>OX467285.1:70721572-75721572 GCA_950108345.1 Malthinus flaveolus
ATTTTTTGTAGTACATTTTCAGAAGTAGAGCGAGGCACGAGTAAGACCATTGTAGGATCTACAACAAACGTTTCTTTTAAGCCACAAAAATTAATTTCCAACTTTTACCCCAGTAAAAGTAGCCAAAGATAAATTTGAAAATTTCATAGCTCTAACGTGAAGTGGTCGTTTCGATCTTTCCATAGTTAAAAATATGTATTTTTGACATGAAAGTCCATAATTACACCAATCACTAAAGTAACATGCTTCACCTATTTCCTAACTCTGAAATTAATGTAGCATACAGTATACAGTAAGTATTAGTAATTAGTAATGATAATAAAATAGTATATTAAAGAACGAATTTCATAAGTCACGTATTATAGCACGACTCCAAGTTTAAAATGCGACTGGCGTAGCCAGGAGCGTTTTAATGGAGGAGTGTTATAATCGCTATAATGACTTATGAAATGAGTTCATTATACAATTTTTTCTATTTTGCGCCTTTTAAAGTCCATTTTCAAAGAAAAAAATCAAAATATAAAAATTTAGGGATTTTTGTGATGGTTGGCTGGTTGGCAGTACTAATTGGAAAGTGACATTTCGTAATTTAAAATTCAAATAAATTGTTTTGTAGTTTGAATTGGTCGTTAATTAATTAATTTTAATTATTATGTTAAAAAATAGAACCTGTTAATTACAAAAATTGTCGTTTTCTCTTTCCTCGATTTGACAAAATATGTCAAATTAAATATTACTACCAACTTCGAACATCAAATTTTACCAAAATTATTACAACACGCTAAATCTCATAACGACACGCAAATGGATGCTATAATAGCGATCTTACAGACGCAAAATATAAAAATTATATTATGTGTTGTAGATCGGGACTGCCGAGTTGTGCCACGGGACAGCAGGTAGATATAATCCCACCGTCTAGTGGTGCCACGAATTTTTTCGAGAGGATTAACGCGGTTGTACCACGTCTACCTAAAAAAACCCAAAGATAGGTCCTTTTTTGAACACTGAATCAAAATCAGGTACTACCAAAGAACATACAATTATCAGAAAAAGTAACCAATGTAAAATTTTTAAAGTGTAGTAACACAATTGAGCTCCAGATGTCGCTGCTCAGCATACGGTACTTTCGAGAGTGTGAGAAGATGAAACATTTAATTTTAGTATGTCCAAACTCGAGTTGTTTAAATGGTTTAAAGAAGGTCCATTCGAATGCTATTTTAATCCTTTGTAACAGTCGAAGATAATAATATTTTTACGACCCAGTAAATTTAGCCAGGTAGTTTTACTGTAAATGCAAGTTTCTTTTGTCATGCTTTTTCTACAGTAAAAATTTTATTAGTAATTAAAGCATTATACATTGGGTTCTGATTATTTAAATAACCGATTAGGTAATTAAATGAAAAATCAAAAGATTCAAAGCTTAAAAAACCAAATACATTTTCTTATTGTTTAATTGGGCCAAATTGGGTAAATTTCAAATACCTACCTACACAAAGACAATAGGTGTGTGTATAGATACTTAGATTTTTTTTAACAACATTACTAACAAAAATCAAGTTTTCCAAAATTGTTAAGTAATTCTTTGCCTTTTACAAAAGTGTTTCTGTAGGTATTGTTCAAAAATACAAATTTTCAATACACCCTAAAATTTCATTTATTTCGGCATTAAGAAAATACAGTTATGTACTTTATAATAAAGAGGTTTCTTAAAAGTAGTAATCCTTAACTTTAGTTATTTTTCGTAACATTAAGAAATAATTAACAATTTCCCAGGATTCTAGGTACTTATTAGAAAATAAAAAGTCTTATTGTAATTGAAAAAATATATAAACAGGGAGTTTAAAATTTTGGTTTAGTTTTCACTCGTTATCAGAGTATAAAAGTTATAAGTACCTACATGTTTTTCAAGCGATTTTTTTGAATTATTATATCTTTACCTTCTTTACCTTTATTTTGTTTACCATTACCTTGCCTTATTAGTGATTGTGTGTACAGAAGATATTGCTACCATGGCTCAAAAGTACAAAAAGTGAGCATATTTAAATTATGATTAAATTAATATTGTTATCTTTTTTTCTAATAATACCAAAGACCAAAGATTTTGAACTTCCCATCAACAAAAACTTTCGTGACAAAATAACCATCATAAAATAACAATAGAAAAGCAACTTTCCCCCTTAGCCGTAAATAGATGGTAAACACCCTATTTTCAGGTAGGTACCTAACATTGCTTAGAATAGACAAACAGGTTATCAATTTTTGTCATTCTCTGTGTTACTCTTACGTAGGTATACGAAAAATTGCACTAAAATGAGGAGCGACATCTGAATCTCACCGGTGTACTACGTTTAAAAGAAGGAGCATGAGATCCATAAGCGATCCATAATTTCTCTTACTAGATATTCTTTGGTACTACCTAAGCTTTTAATGAATTTGTATTTTTCAGTAATTTGTCGAAAAAATTTGACTCTTTTTTAAGGGTAGAAGGGGTTATAACAATTTTTACTGTCTCTTTCTGTTATTGCTAGTCTTGATAAGTGGTCAGTCGTCTGTTAACAAGTGATCAAGAATGGAAGTGCAGTTCATGTTAAGTGAAAATCTACGAGCTCCGTCTCATTGGAATTGCTCCACTTTAAAGTTTTTCAATACATTTTTTACAAAATTTGTATGAGTCTTGTCATAGTATAGAAAATTTAGTTCAAAGGTTTTTTAAAATGAATTTTACACATTTTAGTAAAGAGAAATAATTAAAATTGTCTAGGTACTGCACTATAGGATTATAATATCTACCTGTTAACCCGTGGCACAACTCGGTAGTCAAAAAAGGGCTACCTTTTACGCTGTCGGATTAAGTCAGGTAGTCGTGGCACAACTCGGTAGTCCTCCAAGCCCCCGTTGTAGATATGGGAATGAAGCTAAAATTTACTAATAAATATTTTAGAAACTGCAACTGCAGCGGTGAGAATTTACCAAACTTCCTGTATTGATAATCGTTGATGAACACTTGTTTTCGGCCCCTTTTTTCCACTATAGCTGCGCGAGCGGCGGTCGCTCAAGGTCAAAGTGGTATATTTTTGATCACTGCTAAGAGCTAAGCCTCTGGCTGACATCACAAACCTTCTTATAAGATTACTCAATCAACTCTAATATTATTCTGACATGTAAAATTGTATAAATTATGCTATGTTATCTTTATAACTCTGATGTAGTAGCAAGGTACTAGCTACAAAAATGAAGAAGTTTTTGGAAATATCTTGTCCTTTTTTAATAAGAAAATTGCAGTAGTAAATAAACTCGTCAACATCAGTTCTAATATCCCCAAATCTAAGAACTAGCTCATTTCTTTAAATTTATATAGGTAGGTATACCTTATTCATAGATAATTGGAAAATAGCTTTTTGACTTCTAGGCTTAAGGCTGGAGAATTATAGGTTAGAATTCTAAAGCGTTTGTCCATTTTAAGCTTTCTTAGGTGTACCTGAAACAGGATTTTTACAATCTGTATTATATACGATTTACGGCAAAGTGCGGTAAACTTTGCTATTGTTTATTTATGGTTTTATTGTCAAGAAAGTTTTTGTACCTGCCTAAATTGACTGGTCGGCATACAAAAATATATTATTTTCAATTATTGTTACAAGAGATTAAAATGCCGTTCGAGTACAGAAACCTTTAACTCAAGTTTGGACTTACTAAAAATGAATGTTTCATCTTCTCACTCTCGATGTTACTACGTGTAAAAGAAGGCTCATCAGTCCCATAAGCTTAGGATTTCTATTACTAAATATTCTTTGGTTAAGCCTAGAAGTCAAAAAGCTATTTTCCAATTATCTATGAATAAGCTATACTTGCTTAAAGTCCTTTTCTCAAGTTACAGTGAGAAATATTTAAGTAGTATAAGCAAATTCCTTTAGGTACCTAACAAAAATCTAAGAAATTAATGCAAAAAAATTACAGCTTTTTAAGCCCCGCCTCCTCCCACCAGTCACAGGTTGCAGAACCCTTAAAATCTAACGGTATCGGTAACCGCTATTGCTTAAAAGGGGTAGTAAAGATAAAGATAAGTCAGTTTATCTTCTTGAACCTTCGTTTTAAGTGCTAAAACTTCTTTGACGATGTCTACCAAAGTCTCGCAAAAGCAGCTTATATCTAGTTACGATATAGTAACGCGAAGAATTCGCACCGCTCCGGCACCTCTTAAGAAGTACGTACGACCAGTGAAAGAAGATGTCCAAACACCTAGCCGCCAACCGAACAAGAAAATCAAAATTTTAGTGTCGGCCATTAAGAAGCCCTCTCGTATTAGTAAAATTACTCCACAAGTACAATCTACAAAAAATGTACACAATGTACAATGTACAGCCATCACCTAATACTAATAATCAAGTAGTCTGCGGTCAAAAACGCACGGCTACAGAAGCCGATTTAGACGAGATTCACGTTTCTCAGGAAAGTACGACTCCATGGAAAAGGACGCTTTGCGAAGTCCAAATGAGACCTCGAAGAGGTCCATCCGCATACGATGCCCTCGTGAGAAAGCATCAAATGCATTTTCATGCGGAGTGGGACAACTTTCAAGAGAAGTACCTCGCGCTGGATAAGACAATTCTATTCGAAAAGCGCGAATTGAACAACGAGCAACGGAATGCGCTCAATAACTTGGATAATTTTCTCAGGGTACAAAGCGAAATTTGTCCTTGTGCATCAAACCGCCCAGAACATTAAATGCCATCGGGATCAGATGGTTATCTCTAACAAACCAAAATGTCCGTTTCCGGACAACTTCAAACGAATTCGATAAGGGTTAATCGTAACAACTAACTTTTATAGAGTAATAATAGGTGGTAATAGTTAATAAAGTTGAAACTGTTTTCAGTTTATTGTTTCGATGCTTCGTTGTTTAACCTGGCAGAAGAAAATCATTATCTTAGTCTTTTTGTAATTCTGATACTAATATAGGAACCAAATAAAGACCTTGATGACGATCTATAGCTGTTCGATAGGTTGCGATTAGATTAAATGGTGACGGTCTTCCCTCACTTTGCCAGATCGACCCGAAATCTTCTTTAATATTTAGCAAATTAACCGCATATTCGTTTTTAAAATTTGCAAACTCATTTAAAGCTTTCAAAACTAAAATTCTTAATTAGTTGGGGCTATAAGTTGTCCTCTCGTGCTTTATTGGGCAACCTTTATTTCTTACTTCTACTTTTTGAATAGAAAAGTTTTACTTAGATCGCGATATCAATAAACCCCGAGTTTCAAAGCAACAATTGTCAACCGTATTAATATTACACACTAGAGCTTGTACAAGTTAGAAATGGGATTGAGACAAATGCTACCGCCAACTACTTACTTTGCAAGCGTCCAATCAGTACAGAGAGTCAAGTTCAGGTGCGCACTACCTTAAGTTACCTTAAGTTATTTGCAAAAAGTACCTGCTACGCCACTGATTGACAGTTCACAAAAGCAACTTTATAGTTACTAGCTGTCACAATAATAGTGGACCAAGCAATTTTTTTCAAAGAATTGTATCATTTTTTTCAATCAAAATGCCGCTGGTTTAATCAACAACACTATAACAGCAGACTGACATGCGTATTTTTTTTGTTATAAGTTATAAGCCACCATTTTTCGTTATTTTTATCGATATTCATTAAATTAGCCTGTTCTGCAGTGAACTTTGAAGTCTTCTAATTCCTTAATTATTTTAAGTGAAATCGGACAAATGTCCAAATGATCTTTTCTATTAATTACGCGAGCTTTCATATCACAACGTTTATCAATGAGCTAATAAATCACCCTGTATAATAGGTATTACTACTGGATCTCTTATCTATTGCCAAAATTTTGTTCTTGCGAAGTTGACGAATCCAGCACGCATTGTTATTATATTAAAACTCGAGTATCTAATATATTTCTGTACAGGGTGTATACATTCTTCTCTGTATCCTTTAACGGAGTGATGCTAAAGGTAAAAAGAAAACATGTAAAAACCTTCGTAAAAGTCTCCTCATAAGCGAGGAAATAATGCTTACTTACAGTTTTTATATTATAAACGATTAATTTGTTTAATTTTGTTGGTCAAAAATGTTGGTTTTGTATACCATGGTGACCTGTACTGTTGACAGAAGCAAACTGTGCCCCTGGGAAGGCGTGATCGGTGTCGCTTTAGTTTCGAAATGTGTACTAACTTTCTCCCCTTCTACCACTGAATGTACATACTTTCTTGACGTGATTAGATAAAAGTTTTACCCCCCCCCAAGTTTTTAAATTTAGTTGGCATATTTTCCGGGGGAACAATTTGCTTCTGAGCGCTGTAGTACTACCGCCTCTTAAATGGATACAGAGAAGACCGTAACTGTATAACAATGACTTGCCCATCGGTTACTATTATAATACTATCGTCATTAGGTACTACGTATTAATTAATTGTATAATTTTGGCGTTATTATTATAGTATACCTACATTCTTACGATATGAAAGCAAAATATCCCTAAACTATAAATATTATAAATTATAATAATATACGGCTGTATCAAATTTCGTGTTAAGTACAGGGATCTCGGTTATTAGCGTAGATAGAGAGATGGTTAAATGAACAAAAACGATCCTCGAGTTATGCCTACACTAAATCAAAAAACAAAATTTACCCCCTCCATAACGTTTCTGAAATATGGCGGAAAATAACGAAATTTGCATTTTTAATTTTTGGCTCTAAAATCGTTATTTGTAAAAATTTTTAAAAACTGAAAAGACTTTCTCAAAGGAACTTTTTCTGTTCTTTCAGACGATGTCAACGAATTTTCGTTATCATTATTACTTTACTGTATATTGATACTAACTTTTATTTTTCATATGGGAGTCATTTAAAAATTTTATGTCATCGGATAGAGAAAAAAATGCTGATTTCAAAAATGTATAATAAGTCTATAAAAATTTTTATAAAAAAAGCACCAAAAATAACCCAAATAATATTATTAGTAAATTTCTATAAACATTTGCAGGAAAACAAATGAAGCACATATAAATTGTTTTTTATAAAACAGATTCGATTGTTTTTCACGGATATTGCTATTTATAAATTAAAATTCAGTTTTAAATAAAATATTCTATTATTTTAATTTTGAATTTATTATTTGTGGTTAGTTTATGGACATGTTATACATTTTTGAAATCTGCATTTTTTTCTCTATCCGATGACATAAAATTTTTAAATGGCTCCCATATGAAAAACAAAAGTTGGTATCAATATACAGTAAAGTAATAATGATAACGAAAATTCGTTGACATCGTCTGAAAGAACAGAAAAAGTTCCTTTGAGAAAGTCTTTTCAGTTTTTAAAAATTTTTACAAATAACGATTTTAGAGCCAAATATTAAAAATGCAAATTTCGTTATTTTCCGCCATATTTCAAAAACGTTATGGAGGGGGTAAATTTTGTTTTTTGATTTAGTGTAGGCATAACTCGAGGATCCTTTTGTCCATTTAACCAACTCTCTATCTACGCTAATAAGCGAGATCCCTGTACTTAACACGAAATTTGATACAGCCTGTATAATATCATCCCCCCTTTTGAAAAAAATAAGTAACACTTCCTAGCTGATTTTGAGAAAAATATGTGGAAAATCAATAAAAATCCTAATTGGAGTAGACAAATTTTATATTTTCATTTAATTTATTTCTACAAGGATTTGGGTGAGGGGTAGAGAGTAGAGAGATTCTCCTAAAAATTGGCGTTTCTAAAGCTTCGCCTTTTTCTCACCTTCTCCGCCGGTCACAGGATGCAAAACCCCAAGATCTAACGGTAGAGGTTCAAGCATAAAAGGGGTAGCTAAGAAGACGACTATCTATTAGTTTATCTTCTTGAACATTGTTAATACAACGTTTTAAGCGCTCAAACTTATTTGAGAATGTCTACGAAAGTATCGCATTTCGAAAACCGAAAAGCCATCTCTAAGCAACGGATTGCTTCACGTGAAGATGTTAGTCACGATCGAGTTGGGATTATATCGAAATATCCAACATACCTGAAATTAGTGACGCTAGAATTTAATCGTTTTTGGCGAATTATCGTATACCACGAAAGATTTCGACAGCACCTTCTGCACCTCCTGATGCTGAACAAAAACGAACAGTGCGACGACATCTTCCCAAGCCTAAAACAGACACCGATGATGAAGTAAAACGAATTTCGAAAGAGAATCGAAATTCGTCGCCTCTTTTAGAATTGGAGTCGTCTTTTAAAGAGTACTCGCGACAACAAATGATAAATTTGAAGTCGCCACCTACATCGAAACGTCGCCAAGAAGGAGGCCAAAAACGAACGGCCTCGAAAGCTTTTATTACGAACGTAACCAAAGGAGATGAAATAGCGTGTAAAAGAATAGCCTACGACTGCGAGATGTGGGACCGAAGAAAGTTCAATCATCGTTCTACAATTTTGTAAGAAGCAGGTGGACGAATTTCAATAGGAACCCAAGAAGAATGATGGCTTTTCTAACAAACGCAAATGTCCGTTTCCGGACAAAGATTATCAAGAAGCTTGCTAAACTTCAAATAAATTTGATAAGGGCTATCGTAACAACGAACATTCATAAAACCTAAAGGTACTGGCATGAAACTGATTTCAGTTTATTGTTTCTATATGCTCTGCTGCGTTGTTTATAAGTATCAGACAAAGGCGAATTTTCCTATATAAATGAAATTTAGCGATATGGAGATGAGTCTAGATATTTTTAAATTGTCGATTCCATTCCTTAAGGTAGTTGTCGTGAAAAACGCGTACAGTCAGAAAATTCTAAATTTTTGTAAATTTATTAAGGACATGATAATATAATTACTCTTAAACTTTGAAGTCGATTCACCGTTTCTAACTCGAGATACACTTAATTAAAAATCGGTTCATCAACATGGAGAGTATAGGCAGTACATAGTGTTTGTACAGTTTATCAGTATTTATAAAAAAACTAACTGTCAGAAATTTTCAAAAAACTAACAGTCACTTAATGTTTGTGTTCTGAATTTAAAAAAGAAATGAAATCAAATAGTGACCGTCTCATTGTAAATAAATAATAATTTAAAGTTTAAAAGCGTCGCTGTATTTTCAAAAGTCGTCAAGTTGTCAAGGAATTTACACGCCGGGATAGTACCGATTGGTTTAAAATTCTCCATCTCCTATTTTATAATTTTAGTAGGCATATTTTCCGTCAGACTTGTTTGCTTGACGTAGCTGTACCACGACAACTACCTTAAAGCCGCTTGACACTTATAAAATTTAAAACAACAATTTGTAAAGACACGTAACTATAGTCCTTTTAAAAATTGACAGCTAAATAATCTATTATTTGTAAATTTTTAATAAAATTTAGCAACCTTTACCTTTGTTCCTTAAACTAATAGCGGTTCCTGTAGATGAAATCGCATTGTTGGATCTGGATGATAATCATCTGGTTTAAGATTCAATAAATACAAAAATCTTAATTGGTGACCCTTAGGTATAGTAGGTTCGTTCTGTAACGTTCTTTTTAGCTTTTTAACTTTAAGAGAGGTTACAATAGTGAATAGAGGCCTCCCATAGAAAAGTTAAGTACCTGTGTACCTGTAAGGTTGAAATATAAGAATTTTGAGTATTTTTAAAAATCTACCTGTCATATTGTCATTGCTTTTAAAAGGGTTACCCACATTTCAACCTTACAGGTACACAGGTACTTAACTTTTCTATGGGAGGCCTCTATTCACTATTGTAACCCCTCTTAAAGTTAAAAAGCTAAAAAGAACGTTACAGAACAAACCTACTATACTTTACCTTAGACCTTGCTGAAGGTCTGCATTCTCTTGGTAAAAATTAATATGGATGATTTATTAGGTAACATTTTTATGGATCCAAATAATCTCCACGCCGTAAAATATTTTATAAATATACAGGGTGTAGGGCTGTAAAGATCTACGTGTAGCTTTGATGGGTAATACCTTTATAGACTCTTATTATTATTATTGTTTACAACCTCTGGTTTCAACGAAAAACATTTACTTATTATAAAGGCCGAGTCCCACAATTTGTTCAAAAATTTGAAGAATTTTTTCGAGGGTAGTTCTAAGTGACGCGCCGTCAAAAATGACGTTCGCTTTACTAGGAAAATACGAATATCTGCGGTTCCAAAAAAGACCATTTAAACAAAATCTAATGAATCAAAAAATTTGAAAACACACGAAATGAAAGCAAAAGAGCCACTATATCTTGTCCAAAAATTTAAAGAACTTTTTCGAAAGTAGTTTTAAGTGACGCGCCGTCAAACATGACGTTTGCTTTATTTAGTAAAATACGAATATCTGCAGTTCCAAAAAGGACCTTTTAAACAAAATCTAATGAATCAAAAAATTTGAAAACACACGAAATGAAAGCGAAAGGAACACTACATCCTGGCCAAAAATTTAAAGAATTTTTTCGAGGGCAGTTCAAAGTTACGCGCCGTCAAACATGACGTCGCTTTATTTAGTAAAATACGAATATCTGCAGTTCCAAAAACGACATTTTAAACAAAATCTAATGAATCAAAAAATTTAAAAACACACGAAATGAAAGCGAAAGAGCCACTATATCTTGTCCAAAAATTTGAAGAACTTTTTCGAAAATAGTTCTAAGTGACGCGCCGTCAAACATGACGTTCGCTTTACTAGTAAAATACGAATATCTGCGGTTCCAAAAAAGACCATTTAAACAAAATCTAAAGAATCAAAAAATTTGAAAACACACGAAATGAAAGCGAAAGGAACACTACATCCTGTCCAAAAATTTAAAGAATTTTTTCGAGGGCAGTTCAAAGTTACGCGCCGTCAAACATGACGTCGCTTTATTTAGTAAAATACGAATATCTGCAGTTCCAAAAACGACATTTTAAACAAAATCTAATGAATCAAAAAATTTAAAAACACACGAAATGAAAGCGAAAGAGCCACTATATCTTGTCCAAAAATTTGAAGAACTTTTTCGAAAGTAGTTCTAAGTGACGCGCCGTCAAACATGACGTTCGCTTTACTAGTAAAATACGAATATCTGCGGTTCCAAAAAAGACCATTTAAACAAAATCTAAAGAATCAAAAAATTTGAAAACACACGAAATGAAAGCGAAAGGAACACTACATCCTGTCCAAAAATTTAAAGAATTTTTTCGAGGGCAGTTCAAAGTTACGCGCCGTCAAACATGACGTCGCTTTATTTAGTAAAATACGAATATCTGCAGTTCCAAAAACGACATTTTAAACAAAATCTAATGAATCAAAAAATTTAAAAACACACGAAATGAAAGCGAAAGAGCCACTATATCTTGTCCAAAAATTTGAAGAACTTTTTCGAAAGTAGTTCTAAGTGACGCGCCGTCAAACATGACGTTCGCTTTACTAGTAAAATACGAATATCTGCGGTTCCAAAAAAGACCATTTAAACAAAATCTAAAGAATCAAAAAATTTGAAAACACACGAAATGAAAGCGAAAGGAACACTACATCCTGTCCAAAAATTTAAAGAATTTTTTCGAGGGCAGTTCAAAGTTACGCGCCGTCAAACATGACGTCGCTTTATTTAGTAAAATACGAATATCTGCAGTTCCAAAAACGACATTTTAAACAAAATCTAATGAATCAAAAAATTTAAAAACACACGAAATGAAAGCGAAAGAGCCACTATATCTTGTCCAAAAATTTGAAGAACTTTTTCGAAAGTAGTTCTAAGTGACGCGCCGTCAAACATGACGTTCGCTTTACTAGTAAAATACGAATATCTGCGGTTCCAAAAAAGACCATTTAAACAAAATCTAAAGAATCAAAAAATTTGAAAACACACGAAATGAAAGCGAAAGGAACACTACATCCTGTCCAAAAATTTAAAGAATTTTTTCGAGGGCAGTTCAAAGTTACGCGCCGTCAAACATGACGTCGCTTTATTTAGTAAAATACGAATATCTGCAGTTCCAAAAACGACATTTTAAACAAAATCTAATGAATCAAAAAATTTAAAAACACACGAAATGAAAGCGAAAGAGCCACTATATCTTGTCCAAAAATTTGAAGAACTTTTTCGAAAGTAGTTCTAAGTGACGCGCCGTCAAACATGACGTTCGCTTTACTAGTAAAATACGAATATCTGCGGTTCCAAAAAAGACCATTTAAACAAAATCTAAAGAATCAAAAAATTTGAAAACACACGAAATGAAAGCGAAAGGAACACTACATCCTGTCCAAAAATTTAAAGAATTTTTTCGAGGGCAGTTCAAAGTTACGCGCCGTCAAACATGACGTCGCTTTATTTAGTAAAATACGAATATCTGCAGTTCCAAAAACGACATTTTAAACAAAATCTAATGAATCAAAAAATTTAAAAACACACGAAATGAAAGCGAAAGAGCCACTATATCTTGTCCAAAAATTTGAAGAACTTTTTCGAAAGTAGTTCTAAGTGACGCGCCGTCAAACATGACGTTCGCTTTACTAGTAAAATACGAATATCTGCGGTTCCAAAAAAGACCATTTAAACAAAATCTAATGAATCAAAAAATTTGAAAACACACGAAATGAAAGCAAAAGAGCCACTATATCTTGTCCAAAAATTTAAAGAACTTTTTCGAAAGTAGTTTTAAGTGACGCGCCGTCAAACATGACGTTTGCTTTATTTAGTAAAATACGAATATCTGCGGTTTCAAAAATAACGCTTTACACAAAATCTTATGAATCAAGAAATTTAAAAACGTACGAGATTAAAGCTAAAAGACCACTTTATCACCTCCTTACATTTGAACAATTTTGTAAGACCCAGTTGCAAGTTGCAAGTTATTACTTATTAGAAAAGGTTAAAAAATCAGGGACGCTCCCGCATTTAAAGCCGTGTCCGGCTAGCTTAAAGAAAAGCCAGTCCGACAACAATTTTAGAGATATTTCAATAATAATTCCCCAACAGAACACGCGACTTGTTACATTCATTTAAAAATTATGAAAAGATAAACAACTCGGAAACTCTATAATTAGAGCTATTTCTCCAAAAATGCACGACTAATTTTATAATTTTGGTAACTTACCTTTTTCGTTTGTAGTTGGCTTTCAAAATTGCGTTTTTATTATTGTAAGCTGGAACTTCCGTCCATCAATGCGCTTTTAATTGATGGAAATCTGGTATCCGTTTTCTTGTACGTACTTGTCTCCCAACAATCTGCAATAATTGACTATAAGTTTTCTTAACTAAAAATCCACTTTTATTATTATTTTAAAATTATAAATTTCTATTTTTTTACACTGTAAGAAGTCAGTTTCTGTAGCATACCATGGCAAAAATAGCTAGTTATTCCCAAGGTTAATAATTTTTAACAAAAATTCCTAGGGAGTTTTCATTATGAACTAAATTATATTTAAATTAACTTATAATTTATTATAAAAAAACCTGCATAAAAAGTTCCTTCGAGATTTTTCGTTTTGACAAACTGCCATCGGCCATCAGTATACTATACAGTGTGTCCCGAGACAGCAAATTTTTATTGAAATATGTAAGTGTTATACATATTTGGAATCGGCGTTAAAATCTTTATCGATCTAATAAAAAATCTAACATGGCGACCATAAGAAAAACTAAAGTTGATGATGCGTGCGTGGAAATGGAAAAGTGAACAAAAAATCTAAGTAGATATTCAAATTCAGCATAAGAAGTTGCTTAAAGAATGTTTTTACAAATTAAAGAAAATTCACAAATAAAAAAGTTATGACTAAAATTAGAATTTCACATTTTTTTGCATTTCTCAAAAACCACAAGAGATAATTGAAATTTCTTTTGACATTTTTGTTTCTGAATCCCATACGTAACTTTCATCTCATTTAACCATCATTGTATCTTTTATAGTTTCCAAGATCCCCATGCTTATCAAGCTTATTCGGGACACTCTGTATAGTGAGGCCAGTTCTTAAGAATTTTTCATCACACTTAACTACCAAATGGGGTGTACGTGCACCCCACACTTGAAAATATTTTATTTCTCTTCATCTACTTAACATTTTAGACAATTTGCAATGGCATGTACTTTAAAAATCAATTATAGGAAGCTACTGAAAAGAAGGGCATAAAATAAGTCCCAAACATCTATTTTTCATACAAAAATTAAGCCTGGGATGCGTTTGCACCTCATCGGTTGATACTGTAAGGGTTAAATGTAATTGGCATTCAAATATTTAAAAAAAGGTTTTTGTTGATAATCTTGGTTTTATTAATTGTCAACAAGAGTCAAGTACCTTTTAAAATTATAAAATTGATCATTTTACATTGTTTAAAGCCTTAAAATCGTTGGGGTGCGGGTAGTAAACGTAAAAAAAATAGGTTGGTATTGTTAACTATGTAATTATCATTACTGAGATGGATTAGAATCACATACACTTACACAAACACACAACAAAACGACAAAAAGTTATAAGTATACACTAGTACTACACAACTACACATCATAGATAACTAAAATTTGAATGGCAATAAGAAGTGAAGGAGATAAAACTACTAAAATATTAAAAGTTAAAAGTAATTGAACCAGTGGCGTATTAAGGCAGAAGCCCGAGAAGCCCGGGCTTCTGGCGCAAAATTTAAGGGGGCGCAAATTTTGGGAATAATTGTAAAATTTTTACATATTTTTCATACAACACAAATTCGTACGTATTACAGTTAACAGAGTAAAAAAATTCTTTAGAAAAAGTGTTTTTAACAAACAAAATGAAACATGGGAAAGGCGGCAAGTTATATTATGCATGTACTAATAAAGTAATAAATTAGATCGAAGACCAAAGGTCTATGTGTTGTAGGATTTAGAATATTACTGCACCAAAAAGGAACACTAGCCCATCATAAAAACTAGAATAGAAACCAGATGTCGAAACGTCTTCGGTCTACATTTATGCATTTATATTGAAGTTCAATATAATAGTAAATGCATAAATATATAACAACGTTTAAAAAATACATCTTTGAAAGTATTCGAACCTTGTTGTAATGGAATCGACTCTAAAGTTTCGTTTTTATTCAATTAGAATTCAATTAGACTACCGTAGATCCACATTATCAAACACAAAGTCACAAAGCTAAATGCAATGAAATTAACGTTTATAAAGTTGTAGATGTATTTGACAGTGCAAAAGCTAGAAAGGCCTTTCCAATGATTTTGGTTTATTGTTATTAAGCTGTGGCGACTCGCGAAAGGGGACGCAGGGGCGACGCAATATTAAAAGACAAAAGAATTTTGTTTTGTTTTCGTGAAATACCTTCTTTGGAGACATTATTAATCACTACTAAAATTTTTGAACTTAATTTTAAGCCGTTTGACCTTGAACGATCCAAAATTTTGGCCTGCGGCGCTATACATTGGGGGCGCACAATTTTAAGGGGCTTCTAGCGGCAAACTTCGTAAATACGGCACTGAATTGAACAATAATTTAATCAAAAAATACGTACCTACCTACTAATTATTTCACTATTCGAACTCTTGGCTCCCTAAGGGTGGAGAGTAGAGGTTAGTTTGGAAAACAATATGTTCATGTAAAAGCCAACTACTACATTACCCACCTACTACCAATTAACTACTAAATTCGAAATTGTGTATAAATTGTATCTTCGAGCCTAGCAAGTTGAAATATGCAGGTGTCAACATCTGATTAGAAATGTGTTTAGCTAGCGTAAAATAGTTTGTTGAAGCTCGAATTAGAGCACTGCGCACACAATGAATTTAAAATTAAATAATTTATAATATTCCATTTTTATTTTTTTCGTCCACTTCCTTCATAGTGCGCCCCAATGCATTCTGACTTAAATAATGTATTATTTTAAAACTCAATACCCTTTTTTTAAATTCAAATTTTTAATTTTTGATGAAATCCGATCATTCTTGCAACGCTGCGCCATAATACCTTGACAGCCCACTGGCAACGTGGCAACACTGCTTGACTTTTACGTTTTACCACGATTTACGGTGTTTACGATTTCTGGTGTTTACGATTTACGGATTTACGATTCCTTCTGAAGTTTAACAGGTAACAGTCGTATTCTAAGATGGAAAACATGGAAGAAGATCAGACGAAGCTTTTAACCCCAACAGTAGAGCAATTAAACGCCGATAGATTAACACAGGTAAAATTCAAACCAAAGATGCCTACTCTAACCTTAAAATAGCCCGGCTTATTTCAAAATATATCTTACTTTTAGCTTTCTGTAAAGTATTGGGCCCCTCATTCTGTTCAAGATCACATGCCTTTCGATCCTAATATTGTGGAAGACATATACATGCAAGATATACGTGGTAGCAAGTAAGTTGTCTTTTATAACCTAAAAATTTTATTAATTATCGTCTATTTTCAGTTTTTCAATTCGTCGAATCATGGTTTTAGAATTCAGTCAGTATTTAGAAAACTTCTTGTGGCCAAATTACCGTTCCGGTGCTTCGCACTCACACATGATGTCGATTGTAATTATGCTCAACGAAAAATTTAGAGAACGCGTACAAGCTTGGGAGCCATTTAAGAAAAATGATATGTTTTTTCCCGACTTTTTCAATCAAGTTTTACATTCTTGTCTTGAGGAAGACGATTTGGTTGTTACACTGAAAGAACAAACATCACTATTGGTATTTTTAAATCATTGTTTCAATAGTATGGAAGTTTCGTTGTGTCGGGATCAAGTTAAACGATTGGTTTCTTTATCGATGTGGACATCACTTCAAGTGGCTCGTAGGGAATACGAATTTAAACTATATCCTCGCTGGAAGAAATATTGGAAAGCTATTCAGAAGAAGGATAATCCAAAAGACATGGAAAAATTAAATTGGGAGCGTACATTTTTACATAAATTAATGTTGAAATTTATGAATGTTCTCGATACGATACCAAGGAATGGTATTGTTTTGAAAGAAAAAGTAAAAGCATAGACAAACGTTATTAATTTAGTAATTAATGTTATTGCTTAACAGGTGAACTATTGTGAAAGATTCTTGGAGTTGGTTACCGACTTAGAAGCCCTCTTGCCGACTCGTAGATTTTTCAATACAGTGTTGGACGATTGCCACTTAGTCGTAAGGTGTCAGTTATCAAATTTAATTCAAAGACCAGAAGGTCATCTGTTTCAACAAGTGAGTGTTTTTGAATTTATTTATTTTTAGTACAAAATTATAAAACAATAAATTACGTGGAATGTATAAATATCAGATCAAATTCCATCATTTGCTACATTTCATGTTTCTTTTGCGATAGTACATTCAAAATAGTGTTATAAATAATGAAAGAAACAGTTTTCTAGTCTAAAACATAATTAAACTTGCTTTTAACATATTATTACTGTAGTTGATAGTGCATCTCAATCTCAAGTTTCGGTGTAGGAATTTTATTTCTTTGTTGTCATTAAATTTATCTTTTCCTACTAGATGTTACATGTATCAGTACACTGAAACTTAAGACAGAGACACTCTATATTATGTATGTGTGTTGCATACATTGCAATTAACTCGTTTTTAATTGCAATTAAAATATATTGTGTAAATGAATATAGAAAAAACTTAAGATCAATAAGTTCCAGTATTCATAGCAGTCATTTCGTCTCCCCATTCGCATTCGGGTTCGGGCCGACAGCAAGAACATGCACAATTTGCATAACAGCATGTTTTACGTATTAGGAATGATACATGTTTTTGATTGAAAACGCATATGTACAAATAGATTGGTGCTTGTATCGTATTAACTACGATATAACAATGTACAAGGCCTTCAAACTTTGCAAATGATAATAAAAAGAAGAGCCAGTTTATTGTCATTGTTAGAAATAATAGCAAAAACATGCGAAAGCTGAAAGCAAAATAAAGCACGTTGAAAAATACATTTTTAAATTACAGTAGTAAATAAAATTTAGGAAAGAGGTGATTTAGGTAGAATATAAAAAATAATATAGAGCAGTTTATACATTTCGTTTAAATTGTCAATTCAACTAAAAAATTTATAGTCGAGTCATGAGTAGAATAAGGTTTTGAAAGTGCAATAGAAGATAGCAATTTTATTATGCAATGCGCTTGAAACAGCACCCACACATCGACCAGCATATTATTATGCTTCATGAGATAGCATGTTCTAGTAACAACCAACGTTTTTACTGCCTTTTTCGTCAATATCTCAGCTTCTACTCATTGAATTAGTTTGAGACTAAATTTCTTTAAACCTGCCAGGTTGTATATTTTCCGAGCACTAATAATTTTCCACAAAAAAATTAAATTACAGTCGGGTCCGGTTGTAACGAGCACGCTAGTGCCAACCAAATGTGCTCATTATATCCGAGCGCTCGTTGTAAAAGGTCTTGGTTATAACCGATTTATTAATCATTATCTACTGTGTTTAGAATTGATTAGGGTAGAGTAACACTAAGCAACAAGAAACAATAACCAATGACAAATGTATGTGATATATACGTTTAAAATCGCTTACGAGGAGTTACACGGCGAGCTACAATAAGTTTTTTATCATTATCGTGCTTTATTTTAGAAGCTAACCGTCCAATAAATTATCAAATCTTCCACAATGAAGGAAATAATCGCACCAGTTAAGAACGTTTTTCAAGTATTAGAAATTGCTCGTTATAAGTGATGCTATTCTGCAGTTTGACCGTGTTTGGCAAGGGAAAAATGCTCGTTATAACAGATCTGCTCGTTATGTTCGAGCTCGTATCAGAGCTCAAAATGTATTGAGTTAAATGGCGAATTTTTCGTGCCATGAGAAATTACTCGCTAAAACCGAGATCTCGCTATAAGCATACAGTCGACAGATGCAAACAACGTCCCTAGAGGGACGTGAGCGAGGGCGCTTGAATTCTGAAAGTACATTCCGAGTAAAAAGTAATTTGGTGGCAAATTTAAATATTTTAGAGGTTATGCGTTGATAATGAATGAAATTTTTGTGCTTGTAATCAAAATTTTAGTTAATAGGAAAATCTTTCATAAAACAAAGACTGCTTACATAAATATTTTTAATTTGGTGGTGAATTTATTGTTAAGTAAAGTTAAGATGAATGCTGTTGATGAATTATTAATTTAAATTTTAGTGTAGTAACAACTCTTAGTAAAATACTTTTGTATTAAAAACTAAAGAGTTTCTTGTTTCTTCTGCAAAAAAGGTCTAAAAGGTACTTAGGAGCTTTTTAAAATAAGATTATCAAAATTTATACAATAACACAATAACCTCCAAACACGACCAGCAAACAGTAAACGTCAGATGGCAGATCGCATAAGATGATGATCATACTTCTACGAGGGAATGTACCTGCTACGCATTCTCAACAGTGATTGGTTAATAATTTTTCCCACACAAACTTTTAAATTTAGTTGGCATATTTTCCGAGGACTGCGTTTGGTTCTGAGCGCTGTAGCTCGTTATAACCGGACCCGACTGTACCAAAAATTGGGAACTCGGGAAAAACGTTTGATGCAGCAATAAAATAAGATCTTATGAAGAACGTGCTTCTCAATGGTCTCGATAAAAGATTTTTTCTGTGTAGTGTGGGTACTGTGTCAAGCGCATAGCAACAATCAAATTGCTATCATATTTTTTTGTACTCCAATCAATTTTTTTACAAAATTTTACTCTTAGCCGTGTATCATTTTCATTACCTGTGCTTTAGTTTATGATGAATTCTCCCATATGTGTTCATTCTATTTAATATTTTTAAAGTAGTAGCAAAGAAAAATATGTTCATGAGTACTGTAAACGAAACGGGCACAAAAAATATTATAATTCCCAATGATCCTATGCTTTCCTGTTCGTGGCCAAATTTCACTTTGCTCGGATTTGCTTGTGGATAATCCATCGTGTAATGTGCCAGAAGTGCCAAAGCTCCCATTATTAAAGTCGAACTCCAAACATACGCTGAATAGTAGCAATATTTTTTACCGTCTGTGATTCGTAAAAAAACATTTCGCGATCTAAAAGATTTTTTTATCAAGTTGTAAATTATTGACTTATAATAAATTGTAATAAGACTTACTTAAAGGTTTTCCAAACGTAATATCCAACACTATTAAGCCATATAAATCCGCTCAATAAAGATATGTAACAAATGGCTTCTGTAAATGTAAGTTTAAGTTGTGAAAAAATTCGTTAAAATTAAAATACAAACCTGCAATGATTATACTAACGTGATTAGTAAAAACAGTTAACAAACGAATCATATCCGCTATTTCGTGAACAATAAGGCACATAGATATTGTCGTAATTATACTGCCAACTAAATCTCTCAATGTTGGCATTACAAAATATATAATGGCAACTGTTAGAAAGCAACACATGCTTATAATGTGAGTAATAGGACTTATTATGTTACGCATTAAAAAGGGTGTGCTGGACCATTCGGTATGGTGTTCGGGTGCACAAACCAAGGCATAATCGCTAACTAGGTTACCTTCAACATGCTAGGAAATAACTTAATAATTATGTTAACTCGTTATTATCATTTGAATTATACCTTTTCCATACAATATTTGCCTTGTACATAATCGTGATACATAATTTCCTTTCCATCAATAGCATAGTTTGTATCTTCTTCTCCAGGTATTACGTGATATAAATAGTGACGTAAAATCCCATTAGGCAGTAGTCTTAAAATATCAGTCGAATTTTGATAATAATAAATTGGCCACATTTGCATTGAACCACAATCTGGTAAACCTGGTATGAACCTAAAAATTATATAAATGCGTAACAAATTATTTAAACATTTAAATTCACTTACATATATTCGATGTTAGAAGCGGGCATTCCATTTTCGTTAATAAATTTCGGAATCCACATTAATTGATTCGTTTCGTTTATGTGAACGCAGTGCTTTCCAAGTAGAACTTCGTACGGTTCGCAACACTTGTTAACTTTCGTTTGGGGTTTTTCATTATAATAATGTTGTATTTCGGCAAGTATCGTCGTTATGCTTAAAAGTATCGTGAAACAATGTTTGTAAAACATTTTGAGGTTATGTCATTCTATAAATTGTACTCGTAAAAATTTGTTAAAATTACTGGTAAGGCACTTCTATTTATCATCACTGTAATTGATTTATTGCTTAATTTATTTAAAAAGTTTTCTCTTTAGCTCGAAATATTGATTTCTAAGTTTTGACTTTCCAGATACCTACTACGGTCATTTAAACTTAATATTTTTATATAATCAATTGAAACATCACCTAAAATTGTAAGAAATACATTTTTCTAAAATTCAAATCACACAGAATGCGTTTCACTTGTTCCTATACTAGCGGAATATAAATAAATAAATTAAAAGTTACAAATGGTTAGTTTAATGACGGTTGGCAGTCTGACAGTTGTTTCCTAGTTTGCCGTATAGCGATGTTGCCACATATCGTTTATTCGTCAATATCTGAAGGATTTTAATGTTCTCCAAGAGAAATTTTTATCAAATTAGAATTATAACATTTTGTAGTTTGTCGAATTTATTTTTTCCTTTTACAATAATGAGTATATGAGAAAATTGAAATTCAAAAAATGAAATCTTTTGCTTCTGGCGCTCATGATAGCTGTACTCTGTACTACAGGGTACTACAAAATTATTTTTCAAATTATTTATAAAAAAATTTAAACGTTCTTCAAAATAAACCTTGATTGGTGATTGATTTAATATAATTACAGGTTGGAAAGTATACACCTTGTATTAGAGTATAGGCATTAGGCATAATAAATTAGATTGAAACACAGAAACTATAAAACTTTAAAAACACCGTAAATATGAATGAAAGCTGATGATGTAAGTGCAATAACCCGTTATTTGTTGTTACCAATAATAGTAATTTTCTTCATTTCTTCATACGTTTGGGTTTCTTCATCTATTAAATTTTCCCATACTTTGGGAAATTTAATATAAAATAATCCTTCTTTTGCCAGTGCCTTCAATACCTTATTTCTGAAAACAACCAATATGAAAAATACGATTCCACCAACTAAAAAGTTTCTGCAATCAAGAAGATCCCTAAAAACAGTTTATTGACATTTTAAAGTATTTGTCCATAATATTTTGTCCATACCACACATAATCTAACGTCTTGTTTTTGTGCAACAATAGATAAGTGATGAAGTCTGTAATACACAGAAAGGTTATAACGAGTAATAGATGTGCGTAGGTAAGGGACCTGGAAGCCAATTATTTAGTTTTTATGTTTTGCCAATTTATATTAAAAATACGTTACTTTTTTCGTATACGGGCCATGCTCTCTTCGTCATATCTGCAATCGACGTCTAACCATGCCTTTTTTAATACCCATACTTGAAATACAATGCTGATAGATAGTGCTATAAAGGAAGGCCCATAAAAATATGCCAACACTGAACCAGCTCCTAGGATTTAATTAATTATGTTACGAGTTCGAAAATCGCGCTTTGTTCAACAGACCTCCTTCTAACCAACATTCATTTACTCCTGGAACTAAAGCCGGATCTCGTGTGCTATGATCTGTTATCGCAGTTATAACTAATATTAATGGAAGTCCATAACCGTAACCGCAATATGCAAAAATCCAAGGAATTCTAGTTTGGAAAACTGGCTGCCTGTAAGTTAATCTACTATAGTATGCTTTAGACTTCTACGAATGACTTACAGTGTAATTCGCCATAGATGAAAGGATAGGACACTTAGCCAGTTATAGGCACATAAATACGCTGCCAGTAAAAAGAAAATTGTCGCGTGACAAGAATTCGGTTGTGCGTTAGCAATTATGCTTAGCAAAGAAGCTATAACATGCGCTACAATTAAACATCCAACAAAGTTCAGTATGGATCTGCCCTACAATTAACCAACCTATAGTTTTGAATATTGGAATTTAGTTGTAATACCTCTATGTCTTGCAGGTCTTTAACACGTAAATATATTAAAAATACTGCAAGAAGAAACAGAACTGTTATAAAAGCACAAATATTTTTCATGTATAACATTGTCATTCTTTCTTCGGCCGGTGGTGGTCCATCTTCGCTAGAGCAAACTAACGCAACAAAAGATAAATTTTCATCATCTTTCGCTATGCAATGGCTAAAAATCATTTTCGGTAATTATAAGTAAACAATAAAAAGTCGGTCGGTGCAAGTGAATCCAAAGCACTACCTACATACTTCTCACGGTCAACAATCATGTGTCCATAATATCCGTTTCGTGAAAGCCACAATGTACCGTCTTCTTGAAATTCGAGAAAAGCCTTCTCTTGCTCTTTCGGTCCCAAAAGTATCCTTCTTTCGCACGATAAAACGGTCACACTAGCACCATTCCAACAAGTCTCATTTTGAAATATTATATTTTCGCCTTCGCAGCAAGGTCTGAAGGTGATGCCATAATCGAAGTTGCTCCAAAAAAGTAGCACGTATATGAAGAAATACAT
Source organism: Malthinus flaveolus (assembly GCA_950108345.1). Classification (NCBI taxonomy): domain Eukaryota; kingdom Metazoa; phylum Arthropoda; class Insecta; order Coleoptera; family Cantharidae; genus Malthinus; species Malthinus flaveolus. The sequence goes on from OX467285.1 coordinate 70,744,990, forward strand.
CCTCCGAAACTCCTGAAAATATTAAATAGAATGTTGAAGTTATACATTTTTAATTTTTTACCGTAATTTACTGGTTAGTTTTTGCGGGGATGGTTGTTTCTGTGTTAATTTTTCACTTTATTACATAAATATAAACAAAAAGTGGAATTTACAGTTTAAACTTACCAAATTTTCTAAAATAAGTTCGTATTAATAACTAGTAACACTCACACACAATAAAATTGGAACTTTGACGTTTAGAGAAACGTTCCATTTGGTTCAGAATCCCACAAAAAAGTAATAAATTAACTTTTAGTTGCAATTTAATGATTTTTTTTACATTTATATGTTTATAAATTTCAGAATGTTATAAAATTATTATTTACGGTAGTTTGATTTAGGAACAAAATTTTACTACTAATTTAAATTTAGAATAGCCACCAAGATGTGGTCAATCTAATAGGTACGTAACTAAATTTCTGACGCTTTGGACGCACTTATAGCGCTTTGGAGTTTTGCCAATGTACATTAAAAAAATAATCTGCTCAGGCGAGTTGTTGCAAACAAAAAATTTATCTAATAAACGTTCTAAAGACATTAAAATTAAATATAGAAGATCGTGCTCGTATCTTGAGGATTTCTATCTTTTTTTTTATTTATTTGCAACTAAAAATGGAAATTTAGAAGTCTAGTAATACAGGGTATCTAGAAATGTTTCCTATAGGGGGTTTCTGAAATCAGGATACCAGGTGTTCGATACTTTTGAAAAATCATGAAATTTCGTGAGTTTAGTTCATTTATGGAGTTTAAATGGGCCCTGCCTTACAATTTAAAATTTTCGATTCGGGGGGGGGGGGATCTTATGTGTACAACTTGCAAAGTTGTGAAGTTTAAAGCGCAATGAGAGAAGTTGGGAAGTAAAATCTAGCTTAAGTTTGAGCTTTCGGCGCATGAGTTCGTCAGCCATTCATGACCATCCCAACTTCGAGAGGAGCGCTCGGCGTGCATTCTCCCCGAATTGTGGAAGTAGAGGAGGTTAAAAAACTTACACCCTATCCAAATGTGCCTATATCATCAGTTTTCAACGGTATCAGTCGGACGAAAACATATCGTTGACGGAAGATGACGCATCAGCGTCAGTATCCTGCTTCAGATTTTTTGGATTTTTTAAGTTCGTTTTTCTGGGCGTTTCTAAGATAATCTTCACCACCGCTCATCTGTTAGCATTGAGTTCGATGTAATTTTGTCTGCCAATATTTCTGTAGAAACCTTTCTTACGCTCGCGATATTCGCTCTTTTGGTGGTCGTGGTTTCGCTCCTAGAGATAATATTGAAGAAGTTACAATGTCCAGTTGTCGAGACAGTAATACTATTCTAAAGGACGATTGATGTGGCCGATACTTGATGAAAATTTGTGAAAATTTCATCGTTGTTTTATTCCAATAGAAAACTATTCACTACGAATAACCGGGAACCGGGAGAACACGCTAGATCTCTAGAATATAGAAGCCGGTCGTCGCTCCGCTTCACACTTTACGGTGTAACGATAAAACTGAGCATACACAATCGGCACTCGGCACCAATTTATCGAAATATTATAAAGAGCAACCTGCACGGATGAACTGTTCAGATCAAAATATCTGTAACGATTTATTATCCAGACGCGCAGTTCGGATTACTTTAGGCTTAAAGTGTGGACAATTCTAATTTCGTTGGCGGTTCTGCGATTATTTGTGCTATTTTATGTTTTAATTTTAGAAACAATCGTGCGAAATAATAGTTGATATTTTCTTGTCTAATTATAAAATATCAATTTAAGTGTCTTCACTTCACCAACCAAATTCCTTAAAAAAAATATTATTTTTATTTTACAACTACTACTAGTACTAATTACAAAGTCTTAATTTTAACATAAGTACTAATTTTTTAAATGTTGATTAATAATTATAATTGAGATTCTTTCAACCGCAAAAATAATTAAAAACAAAATTATATTTAAAAAAATTTTTATGGCACCATAGTGTGATTTGTATTGCTTAACTGCTCTTTCGTGATACAAACTTTTGCAAGTTTTTGTTCTTCCGTTACTTCAGAGATTTCTTCGTCTTCCAACGTTTTCCATTGTTGGGGTAATTTGATACAACACAGGCCGTTCTGCGCTATACCCCTTACTGCGCGTTTTCGAAAAACTACCAATATTAAGAATATCAGTACCCCTTGTAATACGTTGATGAAATCAGTCACCATCCTAAAAAGAGTTTATTCTGATAGTTACGCAGTTTCGAGTAGGCAGTACTTGCATTTTATTACCATAAGTAGTCTAAGATGTCGCTTTTATTTTGAACCGCATACGAGATGACTTCAAAAATCCACGATAAACCCATAACGAAGAATAACTTGGTGTACATAAGGCATCTATAAAATTAATTGAAATAGGTATAGCTATGGGAGAAAACTTTCATTATCTACTCACTTATATCGAAGAGACTTCAATTTGGCACAGTGAGTCACGGTTTTTGTGTCGTTCCACAATTTTTTAATGGTAAAGAAAAATAAAATCATGTTGCAAATTAGGAAAAATGATATGGGGCCGTAAAAGTAAGCCCAGGTAGCTCTGCTATCTAAAAACAATGTGTATTCGATTAAATTTCAATTTATGAATTTCTTCTCGTTATTATTATACCTGAAAACCAACAACCCTTTTCGCCAATTCCCGGTTTAATGTGGTCTCCAGAACTGTGGTGAGCAATTAAGGCCGTTATTAATAATATAAGGGGTATTCCGTAACCGTAAACGTAAAAAATGAATTCCCACTGCTTTTTTGTTCCTAGTAACGTCGGTACGCTAAAATTCGAAAGACGCCCTAAATATAGATTTATTTAACATAAAAGGAGATATGGAACTTACACAGTTTTCTGCCAAATATGAAATGATAAGACGTTAAGCCACGTAAATGTAATAATAAATGCCATATATGTTACGTAACCAATTACATGACATATTCCCTGTGGAAATGATATTCCAAATTGCATCAATCCCAGCAAAAACATTGCCAGTGCCAAAAATATTGTTATGTTCAGCAAACATTTTCCCTAAAATTATAAGTTTTAAACTAACGTTGTTGTGGCCGAAACGACTTCTTGTGTGTTCACTATAAAAGCTCGTGTTCACCAAGAAGGCATGGAAATTATAACGACGATTCTCGTTTGTTATTGTTTTCGTCTTGTCAATTTCGCTGCCTTCTATAAGTGTCTCCAATCGAGAAGGCTGGGAAATGCCGATATAATTTTGTTTTGATTCTTTCGTATGTAAATGGACGTTTCCCAATCTTCTCTTCTATTAAAAATAAATAAGTTACCTGTAGATCGCGTAGTGATGGCACCGATATATAGACAATAACGGTTGCTATAAGAAAAATCACTGATATCATCGCACAAATCGCTCTAAATAAAAAGTAACTATCACTGACTTGAATTTTGTTGGCTTCCGTAAAACAGACCAACGCAATGGTGGGTCCATTTTCGTCTTCTGTTGTCAAACAGTATCTACAAAATATTCGTGAAAAGCATGTATAATAAGGTTGAGAAGGCGTAGAAATCTTTATAATTTCAGCGTATGGGGCTTTTGTTTTTTTATTATAACTATCATTTCCTAGTTTATGACTTAAAGTCTTCTATATTTGGACGATTTTAAATGATTTACTTGAACGTATTACCATGGGCGCCGCCAGAAAATTTTGCAAGGGGTGCAAATTTCTATTAAGAGTCGGGCAAGGGGCGTGGTCTATTTAGATGCGTGTTTATAGTTTTTGAAGGCCTCGGCGCAGTCAAATTTTGGGGCCTCTCGTTTGAAGAAAAGAGCAAAATCAAATAGCGCCGCAGGCCAAGATTTTTGATTGTTCAAGGTCAAACGGCTTAAAATGAAGTTTAGAAATTTTAGGCGCGATTGATAGTGTCTCCAAAAAAAATGTTTCACGAAAACAAAGTAGGAAAATTATTTCAGGTAAACAAAAAATATTATTGGAGAATTCCGAGACTCCTTTTGACCTATGATAAATGGGACCTGGGCTTTATTTTCTTATTAGGTATCAATTTTAATTTATAGTTTACATCTGAATGACAAATCCGGGTGAAAAAGCTCATACGCATTTTCCAATAATTAAAACAATTAAAATGGGTAAAAAGAAATTTTAATTGGACAATTCTTATAAAATGAGCTGTTTTGAGGCCCTTAACAACACGGGGCCTATTTTATTAGGTATGTGACCCAGCGCCAAATTTAACGATGTTGTCGCTGTACGACATATTTATTATGTTATAGGTTATATTTATTAATAAATAAACATGAAAGTCTAATTTAAAAGAGTTTTTCAAAAACCAGGGGGGTGCAAGTGCACCTCCTTGCACCCTCCTGCCGGTGCCCATGCGTATTACTAAAATCGTACTTACCGATCGACAGAAATTGGAGAAGAATCCACTTCAACTAATTCTTTTTGAGAATTAATGGTATAATTGTATTTATCTGTAGAACTTATTACGTATTTGCGTTTACACGTAATGCCGGTAATAATTGATCCGTCCATGCAATGTCCATTGCCTATAATATTTTTTGTTCCATTACAACAATCATTTTGTGCCATGACAGTCCCTAATATCCATAGCGCCAACACTAGTGTTATTTCCCTTGGAATCATTTTTTGCACTCTCCCAACTCAACTGTACCTAAAAAGTAATATTGTCGATCAATAAATTAAAGATTACACATTTTTAAATTTTATCAGTCGATAACTAAATCAATAATTTATTACTTCGAAAATCGATTTATATAATGTTTTATTTATTTTGTTTTGAAATACCTACTTAAGTACTGATATGGTATAATTTATAATAATAACAAAAACAGCGATTGATTCTAGTTTGGTGGACTGATTACTATTTAATAATGAAGCTAATATACGTGCTAACACGCACTTATATTCATTTCATTCATGGATATTAGGAAGCACTTTTTCCGAAGAGGAAATGATAAAAAAACCATACTACGTGTGTGCGTAAAACGTAAGCTGTTTGTAGTTTCGAATGACATAGGTAGGTGAATCTCACACTACTTTTAAGAAAAAGTTATTCGACGAAAAGCGCCGCCTTCTTATTAATTTTTATTTTTTGGAAAAGGTTCGTTTAAATATGGCTATTGAGCTGTGTTTATTCCGCCGAAGAACTGTTGTTTTTTACTGTTAGGCTTTGGATTTGTTTTTTTGTTCATCAAAAGTAGCAGTAACGAAATTTTTATTACGCCAAAAATAGGCAGACGATGGTTTTACATATTATAAAAATTACATTAGGTCATAGGCAAATAAATTAACCTAATAGTTCGATTTAAATGCAACTGGATTTTGGATCCATTTTTTATCTTTTTTGGAAGGCGTGTAGAGGTTCTTTGAAGGATGAGGGTTCTTAATAAGTTTGAGCATGCCTTTCTTAGCAATCCGTCTTGCTACGCTTAATAGATAATAAAAATCATCAATTATACAGGGTGTCTCTAAAAGGTCTGCACTGAATGCAACCACATAAATAATGTATTCCAAGGTCAAAATTAGCTATTGAACGTCGAATAATTTGTGTTATTCGTTCTGGCGATGAGCTGATGAGATTCAACTGGAGTTCTGTAGTCAGTATCAGGAGCATCTTGAAATCTCTTTAAACTCTAGGATAAAAAAGACCTTCAGAACTTGACATATTTGTACACAGAACGCGTTATTTCAAAAATCAGATATTAAGAAAACGCTTCCGGGTGATTGTTTATTTTGGCAATCTTGAACTATATGACGTCTATTGAAATAGCAATTCGTTGAAAAATCGAAATAATTCTTAAAATTACCAGCGGCTTACTATATTAATGTGGTTTTGTTTTGTAACATCCGTTTGGATGACCACAAACAAACGCCAGCAATATTGGTAGATATACACAAATCGTCTGTTTTCCTTGAGGAATTAATTCACGAGAACATGGATTTTTGTAAATATTGTAAACTTGAAACGATTTACAACTTGCTATTGAATATCGAATCACGATCATTTATTACTGCTATTATAGTATATTTCTCGCTAATAGGTAAACAATTTTTTACTGTGTGAATAATTAATAAATGATATAAAAACTCATCGTTAATTGAAAACCAAAGGAGAGGGAGGGCAGGGGCGTGAATCCCAAGCTCTTGTCCAGTTTTTGTGTGACTTTTACGTATTTTCAAATAATGAACTTAGACCGATAGCTTATAGTGCCCTATGAGGTCATCTAATTGATGGTTATTTTTTGACGGTCACTCAGAAGAACGGTGTTTTACTTATAACCTCAGGTCACATTTAAAAAACTTTCCCTGTGCTTTAAGGAAACTCTAAAGTGAAATTGTAAACTCTCTATCCACCTTATTGCCTTAGAATTTTTCGAAGGGATTCATTTTGTCAATTGGAACTTTTTCCTCTTCCAGGGAAAAATAAAGGTTCAAGGTATGTCCGTCTCGTGATGTTTTTTTTTTAATTTTTTGTTACTATTCGTGGAAATACCTTTCAAAGTTGAGTGTATTCGTAAAATGACACAAGGTATTTCCACGAATACTGACAAACAAAAAAAACACTACTAGGCGGACGGACATACGTTTAACTTTTTTCTATAAGAGGAAAAATTTTATTTCAAAAAAATCCCTTCGGAAAATTTTAAGGCAAGACCGAAACTGCGTTTGCTATTCATACGCTAATAGCGAGTCTACAATTATTTCATTTTCGAGTCCCCATTTGTAAAATACAGGGGTGAGTTGATATGTGTAACTGGCATATAGGAAACTCGACTTAACTCGAGATGCGTTCAGAAGCCATTAGAAACGTCTTTTTCGCACACTATACAGGCTGTATCAAATTTCGTGTTAAGTAAAGGGATCTCGCTTATTAGCGTAGATAGAGAGATGGTTAAATGGACAAAAACGATCCTCGAGTTATGCCTACACTAAATCAAAAAACAAAATTTACCCCCTCCATAACGTTTCTGAAATATGGCGGAAAATAAAGAAATTTGCATTTTTAATTTTTGGCTCTAAAATCGTTATTTGTAAAAATTTTTAAAAACTGAAAAGACTTTCTCAAAGAAACTTTTTCTGTTCTTTCAGACGATATCAACGAATTTTCGTTATCATTATTACTTTACTGTATATTGATACCAACTTTTGTTTTTCATATGGAAGCCATTTAAAAATTTTATGTCATCGGATAGAGAAAAAAATGCTGATTTCAAAAATGTATAATATGTCTATAAAATTTTTTATAAAAAAATCACCAAAAATAACTCAAATAATTATAGGTAAATTTCAATAAACATTTGCAGAAAAACAAATGTAGCACATATAAATTGTTTTTTATAAAACAGATTCAATTGTTTTTCATGGATATTGCTATTTATAAATTAAAATTCAGTTTTAAATAAAATATCCTATTATTTTAATTTTGAATTTATTATTTGTGGTTAGTTTATGGACATGTTATACGTTTTTGAAATCAGCATTTTTTTCTCTATCCGATGACATAATTTTTTTAAATGGCTTCTATATGAAAAACAAAAGTTGGTATCAATAGACAGTAAAGTAATAATGATAACGAAAATTCGTTGACATTGTCTAAAAGAACAGAAAAAGTTCCTTTGAGAAAGTCTTTTCAGTTTTTAAAAATTTTTACAACTAACGATTTTAGAGCCAAAAATTAAAAATGCAAATTTCGTTATTTTCCGCCATATTTCAGAAACGTTATGGAGGGGGTAAATTTTGTTTTTTGATTTAGTGTAGGCATAACTCGGGGATCGTTTTTGTCCATTTAACCATCTCTCTATCTACGCTAATAAGCGAGATCCCTGTACTTAACACGAAATTTGATACAGCCTGTATATTTTGTTTTGCATTCTTCTATTACTCTTAAACCGTTGGGAGGTGATTAGAGATCAACAAAAATTTAAAAACCCAGATCCGATGCTCAGTTGTTTTAAATATGTGAAATTTTAAACATTTTCAAAATTCGATGTTGTCCACAAAATCAATTTAGCTGCAGTTAATGCCTTGGTTTTCTTTTAAGCAAAGGTGGAATGAAGATCCATGATGCATAAAGTGTAATAATGTTCTAACAACATTCAATGGCACGTCCTCGCATAATTCGTCACGCAACAAATTTGGATAGGTATTACCATTCAATGGATTTGGCAAATGAAATAGTCCAAAATTTATGCCTGAATATGAGCGTAGGATTAGGGTTAACTAGTTGTAAAAGAATCGAAAACTCAATATACACAATTATACGTATGGTAGTAGTCCTTATTATTTGTTAATAATAATAATTAAGCAGAAGACAACGAACTTGAAATTTTGCACTTACTTAAATTTATGCTCGTGTTGTTGTGACGAGGTCCTTGATACACAACATAATAATAAAGAAAACGCAACGTAAGTAAATTTGATTATCATCCACAAATTATTAAAAATCGTTTAAGTAATTTTATTTGGACTCTGCGTAGGTAAATACACCATTTTCGCACTCACTTGTAACGTATTCGCGATGCAATCTCTACTTGATATTTTAAGCGGATCTTTTTCTCTACTTCTACGTGTTGATTGTTGTACCATACTACCATACAACTAATATAGCTTCGTAAAATTAACGATGTAACGTATGCATTGCCTTGAATTTTTATATCCCATTAAGTTTCTTCTTAATACAGGTATTAAAATTTGAAGTAACGCAGTTCGTAAGTTTCTACAGGAAGATTTCTTTTTTTTACTGTTATAGTAGTAGTATCAGGAAGTTAAGATAGTCAGTCGCATTTTGACCATATTATTAGCCTTGATACCTTGTTTAACTTTTATCGACATTTTACAATTTAGCATCTTTTGTCATTACTAAGCAATGCAAGTATGATTCTTACGTAATATTAAGGCGACCACTCACTACGCGGTACTTGACGAGTACTTGGCAAATGTCGAGTATAGTGTGTATAAAGTATGAAGGTGAGATGACAATCGCTATGCTACTTGTGCTTTCCAAGCAAAGTCGGTAAACTGTAAACCTTTAACCGTCCCAAGTCAAATAAGGCGCGCCAAGTTTTGCAAGTAAAAACACAGTTGAAGACATGGGGTGGACCAGCGACGCCACCTTTAAATTATTGGACCTTAATGAAAATGAAGTAATGGGGCCCCTCTCACAACCTACATAAAACCAGGAACTAAATGCACGATGCATGGAAACGAATCGGGACTGAATTTTCGGGAAAAATCTCCATAGCAGAGTTGAAGGAAAACGGGAATCTCTGATGGCAACATTCAGAAACTGTTTGAGCCATCAAATTCCTTGACGGAGTCTGCAGCAACTGTACTTGTACAAGTTTTACTTGCAGTGTCCAAAATTGCCATTGGTAGCGTTTAACCGAGTAGTGTAGAGAGTACAGACCATATTTGAACTTGTACATGTACTTGACTCTAGACAAGTACAAGTACTTGTCCAGTACCGCGTAATGAGTGGCCGACTTTAACACTTACAACCTAGTTTGTAGTATATTAGAGCCTCTAACCTATTCTATTTGAAAGCGGATAAGAACCCCACATTTGAACAAAACACTTTCTTTGGTGTTGTTGATTGTAGCGCAGCTAACAGGCATATCACCACATTCGCGATCCTTGAAACTTTTAGATCAAGTCATTTTTGATTTCTTCCGAATTAACTTCTTGACTCTAAACCTAATGTAATCTGTAATTACATTTTTATTCTACCTCATGCAGTGGCAATACCGGATCATCCATGAGTGGATAACTGGTGGCTGATTTCTTTCATGAAGCTTCTTACTCCGCAGTTTATTCTGCGCCATCTAGTAAACGAATTCACTGTAACCCCTTCTCCGTGCTATATCTCGAAAAGGGTTAAAATCATAGAAAATCGGTCATAATCAATCTTGTAGCTAATGATGTTTTCTATAACTTTCATAATAACCTCCATCAACGTACGATCTGTAGAAGCCGGGCTATTTGCAAATAACAAGTAAAAGTCATTTTTAAACGGTCACTCTCCTGCTCTCTTGGATTTTTTCCCCTCAAATGCCACCTTTTTGTTTAATTTGACTGAAGTAATCACCCATTTAGGTTTGCGTGTAGTACTACTTCGACTAGAACTACTCTGTACACGCTCTCTGGCACTCGGTATAATTATTATAATAGTTATTTGGTAGAACTACTCTGTACACGCTCTCTGGCACTCGGTATAATTATTATAATAGTTATTTGGTATTTATTTAAATCCTATGCCAAATATTTGAATTCTACAGTTTTGCCTTATGTTGATATCCTTGAAGTTTTTTTTGTAGATATCTTTGCTTAATTGATCTTTTGACTCCAATCATCCAATTTTGTTGTAAATTTTCAAATCGTAAAATTACTAATTATTGATTATTGTACACTTAATAAGTTGCCAAGATCTGAATCTTGGCTTTACCATGCAAGATCAAATAGTATAGTACCATCAGTTCTAATATTGGCTCCCCTTAATTATTTTATAAGAAAACATTGTAAAAACATGATTTTCCGACTCGAAACTCCCAAATTGTATATTGCCGCCTATTTCTTGTTATTTAATATCACACTGCTATAAATATGCCTATACATATTATATGAAATACAGATATGCACATTTGGGGACCGACAACACGCCACTCCGAGGTGGTGTATATTACCGTTTTTACACCGATAGCAAAAAAATGATCTTATCGTCCTTATCTCTTTTTTAAATAAATAACATCACACCTATCGAATAAATATTATTTCCAGTTGGAAAAATGCAGATTTAGCGCCGGTAAAAAGCATTTTCCTCATTTATGGATTCTTGGGCCAAAGGTAAAATTTGTAAAAACTTTGATAGTCAAACTGGTTTTTATTATACTTATAAAAACTTATAAATTATTATAACCGACACCTTTTGGTTGTTTTATTTTGTGTAACTAAACGATGCAACTTGACTGTCTGATCATGGTCAAGCTAATGGGGTCTGCGTCTTGAGCTTAACATTCTCAATAGTCGTCACAACATTTTAGGTATTCGTTTACCAATTTCACCTTGACGTTTCAAAATTTTTGGCGTATTTTCCAAAACGATTCATTAATAATTAGTTTTCCCGTACTTTTGTAATTGCGTTCAAGTTAAAGGTAAGTTAGAGTTCAACATTTTAACACAATGCCATAAAGTGCTCGCTGGAATAACTACACGGCGAAGAATTTAAAAACAATTTTATTACGCACTTTCGTATACTAATAAAATTAAAATGGGAATATGTGCCGAAAATAAAGATTTGATTACATGGCCTCTTATCAAAAACTAATTTATTTAATCAAATTATTTTATTTGCACACTGTTAGCTGCTTCAAGTTTGTAAATATTAATTGCATTTTTAATACATTTTATAAAAGGAATTTTTTGTAGTCTACTAAATCTTATTCAAATAAACTAGACTCGAACGTCATTCTTTCATAAACGCTGTCTTTTCAAAGAAGTACTCTACGGTTTTAAATATGGGTAAACCGGTGTACGTGTGGTAATGGTAAGTATGCTATGTACCTTGACGTCAGGAGATTCCGTAATTATCGACTTCAATCAAGGTGAAGGCGACACTCTTAAATTAATAATCATCCTTATTTACCATTATTTCTTAAAGGGCAATGTTAAAAGAAAGATCATGGCCGGAAATGTTCTTTTTTTATTTTCCTGTTCATCGGATCGAATCTTTATCTATCAAAGGGTCCCAAAAAGTAGTAAACATAATCAGGCTCGATATTTATTCCTCTTTTCTGAAATAACGTCTTAAAGATTTAGTTGATCGTTTCGGATCGATATTGTATGAAGGTAGTGTGGTTAGCACTACTAGCACGACAGAGTGAATTCTGAAAACGAAAAGCGAAAAACTATGACATTGATATGGGGCGTGTCCAAGATTCGAAGAAGTCTTTTTCCGAAATTTAGATTTGATCGTTCGGTACTGATAACTTTACCTTACTATGCAAATTAAAGAACTAATTAAGAGAAAAGCGTACCTATCTAAGTAATTAAATTTATCAGTCCACAGTACCTAACCTAATAGTAGATACTTTTTAAAATGTTGTAGGTTATAGAGGTAGGGCAGAGACAATAGTTGCTAATTTCCAAATTTCTTATGCTAATTAAATTATTTTACTTTATTTGTTCTATTACTTTTGTTCGCAAATACTAAACCTACTAGTTTCTTACCTTTTATTAAATTATTAAAATTTTTCAACTAACACTACTACATCGGTTCGAAGTGAACAAACACAACACAATAATTATTAGTATATGTTAAATATTCTACAAATACCACTTTTGTTACTCATCAATATTTTATTACGGTTTTGCATAACTCGATTCATTATTACTTTAAAATAAAGCATTAAAATTGTATCGTAGAGAAGGAATTTAAAATTTAGGGATAGTAAAAAATTATTAAGTCATTTGAAGGTTTCACTGGAGAAAAGAGTATGTCGAGGTAAAGATCTCGATGTCGAGTACCTGGTACCTTGATTTATTTTATAATAAAAGACCTTAAAAGAGTAATTTTCTCTCGTCGAGAAAAGCCATCGTTTATTTCTGACAAACTTTCTGACTCCTAAATGCTGAAAGAATCAACATCGTCTTGATAAATATCAAAGTACTACCACTTGGTAATTCTAACATGTTATAAGTAATTGGCAAACCGCATTAGTGTTTTACAAATATCTGGCTCATTTTAATATCGTGTTTCCTGTGTCCTGTAAAATTATCATGAGACACACATATTAAACTTTACGTCATTTTTTTAACGTTTAATCGTAAATTAGTAATGAAGTGCTTAAATAATTACATACGGATAAGGAGACATCGCGTGTTATTATTAATCACGCCATCCAAAAGCTGATATTATTTGCAGTCTTTAAACTTTTGCTTTGGCAACACCTTATGCGGAAATGGAAGATGTTTTTCTTGAAATTTATTGATGTTCTCATAGTTTTCTTATACTAAACTCAGAAGACGAGCCCTAGATTAATTTTAAGTTAACATGTTGCTCGATGGGGATGACCGATACATGATGAAAATCGGTAAAAACATATTGCATAAAATATCTCTGCTCCTCACTAGATATCTTCATATTTATGTTTAGTTCTCATATGAGCGACGAGATTTTACATTGCTTGCCAAAAATGTATAAAACTGTGTGATAAAGTCTCCAAGCCGCAAATTTAAAGAGTGTGAATGTGTAAAACGTACATGCCCATTTTTAACGTAAAATGGAAACTCCACTAAAACATTTTAATTTTTGCTTTTAGCTTCTAGACATGTTGAAGTTTTATTCAAGATTTGAAATTAACGACGAATCCGGCGATTCACTCACAGATCATGACATGACCCAAATTCATTATTCAAGAATCACTTCCTTGCAGGTAAGATTGACTTAACAAAGAGTATAGCCTAATACTTTGGAACGAATATTTATTATTAATTTTTAGAAAGCAGCCTTTGCTAAATTTCCAGAGCTAAGAAATTTTTCTCTTGCAAACGTCGCGAGCGTGGACACGAGAAAAAATTTGCAGAAACATTTTGGGCCGCTCAAGTAATTTCATTATTATTTTTTACTATCTAAATAATTTACGAGCTAATTTTAGGCAAGACAAACTGCACGCTATAGCGACGTATTTGCATCTTGTACCACCTTCCGAAAAAGCATCCGAAACTAATTGGTGTCGGCTCGACGAAGACTTTCTCAGAGAACTTTTGGTAAATTTCTCTTATTTTATTTTTATTTTTAAATTGTGCCAACTCCAATTTTTAGATATCGCGCCACGAAAAACGGTCTTCTCAATTAGAAGCTCTGAATGAGATGCCTCTATATCCTACAGAAAAAGAAATATGGAATGAAAACATTGTTCCCACGTCGTATTTTTCTGGAGAAGGCTGTTTGGCATTGCCAAAACTAAATTTACAATTTTTAACATTACACGATTATCTATTGAGAAACTTTAACCTATTTAGATTGGAATCAACATGTAAGTTGATTGTAAACTCTCTTTTTTTGTAAATTTGACAAATTTATTGTTTTAGACGAAATTCGACAAGATATCGAAGACTCTGTTAGTCGTTTATGCCCATGGTATGTTTTAGAGTGTACATTAATAGTTGAATTAAAAGTTCTGTTGTAGGAAGTCCGAAGAAGGCGGAGTTAATTTTGGTGGTTGGGCCAGAATGGCACAACCGATAATTAATTTTGCTGTTGTAGAAGTAGCAAAACCTAACATAGGTATGTAAAACTATCGTCACTATAACAAATATTTCAAAGATCTTTTTAGGCGAAAAGCGCCCCAGCAGAGTTAGGGCAGATGTTACTCTTAATTTATCTGTTCGATCCGAAATTAAAGCAGAATGGGAAAACTTGAGAAAACACGACGTTTGTTTTCTAATTACAGTTAAACCTCAAAATCCGATTGGTAATATTTGTTATTGGTATCGACTTTTGACAAAATAAATTTTTTGTAGGTACTCGATACGATTATAAAAAGTCATTTATACCTCAAGTAGGCTTGAGATCTGTAAGAGGTTGTGAAATTGAAGGGATGTTAGATAATAATGGTAGAGTAATAGAAGATGGACCTGAGCCAAAACCGACGATTCCAGGCGATAATAGAACTTTCAGAGTATGGCTAGATAGCAATCAATATAGAGACGATATGAACAACGTTAACGAAGGAGAAGATGATGTTTATGAAGGTAACTTTGATAACTAACTTATTCCTTTAAAAAAATGAGTACTTGCAGGTTTTAACATTTTAATGAGACGCAAACCAAAAGAAAATAACTTTAAAGCCGTACTCGAAACTATCAGAGAACTCATGAACACCGAGTGTGTTGTCCCAGATTGGCTTCACGATATAATATTAGGATATGGTGATCCTGGTGCGGCTCATTATTCCAAACTTCCCAATCCAATACCGGTTATGGATTTTAATGATACATTTATTGATATGGATCATCTTCGTTCTTGTTTTCCCGAATACGAAATTAAAATTAAAACCGACGATCCCAAAAAGTTGGTCAAACCGTTCAAGTAAGTTTTCATCATTTAAATTTGAAATAATCCTAAGTTTTGCATTTTAAGAATCACATTTGAAGACTTAATCAACTCCGAAAATGATGAAGAGCGAAAGAAGACCTTAATAGTCGAACCGCACGTTATTCCTAGTCGTGGGCCGTATTCCTTTAATCAACCTAAGAAGTAAGTTTATGAGTTGACCTAAACGATTAACTTTAATCGGTAATGTATTGCAGAAACATGGTACCATTCACGCCTACTCAAGTAGAGGCGATTAAATCGGGAATGCAGCCTGGTTTAACTTTAGTAGTGGGGCCTCCGGGAACAGGCAAAACCGATGTGGCCGTACAAATTATTTCTAATTTATATCACAACTTTCCAAATCAAAGAACTTTAATTGTGACGCACTCGAATCAAGCGTTGAATCAGTTGTTTGAAAAAATTGCTGTTTTGGATATTGACGAACGTCATTTACTACGTCTTGGTCATGGAGAAGAGGCTTTAGAAACAGAAAAAGACTTTAGTAGATATGGTAGAGTAAATTATGTTTTGGCAAAGCGTTTAGATTTATTAACGGAGGTGCAGAAATTACAAGAGTCTATGGAGGTTCAAGGAGACGTAGCGTACACATGTGAAACTGCCGGATATTTCTTCTTATATCAAGTTTTATCGCGTTGGGAACATTTCATTAAACTTGTCAAACCTAAAAGTGGAAGAGTATGTTTGTCGAAAATAAGTCAGTTTAAACAATTTTTCCAATGTGAAATTTTTAGGAAATTCCAGTTGAAATTATTGCTAAAGAATTCCCCTTTAGCCGGTACTTCGAAAATATACCGAACCTTTTCAAAGGAGAGTCTTACAAACAAGATTTGGCTGTTGCAGAAAGCTGTTTTCGTTATATAAGTCATATATTCAGCGAATTAGAAGAATTTAGGGCTTTCGAATTATTGAGGTCAGGATTAGATAGATCCAAGTACTTGTTGGTTAAGGAGGCGAAAATTATTGCTATGACTTGTACTCACGCTGCATTAAAACGAAAAGAATTAGTCGATATGGGTAAGCAAACACACAATTTTGATTTTGGCGTGTTTTTAAATAATTTTTACAATTTAGGTTTTAAGTACGATAATATACTTATGGAAGAAGCTGCTCAAATTCTAGAAATAGAGACATTCATTCCGCTATTACTTCAAAATTCGGAAGATGGTTATAATCGTCTAAAAAGATGGATTATGATTGGAGATCATCATCAGTTACCTCCTGTTATTAAAAATATAGCATTTCAAAAATATTCAAATATGGAGCAAAGCTTATTTACGAGGTTAGTTCGCTTAGGAGTGCCAACTATCGACTTGGATGCTCAAGGAAGAGCTCGACCGAGGTAATACTTTTCTCAGTATATAACGCAATAAGATTATACTTTAAAAAGGAAAAAATGGAAAGTTTATGGAAATTTGCGCACACACAAATTCACACTGTTAAATTTTCCTTTTTAAAAGCTAACCAAATCAAATTAATTCACTTTCTTGGTTGTATTATGTTAATTCAAAATAGTGGTGATTCTAATTTTGCTGTATTAATATGAAACATTCGTATTTTTAGTATTTGTAACTTATACAAGTGGAGATACAAAAATCTAGGCAATTTGAACCACGTAGAGCAATGGAATGAATACCAACACGGAAATGCTGGTTTTTCTTACGATTTTCAACTCATTAATTGTGAAGATTTTAATGGAGTTGGGGAATCTGAACCAAATCCGTATTTTTATCAGGTAATTTGGTCGGTGCTTCTTAATAGTGAAACTTAGTCTTTTTGTTTTGATAGAACCTTGCCGAAGCAGAATACTGTGTAGCAGTATTTATGTTTATGCGCCTTCTTGGATATCCAGCTCAAAAAATTTCAATACTTACAACGTATAATGGTCAAAAGCACTTAATTCGTGACGTTATTAACAGTAGATGTGCCGACAATCCCTTAATTGGACGACCGAGCAAAGTCACCACAGTGGATAAATACCAAGGTCAACAAAATGATTATATTTTGTTGTCATTAGTTCGAACTAAAGCTGTGGGACATCTGAGAGACGTTAGAAGATTGGTGGTAGCCATGTCACGTGCCAGATTAGGATTATATGTATTTGCCAGAGTTTCACTCTTCAGAAACTGCTTTGAACTAACTCCGGCGTTTCAACAGGTACGGTTAGTTTATATAATCTCATATTTAGTTAATGTCTACTTATGTTAGCTTATGGAGAGATCGACGCAACTACATGTGGTATTAAACGAAGGCTACCCCACTCAAAGACTATCGACCCAGACTGTTAATCCATTTGTTATTCAAGATATGTCGCATATGGCTAATTTTGTGTATAACTATTATATGGAGCGAGTTAAGGCGTTAAAAGAATATTATGTGAGTTTTGTACTGAACTCGAGTTAAAAATGAGATTAATTAAATATTAATATTTTAGCAAACTCAAGTCAAGTGGAGTAAACCAGGCACGTGTGAAGTTAAAGAGCACGAAGGACTGATTTCGTCACATCCAGGAGAAGACAGGGACACCGATAGTGAGGACGAAACGGAAGATAACAAAGTTCGACAAATGCCTGTACCGATTCAAGATGAACCTATTGATAATCAAAGTGAAAATATGGAAACTGAAGATGAAAATTTGACAGCGCAAGATAATCAAGACGATGAGGATGAAAATGATGAATAAAACTCTGCTAGTTGGTTCTGTAAACTAATGTTACTTTATGTCTTTAGTTGTTTACTTTGCATTATAGTTTTAGTTTTTTAAATGTTTCTAATCTTATGACTTCAGATCACTTCAAATGTTTACTTATTACAATTATTCTAACCAACATACTTTTAAGCTGTAAATATTCTATTGAGTGTTTTTAGTTTCAAATAATATAAAGTCTTAAAGATTTGTAAGTTACCGTATTAGCCCGAATAATGTAATATAAACAAGGACATTCATTCATTTTTTTTCTAAATATCTTTATGAAAATTTCAGAGTCACGTTAAATTCGGGGTCGCGTTATATTCGGGCTAATACGGTACTTATAATATACAATACGGGAAAGACATTTCAAATAAATGTATTGAACTTTTGTATGTCCTGGAGTTTTTTTACCACGTACAGTATATACTTTTTAAATAAAACAACTTCTAAATTGATGGATCTCACTAGCAAAATAAAGTTGGGAATTTATACCTTTTTATTGAAATTAATTTATCTAATCGGTATATTATGTACTTATTTAACTATAGCATTGTCAACTGACCTACAGATGTTGCTGTGGTTCACAGTATATCAAAGTTACCCCATTGTAAATAAATTTTGTGCCTTCATTAAGCGTGTTTTTTTCTCGTACCTGTAAAAATCTGTTAAGCTTACGATTTTTTTCATAACTACAGAAAGTTCTGTTCATCGGGAGAATTAACACCTTTCTGTCAGCCCCCTCAAAGAAACCGTGATTCTAAAATATGTAATACCAACACTTAACAGGGCACTAGAATGGCACCCGCAATTCCTTTAATATACCAGCCCTAAATATAAAATTTCTACAATAAAAAAACAACTTAAAACCAGGTTGGTTCTTGTCACTGCTGCTGGACTAAATTGTTGATGTTTTGTTTAATTTTAAAAACAATAAATTTTAATATCCAAGTCACCAAGATAATAAAAATTTATATAACGTCTGTCACTTTGGGGATATAAAAAAATTTTCTGTGGCCCAAAATTTGATCCTTTAGAAACATTAAGATTGATCGAAAAATAAATTGCAAGTAGCAAGCAAGTGTTCAGTCGTAGATGGACGAAGAGTGGTATATTTTGCGGTGCAAATTACTGTAAAAGTCACATGGTACCGGGATAGGTAATTTAAAAACTACAGCACTCTATGGCCACCCGACTTAGTCCTCGTAACTCGGAAATCAATGCATTAGAACAAAGGGGCTACTTAATTGGTAGGAAAATTGGACAAGGATCTTATGCCACCGTTCATTTAGCCGATTATGTCGACGGTAGCTCCGGCCCCAAAAAAATGCGTCTTGCTTGCAAAATTTTTGACAAAGAAAAGGCACCGAGGGATTTTTTGGATAAATTTTTTCCTAGGGAATTAGAAATTCTTACTAAAATTGAAAACCCACATATTATTCAAGTGCACAGTATTTTACAAAGAGGGCCTAGAGTTTTTATTTTTATGAGGTAAGTCTAAAATAGTTAACAATATGAAGCGGTAATTTGATTGTGTTTATTGCAGGTACGCAGATAATGGAGATCTTTTAGATTTTATTAAACGCAAGGGAGTTGTACCTGAAGAACAATCAAAATTATGGTTTAAACAAATGGCGACGGGGCTACAATATTTACACAGTAAGAACATAGCTCACAGAGATTTAAAATGCGAAAATATCCTTCTGTCTCGAAGATTTAATGTGAAATTAGCCGATTTTGGTTTTGCACGATTCTGTGTAGATATGGAAGGGCGGCGAGTTCTCAGTCAAACTTATTGTGGTTCTGCTGCATACGCAGCTCCAGAAGTTGTTAACGGAACTCCGTACAATCCTAAACTTTCAGACGTGTGGTCTTTAGGAATAATATTGTTTATTATGCTTAATGCTTCCATGCCATTTGACGATTCTAATTTAAGAAAATTGTTAAAAGACCAAATGACTCGTAATTGGGTTTTTCGTTCACGTGTTAGAGAAAATTTATCGTCTAATGCAAAGTCCATCGTAAGACATATATTGGAACCTGATATTACTTTGAGATTGACACTTGAGCGTGTTTTGGGACACGAGTGGGTTAGAGCTAAGAAAGATCGTGCTACTTCTTTAATTGGAAGATTAGTTCACTCGGCACCTCAGCCGGTGCATCCAACAACGAACGCTACTCACCCTAGATATAACGATAAAATAGAATCCGTACCTGGAGATCATAAAAGTCATGACCCGAAAAAAAGCAATACTATTGTACCTGGGACACAATTAGCAGATTTGTAATTGTAATACTTTAACAGGCAATCTATTTTTACAATTGGGTAGACACTTTAAACATGGAAAAACGAATTTTGGCTTTTTACATTAAATTATAGTAGATATAGTAATTATTAATTTTATCTCGATATTTTACTCTAATAGGTGTTTATGAGGATTTTTATATATTATTCTCGAACAGTTGTCTATTATGAAATTAATAGTTATTTACAATTACGTATTATATTTTTAACAAAATAAAATGATGTAAATAAAAAATATATACACAAAATAATATAAAACTAAAATTCCATGTAGTTTGATTTTATTAAACACCTCTGTTTGGGGCCTCTTTGAGTAGGAAATAAGAGGAACATTAATTGTTCAAGGGAAGGAACCAGGGTGGTCGAGAGGCTAAGACTGTTGTATGCAAATCTAAAGGTACTTGGTTCGAGTCCGGCTGACATCACTAGATTTTTCTATGTGTCAAATACCTTGGTCCAGGTGGTTCAAAACCCACCTAAAGCTGTAGATCCCGTCTGCTAATAACCTTACCATGTATTTTTCGATTCATGTTTATAGGAAAATTCCTAAACATTAAAACTGGAACACCCTGTATACCAGTCAAATGAAACACCTGGCGACATCTATGGTATACAGTATACATATAGATAAAGTATTGACGCAAAGCTAATTTTGTTGGTTATGTGGTTTGTGTTGTGTCCAAGTCCAATAAATTAAATAAATATGTTGGAGGTAATTTTTGGAAAAACTGTTAGAAATTTTTATTTGTCTGATGTGTGTGGCGACGAATTGAAAGACTGTTTTTGCTCTAAAACTGTAAGTAAACTCACTTTATAGTTTTGCTATTTTATTTATACCTTTACATCGTAGGGAATCCAGAAAGACGATATTTATTTAATCCAAAATGGTAAACTACTTCTTTCCGGGCCAGTTTTACAAAAGGTGCCAGTCCATGTTATACCCAAGGTTCTTGGAGGAAAAGGGGGATTTGGATCTATGTTACGAGCCATTGGAGCTCAAATCGAAAAGACTACGAATCGAGAAGCATGCAGAGATTTAAGTGGGCGTCGTCTTCGTGATATAAATGAAGAAAAAAGATTAAAGACGTGGATTGCTCAACAAGTAGAACGTGAAAAAGATGCAGTAGAACGTAAACAAAAAAAGTTAGAGAAGTTATGCGAACCACCTCGACACGAATTTAAAGATGAACTATACGAACAAGAACGCTCAGATTTGCCCGAAAAAGTTGAAGATGCTATTGCACAAGGTTTAAAAGCTTCCTGTAGTGGTCAAAGTGGCGTTAAACGTAAAAAGCCAACAAAAACTAAACCTAAAAAGAAAGCACACTTATGGTAAATTTGGTAACTATCTTTTTATAATAATATATTAACCTATGTGTTATAGGGTTGATGCGGATGTCGATGATATAAGCACTACCAGCGATGAATCGGAGGAAGAAAACATTCAAGAAACAGTTGGTGTTTCAAGTACTTCAAACGAAAACACAAATATCATAACTCCAGTTAAAGTTGCTGAAATAGACTTGGATAAACCTACAAGTTCAGAATTAAAACTCAGTTAATTATTTCATATCGAGTACATCAGAAGTAATTCCTGTGCCGAATTGTGTAAGTTAAAAGTTTTTTGACGCGAACTATTGTTAGGGTCAAGATTACGGTTGTTTATTGTTAGCTCTTAATGTAGATCGATAAGAATTGTCCGATTTACCATTTGTGGTTGTTTCTAGGCTGTATTGTTTCATTATCAATATTAAAGAAAAAAGTAAAATATAATTTGTTTACTAGTGGAAGGGTTTGTAATGCTTTACAGGTAGTATAAGACCGTAACATTCGTTTGCTAATTTAATTGCTAATAAAAACATAATTGTTCTCGAGGTCACTTCCCATCTGTATTTATCGTGATACAGTAGGTAGAGATATTTGTAAGTTTTACACATCATTGTGCAAACGTACTTCCAAGGTTCTTCTTGATCTTCGAATTCTGCGTCACAATCTCTATCAAAACCTGCTGTTCTATTTGCTTGGACTTTAGAGCCATCAGACTGTGCTACAGGTTTTCTTCCCCCTGAACCCGCGCCTCCCGAACCGCCGGCTCCTGCTCCAGAACCTCCTGCACCTCCATACTTGGCCCGTTCCTCATCTGTGAGATGTGGATTACACGGCACACAAGGTCGGCGTATTTCTTCTCCCATTTTTAATTTTACTAATTTTTGTAAGATAAACTGGAAATTTTGATATTTTTAAGTTTCTAAAATATGAATGACATGATATTTTATGACATTTATGGAGCTTTCTTTTTTCCCGCGAAGCGAGGAATCGTTTTCTCAAAATTAGTAGATGGCAGCACGTAATAATTCAGCTTATTTTTGTTTATCACACCGTTATTATTCGGTTATCAATAGGCTTGTTTATTTATCTGCTCGGAGTAAATGGGGCAAATTTAAAGCGTTTGTTTGTCCTGCTCTTTTGTACTAATTTTGATTATGTGTCTTACTCTAATGACGTCATATTTACCATGATTTGGGCAGATTAAACACTTTGGATTAAACAGACCTAATAGCACGTGCTGCCATCTATTGATTTTGAGAATAGAGATGTTTAGGGAGTTGGAATAATATCTGCAGTCAATTGCAGTCGTTACGCGATGTCACTGTTGACATTTACTGCACCTTGAATTTGAATGGAGTATAGTTTAATTGAATGTTGGATGAAGTATTTTCAATCAGCAGATCGTAAATTATTTTGGTCTTTAATCACCATGCAATAATTTAATTATTTAATTCATTGGTTTATAATATTTATTCCATGACAACACGACAACAGCAAAATTCTTCAATTTTAATAAATATAAACAATGAAGAGTATTTGACGTTAAAAAAATATTATTGCAGAAATTATTTAAAAAGATAGCTATATCAATTTAATTCATAATTTTCAGCTTCTATAATCTCTAAGCAGTTCATTTAAATAGAGTATACGATACTTCTCCGTATACAATTAATAAACCTACACGTGTACCTATTGTTTCCAAAAATTAAACACTACTATTACCAATTTTTAATTTTATTGCTACTTGTAATTAAATTTTGTAATAATGAAATAAAATTTTTAATACGTTTTCATTTTATTTGTTTCTTTTCTGCGAGTATCACCTACACTCTTAATATGTGCAGAATATTGTTCTTAATTCGTTTCCTCTTTGTGAGCAATTACTTTGCTGTAACTTTAAGTAAGTACTAAAAATAAAAGTTGAAAAGTGCTTCTGTAGAAAAAATACCTAAAAGAGCGTTTACATTACGAACATGTATGAACTATACATGCATGACAGAACTTCAAACATGTTTGAAGTTTGATTTTGAAATAATAGTATAAGTATAATATTATATACTTTGTATTGTATGCAGGATATTTCAAACATTTATGACACATTGCTTTTGTATCTAAAATTTGGGTGTATTTGTCGTATACATGTTCTTACAACATGTATTATGTATTTGTCCAATACATGTATATTTGTATTTGTTCAATACATGCTCGTAATGTAAACGCTCTTTTATGCTAAAAACAGGTGTTGTTAGGTATATTTCTATAGATTAGTTTTTGAAAACCAAATTTGTTTTGATTAGCTCATAATCTTAACGTAATGAAACATCCTAATTGGCGTCTATTTGATCATGAAAATTGTGGTGTGAGTATGGCGAATCGGATAATTGGTGGTGATAAGGTTCCTTTAGGCAAGTATCCTTGGTTAGCTCAGTTAGGATATTCTAACAACGGAACAACACATAAACAACCCAGCTTTAGATGTGGAGGTGCTCTTATTAATAGAATGTATGTGCTTACTGCAGCTCACTGTGTTACTAATATTGGACCCGCACATGTGTAAGTATTACATGGTTTGCCGGCAAAATTTCTATGTATCTATCCTATCATCATATATCATGTATCATATTGAAATTATTATGAACTACTTATTACAGTGGAAGTTTGTAATAAGAACAAACACCTAACGTCTTCCCAACTCCCAGCAAATTATTTTGAATGCTCGAACTAAAACTGACTATTTACAGTTCAATTATAAGATTAGGTGAAAATAATGCCGCAACCGAAATAGATTGTGAAGAAAACATCTGTGCAGCTAAAGTACAAGATTTTAGACCTAGTGCTATAATAGCTCATGCAAATCACGATAGTCCAAACTATAGTAATGATATTGCTTTAATAAGATTGGACCGACCGGCTCATTTAAACGGTAGGTCTGCTAACCAGCTGGTATTTATTGTAGTTTTTAAATAACTAACAAATTGAAATTAGGATGGGTTCTACCGATATGTCTTCCTAGTGGAAACCAACTAGAATCAACTTATGTGGGACGTAAAGCCGAAGTTGCTGGTTGGGGTGTCTACGATGTGGCAACTGAAGCAGCAAGCGATGAGTTACTATACGTTAGTGTTCCAGTTGTGGATGATAAAATATGTGTTGACGGATTTAAGAGCAACGTAAAAATTGGCCATGGACAAATGTGTGTTGGAGGAGTGATTGGTGAAGATTCTTGTAATGGTGATTCGGGAGGTCCGTTAATGTTGCCCGAATCGATTAACGGCCCCCCTCAATACTATATCGTGGGAATTGTGTCTTTTGGACCTAAAGTTTGCGGAGGTTCTTCGCTACCAGCCGTTTATACTCGAATATCTAGTTATATTCATTGGGTTCTCGACAAAGTTTACTAAAGAGTTAATAATTAATTTTTATTGAATGTAATTACCTATGTAATTAACAAATACCAATTTTTATTGTTTATATTAATGACGGCCGTTCAATTCAATACTCAAGTATACTCGGTCATTTGTAGAATATCAGTAATATTTGTTCAACTGCCCAAAGGCTTATGTTTTAAATTTACGGATACCTATAATTTTCAGATTTTTATAAAGAAACTGTATGTTCTATTAATGGTTAACTTAAACTATAAAAGTTCTGAATTAAGGTTTTATTAATCTTTAGTAACTGGGAAGCACGAGGCAGTCTATGGCCTAGGTCTAGGTCCCTCTCAAAAATAAATCCGAGCCTGTTTGCCCACACTTTTATTTTTAATTTTAAAATATTAGTTGCCCCGAGCCTCGCATTTCCTTTGAAAGGCTCTGCGTGGAATTGTAATGATGTCCTATTATTACCGTTACGTCTGAAATTGTAATCGCATTATTTAGTTTTTGTATATTTTGCTATTAGTTACCTGACAAATAAAGAAATAAAAAAGAGATGATTTCTGTACAGGGTGATTCGAGAGGAAACTCCAATATTTTCAAAATTTGTAACGAGTGAGAATGAGTTTACGGACCTCTTTACATGCTCAGCTTTAAAAAGCCTTTTCTCGGCCTTGAATATTGTAATTAATAAATTATACTATTAATAGTGTTTATTAATCACCACGCATCAATTTAATGATTTGATCCATTGTTTTGTAATTTACATTTCATTATTTAACACATTTATGGGAAAAGTGATTGAGTAAGAATTCGCAAATTAAAGCTATGAAGAATACGGCTTAAAATTTGAAAATAATTTTTAAAAAAGTTTCTATAGTGTCAAAATATGCTATTTAATGCACTAATTATACAGGGTGTTTGGAAGGTCGATGCGTTAATTAAAGGAGGTTATATAAGAGGATATGCAGTGTCAACGTTTTAGAGATTGCGATTCTTTAAGAATCATTGATGTATATTTGTATATCTTAGGCCCCAAGACCGAAAACGGCCACTGAGTGAAAAAGACGACCACAACTCATTCTGGCAACAGTTTAATGCCACAACACGAAATTCGTGTGGCATCTTGAAATCAAAAAGTGCCAAAGCGTATTAAAAATGTTTACTAAAACGTAGTATTTATAATAGTCCAGTCAAATAGTATTTTTAAATTGCGTAAAATAGAAATTTGATGGTATTTTAATTCTAGGTGGTGTGGAGGGGGGGGGCTTAGCTGAAGTGTTCTAGTGACATGCTCTACCTACCATTAAAATTTCATTAAACTTCTAATTAACGCAATTTAAAGGTAAGGTCTACTATTTGACTAGGACTAGACTTATTACACTATACGTTTTAGTAAACATTTTTAATGCGTGGCGCGGCACTTTTTAATTCCAAGGCACTTTCTGGTCGGTTTCTAAGAAAACCACAACACGAATTTCGCTTTGTGGCTTTTTTGTAGAGACCACAGCGCGTTGTGTGCGTTTTTGTAATAGCCACGACCCCATCAATTTCTGTTGTGGTCATCTTTTTTGCTCATTGGCCGTTTTCGGTCTTGAAGTCTAACCTACCTACAATGTACACGTACTACATAATATTCAGCAAATCATAAACCTAGCAGTTGTAAAACTAACATTAAAGCAATAAGTCTTCTTTAATTTTGCTTAACATAACCCTAGTAATAACTAATAACTATTATACCGAAGTCTTTTACGGACTTTCTTCCGGACTAAACGAATTGAGCGGTTTATAGGCAGGTATATTCCAAATGTTCCATTTTTTCATAGGTAAATTGCGCACAAGTAGTGACCCCACGATGGGTTTATAAGTAAATGCCACTCAACTTTCAGTAAATTTTATTAATTTGGTCAGCCAAGGAAGTAACTTAGAAGTAACTTCTAATGTCTTTTCGATAACTTCTTAAAATGTCCATTACGTATAAAAATTGTTGTTAAAGAGCAAAACTATTTGAGGGGCACATAGATCAGTTTGTATTTTGCATTCGTGGTGGTAAGTTCGTCCGATTTACAAGATGCAAATGCCAAGTGCTGAATGAAAAGAACAAAACCTTAATCATCATCATATAAGCTAAATTTCTCAAGGTAAGAACGCTTGCTTATGACAAAACCCACGTTCATTGCTCAACTTTAATCCTCTGACTGCATGTACCTGACTGACCCTTCCCCAATTTGAGGACTTTCTTGACAGTTGTGCGCAATTTACCTACGTCCGAATTGCGCTGTTTGATATTACAGGAAATAATTTTAAATTAACAGCCCGTAAATCACCATGATGTATTCATTAAACACCACGCAGCAATCGCATTATTTGATCAATTGTTTTCTAATTTAACATTTCAATTTGAATCCAAATTAATAGGAAACTATAAATAACTACAAATTACTTGATTAATAACTTAAACTCTTAAACATGAATGCGTCTCTGTATACTTCTTTTCAAGCAGTCGACTTCTTGACGTTTCTTACGCCAGCCGGTTGAAAAGGTCCATAAATTCAACTTACAGCAAGACGATACTATCAGACCGTCAAAGCTTGGTTAAAATTTAAGCATCGTACTCGAAGTATTTTTTGAATACCTTTGTAAGAGCAACAAAGAAAGGGATAAAAACATGGAAAACGTTTGTGTATTATCGTGCCCAATTTTAGCCATTACCGTCTCGTATTTTGAAGTTTGGACAATCTTCTTCATTGTTCTTTTGATTGTTACTTATATATTGCGAACAAGATTTATGACCGCAAATAGGTAGATATATTTGTATTACCAGCTTAACCATAAAGGATTTTGGAATAAGCAGGTAAAAACTGAACGTTCGACTCGAGTAACAATGGTTATTTGGGATGTCTCTTTACAAATAGCGTACACCGTTCAAAAAAACATTATTTTGTACTAAAGCTTCGACTTACTATGGAATGTCTATTTCAACATCTTATTCACTCTAAATCCCCTAAAATGAGGGATATTGAAACTAAATTTCGGCTTAGACCGTCCTATTTACTCCGACGGTCTTATAGTATCGTCCTTGCTTACAGTCAGATTAGACATTTGTCCAAAATTTTACCTGGAAGACTTAAAGAAAAGAGATAAAATTGTGAACAATTTATGGTCCTTTTCAATCCGGCGTACCGTAAGTAAAACCGTAAAACCTAAAAGTCATTCCGGAATATCGAGAAATAACTGTAGGTAGAAAAACCTCTATTTCGAAATTACTTTTTAATCCCTTCTGTTTTCTTTTGTATAAGTACCTACAAAGGGAATTAAAAAGTCATTTCGAAATAGAGTTTTTCCTACATACTAATGTAATTAGTAATCCTACCATACTACAGGTAGTATTGTTTCCTAAAACATAAATTACTCTGTCAATTTTTAATTTTATTACCATGTTTAGTAATTATATTTTGTAACAATAAAAAGAAAAAATTTTGTGCGTTTTCATTTCATTTCTTTCTTGCAAGTGTCACATACATTTTTAATATGCGCTATATTGTATTGTTCTTACTTCATTGTCTTTTTTATATAAATTGCTTTGTTTCCAATCTAAGCCATAGTAAGTTTACTTTTTGTAAATAATTTAGTCAAAAGTGCGTTTTCTGTACTAAATAAATTTATTGTAGGTCCGTATAAATATGCTAAAGGTGGGACAAAACCGAAATTTTGGATACTCGAAACTCGAAACCTCTCGAAACTCCAAGCATGCGAAACTATCATCAGAACCAAAGCCAAGCAGACCTTGAAACCGATAAAACAAAAAACGTTAAAGACGATGAGCGGTTTGTTTTGAATTACGATAACATCAAATCAACGACACGGCGACTGCTGATTAACAAAACTAAAAAACTATCAGCTAGACAGGTGAACGAGAATGGCGGCTTTCATAACCGATTGAAGTCTAAAATAATATAAAATACAAATTTTTTTCAACTACTAGATATTTAAAATCGAAATTCAATTTCAATTTCTGAAGGTTTCGAGAGTTTCGAATGGGAATTTTAGGCCAAAATTTCGAATGCTCAAAACTGGCCAAGCTTCGAGTGGTTTCGAGGTATTGAGTGTCCCATTCCTGGTATAGCTGTACTTATTGTACAGGGTGTTCCCTGAGGTAACCGACTAGAAGTGATTCTGAACAAAAAAGTTTATATACCTTAGGCCAATTCTTTTCCGTTTTTGAGATATGAACAGAAGAAAAACCACAAGCTTCACGTTCTCCCGACCTTACGCCTTTAGACTTTTTCTCGTGGAGTTGCCCAGTTTTTACAATAACGGTAAGCCAGACTTGGCATCTCTACAAAACAAACTTGCAGATATTAACTGTTAACAAAGTATGACTCAAAGACTAGAAAATGGAGGCGAACAATTCGAGCAATTTTTGTATTTGTATTTTATTATGTTCTTCCTTAATTAAATACGCAAATTTGCATTAATTTATGCATTTTTCTTTTGACGATATCCCAAAAATGGAAAAGAATAGTAAATTTGCCGGTTACCTCAGAGAACACCCTATAGATTTTTATTTCGTTAGGACGAGTTTCTGACGTAACCAAGCATCCCAATTGGCGCCTACTGAATAATGAAAAATGTGGTGTCAGCACGGCGTATCGCATAATTGGTGGTAATCACGCTCGTCTAGGCATGTATCCTTGGATAGCTCGGATAGAGCATTATGGGAAAGGAACAAATAGAAGACCCGCGTTTATCTGCGCAGGCACTCTTATTAATAAGATGTACGTGGTCACTGCAGCCCATTGCGTAAAACCATATGTGTAAGTATTACTGGTATTACTTCTATCATACAATAAATTAGTATAAAAGCACTGTCTGTTTCTCGACATTCCGAAATGACTTCTTGGCTTTACTTACTCTAAGCCGGGCGAAAAGGGCTATACATTAAACTTACAAAGTCATCTAGACATTTGTTCAAATACCTTTTTTCTTTAATTCTTCCAGGTAAAATTCAGAACAAATGTAAATTCAATTTGCGTCCGTTTCAACCAGCTTAGAGTAAGTAAAGTCAAGAAGTCATTTCGGAATATCGAGAAATAAACAGTTTACTCGCTACTCCCTACTTATTAGAGTAGGAAGAGTTGCGTAGTACTCTTGAGCAAATATCTAACGCGTTTTCAACAAATTATTTTGAACGCTCGAACTAAAATTTACTAATTTATAGCACAAAAATAAGATTAGGAGAAAATAATGCCGCAACCGCAATAGATTGTGAAAACAATGTTTGTGCAGAAAAAGTTCAAGATTTCAAACCAAGTGCTATAATTGTTCATGAACGTTACGACTATCCAAAGAATAGAAATGATATCGCGTTAATAAGGTTGGATCGACCGGCTATTTTGAACAGTAAGTCGATCGACTTCTACAGTAGTGTAATAACATAATTAGCTAATTTAAATTAGGATGGGTCCAACCAATATGTCTTCCTAGTCGAAAACAGCTAGTAACCAATTATGTGGGACGTAAAGTCGAAGTAGCTGGATGGGGCATCTACGATAATAAAATAGGAAAGTCTAGCAATCAGTTACTATACGTTAAACTTCCAATTGTGGATGATAGAATATGTATTGAAGGATTTAGGGGCGAAGTACAAGTTGGCAATGGACAAATGTGTGCGGGAGGAGTGATTGGTGAAGATTCTTGTAATGGCGATTCGGGAGGTCCGTTAATGTTGGCCGAATCAATTAGCGGCGTCTCTCATTATTATCTCTTGGGAATTGTGTCTTTTGGACCTAAAAAATGTGGAGGTTCCAAGCTACCGGGAGTTTATACTCGGGTGGCTACTTATGTTGATTGGATTGTTAATAAGCTTGCTCCATAATTAATTAAAGTGTCAATGATGATTATCACTGTATCACAAATATAATTAACTAATAAATTCCTATACCTATAAATATACGTATACTCGAATAGTAAATTTAGAGCGGCGACTAATCTTTTGTATTGAAGAGCGCATTGTACAATTGTGGAAGGTTGGCGGGTTTTAAAGGGGGAGGTTAAATAAGACAATGCAAAAATTGCTGTTTTTATTGTCTTTAACACTTGACACCTGTACATCTTCTGGTTCTTAGCCACTGGACAAAATACCCTCTCGTCAAGCGGTCAAGCCCTTATCTAATAGAATGGAAGATACAAATAATACTTTTTAAATTCAAGTTTCTACTGCTGTTTCGGGAGAGCTTATGTGGTAAGTACGCGAGTTTATTTAAGTCAATTTTCATTTCTTATTGTGCCTTATAGAATAAATTACCTAAACCAATAGGAGCCGATTCAGCGCATTAAAACTGTCTAGTCTTCCATCGGTCCCTCAACAAAACAAAAATAACTATCAAATAGGCGCTACGACAATTATAGAGGAAAAAACAAAACAAGATTAATTTATAATTAAAAACAGATTAAATCAACACTACCCATTTACAGTTTCAAAATCTCAAATTACTAACCCAGACCGACCTGTACTAATACACATTACCCTACCAGCTACTACAAGGAAAGCACATCTCTGATGAGACGCTTCCTAAAAGTTGAAACTGAAAGACACAACAATCCATACGGCAGTGACTGTCAAACATTTTCGATGTTATACAAAAAAACATCACTGAAATGTCCCGTCCACGTTTGAACCCCGGCAAGCCCAGCCAAGGGTCTTTTTTCAGTGCGGCTAGCGAGCAGTCCTCTTCAGAGGACAACCCTTCTTAACTGCATGCTGCATCTGTGGATATGAGACGCAGTCCTAATATTACTTAGTAGCAGTAAACAGAGGCGCTCAGGAATTCAACCTCTAGAGGCTGAAAAGAGGTAGCAGCGCCCCCTGGGTTCCCATCTCACCCGTGGTACCAATTATGGATATGATAAAACATGACTCAACGTCAACGAGCGACCAACGAGGATTCATACCCGGATCTACCTCACTATTAACCACCAACTGATTACGACTCGAGGTTTTTACACCTCTAGCACTAGCTCTGCTACTCAATCGCTATCACGCACTCCGTTTCTCTTGAAGAAGAGTTTGAATAGCCCTACCAGCTTAGTTTCGCATCATGAGAACAGAGAAATTTACAACCGGAAACCCGTAATGTCTAATCCCTCATTGACTAAGTACATCCTTCCTCTGGTGTGGAGATTGCACTATCACTCGGCAACTGATTTGGCATTTATCTTTCGAGAGGAAAAGTGCTCGCAGTGTCAGACGTTTCATCAAAACACCCCTTGTGATCAGGTCGTGATCACACCCGTAAAGCTGTTTACACTACTCGCAGTTCAAATACTGAGGAGGTCATCCTTTGCTCGTCCCTCTCAGCCTCAGCTAACGACATGAGACAGAACCTCAACCGTTTTAAGAGTAAACTCCAGCGAGTGTAAATTTACCCGCCGTACGTACGTTGTTTTCTTTGGGACATTCCTTTCTTGCATTAAAGTCTATTATAATTAATTTATCGACGCTTATTTGTTTGTAAGCGGATTGTTAAATGTCTCAGTAAAAGAATGAGGTTAGATTATCTATGCACCACTATAGAATATCAAAAAAATGTAAAAACGGTGTTTGCTAGAACAAAAAAAGAGTCACTTCTATAAGCATACCAATTCAAAAAAATCGAGTCTCCCGTGTTTGTTTTATCCATTGGTATGATCACAGAACGAATTTTTGGGCATGAACAACAGGAGGAGAGCTGCGCCTAACTAGAATTTAAATAGCAACTCAAATTTCATCCTCCCGCCTGAGTTTCTGAAGCCTGAAATTGGTAAAAGCGAGTTGCTTTCGCCCATCTTTAACCCTTTCTTACTTGACGTATATTCAATTTTCGCATATTTCATGGGTTTGCAAGAAAGAAAAGGCAACTGTTTTATTTATAAACGCACAATTTTTTAATACATTAAATCGCTTACCCGTAGAATACAGAGTGTACGGATAATCCATCAGGAAACTTCTAGAGGTGATTAAACAGGTTAAAAGAATGGTAGCAGTTCTTCAAGAAAAATGTCAAATCTCGGTAATGACAAAGATACAGCTACTAAAAGTTCAATATTTTGTTTTTTTTCTTTTTGATCCTTGGCCAATCAGGTTGATTTGTAGCATGCTTATTTAGCGTATCGAGTTTTATCATTCCATCATTAAAGTGGTTCATTATTGTACCACCAAAGAGCACTTTACCTGAAATTCAAAATTTATTTCCACCTAACTTTTGTGTCTTGATAGGCATCACAATATTTACGATACATTTTTAAAGGCAGTCAAAATTCTGAAAATCGATGTACTCTTTATTCTAATCGATAAATGTAACCGTTTAGCTGAAAATCCACCTCAAAGTTTTGACAAATTAATTTTAAATAAGCGACTTTGGGAATCTAGTATTAGCTTTGGACCTCGATCGAACCTAAAGTATTGATAATTAAATTGAAGTCCATTACTTTTGGTTATTAACTGGCAGTTGTTTATTATTAATTACTACATTTTTATTTCCGAAAATTCAATTATGTAAAAATGTATAAAATATTGTGATACCTATCAAGACACAAAAGTTAGGTGAGAAATAAATGTTGAGTTTTAGGTAAAGTACTCTTTGGTAGTACAACAATGAACCACTTTAATGATGGAATGATAAAACTCGATACGCTAAATAAGCATGCCACAAATCAACCTGATTGGTCAAGGATTAAGGGAGTTACATCAAAAAGAAAAAACAAAATATTGAACTTTGAGTAGCTGTATCTTTGTTATTACCGAGATTTGACATTTTTTTAGAGGAACTTCTACCATTCTTTTCATCTGTTTAATCACCTCTAGAAGTTTCCTGATAGATTATCCGTTCACCCTGTATACATAGGGATTTTACTCGTAGAATCACGTTTTTATAATTTTCTGCTTTGCTAATTGTTTTAGACCAAAACTGAAAGAGACTTAGAATTAAAAATGAGAAATGATAAAGTTATTACATTTCATCTTGCTTTTAGTGAATGGATGCCAATGTAATTGTTGCTACGATACAAGAATACAGTAACTGCATTGATATTCTGATTAATGAAAATTTCATCAATTTTTTAACACTTTCCCTACTCTTTTACTAAAAGCAAGATGAAATGTAATACCTTTACCATTTCTAATTGTGAATGTTGCATAATTTTTATTGTCTCTTTCATTTTTACTCTAAAACGATTAGGGAAGAATGAACTATAAAAATGCAATTTTAGTGCTATGTACTACGGGTAACCCATTCAAAACCCGGTATACTAGGTACGTATAAGAATTAGAACTGAAGTTTCGCATGGCGCTGGAGGAACATTAAAAATTACGGATTTTAGTTGAAAGTATTATTTTTTGATTGGTAATTTCTTATTAAAATGTTTGGTTAAATTTTGCAATAACCTTTTGCGACTTTTGTTTTTAATTAAAAAGGAATATTTATTTTATTTCAATAATGAGTTGTAAGGAATGCCAGTACTTTGCTAATCGTAAAATTTGACTGTTTTTGTTAAATTTGCTATTTCTGAATTTTTCCTACTACTCAACCAAATGAACCAAACGTTTTTGTTTGTAATTTAAAAAAAAGATAAGCAACCAAAATATATAGCAATATTATAATCTTTGGCTACGTTAGATATCTGTACGTACGTCTTGCGTAAAAAACGTGAGAAATATAATTTGGCTAGTCAGAAACAAAATTAATCCAAGTAGCAGTTGAATAGTTATGAGTTATGAGATATGCAAACGAGTTTTTATAATATTTTACACTTACTTTTTAATTATACTACTCGATGATTATAAATTATGAAGACGCGTTTTGCTTAATAATAAGCTCATAACTATTCAACTGTTACTCTGTTACTTGGATTACTTCTCTTTCTGACTAGCCATTTGTCGGAAATTTAATGTACACTACATTTTGTATAGGAACGCTTTCGTCTAAAGTGCGGAGCTTCCGAGTTATGTATAAGCAAAAAATTAATTTAAAACAGCTTTTGACCGATTTTGGAACGCGCTATAGCGCCTAAACCGTTCGTCTGAAGAAATAATCTAAGAAATATAATTTATGCAAAATTTGATATAGTTTGTTTTTGTATAGAAGCGCTTTTCGCAAAAAGCAAAAAACTGAAAAGATAGCATTTTTTTGCAGTTTTCTCAAAACGCGTCATTTTTGCGAGGTGACAAAGTTCAAATTCGGATTCAGCATCCCAAAATCAACATAAAGAACCATAAAGAAAAAAAACTTGTATAATCCCCCCCAATGGCTATAATGATAGAGATCAAGTTTCAAAAAAAGATGATACGTCTATTCCTTTTTACAGCTCATCTGTATTTTTATGCTTTCACCGCCGGCGTCATTAGAGGTAGAGGTTTTAGGTCGAAGTGTTCTATTTGTGATACCCGACGTTTCGCTCATTTCTGTGGTAAACATTTCCAAGAGTTAAATTGGGTTAGTTCTGTGGTTCAGTCACTCCAGAACCACTTCTTGCCCTGCCCGTTCGTCTGTATTTCTTGCACAGATAACGATTTTGTTTATTTTGCTGCGACTGATTTAATCTCTTTTATTAACATGTTGTGTAGGTACATGGCACCTATATAGTATAATATGGTACGGTAATTCTTTCTCCAGTACCAATGTCTCTACCAATTCTTTATTTCATCCTGAAACTTCCTGAAAAATTATACGAATAAAACAATTAGCTAACTCTAGTGTTGTAGTTATTGTATATAAAAGTGTGCCTTCGTACTCTTGCTCTAAGCCATAAGAGCACTTTTTAAAGAACGAGGACGACTGTCTAACACAAACTTTACGATTGAAGAGCGTCATATCTGAGCTGCCGAAAATTGCCGATACAAAGTTAGTAACGATTGTATTCAAAACATAAACACGGAAAAATGTTCAATTTTAATAATTTAATTCGAATAACCTTCACTGCAGTACTTACCTACAATAACAACAAAAGTGAGATTTGCATTAGGTTCGTACAAGAGTGTTTTAGAAAATTATTGCTTACTTCAGTTTTATAAAAAACCTTGCTGATTACGAATTATTAATTTGTTGCAAACAATACAAATAATTCAAGTATGCAAAATAGCGTAGGTAGCATTTAAAAAAAATTATTAAAATATGGAACTTCGATAGACTTTGTTGATACATATGGACGATGTATGCTCTCTGATGTAGTTTCGCGCAGTTGCGTCACAAATGGGAATTCCAATGGGTAAATTATATTTCGAAATTCCTTGAACCTCCCAACACATCGAAGGATATATTAATTAAATAAAGAGCTTCGTACTTCATCGTATTAATTAGATTTTAGACATCTTGCGTTTTAAAACCGCAAACGTTAAAAAAATTTATCGAGTATAAATATGACGACGTCTAGATTAAAAAGTATTTATTATAAATTATAAGTTATAGCAATTACATTACATTTCGTTAAGTTGGTTTTCCAAGGCAGACGAGATCAATGAGTAGTAAACGGTAGTTAGTAGTAAGAGACATTTATGTTAAAATAACAGACTTTACGCGAACCGTCTGCTATTTTCAACATTACAACGGTTCAGTGTCCACTTTGGTTTCGTCGGGTACAAAGTGAAAAATTTGTTTTTGGATCCACTGTTAAATGAACATGAACTACCAAATTCTTATTTACTTTTTGTGTTTTACATTTTCGGTTTTTACACGTAAGTCAAGCATTTTACAATAATCCATCAAGTGCGTGACCATACACCTACGTCCATATTTAGTGGTTTACTTATTATTTTAGAAATAATTATCACTTAGTTGTTGCGGGGAGGGGGGTTAATATTGTGTGCAACTAATTACAATTCACGACTAAAAATTAATTTGTATAGCGATAACCTTTTATTTCGTAATTTTCTATTTAGCTACATCCCAAGATAACTTGATAACATAATTTATGCGCATAATCTGGAGTTAGCTGTTTCATTAACATTTATTTGCCTAATATTTAAAAAACTTCTCAAATCATGTACTAACTTCGAAAAATTAGGATGTTGCGTGATAGCATGATACAGACCCAAGTAACTGCATTAATATAAATTTCTTTAAGTTTCTTTCTGTATTGAGATACCAAATAACAAAAATTCATTTATGACAAACGAAGTGTTCGACGTATGTCGGTATGTCGATAATTTGCACATCTCAATATCACGTGTTCTTGATTAGTGCTTGTTGTCTAATCACTGAACACACGAGTGATATAGGTAGTGGCAAAAGTTGTCTAAATAGCATCGAAGACTCAGGTATTTAAAGAGACAACTCAGGAACTCAGAATATTATGAAAAAACTCGTCTCATTTATCACTAGTAAAAATTATCATTGTCAAAATTTCAATATAGAACAATTACTACACATTGGAGTTTTCTTTGGAATAAAGGTTTTTGTTAAGAAAAAATCTTTACGTAAGAAATTGCGTTATCTTCCATATTACCATCAGTAACTCCTAAATGAGTACGAACTTCTTATAATAAATAATAAGATAGGGCAGGCACTATAGTCTATTCAATTTCAAGATGCAGTGGACATAATCAAATGGAATGGCTAGTACATTGAACAGATGCGGTATTAGGTACAAGTAAGTACTAAAAAAAATTTAAACAATTTTTTTTGTTTTTTAAATCTAACCGCTGTGTGTTTAATCTTAAAGGATTCTACAATCGTACAATCCTTTCCATTTTAGAAACATTTCGAAATGAAACATTTCCATCACTAACTAAATAGAACATCTGAACATTCTCACTCAGTACGGCTATGTACGGCCTAAATATTTAGGGGGTGGGACTAATACCTGCAGACAATTACAGTCGAGCACTATGCAAACATGCAATGATCTCGCAATGATCACTGTTGACATTTACTGCATCTTGAATTTGAATATACTATAAATCATTGTTTATCCACCCATGAAATAACAATAGAACGCAATTATTATTATACGTAAGTTGATGAAAAACGACTTGTTGTTTCGACTAAGCATTTTTTGTTAGCAAAAGTGACTAAATAAAAATTTGGCAAGAGTTACGGTGTTGCGGACGGCAGATGTGTCCGTTGTCCGTGTCTTGCTATTTAATATCCAAGAGAAAAATTTTTCTCACAATCAGGGGGATCGAACCCGAGTCTTTCGTTGGCGCGCCGAGTGCTCTACCCACTGAGCTATTTCGGTCCTTGCAATTCCTTTGTATTAAAGGCGCAGACACGTTAGTCTTGAGTCGTACCACGTACTTGAACACTACCATGCTAGCTTACAGCAATCGTTTTTGGGACTAACAATTCAAACCAACAACTGCTTCATAATTACACCTGCATTATAATCAATTCTATGATGAAATTGTGTTAAAATTAAAAAGCCTTACAAGATTTGATTTTGTCTTCGCCTAAAGATGTAATAATTAATAATAACTAACACTTGCTCTTTTGTAGATACAATTCAAAGGAGAGATCTATACGAATCATGTCTTACACCTAATCGAACAAGTGGTCAATGCATAAATATACGAAATTGTGCTGCCTTATTAGACTTATTAGCACACCGTCCATTACCAGCACACGCGGCTGAATATTTACAAAAAGCAAACTGTGGATTCGATGGACTCGATCCTCACGTATGTTGTGCTGTAGAAGACACTGGCAGTAATGTATATTCCACCCCAGCACCAATACCAATACGAGGTAATATAAAAATATTAAAAAAATTTCTACAGGACTAAATTAAACCTTTTAGGTCCACTAACGTCGGATTTACTACCATCGACGGATATTTGTGGAATTTCTACACAGAATAGAATTGTCGGTGGTCAATATGCCGATATAGAAGAGTTTCCATGGATGGCTTTAATAGAATACCAAAAACGTAAGACCGACATCAGTTTTAATTTTCT
The DNA here is from genome assembly GCA_950108345.1 of Malthinus flaveolus. Lineage (NCBI taxonomy): Eukaryota > Metazoa > Arthropoda > Insecta > Coleoptera > Cantharidae > Malthinus > Malthinus flaveolus. Next base: position 70,783,772 of record OX467285.1, read on the forward strand.
AAATTACAACAAAGGCGTTGCTTGCAGCAAATGGTAGAGGATTTTATTGCGGAGGTGTTTTAATTAGCGATAGATACATATTAACTGCTGCCCATTGTGTAAAGGGCAAGGATTTGCCCAAAACTTGGAGTTTGTAAGATGCTCTTTTCGATTAGAAATTTTTTATTTAAATGAGTTTTTAGAGTCAGCGTTCGATTGGGAGAATATAATACGGACACAGATCCAGATTGCGTTAAGGCGGCATTGGACATAGAAACTTGTGCTCCTCCAGCAGTGAACGTGCCGGTAACTGAAAGAATTGCCCACGAAAATTACGATCCAAACGATATTAGTCAACTGCACGATATAGCTTTGTTAAGATTGGGACGAAGTGTCGATTATGGAGGTTTTTTATTAAAATAATAGTTGTTCTTATATATAAGTTGGTTATTTTAGATTACATAAAGCCAATATGTTTACCTAACACGGAAGCCGCAGTAAATAAAAATTATGATGGCAAAAATATGACTGTAGCTGGTTGGGGAAAGACCGAAAATCGCTCTGAAAGCAACATAAAACTGAAATTGGATGTAAGCAAATTTAGACTTTTTATAAATAAAAACAAAAGCCGCCTTCAAGCTTACAAGAATGTTTAATTCAATAAAATAATGAAAACGTTGGTTTTAGAGCTGTTAGATAGGTGAAATTCAAAAAGTGATGTCAGCTGCTTTAATTATTTTACTAGAAAGAGATACAAATTTACTATTTCCTTTAGATAGGAAATACAAATTCACGACTCTTTCTACACCAGTTGGTATTTAAAAAAATTATTATTACCTCCTTGTTTTAGGTACCAGTTCAGTCCAACAGCGATTGTAGTAGAGTATATGGAGCAGCAAGAGTTTCATTGGGCACGGGACAGCTGTGTGCGGGAGGAATTAAAGGAAAAGATTCGTGTAGAGGCGATAGTGGAGGACCATTAATGACTGTTGATCTAGAAATGGGAGATACTACTTGGTACGCTGCTGGAGTAGTTTCGTTTGGGCCATCACCTTGCGGGTTACAAGATTGGCCTGGCGTTTATACAAGGGTGTCGGAATACATTCCGTGGATTATTAGCAAACTTAGACCATAAAATAAATTACCTTTTCGTACTAAATAAAGACTGACAATTACGTGTTACTTATTTACTGAAAATTTTTAGGTTAACACGTTAATCAGGTATCCGACCCAACGAATGGTCTTTAATTCAACTCTTATGTTAAGAAAATTGCTGAAAAAATTACAGAAAAGGAGGGGAGCACACTACTGATCGGAAAATCATAACATAGAGTGGGTACGCAAAATACCTCAAAACAGGCGCGGAATGGATTTATTTTTTCAGGGGTGCAAATATTTCGAGAAGCCCAATTCATTACAACCGAATTTACCTCTTTGAGGGAGGGGGTCTTAGGTTTAAAATCCTATTTTATAATCTCATGAGTTCGAAACGTAATATCACCGCCGGTGAAACTTATTTGGCTGTTTAAGATCAAACGGCCTAAAATGAACTTTTAATATAAATTTTAATAGCGATTGATAGTGTCCCCAAAAAAGATGTTTCATAAAAACAAAACAGAAAATCTAAGAATTCAATTTTTATAATTAGTATTTCAGATAAAGAAAAAATATTGTTGGGGAATTACGGGACCCCTTTTAACCCGGCTTCTAGTTAGCCTGATGGTAAATCTAGGCATGCGCAACTCGAATACGCAAATCGTACAATTAGTGTTGTAAATAAAACTTAACTGTAGCCCGGGCTTGCCTTAAACTTTGGGGCCTGGGCTTGCCTTTATTCAGAGGTCTGCGACCTCCCCTGGCCAGTCCGAGACTGTCTCAAAACACCACTAACTAACTAGACAGACTAATTGAGATGGATTAGGAAGCTGCTATATACTTTTCTTTCCTATGGCCCCATGACGTGTTTTATTAAGCAAGTTTGAGTTTGACTTGTACTGTGTTGAAAATTGTTATTAAAGTTTTTCCTAATTTTATCTATTTAATGCGAGATATTCCAATATCAAAGCATAACCAACTTTCTGGTCTGTAACATAATTTCAGATTTTTAATAAAATAAAACGAATTACCATTACCAAAGCATTAAAATAACGTTTTTTAATGCAAATACTAGTAAGAACTATTTATTTATTTATATGAACCTACCAATGATTTCCATTTTGGTAATCAAGATCAGACAGACTGAAATGGAATTGTTAAGCGACCTAACACTTCATTACCTCTAGTTATTACACGACGAGCAGTTAGCAAGTTACATAACTTTTAGTATTATTGACTATGATGAATTTTCAATTGCTCTTTGTTTTGGTTAATTTCTTATACATCGTTAGTGCGTGTGAGTATAAAATATAATTTTATTTAGATGTTAGTAAATAATTAGCAACAAATTTAAATTTTCTTATCATTAAGCAGCAAATTATAGATTAGTTGGTTGGTTATAATTTTGTTTTCAATTAAGTAACACTAATATTATGTAAGTCTCATATCAAAACGTTCAGAGTAGCAGCATCTTAAAAACCCATCTACTTCATCTCAGGGGTAAATTAATAGCACTAACAAAAACGTCTATTACGTTCTTTACATTTTAAGAGATTTCCACAGGGTGGACTAAGAGAAGGAGGATTAAAACTTTTGGATGTTACTAAAATAATTAATTGTTATTGTTAGCCCATGTCCTTATATGAAAAAATGTCAACAACCTAAAGGTTGGTTTTTCGTATAGATACGTCACAAAAAGCTAAACTGAGGCACACCAACCTTAAAATAGTCCGGGGAGAAGCGTTCACTTTTACTGCTTTTACTAAACGATAAAGTATGTACCTACAAAATTTTTAACGATGCAGGCTGAAAGAATATTGCAAATGAGTAATACAACCGACCGTGGCAGCATTTACTTGATTCAAGACTTTTGCTATTTTTTGTTTTTTGCCTATAACTCGAAAACTACACACTTTATGAGAGAAGTGCTTCTATATGATAATAAACTACATTAAATTTTCTAAAAATTGTATTTCATAGGTTTTTCTCAAGCAAACGGTGCGGCGCGGTGCGGTGCGGCAAATGTGCGTTAAAAGTTGACAAAAATTCCAAAACCGGCCAAACAACTATTTTATTGCTCATAAGTCAAAAACTACGCACTTTTAGAGAAAAGTGTTCCTATATGAAAATAAAGTAAATTCAATTTTCTACAAATTATGTTTCTTAAATTTCTTTCGTAAAACAAACAGTTTAAGTGGTAGAGCGCTTTGAAGTAGCGTTTCGAGAAGGGAGAGTTTTGGGGGGTCAATCTAAACTATATTAAGTCATTGTGGTAGGTAGTTTTAAGGGCAGCCTTCGCGATACCAGGCGCCTTTGAAATCCGAAGACAAAATTTTCTTTAACATTATATCTTATTATTATTAAAATTGGAACAACGGGGTATGAGATCTAATAATACCTAATATGATTGGCTCAAATCGCATCTTACAAACAGAACTCGATGTGTCGAAATTAAAAAAAAGGGACAACTGAAAATCTGAATTAGTGAAAAGTAAATTGGGAGGTCCTCAAGTGAGCGATATAGAAACCATTATGTTTATAATTTCTGTAAACGATTAAGCTACCTCAGTTATGGGTCGTGGGTGATGTGATCATCACTGTGATGTGGTGTGGGTGAGTGGGTGACGTTACTAACCTAACAAACACCAAGAAATTGCACAAATAGGAATTAAAGGATTTGCCAACTCTTGTACATGGTTTAAACAGATAAAATACAAAACTAGATTGGCTCTGGATCTTCACTGTAGATTCTCTGAAGATTCTTCAGAACATATCAAATTTTAGACAAATAAATCTGGAAACCATTAGACTCAAAAATCGTGATATAAAAGTAGAAGTTAGTCAAGTTTATAAATAAGAAGCACCGAAATGAGTCTTCTTATGGGCTTAGAATTATTAATTTAGGGAAAGTTTTTAATTCACTAAAGTGGCAGCTTGTCTTCTCGTGACTTCTTTTTGTTTTGTTGTATAGCATTATCAGAAATAAATAAATACCTAAATATTATTATTTTTATTATTCAAATATTCTTACTCGTACAACCAGTTTGTGTATCGTTATGAAAATTGATTTTCTTTGCAGATGATGCAATTAATTCAGATTTATTGCCAACTAGTGACGTATGTGGAATTTCGCGAAAAGCCAAAACTCCAGACAATCAAATCGTTGTCGCAGATTTAGACGAATTTCCCTGGTTGGCCTTACTCGAATATGAAACGGGTTAGTTACAAACTCTGGTTTTTCGAAAAAAGTTAATATAGATATTATTTACAGAAGGTGCTAATGGATTTCTCTGTGGAGGTGTTCTAATCAATAATAGATATGTTTTAACTGGAGCCGTGTGTGCGAAAGGACGGCACGGTAGTACGAAATTGTACGTTTGTTCTTGGAAATTCTTCGACGCTTTAATGAAATTTAATTTTCTAGAACAAGTGTTCGATTGGGAGAATTCAATACGGAAACAAGTCTAGATTGTGTGGAAATTCGTGGGACAGAAGCAGAAACTTGTGCACCAGAGGTGCTAGATGTGCCCGTTTCCGAAATAATTATTCATGAAGATTACAACTCTAAAACTCATTTAAACGATATAGCTTTGTTACGCTTGCAGACGTCGGTAGTTTTTAATAGTAGATACTATCGTGAAATACTAATTTCTTATTAATAATAACTGCCGACTTTTAGGATATCTTAAACCAATCTGTTTAATGACCTCCGATAATTTACTAAATAAAAATTATACTGGAACGCATATGATCGTATCGGGTTGGAGCAAAACACCCGATAGTGATGACACCGATGACCGTTCCAACAAGCTTAAATTGAGTGTAATTATTTTTTAATCTAATTGAATAAATTGTTGTGTACACACCACCCATTATGTTTATAGGTACCAGTAACATCGAATGAATACTGTAAAAGTATTTACGAACCTATTAACGTTACCATCGCATCAAGTCAAATGTGCGCAGGAGGTGTGAAAGAAAAGGATCTATGCACTGGAGCAGGTGGAACTTCTTTAATGACAAAACAAGAAGATGATGGTAAATCGAATTGGTATGCTGCTGGAACGATGTCTTTTGGTCATATTAAATGTGGTACAGCAAACTGGCCTAGTGTATACACAAGAGTATCTGAATATGTACCATGGATTATCAGTAAACTTCAAGATTGAGGTGTACGATTTTTGAAGAGTATCGCTCTTTATGAATAAATATACAATTTCAGAATAGTTTTTGTAGCGTTAAAAATAAAACTTTTTGTCTAGTTATCAATATGGTCTCGTTGGTTTCATTTAAGTCGAAATTGAATTGTCTGCATTTTACTGTTAGGGCCATGTTAGATCACCATGATCTGTAGTTCACTATTCATATTCAAATTGTTCAAAACCAGTTTACGGCATAACTGTAGTTTAAGTGTCCAGTCACGAGAACGTCGAAATAAACTATAGGGTTCAACGAAGTTTGGTACAACTCGCCCTTTCCTTATTGTCGAGCCTTTAGGGTACTTGTCAACTTAACTAGCACAGATAAATGGGCCAAATTCAAGAATAAAACTCAATTCACACCTGGTTTAAATTTTTGTTAACGCCGTCCACTTTCAGAAGTTTGGTACTAATGCACTGCCGCAATTGCGTATAATCACTCCATACCTACTGACATCAAGAACAAGACTTTCAGTCGCCCCTTTCTATTTATGCTGTGTTATAATATTTGGTTGCTCTGTCGTTGTGACGACCTGATGTTTGTAGAATAGAAATGAACTTAATGTATTTCAATTCAAGCAAATGAATATTGGAACGCAATTTAAAAATTTCAATCCGATTATAATTCAGAGCTTCAAACCGTTAACTTTTTCGTTCCGGTTCAACTTAAAAGAAAAATTTCGGTTCAGTTTCGGTTTTCGTGCCGGAAAAAATAACGTTTTTTTCGGTTTTCGGTTCAACTCCGGTTCAAAGCCCTAAAAATAGATATACGATATTATCTAATATCATCTAATTTTGGCAGAGCGATCATAGTATTTTCCTTAACGGCAGTCAATGGGAAAGTTTAATATTACAAAACTGTGGCGAGTGGCGAGAAATAAAATAATTGGATAAACCCACGGGTAAATCAATTTGAATTAGATCAACAAGTTGATTGTTGGATGCGCGAATATCAACATCGATGAAGAAGGTCAGAAAAAGAGATATTTAATGCAAAACAAAACAACGTAAGTGGTTTATCCTAATGTCACAGAAGTTAAAATATTATACTAATTTAATTAATCAAGTTTATCAAGTTGTTAAGTGTATAAATATAAGAGTTGTTGTAAAAATAAACAATCGATTATTAACAGTGGTGCCGGTTCTTCCAACTATGAAGTATTTGCACATTTATTTTGTTTTGGTCGGTTTTTCGTCTATTGTTGACGTTTGTAAGTATAAATCTATGTAATGTACAAGAGCACATCACAGAAATTGTTCGGTATACTATTTGCCGTCGTTTTTATTTGCACAAGGATTTACTTAGTAGCTCCATATCTGTCAGTAGTGATGCAAGTTGAAAACTATGCAATCGATCTCCATAAAAAATAAGATGATAAGCCCAAAATAATATTAATACATTTTCATGCACCCATCTGATTATTGTAGTTGATTTTTATTTCATTTATTTTTTATTCACATAAACCCATGCCTATAAAATCGCCAGTTCAATTCAAAAATCTTACTTACCAAAAATACTTTTTGTTGAGTTCCAATGTTGGTCCGTTCAGTACGCTCCCGACCTTCATTCTGTAACAATAATATTTTGATTTTTACTAAGAAAAGGCCGAGTTCAAGTTAGTTTTGATTAAGTAATAGATAATTGCATTTTCTAAAGGCTGCCATACACACGCAGATATACCGGTACAGTTTAGTACGTCTCACAACCACACACTTACTAGGAGACGGGATGTAATAAACCTGGGTAGTTCTGTAACTGTATACAGGAATAAATGCCAAAATTAATTTCATGGATCTGCCCCGGGGGCGACCCACGCAAATGAACTTTTCGATTTAGTTTCATTTTTATATACCGCTATACCTAATATTTATAATAAATTATTTGAAGTTATGAAGAAAACTTAGAAATGTTCCTTAACCCTACGTTAGGCGCGTGCACTTTACTAACGTGTTTAGGCGCGTGGACTACGATGGTAGACCATTTTATTATCTGTATAAAAGAGTGGTTTTGAACATTTGGAAACAAATTTTTGAAAAAAGTGGTTCATTTAACTATTGCTCATCGTACAAAATAAGTTTTTAACCAACATTGCATTTAATTTGAGAGATGTAATCAAAATACCCAGAATTATTAAGGGTTGGGAATTTATTTATTATAACGCGTTAAAAGTTATTTATAAACCAATATTTTTTAATAACCTCGTACTAGATAGCCCAAAGTAATAAAAAAAATTAAAAAATCAAAATTTCTTCAAATCAAAAAAAACTGCGATCGACCAATATTGTCCGTTTTTATTCACTAAAACACGAAGTTCATATTATGTCTTTCGTATGGTCTTTGCAGGCATATTTGTACAAAACTTTCGACTGGATTTGTTCCTTTGTCGATGACAAAAAGTACAACGTCCAACATAATTTGCGGGCCTGCTAGGAGAGGAGACAATAGGGCAATAAATTCTCAGTACTTCCCAGTAAAACGCAAACTCGCCGTCTCATTTCAGCTGGCAATTGTAAGACCCCCTGAACCTGTACCTCTTGGGCCTGTAAGGCCCTGAACTTGATTAGAGGCCGCATGAGCTCCCATGCACATTTTTGAATAAATTCGCTTTTGTTTATTTTTTCTTCAGAGTGATTTGCTTTTTATACCCAAAGAGCGTTTATGTAGCGATGTTTACGCTTAGCTTAGCAAAATTTAAAAACGCCGTAATTCGAAAACAAGTGAAAATCGGAAAACAACTTTTGGAATTATTTTGTCTAATATTTACATGTAAACCGATGAAAAAATGTTGGGAGGTTCATAGTGATATTTTTGAAAATTATTGTTGAACTTTAAGGGGATTCCCCGAGTTCCCTAATAAAATTTAAATTTTTTAACGGATTTTTGAATCTCCGTAATTATATTTAAAAATCTAGGAATAAAATAATCGCATTAACAATAAATAGCACGACAAGAAATTGTAACACGGTTAGGCGTAGGAAATGTCCAGTACTCTAATTCGCTAGGGACAAGTGTTTTTAGCAGCTATTGAAAATTACATAAATATAATTCGAAATTTACGAAAGTTATGATGGTTTACGGAGGCCTGGTCTACAATGGTAGACCACGCGCCTAACGGAGGGTGAATGTGAAACAAGCAAAACTGAACGACAGATAGATTCGTAAGCGTTCCCGACACTGTCATAGTTTCCAATCTCATTTTATTCGCTTAATATACTAACTCTATATTTGTAGACTCCCTCACATCTGATTTATTACCAACTACTGAAGTATGTGGAATTTCTGAAGGTAGTGGAACTGATATTGAAGGCATCGTTAAAACATCTATAAATGAATATCCATGGCTAGTACTATTGAAATTCGAGCAACGTATGTTTTAATAAAGTACTTACTCAAAAAAATCGGAAAATATATATTGGTGTTTTTTAGCAAATGGAGGCGGTTTTTATTGTGGGGGTAGTTTAATTAATAACCGATATGTCTTAACTGCCGCTCATTGTATTAAAAAAATACCATCCAGTTGGAATTTGTGAGTGCATTCCACTGAACTAATTTTTAGTATAAAATTAAATTTGTTTGCAGAGTAAGCGTTCGTTTAGGAGATTATAATATCGAGACTAGTCCCGACTGCGTTAAAATAAACGACATAGACACTTGTGCACCTGGCGTAATCGATATAGCGATAGATGAGACTATCATTCACGAGGAGTATAATAGTAGAGCTCAATTAAATGATATAGCTTTGTTGCGTTTAGAAAAGACAGTCGAGTTTACAGGTAGGTACGCCTTCATATTGAGCTAACTCACTAATACACCATATACGGACAATTATTATTGGCACGACAACATAAGTCGCACTGATACAGAATTTGTAAAGAAGCGTCATAATTAAACATTTGTTCTTAAAACAATGGGCATATTTGGCATAAAAGTGGCACTATTCTGACCAAAAAAGTTACAGCTTTCAATGGTTTGCCCACCTACAGAAGCTTTATCAATAAAGTTGGCACCTATCACCAGCGACAAAAAGTCGTAATGCACCACGCTGAATATCTAACTCTCTTTTGCAGTACATGAATGTTTTGTTTTGTCTAAACTATCCTATTGCAATTTTAGATTATATTAAACCAATCTGTATACCAACTTCGGACAGTATATTGAGTCAAAATTTAACAGGGACAAACATGGTAGTAGCTGGCTGGGGTCGAACTCCAAACAATGTGGAAAATAATATAAAAGTGAAAATCGGCGTAAGTAACGTTATCAGTTCATTGATTTTGTTTTAATTATTATTTTATTACGATAATCAGATGCTTGCTCAGTCTAATGAAGAATGTGCTAAACGTTACAAAGGAAAATCTACAATAGGTTCTGGTCATCTTTGTGCCGGTGTTGGAGGAAATGATATGTGTAATGGAGGTGGTGGAAACCCACTCATGGCAAAAGTCGAGGAGAATGATAAATCCAGTTGGTACGCTAGTGGAGTAGTATCCTTCGGCGTTTCACCATGTGGATTAGGAGACTGGCCTAGTGTATATACAAGAGTAACTGAATATGTTCCATGGATAATTAGTAAACTTCGATCATAAATTTATTCTTCTCCGTGGGTAATTCATCTAATGTACCTGTTATATTACAGATTACTGTTAAATAAATTGAAACCAATATCAATAAAGTGCATTTACACTGACAGTTTTGATTTATCTTAATGATAATTACTATTTCCCATAGAAAAAAATTTTTAGGATTGCAACAGTATTCAAATCAATCCAAAAATCCTAATGCAGTGGACTGCATGTCTCCTTTGCTTGGCAATGTAACTTCCTTAATTTTTGGGTTACTGTAGCTACTAATTTCAACAGAAACTCAATTCCAGCTAACAAGTGGTATCGGAAAAATATTATAAGAAGGTTATTGTCCGCCTGTCCGTCCATTTTTAATCGACTTTCACCGCCCAATTAAAATAGCTATTATAGTAGAGCTGAAATGTGAAAACGACTCTACTATAATATACAAGGTGATATACTTATACAAGATGATTCTAAAATGTGTACCCAACGGTTTAGTAGATATAGAGCAAGTCAATTAATGACAAAAAGCTTAATAAAGTTTTTCTCTAAGATGTATCCTAAGCTTAACTAACAGCCCTTAGAAGGGGCTTCCCTAAAAAGAGTTTTTATTTAATATCTCTCAAACCGTTGGAGATATTAATGTTGAAATTTTGCGTAACTACCAACTTTTTAATTTTTAACAAGGCCACCAGTTTTTAAGATGTCAACTCAGAGTAGGTTAAATCTGAAGAGGAGGTGCAAATAACCTCCCTAACTTATTATTTGTGTATAAGTTTATTTTGCTTTTGACACGAAAGTATTCAAAATTTCATTGTTATTGGTACGAAAATTTTTGGGCGGTATTCTGAAAATCTGTTAATTTTCATGCCTGAAAAGCATGAAGGAGTTTAGAAAAAAAAGTTTTCCAGTGAACAAAAAAAAATTCTCCTTAATATCCCTTCAATGCATTACGTGGATTTTTTTCAACAGCTGATTTAGTTAAAAATTTTCCGGGGGCAGTTATATTTAGTTAGTAGGGTGGGATATTGTATAATGCATTCGCTGGAGTTTCTGCGGAGCACCGCATAGTAAATTGTTTTAAAATAAAATTTTGCACATTTACCGAGTGCTCATATTATAGGAGCTGTATAGTAGGTTCGTTCTGTAACGTTCTTTTTAGCTTTTTAACTTTAAAAGAGGTTACAATAGTGAATAGAGGCCTCCCATAGAAAAGTTAAGTACCTGTGTGCCTGTAAGGTTGAAATGTGGGCAACCCTTTTATGGGAGGCCTCTATTCACTATTGTAACCTCTTTTAAAGTTAAAAAGCTAAAAAGAACGTTACAGAACGAACCTACTATACGCCACTTTTCGTTTCTCCGGCTCTCAGGAGTACTCCAGAATAATTTCTAGTCTTAGCACGCAACTAAATGCTGCTCAATTAAAAATCACTTTGAACTACGAGAGTGACGTGTTAATTTGAATTTATAAATTATCAGTAAGCCTCTACAACACGAGGTCAACATCTAAAACAAGTTTATCACAATAGTGAGTGTTCTTCTTAAAGAAACAAATATTATAAAAATGAATTCAAGTTGCCAATCAATAATAATTATTAGTTTGCCAATTTTACAATCATTTTCGGCCTGAAACTATGAAAAAACTTCTTATTTACATTTTGTGCCTGAGTAAGTCAATAACAAATTTTAGTTTTAGAAGAAATAATTTCTATTCTTTATTCGAAGAGTAATTATTGTGACCTTTTGAGATTATGATCACTGTATAAAATCGTTTTTCACGATTTTCTGCGAGTCGACTTCTAATGGACAGTGGCGCCGTGAACACAGTTTTTAAATTTTGATTTTTACATTTAAAAATTCAATCAAGTTTTAAATTAGGAGCAGGTAAAGGTAAAATTTAATAGAGAAGAGTCTACGGCATCATATACGCACAGAACAACTACACCATAAGGTATGTACAACAGTGTTACAGTGTAACTCTTAGCTGCGGATCGTATTTATATTTAGAATTGTCCGCGACGGACTTCCGAATTCGGCGCAGTTGAGCAGACTGTCAGATAGAGACTTTAATAATGTAAAAATAGACTTAAGGGCGAGAAAACTCTAGGGAGTCCTGCAGAAGTCGCTGGCAATACTCTAAATGTGGATTGGAAGCGACTTCCTCGAGTTTTCTCCCACACAATAGCGGATAAGCTCTTCAGTACATTATAGGGGAGGGTTATTGGAACTAGGCAATAATTATAAAAAAATCTATGTGCTATATTCTTTAAGTTATTAAAGAACTAAATTGTAGTTTTGGTAACATGAAAGTGATGTTATTAATCGATGACAGATAAAACCATATATGTGATATAAGTCATTATTAAGACTAGTTTCAAGACTTCATTGCCACACTTTTTTTAACAACTTGACCCAAAATTTTGATTTTCAAAATTAATCTTACAAGATTGGTGTTATGGGCGTTTTTTGTTACTTAATCATTATCCTTTACAACGCACTGAAGAGTATATCTGCCATTTTGGAATCGCACTGTATATCACGTTACGGATCACGATAAGGCGGATAAGGCATCGCGATATTAATGGATAGATAAGACTATTATTATTAGCCATTCTTGGCGTGTGCGTAGTATTTAATCTGTAGCTTCTAGTTATAAGTTGCCACCTCTCACCCAGTTCAGTGCACAGACGATGTAGCAGGCTCTTTTCTATTGAATTTGCCTGTATATACATTGTACACATTCACTATTTAATTAGGTATTGCATTAGTTTATCAATTCTATAATACTACAAAACAATTCTTATAATAGACGAAACGAAAAAAAAATAAAAAAAACCTACACTAACTCTCCACACAAGAAGCTCCGTATTCTCTCTTATGGAGAGAATATACGTCATTAGAGAGTAGTAATAAAATAACTAAAGAAATTTTTTAGGTACATTAAATTTCAGCAACGCCCGCTTTAGCTCAAACACTCAACTTAACTTCCCAACAGCAAACCGGAACAAAAGACAGATAAACAAGTAAACAAGTACTAGTAGTACTAGTTATCTTATAAAACTGAATTCCTTCTAGTGGAAGCTGTCAGATACCTAGTAATCCCCCAAATGGAAGATACGCCATTTCAGGAGACGACACAAATACTTATAAAGAAGGAGACTACGTTCCAGAATATTTATTTGTTTTATACATAAAATGCGATGGAGCTTACAAACCGTCACCACCAGATGTAATTGGCTCTTTTTGTGTAAATGGTTGGTGGGATCCACCACCCAGCGAATGTTCTCGTACGTTTATCAAAATTTAATTTTAAGTACATACTATTAAAAACTGCCTTTATAGGAACTTGCAAGACTCTACGCTCAACTGTAACTACAGAAGTAAAATGCTCATTTAATAATGTGCATTTAAAAAATTGCGATAAAGCAGTTGAAGGTACTGTAGCAAAATTTAGCTGCGCAGCTCTTTACGAAGAACCTGGTATAGAAAGTAATCCATATCGCTTCTGTGAAGATGGCGATTGGAATGGAATACCCCAGTGCTACCCAAGTTAGAACTCACTTTATAAATATTGTCTTCAACGAGTAAATAATTAACTTTCTCTTGCGGTACAATACCAAAACTATGACCTATAAATTGTTCTCTTCCACTATTTAAATAGGATTTTGAGTTTTTATTTAGAACCCATGAATTTTAGTTTGCGGTCAAAAACATCCGGAAGGTCAGGTTAACATAATTAAAGGAACAGTTGCAAAAATGGGAGACTATCCTTGGCACGTTGGAGTTTACACCGATCAAAGAGACTTTATATGTGGAGGAGCAGTTATAACTCAAACGATTGTCTTATCAGGTGAGTAGAACAGAGAGTTCTTTAATTTTAAATCAAAAAACTAATTTTAGCCGCCCATTGCTTTGCAAATCTCGGTACTGGCAAGGTGCACCCAAAAGAAAATTATTTGATTGCAGCTGGTAAATATTATCGCGATTATAGCGATGCTAGAGATGTCCATTCTCAGTATTCCACGGTAAAACAAATGTCGAAATGGTTTTTGGTTCACTACATCAACTAACATTATAGATAGATTCAATTAACATCCCATCAAATTACAAAGGGTCTAAATTACAACATCAAGCCGATATTGCAGTGATTGTTTTAACAAGACACATCGTTTTGTCAGAAGCAATTCAACCCGTGTGTGTAGATTGGAGTGATTCGTTCGAAAATCAACAATTAACTCCCAACAATGAGGGTATCGTACGTACGCTGTAACAATTATTACTGCTGAATCGTATTATCAAATTGATTACCAGGTAACAGGTTGGGGATACACGCAAGAAGGTTTAAATCTAGCAAAAGAATTAAAAGAATTAAGTATTCCCTTTATACCGTTTGATCAATGTTTTGAAGCTATTCCAAGGGAATTTCAAACTTATTTGCGTTCAGATAAAATATGTGGAGGATACTTAAAAATGGGTAAGTTTGTAAGTTATTGTTGGTTTTTACTTTTTTTAAGTCTTTTATGCTATCAACAAGACTTTTTCGTTTGTCTCAACGAAAGTGATTCACTTGAAATCTACAGGAAACAGAAAATTGAATAATTTTAAGATTTTTATTCTCTGTAAAGTTACAAAAAAGATGTTGTAAATTTTAGGCACTAGTGTATGCCAAGGTGATAGTGGTGGAGCATTGGCATTTCCAAAGCGAAATACGGGAAGATATTTCATAAGAGGAATCGTCAGTACTTCGCCAGCCACGGTCGAAAAGCAATGCGACTCCAATCAATACGGAATTTACACATTAGTTTCGGAATATTTAGACTTTATTAATAACGTACGTATTACGCACAGACGACATCAAGCTAACACATTGCCAGCAGTTGTCCTACCTACAATTTCTAATATTTCTCATATTGCTTCAACAGTAACAACAACAGCGTAAGTCTTAAAATATTATTGTTAGCTTTAAATTTAACACATTTTTTGTATTTTATGCCTAGTAAAAGCTGTGCTACTCCACAGTCTCCTGAAAATGGAATTTATATTATTGGAAGGTCCATAAGGTATGCTAGTTGTAGAAACACATAGTTACAATTTAAATAGTTTTACGAATACACCACATTAAACATAGACATAGCAATAATCGAAAAAAAATTAGAAATTTGTTTAATTTAATCGATCCTAGTAAACATCTATTTAAAATGTGTAACACTACTTGGTTCACGGTTTTGTTTCTACATGCCTATATGTATAGTTTTTGCATTTACTTACTACCTATTTTTAAAATATTTTTAGGAACCAAAGCAGTGTAAGCTCTTCCACAGCTAGCGATTTGACGGGTCCCCTTGACTATTTAATTGTAAGATGTGACGAAGGATTTATAGTAACAAAGACAGATACCTCTATTTGCGTCGGCGGTAATTGGAATCCGGACCCAAGCGGCTGTACACAATCAAGAAAGCCGAGTGAAGAGGGTAGGTAAATTCAACAATAATTCTGTACGATAAAGCAAAATTGCATCATATTAATCACTAACTCAATTCCTTTTGCGTGAGAGACTTAAAGACTTGTTTCTCGTTTCTCGAAAGACGGTTTGCAAAGAATTATTAATGAAATAATAAAAAATATATTTAATCAAAAACATATATTGGAAATTATAAGAAGTAAAGCTTTGACAAGAGTTTAATTGGCTCAAGTAATAATTACTTGGGCAAACCTAAAAAGTTTTAAGTTTTTCCTTCAGATCGTGTATTTCGCAGAAATTCAAAATTAAGAAACTATTGTATCTCTTTACAGATAACGGGCGTTGTAGAACTCCAGATAATCAGAATGGAAACTGCACTATAATAACAAATTGTCAACCGTTAATACAATTTTTGTCCAACTCGCCGAATCCAACGCCGTATCAAAGAACAAAACTGTCACAGTATCAATGCGGGATAAGTGATGACCGTTCACCGAAAGTATGTTGTCCAAATAATGGCACAGTACAAATACCTTCATCTGAAAATACTCCAACCAGTCAACCTCAAATTGACGTATCTCACCACAAAAATATTAGACTTTTACCAAGTGAATGTGGTATTGCTAAAATTGATTATAGTACATCAAAGAAAGTAGCGGGCTTATTTCAGTTTCCTTGGATAGCTCTGTTGTCTTATCAAACGGGTAAGTTCATATTTTGGAAAACTAAAGCTCCGGCATTCTTAAAATTTCACTTTTAAATGTAATACGTTTTTACATATTTTAGTAAAAGGACTGCAGTTTAAATGTGGCGGTTCGGTTTTAAACGAAAGATATATTTTAACAGCTGCTCACTGCATCAGTGAAACTTTGTGAGTAGTTCTGAACGAAAGAGAGTCTTCATAAATTCTATAATTGAAATACATTTCTAGAGTAGGGGTGCGTGTTGGAGAACATAATACTTCGTCTACTCTCGATTGTGAGGAAGAAGATGGTGTAATGTCGTGTGCATCGCCAGTTCAAGATGTAGGGATTGAAAAAACCATTGTACATCCCAGTTTTCTATTATCTGGACGTCGAGTTCAAGCTGGATACGATATTGCCTTAATCCGTCTGTCGACTGCAGTCTTAATTAATGGTAACTTAAGTCAATAATAAGAAAACCGTTGAATGGCCTGATATAATATTATGAACAAATATTTTTTAACTGACGACTCATCGCGGAGACATTACATTCTTCTACATTCGTTTTCTGCAACTCATCGCAACTATATATTCAAATTATATTTGAACCCACTATTTTTGAAAATTTTTAATTTTGCACGTAACTACCATTTAAAGTCATTGCAAATTTCCACTCCGCGTGTTATTACGAATTTGGTGAAAACGCGCTGAATCTGAGGAGGGAAACTTGGCTGGAGTGTTCTAGTGGTACCCCCTACCTATCATTAAAATTTCATCAAGCTTATAATTAATGCAATATAAAAGTACAAATAGTACTTCTATTCTAGTTCTAGTCAAATGACTGAACTATTACGCTACTTACATTGGTAAGCATTCGTAATGCGGTTTTACTTCCAAAACGCGTTCTGCTCGGTTTCTAAAAATTTCACGAATTTCGTGTTGCGGCATTAAACTGTTACCAGAACACGTTGTGGTCGTTTTTTTGCTCAATGGCCATTTTCGGTCTTGCAGCCTAACATATACATTTTTTTCCACTCGCATATATAAAATTTAATCGAGAAGAAGCGACCTGTTTCTCCAGTTTAAGCATATGTTCCCTCTCGTTTGCTCGGGCGAAAGCACTCCACCACTCACACCAATCACAAGAAATTGTAAAAAATGTGAATTATTCGTTTGTTTTAGAAAATGTAAAGCCTATTTGTCTTCCAATAACCAACGATCTGATGCACACCAATTTAGTTGGAAGAAACGTGACGGCGTTTGGATTTGGAATACGCAAAAATGGTTTGATGACTTAAAATTTGTGTTTATACTTTTACGCACCTAAACCTCTCATTTTTGCGTTGTAGATCCTCCGATTAATGTCTTGAAACTAGTAAAAAAGACTGTTACACCTGAAGATCAGTGCATCACTTCATACAAAAAGATTCATGTTGAGATAGGAGATGCTCACTTATGTGCATTGGATTCGGTAGGATCTAATTCTTGCATAGAAGAGAGCGGAGGGCCGTTACAAGGTCCAAATTTTGGTCATACTCAAGGCCCCGTTCGAGTCTATCAGTACGGTGTAGTGTCTCTTGGTCCTCGTCCTTGCGATAATATTGAATATCCTAAAGTATACACTAAAGTTAGCAGTTACATGCAATGGATTTTAGATAATATCGAATCATAAATAGGTACTTATAGGAAAATTGTTATTATTTAAATTTCTAGAAGGCCAATGAGCTTTAAAACTTTCGAACTTTAAACAAAGTAAGTTTTGAAATACATTATTCATAGGCGCATTCAAATGATAAGGCACTCACCATCACTCTGCAGTATATGTATATTCCCGAAGAAATACAAGGATCTATACAGAGATGCAGAGATTTGTGTTGGCTCATCCTTGTCATACTCCTGCGGTTGCTTGCTCATTGCTCATCATTAAACTATTGTGACATTTTGCGATTATGAGCACGACATAAACAAGCAACCACAGTATTTAAATTTTGATTCTTACCACATTTAAAAAGTGCATCTAGTTTTGAACATTTTTTTAAAATAATTATACGAGGATGCCGATTACTATATTACTATACCAAATACCTATTCATTTATCTTTGAATTAGTTTATCAATTTTATAATTTGACAATTATTAACTTCTTAACTTAAACGCAATGAAAGAAGAATAAATAACACATAATAGTAACTTACAACTTACAACCCTCCACACAAGAAGCTCGAATTCTCTCTTAAAGAAAAATCCAGTATTAAGGCAGGATATTTTAAGTCATTAGTATTAAGTAACTCAATATAGTTTTAGGTACAATAAGCTTCAGCAATGCTCATTTTAGTTTTAAAACTAGTCCTAACTTCCCAACCGTAAGTCGAAACAAAAGACAAGCAAAGAAGTAAGAAGAAGAAAATTTTGTCCTCTTATAAAAGCAAATTATTATTTAGTGGAAGCTGCCAGATACCCAACACTCCACAAAATGGAAGGTATGCTATTACAAGAGACGACGAACATACTTATAAAGAAGGAGAATACGTTCCAGAATATTTATTTGTTTTATACATAAAATGCGAAGGAGCTTACAAACCGTCACCACCAGATGTAATAGGCTCTATTTGTGTAAATGGCTTGTAGGATCCAATACCCAGCGTATGTTCTCGTACGTTTATCAAAATTCATTTTTAAGTACTAATACCAAAAATTGAACATGTTGCTGTTATAGGCCCTTGCGAGACTCCTTTAAAAAATTGTGATGATGCAATTTAAAGTACTGCAGCACAATTTAGCTGTGCAGCTCTTTACAAAGAACCTAGTATAGAAACTAATCCATATCGCTTCTGCAAAGATGGCGATTGGAATAGAACACCATACTGCTACGCAAGTTATTGTGAAAACTAAAAGAATTATTATCTGACTAAGCAGGAAACTTTCACTAAAGTGTTTTTAGGTTTTAAGATTTCTCGGCCACTTGTGATCTGAACTATTATCGCCCCTTAAAAAGTCACTTGATTTGGAAACAAATTAATCGCTAATTATAAAAACTAAAAGAACAAACTGTTATCTTGCTTATGAGGCAAATTTTACCAAGGTGTTTTAATCCTTTTCGACTTCTTTTCACCTGTACTATCACCCCTTAAAATATTACAGAGAAAACCGTGAATACCTTGTATATTTATTAATTTATTATGTTTCTGTTGCCTTTGCAATCGCTTGATATTATTTTGGGAACTCGTTCCCCAAATGATTATTCAATACTTTAATGTTGATACGTTGATAGCACCGCATGGTAAATTGATGTTTCAAAATATTTTGGTAGAAATGAATTGCGCACATTTACCGAGTGCTCGCATTATAGAAGAAGCTGTGCGCGACTTTCCATTTTTCCGGTTCTCGGGAGTAGGTACACCAAAATAATTTGTAGTCTAACCATGCAACTAAATGCAGTTTAAGTTTAATTAAAAATCACTTTGAATTACAAGAGTGTGACGTGTTAATTTGAATTTATAAATTATCAGTAAACCTCTACAACACGAGGTCAACATCTAAAACAAGTTTATCATAATAGTCAGTAGTCAGTGTTCTTTTAAGGAAACAAATATTACAAAAATGAATTCAAGTTGCCAATCAATAATTATTAGTTTGCCAATTTTACAATCATTTTCGGTCTAAAACTATGAAAAAACTTCTTATTTACATTTTGTGCCTGAGTAAGTTAATAACAAATTTTAGTTTTAGAAGAAATAATTTCTATTATTTATTCCAAGAGGATTTAAATTATTTTGACCTTTTGAGATTATAAACACCGTATAAAATCGTTTTTACGATTTTCTGCGAGTCGACTTCTAAAGGCTAGTCTCCACTAACAAGTTATTTCTACAAGTCGCTTCTGCAAGTACTTGTAGAAGTATTTTTACTACAGACAAATTTCTGGAAATTTGCTTGCAGATTGTATTTCCATAAACAAAAACTTCCAGAAGTCACTTGCAGAAGCGACTTCCAGAAATAACTTGCTATTGGGCACTCGCCTTAATGGACAATGCCCCCGTGAACACAGTTTTTAAAATTTGATTTTTACATTTAAAAATGTAATCAAATTTTTTTTAAAAACGAGTAGGTAGAGGGAAACTCAATAGAGAAGAGTATATACCGCATCATATATGCACAGAACTTGTTCATAGTAGAAAAGGTATGTCGCGCAACAGTGTAACTCTTAGCTGCGGATCGTTAGGATTTCCCGTGACGGACTTCCGAATTTGGCGCAGTTGAGCAGACTGTCAGATAGAAATTTAACTAATGTAAAACTAGACTAAAGTGCGCGAAAACTCTAAGCAGTCCTGCAGGAGTCACGTACAATACTGAAAATGTGCATTGGAAGCGACTTTCTCGAGTTTTTTCGCACTCGTTAACTCGTTAAGGGGATAGGCCAGGTCTTGCTACACGAATTTACCAAAATCTCCCTTATTTTCAATGCGATTTTAACTCGATTTGTAAGGTAATTCTTGAAAGTCATCCCTGAACAGCGGCTACGAATTTTTTTTTAAATCACCAAAAAAAGTACGAATCCACTAGTGTTCTGAAAAAAATATCCCATTATCTTCGTTATTCGTAATCCAATTAAAATGCGATTTTCACAGTAGTATTTGCAAATTATTTCTAAAGAGCGGTCAAGGAAAAAAATTTGCAAATTTTTTGCCTAGAATTTTTTTTCATTTTTATTACGCGAATACGAACAATTATACAAAATTGAGTTACATGATCGGATTTAATGAGATATTTTAACCTTTATGTGACTGACAATCCCAAAGTACACTAATGACTGGAAAGGTACAGCTGTACCTAGCTGTAGTTTCTAATGATTTAGCAGTAATTTTGAATGTTTTTTGGATGTTGATTTTGCGTATTGCAATATTTAAATAGTAGAAATTCTTTTAAACATAAAGGGCATGATTCCTTTATATTTTATAGTATACACGATGGAAGTTTGAATCGCGATCTAAAAAACCTCGCTCGTGAGCTCTGTATGCCTGCAGTGGAAACTCTTGCTAAGATTCCACGAGTAATTGTATTTTTTGGCAATAAAATGATCTTTTACCGCATAATAAAGGCATTATTATTATTATAATTATCATATAAATTAATAACATTTCGTTTTTTGTGCAAAACAACATTCAATCCAATATAAAACACATCAAAGTTCAGGTGTACCTTTCTCGTCATTAGTGTTTGTAAAAAACTATTTCTGCTTTTTTGACAAAACAATAATACTTTTTAATGTTTAAAATTGATAAAAAGATTACCCCTTGCCATTTATTAGATGTCCCAGAATACCACCTCCCTAACTTTTTAAATTCATACAAATAATGAAACTCGAAAACGCAAAAGGTACACGTGTACCTACTCAGTCACATAAAGGGTAAAGAAACTACGGAAATAATATCCTCATGATCAAGCGCTTCAAATGAACAATGCCTAAAATACAAAATAGAATTTAAATGCAAAAAAACAAAATAGCATCAGCTTTATCAAAAAATGTAAACGTCCCATCTCGAAGTGGACTTATTAAGCTCGATTTCGTTTTCGGTTCGTATATAAACTAAAGGGTACGTTCTGTAGCCCAAACCGCAAGTGAAATGATCACGTGGTGGATTATGCTCTTAAGTTTTATGTTTTTCAAGTTTCTATCTGAAAGTCTGCTCAATACAACAATCCTAGGCATACGCTAGACCCCAGACCCTATACCGTAGATGCTCTGTATATAGGATGATTCCAAAATGGCAGATAAGCTCTTCAGTACATTATATTAGGGGGCGATTATTTTAACTAAAGCAAAATCATAAAAAAAGTATATCTGCTATATTTTTGAGATATTAAAGAAGAACTGAATTGTAGATTTGGCAACATCATAGTTATATTAATAATAGACGACAGATAAAAACATACCTAAGTGACATAAGTTAGCATTAAGGGTAGTTTCAAGACATCGTTGTCACACTTTCTAACGACTTGACACAAAAATTTCGATTTTCACAATAAATACTACAGGATAAGGAGGTGTTATGGGCTTGTTTAAATTTTAACTTGGAGTGTGCGTAGTATTTAACCTGTAGCTTTTAACTGCCACCTGTCACCCAGCGCAGTATACAGATGATGTAGAAAGCTCTATTCTATTTGCCTGTATGTACACACTCACTATTTATTTATTGCACTAGTTTATCAATTCTATAATACTACATAACAATTCTTATAATAGACAAAATGGAAAAAGAAAAAAAAAACCTACACTAACTCTCCACACAAGAAGCTCCTTATTCTCTCTTAAGGAGAGAATACGTCATTAGAGAGCAGTAATAAAATAACTAAAGAAAATTTTTAGGTACATTAAATTTCAGCAACGCCCGTTATAGCTCAAGCAATCAACTTAACTTCCCAACTGCAAGCCGGAACAAAAGGCAGATAAACAAGTAAAGTATTAGTGACTTTTGTCATCTTATAAAACTGAATTCCTTCTAGTGGAAGCTGTCAGATACCTAGTAATCCCCCAAATGGAAGATACGCTATTTCAGGAGACAACACAAATACTTATAAAGAAGGGGACTTCGTTCCAGAATATTTATTTGTTTTATACATAAAATGCGATGGAGCTTACAAACCGTCACCGCCAGAAGTAGTAGGCTCCTTTTGTGTAAATGGCTGGTGGGATCCACCACCCAGCGTATGTTCTCGTACGTCTATCAAAATATATTTTCAAGTAATGATATCAAAAATTGAACATATTGCTGTTGTAGGCACTTGCAAGACTCTACGTTCAACTGTAACTACAGAAATAAAATGCTCATTCAATAATTTGCATTTAAAAAATTGTGATAATGCTGTTGAAGGTACTGTAGCAAAATTTAGCTGCGCAGCTCTTTACGAAGATCCTAGTATAGAAAGCAATCCGTATCGCTTCTGTGATGATGGCGACTGGAATGGAATACCCCAGTGCTACCCAAGTTAGAACTTACTTTATAAATATTGTCTTTAACGAGCAAATAATTAACTTTCTCTTACGGTACAATACCAAAACTATGACCTATGAATTGCTCTCTTCCACTATTCAAATAGGATTTTGAATTTTTATTAAGAACCCATAAATTTTAGTTTGCGGTCAAAAACATCCGGAAGGTCAGGCTAACGTAATTAATGGAACATCTGCAAAAATAGGAGACTATCCTTGGCACGTTGGAGTTTACACCGATCAAAGAGATTTTATATGTGGAGGAGCAGTTATAACTCAAACAATTGTCTTATCAGGTGAGTAGAACGAAGAGTTCTTTAATTTTAATAAAAAAACTGACTTTAGCCGCTCATTGCTTTGCAAATCTCGGTACTGGCAAGGTGCACCCAAAAGAAAATTACTTAATTGCAGCTGGTAAATATTATCGCGATTATAGCGATGCTAGAGATATCTATTCTCAGTATTCCACGGTAAAACTCACAAATGTCAAAATGGTTTTTGGTTCCCTACATCAACTAACATTATAGATAGATTCAATTAACATCCCATCAAATTACAAAGGGTCTAAATTACAACACCAAGCCGATATTGCAGTGATTGTCTTAACAAGGCACTTCGTTTTGTCAGAAGCAATTCAACCCGTGTGTGTAGATTGGAGTGATTCGTTCGAAAATCAACAATTAACTCCCAACAATGAGGGTATCGTACGTACGCTGTAACAATTATTACTGCTGAATCGTATTATCAAATTGGTTACCAGGTAACAGGTTGGGGATACACGCAAGAAGGTTTAAATCTAGCAGAAGAATTAAAAGAATTAAGTATTCCCTTTATACCGTTTGATCAATGTTTTGAATCTATTCCAAGGGAATTTCAAACTTATTTGCGTTCAGATAAAATATGTGGAGGATACTTAAAAATGGGTAAGTTTGTAAGTTATCGTTGGTTTTTACTTTTTTTACGTCTTTGATGTTATCCACAAGATTTTTTGTATACTTTCGTTTGTCTCAACGAAAATGATTCACTTGAATTTTAACATTTTTATTCTCTGTAAAGTTGCAAAAAAGATGTTGAAAATTTTAGGAACTAGTGTATGCCAAGGTGATAGTGGGGGAGCATTAGCATTTCCAAAGCGAAATACGGGAAGATATTTCATAAGAGGAATCGTCAGTACTTCGCCAGCCACGGTCGAAAAGCAATGCGATTCCAATCAATACGGAATTTACACATTAGTTTCGGAATATTTAGACTTTATTAATAACGTACGTATTACGCATAGACGACATCAAGCTAACACATTTCCAGCAGTTGCCCTACCTACAATTTCAAATATTTCTCATATTGCTTCAACAGTAACAACCACAGCGTAAGTCTTAAAATATTATTATTAGTTTTAAATTTGACACATTTTTTTTATTTTATGCTTAGTAAAATCTGTGCTACTCCACAGTCTCCCGAAAATGGAATTTATATTATTGGAAGGTCTATAAGGTATGCTAGTTGTAGAAACAGATAGTTACAATTTAAATAGTTTTACGAATACACACATTTAACATAACCACAGGCGTAGAAATAATCGAAAGAAATTTAGAAATTTGTTTTAGTTTCCTATCTAACATGGTAAAACAACTATTTAAAAAGTGTAACACTACTTGGTTCTCGGTTTTCTTTCTACATGCCTCTATGTATAGTTATTGCATTTATTTACTACCTATTTTTAAAATATTTTTAGGAACCAAAGCTCTTCCACAGCTAGCGATTTGACGGGTCCTCTCGACTATTTAATTGTGAGGTGTGACGAAGGATTTACAGTAACAAAGACAGAGACCTCTATTTGCGTCGACGGTAATTGGAATCCCGACCCAAGCGGCTGTACACAATCAAGAAAGCCGAGTGAAGAAGGTAGGTAAATTCAACAAAAATTCTGTAGGATAAAGCAAAATTGCATCATATTATTCACTAAATCAATTCCTTTTGCGTGAGACTAAATTATTAATAAAAGACTTGTTTCTCGAAAGGCGGGTGGCAACGAATTAATGAAATATACTTAGTCAAAAACATATAGATGAATTATAAGAAGTAAAGTTTTGACAAGAGTTTAATTGGCTCATGTAGATAATAATTAATTGGGCAAACCCAAAAAGTTTTATGCTTTTCTTTCAAATCGTGTATTTCGGAGAAATTCAAAATTAAGAAACTATTGTATCTCTTTACAGATAACGGGCGTTGTAGAACTCCAGATAATCAAAATGGAAACTGCACTATAATAACGAATTGTCAACCGTTAATACAATTTTTGTCCAACTCGCCGAATCCAACAGCGTATCAAAGAACAAAACTGTCACAGTATCAATGCGGGATAAGTGATGACCGTTCACCGAAAGTATGTTGTCCAAGTAATGGCAAAGTGCAAATACCTTCATCTGAAAATACCCCAACCAATGAACCCCAAATTGACGTATCTCACCACAAAAATATTAGACTTCTACCAAGTGAATGTGGTGTTACTAAAATAGATTATAGTACATCAGGAAAAGTAGCGGGCTTATTTCAGTTTCCTTGGATAGCTCTGTTGTCTTATCAAACGAGTAAGTTCATATTTTGGAAGATTAAAGCTCCGGCGTTCTTAAAGTCGCGGGAGCTTTAATCACTTATAAATGTAATACGTTTTTACATAAGATTACATATTATTACATATTATGTTAGAAAACGGACTGCAGTTTCTATGTAGCGGTTCGGTTTTAAACGAAAGATATATTTTAACGGCTGCTCACTGCATCACTGAAACTTTGTGAGTAGTTCCGAACGAAAGGGAGTCTTAATAAATTATATAATTGAAATACATTTCTAGAGTAGGGGTGCGTGTTGGGGAACATAATATTTCGTCTACTATCGATTGTGAGGAAGAAGATGGTGTAATGTCGTGTGCACCGCCAGTTCAAGATGTAGGATTTGAAAAGACGATTGTACATCCCAATTATATATCATCTGGACGTCGAGTTCGAGCTGGATACAATATTGCTTTAATCCGTCTGTCGACTCGAGTCTCAATTAATGGTAACTTAAGTCAATAATAAGAAAACTGTTGAGTGGTCTGCAATATGAACAAATACTTTTTAACTGGCGATACTGTCACGCGGCCACATTACTTTTTCCTACAACTGTATAAAGTATTCTGCAACTTGTTGCAACAACATAAGATGAATACATTATTACTTTTTTTCCACTCGCGTATAAAATTTAATCTACCTAAGCCTCGAGAAGAAGCAATCTGTTTCTCCATCCTCCGCCCTCCCGCTTTGGGCGAGCGAAATCACTCCACCACTTCGGCAGAAAAAGTTACCGTTATTAATTATTTTAAATCACATGACATTATAAAAAATGTGAATTATTCATTTGTTTTAGAAAATGTAAAGCCTATTTGTCTTCCAATAACCAACGATCTGATGCACATCAATTTAGTTGGTAGAAACGTAACGGTGATTGGATTTGGAACACTTGAAAATGGTTTGATGATTTAAAATTTGTGTTTACACTTTTACGTACCTAAACCTTTCATTTTTGCGTTGTAGATCCGAATAAAATCTTGCAACTAGTAAAAAAGATTGTTACACCAGAAGATCAGTGCATCACTTCATACCGAAAGACCCATGTTGAGATCGGCAATACCCAGTTATGTGCAATGGATTCTGTAGAATGTAATTCTCCCAAAGAAGACGGCGGAGGACCGTTACAAGGTCCAAATTTTGGTCATACTCAAGGCCCTGTTCGACTCTATCAGTACGGTGTAGTGTCTATTGGTCCTAGTTTTTGTGATAGTATTGAATATCCTACAGTATACACTAAAGTTAGCAGTTACATGCAATGGATTTTAGATAATATTGAATCATAAACAGCTATATTATTATTAATAATAATATTATTATTATTATAGGAAAATTGTTAATTATTATTTTAATTTCAAGAAAACCATTGAGCTTTAAAACTGTCTTTTAGGTATTAACGATAAATATGTCTTTTGTCGTAGACGCTTTAAGAACTTTAAATAAAGTTTTGAAATATTTACAAGTGGCTATTTTCTAAAGCACTCATCATCACTCTGTTGTATATGTATATTCCCGAAGAAATACAAGGATCTATACAGAGATGCTGAAATTTGGGTTGGCTCATCCTTGTCGTACTCCTGCGTTTGCTTCCTTATCAGTCATCATTAAAGAAATATTAAAATCTCATTATTTTCATTTGATATGAGCATTAATAAGAATAGGTATTAAAAAAGTTATGGAAGTTGTCTTTCGAATCCATTATAAATGACCGGTATATTTTTGCGAATTTATAAATGACAAAATGACCAATTAAAATTGTAGAAGACCAAATTTTTTTCATAATTCAGCTTCTACTATCTACTTATTATTTAACAATCAACTTTAAGAATTTGTAGATGCTAAAATAATTACAGAAAGTAATTCCGTGCTCTTCCAGAAAGGAACGTGTAGTAAAAAGAGTGGGTCTTCTAGACATTCACAAAAAAGTGAAAAAATTGTGTTTCTTCGTCGTTAATGATTTTTACCTTACGAAAGAGTCGTGGATATAAGTTCACCCAGTGTATCTACGTATACACCAGAGCACGTCGTTTGGTATTACTATTATTGGTCGAATCTATACATTGTACCTATTTAGATTTGCTGCCTGCTATTTTTCTTTCTTGATATAGATCGAAACACTTTAGAGTAAGCACGCACTTAATATAGTTTAATTAATCACTTTCAATTCCAAGAGTAGTGTTAATTTGGGGTCAACAGTAAAAAACTATACATACAGGTAAAACAAGTTTATCACCGGGTTCAAGTTATTCATCAAAAATTGAGTTATGAAATTTCCAATCATTCTTGGCTTGAAACTATGAAAAGTCTTCATATTTTCATTTTGTGCCTGAGTAAGTCAATAACACAAATTTTAGTTTGAAGTAATAATTTCTATTCTTTATTCGAAGACTTATTGTGACATTTTGCGATTTTGAGCAGGACATAAACAAGCAACCACAGTATTTAAATTTTGATTTTTACCACATTTAAAAAGTGCATCTAGTTTTGAACATTTTTTAAATTATACAAGGATACCTATTACTATTATTACTTATACCTATTCAATAATCTTCGAATTATTTTTCTTAACTTAAACGCAATGAAAGAAGAATAAATAACACATAATAGTAACTTACAACTTACAACCCTCCACACAAGAAGCTCGAATTCTCTCTTAAAGAAAAATCCAGAATTAAGGCAGGATATTTTAAGTCATTAGTGAGAAGTAACTCAATATAGTTTTTGGTACAAAAAGCTTCAGCAATGCCCATTTTAGTTTTAAAACTAGTTTTAACTTCCCAACAACCCAACCAAAGTCAAAACAAAAGACAAGCAAAGAAGTAAGAAGAAGGAAATTTTGTCGTCTTATAAAAGCAAATTATTATTTAGTGGAAGCTGCCAGATACCCAACAATCCACCAAATGGAAGGAATGCTATTAGAGGAGACGACCAAAATACTTATAAAGAAATAGACTACGTTCCAGAATATTTATTTGTTTTATACATAAAATGCGATGGAGCATATAAACCGTCACTGCCAGATGTGATAGGCTCTTTTTGTGTAAATGGCTTGTGGGATCCAATACCCAGCGTATGTTCTCGTACGTTTATCAAAATTCATTTTCAAGTACTGATACCAAAAATTGAACATATTGCTGTTATAGGCCCCTGCGAGACTCGGAAACCAAATGCTGAAACCACAAAAGTAAACTGCTCATCCAATAATTTGCCTTTAAAAAATTGTGATGATGCAATTGAAAGTAATTTAGCTGTGCAGCTCTTTACGAAGAACTTAGTATAGAAAGTAATCCATATCGCTTCAGCGAAGATGGCGATTGAAATAGAACACCATACTGCTACGCAGTTATTGTGAAAAATAAAAGAATTATTATCTCACTTAGCAGGAAATTTTTAGTAAGGTGTTTTAAGAGGGGGATTCAATAAAAAATCGAATTTACACCATTCCTAAGGGATGACTCCCGGCCTTCACAGAAGCTTGAGAATAAAAATTTTGGTATTTATGGGACGATAATAGATTGGAGAAGGAGTTCAGAACTTTTGAATAAAAAAACCGCGTTCATAAAGGAGGTAACGGCGTTTCCCCGAAAGAGTAATTTGAAAATTTTCTTAACGGATTTTGTTTAAAATTTCACTTTGCTTAGGCAGCCCTAACAATAGTGAAATGCCAAAATATTAAGTTCCAAAGATTTGTAATAAAAGCGTGAGTCATTCCTGGGCATAATTATTAATGTTTATAAAAAAATCCGTCAGTTTGAACGGCCAGGTTCACAACTCTGCTGTTTTTGCAGCAAGAAAGTCAAATTTTTGATTTTAAGGTTAGTTTTCTGCCAAAATATAAAAAGTGCAGTGGCGTACCAACAAATGTTTGTTTTCGTAAAACAAGAGTTACGACTTACGCTCTCGCGGAAACGACGACACCTCGCTTATAAACGAGTCACTTTAGAGTATAAATTTGTAAATATAGTCGGCGCCAGATTAACTTGGGTATGACTCATTTCTATAAAGCGTATGCAACAATCCTAGTGAACGTATTTCTGATATTAGAACAGAACTAATAATTCGAGACTTGACCGTAGATCTGGCGTACGCTTATGAAAATTCTGACGTTCAATGTGCCAAATCCAAAAAATTTTGGATACTACAGAAACCTTTAAAAATTTTCAAAATTTGTACACTAGCGCCTCTGGCGACTTTTAATCCCCCTCTTAAGGTTTCTCGGCTCTTTTTGATCTGTACTATCGCCCTTTAAAGGGAAAGGGTACTTAATTTTGTAACAAATTAATTGCTTATTATAAAAACTAAAAGAACAAATCGTTATCTCGCTAATGAGTTTACTTTTACCAAGGTGTTTTAATCCTTTTCGACTTCTTTTCACCTATACTATCACCCCTTAAAATATTACAGAGAAAACCGCAAATACCCTGTATATTTATTATTTTATTATGTTGCTGTTGCCTTTGCGTTCGCTTGACATTATTTTGGGAGCTCGTTCTCCAAGTGATTATTCCATACTTTAATGTTAATACGTTGATAGCGCCGCCGCATGGTAAATTGATGTTTTAAAATATTTTGGTAGGTATGAATTGTGCACATTTTCAGTGTGCTCATAATGTTATAGAAGCTGGGCGCGACTTTTCGTTTCTCCGGCTCTCGGGAGTATAGGTACACCAAGATAATTTGTAGTCTTACCATGCAACTAAATGCAGTTTAATTAAAAATCACTTTGAATTATTACAAGAGTGTGACGTGTTAATTTGAAATTCTAAATTATCAGTAAACCTCTACAACACGAGGTCAACATCTAAAACAAGTTTATCATAATAGTCAGTCGGGAATCAAATATTATGAAAATGAATTTAAGTTGCCAATCAATAATTATTAGTTTGCCAATTTTACAATCATTTTCGGCCTAAAACTATGAAAAAACTTCTTATTTACATTTTGTGCCTGAGTAAGTTAATAACAAATTTTAGTTTTAGAAGAAATAATTTCTATTATTTATTCGAAGAGTAATTATTGTGACCTTTTAAAATTATAAGAACTGTATAAAATCGTTTTTCACGATTTTCTACGAGTCAACTTCTAATGGACAATGCCGCCGTGAACACAGTTTTTTAAATTTTGATTTTTACCACATTTGAAAATGTAGCCAAGTTTTTTAAAAATCGCGAGTAGGTAAAGGTAAATTCAATAGAGAAGAGTCTACCGCATCATATACGTACAGAACAAAAATTCACTAAAAGGTAGGTATGTACAACAGTGTAACATTGTAACAAACTCTTAGCTGCGGATCGTATTTATATTTAGGATTGTATACGGCAGGGACCGGCAACCTGGTGCCCGCGGGCACCTTGGTTTTTTTTTTGAATTTTTGAAAGTGCCCGTCTCTAACCTGGTCAAATAAATGCAAAAACCCTTTTAAGTACACAATGTACATTTTACAGAACTATAGTAACGGCGCTAATGAACAATACATTTTTTACCTCTTTTCCACCCGTACCACTAAGGGTTTTATAGAACTGCGGACTAGGGTGGGGGTTTTAGAAAAATATTTACAATAAAATAAGGTAGGATACAATGATTAAGACGATTTTAACAAAAATCATGAAATGAAGAGTGAAAAAATCTTAGATGTCAGTGAAATTTATAATTTTTTTAATTGCGATCTTGCATTTCGCCGAGTACAGTGAGTAGGTACCTAGATATTTAGTTGTTGTGAAACACCTTCTTTGGAAACACTATCAATCGCTTCAAAAATTTCTGAACTTCATTTTAAGTAGTTTGACCTTGAACAATCGAAAATTTTCGCCTACGGCGCTATTTTTTCTCACATTTTTGCCCAGCCCCCCTCCCCGCCCCTATATCCGAGGTGCCCACCGCTATTTCAAAATTCTTAAATGTGCCCGCCAGTACAAATAGGTTGCCGACCCCTGGAATACGGTACCGCAATGTTAGTTTATAGATAATGGTACTATTATTAACTATCCTTGGTTCTTGGTTCGAATTAGGCTGACACAATTAGATTTTTCTATGTGTCAAATATTAAATTGGTCCGGGCGGTTCAGAACCCACCTAAAACTGTTGTAGGTTCCGTCTGTTAATAAAAATTTATAGATGAGATGCGGACTTAAAATACTACGTGTAGAAAAAAACTATCCTAGGCGTATGAGTAGTATTTAACCCGTAGCACGTAGCTTTTAACCTGTCTTCCACCTGTCTTCCAGTGTAGTGCACAGATGTAGTAGAAGGCCCTTTTCTATTGAATTTGCCTGTATGTACACATTCACTATTTATTTATTGAATTAGTTTATCAATTCTATTTATAATACCACATAACAATTCTTTTAATATTAGACGAAATGGAAAAAGAATAAACAAACTTTACACTAACTCTCCACACAAGAAGCTCCTTATTCTCTCTTATGGAGAGAATACGTCATTAGAAAGCAGTAATAAAATAAGCAAAGAAAATTTTTAGGTACATTAAATTTCAGCAACGCCCGTTATAGCTCAAGCAATCAACTTAACTTCCCAACTGCAAGCCGGAACAAAAGGCAGATAAACAAGTAAAGTATTAGTGACTTTTGTCATCTTATAAAACTGAATTCCTTCTAGTGGAAGCTGTCAGATACCTAGTAATCCCCCAAATGGAAGATACGCTATTTCAGGAGACGAAACAAATACTTATAAAGAAGGGGACTTCGTTCCAGAATATTTATTTGTTTTATACATAAAATGCGATGGAGCTTACAAACCGTCACCGCCAGAAGTAGTAGGCTCCTTTTGTGTAAATGGCTGGTGGGATCCACCACCCAGCGTATGTTCTCGTACGTCTATCAAAATATATTTTCAAGTAATGATACCAAAAATTGAACATATTGCTGTTGTAGGCACTTGCAAGACTCTACGTTCAACTGTAACTACAGAAATAAAATGCTCATTCAATAATTTGCATTTAAAAAATTGTGATAATGCTGTTGAAGGTACTGTAGCAAAATTTAGCTGCGCAGCTCTTTACGAAGATCCTAGTATAGAAAGCAATCCGTATCGCTTCTGTGATGATGGCGACTGGAATGGAATACCCCAGTGCTACCCAAGTTAGAACTTACTTTATAAATATTGTCTTTAACGAGCAAATAATTAACTTTCTCTTACGGTACAATACCAAAACTATGACATATGAATTGCTCTCTTCCACTATTCAAATAGGAGTTTGAATTTTTATTAAGAACCCATAAATTTTAGTTTGCGGTCAAAAACATCCGGAAGGTCAGGTTAACATAATTAAAGGAACAGTTGCAAAAATGGGAGACTATCCTTGGCACGTTGGAGTTTACACCGATCAAAGAGATTTTATATGTGGAGGAGCAGTTATAACTCAAACAATTGTCTTATCAGGTGAGTAGAACAGAGAGTTCTTTAATTTTAAATAAAAAAACTAATTTTAGCCGCTCATTGCTTTGCAAATCTCGGTACTGGCAAGGTGCACCCAAAAGAAAATTATTTGATTGCAGCTGGTAAATATTATCGCGATTATAGCGATGCTAGAGATATCCATTCTCAGTATTCCACGGTAAAACTAACAAATGTCGAAATGGTTTTTGGTTCCCTACATCAACTAACATTATAGATAGATTCAATTAACATTCCATCAAATTACAAAGGGTCTAAATTACAACACCAAGCCGATATTGCAGTGATTGTCTTAACAAGGCACTTCGTTTTGTCAGAAGCAATTCAACCCGTGTGTGTAGATTGGAGTGATTCGTTCGAAAATCAACAATTAACTCCCAACAATGAGGGTATCGTACGTACGCTGTAACAATTATTACTGCTTAATCGTATTAACAAATTGGTTACCAGGTAACAGGTTGGGGATACACGCAAGAAGGTTTAAATCTAGCAGAAGAACTAAAAGAATTAAGTATTCCCTTTATACCGTTCGATCAATGTTTTGAAGCTATTCCAAGAGAATTTCAAACTTATTTACGTTCAGATAAAATATGTGGAGGATACTTAAAAATGGGTAAGTTTGTAAGTTATCGTTGGTTTTTACGTTTTTTAAGTCTTTGATGCTATCCACGAGATTTTTTGTATACTTTTGTTTGTCTCAACGAAAATGATTCACTTGAAATCTATAAGAATCAGAAAATTTATTAATTTTAACATTTTTATTCTCTGTAAAGTTACAAAAAAGATGTTGTAAATTTTAGGAACTAGTGTATGCCAAGGTGATAGTGGGGGAGCATTGGCATTTCCAAAGCGAAATACGGGAAGATATTTCATAAGAGGAATCGTCAGTACTTCGCCAGCCACGGTCGAAAAGCAATGCGATTCCAATCAATACGGAATTTACACATTAGTTTCGGAATATTTAGACTTTATTAATAACGTACGTATTATGCATAGACGACATCAAGCTAACACATTGCCAGCAGTTGCCCTACCTACAATTTCAAATATTTCTCATATTGCTTCAACAGTAACAACCACAGCGTAAGTCTTAAAATATTATTATTAGTTTTAAATTTGACACATTTTTTGTATTTTATGCTTAGTAAAATCTGTGCTACTCCACAGTCTCCCGAAAATGGAATTTATATTATTGGAAGGTCTATAAGGTATGCTAGTTGTAGAAACAGATAGTTACAATTTAAATAGTTTTACGAATACACACATTTAACATAACCACAGGCATAGAAATAATCGAAAGAAACTTAGAAATTTATTTTAGTTTCCTATCGAACATGGTAAAACAACTATTTAAAAAGTGTAACACTACTTGGATCTCGGTTTTCTTTCTACATTCCTATATGTATAGTTTTTGCACTTATTTACTACCTATTTTTAAAATATATTTAGGAACCAAAGCTCTTCCACAGCTAGCGATTTGACGGGTCCTCTCGACTATTTAATTGTAAGGTGTGACGAAGGATTTACAGTAACAAAGACAGATACCTCTATTTGCGTCGACGGTAATTGGAATCCCGACCCAAGCGGTTGTACTCAATCAAGAAAGCCGAGTGAAGAGGGTAGGTAAATTCAATAATAATTCTGTACGATAAAGCAAAATTGCATTAATCATATTATTCAATAAATCAATTCCTTTTGCGTGAGAGACTAAATTATTAATAAAAGACTTGTTTCTCGAAAGGCGGGTGGCAACGAATGAAATATATTTAGTCAAAAACATATAGGTGAATTATAAGAAGTAAAGCTTTGACAAGAGTTTAATTGGCTCAAGTAATAATTAATTGGGCAAATCCAAAAAGTTTTAAGCTTTTCTTTCAAATCGTGTATTTCGGAGAAATTCAAAATTAAGAAACTATTGTATCTCTTTACAGATAACGGGCGTTGTAGAACTCCAGATAATCAAAATGGAAACTGCACTATAATAACGAATTGTCAACCGTTAATACAATTTTTGTCCAACTCGCCGAATCCAACAGCGTATCAAAGAACAAAACTGTCACAGTATCAATGCGGGATAAGTGATGAACGTTCACCGAAAGTATGTTGTCCAAGTAATGGCAAAGTACAAATACCTTTATCTGAAAATACTCCAACCAGTCAACCTCAAATTGACGTATCTCACCACAAAAACATTAGACTTTTACCAAGTGAATGTGGTATTGCTAAAATTGAATATAGTACATCAGAGAAAGAAGCGGGCTTATTTCAGTCTCCTTGGATAGCTCTGTTGTCCTATCACACGAGTAAGTTCATAATTTGGAAGATTAAAACTCCGGGATTCTTAAAGTCGCGGGAGCTTTAATCACTTATTAAATGTAATACGTTTTTACATATTTTAGAAATATGTTGCGTACTGCAGTTTCAATGTGGCGGTTCGGTTTTAAATAAAAGATATATTTTAACGGCTGCTAACTGCATCACTGAAGATTTGTGAGTAGTTCCAACGAAAGGGAGTCTTAATAAATTATATAATAGAAATACATTTCTAGAGTAGGGGTGCGTGTTGGGGAACATAATATTTCGTCTACTATCGATTGTGAGGAAGAAGATGGTGTAATGTCGTGTGCACCGCCAGTTCAAGATGTAGGGATTGAAAAAACCATTGTACATCCCAGTTATCTATCATCTGGACGTCAAGTTCGAGCTGGATACAATATTGCTTTAATCCGTCTGTCGACTCGACTCTCAATTAATGGTAACTTAAGTCAATAATAAGAAATTCGTCGAGTATTGAGTGGCCTGCAATATGAACAAATAATCCATCGCGCGGATTACTTTTTTCTACAATTGTATATAGTATTCTGCAACTCGTTACAGCAACATAAGAAATACATTATACATTTTTTCCACTCGCATATAAAATTTAATCTATCTAAACCTCCAGAAGAAGCAACCTGTTTCTCCAGATTAAGTAAATGTTCCCTCTCGCTTTGCTCGGGCGAAAACACTCCACTTCAGCAGCACAAGTTACTATTATTAATTATTTAACATCACATGACATTGAAAAAAATATGAATTATTCATTTGTTTTAGAAAATGTAAGGCCTATTTGTCTTCCAATTACCAACGATTTGATGCACACCAATTTAGTTGGAAGAAACGTGACGGTGATTGGATTTGGAACACGTGAATATGGTTTGTTGACTTAAAATTTGTGTTTGTACTTTTACGCACCTAAACCTCTCATTTTTGTGTTGTAGATCCTCCGATTAATGTCTTGCAACTAGTAAAAAAGACTGTTACACCAGAAGATCAGTGCATCACTGCATACCGAAAGACCAATATTGAGATCGGCAATACCCAGTTATGTGCAATGGATTCTGTAGAATGTAATTCTCCGAAAGAAGACGGCGGAGGACCGTTACAAGGTCCAAATTTTGGTCATACTCAAGGTTCCGCTCGAATCTATCAGTACGGTATAGTGTCTATTATTGGACCTATTGGTGTTTGTGATAGTATTGTATATCCTTCAGCATACACTAGAGTTAGCAGTTACATGCAATGGATTTTAGATAATATTGAATCATAATTAGCTATTGGAAAATTGTTAATTAACAGTTGGGTAGATAAGTCTTTGTCCTAACTAAGAAAAAAACATTTTTTTGGCGAAATTTAATTATATTATTCAACATGGTTGCCTTCAAGGGCGATACAGCGATTAAAGCGATCTTTCAACTTTTCGATACCATTTTTATAGTACGATTTGTCTTTAGCTTCAAAATAGGCCTTCATTTCGGCAATCATTTCATCATTGGTTTTAAATTTCTTGCCAGCAAGCATTCTCTTCAGGTCTGCGAACAGGAAATAGTTGCTGGGGGCCAGATCTGGAGAATACGGTGGATGGGGAAGCAAGTCGTAGCCCAAAGCATTGAGTTTGGCCATCGTTTTCATTGACTTGTAGCACGGTGCATTGTCTTGGTGAAACAACACTCTTTTCTTCGCGAAATGGGGCCGTTTCTTAGCAATTTCATCCTTCAAACGCTCCAGCAACGCTATATAATAGTCACTGTTGATCGTTAGTCTCTTCTGGAGATAGTCGATAAGTATTATACCTTGCGCATCCCAAAATACAGGCGCTATCACCTTGCCAGCCGACTGTTGCGTCTTTCCACGCTTCGGATTGGGTTCGTCGCGTGCAGTCCACTCCGCTGACTGTCGATTGGACTCTGGTGTGTAGTGATGGAGCCATGTTTCATCCATTGTCACATATCGACGCAAAAACTCGGATTTATTACGCTTAAACATGGCCAAACACTCCTCTGAATCATCGAGACCTTGTTGTTTTTGGTCGATTGTGAGCTCGCGCGGCACCCATTTTGCGCAGAGCTTTCGCATAACCAAATATTCGTGAATAATATGATGTACATGTTCCTTTGATATCTTCAGAGTTTCAGCTATATCTTGCTCAACTTCACTTTACGGTCATTCAAAATTATTTTGTGGATTTTTTTGATGGTTTCTGGCGTAACCACCTCTTTTGGGCGTCCACTGCGTTGTGCATCGTCTGTGTCTGTACGACCACGTTTAAATTCACGAAACCAATATTTTATATTTGATAGGTAATATTTATCAAGCCATTGTTAGATTTGCACAGTATTTTTTCCCATGAAAAATCGGTGATGAATCAGCACACGAAATCCGTTTTTAACCATTTTTTTCACAATAACAAAAGTTGCTTCACTCAAAACGCTACATCTCACGAACCAGTCGACTGATTGCTGTCAAATTTTGACACGATTCATTTGAAAGATGGCTGATTCGAGTCATTTGAGTTTTTTTTCTTTAGTGACGCCATTTATGTGTCAAGACAAACACTTATCTACCCATCCGTTATTATTTTAATTTCAAGAAAGCCAATGAGCTTTAAAACTTCCAATTTGGTTTTTGCGAGAAGTATGTCTCTTGTCGTAGGCGCCTTAAGAACTTTAAATAAAGGACCACCACTCTGTTGTATATATTATATTTTCCCGAAGAAATACAAGGATCCATACAAGATGCTGAAATTGGTGTAGGCTTATCCTTGTCGTACTCCTATGTTTCCTTGCTCAACAGTCATCAGTAACGAAATATTGAATTCCCATTATAAATAAACAAATATCTTGTGGGGGTGCAGGTCTGGAAGGGGATCGGTGCACGTAAGCGAGTGTGGAAAGGACGAAGCACGGGCAGACGGGGAGTATGAAAGATACCACGACGTATTCGTCTAGTCCAGTCAAATAAGGTTTTTGGGTTGGAAAAATTCCTATAAAGCTGGATTTTTGCTTTTCGTATTTTTCGATGATACAAATAAGGATTCGACAAAATCCTAAAAATATCGGTGGAGCATCTTGAGATATTCAAGGTCAAAGGTCACAAAACTGTTGTTTTTGCGAATAAATCGCTTCCTGTATATCGTACGATGATAAAGGTTATTATAAAAGTTATAGAAAACATTATTAGCTACAAGATTGGTTATATGCATTTTTGTCATAAGTTTAACCCTTTTTGAGATATAGCGCGGAGAACGGTCACAATAAATTCGTTTACGAAATGACGCTATACAAACTGTAGAGCCAAACGCGTAAGTCTCATAAAACGAGTCAGACACCAAACTTATCGACTGATGGATAATGTGGCACTGTAAGAGGTAAGATAAAGATGTAATACATGATTTATAAAGGTAACAATGGTGTTAGGTTTCATCTTAACCTGTTATGAAGAAATTTAAAAAAAAATTTGTTAAAAATTTTTATATTTAGTGAGCGCGCTATTTTCACTTCAGAAGCTTCTTATTCACTACTTGAAGGCGCGATAAAGATTTCCCATATTACATTAGATAGAATAAGGATGTAGTTAAACATTTTTAAGAAACAAAATAGTGCCAGGTTGCGCTTTAGCATTTTATGAAGAACTTAAAAAACAGTTTTTTTCGAAAATGCTAGTTTAAAGAGTGCGCTACTCAACCTCAAGAGCTTCTTATTCACAACTTGAAGGCACTATCAAGATTTCCCATATCACATCAGGTAGAATAAATAAGGACGTAGTTTAAGATTTTTTAGAAACAAATCGTGATCGTACCTCCGAGTCGTGAATAAAAAGCTCTTGAAGTTGAGTGGCGCACTCTTTAAACTTGCATTTTCGAAAAAAACTGTTTTTTTACTTCTTCATAAAATGCAAAGGCGCAACCTGGCACTATTTTGTTTCTTAAAAATGTTTAACTACATCGTTATTCTATCTAATGTGAAATGGGAAATCTTTATCGCCCTTCAAGTTGTGAATAAGAAGCTTCTGAAGTGAAAATAGTGCGCTACTAAATATTAGAATTTCGAACAAAGGTATTTTTTAACTTCTTCACAGAAGACGGAGGCGAAACCTGACAAGGGTTTGGTTTTAAAAAATCTTTAAGAACGTCCTTATTCTATGTAATATGATGTAAGAAATCTTTGTGGCATCTCTAAGTTGCGAATAATAAGCTCTCGAAGTTGAATAGCGCGTTCATTAGTTTTGCAATTTCGAACAAAAGTCCAGTCAAATTAGACAAAAAATCGTGGAAAGTTCGGAAAAATTCGTACAGAGCTGAAAATTGGTGTAGACCTTAAATACACTATTACAAATAAAATGCCAAAAGTCCCCATCGATCCCACTTCTGCTAAAAATTTTATTCAAAGACAAAGGTCTAAAATTGGTTTTCGTCAATATTAATCGAGTCAAATTAGATAAATGGATTGCATTTGAAGGAAAAACATCCAGGAGTTTTGAAAATTGGTGTACTTGTTCATTAGAACCGGCAGTACAACATACTAAAAGTTCCGGAGTGTGGAGGGCAAGAGCGGGAGAGGGAGCTGTTTAAAATCCACCTTTTCCATTTCTTGCAAATAACTTGCCTCCTATAGATCGCAGGTTAATAAATGTTATTATGAAAGTTATAGAAAACATTATTGGCTACAAGATTGGTTATATGAATTTTGCCATAAGTTTAACTGTTTTCGAAATATAAGAGATGGGAAATAGCAGATAAGGGGTTACAGTGAATTTGTTTACAAGATGACGCTTTGGAAAAATTCGCATAGAGCTGAAAATTGGCGTAGACCTTAAATACACTATTATAAATGAAATGGCAAAAGTCCTCATCGATCCCACTTCTGCTAAAAATTTTATTGAAAGACAAAGGTCGAAAAGTCGGTTTTTTGCAAATATCTATAAATATTAGTGCAGTCAAATTAGACAAACGGATGGCATTTGAGGAAAAACCATGCAGGAATTTTGAAAATTGATATGGTTGTTCGTTATAATCTGCAGAAAAACATACTAAAAGTCCTGGAGGGTGGGGTGCAAGACGGGGGAGGGGGAGCTGTTTAAAAGCGACTTTTTCTTTTTCGTACAAATAACTCGCCTTCTACAGATTCTAGGTTGATGAAGCTTCTTATAAAAGTTATAGAGAACATTATGAGCTACAAGATTGGCTATATGCATTTTTAACATTATTTTAACTCTTTTCGAGATAAAGCGCGGAGAAGGGGTTACAGGTTACAGGGACTTTCTTTACGGGAGGACGCTGTATAAACTGCGAAGTAAGACGCATAAAGGTTCACGAAAGGAATCAGGAAAAATGTAATTAAAGAAGTCTGAAAGCGAAAGTCGTATTGGATTTCGTCTTCACCTATATTATTGTAAAGAAATTAAAATTTTTTTTTCGAAATTGTAACATTTGTGAGAGTGCTATTGAACATCAAGAGCTTTGTATGCACAACTTGGAGGTACTATAAAGATTTACTTATCAAATCGCGTAGAATAAAGATTGAGTTTTTTAAACCAAAATCTTGTGGTGCGGAAACGAATGCAATAATTTGTTATTTGTTATTTATAAACAATATTTTTTATTAATAATTGTTTTATTAATAATAAACATTATTCCATTTCTTT
Source organism: Malthinus flaveolus (assembly GCA_950108345.1). Lineage (NCBI taxonomy): Eukaryota > Metazoa > Arthropoda > Insecta > Coleoptera > Cantharidae > Malthinus > Malthinus flaveolus. The sequence continues at coordinate 70,824,726 of OX467285.1, forward strand.
GTCAAATCCATTACGCGTTTTACTACGCAGTTTAATACAGCATTATCTCGTAAAATAGTTTACTTCTACCCCTTCTCCGCGCTATATCTCAAAAAGGGCTAAGCTTACGACAAAATGCATATAACCAATCTTGTAGCTAATAATGTTTTCTATAACTTTCATAATAACCTTTATCATCGTACGATAGACAAGAAGCGAGTTATTCGCAAAAATAACAGTTTTGTGACCTTTGACCTTGAATATCTCAAGATGCTCCACCGATGTTTTTAGGATTTTAGCGTATCCTTATTTGTAAGATTGAAAAGTACTTGTATGCAAAAATCCAGCTTTATAGGAATTATTCCAGGAATAGGCGATTTTTTGCCTAATTTGACTGGACTATAAAGTGCCATTTACATAGACAGTAGTGTAATCGTTTTGCTAAGGGCATGCGTCGTCTAAAAGCTTGAATAGGGTATTTTTAATGAACGCGTTTACAATGAAGTATAGTTTGCAAGGTCGTTGCTAACAATGGGCAAAAAGTTTGTAAGGTTTAAGCTTTTAGACCACTCAATCGGCACCAGCCAATCATAGAAGCGCAACTCTCCCACGTCGCCCAGCTATTTGAACTTTAAACAAAGAGCTGTCAAAATATTTGCTTTGATTTTATTTCTTCATTTTGGTTTTCGGTAGTACTATTTTAATCTCATTGTTCAAGCTTAAGAAAAAAAAATAAGAAAAAAAAATAAGGAAAAAAAAAAATTGCCACTAAAGTCTATGTAAATGGTTTTACGCCACACGTTGCTGACTTGGCGAGTTCTAGACCAGCAAACTACACCATCAATCTGCACTAAGTTCTATGTAAATGGGGCTTAAGACGTGCTAAATCCTACATTTATATTTCTCAATTTGTGATTTCTTTTATAAACCTGTATAAACATTTAAAACTAATAAAAACCTACAATTTTGGGGGCTCGACCGCGATAAATTCAAAGAATCCTTGTTGCAATTAAAAACGTTCGCGCGAAATAGGAATCTAGCCTTAAAAAACACCTTTTGGCGTGAATAAAGAACGATTGTTAACGTAAACTATAAGTGTAGTGAAGGGCACCACGACGAAAGAAGCAAGACGCCAAGGCCAACTCCAGACGCAAGTAAAGTTTTTGAACGCCCAAGGACGACGCAGAAGCAAGGCGCCAATCCAGACGCAAGTAAAGTTTTTGAACGCCCAAGTACGACGCAGAAGTAAGACGCAAAAAATCAATCAAGTAAAATTTATTAATTTTTACTAAGAGGCAAAAGCCCGTAAGACGAATGTTGTTATGTTAAAACGAAGTGCGAAATGTAACTTGAATACGTTTCAAGCCAACTGCAACAAATAAACAAATAAATGCAAACACCGCGCGTTATCGCAAATGAGTAAAAACTGGTTCGGAATTTTGCTTATAAAGAGATTTATTGTTTCAATTTTGCAAATTATTTGTTGAAGACATTAAAATAGAACTTTTTAAATTAAAGGAAGTGAATTAATTTTAATTGATATTTTGTAATAGTATATTAAGCATACGTTAACGTTAACAATGGATAACATTCAAACTTTAGACGAGTGCGTCACTGCACTTTTTATGTTGTGGCGGACAGTCAACATCTAACCTATTGTCTGTCAATGTCTTGTGTTTAAGTCACACTGTGCACTTAGGGTTGGTAATTTTCAGTTTTGCACCTCTACGTATTCTAAAATAACATCCAAAGTACAGGTTAGCCATCTCAAAGTTTAATTATATTTGTATTTTTTTTTAATTACGTGAATTTTAATAAGTGAATTGCATCCGTATTTTACAATTTACGCCTCTCAAAATTGCGTTAGGCTATAGAGCACCAAGTTCTTATTTAGTAGGTGTGTATTATTAATCGATTTGCTCGACGGAATAATAATGGTGTGGTAAATAAAAATAAGCTGAAATAGCACGTGCTGCCATCTATTGACTTTGATAATTTGAATGTCCCCTCTTAAGGCTGCATTCGCAGGCCTGAAAACGTTATTCAATTGTTTCTCCCTTATTTATTGTTCGATTTGTTTCAAATTTTTGCAGCACATTCTAGGCCATATTCTGCATATGCTTTGGGGAGTACTTTTTCGAAAAAAGGTCCAAAAGGCCGTTTTTGGCACTTTTTTTTTTAAAACACTCCCCAGACCAAAATCTAATGTACTTTCTGACAAGTTTGCAACAAGTCCCAATTCAAAATTAGTCTTAATAAGGGAATAACACTTGAACAAAAAGTTAAATTTCTGGGTTCGAAGGTGCGGTTGAACGTTTTATAGGGGCGGAGCTTATTACTCGAGAGAGAAATTCTACTACAACTGCTTATCGCACGTCTGAGCTGATAAACATACATAACAACATAAAAATTTGATCTCATACTAACTACTAACGTTACGATGTATTTTAAACCATTAAAGAACTTTTAGAAATAATAATTTAGTAGCTATTTTTCGTTTTATGTGAGATTAATAAATAAAGTTGGTAAAATAAGCAGACCTTAATTTTTCCCCAAATTTTTTACAAGAGATGTAGGTGTAGGTACCTACTACTATAAAATGACTACTAAGGTACAGGAGCGTAATAAGGCCCACTTAAAACATTTTTTAACATAACATGCGCAAATCAATTTTTATTCCTAAAATAACAAAAGTATTATAAAGTGCACGTCTTTTGGTGCACTCTAGTCTTAATATGGCATTTATAAGTACAAAACAAAAAGTGTAAGAAGAAACTAAAAAATGTCTTCTGTTGGGTTTTATTTACCGAATACCCTACAAATAAGGTACACTATTAAAAATATGCAATTATTCTCATTTTGAACAAACAAACAAATATCTATCGTTAATTGTTAGACCTAATATACCTACGCACATCACATTATATTATTCTGATACACATGCTCGCATATCTGCCTGCACATTGCCCATCTTCGGCCCATAAAAAGCAAAGCCAAGAATCATTTTTTGAATTTGTTTTTTTCGCAGTGTTTTGAACTATATTGTATAATTAAATAATAGAATAGAATTGTAGATGATTAAATTATCTATAAAAAATGTATCAATACTTTTTTTCGTACGAGCCACCGTTTCTGAGATATAACGATTCAAAAAGTTGTTATCGTCCACTACCTCCATGGTGGCGTGGAAACGTGTGCGTATTATGACGATAACGATAACTTTCAGCTTGTTGGGACTTTATGCACCTTCACTCTCATTTTTTGATTTTTTGGTCTGATTGACCGCACTAATCGGCATACTTTAGATTTTTGGTTGTTTTAGGCCGGTCGTCCATTTATACGACATGTCCGCGACATGTCGTATCATTTTTTAACCAAGAAAACAAGAAATAATTTGTCTGTCAAGTGTACGAATCTCAATTAGTAAACACAGGTTTAAAAATGATACGACATGTCGTATAAATGGACGACGGGCCTTAAGTCCACTTTTTTTATTACTATTATTAATTTCGCTGCAGTAAACTTTGAAGTCCTCAATGTCTTTAAATAAGCGAAGTCGGACAAATGCCCAAAATATATTTTTCTCTTAAAATTACATGAGCTTTCATGTGGCAAAGTTTGTCGGTGAGCTAATAAATCACCCTGTATATTAAAATATCACGGTGGTTGGGGAAGCATTGATTGCAATATTTAGAATTCTTTTTAACTCTACAGAAATATACGACTGCAAGCCGTTTAAAATAAAAATCGTATCTAAGTATCATTTTACAAGAGAAGATTAGCAGTAGTTATTTAAAACAAAGCGTGGTCTGTTGAGCGAGTCCACGTTTAGTTAATTGACAACTGTCACAAATATCACGCTTCATAAATAATAACAGATAGCCAATCACAACCTGATTTTTCATTGAAAGAAAATAAAAAACTATTTGTATCTTTTTTCCACTTGTGTTCCATATGAACACCTAAGAGGGGACAAGCCGTACCCCTTATAAAGTGGACTACGTCACAACTGCGAAAGCAGCCTTAAAGAACGAATTTCATAAGTCACGTATTATAGCACGACTCCAAGTTTAAAATGCGACTGGCGCAGCCAGGAGCGTTTTAATGGAGGAGTGCTATAATCGCTATAATGACTTATGAAATGAGTTCTTTATACAATTTTTTCTATTTTGCGCCTTTTAAAGTCCATTTTCAAAGAAAAAAATCAAAATATAAAAATTTTGGGATTTTTGTGATGGTTGGCTGGTTGGCAGTACTAATTGTAAAGTGACATTTCGTAACTCAAAATTCAAATAAATTGTTTTGTAGTTTGAATTGGTCGTTAATTAATTAATTGTAATTATTATGTTAAAAAATAGAACCTGTTAATTACAAAAATTGTCGTCTTCTCTTTCCTCGATTTGACAAGATATGTCAAATTAAATATTACTACCAACTTCGAACATCAAATTTTACCAAAATTATTACAGCACGCTAAATCTCATTACGACACGCAAATGGATGCTATAATAGCGATCTTACAGACGCAAAATATAAAAATAAACATTAGACAATCGGTTTGTTTTAAAGCTGAAATTTAACATTAAAAATGGTGTTGTTACGCGAAATTGAAAAAGTCGAACAGAACATTTCAAATTGTCCGTTAAATGCCGCAAAAGCTTTATTTAAAATATTGTTTAACGATGCAGAAGTCGCGATTCGGTACGTCCGCCGTAAAGTAAAAAAATTTTCCGGGTTCGATTTCGATAACGAAGCAGATTATATCGAAAAGGTACAACAAATTAAGCAGGGGTGTACTACAGGAGATTTGGTTTCCGTTTGCAACATTCTTGATTTAGATTACGCCGGCACAGATGATGATTTAGCGGAAAGAATTTGCCAATTTTTAGACAACATCGAAGATTACCATTCTGCCGACAGCAAACGTAACGAAAATGAATTTTCCGCCGAAGAGGATAGACAAACTAGACAGGAAGATGAAGATGGCCAAAATTCTGTTCATGATTCGGTTCATTCAACTAGAAATGCTGATAAAAGGAATTTTTCGATATCCTTCAGAGACATTGAAGATTCAATAAGACCGTTTGACGGATCGGACGCGTATCCAGTTCAAAAATGGATAAGTGAATTTGAAGACGCCGCATCTTTAATGAATTTAGACGAAGTTCAAAGAGTAATTTACGCTAAAAAATCTTTGAAAGGACTGGCAAAGCTTTATTAAAAAAGAGCAGTAAATAAAATAAATTTTGACAAAGTAGATTGATTTATTACTCCACCGAATTATGAACTGAAGAATAATTTATATACCGTGCTAATCTTTGTCCAGCCAGCAGATGCAGCTTAGCCACGTCTTCACAAAGTTACGTGTGCTCAGAACGAATGAGCGCATCAACCCTGTTCAGACGACACAAAATATATTTAAAAAAACGCGCCAATCAAGTTTAAGGTAGTACAAATGTGTAATAATCAAGGGCATAATTAATTATACGTACAGTATAAAAATGGTGTTAATTTCTAAGAACAAAAATAAATTATAAGAAATCTAGAAATTGTAGGTCAAAATTATATTTGTGTGAGTGTTGTAAAACGGATTTTCAAAATTTTACTAATGGAAAAATTATGTTCGAATGCCACTCGTTTTTTTGGCGGGCGTGGCTTAGCTGCATCTGTTGGCTGGACGAAGATTAATTATTGTGATGACAATGCATGAGATTCTTTATTTGTGATTTCCATATCTCTAAAGGTTACATAAGTCGCGAAGCGAAATACCAATATAATATAAATAATGTATTACGTAAGATTATAATTGAAGAAGTAGTTTTAAGTGCACAGTGCCATGACAATGAAGCTTTCGTACATCTCGCTGTTTGTTTTTAATTCTCTTTATATCGTTACTGTTTGTAAGTGTAACGACATTTTAGTTACATCAACTGTAAAAATTATAAATTAACGAAAACTAAAAAGAAATCAGTAAATTTATTACCTACTAATTTTTGAAAAAATCGATAAATCAATAACTAGTTTCACTAATAATACAATGAAATGACGTACTGAACGAACTTGGAATACCCCAACAGATCTGCTTTCAAATTATTGCATTAAACACAAAGTTGTATATTAGAAAATTGTTTACTTTAAAGTAGAACCATCGAATAACAAGTAAAAAAAAACAATCAACGTGTGTTACAGCATCTCAAAATTCAAACAGCTGCCTTACTCCAAATCAAACGGCCGGGCAATGTATTAGATTAAGAGATTGTCCTTCGTTGTTAAAAATGCTTATTAAAGCTCCAATTCCTAGAGAAGATTCCGATTATATCAGAAATTCAGAATGCGGTATTTCTCGACCTATGGATCCATCCGTTTGTTGTCCCATACAGACCGAAACTCAACAATTAGGTAATTAAACTAATAACAAAAAATGCGAAATGTAAAAAATGCGTTATTCTTTTTACAGAAGATATAATAACTGACCTATTACCCAATTTACAAACGTGTGGGAGACAACCTGATTATCCTGATCGAATTGTGGGAGGTGAAATTGCTGAGTTGGATGAGTTTCCATGGATGGCTTTGTTGGAGTATTTCGATGTGGATGAAAATGTTAATAAAGGATTTCATTGTGGTGGAGCATTAATCAACAAGAGATATGTTTTAACCGCAGCTCACTGTATTAAAAAAATTCCCAGGAATTTCAGACTGTGCGCATTATTTATTAAAAATTATATCAAACTACTAACGACTGACTAACTAAAGGATTATAGGTTATAGCCAGAGTTAAGCAGAGTTAATACTTTTTCACGACGCTCTGAAGATCGTACAGTATAGTCGAAACAGATGTCGGCAAATTAGGGGTCAAAATTAACCAAAACAATGGTCGCATTCACCGGACGTAACTGTTGTGCAACTGTTGTGGAACTGTTGCGAATTCGTCCGCTGACAACACCGCTACCGAGTTCTACGCTCGCAACATGTTGTGGAGCGGTCGCCATTTTATCGAGCATATTTTATTTCCGCTATTTATTGGGAGCGGAGTTGTAGCGTATTTTGAAAAGTAGTTGTCAATTTGAATTTGTGATGGACCACGTTTACATTTTGAATTCAGATGGGAATATATGTAGAGTCTCACCAGTCAGTGGCGCATTATACTTTTATGGGGCCTAGGATAATTGACATAATTGTGCTCACTTTTAAGCCAACTTAACAAATTTACCGGACGTTGTACCGCTACATATGTAGCAGCTGGATCGATATCAGTTTACGTTACGTCCGGTGAATGCGACCAATGGCTATGGTCCTTTAGTTAATAAGTTAAAAGTAGACTTACACACAGTGAAAGCCGAATCAATAAAATACGGTTTATTTTAGGAGAGGCGTTCGTTTAGGCGAAAGTGACTTACGTAACGCAACAGACTGTATAAGTACTATAGTTGGATTACAAGAATGTGCTCCTCCACCAATTAATTTAAACGTCGAGAAAACAATCGTCCATCCTACCTATGATCGCGATAGTTTGAACCAAGTTGGCGATATTGCATTAATAAGGCTTAGCAGAGACGTCGAGTTTTCGGGTAAGTTTCACTTGTAAAACTGTAGTCGAAATTTTCTGTTACAAATAATCACCTTGACGCTTGTTACTTGAAATGTTTTAATAACAATATTTGTAGAATATGTAAGGCCTATATGCATACCCACAAGTGGACGATTACGAAACAATAAGTATGGTGGTGCTGAAATGACAGTAGCTGGCTGGGGAAAAACTGAAAATAGTTCCTCGAGCGCATTAAAATTAAAAGTGAAGGTGATTCAAACATTTTGACTAAGTATAACTTCCCCATTTCTACCCTTTAATTTGTTTTGGATTTATAATTGATTAAATCTTCTTTTGAATATAAGGTTCCTGTCAAGACACCCGAAGAGTGCGTATCAACATATAGATTAGCTGGGAGATCGTTGGAAGATAGTCAGTTATGTGCGGGTGGAGTAAGAAACAAAGATTCTTGTACTGGAGACAGTGGTGGCCCCTTGATGATTGCCGATGAAACTGATACAGATGTTATTTGGTATGCAATGGGAATAGTGTCTTTCGGACCAAAGTATTGTGGTACCGAAAGATGGCCAGGAGTTTATACACGAGTAAACAGTTACGTTCCCTGGATTGTAGAGAATTTAAGAGCGTGATATTAGATTAGTATTCTGTTTCCACTAATTAGAACCATAATTAATTAAATAAAATATTTGCCTATATTTGAAGTTTTATATCTGGCCCCCTGGTGTCCTTTTAGTTACAGAATTCAATAACGAAGCACGTGAGATTTTGGCCGCCGAGCAAATTCAAATTTTTGACTGTAGGTCAAAATAAAAACGAGAAGTTAGTGCAAGTGCAAGTTTTGTTTGAAAGTTAGAGTGATACAGACAGACTTGCGTTTTTTCTTTATTTAAAATATTAGAAAATTCATAAAATGGATGTTCAAAATCCTAAGAAATCAACGATAGTACAACAACATCAAATAAGAGGTTACCGAGAGAACTTGGGAATATGATTGCCAACAGAACGCAATTTGTCACATTTATCCCGGTAGGAAATGATTGTAACCGCAAGGTATTCATTTACCATTTGAGTTATAATAATTAATAACATTAACTTCGTCTTGTTTTAATAGTTGTTCAATATTACTACGATCAGCTATGATCTACCTACATAACCTGTTTTTAAAAATCTTGACATTATATCATTTAAAAAAACACAAAACATTGATGATCCAACCTGGTTCAAAACTGAGACTTGAATCTTAACCTTATTCTCATTCTCATTCATATAAAAGTATTCAATATAATTTTTTACGGTTCAATGACAAAGATCAAGATAGGAAAAACCGATTATGTTTAAGAAATTCCTTGCCGTGTAGAATTGCACTGTTAGTTTTGAGTACTTGTGTAGTGTAGTTAAAGTCAAAAATTGTCATCTACAATGAGTCGTGCCATTTGCACATTCATTTTTTTTCTATTTTATTTGAAAATATTCGTTTACGGTGGTAATGGTAAGTAACATTGAGTAATAAAATGAACAGCATTGTATTTTAAGTGGGCAGCTACGAGTTGCCCTTTTGTAGAACTGCTACTTATTTCTCGCATATTAGTTATTGCCTATTAATTGTAAATTTTGAGCGTATTATCAACATTCAACATTTTTATTTCTATCACAGATAAAAAAAGAAACCAAGAAATACCGTTTTATAACCTCACTTCTATTTCCAGTTGATTTATGTTCGACACCCGAAAATACTCCTGGAAATTGCGTGGAAATTAGAAAATGTCCTTCACTATTAAGTATCTTATTGAAAAAACCTATATCTTCGATGGACTTGGAATTTTTAAAAAAGACCACTTGTGGCTATCAAGGGATACATCCCAAAGTTTGCTGTTCGATCGACGATTGTATTGAAGATAATGAACTCATAAATCCATTAGGATCGTTCGAAAACATTTCAGGTGCAAATTAAAATAAAATTTCAAAGATGGTTTAATAAAATTTATAACAGATTCGACCCAAAATAGTTTACTTCCCGACTTAAACGTCTGCGGTGCGAATTCGGAAGATAGGCTTATTGATGGAGTTGAAGCTCAGTTAGCAACTTATACTTGGGCGGCTCTTTTACAATACCAAACCGGTAAAGTAAACGTCAAACTATTGGGTATTTCTGAAATTGGAATAAAATTTTATTGTAGCCAATGGACTCGAATTTCATTGCGGAGGCGTTTTGATTAATGAAAGATACGTGTTAACTGCAGCGCACTGCGTTGTGAAAGAGCTTTTAAGCCCTGATTGGAGTTTGTAATAAAACTCAAATGTATTTTTTTAAATCGCTAATTTGATTTTCTTCCGCAGGATTAGCGTACGGTTAGGAGAACACGATGTAAACTGCCCGACGGATTGCGAAAACTTTTATTCAGATGTATACACTTTCTGTAACGCACCTCCACTGGATATTTCTGTAGAACAGATTATCGTACATTCAGAATTTAACTACCCCAAGTTACAGCATGACATTGCTTTAATTAGACTTGAAAAAAAAATTAATTATACAGGTAAAATGAATTATTCTAATAGTTTCCAAGACCAATAAAAATAAATTTTGTTTTTACAGACTTTGTGAATCCAATTTGTTTAGAAGTAACCTCAAATAACGTCAATACACTAATATCGGGTTCATCGGCTTACGCTGTTGGTTGGGGCGCAAATGAAAATGCCTTAATAACAAATAACAAATCTAGAACTTGGGTAAAAAGAAAATTTTTAAAGCAACAAGCGTTCTGTTCTACCTATACTCATATTTTCTAGATGCAAATAAAAGATACTGAAAGTTGTGCAATGGACAATCTTGAAATTGGAATTCATTTAACCGATCAAATTTGTGCTATTTTAAAAAGGGGAGCACAAGTTTTTTATGGTGACAGTGGCGGAGTATTGCAAGGATGGAATTCTGTGGGTAATTTTTTCGCTCTAGGTATCACGACAAAGACGTACGGCGAACACGCTCCTATTGTTTTTACTAATGTTAAAGAACACACTCCTTGGATTCTGGATAATTTAAAACCTTAAATTTTATGTATAAGTTGTCGATTTTCCGTATTAAAAATTTAATGTTTTACATAATACGATCGTTTTAATTTGAAAACCCAGGCCTAAAAATGCTTTCTACTATACATACATTTTTGTCAAGTTTTTATCCACAGTTTACCGCTTATATACTAAAATTCTACGATTTCATAGGCTACTGATATAGATATTCCACTAATAAATATATTAGTAAGTGGTAAGTGGTAAGTAAATTACGTGGATTCTTTGTAAGCTGTTCAAGTTAAAAAAATTCGATCACACGGTTCATATAAAGTTTTACACTACTTATCCACTATTTAAGTGTGTAAGTAGTTGTTAACTTGATTTATCAAACCTGTCCTTTAGTGGAGAAAAAGTCGACATTTCAGACGTTCCATCTTTATTCAAAGCAACAAACGAAAGGCTATTGCTTGTGTTGGGAGTATCATCGTAATTTTAGAACGTTTACGCAAAAAAATATAAAGAAGAAAGTGCACAAAATATTAGTTATCACGACGAAAATATTTTAGTCCTATGTCACTCTTGAGAGAGCTGCGAGCAACTGTTCCAAATGATTTTCGAAATTATTCACATGTCCAATCACACGTGATGATATTAATAAAAAATAAAACTATTATTCGCGCGTACCCACTAACGGTGTGATTTTAACGACAAGACCTTTAACTTTCAACTTTCAAATTGAATTTGTACGAAATTCTTACCGTGCCATATCTGGCTAGTGGTTAACCATTGACGCACCGATATCTTTACGAATCTGGCTCGCCACATCGCCACGTATCATTTGCTGATAATTCGCAAATTCCCCCATGTATACCCCGCTAATATTTGATAAACTGAAGTCATGATAAGATTTTAAAAAATCAAACTAGTTATCAAATTAGTATTAATTTGAAGTTAGGGATTTTCAATAGCTAAAGTAAAATCCTGGGAAAGCAGGTCAGGATTTATTATGGAGGGGGTCCTAGGATGCAAAAAAATTATAAGAACCAATGTAATGAATTATAATAGCGCTACAGGCGAAAATTTGAAAAGCCGTTTGAAAAGTCAAACGGCTGAAAATAAACTTTGTGAATTTCAGTAGCGATTTAGTATCTCCAAAACCAAAGTAGAAAAATTAGAAATTACATTATATTATTATAGATAAACGAACAATATTGTGGAAGAATTACAAGGCTCCTAATATTGACCATTGAGTTTTTTCTACTCGCCCTGATTTCTGTTTTTGCCTTTTTGTATTTTGTCAACATATTACTGAGTTACCAAGTTGAGGCACCTAATATTATAAGGTCTGGAGCAGTAGTTCCTCTAATAGCCCCCCTCGATTAGGCCCTGCATATACATATATGTTACAGTTAAAGTGTAAAATCCGCTATTTCATAAAATAACTAGGTATTTTAAGAAATACTAAGACGAACGTTAAAGTGTGGAATAAAGTTCTTTACCTAAGTATTCTATAGAATTACAGTGATGTAAACGTTAAAGTGTAGAATAATGTAGTTTTTTAATTTTAGATCTTATTTATATATCGTGCTAGTCTTTGTCCAGCCATTAGATGCAGCTAAGCCACGCCTCCACAAAGTTACAGTTGCTCAGAACGAATGAGCGCAAAAACCATGTTCAGACGACACAAAATGTATTCAGAAAAGCGCGCCAATCAAGTTTAAGGTGGCACGTTGTGTAATAATCAAGAACATAATTAATCATATGTACAGTATAAAAAAGGTCCCTATTCCCAACCAAAAAAATTATAAGAAATCTAAAAATTGTAGGTCAAAATTATATTTGTGCAAGTGTTGTAAAATGGATTTTTATATTTTGAGTGTGTAAGATCGTTATTTCAAAATTTTGCCAGTGGAAAAATTATGTTCGAATGCCACTCGTTTTTCGCGGGCGTGGCTTAGCTGCATATGTTGGCTGGACCAAGATTAATTATTATATGATGACAATGCATGAGATTCTTTATTTGTAATTTCCATATCTCTAAAGGTTACAGAAGTCGCGAAGCGAAATACCAATATAATATAAATAATACGTATATTATGTGTGAATGATTATAATTGAAGAAGTAGTTGTAAATGCACAGTGCCATGGCAATGAAGTTTTCATACATCTCGCTGTTTGTTTTTAATTCGCTTTATATCGTTACTGTTTGTAAGTGTAACGACATTTTCTTTATTTACATCAACTGTAAAAATAATAAATTAACAAAAACTAAAAAAAGAAATCAGTAAATTTATTACTAATTTTTGCAAAAAAAATTATTAATAATACAATGAAATGACGTACTGAGCGAACTTGGAATACCCCAGCAGATCTGCTTTCAAATTATTGTATTAAGGTTAAAATTTACCCCCAATTAATGTGTTTCTCATACGCAAGATGGCAAAACTATCACCTTCGTAACTGAGTGTAGATTTTATAATTGTTAACTTAAAAGTAGAACCATCGAATAACAAGTAAAAAGAACATAACCAACCAACGTGTGTTACAGTATCTCAAAATTCAAACAACTGCCTTACTCCAAACCAAACTGTCGGACAATGTATTAGATTAAGAGATTGTCCTTCGTTGTTAAAAATGCTTAACAAAATTCCAATTGCTAGAGAAGATTCCGATTACATCAGAAATTCAGAATGCGGTATTTCTCGACCTATGGATCCATCCGTTTGTTGTTCCACACAAACCGAAACTCAACAATTAGGTAATTAAACTAAATAACAAAAAATTCAAAATGTAATAAATGCGTTATTCTTTTTACACAAGATAACTGTAGCCTTTTGAATGATTTTTTCTTTTTTGGATCCTAATACCATAAACTAAAAAGTTTACCCATTGAAAACTACCGCAATTTCGAAAATCAAAAGTTAAAAAAATAATTTTGGAAATCTCAACGAAGAAATCATTTATCAGAATTTTTAACTCTTTTTTTAAAGAAAATAATGATTGTTATAGTTTTCGGTATACTCTTCTCTGAGTTTTACTCTATAGTGCCTATCTGACAGATAGCAGCGAAGTAATTGAAAGACATCGGGAGGAAGCGTTTGTTTCGCCTTGAACAGAAGACCCGTGTGCCACACTTTATCGAACGCTTGTGAGATGTCGATGAAAGCTGCCGAACAGTAGTTTTTTGCCTCAAAGTCTTTGTTGGTCTTATCAATAATTCTATGTACTTGCTGTATTGTACTGTGGTCTTCCCGGAAACCAAATTGATGGTCCGGTGTTAAGCTTTTGTATAGAAGTATTGGCTTCAGTCTTAGCATAAGCAATTTTTCGAGGACCTTCGACATTATAGGCAACAGACTAATGGGCCTGAACGAGATCTTCTAATACCTTTCCGGGTTTAGCCAGCATATAATTATTTCTACGACTTTCCACTGTCTCGGAAAGTAATTTAATCGAAGCACTGCGTTGAATAATATTGTCATGACGGATGGTTTTGCTGGGCAGTTCTTTAATTATTTTCCCTGTTATTAGATCGTAGTCTGGTGACTTTTTGACATTGAGGTTTTTTTTTATTACTCGCTGAACTTCCTTCACTTTAAAGCTGGTATTGGCAAGTCCATTTAAAAAGGTGCGTCCAGGAAGTCCGTGACACTTACGTCGTTTTCGTTGTTTTCAGAAGGGAATGACATAAATACTTTCACCAAATGCTCAGCAAAGACCTTCGCCTTAGTTTTATCGTCTCTAACCCAAATGCCGCTGTCTTGCCTGAGAGGTGGAATAAATTGTCGTGGTGTTTTTTTAACTTTTTTGTTGCTTTCCAGAGTGAGTAATCCGTTGCCTCGGTCGCGTTTAGGTTCTCCAAATATTGTTGGACAGATAGATTTTTTTCGTCGTTTATTAGTTCCTTTAGTTTTTTCACAGCTTTGTTAAACCTGGATTTGTCGTTTGGAGATCTGGTTATTTGCCTTTTTTTTTAGTTTACGTTTTTCTTCTATTTTTAATTTCACATTTTTGAAGTTTCCTTGTACGTCGAATATTTTATAAGTTGGGGTAGCTTCCCATGCTTTTTGTATATTTCCATTAAGTAACTTTATTGCCGTTTCAATATCTTCGTTTGTTTTGAGTGGTATGTTGCAGTTAACACGACTGTTTAAAAGTTGTTTGAATAGATTCCAGTTCGTTTTCTTGTTGTGAAGTGATGGTAAATTTTGTTCTGCATTTACTTGGGTGTCAAGAGTGATCAATATTGGAAAGTGATCGGACGAAGGTTCGAAGCAGGATTTAGGTATTATATTTGATGTTATACCTTTGGTCACACAGAAGTTGATTACGTCGGGAAGTTTTCTGTGATCACTAGCCCAGTACGTAGGTTCCCCCGTAGAGATTGGACGAAGGTTATTTTGAAGCATAGCTAGATATAGCTGACGACATTTTGGGTTTGGTGTGTGCGATCTAGAGCCCCTTTTTTTATCAAAAAAGTTTTGAGTTCTTGAATTCTCTGGACTAATCCGTTCGCATTCCAGACTATTTTTAATGTAGTAGACATAAAGTTTATAAAAAGACGAGATTTTAAGCCATGTTGGCTAGCATCGCTGTTAGAAGATTTAGCATTGTGTCCATTCTACTCATCAATTGCTTCATCATTTCTTCTAATTTATTGCTATGGTTTAGTTGTTGAGAAGCATTTGGCGTTTGCTAGTTAATTACTAGCTGCCTTTTTGCAAAGTCAATTGACTGTGGATTTTGGTTAGCTTGCATTATAGAATTTACTTGAAAGAATTGCATGATGTCAAAATTGAAGATATATTTTATATCTCTTCATTCCGGTGTAGATTTTTTTTGTATTTTTACGTTCATAAATTTAGTTACTTATTTATTTATAATTTTTTTTAATTAAATTGAGTTTAAAGCCTTTTGTTTGAACAGAATGAACTCCTCCATTAAAACGCTCCTCGCTACGCGTGTCGCATTTTAAACTTGGAGTCGTGCTCGACTTATGATATTCGTTTTTTAATATAATATTATAATATTACGAGTTTCATCGCGTCGACTGCTACTGGTCAGTGACGTGAATAGTTTTAAAGTTTTCGTTTTTACCACATTTCAAAAATTAAATCAAGTTTTGTACTTTTTTCAATTTATGAGTACATATGTATATTCACTATGTAATTCTTGCAATACTTCAATTCTATACAGGGTGATTTTTTTCCTGGTATCTTGATGAAATTATAAGAACTCAAGTTAAAAAATCCGAATTAAGTGTCACTAAATACAATTAACTGTTGGTCTCTTCTATTTTGGTAACTAAGCAAGATAGGACCTATGCTCATATAAGATTTCTTACTAAAAATTATGTCATTAATACGCTGTACAAGGTTTAAACTTATAACCATTATAAATATAGATTATAAATAATTATCAATTAATTTTTCTCTCAAAGCAAGCTCAACGGTGAACCAAGTCAATGGGCAATGATAAGTGATAAGGCAGGCTTACCGTTGAGCTTGCTTTGAGCGAGTCATCTAAATTAGCTCCGATCAGCCGCTCTCTCCGTATTTTCCCATACAGAAAAATACTATAGGTCATTAAAGAGAAGTAATCACCCTAAATAACAAAATAAACATTTTAGGTACAATATATTTCAGCGACGCCGATTTTAGTACTAAAACTCATCTCAACTACCCAACCGTAAGTCGGAACACAAGCGAAACAAACAAGTAAAGGACGTGCAAGTGAATTTTTTCACTTTATAAAACCGAATTTCCTTTCAGTCGAAGCTGTCAGATACCCAATAATCCACCAAATGGAAGATATGCCATTAGAGGAGACGACCAAAATACTTACAAAGAAGGAGACTACGTTCCAGAATATTTATTTGTTTTATACTTAAAATGCGATGGAGCTTACAAACCGTCACCACCAGATGTAACAGGCTCTTTTTGTGTAAATGGCTTGTGGGATCCAATACCCAGCGTATGTTCTCGTACGTTTATCAAAATTCATTTTCAAGTGCTATTCCCAAATATTAAACATAATTGCTTTTATAGGCACCTGCAAAACTCTACGTTCAACCGAAACTACAGATATAAAATGCTCATTCAATAATTTGCCTTTAAAAAACTGTGATAACGCAGTTGAAGGTACTATAGCAAAATTTACCTGTGCAGCTCTTTACGAAGAACCTAGTATAGAAAGTAATCCTTATCGCTTCTGTGAAGATGGCGATTGGAATGGGACACCTCGGTGCTATCCAAGTTAGAACTTACTTTTGATTTTGTTTAGTAACTGCACCATAATCCGGTGGTCGTCAAAATGCCGTTCTGTACATGGTGGCTCGAAAATCCAAGAAACCGTGAAATTCTTTACCTTTTTTCAGTTTTTGTCAATTTTGACCTAGAAGGATTCATTTGTCGGCGAAGAGAGTTTTACACTATTTAAAAGAAGACTATATTTTCTACAATTGGAAGCCATTATTGTCTCTGTACACCTAATGGTATCAGAGATACAAGTGTAGAAATGTTTGCAAAAATATACACGATTTATTTGAGAGTTTAAGCTTTCACGGTTAGTATAAAACTGCCTTTGCCGAAACATTAGTCCCTCTGGGTCAAAATTGACAAAAACTGAAAACAGGTAAAGTCTCTAGGATTTTTGAGCCACCCGTACAAGACGACTTTTTGACAACCGTCGGATTTTAATACGCTAGAAGGTAAGGAATCATTTGAAAAAGATTCCAGCTTTTAATCTCGAAGTGAAAACAGAAATCACTTCTAGACGACTTTGATGCGGCTGTGCACTAGGTACACTATAATTGCTCTTTTCCACTATTCAATTTGTTTTTTGAATTTTCACTAATAACCCATAAATTTTAGTTTGCGGCCAAAAACATCCGGAAGGTCAAACTAATGTAATTAATGGAACAGTTGCAAAAATGGGAGACTATCCTTGGCACGTTGGAGTTTACACCGACCAAAGAGATTTTCTATGTGGAGGGGCAGTTATAACCCAAACAATTGTCTTATCAGGTTAGTTGAAGAAGCATTTCCTTAATTCTGAATCATAAAATTGGTTTTAGCCGCCCATTGTTTTGCAAATCTCGGTACTGGTGAGGTGCATACAAAAGAAAATTATTTGATTGCAGCTGGTAAATATTATCGCGATTATAGCGATGCTAGAGATATCCATTCTCAGTATTCCTCGGTAAAACTAAGAAACGTTGGGATAGTTTTTGGTTTTCTACATCAACTAACATTATAGATAGATTCAATTAACATCCCATCATATTACAAAGGGTCAAAATTGCAACACCAAGCCGATATTGCAGTGATTGTTTTAACAAGACACTTCGTTTTGTCAGAAGCAATACAACCCGTGTGTGTAGATTGGAGTGATTCGTTCGAAAATCAACAATTAACTCCCAACAATGAGGGTGTCGTACGTACGCTGTAACAATTATTACTGCTTAATCGTATTATCAAATTGATTACCAGGTAACGGGTTGGGGATACACACAAGAAGGTTTAAATCTAGCAGAAGAATTAAAAGAATTAAGTATTCCATTTATACCGTTTAATCAATGTTTTGAAGCTATTCCAAGAGAATTTCAAACTTATCTACGCCCAGATAAAATATGTGGAGGATATTTAAATATTGGTATTTAATTAACTGTAATTTCTTTAAATGTTGGTAGACATATTTCAAAACCTTAACGACCCTAGATGCGCAGAAGGGGAAGTGCGAAAGTGGTAGAAAAAACGCCCAATGCGTGTGTTCAGGTTGGTTACTATGTCGTACGAGATTTGGTTTTCTGCGTAGGTCGGTTAGGTTTTGAACAATGTCTGCAAGACATTTTGTAGTATTTATTTTGTCTTCACCAAAAGAATTGACTTGAAATCTACAAGATACACACAAAATACCTATACTAAAACATATAATTAATATAATTAATACTTTAATCAAATTGTACTTACTCTAAATTTTATTCTAAACGCAGCAAAATTGAGAATTCAATTAGGTATAATAAAAGTTAGACTTTTCTCTCTTTTCCTCATCACAAGTTATTGCCTTTATCATTTCTCTTCTGTAAATTTTTATAAACGGATTTCCAAATTTTAGGCACTAGTGTATGTCAAGGTGATAGCGGTGGAGCATTAGCATTTCCAAAGCGAAATACGGGAAGATATTTCATAAGAGGAATCGTCAGTACTTCGCCAGCCACGGTCGAAAAGCAATGCGATTCCAATCAGTATGGAATTTACACTTTAGTTTCTCAATATTTGGACTTTATTAACAGCGTACGTATAACGCGTAGACGACATCAAGCTAACACATTGCCAGCAGATACACTACCCACAATTTCAAATATTTCTCATATTGCTTCAAAACTAACAACAACAGCGTGAGTCTTAATGCAATTGTTTGTGTTTAAAGTCGCCACTTCTTAATTATTTTCTTAGTAAAAGCTGCGCAATTCCACATTCTCCCGAAAACGGAATTTATATTATTGGAAGATCTGTAAGGTATGTTAGTTGTAGAAATAGATATTTTCAATTAGGGTTTTACAATTAGAATACAATAGAAACGAATATTTGGCAACAAATAATGAAAAATTGAATTTAATACATGCAACACTAAGGTATATATTTTACTGTTTTGTTTCTACATTCCTAATAGTTTCTGCATTTTCTTACTACCCATTTTTACAATATTTTTAGGAACCAAAGCAGTGTGATCTCTAACACAGCTAGCAATTTTGCGGATCCTCTCGACTATTTAATCGTAAGATGTAACGAAGGATATGTAGCAACTAAGACAGATACCTCAATTTGCGTCGACGGCAATTGGAGCCCGGACCCTAGCGATTGTCGTCAACCCAGAAAGCCAGATGAAGGTACTAATACAAAATAAAATTTCTTGCTTTCCGCCGGGAGCTGTTACGATGGTAGTACCTTCAATTATTTATACAGGGTGGTCAAACACTTATGACAGGCTGATTAAAATGAAAACCAAAATACATCAGACCAAAAAAAATTCTAATATAATTTGTTCAGAAAAGTGTCCTCCACAACATATAACGAAATCGTTGTACGTGCTTGATCATCAGCGTTTCCCACTGATCTAATTCTGTAGCATTCTTAAATAATTTTTCAGTAGGTATCTGTAACTTTATCACACAAAAAAGTTTCTTTAAAATAATAATCAAAAGGTATGCCTAACGTTTTCTTCTTTTGACTTAAATTCCAATCCGTGGCCAAAGTTGGTTGGAATAATAATGTCTTAAATTTTTTAGGTACAATGGATCCAGTTTCACCAAGTAAGTATTTCATTACGTAAAACTTAAGATGGCAGTTACTGCTAAACTCATAATTTAGGTAACCGCATTGTAATTGCACGTCCGGCCAGATGCATTCCCGAATTACAAACTGTTGAAATAACAAGTGACGACCCATCCATTCAATATGTTCCCTCGGGCACCAGGGTAGAACGTTGCGGTGGAATTTGTAGTCATAAACGGCTTTCATGCCAACCAACAGAAACTGAAGTGCTCCTCACTCGCGTTAGAACTTTATTATATTTTGTATTAAAAAACAGGCTCAAAGTAATAATTTTATAGGTTAGAGCAATTCGACTTATAAACGGGAAAATGGATACCAGGATGTCACAAATCTTTCAAATTGAGAGACATTTGAAGTGTGGATGCGATTGCAGATTAAAAGAAAGCGTAATGTTATTCAAGTTTATTAGAATGTGAAAATGTATTTCCATTATTATATTTCTAGGATTGCAACAGTACTCAAGAGTATCGAAGTTCTGAGTGCATTTGCGTTTGAACAAATTCAGACGAAGAAAGAAAAAGTAGCCCAGAGAATATGAACTCCCAATCTGCGTACTTGTGCAATGTGCATATTATAGCAATATCTTATCTTATATTTAAACTAAATGTTGTAGTAAGAGAATAGAGTTTTATTATAAACATAATAAACACGATATTATAGAAGTTTTGTTTTAGAATGAAGTACAAAGTAACCCAACTTCCTCCACTAACTTTCGACTACTAAATCAGTTCATAATGCCACTTTTCATTCATCTCGGAGCTCGGGGAAACTCCAGAATTCATAAATGTTCATCTCCTAGCATTTTAAAAAAGTAAAATACTTCAAAGTACTCTAATCACTCTCAATTTCCGAAGTGGTGTTACTTTGAGGTTATCGCTAAACCTATTATTGAAGTCAACCGTGGCATATGAGTTTCTGCATTGTAACTGCAACACATGCATTCAAGTTATTAATAAAAAATTAAGTTTCAAAATTTTACGATTATTTTGGACCTCAAACTATGAAATATATCAGTATACACATTCTGTGTCTGAGTAATATAAGTGAATAACAAATTTTAGTTTCAGAAGAAATAATTTATATTACACGGCTAGGGTAAGTTAAGAGGGTAGGAGCGTCCGAATGGAGACCCGAAACCTCTTTATTCGAATCCGACTGACACCTCCAGACTTTTCTATGTGATCACGAAATGTAGTCAGATGTTTCCAAACTCGTCTACAGCTGTAGGCCACGTTTGTAGTCTTGCTTTTGTGAAATAGTAAAAAAGTGTTGAAAAGTGGTTGAATTTTTCATTAATCAATGTAGTCAATGACATTAATGTAATTGTTGGCAAGTTTGAAGAACGATTAAAGTAAGAATGCGCTATTATGTGCCGGGAGAGCCGAAGGCCTGACTAACTACGCGACTAACAAGTTCCCGTAGGGCCGACCTAGAGTTTAAAAGCGCAGAGCAGAACGCTGATTAAGCTCTAGTAACTAATAGAAGTAGTTAAAAAGGCATCTTTTTATCAATTAAAATACTGTAATCACTCTGAATTTCCATAGTGGTATTAGTTTGGGGTTATCGCTAAACCAATAGAAGTATTGAAGTTAACAGTTGCACACGAATTTCATCTTTACTTTAGAACATACACGGTCAAGTTATCAATTAATTAAAAATTAAGTTTTAAAATTTTACTATTATTTTAGGCCTGAAACTATGAAAACTATTGGTATTTACATTATTCTGTGTCTGAGTAAGTCAATAAAAAATTTTAGTTTTAGAAGAAATAATTTTCTATTACACGGCTAGGACAATTAAGCAGCTAGAAGCGTCCGGATTCAGATCCAAAACCTCTTTATTCAAATCCAACTGACACCTCTTGATTTTTCTATAAAGCAAGAGAATGTAGTCAGATGTTTACAAACTCATTTAAAGCTGTTGTATAGGCTTCGCTTGTAGTAACTAGTAACTAATAACCTTAATAAATAGTTAAATGAGACTAAACGTAATATCAAAAATTACTAATAATTTATATTATTTAATCAAAGACCATTTCAATTATGGTGACCTTTTGAGATTCTTATCAGTATATTATCACATACCACGCACATACTAACACGAATATTTGTGAAATTAAGTTTATTCCCTATTTAATTCTGACATTAATTAGCTCTTCAATTGTATGTGCAATGTGCATGCATATAAAAATCGTCGATGTCGTCACTTCCCACGCAAGAAGGACGTATTCCCGGTTGCATTATACTTATCCCATATTAAAAATATACATTTACGTCAATAATGAGAAGAAATAACCTTAAATAATAATTAAAAGTTTTAGGTGCAATAAGACTCAGTAGCAATGCCCAAGTTAGCTCTAAAACTTATTCGAATTTCCCAGCAGTAAGTCGGAACAGAAGACAAACAAACAAGTAAGTAGAAGTTAATTTTGTTATCTTCTAAAGGTAAAATTTCCTTCAGTGGAAGCTGTCAGATACCAAATAATCCACGAAATGGAAGATATGCCATTAGAGGAGACGACCAAAATACTTATAAAGAAGGAGACTACGTTCCAGAATATTTATTTGTTTTATACTTAAAATGCGATGGAGCTTACAAACTGTCACCACCAGATGTAACAGGCTCTTTTTGTGTAAATGGCTTGTGGGATCCAATACCCGGCGTATGTTCTCGTACGTTTATCAAAATTCATTTTCAAGTGCTATTCCCAAATATTAAACATAATTGTTTTTATAGGCACGTGCAAGACCCTACGTTCAACCGAAACTACAGAAGTAAAATGCTCATTCAATAATTTTCCTTTAAAAAATTGTGATAACGCAATTGAAGGTACTGTGGCTAAATTTAGCTGTGCAGCTCTTTATGAAGAACCTGGTATAGAAAGTAATCCATATCGCTTCTGTGAAGATGGCGATTGGAATGGGACACCCCAGTGCTATCCAAGTTAGAACTTATTGATTTTCTTTAGTAACTGCACTCTTAAACATTTGTAACCACCAATAAATGAGTGACTTTCCCTTACAGTATACAATAAAAGTTAGTAATAGTAGAGCGCACGAGATATTAAATTGTGATTTCTGTTTTCACTTCAAGGAATCGTATGAAAAAGGTTCCAGCTTTTAATCTTGAAGTGAAAACAGAAATCCTTTCTGGACGACTTTGATGCGGCTGTGCACTACACTATAATTGCTCTTTTCCACTATTCAATTTGCTTTTCCAATTTTCACTAATAACCCATAATTTTTAGTTTGCGGCCAAAAACATCCGGAAGGTCAGGCTAACGTAATTAATGGAACAGTTGCAAAAATGGGAGACTATCCTTGGCACGTTGGAGTTTACACCGATCAAAGAGATTTTCTATGTGGAGGAGCAGTTATAACTCAAACAATTGTCTTATCAGGTTAGTTGAAGAAGCATTTTTTTGTCTGAATCATCATAAAATTGATTTTAGCCGCCCATTGTTTTGCAAATCTCGGTACTGGCGAGGTGTATCCAAAAGAAAATTATTTGATTGCATCTGGTAAATATTATCGCGATTATAGCGATGCTAGAGATATTCATTCTCAGTATTCCACGGTAAAACTAACAAACGTCCGAAAGGGTTTTGGTTTCCTACATCAACTAACATTATAGATAGATTCAATTAACATACCATCATATTACAAAGGGTCAAAATTGCAACACCAAGCCGATATTGCAGTGATTGTTTTAACAAGGCACTTCATTTTGTCAGAAGCAATTCAGCCCGTGTGTGTAGATTGGAGTGATTCATTCGAAAATCAACAATTAACTCCCAACAATGAGGGTATCGTACGTACGCTGTAACAATTATTACTGCTTAATCGTATTATCAAATTGATTACCAGGTAACAGGTTGGGGATACACGCAAGAAGGTTTAAATCTAGCAGAAGAATTGAAAGAATTAAGTATTCCCTTTATACCGTTTGATCAATGTTTTGAAGCTATTCCAAGAGAATTTCAAACTTATCTACGCACAGATAAAATATGTGGAGGATATTTAAATAAGGGTAAGTTAATGTCTCTTCATTATTACGAATAATTCAAAAATATTTTGGTGTATAAATGTAATTGTGATTCGACTAAGATTATTCGTAGTATATGCCTTGTTTTCATTAAAACGATTCATTTGAAATTTACAAGAAACACCTATTTTTAATATCCTTAACCATGTAAAATCCCGTTTTCTAAATTTCAGGCACTAGTGTATGTGAAGGCGATAGTGGTGGAGCATTGGCATTTCCAAAGCGATATACGGGAAGATATTTCATAAGAGGAATCGTCAGTACTTCACCAGCCACGGTCGAAAAGCAATGTAATTCCAATCAGTATGGAATTTACACTTTAGTTTCTCAATATTTGGACTTTATTAACAGCGTACGTATAACGCGTAGACGACATCAAGCTAACACATTGCCAGCAGATACATTACCCACAATTTCAAATATTTCTCATATTGCTTCAACACTAACAACAACAGCGTGAGTCTTAATGCAATTTTTGTGTTTAAAGTCGCCACTTCATAATTATTTTCTTAGTAAAATCTGTGTGATTCCACAGTCTCCCGAAAACGGAATTTATATTATTGGAAGATCTGTAAGGTATGTTAGTTGTAGAAATAAATATCTACTACAATTAGAGATTTACAATAAATTAGACAAATCAAAATCGAAAAACGAAACAGAAACGAATAGGTCAAATACTATTAGGTAACAATTTTATCTACCTCTCAAACCTGATAAAACAACAAATAATGAAAAATTGAATTTAAAACGTGCAACACTAGTGTATTGTTCCTACATTCCTAGTAGTTCCTGCATTTCGAAATTTTACAACAACCCACTTGTCAACAGGTCAGTTCTGCAGTCCGATTTGGACAGAATAAGTGCGTGGTCAAAAAAATGGTTGCTGACGCTAAATGCTAATAAGTGTACTATTCTCCACATTGGTGCTACCAACCCCCGCTTTAATTACACTTTGAACAGCGCAGTGCTCAAGGGGGTCAGTGATCAGGCCGATCTTGGTGTTTTAATGAGTGGTGACCTAAAGTGGTCTTCGCATATCTCGCGGATTGTGAAAAGAGCAAACTCGTTGCTTTATCTAATAAAAATAGCCTTCAAGGGTCTCAAACCTAGCGTTTTTTTGAAGATATACAAAACATATGTTAGACCCATACTGGAGTTTGCAGCACCCATCTGGAATCCATACTTCGTTAAAGACATAGACCACTTGGAGAAGGTTCAACGTCGGGCTACTAAAATGGTTGTGGGCTTGCAGAACGTACCATACGAACAACGGCTCGCACGACTAAAGATCCCTTCCTTAAGGGACAGACGTAGACGCGGGGACCTTATTGAAACCTACAAAATAGTGAGTGGTCATTACAGGTGTCCATTGCGTGGAAAGTTCTACTTTAGTGACAACCTTCACCTGAGGGGTAACTCTCTCAAGATGGTGCATCAACGTTTCTCAAGCAAAAGTCGCCAGAACGTATTTTTTGTGCGTGTTATAAAAGACTGGAACTCTTTGCCAGATTGCATTGTCAACGCACCATCTTTGAATGCATTTAAAGGCCGTTTGGACCTTTTTTTTGGTTGATAATTGACAATTGTTTGATACTATAATTAATTCTATAATCTTGTATTATGTTTATCTGGAAACCTTTGGTTTGGACCTTTTTGTTAGTTGGTAATCTGTGTGATACTATGAACAATGAACATTTATATAATTTTGTATTACGTTTATCTGGCATACCCTTATAAACTTTCGTATGATGTTTTGTAATCAACTGTTTTGCGAGTTAATCGGCTTAGCCGCCTCTCGCCAATTAATAATAATAATAATAATAATAATAATAATAATTTCCTTACTATACCTATTTTTACAATACTTTTAGGAACGAAACCAATGTAATCTCTAAAACAGCTAGTGATTTGGCGGATCCTCTCGACCATTTAATCGTAAAATGTAACGAAGGATATGTAGCAACTCAGACAGATATCTCGATTTGCGTCGACGGCGATTGGAATCCCAACCCTAGCGATTGTCGTCAATCCAGAAAGCCAGACGAAGGTTGGTACTGATACACAAATTTCTTCTTTTCCGCCGAGAGAGAGTATACCAAAAATTATTTATACCCACTTATGACAGCCTTATTAAAATGAAAACCAAAATACATCAGATGAAAAGAAAAGTAATAATATAATTTTTTCAAGAAAGTGTCTCCCACAACATAAAATGCAATCTCTCAAAATCGTTGCTTATCGTACGGGGATATGATTCTTTAAATAAATTATGTACAGTAATTCCTCGTATTTTTTATTTTAGATCTTATGTCACGACATATTTCGGATCCTCTTGAGATCTATCTTCAAGTGTGCAACTACAATGGTGGAATTGTGTTTTTACAAAGTTTTTTTTAACTACCTCTACTTACTCGTCATAAAATTAAAATTATCCGGCTGTTTGAAACGACCAACTCATCTTACAGTTTAATCCCATTTTTAGAAGCATCCTAGAAAGAGTAAAACTATTGGACTAGTGAAAAGACTATAGTTTCATAAAATTAAAATATCATAGTGTCAATGTCAAGAAATATCAATCCATTTCTTCACAGTTAAGTTTAATTTAATTTAATTTAACCATTGTGGCGTCCAAATCTCATCAATTTTAAACTGTAATTTTGTGAAAAAGTCTTTTAAAGAATTATTTATAAATTGTGAATGTCCAAATCAGGGAAAAAAAGAAAAAAAATTTCAAACAGCCGGATAATTTTAATTTTATGACGAGTAAGTAGAGGTAGTTAAAAAAACTTTGTAAAAACACAATTTCACCATTGAAGTTACACACTTGAAGATAGATCTCAAGAAGATCCGAAACATGTCGTGACATACGATCTAAAATAAAAAATACGAGGAATTACTGTACATAATTTATTTAAATAAAATGCAATCGTTGTATACGTGCTTGATCATCAACGTTTCCCCACTAATCTAATTCTGTAGTATTCTTAAATAATTTTTCAGTATCTGTAACTTTTCCACACGAAAAATTTTCAAAATAATAATAAAAAAGTATCCAACGCTATTTAAGATTGTCACTTCTCCACTTTCCTCTCCATTAATCGCAATCACTATCTACTTTCAGTTTATATGTCTAAGGTTTTCTTCTTTTGACTTAAATACCAATCCGTCTTCAAGCTTGCTTTGAGTAATTTCAATTCTTCAATTTTTTAGGTACAATGGATGCAGTTTTACCAAGTAAGTATTTCATTACGTGAAGCTTAAGATGACAGTTACTGCTAAACTCATAATCTAGGCAACTGCATTCCCAAATTACAAACTGTTGAAATACCACACAATGTCGACCCGACCATTGAATACAGCCCGTCGGGCACCAGGGTGGAACGTTGCGGTGGAATTTGTAGTCATAATCTGCTTTCGTGCCAACCAACAGAAACCGAAGAGTTCGACTTTCACGTTAGAACTTTATTAGTATATTTTCAGTTAAAAAATTTAAACAGGCTAAGAAAAATATTTTTCTAGGTTGAGAAAGTTAAATATATACGACGCAAACCAACGGATGACAGTCCTTATACCTCTATCAGTGAGGTCCCATTGGGCTATGAAACCATTCGAATTGAAAGACATTTGAAGTGTGGATGCGAATGCAGATTAAAAGAAAGCGTAATTTTATTGAAGTTTGTTATATTTTGAAAATGTATTTTCATTATTATATTTCTAGGATTGCAACAGTACTCAAGAGTATCGAAGATCTAATTGCAGTTGCGTTTGAACAAATTCAGACGAAGAAAGAAAATCTAACACAGAGAATATGAAGTCCCAATCTGTGGACATGTGAATGTAGCAATATTTTATCCTTTAATTATACTGAATGTCGTAAATAGAATAGAGTTTTATTATATATCTACATAATAATCAGGAAGCCATCGAAAATTTGATTCGGAATGAAGTAAAAAATAAACGCGACTTTCTCCATTATCTTTATTCTCTTGAAGAATTCATGAATCTACTACATTTTTTTATCAATTAAAATACCCTAATCATTCTGAATTTCCAAAGTGGTATAATTTGAGGTTATCGCTAAACCTTAGAAGTATTAAAGTTAACTGTTGCACACGAGTTTCATCTTTAGAACACACACATTCAAGTTATCAATTAAAAATTAAGTTTCGAACTTTTAAAATTATTTTGGACCTCAAACTATGAAAACCATTCATATTTACATTATTCTGTGTCTGAGTAAGTCAATAAAAAATTTTAGTTTTAGAAGAAACAATTTCTATTATAAAAGGGCCAGGGTGGCCAAGCGAACCGAGCATCGGATCTGGATGTACTCGGTTCGAGACTCGCTGACACCACTAGATTTTCTGTGTCAAATCCCTTGTCCCGAGTGGTTCGGAACCCATCTAATGCTGTTTGTATAGGTCCCGTCTGTATATAACCTGTGCCGTTGAAGCGGGCGTTAAATACCACATTAAAAAAAATTTTTATTACACGGCTAGGGCGTCCGGATTTAGATCCAAAACCTCTTTATTTAAATCTAACTGAGACCTCTAAATTTTACAAGGCTTCGCTTGTAACTAATAACCTCTTATAATAGTTAAATGAGACTAAAACGTAATATCAAAAACTAATAATTTATATTATTTAATCAAAGACCATTTCAATTATGGTGACCTTTTGAGATTCTTATCAGTACATATCACCAAAACACGCAGATACTAACACGAATATTTTTGAAATTAAGTTTATTCCCTATAAAAATCATCAAAGTCGTCACTTCTCACACAAGAGATCCCCGTATCCCCGCCTAGATTATACTTATCCCGTATTAAAAATATATATTTACGTCAATAATGAGAAGAAATAGCCTTAATAAACAAAATAAAAGTTTTAGGTGCTCAAAGACTCGGTAGAAATGCCCATTTTAATTTTAAAACTCATTCGAACTTCTCAACAATAAGTCGGAACAGAAGACAAGCAAACAAGTAAGTAGAAGTCAATTTTGTCTCCTTATAAAAGTAAATTTTCCTTTAGTGGAAGCTGTCAGATACCAAATAATCCACCAAATGGAAGATATGCCATTAGAGGAGACGACCAAAATACCTATAACGAAGGAGACTACGTTCCAGAATATTTATTTGTTTTATACATAAAATGCGAAGGAGCTTACAAACCGTCACTGCCAGATGTAATAGGCTCTTTTTGTGTAAATGGCTTGTGGGATCCGATACCCAGCATATGTTCTCGTACGTTTATCAAAATTCATTTTCAAGTACTGATACCCAAAATTGAACATAATGCTGTTATAGGCACGTGCAAGACCCTACATTCAACCGAAACTACAGAAGTAAAATGCTCATTCAATAATTTGCCTTTAAAAAATTGTGATAACGCAATTGAAGGTACTGTAGCTAAATTTAGCTGTGCAGCTCTTTACGAAGAACCTAGTATAGAAAGTAATCCATATCGCTTCTGTGAAGATGGCGATTGGAATGGGACACCCCAGTGCTATCCAAGTTAGATCTTACTTTCTATTTTTTTTTGTAACTGCACTTTCAAACATTTTTTCAACCAGTATAGAGTGACCTTTACCCACAGTATTACAAAAAAATCAGTAACTACTCTTTCCTATTATTCAAATTGTTTTCTGAATTTTCGTTAAGAACCCATAAATTTTAGTTTGCGGCCAAAAACATCCGGAAGGTCAGGCTAACGTAATTAATGGAACAGCTGCAAAAATGGGAGACTATCCTTGGCACGTTGGAATTTACACCGATCAAAGAGATTTTCTATGTGGAGGGGCAGTTATAACCCAAACAATTGTTTTATCTGGTGAGTAGAACTAACAGGAAGTTCTTTAATTTAAAATCACAAAAACTTATTTTAGCCGCCCACTGTTTTGCAAATCTCGGTACTGGCGAGGTGCATCCAAAAGAAAATTATTTGATTGCAGCTGGTAAATATTACCGTGAATATAGCGATGCTAGAGATATCCATTCTCAGTATTCCACGGTAAAACTAACAAATGTCGAAATGGTTTTGGTTCTCTACATCAACTAACATTATAGATAGATTCAATTAACATTCCATCGCATTACAAAGGGTCTAAATTACAACACCAAGCCGATATTGCAGTGATTGTTTTAACAAGGCACTTCCTTTTGTCAGAAGCAATTCAACCCGTGTGTGTAGATTGGAGTGATTCGTTCGAAAATCAACAATTAACTCCCAACAATGAGGGTGTCGTACGTACGCTGTAACAATTATTACTGCTTAATCGTATTATCAAATTGATTACCAGGTAACAGGTTGGGGATACACACAAGAAGGTTTAAATCTAGCAGAAGAATTGAAAGAATTAAAAATTCCGTTTATACCGTTTGATCAATGTTTTGAAGTTATTCCAAGAGAATTTCAAACTTATCTACGCCCAGATAAAATTTGTGGAGGATATTTAAATATTGGTATTTAATTCACTGTAATTTCTTTAAATGTTTGATATTTCAAAATCTCAAAGACTCTAGATGCGCAGAAGGGGAAGTGTGAAAGCAATAAAAAAAACATCAAATTCGTGCGTTCAGGTTGGTTACGATGTCGTACAAAATTTGGTTTTCTGCGTAGGTCGGTAAGGTTTTGAACAATGTCTGCAAGACTTTTTGTAGCATTTATTTTGTCTCCACCAAAAGAATTCACTTGAATTCACTACAAGATACTAGATACACACAAAATACCTATACTAATATACGAGTATATAATTAAAATATATTAAAAACGATTTTTAGAATGTTTTAATCAAATTATTGTACTCTAAATTTTATTCTAAAAAGGACAAAATTTGAAATTCAGTTAGACCATATAATATTTAATCATAATTCGCGATGTGAACGATCTCTACTTATATACTTTTCCTTTCTAATCAGAAGGATCACAAAGAAGTATACACCATGTTGTATACTTCTTACATCCAATAAAAATATGTAGTAGTTGTTTGCCCTGATGTATTAAATGATTTGCCACAAGAAGTGAATATGCATATTCTCTTGTCCTCATCACAAGTTATTACTTTTATCATTCCTATTCTCTGTTAATTTTTATAAAATAATTTACCAATTTTAGGCACTAGTGTATGTGAAGGCGATAGTGGTGGAGCATTGGCATTTCCAAAGCGATATACGGGAAGATATTTCGTAAGAGGAATCGTCAGTACTTCACCAGCCACGGTCGAAAAGCAATGCGATTCCAATCAGTATGGAATTTACACTTTAGTTTCTCAATATTTGGACTTTATTAACAGCGTACGTATAACGCGTAGACGACATCAAGCTAACACATTGCCAGCAGATACACTACCCACAATTTCAAATATTTCTCATATTGCTTCAAAACTAACAACAACAGCGTGAGTCTTAATGCAATTGTTTGTGTTTAAAGTCGCCACTTCATAATTATTTTCTTAGTAAAATCTGTGCGATTCCACAGTCTCCCGAAAACGGAATTTATATTATTGGAAGATCTGTAAGGTATGTTAGTTGTAAAAATAAATACTACAATTAGAGATTTACAATAAATTAGACAAATCAAAATCGAAAAACGAAACAGAAACGAATAGGTCAAATAATATTTTGTAACAATTTTAACGTGCAACGCAGGTACATGTTTTATTGTTTTGTTTCTACATTTCTAATAAGTAGTGTCTACATTTCCATACTATCTATTTTTACAATATTTTTAGGAACCAAAGCAATGTCATCTCTAACACAGCTAGCAATTTTGCGGATCCCCTCGAGTATTTAATCGTAAGATGTAACGAAGGATATGTAGCAACTAAGACAGATATCTCAATTTGCGTCGATGGTAATTGGAGTCCCGATCCTAGCGCTTGTCGTCAATCCACAAAGTCAGATGAAGGTACTAAGAGGAAATAAAATTTCTTGCTTTCGAGCGAGGGTTGTTGCGATGGTGGTACCTCCAATTATTTATACAGGGTGGTCAAACACTTATGACAGGCTGATAAAAATGAAAACCAAAATACATCAGTTGAAAAAAAAGTAATAAATAATTTGTTCAGGAAAGTTCTACACTTTTCATTTTTCACTTTTGCACACGAAGAAGTTTCTTCAAAATAATAAAAAAAAGTATCGAATGAATATTTATAATTGTCACTTCTCCACTTTCCACTCTATTAATTTCTATCACTATCTACTTTCAGTTTGTATCTCTAACGTTTTCTTAGTTTTACTTAAATACCAACCCGAAGCCAAACTTGGTTTGAGTAATAATATCTTAAATTTTTTAGGTACAATGGATGCAGTTTTACCAAGTAAGTATTTCATTACATAAAGCTTAAGATGACAGCTATACAGCCTGTTAACAAACGAACAGCGCACCAGTGTATCATTTCAAATCAATCAACTAAATGATGGTTAACCGACTATACTGCTAAACTCATAACCTAGGTACACGCATTCTGGGACCTGCCAACTGCATTCCCGAATTACAAACCGTAACAATATCACGTATTGTTGACCCGCGACTTATATATAGTTCCCGGGGCACCAGGGTAGAACGTTGCGGTGGAATTTGTAAATGGTACAGTCTGCTTTCGTGCCAACCAACAGAAACCGAAGTGCTTCGCTTTCACGTTAGAACTTTATTATATTTTTTGTTAAAAAATTTAAACAGGCTAAGAGAAATATTTTTCTAGGTTGATAGATATCGACTAAACAGAGACAGAACAATATCACACCTGGGTAGAAGAGTCTATCTAATTGAAAGACATTTGAAGTGTGGATGCGACTGCAGATTAAAAGAAAGCGTAATTTTTTTCAAAAGTTTGTTAGAGCTTAAAAATGTATTTCCATTATTATCTTTCTAGGATTGCAACAGTACTCAAGAGTATCGAAAATCGAAGTGCAGTTGCGTTCAACAAATTGAGACGGAGAAAGAAAATGTAACACAGAGATTATGAAATATGAAGTCCCAATCTGTGTACTTGTGAATGTAGCAATATTTTATCCTTTAATTAAACTGAATGTCGTAATAAGAGAATGGAGTGTTATTATAAACATAATAAAAACGATATCATGGGAGTTGTGTTTTGGAATGAAGTAAAAAGCAAACGGAACTATCTTTCGACTACTAAACAGTCCATAACGCCACTTTTCATTCCTCTCGGAGGTACTCCAGAATTGATGAATCTCCTAACATTTTTTAAAAGCAAAATACTCTGCAAAGCACTCTGAATTTCCAAAATGGCATTAGTTTGGGGTTATCGCTAAACCTATTAATTGTTGAAGTCAACTCAAAATCCACAACTTGTTTTTACAAATCTTAAGGATTTCTTCTAGTAATCCGTCCTCCACTGAACCAACTAAACTGTTAATAATTTTGAAATGTTAAAATAAAATATACAGCACACAACCTTTTTCATTACTTAAAAAACTTAATTCTTTCCTTCGTGACCGAAGGACCATCGTGACTGAAAATAATTGATTTCTTCCTGGTTTTAAAGTATGTGGTGTGAATATGCCAAGCAGACCATGAGTGAATGGAGTGGAACTTCCGTTAGCAAGCTTTCCTTGAGTAGCCCTTTTCCCTTTTACAATACGAGACAGGTAAAGTAAATAGAGCTACTATTTTTGGAATTTCAATAAAATTTTGTTGCAGCCAAAGAACACGAATTTCACTATGATGGGAGCGCTTTAATCAATGAAAGATACGTTTTAACAGCAGCTCACTGCGTTGAGAAAGAACTTTTAAACTGCGATTGGAGCTTACAATAAAATCAATGATATTAAAAAATATTAAATCTTGTTTTCTGATAGGAGGAGTGTGCGGTTAGGAGAACTTAACGTAAACAGCTCGATAGATTGTGAAAATTTAGAAGGTTCCAATTTCTGTACCGATTCTCCGCTGGGTATTGGCATACATAAATTATTACACATGACGAATTTAATTATTCAAAGTTGCAGCATGGTATTGCTCTAATAATTAGACTTGCCACGATTATTACTCATACACGTAGTAAAACTGTAAAACAATTATTTTAATCGTTGTCTCCTGAACTAAATAATGCTTTTTATAGGGTTTATCGTTTATCAAGCCAATTTGTTTAGAAGTTACTTCAAATTACCGTAACCTGAAATCAGGTCCAACTAATCAGGTTGTTGGTTGGGGCACAAACAAAAATGCCATGCTAACATATAAGAAATTTGAAACTCCGGTGAATATTATAAGATTTTGCAGATCATTTAATTACACCTTGTTACTCTTAGTAGATTCAAATTAGCAACACATCCAAGTTGCTTATTAAATCGTCCAGAAATTTCCATTAATTTTACCAATAAAATTTGTGTGAGTTTGTTAGTGGGAACCAAGGATTTTTACGGCGACAGCGGAGGAGTATTAGCATACTCCTTAGATTGTGACTAATTTGAAACCTTAAATTAATATACAAGTTATATGGGTACTAAAAATTAGTTATATAAAAATGTTATTGTTTTAATTCTATAACAACAGTCTTAATAATTATCTTCTACGTTATAAAATCAAGAACTAAACACCTAAACGGGCTTGATAAGAATAAATTTGTATTTCTAGAGTAGGCAACCGGTAAGTCGGCGCGTATAGCAGGTTGTCTACCATTCAGGCGCGGTATCATTTTTGTAATGGTAAAAAATTTTCAAACAAATTAAAACTTTTTGTAGTTTTATTTTTTATTCTACCGAACGGGATAACGCTATATAAATTAATTTTTACGCAAAAATGCTTTTAATAATAAAAGATTCTGTAATAACAATTCTCTTCAGTAACAAAATTGGAGTTATGCACTGGTTTCTGTATAATTTCGCGGATTAACTTTTTGAAAGTATTGATGTTTTGATTAAACAGTTACTTTATTAATAATATAAATGTTCTTTGTCATGTTTAATACTATATCGAATTTGTTTTTATACTAAAAGTATTGCACACGCTTCTTTCTTATTTAATTAGGATTATAAAATAAAGTTAGGTATTTTGGAATCTTTAACAACTAACTAAACACAAGAAGTATCGAGTTCTTGGGAGTTCCTTCGGTAATCACGACGCAAACATCACTATTTATTATTATTTGTACAAATCCTTGTAAGGTTAAAAAAGCAATCTAATTTATAAAAAATCACATATTTAAGAAAACATCACATACAAATAATTGTAAATAATCTTTACTTAAAACTCCGATTTGTTAATTTAAAAAAAATTATTTCGATCGAAACAAAAACGTTACTTGGCGCAATTCCTTTGAAGTCATACCTGTTCTTACCTAATTAAGTAAATCTAACTGCAAATGTGCTATTTTTATTACATCTTATGATCCTTACAAGGATTTTATTCAACTAACTTCGTCGAGATTAATTTAATGTAAAAAAAGGTTTCTGATGTTTTCTTTGAATTTGCACAATGCACTTAATATTAATAGTTCGGCAATAGTACGGTTAAATAATATTAATATTATTTATGTGATATAATAATAATAAAATTTTATTGAAAAATCTTAGTATATCGCTTTGTAATTTGTAACTATAATAACATTTATCAGCGAGGGTAAAAAAATATACACATTTTAATAAAAATTCCCACTGTCGAACAAGTTTGAAGTCTTTAAATCGTTTAATATGTACCTAATTGAAACTTAATTGATCAATTATGAACTTCTTGAATTCTATTCTTCTAAAATTAAAGAATGTGATATTATCTAATCGTATAAAAGAACGAATGATTTACTATACCTATACATAAACACAATAACCACTTTGTATGGATAGTAAGAATAAATGTTACTTTAGAAAATTTGACATACTCTAAATGCGTCGGACACGCTGTATATTTAGTATTTATTGTATTGTTGTGTTGTTACGTTTGTTAAAATCGAAAATGCTATTTGGGCGATAAACTTCTAACTAGAAACTACAAAAAGAACAAATTGTAGATTAACATCAACATTCTGCTCATACACAAATAACTTAAATATTGACACCCACGTTAATCGATTATCGCCCCAGTTTGCTACTTGTTATTTTTAAACTACACGAGTGATCGAAGTGAAGAATTTCGAAACTACAATGAACTTAGAAATTACTTTTTTTAAATTCCAGTCTTTTTTTCGCTTCATAATGTCTAAAGTCCCAACTCTCACTCAATGACGATTTTTAAAAATGATCATCTTTTAGCTAAACACGTTGACGGCGACTTTGAGTAATTTTGTTCAGTAGAAGAGAAAATGTGCGGAAGTGCAAGGATAGTACACTCGCTAAACGTCAAATACGCCAAAAGTTATTTAACAAATTATAAAAATGGCTTATGGGGATTGGGGATCTCAAGTGTCTTCAATTTTCGGCTGGTACCAACAAATGATGGTCTCAAATGAAGAGGTTTGAAAGGAATAAGAAATCTTCTGATATCTTACAATGAGCTAGTCTTGTCTCTGTCCCTTTACACGTGATTTGGCAATTTTTGTTAAAGTAAATAAAGGAGCCTAGAAGAGAAAAAAAAAAGATTTTCTTTGCTGAATTAGAAAAAATTTTACTGCAGGATAATAAATACTAAGAAAGCTTAAAGAATACAATAATAAGCTTTCACTTCTGCTGGCGTGGATCAGAGCCGGCCAAACGCATGTGCCGCTATTTATACACAGGGTGTATATATGTTTTATGGGTAACTTTGTTATTATTGCTTTGCTATTAGTGCTAAATTACAAAGTTGGGCAGAATATTATGAAGATTCAGAATCCGTTAAGAAAATTGAGCATTGTTGCCAAGTTTCCAACTTATTCGAAAAAAACTGAAAATCGTCCAAATTTTCAATCAACTTCGGTATTAAGTATCCTGAAAAACCTAAAAAAGGTTTTTGATAGAGAATTTTAAGATAAATTAGATGCAATTATGAAAAATTTTTTTGAATCATTACGTTTTGAGTTATTACGTTATAAGTTATAACCTAAACTTACATTTTTTAAATTCCAACCATATTATACCAAAGCCAAAGTTAGCTCATTTTAAATAACAAATTCGGTTTATTGAGTTAATAAAATGATTTCTTTTGCAATTTAAGTCCTTTGACACCGGACACCGGATAAACAGTGAAAAAGCTGTAGTATTTGATGCGGACAGCTCTTCGCTTAAACGGACAAATTTCGACGCTCTTGTAAACGGACATTTCTTTACCCAAGTGGACAAAAATTCCCCATAAACGAACGCGAGACTCCAATAAACAACCGTAAATACGTAAATAGGTTTAGTACTTCCCGTTTTGTAAGGTTTTTGTTTTATAGAAAAAGGTTCTGTTATACTATTTCTAATTTAACTTTTCTTATTTAAAAAAAACTGTCTTGCAGATTTGTAGGGTATGATATAATGACCTAATGAAGCACTTTGAGATAGAAATCAACTTGGTGAAATTGTCTTTTTTTAGTCTCGGGAGTATGCAGCTATGCAGTAGCGTTTTGTACAGACCTTTTAGAGACATTCTGTATACCTTATTAAAAATAAAATAAACATACTTAATAAAAAGTTTTTCCCTTAACTAGACAAAAAAGTCAATCTTACGAGTGCCCGCTTATGAGAGCTTTGACTGTATACAGGGTGTCAATTTGAAAACTTCGCCTTTATAGTCTAAAATATCGAAATTCCGCAAGACCCGTAAATTTTCTTACTGAAGGGACACTTTAATCGAGTATTTGTGTTTTCCTAGATCAACTCCCAAAGTGGAGTAGACTTAACCCATTAAATCTTAAATAGGAAAGGAGGTCGAGTGACACGTTTTCTGAAAGCTCCTTCAATTTCCTTTATAACGATATGCTAATAGTTATTTTTGCGTTAGTAGTTTTAATGATATTGAGAATCTTAAATACCGAATTACAGCACTGCAGTTTGTTGAAGTGCTTTTTGTCTACAGTTTTTCATTTTTGGCTTTTGAGAAAACATTTTTTACCGTTTAGAACACAATATCATAAAAACTACTACTCCCCACAAATTCTAGCGCCGGTTCTGAGCATGATTGAGTTGGTCGTGCCTTGTTGAAAATTTATCTTTGAGGTGGAATAACAACGAAAAGTAATTGAATTGCTCTGAACGCGAACAAATCTGTTAAACATTATTTTCTAGCGTTTATGGCACGTTTTGTACGAAAAATTGGAATAGGCAAGTCTCATTGTGCGATATAATAACATAATAACACGTTCGATGCTTCATTAATGGTCACAGAAGATTACCATTAACTTTAGGGTAGTTTAGGTTAACAAAAATTCAAAAGGAGCTAAAAAAGGAAATGCCATTGTTGCAAAAATGAAAAGTAGTAGTAGTAGGTACTGTTTTTAAAAACAATATTTCTTGTGAATGGACCACTACAAAAAGTCATGATCAAAACAAAGTTTGAAGTAGTATAAAATCACTAACATAGTTTCGAAAGAATAAACTTAAAAAATAAAGTAAAAATAAAAGAATAGAACTTTTGAAAATTATATGTTTTAAAGCTAAAGATAGTACAATTTATTGTAAGAAAATTTTGAGAAGGTTGAAAGTTCTACTATATGTATGGAATAGTAGCAAAGCATCGTATGTTCCGTTTGAAAATCAATTTCAAGTAATGTATGGTCTAATGAGGCTTGAAAACCGCAAAGACTGGCATTCGTGTCGCAAACCCGCAAACGCTCTGTATATGCTAAAACAATACCTACACATCTTCTATAAACCATTCAGTAAATGAGTTTTAACGGCCATTTCAATATTATTATCCTTACCCAAATAAAAATCGGATAAAAAGTAATAAAATTACCCCTACGTGTAATTTACGCCATGTCAGCTTTACATCATTATTATTTAATAAATCGTAAGTCAAAAATAACGCCTCGGGACTGCATAATACAAAAGGTAAAGAAACTCAATTAACGTAGTCAGCGTTAATAGAAAATAAATAAGAATGAAAATAATATAAGAGATTTAAAAATTATCATAATAAAACTGCGAGTTTAAGTTTACGTTAATAGCATTTAAATTGGTTTAAATTTGTAATTTTTTGTTTTTTTTAACAAGGAACGAAGAAAGCTTACATGGAATACCTACCCAACACTAACAATATTATATTATGGCAATAAAGCCGCGTGTAACAGTTAACAGGTTAACTTTTTTTATAATAAAACACTTCATTTCGTTTAAGCAATTTGGGGTTCAGAGTCTCAGCAACGATTAATAACTATTGCTAACGTAGTAAGAATTTTTCCCAAAAATTAAAATGGTGTTATCCATGAACTCAAAAACAGTTCTTATAATAAATTGTGTTTAAATAACGAAATAAAAGAAAATGACTTATTCGCAATGGAAGGTAGTTGAATTTTCCCTTTCTACTACTGGTTAATGACAACCTTAAAAGTGAAATCATTTTGGGGATATTAAAATATTTTTATAAGAAGGGAGCCAATGATTTAAGTGAAAGGCGACTTCGGTGTAATAATTTATTTATTTAATAATTGTATTAGGTACTCGATTTTATTTTATTTTACGATTTATTAACGAAGTAAATCGATTGGTTTATTAAATATCGAAAATTTATATATTTTTTCAAACTACCACTTTTCTATTTTTTACACTAAAAAATGTGTTACAAAACAAACGAAGTTGCAAAAGGCGACTTAAAGTTGCTCTTCTTCGCATCACAAATTATCACTTTCGATTTAAAACTCATCAAACGCCCAGAGAAAAATTAGACGCAAAATGGGGAAAAATTTTGTAAAATCCTTGCAGTGGCACGTTTTAACACATTACCGACGAAAAAATTTGATCACTTCTTTTTTATAAATTCCCACCCTATGTGGTGAACAGGTGAATGGCAAAAGTCGGCCTACTGGATGGGATTAACATCTTGTCAGTCTACCGTGTATTAATGCCAAGAACTAGCGTACATTTGTGAAATTTTTACGTTTAACTTTTCCGTAACTGTTACCTTACGCAAGCGCATGTCTAGTGTACATTTTTTTACATGAAAAAAATCAGCAATAGAATTATTTAAATGAAATTTTCATTAATAAACCGCGGTTAAAGATAACGGTATAAGTTGTGTGTGGGCGGCGCGCGAATGAAGAAAAAATTGATCTCGTAAAAGTAGAGAAAACTGTTTGGAATTCTTCGACTTCAATCTAAAAGAAAAGAACCTTTTACCCTCGTTTTTGTAGTGTTTTCATCGATTTTTTCAAGTTTTGTAAAGTTTTCGTGT
Source organism: Malthinus flaveolus (assembly GCA_950108345.1). Classification (NCBI taxonomy): domain Eukaryota; kingdom Metazoa; phylum Arthropoda; class Insecta; order Coleoptera; family Cantharidae; genus Malthinus; species Malthinus flaveolus. The sequence goes on from OX467285.1 coordinate 70,864,893, forward strand.
AATATGTCGGAACAAATTTCCCCGCATGTACTTTTAGAAAAACCAACGGCCGTTAGTGAAAACCAAAACGGTGTTAGTGACTCGTCAAATAAAAACAAATCTAATCTGGAAAGCGCCCATACCGTCGCGACGTCTAGTAATGTCGAAAACGCGAAGGACCTGCTGGCGTTACGTCGCAAATCGTTTGTTCCTATGTCGAGCATGGAAGAAGAAAATTTAAGGGAGCGTTTGCATCTAGCCCAACTTAAACAGTGTTCGAGTATTGTGTTATTAGAGCCGAGATATACTAGGGATAACTTTAAAAGACTTTTTCAATCCAAGGTAATGAAAATTTTTATTTTATTTTTACATTAAAGTTACAAGATTTTAATTAACTCGTTGCACTTACATGTTGCAATTAACTAATACTTTATACGTATAATTCTAACGAGTATATACGACAACACGTTTTAGAAGTAGTGAAATTTTATGGTTTGGCTATTTGGTATTTAGCTTCTGGCTATGTCTAAGCAGCTCTATTAGAAGAAGTTAAAAATTTTTGTAGCTGTAAAATTTACTTGCAAATGAGAGACGATACGAGTCTATTTTATTACTATTTTTAACTCAAATTTTATAAAAACTTATGAAAACTTGTTATTGATTTTGTCACCGTTTAGTTATCTTTACACAAAAACTAAATCTACATGCATAAATATCGCATAATTTTTCTTTTTTAGTTTTAAGGAGAAGAAAAAGTTTTCAAATTTAAATAATTTTTCTTATATTCACGAAGTTATTAATTTATTTATAATTTTAAATATTTAATTTATATGTGAGAAAATCGTCTATATTGCGGTGATACGGTTTTACCGTTCTACTAAAAGTTGAAAATATTTTGACGTAGGTACCTTTCTCTAGTGCAGTAAGTGTATAGATCCAATACCCAATATTTTAATCGATTTGCTTAAAAAATTGCGAACAAGATTATTTTACAGTGTGTGATGACATGACTAATACGATAACTTGTATTATGTTATACGAATAAATACGAAAATTTGCCAATAGGAATACTTCTTAACTAAATAAAGAGAAATGTACGAAAAAAGTAGATAGTAGGTAATATACAGGATGTCACTTGAAAAACTTTCCACCTCATTAGTTATAAAATATTCAAATTTTGCGAGACTACCAAATTTTAATACCGTGGGACACTTTTATCGAGTAAGTGCGTTCTCTCTAGATCAACCCTCAAATGAGAGTAGACTGAATCTCCTAAGTCTTAAATGGGAGCAGGGCCAAGGGGCACCTTTTTTGAAAGTCCCTTCAATCGTCTTTACAACGATATGCTAATTTGTTACTTTTGGAGTAATAGTTATTAGTTTTCATAATATTGTGTTCTAAACGGTAAAAAGTGAAATAACTGTTGGGCAAGAAAAATCTTTAAATAATTATTGAAAATGTTCTTTATTATTTTCTAAACAATAATAAGTCCTGTTTTGAGACTTTTCACTTTTTTTAAGATTCTCAATTTGATGAAAACTTACTAATCCAAAACTAATAATGTAGCATATCGTTGTGAATGAAATTTAAGAAGCTTTCAGAAAAGGTACCACTCAACCCCTCTGCTCATTTAAGATTTAAGGTTTTAAGCCCACCCAACTTTGGGGGCTGTTCTCAGGAGAACTCAAATACTCGATTAAAGTGTCCCTCTCATTAATAAAATTGACGAGTTTTGCGGAATTTCCATATTCTATACCTACTAAGGCGAAGATATTGAAGGTGGGAAGTTTTAAAATTGACACCCTGCATTTAGAGGGTGGCAAACTGACAATTGTAAAGAGATTCGACGTCAATAGTTCAGGAATAAAGAATTTCCAAATCAATTAAATCCTATTTTCTACTTTTTAGTGTTTATGGCTTTTAATTCGTGCATCAGCAATGCCCAATTTATATCGTCTCACACCTATTGTTGAGCAAGTTAATAGTGTATTGTTTTGAAAAGGTATTGATGACTAACGCCACCTACAGAAGGGTGTATAAGGTATATAGAATTAATAAAGGAATAGACTACAAGAAGATTATTCATTATTGTACCTCTTTGCTGGTGGCAAAGTCACCGAGACTGTTTCAAAACGGATCCTCTATGGGTATGCTCGGTTAATTTAGTTATATAGGATAAAGAGAGAAATAATTATACCTATTACCTATTAGTAGAAGTTTACCGATGAATTTTACTGCTGAGTTTTGAAAATTTATTTACAAAAAAAATTTGCATATTCAAGAATCTCGTGACCGGGCAGGCCTCTAAACTCCGAGCCTACGCGGAAAACCGACCCTACACCCTATACACTATACAGGCTTAATTTGAGCAAAGTTGCAGCCACCGCTAAGAAAAACAAATTCTAAAGCATCGTGTAAATCAGTCTTCATTAATATAGAGAATATACTTCTATAAAGTTTAGGGGTTTCAAAAAGAGCCGATCTTCGGCGATCTGTAACTACGTAAAATTGGGGAACAGTTAACAGCTGTACATGGAAAAACCGGTATCTATATAATATAAGAGATATGGAAATATGGATAGCGCTTCCTCGTTCTCAATAAGCAAAAGTTCGATTTTTCGCTAAATGTCGATATCTTGGTTGTTGTGAAGTTAGTAAAGAAATAAATATTAGCACTCTCTTCAGGCGCTCTGTTAAGGGCAATAAAATGAGCAGAAGGGATTTTTAATATATTCGTTAGTTTCCGGTTCTAACTACGCAAATTAAGCTTCATACCACGTAGACAGAGTAATAAACAAAGCTACAGGGGCCCTATAGACCTGTAGACGAACGTTCGGTAAAACCTGGGAACTAACACCTCAGGTGACTTATTGGATATACACCGTAATGATCATACCAATGCAGGCTCCGTGTGGTGGACAAAAACACACACAGAAACCTGCAAACATAAACTGGGTAAAATCCAAAGATTGGCTAGCCTAGGTATAACTGGGGCAATGCGTACGACGCCTACAGCAGCAATGCTGAACTTCCCACCCTTACATTTGATAGTGAAATCCAAAGCATTAAGAGAGGCTTGCAGATCTAAAATTCAATCCTCCACAGGCAACAATGTGCAGGGACATGTCTCAATCCTGAGAGAGATGGATGAACACCTCATACTCAGTATGAGGTCTGATAGAATAGCCAGAGCATATACCATTGAAAAAACCTACGGAATAAGAATTCCGACGAGATGAATTGGAATGCAAGGCGGTAAAAATGAATGGACTCTACACAGACGGCTCTAAAAGCTCAACAGGCACAGGATCTGGAATCATCGGAGACGGCAACTTGAGGCAAAGAGTAAGCTTCAGCCTCGGGGAGCACGCAACCGTCTTCCAAGCAGAAATTTACGTCATTCTAACTTGCGCGCAAATACTGTTAGATCGAGGTTACCACAACCAAAAAATCTTTGTAGTATCTGACAGTCAAGCAGCCCTTAAATCGCTGAACCCCTGTGAGGTGGGGTCCGGACTAGTAACGGACTGCATCGGCAGACTGAACGAGCTAGGGGGGAAAAAGTTTGTCAACCTGGTATGGGTGCCAGCTCACGCCGACATACTAGGGAACGAGAAAGCAAACGGTCTGGCCAAAGAGGGCAGCAAAATAAGACCCATTGGACCAAAACCAGCCTTTGGCATTCCTTACGAAATGGCAAAGAGAGAAATACAGTCACTTCTAACGAAATGGCATACTAAACACTGGAGGAAGACTCCCGGGCAGGGCCACTCTAAAGTCCTACTGGAGAAACCTTCTGACAAAAAAAACACTCTCTACTCAGAATGAGTAGATGTGAGCTACGACTGGCAACGGCACTGATAACGGAACATTGCCAGCTCCAAAAGCACCTGTATACAATGGAACTAGAAGAAGACACACTATGCAGAGGGTGTGCAGAGGCAGAGGAAACTCCAATTCATCTTCTGCTTCACTGTGAAGCTTTCACAAGAAGTCGTCACAACATTTTCGGAAAGGAGAAGATGCTCCAAAGAGAACTGCTTAAACTACCAAACATATAAAGAAGAGTATATCCGAGGCGCACAATAGACCCAAGAGATCGCGGTGCAAGGAACCACTGAGGGCCAGCCTCAGGGAAAATAATAATAATAATTCCGGTTTATAACACAAAGTTATAGTAGTTGGATGTGACATATTTGAAAATAGCGTTTGCCATCCTCTTTTCAAGTTATAATATTACCCATATATTTTATATATTTTTTTTTCTATAAAATATATCTATATATTTTATTTTTTCGTTTTTGATTTAATACTTTTTAATAAAATGGGGTATAACTTAAATAATGGAGACCCCACATATTATATTTATCGATTTCTCCATAAGAACCATCGAATTCTGCCCACCTGCTCAAAGCGGTTAAAATTTAAACCCAATTTACACTAATCCAATAGTTGAAATAAAGTTCCTTTTTTGAAACTTTTTAAGCTCCAAACCAGAAAAGACGCAAGTCGCTTAAGATGTTCAAAACGAGATAAAATTAAGATTGTCGATAGAGAGCACATAATTTGTAAGTCAATTAATTTGCATCCAACGATCTTGTCTATTTGACATACAAATATCAATTACGTTGTGACATAAAATTCCAACTTTCTTAAATGAGACGTTTTAAAATTTCGAACGATATAAAATTTTAAAAAGCGCCACACTTTTAAAATTAAGCAAAAGCGATAAATTTGTTGCGAGTGTGTTGCGATTGAAATTATTGAGAGCTTTGTCAGATTTGCGTCTGTTTGCCACACACACGATACATATCGTAATTTCTATCATGTATGCACCATTAATATAAATCATGCACACCGCAATTCTACTATGTAATCAAAAGCGGCTTCATCAGATATATGAATACCACCTACTTGGACAATTGTATCGATGGTCAGTGTGTTCGTTCCTTTCGAAGCCTACGGCGATTTGAGTTCAAAACAATTTGCTTTGAAAAAATCATATCTTAATTTATAAGCCCTGTTGGATGCTGGCAATTATATATTTTTTATACGAGTATTTAAAAATAAAACAAAACTTCTTATAATTAACGTACTTTCCTGCAGTCTCACCATGAATGAACAAACACACGTCACACGTCAATGATTTGAAATTTGTATCAATGATTGCCGTTTTATTTTAAATTCCCAACTGTTCCTGTTGTTTATTTAACATCAATGCTTTTTGCTAATAAATACATAGCGAAAACATAACACTTATATTTTAAATTAATGAGGAAGACGCTATTGAAAGACGAACTAAACACTTCTTCGGAGACATAAAAAATGTTTCTGTTCCTATTTTTATGATTATTGGTTGAAGAATTCAGTAACAACTTATAGCTATGTACCAGATTAACCAAGATTAACAGATTAAAGTATATCTCAATAAATGTACCTAACACTTTTGCGTAGGAGAACGAGAACTATATTTTCTATTGACATTATTTACATATTCATAAATTTATTAATTTGAATTTTGTTTTCAATTATCACACCTTTAAATATTTCTTATGATGTTTGAACTTTTGGGTAGGCAAGGCAATTATGCGAAAATCATAAGACTAATGAATGCTATTTGGTTAAAATTCTCGTTTACTTCTCTCACGAAAACAGTGTAACTTCAACAGCCGAAAATTCTTTAAAAATCCGACAACAGAATGTTGGCAACAAACGCCCATTTAAACACCCGCAGGATTTTATTTCAAACTTAACGTTTACAGTTTTTCGTTTCACATGGCTTCGGTAAAATTAAAGAGGTGTAGGTATTAAAAAAACAAGGCTCGATTACACATTGATTGACATTGATCATCCACGACTTGTTCGCATACACAATTTAATTATATAAAATATAATTTTGTAAGTACTGCGTGACTAATATTTTTAATTATAAGTTATTCAAAAATAAATTTGTAAACGTGAGATTCGAGATAATAATTATAACAAAGCTGTATCTGAATTAATTTAACAATGCGGGGCTTAAATAATTGTAATTGTTTTTAATAATTTGGTTCAAGGTAAGTATTAACCCCTTAAAAGCTCAAAATAAGGCAGTACTACTTGTTTTAATTGATTTCCACTTCACAAATATTTATGAATGCACCTGACAATATGATAGTTTCATAAACTACTCGTGACAGTTTTAAGCAGAAATGCAATTGAATTTTCCAATACTTATAAATAAATTCGCATTTTATTAAACTAGAACATAAATTTAAAGTTACACGGAGTAACAAACCGAGGTTAATGTAAAGTTTAATTCATCATCAAGTATAGTTAAATATAATAATAATAATTAAACACGCCCTAATAATTAATAGGAAAAAATCCAAATCGGATGAATCGTAAATTTTAATTCCTAATTTTAACTGACAACGTGACAACTGTGAACTGTTCTTTCCACTCGTTAAAATCTCCACGTTATTATTCGTGCGTACTGTACTGTTAACCAAATAAATGTAACAAACAAGTTCTTATGTCACGACGAGTTAGTTGTTGTGGCTTTTAAAGTCATTTTTGTACTTCCATTATTACACTTAAAGTAAAACAACATTTATTTTAACGCCAATGTTTATCTTACTGAAAAGCGCGAGCTGCACGAGGTGTGATTAAAAAACACGCTATATTTATGTTGCCGCACGCAGCAGTATTTTTTATCAATCGAAACAATATTGTAGGGTTTGCTCTTAAAAATAAGATCTGTATTATAGCAACCTTCTGTCATAAACTCATAAGACTGGTAAATTAAAATTGATCAATTCATTTGTTTTTGGTTTTAATTGCGCAAAGTCTGGTAATGAGTATCCTAAAAGTTCCAATAAATCAGAGATGAAATTTAGCGATAGTAGCCGGAGACGTGTCACTTGTCTCGGTTTTTCGTAAATATCTCGAAAACTATAGATTATAGCTGAAAAGTGGTTCTATACTAAATTAAAGCTGTTAAAATTTGCTACAAAATTGCACGTAAGTATGTATGTTTTTGTATTCATACAGTTCACCAAGTTATAAGGCGTTAAAAATTAATGTTTTTTACCAAAATCATCAATGCAACAGCGCTAACGTGATGGTTTTGGCAGAAAATGCCATTTTTCAACGCCTTATAATTTGGTAAACTTTAGAAAAACAAAAAACATCAAAAAGTTCAATTTTTTAGAAAATTTTATCAGCTTTAATTTTGTAAGCAATCACGTGTCAGCTCCAACCTATAGTTTTCGAGATATTAACGAAAAACTGAGACAAGTGACATGTCTTCGGCCATTAAAGCTCACACCTGATTCATCATAAAAACTATTAAATTTTTTTGAAGATGAAACGTATTTGGTGAAACCCTTAATTGACTGGTCAATAGCGATTTTTTTAAATTATAATATACTTAACCGTATAATGTGGTTTGTCTAATGTTATAGTCAAAACAAGGAGAGGTGTCCTATGACTCATCGCTAAAACGACTTAAAAATGACGTATTAAAATATTCGGTTGCGTTTCCACAAAGTAAAAACAAACTTATAAACAAGGATAGCGTGACACCTCTCCTGGTTTTGACTATTCATGCAGCGTATCTTTCATTTGGCCTTCAGTATACCCTAGGACCTATAGGACGACGATCAGAACCGTATAAACACAATCTGAATTCGACTGCAAATAAAACTTTCGTCCAATCATCAATCTGCCAGTTAACACGTTCCCTTGATGCAAACGCTAATCTGGCTCTACGATGCCTTACAGGTAATTTCAGGAAGGTTGCTGCCGCTCGAGGAAAATAAATGTGTTCAGCAAGTAGTCGTCAAATGGTATCAGTACTTACTAGGGTCCTATGGACTTATGGACATCAGTCATCTGCATTTGAAGACTTGTTGCTGTAGTAAATCGTTCTCTAACAGCCCGAAGCTTTACGAAACGGTTTTCAACGACGTTAGTGGCATAGTGGCCCGTGATATGCCTAGTCTTGCTCTTCTTGTATGCTCATTTGTCTCCATAAAACGTTATAGCGTTCTAGCAGTCTAGCAATTGTGGTATGAGACACAACAAACCTTCTATACCGAGTTCTTGGGTTGTAATCCCTTCAACAGACAAAGTTGTAACTTGAACACACTCATCGCAAGTTAAATTTCGGTTAACACGTTCCATTGTAGCTTGAATTAAAAACTATGGCTACTATGCAACTTAACACCCATTGAAAAGCAGTAGGCATTACTTTATTTATGCATGAGATGATCAAATTAAAATAAATGTGCACAAACACAGAATAAATGAGATGTTGTATCCAATCATTCAATATAATTCGTAATACTCGTTCGATTTTAAAAATAAAGCCAAAAATCATAGTGGTGCGTTAATTTTGCGCGTTAGTGTAGAATAATCGTCTGATTTAGCTTTCTGTGACTTCTGGCTCTTTTAAAAAATTAAAACAAATGCGAAGGGAAATTAATGTTAGAATACATGTTGTGTACTTACAAGCAAGGATCACAAAACGATACAGCGTATATCTATATTATACTACACAGTAGACTCGTTATTATATAATACGGTATACCTACGAGTATAATAAGGTATCGGACAACAATATTAGGCCGATTGAATCCAATTTATATCTAGAGAGGTTTACGGTGTCCCATTCTTTCTGAGCCACCAAATATAAATAAAAGTGCGCCCTTTCCGAAACAATGCTCTTTAACCCTTAACTCGCGACGTTGATATTTTTTACGCTTTAGGCGAACGGCGGTATCTGACGCTTCTCTTATTGTATAGCAGTAAAACGCACAGAATAATACGCAAATATCAGTTTTTTATTAACTAATATTAAAATGCAAAGCTTAAAGTATAAGATAAGCCAAAAAAAATTGAATTTTTATGAAGTAACATTTATTTTATTACCGTTTCTTCCGAGTTAGATGCCATTTTCTAAAGAAAATTATATTTTAACAGTGTACCTAGTACCTACTTGAATTTAAAAAAATCAATTAAATTATATTTTCCAATAATAAACAAAGAAATTTCACAATATAATTAGTTTGATTTTTAACACTTTATAAAAATATACAAATACACACGTAATAAAATTAGTCACGCTGTAGGCGACGGTTGGTATAATAAACCGCGCGAACCTTGGCAAACGGTCTCTAATTTAGGGATACTAAAGACTGGTGACGGCGACATCCGGTCAATTCGTCGATATCACAATATTTTCAAGCTAGACAAGTCAGCAACTTCTTAGGTGTGTCAATAAAATTGTTATGAAACTTTAAATTTTGCGGGGCGGTACCATGTACCGCCTTCTCGGGTTAACGGTGAAAATATGAATTTTCTAAAAAATTTATGAAGAGTGGAAATGGACCAATGACGGCTCAAACTGTAAATTAATCAGTTACGTGTCTTCATACCTATCTAATTTATATACGAAAATCTTTATACATTTACTACTTCCGCTAACAATATGTTAAACTTCAAGAAAAAAATTTGCGACGAGTTTCGTTTGTTGCCAATTATGCAGATGATTGAATAATACACTCGCGTTGATGGGTATTTGATTGCAGTTGATTTATCACAAAACCGTAGTTGAATAACTGATTGGTAATTTTGTCAACAATGGTAAATGGAAAGAATAAGACGTAAGAAAGTATTATGTCAAGTAAAGTTAGAGTTGCACAGGTGAAAAACCTTTTTCTTCACAACTTCAACTTATAACAGTCGGCTTTAGTAAATTTGGTGAAATTAGTGATCTAATTACTGGTCAAAACTTTTCATACGGCAGAAGTTGAAATTCCGTAAATTCAAATTTGCTAGAAATTTTTAACTTTTTAATAAACATTGTGACTCTTTTTAGCTTAGAGGTTTTAATTTGTTACTTATCAACACCAACTTATGAAAGCCACTTTGAATTTTTACGTTACCAAAGAGAAGTGCCTAAATTATGCCAAACAAATTAAATTAATGTAATGTTTAAGATGTGTAATCATAATCAGAAATCACATTATGATAATTCCATTGGCCTTTTTGAAAACATTTGCATTTTTATAGCTCATAAAAAAACCTCAAACTGAAGACCCGCCTTTTCCGCTTTTCTCTTTATCGATGACGGTTATTGAATTCCGTAAGGTTCTCTGCAGGTGCAGGAAAATTTGAGAATATCGCTTCGATAAATTTCCAAAACGCGGCTAAAAACGTCCTGTATAATAATTAGTAAAATTGCAAACATCTTACAATAGTGATTGATGGATTTCGAGTACAATTTTTTTAAATGGTTTCCAATTGATTAGATAATTAAGAACATAATGATGAAAGATTTGCGTCACTTAAAGTAAGCCCTGACCTCATTAACAAAATTTTTTGGATTATACATTATATCCACCTACTTAAAAATAAAAAATACATAAATTTTTCTCCGATGTTTGTTTAATTACTAAAACTACTTATATTAATTAATTATGCCGTTTATTACTCCGCGCTTACTTCTAAGTGACTTTTTATAATAAAATTACCGCGGCATTTAAAAATTAATTAAAATTCATTTGGGTAAATTAACCGAAATTCTTTTTAGACCTTTTCCGAATTTTATCGGAGTTATAAACAATGTAAAAAAAAATTATATTTATTATAAGAAAACCGTACTAATAGAGTAGTTAAAATTAGTGGGTGTAACATGTTTTTTTCCTCCTTACTAAAATCAAATTTTATTTTAATTTAAACGACCAAGATCGCATCCGGGCCTTAAGCTACGTGTTAAACAGTGTAATTTGTTATCTTACGTAAAATTTTTTGATAATTGCTCGCATAAATTAGTGACAAAATAATTTACACTTATTAAATGGTGTTTTTCAATATTTATTATTCGCTTCGCAACAGGTAGGTAATTTATAAGACGAAAATTAATACCAAAGGAAGTACAAAAGAAGAGGTAAATGGTGCCTAAATTACGTGTAGACTTTTTCAGATAATTGCATTTCTTTAAAACTCATAGAGTACACATCAAAAAAGTTGATAATGCGGATCGCGCTTTTTAACTTCGGCTGCCGATACAAACTAAACAGTCAATTTTAGTAGAGGTTCGAATCATTTTTGTAGAAATTTTCGTGCTCTTATTTAGTCATCCTCGAATAACCAATTTCTTAAATAAATGCACTTGGTGATCTCATCTGGTCTCCCCAGGCCCGGATTCGAAAGTTCGAAAATTTTAGTGGGGATTGATATGGTCTCCAAAAAGAATTTTTCACAAAAAGAAAGTAAGTGAACGCTAACAGAATCAATTTTCTAAGATATTCAAAGTGAGAAAGAGCAAACAGCATAAAATTATAGTATTGTTGAAGATTTAGAGCCCCTTTTAACCCGAGGCGCTAGACTTCAGCCTAGTCAGCCTAATGGTAAATCCAAACCTGGGCCTCCCTATCCGACCAATCGTCTTCAGTGTTTAAATCTGTTGTTTTTCATTTAAATGAGAATTAGTAGTTAAAACGTTCAAAACAGTACCAGTAGGTGAAATTTCATTCTGTTTAGTAGCAAAAGACGACTGGTTACGCTACGGAAGTTTCTACAAGAAAAATGACAGATATAATATGTTGTTTTCATTTAAAAAGTTGAGTTGGTGACTATAGCAACGGAATAGTTGAATAAAAACCAATTTCTATCAAACCGAATTGTGAGTTTACCAAATGTTATCATCATGCGCTTATATAAGTATATACTTTCTTTACACAGTGTAGAGATGATCAAGTGTATTTATTGTCCTGTGATAACACATCGCATCTTTCCGTACATGCTTTTTGAATTTGGGAAGAAATTAATCAACATTTATGGCAATTCTTTTAAAAAAAAGAGCATTGTCTCGTTCATCAATAAGATCATTACTTACTTGTCACAATTTGAACCCATCAGTTCAATTTCAATTCCAATTTAATGACGCATATGAAGTGTGAAATTAAATCCGAACAAGAAACCTGGATTTCGTATAATTAATTATAAAAATGTGGAGCAACAGAATTGTCTCACGAAAAACGTCTTTTAAAAAATTTACATTAAAAGCGCTAAAAAAGTAAATTTATACGGTTGGCCTTGTGGAGTGGCTAAATTATTAATTTTTTATTAAAACAAATCTACAAAATTAATATAACACCAGTTTATGTTAATTTAATTTCTAATTTAATGAGTTGAGTTCCCACAAATTTAAAAATCGTTGACAAATTATTGTTGGGCGTTTTTAATAAGAAACTTAATTAAATAATACAATATCGAAACGAAAACGAATTACTATCTAGTTTAATCACGTAGATCAAAATGTATTTACCAATACGTCTACCTGTACCTGTACCTACCTGTACGTCTTAAAGAAATTGTAAGAAGTTTTTAATTTGAATAAATTTATTAGATACCAATTATATTAAAATATTTATGAAGGTTTATTGAGTAAGTTAGAGAATGCCCACCATACGAATAGATGTGGAGATTAAAAACTGTTCCTCTCAATTATTTATTATTTACATTTATATACAGGGCGTTTCACTTCGAGTGTACCAAAGTACACGTATACGTCCGATTTGCACCCGTTATGGAAACTGTGCAGCAAAAAGTAAGAAACATCCCTGTTGAAGTTGAACCCGCTCTTATTAGTTTTACAAGAAATAGGAATCAAAAGAAGTCCAAAATCACCCCATTTGTCACAATTTCGCCTATTCGCATCTATACCAGATGCCTACGACGTCATTGATATGAATAGAAATATGAAACAAACAAATAACTAAACAAAAATAATGCTGGATTTCAAGCCTATAACTACCTATATCAAAATCTTCCATGAAAAAATATTAAAAATCTGGTACATCGAGCTGGAGAGTTTTTGCGTGCTTGGTCGATTAAGTTTTTTAAGCTCTCAAAAATAAATAAATAAAATTAATTAAAGATATATTGTGCATTAACTAAAGAATTGATTCGGTTAAATTGGAAGATTATCAAGTTACAATTACATGACTTGTCAAAATCGCTTTCTTATTTTGACTGCTCGAAACATAAAAACGCGGTCTTATTGGAGTTATAATACAAACGTTTAAATACAATAACCGTTTTTTTAAACCACATACATAAAAGTCGAAATATACAAAGTGTTTCTCACACGTGTGTTTTATACAGCGCAGTCGTCAAGGGGGAAGCTATAAAAGGCGTAATATAAGAAAGTTTCTTATAAAGTCTTATAAAGTTTGATTTTGAATTTTTATAAATAATTTTTTACATTTAGGGGAGATAGATAGATAGATAGATAGATAGAGATAGATCAACTAAGGATTTCACCTTCAAAAAATTCCGATACTTTCACACACTCGTTTGGAGATGTCTAGTGATGACTATACTAAAAGTCCTGAAGAATCGGCGGTGAGCTTCCGCGGCAATGGCCAAAGACATGTCACTTCTTCCGGATTTTCGTTAAAATCTCGAAAACTATGGGTCAGACCTAAAACATGACGATATATAAAATTAAAGCTGATAAAATTTGCTATAAAATTAAATATGTGCATTTTTTTATATTTCTAAAGTTTACGAGTTATAGGGTGTTGAAACTGGGTGTTTTTTTGCAAAACTACTTTAGAGCTGCATAGGGTAATATTTGGTAAGATTATGCAAGAATTACCCAAAAATTATTCTAATGGTTTCCAAACTTCACACTCTTATTTATAGATGTCTAGCGATTTAAAAAAAACAAATTTCTTATAGGCCCGAGGTCATGTCTTTAGGCAATGACTAGCAATGTGATACTTCCTATCGTTTTGATAAAAAAATCAAAGTAATAATTTTAATTATTATGTACAATAACTAAATTAGAGAAAATCGTATATAATAGAGAGAGATGTAGATATTCAAAATTTTTCAAAACTTTTTAAAACTGATTAAAACTCGACAAAGGTGCTAATAAAACGTCCAAAACGTACCATTAAATTTACCATTTCGGACGTTTTATTAGCACCTTTGTCGAGTTTTAATCAGTTTTAAAAAGTTTTGAGAAAAAGGGACTTTTTCTAATGCCCTACAACTCGGTAATTACTAGAAAAACGAAACAATAACATCTGATGGATTTTGTGGCAATTTCCTTCAGCTTTATTTCTTTATAGTCACATTTTAGCTCTGACTAATACTTTTTGGGATATTAACAAAAAACTGAAAAATGTGACATGTCTTCGGCCATTGACGCTACAGCTTACCTCTGATTCATCAGGATTTTTAGTATATTCATCAATAGATATCTACATCTCTCTCTATTATATACGATTTTCTCTAATTTAGTTTAATTATTACTTTGATTTTTTTATCAAAACGATAGGAAGTATCACATTGCTAGTCATTGCCTAAAGACATGACCTCGGGCCTATAAGAAATTTGTTTTTTTTAAGTCGCTAGACATCTATAAATAAGAGTGTGAAGTTTGGAAACCATTAGAATAATTTTTGGGTAATTCTTGCATAATCTTACCAAATATTACCCTATGCAGCTCTAAAGTAGTTTTGCAAAAAAACACCCAGTTTCAACACCCTATAACTCGTAAACTTTAGAAATATAAAAAAATGCACATATTTAATTTTATAGCAAATTTTATCAGCTTTAATTTTATATATCGTCATGTTTTAGGTCTGACCCATAGTTTTCGAGATATTAACGAAAATCCGGAAGAAGTGACATGTCTTTGGCCATTGCCGCGGAAGCTCACCGCCGATTCTTCAGGACTTTTAGTATAGTCATCACTAGACATCTCCAAACGAGTGTGTGAAATTTCAAAAGTATCGGAATTTTTTGAAGGTGAAATCCATTTTCGATATTCATTGACTGGACTAAGAGTGGCAATGAAACGGACTAAGTAACATTATTGTAAGAACTGAAATGTATTTCACTTTGATATTTTTAAAAATGCAACTTTGCATATTTATCAACCAACTATGATTTTGACATGAATCAGTCTTTTAATGAGCGGGAAATAGAGTGGATGGGTCTTTGTTAATTAGCATAAAACGGCTGATGTCTTTATAACAGCACTTTTTCGTAATAACGCGTTGAAAATATTCAAAAAGATATCAGGAATTAGTACAAGGAGAGAAGCTCTTCCCGATTTCTTCCATTTCCGGTTAAACTGGAACTTAAAATTGTACATGTTTGATATCATTTCACAGCTAACCTCACGATATTTTAAAAAAGCATAAAATATACAGGGTGTTTCCAAAAACTCCTTTTGATAGCCTAATTTCCGGTTTAACCGGAAGTGTTTTTAACCAAAATTTTAAAAAATAATACAAATCTATAGAATAATTTAATATAAAATATCAACTTGCATGTTTTTGAAGTTTTCACCTTCAAATCTCGGAGTTTCGGAGCTCATACAGCTCCGGATCTGCTCATAGCAAATCAACCAAAGAACGGTGCTTAATTAAGAACTTCGATATCGACAGTTACAACATATCAAAAATTTGAAAAGGTGTTTTTTTAATTAGAGCCGATGTGTACTAACTTATAGCCGAGTATAAATACTGTGGGCCCAAATTTTTCAAAATGCTCCAAAATAACCCCCTTATTTTGGGCAAATCGCTTCAGTAGTTTTTGTTACAATACACTCACCCAGACCAACTTTTTCTGAGTTTGATTTTTTTAGTCGTTTGGATTCAGGGGGCCCGAAACGTCGATAAATTAAATTTAAAAAAACATTTTTTTCCTGTAATAATACATTTTCAAATAGACGCAGCCAACGAAAAAGTAAAAGGCAATCGCTGGTAATCATTACTCATTCAGTCGCTGAATGAATCGATGCGATAAATTTAAATTTTCCGAGTTTTTGTTCCAAATTTAAATTATTACAAAATAATTATTAATCATTATAGATATAGTATATTATGGTATAATTATTTTTAGTAGAGCCAAATAGCTTCTAACAAATTCATAGTATTTAGTGAAAATTTTTCTTATGTAGGTAGTATAGTATTACTACGTAGTATATTACCTAATCAAAATAATTTTACATTCCTGAAAATATAAAGAAAAACTAATGTATTACAACACGAGAATCTCGTAAAAGCTTGTGCATCTCGTATTAGTAGTACAAATTTTGAAGAATTCAACATGATGATGAGAAAGCGCCTACGTTTTAGTAAATATTCCGAACCCGTACTTAATTAGAAATAATAAATAAATCGCATTTTACACATTACAATAGTCCAGTAATACGAAAAATAATTTGAAAAACTGACCTTTATCCAGTTGTTGAACTGGCTAATTCGAAAGTCGAATTGCATCTTCAAAAATCCAAAAAGGCACAAAACACAAAAATAAAATAACGCGAACTTGCACACAGCTAGCAGCAAGCCGTACTAAATAAAATTAAATATCTTACCACATAAACATGTGCGAATCACCTCATGAAATTAAGTTGAACTATTTATCTCTTATCTACCGATGCAAGGCACCAATTTTGTTTATTTAAAAATAATGGTGCTCTTTAACAATAATGTTAGTTAAAAATTTTTAGATTATACAGGATGCAGTCAAATTTTGTTTCTTTTGTTAAAAGTCAGAAAATTTAGAGAATAAGATATTTTAAATTAAGGCCGATGTGTACTAACTCATTCCCAAAAGTTTATGGGGCACTCTCCGTAGCATAACACCATGTGTCCAAGTGTCCGATTCACAATTTTAGTTTCGTGAAACGAACATTTTCAGACTGTTCAGTTTTGATGCAAAAGGGTGAGCCAAACTGGATGTAGGTAATCATGAAACGCTCTGGATAAAATGTATACTTAATTCGAGTACTTACGCCTTAATTAATTTACGACAGTAAAAAAATGATGTTGAACTTAGCTTTACTTAACATGCGCTTATAAGTAAGCGGTAGGTAATTAGAACAAGACGTAAATTTTCTTACTAATTATAGTAATAGTTAATTACCACGCAACTAAAGTGTATGTCGTGCACTAGAATTTCTATTATGAAAAGGCACGAGCAAAAGGTTTTTTTTTCATTATTTAATAAATTTTAACTCTAAAAAGGTTTTGTTAATCTGTTATAAAGAGAAGTTAGATAATAAACTACTTTTATACCGAATCGCAAGTCTCATGGGACCTACAAGTGCAAATAAAGAATACGCTCTTAAACTTTTTGCTCTTACAAATCACTGTAGGACATTTAAATGGTTCAACTGTAAAAGCATTGTTTCCCATATAACTTCTCTTTAAAAGGATCCGAAATTGCATTAGCGCCTCTAGCACTGGCCATTGGCGTTCTGCACTTTTAAATAATTTTCTCAACACTTGAAAGAAAATGCGTTCTCGTGAGACTTTTAAATGCACAAAAGGAGGATGGTTTTCAACTTTTTATTTCAACACACACTGAAGTATTGTTCCGTAAGAACATGAGATTCTACTCTTGGCAGTCATTTTCAGGAAACTTCTCTTTTGTGGTTTCAAAATTACGGCAAAGCCCAATTTTTTAAGATTGGGTCTGCAAACTGCTCAAAAATGTTTAAGCTCCGGAAAATTAATTACATCATTAATAATATAACGTCTCTCATAAGTAGGTACCACAGTGGAGAGCAATTAAAGTTTGGTTTCGTAATAAATTGGGTAAATCTTTTTCTTTCCGGGGTTCCTGTTCTTTTGTACATCCCGGCGTATATTATATAGGTCTGTTTGCAGAAATGTCTATATACGGGCCTGCTCGGATAGCAGAACTCGGGGTAGAGTGTCTCAGTGGCCCAAAAGTTGGTTATCTGCTGTAAATGGTGTTGGAAAGATTTGTTCTCTTCTCCTCAATCTCTACAGTGCCCTGTCATTAGTCATTAGGTCTAGCGCCGTTCTCCAGATGGGTCCTGCTAAAACTTGGTAATATAAATACTATAGTAGCTAGTATATTGGCGATCCTGACAATTCATAAAATTGTATGAGAACTGTCGCAATAAGAAGTTAAAGTTCCAATCAAACGTTTGACTGCTCTTGTTTTTATGAAGAACGGGTAATAGTTTTGTTAGGTGCACTATTTTTTGATTTATAAAACTTTATTTTATAAACTACTTCCAACTACGTTCATCTACTAAATGAAAATCGCCTTGTAAACTATAGGTAATATGAATTGAAACTTTACAAGTAAGCGTATGCGCGAAACAATAAACAAAATGTTGTTATGTCAAGACACGACAAGACCAATATACTATTAGTACAGATAGTGTCACTTTACGAGCCTTTTAAGGCTAAATTGTAAATTAAATTAAGAGAATCCAAAGCAAAAACTGATAATTACACACTACTAAGAAAAAACGTTCATTAAATAATTATTTAGAAGAAGGTAAAGAGTAAGAATTTCTAATACCCACCAAGATTTATAACCGTCTTGAATCAAATAGTAAACTTGGATATAAACAGGATTTATTAATTGAATATTAATTTTATATTTCCTCGCAGATGTAGAAAAAAGCGAAAGATTGATATGACGACCAATTAATTTTATGGAAATTAGTGATGCCGGTGTTGCCTTATTTAGAGTGTTGCTATTTTTATTATCAGTACCAATGTTGTTTTTTATGAATTCATTAAAACGCTTTAACGTTGATTTTTTTAAATCGATTTTGTCGCAAATCGTAATATGGATTCGAGCTAATAAAGATAAAAGACATCAAAATTTGTTATGAGCTTCACATAAAATTCGATCCATTTTGGACCTTTCAAAAAAGTATTTGGGAAAAACGATAAAATGTATCTGACCTTTATGAAGGAACGATGTTGTTTCCAATTTTCAGATGTTGGTGAAAGTGAAATAGCAACTAGATAAAGCTAGCTGCATACTTAGGATTCGACAACAAACAACTTGTTTCGAACTGATCTTGAGAGAACGTTGTATACAGCATTTTCTACAAGCTTTAAAACGTTAAAACTCACTCCTACATACATTACAGAAATAGTTTTTATTTTTTTATTCTTTAAGTGCGCAGAAATACAAATTTATGGTCTTGATGCAAATTTAGAGTCAATATTAAATGAGCGGTGGACTGCTTTAGCATTTAAATGGAAAAAAGTTCGTACTTTTACGAAGGCATTAGACTTTAATTTAAAGAAGAAACCGTTGGTTCAATTTATCCCAGCTTAGCTTAACTGTAATGTTAAATAATATCTCACAAAACGAATAGTGTCAGTCGGATTGGCAAATTTTGCTCCACCACCCCACAGGAGCATTATAAAATATTTCGTAGTCGCCTCATCGCCTGGGACCCTAAACACATTAAATACGTTCCCCCTTTCAAATTATTACCAAACATCGTAATTTTTAGCTATAGATTCTATTTCAGCAAAAAATGAATGTAGACCTGTATCTTTAAGCTTCAGGTAACGACTAAATTTTTTTTGTTTCATCTCGATACTATTACCACAAGTACCAATCCTACCACAAGTACCAATCCATCCACAAGTATTCAAGCTTACTACAAACATACGAGTTACACAAAAAAACAATCGACCAACTCGAACGAAAACCAGAGCAGGTCCTAATTATAAAACCAAGATATCTATACGCCGACTTACCTCGCTAATGTGGAAGCGAAACAAACGATCAGTCTAAAAAACGACACCAAGATCCCTCATCTCATTCTTATTGTGAAAAGGTAAGCCGGTTAACACTCCAATCATATAATCCGTTAAAATTCTCCTGAAGGGCGCCACACAATCAAGAACTGAGAATACTCTCATCCAAAGTTTAAGACCATCTGCATACATTAACACACTTTGGTTCACTCAGTACTTGGAAAATATCATTCGTAAAGATTCAAAAAGCAATGGATCCAAATTACTGCTCTGTGGAACACCGGTGGGAACCCCAAAGGCGTCGTCAGGCGTGCCCGCGTCAAAAACAATATATTGCAACCTACCACAGAGATACAAGCTAAGAAATTTCAGCGACGAATCTGGCCATCAATCTGTATATCACATCCACCTGTCCACCACCATCCAGAACCTGCTACAGCTCCTGTGAAACCCCTAACAGAGATCCGTAGCAACAGATTGGTTCGGCATAAATCTATGTTGCTCCTCCGAAACCTACAAGTGCTCCATACGCATGAATTATGAAGCAAAATTAGAGCGCCAACTAAAACTTGAAACAACTTACTGAATTGCTTTTAATTCTCACCGCAGCCTCAAGTAGCTTCTTTGATATTGGGCCCATCCGGGAACTGTGTGGCGCTGCAGCGCTTCATTAAAGTGCTTTGCATCCATGAAGAAGCGCTTTAATGAAGTTATGAAATGGTCAAATAAATAAATTGTCGAGGAAAGTTTTTGCTGTATAAAAAATAAAAACTTGCTAAAGTGGATCTAAGCTCTGTTGACCTTGAAAATTCTAAAGTTTTCCGCCTGCGGCGCTAGGGATCCCATACAAAGTCCAAATAAGAAGATTGGATGATAAGATACAAAACAAATTTGACCAGGGCTCCAGGGCGCCGAATATGTTTACAATTTTCACCGGAACGTAGTTTCCTCTCATCTCAAATGGTTTATTTGCGCATTTGAAGCTGGCTGACTATACAATTTTAAGATTTTTAATCATAGATTGCCCCCCTGTAAGTGGCATGAATAGAAAATATCCCATTCTTTCGCATTGTATGTTGGTCGTATCAATTATTACAAATTACCCGTTTGCATATTGACGATCATAATGGTAACAGTTTGATACCCACTTTGATTAAATACACTTATTAATTGGACCTTTATAGTGTAAATGAACAGCTCATTATGTAATTACTACAACTAAATGGGTATATCTAAGTGATCTAAATAAATAAATTGTAAAAAAATTTCATAAAAACAAGTTTTTAACGCTTATTAACGTGTAGGTTCTATTATGTTTCTGTGATGAACAGTCAATTAGTTACAGAGCAATTTCTATAATTAAAATTACGGGAATCGATTTCCGTTACAAAAAGAATAATAAAATATGTAATAAATAGCAATTAATGAAATTGTTTACAAGAATGGGAAATAAAAGCGAATAGTTTACAGATAGGCATTGCTATAATAAACTATCTAAAGGGTGATTTTCTTAGAGTGCAAGAACTTTTAATTGAAATAAAACATGTTTTGTTACTAAAATAGTTATTTATGTATTAAGGGCATTAAGTAGATGTTTATACCCTGTGGGCGACAGTTTACAAACACGAGGGCCTCTGGCCCGAGGGTTTGTAAGTCGTCTGAGGGTATAAACTCTAGTAATGCCCGTGGTTCATATAAAACTTTATGTTTTACTAGTTCATTATAAATAAATAAATAATATGAGTGATTTCATTGACAAATTTTTATAGTAAGCACTGATTAAAGTCAATTAAAGTTGCTAAGAAACTACTTGTTTTATATTTGTTTAAAGTAAAAGTGCATATCTGTCATAATGGAAGAAACTAAAATTCCAGATGAAATTATAATAAAAGCTGAAAAAGCTACTGAAAAATTATTACCCCAGAAGTCTAAAGTCCTATACAATAAGGAATACGAAAAATTTCAATACTGGATGACAGAAAACAACGTTGACCAAATCAACGAGACTGTGCTGCTTGGATATTTCGGAGATTTGGCTCAATCATTTTCCCCGAATTCTTTGTGGGCTAAATACTCCATGTTGAAGAAGACATTATTAGTAAATAAAAATGTAAACGTTAAAAATTATTATAAATTAGGAGAATTTTTAAAACAAGGATCAAAAGGATATGAACCAAAAAAATCTAAAGTTTTGTCCAGAGAGCTAGTGTTACAGTTTATTCATAATGCGCCCGATGAGACATTTTTGATGGTAAAAGTTGCCTTGATTTTTGGTGTTTTTGGTGGATGTAGACGACAAGAATTGGTTAATATGTTAATTAATCATGTAGAAGACCGAGGCTCAGTTTTTGTAATAAATATACCTGAAACAAAGACTGATAAGAAGCGAGTTTTTACCATTATCGATGAAAATCAGATGAATAGTATTATGTTGGTAAGAAAATACATCTCTTTACGACCACATGGATGCTCTGAAAAAAGATTTTTCTTAGGATACAGACATGGCCGTTGTTTTGGACAGCCTGTGGGGAAAAACACGTTTGGAAAAATACCTTCCCACATAGCAAAATATCTGGGTTTAAGCGATGCAGATAAATTCACTGGCCACTGTTTACGGAGAACATCTGCAACTCTTTTGGCAGAAGCAGGGGCTAGTATGACTACATTGAAACGACATGGTGGCTGGAAAAGTTCTTCGGTTGCAGAAGGACATTTAGAGGATAGCATTTCTTCAAAAAATAAGGTTTCCAGAATGTTAGCTGGTGTGCCTTCTACCTATCACGATTTATTACCAACGTCAGCCATTTCTGTGAATGAAGGCGATAAGTTAATTACAAATACGGCATCGACATTCACAGCAGCCAATGTTACTATTACTGGATCCTTTCAGAATTGTCATTTCAATATTAAGTAGACTTAATATTTACTTCATGTACTATATCAAACGAAATAAATATATATTTTTTTAAATTTGCATCTTTTAAATACTCGTTGGAATATTAAGATTTTTTAATACCCCGCGGGCGTTAAGATTCCTTAATGCCCGTGGGGGTATAATGACTAGTATAATATATCTCGTAACAAAGCAATAAAAAGATAATAATGAACTAGTAAAACATAAAGATAATTTTAGGACATTTATTGTTTAAAAATAATTTCCGGACTAAGTGCACCACGATTACTACTTCAAATAAACTGCATTCGATTAGTCCAATTTTTGACCACGGTTTCAAGCAATTTAAATAACAGGGGCTATGTTCATTTCTAAAGTTAGTGTCAATTGTTGCTGGTTTATTAGCATAAACTAGTGTCTTCACATATTGACATAGAAAATAATCCAATAGCGTAAAATTCCACGAGGGATTAGATTAAGGCCTTAGAGGCCAATTCACTGGACCATTTCAATAGCACGTAGCTCCATCATGCTAAAACCAAAAGTCTTCCAGGTTGATTTCAAGTAAATTTGGATGCAAATATTCTATGATCATGGTTCTGTAACGACCACCATTAACTGTAACATTCGTTTTGTCTTTGTTTTAAAAAAATAAGAGACAATGATGCCTCCAGCATGTAAACCACACCAAACAGTACATTTTTCAGGATGTAGTGAAACCTGAAGAACCTCACGAGGATCATTATCACTCCATATACGGCAATTTAGCCAGAAATGAGCTTCATCACTAAACAAAATTTTTCGATAGAAAAGTGGACCAATTTGCAATTAACTTTCGGCCCATTCACTAAATAAACGACGCGAACGATGGTTTTGTGGCTCGAGATCTTACACTAATTGGGTCTTGGTGTAGACTTAGATCTTTATGTAAAATTTTCCATTTAGCGGACTAACAAAGACCAGCTTATTGAAAACGGCAACGAATAGACAAATGCGGATCTTCAACAACAATTTCCATTACAAACATCGATATTTTCTTCTCTACGTACAGTTCTTCGTCTTTTGTTGCTTTCGTATCAAGTACCAACGTTGTTTGGAATTTTTCAATAACTCGACGAATAAGTGACTCAGATGGGCAATTATGTACATCACAAAGTTCTCGAAGTGTTCTATAAATTTGACAAACAAAACATTGATTTTGGAACTAAATTTCTATAATTTGCAAACGTTGTTGCGGTGTAAATCTTTCCATGTCAACCGGCGTAAGCCTTACTGGAGTTCTACTACACAATTATAAAATAATAGCAAACACTAGCAAGCTGTAAATGTCTATTATAAAACTCATCCTACAGCTACTAGATTTACTTAAAAAATACTTATAAAGATTTAATCAAATGTCGATATCTTGAGATAATTGTTCCTATTAGTGAAGTAGGAGTTGGAAGCCACTTGTTCGTATAAATTTTTTTCTTCTTCAAAACCACTAAGTATTAGAATATTACACAACATAATAAGTCTGATGACAACTTAAAGAAAACCCATAAGACGAAACTGTAAAATTTTCAAGTGAGAAACAGTAATTGCACGTTATGACTAACTTCAATTTTTTTATGGTAATATCTAATTAATAAATTTTATTACAGTAATTAAAATCGATCAGAAAATCCCATTTAGAGGCGTTTTTAGAAATAAACTTGATCTACTTTTTAAAAATTATTACCACACCAATTAATAATAATAATAATATTTATTTAAAGAGCACGCCGAGTGTCTGTTATTTCGAAGTTCAAGTAAAGCAGCAACCAACCACTATACCATCAAATATCAATTTCTTTATAAATAATATTGACATACTTTTCTAAGGCACAGATTAGTTACGTCATACATTAAAGAGTGATAATTATATAGTCGCAAATAATATGTAAATACTTAATTTATATCACCAGACTCAAATCATAAGGGGAGTGTCGGCTCACAACAAAACTTTATACTTTTATAGCGTTTAAAATAAATAACTAAATATAACTGTAAGAATTAATTGCGGGATTTATTTGTTAGAATTGCTCAATGCTCAATATATAGCTTGTTATTTTTTTTTAATTTGAGAAATTTGAGAAATGATTTATAAGTTATTGAATAGGCACATTATCGCGTCGATGTACTTACAATTACTTCTTCAGTATAATAGAACATTTATCGTTGGTCTAACTGTCAATACACAATTTTATTAATTAGAGATATTTTTTATCGGAAGCTGTTCATTGACATCATTGGTTACTGCTTAAGAATCTTAATTGCTATTTACACAAGACCGGGCTGCTGCAAATAGGTATTTGAATTCATGCATTTTACTACAAGTGTCACAGGATGGCCTGTCGTAACGTTGAAAATAGCAAAATAGTGAGTAGTACACCCTACCAATCAAAGATGGGAACTATCACAGTTTTACCGGTTGTACCGCATAGTCTGCATAATACAATACATATACAGGGTGCTAAAACATCACAAACTTAAAAGGGGGCCTAAAATATACAGAAAAGAACATGAGCTCGGCCCAAAAATGGCCGGTTGCGGAGATACGGAGGATTTTTCCTGTTATAGTAGCATTAATTTGTGGCTCCAGCACGGTGATGCTCCAGCTCATTTTTCGATTGTCGTTAGAGAGTATTCACCCGAAACTTTTGGACACAGATGGGTAGGAAGGGGTGACCTGTATCATAACCTGCAAGATCGTCCAATTTAAGCACCTTAGATTTTTTTCTTTGGGGATATTTAAAAACTTTAGTGTAATGCTATGGGTGTAAATGACCTCGAGAAGCTGTAGCAACGAGTAAATCAAGAATGTCACCAAATCCGAGCCATTGTTGGAGCTTTCGAAAGAGTCCAATGGTCTTTGCGGTCCTTGGTCGTAGTCTCTTGAAATGGAGGGAGGGCTCTTTGAACATGTTTGACCATTATTAGTCGTGACGAAGATGATTATTACATTCGCTTCCAATGTAGCAGTGTCAATTACGAGGACTGCCGCTAGTGATCTTGCCGCCTGTGGACCAAGTCGAATATTGGCTTCAATCGGCTTCATTGTAATTTTTAGAGAAAAAAATGCATACTAAAAGTTATTATGAATAACAACAGTAATACTTTCAAAATTTCAAAAATTTTCTAACATCTAAATTGTCAACTTTGACAGTATAAATAATCCGACTGCGTAGCTGACAAATGTTCAAACTTTCGTACACTAGTATTATATCTCGGACATCATTGGGTCTACGGAGACCGTTTTAGTCTCAAATTGTAACAAATTTAGTCTACTTTCAAAAAGTATCGACTACCTTTGTCAAATTATTAGTCTTTAAGGGTCAAACTTGACAAAAACTGAAAAAAGGTAACAACTTTTTTGGGGGGGATATTTAACAAATATCTCAAGGTCTTCCAACGTCGAAAACTTGGATCTATCATTAGGCCGCTGTCATCGACAACAGAAAAATCCCTTAAAACTACTTTATTCAATGCAAGAGGATGTTACTGAACTATAGGGACTGGGGACTAGAGATACTCCGAGTATCTTTTGTGAGCAAATAATAAAGTGTTCATTGTATTAGGTATTGTTTTTTCTTGAACGTAGAAAAATAATAGAAAACCAGACCTCGTAGAAATTCGTGTATGCGCACCTTTACCTACAGTTTTCATTCATCGCATGTTTTAAATTTAACAGGTTCAAAATTTACGTTCTGATTAAGATGAGCTTTAATATAGCAATGTGTCGTGCAGTGTCAGTATAAATATTAAATTTAATGGTATAAATTTGTGTTCAGCATTGTGTGAATGTATTTTATGCAATTTTTAACAAAAGCTTCTGAAAAATTTCGAGAATGAATAATAGTGCGTCTTCGCACGTGATTATTTTAAACTTTATATGGCGAAGAGAAAACGAGAACTCGTGAAAATTAAAAAAAAACATGCTACAATAAATAGATTGTGGAAGAAATTTAGTACTACAACAGTAGGTACTACAAAATCCAAAAGACAATATCTAAATAAAAGTAATCAACAGTTTTGTTTCACGTCCTCATTATTTAGAGAATTACTTAATATGCTACTTAGTTATTTTTACACGAGTGAATTGCTGTAATTATAGGTGTATTAGGTAGGTATAGTATGTATCAATACACATAATACGTCTTAACCGCTTCCTGTTTAAGTTGCATGTGCCCGTTTATTTTTAAATATTATTGAAGATCGCAGTAGGTAATGAGTAATGAGCAGTTTGACTTTTTCTGAGACCTGATTTTCTAAGCTGCCACGAGGCTAAAATTTATTACAAAATTCTAAATGTGCTAAAAATATAATTATTACATACTATAGCGATTTGAAAAACCCTGCTCTACCACCCGTACCGCCGTACCTCCACGTTTTTTGGGATCCTTCACAATCGGTTTATTATTTCCATCATGCATCACATTTTTGCGTGTACTACCGTTCATTATCCATTTTTATTCAAGATCTAATCCACTTCAAAGCTCAAAGCCTTTCGATTGGGTCCAATAGCGTCAAGATTCGTGAAGTAAAGAGATTGGCTGTGGAACGACCCCGTGAACTTAAGCCATGCGGGAATACGTACGATCAGGGGTCACAAAGGTTTGGCTTAATCGCCCGGACTACATCATGGCCATAAAAACTTTTCTCGGAGAACAAGGCGACCCCTTGTAAATCTTGCTCTCATAACCAGGCCCTGGGGTGGTCAACCTTGTTTTTCTGCAGACTAGTAAGACAGATAAAGAAGCCAATAAAAACTTATATGCCCTAGGAACTCTGTATATACGAAAAAGTCTTTCAATTCCGTCAAGTCTGTTCCGTCTACAGCGGCGCACCCACCGGGTAGCTTGGATGTTCAAGCCATAATGGACTTGCGTTTATTACCTATCATTTTGCCCCACAATCAAATCAATTCAACCTATATTCAAAACATCGCCCTGGGCTTGTGATTGCTACGCTCCTGCGTGTGTGTACTTAAATAATTTTTCCGATGCCTTCACTGACAATTACAATTTTACGAGTCACACCTCCGCACAAGTAATCTCTTTCTAGCGTGTTGTTTCCTTTTATGATCCGCCGACGGCGTTCACAGTTCACCGTCGAGGCCCATCACTATACAATTCTCGATCTCGATACGAATTTTTTCTCATGGATACAACAAATTACCAACACATTTTATAAAGTGAATTTTATCTTGAGGCTACTTAGAGTATCGTTACCATTCCATTTAAAACTGAGTATTTAAGTATTAGCTGCTCAAGTTTCTATTTAACAACTAGACATGTGACTACTCACCCAAATTAGTTTCAGTCACGCGATTTGAATTTAAAAAATTTAAAAATGTATTATATCTTCCTCTTTAAGTATTCAATTAATTATAAGTTTCAAAAATGTTATTTTAAACTTTTTTGCCGAGATATCGATGTTTGTTATTCTGCACAGTTTGTTAGTACACGTCTCTTTTATCTGCCTCATCTTCGGTAAGTTTTTTCGCGTCAGCTTCTGGTAATGGCGATACTATCGCGAGACGAATTACCGTATTATTAACTTACATCATTAATTTTTATGTATAGCAATAAACTTACCCATTCGTTACAACAACGTAATGTTACTTTCACTGTGACTTTTTTCCAAAATTTCAGTCGCATTCTATTAAAGTCGGATAAAACACTCGCTACATTACAATTTAAAATATTTAATGTCAAGTGCACTTAGCTTACAGCGAGATACTACTCCTTGAAACAAAATAAAATTGGCAAAAAAAATAAAATGAAATATATCGTGATCGTTCATTTAGTATACAAGTAAACCGCCTCATTAATTAAGTTTTCCTTTTTGGTTTTAAAAGTTTAATATATTAGGTGAGTTAATAATAATTAACATCATATACGCAAACTATAAGTAACATCTGTGCGGTAGATTCAAAGACAAAATACAAGTCTTTAAAAGAGTCTCACTTCTTTATTAATGGCGTTATTATTTTTAATTTCTTTTACCAACTTCTTTTATATAAAAAAGCGCCAATGTTACCATATATTATGCTGCCTACCTTATCCGTTCGAAGCTAAAGAGAACGGATTTGATATTTTATGCAAGTCTTGTTGAGATTTTAAGATTATTAGAAATATTTGATTTTTAACACACTAACGCCACAGTTACGACTGCGTTGTACTAAATTTTTTAAACCAGAGAATCAACCGAGCCTTTTATATCTAAAGATCGTAATTGAATTAACGAGTTGAACTATAGGGTTTAGTCTATGTGACTATAGTTTAAGTTTCGTAACTACGTAAATTTTTATTTAAACCAGGTTTTAAAATGACTGAAGGTTCACGTACCTTTAACTTGGTGCTGCCGGTGGACAAATGGCTATTCTTGAATCATTGTAAGTTTACAGTGCTGTAAAGTGGCTGAAAAACAAAAAAAACAAATTAGTTTAACAAATCATAAAAATCGTAGGTACTCCCATTTTGTATTAATTTTAAAAAAGTGAGATTGATTCAAAATCTTTTTAATTTCCACTCTCCATGGTCGGATATCATTTTCAAGCTTTCAAAATTTTCTATGTACCTACGTCTATCTCTCTGTCTATGTGAATGCGTTCAGTATGATGATAAAAGATTAGTTGGGATTGTATTTCAGAAGCATTCGGAAAATTGAGGTTAACGAAATAAAATTCAAAATAACCAAGAAACAGTAACGGACTAAAGAAGATATTATTAGAATTAGGGCCGTAACGTGATATGATACAGAGAGGCGGCCACATAAACAGCGAAATCAAAATACAAGCGACTGCTTTACATTTTTTAGCAAACAAAAATTGTCACCCCAATCACTTCCAAAAGAAGAGAACAAAAAATAACCCTATCAGAAGTTCCGGGTCTATAGCAATCCTGTAGTATGGAATACATTCTAAATGCCATCTGAAACTCGTCAAATACTGGTTGAGAGGGGTACACACCAAATTAAGGAATTCAAATTTCCAATGAATAAAGGAAGGTAGAGATTTTTGCCCTCGCATTATTTGAAAGTGTTGAGCAATGGCGAAGTCGTTGAGAGAAGTTGGTTGATTTACTCAAAATCTGTTGCAAATGATGCCGTTTTTTTCTTTTGTTGTTTGATACTTCGTCTGTTAGTGGTTAGTGTTAGTGACTATAGCCCTAAAAAGGCTATCATTCCGACTGAAGATATCTTATAAGGTCCTCACAATGCACGAAATATCTGAAAAAATTGGACATTCTATTACAGCAGAAGAAAGCTTAATGACACTAAATGTCAACGAATTGTGGATATGGAAATTCAGCATTGGAGAGGAGTTCTACAAAGAATTATGTCAAGAATAATTCTTAGACTTTGCCTCACAATGCTTAGCTTTTCATGGAACAACTGAACATGTGTTTCAGCTTTCAGCCTAATAACGAAAACTTCCTAAAGTTGGTAACATGGCAAAACCAAAAACATGTGCAAGTCTTAAAAATATCACAATCGAAGGTTATTTTAAAGAGAAAACATTTAAGGGGTGGCATTTCTAAGACTTGCATCATACTGAAAAAATTAACCGCACATCCCTGATTAGAACAATGGCAAAACTGAGCGCAGGATTTAACGTTTCAATAAAACACATCATTTACTTGCAAACATTTTTATTTTAATACGAAATATACATATTATTGGCGTGTGTGGAATCCAAAAACTGGCCCAACGACTCTGCTGGCAGAAATTTTCTCTTTTAGACAAGTTGTAGATAAAATTGTCGCATATTATTTGACTTTCAATTTTGCCAAGTACGCCTCGAATTACTCCCTTCAACTGGGCTGCATTGGCATTGGTACGGATCTACGAAATATACCTTCCATCTATAATCTATACCAACCAACCAACCACAATTTCTAAGCTGAAAGAAGTGATTCGACGTGTACTTGGCAAAATAGAAAGGCAAATAAGGAGAAAATGCCTACTTCTCTAAAAGAGCCACTTGGTCAACAGAGTCGTAGCGGTCATTTATAAGAGGGGGGGGGGGGGAAGATATAGTTATATTCAACACACAAGCGCCTGTCTTATACTTCGTATTAAAATAAAAACATTATTTCCAATTTTCGAATCGCCCATTACAAATCCCTATCAAAGTTCAACTAACACGCCGGGAACAAGTTACCTGTCGTTTAAATAACGAGTATCCACCACAATGTCTGCAATGCGTTGTTACATTGACTCACTGTTTGCTAGAGTGCCCAAATTATTCGGCTGCATGAGTAACGTGGGTTTCTCAGCGTCTTTGAGAATATTCAATAGTCTAAAGGTCCATTTTCTCGCTTATGTAGTGCACTTTTACCTTTTTAATGAAACAAACACCATCTAATCATCTAATGCTAATAATTTGTCTTGTGCTCCATCGATGAGTGTTGCTCACACAACAATTTCTACTGTACTGATGAATAAACTTGTGCAAATTGCATGAGCGTGAAAATGGAAACAACAGTTCAGTTCTATTTGTGCCAATTGGCATGCACAAATTTCATGTGCGTGAAAATGGACGTTAAATCTATCATGTCATGGTGACTATTGTTTATTATAATTTAGATCCAATCTGTTAGCAACACACTATTTCTCAAGAGTAACAATATTACTTTGAAGTTTAACACAATCGTGAATTGATGCATTGGAGACGAAAATCATAAATCAAAACATTATTGGCGGCCTTCGTCCGCACCTCGCAACTTACGTAGCGCAAAGTAGTGGGCTCAGATTCGATCCATTTGTTCTGTTTTGTTTTTAGCTGTTCCTTTTCCTTCGATCGATCAAACAGTGAAAAAAAAAAAACATCGACATGTCCACAACCAGATGAAAAGATTCTGGCATGACAGACGCCTTTTTTCCAATTCGGAACGCATTTTTATTGTCGAATGAGTTTAAATGATTTACAAATTTGGTACGAGCGCGAACTATCTAACAACTTTTTGGATGTTGCCCCACAAATAAATAAATAATTTATTTTCTTAAAACTAGTTTCGAAGCGGCTGTTAAATGAAGGATGTACACACCTAACTTTTAGGAAGATATAAGATTATGAGGTGATTATTTGATTAGTTTAAATTTAATATAGTTATAATGTTATCTATCATATATTATACGTAGAAGAGTTTTCGTAAATATTTTTTTTCTTTAAAACGTAAACTAATCTACATACATCATTATTAACGATTGATTGATGAACGTACGATCCTCGTTTTGAAAAAATTGAGTTATTTAAAATTTAAATAATTTTTGTATTATACGTCGAGAAGTGTTTCGGACGATTTCAAATTTCAACGAACAAATTAAGTCTTGAAAAGAAATGAACGTAATTGGAACAAAATTTTGGGTTAAACCACGAAATTACAGCTATAAGCCTTGCAGATACGTATTTAATGTACAAAATACGTATAATTTAGTAATTTCAGAATTACATGAGTTTAAAGAGATGTTCGTTCACGAGTTGAAAGAATCTATTTAAGATAATTTGACTTCACGTAGTGTTTGTTATTTGCAGAACATAGCTCTAAGCTATGTGGACGAGTTTCGCACAAAAAATCAGTATGGCATCATTTGAAAGTATAATTTTCTAACATGGTGAGAATTATGCATTTTTTGACTTCGGGGGTTTAAAACTTAACAGTACCAAACAAAATTTGTTGTAGTTCATTCAGTTTTCCGTTTATCTCCTGGGCGCTTTTTCTTAACTTCGCCCCTTTAGAGGGCAGTTCGTGAGGTAGTTGCTCAAAAGCGTTTGTTGGAGCCCCTAAAAGATCTTTAAAAATCCGAGTTATCCAAAGTGAGCACCTAAAACTGGCTCTATCATTGAAAGCGATTCGGCGCCCTCCGCGCCTTTCAGCAGTCGCAAAAAACATCGAAAATCGACACCTTTCGTACCAATGGCAGCGCCACGATTTTTCAGAAGAGACTGTCCAAGGGAGGGGGCTTCTTAACATCGTAACAATTCTATTACATTATTTACCCATTTTAATTTTTCGGTTTATTTTAATTTCTCTCTTCAGTAGGTAGACGGAACCTTCTTTAAATTTAGATCTTTAATGAACCGTAATTAAATACATTAATTCGCAAAAAAAAACAAATTACAAATTAATTCCAACAAAATTAATTATTTAGATAATTTTTAAATTAATGCTTAAGCTTTTAAGAATTTCCTAATTAAATAAAATTCAGTTAATAAAAATCAGTTGATTATATTGAAAAAAGGAAAGAAAAAATGTATGAATGAAGTGATTTATAAATAATGATCCTTTGACATGACAGCGTAGTCTCAATAATGTCTGTAAATTTCAAAAAGAAATAACACAAGTACTCAATTTAATTACAAGAAACAATTTGGGCATTCCGATGATCACTAAAAAATTAATTTTAAATGAGCTTCGAGACTTTCACATGATTATTACTGACAGTTATTTTAATTATTATTTTAGTTGAGAAAAAAAGCAAATACTGCTCAAAATGTTTATAATTGTTATATACAGGGTGTTATTATAAAATAAATTTGCACACGCAAAACAAGATAAAATTGTAATATATCCTAAGCTTTTACTTAATCCTTCTAGACTTCTATAGTAGTATTAGAGATAGATTTATAAAAATAAAATCAATTTACGAGATGCATTGATAACTAGTTAGCCTATAACTTATTAGAAGTGTCAGTGTAAAGTTTGACGTCAAAAAAGTAAACCACAGTTAAGCAATAAATTAAAAGAAAAAAGATGTCCACCGAAATTGTGAAAATCGAAAAATTGGAGTATCGAGCCATCATCAAGTACCTGTATTTAAAAGGGTTAAGTTAAGAGGTAAGCAGATTTACGAAGATATGGTTAATACCCTTGGTGATCAATGTCCTTCGTATGCGACCGTGAAAAATTGGACTGCAAGCTTCAAAAGAGGTAAATTTTCAATTGAAGATGATGACCGATCGAAAAGTTCTTGCTTCAGTTTTTTGGGATTGCCATGGAGTAATCATTATTGATTTTTTGGATAAGGGTAGCACAATAACTGGAGATTACTATTCGACATTACTGAGCACTCTACGGGAAAAAATTAAAGACAAAAGACGCGGAAAGCTATCCAAAAGTGTTTTGTTTTTGCAGGACAACGCCCCTGCACACAAATCTCATGTTGCCATGCAAAAAATTCGTGATTTAGGGTTTGAATTGCTATAACACCCCCCTTATTCTCCAGATTTGGCTCCGTCCGACTATCATCTCTTTCCTCAACTGAAAAAAAGTTTAAAAGGTCGTAAATTTTCTTCCAATGAGGAGGTAATAAAAGCTGTGGAGGTCTGGTTTGCAGAGCAAGAAGAAACATTTTTTTGAAAGGTCTAGAGACGTTGCAGGTTCGCTGTAATAAATGTATCCAATTAAGAGGAGAATATGTTGAGTAATAAAATATTTTGACATTGAAATTTTGTTTGGTTCTATAGTAGGCTAAGAATTTTTCAATATAGCCTCGTAGGTGGTTGTTAGTCGTTCCAAGCCATTTCCGGTGTCCTGTATTCTGAACTCTATACGATTCGATACAAAATAGTAAATCTGCCAGATACACTAGTTTTAATGGTTTTTAACCATTTATAAAGCTTACCTATGTCAGAGTGATTTTAAATAATTATTTTAAAAGTTTGCTGGTATTGTTGTGATACAGTTATGGCTAATAAATGGTAAACGAATAAAAGAGATACTGATTTACAGTTAGGAGCTTGCCAACTAAGAAAGATGCATTTAGAACGCCAGCAGCCCAGTACCTACTTATCTATCTGTAGTACAGGAGCAGCAATTGCCATCAGAAAAATGTAAATATTGTACCCAATGATTAGATGTGATTCCGAATCCTTTGTGGAATCTTTCCCAAGTAGGTATTTCATGTTGCTCATTGATAGGCCACCCTGTATAGTTTATACACATGTACATGTAGGTACATATAGCAGTTTTATAAAAATCACCACGATTTCTTGAAATTTTACAATGACAGTTTCTTTTAAGCTGTGGATTGTTATGATTGTCCGTGGCGGACTACCGAATGCAACGCAGTTGAGCAGACTGGCAGTATGCTGTCAAATGGAAACTTAAATAACGTAAATTAGACTGTAACTGTGCAATAAAACTCTAGAAAGTCTTGCAGAAATCGTTTCAAATACTGCAAATGTGCATTGCAAGCGGCATTATCGCACTTAGTTCAATTTACGTTATTTAAGTTTCTCTCTGGCAGTCTGCCCAACTTCGCCGAATTTGGTAGTGCGTCAGTTTTATTAATTTCGTTCGCTGTCAGCGACGGACGGCCGAATTTGACGAAGTTCGGCAGACTGCCAGATAGAAATTTGAAAAACTTAAAATTTTACTGTAAGTGTGAGAAAACTCTAGGGGGTCGCTTCAAATGCACATTTAGAGTATTGCAAACGGCTTCTGCAAGACTCCCTAGAGTTTTATCGCACTTATAGTTCAGTTTTACGTTTTTTAAGTTTCTATCTGACAGTCTGCCCCTCTGCCCGAATTCGGCAGTCCGCCACTAACAGCGGACAAAATTAATAAACTCGACGGACTACCGAATTTGGCGAAGTTGGGGAAACTGTCAGAGAGAAACTTGGTTTATGTAAATTGGACTATAAGTGCGATAAAACTCTAGGGAGTCTTGCAGAAGTCCCTTGCAATACTGCAAATGTGCATTGGAAGCGACTTCCTAGAGCTTTCTCGCATTTACAGTCCAGTTTTACATTACTTAAGTTTCTATCTGACAGTCTGCCCAGCTATGCCGAATTCGGTAGTACGCCGTGGACAATCCTAACAATCCACAGCTTTGGTGGAAGCATGTGATTTTCATTCATAATAAATTAGCGTTAGCGCTTTGATTATTTGCTTTCATATTCAAATGTTGTTAGTTGCTAGTTTTATCTTTCAATAGTACAACTCTTCCTTATAAAGTTATCTATCGTTCTCTATAAAAATGGCCACATTTTTGGTTTACAATGCGGCTCTACTATCATGTGGAGCGACGCGTAATGTCGAGTTGTTGAGACCAATTAGAGCCAAAGGTCTACAAAAATTTAGTCAATGGCCGCCCCGGAGGTCTTTACTGATTTTTATCATCACGTAACAATATTTGGTTTACTTTACTACTAGCATTGGGTATGATGGGTATACGATAGGCATTATCAATTTATTGCCATGAGAAATTACGGTGTAATTTAAAATCATAAAGTACTTCATCACGAAGAGCCTATTAAAAAAGTTTCGGTAACCTTCAACATTAGAATTTGTGTAATTACCTACTTATCACATTTGAAAAATTTAAATTTAAATAAAATTATAGTTTAAAAGTGCTATAAATAAGGTATCATGAGCTAATTATCAATATTTTGGTTGTAAACAAGTATTTCTTGTTTCAACGAACTAAAATATAATTAATTATCAATTTGACCCATATACTACCTTAATTAACTATAGGTAATATGTGCAGTAAATTTAATTAGTATTGTCGTTACTTATATATTTATCAAAAATTTAAGAAAAATTAAACTTTTTCAGTAGAAACAATAGCCTACCGCTCCGGTAATCAATCTTAATTTGAGAACATGTCAATAAAAAATAATTGGTGTATTAATTGTATAGCTTTCTATAATATAAGTATAAACATTTGTTATTAATAAAATCTATTAAAATAACATTATGAAGACGTCGGAAGCAAGGATGAATCGACAAAATTTGCAAATTGCTTTATATACGCTTGTTGTGTAACCAATTTTATTAACATTTTATATGGCAAAATGAGCTTACGATTAGTGTGCAAGAAAGGATACCATATAAGGTTGGAGTAAAATTAAAAATACAGTTAATACCAAATTAATAATTAAATCCGTCTTGATTATTACTCTTAAACCTTTTTTACTCGTTCGAAAGTATAAGTTATGTTATATTTGTGTATCTTCAATTAAGGAATAGGTACTTATTACTTATTCATTGGTGAATCAATGATTGCAATTTCTTCTTCTTGCTTTAAATTAATATAAATTGTATTGCAAAACTTCTTTTCAGAGATTATAAGTATGTTTTATAATTAAATAAACCTTGCAGTTTCTATTTACTTTTGTTCGTGGCACGTATAGGTAAATAACGTTTTGTTGCTTGTGAATCTACTGCAACATCATGTTTTTGTTTAGAATACATCAATCATGGTGTTTTAATAATTCATGTTTACATTCTTGTTTGTAGAAAGCACTTCTGATCTTCTGCTTTTAATAATTGGTTATTTTAGAGTTATTTAGAATATTATACTAAATATTTTAGTAGGTATATCGGCTGATGCTGGCCTGCATATTCAATTGAATTCGTATTCACCTTCTTGCTATTCTCGATTAGTGGAAAACCCATATTTTCATCATAGGCTATCTTCTGCCTCTAATCTTCTTTAATAATTCTCAGTTGCACGATTTTCAATATCTGAAGAAATCTTAGACTCTAATAATAAGGTATAAGGAATCTTATCTCAATAAATTATCTAGACTTCGAGCAGTTAAAAGTCACACCTGATGGTTTACAAATGTCTAAGCAAAACAATTGAAACTACAAGCCCTGGCATATGAAAACTCACTGC
Organism: Malthinus flaveolus; assembly: GCA_950108345.1. Lineage (NCBI taxonomy): Eukaryota > Metazoa > Arthropoda > Insecta > Coleoptera > Cantharidae > Malthinus > Malthinus flaveolus. The sequence continues at coordinate 70,901,982 of OX467285.1, forward strand.
GAATTGTGTTCCAAGTCACTGTGAAATTGAGAAATCAATTATATAGGGTGTAAATACTAAGTGGGTACACCAGAAAATGACAGTTACAACTCATCGAAATAAGTAACTTTTGTTGGTACCAATTTTTTATTTGGAGCTCCAGTTCGTAGTTATTCCACTTCTTAGATTTTTCTAACAATCGTCATAACGTCCTTATTTTAAGAACCATTTAGAAAATTCAAAGATTTTCAGAATTATCTTTTGATTCTCTAAAATATTTATTTTTACAACTATTTCGAATTTTTTTAAATAACAAAATGGCGGTCGATCAAAAATTTCAAAGGAAGATATTTTGATAACTATTTCATAGATTTTTGAAAACAATAATTTTGTATAATCCTTATGGTATCTACTACAACATTTGTTCATACATAAGCCTCTAATCTTGGCTGCCGCAGAAAATATGAAAGAAAAGAAGGCGGCCCAAGGTTTCCACTAACATTAAAATTAAAACGGTTTGCTGGGCTTGCATTACAACGAATTGTGGGCATTTTGAAAATTTAAGTAATTAGTAATTACTTATTTAGTTTAATCGTTAGTTGGTTTTATTTTCAAGTTTTTATTTTTTTGTTTTTTTTTAGTTTTTTAGTAATGTACTTCTTCGTAATTACATTTAGACATTTCTTTTGCGTAGACGAAAAAAATGTTTTGAACAAATGTTGTACTTGAAGGATTATTTAAATGTATTTTTTTCTAAAATCGATGGAATAGTTATTAAAATATCTTCTTTTGTATGAACTAAATTAGAATAGCCATTTGCACTAGTTTTGTCAGTTTGGTTGCTGACAGCTGTTTCGATACACTGTATCATCTTCAGAGTGAGTTTTTAACAAAAATCAATCCCGATTTGCAAACAGTAAAAGTCTATGAAAATCTAAAAATCTATGAAATAGTTATCAAAATATCTTCTTTTGAAATTTTTGATCGGCCGCCATTTTGTTATTGCAAAAATTTCGAAAGAGTTGTAAACCCAAATGTTTTAGAAAATTATAAGATCATTTTGAAAACCTTTGATTTTTCTCAATGGTCCTTAAAATACGAAAGTTATGACGAATGTTAGAAAAATCTAATAAGTTGAATAACTACGAACTGGAGCTCCAAATAAAAAATTGGTATCAACAAAAGTTGCTTATTTTGATGAGTTGTAACTCCCATTTTCTGGTGTACCCACTTAGTATTTACATCCTGTATACCCTATTTGCGGCTCCTGTTATACTATCATCACTACAAAAAGATGAGTTAAAGGCGATTAATAAAGGTCACATGCCTGTGAGCTTTGAAATAAGACATGGAAAACGACAACTTCAGGATATAGTAGAGCACTAAACAGAGTACTCTGTATATTTGAACAATTTTGAATTCTTAAGCGTCATTTTCACATGCGAGAAATCGTCAGTGAGAAATGTCAGACAGACTGTAATGTAAACTGAACTGAAGTTTCCCCCCCCTCTCTCTCCCTCTCCCCCTCTCTCTCTCTCCCTCCCTCCCTCCCTCCCTCCCACCCTTCCTCCCTTCCTCCCCCTCCCTCCCTTCCACCCTTACTCCCTCCCTCTCCCCCTCTCTCTCTCTCTCTTTTTCAATTTTTATTTAAGATTAGAGGAATGGGTAATCGTCTACTAGAGCTGATTCTGGAAATTTCAATTTGTTGTTGTTGTGTTTGTGGATTTTCTCCGACTTCTATATTAAAGTTGTTCATAGCTGAGATGTAGGGAGTCGTCGGGGTTGGATTCACATCACTTATATTAGGTATAATTAAGATACCTAGGTAGGTACCTTCGATACCTCGATAGTTTCGATACCTCGGTACTTTCTTCGATACCTCAATACTTTTTCTCTTGGTATCGTTGGGCGATACCGCCGAAGGTATCGATACTTCGAACAGGTATCGATACTTTGCCCAGCGCTAATATTTATAAGATTTCTGTGTCTAATGTACATTCGGTGCCCCGTGACCGATTCTAATATGTGCCGCATCTTGATGAAGTTTTTAATTTAATTTCCCAATTGCCCAATCTAAGCTGGAGTTGCATTTTTTAAATATGCGATTACTGCACGTAATTATCAAAGAGAACCAAAATTTTACTGTTAACTTCCATCACGATATTTTAATTGCTTTAACGATTTTAGTTTTAAGTACAATTAAAATGTTTAATACGTAGTGGTAGAATTTTTGGCTTCGAAAGTATTTCCTTTCAATTATTTAATTCGCGTCTCCGTACTTGTAGAATCTCAAGATTTGCGGTAAACTCAAAGACTCACTTAACTACCTTCTTTCCTTGACAGATTTACTGAAACGATGTTTAGTTTGTAACCCAAGATGTTTATCGAAACAGTAGGTACTTGTAAACTGTCAAAGAAAATACACCATTTCTATATGATATTAGGTAAATAAAATATTGAAACGACAGCGACATATATGAGCAATTAGCGAGAATCTGCATGTAGTAGTTGTTATTTTTGTTTTGTAAAGCTCGTTACGACCGCGGTTAATCCATACTTGGTAATGAAACAAACATTTTATCTTAATAAATATCGCAAATAAATCTTTACCGCACACGCCCTTTTTAATCGAACACACGAAAATTCGATTTCGGAGCTGTTGTATGTTAAACGCTACGTTATCTATTGGCAAAATTTTAAATTATTGTTGTCCATGTTAAGTAAATGAGCTTTACTTTACAGTCACATTTGATTGATTCAGATGTAAAATTAAAAACGTGCCAAAAGATTACCGCGCCGTAAAAAGTATACTATACCTATCAAACGTTCAATCAAAATTATCCATGCAAAGTGAGTATCTTCATCTTCTTGCTGAGTAGCTTAACCGTTCGATTAAATTTGGCATTTGTCATATTCGTCGAGATGACTTTCGATTCTCGTGGGTAGAAAGCTTATTGTTTAAATAATTGTATACACGATAAAGCTTATACAGATGCGAAATGCACAAATGTAGTCTGCCGAAAGTTGACGCAATTAATTAAAAATATTATAAATATAAATTGTAGGAGCACCTACGTACGAGTCAATTAAAAATTTTGGAAAATTTACTCCTCGTAACGTGTGCCTCGATTCGTTAATTAATTTATTAAGCCGCCTAATTTATTACTTATACTTAAATACGGTCAAGTATCGAAATTCCATTATAACCATTTAATTATACTCTTTTAGAGTATAAGTTCAAATATAATTATTTAACATTTTATCTTTTGGAATATAATTGGCAAATTAATTTAAATAATATGATGGAACAAAATAATGATTAAAGGGTTTTGAGATACGATGTTTGGGGTATGTTTGTATAATTTTGATTTATTCTTATTTAAAAACCTGTTCGTAAAATGAGCTCTCTTGATTAATCTGTGAATATCGGTTCACGGAATAAAAAAAATATATAATAAGAAAACCTCGTTGTTGTAAGTATAGACATAAGTTGTACTTGTTTTAAAAATAAGAAATCATTTTGGCTTCAATTAAAATTTGCTAATTTTTTTTGACGTAAACAAATTAAGTTAAAAAAGGCAGGTATAATCTTGATTTAAAATACGACGAGAAAATTGTGTTTTTTTTCTTTTTTGTGCAAATCAACTTTTTTCGCAATGCGGACTTCAAAATTTGCTTCAAATAGACCTCCATATCCATCCGAATGCAGCTCTTTATATACAGAGTGTCTCTAAGCAGTCTGTACAAATTCTTTACACATATTCCTGGGGTAACGATGGTCAAATTACTCACAGAGGAACAGTTTAACTTTGCTTTTTCGTACAAAGTTTCTCATTTTAATTTTGTAATTAAATTTAGTAAAATTATTAAAAAATATTGAAAATTATAAACTTCAAATTATCATATAACAGTCCCTTAATCTACAACGAATTTAACAACGTTTTAAATAACCCCAAAAATAGCTCACTCGGTCCAAGACCGGGCCGGCTTAACAAATTCAAGGAGTTACAGACCAATCGAATTAACTAGCTCACTAGCTGCGTTTGTAAAACATTAGAAAAATTCATCAACGGCAGACAAACTAATAGGTAGTAAATCGAAAAAGGAAACCTACTAGACATTCACAAAAGTGGATTTCGAAAGCAATATTCGACAACCCATTAATCTATCAACATCCAAGATGATTTCGTAATTGGCGGAAACACAATAGCAATATTCTTCAATATAGAACAAGCTTTCGATTAGAACGTAGAAACATGAGCCATGGGGAGTAGACTCTTCAACACTTATTGCGATATCATTCAAATCAATAATATACTGTAAAATAGATTATGGAAGTATCGTTTACAGTTTTCAGTCCCTGAAAATAACCCACACATTGATTAATGAAGAGCTGCGTATTGCATTGGGAGCATTTCGCATCAGTCCCATCATCAACCTCTACAGCGAATCTCATGAAAATCAGCAAATGGCCGAAGATCTCCAAATGCCAACAGCCTTTCTAGAAATTCTACCATATCCGGGCATCGAAAAACTGGTATGCGTACCGGTGGTTCGGGAGTGACTGAACCACTGGTACGCATACGACGACCGCTACTGTACACTGTACAGGATTCACCAAAGTGCCCTTTAAAAACGCCTACCACAGTAGTGAGCGAAATGTCAGAATTCGCAAATAAAACCTTTCGATTACGGCCCATTAGCCCCAGAACCTCTACCTCTAATGACGCCGACCGTGAATGCCTTAATACTGTTATCAAAATACTGATTTGTGGTTTTGAGAGACTTTCCTCTAAAAGGACAAAACTGCAACAAAGCAGAGACTGTTTATTTTGACAACACAGCGACTCACGACTCGAGTTTCTAAAATCAAAAATATTTCAGAGAGTTTAAGTCGCCGGCGACTGTTTTGTGTTTTCATCAACAACTTAAGGTGGGTTTCTACCAAACAGAGACAAAACAAGTGTTTGCATAAACAGGCACAAAAACAAGTTTTAAGTTTCGGATACAAACTGAAGCTCTGATTCCACTAAACGATTTGAAAATGAGTTGCTGTTGTGTTTTTGTTTTTAACCATTTCCACTACATGGACAGTGATAGGTCGGGGATTTTCTATAATTCAATCTCTTGAATGTCAAAAGAAAAACCGAAGGAAGTCAAGGAAGTAGGTGGGTTCATTTTTAAAACACCGAGGATTATGGAACTGAAGAAGTAATGGACCACTTGATAAATGTCAACAGAGCAATTCTTGGAGAATTGCTCGTAGTTTCAAATTTGAGAACTCAACCAATGTACTGGGTCCAAAAATTTACAATTGAACTTAAACCAGCTGTTACAACGTCGCTACGTGCCGTTTCCACCGAGCAAACTCGGTTTGCAAAAACTACACTTTCATTTTGATTACATTTTGATCTTTCCGTCGCGCTACGAGACTTTAAATTATTGATGAAAACAGTCCCCGGCGACTTAAATTCTCTGAAATGTTTCTGATTTTGGAAACTCGAGTTTCTGTTTTGTTGCAGTTTTGTTCGTTTGGTGGAAATTCGCCCAAGTCCCGTCGCGCGGCGGAAAGATCAAAAGTTTCTGTGTAGTGCTTCAGCTTTGGCTTATTAAAAAAGCAACACGTACCTAAGAGAGAATAAGCATACGTAAAAATTAACAGTGACTTGTCTATGTCAACTCTTAAAATTTCACACCCGGTATAAGTATATGCTACCTGTCATTCATTACATAATCGCTCTGGACACTAAATAAATAAAATTATTAGGTAGGTAGGTATATTAACTCATTTTCTTGTAATACCTAATGCACTTTCAAATTCGAGGTATTTTTATTGTAATTTTTTGTTTGTTTTAAAATTGAGATAAGTGATTAATGACAGTGATTTTCTTACAACTTCAAATGTACTTATACCATACATATTACGACATAAATGCTAAAGGCGTAAACCGAGCAAACATACCACGCTAATTGACTGAACTAAAACTGCTGTCTGTATTTTACTAAACAGCAATTTATGTCCAAAGTAATTTAGTCATTTTCAGTACAGGTACATACCACTACCACATCATTGTCCTATAAACAAAAATATATACAGTATGGTTTTCAAGAAAAAAACCACGCATAATATAAGCAAATAGGTTTCTGAACTGAAAATTAATTCACCCTGAAATAGATAATTTTGATGACGTATAAACTGACATAATCTTTTTAGACTGTATTAGCTGAGCTGGAGATGCCCTCATAGAGATAGAGAAGAAAAAAAACAATTATTATAAATATTAGTTCATTTAACTCTATCTGCTGTTAAAGTTATTCTACGTGTGGCAAAATAATGACGAGAAATCAAAGTAAGCACACACATAGCTTGACAGATTTATTGAAATAGACTCCACTTGTCTTAGCAGATATGTATCAAAAGCGAGATTTTCTTTTAACTCTAACGTTAGTTAGCCGTTACTTTAAGTCAGTTGCAAATCCTTACATGGCCTATCGTATCACTTAAACACAATAAAAATTCACACTGGAGCTCTGTATTTATAATTTTTTACTTAAGTGCACAGATCTATTGTGACTACGTATAAGGTATTTCGACATTAACTCATTTACATTAAAAAACAATCCAATACGATTTAACACAATATACTCTCTCGACGTTTGAACCCTTATTTTAAATGTTTGTGCGCAGTTTATCGAAACTGTAAAGAGTGGCTTTTAAAAGTATAGCGTCCGAAACAAAAATGAAATAAAAGTTAGCGATCCAAATCACGCACACCGAAGTCTGAATGTGTCTACGAAAATGGCCAATTACACGAAACGGCTTCCAAATAACTCGTTTTATTTGGACGTACAATGTCCCTAATGATCACTTCTTGTCCGATTATCAAACTTACATTTCTTTCGAATAATACTCATTATTTTAATGTACTGGTTTGGATATTTTTAAAAGCCTTAACTGATCGGAGAGAAGAAACGAAAATTATCTGCTCTTATTACAGAAAATTGCCACACAAACGAACCACAATTATTAAATAATAAGGTCGTAACTTTTTGTGGGGTTAATTAAGAACTATTCGCGACGCACAATGACGATGATTTCAAAAAATTTATTTTTATTGTTACGAGCCGGAGCCTTAAGATCTTTCGGTAAATTGCCAATTTTAACGCAATAAACGGTTAAAACTCGATACTTACGTCGTCCTTATACAAAATATATATTACTTTAGGTAAAAGTTGTCTTGTTTTACCTTGCGAAAATATATTTTAAGGCGGTAATTATTCTAAAATTACAAATTAGTCGAATATTTTCAAGTGTTACGATAAATTACACGAAAAATATATGTAAAAATTAATCGATTTTATAACTAATTGTTTATTAGTAGCCTGAAATGTAAGTAATTAGTCGCGAATTGTAGTTCATAAATATTTAACGCACTTGCGAAGCGGGGGGCCTTTTATAGCTTTTTTAATACATGGAAGGTTAAATATTATGCCACTCTATAGAAATACTTAACTAATTAATTATTTTTAAGTTTGTGATTACACTTGAATTAATAGTAAATTGGCTCGACGCAGGTCCGTAGCACATATTTATATTATAGTTCACACACCTTTCTATTTCTACCTACCACCACTTCTCATGATCATGATGCCTGTAATAGGTACATACTCTACGATTCTATCGAACTATCACAATAAGTTAGCACAATGTTGGCTTAGTTTGGCTTGTAAAAACGTCTATATTTTTGATAGCCATGCTACTGCCATGCTCGTTTTGTTCTGCTGCTGATCGACTTTTTTCCAACGAGGCGTACCTACTACATAGTCAGAACTATCTATTATAAATTAATAAGAAGCAACGGAATTTTTCATTTTTTCTAGATGTTACGAAATAATAATTTTTTTGTGTTATTTATAACTTCATGGCCATTAAGCGCATTTAAAATTGATTTATAAATGATTTCGGTGATTTATATTATTTACAATCTTGGTAGCAGTTAGGAAGCTGATTGTGATTAAGTTCTGGTTTTATTTAGCGGCTTTCGAGAATGTCACAATTAAATTTTTAAAGTACTAATTTATTTATAAATAGTTATCGCCAGTAGCAAACAAAATTACCATACACACTACTCGTCAGGGTCACCGACAATAATCGTCAGGAGTCGAAATTGCATTTGCCACCCTAAACCTATCAAAGCCAAAAAACCTTTGGCCCAAACCGCACATTTTTATATTGTCTTTATTTCACATTATTGAAACCTTTGGGAGTTGAGCGAGAGCTTGATAAGCTCGTGTATTCCCAAAAGCACAAGAGCCTTATTTTTGCAGTTTTTAGACAATAATAACCGAGATACTCAAATACTTTCATTTAAATCGTCATATTAGCCAACTCTTAATTTTCTCTTCTTTGGACTATAAATACACAACGGAACAGTTAAGTATATTTGAGAAAATAGTAAAAATAAACTGTTTAGGGGTTTACTCGAGACCCGATATTTTGTTGTAGAAAACAATGAAAAGCGCCTAAAAAACTCAATAAACGCGGTAGATGTTAAAAATTTGATTCCCATATTTTTTCTACTGTCAGCTTTAAATTATTACATGCTTTGGCTTATCTACTGTGTTTTTCAATAGAAGGGCAACATTTAATAAAGTCAGTAGAGATGAATCGAGCGATAGTAGGTCATCTTCAAGCTGACATAGGTAAGCCAAATCGATGCAGCTGAGCGGATAGATATTTCTCAAGTGTTGTTAGCCGGTTATGGAGGTGTTCTGGGGAAACTGAAACTCCGTCCGAACAACATCTAAGATCTAGGACATGGACGCACTACAACAGCAGCCTTGGAGAGATTTTTGGTTTTAACTGCTAAACGGCAACCTACAATTACAGCACCTGAGTTGCTTACGGAGTTATAGTGGGCACATAACTTAATCATTGGCCACGATACTGTAAGTTATCGTCTAGACGAAACGAATTGTCGTTCTCGACAACCACTCAGAAGTACGCCTCTGTATAGGACAATCGAGAAGCACGGGTAAACTGATTTCAAAATTTTTACAACTGGGATGGAAATGATTGGGCTACAACTTTGTGAACTGAGGGGTCCATATTTGGATTTCACCCAGATTCTTGCCGAACAACAGTGTGGACACGCTCCGGAAATGAAGAACGTTTGAGGCAGGTCCAGGAAGTACACACTTAGAGAGGTGGTGCTGTAATGGTATGGGGGAAATAATTATTGGCGGTAGAACCGAGCTCATTTTCCCAAATGTTTTTTTAGAGCTTGGGAATATGTAAATCTTCTTTGATCAATTCGCCGATGCGCGAGAAAAAGGTAATAAGTCAAAATTTTGAGAAATTGAGGTTAAGTCCTTTCCAGGACTTGCTACATGATGATAAGTCGTACAAACTTGATTATTGCACTTAACGTAAATGTACTATGTGCTAAGTCACAAGAATTGTTAAAGATTTTGTGGAAAAAGAGTTATATCAACTTGTCTCTTTATGCACAAAAGAAAAGTTTCAGTTTTTAATGTGGTATGGAGACAACTTAACTTAACTCTCTTTACACAGTTTTTAATGCGGTATGGAGACAACTGAACTTAGCTCTCTTTACACGGCTATTAATGTGTTATAGGGACAACTGAACTTAACTCTCTTTACACAGTTGTTAATGTGGTACGTAGACAACAATATTTTGTTAAGTGACAAAACAATAATAATCTAAACAAATTTCAGCAGAAAATTGTGCCGAAATATGCCAAAGTAAACATTCAGTTATTTTAATATTTAGATTCTCTTATCTCAAAACTACAATTTTTGACATAACCTTTTTCACGCGTTCCAGCGACTTATGCGTTCATTATGTGGTGCTTTTATGAGAACTTCCGCCTCATGTAACGAACGCGTATTGTAACGAACTGGTTGAACAACGAGAGAATTGAAGTATTGCCATGGCCAGCATAGTCCCAGGACTTAAATTCAATAGAGCATGTGTGGAGAACATACTTCAAAGAAGAATTACTCCGCACGGGAGTAACATTCACAATGGTTTTAGATTCAGCAAGCAGAATGGACACGTTTACTCCAAGAAGATATTTGACAACCTTATTATGTCTATGACGATATGTGTAGAACGGTAGAACTGTGATTAACTAACGCGGAAATAAAGCTCTGACTATTTTATAAACTTTGACAAAGTATTAGTGAAACTAAAAAATTGTTTTTCTTTAAGGGTAGGTGCTCATGAAAATAGTTACATACACTTTCGCTTACGCGAAATAAAAACATACTCAGATAGACCACGTACTACGAACTGAATGAGTACGTGGACTCAATGTACCTACAGGTAAACGTGTTCTGTGGTTCGCACTTCTCATACTTTATTATATATTTTAAATAATAGGTTTTCTTTTTAATTCAACATAAGTTGTATATTTTATTTCCAACAACGAACCTAGTATACCAGAAGTAACATGTAAAAAACAAAATAATTGCAATTTGTCAAAATTTTGTAGTATCTTCGTACATCATACAGGCATTGAAAAATTAGCAATAGAAGAATAATTTATCAACTTTTATTGAACGTCAGTATATAATAAAGTGTTAACAAATTACTCTTTACATCGGTTATTTACTTCTAAAAAAATATTATTTATATTTAAAATAAATTGTTTACTTTAATGGCTTTTGGATACTTCGTTGTGGGTGTTTACACTATACACCTCAAGGTTTAGATTAAAAATGCAGTTATTCAAACATAATTTATTTTTGGTGCAACAAGACAGTCGATTAACTTTTGCCAATTTTCGCTAATTACCGATATTTCCAACCGCGCAAGAATGAGAAGAAGTAAGCCACCAGAGAGTTTGTTTAAGCAAAAACTGCACCCGAAAGGCGTAGCTTGTAATGTGGCACTTCATAAATTTTAATGGGATGGTCTGTCCACGTTAAATTTTTTCGTTCTTTTAAATTAGCTATATTAATTCATTAAAACTTTTTAAATTAGCTTCTCTATAGCAGTTTGTTCATTACACTTGACGCTATATTTTAGGAGTAAAAAATTATGAATAATGGCTTACACTTCTACTTAAATAATATTTATAATTATAAGAGATTATAACTTGTTTATTAGTTTCTCGTTATTATTATAACAGTCTCATTATCTAAAATAGTTAATTACACATTGTGTGAAAAACTCCTTTTGCTTATTCATTATCAGTTTTTGATTGATGATTCTATTTCGAGGTAGCCGCTCTTAAGCTACTACGCAAAGCAATAACTGTTAGAAAATTAGTAGATTTCCATAATTAATCTTAATTAAATTATTAATTTACATTACCATATACTATGGTAGAAAGGTAGGATGAGAGCCGAGCTACACATATAATACGAAGTTGAGCGTGAAATATATCTAATGCGAGGCACAGAAGATCGGTCTAAAATAGTAACAAATCATTGGAGTTAGATGTTATTCAAATTTTTCATTTTTTATAAAAGCGAAGCCGACAAAATAAACGGTTTGCTGAAAGTAAGCTGAATTTAAATTAATGAAATAAATGAGAAGTAAAAAAGAACAAGTAATGAAATATGGAAGAAGAGCGAGCAACACTTGGTATGTGGTCTTGTCACTCCATATTTGTCGACAACTTAATATCACGATTGAGTAACTGGGTAACTGCAACTTAAAAAATTTGTACACACTTGCATATATTTTATTATATTCTTGTTTAAGGTGTCATGTGGTTGGTTAATCAACATTTAGCTTTGAGTAAATGTAGACGCCCTTCAAGTCGTATACAAATGTCCTAGATTTGTTTGTTGTTATGATCTTGAATATTATTGCTTGTTCTGACCAATTCTACAAAATCTGCGCTAGTACGATCGAAAATGTATTAGCTATACCTACACATTTAAGATTTAAATTAACTTCTATTGTTATGTAATTTGAAAAATTATACCGATAGCTAATATGAACGATTAATTATTAAAATGTTTATTTCCAATTTCTGATAAAACCCTATAATCTCCCCACGTGAAAGTAAAGTAAAATCAAATTTAACGTAAACGGTTTGGAAATGAGACATGTCGGAAAATTTGATTAATAAGATTCAATTTTCGTGCTGCCGAAGTACGTATTTAAAATTTGTGGTATGTTTCTCCCCACAAACTACTGGTTATACGAATTTCAATGGATTAACGAAAATCGCAATGGTCCTGGCTCTCAGATTTGTACCTAATATAGAGCAGGACAGACAAACGAATCGATTTTAATATTCTTGAGTAAACAACGACAGATTGATCCCACATCAGAAAAACATTTTAGGTGCAGAAACTGTTTCTGTGGAATAAAATACAAAAATACACCCCTGGGCAAAATTAACGCACCAATTTACTAAACTTTAGTATTACCTACTTACTAGGCTGGAAATATTTTTCGAAAGAAAATTACCTAATTTCCATCATTTTGAATTCAAAACTTTCTTTCTTAAAAATTTGTGAAAAGTAAAAACGAACAAAAATCGAAAACAATGTAATTAATAGTCACTGCAATATGAAGACCGTTGCCCTCATCTACTCCTATAGTTACCGCATTCGTGCGTCTTGGCATGCTTGAATTTGGGTTTTCAATATCTTCTGGGAGATATTCTCCCATTCTGCAATTACTTCATCTACCAGTTGATTCTGGTTGACAGGTAGAGTGCATGACTTCGAACCTTCTTTTGAAGCGTCCTATATATAGATGCTTGATACGATTTAAACCGGAACTATTAGGTAGTTACTCTAATACCGGAATATTTACATTATTCAAGTAATCGATAACCTATATGAATATAAAAATTGGGTCCCACAAAAGGAACAAATGGCATTACATGTTCAACTACGTTGTTTTCGAGATAATAATCCGCATTCATAAAACTCGCACTAACTGGAAATAACTCTATGCAGCCGCTGAAACAGATTCCACCCCAAAACTTAACCTAACCTAACCTCTAAAAGGTTAGACATATAGCAACTTGCAAATTTCTGTCCTATCACCCTTAGGCACACACGCGCACGTCAATCGGGAGATTTAAAAAGCACTTGCGTTTTATCTGAGCATAAAATCCAATATTGATGAGTCCTGACGAAACGCAACCTTTGAATTTTGTACTGTGATGACTTTTTTGCAGATCTTCTGCTGCTTAATCCGCTTTCATTTAAGTATCGCCTGGATTGTTCGAGACGATACTGCAACGTCTCAGGTAGTTCTAAGCTTATTTTTTAGCACATTACTAGTGACTACTAGCTTTCCCGTTAAGAAAGCGGTCTGTCGCGGCCAAAGTTGTATCGCGGCGGGAAGCGATCTAGCGGTCGTCGAGGCGGTCTGCGATATGGAAACTCACATAGGACGCGATACCTTTGTGTGAGCAGTCTAGTGTGGTCGCTTTCTTCTAGAGAATAGTAGTGCGTTTTGATATTCATTTTTGTTTGATATTGTTTTAAGTATGAGCTGGGACGAAAAAGAACTCCTTCCGCTATTAGCTTTGCAAAACATAAACAAGAAACGACAATTTTGTTTTCGAAACTTCTTTATGCAACTGACAGCCAGGAGCTTCATGTTCTTTGCGCGTGTAACCCTTCTATTACTTATTTTCTAGTTCCATGGTTTGCTCTGACCTTTTTAGGTAAGATCAAGTCTCGTTAAACCGTCTAACCATGCGCCTTAGGCTGGAATGATTCCTTCCTATCGCATTACCAGCATACAGCATGGAGCAATGGGCATTCCTCTTCCAGCAAATTTGTTACTCTTTACTGTTTCTCTACCGAAAAAGATATTGATATAAAATATAAGACATGCATTTAGTATTTTTATCTTCTGTCGTCTGGCACGTTAGAAACGCCTTACTAAAAAAATATCTCTGAAATCCACATCTTACAAATATTGGCCTACAAAAAAGTTGTAGTAATTTCAACAATTTTTGCTATTATAGCGTTTGTTATTGGCTATTGACAATAACCGTTTCTTTTTCGTATGCTCGAGGGTTTTTACTTCCCCACCACGTGATATTTTGTCAAAATGTAGCTGCAGTTACTGAGGTGAAAATGCTTAATTTTCGGGGTTTCAAATAACGGACCTGTACGTACCAACGTACAACGTACCTAATGCCAATTAAAACTATCTTAGGTTAAATTGTTCAAAAATGGTGCTAGATTTTCATTCCGAAATTTGAAATGCAAAACGCTTGATAAAATTCGATGGTTTCTAACGAAAATGACAAACTTTTGAAAGCCCTTTTCACCCAACAACAGTAGAAGTAATCGATAAAATTGTGGACTTAACATTTACAACGCAAATATCTTTGCTAAAGCAAATCTGATCTTCATACAAATTGTTGTTATTCATTTATAAAGTAACCGTTTCTCTGAAGAGAAGAAATGCTCTTATTTCTTCGAGGTATGCCATCGCCATCAGTATCTTATACGCATCTATCAAAAAAGTTTTAATTGTTCGACCGAATTCACGTGCCATTATATTCATTTGTATCAGTCGAAAAATGCATATTAATGCATTAACTTGTCACTCAGTCACTCATTCTTCTTCTTGAATATATACTGTAGTCAAATAAATAATACTGCGGTTCATAATAAATTATTAACAAAGTATACGCCATTGCCTTGCAAGTCATCTGCTTTAAGTTTAACCATTTGCAATCGCAGTATTGGTTTTGTACATTACAAATTCCTTGTCCTCTCAATCTCGCAGTTTACTTAAAAAGTTAAAATTATTGGAGACAACAAGCGCAAAGAATGGAAGTCGTTCTGTCAGCACGCGTTTGCTCTTATTACTATTATAGGTATATCTAATCGCATCTTAAAAAAACAGAAACAGCATTCCTTATGCAAGTCATCTAATGAAATATTACTGAAATTATAGTTGATTGTATATTTATTATAAACGAATAACAATCATTTTGTCTGGATAATTGAAAGCCTATGGTACTCAATTAATTACTGTTGCTATTTAACGATTCTCTAATTTGAATTGATCAAATAGTTTGTTGTTTGAAGCTATTTTTTTCATAACTTCACTTTTTTTATTTTATATATTGGTTTTATTTATCATTTTTTTATACTAAACTGTTGTTGGTGTAATATCTAGGAATATAAATGCTACCAAATTGTGCAACTAGTATTTAATAGAAAAGATTGATGGGAAAACAATGACCACCTTTTTTGGAATTGACTCTGCTCTCCGCCAGTCGCTCAAAATTAAATTAAAAATTCATCCAAAGGACTGCGCTTAATTCTTCAATTAATTAAGGAGTCTCTAAGCTCTAAGCTAATAAAGTTTTTTGTAACTCTAGTCCATAAATTTTTTTTAAGCTTCGAGGACGTGGTAAATGTAGAAACTATCACCTAAAACTCTTAACGGAAAACTCAATGAGCTTAAAGAGACCCATTACTTTAAGAGAGTTAATCGAAATCCTTTGACCGAAATACTTCTTCTTAATTTCTAACAGAGTAAAGTTGGCTTTGAGCCTTCGAGAATAAAAGAATAGGGGCATGTACCTGCTTAATTGATATAGAATTTGTTTTAAAAAATTATGTTGCAGCGAGTGACAGAATTACAAACAGAATTCTCAAAAATATTGAGAACTGATCACGTGATCACCAGTGCCAGTTATATTGTCGCAGGTACAAAAAAGCTATGCAAGTTTAAGGTAAGTTAATTAGGTAAAATATATTAAATTAAATACGTTTATTGCCCATTAAAACCATGTATTGTGTTATAAACGATAAACGACTTAACGATGTCTTACTTTACCTTTAAAATGTAAAGTATCGCTGCATCATTGTCTACGGGAGCACCTTTAAAATGAAGCAGCACTTTTCGACATATCGATGAGTAGATTAGGAGCACCATTACGATTACAGTACCATCGAATTAAATAAACAAATTTTGTTCAGCTCAAAAATCCTAAATTTTACGATTTAATTTTTTTTCTTCATTTTTTAAACTCCGGTAGCAACAAATTTTAAATTATGAAGACTTACAGCTACTGTCATGCTCGTCAAAATTAGCCTTGAGCTTTAATAATTTAGTCTGACGAAAGTAGAAATTTTATTAATTGATTTCATATCCGAAACTTTTTCTTTTTACGACGCACCATGTGTAGGTATACTGATATAAATTTTACAAAAATTCGCTACATTGTAATCCAATAAAATAATCCTCTTTAGATTAATTTAAAAATAAAACTACTACTTTTATATCTTTTAATTTGACAGAATTATTGCACGCCTAACACATTCTATTGAATGTAACACGAACAAAATTAATTGTCAAGATAACTGCAACATATTGATAGGTTGAGTGTAATATAAGAGAACTTGGTCTATTAAAATATTGAACTATAAAGTCAATGACTTGCTTTTATTCTGATGTGGTGTAGGATTATAAAAAAATAAATAAATACGCTAGTAGTATACACAGGAAATATTTATTTTGTTGTCTAAAATACAACAAAGGAGTTAAAATTGAAATTAATAACAATAATAAATGCCCTTATTTTACCGACTTACAATCAAATAACATTGTATAATATGAGAAAGAAGCGAACAAATGCATGAAAGGCGTTTTATAGGGGGAGCAGTATTATTAACAAGAGAAATATTAAGAAGAAAGGCATAACTGAGAAGAAAACAAGGACGTTTTATGTTGAGAAGAAAGCAAAGACGTTTTATACTGAGGAGAAGAACATGCGCCTATACGGAAATAAAAGCCTTATTTTAGGTAGGCAATCCGGGAAGCGCAGCTCGTGGTCCATTGTGAGGCCAAGGTTCTTAACCGAATTTACCATCTGAACAGCTTCAGCTTAACAGCTATAGAAGCATTGGCTCGCACATCCAAAGAGGATTATATAGATACAGTCGGGTCCGGTTATAACGAGTAATTTCTCATGGCACGAAAAATTCACCATTTAACTTAATAAATTTTGAGCTCTGATACAACTAGCTCGGATATAACGAGCGGGTCTGTTATAACGAGCATATTTCCCTTGCCAAACACGGTCAAACTGCGGAATAACTTCACTTATACCGAGCAATTTCTAATACTTGAAAAACGTTCTTAACTGGTGCGATTACTTCCTTCTAAAATAAAGCATGATAATGATAACAAACGTATTGTAGCTTGTCGTGTAACTTCTCGTAAGCGATTTTCAACGTACATATATATCACATACATTTGTCATTTGTCATTGTTACTTGTTGCTTAGTGTTACTCTACCCTAATCAAGCCTAAACACAGCAGATAATAATTAATAAATCGGTTATAACCAAGACCTTTTACAACAAGAAGTTGGATATAGCGAGCACATTTTGTTGGCACTAGCGTGCTCGTTATAACCGGACCCGAATGCACTATTTGCGTTAATGACCAGAGAATGTCTAGCAAACGGCAACAACACGGAAAAGATTCTCATTAACGCATTAACCTGTCTGCGAGCCTGGTCTACGTCTTTAGGCGAAATATAGATTTCCACCACATCGGCATACTGATGACAGCTGACAGCAGTCAGCAGCAATGATGTTAATGCATTATTTAAATTTATTGTATATAACGCGAAAAGCAGGAGGTTCTAAAGCCCCGCGGGATACCGGACACAACTCTCAGGGCCCTCGACAAGGGCAGCAACCCTGACCGCTTGAGTAGTCCAGTTACTACGTCGGAAAAAAAGGTATATAAATGCAAGAAAGAAATGCAAAGAAAGAAGAAAACTGAAAAACAAATCTCGATTTTTCAATTTTTCATTTTCGCGCTCGATATCTCAACAACGATGAACGGTAGGTAAGAAATTTATATAACCTTAATTGTAGAGCGTAAAAAAAGCAACAAAAAAGTACTTGAGCACAATTTTCGTATCGTGAAGTAGAGCCGAGTTATCGAGAAAAAAACAAATTTGACCCTTTTTTCAAGATGGCGACGAAAGCTCAGAGGAAATCTTGGTCGTAAATTTGAAGTTAAGTTTTTTTGAGCCCCCTCTACAACATATTCAAAAATCAGCTTTCTCGGTTCACTTGCATTTTCAAATGTTTATAATGACTGGACTAGAGATCTATTGCTGAAATAATCTCGTAACAGCCTCAATGGAGCAGACTCTAGACCAGCGATGGCAAACCTATGACCCGCGGGTCATAGACTGACCCACGAGGAAATTTTTAATGGCCCACGAGCATGTTCACGAAGTCTAAGTTGTCTAAGCTAAAGTTTGGTAACTAATAGAAAATCAGACAAAAAAATGGCCAAAATTTTCATCCCTTGTTTTTGTGAAACATTATCTTTGGAGACACTATCAATGGCTATTAAAATTCAGAAACTTCGTTTTTAAGCCGTTTGACCTTGAACAATCAAACATTTTTGCCTGCGGCGCTATTTCATTTTATTTCTAACGCTAGAAATGCAAAATTGTCCAACTTTGCTTGCAAAGCTTTCCCTGAAAATGTTTTCTGGCTACGACCTTGAACGTGAAGTTTTGCGCCATCACTGCGAATAATATATCCACGACTTCATATTAAAAAAATAAAATTGATTGGTTGACCCGTCACCAAAAAAGGTTCGCCATCGCTGCTCTAGACTCTAGACCTACACATTTTAAAATAGACAATAGGATCTCGTGGTTATCTAAATACTTAGCTGAAAGATTTGACTAGTTGCTAGACAAATACAAAAATTTTACGTAAGACGGTTCATAAATTATGCCAAATTCATATCCTCAAATTTAAAATGGGACACCCGTTAGATATTATGCTGCCTTGTAAGGCTGATTACAAAAAATATAGTAATGAGCGAGTTAATTATGCCTTCTCTGGGGACCTAATTACTGCGAGAGACAGGACAAAGAAGTACAAAGTTTTACAATTTGTAAAGCCTCTGTAACCTAAGACTTTTCTAAGGCTAAAATATTTTTTAGAACTTCTTAAATGATAATCGTTTAATTCCAAATCACAATAATTACGAAATACTCAATTAGTAAAACTAAGAAAAACAAAATTTATTAGGTATATTAAAACAAAATTATATTTGCCCAAATTCTGGTCGTAGATAATCACAGTGTGATTTATGATTAAAGTCATAATTAACCTTTTGTATAAAAACGGTGTATAAAACTATTAGATAATCGATAATATCACACCATTCATCAGCATCGTCTTTTTTTTGATGGGGCATTGGTTATGCAAATTTTGTTTAATTCGGGTCAAGTAAAAGTGTGATTTATCAAGACTGTTTCTATATTTTTGGTTAATTTTATGTTTTACGCCCAAAGAAAATTTATGCGCCGTCTTCAGCTAGACGAGAAGAGAATTATGATGACGGTCTTTAAGGTGCTTAATGCAGTTTTGAGAGGTATAACTTTACACTTAAGCCCCAAAGCGTTTGCCACCCTACATTGACCACTGTAATTTTATCCGCAAATAACTTTTAAGAAAGCTGGGAATGGTTGTGATGTGGTTAAATTATGCGAGAAAAATTTAAATACTGTAACGCAGAATGTGTGTAATTAGTGTTAATCACGCAATCACGTTGTGATCACCCCTAGCTCACATTCCGGGTGTGAATAAATGCAATTTTTGAAAGGCATCTATGGTTGCTACAAGAAACATATACGACACATTTCAATAAATTGAATACACTTTACTTATAAAATAAAATATAGTACGCCCCAGAAGGTTTTAATTTAAAAAAACTGTACGTGGGTCTAAATACGGATTAATGTGTACTTGTTCTGCATCACACAAAAAATCATTAAGGCTCCGACTAAAATCAACCAGAGTATCAACAACCAAAAACGTGCTACGGAAACAATTTATGTATTTCACCATTATCCAATTATTGAGAGATAACAGAACTGCAATATGTAAAAGTTTCATCTTAGATGTTGATCCATAGTGACTTCAGGTTGAGCAACTCGTTCAAATACAATATAAATAATAGAGACCCCAGTACGGTTCCTTGAGGCACACCATATGTTAGTGTAGGCCCGTAACCTTTATTTTCACAAATTTGCACATACTGTCTTCTATCAGTCAAATAGCTTTTCATTGGTGCATACACGTTTCCCCTAAAATCAAATCTCTCGAACCACTTTATCGACAAAACGCCTTCGTAAGATTTAAAAACACGCACAATGCATACCTTCTTTTATTTAGTAAACCATCCCGAAACCAATATCGCCCTCTACCCCCTACGACAGTAAGTTGTTGCTTTCTAGATATTTATCGATACGGCTATGTAATATTTTCTCAAAATTTTTTGCGATTATTGAAATTAATCTGAAGTTTGATACATTAGTTCGATCGCCGCTTTTAAACAACGGCGGACACATAATACATAGCAGCGATATCACAAGCGAGTAGCTTCAAAATCTCCGAAAAAACATTGTCAAATCCACCAGCATCAGAAATCCGATTCTTCAATTAATATTAATAGTATGAACCACTTCAGTCTCCTTTTTGGAGGCATAAGAAACACTGATTTGGTATATTAGTAGACACAGATCTATACTCCTTGGTCGAAAATGTATACAATGACTCATTCTAAGAACTTAGACAGCCACGGGAGATGCAGCGTGCAAGACGGGTCAATCCCAATTCACAGGCCTATGGATTGACTCGTTTTGCACGTTTCACCTCCCGTAGCTCTCTAGTTCTTAAAATGAGTCACTGTATATATTTTCGACCAAGGAGTATAGGGGTTGTGGTTTTGTAATTTTATTGGCTGAAGATTTCCCAAAGCTTGCAAGAAATTTATTAAACAGGTTATACATATGTCTTCTGGATTGTCAATTCTTACTCCCCCTCCGCTTTAATTTTAATAATTAAAACATCCCTAGTTCTACAGTCAGTCACGTCATCCCCGAGTTGTGCCTGCCCTATCATATCTGTAAACTAATAATTCTTTGTTGCCTTTATAAGACGATTCAACACATTCTTATAGCCGACAAATTCATCCATTAACACCAAGTCAGGATTGGCTTTTACTCCTTTACACAGCTTAATTTTTTTTGTAGTCATTATGTTTACATTTTTTTATCATCATCCATTCATCATTTATTAAACCCGAGACCCTATCCGCAATCATCCCAGCGATAACATCCACATTCTCAACATCATAAACCTCCGATCAATCAATACTCTTTCCAAGTTTTTTGAGTTTTACGTAATTAACGCTTTTGTAATTTTTGCTACGTCCAATACCAATCTCGCAATCAAAATCCTTATGAATTTTCAAACACAAGAAGACTGTGAAGTGATCGGTGATAAATAAATGTTCTAATTAGGTACCGCTGAAGTTAACCGTTCTATTTATGAACCGCCGAATTAGTCGTTTGAATTTTAAAAACATCGCTATATCGTCCTCTATGTAAATGTAAAGTTCTGGTTTAATAATAACCTAAATTAGCTCAGGCTCCTTAATATCCTTATTATTTATTTATTATAAAAATATAATCGTTAATAAATTATGCGAATAATAATCAGTTTGTAATAGCCAGTAATAATTTCTCTATAATTTTCTGCTACATGAAATAAAATTAAACGAATATTTTATAATTGTAATAATTATTATAAAGCGTTTTAAAAGAAACTAAAATTGAGTTTTAAAATACATATAAGTAGTAGGTACATTTAAATTGCACTGAGCACTGAGCACCTAGGAATAAAACGTGTAAAAAAGAACTTGATGTTTTATCGATATAATTATTTTCTATTGGTCAAGAATAAACTAATATTTGCGCCTGATTTGTTGCTTATATGGCATTGATTTGACGAAGGAATTGAGTTTACGTTAAAATTTGAAATCGTCACCAATGTGTAATTTTCAACAATTGTCATCAGTTTTCTCTACCAAATTTCTTAAAATTTGAAAAATTTTAAATTTCATTGGTTTATGGCAATGCGAGACGAAAAGTACAGTTTACAAAATAATTACAGACCTTAACAACCTTAACAAACTTTAATTTAAAAATATACGCACAAGTCGTGTTAAAATTTTCTTTATCTTCAAAATTTTCAACTCACTACGTATACTTTTTTGAACAGTCTCTAATTAAGCAGTCGTGATTTCGTTTTGCTTCGTGTTTTCCATATTTTTTTATGGCCTTTGCTACAGTGTAAATAAGATCAAGATAACTAAAAAAGCACCAACATTAAGATTTTTAAGACTCACTAATTGACATATTTTAATTAAAAATTTTTATGGACTTTTAAAATTTGTGCAATAAAATAATATAAATTGGCATTTTTCATCAAATGACATAATTAGTTTTATTCTGGACATAAAATTTAGTTTTAATTAGTATGTTGATATGTCGCTTGTTACTTGAAATATAAAAAAAATAGTAATTAAATAGTAATCCAATGATGTATATAATTAGATATAGATCTTTGTTTAAAAGGCACCATTTTTATGAATCGTTTATTGTAATTTATAACGCATGGATGTGTCTTCTAGACTCTAGTTTAATTAAAAATTAAAATTATAAATCATCCAGCCTACACTCTTTTAGGGCGAATTGTACCAACTACGTTCACCGTATATACGACCAATATTCTAAGTTTGAATAGTAAACTACAGAACGTTGTTGGTACAATTCGCCCATAATGACAAAACTACCCATAGAAGGTGGGTAGACATTAGACACCCTGTATATACTGTTAGTATACTTAAAAGATTCGCACTAAACTTCAGGTTGATGTTTAAAATAAAACATTTGTAGTATTTGTAGAGGGTAATATTGATGTGCTTTACACCCAATATAAAAGTTGATAATGATAAAGTATGATATTGGGATATTGCGTAGGCATCAGTGGGCTAAGCCCTCTGTCTTTTACGACTTTTTTATAATAAATTGGATAGCTCTATAAACACAAAAGTTATTAAATTGTCAGTGCTTTGCTTTTTATATCTTGTACGAGTACAGTACTCCTACGAACAATTTCATTATTTATCTGTAATACTTATAAATCGTACATCCACAAGTATAAGTAATATTGAACACGAATAAAAGTTATTAGTAATGCATGTAATATCACAGTATGAAATAAGCAAATAGGGCATGAATATTTCAAATGTATAATATATTAGCGAAGTTTGTATATTTAAATTCAAGTCGTGAGAGCGGCAAGTCTGTAAATAAAACCACCACCAACACGGACATATTTTTTTATTACTTTACTTTAAGGTAAATGGTAAATGCCACAAGAACAACATCTTATTCATTTAATTTTTTGCAACTTCTCAAACAATTATATTCCTGTGTTACATCGTTGCCCGTGGGTGAGCGCTTCTCTCACCTAGTGTTTTTATTTGTTAATTAAGATTTAAATTTTAAAAAAATGACATCATTAGCAGCATATACTTCATCTAAATTAATGTGTATAAAAAATTAATATTGGGGTTGATAACCCCCCCCCCCCCCCACACGGCCAAAAGTTTATCTCCATTACTCGCGCAGTGAGCACAGCGCTCACCTAACACGCTGAAATGCTAAGAAATTCGCCAATTAACTCACCGTTTCACGATAAATATTTATTGAACAACAATTCTACCGTATATCGTTTCTGATTAAAAGGATAAGTATGTAACTTTGGCACTAGAAATTCTAGACAGGTGAGCGCTGCGCTCACCCCGCGAGTAACGCAGGGATATTATAGTGAACGAGACTACTTCTAATATTAATTTTTTATTCAACCTTTCCGATACGTTCTTTTAAAAAAAGTGTTATCGCAGGACTTTCCCATCCATTTATTTCCAAAAACTTAAAAAAAAACCTTCGTAGTCCAGTATTGGGCTGATTTTCACCAAAAGCTAAAGCGAACCCCTGTGCTAAATTTGAAATTGACCACGTAAAATTGTATATCTGTGCGGCTTAGTTTTGCACCGGTGACTTACACCGCCCACAGAGAGGTTCAATAGAATAAATAGAAGAATAGAATAGAAACAGATCATTCAGTTTTGTAGTTCTCTGATGGTGGTAAAGTTACCAGCACCAAAACGAAGCGGTACAGGGAGCTTTTTTTTCAGCGAACTATTTCTAGCGCACTACGAGTAAAAGTTACAACTAAAATTATTCAAAAATGAGTTAAACGAAATACTGGGTGTGGCGTTAAAAATTACCCCTGTGAAGCTACATCTCCTAATATTAAAAGCTGTCAATTTTTTATGCGCGGCATTTAATATTTTCCTAACTCATTGTAATAATAACCTAATAAAATTTTATTAACGTACCCACTGATGAATATTTATTTCGTTTTTGAATTTATGAAGTTGACGTTAAATATTTTATCGCCCGGTATATGCAAGGTACTAACATAAAAATCCTGACAATATATTGAACAAGTCTTATTGGGACGAGATAGCCGTGCAGCTTTTGCCTTCATTTTAATTTGCAATATTAAGAATTTAGTTACTGTTATATTTATTATTACTTATTGTAATATAAGACAGGTAAAACTAAAACATCCTAATAGATGTTTAATTTATGTCTAAACGTCAATAAATTGAACACAACAACGCTACACTAACAGGTTTAAGTTTAAACGGTTCTAGTGTAGTTACCAGGTCTTCGTGTATGTTAAATATGTAACAATGGTTATGTAGGAAGTTAACACTTGTTTCACATCCTACATTTACTATTAGGTACGGATACGTCGTTTATATTATAGCGCGATGTAGATGTTTTTCTCATTTACTGAAGAATTAAATGTTTTTCTCAAATGAAAAGTTACGAATAAATTTGTCTTTATTTCTAAACTGTCTTGTTACAATGTTTGAAAAGCTTCATAGTACAAGCAAATGCAAATATTGCAGAGGCGTCTGGGAAAACTACACTAACACGTAGACTTCTCAAATTGTTAGTCTGTGAATGTACTGAAAGAGGGTTTACTGGTTTACACTACATACATAATATGTGTAGGTACAGTTTACAGCCAATATACGAATAGATTTGTCACAATACAAAAATCATACAAATGTATATGTATAACATGACACAAATTCAATTGTTCAAAGTCCAATACAAACTTCATCAGATTTCTCCAGGACATGTATAAGGTAACTAGGTACTACCATGGGCGCCGGCAGGAGGGTGCAAGGAGATGCACTTGCACCCCCCTGGCTTTTGAAAAACTTTTTTAAATTTGACTTTCATTTTTATTTATTAATAAATATAACCTATAACATAATAAATATGTCGTACAGCGACAACATCGTTAAATTCGGCGCTGGGTCACATACCTAATAAAATAGACCCCGT
This sequence comes from Malthinus flaveolus, assembly GCA_950108345.1. Taxonomy (NCBI): domain Eukaryota; kingdom Metazoa; phylum Arthropoda; class Insecta; order Coleoptera; family Cantharidae; genus Malthinus; species Malthinus flaveolus. The sequence goes on from OX467285.1 coordinate 70,927,260, forward strand.
GTTTTTAAGGGCCCCAAAACAGCTCATTTTATAAGAATTGTCCAATTAAAATTTCTTTCTACCCATTTTATTGTTTTAATTATTGGAAAATGCGTATAAAAGAGCTTTTTCACCCGGGTTTGTCATTTAGATGTAAACTATAAATTAAAATTGATACCTAATAAGAAAATAGAGCCCAGGCCCCATTGATCATAGGTCAAAAGGAGTCTCAGAATTCTCCAATAATATGTATTTTTTGTTTACCTGAAATAATTTTCCTACTTTGTTTTCGTAAAACGTATTTTTTGGAGACACTATCAATCGCTCTTAAAATTTCTAAACTTCATTTTAAGCCGTTTCACCTTGAACAATAAAAAATTTTTGCCTGCGGCGCTATTTTATTTTAGTCTTTTTTTCAAACGAGGGCCCCAAAATTTTGCAGCGCCAAGGGCTTCAAAAACTATAAACACGCTTCTGAATAGGCCCCGCCCCTTGCCCGACTCTTAAAAGAAATTTGCACTCCCTTGCAAAATTTTCAGCCGGCGCCCATGGGTACTACCTCATTTATACAGAGTGTTGAAAAGCATGTGATGTGAAGAGATAGTATGGCACAATACAGTGTGTTCACCGATAGTGGGAACAGGAAATAATTCTTCTGTAATACTAGATTCAAAGGCAAAAAGTCAAATAAGATGTTTAAAGTGCCCTCCCCACATTTCAAGGTACTACGACATCTCTGTAGCATGTAGCAAGGACCAAGGACCTTTCGAATACTTTTGAAAACCCCCAACATTGGCGTGAATTCGGCGGCATCCTTAATCTACTCATTAATGCAGCTCCAGGAGGTAATTTACTGGCGTAGCCTAAAGTTTTCAAATATCCCCAAAAATAAAATTGACGGTGTTTAAATCGGGCGATCTTGCAGACCATGATACAGGCTTACCCCTTCCTATCCATTTTCGTCAAAAGGGTCCCTATAAGGTTGCCTCTCTAAAGGCAATCAAAAAACTAGACGAAGCACCATCGTGCTGGAACCACAAATACTACAAAAACGAATAATCCACTGTATCTTCGAAACTAGCGATTTGCGAACCCATGATGTTTTTTAATACTTTTCTGCTTATTTTCGGCCATACTATCCTCCGGCTACAAAGATCTTGGCGTTACACTCAGTTCAGATTTGAAATGGGAGAACCCCAGCAAAACAGACAAGAAAATAAACTCCATAAACCTACCTAATTAAACGTGCTTTTGTTTTAAAAACCCCAACCCGAAACTACTTCTAACTATCTACAAATCGCACGAGAGACCTACACTTAACTACCCAGCTCCAGTTTGGACGCCATACTTCGTCAATGACTTACTATAGAGGAAACTCAAAAGAGATTTATCAAAATTTTACCTTGTTTACGACACCTTTTATACCCCTTGGGCTGACTGCTTAATAAAGAGACTTAACCTACCTACGCCAAAAATAGCTTGGTCACTTCATTGAAACGTTCATTATTCAAAACTACTCTGAGAGGTGACCGCTTAAAACTTATTTCAGAGAAGTTCTATAAACAGTGTTGCAAGTTGTTCCTTTTGTAAATCAATTCGTGAGCAAATGGACTGCCTTGCCTATAGTTAGACCGAGAGCTTGCATGAAAAAACCGCATGATCGCTTACAAAAGGTTTGACTTCAGAAAGGGGAATTTTTTTCTCTATCCGATGGCAAAAAAATTTCTAAATGCCCCCCCCCCCCATATAAGAACCACAAATTTTTTTAGCTTCGTCTGAAACAACAGAAAAAGTTACCTTAAGAAAGTATCTCCAGTTGATAACGATTTTAGAGCGAAAAATTATAAACGCCAATTTTGTTTTTTTCCACAATGTTTCAGAAAAGTTAATGAAGAGGTCAATTTTGTTTTGTATCGATCGATCGAGCGAGATGTTTTACATGTTTTAAAATACATCCTGTATATAATGGGATATGATATCAAAACTCTGCAACTATGTATAATTTTACAGTCCAGCGGTATAAAACACGATAAACTTTTCATCAAATGTAATGCTGAAAAACTAAATTTAAATAGGCGTCGATAAATATGATCTCTTCCTTCTACCCTGTACAGCAGAGAAGAAAACTGCAAACAGTAGGTACACGGTCAATAATATAACATCACACAATTGGTATGGCTGAAAACAACAAGAAGAGAAGCTCAAAAGGTGCTTGGAAGAAAAGTGTCTTAAGAGTCAGGAGTCAGGAAGGCCTCTTGACCTCTGGACAATTGATAATTTTCTTATACGAATCCTTGATTGAAATTTTTAATTTTATTTAAGAATGAAAAGTAAACTCTGGTTATTTTAAGATTACGATTTACGAATTGCAGCTATGCGTAAAGTTTTATTTATTTCTTCTGTATTTTTAACTTTGTTCTTCCTTATTGTTTACGCGTTTCGTTTGATTTATACATAGAAACGACTTTTGAATACATCTAAACTATCTCCCTATTATCTATTAATACCTACTCGCCCCCCCGTTTTTTGATTTTTTAAGTATGAAAAATTAATAATAATTAAATTTCAAAATTAATTGCATTCCGAGTTTTAAAAAATCTAAACGTAACATTTGATTGACATATTTTACAAAATGATGTGACACTTACACATAATATAAAAGCAATTAGTTTATCTAACAAGCATTTTTCTTTTACAATGTACAAAAAATTTTAATTAAATATTCGTATAAAATCAATTAGGAACCTTTTTACAACGAATATACCTGTACAAACAAATCATCTTCGATTATGATGGCACTTAGTTTAATTTACATTGCTGTTAGCGGAACAAGAAATGTTAAACTTTCGTTGTTACTTTATACGCAATTAACTAACAAAACGATGTTAAGTACAAGATGTAAAGTAGGTACTGTTTTAATCTTAATTAAACGTGACTTAAAACATCGATTAGTTTATAACTTTTGTTAGATGATAAAATGATAATAATTATTAGACGCTCACTTAATTACGCATTAGTCGTTCATCGATGAATTGTTATAAGTTATAATTATAATTAATACGTCTTGCGCCGCTGAGGTAACTTTTGTATTCAAAGTTTATTAATTGCCCTTGCAAAGTTCATCCATTACATTAAACGAATTTAGAATGATTTCGAAGGTTGAAATATTACCACTTAAAATTTTAACTACACGTCCATAATTCACAACTTCAATTACCTACCTACCTTTACGTGAATCTAAGTGTAAAATCGTAAAAAAACAATACATTGTATAAATTATAAATTTCAAAAAAATAATTTATTTATTTACCACTCGTTACATTTTCATTACCTTGCTAAATTAACAAAAATAACTATCTTCACGATTCAAAAATGGAAAGGTAGCCTCAAGAAATGTTAAATCATAATATTTACTTACTTATTGCTTATTTTTTATGTGATCGGTATATTTGGGTCAAGAAAACATATAATTAGAACTTCAATACCTAGTTATTAGAATATCACACCCGATATAATAATTACAGTCTTTTTCATATATTAAATGTGCATGTCCTCATAAATTCAAGTCTCGTCTTAATAGCGCAAAATGCACCGATAAAAATTTTATTTCATTGCCGCGTTGTTTCTTATTTGCAATTATTACGAATTAAAGTCAACAATTAAAGGAGCATAAGAAATCAATTTTTTACATCGTAAATAATATTGATACTTGAAGTGATAATTGTTATATAAATATTAACAACTTTCAACTGATTTATTAAGTGCGCAAGTATTTGATAATCGATTTATATATTTCATTTTGATCATCTTACGTCAAAAATTAGTCGCTTATGATAGTTTATTGCTAAATAATTAACGATATAAATGTAATATAATAGAATCACTCCTCATCTCTTCGAGTATACCTATAGAAAATTACCGGGTAAAAATTATTTATTGCGTATCTTAATTAAATGCGTCGTTCTAGACATTTTGGTAATAAAATTAGGTGCTTTTGTATTGTACACAGTGAGTTGTAGAGCAAGATTATTCGCTTTTTATTTCGGATCGTGGCGCATTAATTTGAATAATTAAAACATGTTTCGACGCCAAAGTTTGTCTTTTTGGAATGCTGAGAATAAACGCTTTTAAAGCTGCGGTCACACTAACCCGGTTGGCTGTCCAGCAACTGAAAATGGCGCCTGCTACAAATTCAGGACACCTCTTATTTTTGCAAGTTGATGAACAAGCACAATTAAATATTAAGACACTAGATTGGACACTTTTTTTTGATAAAGACCCGCGGGAGCTTTCTACGCAAAGTTGTTCGAATTGACAGTAAGATTGATTAACAAGAACGGTTCCTGGACAAATAAGGCCCAGTCGTATCAACGAGCTAATCTCGGAGTCAGAGTTAACTCCCCGAGCAACCTATTAAATCAACAACTAATTCTGAGTTAACTTGAAATATATTTGACTCTAGGAAATTGGTGGGTTAACCCTGAACCAAGTGCTTACGAGCTAATCTAATCCAGGCTAAGATATAACCTTATATTCAGATCGTAGAGTTAACTCTGACTCCGAGATTATCTCGTTTATACTACTGGGCCTAATAGTCACGGAAAGACCTACCCACTTGTTTTCAAACTACCTCTATTTCTATATTTCCCCCCTCTTTTTTATAAGAAATAAAAAAATGTGCGAACAAATAAAAGTTTAAAATTTCCTGTTCATTTGATTATGGAGTTGCATGTATTTTTATATCTGCAAATATTCAAAATACCCTAATAGAATTAAAAAATCAACAATAAACGTTTATCAGTATAAGTAGATATAGAATATTGACCCATTTGTATTACATAACGCTCTGTATATATTGAAAAGCATCGTAAGCCACCTATTTATTGAAGTCATAAGTATGACTTTCAATGTTGAAAAAAGAGTATGTCATAATGTCGCTCACCATTAGTTATGTACACTTTTTGACATCTTTCTTTCGCAGTCTTATTTCTTATTGCGTATAACTGGTGGTAAAACCCTTAAGTAGCCCTTAAAATTGTGTAGTAATTAAAACAATCTAACCTTATTCATGAAGTGGCGGAAATTCAACTTAAAACTTCTTGAAGTAGGCCCCAAACAGCAAAATATAATTTCAAACGCGAACACATAGCACAACCGAGTTTAACGATACCTACGAAACACTAAAATATTAAAAATACGTCAATACTACTAATTCGATGATTATTAGGTATATTTTACAATCTTATCCTATTTGTCCGAACACATGCAAAATTTCTTATCGAAGTAAAACAACTAGTAAATATGATAAATAGTAGACACAAATATTTTAAATTTTAACTAAGCATTATATTTATCAAGTTTTATTATTTATATCAAATAAATATTCTCGAATACGTCAAAATTACAAAAGAGAATTCAAATTTTCAATTTGAGGTCAAAAATATTATTGGTAAAATTATCTGGACCTCTGTGAGCCAATTCTGCCCTAAGTACAGCACCTAAAATATTGCAAACTGGAAAATTTTCAAATAGTCGAAAACCAAAAAGTATTTTTAAAAAAATCTTTGATTGTACTCTCAAATTTTCAATTATTTATTAAACTCTGTGACTGATGAAATTAGTTTTTGTTAATTAGTGCCCTAACTACAGTACCTTCAGTATTTAAAAGTGTAGAAATTTGAAATTAAAAAAATTATTATTTTACGTAAAATAATATATTCTGAGCGCAAACTTTCTTTGCAAATTCATGCTTGGTATCCAGTAACATAAATTAATTTTTGTTAAATACTGCCCTTACTACAACAGGTTACAGCACTTTCAATAGCGAAGGGTAAAAACTGAAACTTTTCAGAAACTTAAAAAGTATTTTGTTAAATTTCCTGCACCCATCTTTTGAAAAATAAAGTATGGTAGTAGCGTAGTAGGTACTCTCAAATATACCTACCCTTAACAAGCCCTAGAACTGAAATTAGTTATTGTTAAGTGCCCTTTCTGCTCTACATTAAACTAAAAATGGCTGATATAGCCATAACGAGACCTTTTCGTACTAGTTCAGTCATTTAATGCATCCTACCTTTCATCAAATGAGGTAGTTGTTTATGACGGAGGGCTAATGATAAATAGAAGTTTTCGGACTCGGCAAACCACCGGATCTTTGTCAAAAATCCAAAAAACAGCCAAAATTTTTACCCATTTTCGGTTTCAAAGGTATTTGAGACCAGAATGATCTCTATACATCTAGTGTCCGAGCTCCAAGTGTACAAAGTTTGATAAATTTATCATTTATCGCATTTTACCTTTTTTGGCAATACAGCTTTTTGTCAAAGATCCAGATTACCAAATGGGGTAGTTATGATTTGTTGGTATGTTGTATATGATAAAAATCTAATAATAAATCCAAGTTTTCGACCTAGGTGGACCTCCGGATCTTTGTTAAAAAAACAAAAACACAATATAGTTATTGATTAGCTTTAATTTTGGATTTTTGACAAAAGTCCGGAGATCCACCAAGGACCAAAACTTGGATATACTCTTAGGCATTCATATACCAAAAAATCATAAGTACTACCCCATTTGATGCGCAGCCCCATTTGACACAGCAACCTAAACGGTTTCCAAACAGACCAAGATCCAGCCCTCAACAATTCACCCATTTAATTATTCAATCTCGAGAAACTGGTCATTTACAAATTCATCAAGATCGTGATAGAGGACCTGGTCGGCGTCGACGAATTTTAGGTGCTGGGGAACAAATTTTGAACCTGATTGATGAAAATCCGTCAACTTGATGTTTCAAATCTATTGTTAGGGAGGGGAACTCTACGCAAAAATCAACAAGCTTTGCAACCGCAGGATCATTTTCTAAAAGTAGATTTCTGCAGATAGTTTTTGCAAAAACGAAATTGCCAATTTTTCCTCATATCGTGGTAATTTTCGACAAACATTTTCGTTACACGTATGGGCTTCTTGGTCCATTTGTTTTACCCCACCCATTAAATGAGCACGCTTATTTATATTTTTTGGAAAACTATTTACCCAAACTTTTAGAAGATCTTTCGTTAAATCTCCGCCAACAAATAATGAGATTGATGCAAGATGGTGGTCCATCAGAGCATTTAATTGATTTAGTTCGACTTTGACAATAATTAAATAATACCTATCTGGTATAAATGGATAGGTCGAGGCGGTCCTACCCCTTGGTCTTCTCGATAACACCGTTAAACTTTTATTTGTGGGTTTGTATGAGACCATGGTATACAACACCGAAATTTTCGACCTCGAGGATCTTCAAAACCGCGTGCAAACAGCAGCGGCGGAAATTCGTCGACAAGGTTTGGTTCTCGAGAATCGAGTCGTGGGAACGCTGAGTAAGTTGTGAGGTTTTAAGCGATGTCTACTCCATTCGATGAAAGGCAAACAATCTGATCTAGATATATCTTGGATTTATCATTTAGTCTCCGACATAGACAACATAAATATCAAAAAAGTAAAACTACCCCATTTTATGCAACGTAAGCCCGTATTTTAGGCGACAGAATTACTGGACTATACGCCCATTCTACAAACTTCCAAATATTAAATAAGATCTCGGACATGGGAAATAGTACCAACCACAGCAGTATGCTCAGAAGCTCTCCCTGATTGCAAAAATCTAAAATTATACGAGTTTCTCTTTTGTTCTTCGACAATCAGAACTTTTTACAAAAAAATGACTTTCCGTCGTAAAGTTTATCCCGAAAATTCCGTGGTAATTTGTTAAACATGATGAAATACTAAGACCCTGAAGGCTTCTTCTTGTACAAAAATTCTAGAAATTAATGTACTTTTGTATAACAATGATACGTCGATAGTATTTAAAAAAAGACTGGTATTCCTTATTTACTAAAAGTACTTAGCCCCATTCTTCTGCTATGCGTGTTTCGCTTACTAATGAAGCAATTTTAACTTCGTTCAATTTTGTGCCGGCATAGTATATCGGTTACTTTAAGAAGACTCTTGTTAAATGCAAGCACAAAAATGTAAATGCATTCACGTCTACATTCTCGAATTGTCTGACTTATTGCTGACTTATTACTCATACTTCCATTAATAAATCATCTTACATTATGCAAGTTTACAAATCAAAAGTAAAATAAAGTACATCGTAATTTAATTTCCTTTTTTAAGGTTTAATAATATAAATTATGTACAATTAGTTTAGTCCGGGGTTAACTATATAATTAAAATGTCTACAATCTCTTGAAAGTGGACCAATTACATCTAAAGTAACCACTAACAAGTAGTGTTTGTATTTACGAGTTCGTTATTATTATTTATAAAAGGCATACAACTTTTTTATTATTATTTATAATACGAGCCAAGTGATTGATCGTCGATAAGTTCAATATTACCTTCTTTTATCTGTTAAAACCGCCTACGAGTATTGCACTAATATTTTACAGAGAGGATTTTTTAACGAGGTTGCAGTTTCTAAACACGTGTCCGTATTTCAGAGAGAAGAGAGGAGTAGTAAATGAACTTCATAAATATTTATTATAGGTATTATACATACCTACAGTTTATTATAATACATAAGTTTATTGGGAAAGTACTGAAAACGCTGGAAGACGCTTGAAAACCTGACGTACCCAGCCCTGTTCATTTAAGCAAACGTTATATAAAGTTTTACTAATTTTAGACATTTTTCCCTGTTGGTCTATAAGTCTAAAAGTACGAAAAACAGCCCGACGGATCTTTTAATTATTTTTTTATCAAATAAAAACATTTTTATTAACTACAACTAACAAATTAGTCTCGGTAATTTACCGTGAAGTTTTATTACATTAATCAACTGCAAATCATTACCATCACCAACAACTTGCAGCTTGCAGTTACTTTTTAACCCGAAGCCGAAGCGTAATTCTTTATTAAAAATAAAAATTATTAATGCATTAAAGCGTCTTTTCATAAACATCGAGTTATTTTAATTGACTGGAGCCTAGAGGGGTTTAAACTTTAATTACTAATAATTGAATTCTTTTTGTCAATCAATGTGTAAATTGGACCAATTAACGGTTGTAGAAAAAAACTAATTAACGAACTATTTATTTGATTTCATAATTAATTCGTATAGGTAACCATTAAGCTTAAGCTTTAAGCTCGTTTAAAATGGTAAAACGCACATATTAATTAATTTCTATATCGAAACATGATATTGGAGATTTTAGATAAATATTGGTGTCTTATTACGTTTAGTAATATCGCGTTAACTCTTGTTTCAAATTAATTCAAACTACTACCATAATCTATAATCGATTAAGAAGCCCATTATTTGTTTAACTCGTGAATAGGATAATTAATTTATTAAGTATAAAAGTCGTGCTTATACGTAGATACCTACATGTTCTTCTCGGATTTCCTGTGGTAAGTTTTTAAGTAGGTAACAACAAACTAACAATGTTAAAATAGATACGAATGTTTCATCGGGTAACAAGTAACAACGTATTATTTATTATTTGTGTGGGTAATAAAATTATTTACTTACAGAATTCCTTTTAATTAAATAAATTTTTTGAATCTTGAAGACTCTAGTAAGTAATAAGTTAAAGCCCTAAAAAATTGAAACTCTAAGTTGCTTTGTATATTATCCGCGTCGTGCTAGTCTGAGAACATTAATTTCTACAGTCCACCAAGAGACTCGTCTTCTGTCTTCTACTATAGAAACAAATAGAGAATGGGCCTTTTAAACACAGTTCCTCGTCCCCAAAAACTGCACTAGCTTAATATACCTAAAACTAAACTTTAAAAATAAGTAACAACCAGGTGAGGTTTAGAAACAGTTTGGGAACAAGCTCTTTTTGGTGTAAATGTTTTAGTGCAAAAGATGTCCCAACAGCAAACATGAATCACCATATATTTATATGCCTGTTTTATTCATTTCGAATGATTGATTGCATTCAAATTCGAATGAATTAAAAAGAAAATACCGATTAATTTCAGTGTAGTGTGTAGTTTTGAAGTTATAAACGAAAAACAGAAAAAGTGGTATACCGGTAAACCCACCCTTCTCGAGTCGCCCGAAAATTAATGCTGACATTTAGGAATGACAGACGGTCAACGTCAAAACTTTTATATTTTCGTGATGCACTCTGCCTCCCGGACACGCTACGTCCGATATACACTAAACTTCAATGCGCTCTCATACCTAAACTGTTCGTTTGACGAAAGAAATTACACTACATAATTTGTAAGAAATTGAATGTACTTTATTTTTGTATAGGGGACCTTTTCTCTAAAAGTGCCTAGTTTTCGAGTTATAAGCGATAAAACAGTTTTTCGGTTGATTTTGGAATTTTTCTAAAACTTGAACGCGCTCTAGCGCCTAAACCATTCGTCTTAGGAAAAAACTTAAGAGATTTAATTGATCGGAAATTTTATGTAGTTTACTTTCATATTAACGCACTTTTCTCTAGAAGTGCGTAGTTTTCGAGTTATAAGCGATAAAACAGTGTTTCGGCCGGTTTTGGAATTGTTGTCAAACTTTAACGCGCTCTAGCACCTAAACCATTCGTTTTAGGAAAATACCTAAAAGATATAATTTATCGTAAATTTTATTTAGTTTATTTTCATATTGAAGCACTTTTCTCTAGAAGTGCGTATTTTTCGAGTTATAAGCGATAAAACAGTTTCTCGGCCAAATTTTAAATTTTTGTCAAACTGAACGCGCTCTAGCGCCTAAACCATTCGTTTCGGAAAAAAACCTAAGAAATATAATTTGTAGAAAATGTAATGTAGTTTATTTTCATATTGAAGCACTTTTCTAATAAAGTGTGTAGTTTTCAAGTTATAACTGAAAAAACGAAACAATTTGGAGTCGATCCACTTTGGAGTCGTAGTCACAGACGGTCGGTTTTATTTTTTATTACTCACTTGCCTTCTTTCAACCTGCACCGTTATCGTTAAAAATTTTGTAATTTATCTTTTAGTAAAAGTGCTCTCTGCCTATGATAGGAGAATAAACAGTTATTAAGTTCCTCATCCCCGGAAACTACATTTATAAAAAGATGGTTTTAGCTCTAGTCTTAATTTGAAATACAAGATTTTCCGAGCAAACTGTCATAATTTTATTAAATTACTGAAACAATAAATTTACTAAGTGGTTGATTATTGATATGAAAACTGAACAACATCCCTTTATAAATCCCCTATTCGTCAATTTCTTTTGCATTTTTTAAATTCTTTAATTTTTACAAAAATGTCAAGTGCGCAACTCTAAATTTATATTTTTTAGGTCAAAACGGCGCTAATGATAAATCTAATTCAAAATTTGAACATCAAAAAGCTATTTAAACATAATATACCCACTCTATCTATAACAGATGATAACGATTAATAAGTTTAGACGTGTTTCTCATCATCCAAAGAACCATCTAGAGTTATCTAGTTAGAATTTCACGTTCCTTATTATCATTATTAATTAACTTGGTTTCGTAATACTAATTTAAACTAAAAGCATTATGTTTATTATTTATTATGTGTTTTTTATTTAACATTTTAAATAGAAATGTTGATTCCACTTAATAAACTATGAGACTCCGGTGTTATATGTCGAACGCCAATATTTACCTTTAATAAGGTGCGGCTTAACATTTTTATTATAACCTGATGGAAGCCATAACAATAAATTTAATTATTGGCTAAAATGAAACTGTTCTAGTTTCCATTATTTAAACTTTTAAAGTATCTACACGCGATGGTTTTTCTTATACTACCTACTCGAGTGGGAACTCGCGGGCATAAGAAATTACAAAATATCGTTTGACGTATAAAAAAATTGTCGAAGTCATAATCTAATTACTCAATTACTGATATGATTGGTGTAATTTATGAGAATGGAAAACACCCATTACCACTTTTACTTTTTTGTGTAAAAAATATTGTGTTCTTGGATCAGAAAAGAATTTTTAATGGAGCAAACAATGTAATTAATATAACGCTTTGAGGCCTTTTGAATTGATCCAGAGCGATTTAATAGATCATTTCTGGAATAAAGTCTGGTTTAACGGAAGTAATTACGATATGATATGACTATATGAAGAAGTCAAAATAACATCATTTTAAGCAGTGGGCTATTAAAAAAATTACAGTTAAAATTAAATGCTACTACATGAAATTTTAGACTACACACAGACTAGTAGAGTAATCTTGCTGGGTGTTCTGTAATTTGATGGATTGATAGTTTTCATCTATGATAAATTACATTACAAAGTAAAGTTTCATTAACTATAAAAAAATAACTTTTGAATAATATTAACGAAAGTAATGACGACAAATAAATGAATATTGATGTAGGTATTTAGGTTTAATTAATCATTCGTTTAAACAAAAAAGGTACACCAATTGTTTAAAAAAAAGCATTCTTTCATACGCTACTAGTTAGCTTATGCCACATTAATTTATTATATAAAAATGTAAAATAAGGACATTAAATTATTTGTGATAATTTAACCTGCTATAGCAATGATTTTATCGTCCTTAATGAGATACCTTGTTGAAGGGAATTGTAAAGGTGTGGTGTGGTTTGCGATCCGAAAATTGTTAAAAGCTCATTGAACTTGAAATTACGAAGTAAAAAGAAAAACAATTTAAATTAGGGTTCGAAATACAATATTAAAAATAAAAGTCCAAAAACTTGACAGCTAAGTGAATATCAAGTGAATAAATTGATTCGTTTTGATATACTGCAACGAATTTTTACTTATTTTTATTTTTAAAAAAGCATCATTGTGCATTATGTATAAGAAAGAGAACATTTTTATAAATTGCAAGACGCCAAGATGAATTTACGTCCAAGAGCTAGCAAACGTTATACCACTATTATTACAAAGATTCATTATTTTTATTTAAAAGTACTTTCTATAGACAATACAAAATGCTGGGCTATTATATTGGTCTCGTTACAGTAGGGCATGAAAACAGAATTAAGGCAGACGGCAGAGTTGGCCTGGAAGACGTTGTCAAAGATTATCATTTCATTTCAGTTTAGCGCATAAGCTGTAACTCGACGGAGCGAGACGCCTGATGCGAGCAGCGCGTGAGTTTGTTGCGAGACAGATTGCAAATATACTAAAACAATTAGCACAAAATCTTGGACAATGCAAGTTGAAAGAACTTTGCAAATTAATTAATAAAACTGGCCGTCTACTACTCCTACGTGGCAGCATTAACTTAGGGGAGGCTCGAGAAGAGTGAACTTTTGCCCTTTTTTCAGTTTTTTGCTTATAATTTAAAAAATACGTGCGTTTTGTGAATAGTGCTATTATATAAAAATAAACTACATCAAATTGGCTACAAATTATATCTCCTAGACTTTTTCTTCAGACAAGCGGTTTAGACGCTAGCGCGCGTTAAAGTCTATCAAGATTTTTCCCATCCAAAAAAAGTCGCGTTGGGATAAAATAGTATATTGTGTTGCGAGGGGTGAAACAAGACGATTTCTGACGAGGGCGAGAGTTTACTGCCCGAGCGAAGCGAGGGCTGTCATCGCCCTGGTCTGAAATCGTCTTTGTTTCATCCCGTGCCACACACACTATTTTTCAAATCACATGCGATGAAACAACGAGTTTTAAGGTCTGTTCGTTTGGACTGTCTGAGTTTACTTCAGGTTACTCTAAATCATGTTAGAGTTGATTCGTGTGACGTCACTAAACTAGTCTACTAAGAAAACATTTTACAAACGAACACTCGACTTCATGAGCTCACGCAAAAAAGCAGCGAAAACATTGCAAACGAACAGACCTTTAGAGTACTCATTTTATTTTGACAACGATTTGACGACAGCTGTCAGATTCTGACAGACGTCAAATAAAGACATAAATAACAAATAAATGAATGTGCCGGGCAGAAACAACGTTGTTTCTCCCCTAGTGGAGAAACAACGCATTAGTCTGAAATTGTCTTGTTTCGACTGACAAAACAGAGATCAAAACTCGTTGTTTCAATGCATATGATATGAAAACAAAGAATGTAAATGTAAAAAGAATAACATTATCTATTGATTGACATAATTATGTATTTAGATAGGGGTCGTTTAAAAACATTGTAGTAAGCTTGGTCAGTGCTTTTCTATTAACAATAAAATGAAGATATGTATTGTATGTTGGGGAAGACACCTTAATCAACAAGTAATCTCTATTGGTTTTTATTTAAAACCGCCTGTTATAAGTGTATATTATACGAAAAATATGAAAAATGTATATAAAAAAAATTGCATTTGTTTTGGGTAGATTTCGAATACTCTATAGCTCTATCTCTATACTATAGCAGCAGACAGACCGTGAATCTGAAGAAACCTCGTGCCGGGCGTTTCTATAACACTAAATTTCAACGCGCCCTAGCGCCTAACCTAAACCGGCCGTCTGATGTAAAAATCCTAAGAGACACAATTTGTAGGGAATTTAATGTACTTTATTTTTATATAGACACACTTTTTTTTAAAGTTCGTAGTTTTCGAGTTATAAGCGATAAACTAAACAAAAACGATTTTCAAGATTTTCGAATTTTTGTCAAACTTTAAAGCGTTCTAGTACCTAAACCGTCCGTCTGATAAAAAAATCTAAGAGATATAATTTGTAAGACATTTGATGTTGTTTATTTTTATTTAAGAACACTTTTCTCAAAAAGTGGGTAGTTTTGAAGTTATAAGCAAAAAACTAAAAAAAGGGCAAAAACCCATCCTTCTCTAGCCTTCCCTAAGTTAATACTGCCACTTAAGAGTGGCAGGCGGCCGGTGTTATTACTCTTTTTGCGTGCATTATCAGAAACTTGAGTGGTTGCCCTACTGTAACGCGGCCAATATGGAAAGTATACTTTCAAAGAAAAATAATGAATCATTGGAATAATATCAAGTGATATAATGTTTGCTGGGACTTCGTTAGATGCGTAGTGCTGCCTCTTTATATTTAATTATCATGAGCAAGCTGATGTCCAAAATGGCCTGAATTGTTATAAAGCGCTGATGAGAAAAGCGGCTACTTTTATTAATAGTGCGAACTACTCAAAAAATTCATCAAACGTAACGCTTCATTAAATTTTAATTGACTAATATCGATCAATAATCAATCTCGCCATATATTTATAGAATTGCTAGACCATTTAGTACTCATTAATTTATACCTTGTCTATATTTGATGAGCTGATTATTACTGATAAGCGCGTACCTATCCTTTTTAAAACGTATCATTTTTTGTAAAAAATTTTGAGCTGAAGGCTATTAGAGGTGTGGTTATTGATAGTTTTTAAATCGCGTTATTAGAAGCGAAATGCCCAATAGTTACATTTTAATTTTATAGATGTCTCAAGTTTCGAAACGTTATCGGAAAAATGTGATAAAAAAATTGATTAAATCTCAGTCAATTTATATAAAATCGATAAGCTATTACATTAATCGTCGATATGAATTTTAATGGCTCTCTAATCGAGAAACGTAATTTGTTAATCTAAGCTAGAGGATATTGCAAAAAGAAGTACATTAACATTTTTTTAAAACATGCAACGACTCGGTATTAAATTACAAAATTATCACCATCCTATTATAATATCATTTTCTCAGCGTAATCAATCCATCAAAGGTTGCCCCGAAGCCTCAAATGCTATATGAAAATAAAAGCATTAAAAGATGATGATGCACACAGTCTTAACTAAGTATATGCAAATTCAAAGATTAAATCTAAGAGGGATTTTTATCTGAAAATGTGCAAATGACGACGCACGTTCAGGAGTAGCCTACAAGTGCTCTTAACATTTTTGCTAAAATCAAATATTTTATTTTTGTGTATCGATATTTTGTAATCATAACAAGATTATTTCTGTTTCTTTATAATTACAAATACTTAACACGCTGGTAAATTTAAAAGAACTTTTCGACTTTTTTGTACGCGTTTGCTCAAGTTTTAAAAATATTTTAAAAAATATACGGGGTGTTTCTATTTGAAATGGGAAAACTGATCTCATTTCCAACTGAACCGAAAGCCAAAATGTAAAATATTTGATATCACTAGATAGATAATTTTACAATTATTCCAAGCCTCTTAAAATATACAGAAAATTGTATTTAAAATAGAAAAGCGAACCCTATTTCTGGTTAAACCTGAAGCTAAAATTTAACACTTTTGGTATCATCAGCTAATCTACTATGGGTCGAGATTCTCCGAATTGCGGCCAAAATAACCCCCTTATTTTGGGCCACCCTGTATCGATTTCTAGTAGAAGAAGTCAATGAAAAAGTAAAATCGATTTTTAAAATATGTTTTTTATTGCTCCTCCTAATTGTTTGAGCAATTTAAAACTTTACTACGCTCGGCTCTGCTTCTCTCCTAGAGGTAAAGAGTTTATTCAAAACCTATTACAAGGCCCATTTGTTATATTGACATTACGTAGTGAAAGTAGGTAGATAAAATTTATAATAGAAACATTAAAAGCGCTGTATCGTGGCTTAAACATAATATAATATACGCATAAAGCCATTTGTTTATATTTTTGTTTAATATTCCACGCAGGTGTTCTAAATTTTATATACCTATCCATTTCGTATTTTTATCTTCGTTTGAATTCTCAACTATACATTGAGCACTCTTACAATAAATATAAGTTAATACCCGTATACATCGTACATACTATAAAATGCATAAATTTATTGTTCCAGGACTTATTAGAGCAACTATTTAAATTATTCGATCAAGATAGAAAAGAGCGACTTTTACAAGAAAATTGGATCGAATTTTTAAAACAACGATTAACGTGAGTTTAAAATAAAAAGAAATTAAAATTTCAAAATGGCCTCATTTTAGTGACGAAAAACAAATAGACTTCGCGGAACAGCTAGAAAGCGTCGCTTATTGCCTTTGTGGAGATGAGCCCATCACTCAGGCAAATTTTTGTCAAATATTTCAAACTAAGGGAGTAAGTAAGTTTAAGAAAAAGTTCCATACATGTCTTATAAATGTTTTGTAGATAGTCGAGAAACTTCATAGACTGATCGATCAGGATAATTTAGGAACAGTTACTGGAGAACAAGTCATGGAATTTCTAGCAACAATAACCAATACAAGGTAAGAATTAACTTATAGGTAGTTGTTTTACACGATTTTTGTATATTAATTTTGCTATAATGCGCTTGTATCTTGTATTGCATGCAACTTCTATGCAAATCTTATTCCGATAAATAATATTTTTCTTTTAGGCCTAGAACTGGTTTCGATAACGGCAATTTACAATGGCTAGAACAATTATTCAGGCAAACTGTTGGAGACGAAAAAGAAATTAGAAGAGAAGAATTTAAAAATATTTTAGTGTCAAAAAACGTATAATAATCAAATTAGTTTTCACACCTACTTTTTCATTATTTTTTGTTTGTTGTAGCCTTTCTTCACAGAAAGAGTATTTCATGTTTTCGACAAAGACGATTCCGGCTCAATTTCGTTACAAGAATTTTTAGACGCGATGCATCAGTTCGCGGGACAGTCCCCAGAAGACAAAATTAGATTTTTGTTCAAAATCTACGATTTGGATGGTGATTTTCCCGACGATTTTTTTACCACTAACTCTACATCGTTTTACTTGAAGGTGACGGTTTGATTCAACACAAAGAGTTGCAACACGTAATGAGAGCTTGTATGGAGGAAAATGGAATGCAATTCAGCGAAGAACAAATCGAAGAACTTACGGTGGCCATGTTTGAAGATGCCGATACGAACAATCGAGGTGCCATCACGTATGAGGCTCTAAAAGCTCAATTGGAAAAACATGGAGGGTTGCTGGAAAATTTATCCATTAGGTAAAGGAGAATGTTTTAAGTTTTTCCATCAACTCGAAACTGAATTTGCAGCATCGATCGATGGTTAGTTCCGCCGAAACCCAAAGCGCCTCCGACGTCCTCCATTCGAAGACTGTTATCGTACAAGCCTTATCAATTAACGAAGCCTTATATGAAAAATAATTACGTTTATTTGATATCTCTTTTTGCTTTTATAGTTGTTAATGTAGGTCTTTTTGTTTCACGTGCCATTCAATATCGTAAGTCGAATATTTTTACCATTATTGCTAGAGCCTGCGGTAAGTTTTGAATCACTCGATCGAATTCGTACGAACATTTTTAATTTTAGGGCAAACTTTAAACTTTACCTGTACGTTCGTATTAGTCCTTATGTTGAGACAAACCATAACATTTTTAAGAACACGAGGATTTAGCGCATTTTTGCCTTTGGACCAACACATATATTTTCATAAGCTCACAGGATGGCTAATTTTTGTGTATAGTTTCGTACACGCCATAATGCACACTGTCAATTTTAGTGAGTAACTAATTGGTACTGTTATTGCACTTTACAAAATCGTCTTCATTAGGCATAGTTGTTGTAAATAACCCTTCTGTAAATGTAAACAACTACACCGCGTCCGAATGGCTATTTACGACAAAACCAGGTGTTTTTGGACTAATTGGAGGGGCGGCAAATCCGACAGGAGTCTTACTTTTCATTATTCTATGCGTCATCTTTGTCTGTTCGCAAACTTTCGTTAGAAGAGGAGGTTCTTTTGAAGTAAAGATGCCAAAACTTCCATTCATACTGTTTATCTTCTGAATGTTTTGCAGATTTTTTATTGGACTCATTTGATGTACATACCGTTTTGGATATTGTTGGTTTTTCACGGACCAAACTTTTGGAAATGGTTCATCGTTCCTGGTGTAATGTATTGCCTCGAAAGACTACTTAGAATTGCCTGGATGAAAAGTAAAAGAGGCAAAACTTACATCAGTTCCGGTTTACTACTACCTTCAAAAGTAACTCATTTAGTTATAAAAAGGCCTCTCCAATTCGATTTTCATCCTGGTGACTATGCGTTTGTAAACATACCTGCTATAGCAAAATACGAATGGCACCCTTTTACCATCAGCAGCGCCCCAGAACAAGAAGGTCAAGTCGCTACAATTTCGCTTAAATTAGTAACTCACTGAAAGCTTTTAGATTACATGTGGTTACATATTAGGGGTGTTGGAGAATGGACTCACAAATTATACGAATATTTCGAAAAAGAACAGCACAAACTTCACAACGGAGAAATACCTATGCACACAATATCTTCCACTCAACCAGAGAAGAAGCGCTTATCAAACGGTAGCGTCGGTAGCAATAATCAGAGCCCCATCAAAAAAATTCAAGCTACAATCACGAGAACCTTCTCAAAAAGAGACGCTAATAAAAAAGAAGGCGCCCAACTAATTGGGTATACGAATGAAACCTTTAGTGGCGAAAATGAAAGCACCGGTGCTACTGGTAATGTAAACAATTTCGCATCCAGCAGTACAGGTTTGTAATAAATGACAATCAAAAAGTAATTTTTAAGAGACTATTGTAGATGGCGGTATCTTGCCTCGCATGACACCAGATAAGAAACTGCACAGGCTCTTACTATCCACAAAAGTGCCCTTAGAAAAATCTTTGTCTATGCCCGACATGCAGACAAAGGCAAAGAAACGAGAGCGTTTGATGGCGTAAGTTTTTGATTAACCCACAAACCCACTGACGTAACAACTACTTCTGAACGCTCTGAATTGAAAGTACAATACAGAATTAATTAAACAATAAATTCTGGAGATTTACTAAAAAGTTGTAACACTATCAGTGCTAATATTTCTCAATTTCAGCTTACGCGAATACATGCGTTCGGAGTCCGAAAAAAGTTTTGACGAGTGTCAAATTAGAAGAGCTCGCTTAAAATCTTTAGGATTGGCGTATTTGAGCCCCCAAAACAAATCTTTAGCCCAAAGCTTTAGATACATGAGAAACAAGCCTACGATTATAGCGTTCAAAACTCCAAGTTTGGAAAACTGTGAAACTAGAAGTTCGGTCAATTCGTTAGAGTCAGTTGGTAAGACGTTCTTAGTTTAAAGTGCTTTTGATTTTGACAAACTTCTATTCGATTTTTAGGACGGCAAACGAGTGGTTTTAGTATTTCGTCTAGTCCGGAACGTTTAGTGGAAGAAGGGAAAAATAAACCTTTTGCAGAAAGTTCTGTGGGAATTTTAAAGCCTGCCAATTATCCCGTTGGGAAGCCCTTAGAAGTACGTATTGTATATAACTGATTTTAAAACTTGAAACAATGTATTTACAATTGCATTTTGCCATTTTGCGTTTTCCTTGTTACGTCCATAACTGAAACTCCAGCCGAAAATACTGCGGACGACAAACATGATCACTTTGTTAGTGGCACATCAATAGCTAAAAGTACCGTGATATAGCTATATAGATGTTTAGTGTGTTTGTTGTTTGTTGTGCTAACTTTTCAATAACATTACTGTTTAAACAATTAACAATAGTTTTCTGATAAACATTTTTCTAGATATACCTCGATGGTCCTTATGGAGCTCCTTCGAGTCACATATTTAGAGCTCAACATGCCGTTTTAATAGCAACCGGAATTGGTGTAACGCCATTTGCTTCGATTCTGCAATCTATCATGCATCGTTACTGGAAAGCGAGACATACATGTCCAAAATGCAAATTTGCGTGGGCTAGCGAAATTCCAGCCACCGTAATGAATCTTCGGAAGGTACATTTCCATCCTTGAAGTTTACGAACTTACGACGCTCTTTTAACTCGCATGTTTGCAGGTGGACTTTTTTTGGATTAATCGCGACCAAAGATCTTTTGAATGGTTTGTAAACTTATTATCTCAACTTGAAATTGAGCAAGCAGAGTTGGGTGGAGCGATGGAACGATTTTTAGAAATGCACATGTATATTACTAGTGCCTTACAAAAAACTGATATGAAAGCAGTTGGTTTACAATTGGCCTTAGATTTATTACACGAAAAAGTACGTAGATCATTAAACAAATAATTAAAACTATAAAAATGTTTTTAGGAAAAAAGAGATTTGATTACTGGGCTAAAAACGAGAACAAATGCTGGACGTCCTAATTGGGATAAGGTGTTTAAACAAGTATTGGATCAAAAGAAAGGAAAAGTTACAGTTTTTTATTGTGGGCCACCGAATTTGGCAAGAATTTTAAGAGTAAAATGTGATTTATACGGTTTTAGTTTTCGTAAAGAAGTGTTTTAAAGTCTGTGTTCTAATTAAATTAAATAAAAATGCGTTTATTAATACTGCAACGTGTAAATTATTTATTTGTACATATATTTTGAAAAGGCAAATCCATTAAAACGTTTTTACAATTATTTTTTTAATTTTGTGCCAGGATCTAAAATGTTCTTATTTTACCGTGAAAAAGTTCTGTAGTGGTAAGAGACACATTTGTGTTTATAACAGGTTTATAACTCAAAATTTTAGGTTAAGTTCATGTGGAAAATTATGGCAAACTCGAATCTGGGCGCGAAGATTCTGCAATACCCTTCGACAATAGCAGAAAGTGTGTGGCAAGGGTGAGTATTCTACTTTATACAAGACTTATCAAACAAAAACTGTATTACGCAGTAAAAAAAAGTTTCTCGAGTGTTTTTACTTTGTGTGATTGTTAATTGGATCAAATTAATCAAATAATTTTTAGTTTTGAGAGGATGGCAACAAACATTAAAAACCCACGTGTAATGAAAAGAATCGGTACTCACAATGGAGTGTTTCACTGCGACGAAGCACTGGCTTGTTTTATGTTATTGCAACTTCCAGAATATAATGATGCCGAAATTATTAGGACGAGAGACCCAACAGTAAAATTTGTATAATTACATTAAGCTATTTACTAATTTTGTGTGGAGGTTTTAGAGACATGTGATGTAGTTGTAGATGTAGGCGGTTCGTACAATCCAAAAATTAATAGATTCGATCATCACCAAAGAGGATTCAACGAAACTTTATCTTCCCTTAGACCAGATTTAGCAAAAAATAAACACATAAAGTAAATGTTTCTCGCCACAATTCAGAATCGATTAAGTCGCCTATTTTTAGATTAAGTTCGGCAGGGCTAGTCTATGCTCATTTTGGTATGGAAGTACTCTCTGCAATACTTGAAAAACATAAAATTGAAGGAAGTTCCGAATGTCTTCGAGGAATATTTTTATCCGTATACGAAACTTTCGTAGAAGAATTAGATGCCATCGATAATGGAGTACCAATGTACAACGAAGGCCAACCAAAGTATCGCATCAACACACATTTAAGTGCCCGAGTGCACAGGCTTAATCCGGAATGGAATTCGCCTCTTAAAGAATCGAGCGATACTTTGTTTAACAAAGCTGTAAGTCTTACAGGGTCCGAATTTACAGAAAGGGTTGTAGAAGCTGGGGCAGTTTGGTGGCCAGCGAGAGAAATTGTAAAAAAATCAGTTTTGGATCGTAACAAAATACACGCGTCGGGTGAAATAATTGAACTGTCGGAAAGATGTCCTTGGAAAGAACACCTATACTCGATCGAAGAAGAATTAAATTTAAGTGGGCAGATTAAGTTTGTTATTTTTCATGATACGACCAACTCTTGGCGTGTACAAGGTGTACCGATACAGGTTGATAGTTTTATTTGTAGGTAAGTTTTATGAAACAAATTGTAATTCTTCAGAACTAATAAATATGTTTTCAGAATATTTCTTAATGAAAATTGGAGAGGTGTTAGAGATGAAGACTTGAGTAATATATCTGGTATCGATAAGTGTATATTTTGTCATTCTACGGGTTTTATTGGTGGAAATAAAACCAAAGAAGGTGCTTTAAAAATGGCAATTCAGAGCCTTAAATCTAATTAAATTACTAACTACATAATTTGTTCTGCTTTTAATTTGTAAAACTAGGATTTCTTTAATTAAAGAAGATTGAGTTATTACTTACTAGAGCGAGTTTTTAGTTTATCATAAGATTGAAAGTTAACGAGAGTTTGAAGTGAAGTGATTCTAACAAAACTTGACGAAATTCTTTTAATAACCAAATTTTTTGTTTAAAAATTTTTTAGTATTCAGTAATTGTAAGCTCACAAATTTTGTATTTTAATAGGTGCTCAATTTAAGACTAAACTAATATATAACGAAGCACCCAATATTAAACAAAGCGTGCAAGTTGTGTATCACTTGTATATCTTGGTCTAACTAGTCGAAAGCTTAGAAACTTTATGGGCGGTTATCGCAGTTGTATTAAAAAGGAAAAACTTACAAGTAACTTACCATTGGATTTTAATAAATTAAAAATATTCTTATCTAATTACTGGAACACTCGTAAATTCGGAAAAACTTTCACAACACAAAATTTGCAGTTTACAATAACATATTAATAAAAGTTAATTTTAAATTTGTTATTAATCACAGCTAAACTTTTACATTACTATTAGTTGTTCTTAAAAAGAGCCCAAATAGATACTTTTTATATAATAGGTATTTTAAGTAGATTCGCGTTCAACTACTTACAGTATTCGCTAAAATAAACAGTAGGTACCGAAATCGAAAATAATTCGTATATTTTAAATGTTCAAAAAACGGTGCACTATTAAAAGGGGGGTTTACACTATTACATAAATGTATGAAGTATTATACATGTATGATACAAACCCTGGCAAATCTGGAGTGTTTTGTTTTGGCGAAGTCTTCACTTTTTAACAATGTTGAATGTCAAAAATTTGTCATTTACAAATATTAATTTATTAATTTGTACAATTACGAGTTTTTTTACGGACCAGTTTGGTTTAATCACTCACTTGTTTTTAATTTAAGTTTCTGCTCAGTAAATTTAATCTGATTAGAACTTAGAACTTTTACTCTAGGATGCTATCTAATAAACAAATGCACATATCATTTGTAAGAATATATTTATTTCAATTCAAATTCTTTGCTGAAGTAAGTATAAAATTTTCTCATTGAGTTAAGAAATTTAGCTAAACGAGTTAGCGGGTTTGATCCCTAACCCAATCGGCGTAGCAAGCAACTCTCGTGTAAGCACTTGGGAAGCCCCATTCGCAACCCCAGCCGCTTCCAAAAGATACAATACCAACTTCAACTTTATTTCCATCACGTGTTCCAAGTAAAGCACCGCCGGAATCGCCATTGCAGGAACCTTTGCCTCCGCTTCCATCGAGACAGATGTGAGTTGAACGAATGATACTGAAGTACGATTTGCATACTGCGTTAGTAAGAAGTTTGTTTGTTACAGATCGTAAAACAGGGCTAATTGAACCAGAGCTGTCGGAAGGTCTTCCCCAGCCAGAAACGGTACCGTCAGTTCCATCGAGGTCGGGACTATCACATGCTCCGTTATCGAGATTGATGGGTTGAACATATTCTACAAATTGTTTTTAAGTAAGTACTTAAATAAAATATAATTTTTTTAATTAACTTACGATTGAGCTCTAATGGTTCATCGAGAAATACGAGAGCAATGTCATTGATAAGAGCATTACGATCCCAATCTTCGTGTACGACGAATCTGGTTGAAATTCTGGATTGTTGGGATGGTTCGTCTTGATTTATATTGTGAGCACCAGCTACGACTTCGACCCTTCTGGCACTGGATAAAATAATTCAATTTGTTAGTCTTTATTAGTAATTTTAAAATAATTTACTTGCCTGTCGACGCAATGAGCGGCGGTAAGGATAACACTATCACTTATAACTGAGCAACCACAGAATGAGCCACCATCGATATACAGGGCAGCCTAATAAAAAAATTTATCGATTAATGTTTTTTGTAGGTAATTATTTGTCTTACTGAGTGAGGGAAAGAGTGTGGTACTGCTTCCTGACCTCCAACTATCCTGGGATTAAAAACTCCTGGTCTCTCTGGGTGTACATAGATGTTGTTGGGTGTATATTGAGACAAGTCTCTTGCCTAATAAAAAATATGTTAAGTATTCAAAAATATAAATAAATAATTCCAGTTTACCTGAGCAAGAGTTGCCAAAAATGCTACTGTAAGAACGATAGTGGACTTCATCGTGGTTTTTGAATGTTTGAATATGTTCAGTTTGGGTCTTTTATATTAATATGTTATCTCTACTTAGGGCAAGGTACTTTATTATCTTTGGTGATTTCCTGCTAATTATGTGTGTAATAAATACTTCAAAAATTTGTTAAGAGGCTTACTTAAAATAGTTTCAACAATAATATCTCTAACAGTCGTACTCGAGTATATTTTCTGATAGACAATCTTTTTTGGAAGAAAATAATAAAAAACTTGATATGTGTGCTGATGTAGTTTGGTCTTAAATTAGTTGGGTATTATTAATATTGGTGAATTTCAAGTATTTAAAAAATAATATGCTTGAAAAATTTAGGATCGGCTAAATAGATAGAACAAATAGTTACATGACTTGTAAAATAAAAGAGTTTTGTACCGCCTCTTGCTCTTGGTGTGAGTGTGAACCAGTGTGTACCTATTCAGAACAGTTAATATTTTATTATTGATACCTATTCACAAGTCTGTAATCCTGGCGCTATGCCACTATCACAGAGTGGCTAATGCCCTTCTTCGTAAACCATACACGCGATGCAGGTGTCTTGTTAGACCTGCAGATCAAAATTTCGTTTGAAATCCCAGATTGTATCAAAGACTATACATTGTATGGAGGAACAACCCTAACCCTTCTCTCTTCTTAATTTCAGCAGTGCTTTCAACTCAGTTGGCATTGACATATTATCTGCCGTCTGCTGCACTCACAAATTTTCATTTTGACACGCCTGAAGTGTCGTGGTTGAACTCCTACCTTACGCGACGTAGACAGAGGGTTTCTACTAGGAAGAATCACTCCTCATTGTCTCCATCAAGCTGTGTCTTTTTTCTCTTTTTATCAATTTTATTTATGGCTGTTTCTTTCACTACTCTTATCATCTATATGCAGACGATCTTCAAATTTACATAAGTACATGCTAACCCTGACGATATTTACGGCGCCCTCAACTACTCAACTTGCTTAACGATGTCTTTAACCGACTTCTTGACTGGACTAAATCTTATGGACTCGGGCTAAACACTAAAAAATCTCAATGTATTTTAATAGGAAGTAGTGGCCAACTAAAGAATTAGCAGACAGACTTTACCTAACGTTTTCATTGATCTTTTTCATTATCCCTTTTGTACAAACTGTTAAAAAATTTGGAGTAATACTTGACGAAAACCTCACCTGGAGACCGCATATTAATAAAATTAAAGTACTCTTATCCTAACTCTCCTTCTTCCTGTCATAGAATATTGTGATGTGGTCTATTCGGACATCTCCAAACTCTCGTTAAAGTTGGAAAGATAGCTGAACAATTGTATTAGATTCGTGTGTAACCTACGCAATTACGAGTAGGACTACATTCCCTTTAACACTTTAACTGTCGTGGTACCTTCTTTTGGGGCCAATAACTCCGTCAAGGTTCCTAAATAAAATTAAATAAATAAATAAAAAGATCTTTTCACTAGTTTCTCGGCTTTTTCGTGCTCTTCACACCTATTTATCTTCACCTCTGCGTACAAATTGTTCATTTCTGTCAAGCCATGGTTTTACTACAAGGTCTGTTAGTACCCCTGCTCTATATTCCTGTTCATGCTATAAACTCTTGCCACCCAGTTCCTTTAGGGTGATGTCCGTGCGTGTATGGAATGAGTTGCCAGTTGAGGTTCTTTTATCGCCGTCACTATCAATGTTTAAAGCTCGAGCTATAATCTACTAAAAGAATATAAATTCCCTTTTCTAAACTTACTTTGCTTTTATCTTTTGCAACCTAAACTAACTAGTAATTTGCATCTGATTCAGATGGAGTACATTGCTTCAGGCAATACGCCCAGCCTGTGCAGTGTGCAATAGAAGTTTTTCGACATCGGAGGGTTCTGCGACATCCGAAGATTCTCGTAATGGACTGTCGTGTCAAGAGTCAAACGTCCGAAGTTGAAGCGAAGTATATTTTCAGCATACAAATAGTTGGGTTCATATACGATCGTAAATCTTGTACGATCTTAGTTACGATGATTTTGATAAATTGATAAGTTTATAACTTATCAATTGAGCAATTTTCGGTACTTCTCTTGTAAATAAATCCGGGTGAACCGGTAACCGGAAGATTGTTGATGGAGATTATATAAACAACACTGGGCTCATGGCAGAGCCTTGTAGAACGTCTCTTATTATAACAATAAAATAAACCCATTGATGCCAACTGTCGGCAAATTCAAAACGTTTTTCTGTTTTAACATAATGTAAGTAGTTGCAGTAAGTGATTTGTTTTCGAACGAATAAATTTATATAGAGTCGGGATTAAAGAAAGGTGGTCGAGCGGCTATAGCGTTCTGATTCAGATCCGGAGTTTTTTAGTTGAAATTTGAAATCCCGCGTCCACTTCTAGATGTTTGCGTGTGCCCAATGCCTTTGGTCTATGTCTATAATAATACTACTATGTATCAATGTATCTCATTATTAGTATATCATATTTTAAAGTATTTACTATTCCTCCAGATACCCTACCATGTATTATTGGTAGTGACTAATAGTGACTACTTGACTACTGTAAAAACAACTATTGATTAGTAAACTGTATTTAATCCAAGTGTTCTTGGATTTGTGTTTTATATGAATTGTTGTCGGAACTGGTTCTGGACTTTTGTTGCTGGTGGTCGCCTGCAAAGGCAACGTAACAATATCTTCTTGGAATGAGGCGAATCGACTACCACGTAGAAGATTTTCTTCTGTAGTAGGGACTTTTATGAGATTATTTGATTTGTTTGAATATAACGGCAACTACTGTTAAGAGATTTATTGGATTTGTTTGAATATAACAGAAACTACTGTTAGAGATTTATTGCATATATTTGAGTCGAAATTGAAGAGCGAATTATATGTGTTGATGGTTTGAATTCTCCAACGAATTATTCGAATTATTTAACAGCTAAGTTGATTTTTTAAACAAAATAAAATCACCACCAAGTAAAGATGAATAAATTACTAATAAGAAACCAACAAAGATATCAAAAATGGACGAATACACGATCACGAACATGGGTTTTCAGCAAATTCTCAAACTCGAAACGCCGTGATACGAATCTAAAACTGCCATGATCTAGAAAAAATCTTATTTTATTTCATTCATTCTATACTTTTTTACGTTATCCTGATATACTGCTAATATTATTCCAATGCAAGTGCAGTGACATTAAATAATCCATAGATAGACACATTACGAGTCAATGGAGCATAAATAATATTTTTCGAATGTATCAAGGCTACAATTTAGCGTGTTTTGTATAAACGGTTAATTAATCAAAGTTCAAATTAAACTCGTAAATAATTGATTTAATCTTCCGTTTATCTCTAAGCGTCTGGATCTACTCGACTCGAAGCTCGTACATTATTTTTCAAATTTATACAAAAGTGCATGATAAGAGCAGTGCCAAAAACAAAAAATGATATTGGTAATTATTGCATTATCCCGCTCTCTGAGCAGGATAAATAATTTCATAAGTATCCTTCCACGGTTTGTCAAAAAATAACTTCTGAAATCGGCTTGTGAGTTTGGGTATATTTAGTTCGCACTGATAGACACAACGTCAAAACTTTTGAATAAGTATTTTACTTTTTTTGTATAATAATATAGGTGTAAAAATTTGAGACCATTTGCCCCTTCTTTATACTGGGGCGTCTATATAGAGATCGGCTGTGCCTAAGAAAACGAATACCATCGAAGTAGGTAATGTGTGTATAAGTATAAAGCCCCATTTACATAGAACTTAGTGCAGATTGATGGTGTAGTTTGCTGGTCTAGAACTCGCCAAGTGGGCAACGTGGCGTAAAACCATTTACATAGACTTTAGTGGTAATCATTTTTTTTTTCTTTTTTCTTTTTCTATTTTTTTTTCTTATACTTGAACGATGAGATTAAAATAGTACTACCGAAAACCAAAATGAAGAAATAAAATCAAAGCAACTATTTTGTCAAATATTTGTTGCAATTTCAAATAGCTGGGCCGCGGGGTAGAGATGCGCTTCTATGATTGGCTGGTGCCGATTTACTAAGGAAAATGGTCTAGAAGTTTAAACATTACAAACTTTCTGACCATTGTTAGCAACGACCTTGCCAACTATACTTCATTGTAAACGGGCACATTGAAAAAACCCTATTCAAGCTTTTAGACGATTCTTGTCCTTACTAGAACGAATATGGTAGGTACGCTCCGTAAAGTTGTCGGTAACTTTACCACCAGCAGAGAGGTACAATAATGAATAATCTCTTTCTATTCTATTCTTCTATTGATTGTATTGAACCTCTCTGCTGGTGGCGTAAGTCAAAAAGAACTTTACGGAGCGGAATTAGAATACACTATACTGTCTATGTAAATGGCACTTAACCCTGTTAAACCGTAATAAAAAAAGTAGTAAGCGGTAAGTACTTTTATTATACTGGGTGTTACAAACATGTGTCACGCATTTGGAGGGGGGATAGTACAGCCCGAAATATGCAGAAAAGTCTTAATAAACATGATGTTTCAACATGTTTCAGAAATAAGAAACATTTGCATTAATTTACAAACAAATAAAGAACCAACATAATTTAAGAACAAAGGCAAAAGGTCAAATGAGATGTTCATTGTTCAATGTGTTCTCCCTACGTTTCAAGGCAGTCTTCGAACTCTTTTAAAAATCCAAACATTGGCTCGGGTTTGGTTGCTTCCTTGATCTGCTAGTTTCTGCAACTCCTCGAAATCAACGAAAGAAATTAAAGGGACTTATACCGGGCGATATTCGTGATACAGGTCTGCCTCTTCCTACCCATCTTCATTCAAAAGTTCCGTGTAAATGCTCTGTAACGGCCATCAAAAAATGAACTGAAGCACTACAGTGCTGTGCTGATGGAACAAAAAGAAATAATCCTACGTATCTCCGAAACCGCTCACTTGCGGTTCATGTTTTTTAAAACATTCCACTTTCTTGCGTAGTTGTGCTATAGCTCCCCGCCCTCCAAGTTTGTGACATGTTTTTTAATACCCTGTATATTTTTTTATGAAAATCGTACATCAACAATCAGTTTGTACGAAAATTCTAGGCTACAGTAGGTACTATATTATGTATTAAATTGTTACGATACTATATTTGTTTTATCTTTCTTTAAGTCTCGATAGATAACACTAAACTAATTTTGCAGTTTCATTGAAAGTTTTGATAATATTGAGCAAATTTAGACATATAATAATCTTTAATCGTTATATCGTTATTTTATACAACGATACAATGCCAGGGCCTTGCTTTTTAGTCACTTCTTTCACAAAAACATAACTGAAAACATAACTTTTTCAACAAAATCAAGTAGTATTATAATGTCGTAATTCAGACAGATCATACCTGTCTAATGGCTTTGTGAGATAGTGCTTGAGATTTTGTAAGATCTAGAACAAATACTTCAAACTCCCTTTACTGTTGTAACTCTAAAAAATGATATGAAAGTCACAATGTAGTACTTTTATTGCTGAACTTTGATTTTAGCACATTATTTTTCTGAATAATAATATAGAAATCTTATATCTTAAATTAAATGTTTAGCACTATAATAATATTATACTGCTGACTGCCGATACTGCATCACTCGCTAGGAGCTAAAATCGAAGTTCTTGCGGAAAAATAGAAAAGGGGGAGGTTCTTCAATTAAAGTCATCTTTAAATTGTGAATTGATTTAATAAAACATTTTTAGAAACTCAGTATTAGATTACACAAAAATAAAACTAATCTCTAATAGGAATATCAGTATTTCTATTTATCCAATGTACAAATGCGCCGACTTTCGTAAAAACAGTGGGCCACCCAATTTCGCATCCTAATGCTAGTCCAAACGATACCAATCCCTGTTGAGTAACTTTCCCGTCTTTTTCTACAGTCGTAAGAGGACCTCCAGAATCGCCATTACAAGCAGATTTGCCACCTATGCCATTCAAGCAAACGTGATTATTTCCAGGTATCCCAAAATAATACATTCTGCATATAAAAGTTGAGAGTATCGTCGATTCTACGTAACGAAGCACCGGACTAATCGCTGTAGCACTATCTGAGTCCTTTCCCCAACCAGAGACTCGCGCGGGTGTTCTCGATAAAGAATTATCAATATCTGAGTATCGTGGTAATCTAATTGGTTGAACGGCATCTGAAAAAATATTGCAATTATTTAATCTCTCTAATGATTCTAAAGACAATTTACCATTAAATGCAATTTTTTGGGGTAACTTCACTAATGCTATATCACTAGTTAAAAACATTGGATTCCACCCAGGATGGACGATAAATTCAGTTGACACAATACGCTGCTGCGTTGTTTCATTGTCGTGAATTCTGTGTGCGCCTAAAACTACTTCAACACTTGAGGCTCTGTAAAAGTATTAATTTTTACAATAATTATAAGTTCCCGAATAAAATTATTTTAATACGTACTGATATAGGCAGTGAGCTGCACTAAGAATATAATCTTCGGAAATTATTGACCCACCACAAAATCCTGTCTTTTGTCCCACTTGAAGGAATAACGCAGCCTAAAATGACAATGAAACGTCGTATTACTTACTTCTTTTCACAGATGTATTTTAAATCTAATTTTACCTACAATCTACAAAAGTAAAACTATTGGTAAACCCATGGTAGAAATGAATAAACTATACGTGTAGTAACTTTTACGCCTAAATATAGGCAACTGTACAAACAGGATTTTATAAAGTCTTTATCACAGACCTCTAGCTCTGCCAATTCGACTATTGAACAAATTATTGCGTAATTACAGTTATGCCGATTTGTAGGTTTCAAGAATGGCAACCGTTCCTCCACGATCTCCAATAATTTTAACAAATTTACACTTAAGATTTAAAATATCGAACTGTGTTTTATTTACCTGGTATGGATATGCATGTGGAACGGCTTCTTCACCTCCAATAATTCTTGTAAAATTTCTTAAAAATCCAAATGGTTCGATATTTAAAGGATACACATTAGGCCAATCTATGTCAGCCTAAAATAAACGTTATAAGCACGTACAAGAGGCAAATAGGTACAATTTCTTACCCTTATTAAAGGAATTACAGCAAGAAGAACTATTAGGTACTTCATTTCAAGTTGCTTTTGGAAACAAACTGCACTTAATTACTTTGATTCTAAAGTATTAATTAAAAATACTTATTATCGGATCGCTTACGATAGATAGTCTTTAGAGCAATTTTTAACTGATATCGTGATAATGAAACTTAAAATTTTTTTATTTTAAATTACTTTCACAATAATTTAAATACAAAGAGAGATCGATTATTATTCCTAACGTACCGCGTGTACATCGAAATATTTTGTTTTATTGTGTTCCATTTGAAGTTCAAAAAATATCTAATTTAGTCCACTTTTTCAGTTTTGATATTTTCTTCTCCATCTTAGGCGCCTCAATTGCCGACTGGTGACTGACACTCGATTTTATTTCAGTCTTAACTACTCAACTTATGTAAACGATAATAAGCCATCCTGTATCTGTATAGTGATTACACAATCGGTACAGGATACGCATTAAACTATTGTTCATTGAAGAAAACAATAAGGACAGATTTAAATTGTCAATTATTGCTACTCCGTTACAACGTTCCTGTCGCCACAGAAGTTAAGGCTGGAGAATTATAGGTTATGGTGCATAAAAATATTTATGCAACCCAACTAACATTTTCAGTAGCGTCTCGTTCATTTAATTTTTGGATGTGTGTATCATTTAACTGTCTTGGTTACTCTTCATTCAGGCGTATTTTGTATTATAACCTCGAAAAATAGTGACATTATATGCCAAAATTTTGCCATTTTCTATCATATTTTTGGCATAGACTTTATATGGTCGTAATCAGCGTAAAATTCTGAACAAGTTACCGCGAAAAATCTGTTTCTTGCAATTTGTTCCAGGTCAAACTTATCATTACCTATACTAATATTTATCTACGTTTATGAATCGCAGCGACGGCTGGGTGGCGACATCAATTAGAATTTTTGAGAAGCTTAATTAACATTGGGCTTATGAGGAAAATCTTACGTCGTCCTCAGGGCATAGGAAACACATTTTCTTTTAAATCAATTATTATAGATATGTTCTATATCATATCCTCTATGGCTTGACATATTTTATATCGTTCTAAGTATTTATACGCAACAGAAAACAATCAATTTAAACTGACTGTAATTTGCCACTTTTCGGAAAACATTTTTTTTGTTACTTTCTAATACTTTTTTTGAATTTAAAAATATGTCAAGCCATAGACAAGCTGTTTGGCTAGACCTTACAAAAACCTCAGTTGTATCTGTTGAGTATTAAAGCTGTTCAGGACGACGTAAGAATTCTAACCTATAATTCTCCAGCCTTAAAATATTTTCTGGTACTGCCATTAGATATCTAGGTATGTGTGTATGAGCATAATTTTTTCAAAGGGCAATCTTTACCAGTGTCCAGATATTTTTCTAATAATTAACTTCTGGTTCCTTCTTGAAACAATTTGGGAAAATATTTTGAATCCTTAGTGCTTCCGTTGCTCTTCCACGGTAGAGGATTTTGGCCTTGCAATATTGTTTATAAACTTGGAAGACAAAATTCAGATAATCGTTATTTAGTATTTAAGCATAATATGAAACCTGAAGAGTATTACCAGTATTACCAACCAATTTCTATTATTGTTACAGGTATAATAGGTACATGGTACATACTTATATCGTTGAACATTAGGCCTACAAAACTATTTTTGAAAAAATTCATTAATAAATCTTTTGTATGCCTGATCAAATTTTACAATTACAACATATTTGTTTCAAATGCCTAGCTTCGCACCATCGCATTTGTTTATTTATAGACTCAAAAAAAAATATATATTGAATTTATTATACTAATTAACTTTTTAAATGTTGTTTCGAGGAAGTCACATC
Source organism: Malthinus flaveolus (assembly GCA_950108345.1). Taxonomy (NCBI): domain Eukaryota; kingdom Metazoa; phylum Arthropoda; class Insecta; order Coleoptera; family Cantharidae; genus Malthinus; species Malthinus flaveolus. The sequence goes on from OX467285.1 coordinate 70,961,090, forward strand.
GCACTGCAAGTGGGAAAGTAAATTAAAAAGATATTGGCCACATCAGCCAGTTTCTTTTAAAAGGTAAGCTGCAGTTTTAATGATTTTATTCCATTTTAGTCAAAGTAATTTATTTTTTTATAATTAGTTACAAAATCTACACGAGACTAATATCTTTATTCTGTCATTTCTACATCTTCGATTACAAAACCGTCCAGTATTTCGTCTAAAGTTACGCCGATTTCAAAATATTTACAATTGTCGTACATATCTTTGAACTTTCGTTTGGTTCTAATTTCAAATTAAATAGATCAAAATTAGCTGGGAAATTCCATCGGAGCTTCCAAACCCAGTTTAAACTCAACAGCATGTTTCAATATTAATAAATAAAACACAGATTATCACTAAAATGTCTCATCAAAAAAGTTACTTTTTTGCATACATGTTATAATAACATACAATACATTTAAAAGACCTTTCACTTGTGTACTAATAAATGGTTCTTTAAGTGACATTTCTGTTTACCAGTATAATCGCATACACTACATTTGAAGGGCCGTTCACTTGCATGCACCAATAAATGCTGCTTCAAGTTACTATTCTGAATACATGTATAATCACATACACTACATTTGAAGGGCTGTTCACTTGTGTGCACCAATAAATGCTGCTTCAAGGTACTTTTCCTAATACTTATATAATCACATACACTACATTTAAAGAGCCGTTCACCTGTGTGTTCAAATAAATGCCGCTTCAAGGTACTTTTCTGAATACATGTATAACCACATACACTAAATTTAAAGGGCCGTTCACCTGCGTGTAATAAAAAATGCTTCCTAAAGTCGCTTTTATGAGCACATGTATAATCACATACACCGCATATAAGAGGCCCTTCACCTGTGTGTATTAATAAATGCTCCTTCAAGGTACTTTTCGCTGTGCATATATAATCACATATCCTGCATTTAAAAGGCTTATCACCTGTGTGTACCAATAAATAATGCATCTCGAAGTGCCTTTTTTGTTTACATGTATAATTACACACACCACATTTAAAAAGCCGTTGGCTTGAGTGTTTTAACAGGTGCTTCTTTAAGCTACTTTTCTCAATACATGAATAATCACATACACTACATTTAAAAGGCCGTTCTCCTGTGTGTACCAATAAATGTCTCTTTATGGTACTTCTTTGATTAAATGTACAATCACATACATTACACTTAAAAGGCCTTTCAATTCTGTGTACTAACAGGTGCCTCCGTAAGGCACCTTTCTCAATACAAGTATAATCACATACACTACATTTAAAAGGTTTATCACCTGGGTGTATCAATAAATGTCTATTTAAGTGACTTTTACGTGTACATCTACATCTACATCAAAGCACTTTTGTGTCTACATGAATAGTCACATACGCTGCATATAAAAGGCCACTCTCCTGTGTGTGCCAATAAATGTCTCTTTAAGCTACCTTTCTGCAAATATGTATAATCACATAGAGTACATTTAAAAGGCTTTTTCAGATGAGTTTACACATGAACAATTAAACTCCGCTTTTCAAAACATTTAAAGTTGCAGTTGAAACAGTAGTACACTTTGTTCAATTCCAAGCTATCGTTTGTAATTGTCTCAGTTTTTTCTATTTTAACATTGTCTCAAATCAATTCCTCCAAATTACTTTCTTCTATTTTAATTGAGCCTTAAAGTAAAGTTATGTATACAGTGACGCTTGTAGTAGCAACTACTAGTAAATACATTCTTACCAACGTCAGACAGGCCATCGCAAGGAGGTTCTTCTTTAACAGCTTTCTTTAACAGCTTTGTCTGCAATACAGTTATTATGTTTACAATGGTAACACAGATAAGTATATGACTCTTGCCCAAATCATCAGAGTACTCAAAAGTAATATGTTCTTCTTTAATATTTATTTCCATAATGCATAATGGTTATCTTTTTCTTTCCTTATTTTCAACACCCAGAACACGTGCCACTAAAAGGTGAACGCCACGCCACGCTTTATTATGCTATACCCACGATTATTATTTTTATCAAGCAACATGAAACAAAGGTTGAAAGAATTTCAATGGTTCTGATGAAGTAGGTAATTCAAATTTTTCAAGTTTGACAATTATTATTGTTTGTCACATGGTCACCAACCAATGTTGGTAACTTTTAGTTATTTCATGAATGTTACTTGTTACAGTATTTTTATTTGTTACTAATTTAAATTAATAATAGAGGACATGAGACTTCGGTTTGTTTAATTTTTAATTCAACTTTTATCTTTTATCTTGGACTGATTCGCTGATTGGATTTTTTGAATGGTGGAGTAAGATTGAAGAAGGTGGCGAGAAACCGTGGCCACGAATTTTCGTTATTAGTAGTCGTTTTTAAAATATTTTTTTAATCTCTTCGTGGTCCACTGGTAGTTATTTTTTTGAATTTTCTATTTGGTGCTTCGAGAATTCTTAAACGGATATTTCCGGATTTGTGTCGCCTGTATTTCAATCCACCATTATTTTTTTGTGATAAGCAGCCCCAAAGGTAATTAAAAGTATTTCGTCAGTGCCATTTATATCATGAGTAAATTTCTTATAGGGTCTTAGTAATAGGCTATCACTTTCGGTCCTATCTGGACATGTTACGTTGGATTAACCTTTATTATTGTCGTCATCTGGTCCGTTTCTTTAACCGCTGATCAGCTGAGTCGAACCAGAGAGAATTTGTACGAGCTAATCAAACCAACAGCTACTGGTGACACGGCCATCGCACATGGTTGGATGGTTCATTCGATATTTTTTTGTTACTTATCTTTTTTGAGATCTTTTCAACGATACCACTTTTGCCATATAGTGCCATTTAAAATTATGGATTTCTCGACATTCTGCAACAAACTCTTTGGCATGCCGACTTCTCCCCGGAATAAAAATATCACCCTGCCATTCTTTATTAGAGCTTTTGTTATAAAATTTTTTGACCCAACTCTTTACGACTAACCGTTCTTGAAAAAAAAGTCTGATACGGGTGGTCTGGTTCACTCTGTATACTAAGGTGGAGAAGTAAGCTATTATAGCGGGATATATGTTGCAAAGGCTATAATAGCATTCTCTAACCGTAGTATATATACTATTTTTTCCATTACTAGCATAGCACTTCGAACTCCAAAAAAACGATTTCATTTATACGATTAATGTTAAAAAATAAAGTTGTTTATTGGCTTATTAACATTATTAGATTTATGTCACATAAGTTTATAACAGCAAGTCCTTCATTGTCTATCTCTACAAGGTGGCTGGGTGTCCTAATAATATCTGCACCTGACATAATATGCTCTTCCTATGATCACGGCTTTGGATTTTGGATGCAAACAAATTAAACATAAGGTTTCACTGTTGATTGAGGTAGGTAGTAATCAATCTGGTAATCAACGCTTATCATTATCTGAGAGGTGACTATTGACTATATTACCATTGAGTAATAAGATTAGATCAAGCAGTTATTATATACTCAATGCTATTACCTGACTCATAGTCAAAATGTACGTGTGGGTAGGTATAATAAAAGTGTTTTTAGATAATCTTCTAACCTATTATTTTATTCAAGCTCGATTTACATAGGTGTGAAGTTCATAACAAAATTTTTTCAAGTCGTTAACAATCAAAAACTAAATAATAAATTACTAATTGACTAATTCTCTATTTTTAAGGTTTTATGGGTATTCCAGTGTGTTCCCAGATCCATTTAAGCTGGTAGCTAACTTTGGTAAATACCTGAGGCCAACCAGCTTCACAGCCAAATCCAATAGTAAACGAAGTTATACCCTGTTGCACGAGCTTTCCATCTGAGTTAGGCAATAACAAAGGACCACCAGAATCACCGCCACAAACAGAGACTCCTTTATTTCCATCTGCGCACATTTGAGTTTTTCCTATACGTCCTAAAAATGCCGCTTTACAAACGGTATGTAAAGTGACTTTTGAGTGAGCTATTTTGAGTACTGAACTTATATTAGCTGCTTTGTTCGAAGTTACACCCCACCCTATAATCGTAGTCTTATCAAATCTGAAACTTTTTGATTTGTCCGATTCTCTTGGTAATTCAACTAATTGAACTTCTCCTAAAAAATTTAAATGAGTTTCACATTTTCTTCTTGATAAACATCTACTTACTATTGAGTTTAGCGGGTGAAGGCAATTTAATTAACCCAACATCGTTTAAAAGGGTACCAGGATTCCATTGACTCGGAACCATGAATACTTTAGTTTTAAAGCGTTGTTGAGTCGGTTCTTTTTCAAATATATGATGTGCTCCTAAAATTACTTCAGCATCGTACGCTCTATAAAACAATTGAGTAAGTACTTTTAGTTATAAAATAAATTAGAAATACGAAGTACCTATCGATACAATGGGCCGCAGTGAGTACGAAGTCAACTGAAATTAAGGACCCTCCGCAAAATACTCTATCGTCTTGACCCCAAACTTTTAAAAATATTCCTACCTAAAACACATAATATTTTGGTATTGATATTTCGATTTATTAGTAAAGTATTACTTACTTGGAAAGGGAAAGAATGAGGAGCAGCTTCATTGCCTCCAATTATTCTTGCTGCTGTTGATGTAGCATTATTACATAATACAGTAGGCTGTAATTTTTTAAGTTTAAAATTAGTTATGTGTACCAATTTGAAAATATGTTCATCCTTTTTAAAAGAATTGAAAACTTACTTGGAAGAGAGAAATAATAGACACAAACAGCACGACGTAGTACGAATTCATCTTGGCTTACTAATACCTAAAATATAGTGTTTGACTCGTGTAGCCAAAATTTCTATTTATATAATAAATAAAGGGAACCTCTTGAAAATATCAAAGTACAATAGTTTATCTCAATTTACTAAGAACGTCAATCAGTTCAAGAGGAGTCGATCAGGTGAAAATTTTTGTTTTAAAATCTTTATCTTTATCTAAACGCGCTACGCATCACTTAATACGTATAATTAAACGGAAAAGTTTCATTAATAAGTGATAATTGATAATAAATTGGTTTTTTTGATTATAAATTAAAATGACTGTAGGTATAGGTAAACCAGTTATTTCCTTTAGAAAAAAATATTTTATATTTTGTAGCACCATTTCTATTAAAAAGCTAAAATAAGAGTAATCAGTTTTTATTAATACAAGATACGAGCTATCGAAAAATGTTTAAATGCTTAAATTCTTCAACTATCAAAAATAAGTTAAGAAGTATAAAGACTTTCTTTGTTTTGTAAAAATTAAAACATTTTTAAATACCCGAATAAATTCGTTCGAAATTAAATACAAGCATTGTGGGTTGCGTTTTTTTAGTATATTTTTTCAAATACAAAAATCCATTTGCAAATATTTTTTAAGTGACCTAAGGGCCGTAGTTTTAGTTTGAGATATTTCATTTTTTCGAAATAGCCTCACCGGCCGTAACCGAAGTTCAAAACTGATTGATGGGTTCACAGCCACTACCAACTGCCAACTTCTACCACCTTCGCTACAATATACACAAACACAACACCAATTTTGATTTGAGGTTAACTGCTGACTGCTGTACGGTTATGAGCATAGCGTTACTAATTTTTAGCCAAAAATATCAAAGGAGTTATGTAAAATATACAAAACCCACTTAGCTAATTAAGTTACAAAATTAGCATTATCTTGAAAGTTTTAGTTTTATAATTTCAACTCCTTGATCGAATTTGAAATGACCTCAATTATCAAGTTCCAAGCCCTTTCTGGGGCTATGGACGAATCGCCTCCTTGTTATATTTTACAAGTCGACGAAGTACGAATTTTATTAGACTGTGGTTGGGACGAAAATTTCGATCCTGATTTCATGCGAGAACTTAAACGGTACAGTTGTGATTTGGTGTTTCGATTCGGGTTTAAAGAAGAATTGTTTCAGGCACATCCACTCAATAGACGCTGTACTTATATCGTACCCAGATGTAGCACATTTGGGTGCCTTACCGTATTTGGTAGGAAAATTAGGTTTAAATTGTCCAATTTATGCCACGATACCTGTATATAAAATGGGACAAATGTTTATGTACGATTTATATCAATCGCACTATAATATGGAAGAGTTTGACCTTTTTACACTTGACGATGTGGATGCGGCATTCGATAAAATTATTCAACTCAAGTACAACCAGAGTGTTTCATTAAAAGGTAAATTTGGGTTGAAAACGTTTAAGGAGGAAGTTAAGTTTTTATTTTCGTAGGAAAAGGTTATGGACTTACAATAACTCCTCTACCCGCTGGACATATGATTGGTGGCACTATATGGAAAATAATGAAAGTAGGAGAAGAAGATATCATTTATGCCAACGACTTTAATCACAAAAAGGAACGTCATTTAAATGGCTGCGAGTTGGAAAAGCTGCAAAGGCCATCCTTATTCATTGTCGACGCTTTCAACGCTTCATATCAACAAGCAAGACGAAGAGCTAGAGACGAAAAGTTAATGAGTAGGTATTTTTAATGTGAATTAAAGTGGTGTTTAATCATTTTAATGTACTAGCTAATATCTTACAAACTCTACGGAACAATGGAAATGTATTGGTAGCAGTAGATACGGCAGGACGTGTTTTGGAGCTCGCTCATATGTTAGATCAGCTGTGGAGAAATAAGGAATCGGGCCTTTTGGCATATTCTCTAGCTTTACTAAGTAATGTGAGTTATAATGTAGTGGAGTTTGCTAAATCACAAATCGAGTGGATGAGTGATAAGCTGATGAGGAGTTTCGAAGGAGCTCGCAACAATCCGTTTCAATTTAAACATCTTCACTTATGCCATAGTATGCAAGAATTAGCCAAAGTTTCGAGTCCTAAAGTTGTTTTAGCGAGCTCGCCGGATATGGAAAGTGGATTTTCTAGAGAATTGTTTCTGCAGTGGTGTTCGAATGCTAGCAACAGCATAATTATAACTACTAGGTAGGCATCTTGTTGCTAATGGGAGATTGTGTTTTCAAGTGTTTGTTTAGGACTCTTCCTGGAACTTTGGCTAGGGACTTGGTCGATAATGGAGGGAATAGAACTATCGATTTAGTTATTAAAAGACGTGTTAAACTAGAAGGTTCAGAACTAGAAGAATTCGAAAAGGAGCGAGAGAAAGAAAATAATAATTTAAGTAGAAGGTAATTTGTATTTCTGTGGAACATTTTAATTCTAATCTAAGAATAGGAAATACTTAAATGCAAGAATTAAATTTATTGTTGGAACTTATTTTTCTTTGATTCGTTGTATTGGGGGGGGGGTCTTTTGTTAATTTAATTTTTAACATTAAACATTGTAGAGATGAAGAAGAATCCGACTCAGATGATGACATAGAAATGAGTGTGATAACAAAAGGAAGGCACGACATTGTAATTAAACAAGAAGGAAAAATTAGCAACAGTTTTTTCAAAGCCACTAAAAAACAATACCCTATGTATCCATTCCACGAGGAAAAAATAAAATGTGACGAATATGGAGAAATCATAAAACCGGAAGACTATAAACTCGCCGAAGTGGTACCAGAAGGCGAGGATAACAAAGAAAATGTAATCATCAAAAAAGAAGAAGATATAATTCGTAATTTGATTAAACTTGGTGTAAATTTTAGTTTTAATTTAATAATTGTAGCCGACGTAACTGAACTTCCAACAAAGTGTATAGTTATTAATCGTACAGTACAAGTGAACGCTCAAGTTCAATATATTGATTTCGAAGGGCGGTCAGACGGAGAGTCGCTTAATAAAATTCTTTCTCAATTACGACCAAGAAGAGTAGTAGTTATTAGAGGATCTACAGATAGCACAGCGGTCATTCAGAAGCACTGCCGTGAAGGTATTAATGCACGAGTATTTGCACCACAGAGAGGGGAAATTATAGATGCTACTAGTGAAACTCACATTTATCAAGTAAGAAACTATCTGTTTACTTGACATGTACTTGAATGTTCGTTTGGCGGCTCGCTATTGATTACTTTTAAGTCCACAAATGGTACATTCGTGTTTTTGTAGGTGAGATTAACTGATGCCTTGGTGTCTCAATTAAATTTTCAAAAAGGCAAAGACGCGGAAGTGGCTTGGGTCAACGCTCAGGTTACAATACGTGAAGTTCAGTTAGATGCTAAACGGCTTAGTGTAGACAACGAACCGATGGAAGGTAATCGGTATGGTAACTTACATGGGAAAATGACATAACTTTATAATTTCAGTTAGCGACGACGAAGCAAAAATACTTACTCTAGAGCCATTAAGTAATACGCCGCCTCCTTACCACGATACAGTATTTATAAACGAACTGAAGTTAAACGAATTTAAACAAGTTCTTTTAAAAGGAAATATTAATGCCGAGTTATCTGGTGGTGTGTTGTGGTGTTCTAACGGCACTATTGCTATTCGTAGGGTAAATTATTTTTATTGTTTCTCATTCTATAATTTTATTGATGTAAACTAATTTTAGATTGAAAATGGAAAACTAATTTTGGAAGGCTGTATTTCTGAAGATTATTATAAAGTCCGAGAACTTCTTTATGAACAATACGCTGTTTTGTAATAGATTAATGTTAATATTTTTATAATACATTTTATTTTATCTAAGTTATAAACTAAGGCATAAATTTATATTGAAATTCTTTAATATAGTTTATAGCTCAATTTGTAATTAATTTATTGATTCATCCATTGAAGTTTTAGCTGAAGGTACCGAATCAAAATTGAAACGAAAATTTGTCTGAATATAAAATCTCCAATTAAGTTGAATGACCAGTTCAATCAATGACCGCCAATTACTTTTAGTATTGTGGAAAAGTGGAAATAAATATTAGGTCGATTTCGATTTAGCCGAATCTTGCAATTAAAAAATGTATAAATAAATATCCTTGAACCAGAGGCGTTCAAATTAATCTCGGCAGATGACTGTAACTTTTTTTAAATTCTCATTAAATATTTGTGCAAAAACCATAATAATGCGTGTACCATAACCTGAACTTGGATGATGTTATGTTGCCAAAGGCACATCGAGTTCGACCAATGAAGCATCACCTTATCCCCTCTACTACTTTCATTCATCAACTTGAATACAGATTGCTAAGCCTATCTCACTTTACTTGAGGCACGGTTCAAGATTTTACGTTAGTGTCGAGTGCGTGTATGTGTGTGTTTGTTACTCAATATTGGATTTAAAAAGAGTTTTGGATCAATCTTTCGCTATTAACGAGGTATAATTTTGATTACTCAACCTATAGTTATATTTACTTTAATTTCTCGATAGATTATAAATAGTTTTGTTACAAAAAGCCGCCTTGTGCTTTACGCTAATTCTTTCTCAGAAAAATTGTTCTCACGAAGCCAAATATTTATAAAAAATACCATCATTTCTTAAACAGTGCTTGTTATTGCTTGTATTTGCTTTTGTACAATTGCATAAGTCGGCTAAAGTTACAGACATAATGAAAGACACGTTGTAGGTATTTATGAATGAATACCAAGTTACTCTATGTAGTCGGGGTGTTTTGTTGCATAGTAATTGTACACTGTTGCATATTTGCAAATACGCAATGTCGATGTACTAATAAATAAATACGTATAATAAATAAAATGTGCAAAATTAAACAAAGTAATAAGGGCCTATTACGACGTCATAATATTTAATTGAAAGGATTTTGAAGATAAGATATCAAAATACAGACGAGATAAGAATTTGAAATCGTACCGTAGCACATAAATATATTTTTGAAATAAATACTTCACACAAGTGTGATTTAGCAAGATAAATTAAAAACAGAAAGCACGTAATTGTACAATATTTTCATTGTTAGTTAGTTGTATGTGGTTAGATATAAAATTATATATTAATTTAAAATCTAAAGACTATTACACTTTAATACAGCCGTGTGTACTTCCTAAAAGTCAAAAATACTTTTTTTTAAATATAGGTACTACTTTTACCAGGCTATTGTTACCTTTGAAACACAGGTAAAACTTGCTTGTATGTTTGTTGCTGTCCTAATTTCTTTTACCTGCCAGGTATAGGGACTTGAGGGACTAGAACTAATAGTTTACTAGAAATTGAAATTATCATTTATTTATTTTTGTGGTTTGTAAGTAAACTTTACAACGTGTTTGAGTTTGACTAAATTCTAAATGCACCATCTCACCCAAATTTAGTAGTGCTTATAACTTCTAATCATTGCGATTGTCTTCGAGACTCGGGGCTCATTTGATGCTACTGGGAGTTCGTCATCAATCTGTAGAAGAAAAGTTGTTTAAAAGCAACTGTTTGCTCATCACTATATAGATTGATTGGGTTGGATGAGTTACAAATATCACGCTTTTACTTCTTTGCAGAAGAAGACTTTCTAAATCGATAGTACTTGCATCAGAATATCGGGTATAGGATATAGCTAGCTCGGCACGCTTTAAATTGCATACCCTTACCACCCCGTTAGTCCAGTAATTTTGTCAGTAACCTAAAAAGGGGGTTATCTTGCATCAAATGTACAAGGGGGGCCTAATAATGAATCCCAAGTTTTCGATTCGACAGACTTCCGGATCTTTCTCAAACATCCATGAAACCACGAAATGTTTTGCCTTTTTTAGTGTTTGTCAAATTTGACCCTTAAAGGCTAATTTTCCGGCAATGGTTTGCTACAATTTGAGATCAGAACGGTCTCTGTAAGCCTAATGGTGTCCGAGATACAAGTTTACAAAAGTTTGCAAATTATTCATATTTTGCAATTTTTAGCGATACAGTCATAACATGAGTTATCTGAAGGGAATGGGCTCGATATCTTCAGGTAGTGGATGAATGCTGACAAACTTCAATTATAGGTAGTAGAATTCTTTTTTACAATGCAGATGATCGTACGTTGGACGCGTTGGTGATGATTGATTATTCGGTATAGTCCAGTAATTTTGTCGCCCAATTTGTTACCTATGATACGCCGTATATCATGAAGGCCTAATGATAAATCCAAGTTTTCGACCTCGACCTCCGGATTTTTTAAAAAACCAAACTTACAGCGAATGTATATTTTTGGATTTTTGAGGAGGATCCAGAGGTCTGCCGAGGTCGAGAACTTTATTATTAGACCTCTCTTGTATATTTGATGCAAGATAACTTTATCATCATCTTCATCATATTGATCATACCAAAAAATCATAACTGTGTACTAACTACTCCATTTGATGCAAGGTAAAAACTAGGTGGAAATTACTGAACTATATCATCACTCATCACCATCATTTTACCTCCCAGGGAATCCAACGTACGATAATTTGGAAAATTCTACTTTAATATTGTAGTTTTATAGTTCAGCCAGCATTCATCCACTACTTGAATATATCCAGCCACTCCCTTCAGATATCTCATGCCATGACTAAATTCGCCAAAAATGGCAAAATATGTAAGATTTGCAAATTTTTGTTCACTTGTATCGTACACGTACTAGTAGGCCTACAGATACACTTCTGATTTCAAATTATAGCAAATTTAGTCCGCTTTTAGAAAGAATAACACACCTTTTGCCAAAAAATTAGTCCTTGGGCCTTTAGTCATTTAGGTTTCCGTCATAGACAATATAGCAATATTGATAACTAACTCCATTTGATGCAAAGTAGGATGTTTAAAATTACTGGACTACGCCTTTACCAGAGCATTAATTATTCCATTCTCAACGTCGTTAGAACTGTTGAATTTTCATGTTTTCATTACATTTGTTATAGATTTTTCTTGCGTATTATAGTTTAACAGACAATTTTTCAAGCTTTAAGCTTTTTTAAACATTCATTTCATTTTATAATGTCTTGACTTCTTGATTAATTCACTTATTATAACATAATATTTAGGTGAGACAAAGCTATTTTGGTGTTAATAATATTTATTTCTTAAATGAAGCGTTCAAAATAAAATAATAATAAGTGCTTGTGCTATACAACAAGCCCTTAGCCCTTATGTATGTAGTTTCAATTTAAAAAATCACAGCCGGATTGAAGCAGATGCTAACGAGACTACACAGTTCTTAGCCTTCAAATTTTTTAGGGTCCCGAAAAATAAATTTGTTGAAACTACAAAGAATTTATAAAAGTTTACTGTGAGAAATTTAGTATACAGGGTGTCCTGTCCGCGGATGGAGATGACAAGAGGGAAAACTTATTATTAACGTATTGTTGCTTTTAGAAAAAAGTTATTATGTATTCACAAAAAACTCTACTTTTCTTAAAGCCTCTAAAACTCCAAAACTATTCGCACAAACCCAAACCGAATTTTAGACGAGTTTACTAATGTCGATATGGATACAGGGTGGACAAAATTCGATGGTTCCTATGGAAAAATTGATAACTATAAGATAACATTATGAAGAAACGGATGGCGCATCCTCGTTTTTTTTTATAGGAACTCAATGGCGACAACAGGAATTCGCGACCTTCTTTTGTTTTGGAGCTGTATGCAAAAAGTTATATTTTGCAATTTTTTTGCAAAGATACAAGAAAAAATATTAGCACGTTCTTCAGGCACTTTTTTAAGAACAATAAAATTAGCGGAAGGGATTTTTAATATATTCGTTAGTTTTCCGTTTGTAACACAAAGTTGTGTTTTTTTAAATAGAAAATTGAAAAATCGAACTTTTGACTATAACTCCAAAACAAAAGAAGATCGCGAATTCCGGTTTTCGCTATTGAGTTCCTTTCAAAAAAGAGAACGAGGATACTCCATCTCGCCATCCATTTTACACCATCATATCTCTTCTAGTTATCGATTTATCCATAAGAACCATCGAATTTTGACCACCCTGTACTATACATATTTGTGTAAGTTTTTGTATATGTCGTGTTTTCTAGTGAAATTGTCCACTTCATGATATTTTTTCTGATGGCCAATTTAGTGAAGCTAATTTTGAATCTCATCTTACCGATCAGCTAAGGGCATGTCTAAACGAAGGTTGACAATATGACAATCAATGATAAGTATGGAAGGAGGTACATCATTAACCACTTAAATTTTGACGTGACTTTACGACTTTTTGTTATTGAAGTCATGAGGGAACTTTAAAGTCTCATAAAGTGTAAAAGGAGTTTGTTTCTTCATCTCCTCGGTTTTAATCCGCTATTACACGTACTATACGAATGATTTTAAAACAACGAAGTTGATAATATTGTTAGCACTATTTTAGCTTTCTATACTTAACTGCGGTTAATGATATTTAGGAAGAGTAAATCAAAATTATTTGTAAAATTTAAGCTCGCAGGCTAATACTTTAATCTTTGTGGTGCAGTGGTGCTTATTTACTTGACTTATTAACCTATTATTTAAGTGTCTTTCATATAAATGATATAAGTAATAGGCTCAAGCCACTAATGATGTGCTAAGAACAGAAGCGTTCCTAATATACTGATATACTTATACATACTGTATTTTTATTCATGCGCTGCTTTTGAGAAAAATTTGTGTTCGTTTAGTTTTCTTCACTGTTCACTTCGTTTTATTTAACGTTCTTTTCTTGTCGTTTAATTAACAGACTATGTAGGAGCATGAGTTATGCTTTAGCATGCAACTAGCTCAGTTACTACCACTATGACAATTAAATTACTACCCCCAGTCCCCAGTAGCTACTCTAGAACCCGCATGATGTTTGTATTGATACCTTCTATGTTATTTTATTTTTTAGCTTATGAGGTGTAATTTGAAATTAGATTTTTTTACATAATAAAAATTTTCAATATTACGATATCAAGTGCACGAATAAATTTAAAAAAATTACCAGCTAACATAGTGGAAGCCAGCCAGTTCACCACATAATATAAAATAGCATGAGAATATCGAAGAACATTATACTGTATACTCATTCTCTCTATTTGGTCCCAACGAGTTTTGTGGTTTTTTGCTTGTTTATAATTTTTTACCACAAGCCCACAATTGATACTTGATGCTTGAACGAAAGTTCAAAACTTTCAGTTGCAAAGAATTTTTAATATTAAAAAATATTGCCGATTTTTGTACGCTTAACTATTATTAAAATTCAAAACGTACTATTATTTTTATTTTGTCGTCGATTTGAATATTTTATTTACATCGAGATACGACCAAACACCTTTGTCACTAGACGATACCAAATCAGAATTGCAATGAGCTCGTAGTTCTCGTTAAAGCACTTGAATATTTGTCGCCTGAATGGCACCACTTAGGAATATGGAATTACGTCTGTCCTTTTTGCTCTCGTTATGGGATTACGAAAAAAATATTTATGTGCCCTAAAATGGTCGTTTTTATGATTATATACGCCACTTTTACAATCGTGTCTGTCTCCGCTGACTGTGCTGTTGATTCGCTAAAGCTAATTGTTGAAATTATTTTTGCTACTGGATTTTAAATTCTTATTTTTTTCTCCCAGTTTAACTTTTTTTTTATAAGTTCAAAAACTACACATGTTTTAAATCTATACGAGTTACAAGTTATGCTTTCGAGAGGGTAAAAATCTCGTGTAACGTGATAGTTTAGGGTGCAACAGGTGGTACACAGGCCCGATTTTAGGTCTAAATCCAGTCTTGTGTGTTCAACCATAATATAAATTTTGATACAACTTCTTTAAAGCATAAGACCATTTAAAATTTTTTTAATGTGCATTTATTTTATTTTTTCATTTTATTTTTAGATGGACGACTTGGAAACACTCGAGTTAACAGATTATGGTCTCGAAGAAGACTTTTATGATCCAAATCCTCCTATACCGCCAACAAAACGTCGAGTTACGTTTGGTAAAAGAATAATAGCCAAGGTATGTATTTAATTATATAATTATAGAAGCTTTTAATATTTCTCTTAGATGCTAAATTACCCTTTTAAAACTCTAATTGAGCGTTTCTTAAATTTACTTAGGGTGGTTTAAAAATATAACTTATATAGTTTAAACTTAAACTAATTATAAAGAGTGAGCTAATAAATAAACTTTTAAGAATACAGTTATTTCCTCTTAAAACGTAAAATAGTTTTTAAATGTCACTTTCTGTTAGTTTTTATCAATGAATTTAGAGCTCCAATTGCAACGCTAGTTTGTTTTAAGTCATTGCGCTTGGAAAAAAACATGAAAAACGAAGTGGAAACTTGGAAAGAATTGCAATTACGATGTGTTGAGAGAAATAACTTTTGATTGTAAATAATGGTTTTAATTATACGACAAATCTGAGACTAAGGCCCCCATTTTTACAAATATAATTGATTTTATTTAGATTTTAGTGTATTTATAGCTAAAATAACTAATGGCAAGGAAATGAATTGGGTTTTTTGTAAAAAACAAACTTTTTAATTAAGTAACCCGAAGGAATTGATACTAATGTGAGTACAAAGAATTGAAGCCAAAGTAATGCGAGGTCTCGTTTTAACAGACACCCCCCCCCTTTCTTTCGTGTTTGACCAAAGTAAAGTGAGCGCACTTCCTGCACCGTCTATTAAACCACCTTCTTCATTTTCCGGTGCAAATTATCTTGCTTCAATGATTTGCTTTAGTTAGTGGTGGTGGTTAATTTTTTGGGGTTTGAGCACACGTATGACTGAAAAAAACAACATTTTTTCTTATCACACTCTCAGAACTACAACATCTTCCATCTTCCATTGGTTTCTCGCAGAAGAATTTGTTTGGCTTGAAGCTTTTTAACATTTATATTGTTAGGTACCAAAATAACAATTTTTCCAATCGCGGAAGAGTAATACCGGAAGCTACACACATATATATACACACACACGTAATTTAAATGACGCTCGAAGTATTCTAATGACTTAAGAGTTGTCAAGGAACACCTTTTTTTTTCCTCAACACTTTGGGGCTTTATAGAAGATATTTTAAAACATATTGTAACTGGGGTGTCAATTCGAATTACTGTAATTATCCTTATGCATCCGGTTGAGCGACGCATATATTTTAAAAAAGATTACTTCCGTTTAAATATTTTGTTACTCGGTTGACATCAACCACTGGAACGAAGGTGATCTATGTATGGCTGCTCCATTATTCTAATCATTCAAAAGCGTCCTTAATGGTGACGATTAAATGAGAGGTAATAGAAATTTTTCTTTACAAAAGTCGGTCGTAAATTGAGGAGACTATCTCCAACCAATATGGAACTTGATCGCGTCCTCAGTTGTCGAAAAGATGCTAATTGCTCGTGCAATCTTGAGAGAATTACAAGAAACGATTAAAAAATTAAAACTGGTAGGTGATTTTAATAATTTGCAGTTTCACAATCATAATAATACCTAATATAGTATTTGGTCTTATTCTCAGAATTATTGGCGATGGAAACAAGGCGCCTTATAATCAATCTACTAATCATATTGTTTCGATTCTCATTTTGTTCTTTTTCTACTCATTAACTATATCTCACAGCTTACAGAAGTAGTTTAGTGTTCACAAAACGAGTTATACAGGGTGAGTGGGTAGTAAATCTTTATCGTACCTCCAAGTTCTGAATAAGAAGCTACTGAAGTTCAACAGCTTACTCACTAATATTACAATTTCGAACAAATTTTTTTAAATTTCTTCACAATAAGTGAAGACGAACCCCAAAGTGACTTTTGTTCATATTTCATATTTATTGTACCTCAGGCAGTACTGGATTATCAATGAGTGGATATTAACTTAGGTAACTGATTTCTTTCAAGAAACTTACGCGCCTTACTCCGCAGTATATAGAGCGTCATCCCGTAAACAAATTCATTGTGACTCCTTCTCCGCGCTATATCTCGAAAATGGTTCAACTTATGAAAAAATTCATATAATCAATCTTGTAGCTAATAATGTTTTCTATAACTTTTATAATAACCTTGATCAACGTACGATCTATAGGAGGCGAGCTATCTGCACAAAACCAAAAAGTCACTTTTAAGCAGCAGTAAATTTGAAAATTTGTTGTGAAATTAAACAAGTGACACTCGAATAACATCGTTTGGGTTTGTTTGTCTGATATTTATGTGTAGAATAGGATCTTCGAGTTTGGTGCGTCCCTACCGACTCGCCCTGTATAAAAATTTGGAATACGTCAGCATCTTGTGATGTTGCACCCTTGTGCAGTAATTTTTCATTGTTTTCTTTTGCAAAATATTGAATTCGGAAGAACGAAGACAAATCGAAGTCCGTCAGTCGAAGTGTAAAGTGAAATATTGGCCCCTTGATTTTTTCTTCATTAATTTACACCTCGTCAAAAGTAGCAGCAGTCCTGTCGATCATTCTAATTCGTAACGCTATGTTGGTTATCGTGGTATTTTTTGCAATAGAAAATTCCTCCCTACATAGTATCTTTTCCCAAAACATAAAAGAAGAAAATTTGAATTTTTTACAACTCGAGTTTCCTAACAATACCAAAACAAAACAAATTGATTTGAGCTGATTTGACAATAATTCAGATCAATAATTTTGAACTGATTGCATTACAATTAATATCAAAATAAATAGGTGCGTCTCGCAATGAACCGGTTTCTTGGTTTTAAAATTATTCTTCGCAGACAAGCATGCAACAAATGAATGAAGTAATACAATAATTATTTACATGTCATAAGAATACTCGGCTTTGTACGAGACGAGATTAAGACAAATTAAGTGTTACATACAATAACAAAGATAGAAACTGAAAGAGAGAAGATCAACCACACACACATGCTACTTTATTATTATAAGAAGAGATCTTGAAAAAGGTCATTTTTGGCCCTATTAAAACCCAATCTATATATAATTATTATAATTATTTTCAACTATTGTAGTTTTTAATTTATTTCTATACGAATCTCATTTTTTGCTTCTCTCCCAACTGTAAATATTATTTTATTATTAATTTCTATTTAATGTACTACTGGTACTGAAGTGCAGGCCGATGACTGAAGTTGCCTTGCATGAAAAACGCATCTGCTTTTTGTTTATCTTTATCGAGAGTAGCTCTATCTTTCTTAATTTGTCGTTTGTCCTCGAATATATATTGTTTTTTATATTATAAACTCCAGTTCTTGGCTCTTGATATTTTCATGTGTTTTATATTTTTAAAATGAAGAAAATTTATTAACGTTCCTCGTTCCTATACTCGTATGTCTGTGTCTGTGCATTTCTTTGATGTATTGTTTGAATCAACAATTTTATTACACGTACTACTTTGTCATGAAGTTTACGAATTATTATTGAAATACATGCAGTTTTTGAAAACTTCAATATTTAATTTAACTGTTTGGTTCGTAGTATTTCATTTTTTTCAGTTTTTCTACTACATTCTTACTTCTTGCCTTCTTGTAACGTCTACATTTTAGTTGGGTGAAAGAAGTGTCATCTCTATATAGTTTATGTATTTATAGATAAAACGGACATGTCACTATAATTATGTAATAATTTGGTGGTCCTCTCGTTTGCTCGTTCCATCCAGTCTTAATTAGTTAAAGCGGTGATTTATTGTTTTTCTAAAATGTATTTATTTTTTGAACGGTTTTTGATTTAACTCTCAGCATTGAACACAAACAATTATGTTCATAAAGTGAATAAAGGTGGGTTGTTCAGAAAATACTAAGCAATCAATAAAAGCCAACAATTTGGTGCTCAATTTTTACAACTTATGTACCTATTAATTTTTCTACATTGTCGTATTTTATTTAAAAATCACAAGAAGCCAGTTTTATGGCCCTTGTTGTTTTCTACTGCTATTTTAATTTTGTTGAGAATTTTGAGTCATTCAAGGTGGTTTTCTGATGCATAATAAATAATAACACTCTGAGGCAAATTTCAGCAACCACTTAGGGACCACTGCTCTGTGTTCTCTCATTAAAATCTTACATACTATATAGGCGTCTGGGAAGACCCTATACATGTGGAGGCTGCGGTTAAGAGAAAAAATTTTCTAAACACATTTTAAGCATCAGATGTACAGCTTTTACGGGACTCGGGACTGAGACAGTCTACTTTGGGCTCTTCTTTTCCAGAGCCAGCGGGCACAGTACAAAATGAGTACAAATTAATGTACAAAGGATGACAGAACTGCTAATAACACGATCTGGCTGTACAAAGCACCGCCTGCTTTAATGGCACGATGATAATATTGAAATTAAAATGCAGGTCTTCATTGGATATCAATCTTTCGACTTGTTCCCGTCCATCTCCAATATTATACTGTTGACTGTTTATAGGCCACATTATTGGCATTTTTTAGACTTGTCGATACAATACGTACGTTACGTTGCTTGCTACTAGGTATGGGAAATTCTTAAAATTGATATCGTTAGTTACTAAGATCATGATGCCGATTAAAGATTACACTTGAAATATTTTGGCAAACTATTTTGAAAATATATATACTTAGTTCGTCGAGTATACCGTAACTTTCAAGATTACGTTAATAAAAATATATGACTAAAACTTACACTAATAAACAGGATGTTTCTAAATACTATGCATATATGCGAAAAATTTGAGAAGTGGTTCCTTGTCGAAAATTGAGGAGGCTCGTTCATATTAACCTTATCTCTTACACCCTTTTCGTAATCCACTTTAACTAAAATTCACCTGTTAGTAGTACTTAGTTGATTTCCTAGGACAACTTTAGTACATTAGTACTTTAACGAACCTTACCGAGCACTTTAACTTAAAGTAACCTTAAAAGTACTAATACGAAACCGACGATATGTTAAAGTAATTGTTGTAAAAGCAGTCGATTCGATCAAAAATACGTATTCAATTGAAATCTTGATATGTAGACTATGAAGTGCAACACCAGTCAAATCCCAGATCCGAGTCGATATAAAATAGCAATAGAGTTCAATAATAACGGCGCAATTCCACAAATAGACATCAATAACTTGAACAGGATCCAATAGAATTTATCTTTGGCAAATGAACGAAATTGCTCATCAAAATAATAATAATTATAATCCCATATTATTGAATTACTCATCATTTTCTAACAACTGGAACAAAATTGAAAATTTCTTTGTAGAATTTTGGGTAAATTTAACAATTTAATTTGAATTTTAGTCATCACTCGAAATTTATTTGTGCATACCTATCTTAAATAATTTTGTAACAATAGTAACGCGATGAATTGAACTTTTTAATTCGGTAAACGCATCTACTTCCACGTTTCTAATTTATGAATGAAATGAAATGAATAAGTTGGTAGTGAACGCGGCCTTGTCTGCAGATATGAATGAGTGCGTTCGAGTGTAACTGAGGATTGACCTCTTGTTATATTGTAGTAATGATCTGAGATAAGTGTAAAATGTTTAAAACAAATTTATTGTAATTGAAATCTCATACAAAGTGTGCTAATTAAATTAATTTTTTGTTGTATATCTCGGGTCGTTTTTATTCAATTTAATTTGTATACGCCTGTATACCTTCCAGTTATTACTTGTTAACTACTACTTGTTACAATACCTATCAGGATTGTACAGTTACAGCATGAACGATGACTGAAGACAGTAGGTATACATAATAATATGAACCAAATTGGTTGGTTTTATAAGGTGTATTAATAGCTACGACGGTATGGGGATAGTTAACTCATCCCCCCCCTCCCGTAAGTATTTTCTTCAGAAAGCCTAGCCCTATAAAGTACACATCTAGCACCATCTATTACCAAAGGTAATACTACCCCTGTTTCCAAAAGACGACCACTTAAAGTCCGGCGGGGGGGGCTAAGTTAATTTCCCCCCAATTGTTTTGTAGCGAAATAAAAATTCTATAAAATAATAAATAATTGCACATATAAATAGTGCGTAAGGCAAAGCATTGACCAAACTGTTCAAAAAGTGGAATTTTTTGTATGAGAATGCTCAATGATCAACTTCTTACTACTTACATAACGTAACGTTTTTTCACTACATTCATTAAAACTTTCATCCCTATCGCTAAAAGCAATTTTTTGTTAGTTAAAAATTGTTTAAAGTTCTTTGGCGTAAGATAGCGAATTAATGAAACGCTTTTTGTTATATAGAGATAAGTTGGGTTTGATCGTCTTATTTAGGTCTCAAGAATATGTGGTAGCGCGTTGTTTCAGTGATACCCTGGATTAAAAGACATAAAATATATCTCTAAAATAGCCGAAGGGAATATGTTCAAATTTGGGTGCCAAGTGGCGCTAGCTCAATAAGTTCGATTCCCCGAACTTAAAAAAGAAATAATATTAACTGGGAGCGATAAATCTTTTTTCTACTCAAATTTTCTCCGTAAGGGTAGTGGTGCTAGCTTTAAGATTTGGGCCCTAGTTCAGTAGATCACAGAGCTAGCTTTTGATCGCTCTAAAGCAATGGAGGGGGGTAGCGTTAATTTAGACTTCTCCAAACGCTTTTAAATATTTTCAAAACGGCCGAAGGGAATAGGTTTAAATCGGACATCAGGTGGTGTTAGCTCAGTAGATCACAGAGTTAGCTTTTGACCGCTCTAAAACAATTTGAGGGGGGGGGGCGTTAATTTAGACTCCTCCAAAGGCTTTTTAATATCTTCAAAACGGCTGAAGGGAATCGGTTCAAAATCAGGTGTCCGAAGGTACTAGGTCAGTAGATTACAGAGCTAGCTTTTGGCCGCTCTAAAATAATGGGGGGGGGGGCGTTAACTTACACTCACCCAAAGGCTTTTAAATATCTCCTAAACGGCCGAAGGGAATAGGTTCAAAATCGCGTGCCAGGTGGTACTAGTTCAGTAGGTTTGATCCCCCAAATTTAAAAAAATAAATACTCACTGGGGGTGGGGAGCTAGAAGTTTTTTTCAATCTATATTATCTCCGTAAGAGTAGTGATGCTAGCTTTAAGATGTAGATACTAGCTGGTGCTAGCTCGGTAGATTATACAGAGCTAGCTTTTGGTTGCTTTAAAACAGTTGGGGGTAGCGTTAACTTAGCTCCCCGACTCTAAATGGTCATCGTATTTTAAAAACTGGGACGGCGCTAGCTTTGGGGTTTGGGTGCTAGCTTTGGGGTTCGGGTGCTAGCCGGTGCTAGACGTGTACTTTTTAGAAAGATACGTTTTCTGAAGAAAATATTCACTGAGAACTGGTAGGGGTTAAGTTAACGGGCCCCCACAATATGATATGTGGAAGTAATGAAGTTTCCCAACATATCTAACTCAAAATTGAAGCAAACGGTTTTGAAAATACATTATTTACACTGAAATACCTGTAAAAAATGTATCTGTAAACACTTTTCGATATCTCTTCAATTAAACAAGCATAGTACATCACTCAAAAACTAAGAAAATAAAAATTTATCGATAATCTAGAAATAAAAAGTTGAGTAGTATTAGGTTAATCGAAATTCCGAGGTTCAAAATAGAGCGAATCGAAAAATGTGTGTCGAAGCCGACAAAGATCTAATAATTATGGTCCACAATTTTTCCTGAAAAAGCTACAATGCATTTCTAGTTAGTTTCACTTCAGAAATGATTATAATATAATGCCAAAGAATATCTGGTAAGATACTACTAGATATTCTTTGATAATGCCCATCCTTATATAGGTATATTATATTCATTTCTGTACTTTGTCGGGAAGGCAAAATGAGCTTAAAATTGCAACAAATTGAAATAGTAATTATTGCGAATCCCTATCTGAATGAGCATCCTAGTAGCATGATAGCAAATATCAAAGATAATATTAATTCACATAAAATAATAATTTTGAGATCCAAAACTTGTGACGCAATGCAGGAGTGTGAAAAATAGTATCTCATTTTTTTGTTCTTCCACTTTGCGGATATTTTAAGTAACTTATCAACGTTCAATGATTCGATTAGATTAAATCTTAAATAAATTAATTAAGTAATTAAAACGAACGAATCTAGGTGACCGTCGAGCAAATTCCAAAAATTTCCAATTGAGGTAGGTATCTAATACAATCTACATCTTGGTGCTGGAGTTGTCATCACACAGTCCAAATTTTAGATTTCGCAATTAAAATATTTACCAAAAATTTAAATATATCTATGGGTTCATTGATTTGTCGGCTGATTTTGCGAATTATCGGTAAACAATATTATTTATATTGTATCGCCAATTTTAATGTAGGCACCATTAATCTCGCAGGTGTACGTAAGTTTTGATAAATACATATCTAATAATTTTTAGGTGAAATGCATTAGCAGAGTTTCGAAAAAATTCCGTTAATCGAGTTTATATGACATTGTAAAATTACTACAAGTATTTAATCAAATACCTGCTAAACATCTAAAAGCGTATAACGATAAACGTTTTATTTTTTAGTGTGAAGAAGCAGAACACTCCGCAATGGTTTATTTAAAACAAGAAATTATCGACGACAGTGAAGAAGACACCGTACCTCGATCTCAGGAATCTATCCAAAAAGTGCCTTCTTTAAGCGACCTATCCGATGCTGAAGCTTCTTCCGGTGAGTGAATTCAATTCTACTTCTAACCGTTTATTTCGCGCACCTAAAAAACGCACCTCTTATTGAATCCAAATTAAAGAGGACCTCCCCGTAGTACCAATTTGTTATACGTAGACTTAGTTCAAATTTTGTCTTTAGCAAACGTCGAGCTATTATAGGCAGTTTGGTAGCTACTTTGATTTTTTTGCTAAAATTAAACGCCAGAGGACTTTCGACACACACGAAATGGCAATTAAGTACCTTTATTAATGTCTTTTGATGTTAACTTCACTCTCGAGGTTGTCTAGTGTTTCCTGTACGTAAAAAATCCTTTATTATTTCTTTATCTGTCTCTACAACAGAATCCCAATTTTAGTGTTCGTCCAAGAGACGAATTAACTAGACGTGAATTGCACGAACTAATTTAAATTTAAAAAACAAAAGAACGAAGATTTTTGAACTCGATTTGCTTTACCAACGTGTGAAAACGTATCTCACACACGATGTGATCCCTTTGTGCTATATCTTTTGTCGTGCCCGTATTAGGTATTATTTGGAAGTATCAAATATCGGCGATAATAAACATAAAAAGTTATGCATTTAATTGGGGGTTTAGGTTTAGCTGGGGGTTAATTACGAATAAGATATATTTGTTGCCTAAATAGTCCTTAAATTCGTTGGGAATGAAATAATGTGCTTGTAAATTCTATTGAATAAAAAACGAACCGCTTACGCGTTTTAATTAAGCGAAATTATATCATGATGGTTTTGTGGAAGAGGAAGGGGGCCATATATGAATTAATGAGGATATAACAGTTTATCTCGTTTAATGGAACTAAATTTTACTTATCATTTTAATGTCTTCTTTAATGTATGACATTTGTGACAATCTGACAATTCTAGGCTACGTACCTTCGAATTTAATTTTAGTTGGCCCAATGTGAAATGTTGAGGTATTCTAATTTTGAAATTTATAGCAAATTTTCTTTAAGACAACGGTAATTTATGCTGGCGTGATGTCGAGGTATACACTCTTTGTCATATATGTACCATACTTCTTTCGATTCAAAAGCTGGGGCGATTCTATTTATGGAGAAATTCAATGACCCCTAAGCAAAATGATAAGTTAAATTTGTAAGTTACAACAAAGGGTTGTAAAAAGATATCGTCAGTGTTCTATGTAGGTTCACAACTTTTAACAATAAAATATAAATATGTAGTGTTTAGTATATTTACGCCATCAAGTGATCTGAATCCACTCCATCGAATTTTTAATTATCACTATTAAATCCAGCACCTTTAGTTAATTTGTTCTGAGAAGTTGAGAACATACCATTACAAAAGGAGACTTCTGTAATATTCTCTTCAGTGTTCAGTCATTTCGAAATCTTCGGTCGTACTAATGATTCGGTTCAGACATCGAGGATTGTATTTGATACAGTTTGTGAAGGATCCCATATGTTTAACCACATTTATCCCACACTATCAGTATTTAAGTTTGCATGGCTTACGTAATCGTGTTTGATGATGGAGTGATTCTTATTTGGTTTATATTCGGCATGCCATAAAATTCGTTGTTAAGTGTGTCTAGTATTGGTTTTAGGGTTGACTGTGAAAGCTCGCATTCTCCCATCTCCCATAAGCGGATACTCATGGAACCGACTTTTTTGTCCGGTTAAGTGAAAATCATTTCATTATTCTTTTTAAGTTATACAAGGTGTCTATAAGAGGTGTGTACAAAAATCTACCACACATACTCTCGAGACTAACGATTTAACCAAATTTACTTCTATCTTCTATCTCAAAATTCTTCGTTAAGTCGGTTAAGTCGCTATCGAATCCCGAAAATCTTCAAGACATTTATAAATAAAAAAAACAAAAGTTAAATTAGAAATTCATAACAGAACCTCTTTCAATATGAAAAATCATACAAAATGGGGACGCGCCAAACTTATTTACGTCCGTTTTTTAGAGCTTCGCGCTCGTTTATGGGGGATTTTTGTCCACTTGGGTAAAGAAATTTAGTGTCCGCGTCCGTTTACAGGAGGGTACGCGCGTTCAACATTTCCACTTATTTTCTAGTTCCATGGGTGTCCCCTTATTAGAGCTATCCGCAAGGAGAGCTTTCACTGTATACCTAGCTTTTGTATTATTTAGTTAAAAGTACTTTTTTGGAGAAAACTCGTGCTTTTTTAAGCCTTTCTGCGTTGGTGGGGTGGGGTCTTCTTTGTGTCATTGTATTGTATTATTCTTAATAGGATACTTTAATTACCTTTAACATCAGTGACGGCTTATCAATTTCAAAATTGGGGAGGCTAAAGAAAGCCCGTCGAGCTGAGCGAGGCAAAGAGCGCAACGCAGGCAAAAGGGGCGTGGCCTAATTTAGTTTTTGTGAAAATAGTCAAGTTTGTTCTTACTTCTTAATTTCAAAAAACGCTGCTTACTATAAATTTTTTGTTTTCTTTTTCTTCTTATGTTTTTGGTTCTAGCCTCCTCTGAAAAGCCGCCACTGTTTAAACCTTTTTACATTTACCTATTAGTAACTAATCTTCCAATTTCTTCAGTTGTTCTTGGAGATTCACCAAGTACCAAGCTCATTCAAACAAAAATCTAACCAAATTATGAACTTTTAATTAATTTACAAATACAGTTTACTAAATCGAAATAGTAGTTGTAGTACCTATCGACTTAACGTATCATCCTCGTTTAATATGTGATGTGTTGTATTAGTACACAGTTTACAGCACAGTTAAGTAACCAATATCTTACCAAATCCGCTAAGGTCTGGATGTGATCCTGAGTAGTTGGCCACTCAGCTTACTTTATTAAGTTTTTGGAACTGAAATAATGAGACATTTTCTCTAAATGATTTTTTTATTCTGCAGGGGCTTTTTTGTTAGGTTTTTTCTACGTAGAGTATCATGTATCATTTGGATCGGAACCTAGTGGCGCGATTTCATTGCTTATTTTGCTCGTTTAAAAGACAACTACGGGCTCAGAAATTGTACCTGTATAATATGTGTAATGTGTAGTAGTACTGTTATTTTATTATTTCCACTCTTAACGAAATAGGCTTAAGACAATGCTCTATTCTTGTTCTTGTACGAGTGCCTGCCTACAAGTGCTCTTTCACTCGATCAACGTTAGTTCGATTATCATAAGAAATTGGATGCGCGCCTCTTTCTTTGTAATCGAGTACGATAACTTATCGAAGATGCTAATTAACAAAACTCTGGGAAAAATGTAATAAATCTTAAGTATAAATTTGGAAACGTAACCATAGCATCCTGTTTAGTGTTTTATTTGGAGTTTAATTAGTTCAAATTAAGACAGTGCAATTCAGAGACTTCTTGTAGTTGACAAAATGACTTATAATTTATTTACTATTTATAATGAAATCAAAATTTAACATTTTTTCAATTTCAGTTCTTTTATTTTCGCTTACAGTTAAATAAACTATAAGTAAGTGTAAGTAGGTAATACTGTTTTAATAAACAAAAAGAGTGTATAAGAAAAGAAATTTAAAACTGAGAATAATAAAATTATTCAAAATGTTAAATGCATCATGTAACTGACTATGGATAATGAATGGGTAACTTCAATATTCACTTACTGTTCACTAAATATTTATATACTACATGATGTATTGTTGTATGTATTGCAAGCAGTCAATCAGTCATAATTTTAGTCCCATACTGCCCATACTCATAAAATGTCTAGGTCTTTACTCCTATTTAATTAAAATTTTGCATCACGTACTTAAAATTTTAAAGAAATTAAACTAAAGCTATACAGAGGACAGAGGGCGATTCGGTCAATATCTACTTTACTATAAATTGGGGATGGGACACTCGAAACAGGGTCAATTTCAAACTTTGGGCTAAAATTGCAATTCGAAACTCTCGAAACTTTTAGAAATTAAAATTGAATTCCAATTTTTAATGTCTAATTAAAGGGTTTAAAATGTTTAAAATGGGTAATGAACGCAGCTATTCTCCTATACCTGTCTGCTAGGTTTTCAGTTTTGTTATTCAGCACTCATCGATTTGTCGCTGAACCTTGCGATTATAATTAACTTGTCTCTGTTTTCGTAAAAAGACACTGCTCGCCGCCTGTTTTATGTTAAACGGGCTTGGTGGTCTGCTTTTGGCTTTGGTTCTGCTTATAGTTTCGAAGGTTTCGAGTTTCGAGTACCCAAAATTTTGGTTTAATCTGACCTTTACTATAAATAATAGAAGAACAGAATTTAATGCAAATCAACAAACCATACATCAGCAAGAGCAGGTATACTACAGTGATTTATTTTCAATTGTACAGGGTATGAACGAGATACCTCCAAAACTTGCAATATTTGCTATTGAAGACGAATTGCGATTTCGAACTACTATGGCAGTGAATTTCAAAAATTTTGTATTCGAATATTCATTCAAAGTTGCATTCGAATATTCGAGTTATTCGGATTGTTCGAATATTTTGTGTATAAATACCTATTTGAATCGTTTCCATTCAATTTCACCAACAATTTTCCTAAACCAAAATTAGACTATACATAGTATGGTCCTTGATTATTATACATAATAGATAGATATTGGTAGATATTATAAACATCGCCAGTACTCACAAATTGGTAAATTTAAAAATTTATTTATTTGTTGCAGTATCGAACAATTGATATTTATTTCAAAACGAATCTGTTGATTGATATTTGAGAGCAAGTTCTATTGAACCAATCATCCATTATTTTATGTTATTTTATTATTTATTTACAACGTATTTAAACTATAGTAGTCTAGTTACGATGTTCAGTACCTACACAGCTGCTTTAAAATAGAAAATGCGATTACATATTTGTAATGAAAATCACGCGCTACCGACTGAAACAGTTTTCAAAACGGTATTCTTCTAAACATTCTCTGAAAGCTGTCCCGTTTTTTTCCAATATCCGAATATAATTTTTAATTCTCAGAACCCGGACGTATCTTCAGTTTTATCATTTTCTTCAATAATGTCATTATGGCAACAAAAAAATGTTTTTTGTTCATTAAACCGTTGGTGATGGACCACGAGACGAGAAATGAGCCATTTTGGTCTAGTTTCTCGTTCTCGTCTCGTTTTTATCGTGTGTTCTTGTCTGGATTGTACGGTTTTTAAAAATAAATAGATAAAATCCGTTTGTTGATTGTTAATGGTTTAGTAACCCTTTTATAAGTCAGTTTTTCTGATCGATTTTTGAATTTTTGTCAAATTGAACGCGCTGTAGCTGTATCGCCTAATAAATAAGCTCTTTGTCTGAAGAAAAAACCTAACAGATATAATTTGTAGAAAATTTGATGTGCTTAGTTTAGTTTTATATCGAGACATTTTTGTCAAAAAGTGCCTGGTTTTCAAGCTATAAGCGAAAATTCTTGTGGTAATTTGGGTGCGTGCTCTACTGTAACCCGTTCAATATAGATCGTCAGACGAGTGATTTTTATTTTGAAGTGAAGTAAATCAAAATAATGATCCTGTGGAATAATGTCAAGTCAAGTGGGATAATGTTTCCTAGCTCCCGGTCTAGAAATAATTTTTTTTGTTTTAAAAATTCAGAGCAAATCCGAAAATGCGTTTTGTGCAATAAAAACAACACGTTTAATTGCTATCACGCGAAGAAGTTTAGGTCATCGAACAAAAATTGCCCAAAAGACCTCCGCAGGTTGACAAATTTATTTTGTACTTTGAATGACCAAGATTATATTTTGTAATATGAAAAAGAACCGCCAGCAGCTTAGATCATTTTGTAAGAAATACTTCTAAATTAGGTACTTTAATTAGAAAAAATATTAATTTAAAATTTGATACATTCGTCGTTTAGGAGTTATTAACTTCCGTTCATAATAAGTTGACATTTTTATGCTCAGTCAAGTTTACTGATATTAGTTTTAATAATCGAGCATAAAAATAACCAATCTTTGCTATGGTCAAACGATCAAATCAAAGATTAAACTGAGGTATACAATTTCAACAATATAATCATTAGAGTAAAAAATCACGTTTTTTATAAGTTGATAAAGAAATATTAAAAGTTAAAATGCGATACGAGAAACGAGAATTCTCGTAGAGTACATCTCGTCTCGTTAAGAGAATGGAGACTTTCGAGACTTCTCATCCATCGCTACGAAACCGAGCTGTTCACTGTTCACTATATTATATTGATAAGGAGATGGGGATATCGCGAGTCCACTGTAGTCTGTAGTAGTAGGTAAAGTGAGAAAATTCCAATAAATTTAGTTCAATTTAATGTTTGAGGTAGCTTACGTCTTTCTGACCCATCATCGATACTGAAAGATTTCTCAAAATAAAATCTCAAGCGGAATAAACTTTTCTCCAACGATATTTTTGTGGATTCATCTTAACAGGTTCGATAGTAAGTTTTAAAAAGATTATTAATACATACATGTAAATTATAATAATGACACTCCTTGTTGAATCTAAATCTAAATTCAATTAAGGTTTGATTAATTATTTTCATAAGAATAGTGATATACCTAATTAATTCAAATAACGTGCGATTAGTAATCTGTGCTGCCATCTACTGAGAGGTGGCTTTACTAACCGTAGGTAATTTATCAACTTGCTGTGTGTAGTGTAAGCTTCCACTGCTAGATGGCGCTGAGTGTAACTTGTAATTTGGTTTTATAATTTAATTTTGAATTTCGTATTTATTACGTTTCAAAGACTAATATACAATTTTCCAGTTTTATTTTTCAACACATGTATTTGAATAGATTTTAAATTCAAGATATAATTTGTAGACTTTAATTTCTCTTTTTAAATTTTTCGAATGGCACACTTGAAGCCGCTGTTTGTAATTAATCACTTTTGAAAAAATTTATGTAACGAGCATAGCGCTACTTATAAATTTTATTTTGGATTTTAAATCAATTATTTAATATACACGTTAACAATCAATTTATTAACATTTCGTTCACTTATGTAATTCTAGTGATCGAGAATGGCGAAATTATTCGACCTGAAATGAAACGTCAATCTTTTATCCGTAATAGGTCTAGATGGCTTGTTTCAAAGCTCTAATTACTAATTAAACAAATGAAAGAATGTCGTTAAATACTAACGTTTACTTTCTTAGAGGCGAGACCGGAAAGGCAAAACACTAGTTACGTATTATAGTCGAGTAGAAAAAGGTATATTGAAGCGGAAAAGTTGTCAATAAGTCACGTTTCCGCCAATTTTGTCTTATCCCAATTACTCACAGTACAAAAAATAAATAAAAAGATCACAAAAGGGGCTTGTTTGTTACAGTTCATCATTACCTGTAAAGCGGAAAAGACCCGTTTAACATAAACAGCTCTAGGGTAGTTAGATCAGGTTGTTGACCGTGTATAAAAAAGATAACCAATAGCTAAAATCATCTTGCGAACACGAAGAAGAAGGTCCACTATCTTCTATACAGTTCCACTTGTGCATAATTTTATAATATACAAACTGGGAGTGCTTTCTCTTTCTTTTATGTATAAAATAACGTGTATGGGACTAAAAGAGAACATCCGGTTGTTTGATAGTTTTCAATTAATATCAAAAGGCAGGTGATATTACTGCAGAAAGCGGCAATCAATTTTTTTTGTCTTCTTTATTAACGAGCAAGGTCAATTTACCTATGTGTTTCGTTCGCTTTACTAACTTTTCGTTTACATGCACATAGGTTTACTAATTAAATTTACTTTTGTTTTAATTTTATTTATTTATTTATTATTTTAATAGTCTGCCGTGAAGTTGCAATTTTTTAGTGGTGTCTAAAATACTTCATTAAAATTGTTGGAATTATACACTGGTGCAGACTCAGTAGTGGTTTTTACGTCATATTCACGTTATGCTACTTGTTTTTCTCTCAAAATCTCGTGTCTCTTGTTGCAAATCCAAACTGGACCCAGTTGCAAAATGGTGCAGTAGGGTTTCGCGGTGCAACTGAACTACGATAGTATAATGCTGCTAGAGTGCAGCTTTTTCGCATGGCTCGAACTTGAATCCATGCATGGTTCAAGCATCCAGGAGTGGATGCAGTGTATGAAAGTTTCCAGGAGGTGGTACTTCAGTTTTCAGTTGGTTGCAGTAACAACAGTATGCGAACTTTATAGAAAGGCGAAACTTCGCCATTAGATATAATTAACATTTCTATCACTTTATCCCATTTTAAGAAAAGCGTTAAAAAATAATTAAAGACGACTGAGTTATACCGTAACCTTATTTTTTTATTAATTTCTCACGCAACTAGTTTTGCGGTTTATCGAATTTTAAAATAAAACAACTTCATTCATAACGCTTGGTATAAGAAAAAGTGACAGGTATCTTGTCCAACTCCATTTATCTATTTTTAGTGACATGTGAATCGGCAAAGCTTACTAAAATTATATTAATTATATTTTGGCTCGATTATTTTTATGTTCTTTTTATTGAAATTGGATATATTAGCTTTATGTATGAGAACAAAAAGGTCAATAACAGAACTCGATGTTGGAAACAATTTTTTATAGATCAGTCTCTTTTCGGCCAGATGACCACATCATAATAGCGTACCCGTTTCAAGTCCAAAATTGTTATTTCTATATTCTCATTTTGAGGAAGAAATCATTCACAATTATTTTATTAATTAATTTTTTTTTACTTTTAACTTTCTAATGCAATTTTTATTGCAATATTTTATGTGTAGTTTCCTCTGAATCAATATAGGAAATTGCAATATTATATGTTTGTTAAATCCGATGTTTAATTTATATAATGGCTTTTTTATTCATCTCTATTTTACCTACTGTATTATGTACTTATATAGTTTATAGTACTACATATATGCTCTTAATCTAAGCCTAATTTTGCCGGAAATGACGACACTAGCGCACTTTTCAGGTTCCATACATCTGGTTGCTCTTTGCTCTCTTCTTTTATACTTCCTGTGTCTACCGTAAACACCTATAGTTTCGTGACTGGAAAAAGTAACATTAATGCTACTAATAGTTTTTTGATAGTCGTTTACAATTATTATTATCGTCATTATTATTTATATGTTCAAAATTTATTTGAAACTATTTCTTATTGCTATCGCGGATCACTGTCAACTTAAAGACTTAAGGTGGCCATATTAACATTATTTATTAGTTTTTTGACCATTAAACGATTAGATTATATCAAAATCTAAGAAATATAATACAAATTAGAGACAGAATAGGTATGTAATACAGGATGGTGCATAATTTTTATTTTATAGTATACTCATACTCTTATACATAATACTAGTTCGCTAGTAAAAGCAAAAATAATATTTTTCATGTTCTAAGCTTTTTGGAAAAATATATATAGGTACGAAGATCCGATAGAAGACGTTGTCTCTTCTTTTTTGGACAATGAGTCATCTCTTAAAGTTGTTTGACATATTTATAAATCGCCCTGTATAATCAATAAACTGCGTAGCGGGGAGTGTTTTAGTGGAGGAGTGCTAGTTAAGTCCATTTTTAAGGAAAAATCGAAATATTACAAATTCCGGGATTTTAGATGTATTGTTCGTTAGTTAATTAATTTTAATTATTATGTTAGAAAATAGAACCTGTTAATTTCAAAAATAGGTATTTTCTATTTTCCAAATTTGGCATATTATACGGGGGAATTATTTTTCATTTTCCCTATGGGAATCTCGCTTATTGTACGAGTTAGAGAATCGGTTAAATGGAGAAAGTAGTGCAGATTTTAAAGAGTAACTCATTGATGCTTTTAAATTTTGGGGGCGATGTTAGTTGTTTCAATATGGCCGAAAAACTAAAAAATGGAAAATTTTTCAAACTGCTATAGGTAACTATTTTATTTAAAAAGATGATATTTAAAAAAATTTAAAACGACATTACCTTAATTCTGTGTCTAGAATTTGAAAATAATAATAATAATTTTTCTTCATTGGCCGTTTTTGACATAATGCAACTAACAGTGGAATTTGAAACGGCACCTCATGTAAATTTTCACACCAAGCAAAAGAACAGATTCTTTTTAAATAAAATAGTCAAGTAGCAGTTTAAAGATTTTCCCATTTTTAGTTTTTCAGCCATATATGTAGGTAAACAACTGAACATCGCACCACTCTTTTTGTCCTATTGGACCGATTATATAACTCTTACAATAAGCGAGATACCAATAGGGAAAATTAAAAGTAACTCACCATGTAGTACGTATATCAAATTGTATGTTGCTGCCAACTTCGAAGCAGAAAATAAAATTTTTTTACCGAAGCTATTATAGCACTCATATGGGTGCTATAACAGCTTTATTACATACGCAAAATATAAAGAGTACTGTTTTGTCTCTTTGTCTGTTACTTTTCGCAAACGAATTATGAAATATGAACAATTCACAAATATGGTTTAATTTGGAAAACATTATAGGGCTAAAATGTTGAAATGCTCGTGCAAAAATTATAGTCGAATTGATATTGTGATTTAACTTTTCCTATACGCGAGGGTACCAATGGAGCCATTTCTTTGTGCCCAATGGCTGCTTATAACTTGGACGATTAAATTTCCAAAAAGTATATTGTTAAGGTTTCAATCGATTTTATGAGAGTTGAATGTGCTCTCCCAAGATATCAAAAGACGGTGGTAAAATAATATTTTTTAATTATACAGAGCCCTCATTTTATAAGATTTGAGATAATATAGCTGTTGCAAAGGGAATAGTGCGATCTAAAATTTTCATTCACCCTGTATGGTTATTACTGTTATTAGTATTAACAAAGTGCAATTATAATTTTTTATTTCAAAGTATATTCAGGGCTTCTTAGTTATAAATCATGGAAATTGAAGAACATTTTTTGCTTTACTTCAAACTATAGATAGCTTATATGAAACTGCATTTATTATAAATATTATGCAGCTTTTTGCAATTGCTGGTAGTTGATTTTAATCTTACTTTAAAATGAAATACAAATACCTCTTAATTAACCTTGTACTTTTTCTCCGCGCAGTCTTGATTTATTTCAAATCAATTAAATTTCTCGATTATCATCTCAAAAAACAAACCCATTTTTTAAGTAAGTAATTGTGGTTATAGGTACTTAATAAAAGCTTAGAGCAATAATCCGATGCCAGTAAATTAACGAATACTTTTTTCCCTCAAAGTTTAACAAGTAATAATTATATTTGTATCGCACTATCCAATTAAAAGAAAAAGATTATCAGCGCCACATCTCTAGATACAATTGCAATTAGGTTTTGATAGAATGACACGAGAATGTTACTGGCTTTTAATGGTTAATACCATTAGCTATAGTCGATAAATATTGTAACGTGTAACCTGAAAGGAAGATTTTCTATTGGTGATGCTCGAAAATTTAATAAATTATTAATATACAAGTAGTAATTTTTGTAATATACTATTGAGCTAATTTAATTCACATTTGCATTTAAACCGGTTCGTACAATAACAGGAAATTGGCGCCAAAAACGACAAAAAAATTTCTCTGACATAACCCAATTTCCCATCGAGATTTTTTCTTTAAAAATAATCTAAGCACACGAGAAGTAAAATTTTATCGATGCAAATTAGGAAAATTGGATTGATGTGTATACTTAACGTTTCATAATTATTATTACGTCAGTTAATTAATTATAATTTAGTTTGTATTGAAAGGTTACTTTCGGTATGTTGTTAATGGACGAAAATATTGCATTTGTACAATGGTTTAGATGTTTAGAAAGTAATTTGATCAATTTCTGTGAGAAGGGAGGGCGGTCGCATTTATTTTATAAAAGCAGTGAAATCATAGGAGACTTACTGAAAATGCGAATAACCAATGGGATAAAATTTTAGCCACAGACGTAACAATTTGGCAACGTTTTTATGTGTGTGTGGTTGGAAGGGATTGTGGTTCATATTGTACTGCAAGAGTCTAGAAAAGTAGAAACTATTGTAAAAAGTTTAACTTATAAGACCATCGCCCTCTCGATGCGTACCGGCACACTACTTCATCAATTCTATTTCTTGAAATCATAAAATAGTCTAGCAAGAAGTGTCGTCTTTAGAATGAATTAGCTCACTACAAACCTGTTGAAAACGAGAGTTTGTTAGACGTTCGTCATGTCTCGAGAGCTAACAAGAGCACACATAAGTTCGGAAATGCATTAAAAGAAAGTAATTGCCATTGAGTAATAGGAAGTGCTCAGTTACTGCACCGGTCTGGGTTAGAATAGGCAAAATAGTCCAGTTTTTTATTTTTATTAATGGTCCACTTGGACGTCGGTATCTTTCAAAATGTCTTTTCAAGAAACTCATCTTTTCTAAACCATCTCTTTTGACTCTGTTGGTATGTCTTCAATTTCAGCAGCAGCACTCAATTTTCGTTCTTCGATCTGCGTATTATACCGTGCTCCGTTTAGAAAAACAAAAACAACGTAATGCCTCTACCAACCTCTACTACCTACTTAATATTCTTATTGGAATAGTTTTCTATCTTCGTTGTATTCCAAATGATAGATATTAGCAAGATTTTGAATTTATTATCGAAACAAAATTATTTTTAATAGAGATTTTAAAATTAATAATTTAATAACTGGTCTAGTAGAAAAAGTCCGATATATAGCTAACGGTTCTTCCTCATCTATAGTCGACTTTGCCTATAATCTATACGGTCAAAGTCGTCGATTAATATTATGCAATCGATTGCTTACGGTAGCCTAGCGGCGCCAAGTTCATTTCGCTAAAATGAAAAAAAAAAACAACACGAATCCTTTCACCAATCTTATGACGAAGTGTAAGTTGGAGAAAAACAGAAGCTGCCTGCGATTCAGATTTATAACACCCTAAGGCGATTTCTCGCGTTCCCACGATCTATGAATGAAAAGAGGTACGTTCGCGGGGTCAGTATACCTATACTACGTTTGCCCAGGGGCTTATATACTAAATCAGACAACAGGAAATATTCGAATGTATATTAAAAATTAAAATTATATCATTTTTATACAAAATTGCGCAAATTAACAACTTCGTAATAAACTTTTAATGTCTATTAAAACATTTTTTATCTATTTCACAAAACATTAAGTCACATATTTAGTTGTTTTTCCAAAGTTTTATTGGGAGTGCTCGTATTAATTCCTCGATCTTCGGCAAATTATCATTTTATCGTAAACTGTCCTCTTTGAGAACTTACGCATTGGGGCACCGTCACTGAAAAGTCGAAACTTGTGAAGCTAGGGAAGCTTCTACTATTTTATTTGACCATCGTAATCTCTGTAAATTCTCGGTTCTCGTGTGAAAAATTAATCTCTTAATAATATTTAAATGTGCTCATCCTCTTGTACGAAAGGAAATACATCGTCCCATCTCGGCAGAAAGGATGTCCAAGACCTAAATGTTTTTTTTTGTTGACGTTTTTTACAAGCTCTTTATAGTTCCTTTAATTAATGGGAGATATTTACTTAATCAACAACTTCCAAATAGGAAATTTCGCGTATTTATTTGTTGTAAATTTTATTAAAAACGTGTTTTACCAAATAGTTTTCCCACGGAGGATTTTCTTCACTTTTTATACTAACGCACATTACGTAGGTACCTATTAGAATATTGTCATCAGTTGTTGTGTGGCCCGGCCCATTGCATCAAACAACCTTTTTATTGAAATATCGAATAACCTGTAGAGGCGCCTACTTACTAGTATATTATTATGTATATATTTTACATTAGTAGGTACAATTTTACGTTCGGCATTCTGAATTCTAAAAGCTAAGAAAATTTTGTTTATGTTTTTTATAATTACTGATTCGTCTATTTAGAAAAAGTATTAGTAGTATGTATACTAAATAATAAATTTAAATTATAACTTCCGGTTTAACCGAGGTTAGCTTTTATATTTTAAATACGACACCCTGTACAATAATTATTATAGTCCAGTCAAATTAGACAAAAAATCGTGGAAAGTTCAGAAAAATTTGCATAGTAGAGCTGAAATTTGGTGTAGACCTTAAATATACTATTACAAATGAAATGTCAAAAGTCCCCATCGATCCGACTTCTGCTAAAAAAATTATTCAAAGACGAAGGTCGAAAAATCTGTTTTTCGCAAATATCTCAATATTAGTCCAATCAAATTAGACAAACGGATGGCATTTGAGGAAAAACCATTCAGGAGTTTTGAAAATTGGTACGGTTGTTCGTTATAACTTACGCGTCTTACTCCGCAGTTTATAAAGCGTCATCTCGTAAACAAATTCACTGTAACCCCTTCTCCGTATCTCAAAAAGGGTCAAACATATGGCAAAAATGCATATGACCAATCTTGTAGCTAATAATGTTTTCTATAACTTTTATAAGAAGTTTCATCAACGTAGGATCTGTAGAAGGCGAGTTATTTGCACGAATTTTCAAAACTCCTGGATGGTTTTTCTTCAAATGCCATCTATTTATCTAATTTGATTGGACTAATATTGAGAGATATTTGCGAAAAACCGACTTTTCGATGGGGACTTTTGACACTTCATTTATAATGAGGTCTTTAAGGCCTGTGGCAATTTTCCAGCTTTATGCGAGTTTTTCCGAAGTTGAATGTCTATTTTGACTGGACTGTTATAGGTATATCTAGTGATACCAAGCACGTTATATTTTGACTTCCTGTTCAGCCGGAAATGAGATCAGCTTTCCCATTTCAAATAGAAACACCCCGTATAATTTTAAATTTTTAAAAACAGTAAGAGCTTCTGAGCCCACTATTTTTTGGTATTATTTCTGATACTATTTTAAAAAAATTTTAAGAGTTAACGCGTAATACGAAGAAGTGCAGTTTTTGCTCTTTAGCTTTGCAATTGCAAAGAATGGATTTCCGCTTTAAAAAATTTTGACAATCAAAACAAATCCAGTAGGTAAGCATTTAGCAACTACCTGTAAGTTAATTTGATTGAATATTTATCTAAATGAATTAAAAAGAAGCGATTGTAACCATCAGTGATAAAATTGTTATTTTATTAATCGCACATAATAAAAACTCATCATAAAGATTATTAATTTAGTATATTTTGTCAGTTCGTTATATACAGATACGATTCGGTTATATTAAATTAATTTACAAATTAAATTTTTTCTGTTACCTACTTGTATATTCCTATTAATATAAACGTACCTACAGCTAGTTTATAGTATGAATAGATTAAATTTAGTGATAATTCAAAGCTCGTACCGCTTAATAATATACTGAATTGTAATAATTTATATGGTAGATATACCTATAGGTACACTCTTGAACTGAGTTATTAATTTAATTGATTTAGGCAAATAAAGTTCCACGTGATTTGAAAATTGTTGATAACAATAACACGATGAAGTAGAAATACAAAATAATTTTACATTGTGTACTTTGAATAGGGTATTGACTATTGATCGTTGATTCGATGCAACGATTACCAAATTAAATTCAAAATTATTAACCTCTTTCCCTACTTTATTATTTATTCCTGCTACTATTTAAGTTTTCTTTGATTTTTGATACCTATAATAGGTAATTGTGATTAGTGGTTATACGTAAGAGTAATTGTCTGCAATACCGTAATGCAATATGTATAATAGAAAATAAATAATGAAGTGGTCAACTGAAGAGAACTCGAGTTTTACGTAAATAAAGATAATAATAAAATCTTCTGAAATTGGAATCAACCCCCCCCCCCCTCTTCGATTTTTGGGCACTTTTACTAAACGATAAATTACAAACCTTTGCAGGTGCAGGCTGAAAGAGCATTCCAAAAAAATAATAAAAAGTGGTAGCATTAACTTAGTGGTGCTCGAGAAGGGTGGATTTTCGTCCTTGTTTCAATTTTTTGCTTATAACTCGGAAACTGCGCACTTCACGAGAAAAGTGCTTCTATATGAAAATATACTGCATCAAATTTCCTATAAATTATGTCTGTTATGTTTTTTTCTGAGACGAGCGGTTTAGGCGCTAGAGCGCGTTAAAGTTACACACAAATCTGAAATCTGACAGAAAACTGTTTTATCGCCCATAACTCGAAAACTACGCACTTTTAGAGATAAATGTTTCCATACAAAAATAAATTACATTAAATTTTCTACAAATTTTGTCTCTTAGATTTTTTTTCAAACGAACAGTTAGGGTGGTAGTGCGTTGAAGTTTAGTCTGTATCGAGCGTAGCGTGTCCAGTAGGAAGAGTGGAAGTATAGTATTACTTAAATACAAAATATTTGGCTTTTGATAATGCAGACTGAAAGAGCATACTAAAGTAGTAAGAAAATCTGTCGTCTGTCATTTCTGAGTGGCTGCATTAACTTTAAGGCGACTCGAGAAGCGTGGATGTTTGTTCTTTTTTCAGTTTTTTGCTTTTAACTCGAAAACTACAAATTTTATGAGAAAAGTGCTCCTATACGAAAATAAATCACATCAAATTTCCTACAAATTATATCTCTTGGGATTTTTCTCTCGGACGAACGGTTTAGGCGCTAGAGAACGTTAAAGTTTGGCAAAAATTCCAAAGTCGGTCAAAAGACTGTTTTGTCGCTTATAACTCGAAGACTACGCACTTTTAGAGAAAATGATTCATATACAAAAACAAAGTACATTCAATTTGCTACAAATTATGCCTGTTATACTTTTTTATCAAACGAGCAGTTTACGTGCTAGAGGTTGAAGTTTAGTGTGTATCGGATGTTTTTGGCCAAAACAAACACTATTTCACTATTAGTAAATACTGAATGTAATCAATCCACCAGTTGTCGTCAAGAAAATTGTACTTTCGTCATTGCTGAAAGAAATGGAATGGAATTTTGAAATTCTAGATTGGGCCATTTTTACTCTTCTGTTATTATGGAAGTACTTTTAAATTTTTAATTGCAAATAGAATGAGTGTACTGTCGGTTTCTCGATATACCGAAATGACTTCTTGGCTTTACTTACGCTCCTCCTAATCCTGCATGTAAAATTTCTTTATTTAATGTTTCTCTCTCTTTTATAACTTTTCCGGGTACAATTCTGTACAAATGATGTCTAAGATTGCTTTGTAAGTTTAATTTATGGCTCTTTTCGACCGGATTACCTAGTGTAAGTAAAGTCATGTAAAGCCAAGAAGTCATTTCAAGATATCGAGAAACCGACAGTACTACCTGTAAAAACGCGAAACGCCATAGATGCATCCCCAAAGTAGGCAACTAAAAATTTAAATTATTTGAGCGAGTCGAGGATCGTGGAACGTCGTGCGAATTAAAAACTGTGGCTATTGTCTCATAGATGGCATACACCGCTTTTATTGTACTAAAACAACAATAATAACGTGTTATGTTAACAAAGCTTGATTACAACTAATTAATGGTGGAAATTCGGAAATGTCTTCATCCTAAACTAAACACCCGAACAAGTTCTGATGTTCACACAACTATTAGCTCCGTTAGTTATCGTAGTATAGTTGTGGTTCAACGAAAGAAAAATCGTAAAATATTTAATTTATTAAACAATAAAACTGCGTATATTAAAATAAAAGATAATACAGCCACATCCTTCCTTTTGCGGACTTTTTTTTTATTCGATAACACACCGATAACAAATCTTGTAAGTAATGGTAACACATTTCTAATTTCCTGCCGGTACTCGTGTTCATCGGCTAGTAGATTTGGTGTTGTTTATTTAAATAGATTAAACAATGGCAAGTGCATCTCGGTTTGTTTGATAATAATAATTTTTATCAGCAATTGGGGATTTCCTATTGTTAAAAATTGATGTGATTAAAACTGTTTCGTAAACTTTATGTTTGTTGCTCGATTGATTGATTATTATTTTTGGGTAGGTTCGATTTTGATTTTTTTATTTAAGAATTTCTTGAAATGCTTTAATAGGTGAATAATTTTCAATTTCACTGTTTTAAATTACCATTGTTTTATTACATTAGTAATTTATTACGGTGTATTAAAGCACCTTTTCTTATTTTCTCTCCAATTGTTACTGCATTGTAAATGCTTTTTATGTACTTTTGTTAATTTTTTTTCCCTAATTACACAGTGGACTAAGTTAAATAATCATTAATATTATTGCAATCAATCTAAATTGTTTACATCACAATTTACTTATTTATGTGGAGGTATAAAATGGGGTAGTGCATTGTAAAGCACACCTGTAAGCTTTTCCCACACAGAAAAACCACCTGTATGTGTCGATACGCTTCGGAAAACATGCATTTAGGGCCTCGAGGATTATTTATATATGTAAAAGTACGTTTATTCCACTCTAATTAAAAATAACGAATAGAAGAATTCTTTAAAAGCAATTTACTACCCCCACCCTCCTTAATTGTTTACTAAAAGTTTGCGACATTTTGCTACTTGTAAATGACGTACGAGTAATAAAGTGTTGTAGGTTACATTTTGGTTGGAAATAAAAGTTTTAATTTTCCCACGCTGACGCCGCTGTAATTTACACAAATGAGGTTCTGAAAAACACGTGGCACTTTATCCACCCTGTTTGTATAAAATGTACAAAAATAATATTTAGTGGTGCACAAACAATAATAATGTAATAGCTTCTCATTGAAACTCGGGTTTTGGACTATACGTATATTAAGGTACCTACC
This sequence comes from Malthinus flaveolus, assembly GCA_950108345.1. Lineage (NCBI taxonomy): Eukaryota > Metazoa > Arthropoda > Insecta > Coleoptera > Cantharidae > Malthinus > Malthinus flaveolus. The sequence continues at coordinate 71,003,012 of OX467285.1, forward strand.
TACAAATCTACATCCTACATATTATAGGAACACTACATTTTTGATTTCGTTGCACATAATGGAATTAAAAGACCATTATTTTTGAAAAAATTGTAGTAAGTAATCACAGTTTTGGAACAGTAGGTACCCGCAGTGTTATTATATACTCAATGGTACTAGTAGGTATGAGTCCGGGAGGCACAGCGAACACTTTTAGTAAACCATGAAGTACAAAATTTTTGGCTATGCAGGATGACAGAACATTTCAAATGAGTAATAAAACCGACGGTCTGCCGGTCTGCCTGTTAAAAGCAGGATTAGGTAACTTGCGAATGATTCGAGAAGGGTCGATTTTGGCTCTTTTTTCGTTTTTTTGCTTATAACTCGAAAACTACCCACTTTTTGAAAAAACTGCATCTATGTAAAAGTAAACGACATACTCGTAAATTGTCCTACCAATTATATCAGAATGTTTTTTTCCTCACAGGAACGGCTAGACGCTATAGAGTGCGTTTAAATTTGACAAAATTTCCAAAAGAAATTGTTTTTCTTATTTATCGCTTATAACTCGAAAACTACGCGTTTTTAGAGAAAAGTGTTTCTATACAAACATATAGTGCATTCAATTTCCTACAAATTATGTCTCTTTCATTTTTGTGTCAAACAAGCAGTTGAGGTGGTAGGTTGGAGTTTTGTGTATATTGGACGTAGCGTGTCCGCAAAATACCGATAATATACCAAAATTAAAAATATTTGATTTTGAAATTTAATTGACGCTATTTTTGTATAGAAGAACTTTTCTCATAAAGTGCTTAGTTTTCAAGTTTTATAAGCGAATAACCCCCCCCCCCCCCCAAGCTAAATTCCGCAGTTCTCGAGCCACCCCCAAGTTAATGGTTTTAACAGGAAGGCGATCGGGTTTATTACTCATTTGCAATGGTCTGCTATCGTGATATCCTGAATAGCCAAAAAGTTTGTACTTTCTAATTTAGTAAGCGTGTTCGCTGCCTCCCGGACTATATGTTTTTCAAACGAAGAAACTGCGCCCCCAGTAACTGTGGGTATAAAATGATATAAGTCGTTTTTGATATTCATTTTAAAACAAAATATTATAAGCACTGCTTTTTAATGAACTATCACAAATATATGGAACTTAGCAACTAATTAGCATTGCAAATAATGCACCTGCTTAAAAATTTTTCCCATGAATGCCTTAGCGCTTCGTGCGCTTTGAAAGCTCAAATAAAAGGTTTTAATTTTAATTGTATATGCTACTTTATTATTTAAATTTTGTTGTTAATTTATAATTTTTTACGTCAATTTATTTACTTCTGTATTCGTTTTTCAAGCGTTGTTACTGTACTACATGTACATGTGACAGTGTACAGTTTTAAATTGAATTTTGAAAATCGCCACACCTGCGGGTTATACAGAAATTACCTAAATTTCTCTCAATTAAAGTATATCAAGCCATCTACTCGTATTGTAAATTCGTAAATTGAGTCATTAAAATAATTTCTTTTAATAATTTGCATCAAGCATTTATTTGAGAAATGTCATAATATTTCGTAAGAACGCTTTTCATATGTTTGGGAGGTTCGTAAATACTATATGAAAGTTAATTACAGCAACTACTTAGATGTTTGTAGTTTACCAATCACTACTCTGGATACAGTGTGGCTAGCATTCGATTATACCAATTATCGTCCTTCTGTATTTTACCTATTATTTACGCCCAAACTTGCAGACTTTAGCTTTAGGGTTTGAAGCTTTACGGGCCACCTGATAGTGTTTAGAATTAGGGGAGAACAGCAATTAAGTTTTCCGGAAATCGAATAAGAATGTTTGTCAATTTTACGGGAAGTGTAAATTTTTCTAAATAAGTTTACAGACGCGGCAAATAAATAAAAATTTCCACTCCTCGGTGAAAACTGAAAATGAACATCCGGCAATTTTATTTTTAAATATAAATTTTCGTCTTCGTCGCTTTGGTAAATTTGCCAGGGCTTAATTTTTCGAAGTAGTTAGTTGTCAATTAAAACAATAAAGACGTAAGGGGGGCTATATAGTTGATGCTTCGTAAGGGAGACGCGAAGGTGCACAAAAGGGGACCACTTTAGCGGAACCACGGTCCGGTACTTCGCCGAGCCCGACCGCGCCCACAGACATCACGTTAATTTTCTTTATATAAAGACTATTTATATCAAGTTTAACTACAACCTTTTGACTTGACAATAACATGCAGGTATTTCTTAAATATGTACCTACTTGATTAAAACCAAACAAATTTATACTATAGTTCTCAGAATAACATCTTATTGTTTGCAATTTTTGAACTTGATGTATATAGGCGTGCTTTTGTTTATTTACTTCTTTTTACTTCAAAACGTTATATTATGATTCATCTATAAAGTGATTTTGTTTCGGTTTCGAGTATTTAATTATCGTCAGACAATTTAACTAATTTAGATAGCTTTGGTGTGGGTGGTGGGAGCTATCTCTTTTAGATTGGTTGTAGATCTGTTATAGATGATTAGGAAATTGTAGTTGCTAGTAAAGGAAATTATCATTTTATTTTGCCGCGAAACTAATAATGTGTTGAATAGGTTTTCCTGAAAATTTTGTATTATCTTTTTCTCATAGCTACATAAACTATAATAGATAGTAATAGTTGGTTTAGAAGTCGTAACGATTATAAACGTTGTTGCAAATTTATCAATGATGCGTTTCGTGAAAGAACTACCCTTATAGCCCGAGAAGTAGCTTACACTTTTACTAAACGATAAAAATTTTAACGATTCGGGCTGTAAGGACATTGCAAATGGGCGATAAAACCGACCGTTTGCCACTCCTAAGTGGCAGCTTTAACTTGGGGGTCACTCGAGAATGATGGGTTTTTGCTCATTTTCGATTTTTTGCTTATAACTCGAAAACTACAAACCTTATGAGAAAAGTGCTTCTATACGAAAATAAACCCCATCAAATTTCCTACAAATTATCTGTCTTAGGTTTTTTTCATCGGACAAACGGTTTAGGCGTCAGAGCGCGTTAAAGTTCGACAAGAATTCCTAAATCGACCAGAAAACTGTTTTGTCGCTTATAACTCGAAAACTACGCAGTTTTAGAGAAAAGTGGTCCTATATACAAAAATAAAGTACATTTAACCAAAGGAGCAATAAAACTGCCGTTTCTAAGTGGCAGCATTAACTTGGGGAGCGGCTCAAGAAAAGTGAATTTTTGCTATTTTTTAAGTTTTTCGTTTATAACTTCAAAACTACACACTTTTTGAAAAAAGACTTCTATATAAAAGTAAGCCAAATCAAATACTCTACAAATTATATCTGGTCTGTTTTTTGCTCACACAAACGGTTTAGGCGCTAGACCGCGTTAAAGTTTGCTAAAAATTTCAAAATCCGCCAAAAAACTTTTTTGTGTTTATCGCTTGTAACTCGAAAATTACGCACTTGTAGAGAAATGTGTTTCGACACAAAAATAAAGTACCTTCAATTTTCTACAAATTCTTTCTCTCTGATTTTTTTCGCCAAACGAATAGTTTTGGCGCTACTGCGCGTTAAAGCATAGTGCCTCGAGAAGGGCGCTTTTTGGGGGCAAACTAAACAGTAGGGTACTTATACGAAAAATTTATACACCGAAAAATTACATTTTTTGTGTAGATTTTAAATATATTGTTGCAGACGCCTTTAAAGTCTAGGAAAATTCGGCCCGGCGGATTCTCTATAATCTCTCTGCATTTTTGTTTTTAATTGCGCGATGCGACTTTATTGCAATTCGCTCTCCTATAATTCTATTCATTTTATCACTGAAAAGCATCACTTTATATTTTATTAACGTATTTCGTATAATTTGTAGTTAGGTAAATTTATGAGTCTTCCCTTCGTATAATTTGTAATTAGCGCCCTTACTGTAACCATTAAACACAAGTGTGGGAAAAGTGGGAGCTATTGAAATATTGATGTCAGTGGCGTTCCTAATAGGTACATGCCACACTAGGTATAATTTTATATTTTTTTATTAGGTATTAGCGTATTAGTTTTACTATTGCCAGTGTGTCAAAAAATTACGGATTTTTTCGTAATTTTTTGGCGTCTCTAAATTTCTTCCCGTCATTGGCTTGCAGTATTAATTGATTCCTATAATATGGTGCTGTCTCCAACTCAGAAACGTATGTCCATCATACTATATCCCTATTAGTCTTAGAAATAGGAAACATGATGTTCAGTAAAATGAAAAATCGTGTTAATTGTCAACAAAGCACGAGCGTTTAGGAGAAAGGGCTGTTGCAAGATTAATCAACGTATTGGATCTGCGTTTCATTAGAAGCTTAGTTTCAAAGTGTTAGTTAATTTTAGAAAGGGAAGCAACCGTGCACAATATCCCTTTAAGGGATTTAACATTGCGTAGTATCCCTCCTATTGACTAACTTCGATAGTTTGCCATTTTCTTCTAATCTTTTCCATCGAATCGAAGCTAATTTCTGAGATTAATCAACTATAGCCCAAATAGAGTTAATTGATATTTGGTGTTTATTTGGCCGAAAACATGCATTCGACAAAAAAAAAGTTTTTACCTAAAATAAATTCTTTTTGTAAAGGTCAAGCAAGGGCATTAGGAATATCCGGTTGATAATTTTGTTTCAGCATTTAAATTAGTGTCGTTTACGATGATTGCACATAAAAATTAACTTAATTCAAAATGGAGTCAACTCGAGTGGCGGAGACACCGGCCTGAGAGCGAAACTAAGCGATTTCCCACAATAGATAACGATCCATTGTTTCTAACACAATCGTATAACTTATATTTTTTTACAATATGTATGTATACATACCTACAAGTGTAATTTAAACGCACGGTCAGTAAAATAACCAACAAACTTTATTAAAGTCAATTTAAATAATTATCTTTTAGCGGAGAAAAAAACATACGCGCGCATTAAAGAATCTATCGTATATTTATAGATCTCTACCATTGTTACCTTTCGATTGAACGATTTGTTCCTAATTCAATTTTTCGCAAGTGTACCAACTTTACGCTTTTATTAATCAAAACGTACAATTTATATAAATCTATATTTAGTTTCAACATTGGATAGTTATTGCTACCACATAAGTACCCCTGCTGTATAATTTATTCAATTATACGTACCGAAGATGTTTTAATTACAGTTTTTATCAAAAGTACAAATTTTAGTTCATGAATGTAACAAATTGCGTGTTTTTTATTGTGGTTTATTCAGTGTGAAGCATAAATTGCATTATTACCATAACAATATTGCTAGGTATATGTTCGTCTATAAAGTTGCAATAATTTTGAGATAACAATAGTCGATGCATAAAACAATGAAGCAAATTGAAGTAATTGCGCGCTGAAAATTGAAATGGACGCTTATGAAGCGACTGTACAGTATAACATAACGACGGGTTAGCCTCATAGTTATTGTATTTACATGTAATGACCATTAAAAACAGACAGCCAGTGGCATGTGTGTTGGTCAGCGAAGCGTTAAGTTGCTCCCTGGAGGCCTCGATAGCTTACTTTTTTACTGTCTTTTTATGTTCGAGTATCTAACTTAACGAAATGGGGTGTGGGAGTAACTGATTTTTCGAAAAATACAAGAATTTACGGAAACCAACTACTCGTTGTTTTTTGTTTTGTACGTTAAACCACATCCAATTGGAAACAAATTTTGTCGCTAATATATTCCATTTCGGAATTTTTATTTGTTTCTTTCCAACTTTACTTTCGGCCTTCGCTTTATGCCAATTTCGTTTTACCTAGTTTTTGGCTTGTTATTTTTTTGAGGGTATCGTCGATATAATGAGAAAAATTCCAAATTCGAAAAGTCTAAATTTCGGAACGAGAGATTGCGCCGAATTTCTTAATCCATTTCCTTCGATCAACTGGCATGGGCCAGTCTGAAATTGCATGACAAGCCTTTTGTTCAATAAAACATTAATGTTTAAGTGTCCGGTATCCCCGAGGACAAACGCTTTGAAAGCCAGAGCCCCCCAGGGGTGGACTGGACCACCGGGACACCGGGAAAATTCCCGGTGGGCCGGTTTCTCTGAGGTTCTTCTTTGGAGACATTATCAATCGCTACTAAAATTTCTGAACTTCATTTTAAGCCGTGTGACCTTGAGCAATCCAAAATTTTCGCCTGCGTCGCTTTACATTTTTGTTTTAAAATCAATATTACACTTAAGACTTAAGCCCCCTTAAAAAGTTACCAGCCGTCATTGGTTACCCTGGGAAGTAAAATACAATGGGACCGCGTCAAATATTTCCCGGGCCGGTCATTTATTGCCAGTGCACCCGTGTACATAGATGCAGTTTTCTCAAAAAGTGTGTAGTTTTCGAGTTATAAGCAAAAAACATATAAATAGCCAAAATCTACCCTTCTCGAGTCACTCGCAAGTTACCTAATCCTGCTTTTAACAGACATCAGACCGTCGGTTTTATTACTCATTTGAAAAATTTAAATTAAATCAAAAAAATTTGCCAGTCGCAACAGGTCACTTTGGAAAGTAAAATAAAATTGGGCCGCGTCAAATATTTCCCGGGCCGGTCATTTGAGACAGACATGTGTTTCTCCAGGAATGGGTCTGGGGAAGTTCGTAAATTGCTCTACACGTTCTTGCAGTTTAAAAATGGATTTGATGTCTTTTAGAGATGTCAAGAACTCCAAACCGTACGAGAACCGTACACTTTTGAAATAAATATGCATGAACTTTGCGGTTTGGGAGTTGACCATATGTCTTATTTTGGTGATGGCATTATATACCGAGCCGGTTAGTTTCTTCGCCAGCTCGTTCACTTGTACAGCCCAATTAAACGCATTGTCCAGGTGTCTGTGATCTATGTTCCAGATTTCACATCCATCACAGTCTAGTATTCCTAATGTAGTAATTTATGTTTCGGCTAAAACCCAATTGGCTGTTACTAAAAATGTTATTTACTTCAAAATAGTTTGCTATTTTTTTGGACATTGCTTGTTCGACTATTTTTGACTCTATATCACTATATCACTATATCACTATAGGATTTTACATGCCATGAATTTGACATCGGTTTATCATTTTTTATTTTGAATTGAATGACCATTGTCGTAGCATATTGCATAATTCTGGACAACATACAACATATTGGACAACACATTGTATGTTTTTATGAAACTACTAAGGAGTAGTATCTATAGCAGGGATGTTCAGACCGTAGCTCGCGAGTGGCTCTCGCCATCACCTGGTTTGCACGGCGATTTACAAAAATGCATCTTCTTAAGTTTACAGTTGATAAATTGAGCGATTGCTCAGTGAAGGAAAATACTTGACGATTGCTCAGTGGAGGAAGATGCGTATACTGTCAGTTTTGCTATTAAAAGGCAATACCCGCGAAGTGGACAGTGAAGGACATAATATACCGAGAACAGTTTCCAAATAAGCAAAGTTTTTATAAAACTATTTTTCCCTCTTTGTAACCCCATCCATGGAAATACTGATGTATAATTGTGGCTCGCAAAAAAATTAACTTAACTCGCGTGACTGATCTATAGTATAAGGCTGCAGTCGAGGAAGTAATTATTGGCCACTATAGGCTGCTTATGTGCAGCTTATGTGTACAAATAAATTTTTTTGTGGCTACGTGTTAGTAAAATGAACTAAGCTGGTGCATTTTTTCGTTTTTCAAGCGACTGAGTGGTATAAGGCTAATAGGGGCAACACAGTTCTGCAACAGTTTGATCAGCCAGTGGCTTTTGTGGGCACATCTATCCAACTAAATAATCACATCGCGAGATGGCATGCAAATTACACTGTTAGAAATAATATGCAATTTCGATTTCGGCACATTTCGGACATTAGCTGCTTGTGTGCTCAGACGTGCGTAATGGACTCACTCATGTAACCAAACTGTTGCGGGTTGCGGGGCTCAAAATTGCGCGTGTGGCTCAAGCCTTAATCTATAACTGAGAAAATCATGAGTGGCCTGCTGCTGTTTTCACTTTCAAGTCCACATATTAGATCAAATAATGTAAAGAAAAAATATTTATATAATCGTATTTCATATTAGGCTTGTTTTTCCAATTAAGAGTGTAAATATTTTTTGCAAACATTTAATTACAAAAGTTTTTCCCCCGAAACAATTAATTATAATTATCAACTTGATTAAATTTGTTTTCTGCAAAAAAAATAATATTTTATTTTTTCCAGAAAGCGAGTTCCACTCGGTTGATTTCATTTGATTCAACCTGACTCACACGCTTTTTTTTAACTATACATTTTTACGTTGCAATAACAATGAAGTATGGGCTTAGGTCCAATTTAAAAAGTCGTCCAAATTAAGAATATTTATTATTTCGCTTCGTATTAATTAGTGATACCTGAGTTAATTGAGTGGAATTGGGGTCCGCTACAATAAAGTTTTATTTAAATAAAAATTTGGTAAATTAGGCGTTGGTGATTTCCGTTGACCGCCACTTTGTACTTTTATCTCTTGACAAATCTTTATGATTTGGAAAGACCTGGGTAGGTCTCTAGCCTCAAATTCGTTTGTTTTACAACACCCTCCCTTCTCGTTCTATTGTTGTGTTTGTGGTAGTTAACTTTTTCTTAAAAATACATCAATGTTGAAGCATCACATACACCATACACAATTTTTTTTTCTATTTTTCTGTAATTTCTGCTCAAAATTGCCATGGCCTCCTATTTGAAAGAGTATTTGATAAACCGTACCATAGAAAGATGGAACGATTTAGCCTTATCATATATACTTTTAACACAATCATTAACTACGTCAGAGCCGACAACAATAAGCAGAAAATGCCCTTGGGCTGTTCAACCAATAGCAATGAACATCTCTTTACCATATCACTACAACTTCCGGCTTCTCTCTAGTCCGCTCATCACGATCAAAAGAGGACTTAATTAGTGCTATTATTTGTGTCGACTAATTTTCGTCTAAAACTACAATTTAAAAAAATCGAATCCCAATTTCCACAAGTTAAGAATTATCTCACTAACAAATCATTTAACATTTTTAATGCGTTAGTAATTAGTAATCAAGTCGAACACGAATATAAATTAAAATGATGTGTGTAATTACCTAATCATTTATTATCTTTTTTATTTTGATTTTTATATCCTTTTATGCAATAAAGAAAAGTTAAGCTACTGGATGTTAAAAGAAAAATGATTAAAAAGTTTTTTTGACGATGCAAATTGAATTAGTCATAATCTATTAGTACGCTCGTGCCCATTGACCTGAACTGATGGTACAACTATTTATTATGACTTTACAGCTATGACTTCCTCTTTAATCCAGATCTCCTATATCCTGTTTTGTGTGTCTCCGCACTCTTTAGTTAACAATTCATCTATGACTACCTTTTGTAACACCTTCAAATTTTTTAGCAAAAAATTATATAAATCTTACGTCAACTTTCAGTGAACTCCCATTATAAAATTCGTAGGAGCCTACGAGTTTTTTTGTTTTTCGTCGTTCACGATTAAAAATATCTCAAAATAATCGCGAGGTACAAGAGCCTCGAAGCCCTCAAGATGACTTTCCTCGAGTTTTCTTTCTTTTCTCCACACCCCACTATTTATGTTGGAAATCTACCATAACTGGATAACTCAACCCTAGACCTAGAAAATTACAATTTTACTTTTAATTGTTTGCTCGTTTCTCGCTGCTGGTGGAACTCACTGATCACAATCGATGGCCATTCGTGGCTCTCGATTTGAGCTTTCTTTTTACCAATGACCGGAAGCTTTACGTTTTTATTTCCACATAACAGTTATTTATTGGTAAATTTTATTTATCCACATTCAACTACTGCAGAGTAGCTAATACACTTCAGGATGTAAGTCATTAAAAAAGCTAATGTGACATGTCGATGTTATCAGATTTGCTATTTTTCATCTAGGCGTAATTATAATTTTAATTTTTCTGCTACTTAATACTATGCAATCAATTGATTGTTTAACCTTGTATTGTTATTTTTCCGTAAATTCGTTATGAACGAAAGGCGTAAGTGAGTAGCCATTCATGCTCAAGAAACTATAAAGATATAAAATTGTTAAGTGATTGTTTAGTAAGTTATAAGGTGGTATCCATTATGACCTAAATAACATAATGCACCAGCTGATTATAATATCTCTTTTAGTTCCCTTCCAGCAGTGTGATCTGCAAGAACGGTTTAGTAGCCGAAAGGCACGTCTTAACATCGGCCCGAGGCTCGCGTAGAATGATGAACAACTTCCTGTGTGACGTAGTTACTACTTGAAGCTCATCTTGACTTTTGCCTGTTATCTTGTCTAGAATACGTACCTACTCTATTTATATTTTTCTCCCACACTTGTAGCGCTTTTGTTTTAAGAAGTTCCGAGTTATGAAACGCAACTCTTTTATATGGGTATATATCCTACTGCCCACTAAATAGTACATAGAATAATGTAATGGAACATAAAATAGTTGCGTTTGGAAATTTTTTCTAGCCATTTGACGATAACATTTTAGTTCCCGTGTAATTAGATTATTGTGACACGAAATGTTAGTTCATTGTCAATGTCTGCAAATGCATTTTTAATACGCTGTGTAAGTAGAGTAGTAATTTGTGAATTTTCACATTTTTTATCTGTCTGTCGCCCACTTGCCCACTACATCATTTTTACATCAGGGCTTTATGTATCTACCTGTACTTGTTTATTAACTACGTGGTCACCTTTTTACCACCTATTTAAACATAATTTGCAAACATCTCAAAAAATTTGGCTATACCGGCATCACTGAAATGCAACGCGTAACGTATAGAAAAACTATATAAACGGAAAATGATTTTTTTTTAAATTTATTGAGTGACCAAGTAACTGGGGCCACTTGGTCCCATTATTAAAGGGGATAGAAATGGCCTTTAAAAACGCGTTTTATGGTCATGTTACTCAATGAATAATGAATTGAAGAAATCTGCTCCCATATTTTTCAAGGTATTTCTCAATAACGGCCTCACATCCAACCTAGTTAGGGGGAACCCCTATTAGCGACATCAAATGTCTCCGCAATAGTGACTTCTTGTTCGCTAACCAAACCTTGGGATAGCCTACTGGTTTTGTTGGTCTTGCAAGGACCTTTCGAGCAATCGTTGTTCTTGGAATTAAAAAAGTTTGCTCCGTCATTTTCTTCGACATTCCGGCCTTAACGGACTCCAATCCATTTTCAAGATATTCTTGAGTAAAATTTCGGTATGGTTCGAAACCAGGGAACCTTAAGTTACTATTTAATTTTGAGCCTAGGCCCGTAGACTGTAATAACTCTTCATCAGTAGCTGTGATGGAAGAAACTCTGTTGGTGGAAAATTTCAAGTTGGCCTGGGACCTGTAAAACCGATTTCTGTGATGCCTGCCCTCGAAATTATTTATCGATGGAGCTCACGAGATGATTGAATTTTTTAATATCGTCGAATGGGCTAGAACAAATAGATAGAATAGATGAGACTGTGAGGTTAAATGAAATGAGATGGATAAAAGTGAAGATAAGAGAATCCTAGAAAGGATGGCACTCCATCTCTGCGCTAAAAGAATAATAAGTAAATTGATTTGGAAACAAATTTTCCTCTTTTGCTCTTTTAGATGGTAAAGGGGTAAAGCAAATTATGACATGATCACGCGTGAAATACAATGGAATTGTAAGGACCGGAGTAGCTTAGTGGTGAAAGCACCATTTCCGAGGTCCCTAGTAGCATATTATTGAAAGAGGGGGATCTCATAGCGTCACAGACAAAAATTTTTTATTGTTCAGGTCAAAAGGCTTAAAATGAAGGTCGGGAATGTTATAGCGATTGATAGTGTCTCCAAAAAATGTGCTTCAGATAAACTGAAGATAAAAACAGATAAAAATACGTAGAGAGCGGGAGAATTACTGAGCCCCTTTTAAACCCGGAACCCGGAGTCTTATATCTTAGGTCTGTGCCTCTTTTATTAGGTATCAATTTTAATTGAAAATTAAATTGGTAAGAAGAAATTTTTATTGAACATAATTCTTATAAAATGAGCTATTTGGGGACCTCATGGCGCACGTTTAGTGCGCCTATTAGACCTAAACGCAGCATTGAAATAATATAGTATATTTATTAGATCCACAAACTTATTAGATTAAAGGCAGAATACAATACATAATTTGAAAATGCATAAATTAAGTAAGGCCATGGGTCATGGAAGCCCCCAATGATTGGGAGCTTGATGCTCCAGCATTATAAGCATCCCCATCAATCCGCCAGTGGCGATCTCCGATCGCAGTCTCCAATTCATTGAATAATTGGCGCAGCACCGGACTTTTACCATCCACTATCACTTTACGAGTGCCACAAAATCAAATTCCAATTCTAGTTTAAATGTTTTTCATCGTTCGGTTTCCCGACGTTCAAATAGAAATTTTCGAAAATTTCTATAAAATGCAGTGTGGGGATAGCAATGACAATAAGAGTGCGTATAAAAGGGCTTTGAAATCTTCACTACTATAATAAATAAGACCAAAATAGAACAAAACAAATGAAACTCACTTTTCTAAACTTTTTCAAAGGAATATTAACTTTGATCGCGCGAACGGTATCAAATATGCTTCTGACTTATCTTATGACTGGAGACACCGTTATCACTGTGTTATGTTTGACTTAAAAGTAAAATTTTAACAAAGAGGAACCTTTCGTTTCCACGTTTTAAATTTAATTACATTGTGTTGTAATTTGCAAATTATTTTTATACTTAACTCGTACCTACACATATTAACTCAAGTGTAGCTATTTCTTGTCAACAAGTGGTTGTTGGATGATATTCAAATGTGCCGATAGCACAGGGGTCAGGGTAAGTCAATTCTGTCATGACAATGCCCCTGTTACTACTGCATATTCATAGCTCTTTGATATTATATGTAGATTTTTTTTCATTTGCATAACGAGTAACACTTGTTGACGTTATGACTTGTATTGTTTATATCTTTGATTGTAAATGATTATTTAAAAAAAATTAAAATTAGAAATATTTAATTATATTGCCGTTCATTTAATTTAAATATGAAAAGAAAACGTAATGGTGTTTTTTTCGAATACTTTATCGAGGCAGCAGTTTTATAATGTAAACTTGAAATTTGGACTGCTTGGAGCCATGTGTAGAAATGCGTACAACTCGTAAGGGATCACGCGAGGGGGAATTTTTCGGTGACAGATCTAGTCTCTAACCAAGGTCGACTACGACTTCCGGCGGTTATGCGAGGGTGGGATCCCTACTGTTTCCGGTCCACATCTACCCTTACATAATGTGAATGTGGATTATGTTAGAAATTTGGCACACTTGTGTCAGGTATTTTATTTGGGCTCCACAGATTTCGTTTAAATTTGAAATGTTCTTCGTTTTTCTATTTACTTATTCTTTTTCTAATTCTAATAGATATATCAAAAATTTGATCGAACTCTTTATTAAAACAATTAAGTTTCTTTGCAAATTTACAGTTATAATCACAACTTCCAGATAGTTAATCTAAGACAAGTTATCTCATCTCTTAAGATAATTTTAGATAGATATTTCAAGCTGTTTCATCCTCGACTATATTATCAATTTGATATTATGTTAATTTTATTCCGCGCTTTAAAACACTGTTATATCTTTCTTTTTTATACCATCAACTTATCTCTATATTTATTTGTTAAGATTAAGATCAAATCGAACTTAAAGTAGAATCGACAGTATAGTTTAATTTTGCGTAGTACTTTCTTAACAATAAATTAATTAAATTATTTAACTTTTTCAATTAACTACTACTTACTTACTTTCTATGGCAATAACCATAATATGTCTATTAGTTCTTTAAATTGTTTATTTGTAAGAAGAAATAACGTAGATGCGTAGATTTGATAATTATTATTGCAAAAGTAGCTCCTCACTCCTCACTGTATCTGATATAATCTCACTCTTCAAACAGGTAATTTTATATTGTTTGTAAATTGTTAATTGTTTCAAAGCTATGCAAATTGTATTTGCAATATGGCTTATTCTTGTCTCGAGCTACTTTTTGTTATTGGCTTTTGTGGTTATGCATAATTTTATTGAATTCGATTTTAAATATGTATAATAGGTACTTATAGTCGACCAAAATAGTAATGAATATACTCGTAGTTAATAAGGGTGGGAATGATTATGGAGAAAAAGGTCCCTGGACCAACTTTTTTTGGAAATACCCTGTAGATATCTTCAATTACATGTATGATGCGCCAGAAAACTTAGTGTAACCGGGACGCTAATTTTGCACTTTTTATGATTGTTCTCATTTCTGCTAAATATAGTATGTATACTTAGGTAAAGGTCCTGAATTATTTCGTGAAGGTCACGTGACCACGCCGCAGTAAACCAAAGCTCGTCACTACCAAGCTTCTTAGTTATGGCTTCTCCTACACGCGCAGCTATGGGGCCACGTGACGTTTACGAGATAACCCAAGACTATACCTGTATTAATTTGAGTTTATCAATATTTCTTATCGTAGAATAATCTTTTGGCTACGTTCTAGAAAAAAATCAATTGCATCTGTTGATTTTTACAATTGTTCTGGACGCCGTTCTATGTATAGAAGTTTCAGTTTGAAGTATAGTGTTTTTGACTTTACCACCAGTAGAGAGATTCATTAGAATCTATAGAAGAATGGAATTATTGAAGGAGATTATTCATTATTGTACTGCTCTGATAGTGGTAAAGTCAAAAACATCACTTCAAACCGAAACTTCTGTAACTCGCCATTTTGCCGAACCTTAACCGTATTTGCATTTTTAATTGTTTTGATTAGGTTGCCCTTATTATTTAAATTTCAACTATATCATGGCATAGAGAAACCCTTTAGCTAACTCTTCTAGAAAAATCAGCTGTATTGGTTGGTTTTGAAAGTTATTCTGAACAACGTTCTACAACGCTCAAAATTTGACAATTTTTGGTGCCTCCAGTACTAGTACCCCTCCGGTACTGGATACCGCTGTACTACGAGTATTATACAAGGCTTGTTCTAAGTTCTAAGGAACATGAAGCGCCTGGCGAAGAACAAGCTGTCAGTTGCATAAAGAAGTTCCGAGAATTTTGTACTAGGGAAAAGTGAGAGTACGCACACTTACTGAGTGTGCGTACACCCCCTTCCGTTACTGATGCTTCACTTTTAGATACCCTCCAACTAGCTTATAACATAACCATTCCCCTTATTTTCTAGTTCCATGGTTTGTTCCAACAAATCTTCCAACTGGTTCGTAACTATTCGGAATTTACTCTCCAACAAATGTTGAACTGTACCAAGTACGAATTTTCAAGCGTTCGAGCGGTTCAGTAACTATAGTTCGGTACTCTTTCCGAACCGCTTGTTGGAGCAAGTCTACTAATGGACGGATTTCGATAAATATTTTTCGGGATCCAGGTGGCGAATTGATTGACCAAAAACTACAATTCCAATTTTATGATTCCATGACTCTTCAGAGCTTTAGTTTGCCTCTCCCTTTTAACATTCAATTCTTCTACTATCGGCGCATCGAGTGACCCGTTAAGGTTTCCAATTGTTCCTTAATTTTGAGGCATTCACAGAACGTTTTACTATTTTAAGCACTATAGGGCATTAACAGTATGCCAACAATTAAAATTTTGGAGTATTAGAGAACGTTTCTTCTAAAATTCAGTGATCTACTTCTACTAGTGAGTTTTGTGGATCGGTGCAGATCGTTTATAATCAAAAAGTATAGCTCGTTGATAAGATAACCACTTTTAATAATACTATAGGGATGTACGGTTTTAGCCCAAGAGCTCTTTCTGTTGACTTGCACCCTTATATACTGTCCTCGCAACTCAAGTTGACCATCGATAGCTGAGGTAAGGCGGAAGGGGTGTGAAACAGTTTTGACGCTTATCGTACCATAATTGAGTGGTATAAGTTGAGCGAGTGGGAGAGAATTTAGAAGGTCACACCAGTCACACTTTGGTTACACCATATTCTTTGGTTACACGTTGTTATTTGTTTATTCTAACCGGCAAATTTGAAATTACTTTACGCTCAACCCCGTGAATCCACGCTTCGTCGATCCATGGCGTCGAGATCTATGGCATCGTTGGCCAACTTGAGTTGCGAGGACAATACCTATATACGTTTCTATTTTTGCTGCTTTGAAAGTGTCCCTCTTTCAATTTCATCGATTCTAATAACTATCAGTTTCTGTTAAATTATTTACTGATGCCTTTCTTCGTTTATTTGGGGTGTGTTATTCTTTGTTTTTGCATTTCGGACGTTACGTACAAAATTATTGCGGATTGCGGGGTGTTCAGTATTTATGCTCTTTTATCGGCTGGAAATTTTTTCATTTCTTAATTTCTATCGCGCACAGTGAAAGTGCGCGCGTCTGGTTAACAGATAAACTGATGGCAAAGTCATCTATCGTTTCCTTTATGGAGTTCAGCTATCACACTATTAGTCTTTCTTTTTCTTGCTGTCGTTGTTCTGAGTTCGACCTCCAGAGGCAGAGATGATAATATCCGTATCAAGATGAACCCTTCAAACCACACTTTCAATTCGGGCCTTAAATTTTGATCTAGTTTACCTATACATAATATGCCTTTATGTATCTACCTACCACTTAATCATAATTTTGATATCAACTTAATCATAATCATTATTGAAGTTTATTGATTACTATCGTATTACCTACCCAATTTTATCGATCTTTGAGACGAACAAATCTAGAGCTATCCTTTGTTATCGCAAATTTTTACGCGTATTAGGGTAGGTATCTACCCTAAGATTACAATTGACGAGGATTTGTAAAGGAATACCTATTGTCCAAAATTTTTCTAAGAATTTTAGGACATTCTCATATTTTTAGAGTAAGTTGACGTAAATGCAGGTGTACAACCATGAATGAGCTTTCATAATAACGGGAAGAGCACCGTGCGATTGATACACGGTCGCTTACGAAACAGGTTGATCTTAAAATAATCTCTTGGCAATTGCTCTGAGAAGTTTCGATTATTTTACAGGCTCGCTTAATTGATACGTAAGGATAATTTAGAGGTAGATTTTGATTACTATTTTGAGTAGGTGAATCTCCCGTGTGAAACTGTAGAAGAAGCTGGTGTAAAATTTAAAAAAAAAGCTCCCACAAAACTGGTCATAACAAAGCGATCTTAATATAACTCGCAGCCTCCGATATCGGGTCAAAAACCACACACATCCGATTTCAGTATCACCTAATTAAAAGATGCAAAAAAATCTGTCGGTCAGAAATAGTTTTAAAATAATTTATTCGTATACCAGGTGAGATAGGAAACGACCGGTCCCCGGTCATCCGAGTTGTTCTCACGGCTCCGTATACGTTTCCGAGCCTTCCCCGCACTACATCGTACCCGTTGAGAGAGTATTCATTCATAACTCGAAGCACACATGGAGAGGGAGTAACAGCGCTTTTGAGACTTCACAAGCCATTGAAGTTTGAGTTGTACAGGTGCGCTCGGTAATATTTCTTTGTGTGTTTATCAAACTATAACGCGATCGTGAGCTTTGCTCAAGTGGAAAGTTGTTAAATATTAAATATGAATATTATTCGCGAATTGTTATTTAATCGAATTATAAATAAGACTGACTTATTAAAAGGATAAACAAACAAGATATTTCGTATTTTGCTAATTTTATCTAGATGAAAGTGCCTTAAAAAGTTTATTTTTAATATTTAAAGTGGCGATATTAAAACAAGAACGATTATATCTAAACAAGTTTTGTGAGGTTTTCGACAAAAAGAGCGTGAACAATTTTTAAATCGTGATTTGATTACCGAAAATACTTTTTGAAAGAATCGAAAAAAATCTATTTTTACGGACGTTTGTTGCAGCGGATTTGACAGAAATTGTGTCAGAACGAACGAGTCCGACAATTCAGTAAAGATCATAGTTATAATAACTTGGTCTTCTGTCTTTAATGGTTTATTTTAAGCTGAGCAAAAATAGATCAAGTTGACTACTATTCGAAAGAAAAGGGGAGCATTTGCAATAATCCGTTTTGATCATAAATGTTTCGACTTTGAAAAAATATTTATATAATTTCGCGAATTTTAATCGAGAGTGAATTTAGGCATGGAAATTAAATAATTACGGAAGTGTGAATGTTTTTTTGTTCGTAATTAGTACCTGATAAGATGAACAAGTATTTGATTAATATTGTGAGTGATTACATTTTTATTTTTAAACACGAATAGTGTAATTTTTTACTAGATTATAAGTACCCACACTTATAACGAGAGTACATCATCTAGTCACATATGTATATAGATTCGACGGATCTTTGTGGCGGGATGGGAATTAAAACAATGAAAGCTTTCAGCAGACAAAAACCAGGTTAGTACAAAACAAAACTTATATCATCTCCGCAGATACGATATACTTCGATACTTGATAAGGAAAACCCTTTCGTTTGATAGTTTATATAACCAAACTTTCCGGCACCCATCCGACTTACAACTAACTCACCGTGTGTGCAAGTCGAACTTACTGTTGAGAGTGGCATTCTTTGCTTTTGTTTTAGCGGGGTTTATTTCTGAATCGGATTGTTATTATTTTCAATACGCCACCCCAGTTTTCCACTCTTATTCGCTATCATGGGCTTTTAAGAATACCCAAACTCGATCAATTAAATTAGCTCATAGTATCATAGTAAGTCTTCTTTTGTTTTTCCGAGAGTTTCAAATTAGATAATTCGTACCTAATATAGCTCGTACAACTCGATTTCTTTATTTAAAGAGAATGTTTGAAAACTTTGTTACCCTTTGACTTTCATCAGTATGTATTCATTTTTTGAATATATTTTTGTTTCTTTTTAGTGTTTTGTATTACAATAAATTACACTATTTACATTAATCTGTTGCCATACTTACTTAAACATTTTAAGCATATAAACAAGAATAATTATAATAATTGTGAGAATCTGTGTATATTTAATAATTGTAGCAGTTATAATTTATACTTTTATTTATATATGAGTAATGTTATTTTATATATTTTACATTTCTTGAGTTTACTTTACAATAGGTCAAATTTTTGACTTCTTTAGGCGTCATCAATCATTTGTTTTGTTTTTCTATACTTATCCAACGTTCAATTAGTTTATTGTTACCTTGTTTTAATGCCCATAAATTTCTGTAATTTTGTCAATATTTTTATTCGACTTTTCAACCCTTCGACATTTCATCATACGCAAATGTTTTGAACAATTGCCCAAGGGATTTTATCAACACCGATATCAATCACATTCGCCGTTCTTAGTTGTTATAGAGCTTCTATTCCCGATCCATTTTCTTTGTTTTTATTTCAACTTAAAGGGGCATCTGTTTTGGGAATTTGAAGCTCCGTTTCATCATTTTAATAGTGAGCACACATGAATAGGTGTAACCATCAAACATACAGATTAAGTATGGACTTACATTTAGTAGGGCGACTAACACCACGATATTATGTGGTTTGGCCTAATACCGAATCGTGTGTCGAATAATGAAAGAAAGGTGGTGAAATTTGGCACTAAATGATTTGCTTGCATCAAATGCTTCCTTTTGTTTTGCAGTCGAGCAGCTATTTGCATAAAAATTAAGACACTAATTATAGGTATAAAAGAGACCCGATAACGATGGGTCGCCAATTATGAACCAATTGATATACAGGGTGAGTGAAATTCGTTGTGCAGAGTGCAGCATGGGTTGCATGGGGACCTCGCTTATCTGAAGAGCTAAATCGCAGATTTAAATTAGGCAAAGTTGCTAAATTCGGCGCTGACATCAAATAACCTGAAAAAAATAAACTTCCGCTTTTTCGCGAAAACTGAAAAAACAAAAGTTATCATTCTTTTTCAACTATAACTTTTTTATTTGTTAATCATTTTAAATTCTTTAAAATCATTTTCATTGCTACTTTTTAACCTGCTTTTGAATCTGTAGGCACCATTTCGACTAGTCTATTTGTTCTTTGTCTTTTAATGTCTACTTTATTTTTTCTTACAGGCGCTATATTATTGGATTTTTTACCAAATAGTTTGTTTTTGAGTTCTGAATCCAACTATGTATCTCTTGCCATCTGCACTGAAGTTGAAGTTTGAATTGTTTTCTTTTTTATCTAATAATACGCTCATTTGAATTGGAATTTTATATTTCGTCATTCTATCATTGGCGTCGGCTTAGGCGCTGAAAATCTTGTTCAATAAAGCGGTAATTGTTTTCAGTCGTTCGCATTGATATACACTGATACCTACTATCCACAAACCTTCTCAATACAATTCGAATAATAAAATTGTCCGGTAGGTCAGTTTCCTATTAAGACACCCAACATAAAATTTTACGTTTATTATTTTTATTAATATATTTTGAGTCGTTTTACTGCGCATTGATTGAATTATTAAATGTAAAGTAGTAAGGGCTAACTAATGTATGTATATGTACTAATATCAACCAAAGTCATCTTAAGGTTTTTATGAGCCAAAAAAATATTTTATTCAATATTATTCTAAAATATTTCAAAATCTTGCAATCAGGTGATTGGCCCTGTGGCAAGTATTAGTTGAGCTAATACTAACAACTTTGTAGTAACGAAGAAAATTCCATCGACGAACTTCTAATATTTAATATTATTCGAAGTTTTGTGTTTATTACATTTTTTAGGTAGGCTCAATTCAGGGGGTCCCTTTCAATTGCAAGAGAATAATACAATACAATTTAAACTCCATAAATTACAACAAACTAGATTACAAAAGCTTTACTTACTTAATTACTACTTTAAATCTATGTTATATCACTTACTTTAGTGTCATAGGGGCTCTCCATTTATATTTTTAAATTAACGGCGACGTTTGTACGAGAGCTCGTACAAATTTTCAAATTAATTTCTTTTTCGTGCATTTTGATGTCTTTTTTTATTGCTAATCTAATTTATAAATATCTCCCGAGACGAGGTGAAAATGATAAAAATTTAATTAAATCACTTTATTTACTTAACTTCTATATTATTTAAATTCGTATATATCTGTTTTTTGAAATAGCTCATACATTTATACAGTGTTTAGGTAATCTGCTTAATTTCTAACACTTATTCGTTTTTCGATAATATATATTTTTAAAATTTATTTTAATAAGCTTTAATACGTCAAAAATATCTTTTGATGTTGCTTTTTTATACTTTTAATATCAAAAAAATATTTTTTTAAGTTCAACTACCTTATTTTCTCTAATATTTGTTAAATTGTTTTAACAACAATAGGAATTTTTCACAATTACACAATTTTCGACTAATTTACAATAAAAGCAACATGAGCGAAAATGATACTAACAAGCATTTAAACTTACAATTGAAACTTTTAAATGTGTGAACTCAAATTGTTGTATAGAACGTGTTGAATTTTTTTATTTTTTATAAAAAATAAAGCAAAATATATATATATTTTGCTAACTCAAATAGGTGTAAACAATTAATCAAACTAGGGATAATAGAGTTAAGGTCAGCCTAGACGCACAGTTTTCGTACAACGTTTTATCTGCGCAGTTTAAACGTTGGTCAAGACGTTACAAACTCTCGCGTCCACACGGTTCCAGTTTGAAGTCACATTTTACTCATTATTAGTAACTAGAGCTTTCCAGAATCTTTGCTTTATCAAAAGAAATAATGTAGATGTCGTGTAGGCTCGTAAAAGGTGTGGTGCAGGAAATGGTTTTGACAGAAATATGCAGACAAAACGTTATATAAGACGTCATATTTTGCAAAGGTCTAGTTCCTAAAAATGAGTAAAATGCGACTTCAAATTCGAGTCGTGTGCACGCAAGAGTTTGCAACATCTTGACCAACGTTTTAAACTGCGCAAATATACCTAACGTTGTAAGAAAACTATTCAGCCGTCCACACGCAACGACAAGGTTGTATTCTTCGCCAAGGCGATGCTCAGTTGGACATATCTCTGTGCCGCCTTCGTTCAGTTTTCTTAAAATCATGGTTTTCCGTTCACACGCAACGTTTTGTCTGCAACGTTTCAAAATGTGCAGACAAACCGTTGTGCAAGCGTCTAGACCGGCTTTTAGAACATGCACCATAAACCTTACAAAAATATTATAATAGTTCTTGCTTGGGAAGGTGTCATAAATGAAATATTCCAGATAGCAGAATTAATACCATCTTTATAGCATTTGATATTTACGTAAATATGACTGCAACGTGTCATAGTCCCTGGACGTCATTTCGTCATTTGCGACGTCTACCGAACGTCAAAAATGTCTTCTTATGGGCGTAATTTTGACTTGAATTTAATAATAATATTAAACAGTAAAGAAAACAACGATCACCATGAAACGACGTTATTATGACGTAGTATACGTCAGCTTGCTACCTAGGATATAAACGCTATCAGGACGATAAACCCAAAAGTGGCGCCCAAAAAATTTTTTCCTTTGGACTCTGGATAGAGCACATCGTTCAACCGTCACCTGTACGGTAAATGGAGAAGCCGATACCAGATCGTTTTGAAATAAAAATTTCATTTCTAAATTCAAATCACACAAGTTTTTGTGAAAGATTTAATTATAATTATTGTCTAGTTTTTATTGTTTAAGACAAAGTAATGACTTTTAACGTTAATTATGAAGTAGATGAGCAAAGTAATTATTAAGAGGTCACTCAACAAGATTATAGTTGGGATTAGTTGGCTAATTATTACTTGGTGTAAGATTGTAAATTGTAATTAAAATTCTGAAACTATATTTTTTCAACAATTTGTTGCTCTAAAAAAGTCTCGTATGTTTTTATAATTAAGGGAATAATTTTAATAGGATAATTTGATGGGATTAAACGCTACTTCCGTCGGCCGTCAACTTGAGCTTTGTCATGCGTCACATGCGAATGGGACGTGCTTGAATTTTTAACTCCTCTGTATCTCTTTGTATCATTGAGATTTTCTTTCGATTCTTGTTATTTTTCACTCTCCGAGAAATTTTTTTAAATTCTTCAACTACCATAAATGGTAGGTTGGTAGTGTGATTAGCTTGAAAGCTCGTGTGACTAAGTACTCGCTAATTAAAATTGTGTTTTGTTTGTTTTAAAAATTAATATACGCAGTCCATTTAATATAATACCTATAGCTGATGCGAAAGGGTTGGAATGGCTTACCGCGCCCAGTTCGCCATACCCTCGACACAAACGAGCTTTTGAATATCAAACAGTTCGAGGAGGAGCTTCAAGCTCTGTTGATGCCCTGAAATGTTGTACTCAAATTAAAGGCGAATTTAAGAGATTTTTTGACCATGGGAACTCGGCGATGCAATTTTTTCTACAATCTTAACAAACTTCTTAGCATGCGCCAAAAAGCACGATAATTAATGATCTGTGGCACTCGAAATTATTGCAATTATTTGTTTGAGCCTCAAATGAATCTTATTCTCGCCGCAAAAACGAAAGAATAATTTTAGTAACCCACTCAGGTTCAATTTGCTAACGGGTCGGGTCGACCAAGCGAAATTTGAAATATGGACAGCGTCGTTTGGGCTAGATTTGAAGAGACTTAAATATGTAAGTTTTTAGAACGACGAAAAACTCGTAGAAAATTCTCGGGGGACCGTGGAGGTGCAAACGTAGCTCAAATTTGATCATGGTGTAATGTTAATGAGTCAATGGCCTGTTTAAAGTATCGTAGTGATTTGATTGCTCTTATTATATTATCAAGAAATCTAAGATAATGTTCCAGTACTTGTCCGTTCATCTTCACTTTGCTATCCGCACATCTGCCTATGTGACTGTTCACCTTTCTGCCTGTCTGCTCGACTATTTGAAAATAGTTCTAATAGAGTTATGTCCTATTTTATCGTCTCTATTTAAAAGGTCGTGCACCTCGGCTCATTCTAACGTCTGTTTTTTTCAGTTTTTGGCGGGCTCTCCATGAGACGCATTGACTCTTGAACTTGGAGAGCCGTTGCGTTACATTTCAATATTTCTGCAATACGTGTGAAAACATTGGCGCACAAAAATATATGTAAGGAGGCCAGTCTTGTAATAGTTAATAATTTAATTTGGTTTAAAACGCTCGTTGTGTAAAACTTAATTTTTAACTTTTATAAGAAGTTCGAACCGTGAAAAATAAACAAGTAAAAGTAAACTTGTGCAAAAGCTTCTTCAAGGTTAATATTAAAATTGCGGTAAAATAATTAGTGATCTAGTTATACTATTACATTTACGTACGCGTTCTATTAGTTGATTACCGGATGTTGGCACTGTATTAAGTGGCAGTGAAAAGTAGTAGTTTATTATAAACTCTACATGATGAAGAGTTACCCTTACGTAATTATAATTTCACTTAAAATCGTTTTCATTTTTCATTTAGTAACGTTACTGCGTATAAATTACTTTTTTTAATTGTATATTATTTATTAAGTGGGAAGTTTAAATTAATCTAGCTGTAGTGTGGTTGTTGTTGAGTTTAAAGTCTTCTAAAGTATTCCCAATTACTCGTACTTGGAGATATGGGGTAGCATTGGAATCCAGTAAGGTACGGCAACTATTTCCTGGACTTTTAAGGTTTAGTGTATCGTAATTTTAAATTTCGCGCTCTAAAATGCTCAAATCGTTTAAAAGTTGCATTTTAATTATAGTGGGGTGCGCTGGGTATTAAATTGTGAATTGTGATTTCTGTTTTCACTTCGAGAGAATAAGCTGGAACCTTTCCGATGGTCGTCAAAATGTCGTCCTGTACGGTGGCTCAAAATCCAAGAAACCGCGAAATTTGTTACCTTTTTTCAGTTTTTGTCAATTTTTGCTCAGAAGGACTAATTTTTCGGCAAAGGCAGTTTTATAATTTTTTAAAGTAGACTCAATTTCCTACAATTTGATACCATTATGGTGTCTGTAGACCTAAATGAATCAGAGCTACAAGCGTACAAAAATTTGCAAAAATATACAGGTTTATTTCTGAATTTTAGCTTTTCGCACGGGCGGCTTCATTAGTGTGAGTGGTTTCTGAGGGGTCGAGAGGTTCTTTGTGAGATTCCTGACGTTTCGTTGGCTGCTGTGGCAAACATCTCCTCTTGAGACTTCGGTCACTTCGGCCTTTACCACACAGGCCAAATCACATCTGAAGATGTTTGCCACAGCAGCAAACGAAACCTCAGGAACCTTTCCTCTTGGTTCGTTTCATGCGTTGTTGCCATATTTTTGCGATTATCACAAGAGTGGATTAACCTCTCTTGAATTTTAAAGGAGAAGGATTCGACTGGCCATAAATCTAATAAGAGCCTTTCTCTGTTGAAAATGAAACTTTTAACATTTTTCGTTTGAAAAATATTTTTCTAGATTGCCGCCATTCAAGTCTAGTAGCGCCTGTATCTTAATTTAGCTGCCGTTTTTGCTTTTCTGTGCAAAGTAAGGGATGCAAAAATTTTTCAAATTTTTTTTGCTGAAATAACTGGACTAGTGCATCAATTCGAACAAAGAAATCTTGTCTGCTTGTAAACGCTCTTATGAATGATTTGAGATTTGAGCTAAACCTTTCGAATTTATAATTCATGATGACACGAGAACAGAACTGCAAGATAGGTATTAGTAAAAATTGGGATGGTGAAAGCGGTTCAATGAGGGATTTTGTATGTAGGTACACAATATTTATTTTGAGTACTTATAGGAACTTGTCCGTCATTACTTACGCAAAATACCACAGAAGTGTATAAAGAAGTCTATAATATATAAGTCATACTTAACATTTCGTCTGTATAAGAGCTAGAAAAATTGCAAATTGTGAGACGGGGGGGGGGTAAATATAAAAAAATTAGTTGAGTTCCTGATTGTTTCGTAAAGCAGGTATGTTTTCCTCTAACACTGGCGTAACAGCCACCCCTGCAAACTCTTCAGCGTAGAAGGGCATGAGCAAAAATGGTCCACTGATGATGCGTAATTTTGGGCATCGCTAATAACATCATATTAATAAATCTCCGATTTAATAAAAATGAATTTAGTAAAATGGTAATACATTTTTACTAATATTTCATCGACACTGTTCGTATCAGTGTTCAGTCGCTCGCTATTCGAGTCGAGGGAGGACGGAGAGCATTCTTTTAGTCGCTTGTCTCTTCTCAAATCACAGCGCCCTTTTTCGCTTTAAAAGTTTGTATTGTGGTTACAAAATTTGCATATTTTACAAACACAAATTGGAACTGTTTATTGTAACTTAAATCGTTGTTTAAATGATATTAACCTTGGAACAGAATTTAAGTCTGTCCACAGCCACACGAAAAACAACGCAATGCCAAAATTCTCCACTTCGACGATGAGAATCGGTTTCAAAAATGCTACAGTTATCAGTTTTCTATTTAATGGCGTGTCCACTTAATTTGACATTTGACCATCAACTTATAGGCGCTGTGCAAAAGCTATAAATGCATTAGAACAAAAAGTAGCACTGGTTAGGGCAGGTGCCCTATATTTATGGCACTGCTAACCGACCAGGTATAACATTCATTCAACAGCTGCGTTTCATATAGTTATTAATATACTCTTTAATAGCATACTTATAATGCAATTTTTAAATAGATTCAACCGTTTTAAAACATGCAGATGTCAAAAGTAAAAAATAAAAATTGCTCAAAAAATAAAAATTGAAAGTATGCACTCGATTGGAATTTTCAGGAAATTTTTCTTCTATTGAGTTGAGTCTTTCCAAGTCAGTTCTATTCTATGTTTGTTTGATTTGGCACAATTGTGCGATATTGGTCTCTTTCACGGCCTTCTCAAAACTATTGGAATTTTAATCGTCCCGATTAAATTGAACCATTTATATTATTTTTTATTGTAAGTAAGTCGCAATAATTTTTCGAAATAAATATTATTACTGCTGTGTATGTAGATTGGATTAAAAATACAACGTTTAAAGTATTTCATATAAACTTCTGTTTTTATTATGGGCTTATCCTAATAACAGTTGTTAATATTGTTGATAAAATATAAATAAGTTTATTGTACCATAACCACCTGCCTTGAACGTCGCACGTTCCATCTGTTTTCATATTGTTAAACGTCTTGAACTGCGTTATGATAAAGGACGTACTTAATTAATTTTTAAAATGGGGGTCCGCATGTATCTAAATTAGCGTTTTAATTTACTAGATGTAATTGATGAGCTTCTTATCAATTTTTATGTAGTTTTAATAATTACTTATAGATTTTAACATTCATTGCCGTTAATTTACTAAGGGGTGGTAAATACGGTTGGAAAACTCGAGAAAAACGAACTTTACTATATGGGCGCTTATACTTATCGTACTTACCTTTATTATCATCGTTTCAATGCAGCTGTAAGTAGTTTACATTTATCTGTAGGCGTACTATAGCTCTTTAAAAAGCTACCCAATATCTTTTATTGAACGATTTTTTTCCTCGTCGATATTAACTTGTATCGAGTATCGGGCGCCCCCATTGGATGGTTAAAATAAATAAAAATTGCGATACAATTTATTAATTGTAATTATTAAATATTATGGACATAATATAAAGACAATTCGTCTTGTAGTATGTGACTCGGGTAACTAACAAACTTGAACATTGCGAATTCTTTTGTGGCAAATACGCCAGCATTAATGTGGGACTGTAGCAGGTGCCAATGTATTTGCTATTCTGCACAAGTACAACACCTTGTCGTCTGGAAATACTTGCCCCCTTATTCATAATAATTTTAAATCTTTTAAGCTTGTCAATGTCCTACAAGTTAATGTGTTATAAATAATTAATGTTTTTTTATTAAATAGTTTAAGTTATTATTGGATATAAGATATAAGAATTCTGGAAAACGTTGGCTGTGAAGATACGCTCTTGATCTCGACAGATTTTAGTATTTTGAGGTCTTCCAAAACCATGTGGCCATTTTTGAAAGGATGTCAAAATCACTGGATTAACAGATTGTGCCTCAATAGCCATTATAATAAAAATACCTAGTATAATAGGTATCCATTATTCAGTTTTAAGTGCTTCGAATTGCTATACTTAAACTTCAGGTTCGTTTCTAGAATTGAGTCTTGCCAAACCGTTTATAGGGGGTTACCAATTTTGTTTAAATAGAAAGAACTTTCTTAACTTCGGCTGTCACGATGTCAATGCAGTTTTATAATTCCAGAATCTTTCTTTAATTTCCGAAATCTAATCATTTAAAATGGAAGTTGTTCAGGACTGGTGATGTGTAAAATTTAATTTTTGTACGATAAAGCCAAATCACAGAAAGGGACGAGTCTGGGTATGGGTTAAATCCAGAATATTTTCAGAAATGTGCAAAACGCTTTAAGAAGATAAGATTAATAGAAGAAAAACTCATTTTTAGTGGTTATTATAAGACACTAGTTAATAACTGATGATGGTGATTGTATAGCTTCTACCAAACTCACCATATTTATGAAATTAAGCAAAATTGATAGAGGTATATTGTCTTCTTGTTGGACGGGTTCCTAAACCAAAATAAAAATTGACTAAATATGGAAAAAACAGAAATTCCTACAAGACTTCCGATTGACAGTTCCGCGACTGTTTGAATCGCGCTAGTGTAATCGGATCTTCTTTGAAACCCATTATTGTTTCGGTATTTAGGTAACTTTAATGATTAAGAAAAATTTTCTTTATTTTTATTTATAGAAGCGAGGTGGTGGCGTTAATAAACCAAATAGGTGGTTCCTTATTATGTAGACCCTCCTACATACTTAAACTAGTATGCGTTATTCATGACGGGCGTAGGCGTTTGTTCCATTTTTATTATCTCACCATTCAACAAACAAATAAAAATGTTACAAATGAGCGTAATATAGTGACATCTATATTAATAAAAACTTATTTTGGCAGACATGTTACTTAACCGTCTTTTCTAAAATATATTCCTTTTTGTTTCAGATATCCCGACGCAGGTACCGCCACTGACGCCGGGGACGAATAAAACTATGACAGAGGCGCTTAAAGCGTCTTTTGCATCTTGGGAAAAAGAGCAAATCCGTCTGAATATAACCAAAGGTAAGTTAAGTTGTTAAATACTTTAGCATTACCATAGATACCTATCTACACCTTGATCCTTGATCAATCATCAATCATTTAGGGAGGGGGGTAAGCTCTCTGCATTTAGGCCACTTAATCGGGACCGTTGTACTTCCTCTAAGCGGTCTCCTCGTGCCCATCAGGCGGCAACCTACGCCACTTGTTCATCTTTCAGTCTGTAATTGATGGGTATATTTTTTTAAAGGAAGGCATTAACAGTAGTTACGACTGATTTGATGATTGGCACAGGGACGCCCGTTTGAACCTTTCTTGGCCAGCTCGTCTGCTTTATCATTACCCTCGTTTCCTTGCTGTTCTTTGACCCAACAGAGTATAAGAACAGTGTTTTTGATATTATCTGATTCAGCAGGTCTATGCACTGTCCGTCGCTATTAGTAATATTTTCTTCTAGGATTTTATTAGCACTGTGTAATATCTCCATGAGTTCAGTTTGAAAAACTGAGGCATTTATTTTCCTAGCGATATAGGATATAGGCTGCTGTCGAAGGCAAGCTCAGGTATATGCACACCTGCTCCTGATCCCTTTTGATCGTCAGTTCCATCGGTAAAGACAGTTATGACAGTTGAATTCATTAGAGCTTGAAAGTTTCTGTTGGATGTATATTTTGGAGAGATACGGTCTGCATCCATCTCCGAGAAAGATAGCTTCTTGGAGCATCTCTCCAGGGTTTTGGTGTATCAAATTCGATATCTGACAGACCATAGTCCCCATTCCTGCAGTCTTAGGGCTGATTTTGTTAATACCATCTCCTCGCCTGGAATTTTAAGGCATAGAAGCACCTCTAGTGCTGCTGAGGTGTATGAATGATGAGACTGTCTAAACATCTATGTTCCCTCTCTTGAGGCAGTCTTGTGTAGCAATGCCTCTTGTGATTATGTCTCTAACACTTATACTTGAACAGCTCTTCATTCCAGTATCGGGACTTGGATTTTTTACCTTGTTGCTTTCGGATAGCCCATTGTGTGAAAGATTCTTAACATTTTTTATTCTTCAATCGCTGAATAGGTGCTAGCTACTGGTTTTGCAAAAACGTGTGTGGTATTGGACTGGTCTCAGTTTAAATTCACTATTTGTCACGCATTACACAGATTTTGTCTAGAACTGTTTTTTTTCTCTAAATAATAATAACAATCCAGATAAGGGTAGTTTTTTGGTGAACGAAAATGACAATTTTATCGAAAACCGACAATTTTGATTACAATTTGCTCCCAGTAGTCATTTTTTCTCTGTGAGACTGGAGATATCATTAAGGAAAACGGTTAACTGAGAAAACTGACGCGTTTTTTTGCTGCTCTACGTCCAATTGTTTAAATATGGCCCAAGCTCGATAATCTAAAAAGTTGGAAATGTGTGTGCTATGTAACTAGTTTATTATAACAGCAACATTGGAATCTTCTTTGAGTGGTGAAAATACCTAACCTATGTGACTATATTATTTCCTACGAATTATTTCAAAAATCTTCGATTTTTTGCTTAAGTAAATAATCTAAGCGATTGTTATTTCTTCAAAACAATAGACTTTAACGAGTGAGTAAATCTTTTGTACAAACATTGCGGCTCGGTATTTTTGAAGTTACATACAAAGTCAAATGACTCGACTAACAGTTCGTAAGTATTTGTTGTTTCAATATTGGATGTCAAATATAAAGCCCGAGCCTGATAAAGATTTACAGGTGTTTCCAAAATTGCTATTGTTTCGTGTTATTTAAATACTAATTTTGGAAAATTTCACTTCGAGATTTATAATTATAAATACACATAACATACAATAAAATATAAGAGCGCGGTAAAAGTACCACTGTAAAGAAGTTCTGGCATATCTAGAAATAATTGGACGACGAGCAATCTCGTCCTAATGAGGATATAATTTCATAATGACGTTCTTCTAGCACGAAAATGATTTTTTATTTTGTACAATTCGGTAGCATTATTGACGCATTTTTATAATAATTAGTAGCTTAAACCGCAACTTTGTCAACTTTTTATACTCGGATTATAAAGCATTGGAAAGTCTACCTATAATCTCACACTCAAAACTTACGTAATTTAATTTATTAAATAAAGTCTTAAAAACGGCAGAAGAGTACGTTAAACTGTAAATTTGTGGTATAGCATATTACGTAAAAAAATAATTTGTCGTGTGTTATTTTCATTTATTAAAATAATTTTTATATTTGGGTTCAATAAAAGGGTATTTGATCTTGGCGTGTTTTGGTCAAATTGTTGAGGTACGTGGATGAACAGACAACCGGAAACAATCAGATAGGTGCGGGTCAGCGAAAGTTTCCGGTTCTATTGAAAATCATCAATGTGTAACGATACAGCATCCGCTAAATCTCACGACTTTTGAAATCTATGTATGAGCATAATGACAGGACTTTGTCATCGAGTATATATTCTCCCCATTAATGATGTTTATTTTACCTACAAACGCTTTACTACTAAGAATTATGTTAACGTCGAATGTTTGATTAAAGAAAGGTGCAAATATCGCAAAAATTGCTCAATGCAAGCAAACTTGATGGTGAAATTGGAATTTATAAAAGCTCGTCCTTTTTCCTTCCCCCATCCTCTGAGATTTAAACAAAAATTGTATTTTGAACTCTGGAGAAACGCTATTGTGCTTATTCGTTACTCTATAGTCGCTATACTAGTATATCCATGTCGATGGGTAGTTGGATAGTTATGTCTCTGACCATGGGAACAACTTTTTCCAATTGGTGAACAATGACTAACCCCACAACTATATTACCATATCATTTTTGATTTAACAACTGTTATCTCACGTTAAATCATTTTGCATAATTACTGATGTTCTTATTGACTTTATTATTATTGTTTTGTTTTTAAATTTAAATTATACCCAGTGGGCGTATTATTTACTCGAAACACTGTGATTTTAAAATCATCATAAATCTTTGTCGGCTACGGCAGTCTTGACTTATGTGATGTAAAAAATGATTTTATTCTTTACTAAAAATGATAGAAGAGATTCGGAAACTATAATAACTAATGACACATAGTGCGGGGGAGGGGCAAATCGGGGTAATTTTAAATTTTAAAAAATACAATTGAAACTCCTTGCATGGTGTTATATTATTTTCTATATTTTTTCTATTTCTTGAACGTGAACAACTGTTTGAACCTATTTTATGATTGTGGAGAAAAAATATTGCCTCATCCCCCAGGCACCCCAGCAGCATTTGTTGTTTTTTGTAAGAGCTGCTAACTGATGTCTCACGTCCTTAGTGCTCTATAGGTGAGCGATATTGGCGAGGCTAAGACAACGCGATACCTCGATCTTGTAGTTTTTGGAATCTCCAGGTGAGTTTGTGTCGTTCAAAGTAAACTAAACAATGGTCCTCGCAATATTAAGGGCCTCGACTTGGCAGCTCAATATGTTAGAAGCAATAATAAAGGAGAAGGTAAAGACAGAACGAGCAGATAAAATTCAATGGTCAAATTGAGGGACCCCTTATTCTCCATCAATATTTTTTGTTTTGAGCCGTTTGACCTTGGACAGTCAAAATTTTTGATAATGTCTTGTTAAAGCTTCTGTTGATAGAAAAAGTATAACATTTTGGCATAAATAAATCGAATCATAAATAATGAAACTCATCTTGTTTGGTCCACATTTACGCATCTCCACTTCTCTTGAATTCCTAATACTTCTGTTACGAGTAACCAGGACATTCTCTAAAGTCCAAAGTTATATTTTGCTTCTTAATTTGCCGCTGTGAATAAGTCTTGCCAACTCAACAGTCTTACTATTTATTTTTATTCTTTTCATCTTCTCCTCTTCAGTGTACCTATATAGCACAGCATGAACATTGAACAAGGGTTTTGTTCGAAAACAACTTAAATTTTCTCAAAATTATGTGAGGAGCGAATCATCACGAAGCCTCGCGCCTTTAGACATTTTTTTAAAATAATAAAACTAAGCACTGATGTCGAACACTTGCAGATTGTGTTTTATTACTTTTATTTCTAAACCAATTTGGCGTCGCTTCATACGAAAGAAGCTAAAACAGAACGGATACAGAAGCGTCGAATTCGTCTTGATTGAGTTTGCGCTCGAGGCGGAAATTATTTTTTGTAATAAACCAAGACGCGGTCCCCAGCGAACTTATTTCCTTTTTAAGTTTATAATCGCTTAATAAGTTATCAGTTTTCACAAATAAAAAAAAATTCTTTATTTTGCGAATTGGCCTCAGACGTTGAGCATTTCAAATTATATGTTCGATGGTGTGGTATCGTTTCGTTAATCGGCAGTCGAATTTGACGATTTAAACATGTTGACACGGATTAAGTGTATGTTTATTGAGTGTGGTACTCGTTCGAGGTACAAAAAATTTCCAGTAAAACAATGGTGGCCGGCAATATGACAATACCATTCGTGGAACACAAGTTCGTAAACCGTGGCCATTGTCTCGAACATGAGCTTAAAATAGTAAGAAATGTGACGTCAATTTAATAGTTACAACCTTGGTTTAGCATTGTTTCGTCATGTATGTCCAAATTACCTACCAACAAAATGATATAAACTATGTCAATCGCATTAAAAATTGCAACGGAGAGAACTTGCGAACTCGAAAAGGGCGACATTTTCATCGATGGGGAGACGTGGGGAAGTCGAGAAATATTAAAAATGTGTATCATATATATCTCGTAAGCTTTGTTTTTAAAATTGAACTATTTCTATTGAATTTCGCAATAAAGTAGATGTATTAAAAACGTTTTGCAGGGCAGGTTGAGCCATCTTCTATTGTTCTCATAGGTGTAATTACAGATTTTTACTTTGATATGAAACATTTCGGTTGACTGCTCACCAATTGTTCGTCGGTCTATTACACACACGCGTATATGTATGTATTGCCAGTATCACGCATCAGTGCACCCTTTATAACGTTTTTAAAATAGTATTAACAGTTTTTTGTTCGAAAAAACAAAAGTTTTTCAAAATTTCTTCATTTTTTTTGCAGATCCCCGTCAATGGACGGAAAGTCAAGTAGCTCACTGGATACAATGGGCGATGAAGGAATTTTCACTAGAAGGCATAGCCTTACATCAATTTCATATGAAAGGCAAAGATATTTGCGCCATGGGAAAAGATGCGTTCCAAGCACGAGCGCCACCTTTTGTAGGCGACATATTATGGGAACACTTAGAACTCTTACAAAAAGGTGATTATTTTCAAACTTTTTTCGTTTTTTCCACTTCTAATCGTATGCGCATTTAATTATTTATACCTTTTCAAAGGTTGTAATTTACATAAATTAAATTAAAATGACTTTTTTGGAATTTTTGTTTAACAATATTTCATTGTTGTAGACGTGGAAAAAGAAAAGGCTTTTGCAAATCACGTAACTTTGTACGAATCGATGTGCGTACCGGATTTGAACTCGTATTTAGAATACAATCATCCCATCCTCCCCGGAGAAGACAGAAAGCCTTTAACGACGACGCCAGTACCTGCCCACACACCGACGCCCGGTGCCCAGGCGCCCATCAACAACAACTTCTTACACGAAGGTAAGTGAAATTTTCACAACCATTTCAAATTAGTCTCGTCGTTATTTAAACGAGTTTAAATCATCGCAAAATTACCCACATGATGAAGATGTATATCAGTGGTTGATGGTTTTTTAAAAAAACCTTGCGTAACAAAAAAAAATAAGGTACGTCGTCACGCTGAAGAATCCGAAAGTTAATATTACCTAATCTAGGTTAATATGTTATGCCTAAATGTGTGTGATTGTGTTAATATTTTTAAAAAATTTTGGAATTATTAAAATTAGGGAGGTTTCGTTTTAATTGCTAAAAATTAAGCCACTTAATATAATGGCCGTGTTTCTACATTTAATTTGAAAAGAGGAAATTTGCACATTTTAGAGGTTCGATTTATTGCATCCGAAGTGCAATATTCGCGAAAGTTATTCTGGAGCTTTCCCCATCTGCTGGGTGTGCCAACAATTTGGTGTAATCTAATCGCTTAATTTTGTAAAAATACGTCCTTGACCTAACCCCTGAGCAAAAGTGGTTGAGAACAACAATGAAAATTTATAGTACGTAGTAATACCTATAGGGTGTTTACAGAGTAAAATCTGCATCAGAGATTTTTTAAATGAAACATCATCATGGCCATGAATGAACAATCCAAGACACTTCAGAATTACAACTAAATAAGCTTTCTTAAAATACAGGGTGTTCCATAAAAAAATGAGTTACATACCTAAAATGTTTATAAATAAATAAATAAATATTTAACAAAACAATTAGATTATGATGCTTTTGCTGGGCGAAATTGGAATGATAAAATATAATTGAGTATAGGCACTGTCCAGAGAACGTCTAATGTCTGCGAATACATCATATGGCCATGGCCTGGCTTCGACCGAATAAGCTGTGAGAAAATTTAAGAGACATGATTTTACGAGTGATCATGGAACCTTCTTTAAGTTAGATGCTTATCTAGGCGGGATGGCTTCTGAAAAAGCTTGGGGTGCAGATTAAAATTTTGAACCACGCCGATAGTTGCTCTTAATTACGTTTATAAATAATTTCTGTCCTCAACAAAATTAGTGTTTTTTTAATACTAAAAATAAATATATACGAGAATCATTAATCTGCAATATATCAAAGCAAACAACTATCAACTTTTACATTTTTTTTACAAAATTGTAACCATAATAATTAAGGTTTAATTGCAACGTAAATAAAGTAATCAATTTTATGATTGAGCAACAAAGTAAATTGGCAATAACAAAAATTACGTACGTGTATGTAGGTACCCACTATAAACATTGGGCCATTCGGATACAATCTATTTCATACAGTTGATGATGATTTTGATAGTGAAAGTTAGATAAGCCACCATGGTATTGCAGTTGATATGCTTCGTTTCCAACAATGCCAAAGACTCTCTACATTACTCATTTCTTATTAGTTTTTGTGTTTTTTGAGTCAGTTCGCGATGATGACAATCGGCGAGTGGTGGCTTAATGGGTGCGCTCACTCAAAATAGTCTATGGTTGTGTGTTTTATTATACTAATGATTACTTGACCGTCAAAGAGGATTTATTCGAAATGGCCGTTGTGTATAAAGGTTCGTTTTTGTTGTTTTCAAATTCGTTTTGTCGTAATTCACAATATTGTTCCCACAAGGTTGTTTAAAATTAACGAAAAACTATTAAGTACCTACTAGTAGTATAATCAAACTATAATTTTGGAAGAGTGATTACTTTTTTGTCTCGCTAATGGTGCAAAGTATAGAAATGGTTAAATGTAATTAACCATATATGTCAATGTAAATAACCTTTACGCTTATTAACGGTTTTTGCTTGAGTTTTTGTAATAAACATTGTTCTATCCCTTCCAAATGTTTGCGAAACACGAGAACATCAAACCTATGCGCGTTAATTCGGGTCGCGATATATTCTCCATCTTTAAATGTGTTTTTTGATCCCGAATTTTTTTGTTAATACGAAGCCCTTTCCAATCCAACATCTGACGAGACGAAGAAGCATTAGAATGCCAACCAGTAAAAATTGCGCACGTGTTCTGTCATATAACACCACTTGGACCACTTCCCGTGCTTTCTTTAGGGGTTGCTTCACATACGGTGGGTTGTACCGCGACTCTTTGTGCCCTTCCACTCTACCACCTCGTCGAAATCTCACATTACGTTAGCACGTGAGCTCCAAGAATTTAGGTGTGTGTGTGTATGTTGTATGTGGACATTGTATATTGGTTTATATTCCGGATGAACGGAAATGGGTGGTAGATTTTTGAGTGCAATTGCAAGATGTTCTTTTGTTTGATCAAACTCGTTGATCTTGTTTTTTTGTAAAATGGCCAAACGTATTTTACTTCTCTTCAAACTTCATATAACTCGTCTTAGGGTCTTAGACAGAAGAAAAGCCTAGCAATGAATTCGTAATTTTTTTAACTTAGTCTATCAGTCGTTGGGTCGGTGCAGTGCCTTATTTCCTATACAGGGTGTTCCCTGAGGTAACCGACAAATTACACGGTGTATTCAAGAGGTGATTGTGAACAAAAAAGTTCATATACACTTTAGGCTTCTTTCTTTCAGTTTTTGAGATATCGACAAATGAAAAATCATGTCCTGTACGCTCTTCTGATCTTACGTCATTAGTCTTTTTCTTGTGGAGTTGCCTTAAATCTCGTGTTTACAATACACACCAGGGACGCGAGAATATTTGAGTAGGTTCTCTACCAAATGAACTGACAACAAAGTATGAGTCAAAGACTATACGATAGTAGCATGGTTAGACAATGGAGGCGAACACTTTGAGCACTTATTGTGATACTTTTTTGCTATGTTCTTCTTTAATTAAATACGCCAATTTGCATTAATTGATGCACTTTTTCTTTTATTGGCATTTTAATAACGAAGAGGATTGGCCTAACTTTTTTGTTCAGAATCGCCTCTAGAACACGAGCAAAATTGACTGGCGTGGCGAATCTATCGGCCTTCTTGATATCGTATATTTTTATTTGGTTTGAGCGCCAATTATAGAAGAAGAAACTCGAATTTCTCCAACAACATTTCGACCAATTCGTCTTAAAAGAAATATTAAGAGACTGCATCAGGATATAAATCATACTAATTTGCTTTTCCGATAATCGCATTATTTCTCGGGAGCTGCTGCTGGCTGCATCGACTTTAATCAATATTTATAAATCACGATGTTTTCAACCTGCAACTTCATTCCGGTTTGTAAATTATGAATTACACTCGAAGTATTGAATTTTTTGTGAAGTCAAACTCGTTTCAAACTGTAAAATATTTTTATAGACTCTGAACTTGCATTTTTGTAATTAGAGTTTTTTTGTGTATTAATAGATTAATGAAATCAGAAAAGTTAGCAATGATGAGATGCATGATTTTTCTTTCGTATCTTAGAAAATTTCTTTGGCTGGCCTTTTTCGAAAACGGTTTCAACCCATTTCTCTTCACTATTCTAAGGAGCTAACCTCTTCGACTTTTCAAATGGAACTCGATGAAAGTTCTTAGTTTGCCCCATTATACTTGCAAGTACAATATATTATAATAATACCCTTCTTAAGCGAGCTTAATATTATATTTATCGTAGACAATCTTAAGTGACGCAAGTCTTGATGTCATTTTAATAGCCGAAATATTTTTATATACATACAACTTCTTTTCTTCGGTCAATATGACAACAATACTTTACTAAATTATCTTAGATTGATTGATGTATCTTCAAAAAAAGTAGATCAAAACCCCGATTATTATTACAAACAATTAAGTACCCATTCATTGTAAAAGATGATTGAATAATGGCAAGAGTGCGTACTTGAGCTTGTCGAGTATTTGAGGGTCGTTGAGACTCGAAGATTTATTTTGGGGTTCTTTATTGGGCTTTTTTACTAATATTTGTTCGACTTAATTAAATTAATTGGTTGCGTAATGAAGTTTTAAATAATATTATTTATATTATTTTATTTTGTTTGTTGAAATTTATAAACTTTTGAAGCGTATAAATATTATCACTTGTCTGAGTAGTTGCGTTTTAAAAAAAATTTTCACATGTTTGTACTTTCTGTAGATATATACTTACCAGAACTAAAATATTATCAGTTGTGAACCCACGTGTTTACATAGCTGTATTAGTTTGATAACAGATAACCATAATCGGTGTTCCACAAAAGGTCTGTTATATGGTCGAAAGAGCGCACGAGGTCTCCTATTCTGCGAACCTCTAAAAGTATAGTTTTATGTTTTATATACAGTATGTCAAAGGGTTTTTGATTTTTACAAATAGAGAATTAGTAGGTATCTTTAATTTTTTTGCATAAAAATGTGCAATTTTACTATCAACCGACGCTATTTTTTTAGAACATAAATGTAGGAAATTAAACGCCATGTAGACATTTTGTAAAAATCCACATCACGTAGTTGAGCTTATAATTCGTATAGTAAAGAGGTTATTAGATCATAGATATGTTGCTGAATGAGAAACTTACTTGCAAAATTACGAAATTTCTTTTGTCTTGCCAAGAATTGGCTTTCATCTCTGGTATAGTCTGAGTGGCATCAGGAATAGAATTTTCGATAATTTAAATAAGTTGTGAGACACTCTGTATAGCTTTTGCTGATAAACGAAAAATATTATTTTTTTAATCAAATTGCGTTGGTAAAAACCCTTGGCCAACGCCTTATCTCTTGTACTCACCAGTGACCACTGTGATTAGGTCAGACGTTAACAATTTTCTTATCAAATCAGTTTGTGTTTTCTGTTTCCGCTTTCTAATTATGTTGTTATAATAAGTTTGAGGTTTTTTTCACATTTTTTTTTACTTTATAACCGTTGACCATATTTCGTGTAAATGTGCTCACTTTTTGGGGTATTTTAACTTTAACTGATTTCGTGACAATAGTAAAAAACCGTGGAATTGCTTAGTCAAAGTGTTTCGGAACGTTAATAGGTATGTTGTAGTAGTATGAAATTTTATAAAATTCGTTATTCTAATCCACAAACAGTGTTTATGGGTTATAAAGGAGATTAGCCGAAATGGAGTATTAACGTCTATATACCTACACATATTCTCTCAGTATTGGAACATAAATTTGCTCGTCAAGTAATAATAATAATAGTTAATAGTTAATTCATTTTATTTAGTCCAGTCAAATTAGACAAAAAATCGTGGAAAGTTCGGAAAAATTCGCCTAGTGCTGAAAATTGGCACAGGCCTTAAATAGATTATTATAAATTTAATGTCAAAAGTCCCCATCGATCCCACTTCTGCTAAAAATTTTATTCAAAGACAAAGGTCGAAAAATCGCGTTTTCGCAAATATCTCTCTATATTAGTCCAGTCAAATTAGACAAATAGATGGCATTTGAGGTAAAAACTTTTAGGAGTTTTGAAAAGTGGCGTGCTTGTTCGCTAGAACCTGCAGTACAACATACTAAAAGTCCCGGAGGGTGCGGGGCAAGGGGAGGGGGCTTTTTAAAAGCGACCTTCTCTATTTCGTGCAAATAACTCGCCTCCTATATATCCTTCATTGATGAAGCTTCTTATAAAAGTTATGGAAAACATTA
Source organism: Malthinus flaveolus (assembly GCA_950108345.1). Lineage (NCBI taxonomy): Eukaryota > Metazoa > Arthropoda > Insecta > Coleoptera > Cantharidae > Malthinus > Malthinus flaveolus. Next base: position 71,043,181 of record OX467285.1, read on the forward strand.
TTAGCTACATTATTTCCGAAGTTGAACTTCTATTTTGACTGCACATAAGAGGTCGTTTCCGCGACGGGAAATTTACATAGCAACAGTGCAATATCACGAATTGTTTTTAAATTTAAACCAACTTTCGTCCGACTATAATATATACAATACAATACGCTTGGATTAGATTTTGCGAACTTGGTATTTTGCATTTTGGTGAATGTTCATTTCAAAATTAGCGTAGAAGTAACATGTCTGTATTTGCAGCTTCCTGAACTGTTTTACAGAAGTCGTTCTATACAGACTTCCGAAGACGTTCACAAAACTATTTTGGCAAATTATGCGAAATTTGTCATCTCTCGTCGCATTATTAGCTGTATGTGGTCGATGTAGTCTCGTTCTGACATCTTCAAGATGGACTGGTGTGCGAAATACCCGCTTCAGAGTTTGAGTGTTTAAATTCTGTAGGTGTGTGTATTATGTATGTATGTCTGTCTGACTGCGCAGAGTCGTTGAAATTATATAAGATTGGGAATTTCTGGCGACACGAAAACGGAACCCTGGGGTATTGGTAAATATCGGAAGGAAGTCTTCAGGGGTGGGGGGGTCTTGCTTTATGAGCCATTTTATTAACTACTTGCCATATCAATTTTTTGAAAAGGCTATTAATTAAAATGTTTGGTAACTGCTTTATTCCTTTGTACTTGTACTAAGTACCTACTTTCGTTAGTTTTCCCACCTCTCCATTGATGGTCATTGCCTTCTGCATTTTAATGAACGTGATGGTCAAAGTCGTTCCTGGAGTTGGTTAGAAATACGCAAACTGATGATTACCATTTACTCCAGTTTTTCAAAATTTTGTTTTAACAGTGTTGCATATCCTTTAAAACATACTTAAGGTTGCGATTTTGCCCATGTTAGAAATCTTGCAAATAGTGCTTTACTGGAGCGGTTGAGCAGCGAAACCTATTGAAGTTACAAAAAAATTATGTAGATAAAAAATAAAGTAGAAAGATTGGGCTACAATGTAAGCTAAATTTTGTTGCTGAAATGTTGATATTTAATAGAGATAAAGCTTACTGAAAGTGAGGAAAATTGCTTGCTTTTATTTACCCACTTTTGGGCCATTTTAAAATAAAAAAATGAAAATTCTGAGATATACATATCGTACTCTACACTTTCTTCTTCACTTTAAGACTTAGTTTTGAAGAATAATTAACATAATGAACCTGAACCAACCGCTCCAGTAAAACGCTTTTGAATTTTTATATTTTTATTATAAAAAGAGGGGCCTTCTGAAATTGGGAATAAATTTGCCTAACTATGTCAATTTTAATGTAGCTATTTGATAACAGTCGTCGTTATTCCTAAAGTTGCTTACTTTTCAAAATGAGCCTATACCTTTCTCACTCTAGAATATCGCAACCTTAAATGGTTGTTTGAAGTTCGTGGCCTAATATATACCTATTACTACGATCCGATCTATGATACCACCTAATATACGAGTATAGGCTAATACCGACAGACTATACAGTATAAGCATTTTTGGTTTGAGTGTTTTTTTCTCTTTCCTGAAAAGTCTCATAGTACCTAATTAGTGTGTCATTGATTAATTTTGTTATCTTCTTTAACCAACTACCCTCATTTTATTTTAATTCTAAATAATTCAAACGTGTTGTGATTTGATCGTACACGATTTAACGATACTATCAGATTGCCACGCGAGTTTCCTGTTAAAACGGATATTCGGATATTGGTTTAACTCACAATTTAATTGTTAAATACATGCGTTTTTAAAAGACCTACCTATAGTATACATACAACAAAAGAATTTTCGGTATTTACCGAAAGTTACCGAATTTATCGAAATTGAAATGAATTGAAAGTCAATTATGAGAAAAGTTAATTTTCAAAAAGCGTCGCGTTTTAAATTTAGCTCGTAATGAAAGTTAGCTCGTAATAATGGAGTTAATAATAATGAAACCAATACTACAATTAAGTTGAGAAGCTATAAACCGTTTTGGCCTCCCGTACCGGACTTAAATCGATGAGATACGGTGAGCTTGAGTGGCATTTTATAAACGTAGACTAATTTTATTAGGGAATACTTATAGTTTAAAAGCATGGGCGGTTGCATTCGCGGCCCTAATTCAATTTTATTATTATACGTGTAATATAAGGCGAATTGCAAAAAGTAAAACTTGCCTTTTATAACAATGTTCTTCTATTTTAAAACTGCCGCACATCGAACCAAACGTAAATTGATGGAAGCATACATAGCATACACCAAAAATAAATTTCAACAACCTTATGGTAAAATCATTAAATTGAGTTGCAACTCACGCTAGATTTTTGGGCGTAAGGTAGGCAAATCACGTGTCTTATAGGTTGTGTCGGGTGTCAGGTTCCTTTCCGCCACCGGAAGCTTCACAATACACATTCATTCCATTCAATATTAGGAAATACTGCACATTTGATAACGTTTTGTCGAGTGCATCTTACTTTTTCTACTCTACATTATTTCTTACATCTTATACATCAGTATAATAATAAGGAAATCTTGAACGGAAAACAAACGGCCTTCACTGCATTGTTTTTGGTCGAGTTTTTCAGTTTACGAATGAAATCATTTTTAATGAGCCAGAGCGAGTAAGTCTTTTAGCCTCTTCAATTGCTAACTTTCTCTACATTGTGATTGTGATTTTTGCATTTTAATCCTTTTTTTCGAAAACAACAATGTGTTAGTATACAGCATACAGGTTGATCGAAATTCGTCGTGTAACATAACATGGGATCTCGTTTATCTTTTAAGAGTTAGATTATAGGTTTAAGTTTGGCAAAGTTGCTAAATTCGACGCTGGCAAATAAACTGGAAAAAAAATCGGAATAAATGCAGGCGTGCTCGAGAAAATTGGAAAAATCCGAAAATTTTCATTTTCTTTTTTTATCAATAACTTTTTTATTTGCTTATCTTTTTTAATTCTGTAAAAACATTTTCATTGCCATTTTTTATCCTGCTTTGGAATCTGTAGTCACAATTTCGATTCGTTGATTTGTTGTTGGTTTAGTAATGTTAACTTTATTTTTTCTTATGAGCGCCATGTTGAATTTTTTTACCAAATGATTTATTTTTAGTGTTCAATCCAACCACGTATAACTTTTACCATTTCAATTAATTTAAGTATCTATAATATTTCTATTTGTTGTTCCATTCTTCATCAATCAATTTATCATAACGTAGGCCGTTATGCATAAAACCATTTATTTAACCGGGTTGAGGGTTGTGCCAAAGTTTTAAACAAGAAAATAAGAAACTTGAAATTTCTAGCATTTCTTTTAAAACTGACCAACTTTTCTCGCAAAAACTAAAATTAACCGAACAAGCTCGCTTCTTTAGATTGGAATTGTTACACGAAACGTAAATCTTTAAATTAAACAATCATATTCTTCCAATGCTTTAATGTTGTTCCATTTTATTTTTTACGTACCTATAAAAGCTCTTTATAAAAATTTGTAGTAAAACTGAATGAAAGAAGAGTGGGAGAATTAAGTCGCGGTTGTGGGAAACGTCGGCGATCGGAGAGGGAGTCAGTCGGAAGCCGCGTGTGTTGGGAAGTAGTTGTATTCGAAACCGGTAGTGACGTATTTTTTTAAACCACGGAGCCATCTAAGGGCGCCATGGTACTCCAAGTGTTGGATATAGTCAGTTCTTCTAATGAGCCATTTTACGGCGACTGTCCTGCACAGACTTACACTAATTTGGAAGTCAATGCATCGACACACACGACGTGTACGGTGATACCTCAAGGTACTTAGCTCTTTTTTTTTAAATTTCTACTTATCAATTTTTGGCATTTTTTTAAATAGGTACCGTGGATCGTTTTTGTTTTACTGTAACGTGTTCGTACGAAATTATTTTATAATTTGGACTCATTATTATTATTATATTTAAGGTCCCAGACGGTTGTGTTGAACTTAGCAGTGCGTGACACTTTTTCCTTCTATTTATTTTTCCACTATAGTATTTATACGTATACTGCAGTGCAAAATGGCATTGTTTTAATATTAGTTTTATGATAATAATTATTACAGTAATAATGTTTTATAAAGTTTCCTTGCAATCACTTTTTGAAATTATGCGGGAGAAAAACTGAAAACTTATTTTAAGACTGTAAACGTGTTGGATAATATTGATGAAAAGTAGAGAGGAAGTCATGCATGTAGAATTACATAAACATATTAATATAATAAAGTATGATGGAAGACAATAATAACTGGAACTTAATGTTACTGTCAAGTCTACAATTAGAATGCCAGTTTCAATCAAATTTCTGTTTTTAAAACTATTAGCACAAAATTGCAAAATGCAGTTGCCATATTATATCGTGACTCTATATTTATATTTGTATATTATTCATTATCTTGATATTTCTACTCCTTTATAATTTTTTTTGTAATATGTCATTTTAAATACAATATATGTAATATATTTTTATTCTAATTACGAGTAGAAAGCACAGTGTTGCATAATTTCACAAACTATTAAACTTGGATTTTTTTGGATACACATGAACTGTATTAAAAGCGACGTTCCTTGATGAGAAGTGTTATGTTACTTGGTACTTTTGAGTTATTACATTTTTTCCTCTAAATTATACGTCGACCGTGGCCTCAATTTTCACCCAACTTATCAATCTAAACAATAATTTAATTATTTTTGATATACCTAGGTACCTACCTACTATACCATAATTTTCTACGAATTAAAAATTCCCCTGCAAAATTTTGAAATTATTTTAAGCTGGACTCGACGAATAAAAAAATAAATTACTGCTAGACTTATAATTGGGAGGAGTTTCACAATTTCCAAATTTTGGTATAAGCAGTATACTCGTAATATTAGGTACTTACCCACTTTATATTAAACTGACCAGTAGATGTTGAAAATTGGCGAAATCGCCGATGATTCGATACGTTTCGTCATATTCACCTTGAATAATTTTCTATGAGTAGTACCATGTAGGTACCTAACTTTATGATAAAAACAAAAATGACAAAAAACTGCAAAACACACTGGTGCGCAAATAAAATCATCAGAATGGTGTCGTCAAGAAGGCCTTGGAATGTTTATAATGTAAACTTCTTCAGCTTCCCCATTAGACATATAGCTGGGAAAACTGTACGTGGTGATGGAGCAGTTACTTGAATGGAATAGCATTCGAGGGACTCTAATTAAGCAGCCGCGAGCGTGTGCTTCTGAGGGCACTTGAAGGTTTTAGGGGTATATTAGAATTACCTCCTGTAATGCTGTAATTATTATAGGTAAAACCTGAAATATATTAAGCATAATTATTAGTTCATAAACTTTTACGACATTTTACGTAAATACAATATCAACCTACGGCTACGGCTTATTAAAATCGACGGTTATTAGGAAGGTACTATTATACGAGTAGCAGTTGGCATACGTCCTTTTAATGCAGCTCTTTTAATTCTTACTATTAGCATAGGCATAGATAGATAAGTGAAAAGTTTGTAGAGCGTGTGGCTTCAAATCCAATGATGAAAAATAATTTCCTTCGCCCTCTAAATCGCCTTGCATTTAATTTGAATGCCATGGTATATTTCAACAATAAAGGTATACCTTGTGATCATAGGCGCCGCTAGAAACTTTTCCAAAAGGGGACAGAAATAATATTACTGGCAGGTCCGGATTTAATTTTAATTTTGATTGGGCCCTAGGCAAAACATTTCATGACAATTTATGATTGTTCAAAGTCAACCGGTTTATTATGAAGTTCAGAAGGTCTATTATTTATAGCGATTGATAGTGTCTCCATAGCAGGAGGTGCCCCCCCCCCGGGTTGCGAACATGCTAGTAATAACCACGGACGTATCTATAGAAGCAAAATGCTTGTTTTTGTACAACTCGATATAGTATAGTTAGTTACTCAAGTAGGCTGTATGCTGTGTAAACATTGTACAGCCACGGAAACTTTTATTTGACACTAGTAAGTGGTAACTAGTAAAACATTTCATTACGCATATTGCAGTCTAGCGGACATAAGTATGCGCCAAACAACATAAAGTGTACAATAATTGTTTCTTCGACTGTACCTAATACCTACTAGATATAGGTAGAACGGATTTATGAACTTTTTATCTTCCTACCTGTTGATTACTTGATTCATATCGAACTCAATCAAACAGTTTACTTACTTATTCGATTTTAGTCATTCGATACGCATATATGGGCCTACCCCATATATCAGAATTAAATTTCTAATTTATACAAAATTAATATTAAATTAACGATAGCTATACCAAAAATAAGACTATACCAATGGTGACACCGATCAGTGGCGGATTTGCGCACAGGCAGTTGTACGTCTCTGGCCTCTCGAAGGCCAAATCCACCACTGACGCCGATTGAGCTCAACATCAAAATCCAGTTTTAATTTTTTTGTAAAAAAATAAGGGAGAATATGCCAAAATTGTAAAATTATCTTCCACAATCCACAATAACAGAATATACACTTGCCTATCCATATAGGTGTAGACCTGTAGACGTAGACGTATATATTCGTTTTTTATTGATGTACTACAATGTCATAAAGGCAAAATTTTTGGTCGAATTAAAATTTTTTACTAATAATATTCGGTTAAAGGCACGCGCTCTTACAACAGGTGCTAAGCCATACGGCATACGCCGTTGGAGTCAGCTGCGAGTCGACCCTGGTGGAGAACCAGCAGCAGATGCCCTTCGTTACACTCCCTTTCTCACGTCGAGCACTAATTTTTTTTCTTTCAAATTATCCATTAGCGCAACTTAGTTCGAGTTAGTATATATTTTTATCATGCACGAACAAACTTACCCCTTAAGAATTTTAAAAGTAGGTAATTGGGCCCTCTTACAGGCGTTCGTATTTAAAAATAATTTTATCTACTTTTAGGTCTTCGAGCTTTAATGTTCGGGGTTGCAAAATAAACGAAAATAAATTACACGTTTATTTATGGACGAGCTTCGGATGAAATATGTTTATTACGAGAAATGTCTTGTAATTCGATCTTTTTTTCCCTTTTTGGAGGTTTTTAAAATTATGCAGTAGGTATAGGGTAGCATCCCTTAGAACAGAAGGTGTTGAAACTAGATAGTAATCTCTTATCAAGTTGTAAAATCTCATAAATTAATAAAAAAAAGGTCCCATCGTAAAACAACAGGTTGTTTCAAAAAAATTTGCGTCGGGTTACTGAATTTGAGATATGATCAAAAATGGTCAAAATAACGCAATTTCTATTCTATAGGTAAACTTAAATTACCATTAGGTTTAACTTATTTATAAATAAAGGTCTTCTTGTGAACGATAAAAGTTGAGAGAGAATCGCGGGTTTTAGTATAAAGCAGGTGCCTCGAAAGCAAGCGAGCACCTGTCTTTATACACCAGTTTATATTTTTTAACAGAAACCGCTCTTGCAACTTATCAAAGTATTCTACTCACTTATTATTGCAGATCAGTTTAATCGACGTGTATATATATATATATATATATACCATCAGAGAACCTTTTGATGAAAATAATTCGCGAGAGATTATTATTAAAGCAATTACACGAGTATTTTACATTAATTGTGGTTGCTCCAGTATGATGAGATTATCGGAATATAGAATGCAACTTGATGAATTCTTCCAACTTGGGAACCTGTTTTAATGTTCGTTTATTTTAATAATTAGAATAAACTAGCAATTATAAAGGCATATTTGTATGCTTACTATTAAATAAAAATAATGAGAAATATTTTGCAATACCTACCTACTCTTGTCTAATGATTGATTAACGTAATTGAAGAACTGTGATTATTAACTCGTGGTTTTTTAATTTGTTAATGAAAGTTGATTCCATTCAAATGTAATTTTTAAATAAGTGCGTCGAAATTCACACTATACTGTTTACCTAAATTTTTTATACTTTGGACATGCCCAGTATTAATCTTCCAAGGTAACATTCAGGAGAGTCAACTTCAGCTTCTCATAGTATGAGAAGTCCCCGAAAAAATTGGACTGGACAAGACCACACGATGAAGAGATTCGTTTTATCCAGAACCACACGAGTAGAATTATACTTTTAAATACTTACGTCGATGTCTTTTGTCTAGTTTCATTTTCAAAATACGATGAGAAGGAAATGTTCCTGCAAAAAAATGGGGGAAGATGAGAGGTAGATTGTGGGTCACATTTTCATAATGCAGGTTGCCTCACTGACATTGTATTTATTTTCTTGTGGGTCACTTTTTCTTTTCTAAGTGGTAATTTTTTGGAAAAATGTTGGCTTACTTACATGGATCCGCGTACGACTGTGTTGTCACGCCATCATCATGATGGCTCTATTACGGCTCAGTCGAACTTTCCGACTTCTTAGGGGATAAAGTGAACTCAAATTCTCCATTTAAACTTTGACGACTTGCCCCGTCAGATGAATGAAACATGTCTATTTGTCTATGATACCTATACTACCTAATCCGATTTATACAGGGTGTTCCTTAATGACATGCTACTATTTTAGAGTGTGATTCCTCAGGTAATTTTATGAAGAAAAGTTGAAATGGACATATGTCCGCACCCGCTTAACTTTTTTGTTACAGGGTGTTCAAGTTTTGATTTATTATCTCCGAAAGTAATACTTCTGATATTATAACCAATTTTGGTATTATGTGTTAATAGGATATAGAACCAATATCTTTTAGTTGGAAAAGTTATTTTATCAATTTATCTTTATCGATGTTCCTAGCATGAATAAATAAATAACGGGGATTTTACACTTTTACACGCTTTTACACAGGTTTAACTTTGATTTAATTTGTTTTCAATCAAGAACGGTTTGAAGAAAAAAACTCAAGTGACCGTTTTTATGTAGAATTGACTAGACTGGTCAGAAAAAATATCAACATAAAAATATTTCAGTGGCGTACCACTTTTTTTGTAAAAAATATCAGGCGGCATGTTTGCAGGGGCGCCACTATAGTAGAGCAATAAAATAACTTTTCTCTCTAAAAGACGTGGTTTTATATGCTATTACCACATACTAAAATTGGCAATAATATCTGAAGTACTTTCGGAGATAATAATTAAATAATAACTCTTTTCTTCAGCACCCTTGTAGCACAAAATTTTATACTTTAAAAAGGTCGTCATAAGTTAATTTCACAGGACTCGGCTTTTTGGGTGTAAGAGTTAGTTAGGTTTTTAATTCTCAATTTATTTTGTTCCATGGGTGGATTTCAAAAAAATTATTTTACTTATACCTACAAAACTGAAAACTAAACGGAAGTTTGAAATTTTTTCCGACATTGGGGCTATGTAAATTGCCTCAAATTTAAATTCTCCTCCACATCTTACTTACACTAAAAATTACCATTTCAAAGTTTACCTATATAAACTATATACATATACCTACATCAGGTGTTACAATATTCGTTAGCCATTGGCATTGGTCTACGTCTACACCATGATTCGACATCAGGTCAAAATAGCGCTACATCCAGTAAGCTCCTTTAACAAAAAGTCAACAATTAAAATCTCATTTTATTCGTTTTTAGTTCAGCGTGGCAATTTGAAAGTAAGGTAGATACTTAGTACTTTATTTTTATAAATTTCAAATTTCAGGAAAAATTAATCGAAAATAGAACAAACAAAAAAGTTAGGGCTAATATGAAATTTAGGTTTCAGGTTAAGTGCTTTTTATTGCTGAGATTTCTTGAAAATTTCTACTCTTAATGACAAAAAATTACAAAAATTAAACTCATCAACTTTGAGGCCACATATATAACGTTCTTATTATTGAACTTTCGATTTTTTGTCATATATAGAAGCTTGTAATGCTATTTTGACCTGTAGAATCATGTGTTGGTCAAGGAATATCGAAACACCCTGTACTTATACTATTCGGTGTATTTATCTCAGAATTATAATGTTATTGTTTTTTTTCCTATATCACTTACTATTATGTGTTTTGGGCAGTAATGTTCGTATACTTATTATTATTATCTCTAATAGGTAATATAATTTTTTTCTTGTTTTGATCTTTATTAACACCTTACCAAGGCGTGAAACGTTTTTTTATTAACTCCTTGTAGTACCTATAGGTAATTATTACTTAGAATAGTATCACAAATAACATGTCGTATACTAACTTGCCAATCAGGTATTTTATCAATTGATATTTATGTTTGCTGAAACCAATATCAGTACCTACTTGTATATTAGTACTAATATTAATCAATAAAAAGTATAAGATATATCAGGATATTACCTACGTTAGATATGGTTATACAGCTAAGAAAATTGAGTCGTTTATATAAAGTTCGACAACTTGTCATAAGTGATGTGATGTACCTCTTACGTTTAACCGGATATCCTGACAAAAACATTCTACCAGAATATTAATTATTATAAACGGCATTGCACTAAATGATGGCAATGGTCAACAGCATCCGTTAACCCAATAAACTTGAACTGAAGTGTAGTAATACGTTATGTATTAGCTATTATTAGTTATACAGGGTGGTTAAACGCTTATGACAAGTGACAGGCGCGATTTAAATTGAAAATACCAATAATAACCTACAGATAGAAAACAAATTTAATAATTTAATTTGTTCAGGGGCGTACCCTCCTCAACATACAACTCGTTGTCTTCATTTTACTGTTAATAAAAAAGCGTTAACAACGCCCAACTGCGTTTTTTTAAAATGACACCATATACATACGAGGCTATATTGAAAAATTCTTAGCCTACTATAGAACCAAACAAAATTTCAATGTCAAAATATTTTATTACTCAACATATTCTCCTCTTAATTGGATACATTTATTACAGCAAACCTGCAACGTCGCTAGACCTTTCAAAAAAAATGTTTCTTCTTGCTCTGCAAACCAGACCTCCACAGCTTTTATTACCTCCTCGTTGGAAGAAAATTTATGACCTTTTAAACTTTTTTTCAGTTGAGGAAAGAGATGATAGTCGGACGGAGCCAAATCTGGAGAATAAGGGGGGTGTTCTAGTAATTCAAACCCTATAAATCACGAATTTTTTGCATAGCAACATGAGATTTGTGTGCAGGGGCGTTGTCCTGCAAAAACAAAACACCTTTGGATAGCTTTCCGCGTCTTTTGTCTTTAATTTTTTCCCGTAGAGTGGTCAGTAATGTCGAATAGTAATCTCCAGTTATTGTTCTACCCTTATCCAAAAAATCAATCATGATTACTCCATGGCAATCCCAAAAAACTGAAGCAAGAACTTTTCGATCGGTCATCATCTTCAATTGAAAATTTACCTCTTTTGAAGCTTGCAGTCCAATTTTTCACGGTCGCATACGAAGGACATTGATCACCAAGGGTATTAACCATATCTTCGTAAATCTGCTTACCTCTTAACCCTTTTAAATACAGGTACTTGATGATGGCTCGATACTTCAATTTTTCGATTTTCACAATTTCGGTGGACATCTTTTTTTTTTTTAATTTACTGCTTAACTCTGGTTTACTTTTTTGACGTCAAACTTTACACTGACACTTCTAATAAGTTATTGTTCGTTGCTATGGTAACTCAATATTTTTTTTGCATGGAACTGGGCTAGGCTAACTAGTTATCAATACATCCTCGTATATCTAAATAATTATGTCGATCGATTTGAGAATTTTATTCTCTTTACAGATGTGCAATTGTTTGATCTCCGCACAACTATTTTTTTGTAGGGGAAAAACTAAGGAAATGGTCGGGAAATTGTCTTTGCGGAATCAAAAACGCGTTCAGACATTATGAAACAGATAAGAAACAAAAAGAAAGTTATGTATGGATAAAAACAATTGCACATCTATACAGGGTGTTCGAATATTCCTTGGCCAACGGTCTACACATGATTCTACAGGTCAAAATAGCACTAGAAGCTCCTATAACAAAAAGTCGAAATCTCAATAATAAGAAAGTTGTGGGGCCTCAAAGTTGAGTTTTTAAATTTGAATTTTTGTCATATTTACTTTAAATGTTACCGAAATTTTTTGATATTGGGCACATTTACTAAGTTTAGTATATAGTTTATATAGTATATATAGTTTATATAGTACAGCGGTTATGCGTTGTCTTCATTCAGGGAAGGGAGAGAGCGGTGTTGTAGCTCTACTACAGGTCTACATCAGGCTCTGATGATAAATACAATTCTTTGATGAATGTGCCCCCTTTGTTTGATGTTCTTTGATGATGATTAAAAAGCAACCTGCATTACCTACAGCTTATAAGTGACAGGTCATGAAAGTTGTTCCTGATTTTTTTGTCGTAATCATATCTGCACAGATTCGCTGGACTAACTGGTAACTGTAACATGCTATTTACTAATATAGGTACTTAGGTTAAGCTTGTTGTTTTTGCGTTTCTAGGGAAAAATGATTCTTTTTATCGGGTTTTGCTGTTTTTAATCAGAAAGTCGATTGAACGTATATTATATACATACCTATTATACGAAACAATAAACAATACTACTTAGTTAATACTTCTTGTAATACGCACTATAGTAAATTTTATTAAAAGTAGGAAGTAGGTACTAGATCTATTAATGGTCATTTTGTTAACTAGTAGAAATTGTCAATTAACAGTCGAGCTAAATTGGACATGGACAAACGGTCAAACCAATATTTTAATTTTATTTTTTAAACTCTTCAGCAGGACAATTCAGTAATATGGTAATGGTAGATATATCAATAAAATAATAATTAACTATGGAAGAAATTTAAATTAGATATTATTATACTAATGTATTATAAACAATATCATTTGTAAAAATAGTAAACAAGATAAGGTCATTTATTTAGAATTAAAATGAACCAACGAGAGGATAGTTTCAAGTACAGCCTCTCAACGAATGGCTTTTCATATAGGCGGGCCGATTCGAACCAATCCAGAATCTCTTTCCCTTTCCGGTCAACTATGTAAACGTAATTATTACTATCTTCTTTTGTTATAATGTTATAATTATTGTTTATGTTTTATTTATATTGTTTTTTATATTATAATATCTAATCTATATTACTTTTTCAAGAATTTTTATATTTCTTTTAAATGATTATAAATAGTAAATAGTAATAGTAGTGGGAATCTGTAAATTATACATCGTGGATATGATTGATGTGCAGATAACGAAATTATTATAGCAAGATTATAGGTTATTGGGTAAATATTTAATTTTTTTTCCCAAAGACACATTTTTAGTTTTGATCTTTTGATAAGTATAAATAACCCTTCTTTTTTGTGCAAAAAATTATACCTATACGGAGATATTTACACAAAATTTAAACGACGATGACCGAATTATTGTTAATTTTATGAGTTTTTTATGAAGACCTGGCATTTGGAGTTAAAAAATCGGTTATTTGAGGAAAGTATCTATATAGTCCCAGTTTTGAAAGAATGATTCGATCGCAGATTACTTCAAAACATTATTAAAATTCGGCGTTGTATAGGTAATATTGGATTAAATTGCTGCTCCCACAAATTTTTTAAATTAAGGAACTGGAATATTTTCCGTCAGACTTGTTTGCTTGGTTTGACTGTATTAAGTATTAGATAATATCACTAGACTTTTTTTCGTTCATTGTTTCGATTTTTGAATAAGAATTCCAATCATTTTGACACCAATTGAAAATAACAGATTAGTCGTACCCCCCCCCCCCCTCTATAAGATAGTTCGAGTGTTCGAGTGGTTCGAGTAAGATATTGATTAAGTTATCAATTTTTTGCAATTTCTTTGAACAACGGTGAATAAAAATTCGTTTTTGTATTAGCAAGTTGGCGATTGATGAACGCAACACCACATTTTTTGCATTTCTGGCCTACTACCTACCTTCTAACACATCCAACTGGAAATTTATTATTGTAAAAGCCGAAATCACAACTAAAACTGTCACTAAAACTTTATTTTACTTATATAACAAAAGTAAACAGTAAACTTGAAAATCCGAAACCTATTTCTTAATACTTTTTTTATAACTCGTAAATTAAATTAATATTTTGTTACAGGTGGTTATGGGTCACTTAGTAGAAGTCCTGCTTGTCCTCCACAAGAAGACATACGAGAAAATTGTTCACCACCTCCAAACGGTCCTCCACCTAATACGGGATTTTTGAGTCTTCAAAGAAGCCCATACCATCATCTCAAAGATGGTAAGTTTTATCATTACAAAAGTTATAAGTTATAATCGAATCTTTACACGTACCTATTATAGGTATATTGTACAAATAAGTAGGTACTATAAGTATATTTTTATTTTGATAACTCTTTGTATTCGTATTTTTTAGTATTTCATCTTTTTTCTTTGTATATGTAGGTTTTAATAAAAGTTCGTGTCCGCCACCAGGAGAAGCTGGCACATTCGAAGGTTTAGATAATATGCACACAATTAACAGCGATGATCAACATCATCACCACTTTCTTCCAAATCATTTTCCTACAGAAGAACAAGAATATCATTCACTGGAACCTGGAAATCAACCTCAGTCATACATAGATAGTTCGCCCGAATTTTATTCTGCAAATAATCTAATAGAATCGAAATATCATCCTCATAACTACGTCAAAAATTATGTTAGAGGTGAGTTAAATTTTACAATTAACTATTAGTTACTTCTTATTTCCTTTCCTTTACATCATTATAAGTCATTATAGACAGTTTATTTGAATCTGTATAATATACGCCTTTAGTAACTCGCAAATTTAATAATAGTGTATTTTCAAGTCACTAATATAATATCGAGTTACAACTAACTGTTACTCAAGATTGCCCTCCAGTGTTGTTTCATTAATAGCACAACCATTTGTGGCGCTAAGATTAATTTATTTTAAACTATCGTCATTTGAATTTTAATTTAACCACGTACCACTAAGCTGCAAACAGTAGATTAAGTTACAAAGTAATCGAATAATCAACTTACTATTCTAATAGGTGGTGGAAGATTTAACGACGGATACGGAGACACTTACGGTTCACCGTACGATGGAAGTCCTTTTCAAACGGTTCCGAGTGGTGCTAATTCAGCGGGGCCAGATCAATGGCCACACAATCCTACAGATTTGGCATCGATTGCTCACGCACACCCTCATACTCATCCTGCATTTTTACCAAACGGAATGACCGGTAGAGATTCTATGAATTCTCTTGGACCAGACACGAAACCTTTGTTACAAAATGGTATTATGGGTGGATACCCCACAAGTGGAAATACTGGTGGACCATGTTTTACAGGTAATACTTACTTTTTAGTTAAACACATTGGTAGCAACCAATTTGTGGTTATTAAATAATGCTAATGGGGATGTTTTTTTTTCAGGATCAGGGCCAATTCAACTGTGGCAGTTCCTGTTGGAACTCTTAACCGATAAGTCCTGTCAAGGTTTTATTTCGTGGACAGGAGATGGTTGGGAATTTAAACTAACCGATCCTGATGAAGTTGCGAGACGTTGGGGTATTCGTAAAAATAAGCCTAAAATGAATTACGAGAAATTATCAAGAGGTTTACGTTATTATTACGATAAAAATATTATTCATAAGACTGCCGGGAAACGATATGTGTATCGCTTTGTATGTGATTTGCAAACACTTCTTGGGTACGTATATCAGTTTTTTATTAATTTTTAAGGTTTACCATACTAATAGAAATTAATATAATTGAAGAGTTGAGTACAGTACTACTTTAATAGGAATTATTTAATACCCAAAAGTAAAGATGCCCATCTGTGGTGCTCACAACTAATATTGCAAGTACAATGAGTAGCACTGCTGGTCTCGTGCAGTATATCTGTCTCTTGAAAATATCTTTTAGCTTAAAACATGGCGTACTGATAGTGTAAATTATATTTTGATGCTAGACTAGGACTAGGACCTTAAAAGAGAAATTAATAAATCAAGTTTCTTTTGTTGGGAATATAAAGGGAGTATCTAATAGACACAAACTGCTAGAGTAAAATAATTGGACAACATTTAAAAGTTACGGACTTTCAAACTCCAGGTTAAAATTTAAATCAATTAGCATCTTTAGCAGTATTTAAAATAAGAACTTTCATAATATCTTATATATCAAGTGTCTGGTACTTTATTACGCAATGTTTTGGTCGACCCTCAACTCACATCAATTTTTCATGGATGTATTCTAAAATCACAAAACTCCCTTCGTTTTTTGTAATCGGTAGATAGGGACTAGGGACAATTTAATTACAATTAAAAATTGAGTCTGTAAGCTTAATATACGGCCTATTTTCATCAGAATAAAAAATGTGCAGCATCTTATAGAAGGGTCTGCAGCTTTTAGCGATATCAATCGATAGTTTCGACATGTGTAGCTTTTATACAACTCTTCATCTATTTTTGAAGACTAATTTGTACTAATTCAAATCTTTTGTTGCAGTTATACTCCAGAAGAGTTACACGCTATGGTAGATCTCAAGCCAGAGAAAAAAGAAGACGACTGAGTGAGCAAAAATGAAATTAAAACGTTCTACTACTCATCGGTTTAAGTTAATATTTTTAATGATGACAAATTGGTGCCTAAATAAACGTAAAATAGAATTAATACAACCATACAATTTTAAATAGCCATTGATTTTCTCAACTAGAGATGCTTTCTGTTTCATCCAACAATATCTAATTCGATTAAATTGTATTTAAAATTTTTAATAAGAAATCCCTCCTCTTTAATAATGCATACTGTTATTATTTATTGTGTAATGTTAGTTCTTTCAAGTTTCATTATATAATATCTACATTTAAAAACGCGACGTTGAAAAGTCTTTTTGTCAAAGTATGTAAGTTTACCTACTTTCTTGAATTGTGATTCAATTGTTTTTTTACAAAAATATATCCATTTTTTAAGAATTCAACTTCGAATACTTTCACACTTACCAATGTTCAAGTGAAAATGTATTTATACGTCAATTATCGCTAACTCCCGACAAATGGAGATAAACCGTGACTTCTATTCCCAAAGTATACTTATGTGTGATTTACAAGAACAATACATAGATTTATATATGTATTTCTAGTAATAAAACGTGCTCTCTTGATTGGTGCGACCAATTCAACGATGAGGGTGTAAGTGATCGTCGAGATCACGTAATAGCTCGCTCTCGTTTGTAAATATTATTATTGTGATAAGAAGTTAATCAAATAGTAATGTTTATATTTTGAAAATGAAATTGTAATGTTTGGGGCATTTTAATTAACAAATCGTGAAATGTTTTAGCCCCGGTTGTTAGGTATTTTTTTATACTGTAATCAATTTAAAATGCTCAAAATTTTTTAAATTTTCACAAATTTTCAAATCGACAATATGTAAAAAAATAAAATATGTTAAATGTATACATCTATGTGAGTTGTGAGCAAGCTTGTATACATCATTATTATTATAAATATTATTAGTTGTAAAGCGCAATAAATTTTACGATGTTTTTAATTCCAAAACATTTTACACAAATGTTGAGAATCGTTTTTGTTAACTTTTGTATTTGTGGTCTCAATTTAAAATACGTTTAATGTAAGTTATTATTAATTAAACACATTAGATATAAGTATAACTAGATATCTATCTTTTGATAGATTTTTAGTTAATTTATTTATTTAATGTGTTAAATCATACGTATCTGTATAAAAAAAAAGTTTAAATAAAATTTGGTTCACGTATTAGTTGTGTTTTTTTGTCAGTAACATCAAGTGCAAACGCTAATAAAGAAATTAGTTCATTAAATATTAAATAATCTTCTGAGGCTGTATAAAGTCTTTAAAATACAAATTTCATATACTAATGCACACACACTCCTTCGATAACGTAAACGATATTGTTTATGCATTAAAATTTATAATTATAACATTAGTTTATTAATTAGTTAAAACATGCATTTTGGGTGCAATATTGACCAGTTTCTAAGCTTCAACGTGCAAGTCAAAACTTTGATAAAATTTGCAACTTTGTACGCCTACGAGTATATAGGCAACACTTTGTACTCTCCTACTACATCATAAATTTTGTATAAACGATAGAAATTTGTAGAGTGGGGTAGTTACATGATCACCAAAAGTTAATATAAGGCCGAATTTCGGCAGTCGCTTAAAAGCTTATCAACGCTTAAAATCACCTTCGAAGAGAAAAATTTCAGGTTACTCGTGTGAAATATCAACTTCGACTTTTTGAATTTTTTTTTCTTGAAAGTTGTTAGTGGTATTGTTCTGAATATCTGTAGCGACTTTCGAATCATTTTGTCGAATATTAAATGCAGGAAATCAAATTCTTAAGAAGCAATTATTTATTCGTACCACAACAATATAACCCAGTATTTTTAAATTGTACTTTAATTATTAATGCAATGCATTTGTATATTAGGTAGTTTAAGTTTATAATATGCTAACAAAAGACTTTGTTAATAGTTACAGGTATTAATTTTATTTTAGTTTAATAATTTTTATTGTATGTATATTACGTTGAAAAAAATAAACGCTAGAAAAAAATTAATTTTTTTATTTAAAATCTGCCCTCTATCCAATGTATTATAAGCAAAGTCCTAATTTTCTGTTCAAATTTACGCCTCTCAATTCTTAGCATAAAATTTGAAGAATTATAACTCTACATAAAAGTTTCAAAGCCGAATATCTTCTAAACTAGAGGACCACAAGCGCCCAAATTCTACAAGAATATTTCCCGCTAATAGAGCTAAAGAACCGCACCCTTAAAACCGCAAAATTTGAACTTAGAAAAAACATTTTTTTAAAGACTTTCAAATTTTACGATTTTCGGACTTGGTAGTAGGAGAGCAGAAGGGCGATAAGGTCGTCGAAACAAATTTTAAAATCAAAAATATTTACCTCAATAAATAGCATTTTATGTAACGTTATCGCTTAAATATACGAGTTTAAATTTTATTACATATTTTTCTATTAATTTAAATTTTATTTCGACGATCTTATCGTCCTTCTGCTCTCCTAATGTATTAAATGGTTCGCACACCGCAATTTTTAAACTTTTAGCAGTTTGTTTACGTTTTTTATGGCAAAATTTGATGATTTTGGCATTATACTTTTGAACTAGAGGAGATAGGAAGTTGAAATTTTACATGAGGGTAGTTCAAGGGTTGAGAAATAATACCCGCTTATTAAAATTCCTCAAAACACCTCTAAATAATAAATATAAGCAACTAAGAAATCATAATTAAAGTGTTGTACTTTCAGAAGGTGTAACGCCAAGTTAGGGGTGTTTTTAGAAATTTTAATAAGCGGGTATTATTTTTCAACCTTTGCACTACCCTCATGTAAAATTTCAACTTCTTATCTCCTCTAGTTCAAAAGTATAATGCCAAAATCATCAAATTTTGCCATAAAAAACGTAAACAAACTGCTAAAAGTTTAAAAATTGCGGTGTGCGAACCATTTGATACATTAGGAAAGCAGAAGGACGATATGATCGTCGAAATAAAATTTAAATTAATAGAAAAATATGTAATAAAATTTAAACTCGTATATTTAAGCGATAACGTTACATAAAATGCTATTTATTGAGGTAAATATTTTTGATTTTAAAATTTGTTTTGACGACCTTATCGTCCTTCTGCTCTCCTACTACCAAGTCTGAAAATCGTAAAATTTAAAAGTGATTTTTAAAAACTTAATTTAAAAAAATCGGAATTACGCCAATCTGAGGGTGCCAATCTTTAACCCTACTATCGGGGAATAAACTTGTTAAATTTGGGCGCTGCTGGTCCTGTAGTTTAGAAGATATTCGACATGAAGCATAAAATTCTAAGAATTAAAACATTCAAAATAACTTCAAAGTCGAATATCTTCTAAACTAGAGGACCAGCAGGGCCCAAATTTAACAAGTATATTCCCCGATAGTAGGGCTAAAGATTGGCACCCTCAGATTAGCGTAATTCCGATTTTTGTAAATTAAGTTTTTAAAAATTTCTTTCAAATTTTACAATTTTCGGGCAAGGTAGTAGGAGAGCAGAAGGTCGATAAGGTGTTGGAAACAAATTTTAAATTGAGGCAACAATAATTTTATATATTACAAAATTTTTATTCACACGCTTATCATAAGCGATAACGCCTCGTCTCATAACACAATGTCAGATGCTTTTTGAATAAATATTTCTCTTTAATTTATTTCGATTACCTTATCGCCCTTCTGCTCTCCTACTACAAAGTCCGAAAATTGTAAAATTTAAAAGTAATTTTTAAAAAATGTAAAAAAGCGTAAAATTGAACAGAAAATTAGGACTTTGCTTATAATACATTGGACAGTGGATAGTTTTTAAATAAAAGAAATTCATTATTTTTTAGTTTTATTTTTTTCAATATAATATACATAGAATAATAATTATTATAAAACAGATATAAATTAAATTACCGTATTTTGTATTAACAAAGTCTTGTGTTAACATATTATGTAGCTGATCTCTTTAAGTCATTAGCTTTAAGAGTCCAGATGTACATGAACGTTGTAAACTTAAACTACCTAATTACAAATGCATTGCATTAATAATTAAAGTACCTACCAAGAAATAACCGACAGCGTTATAAACGTCTTCCAAAAGAAAATACTGGGTTATATTGTTGTGGTACGAATAAATAATTGCTTCTTAAGAATTTGATTTCCTGCATTTAATATTCGACAAAATGATTCGAAAGTCGCTAGAGATATTCAGAACAATGCCACTAACAACTTCCAAGAAAAGAAATTTCAAAAAGTCGAAGTTCTCTTCGAAGCTGATTTTAAGCGTTGATAAGCTTTTAAGCGACTGCCGAAACTCGGCCTTATATTAACTTTTGGTGATCATGTGACCACTCCACTCTACAAATTTCTATCGTTTATACAAAATTTATAATGTAGTGGGAGAGTACAAAGTGTTGCCTATATACTCGTAGGCGTACAAAATTGCAAATTTTAATAATTTTTGACTTGCAAATTTAAAGTGGTCAATATTGGACGAAAAATACATAATAGTTTTAACTAATTAATAAACTATTGTTATAATTATAAACTTTAATGCACAAACAATACTAATTTATAGAAAAACAACTATTAATGATAAAAAATTAATTAAAAAACAGTCTAAAGTAGTAACTTTAACTAATTACTCTACAATGTGCAAGCTTCTAAAAGATATAAACGATTTTTTAAACTACCTTATACATATAGAAATACATTGTATAGGTATAGAGAAACAACTCCCTTTTTGAGATACTGGTGACTTACGCTACCCGTAGAGAGGTTCAATAGAATCAATAGAAGAAAAGAATCGAAGGAGATTATTCATTCTCTGCTGGTAGTAAAGTCACCAGCGCCAGAACGGGGCAGTCTTTATACAACTAATATATGATAATAATGTGATACTACATAAATAATTAAAGTACAATTTAAATCGGCTTAAGATTTACTAATAGAAGAGAGAAAAAATAACTGACAGCATTGTAAACGCTTTCTAAACAAATATAATATATATATATATATATATATATATATAATTAAAGTAATATATAATTATAAATTTTAATGTATTAACAATGCTGGAGCTATTCTTATTTATAGTAAAACAAGAAAACCATTATTAACGACAAAAATTAATTAAATTTAAATTCAAAACAGTGTTAAGTAGTAACTTGAAATATTAATTAATTACTCTACAACGTGTAAGATTTTAAAAGATATAAATGGCTTTTGGCGTGTTCTGTAGAAAAGCATAAATATCATGTTCAAATCAAATGTTGTCGTTCTACTTGCTTTTGAATATTTTCCTGTAACAATTAACGTCACTAATTAAATTAGTAATTAAGTGTTGGATTTTAGGAAAAAGACCCCACGTCTTTACCACCGCCCTGCGACACTGCCAGAAAGCCAGACTTGCTTTGTGTAATTTGTTTTTGATGTAGTTTCCCCAACTAAGGTAGTGGTCTAGAGCTAGAGTAATGCCCAGATACATAACCTCGCTCACTAGAATTAGGGAAATTTCATTCAAAGTAGGCAAGATCATTTTGCTAGTTTCCTTTTTCTGGTGAATAGAACCAGCTCCGTTTTGTTCGGATTTACTGTCAAGGAGTGTTCGATACGCCATTTTTCTGTTATTTTAAGAGCTTCTCACATACTGACGCATAGAGTGTTCTCAAATTTGCTTGACTGCAGAATCGTAATGTTGTCTGCATAGTCTATGGTATAAAAACAATGATTGTTTGACTGCTAAGTCTGTCTGTCTGATAAGACTGTCTACGAATATGTTACAGAGGAGTGGGGAAAGTACCCCTCTCTGGACACAACCTTTTGTAGCAATGCCTCTTGTAGTTGTGTTTTCAACATTTATTTGAACAGCTCTTCCGGTATCCGGCGTATGAGCCTGACAATGGTTGGAGGCATGCCATATGTTTGGAGAGCATGCCTTATGCTTTCATAAGTAGCCTTGTCAAAAGTCCCTTCTATATCTATGAACATCTTGTTCCAATCACTCGTTTTTGTTTTACTTGCTCTACAATATTTCCCTGTAACAATTAACAGAACCTTAATTAAATTAGTATTTCGGCGTTGAAGCCCTAAAGCCCCTGAGTTTTCTACAGCAAATTTTAATTTTTCTCATTTAAACTTCCCGCGCTGATCAGCTCTAGTTTTAAACAAACAACTACAAGATCTTATCCTAAACTGGCTAGAATAAAGCTTAAGCTTAAGGAGGGAAGGTACCCGATAATTTTAGAACTTAAAAATTTTTTTTCTAGCTTATAAAAAACTGATTTTCAGAAATCGATGATGTGGGGAATATTAGCTAGGGCTGTAGTTAATATCTGTGTAATATAAAAGTCATAATCATTATAGTTTAAAAGATAGATTTTTAGATATTCACGGACTTAATATCAGTTTAATTAAATCGGCGTTTAAACCATGTTATAGAGAATCTCTTACTCCAGGGTATGACATATTTAAAATTTTGTTTATTATTTTGATACTTGTACAATTCAACTTTATTAGAGTTGTAATTTGTCTCACCAACACAAAAGTAGTCATATTATCTTACCTAATTGTCCAATTTTCTTCAAATTTTGTTATACCCTGAACTGAATCACGATGTTAAGATATAATTTTAAAATTTTATATTCGATAGGTAATTAAAGCTGTACTTATCTAAAATAATTTAGTAAAATATCGCAGAGTAAGTGCGGTAGAGCCCAGAAAAGGATAGAGAAGTACACGAATTTCGGCACTTTACCTGCGATATAAAGGACACAACCCTTCTCGCCCGGGGTCATTTTCTCAGTTTTTGAAGAATTACAACAAAAATGTATTTTATGAGACTACGAGACTTCCAATTTCATATTAAATGAAATTAGATTTCTAGCATATTTTTTATTCATTTTTTAAACCTTTATGCTAATTTCATTTATCGTGCTATTTTGATGTATTCTAATGAATCGCATTTTCTTACTTTCTTACTGACTAATGACTAAAAGTCTACTCTCAACAGCTAATCAAACTACTCAAAAACAATGATAATAATACAAATAATAAAAACCTGAGCAGATGTTTCAAACGGATAGATTCTATTCTTAAAACTCTTAAAGACAATTAAAGATGATAACTATAATATGCCTTTGCTGCAAACAAGTGCATTGTTGAAGAGATTTGCAAAGTAATGACAACGTTGTTCAATCAATTCGTCTTTCTAGAAATGTCACTACCAATTATACGGAGAGGTATTTATACGAGTCTTGTGGCAAAATTTTCTAGTGGAAATTTTATGGTAGAACACACGAAAATGTTGCTATAGAAAAATATGAGGAAATCAAGAAAGTGGAAAGTCAAGTCAAGCGGCTTTTTTATACCTAAAGGATACCCTCACTTATGTTGTAGCCCTGATGGACTAGTGAATGATAATGGACTGGTGGAAGTCAAGTGTTTGTATTCGATAAGAACCCAAAAAATTAAGGAAAGTTAAAAAAATAAGCAAAACAATATGTGTGTGAAACTTGAGCGGGGTAAATTGTATTTTAAAAAAACTACCAATATTTTTATCAAATTCAAGGTCAATTAAATATATTAGATCGAACTTGTGATTTAATTTTGAGAGATTTAATTTTTTATTTTAATGAGATTAAAGTGCTAGTAGTAAAAATAATCGTGTATACACTACCGTTGCGAAGACTACTATAGATCACGCGTCTTGTAACCCTAGGCGCTTCGCACTTCAGGCTACAATTCTGGACCTAAATCTATAATAGTACGTATATAAATTAAGAAACGTAAATCCATGTATAAAATGATAATTTGATAATAAGTGCTATAATACGGTATCATTCAGCGTTCTTGGCGTGTGCGTCATTATATATTATCGGGCATAATTCATAAAATACGGAAAAATAAGGGAACCTGACATACATAAAATCAAAAACGTATGTCATTTATTGTATCAACGCACTTCTAATGCTAAGTAACGTTGGGATGAGAGTGGAAACAATAATGAAACTTATAAATTGATGCAAGTACGCGCCAAGATTGCTGAATAATACTATAACAACTAGGCAATCTTTGCTATTGGCATAAATACTTGGCACTTTTACTGTTCTTATACAATGCAACGAAAAGTCGCCACCTGTTTTGTACATACAAAAGATTATGTGTACCTGCTTGTCGATTTTATTTTCTTCATTGTTATCGGTAAAGTTGGCTATTTCTTTTATATTTTATGCTACTTAGCCTTACACGATGTATACGTAGGCTTAAATAAGGAAAGTAAGTTGGGTTGCCTATTTAAAATGTTACGAATTTAGCTAGGGTACCTTCCACCCTTAATAAGAATAAACTCATCTACAGTTCAAATTTTTGAGACTACCACCAATTGTAGTTAAGTGTACGGAATATAAACAAGAAAAATAATCATAAGCCAAAAATCCAAATAAAACTCTAACCTCACAACGTTCTCACTTCAACACAATGCACGAATCACGAATTCACCCAAATGCACCACAGCATCACGCATGTGCATGACCACGCGAAATTAAGTGTAAAATTTTGTCTGCGATAGGCAACCCATTGTACGATACTGTATTCACGGTTGACGCCGTTGACACGTTAAATAATTTTATTTGATGGATTAGTAATTTGAGATTTATTAGGAAGTTTGATATTATTCTTTTAGAGCGATATTTTAATCTTCTATTAAAGTTCCTTATAGCTATTTGCCTAATAATTTATTCAGTCCTGACCGCGGTCCGCCATTTGGTGACCCCTGCTCTACAATGTGTAAGCTTCTAAAAGATATAAATGGCCTTCGGCGTGTTATATGTATATTAAAGCACATAGATGTTTCATTCTCTCATTTTTGTTCTTGTTGCTCTTGAATCATTTCCTGTAACAATAATTAACAATACATTAATTAAATTAGTAATAAAGTGTTGGGAGTTCGAATGCCTCTGCATCCTGCATTCTCTACACCAAATTTTAATTTCGCTTATTTAAACTTCTCGAATTTACTTCTAGTTCCCTCCCCGTTAAGGGGGTTAAATTGGAAACAGTTTCCACAATGAAAGAATAGTATAAGTTTATTCAATAAAAAACTACTTTTCTACCAAATTTTATATATTTGACTAATTAAGATATTCAAACTAATCCGAGCAAATGAATTATTCCAGGTCAGGGGGCCAGCTCGTCTCAATCCAATCTTAGAGGTTACAAACCATATACACACCACTATTTGCTAGTGGCACTTACAACTACACAATGTCCAAGATTTATTAATTACCAGAAACTGATCTACTGAATGAACTAACAGTTTAAATTAAATGTAAGGTACATAAATAAGAAAAATAATCACAATCCAAACTCTGACCTCATAACGTTCTCATTTCAACCCTTCAACATAATGAAGGACAGCAAAATAAGGTTCCATGTTTTGCATAACCCATGGAACAATGCTGTATTAGAGGTTGACACCACATATTGTTTCATCGAATATTAATTTTAGTTTTATAGTTTGTCATTATTCTCAAGTATTTAGGTATCATTTTCCCTACACGCCTACACCTGCAACCACATTTTTATTATAATAATGATATCCCAAAAAACGCATTATTACCACCATGCCATCAGTCTCGGTTCTTAATTCATAATTTCATAAATAAAGCTAATAACGTGAGAATTATTAGCTCAACTTAATTTCTCTACAACTCTTCCATAAACTTGATATTTTTTCTGGAGACGATATCCACTACTTATTCAAAAATCTTAAAGTGAAAAACATTACATCTGCTCAAGAGCGATTAGCCGATAGATCTGTTAAGTAGGTTCCATAACGATACATTCTCGGATGGTTTCCAGGCCGTATTTGATTTCCATTCTTGTCTCTTGTTCTTGTAATCATTTGTATCTTAAGCACAATACTGTAACCATGTGAATTAACAATGTCTTACACGAGCCCAAAATATTGAAGAAGACAGTTAAGATGGTTAGGGTCACGTAGATTCGCGGGATAATTTCAAAACAGAGTTCCTCAAAATCTTTCTCTTACCAATTTCTGTTTAATTCCATTTAGCGAGGTTCAGGGGTGTCAATTCGAACTACACTTCAGAAAAACGCTCCGAAAATTGGGTTAACGATTTTCATTAAAACAAAAAAACAAATGAACCAAAACTTAACAATTTATTTAACCAGCATTGAACTCAAAAAAACTAATTTAACGTTTAACCCAAACTTTAATATTTTCCGGGGCGAAGAACACTAAATCTTAACTCAAGCAAAACTTGCAATTTCTGTAATACTCGTTGACTCTAATGACAATTTACCAAAACAACTAAATTCACGAAAGCAATTAGTCAACGGTCCGAATCGCGCGAAAGTCAGTTAACATATCGCCCAGAGGCAAGGCAGAAAAGCCTTTTTATAAACTCGGGGATGTTAACTAACAGGGACAAATGATCTTCAAGATCCAATGTGAGGGGCTAGCTTTATGGTCAAAATCCGGGGTTTACTATTACTGGTCTAAACTATGGGTTTTGACCACCTTTCAAAATATTGTAAGTTTTAATGTCCTTTCTCATTGGCTACGTAAAATCCAGCTCGCCAGGTCTTATTCATATTTCTATTTCCAAAATTTTTAATAACATAGGTAGACTCCAGGTAGACCCTACCATGCTAAAGCCTTAAAATCGAAATTAGACCATTAGAAGCCGAGATACAAAAATGTATTTATCTGGAAAGTTACTTTTGGGCTTAATTATGACCACAGAAAGTGGCACATCCCAATCAAAACGTGCAGCGTTTGGGCTTTTTTAGCTGCGTACCCAACGTACTACTAATAATTGAGTTGTGTAGATGATAAATTTCGCTACTTTGAATATTGAATTCTGTGGTCATTTAACGGAAAGTACGGTACTACATAATTAACTTAATTATTGAAGGAGGATGCCTGAAATATAAACAATAAATTTGCTCAGTTGCTCAATTTTCGATAACACTAAATAAAAGTGTCCGTGTTCTTTCAACCTACAACTAATAGGTTACACATACTTTATTAACCCTCGGCATAGTCTAAAGGTAAAGAATTAGGAAAAATTAAGTGGTACAAATATAGCTCAGCACAAGCCCAACCGCTACTGTACAGTCGTCTTCAACGACATGCACTTTATATTTTAGTCGTCACAAGTTCTGGATATGTTCCAGTCGTATAACAATTCGTGATCTTAATGAATATGTAAAATATTTTTACAAGTTATGGCTCACCTCAAAGTCGCTGTCCGAATTAGACCTCTATCTCAAAGGTAAGAACTTCATTTTAATCAGTGTCGTAACAGTAACTACAAGTAACAAGTAAGTACTTATTCAATAATCTGATCAGTTGGAATAATAAAACTAAAAAGTTCCAAAGAGTTTCCAAATTGAAGCATCGATGCTAAACTTAATCCCATTTACGTCGACGCCACTATTTACTTTTATAGCAAAGGAAAAGTACAAATCAATGTTTAATTCAGTTTTCTTTATGTTACGACAAGTTTGCATGAACATTTTTTTGAAATTAGGTATTATAATATATTTATTAGTTAAATGTTTTCAACATTTTTTTCCTTTACAAATGCTATTTTATTTTTGTACACCTATATCTTAATAGAGACGCCAAAGAAAGTTATAAGCACAGAGTAAACAAAACTCACTTTTGTGGAGCAGTGACTTTTTGCACTCTAAATATAGAACTTCCGCTCTCAACACACATTTAGATCTTACAGATTTTATTTTTTAATTTCTTAGTATTATTAGGAGTTACGAAATTAACTTTTTCTTAATTTTTTTGTTTAAAAATATATTAAAGTCAGTTGTGGATGATCTAAAGTTCCACTACTCTGAATTTAATGAAACAAATGCGAAAGCGTCAAACCAAAAGAGTCAATCCGTATAAAGGCTGTTTATTTCCTCGAGATACATAGACACTAGTCACAAAAATTAAAGAATATTTAAAAAATTTCAAATTTTAGGGCGGTTTTCAACAATAAGGAATAACTCGGAGAAAAATCCTCCTATAGAAAATTAAAAAAAGGAAATTGTAACATCAAGTATCTAACTTTCAGGTCTGGACTGTAAAATTTATTAGCGTGGGCGGTTTTCACGTAATCATCCGAAAACCAACTAAACATAATGCTTCCAAATTTTTTCTCGTCTTTGAAATGGTCTGTGGACTTCAGAAAATTGTTTTTTATTATGCGACCATAAAACTCGTGTAGACAATTTAAATAGCTTTTTTAGTACATGCTCCCTAAAATAGTAATTTTGCAAACAAATTTTAGTCCGCAAAATGTCACTTTAGCGGACCGAAGCTCATAATGGTAACTTAGCAACACTTTAAAGGACTGAATTTGATTTTTGTTCAAAAATACACAATAGACCGGGAAATAGACGGAATAGACAAATTTTGGGCCACGATTTTATGCAGTTATGCCTTTCAGAGGACAGTTGTATTCTACGTGTCTCCAGATGATAATATTATAAATCAAAAAATCATCTTGTGTTCATGTTAAAAAATAATTATGCTTTTGCTCCAAAAGATAAAAAATACTTGGGCATGCGCAATCGGTATGCCATCTTGGCGTAGGCACTTTTACAACATGAACTTGTGTATACTTATCAGTTATCAGTGGCATCCTGTTTAAAAACGCGGAAATCCTTCAAATTCACGTGACTATGCCAGCCCGCTGGGCCCACCTTAACGGCATACCGATGGTTTTCCGAGGAATTTTGATTTTAAATTTCATTACCAAACACATGGGACATGGCAGCCTTTTTTGATTTATAATATTATTATCATCAGGGTACATGTAGAATACTGTCCTCGGAAAGGCGCACTGCATAAAATCTTGGTCCACAATCTCACTATCTCCAGGACTATAACGTTATTAACAAAATAGAGATTTACAGAACGTCACCCATCGCTTTTATTACAAATAGTTTTTAATTTTTTGTTTGTAAACAAAATGTGACAGTTTCCCATAGCCGAGGTTTCATTATTTTGTTTGTTATGGAGAAGGCACCTATCTGAATTTAATTTATATCGACTATTTCAAAATTTCATAATAAATTGTTATTTTGGTAATCATTTTAGGGAGCTTGTACTAAAAAATTTTGTATGTAATACGTCCGCAAAACGCTTTATCGGACTCATCTATTTTACGGACTCGGCTAGCGCCTCGTCCGTAAAACTCGATTCGTTCGCTAAAGCTTTGTTTTGCGGACTTGTTACATAAAATACTATTTATAGTCAACCTTAATAGAAAGTGGGCTTTTGCTCCCTTGTTTTAGAGACGAAAGTAGCAGATTGTTTGATTGCGGGAGACAAAGTTACTTTCCTCCCTAGGGAGCAAAGTGATATTTTCCTCCCGCATTTGAAATAGAGATAATCGAAAATCAAAATCGTACTATGTCTTTTTATCAGAACGTTCATAAGGCCGGCCCTTATGCTCGTTTATAACCTTAATTACACGTTTCTTGATGAGAAAGTGTAGAAAGAAAGGAAAGCAGAAAACGGGAAAAAACTTTAAATTATTTATTAATAATACTGAAAACACAATTATTCGCTAAATATTTGTTGTACATGTGAAGCAAATTAGGGCCCCCAGAACTATTATTTACAACAAAAATACGTTTCTTCCTGGTTTTAGAATCTGATATAGTACACCACAAAAGTGTGTCTTGTTTTTGTATGTCATCTACTTTCATTTCTGTAAGCTCGTTGCCTCGACATGCTCCTGCAATTCCCACCTGAAATTAATAAAATTGTAGACGTTTTACTTATTAAGAGTTTGAAGATTTTACTTTTGTCAGAAACTTGTCATCGGGTGCCTGTAATAAGAATTTGTTGATGTCATCCCTGCTAAATGTTGCAGATTTCTTAGCTCTGTAACCTGTAACCAACTGCCTGTCGCTTTAGAAAGGCAATTAGCTTCGGATATTTTATGTTCTCATTTTCTTTAATTTCCAGTGTATATCTCAGCATTGAGTACTTGGACCACAAACTAGATGACTTTAACGTTTTACCGCAGTTCGAGAAATAAGCAAGCAGTACGTTTTCTGAAATCTTTTTAACTCGATTCTCGAGACACCACGTTTTGAATATTCTATACTCTTTTTCATATTTCTTTTTAGACTTCTTAGGTAGCAATTCCAGCGTAGCCGTTTGCGCTGATTCAAAAATTTTTGGTGGTGTAGACGTAAAATCATTTTAGAGCCGGAACTGTCCATAATAACTGATAATTACTGTCAACGCACTTTTATTTTTTATTTCATTTATTTGTATTGCCATAGTTACGATACCGATGTCAAAGGCTTCTTAATTATAAAATGATGATTTATTAATTTAAGAATGAAATATTTTTTATGAATTTTGTGAAGGTTAACGATAAAATTATATGAATGCCACAGGAGTCAAGTGACATTTCCTCCCTTTGGTGATTTAATGCCCTCCGCTTCGCGTCGGGCATCAAACATCACCTACGGCACTTTCCTCCCTTGATATACAAATAACTATTATTTGACCTCTTAATGAGCTGCGTACGATTTTTTGCCGTAAAGTAATCGTCGATCAAAGCAAAAAAGGCCATTTTAAATTTGACAATCGATTACTCGAGAACTAATGATCGTACAGAAAATGAAGGTAGGTTTTCGGAAACTGCAAAATATTCTCTATAAGACACAATCAGTGGCGATTGATAAGAATTTTTTTTGAAGCGAAAGAAAACCTTCATTTCTGTACGATCATTAGTTCCTGAGTAATAAGTGATTGTCAAAGTTTACGATTACTTCGCGGCAAAAAATCTTACGTAGCTCATCAAGAGGTCAAATTAAAGCTCATTAAATTTTCTAAACGAGTTTTATGATCGCATGATGTAAAAAAATTTTTTTAAGTCCACAGACCATTTCAAAGACGAGAAAAAATTTGGAAACATTATTTTTAGTTGGTTTTCGGATGATTACAAGAAAACCGCCCACGCTAAAAAATGTTACAGTTCAGATCTGAAAACTAAACACTTGAGGCTACAATTTTCTTTTTTTAAATTTTCTGTACGACCATTTTTCTCCGAGTTGAAAATTGTACAATATTAATCTACATTAAATTTTGAACAAAAAGGGTCTTATAAATATTTGTGCTTCAGACGAGGGTTACAGGGATGTATCCGAAACTGTAAGTGCCGAAGAAGCAGCTTGAAATGCTCAAGCATGTGCAGGAATTGCTCAAGACATGGGTGAACCAGTACTGAATCAGTGTTTTTTGACGGCATCGATGAAGATAACCTTCAAAATAAAGTAGATCTTTAAGATTTATTCCCTACATGTACAATGTAAATACAATGACCAATAACTAATTTAATGATGTTGCTTCATTACAAATTAAATCGAAGATGAAATGAATTTTCGAGAACTTGACGAAAAATTGAAAATAATATCCCCTCCATATCTTTGTAACCCTTGTGCAAAGCACAAAAATGATTATGACCTTTTTTGTTTAAAATTTAATGTAGATTAAGTTTATATAAGGTAGTATATCCACTAGACCTTACGGTTCTCAAGATATTTGCAAAAACCGCAAAAACCCGACGCTATAATAAGTCGTGCACCTTTTAATCAGAGTTAAACTTTTTAGGGGGAGTTTAGGACCCTAATTTTAATAGACAATAAATATACGAAAATAAGAAAGTTCAAAGTTGCCACTTACTAGTGGCTGTATGTTGAACAAATTGTTAGTCTGCATGTTCTTGCGAAGTCCACAAAATGTGAACATCTCAAATTTTTTGTCACTGAAAATGAGCGACTTTAAAGAAGCTCTAGATTGGGACTAATGAAAGGGGATGAACAAGCTCACTTCACATGTATCTTTCGGTGCTCTCTAAATTAAAAAAGCAGGCGTCATAAAGCGTTTACAAATTTAATTGGAGAAGCAAAAAATTCCAAAACTCTTCTCTCTATACGGTCATACCAAAGGTATTATACAAACTACGAACTTAAACTTGGCCGAGACCAAGACCTTGATTATCTTGTTGGTCTCGGCGCAATTTTGATTTTCCGATACCGAGACGATAATTTTTATTATTAAACGAGGTCGATACCAGGCCATTAGATGAGGTTATAACGAAAGTGGATTTTCAACATATATTAACGAATATGTTTTTTTTTCAGGGAAGTGCATTCAACTGCAGTTGTAAAAGCTGAAAATGAAAGCGTAATATCGATTACAAACTTAAAGGTAAATCCTACACTAAATACATTTTCTATAAGTATAGCTGTTAGCTGTTGACATTGTGAAAACGACTATAATTAAATACTCCCATTTTATAAAATGGAAGTAGGTACATACACACTTGTTGCATGGATTAAAATAGATTTAGCTAAATATGCTCCCTTGTTACAAACTTACATCTCAAAAATGTAAATGACTTAACAGCTTGTGTTAAATTTATAATCCCTTGATTAGTAGCGTAATAATATGATTTTTCTTCAGCTGAACTTATTATTGATCTCTGATTTCTGATTATGAATTCTGTAACTCTAAAATTTTGTACATATTGATATGGTTTTCATCCAATGACGAGTTTATAACGTTTTATCTCTGAGGTTTTTGATCCCTTAAAACGTATATATTTATATATTATTAACAGATTTCCCTATAAGTTCTCTTAAATACTCTAAAAGTAAGCTTTGATCGAAGTCGTACCTAAGTGTGTTTAATTGGCTTCGATGGACAGAACTCATAGATTCGAGACAGATGCGTAGTAACGGTAAATATACTGAAACCACCCCAGTGCCACGATTTCTGAGTTGTCATCAGGTCATCACTTTAGATAACTACGGAACTGTATTTTTGAAAAACTCAAAGGAGTTTTGGGTCCAATAGCTCGTGAGACAATGGCCAATGCACAAAAGGAACAAGCCAGTTCGGCATTGAGAAGACATATTCCTTAAAATTTTGCCCCTAATTGAGTCGTATTGAGAGAATGCTTTGAAGTTTATAATTATAACTTTCGATTTTCGTTAAGCGTGCATGCAAGGACTATTAAGCGTAACTTTAATAAACCTATTTAAAAGTGTGTATTTATGATAATATGATCCAATTTCAAATTTATAGGTGCCGCAACAAAACGTCGGTGACAGTCGTGAAAGAACCAGGAGATTTACATTTGATTACTGTTTTGAACCATGCTCAACACAAAATGAGGTTAATATGTAGAATGTAAATTTACGTATTTAAAACTTAGTAATTTGTCACGTTAAAAACACGTTAGGTACATAAGGATCATAATAAATTAAATCATCGCGTTTTACGATATTACAATTTATTGTGGTTTAGTAGAGATTCTGTTTATGTATTTAATTTAAACTAATAATAATTATTTATTATTTATTAATATTAATCTAAAAAATCCATCATTGAATACTCCATCCGATCCTTCGCAGGATCAGGACTAATCGAATTATAGAATTACCTAGTAGTACGAGAGCTAGCAACGTCCGGAAAACAAGAATTTCAGGTGGGCCAGTTTTTAGATATGTTATCTCTCTCACTCTCCCGGACGTCCTACGGGCTACCTGGCTGTCGGTAGCGGGTGCCTTCATTAGTTTTCATCGTACCTGTACAGGTAAAATATAAATTTTTCAAATAATTTTAAGGTTTTTTTTTTTAATTATTTTAATTGAACTTTTTGGCACATAAATCTATTATTGCCAGACATTTTCATTGTTGTTTAAACTGTGCCAGACGCTGAGAAACAAAATGGCTAAGACCTCAAATACTTTCCTATTTATCTCAGCAATTCCAATTTTTGGTATCTTGTCTATAACGGAAGCCTAATGATAAATCCAAGTTTTCCACCTCGGCAGACCTCCGGATCTTTGTCAAAAATCTAAGAAACTGCTAAATTTTACACCATTACTCAGTGGCTGTCAATTTTGACCGCGAAAGATTAATTTGGTGGCAAAGATAGTTCAATACTTTTTTAAATAGACATAATTTTCTACCATTTGAGATTAGAATGGTCTCTGCAAACCTAATAGTATCTCAGATAAAAGTGTACAAAAGTTTGCAATTTTGTCACCTTTTGGCGATATTGCTTTTGACAAAGATCCGGATTATGTACTTTGTATCAAATAGGGTAAGTTATGATTATTTGGTATGTTGTATATGGTAAAAGTCTAATCATAAATCCAAGTTCTCGACTTTGGGGGACTTCCGAATCTTTGTCATCAGCAGATCTAAATCATATATATTTTTGAAGATTTGACAAAGATCCGGAGATCCACCGAGGTCAAAAACGAGATTTGTCATTAGACCTTCATCATGTACAACATACCAGAAAATCTTAACTACCCTATTTTATACAAGGTACATAATCCGGATCTTTGTCTAAAGCTGTATTGCCAAAATGTGACAAAATTGCCAACTTTTGTACACTTGTATCTGAGATACTATTAGGTTTGCAGAGACCATTCTAATCTCAAATGGTAGAAAATTTTGTCTTTTTAAAAAAGTATTCAACTATCTTTGCCACCAAATTAATCTTTCGCGGTCAAAATTGACAGCCACTGAAAAAAGGTGAAAAATTTAGCAGTTTTTTGGGTTTTTGACAAAGATCCGGAGGTCTGCCGAGGTGGAAAACTTGGATTTATCATTAGGCTTCCGTTATAGACAAGATACCAAAAATTGGAATTGCTGAGATAAATTGGAAAGTATTTGAGGTCTTAGCCATTTTGTTTCTCAGCGTCTGGCACAGTTTAAACAACAATGAAAATGTCTGGCAATAATAGATTTATGTGCCAAAAAGTTCAATTAAAATAATAAAAAAAAAACCTTCTTAAAATTATTTGAAAAATTCATATTTTACCTGTACAGGTACGATGAAAACTAATGAGCGCACCCGCTACCGCCAGCCAGGTAGCCCGTAGGACGTCCGGGAGAGTGAGAGAGATAACATATCTAAAAACTGGCCCACCTGAAATTCTCTCTCGAAAACGTTGCTAGCTCTTAGACTATAGTATTATAGTTTACAATACAGTTTTAGTAGTTGTGCTCACCGTCATTCTTTTTACACTGACAATTCTGCCAATAATGGAAACTTTCGATCCCCCATGCAGTGAAAACTTGAATATAACAATATACTACCTCATATACGATGTTTTTTTTGGAGATTGGAACTTCAAATTGAAATAAAACAATAATCAGGCGTATTCTGTATCATAAACTTTAAGGATAGCGGGAAAACTTTGACGTTAAAATGACGTTCTATCTCGTTCTGTCACAGCTAAATAAAAAGGATAGAACGTCATTTTAACGTCAAAGTTTTCCCGCTATCCTTAAAGTTCATGATACAGAATACGCCTGATTGTATTATTTGATCAAAGGAATGGAATTTTGGCTTTATTTAATAGAAAGCCGTTTGCCATTTAGAGTTTGAATATTATTTTGAGCATATGACCCCCGATATTGGCTCTAATAATATATGGTGTATCTTAGAAGTTCAATTTTTGCCCATTTTCAAGCATTAGTCGTCAACACACAATGTTGGTTGAAATGACTTTTGAGGATTTATTCGCTTGTGGATTCTCTTCACTTCAAATGCAACAATTTCGCTTATTGACACAGTCATTGAGTCAAAAATGAGCTCCATCCTCCATCACTGAACAAAATTGTGTAATAAAACAATGAGACAACTTGATTTTTAGCTCATTTGCCAAATAGGCGCCCAAAAAGACGGTCTCGCGGCTTTAATTCTTATACGAGTTGGATAAGGCTTTAAACCAAATTTTTTACTTCAAAATTTTCTAAAAAAGTGGTCGGGCAGAATTCCAATTGTTGCGCACGATGCTAAATCGAGGTGTTTGGATCTTCTTCGATATCTTTCTTAAAAGAGGTTATATTTTCTTCGGTACGCACTCTTTTTTGTACCACAGGGTAACCTAACATCAAGTAGCGTAAACGAAGTGCAAAATCGATTCATGGTTTGCCGAATTATTGGTTCGGTTACACCGTAAAATGATCTGCAGGTTTCGAGAACAGAACCACGATGTTCAAAATAAATTTGCACGATTTACAATCGTTGCTCTGATATGATTCTTTGTACGATGAAATGGCAAACAGTACTTTATAAAAATAACCACTCAACTTCGACCATAATAACTGAAATTAACGCTGTCTCGATCCAAAGTTCCAACCTCCAAAAAAACACCCTTTATTAAGCGCACAATAATTCAATTTGTTGTTTTTATAGATATTTACTGCCATCGAAAAAGATATTGAGAACGCTGTAAAAAAACGATATCATTCTTGCGTACTGGCTTACGGACAAAGTTCTTCAGGAAAAACTCACACGATGCTAGGAAACGTACGAGATCCTGGATTAATACCGAAATTATGTCAGAACGTATTTAAATATCTAGAAGATTATCCGCATGATCAAATCACCAATAAAGTTCAAGTTGCAGTTAGGTATAAAGATTTTTTCTTTCTACTACTCAACGTATTATAGGTATAGGCGAACCAAATAACCTTTTTTACAAAAAAAAATAAATCGCTCACATCAACTCATCTAAAAATTGCTTATTTTCAGTTGTTCCTGAAAGAATTTTCTAATATGTATTATACTTTCTACTGACTTCTAATAGTACGATAACGTACAATTCAAATCTCTAATTTTGATTAATGAAAAGTTTTTGGGTATCTTGTATGTATTTTTAACAACAAAGAGAAACATCAAACACTTAAACGACCTCATTAACGGCACTTTTAAACTTAATTATACATTAAACATTAAACAATAAAATAAAATACAGCTCGTGCCTCGCGTAAATTAGAAGAAAGGTTAATTTGCATTTGAAAATAATAATTTTACATCACAACAAAACTTTCAAGTTCGAGTTAAGAAACTTAAAAAGAAACCTTGAATTCATCTTGTATTCGTTAATGCCTAACTTTTGAGAACTTTTATTTATAGAAATAGCGCAAACATGAATCCAAATTCTAATTTGACCCATTTTTACTATACTTGTGCATAATATCTAAGTATTTTTTATTTTTAGTTAAGTAATGAGAAATCTTTTTTTGTACAAAATTCTGAATTCTTCTTGTCAAGATAAATACTTTGGTATACTAATTCTGAAGCCAAAAAGTGAGGTTTTTTGCCAAAACTCGGACTGGAAAGAAAATAAAATATTTACCTAGAATGAGATGATAATATAATAAATGACTATACGTAAATAAAAATTTTGATAAATATCTGAAAACGAAATGGAATTGGAAGAGAGCTTACTGGGACTCACACACTTGGACACTTGAACAAAATAATTGGCTGAAAGAGAACACTCTGAACTCTGATAGAAATTCGCAAGACGCATGTTGAGTCGATTAGGCGAACTTCTATCGATTTGGGCTGAAGCAATAAGCCCAGCAAATTATATCAGTAATTGATGTCTTCCAAGAAATATAAACCAGAAGACTCGGTACGCATTTTCGTTTTGGATTGGGAATTCAAAGCTTGTTACTACAACGCTCTCGCATAGATGGCAAGACGTTAGCGCCAACGACAGAGGAAACTAAACACGAATAGGCAGGTATATTTTGCGATTCAATATCAGAAACAAATCATTTTATGAACTGCGACAAACTGGAAGAAATTGAGCAAAAACCTCGAAAATCTTGATTTCAAATGACTTGATAATGGATGCATTGAGCGAACGTCAGTGGCTGAAGACGTTGACAATAGCGGTTTTGTTCAACGAGACGCTATAAGCAAACGTTTAACTTACAACTTACAACAGAAGGTAAAGCGTAAAACGCTGCTTTGATCAACTATTTAAGAGTACACACGTGATCCTTACCTTAATCTCAAAAATTACGTCTAGAAACCACAGCGTGTTTTTGATTTTTTGCACTTTTAGTGCTCTGTGGTGCTGATTTTTAGCAGGTGCATATTGGTGGCACCCCCACCCTCGAATTTTTGGTGGTGAATTGGTGGATTCGTTTGTATTTGTTTGTGCTTTAAGTCCCGTCGTTTGTGCTCAACCCCTTCCGGAGATATTGCAAAAAACATTGCGGGGGTGCTCTAGAAATGCTGATGATTCATGCGTTTGTGTTTCGTTTGTGCTTCGTTTGTGCTTGTTTGTATTTCAAGCCGCGTCGTTTGTGCTCACCCCCTTCCGGAAACAATTAAAAAACATTGAGGGGGGTCAATAAGTATTTATTTTGATATTATAACCAACAAACGTTGTAATATACAGAGTGTCTATTTGATATTGGATATTATTTAAAAAGCATCCTTGAGAGATTTGGAATGGTGGATTTGAAACAATTAAGCGCTCCAATTGATTTAGAAACAAGATTGAATAAATGCGACAATGAATCAGTTGTAAAAAAGTTAAGAAATTGGCCATACAGGTCATTGGTGAGAGCGAGGACTTTGATATATCTCATGCTGTCAGTTATCTAAGGTAGTACCTACAATTCTTGTTGCAAGCAACTTTTATTAAAGATTCTCATTAATGAAACATTGGAAAGGTGAACAAGATATTGGACCATGTTAAGGAATATGTTGATGCTGACTGTCTAAAGTTAATTTTGGAAGGATCAATATCATGGGAATCAACTTTTTCTCAACAGAAACTAAATACATGGCACTGCCTTTAACTGCCTTGAAATCGGCATATCTTTAGCGTTTCATTTCAGAACCACCATTCTGCAAACTAGTGAAAGCTAAGTTGAGGTGTGACTACAATGGTATGCGAAAAATCCAGTATTTCATAACAGGAGCAAACGTACAGGATATTAATGAAAAAGTATTCCAAACGTCAACGGCATATACCTACTACTAATGAAAATAAGGCGAGAAGTTCACATAAACACGTATAGCGCAAAATCTTTCCTAAGGGAGCTACAGCCCTAAGGGAGGAACGAAGTTGGGGTTTCAGTCATATCTAGAGAAGGAATTTTGGCCGTTTAGGAATTTTTTAATGCATAATTTAATGGTTGGAACAAATATTAAGAATAGTGTTCTGGGGCGAGCCTTTAGGGGTAGAAAAGAATATTTTTCTCATTTACTTTCTTGTACACAAATTTTTTTTGAATTTTAATTTACAATTCTTAATTGTCAGAGATTTTTACATAAATTAGGTACTCTTATTAAATGTCGATAAACACAACAGTTCTTGAGAAAAATGCTTTGGAAATTTTGAGTGCACTTCACTCATTAGTGATTAGTAAATCACTATTATAGTATATGTAGCTATTATTCCAAAGTTTAAGAACATGTGCCAGTACTAAAAATAAGACAAAAAGTTTCTATAAACACGGAGTGAAAAATCTTTCCTAAGAGAGCTATAGCTCTGTGAAGAGGAGCGTTGAATAGTAAGCTTCCAAGGGGCTGTAGCGCTCTTAGGAAAGATTTCTTGCGACATGTTTATGGGAACTTTTTGTTATTTTGAGTAGTAGTGCAGGTCCTTAAAGCTTGGAATACTGTTAGGTACAAGCGTAATAGTGATTTAGTAATCGTGGAAGAGTACTCCAGATTTCAAATACGTTTTTCTCGAAAACTGTTGCGTTGATCGACATTTAATAAGAGTACCTACCTTATTTATGTAAAAAAAACTCCGGAAATTAAGAAATGTAAATTAGAATTGAAGACAATTTTCTTTCAAGAAAATTGAAATGAGAAAGATATCCTTTGCTACCACATAGGTCCAAGCCCCTGGACATAATTCTTAAAATTCGTTTCGACCTAAACAGCCAGTCAAAATTTCATAATTGTATTTTTATTCCTTCTTTAGATATGACTGCAAAACCTACTTCGTTCGTCCTTCTTCAAAGGGCAGTAGCTCCTTGCGAAAATATTTTGCGTTAGGTATTTATGGGAACGTTTTATCTTATTTGTATTAGTAGTATTTATATGCCTTTAACGTTTGGAATACTTTTTCATTAACACCATGTACAGGGTGATTTATTAGCTCACCGACAAACGTCGCCATATGAAAGCTCGTGGAATTTAAAGGTAAAAATATCGTTTCGACATTTGTCCGATTTCACTTATTTAAGGAATTACAAGACTTCAAAGTTCACTGCAGAACAGGCTATCAATAAAAATAACAAAAAAAGGTGGCTTATAACAAACAAAAATACGCATGTCAGGCAGGTGCATTTTCATTGCAACAACAATTCACAAAAATTACATTAGCATACTTTAGAGTGCTAAAATGCATATTTTTGGTTGTTCTAAGCCCACTATTTTTGATATTTGTTAAATTGACTGCAGTAAATTTTGAAGTCTTCTAATTCCTTAAATATTAAGTGAATAATTTTTTCTTACAAATTTTTAAATATTTAGGGTTAATTAGTTAGATAGATCTAATACGTTGTAAATGAACCCCAACATACACACATAAGTGAAAAAACTTTAAATGAGAAAATTTGTTTTCCACCAAGTTTTCCCGAGGCACTCGGTGGAAAACAAATTTTTTCATTTAAAGTTTTTTCACTTATGTGTGTATGTTGGGGTTCATTTACAATATAATTTTTTCTATTAAAATTACACAAGCTTTCATATGGTAAAGTTTGTCGGTGAGCTAATAAATCACCCTGTATAGTGTAAAAAATTACTTTGTCAGAGAAGGAAGTCGCCAGTGATAATACTATACTAGAGGCTTCCAGATTAAGTACATTACTGGAAAGCAAAGGACGCTTCGATTAGCATCAGCAAATTTTGAATTTTGGACATCTAAAAAGAAATTAATTATTGGCATCATTCATAATAATCCACAAATGAAAAAATATTTTCATTAATCTTCGAATTATTCAACTTTTTCTTCACTTGATGAGTTCTAAGAAAAATCTGAATTCCCGAGATACTTACCAAGTTGTTTGGGGTAAATTTGCCGATTAATGTAGACACGTTAATGCAAATTTTCGATCTAAACAATCAAATAATTTTATTTAATTAATCGCATCTAAATTGCTACAGATATATTGTACCATGATTGTACTTATCATTACATAAAGAAGGTCGGTTCTCACACACTTCACACATGCAAGGGCCCAAGGACGATCGTGATAACAACAGATTGTAGATTTTGCCCAACAAAACACCCATCCAATTTATTTATGTATCGATGTTACAAAATCCAAAACCTTCTTTATACAATAACAGTTGAATTACTGAAAATTGCCCAACTTTTAGAATGAGTTCATAAAATTCAATTATATTTTTGGTGCTTTCGTGATAAAATTAAGTTACAAAACGATAAAAAAAATTAGTTTAAATAGCACTTATTTAAATCGATGCTAAAATTGCTTCCTGAAAATTACATCAAGCGTGGGCTCTGATATTAAACTCGTTTAAAGAGCCCATAATATTATTTAGTAATCACTAACTAATCAAATATACGTTTTAGCTAAATAGAAATGTTAACATAACGAAAGTGACTGAAAATACTTTTCTGCGCATTTCCATACATTGCGACTTGATTTCCTTTGTCGACCTAAGTTTCGTGTTTGTATTCACATTAACAGGTCCCGGAAAATCACTTTAGATTAAAACGTTTAAAATCGCATAAAACTTTGTCTGTATGGGTAATTGGTTTCTATGATTTAAATTTACTTTTGCTGTCTATTTATATGAGTGAAACGCAATAACATTTGTTTTGTGCAGTTTTTGGGCGATTAAAGTTTAAATTAATAAAATACCAGTGTTATATTAATAAGAGTTCAATTTTATAGTTATTTGGAAGTTTATAATGAAAAAGTACGTGACTTATTGGGTACGATACAGAAAACGTCTGAAAAGTCGAATTGTTTGAAAGTTCGTGAACATCCGAAAAAGGGACCTTATGTTCAAGGTAAGAATTTTATGTAAATTCTAATTTTTGGATTATAAAACAAATTGTTTAATGAACACCTATTACTAATAGTTCAATTAGAATAAATTCAGAACGTCTTCCAACTTTCGCCTATCAAGGAAATTATTGTCGAAAGAATTTGTAAATTCCAATTTTTTCTTCTTCAAAACGTTATTTCGAATCAAATTTAAAAATCTAAGTCAAATTTCAATCGAAATGCAAGTTCAAAATTTCCAACGACACGAAAACGGAACTACAAAAATCTGATAGCAATTTGAAAGAACTTAAAGGGGGGTATAATAGGGGCGTCAAACTAAATTTTGTTAGGAATTGTCTGAAAAACGACTGATGTGGCGATGTGGCCCGTAACAGGACTTTTTTGTACGAGTTGAAAATATTAAAAAAGATATCAGAAATAGTACCTAACAATAGTATGCTCAGAAGCTCTCCCTGATTTCAAAAAACTAAAATTATACGAGGCGTTTCTATTTTCAATAGGAAGCTAATCTTATTTCCAGTTAAACCGGAAGTCAAAATATTAAATGTATCATATCACTAGATAGCTAATTTTACAATCTTTCAAACTACCTTAAATATACAGGGTGTTGTATTTAAAATATAAAAGCTAAACCCATTTCTGGTTAAACCGGAGGTTAAAATTTAACATGTTTGGTATCATTTGATAGCTAATTTTATGATATTTAAAAAACTTTAAAATATACTGAGTGTTTTCAAAAACCCTTTGCATGACTAATTTCCGGTTTAACCGGAAGTATTTTTTAAACCAAAATTATAGCGATAATAGAAATTCATGGCATAAATTATTAATCTACGAATTTGCAAATTACAAAAGAAGTTATAAATTTTTTAAATTTTGACTTTCAAAAAATCATAGCTCCGAATCTGCTCGTAGCAAACGAACCAAACAATGGTGTTTAATTAAGAACTTCAATAGCCACAACATATTAAAATATAGACAAAACGGCCGAAATCGATTTTGAGAAAATCCGTTATACTGGTCTCCATTTTAAAATTTGAAAAGGTTAGGTTAG
The DNA here is from genome assembly GCA_950108345.1 of Malthinus flaveolus. Lineage (NCBI taxonomy): Eukaryota > Metazoa > Arthropoda > Insecta > Coleoptera > Cantharidae > Malthinus > Malthinus flaveolus. The sequence goes on from OX467285.1 coordinate 71,086,616, forward strand.
GTTAGGAAAAGGAGTATAAATATTGCGGGTTAAGATTTTCGGAAATGCAACCAAAATAACCACCGTATTTTGGGCCACTCACAATTTTGTTGAAGTGTCCTAAACCAAATTTCAACAAAATCGCTTTAGGAATTTTTATTTGACGGTGTTACAGATACACACACGCATTCACCCAGACAGACGTTTTCTAAGAGTTTTCTTTTTTTAGCGTTTTGAATTAAGGAGGGCCTGAAACGCCGAGAAATTAAATTTAAAAATCATCATGTCGATCATAATACTTTTTCAAAGTAGCCATAGTGAACGAAAAAAGTAAAATTATTTTTGATCAATTCTCAGTTATATTTTAGGGCTCCTGAACTAGATAAAAAAGGTTTCTCGTGCCGCGCGTGACGGAAAATAGTGAAATTCGCGTTTCTAAATTGCACAATTTATTCTTTTCACTTTAGTGAAGCTCTCTGGTCCTGTAGATATCGGAGGAAGAGGTCTTAGACGATTTAATTTGTTTATGCAAGAAATTTTGTTATCGATATTTCAAAAAGAGCGGCTCACAAAGCTACACTTGCAATAAAATTATTAATGCCGTTAACTTTTTAGGATTAAGTCGCCAGACAGCCTACGATTACGAAACAATTCAAAAATGGCTGGAAATTGGCCAAACAAACAGGAGCATAGCTGCAACATTAACAAATCCACATTCGAGTAGAAGTCATTCGGTTTTCACGTTAACTTTTGGCGAAGGCGTTCAATTACATTTAGTAGATTTAGCAGGAAGCGAAAAAGCTGGCAATAAACGAAGCAGCATCTCAACTTTTAAAGAAGGCGCCAACATCAACAAGAGCTTAGTAGCCTTAGGAAACGTAATTTCGACTTTGGGTAATTAATTAAAATAATTTTTTTGTTTTTTTTTAATTTCTAAAATTTTTGTTTATTTTAAAGCCGAAAGTGGTTTGAGAATTGCTCGAAATCAACGAAAGAGATTTATACCATATCGCGATTCTGTACTTACGTGGTTATTAAAAGATACGCTCGGAGGAAATTCTAAAACTGTTCTCATAGCGAGTAAATTAACCCCCCACCTAAAAATCATTGTAATTATTTACGAGTCTATCTTTTTAGCTGTATCCCCTTCGAGCACTTGTTACACCGAAACAATAAATACATTGCGATTTGGGCAGAGCGCCAAAAAAATCGTTTCATGTCCCATCGTCAATGAAGATCCTAAAGAGAAAATTATTCGCGAGCTTCAAGCAGAAATAGCTACGTTGAAGCAATTATTACTATCGGGACAACAAGTACACCATTTCTATATCTTTTTAATTTTGTATTAAAATCTTTTTACGCAGGAATCCCATTTTGTGATTAACGACCTGAACTTGGAGAAGGCAGAAAATCGCCGAAACTTAACTTTTACGTCGAACGAGAAAGTTAATTTAACAAGCTATCTAGACGCGACCTTTGAAGATTTTAATAAGAACAATAAAAATTGTTCTAATCTTAACAATTTGAATGGCAACGAGTTGAAAGAATGTAAAAATGTGAAGGAATTTTGTATAGATTCTGTCGTCACATCAATGTTATCGGTTGACGATAAACTAAAGCAGTACGAAAAGTTAATGCCAATAATGGATGTCACGAGCACTAGTGATACAAAAAGTACAAAACCAGTGCCTAAGATGCGCCGAACGTTCAGTGTCGAGTCTTCTAAATCAACAGCTAAACCTACAAAACCTTTTGGCTCTTTAGAAACCATTTCAAACGCAGCTAAAGATCGTCCCAAGAGACTATCCCAACCTTTAGTTGTACGCCGAGGTACTGTCGATAAACTCAAATTAACAGCCCAAAGTGCATTACCAAGAAAACCAAAAGATCTTCCAGTTAGACAATCAGAAAAGGGAATTGTAACCGAAGTAAAAGGCCCCCAAAAGTTGGAATTAGTTAAAAAGCAACCTGCAAAACCACGTTCTCAAATAGTAGCAGCCGTAACTAGCCGCCTCTACGGTAAAGTTAAGAAAAAAGAAGTTGCGACCGAAACGGAAGTACCACAAACAACCGAAGAAGTGCCTCAGGAACTCACAATATGTTCCAACGCTCGTATAAGATTACAAGAATTGACGCGACAAGCCTTAAAGGCGCACAGAAGAAAAAACGTAGAGACCCAAACTGATTTATTTCCGGTCCTTAGAGTTAAAGAAATGTCGACAGATAGCGACGATTTGAAGACGGCCCTGGCCGAAATTAAGGACGCCCAAACCGGCACCATCGATGCAGAAACGAAAGAAATGAGCGTTACGTGTCATATAGAAAATTTTGATAATTATCAACAGGATTTGAAGAATACTTTTGTTCTGACTCGATCTTGCGGTACTCAAGCTTCAATCGATTCAACAAATAGTAAGTAGAGTCATCCCAGCAAAACAAAAGCCCACCATGTGACCAACGTGACTACTTAGTGCAACAAGACAAACTCGAATCAGCACGTTTTAACCAAACATCTGAGACTGCGAAATAATTGGCAATAACTTCACGTATCTGTCTACGTTCGTACTGCGAAATTTGAACGGTAATCACGTGGTGGGCTTTTCTTTCGATGAATATATAACTTTCAATACTTCATCCACCTCTTTATCAACCAATATTGTAGTCTAGTACATTTAAGGTGACGTATGACGCATGACTCGTCTTCTTACAGTGTAAGGCGTCGTTTTTACATGCGAGAAACATCAGACTGTCAGTTAGGAATATTTAATGTCAACTGGACTGTAAGTGCTTGAAAACTCGAGGAAGTCTTCCGGAAGTTGCTCGCAATACTGTAAATGTGCATTAAAGGGGACTTCGAGACTTCCTAGAGTTTTATCGCACTAACAGTCCAGTTTACATTAAACTAGTTTCTCTCTCCCTCTGTCTCTCGCTCTCTAAAGTTTCTCGCATATAAAGAAGAGGCATTTAGGTCTCGTTTTACTATAAACAATTTAGTGTAAACAGTATTGCAAGCGAGTTTTGCAAGACTTCCTCGAGTTTTCTCGTACTTCCCCTCCAATTTATGTTAAGCTAGTTTCTACCTCCCTCTCCCTCTGTAATTTTTCGTAGAACTTTTCTCGCATATAAGCCAAGTGACTTCTACAAGACTTCCTATTAAGTTGTAGCTCTATCAGTGGCGTAGCTATAGGGATTTCGGGGTTGCGGCGCAACCCGGCGTCGAGGCAACCCTAACGGCCGAGTTAAAATAAATAATAAGAGTAATAAGAAAATACAAAAATACATATTATTGTAGGTATTTAGACTCTTGATTTACAATTTCTAACGCATAGATAAAGCTCCTATAAATAAATAAATCTTATATTTTGAATTCAAGTCTTCAGCAGAATTTAATCTGCGGTTTCTAGTATCTTTAGCTCTTCGGGTAAGCGAGATCCCTATGCTGACGCCAAATTTCAATCACCCTGTATTATACGTATACCCCTTCGACATTTATTGAGGCAAAATCACTAATATACAGTGGCGGCTGGTGAGGAGCGTTGAATCATGCGCCATTTTATTTGGACTGGACGAAAGTGAAATTTAACTGCAGCGACAATTTCTTTATATTTTTTTATGAAAGATATTTTAGATTTTAAGTTAAAATTTACGAGATGTCATTAAAATTACCTATATTAACAAATTGCTGCCACTCTCATCTTTCGCGTGCTACTGGTGCTATCAATACCGAAAGATAATTTTTTGCGCTTTTGCTCATGTTTTTGTTGCTGCCGGGAAATTATCTCTTGTCTGCAGCTACAGAGCATGCATGAGCTTCATATAGTAAGAAGCTGTAATTAGAGTAATTATCGGCAGTATCAGATGGTATTATCACTATTATTAATTTGACATTAAATGTGAATCTTCTTTAATTTAGCCCAAGATTCGAAAAAGATGCCGGAACAACCACACACCTCGAGCATATCGTTTAAGAAATATCTCCAAGGAAAAACAGAGCCTACTTATACCATCATTAACCCCTGCAACGACAGTCCGATTTACACAAGCTCCGTTAATTTCAACGTATCCCACAACTACATCAATCAACCTCTATTTCCCGATTCGCTGACTACTCACGATAGTCTGGAAGATCACCCAAACAACATTTGTTTTCCAACACCAGACATAATCAGCAACCACAACTCTTTAGAACACGGAAATTTAGGAACCGACGTTTTTGCGTCCAATCCAAAAACAATATTAGAAGAGCGGTACGCAGCGTGTGAGACGGTAAACGAAAATTTAGAAACAGTCGAAAATGATGTCAGAGTAAGTTATAACTTGGACGCATTTCATAGAGCAAGGTCCTTGGAAACGAAATCGAATTGTTCTGAACGCCAACGAGACATTAAGATACAACCTACGTACGCTACACAAATTTGCAACAATAGTTGTGAAGAAAAATGCCAATTATTGAAACAGTTTGCTCCTTACCTTCGCAAACCGTGCGTGATAAACGACGAAAATTTCTTAGGTGTGCCGACTGCTTACAAACCTACGGTTTTAAAATCGCCAAGTCGAGAATCGGTAATTAATAAGCCGAAAAGAAAAACGGAAACAAAGAAGAAAAACGAAAAAATGTACGCCACAATGTCAAAATTCATGAGAGAAGCCACGTGTTTGATGGCCAACTTAAATATAGTCGCCGAAAAGTTACAAGAACAAAACGCGTACGATTTAGAAGTCACAATTAATAACATCGACGACATTTATAATAGTGGGCCTTCTAATTCTAACGAAATGTGCCAAGATTTTTCGACGCAAACTTATACTTTAGAAGAAGCTTCCACGCAGACTTCTCCACCTACGTCTTTAAGCCTGTTGGCCAACACGTCTAGCTTCGAATTTCCAATAAATAAATACGAGGGGGTGATAGAAGCTTCGTGTCAAAAAATAGAAAATTGTATTAACAAAATTCAAAATAGAAGCTCTGGCAGACGAGAGGAAAAATCGTCGAGTGTTAGTCCCAAGTTTTGCGACCACAAATTTAGTGAAGAAGACAACAGTGTGCATAGCAATCAAACTTATTCAGATTACGGAAGCTTAACAAGAAGTAATTTGAGAAAACATTCGAAATGTAGTCCTAGTGATTATTTAAAAAAATTGACGTGCATGAGAAAACAAATAGTTGAATATTCGAGAGACGATTTTTTAGCTAAAAATAATTCTTAAATTTCTACGGGGTGTTTTTTTAAACGTGTGTTAAGTATATACAGGGATCTTGCTTATGATAAGAGATAGAGACTTCAAAAAACAAAATTTATCCCCTCGATAACGTTTCTGAAATTTGGTGGAAAATAACAAAATTGGCGTTTTTAATTTTTGGCGCTAAAAGCGTTATTTGGAAAGATATTCTAAAACTGAAAAGACTTTCTAAAGAGACTTTTTCTGTTCTTTCGGACGAAGCCAAAAAATTATCGTTATCATTCTTAATTTATTGTATAGCGATACCAACTTTTGTTTTTCATATGGAGACATTTGAAATTAAGATTTTATTCTCTATCCCATGGCGTAGAATTTTTAAATGGTTCCCATACGAAAAAAAAGTTGGTTTCGATATAATATGTATAATAAACTAACAATGATTATGAAAATTTTTTGGCTTCGTCTGAGAGAACAGAAAAAGTTCCTTTTAGAAAATTGAATGCGCCAATTTTGCTATTTTCCGCCATATTTCAGAAACGTTATGGAGGGGGTAAATTATCTTTTTTGATTTAGTTTAGGCATAAGTCAGGAATAATTTTTGTCCATCTAACCAAGTCTCCATCTCTTATGATAAGAGAGGCCCCTGTACTTAACACGTATAAAAATACATTCTGAATAGTGTTGGGATAAATTGTATATTTTTAATAACACCATTTATACGAAGCCTTTGTATATTAAGAAATTAAAGAAATAACCAAATTTCGTTTAGGTCTATAATTTCCTTTCTCTAACTATAAATTACTTTTAAAGGTTTGAGTAAATATTGTGTTACGACAGCAATACTTACACACAATAAAAATATTAAGGTGTCCCAATTAAAACTTTTGCTATATTGTACCTGGCACCAAAAACTACAAGTTCGCAGTTATATCACATATTTTATAATGAAAATTATAACTAAACAAAACGAGTAAAACAAATCGAATGATTAATAACTCGCATTTATCGTTTTATTTCGTTTAGACTAACGGTGATTTAGTCTTTACGACAGCCCAAGCAGTTGGCTTAACGTGACCACCGAAGCACAGTAAATCTGTTTTTAGTATAACTAATGAAATAAAGATGTGCGTGTGCACGAAAACTGTTCCTAATTAAATGTATCTAATCGTTAATACATTCGGCTAATTTAGACCATCGCATCAAAAGCTACCTTCTTTAGTTTTCTAATTCCCATCAAATAACGATTGTTTACCCTTTAGCAACCCATGGCCAAAGGTGCGTAAACGCAGTTTTTTGGATTTAATTTTTTTGCCAGTCAGAGGCCCTAATTTAATCCTGTTTTTACAATAATTTGTTTGTTGTAAATAATTCAAACAATGTAACAATAATTTTTATTTCCTGAAAATATCGTTCCTTTTACACTAAAAAAATTGTCCAATATCCAATATGGCGTAATTTAACAAAGTATGGCTACATCCAAGAAATTAATTTTTTTCCTAACTATATTTTGGAATAATAATAATGATTTTTTATGCCAAACATTTAGAAAATATATAAGTTTCACACACTACTTTAAATTTTTGGGTTACTTTTTGAAAATACGAGGGTCGTCCGGAAAGTGGTACCATTTTTATTGGAAAGAGCATACTTTACACTACTTCTCCACATAATCACCAAGCAAATTGAGGCATTTGTCATAGTTTTTGTATCCCAGCGTCATAGTCCTCCGCCGCCAGCGTATTGAGATACGTAGTCGTAGTCACGCCTCGTTTAAGTTCTTCATCGTTGTCAAATAGTTTTCCAACCAGAAAGTCTTTAAGCTTCGTAAAGAGATGAAAGTCCGAAGGGGCCAAGTCCGGGCTATACGGTGGATGGTCGAAGGTTTCCCACTTGAGTTGCTGTTCAAATTCAAGAGGAAAACCTTCGACCATCCACCGTATAGCCCGGACTTGGCCCCTTCGGACTTTCATCTCTTTACGAAGCTTAAAGACTTTCTGGCGGGAAAAATATTTGACAACGAGGTGACTACGTATCTCAATACGCTGGCGGCGGAGGACTTTGACGCTGGGATACAAAAACTCGTCACACGTTATGACAAATGCCTCAATTTGCTTGGTGATTATGTGGAGTAGTGTAAAGTATGCTCTTTCCAATAAAAATGTGTATATTTGTTAATATTTACTCCTGTGTCTTTATTGCACAAACGGGTATCACTTTCCGGATGGCCCTCGTAGATAGTCATAATTGCATGTTTATCGAAAGGATTCGTATACGCATCTTTGGTCAATAACAGTATACTAAATTTTTTAAATGTTTGTGAAAATAAGCGTGAGCTCAGAACTCAACAAAAAATGATAGTGGAGTATAATTTTTTTATTGAACTTATAGCTTTCTTGTTTATCGTTTTATTTTGGATACCCCAAAATAAGCCCAATTTTCGAGATGGGAGATGAAAAGACCACTAACCATCAACAAATTGATGTTTATATTGCAGAAATACTAATTAGGTACATCGATGTTATTTATGTGACACCAAAAAGGGACCAAGTTACCGATGAAGAAGACATCGATGATATCGTTATTGGAGAAGAAACGCTGGAAACTGGAAACGGGTATTGTAGGAACATAATATAAAGTACAACTGGATGTAGAAAATGATGACGATGATTGTGAATGACGATTAGGACGATGACATTCCATTGAACAAATTAGCAAAACTTTTTGTGACACTAGAAGCCACAACTATAAGAGACCTTGAGCCACCTGATGGCCATAATAACGTACGCAAATTCGGCTCTCAAATTATTAATAAAGCTACCAAAACATAGTATCAAACGATAGTATGCTCCGAACTCAGAAGCTCTCCTTCATTTCAAAAATCTAAACGTATACGGGGTGTTTTATTTAAAATAGGAAAAGAAAGGAAAAGTATTTCAAATTACATTTATTGAACGATTACGTACATATCTACTATAAATTTAGGTAGGTACTTGATTTGGAATAAAATTAATTAGATAGGTATATAAGCGTTTCAAAGGTCGACAATAAAAGTGGAAATATAAAGCTGGATCCTCCCATTAACAACTTGTATGTTGATTCTAGAACAGCGCAAGAAATAATTATTTATAATCACCAATTTAATAGCAAGTAAAAAGTGTTAATCACAATACAGCTTTTTTAGTTCGGTGTGATTTTGCTTTTCACTTTTTTCTCATTTTTTAATGTTGCTGACGTCTACGAAACTTTTTATTAGTGCGATAGAAAAAATTAATTAAAAATACATTAAACATTCAAATCGGAACATAGGAGCTAATACGCTCCTTATAAGTGGCGTCTTAGTTTTGGGCCTTACGGCTCGTTTAAGACCATTAAATAAATAAATAAATAAAATAAATAAATAAATAACATTATATAAATCACTTATTTGCAGTTTGCTGCTCGCCAGTTTCTTCTACAAGAACAGTAATGGTATACTATAGGTACTATATCTATTAAAAGAGAACTATTTTCAAAGTCTCATAATAAAAAAAAAAGTCTCGAGCCCTTATTTACCGAGTTTGAAAAAGATTTACTAAATTACTTTCTCATAATTAAAAAAGCTGTTAAACGATCCGGGGGCAACGAGCCAGTTTTTAAAGGATAAAGTACAAAACTTTTAACGATGCAGGATGAAAGAACATTTTAAGTAATAAAATCGGCCGTCTGCTACTACCGTGGCAGCATTAACTTCGAGGTGGCTCAAGAAAGGTGGATTTTTGCTCTTTTTTCGATATTTCCCTTATAAATCAAAAACTACTCACCTTAATGAGAAAAGTGTTTCTATAAATATAAACTCCAGCAAATTTCCTATAAATTATATCTTTTGGCTTTTTTCCCTCAAATAGACAGTTTAGTCGCTAGAAAGCGTTGAAGTTTGAAGAAAATTCCAAAATACCAAAATAGGCCAAGCAACAGTTTTATCGCTTATAACTTAAGAACTACGCACTTTTAGAAAAATATGTTTTTATACAGAAATAAAGTAAATTCAATTTTCTACAAATTATGTCTCTTAAATTACATTCTTCAAACAAACAGTTTAGGTGCTAGAGCGCGTTGAAGTTTAGTGTATAAGACGTAAAGTGCTAAGGAGGCAGAGTGCAGATAATACAGAATGAGTCGGGAGGATCGCACCGAACTCTAGGAGCGTATTCTACACGTAAATATAAGACGAAAAAGCCCAAAAGTTGTTATCCGATTTTCACTTGTTTTCGAGTTAGGGCCTTTTAAAAGTCAATAATTTTTTTAAATACCTCCACCCTCCACGGACCTCCAAATATTTTCTCACTGGTTTACACCTAAATATAAAACAAAATAACTCTAAATGTTGTTATTCAATTTTCACTTGTTTTCAAGTTACGGCACTTTAAATGTTTACGTAATACGTACAGCAAAATTTTACAAAACAGGTAAAAATCGGATAGCAACTTTTAAGATCATTTTCTCATTTTGTCTTATATTTACGTGTAAACCAATGAGAAAATATTTAGAGGTCCGCATGGAGATATTTTAGACAATCGCCCTCATACGTCACATGACTAAAATACACCAATAACAAGCTTGCATTGTTTTATTTACTGCCAATGAAATCTTGATTTTGCAACAATTTCATGTTTCCAAGAGCGACGAGAAATATTCGACAATTTCCCTAGACTAATATTCGACGACCGATTTTATTAAATAATTTAAAACTAGCAACTATAGAACAATGAATATAGTAATTTATTTTTCTATCAACGTTTATTAAAAAGAACTGTTTATTACCTATATAAAATGAATATTTGTACAATTTGTGAAATTTATAGTACAATTATTGTAAGTATTTGGAACATTGCCTTCAATAAGCGGCTTTTTATTTACATTATTAGAAACAGAAGAAGTAGATTGTTGCCGTATTTCTTGAACTACTTTGCTGTGGTGCTCTTCATCCAACTGCAAATAAGGCTTGATAGATGTACTACTGCTGTGCCCAGTCATCTTAATCAAAGTTTGTTCTTGAACACCAGCTTTACTTAAATGTGAAATTGTAGTAACTCTGTGCGAATGATTGGAAATTTTCATCTTCTTTGTATCGACACCTATAGCCTCAGCTGCGCTCTTTGTCCACTTAGATATAGTATTTTTTCCAATTGGAGAATTTATAAACCATAAAGAATTTGGATCATCTTTTTTCCAAGTACGATTAGCAGTTAAAAATAATCTATGAATTTGTATGTTTTGACCCCTTTTGGACAGCAATTTTCTCAGGATTCTAAAAAATAAATCGTAGTTATCCAAATTTTTAATTTTGACTTTATATTTTTATTTCTCACCTTACTGGACACACAGATTCAGCCACTTTATTTAAAATTAGCCACTTCGAATCAGTAAGTTTTTTAGATCCCCCTTGTGCCGTTTTTGATATAACTGGATTGTATTCAATACGCCCAGTATGTGCACCTTTATTGTCATATTCTTCTTTAAAAAAAGATACCAAACAATTTGTAGCTTCTCCTCCACGCCATGCTAATTCATGAGCCGCAAGATGAAAAAATTTTTTTTGTAAGCCATTTGGCGTATTTTCATCGTGTAATGTTATCATTTCATGTACTTCGGATTTTGAAAGCGCTGCGGAACTTATTTTTCTAAATTGAGGTAACAACTGTAATTTTCTTCTACGAGAATCACGGGCACTTCTTGCGTCTGCAAATGCTATATCTTGAAACGGATCAATTTTTATTTGAAACTTTTTGAAATATAATTCTTGAATTTGCTTTGCAACTGAGTTCCACATTTGTTTCACCACTAATTCTTTATAATCAATTCCATCAGTTTTTTTCATATTGAAACCCCAATCTTTTAAAATATCGTTGATTTTCTCAGAAGCTAAGGGCTCAGTTTCAACGTCATATTTTCTCTCTTTACAAAACTTATCAAATTGTTTCCACACCGAATTTTTAGAGCGGACGGTGTTAATTGGCATGTTTTTTTTAATTTCGTCGTCAATATCTTTCAAAGTTTTGTTGCCAAACCTCGAACACATTTTTAACTACAAAATTGCGACTTTCTCTATGACAAGTATAATCTGACAACTAATTTCGCATAAACAAAAATCAAGGCAAACTTAATAATTTAAATTTAAGTTTTTAAATTTAAAATCAGGCGATTCTCTTATCAAATATAACGCGTTTGCGGGATATCTCCAGACAATTTTCCTTGCTATCAATACGCGTGCTTGTTGACACAGAAAACTACCCGCGCGCTGCGCGCTTGGGCAGTTTTCGAGGCAACAAGCACTTGTAAAAGATAGCGCGTAAAATTGTCGGATATATCCCGCTCCCTTGTTATATTGTATATGAAAATTTTTGTGTAACTCGAAAATAAGTGAAAATCGGATAAGTAACAACTTTTGGGTTCTTTTTGTCTTATATTTAGGTGTAGAATACACTCCTCCCGACTCACCTGTATATAAAAGTACTTACCAAATTTTTGACGTTGATGAAAAGCATAGCAAAGTACGTAATAATAAAGCCCGCCCTCGGCGACTCGAGAAGGGTGGGCTTCTGTTCTTTTTAAGTTTTTCGCTTGTAACTAATACAAAACTACACAATTTTTTAGAAAAGTTCTTCTATATAAAAGTAACTTACATCAAATTTTCTACAAATTTGTTATCAAAGGTAGTTTTCCTCAGATTCGCCGTTTAGGCGCTAGAGCGCGTTCAATTTTGACAAAATCTGTTCAAAAAACTGTTTTTTGTTGGTTTATCGCTTATAACTCAAAAAGTACGCACTTTTAGGAAAAAGTTTGTCTAAACAAAAATAAGGCACCTTCAATTTCCTACAAATTAAATTTCTTAGATTTTTGTCTTCAAGTGAACAGTTCTGGTGCTAAATCGCGTTGAAGTATAGCTCCTCGAGAAGGGTTGGTTTTGGGGAGGTTAAACTGAACCATATAGCGTCCTGAGTACACGAGTAATTTACATACCAAAAAATTGAATTTTTTGGGTAGATTTTAAATATATTATGGCAGACAATTTTAAGTGCATCAGCCTTCGTGGTGCCAGTTGCCTTTAATGGCCAAAGACCGAACTTTCGGCGAGCAGTGTGAAGCCGTTTTTGGCTCGACTTCTTTTTAAGATTACTACAACGGGACACAGGTGAGTTGTGTTTTAATTTGACTTTCCGAAGCAATTTATAGCTTTTAATTTCAGTTGCCGATCATTCGAAATCGACCGAACCTTTGTAACAATGTATTACTGATATTTTCTAATAAAGATGCGAGCAAATAATTTTTATTTGGGAGCTTTATATGTAGAAAGAAAATGCTACTTTACAGCAGCAAACTGCAAATGAGTGATTTATTTCCTTATGTTCCGCTTAAATAAAACATATAAAACTCCATCCACTTTAATAAAAATCTACGTTGTACGTTTTATTCGGTACAAATGTCTGTGTGTGCACTGTGCATGCTAACAAATTTATGCCAGTGTGGACATGTACGAATTGTACGTCGCGCAGAGCCGCTCTTGGGATTTGTGAGGCCCAGGGCAAAAATTATTGCTATTAAACCTACATATTTATGAATCTGCACCGCAAGCGATTTTTTTAAGAGGCCGTTGAATGGTTTTTAGTGGAAAAAGTGAGATGGGTAGAGGGTTTCGTTTTTATATTGAAATTTCTTCCAACTTTCTTCGAGTTTAGAGACTTGAATTTTCCTACGTTATATAATTAATATTATTAGTTTTATTACTAGAGGTACCTACTACTAATTTGTATCGACAAAAGGTGAACTTCTTCCTTATACCGTTTCGAATAAATATAGTATGTTCTAATGTTCTTCACATAAATAATAAATTCTAGCCAAATATTTAAGAGTGAGAAAATCCCCTTAATACTAAAAAATAATTTTAAGTTTTCGCTTTTCACTTACCACTGTTATATTTTCGATTGTTATTGTGTAATCGGCCACTCATTTTTATTAAATAAAGATTCAACATGAACGAGACCCGGTCACTTACTAACGAGATAAATATAGTAGGTATATTAAAGCATCTTTTTATTTTAGATAAAGCCTATTCGAATATTGTTATCGTATCAATGTGTCTTCTACGAAAAATATATTATCTCTGTTCATACAAAAGTATTTACCTTACATCTTTTTATTACGATTCTTTGTTTTATATTAATTAAAAATCACATAAAAATTGTTAAGATGGTGTAATGTGGAATATAAACGTGGTTATTTTATAGACCGATTTTGCTGTTATTTTATTTTTAGCACTGCCTTATAACTTATAAGTGCGAGATCCTGATCATAAACAAATAAATAAATAAATAATCCTAAATTCAACAAAAAACGCAAGGCCCAAAGACCTGGGTCTTGCTCGACCCCCAAGGGCGGCTCTGAAGCCACATGTAAACACACACAAGAATTTTCGCCACATTCAACGCACGCGATCCATTCGTTGTCATTTTTTTCGAAAATCTTTGCGGCAAATCCCACAAACAACGTATACCTAAATATTTACTAATGTGGACAAGGCAATAAGGCTTAAAATTAAATAGTTGCTTACGATGCTTACCAGATGAGCTGTCCGCGTCTGCGTTAAAAAATAGAATAGGTACTGTGAGAAAATTCATGTAAAGCATCTAGTACATAGGTATAAAAGGTATAGTCATGTTCTCACTCAATGATTTGGTTTACGATACATACCTGGAGGGTAAAACAACATACTTTTCTTCTTAACATATCCTGTTCCAGGAATACGAATTTCACAATGTATAAGAGAGCCTGGAGTTAACTTATCCTTCACGGCTGTAGCTACTACAATTACAGTATACTTCCCATTATCGAGTTTACTTGTACTCCATTCTACGGCCTGTAACGTATTTCTAAAACGGATTTTTTAACACACCAACATTGTAGTTCGACTATTGATTTATTTATTTACTTCACATAATTAGTATCGTCTTTTCTATCCTTGTAAATCATAATTTTTGGTTCCGGATAAACTCCATGGGCAAAACACGTAAAATTAATGTGCTGTTTATCAAATCCTGAATCGTATAGTTGTAGTGATGTCTCTGGAACTAAAACAATAAAAAAAGTAGTTGAACCAATCGAAAAACAATGAGAACAAACCGAAAACAATCATATTTTTCATGCTGAAATCTTCATCTGCAAAAGTCGATACGAAACATTTATATTCCCCGGCGAGATCTGTTGTAGGATTGATTATTTTCATAGCTCGATATACAGTTTTGGCTTCTCCGGTAGCTTGATACGTAAGATTTAATTTTTCTTTCATGATTCCTAAAGCTTGAGGTTCTTGTGGTGGGATCCATTGGTATATTACGGCGTCGTTTAAATACCATTTTAATACTAAATCGGTATCGTCGGGACGTAGCGAATAATTGCAGTCCAAAATAGCAGGGTGGCCGGAATCGTTACGTACAGCAGGGGGCACTCTTATGTAATTTATCTGGACAGCATCGACAATTTTCTTAACTGTAATTTAAGATAATGTGTAATAGATTAGATTTTAGACAGTGTAATAATACCGGCACGTTACCGGCGTAAATTTGATTTCAACTTTAGCACCCTTTGCGGTTTCACTTTCAATCAGTCGTTCAGTTAAAAATATAATTTTCAAAATAAACTCAGGTAGGTACTTGTAAACTTTGCTTACTCTTTTTTAATTGTGTTAAATGTGTTAAGCTAAATAGTTCGTCCACCTTACCCGTTGCTCTAACCTAACCGCGCTCTAACCCTAAACTTCAACGCGCTCTACCACCTGAACTGTTTGTTTAACAAAAAAAATTGAAGAGGCATAATTTGTAGCAAATTGAATGTACCTTATTTTTGTGAAAGAACAATTTTCTCCAAAAGTGCGTAGTTTCGAGTTATGAGCGCTAAAAATATTTATTGACCGAGTTTGGAAGTTTTTTTTACTTTAGCACGCGTTAGCGCCTAAAGCGTTTATCCGAGGAAAAAACTTAAAATATATCATTTGTAGAAAATAGATTAGATTAGATTTGCGTAGTGCGTAGTTTCGAGTTATACCCAAAAAACGAAAAAAGGGCCAAAATCCACCCTTCTCGAGCCTCCCGCAAGTTAATGCTGGTACTTTTAACAGGCAGCATTTTATTACTTATTTGCAGTGTTATTTCATCGTGCACAGTCAAGAATTTTGTAATTTATGGTTTAGTAAAAGTGTTTGCTGCCTCCCGGACAAACAGTTTAGATGTTTAGAAGGTATGTATGAATAATAAATAAGAAGTAGTATTAGATATAGGTGTATGGCGTATCACATTCATATAGTATGGAAAGCAGCTCCAACGCTCAACAGTCTTATTTCGTATACCTAGCCCATAAAATATTTAGATTTAATTTTCTATCAATCACGGCATCTTATTGGATTTTGTTACTTTATAAATCTATATATCTATAGGTATACTCTTTTCCTCACTATTCCGAAATGACTTTTTGACTTTAGCAACGGCAAGCAAGCTTATAAAACGTAAATAAAACTGACAAAGGAACTTAACATTTTACATAAAATAATTATAAAAAATAAAGGAACATTCCAGATAGGTAATTAAAAGAATTTTTGTAGAGCTCTAAACCCTTTCTCGTTTAATTATGATCCTTTGTTATTGACGATCCTTTTCAACCCTACTGCCTCGTAGCTCAAGTCAAAGCCATTTCGGAATGTAAGAAAAAGACCATACATTTTAATGTAAGAATTTAAATAATTTACCGTTCAATACAGAATACACGCTAATTCATGAAAGAGAGTATCAAAGTGTTCGTTGAGGCCTATGTAAAAGATAAATTAGGTATATAAATTTATAAATAGAATTGAACATATTACGAACTTAACGCTTTTTATTGATTTAATTTTTTTAAATTTTCAAATTCGTGCATTTCTTGAATATTATTCTTATGACTTTAAGAAAACGAATTTTATAAGTCTATAAGAGCGCTTTAAAAACCGCAAATTTCATTCAAAATCAACAATATTACGAATTGTACTACCTACCTGCAACTACCAATAAAACTACCTTTAAGCACAGAATCATAATTAAAAAACCAAAAGTAAACACTTAATTTATATCTAATTTCCAAACTTTGTACGTAATTTTATTTTTCTACCGAATAATTTTAAGAGATTTTAAAAGAAAGCGCGTCCGTACATTCTTCTACAATTTGAAATACTCGCGTGATTCGTTTGTTCCAAAATAGATGGCACAATAATTCCAATACCCATTATAGAGTAAAATTACTCACAACTCACAAGAAGCTTTATATAAAAAGTATTAAAAATTAAAGACTTTTGCGCTTTTTTAAAGCACATTTACATATATTATTTTAATTATAATAACTAATCTTTCAAGAAATATATAGAGTATCTTTGTAATGACTGAACATGGCTGGCTTAGCTACAGCTTTTTGAGACCAAAATAAAACGATTTAACCCAACCTCTATCTAAAAACGTTTTGTTACGGCACTATCGAACGCCCAAGATTCTCAACAAAAAAGTATGCCAAGAATGCATTTTTCCATTACATATTCACATTCCAAATTTCGTACTTGTCTGTAAAAGTAATCGTTTGTTATTTAAAAATAATATATACATTTTTGAAGATCTTTGACGTTCGATAGCGCCGTAACAAAGTACTTTTATATGGAGGTAAGTTTGTTTAAATCGTCTTATTTTGACCTCAAAAATCTGTAGTTAAGCAATGTCCGCTCATTTCAATGATTTCAAAGACACCCTGTATAATATAGGCAGTATAGTGCCTAGAGACTGGAGACACTACCAAAAAAATTATTTTTCACAACTGACAGCTATTGATACCTTTTGCATTGACAGCTAACGAGCTGACAATTAGCTATATGGCTAATTAAGTGGAGTAAGTGTTATGTGCTATATGGCTATACACCTGGAGCCATACCTGAGCTACTGGATTTACTACTAACTAGTGTACGTAGAAATGTGTACAACCTAAATAACTACGAATAGCACCGTCAAATACTTGAATGCTTCTGTTTGACGTTGGTAGATAATAATATGTAATATTTTACACAAATACATAAATTTAATTTCTATTTTTAACAGTTTTTTTATTAAGAATTACGTACATCGCGTTTACGTTCGTTACAAAAGTCAACTTCAATTAATTTAAAGGTTAACCAGGCTATTAAATCGTGTACATAATGTTTAATTTAACCGTCAGAAATGTGATTCACAAGAGCTTAAAACGCTGGCTCGCCAGTAGCTCGGCAAACACAGAGATACGTATGGATCCCTTACAAGAAGCTTCGTTAAAAGAAAAATGTTTCGTCGTCGACGACCACGACAAAGTTGTTGGAGTTGCTTCCAAACGAGACTGTCATACAGTGTCTGCAGATGGACAAATTCCATTGCATAGAGCTTTTAGTGTATTTCTTTTTAATAAAAATGGAGATTTGTTACTTCAAAAAAGGGCGTCAGGAAAGGTAAGCAATTCAGGCTATGCTATTCAAAATTATACCATTTTTAAATTGCAGGTGACCTATCCCGATTGCTACACAAATTCCTGCTGCAGTCATCCTCTAGCTGATTTTGTCGGTGAAGATGAAGAAAGAGACGCTATTGGTGTCAAGCGGGCCGCACAACGCCGATTAAATTATGAATTAGGAATTCCGGTTAACTTGATTCCTATAGAATGTTTTCAGTATTTAACTAGAATAAAATATAAAGATCTTGGCAATGGACAATGGGGTGAACACGAAATTGATTACATTTTGTTTCTGCAAGGCGATATACCTTTAAAACCAAATTCGAGTGAAGTTTCGGCTATTAGTTATGTACCTAAAAAGGAATTAGGGGCATTTTTACCTACATTAGATGGACCTTTAACTCCTTGGTTTTCTCTTATTTTAAAACATCGATTAAGATTGTGGTGGGATAACTTACAAAACTTAGAAAAGTTTCAAGATCATAAGAAAATTCATAATTTAGTTTAGAAGTTATGTTAAACAATATTAATTTTAAGTGCAATAGTATCATGTATTTATGTGAGTGTTTATTTGGTATAATTCTGGAATCGTTGAATATAAATAAGATTAATAAAAGTTGGAAATACAAAGGCCAGTAGCATAGCAAGTGTTAGCAATGTGGACCCTACACGGGCAAACTAAGAAGACGATACACGATATAGGTACTTAGAACACTATTCAGATATTTATTATCTACTGCATAAAAAATATACAAAAATGCAAACTAATTCTACTAACTTGCTGGAATATCGTTTATTGGCCTAGTTACAATGATTGGGTCATTGTTAGACTTTGTGCCATATAGAAATATAACAGTATCCTATCATAGATCGGCATACAGTTCATGAGTGTATCGGAACACGAAACGTATTGATAGACATTCATATTTCTATTTGGCACAAAGTCTAATAAACTATTCTAACTAGGGATGTGCACAATAAATTGATTTTTCATGAGAACCCAGCCCTTGTTACCTAGAGCTGTCGCTACTGTAAGTACTTATACTGTGCTCTTATGCAAAAGTATTGTTTTCTAAAATGTTGCAGTTTTTATTTCTGTTGTTGACTTATTTAATATATTTGATAAAAATCGACTTTTTTTAAATTCCTATCAACCGTTAGTAGGGTACTTCGTATTTCGACTATGCTTGCTTAAGGCTCCGATTTCGTTGAAAGTAAACGAAGCTAAAAAGATCTAAAGCTAATGTTCCGTGATCTAAAGTAAAGTATCTAAAACCAATTATTGCACTTCGTAACTTGAAACTAACTAACCTACCGGAGTCAATAGCCATAACCTCAATTGTTCCGTGCTGTTGGCTGTAGGATTGAACGTAAATTGTGAGGTTAACTTGCAATCTTTTAAAAGCGACTTAAATAATATTTAAAAATGAAGTTAACTCTGCCACTGTTTCGACAGCGAATTGGTTATTATTTAAAAAAGCATTGGCATGTTCAAGGAAAACGTCCAATTCTTGATACAGGAGCATCTAAAGAATTAGCAAAACGAAATATACCGATATACAAGCCCGAAGAAATTTTAAATAGTGGCCCAATGTTTCAATTGTAAGTTTATAACATCTAGTATCAGTATATTTACGCTATTGTATTTTAGAATCGAAGACATACCCGATTATATTCCAGAACCTATTAAATTTGATTGTACACACCCCGATTGGCACAAGAGAGTTTGTTACACATATAAAGATAATAATGTTTTACTAGAAGGTTTAGTTCAAGCACAAGTTCTAACAAAAACTGTCGTTTTACACGAAGGTTTGCCCGAAACCTTGAATTCAAATCTTGAACTCCCTAAAATAAAATCAAAAATTAAAGAAGCAATTTTAAATTCACATTTATTCGATGCTGAGCAAGTGAAATTACCTAAGATAAAAGACCCTTTACGACCTGCTTGGAACTTTCCTCGAACTTACGGTATATCTCAAAGCAGGATTAAGTAAGGTTTCTTGCAATGCACAATATTTGTATTATAACTAAGGAGTTTTACAGTAAATTATTGGTTACAAGATTGTTGCAAGTGGTTGAATCTATCTGCAAGCCCGAAATTGTTAATCAACGAAATATAATTCATAACTTGGACTTTGTATTTTCTACCGAGAAAGCAGGAGATATGTTGCAAATGCAGCTTCGAGGCGATACATTACTCACATCGTCAACGCCCTTAAAACCTCTTACAAGTCAAAACACAACTGAAGTAGCTTTACCTGATATTTCCCCTATTAAACACACCGTTACATTAAATCATGAACATATCTACAAGTTGCATAATGTTTATCGTAAGTGCAATTGTTAATATTCCATTTGTAGTTTAATGTTACATTTTCAGCGTTGAAACAATTTTCATCAAAATATCATCCCCACACACTATTTGTGCATTATGATGTAACTGAAGTTAAAAACTTGTTTGAAGAGGCAGTTACCGATTCACAAATTGAAGGTCGGACTTTATTGAAAGCTTTTGCAGCTGCCGCTTCTTATGCTAAAGAGACCTTTGGGGTAAGTTCTTACAAACGGACGAAACTCGGCAGGGTTTGTAAAATTATTGAAATGTACACTAACACGTTATTTTCAGGAAAAGGTAGGTGAACTACCACGACCTGTAACTCTTCAGTGCATACAAACTGATGGTCGTATGTTTCATTTTGGTGTTCTTCAGCTCAACACTCTTAATTTGGAAGAAGGAAGCATAAAAAATATATGGTATCAGACACCTATAATTCCTCTTTTTACTAAATGTGTGTATGAAGTAGGAAAACCAATTTTAGATGGTTACAATAGTGATGTAATAAGGAACATGACTGCATTCTATAATAGTGTTTAAATTATTAATATATCGGACTGTTATGTGCTAGGTTAATCTTTTTGTAAAAATAATAATATAACATTGACAAATTCGTGGTATTTTACACAAGTACTATTTCCAACGTTTATTTTCACAAATATCACAGTAAATTACATTTTGGTATCTAAATATAGAAACATGAATTTTAAAATTTAATATGCAATATGTTTTAAACTATACTGTACTGTATAGGTACTGAAACATCGACATTTTTTTTATTTTAACTTGTTTAAAAACAGACTGCACAATAAATTTTTACACGACTCTATTTCTATTAAAAAGCTTCCTATAAAATGGTTAATGTAAAAGCCTAATATAAAATTGAAAAATTAAAACACTACACACACATTAGTTTTCTAATGTTCCAACTTCTTTCTTATGGCTAATCTGTGCTAAAGTATTTTTTTGAACAAATTTGTAAAATCACGAATTACTGGGTCTTAAACTATTTAAAAAAATTTGCAAGTACACTGCTGTAAACTTTTTATCACAAATTTCTTTAATTTTACACCTCAGGTTACTTCTTGTGGTTTTTAAGAGCTTATTGAATTAAAACTTATTCGTTTAATAAAAAAATAACATTCATTGATATGTTGCATGATGGAGATTATTTGTAAAATTTCCTTCTCTAACCCCCTTACATGCACAAACACCTGCCGCTTAAAAATCTCTGAAGTAGGTAATTACAATTACTGTTTTGGCACAAAAAATTAAAAAATATTTTTCTGCTGAAATATGTTAGTGATTTAATTTTGGGGTATTTTGTAATACGGAGGTATTAAATTGATAGCTCCTCTAGTACTCTAACAAAGCATAAAATCAATAGTAATTAGTAATTAAAAATAATATTACAAATGAGAATGGGCACTTAATGTGTCTGATTACATTAATAACTTTTTCCATTAATGCTAAATTGGTAATACAAAATTTTATTATTTTCAAACATTTTAGTTTATACTTTTTTTAAATAGAAAAATGTATAGAAATTTTATTTCATCGTTTAAAAATATGCCAAGCATTTAAATCACAACAAACTGACTAGGTATGTTTGAGTGTTAATTAAGGAAGACTAAACTTATATTCGGATGAATGTCACACAGACGCTCTCTTTACCTTTAAATTACCAGGAAGAATAGTATGTGAAGGTCGATAATATGTATCGAGTAACGACTCGTGTTTGTCGATGTGATTAACGGCCAAACAATTACACGAGCAAACGGACGTATGATCGATATCGTCATCTCCGATTAAAGCATGTTCTGCTAAAAGTTTACCATTAACTTCCCCTTCTAATGTAAGAACTTCTTGAGATGATGGCTGTAGCTCTGCATCATCTCGACGAATATCCTCAGCATTCCTGTATAGAAAAAGGTAAGTAAAAACGTAAATCAACAAAATTGTTTACTTACATCGTCATGAAGCGTAAAACTAAGAGATTTATACTTGCAGCAACCACTGCTAGTCCAAAAAGAATAAAAATTAAGCTTAAAGCAACATAACCGGGTTTGTTTTGAAGGGCGTTATCGTTCTAAAATTACATCAGTTATTCGTAATTAAAATAATAACTTAACTGAAGGCTACCTGTAAAGCAACATAATCCCCAAAACCAATTGTCGTTAATGTAACAAAACAATAATAAAAACTATTGAAGTAAGTCCAACCTTCGTACTTGGAAAACACAGCAGCACCGGTAGTTATAATTATAGACGATAATATGCCAGTTGCTAACATTAGATTCATTTCTGTCGCTTCTACATTTTTACAACCGACGTACTTCTTCATTTGTTTTATTACTACTGACGCAAACTTATTGAGACGTTCGCCAATGCTTTGAAACATAACTAAACCCAACGGAATGCCCACCTAAACAAACTAACAATATTATAATATAAGTGAATGCCGTGTTAAGTTTACCATAGCATAACCCATGCAAAATGCTTTTCCACCCGCCGTAACAGGTGTCGAGTGACCATAGCCGATCATTGCTAAAACAACTGTAGCAAAATAAAAAGATCCGGCAAATTTCCATTGAGGTCCTGCTTTATGCGGCTTATATTCTATTATGGCAAGTTCGATCATTCTATAATCGTCGTCACTTATATTGTACTTCCGTTTAATGGCATTAGAAGTATCTATAATAAATTTAAAGTTAAAATGATTTTACACGCAAAAATGTAAACGTACCTTTTAACATAACATCGCGTTTTAATTCTTCGTCAGATTCCAAAGAATCGAATACTGCTGCTCCGATTAATAAATAAGTAAAGGTGCAAACTACTAACGATAATGTTCTTACACTTTGTCGTTTCATAATTATAACAATATTAATAACGAGATTTATATTTTAAGAAAACAAATCAATATAAAATGTATTGATTGAGCCGAATTGACGCTGGGCGCCGCGAGCGTCGTTTAAAATATACCAGGTGAGTATAATATAATTGCTATAAAGTCAAGTCCTTAACTAAAGCTATAAAAACTAAAACGGTATATTTTGTAACGTAATATACTTTCCAATAATTACTTAAATTAATTAAAATTTAAATACATTTTTTAGTACGAAATAGAACCAGGAGAACCAACCTATGCTAACAATTTAACCAAATGGCACTAGATTCTTATAAACATAACCAACCTAAAATATAACCAACATAACCTCACAACCTATGTTTGAAAAGCATGAGTTTTGTATGAATGAATAGTATCCACATAAGTAGTAAGTAGAATCGTATTTGGAGTAAGCGTATGATTTGTGGGCAATTTTGTTTTCAAAAGTTGAAAATAATATGGGAACTAAACGCAAGGTTACCATCGAATACGAAGGTAAAAGTAACTTTGGTAATTACCTACCTTTATAAGTTTTCACCTTAAATTTTACAGAAGACGTACATAACGATACACATCAGAAAACTTTAAAGGACTTAAAAAAGCAAATAGCCAGCACTTCCAGTAAAAGGCTAGAAGAATTACCTAGTAATTCTAGTAATGAAGAGGTAAGTGATGATGACGAAAATATGGTAGAATCGGATGATGATTCGAATAATGAAAATATAAGTGATGCCGATGATGATACAGGAAAATCACATGACGATAATAGTGAAAATGAAAGCGATAATGATGATAATATGAGCAAGTCTGACAATTCTGATAACCAAGAAGAAAGTGATGCAAATGCAGACGAATCTGATAATAATGATGAAAATAGTGGTAATGATGGTACAACAAATTTATGTTGGGCCGACGCAATTTCTAAAATATTAAAAACAAATAAACCTAAAGGAAAGAAAACGTTAGTTTTATCCAAAGCAAAGAAATTAACAGATATTAATCAATCAACTAGTTCGACTGTAAAAAGAAAGGTAAGCGTATAATACTAAAACTAGAAAAACATATTTTAAGTATCATTTTAGAAAAAGGAGGATACGACTGCACGTATTAAACCCGACATATTAAAAAGAGATCGTGAGAGGATGTTGTCAAAAATTGCCACGCGAGGTGTGGTTCAATTATTTAATGCTGTTAAAAAGCAGAAAAATGACATTGATGTAAAATTGGACGAAGCGGGACCTTTAGACACCAAACGGGACAAAGTTTTAAAAAATTTAAATAAAGAGGAATTTTTAAATGTGTTAATGGGCGACAAAAGTGAGAAAGTAAAAAGCAAGGATGTTAAAACAGAAAATAAAAGAAAGGAAAGTAATAATGGCGAGCCTACTTGGAGTGTTTTAAGAGAAGATTTTATGATGGGTTCTAAAATGAAAGATTGGGATAAAGAATTAGAAGAAGAAAGTGAAGGGGAAAAAGAGTATGAATAATCACATTGTTATAGATTAATGTATTTTAATTAATATTGATTTATTAATAAATTATAAGTTCTTGATAATTTGTCAAGTTGAATTGAGCATTATCCTTTTGTAGCCATATTTATGTTTCACATCATACTTATTATATTACATACCACATGTACATATGTACCTACCATATACTCATGGGTATAGTATTATTTGTAGGTAGATGGTAGATTTGTAGGCCTAATAAGACGTAATGCCATTATCTGAGTATTATGGCAATGAGTATAATGGAAAATCTATAATCAAATTTAAAACTGCACTCTGCCAAACACTTAAGAAATCCAGCTTAGCCAACGTATAGGCGCGTTTATAGTTTTTGAGGCCCTAGGCGCTAATAAATTTTTGGGCCCTTTATTTGAAGAAGAGGTAGGATGAAATAGCGCCGCAGACAAAATTCTTTAATTGTTCAAGGTCAAGCGGTTAAAATAAAGTTTTAAAAATTTAGTAGCGATTGATACTGTCTTCAAAAAAAATGTTTCACAAAAACAAGGTAGGGAAATTATTTCAGATAAGCAAAAATATTGTTGGACAATTCCGAGGCTCCTTTTGACCCAGAGTCCTAGACTTTAGCCTAATGGTAGACTGGGTCTGGGCCCCATTTTCAATTTTAATTTACAGTTTTCATCTTAATGATGCATTATCCAATAATTGAAACAGTAAAATGAGTAGAAAGAAATTTTAATTGGATATAGTAATATAAAATGAGCTATTTTGGGGCCCAAAAAAACACGAGGCCCTAGGCGCGCGCCTAGGCTTAAACGCTGCACTGAAAACCTAATGACCCGTGTCCTTAAAAATTTTAAAACTTGAATCGGTTCTTACATAAAATCCACACAATTTATTGAAATGAAATTAACGAGAAATTAAACGATAATTAATAAACTGTATTATGTCTATCTTTTCGTATAGTCGAAAGGTAGTCCATAGCTAACCTAAAAATTGCAGTAATTATTGTCAACAAAAATGGTCAACATGTTTTCATAGCTAGATTTATTCTGCAATGTAATCCAGTTTTTACGAAATGTCTGCAATTGATCGTGTTCGAATAATGGTGTTGGGAGACTCTGGAGTTGGTAAAACTTCATTTGTATACCAAGCAACTCAAGGCGAGCCATTGAAGTCTCCTAGCTGGACCGTGGGTTGCACAGTCGAAGTGAAATTACACGAGTATAAAGAAGGTACGCCGGAGCAAACTGCTTATTTTGTCGAATTTTGGGATGTTGGTGGTAGCCACAATCATCGCAACACAAGGCCTGTATTTTACAATCCATGTCACGGAGTGATATTAGTTCACGATTTAACTAATCGTAAATCTGAAGACCATTTGAGGAATTGGTTAGATGAACTTATTAATTCGGACAATAATATCAACAATTCGTCTTTGGCTGGAAACGAATGGGATGCAGAAAATTTTTTAGGCACAACGCAAATGCCAATTTTAGTGATTGGGACTAAATTAGATCTTTTGGATGATAAAAAATCGAAGCTAAGAAGTAGTAAGGTAGCTACCGAACTAGGTGCAGACGAAATTATTTTAGATTCTAGACAAATGAGGTATTTAGCAGCTGGAACTTCTAATGCTGTCAAGTTAACAAGATTTTACGATAAAGTTATCGAAAAAAGGTATCGTAGTTCCCAAAGACATAGTTCTTATTCCGAAAGGTTTAGTAATAATGCCGTTTCCCCTACTCTATCATCTAAATTTTATTCGCCAACCCATCAAGACTAATAAGGGCATTATTGAAAACTATCGTCCCGATAATTCCATAATGTAGTTCATTAACAGCTAGGTACTGTAAAGATTTTACAGTAATTCGCAAATATATGTTTATTAGTGAGCTTATAAAATTTGTATCAATTATTTCGATTCAATTGTATATTTTTGAAGTTTTTTTTTTTTATTTAGTTAATTGTAATTGCAAATAAAGACGCTGAAAACTAAAAATGTGGAAGTTCTTCAATTTTTAACAAATGTCAATTGCTTCAATTCAGTTTCCATAGTCTCCACTTGTTCCGGAGTTAAGTCAATTAAGGGTTCTCGACAAGGACCTATTTGGAAAGGAGCAAAAAACTTCATTGCCTGTTTCATAGTTGGAACCCACGATCCTTAAAAAAATTTGATAAAATTCCTCTAGAAATAATTATAAAATATTACCATTTTTTGTTACAATAGTTATAGCAGAATTCAATTCTTCTTGCACCACTTGCGCTTCTGTAATATTACCATTTTTAATTAAATTTAAAATGAGTTTGCCGTGATCGGGAAAAACATTTAAAGAAGTTGCAATAGCCGAATCGAATCCTAATGCATAGGCACCAGCCATAATCTTAAAAAATTACCAATTTACGGTCTAAATGAGAGTTCGAATACTTCTGCATCTTACTGTATCTGCTCCTAAGAACACTGCATACTTTTTGTGTTTAGCTAAAACTGCTGTTACTCCTTCATCTAAGAGGGTAGATGTAAACTTAATGCCACTAAAAGTTGGAATTTCATTTTGAATTTCTTTCAATAAATTTCCCATGTGAACTGAAAAGTTATAAGTGAGTAGTTTTTTTTAAATTACTTTATAAAAATAATCCCTTACTATTAACATTAGTGATGCCAGGTATGTGATAGTACAATAATGGCGTTAATGGAGCAGCTTGTCCAACTATTTTTAAATAATTTATTAGTTCACTAGTAGTTTGTGGTTTATAATAAATTTCTGGTAAACATAACAACGAATTAGCTCCACTTTGTTCCGCATGTTGCGCCTAAATTACACAAAACTAGAATTTCTAGACTAACAAATATATCTTAAGTACCAATGCAATAACATCCGGTAAGTTAGTTCCACCAATTTGCACCATTAAATGTTGCTTAGTCTCGCTGCAAGTTTTTGCCCAAGCTTCGGTGACTAATTTTCGTTCGTTTAAAGTCATACACATTCCTTCACCACTAGTTCCATTAACTAACGACAAGTCTTAAGCTTTATGATTTTAAAAAATGGTCACTTACTTAATACGCCCTTGATTCCGCCTTTTAAAAGATACTGTGCATATGGAGAGATTAAAGTCAAATTCAAGCTTTTCTGGCTAAATAAACAATAAAGGAAATAAAGAATTAATTTTAGCAAATTTATTAACTTACGAATCATTATTAAAAGGTGTAAAAACTGGTGCAATTAATCCACGAAACGTAAAAGGCACCTAAAAATAATGTACAATTATGAAAACAATCAGAAAATTTCAAAAAACTTGACCAACCATTTTTAACATCAGTGTACTTATTACACAGTAACAATCTTTACTTTTAAGATAACAATAAACTGAATAACAAAGTAATGTAAAAATAAACTTAACTGATAAGATAGTTACTTACTATACGTATCCTATCTTCAACCTTTGCTTCAACTATCGTTTCATCGGGGAAATTGTTTGCCTAAAAATTATATTAATTAGTTCATTTCAACAAACGTACTAAACGTATCCTATCTTCAACCTTTGCTTCAACTATCGTTTCATCGGGGAAATTGTTTGCCTAAAAATTATATTAATTAGTTCATTTAAACAAACGTACTAAACGTATTCTATCTTCAACCTTTGCTTCAACTATCGTTTCATCGGGAAAATTGTTTGTCTAAAAATTATATTAATTAGTTCATTTCAACAAACTTGGTTTTCAACTTTGCTTACTTCTTCCGCTTTTATAAAAACACTTTGTTCCTCCTCCTCTTCCTCCATGAACATTTCTTGTAATTGAATTTCGATATTATCCATTTTTTCTAACTGCGCAAAGTTGGTTTTATCACACACAGAATCACAATTAAGTATTTTCCTTTTACCCTTTTTAGGCTAAAATTAAATCTATATCTAAAGTTGTAAAATTAAAGCTCGATACACATTATAGTGCTGCTCTCGTTTCAATAAAATGTATGGAATAATTTTTGTGAGCTAAAACCACAAACGAATAAATGTGATACGCAAGCAATATTCACATATTACATACTTTCATTAAATCTAAAATAGCTAAATAAAACTGAGAGTGGCACTATAGCGTGGGTCGACCTTAAGAGAAGTAAAAATTTGGATTGTGGACTCCCTGTTAATCTCAAGATACTGAAATTAGTTAAATTGCTTAATCTTTACCTACCAACTTTAATTCGTGATTATGATTCAAATTCATAGCCACAAGTTGAAGAGCATCACCAAGTTCTGATGCTTTGAATCTTAAATAAGCGGGACAGTTGGTAGATTTTAAGCTTCTAAAATTAAAAGGTCAAATTACATTTCAACTAAACGAACGTTACATACTTACGGAACACGCTGCCTTATGTTTTTGCTTTTCGATTTAAAATCCATTCCTCCGTAAATACAAGAGAACTTCAAGTCAAAATATACTAAAGAAGATTTCAGGTTTTTTTGTATACCTCCATTTTTAGCAGTAAGAATAGTTCTAGCATCTCGCTTCCAAAATTTACATTTCGATTGTTGACTAAAGCAATCCATACTTTGCATTAACGCTTTGTAACTTGGAAATTTCATGCCAATTTCAAAAGTATCCATTTTTTAAACTAATTTCAAATTTCAATAACTAATAAACATATACATATAACGTTCAATTCAATATTTTTATATACTTTTCTCCCAGAATTTACATAATATTTTCTTAGGTTATGTTGTAGTCGAAGTTGAAGTTTTGCGCTTTGCGGTTTTGCCGTTTGTCAGCTGTCATCAGCTGTTAGACGTCAAAACACTGTCGGGTTGAAATCCACGTTTACCGTTTATCTTTACAAAATGTAAATACGAATTATATATTTTTGATTAAATTACTTATTTTATATTGTTAACAATGGTGCTAAGAAAGTTGAAGGGTTATCAAGACATCGAGGATTCTCCAACAAATATTAATAATGTTACACCTGTCGACTCGGATTTTACTGTTACCCAAAACATCGAAATGGCATCAGTTTCTGTTGTTCCGGATGGTACAATTACACATAAATTAACTTAAAAATTTCAAACACATACGTTTTAGATACTTATACGGTAACTCAGGCAGTTAATGCGTTGGGTTTTGGCTGGTTTCAAGTTAAATTATCATTATGTACGGGTTTATGCTGGATGGCCGACAGTATGGAAATGACCATTCTTTCTATTTTATCACCAGCTTTGCATTGTCACTGGCATATTTCGAGGTAAGAGTTGGTTATAGGTTCTTTCTAATTGTACATTGAAATTATTTAGATATCAACAAGCATTAACGACGACAGTTGTATTCTTGGGGATGATGCTCTCATCTACATTTTGGGGGAACTTGAGTGATAGATATGGACGTAAACATGTTAGTAACTGTATAGAGCTAAATTGGTGTACTAAAAATAATCTTTTTAGGCATTGACACTTTGTGCACTTTTACTTTTTTATTACGGACTGTTAAGTTCTCTGGCGCCTAGTTACATGTGGATTTTATTATTAAGAGGCCTTGTGGGATTTGCCATTGGATGTACTCCCCAATCGTAAGTATTATATTTAACTGTATATGTTGTATGTAGGATGTTTGGAGTTTATCGTTTTTAGTGTTACACTTTATGCAGAATTTTTACCGACTAAACAAAGAGCTAAATGTGTTGTATTGCTTGATGTAAGTTTTTGTAATTGTGTGTATTTTTTGCATTTTATAATTGTTTGTGCAGTGTTTTTGGGCTCTAGGTGCTTGTTTTGAAGTTACACTTGCTTTAATTGTTATGCCCACATTAGGATGGCAATGGTTACTTGCATTATCTACAGGACCATTATTAGTATTTGTGTTAGTTTGTCCTGTAAGTATTTTTTTGTGTGTTTGTTTTAGTGTTACAAACTTATTTGATGCAAATAAATTGAATTTATTTTTGTAGTGGTTACCAGAGTCTGCAAGATTTCATGTTGCAAGTGGACAAACTGAAAAAGCCCTTGAAACACTTGAAAAAATTGCAAAAGATAACAAAAAACCTATGCTATTAGGGCGTCTTGTAGTAGACGATGCATTTCCACAGTCGCCTCATAGGGGTCGTTTTCGAGATTTACTAGTACCATCGTTAAGAATGACATCTTTGCTGTTATGGTTTATTTGGTAAGACCTAAATCGTGAAAAAATCTTTTAAGTTATTACATGCTATTACTATGCAGGATGGCAAGTGCATTTTGTTACTATGGCTTAGTTTTAATGACTACAGAACTATTTGAGAGTTCTAGTGATAACTGCCAAGTTAAAAAAAGGGAGTTCTCCCGTATTGATACATGTGCAGCCGATTGTAAACAGTTACAAACTACAGATTATATGGATTTACTATGGACTACTTTAGCTGAATTTCCTGGAATTTTCACTACAATTTTCATTATTGAAAGATTTGGCCGAAAGAAGACTATGGCCCTTCAATTCGTCGTCTATGCCGTAATTTCGACGGTCTTAGTAATATGCACTCAAAAGTATGTATTTAGTAAAATAAGTACCCATTAATTTATTATTTACATTTTAGACGCGCATACTTGACTGCAATGTTATTTTTGGCACGTGGAATAATAGCTGGTGTTTTTCAAGCAGCTTATGTGTATACACCTGAAGTGTACCCTACTTCGCTTCGAGCAGTTGGAGTGGGTTCGTGTAGTGCTATGGCTCGATTAGGTGCTATGGTTACACCATATGTTGCACAAGTAAGAAATTGAATCGGTGTTAATTAATTAAAATTTTGAAATGATCATTAATTTACGAAGTTAAAAATATATTTGTTTTTTAGATATTGTTAAAATCTTCCGTTGCATCTGCTACCACAATTTATGCTATTGCTGCATTATTAGCTGCAATTGCTTGTATGCTTTTACCAATTGAAACTAAAGGCAGGGAACTTAAAGAAAGTGTGGAACAATCTCCACATTAATTATTGCGATTAGTAAAATGAAATTAAAATGTTAATGTTTGTTAAACCAAAGTATTACAATATCTGCTATCTGCTAGGTACTGTTATTTAGATTAAGAAAAATATTTAATACGTATTAACTTGTACTTAATGCCAAGCGTTGTTAATTTTATACTAATTTATTTATTAATTTTATATATTTATATTAATTTATGTTGGTCCAAGGGTTTTTAATAAAAACAATAACGAAAATAATTTGCAATTTACGCCTCTCAAAATTACGTTTTCTAAAGTCCCCTACACACGACCTGATTTGGTCAGGCGGTCGGGCCGATTTGGTCATATCAGGTCGTGTGTAGGCTTGTCGTCTGACATTTATTGTGTCGGGTCGTCGGGTGTTGTCAGATGGCCTGTCCACCTGACTACCCAACCGCCTGACCAAATCAGGTCGTGTGGAGCATTGTCAGACGATTTAGCGTGTAGGCAACACCTGATTTGGTCGGACCGACTGTCAGGCCGACCGCGTCAGGTCGTGTGTAGGGGACTTTATAGAGCACCAAATTCTTATTTAGTAGGTATGTATTATTAATCGATTCGCTCGGCGGAATAACAATTCAACAATGGTATGTAAAAATAAACTGAAATAGGAAGTCCTGCCATCTATTGACTTTAATAATTTGAATGCCCGCTCTTAAATAACAGCGCGAATTAGCAGTTTACTCAACTTGGGTCAGATACGAAACTTTTACAACGCTTTAAATGATTTTATTTACACGTATGTAGAAATCTGATTTATCGTGATATACTTGTACAAGAGCAACAAGGAAAGAAATACGTAATTACTTCAAAAATATATATATTCAGTCACTATTGTGACTTGTGACACTGAATTCAAATTTTATTATTTTGAAACCGTATTATATGATTCGAATTTTGGCGGTTTCGGTTATTAGATATTTGTTACTAAAATTTCAAAAATAGGCATTTAATTAGTAATTAATAAATATATTTTTTATGTAGTTTAGTTTTTACTTAAAATCTTTTAAATAGTAATTATAAGTGTATGGTAGTGGGTAGTGGTAAAATTTTGTTTACAATTTTAAATACTGATTTTACATTAAAATGAGTAAGTACTAGAACTAGAAATTATGCAGTTAATACTTATATAGTTTTGATTGAACCAAATAGATCAAAATGGTAATACTAGAACTTGTGGTGTACTAGGCTGTAATGTAAATGCTCTTCCCATGCACAAGTTTCCTACAACCGATAATGATCGCCTGAAAATTTGGATAGCAGCTACTGGAAACCCCGAATTTTTAACTATTCCACTAAAACAAATTTTAAACCGAAAAATATGTCATAAGCACTTTGTGCAAGAATACTGTATTGGAACAATTGGAACTAGGTTAACAAAGACTGCTGTTCCAACGTGTTTTTTACCTGATGGTATAAAAAAACAAATTTTAAACATTTAAAAAATAATAATCGTGTTTTAACTACTTAGAACGGATTAATGCGGAAGACATTGTTCAAGTCGATGATACAACGATTGATATCGATGCACCAACAATGAATTCTTCGGACTGCAGTAAGTTGAAATGCTCATTTTGAGAGCGCATATTAGTATCCGATATACCTATGTTAATTAGAAGGTTGGTTTATGATTTATGTGCTTCTGTGCACGAGTAGTGCAAATCGTTTAGTTTTGGTTAAAATATTGAAAAACATAACCTCACAAACTAAAAACTGTCACAGGTCAGTGTTGTTGATATTGAAGAAGTTTTCTTTTTAAGATATGGAGGATATAATCGAAGTGTTTGTCAGAGAAAACAACGAAGATAAACGTATAGAAGCTACTAGTGTTAAAGAATTATTTACGGGATTTAAGCCATCGCCCCATTCGTCTAGCGAAAGTGATGAAACGGACACCGTAAGTATATCGAAACAACGTAAAAGAAAAAGCACAGACGAAAATATTCAAAAGAAAAGAATATACACTCAGAAATATCGTAAAGAATGGGAAAATCAACTTGCATATAAGCCGTGGCTCTCGGAGAGTGTATTGGGAAATTCATATTTTTATTGTAAATTTTGTAAAGATAATAACAAATGCGGTAAAACAGAAATTGAAAAACATATGAGTTGCCGAAAACATCTACGTAATTCAAAAATACCACAATTAAGAGTGCAGGTTCGCTTAATTTCTTCATAACACAAGCAGTAGGTACTGATTAAACATTTGTTTTAGAAAAAGTTCAATTTCAAAGGATTATTGTGTCCTGTTTTTACCCCTTTTACTGGAAGGTAAAGATTAGCAACTAATTTTATTTAGATTCAAAATTATGAATTTTAGAGAAAAGAGCATAAACTACGGAATTATTCCTCATTATGCAAATTATTTGTTATCTTCTGGAGTAACTGGTATTTTAAGTATGTAGTAATTGTATACAATGTTAAAGTATTAATTTAAATTTTTACATAGTAAATGATCCATTTGGTGAAGGAATGTCTCTTACAACTGCTGAAAGGATGAAATTAATGGAAGAATGGGCTAAAGCATGTGAGAAAACAAAACAGCACTTGATGGTTCATGTTGGTGGAGCACCATTTAAAGATGTACAAGAAATGGTAATTTTAACAAACTCAATCATGAAATACTTGTAATAACCTATAATTTTGTTCTAGATTCGTCATGCCGAAAAGAAAAAAGTCGATTCAATAGTAGTTTTACCGGATTTATACAGTAAACCCAAAGATCATTTCGATTTAATGAGATACATTAAAATTGTTAGCGACACTGCAAATAATTTGCCCCTGTTATATTATCACAATCCATCATATACTGGTGTAGATAGTGAGTATTCTGAATCTGTAATTGATGTAAGTTTCAAGTGTCTAATGAATTTTTTAGTTAATGTAACGAAATTCTTAAGTGACATTCTAGGAGAAATAGATTCATTTATTGGGGTAATTTTCAATGATAACAATTTAAGCGATGCCACATCTGCTTTACAAGTAAATGAAGATAAGTATATCGTCTTTATGGGTACCGACGAAGTAAGTTTGAACAATTATTAACAAAACCCCCCCTAAACAATTTTTTTAGATATTTTTGGGCGCATATATGAGCGGATTTAATTCCTTCCTAAGTACATCTTTGAATTTTATGCCGAACACTGTACAAAAAATTCTTGATTATACCAAAGATGGAAACTTTACCGAAGCTCGAAAAACCCAAAATTTATTAAGGAACGTTTTGGAAAACATTTGTAGACACGGTAAGGTTTAACGAGCGCAATTATTTTAATTACTAATTATAAAATTCAAGGTGAAAAAATACCGTCGTGTAAAGTATTAATGAACATTTTAACACCAATAGATGTAGGATCGGTACGAGATCCATTAGTACCAATATGGCAAGATAAAATTAACACGATGAAATCAGATTTAAGCAATTTGCAAGTTAAATTTTAAATTGATGTAAAATAGACTAAAATTGACTAAACTAAAAGTACAAATTAATGTGGGCAAATGTAGTTACAGAACAAACAACTAAGCGAGTTGTGGGTGGCCGTGTCCACTGTACACCAACACTACCTTTTTACTGGATATTTAAAAAAGTTCTTAAAAACTGTAGTCTAGAATCAACTCAATTAGCCGAAAGTAATTGTTAATATATTTTTTAGTACATGCTCCCTAAAATAGTAATTTTGCAAACAAATTTTAGTCCGCAAAATGGCACTTTAGCGGACCGAAGCTCATAATGGTAACTTAGCAACACTTTAAAGGACTGAATTTGATTTTTGTTCAAAAATACATAATAGACCGAGAGATAGACGGAGTAGACAGATTTTGGGCCACGATTTTATGCAGTTATGCCTTTCAGAGGACAGTATTCTACGTGTATCCTGATGATAATATTATAAATCAAAAAATCATCTTGTGTTCATGTTAAAAAATAATTATGCTTTTGCTCCAAAAGATAAAAAATACTTGGGCATGCGCAATCGGTGTGCCATCTTGGCGTAGGCACTTTTACAACAAGAACTTGTGTATACTTATCAGTTATCAGTGGCATCCTGTTTAAAAACGCGGAAATCCTTCAAATTCACGTGACTATGCCAGCCCGCTGGGCCCACCTTAACGGCATACCGATGATTTTCCGAAAAATTTTGATTTTAAATTTCATTACCAAACACATGGGACATGGCAGCCTTTTTTGATTTATAATATTATTGTCATCAGGGTACACGTAGAATACTGTCCTTGGAAAGGCGCACTGCATAAAATCTTGGTCCACAATCTCACTATCTCCAGGACTATAACGTTATTAACAAAATAGAGATTTACGGAACGTCACCCATCGCTTTTATTACAAATAGTTTTTAATTTTTTGTTTGTAAACAAAATGTGACAGTTTCCATGGCCTAGGTTTCATTATTTTGTTTGTTATGGACAAGGCACCTATCTGAATTTAATTTATATCGACTATTTCAAAATTTCATATTAAATTGTTATTTTGGTAATCATTTTAGGGAGCTTGTACTAAAAAATTTTTTATGTAATACGTCCGCTAAAGCTTTGTTTTGCGGACTTGTTACATAAAATACTATTATTTTACTTAAGCATTTACGTTTTAAAGCAATAAAAAAAAGTTTTAATAAAGTATTTGAGAGAACGGTAAAAAATTTTTTAATTTCCTTCATCACATACATTACAAGCCTTATATAAAATAATACAATTAATACTATACCTACAGCCATTTTAACAAACGGGATCAAATTGTTTACTTAAATTTTAAATTAAATTGTGTTGATTAACCTTAAGGGTCAGTTTTTTTTAAAATCACATTTGTAAATGTCTTATATTTATATTGATAAAAAAGTTACCCCACTGAATGTCAGTTCTTATTTTAACTCAATTTTTATACATTAAAAATTAGGCGCATGTTTCGTGTTTTAGCCTCCTCCTCGTATATTATTTATTTCAAAAAGTAATTTAAATTATACATCTATTAATAATCAAAAATTATAAACTACAAGTTTTTTAAACAAATTAAGGTTGTAAATATATACAAAGAGGGTACGCTAAAAAAAGTAAGTATAAAAATGGCTCATCACAATAATTGGACTTCTATAATTTAATGAAATCACTTAGGTACAACCTTTTTTTACGTGCGATACATTTTAGGATTTTTTGTAGAATACAATGTTTTTGTTGCCACATAGTCACAAAGTCACTTTAAAAAATACCCAAGCTTGTGATGGCGTGAGGTGTCGAATGGTTTCTTTTAATATAAACTAATTGGTCAAAGTAAAGTGCAACGTGATAACCAATTTGTAGGTTTCCTTTGCGGTTCCGCTGCCTTAAGTTGATGACCACTTTTAGGAGGATTACTTGCTTCCTTAAATACAACATCGATTAGTTTTATAAATAGATGCTATCAAAGTCGGCTAAAATATCCCCTTTTCTCGTGATTTTTACAATATTCGTAATAAATATAGAGATACTTGAACTGACCATGACTTTATAATTTAAGTTCATGAAAGGATCGATGAATTAAATTAGACAAGGTTTATCACAAAGTATGATTAGCATGCTGATTAATTAATTTATTGCAAATAACTGAAGAATACGCAGTTGCCAAATTATGTATTAGTTACTCAAGCAGGTTGGACATGTTTCAAACAATACTAATGCTGCCAAATGATTAATAAATGGGCATGATCCTAAAGGCGTAATTATTTAAGATCAAATAAAAAAAACAAATGTTTATTTGATTTACTATTACTATTAATTTCACAATTGTGAAAATGTTCAGAGTAAGAAGCATCAAATAAATCTACATGCAGAATAATCACAATTCTACCAAGTTTAAGATCATTCAAGCTTTCAAATGCAAATTATGGACAGCGCAATAGATCAAATCTCAAGTTAATTAAATGACTGTATGTGATGTGTACGTGTATTCACAATATTCAGATATTCGATGAAACTATAAAAATGCAGGACATAGTCTTGAAGCACACACTCGTCGGTGAAAGAGTTTTTCTGTGCAGTGTGGGTACATTGCAACAGTAAAATTGCTAGTGTCTTTTAAACACTTATTCTACTCTACTAAAACACGTATAAAGAAGCTATAAATCCGATTAGGTGCTACCGAAACCTTTTGCCACATACACCATACACTCTCCTCAAATTCAATAAAAATGCGATAGTTTAAGCACTAAAGAAACAAAACCGAGTTAATATGCAACTTATTATTGAACAGCTTTCAACATTTTGCATCTTTCAACATTTTGCATCTTTCAAGTGTTATCTACATGCATAAGTTAAAAAATTATTTACCTTCTATAATCCCAGGAAAGAGAAAAGAAAAAAAAGAGTATTAATAAACAAATAACACATAAATATAAACTTTAATTGCTAAACCTATAAGTATGACTATTGTATCAATTGAAATCAATTCCGTCACCTTTTGCAACAATAATGAATTTAATTCAAGTAGAGTTTTATCAAACTAATTAGAATTCTATTTTTAAAAAAATAGTTAGTACGTACCAATTTCTTCTCCATCTTAGCTTTAATATCTCCTGCCAGTTTGAAAAAGGCTTCTTCGACACGAATGCTAGCTTTTGCGCTAGTTTCAATAAACTTAATCCCATATTCAATGGCAAGTTGCTCTCCCCTTTCCTTCGAAACTTGCCTTTTGTCCTCTAATTCACATTTATTACCCAATAACATCTTTTCCACATCCGAAGATGCATTTTCTTCAATATTTCTAATCCAATTTTTGATGTTTTCAAAACTCTTTTCATTTGTAATATCGTAAACTAACATTATACCCATAGCCCCTCTGTAATATGCAGTTGTTATAGTGCGAAATCTTTCTTGACCAGCAGTATCCCTAAAAATTTCATTTCAAAATAACCTTTCTGATAATAATTTTTTAGTGCTCTATCATAAGGAAAATGTTATAAACAATTTCCGTATCCTATTTGTACATTTTATAGTTGAATCACTGTAGTGACACAATTACTAAATAATTTTGCATTTTTTATGCTAATAAATAATAAGAGTGCAATGCAGAAAATTTTCAATGGGGCAAGCAATAATATGAGAACATCCTGACTACAAATTATAATACAATTTAATACGTATGGTATTATAAATTCCAGACACCAAACTTACCATATTTGTAATTTGATTTTTTTCCCGTCTAAATCTATCGTTCTGATTTTGAAGTCGATTCCTAAAAAAGAAGTGTATTGTCATCATTAATGTTTCAAGCGTCTGTGTAATTAAATTATTAAATGTAGTTGATATAGTGGTTTTACAAAGAATTATTAATTTTAATAATTAAGCCGCATTCCCATCTCTTGTCAGTTGTCATTTAGATAAGATTTAAAAATAAACTTTCCTTCTGAAGTAGACTATCAAATTGATTTTAAAAAATTCTTTCTTTATTCATCCAGGCTTATGTTGAAGTAAAATAATGACGTAATAAAGTAACAAATATTTAATTATTATAATTTAAGAACTGTACTTCATTCTTTCGAATAAAAAAATTATACGAGTTAGGTGTGGTTAAAATTTTAAGTGCGTCCGTTCGATACATTCATAATCGTTTATCAGATCTATTTAGATACATGTCGATCTAAGTTTATGTAATAAGGTGTAAATTTAAAACAATAAGATTATTAGCCAAGGTTTAATTTGACTTTTTAATACAAAAAAATCGTGACTCACCAATTGTAGATATAAATGTTGTATTGAAAGCATCTTCTGAAAATCTAAATAAAACACATGTTTTTCCAACCCCCGAATCACCAATTAACAATAATTTAAATAAATAATCGTATGTTTTTGCCATCTTCTTGTATACTTTTCACACTAAAATACTTTGTTGCTGGTTACTATTCTTGGATGACCGCACTTTTTGGCAGTTCGTGTATTGTTAAAATGTCACTAACTTTATAAAAATTAATTCCCTGCGCATTAATTAAAATATAATTATTTTAAATCTTTTTATAGAACGATTATTTTTATTTTATTTATTTAGTACATACCGACATATCTGTAAGCTAATTTAATAATTTTAGCGCGTTTTAGGTTTAAAATTGAAGAAAGAATGAATTTTAAGTTCGCGCTACATGAAATACAAATTTAAAAAAATGTTGGTTTCGTCTTTTCATGCTCATTCATCAAGAACCTCTAGTTGATTTAAAAAATTTATTGTAAAAATCTATTTATATATTTCTTTTAGTACCATTTTGGATCGCAATCTGGATGTAGAATGTAGAGAAAGAACGCATATTCTGTCAGTTATTTATTACAAATTAATACAAACATTCGTAGGGTACGTCCACATGTTGAAAACATGATCATAGATCAAAACATGATGTGTCCCCAAAAAATGTCAGCGTTTTGTTTGCAAAAATTGAAATGTATAAGTAAATAATAGTTATTTATATACCGAGGTACAAAATTTAGAATTAAGATTACAATCGATGATAAAATCTGTGCTGTTTCGCTGTTGAAATGACATACGAAAAACGGCTATTATGATCCAAAATTGCAAAATAAATAAACGATTCTGATGCTAAAAAATTCAAAAAAGGAAAAAAACTACTTTAGTATATAAAAATGTTTAAATATATTTTTCAGTCAAATAAACTAGCAAAACTATAGCTATACGGAACTAAAGTTACTCTACGAATATTATAATGCTCTCAATACAAACATAAAATTATCGTACATTAAAAGATAGTAAAAATTAAGACTAAAATTTCCATTTTAACTTTAAAATAAGTTTAACGGAAAGTCGCACTTGTTTAATGACAATGACTAGCTTTACTGGTTTTCACTCGGTAGAATTAATAAATCTATACCGTATACTAGTATTATACCAATACTACCTATAATGTTTTTAGCATTCACTAGAATACCAAAAGCGACTTATCCACGATCATGGGGTGGCTCGGTGGCATGAAACGAGTAAGTAAGTATTTCAGACAAATAAGAATAGAAAAATAAAAATATAACCACATACGAGTACCTACTAGTACACCTTTTGATAATAAACCACACTTGCATAATTTTTGATTTTATCAAAAATTTAAACCAAAACCCTCACCTCACCTATAAAAGAAATATTTATGATGGTTATCATTTTTCATCAACAGGTTTTTACAATATTTTATAATTCATTAAATTAATTGAAATTAATTAATTAGTTGAAGTGCTATTTTCTGTAAGACTTACTACCCTTGTTGCAAACTGTTATTTACCACCCGAGACCTCATATAAAATTAAACACACCACGATGAATCTGCTAAACATTTTCCCTGAAACCATCGGTATTGTAACTGATTTTCTGACGAGTATTCATCAAGATCATCTTCTAATTGGATCTCGTCTTGCTTCTGAACATTAAAAATCTATTCAATATGTAATTATTATTATCTTTTTCAACTTACCATAGATGGAGGAAATATTCTTTTGCAAGCCCCTTTATTAAGATGTTCCAAGTAAGCTTGCATCAATGTTTCTTTCGTCCGACTAGAAAGGCACGGCCTACAAATTTGGCATATTGGTGAAATGCAACTTGTGCGACACATTGAACTGCTACATTCTGAAGGAAAAACTGCAATGTTTTTATCGGCAACTAACATTTGATCTTCTAACGGTGACCTAAGTAAAAAAGTATACAATTTCTAACTGTTAGGCATTAATTGTATCACCACCACCAAAGGACCAAAGTTAATAATATATAAACAAGACTTTAATTAGATAGATTTTTCTTCTTGATGGCTCTTCATAAAGGCCCCTTGCACTTAGACCAGCCAGTTCTAGGTACGTCTCCCCGTCCGTGTTATGAGTACATTCGCAGTCCTGTCTCCTCAGAGAAAGCTACAAGCTTGCCCTGATGGGTCCTTTGTAGGTATATCCCCTACTGGTTCAGGATAAGCAGAACCCAGAAGCCTCGTTCTCTTCCCCCCATCCTTACATGTGGAGTCCTCTCGAACACCTAGGGTATGTAAGATTTTGAGATGAGGTCCCAAATATCGAGTCCTCAACGCCAGACAAAAATTTTTTTGCTGATTCCATTATCCCATGACCCACAAGTTTCTAGGAAAATATCGCTAAACTCCACAGGGTCTGCTTATTGGGTAAGGGCGAAATAGAACAAGCATCAGTCGCTTTGTGCCCGAGAAAAATTTTTGTGATGATACCTCATCCACATAGTCCGAGCGCATAAAGCAAAACCTTCGTGCTCCCTGACTATATGTACCTGTAGTTTAAATCCACGGGCTAGGCGTACGGGCCAAGTGGTTTACAATACATCAATTCCTTTTAGAAGCCTCTTACTTCACGCAGGTTCACGATAGGGCTATTCGCATCCCGACCCTATACGGGTAAAAGAATAAATTAATGACTATATTTTTAATTTGAAGTACCTGTGATTGTTCAGATCTTTTTTCACTCTCTCACTGATCCCAACAAGTCCCAAAAGATTAAAAATAACCTGTTCAAACAAAAGTTTGTTTGGAGGAAAATGCGCTGAAGATAAATTTGGACTCATATTCGCTTCCATTAGAAAAACTTTCAAATTTTCATTAATTACAAAATCAAATCTCATCATTTCGAAAAAGTTAGACTTCGAAGCAAACCTAAAAGCATTGTGTGTTTTAGATAAGTCTTTTTAGACGGTACTACCATACCTATTTGTTGCACTAATTATCAGATACTCTTTATTTAACATGACAATTCTTATAGCATCCTCAATTTGATTCCAAATAATAGATGGATCTTTACCTATCGATCTTACGTAAGCATTTAAAGACTCTTTCATTCCAAATCCTAATGTTTTATAATAATATCTTAGATCGGGCACTTCCCATGTTGGTAAATAATCATCACCAACTACATACTTGTCTATATTTTTGGGATCAAATGGGTTATATTTAACTGGACAAAATCTGTAATTAAATTTTTTTATACATTTGGAATCAATCTCGTCATAAACTTTAAACTTGCCTCAAAAGCGCGTCTCCATTATAAACATATATTCTTAAAGGATCTATCGATGTTACAATCGTATATATTCCAATATCAAATTTATGGCCGCTTACAAGAAAAGGCTTATCGACAAATTCTTGCACAAACGTACCTTCCACATCTAAATCAATTTCTGATATCTTCTTGATATAGATATTTCTATGCTCGTTGTGTTTCTGTACAAACTCTACGTAAGGGTTACTCGAGACGTAGGACAAAAGTTTTTCTTTGTCTTTTGGAAGACGAAAAGCTGGTGGAATGTAAGTTAAATTGCTAGTCGCTAAATCGACTTTATTTGTTACGTAACCAGAGCCTGGAAATTTATTTACTTTTTGATGTGGTTTCAAATTTTTCAATTTTGACTCGAGAACACGAAAGGGGTAATCGTGCGCCCATAATAAATGCCAATCTGTCGCATTTGGATCATTTTTGTAATTTAATTTATCTAAAACGTAAAGTACGTTATGCAAATAACCACTTTCGACATTTTTTCCGTAAACCCAAAATTTTTTTGTGCTTTCTTCTTCAATATGAAGAATGTTTTCTATATATTCCAAACTTGAGTGGCAGTCTGTATAATCACGAAAATGGAATGCGATTGTAAATAGTATAGCTAAGCCGGCTACAAATGTTGCTATAAGAGTTTGCGTCTGAAATTTGTGGGCAGACTGTTGTTTAGTTTGTACTGCTTTTGAAACTCGTGAAGATTCCTAAAAAAATTAGGAATTTATCCTGTCATAAATAAATGTGCGAAATTATTAATTTAAGACTTGATGACAATTTAATATTCAGAGCCGCCGCTAACGTCTGCCACTAGCATCAAAAAATTAGTTTCAAATTCTTTTTGTAAAAAGATGAATGATGACAATAATAAGTCTTACTACTAAACACGTAAAAATTAGAAATTGTGTTAGTGTTAGGTCCCAAAGTGTCCTTAAACTGACAAGAACCATAAAATTCTGAAAAATTCCGAGCATTCTTAGCAAGGACGACATTCGGCAATTTTTTAAAATGAAACCCGTAATTATAATCTAATTACGACTATAGTAATGCAAATTTTATTACTTAACGGGTTAAAACTTCCAGATAAAATTTGAAGTCTAATATTTACATTCTAGATTCTAATTAAGTAGGTAAGGAAACGCTTTGATTAGGTGCTCCCTGTTCCACGACGTGTATAATATTTTATAATAACTAGACTGAAGAATTTCTTTTCATTTGAAGGTCTTTTTAGAACGCAGAAAAAACTTCAAATTCGTTTGAAATGTTCATGAAGAAATATTCTGCCGCCCTCCACTAATAAAACAATGTGCGATACATTTATAAAATAATGACCCAAGAAATCACTCAAGTCAACGGTACAATTATTAAATTTTATTTTAAAATCTACAACAAATAGCAATCTAAATTTTTTATAAAATACTCACCGAGCTATTTTGTTCGTCATTTTTATTTCTTTCCATAGTCAATGTAAAAAATTAACTGTTATTTAAAAGCACTTGCTTGAATACTTTCTCTTTAAAACAACAAGACATTACCATAGCCGAGTAACCTACATTTTAAAAGTGCTTTTGACCATGATAATGAATTCGTAATTACTTTTGATCACATGACCTGCATATTAATTTTATTTTTGTAGAGTT
This sequence comes from Malthinus flaveolus, assembly GCA_950108345.1. Lineage (NCBI taxonomy): Eukaryota > Metazoa > Arthropoda > Insecta > Coleoptera > Cantharidae > Malthinus > Malthinus flaveolus. The sequence goes on from OX467285.1 coordinate 71,130,630, forward strand.
AAATTTTTATGCTCATTACAGATGGTACTTACAACTTTACGTGAGTTTACCATACAACCAAAGCATTGACAGTGACACAGAAAAATCTAGAAGTGCCAGTTAAATTTTAATTTGACCCCTTCTATTTAAATCTGGACGGCTCCTATGAGCTCCCATTTAAAATCCATACTTACTTATATAATAATACCTCAAGGTTTTGCTTTAGCTTAATATGTTGATATTTGAAGGATATCACAAAATAAAAAGCTACTGATCTCGCATTGTTCGTCTATCAGTGAATAAGTTTTGCAGTTAAAGTAGAAGAGCTAGAAATCTGAAATTTAGTACAACTTTACAGCTCTAATAGTATAGGCGACAAATTAAAATTCATGCTAACGAGTCTTTCCATCTGTCTGTGAATAACTTCCACAGACAAAATTGTAAAGCTGGCCAAAGACTTTGCCACTTTGTGATTTATCATGGGTCATTGTGATTAGTTTTCATAACCAATGTGCCCACAGACGCACAGACCATATCCATTTTTAAAATAATATCAATAAATGTGATTCCAATTTTTGCTTTGATAAAACGCAAATTTAGTATTAATTTGCAAATTAATGTTTGATTTTTAATAGCCAACAATTGAATATAATGTCGAGACGAGATAATATTTTTAAACTGGCACGTTGGAAGGAAATCTCAACACATATTGACTTTATCACAAAGCACGTTGTATCGTCGCGAAGAAGTAGAGTAGAGACAGCAGGTAAAAATTCAGGTTCATATTAAATCCCACACATTTCATAATAAAGATTTACAATTATTACAAAACTATGCATATTTATTTTTATTGATATACATAAACTGGACATAAGTCATTAAGTCTCATTATAAAAATTTAAAAAAATATTCTATAATGCGTAACACAAATTAAACTCATAAAACAACTAAAAAATACAGGAAACATTTCAGCAAAATGTGAAAGTTTAAAAAATAACATAAAAGCGAACAAGAACATATTAAACAATACAGAAACAATTCACGATTGTTGCAGAGCATTTGTCTTGGCAATTTTATGGGGTTCGCTAATAATGTGTAATCGAGTATCAACTACCGAATACAACATTACATTACAAAATTTGCAAAGAATTTCATTAACGTGTTTCGGTTGCATCCTAAAGATAAAATAAGTTAAGAATTAAATCATCAATATAGATAATAAATAATAATTACTGTAAAGCCATGTTTTCTAGTTCCATTATGTGGCGTTCGTAGCCTTCCACTCGTTTACCTTCACTATTTAATTTAATTGTACTGTGCAGAGGCCATATTTCATCGGTAATACCAGAAGCACCAGGTTGCAATAAATCCGCATCATACAAGAATTTACCCCACGTGCCAGTATGTAGAATGAAGTCCCGGTCGACACTTTTTCTTGGTCGTTTTAACAATCTGATCGATAAACGCGTATTTTTTTAAATTTACCACAACAGCATACCTCTAAATTACTTACTCAAATAATCGCAGTTTTAATTCTCTTTGACACTTTTCTATCTCGATTGCAGGACTATTTTTTTGAAATGTTAATGACATCGACTGAATAGATACATTCATCCAATATCTGATTTCGTTCACCTAAAGCGAATATAAATTAAATCATTTACTACTATTTCCTAACAATCGAATATACTTTATTAATGTCTTCCGTTGTTAACTCTGTATCCAATACTAGGCTAATATCGTGGCTTGGATATACAGAGCGACCATTGTCGGAGTAAGTCGCTAATCCACATAATATAGCAGCAATTCGTGCCCCATTTTCGGATGGTTTCATTTCCATAATTGGACAAAATAATAAAGACATTAGCATGGGAAAGCCGTTAATATTTGGCATTATGGTAGTATGGCGTAAACATAAATTTCCTCCAGGACTTTGGCCAATGTGAGCGGCTACTATTAGTCTAAAAGATTAGCGTTTCTAGATTTTTAAGAAAATAAATGAGCGATACGATCAACCAAAACATACGACGCAGTTACTACTTAAATATTAAAAAGATAAAAATGAAAAGTTACCTATCGTGAGGATCTTGGGGCTCATTATCTAATATTACAGTATTAACGGATGAAGAATCGACGGTCACTCGTTTATTGCTACCACCATGAACGATAGAATGAATATCCATCTCTAATGGACTAAACGGACCTCTTATTAGTACAGTTTCACTACAACGTGAATCAATCGGAGGTTTTATATCCCCAAAAGTAACATCATGTACAAATAAATCGTCTTCGCACATAAGCGAAGAATGGTGATTAGGATTTTCCAAGAATTTCGAACGTTTTAAGTGATTTTCCTAAACAAAAACGTTTAATCTTAAAAATTAATATAATAAGTATCATTACTTTGGATAAAAAGCTTTCTTCACAATGTTGAGCATAACCTTGCTGTATAAGCCAAAAATTGAAAGAATCTTCAAACCGTTTCCATTTATTTTGGCTGTATAATTCTAAATGAACGATTCCATTAACAACCGAGTAAATCTACAAAAGCGACTTGCAGAAAATGATTTAGTGGTACCTACTAAAAAATACCTTAGCAGTGAGAATACGCTCCTTTGTCTCTTTGTCAAATATCTCATTTACTGTCTCTGACCACAAAGCTCTAGGACTGTTTACTATAGATGGTTGAATTTCACTTAAATAACATTCCATCGCTTGTGGTGGAGATTCCATAATACTTCGTTCCGGTAACTGGTACAATTCATCTAAAGCTACAGTGCCTATGCTACCGTAATCGATAAATAAAACCTATAAAATATTATTATGTAAATCGTTTTTAGTACAACTGGTCACATAAATACTTGAGCCATTTTAGTGCGTTTATCGCCCATCGGTACTAATAAAAGTACTTTACAACGATAAAATTGTCGATCTTCCACATAACATGCAGCATAGTATTGTGAAGAATTAGGATTAAAATTCGTAACCTTAATTAAAGGTTCTTCGTGGTTAAGAACTATATTGATACCTTCAAGAATTTCCGTAGTAGTATTATCGATATTATGGGCCCAAAAATGACCTGCATCTATTCTCTGTAAGTTTTTAATGTTTATTAAGAGCATAAAATAGTAAGATTTAACCGAAATTAAATAAACTTACCTCACTAATACAAATATTAATAACCTGCACATTTATAGGAGGTGTCACGGATGCATTTACAGACGGTATCATGGATGCACTTACAGAAGATGTCATGGATGCACTTACAGAAGATGTCATGGATGCATCAATAGAAGGTTCATCGTGCGAATTACTTTCTTCTTTCACTTTAACCGACTGTAGCTGAACTTTATCTTCATACTCCTTCAGGTACTTCCAAGCTTTCTTTTTGCTAAGTTAAGAAATTAGTTAGGTAAATACACACTAAGTTAGTACTTACTCCATGATTCTAAAAGTGCACGGAATTTTAAGTTGTCGCATTCTTAACGAGCGATAAACTTCTACACGAATTTTCCCTGGCATATCCCCAAAATAGTCGCGTCCATTGACGTGCATAGATTGTCTCGAAACGGGATTTGAAAATTGCGCATAAACTTTACTAAAATATATTAATTTTTCAAAAGTAATTCTACAGAAAGTATGAGATGTGTGAATTTACCAACTACCGTCAAAAGACACATTGGTGTAAGATGCACATTCTTGTAAGTATTTCTTAATGTGACCGACGTACAACTTGCCAGGGTGTTCATTTGGAAAGCCCGTGAAATAAACTGTATTATTAGGATCACGCCCACCCAAAGTTTTAACAGCTTCTCGTTCCTTCTCATCACTACCATCTGCAGCGCGTTTGAAATAGTTTGGATAAAAGGCACCACATATTGCCACCTATTATAAAAAAACGTTTGTTACTAATTAATACTTTGTTTTGCTAATTTTAAAATTGACAATTACCTTAATAACTAAGATAATTTCGGTGTTACTTAAAATAACATGTCGCGGGCCAACTAGTTGCTTAATTTCTAATTTAGCCAAACGATCTTTAATTTCCTTGACAAGTATACTCCATTCTCTCATTCCTCTTTGACTCACGTAATTTTTTTCGCACCATTCTCTTTCTAATCCCACGTCTGAACTCAATTGTCTTTGTCTTTGCCAAACCTAAAAAGGTATAATTACACAAACAAAATTTGAAATATCACCATGTACTTTGTATAAGTTGAGATATGCAATGAGATCGCTAGCCGAACTATCTGCCCATTGCAAACGATTAGTGTACGCTTTTAATCGTTCTTTAAACGGCGACTTAAATAGATTCAAAGAACAGCCACTAGCTAAAAAATAGATTTTTTTAAATTAAGCTTTTAAGTGAAAATTACAAAAATTTACCCATAATAATACAGTCGTCTAAACAGCTAAACATGTGTCCTAGTAATATTAACTTGGACAAATGAACATCCAGTGGTAACGCGGCCATAACTCTTCCCAAGAAAGTAATATCACCGTCTTGAATTCTTTTTTCACCTTTAGAAGTTAATGATAAGCCACCTACCTTTTGAAAATGAATGTATAAATTTCAAATATTAACATCTCGAGTTGTTTGCCTTACTTCTTTGAGGTACAAAATAGTATTTTCAATGTTGGATAAATTCGGAGGATTCATTGCCAATGCGAGGACGGCTTTAGGTGGGTGATCGGGGTCCAACATTTTAGCCGACAACACCAGATTATGCAATGGAGCTCTTAATATTTCAGGAGTAATGGATTTTGATAAATAGGACTGTAAAAAGATTTTCGTAATTTTTTAATTCTATAACTATGGCTAATAATTACCTCGTAAAAGGTATCCGGTATAAGACGATAAACACGGCCATCAGAAACCCGACCTACACGTCCGGCACGCTGAGTACAATTAACGCGAGACGCCCACTGTAACTTCAAACTTTGATATTGAGTGTCCGGATCAACTACCATAGTTTTTGTTAAGCAAAAATCAATAACTGTTAATGAAACATATTTTAATATAAAACGGCAAAAAATCTAAATTGATCGTTTACCATAAAAAATATCAGTTACAGTAACGGAACTTTCAGCCATGTTTGTTGACAAAATAACTTTTCTCTTTCCATCTGGAGGTGGTTCAAAAACCCTTTTTTGTTCTTCGGTGGTGATAGAGGAATGTAATGGAAGAATATGCCATTCTACAAATTTATCTCCTTTCTTTTTGGGTTCATTGCTATAAGAAGTGTAAAATGAAGAAGTACATAAGTCACATTTATACTAGAACTATTACCTGTACTCTACCATTTTATCATGAACTTCTTCAATTTCTGCAATACCAGGTAAAAAAACAAGAACATTTCCAACACTACGAACTTTTGTTGTCAAATTTATAGGATCTAAACAAACCAGTGATGCTAAAAGATTTATAAATAAATTGTATGTTTCGGGAGCAATTTGTGGCTCTTCGAGAAGAGGGTACGGTGTCTACGATAAAAATTATTAAAATAAGTCGATAAAAACAACGAACAAACATTACCTCTCCTATTAGCTGTAGTTGATTACTATAGAACATTTGAGTATTATACTTGGACTCTTTTGAAATGGTAATTACGGGAGCAGGTATAAAATTAGTTGGAGTAGACACTCTAAAATAATGAGCAAACTCACTCGTATTAAACGTGGCAGACATTAGTACTATCTAAAATAGTCGTCGGTAAAATATATTGAAAGAAAAAGACAAATTGTTACTTTTGTGCCGCTGGAGTTTGTATTGAGAAATTTACGGATGATTAATAACAAAAAATCCATATCTTGGTTTCGCTCGTGTACTTCGTCCACTACTATATGAGTGTATTCGTGTAAATTTTGTTGAGTTATTAATTTCTGAAGTAAGACCCCAGTAGTCATATACGATAAAAGGGTATCAGGACCAATATTATGGTCTAAGCCGACCTAGAAAATACACTATACAGAAAAGCATTTTAAACAGAAGAAAGAAATTACCTTATAGCCACAAATACTCCCAAAACCCCAACCATGTTCTTCACAAACTCGACGAGAAACCGTTATTGCAGCAATACGACGAGGCTGAGTAATAGCAATTTTGCACGGTTTATAGTTATGTTTACAATCTTCTAAAATAAATTGCGGTACTTGGGTAGTTTTACCACAACCGGTTGGGCCTTCAATAACTACGACATCGCTTACATTAACCATATCTATAATCTAAAAATTATAACGAAATAAATTTTATTTGATAGACATAATGAATATTGAAACCTACGTGTTTACGATATGCATCGATCGGCAATTTTTGTGTACGTAAGTTCTTAAAAGAATACTTCGAGTAAACTTCCTGTGAATGGTTTTCTTCTATAACGTCCATTTCTCTTGTATGAGACATTAAGTCTTCGTTGAGTTCTACCTCAGACAAATTCCCCGCCTATTAAAAAGTACATAAAACATTATTATATTTTAAGATCCCAAGTAAAGTCGTCCTGCACCAATCTGCTTACCTGATGAAAAGCATTTTTTATCAAACATAATAGTGTGTCTGCGGATTTGAGTTGACAAGAGGAGAAAAATTTTTATTATTGATTTTAGGACAAAAAGTCATTCTTTATAAAAAATTCTGCTTGTTGAGAAAATATATTTGCAATATTAAAATCCAAGATCCGACGTACGTGGTGTTAATAAATTAAGAAAATGTGAAAGTGCTTCAAGACAGAAGTACATACTACTATTGTTTGTTATTTTAGGTGAAATTTTTATTTAAAAAAGATATTTAGAATCTAAAACAAAGTTTAAATACAAAATTTGAAGTATTAATTTAAAGTTTTTACGTAGTTTTATTTTTTAAATTTAAATTTCATTAATACCGAAAGTCAGGTGATATGATAAGCTTATTAATGTCATTGTGTAGATTAATAAGATCGATGTTTTTCTAAAAATTTAAATCAACATGTTTAAATCCGTCTTCTAGAAAATTTTTCTGGCAGCAAGATGGTTGCCCTACTCTCCTACACATGGCACACCTTTGGTAAGACTTTGGCGAACGATGGATGGGAAGACTTGGCCCAATTAATTTTCCTGCCTGCGAGATCACCTCATCTTACTCTTTTGGAATTTTTTCTTGTTGGTGCTTTAAAACAAAAATAGTACCCAAATGACCTGCCGAATAATCGAGAAATACTTAAAGCACGAATACAAGAAATGAAAAAAATATACTCTTAACCATTCGTAGAATTTATGGTAAATTCATTAAAAAAAGAAATGAGTCTTTTCTTATGAACTTCTAATTCAAATTTTGTACTTAAACTTTGTTTTAGATTGCAAATAACTTTTTAAATAAAAATTTCACCTACAATAACAGTAGGTACAAATTTTTACATTATTTCATGGTATTTCTACAGTATATTATTTGTTAATAATATGCATAACGTTCTGAAGATATTTTATTTTGGAGTAAGTCAGTTATTTCTGACTGACGAGTAAATTGTTTTGATTTTCAAAAAAAGCTTAAATTTAATTCAAACCAGTATTAATGGAATTAGTGGTATGTTCATTTGAAATTAAATATAAACGTAAAAGTAAAATTTTATAACCAATGCTCTGATGCATCAAAAACCAAGGGACTCCTCCCGAATTCGACTTACGGAAGGAGTGGCGCATTATTTTGTTCAAGTTATCAAGAAATTCGAGTAATAGAAGTTCGAGTAATCAAGTAAAAATTATATTTAATTCTTACTCTTGAAGCTGAGAACTGACTTTTTTCTAGGGTTTGCCAGTTATTCTATAGATCACATAGTTTTAAATTCAATTAACAAAATATTAAAAACAACCAAAAAATCACTAAAATGTGCAAAAGTAGTGTATAATATGGTTAAAACCACTGTTAAAACTTCTTTTTTGGGGGAATAAAAGTTGTTTCAAAAGAAATCTTTTCTAGAAACGTGGATGACTTACCAATTTATCTCGGCGGTTTCCAGAGTAGAGCAACTGTTCTTGTAATTGATACTCTTCAGCATAATCAGCACCGTCATTAACATTTGAAACATCATCAGAATCACAATCCATAGTATCAGTTTTAATAACTCCATTTACTTGACCAGAAGCTACGACAATTTTCTTTAAACTTTTGTTGGGATTCAACAAATCCGCCATTAAATCCATCTCACTTGATTATTACCATTTACTTTACTCAGCTTGACTTAGCTCAAAACAACCAACTAGAAAACAAATATTAATATTAACCCTAAATCTTGAGAATTATGTTACGAGAATCAATAGTTTAAAATATTCACCTTGATATTTAAATATACTTCTGCTACTTCCCACATACAACAACAAGTAAGGCAACTGATGTGCTGATCCTATCAATTTTAAATTTTAAATATAAGAATTCAATTCACTAAAGAATTTATCGATGAAAAACAACACCTATAACATATCGTTACAAATAACAATGACCACGTGATCAACTGTCAAATACAAACAAAAACATTTTAGGCTGTCAAAATGTTTTTAAACGTAATGGAATAAATTGGTAGCGTGATTTGAACTTCGCTCTTCTTAAAACTATTCCAGATATTAATTATCCATTTATTATTGTTATGTTATAAGTTACTTGTACAGAATAGACGCAAGTACTTTGTGCAGTGTGTTTTAAATCTATAAGGTGTGCAAAATAAGACCCATCAAGTTCGTAGTATGATATTTTTACGTTTATATTTCGGTATTAGCTCAAAAACGCTTTAAAATTAAAATTGCTACTTAAGTTTTAACAACCTCGATTTATTGGTTATTGGTATATTTCGACGACTTCGAATATACAAACAGCTGATAAATGTCAAGAAATGTCAAATAGAAGTAGGTTGGCCCAATCTAAATAGCCAAACACCCATATTATAATTATTTTTTATTCCAAGTTATGCGGTTGATGTTATTAATATAATTGACGTGCATTAAAACCTTGAAAAATCTCGTTTTCGTACAGGTAAATACACATATAATGTAAAAATTACATAATAGTTTCTTATTGATTTCAAGTTTATTTATTTTTAATGCTTTTATGTATTTTAAAGTCTATTATTAAAAGTAAGTGTTTCAGTATGTCGGTTAATCAAACAACCCCAACTGGTAAACCAGCTAAGGGAAAAAGAAGTTCTTTAACTCGTCCTCAAAATGCAATCGACGAAGTGTATTCAAGTTTTTTAAGAAGTGATATCGATAACGATACTTTAACTCCGGCTTATCGCCTCCGACTGCAAAATTTATTTAGACAAATGGAAAAGGAATTCGAACTACTTTACCAAGAAAATCAGAGCTGTATATTATCTATGGACTTATTTTGATCCTTTTATCAAATTTTATTGTTTTAGTGCACGAAAAAGTTGATTTTTTAAATGAAAAAGTAGAACGAGAAAATTTTGATAAACAAAACTATGATTGTGTGGATTTTGATAATAATATTTCTAAAGTTTTAAGTAAAAAATGTATGTAGGTAGTTGTACTAATTTGTGCGACATGCTAATTTGTTTTTATCGTAGTGAGCATGACGTCCACGCAAAAATTAAAAACTGCACACAAACTCAAAGCTCAAACAAGTAAAATAGTATCGAGTTTTAAAGGTCCACATCTAAATTGTACGATGGTGAAGGAGTATTGTGGACATAAAGATGGTGTGTGGGAAGTTTCTGTAGCTCGGTCCGGACAACCTATAATCGGTACAGCGTCAGCAGGTAACCACCTTTTATATATATATTACTTATATTAATCTTGGTTGTTTTTTAAAACCTATCGTGTTTTATTTTTTAACGTTTAATAATAAATATTAAGAGGAAAAATATTTAACGAGATATTTAATGACATATTTTTGCTTTTTATATATTTTTTATTGTTATTGTTTTATATCTAAAATAGTTTTATAATCTACATTTTATAGGTAAATATAGAAAATAATCTCATTATCTAAACCGTTTTATGTTTTTCGAAGTTTGACCATGTTATATTATTAATGGTATTTGTGCAAAAGGTCATACAGCATTAGTAAATGAATATTGGAGTATGTAAATAATTAGATATAAGTATTGATTTTAAATAACCTGCGTATTCAGTAAGTGGCTCAACTTATTGAAATTTTTGAAATGACTTCCCGAGATAGGTGAAGATCAATTCTTTTTTTTGAACTGGAGGCTCTCAAAAGTGCTTGATTTGATTTAAAAAATGATTGTATAAACAAATTTGAATTTTCTTAGCCGAACTTTCATACCTCAATAATAAGAAAGTTACGTGCCCTCGAAGTTGAGTTTTGAAATTTTTGTTGTTTTCGTGTATTCTTGAAATGCCCACAAATTCTTTTGATGTTTGATTCATATCATAAATACTAAGTAAGTATGTAGTATCACATATGAAGCTGGAGTAGTTAAAACACCGCATCTCAAAACTTATGAAAGACATGTTGTGGTGAATACTCATTAAAAAAAATTGTTATTTCAAGACAGTTTTCTACAAAACTTATTTTAACTGCATTATCATTATGTATTCTTAATATTGTTATACTGTTTGATAACAAGAGAGTTGACAAGAGGTTTTAATACTATATTCTTTTTTAGATCACAGTGCATGTATATGGAGCATAGATAATGGTCGCTGTTTATTGCAATATCATGGTCATAATGGTTCTGTCAATTCTGTTAGATTTCATCCCTCCAAAGACCTTGTACTCACCGCTTCTGGAGATTGTTCCACCCACATATGGCAAGCTGTAGTCAATTGGGATTTACCGGTAAATTTTTGTTTTACCCACAGTTTTTATTTACTTCAATAATCGTGCATTCAAGATCTAAACTATTTAAATTAACTTTTGTATTACTAAATTACTATTGTAGAAAGGACATTCGTCTGAAGAGGAGTTAGAATTGGGTGAAGATTGCGAAGATCGTGGCGATGCAAAACCGGCAGCTCTTCGTACGCCTGTTTGTGAACTTAGCGGCCACACGGGGGCAATTTCAGCTGCCGAATGGCTATCAGGTAAATTTTAATAACATTAGTTAAATGCGAAATTTCTGTTTAAATTATCATATTAGGTGCCGATCAAGTGATCACGGCGGGATGGGATCGATTGGCCGTATTGCACGATGTAGAAACTGGTTCGACAATAACAACTCTTACAGGTCACGATTTAGAATTAACGCATGCGGCTACACATCCTACTCAAAGATTAGCAGTTACTTCATCTAGAGATACTACCTTTAGATTATGGGATTTTAGAGAAAGTGTACAGTCGGTGTCGGTCTTTCAAGGGCATTCCGAGTAAGTGCAGACTTTTAAATTCTCGTTACCGTGTTTATTTCTCTTTATGTTGTAGAAGTGTAACTTCGACCGTTTTTACACGCGAGGATAAGGTCGTATCTGGTTCTGACGATAGATCAGTTAAAGTATGGGATTTACGTAACATGAGATCGCCAGTTGCTACAATTAGAACGGACTCTGCAATTAATCGTCTCTCGGTTTCGCCCAATGGTGTAATAGCAATACCGCACGATAATAGACATGTTAGATTGTACGATTTAAACGGACAGAGATTAGCTCGTTTACCTAGATCTAGTAGACAAGGTGGACAAGGTCATAGTCGTATGGTTTCCTGTGTCGCTTGGACAGAAGATCATAGCAGTAGTATTAATTTGTTTACCTGTGGATTCGATAGGCGCGTTTTAGGTTGGTCGGTGCAGTCTTTAAAAGATAGAGATTTGTAAGGTGTGTAAATAGTATTTCTTCTTGTTAATATTTTATCTTAGAAGTTAAAGGTGTTAGTGGGTCACGTTTAAATATTAAAATAAGTTGTAGTTAACTGTTTGTCTTGTGATATTAATTTCCGTAATAGGCTTAGTTTTTTATTTATGTATTTGATAATTATTATAATCAAATACAATTTTAATAATATAAATAAAATTGATTGTGATATATTAGTTTGAAACTCTTCCACGCTTTCAGTCTTTTATTTTAAGGTTTATAATATTAAGTTGCTAAGTTTTAATATGGATGGGTAAACATATAAATATGTGTTTAGAGGTTTAGGCTCGACAGTTTAAAATTATTTAAATCTGATATAATCGTTTGAAGTTGCAAAATTTTAATGAGAATTTTAGACGTACTTTTAGGTCCTTGTTATGTTTTAGTGTTTAAATTTTTGTGATAATATTTCAATAAATTTAAATATGTATACACATTTTTTAAATTTTATTTTAGTCGATGGCTCGGGTTATACTTAACCATAACAACGTCATACTCATACATAATGCAGAAGAGGTTCAAAGTAGTCTGGAGGTGAAACCCACGAGCAAACAACTGTTGTCACACGTTTTTATAGAACAGAATAATTACATTCCAAATTTAAGTTCTATTGCTGAAAACAATTTATACGGTCTAAACAAAACATTTTTGTTTTGTAGTGTTTTATAGTGTTAGTGTTTTGTAGAGAGTCTTACAGACTATACAGAGGCGGACGGGAGGTTTATTTTCTTATTTCCTACCTGAAAATTAGTGACTCAACTGGTCCGCTAATAATTTTTAAATAGGATAGCTACAATGGTCTAGTCCCTACACAGTATGTCCGTATACAATATTGTAAGCATGGTTTACACAACCCCAAAATATTGGAGAAGACAGTTAAGATTGCGTAGATTTTTTTTTATACAGTAAAGTTGATTCATCAATGTATAGGAGAGGAGGAAAAAAGACTCCAAAACTAAAAATCGTAGGCCACTACGGATTCTACCTCAAAGACTGGTAGGAACTACCATCTTTCTCACAGTACCAATGTTATTAGTTATTCGAGTGTTATTATGGAAATAACAACAAGCTTTTTTTTTTTTTATATTCAGCTTTGGTATAAAAACTTCAAAAAGCTACAGTAGGTTACATTAGAAAACAGTACTATAATAAGTGTCGATAATATTTACATTTACATCTATGAGAAGTTATAGCTACTGTCAAGAGTTAGTAGATGAAGTTGTAGTAAGTATTGTACTTTTATTTAACATTATCTATCTTAAAATAGTGAGAGCAATAAAAACTTGCAATGTAACCGTGTTCATGTCTTGCAAAAGACTTTTGATCGCTCTACATTGCTACAAATCTGATTGGTAATCTATGGATAAGGAATCGATGATGCATGATACTTCAGATTTACTTCATGACTCAGCTGCAGATGTTAGACCAAAGAATGAAAGTATTAATCTACCGATAGTACGGATGAACAAAATGCAGTCCGTTTGGCATTGATGATGCATGATACATGCATACAGTCGATACATGGTATAAATGTAAAATGTCTACTTAAAACTTAACAATGTTACACGTACATATTATGATGCTGAACTCAGCTTGTTAAACTACATACTTTGATTTCTTAACAATATATTCTACCATTACAATTTTTCATAAATGCACTTAGATATACCTACTAACATAAAGCTTTTCTATAATTCTAGTAATTAAAAAAATATTCAAGTAGGAAACGGAACTTTCAACAAGACGAACGAGCCTATCCAAATTTTCTGTAATTTATCTTTAATCCAGAATACCTAATACCTAACTATAAACGTACCAGGAAAACATTCATTCTATAATCTAGATTTTTTACACGGGTATTTAAATTTTTTAAATGCAATGGTTTATTTGTTGTACGTCCTTATTAAACTGTACAAAAATTATACCAGAAACAAGTTTGTGCAAAAGCTACGCGGTCTACGAAAAATTAGAAGCTTTTACAATTTCATTATTCTCTGATGTAACTTTCGTTTTCCAGGTTCGAAAGCAACCTCTAAAGTTGTCGAACTGCCACGCTTTTGGGATGTCTCTTTTTGTGGCAAGCTGTGGGTAAGCCGAACCACCCAATTACACAGTAAGTTCACCTCTTATTAACCACACTTCATATTAAAGTTCGCATAATAATTAATACCTCATCACTCATCACACAAATATGTATTCTCTTTTGCAGATCGGACAAGTAGTACTGGCACTAAGACACCTTCTAAGACAATCTGCGTGAAATAAGTGTTGACAAGGTGTAACTCGAGCTCTCTCCATAGGACTCAAACACACTGCACAAACGTCATCGCAATTTTCAATTTCTTCTTCAGAAGCGTGACGAAATTTAATCAATGCCGCCTCTTCAGTTTTTAATTGTCTTAAACAGTTCAAAACCATGTCTTTTCCTTTTAAATAAACTGTCAAGTATAGCGCGACTAGGGCAAATTTAAATTCGCCGTAACACGCTAGAATTATACTCAAAAGAATACTTAGAGAAATTGTGTAATAACGAAGTAAAACAGGAGCGTAAAACGCTTCTAGTGCTTCTAGCGTACGAAATCTCAAATGAAGTAGCACTGTGGGAAAAAATTGCACGAACACTTTTTCGGTACACATGTAGTAAGTAAATGTGACAAATGTGTAGAACGTTGTCGGGTTATAATATTCCAGGCCTTGTTCTAAGCCAAACACCAAAAGCATGAAAGTGACCGTAATTATAAAAGTCACAGCTTTAGTCCATTCGAGAACAATTTTAGTCGCGGACATGGCGACGTGTTTTATTTTGCTGTGCTGCGTCATATTGATAAATGGAGACCAATCTTCCTTTTCGATTAATTCCTTAATGTACGAGAAACAATACGCCAATACGTTGTAAAACATTAATGAATAGAGTCCCGTAAGACGCTTTTTCGGACAGTTGGAGCCTCCGAAATTACACAACAAGACTCGGTCGCACATCATAAAGAAGACCAACTGAAAAAAAAGAAACTTAGAAATGGTTTTTAAATAAGCGGAGTTTTTATTATTACCTGGATGGCCATGTTAGATATGTTGTTCATTTCCATGAATATCCTCTCAAATTTGTCGATTGGGCGGTAAATTCGGTAGATTATGTTTAACAAAGGTCCAGATATCTTTCTCAGGAAATCTGAAATCAAAATATACGTTGAATAGCTCTGATTTTAATTTATGTTTATGCATCAAGTAGAGTACTTTTAGGGAGGCAATAGATTGCATTTGATTTATTTAATGGATTCGGCTTTTACCATGTGCAAATCGAGATTGATTTTTGTATGGACTAAATTGGAATAGCCATTTGCACTCATTTTGTCAGTTTGGTTGCTGACAGATGTTTCGATACACTCTTTATCACTGTATCAAAAACCCGCTCCGAAGATGATGCAGTGTATCGAAACAGCTGTCAGCAACCAAACTGACAAAATTAGTGCAAATGGCTATTCCAATTTAGTTCATACAAAAAAATGCATTTTATTTTATTACTGATGAGGGGTGGGATATTTTATTTTTTTGAAATTAGCCCACTTTTATCAAACAGGCCTTTAGCAATTTTTCCCTAAAAGCAGTTCAGATCATAAAAATGTTCTTAAAATATTTTGTAAATTTCCAATCATGCAACCATTATCCATTATCATGATATCATGATACTGTAATGCTGGAATGGAGACCAGTTCAAGTAAATGTTGGAGGTTGAAGACGCATTCACACTCACGAGGCATTATTACCTAGAACTACCAAAACCTCTCCCACTCCTAAGTAAGGATTCTTCCTAGACAGTTTTATTAGACTGTTTAGAGTTAGAGTGATATAACTGATATACAGGGTGTTGCATGACGTACTGTACAAACTTAAGGGGCATTTTTCTGAGGTCAAAATAAGTCGATTTAACCAACTTACCCTATATAGCAAAATGCTTCCTAAGCCCGTGAGGGTGCTTCAAAGTTGAAGAAAATTTTGTCTTTTTCTTTAATAACTCAAAAATGCTTAGTTTTATGTGGTTTCATTTTGATCAAATTTGGTATGTGATCATTTTAATTGAAGTGTTACTTTTTGAAGTTCACAAAACATCAACTAAAATTCCCTAAGGGTGAAAACTACCCTCACTGTTCGATAAAGTTGATTATAACTTTTTGGGGGTAGTTTCAGCTTTTTAAATTTGTTTTTAAATAAAAGCCTTATTAATTTTTGGACATTTTATGGCTTTTGTAAAAACTTCGTTTTGTGTCTCTAAATGTGATAATTATGGTTTCAATATTTCAATCTTAGAGACTAAAATTGCGATAATACATTTTATTATAGGGTCAGGGTGGCTATGCAATATGCATGCTTTCAACTATATTTTGTTAATTATTTTCAATTAGTTTTATGTTTGTAACAATTTTCAATTGTAATTTCAATATGCCTGTGCTATTTTCAAATGAAGAGTATGCGGACATGATGTACATTTATGGGTTCTGTGATAGAAATTCAAGAGCTGCTTGTCGGGAGTATCTGCGAAGATTTCCAAATCGAAGATCAAAATCAAACTAAGCATTTTTGAGTTATTAAAGAAAAAGACAAAATTTTCTTCAACTTTGAAGCACCCTCGCGGGCTTAGGAAGCATTTTGGTATATAGGGTAAGTTGGTTAAATCGACTTATTTTGACCTCAGAAAAATGACCCTTAAGTTTGTACAGTACGTCATGCAACACCCTGTATAATGATACAGCATAGGGATGCTCTCAAAATAAGAACAGAAGGGTATCTGGAATACTTTTTAAAGGTATATCCGACAAAAAACGCTTTTGTTCTAACATTTATTCAATTTGAAACGACTGGAAAATGTTCTTTCGATGGTAACAATAATTTAATTCGTAAATTACAGAAGTTGTCTCTTTAACAATTAATCTTTATCTCAACAATTTGGTGTTTTTAGCGCCTATAGGCTACCGAAATTTCAAAAAAGCTTCAGAGAGTGAAAAACGTAATATCATTTAACCCAAATACAAATATAGACATTTACATTGTGAATTCAAATGGATCTTTATAAATAGATTTGTTAGTTATCAATTATAAATAAGTAATGATACGATAAAGAGGTCTAGCTCTAGATGTATACGGAAGTCATAGAACTTGGCTTGGCAACAAGAAGATTTTTTTAAATTTGAGGTGATCCTTGCTCGTCGATAATTATCTTATCAATTATGAAATTTAAAATATTTATTTTTAATGCGAGTATACCAGTGAATTTTTACAAGATCCACGAATAATTAATTAATAAACATTTATTTTTTGTTCTATTTTTGTGCGAAAAACAGCAACATGTATAAAAAGAGACGTGCATGTCTCGGCCCATTTTCTTCACATCAGCATGGATTTTATTTTGTCGTTAATTTACAATTTTTTAATTGCTTATAGATTATTCTTTAATAAGTTAGGTGTCTTTTTAATACGATGTGACAAGGTATCACAAGAGGCGTAGGGAATAGAAAAGAATATAAGAGTTGCGTTCACGAAATTAATTTTTAATCCGAGAATAATTGAATTTAATTGGAATAAAGTGCATAGTTTTGCAAATTGGGACAATACAGTGAAAGTTACGTGTCTAACAACGAATTGATTTTATTGGTAGGTTTTCCTTTTTTTCTGTAAGGGTAAAAGGGATTTCGTAAAATACTCTAGTTACGCCAATGGCGATTTAAAAAAAATATAGACGACAATCAGTATCTTCTATAAAAACTGTGAATAATTAATTAAGAATCTCGAGGGCGTTATGTAACTATAAAAACGTACTTTTTCTCTAATATTTTTTAAAAATTACGTAACTCTTTAACGCAGCACACCAGGCTAAGGTATGATTTTGAATTTTTATATTATCGCGTGTTTCGCTTAAATTATTTTCTGATTACAAGATTGCACCTACTACGAACGAAATAATTTGATTATAAAATGAATTCGACAATTTAAAACATTTCTAATTTGATTTGAGTGTTTTCATCTATTTTCAAAGTTTAATTCAAATTACTGTAGCCGCTTTAAAAATTTCTCTATTATAATAAATTCGAGGCCGTAGAAAAGGTTTAAATAAATTAAGCGACCAGACTCGACAATGCTAGTGTATTGTTAATGTTTATTATTAATTCTCATCGTGTCGAAGTCGGTTAAAAATTCTATTTATGCAGTTCTAAAATTGGCAAAGTTGGTTGACTTTATTACTTGAGATTATCACTTTAGTCTCTAGTCGGCGTCTTTTAAACAATTTATTAGTTTACATTGCGTGCCACTAATATGGGGCGGCGTTATAGGGTGTTTTACAAAAAGATAGCGCTTAGATTAGAGAATAATCTGATGGGTGCTTTTCTTATACTTACCGGGTAATTTAAATATAAAGTTTCTTAGCCATCGGACGGGATACTTGTAATTAGCAGAAATTAGTAAAGGTATCACAAAACAGGAATAAGTCATTAACCATACTCCTCCAAGACTTAATAAGAGAGGCACGTATCCTTTGCAGCAATACGGAAGAAGAAGTAGTACCGTTAGCAAACTCACTGAAAAAAAATTATAGGTACATTTCATGAATAATAAAAATAAAAGTAATTGGAAGTTGTTTTTTAGCTCAACTGCTTAACACAGTTGCAAGTAGACACTAAGGTGCCAAGAAGTAGAAAGTGGGGTAAACGCGGTTTAGAAGTACCTGTGTTTCTTGTTAAATTCTTTTACCAAAAGTCTAAAGCATACATCTGTGTGCTTAAAAAAAAGCTAAAAAAGTCAAAACGTCAACTTCCAATTATTTTCAAACGTATCTTCCACATAATATAGTGGGTTGGGGAGCACCAGTAGGCCAAAAAAGGTATACCTGAAGTGCCAGAGCTCTACTCCAATCTCTGCCACTTTTTAATGAAAAATTTGGGACAAAGCACATTTTTTAGCCTACTGGCTCTCCAGCACATTGTAAAAATTGGCTCAAGTTTTAACGACAGCCTGTACATTAACTTTAAATGTCGGTTCTTGTAAGGAAATTGGAACTTCTTTCTAATCGAGTCTCAAACTTTGAAACTATCTGAAGAAATAACTCAATAACTGCATTGACTATCAAAGCTTTAAATAATCACCTGCATAGATATAAAATCCCCAAAAGTAGCAGTAACGAGTGGAGGTCATATGGCCCACCAACAAAAATCGAACAGTATACTATGATAAGAAAAGTGGAAGAGCTATCTACAAGGGATCTACCTATGCCTAAAGGTATTAAAACAAATAAACAAAATTTTGGTACAACATGCATAAACTATTGATTGCGTTAATTATGAATTAAAATTAGAAATGTTTGCGAAAACTTAAAAATCTTTTCCCCACTATACAAATACGCACCTCTTCTCCATCATGCGAGAGAAATTCTGACCTAAAAGTATG
This sequence comes from Malthinus flaveolus, assembly GCA_950108345.1. Classification (NCBI taxonomy): domain Eukaryota; kingdom Metazoa; phylum Arthropoda; class Insecta; order Coleoptera; family Cantharidae; genus Malthinus; species Malthinus flaveolus. Next base: position 71,149,836 of record OX467285.1, read on the forward strand.
CCTTTGTCATCGAGTTCAAAATGTTTATAAATTGATGATGAAGGATGAGACATGAGACAATACAATTTCCATAAAATCAAAAAATATTTCATAAATTTTTTTTTCTAGAAAATAAAATCAAACTGCGTCTATCGAAGTGTCTTCGAACTTCGAAGTTTGTCGACCTGCTGTAATAAATTTTCTTTTTACTTTTCTCAAATCGAATGTTTAATTTTATAGCAGACGGCTCAGTCACTTCCTTATAATAAAATTTGCACATTTTTCAAAGTCTAATTTCGATATGGTTCAACCACTACCCGAAATAGACATAATGACACTTGTTTGAAGTGACTAGAAAAAAGAATTTTCCCACGACTTCAGAAAGATGTGAAAATTTTTTTTGGATGACAGATTCTCTTTTATTTTTTACTCATTTCAAACTGGTGCAAAAATCTCCAAACTGTAAGTGCCTATTATAGACATAATAGAAAAAAAAGTTTATAAAAGTCTAATGTAATGAAAATTGAGGATTTTGAATCCTTTCAAAAAATATGTTCTCAAATTAAAACATTCTAAGTAAATATGGAAAAATGGATCTTATACTGTCCTCAATTATTCACGTTCATTATATTTTTTAACAACAAACTACGAAATCAACAAAAATGTAAAAATATATTATGATCAGTAATTAATTTTATTTACCATTTAGCTCCAATCACCTCATCTCATTTTGAGGTCACGAGTTTTTTGGACTTAAATTCGTGTTTGGCACCTAAATTCACATGCGCATTTTAGAAAAATTTCGTTCTTAGGATGAATGAAACGCAAAACAATAACAAAGAGTCTAAATTGGACCGCTTCCATCTGCCTAAATCGAACAAATGACTCTTCTGGCTACCTAACCTTCAATTAATCGAATGGCAAAATTCTTTGTTCAGATAAATTTTTCTCAAAAAAGACAGACGCGTTAGTTAATTTTTAAATTTGTTTATAAGCTCGAATATAATTGGTAAAGTGATTTAGAGTTATCAAGAACGAAAATTATTCAGTAATTAACATTAATTTAATTAATAACGTACTACAAAATTATTGAACTTTAATCTTATTATTGCACTTACCAGTTTCTGCTATTTTTTCGTTTTGTACTTGCGGGTCCAATTTAGATAAAGCTTGGAAACTTCTCAATCTTCCCCTGACTCTCGTAATCATGCCCATTTTTTTTCTTTTCCAATTGATTTACACAACACCAAAGTTCCAAAACTAATTAAACAAACACCAGACACTAATAATTCCAAGATAAAGCTGCAACTCCACTTTTACGAAAATGTTACTCTCCACTTAAATGAACGCGTATAAGAACAAAATTCACCTCCGCTAAATGTTCACTTTTTATTTTTGACTCGCAAAATTTTATTTTGTTCTTCTTATTCGTCCCACTTCTAATATTACTTTGCGTCACGAAAGCTTTTGGCAAATTTGCCAATCGTATGAAAATCAACAATGCGTAAGTTTTGTGCATGTGTGCACGTTTCTATTTGAAAACGTTGAATTTTATTTATAAAATTATTTTTGTAAACATGTTATTTAGGTAAGTGAATGAATTTTAGGCTCATCCCGCGAATAAACAAGCGACTTTTTACAATAATTTATGGTTACACCTACAATTCGTATTCGAGAGGAAATTAATATGAGTAACAGTACAAAAGTAGATGATCGTATGGGACCTTTCTTACAACATCACTCTTCCGTATATACCAGAACCTCTTAGCTCGTGATCCTGAAGAATGAAAATTATTACAAATTGCGTCTAAGCTCAAAGTCGCAGACCGAGAATTTTTTGAAGCCAAAACTTCGTCGTTTTTTCTTTAAAAATTCGCATGGTAGTCCAGTCGTTATAAACATTTGAAAATGCAAGTGAACCGAGAAAGCTGATTTTTGGATATGTTGTAGAGGGGGCCCAAGAAAGTTTAACTTCAAATTTTCAACAAAAAAGTGAAGTAGAGCCGAGTTGTCGAGAAAAAAACAAATTTGACCCTTTTTTCAAGATGGCGGCGAAAGCTCATAGGAAATCTTGGTCGAAAATTTGAAGTTAAGCTTTTTTGAGCCCCCTCTACAACATATCCAAAAATCAGCTTTCTCGGTTCACTTGCATTTATATACCTTTTTTTCTGACGTAATAATGACTGGACTATGGCCCTTTCCGATCCTCTTATCTAGATACTTCTTTTTGTTTAAAAATATGATGACTTATGCCATTTTTGTTTCAATTTTCAAGATGTGCATCAGAGTTTACAGTGTGATAGTTCCAACCGCTGGTTCTAATCCAGTTAAGAATGCACAAAATCTTATTCAATTTTCAGATTGATGTTCGCAAATATTCCATCACTGCTTAAAACTTTTTTTAACTCATATTTGCTCATATATATCATCTATTGTGTGTTAATACCTTTTTTGTTATTTTTGTGTAACTATATCTTGTGATCAGTGTGAAGAGTAAACGATGAAATGAGTTAAGACGTATACCCTGCGTTGATCGACTTTCCTTAATTTAGATGAAAGCACTATACAGGATGTATTTTTCAACGTGTTAAGTACAGGGATGTCTCTTATCATAAGATATAGAGATTTTGTTAAATGGGCAAAAATGATCATTGAGTTGCGCTAATCAAAATCAAAAAACAAAATTTACCTCCTTGACGATTTTGAAATATGGCAGAAAATGAGAAAATAATGTAATTTGAGTTTTTAATTTTTAGCTTTAAAATCGTTATTATTTGGGAAGGTATTTAAAAGGTAACTTACAGTACTTCAAAAGCTTGTTACGTTGGTAACAGGGAAGTAACGTTAACTAGGTTTAATATTATTCAAGAGTATCAAATTCTCTTTACAGTGATACTAAAAACAATACAATCAGGAGTATTCTGTAGCATAAATTTTAAGAATAGCGGGAAATTTTGACGTTAAAATGACGTTCTATCTCGTTCTGTCACAGCTAAATAAAAAGGATAGAACGTCATTTTAACATTTTAACGTCAAAGTTTCCCACTATCCTTAAAGTTTATAATACAGAATACGCCTGAATATTTGATAAACTGAAGTCGTGATACTTTTAAAAAATCAATCTAGTAATTAAATTACCATAACAATACGAAAACAATTGACGTTTAGTAACAAAAACCAAAGCAAATGCTGGGTTTCGATTGGTTTTTGTTATTAAGCGTTAATTGTTTTTGTATTTTTATGGTAATTTAATCACTAGATTGATTTTTTAAAACCTTTTGAAGACTCCAGTTTATTAATTTATTATTGTATTGTTTTTTAGTACTATCACTGTAAAGAGAATTTGATACTCTTGAAGAATATCTAGAAAACATATGTACGTTCCATTAAAAAAAATTAAACCTAGTTAACGTTACTCTTTTGTTTTAATTACAATTGTGCCACTCTTTAATAGCGCGATAGGCGATAGCCATTGACTTTGACGTTTTGGAAAGAAGGATCGTTTCCAACTCGGTAATTACTAGAAATATGAAAAAACATAATTTGTAGTAATTTTCATGGGCTTTATTTTTTATCGTATTTTATTTTGTCATATTTTAGCTCTTGCCAATAGTTTTCGAGGTATTAACAAAAAACCGAAAAAGGTATCTTTGGTCATTACCGCGAAAGCTCACAACCAATTAATTAAGACTTTTAGTATATTCATCATTAAAGTAAGTATCTGAAATTTCAAAACTATTGAACTTTTTTGACGATAAAACCCATATTTGGTTTTCATTGATAGTCCAGGCAATTAATACATAAAAATGGGCTTTAGCTACAAATAGTCCAGGAGTGTTGTAATTTGGTACACTTATACAGTTTGGTGTCTTAATTAATTTTTGAGTTTTCGACCTTGAGCGACCACTGCTCGCGTCGCCATATTACAACAATTATAGGACGTGAAATTTCCCAAAACTTTTGTAAGAAACATTTTTCAATCAGATGAAGAGTGGACCAGTACAAAAGTTTGCAAATTTATCGTATTGTGCCATTTTTAGCGATACAGCTTTCGGCAAAGATCCAAATTATTTACCTTGCATCAAATAGAGTAGTTATGATTTTCTGGTATGTTGTACATAATGAAAGCCCAATGATAAATCCAAGTTTTCGACCTCGGTAGATCTCCAGATCTTTGTCAAATCTTCAAAAAGATATACGATTTAGCTCTGTGTTTGTTTTGAATTTTTGACAAAGATCCGGAGTTACGCCGAGGTCAAAAACTCGGATTTATCATTGTGTTTTCATAATGTACAACATACCAAAAAATCCAAAAATAAGAACAAAATTTCATGTTCTATAATTGTTGTAATATCTACAACAATTCTTAACTCTCGAAGTAGCAAAGTGTATAACGAGCCAAGAAAAATCAATTTTACTGACCCCAGATTGTGTCGATTATTTAAAATCGGCAGATGCTTTAGACTCATACGTCAATGTTCCTTCAAGTATAGATGAATCTACTTGCTCACTTCTTTGCAAACATAGAAGGATTAAAATAAAAAGCGAATTAAGGTTTAAAGCACTTGCAATGGAAATAGCAGAAGCTGAAGGTACGATTACTGGCTTTCAAAAATTGCTGGCACAAAAAAAAGGAAATGCTCACAAATTATTATGACCTAAGTGGCGCTGAAGAAAAGATATTTTTGAAAGACTTTTTTTCGGCTCCATTTTTTCAATATGGCGGCGCGAGCGGCGGTCGCTCAAGGTCGAAAACTTGGAATTTCAATTAGGACAGCAAACTGTACAAGTGATGTACCAAATTACAACACTCCTGGACCATTTGCAAGTCAGAATCTACCCATTGCCTGGACTATGACTAGACTATTAGTTTCGTAATAAAAACATATTTGTCACATTGTTTAAATAATATAGATTTGCAATTATTATTTATTAATAGGAATTATTTAGCAATAATTATCTAAAAATTATTACATCGGCTCGTTTTAGAAATAGTTTTTCTTTTTACGAAACTGATCGAAGCGGTTTTTAACGCTGAAAAATATTGTATTGGTGCTTTTCTCTTGGAGAAATCAACGTCTTCAACTTTGGAGTTACTCATAGTCAAGTTATGTCATATTATTATGTCTCAGATCTTAGACAGTAAATTACGTTCAAACCTTGGAGAGTGTATAATGCCATTGACTAGCTGATGATAAAATTGATTTGTCGTTAATACGGCCTAATAGGCGTGCAATCAAATATTTTTTGGTTTTTGGTGACATCAATTGGATACGTACAGCAATTGTATCGTATTTTCGAATGTATTTGGACCAAAAAAGTAAACTTGGTTTGAAGGAAAATATTATAAAAGGTCAATTGTTACGGTTTTGCATTTAAAAGTTATATCAAGAATAAACGAGCTCCTCAAGAACTCTCTCTACATATCTATAACAAATGGAACTTTTTCGCAAACTTTTTTGACAATTTGTAAATTATGTGTATTTAACGAAAAAAAAATCCAAAATATAGGTTGTCAGGGACATGGGGCGCTCATTATTAGAACTATTTTCTTTTCTACCGCTACGCAGTAGACGAAAATACCTAAATAGAATGGAAAATAGAAAAATGTTTTTAAGAATCGCTTATTACGTCTTTCTGATAGTTCCGACTTTGCGCAGCTATTTTGGCAATTTCTAAGTTCGCCGCGTAAAAGAAATAGCCTTTACCTACCAATAATAGAATAGATCAGTACAATAACAGTAAAATGGGAAATTTTAAGAAATGACTTGAAATGGGCTCCTACTTCACAATCTTCATATTTTCGGTTCTATTAACCGCAGTGGCTTATAATTGGGCTCATTAGTTTTGTTATGTATCTATATCTTACTTCAAATTACACGCAGCTAAGCACGGAGATTATACGAACAAACTCACAACTTATTAAAAGTTGATTTGGAACCGAAAAGAACGCTCAATGCTACTTTTCTTTCCAGGAAATTTTCCTGGCATATTTCAGTTTTTGTTGGTTTGCGATTGTCTTAAAAGGGTAACAAAAACATCCACTAATCTTCTGAAATCACTAAAAGCTTCAACTTCACAATAAATTTCCCATGCCCATTATACTCCACCAAACTAGCAAAAATGCTGTCCGGGATTGTTGTGCTATGACTTTCAAAGCCAGCGATGGCTATTTAAAAATGGAGGCTGGTGTTAGAGAGTTAGTAACATCAAACTTTCAATAGTTTTCTCCCATACAACTAAGTTAAAAATAAAAACAATTAAAACGAAATTCCGATTAATCACAAAATTATTAATAATTTGAACGATAAAACTAAACTCTCTTATAATAAGTTTAAATTTTTTTTTAAATCAACGACATCAATTGTTTTTTTTCAATATTAAATTTGTTTTTGGCGTCCTTGATCTTTGTGTTAAAGTTCAAAAATAATTATTTTATCGAAAAAAATTCAAATTTTAGAGCTTTAAAGTTATAGAAATAGATAAAGTGCAGCGAACTCGTTCAATTTTGTTTTCAATATAAGAAGTCGCCTTTAGTTAAACAATAAACAAACTTTATAATTAGTTACATTGTTGTACAAGTTACAATTGAAATGATTAATGAAGATTTTTTTTTAATATAAATAATACAACGAGTTTAAACGATTATTAAATATTTTTTAATAAGTGCACATTATTTGATTAATGGACTTGCATTTTAAAATAATGTTGTCACTATCAAATTTTTTTATTGGGATGTCTCCAGTCTCCATCTTTCTACAAATTATGTTTTCTAATTTGAAAAGCGCTGGCGAGGGTCAAAGTTGGACAGAATTCAGATTCGGGCTGATAAATACCAAAGACACGACACTTTAGCTAGGGATATCGAAGATGGATGGCAGTTTCAATTTGAATATTGGGGAATCGAGATCGAGATACGAAACACTCTATGATACCTACCTTATCTCTACTTTCCAACTGCAATGCGGTAAGGATTAACTATACTGCGAAGTTTGGGAAGTTTTCGTAAATATTTACCATTTACTTAACCTATTATTCCTATTAAGTAATTCCAATAGAAAAACATTTGTGCTGATGTTTTTCCAGACGCTAGATATCAACACACATCATTCACAGATGGACAGGATAATTTTTCGCTTGACGATACCTTAAATGTTCATCAAACACTATTCTATTGCACAAAACGCATATTCTACGGCCCCAACATTTATAGAACATTTCACAAAATTCGCGTAATGTTTTTCTAGGATATGATGCGTCTTTCCAATTTTGTTAAATACAAGCAGACTTAATAAAGAAACCAACATTTCGTCACATTTTTCCAAATAAAAATATTTGTGCGGTTAATGTATGTGTCGGTTGGTGGTCGTTAACCAATAGCTAATAATAAAGTACAAATTCTAAAATTAATATCGTTTTGCTCGATATAAATTCGTGACGGAAATAGAACTTTGTCTGTGCAAAATAATTTTATACTTTACGGTGTTTACTGCAATTAATTACTAATTAGTCATGGGCACGGGTTTTGAATAATATTGATTCAAAATTTTTAAATGCGCAAGGTGTTCTAGTTTTGATTACTTTTAACTGCAATCTCAAAAAATGGGGCGCCTCTTTAAATAATTTAAATTCAGTGTTTTCTAAAGAGAAGCTCGAATTAGCCCTGCCCAGAGTTGTCCTTTATCTTGTACTTTCGTGGGATGGGACTTTTATTTTTATAATTTTGAAATTATTGTGCGTTAGTCTAAGTAACAGTAACAGTAGCCAAAGACAGCGTACTCGGTATTGATCATCTGTTGTGCCTTTGGTCATTTGCAGCCTTTTTCGGCAGTACCCACAGAAGATCTTTCATGCAACGTTCAGGTCTTCAAAAATTTTTGTGATTTGATCGCTTATTCATTACTATGGTATAGTATAGCGTAGGTACCTAGTTCTAATGTTTAGAGTTTTCTTTCAAGAAACCATGGACCACATAGATCAATTTTTAAACACGCCACAACCCTGCACTCCATCGTGAAGATTGTAGATGAAGCATTTCTGAAGAATTGCATTATGCGTACAATGTCGCCTATTATTTTATACTGGCCCACTCCTTCTTAGTCCGCCATCTTCTTGCGAAGGTTACCGATACACCTAGCTAAAATAAATTTTGAAATAACGGCACGAAATAGGTATATCCACTAGCGTTTCAAGTTCTTTATTCATGAGCTCTGACGTTTCCCGACTGATTTATTGTCATAATAGTCCAGGCAATGGGTAGATTCTGACTTGCAAATGGTCCAAGAGTGTTGTAATTTGGTACACTTGTACAATTTGGTGTTCCAATTAATATTCCGAGTTTTTGACCTTGAGCGACCGCCGCTCGCGCCTCTCATATTCAAAAATGTGTGTCCAAAATATTATGTTTCTGGCTTTTTGGTAATCTTTTGTACCCAATGAATAAGGAGCATGCGTTTGCAAGTCTGCATACTTACATATTAAATGATTTGATGCGAGTCTCTGTTTCTGGGCATGAAGTCCAACTTTCGCAGCCGTAAAATAAAATTGAAAAAATTTAACATTTAATCATTCTCATTGTTAGAGCCGTGTGCCATGTTAAATCTGATTTTGTGAAAAATGATCGCATTCTTATAGCTTATAAAGGTTGGCCCACTACTTATTTTCTATCCTGGTGTCCGTTAGTTTCGTTAGTAGATAACCCTTTTTGGAATCTCATGCGCTTCTCTTCTATTATCTTCTATTTATCTTCCATTTATCTTCTATTACCTTCTATTTATCTCAAGGCAACATGCGCCTTGATATAAATAAGAGAGGGCACGAGACGCGAGATATTGCAATAAAAGCATCATTAAGCACAAAGTCGGTCGTAACGACTTGGAAATTGAAGAGAAGCGCCGAGTGAAACCGCTCAACTTTACAATTATTATTATTAACAGTTGAATTTTAGACATTTGATGAATTCACCAGCCACTAATTTTTTGTAAGGTGCCATAATTATTGACAAACCACTAATTCAAAAAAAGAAAAAATTGAATTGATTTACAAAACAATTCGGTAATTGGTGTGGCTACAGTTCTGTAGGAACAACCTGAAAAAAATTAGCACCTGAAAGAAAATTATATCAAATAATAATTTCTAAATTAAGATTAAATTATTCGATGTTTATAAATTCAATTAATTTATTAAATAAGTTCAAAGTCTGACTTTCACTTAATGACTTAATGGTAAAAATAAATACAGTGAGTGACCTTACGTAGATGAAATCGCCTAGATAGAACACGGACCTCAGGAGGGGGGTGGGTGATATCTTGAAAAATGTTCCGGATAGGCCGTACATCAATAATAATTTATCTTAACTACGACAGATTATATAATTGTAACACTTTAAGTTTTTAAATTAACTTTAAAAGAGTTAATTATAATTTGTTTTTGATAACATTTTTCTATACTACGATATTATACAAGTTGACAAGTTGTTAGTAGCAGCACAGCAGCAGTATAAATAGTGTAGGAGGGTAAGCTACGATTATTTGATGAATAATTGTTACTTATTTCAACCCGTTTCAATCTCACTCTCTTATTTAAAACGCTACTTATTTTTATTGTTTAATAAGGACATTAACAACAAATTATAAGGCACTTTGATACTTGTTTTATTTAAAATTTAAAACTAAAAGATTATTTTTTATAAAATTATAATTACTAAATTACTACTTATTATTACTTATCTTTAGTTTGCGCTCAATTAAATCACAAGTAATTGAAAAATGTTGCTTTCGTTTACAGCTTTTCCCTTTTTCTCCTATGTACAAAAAGTACTTTTCAAAAATATTTAAAACGTGAACGAAATGGAATGATATTCACATAAGCCCAATCCTTTCCGAAACATTATTAAGAAATATTAGGCACTTTCCGAGGTATTTCCAAATACCTCCCACCGCCAAATCACTGCAATACCCCATAGTTTTCAAGTGGCAAACCCGCAGCAAATCATATTGTGCTAAAACTTGTAAGAGCTATACGAAATAGTATTAGTATATCGTTCCGTTTTGGTACTGGTAACTTCACCACCAGCAGAGACCACCAGCCAGTGGTGGATTACCGCACAGACGCATGAGGTTCTTGCCTGTGGCCTCAGCAAAGCGGGGGTTTCAGAATCGTTGAGTGTAAGGTCGCCCTCCTGAAAACAGACCAAACGTCTTTGTTAGGTGTTCAGTGTTCAGTACTGAGTAATTTAGGTTCGAGACTTAGTAGAGGTCACACTCTGACTGGTCAGGGGTGCTAGAGCGACCCGGGCCTAAAATAATACAACAAAGAGTCAACGAGTCTCTTTCCAGATCTGTTACTGACCGACCACTCGCAGAAAGGATTTTATATTGAACCTCTCTGTGGGTGGTGAAGAATCGCTTTCAGTGCACGTCTGGAGATCAGTAAAGCATATTTATTTTAAGATTATCTCGACCATAAAAAAATCGACAACAGACAACAGTGATATTATTGCGACTCGGGGTCGCTGGGAGTCTGTGGCTATTTATAAGAAGCGCAGACTGCCCTATTTCAGTAAATAAATTCCAAGGCCCATTATAAGCCTAAAAGACTAAAGTGAAAAATAGGCGAGAAAAAAACTTTTGGAATTAAAGTCAAGAAAATTTTGTTCAACATATTGATGTTGGATCCCAATTATTAGCGCCGCAGATTATTGGTCTCACTTGATTTACTTTCCTCAGTAGCTTGAGTAGCTGGCTCTTGACCGATAACGCCCAAATCAGGGCAGAAATGGCCATACAGGGAGATGTTAATGATTCAGTAAATGTACTTGAGTATTATATTTCTGAAACCGTTAATGTGGGTAACGATCACGATAACGATAAGGACGAAGGGCTCTGTTACGCTAAAAAATTATTCACAATCTTTTTATAAATCAAGGAGTCACGAGAGCAACTTAATTTTCCCACTAGACCGACAATGAGTGTCATCCCACTGCCGTAGACAATTATTATTAGGCGGGCGATACACTGAGAATTTCTAGCAGTTTCTTATTTTCACGTACTAACAGTAAGCTAAAAACTAATTTTAGAATAAAGCGTAGTACGTAGTAGGGTAAATTAGGCCCAAATATATTTTTTTCTTCATCAAGAATCTCTTCCTATAGTCTACCGTTTATAAATTATTTTAAAGGCGCCATGTGTTTGTGTGTTAAACAGCTAATTACACAAGAAAATAACTAGACTGGTTATTACTCAATAGAAATTTGAATTATATTGCAAAAAGTTCAAACGATAATCATAAAAGCGTCTAATTTTATTTATTTAAAAAATAATATAGATAATAGTTACGTAATATAAAAATTAGGTTTCTTAAATAATAAATAATAATCATTATTATGTTTGTTATAAAAATAATTTATAATGATTAATATGTCTAATGCAAACCTTTGTGAATTACATTTACACTTTAATAGCTTCAATGGAACGGGAAGTAACTATGTTCTAGCACTTGATTGTCACTAAATAATTTAATAAATAATAAATTATTTATTTAAAGATGTTTTTAAAGGTATCATCTAGCACTTATCAACTATTACCAATTGTAAGTTTATTTAAAAAATTGTGCTAATGAAAAAGTGAAAATTAATTGGAAATTTTAGTTTGGGAAAAATCCGTAACGTACCTACTTACTGTAGTTATAAGTTACAATAGTCCAAAGTCAAAAGAAAAGGCGATTCGTTAAATAATTATTTTAATATTTATTGTGGAATTAATTTTGCTTTTATAACGCATCTTTTGAATAGCCAAGACACGTTGTGTACACGTTTTATGTAATCACTAATCACATCCTGGAAGTCATTTCAAAACGAGACCTAGGATAACACATTCACGACCTTAATTACAAACATTAATTTTCACTTTTCACTTTACACCGAAGAATTTTTATTCGGCGCTTCTTATAAGCTGCTGGCACTATCATCACGTTTTTATGCAATAGTAATTTTTTTAAAATTATGTATTTTTAGGAGCAATATCCTTATCTTATTTAAACATTAGTAGCATAAACATATGTTTCCAATGTGGATACAACCGAAGTAGTGATCTAGCCAAACCAATTCTTGGTTTTAAAAACTGTTTTCAGTGTCTTGTGTCCGAGGCTTACTCTTACTGAATTTGGAAATGAGAAACGAGGCGTTGTAAGATCCGTGTTTAAGTTCACTTTTAGCACAGACTTTTTTTATCTCTGTCTTTATCGGTATTGAGATTTACCGTTATACCCCGTTAACCTTTTAAAAATCAGTAAATAAAAGAATTATTTAAGGATATGCACATGCACAATGCACATGCACGCTTATACTCGTCAAGGTAGGATAATTATTCCACTTACTGGAAGTTGCATAACAGTCACTTAGTGCTTAAGTGCTGCTTAAAACGTAAAATAGTTTAATAGTTTTCAGTTACGTTTTGCTCAAGCCGTTAGGGAGCTCGAGTGGCCACAGACTTTCTTTTCTGTGTACTACGTAAAAACAAAATATACGGTTAAATAAATAAGAAAACTTACAATAGGTCCGCTAAAATACGTGCTTGATGCTTGATCCACTGGCCAATAGCAGGCTGTGGTATAGATTCTTTCAAGATATTCCAAAATTGCTTCTTAACTTTACATGTTACGGTGAGTCTAGTTAAAGAGGACCATAAATTAAACTTACAAAGTCACCTTATACATTTGTTCAAAAGTTTCCCCGTTTTCTATAATTTTTTCGGGTTAAATTTTGAGCAAATGTAGGTATAAAGTAAAGATGGATTTGTAAGTTTAAGTTATGGCCTTTTTAACCCCGCCCCCGTAGGTAAAGTCAATAAGTCGTTTCGGAATATCGCGAAAGAACCTATACCTGTACTGTTTCTTCTCCGATTCTTACGTCAATAAGGCTACACTTTCTGATAAAATGGTTGATTTTATCGGCTAGTGCCCTTTATTGCTTCATATGCGAGGCTTGCGGTACCTTTAGTAAGTACCCATAGTTAGTATGAAGAGAGTTGGGTAACGTTTAAGGTTTAAAAATACAATAACCAAAAATTAAAAGTTAAACTCAACAAGCCCTTAAGGTTCTCTTATTATGAGCACTATTTTGTTACAGAAACTAGGAGTGATATTTTGAGTCGCAGAATTACGTTGACCACCCAGTATAAATTTTTAACTTTTAAACAATGTATGGAGTGATTTCAAGATCTTCATCTATTCGACATTTTAAACTTTATCTTGTGGCAAAAGCTAGAAGTCCAAAGAGTTTAATACCTTAACCTTGCCACTAACAGTGCCGGATTTACCTATAGGCCAATTAGGCCCTGGCCTAGGGCCCTAAGACGTTGGGGGTCCAAAATTCCACCGACTTTTTCAAGTTTAAACGGCAAGGCCGGACCAGGGGTGGACCCTGTTACCGGGAGAAAGCTTGGTGGACCTCTAGTATTTTAGGAAAATGGGCAGCCAATGATTGCAAAAATTTGAAAGCACTTGCATTCAAACAATGCAGCTTTGCAGCTCGTTATTGAAGTGCTTTACGTCCATAATTGTTATAGGTACGAATGTGGTATTATGGTTCTCCGAATGCGTATTATTACAGCATGCTCGATTATTTTTACTTTATATAGTATGTATCACTTCGTAGAACTTATAGCTTAAAAGTGGATCAAAGCTCTGTTGATCTTGAAAATTAAAAAAATTTTGCTTGCTTCGCTAAGTGAGTCGTGGACGATCAAAATTAAAAAAGTTAGGAAAACAAATTTTCTCAGAACTCTTCTGAGAACCAAATGTGCGCTCCGATTTTCTATTGTTCCAGGGCGCTGAATATGTAACTACACCACTGGACATGCTGTTAAAAAACAGCAAAACATTTAAAAGTAAATTAGCAATTAATTGGAGACGGCCAATATTTAATTCACCCGATTCGTTTCTTCTCTTTAAGGGGCCCATTCTATTCAGTTATTGCAACTGCCAATCATAGTGAAATCTTTTCAATAGTACTGTCGGTTTCTCGATATACCGAAATGACTTCTTCCAAGCAAAATTCTGAACAAATGTATAAGGTTGCTTTGTAAGTTTAATTTATAGCTCTTTATAACCAAATTAGCGCAAATAAACCCATGTAAAGCCAAGAAGTCATTTCGGTATGTTGAACCGACAGTACATACTTGCATACGTCCGACGCAACGTGGTGCGCGAAGTTTTGCTCGTCAGTAAAACCTTGAAAACTTTTACGTCTACACGGTAACACAACGGCGTTGTTTTCTAGATACTAAGTGTTAGAATCGGATACAAGATAAGTGTTATGGAAATAAAAAATAAAAGTTAAAAAAGTATGAGCACGTGTTAGTACCCAGTAAGCGTTTAGTTTTTAGCAATTGGTACTTCAAATTTTTAAAAATGTTTTAATTTTCACTTGCAGAAATTGCTATTATTATTAATAGATTATTAGGTAGGCAATTAAACAAATAATCTTTTATGTAAACTTTTATATAGCTCTATAATTTTACCCAAGAAATCGCGATTACATTGGTTTAGATCAGCCATTGTAAAGTGATAGGTAATAATCACTCGCTCACTATAATTAGTAATAACTTATTCGATGAAGAATAATTTGTTAATCTCTTTCGTTAAGGCGTACTTACTTACTTATTGTATAGTAAAGGGTAAGTATACAGTACAATATGACAATACAGTAAGGGCAGTATTGAAAAAATGGGCCTTCGCGGAAGTTTATTACTGATCTACGTCAGAGACATTAAGGAATTTTTAAAAATTGCTAATGAGTTATAATAGTCCAGATGTGGCCCTAGGTGGTGTTCGATTATGCAGATTTCTAGAAATAGTAAATTTCTAGAAAGCAAATTTTTAAATTATGTTTTTTATTCTAAAACTCAAATCAATTTTAATTTTATTAAAAATTTATCCAGTGAATTAACATTTTCTTTTAGAGGGTAGCAAGAAGCAAAAGTAATGAAAGCTATAATAAGCTTTGTCATATTTGCCCATAGGCTAATACGCCACTGGATAAAACTGTGCTAAGTTTGCACAAGCTTTGCTCAGTTTTGATACAAATTTGGTTTTACTGTTCACACGCAACCTTTTACCTGCGGTTTTAACTGTGCAGACAAAAGTTTGCGCAAAACGTTACGTTTGGATGCGCCTTAAAAGACTTTAAGTTTTGGTATTAGTATACTAATAAATTTCTTAAATACGGCAATAATGTACCTGTGTGCCTATTAGATGTTTGGCAGTCGAGTTTGAAACGGTCAACTCCTCCAACATGAACATTAGTGTAACGTTGCAGTGCAGCGTTTAGGCCTAGGGGCACTAGGTGCGCGCCTAGGGCCCCGTGTTTTTGAGGGCCCCAAAATAGCTCATTTTATAAGAATTATGTCCAATTAAAATTTCTTTCAACCCATTTTATTGTTTTAATTGAGTATTAGAAAATGCATCATTTGGATGTAAACTGTAAATTAAAATTGATACCTAATAAGAAAAGGGGGCCCAGGCCCACTCTACCATTAGGCTGATAGGCGGCCCCGGATTGTAGAAGAGCCTCCAATTTAAACACAAAAAACACTTACTAGTTCAGCAAGGGTTGCGGATAAAGAAATAAACTTTATCAATTATCGAGACATTTGGGTAAATTTGTTAGAATTTCATTTTATATTTTATGTATACTATAGGTTAGGTAAAAATTGTTTTCTTGAATTTAAAACGTTGGCCCAGGGGCCCCAAGCAATATCAAAACACAAAAAAATTTCTGAACCTCATTTTAAGCCGTTTGATCTTAAACGATCCAAAATTTCCAAGATTTCGAAGACTTTCGGGCCTCGTGAGTTCTAAATCCGCCTCTGATTAGACTCTAAGACTCTAGGTCAAAAGGGACCTCGGAATTCTCTAACAATACTTTTGTTTATGTGAAATAATTTCCCTACTTTGTTTTTGTGAAGAATCTTTTTTTGGAGACACTATCAATCGCTACCAAAATTACTAAACTTCATTTTAAGCCATTTGACCTTGAACAATCAATTTTGCCTGCGGCGCTATTTCATCCTTCTTCCTCTTCAAATAAAGGACCCCAAAATTTGTTAGCGCCTAGGGCCTCAAAAACTATAAACGCGCCTCTGTAACGTTGGTCATTATTAATTTTGAAAGTGAAACCAAATGATACAAATTTACTGTATTCAAGTCTGTTTGTCTGTTATATATTACATACATCAAAATTGATAATATTTAAAGATCAGTTTGCGATTTGACAAATTCTGTATCCGTGATATTCAAAAGAAAACTTTTAGTTACCCGGTGAGCATAGGTTAATGAACAATATTTATTTATAGTTTATACCTACTATTTGTTAACTTATGGTTGTTCAGAGGGGGAGTGGGGGTAAGCTGCGGTGAATACTCTATCCTGTGCTAAATACATAGGATAAAGAAGGATAAAGATATCTATTGCCAACTTCAAATAAACAAAATTTTAATACTTAAAACCAATGAAAATATGCTTTCTTTATTAAAAATACTCAATTTTTAACAATTTTTTTCTAAATTTTATTCTTTTAAAGAGTTTTGGTCGGTTAAAATATTTTTTAACTTATTTAAAAAAACTTTCAATATGATGTGTAAAGTACGGCATCGATGTAGACTTTTGGTAGTGTCATAACCAAAGATGACAATGACAGGGGGTTTAAGGTTATTGCGAACAAATTTTCAAAACTTGATAATTTTTAAGCAAAGCTTATCAGTTGACGAAACGACGTTCCATTACTTTTGGAAATTGAATAATTTCATTTTTATAAAAATAGATTTATAATTATTGATTTCATTAAAACTTTAAATAACACATCACTTTTATTTGAATCGCGCGCGCTTTTCCCAATTTATCTTATGCAGCGGCGTTGCCAAGCGTAATGATGATTGATAGCTTTTGTACTATTTCTTTGAATAATAATTTAATTTTCTCAGAAACTAGAAACAGGACTTTTTTGAAATTTTGTACACTTATTTGTAAGACTTTCATAAATATTTTGGTGGTTTTTGGTAATGTTGTCATTTCTGGGTGCCAAGATAATGGGGTTTAAATGAATGTGCAAACCCTCGTTTGCATATAAGCAATGTAAAAACGTACACAAAACAGTAAACTTTGGAATTTTTTATCTCAATAACTAAGAATAAGATTAAGTTCAAATTTCGCTATAATGTTCTTTATCATGCAAAGAATATACTGTGAAAATTTCAAAAACTTCTCATATACTTGGATTTCCTTCTGAACAACCTTAAAATAATGTGTTTAGTAGTATTAAAATTGTAAACGACTGTTTTCTTCTCCTTATTTAGCAAGTCTTGCAGTTGAACTGTCTACAAATATTTTCAGTAGATAGTTGAGAGTCAATCAAATATTTATGACTTTATATTCATCATGGAGAATTAGTCAAATCATAACGCATAAGTATTATGCCCTGCACTCTTGACTCAATCTCAGTTAAGGTAATTTTTGCCAATACATCGCGCTGCCCTGATCTTTTGGCAAAGGTTACAAGCTTACACTTTTACTTAACTTACGACCTATTTCTTCATCTAAAAATCCAAACTTTTTGTAGTATTTCTGTTATAGGAGATAGGACACCAACACACGAAGGATAAGACATATTATAGTCTACAAATTACTTTTAATTTGGTTTGTGGGGCTTATTATCAATTTTTGAAACATAATTATACATTATCAATCACAATTAAGAGTTTAAAAGTGATATTTCTTAAAATTAATTAGTTATAATGAGGTCGAAATTTTCTCAGAAACTAGAAACAGGACTTTTTTGAAATTTTGTACACTTATTTGTAAGACTTTCATAAATATTTTGGTGGTTTTTGGTAATGTTGTCATTTCTGGGTGCCAAGATAATGGGGTTTAAATGAATGTGCAAACCCTCGTTTGCATATAAGCAATGTAAAAACGTACACAAAACAGTAAACTTTGGAATTTTTTATCTCAATAACTAAGAATAAGATTAAGTTCAAATTTCGCTATAATGTTCTTTATCATGCAAAGAATATACTGTGAAAATTTCAAAAACTTCTCATATACTTGGATTTCCTTCTGAACAACCTTAAAATAATGTGTTTAGTAGTATTAAAATTGTAAACGACTGTTTTCTTCTCCTTATTTAGCAAGTCTTGCAGTTGAACTGTCTAGAAATATTTTCAGTAGATAGTTGAGAGTCAATCAAATATTTATGACTTTATATTCATCATGGAGAATTAGTCAAATCATAACGCATAAGTATTATGCCCTGCACTCTTGACTCAATCTCAGTTAAGGTAATTTTTGCCAATACATCGCGCTGCCCTGATCTTTTGGCAAAGGTTACAAGCTTACACTTTTACTTAACTTACGACCTATTTCTTCATCTAAAAATCCAAACTTTTTGTAGTATTTCTGTTATAGGAGATAGGACACCAACACACGAAGGATAAGACATATTATAGTCTACAAATTACTTTTAATTTGGTTTGTGGGGCTTATTATCAATTTTTGAAACATAATTATACATTATCAATCACAATTAAGAGTTTAAAAGTGATATTTCTTAAAATTAATTAGTTATAATGAGGTCGAAATAAATGAAAAATACGTAGAAAAAACGAACTGTATGCCAAGTTCAAACGTTCAATTTAGACAAGACTTTTTTTTATTAGACACTTAACACTAATATCATGCAATAACATTATGGCATAATAGAGACTATATAATTTATGTATAGGTACTGATGATATACTCACACTTTAACAATAGCGTACGTACTAAATTAGTAAATGTATTGTCCTTATCAATGAACTTCTTTGTAATTGATAGGTCGAGGATTAAAAAATTTATTATTTAACACTTACTTGTATAGTGTATAGTGTATACTGTAATGAGTTCTCATCGTCACGTCCAGTTTGTTGCGAAAATTCGCAGTTTCATGAATTCAGACGACTTTGGCATTATTATTTCCGAATCAACGACCGAGATGTCTAGAAACGGCACTTTCTCTATTCCAAAATTAGTAGCGTATTACTTTGCTAAAGAAGGTCTACCAGTTCTCGACGTACGACGTCTACACTCTGATTATATTAATTATGCAGTTTACGGTTTATGTCATGTCAATTAAGGATTTTTACATATTTATATTTTTGATAGCTTTCTCAGCTGTGCTCTTCCTTTTAGAAATACAGGGAGATATTTATCATTTATTAGTTCATAAGGTTTTATACATAGAACTTGTATAAATTTAAATTTTTAAATCATCAGGTTTCGAAATCGGGTTAAAACTCGTGAGTCTGGGACTGGGATTTAGTCGTCTTGGTTGTAATACAAATCTCTTCGAAATTTTACAATCAAGGCAATCCACAGAGAGAAGAAAGCTTACTTTCATGCCTGTTTTAGTGGATCGTGTAATAAGGCTTTGTGGAAGAAGTTAAAGAGTCTTAATGGTTTGTCAAATGCGAATCCTTTTTTCCGGGCCATCTTTAAAAGCCTGAGTTTGCCCTAATTTATCAATCTGATAGTTGGCCCTATGTCTTGGGAGTAATGCTTTGGGCTGTGATGGGCTTCGATATGTTGAAGCTCTGCGCCCTGCTTCCCTTCTATTATAACATATATCACCCATATCATAAATACTCGTTTAGAGCGAGGTAAAATGTGGAGTGGAAAATGGTGCCTGTGTCCAAGGTCTCCAATCCCAATGACTTGAGGGATTTAAGACATATTAGTATTCTGCCCGTGCTCTCTTAAATTTTAGAGCGAGTGATGCACAATCAAATTTGTGGCTTACATTTCATGACATCTTGCCTCAATCTCAGTCTTTTTCGGAAAGGGCGCACAGTTTTACAACTACTCTGGCTGGGATTGTTGTTGACATTTTGAGAGCTCTTGATTATAGCAAGGCCTTTGATATCCTAAATCACAAAATTATGTTAGTTATTCTGGAACACATTGGATTTTGTGTCAACTCGCTCTCATTACTTGGCTCTTATCTCAGCCAGAGACCCCAGTATATTAGGCTTGGGGAATTGATATCGAGTGTTCTATCTTTGGACTTCTGCTCTTTATTATTTACACTGCAAGTTTTCCTAATTCTGTTAGGTACCTACTGTGAAAAGCATAATATGTATGCCAATGGCATCCAAATGCTATACTCATTTCGTATTGAAGATTATTTGGATGTCATAATGCGAATAAATTAATTTAAAACTTACAGAGTATATCAATCTGACAGTTCTTCTTTGCATGGCCTTCTGGCCAATTCGAGCAAATGTGTGGCAATGGTATTTGGTAAGTGTACTGAGTGTGAATTGATTAAACGGGATGGAAACCCGAGCGTCGGTTGTGTGGCAGTACCTGTAGGGGATGAGGTCGAAAATCTTGGTCTTGTTATGGACAACTATTTTAGATATAATACACAGATTGGCAACTACATGAAAAGTGGATATTACAGTCTGAGACTTCTGTACTCTCATAGACATCTTCTCTCGCCGAAACTGAAAATTTAACTGTGTGATGCACTAGTCACATCTAAATTGAATTAATGCTCTGAGATATCATTCATGCATTACACAGGATGTAGGCGAGTAGCTTTAGCAATAACTAACTACCAATAACTACAGGAAAATTAAAAAGATTAATATCTCCGTTATTAATAGGACTATCCCCTTGAAATTTGGTATAAATATTGGACATTCTCCACTCTACTACACCGCATTGACAAATTTGTCAACCCCCCTCCTCCGCGGGGGTGTAAAATTAAAGTTTTAAACATTTACACATATTTTACATCTTGAAAAATAGTGTTAAAAAGACAAAATTAAGTGCTTGCGCAGTTCTTTATACCTGTACACAATTAACTATTACAGTAAGCACCTTAAATTGTTTAAATAACAACGGGGTACACCTCCGCCCCGCCTACCGTAAAAAATCATAGCTTCCTTGATATAAAGATTTTTAAAATGAAATTAAGTACGTACACTACTAAAGGGGCCCTATTTCAGATGCCATTAAAAAATTCGTTTTGGCCGGTACAGGGAGTTGTAGCAATATAACCTTAAAACTTTAAAAAATCGTAGCTACAACCCCCTGTACCGGATTAAACGAATTTTTTGATGGCATCTGAAAGAGGACCCTTTTAGTAGTGTGCGTACATAATTTAATTTTTAAAATTTTTTGATGGAGGGGGGATGTTGACAAATTTGACGGTGTAATAGAGTGGTGAATGTCCAATATGTATAACAAATTTCAAGGGGATAGTCCTATTAATAACGGAGGTATCAATCTTTTTCATTTTCGTGTAGTTATTGCTGGTTAGTTATTGCTAAAGGTACTCGCCTACAGGATGTTGCCAGGAGCCAGGAGGATACAGCGAGTTCAAAACTCACGCCTCAGATTTATTTACGGCATTCCTAAATATGATCAATTGATCATATAAACATAAGTTCGGCGAGTGTGGGTGTTTTAAAGAAGAACACTGCAGCTGTTCAAAATTTGAACATCAGATTTAAGCGCCATTTACATAGAAGTTAGTGCAGATTGGTGGTGTAGTTTGCTGGTCTAGAACTAGCCAAGTGGGCAACGTGACGTAAAACCATTTACATAGACTTTAGTGGTAATTCTTTTGTTTTCTTATTTTTTGTTTCTTAAACTTTTAAACAATGTACTACCGAAAATCAAAACGAAGAAATAAAATCAAAGCAACTATTTTATCAGTTCTTTGTTTAAATTGCAAATATTAGCTGGGCCACGTGAGAAACATGCACTTCTATGGTTGGCTGGTGCCGATTCAGTAAGTAAAGTGGTCTAGAAGTTTGGAGCTTGCAAGGTTTCTCACCATTGTTAGCAACGACCTTACCAACTAATCCTCATTGTAAACGCCCACATTGAAAAGACCCTATTCTCGCTTCTAGACGACGCTTATAGTAAGTTTGCTTTGTAAAGTTCTTTTTGACTTACGCCACCCATAGAGAGGTTACAATAGTGAATAGGGGCATCCATTAGAGAAGTCAAGGTAGGTAATTGTTGAAATCTGCGTATACCTGCATTGAAGCTCGGGTCTCAACCAAATTAGATTTTTTTCAACAAAACTTGTATTATTTAAATATGAAATGTGGTTGCGTTTGAAAAGACAACATCTGGGGTGTCAGGCAGGTAAATATTTTCTGTAGGCAATCCCTTTGTTTTCTTGCATAAATACATTACTAGCAGATTTAGTTTTTGTAAATAAGCGGTAAAAATCCTTAAAAGGTCTACGCAGACTTCAACAATTACCTACCTATTTGGCTTCTCTAAGGGAGGCCCCTATTCACTATTGTAACTCCTCTGCTGGTGGCTAAGTCACCGAAAACTTTACCTAGCGAAATTAGTATACCATTACCAACACGACTAGACTACTGTCTATGTAAATGGCACTTTAAGGATACAATCACTCCACCTCTGCACAGAACCTCATTATTATGAACGTGTCTTTACGCATCAGGCATTAAGGTTATACAATTTAATTCCTGTGAACCTAAAATCTTATTCCCTCGAGATATTTAAGAGGTTGGTAAGCCAATTATAGCATCCAGAACAGTGACTAACTTTTTGCAGTTCTATTGTTGTTCTGTTGTTTTGTTTTTCGGGATTCATACAAATTCTAGTACTTGTTCGTTGAAGAGGATTTTTGAGTTACTTGCAAAATTGCCTGAAAATTATAATAGAGCTCATATGATGGGATTAAAAATTTAAAAAAATGATTTATTTATTTGTTCAAAGTCTGATAATAATTATGATTCCCATGGAAGAAAAGAAAGTTGACACATTAATACGAGTCGGGTAATCAAAATTATGACGCGAAAAAAATATGTACCTGATGCAGACTAGAAAAATCTTCAAAGCCAAAAATCAAAATTTTCAACTTTCTCGAAATCGCGTGGAAGTTCTTTTCAGATTATTTATGAATACTATAAATTTGATCAACTTTGCCAAATTTTAACCTATGCTCCAGCTCTTAAGATAACACAGATTGGCATGTATTATAGACAAACTTATGATTGCTACTTTAGCTTTTTCCAGTACAAGTTGGAGGCCAATTTTGAATGACAATAACATCGTTCTCTATTTGTAAACAATAGGGTTATCTGGGACCTTGTTTTAATTTCCGCATAAAGCACTTTTGTAGCTTTTTTCGTAGTATCAATTGACAAGTAACATTGGGATGCGGGAAAGTCCAAGAAGACATATTTGTCTGCCGCACGGTTTTAGCATTATTCATATAGTATATACAGGACGTTAAAAAATGATTTTAATATTTAGAGGGTGTATAATATGCTAAACAAGCAAACAATCCGTTTTTTACCGTTACAACCGCGTTACTCAACCCTTACGCCGCTTCAGACATTTAAAAACCCTCTTTGAAGATGGGACAGTGTATACTGAAATTTTCAGTCGAGGAGTACTTCGTAGAGTACTAACATTAGGTAATAAAAAAACTAAACGTTTTAGTTGGTATCTTAAAAAAAAATTTTTAATTAATTTTCGTGAATTTTCCCGAATTGAAAGTGCATAATAATAATTTTTATTTATTTTGATGAGTAAATAAGGTAGCAAATTTGACCTAATAATTTAAGTAGTTGTAATACATAAATTGATAATAAAATTTAGTTTGCCGACAGAAAATGTTGTTAACATGCGCTCATAATTTGATAGTAAAGTTGATAAATAGCTAAGTAAGTGGTGGTTAACTAACAAGAAGGATTCACCAGTCTTCGGGTAGCGTTTGACTCTTGCATCGCTCACAATAATAACAATAATAACAAATTAACAATTTCGTTTTTATAAATTAATCGAATAATACATTCTAATTAAATATTAAAAAATCGAGTTGTAGTAAAAGTAGAGCAAACTTTTGCAGCGTGTTTAACATTTTTTCATTAAGCTCTTTACTACTGTATAGATGTGCTTAAAAATTTACGGTGCTTGTGCTTGTGTAACAATTTTGAGTCAGTTTAATCGACTTGAAAGTTACCGGAGTGATCCTGGCCAAAAGATACAACTGGTAAAATTTTTTGAATATTTTATTTTATTTCTTCCAACTATATTTCCAAGTGACGGCGCTTTCGTGCTAAAAAGAGGGCCAAAGTAATTAAAAAACCTATTACTCGCGCCAGTTTAACCGAGTCGAAACTTACCAGAGATCCTCGCCAAAAATAGCAACCATTAATTTTTTTTTATTTCGAATTTTTTTCAAGTCTTCTCTCGTGTTATAAGGAGCTCGGTAATTAAAAGTCTCATTACTAGGTTCAGTTTAATCGATTTGAAAGGTACAGGAGTTATCCTGGCCAAAAATTACAACTGGTGACTTTTTTTGAATTTTTCATTCTTTTCGAAAAAGGGACCATAATATTTAAAAGACATTACTCTTGTCTTGGCGAGAGATACGGATTCCAGCCATCTTAAACAACAAAATCTTTGTTTATGTTCCAAACTCCAATAACAACTACATTCCACATTCTAACTGCATGCCTTTTCAAATCCGTTCTTACTGAATGGTAAAATAAATAAAAAAATTATTTGTTGCTCGTGAACGAGGCGATTTTTTATTTGTTCTATTTGTGGCGGAAGCTAAACAAAAAATTTAATTCAATTTCAATCTATGCAAGTTTGCAAATTCTGCAATGTTTTTTATTTAAATGACACACTTTTTCTGTTATAGGTTCGAGCGCGTACCGTTGTATCAACCCCAGTGCGGCCGCCCTCAACGAGATGCGGTCTTCACCATTATTCTTCTCCTTAATTTTTGCCGTTATTGTTACAACTTTTTCAAATGTGTAAGTTATTGTTACTTATTTATTTTCTTAATTTTTATATTTTAAAAACACATTAAACTAGAATAGGTTTATTAGTGTTATTCTATTTGATTTTTATCTATCTTTTACTTTCTTTTATAAAAAGAACAATTTATTGCTAAAAAATTACATAATAATGAGTGTGGCATTGATATTAAATTTTTTTAATGTTAAATTAGTATTTACCGCTTACATCCATTATTTTGTAATTTATCTATTAGTTTTTACAATTTACTAATCATTTTACTTAAAAAGAAATTAAAGCTCATTAAAAACAAAAAATCGCGTACTTAATAACTTATTTATTTTTAATTTTACCACCTTTTTCTTCCACATTTATTAACTTTTTCAACCTATCCGATATATGTACTACTCTTTTAAATTTTCTTGTTACTAATTTATTTTTGAGACGGCTCAAAATATCGATTAATATAAAGAAGAACATATCAACAATTTCTTACAAAGGTTCTAACTTTTGAACTTTGAAGAAATGTTCTTCTTATCTAAAAGATTTAAATTTCTTTCTAGGATAATTTCTATTGTAAACAAATCATTATTATTAACAATAATTATAAAGTGTGAAGAAAAAATCGATTGTTGGTAGATTTTTTCCTCATTCCACCAATAAGTGATCGAAATTTAAATATTTGAACTTTTTTATCATTATTAAATTGTTTCCGATAAAAAGAACCAGTGGCTACTTTCGTCCACCGCTTTAATATCGAGCAATCAAAAATAACTGTATAGAGAGCGCTTAGCAATAACTCTAAAATTACATTTTTGATTTTATAATATTTTTATGTTAAACATTTTAGCGCTTCGACTCTTGTAATTTCCAATATTAACTTTGCGTTAAGATTTGGTCGTCCAAAGAACCCATTAGCAAAAAAAAGATTGTTATTATTGCATTTGACCCGATATCATTTTAAAATTTTATTTATGTTAAAACGTTTTAACATTGGACCGCGAAGATAAATCCAAAGTTTACTACGATAGCCAAATCTTATTTTAAGCGCAAATTTCGCAATCGAAATCGAAAAATTGGACAATTAATCGATTAGAATTTCCTTTGAATTATAACCGATTATTAAAGAAATGGTCCAATTGATTACTGGAAGAATTTCTATATTTTTGCAAGTTGGCTTTGTCTTAATTTCTATACATAGTAGTGCAATTTATGTCCATGTGGTTTTGAGGTTTTAGTATTTAATGGCATCCTCAAGTTTATACTTACCATTTTCACAAAGAACTTTACGGGATTTTGATAGCTTTAACTCGAAACACATTAGATCGTAACATCTATTTATAATTAATTTACTTCTTCCTCCAGTTTAAATCATCTTTTTCTGATGGATGTCTGCTCTATAATATACAATGTAGGTATACAGCATATAATATACTAGTCTCGTGCCACAGTACATAAACATAAGTTTTTACATAAGTACTGTACTCTTACTGTACTTGAAATTTACTCATTCACATAATGTAATTTTTTTCTTGTTATTATGTTATTACTAACTTCTATACCCCACTCACTTTAAATATCTAGGTATATCATCTCCAATAATTCTAACTTTCCTCCTGTCTATTGGGCATTTTTCGGTCTTCTCTAGGTTCTGTGTCGACGAAAGAAATATTGTCGAGACTTTTCCTAATTTCCACATTGCATGGCGAGAAATAGTCTGCCCGTCTGTCTGTCTGTTATCGGTAGGTCCATACGTCAGGCCAGACTTTAAGTCTGTGAAATCGAGAACTTGCCAAACAATTCATCTAATTCTTTCTAATTTTTCATGTTTTTCTGGAGATGGAAACAAATATTTAAATATTCTAAAAGTTTTACTGTCACCTGAGATACCATCCGTAAGCTGGGCGGCGCTATAATTACTATAAATAATCACGAGAAGGTCCGAGAGTATTTAGCTTTTTCTTTCTGTTTTGGGCAATTCCACTCGGCTCAAGGCTCGATGGGTCCGAGGAGGCTACTTGGAGGATGGGCCCGAATACATTACCTAACTGCTAGGAGCTAGCTTCCCCTTCCTAAATAACTCAGAATCGATATTGCATTTGATTATTAATTTGTTAAACAAGATTTTGGTCTTTTAGTTTCACTTTTTCTCATTCTAAATACTACGGAAAATGATCACGATACTTCTTACATCATCATTCCCAATCATCATTCATCCAATACCCAATATGTATGAGAAAGCACAAAATACTCAGTACCTACCACTTGAACCATTATAGTATCTCTTAAGAGATATAACGTCCTACTGTGATGAGATACGTTTTAGAAATTCGTCCCCATATTCATGTTCTGTAAGAAAAGAAAATCTGAATATTACTGATAGCCCCTTTACTTGAATCATTGAAAACTATGAGACTGGCGCTTTTTTGCTGCTTCGAAAAACAGTTTTTTTGGCTTGGTTTGCTTTTTACTGCGCAAGCCACTCATTTAAAACTTTTTGGATTCCAATACTTAAAATGTTGGGCCCGTCTGTCCGCCCGTCTCTCCACCCGTTTAAACGCCCGTTTGCCTGACTGTTTTCCTGTCTGGCTGCCCACCTGTCTGTCCGCCCGTCTGTCTGTCTGTCTGCTCGCTCGTCTGCCCATCTGTCTCTCTGTAAAGACCTGACTTAACAATTTTTTGTACCAAAAAAGTTTTCAAACTCGACTAAAGGTAAATGGTTGCCGAGATGTTATTATGTAACTTACTGTTTCGATATTTTTGTAATCGTTAGGGTCGATCCTAGCCGATACATTCTCGATACGATTTCGATACGTTATCGGCCCAATAAAATATTCTTACACAAGAAACAATGAGCGTACTCACACTATCGATCTCGTTTCGATCTTGATACGATAGCACTCCGATACCGATACATCCACAATATCGGAGTAATATGGAAGCTGTATCGAACCGAGGCTTGAGCGGGAGCGAACATCTGTACGATACCGGCCCACTCGATTCGCAGAAATCGCAATTACGACTAATTCTTCTGTCAACAAAAAAACGGCTGAAAGCACCTTAGAAACCAAAAAATATGAATTGAATAGTTCCGAACCGAGAGCGGCACTATTGTAAGGATATTAGTATCGGACCGAGAAATTGGAGCTATCAATTTACATGAGGAGATTTCATCGTATCAAAAGTGTATCGACCCTATACTAAAATGCAGAGGATGGCCAGAGTAAGAAAACTAACTATTCTGTTTTAAACTAGACGTCTCCTACATTTCGGTGCTTCTTATTTTTGTTTCACTTAGCACGAGCTGTTCAATACTTCTTAACTAACTTTTATGGCAAAAAATCGAATACCATCTGAAGCAATGGTTCCTTACCTTTTTCCTACCACTGAGTAACCGAAATGGGGTCAAATCAGTTTTCTAGTCCTCCCTAAAAATTTCTGAAATATGAGAAACAAAACAATTTATATGGTAGAGACAATCATTTCTGAATGTGAATGGGTTTTGGACTAATGGGCTGTGGTCAAGAGGTTCTTGTGGAGATATCTAACGCTTCGTCTGCTGCTATGGCAAATATCTTCAGAGGTGGTTTATCAGGCGTGGTAAAGGCCCAAAAGCTACTCACACTAATGACGCCGGTCGTGAAAACCTAAATACTCAAATCATTTGTGAGTCTTTGTATTTTTTCGCACTCTCCTAAGCTGCTCAAATTTTTCCGATGCCCGGTGGGTAAGAAACACTGCAGGTGTGAAGGTATCTCGAGTGACCTATTACCTATCACTAAAACCAAAATTCAAAAATTTTGGAACTTTGGTGTCAAATTCAACTCGACTTTAAAGTCTCAAAGATCATTCGCCATTCTCCTATTATACCCATCACTCTAGTGTGGCATGACACAAAGCAATCCAAAGTCATTATATCAAGCCATATTCTCTAATTCGTTAGTGTTTTAATTAGTCTAATTACACAAGTACGTTCTTTAACCTAAACACAGTTCAAGAACGTTATTATTATTAATTGGATTGCAGTATTAAAAACATAATAATAAAAACTATTTGAATTGCATAAATAAATAACAATTAAAATAAATTATTCTTCCAATGTAACTAAAAAATCATTTTAATTGATTTGTTTCAACTTTTAATTAAAATTATTTGTGCATCTGAATAATAATTGAGCCATCCACTGATTGTCATCATCAGCACTTTTACACAATTTTAAAAATAAACATTTTATTACCACTACTATTTTAATGACAATAATCTTTTGTTCTTTACAAAAAAATAGCATTTTTCGTGATGTACAAAAGAAAACGAATTTGAGCGCTGTTGAGCTTACTGTCGTGCAATTGACCGCGTCGGGCACATCAAACCCCGAATAATAATGTTTAATGTTCACTAACTCATTGTTAAATTGCATTTGGTAATTCTTAATTTTGTTACAGAATCGACGCTAGATGGGTATGTGCACCGTGTACACAAAACGAAGAGTGCGAAAAAGAACCTGTCGAATTTTGCATGTGGGGAGAAACTAGAGACAATTGTAACCGTCGAGTTTGTGCAAAAGTAAGTTTTAAATTAATTATAAAAAAATTAATGTTTCGTATCTCAATAGTACTTAAAACGTCCTTGTTTATAAGTTTAATCATTACTTAAACTGACATATATTTATAACTAACAACAAACTTATTCATTATCGAGACTAAATGATAATTCTTCGATTTGATTTAAATTTTACGTAAATTAATTTTTATTTTATTTTGCAGGGTCCCGGAGAGAGATGCGAAGGGCCTCTTGGTATATTAGGACATTGCGGTGATGGTATGATGTGTAAAGCAGACGAAAGATGCCATGGTTGTTCTACTCGTACATTTCAATGTTATCCATGATCTACAAGTTAAAACAATGATCTCAACTATAAATACTTCCGCATCAGTATTAAATAATTGCCGTAATTTAGTTACGTAATAAAGCCGCATATTATATTTATTTTATATTATTTAAAAAAAAGGAGCGAGCTTTTGCGAGCTTTTTGTGATGATTTTACTATCGTATTAACTTAGCTAAATTTTACTTGTTTTTTTCTTGTTAAATTGTAGATATTTATTTGCTTATATTAAAAAAATAAAAATCGTAAAGCAGATCTCAGAATGAGAAAGAAATTAAATGTAATGTGTAATGATAAATTCGTAATTATTAAAATCGATACGCAAAATAAAATATTATATTGATTGCCTTTTAAATTCTTTTTCCGAAACTTCAAACAAAGTCCACATGCTTATTATTTTCAAGAGAGCAGATTTCTAACATGGATTATTCTAGAGATTATAATAACAGCTTTTATAACTTACGAATAAATTAAATTAAAAAAATATCTAGCTATTTTCGTAACATGTTGATTGTACGTACAAGAAACTGACGCAAAAATGATTTTTTTATATAGAATTAGAAGGGTATATTTTTCTGAGTTGGCGTAACCACAGCTTATATACTGATAATTCTGTTCGGGTAGGAAAAACGACCCCTAATAACAAAGTCAAGCAAAACCGAAGCCTTTCACCTTAGTGCGAAAATAGTTCGCATTCTCGCACCCCTTCCGCACTCGTTTGTCTTGAAGAAAGTCGAGTGTAATTTAAAAAAGTCATAGGTTCTAAAAAACATTCTGCACTGAAAGATTACGATGTAGTTAATTAAATTTCTTTGGAAAACACACTGGAATGCGTAAAAATATCAAAAATAATTCTGAAAAATATTTCTGATTCAAAAATTGTAATCAGAGTTCTAAATAGGTCAAAGTTAAAAGTATGTTTCTCTTAAGTAATCATTACTGTAAACTTATAAAAATGTAAGATTACATTAAACTTGGCACTTATGCCTAATTATGCATTTTAATTTTGAATCAAATAAACAAATATCATTTATTTATACCGTGATCACTGACTTTCTTAACATTTCTTGTTTATTATGTTTATGCGAATGTTATATAACAGGTCTAATTAAATGCATTCAGTATGCATACTAATATCACCTAAAGTTGTTAGGTTATCTAGGGTTTTTAGACTATGTGTGGAAAATTTTTGCAACAAAGGCAGTACCAAGGAAAAGCCTTCTTTATACATATAAGTGACCAAGTATTTTTTTTTAGTTCTCATTAATTCGAATATTAAATTTTAATTCGTTCAGTACAACGGACCCTTGAAATAGTGGCCGAGAAACAGTTATTTTCTGAACTAATTCTAAAGAAGCTTATTTCAAAGTTCTTATATTATTATAGGTAGGTACTATAAATTATTAGTACAGTTTGTACAGTGTCATCCCGTAAACGAATTCACTGTTACTCCTTCTCCGCGTTATATCTCGAAATGGGTTAAACTTATGAAAATAATGCATATAACCAATCCTATAGCTAATAATATTTTCTATAACTTGCATAATGACCGTCGTCAACGTGCGATCTATAGGAGGCAAGTTATTTGCAAAAAACGAGAAATAGTTACCTCTAAATAGGTCCTCCTCCGCCCGCTTGCCACTCCCCTCATCCAGTATGTTATACTGCAGGTTCAACGAACAACCATACCAATTTTTAAAACTCTTGGATTTTTTCCCTCAGTTTGTCTTATTTGACTGGACTAATGGTCTCGGAATTACTGTTTTCAACATTTTTTAAAGGTTTTGATTAGGCATATCGATAATACGAGTAGGCATATGTGTCTTTTAACTAAGTTGAAGAAAATTCAAGAAGCACTTTTTATGAAGCTTGTTTAAAACCATTTATTTTTAAGTAAACCAAGAAAATAGCTCGTTTCTATCTCCATCAATTTTTATCATACGGAAATAAAAAATAAGTCAAATTCAAGGAGATGTTATGCTTTTAAAAGGATCTGAAGCTATTAATTTTACGATAAAACTAAGATTAGTCGAATTATTGTTTATTTTAAAGTCTCCTAAAAGTAGGCAACTGAATATACTCTTTAGCTCGAAACAAAATTATAAATCTGATTAAATCAAAAATACCTGAAAAAGGCTGCTAAAATAATGAAATAAAGCGTGAGGATTTTCCATGAACCGTCTGAAAAAGATTTTGGGAGAAAATCTAACCAATTGTGTTCAATACATCAGTATGAACAGAAAGAAAATTAATTAAAATTGAAAATCAAGGATCACATTTAACAATGCAAAAAAGGTTGTTATCACCCAATTAATGATTTAAAAATTTGAAGATTTAAGGATTTAACGATTAGCATTTTAAGTAAATTTGCCCAATTAGTAAATGACGTTTTGCCAAAATTTTAGAAATATTTTAACAATGATAGAGTAGTGGGGTGCGATGTGCGATCATATAATTTATAAGGTACCAATTTAACTTAGAAATATTTGTACGTAATTCAAAAATAAATTAACCTTAAGTAAAGAACCCCTAAAGACTACTACAAGAATTTTCAAAATATAAAAGTGCATAATGAAATTAAGACAAACTACCCTGTAAAAAATTCCTGTTTTCTCGAAGATAGCTACAAGCCTGCTCGGATTGATCCAATGCGTATTTACTGAATCCCAATAACTAGAATCGAGGGTAGACGGTGACAGTGCTGCAAAAGATGGGCACTTGTTTAAAATGCGTTAGGAAAATTTGCTCTCTTACTCGCAGTTTGTACCAGCTACAGTACATGGTATATGTGGGCATTGCTGGGCATGGAGGCATGGTCTCTTCATGTAGAGCTGCGCTGTGTGTCCCAATGCTTTTCGTGACTCATTTATAGCCATTATAGCTACTTTATAATACTACACTACTGAAATAAGTTATCGTTGTACATAATATTCGCGCCTGAGTTCTTGAGAAAAACTCTTAGAATTTTATTGCTATAAAACTCGAGACCAGAGGGGTTTATGCCCAACACCTACGTAATGCAGCTAATATTAGTGTAATTATTCGTTTATAATAATGTAAATTTATTGTGGATAAAAAAAAGAAAAGCTGCATTTAGAAAACAATCGTATATATCTAATTACTTGGACGTAAGGTTGGTTGCCTAGCCTACAAGGAAATTTTTTAATTTTTAATTCCTAATTTTGTATAAAATAACAATAGCGAATTCCATTGACAGTGACAGTGCAACACCATTGCAAAATTTTAACTTTATTAGGCGATTTAATACAGGGTTGCAAATTGCAATATCCAAATATCCATTGGACGCTTGGTGTCGCACTTCTTGCACCGAGCACCGAGTGCAACGAGTGCCGCATCACCTCAACGGTCTTGCGTCGTTCGGCACTGGCACTGGCAACTGGCTTGTTTTTTGACAATATTTTTGGTTTTGACACCGTAATAATTAATAATCACATAACCCAATTTATATTATTATATTTATAATTTATACCGTCTATTGCAAGTATTCCTACCAATAAGAAAAAACTGGCTTGTAAAATAGATACTAAACAAATAACAAATTTCAAAACCAAAAAATTTCGTGCAAGTTAGAACTAGTGGAGTTGGAGTAATACCTGCAAACAGTACCAGACCAGTGCTGCAGTTTTTGCAGTGATCCAGTTTTTTGCCAATGGAATTCAATACAATTATGATTATATTAACGGGGTAAGCTTGTAATATTATATTTTATTTGTGTCTAGTTTTAGTCTATGATTTAAGTCGAGTTGGGAGTTGGGGCACATCGATACGATTTTTAAAAGAACCTGAAAATATACGTCACCTTTGAATTTTCTGATATTTAATATTTTGATTATTTATATCAATGCTTTAGTTATTCAGGTCCTTTCTTGTTACCTCCCCTGCTCGCCGACTTTACGGTTAGTTAACAAAAATATATTTTAATAGTAGTACTTGGATGTTGGATGAGTGACCCGGAGAAAAAAAGGTCTGTACAAAAAAGTCGGTGAGCAGGGGAGATAACAGAAAAGGTCCGTTATTCTAGTTTTTATTTTTCATACCAATTTATTTATATAAAACTTTATAAACAAACTATCTTTTCATTATTACAAAGTGGGATTTGTAGCAACGTGCCTCGTTATAGGGGGCACAATGATACCCACCGTGGAGCAGATACACATACAGTATGAAGTATGAATGTATGAAGCACATATTAAACCTACTTATAGAACACTTTTTTTCTTTTTTGGGTACTTAATGATATTGATTTTTTAAAAATTATATAAATTTATTATAAAAGAAAACAATAGCTTACAACTACGTCGGTTAAATCGACCGATGCAATATCCTCTACATTTGAAAAGACAAATAAATGTCCATGAATCAATTTTCGACACTTGATATTCTGATAGACCTAATTCAGAAACTACCTAACCAAGATAATGAACGATTGAAGTATTTTTTTTTAATTTTATTACTATTACGAAGTCATTGGCTCTTATACTATATTAATATAATAGCTATGTATGGGTTCATTGAAGGTAAAATCGGATTTTACTTGCGATGTTTGGAACTTCTTTTTTGTTTTTGTCTTGAGGTTGGTGTTTGTAACACGTAATTTTAGTAAGTTCCTGGCGTACATGGGATACATCGATACGTATCAAAACATTATTTCATCAGATAGTTTGATTGAATCTACATATATCTGACTCATCTTTAACACCACCATGTTGCGTAACTTGTTGTAGTGGATTCTTATAGTAAAAAATGTGGTTCATTTAAAAACAATCATTTGAAATTGAAGAAATATGGGCGCCTCTAGAATTGGCCGCCTGCTGCTTTTGCACGCACTGTCCTTATGCTTAATATACTAGATATATACAGGGTGTATTTTAAGTTGGGACTTTCTTTAAACCCCAGATACTCCACTTTTTAGCATTTTCGCAGGAGCTATACGAGGTGCTGGATAGCTGGATGGTGGCGGACAGGTAGATGTGATATATACACTGACTTCTCAACGGCATTCGACAAAGTTGATCATAGTGTTTTGTTGAATAAGTTGCGTCGAGTTGGATTCTCGAATTCGTCGTTGAAGTTTTTTAGCTCATATCTCTGTGGTAGGTTGCAGTATGTTGTTTTTGAAGGAGCCACGTCTGACGCCTTTTGGGGTCCCTCAGGTGTTCCACAGGGCAGTAATTTGGGTCCACTGCTTTTTTTGATATTTGTAAATGATATTTTCCAAGTATTGAGTGGACCAGGGTGTGTGATGTATGCAGATGATCTTAAACTTTGGATAAAGGTGTTTTCAGTTGTTGATTGTACCGTACTTCAGGACAATTTGAACGGATTATATGATTGGAGTGTAAAAAACAAAATTTATTTTAATGTGACTAAGTGTGCGGCCCTGAACTTCTGTCGGGGTCGGTATCCTGTTTCATTTCCATATCATATTGATGGCTCACCTATTCCCAATAGGGATGAGATGAGGGATCTTGGTGTAGTCTTCGCGACGGATCTTTCGTTTCGCTTACACATGCATTGACGAGATTGCTAAGTCGGCGTATAGAACGCTGAGTTTTATAATTAGGACCCGCTCCGATTTTCGTTCGATTCGGCCTATTGTTATGTTGTATAATTCGCATATTCGTAGTAAGCTTGAATACTTATCGGTGGTATGGGATCCGTATTATGCGTGCCATAGTAACAGTATCGAGATGATACAGCGAAAGTTCATACAATATCCGAAGTATAAGGATACAGGTGTATATCCTGCGTTTGAACCTTATATCGATGTCTTGGCCCAGTATAACATGATATCTCTTAGGAACCGTCGGACGTTGGCTGTTATTTTGTTTCTCCATAAGTTGCTTAGTGGCGATATAACTCATTCGGATTTTCTATATTCGATGAACCTTAGAGTGCCTTGCCTAAGATATTTATCTGTTTTGTAATTGTCGGAAATTGTAAGTTTGTTATTGTTTACTACTTTGTGTAGCCTACTATTGGCTGTAGGGCTGTTGGCTGCAATGCTCAAATAAATAAATAAATATTATCTTGAACAATTTTAGTCGAAGTCGGTATAGTAAAATGTTTGTAATAAGCGAGAAAAACTTAATTGAAATTAAATATTTTAGAACCGCCCCTGTCTAAAAAGTATCCGAAATTAAACAAATTTTTGCATCTTATTCATCAGGACTTTTAGGATATTCATCACTAGACACTAGGTACACAAATACTAGGGACAAATAAGTCAAGTTTCAAAACTGTTGGATATTTTTGAAACCTGACTGGACAATTAATTGAACTTAAACATGAATTATATGTGAATTAATTTCCAAATATGGATACACGTTAGGGTATCAATAATTATTTAAATGAATATAGTTAAATAACCCTAACTTAATCACTTTAGTAGCGTGAAATCGAGTTTTTAGGAGAAAAAGTCAACTGCATCACCACTCAGGAATTGAACCCGAGCATGCTATATCCGGTGGCATGGCAGCAACCAACTACACTAGGCGACACAGCTTACTATCTTTCCTTTCGTCTCTTACCTAAACTTTAGAGCATCGAGACCGCGAAATATTTAATTACTAATTAAATCAGATCTTAATACTACTACTAATCTACAATTACATTTATTGCATGTACGCATCGAATTATATGCGAATTAATTTTCCAAATATGGATACACGTTAGGGTATCAATAATTATTTAAATGAATATAGTTAAATAACCCTAACTTAATCACTTTAGTAGCGTGAAATCGAGTTTTTAGGAGAAAAAGTCAACTGCATCACCACTCAGGAATTGAACCCGAGCATGCTATATCCGGTGGCATGGCAGCAACCAACTACACTAGGCGACACAGCTTACTATCTTTCCTTTCGTCTCTTACCTAAACTTTAGAGCATCGAGACCGCGAAATATTTAATTACTAATTAAATCAGATCTTAATACTACTACTAATCTACAATTACATTTATTGCATGTACGCATCGAATTATATGCGAATTAATTTCCAAATATGGATACACGTTAGGGTATCAATAATTATTTAAATGAATATAGTTAAATAACCCTAACTTAATCACTTTAGTAGCGTGAAATCGAGTTTTTAGGAGAAAAAGTCAACTGCATCACCACTCAGGAATTGAACCCGAGCATGCTATATCCGGTGGCATGGCAGCAACCAACTACACTAGGCGACACAGCTTACTATCTTTCCTTTCGTCTCTTACCTAAACTTTAGAGCATCGAGACCGCGAAATATTTAATTACTAATTAAATCAGATCTTAATACTACTACTAATCTACAATTACATTTATTGCATGTACGCATCGAATTATATGCGAATTAATTTTCCAAATATGGATACACGTTAGGGTATCAATAATTATTTAAATGAATATAGTTAAATAACCCTAACTTAATCACTTTAGTAGCGTGAAATCGAGTTTTTAGGAGAAAAAGTCAACTGCATCACCACTCAGGAATTGAACCCGAGCATGCTATATCCGGTGGCATGGCAGCAACCAACTACACTAGGCGACACAGCTTACTATCTTTCCTTTCGTCTCTTACCTAAACTTTAGAGCATCGAGACCGCGAAATATTTAATTACTAATTAAATCAGATCTTAATACTACTACTAATCGACAATTATAGGGTTATTTAACTATATTCATTTAAATACTTAAAAATGAATATAGTTCGTATTTTATTATGATAACCTAGGCAACTGATGCTTGCTTCTGTCATTATTTATGTCGTTTATAAGTTTTTATACAAAATGTACAGGCCCGTATCTGAAATATTTAATAACTTTGATAAGGTTTTACTCGCTTATTACGAACATTTTACTGTACCGGCTTCGACTAAAGTAGTGTAGTATCTAGGGTTCAAAGAAAAGTCCCAACTTAAAATACACCCTGTATACGTACTGCCCTGAAGGCCATTGTAAAGAAACGACATTTTTCAGTTCTATTCTCTTTAATTATTGCTATAAAATAACCGTTTAAAAATTTACACAAAATTTAAATTTTCTAAACAAAGTATCTAATTAGGAAACTTTCTTGTTAAGAGTGATTAACCAGTTGTGCTCTACTTTAAATCTTCTTAAAAAAAAGTCGTAAGTTTTAATCATAAACCAAGCAAACAAAATGATATTGAACCAAACAACCATTAATAATAAGGACATTAATTTAGTAAATCATAAATAATGTACTCTAATTAATTCGTTTTAATATTGAGCATGCGTTATACAAAATATGTACTTCATAACAATATTATTCCTAATAATTAATTATGCCACTTTTAATTAAATACAGCCATATATTTAATTGGAAAATTGCACACTAATACTTAATTACATAAAAATAAAAGTATACAAAATAGTGAATATAATTTACTTGGTTTGTAATTAAATGGCAAAGCTTAAAAGTTACTTAAAAAATAAATAACGTTTTTTAAATTGGAGAAGACTACTAGATTATACAACGGATTTTGCATTAAAGGATAATTGATAGGTTTATCAACTTCTGAGGGTTGAAATTGTACTACCTATATCAAATGGAAATATTAAGAAAAATTTAGTATTAAATTTTAATCGAATTATTGAAGTTTCAAGTGCACTCAAATTTTTTTTTAAATTTTTGAATAGGTACCTACTTATCTTTTCTAAATTTGAAAAACAATGTATTGGGTACAAGTTTTAGGGGTGTTTTAGAAAAGTATTCTAATTACCATCTACCTTAGTGATTATTGATAATTGATTTACATTCTACGCTGTTCTTTACACGGATATCTTCTTCAAAACTATGTCAAAATTTGAATATTTTTACCAATATATTGGTTTCCTATACGACACATTTAATCACGTTTTCTTTCACTTTAGTAAATGTCTATCAAAATATTTGGCTTGCAGACTATTCTATACAATGTTTTACTAACAATTCTGAAATAATGTAAATTTTAGTAAAACATTATGAGAATTATTTTTCGGCCCTCATTTACCACTTACAAATATCACTTTTTATTAACAAATAACACGAGATTTTAAACTTTTAAACTTAAGACGATTTTGCTTTATTTTGTCTCCTTCTTACAAGAAATCCCCTTATACCGGCTTGAATTTTCGTAGCAGATTTTTCTTCCAAATCATCCGACTTGTCCGAACGCTTTTGTGATACATTTTCCGATCCCAAATGCTTTGCTGAACCTTTACGTCTTAAAGAACGCCGTTGGCTTATTGAATCCACACCACCGTTCTACAAAAAAAAATAAAACCACGTCAATTTGATACTTTTTAGCTTTTAGTATTCGTGCAGGGTTAGGGTGGGTCTTGAAAGAGAGCTCATCGGCTAAATCGAGCTGTGTAAAATTTGGGAGAAGACCGTCAGGAAAAAAACTGTATTAAAATATACAGAGAGTCTCGTTTTAGTGGTAAATAGTAAATCAATCGAATGAACTAAATTTACAATCTGAGTCATCCACTTTTCGCATTTTTAAATTGTTGGAACAAATTTCTTTCTCTCTGTACTCTCAAACTCTTCATCTTGAAATGCAATTGTATAGACTTAACAAAATCATCCCATCTGACTTAATTTAGCGTATTTTCCACTGTTTATTATTATTAGTTCAATTAAAGTAACAAATAAATTGTTGCAATCCCACAGACAATGTATTTACGTATTTGTCCACGTTTTATGTGTATGGCCGATGTATGGCAACTCTCAATTTAATTGATTGAATTATTAAAGCATAACTAATTATTTGTAAGGGCACAATTTGATCAGCAACATCAATAAACAATATAATTTTGTTGTTGGTTGAATTCAATATGAAGCACGTGCACGTGTAGAATTAACTGAGATGATTTGCATTGTTCGATTTAGCAATTATTGAAAACATTAATAAGTCATTTGTTTTTCTGATTTTTACTTTTTCGTCGACCTCGTCTACTTTGAAAAGGTAAGAAATATGGATGGATGGGTGGATATGTGTGGATATGCAACGCCGTCAAATAAAGACTAATAAAGCGATTTTGATGAAATTTGATTTCGGCCACTTTAACAAAATTTCATCGACAAAATAAGCTTTTAAACAAAATCGACACAGGGTGGTCCAAAATAAGGTGGTTATTTTGGTCGCATTTCGGAAAATCTTGACCCGCAGTATTTATATTCGGCTATAAATTATTACAAATCGGCCCTAATTAGAAAAATTCCTTTTCAAATTTTTAAGTTCAAAATGGCGGCCAGCATAAAGTTTAGTCCATTTTCTAGTTTTTTTATTATAACTTTGGAGATAATTATTACAGAAATCTAAAAACTAGAATGTATAGCTAAAATAAGGGCATTAGTTTTGATATAGTCGATTTTTAAAATAATTTCGAAATTGACTACTTTTAAAAGACCAAAGTTGACTAAAATTTGAAAACCGATTTTCTCAAAATTGACTTCGGTCGTTTTGTCTATATTTTGATATGTTGTAGATATCGAGGTTCTGAAGTTATCAACTTAGTTTGATTTTCCGATATGGTTTTTTGAAGGTCAAAATTTCAAAAATTTATAAGTTCTTTTTGTAATTGCAAGTTGGTATATTAATGTATGCTATAAATGTCTATTATTTGTTATACTTTTGTTTTAGAAATCACTTCCGATTAAACCGGAAATAGCTAAATAAAAGGAGTTTTTAAAAACACCGTGTATATTTCCTGATTTTTTGAAATATCGCAAGATTAGCTGCCAAATAATACCGAACATGTTAAATTATAACTTTGGGTTTAACCGTAAATGAGGTTATATTTTCTATTTTAAATACAACACTCAGTATATTTTAAATGGTATGGAAGCTTGTAAAATTATTTATCTAGTAATACCAAACATTTTACATTTTGACTTCCTGCTTAGCCGAAAAGGAGATCAGCTTTCGTATTTCAAATAATAGAAACACCCCGTATAAATTTAGATTTTAAAAATCAGGTAGAGCTTCCGAGCATATTGTACTGTTTCAGATATCTTTTTAAATATTTTAAGAGTTTGTAGAATTTTCTTACGCGTACGAAAAAGTCTTGTTATGGCCACATCATCATCCGCTTTTTCTCCCTGTCACTAACTTTAAGAATTAACATTTTTCGCAAGGAGCAAAATTCGAGAGCGATCTTTTCTAGATCTGTAATAATAAACGCAGAACGGTCATTACCTACAATATTTAATTTTCAGTCCAGTTTAGATATGATCTTTCATATTGAAAGCACAAAAAAAAACAAAAAAAAACTCATTAGTCTAGAGTTGACTAAAATTTATTCAGAATTCAGTCTTTGAAAAACCCACATTTGCAAATTACGCTTCATCTTTGCACATAATTCTAGATACCCCAGAGAATAGCGTCCAATAGTAAGGCAATAAGAATTGCTATGTCCGGTTTTCGAATTCAAGTAGAAGCATGAATTATCGAGTATTTGTAGGCTTTGTGTGTGTGTGAATAGTTCAGAGGTTATAGAATACTAAATGCATAAATGAGGATTCGATTGCCAACTCAAAAAAGCGGCTTTCTGAGACACTTCGCAAAAATTTTCATTTTCCTTTTGGTAACCGTTTGGTCTTAACGCCTAAACCTTGTCTGAAATTTCAGTCGTTTGAAATGAACTATATATCACCCATGCTTCTACTTTCTCGTTAAAGACAAATCAGAGGTATATAGAAGACGACAGGGTCCTACAGCGCGATGAGTATGACTATAGTAGGGATCGAATCACCAGGAACTCCGAGGGGAACAACATATATTTTATGTACTGACTTGTAGCGTGTCAAATTCGCTAGATTGGCCGAGGAGGACTTCATCTATAGTCTGCTCGATCTCTGGGCTTAATATTTTAAATCCTATTAGTCTAGGCAAATTAGACAAGTTCAAGAGTCTTAAAATTTGGTACCTGTAGTATAACATACTAAAAGTCCGAAAGGGTGAAGTCGAGCAGAAGAGAGGAAGCTGTTTAAAGATAACTTTCTCGTTTCTTGCAAATAACTCGCCTCTTATAGATCGTACGTTGATAAAGGTTATTACGAAAGGTATAGAAAACATTATTACCTACAAGATTTGTCATATTTATTTTTTCCATAAACTTAACCCTTTTCGAGATATAGCGAGGAGAAGGAGTTACAGTGAATTCGTTTACAGGACGATACTGTATAAACTGCAGCTTCTTAGTTACAACTTGGAGGTACAATAAACGAAAGTCACTTTTAACACCCCCTCCCGCGCTTGCTCCCTCCCAGGTCCTACGACCAACCATACGAATTTTCAAAACTTTTGGATTTTCCCCCCTCAATTGTCTATTTGACCGGACTATTAAATGGGGATATCTAAAATCACTTTAATATTTTTATGTCCTTGCATATTCGTAAAAGAGCGGCTTTGGAAAATCATCAGATGTGTAAATAGATATAGTCTAAAAGTAACCCAAAAAGTCACTCCCGAAATTTTTATCGTATGATTAAGTTACACCTTGTATACGAGTATACGTTTTATTTACTCTATTCAGCTAGATACTCCTCTGGCTGATGACACCCAGAAGTTCAGAAATGACCATTTTAGGGATACTGCGGACTCGCCTGCGGCTCGTGTCGCAATACAAGACTAGTACCTTCTCATACACGCTCGTGCCTAATATACTGTTGTTTTCTAAAACTGCTTTGATAATAATAGTATATTAATGAACGAATTTCATAAGTCACGTATTATAGCACGACTGCAAGTTTAAAATGCGACTCGCGTAGCGAGGAGCGTTTTAATGGAGGAGTGCTATAATGACTTATGAAATGAGTTCTTTATACATTTTTTTCTATTTTGCGCTTTTTAAAGTCCATTTTCAAAGAAAAAAAATCAAAATATAAAAATTTTGGGAGTCGCATTTTAAACTTGGAGTCGTGCTATAATACGTGACTTATGAAATTCGTTCTTTAATACACTATTATAGCTCCCAAAAAATTATTGCATTGATCAAAATTCCAAGTTCACAAAGTGAAAGTTGCTCTTTTAAAAATTATTATTATTTGCAATGACTTGCTCACATATAACTGCAGAACTGCACGGAATAATAGACATACTGTACTTTAATACCTAATTAAAAGTTGTGATACAATTGCATTGGATTTTTTCTCATAAGGAATAACTAATAACCAATAACTATTCATCGATGCTCTAGTGGATACTCATCAATTATTCATCATCGATATCCAACATAGTTCAATTAATTTTAATTGCGGTGCATTTCATCTTTAGTAAAAACCTACACTAAAACACGAGATATGTTTCGTAAAAAGGAAAATCCTTGAAAATAATTGCAACAGATAGTTTGGATTATTTCCAATAATTCCAATAACAACATCTTCATTAGTTCGTGCACGCCAGAAATTTAAATAAAATCATTCATGAGACGTCAGTTTAAGTTATAAATGAGTTTTCTTATTTAAATTAAAATAAACCTCGAGAGCGCGTATATTTTGTAATTGAAAAGCATTCAAAGCCAACTTTTAGAAACTGTGCAAAACTCGCTAATTAAAAAAGCGCGAATTATTTAATTAAGTTTAAAATTTACCTTGGGTTTAAGTTGTTTTCTAACTTGATATCCCCTAAAACTGGCTTGAATTTTTGTAGCGGCGACGTTTTCCATTTTTTGTTCGGTATCAGATGCGTTTTCTCGATTACTTGTTTCCATACTACATTGGAAATGCGCGCCGTTTTTTGTTCTCTCCTCTTTAGTTGAAGCGTCTTTCTTTGACGTCTGCGCAATTTCGTCAACGATAGACGCCGCTGTTTCGTCAATGGGCGAGAGTGACGTCAAGATTTCAGCACCTGCTTAAATATAAAGCGAGTGTATTATAAAATAGGAAACGTGCAGTTTATAAACACTTTTTGATTACAAACACCAAGCATTTTTTGAGATACTAACTTTTGTTTTTTTTATAAATTAACTTGTTACATTGACCGCTTTTATATTAAACTTTTTGATTGATTTAGAACTCGGATATTTTATTGAATTCGAAAATAGTTCACGGTTAATGTTTAAATACTTTTTTTTTGTTTAAAAATTTGACGTGTGTTTGATACTTTAGAGCTGACCTAAAATTGAAAGTGGAAATAGGGGGCAGGGTAGAGAGACTAATGTTAATATTGACACGATTTATGATTTCTTCTTCGATCATTAAATTAAATTTTCGCCAAATACCAAACTTTTCAGTTGACCTCCTTCTTAATAAAGTATTATCGTATTGGGCCCACCAAATTGTCAAAATTACTCTTCGGTGTGAAATGAAACTAACGAAAATTTCGAGAAGATAAGATTTTGAAC
This sequence comes from Malthinus flaveolus, assembly GCA_950108345.1. Lineage (NCBI taxonomy): Eukaryota > Metazoa > Arthropoda > Insecta > Coleoptera > Cantharidae > Malthinus > Malthinus flaveolus. The sequence continues at coordinate 71,193,885 of OX467285.1, forward strand.
TAGGCAGGCAACGAGTTAAATCCTTGAAACAGTCTCATTCTTAAATAGTAAGGCCAAATGACTACACTACTATAGACGATAGTTAAAAATACAATAAACACAACTTATCCAATCTTCAGGAGCGTCATATCCATTAAGGACAATTTGAAAGTTATATTAGACACTTGAGAAAATTGTGCCAATTATTTTATTCGTGTAAAAACTGCTGAATACAGAATATCAGAAGATTAATGGAACGATACGAGACGAAATTTGGACAACTTGGATGAAAATCCAAAAAATTGCTGTGAGCTCTGGCAAGTAAAAACTTGGTGAAAATATGTTTCTAAAAGACGAGGATTTAATTTATAGGTGTAACAAACCTCAACTTTCAATAAATCGACCCCTATAAGAATTAAATACTTAGTAGATATTTAAAGTGTCCCCCCCCCAACCCCCCAAACATTGTTTGTGAGGCTCTAGTATTTATGAGGAAGAGCTTCAACTTTCGTCTAAGTCGCACGTTTTCGCTGCGACCGTTGGTGGTCGCGTCGCATCAGAAATTGCCATACCGGGTATGCCACTGTTTGGGTACATCAAACCCATTTTTTCAACTTTGGTTACATAGTTTTACGAATTTAAACGTGAAAGGATATTTTTTGAAAAATGTACTTAATTTTGCGCCGCTAAGGTCCGGTTTCTCGTTGATGATGATTAAATTGCATGCAAATCAACCTCCATTACTAACTGTGGTAGCCAGCGTTGCAACGAATGACACGCTACATGACTTATTATGACTGTTATGTCTATAGCGTACTATTTATGATGTATGGGAAATACAAATCACGATATCGAGAGCTCTGGAAATACTTTAAAAGTTTTACAAAATACATTTTTTTACATAGACGCTTTACTTTAAGGCAAATTACGAAAATCTAACAATTGATCTGTATATCGCATGCAATATTTAACATTTTTTGCAAAAAGTAGCTTTAAAAATCTAAAAATAGTGCAAAGTGGCCGTTCACGTGCTATAAGCAATTTCAAAAATTTTTATATTTTCCGAAATATTGGGAAACAAACAGCAGGATTTTTGGAATCTCGAAAAATATAAGTATCTCAAATATTTTCAGAAAGGTCCCCTACACTATTCCTGATGACGTTTATTCATAAGGAAGTGCAATAATTAAGCGGTATGCTGCTAATATACGTTCTGACAAATTATGTTTATGTTCTACAGGGTGAGTCTAAAATGGCAGATAAGCTCTTCAGTACGTTATAGGAGACGGTTATTTGAACTACAGAAAAATCATTAAAAAAATCTATCTGCTATATTTTTGTAGTTATTAAAGAAGGAGTAAATTGAGATTTTGCAACATGGTGCAGATGTTAATAATCGATGACAGATAAAAACATAAGTGACATAAGTCATCATAAGGGTAGTTTTAAAACATTGTTGCCACATTTTTTTTTAACAACTTGATACAGAAATTTCGATATTCAAAATTAATTTTAGAGGAGCGTTTGTTTTTGCCTAATAATTAAAAAACACGTGAATTACTAGAGGACATGATGAAAAGTTTCAAAATTTGTCAGAATTCGGAGTTGAGTTCTCAACTTAACTTCTTCATTTCTCAACAAATTAGCGGCTAGGAATGTTTTTAGCATTTTTTCTTTACTTCAATTATTATCCCCTACAACATACTGGAGAGCGTATCCACCATTTTAGACTCACCCTGTATACAGCCGAATTCTGCCAAATTTTGAAACTGTTCATCATTTCCTCTAGTAATTTACGTGTTTTTAAATTATTAGGCAAAAACAAATAGTCCTATAACATCTTATTATCCTCTAAAATTAATTTTGAATATCAAAATTACTGTATCAAGTTTTTAAAAAAAATATGTGGCAAAGATATTTTGAAACTACCCTTATGGTGACTTATGACACTTATGTTTTTATCTGTCATCGATTATTAACATCCGTACCATGTTGCAAAATCTCAATTTACTTCTTCTTTAATAACTATACAAAAATATAGCAGATAGATTTTTTTATGATTTTTCTTTAGTTCAAATAACCGACTCCTATAACGTACTGAAGAGCTTATCCGACATTTTAGATTCACCCTGTATACAGTCTGCGAAAGAAACGAATTTTTGAAGTCGGAAGGGTTTGTAATGTTGAGGTTGAGGCAACCAAACGATTGCCCGCAACCACGATTGGTGTAGGTGACTGAAAATTATAAGTATGTGGAGCAATCTTAATCCTAATTTGTTCGAAGCTAATAATATGGCGTTGAATGATGTGGAATCAAAACATGAAATAATTAATAACGTCGATGAAACAATTTAAATTTATAAACGAAATTGAGTGTTACTGAAAGAACTCTGGTCTAACATTAAACAAAAACAACATCAAGTCCCATGGTTAAAAGTTAAAATCAATAGATTTAATTAAAATTATAAAGAAGTATAAAGAGATCCCTGAAAATATAAGGGAAGATAACGAATTGTACGATTTGAGCGAACATGCCGGAGTCGGCTTTCGAAGAATTATAAAACCTACATACATTTAAAAGTACTTTCAAGTTATGAGTGATAAACTAGAAAAATCAGTTTATTGGCCTGTTTTGGATTTTTAGTCAAACTTTAACGCGCTCTAGCGCCTAAACCGTTTGTTTGAACAAAAAACCTTAAACATATATTTTGTAGGAAATTTTCTCTAGTTTATTTTTATATAGTAGTAATTTTCTCAACAAGTGCGTAGTTTTCAAGTTGCAAGCGGAAAACTGAAAGAAAGGCAAAATTCACCCTTCCTGAGCTTCCCCTAAGTTAATGCTGCCACTTAGGGAGTAACAAGCAGTTGGTTTTATTACTCATTTGCAATGTTCTTTCAGCTTGTTTTGCCAAATATTTTGTACTACTGTGTGTTTTAGTATACTTGAACACTGCCTTCGCCTTTCAACTAACTCGCGAGCTGTCTGCTGCAGACGTCTCGCTCTATCAAGTTACCGCTTTTACGCTAAACAAAGATGAAATCAGAATATTAACACCGTCTCCGGGCAAACGCGCCCGTCTACCCAAATTCTGTTTTGACTTTTTCTCTTTTTTTAAATTATAATTTTGTCCTAGTATAAATCGCGCAATTTTACATTTTCTGTAAATTTGAGTGCGTGTCCTACTGTAGCGCGGCCAATATATCATATTTTCTCCAATTCACTTGCTGTTTATTTACTAAATATTTTCAGCTGTTATTTAGAGCAAAGATGGCTGTGTATGTAAATAATTTTAATTTAAAAACTCTTATACTCTTTGTACACACAAAAATAACAAATGTACTACGTTCGTTAACTTTTTAATGGTTCAAACGAACATCAACAGTTCACAAATTTTCTTATAAGTTTACAACACTACCAATTTATGTAATTTTCTTCTAATTTTAAGTAAATTGAGAAAAGTGACGCAAAAAGATTTGTATATTTTAATATTTTTATCTTCGGTGAATGAAAATATTGGGAATATGATTACGATAGACGTAGAGCTCATGACGGCTCGTCTGTTAATTTTAAATAAGTTATTTTAGTAATTGCTCAGCAATAGCTATAGGATGTAATGTAAATTTTTCGTGTAATAAATAAAACATAAATTTTTGCACTTTCGTAAAATTGTAATTGAAATCTCTGCTGATGTATTTAAATTATTGCAACTGCACGAGTTTGGCCAAGATTATTATTTACTCTATTCTAATTTAATCGCGAATAAATATTTAATGTAAATTAAAAATTACGCTCTTGGTTAGGAAAAAAATTTGAGTTAGAAATCGAAACCGTGCGATAAAAATCGGATGAGTATAAGTAATAATCAAATAATGGTTTATAAATTTTCTGGATATTATCAACAAATTAAAATAACTTTTGCAGGAATTTCCACCTGGTAAATATCTCACTAGGATTATTAAAATTAATTTATACAGAGAAAAAATGAATCTATAAAAACTTGGTAGAAGAAGCTAGAATAAAATACATATAAGGTTATTAAAATTGCTTTTTTTCTAGTTTTCAAAAATGTTGGAGAGTAAAAATGAGTAGTGTAACCGCGAGCCATCCGCATATAGTGATAATTCCTATTATTTTGACAATTATATAAAAAGACAGTATAAATTGCAAACACTAGTGGGCTTAGAATGCTACCCCGTGGTACACCCTCGCAGTACACGACTCATAATAGTACATACTACTATTTCAAAATATTTTATTAACTACAAGGAGAATTCTATATTAAAATGGACATTGAACAGCATGCGGCTAAAATGGATCAACAGCTGCCAAATAACCTAATAAAATTCATAATATTAAAAATTTCACAAAGTTTTCCTTCTAATGGAGAAAGGGTTCTTAGACAACTATGATTTTCTTTAAAAACACGGAACTCGGAAACCATTGGTACAACTTAATCTAATTTTAAAAATTTATGAAAAATGCAGCATTTCTTCTACTTTTGCAAATAAGGCTTTACTGTGACTAATAACTAATAGCAATGATGAGAATGTAATTTTTGAGTTGCGATGTATCTCTAAAACACAAGAACATCTGCGATTGTTGGTTTTGTTATAGCATTTGTCCTAAAAACGACCTATAGGAATGTCTATTGTCATTTTATTGTAACTTTGATAATACGGAAAAAACAACTGATATCCTAACAGGACTTTTTCGTACGCGTTGAAAATATTTAAAAAGATATCAGAAGCAGTACCGAACAATAGTATACTCAGATGCTCTCCCTGATTTCAAAAAATTAAAATTGTACCGGACGTTTCTATTTGCAATAGGAAATTAATCTCATTTCCGGTATAACCGGAAGGCAAAATGTAAAATGTTTGGTATCACTAGAGAGATAATTTTATAATCTTTTAAACCACTTAAAATATACAGGGTGTTGTATTAAAAATAGAAAAGCTAACCCCATTTCTAGTTAAACCGAAGTTAAAAGTTAACATGTTTGGTATCATTTGACAGCTAATCTTACGATATTTTAATATATCTTAAAATATACAGGGTGTTTTTAATAACTCCCTTTGTTTGACTTATCTCCGGTTTAACCGGAAGTGTTTTTTAAACCAAAATTGTAACAAACAATAGAAATTTATGGAATAAATTAATATACCAACTTGCAATTAAACAGTTTAATCAAAAAAGAAATTATAAACTTTTGAAATTTTAACCTTCAAAAAATCATAACTCCGAATCTGGTCATAGCAAATGAACCAAACAACGCTGTGTAACTAAAAACTACAAAATCTACAACATATCAAAATATAGACAAAACGGGCGTAGCCGATTTTGAAAGAATCCGTTTTAAAATTTTAGTCGACTTTGATCGATTTTGAAATAACTTAAAAATTTGACCATATCAAAACTAAAACCCTATACTTTGCCTATATATTTCTGTTTTTAGATTTTTATAATAATAATTATCTTCAAAGTTATAATACAAAAACTAGAAAATGGGCCGATCGTTATACGGGCCGCCATTTTAAATTTTAAAATTTGAAAAAGTATTTTTTTAATTAGGGCCGATGTGTACTAACTTATAGCCGAGTGTAAATAACGTGGGTCAATATCATCCGAAATGCGGCCAAAATAAACCCCTTATTTTGGGCCACCCTGTATCGATTTCTTTTTTAAAGCTTACTTTGTCGATGAAATTCTGTTAAAGTGACTAAAACCAAATTTCAGCAAAATCGCTTTAGTAGTTTTTAATTGGTGGTGTTACATACACACATCCACACCGACAGACGTTTTCTAAGGGTTTTATTTTTTTAGCGTTTTGAAACGCCGAGAAATTTTTTACAAAGTTGCATTTTTTCGATCATTGGATTATCTACTTTCGACGTCAGCGAAAAGTAAAATAGAAACACAACAGTATTATAGATATTCCGAAGCCTTCTCGATACAATCTTAATTTAAATGTAGTTTTCAAGTTAACTAACTAATCATTTTTGTGAAGTAGAAGTTCAACATTAGCAATGTAATTTACATGGTGCAAAAGTATTTAATTTTTTTTGCAAGAAACTAAACCAAGCAATAAAATCTCACGCCATCAAAAGCTCTCAAGAAGCAATCAACGAGTTCGGTCGAACTTTTAAAGCTCAAATAGAAAGTGTAGTTTAACTGATAAATCATAAATATACGAAATAATAAGCTGCACTTGCCAATTTAAAAAAAAATACATTTTTTTTCTCAAAATAAAATTATTTGTGCTAACATGACTTCAGTGAACTTCACTTACTATTATTATATATACTTGACCTGGAGCTTGATTTGATTGAACCTCGAGATCGCCTGATGATCGCGTGGTCTGCATCGTAATTGGATCATTTTCAACTTGAGCAGATGTATCTTTTTGAATTATGGGTTTGCTAATGGTTTCACTTGCTGTCTTCTCTAAAAAATCGTCCTTTACTAAAACTCCTTCATTTCCGTTAGCTTCAGCTTGAATTTTATTTTTTTCATCGTCCGCTATTACTTCGATTTTGTCATCGCTTGGACTATCTTCGAAATCTTTTAAAGGTATTCGAATGTAATTTACCTCTTCGTTCTTCTTTTTAGGTAAATCCTCGTCGATTACACCAGTTGGTGTGGTTATAGCAAGTTGTTGGTCTAAAACAACACCTAAAGCTTGCGGAAGAATACCATTTCTCTTCTTCGGTGTTTTTGCGCGTAAATTTTCTTCAATTTCAATTTTACTTTCCACGTCCCTCGTAGAGCGACCCAAATCATTTTTTGTAACACTTTCGTAGGAACCCGTTAAAGGGATGTGGATGTAATTAGGGTTTTTTGAAGTCTCCAAATCTGCAATTTTCTGCTCGTCATTTTTTGAATCGTTTAAAAGAGGCAGCAAACCAGCGTCGTGAAATTCACCACTGTGAAGCAGCCGACTTGCACTGGTAGAATCTGTTTCATTAACCTCTTCTACAGAGTCGTCCTTTAGCGGAATGCGAATGTATTCTGGTTCGTTGGAGGCTTTATCTTTATTTGTCGCATTGGGAGCTGCAATTGCAATTTGTTGGCTTAACAAATTTTCTAAAACTCCCGAAACTTCGAAGCTTGATTTCCTAACATTATTATTCGGTTCGACGTTTGCTTTGTTTTTAATCTGATCAACGGGCTTAATACTGTCATTAAGGTCGTATCCATGAGTCAAACTCGGTGAAAATGAGCCAACTTTGTTTACGTTGCTTACAACTGCTGTACTGGAATCGTTTAAAGTATCCGTGACAACTTTTGCGTCATTATCCATGTCTTTTAGTTCGTTTGGTGAACCGAATTCATTGTGCTCAAATTCCGCGTTAGCTTCATTAACCATATCATCGATATCTTGATCTACAGGTGAAATTATGTTGGGAATAACAGTTACTTCTGAAGCGGGCGAAACTGAAATGCCACTTGCTGAGCGCTCATTTATTGTGTCTGTAATGGAACTAGAGAGACTATCACTTGTGGTTTTGTTTATATTTTTATTTGAGTTCAGTTGTTGCATCACATTGTTATCATTTGTAGTTGTACAATCGTTAGGTGTTATATTGGATGTAACAGCGCTTTGATCTAATTTTACATCTTTTTTTTTCGCCGCTTCAGTTCCTTTCAAAACGTCTTCTGGTGGATTATGAATGTCATTTAACTCGGCACGAAGGTTTGAAATGTCAAAATCATTCGCACCACGATCGTGTGCTTGCGGAATAATTTTTAAATTTTTATTTACTGTATCAGTAGAATTATTTATTCCCAAATCTGGTTGTTCGTGAATTTTATTCAGTTCGTCACGTAATTTACTACTGTCAAAATTATTTACTTTCTCATTAGGTAAATCCTCTTGCGAAGTGCTTTGAGTATCAGGTGCAGCGTCTAAAAGTTTAGGCGGCTTATTTAAACTAGCGTGAAGTTTTGAAATATCGAAAGTATTTGCTTCATCTTCTTTGGTTGATTTATCTAACTTTAAAGGTCCGTTTAGAGCGTTAGTATCGTTCTCAACTAGAGCATCGTTGGATTGATATAACTCATTATGAAGCTTTGAGATATCAAAGCTACTCTTTTGACTCTCAATATTTAGTGAATTTTGAGATTTCTCAGCTTCTACAGTTTTTTCGATTTCAAACTCGGGCTCATTATGCAGTGCTTCTACCTCATTACGTAGCTTTGAGGTGTCAAAAGTAGTTATCGGGTCTTCACAAATTTTTGAATCAAGATTCAATTTTGTAGTTACATGATGGACATCAGATTCAATTTCAGACTGACTATCCATTTCTTTCAACTCGCTTCGTAGTTTTGAAATATCAAAATTAGTTTCTTGATTTTCGTCATTTAATTTTGATAGCCGTATTGAAGCGTTTGTATCAATTTCGGATTCCGTTTCAGGTTGGCTATCCACATTCTCTAATTCACTGCGAAGCTTTGAAATATCAAAGTTAGTTTCATGATTTTCTTCAATCAGAGTGGTAGGCTGTACTTGAACATTTGTATGAATTTCAGCTTCTTTTTCAGACTCACAAGTAACTTTCTCTAACTCATTCCGTAGTTTGGATATATCAAAATTAGTTTTTTGATTTTCTTCAATCAATGTAGCTGGTTGGGCTGAAGTAGTCTTATCAATTTCGGGAGCTGTTTCAAGCTGACTGTTAGCTTTCTCCAACTCATTGCGAAGCTTTGAAATGTCAAAGTTGGATTCTTGACTTTTTTCAATAAGTGTACCAGGTTGTAATGAGGCATTGACTTCAATTTCAGGTTCTGCTTCAGGTTGACTATTAACTTTTTCTAACTCATTGCGAAGTTTTGACATGTTAAAATTGGTTTTTTGACTTTCTTTAACCAGTGTGGCAGATTGTAATGGTGCATTGACTTCAATTTCAGGTTCTGCTTCAGGTTGACTATTGACTTTATTCAACTCATTACGAAGTTTTGAAATGTCAAAGTTGGTTTCTGGACTCTCTTCTATCAGTGTAGCAGGTTGTACTGAAGAATTGACTTCAATTTTAGTTTTTGGGGAAGGTTGTCTATTAACATTATTCAACTCACTGTGAAGTTTTGAAATGTCAAAATTGCGGGGTTGACTTTCTTCTACCACCGTGGCAGGTTGTACTGATACACTGGTTTCAATTTTAGGTTCTGCTTCAGGTTGACTATTGACTTGATTAAACTCACTGCGAAGTTTTGAAATGTCAAAGTTGGATTCTTGACTATCTTTAACCAGTGTGGCAGGTTGTACTGATGCATTGACTTCAATTTTAGGTTCTGCTTCAGGTTGACTATTGACTTTATTCAACTCATTACGAAGTTCTGAAATGTCAAAGTTGGAGTCTTGACTTTCTTCAATCAGTGTGGCAGGTTGCACTGAAGAACTGACATCAATCGCAGGTTCTGCTTCAGGTTGACTATTAACTTGATTCAATTCACTGCGAAGTTTAGAAATGTCAAAGTTGGATTCTTGACTTTCTTCCATCAGTGTGACAGGTTGCACTGAAGAACTGACATCAATCGCAGGTTCTGCTTCAGATTGACTATTAACTTGATTCAATTCACTGCGAAGTTTAGAAATGTCAAAGTTGTTTTCTTGACTTTCTTCTGCCAGTGTGGCAGGTTGTACTGAAGCATTGACTTCAATTTTAGATTCTGCTTCAGGTTGACTATTAACATTATTCAACTCACTGCGAAGTTTTGAAATGTCAAAGTTGGAGTCTTGACTTTTTTCAACCAGTGTGGCAGGTTGTACTGATTCATTGACTTCAATTTCAGGTTCTTCTTCAAGCTCACAAGTAACTTTCTCTAACTCGTTCCGTAGTTTGGACATATCAAAATTAGTTTTTTGATTTTCTTCAATCAATGTAGCTGGTTGTGCTGAAGTGGTAGTATCAATTTCGGGAACTGTTTCAAGCTGACTGTTAGCTTTCTCCAACTCACTGCGAAGTTTTGTAATGTCAAAATTGGTTTCTTGACTTTCTTCCATCAGTGTGGCAGGTTGCACTGAAGAACTGACATCAATCGCAGGTTCTGCTTCAGGTTGACTATTAACTTGATTCAATTCACTGCGAAGTTTAGAAATGTCAAAGTTGTTTTCTTGACTTTCTTCTACCAGTGTAGCAGGTTGTACTGAAGCATTGAATTCAATTTTAGATTCTGCTTCAGGTTGACTATTAACTTGATTCAATTCACTGCGAAGTTTAGAAATGTCAAAGTTAGATTCTTGACTTTCTTCAACCAGTGTGGCAGGTTGTACTGATGCATTGACTTCAATTTCAGGTTCTGCTTCAGGTTGACTATGAACTTTATTCAACTCACTGCGAAGTTTGAAAGCGTTGAAATTAGTTTCTGAATTCTCTTCAATTAATACGTTACGTTTGAAACGCTTTCCCGTTTCTTCTGATTCTGATTCGTCTGCACTGCCTCCTTGCTCCAATCTATTATTAATGCTCTCCTGAACTGGTGCATCACTTTTTATGTCATTCTCAAGACTAATTTCACTCAAATTTTGTTGGTTCTCGCTCACTTCTTGGAGCTCACTACGAAGTTTTGAAATGTCGAAATTATTAGTAGAACTCTCTTTAACCAAGTGATCAATTGGTTTATTTAAGTTTCCCGACAAGGCTCTCTTATCATCCTCTTCCTCTGATTGGTTATGGACTTTATTCAGTTCGGTGTGAAGTTGTAAAATATTAAAATTGTTCACTTTTTGTTCATCACTTTTATTTAAGGCATGTACTTGTGCAGTTTTAGTATCATTGGGTGAAGACTCGGTTTGAAGTTTCGACTTATCGAAACTACTTAATTTTTGTTCTTTAATCACCATATCTTTCTTCTGAGTTTCTTTATTATTTTCAGTTGTTGTCGTGTGTTGAACGCTTTCTATTTCTTCTTCTTCTTCCTCTTGCTCTTTTTTTTGCACGTCTGGTATACCGTTTTGTTCCAGCGCTTTACTTTCGGAGCTCAATTCACTATTGTTACCCAACTGTTTGGTTCCAGCTGGAAAAACTTTTTTTGCGTTCTTTCCTCTTTTTTCTTCTATTGACTCATGGCTTGAAGAGTCATTAGCCATATCTTTTTCCAGTATAGTCAAATCGTGTAGCTCGCCACTGTGTTGTAAAAGTAGTACATCTTTTTCTTTTTGGTTTTTATCTACAGCGTCTTCCAACTCAGTGCTTACATTTTCGGGCGATATTATGATGTCGTGCAACTCACCACTATGTTGTAAAGGTAACGGGTCTTTCTCTTCTTGTATTTTACCTTCACCGCCTTCCAACTCAGTGCTTACATTTTTGGGCGACATTGCGATGTCGTGAAACTCACCGCTATGTTGTAAACGTAACGGTTCTTTTTCTTCTTCCTTTTTAGCTTCAACGCTTTCCAACTCGGTGCTTACATTTTTGGGCGATATGACGATGTCGTGCAACTCACCGCTATGTTGTAAAGGCAACGCTTGTTTTTCTTCCTCTTTTTTACCTTCCACGCTTTCCAACTCGGTGCTTACATTTTTGGGCGATATGACGATGTCGTGCCACTCACCGCTATGTTGTAAAGGCAACGCTTGTTTTTCTTTCTCTTTTTTACCTTCCACGCTTTCCAACTCGGTGCTTCCATTTTTGGGCGATATGGCGATGTCGTGCAACTCACCGCTATGTTGTACAGGTAACGCTTGTTTTTCTTCCTCTTTTTTACCTTCCACGCTTTTCAACTCGGTGCTTTCATTTTTGGGCGGTATGGCGATGTCGTGCAACTCACCGCTATGTTGTAAAGGTAACGGTTCTTTTTCTTCGTCTTTTCTACCTTCAACGCCTTCTAACTCGGTGCTTACATTTTTGGGCGATATGACGATGTCGTGCAACTCACCGCTATGTTGTAAAGGCAACGCTTGTTTTTCTTCCTCTTTTTTACCTTCCACGCTTTTCAACTCCGTGCTTTCATTTTTGGGCGATATGGCGATGTCGTGTAACTCACCGCTATGTTGTAAAGGTAACGGTTCTTTTTCTTCGTCTTTTCTACCTTCAACGCCTTCTAACTCGGCGCTTACATTTTTGGGCGATATGACGATGTCGTGCAACTCACCGCTATGTTGTAAAGGCAACGCTTGTTTTTCTTCCTCTTTTTTACCCACGCATTTCAACTTGGTGCTTTCATTTTTGGGCGATATGGCGATGTCATGCAACTCACCGCTATGTTGTAAAGGTAACGGTTCTTTTTCTTCGTCTTTTCTACCTTCAACGCCTTCCAACTCGGTGCTTACATTTTTGGGCGATATTGCGATGTTGTGCAACTCATCTCTATGTTGTAAAGGTAATGGTTCTATTTCTTCGTCTTTTTTACCTTCAACACCTTCCAACTCGGTGCTTACATTTTTTGGCGATAATATGAGGTCGTGTAATTCACCACTATGTTGTAAACGTAACGGTTCTTTTTCTTCTCGTTTCTTACCTTCAGCAGCTTTGAGCTCGGCGCTTACATTTTTTGGCGATATTATGAGGTCGTGAAACTCTCCACTATGTTGTAGGCCACTTGTCGATTGTAAATCAGATTTATTTGAAGCCGTATTGGCTACGTCTTTAGGCGAAATTACAACATCATGAAACTCTCCACTATGCTGCAGATTGTTCAATAGTTTAGCACTTCTGGATTTTTCATTGACTTCTTCGATAATAACATCTGCGCTATCCATCTTATGAATTGTTGATAAACTTTCTTCATTTTTGCCGTCTACTTCGCCTGGTTTATCGAAAAGTTTCTTATCGTTATCGATTACGCCTTCTTCATCCTTTGCAATATCCATTGCTTTTACATTTTCTGTATCTTTCTTTAATTGAACATCACTTTCATTACTTGTCTCATTCAATTTACTAATATCTTTTTCATGTTCCCCGTCAAAACTTTGGCTATCACCATCACTTTTATCTTTTATTTTCTCGTCTTCATTGTCGCTCTCTCGTTTTTCGACTATTTTTGATTCATCTCTAATTGCATTAGCCCCAACATTTGCTGTTTCTACACGCTTTTCTTCAACAGTGTCTAGTGTTTGCTCTTTTTCTTGTTCTGGCATCGCTTCGTGTGGCAAATCGTTTTTCTTATTTTCAAATTCCAATTCAACACCTACATTGCTACCGTCGTCGGTTTCAATTTCTTCTTCAACGATTACATCATTTTCAATTCCTTTTAAAACTTCTACGGTGTTGGTTCTTATTTCGTTATGCTCTGGAACGCCAAATACCTCGCCGACCAACAATGCCACTTTATTGCCGTTCAGTTTATTCGTATCTTCTTCACTTTTTAAACTAGATTCCAGCAAATCGATCTTCTCAACTTTTTCTTCTTCATCCTTATCGTTACTTATAGACGCTTCAAGAGGTGCTTCGAGTGTGCTTAATCTTTCAGTAATTAATCCAGGCTGCCTTTCGCTTTTCCCATCGATTCTTTTTAATTTATTTCTTGCTAGAAGTCTTCTAAAGCCCGCTTGTATTCTTATAGCTGCTTTAAAAATGTCATCTTTAGTACTTTCAGAAGCTTCTTCTTTGTTGTCGGGCTGTTTATAAAAATAATTACAAAAATTGCGATTAATAAGAAGCTCTACTACTCACATCTTTTATTTTTAAACTGGAGTTCTTTCTAGCCTGAGACCCTCTCCAAAACGATTGAATTTTTGTCGCTGCTGCTACGGTTGCAGCAAATAATGCGGCAGGGCCTGCTTTATCTGGATGTTCTTCCATTTTAGATTCTACTCGAGTCTCGAGCTTGTCGGATTCGTTACGAGTCCTATCGACTTCGTCGATGCCTTCAGAAATAATTTCACTTCCATTTTTTGTGCTCTGATCTTTGCTATCTTTAGACGAGTCGCCTTCTATATTTTTATCCTTAGACGATGATCGTTTTTCACTCTTTTTAGCGGGTTTCTTATTTAGGCTTGATGCAGCACCTTTTTTATCGCCATCGCTTTTTATAGCATTCGGTTTTTTGACTACTTGTTTCGAAATACTTTCCTTACTCGACGACTTTCTAATTTTAGTTGATTTAAGTTTTTCGTCTTTTAAACCTTTTCCTTCTTTTGCAGAACTACTAGTCTTTGCATTCAGTTTTGCTTTTTGAGGAGTTGACGGAGTACAGACACTTGCTTGCCTAGATAGTTTTTTGAATGATTCTGTAGATTCTTTCCCCTTTCTATTACCAAAATTGTTTTTCTTGGCATAAGTAACTACTCTTGTAGGAGGTTCTGCAAAAAAATGTAAATTCATAAAATTATTAATAAACGTAATTGCTATTATTACGTTGATAGTTTCCATTATCGCGTAAGGCTAGAAGTTGAGAAAAGTGTTCTGAAGCAAAATTGTATATATCGATGGGCTTTTTCTTGAGAACTTCTTTGGTAAGGCTAGTCATCAACTCTTCAAGTCCTATAGGAACACTCAAACGTTTTACTACACCATTACCGTCTTGCTCTTCAATCGAATGAGATACTTCCATCATATTAATTTGGAAAATTTCTGAAATGTAACAATTATAAACTTAATTGGTTTTAAATAAGCATATCGCCTACATCTGAAGTTATTAATTGGAACATGGGTAAAAATAACCTTTGAAAGTTATTTCTTAAAATATATTATTGATTTATCTTGACCTTTTCAAATTTTTTCAGTAACGCACGAGACGAAAACTATATAATAAGGTGCTTAATTAAGAAAATCTTGATTATAAATTATTATAAGTAGTAATAACGTAATAGGGTTGAAGTAACAAAAGCCTCAGTTTTGAACAAAACGGCGTATTTCACAAAACATCTCATTTTCATCAAAATTGTCCGCAAGAAGTCAATGTGCTCTCTGCTAGGTAATGCAGCAGGTAATGATCGTATGATACGTCTTTACCCTTTATGTATACGAACAAAATTTATTTAACTTACGTGTTACCAATTTACACGTACACTCTCACTTATACTCGAGTTTGATATGAAGCAATTTGAAAGTGTTCTGAACATTCGATCGAATCGTATACTCGTAAAAAACAGTAGCGCATTGCGTGTCCAAGGAAATTTTATCCAAAGAGCGCTAAGTATTGATTTAACCTTTGCTTTTCTATGAACTGTATTACCATAATAAAATTGATCGTTATACCGAGTGTAAACTTTCAAAGCGGAACATAATAATAATAATAATAATTTTTATTAACTCGTGCGCCGCTTTATGCGGATTGAGTACGTCAAATACACTCTTTCAAACAACTATAAAAGATAATTTTCACAAACGTCCCTAAACGTTCCTAAACATCGACAGCACCAGTCAGTGGCGAGCCCTCGAAAAGAAATCTCGAAACTCCGCCAGGACATAGAAGCCTTGTTCGGTTAAAATGGCTTTCAGTCTCTTTTTGAACGCGCTGGTTGACTTTACTTTTAAATCAGCGGGTAGGATATTGTACAGGCTTATACCCGTATATATAAATGATTTTTTGTAAGAAGACCGATTCGGTTTGTCGGCCACCATGTCCCAGCGGTGCCTCGTGCTGTAAGAATGATTATCACAGTGTTTGAGGAACTCGCCCTTATGCTGATGAATGTGACACAATAATTTATACATATATACAGACTGGACGGTTAAAACTTTTCTCGTCTTGAAGACATCTCTGCAAGACTCTAAATACCCCATTTTAAAAATTAGTCGCAAAATCTTCTTTTGAATAATAAAGACACGCTCACAGCCAACCGCCTGACCCCAGGCCAGTACATTATAGGATATTACAGGATAAACAATTGAATAGTATACACTCATCAATGATGCCCGATCTAAACAGTTACTCAAATTGCACAACAAAAAGTATGATCTACTGAGTTTATTACATACGGAGTCTATTTGGTCACCCCACTCCAGGCAGCTATCGACACTGAGACCAAGAAACTTTATGTCAATCGACATTTTAATCGGAACTGAGTTAATCACCGGATTTAAATAACTTTTATTAATACCCTGCTTCATTTTTGTTGTAAACTCGACACATGTAGTTTTATTATAATTGATCAGAAGATGATTTTGTTTACACCAACTATCAAACTCCTTCAATGTTGCATTCACCTGGATATTCACTGTTTGGGGTGATGGGTCGGCGACGACGACGGTGGTATCGTCGGCATACATAAATAATTTGCCAAACGTGAGAGCACCTGGTAGGTCGTTGACATATAACAAAAACACAAGTGGCCCCAATATTCCACCCTGAGGGGTTCCGAGGTCTACACTAAAGTCGTCCGAATAGACGTCCCCAACCTTTACAGATATCTTACGGCCGGTCATGTAGGAGATCACCCAGTCGTTTGCTATGCCGCGTATTCCAATGCCGCTCAACTTTCTCGATAATATAATTGGATTAATTGTGTCGAAGGCTCGCGACAGGTCGAAAAACACTCCAACAACACAGTCGTTCTTGTTAATTCTTTCAGTAACATGCTGGATAAAAAGGGCAGTCGCACTTTCTGTGGAATGGCCCCGACGAAAGCCGTGTTGGTTCTCACAGAGGATCTTGTTTTTTTCTATAAACTGTATGAGTCTCTCATAAACCACTAGTTCGATGATTTTGGAGAAAGGACTCATGGTAATGATAGATCGATAGTTCTCCATTTCCTGTGGATTACCCTTCTTGAAAACCGGGGTACTTTTATTTGTTTTCAGGGCTTCGGGGAAAACCCCTGTGGACATTGAATCGTTTATGATATTGGTGAGGTAATAAGTCACGTCGGAGCTACATTGCTTTAACAGGGAAGCGGGTACCTCATCGATGCCGGTCGATGTTTTGTTTTTAAGCTTATTGATTGTATCCTGCACCTCCGTCGCTGTTACTGGGTACAAAAATATAGATGATGAGATCGTATTTGCCGGCTCGGGGGTCACCACGCCGGTGAGGCCCTGCCTTGCCAACAGGCTGGCAACTTCGGTTGTGAAGTGCGCTCCAAAATGGTTGGCAACCTTTTTTTTGTCTTCTACCTTGGAGCCCTCGTACATCAAACAGATATCACTACACTTACGACCCCTGTCGAGTTTTCTATTCACTATTTGCCATAGCGTCTTCGATTTATTTTCAGAATTTCTAATTATTTGGCTATATTGTTCCTTTTTGTGGTTGTCTATTTTATCCTTGAAAGACTTTTTTAACGATCTATACGCCGCGTTAGCCTCGTCGGAATTCAAAATTTTTCTTATTGTATTGTGAAAGCAGAGATTTTGCGATTCTTTTCTCAGCTCGTCTCTATGTTTAGCAGGGAGCCCCAGTTCTCTCCGTTGACCACTAGTTTTCTGCTTCTTAGGGAAAGCAGTCTCGAAGCAATAGGGAGCAATAGTATTGTAAATCGCTTATTTGTAGTTTGATGTTCACCAGTTGCTTCTACAATCTACAAAAGCGGTAAAGGTAGCTATCGAAAGAAAAAAATATTTTTAAAATTCGAAAAATATTTAATTAGTATTTACCTATTTACTAATATGGATAACGATAAAAAAGAGTTCGGGGTAAAAATTTTACCCATAGAGATGGCGAAAAACCTTTATAGTACAGCTGTCATTAGTCCAGTCAATGGGGAGAGAAACAGGCCATTGCCTTACAAAAGGTGGTGTAGTTCTGATTTTTCAATATGTTATTCGGTTAGAAACCCTGACAAAAAATCCAAGTTTTCGACCTCGAGAGGGGTCCGCGCGATCGGCCATCTTGGATTAAAGGTACAAAAAATTGGTTTTTCCGATTTAACTTCTTAAAAATTGATCCCACAACAAAACTGTCAAATTCAACTTTGGAGAGGACAAAATGCCCTACAATATTTGTGCTATTGATTTTCTTCCTATTTGTTACGGTTTCTGAGATATAAGCTGGAGAAAATTGCTATTTTTAGAAAAAATGAATTTTTTGGGAAAACTTCGCTTGGAGACTTTTTTACCGTTTATTTGAGAGAAAATTCTTTGGAACAAAAGTTGTAGGATTTTAAATTGCCTTCAAATTGAATGTATCACTGATATTTTAACTCAACCAGATCCAAAGTTATAGAGCAGTTTTATGATAACCTATAAATGTCGAAAAATGAGTCATGAGTGTTCGCAGCTCCAAGTTTTTGTTACAGCCCCCCCCCTCTTTTCACCATTTCAACATTTATTCAACTAAAAATGGTTATGGGGGGGAGGGGGGTTAGAGATGTTGAGCGAATTTTCTCGTTTATATTGCCAACAACCTGTCTCATATGTCGACAATTATCATGGGAGGGTAGTGTTTGAGAAGAGGGGATTAAGGGGGGGGGACCGTATATAACATTAAAATCGGTTTAGGGGTTTGGCAACCACACGCGTTCAAAGATTGCGGTAAGTCGCACTTCTCCATGAAACCAGGTTTGTCGGTACTCTTTTGGCCATAACTCCAAAACTTTTTATTCGATCCGCAATTTCTTTTTTCCATCTCAAAGCTGGTTAAATTTACTATCAAATCCTTTATATGAAATTTTGATTAAATTCTATAAAATACTCTCACTAGCCCACTGAACATGTGGAAATCGTCATATTTCGCAAAAACGTACACATTCAGCGTGCTGGTGTGAGTATTTTACGATAATTAATCAAAATCAAAATTTTACAGGGCTGATAGTAAATTTAACCAGCTTTTAGAGGAAAAAAATAAATTTTAGATTGGACAATAGATTCGGAGTTATTGGGAAAAATGTGCCAAGAAAACTTGGATCTCACAGCAGTACACGGTTTTTAACGTGCTAGGATTTTTATTTTATGGGGCTTGATTAAAATCTCATTTATGCGGTATGATGGGAAATTTAACCAGCTTTCAGATGACAAAAAGAAACTACGGATCGGACAAATATTTTTAGAGTTATAGCCAAAAGAGTACCGAGAAACCAGGTTTCATGGAGGACTTACCGAAAGTTAGCAAATCTTTGAACGCATGTGGTTGCCAAATCCCTGAACCGATTTTAATGTTATATGAGGTCGACTCCCCCCTCATCCCTTCTCCTCAAGCACTACCCTCAAAAACGTTAGAATGAATAATTATTGACATATGAGACAGGTTGTTGGCAATATAAACGAGAAAATTCGCTCAACATCTCTACCCCCCTCCCCCCATAGCTATTTTAAATTGAATAAATGTTGAAATGTGAGAGAAATTGTTATGGGTTGAGGGCTGTAACAAAAACTTCGAACTGCGAACACTCATGACTCATTTTTCGACATTTATAGGTTATCATAAAACTGCTCTATAACTTTGGATCTGGTTGAGCTAAAATATCAGTGATACATTCAATTTGAAGGCAATTTAAAATCCTACAACTTTTGTTCCAAAGAATTTTCTCTCAAATAAACGGTAAAAAAGTCTCCAAGCGAAGTTTTCCAAAAAAATTCATTTTTTCTAAAAATAGCAATTTTCTCCAGCTTATATCTCAGAGAAACCGTAACAGATAGGAAGAAAATCAATAGCACAAATATTGTAGGGCATTTTGTCCTGACGCAGAATTTAATGCTCTTTAATTTGTTATATAAAAACTTTTTTTTAAGATTCATCGTTTAGGAGTTATAGGCGAAAAACAGAACAAGTCCTAAAGTTTTGAGGTTTTTTGGCTGCCAAAAAGTCTCCCGAGGTCGCCCGTGTTAGCATTTTTCTTGTTTACATGTTTGCATCCATATAAACAAGTTAAAAATATCAAAGCTTCTACACCATTTATTGCATCATACAAGGGGGTGTCTGTCCTCTACTTACTGGCCTAATAACAGTTTTTTTAGTTTTTACAATAAACGATTAATTTGTTTCAAAATCAAGCACCCTTTTGAGGGGCCATAGTACAGGTCAAAAGAAGTCGATAAACTTTAAATCACCTTAGTAAAAGTTTCCTCATAAGCGAGATAATAATTCTTTTGGTTTTCACAATAAACGATTAATTTGTTAAAAATTTAGTAATCTACTGCACTGCTCACTTCGATTATAATTTTTTACTGTATACTAGTATTTTTACAAAAGATGTTCCAAATTAGCACCACGTTTAGTATACAACAACGGGCTCGGTGCTCCCACGGTACCACATAGTTTTCAAAACACGAACCTTGTCGACGAATTTTCACCGCAGCTGCTTGCACCGGTTTCGGAAATCCCGGATTCTGAAAATGTCGGTGTTGTAAACCATGGTCTTCATACAACCCCACAAATAAAAGTCCAACGGTGTTAGGTACGGAAATCGAAAACACCAGGGGATTTAAAAAGTAGATTACTAGATTTTTTAATCGTTTATTGTGAAAACTAAAAGAATTACAGTAGTACACAAAAATGAACAAAAAACATTTTACATTGACAACTCTAATAGTGAACAAAGTGTGAATAAGTGTTCACTATTTCGAGTGGTCAATGAATAATGAGAAGTTGGAATAATGATATTATTGAAGAAAATGATGAAGCGGAAGATTCATCCAGGTTCTAAGAATGAAAAATTATATTGAGATGTAAAAATGTCAAATAAAGATGGTATCAGTTGCTGTTAATACGGTTATAAAGACCCTTTCGAAATAGTGAATCGCCCCGGCTTTTTTTCGTTCACCATATCGCGAGTCTACTGTATTATCTCGCTTAAGGCTCGTGTCCACTAGCAAGTAAAAGTTTCACAAGTTAGGTCTGAGAACAGGTGCATACTGTGTAAACCACGTGTACACGGCACATAGAGTAAAACTGCTGCAAGTATACAATCGCACTCAGCTTGGCACGATTTGCTAGTGTACACGTGCGACTTGGCAAGACCGACTCGGGCAAATACTTTCGGAGCTGTTCCAATGGTTAGACAACAAGTTTTCAAATTATTTATAAGAAGGACGGAAGACTTTACTGTCACAACGAAAGTTGACCAAACAATTTTTTAGAAGTGCTGTGGCATTCTTTTAAGCATTACTGGACTGGTCAACTGCGTCCATATATCTTAAAATTGTATATCCTTATTACTACCCTCAGGTAGTAAAATACGAAGCAACTTTGGAATGATTGACAGTTCTCGACAAAAATTTTCGCAAGTAAATAAATCTTTTCGGTGTGAGAGGTATAAATTTGGTCGACCCCTAACTTGCAAGTGTACACGGGCGTTTTGCCAAAACCGAATGAAGCAAAACTTTCGAAACAGTTCCGAAAGTTCTTTGAAAGCGTACAAATTACTTATATACAAGATGAAAGAAAAACGTCTTTGAGCGAGCAAAAGATACTTATTTGCTAAATGACACTTTTGAATTGTATCCCAAGCAAAAAACGAATAAAAAAATAAGCCACATTGGTGAAATTAGCGCAATTGTTCGAAAGGACTGAGATTCAACGGAGATTACATAATTTTAAGGAAATAGATAAGCCAGGAATGAAAGAAAATTCAAAAAAGTAAAAGTGGCCAAAAGACAGACGAGTTACGTATTCTTGGGAATATTTTGATGTAATGAAATTTGATTCACTTTCACCATCTTTCACTTGTGTTTCCTTGGCCCTCCTTTGTAGTCAAAAGTACCTAAATACATATAATGATTTACGACAAGCTTTGAAGTCGGTATCTCGACAAACAAAGTGGTCGAGAATAAAAAAAAACTTTTGCTTTCATCAAAGACTTGATCTGCAAATCAATTTCGTTTACTCCACAATTAAAAACAATGTGTATATTAGTAACATCAAAATATGTATACTAATTATTACGGACTAAATTAAAATTTTTGCCGTGCGTTTCTTTTTTTACACGATGTGTAGAAACAAATAATATACGTAGTGGAAATGCACGACTATGATTTAAAAAATAAAAAAAATTTTAAGTTACTGCTCAAAAGTAAATAATATACACTGTATAGTCTTGATAAAGACTGATTTGTTTGAAAGAAAAATAGCACATAAAAACCAAAAAACAGAAGCTGTAGTTGATACGTATGATACGAAATATGCAAAACAACTAAAACTCATCCCAATTTGACTTCAGCTTTATTTTCAAATTTGAATTTGGTAATTCTTAGTAAATCGACATATACCTTTACAAATTTGTGTGCAAATGGATTGTAGGGGATTAAATAAATGTCTTCCCAAAATTTAAAAGATAATTCCCAAAGATCTGTAAGCTCTTTGTAAATCGATGAGTTTTATGGTAGGTATACTACCTGCTTCTTTCTATAGCCGGAGATATTTCAATAAAGACGTGTACACTTGAAACCACAAAAGCTACTTGCTATAGTAATTTGTGTAGAGTAAATTCGATAAAAACGTAAATTGTGTGTACACGGCTACGCAAGCAGTGTCTGAAAAATCTATCACAAGTTGCTTGCTAGTGGACACGGGCCTTTAGGAAGAAACTTTTACCAATGTGTTTTAAGGTTTATCGACTTCTTTTGACCCCTTAAAATATTACAGAGAAGACCGTAAACACCTTGTATAACACGATTACTCAGGTTCATCATTGATTGATCCTCGATGAGAAAGTGTTCTTAGAAAAGTGTATATTCTCAGTTCATCCACCTTTTAGTCTTTCGAATTATGGTAGCCAATAACTTTGATTAGAGCACAGCTACAGCGACTGATTAGGGCAACAATTTATTTTACTATTCTTTAATAGTATTTATACTACATACTACGTACGTACGGTCAGCCCAAATATTATTGGGCAGGTCGCCATTTTTGCCTAACTGGACTTTAAATAGTAACCCATCTTACACTTTCACCGGTTCACTTCAAGGTGCTAGAAGAGAATTCCTTTACCCTTTTTCTACCTGGCGAACGTAAATAAATTCAAGTTTAGCTATTTTACCGTTTTGCACGCAAAGAATTTTGTTTGTACTAAATGCACTAGAATTATTAGATTTCAAGCTTTGCTTTAATTATTGTAGGTAATATATAAAAGTAATTTCTTATTAAAATTTTTGGTTACATTTTTTGACAATTTTTGGAATAATCTCTACCAACTTTTGTGTTACTATTTAAATTTCAATTTGTAGTAGCAAAATGTTTTAAGTTCAAACAGGTGTAAATACCTGTTTGTTATTCCTTTACTAGAAATAGCAAACATCCTTTATAGAGACATTGTATTATTGCATAACAAAAAATTTCAAACATCGTTACTTACTTTCAGAATTAGAATTCCTTTTTTATTTTACTGAAACATTAATATTGGTAAACTTGATAAAATTTTAGGTGAAATACAGTTTGATTTATTGAATCGAATTTACTTATAAGGCCGCTTGCACATTGATAAAGCCTTTAAGCAAAACGTTTTTAATTTTTTTTTGTTGGAAACTGACTTTTACATGTATTTCATAGGATCGACACACACTGATGCGGCAAAACAAAAATCGCATCAACGCATGAAGAGTCGTCCTGGGTTCTTGATGTTAAAAAATGATTATTATTTTGTTCCAAAATGATGTATTTTGAAACAATAATTTTAATCAGGCTGCTATGTGTTTGGCAATGGAATTTAAAATAAACATTCCTCGGAAAACCATTGGTATACCGTTAGGGTAGGTCGGTAGGTCTAAAGGGCTGACATAGTCACGTGAATTTGTATTTGAATAAGAAGGAATTCCGCGCTTTTAAACAGGCTGCCACTGATAAGTATACAAGTTCTTGTTGTAAAAGTGCCTACGCCAAGAGGGCACACCGATTGCGCATGCCCAAGTATTGTTAATCTTTTGGAGCAAAAGAATTAAAGAATAATCATTTTTTAGCATGAAGAACCCAGGACGACTCTTTCATTCCTGCATTACTATCATGAGGATATACGTATATATAATAGGTATTGTCCTTTGAAAGGCATACTGAATAAAATCGTGTCTCAAAATCTGTCACTATCTCCCGGTCTATTTTCATTTTCGTATGAATGTTGCATATTAAAAAATTAAGCACTGTGTGTATTTAAATTTTTTCAAATGCCTTAATTTATTCTAGTTTTTGTAGGACCTATATTCAAAGCTTTGAAAATTCCGTATATCTCGATTACACTGTTTACACTCAATTCCAAATTTGACCGGTGCAATAAACTGACATTTGTTTTTCAAAAATTACTGGTAGGGTTTCACCTCTAATACTTATTTATACACTTTATACTACATTGCGGCTAAATTGGGGGAAGCTTATTTTTGCAAATTTTTGCTTAGAAAATGATCGAGACACAGGTCGAGGGCTTTTTTGTAAATCGAGAACAAAAGTTGCAAAAACATAGCTGCCGGCAGTTTTGTGGTAAAATTCGTAGGTCGAGGGGCACGCAGTGAGATTGAAATCAGATGATAATGCAATTTACTCGATTATTATTAAAGATAGATGAATTTTTAAGAATTTCACAAATAACTAAATTCAGCCAAAAACTAGTAAAATACAATACAGGATGATTTATTAACTCACCGATACACTTTACCATTATGAAAGCTCATGTAATTTTAAGAAAAAAAAAAGATATCTATCGCTTACTACCACGCACTCATGGTGCATTATAGACTGCACAAGCCGATCTGTTTGGTTGAAGATCTCCCAAACTAAAAAGAATTTTCTGATTTTTTTTACTTTTAAAATCTACGAAGACCAATTTGGGACCGGAAATAAATCTCAAGTCAATAGATCAATTATTTTTAAAAATACAGCGGTTTGAAAATCGTCTAAAAATTGTTGCGTAAATTTTCTTAACATTTCTTTATTTTCTGAAGCGATTTCAAAGTAGAAATTGTTGTCTTTCAAACAAAATAATAAAAATGTAAACAATGTAATCGAGATATACAGAGTTTTTAAAGCTTTGAATATAAATCTTACAAAAATTAGAATAAACTAAGACATTTGAAAAAAATTTAAATACATACAGGGTGATTTATTACCGCAACGACACACCTTGCCATATGAAAGCGTCTGTATAATTTTAAGAAAAAAATATCATTAAGACATTTGTCCGATTTCACTTATCTAAGGAATTATAAGTTAGAAGATTTCAAAGTTCACTGCAGAACAGGCGAATTTATTGAATATCAATAAACACAAAAAGGTGGCTTATAACAAAACATAAAAATAACATCGGCGTACTTTAGAATGCTAAAAATGCGTATTCTTGGTTGTTCTAAGCCCACTTTTTTTTATATTTGTTAAATTCGCTGCCTGCAGTAAACTTTGAAGTCTTCTAATTCCTTAAATAAGTGAAATCGGACATAAGTCCGAAATGATTTTTTTCTCTTAAAATCGCACAAGCTTTCATATGGTAAGTTTGTCAGTAAGCTAATAAATCACCCTGTATAAGTAAATTCGATTTAATAAATCAAACTGTATTTCACCTAAAATGCATAAAATTTTATCAAACAGCAAACAGGTATTTACATTACATACAACACAAAAACACCTATTATAAATAGGTCGGTATTAAGTTTGAACTTAAAACATTTTGCTACTACAAATTGAAGTTTAAATAATTAAATATTCCTTTTTAATTAAAAACAAAAATTACTAGGGATTATTGCAAAAATTGTCAAAAAATGTAACCAAAAATTTTAATACGAAATTACTTTTTTACATTACCTACAATAATTAAAGCAAAGCTTGAAATCTAATAATTCTAGTGCATTTAGTACAAACAAAATATGTAGTTGATTCTTTGCGTGCAAAACGGTAAAATAGCTAAACTTGAATTTATTTACGTTCGCCAGGTAGAAAAAGGGTAAAGGAATTCTCTTCTAGCACCTTGAAGTGAACCGGTGAAAGTGTAAGATGGGTTGCTATTTAAAGTCCAGTTAGGCAAAAATGGCGACCTGCCCAATAATATTTGGGCTGACCGTACATACTATGCGTAATACTATTCTTTGTTTTTAGGTATTCTGAGTGTGGTTGGTGTGTTCGTCAAGAGCGTTGCAATGTTAACCTATGAGCAGTTAGGTGAAAGTTGGATTTAAAATTTCTAAACCACGGAGAAACCATTGGACAAATTTTATAACTTGTTTTGGACTGAGGAAAGATTTGAAAAATATGGAAGAAATAATAGTTGAGGCAAGAAAATTTTTATTCAATTTTTTAAATAAAATTTTAGAAAATGCTTAATTTGAGAGTGGAGTACAATATAGTGGCTAATGTGCAACATGCACAAAATTTCAAGGGGGTCGTACTTTTAATAATAAAGATATTAATTAAGTTTGTAGTTACTTTTACAACGAAGTCTTATCAATGTGTACATTTATTAGTCCGTAGAAACGAAATTTCTAAATAATATGTTAGGGTGGATTATGTTTATCAGTTCAATTTACGCCTAAACGTAGGCAACACTTCATACAAGTTATTCGTCTTCTTGAGTTTAGAAAAATTTAATTTGTCAGTAATTTTACCATAAATGAGCTAACTATACCAACTCTAATGTTATGAAATAAGTAAATAAAAAAGCAGTTAATGAAAAGCTAAATACTCTAATTAATTAAATAATATTCGTTATTCTAATATTTGGATAGTTCATGCATTTTCTTTAAACGATTGCAGATTGTGGGAGGCAAGTACAAGAAAGCCTACCAGATTTCCATCAGTTACAAACGTATTCTTGGATGGAAGTTCCAGCTTACAATAAGAAAAACGCAATTTTGAATGCTAGCTACAAACGAAAAAGGTAAGTAGATAAGTCCTCAAAACTGGGGCTAAATATTTATTTTCTTTACGTTTATACACATTCGGTAATCGGATAATCGTAAATTTTCTTGTCTTCAAGTAGTCGAGCAGTTTTGAAGAAAACGGACTCGTATATTTAGGGGTCGTGTGTAATTAGTGGGCGTCTGTACTTGTTGGACAACCTCTCTACATCTTTTAATGAATATAACAGGTGTTTTATTTAGGAAATTATTATTGAAAGGCAATTGCAGTGAGTCTACTTGCATTTTCTTAGCCCGTTGGTATTTAAATTCTTTAATTGCGTAGTCTAATTACGGGCGTGTTTCTGATTTCTTGACCTTTTTGTTATTATTCAATTAAAGTAACAATTGGGGTGAAATATTTAGAGAATTGTTATTGTAGTACAGTGACTACACATGCCTTGTGAGTTAGGAGAAAATTATCTAAATTAAATACGTGTTTCTGTGTTCTGAAATTAGGGAAATATTGTGGCTGGTTAGTACAGGAGATATAGGCAAAAAATAGCTGTTAGGTGGAACTAATTCCCACAGAGACGCGGTTTGAATTTTTTAGTTCCTTGTTGATATCTCTTTGACATACTAAAAGTCTAGAAAAATCTAAGTGTGCGAAATGCAGTTTTTTGGCGTTGATCTTAAGAAATTTTTCAAAAATTATAAAAAAATCGTGTGTGGTATCAAATTACAGAAAATTTCATGCTGAAAAAGATTTTGAAATTGGTTTTACAAAATCAAAATTAAAAAACAAAATGTTGGTCGAAAAACTGAAACCTTTTGCAGTGTTGAAAATCCTATTTTTTAATCAAAATGAATTTTGGATTACAAATGCATATTAGTCCAGTCACATTAGGCAAAAAATCGCTCTTCTGTCGGAATAATTCCTACAAAACTGGATTTTTGTATATAATACACGTACTTTTCGATATTACTTCTTATTCGCGACTTGGAGGTACGATAATAATTTCCTATGCCACATCACTTAGAAAAAGGGCGTAGCTAAAGATTTTTAAAAACCAAAGTCGTGCCAGATTTCGTCTTCACCTTCACTTTTTCCGAAATTATAAATTTAAGGAGCGCTCTATTGAACTTCAACAGCTTCTTTTCACCACTTGAAGGCACGATAAAGATTTCCTATATTGAATCAGATAGAATAAGGACGTAGTTAAATGTTTTTTAAAACCAAAGTAGTTTCAGGTTTCATCTGCACCTTTTGTGAAGAAGTTAAAAAACGCTTTTGTTGCAAATTGTAACATTAAGGAGTGCGCTATTGAACTTCAAGAGCTTTTTACTCACCACTTGGAGGCCCTATAAAGATTTGGTTTTAAAAATTTGTTAACTACGTTCTTATTCCATGTGATGTAATATAGCAAATCTTTAACGGATCTCCAAGTCGTGCATAAAAACCTCTTGAAGTTCAATAGCGCGCTTCTTAATTTTACAATTTCGAACAAAAGTGTTTTTTAATTTCTTCATAAAAGTCAAACATGAAACCTGGCACTACTTTGTTTTTAAAAAACCTTTAACTACGCCCTCATGTTATGTGATGTGATATAGGAAATCTTTATTGGGCCTCCAAGTGACGAATAAGATACTTTTGAAGTTTAATAGTGCGCTTCTTAATTTTACAATTTTGAACAAAAGTGTTTTTTAACTTCTTTTCAAAAGGTGCAGACGAAACTTGGCACGATTTTTGTTTTAAAAAACCTTTAACTGCGTTCTTATGTTATCTGATGCTACATAGGAAATCTTTATTGGACCTCCAAGTTGTGAATAAGAAGTTTTTGAAGTTAAATAGCGGGCTCATGAATGTAACAATTTCGAAAAAATGTATTTTTTAACTTCTTCACAAAAGGTTAAGCCGAAACCTGGCATGGGCTTTTGTTTTAAAAATTTTTAACTAGGCTTTTATTCAAGCATTGTATTATAAGAAAGCATCTTCAAACCTCCAAGTTGGGAATAAGAACCTACTGAAGTTTGATAGCGCAATACATTTCATATAAAATTTAAAAAACATTTCTTCAGGTGAAGAGGACACTTAACATGATTTCTGTTTTAAAAATCTTTAATTATTATATTATCTTTATGCTACTCATGCAGTGCCGGATTACCTATTGATGAATAACTTTAGTGCCTAATTCCGTTAATAAAACTTGCTCGTCTAACTTGGCAGCTTATACAGTGTTATCTCGTAAACGAATATCTAAAATTTACCTACTTATATTTTGCGGATTTTGCCGTAATATACTTATTTATAACATCAAAACTTACTTTTTCGACAAAGAAGGGATTTTTTGCCTAATGTGACTGGACTAATATGCATTTGTAATCCAAAATTCATTTTGATAATAAAAATAGGATTTTCAACACTGCAAAAGGTTTCAGTTTTTCAACCAACATTTTGTTTTTTAATTTTGATTTTGTAAAACCAATTTCATAATCTTTTTCAGCATGAAATTTTCTGTAATTTGATACCACACACGATTTTTTTATATTTTTGAAAAATTTCTTAAGATCGACGCCAAAAAACCGCATTTCGCATACTTAGATTTTTCTAGACTTTTAGTATGTCAAAGAGATATCAACAAGAAACTAAAAAATTCAAACCGCGTCTCTGTGGGAATTAGTTCCACCTAAAAACCTATTTCTCCTGTACTAGGTTGCGTAATTTGTTTATGGGTCGATATTGTTGGACAATAGCCCTACTTGCTTTTACTTATAGCCTGCTGGTTTTCAAGATTTTGAGTTTTGTGCTTAAAGTAGTTAGATAGTACTTACACCAAATTCATTTTCTTTTTGTTATTAAACTTTAACAGATAATTATTCAAATAATTCCGGATCGAATGGTGCATAAATGAAAAATTTCAACCATACGGATTCGGAGATATTCAATTTCAAAAGTTGAATTTTTGAGAGTTTTTTATATTGCACTATAATAGGGAGAATCAAAAAGTTTACAAAGTTGGTAATAAATTCGCCTAATTATGTAGATTTTAATGTACCTACATATTTGATAACAGTCCTCGTTATTCTTAAAGTTGCTTACTTTTCAAAACGAGCGAGGGACTTCTCACTCTAGCCTCGAAAAAAATTTTTGGGCGTTTTTAGACAAGCAGTAGTGGCTTATTAAAAGCCTTCACAGTTTAGAAGACGATTTACTGGGCTTTTACCTTTGATCGCTTTAGTTTTGAAATGTTTCGTTTCATTTGATTGATTTTGTTTAAGGCTCCGTTTTTAGAGCCGTGGAAATACTCGGATTTTCCTAGTGATTCGATCTTCGAGTTTCAAGGCGAATAAATTATAACCTTGTAATTAAGATACCGAAATTTTCTTCGGGCAGTTTGTTTATGGCATGGGCTAGTATTCGTGTTCCAAGTTTGAAATGGGCAGATTAATATTTACTGCATCTCTTGGCCCTTGTTAGATATTGAACGTAAGGGTTGATATTCATCCCTTGTAATTAAGATATCGAAATTTGCTTCGGGCAGTTTATTTAGACCATGAAGTAGCATCCATGTTTTTAGTTTGATAGGAATACGTTAATATTAACTGTGCCTTTTTATTGTTTTAGATTCCGCACCTAGGGTTGGAAAATCCGCCCTTGTAATTAATATATCGGAAATTGTTTCGAACAAATCGAGTTTCTAAAAATGTTAATGCGAAATAATTTATCGATTAATTACCCATTTACCCAAGCCTAGCTCGGGCAGTATAAGAGCATGGGATTTTGAAACAGAAATTTTGTTATTGTTACGGCTTTAGCATGATAGTGGCTACTAAAGTTATTAAAATCGTAGCTGGGAATGTAAGTATTTTAATTTTTGCAAATGAGAAACCTATAAGTTAGTAGTTTTGTGTTTTTAGATGCAAAGACATACTGGAAATCTAATGTGGTCTGGAAAACTTTACGAGAACTGTACGCGTGATGGGACCTACTTAACAGTTCTACTGACTAATTTTTGAATGTTTGGGTAAAGTTGAGCTAAAATTGAAGCATTGGTTTAATTAATGAATTTAAAACCTACGTGGTGTTCAGAATCCATTATTTGAGTTATTATTATTTTTTATAAAAAGGTGGTCTTAGCTGTATGGGAAAATATACGTAAATGAAGAATTTTAAATTCATAACAAAACTGGAATTATTCGATTAACTAATAAGTCGCGTCAACCGTAAATACAGCATTGTACGATGGGTTGCATATGTAAGCGATTATGAACTTATTTTACCGTCGAATGAAAAGCTAGTAAGCTAGGTAGCCACTTTCTTTTGAAATAAATGTCAACGACGCATGTAAGCGGTTTCTAACCTTAGATTTGATTCCAGCTCGTTCACAAATTGCATACTGGATACTTACAACTACCGACAGAGTTAAAAGGAGCCTCATAAACGGTAAGTGACAAAAGTTATTACCATATTTCTGTTCATTTCATCAATTTGCGTGTTTTATAATTGCACGAACAGCAGCAGTTTGAGTACATGAACGTGAAAGTTGCGTTGCAGTTCGAACAAATGTACACACGTGTTAAAATAACCCAATTGTGCTTCATACACCGAATCGCGAGGTAATGCATATTATGATTGTGTTCGAGCTGATTCAATCTTGTTGGACTACGCGGTGCTCGAACAAAGAGTGCAATTATGAAACACGCCAATTATCACTCGTTGTAACCGAAGCTAATTATTGGGCGGCTTATGAAGTCCTCGTAATTTCAGCAGTTATAGTTATAAATGTTTATATTATTTGGTTTTTAGTCTTTTCGTGAGTTCCGACAAATTTAATTTACTCGTAATTTTGCCATCAATTACTTATACTTATTTATTTGTTTTTAGGTATTCCGGGTGTCGTCGGTTTGTTCTTTAAGAATGTTGTTGAATTGCATAACTTGTTTTCGGCTGATGAAAGCTTGGTACAATACGGAAGAAATTGTTGAAGTAGAAAACTTGTTCAATTTTGATGATAAAATTTTCAACCCTCCAGGTGGAAACTGCCACATTTGAAAATGAGGTATAATAAAGTGGCTAATTTGCAGTATGTGCACTAAATTTCATGGGGTAGTCCTCTTAATAGCGAGGATATTAATCTTCTAGTAGTTTATTGTTTGATTTAGATCATTCGCATCTGAAAAACCTACCTAAATATATGTGAACATCTGATACCTGCTTTATTCAATGTTTATTCATTTTCATCTTGTATCGGCCACATCCATCGAATTAGTTTATTGTTGCCTGTTAAAGTAGTGCTTACTTCCTTCCCAAGCAAATGAATCATAGACATGTTTAGACTTCTACATCTACATACTAGAGTTTTTACTTACTTTTTCACATAAGATTTATTATTGTGGACATTCATTAGTACGTAGAAACGTAATTTCAAAATATATTAGGGTAAATTAGCTTAGTCAGTGTAATTTACGTCTAATTGCAAGTTGTTCTTTACAGTATTTTGAATAATTCAAAGAATATTTTATACCAATTGTTTTATTATTAAGGCATAATTATTCATTTTAGTGTTGCTTATCGTAATTAGCATCCTCCCATCTTTCAAAAGCTCTCAAAGGTTTTAAAAAGATTATAAGTAAAATCTGTAAATGCAATTAATGTTTTGAAAATTTGTGTTACAGGCACGTCATTGTGAGTTGCCCTCCATTGGAAAACTTAATTGAAGAGTAACGAGAACAAGAGTATTAAGAAGAAATACTGGATCAGCATACGATGAATTTAGTTACCAAAGTGCTGTTGGGCTGACCTGCAGCGTACGGCATAGCGGCTTGTAAGCAGCCGAATGTCAGCATACTCAGCATAATTGACTGATTACTTTAAGCAGCTTTGTTACAACATGTAAAGAATTTGAAGGTGAAACCCTGTAGTTGACTGGTCTATAAACTATTAATACTTTGACCTGCACTTTTGATTGTTCTACCGCAGGTCAATAGTTAAAATGTTAATATAGTGAATCCTTATAGCAATATTGTTAAATCTCATAAAGCAACTATGTGGTATTATAATTTACTGTTGAACTACTCCTCTTCTAAACAACTAGATTAGTAATGAGAAAAATTTATATTGTCAATTGAATAGTAATAATTTTGGTTTCAATGTTTCTCACATTTTGATCATGAAAAAATGAATTTAAAATACAGTAGACTCACGATATAGTGAACGAAAGAAAACCGGGGCGATTCACTATTTGGAAGTGTTCACTATTTTGAAAGGGTCTATGACCGTATTAACAGCAATAACAAGATGGTATTAGCATATGCTAATACCATCTTTATTTGACATTTTTACATTCCCATATAATTTTTCATTCTCAGAACCAGGTTGTAATTTCCGTTTCATCATTTTCTTCAATAATATCATTATTCCAACTTCTAATTATTCATTGACCACTCGAAATAAGTGAGCAAAGTGTGAAATAGTGTTCAATGTTTTTTGTTCACTAAACCGAGCTGTTCACTATATTATTGATAGGTCATTATATCGCGAGTCTACTGTAGTCAATAATAATTTATGGATTTTATGCTTCCAAGCCCAACTAATGGACCTAACCGAGTACGCCTAATTGAATTTGTTGTTGAGTGAATTGAAGTTGAGAAATTTAATTAGTTTTTTCTCGTTAATAGTGGTTTTCACGTTTTACCATTATAAATCAGGAGTTCCAGCATTGTTTATGTATTGATATGTATAATTATAGCATTCGTTTAATAATTAGTTAACACTTATGCATTTTTTAAGTTGAAATAATGTAGAAGTTGAGATTTGTTAAAATTCCAACTTTGTACGCCTACCAATACATAGGCAACACATTTTACTCTCCCACTACATTATAAGTTTTGTATCGACGATAGAAATTTGTAGAGTGGGGTGATCACATGATCACTAAAAGTTTATATAAGGCCGAGTTTCGGCATTCGGAAAATTTTTTATCTCCACTTCAAATCAGCTTCGAAGACCGATTTTTCAGGTTACTCGTGTGAAAAATGAACTTCCGATTTTGAAATTTTTTTCGATTGGAAGTTGTTCCTTACATTATTCTGATTAATTCAAGACGTATTTTATGCCAATTGTTTTATTATTAAGGCGTAATTATTAATTTTAGTGTTGCTTATAGTAATTAGTTTTCAAAAGCTCTCAAAGGTTTTCAAAGACTTTTAAGTAAAATCTGTAATTGTAATTAAAATTAGTACATTCATATTTATGTTACAGGCGCATCATTGTGAGTTCAGGTTTGTATTTTCTTTACTTTGGAAGAAATTTTAAAAGAATAATATGTAATTACTATTTAAAGAGATGTATCAGTGCAAATGAGATTTAATTATAGATATATATTGTGATTGGAATGTAAAAAATCTTTTTACTTAATGAAGTTCAATTATTAATTTATTGTTAATAATATTTAAAGCGAAATAAAGAGCATAAAAAGATTATTTAAGAGTTGTTTTTTTTACAAAGCGAAAACAAATTAAGATAAGAATAAATATATTATTACGCCTTAAATACACACAACTGATACAGGCCCTTATATGGCAACTCGACCGGCCGCATTTTAAATCACAGATACCTCTTTTAATTTCCTATTCTCCTACTACATAGCTCTAAATTTATAAATTTTATGAAAATTTTTAAAAACTTTTTTCAAAAAAGTGCGAAATTTGAAATTTTGATAACGCCAATTTGTAGCCCTTATTGTGACCAATCTCCCTTTTAAATATGAGCCCTTTTGGACCGGTAGTTTAGGAGATATTATGCTTTGAAACTTTCAAAAATAGTTAAAACGACACTCCATTGCTTTGATTATTATTGGCGTAAATTTATCGGCTAGTTTAAGAAAATATTAGTGTCGTTTTAACTATTTTTAAAAGTTTTATTTTAAATACCTTATCTCTCTTCTGCTCTTCTACTACCTTGTCCGAAAATTGTAAAATTCGAAAGAAATTTTTAAAAACCAGTTTTAAAAAAATCGGAATTACGCAAATCTGAGGGTGGAAATCTTTAGCCCTACTATCGGGAAATATACTTGTTAAATTTAAGGGTTGCTGGTCTTCTAGTTTAGAAGATATTTGACTTTAAAGTTATTTTGAATGTTTCAATTCTTAAAATTTTATGCTTTATGTCGAATATCTTCTAAACTAGAGGACCAGCAACCCCCAAATTTAACAAGTATACTCCCCGATAGTAGGGCTAACGATTCGCACCCTCAAAATTGCATAATTTTAATTTTTTTTAACTAGGGTTTTAAAAATTTTCTTTTCGGACAAGGTAGTAGGAGAGCAGAAGTGCGATAAGGTAATCGAAATAAACTAAAAAGAAATATTTATTTAAAAGCTTCTGACATGTTATGAAACCACGCGTTATCGCTTATGATAAGCGTGTGAATATAAATTTAAAATTGCTTCATTTCATAACATAATGTCAGATGCTTTTAAATAAATATTTCTCTTTAATTTATTTCGATTATCTTATCGCACTTCTGCTCTCCTACTACATAGTCCAAAAATTGTAGGATTTGAAAGAAATTTTAAAAATGATTTTTTAAAAGCCGGAACTACGCAATTTTGAGGCTGCGATTCTTTAGTCCTATTAGTAGCAAATATTCTTGTACAATTTGGGCGCTCCTGCTTCTCTACTTTAGAAGATATTCGACTTTTAAGATATTTTAACTTTTATCACTTTTCAAATTTTGTGGTTTAAGTTGAATATCTTCTAAACTAGAGAAGCAGAAGCACCCAAATTATACAAGGACCTTTGCAGCTAGTAGGGCTAAAGAATCGCACCCTCAAAATTGAGTAATTCGAACTTTTATTCTTTTGTTCTCTTATTTAAAATCTGCAAAGTCTCATTTTCAGACTAAATGGGAGAGCAGATAGACAATAGGGCGTTGGAAACAAATTCTAAATTAAGAAAACAGTTAAAAAGTAGTTAGGTTAGATCGTCTTAATTTTTAAAATGTTAAAAAGCAGTTAGGTTAGGTCGTTTTCATTTTTTAAATGTTAAAAAGCAGTTAGGTTAGGTCGTCTTAATTTTTAAAATGTAAAAAAGCAGTTAGGTTAGATAAAAAAGTTTTAAAAGCAGTTAGGTTAGGTAAAATAGCAATTAGGTTAGATAGAAAAGTTTTAAAAGTAGTTAGGTTAGGTAAAAAAGAAGCCTGTAATTTAAACTGTGTAACTTTGAAAATTATAGGTTTCTTTAAAAAAATAGAAATTACAGGTTTCTTTTTTACCTAACCTAACTCCCTTTTAAAGCTTTTTTATCTAACCGATCTAACCTAACTGCTTTTTCAGATTTTAAAAATTAAAACGACCTAACCTAACTGCTTTTTAACATTTTTTAAATTAAAACGACCTAACCTTCTTCTCCAGACTTTTTCTTATTAAAAAAATTAGTACGATCTAACCTATTTATTCCCAAAACTTTCTCGCATTAAAAAAATGAAAACATTGAAGAATATTGCGGAAGAAAATCCTGAAAATTGGTAGAAGCGGAATCAATTTACGAGCTTAGTGCCGATACACTAAAATGTGAAACCGCATCGCTCGAAAAGTACAAAAACTACTATGCTGACTACTTGAGACATAATATTTAAGTCCGAGTCTTGTTCTTCAATATTAACACGTTGGCTATAGTATAGTCGTAGTTGGCAAACTGTGCTAACTTGCCAGCTACGAGGGAACTCATTATT
Organism: Malthinus flaveolus; assembly: GCA_950108345.1. Classification (NCBI taxonomy): domain Eukaryota; kingdom Metazoa; phylum Arthropoda; class Insecta; order Coleoptera; family Cantharidae; genus Malthinus; species Malthinus flaveolus. The sequence continues at coordinate 71,230,163 of OX467285.1, forward strand.
GACTGCCTTATTCAAATCTCCGAATACGAGTAAACTCGTAGCAAATGCATGAAATTTTTTGGTGTTTAGCATACAGTAATGGACTAGGAAAGAGACCACTGGCATACTGAACTGAATTATTTATTTCTCACACAAATTTTCCTTCACAAATAAAGATATTTTTAAGTAAGCAAGTCCGGCTGTGATGGGCGCACCATATTATACTCGGCAGCGAACGTGTAATATGAACTCTAAAATAATTGTTATCCCCGATAGCAATTAAGACACCATCTTCCATTGGTATTGTACCAACGGGTATTTGATAAGTACAGCCACCTAAAATAAATATTAATTTGTATATTGAGATAAAACTCCAAAAATGTTCAAACCTGCTGTAAATTGTTTTGGATGTTTTGGAGCTCTACTGACTGGCCTAAAATTCGAATTTTTCGAATGCAATTTTTCAAACGTTTCGCGTGCAATGTTGTAATTTAATCAAATTTTGCATTTTACCTCTAGTTCGATGAAAATTAACCAAGATGGCCTCAAAGCTACCATCACGAGAGATTACAACCTAGAAACAAGTTTAATTTGGTTATTTCTAAGTTGTTTTATTAAATTTTCAAAACGTTCGCCATCTTCGGCGGCTGTAAATATGGAAGCTAGTTCATTAAAAATACCACGTTTGGAACGCGAAGTCGCATTTTGTTCGTAAATATTTTCTATGGGTAAAATTTCATAAATTTTATTTTCTGCACTCTCTTTGGTACGTACTTTAATATAATTTGTAGATTCGGTGGCTTATTTGGAAATTTTGTAATTTAGAAGTTCATCGATAAGTGGATTTAAGTCTTTGAGCACAATGACAATAGTTTGTTGACCAGGGCGATTTGCTGGGTCTAATAATTCCTTGTGAAATTTTTTAAGTGTGTTCTATACTTGCGTACAGTCTTGGGAGTGGATTTGACGAGCCCCCGAGATTGCCACCGTTACAAAACCAAAATGTGTAGGGCGAAAACTGTCACAACGTGCCTATCTAATGTTCCGTGTGCCCATCTATCTGACGATAGACGTGGAAAACAAATTTTCTCATTTAAAGTTTTTTCACTTATGTGTGTATGTTGGGGTTCATTTACAACGTATTAGATCTATCTAACTAATTAACCCTAAATATTTAAAAATTTGTAATTTATTATAATTTTAAAATGTTAATTAAAAAATTAAAAGAGTTTTAAATATAGTAGTATTCATTCCCTAAGTTGCAGATTCTAGAGGATGGGTAGATAAATAAATTAATGTTCTAGCTTCTATTAATTAGTAATGCACGGTAGCATGGTTCTGAAAAAATGCTGCACTGTATGTTTGGTTGCGTAACTCGAGTTAATTTAGTAACCACCACATTGCTAGGGTCTTTTATGGTCTAACCAAACTATGCCTAACTTGAATCCTCCAGAAAAATGTCAGGGCGCCCAAGTATAGTATTAAGTTGTTGTCAGTTTTTTTTATTACTTTCTTATTAGTTCATAATATATAACAAGAATCAAAGCACTATGAAGTGTTTGCGTGTTTGAAATGGTTACGTAATAAAAAAGTGTGTGGTCTTTCTCAAACCCGTTTAATCTTAAAATGCGATTCACGTAAAAACGCATCTGTTGTGATGCTGATATTACTAGTATTGGGTGATTATTTACATTCAAATTCTGTCCTAAGTATAGTAACTGTCTTGTTTAACTTGTGTATAAGTCGACCTATTAGTTTCTCCCTCGGACGACTTTAAAACAAAATGGTAATTTGTTGTGGTACGTGTCTCGAATATGTTCAGTAAAGTTTTATTTTTTTTAGCAAGGAGACGACCCCCCATATCTTCCTGTAGGTACTGCTGTCAGTGCGAAATATAAAGGAGCTTTTTGCGAGGCTAAGGTTTCAAAAGTTGTTCACGTTGTCAAGTGTAAAGTAACATATAAAATGGGCCTGGGAACTGCTACCATCAGCGATGAACATATAAAAGGAGTTTTACGTGTCGGACAATTAGTTCAAGCGAAACATATGGAAAAGAAGGAGTATGTAGATGCGACTATTACTAAAATACAAGATTGCAGTCAATATACAGTTGGTTAGTATCTTTGTTTATTTCTATTAACTTCTTACAATTAGAGAACCATAGTTTTTGACGATGGAGATATAACTACTTTAAGAAGAACTGCGCTTTGTCTGAAAAGTGGGCGACATTTCAATGAAAGTGAAACTTTAGATCAACTGCCTCTTACCCATCCAGAACATTTTGGTAACCCAGTTGTTGGTGGTCGAAGAGGGAGACGAAGTAGACAAGCAAAGTATACTAAATCAAATTATTAAAAACACAATCAAGTGCCGATTATTTAATTTTAAAGGGAAGATAGCAGTGAAGGAGAAGCCGAGGAAGAAAATGAACCCGATCTAGAAATTTATACTATGGAAGTAGGCAGAGTCGTTTGTGTGGAAGCAAGTGACAAAAAGAGAAGTAAAGATAACTGGTTTCCAGGGCTGGTTGTCATGCCTTCGGCTCAACCTACAGTTCGTATTAACGTAAAAGACGAATTCTTAGTGAGATCATTCAAAGATGGACGATAGTACGTTATTTTGCAGATTTGCTTCATTTTTACGTAACGTATAACTTCTTTTAGCTACACAGTACCTCAAAAAGAAGTTACCGAATTCAGTCGAGACATGGTTGCCAAATGTGAAAGCACTTTGGCTGAAGCAGTCGAAAAAGCAGTAAGATACCTGGATAGTGATGAGCTTCCTGTTCATTGGGAACGTTCTTTGTTATTCAACAATTTGATGCAAGTCGCAACGTCAGAATCTGATGATCGTTGCACAGACGTAAATATTTTATTTTATATTTGCATAAAATTTCTAATTATCGTTTCATTTAGAGTTCGGAAGATGAGACTCCAGAAGAAAAAGATCATTTTGTAGCGCAGCTATACAAATTCATGGATGACAGTAACACTCCACTGAATAAAAGTCCTATGATTGGAAATAAAGATGTTGATCTTCATAGATTATTTAGGGTAGTTCGAAAATTAGGTGGTTATAACAGAGTCACGAATAAAAATAAATGGCGTTCTGTTACACTAAGGCTCAAACTAACAAATAATCCAAGTAATCACAATCAAGTAAAATTAGTTTATAAGAAATTTTTATTAAGTTTTGAGGCTTTTCATCGTACTTTGGGAGTAACTATGCTCAGTCATCCTAGAAATGCTAAAAAGAGTCGAGGTCGAAGTTTGATTCGTGACAAAGACCGAAGTACTCCAGTAAATAGCCCTAAACCGGAAAAAGAAGAAGACGCCTTTGTAGAGAAAAAGGAAGAAGAAAAAGTTGATGAAAAGCCAAAAGTTCTTAAAAAACCCGAAGTAAAACCTAAAGAAGAAGAAAAGAAATCGAAAGAAATAAACGAAATAAGTGACACTAACAGCAGCGATACGGCAGATTTTACAGAAGTGGCATCAACTTCTACTGCTAAACCAAAAAGAATAGAAAGTAAAACGAGTAGAGAACGTAAAGTGAAACCACCCACGGGTGAAAAAGTCAAAGCAATGGTTGAAAAATTAGAGGAACAAGTAAAAAATGAAGAAAAAGAAGAGGATAAAATTCAGCAAACAAGATCAAAAAGTCAAATTCCAAAAGCTAAAGATAAAGAACAACCTCCTGAGAAAAAGATGAGAGACTCAAAAACTCCACTCCCTGAAATTCCCTCGGTTAGTAAAACACCAACAAAAGTAATAAAAAAACCTGAAGATGACAAGAAAAGGGGACGGAAACGATTCAATGCTGAAGAAAAGACGTCTAACTCGGATGGGTTAGTTACATGTTATACAATTTAGTTCAGGATTTTAATGTAATTGTTTTTATAGTAGTACTACAGATTCATCTTCCGCTGTACCTTCGGTCAATATTGGAGACAAACTTAAGGTCTATTATGGGCCTACCCACGAATCAAAAGTCACCTATGAAGCCAAAATTATCGAGATCGATAAGGAAGGAACTGCAAATCCGATGTACTTAGTTCATTATACTGGATGGAATACACGTTATGATGAGTGGATAATGCCAGCTCGTATTGCCGAAAATCTCAGCGCCACAACTAAAGCCAAAAAATTGAAACAAAGTACAACTGCGAATAAGGCAAGTTTCATAGTTCATTTAGAACTTATTTTTGTTTAAAAGTTGCAGAATAGTCTGAAATGGACTATAACAACACTAGAGTATGCCTGCATGAGCTCGTAGCCAGAAAAAAGCATTAGAGTAATTAAAAAATATTACAGGCATCTACTTCTAAATCGATGAGTAAAAGAGGACGCAGAATGTCAATAACTGGCAGGAGTACAATTCATGATACTCCTCGGTCAACGACGCCTTCTTCTGTTACTTCCACTTCAAGTAGAACGAAAAGTCCTGGAACGCCAGTTACCAGGACATTTCGTTCAACTCGTCAGGGTGAAGTTAATAGAAGAATGCGCCGTGCATCTGCTCAAACTGACATATCGATACATTCTGAATCGGATTCAATGGGAACTGAAAGTGATTCAGAAATTATTAAAACAAGAAGTGGCGTAAAATCGGAAGATGGAAATGAACAGAGTAAAAAGAAGTTGAAGCATTCTTCGGTAAGTATCTGCTTCGTTAAGTCATAAAGAAATAGACGTATTTTCTGTTTAGAGGGATAAACGTGTCTTGAAAGATGACGATGAAACTGAAAAGGAAGACGAAGTAGGCGTAGTTGAAACGAAACCCAAGCGTACAAGAAAACTTCGTAAGGTTGTAGGGTCCAAATCTACCGAAAGTGATGAAGACAGCGGTAGTCCTCCTAAAGGACGCGATTTTGATTTGATTCAAATACGATCCGAGTTAAAAGGTTTTGTTAAAGCTGCTAGTCTCGCTAATGCGAATTCATCTGAAAAAGACGCCGTTTCTTCGGATGAATCTAATAATACCTCAGATAATAAGCTCGTGTCTTCCGAAGCAGAAGAAACTAATACGAAGAATACAATTTCAAAATCATTAAGCTCCGAAGATATTTATGAATTTAAAGAACCTGAACCGTTTGAATTTGAAACCAGAACTAAATTAGTAGATGAAAAAAAGAAACGATTAGTACCGAGAATATTTGAAGATGTTGAGAAAATGCCTAAAAAGAAAAAACCTGTTACTCCTACTAAGACTCCTGAGACTAAAGAAGAACAGGATGGTGAGCGAAAACGTACGAAACAGGCCTCTGTTAAAAAACTGGAACCTTTAGATGATGATGAAATGAGTGATGACTCCACAAATAGATTACATGTCGAAGATCCATTCGATAAATTAGTTGAATCGCCATCTTTTCTTAGTGGTAAGGAAAAACCTACAGGCTTTGGAGAAAATAAATCTAGAGCTGTTAAAGCGCTAAATTTGGACGAGTCTTTGAGTTTGTTCAATGACCTGTCTGAAACAGCAGAAGATGATAGTGGAGATCATCTCGACATTTCAGATACTGAAGAGTCACAAAATGAGCCTTTGTTCACACATAAAGAGCAATTGTTTTCAGAATCTACGTTTAGTAAGTCTATTCCCGACCGGCCAAGTTTGGATCCGATTTTTAGAGGTTTTGTTCCAAAAATTGATCGAAGACAGAAAGATAGTGACGACGATGACAGCATTCGAGCTTCTATTCAAAGTGTTATTAATCAGTCTTCTTCGACCGATGACGATAGCAACGATCTTTTGTCCATAAATTTACCGTTTGCCAATTTTTCTGATAGCAAAGTAGAAAAGCCAAAAACACCAACTCTGATCCTGAGCAGTATTGATTCTGAAGAAAGTCTAAGAATCTCAGAACAAGACTCACAAAAGTCCGAAGAAAAGGATAAAGAAATAAGTTTGCCTTCCAAAGACATATCTCCGGCTCTGCAAGAGACCGATAGTACTTTACTCGAATCTGTATGTGCACAGAGTGAAATATTAACAAAACTTGAGGATACTAAAGAAATAACTATTAAGACCGGAACAAAAATCGCCGACTCCTTGTTACAAAAGTTTAGCATGATCGAAAGTCCAGTTGAAAAAGTTGGAACCGAAGCATCAGACAGCGAAGAAGATGATAAACCAATCATCAATATTAAAGCCGAAATAAAACAAGAATCTATTCTGATGTCGAAAGAGGAACCAAAGGTAAAATTGGAAGTTGCAATAAAACTTCAAGAAACGAAACTGGAAACTAAACCAAAAGTAGAAAGTAAAATAAAACCAAAACTTCAGGAAACCAAGTACAAACCAACTGAAAGTAAAAAGCCAGTTGAAACAAAATTAAAAGCGAAACCTGAAGCGCCGGCTCCTGAAATTAAAAAACGCGCTCGTAAAATTGTGAGTCGCGAATTTATAGAAGAGACCGATTCAGACTCTGATAGTACCGATTCCGACGAACGTCTAGTAATAGCGCGATCAGACGAAGAATCTCAAACTAACTCATCTTTTGATATTAAATTAGACTCTAAGGAAACTGTTAATGAAACTGCGAATGCTGAAAGTATTCAAGTTTCCTCGGACTCCAGTTTTAAATTCGGTACCATCAAAAAGGATTTAGAATTGAAAGTGGTGAAACCCGAAGTGGACTCAAATAAAGAAGAAGAGCCTGATTCGCATTTACATTCTCTTTTATTGTGCGAAGAAACCATTCCTGGAAGCCCGGCACCGGCACCCGAAGGGCCATTAATAACGGAGACTAAATCAAAGACGAAATCGGTTTTAGAAATGCCATTTGCTAGTGCACCTGGCACAAGCAATAATAGCAATAAAGTAGAATTGGTTAGAGAAAGTAAGTGTGTGCCTAAAGAACGAGTACGTCCTCTTCCACTGGCCCTGCCTTTGGATAATAGAGAAAAGGAAGTACAAGAAGTTTCGACGGTACTTGATAACACTCCGCCTATGACACCAGAAAGCACAATTAGTAACTTATCACCTAGAGGGTTAGTATATTTTCTAATAGTAGTTCCAATCGAATAATTAACTTTTTTTAATAGCGATTTATCGCCAAATACGGCAGATGATAGTTGCAAATCTGGAGAAGGAGATGGCGATTATGGAATGCAAAGAAGAGGTTCTTCAAATAAAGTATCGTACAGTGAAGATGGAAGCTTAGACACTTTACTTAATATCGATTGCAGCACGTCGACTAAAAAATCGTTAGACGGTGCTACGGCATCTACTTGCAGAAAAAGGCGTAAATCGTTTAAAACGACTGACGAAGTTCCTACGAAACGTGGTAGGAAGCCTTTAAATCGTTCGAGGCACACAAGCGAAAGCGACGATAACGCGTACGATGTACCTGAACAATCAATAATGTGCAATTCGGCTTTGACTTCTGGTGCAAGTTTAGAAAGTCGATTAACTCGTTCCCCCAAACCTTCAAAGTACAATTTTTACATTGAATTAGGTAAGATTCTTGCAAATCACATTGAAAACGTTTAATTTTATTGTATGGTATCTAGATCCAAATTTGGATAGTGCTCAACGAATAGCAATATTGCAACAAAAGTTGCAAGATATAAGAAAAACTTACGCCGACGTTAAAGCAGAACTGGCAGCTGTTGAAAGGAGGAGGAAAAAATTGAGAAGGCGAGAAAGAGAAGGTTGGTAATAATAATTATAACTAGAAACTAATCTTGTGTGTGTTTTTTCCCACCTTTATATGAGTTTGTTATTATTACTCTCACGTATTCAAGAACCCATTTCAAGCTGGGAAGTTCCACGTATTTACGTGCCTAACCTAATTTAAAAAGAAATTAATATCAAAAGTTCCTCCCGAGTTTCCCATTTGTTGTAAAAAATATAATCAAATACATAGTTAATTAATATACATGTTCCGTTTTAGCAAAAATGTCCGCCAAACAAGAATCTGTAGCTACTTGATCAAAAAGGTTAGTTGGCAATTATGGTTAAAGGACTGTAATTATTATAATAAATTAGGTATAAACATATTTTTTATTAGTTTAATTTAATTGTAAAGGGGATTACTATTTATAATTTAATTTAAGATCCCAAATTTTGTTTAGAGAGTTTTTAAATCAATTTTGTTTAACTTATAAGTAAGATGAATATATTATTTTCAGTGTGTATAAATTGTCTTATTAAGAAACAATGTGACGAGGTTGTAGCTAGTTGTAGCTACCCATAATTAATTTGAAATATCTTCCAATAAGCTGTTTGATAATTATTATTACATTATTGATTGTTTTATACATAATTGTGGGAAACCTTTTAAAATAGTACTTAACTAGAAGTGTATTAGAAATTGAAACAATTAAAATTTTAAAGAAAGTAAAACTTGAACTGTACTTGATAATATATATGATGATGCGTGTATGGATGGCATGGCTTTAATGAGTAGTATCACAGTGCATGTATACATCTTTCAAAACCTCACGGACCCTAGATGCGCAGAACGGGAAGTGAGAAAGATGAGAAAGCGATAAAAAGAGCCACCTAATCTGTGTGTTTTGGTTGGTGTGTAACCTTGGTTACGGCATTGTACAAAATTGGATTTTCTATGCAGGTCGGTGAGGTTTTGAATTAGGTCTAATGTGATAGTATAAAATTAAAAATAGTTGGGTTGGATTGCACAAAAGTTCAGTTAATGTAAAAGCTGATAGTCAATGTTAAGGTATCGGCGAAAACGGCATTGTAAACAACCGTTATATGTATGATTTGAATTTTAATCTCTGGTTAAAAGGTTTTAGCAACCTGCCTTGGTTTTTTGTTTCGAGAATTTTAAAATCTTACAATTGTTTCGAACAACTACGTTGTTCTTCCTCAGAGTAAGAAAGTAATAATACAATTAATTACTTTAAAAAAGTTATTTGAAACAATTGTTAGGTTTTACTAATTAAACTCTTGAAACTTAAAACTAAGTGTTTTTAATTTTATACCACTATTTAAAAAATTTTACAAGAGAGTGAGGGTTTCATTAATTATATTTTCAAGGCATGGTTTTGAACTAATCAAGAATTGCAATTATGTACTAATATATTGTACGGATAACAATTATTGTAATGTTGAGGTTTACTTTTTTTTTATTAAACTAGATTTCGAATAACTGGTAGTGATAATAATCGAGTCGATCGTATAAAATTGTAATTATCATTAACTATTATTACTTACATTTATTTAAAAAATTATATCAGATTAAAAATGCCTGCTAGGTGCATTTCAACGTTCGTCTAATAAAAATTTCTTTTTGAGCTACAGTACCTATTTGCACTTCATTTTGTTGTATGGTTAACCTAAAGTTTTTAAAAAGTCGCATCACGTTGCAGTATTTTATCTTTAATGAGAAGGTAAATTGAATTATGGTAGTAAACTATTTTGTTACAATTGTTTTTTTATATGTATTTTTATATATATAATTTGTAAATGCGTATATTAATAATGAAGATTGATAGCTTGATCAATGTGAGTACTTACTAAAAATTGGCAATTTATTTTCCAAACATCGAAAAGTCTTTTTATGTAAGATGTGGCCTTAAAATTGTATAAAACACTGCAAATTGATTATTAAATTAAGGACTTTAGGATCACCATGAAATGAGTAAAAATTTACGCAAAATGTACATAATTTGTTTATTATATTGATATTGTAATTACTAATTGTATTGTTACAGTGAAATTGTAAAATGAATATTAATTATTTTTAGTATATCGTAACAATTATATTTATTACTTTTTAATCAAACTGTTGTATGTAGCTTATGTTGTAAACATAATAAGTACTATGATACCTATAGTTTCTACTTCAAATAATGAGAATAAAATTAACGATTAATATTTTTTGTTCTTTTTCTCAATAATTACCTCCACTTTTTTACAGCGTTTCTTTTGATGGCACTCTAAAGTAAGGTTGTTTTTTTAATATATTGGCTTATGTATCATTTATTTTGTTATGTAAATATGCATTTAAAATAATATATTGCAAACGCTTAGGAATGTTAAGATGTGACAATAACACTTTATTATTAAGTTTGCTATAACCAAGGATCCTTGCTATAACATACAATCCAAAGCATTCTTGATCAATTGTGATGTATAGGTATCAGTATCTGTTGGCCAGAGTGACAGGAAACAGCACCTTACAACTTGGACTTGGGAGTGGTAAAAGAAAAAGCCAAAATAAGTAATTTTTATCAATAAACCCATTTTCCGATATAATGTAACTACTATTTCGATGAATATACAAAATTCTTGCAATAGTCCAGACCTAAAAGAACAAAGAACTGGCTGTTTGCTATTACAAACATAATGTGGCCTTAATCGTTGAAAGAGTGCTACAATTTCAGCTCTAGTTTGGTAATGGAAGTTATCCACCATCGGACAGATCTATGAACCTGAGTTTTAATTTTCTGGCCCTACTGTCTGAGCCATACTCGTTTCAAAATTCAGCTCATGTAATCAAAGTTGTCAATCGTTATATTTTGAGTTCACATCACGTGACCCCTCGACCTATGAACCTGAATTTCAATTTTGCTAACTCGACTATTCGAATTATACAATCGTTTCCAATCTAAGCTTGATAGTTTCGGTAGTGAAAATTGTTCACGGAAAGAGCAACATTAATAGTTTCTTATCTTGATCTTGTGATATACATTGGGCATCACCGTGCTTAAGCTAAAACTATTTCTAGCTTTGCATTTATTGCTTAAACCTTAAACTAACCAACGTCTTCTTTTGGCAAAGCACAAGATTTTGTGCAGTTTGACCTAAACCTAAGCAATTATCATTTGATTATTCGTAGCGTCAAAACAGAATTTTCTCCACCCGAATTTTTAACTCTAACTTCTTATAAAAGACGACGGGCGGCGGACGGGCCACTTTCTAGTAGATGAACAAAGCTATTATAGTGATATATAAAAAATGAAGTCTAATCAAGTTGTACTTCCTTTGACGTAGAAAACAAGAAGGAAAAAGAAACCAAGTTACTCAAGTTATCTACTGCTACTGTTGGAATTCAAATAGTATTGGGTTTCAAATTGTTGAGAGTTTTTTGAGATACCAATACCCAATACTGAAATCTTAAGAACCAATAATATCAAGAGGAACGGAAAATATAGAAGAATTCCTCTTTGTCTCTTTTAACTATTCAACTTTTGTGAAGGTGAAACTTTGATTAAATTTCGTACACGTTGAAACTAAAAATATGTTTAAAAGGGGGACCAGCTCGAAGAAGACTTGATAAAGTTCTTTCGATGTAATTGTCGGTAATTCTTCTTGAGCTTCTTTACACTCAAAGCAGATCTTAAATTATTACTTAACAAAATCTCAACATTAAAATTGACCTCAATGATCTGATTAGAAAGTATATACTCATACGATGGTGGTTCTCATGGGTTTCTATTTAAACTCCCAGTTTATAATTTTTAACGAGTGTTGTATTTTTAATGATTTTAAGATCAATTGAGCAACCCAAAAATATTTTCATGTACATATTAGGGGTACGACCACATTTGGCAACGATTTTATATCGAGTTGATACAGTACCTAATTTTTATATCAAATATTAGATGCGATAGGCGATGGTTTTATATATCTACCTATCTTATCCCGACTTTATTAAGAACAATATATGAGTATATTTTTAAAGTCAGTAGAAAACAACATCCAACACTATTAAAAACAAGACCGGATGGTCGTAATACAGTTGGAATGTGCAGCTTGCCAATCGTACCCAGCTCCCAGCTTTCTAGTTTCCACTACTTCGTCTTTTCTCTACCGCAATGACAAGGCAGCGCGATTACTAACGGTACGAATAGCGAGGTTCAATTTTGTTCCTATTTATAACCAACGCTAAAGAGTATTTTGTACGTACGAAAATAATACGTGAAACTGGCGAATTTTCACAAAAAGCTCGACTTGAGTAGAAAACTCTTTTAAATTGTCAATTACTTATTGTTTTATTGTTTACTGTATAGACAACTTCTTTTTAAAAAGCATAAATATAACTATTAACATTACGTGCGTTTCTAGTTAAAAATAAATGTGAAGTCTTTATTTACATTTCAAACTAGGCAAGAAGTCCGAAGTTTTCCCTTCCACTCGCTATGAAAAAGATTTCTGTACTGTACTTCTTTCAATTGCACTCTTCTTAATTTTCCCTTTATTTATGTACAATCGCGTAAAAAATGTTTGATCTCATTGCTCCATGTCTAAAGTAAAGTACAACTAGCTCCAAACGCCCATGTAAAAATTGTTGTAGTTCTGATCCTTGGAGCGCTAACATGCGAACATGCCCAATGCCCATGTGATTTAAATTGGAGAGCAGTCGATCTACAGGGCACGCGTAGAACACCAGCGCCTTCAAACGTGGCATAATTAATAATTACAGCTAGGTACTCATTTTGATAATGAAAATTGCAACGGGGGGCTTCTCAATTCTCAAAGCTATTTGATTTGGGTATATTACACATATGAAATTGAATTGTAACAATTAATAATCGTAGAATTTTCAGAGTAGTGACGGAGTACAAAATTTGAAAAATATCAAGGTAGACACGACCATTGTCAAACTCTTCAGTCGTTGCCAAAACTCGACTTATACCACCTACTTTTGGAACTGGACGCAGGCATTACACGCACGTGCGCGCGGTAATAAGGACACACGGTATTTTTCCCAAATAAACTAGAAATTTGCACTACAATTTTTTGATTACAATTAATTACTTTTTAGTTTTTTTAACTTCAGAATCAAAATATAATTATTTTACTGAGTACTATAATATACCTATACAATTACCTGCAAGCAACGTTTACAAACTAATTAATTTAACTTATCAAAAAATCGAGTAATAATAACGTGACAATCAAGTGTAATGTTACAAAGATACACCTGCAGGGTAGACGGCACGTGAATTCTTGACAAAGCTCATCACCTGCTTGAGCTCAACTATAATTACGTCATATACAGTTGATATTTTTGATTATCGAAATTGGAAAATTACAAAAAAAATTCAATTACGGTTCTGACTAAAAGCTAAACGTTACATTATTTCAGATGTAGCATAGAGCTATTCTAATTAGAACACACAGCTCAAACAAAAGCAAAATGGCTAAAGTCGAAACTGTATATGTTGTGTTTGGAATAGGTAAAAAGGAAATTTAACGTTATACGATATAAACGTTTGCTCTCCACTATTATTCTGTTACTGATGTAGTTTTCATTAATGAAGTCGCAAATGAGGGTTAAATAGTTTGAACTCGATAAAGGCTTTAGGCTAGTAACTATATCTATTACGTAAACCCATGTACATTCATTTTTGTCTGTTACACACTACAAGATTGGATATTGTAAAATTACCGCTATTTACTATTTACTTCAAAATTGTTTGTTATGTAAGTTGGATTGAATTAATTAAAACGTTGCGAGATTTTTCCTTTTGTTACAGTATAGTGCTCAAGTTGAAATTAGGCATTTTATAAAGTAGCTGTATAAATCTGTAGGTTACTTTTTACTATATTCGACCCTTGGTCCTTGGCTCGATCTAATTTTCAACGTCTTTGAATAATTGCCGTAAATAAAAATCTGAAACTCTGCCTCAAGAACATTTTCTCAAATTATTATTTCAAGTTTCAAGTCTTCAATTAGAGGAGAAGGTTCTATCCAAGGAAAAAGAAAACATTGTGAACCAGCGTTCTGAATTCTCAAGTTTTTTTCCAACCAATCAAACCAAAGCAAAATGGTACTTCCGATAAAACTGGAACTGGTGCAATTATTTAAATCACTACAGAATATAAATTCAAAGTGATTCGTTATTATTTAATTTCTGAAACTTTAGATTGATAACTTCAAAGCTAGAACGCTGTAATAGGGGTAATGGTGATATGTGGAGGGGTGGTAGTAATGTGTTTTACACCCAGTACCCAGTACGTCTGTTTCTACTCTTCATTTTTTATTCCATTTCCATTGTTATACAAAATCAAAGTGTAAGTGCTCTAAAAACTTGCGGGGGAATTGGAAGTGAGCAATTAGGTACGCATTACACCTCTTCGACCACCTACTCGGAAGATATATTTAGAGCAGAAACCTCCATAATTTCAAATTGAAAGATCCTATAGCGAATTCACCAAGTACTTTAATGGGATATAGCAGCGTTTCTCAAACTGGGGGGTCGCGACCCCGCGCTGAACCAGGCTGAATGCTGAACGTGATACAACATTAAGGATATATTTAAGTAAAGCTCAAAGTTTACAGCAGATTTGTCTAGTTGTCGCAACTCCTAAAAACCATTATTAATTAATGCATTAAAAAACACTAAGACCAAAGCAGTCATGAGAACTGAAAGGTTCTACTAGGTACTAGGTAGTACTTGTTGAAATTTCCATAGCGGTATATTATTGGACTTTGTGAGTATTAAGTCAGTTTATGTTGAGAAGAACCGCACAATGACCTAGACGTACATTTAATTCTTAATTTTCCTTCGTTTTTCTGAAACATCGGTTTGGAGAGACTTATCAATTGCTACTAAAATTCTTGAACATCATTTTAAGCCGTTTGATATTGAACGATTTAAAAAAATTTGTCTTCGGCGCTATTTCGCTATAATTTGGGGGGTCGTAAACCAAAAAGGTTAGAAAACGCTGGGATAGAGGTAAGTTTGGTTAAATTGTCTTCATTTGGTCTCAAGAGCAAGAGTATGCGATAGCGTCACCCTGACCCTGTATAAGCGAGCAATTTAGCTGTCTAAAGATGACGCCCAGCTAATGAGCTAATCAAAAATCAATTTTTGGATTATATCTTTGGAGAATTATAGCTTCTTAGATATAATATATCTGGGCACCCTAATATTATCAAAATAAACAAATCCTCGTGTGGAACAAGCACCTATACATTATGGAAGCAAAAGAGATCAAAATAAACATCTAAAAATGAAAATATAATAGATAATGAGAAACGATAATATAGACGTTATAAGTTATAACGTATACAAATGGGCATTATGCGTACTTTTAGTCTCTATGCAAAGGCAAAAACAAAAATTTGGTGCCGATAACTAAAAGTCGCACCATCATCAAGAAAACCAAGATATAGACGATACAGGATGCCCAGTGCCGAGTTCAAATAAGGTGTGCTAGCACACTGTGCTTCTTTTCTTTTTGAGTCTAGTGATAGTGACGATCTTTTCGGTAAAGACGCGCGGTTCTTGCCTTTACTAAAATGGTTTGCTGAGTAAATGGAGCCACTTCAATGATCGTTCTCTTTTAGAGTAAGCGAATATGTGAAATTATTGTGTTTAGAGTTGAGAGCTTGGGCGTCGTTTACGATAATTCTATTTCATCGCTCCACCCCAAAAACTTATAATATCTAATGTTTAGAGCTGTACAAAAATATACATGGCTTTTTTTACTAGCTTTTTTAAAAAATGTCCAGCTTATTTAAACCCTAAAAAGCACTCATAGACCCATTAGTATAGTAGGTATTATACATATAGGGTGCTCCATTTTAAAAACCAAAGTTGGATAGTTTTATTTAAAACTAGACTAACGAAAAATTATCATTTCTGCTATTCTTATACAGTGAAGACAAAAATAACTTTCTCTTCGAATTTTTTGTATTTGTATCCCCACTATTAATATAATTAAGATTGAAGATATAAGGGTATAAGGCCATAAGGCTGATTAAAGAAAACCAAAGCACCCTGTTTGTGATGAAAACAGGAGTAGTATAACACAAAATAAATATGTACTTTGATTTTGTTTATATAAGTGTCAGTCCTAAAACATGCAAATAATTAATAATTTTCTTAAATACTATAATAAATAAATAATTATGATCGTCAAATTTAAAAGTTAACATTTCGCATGTGGATTAGATCCGATACAGCCCTTATAGACATGCGTACAGTTTTGGTCGTCATAGTAACTTATATAACACAACCCAGAAAATTTAAGTGTAAGTAGGTATATTCTAGGTTCTGGGTAGTATGAATATACAAAAATAATTTCTCAAATTAAATAAAGTTAATGGTAGAACGTTTGACAAATGAGAATTGAAAATTAATTCCGTCCTTCCACCCTCTAAAATTAAATTTTCAAACCTATTTCACGTCTTCCAAATATTAATGCAGACGGAAGAATCGTTCCCACCACAGATATAACAAATAATTCATTAAACTTACAACTTACGGTTTCTACTTCTCCACAAAAATTACGATGAGGCTCATTTTTTGGGGCAATGAGTATATGGAAGGCAATAATTGGCATACATCATATTTATCATAATTTTGAAAAAATTCCAAATTTATACTTCTTTTCAGACACCTGAAACAACAAAACAATGAGGTTAAGATATTTGCGTTAAACCATATCAGACGATTAGTAATTAACTTACCAGTATAATAGCTATTGCTAATCAAAGATAAGGGATGAATTTGAAATACACTAAGCAATTAATACTAGTATGATACTATTCATGATTCCTGTATACTGGGACCTCATTTTAAAACTAGCCACCCAGAATAACTATGTTTATAAGTCGAAATCACTGTTGATTGAATTATAAGTTGAATTCTTTTAATACTTCTTTTCAAAAGGCATAAGAAATTACATCCTTTTGTAAAATAAAGTTGAAATCAAAAATATATTTACGTATTTTTTCTCACACCGTGTATATACAGAGTGATTGAAGTAAGTTGTGTAAGTGTAACATGGAGATCTCGTTTATCAGCTTATTTAAAAGTTAGTTCATAAGTTTATATGTGTATAAGTTGCTAAATTCGGTATTGACAAATAATCTGAAAGAATTTTTCGAATAAATTTACGCGTTTTTAGGAAAATTGTGACTACTGATTCGAAAGCAGGTTAAAAAGTGGAAATGAAAACGTTTTTACATAGGTAAATTAAAAATATTAGCTAACGAGTAAAAAAGTTATAGCTAAAAAAGTGAAATGAGAATTTTCGTATTTTTCAGTTTTCGCAAAAACTCGTAAATTTATTCGGAATTTTTTTTCAGATTATTTGTTAGTACCTAATTTAGCAACTTTGCCAAATTTAAATCTATGATCTAATTCTTCAGGTAAGCGAGATCACCATGTTGCACAACGAATTTCAATCACCCTGTATATATGTGTTGTGTTTACACAGCTTTGATATAAATTTTATGTTCTTTTGTAGGCCAAGTATAGCGAGGCCACTTCTTAAAGTTCTTATTGACACGAAAACTAAATCCGCTGTTATGAGGCCGCTAGTAGTGCATTTATGCAAAGAATTATAAAGGGATGGCCTACAGAAAATATTTACCTGCCTAACACCCTAGATGTTGTCTTTTCAAATACAACCACGTTTTATATTTAAATAAAAGTTTTGTTGAAAAAAATTAAATTTGGTTGAGACCCGAGCTTTCAATGCAGGTCTAAGCAGATTTCAACAATTACCTACCTACTTGACTTCTGTAAGGGAGGCCCCTATTCACTATTGTAACCTCTCTGCGTGTGGCGTTAGTCAATAAGAACTTTAAGAAGTTGCCTCAGTATACACTAGTAGTATAACAAGGCTACTCGTAAGAGAGTTACAAAGGCGTCGGTAAGGTCTAATTAAAGGTACCTATAGTAGATTCATAAATAAACAGAAGTCGAATTTTTGACTTTTGGGCTTAACTTAATTTGAAGTGCATTTAAGAAAGTGCTACTTAATTTAAAATTTTAAAAAGGTCCATCATCATTAACCATCATAATACTGTAATTTTTCATCAATACGTATTAATACAACCAGCGGAATTATTGTTGACCCATAATTATTATATGTTCAAGGTGTCCAGGAAAATTACCGATCAATTTCGACAATGAATTCCTAGGACCAAATTAGGACATTTGCCCTTCTTGAAATTGTATCCCCAATGCATCCCAAAAAAGTTATTCGTTATTAGTCAGTTAATAGTCATCCGAGTAAGCTGAACTCCGGTGGATTAAATTATGGAATAGCCTATATAAACATAATTACGATTACAGTCAAACAACAGTGTAGAGATAGAGAATATATGTATTAGTACGAGAGCTAGCAACGTCCGGAAAACAAGAATTTCAGGTGGGCCAGTTTTTAGATATGTTATCTCTCTCACTCTCCCGGACGTCATACGGGCTACCTGGCTGACGGTAGCGGTTGCGTTCCTTAGTTTTCATCGTACCTGTACAAGTAAAATATGAATTTTTCAAATAATTTTAAGAAGGTTTATTTTATTATTATTATTTTCATTGAACTTTTTGGCGCATAAATCTATTATTGCCAGACATGTTCATTGTTGTTTAAACTGTGCCAGACGCTGAGAAACAAAATGGCTAAGACCTCAAATACTTTCCAATTTATCTCAGCAATTCCAATTTTTGGTATCTTGTCTATTAGGGAGGCCTAATGATAAATCCAAGTTTTCCACCTCGGCAGACCTCCGGATCCTAGTCAAAAATCCAAGAAACTGCTAAATTTTTCACCTTTTTTTTTCAGTGGCTGTCAATTTTGACCGCGAAAGATTAATTTGGTGGCAAAGATAGTTGAATAATTTTTTAAATAGACATAATTTTCTACCATTTGAGATTAGAATGGTCTCTGCAAACCTAATAGTATATAGGTCATATTTTATATATACACACAACCAAACTTATATGGAATCATGTATTATTTCCAACTTTCTAAAGTACTACGAAAAAAATTGTAATAGGATATTAGAGGCACTTTATACTAATACTAATTTACAAAAAGAAATTTAGCAAATGCTTACAAATAATAAAAACTCACTAAGATGTGTAAAAATAAGTAGAATCAATTAATTTAAAAAATGCTTATTTCTATAAAATTTTTAACTTGTTTAACTTGTTTGTCACGTTAATAGTCAGTATTGCCACCTCTAGCCCTGATACAATCTTCAATTCGCCGGGGAATGCTGCTGATCAAATTCACAACTTGATCTTGGGGTAAGTTTGGCCATTCTTCTTGAGCGGTTTGAATGAGCTGATCCACATTTCCTGGATTATCCCTTCGAGCTCTAATCTTTCTTTTAACAAAGTCCCAGACATGCTCAATGGGATTTAAATCAGTTGAGCAAGCAGACCCTTTTAAAACAGTGATGGATTCTGTTTCAAGAAAGCCTATAGCAACTCTGCTGGTGTGCGGTGGCGCATTATCCTGCATGAAGACAAAATCATTTCCAATTGCACCTCTCCATAACCTCACTATGGGTTCTAGTACCAGGTCAACATATCTACGACCTGTTACACTTTGCCGTATAGGAAGCAAAGGAGTTTTTTCGTCGACCATAATACCTCCCCAAAACATTACAGTTCCTCCTTTATATCTTGGGACAGATCTTGCAGTTTTCAATCTAGCTTGTTTTCCCCAACCTCTTAAAACCCGAATTCGACGATCATCTGATCGAAAACCAATTCTGGTTTCATCTGAAAAGAGAACATTTCGCCAATTTTCAATTGTCCAGTTCTGATGTTCCAGACAACAGTTTAGACGACCAACTCGATTCTGTCTGGATAACTCGGGTACCCTCAACTGTCTCCTGCTAAATAAATTTTGGGCACGAAGTCTCTTTCGAATTGTTTCTACTGAAACGTTAATACCTGTAGCCTGCAAAAGTTGCCTTTGGAGGTCCGGATGAGAAGAGGTTGGATTTCTTCTAACTAGTTGAGCTACAAACCGGTCTTGTTGTTCAGTAGTTACTCTTCGACGACTTTGTCTAGGTCTGTTCCGCAGTGTTTGCAATTCCAAAAATCTTGCATACGTCTTTGAAACAACGCTTTGAGAGACGCCCACTGTTGCTGCGATTTGTCTTTGTGACATTCCCTGCTCAACAAGAGTAATAATTCTACCCCTCTGAACATCTGATAGACCTACATAGGGCATTGTTATCGGTTTTTA
Organism: Malthinus flaveolus; assembly: GCA_950108345.1. NCBI lineage: Eukaryota > Metazoa > Arthropoda > Insecta > Coleoptera > Cantharidae > Malthinus > Malthinus flaveolus. Next base: position 71,250,056 of record OX467285.1, read on the forward strand.
ATAAAAAACTTAACCTTACTACGATACTGTGATTTTATGACTGAACAGATATAACAAAATTTTTAAAGACAATTTCATCAACTTTGATCAATTACTTATATAATTATCTAAAAAAGCCTTTATTGTTAATCTGTATGATACGTTTTCATTAATTTCTTACTATTATTGCAAAATATTGAGTGATTCCATATAAGTTTGGTTGTGTGTATATTAGTCATATTTTACCTGTACAGGTACGATGAAAACTAAGGAACGCAGCCGCTACCGCCAGCCAGGTAGCCCGTATGACGTCCGGGAGAGTGAGAGAGATAGCATATCTAAAAACGGGCCTACCTGAAATTCTCTCTCGAAAACGTTGCTAGCTCTTAGATTATATGTAGGTATATATATATATATATAATATGTTGTCGGGGTCGAAATTGAATAAGAATACTTATTTATTTTTATTCATGGATGGGCCATTGAATCATCCAAAACGAGATTTGAGCTCTAAACTCTGATGTTTTCAAGAATAATTTTGGTTTCCTCTACGATTTCAAAAATTTATAGGAAAAAATATTATTCAAAAATTGCTTACATCTTCATATAGTCTTGTGAAAGATGATCACGATGCGAACATAAATGGTTTGGAGTTTGGAGTTGTTTGAGGAACTAATACCGTCACTAACACATCTAATTTCGGAAAACATCCAAATTATGTCTGTGGAAATTTTTAAAATCCTTGACTGACACAAGCACAACAAAAACTTGTTGGATTGGGAATGATATATAATATTTAGCTCGAGGTGCTAGAAGATTATTGTTGCGTCTGTTGCGGTCAAGGCAAGAAAAGTCCATTTCTGAATGTATTTCGAATAATAAAACGATTAATAAAAGAAAAATATGTAGCTTGAGCCGGCCCTGCCCCCAAGAGTTGCGAACCTGAAATTAAAGTTCTTGTGCTTCTAGCCCTGATAGTTTGGACTTTGCGAATTGTTTACGGATGAGCGGACATACAAATGGACATACCTAGATCGATAACGTCCAACTTTGTAAAGACTTGTTGAAGCTAAACGGCTTAAAATTCTGGTTCTTTTTGGAAATTCGGGATCTTTTAGTGAACTCAACCTGTGACATCACTGTATAACTATTTCTAAAGCCATTTTCTGTAGTGCGTCCAGTGCTTGGAGAAGAATGGATTAAGAATTAAATTTTATAAAGTTTGTAAGTTTGTAAGTGAAAAGTTTTGTAAAGCACAAAAATGCTTCTTTCTCACTTTTAAACACTAAGATGACTCTCCTCGAAGCACCGGTCGCAACCAAGTAGCTTGGAGAAGGACGGGAGGGGGGATTATTAAAATTTCAAAAGTCCTGCATGGCAATCGCATTTACATCAAGACACGTAGCCACAGCATGAGAAAAATGGCTCACTGATGCATGTTAAAAATAATACTGCGCCTATTACTATAATTTAAAAAGAGGGGGAACCAACAGGAAAATTTACTCGTTGGGTACTCACTTTTTGCTGATATAAAGATGGGCAAGATGTGTCCAGAATAAAGATTATTCTTAGGTACATAGGTAAAGTTCTTTTTTTTACGGAAAACTTTAGTAGCAAGAGTAAATGGAAAGATGAGACAAAAGTGTGCTATGTGAAAGCCTAGTCATCTTTGGTGGACACGAACGTCTCAACTTTGGAGCATAGTTTTGGAAATTCAAATGCAAAGTCCGGTAATTAAAATTTTCTGTTCTCCACTATTAATTAATTTCAATTATTGGGTCTAATAAATTTTTTTCTCAAAATCCAGTTTTGACATATCCACCAAAGTGTTGAGATTTGAAAGCATGGCGACATGGCGACATTTATCTTTTAGATCAATCTCGTCTATTATATAACTAGAATTTTTTCATTCTTGTTAGAGTCTTATTTACCGAAATTTAAATTTTGTCTTACTATTTGAAAAGTCTCTTCTCTCTTCTGCACACTGTAAGATGAGTTTCTCCTGATACCGAATATATAAGGATCGTTAAATAATAATATTTTAACTCGGAATTTATTAAATCACAAAGTAATCCATAAAGCGGCGTTTTCAATCAATAATTAAGAGTATACTAATTAATTATTTATTTATCTATTGATACTGTGCAACGCGAGAATAAGATGAATATTTGAAAACGAACACGAACGTCGATGAATGTGTTGTTTCAGACGAAACGTTAGTTATATTTCAGAATTCAGAGACATATATTTTGAAAGTGGCAAGAGTATTCTGAAGAGCTAAAACACGCTAAAAAGATCAATACTCATTGTAATTAACGGGTCAACAAGCGACCTTTTTGGAAAAGTGGCGTAAAATTGGATGCAATAAAATGTATCGTGTAACTTTTGCCAAAGTCACACATCTGGTTTGGTCTCAGAATGACTGTATAGGCAACCTTTATACAAATGCATTTTTAAAATTAGACTATAGACACAAAAAGTAGAAAACGTGACCATGAGACCAAGGGGTTTTAAGTTTTCCAGAAGAAGTTCCGAATACGGTGAAAAGGATTTAATTTGGACATTTGGAGGGCACTATACCCACAACGCCACTACTCCATTAGCTACGACTGTACGCCCTTCAAATTAAGATAATTTAACTATTCAATGAACAAGCGAAAGAAGAATCTGAAACTTTTTCGTTTAACGACGTGCTCTTCGCGTGGTGATGAATCGGCGGGGTTTTTCATTTTGCGTAAGAACTGAGAAGAAATCGAGTAGTAATGAAAAGCTTCTAAAGATGTTTCAACAATACTTTTTTTTTCCAAAATTGCAGTTTATAAATGCGGTACGGCTGTACCCGATACTTTCCGTTGGAAAATCTGATGGTTAGAATTTAGAATATCGCATGATCAAAAGTTCAGAAAGTAATTTTGATACAAACGCAGAAAACAAAAAGCTTCGTCTTCCAACAAATACAAAAGTGGATCTCTTGATTTTCGTAATAAATTCTGATTAGGAAAACGCAAAAGAAAACTTTGAAAATTGCAGTTTAGAAGATTTAATCAAATTCTGTTTATTTTCGAGGAGCGTTTTTATAAATAAGTTATTAATTATTTAAAAAGAGTGTTTAATTAGAGAAATAAATTTATATCAAGTGCAAGTCTTTTACGTTGGTCTTTTAATTAAATTAATTTTTTCATTAAAATAAATCCATTACAAAATGTATCTAAATGAATTACGTAAATCAAATGTCATAGTTGAAAATTACATCCAGGATATAAAAGTCCTTCTACCCCTAATATAGGAACAAATCAAAGGATCTGCGATTGCGCTATCTAAAACTAACTAAAACTTTTCTTGGTCCATTATTAAACTGAGCTACTATAAACTGCCTCACAATGTGACCGGGACGCATTTAGTGTCCTTGTTTTTCAAGCGAAAACAAAGATTAAGCTCTCTCTCACGTGACGTCAGTGGTAGATGTGAAGGGACTCGTACAAAAATAACTCCTATCGCTGTTGTTCGAAATAGAGACTAGTGTGGTACACAAAAACTAAATACTTAAATAGCTCGATTCGGTTTGCTTTTTTAGTCCAACAATTTTTATTTATTTATAATAAAAGAAGCTTTCATAAATTATTTATTTATTTCATACAAAAATTATTAAATTGTTTAGAGAAGGGTAGCTTCTGCGTTAACATCTGCCATCTACCGATTTTTCTCAAACATTTTATTGCTATATTGCTTCTCCAAAGTTACAAGTTTATCGAAAACGTAAGATGAAAGAATTATTAGTAATCAAAATATGAAGCAAAGGTTATTCTAATGTAGAGAAGAAAGAAGTTTATGAGCATTTTAACAAAGATAGTCAATTATTGGTCTATTGGTCATAATCGTTTCATTTAATCCCCAAAGAATTTTCTTCTTTTTTTTAATGGAGCGGAGCGAACTATAATAAATCCAACGATTTTTAAAAGTATATAAATTAATGTTCCGTTCATTTTATCAAAATGGTCGCCATCTGTAGAGAGTTAAACAGGAAACATGGTAATGTAGAACGTGGAAGGGCTTGATAATTAGCTCATAAGTGGTAGAAAGAACGGTGGCTAAGATTATCAAGAGAATTTTCATCTTATAGACGTCACAAATTTTAAAAGAAATAGAAGTTCTGATTTCAATGTTCAACGCCGCAGCTTAACGTAGATCTCGAGTCACGCAAATGTGTGAAAGACTCAACATTTATAGGAAACCGTGAAATGGTTTACCTCTTCAGTTTTTTCAGGGTAGAGGTCGAGTCTCCAAATAAACCTGACGCGGACCAGGCGACCAAGAGTAAACCTTGACGGGTTATTCTTCAGGATTAAAATTCAGGCGCTTATTGATGGGATGCAGATGCAGAACTCAAACCTTATGGAACCTCTTTGATCGCTTTAATTAAGATTTTTATCTCTTTTTGACCTACCTACTACACTGTTCTCAATAAGGCATTGCGATATTGGACTCATTATCTTTTGATGTTGGATACTATCGCTCTCCACCCGCTTCATGGTTGTTAAAGCAGCGTTCGATAAGTCGCTGGGCGAGTGGATAATAAAACAAATAAGTTCTAAATTATAAGCAATGGGAATGGAATTACTAATACTATTACCATAGATAAAGTGCCTATTACTATTAAAGTTTGTTGCGATTCGCCGATATTAGAATATTTTTTCTCCCCTTATAACGATCCTGCGTTCCTGCCTAAACTTTTTTTGGGCCAAATGAAAGAATAAGTTTAATCGCATAAAAACACTCCAGTTTATTGGATTAAATTTCAACAAAAATGAATTTTTTACTAAAAAATTTTGGCAACTTCTTCGTATAGATTGCAGATGAAGGATGATTACTCGAGTTTTCGAAATGTTAATATTGATTGAAGGGAAAAAGTTTTTTTTAAACCGAATCTACAATATAACTTATTCATCATTTGCGTAAATTTAACTTTCATTAATTAACTCAACTCTACAGTAAACAACAAGATCCAAAAATGTTTAAATGTATTATTTGTAGTCAACAACTTCATGGTAAAAAAGTTTCCCAGGAAAATCCCCAATACTTTTCCCTTTATACTAGTCTCTATTAACGAGGTCTGCCTTAGCGCGCAACGAACCGAACGATCCATCTCTGTCTTTACGAGTATCGCCATCCTTTCTTAGCTCGGGCACCAACTGTTGTGTGTTCACTCGAGCATAATCATCCGTCTCTTTTTCTGTTGAGGATATATTGAAAACTCGCGGCAAAAACTCTTCTGTTGTATAAAATACGAACTCTGCCGGTGGTAATCGTCGACAATTCTGGCGCCAAATTAGCAAAGTCAAAATAATAACGCTTTTCTTTTATTTTCTCCCTTTTTTTCTTTAATTACAGCGAAAAAGTTGAAATTTTTCAAGTTTCGTCAAATTAACTATTGAAGCGACTTTTTCACTTTTTCAACCCAAAAAGGGCACTCTCAAGTATCAAATTCGTGTGTAAAATATTTTGTTGCTAGCCACCCAAAATTGTTTATTAAATGAAAACTTGATTATCGCGTGTAAACATATTAGTCAAAATTCGCTAATTAATTAAAACTGAAACGAAATAAATGAAACTTGAAACAATTTTCAGTTGTGTTGCGTAGTCTAAAAATCAATAGCGCTAATGAATTTGTAATATGGCACATGGGCGTTGATTATCATGCTTTTTTGGATTTTGTTTAAAATAGTCGAGAAAACGCCTAACAATAAATTGTTTTTAATAATTTCTAATTACCGTTTCGTGTACTACAAAAACAGCAAACTATTTCTATTCGCCAGCTTCAACATACGTATTTTTAGTATCAAAATTATAATTCTGCGAAGTCAGCTATGAAGCATGCGCATGACGTCATATTTGGAAAGTACAAATACGGACATTGTTGACGAGACCAACAAATTTGCTGATTAAGGTTATTACGTTCGTTTTAAAATAATAACACAATATTCCTTACAAGAAATGAAGGCAAAATTAAACATTTTATTTGTCGAAAGAATTTGATTTCTCTTTCGAAAAATAAATCTGCGTCGCCAGTTACAAATTACAAATAATACGGCAGTATTAATTTTTAAATATTTTAAAAATAGAGCATCGGCAATGTACTCGACGAGATGTGCTGCCCTCTGGAATCGACTGGCAATATTGCCGCGATAAGAAGTTGTTTTCATTTTAAATTAAAGTACTTTTAGAAGTCTTTTGGCATTATTTTCTTAAGGTGCCCTTCACCAAAATTATAATAAAAATAAATTACGTTTCGACGTTAGGAACATATAAATCAAATTACGTACATAAAATAGTTAATAACGTAATATTTATATTTTTTCTTATTTGGTTGAACGGTGAACAAATAAACGTAGTCGGCGGCGTTAATTAATTAGTTACTTGGCTCGGCCTCATTGACCGTTTTTTTTAAATTATGGCGGCAAATTCAAATAATTTAATTTAAAACTTTCTGACGAGTATATGGAAAATGTTCTCATGGTTTTATATAAGCGAAAGACGAAGATGCCCATAGCGACATAGCGAATAGCGACTATAAACTCGTTTGTTTCAACCTCTATCAGTTGGGTTCATTCCTACTTTTATACCCGAGGATTTTTTAAAATTAGAATTTTTTTTTTATTTCTAAAAGTATCAATGTGAAAATACGAGCAACCTCAAGTTTTAAAAAAAGAGCGCCAGTACACCAACTGCGATTGTTACTGTTGCCAGTAGGTAACTCCAATATGTAACAAGTGACAATCGGCATTATAGATATTTTGATATCGATGACGTCATGCGCACGTATGACGAATCGGAGAAATTCTAGGGCCTTCTCTACGGACACTTGAGTCATTCAGAATTGTCCAAACCACATACTCAAGCGTCTGGGGTAATCTAATACATGCATTTACATTTTGTACGACCAAACATCTGAGTAAACGTAAATTTTAGTTTTTAGTACTCGGATACTACGTATTTTTGTCGAAATTAATTTATGTTTTTATAAATTAATCGAATATTTTAAGCAACAAATTTTGATTATCTTATTTTCATTATTATGCTCGAAATACAGGGTAGAAGTTTTGAAATTATCCGTTTCATGGTTATATGTAACTAGCAATAACGCACAAATGAATATTGAAGCACCTACGCTTTGTTTATCGCTAGTACGCTCACAATAACACGTTGGTCGATTGTAGAGAGAAATAGACAGGAGGGCCGGAGCTGTAGCTTTCCGTGAAAGCAGTACACTGTAGCTCATCTACCCATACTAAAACTGTGACGTCGAAATAACGAGAGGTACTTATTTGAGAGCCGTGTGTACGACAAAGACGACTAGTGAAGAAACTTATTACTGTAGGGAACGAGGCGACCCAACCTAACCGTATACCAACCGGTTCGTGGGGAACTCTAAATGCCGGAATAGAGAGAGAAAGACCTATGCTTTATACATGGTATTGATTTAGCAAACGGTTGTAACTGGCTGAGTCACTGTAATTGATAATAACTTAAGGATAGCGGGCCTTTACGTTAACTTACATTTTCGCATAACGTAACGCAACTTAGGACTCACTTAGGGATTTTCTTAGCCAACTTAAAACATTGATTGACTGTTGGTTAAATGGCGAGCATCGCATAGTCGCTAGTCGTTATAATTTGCGAACATTAAGAATTTTAGTTGATCAATACGCTATATCCTCATAGTACGATGATATACACGGTCGAACTACATAAATGTGTTTATTCTTTTAGCGATAAAATCGACATTGCGCTGCTCTTAAAAAAAGGCTTCCACATTAGTTACAATTAAAAATAATTTTATGATTGTAATTAAGTAAAAAATTAATTAATTGTCGGAACAAATGAAAATAATACCATTACGACACTAAATAAAATCACCGAGTGCATTAATAATACATCCTGTGTGATTAGTGATTATGTCAACTTTCCTTAACGCGCTAATTTCAAATTAAAGCCGCGCAATTAAATAATTCGATTGATTTTTGATGCACGATAACTCATTTGAGGGAGTTCTTTGGTAATGAGCTTGAAAATTTCTAAGATCCTAAATAAAGAGCAGTCTTCTGGAAAACAAGTGAAGAATCCTTTCTAAATTATATCGAGACTTCAAGAAATTTCGTTTCTCTTCCGTTCATTCCGGCTAAAGAAAATTGAAGTATTATTTTTAGTTTTCATTTTCTCTCTCCGAGGCACCGAACGATCAAAACTGTATGTCTCAACATATTAGACCAAACTTGGCGTTTGTAGATTAGCGCAGTTTTTGTTTCGCCCAAAAAAGAATGCTCCTATAACATTTTTCGTTTTTTTTTAATTTCTGTGCCCACTTGAAATAAATTCTTCTCTTTTCAAATCTGGCGTGCACTTCGGTGCAGCTATCGTTTTTCAAAAAGTGAACAACAAAGAAACGAATGAGTTTAAAGAGGAGAGGACAAGTGCTTCTATTCAGAAAAGTTAAGTCAAATTGATCCCGTATTCAAACTATCTGGTATCAATAAAATACCGAATAACATCTTACTTCTACCATCTTCTACCCGCTAAGATACTGACATTTCTTCCGCTAGTCTTCGAGAAAATGTAATCGTGGAAATATTCACTTTGAGAAGCTTAGAGTGTTTTGTTTTTATGAAACTAAAAATTCAAGTAGGGGGACTATACAACAAGAAGTTCTATGCTTCAAGTTTTAGCAAATTCGTCTTCATTTCAGAGACAATCTACAGAAAAAATAGAAACCAATATTTTTTGCTGGAGACTACGTATACTGCGCTCTCCTATAAAATAGGTTTTAGCTTCCATATCTTTAGTGTTATTTTATGTCTTGTATCTTGATTTGCCATCTACGATTTTTATAGAAGGTGCAAGTAGACAAGTGCAGCAGTAATCTAGTGCTCTATTCCTGTTGGACAGGATTAGATACTTTTATATGAAGCATCAATATAGCCAACCTTAATTTAGGCAATAATTGAGTAATGATTTGTAAAAGAATTTTGAATGGCAAATTTCTTATTGTTGTTGTATCGTAGGGCACGCCGTTTATGATGGTTTATGATCCTTCCTTCCCATCTAATCTATTTGAGTTTACAAGAGGTTACGTTAAAAGAGAATTTGTTTTTCTGCGATTTTTATGCTATATTTCTATTATTTTCCCCAAAAAGGGACTTGGCCGGAAAAACATTTTTCATGTAATTTTTTCAGAGCAGAATGTTAGGAAATTTTTCTGCAAGTTAAGTCCAGTCAATTGTTCCATACCCTAAATCAAGTTGCCTTTTACATTTTCTCTTGTAAACTGTGGGCCAAACTAAAGAATCAAACTCAACTCACGTTTGACTTAAGTTTGATTAACTCCGCTCTCTTTCACAAATCCGGTACCATTTCACAAACAATATCAAGTAGTCAAACGTTAGTAGAGTTTAATTTTAGAATTTGGCCCTATACGTATCAAAAGTCCACCGTCTGTACAACCAGACCAATTAGAAGTCAGCATTATTTAATAAAAAGATAAATTGAAAGTTAAACGATAAATTTAGTTCTTTATCAAAATGTTTCATGAAACAGTAATTAACTCAGTATTCAAAAGTATCTTCGGGAAACTATGAAAAAGTTCTTTCGCGGATGGTAGTGTAAATTTTTAATACGTGCATTGTGAGTGTACAGTTAATACACGCAGTTAGTTCTAGGAATTACCAAATCTGTGTGCAAAAAAAAGAAATTTTTCTTTCGACTTTCAAGAAAAAGCAACAGACCGAGAATTTGGGTCCACCCTGTAGTTAATGAACATAACAACATTGGCTCAATTATAAGACGTGAATAGAAATAAAAGTAACGAACTAAAATGAATTAAAAATATCGAAATCGAAGCTTTTTCTTTTTTTTAATTTTCTCGAAAATTGTTACGTTTCAAAAATAATAAAATTTCGTCGGTATGTCCTTCTCAGTTTTTCGATAAAGCTAAAATCATTTCGAAATTATAATACCATGGTATAAAACAGCGTGGATTAATTCAAACCAACCTAACCTTTCCGTTGTGGGTACAAATGCAGGTGGACCGAAGTTAACCGAACGCGACGAGGAACGACGATGGCAAACCGGTCTCCGCGCTGCTAAATGCCTAACTTCTGCTATGGTTAGACTGTGTAGCACAACGTCTGATTATACTTCGTGCTGTATGTGATAGTGACTTTTCGTGAACATGTTGCATTACGCAACAATGACAACCCTTGGCGCGAATTAATCATGTGGTTTGAGTCTCAGGTATGTTTTCTGTTACATCTCATTTTATACATTTTTGCGAAATTTGTTTCGGGAGGAGTTTGCTGGTGTCGAAACTGCAGCTGCTCAAGTTGCAAACTCGAAGTTTATTTCAATTTCAAGAGAGAACAGAGTCGCGAATAAAATTCTATATTTAAAAAATTGAAAAATGTTGCAAACGAAAAGCGTAATTCGCTATAAATAACTTGGAAAAACATCACTGTTACTCAAATAGTAGAACGAAGCTCACTAGCGTTATGCTTGTAAACACCGACGTTTAAAGAAACAAAATCTATGTTATGAAAACGTGCTTTTAAGTCCCACGTGACAACTGTCAAACTCGATCTAGTTACCTATGCTATCTCCGCATGTGTTTTGTTTTGAAACGAGCGGGATCACAGTGCATTGAAATAGTTTATGCGCAGTGGACCAGTTTATTCGTTTACATACGAGTCACGTTTCTCGTCTGTTTTTGTGCAGTATGTAGTTGGGCGATTGGATATTAGTCTTGTACTTCGAGAGGATAGTGGAGGGAGTCGGCGCCACGGTCAGACGGCTCGCTGTTTACGACGCTACCTTCGTTTTTCCCAATAGAAAAATTTGTTTTATAAATTTGAAATTTTAGGCGCGTTTTTCTTTATTATTTCGAGTTTCGTCAGCGTTACGGTCTTCTCAAATTCTTTCTTTTGTAAATTTTAATTTTGTTTTTCTAATTAGTATTTTGAGTATCTCTAGAAACAAAAAAAACAAAAATGAACTAATTTCGACCACTTCGACTTTTGTAAAATTATTTTTTTACACTGACCGGCAAATTTTATTTTTTGTTAGCAACGAGAGCGTTCAGTGTGGGGTATTTAAATAATTAAATTGATTTGTCTGAGCTCATGGGCGTACCTCAAGTGTTTTGGATGGGCGCAAAATTTATTTAAGTTCGACTTGGTAACAGCTTTCAATTTGTTCTGAACTAAAATACACTTGCATGGGCTTTCCGATAGTGAAAAATCGGATACTATAAAATCCGTAAGCCCCACCATTAGTACATAAGGGGTAAAATGTGATAATTTTCTGGCTCGTCTGGTTTGATTTTAACCAATTTTGCGAGGTATTCCGTTTAATCGATGTTTGTCATAGGGAGACGCCTCAGAGCGCCCTGGAGAGTCTAAAATATGAGGCCTATGGTAATTGTTAAGGTGCGTTGATACCCACACAAGTAAAAATCATCCAATACTTTGTTTTTGCTGGTCATTAGTCATGGTCAGCCAGTGCCACCTTGTTAAGGGGGATTTACGGGTGTTGTTCTTCAAGTTGCCAACACATCTAAAATCTAAACCCATCTCTACCTTACACACCGTGTGACGTATTTACCTGTATTAAAACTTACTTAGAATTTTTTAAATGTTTCCAGTGACTAAAATTTGTCGAGTCCTTGCGTATTATTTCAAAAAAGTATTCTAATGTGTTGTATTTCATACAGTAATCAGTCGAAGAAACTCCAGTTTTCGAACAATAATCTTCCATCAGTACCTACAGGTAGTCGCAAACGCTCTTCATTCTTACTACTCTTATTAGTTACATTAAACGAGATTTCATGGCGTATTACCATCGGGAACAGTTTAGGCACGTGCCTAAAAGCCGACAAGGTAAATGGGTGCCAAATAAAGCTTTCAAAACATTTCGCGTTTGAAATTTAATCGATATAGAAATAATAAAAATCTCTTTGTAATTTGTCCCAAAAGTGCCAACTCATTTATATGGGTGATGTTGAAATCAAGACTAAAAACGAACTAGTCATCTGCAGTGTCATTTAAAGAGCCTTCCAGACGATGATGTTTCAAGATACCATCAAGAAATTTCTTGAAACGATTCCAGGAGAAGGAATTGCATGAATTTTTCTCTTTTGTTTACTCCAAATATTTGATGTCGTTTTCAAACTTTTTGCCAAATGTTAATTTTCAGTTCACAAGCAAGAGCGAGTAGGCGAATTTCTCTTCTATGCATAGAGGGCGAGTTATTAGAAGTTTTTCAAAAATTCCAAAAGAGAATTTTAATATCTGTTCTAAGTTTATAGTTGGTAAATGTTTCCAGTTCTCCAGTCTTCACTCTCGGAATTGTGATGCGATACTTCTAGCGCCCCCTCTCCTGTATATAGCTTGATGATATCATATTGTTTGCACCATTTCCATAGATGGGTGGAGCTGATAATTTTTACAAAATAGTTCATTACCAAAGGAATTTTGTTTATGTTTTGGTATCAAAATATCCAATGACCTTGTTCTACTCTCAAGTGCAAAAAGGGGGTTGAATTGCCTTCCAACAGTTATTTATCGGTATGCACAGGTGCATGGATGGCGTACGTTATTTCCCATTGGCTAACAAAAAATTCTGTCCAATTAAAAATTGTGCTAATGATGAAAGAGAGAAAATCGTGAGCTGGTAGTAAAAAATATGCTTGAACCATAATAGAATTTTATTTTAGTCGTAGGCAGTCGAAACGACGATTGGAACTTTTTAACTGTATCGAACTCTAACTGTAAATTTAGAGCTTTTATAAAAGATATTTTAAACATCGAAAAAAATTGAAAGGAACTCTCTAAGTACAAGAGATGATTTTATAACGCAAGTGAGTTGGCATTCAAAATTTCAGTTACACGAGATTTTAATACATTCAAACAACTCTAATAATAGTGGAACTAGTATTAAATGCGAAGATTGTTCTATTCAAAATCGTGTCCCGCTTTCTACTGCCAACTCGGTATTCTTATTCGTGTTCGTTCTTTTCTAACATTGCGGTCTAACCTACAAAATTATTTGAACTTTCATAATGCTTTTTACACAATTATTTTCTCTCGTCTCGTCAAATTTTAATTTATTGCGGCCTTTGTGCCACACGAATTTATTTTCACAACTGAAATTTTGAATTTGCCAAACCTCCCTCAGTTGTTGTAATTATCGATTGTTTTTAGAACGAGTAGGCTACGGTAAATATCTATAGTTTCAGCAGGTTTTATAACATACGGCGTTGGTGTCGTTTCCATGGGGACAAGTGGGCGTAACCGACTCGCTGTACACATGATGCGACGATATAAGTTCATTCAATAATTTTTACACGCCAAGTACCTAGGTACATCGTAAACGTTTAAAAAAAATCATAAATTGGCTGTTTATTTTGGATAAGGGCTTATTAAAAATACAGAAGAATTTTTAACGATTAATGGTACGAACGGGCCCATAATTGGTTCAATTATTAATGCGCTTGACATTTGTTTGTAATCTTGATTTTTTTTGTTTATTTACATCTCCGCGTCCCCATCGTTGGGAGTGCGAAAATTTTAGGGACCTTTGAGTAAATAATTTAACTCAAAGGTCAAAGGCGACAGCAAAAAAAATGAGAATAGATGAAAATGGCTTTGGGTTAGTTTCAAAAGGAAAACTTCAGTTCTCGCTTCGTCAATTTAAATTTTTGGTCTTTTGAGAATCGAAATTATTTTTCGTTTTGTCTTCCTTCAGATTTTGACAATTTCCCTCGTTAGAATTTGGCGTTTTATGTAAAAAAATGCATCCGAACTTTTTGGTTGATTATTTCGTCTGGGGACACAATAAACCATTTTTGCTTCCGAGTTATTCTGCTAGGAAAAAAATTTGGAGCCTCGCGTACTGGCGACGCTTGTAGGACGGTTCTTCTGCAAGTTTGCATCTAGAGTTTTCTATGTTCCCATACCTAGATTTAGTCAAAACTCATCCGCCTGTAATTAGTACTTTGATAGTTGAACGGATTGAATACCAAAAAAGTAAAGAATTTGATGAACAATTTCTTGTCTACCATTACCCCGTGTTCAGTGTGAGTGCGGTTTATCAGTTTTTCCCAATAAGTCTATGCAGTTCGGAAGTACAGTGTCGCTCTATCCGTCGTTCTTCGTGGGTTCAAACGAACTTCTGTTTCCTCACATATATGAAGCTATGATCATTACGTTGAAAGCGAGTTGACGAGTACCCTGGCATATAAATATAACGTGCAACTAACATCTGCAAAAAGGTCTCATAAGTTGTTTATGGAGTTGGGGGGATTTTCTAAAATAATTCGTTACGATCATAATAGTATTGGATTAAATAATTGTGCACATCTTATGCGAACTTAAGCCCATTAAGTTTCAAGTATAGTCTGGTTCACGATATTCCGAAATGACTCCGTGGCTTGGCTTACGGTCAGCCGGGTTGAAAAGGACCATAAATTAAACTTACAAAGCTACCTTATACAATTGTTCAAAATGTTTTCTTTTTTTTTTTAATTCTTCCAGATAAAATTTTGAACAAATATCTAAGGTGGCTTTGTAAGTTTAATATATGGCCCCCTTTTCAACCCAAGTTACGATAAGTAAAGTCACGGAGTCATTTCGGAAAATCGTGAATCAGACCATATTTTTGGTAATTTCAGTACCAAAAACCATTTTTCTCTTGTAAAATTTCGCAAGTACGGGAATTAGTTATATCTGAAAAATAACACCTTTTATCAACCGTACTCCTCGCCGTCCTATAGTAGAAAAGTAGAACTTCAATCGACACTTCTAGATATTTTTAGAAGTTCAAAGAGTAGGTGATTTGAATTAAATAGTAACTGGCTTTTCGACCTACGAGTAATCAATAACGGCGTCTAATTATACTTGAAGAGGTGCCAAAATTTCCTACTTGTAAACTTATCGCCATGGTCCTTCCGAAAATTTTACAAGAATGTAAAATCAATAGTTTTTTCTGGATAAAATAAGACTAAGCGTGTAATTAACATTACTTTGATCGATTATTCTGATAGTTACTTCTTCATAATCGACGTTTTAGTGTGCTGGGCCGAAATGAAGCGAAAGTACTGAGACGTTCCCAAAAAAATCTGATTATTTTACTACTACTCTCGTGGGTGTTTTATTACGACAATTGAAAATAGTTTTTAAAAAAGTAGAGTAGTTTTGTTTATTCATTCATCGATTCATTGTAGTAAGGTAAACAAACAAAATACGAGCGTTTTTGTATCGTAACATTATACAGTCGAATTCACTTGCGAGCGATTCTTCGAAATATTATCTTCCGCGTTACACAGTAATGGGAATGTCCGTGTAAATGCCATAAATAAAACACCTGTTGACAGAATGTAAACAAACCATTCCATTAGTTGTGAACCGAAACAACACAATAACATCAATGCTCTGCCAACTAAACCACTCATAAAAACGCTATAAAACAGCAAAGCGGGCATCATTAATCATTCCAATTGGCTGGTCCTGATACTGACCTTACGCAATCTACTGCAGATCTGACATGAATGAAGGAACAGGTAATGTCACACTTCCGATAATAATGCGGCGATTGGGTCCAGAGCACGTGGTACGCCCCTCTGCTTGTACTGTTTTTATTGCATTATTGACTACTCACGTGTGGTGTATCACTAATCTAGCGATCGTTTCGGCAGGTGACATCGGCACGCTCTAAACCGATCTCGGAATTTCATTCTAAATTATTAACCCGACTCTGCCCCGCTATTTTTCAACTCGTCGGGGTTCGATCAGTCACACATAAAATATTGCACTATTTACTACCGAACCCACAAATACAATACGACCTGTCGATACTACTTTACTAGCTCGCTTTAGAATAGTAACTTCGTTTTAAAAGTTCTATTTTTACTAAAGTTGGCGTTATTATCCGATTATTAAGGGTCGTTTGTGTCTTGTAAACCGATTATTGTCAATAAGTAAGTGTTGGCCCACAACCGATAGCTATTGACCAAAAAGACGGCAAACCCATAAATTTAAAAATCCTCCATTCGATTTTTTCCCATTGTAAGTTTACAAGGCGTAATATTGGAATAGCATGTGTAATTTAGGCCATGGTCGTTCTGAAAATTTGAACCACATTTTAAATATCAAGAACGCGAGGTGTTGTTACAAATCAAAGCAAAAAGCTCGTATGGTGGCATGGAGGGAAAAAATCCAAATTTTAAATTAAAACATTAATTATTTGAACAATTGACATTTGAGCACGTGATTCTTACATCTCGAATCGCTCATGGATCGTGGATAGAGTTGGCCGCGTTTGTCGCATTTAAAAAAAAAATTAGCAAAGCGGAGTTCGCTTTGAACTGAGCGAGATGACGAATGAGAGAGAAATTATTGCAAACCGTAAACCTCGTTCAAACTACATTTGCACTGGAAAATGTGTTCGTACAAAATTTGGAGTGTATTTCGGTTCAGAACAGAAAATTAAAAAAAAAACTTTCCAAATTAAATCCCATTTTGCCCGTCCTCACGTTAATGTTTGGCGTATCAAAATTTTCTGTGGATGTTGTAATTAACCTGGGCCTTTGTGTTTGTGCATGACGTTTTATAACATCTAAATGTTGCTCTATTTAAGCCAGCCCATTTTCACCTCAAATCTCCAAAATAATTTAATTATCTCCAGAGTAGTTTCGAGACACTTGAATTGTTTGTTAAAATTTTTACTAATTAATCCAAATTAGTAAAGCGCGCTCTAAGTTGTTAAGAAACTTGGAATGAAATTTGCATTAGGAGGATATAACGATGTATCTGCGCAATGCGCCATCACGAAAGATGCAATTCGCTTGCGTAGCATATAAAAAGATACGACTGTAAGCGATTTTGGTCTCAATGGAAATCCCCTTGTTGGAGCCTCAACTCGACGATAAGAGAAAACGTTACAAGCTACAAGGAGAGATTTGGTACGTTCGTGTTCGAAACTTTTTGTTTTTAAAAGTTACTGAACGCTGCCGGAATGTTCCGAACGTACTGGGTCTGTGGTTGTTCGTTCTAAAACAAGGCCAAGCTTTGAACTTTTCGCTAGCAAGAACTGAGAGATACTGACGTAGCGGACAATCACATAACTGTGAAAAAAAACGAATTTGTCGTTTGAATTGATGATACGTAGAGGCGCTACTTGAGAGTCATGTGACCATGCAAACTACACTTGTTTGAATGCAACACGTGGATGACTTGATTACCATTAAGATTTAAATTTTATCCTCAATTGTTTACTTGAAAACGCCGAAGCGTTTCCATGGCAGTTGCGTCACTCGAGACGGTGCTTGTATTGCAAAAATTTGCGAGCTCCACACGTCGAAATCCAAATATTTCTCTTTTGATTATAAGAATAGAAAAAAAACAATTTGCAGCAAAACGTCGAATTGTAGGAAAAAAAATTTAAGTTCGCGTTCAATAATTTTTAGCATCGACAGTGGCGTCGAGTAATTGTTGTCTCGAAACAAGGTAACGTTAAGGAGGACAGCACTGTTTGAGTTTCTCCAAAAGTGAAAACAAAAGGCCAACGTAAAAATTTTGAAAGTCGATCAATGCTTCGTAAACTCGATCGGTGTAATTTAAAAAAATCGATTTAAAAATCCAGTTTTGGTTTTTGCTACTAGGATCGCAATACTAGTAAAAAAAATCGGAGCCTCTTCTCTTCTGATGGTTTTTTTTTGAGACTAGTTTTAGTGGAGCTAGTGGGCCTTTCGGGTAGTTTGAAATATCTTTAGGAAATGACTCTTTTTTTAATTTTTGGTCTACTTTAAATGAGGGAATATTTTGTCCCGAGGAAAAACGAGAAAAAGTCGTAAGTTGTCATTAGATGCGGCCCTGTACACATCTTATTGAGATCATTACGTTCTCCTGCTGGAAAAGTATTGCATGTCCTACTAATCACCTTCCGTAGATTCAGAATGTAAATGAATTTGCGTTCCGTGAAAATTATAGTGTACAGTGAATAGAGTGGAATTTTTCTGATAACCTAAAAAGTAAAAAGAATAAGAAAAGAGGAAAGCGCACGCTCGTACTGGTGGTTTTTGAAAAACTTGACTTTTTGGTATTGATATTCGTTATAGGAGAGAGACGCCAACGATTAAAATTATAAAAATGCGACGGTCTTTAAATAATAGAAAAGAAATGGAACGAAATTTGAAACAACTTCTATTTTAATGCTTTTACTAAATACAACTCGTTCGACATTATATAATGTGTTCGAAAATTGAAATTTATTAAGAGGGTAAAAAAGCTTATATAAAATAAATTCCCAGCAGGATCGCTATCGCCGAAGCTGGAGCCCAACCAGGAGTGGGGAAACTCGAAAGACCATTGGTCGGTTACCGTGGCAACGCGCCTACGCCACCCTTGCAGTCCTCAACTGCTGGGGTAAAAACAAATGCTTCGCTTCGTAGAACTCCGACTCTCGGTGGCTTTGTTCACTACCGAAGCCGCCTGTACGCCCCTTTATACCATCTTTTTTTACTGCTCTTTTTTATCGGCTTTTTTGTGACGTGCAGACTGTTTTTATAGAAAAGATTCACTCGAAGCGAGGTAACTTCGGGAATACATTTTTGGACGGTTTCGAACTTGTTCTACGTTCTGAAGAAAATTAATGTAGAAAATAGCTTTGAGCGCTGCGTGTTGGGGAAAATTTGAAAGTTTGTTAAGTCAGTCATATTTTGTTCTCTCCCGCTTTAGTTTAGTTTGAGTTGGGGTTATTTTGATGGGGAGGGTTGGTATTATATTAGAGGGTCTAGTTTCACTTAACTTTATTGATAACTGACAAGCTTTTCTCTTTTCATTTGCAAAATTTCGCTTTAGTGCTACATTGTATAAAATTATTGAACGTTATTTAAATTTTAATTTTTCGTGTCTTTCTTCTTATTTACTACACGAATAATTCGCGATTTTTCCAAATCGAAATATAAACTCGCAAAACGACTGGAATAAAATAAATACGTACCTACGTTCTTTTGTTAAATCGCAAAACTATAACTTAAGCCCTACATAAACTTTACGTACCTTACCCTTTATTGTTTATAGCCGAATTCGAATCAAATTTATTTTATGAAATCCAAATATCTCCACTTTGCTTTTTTCATTATAAACAAACTATAGAATGTACAATAATGTACTTTGGGGCAAAAAATCCTGAAAAAACGTGACTGATCGCACTTGAACAAGAAAATACATAAAAACATTAGCAGCGAACGTGGGGCATTATAAGCGCCCTAGCACTACGTCCTTTATCATTCCGTGCCATAATAACTTTTGCTTTTGTTATTAAATTCTCTTTTCGTTTCTTACTCGTTTTCGAATGCATTCTCCATCCCTTTTAAAAAGCAACAGTAGAAATTAGTAACGACGCAACGATAATCCGAGTCTTACTAATTTTTAAGCGATTATCGAGAGATACATTTTACTAATGGCCAAATCTCATTTTACAAACTCTAAAGCAATATTAAGTATCAATTTTAAAAAAAGTTAAGATTAAGGGTTTTTAAATTACTGTCCGTTATCTAAAACGATTACGATAAAATTATTGCACATCGTATCGATAATGTGTCTGTATTTCTTTAATTATACAAATATTTCGCGTTTATTCCTCGACTTTCCCACTGCCTTTTTGGAAAAACGTGGTTGTCTCGATCCTTTGTTCGTGCTCTTTAACAAAGAGAACGTGATAGAGAGTCGAAGAGCGTAAAAAAGATGCACACAAGAACTGAAGAGGATTGTTAATTTCCCTGAAAATGTCGCAAATAAAGCTCTCGAGACATAATATAGTTGCGGAGTCGTAATTAAGGACAAGGTAATTACTCAAGGAGCCTCGTCCAGAATAGTTTTGGATGGAGTTTCAGGAAGGCTACTGAAATGCCTCTTTTACGCGATGAACTGCGCTAGGTATGGAGATGAAAAAGGTACCTATTCCACAATAAGAACAGAAGTGCATAGTATATGATTACGAAATAGTAATTCAGAATAAGGTACTTGCATAAGCTCTATAATCGCTCCAGAAGTTTCCAGTTTGATTACTGAATCTTTAGTAAGTACAAGGTGCATCGCGTACACATTGAAAAGAAAATTGAATGAAGCTTAGCAAAGCTGTGGAATGTTGAAAAATGGAGCATTCATTGGAAGAATATTGCAAGATAAAGAGGTTTAAAAATGCCTCAAGGAGAATACACTTATACAAACTTAATTTGAGATAAGATAACCATGGAGTTTAGAGAAAAGTTATGTCAGGCGTTTCTGATTGCAATAGTTCAAAATGCTCACAATCGGCTTTTTTTAGGGTTTTGGTGCTTGAATTTTAATCTGATGATTCCATGAAAAAGGACATGCATGCTTCGGAATAGGCCTTTGTATGAGGTTATAAACCTTACCTATAGGTTCGGCTCGGCACGGTTCGAGTTTGCGCCAGACCATTTTATTTAGAACATTTCCGATAGTGTTGGTCGACGTCAGTGGAAAGGTGGATCGAGAAAATGCAGTTTAAACCGTAATCAACTTTCCAAATTATAATAAAATGGAATAGCTCTTCGGAAAATTCAAACCAAGAAACGTTGTAATTGGTGTTTCGAAATCGAGAAGCGTAAGCTCAAATTTTGTTGGATCGTTGATTATACGAGCACTTCTTTCCTGAGTAGCTGCTAGATGATGAAAATTTCCATCTACCCCTCTAGAAATCGCGAACAGAGTCTACTGAAAAGTCTGAACTGAATCAGACGGAATGCGGGATTGTTCATCAGTTTGTGAGCTTATCCCGAAAGTCGAGTATCCACCATAAATTACAACTTAGTCGGAACTTTTGAGATTTTAAACTTTTTCAAAAGCACGCATAATGAAAGGTTCAGCGACAAACGCGCCTGTATAGGTGAAATTTACAAGAAGTGTGAGTCGGCGTATGATTGATGTCGTCGCTGTTTGACATTAACGTGTACGGCAAAGAAGTTGACCGTGCCGTGCCGTGTCGGGCCGAACCGAGCAGACTAGATTTGATGGATGTTGGGAAGTCTCGTTCTTGTGCGTGTGAGCAAGCCCTTGTTTCAGTATTATTTTAAAGCTCGTTTACCGGCTAATTTAATGAGTAAATTTGGCCCAATTTGCAATGTATTGGAATCTTGAGTAAATATTTGAATTTATCGATACTTAAACATGCTTTGAATAATATCGGTGTTAAAAAAGTTGGTACTTACGTTGGACCGTATACCTTTTACCTCACTTAGTCCGTCACTGAATAACAAGTCATCCATAATTCAAAGGCGTTCTGGTTTTTAATCAATTGGGATCCACTATTTTATTCGTGAAAATGTTACTACTATTAACGTTTTATTTGAGCAATATTTTAATACTAACTTTATTTTGATGACTTACCCGATTGAGTGATACGAGTTGATAGTACAATAAACCGATT
This sequence comes from Malthinus flaveolus, assembly GCA_950108345.1. Lineage (NCBI taxonomy): Eukaryota > Metazoa > Arthropoda > Insecta > Coleoptera > Cantharidae > Malthinus > Malthinus flaveolus. The sequence goes on from OX467285.1 coordinate 71,271,527, forward strand.
TAAATGAAATGAAAAATTTAAATGACATTTTTGCTTTGTAATATTATTGAAAATTTGTTTGTCTCAATTTTTTTGAATTCTCTTTTCCTTTTATTGCGATAAATCCCATTAGGAAGCGTAAAAGTTTTCTGTCTGTCAGTCTGTTTGTTTATGTTATGCGAGTAAACCTAAATTGCTAACGAATAAGTCTATTGATTTCAAATTTGACACACACGTTCAGGAGGATAAGGCAAAGGTTCGAATCGTATTTGAGCGAGAAGGGGGTGAAAGTTAAAGTTGCCAAAACGTTTTCGTTTTTAAATTAGCGATGCAGTTGGGGAGCACTAATAGTAATACTTCGCAGCCCTTTTTCACTTTACAATTAAATTAATGAACGATATGGACCGTTTTTCAAGACTAGTCTCGTTCCGATCATTTTCGAAAATGTTTTGATTTTGTAGTCACTTGGAAGAATATTTTATAAAGTGCAAACTCTTCTTTTTAAACTTCAATTAATTAAATTTATTGCAAGTTACGGTTTGGTTGTTGGTAATTAAATTTTGTGTCTGTTTCGAATAACTTTAATACACTTTTTGAACGTTTTGAACGAAAATCTTTGCATTACATTTAATGTAAGGCGACCAAAATAAGAATGCATCGAGAAGGCTTTAGACTTGAATATTTATCAAGTAATCGTCTCTGCATTTTTTCTTATTTTTCGCTTCTTTATCGAGTCACCCTTATTTTCAAGCTTTTCTAATGCCAAGAAAATGATATTTTTGAAATTTCTTTTTAAAAATTTTGAAATATTTATAACGAGCGTCGTCAAGAAATTGTTTATTTTTGCAAAGATAAACGTTTAAAAATTCCCTCCAATGGAATTCTCAAAATCTACCTGGTAGAACCCTCAAGTGTACCGGTGAAAACTTGAGAACCGCCAAATGGCAGAACCGGCTCAAAAAGAATCATTTGCCGACTATAAATGTTTTTATTTCTGGGGTTTCAGGTATAGACGGCAGCTACCCTCATCAATTTATATTTACCTAAAGGCTTTTCCTAAATTTATAATTTTCAGTTGTGTATAAACATTTTCTCGAAACGTTTTGGCCTAATCGATTTTTAATTTTCGGTCGTAATTTCATTTTAGAAGTCTAAAATTGCAAAAAAAATTATTCAAAAATAGCAAATCTTTCATTAACATATTTCAACCGAAGTAACCGTAGCTGGGGCTTGTCTCGCTTTAAGGGTGCACCCCTGCTAGGGTAACAGCCCCTTTTATACTTGCCCGCTTGCAACGAGGGTATAGAAAAACGAAGGGCCGCTCTTTCATATAAATATTAGGGCTCCAACTTGGGTTCTTGAAAGTATGTTAGTATAAAAAAAATAATATAAAGTTCAAATCTAGTAATTGAAGCGCTAGAGAAGGGGTGGGGTTATTTCTTGGTGCTTAACAAATTGAAAGTTAAAGAAACTTTTTTTCTTGTTGCTTCCAGCGTCTTTCGTAATGCTGGTATTACAACAACATTCCATAAAAATTCAAGACTCTTCAGTGCAATTTCCACGGAGACTTTCACTCAACTTTAGAACTGGCGTTGTCGGGGAAAAATTTTCTACTTTATGCTTTATAATATTTGTATCATTTTGTGTTGATGATAGTGTTCTTGTGGTAATTTTACAAGGTATACTAGAATAAAAGCATGATAACCTTGAACAGTTTCTCAGGCAGAGTAATCGGCCTTCGTTCATAGTTTGTTGGCTGCCTGACCGGCCGCTGGCCGCTTACGTTCTCGTTCTATCATCCGTTCACCATCATTTTATTTCTCTCGATTCAAAAAATTTCATAATTATAAGACATACACGATCATACCATATTTTTTGTCGAGTTAAAAGGATAAAATTATTTTTCTTTCTTCAAAATATCCCTTAATGGCTTTTAAGTAAATTAATTTTCGATTGCTCAAGAAAGTACGTATACCCAATAATGGCTAGAAAGTTAAGTAATGGTACTGGTTTTAATAATTCTAATGTGAAGTATGTGTGTTGTATAGGTCACCGAGCTTAACTCGAAAATTTTCGACGTTTGTTAGTGAATTTTTTGTTCCTTCCATAAAATTAACTCTTCGCGCAAGTTTCCATCAGAAAAGAGCGTCTTGTCGAATTATTTCAGGAATTTTCAAACTACTCTGTTATCTTTCCGCCGGAAATAAAATTACTATGAAAATAATAATAATAAAAGGTACTTGTACGTGTGAGAGGTGTAAATTTTTCTGCATTTCCCTTTTTAATTTATTTAAAATACCTAAACGTTCTGTTTAAAGTAATTGAAAAACGCAAAATGTGACCAGGCCCTTTTCAGCTCTTTTACACTTACACCCTTCAAGTAAATTAAAAACTATTTCTAAGTCTTTAATTTACAATACCAAATACAATTGGTTAACCTTTTTGGTCTATTTTTGATTATATCTCCTTTTATAAGTTTCAATACAATTTTCGCGCGCTTTTTGTGGTGTGATTTTCTAAATACAGTTTGAACCCCTTTGCATACCAAATTTAAAATCTGTAGATCTATTAATGATGACTATCGACAAACATCGATTAATCGATAATTCTCGCAAAAAAGTTAATTTTCTTATCGCTGAACCCTACCTATGAGTAGCAGGAAGTGATTTAAATTTCTTTTTCACCCGAAGCCGGGTTTTATATTTTTATTTCTAAGCTTTAATATCAAACTTGTCTAAATTGCAGACATCGATGATAGTAAGCGACTCGCAACGTGTAAATTAAAATGACATGAGACGAGATGACTGTAAAAAATTTGAAGTAGGCAACTCGATAAAGTTTTTAATTGTCATTTAAAATCATCTAATATTATATATTTATTTTTATATCGAAGTTTTATTAAATTTACAATTTTTTATTGCAGAATTGTGCCATGATGGGTCTGCAGGGTACTTCAGGGAAACGTAAGTTAGAAGCAGCAGTAGCTCCGGGTGAATTATCTCCAGCCAAAAATGGTCGTTGGGAAGCTCAAGATTGTATAGCAAGACTTCAAGCAGTAGCGGTACCGAGCGATACGTGGCGATCTCCTACGCCTTCGCTGACGGCCACTCTCTTAACGGACGATTTCGACGATGAGGACGATTTCGAAGACGAATTGTCGGACGACGATCGTTGTCCCGGTATACCGGAACCCGCTCGATACCCACAATACTCTAGGTATACTCCGGATTATTGGCAATATTATCAACCACCTCAACAACAAACGATACGCTGTGACGAAAACGGCAAGTCGTACCTGGAATTAGGAGCTTCGCCTCCTCAACAAACGCGATGTTGTGACGGTAGGACGAGGTGGTGCCACATTCCTTGTTACCGACAGAGGCGTCTAGCGGTGCTTAATTTATCTATGTGTAAACTAGCTAGGTATAGACAATGTTCCGATCCGTCTTTAAGACGGTCAGTTTTAATATGCAATACGTTGCGAAGGCTAGAACGCGAAATGGAATCTGATCCACCCGAACCCAATTATTCGTCATTACCAGAATTACCGGCACCTAGTAGATTATCGCCCGTTATTCCCGAGCCCACATACGAACAAACATTACGGGAGATGACTTGTGCGTCGGGTCGATCCACACCTTTCCCGACGACGCAGTTAGACACCGATTCGGGTATCGGCGACGACGATATGACAAAGCCAATTAATTGGGGATCAGTATTAAGTTTAACGACACAAACGGATTTGGAGCCTCTAAATAACAACGAGTTTTATTCGGAATTAGGCCTGACGAACGATATCCCTCAAGATTGGAAAGAACCCTCGACTTCGAGATCTGACGATTGGGACGGTTTTATGCACGTGTTAGTTGGAGGATCGTAGCAGTAATTTGGGATGCTCGCCTCTCCCTGGTTGTGATTTTAGGTAAAGACAATTTTAGTGCAGTGTTGGAATTGTGCAGCTGTTGTTGACTATTTTTATTTTTATATTTAATAGTAATTAAAGTTTTATCTAAGTAAAATAATATTTAAATGAAAGGACTCTGTACTTCTGGTACGTAGTACTTAGACTTAAAAAAGATTCTCGAAATACCTTTGTTGACCTAATAATATGGTTTGATCTCCGTCGCTCAATAATATTTTAAGCTCCAACGAGTTTAAATTGTTTTATTATTAACTGGTGTTATAGACCCGTGTTTCTCGGGCATTCCTGGTGTACATACATAAATATGGTTATTGTATATATTGTACATAAGAGTTTTAACCACGCTAGAGTTTTTTTCTAATAGTATTTCGATGTTACGTTAACGACGATTATTTTTTAAACTCGATTATGTCTAAATTTAAACGAGAAACTCCTACGATACGTTTCTGCACTTATTATTTTATAGTTTCGAAAGTCTCCCATACTGTTGCACAAATTAAATGACGGTTCGCTTACAGGGCACAAAGTTCCTCAATTTTAAAGTTACCGTAGATGTGGCCATTTATTAATGGCCGTAGTTTTTTGTACTTTTATGCTGTATGATGTGAATATTTTAATTATTTGTAAACTGATCGCAAGAATCTTTTATACTCTGGGTGCTCGATGCAAACTGTCTATGCATGGGGATCCCGAAGATTATAATATACGAAGTCTGTTAAATTGCCTTATTAAGAGGCCAATTTTAAGGTGCTTTTGTTTTTCCACAACAAGATTTACTGACTAGATTTAGGGGAAACGTAAATTTTTCAAATTTTGTTTCTCTCCCATAACTTTTGTTAAGATTTATACTAGATTTTAACTTCCACATATTGAGGCATTTTTTAACGAGGAATTCACAGTGTTCCTCGCAATTTTTATATGTCACAGTTCTAGTGTTCACTTCCAACTTTTACATGGGCCCGAATAATGTGCAAGTTACATTCTTGTAAGAATTCTGACAAAAAAAGTTTGAGGTGAAAAACGAAATTAATTGGCTAAATATACATTTTCCCTATATTTAACTGTACATTTTTGTAGGAAAACAAAAGCATGTTTAAAATAGTCCTTTCTCTAATGATGCAACTTTTGTCTAATTTAAACAACTTCGTATCTAGCAATTTTCGAGATCATATCCATGCTTGAACGGTTTCATTGAACTGCCTATATTAATCGTGTAACGTTGAATTTATTATTGTCCACTATTGCCGAAGTATCGATAATAAGAGCTACATAATTTTTGTTTTTATTTATAAGTCTCTTCCATTTACATTATGTTCTTGCAATTAGTGAGAAAAATCTATGTACTGCAGATCAATACTCTTGTCAATTGTAATTTTTTCTGTTTTAAAAGTATGTACACAGTTGGGAGCAAAAAGTCTAGTCTATAATTAGCCGTTATCAAAAAAGAAGTATAACATGAGCCAGTATTATTCGAGGATTTTTTATAGTGAATGAAGAAAATGATACTCGTTCAAACCGTCCTAACTTCTTAACCGATAATGGCTATTTTAATGAGATTTGTGCAGATGTTATTTCATATATTATTATATAAATCTTGCCATGACAATTTTTTGTTATTTTTATTTTTTTTTAAATTTGTCTATCGGAGGTATCGAGTAATACGTCTTTTGGGACCTGCATGGTACAACGGAATTGACCAACTTGTTTGTGGTAGCTTACTGTATCGTCAGTATAATTGGGGACGTATACATTTGGTTTCATGTTTTTTAAAATGGCTCTAAACGAAACGTGAGAAATATTTTTTGAAATGTTTTTTTAAGTTAATACAGAGGAACTACAAAAGGGCACAAATAACGCTGTTATAATAAAATTGAAATAGCTAATTGTTGTGGTACGATAAAAAATGTAATTTTAATTGATTTGTTGAAATTCCATTTATAACAAAATAGTTTAATATGAAAAAACTAAGGCAATCAATATTATACAGTTTTTTATGGAAAAATAGCTGTGTTTTATTCTAAAATCTGATATGGAAATAAATTTTAAAGTATTTTGATAATGCAATAAGAAAAAAATTTTGAAACTTGTTGTTTCTCCGCTTGATTTCTATTGAAAAATAAAAATTTATTTTCAAAGTGTACAACGATCCATACGACAGATTATTTATTAAATGTGTAAAATACTAATTTTTATTTCTTGGTAGAAATCTGGCTTTAGTTATAAATTTAATTACTTGTACTTCGTCCCCACATCGACGTGATGTCAATAATAATTACGTACAACACTGAATGTGTGCAAGTAACATGTGATATCATGTAATATGTTAGTGTTAAGAATAAATTGGTATATATATATAAAAATCTATATATATGCTATTATTATATTGTCGTTTACTTTTTTCCATATATAACATTTTTGCTATTTATTTCGGTTTATTTTTCTGTGACAAAATTATTAATACAAGGTAAGATTGATCGAATAGATATTTAGTTAAAATTAATTAAGGAAGTAGCCCTTTAAGAAGATGTTTTCAGCAGACTGAATTATTTTTAAGTCTTATCGACGATGATTGCTTATAATACAAAATACTACAATCGCAAGTAGCTTGAAGACTACTGGGACTTAGGTTTATAATCTATCAATTCATGTAATATGTAACACATTTTAAGCTACCAAATTATGAAACTGATTTAAAATACTGGTACTTACCTATTTTTTCCTTCAGGCACAGAACTGTTTGGGCGCGTTAACTTTATTTTAACTTTAACTAGAAATTTATAATTTTTGCATTCGAAGATTTTGCTAATAAATTGAATGCCTGCGCCACCTATTGAGGTTATAATTTAATGATTATTAATGATGGTGGATATCTTATCATCTGTAAGTTTTGAAATTTAGTTCTTTATTTTGCTGTAAGTCGTAAAAGGTTGGTTAGTTTTATTACATTTGAATTTACTGTTTTTTGAATAAGTATAAAGTATTCTACCTTAAAAGGACTGGGGAAATAACTATTTAACTTGTAAAGCAACTTACTATTTTAATTATTTCTATGATCATTTATTAATTATCATTTTTAAATTTTTCGTAATCATGCGCACAACATAGCCCAATCAGAACAAGGAAACCAAACTGCGGCGAAATAATTCTTCTGTCTTCGTTATTCCTTCACAACTCGTGTCCGTGTCATAACCATAACCTCAAATAAATATTGTTAATTGTTACAAATTACAAAACTATATCGTAAACAAACTAACAAATATGTTTCCACGTGGAAAAGCCAATAATAAATCTAAGAGCCGCCGTAAATTTCAAAACGATGGAAAGGGTAAGCACAAATTGTTTAAGAACAAAAAGTATAAAAGTAACGAAAGGCAAGACAAATCGAGAAAACGCAATTTTGCCAGCAACACGAACTCCAGCCAAGAAACTAAACGTCAAAAATTAGAAGTTCAAAAGCAGCCGGAAAAACTAGATTACACTTCTTCTGAGCCGGAAGAAGAAAATTATTTAGACTTATTGCTAAGTAGTATAAATTCTGATTATAGCAAGAAACGCGATAGGGCAATTGAAACTACTGATGAGAGCGAGTCTGATTCGGATTTGAAAGTCATAAATACTATTCCGTTAGCCGAAAACGATAGTCAAAATGAAAACTTAGATGATAAAGATAATGGGCCTCAAGAAGAAGAAAAAGAAGTGGATTTAGAAACGGAAAAAGAAGACGAAGATTTAACTGGAAATATAAACGATCCTTTTGCCAAACACTTATTTTATGATTTGAGCGAAAGTTTATTAACTTCGGTACAATCGACTCCAATGTCTGTTACTAAAAGTGAGGAACGGTGGCCACTATTAGGTACTTTACGTATTGAAATACCGATATGTGAAGAAACTACTTCTACACTTCAACCTATTTTAGGTGAGGTAGCTAGGCCGTTTGCTTCTGCTGGAAGTGTACCAGTAAGAATAAGTAATTTAAACGACCCTTTACATATTAAGCCACAAATATTTGATAACATTGCTCAAGCAAATAAGTGTGGCAAAGACGTCTGCGAGAAATCGTTTTTAACGCCCCTACAAAGTGAAATTTTTTCTGTAATAAATAATTACCAAGATTTTTATTTTACCCAGAGGACTTTGGATAATTGTGAAGAAATACGATTTTTATATACTTTGCATGTTGTAAATCATATAATGAAAACGAGAACAAAAGTACTACACCATAATGCTAAATTAAATAGAAAAGATGAAGTACCTGAAGAATTTCGCGACCAAGGCTTAGTTCGCCCAAAGGTATAACTTGAATTTTTATGAGAATTTTTTTTTAAACATGACATTTTAGGTGTTGATTGTAGTACCCTTTCGAGATTCTGCATACCGTATAATTACAATGTTGATCGATATTATAATAAAAGAAGATAAAGGCAATGTAGAGAACAAAAATCGTTTCATAGAAGAATTCACAGGTCACGAACTTAATATGCCCAAAAGAAATCCTAAGCCAGAAGATTATCAAGTATTATTCAGTGGCAACTGTGGAGATGACTTTAAGATTGGTTTAACCATCACAAAGAAAAGTATCAAGGTAAACAGTTGAATTTTTGTGCGATTTAAAATAATTTCCTGTTATCTTTTGCAGCTTTTTGCCAACTTTTATGCGGCAGATGTAATTATTGCTTCTCCATTAGGTCTTAGGACTATAATTGGAGCAGAAGGTGAAACAGAAAGAGATTTTGACTTTTTAGCGTCGATAGAAATATTGATTTTTGACCAAATGGAAATATTCATGATGCAAAATTGGGCTCACATTTTACACTTTATGAATTATATGCACCTGCAACCTAAACAAAGTCACGGAACTGATTTCTTTCGAGTGCGAACTTGGAGTTTGAACGGTTGGGGAAAGTATTACAGACAAACCCTGATGTTTTCTTCATTTGCTTTACCAGAATTCAATGCGATGTTTAGTAGAAAATGCTTTAATTATGCCGGTAAAGTTAAAACGGACAATTTAATTGAAAACGGATCTGTTTTTAAAGTTTTTGTTAATGTACCTCATGTTTTTCAAAAATTTAACAGCGACGATATTTCAAATTTATCAGAGGATAGGTTAAATTTTTTCACCAGTAAGATTTTACCACGGCACAGAGATTCTTCCATGAAGCAAACTTTAATATTTGTTTCAAATTATTTTGATTATGTTCGGTTAAGAAATTACTTTAAAAGGAACGACGTGGATTTTGTCCAAGCGTGTGAATATTCTAAGGTGATTTAAATATTTTAGTAGGTTCCATATTTTAACTGTTTTCGTTTTAAGGAAAATAAAGTTGCAAGAGCTAGGGACATGTTTTTTCATGGAGATGCTCAATTTTTGCTGTATACAGAGAGGTTTCACTTCTTCAACAGAATAAAGGTTAAAGGTATAAGGCATTTGGTGTTCTATCAACCGCCCACATTTCCAAATTTGTATACAGAAATGTGCAACTTAATGCAGGTGAGTGTCTCATTTTACAAACAACAAAACTTTATTTGAGCCTTTGGGCTCTTATGAGAAGGCTACTTTCCATTCACAATCGATTTAGACTACTGGGGTCTAAATTGATCATGAATAGAGTATACTTATCAATTCACTTTTTTATCCCTATTTTATTATTCTTATTTTGCAGGAAACTAATATGAATAAGAAAGTTGGACATCAGTTTAATATGACAGTAACAGTTTTATATTCAAAATTTGATATTATTCAATTAGCTTCGATAGTGGGAACTGAAAGGGCAGCCACAATGTCTCAATCAGAAAAAAGCGTTCATATGCTTCGAACTGGCAATTGAGAAATCTAATAGTTTTATAATGATTGTTATTATTTATTACGTTGTAATTAATTTTTATTTTTTTGATATAAATATTGATGCAAGAGTTGGTTTTTTTCACAATGCAAGAAATTGGAAGACATTCTTGTGTCATACAGCTATAGGCAAGCGGGAGAAATTTAAACATGGAAACTTTTTATTTATAATTATTAATACATACGTAGCAACAGCAGCATAGAGCTAACTTACAACCACTACGGCACGTTAACTTTTCAAATCTAATAATATATCTAATTTATTTCTAAAGTACTTTCTATAAAAAATTTTCTCATCAATCTCCATAAGTTACTTATACGAATTTGTGTTATAACTTCATCTTAAACTTTTTTTAACATATCTCAAGTATTTTGATCTGAGTCGATTCTTCTCTCAACAATTATTGCGTTCCATTCATTTTGGAATCATATTATGATGTCTAATTAATTTTTTGATAAATACGCTCTTCTTCTCTAATTGCTCAAAATTTGAAGCAAATTCGTTAAACTCCTCTACATCTGGTTGTTGAGTGAAGTTTACGTGTGTCGAAAAGACTGTTGCGTCTTCATAGTCTATCGTAGTTTGCTCCATACTCGTTTGAGGCGAATCTAAAAAATTTTTAAGATAAAACAATCCGTATAATGGATTTAATAAACAATAAGCGTTGGAATTAGTTTTTTAATTGTGTTCAAATTGTGTGGATGACCTAGTGCTAATAAATTATTAAAAATTTTATGTAAAACGTGCCAGTTGCATGGTGTAGGAGTACTATGAGAAAGGCCGAAGAAACTAGAAACTTCTAGTTCTTTTAATTGGATTAATTCTCCAAAGCGTACAACTAAAAAATAAAATTTTGTTCTTAAAACATCTATCGGTTAACTCACCTACTTTTTGAACAACTCTCGTATCTTTTGCTTCTGATAATTTCATGCATTTTATTCTCTCATCTGGTCTATAATTTTGAATTATTCTTTGAAACTTAATAACCTTTACAACATCTAAATTAACTAAAATGTATTAAAATGTTCATGAAATGTTAGGTTTCCTTAAATGTTTTTCTTGTAAAAGCTATCTCGCACAACTAAAAGCTGATACATTTAAAGCTATTAAATTCAAACGTACCATCGTCACATCCACTACGATATGGAATAACAACAGTTTTCACTCCAGTATTTTCTTTTAGATGCCCATTCCAAATAAAAACGTAATAAAGTGATAACATTATTGCGGCAAGAGAAACAAAAAATATATAAGCAACTACAGTCAAAACTCGTACCAATTTCTTTTCATGTTTTGGCTCATATAAACGATCTTTAGCTTCTTCACCGGCAAATTTTACATTTCCATCGGTATTATTAGGAGTTTTATTCCAATTTATTGAATCACAGTTAGATTTAATGCTATTATTTAAGGATAGTTTGCACGACATTATTACAATAGCAATTATTTTTGCTACCGAAACGTATCGGTTCTATTCTCGTAGTTTAATGTTTATGATATTCCCGTTTACACCTCACTCTTACGAGCCAATTGTGAATTCTAAACATATTTTTGATTGTGTACTTTAATTATAAATTGTTTCGCTATTTTTATTTAACAATTAAAGATCAACTACGATTATTTTAAGAAAGTAGAGCACGCTTGTTGAGGTTTGTACAGATTTATCGAAATCAATAGCATTTTCACGTGAACAACTTCTACAACTGCGCCGCTGAACTTAATTTTCAGGAGTTTTCTCAATAATGCTTTAAAGTGTTGTGTTATTAGCACTTTGTTTCTGTTGCCTTTTAAATTTTGACAATTTATCCAAATTGTAATTAAAATTACCTACTTAGGTAGGTACTACGCGAATTTTCGGAACCATAATCGTAATCTAGAATATTCAGAAATATCGATTAACTTTTAAACAAATTAAGGTTTTTATTGACACTTTTCGACAAATTTTTTTACTTGTCTTATACGAGGCTATATTGAAAAATTCTTAGCCTACTATAGAACCAAACAAAATTTCAGTCTCAAAATATTTTATTACTCAACATATTCTCCTCTTAATTGGATACATTTATTACAGCGAACCTGCAACGTCTCTAGACCTTTCAAAAAAAATGTTTCTTCTTGCTCTGCAAACCAGACGTCTACAGCTTTTATTACCTCCTCGTTGGAAGAAAATTTACGACCTTTTAAACTTTTTTTCAGTTGAGGAAAGAGATGATAGTCGGACGGAGCCAAATCTGGAGAATAAGGGGGGTGTTCTAGTAATTCAAACCCTAAATCACGAATTTTTTGCATGACAACATGAGATTTGTGTGCAGGGGCGTTGTCCTGCAAAAACAAAACACCTTTGGATAGCTTTCCGCGTCTTTTCTCTTTAATTTTTTCCCGTAGAGTGGTCAGTAATGTCGAATAGTAATTTCCAGTTATTGTTCTACCCTTATCCAAAAAATCAATCATGATTACTCCATGGCAATCCCAAAAAACTGAAGCAAGAACTTTTCGATCGGTCATCATCTTCAATTGAAAATTTACCTCTTTTGAAGCTTGCAGTCCAATTTTTCACGGTCGCGTACGAAGGACATTGATCACCAAGGGTATTAACCATATCTTCGTAAATCTGCTTACCTCTTAACCCTTTTAAATACAGGTACTTGATGATGGCTCGATTCTCCAATTTTTCGATTTTCACAATTTCGGTGGACATCTTTTTTCTTTTAATTTAGTGCTTAACTCTGGTTTACTTCTTTGACGTCAAACTTTACACTGACACTTCTAATAAGTTATTGTTCGTTGCTATGGTAACGCAATACTTTTTTTTGCATGGAACTGGTCTAGGCTAACTAGTTATCAATACATCCTCGTATTTGCTTGCTTTGTAGGGATGTTGGGGATCTATTTTTCCAATTTTGAACACCTTCCTGTAATCCAATCGTTCTGAAATTTTGCATGCATGTTCAATTTACGTGACAGAATTTTTCAGAAATTTTTCAGAAAATTTCAGCATCTTTTCAGAAATTTTTGTGAATTTTTTCAGAATTTTTCAGAAATTTTTGTAAATTTTTTCCACGGCTTAAAAAAACTAAAGGAATTGTCAAACATTGTAAAATTAATAAAAGTGTAAAGACTAAAAAGTAGAAAATAAAAATATATAAAAAAACACTTTTAAAAAACTTGTCTTCTTTTAGAAATGCACTAAAAAGTAGAAAATAAAAATTGATCATCATGATTAGAAGACAAAGGTACTCAGTTTGAGCTTATCAAATTGATGTTAAACGTTGTGAATAGATTTGCAATGATGATCAATATTTATTTTCTACTCTTTAGTGCATTTCTAAAAGAAGACAAGTTTTTAAAAAGTGTTTTTTTATATATTTTATATTCTTATCAAAGATTTGCACGAAAAAATCAACAAGTAGGTAAGTTCTCCGAAGTTGTGTGCAGGATAGGAATAAGGTCGTTAATGATGAAGTTAGATAAATGCAATGAGAAGCTAGGCGCATTTATCTTTTTTTAATAAATAAACACTAACTGAACTGTAGATAAAATTGTGGCGACTCGAGACAAGCGTGTGCGCGTTTATACAAAGGGAATTGCTAGAAAGGAGTGGTTAGAATTAGAGATTACTAAAAACGGCGATTTACTTCATATTTCTAAAAGTATTATGTGTATTATGAGCACATGGCACAGGGTTGGGATGAAAATGGCCCTATTATGAACCTGAGCTAAGGAATGAGCAACGACTCCGGGAACTCAAACTACGGGTACGTACCTACGGTCCCTTTTTTATTTAAAAAATAGATAGGTTTGAAAGTTTAATCGTTTTAAGAACAATATAAATTTGGTGTACAGAAAACTGCACTATTAATTATTACTAAACTTATTTAACAAACCTTGTATATTTTATGGCTTAGAAGACGTATCTCTAGAAAACCAATAGTATGTGCGCAGTAAAAAATACACTCTGTATATCTAGGGATAAAGTCTAAATACTAACTAACTGTAACCTATATGACAACGAAAATGCATATTCCAAAAGTTAAGATGGGAGAATTCTAATACTCACCATTAATTTATGTACCATTTACAGAAATTACTAATTAACCTTAATATTTTAGTATGTCTGTATGTAAAAATCTATTGTGCTCAAATTGACTATTTTGAATTTTAATTTTTTTTTAAATTGTAGTTTTTACATTTTTTTTTCTTCTAAGTAATAATAATTTAGAAAAAATGAGATAGTCAAGTGATAGAACAAATAAATAATAGAAAAAAAAAGCGAAATTGAACATTTTGGGCCAAATTTAACAAAATTGTATATAAAATAAGAAACTGTAAGAATTCAACGTGTAAAAACTCGATTAGTTCATTACAACTCTCACTATCGGCGCTTTTAGGAGTCAACCAATGCCGGGCGTTGTAATGGCGCTTAAATACCGCCTTTAGAGAGATAACATTTGGCGCTAAATTTAAGAGTGGTATTCTTATACATGGTTATTTAATTGTTGAAAGAATAATGTACACACTAATGTAGAAACAAAATTTAACTTTATGAGAATTGAATTATTGGTCAAGGTCAACGCTAGCTTAGATTAATTTTAGTAATTTTTAAAAATATTTGTGTACTGTGAAATTAGGCAGTTTTTTATAGCGAAAATAATTTATTTGATAATTATTGTTTTAGACGTTCATTATTCTATATTTTTTTCTATCGGCGTCAGGTTTAGTATCTTTTCTTTAAAGATGTTAAAACTAGCTGCCACTTTTTGCGAATTAGATTATGGAATAAAATAAAGAATCGTATTGTGACAACTTTTAAAACATTATTGACTTAGTAAAATGATTGCTATTGTCAAGTAGTTGTTTGCTAGATTAGGTAGGTATTAATTAGGTATACAGGGTGGGTATTTAGTGCGCGGTATTAGAGATATAAAAAACCAACTTTTAAAAATATTTAGGTGTATACAGGGCGATTCATAAAAATATGCTGACACGAAGTTGTGTTTTTTAAATGGAAAACCCTGTATATTTTTACATATTCGTATTATCCATGACATTTTTTATCAAATTCTATAAGGTTTAATGTGCCTATAACCAAAGAATATCTAGTAAGAGAAATCCTAAGCTTATGGAGTCTCATGCGCCTTCTTTTAAACGTAGTACACCGGTGAGATTCAGATGTCGCTCCTCATTTTAGCACAATTTTTCGTATACCTACGTAAGAGTAACAAAGAGAGGGACAAAAATACATAAAATGTTTGTCTATTCTTAACTAAGCAATGTTAGGTACCTACCTGAAAATAGGGTGTTTACGATTTATTTACGGCTTATTTTATGATGGTTATATTGTCACGAAAGTACATGACATGTACATTGTACAAGTACATTGTACTTATAACTTTTACACTCTGACTGATAATGAGTGAAAACTAAACCAAAATTTTAAACTCCCTGTTTATATATTTTTTCAATTACAATAGGACTTTTTATTTTCTAATAAGTACCTATAATCTTGGGAAATTGTTAATTGTTTCTTAATGTTACGAAAAATAACTAAAGTTAAGGATTACTACTTTTAAGAAACCTCTTTATTATAAAGTACATAACTGTATTTTCTTAATGC
Organism: Malthinus flaveolus; assembly: GCA_950108345.1. Taxonomy (NCBI): domain Eukaryota; kingdom Metazoa; phylum Arthropoda; class Insecta; order Coleoptera; family Cantharidae; genus Malthinus; species Malthinus flaveolus. Next base: position 71,286,888 of record OX467285.1, read on the forward strand.
CAAAATAAATGAAATTTTAGGGTGTATTGAAAATTTGTATTTTTGAACAATACCTACAGAAACACTTTTGTAAAAGGCAAAGAATTACTTATCAATTTTGGAAAACTTGATTTTTGTTAGTAATGTTGTTAAAAAAAATCTAAGTATCTATACACACACCTATTGTCTTTGTGTAGGTAGGTATTTTAAATTTACCCAATTTGGCCCAATTAAACAATAAGAAAATGTATTTGGTTTTTTAAGCTTTGAATCTTTTGATTTTTCATTTAATTACCTAATCGGTTATTTAAATAATCAGAACCCAATGTATAATGCTTTAATTACAATAAAATTTTTACTGTACATAAGAAAAGAAACTTGCAAACAGTAAAACTACCTGGCTAAATTTACTGGGTCGTAAAAATATTACTGTTACAACAAAGGATTAAAATACCATTCGAATAGACCTTTTTTAAACCATTTAAACTCAAGTTTGGACATACTAAAATTGAATGTTTCATCTTCTCACACTCTCGAAAGTACTGTAAACTGAGCAGAGACATCTGGAGCTCAATTGTGTTACTACACTTTAAAAGGTTTTAAAATTTTACATTGGTTGCTTTTTCTGATAATTCTATGTTCTTTGCTATAACTAACCGTTCTGGTTCTGGAAATGTTGTCACTTTAATGCCGAAATGGAGTCTATTAGGTATTGGAGTCCAGGCCTGTAGTCAAGGTTCATAATAATCAACTTACAAAATACGTGGCAAACTTTCTCAAAAAGCGTAAGACTAGGGAATTAATTTGGAAGTCTGCATGTGAGATGCTTGGAAGGGATAGAGACGAAAACATTACCTACCACGCTTATCCTTCTTCCAGTTGTCTACTCGCTACGCTGGTATATTAAGTGCCATTTACATAGGCAGTAGTGTAATCGTTTTGCTAAGAGCATGCGTCGTCTAAAAGCTTGAATAGGGTATTTTTAATGAACGCGTTTACAATGAAGTATAGTTTGCAAGGTCGTTGCTAACAATGGGCAAAAAGTTTGTAAGGTTTAAGCTTTTAGACCACTCAATCGGCACCAGCCAATCATAGAAGCGCAACTCTCCCACGTCGCCCAGCTATTTGAAATTTAAACAAAGAGCTGTCAAAATATTTGCTTTGATTTTATTTCTTCATTTTGGTTTTCGGTAGTACTATTTTAATCTCATTGTTCAAGCTTAAGAAAAAAAATAAGAAAAAAAAATAAGGAAAAAAAAATAATTGCCACTAAAGTCTATGTAAATGGTTTTACGCCACGTTGCCCACTTGGCGAGTTCTAGACCAGCAAACTACACCATCAATCTGCACTAAGTTCTATGTAAATGGGGCTTTATCCAGATTTAACAGGTGCAATTTTCAGATAAAATAAAAATTTCTTTTTGCGTGCGGTTTTGTGTTAGTTTTTGGTAACAATCAGTATGCCGAAAAGAACTTATAAAAGTTTCTTGCGAAGAAAACAATGGGCAGCAAAAAAAGAAATTCTGAATACGTAAGTAATTTTGTTTTATTATAATTAATCGAGGAAATATACCTCAAGAACGAAAATAAGTAATAAGTAACTTCGTAGTGTTTTACGAAATAAAAATACCTACAGATGTACACAACATTGTATAATTCTGCTCAATTTTGCTAATTTAACTGACTCTGTTTTTCTACTAATAACAAAAGTTACCCATGTAACGTGGTGAGATATTGGCCATGCTATATAGTTTCACCCTGTATATTTTAAACATAAATAAATTTTTTTAGGGAAGAAACGAAACAGAATATTACTACACCCGAAGCTGTTTCCTTTACAGTAACTGCTTCTGCTACTGAAAATATTTCTAAAAACAAAAAATATTATGATATATTACAAGAAGAATTGGTTATGGAAATTGACAAAAATATACCGCCCCCAAAAATTACTGGATATAGGATTTGTAATATAGGTTCTCTTATTGATTGGGCTTGTAGAGTTTCTAAAAATCACACCATATTATGCACTTGTGGTAATTTATCTGTGGAAAATGAAATCAGGCACGGGCTGACAAGTACTGTTGTTTTAAAATGTAGTATGTGTGATAAAACATTCAGGAGTGATGAAGTATGTATGTAAGGATGAGTGGTCCCAAAAGTCGGAAACAAATTACGCTGCCGTATGGGGTACTGTTGCGACTGGTAATACATTTGCCCATTTAGAAGAGCTTTTAAGTGTCATGGATATTCCATGTATGTCCAAAAATATGTTTTATGAAATCCACGAGGATCTCACTGAGGTAATAAAACTTCAAAATTGTTATACAAGCAGGTGACATTAATATTTTTTTAAATAAATTTAGTTTTGGGGCGAATCAGCTGTTGAGGAATTTCAGAAAGCTGGTGAGGAAGAATTAGCTATTGCTCTTGAAAATAATCAAGTGGATAGTGACAACGTTCCATGGATTACTGTCTATCTTGATGGTGGTTGGAGCAAACGTAGCTATGGACATAATTATAACGCTGCATCTGGAGTGGTAAGAGTACACCTAAGTCTAAAGTTTTTCGAGATATTCAAGATTATTTATATTTGAGGGTGTAATTATTGGAAAAGCAACAAAAAAAGTCTTATTTATTGGAGTAAGGAATAAATATTGTGTCGTTTGTGCAAGAGCCAAGAATTGTAAAAAATGTCCACCTACACATAACTGCTTTTTAAATTGGAAAGGCTCTTCTAGTTTCATGGAAGCGGATATAATTGTAGAAGGATTCAATAGCAGCCAGCAAATGCATAAACTAAGGTATAAAAAATTTATTGCCGATAGTGATTCCAGCGTTTATGCCAAAATTAAAGAGAAAGTATCGTATGGAGCACAAGTACGTAGCTACATACCTTAAAATTATTTTAAAAAAATTATTTTCAATTATGTTTTTTAGGTAGAGAAAATCGAATGTACTAATCATGCAGTTAAAAATTACGGAAAGCGGTTGTATTCTCTAAAACGTGACACCAAAGCAGTATCCCAAACAGCAAGGCGGCTATTAACTGCAAAAACTATTAAAGATCTCCAAAAATTTTGTCAAAAATGTATTTATGTTAATGCTTATGGCGATGTTAGTAACCTTACTGAAGATCTAATGAATGGACCATCGCATGTTTTTGGACACCATCAAAAATGCAAAGAGTACTATTGTTCTACCATTGGCGATATAAGTAATAGCCAATTTTCAATGCTACAGTCATCGGGCTTTTATGTATAGATTTTTTGTAAACCTAAATATTTTTTAAATGTAGGTGTAATGATAAGGTATTAATAAAGTATCATGCCAAAGTTGGTTTTGATAAATCTCTAACAGTTAAGGACCAATCCTTCGTCCGTACGTACTAAACACCCATCTTTGAAAGATGCGAAAAATTATTCTAATTATTTTTTAGAGATTTATGTATTTTTATTTTGTTTGTGCATTTTTAAGATTTTATGTTCTCTATTTCGGGCCCCTCTAGCCATTGGGCCCTAGGCACGCGTCTAGTGGAAAAAAGATCATGGACTTCAATTGTTAGAACATTTCGAGCTCAGACTCAATGTCCCTAAAATTTTGAAATTAACTGCAACCTGAAACCTGAAATTCTTATGTCGCACAAAATACAATTTATTATTATTAGTGCAGTGCAGAGGCACCAATTTCATGTAAAATTAATTTACGTATTTTGTCATAGTTGAATAAAATAGTTGAAAGAATGAATTATTATTTTATTTGAAAACTGCACCTGTTAATCTAGATATCAGTGTAGCGACAAGTCAAGTGCATGGGGGAAGTATACGCGTGATAATGTTTTCATCTCTATTCCTTACAAACATCTCACATTCGAACTACTAAACGAATTCTCTCATCTTAAAGCAAAGAAAACAGTTTATTGACATGAAAATCAATTTGAATATATGAGAGTGATCGGTGGATGAATGATGAGAAGGATCAAGTTTACCTAACTTCTAGATCGTATAGTTGTAAAATCAAAATTAATTTTGAACTAAAAATTAAGACATTTTTGAAATAGTCCTTGCTTAGGTTTTAACTTTTCGATTAAGCGTTTTTTGAACTTGCGCGTCGATGAATTTGAAATACGAAAAAAACACGAGTGTCACTAGAAGTTCAAATTTGTAATTTTGCAACAATTATAAGAAGGGCGCTTTAAAGCAACTCATTAAATTGCGAAGTATATGGTATAACAGAATAGAAACGTTGTAGTAGAAGGCGGTTAGTCTATTTTTGTAAAATTAATAAAACTCGTGCATGTGCGATGTTTCTTTCTTTTACATTGTTTACTGATCATTAGAAATACATACTTCAAACGGTCTCGAAGAAAATATGACATGGAATATTGATGGCAAATAAATTAAAGTTGTGCTATATATAGTTGTAATACCCAGTAGATCTTGTACTTAGAGTTTATAACATAAACTTTTGTTTTAAATGAAATTCTTATATTATGATATTTAAGAACAGAGTTTATAGTGTCTATATGTTTCATATAGTAACACCATCTATCATTAATGAATTGTTGTCATAAAAAAACATAGATATGTAAATAGGTATGTGATGAGAACAAACTAGAAATTAATGGTCACGAAAAAGTTCTTTTTGGGCTAAAACCAGATACCAGATTCTTTTATTTTGGTTTTCGAGATCTTCATGGACAGACGCAAATTTTAAAGAAAATTGTATTGTCTGTTCTCATCGAATGGCATATCTACAGGGTGTCAATTTAAATACTTCCCACTACCAATACACAATATCGTCAAAACTACTAATTCAAAAATAAAAAAAATTAGCATGTCGTTGTAAAGAAAATTAAAGAGGCTTTCAGAAAAGGTGTCACTCGACTCCCCTTCCTATTTAAGATTTAAGGGTTTAAGTCTCCCCCTTTTTTGGAGGTCGATCTAGGGAGAACTCGAGCACTCGCACTCGATTAAAGTGTCCCTCTCGGTAATAACCTAATAACATCGACGGATCTCGCAAAATTTTAATATTTCTTACTAAAAAGTGAAGATATTGGAGGTGAGAAGTTTTCAAATCGACACCCTGTATAGATACACAGATACCTAATCGGGATGTCCAAAAGGTAGTTGAAATCAATTAATTAGCTATTTAGGGCTTACCCATATTAAGTAGGTAGGTACTTAGTGTAATTAAATTGAAATAATTCTGTTTTTTAAATAGAATCAATATTAAATTACTTTTACTCAACCCATTAACTAACAATCAAGTAAATTTGTTGTAAAATATTAATATCAGAATAAACTTAATTTGTAAGATTCATTCTTCGTTGTATTAGTAAAACCATTAAACTAATTAAATATAGGCAGCATGAATCGGATTTACATGTAAAACATTAAAAAAATTAGTTAAGTATATAAATTATAGACCAGATCTAATTCTAATTATTAATTATACTATAATACGCTTTAAGGCTTTACACCCTTAATTATGGAGCTGACAAAAGTTGAAACAGATGGATTTTCTGGTAATAGTTTTTAATAGCAATCTCACCCCATAGGTAAAATCACATCATTTTGAATATTTTGTGATTAGTATTTCTCGCAATATTATTGTTATTTTTTATTGAAAGAAACCATTTCCCTATCCAGAAAAAATTATAATTCTTAAAACTTAATTTTAACAATTTCTAGCCAGAGTGGACAGAATTTGATGGTTTTTACGGAGAAATCGATATGACAAGAATAATCGAAAAGAAGATCGCGAATTCCGATTTTCGTCATTGAGTTCTTCACAAAAAAAGAGATCGAGGAGTTCTTCTAGTTGTCGATTTTTCCATAACAACCATCGAATTTTGTTCACCCTGTACAGTATACAGTGTACCTACGGAGGACTGTGTTTCATAACTTTTCAGTAAAAATGATTTGATAGTCGATTCAGTGGGGCTCAATTTTAAAGGCTTAAAATTTTAATTCAAATTCTGAAAGCTACACTTGAAAGTCATTATCAATTTACAAAAAATTATGAAAATAATAATTATGGTGGAGTCTTTTTTATGATATGGCTCGGTCAGACACTGATGTATATTGATGATATTTAAACAAACATGTCATTCCTTCCACACGCTTGAAAGATTTGTGCTAATGCAAGATAATGCTGACTCCCAAGTCGCTTAGGAGTCATAAAATAGGTACTACTTGAATAAAGTTCAGGTGACTGACGATTTTAGCCTTTTAATAGTCGAAACATCATGGACTCTATCTGAGGGACGTTCATAATTATTGCGTTATGTGTTCTAAGTCGACTTGTATTCTTGTATATACTTCTACACTCTACTGCTCTATTCTACTCACATAGTAGTTGTTAAGAAGTGTTCAATATTACTTACTAAGGTTATTTGGAAAATTCTCATCGCGCGTCTCCAATAAAGTCCAGTTGGAAAGATTTTCTAATAACTTCTCTCGAGACGATTCAAGAAACACCGTTTCCGCTTCCACCTTTTCGTAACTGTTGCTGTTGCTCGTCAAAATTTCATCATAAAAGTCGTCGTTTGCTGTTGCTTCAAATTGAGAATCAAACTGTCGTCCTGTACGAGCTGCGGAATATTCTTTAAAGGTCACCGTATGATGACCGTCCCAAACAAAAATGTAATAAATCGAAAGAAAAATTGCTGCTAAAGATACACTAAGTATATACGCAACAACAGTAAGCACACGCACAGTTTTTGATTGTTTTTTACGATTGTAAAGATTTAAATTGTTATTATTATTCAAAGCTGAAACTTCTAAAATGTCATTATCGGTCGTCGCTTCTTCTTGTGACATTTTAACATCGCAACTTAAATACATTAATTAAATAGTACGAAATAAATCGTTAAAATTTTATGTTTTAAAGAAACTTTTTTAAAACTTTTAATTAAAAGCACTATTTTTTAGACTTTTTTATTTTTAAAGAATTTTAAAAGTTTAAATTTTCGTCAGTCACGATGAAATATTACATGGTTTGAGCGTCGTGACGGCGTTGTAAAAATGAGATGAGTACAACTAATACTAAAAATGATATGCGAATCATGCGCGAGTGTTGGAAAAAATACTGTATTTCTTTGTTGAAATTATTGGCCTATTCAATTAAGGTTTATTGATGATCATTTTACTAAGTAAAAATTATAAATGTTGCGTATTTTGTATCACATTTCACAAAATAAAGCTGAACACATATTTGCTAATGCAAATAATTAGAAAAATTGAGTCTTAATAACATCCCTAATTTCAAATGTAAACTTTTAGAGGTGTACTTATTACTTTAGTACACAAATTGTGTCTATCAATAATTCTGAAGTAAATTCTAGAAGTTCAACGTTGTCACAAGAATGCACAATTCGTTATTGCATTCTTACAACGTCAATTAAGCAAAAATAAAGTGGAAAATCAACAGAAAAAAATTTATTTATGGACAAAATCCTCAATCATTTTATCGAAAAATCGTCAGACTCTTTTTGAAAATTTATTCCTGTACGATAAAAATTGGTCGAAATAGAATATTTTGAAGGTAATAGGTAATAGGTACTAACTTTTTCCACCCACCCATCCTTTACACTTCAAAGCGCTCTATTAGCACCTCAACTGGTTCGTTTGACGAAAAATATCTAATAGACATAATTTATAGGCAATTTAATGTACCTTATTTTTCTATATGCACACTTTTTTCTAAAAGTGCGTAGTTTTGGAGTTATATGCGATAAACCAGAAAAAAACAGTTTTTTACCGATTTTGGAATTTTTTTCAAATTTTAATGCGCTTTAGCGCCTAAACCGTTTGTCTGCCTTAGTCTGCCACCTAGAAATTGCAGACGATCGGTTTTATTACACCTTTGCTATGCTATTTCAGCCTGCATCGGTCAAAGTCAAAAATTTTGTATTTTAGTATATCGGCACTTTTTTCACTGCCTTCTGGACACCCTACGTACACTAAACTTCAACGCGCTTTTACCACCTCAACTGGTTGTTTGACGAAAAAAATCAAAGAGACATAATTTATAGAAAACTGATATACTTTACTTTTGTATAGAAAAGTTTTTTACTCAATGTGCGTAGTAGCTTTTGAGTTATGAACGACAAAACAGGTTTTTGGCCGATTTCGGAAGTTTTTCAAACTTTAACGCGCTCTAGCGCCTAAATCGTTCGTGCGAGAAAAAAACCTCACAGGTATAATTTGTAAAACATTTTATGTACTTTATTTTTGTATATATGACCTCTTCTCATAAAATGCGTAGTAGTTTACGAGTTATAAGCGAAAAAACTTTACCATTTTGAAGAGAGACTGTCGGTTTTATTACTCATTTGCAACGTTCTTTCATCCCGCATCGTTAAAAATTATGTATTTGATGGTTTAGTAAAAGTGTTTGCTGCCTCACGTACTAAAAGAAGAACGGTAAAATACAAGTATTTAGTAGATGTTTTATACTTATTAAAAGGTTTTTTACAATAACATTTTCAATCATCCCCTATCATCGCAATGAGTTGGAAAGTCCCCTATTTAATTTCTTATCAGAACTCCAAAGAGGGATGAAATGGACAAGGAACCACACTTTACTTTTTCGCAATATTTATCAATTACCATGTATGCTATATTTTCTTAATTATAAAATGAACTTGAACAATAATTGTGTTATTGAATTTTTCTTGTGAAAAGCTAACTTTAAACTGAGTGCGCTTTAAAGAAGTTAAGGTTGCAATTTTGCCCATGTTAGAAATCTTGCAAATAGTGCTTTACTGGAGCGGTTGAGCATTGAAACCTATTGAAGTTACAAAAAAATTATGTAGATAAAAAATAAAGTAGAAAGATTGGGCTATAATGTAAGCTAAATTTTGTTGCTGAAATGTTGATATTTAATAGAGATAAGGCTTACTGAAAGTGAGGAAAATTGCTTGCTTTTATTTACCCACTTTTGGGCCATTTTTAAATAAAAAATGAAAATTCTGAGATATACATATCGTACTCTAGGTATACTTTCTTCTTCACTTTAAGACTTAGTTTTGAAGAATAATTAACATAATGAACCTGAACCAACCGCTCCAGTAAAACGCTTTTTAATTTTTATATTTCTATTATAAGGACAGGGGCCTTCTGAAATTGGGAATAAATTCGCCTAACTATGTCAATTTTAATGTAGCTATTTGATAACAGTCGTCGTTATTTCTAAAGTTGCTTACTTTTCAAAATGAGCATATACCTTTCTCACTCTAGCATATCGCAACCTTAATAATTAGTAATACTAGTTTCTTGTACAGAAGCACTTGTCGGTATCTCTCTATAATTTCTGTTACATTTTAAGTAAATTATTAATAATAAACCTCAGCTTTGCCAGTTTTTATTTAATTGAAGTAGCAAACAGAACAGAAATGTATGTCCAAATTGTCATCCACTTTAAAACCTAATTTTATAATAGGGGTTAATTAAATAAAATGAAACTAGATAGCAAAATTGTTCTTGAAAACAGCTTCAAGAAGCCACAATCTTAAGAGCAAGTAAAGACCTTGCCACCGATATTTTATTTTGTGAAATGTCTCCTATTATTAGAGAAATAAAACTAAGTTTTATGACTAAAAATTGCTGCAGTAAAAAACTAAAAATAAAACAATTAATTTAAACTTATTATTTATAGATCAATATATTTACATATAACTCACAAATTAATAAGTCTATAAAAACATGAATAAAATACACTATCATCTCGTAACAAATTAATAAAAAATAATGTCATTTGTTTTTACATTTACATCAAAATTCACAAGATTTTAGATTCTACAATAAATTCAATCACACAAGCATAATAAAATAAAGTTAATATCACACTTTTATACCAGATTAACGAATTTGAAAAAAAAATTAAGATCAGTTATTCGCAGTAGTTCTACTTCTAGCCTGCTTTTGAGCATTTAGAACCATCAACTTTTCGCCAAGTCTAGCATTGTGATCCTTTAAATGTCTTATTAAATCAGCCTAGAAAGTTATAAGTGAACACTCACTTATTAAAACGTGATATAAATTTTACCTGTTTCTCAATAAAATCGTACACCTTGTCACCCAGTTGTCTATAACCAATTTCTCCTTGTGCAAAACTATCCGAAGTCGAACATGCATTCCATTCTTCTTTTTGCACATCTGGAGGTGGTTGTTGTTTGTTGAATTTACTTACTTTACCTAAAGTTTTTATAAATTAAAAAAAAATTAGCTTAGTTCGATATACTTTTGCACCTACTTATGTACGTTATGGTAAATCCTCCAAGAACGAGTAGTTCGATAGTAATTATTGCGCACAAATAACTTTTGGGGGAAAGTAACTGGCTGACAATACATTTTTCGATAAATTGATCCGAATAAAAGTGTTGCATCACAGTTTCTATCAATAAAATTATTGCCGTACACAAACTGACTAAGTAAATTGGTATTTGATGATGTGTTTGTGTTTTTTTATAAAACTCCAAATATCCATTTAATCTTAAATTATAATGTTTCACTCTTGCTACTTGGTCTACGACCTTAAAAGAAAACAAACTTAAAACCACATCGTACTAAATCGTAAATCTTCTTACCAGTGTTAAAAACCACAGTCCTACGTGAGCATAAAGTAGTATGAAATATTCTCTACATTTATACTCTTCACCAGGCCGATAAATAGCAAAAAATAAAGAAGCAACTTGCAACAGCAGTGTCGCTAGCAAGTGAACGCTAAACGGAAGAATAGTATTGAGTGGCTTGAATACACCAAACGATTCTAAAATCGGCTGCAAATATTCTCTATCTTCCATATTAGTAGAATCACTAAAAAATGTAGCGCCCTAAAATTTAGATAAGAAATAGTAAGCAAATGAATCACGAGAAATTAGAGGTTATGACAACAATAATGTCATTAAATCGTAAGTGCATGTGTACTTACACCTGTATTTGCGTGAATACTACGAGTTAAACTGACCATTGCATTTTAATTAATTTAATTCGTAAATTTCTTCCTAGTTCGCACACTTTTAAGTAATTGTTTACACAGTTAGTGGATAGCTCATTTATTTATTGAAAATATCGAAAAAAAGACAAAAAGAGACAGAACGAGTGATGAAAATTCTACCACAGAAAATGGCGATCTTAACAACTATCAAATTAGGCGCTTAATTTAAATATTGTTATACCACTACGAGCTCAAACAACTATATTATGTTCGGCCACTAGGTAATTTCTTAAAACTAGTTAGAGTATTTTAGAAGAGAAACAATATTATATAGAAACATAATATTAACCTATCATCTAATTGTAATAAGAAACTTAAAATGTACCGACAATCGACTATTAAAAGTTTAAGTAATTTCATGTAATTTTATTCCAAGGTTTGAAACTGTGGGTTGTATATCGTTCCTTAAGCGCTGTTTCATCTGTGCCAAACTGTTTCAATAACACTGAGGTCGGACTACAGACCTTCTCTTCAAGACACTTTTGCTAGGCCATACCATCTTGCTGAAAAAGAAAATTGTGTACCCTGTGTAGTAACGGCTGGTGTATTTTTAAAAGGGGTGGAAGCAATAGGTTTAATATTGATTGTTACAAAAATTTATCTGCCACTCTAATGAAATTAATGAATTTATAAACAATATTTACTAGAGTTGGTATGTAACCGAAACCTCTCGAAACCTTCAAAACTATAAGCAGAACCATCAAAACCAAGCAGACCTGCAGGTGTGTTTTATATTACACTAATATAGACAAGTGAAATTATACCTAATCTACTCACAAGGCGGAGCTATAAATCAATGACTGCCGATTAACAAAACTGAAAAATCAGCAGACATACATATTATTAAAAATCGAAATTCAATTTAAATTTCTAAAGTTTTGAGAGTTTCGAATAGCAATTTTAGCCCAAAGTTTCGAATGCTCCAAACTGACCCTATTTAGAGTGGTTTCGGGGTATCGAGTGTCTCATCCCTAATATTTACCTATTTGAAAATAAGTTCCATCCTGTTTTTCTTATTTGCAAATTTTTCGATAACTTGTTCGTTAAAATCAGAAATGTTTTTTACCAAATCTTTTCCAATATACAACATGGCAAGTGCCGAGTGTCTGTCTTCTCCCATCGTGTTATGCAGATACGCTTTTATTAGCTTCATTGTCGAAAAACACCTCTCTGGTTCAGAAGTTATCATTGGTAAAGTAATTAAAATTTTTAAAACTTTCGCGATTTCCCTAAACGAACTTGTGTCTAAGTCGAAGGAAATAATCATTTCTAATATTTTTAAACAACCGTTTAAATTAAACTCTGTATTGTCATAAATTTCTGGCCGCAAGTAGAAAACTTGCAACTCTAATATTAAATCGTCTTTGTTAACCATAGGAAACGCTTCACAAAAATTTTCTATATCTTGTAATGGTAGATTCTCTGTATACTTTTGATAGTTTTGTGAAAAAAATAATTTTGCACCTGAAAGATGATTTTTGAATTCAAAACGATCTTTAATTTGGGTAACTATAATGTCACAAATTTCTCTGGCAGACGAATTTAAATTCTCCGGTTGTAAGCTGCGTGGTCTCTTTGCTGGAACATGTAGAGGATCTTCTTTTATTGACGGTAAAGTATTTCTTAGGTTTTGGATACCATTTTCAAAATTATCAATTGCTTCTTGTATTTTTAGAGCATCCGTTTTAATTTTTTTCAACTGGTTAATGAGAATTTCAACATGAACCGTAAGTTTACTGAAAAACTTCAACCAAAATTGAAATGTATCATCATGTAGGCATTTAGCAAATCCAGAAGCCTGCATTGTTGTTTCTAGATTATACTGTTTTGGTATACCATCTTCAATATTTTCAAAACACTGTAATATTTCGTCTCTGTTTTCAAAAATGGTCAATATTACACGAGAACGAAAATCCCAGTTGGTTTGGGATGGCCTGGGTTTTAGTTTATCACAAACCCCATTTAAAGCGGCCATTCTAACTGGAGAATATTCAAAAAATGTCGAGATTCCATCTAGGTTTGCCAAAAATACACGTGCACTTGATACGCAGGATGCAGCTTGTTTCATTATTTTTTTAAGCTGATAGGTATAACAGTTCATATAATGTGCATTTTTATAGACTTCTTTAATTTTAACATTAACGCCACCTAAATGTTCACGCATAGCAGCAACACCGTCATAAGTATGTGCAATTAATTTATGGGGAACCTTTTTAAGGATGGGTTCAAGCTGTTCTAAAATGAACTTCGATATCCCTTCTCCTTCAGCATCGTGACTATCTGGATCTGAGAATCCCCAAAAGCGTTCATAAACTTTGCCATCGAAGTCATAACGTATTACCAAAGCTGTTTGGGCGTGCACAGATATATCTGTTGTATCATCGGCCATTATCGCAACAAAAGATGATTTTTCAATTTCCTGCAAAATATTTTCCCGGCACACTTGCAACATGCAATCTAAAAGTTCATTTTGAATTGTTTTCGAAAGATCTTTAAAAACGGAAGCGTCCTGTAAGTGACTATTTAAAGTAGCATCGATGTTTCTTGTATACTCGAATAATTCCAGAAATATATCTTGATCTTCATTAGACGAATTAACGCCTTCATCGCTACCGCGAAGAGATATATTACAATGCCCACATAATTTTAAAATGTCTATTATTTTAGAAAGAACGTGCCGATTTTTAAAAACTGTATTATTGTGGTTACAGATGGAATCCTCATAAGAGCGACTTACTGTTGAAGCTATACCACTTCTTCCTAGTAATTGAAAATTAATGAAATTATTTTTATGTTGGAACGAATGCTCGTGTTTTTTAATTTTAGTTGTTAGGTGCTTTAAATCGTTCTCCCCTTCTCTTGTCCAATTATCATCACCCCCAAATAGCAAACACACAAAACAAAACAAAGAGTTCCTTTCGTCACAACCGCACAACCACGCTGTTCTATCGTACAACCTTTTGTCAAATTTGCGGGTGAAAGTTCCTCGACTTTTACATTCTTTTTGCACTTGCACAATAATTAGATTTGGAGTGGGCTTTCCACTATTTTTTATAAAAATTTTTTCCTCCAAAGTTGTACTCAAGTTCTTATTTATTAATTCAGATACCTTCATGGTTAATTAAACGAAATTACAGTATACGTTTACCAAAGACCAAACCCAATAGGATATGTGTGTTATGTGACGACTGGAAACTGCGATGGGCGCAAATTTACGAGTCCAACACGAGTCACGCACGAGTCCAACTAACTTATCCACCATTTATTCAGACTCCACAAATTGTAAATGTGTAACCATGACAACTGCACGTTCGGCAGCAATGATGCCGTCGTGATAAAGAGCGCCGTAACCCGTTATCCCGTATCTACAAGTTCACTTTCGAGAAAACAGAGTACCCTAACGTGTTTTGAATAACATTTAAAAAAAAATTTATACTTTTTTTTTGAATGGAAAATTTGATGGAAGTAGTTTCAGATCTATCATCTATAAATTAATTAATTTGACTCACGGAACATTAGTAAACTAAAAATATAAGTTTATACGAGCTAACGTTGCTAACGCGCATGGCTCATGAGTCCAAAGCTTAGTGCATTTGCACTAGCGTCGCGTTTTAAGTAGCAAACAATTATACAGGATGATACGATATTCCTTGGCCAACAGGCTAACACTCTAACACATGTATCTACTATCTACACAGGTCAATAAAGCACTACCAGCCCCTATAACAAAGAGGCGAAAGCTCAATAATAAGAAAGCTGTGTGGCTGCCATCATAGCTGCCTGTCAATACTGTCTTCAGAAAGTTATTTAACTACCAAATCGTTTGGTGGTAAATTTCTATGAGGGACTTCTGCTACGGTATTGCTATGGATCCACCATTATACACACCTGAGTCGAAAGAACAATAAAAGTGGATAGTGACTAGTGACAGGTAAAAGTTTACAAAAGAAGGCAAAAATTATTTTATCGGCCGAGAAGATGATGGCCACTGTCTTTGAGAATTCTCAAGGAGTCGTCCTCGTTGACTACTTGGAAAATTATGTCTATTATGCCATATTACTGGACCGTTTTACCTAAATTCTGCTGCCCCGATTGGCTCCAACACACCTGTACTATCCATTAATTTGCCACCTCTACATAAGGTCGCTGAGTGTAGGCTGTAGGCCTAAAGGTTCTCCAATGAGTCTAACTACAACGATCAATTCGTGTTGGGGGAGTTCTGGCTCGACATGGCCGAAATAAGCATCACCCTCTCCGCAAAAATCCTGCAGTCCATCCTACGAAGAGGATGGATCGACATTTGACGGTCAAGGGGAGACCACTTGGAGGAAACTCAATAGGCCCGATTAAGTGGCCTTAATTAAGTGCAGGGAGCTATCTCCCCTTCCCTAAATGATCCAGATCCAGAATGTAAACTGGACTGTAAGTGCGACAAAACACAAAACTCTAGGAAATCTTGCAGAAGTCTCTTTCAATACATATTTACAGTATTGCAAGCGACTTGTGCTAGACTTCCTAGAGTTTTCTTGCACTTACAGACATTTTCTATCTGACAGTTTGTTCAACATCGCCGAATTTGACAGTCTGTCCCAGATTTCCCTAACAATCTGTAGCTTTACTGATAACATTTTGGTCCAGTCTAGCATACTCAATTTCTACGTATGTCGCTTGTAATTTCCTGAATTGATCGTTGAGGTTAAGTGATCACACATTACAAATGACATTTTACAATTAAATTTTCTACTTCAAAAATATGACTATTAGATTATTGCAGTGTCGGTTTGGAAGTAAGATTAACATTTTTATCATTTTTAGAAGGACTACAATTATTAATTTTAGGTCACTATCTTCCTCAAAGATACATTATGTGCTTCATGACGTTTTGGGGCTTGCTAATGAGCTACGGCACGCGAAATTGCGTTAATATTGCCATAACGAAAATAGTAAAGCCCGTAATTCACAACAACACACACATAAACACGTCTTCGACTTCGAATAAGTGCCCCAATAACAATCCTCCGGCTCCACAAATAAAAGTACGTCTCACGTAATAAACTATTTACTTATGGTTCTTATCATCTTTTTAAATTAGGGCGGAGAATATGATTGGAGCGAAAACGATCAAGCTCTGGTTCTAACGGGATTTTTTTACGGATATGCTCTTTGTCATGTGCCAGCTGGAGTTCTGTCCGATCATTTTGGAGGAAAGCACGTTTTGGCCACTGGTGTAGCTATATCGGGAATTGGGAGTATTTTGTTTCCTTTGTCCGTTCATCTGACTTCTGGAAATATTTGGCCACCGACGATTTTGAGATTTATAATGGGAATGGCGCAAGTAACTTAAAAATATCAAATACTGGATCTGATGAATCTTCTTATGGGTGGCATTTTAGAGTCCATTATTTCCAGCCGCTACAACTTTGACCGGCTTGTGGGCACCACAAGGCGAACGTAGTACGATCGGTTCGATTATTCTGACCGGTTCACAAATTGGTAGCATTCTTGGCAATTATCTCACGCCCCTGCTTATATCATCGTTCGGAACTTGGATGCTTCCTTTCTATTTTTGGGGATTTGTATCGCTCGTGTGGTACGTTCTTTATATATTTATTTGTTATTCGGAACCTGCCAAATGCCCGTTTATTACAAAAGAAGAGGCGGATTATTTAGCGTCAGAAATAGGTAGTACTAAAGTACTCGATTACTATGTTACGTTTTGCTCACATCTTTTCTTTAAGGTCCAAGTCGTAGAATGAAAATACCGTGGTGCAAAATTCTGTCATCGGCCCCAGTTTGGGCCATTGTTGCCCCATCTATTGGGCACGACATGATGTTTTACTTTATGTCTGTGGATTACCCAAAATACCTAAGCGAGGCGTTACAGTACACCTTAGACGAAGTAGGAATTTATAGTTCTACGCCATACATTACACTATGGATGGTCTCAAATATATCTGCTCTCTTCTGCGATTACTTAATTCGTCACGAAATCTTAAAAATTGTTCACGCTCGTAAAATTTTTTGTACCATCGGTAATTAATATTTCGAGTTATATACGTAAAAGCTAATTTTAGACGATCTTTTCAGGCTCTATATTCCCTGCAATATTTCTCATTTTAATAGTCTACATGTATTGCAATCGTAATGCTGCTGTCGTTTTCGCCTTTTTATGTTTAACCACAATGGGCCCCTATTATCCAGGTTTAAGAGTAAACCCTGTGGATATTACAAAAAACTTTGCCGGAATAGTTATGGCAGTTAGCAATGGAGTAGGAGTTTTCATATTTATTCCAATACCACAACTAGCTGGACTATTAGTAAAGGAGGTATGTACAAAAATAACGATGACTAGAGGCAGTTTCAAGTGCAACTCTTCAGGAGAACAACAAACCAGCTTTATTTTATTAAAAAAAATTTTTTTAGCACACGCCACAAG
Organism: Malthinus flaveolus; assembly: GCA_950108345.1. Taxonomy (NCBI): domain Eukaryota; kingdom Metazoa; phylum Arthropoda; class Insecta; order Coleoptera; family Cantharidae; genus Malthinus; species Malthinus flaveolus. The sequence goes on from OX467285.1 coordinate 71,304,304, forward strand.
AATGGATTCCACTTTTTTGGGTAATGTCCATCTCGGCTGTTTTATTAAATTTCGTTTTTCTAATTTGGGGCGCAGCTGAACGACAAGAGTGGGATACAGAAATACCTAGTTGACTAATTAAAACTAAAAATTAAATTTTTTGTAATACTTTATTTTACTGTTTTCAAACGGCCTTGGTTAAATCGAGGCTCAACTTTTACAAAAGTTGATGTGTACTAACTTATAGCCCAGTATAAATACTGTGGGTCAAGATTTTCCAAAATGCGAACAAAATAACTCCCTTTTGTGGGCCACGCTGTTTTTTGAAGTTGATATTTAGTTTGTAGCGCCAAGACCACACATAGTTAGTAGTTTCATAGATAAAGTATACCTTTACTTTTGAATTTTGTTTAGAGAGCTCCTCAGAGTCGTTTTGCAAAACTTCGACCAAGTAGCATCATGCTCAAGTTTTTTGAGGCGAGAATAAGAAAATGGGGAAAACCATGGTCCGAAACGATCTATAAGTAAATTAAAATTACAAAATGTTATGGGCGAAATTGTCGATCCTTGTTTCAATAAAGCTCCATAAATGAACCAAACGCAAGCGTAATATAGATTTGCAAACGTATATACGACCTATTCGGCTTGTCTTTACATAATTTCTTATAGTAAAAATAAATTAATGGTTAGTGTGTGGTCAAGCCTGCGCTATCTTCCCACCACTGCCTGATCACTCGTGCATTTGTCCAGAAAGTGGGATCTATCTATTATGGCTACTCGGAGGTGCTTCGAGGAAGTCTTTCTGTAGCTGATGCTTGTGCTGATGGCGAGCAGCCATTTTTGGATCGAGCGACCTAACTTTCTTCTTGAGGGTGCCAGGTGTGAGTTACGATAACTCGTCGTTCCTTATCATCATTTGACAGGTTCAGCAACAGAAGTTTTTTGGGCCCCACGGGAGTCAGAGGTGGTCTGGTTTGAGACGGAGGGGGTGCAGGGTCTGCCTGTCATGGCAAGCCTCCTTCGCTTATTCGGCTCGGCACCGCTGATCCTGTGCTTTTTAGGGCCCGATAATGCAGCGGCATTGGTGTTGGCAACTAATAGCGGAGTATCCGAGAATGCTCCCGCTGTACTTTCCCTATCAAAGGGATAGTGGTTTTTTGCGTTTGTTTATTATCCGTGTCAGGTTCTGAAAATTCGTCCTCTGGACTCTCCACCCACCACAGAGACCAACAAGGGGACGTCACACTGTAACGCCAGGTCTACCCAAAGACTTGATATCAAGTTAAGTAGTAATGCCAAATGGCAGTAAATTAAACCAAAAACGCTTTTTTGACTTCAAACTATATTTTGATGTACATTTAGGGCCTATCTTTCTATTACTTCTCCTTCTTTAACACCCCTCCGCTCTAGCGAGACTCTTGTACTCTCTATAATACCTTTTTGTCTTAGGTGAGCTATTTTGTTTCTCTTCCAGTTCTTTGGTTCAGATTTACGTTTTTTCTTTTTTACATTATACATATTTTCCGACTCTTCGTGATTTGTCACACTTTCGGCGCCTTTGGAAGAGTTACTATCTTCTGCTTCGTCTTCCGTCTAAAATCAGAACGTTTTCATTCTAAACTTATTACGGGTTCATGTTGAGGGGAGTTATTTCTCTAATAATACTGAAATAATAATTACCTAGCATTACTTGTAATTCTTCAATTATTATTTTGTCATTAACATCTTTTCATGGAGCTTCATTGCAGCCTGCGTAGGTCGATTCCGGTAGTTTTTGACTGCTAACTGAATTTTAGGAGAGCTCTTTTTGAATAAGTATTGGATCTACTTTAATGTATCCACATTATATTCTAAAAAATGTACAGAATATACATTATCATTACGTATTATATCAAACTAAAGCCCTAAGCAAGAGGAATAAGTTATAAGAGTAAGGTATGACCTAGGTACCTTTATCGGAATAGTATTCAGTTTGTATACAAAGGTTTTTTTAAGTCCAAAAAGTGGCGAAAAGTACTAATTATAAACTAAAGTAGGTTTTCGAGTAAATTTTGTAACAAATTTAATAATTTATTACCCAAAATTGCTTAAAAAGTACAAAATTATGTTATAAACAGCTAAGATTAGTCTAAACGGGATGTCTCGTTTTGTTTGTTAATGTTAATATCAAGTCCCGCCTTTCTCACAGCTTATATAACCATTGCATTGTTGTGAAAGTTGGAAAATACACTCCATGCAACTTTGCATGGGCCCAAGACACAATATTTCTTTTATTTTCATTTATCGCTTTTAAATTAATTTCACTTTCTATAATAACTGATGAGAAGTATTTAACCGCTCTTTAATTTTGTTAAAATAGTAATTTTTTTTAAACTTGAACCAAACGTGATTATTACAAAATATTTATTGCTAAACGAGTAGGTATACACACTACACTCGAAACCCAAGATCAGTGAAAGTCTATTACTGTACAATATTATCTTGCTTTAGGCAATTAATTGCTTACACTTTATAATTTGTCATGTAATTTCTAAAATATTTATATCTGCAACAATTAGCTCTTTTTTGTACTTTTAGGTAAAAATTTAAATTAATTCGTACCAAAAACAGCTTGTAAATGAGAGTTTCTATTTTGAATTGGGATAGTTTCGTGAGAAAAATTAAATTTATGCAGCAACAAGGGCTCTTAGTTGAATACTTAATTAAAAACTTACTTCTGATTAAAAATTAACTGCATGAACATAAAGGACTTTTAAGGAAAACTAAAATCCAAAATTTGAACTTTATTAATTCAAAATTTAGATCCTTTTTTTCCCTGCTCCACCAACTTCCTTAATATAGGAAGCAAAAATATTACCTATAGCCTTTAAATCCGTACAAATATCCAACGTTTCCGTATTGTTAACGTGTCGAGTTATTGAGTAAAAACAGAAAGTCTTATATTATCTGTGTAGTCTTAAGATTCATTCGTTGACGTGCCTCCAGATCACATCTAAAAGTGGTCTTTCAATATTACTCAAGACACAAATACAAGAGGTGCGTTTTGCGTGTACATATTAGTTCTCCATGAGTTTAATTAAATGGTGTAAAGTGCGCGCCTTTTTGTGCGTTACGTTAATATTATATTTTTGTTCTTGCGAACAGGATATTAAATCGAAAGACATTAATCACAGTAAGAAAGCAATTAATTTACTTAGTTAAAAACTTAAGAAAGTTTATATTTTGCAAAAAACATTAAATTATTCTAATTTTAGTCGATTCTAAGTTACATAGTCCTTTACGTATTAACATCAAAACAAATGCAAGCGTGACTAAGAACGAAAGAAAAGATACGCTCAAATTAGTATGTCCTCATAAGTCAACTCGTATACCATTTTTTTCTCCGTCGTGCAAGTCGTCAAAAGACTGTCAATTTTTGGGACAAACTTTTCTGTGCTGTAATAAAAGATGCGTTACAGGTGCCCCATTGCCAAAACCCGATATACCTCATTCACGTAAGTAAATTTAAAAAAACAGTCGTTCAGAGAAGAGAAGTCGCTCACATTCATACCATTCTTTAGCACACATTTGATTAATCGTTTTGTTTTCATGTGTGGCGTGGAGAAGACGAAGGGACCTATGCTTATTAGTTATTAAAAAATCAAAAACATATAACAGAAGGCATATCAAAGACTTCAAAAACTCAATTACTCAATTGTGTTAATCATAGGTGCATCCCCTAATTATAATAGAGGCGAAGAGCTCCTAGGTTCTAAAATATGAAGTACTGTACGTTTCTAGATATTCCGAAACGACTTCTTAGCTTTACTTACCTACTGTAATCCGTGTTTAAAAGAACCATAAATTAAACTTACAAAGCCACCTTAGACATTAGTTCAAAATTTTGCCTATTTTCTTTGATTCTTCCAGGTAAAATTGTGAACAAATGTCTAAAGTGGCTTTGTAAGTTTAATTTATGGCCCTTTATCCGCATGGATTACGATAAGTAAAGTCAAGAAGTCGTTTCGAAATATCGAGAAACATACAGTACCTTAAAACAGTAGCCAAAATTTAAGTTTAATTTAAGAGGGGGGGTAAAAGGGGTAGCTATAAAATTAATAGAACCTATATTTGATGCTGATACATTTGAACATAAACTCAAAATCGCGAAACAACTTACATTTACAGTAGTTTGGAAAAAAATCTCCACAACAGTCAGGTTTGTGACTCAGATCTTCAGACCCTCTAAACCCTTAGTGTTCGACCTATGCTGCAAATAACGAACCTTATAACACCTATCTGGAATTATGTTAAGACTATTAACTCAGTGTACTTGAGCTAAAATCAAGAATTACACAATCTTTTTACACTGTTGCCCACACAGTTAAAACGGGTTAAAATCCAGCTTCTAACATTTTCAATTCTCATCATTATTTTAAAATATTACTTTTGTGGTGCGTAACAATCTCCTAAAAATTCATTAAATCAGCATTTAATTAATGAATCTACTATGCAATTGTGAAGTAAACTTCTGTTGTTCTGTTATATGTGAAAGCACGAAGATACGCATATTTAAATAAACGCACACTAATTTGTCAATTGTTTAGTGGAAATTATTATAATTATCTTTTTGTTTATTGTAAGGCATTATCAAATTAATGATATTACTTAACAAAAAATTACATATTTACTACAAGGACGTCTAATTATTACTTTTTGCTCTTTAAGAACCAATTTATTTACGTTCTTGAAAAAGTAGAGCATTGAGATGTTAAGTAGCTCATTACGATATTTACAAGCCAACAGAGAAAGGGAAAATGGTTTCAATTTTTAAATTACACTCTCACCTTTAAAACTTATGTAATTGCAAAATTTGTTTGGATGTGCTTTGCTAAAATAATAGCAGCTCATATTATACGGTAGTCCACATTCTTAGCTCATTTCTGAACAAAGTTTTTGTGGCCGCAGAAAATTCACTGTAAGAATTATTATAAAATAGCTCTTTTGCGCGGAGTAAATCTCCTAAAAAATTCTTCGCGCTCGAATGAACCAATTGATTTTGAAAGGAGCTTCGGGCTCCGACAAAAGACAACACGTCCGCCAAGAATGATTTCTGATTTGTAGAGTCAAATTTGGAAGATGTTACTGAATTCAAGCTCACGCGTAGAGACTAAAGACCATTACGGAGAATTTTGTTGGCTGATGATGTAGTGTACGGATGTTTAATCACAATTTGAGTGTTTCAAGTCATTTTTCTACTATACCAGTAATTACCTTACAAACCCAGACCTCAGACGTTTGGATATAATATCCAATCCAGTAATATAACTGCCAATTGGTATTCTTAGAAAATGTTAAACATGAACAATTTCACATGCCAAAACGTGTCTCCTCATGTAGATCCCACGCAAACTCTTGTTCTCTGTTGCAAAGTAAATAATCTAATTATGCTTATTCGCTTCGTTTCATCAGACTTAGGTTTTACTTTTTTGCAAGGTTTAAGCTTTGCTTGGCGCATCTCACAGTCCAAGATAGGCATTTGCTGTCTTTGCCACGAGCTTTTTATATACTTTAGAAGTTTCAGATGAAGAACTTTCAACCAAACACTTTTAGCTTATAGCGTGTATTTTAATCCGTCATTAATTGAACTCTTTATCTATTATTCAAAACTTAAGTTAAACAAAATTTACGTATATGAATAAAACTAAAGTATCTCCTCGCATAAATTATATTTAGATGATCTCACGACATGTTTCGGATTATTATCGATTATTAAACAAAATTGATTGGTTTGTTCCAAATCAGCAGATTTCTCCAATCTCTGTTATTTTGATGTTGGATTCAACTATGTAACAATGATGAGCATTTTACAATGCAGAAAATAGGGATACTCCCAACTTCCAAGGGTGATTTTACAGAACCTTTAGTTTTTAGTTTAAATTTATAGCAGAATCTAATCTAGGCTCCACCTCGGGTAAAAACTTTAAATTTTACAGTAACATCTACTTTCTGTAAGATACAGAAGAAACAATTTCTTTCTGTTAACTGACTAAATTGACTAAATAATTTTCTCAGTAACTAGCTTAATACAATTTTAGTGCTATAATTGAGCCAATCGTGTTTGTTTCGCCAGCATACCTAAAGTGGCCCAATCGGCTAATTTACCCTACAGTACGCACTTGTATGTGGATTGCGATTTTTGAAATGAACACCACGGCAGTGTACACAAAATTTCCTGTACATTGACCACGGAGAAGACAAAAGGGTGCTTACTAACGCTATCATAACGATTTGCTCTGGGAAGCTCAAAAAGAGCGTAGTTCGAATATTATTTTGTATTTTAAATTCAATATAGGTACTATATCGCTTCATAAATGCTTCAGATCCTCGTTTGCATCAATTTATCCAACCAAATCGAAGAATAAACATTATTTTCTGCTAATTTTCCTAGCTATTCCATTTACGGAAACTTTTCCCATCTGTTTTTTAGAGGCCCTTTAGCCTTGGTCTCATTTGTTTAGAAAAATGAGATAAAATAAAGAAACTTTTCTCCTCTATTGGGGTATACACAGAGGGTACATAAGCGTCATATTGTATGAAAAAGATATTTTATAGGGGAAACATGTTATATCAACTAGGAAACCCACATATTTATTATAATGCTAATATTTTACTGCAAGAAAAGAAGAGCCACATAACGTGGAGAAATTAATTAAATTAGTATGAATAAACATCTTCAAATCACCTTAAATATTTTCCTCTCATTTACATTTTTATCACATAAAATCTCAAAATTTATTTCGAGATTTTCACATAATAACTTGTTGAATAATATTGTTCACTCCACCGTTACATAAGCATTCATCTAAGAAATCATAATCTAATAGCTCTATTCATAAATTTTACGTAAATTAATTTCAGATTTAACGTTTCAGCAATGTTTGGAGTCATAGATCGAGTATGCCCAAAAGATCCTATGCCAGAATTTTTACCAGTTAAGGAATGTACTACTGACACAGATTGTGGCATCAGAATATGTTGTCCAGAACGCCCTATGCAAGGAGTCGAAGTAAAATACTACTGTCGAAATGCGGCACCAAGATTTAATAAAATGCCAAATGTAAAAAAAATGTTATTACGTAAGAATATCCTAATTTCTTTTTATCTTTACTTATTGTATTTTCTTACAGCTTTAAAAAACTTTATAACGTATTTACAATGCACGCCACCACCTCCTCCATTTTTAGATATATTTCCAAGAGCATGTGAAAGACTCTTAGATTGTTTTCCTAATTTGTGTTGCCAAGAAAATGGAAAAAAATTCTGTAGACCTCCGAGGAAATCATTTTTTGCTCTAATAGTCCAATCTGCTCAGGTAAATATGAACATTAAAACAAAAATTCATCTTTAATCAAATTCATTTTAGAAGGTAGGCGCATCAGAATTTGCCAAGAACTTTATCAAGAGAATATCCTAATCTGAATTGGAAAAACAACTTTGCTCTTGTGCAAAGGATTCAATACCATAATCTTGACTGATGTGATAATAATTAAAGTATAATTTATTGTAAATAACAACTACATATTAGAAGTTTTTTTTTTATTATTAAATTTTTAGTACCATTTTATTACAATACTTTAAACAAGGAAATATAGAAAATTGTTCTTCTCCATGTACTGACGTAACTTTGATTTAATCCAGCTGAAAGAAAAAATTTTTTATTAAAAATTCTCAAGCTTCGCAATTCATTCAAGTTTGGGGTGAAACCAAATTTGACGTGCAGTAACTAAACTATTTTTTATAAAAAGGCTTGAGACGTTCATACACTTTATTTTTTACAACAGTCAGATCTCTGTCGAAACAGGCAAGTTCAATAGATAGGACATAGCCACCTATCCCTTTGGAACGTACTTTGTCACATGTAGCAATGTATTTATAACGCAACGCACAAAATCAAAATATTATTGGCAAATGTATTGGCATGCATTTTTTAGTTACTTTTAAGATTAAACAATTTACCTTCTTAAATCCAATGTCATTGGCATACTCTCTGAAGCACTGACGGCATAAATTCAAGCCATATTTGCGGATTAAACCATGCTTGTTCGAACACGATCGACTGTAAAAAGAAATAAATGATTAAAACTCGAATTTCATAAGTTTCCAATAAAATATAAGATATACTCCAGTATTACAATTTTGTAAATTGCAATAAAAACACGTGTAACGAGTAAATAACATTGAGGTTACATTGAAAGCAATCCTTTTATTATTAAAGTTCTAAATATTTTACTAGTAAAATACTTACCAGGACCTGGATCCTTGTCCATATTTACGAGGGTGAGAATACCATATATTTTGGAAACCCATTTTTTAAGTAAAGCAAGTTCTCTTCTATTAAACTGCTATCCAGAAAGAAAGTTGGACATCGACAATGACAGTTTTGGTACCAAGAGCGACCTCCGCGACCTCTACTCAACAATTACAAACGTAAAATCCCTAAAATTCAAATATTTTCCCTCTTATAGTATGAATGCTCATTAAAAATCTCATTCGCTTCGTTTCAATTAATTAACGATTATTAGAAATATCATTTATTTAAAAAAGAACTACACATTAACATGAAACATTTGAAATTTGTTCACTAGTTTCAGTTTTTAATCTAATAGATTGCATAAGATACGGGATTCTTTCAAAATCTGGTAAAGATTCCCATAGATTCAAAGGTATAGGAACAACTGTATACTTCTTCATTTCTAACGTTTTAATCAGAAGAGATGTAGTTCTTTTCATCTTCTTAGTATTTATAGTATAATGGTGGCTTCCCAAACCAAGAATGAGGATCCTAAACAATCAAAGCTAATAATAAATTTAACTCGTAAACAGACAACTTACACTTGACTATCAGAAGGAACTTCTACATCTTCTAACAAACTAATGCTTTTCATTAATGCCACTGGGTAGCCACCTTTTCGCATCAGCACTAAATGATCTGCAAAGATTTACAAAGTATAACGAAATTGTTAAAATTACTAACAAAGCTACCTATGTTAAATCCTAAATCACTCTTTATACAAGTAGCTAAATAATTTTCACCACCAAGAGCCCTTTGTAAGGCCATTTCTAATGGATATTCTACAACAGGTTTAATTTTAGCTTTTACATTTTTTATTGACGAATTAGACGGTAACAAATATTTGAGCTCAGGCCTAAACGTAGAAACGGCCTCATTAATAAGAATGCAATATTCGTAATCATTCGCATAATCTAAAACAAGCAATGTAAAGTTCCATAAATATTTTGAAGAGTTTGCTCACTATGTTTAATAATGAAATTAATATTATTCTCATCTAGGGCATTTCTCAAAACATCAATTTGGTAAATATCTAAAGCGCATAACGATGCTGCAAGTTTCATCCACAAAATTTCCTTCTTATTAGTAGATACAAAACAATTTGTATTTAAATATCGACTTTCAATGACATCCCAGTCTGCAGGTTTAAATTCGCTTAAAGCCGTTGCAGTTGCTATGACATACAAATTATGAGATTTTTCAGTCAGTACATCTATGTCTTGCACACATTTTTTAATTGTATAGTTTAATAATCTATCGTTAGAATGGCTCTACAATTTATACGATTAATTTTTCATTGCACAGCTTGCTGCTTCTACTTACAATACGAATAAATTTATGTAAAACATACACAGCTTCATCAAAACCTAAATCTTTATCCACAATATAATTAGCGCAAGCATCTAGAATTTCTTCATTGTAATAGAATTGATACTTATTAGAATATTTGAATATCATTTTTGAGGCAGTAGTTTGAATATCATTATACTCCATCGTATCGATGCCACATAAAAACGATTTTACAGCACTTTCAAATATGGGTCTTAGATATTCGTCTTCTTTTATGTCGCATAGAGACCAAATAATACTTTTAGCAATTTTAGGATCAATCGTACCACCCACTTCCATTTGCTTTCTTAAACAATTTACAATCAACTCTAAAGATTTAGTCAACATAGGTTGTCTCGAAATAAATTGTAAATATTCAGTTAAATGTAATAAATTATCTCTTTCAATTTTCATCGGTAAGTTAACTTCAAATACGATAGGCAACGCTATTAACAATCCATCGACTAAAGGAGAGCTTTTAAATTGTTTGAGTAAAAAGTTTAAAAATATGATGTGTTGCAAAGATAAGTCGTTGACATTATGTCTTATGAGTTGTAAAAGAACTTGAATAATTGTACTATTCGAAGATACTCCAACGAACGATATAACTTTTAAAGCTTCGATTAAATCATTTAGTTCAATTACTCGTGACTGTTTCTTCAAGTAGTAACACAGTTTGTCAAAATCGGGGTGCTTAATAATCTTCTGAGTCGATAAAGTCGCACTAAAATTTTTCTAAGTATCAATCGTAATATTCAGTGTGAAAACTTACTTTCCATATTTCTGTAAAGCAAATAAAGATCTTAAAGCTTGCAGTAATTGTTTACTGTTCATAATTTTGTGATGAACACCGACTAATTCAAGAACTTCATACGGACTTGATGCATTTTTTAAATCTTGGAATAAGTAATCCGGAGCAGTTTGTAAATTAGTCGTAGTGAAAGGTTTTGGTATTAAATCTGAAATAAATGATGTTTAATGTAATATTTTATGTATAGGATGTTCTATTTACCTTTATTATAATTCGAAAAGCGCCTTAAATAACCTAAATTACTGCTATATATTCGGTTAAAGGCCAATTTTATACAATGCGTCATTTTGAAACTTTCAGAAACTAATTTTACTGAAAAGCGTAAGACATTTTTGGCAAATGTGTTTTTAAATTAATTTGTAAAATTAAATAAATATAATATAAATTACATTCACTAACCTAACCTCAAAGTCACGCATGTAAAGCAGAGGTGTCAAAGGCAAATTTTTACGGGCCCCACGGGCCCGTAGGCCTTTAAAAATATACAAGGTAAATCGAAAATAATTTACTAACGGCAAATAACAGCCGATTTTGCTCGATCTCGTGTCATATGTAACCGGATCAAACGTAGATTTGTAATAAGACTGATGATAGCAGATTATAGGTTAAGGTATAATACGAAATACGACTATGAGCTGGCAGTAAATCAATTTGCAGATAATGGTTGTTTAAATGTCAAATGTTGCAATCGAACAAAAATGAAAACAAAGATGTCTTTCTTCATGACTAGCGCAAAAATGACATAAAAATAGCAAGTTGTTGAATAATCTGTTAATTGTTGTTGTGTACGTGTATGTGTACATTGAGCTAGTAATTGGAAGACAGTTTGAATTATTTTGAAGATTATGATGGAAGTGGACGAAGAAAATAAGCGTTTTCAAATTTTGGGATTCAAACCCCAAAAAGAAAATGTATACAATAAGCTACTGCCGTATGCTGATAAGTTGGATGCGGAATCAAATAAGTTGTTTAGCGATATTAAAAGTAATCTGGTAAAATCTGTCTTATGCAGAGAAATGCGCCCAGGCTGCTTGATTTGGACGTCGAGGTTACATAAGTAAGTCGATTCTTTGAAAAATTTTTAACAAAAATCGTGTCATGCAATTTGACATTTGATTAAGGTTTATTGTATAATTTTATTTTGTCGAATATAGTAGTTGCAATGGTTTTAAGCAAAGCTTTGTAACATTAGAATGCCTACTAGGTAGCTAGGTACGGGTACGGTACTTCACTTTCGTTTGAGAAATGTAGTTGTAAGTATTAAAATTTCTCTCGGAATTATTTTTTTATTCGCCATATCCGATTGATTCGATATCAGGTGTATGTAAAAAAGACGTATCTAGAGAATTTATTACTGATATGTAATTAGTATTTTGTAGCCTTTGCCTTGATTGCCTTGAATATAATTAGGTAATTTAATCCTATAGATAATTAATTTAGAAGATAATGTACTTTTACATTTCTTTGTTTAACTTGAAAGATAAATTTAAAATTCACTGGGTAGCTATTGATAATTAAGCAACTATTATACATAATGATTGTATTAATAGCTCTTAAATTATTTATGTTGTTTTTAAATTGTTCAATGTCGTTCATTGTTGGCACTAAAGTGGCTATATTAAATTCCTACAAAATAAGAACGGACTTACCTATTATTCCAATCATTATGATCGTCTTCAAATTCGAATAAGTTGCATCATAAAAAGGAATTTAAATAATCTTGTTCTCCCTATCTTTTTTACTTTGCATTGTTTACCTATTATTGAGCCCATAGACTTAGGTACAAACTTGTTCGGTGTGACAAAATGTTCTTTTTCAGATATATTAAAATTTATGGTTTAAAATTTTCAAAGGAAGATCATATTGGCCTAGTGCTCTTGTATTATGAACTTCTGACGATTCCAAATTTAGAACCTACAAGGATAATTAAATTTGCCAGCACATTAAGTGTCCTACTAAAGTAAGTTGTACATCAAGTTCATTTGGCATTACTTCTTACTATTTGTATTTTTAGAAAAAAGTTGCTTTCGCCCGACGAATTACAACTTAATTGGAGACCACTTCACGACATGGCGACTAGAGCATTGGAAAAGAACAAAAGTGGTATAGGAATGTACACATATCCACCAGCATTTGAACTCTGCATCGAATCGATGATTCGTATATGTCGTATGTAAGTCACTTACACGACTTATTCTATCAGTACCTGAACGTAAAATATCTTACAGCTACTTTCCCGTGGAAGCGACGCAAGAAATTTTAGACGAATTTCGTCCCAAGCTTTGTCTTAATGACGTATCTACTGCAATAGAATTATTTGAACTATTTTTGCCTGTGGTTGTCAAGCCCGAAAAGGTACATTTGGGTTATGGTTTATGGTTAGAAGAATTAATGCACTTTTGGAAAGTATGCCATAATGCTAGTAAATGGGAAAACGTAAGTTAAAGCTAATAAATGCAATAATAAATCGTTACTAGATTCATTTTTAGTGCTTAATGTGGTTATTAGCACGATTAGCTAATCATAATCCTGGTCAAATCGACTGGGAACCTTACATTCCAATTATGTTCGTTCGATTCCGTCGAACATTTCATTTACCTGTTAGTTATCGTAAGAAACAATCTGCAAAGCAATACAAGATCGATAGCTCTGCTATGGCTATATGGATCGTATACTGTATAGGAGGTGAAAATAAAACCACATTTTTCCATTTAGAAAAGCTAATGCAAACTTTGGAAACTTACTATCATTCTGCTAATTCTGGAAAGTAAGGATGCTTAAAAACTCACTTCCTTTTAGTTACATTTGATTTCTTTGGTTGATTTTAGATGGTCACATAAAATTCGTGATCTACTGAAAAAGCTCGCCACGTATTTTGTTCAGAGAGTGCATTGCGAACGTTATAAGAAAAGAAATTGGGAATCTAGAACACCGGATCATTATAAACTTACCGACAACGACATAGAAAGATTTATTAACATAATGAAACCTTGTTTAGAACAAGCCATGTTTTCTCGCCAAGGAAATCAAGACGTCGCAGTTGCCATGCAGTATTTATCTACTTTAAGACCCGACATAATAGCTCCCATAGTACTCGAGAAATTATATAGTGCGATGGATAGCTTAACCGAACCTCACAAGCTTACTTCGTCGATGATATGTCTCATGTCAATTGCTAGGTGATTAATTGCAAAATGTATTTTAAAAATGTTTTCAATAAGTAAATTTTAGATTTATGGTTCAAGATTCAAAAGAGAAGTATCCAGAAGGCCCTGTTCACATATTTCCTATACTCCAGGCTCTACTTCCAGCAATAGACCCTAATGATACGAGAAAATGTTTCGTCACCTTCAACATAATTGCTCACTTTTGTAATCTTGCGCCTTTAGTAAATTCGTCTGAAGCTTACAAATATTATGATGACCTAACGGAAGAGGAACATACAGTGTGTGAAGCTTCCGCATGCATGGAAGATTTCGTATTACAGTTTTTTGACAGAATATGCGTTTGGGTCGAATCTAACTCCTTGGAATTCACTCGTTTGGAACAACCCGATAGCGATAGTAAGAGCAGATTAGAAAGTATGTCAGAGTCAGCATTATTTTCTGTTATTACTTCGGTACTCTACCAATGCTCTCCACAAATTTTTATGGTAAAGAAGTCGTTAAGTTGTCGCATATTTTTTGATTATAAACGTATTATTTAGGTCGCTTTGAAAAAAATTCATAGTTTTGCCACAGATCGCATTTTGGAATCGAAAGTTTCTGGAAAATTAATGGCTATTTTATGTGCGTGTTTTGTAAAAGCGAATCCAAAGGAAACCTTCAAGTTATTTTTGCCCGGTTTATGCGATACTATAGAAACTTTACTTGGTGAAAATGATGATGTTATCATGGAAGATGGCATTAACGACGAATTACTGTATAATCTATTAATTTTAGCCGAGGTAATTATATTCAATTTAGAAGACGATAATAACATCTGTCTCATCCAAAATAAGTGCTCGACTATTTTTTATTACGTTTTAAAACTTTAGATACTGGACGGACAATCTGAAATAGTCAATTATATCGATAGATTAAACAAAATTTTAGAACGAATGTTACATATGAACTCAAATCAAGGCAGTAAATTAGCTTCTCACATGCTTACTGTAATTTTGACATCTTTAAGCTTTACAAAACCTTTGGAATATCGTAGTTGCAACAAACCATACACCGATAATGTGCAAGATTTTTTTACTGTTCGGTAAGTAAAATTATATTTGTGCCATATTTTAAACAATTTAACTGTTGTAGGGAGTGGGGAAAGGCAGCTGACATAAAAAATTTAAACATCACGTGGCACCAACCGGGACAAAGAGATGTCGACTGTATTCAGAGTTTGTTACAGAAATATTTAGTTCCAGAATTAGATATATTAAATAAGTACGCTGATGGTGAAGTAACATTAGAGAGAAAAGAATTGCGTCGACGTGTAAGAATTGTTTTTTCATTCCTTGGTTGTCAGAGTGTGCTGCCTCTGTGGGAAGAACCCGATATTCAGTTGTACGTATTATGTTTTACTTTCCCCATTGTACTTATTACACCAAATTTAAGGGTCGATTCTGTATTGGATCCTTGGGGATTCAAACTGATAATAGGTGACTCTCTTTCTGTCACGATGCCAGATGGTCAAAATGTTCGTAAAGTGATAGCTGATACCATTCATAGAGTTCAAAAAAGAGTTTTAGAAGTTGACGAAGGAGATACTAAGAGTATTTTCAACATAATTTTTGTAAGAACACGTTTAGCCGGGTCCAGATTATCGAACCGAGCTTCGAGCCGAACCTCGTTGCGAGCATAAACACGTATCAAACCACGTCTTAATTATCGAACTGAACCGCGAGCTGAGCTTCATCGCGTAACCGCGTACAAGCTCACATCGAACCATCCCGAGTCGGTAGTTCGACGAAACTTCAAAGGATGTTACAAGATTTGGCTCGAAACTCGTTGGACGGCGCCGAGAGCCGACATTCGAACCATGCAGGTGTTTTAAAAAATTGCGTTTGCTTTTGCATTCAGCGTTTATACTTGGTGCTTATAAGTGCAGTTATGGAGTGGACGAAAGAAAAATGTCTCGAATTAATAGGTGCATACCAAACTAAGGATATTCTTTGGAATACCAAACAACCACAACATTTTAATAAATATAAAAGGCATGATGCCTGGTATGAAATTGCTATTATCGTAGATGTTGAAGAGGAGGCATGTAAGAAGAAAATGATATGCTCAAAATCACTTGGTGACATTGGAGTGAAATTTTTATATTTCCCACTAATTTCTTGAAATTTAAGATCACTAAGTAGATTATTTCCACCGTATTCAGATCACATCGAGTACAATCGAGTTTGCCACCATCGCCTTTCCCGTCTTTTCTTTTTTGCTGCAAATGTTTAAATAAACATATGCAGCAGCAGCTAGGTTTTCGCTGTTCATTGCGTGAATTTTCGAATCGAAATAAACTGATTGTGGATCGTTGGGAGGTTCGAGATGCACGAGGTTCGGCTCGCTGCAAAATTGTCAGCAACAAGGCTCAGTTCGAGGTTCGCGTCAAGGTTCGGTTCGATAATCTGGACCCGGCTTTTGATATTGTAATTTATAATAATTGTTTTGATTAAACCCAAATAGATCTACAACACTTTATTGTTCAACAAGTTTCGAGGACGTGATTTTGAAACACACTGGAAGCGATTTCATTTAATCAAAAAGATCATGGAAGACAGATTGCATCAAAATAAACGTCATTTACGATTTACATTAATAGATCGTGTTATGCTACATCAAGAATTTCGAAACGAAAGCTGTATCTGTACATTTACAGAAACTCATAAACAAATTGTTCTAGATTTATTTGAATTGAGTACGAGTCATTATAGCGAGGTATGCTTGGTTTTCTTAACTCGAGATTTATGTTAATAAACATATTTTTAGGTACGCATTGTTGCTCAAAAGAAACTTTTTGCTGCGCTTGGTGCTTTTGCGTATGCTTATCAAATTTTGCTGCCGCCTATTAAGGAAATTTTGAAAATGGATACGTCAGTTAACCACGAGAAGTTTAAGGGTTGCTTGTATGTTTTACTTGGAACTAAAGGTACTTCTATTGTCACTCGACATGATTGGGGCATGATTCGGGATCTATGGCCTTTAATAATAAAATCACAACCTTCAGAAAAACCTTCTATAGTGAATTTAATGTTAGCTCTTTCTGAAAACTTAAAGCATTTCCCAACTATTACTATAAAATTGGAGGTGCCCGATAGATGTATAGAAGCAGCGCATAAACTCGTCAATAATGTTCCAAGTGTATCATTAGATGGTTTTGAAAGATTTATAAGTAATGGCGCTAATGTCTTAATTACTGAAAACGAAGAAAGGGTTTTAAACTATACAGGAGCCGTTCAGTCTATATTAGATTGCTGTATAGATGGAAATCTGTAAGTTAATTCCCTAAATTAATAATGACTCTCGTTATGTTGAAATATTTTAGTCACTGGCGCTATTATTCGATGGCAGTAAATTTACTTAAGAGTTTGGTACATATCGACGTTAAATACAATCCCGAACTTGTGAAATTTTTCTTAAACTGTTTAATTAACGATTCTTTAGAAATTAGAAAAATTGCTCTCAGAGTAATTGTCTACGTATTATGTCAAAACAAACCGACCTACAAAAAAGTTACTGTCGATCCTTATAGTTTTGGTACCAGCAGCGATAAAAACGCAATCAATCCTGGTATTAGACCCGATAATCAGTGGCTTTTATATAATAGCAAAACCAAGCCTCTCAATGCTGAAGAATGGAATAAAGCGCGATATGTTCATAAAAACGACGTCGGTTACTACGCGTGGCCCAAAACATTGGAAGTTTATGCTCCTTCAAGCGAACAGCCCAAGTTTTCTGACAGACGTGAACAATTGAACCAACAAGAAATTGAGATTCTTAACTTTTTTACCGAACAGAATGTTGAAATCATTATAAAATACTTTTCGATGGAAGAGAAAAAAGGAAAGGACGTCTTCAATGGATTTCGCTTTTTAATGTTTAAGGTAAACTGATTGAAACTACAGTAAAACCTAGATTTAACAGACTAATTTGGGAAAGGGGTATCTATAAAGCCGAAAGTTCGTTATGTATAGTGATTCAAAACTACACCGGCAAGTCACGAGAGGTGATTTCTCTCATCAAAATAAGAAAGAAACTGTATAATTTATGTTACAAAATGCTTGTTTGATGAGACATGTTTGCTTGATAAAATAGGATGAGGATATCTCGGGTACCAGGCATTTTTGGAACATGAGGCGAAAAAAGGTTCTTCTTTATTTGAACGAAAGGAATCACCACTCGTGAGTTGTCGGTATACTTCTGAAATGACCTGTATAATAAACTAGGTTTTCTGAATGCTTATGTTAAAAATATTGGCAAATTAAATTTAATAAGCAAATTGTTAATTTTCCTTTGAGGAAATTTCAGCCGTTCCCAAGTCTGTAAAATCGAGGGTACTTTTTTTTGTTTTTTTAAGGATAAAATATTTTTAGTACCTGTTCAAAATTTATGATGACCATTTTCTGCATCTATTGATGACTCATGTAGAGAAATTAATTAATGACAATCAAGAACAAAGTCAGAGGTGTGCTACTGAAATTATCGGCGGTATGATTAGAGGATCCAAGCATTGGACTTTTGATAAAGTTGAGAAATTGTGGTCTATGTTGATACCGATTTTAAACAAAGCCTTTTCCAACATTACCGTTGAGACTTTAACTGATTGGGGTATTTGTTTGACGATATCGCTTAATTCGAGAGATCCGAATCGCTATCATTGGCTGTTGGAGTTTCTCATAAATAATCCGTTGAACGAACAAACTTCTTTTCTAAATAGTAGTCGTGTATACCTCTTACAAAATGCTTTAAGTCAGCAAAGCTGGCGAAAC
This sequence comes from Malthinus flaveolus, assembly GCA_950108345.1. Classification (NCBI taxonomy): domain Eukaryota; kingdom Metazoa; phylum Arthropoda; class Insecta; order Coleoptera; family Cantharidae; genus Malthinus; species Malthinus flaveolus. The sequence goes on from OX467285.1 coordinate 71,322,727, forward strand.
GTCGAACTTAGTTGTAGATTGCTCAATTATTTAAAAGATTATTTATCGCATCCATTCCAAAACGTTCGTGATAGAATAAGTGGTTGTTTAACTGTGATTTTCTCGGAAGATTTAGGTATTTCTAATGGCTATTTGCCAAAATCGGTTACGGTTAAAGACTTTTTTATTCATGTTATGCCCAAATTAAATAATCTCTACGAAAGTACCATCGAAGTAGCTAATCAGGTTGACAAAAATTCAGAAGGCGACGTTACATCCAGGTTACAATTGATCAGTTTAAGTAACGAAGATAAAGATGAGAAAATTCGTTTGTTCAAGACAGGTGCGTTCAACCTAAATTTCTCATTTAATGTTATTTACAAATTAACTTCTAGTTGCAAAGTATGTTACTGGTAGTGTTACTCGTATGAATTACGCTGCTGTACCGGAACATTACAATTTGTTACCTTTGGCATGTGTACTTCAAAGTAATGATACCGACGACGAATTAGCTACAATATGTACCAATTTAGTAGCAGTCATAGGTCACACCTTTATTTTGGACGAATATGTACCAGCTGCACTTGCTACGATCAAGACTATATCTACTTCGCCATTTTGGACTGCTAGGGTATCTATAGCCGAATTTATTTCAGTTCTTGTATTCCACAATTTTTCCACTATTATTACTAATGATGAGTGGGTAAATGAGGTAAATTAACTAATTACAAATATCTTACAAAAATTTTTACTAAATTTTTTTAGATTCAAACTACAGTATTATTTTTATTGGAGGACATTCAGCCCGAAGTTCGAGAAGCTTCTGAGAAAGTAATGAGTGGTTTTTTGCATTGCCAATTTGTACCTGATCCTTCTGCATTATTGGTATTCAACACTCAATTTCATGGTGCCCTCTTAACTCTGTTTTTTGTAGAAAAAATTCAAGTCCATGGCTAAAACTAAATTGCACAACAGAAATTCGACCAGAAATTTAAATGATGGTTCTTTAAATAATGGTAATAAAATGTTGTGTATTCGACATGCCGGTGTTTTAGGAATGTGCGCTTTTGTAAGCTCACATCCGTACGATGTTCCCGATTACGTATCCGACATTTTTCAAGAACTTGGAAAACACCTCAACGATCCACAACCTATTCCAGTAAGTTGGATACTATTTTAATTAGTTACATTATAAAGCACGAGATATTTTGCTAACGAGAAATTTTGTTTTTAAATTTTAGTCAACAATTCGTCGAACTTTAGATAATTTTAAGAGAACGCATTATGATAATTGGGAGTCACATAAGCTGAAGTTCACAGAAGAGGAACTACTTTTACTTAGTGATCTTACAGTGCCTCCAAGTTACTACGCTTAATATCCAAACTTGAAGTTACAATAATTATCAATTTTTATAGTTATCTATTTTTATATTCTTAAACTAACATTAATATAAGATAGATAATTTTGATTCCTCCAAATAAGTAACTTTAAACTATAACAAAATTTACATTTTAATTAGTATTATTAAACTTGGTTGTGGTTTTTTAAAATGTAATCTCAATTTTTTACCACCAAGATTGTTTAATAGTTTAACTTCTTTCGTTGCAAAAAATTCGTTGATGCTTAAAATATTATGTATTGACAATGTTTTAGGACAATAAACAATTTGTAACTTTGTAATTTGTAAACTTCTGTTTTATTGAGTTCACTGAAAATTCATATAAACATTTTTGCTATTTTCGACACCTATTTATTATAAGACATGTTAATACATAAACAAATCGTCCTTAAGATTCTTTTAATTCGCTTAATAAACTTGAACACTTATTCTTCAAGATTTTAACAGCTTCTATAAAAATAGCATCGGGTGATAATGCTCCAACAGATTCAATTCTATCTGTAATTGAAAAATATATTTAGCAAAATAATTCCAGTCAACATCAAAATAATTAAACTTACATATATAATGATCTTTAACTTTTGTCATAATTACTGCATCTTTTAAATTTTCATCTTTAAAAATATTTCTACTACTTGAATCGTATCTTGAATCATTGACGACGGCATACGTATGTCCATCTTCTCTTTTTTCAAGATTTATTACATTTTTTGAAAAAAATTTTTGTAATTTAATTGCTTCATCATCTATAACTTCTCGTGTTAGTCTTATATCAGGTAACAACCTATAATAGGCAGGTGCTGTAACAAAAACGTTTAAAAAATTACAACCCCAACTAAAAATAACTTACAAACTGGAGAAAATTTTATATGATCTCGACCAATTCCTTTGTAAGCAATTAATTTCACATCTATTTCTTGTCCTGGGCGCATTTTTGCTAATAATATATCGTCATGTACTGAACCTACATCTGTAGCTTTAAAAATTTCGCTTTGATTACCAATTGGTAACCACTTCATACTTTTTGAATACACTAGAATGTTTATTATTAAAAAAAAAATAGACTCCAATCAATTGCTTTAGGTTTTACCATAATTATTTTTATATTTGCCATCGACACGAGACGAATCCTTACTATCATCTTTATTCCAAGTGCATTTTACTTTTAATTCAAACTCTAAAGTGTCTCTAGCATTATTTGGGGTTTCTAAAAGTATGTATTAAAGTTAAAAATGAAAAAAATTTACAACTTTACCATTTTGTTTAAATTCAAATAGTCGTGGATCTGCTCTTAGTGGCACCAATCCCAACCTGTGACTGAGAATTTCATCTGGTATTATCGACGTATTATTGAGAACGTGGACTTGTTCGATGGCCATGGACGGTACATCACTAATCATAATTCTACGGAAAGCATTTACTATCGCTATGTGAATACCAATCAAATCAAATTCCATTTCCATGTCTTCTAGTTGTACTACAACAACTTGTAAACTTTTCTTAAATCTTTTTATGTTAAACGGTACATCATATAGGGTTTCAACTTTGTGTAAGGTCTGCAGGAAAAATCATATTATTTAGAACTTATTACTGAAACTGGAATTTACCTTTGTGACGTTACATTCATTTAATATAATTCTTGCCTTATCATCATTTACTGAATCCATCTTTTGCTTATTAATAAGTGCTTTAACAATTTAAATACCTGTGTTTTCAAGCTTACACTTTTACATGTATTTATGAAGCATTAGTGACGTACAACATAACCTCAAAAATTTTACATGTGCATTTGACATTACGCGATAATTAATCTTTACACGTGTAAATTAGCCTTTAAACTTGTTTTGGTAATTCAGGAAAAAATTAAAATTATACGTTAATTGTACAATATTCGACACAGCTTCAATGTATTAGATTGGTTATCTTTCAAAATGAATGAAAAAGAAAGTTGTTTATCGTGCAAAGCGATTTCAGTTTTTACTTTGCTAGGTATAGGTGGTTATTTGATTTACACAGGTCGGTCCAAGCCACATGCGACAAAGTATTCTCTGTATTGCTTCGGATCCAGTAAGAAAGCCTCTTATTTTTTAAATTTTAAATAACTTCGTTTTTTACAGTATCAAGTTGCTTAGGAGTAGGAGAATTGTTCAACAAATCACCATTTCGATAATGTACTATTTTATTTTACTTTTAGCTATAAGATGTACTTAGATAATTATTTAAATGTAATATTTTAGCAAGTAAATTTTTATATTCCAACTTTTCCTAGTTTTGTATCTGTTTTTGGATTGGCAGTAATGTTCTGTGAAGCAACGATAAGTTCATTGGCTTGTGTTTGCAAATCTCTCAAACTTTTGATGTAAATAAGAAGTAAAACTTTTGCTGCCTTATTAACTTTTAAATTTTTATTGTCAGTATTACAACTGACTTCATCCAAAGAAAGTGGAGTTCCCTAAAAGAACAACTATAAATACTTATCAACTTTCATAGCTAGAGAATACCTTAACAATAAAATCATTTGGATTTTTTAAAGCAGCCACATTGAATCGATAACAAATTTGTTTTCTTATAGCTTTAAGAGTTACCATACTATCGGGATGTGGAGTAATGTTTAATAATTTTGCTAATGTGGTAATCCCATTTTCAAATTCTGTACCAGTAACTAGACATTAAAATACATTTTTATTACTATTTATTAGTTTTGATTTTAAAGTTTACTCACAATTTAAGCGGTCGAGTGCATTTTCTGCTACGACATTGGGAACATTTGAACTTTTTACTTCAATGCTTTTGGAATCTAAAACAAAACTTAGCAGATCTGACTAACAAGAAGATTTAGTTTACCGGTAGGTTTGTACATCTGTTTTACAGCGTATCCCAAAAGCCAATCTATTTCTTCTAAAAATACGTCGTTAGTAATAGGGCAATTCAGATCTTGTTTGTACAGATTATAAGTATTATTCCAATTAGAAGAATTGATATTCGTTAAATTGTTGATATTTGCCGATTTACATTTTTTGAGAATGTTCTTTTCGAGCCATACTACTACTTTCTTCAAATGATTATCATCTGCATAAGAGATTTAAGGTTAATGAAATAAAATTTTATTTACAAAACACAACTTACCGTTTATATTGAACGTATCCGTTTCGGGATACTTTAATGCTTGTAACGTTCTTTTGAACATTTTCAATGTGTTAATAAACTTGGCAATTAAAAAATTGTATGCGTTCAATTTGATTTATAACTTTATAACTAGTGCTGCCGTTAGTACTTACAGTACTCAACTAATTTTGAATTCATATTTAGTAAATTGTGAATAAAATGAATTGAAAAATTCATAACTGCTTCATTGTTCATTGAGTAAAAAAATCTAACAATTTTTGTTGACGGTCAAAAATTATGTATTGCCACGGTAGACAAGTAGACTACACCATTGCGTTGCAATAAATTTGAAAATTCCGCCTTTTCTTAACGTCAAACTTGACAGTCTGTAACATTTTATTGGTTAACGCTGTCCGGGTTCTATTCTATTTAAACGTGAACACATATCTATGGGCTTATCATTTTTGTGTTCTGATTTTGTGTAGGTTGTTCTTGTGTCGTGTACAATTATTTTCAATTAAATTCAAACAATTTATAAGGTAAGAATAAAAAAAATAATAAAAAATTTAAAGGCGTAGAACGATAGCGCGTTATTAGAGTTCATTGCCGGCAAATTCGTTTGTACTGTGCTTTTTAACCCATCGCCATCCATAATATGCTACGTGGCCTTGGTCGTTCAATCTTAACTATCAATTGATGAAGCAAATAATTAATTTTCTTAAGACAAGTAATTAGTGTTTTAATTACTGAAAGTTTCTTCGTTATAAAAACTATAATTTTGTCGGATACTACATTTAAACGCTATTTATATTTTTTAATCTGTTCGTAAATTGCATGTTAGTTCCTCGATTAAACTTTTAACTTTAAATTAAGAGTTAATAAGGCCAACTTCTCTATTTTATTAGTATCATGGATGTTCAAACTGCTCTTATTGGTGCAGCAACTTTCATTGTCTCTGCAGGAATTTTATTGCTGATCGCATTGTTTGGCATGAAAGAAAAAAGTTATGAAGAAGCTTTAGCTGAACAACGTCAGCAAACTAATTCTCTACTAGGTCCCCAAGTTCGTCCTAAGCCTAAAGAAAAGAAAGCTAAAAAAGCCAACAAAAAAGTATGATATTTTGTAGTTTGTTGCAAAATATTAACGGTTATTTTATCTAGGCCAAAGAAAAGCAGGCAGTAGTAATACCAGAATCTGAAACTGCCGAAGAGTCTGAAGATACAGAATCTCCATCGACATCTTCGACGTCTTCTGCACCTCAGAATTCTCAAAAACTCCATGTTGAATTTAAAGAACCCGTAAATGTTTCAGAGGGAGAAGCTAATGTTGTGAATAAGGTTAGTCCATTTAATTCGGGTACAATTGAAGAAGTTTCGTATTCGAGGATAAGGACCAAAAATTTAATGCTCTTAACCACAAGGTTGTTAAGAAACTTAATAATGGCGCAAACTAAATATTTACTAATCCATTAACTTGGCAATTTTAATAACTTACGCATTATTTTAAGGTCACAGTTTTGTACAAGAACTTATTTAAACGTATTTAATTATACCTAATACCTAGATTCATTTAGAAATGCATCTGGCCAAAGCTTTAATTAATTACACTTTAATGCTACTATAATAATATTAACGGCGCTTTATTTCAATAGTAACTATTATTGTGCAGGTAAATCTATTTTAGGAAATTTTGTAGATTGAGAGATCGACTTTTCTTTTTAACTACCCAATAGGAGATAAAAATAGTTAATAGCTTTTCTAATATTGCTTAATAACTTAGCTTGCATGTTGTATATTGCTTATTTTACAGAAAAAACGTAAGAAAAAGGATAAAGTACGACCTATTTTAATACATAAAGATGTGGAAAATCCCGTTGCTGTTGATATCACAGAAGTTCCTTCTGCAAATCATTTTGAGCTACTGCATCCTAAAGACGAATTTGAATTATTACAGTCTCATTTACATATTGTAAGTTTTCTTGCCCTAACATTTCATATTCATTTTTAAGTTCTAATACGAAGTTCTTACGTATAATTTGATTTAAAGTAAAATCTTTCTAGTTACGGAAGTGCATCAATTTATTAGTTTTCTCAAGAGTATTAATACACCACATTATAAAAGAAAACCTTTTAAGGTCAATTGCTAATTTTAACATATTTTTTTTAATCATTTGTGGTTAAAATTTTATGAGTAATCATATGCCGAAGTTCGTCGGAAACGCTTATTATATGCTAAGGTATCGTTTTAAAATTTTTAGTAAATTGTTGCACGAAGTCATAGAATCGGTCTTTTCAAAAATAGGCAGCATCAATTAAGCTATCCTGATAGGTGTTGTTATAAATAGAATTGTACAATTATTTTATCATTAGGGTGATAGCTACTATTTCGTCAATTCAGATACTAATGCAGCATGTAAAATGTAACAATTGAAATCGTCGTACTCAAATGCAAAATTGTAAATTTTTAAAATCTAAATTTAACCATTCTTATTGACAAAACAATTTTTTATTTAATCTTATTTATCGTATAATCAGTTTTGATACAGTAGGTACTTAGTTACCAAGTAAGCGAAAGTATTCAATAATATTTAAATGAGAAATTCTTTAACGAAAACTTAAAAATGACACTGTTGTATTGGGTTATCATTTATCTCTTATAATAATAATAATAATAATTTAACTGGGCGCATTTAACCTTTGTTAAAAATAAATTCTGTGCTTATAGGTTCTTAATAATTTTTTTGTTACTTGTACGTGGTCTCAATTTTCTTAACCATCGTTTTTTTTTACTTTTTTTTAGAGTTAAGTAAGTGAAAACTTCACTAAAATGGAGGTATTAAAATTAATTTACTAACAACTGCTGCCTAAAGAACTATTCTTGATCGAGGTATTGTACCGTTATACTGCTCTTTAATTTTACACATCATTATTTTTGTACAATTTGTTATTTGTCAAACGTTCTGTAACGACACCCAACAATTTTTTATTGTAATAGAAAGAAGAAGCAGTAGTAAAAGAATCGAAAGAAAAATTGACTAAAGTGAAACAAAACCCTGTGAACCAAGATAATATTAAAGAAAAGAACAAACGTCAATCTGCTGTAGAAAACAAAGAAAACAAGTCCGAACAACATAAAGAAAAGAACGTTAAGAAAGAAGAAAAACAAGCTACCATCGTTGATGTACCCCAAAAGCCGAATAAATTGACCAAAGCTGCTGTGACTGCCGTTGAAAAACAAGAGTCCGTCGAGATACCGACCACTACTACGCCACCAACAAATACCATTCCGATCAACGTTCCAAAGGAAAAGAAGAAGAAGAAAAATGAAACACATACTCTGCAACAAATAAGTACGCATTTTAATTCCCTCCCAAAAAAATTATCTTAAATAAGTCTTTTTAATCGTTTAGCCGGATCCAAAGATGGAGAAATCAACTTGCCACTTCTACTGAATGCGGTGCGTAATGCTGAATTGTCTCGCTCTGAAGTACAAATACTTATTGATCTCTTACTAAACAAGCAGCATGAGGCTCCTGTCGTACTGGACGAATGGAGCGAGGTAAAGTTGAATAAGCTTTATTCCTATAGAAATTTTTAAATTAATATTTTAATAAACATTCTTAAAACGGTAATAAACAGGGCAAAGCGGATCCCATTCAAAAGCTCAAAAAACAACTGGCAGAAAAAGAAAAGGCGTTGTCGGAAGAACAAGAAGCCCTGTTGGGAGTTCAAGCTAAATTAAAAGAAATTCGTAACGAACAAGTTGCAGAAAAGTCTCAGTTACAACAGAGAACTAGAAATTTAGAAGAAAGCCTACAAGCTAAGCACTTAGAGTTACAAGCTATCAATAATCGCTGGCATAATCAGAATCAAAAGATGCAACAAATGCAAGCCCAACTAACCGAAGAAGGACTTGCAATTCGTAAATTGCGCGAAGAAAATGCCGCTTTACAACTGCAAAGGCAACAACTCGATATTCACATAGTACAAACTCAAGAGGCAAGCTTGTTGCGAGCGATCTTGTAGTCGATTTTAATAGTAACTATTTTAGGCCGAAGCAACGATCCAAGATCTTCAAGGCAGAAACAATCAATTAACATTAGAACTACATTCGTTAAACGATCAACTCGCTTCAAAAGACCACCAACAAGGCGTAATTGTGCAGTTACAACATCAAGTAAATCATTTTAAAAGTGAAATCGACGAAAAGGAAAACTTTATTCGCCAATTTGAGGTAATTTACTAGATTTTATTAATTTAACCCACTTTGGAAACTATTCATATATGTCGTAGGACATACGTCGAGACTTCGAACATCGTTTAGGAGTAGCTCACAGGCAAGAGAACGAGTTAAAAGTCGAAGTTTCACAACTTAATAGTGTTTGTCAACAAAATGCCGAAGAAATCAGACGATTGGACCACGGAAAAAGTCAAGCGTTCGAAGAGCTCAAAAATTTACAAAAACAAAAAGAAGAACTTCAACTTAATGTAGCACAGGTATTGAAACAGTTCTATAAGAAACGTGATTTTTTTTAAATTACTTTTTTAAATAGCTCAAAAGAGAATTATTAGATGCTCAAGAGGAGCAGTCTTTAAAAGCTAATGGATTGGCTCAGGAAGACGAGAATCATAAAGAAGAATTATTAAATTTACGTAACGAATTATCTTCTGTTAAATCGGAACTTCATCATGTTAAGACGAGTTATGCGGTTGAATTAGAGGCTTCCAAAAATTCCTTAAGTGTATTGCAATCCGAATTAACTGAGCAGAAAAATAAAAATAATGTAAGTTACCTAATGTTACGAGACGATTCCTCTATTATTAAATTATACGCTTGTTCATATTTAGGACTTGCGTAAAAAAAATTGGAAAGTGATCGATGCTTTAAAAGCTTCCGAGAGCAAGAATGTTCAAGAGCCGGTCAAAAATGTACCCGTTAATGTTGATGTAAGTCACTTCTTTGCTTTTGATCTATCACTTTCCATCTTTAGTTGTTTTTTAAATAAAATTCGCGTCGCTTCTCATATTCATTATATTTCCCTTTAAGGAAATATTATCAACCGTACGTTCAGAAGTTCAGGATTCAAATAAACAATTCGTCGAAAGGCTGTTCCCAGAAATTAAAGTACCTCAAGAAGCTTCTTATGATAATTGGACCGTCAATATGGGTAATGCCATTCAAAAGTACATTAGCGAATTGGAAAAATCTAAAACAAACGATTCTCAATCCGAGTCGACAAAGTTACAAGCACAAGTGCAACATTACAAAACTATAATTGACGACACCGTAAGTTTCTATTTTTTATTTTATACATGAAAATAAGTTGTAACGTTATTTACAGGAAGGGATTTTAAAGAAACTTCAGAATCACGTAGAACAAGAAGAAATTCATTGGCGAAGAGAACTGAAAGCTAAAGAGTTAGAAATTGAAGGATTGAAGCAACATTATATTTCGGAAGTGAGTTAAATAAACAAGTTTTTATACAACATGAAATTTATTTTAAACCTTATTTTAGTTACATAAAAAAGTAACAGAAGTGCAACAACAGTTACATGCAGAACAAGAAAAACAAAAGTTGAGCGAGCAAATAAATAGACCAACAGATAAGGTAATTTTTTAAATAATAAGCGGCTCTAGCAATTTTGTAATTATTTTTGCATTTTAGGAAACAAGTATCTCGAATGAAAATTCTTCACACCTGGAAACGAATAATGTGTTGCTTAAAGTAAGTTGATTTTAAACAAAGACTGTCGTTTTAAAATTGTACTTTTAGGAACAAATTAGTACATCAACAAATGGATCTGTAGCGGTTGATAGTACATAGAACGGTTTTAAACTGTCTAAATACAGTAGGAACAAATATTAATGATTTATTAATTTGTCTAATAAGAGTTAATAGACTTCATAACTAATTTAATATTAACTATCGCAATAGGTTTTCTACATTGTAAACAGTAATTGAAGAAAAAAAAGTTAGCGTATTCCTGATTTGGTAAATAATCGGTAATTCATTCCTCTTTAATGTTATTAATTGTTTAATGTGCAATAATAAGTATTTAATTTGGTATGTTTTCGTGTTTTTCAAAATTGGTTAGTCGTCGATGTAAATAAGAAGACTTAAAACTGTGCTACTTGTGTAATTGTAGGATATTAAAGGACTCACTATTGTTAAAAAACAAACCTAATAACTTGATTTCTTGTGTAAATTATAGTTTGCAGGTTGCTTTGTGATCAATGTGGGTCGTTGCTTATTTTAAAATTAGTTTTGCCAATTGTGACTCAATAAATAATGAATGACAAAGCTTATAAATATTATATATTTTAGTATAGCACTTTCTTATACGAGGGTTGGATAAATAAAAATACACTATTAATAGTGGCTTAAAAAGTTATATACATTACTTACTAATAAAAACTTTGATTATCTTTAATTATCTATTTTAAGAAACCGATAAGTTCCTAGTGGGTTTAAAGTGGCATATAGTTACATTCATCAAAAATTTCGTCTCTTAATCGACTTCCTACTTCCTACACCTTGCACATATTGGAAAATCCAACTTTTAATAATTTTCAAGAAACAAACTTTAGAAAAGTAATATAGACAACAAAAATTTTTTTTTAAGTTTCGGGCTCTCTTAAGAAAACTCAGCAAATGTCTGTCTGTGAGGATGTGTGTGGATAAGGGGGTTATTTTGGTTAAATTTTGGAAACTCTTGACCCACAGTATTTATCTCGACTATAAGTTAGTACACATCAGCCCTAATTTAAAAAATTTCTTTTCAAATTTTTAAATTCAAAATTATTAGCCCTACCTTTGGATATAATTATTGTTATAGAAATCTAAAAACAGGAATATATGTATACTAGAAGAAGACCCACTATGCAGAGGATGTGCAGAAGCGGAGGAAACTCCAATAATTCATCTTCTGCTACACTGTGAGGCTTTCACAAGAAGTCGTCACAGCATTCTCGGAAAGGAGAAGATGCTCCAAGGAGAATTGTCTAAACTACCAATAGACTGTTCTGGACTTCATTAAAAGCACAGAGCTCACATAAAGGGAGAGTATATCCGAGGCGCACAATAGACCCAAGAGGTCGCGGTGCAAGGAACCACTAAAGGGGCCAGCCTCAGGGAAAATAATAATAATAATAATGTATAGGCAAAATCTGAGACCTTAGTTTTGATAAAGGCAATTTAAAAAATAATTTCATAATTGACTACTTTTAAAGGACCAAAATCGACTAAAATTTTCAAACTGAGTTATATGAAGTAGCGGCACGTAGCGGTTCTATTATTCGTATCTTAGTAGTTGTAATGTGAAGTTTAGTAGTGATTCTTCTGTACTTCTTTGGCATCTTTTATCCTCCTTCCTTTCTTTAACACTGGTGCAAAAACGTTCATTTTTCGTAAAAGCTCGTCTTTTTTGTTGAAGGCGGCCTAAATAAAAATAAATTTACACCATTCAGTTTTCTTTTTCAAAAGCTCGAAGCTTTCCTAATTAGATGCACTCCAAACGAATTAAATAACAATATTTGATTTTTCACAAACATGTGCATGTGTAACTTGTCGGTGATTGGAATCCTTAATTTTGAAATAAATTGTGAATATCGAGCATGAAAATAGTGCAAAAACACCAAAGTTTGAAGCACGTTTAATTAGGCCAATTTTTCTAATACTAGAAAGTTGAGAGCAATTTGAGAGGTTATTCGTGTTAATTGTAGCATAGTTGCTATCAATACTCCAGTTTAGGACAGCTCACATTTTTATCTCTAGTAGTACCCTGAGCAAGATAAAAACGATTTGTAAATATACAGACTGTTAATGATTGCAACGCTCGATATTTGAATTCCAAATTTCTCTTTGGTAGTTTTTAGATAATTATATCGATTTTATAAAATATACAAAACTTCAAATAACTTTTATTTTAATAAAATTGTCGAGATAAAAACTATTATGATAAAAATGTGTTACAAAATATAACAACTTAAATTTAATAATTTATACATCTTTAATTGTACCGCAATTCTTTTTCTTTAAAATTAAATTTATTAATTTCCTAGTGGCCAAATGCTTACACCGTAGACACGCAATACATACGTTGTTATTAAATGCACTTTGCCATCACATAGCTGTATAATCTAGTTGAACATATAATTGTCGCACACCAGCAGCCGCAAAAATCATTTGAGTTTGAGAAACGACGTATTTAGGGTCCACATTTTTAGACACCTCTAGTTTAAGAGCACCAACAAAAACGTCACTACAAAGAGTCCAAAAATGAGGTTCTTGCACAGAATAAACACCCGCTAAACTTATCACTTTTTGATAACATTGTGGTAAAATGTTGTCCAATCTATTGGGCTGTCTTTGCATTAGAATAACTACAGAGTCTTTTATTAAAGGAAGTACACTAAGAATAATCATGGTGGCTATAAACATCGAGCAGATGGGGTCTGCAATCATCCAACCAAACATCTGCATTAGAATTGCCGATATAATCACCCCGACACTACCGAGGGTATCTGCCAAAATATGCAGGAAAACACCCTTCATTATTTGTGAATTTCCGTCAGATAAGAAATCTATTTCGATGTTATGGTCGTGTGAATGTCCATGCGAATTATGGGTGTGCCCGTGGGAGTGTGAATGTCCGTGTGAGCCACCACCATGGCCGTGTCCATGCTGGAATGCATATATTCCTACTAAATTGACTAAAAATCCTAAGACTGATACTACAAACAGCCTTTCGTGTTTAACCTGAAAATAAGAAAAAACTTTAACAACAGAGTCGATCTTAACGAGGAGAAGGTGCTGTATAATTTATGATTGGTTTAAGATTTTTCAAATGAAATAAAATAAAAATTTAACACAAACCTCTGGAGGTTCGATAGCTCTTTCTACAGCTTCTGACATGATGAAGAATGCAATAAATAATAAAAACAATCCATTAACGAAACCTGCTATAACTTCAGCTCGAACATATCCGTATGAATATTTGTCATTTGCTTTCCATTTAGTGATTACAGATGCAGCTAGGCCGGCTAACAAACCGGTGCAATCAAAAAACATATGAAACGAATCCGATATTAGACCTACGAACATAAATTGTAATTCAAAATTCTATATTGTACCTAATTCAAATTCCTACCTAAACTGTTCGTCCATATACCGTAGGATAATTCGACAAAAGCAAACGATAAATTTAATATTAAAAACAAAAATAGATTTCTGGAATTTCTATCCGAAAAAATAAGTCGCATCCATCCATGTAGCCGTTCCTTAATTTTCGATCCTAAACTATTGTTCGAAGTATCTTTGTGTGACAGAGGAAGCATTTTTAAGTATAAATTTTAAAATTTGGCGAAATTAAAATCTAAATCACTAGTTTAATACATTTTTTTCACTTATTCTCACTATTTTAAGAAACTGCATACGTGTGAACGTACTGAAACTTGGGTGTTTTTTAAACACGTATTAAGTAATTACCATGTTTTAAGTTTTGGAGTGATTTTTATCAATAAAATATATATTTTTCCCTATATATACAGCCTAAAGGCGACGCTCTTTGCATGCGAGCCTTACTTCACATTAACAGCTGTGTTTAAAAAATACATTAAAACACGCTCGTTATTAATTTCTTTTTCGATATTTCCATCGTATGTATAAATTGATGACGGAATATCTGACAAATGTCAAATTTAACATTAGCCGGTGCAATCAAGGACGTAACCCACGTACGTAACGTAAAACTTCCCTAAGAAGTGTAAATACATTAATTTATTTTTAAATAAAAGGGTTCAGGTTTGTACATTACGTTCTATTTATATTGCAAATTAAACGAGTACATGCTTCAGTTAATTATTTTATTTTTGTACTAAAAGAATCAAAATAACAATAATATATTATTAAGCTTAGGGAATTTCGTACTAAAAGTTTTACTGCTCTTGTAGATTTCCGGTTTCTGGTAACTGTCAAAGTTTCCGTTTCTCTTGGCAAGTGAACATGGTAAGTGTACGATTATAATATATTTATTTTAATCTTCTGCTTTGATTTACAAAAATTTAATGTATGCAAATGATAAATAATAACTCATCTTGCATTATAACGTGTAATATATTAGAATTACATGTTTATATTTGGTATTACATTACATTTTTGTTAGTGTGCACGTGTGATGTTACGAAAATTTAGACGAATTTGTGGTAGCAAAGCATAGATTAATGTGACTGATTTGCCTATTAAGTTTATAATAAGAAGTTTATTTTTTTAAAATTGATGGTGAATGTTTTATATAGCCTCCCAAAAAGGATTCGAAGTCATCCGCAAAACAACCTCAAAAGACCCAAAAGAAGAAGGAGGGGTCGGGAGGTGGAAAAGCTAAAAAGAAGGTAATGCATGGGTATATTTTCTTGTTTATTGTTTTTGAAAACTATTTTTTTAATTTGTAGAAGTGGTCCAAAGGAAAAGTTAGGGATAAATTAAACAACGCCGTGTTGTTTGATAAAGCGACTTACGATAAGCTTTACAAAGAAGTTCCACAATATAAACTAATTACACCGTCTGTTGTATCTGAACGTTTGAAGGTGCGTGGTTCGTTGGCTAGAAGAGCACTCATCGAGCTCCAACAGAAAGGTAAAAGAAGCAGTGCATTATTTTTTTAAGTAATATTTTTAGTATGATGATCAACTTTAGTCCAGAGTTTTTGTGGTGGTAAACTAAAAACTGATTTAATGAGTCTGAAATTACTTATAATAAAAATTTATCAACTTTATTAGAATTAGAATCTAAAAAAGTTTTTTATTTTTTTCAGGTTTAATTAAACAAGTTGTACAACATCATTCGCAACTAATTTATACGAGAACGACAAAAGGAGACGATCAAGCTGCATAATTGTTAATAATATGTAGAGTTTGTAATAAATAAAAAAAACAGGATTGTCTTTTATTTTATGAAAGTTAAAATAATTCTAATTTTTGTTTTGAACATAATAAAAGCTAATTAAAAAAAAATTTTTTATAATAAATTATATCTTCAAAATAAAAATAAGAAGAAAGCTAAAGACTTATAAAATAATAATTCTAATGGTTTATTTCTCGTTGGCCCAGTATTTAAGCAATATACTTCTGTATACAGCATGAAAAAGTGCTCTATAGCGATTATAGCTAGGTACTTGTGCCGAGCCAAGTTAAAGTTGCTGTACGATATTTTGCAAGAGATTTCTCCTACTCACACATACAATTCTCAAGGAATAGGCTAAAATCATGTTTCACAATTTTTGATATTTAATAGGGACGTGATAAGATAGTGTCACCAAATACAATAGAACTTTTATGTGTATGACGTTCTATTGTATTGATATTGCTGAATTTTAATGTATTAGTTGTCAATAAGTTTGAAGCGAAAGCTGGTTTTGTAAATAACTTTCCAGTTAAAGTTTTAATTATTCTATATCGCTCTGTATAAAATGAATACCTCCATATAAAAACATAACCTCGTTTTAATTTTTTGTGGTTCTGTTCAATTCAAAATAAAAGGCTCGTGATAATGTTTGAACGCAAGATTTTCTTTTGCCAAGTTACAGACAAAGATCAAACACGTAAATTTAGATTAAAATCAAAATGGGAAGAGGATTACTTTCAGCTTTTCGTTATTGAGAATACATCATCATGGTTTGCACTGGTAAAGTTACCGCTAGTTTATTAATTATCAATACAGTTTGGTTTGATTTGCAATGAAATATTTATAGGTAACTCCTATTCATCTACAAAACTTAGCAAGACAACATGATCTTACGGTCGACGTGTATTGTAAAAATCTTCAGGAATATTTTTGTAACGGGTCTCCAAACTTTAATTATGATGTTGACGACGATAAGTTTATTATGTACCAGAAATTAGAAGGTGAAAGTTTGCAACTCAAATATTTTGTGGTTGATTTGGAAAAGGTAGGTAGTACAAATAAATTAGAATTTAATCATGAATTGTCAGAAATATATTATTACTATTATTTAGATGAACTATCAAACTGCAATGGAAAACATATTAGACGAATTAGTGTCTGTTCATAACGAGCTACTACAGAAGCAGGTCATCTTAAAGGAGGAATGTGATAAAGCAATGAATCGTATGTGTTTAGTCTTAATGGGATCGATCGATCGATGCAATATGACCGATTTCGAACAAAAATACTTTACCTTAAAGTTATGATTAATAAAAAACGCAATCCACAATGCTTCCATGTCTTGTCTATGTGGTAATCAGCAAATTATTCTTGGAATCTGTGTGATTTCGAAAATGTAAAAGTATTGAAGGTTTCTATGGGTGCGTTCGGGGAGCTCGCTTTCACGCTATTAGCACCACACGCTATTATGACGTATTACTGTGCGTTCGGGGAGGCTTTTAGCGTTTGACCCATAAGTTTACGTACTGGAACAGTGACGTCACGAAAGCTTTCATAGCGTTGAAAGCGAGCTCCCCGAACGGCAAAATCGTGCTATTAGTACTAATAGCGAGCTCCCCGAACGCAGGGTATTATAATAGGAAAACCAATCCTATTTCCAGCTAAACCAATAAAATAAAACTAGGAAAATATATTAAGTTTCGTTTTATAATAGGTATAAAAATTGAACGATTCAAGATTTTGAAAATTGTGTTGTTGGTTGTTAATTTGCTCTAATCAGCTGTAGGTCTAGGGTCTTTTTGTGGATTGCGTTTTTGGAAAAAATGGAAGTCCTATCTTCAAGTTTTTTTCCAACAGTGGCCTTCGGGGCCACAGTTTTTTAAGGTGGTGTATTTTTTTCTATATCTTTGCACCCTACTTATATCCGAACTGTATAGTTAATTCATATTCTATTTTAGAAAAATTGGTGTATGAAGCAATGTGTTCTGACTTTATAGAAAAGAAAAATAAGTCAGATCACCAAATGCATAGTGCCTTTATTCTACTTTTAAACGAAAAGAAACAAAGAATACAGTTTTTAACCGAGTTGTTAGAGGAGTACGAGTGTGGAAGAAAGCGTAAATATGTTAAACAAACTCCAGTTCAGGATGAATCAAAGCCATCAACTAGTACAGCCAAAGAAACCATTTCGGATTCTGAATCTGAAACATTGGAAAATTATAGTACAGATGACGAAAAAAATAATAAAGTCTCGGAGAACGATTCAGATCAAGATAGTCTCGACCTTCTTGGCGATAATAGTCCACCTGTAAGATGTTTACCTATACGGAATAGAAGCGAAGAACGAATTTCCAGTGTTGGTGTAGCTAGTACATCTCATTTAAATTTGTCATTGGACACAATAGAAAGTGAAGGTTTAAGTCAACATCGTTCTGAAATTCTGGAAGGTTCAGATAATGACGCTTCGGTTTGCACTCAGGAACTTTTGGATGATATGTAATGTAATAGTTATTTATGTGTAATGTTTTTAGTAAGAACAATAAGAAAGTTTGGAATTATTTATTGTATGCAGAATAATTTAAATTAGAAAAGTACCAAGTAAAGTAGGTACGCTCCGTAAAGTTCTTTTTGACTTACGCCACCAGCAGAGAGGTTCAATACAATCAATAGAAGAATAGAATAGAAAGAGATTATTCATTATTGTACCTCTCTGCTGGTGGTAAAGTTACCGACAACTTTACGGAGCGTACCTACCATACTACTAAACTATTGTAAATGAGTAAAAAATGTTTCTATTTTCAAAGTACATAAACCAGTCTGGTATTTTACTGTTTGTAAATAATAATGGTTCTATTTAAACGTTTATTTTTATTTACGAATCCGTATTTTGCGTTTATTAAAAAAAAATTACATTGCTAGCCTAGTTTCTTTTTGTGAAGTGTCAGTGGGTAATTTAAATTTCGCGCTTCAAGAATTGAAGAGGGATCTACGTGCGCACTGCCACTTGGCATTACGTTACGTCAGACAAGTTTTAATAACCTGGGAGGACGTATAGTAGCCATTATTCTAGTTTTCAGTTTTTGTGTACAAAAATTGGACATTTTTGAATTTGTGTAGTGCTGTGTGTCATTTATTCGTTGAAAAACTTAATTTTAGTAAATACGATAAGAATATAAGCTATCACAATATGAATCCTGAATAGTAAGTATTGATTTAGCAACCTTTTTACATTCAAGTTTTTAACGATAATGGTGATTAACTTTGGCGTAATTAATGCGCAGTTAACTCGAACAGTAATTTTGGTAACGTTACTTAATTTCCTATTAAAGAAGTAACTGTTTTTCTTCCATTACTGTTGGGTACTCTACATCCACCCACAATTTGTTTTCCCCTGATGATTCTGGGTGTAAGCATACGTCATATGATTGACTCACCTTTTTGTTGTGACTACACATTTTTGATGGAAATTCTTTCAAAATTTAACTAAGGGGAAACATAATCCTAAAAGATTAAGAAAGTGCAAGTCAGTTTGGGTTTTTGAACAATGGAGAATCACTTTCCTGTGGGCTGAGTTGTTTACTACGATCTGCCACATTATTTCATCTTTGTTTTTACAAGGATTTCATTATAGGGGCTGGAATTTTATACAAACTGGCGTAATTGAGTGATATTATAAAAGTTTGCCTCTTCTATTACTAGGTATTTTGTTTATAGTGGTTATTTAGGTTGACAGATTACTTTATCCATTGTTCATTAAAATTTGTACTTTTACATCTTAGCTTATCAATAACTTGTTCAATTTAGATTAATCTTTTATGATGAGTAATTAGGGTTAGGTATAAGTATAATAAGAATAAAATTCTATTAAAAATAATTTTTTCTAGCGATTATTTATTTAAACTTCTGTTGATCGGTGATTCTGGTGTCGGAAAATCATGTTTGCTTCTCCGATTTGCGGTAAATATTACAAAATTTACATAGGTCATGTTAAATAATTTGTAAACTTTTAGGACGATACATATACAGAGAGTTACATTAGTACCATTGGCGTAGATTTTGTAAGTATAAGCAAATAATTCAGTCTTTGAATTGTGTCTTAAATGTATTTTTTGTTACAGAAAATTCGAACTATCGATTTAGATGGAAAAACTATTAAATTGCAAATTGTAAGTGTCGCTGTTATCTTCTTTCATTTGTTTAACGTCTAGTATTTTAGTGGGATACGGCTGGTCAGGAACGTTTCCGTACTATAACTTCCAGTTATTATAGAGGAGCTCACGGCATCATCGTTGTTTATGATTGTACAGATCAAGACTCATTCAACAACGTCAAACAGTGGCTAGAAGAAATTGATCGTTATGCGTGTGATAATGTAAACAAATTACTTGTAGGTAACAAAAATGATTTGACTACGAAGAAAGTCGTGGATTACACTACTGCAAAGGTATGCATTTGAATCGAGTATATTATTATAAAATAAATGTGTGAAATTTTAGGAGTATGCGGATCAACTAGGCATTCCATTTCTTGAAACATCCGCCAAAAATGCGATAAATGTAGAACAAGCATTCATGACAATGGCAGCTGAAATTAAAAATCGCGTCGGGCCACCTTCAACTGGTGCGGATCAAGCTAGCAAAGTTAAGATTGACCAAGGACGTCCTATTGAAACAACCAAATCTGGCTGTTGCTGAAAAACGTAAACACTACACAATAAGTTTTTTTAAAGGCAAGTTATATCTTTAAAGAAAGAAATAAATAAAATAGTTCCCTACCTATTTTTACTCGAATTTTTAATGTTTTATTACGATAAACTAAAAGTTTTGCATCCATATGTTTTTGTGCGTATTACTGTCTGTTTATGTATTTTCAATTTAAAATTGGGATTTTTAAAGCTGTTACAAAAATTGATTATAGTGCAATAAAGCAAACCCAGAAATAGTGGTATAGGGTCAAAGTTGGTGTATGGGAAGTTGTCTCATCGACGGTCGGATGAGGTCGGTGCGATTCGGGCTAGTGACGTAGGTAAGATACCTAAGAGTCCCGCTCGAGTACAGAATTCTTACGGAAATAGTAATATTTTTATCATTATTTTTGAAATAAAACAAAATAGTTGCTTATTATTAACAAAGTACCTTTTCAAAAATATTATCGTGCTAATTAGCTATATGATAAGTCTAATTCTAGCTAATTTTGGTTTTATATGCTTTTATTCAAAATTGAATTGTCATAAACTCTTCAAATTACGTTTCGCTGAATCACAAACGTTAGCTTTCTCAAATTACTAATTAAAAAACATTAACAAACGATGTTTTAACATTTTAAAACCTTTAAATCAGTAGTAAAGCATCGCACTTATTTGTGTTCCGGTATCTTACATACGTCACAAATCGTTCATACAATGTAGATGAGACAACTTCCCATACACCCACTTTGGTATAGGGTGACTGTGGGAATATAATGGTTTGGAGAAAGGGTAGCAAAATTATAGTTTAGTGTTGAAGGTGAGGTATCTTTTCAATATCAATCCAACTTGTTTATTTATGTAAGATAGAAATCGGCCGATATAGACAATAGTTTTCATGAGCCACTAAAAAGCGAATACATAAACATTATCTACTTTTAAGTTCAATCTTTAATTTGTATCTGATTATGGTGTGCTAGAAATTAGCCAAGTTACATGTCCTGGAAGGACGTCTTTGCGAATAACCTGTATTAACACGTTCGCGACGACGCTAAAATTGGTATACTTTGTCTCAGGCCGGAAATTTTTTTTTGCAGTTGTACACTTAAAATACTTTTTCATTGCTCCATAACAATTAATTTATAGCCGAATGCAACACCGGTGGTACACAAAGCAACGTGGGACTATCCTGTAGCTGTATCATTCATTATAATAGATTTAACTATTAACTGTAGGATTTTGTGTCATAAACAAATTTTTAAGTCAAATGTATCACCGGTGGTCATCAACGGCTGCAGACGAAACATGCGGTGCGCCACCGGTGGAGCACGTCGTCGCGAACTTGCTTTTTTTATCAAAAAAGAAAATTTTAATAGTTTTTTATTTGGATTGTCCCAACAAAGAAAAACGTATGTTTTACGAAAATATGCGTTTTTGCACAATTTATTACCAATAAGTCGAAAAGTAAATGCTTATAAATTTTCACTGAACATTTAATTGAATTAAATATGTTTTAAAAGCACTTTAATTGATACTGATATTTCTTTTCAAGAAATAAACTGTAGAACTACAATGTGCGAGAAAAAGCCTCACGTCAAAAACTTTTAGGCCAATTTTTATTGTACTGGAATAAACAATGGGGCAAATTAAAAGAAACTGTGTTAACTTCAAAGAGAGTTTGATGAAATGTTTCGATAGAACTATCTTTCAAAATGTGCAGATTTTCATCCTTTTCGCAATATTTTCCTTTATTCTACAAATTTAGTTTTAGTTAACTGATTTACTGTGCTGGTTCAAATAGAGAAAGATATATAAAACTACTACAGGTTGATAGCTTTTGTGTTTAACTAAGTCAGCAGAGGAAGACTATTTAAATACTTTTAACTGTGGACATAATTTTTAAACGTTGGTTTGAATTTTTCAGGGATCTTGCTCGATCATCGTCACATCCTCTTTCATTACCTTTGCAGTTTGGATGGAGTATCATCTTTATATAAAATGTAGTAATCCGTCTATTCTTACATGTGTAGTTAATTAATCTATTACATTTTTTCATGTTTGGTATTTAGCTATTGTTCTTATTTTTTACTCGTATTTTGTTATCATATTCAACACCAATATAGTTATTAGCCTAAATATCAAATTTGTTTTTAGGAATTGGAAAGTGTATTAAAATTATTTATTTAATGTAGTTCTTTTTTTTTTTACTTACGACAGTTCCGATTATTATTTCTTAGTGCTAATTCGTAATTGAACGTAGGATATGATAAGAGCAAAGTTGAATAGAACAATATTTTTATTAATCGATAAACCGAGTTTTCTTTTAGTTAAAATTTCACTTTGAATCATATTTAACGATTTCATCTTAAATATTAATTTTTAAATCATTAATGAACCATTTCGTTAATGTGTCGGATAAAGAATTTAATAATAACAAATATTGTTCCATTCTTAGTGAATTGTAAATTAGTTTCATTTTGAATATATCTAACGAATATATTTTAATTAAAAGTTTTTTTGCAATGTTGTGTACTTTTGTATATTCTAGTGCTTTATTAAGTTTATTTTTCCAGATTTAAGTAGTAAGTGTTGTCTCGAGGTTTTGGTTGTTTTAACAGCAATGTGAAAGGACATTTTGTGACCCCACCAAATATTATTTGTACTTACGTAAAATAAATTTTTTAAAGTTGAGCAAACTCGACAGTATTTTGATAATTAAGCACATTGAAAATAAAAATAGCCATCGAATTTTTTGAATTTTGAGTGATAAATAGTGCAAATACTACTCATTAAAAAAATATCACGTGTATTACTTATGTAATTTTGTAGTTCATATTTGTACAAGAAATGTAAACTCAAATACAATTTTAAGAGCAGAATGGGATTGGATGTTTTGGTTTCTTTTAACTATCTGGTAAGTCACTACTTAAAAATTATAGATGATCTCATCTAACAAAAGTGTCGAAGAGTTTTAAATTGCAATCGGATCGCTTTAGTCTGTAAATTAGCGCTAGGCAGTATGTGGTTATGGTACGGTCGTAGGCAGATTTGGATATTCCTATAAAAACTCACAAATTCTGTTGAAAAATTCAACCTTCAGCCTTTATATGTTGAACTAAATATTATTTCAATTATTCTAGTATATTAATTTGTACGTTGCATTTTTACAAAAAAAATTATAAAGTTTATCAATTGGAGGAATAGTTTTCATTGAGTTTCACCAATGATGACGGAGTTTTAGGAGTTATTTCCTCCAAGGCTTTTAAAAAATGCCTGATCTCAATTTTTTCTAATTTGGCATCTTCTTCGTAAGCATTATCGACGGCAGTATTACAAACTTCTTGAATTTCTGCGCCAGAGTAATTTTCAGTGTGTTGAACTAAACAATTCAAATCGACTTCAAAAACCTATAAAGAAACATGTAGAAAAGAATAAAACATACATACACGACATACCGGTAGTTTGCTAATTTTCAATTCAAAAATTTCTTTTCTAGTTTCAGCATCTGGTAGTGGAACATGAATAATTTTACCAAATCGCCTTAGAAGTGCCTTATCGATTCTATCGGGACGATTTGTTGCTGCTAAGGCAACGACGTCGCCCAATGCTTTAAGTCCGTCTAGTTCGATTAACAATTGTGTTAAAACTCGATCTTGTACGCTTGCTATAGCTCCCGAGTTCCGTTTACAACCAATAGCGTCGATTTCATCAAAAAATATAACCGATGGTGCTACTTGTCTTGCTACACTGAAAACCTCCCTGACATTTCTTTCTGACTCTCCGACATATTTATCGAATACCTCTGGACCGATAGATAAAAAAATAAGACCACTTTCGGTGGCCATCGCTTTTGCTATCATCGTTTTTGAACAACCTGGAGGACCATACATCAAGACACCACGTGCCGATGATCGGCCCAATCGTTTTAGAGCTTCTGGGTCTTTTAACGACCTTTCCACAGATTGTTGTAAAATTTGTTTCAACTTCCTTTGACCTCCTATATCAGACCACTTTACATTTGGAACCTTGATAAAGAAACAAAAAATTAACAAAAACCCTAACTATTCCAAATTACATTTCCCAAAAGCTCTACCGATAAAATATTACCTCAATTTGTAGTCTTCTTACAAGAGATGGTTTAACTATTGCTGATGCAGTTTTGAAATTGCTCCAGTTAACTTCTTTATAATCCAATTCTTCTGCATTATGCAATGCAGCCATATAAAGTGAGAGTAAATCTGTACCGACAAATCCATTTGTAAACATTGTAATATGTTCTAACTGCTCGTTTGTAACTTTGTTTGGTTTTCCATCTAACAATTTTTTTAATATATCTAATCGACCCGCTTTATTTGGAATTGCAATTTCTATTGGTTTTAATCGATTAAATTGTTGAAACTTACTGTCTATTAAATCGAGCTTATTAGACGTGGCTAATATAAATACATGACTATTAATGTTCTTTTCGAGATCCTCAAATAAATTTGTAAATCGTTCATTAATTTTTTTCTCTAACACACTTGAACGACTAGTAATGACGGAACAAAATTCTTCACAATTATCAATTAGAATTATGGTAGGTGAACTTTTTATGGCTTCTTCAGAAAGTCTGTATTGCGTTTCTTTTTCGATGTGACGACATTCTTCGGTATAAGATACATTAATTATATTGGCTTCACTTTCTTCGGCAAGTGCTTTTGCGAGTAGAGTTTTTCCAGTTCCTGGTAAGCCATACAACAAAACGCCACGCGTTACATCCGAATTGGAAATGCCAGTTACTTTTCCCAATGCTTTATTCATTAATCTTTTTACTTCAGATATAATTTTGTCTAAACCACCAATTGTTGTGATTAATTTCTTTTTACTACCATCTATACAATCATCTTTGTTAAAAACTTTCCATTTAGTTTTATCGATAACTTGGTACAATTCGACATCGACGATATTCAATTCTTCAAAAGAATTTTCAATGTTTTCAACTGCATATAGCTTTTCAATGTGTCTCACTTCAAACTTCAACGATTTTCCATAAAAAAGAACTCCTATTTTTAAGTTTTCTTTTAAGAAACTAGATTTATAATTCCTATGTATTATTTTAACCAAGTTCGAGTCTAACTCGATTCCATCTGCATTTAGACAAACTAATGTAACGCTTTTAGCCTTTTTAAAAGTGTTTGTTGATTTAGATATCGATACCTCAACATTATTCTTCATAAACGATGTCTCAACACCTACAGTATTATAATAATCAAACCAATTTTATAAACTCTAATAACGTACCTACCTCTCTTTGTAAATTGAATGCTCATTATAGACTTTTCGTTACTATGCCACACAGTTCTTTCAAACATTAAGTTATTTTCTAGATTCTTAACAAACACTTTATCTCCGAGAGCGAAATCGCACAGTTGCATTGCAAAGTGACTTAAAAATACTAAATTATCCTTATTATTGGGCAAATTGTTAGTTTCAGATATTTTGGTTTCAAGTATACCATACATAATATTCTTGCTTATAAAAGGATATAAAATTTTTTTAACAGTTGGTGGGCAATTCTCATTCGAATGAAGGTCCACATCTTTGGGTAAAATATAAGAACTACATTTTTCACACGTAAATATGGGTGCTGGGCGTTTCTTCGAAGCAGACATTGTCAAAAACGGTAATTGTAAATCTAATTAAAAATATTCTCATGCACTTCTTAAAGATAACTAATTTAAAACTGAAAATATAAAAATAATGAGGTTATGAAAATACAAAATTTATCATAGAGCATGGAAATAAGTTTTGACAGTTGACAGATGGTTGACAGTTCTTTATTGACAACCGTTTGACAATGCGTAAGTTTTTTCATATAAATTAAAGGTGGAGTTACCTGTACCTATTGAGAATTAAAATTACGTTTCATTTCGCATAATTTGTTCGATTTTTGCATAGAAGCATTTTGTACTTATATCAAAATCATTATTGAATTGGCATTATACTTCTATTAAATATTCTTAAATGACGAACAAGAAAATAATAAAACTGATTTTAAATTTGTGTTATGCTTTGAATTGAAATATCTTTGTAGCATGGGTACATTAATAATTATTATTTACGTTGGTATTTGAAGGCCTTTATGAACAACAATAATTTACCTTGTGGACAAATAAATATTAGTTATTTTTAAATTCCTATTCGTTATTGTTTGTAAATTATTTATTTAAGTTTACTATTAGAAATGTTAACTTTGATCAAACGCAAACCTTAAAAATCACGAGTAGTAAGTTATTCTTTTATTTAGTAAATTTGTTATCTAAAAATCATCGACATAAGACGTAATACGCAAATTAGTAATTATTACGAAAGAGAAGTTAAGAAATTTGGAAAGTTAAGAATGTGCCATTAAATTTAAACACGCGCCAAATTGTGTCCTTCCAACACTGCATGCTCGTGTAAAATTGATTTCGTTCGTCTTTCAATAACCATTGAAACGGTCTGCTTGAGCCGTTCGAGCGTTGGGCGGTACTACTGATAATGCGAATTGACAATTCCATTTTTGATTTAAAAGGTTTAAAATGCGTGAAGAGACGATTACTTAGTCGAAGTTCAAGTGAAAGGTGTTTGTAATTCCTAAAACATTTATAATTCGGGGTTGAGGACACAAATTTGAAGATAGTACAAAATGGAATCGCGTATTGCAATGTTTCAAGATATCTTAGAAAAGCGCCGACAAGAATTAAGTAATTTTATGTGGGTTTCGCGAGAATTAATTACAGTTCCTGCATATAAACAAGAAGTGAAGCCAACTCCAAGTTTTCATAAAAAGAGAGTTTTACAAAGCAACAAAATTCAAGAATTAATTAAGAAGGTGATCGGTACTTAACCCCTTCGTAATGTTTCTGACAATATTCGTATTTTATAGATCAGCTCTGATGAAAATGTCCCAAAAGAAAAGCTAGAGAATCAAATTTCTTTAATTCTAGACGAAATTGGATTTAATAAACGTTTATCCATTATAAGATGGTTAGGACTCGTCTTAACAAAAATTTGCAAGCAAGTTTGTAGTGGGATTTATGTTAACGAAGATAGTATTTTTAAGGTGAATATATTCTTTTGAGGGTTTATTTATTTATGTAACTTGAATTATACAGATAAAACAAATGATGGGTGAAACGCCTGTTATATTTTTACCTAGTCACAGAAGTTATGGCGATTTTATATTAATTTCGTACATATGTTTTACATATAATATTGAAATACCTTCTATAGCCGCTGGAATGGGTAATTTGGTTAAATTAATATATTTTTCATATAAGTCTTATTTAACTCTATATTTTAGATTTTCACGGTATGTGGGGCATGGGAAGTATACTAAGAGATACTGGGGCTTTTTTCATGCGTCGCTCTTTTAACGATGACAGTGTGTATTGGGAAACTTTTCGTCAATACATAAATCAGTTAGTAACCGAAGGAGATTTACCAATCGAATTTTTTATCGAAGGTACTAGAAGTCGTACTGGAAAATCACTTATGCCTAAGTTAGGTGAGTTAAATTTATTTTTACTTTCAAGTATGTAGGTACTAAAAAAATAATAATTTACGTTCGAATAATTAAATTATTTATGAAGGAAGATTTATGTAACAAAACTGCTAAATTAGGTAATGCTGTGAATTAATATCTTTATGATTGAATTGATAGCCTCATAGCATTTGATTTTGGCTTGATGATTAATTTGCTTAATTTGCTGAATCTGGAATATTTTCAAAATGTTACCAATAATTTCGAATAAACTCATTTTTGTAGTTTGTATAAGACAACGTTATTAATTGGTAATGATCTAATGATAAATTATTATAGACAAATTTTAAGCAAAAATGACACGCGAGTTACTGAAAATGATCTTTAATAAGTTTTGTAAGAAAAGGTCTTGGTAATCTTTTTGTGCGAAAAATCATTATATTAATGTGTGTTTATGACTTCAAAGTTCAATAGAATTGGTCTTAAAAATGCAATGTAGGCAATTTGTTGCAAGTTTAAGGTCAAAATCAATATTGTTTCGCGTTATTGGTCATCATTATGATATATTTGAATCTAAAATAATAAAATTGTTTCTATAAGTTAAATTTTATTTAAAGTGTTGACATTTTTGAGCTTGTTTCTTTCTCAAAATAAATTAATGCTATTTACATAATATTATAGGTTGTAAACATTTATTTTTTATGTTTAGGTCTCTTATCGATGATTTTAAAACCATTCTTCACTTCACAAGTTCCCGATATATTAATTGTGCCAATTAACATCAGTTATGATCGATTTCTCGAAGAAAAATTATTTACGTTTGAGTTACTGGGAGTACCGAAACCAAAAGAGAGCACATCTGTAATTTATCTCAAGACCATAACAAAATTTACATTTTAAACATATTTTTTAGGGATTTTTTAAATCATTGAGTATAGTGAAAGAACAGTACGGCAACATATATGTAGATTTCGGACAACCAATATCGGCCAAACGTTATTTTAATCAACATATAGACAGATCACTTCATAACTTAAAACCGATTTACATACAAGAATTATCTGAAAAAGAAAAACATTTGACTTCTTCGTTGGGCTTCGATATTGTTAGAAGTCAACAAAAGTTATGCGTGGTCACTGCATTCAATTTAATTGCATTGAGTTTGACTAACAATTTTTGTTCAAATAAAGAATTGCTTAGTATTAATAAAATTATTGAAGATGTCATTTGGCTCAAGAAAGTGCTCGATGTTTTTGGAGCCGATACTAATTTGAAAAATGCAGAGTACGATGTTAAAGAAGCTATGGGTGTTCATAAGAATTTAGTGCAAATTAACGACGATTTGACCGTTCAATTAGTAGAAAATTCTGTTTCTGTAAATAATATAGAAGTCTCAAAATTGAAAGGGCATGCACTGTCGCAACAGAGTATGACTTTTGTTGTTCCCTTTATAATGCTTCAGATATATGTCAATCCGCTGCTTCATTACTTAGTAAGTCCGGCGATTGTAGTTGTTGCATTAAAATACAAAGATGGCATTTATAAAGGTAATTTGCTAGTAAAGATTCGATCTTAATATTTCATAATTTTTTCTACTTAGATGTTCTTTTTGGACATTATGGGTTTCTACGATCTCTTCTCTCGCACGAGTTTGTTTCAAACGAGACTCAAGATAATTTGGTGTGTGGTTTCAATTTATTTTCTTAATAACACGTTTTATAGTCGATTGAAAACACTTTTTTCTTACGTTTTAATTTGAATGTTCTTTACAGCTTTACAGCATTACAAAACTTACATATTTAGTTATGTTTTAGGATTTTGAGGATTCATTGCGTCGCTTAAGTGATCTCAAGTTAATATTACTTACCGAAAACAAGTATTATTTGCACGATAACAAAAAGGTGGAAAAAATTCTTGATAATATTCTTCAGCCTTTTATTTTTACCTATTACGTTGTGTGTAGAATTTTACAGGTAAACTTAAATTATTTAAAAAAAAAGTTTATTGTATGATTTGTCTTTTAGAATGTTACAAAACCACTTGATGAAAAAGCAATTATAGTAGGGGCTCAATCTCAGTTGGAATCGATTGTAATTCATAGTAAAAAATTTATTCATCCTTACTGTTTAAACTTGGATACTTTAGCAACTTGCGTGGCAAAGTTGTCATCTATGTCTGTTTTAGAGAAAAGCAAAGTGTAAGTTGATGGAAATGATTGTAATAATTATTTAAATTTTTCTATTTTAGTGAAGGAAATGTTTTCTACAAAGTTCAATATAATATTTTGAACTATGTTGTTGAAAATTTAGGTTTGTCAACGTTACTATTGTAAAAATAGGTGCTCGATTGACCTAATCTTTTTTCAGAATTTTATGTTAATGACGAATTGCGTGCGCAAGTAAAAACTTTTATTGGATCGAAGTTATAGTCGGGTGGCCCAGTTATTTAGTACTCCAAATTTCTGGTAGATAAATTTTATTTGTTACATAGTTGTTATTTTGTGGGTTTAATATTTAATAAATTTTATACATTTAAAATTGTTTGATACCTAATAATAAAATAATGTTCTTGAAGAGAGGAACTAGTTAATTATAAAACTTAATCTAAAATCGATTCCGTGTGTTTATGAGATACTATGTTTTTATACCGTTTTTTAAAATAAGAAGCCAACATAAAAATCGGGAACATCAATTGCTGAATTTTACCCGCCCAAGTTTAAATATTATATCCAGTAATACGTAATACCAATTCAATATCAATACCAACATTACGAAAATAAAGTCTTTGTGTTTATAATTTTCAAAGGATACGGATAGAAAAATTCGAGATTTTTTATATTGAAATAATAACGTTTAATTAAAATGAGTAAAGAAGAAACAGTAAATTGCGCTTCTGAAGAAGATATCGAAAAATCTGAAAGATTTAAGAACGAAGCTAATGAATATTTTAAAAGTAAGCAAATAATCCTCTTTTAAAAATCACATGCTATTTCCAAATTAATGTATTTATTTCTTTAGTATTGACCTCTACTAAATTATAGTATTTTAAATCTGCGTATCGTAGTTTCCTTAACGTGATTTACGATTTAATATAATTTTTTATCATAACCTCAAACTGATTAAAAATTTTCAGAACAAGACTATAGTATGGCTATCAACTTATACACAAAAGCTATTGAGTGTAATCCGGAAGTTGCCGTTTATTACGCGAATAGAAGTTTTGCTTACATTAGAACAGAATGTTTCGGTTATGCTTTAACGGATGCTTCGAAAGCTATTGAATTGGATCGAACGTATCTAAAGGGATATTATAGAAGAGCCGCTTCATATATGTCGTTAGGAAAATTTAAAGAGGCATTGAGAGACTTTGAATATGTGACTAAAGCTCGACCCAACGATAAAGACGCTAAAATGAAATATACAGAATGTAATAAAATAGTTAAAAAAATTGCCTTCGAAAAAGCAATATCTGTAGAAGATAATAAAAAGAATATAGCCGATAGTATTAATTTGGATGCGATGAGTAAGTTTGTTGTCTATAAATTAATTTGCGCTAATTATTATCTTTTAGTTATTGAAAATGAATACACAGGACCCGAACTGGAGGATGGTAAAGTCACTTTACGATTTATGGTGGATTTAATGGAGCTATTTAAAAGTCAAGGTAAATTGCATAGAAAGTATGCATATAAGGTGAGAGTTGTGTTAGGGAGAAATATTTTATTAAACGAAGGTTATTGCAGATATTATTAGATATTAAAACGTATTTTATGGTTCAACCGTCACTCGTAGATGTGGCTATAGAAGATGAAGACAAATTCACTGTCTGTGGTGATATTCATGGTCAGTTTTTTGATCTGATGAATATTTTTGAATTAAACGGATTACCTTCGCCTACAAATCCATATGTACTTACTTGAAAAGAAAATGTTTCCGATTGTACCGTTCTTTTTCTAGCTATTCAATGGTGATTTTGTCGATCGAGGATCATTTTCTGTGGAATGTATTTTTACTTTGTTCGGATTTAAATTACTTTATCCCAAGTATTTTTATATGTCGAGAGGTAATCATGAAAGTGCCACTATGAACCAAATGTATGGTTTCGATGGAGAAGTACGGGCTAAATACACATCACAAATGGCAGATTTGTTTACCGAGGTTTATAATTGGTTACCTTTAGCTCATTGCTTGAATAAGAGAGTTGTGGTGAGTTTACAATATATTAAGTGAAGGTTGTTGTGTGGAATGCACGCTTTTAGGTAATGCACGGTGGATTATTCTCTCGAGATGATGTTACGTTGGATGAAATTCGTAAAATTGATCGTAATAGACAACCACCTGAAGAAGGGCCTATGTGTGAATTACTTTGGTCGGATCCTATGCCGCAATCTGGCCGTGCACCTAGTAAACGAGGTGTAGGTTGTCAGTTTGGACCAGATGTTACACAAAAGTTCTTAACTTTAAATAAATTGGATTATGTTATTCGTAGCCACGAAGTTAAAAACGATGGTTACGAAGTCGCTCACGACAGTAAGTGCATTACTGTATTTTCGGCGCCTAACTATTGGTGAGTTTTAAATTTTGCTACACATTAAAGTTAATAAGTTTTATTTAGTGATACCATGGGAAATAAAGGGGCATTTATTACTTTAAAAGGACGAGATATGAAACCAGTTTTTACTACTTACGAGGCTGTGGTAAGATAAAGTATAAAATAATAAATTTTTTAAAATTACATTTTTAATTTTAGCCACATCCAAATGTTAAACCAATGGCTTATGCAAATTCTTTGCTTAGTTTCATGTGCTAGTACCTGTGTTTTATGGTAAAATTAGTACAATCAAGTAGCATAATTTTTCAGTAAAGATGTATGAGAGCTAGCATTATGATCCATCACTCTTTTCAAATATAATTTTCCTTTGTTAACTCTTTTTAAGCTGTTTACTTCAGTTTTTGTGTTTTGAGGGACTACTTTGAAATACATTGGATTTATAAAATACATTAATTTATTTTGCTTGATCTTAATCTATAATAATTATTTTTCATTAGCATAAATGAGTCAATAAAAAATGTAAAATTTACTGCCCCGTTACCTATTTAAACAGTTCTTGCTGTTCATATTTTTATAGAAAACCATACACTTCCAAGACGATTTATTTAAATGCTAGTCTATTTTAATAAACTTTTCAGCAAATTCTGACTTTAATATTGTTTTTATCGATTTAAATTATAGTTGTTTTTAGTATTTTATGTACTTATTTGCTTAACTATAAACAATAATAGAAGATTTGGAAAATTAAAAACGAAAGAACGCTTGCTGAAACTATAAATTATTAATTATGATTTTAATTTTTCATTTATAAAATTATTAAATCAGTAGTGCTAGTGTAGTGTAGGTCTTTAGTACAGTAGTTCCAATGCTTTTTGTTACCCTTTTTTATTCTCTTGAAAATTGCGGGAAAGTTTTATTGTTTTATGTCTCTTGAACTTTTTTCCTACTAAAGATCTAAAGATGCTACATTATCCAGTTTAGTATAAATATTAAGTGTAATGGTAGTGTAATTAATACAATGAATTTATGTTTTTAGTTGCTAATTTGAATTTTAGTACTAAAAAGCTCCTTATTGTATAAGACTTAAAATCTAACCTTAGTTTTTAAATTAATGAAATGGAACTGGAAAATAATTTATGTGAAGAAGAAAACAATACTAGTTTATGTAATAATAGTTTAACAGTCAAACGTAGATTAGTTAAAATTGATAGTGGTTCACAAGATCTTAGTTCCAACCGTAACACAACTGAAAATGTGAGTCCTATAAAAGCTTCCGAGAACTCAAATTCTATTGAAGGACCAAGCACTGATGAAATTAATGATAATAGCAGCAAATTAAAGAATTTTAAAACTGTACGTAAAAGGTTTGCTGTTGTTGATAGTGATTCAGATGATGAACTTTTGGTACCGTTGCCATCGCATAAAAGTGGTGAAGACGAACGAGTAACTGAGGAAAATTCTGTTGAAGGACCAAGCTCTGATGAAATTAATGATAATAGCAGCACATTTAAAATTGATAAAAATGTACGTAGAAGGCTTGCTGTTGTTGATAGTGATTCAGATGATGAACTTTTGGTACCGTCACCGTCGCATAAGGGTGGCGATGAACGAGTAACTGAGAAAAACTCTGTTGAAGGACCAAGCATTGATGAAATTAATGATAATAGCAGCACATTTAAAATTGATAAAAATGGACGTAGAAGGCTTGCTGTTGTTGATAGTGAGTCAGATGACGAATTTTCGGTACCATCTTCGTCGCATAAGAGTGGTGATGATGAACGCATAACTGAGGAAATTGCAAGTACGATTGAAAGAGGTTCTAAAACTAAAAAACTGACAGTAGCTGACAATGATTCTGATTCTGAATCTCAAACAATTGAAACAAATACTAACGATGCAGTTGCAAATAATCAAGTAATTTACGAATTTAACAAAAATGGTAAATTAGTGTCCGAGAGTAATTCAGAAACCTGGGCTGGTCAAGTAATATTCATTCACTTACTTTTATATCTTTTGTGATTGAGTTGTTTTTATAGAAATCGCTTGGTCGTTTGTGCGATTCAGAGAGTTCCGAAGATGAAGAAAATCGGCGATTTAGTCCAGAATCTGTACTAACTAACGAAACACACTCAAGATCTTTAGCAAAAACTAAAAGTAGAAAAACAGTACAAAGAGCTCCTAAAGAAAAAAAGGTATTAAATTGTTTTATGTTTATTTTTGCGATTTAAAGCTTTGTTTAAATTAGATGACCACCAAGCAAGCTTTAGCTCAAAGGCAAGAAATATGTTCAGAATCGCAAAGAATGCTTAGGGAATCACGGGTATCCTTACCTTATCACAGACCTAAAACTTACTCTATAAAAGAATTTTTACAAAAGCGTTCCAGATTTGCTTCAACTCTTACAGAAACTAAAGTTGGCCATTCCCCATCGGTAGCTATGAAAATGTCATACCAACAGTTAGAAATTATGTCGTAAGTGTTTCTTATGATAAAAGGCCTACATTTTGAAATATCTCAATTTACGAACTAATTTTACTGTCATTTGTTTAGGAAGCGACTTGAAGAACGAGAAAAAGAAGTTAAGAAGTTTTATGAATCTGATAATGAATCCGATGAAAGTGCTGCAATAGACAATGAAGGTATGGTTGAAGACCAAGGTGATAATAATGACAATGAAGAAGTACTTGATCAACAAAATAATATAGAAAAAGAAGAAAATGGCATTGAACTGAACCAAAATGTAGTAGACGAAACTGTAAATACAGTTGATGAAGTTGAGCAGAGTGAAATTACTGAACAACACCACATAGGGGTTGAAAGTGGGAACTTCAATATTGAAATGGAAGTAACTTTACAGGAAAACAACACAAATATCGACGAGAAAATTAAAGCTGACGATCAAGTAGATAAGATGGAAGACGAAATTTTTCTTAGCAATAACAGGACAATAGAAAATGAGAAGTTAGACAAGGAGGAGAGGCAAAGTGGTGTTAATCAAGAAGAAATGGATGTACAGGAGAATATTCAAGATTCAATAATACAAGAAGAAACAACAAATTTAGATAATTTAAACGATTATGAGGAAAATGTAATTATTTCGGAAAAGCAAAATGCTTCAGATTGGGGCACAAAGAAAATAAATTTTTTAAACCTAACAGAAGAGGAGAAATCTCAAGAAACTTTCACTGTAAAATTTGATAATACTGAAACAAACATAAATGAAAGTCGAGCTGGAGAACAACGAAATAGTTCAGAAGTAGAACAAGAAAATAATCCCAAAGTTCTGGATAATAGTGGTAATTCTATAGAATATGATTTTAATTTAGACGATTTCGAAGATGATTCTCAAAGTTTGAGTGTTACAAAACCTCTAGATACTTTAGAAAGTCGTCAGCAAAATGTCGAAGAAGAGTATTTATTAAGACTGATAAAGAAATACGATTCTGCACCGATGGATGAAACATCTACTGCAAATGATACCAAAATTAGCAGAATGGCTCTCTTGAAAGAAAAACTTGGTTCTACCATACCACGTTTGACAGTCGATCCAGGACAAGAAATTGATCTTGAGGAGGATGTAGTCAAAGCAAGCGGTATTAATCGTTTGATGGAGAGGTTTCTAAAACACACTGCTAAAAATACTGTAATGAAAGATAAAGTCCAATTAACGTAAGTGATTCGTTTGAACTATATAAATAATGTTTTTAACAAGATATGTTTTTAGAATGACAAATTTTTCGCAAGGAGAGATTACGACTGAAACGGTTACAATGTCTGTAGAACCAGAAGAACCAGTTGCTTTTTTGGAAAAGCCGGGGATAAGGTTAAAAATGTTGAAAAACGAACTTCAGATACAAATGGCACAGCGTAGATCAGAATTGTGGAAACAAAAGAATTTGCTTAGTGACGAAATCGAACGTGTAGAAAATGAAGATGGTAATTCCTAAAACATATTCTTATATTTTATTTAGCAACTTCTTACAGGGGAAAAATCTGATTATGAAGCTGATATCGATGAGGAAGAAGCTGAAATGACCGATGAGGAAACGACCGATGATGAAGAACACGAAGATATTCTTAATGATCAGTATACAGAAAATGTGGATAAAATTAAATCTAAACACGAATTTCTTGACGAAGAAGTAAAATAATTAGATGACAGTTAGTTCTCATTTTATTTAATCCGATTTTATTTACTAGGCTGACGAGAGTGATATAAATGAAGTGGATGATGCAGAAAGTGATGCAAATGAAGCGGATAATGTAGAAAGTGATACCAATGAAGTTGATGAGGCAGAAAGTGATGCAAATGAAGTAGATGGGGAGAGTAAAATTGAGTGCAAAGTTCAAGATAATTTATCTAACAGAACATCAAAAAGAACATTAGTGTGTTATCCGGCAGTTTCTGATGATAGTGTCGATGGAACAGAAACTACCCAGTTTAGTGTTGTTGCAGGTAATGGAAGTTTGAATACTACCGATTCAGGTAAAAACTGCTAAATGTAAAATTTCTAAATTCTATTTTTTAATCGCTTTAGTGGACGAAGACCTTTTACCACCGAATTTACCTACTTCTGATAAAACACCAATTAAATCAAAAAGTCAGTTCAGTTTTCTCACACCTGTTCATCACTTAACTGGTCTTCAAAGTTTAAATTCTGGTTCTAAAGTATGATAAAATAGTAAATTTCAAATAGATACGAATATAACTAAAAAGTATGCTATTGCAGTTTTTAAATGAATCACCAGTTTCTGCTGTAACTGTGCAAGCCGAGCCGTCGCCTTTTAAAGATAAGGAGTGGAGTACAGAATTGCAGAAAAAATTATTTATCGATTCTCAAAATTCTATTGATACGCAGGTAATTTTATTGTTCAGCCTAAATGTGTTTAAAAACGCCCAAAATTATTTCAGTATAATCTAGAAGATGTTGAATATGTGCCTATAAAACCCATTTATAGTTCTAACGAATTGGATTCTTTCGTTACGACCGAAGCTTCTCAAACAAATACGCAGGACCTGATGGACGTTTGTTCTGGAAGTTTTTCTACATGTTTAGAGGCCTCCAAAGAAGAAAGCGAAGACACAAAATGTGTTCAAAGCCTTAATAAAAGAGAAAATATGACGCAAATAAATTTAGACTTAACGGAAGAAGTTAAAAATCTTGAAGACGACGAGTTGATCTCTCAGTTATTAAATGAGGAAGAATTAGAACAGTTTAAGCAAAAATTCGTTTCACCTCTTATAAATGCAAAAGACGCAAATCTAAAGTCTGGCAGGCTCGTGTTGGATTCTTCGGACGAAGAAGATGATGCAAAAGCAGAAATGAAGAAAAAACCACAAAAGAAGTTAAATTTTTCTGGTAAGTAAATAAATCTATTTGGTTCAATTGTTTCTTTAATTAGTGATTTTCTTTGTAGATGATGAATCAGAATCTGAAATAGAAGAAACTGAAGAAATTGAATTGCATGATGATTTATCCGATGGCGAAGCAGAGATCGAGACTTCAAATAGAACTATCGAATATGACTCTGAGGAGAATGAAATTGAAATTCGAGCAGACAAAGGTAACTGCTCTTTAAATAAAACCTCTTTCAATATTTAAAAACGTCGTTTTTAGTCAAAGAAGTCAAATCGAGAGAATTTTTTGAAAATGAGGCCGAACTTTCCGAATCTGAATGGGGCAGCGAAGATGAAGATGAAAAAGAATTAGATGTTTTGGAAGCCGAACAAGGAGATGCCGACGTTTTTGACGAAAATGAAGTTAGAAATGATTTAGAAAAAATTCACATGTATAATTTAATTCTGTCGTAATCGAGCACATTCAAGTTAATTATTTTTTAGGCGACAAGTGTTGGATCAAGATAATAAAGAAATTAAAATGTTGCAAGAATTACTTTTAGAAGACGGCGAATTTCATGGAACTGGTAGACAAAGACAATTCAAATGGAGAAATATTGGTTTGTTAGTTTATAAATTTATTTATTTATTGTGATAAATTGTAATTAAAGATGCGGACGGAACTGAAGAAGGTAAAAATGAAGACGTCGATACTTATTTAGATGAAGAAGAAAGTGAAGAACAATGGAGAAAAGCTCGACACGAACGCGAGATGTTCTTGAAAAAAGTGAGCATTTCGGTCATTTCAGACTTTTTAATTCTTGTAATTTTTTAGAAGCACGATAGTCAAGATGTTGTGGAAAATGATGAACTGGTTTCAAGCGAGAGTAACAGTCAGGTTTTAAAATTAGGGCAAGAAGCTTTACGCCGTTCATTTAGTACAATCGAAAAACCAAAAGCAGCTTCATGTGACAAAGTAAAAAAACCGTTTACAATCTTGGTATGTTTTTTACAAATTTTAGCATTCAGTTCAAAAGCAAAGCATTAATTTTAGAACACCAGAGGTTCATTTTTGGCAAGAAATGATAAATTTTTAACTAAATTTGCCGAACTAAATAAAGCTGCTACTTCAGTGACAGTTGGTACTTCGAAGAAAACGAAAATTGTCTTTGAAACTTTTACTGCCGAAGAGGTTCAGAATGATAATAGTTTAAACGTAATTAATCATTGATATTTTATTACAATTTTATTATTGTTTGTTTTACAGGGTAAAAAAAGAAAAGGGAATGATGGGACGCCAAAGATTATTAAAAAATTGCGTTTATCGTCGAATATAAGTCCTAATGTAAAAAATATAAATCGCAAAAAACAATTATTTTAGCGAGTTGGCAATAATATTTAATAAAGTTTTAAATTATATAAATATTTAGTATCTCATACGATAATATTTTACGTCAGGACTTCGAACCGTTATCTTTTTTGTTCTGGTTCAAGTTAAAAAAATTGTTTCCGGTTCAGTTCCAGTTCTAAACCCTGTTATTTTTAAAACCATTTAAATACATTGGCTTCTGCGTGTTATGGTGTTATGCAACCAATATGCCAATATGCAACCACCTTACTGGTGGATTGGAAGTTATGGTCTATGGCTATGGTATTTTTTCTTGACTTCTTTTCAAATGATTTTTGGGGCTTTTGAAATTCAAAAGTGTTTGGCGACAGATATCTATTGAACATTGTAACCTGCTACTGTTTTACTAATCGTATAGATAGATCTCGGATAGTCGTCGCTAATTAAGAATTTTACAAAAGTTTGCCATATTAAAGGTGGACACTGAAAATTTAATTATTTAGCATCGATAGTTGTAATTATGTATTTAGACGCAATCACGAAGATTTGCTCGCATGGAACTGCCGGGTTTCAATTAATGTGTATTGCTGGTTGCATATCACTCAGGATTAATGCATTTGGCTTGTGCTTTTGGAAGCGTAGCATAAGGACAACGGACAATCAAAACATATCGTGAATCGTGTTATGATCGTATACAGTGCATACTAAAGATTAAGCACTAATCTGTATGGAATTGTTAGAAAAGTTTGCAATTTAAAAACGGCATTCTCTCTTATTGTTATTTTCTTATCTCTTATCAGGCTTTGACTGCTATGTGTAACCTGTAGAGGTTTGTTTTACTTCTTTTCTTTATTACCAAACTTCGTATTTATTTAAATTTTTGTTCACTGGTAATACACGTAGTTTTGATAGGCGATAGGGGTGATAGAAGACTATTTTTCCATTTTCAAAATTTTGAAAATACGAAATTGGATGTTCTGCGTTTTAGAATGTCTTTGTGAACCTTAAAATAATACAAACATTTTACATGACTGTTATTTTCAAATATACACATAATACATAATAATATATTCTGCATAATATAATCATTCTACACTAGATTTGCTGCATCCCCATCAAAATTTTGAAAACACGTTTCTACATCGATTTTGAGAATAAATGAAAAGTGGCTACTATCAAAAATCAAAATGATTAGAATAGAGGTAGACAATTTTCTTCTTATTAATTTTGATAAAAGGACTTTTATATTGTTGTAGTCAGATACAGGGTGTCCAGTGGCTGAGGAATAATGGAAATATTTCTTTTCTCCGCAGGAATATTAAAAAACTATTTGACAGGTCAAATTGATTGAATTCAAATCCAACATTTTCCGATTATTTTCATTTTTCCACCACCTACCCTACGCGAGCAGTGACGTCATCAAACTTTTTTTTTAAATTGCAAGCCCATATTTTTTATCAGATTTGGATAGATTATAAAATTCTGATTTCGCAATATACACAAGTTTGTCTTTTGAACTGACAGTCTCGAAGATATTAATTTTTTAATGTGCGCTATTGTTACTTACGGAGTGTGCAAGTGTGCTAATTTAAATGAATTTATCCATTTAAATTTCATAAATAAATAAAGTTAGACGTCACTGCTCGCGTAGGGTAGGTGGTAGAAAAATGAAAATAATCGGAAAACGTTGGATTTGAATTGTCTTGTCAAATAGTTTTTTAATATTCCTGCGGAGAAAAGAAATATCTCCATTATTCCTCCGCCACTAGACACCCTGTATAATTTTTGTGGATATAAATGGCATGTACTTTGTACTTAGCAATAATCTGTATAGGTACTAATAGTTCTTATTTATTTATCGGAAACTTCAACGAGAGTGCGTTCCCACAACTTCATATCGAGCAAACAAAATTCTCAAGGGAAACAAGCAAATAGCCTGGGGAATTCCGCATTTAATTGTCGGTGTTTGGGAACACGAGTATCGTTATTATAATTTGTATTTTAGGGTTTATTGAAAGACTGCGTACATTGGCGCAACATAACTAAGCTAGGACACGCGACACGTACCATACATTAAGGAAAATTGCGAGCACAAACACGTGTGGGTGTGTGGACGTTTCTGTAGAACGAAATAGTTTGACGATTTTCTACCCTTTTGGGACACTCTAATCTGCGTGAACTAAGGGTGACGACAGCTTTCCCACACAGTGACGTCGTGTTTGACTTGTTTGTTTTCTACTACTAGCCTCGTGTTTTTATATAAAGCTTACCTCAACAAGCGAATCGTAATTTGGAAAACCAAAAGAGCTCGAGTTCGTCCTTAATTAAGTTTGTATTTTTTCAAAAAGAAATTGTTTAACATCGAATGAGAACTTATATACATAGTAATAGTAATGGGTGCTGTGTAGTTCTTGTCACTTTTAAAATAATGGCTTGTGGTATTCGCCGAAGTGTGACAATAAACGCTGGCTCTTTTGACGGTCAACTGAGCATAAAAAATTCATCGTTTATCACACGATTGAAAGGGGCACACTTGTTATAATAAATATTGCTGGTTTAACATTGCAGAGAATATAATCATCGAGCTACCAGAAATTTTCCAAAAGTTTCTAAAATAAATGTAAGGTTTTAAAATAGTACCGTTGTTGTAGGTACTAACTTATTTCAAAATAATTATACATACACAGGGTGATTCCTGTAAGTATAGTTCTTCATGGCAATTTTTACTACATATTTGAACTTTTTTCAGCTACTTCTTACTTCATTACGATATAAGACGCACCCCGATGACTTTCAAGCTATGACAATTAATTTACAATCTACCGAAACTTCTATAAAATTCTTTTCAGACTACAAAAAGAGTCCCCCGTTGTAATGTTTTTATTTTTCTTATATTATTTTTGATTTATTTTTCTAAATTTGCGATTGTCACACTCTCTGTAATTTGTCTTTTATACTTGAATTGTGCCAGTGGTAAATTTTCTATGCTTATTTCTCTCTTTATCGTGTTTGTTGATAAGAAGGGACCATTTTGAAAAATATTCATTAAAATTTAGATTTCGAGTAAGAACGTACCTACTTGTGTGGGATTATTCAGTGTTTTTGTAAAATTGCGAATGATAAGTTTTAAAATATTTATGTTTTACACCCTTGTGGGATTTGTGCTTAAAAAATGTCGATTTGTGGAAGTTTGTTCCGTCCTTTACTGGAATTTAGTATCTACAAGTGTTGTGAACCCTTATCTAAAGGTATGTATGTCTGTTTTTTATTCTTTCATTTAAATTCGTCTATTTACTGTTTTTAGGGTTCTTATTCTTGTCTTAGTTGTTCTTATATAAATTTTTGGGTAATAAGTACAAATTATTGTACTTACTTGTATATTTATAAGACAGTCAATCGTCAGTTAATTTTGTTTCATTTATCTCGTTATGTGAGGTTTGCAAGATTTTGCCCAGATGCCGAGATGCCATCAATCATCCATCAGATAAGTGGAAATTTTGTTTAACATATTTCATATGTTATGTGTTTGAAAATTTGAACAATTTAATTTTCTATTGTTTGTGGCTGCATGAGCTTGTACTCAAAGCCATAAAAAAATAATTTTACTAGTTTTATCAATTGCGATAAAAGTTTATTCATCGAAGTTTAATTTAAAAACTAAAACCATAGAGTAACTAATCTAGATTAGTTTAGATTACTTACTTTATGCTAAAACGTGAATTTTATAAATTTATTTAATTTTAGTAATTGCTACACAATGGTTAATACATTTTTTAAATATGTATTTTGTAATTATTGTTGTACAGACGATGCAACAATTATACTTACCACAGGCTCGAAGTTATTTTTGAGGGGGTCTTAGACTGATAAAATGGGGCCCATGTCAAGCGGTAGAAATAAAATTTTTGATTGTTCAAGGTCAAATAGCTTAAAATGAAGTTCAGGAATTTTAGTAGCGACTCATGGGATCTCCAAAAAAAATGTTTTATAAAAACAAAATCAATAAAAATGAATTAAATTGCTAGGTATATTATTTCTGATAAACAAAAAATATTGTTGGAGAATTACGGAGCCCCTGAATTTGATCACTGAACTTGTTTGAATTTATTTTTTGTCGCTCTGTCGTCCACGACTTTTCGCTCGCGATAAATCGCTCGACAATTTAGCCGAGCCCTAAGAGAAAACTTGTGTGGAGCCCTTTTATTTTAATATCTGCACCTACGCTCTTCTCCCCGAGTAAGTCGACAACCGTACACAATTCATTGTTTTGTTAATAAATTCGCCACACTGGCCACACATTTCTTTGGTGTGACGCGGAAAATTTGATGCTCTATTTCTCTATTATATTGCGTGTCTGAGCGGGTACTTTATAGGCTTTTTACAGTTGGTTTTTTAGTAGTTTTTCAGCAGTACTACACAAATTAATGTAATTCTTGAATTTCCAGTGAAGCTATCAAAGACTATTACTCGCGTATCTTAACATCCTGTATATTTCCAACTTTTCTTTAGTTTAATAAAAAATTGAATATTATCTAGATATTTTCTTAGAGAAACATTTTTTTCTATTTTTTCACCCCGTGGTTTGAGGTTTTCGTATTTCATAACACCAAGTAATTGTTACATCGCTAGTAGTGTCATTTATGTTCCTAATCACCAACAGCGTGACAGGGACTTGTTGCTTCGAGTGGATAATAAAAGCTTGATGAAAATCATGTTTCCCTTGTTACAAAAATGGGGAAATTGTGTTCGTTAGAAATAAACGTTTTTCAATATTAAC
This sequence comes from Malthinus flaveolus, assembly GCA_950108345.1. NCBI lineage: Eukaryota > Metazoa > Arthropoda > Insecta > Coleoptera > Cantharidae > Malthinus > Malthinus flaveolus. The sequence continues at coordinate 71,366,314 of OX467285.1, forward strand.
AATTACTCTAACTCACACCACTTATAAAAATGAAATTACAAATTTTTATTTCGTTTTCGTTTTTAGCTTGAACTATTTGTTAAAAATGCTTCGCATTTTAAGTTGGTCAATTAGTATCATTTCAAATCTCATTTAATATTGACCATTTGACCAACCATGCTTTCTTCTCGGAGTCGAAAAGTGCAATTGATTTTATTGTTTAAAGAAATATTCGGTAATCCAAAACTAATCAACTATCAAACCCTCTAAACTTTCTATTTTCCACTGGGAAATGTCTCGATAATAAAAGGAAAACGTACAAGATTTTCTATTATTAACGTCTTTTTTTCGTTACTTTGTACGCGTCGAATTTAACCTATTGTAATATTTGCCAAAATTAGCGTTCCTTAATTATCTTCGAAACTATGGACGTAAAGTGAAAACTAATTACGTTTTCGCGTACCTTATCACATGGAATTTCATTAACGCTTCGGATATTAAACTGTATCAAATATTTAATTTTATGCTTTATAATTTGTTGCCAACTTGCCATTTAAAAATAAAATAACTTGAATAATTCACAAAGAGAATATGGGTTGATCGGTCCGCAATAAATTTTGCTGCCGCCGATTTAAAAAAATTAATTTAACAAAAGTACTTTTTTTGTCGTAAAAGCATTGAGTTATTTTTTTTGAATTCTGTTTCAAGTTTCAACATGAATGTAGTCGAGACAAAGTAATCTTCTAAAAGCCTTTATTTTTTCAAGAAAACCTTTGAAAAATAGTACGAAGTGGGATGTAGACTAGACGTAAATTTATTAAATTTTTTCTTCGTAAAGTGCTCTTTAATGAAAGCTTCTTGTAAAATATGAAATTACAATTTTTTAAGGGTAATTTTGGATTAGTTAATATTAGAAAAGTCTGCTTGAACCATCTCCGTGATGTAATCTCTTCGCCTGTTCAAATCCGCCCATCTCGTGATTGTAATTAAAAAGTAAAAAATATTTATATTATAAATTTAATAAATTATAAATAAATAAATATATTATTAAAATATTAATAATAAGACTTTTCATGCCCTAAAATTTCAATCATTTTATAATAGTTTTTGAAAGAAGTCCCCCAAAAATTACCTAATTTTCTATCATTTTTAGGGATCAAAACTTTTTTTCTTAAAAACCCGTGGAAAGTAAAAACAAACAAAAATAAAAAACAATGAAATTAATGGATTCGCTGCAATATTAATATCATAATTCCAAATATAAATGCCTTCCCCTACTCCTAATTACCGCATTCATGCGACTTGGAATGCTAGAAATGACATTTTCGGTCATTTTTTGGGAATTCTCCCATTCTGTAATTACTGCATCTACCAGTTGATTGTGGTTGACTGGAAAGGATGCATGACTTCATACGTTTTTAAGAGTGCCCCATAGATACTCGATATGATTTAAATAGATACTATTAGGTGGCCTCTCCATTACTGGAATATTTACAGCATAACAGAGCCACCTCCAAATGGGATCCTTTGAGAGATGTAGCAACTTGCAAATCTCTCTCATATATACCCTTCGCCAGTCGCCACACATGCTCAGGTCCATCGGGAGGTTTAAGACTCACTTTCGTTTCATCTGAGAATGAAACTTTCTTCAAATCATCAATAGTCAAATACTGATGATTCCTGACAAAACGCAATCTTTAGATTTTGTGCTGTGTGGTAAGCAATGATTTTTTTGTAGGTTTTCTGCTGCTTAATTCGATCTTATTTAAGCGGCATCTGTTTGTTCGAGACGATATTGCAAGATTTCGACCAGTTGACAGTTGCAAGCTCATTGACTCTCCCATTTTGTAGAGCGTATTGCCTAGAAAAAGTTCATCCTTTAGATTAGTAGGTACATCGTTTTTGCCCTTGCCTTGGTCTTCTTAGGTAAGATCCAATATCGTTAAAACGTACGACTTAGGCTGAAACGAGAAACGATTCCTTCCTGTGGACCAACATACAGGGAAAAATTTGTTGCTCTTGATGCTTGTTTCGCTGAAAAATTTCTGACTCGATTCATTTTTTAAGTCGAAAACTCCCGTAACTGACACAATGGATTACATCAAAAAATAACTAGCAGGTAACGTTAATTGTTTCAATAAACAATTTTTGGACAGATCTTAAGACACTTTTTGGGGAAAGTTACTTGAATTGAGAATTTTAATTTTTAAACAAAACATTTTGAGACAACTTTCTTAAAAAAGCCTCTAGCAAGATGATTAGTAGCCTAAAAATTACCACCATTCTTGAGTTTGTAAAAAAATATAGTGCGGCCAGTTTGTCCATAAGTGTATTTTACCAGCCTTTGCTAAATAAAATAGCTGCCTTGTCAGAACCAAAATCTCTCGATTCTACCAATGCAAAGGCTTATCTTTGCTTTCATCTGGATCGATTTAAAATTTGTTATAAAAACCCCAAGACAATTATTATAATTTTTGGGGTATTATTTAGCCCTAGAGAAGTTTTTTGGGCCCAATATCGCGTATATTGAACTTGATTCGTAAATAAGAAATAGTATCTCTTGTTCGCAATGAGGTGTTATTCATTTCAAACTGCCGATCTACATAAATCTAATTCCTTCATAGATACGCAAAGCACTTAATTTTAATAAAACAATGCGATCTTCAACTAAATTAGTGCCGCTAGCCACACTTCTATAGCTTCGTAGTAGTTCATGATATTTTACGAATAATTTTTTATAATTCGGCAATCGCACACGGCATAACGTTCGCCAGTTCTTCTCCATCATCTTTGACGACCATTGGTACCCTTTAAAGAAAACCGCGAATCATCTGTTAACAGTACTTTTTCCAATCCTCTATTCTCCAGTTTGCATATTTACGAGCAAAAGCTAATCGAATCGTTCGATGCTGCCTGGACAGAATGGGGCATATTGCAGGGCATCTAGAATCTAGAGTGAAAGTTTGCTTCTCTTGATCTTCTGCTTACAATTTTCTCATTTATTCTAACGCCTCTTGTGATCTCAAGGCTGCTTTGGAGTTGTGGGGCGCTAAGAGTGCGATTTCGTAAAGAACTTAATTCCAAAAAACGGTCATCTAACACCCGACGATGCACGTTTACGACCCTGTCCTCATCATCTACCGACATCGCCAGTCTCTCGGCTGTCAGTCGGCAGTCGTCTTTGAAGCCGAGAAATTGTCCATTGATTCACTCCTAACCGCAATGCAACATAATTATGCTTTTTTCCTTCATTCATCAACAACACAGTCGCTTTAATTGCACTATCGCGACTTAGCATAGGCATAATTGAAAATAATGTGTGATAGGTAATTGTTTTCAAATCATAATAAAACAATTTTAATTTGTTGGCAGTTTGCAGACATAAAGACCTTTATTTACCTTTAATTACATTTTTTTAAATGTGCGTTAATTTTGCCGCTAACTTACATTAAAATTTCATCAATTAGAAATAGAAGTTTAATACTGTTGACGTCGAGTGTACTTAAAGTTCCCTGACATTTTGCTAGAAATATCCTGCTGCGAAGGCTATTCTTAATCGCGTCCAGGACAAAGCTTTTCACGACGGACAGGTCGCAGGAAGAAGGATCAGGTTTACGTGAATTAAAGATGTCCGCGACTCTGTTGTCATCTTTCATAAATTTAATCATCGGCGTGGGGAAGTAAAATTACATTTCTTCTTTATAAATTCGTTCGCTTCTATTGTCGCGCTTTATTTCCTTCATTTCTACAAAATTAAAAATTTTATCTAACCGAAATTTTTTCAAAATAAAAGCCACTTACATTTTCGAAATTTTATTTGCAACGTGTGAAGTATTCCCTGGCGACGAGTCGATTTTTTTTTGCTTTTCACGTCTTTTAATACGGAAAATTCAATTCAAATCCAATTTTACGTGTTCGCCGCTACAATAGCTTTGTAATAGGTTAGAATAAGAACCAATTTTAACAGTTTATTGAATAGACGCATCTTCGTGCTACTTACATATGGGGATCAAACAATTTATTTTTTAAAGAACTTGAAAAAGCTTTCACCAAAAAAATGGGAAAAATTTTCCAATAATAATTTTAAATCTTAAGAATCTCGACGAAATAAGTAAAGATTAGAATAATATTTTTTTATATAAGTATAAATAAAGTTTTCTTTTTGAAAAGAAAATTCTATATAATATAAAAGAATAATTCTGCGTGTAGCTATTCAACAAGTTCGAGGGTCTGTACTATGGCAAAGACATTTTATCCACTATGTCGAGGAGCGAGTTATTAGATTCCCTATGAAGAAATATCTTTTGAACGCATCGGGAATTAGGTTAGGGAACCTTCCGATTCGTTTTACCTCACTGAAGGGATTATCGGATAAAATTCTATAAGTATAAATAGATATAGCATTAAGTTTACGTATAATACTTAAGTAAAAGAAAAGCTGACGTAAAACTTTAGTTAATAATTTGTGTTGCAATTAAAAATAATTTTAGGAAATATTTTTGCCATAGGGATCGAATGCTTTACCAAAATTTCAAGTTGAGAGACTATCTCTATATTTTTGAAGCTTTCTATTTTTCGATTAATTTGCCAAACTAATTTTGAACTTGTGAATCCAGCAAACGACTAATTTCGCACAAACGTAACAACCCCAAATTTATTTTTTGTGGGTCTACTTGAAGACTGTAAGATTAGCTATTAAATTACATCGTTAAATTATAACTTCCGGTTTAACCAGAAATGGGGTTAGCCTTTATATTTTAAATACAACACCCTGTATGTTTTAAGTATGGAAGCTTGTAAAATTAGCTATCTAGTGATACCAAACATTTAATACACTAGGCACATAAATTGAAAGATATTAAAAAAAAGCCAAATTTTAGGGCGATTTTCAACAAAGATTAACTCGGAGAAAAATGGTCGTATAGATAATTTAAAAAAAGGAAATTGTAGCCTCAAGTGTCTAGTTTTCAAATCTGAACAGTAAAATTTTTTAACGTAGGCGGTTTTTACGTAATCATCTGAAAACCAACTAAGAATAATTTTCCAAATTTTTTCTCGTTTTTGAAATGGTCTGTCGACGTCGAAAAATTGTTTTTTATCTTGCGACTATAAAACTCGAATAAACAATTTAATCAGCTTTAATTTGACCTCTTAATGAGCTGCGTACGATTTTTTGCCGCGAAGTAATCGTCGATCAAAGCAAAAAAGGCCATTTTAATTTTGACAATCGATTACTCGGGAACTAATGAATCGTACACTTTTTTTCGATTTGGCCAAGGTGTTATGTTTTTAAGCTAAAAATATGGATTATCGGCAAAAAAACACTATTGAAGTCGAAAAAATGCAAAAAAATTGAAAAAATTGCTTGTTACGCAATTGAAATCAATCAGCCGTGGTGGGGATGCTGGCATTTCTACAGCACCCCCACAATGTTTTTTGAATATCTCCGGAAGGGGGTGAGCACAAACGACGGGATTTGAAGCACAAACAAGCACAAACGAATGAATCATGTTTGAAGTCAATCGGCCGTGGTGGGGGTGCTGGCATTTCTACAGCACCCTCTCAACGTTTTTTGAATATCTCCGGAAGGGGTTGAGCACAAACGACGGGACTTGAAGCACAAACAAGCACAAACGAAGCACAAACGAATGAATCATGTTTGAAGTCAATCGGCCGTGGTGGGGGTGCTGGGATTTCTACAGCACCCCCTCAATGTTTTTTGAAATATCTCCTGAAGGGGGTGAGCACAAACGATGGTACTTGAAGCACAAACAAGCACAAACAAAGCACAAACGAATCCATCAATTTGCCACCAAAAATTCGGAGGGGGGGGTGCCACCGACATGCACCTATAAATTTAAACCTTCGAGGCGCTAAGAAAAAAAGTCGCAGAGCTTTGCAACTTTAAAACCTTTTTAGAGACACTTTGAGGGTAAAAAATTACCGACGATATCCTTTGTTCATCCACTATATCCAAAGTTATACCAAATTTTCCAAATATCCTTAAATTCGCAAATTTTCAACTTTTTTTCTCCCCTCATCATCGCTTTAAAAGTTTTTTTTATCAATCGCCACCAATTGCGTCTTATAGAAAATATCTTGCAGTTTCCAAAAACTCACCTTTATTTTCTGTACGATCATTAGTTCCCGAGTAATCGATTGTCAAAGTTAAAATAGCCTTTTTTGCTTTGATCGTCGATTACTTCGCGGCAAAAAATTGTATGCAACTCATTATAAGGTCAAATTAAAGCTGATTAAATTGTCTAAACGAGTTTTATGTTCGGAAAATGAAAAAAAATTTTTTGAAGTCCTCAGACCATTTCAAAGACGAGAAAAAATTTGGAAAATTATTCTTAGTTGGTTTTCGGATGATTACGTAAAAACCGCCTACGTTAAAAAATTTTACTGTTTAGATCTGAAAACTAGACACTTGAGGCTACAATTTCCTTTTTTTAAATTTTTTGTACGACCATTTTTCGCCGAGTTATCCTTTGTTGAAAATCGCCCTAAAATTTGGCTTTTTTTAAATATTCTTCAATTATTGTGACTAGTGTATTTTGACTTTTGGTTAAACCGGAAATGAGATTAGCATTCTATTTACAGTAGAAACGCTAAAACCAGGGATAAGCTCTGATTCTGAGCATACTATTGTTAGGTACTACTTCCGATATCTTTTTAAATATTTTAAACGCGTAGGAAAAAGTTCTGTTATGGCCACATCAGTCGTTTTAAAGTATTATTTCGTGGAAAATCTTTCTTGAGACTGTATCATAGATTCATCGATAGAAACATAGTTTGTGAATAGAGAATGAACAACTAGCGCTCTTTGCTTTTGCTCTTTGATTATACATAGAACTTGCCGTATACTTAGTTCGATTTTTTTATTTAGATCCCTGCGTTGTGCACAAATATCGTGTTATAAGTCTAGTTATTACAGAAGTTATACCTGTTTCTATTATTTAATTTAGTAGAACGTTTGGTTTTACAGGGGGTTAGACGAGAAGTTATACGGATGTCTAAGGTCTAAGGAGGGAAATTTCAGTTCCTAGCTATTTTTAATTTGATCACAAAATTCCTCTAAAGTCGTACCTTTTAATCTAGCAAGCAAATGTCAAAAAGTAATGTAATATTAAAGAAGTTTGTTACGTGACGTTTATTGTCACAATATTTTATATATTCCGTATATTATTTATTTAAATAAATAGCGTAATGGCATTTGGACCGCCACCAAGTAAAAATTTTACAGGCAAAATAGGAACTACCGAAGATCAGAATTGGAGAGCGTATGTCAAAGCAGAAGAAATTGCTCGAACCCAATGGCAAACTAAGTGGGGGTGGATCTTAAACGAATGCAGGTAACTAGAAAATGTATGCCTTCTCCATCGTAGTCCAACAAAGTTTTACAGCCACTTCAAAAAACAATTTGATATAATGTCCGAAAAGTACAAAGCGGCACAACCTCAAATTGGTAAAATACATCCTCCCGATCCAAGAACTATCAAACCTATTCCGGAATCGACTGCTCACGAAATAGGATGGTATGCTGGTAGACCAGAATTTCAATTGGAGATATACGGTTCTGATACGCAACACACTCTGCCGTTTAAAAAATTACATTCGTAGTTGACGAGACAAGCTTACTCTGTATAACAGTCTGTAGACTGTATATACAGAGCATCTTTCTTTTCAATTCGATTCTGTTTTAATTCCAAGGCTTATACAGTTTGTATGGGATTTTCTTAGATTAATTAGATAATATTCTGGGTTCCTGAACTCGAAAAATAGGAATAGTTTAAAACAAGAGTTTTGATTAAGAATGATCTGTAAACCATTCTTCTCTTGTTGGAAGTCCCAGTTCCAGTATGGTATACTGTTTTCAGTAGTCTCCAAATATCATTTTTCTCAAAAAATCTGACTACGCTTATTAATATTCCGAAGTTCAAGGTGACAAAAATTAACTATTTTTACTGTCAGGGAGTGTCGAGGGTATTTCAACTTTTAATAAAATCAGAACTGCTAAAACGACATTACAGACTAGTTTCAGTAAGAAACATTGAGTAAATATATATAGTAGCAGATCTGTTAGGGCGCCCATACATATCGTATAATTATGTACTTTATTAAATAAAACTAATTTGTTATAAATAAAACTATTTTTATCTTTTCGTATGAACTAAATTGGAATAGCCATTTTCACTAATTTTGCCAGTTTGGTTGCTGACAGCTGTTTCGATACACTGTATCATCTTTGGAGCGGATTTTTAACTGACAAACTGACAAAAGTAGTGCAAATGGCTATTCCAATTTAGTTCATACAAAAATTAGTAAAAGCAGAATCCATTAAATACTATTTTTATCTTTTAAATATCTTTTAAAGATGGTTATACTACCGGTTACGGTTACCGGTATATTTATGGAATATTTTCTCGAGGCGAGCAAATTAATTTTTACAGGCGCAGTCTTGAAATTTTGAAAAACATTTAAATTCATGGCGAGTAAGAGTGGACGTGGATAACCTTCAAGTTACATTTTATAATTGAAGACCATTTTACTATTAGTTGTTTATTATTGTGCTTTACAATAGGTACAGTTGTTCCAGGGATCGTAGTGTCGGTCGAAGTGTCGATAAAACTAACTTTGGCCGATGGAGCCGTTTGAGAAGTCGATTTCGGAGTTTGTTTGGCCGATATGAGTCATAAAAACGTTGCATATTTAACCTATACCTACCTCGCAAATTGCTCATCAAAACGTACGAGACCATCCAGGTTGATACCGATGCGTATAAACTCCTGAGTCAAGGTACAATTGGATTGTTGAGGGCTACGCAAACCCTATTAGATCATTAAATGACTATTACGTGTAATAATCAAAATGTTACTCAAAACTGTAGATCTTTGGGGATTGAATTTTGCAGGATTGCTTGCAATAAATAATGCACCGATGGAAAGAATCTTCTTCAATTGTGCACTCTGAGTGTTCTTGCGGAAGGCTGTGTTCTAATAAATCGAACTATAATTCAGTGCAGGAAACGAAAGTTCGGGGTGAGCATAGAAAGCAGGTTTCTTGCATTTTTGTTATTTGTCTGGTCTGCACGTCCGAAGTGGTTTGCGTAAATTATTCTCCGAAAAAAATGCCGTCAATAAATGTATAAATCGTAGATGGCTTATGCTTTTGCACTTTGCACTGATTTGCTTTGTGTATTATGTGTGTGTTGTTTTTCTGAATGAAGATTTATTGCTCGTCCATTTTGTCTCTCAAGATTTTGGCACTTCAAGCAGCTACGCTGGCATACTGTCGGCAAAGCGCCTAAAAATAGTCTATCCACAGTCACTGCGGCCTAGAGTTTCAGACTCTTCTGTTGATTGGAGCAAATGCTGCTTCTGTCAAAAGGATGGCGTTGGTTTGCGCAGCCCTCGACAATCCAATTGTACCTTGACTCAGAAGTTTATACGCGAAGCTTGCAAAGAGTCTCATCAAATCTCACAATTTAGGTTAGGGTGGCCGTCTCTCAACATAACATAAGTGTACTTGAAAAAGGTCCAGAGATCGAAGAAACCCTGCAACAAATAATGCTAAATTGCACAAATATTGTCAGCTAAAATTTGCGGACGACAGTCAAATGAGCTGACCTCTTCAACTCAGGTCTTCAGTTCCAGTTGAAAATTGACTCGATTTCCATGCTTTTCGACTAACTGTGGAATATTAGGTTTCAAATCTTAAGAGAGGCAAATTTGCCGTTGATGATGAGAAGTGATCAGGAAAACTGATTTCCTTCTACTTCCCAAAATATTTGGTGCAAAACTATTCCGACTCGTTAAGAGCTTTATGGTCTGTGAGACAAAATCGCGTAGGAAATATGCGACAAATTCACCGAAGTCGCTTTGTTTTTAGTGTATCATAACGCGAATATTCCTATGAAGACAATTTGTGGCACGAATCAAATTTTAAGGGTCGTAATGTTTCTTTTAACGGCGAAGAGGTAATTAAAGCTATAGAGAGCTGGCTTGTAAAAATAAAAGGAGAATATTGTTGGATAATAAAATATCTTTGTTACTTCTACGAGCACAACCGCGTCAGAGTCGTTTAAAAATGATTTTTGTTTTCACTTCGAGATTAAAAGTTGGAACATTTTTCAAATAATTCCTTACCATCTGAGATATCAAAATTCGACGTCGTCCTGTACGGGGTGTCTCAAAAATTCAAGAAACTTGACCTTTTCTCAGTTTTTGTTGATTTTGACACAGAAGGACTAATTTTTCGGTAAAGGAAATTTTATACTTTTAAAAAGTAGACAATATTTTCGACTATTTGAAACTAGAATGGTTTCTGTAGACCTAATGGTGTCCGAGATACCAAAGTTTGCAAATCCGCCGAGGACAAAAACTTTGATTTATTAGTAGGCCTCCATTATATACCATTCCTATTATACAGGGTGTCCGGATAATCCGTCAGGAAACTTCTAGGGGTGATTAAACAGGTTAAAAGAATGGTAGGAGTTCCTCTAAGAAAAATGTCAAATCTCGGTAATAACAAAGATACAGCTACTCAAAGTTCAATATTTTGTTTTTTCTTTTTGATGTAACTCCCTTAATCCTTGACCAATCAGGTTGATTTGTGGCATGCTTATTTAGCGTATCGAGTTTTATCATTCCATCATTAAAGTGGTTCATTGTTGTACTACCAAAGAGTACTTTACCTAAAACCCAACATTTATTTCTCACCTAACTTTTGTGTCTTGATAGGTATCACAATATTTACGATACATTTTTGAAGGCAGTCAAAATTCTGAAAATCGATGTACTCTTTATTCTAATCGATAAATGTAACCGTTTAGCTAAAAATCCACCTCATAGTTTTGACAAATTAATTTTAAATAGCGACTTTGGGAATCTAGTAGCGTTGGACCTCGATCAAACCTAAAGTTTTGATAAATAAATTGAATTTTTGGTAACGAAAATGTAATAATTAATAATAAACAACTGCCAGTTAATAACCAAAAGTAATAGACTTTAATTTTACAATAAATTTTACAATAAATGCTCGAAATGACCTCCATTCATTTCAATGCAGTTTCTAAGGCGTTTTAAAAATGACCTTCTGGCACGATGAAAAATGCCAATTTTGTTTCTTATTATGTTACACCCATTTATTATCCTTTGACGCAAATCATCAATATTATTTACAGGAGTTTCATACACAAGTGCTTTTAAATAGCCCCAGAAGAAAAAATCCATTGGATTAAGATCCGGAGATCGTGGCGCCCAAAGTACTGGCCCGGCTCGTCCTATCCATCGTTCAGGAAATGCCTCATTTAAATGTGCACGTACATTCAAACTAAAATATGGCGGAGCTCCGTCTTGAAGCAGCCAAATGTTTGCTCTTATTTCTAAAGGAACATCTTCAAGTAAATCGGGAAGATCGTTTTGAAGGAATTGTAAATAGGTTTCTCCATTCAATGTTCCATTAAAAAAATGAGGTCCTATAAGTTGATCGCCTACGATTCCGGCCCATACATTTAGAGAAAACCTACGTTGATGTTTTGTTTCCGAGTACATATGCGGGTTTTCATCAGACCATACATGACTGTTATGGGAATTTGTGACACCGTCTTGATTAAAACTCGCTTCATCAGTAAACAGTATAACATTAAACAACCGATTATTTTCTTCGTATTTTTCTAAAACTTGATTGCACATGTGCAAACGACTCGGGGCATCTTCACGAGAAAGTGCTTGTACGTTTTGAATGTGAAACGGATAAAGAAGTTGCTCGTGAACTACCTCCCAAACTGTAGAACGACCAATACCCTCCTGAGCAGCAATTCTTCTAATTCAATTTATTTATCAAAACTTTAGGTTTGATCGAGGTCCAACGCTACTAGATTCCCAAAGTCGCTATTTAAAATTAATTTGTCAAAACTTTGAGGTGGATTTTCAGCTAAACGGTTACATTTATCGATTAGAATAAAGAGTACATCGATTTTCAGAATTTTGACTGCCTTCAAAAATGTATCGTAAATATTGTGATACCTATCAAGACACAAAAGTTAGGTGAGAAATAAATGTTGAGTTTTAGGTAAAGTACTCTTTGGTAGTACAACAATGAACCACTTTAATGATGGAATGATAAAACTCGATACGCTAAATAAGCATGCCACAAATCAACCTGATTGGTCAAGGATTAAGGGAGTTACATCAAAAAGAAAAAACAAAATATTGAACTTTGAGTAGCTGTATCTTTGTTATTACCGAGATTTGACATTTTTCTTAGAGGAACTTCTACTATTCTTTTAACCTGTTTAATCACCCCTAGAAGTTTCCTGACGGATTATCCGGACACCCTGTATAAAAAAATGATAACTATCCCATTTGACGCTAGGTAAATGATCCGGTCTTTTCCAAACTTAATCGTGTATTAGTGTGAGTGGTTTCTGGGCTAATAGGCCGTGGTTGAGAGGTTCTTTGAGAGATTCCTGACGTTTCGTTGGCTGCTGTGGCAAACATATTCTGAGCTGTTTTGTCCTGTGTGCTAAAGGTCGAAGTGATCGTACCGAATGTTCAGGACGAGATGTTTGTCACAGCAGCCCACGAAACGTCAGGAATCTCAAAAAAAATCTCTCGACCACGAACCATTAGCCTAGAGACACTCACACTAATGATGACGGTCGCGAAAGCTTAAATTCTCAAATAAATGATGTAACATTTGTACACTTGTACCTCGGATACCATTAGGTCTACCGAGACCACAATAGTCTCAAATCATAGAAAATACAGTCTACTTTTAAATAGTATATAACTGCCTTTACCGAGAAATTAGTCCTTGTCTGTCAAAATTGGCAAAAACTGAAAAAAGGTAAAGAATATCGCGGTTTCTTGGATTTTTGAGCCACCTCACCCCGTACAGGACGGCATTTTGACGACCATCGGATTTTGGTTTCCCAGAAGGTAAGAAATTATTTGAAAAAGGTTCTAGCTTTAAATCTCGAAGTGAAAACAGAAATCACAATTTAATACCCTGTGTGCACTCTACTATATATTATATCATGCTGCTGATTATGATGCTGGATTAGAGCACCGGCTTCTACTGAGCAACTCTGATTCTATATATATCACGACGATGCTATTCATATATCCTAAATCATTGTCCATGACAGAAGTTATTAAAACTCAGTTACTTAACTAATATCTATTCCTACTACTATACTATACATTATGTCATTACCATCATTAACTTTTCTTTTATAAAATTATAGCCACGTTAAGCTTTATTACTCTTTTTTTATTGCCAGTTTTTTCCTTGATGAAGATTTAAAAAATTTTTTGATTACACCAATTTGCAATTTAAAATTTTATAATCTAGGCCTATTGCAACAGAAACTAATTTGTAGCTTTTAGGTAATAATGCATATATAAGTGCTTTAAGTTTAAGATTTAAATCGTAGGTCATGCAATTCAAATTCTTTATTTACTACACACGGTATAAAAACTTTTAAATTTACTTTCGATTGTTTTTTATACAAATTAAACAATCGAATTCAATTATTGAGGGAGATGCTTTATTTATAGCAACGAAGCAGAACAAGCTTTTAAGAATTGAAGAAGTAATTACATTAACAACCCTTTTTCTAAATTATTATTAGAAATGTGTAAATACGTTTAAAATTACGGTGAATTTTTGAATTACGTTCGTAAAAAATTGAATAATCCGCCTCTGTGTTCTGTAATACCTGGCGTCTATTAGACTTTAGTCGGGCGTCAACTGGTAGCGACGGTTGGCGTCGTAGATGACTCACAGTATCCTTTTACCTATTCCGAAACTACCCCTAATCAACGTTCACGTACCTACAATAAATTATTTTATGATTATCGATTTCGTAGTTTGTTACATACGCATTGTTAAAAAAAAACATTAGTATCGTAATTTATGTAAAAATTCAATCGAGTTTGAATTTATAATCGCACAATGCGTACATTTTCAGGTGTTTTGTGTTTACGAAACATTAAACATTTGGAACGATTGAAAAAAAGCATTAGTACGCCGGTAGTTTGTCAAAAAAAGTACATACTACCTAATCGCGCACACACATCAAAGGACCAATCTGATCGGCTTTGCTGAAAATCTGCGCTTGATAGATATTTGATATAATTTATTCATAGGTTGAGTGCAGCAGCAATATGCCATATAAGGAGCTTACGATTCCCAGACACATTAAAATGACATCAAATATGCATATCTCATAGCCTGCATTAACTCGCAGGATTTTAACCGAAGACACACACAAGCATAAAAATATGTACAAAGCGGAATAATATGCCAATTTTAAAAGTCGTATGAATTTGTTTTTGAATTATTTATCATTTTATAATGCACTTTTTAAGAATTAAAAAGTTTTTTGTTTGAAAATCGTTTTAAATCAAAATTGGCTCTGCATTTTTTTAAAAACTGATGGAGTCGTAGAACGTAACCGTGTGGCAACTATCATTTTAATAGAAGTAGCCTGTAGAAGTGCTAAAATGGACGAAGTACAACCATAGAACCATAAAGAAGATATAAGAAAAACGTTCGCTCGGTCGGGGATTGTACGCCCAAAGGGAAACTTTTAAAGAACAAAAAAGTTACAAACGCGCAAATGATGAAGTGATCACCCCAACATAACTAGCGACAGTTTCTGACATTTTTCATCGAGCCGATGGGTTTTTTGGTTTTACGGAAAATTTATTGCTACTTATGGAAAAAAAAATTCAACAAATAAGATTTGTGCAAATTAGCGATAGTCGCAGTAATGGCTTTGTAGAATCGAGCAAGACGCTGGAGGCTGGAGGTAGTACCTACTCCCAGGGCTTAAAAAGTACCGCGTAGTACATTAATGGATTTGTAAAAATTATTTATTTTCACGTAAAATACAAATTTATGTTTAAGTATGCGGACGTAATACAACCCTGTATTTGAAATGCAGTGCGTGTGTTTATACATCAGCACAGGATAGGTGAATCATTTTAGTATTAACCCTCTATTCCAGCAAAATAAATACCTAAGTAGGAAACTAAAATTGCAGTACCTTACATTAGCATTAGCTTGCGTATTATTATTTTTACATATGAAATTTTAAATATTGCAAATGTATTTTTGATTGAAGTAATACCTACTGGAGTAGATCGTAAATCTCGAGGATCATTTTATACAGGGTGAACCAGACCACCCGTATCAGGCTTTTTTTTTCAAGAACGGTTAGCCGTAGAGAGTTGAGTCAAAAAATTTTACAGCAAAAGCCATAATAAAAAATGGAATGGTGATATTTTTATTCCGGGGAGAGGTCGGCATGCCGAAGAGTTTGATGCACAATGTCGAGAACTTCATAATTTTAAATAGCACCATAGGGCAAAAGTGGTATCATTGGAAAGATCTCAAAAAAATAAATAAGTTTTGTAGAAAAAAAAATTTTATTACTCCCACCCCTTTTGAGTAATATTTGATTGAAGTTGATAAACTCTAATTTAACATGGCCAACTTATTTTTAAAATAATAATAAAATGTAATAAAAATTTTTAAAACTCCCTCAATTTGGCTAATTTCACCGGGCTACAAATTCCGCGTTTTTTCAAAATGCGATTATAACACCTTTATCAACTTACTCCTTAAATTATTAAATACAATTATTAGGTGTAGAAGTATACTTGACCGAATTTAAAAATTTTGGTACGCATGAACGCAGAATTTGATGCTCTACAACTTCTATTTAAGGAGTTTTTCTCAGAGTACTTATTTCCAAGCTACAGGCTCATAGATTTTATTATTAATAAACGAAATTTCAACTTTAATCTTATGCTCAAACGCTTATCAAACAATCATGATTTTACAATCAAATGATAAAACAATTGATTGTTAATTATTATGTCATTGTGAACTAAGATTTTAAATGTCCGTTTTTAAAATAAGTTAGCCATGTTAAATTAGAGTTTATTAACTTCAATCAAATATTACTCAAAAGGGGTGGGAGTAATAAAATTTTTCTCTTTACAAAACTTACTTATTTTCTTGAGATCTTTTCAACGATACCACTTTTGTCCTATGATGCCATTTAAAATTACGGAGTTCTCGACATTGTGCATCAGACTCTTCGGCATGCCGACCCCTCCCCGAAATAAAAATATCCCTAATCTATTCTTTATTATGGCTTTTGCTATAAAATTTTTTGACCCAACTCTCTACGACTAACCGTTCTTGAAAAAAAAGCCTGATACGGGTGGTCTGGTTCACCCTGTATAGGAAAACGCACTAGATCTATTATTTGTGTGTGTAAATTTTATTTAATTATTATCGTTTGTGTGATTGGTTTACATTTTAAATAAGTTACGTCTTTATTTACTACTAAATATAGAGGGCCAGTTGTTGGCTTCTTTTGGAAATGGCTATTAAGCTGCACCGTTAAATATTTTACGATGATTGCTGATGATTTATTCAAGAAAGTACACCTTCCGATTATTTTTGAAAAACAATTTCATTGAAATGGCTGCCACCTCTGGTTTAAAAGTCCCTCATCCTGTTACCCAATTTTACAGTACCTACTTTGTTGATTGTGTCCTCATTAGCATTTCCCCATAAAAAAAGTTCAACTGCGGCGTGAAATCGCAGCTGCGCTTCGCGCTTCATTTTTCCCAAAAATTCTTTTTAAGTTTCGCATAGATTCTTCTACAGAAATCTCGCTCCAAAAATAATTTTTCACTATTTCTTATAGCGTTGTTATAGCTGCTCTTATACAGCTAATATATTAAGAATATAATTTTTGTCAGTCCTTCGTAGCACAGAAAGCGCATTACTTTCTTGGTAGGAAGCTCCATCACAGAAATTTTGACATACTCACACTCAGTGGAGTTTATTATTAACGCATCAAACTAATATAAGACAGGTGACACACCGGACATGGATCGATACTGAATCACCCCAGGGAGGATAAATGTGAATCATTCATCCCTACCTGGGCTTATTTGAGGAAGTTAATTTTTTTGCGAATGCAGCAAAATCACCTAAATTTGTATTAAAACTTTAATTTCGTTAATTGCCAATTTTTATTAATTATCAGTGAGTGTTACTTTAAAATAAGATTACATTGATTAATTTCATCAACAATAATTTGAGCACAAAATTTGTACACTGAATCAAAATTAACTTACAGAAGATCTAAACGGAGTCGCGAGCTCTTGAATAGCATTAATTAACGCCTCTCTCATATCGAGCTCAGTTTGAAATTTGAATTTATTGTTTAAGTATAAAATTTGGTTATCTCTCGATCTTGTTAAATTTAAACAATTATAATGGCGAAGAAAAATAAATTTATGTTTAAGACGCCTTTGAGCGGACTCACAAAGGAATTACTAACGAAAAGAAATGTCGTTTGCAGGCATCTCATTTAACTTTTGCGTAAATTTGAGGTGAAGATCATTAGTGGATGTCTGCGTAAAAGTAATACCTAATATCTTGATTGATTGAACAGCGCGCGTCAGTTTATTAGTTATTCATGTGTTTCTTCTTTAAAAGGGAGATGAAAATTACGCGACGATGATTCTTGAGTGTTTTTATAGCCAATTTACGACTCGATTAAACTTAAATTTCAATTTACATATTCAATTTTGATTTTTTTAAATTAAATATAGAAAAGTGCATAGTTCAAGTTATTATTTTCGAATTAAAACACATGTATGTCGTTTGGTTAATCGCACGTAAATGTCAACAAACATCAAATATTGCGGTATAATAATAAGAATTTTAATAAGTAAATTTTGGTGACATTTTGTACGAATTAATGGGGTGTCGTAGTATAGCATAAGGACATAAGGGGTTCAGAGCAGAGGTTCATTATCATTCCTCAAACTAACACCGTAAGCTTATTATGAAGTGAGATTACCCTCTAAGTAAAAATATTTTTCTCACTTTATTATCAGCAATTCAATTCGCACCCGAAATAATAACAACCAATTAATAAGCAACATTCTGAACTTGAACCAGAGCTTAATTTATTGTTTTTATTTTTGAATAGGGACACTTTTCTTATAAAGGGCTTAGTTTTCGAGTTATAAGCGATAAACTAAAAAAAAACAGTTTTTTGACCGATTTTTGAGTTTTCCAAATTAAACCCGCTCTAGCGTCTAAACCGTTTGTTTGAAGAAAAAACCTAACAGACATAATTTGTAGGAAATTTAGTGTAGTTTAGTTTTATATAGAAACGTTTTTCTGAAAAAGTGCGTAGTTTTTGAATTATAAGCGATAAACTAAAAAAAACAGTTTTTTGACCGATTTTGGAGTTTTTGCCAAATTAAACCCGCTCTAGCGCCTAAACCGTTTGTCTGAAGAAAAAACCTAACAGATATGATTTGTAGGAAATTTAGTGTAGTTCAGTTTTATATAGAAACACTTTTCTAAAAAAATGCGTAGTTTTCAAGCTATAAGCGAAAATTCTTGTAGTAATTTGAGTGCGTGTCCTACTGTTACGCGGCCAATATAGACAGGTAACTTTATATTGACTCTGTAGAGTACTTTTAAATAAAAATAATGAACCTCTGGAATAATTCAAATAGTATCATGTTTCCTAGCTCCTGGTCTACTCGTATATTACCATTATTGTCAATGGACAATGATAAGGCAGGCTTACCGAGTTTGCTTTGAGCGAGTAATGTATAATCAGGCCCAAGTATCTCTTTTTGATTGAAATTTGAATTTTTGTGGTAACGATTTTTTCGAATATTTATCTTTACTATTTATTGCGAGTTTCTAGGAGATCCTAAGAGCAAGTTTGAAACGGTTAAAGTGCTTTTAGAGCTTCTCAGAGCTGGTCCAGCCTATTCGGCTTCATCGCTGCAGTTTAAATCTGATTCAATTATAAGTTTCGCGAGTTTTGAGGAAAACAGGTCGACCCCCACGAGGCCTGTGGGGTAACGTTCAAATACAACGAGCCTGACACCTTAATGATGTATCATCTCATTTGCAGATAGTATAATATGACTTTATAGTTAATATTGCTTAGAATTCAACAATTTGAAAAATTTACTTGTACCGAATAGTCCGGATCTGTGTCGGATCGAACCTAAGACCCCTAACACTGGCAGTGGCACGTGCCAGAGCTGGTATGTACTGTAGGTACATTTTGAAACGACGTTTCTGACCCAGAGACGTTCAATAGAATCAATAGAAGAATAGAATAGAAAGAGATTATTCATTATTGTAACCTCTCTACTGGTGGTAATGTGGTAAAGTTATTACCAACGCCGTTTAAAAATGTACCTACTGTAAGGATAGTAAATCATGGTAAAATTTTGTTTCATATGCCAGTCAATACGGTCTTATCGATTTTCTTCCATGCCCAATCTTCTGAACTGTCAGAAGAAAACGATGCTCAATGTTTCAGGGCAAAAACCACATCCAAAACTAAGTCAAAAAGTTCCTTTAAGTATATTCTTTAAAATACGCTCTCCCAAATTATTGGGGTATTAAAGAAGGTGCTTGAAATTGTCCCCCTCTTGACTCTACACAAGCTTGTGCTCTCCTCTGTATGTTAGTTCTAACTATGGAACTAGAAAATAAGTGGAATGGTTATAAGCTAGTTTGGGGGTATCTAAAAGTGGGTACTGTCTCACTCGTCTCTACTACCACACTCTCAGACCTCTTTCACGCAACTGGCAGCTTGTTCTGTGCCAAGAGCTTCATGTTCTTCGCCGGCTCAACCCTTCAAACTATTTTCAAGTTCCATGGTTCTAACACTAAAAATGCCAGGAGATCTTATCGTATTAAAAGCAGTCTGTATTCTCTACCGCTCTATCGTCTCAGCGGGTGTTTTACATAAATTAATTCCTTGACTAATTCCTTGCCCCCGTGTATGAAAATCGAAGAGGGTTCAAATCTGACGAACGCGGTGGCTATAGGACTACCACACCCAATCCAACGACGCGAATATAAAGCATCCAACAAATTTCTTACGATTTGACTGAAATGCGAGCCGGCGCTCCATCGTGCTGGAACCACATTCCTATTCTTCTCTGTATAGGTACATTCTTCTAACAAACTTGCAACTACCTAGTTGAGATATGATGCCCCATCGGGTCTATTTGGAAGTTCAAAAGAACCAATGATGTTATCGCCGATAATGCCAGCAGAAATATTGATCGAAAATTTGTATTGAAAGCTGGTAGGACGAATTAAGTAGGGATTTTCATCTGTCCTTGTGTGCAGGTTATGAAAATGTACTACTCCTTTTTTAGTGAATGTCGCATCCTGCGTAAAAAAGACATTTGAAATAAAATCGGGATTCTGAGTTTGCTTCCCACAAAACTCTAATCTTGCAGGATAATCACGAGAGATAAAGAGTACAATTGCTGCTCGTGTAATTTTCTCCACACAGACGATGCAGAGGTATTGAAGATTTCAGTCAAATGTCATGTACTTATTGTGTTGTTTCAAAATCTTCTCTTCTACCAATGGTGTTGGACGAAAACGATCGCGTCTCGAATCCACTTTTCTTGGCTTAGAGCACTTAGAAAAACGTTTATAGATGTTTTCAAAAGTTTTGTAATTGGAAACTCTTCAATTAGGAAATAGTTCGCGATATCTACGAGCAGGTACTTTTTTATTCTTTTATAGCTTTCTGATAATAAGAAAAACAGTTTTATCTTACCCTCATTTAAGGGCCCTAACCTGGTAGGAGTGAGACATAAGCTTAGAGAGACTTTTTGATTTAGTTTTAGATGTAGTTTCTAGTTTCTAGCCTGTATAAATTATATCGTCATCTTTTGAGTTCTTCGTTTTCATCTTTTCATGCTGATTACAAAATTTGTGTTATGGTTTTACCTATAACAATGTAATATAAAGCCTGGGTCCGGAATAATGATAAAATTACGGAAATTATTGGAGTAGGTGAAAAAATAATATGCAAAATGCTTTGTTTCTGTCGAACGAATTACAAAAATTTAATTATTATAGAAAAGCTGCAATTTCAAGAGACTCGCGAGGAACAATATAAATTCCCCCTGGTGGGTTTGTTATTGTTGAAATTCAAAAGCTGCACGGACTCGATCATGTCCAGCTTTTGATCTTAAAACTCACGCTGTTTTGAACATTTTCTCCACTACTGACTACTGATATACTTACTACGCGTTGAGTTTTATCAATAATAGTTGTACACATAATTTTAAAATTGCGTGCACTTTATACGAATAAAATATTTATGAAATCAGCAAAAATAAATTTAAATAAATGTAGGGTAGGAAACACACACGTCATTTTTTCGCGAAAATGTCCTGTAAAGTATCGTATATATAAGTAGTTATTGTTCTTTAGTTACATCAACAAATGTAATTGTTTTTGCAAACTCGGCTGTAATTTTAAACTCGATCAGGGTTATTTCCTACATTGTTCTAGAAACATTTAATCAGCAATCAATGAAATTAGATACAGTTATTAAAGTGCCTGAAGCATTATTGGTCTCGTGCATTATCATATTGAATTGCATAGCTCTAAACTCTTGTTGTAAAATAATTTACGTCCAAATGTGACTATTTGTTAACAATTGTAATTTATTAAAAAATAGTGTAATAGTGCCATATTATGGAGGTTTTATTTTAAAAAAAGTCAAACCCGTTAGCGTAATAAGTTAATAGAAGATGATTTTACGACTGTTTATATATGTATTTTGATGGACTGTATATTTTGATGGCAAAATAATGAAAAAGTACAAAATTTTACTTCTAAAAATCATGTACAAGGCGACTCGGTTTTTATTAGACATCAACCTCTAGTATGATATTTGTGGCTGTAAATTCTACTTTATCCAGTGGCGTTGCTACATATTAAGCGGCCTGGAGCAAGCAAAATTTGTTTTAATTTTTATTTCGCCCTTTATAATTTTGCACCCCATGATCCTGCTTAGAGCAGTTGCTCCAACTGTTCCACGCTAGCTAGGCCACTGACTTTATCTACCTAACCTAACCTAACTTTTTTTTTGTTTAAGTATGAGGTTAGGCTAAAAAAGATGGGAATCCGCGTTAGCATTTCTTCCAAATCTCCACGCCAGAGCTGAAAGCTCTTCTTTGATGCGGATTCGGGTTTTAGTCCTTAAGCACTTCTTTCTACAGTGCGCGCTTCTATCTGTGTCTCTTCATTCTTTTATCTTTCCTTCCGAGAGTACGTTCGGCGTCGTCCTTACATCCTGAGCTCGGAGAACTTTGTGCTTAGGATTTTGGAGTTCTGCTTTACGCTGCTGTTCCGTTCTAGCTCTTTCTCTTTCATAATGCTCGACATGAACTCGAGTACTATCGTCTATTAATCTTGACCTCTGAGCACTACTTCGATGATGTTCTCGTCACTCAGAGCCCGCTTCACCTTTTGTTTCCATCAGTAGCAGTTGAATAGTGTGTGCTCGGCCGTGTCGATGTCGTCGCGTGATCGCATTGAGAGGTGGTTAGTTTCCCAATTCGGCGATTGTAATGATTGAAGCAACCGTACCCGGTGGGGAACTGCGTAAGGCGGTAGCTCAGATTGGGTGTGAGAGTCGATGCAGGTCGATGAGTAGAAGCGATGCCACGATTAGAGAGATGGTCCTTTTGGTGGTCTTTTTTGGTTTTGGTCTTTCTTCTATGGCTTGGTTTAGTTTGTTAGGATCACAGTTCCTTTCTAGAAACTTCCGGTGTGGTTTAAGAGGCAGATTGGCTGGTACCAGGAGGGTGTGTCAAGCGGTTTATCTCTCTTCCTGATCAGCACTAGCCTTGCCACCTTCTAAATATCCGGAAAGTCGTCAGTGGCGAGGCACTTACCAAACCTATAATCTAACCCAACTTTATCTATAAGAGGCGGTAATACGACAACAACAACCCAATCCTTTGAGGATGTTGATATAAAACTTAAAAACTGTTGACCTATAGCAAAAACTATACAATTCTGTGTGTATTCTGTAAACTTAAAACTCCAAGAACTCATTTTTTCCAATGTAACACCCTATACATTTTTCGATAGCGATTTCTATACTTACCTATTGTTGATACTTTTTGGTTATGTCAAAGAGTTAACGCATCTGTTCTGCTAGACCAGTCCAAACTGATTCCATGACACTGCTTTTAAGCTCGAAAATCGAGGAAAGCCATTGAAACTCTCGAGCAATGAGGAAATTGGCTCCTTGGCTTTTCGCCCGACTCTGTTAAATTTTCAGTAAACAATCGTTTTATATATCGCGTTTATTACATTTTTAACATTCATTAGTATCTCATTTCTAAATTAATAATTAGACTATTTTTATACGGACTCAAAGAAGGAATTTAATTATCTTTAAGATAATTTTGTAACACTCGAGTGTGCTATTTTAATAAAAATTAGTATCTTTATTAAATAACTTCTAAATAGCTCGTGAATTTATTAACGAATATTAAAATTTCAAGCCATCATCATCGGTGTATTATTGGTAAGATTTTATATAATAACGTTGTCTAAATGAAAATGTAATTAATTCAAATTTTTTATTCTCCATCGTTTCTCTTTTAATGATTTTATGCCCAACTGACTCTTTTTCTACAAAACCAAATTGCAAAAAATAGTAAAAAAATTAATTGAACGGTTGTGAATAAACTGTTACCGTCTCTTCTATTTGTGATAATATGCGCCAGGTAACTACCCTTCAAAGTCAAGGACCTTCGGTTAAAAAATTGGAGCTCGTTTTTTGTAATAAGCGCACGTTATAAAAAATCAAACCCAATTTGGGGATAATACAACAAAGGTCATAACAAGAAAGTATAAGTACACGTATATGTGTAATCAAAGTGATTGAACCAGGTGTGTGCGCCCTAACGGGAACCCACGTGCCCAGCAGCTGCGAGGGTCGAACCCCTCTATAAACTGCACACATGCCGTGACGTATGCGCCTCTATGTGTCACCTATATACATGCACATTACTCTATTGTCATCTTTATCCTAAATTTACTAGATATGCAAATGATTGCGGGTTTTGTTGTATATGGTAATGGGCACTGTTGCTAAGCTTGGGCTATTATGGTTGCAGATTGCAGATAGTGGTTCGAATAATCTGAATGAACAGTTTCAACTACCACGATTTTACCTGAACATCAGTTTGATCATAATTTGCTCCTTTTTATATTAAAATCTACCACCTCAAATTCATCCAATAAACTTAGCCATTAGTCAATGAGAATTTCTCTCTGCAAATCTCCACAAATGAGCGTTTTGCTTGGATGCGTTTCGACCCAAGTGAATTTTCTTGAATGAAATGACGTCACGAGGCGCCTTTATTTACTAGTATGAATAAGAAGGACGTAGCCCCCTTATAAGACCTGTTTAAGATTATAACGTAGTAAGGGTACGTTTCTTTAACAGGTGCATAGTTTGTACTACACACAGGGAATCCCTACAAGCCCACAAGGAAGTACTCGATAAGGTGTGAACAACACACAAATGTAAAAAAAAATATTCGCCTTAAAAGTTTAATTAGTGATTCAACTTTGATGTACCTACCCACTTAATAGAAAACTTTTGTATTCAAAAGCTTTTTGGGATGTTCGTATGTAATTTAGAAATTGGTATTAGAAATGCTCGAAAGTTTCGTGACCTAAGCCATTAGTAAACTACTCAAGATTTCTGTAATTTTCGTGCAATTTACTTAAGTTGAGTTAAAATCAACTTTACTAGCTGAAAATCATCGTAAATATTGGTTAATGCCGTTTGAGAGACTATTATTTTCTAATGCCTTTTGTTGTTTTCTGTTTATGAATTTAATTTGATGCGAACTTTGTGTTATTTAATATCTCTGTTGCAAAACGTTTGGTGATTAGACGAATATTTATTTTGCACTTATAAAATATGAATCTTTGTATCTAATTATGCAAAGAGAAAATTCTGAAGAGGCGTAAGTCGAGGGTTGAAAAAATTATTACCAAATTATAATAAATGCTTTCAAGTTCCCAATTATTCCACAAGTTTTTGTAACATTTTTACCCGGATGTCGCGAATAGTTGGCTTGTACTACTCGTACTCAAGACGTCTGTCTGTGTTCTACACTTGCACTTTCAGAAAATCGTCATGCAGCCATAGGCATACCACAACAGATAGAGATGAATTTAAAGTTAGACAGTCTAAATTATCAATAATGGTAATGATACTAATTATCGTGTTATTAATTTTTGATAGACATAAAAATGCTTGTGGGCGTCGCTACAGCGAGCGATCAGTTTAGATATATTTTTAGATAAAAGTCTAGGATATTAAGAAAGAGTTCGCCATGGGTGTATTCATCGATATAAAAGAAACTTTCGACAAAGCCACTTATGAAAGCATAAGCCATGCTCTCCAAACATATGACAAGCCTCTAACTATTGTTAGGTTCATAGGCAGGATACTGGAATGAAGAGCTGTTCAAGTAAGTGTTGGAGACACAACTACAAGAGGCATTGCTACAAAAGGTTGTTCCCAGGGAAGAGTACGCTCTCTACTCCTCTGGAACATGGAACATAGAACATAGTCGTAGACAGTCTCATTAGACCAAATCATGTTTTCTATACCATAGGATATGCAGACGATATTACAAATTTGAAATTTGAGAACAGGAGAACACTATCCAAAACCAGGCAGATCACTACAAAAAGTCTACTAGACAAAACACAGAGACACTTTGGTCTCATGCTGGTCATACGAGTATGAGCTATGAGAACCGTACTCTCAGCTATACTGTCCTCCCCTAAATCTAGATGTGGAGTGGACGATGGTCTGTCGTATATGGAATTTGCGGGCACACTAAAATCCTCGAAAGGTGCTACAAGAATCTATCTCTCCTGGAGATGCGTGCAGATCGCATCTTTCAAACTCTAATCGATTCAACTGAGAACATCAAAGCAGACCGAAGCAGAAGCTTTACCGATTAATCTAAAAATTAAAAGGAATCTGGAGGAGGTGAGCACTCACCTGAGCTTGCCCCCAGGCTGAAAGTTGGACAAGAAACGTCTGTTGCTGCCAAAGCTAAAGAGCTTTTCCGGTTCCTTCTAAAAATTTGGCAAAATACTGTCCACAGATGTCTCGAACTAATCTACAAACAATTGCAGGGACACTCACGGGACACTGTCGACTACACAAACATCTCCACACACTGGACTTGGTAGATAATCCCATATGCCATGCATGCGAACTAGAAGATGAAACGGTTGAACATGTGCTTTATCACTGTCCAGCCTTAAAGTCGATAAGAAGATCGGTGTTGGGAAACTTCTGGCTCGAAGTAGCTAAAATAAGCCCCCTCTCCCCTTGGCCAGAATCCTGGAGTTCATCCTACAAGCCAAGAATGGGCTCCAGACCTGATGGGTAAGAGGAGGTTGCTTGAAGGAAGTACAATAAGACCGATTTTAGTGACCTAAGTACGAGAAGTTTGCTCCCCCTTCCTAAGTGATCCAGATCCAGAAGATATTAAGGTTGGGTCATCTTGCATAATGAAAAATATTTTAGAAACATGCTAGTCATCTCAATATCGACATCTACTACAACTTTTGTATAATAAATACTGATCGAACTCCCATATCTGGGTTTTCTTCGTATAAGGTTTAAGTTATTCATCACTTGTTGCTGCCGAGATCTTTTTCATTTAGTGGATTGCTGACAACCGAGAAGCAGAGAACGAATCCACGTTATTACTCGCATGTTTCAAAATTTGCTATTTGCTATTGTCCCAATCCACGTGAACATAGTCCAAAGTCCAAAATATTATTTTTTTGGTTTAGCACAGCCTTTAGCACCACAGCTGCGTGATAAATGATAGAATATCAAAAAACTTTTAAGTTATTATTTTCTAAATAAACAATTTCTCTGCACCTTGAGATTATCTCTAGACTCCGGAGACGGGCGTAAATATTTTTACAGGTTTTTACGGCTTCAATTAAATATTTGTTTTATTTAGATTTTAACCATTTTACTCATTTACCAATGTTTAATTGAATCTAATACAATAATTATACTTCCTCGTCGAATACCTAGTTAATTTTACAACCCCTCAACCCCATATGATGCATACTGCATGGGATAATTACTAATAAGCTTCATTTGGCCTATATTTTAATTTTAGCGAGGAGCTATTAGTAAATACCAAACCGATTAAAATGAAAAACCACTCTTGCATTTCTAATAAACTACTTTAGGAACCCCTCTTTTATCACTAAGGGATGGAAGCTTTGGTTTTAAACCCCTCAATTGTGCTGTTACAATGTTATTCGACCGAAGAACAAGCTAACAATTTGAAAGCAAAAAGATTTTACATCAAAAATTGGACGGTAGATTAGTTTGAGAATTTGGAAAATTTTGACATTTCTGATTTTTGGCGTAAGGCTGTACCGTGTACCGGATTGACAACTTATAAACTCATATGAGAATTTCCGAAATTTTCTATCGAACTACAAAAGGTATATCACCTGTAAATTAAATACTATAACTAACATCCTTTTGGAGTAAGAAGCAGGAGCAGCTGCTAACACCTTCAGTAACCAAGGTGACGTCAGGGGACAGCTGCCGTACGGTTACGGCTGGTTTCTTCTAATAAGGGGTGGTTGGTGCTCGATTAGATTGAACTCTTGTAATAGATAAGCATAAACACTAAACACGCGAACTTGTTTATATGCTTCGGTGAATTCATGCATCTGATTTTCATAATTAGCATTTGGAAAATTTAATTAAAGAATACCAGTGGTCAAGATAGACTGGAGAACTGGGAAATTCGCATCACCAACTTTGTGGTCCGAGCGTCCGAGTCCGAGAGACGGAATAGTGGCAATATTTTGGGTTTGTAGTTGCAAACGTGGGGCTACCTATTCTTGATCTAGTATTGATCTACCTCTTCCAATTCGTTAGCTAGTGGAGATCGTATCTAGTCTAATAGGCATCCCGAGAGACGGGGATAGCTCTAATAATAAGCTTAAAGAGTTGATTAATTATACACAAGGAGATATGAGACTGCTTAACTGGATAGGACGGTAGGAAAAAACAGGTCTACTGTTTCACTGCCGGTATGAAGGTCCGGAAGGTTGACATTTCTTTAAGAGAGGTTTAAGAATTGAGCGTTCGATATTCGATTACCAAAAGTCCGGCTTCAAACTAGAAATGACTGTAATTCTCCATACAAAAATACATCTTGGAGTCTCATCAGATTATCTGATAATTCAAACCTATAGGTACCTATTATTATTAGTCAAAGAAATGCTTCTGAAGGCCAAAATTTGTTTTGCCAAGTTCCCACGAGAATCTTAACGAATTTATAACGTAAAAACTGTTAAGTAGCAGTAACGTACATCGTACATTGTTTTATGTCATTTAAAAACAATGCTTGTGAAGGTACTAGAAGGTATTAGTTCATCAGTCTCTCTCTGCAAGGGGTTATTGAATAGTAGCTAGTTCAAGATCGTTTAACAAAGTGCGGGTATGTGCGTGGATAAGGTTCACAAGTGAAAAATAATAACACATCGTTTGCACCGTATTTTTGAAACACATAAGAGCCATAACCCCATACAGTATACTTTGGTATTGAATTTTAAGATAGGCATGTGTAGGTTTTTGAATAAAAACTTTTATCTGCACATAGTATAATGCGGGTAATATAAGAACCACCAAATGATACAAAATGATTAGGGTACATTGTACTAAAGCGAAAGATAACAATACTACGCATATTATAATAGTAATTTAGTTTTGTTAGTTTTTTAAGGGCCTATTAAAAAAGAAAAATGTAAAATTTTCTGTTAACAATTTTGCTCATGCTTCATGCTTATATTGATATGGTGCAGTGACAATCGGGAAATTTTGCGTGTAAAGATACGCCGTGGTTGAGAGAACACAATCACTGCGTAATTAAGTGTGGGTGAAGAGGCCATATGGTTATATTGTATAGTAGTAGCACCCTTCGATTGAATATACGTTCGAGGAGAGTTTCAGCAAATGACACGCGGTCGTGAAAAGCTGGGAAAAATCAAAGATTAAAAAAAAATTATTACGAAACATATAACAAATGAGCTAGAAAAAAGTTAATAATAAAATTCCTAAACATCAAATAAGAGAATTTAATTCTCATTTCGGTATCAAACGAAAATTGTTTTGTTCATTAAATAATTATTTGACGAATTCCATTCGTATTAACTTTTCTAACTAAAAATTGGCAGTTCTGTTGGTATAATATAAAGCAGTTTTGGTTCATAAAATAAATAATCTAAAAATAGCTCGACAAATTGGGACATGATGGACAAAATTCCGATCTTTATTGGCAAATATTTGCTATTAGTTCTATTACATGTTCAAAGCATTTCTTTAATAAATTTATTACACGACATCGATATATGTATTACAGAGTGCATTTCTCGGGAAAATGCAAACAAATTCTCGAATTTCTCTAAGCCATCTGTAGAGAATTTTGAGAATCTAATTTTAACATTTAAATAGATAAGTAAGAGTGTGTAAAACGCATAGAAACGTCTACAATAACCTCACGAGTTGTAATAGATTTCCATCTCACTTTTAGAAAATCAGTAGAAAAAAGTAGACTATATTTTCAACAATTTGAGACTATTGTGGTCTCAGTAGACCTAATGGTATCCGAGATACAAATGTACAAAAGCTTGCAAAATTTATTTGAGAATTTAAGCTTTCACGGCCGGTGTCATTAGTGTGAGTGGTTTCTGGGCTAGCGAGCCTTGGTCGAGAGGTTCTTTGAGAGATTTCTTGGCTGCTGTGGTAAACATCTCTTCTTGAACTTTCGGTAAAGGCCACTTCGACCTTTAACACCCAGGACGAAACACCTCCGAACTTCTCTGTTTGCCACAGCAGCAAACAAAACGTGAGTAATCTCTCAAAGAACCTCTCGACCACGACCCATTAGCCTAGAAATCGCTTACACTAATACACGATTTAGTTTTGTATTTTTGACAAAGACCGGATTATTAACCTTGTGTCAAAGAGAATATTTATAATTTTTCGGTGTGTTGCATATAATGAAGGTCTAATATTAAATTCAAGTGTTTGTCTTCAGCGGATTTCCTGATTTGCAAACTTTTGTACACTCTCGGATACCATTAGGTCTACAGATATTAATTAAGTGTGAAATCTCCCCCAAATGCAGGTACAGAGCAGAGCTCTCTTTTGGAATATCCACGAATGCTATATGCTCTATAGCTCTATACAGCACACATATGTGAACAACGTCTCTCTGAGAGATTCATGTTTTTGGGGAATTTATTAGAAATTTTTTGAACTTAGTGTTCAATAATGTTGTATAAAATAAAAAGCCATTATTGATGAACGTATTGTGAGGACTTTAACCTTTTATTTAATACACTCAACTAGGTCAAATTGACTAGTTTATTACAATACCTGAGGCGAGAACAGGAGTACCTAGGTGCTGGAATTTTATTTTTAAGTTTACCAAAAGTTTTATTTTTACTTTGCCCAGATAACTGATTCATCTTTGCATTATTATTTAGCCGTTACAGCTGCCTGTCTGCCAGTCTCTGACTATCTGACATCGTCCAAATTCTACCAGTCACAATTGGTATTAGCTAATGGATAAATTGGATATCATGGCCTTTAACGTAATTTAGTATAACCTCATTTTTCTGAATAAGTATACATTTTTAGATTTTCCAATTTTAGTGGACACCGCTGTGGCACAGCTGTGGCTAAAAAATATTTACTTGAAAGAAAAGCACAAAGGATAAATCTGGCAACACCCTCTTCCATTTTGGCGTAAATTATAAAAAAAGTTTAGCGTGTAACGATTTGTAGACCAAGATAAGACCCGTTTCCTAAAATGTGCTCGTGGTTCGAAGAGCGGCCTTTAGCGCCAAAGCAATAGGGAAAGGTAATCCAAATTTCAAATTTAGGAACCCCCACACCACGTAACTCTATGTGGACAAAGGTTTATTCTATTAAGTAAGTTACTAAGTATATTCAAATGCCAGTGGCGTAGAACCTGATACAAATTATGTAGAAAATAACACATTTCAATACATATAAGTTACAAATAGTATCGTGCACTGAGGCACTAGAAATCAATGAAAGAACAGTATAAACAGCCAGATACCTCAAACGTGTTCCAAATACTCCCTTACGCTATAATAAGATTTTTCTAGCTGAAATCTTAGCAAGATGTCTCTGAGCAGTGTCTACGCCAGTTTAGAACTTCGTCAACGGTTAGTTCCAACAATTTAAAATGCGGAGCGAGGTTCAGATCAGCGCCCCGACAAGAAATTCGAAAATTATCCGAAACTTTAAGCTTTGGAATCAAATCATAATTTGCCTTTTCTACATTTCGGAACATATCGTTTCCAGAACACTAGTTCATAAGCTCTCTCATCACTCTATCAATTTCCTCTACCAATACAGATAGACTACAGTCTGCCCCAAGCGTTACGTAACGTTCATCAGCATATAACGGCATTCTGTCATTGATATTTGATGCCAGATCACGGGTGTACACATTAAACAGGATTTATCCCAGTATACAGTATAGAACCCTGCGGCACACTACATTGTACAGCCAATACAACCGATCGGTAGTGTTGTAGTGTGAACCACCACAATATATCTCTTAATTGCAACATCTCTACAAACCGGAATTACCTTTCATTGTTCCAATTCACCCGGAAAAAAACAGTCTCAAACGACAGATTTATAAGTCTAGCCCAGGGGCCGGACTAGACTCGAGCCTATCGGATCAGAAAGCAACAGTGCGCCCACCTTAAAGGTATGAGTTGGCAACTCGTCAAGACCAACAGATTTTGTATTTTTAAGACTCCCTATAATGCTCTGAACCTCACTCGAGTCAGTAGGATAAAAGATCATAGAGTTCAGATTCCCCACTTCAAAATTTTTTGTCCTGTCCCTGAAGATATCTCAAAGGCTCATAAACAAAAAATTCGTTAAATATCTAAGAACTATTTTGATGGAGTTGAAGAAAGAATATGAAGATAGCAATAATCCCACTGATTGATAAGCATTTCCTTCTAAATAAATTCCTACATACTAATAAGGTGTACTACTGTGTATGAGAGTATCCCCCAGCTACGCAGCTACCGACCTTCTTGCCATTCTTGATCTGTATTTAATGATTTTCTTGGTGCATAAATATTATATTATTATCGATTCCGCAAAAAATGATTTTTTGACTACCCCTCTACTCCACACTTCTAAATATCTGAAATACTATAACTAGAAACCCGTTAAAAACGGCTGCTCCCTGCAGATAAATCAACAAGTAGTTCATGGCTCATAGCCATCACGACCGTTTGAGAAATACTTCGGCACTTGGATCTTTTTATCTCAGCACGCCTCTGATGACTGAGTCCCGTCCCCTGTATAGCCAAATTTGAGCCATTCTTTTGCTAAATCGCCCAATGTTGACCATTAAAAAAAAGTTTTTTTCTACAAAAGTGTTCACAAATGTTTTAGTATAGCTATTGCAAAACTAATTTTGTTTTACCTATCCGATTTTTAAACTCTTTTAATATCTATATTCGAGTTTAGGTAGTAGCTTTCGCTAAAGTTCCTGAAGCCTGAAGTCATCAAGTCTTGCACTTTCAAGAAATTTTGGTTTTAGTCAAACCGTTTTTACGTCACTTTAAATATTGAAAAGGTCGATTTCAAGCTCGAGCCTTAGGTTATAGTTATAGGTATAGGCTCTTAGCGTTGTTGAGTATAATGTCATATTATCGTAGTACTGTGATGTAAAGATGATAGATGAAGGATCTGATAACGATCCTTATCACGATAACTAATACCTGTGGCGGTACGAGAATTCCCTATATCTTTTGACTAGCTATTCCTGTAACAAAAATATCTTTCAAAATTGGATTTTAGTAATACGACACCAATGACTTAATTTAGTCTGAATACCTCTATAGCGTGGGGGGGGGCACTTCAGTTCTAATTTTTAATTTTTACCAAAGTAAGAGAATAATTTAGATTAATCAAATTATACTTATATTTTGAAAAGTTTAAGATTCGCCAAAATTAAAGAATGATGGGGTATTCTCGTACATTTTTGGGCATTCCATAATATATTTTACTGGTTTTATCCAACGCTTTTTATTATATGAGTCGTTTAATTAGACGATCGTGATATATTTTGAATCAATAGGAATTATGTAATTTACAACAGAAATTAAAGGCCAAATTTCAAATAAATTTATCGTAATTACAGATTGCAGATCGCGAGTCCAAATTAATTTAATAAAAATGACACACGCACATCAGTTGTTCAGTGTTCGTCTCTTTTCATTTGGCGATTTTCTTCCGAGATGAGAGACGAGGGCACGTACTATAAGTGCGCGAATATTAGAATATAGACATGGAAAATTTGATTGAGATTACTGACCTAGCAATCGTATGTCCCTCGAATAACAAATGCAAGGGTGTAAAGCACCACCGGTCTGCTGGTGCAGCTGTCGGTTCTTTTGTTCTCTTTTATAGCAAATTTCAAAAGGTAAAAGGGTCGATGCCACGCGACTGACTACCTTACTTAAAATAATCATATCTCTGATTCCCCAAGGCTTTAGGAGGTACCTACATATTCAATTATGTGCATATATCAAACAAAATCAATATCTGCTGAAAAGTAAAAGCTATTTTATTTCAATAATCTGTAGAAGATTCTGCATTATGTTTTTGCATTTTTTTAAATTTTGGGTAAAAATCGTGTAGGTATCGGCTCTTGTTTATCAGAGTTACATGAAACTTCTTCAAAAATATGCAGACTTTGTTTTTGCTGTATTTTTTCTTAGAGTATCTATAAATAGCACCTATAGGTTCTTTTTGGTTTTTAAAAATGTCTTCTATAATTATTATAAGTAGGCACTCATAAATTTCCTTTTAATAACCATACAAATTAAAACATTTTCCAGCGAGTCTCGTAATTTCCTATTATTCATATAACTAATTCAGTAACACGCAACAAGTAGGTATTGAAATTTATTCGCGTTTTAACTTCTCGAGGGAAGTATAACCTGCATTCTATTGAATCAAACCTTAGGGGTGTCTTAAAGAAAGCGTGCTCCATTATTTCTTTATAGGTATAGGTATACAGTAGCACTTGTTGCCAGTCTCTTTTGAATTTTACTATCAGATAATTTTATTATTTAACCGCTCAAAAGCGCACGTGAAATTTAATTAACATAACCCATTGAAATAACAAACAATTAGGGATGAAATTATTTTTTGTATAATATAGGAAATGAGATTGCAATAAATTGTTATTGAAATAACGGACGTTTAAATGGCTTAAAACGTTTTTATAGAGCAGTTGTTCCATTTAATAAAAAAAATCCGGTAAAACATAAATATAAAAAAGCGATTGGAAATAACCCTTAATATTTGCTTATATGGGGGCGAGAAACTGACCATCTGCAACGGAATCCCGTTAATGATTTGTTACATAACAATTCATCAGCCGGCGGTCGTTGTGTATAGTTTCCGGGTGCAATATTCAACCAAAAATCCGTTACGCCGCGACGCCGCAGCTTTCACGGCCAACTGAACACACGACGCTGATTTTAACGTGTGCCAATAAGGTCGACGCTTATTGCGCGACCAATAAGGGCTGTTCGGTGAACGTTTTACGCGCACACTCGGGGTGCAGTATGGGCGGTCTTTCGTTTTTATTGGGGGTTGATAAGGAAGACTCGAAATATATCTTCAGTCCGACGGTGTAAGCCGCGGTGGTGGCATGCCTCGATTGCAATACCATCATGAAATGGAACAGTTCGCAACATATTCGGTACTTCATCATAGAATTGGTTTCGAACCGCAATTATTGGCATCAAGTGCGGCAGTTCATTTTCAACAACACTTGCAATATTTAAAATACACCGAACCATTAGAATTAGCAGCTTACCCGTTGGATTTAAGCACCAAAAATCAAGCTCCAATTACTCCACCATGCACACCATCGCCAGGAAGCAAGAGGTTAACAGAAACAACTCCATTATCCATTCCAGAACTACCATCGAAGAAGAACAAACAACCGACTCCCACCCAACAAAAGAAAGCTAAAGCAACACGTAAACTCAATTTCGACGACGATACAAGCTCACCAGTATCTGGTACGATTATACGCGAGTTGGATCCTGGAGAAACTTTGGTCGTACGTAAAGGTGACATAGATCCCGCCTTCAACGTTGTCGAAATCACCGAAGAAGCCAAAGCCGAACTTGCCAAAATAGAAAATCACATCGGCGACTACGTGTGCAGGTTATGTCGTGAACTTTACGAAGACGCTTTTGGTTTAGCTCAACATCGTTGCTCGAGAATCGTGCACGTCGAGTATCGTTGCCCAGAATGCGATAAAGTGTTCAATTGTCCCGCAAATCTCGCTTCTCACAGAAGGTGGCACAAACCGAGACCCAATAGAGATATTAAGTGTGAAGAGTCGATAAGTGATAATGATTCGGGAGAACAATTCCCTTGTAGCGATTGTGGAAAGAAATTTAGAAGGTTGGCTTACTTGAGAAAACATCAAATTGTTCACCAACAGGACTGACAACGGCTTATGCCGTTACGACCTATACCAAGAATGCCGCCGAAAGTTTGGAGACCGCCACCATTGCCGCCTCACAATAATAATCATTATGTATCGTCACTTTCGATGCCCAACAGGTATGTTACGTGGATTAATCCGTTTTAAATTATTTTACGTATTCTAATCGACTTTTTGGGGTCTTCATTGTGATATTTTATTTTTATTTTAATAGATTTTTAATTAACTTTAAGATTTTACAAAATCTAGTCCAGTTTTACTTATTGTACATTTCTAGTCGTTTCTAGTCTTAATTAATTAAGGAAATTTCGAGATTTATAAATAAAGTTTTGTAACATTACAACTTACAACCCTCTTGAAGTAATACTAAAACGTAAAACCTTTTACAATGAATATAATAGGGAGAAATGTTATTGGACATCTCAAAATCATTTTTGTGAATATCAAAGGGTGTTTTATTTGATTAAAAGTATAAAAGTTGCTAAAGAGTCTTATAGATGGAGGGGTTATGTAATTTAATATTTTTTGTACATGCAAATTTTATTTATTTTAAGGAGTGTTTAGGTAATTAATAGGGATGAGTGATGATGAAAAAGAAATAATAAGTCATTGTAGATAGTATGTAAATATATTTTTTAAAGTCAAATCAATACGTACTACATCAATATAATATAGTTTTAACATTCTAATACATAATAGTTTAGTTTTAATTTTGTGCTTTAAATCAGATTACAATAATTTAAAAGTTCACATCAAATGCCTCTCTATAGATAGGTACCCTCTAATTAAATTATCAACTTCATCTACGATTGAATTTGTAAAACTTTCTAGTCAACTTTGACTTCTTGTTTACATTGACGGCAATTAATTCTCAATTAAAAATAATGGTTGTGTATACAGTGTGTCCAAAATGTATGAAATCATACAGCTCAGTAAACATCCATTTTTTACAAAAAAGTTTTAAAT
The DNA here is from genome assembly GCA_950108345.1 of Malthinus flaveolus. Taxonomy (NCBI): domain Eukaryota; kingdom Metazoa; phylum Arthropoda; class Insecta; order Coleoptera; family Cantharidae; genus Malthinus; species Malthinus flaveolus. The sequence continues at coordinate 71,402,793 of OX467285.1, forward strand.
AAAAGTCGTTTCTCAAGTGGTTATCTACCACCTTACAACCATAAACTCTATTAAAAACAAAAGCACAGCAAATAACACTTGAAGATTTTTAAATGGCAAGGTACGTCGTTATTATACTCATTCGATAGGGGCTTTTTTTCTCTTTTTGACCATGTAAAACTTTAGTGCCCTCACATATGAAAATTTTTGTAAAAAACAAAAAAAAAAGTTTAAAATATTTATTTTCATATTGACAAAAATTTTCTTATGTGAGAGTACAAAAGTTTTACATGACCAAAAAGAGAAAACAGGCCTCTATCGAATGAGTATAATAACGACATACCTTGCCACTTAAAAATCTCCAAGTGTTACTCGCTGTGCTTTTGTTTTTAAAAAAAATCGATTTTATGGCTGTAACATGGTAGATAATTACTTGATAAACAACTTTTATTTGAAACTTTTTCGTAAAAAGTGAATATTTACTGAACTTTCAATACTTTTTGGACACACTTTATGTACAGGGTATTGGATTTTAAATATTACCATTTTAGAAATTGTAGTAATTAAACAAACATTTTTGTACCGCTGGTTTTCAAATTTATATTCAAATCAGAACCGGGATTTTAGAGAGAATGGAGCTGCAGCCTCGAAAATATCTATTAGCAAAATTCCAAGTATTTCAGTTTTTAGTATATTCCGTTATTTACATTGTAATCGTACCCAAGTACGATGGCAAGTTAGATGTTCGACCCAGTTTTTTATAATTCCTGGCTGTGCTCAGTGATCAATCTATCGTTTTTCCTTCAATCTTTCTTGAGGTGTTTGTCCAATAGTCCAATGCCGTAGAAACTTTCATTTGTCGCAATATATTTTTAAACAATATTTTAAACGAAGCGTACTATAAATTTGAAATCCCAACCCACGTCCCGTGGGACAAATTGTACAATCTAAATATCAAAATAACATAACTTCAAACTCATCATTCCTGTACTAATCTTTCAAATCAAGCACAGTTATCGATAATTACTATAATTACATACTAAAAGATGCCAATCTGTTATCTGAAATCATCACGAGCATAAATTTGGACAAAGTAATTATTAATCAGCATAATATCAATAATCGTAATCATTTAAAAGCTAATGTAGGGGTTGCTTACTTGTAATTAACAAACTGTAATATAGGTATTCCACAAAAACAATTCCACACAATTAATGTTTTTTTACATTATTAATTTATTATTATAAATAGAAAGTAGGTAGTCAATATTTGTATATCGTTTTCTCTAGTCATTTTTACAGTTTTACTTATCTAGTCATTATAAAAAAAAGCTCAGGTTTCAGGGTAATTATAACTAGCGATCAAAACTCAAATACCTCTTGTAGAATAATGGTTTATATTTATTTATAAACGATACTTTTATATTAAAAGAGAAATAAATCTAATTGAACGCATTTTATAGACGACGTATTCGATTTATGATCATTCTTCTAGTCTCTAGTCAATTATTGTAGTTTTTAGTAAACTTTCTAGTCGTATCATTTATCTAGTCTTTATTTCATACTACTTAAAGTTTCTATAGAGAAGCTGTGACAACAAAGTTATCTGCTAGTCATTAAAAATAAGGAAGCTATTTAGTCATTTATTGCTAGTCATTTATTTTTAGTTAAAAAGAGTGTAAGTTCCTTATCTTCAATTTTAAAGGTAATTAGTACTTACAATACAATATTATAATATAAAAAAATCAAAAAATGAGTACAAATTTAATTTTATTAATTTGATATCTAGTCAAATTTTAATTTTAGTCATAGTTGTCTAGTCATTTATTTATTTTAATGCGATTTGTCTTTTGTATGTAAAAATAGAATTAAACTTTAGTTTATTACAAAATAGTAAATTAAAATAATTAAGAAAGACATTCTTATAAAAAAAGTCGGTGCTCGCACAAATAATTTGTGTTTTTTTCGTTTTTTCTCGTGGTTAAATAGTGCGGGCATGGGATAAGTCACGCAATAAGCTTATAAAGCTGCAGGTCTGCACTTAAAGAATTCTTGTACAGTGTAAAAAGATTTATATAAATAAAAATAATGAATAGGGAAAAAATGCCAGTATTTAATATCGTTTCATTCATTAATTAAGCAGCACGGCACAGTCGTGAAAGATATTATTTTTTATTTATTGAAAATCTCTATTAGTTTTAATGTATATAAAATTGCTGATTTGTGACTATAATATTTTTAACTGTATAAATGTAATTTCTATGTGATAATTATAGTTCTTATAAGTACCTAATATTATTTTGTAAAAAATGTATCTATTTTATTATAAATTATATGTTGAAATATTTAAATATAATACCTACGTATAATATGCGAGTGTGTCTCTAGTCATTTTGTAGTGATCCACAGTCAAAATATCTAGATTTTCGAAATTTATTATAATTAGAAAATTTTTTATTTGTAATGAATAATGATCTCGTCTGTGGAATAATAGTAGTAATTTAAACATGTATTTATAATTATTTAAGCACCACCAATAAACACTTAATAAATAAATATGTCTGTATAATAAATGTATATTTGTGTAAAAATAGAAATTAGAATGACCTTTATGTAAATAAAAATTTATTATGATTTTTGTTCTTTGAATGAATTTAACCACCAATTTTCGAAGATCTAAGGCGTGCCCTACACGATCCATATTGATCGTCTAGGTTTAGAGTCGAGAGTACGCCTGAGAATATTTTTATTCTTTGAAGTTTCGCAAATTTTTTTTCGGGGCCGCTAAAAATATTACAGTAGTTATATCTTCCACTGTCACTCACATTTTGCTAAACAGTTCATAGTCCTTTCCTGTTATCTCCCCTGCTCCTCGACTTTATGATTAGTTATGGGTTATGGATCTCAGAAGCGAAATTGATATGCTTTTGCGAGGTTTTAAAAGTTATAAATTAATTTACTACTAAGAGCAAAAATATATTTTAATAATACTTGGATGAATGACCCTAAAAAAAAAGGTCGGTAAAAAAAGTCGGCGAGCAAGGGAGATTCCAGGAACAGGAAAGGTTCCAGTTCATATAGGTACAGGGAATCTCTGCAAGATATTGAGATGTTCCGTGTCTGGTGTCTGCAAGTGTATGCCAAGAATATAACGACCATCATACGTCCATGCGACTTATTAATTTAGTTTCTTATTAGTCACCGAAAGCTTTGACCATGCTTTGACTTAGAACTAACTAGCGTCAGTGACGACAGCATAAATAGATCAGAGATCTCTGAAATAGATATACATAGTATGTATAACAAAAAAATTCCCTAGAAGAGTTTTTTAGATACAATTAATTAATTATTATTTTAATTTATTGCAAAATAATAAAAAAAATTGTGTAAAATACTTGTGTCACAAGGGCTTTTTGTCACCCTCTTCACTGTCTGCAAACTTTTTATTCGTGTGACAAATTAATGCTTTTCAATAAACTAGTTACTAGTATATTAGTTTTTATGTTCCGTGGGTTGAGCAACCTTCAAAGCAACTGAAGTGACAGCAAGTGACAGGATCTTAATTCATACGCATTCGAGAGCAGTGAGTTTAGAGTTTATATTTCAAAACTATTCAAATATTCGAATTATTAAGTTTAATTTTTATTAGTTTATTAAGTACCTACTACTAAGAACGGTAAATGTCATTTTGGGATCGAAGATGTAGTTATCTAAGTATTCGAAAGGACAGTAAGTAAATCTTACGTTCCTGCATACGGTAAATTCCGCTTACTTGTAGGCACTTCATTAAAAATTTGTCTAACGAGACATGTATACTATGCAGGTATTGTAAAAAAATTTATCAAAAAAGACACTGATATTGTATTCTTTAATTAAATCTATAATTTATACGTATTGCTATATTCAACAGTTAGAGGTTAAAAAAAAACATGGAAGCTGAAAACCTATTTGGTGAAAAGTACTTTTTATAACTTTTAAGTTATTTACTACAATTATTTTAACTGTAAAAAATTATTATTGTAATGTAGAAATAAACATATTTATAAACTGGATTTTTTAACAATTCAAAGCAAAAGTATTATTGCTACATCCTGTAGATGATGTTGTATGATGGATATTTTATTGCCGGCTACACGAATAGCTAACAGATGGCGCCACCTACGCATTATTCATGTTGTTTTTAAAAATGTTCAAGTTAGGGCGCCATTGCTGTTTTGATTTGATTTTCTCCGATTTTTCTTGCGATCATAAATTATTTCAAGATGTAATGGTTGTATACGCTAGTGTTTTCTTGCTTTATAGGTAATTTATAAGCCCAATTTAATTAGTGAAGATCCGAATGGTCCATATCATATGGCGGCGTCTCGTCTAGTTTACATATTAATTTCGCTGTTAACTGCAATATACTGTAACAATTTTCAAAGTTTACATTTACACACCTAAGATTGCAACGAAAGTAAGTAATTTTACAGTCAAATGCTTTAATAATTCGTAAATATCATTTTATAACCTCACTCTCATTTAAAAGTTTTCTCGAACAGACTAGAATTTAAACAAACACGTTTAGTACCACGTTAAACATTGCAAGAAAACTTGTATTAAGTACACTTTAACGTTTAGGTAGTGGAATTCGAGTTTTCAAAGCTTTAGTGTTTGTGTTGCCGATAAGTTTACAAATCGTTAATTATTACTTGGTAGCTCGTCGTATTTAGTATTCATTTTACTTTCTCCTTTAAAAATACGATAATAAGTAAACTAACAATTTATTTCATTTCAGTTTAAATGAAATTAATAATTATCTTTAAACATGCCAAGACGTAAGCATCGCAATGAAATAGATATTACCAAATGTGCACACGTTGAAACTAAGATAGTGAAGTCGAATTTTGAGAAATTAAAAGTGGATAAACAAATACAAACAAATAAAATATTGAATAAAGTAGCAGAAAATTCTACACCCATCGAACATGAGAAAGATCCTCGAGAGATTATATTTCTCGGTTGTTGGATCCATCTGAATCACTTTTTAAATTGTCGAATAGAAACTTGTAAATTTTATGCAAGTGTACGAATGCATTTAAGACAACGCAATCAAATCAATGCTTACGACATAATTCTGGTGCCGATAGATCGAAAATTGACAAATTATTGCGAAGGATTGTATTCTATAATATGTTCGAATTTTATGAAATGCCATACTTGCCTTAAACTGGTTTTTCATTTAAGCGCTCATTCAATAGCGTGTCATTGTAATTCCATCGAAATATCTGATATTCAAGATTCCGTGGCCAAACTGATAGAAATGTATCCTGTAGTTGGCAGACCTTTTAATATTCGAGAAAATGCAATTTTAGAATTATTGTATAAAGAAATAATAGATAATTTAGCACATTTTAGACTTACGCCTACTATCACCGAAAGTTTATTTAAAAAAGATTTAATGACCGTAAAAAAGAAAGGCTTATCTTTGGTAACAAATTTTCCTAAAGAGGATGCGAAAGAATTGAGGCAGCTGCAGCGTTCTCATATGGCATTAGGAGCTGCTAGTAAACATAAAAACGAGCAATTATGCACATTCGATTCAGAGAAACAGTCCGTTAGGATAAACGACGATCAAAAAGCGAAACGAATTGAATTTTGGAAACAGAAGATTATGAACGGTGGCGTGGAGGTTGTCTCGAATGGAAAATCGGTCATGGTAGATAATAATACACATTGTAACCATCCAAAAGGTATTGTCTAATAAAAGTAGGTTACGATTCTACAGAATTTTTTTAGATTTCGAATATTTAATGTCAAATTATAAGAAGTGGAAACAATTTCAGTCGGTGGCTGGCACTGAAAAAAAAATAAAGCTTCAATCTTGCACAGGTAATTGTTCTTAAATTATTTGTGTGGATTGTAATAAATTATTATTTGTAGTTGTTGGATTCAAATGCTATTTTTGCGAATTAAAAATACGTTTAAACAACTGTATGAAATACGATGGTGTTTTGATTCCCGATTTTTGTGTAAAAGAACGCAATCAAACCACTTGTAATTTAACTTGGGAGGACGAACGTTATGTACCAGTATTACGACAATATTGCCTATCTATACGCAATCTTTATATTGAACCTGTTCAGTTAGAAGAGAAAGCTAACGAAGAGTGCCAGTTTAGGTTTGCGGATTGTCTTCATCCCGATCTGATTCATGTGGGTAGTGCAAGTAATAAATATATTAATATGAAACTGTTAAAAGACGTAGCACGAATTAAGTCGAATTGGAAAAACATCACCACAGTCTTGAAAAGTTCCAAAGGTATTCTTCGCTATTTTAAAAATATACAAACTAATCTAAACTATTTTTAACAGATAATACTCCTGGAAAATTATGTGATTTTTGTATAAAAAAGAAAAAATTAATTTCTAATAGTATGGAAACATCTCATTTCTAAGTGTTGTAACGATTATTAACATTTGAAGGGACTAAGTTTAAATTGTATTTTAAGGTGCTGATTTTTAAAACTGTGATGTTTTTGCTTTTGTTTACATTATTCGGTTTCGTTAAGTGTGTCGAGTGATTCACAAAAATTTGTTGTTACTTTTGTTGAAAGCGTGAGTGCACGAGGTTGGTATTTTGAAAATCGAATCGCTCGCTTAAATTGACTTACTCACGAATTTTATAAACTCACAGTGAAGAGGTAAATTCTAATGTTACCAATTTATTAAAGATGAACTCTTTTGTTAAGCACATGGAAAAATTAGTGAAAGCGGCGGTGTGACACAAATTCGATTTGACAAAAAGCCGAGTATAACTGGGTTCTTTGCAATTTAAATGTTTCGTTGTGGAATTTCCTCAAATGTATAATAAATACATTCATATCTTGTAACAATAATATCAATTTCTGCTCGATACAGAAAATTTTGATTTAAAGACTTGTGCCATATTTATATTAAATATCAATTATAAATTGAATCTGAATTACTAGTCTACTGTATATCCGGGATTTTAAATTTTATTTTAGGACAATATAGACAGTAAATAAAGACTGATCTACAACAAAAGAGTTCATAAATAAGATATCTATATATTATTTTTTTAATTTGTTACTTTTTGTTTAATAATTTAATATTTTGTTCCATTTGTTAATGCGTTTTTTGTGGTGTAGTTATCCCGGAATATTATTTCCAGTTTTTGAACAAAAAACATTGTATGTAGTTAGTAGCTAGCAAGTTATTACGATGGTTTTGTTTTGAAGTTGCATTGCTATTTACCGAACTCAGATACTGACAATTTTAAAGTGTACCATTACAAATTAATCGTTGAGAAGCCGAGTGGCTCAACTGTAATTTATATTAAGTAACTTTTCTTCTATTTAAAAAGATTGTAATATCTTGTAAAATTGTAAAGATTTTAGATGGAAAATAGACGAGTAGTTAAATTTTTCTAAATCAACTTATCGATTATTAAAATTGTAGTTGGCCCGCTTTACTTCTCGGCAAGTCGGATAATCGATTTTGTATTCAAGTCAGTTAATCTTGGTATGTAAATATGCATAATTTCTTTAAAAGAAAACTACAAAACCTCCCTACACTTTTTTGATACTGATGCGATGTGTTACGTAAATCTTTCTAGTCACAAAGTAATACAACTGTCATCGTAGGCTTATTTGGCCATTGACCGAAGAGTTGCGTAATGTTTGAATTTTGACGAGGGCTTTGTTAATAAACAAAACTGTCTAGAACGTAGGTTTCATTTACATAACAAACTTTTATTACTTATAACAATATTTATAATAATACTAATAATTAGTATTAGAGAAGCACCTTAATAAATTACAATAGAAACGAGGGTATGCCACAATTAAACTTTTAGCAGTCGACCTCTCTAATAAATCTTTTTTCAAGATTTACTGTTTGTTGTCATAAATGATAATTCGTTCACTATTTGTCGTGTTGGATGTTTTTACTCTTTTTTAATAGTACTGGATGTTTGTTTCGATATACTCGAGTCTTAAATTGCAATGTTTGCTAATTAAGAATTCGTGTTATAGTAGATTTTCTTTACTAAACCCGTGAGAAAATATACAATGGGCAAAGTAAAGCCAAAAAGATACATATTTAATATGTAACAAGTCGTTGGTCAAAAAAGTGTTTTTGGGAATTTTAAGTTTGATTAAGCAAACTTGGACTGATTATTTTTTATAAAAACGTTTATACATGTAATGTATTATTAAAATAAAAACGTTTATATTTTGTGGAATGAATCTTTTAAGTACATCAATGTAGATTTTTGTACATGATATATTATGATAAAGTCCCTCGACTTGTTATTACTTATTACCAAGCGTTATTAGTTATGGCATTTCTTAAAATTGTAAGTCTGTAGGCAGACTCAAAAAAAACTTAAGATAAGAGTGGATTTGACGCGTGAATTTGGTTAAATGGAAGAAAATGGTCCTTAAATTATGCTTTATCTAAAAAAATTTACCGTTGATCCGTTTCATTCTCAAATTTTGTTTCTAGGGCCTTTATTTTTGCGAAACTTTGTTTTCGTTTCCTTACGAAATAAAATGCTGGTTATGTAAAGATCTTTTGTCCAAACTTTCATTAATTTTCAAACAATTTCCGCTTTTTTTCTAAAACTAGGCTAAGCAAAAAAACTTGAAAGGGTATTTAATATGCCAAAATGATACTTCTATAAATTTCCCAACGATTTTCGCTATTTATCTGTATTTTATAACTAAAATTAATTTTGTGTGTAAGTCAAGTTGCCTACCTTCAGGCGTAATGAGTCTTAATACGCATTTAATTTTAAATATTAAAAAGCTTCAAAAATTAAGAATCGATTTCACTCTTGCGGCCAATTACAGGATGTGTATTGTGTATGCAGAAAATAATTTAATCGTTTATGCTTCAAAATAAAAATAGAATTCGTGGTGTTTTTAATTTAATTTTAAGTTATTTAATTTTCTTTTATTTAATTTCAATATTATATCGTTTTTATTGAAAAACCCTGTATATTGTTTTGGGACTAGCAATTGCCAATATTTAAATTTTTTGAGCTAAGGTATGTTAATGAAATGGAATAACCACTACAAATTATTGGATTTTAAATTCATTCGAATTCTAATGTCAATTATTTTACGCTAAAACCACACATTTTTTAATCACGTGTTGTGATAACACCTGTACCCCTGCACGTTTCTACACGCGAGAAGATACAATTTTTGTCTTCGAGCGCGTATCGCTAATCTTTGCTCGGACACACTTGCAATATGCACACACGTATTTATGTAACAGCCATTTACGCTTTTTAGCAATGTTGGTAATTTTTACGCATTCGAGAATATTTATTTGATATAAATAAAACTTGATAAAACTACTAGGTAACTTTCGTTTCGTTAAAACTGTCTTTATCGTCGCATCTGTTTTACTTCGATGCGATAAGAATTTTTGTATGTGCAATCGACCAAATGTTATTCAAAATACTACCTAATAATTGTCAACTCGAATTTTCAATACTTTAGTTTATTATTGAACTCGGTTTAGTCATGTGCTGGTGCTTGGAATAAATTATCTTTTGCTATTTGGGCCATTTTGGAAGAAATTTTAAGTTCAATTGCCGCTACTTCAAAAAGGTTAGATCTGTTTTACTTACTTACTACAAAATTTTAAGGGTTATTCGTTTTTCAATACCAGTTATAGGCGATAAGACTGCGGAAGAAAAATACCAAAAGGTGTAAAAAGCCAACGTTGAGCGATATTATGACATAATTTTTTTTCTGCATTGAAAGTAGTTATACCTCAATAAATAGGTCTGATGCTTCTCAAATAAACAGGGTGTATAATAGTGTATATGAATGAATCAATCTGTCTAACTTATTCTACTGGTAAAGCAATTGGGGTATGTTTTCGACGCTTTGTTAGGAAATTACAGGGTGTCAATACATCAAAGCATTACCGTCATTTTTATTTTTAAGATTCACTAAATATTAACTGAAATTGGCCTACTGCTGGAAACAGTGGTGTACCTATTCTTACCTAAAAATGCTACCTTGTCCAATATTATTATCAGAACCTATCGAAGACCGCTGATTTGATTTCCTCTGTATAAATGGGACAATTGCATTTCTCTTATGGAGTTATTTATATGGGAGTAAAATAATGAAGGAAATATATTAATTGTTGGTTATCCAGAATATCCAGATATCGTAAAATAGTTCATTTTGAAAAGATCTTAAATAATTTAGATTTTGCAAGAAACTTTCGGTAGTGGGTCGGTGGGCAGTAGACGTCCGTGTTTCGCTATTTATCCCAAGAAAATACTTTGATTGAAGGATTGAGATCGGGGATCGAACCCAAGCCTTTCGGTGTCGCGCTGAGTGCTCTACTCGTTGAGTCACCTCGGTCCTAACAATTCCCTTATATTAAACGTGTGCACACGTTAGTTTTGGAGTCGCTACAGCACGTCCCTTCCAGAGAAGTCGTTCGTCTTGATACCATAACGTGTGCCCGGGCTGGGTCTTCCGTTTTTTGAGATTGTGCTCTTAAATGGTTTGAACCTCGTGCCTCGTGCTATGATCGAGTTTTAGTAGTTGTGTTGAAATTTTTTATTTCTTCCTACTCTCGCCCTGTAGCTTGTTCCCTGACATGAACCGGGATGCTCGCCTAAGGTAATTAGTTTGTTACCATTTGTTTCAAATTGTATCCACCAATAACTTACGACAAAATAAGTGTACTGTGACTAAAGAACTGTAAAATACTAATAACTTTGGAGATAAATACATTAGGAACTTCAACTAACACACACAATGGACAAATTCATTTCACACGATTCAATCGTAATTTTTTGTATATTAAAATGTACAAACCTGCAATTTTCGATGCCTGTGTGGGTTCATCCTTTGTACTAGAAGACACTTTAGTGTTGGTCTACGTTACAATTTGTGGTCAAATTTTCATTAATCGAGACGTGTTTCATTGAGTGAGCTCTGCCTTTCTGTAATTGAAATCTGAAAATAAAAAAAATGGTAAAATACTCAATTTCGAGGTAAAATTAAGATCGAAGGAAGCTAACACGGTAGTAACATTTTAAGAATAATAATTATTGTCTTGCGAGGTTTGTCAGTTATGCAGGAAGAATAGGTATAGTGAATTAAACGACAAATTAAAAAAGAAACGATTACATAATTCAACTGATATCTGTCGAAGTTTAAAAAAGTTACTAATTATTACATAATTTAAATACGAAACGCAAATTACGACTTTTTTGAGCAAAGGCAGAAAGATTAATATAACATTTATTGTGGGAGTGGGAAATTAATGATAATCACTTCCTTTTTTACTTCCTTTAAAGTGAAAACTAACTCTTTTGCTTTTACATCTACTATCTATCTACAAATTTGATATCTATTCAATAAATTTTTTCCAACTTTTCATTAATGGATACAATAGTTTTGTTAGTTTTGGGCACCATTATTTCTAAAATATGATAATAGTATCGGGCATCCTATGCATGTGGTCACTGTAACTGGGTGAAATTTTTATTGGTGCCTTTTTCTTACTTTAACAACTTTTACTTCGTATTTTAAATTTATTCTCAAATCGTTTAGGCCTTTACCTTTACTTTTTTCTCACTTGAGCCCCTGAAATGTCTTCCACTTCGTTACCCTCGGGAACCAACCACCGAAACTCCCAATTATTATCTCACAGAAATTGTTTATTTTTATTTTAAGTTGCCACGCTGCCACTATCTGCGAGTTGGGTGCTTAGGGGTTGTTCCAAATTCGAGTACTTATTTTTGGTAGCGTAACTGGTTTCGCAACAGATTCCTTTTCCTCGAAAACGCAAGGCCGCTCCGGCTTACAGATCAGCAATATATTGGCGATTCAATTTATCTCTATATTTTAAAATCCAATATTTCAAAGTTCCAAAATTGAATTATTACAAGTGCAAGTTTCCCAAAATTCCGCCTTTATTTGTAAGCCAGTGCTAGAAAAACCCCTAAACAATAACATTGAATAAAAACTTATCCCTAAACTGAATAATTCAAGTTACTGTAAATGATTAATTAATGCATTTAACGCTTAATTTTTCTTCTTCACTCTCAATTTTACAACGCAATTGCCGCGTGTTTTTTCCCGCTAAACGTCTGAAGACAATTAACTTTTTATATAGGGGCCAGGGTGAGCGAGAGGGCCGAGTATCGGATTCAGGTCTGAATGTACTTGGTTAGAGACTCGCTGACACCACTAGATTTTTCTATGTGTCAAATGCCTTGTCCCGGGTGGTTCGAAACCTATCACCTAAATCTGTAGGCACCGTCTGTATATTACCTGTGCCGTTGAAGCGGATGTTAAATATCACATTAAAAAAAAACTTTTTATATCTCTCAATGGGCTCCGAGTTTCTTCCGCCTGGAACTACCTGTAGCAACTTTTTGCTGTTCACTCAATTTCTCCTTCGAGTTCCTTCCCGCTGCAACGTCTCGAGGCAACCACTTTTCACCGAGTTTCTTTCCACTGAAACGCCTGGGAGCAACTCCCTAAGCTTTTTCTACCATCTTCCTCGGGGGACCAGTTTTTTGTCATCTTGACAATTTCCACAGTTCTGTTTCGTCCTGCTATCAAGCGTAATTTGCAAATCGTTATTGTTACAAACAAAAAATGTGCGTTAGCAAAATAACTTTTTTAAGTTCTTCAATTCTTTCTTCATCTTGAAGAAGCTACAGTTGGGGCTTTTCTAAAGATAAGAATCTCTGACTGTTTCTATATCGGCTATAGTTTGTCTCTATTTGATGATTCCTTGGTGGTTAAATCGGCAGTCTTGTAGGATGTAGCATCTGGTTTTATTATCTACTAATTTAATCTAGAACCTCTCATCCGCTGTCTTCTGTAGAGCATTGGGAATACTATTGTTATGCGCTCGAAAGACAACTGAGTTGATCTTGGAGGGGTTACCAATAGCGTTAGAAAGGTGGGTCGCTGGGTGCCATGTTCTATTCGGGCCTAAGATTTGCTTTTATTGTAATAATAAGCTGACGCAGAAATCTGCATGTAAAAAATGTTAAAACACTTTTAATTTCCGCGACACTCTCTACCGCCCTTATTTACCCTCCGCCGAGTCTCATCCGTCATCCCTCATCGTATACAGCGGCTTATACGCAGATATTTTAGTACAGCGCGAACCTTAGCCATCACTGTCATTAGTTTGTTGATATTTATTACAAATTTATATAAGGGAGACTAGTCGGTAGACAGATGGGCGGACAGACATGTAGAAATAGTGGCAGAAAGACAGACACCCAGCGAGTTTGTGAATTTAAGAATCTTAGTCCTCGCTCTTAATTCGAACTGAACTTTAAGAAAATAAATTTCTTCGTGCATTATATCATCACGTCCTATAAAACCATTACGGGTCTCAGTTAGTAATATATCATTGGTCTCAACTCACACTTGTGTCCCTTTTCAATTCTTTTAATCTTCCGAAAAGCACGCCACCGCACCCCGAGATCTGGATGTAACGCATCTTCATTAAAAAAGCTTCTCATATAAACATTTCAAGCTCAAGCTATTTACCTAACATTAAATAAGTGAAAATTACTATAATTAAATAAAATGCTTCTGGTTTAACTTGGAGTTCCAATTACAAAAATAAACCAAATCTTTATTAGATAGGGCTCGGACTATTAATTGATTCCTTATTTATAAAATCGTCTTCAGCCTTCAATAAAATTAATGATTTCAAAAAGCCATAAAAATTCTTAAGACGCACATGCATATAAGAAGTTTTAATTAGGATTTGGAAGGAATGATTTATTGAATAAGTAATAAGTAGCACAGGGTAGATATTACAAGGATGTAGGTACTAAGAAGATTTGCAAGTGGCAAAATTCGCATTCAGTATTTAAGAATTTAATAATTCACTAATTTTTCTAAAAAGCTAAATGTGCGCGCACCTTTCTGAAGCTTTAATTAATAGTAAGACCAATTTATAATTTATTAGGGGATGATTGAAAATAGCTTAAAATACATAATAATTTGACTCCAAACAGAGGGTATAAATACAGGCTGAACGAAGATGCAGACTATTCGGTCTCAACTTGTCGGTGTGGTAAAGTCGGTGTATTATTTCCCTTATATTGGACGTTGGTTATTCTTACGCGAGTGATTAACTCCGAAAGGGTTTTAGGCCTTACAGGCATGGAATTTTTAAGGGGGCGAATGTAAGTACTATTATAATTTTTATTTTATTATAATTTTTTTAAATTAAGTAATTTAAAAAAATAATTAAAAGAGTAGAATGAGATTGCGAACGATCTTTAATTTTTACGAAGTGGTAATAATCGATGATACACTTATAAATTACTAGGAGAGTATGTATTGCGAGCAATAAAGAGTTAATACTTTGAGTAATTGCCATTTTTTACGAGCGGTGCTATTGATACTTGTGTTATTTTATTTAGAGCAGTACCTACTACTAGTAGCTTTTTAAATGTATTTTTTTAAATTAATATTTATGGAGTTATTACTTCATGTAACAGGAAGTTTTTGTTTCGTGATTATTTCAATTTTATCATTTGTTGCACTCTAACTGCAAAACAGATATAAAAATAAAAAATTAAGTAACTTAATTTTTCGAATTAAAAATTTCAAAATTTTCTAAAACTCGAGTGGCTTCTTTTAAAAAGCGTCGAGGTTTACTTTACACCCTTTTATATTCGTGGGATTCTTCTCAAGCCTCTTACAGGATGACGAAGAAAAAAAACATTTCATTAACTAATATGTACATAATATAATAGCTTTTAGTAAAAAACAATTTTTATTTAATTTGCACGGTATTAGCGACATCAAGTTTTAACCTTGTGCACCTAAATATAGCGTAAAAATTAGAAGATCATAAAAAGTTACCTACAAAAGGTATTGACTTATTAAATATTGAATAACAATCGCCATCGACTCTGGGAAGCTTTATTATACGCTTCTTCACGCTTCGAATGATAATTCAACTTAAAAGTGCAAATTATTTAAGACAAGTAGTTGTAACAATTTGCTTCGTAATATTATCTCTTTTTTTATTGAACTCGGCAATCAGAAAAAACATGCATTGAGAAGGCTTAGAAATGTCTGCATTTCTGTTTCAAATAACACCATTTCAGCCTTCTCGATTTGATAAAAAACTAAAATTTGGAAAATAGAAAAATTTTCGATACAAAAGTTGAAAAATGTGCGACTTTTCAGTTTTTCGACCAAGTTTTGAAAATGGAGAAGCCAAAAAAGAGTTTTTAGGCGCGTCTAGTAAAAATTGTAATTGCTTATTGCATGCTCACAAAATACACATAAAGAAAGAAAAACACTCTGTATATTTTATTATACTTATGCCAATGAACTGTGTAATAAGTAGACTACTTGTGTTATTTAAATCAAATTTTCGAATATTTACAAAATAATCAAATATTTTAAGAAGCCACTGAATCATTATGAATGAAATTTTATGTCATTTATCTAAATTACCTAAATAATAAGCGGGGCCAAGAGAAAAAATTTCGAGAAACCATTAAAGTTAATATTGTGCAAGTTTTATGCAGAAAATGATGAAAGAAATGATAAACTTTCGTTCGCCGCTAAAACCTTAAAGTTAGGGCGTGTTTTTTACGCTATCATTAAAATTCCTCTCCTCGTTCTTCTACACTAGCGGGGCTGGATTTTTTAAAGATACCAAGTTACAGACAAATCTCTGTCCTCAGCATCTACTTACGGAATACCTTCTATTGTTATAATCTTCGTCTGCAACTGAGACACTGCCAAGTTGTTTGAATGAGTTAAAATTCAGGTCTTTGAATATACGTATCCAGGGGGCTTCGGTTTTAAATTTTTGATTCATTTGTTTTAACAAAACTGGTAGTTGGTTTTAACTTTTAAACTTTAGGAGAATTCGTATTATGTGTCTTCTTGTGGCGTAATTTGATTCTTGTGGGAAGTGGGAAGGGTAGATAACAATCTCTTAAAATTTACTAATAGCTTGTGGGGGTAGTTTTAGTACGTGTCACTTAAATTCCGAACTAATGATCGAGAACCCTTCTAGGATTTTATCGTCCCGAGATTACTGATTACATCGATTTGTGTGTTTTTAATTAAATTATCTTTCGACCTGTTGTAGGAGGTCAGGCTGTCTTAGGTCTTATTTCAGAAAGACTTTTTAAACTTAAAATTCAAATTATTAAATATTAAGAAAACGATTAAATAATCACAAGGGATTTTCTATTTGCTTAAGTTAATATTTTACACGTGCTTTATGTTTGTGGATTGAATGAATGCTCTTCATAAGTTGTAAGTAACACAAATTCTTTGGGTTAATACGAGGCTACTATTTTGTGAAAACTACTGTACATAAGTAAATATTGCTTAAGTGTAAGTTCTATTCAAGAGTTTGTTAAATATATTTTTAGATATTTAGATTTCTTCTAATAAAAAAGAGACGACTCATTTAAATATTTACGAAATGTACACAATACAAGCACCTACTAATTAATCGACACACGAAGGGCATTACATTTTCGAATAGTAAATAAAATCGTAAGGTTTTTAAATCAATTTTTAGAGCAGGAATATTTTATCTACGTCTCTTTATAGAAGATAATCAGAGTAGAATTAGGTGTGTTTGGCGTCGACAATTAAACTATTCGTTTTAGATTGTCTTTTGTCTTTTAGAGCGTCTTCAGTATTTAACGCTATTCAGAAAAAGAGATTTCTATAGAGAGCAAAATTTACCAAAGCTTTTGTTTTAACAATTTTTCTCTAGGATCGATACTTGAGGAGTGATCGTGTCGGAAGGTTCAGAAAGTCGTCTATCAAATTGATTAGTCAAGTGTAATTAGTAATTAGACAAATAGATGGCATTTGAAGGGTAAATATCTAGGATTTTTAAAAATTGGTATAATTGCTCTTTAGAACCTGCAGTATAACATACTATAAAAGTCTCAGAGGGCGGAGGCGAGCGTGGGGGACTGTTTAAAGGTGAGTTTTCCTAGTTTTTGCTAATAACTCGCCTGCTATAGATCGTACGTTGATGAACGTTATTATGAAAGTTGTAGAATACATTATTAGCTACAAGATTGGTCATATGGATTTTTCCATGAGTTTAACCCTTTTTGAGATATGGTGCGGAGAAGGGTTTCTGTGAATATGCGTACGGGATGAGTGCGGAGTAAGACGCATAAGTTTCATGAATGAAATCAGCCACCAAAGTTATCCACTCGTGAATAATCCGACACTGTTTGAGGTAGAATAAAGATTTCTGAAAACTAAAGTCTTGCCAAGTTTCGTTTTCGCCTTTTGTGAACAGGTTAAAGAACACTTTTGTTCGAAAGTCGAAGGCAGGCAGCACGCTCACACACTGAAGCTAATGCAGATTAGTGCAGATTTGTGATTCTGGGAAGTTTCGCATATAACGATCTTTCGCTTGTCTTAGCTTCTCAATTTCAAGACGATGCAAGGGGCGCAGTTGAACTTATTAGGTTCCCTTTTCGTCTGCAGTAACTCCGCCAAGTAAGAAAAACAAAAATACTTAAAACCCTCGAAAGTCGCAATGACTAGAAAATTATCTGCATCGCTACTGTAGTCCCTAGTCAAGAAAATTAATTTCCCACAGAGGAAAATCGGGGAAAATTTAGAGAAGCGCTTAAAATCAAAAAATATGCTGTCTTCGGGTGTTTTAACAAAATTTCGTCCGACATCCAATTAAGAAATTCTTGAAGACTTGCAGAGCAACCGTATAAATTGTAACATTAGTGAGTGCGTTATGGAACTTCAGAAGTTTCTTATTCATAACTTGGAGGTACGATAAAGATTTCCTATAACACATCGCATAGAATAAGTACTTTATCGTACCTACCTTCAAGTTGTGAATAAGAAGCTTCTGAAGTTCCATAGAGCACTTACTAATTTTACAATTTCGAACAAAACGACCCTTTACGAAAGGCGAACCAAAACCTGGCACTAAGTTTTCAGAAATCTTTATTCTACTTCAGGTAGTACTGGACTATCCATGAGTGGATAACTTTGGTGGCTGATTCCTTTCATGAAACTTACTCGTCTTACTCCGCAGTTTCGGTCAAGCTCATGAAAAAAGTTCATAAAACTAATCTTGGAGCTAATAATATTTTCTATAACTTTCATAATAACCTTCATCAACGTACGATCTATAAGAGGCGAGCTATTTATGAAAAACGGGTAAAAGTAACTTTTAAACAGCCCCCCCCCCTCACCGGCATGTCCCCCACCCTTCGGGTCTTTTAGTATGCGATGAATTGGTGAAAAAACAAACAAAACATGAACATTTTCGTAGAATTCCGTACCAACTTGTACCGTGGAGGTGCTTTTGGCAAGCAACATTCAGGTACAGTCAGTCACTCGGCGTGATGAGTTTTTTCAAAAACGCCTACGACTCTCGTCTCTCATGTAGCATCTTATATTATAACTGACTAGAGCTTAATCAGCGCCCCGTGATGATAAGCTCTTGGTCGACCAACGAGCTCTACGGGATCGTATATTTTACTTTTAGATTCTATTTTGAGTTATTGAGCTTGTATTTTCCGTCTTTCGATTAATAGCAGATCTACTTGAACTATTAAATATGTTTTATGGCAAGTCTGCTTGTGCCAACCAGTCAGTCAGCCTCCCCATCTGTCTATTTTTCTGTTTTTTTGTGATCTTACTACAATCTTTTCCCTTCTTTAACCTAGCATTCGTCACTTTAGGGACGTGGGATCACTATTTCAAGGTACTATCTAGCTTTGGGAAATACTACAGTGACCGGAGGGTTCTATATGTTCGATATCTGGTCCACTTCTGTCTTCTGTGGTAGTACCAAGTTCGCGTACCGGTGGCTAAAAGATCTTCAGTCACTTCTGAACTTGCGACTGATTCTCAATCACCACAACGCGTTCACTTTTTAACTCTCGCACTTGCTACTAATACTATCTCGTATGATTAGTTCAAACTCTTTACGTTCTTTCTTTCGAGTTTTGATTTTGTTAATTACATATTAAATTATATTCATTATCTAGCCATCTACTTGAAAGATAAAACAGTAATAAACAACAACTCACACGTACTACTCCTTTGATAGGTAATTATAGTGCAATGCCGGTCGACGAAACTTAATTTGCCCTGTGGCTATCTGCTTACATTGCTAAAATGTGAATAGTCATTAAGTTTGTTTCGGTTTATGAACTATGATATGCATAAAAAGAGCCACATAATTATTTCTGTAACGATAATAATAATCTCGTTAGATCAGATCCATTTAACATTTTCTTATTGGAAACTCACAGGGTTGACGACCAAAAGGAGATGTCTCGTTCGGTCGATGAGTTGGGTCGGTTGGGTTTAGACTTTAGAAACGTATCTTATTTCCCAAGCAACGTACGGTTTGGGTGTGCGATGTTGTTATTAAAAATGTAACCTTCTGAGTTTTCACGATTTTCAGTAACGATGCAATCTAATTATTGCATTAAAGGAATATTATAAACAGAAAACCAATTAGGCGGTTCAAGAAAAGCAAACAAATGTAAACAGAAATTTTGCAAGGCGACCATCAACGATAGTTCGTCTACATCGAAATCGTAAAAAACGCGCTGTTTACTTTAAATGTATTTTTACATAACGTTTAACATTTCCTGTTACATAATTTTTTCAAAAAAAACCTGACGAAACTGCGAATATTTGAAATCTTGCATATTTCGGCCCCTTTGCGAGTATTTTAACATATGGCCGTGTAGAACAATATAAGAAAGGCCAAGAATTGTTTGAATACGTAAATGTCTTCGGAAGATATCCCAGCTGGGTGAACACATGTTTTTAGCACTTTTAAAAACAATCTCAACTCCCACGACTTTTCTTAGATACTACACGAAGAGCCAGCATCTCTTTGTACCTGCCTGTGGGTTATCCCTTATCAAGTGAGAAATTAAGTTGGTTGCTGCTGGTATATAATTGGCATTTATAATGCACCGTCGACTATACTAAATGGCGTACGTTCGTTCGCATACCGATTAAGAAATTCAATTTTTAGAGTCACTTAAAGCCATTGAACCACCACACGCAGAATCTTTGATCTCTCGATGAATCCCATTCGAATTGTTACGTCCAAAAGTGTTTGGGGAATAATTAAAATTCTGCTGTTTGTCTGTCCACCAGCCTTCTACTTACCCGTCTTCGTGAGACACACAATAGTTTTCGTTGCTCGTACTACCATCAAACGTTTTTCTCTTTTTTGCTCTAGAGACATGACAAAAAGGTCATTAGATACTTAGATTAGGTATTGGCTTCATTGCAGAGATTGTTCTAAAAGCAATGATGAGCAAGTTTGTTTGTATTATCTTAAAGTCCCAAATGTCCCAAAGCTTTCACGATTGGGAGGTGAAGTTGACGAACCTGACCGTGTGAATAACAACTGTCTCTATTAGAAGAGCCAAAGCAGCACGCCCACAAACTGAAGCTAATGTAGATTAGTGCAGATTTGGGATTCTAGGAAGTTTCGCGTATGACGATCTTCAGGAAGAAAGCTTGTCTTAGCTTCTCAATTTCTAGGCGATGGCAGGGGGTGCAGTTGAACTTGTTAGGTTTCTTTTTCGTCTGCAGTAGCTCCGCCAAGTAGGAAAAACAAAAATACTTAAAACACTCGAAAGTCGCAATGACTAGAAAATTATCTGCATTGCCGTCAAGAAAATTAATTTCCGACAGAGAAAAAAATCGGGAAAAATTTGGAGAAGCACTTAATAATCAAAAAAATATGCTGTCTTCGGGTGTTTTAACAAAATTCCGTCCGACATCCAATTAGGAAATTCAATTGTCGCCCATTATAAATTTTTTTTCTCGACTTGCAGAGCAACTGTATAATTTTAAAGAATTCGTGCTGAAACGAGCATCTAAATATTAAAATCTCCGGCATTCATCTCACTTTCTGGAATAGTCCTGAGGCCACGGTTTTACTTTGAACTCGTTTTCAAAAGAACAACAACCAATGCACCCATCTTCTCGCTTCTTTTATTTCACGCTAATTTTGGGTTTATAACCCTACGATGAACCTTTTTTGTTGCTAACTTTTCTAACAAGTGTCAAGAAACTAATAAATTCGATACCACTTAAGACTTAATAGCACACAAAAGTATCGGAAGATCCTCTAATTGGCTCCTATTCTTGCCTATTTTAACGTTAAAAGAAGCATTTCTATTGTGGTAAACTGGTAAATAATAATTAGAAAAAAATCGCACCAACTTAATTAGTTTGCGAGATGTAAGTCATGCT
This sequence comes from Malthinus flaveolus, assembly GCA_950108345.1. NCBI lineage: Eukaryota > Metazoa > Arthropoda > Insecta > Coleoptera > Cantharidae > Malthinus > Malthinus flaveolus. The sequence goes on from OX467285.1 coordinate 71,424,063, forward strand.
TTGTAAAGTCTAGACCAAATGTAGACGTGAGAAAGAACACTTTGTGTGGTCTTGACCATCAGCCGACGCCGTTGCGTTGGATGATCATCTTTTGTAAAGTACCTACCTATAAACAGATAGGATATTTTAAGTATACCGTGACCACTAATTTCTTATTTAATTATTTTACCGAGAAACTAAAACAACCTATCAAGATTTTCTCACATTTTTAACTGATTTTTGTTAAGAATTATTGTGACAGTTCAATCAAGAACTCCCTGGGAACGATTTGATTTATATATCGTCATTTGCAAAGAGGGATTAGAACTTTTTAAAAAATTGCATAGTTGTCAAGATGTTGACTTGGTGCGGGTATGTGAATAAATGCATAATGTAATGATGTAATGAACACTCATTGACTGCTGCTGAGAGCAGACATGAAGGCGCAGCTGGAGTTCAAGATTTCTAAGGTCGATGTCTACACATTAAATAAAACTCTTCTGCCTATTAACTGGAAGGAATAACAAACATCTTGCGGTATTTATTGTTTTATTAAGTATCAACTACATGCAGATTTACTTTTATGTTTCGTGCGTTTTTAAAACGCTATTAGGTGTAGTATGTGATTTTCGCGAGTCATTATTTATGTGCCTGGTATACTATTAAAGCTCATTACGCCAAGCTTTTCATTATAATTTTTGTGAGTATAGGAACGTAAAGATATGAATTCCGCCTTATTCATATGAACTTAGGTACTACTAAAAATGCCATAAAATTAATTGTTTTTAGAAGTATCTAGCAATTTTAAAAAATACGAGGTGCTATCTTAAAGTTCCCAGTCAAAGGGGCAATAAAACATCCTTGTTCATCCATCTGTCCATTTACCTCTTCGGTAGTCGTTCAAAAATCAGTGAGTTCCTTTGGTTTCAAAATGGGATTCGGGATCGGCCTTTCACTCTTCATCGCTGTCAAACTACCGCCCTTTCAAATCACACTTCAGTTTAGAGAGCAAGTGATGACGCTTTCGCTTCTGTACAACGAAAGAAGGTGTAGCTGGATCTGGATTATTAAGGAGGGGGAGCAAGCTCCCTGCACTTAGGCCACTTAATCGGGCCCATTGTACTACCTCCAAACAGCCTCCCCGTGCCCATCAGATCTCGAGCCATCCCACATGTAGGATGAACTCCAGAATTCTGGCGGGAGGGGTGGTGCTCATTCTGGCCATGTCGAGCTAGAAGTCCCCCAACACGGATCTTCGTATCGACGTTAGAGCTGGACAGTGACATAGCACATGTTCAGCGGTTTCGTCTTCTAGTTCGCATCCACGACAAACGAAGGTTTTCCCTTCCAATCACGGAATCATACAAATGATGGTTGAATATATGAGACCCACACGAACGTTTCCATGCTTCCACGCGCTATTTCGATTGGCGAATAATCTTCTTTAGTCAACAATTTAGTCACAACTTTATGCCCAACTTCAAAGTTTAAACCACATATACTTGAAGCGAGTTGGTCGGTACCGACACTTTTGGATCTCGACTCGTACGTTATGTGTAATTTAATTGAACCTAAACACCTTGTGAACATGCACGATTTAAACGCTCCGCGTGGTGTAAAAATTAATACTTCCAACTCAGTTAATAGTTTATGAGATCATATACAAAACGATTTTTTTAAACAAAAAGTCCAGTCTTTAGCAAGCTGTTAATTTTTTCTGATTGTGAACCAAGTACTTAATAATTGCCGAGCATTGAGCAACTGAGCATACATGCGAATGTGCAAGTAAATAGAACGAACTTTTATTCGAGAAGCCACCGGGCGAATACTCTCGTAAATAACGTTTATTCGAGTCCTAAAGCCGCTCGAAACAAGTGTCGACACAGTGGACGGTAATCCGAGCGCTGAGAAACACACGCACGCATAGATTATTATCGAGGTGCATATAAAATTTATGATAAAACCACTATCCAGATCCAGTTGCCTACTAGCATGTGGGGAAAATACCAGTAAAACGAGAAATAAAAGTACAGAAGACATAATATTTCCAAACTTCTTCTTGTGTCGTGTTAAAATAGCGTGAAAATACAAGCTCATTTTGGAGAAACATCGAGGGCCTAAGCTGTCGACGTAATTAAATACTTATGAGGTCGAGTGCGTTGGTGTAATGATGTGTGACGAGATATTTCTCTTGTGAGATGATATAAATTTAATATTAAAGAATCAATTAAAGAAAGTAAAACGATTTCACAAAAGAACGAACTGAGAGAACCCAAATGAGACAAACTTTGAGCACGAGCAGTCATTTTACTGAAAGCCGAGCTTAATTATTGAACGTACAGAATCACAGAATGCAGAGTACCTAAATGTAAAAATATAATTAGAAACCAAAGTAAAAATTAGTGCACTCGCACTAGATGAGCGTCTGGTTGAAAACTTCTGAACCCCCCAATTACCGAACTACTCCAGCGAACGCTCCGCATAGATTTGCTGCAAGTAACGTTTCTTGATCCCCTTCCAAGCTCTCATTCTATCTTCTGCGGACCAGTCACGATCTAATCTCAAATGACTTTACACCATGTGCGAATTACTGGAAACCATCAATGGGTGACAAATTGTTCGTTGCCTGTTGTTGCCTAAGGCGAGTTCAGTCACCGATAACGAAAAATGAGTGTTCAGCAGAGGAAGACTACAGTGAAGGTGAAAAGACGAGACAGTGGTTAAAATAAAAAGAATATTAGACGCAACATTATAGAAAACTAAAAAAATGTTAGTAGGCCGTTAAAACGCGAGGTCGGCTCAAGCATAAAATTTTAATTTTGATTGTTAACTGTCGCCTTTGACCTTTTGATGTTATTCGTAATGCAGATTTCTTTAGTGTCCTTTTTATTACTATTGCAGAGTTTGAACTTAGTTAATTGAGTATGGAAAAATTTCAAGAAAACACGAGAGCCAACAGTTTCGAGATAAATTACTAAGCTTCACAAGTGTCCACTTTAGTTCCCCGAGGCGTAAAGGCGCGTTCTCACCATTTAAGTTTAAGTGACCGATTATAGTTGATCAACAAAGGTTGAATATAACTTTATCAAGTTTTCGTTCACGCAGTTCAATACAAATTGTTCAACAGTTTTAGTTTTAAAACTGCGCCAAATGCAGTTGTTCGTGAACGTCGTTTTTGGGCGAGGTAATGCATTTTGAGAAGAAATCGATTGAGAGAATCAAAAACGTTACTGTGGGAACTAGCGTTATAGGATAAAGAAGAAAACCATTTAAAAATGTCGTCTGAAGAACAGCTTAGCGAACTTCTGTTGAAATTTTAAGATTACATGACGAGTCGCAGTTTATCAGTTGGGATGATGCAAGTTTCAGTTTCAACTTGAAAGCGATTCGCGGACGACTCATTACTTGTACGATAAAGTTTGATTCGGATTGAACTCTGTTGAAACACGATAGTTTACATTCAACATTCAAGTTTTGTTCATCAACTAAACTTGACTCGTGAGAACTAGCCTTAAGTGAGTTATCCTAACTGCATCAGACACACGTTAAGTTTATCCTCGAATCGAATGCTTCATAAAAGGGTTTCGAATCGGAGTTTCACTAGCTTGTCAGCTCTTTAGAACGACGTTTGAACAATTGATATATTTTTCTATTTTTTCATCTTTCGTAAAATGTGTTTCAGTTTTATTAGGCGAATTTTAATTCAAGTGAATCAACAGTGTAAAAGTATTTGGTTAGGGTGAAGGGTATAAGTGAAGATTCGGAATGGACAATTCAAAAAGGCTTGTTAATAACACGATGTGTGTTAGTCCTACGTGAAAATGACATGAATGTTTTTAATAGCTTATTCCATTCCAAACAAATTTTGTTTAATGCAAAATTTCGATAGAGCTAATACTTTTCTCGATAATCCAGGTAGAAACTTCAACGAGCGATAGCTCACACGTGATTGACGCGCGGTCGAAATATTGACGCATAATACGATTTGTGTTATTCGTACGTAAAAATTATTTAAATCTTTTTTAGAGCTTATTTGATTCTCTACAAATTTTGTAAGATGCAAAATTCTGTTAAGACTCGTAGTTTTCGCGATAATGCCGTTGGAAAGTTCAATCGCTCGACGCAACACGCGTGCGGTTCAAATGTCCGTTTATAATTGCGAAGCGACCTGTAAGGTGATTCTCAATTTCCAACACGACACATGACTTTGAAAAGTGAAAACTTAATGTCTTAACGATGACTTTAAGAAAATGGACGTATTACAAATATTTCAACTTCGCCATTTGAAAAAAGGCTCATGTGGTCATAGCAAGACTTTTTTGTACAAGTATTACTTTGAATCTTATTCTATAACGGGTATCTAATCGGAAGTGAACATGTAAATGCTTGATATTACTAGATACTAGATAATTTTGCAAAGTTTCTAAAATATACAGGGTTGTCGTGTTGTACTTAAAATAAAAAAGCTAACCCCATTTTCGGTTAAGCCGGTAGTTTAAATTTTATATGTTTAATATCATTGAACAGCTAATCTTACAATATTTTAAAAAATCATAAAATACTTGAAAATCAAACTTTTGCTTATAGCTCGAAAACAAAAGAAGGTCGCGAATTTCGGTTTTTGCCATTGAGTTTTTCTCAAAAAAAAATCGAGAATGCGCCATCCATTTTTCCACATCTCTTCTAGTTATCGATTTCTCCATACGAACCATCGAATTTTTCCCACCCTTAAATTGGCCCCAAACTAATTTGTTGGTAAGTTGGTAACATTGAACAGTTCGTGAGCAAGTTTTTTTATTTGCATAATGACAATTAACATATTATATATAATCCTTAAAACATTTTTCGAAACCCCTAAATTTGATGTTCAGTAAACATTTTTTTGTTCATTTCGAAAACAGGTAGAATACAAGAATATATAACAGAAGCAAGAACCTACCCTGTTATTTGTTACATATCTAAATCAGGTCCCTAAATGAATGAATGACATGTGGTATTTAATTTTTAAAAGATTCAATTTTTTTGTTTATTTTTTTCCTTCATTCAAGTGAGAAGAATTTCTTTCTCATGTTCTCTTAAGTTGATGTGTGTATGTGTGCGCGCTTGCTGCGGAGGTGTTTTAATGCCTCTTAACTCGTTAACCTGAATTTAAAATTTCACCTAATTAATTTTACTCTAATCGAGATTTTTAGATCAATCGTACTCATTATTTTCTTCGTTAACTTTAATAGCCGCAACTCATGCACGTACACAATTAAATTAATTTGCAATGTTAATAAAATTTATCTAAACGCCTTACTCACAAGAATTTGTGAAGGTAGTAAAAGGTGAATATTTTGAGTTTACGGAAACTAACGGGCCTCTAATAAAACGCGGATGAAAATAGCTCTTACAGTTCAGCCCGTATTAGTCTCGCAGCGATAAAGAATTTAGGGATTGGTAAAAAAAACTTAGATGGAGAAGGTATTGTTCATTTCCTTTTTGGTAATCTTTAAAGAAGATTGGGAACGCTAGACTCAGACACATTTGTTAAGATTAACCTGTTCAAACTAAACCACAATTATTAAGAAATGGTTTCATATACCCTTCAAAACCATAAGCTTCATTGTGGCCCAGTTTAAGCTTTTTACTTACCAAGGGGAGAAAATAAGTACTGCGGGGTCGTTTTCACATGTTTCTAGTAGCTTATTCAATTCTCAACAAATTCGGTAATATGCAAAATTTCGGTAGAATAATAATTTTCACGATAACGCCGTTGGAAAGTTTGTCGCGCGATGTCACACGTACAGTTAAAGCTGACTGTAGCTAGCTAATGTGGACGCGTTTAGCGGACAAAGCTACTTAAAGTCAGTCAGTCATGCTGACATTCAGCTGCTGACAATCCGCTAAACCGCATAGGATGAATTATAAGTTTCCAGGGTGCTGTTGTGCTGACCCTCAGCATACGGTTTAGCTTTAGCAGATTGTAAGCAACTAAATGTCAGCATACTCAGCATAGTTGACTGATTACTTTAAGCAACTTTGTCTGCTAAACGCACCCAATGATAAAACTTTTCCAGATACTTCGAGAACTTTTCCATGTGAACGAAATGAAGTTATCTTTATCTTTAAAATTTAAGCAGGAAAAATGAAATCACTCTATAAACTTCACAAGTTGAAGAGGGATGATTCTTTTTACCCCTATAGTCTTCGAACTGGCAAAAAGAGTTACCTATGTCTAAAATAATAGAAATGTTAATCATAAAAAATAGCTTGATGAAGCTTATTGATGTGGTGTTATTGGATACTTAACTATACTAGTTGGGTACGCAAAAAAAAACTGATTTTCGAAAATTTAAGCTAACTTGACTTATTACCGCGAGATTCTTGATGTAGTTTATTATTGACCATCTATGTTATTTGGATCTCATAAATATTGCATTTTAAAATTGCCTTCTTTAGCTATATCCCCAAACCCGGGCAAACCCTATAATTTTTAATTTGATTTATGCACAATTCGGAACAAAAAAGTCTATCAAAAATTTGACTTAACCAAAGTTCACTGACTTGAAATTTTTTTGGACGTATTAAGTAAAAAAAATCGCGCGTCATAAAATATTATGATTTAATATTTATCTTGAACTGATGGTTAAGGTATTAATTGTAGGTTACTCTCGGTTATGATTTAAGTTGCACTTTTTTTAGTTCGATTTTTGCCACACCGAGAATAGGAAATTATTGCCCCGAGGTTTATAAATATAATATGCGTTTATTTTTGTTACTCGTTTAACTGTCGTAAATCGTATAATTGTTTCTAAGATCAATCAACTTTAATATTGTTTCGCAACTTGTAGGTACCGCTCGCTTACAAATTACCAATTAGGTACTTTATAATTATAGACGTGGATATTTCAAAAATATTAGAGATAATATAATGCATATTTTTGATATTCTTTGAACGGTTTAGGCTTTTATAAACAAAAAAATCTGGCTACGTTTTGCTTAACTATAACTTTCGAACGCACGGCTATTAAGAGTTTAATTGACTTGCCATTTTTGCATTTCGCATTGCATGTAGTTACGAAAATTACGGATTAATTAATCTACTAGACATTTCTAATTAGTCCATTAAAAGCACAAGCGGTATTTAGATTATAGAAAAAGAAGTGTCTGATGCAAATAATGAACTTTGGCGGCTCTCGAGGTGTACCGAGTGACTCGGGATATTTAATTATGAAAATAGATGATGCACTTATTCCGTGCAAAGTAACTATTTCCAGGCTTCCCAACATCTCTAAAAGGTTATTAATTTTCGGTTACCACTACCTAACACATCCTATGCACTTCAACGTGTCCCTAATCCCAAAAATGAACGATTCTGTATACATTGTGTACGTATCTCTCATGCCTACCCAGATTTTTAAATTATGTCTCAGTGAGAGTCTTACCATTCTTAAAGTGCCTGCAATTCTCAATACATGCACCAATTAGTAAAAAGCCCAGTAAAAGCAGAGGTTCTCATGTTATCCCCTTCAAAATAATCCCTATTAGATTATTATTCACTTATGCCAGCGTTTTTTCCAATCTCCGCGACACTTCCTGAACTCATTGTTTGGGATAGCTTTTAACTCTTTTATCAGCAATGCGTTGTTAATCTCAACCATGCTGGCAAAACGGCGACCCTTTAAGGTTTTCTTTATTTTTGGCAACAGAAAAAGTCTCACGGGACAACGTCTGGCGAATATTGAGGCTGGGGCATCATTTCAGTATTGTTTTGGCCAAAATATCACGAACAAGGAATAAAGTGATGAGCAGGTGCATTATCGTGGCGCAAAAGCCATGAATTGTTTCGCCACAAATCTGGGCGTTTTTTCGGATTGCTTCAAGCAAACTGCGTTGAACTTGTAATTAGTACCTTACTCCTTATTGACATTTGGACCTTGTGACAAGAACTCATGGTGCACTATGCCGTTAAAATCGAAGAGCACAGTGAGCATAATCTTCACATTCGACCGCACGTGTCGAGCTTTTCTTCCACTATGCCTCCACTGGGACGATTGAGCCTTATCCGTAAACCATGTTTCATCACCCGTTATTACACGTTTTAGTAGTTGAGTTCATTTAGCGACTCCTGAGTAACCTCTATTCGTCGCTGTTTTTATTCGAAATTCAATAATTTTGTAATAAATTTTGCTGCCACCCCTTTTATACCCAAACCCTCCGAAAAAATTTCATGGCAAGAGCCAAGTAATATGCCAACAGCATCAGCTGATTTGGCGATCATTTATTTTACTTTTTCCACGTTTTCATCCTTCATCGGCTTGTGATGAGCTGGGGCGTCTAGGGAGCTTGTCATCTTCAACGTCTCCACGACCATTTTGGAAATATTATACCACTCGTAAACCCTTGTTTTACTCATAGCAAACTCACCAAAGGCAATATTTAACATTTCTAAAACTTTGTTGCACTTACATCAAAATTTAATACAAATTATCTGATTCATTTTAAAATCGACGATCCTACCAAAACGCACGTACCTTTTTTGACCACTCACAATAGACTAAGTAGCCAATACGGCTGACACAGTGCAGCAACTTTTTAGATAAGTTTACTAACACAACAACGAAGAAATTCTGCGAATATGACTAATATAACACGCGAAATTACATAATTCCCGGTATATTTTGAACAATTTTCTACAATTTTTTCGTGTACTCCAAACCCCTTCAATTATACACTTCAACGCGCTTTAGCACCTAAACTGTTTGTTTGGCGAAAAAAATTTAAGATACATAATTTGTAGAAAATTGAATTTACTTTTTTTTTTTATAGAAACACTTTTTTCTAAAAGTGCGCAGTTTTCGAGTTATATGAGACAAACAAAAACACAGTTTTATTGGCCGATAAACAACAAACTTAACAAATGCCAAAAACCCATACTTCTCTGGTCGCCCCCAAGTTAATGCTGCCACTTAGAATAGCCGATGGTCGGTTTACTACGCTTTTGCTATATTCTTTTAGACTGCATCTTCAAACTCAAATTTTTTTTATTTGAGTATAGTATTAGCACTTTGCTTCTCGGACACGCTACGTCCGATATACACTAAACTTCAACCGCGCTCTACCATCTCAACTGTTCGTTTGACAAAAAATCTAAGATACTTAATTTATAGGAAATTAAATGTAGTTTATTTTTATATAGGAACACTTTTTTCTAAAAGTGCGTAGTTTTTGGGTTATGAGCGATGAAACAGTTTTATGGCTGATTTTAGAATATACGTCAAACTTTAACGCACTCTAGCGCCTAAACGGTTTGAGAGGTATAATTTGTAGGAACTTAGATGTTGTTTATTTTCATATAGAAGCGCTTTTCTCATAAAGTTCGCGGTTTTCGATCTACCCTTCTCGGGCCTTCTCAGTTAATACTGCCACTTAGATGTAGCAGGCGGTCGGTTTTATTATTCATTTGCAATGTTCTTTCAGCGTGCATCGTTAAAAAGTTTCTACTCTTATCGTTTAGTAAAAGTGCTCGCTGCCTCCCGGACCTTTATAAGTATAAGTGAGAATGTAACGTAGAAAAATCGAAAAATTACCAGATCATCTAATGAATTTGAAAGAAAGAGTGACAAAATATCACAAACAAATAATATATCAGTGTTCAATACATAGTTAATGCGCATTTAATATCCACTTTTAGGTATTGAATAAATGATGGATAGTAGAAGGGCATTTAAGGGCTCACAGAAATCGAACAATACCACTAATTATTAAAAGCGTCCTTTGTGTAAAAAAACGTCTATCATTCTAAGCACCTATATATGCTTACTTTTACGTATGCTCATAATTTATAATCACTTGTACCATCTCATGCCATTCTACATGTCTGAAAAACATAGAATTACAATGTTTATAAAGTCAGTTCTAAAAACAAACTCTATCATTTACAATTCTAGATTACAGTTATTAAAATGTTACAATAAATTAAATAATTTCCGCAACTTTGAGAAAAACTTTATTTAAACCGCTTTGGAGTATTGAATTTAAATGCAAATAACGCAGGTGTTATTATGTTAGATTCGGTTATTCTACTTGTATCAACGTATGTTCGTAACTTCTAACACTGGATCACCTCTGTGGAAACTCTCCTATTTACATTATAAAATGTAAATAATAGTAACCTCGTGTGGTATTACAAACAATAAAATGTTTAGAGCATTTAATTTTAGTACACGCACGTGCTAATGACTTTTTGCCTACGGTCTAATTAAATGTTGCGTAAATTGTTTTAAAAAATTGTTTACTCGACGACTTACTTAAGTGAAAAATCCGCGAAACTAAACAAACAGTGGGTGTAATAGCCCGATTTGTAAATCGAGAGATTTGCAGTTTCAAAAACTGAAAAGAGGAAAATCTAGCTCGTACTGTGTGTTTCAACCCTAATTTTCAACGTCCAGGTTTATTTTTCAAATTTTCTATTTCGTCTGTCGATTGTGCAAAATCTACTGTGTGTGCATCGTCTACTACAATTTTTGCCATCAATCAAACTATTTTCGAGTATCAAACAATTAATTTGTCTACTAAAATCTACCTGTTAAATCTTTCTCTTATCTGTACCCATAATTAACGGTAATGGCGGTATAAGATTACACAATAAAAATTTCTTTTTTAATGTGAGCTCATGGCGAGTGGTACTACTTTGCTTATACGTGCACGCCAGATGCTTCGTTTCAAAACGAGACGAAGAGGAGCACACGTTCCATCCTAAACTCTAAACGTATGCACGAGTTGAACCGTATAAGGATTTAAACTTGCACCCAAGTGCATATCATAAATAATAATCATTTTGAAGAATTCCTCTCGAACAATGTATACAAAATTTAATTTCGAACTGCCCAGTGCCCAGTTATTTATTTTTGCATCTCGACGGTAACTCGAAATTTTAATTGGTTTTTGTATTTTGAAGTGTGGTAGTCGGCGAGTCGTCGGTTATATTTTACAAATAAATGTACGTTTTATTTTTTCAAAAGACAACCCACTTGACTCTCTCACAGATGTTGAAGGAACGTGATTTACACAAAAGAATTTCGAATGGCTCCTCTCAAACTATTATTTGTGCCCTTAAGTACCCATGTCAATTTTAGCACAAATTCATGCACTAGTAGTATTTTTTCCCTATTTAGTGTGTTTGAGCAGTTTGAGTCATACATTTTAGTTAATTTATTTTGGAAAGAAAGTTTTTTCTTAAATGTGACTTTAAATTGTTCATGGGGTATCGCCATCCTACGCATAATAGAACCAGTTTAGGTTTAAAGCTCGTTTAGATTTTAAAAAAATCCAATCGAAATTTTCTCATGAGGTAAGGTCGGTGGTTAAATGCAATATAATCGTTATCAACGAAAGTTGGATGCTGTAAATAATTTAACAGTAAAGTTGTAGTAGAAATTATTGCCATTCCATCAAAAAATCGGTGAAGTGTCGCCATAGAACTTAACTATTTATAACCCTATAAATTCTAGCGTTATTACGATTTGATAACGCTATCAGAAATAGGGACACTGCAACTGTATATTTATCTAATTACCAATACCAATAGCTTAGTGATTTATACAAAGAAATTCTTTATTGACTTAATTGACTTCGAGAACGAGCTTATGTAATTTGTTGACAAAAGCAATTTCGCATTTAGTTCAGTCAAAATAGACAAAAAAAAAGTTGAAATTTTCGAAAAAACTCGCATAGAACTGAAAATTGGTATAATCCTTAAATACAGTATTATAAATGAAATGTCAAAACTCCCCATCAATTCCACTCCTGCTAAAAATATTGTTCAAAGTAAAATGTCGAAAAATAGGTTTTTCGCAAATATCTCCTAGTCCAAATGGATGGTATTTGCGTATTTGGGGGGAAAAATTCTCCTAGGAGCTTTGGAATTTGGTATGGTTGTTCGTGAGAACCTGCAGTACAACATACTAAAAGTCCCTGAGAGTAGGAGGGGTGAGAGGGGGAGGGAGCGAGCGGGAGAGGGGAGTTGTTTAATGGTTACTTTTCTCGTTTTTTTGGAAATAGCTCGTCCCCTATAGATCGTTAATGAAGGTTATTATAAAAGTTGTAAAAAACATTATTAGCTACAAGATTGATTATTTGGCCTTTGTGCCTTAAGTTTGACCCTTTTCGAGATATAGCGCGGAGAAAGAGTTACAGTAAATTTCTTTACAAGATGACTATACCTATAAGCTGCGGAATAAGACCCGTAAGTTTCATGAAAAGAATTGGCCACCAAACTTATCCACTCATGGATAATCCGGTACTACACGTCTACACGAGATAGCATAAAGATGGAACTAAAGATTTCTAAAAACAAAAGTCGCGGTCGGTTTCGTCTTTCCCTTTTGTTAAGAGGTTAAAGAACACTTTTGTTCAAAATTGTAAAATTAGTGAGTGCGATATGGAATTTCAGAAGCTTCTTATTCACAATTTGGAGGTACCATCAAGATTTTTTATATCACATCTCACATCAGAATAAGGACGTAGTTAAAGATATTTTAAAATGAAAGTCGTGCCAGGTTTCGTGTCTGATTCCTTTCATAAAACTTACGTGTCTTGGTGTCTTACTCCGTAGTTTATACAGCGTCGTCTCGTAAACAAATTCATTGTAAACCCTTCTCTGCGCTTTATCTCAAAAGGGGGTAAACTTATAAAAAAAATGCTTATAAGCAATCTTGTAGCTAATAACGTGTTTTATAACTTTTATAATAACCTTCATCAACGTACAATCTATAGGAGGCGGGTTATTAGTAAAAAAACTAGAAAAAGTTACATTTAAACGGTTCCCCCTTTCTATAGTCGCCCCCTCCCACTCTCCGGGACTTTTAGTATGTTGTACTGCATGTTCTAACGAGCAACCATACCAATTTTCAAAACTTCTGGATTTTTTCTCTCCAATGCCATCTATTTGTCGAATTTGTACTAATATTAGGAGATATTTGTAAAAAAACGATTTTTCGACCTCTCACTTTGAATAAAATTTTTACCAGAAATGGGATCGATGGGGACTTTAAACACTTAATTTATAATAATGCGTTTATACTAATTTTCAGTTCTATGCGAGTTTTTCCGAAGTCGAATGTCTATTTTTACTGGACTAATAAGTAATAAGTAATAAGTATCGTTATGAGCTTCTCTATTAGGTACCTATCACCATATATGGAACTATGAAAGGTTGTGCTTTATAACTGTATTTAAAATTTTTAAGGGTTGTGAAGTGATAATTATTACCTACAGAACAAGAACATACAAATCCTGTAGTATAAATTTTGTGACGATACATTCAACACGAGTGGTTGTCTCGAAAAAGAAATTTCTATATGAGCTACCTGCCTGCATTGCTCTCCTTCGTTCGATTTCAAGCAGTCCACTGCTGGCTTGCAGAGACGTATCAGGAGACCAGAAACGTGAAGAACTGGTTCGCTTTATCATGCGTTTTTATCATGATTTACGAAAACTGTATCTACTTCACGGGCACATTTTGGCCACCTCTAAAATAATCAACTTTCTAATGAAGGCTCTCTTCATAATACTACCTACATTGGAAATTAATAGTCTCGTTTTTAATTTTTTACTCGCGAAAATGTCGGCGGGGTGACTCCTATATTCGAACTAAAAGATCGTACTTATAATTTGCCAACAAAAATACGAGAAGAGTAGAAATTTGACGAAATTCGAGACCTTAATGAATTTCTAATTTTAGCGACGAAAGGGGTAATTTTGATAATAGAAACTATGTCACTTATTCCGGATGCGATTGGTTTATCCGGAAGGAGAAGGCGTCAAGTGTGGAGTGTGGGTTTGATACAAAATAGATAATTGTAAATTATAATTAAGAGGTACAAATGACACAATAGATTTAAAAAAAAGGTGCAATTTCGTAAATGTTATTTTCAAATATTAGACTCGCCGCGAGACTCTCAATTAAAATAGTTATACATAGGTACTGTAGATGCCCGTGTGGAGATTTTAAATAAGCATTTTATCTGTAATGCAAATCATTGAAAATCTCATTAAAAAGGTTATAGAAAAGACGATTATGTTTAACCTCCAATTAAGAGAGCATAGACAGCGCATTAGTTTATAATAGCAAAAAATTCAGGTAGTTGTTAAATCAACAACGTAACAACGTTATTAGCCTTTGCTTGTACCAGTACCTGTTTTAATTTTATTTTGTACCAGTCGAGAGTTAATTACTAAATGCAAGGGTGTATATGTAAGGTATATATATCCAGCACTTACGTAAGCGGAGTAATGACTTTATGGCATGAGATTATTTAAAAGCTTTTTTAAGTTATAGAGGCCTTTGACTCTATCAGAAAATCTTTCTATAAACACATGCAGTTGGCTAATTATATTGACCAATAGTCAACTTTGCTATTGTCTTATTTAAGTATGTACAGAGGTACGGGTGTCTTTCAACTTTCAACAGAGGCTACCAACCGTGAGCCATGCGCTCAGCCTGACGATCAATATCACTGCAATCCCCAGGTACGGTTTTATCGCTGATAAAGGCACCAGAGAGCATCAGGTTATCAACATTTTACAAATAAACGCAAAAGTCCAATAGGCGTAACTATGCAAAACTCTGGCACAGAAATGAGCGTCCCTCCCAGAACAGTAACTGGGACGAGAAGATGCTCGTTGCTTGTTTTTATGAATTTCAGTGTGGTGATGGTTTATCATGTCTTAAAAAGTACCCATATTAATGTTTACTATTAATAGCTTTATCTGGTAGGCCGTTGACTAATACACATTACACAATCAAATAACTAAAACTATCAGAAGTTGTTATTTTTCCCAAGCTTATAAAAGTGCTTTTATGTTCAATAAATGTCGATGTTGATGGGCTATACCACCCCAAAGGTGCTAGGCTTAAACGAATAAAGTAGTAAAGCAATTTTTACGGGAAAGCAATTAGAGCGAAAGACTTTATGGGACGGGACACGGGACACAACGCACCATTTGACAAAATATACGAGTCGGCCCTACCCTGCATTTATTAAATGAGATGTAAATTTAGACACCTGCATCTTGCATCTATTGACAACAACGTCGATGATGATGTGTTTGAGATAATCTTCTAATACTCGATCGTTCGTGAAATATTAATTTTTCTAATTAAAAATTAAAGGCTCCAGTTGGAAGTTAAAAATGTTATAATTTATATAGATAAGAGCGGGTGTGTTATAGTTCTAATTAAGATAATTTAAAGTGGCCATTTTTAATAAATTCAATCTATAGATTTATTAATTTTAATGTTCGGTAAGAGAATTCATTATAGTTGGGGACCGCTCCGCGCTCCGCTAAGCTTTGAATGTTTTTTGGTTCTTTGATGTTGACGACCTTCTACCCAGAGAGGTGCATCAAACTCTCTTGTGCACAACACTCGATTAGATATTAGATATTTGCGATATCAGGTGGTGAGCTTTAGTGGTAGTAGCAGTAGCTTTAGCTGCGGTAGCAGACATGTCACTTGTCTCGGTTTTTCGGAAATATTTCGAAAACTATTGGTTACAGCTGAAATGTGATTCTATACAAAAATAAAGCTGATAAGATTTTCTACATAATTTAATATAAGCATGTTTTTTGTATTCTTAAAGTTTACCTAGTTATAAGGCGTTGAAAATTGGTATTGTTTGCCAAACCATCAATGCAATGGAAAAAACATCGATTTTCAACGCCTTATAACTTGGTAACCTTTAGGAATACGAAAAATATCCATATATTCAATTTTATAGAAAAGTTTATTAGCTTTAATTTTGTATAAAATTATGTTTCAGCTCCAACCCATAGTTTTCGAGATATTAAAGAAAAACCACGAAAAGTGACATGCTTTCGGCCACTGCCTCTAAGGCGAAACCCTTAGTTATGCTTTAAATAAAAATATATCTAGAAGGCTTAGAAACGTTTCTAAGACGTAAATCTCAAATGGGTGGATTGGCTGACGCGGTAACCTCGTCCTACCAAGTAGAAGCTTCGAGATAATTACAAATACCGATTAATTCAATTTGTAATGTCTTTGAGTTATGGGTTGGCTCTAGTTTATACTTCTTGAAGTCTCTTTAGAATTATAGATTTATAGATTAGCTCTAGCCAGTAGTCGACTTCCTAAAGTGTCTTTAAAGAATGTAGATCATTATAAAAATTATTTCAATTTACCTGGTGAATTTTTATTAATTTTCTCTACGAAGGTCCTCGGATTAGGTATAAGATGGAAGAAAGCGTAAACGAGTGCCGAATTGCAGTTCTTAGTTCTTACCATACAAAACTCTTCTTCAATTTTTTTCTCACACCGCACACCGCAGACTTATACCGTACTAGCACTTTGTGCATTTTTGTGGTTAAAAATTGATACTTGGACTATAAGAAGTTGTCAAAAATTTAATTAGCAGTTAAAGTAATTTATGTGGTAACTTACAAGTTTGCTATTGAGTGACAATTAAAAGCTCTGTTCTAGCTTCTTGGTAGAGATTTCTTTTCAACTCGTGTCAAAGGTTCAAATCATTGCAGTTAAATCGAAATATGAGGCAATAATAGTAACTATTAACAGCAATCATAAATTCTAACATGAAACTTTACTACCGTTCTTTAATAGACTTGCATGCAGGCGTATGTTCAGCAAATTGCTTAAATCAAAGTTGAGAATTGAAAGTCATCGACATTTCGCCGCAGACTAAATTAATTCGCCAAAATATTTACACGTACCTACATACTAAATAAAAGTTACAAGTTACAGCACCATAAAACTACAAATAGCACATCGGTGGTTACTTACTTAGTTATTCTTGCGAATCAAAATAGAATTTAATCAAAAAATTTTATTTAGGGACGTGCAGGAAGTGCGAGTGCATAGCACGAGTGCTATTATCAAGCATTAAACACTAGTGATACTGACTAGTGACGTAAAAATTGCCTACCTTGATTGTTAACTTTGAGATCGCGTGGTATTCGGAAGACTATTCAATGAATAAAAATTATTGTAATCAAATTTGAATTAACGTCACTAAAAACTGCTTTGTCAAAATGAGATTTGGGGATAATAGTGAGGAAGATGTTAATAAAATAGTCGCAAGATTCCAATTCAATAAATTTATATGTCAAAACTGTCACCTTGAACGATCGTCAAAATGATCGAAATAACCACTATTAGTGGTTCACCGCACGCGGAATTTCCGACACAATTCGTTTTTATTGGTTGAGAATTAACGAATACCAACACTTGATTGGTCGCTTTGTGATACTTGACGTATGAATTGAATTGTCATTTAAAATCACAACTAACAGAGTTGTAGCTGTGTATGATTATACATATTATAGGATAGGGCAACCCTCAGAGAAATAACAAAGCTTTTCCGATTATCTTTATATCTCTCCACCAGCTCAACTAACAGTCCTCATTGTTTCTACCTGCTCGGCTGCTCGGCCTTTTCCAATTACTTTTGAAAAACTCAGAAATACAATTCACTGACCCAAATTTATTTCGACGATCATCGTCCCATTATTTCCACACTCAAGAATGGAAAAAACTTTTTATAGTTTACTACATAATAACATAATATACACTATTACACTATACACACTATCCAGTTATTAAACTGATTAACATACGAACCTGCATTGTATTATTCGGTGTAGGTGTCGTTAAATTACCATGTTCAATTTCAAGAGAAGCCACTCGCGCCATTCAAATACCTTTATGAGCGCAGGAATAATTTTGTCTAAACAATTCGTCTAAAACTTTTTCAACGTCGACCGACGGGTCGACGGTGCTCTTATAAAAATTTAAAGTAATTTGTATTCTCGAGCAATTTGATTTGATTGCATACTAGAAGCTTAAAAAACATAAAATGTAAATGTGGGCGGTTAAATGAATGAAATTTTGTACAGACAATGAACAATCTTTTAACGTGACCGACAGACAATCGAATTGTATTTCCGTGGCCGCACTAATAAATTTTATTGTCTTACGATTAGAGATAATGCGAGTTTGTTTTATATTACTCTCTCGATGAGATACCGACTTTGAAGAGAGTCGAAAATTTATAATGAGACTTATCTTTAGATTATCTTTTTAAACGATCGGTTATTGGGTTTTTCTATTTCGACTACTTTAAATAAATGGAATTTGGAATTGTAGCATCGGAAGAGAGCTTTGTTGAAATATTATTTTAAAAAAGGAAAAGGTGTCGATTTCGTCTCGAATACCGAATACGTAGGTGGATAAATGAGCGATCTTCAGATAGACCCTATACGCACGCCTTAAATTAGTAGTCAATAGGCTGCGTTTGTTCCATTTAATCTTCGATTAACTTGTTGGGTGTCTATTTACTGAGTACAATGCTGATAATATCTTCTCTATTGGGAAAAGCCATAACAGGACTTTTTCGTACGCTCTTGAAATATTTAAAAAGATATCAGAAATATAGTACCTAGCAAATAGTATGCTCAGAGGGCGTTCCCTGATTTCAAAAAACTAAAATTATACGGGGCGTTTCTATTTGAAATAGAAAGATAATCTCATTTCTGGTTGAACTGGAAGTCAAAATATAAAAAATGTTTAGTATCACTAGATAGATAATTTTACATTATTTCATACCACTTAAAATATACAGGGTGTTGTATTTAAAATAGAAAATTGAATTTCATTTCCGCTTAAACCGGAAGTTAAAATTTAACATGCTTAGTATCATTAGACAACTAATCTTATAATATTATAGAAAATCATAAAATATACAGAGTGTTTTTAAAAAATCGTTTTGCTTAACTAGTTTCCGGTTTAACCGGAGGTGTTTTTAAATTTAAACTTGTAGAAAATAAGAGAAATTTATAGAAATAATTAATATACTAACTTGCAATTCAAAATTTTAATTACAAAAGAAGTTATAAATTTTTGAAATTTTGACATTCAAAAAATCGTAGCTCCGGATCTGCTCATAGCAAATGAACCAAACAATGATGTTAAATTAAGAATTTTGATATCTACAACATATGAAAATATAGACAAAACGGCCGAAGCCGATTTTGAGAAAATGCCTTTTAAAATTTTAGACAACTTTGGCTCTTTAAAAGTTAGAAATTTGGAAATTTTTTAAAAACCGACTATATCTAAACTGGAGCCCTATATTTTGTCTACATATTCCTGTTTTTAGATTTTTATAATATTAATTATTTCAAAAGTTATAATAAAAGAACTAGAAAATGGGCCGATTGTTAGAGCAGCCGCCATTTTGAATTTAAAAATTTGAAGAGGTATTTTTTTAATTAGGACCGATGTGTACTAACTTATAGCCGAGTATAAATACTGTGGGTCAAGATTTTCTAAAATGCGACCGAAATAACCCCCTTATTTTGGGCCACCCTGTATCGATTTCTTTCAAAAGCTTATTTTGTCAATGAAATTTAGTCAAAGTGGCCAATACCGAATTTCAACAAAATCGGTGTGGTAGTTTTTATTTGACGGCGTTACTTACACATATCCAGATACCCACACACATCCAGACAGACTTTTTCTAAAAGTTTGAGAGTATTCAAGAGAACCCGAAACGTCGAGAAATTAAATGATTAAATAAATATTTTTCTAACATTACTTTTTTGTTACAATACTTTATTACTTTTACCTTTTTATTTTTTATTATCTCACCATTTGTTTTTATCGGTCATTATCGCTATTGAACACTATTTGATTCATTTTTTTTCAAAAGTTTATAATTATTATCATTTAGTCAGAAAAACAAACAAAATGAACCAACGTAAAACGCGAATAAAAAAATGATTTACTATTATAATAGAGAAAAATAAAAATCGTCAACGCATCGAGACATTCAAATGCTGCAGGTCTACTAGGTAAAATAAAAAAAAATACCTGAGTCGATTCGTCAGCTATCTATTAGGACGCCATAAATAGTGAAATGTTAGCTTTCATTCAAACTCGACAAAATATCTCTATTTGTATACCTACCTGTTGAACATCGAAATACCTGAACAAACTGGCGGTAAAACGAATTGTGTTTTTATATAAACGAGTTTAACTATAAACGAACTCGCGCGAATACACACAGGTAAGAGCGCACCTACTTTAATTCATGAACTCCTGCTAGCACTAACCTAATGTTAAAAGCGAACTTCAACAGGTGTTAATTGACTTTTGGTAATTATTTAACTCAACGTTTCGTAACGTTTCGCATTTTAGGTTTAGGTCAATAACTTCCTATAGTAAAAAGTCGGGTTACTTGTGCGCAATTTTTCATCAATGAATTTCTCTCTACTAAACGGCGCGTTATTTCGAAAGGGAAAGTTACAGGTAACGAGGTAAGTTAAAAAAATGGGCAGGCAAATTTTTAATAGCCGGGTCAAGTTCAAGGTTAATAATTATAAATAATTTATTTTGTAGCGATGATTAGATTGGTTTTTTTATTTTGTTTTGTTTCGAATGGAGCGAGAAATTTTTCACACCTCCTCGCTTTTCTATGGAGTTGGTAAGAGAAGCACAAAGTGAATCGAATTTATTTTAAAGAACATCGTGTCGTCCTTTACGCGAACGCGGAAGAATAAATCTTCGAGACTTCGAGGGTTAAAGACGACCCCTTCTTGCCCTTTTTTTAAATTATCGCCCTAAAAAACCAAGGCACACACGACGACTTGATAAATGTGCGTGCGAAAATGTTCCAAATCGAGTTCTAAATACGAGTTTGTTTAATTGAATGGAAATTTATTAAAATAGATTAGTAGATCGAGATGGTAGAATAGATATTAAGTTAATTTATGGTTAGACCTGCAATTGAATAAGTCGATAAACTACGAAAGTAAGCGCAGTTTACCTATTTATAATGGTCGAACCTTCGGGATAAAAGGTGATCTATTCACGATCCTATCGTACACCAAGTTGCACTAGATGTATAAAAGTGATTTAAGTACTTTAATTTTAATTAACGTGTGAAAACAAAAGCTGAAAGACCATCCACCCCAATTTAAATTTAAAGTCGTCTTAAGATTGATACTGAATAAACTACTCGAACAAATTTCTTGCGAGTTATCATTGTAACACACGAACACACCTTGGTAGCCTACGACGACGACTCAAACAGGAAGATATCGTTAGGGTTAGAACATAACAATAAAGTACCTAATTATAATTAAATGTAAATCGTTCCACTTTCCACTAAGTAATAGATATAATTGAATTTAATAGTTTAATAAAAAGGTAGAAACAATTACGTTTTTATCCTTATAATTATACCCTTTTTTAGTTTTTTTTTCGTGGCAAGGCGTTATCCTTTCCCGTACCTGTGACCTAGTAAGTACATGACCCATATTAGTCGAGGTAGGTAAGGATGTGGGATCCTTTCTTATCAAGAAAACATGAGCTGCAAGGAGTGTAATCGCATCCCTAAGTGGAGGCGGCGACTCTTTTATTGATTAGGGGGTGGATGCTCGATGCGCATGCGTCACAGGTCTTCATTCCAAAATTGAATATTTTCGCTTGTTGAGGTATTATACCAACTTTTCTGTAGGTAGCAATTGGGCAATTGCTTTTTTGATATTCTCCACGTTATTATTTCCAAGGTGATTACTCTTAAAATTCAAGTTTACGTCCTACACAGGGTGTCCCAGTACGGTCAAGTCAAAGGGTAATTAAAACATTTTAATTAAAAAAAATTTATCAAAATTATTCATGGACACGAGGTCACTAAATGACTATTTTTGTACGTAAAACATTCTAATACGCGTTTGCTACTTTTTCTACTGTGACTCAAAAACTACCACTTTTACCCCCCCCCTGCATCTTTGATCATGATTATCAGAACTACAAACCATCAACGTTTCAGCCAAACTTTGGAAACTATTCACTCAGTAACAAACACACGAGGCCAACGAAACTTTTTGAGACGAGACGAGACTTATTTATCAAACGAGACGAGACTTTAGACTAGACTTTTTTTGACAAGCTCAAGATGAGATGAGACATGGTCTCTCTGGTGGTCGAGCTCAAAACAGAGATATGTTTGCCCATGAACAGACCAGCTGGGAAGAGCGAACCCCCCTGTAGAGATAGAAGCCACAATTTTCTCATCAGTCTCTATCAAAAGCCTATAATTATTCAATAAGAATTACCATATATTCCAAAACTACAACGTGCATTTCCACTTTATTAACTACACGAGTTAATCTTGCTGCATTTTACCAGAATAATATTTATGTACATTCAAGTTCAAGTTAATGCAGTACTCCAACCAGGCGTAATTTGTAAACATCTCTTATAATTATATAGATTTTAAATAATTACATATATTTGTTATGTACATATAAGTTTATTATTTCTTTTTAATTTAAATTAATTTTAATCCATTATATACTTGGCGCAATGGTACGTTTTGTGATTTATATCATTAGTACCTACCTTCTTTTAATTAACACGAAAAAATTACTGCAATAAATTTAAACTATACTGCCTTTTGTATAGCGTCAACTTTCTCCATTTCGTGTTAATAATAAATAAACTAAACAATGTACTTAATTGTTGATAAATTGTTTTTTATATTATGTTGTGGCGGCATACCTATAAATGAAATATGATTGATTGGCATACTTTCAACTACAATACTACTCGTAATTGCTCATTGTACGTAAAGGAAAGAGGGGGATACGTTCCTGAAACTTAGCAACCCTGATAGTCCTGTGGGATATTATTACTTCCCAGTAATCAGGAGAACTGCTTTGCAATGGAGGTTTAAAATAAACTCACCCGGGCGCTCTAAATTGTGTAATATTATAAATATGCGATACGAGATGAAATTTATGTCGTTTCATAAAATGCGACAAGGAGTTTACTTAATTTAACAACTCTAGCCTTAACGAGAAAATCGAGTCATCTATCAATTATCAAACGAAGACAAGTACTGTTAATTAAAGTTGGACATTGTGGATGGGCATGTTGTGGTTTCACAAAGAAGTGCAACGCCTACTAATTATCGATGTTTGACAAGAATATAATGTACAGTTTGGTTGTCGAACGTATTTTTTTTAAATCGAGACAAGTAATAAAGAAGAATTATACAAAGTATACAGTAGGTACTACATACGGTGTTTTTAATTTTTCAGCATTGAATGAACAAAAATCTTCTCTAAAATAGCAATTGAAAAGTGAATCTTTTTATTGAACAAGAACAAAAACAATTATCGTGTTAAGTTATTTTACTTTTACTTATTATATAGTCATCAATTTTCACCACTTCTCTAATATCCGACTTAGTATGGCAAAAATTAATAATACACAGTCGAGTAAAGTGTTTGTTAATGAAAAAGTCCGCCAAGTTCATTAGTTCGCCAACAGCAAATATTGTAATTTTAATGTACATAACATTATGCATAATAATTTAAGTAATTCTTATTTTCTTTTATTTTTAGGTCGCCGCTGCTTTTGGTTTTTATATTTATCACACTTCTAGACAGTATATTAAGTAAACATGTAAGTACTTTGAAATTATTTAAATTATAAAACATTACCAAGTGTTCAAGTAGGTATCAAATTAACACGTGTTACAAACTCTTTTGATTAATTTCCATCAGTAGTCAAATAATGTCTTCTAGATAGGCTTCTGCTTCCAGTCCTGTCAAAAAGTAGTTTGATGAAGAAAAAAAGGTAGAATTTCTTTCTCGATCGTTCTTTATGTATTTTGGTGATGCTGCATGAAAATTTAAACATTGCCAACTCGTAAAAGTGAAGCAAACTGTTAAAAATGCTCTTATTTCAGTTTTTCGGTTATAACTTGAAAACTATGCACTTTTTAAGAAAATCACTGTTATATAAAAATAAGCTACATGAAATTTTCTACAAATGATCTATCTTTGATTTTTTTCTTGAGACAAACAGTTTAGGCACTAAAGCGCGTTAAAGTTTAAATAAAATTCCAAAGTCGGCCAAGAAGCTGTTTCATTTAGTTTCTCTCTTATAACTCGGAACTACGCACTTTTAGAGAAAAGTGTCACGTCTGACGTGAAAAACTTGAAATACATAATTTGTAGGAAATTTAATTTTCTTTATTTTTGTATAGCAACATTTTTCTCTAAAAGCGCGTAGTTTCCGAGTTCTAAGCGAAAAACTAAAAACACATCTTTTTACCCGATTTTGGAATTTTGTCACACATTAAGACGCGCTAGCGCTTTGTCTGAAGAAAAACCCAAGATACAATATGATTTTTAGAGAATTGGGTGTACTGTTTCTTTTTCCATAGAAGCGCTTTTCTCAAAAAGCGCGGACTCACTTAAATGTTTCAACTATAGATTCTAGTTAAATTCGAACTAGAGTGGATTACCTATTAGACATTCTAGCACAAACTCTAGTAAGAATCTAGTTCAATAACAATTAGAAGTCTTTTTCTGAATCGTTCTTTATATATTTTGTAAAAGTGGTGTGTTCTGAGAAAACTGCAAAAAATTGCGAAAAAATACTCTTTTTTCAGTTTTTCTCTTTTAGTTTCTGTCTTATAACTCGGAACTAATACACGCACTTTTAGAGAAAAGTGTCACGTCTGACGTGAAAAAGCAAGGAAATATAATTTGTAGAAAATTTAATGTTCTTTACTTTTATATAGCGGCACTGTTCTTCAAAAGTGTGTAATTTCCGAGTTATATGCGAAAAACTAAAATAATAGCTTATTAGTCGATTTTGTAATTTTGTCACACATTAACGCGCTCTAGCACCTAAGCCGTTCATCTCACAAAAAAACCTAAGAAATATAATTTTTAGAAAATTGGATGTAGTTTATTTTTACATAGAAGTGCTTTTCTTTGAAAGTGCGTAGTTTTCAAGTTATAAGCGAAGAACTGAGAAACGAACATTTTATCGCAGATTTTCGTAATTTTTCCCACAACGCATCACTTACGAGGAGGCAAAGTTAAAATTCGGATCCAGCATCCCAAAATACATAAAGAACGATAGAAAAAAAACATATATATTTTTTGCCTTTATTTTTGCCCTAGTGCCTGGACTGTGCGCTAAAATAACTTATAAATATTATGCCGAAAATAAATTTTAAAACTCTCCAAGGCCTCCTTCCAGCACCCCAATTATTAACAATGTATTGTTAATCCATCCTGGTGTGGTTAGCAATTTTTAATTTTTCGGGGAGTTATTACTGTTGAATGTCGAACTTGATGGAACACAAAGCTCTCCAAACTGATAGCACGACCTGCTTAATGATAATGCATTTCAACACGCAATTAGAAAAACAGTTTAAAGTTTACACAGTGAATATACACTGGAAGGCCTCAAGTTACTTTTCAGGTTTTCAGTTACACTTACGAGAAACTGTATACTTTGGTAGAAACCAAAATTATGGTTCTATTAAAAGAAAATTAAAAACAAAGGGCTCAGCTTCGAACTGAATTACAGAGGTCTAATTACTTACCACTACAACATCTGTTAAATTCATTCTCATTCAACTTATTTATACTTTTCAAGAAGTGTACAAATTTAAAAACTGACAACTACTACACGCCCATTCAGAAATTTCAGCTTTGTACTTTTCTACATTTATTTTCTTACGTTCGAAGCAAAAAAGTGCATCTTTTGTATCTCCTCTAAATATATAAATATTTTTTCAAACGTCGAGACTTGGAAGGTTCTAAAAGACACTTTATTATCACCAGCTTTATGACTTCTTGTCAGTAAATAATACATACGTCGTATAAGAAGAGTGTGTTGTAAAATATTTGTACCCAACCAACCTCACGCACAGGTAATTCAATTTGAAAACCCAATATGCATAAATCAAGTTTCATTACTTATTTATTTATACTACCCACTTTCAGTTTTGCATAATGATATTATACAATTTTTTTTTCAAACGGGGTAATGTTCGATTGTTCACGTGGAAGTATGAGGAGGACTTGAGGGAATGGATTGTTGGTGCCTGTATAAATAACTATCCGCGTTATACCCCATTATAATTATAGGCAGGAAGTGATTTGAAGGCAACTAAAAATAAGTATGATTGTGTACCCATCTACCTAAGAATTAATGATCTTCAACATCGAAAAGTAAGTGGGGTGTAAAATTATCACCGGAAATTTCGAAATAAGTATCAAAATGTTGCGAGAATTTTTAAAACTGTGCACACGAAAATCCAACTATCCCATCACAATGCCTTCTTGCTTGTTGTACACCAAGTGATAAATCGAATAAGATAATTGCATATTTGCCAGTCGAGTATTGTTCCTAAAGCATCAATGATTACCCATTGTTATGTGAGAAATTATCTAATTTACGACTGGATTTGACTATTTTAAAATACGTACAACACATGTTTAGTGTTGTGTGGTTTTCGTTTTCGATTTGTTTTGAATTTCTTCCCCAAGTTGTTGCTCGGAGCTCGAATAAAACATTTTAGACGTTTTCAAATCGGTCACAGATTCTTTTCTCTTTGATGGCTTCATTACTGAGAGAAATTATTTTTATCTTTTAAGCTGCAATACATCCATTTACAAACAGAAGTGAGTCTTTTGATGATAATAAGTAGACTGATGTGACGCTCTAAATTTATTACCTTTTTAAAATGATAAAAATTAATTTGGCCAATTGTCTAATAATAATTAGCGCAAATAAGATTTTTTATTAATTTATAGATTTGCCATCTTCTATTCTAAACTAAATATTTTGAGATACGTTTTCAAATTTCAAGAGAAATCTTCATTTGTTGGAAAATGTACTGTTGATTGAAGAATTGCACGTGTGTTCATAGCTCCATCTGGGCCTTTTTAATGGAAATCAAAACATGTCTGTTGTAGTAATTTACAGGACCTTTCAGGGAAAATGTTAGACCCGGGACAACTAATAATATTAAAATTGCCTACTGCCACGGTTCAAAACTGCAGAGGGGGTATAGTAGGTTCGTTCTGTAACGTTCTTTTTAACTTTAAAAGAGGTTACAATAGTGAATAGAGGCCTTCCATAGAAAAGTTAAGTACCTGTGTACCTGTAGAGTTGAAATGTGGTTAACCCTTTTAAAAGCAATGACAATATGACAGGTAGATTTTTAAAAATACTCAAAATTCACAAGGGTTACCCACATTTCAACCTTACAGGTACACAGGTACTTAACTTTTCTATGGGAGGTCTCTATTCACTATTGTAACCTCTTTTAAAGTTAAAAAGCTAAAAAGAACGTTACAGAACGAACCTACTATAACAAGCATCAATTTTGAATGCCAGTAACTTTTTAAATTATTCAGTAGATTCAAGCTTCCTGTCAACACTTCAATGATTATTTTATTCCCTTCAAAACCATGTACTTAAAATCGAAGTATCGAAGATTTGGTAAACGCATCAGCATCTGTAGAGGGCTTGTCATTGTCACACTTCGCGTAGCGAGATCGAACCTTCTCACGTAATTATTCTGAAAAGTAGCAGCCCGGCCAAAATTTTTCATGTTACAAAATTTATTCAAAATTGAATAAGCTTCAACAAACATTTGAGTGCTTTTCTTGTAGGACTAATAACTATCGGTGCTATTTAATTAGTACCAAGCAAAGCGCTCGAAAAGAAATGACAATTCGTTTTTGGTCCCTAACGCATATTTGGATCTCCAGATCCACTTTTTAGTCCGTTCCCAAATGTACATCCGTGGGATCCTAGAAGAAGCAAGTGTGGCATTGATCTCAATCTCTTTATTTGAACTTGAAGAAGCATAATCTCGATGTTGGCACTCTCGAAAATTATGCGTTTGACTGCTGCGCGTGAAGAACAAAATGGCTAACATAGCAAACACTTTTTCTAATTTATCTGAGTAACCATTGGTGTTACGAAAAAAGTTTAATATACAAAATATTGCTACAACAATTATACACAAAAAAGCTTATTACCAATTTTTATGTAGGACTAACTGTTTTCTCAGAAAGGTTACAGCCCCCTTGTAATTGTACAAAACCAGGTTCCCGTCGGAGCCTTGATGAAGCAAGTATGTTATTGATCTCAATTTCTTTGTTTGACGTCGGAGAAACATAACTTTGATGTTGGCACTCTCGAAAATGATGCGTTTGAGGGCAGCACTCGAGAAAAAAATGGCCGATATCGCAAACATTATATAATCTATCTAAATAGTTCTGATTTTTTGGTACCTTGTCTATTACGTAGGCCTAATGATATATTGAAATTTTGGACCTCGGCAGACCTCTGGATCTTTGTCAAAAATCCAAGAAACAGAGAAACTTTAAAAACTTTTTTAGTTTCTGTCAATTTTGACCCTGAAGGATTAATTTTTCGGCAAAGATAGTTTAATACTTTTTTAGAAAAAAATTTTTTACAATTTGAGACTAGATTGGTCTCTATAAACCTAGTGGTGCCCGAGATACAAGAGCACAAAAGTTGACAAATTTTTTCTATTTTGTTATTTTTAGCGATACAGCGATTCGGATTATTTACTTTGCACAAAATGCAGCAGTTATGATTTTTTGATATGTCTTATATGATGAAGATGTAATGATAAATTCACGTTTTGGTCTTTGGTGGATTTCCGATCTTGGTTAAATATTCAAAAATATATACGATTTAGTTTTGCTTTACTTTTGGATATTTGACAAAGATCCGGAGTTCCGCCAAAGACCAAAACTTGAATTTATCATTAGGCCTCCGTCACATAGAACATACCAAAAAATTATAACTACTCCATTTGCTGATAGGTAAATAATACGAGCCCGTCTCAAAAATCTAAAACTAAAACGTATATATCTAGATTCGGAATATTTACCTTACATTAAATGGGGTAGTTATGATTTTTTGGTATGTTGTATGTTCTCGATGGAACTCCGGATGTTTCTCAAAAATTCAAAACAACAGCAGATCTAAATCGTATATATTTTTGAAGATTT
This sequence comes from Malthinus flaveolus, assembly GCA_950108345.1. Classification (NCBI taxonomy): domain Eukaryota; kingdom Metazoa; phylum Arthropoda; class Insecta; order Coleoptera; family Cantharidae; genus Malthinus; species Malthinus flaveolus. Next base: position 71,452,932 of record OX467285.1, read on the forward strand.
GATCCGGAGATCCACCGAAGTCAAAAACTTAGATTTGTCATTAGACCTTCATCATGTACAACATACCAGAAAATCTTAACTACCCTATTTGATACATAATACATAATACATAGGTACATAATTCGGATCTTTGTCAAAAGCTGTATCGCTAAAATGTGACAAAATTGTAAACTTTTGTTCACTTGCATCTGAGATACTATTAGGTTTGCAGAGACCATTCTAATCTCAAATGGTAGAAAATTTTGTCTATTTAAAAAAGTATTCAACTATCTTTGCCACCAAATTAATCTTTCGCGGTCAAAATTGACAGCCACTGAAAAAAGGTGTAAAATTTAGCAGTGTCTTGGAGTTTTGACAAAGATCCAGAGGTCTGTCGAGGTGAAAAACTTGGATTTATTATTAGGTCTCCGTAATAGACAAGATACCAAAAACTGGAACTGCTAAGATAAATTGGAAAGTATTTGAGGTTTTAGCCATTTTGTTTCTCGCGTGCAGCACTCAAACGCATCACTTTCGAGAGTGCCAACATCGAAATTATGTTTCTCCAAGGTCAAACAAAAAGATTGAGACTAGTGCCACACTTGCTTCATCAAGGATCCCACGAGAACCTGTTTTTGTACACTTGAAAACGGACTATTTCTCGAAAAATTTTATTTTACGATTCTCAGAATATTAATTATCAACGCCTACACGACTTACAAAAACTGAAACCTGAATGTAGGCCAATCGCGTAACTGATAACCTCAAATTTATAAGCGGAAAACTTATGAACAAAACAAAGCGTCGACAATTGTGCCATTATCAACCATTTTCTTTCAGTAACAATCTTTTTATGGTATAAATGCAAAATAGAGACCAATTTTGTTGCTCCCGTTAGAGCTACCGTGTTCACAGCACAGCGATATATATATACACATGTCCAATGTTCATATTTATAGATACCTTCCAATAGCGGAAATCGGCTTTAGGGAACCTCAAAACATTAAAATCGAGCACAAAGTTGGGCGGGTAGAGGTGGTCAGATTTCAATGATGTCTAAGGACAATACTTCCCTCATTTTAGGGATTCGGAAAGTATACGAGGATGTGGGATATTATATACGAGCTTGTCTACATCACATTTAGACGTCTTTTCTTTTCTGACCCTGAGTCTTATCATTTCAGCACATACGTCATCATCGAGATAGATTCAAGAGACACCAAGGAGCACATTTATACCTTCCAGGAAGTTATGTTACGAGCGGCGGCGACGGACCCGATCGAGGCCCTTGGAGCGATTGGTCTGAACCTAGTCCGTGCACTAAAACGTGCGGAGGCGGCGTTTCTACACAACAGAGACAGTGCCAATACGGCTATAATTGTCAAGGTCCAACAAAAAAACACTTTTCGTGTAACACGCAGGTAAAAATAATTACAAAATGGTTTCAATTCGAATTAAAAAAAATATTCCAGGACTGTTCGGATTTAAGCGACTTTCGAGCGCAGCAGTGTACAGAATACGACAGGATACCTTTCGAAGGAATTTACTATCAGTAAGTGTGTGGGAAAAATTGTGTAGTATTTATTTCGATAGTTTACTTACACGCAATCCATTCTTTTGACTTTACAAAATACTTAATAAATATCGTTGGCCCGAAAGTATTTCAATTAAAACCTGTTCGCATACTACATAACTTGAACGTCGACATTCAAAATTTGAAGTATTTTTGTAAGCAATTTATATAAATATCCGAAAAAATTAAGTACAATGGCCATCTCGAGTATTTTAATACCTCTTATACGTCAAGAAAAAAATTTTATTGGGCTCTTATAACGTGGTATAAGTTCTAGTTCGTCATAAACTAAATTCAAACTTTTTAGATGGGTTCCTTACACAAAGGCTCCAAATCCTTGCGAATTAAACTGCATGCCGAGAGGAGAGCGTTTTTACTACAGACACAAACAACAAGTAATAGATGGTACTCGTTGTTCGGACGAAAAACTCGATATCTGCGTCGAAGGAACATGTCAGGTTGGTACTATTTGATTAATGCAATTTCTAGATAAATTTTGCTCTTTAAATTTAACAGCCGGTGGGCTGTGACATGATGTTGGGCTCGAGTATGAAAGAAGACCGTTGTAGACAATGCGGGGGAGATGATACTATGTGCAATACAGTTACAGGTGTATTAGACATGCAGGATCTGCAAGTTGGTAAGGTTAAACAAAAATTTAATTTCGTAAATTTACTACCATTGTTTAGGATACAACGACATACTCTTAATTCCTGAAGGGGCGACCAATATAGAAGTAAAAGAAATTGCGCCATCAAACAATTACTTAGGTAACTATTAACTTCCTTAACCGTCAAACCAAGAAGTTGAACTAAAACAATTTTTGTCAGCTATAAGAAATACCAGCGGCCACTACTATCTCAACGGAAATTGGAGAATCGATTTTCCTAGAACACTAGATTTTGCAGGGTGTAGATTTCATTACGATAGATATCCAAGGGGATTTTCGGCCCCAGATAGCATCACCTGCTTAGGACCTACATATGAACCACTATTCATAGTAGTACGTAGTAAGAAAATTTCAAAATAAAAATTTTCAACTTCTTGAATAAATAGATGGTGAAATAAACATTTTCAGTTGCTTTATCAAGACATCAATGTGGGAGTCTCGTACGAGTATAGTGTCCCGCAAGGCGTTCAACGCGGCGATGCTACCCAAACGTACGCTTGGACTTACGACGCATTCACCCCATGTAGTACAAGTTGTGGAGGAGGTAATTTTAATTTATAAGTTCTTACTTAACTCTACACGATTGATTTAAGGAGTTCAATATCGAAACGTAAGTTGCGCAAGTCGGCGGCAGTTGGAACCTGCAGATCGAACGCTTTGCGATAGGAATAATGAGCCTCCTGCGGCGCGACGTTGTAACGATCAGCCTTGCGATCCACAATGGTCCGTAAAGCCATGGGAGCAGTGCTCGGCTGCATGTGGCGATAATGGTACGCAAACACGCCAAGTTTATTGTGAACAAGTAATTGCCAATGGGATAGCGAGCATTGTTCACGACCAATATTGTGTAAACGTGCAAAAACCAATTTCGCAACAACCTTGCAATCAAGGCTTAGTGTGCGCAAAATGGCATAGAGGACGATGGAAGCCAGTAAGGTTTCGACCTCTTTTTTGACACTTTTTCTAAAAGTAACTGTTTTAGTGTGATCATTTGTGTGGAGATGGTCTTCAGACAAGAACTGTAACTTGTTATAAAAAAGGAGACGACGATAAAATTGAAGTATTAGACGATGGCTACTGTTCGCCACAAGAACAAAAGCCACAAACTGAAAAAAGATGTAATTTACGACCATGCGATGGCGTTAGTTGGGTTACATCGGAGTGGTCTGGGGTAATAAATTGAATTTGCCTTTAATTATAAAACTTGTTTACTTATGTTGTGTTTAGTGCAAAGGCAAATGTGGTCTATCGAACGAAACACGTAGAGCTGTCTGTGCGACTACTAAAGATGAAGTCTTAACAGACGATTTATGCCAAGATATTCCTCTTCCAGAATTAGTTAGGCAATGCAAAGAGGATAGCAGCTGTAAATTCCAATGGTACACGTCGCAATGGAGTGAGGTGAATATCTCATAAACAATAAAACCAAAATTTTGTGTAATATTGTAATAGAAGTAGTATGTGTTTAGTGTTCCGCCAAATGCGGCAGTGGCGTTCAAACTAGGAAAGTATTTTGCGGTAGTCCAAATGATGATGGAGTAAAAAAAGTAGACGAAAGCCAATGTGACCCGTCTAAAAAATACGATAACATCAAGCCCTGCCAAGCTGAAAAAGACGAATGCCCTGGTGAATGGTTTGCAGGTTTATGGTCCGAGGTGAACACTCGACAGTTGAACTAAAAATACCACTTCAATTTATAAAATTTTCAGTGTAGCGAAGAATGTGGTGGTGGAGTTCGATCGCGTAAAGTCATCTGCTTGAAAGACAATTCAACGGTCCCTCCTAGCCAATGCGATCCCGATACCATTGCTTTATCGAACGAGGAATGTAACACTAAGAGCTGTGGTCAAGGTATAAACTTTGTAAAGCACATAATTAATTTTATATAAATATGTACGTTTAAAAGAAACAACAATCCCTACGGAAGTCGCAGAAGACACCAGTAGTAGTGCTAGTGAGATGGTCGACATATTTACTACAGCAGTACCAGGCGAAGACGATAGCGATTACGAATACGAAGTAACTTTAGACGAAACATGCGATGATGGAGAATGGGTAGATGAGGAAGGCAACGAAGCATCTCCAAGCACTATAATGGTACTGGTCTAATTAACATGTTTTAGCAAACATTACTCTATGTAAACAATATTTTAGGATGAAGAATTAATGTTTGGAGATGATCCGTTAGCTGGAGATCCGGAAGCAATTGATATTGGTTCGGGAGACCATACAAGTTGGTCGAGTACTGTAGAAGGATCGGGTGATTATTCAACCACCGACATCACTTCAGAGAGTACTGTAGACATATCGGCAACTACTGAGAGTATCGATCCTTCTCAAACTACAACATTAAAGAAGACAACGACGGAATCCGACGAACTAAATGTTGGCGAATCAGATGTTGGTGCAGAAAAAGATCCAGAGACTGCGAAAACATCGAGTGAGCTTAGTAAATACACTACAGATTCGAGCGATTCAAGTAGCGAAAGCACAGTTGAAACATCTTCAGAATCTAGTGGACCAAGCGAAAGCACCATAGAAACGTCTTCGGAATCAAGTGGTCCTAGTGAAAGTACAATAGAAACTTCCTCAGAATCGACTGGCCCTACTGAGAGTACGATAGAAACTTCTTCAGAATCGAGCGGTCCTACTGAAAGTACAATAGAAACTTCTTCAGAATCTAGTGGACCAAGCGAGAGTACCATTGAAACATCCTCTGAATCGAGTGGACCTAGTGAAAGTACTGGTCCTAGTGAAAGTACAGTAGAAACATCTTCCGAATCTAGTGGACCCAGCGAGAGTACCATCGAGACATCCTCCGAATCGAGTGGACCTAGTGAAAGTACTGGTCCTAGTGAAAGTACAGTAGAAACATCTTCAGAATCTAGTGGACCCAGCGAGAGTACCATCGAAACATCTTCCGAATCGAGTGGACCTAGTGAAAGTACAATCGAAACTTCTTCTGAATCTAGTGGCCCTAGTGAAAGTACTATCGAAACATCTTCAGAGTCTAGTGGACCTAGTGAAAGTACAGTAGAAACATCATCTGAATCAAGCGGGCCCAGTGAAAGCACTGTGGAAACGTCTTCAGAGTCTAGTGGACCAAGTGAAAGTACTATCGAAACGTCATCTGAATCTAGTGGACCTAGCGAAAGTACCGTCGAAACTTCTTCCGAATCTAGTGGACCCAGCGAAAGTACCATCGAGACATCCTCCGAATCGAGTGGACCTAGTGAAAGTACTGGTCCTAGTGAAAGTACTGTGGAAACGTCCTCAGAATCGAGTGGTCCTAGTGAAAGTACAATAGAAACATCTTCAGAATCTAGTGGACCTAGTGAAAGTACCATCGAAACATCATCAGAATCAAGTGGCCCTAGTGAAAGCACAATTGAAACATCGTCACAATCAAGTGGACCAAGTGAAAGTACAGTAGAAACATCCTCAGAATCGAGCGGACCTAGCGAGAGCACAGTGGAAACTTCTTCCGAATCTAGTGGGCCAAGCGAAAGTACTATTGAAACTTCTTCCGAATCTAGTGGACCAAGCGAAAGTACTATTGAAACTTCTTCCGAATCTAGTGGACCGAGCGAAAGTACCATCGAGGTGTCGACTGAAGAAAGCATAACAGAGGAGACTGGTTTAAGTAGCGAGAGCACCGAATCTAGTGTTAGCGAGGAAAGCGGTAGCACCGATTTAACATCTGAAATATCCACAGAAATAAGCGGTTCGACAGAATTCGACATATGGGCGTCGACCACTGAATTTGAAGTGTCTTCAGAATCTCCTTGGGGCTCTTCAACTATATTTGACTTGTTCGTGACAAAACAGTTAAGAAAGTGCAGACGAAGGGTTAAGAAAACTTGTAAGAAATCCAAATACGGGTGCTGCATTGATAAAATTACCCCAGCTCAAGGGCCGTTTCACAAAGGTATTTAAATAACACTATTGAATTTACTAATCACTGACTTCACGTTTTTTATAAATAGGATGTCCCGCAACTACAACTTGCAAAGAAGCTCCTTTCGGTTGTTGCGGCGATGGCGTTTCTGTTGCTAAAGGAAAAGATTTACAAGGGTGTCCATTTACATATTGCAACGAAACTTTGTTTGGTTGTTGTCCTGATGACAAAACTCCCGCTGAGGGAAATGACGACGAAGGATGTCCCGAACCACCACCAGCATGTCTTAAATCTACGTACGCATTCACTTCTTAAGTTAAAAATGTAAAGTACTCATCGATACTTTTTAGGTACGGTTGTTGTGGTGACAATATTACAGAAGCTAGTGGACCAAACGAAGAAGGCTGCGAAGAGGAAAGCACTAGTGTAGCTACAACTGAAATGTATACGGAAGTTACGTCTGAAAGCGTATCTGAAAGTGAATCTGAAAGTGAATCTGTGTCTGAATCTGAAAGCAGCTCAGAATATAGCTCCACCGAGAGTGTAGAGTGTAAGAAATCAGATTATGGTTGTTGTCCAGATGGTGTCAATCTTGCAACTGGAGAAGATTACGAAGGATGCGACATATTTAGAGATAACTGTACTGAGTCGTACTTTGGTTGTTGCCCAGATAGAACTAGTTCGGGTAATACTATTTTAATGAGCTGTTTTTTGGAAAATAATTGAAAACTTGTTTTAGCTAAAGGACCAGGTTATAAAGGTTGTAAAATGCCTTGTGAAGAAAACCAATTTGGATGCTGTGGTGATGGTGTTACGCCTTCTCATGGACCTAACAAAGAAGGCTGTTGTTTGGCAACCCCACACGGTTGTTGTCCAGATAATATACGCCCATCTCAAGGACCAAATCTTGAAGGTTGTTAAATTTATTGTAATTGAGTACTTACTATTAATGTTTTTCTTGCTATAGGATGTGGGTGTCAGTATTCGCCATACAGATGTTGTCCAGATAGTGTTACAGCAGCTCTAGGCTATAATAACGAAGGCTGCGGTTGCCAATATAGCCAAAATGGATGTTGTCCAGATAGTCAAACTCCAGCTGCCGGCCCAGATTATCAAGGATGTGCGTGCTCAACATTTCAATTTGGTTGTTGTTCCGATGGAGTTACTGCAGCGCAAGGACCTTTCGAACAAGGTACTTGTAAAACAAACGGAGTAAGAGATTTTTGTGTCTAATCTTCTTTGCAGGTTGTGGTTGTCAAAATGCCGAACATGGCTGTTGTTCTGATGACGTTACGCCTGCACGAGGACCAAACAAAGAAGGATGCACTTGTGAAACAACAAAACACGGTTGTTGTCCAGATGGTGTATACGAAGCACAGGGGGATAACTTCGAAGGGTGTGAAGAAATTCCTGCCAACTTACAAAGTATGGAAATTATTTAAATTGAAAAACTAAACTATTATCGATCGATTTTCAGGTAGTTGTAGCCTTCCCAAAGAGAGGGGCTCGTGTAGAAACTACACCGTTAAATGGTTCTTCGATTTGGAATACGGAGGTTGCTCTAGATTTTGGTACGGTGGTTGTGATGGTAATGCCAATCGGTTTATATCTAAAGAAGAATGTAACGGCGTGTGCGTTGAGCCACAAGGAAAAGGTATTTCGAAAAGTGCAGAAGAACTGGATGTAGAACTAAATAAAACGTTTTTCAGATAGATGCTCACTACCAAAAGTATCGGGCGCATGTGAAGGATACTACCCCCAATGGTATTACGATACAGAACGCAAGACATGTTCTCAATTTATATTTAGCGGTTGTTTGGGCAACAACAATAAGTTTGAGAGTAGAGAAGAATGTTTAGATCTTTGTGCAGAAAGCGTCGATGGTGGTGAGAAACGTAAACGAAAATAAAATAATACGCAAGCTCATTTGTTTTTTTTGAAGGTGGGTGCGATCAACCTAAAGAACAAGGACCATGCAGAGGCAATTTCGCAAGATGGTACTTTGACAAAACATCAGGAAGATGCACACAATTTACTTACGGAGGCTGTAAGGGTAACAGTAATAATTATCCAACCGAAGGTGCTTGCAAAAAGCAATGCGCTCAACCAGATCGACTGAAAGGTATACAACTATTAATAGGGACAATTATTATTAACAAGTAAACAAGTACCTACTCGTGCTACTAATAATTATTAAAAATACTATTATTTATTTAAAGTAGATGCATGTTTTAAACTAACTAACGTGGTGTTTGATCAGATTACTGCTCTTTGCCAAAAGTAGAAGGTAACTGCGGCGGAAAAGATGCACGTTGGTATTATAATGATTCTGAAAAACGTTGCATGCCTTTCTATTACTCCGGTTGTGATGGTAATAGTAATAGTTTTGGTAGCCAAGAAGGATGCGAGACAGATTGTCCAAAAGTCGTAGGTGAGGACCTTTTTAACACAAAGTAATAATTTAAATTTTACACGCATGTCACATTGGACTTTAATTAATATTTAACACAATGAGAGGCTGAAATAGAAATTTAACGTTGAAATTTTAAACAGAAAAAGGACTATGTCAACTACCTGCTGAAATAGGAGAATGCGGAACGTACACGTATCGATGGTATTACGATACTAAAGATAAGAGGTGTCGTCAGTTCTATTATGGTGGTTGTGGTGGAAATGGTAACAACTTCGAGAGTGAAGATCTTTGTGAACAAAGGTGCATTGCTGCTGAAGTTACACCAACGCCTATCGCAACACCCGCACCACCGAAACCTGCTACACCACCCACAGAAGTGCAGCAGTTCACAACTGGTAAGAAATATCCATTCCAAAAAAATCTTAACTGCCCTGCTTTTGTTTTTAACGCTAACAGAATGAATTGAAGGTAAATTAAATGTATACTTTTGAAGGCTAGCCAATTACCAAACGAATTAAATTATAATTATTGAATGTTTCAGATTCGTGCTTCCTCGATAGCGACACTGGCCCATGCAGAGTATTTGATCCGAGATGGTACTACGACAAAACTGACGGCTCTTGTAAACAGTTCATGTACGGAGGCTGTTCCGGCAATCCTAACAACTTCAAAACTGTTGACGAGTGTCATAGCAAGTGTGGATCGGTTCAAGGTAAGTAAACTATGCGCGCCATTAGCTTCACTCTTCGGCTCCTAATTTTAAACCTATTTTTTCAGATCTTTGCACTTTACCAGTAACAGTTGGGCCGTGCGCCGGTACATACGAACAGTGGTACTATGACCGAGGAACGGACTCTTGTCAAACATTCACTTATGGAGGATGTTTAGGAAACGACAACAGATTCGAAGATCAATATTCGTGCGAACGACGTTGCAAAAACCAACAACGCCCAACCCAAAGTGCCGTCACTCAAATTCCACCAACCGTCAAAGTGCAAAGTAATTAACAAAATTTATAAAAACTCTTAAATTAATTGAAGTTTTCAGCTCCTTCAAGTGAAGTAGCAGCTTGCTATTCACCCCCCGACCCAGGTAATTGCTCTGAGAGAATACCATCGTATTATTTCGATGCGTCTGCTCAAAGGTGCACTCCGTTTGAATACACAGGCTGCGGAGGTAATCCAAACCGATACAGTAGCGAAGAACGGTGCGAACGCCAATGTGGCCAATTTAGAGGGCAAGGTGCGTAACTAATAGGAGAAAACCATCCCTCAACAGTACTGCAATATAAATTTCAGATGTTTGCAAAATTCAACGTGATCCAGGAACGTGCGACGGATACATCCTTAAGTATTATTACGATATTGCGGCTGGACGTTGCGGTCAATTTGCTTACTCTGGATGCGCAGGCAACGGAAATAGATTCAGCTCCCAAGAAGAGTGCGAATCTGTTTGTATCGAAACGTCGCCGCCAGCGCCCGTACAACCTAATGCTACTGCTAGTGGTAATTCACGCTTTGTCTACTTATAACACTAACACTTAATTTTATTGTAAAATTTAATTAATTCCCTTTAGCAATATGTCGGTTACCCCTCGATGTTGGACCTTGCGAAGGAGGTTACGAAAAATATTATTATTTCGATGACGCACGTGGCGAATGCGCTCCATTTATCTATAGCGGTTGTGGCGGAAATATGAATAATTTTAAAACATTCCAAGCGTGTGTAGACTTTTGTAAAGAATTTTTGGCCCCAACTGATCCTCGTAAGTCTACAAAGGCTTTTATCGCTTCAAAATTCCGCGCTTGAAATTGTTAGTTTAGAACATCATCTGAAAACCTAATTTTTACAGAAATAGGAAACGTCGGCGTACCTATCGATCCAAATAAAGGAGAACATCCGTGTCAAAAATATATCGACGCTTGCGGAACAATGAGATGCGAATATGAAGTTGAGGCATACGTCGACGAAGAAACCCTCTGCACGAAATGCAGATGCAGAAATCCTTGTCAAAATGTTATTTGCGATCGTGAAGCTCGATGTGCTGTCGAGTTGAATAGAAATAGAACTGAATACGAAGATCCCACCTACGTGGCAGTTTGCCGTCAAAGTAAAAATTTCGTCTAATAAAAACACGTAATTCTGACAATTTCAACTTTTTCAGTTAATAAAGAAGGCAGTTGTCCGTACAGTAACGCAACTGACGATCGTTGCGATAGGGAATGCGAAAACGACGCCGATTGTTCCATGGATTTAAAATGTTGTCCAACAAGTTGCGGTACTTATTGTCAAGTACCAACTGAAGCGAGACCGGCGCCACTAATTACGGCTTCGTTGCCGGCTTACACGCCAGAGCCAAAGCAAACTGGAAGTGAGTTCGAATGCTAAAATCCAAATGATTAAAACTGTATTTTGTCATTTTTCAACAGCCTATCCACCAACAGCAAACGAAGATAAATTTAAACCTGAAATTGTGGGAGGAGAAGGTGGGTACGCCACGCTGCAATGTGCCGTTCAGGGTAATCCAACGCCAATCATCACGTGGAAAAAAGGCCATTTAGTGGTAAATACTTCAATACTTAAAAAGAATTGGCCAAACTTCCGTGTTTTTAGATTGATGGCACCCAACCCAGATACCGACTCCTATTAGATGGAGCACTTCAAATTATCACATTGCACAAAACTGACTCGGGAATATATTTGTGCGCGGCAGATAATGGAATTGGAACACCCATCGAAAGGTCGATTAAATTAGAAGTGGCGAGTAAGTATTAGTTTTTATTACTTAATATTGGTGGTGTTTCTAAAACATGGGCGGTAGTGGTTTAACGTTCTTTATTGTGTCTACTAATTTTTTGTATATATTTACACTAACTAACCTTCTATGCATGAAAAAATAGATTCAGAACCTCATTCGACATCAATAATAGACGACGATGAAAATTCTCAAGCAGTTGTTTCGCTTGGTACGCCAACGACTTTGCATTGCTACGCAATTGGCTATCCATTCCCTGCGGTAACGTGGTGGAAAGAAGATAGCATGATACCTTTACGCACAACCCAATTTGAAGTTCGCAAAGATTACTCTCTTTTGATACACTCGGTTCAATTATCCAATCTCGGTATTTATACCTGTCAAGCTTATAACGGTATTGGGAAAGCAGCTAGTTGGTCGGTTACCGTTCAAGCTTTAGGTCCAGTTTATAGTTCGAGACCAGAAGACAGCAAGTACTTACAGTATGTTATTAACCCGTCACAACAACAAACGACCTCTTCTCCATATAGACAACCAATAACTCCTCCAATAGACATACCACAACCTCCAGCGGAAGGGCATGTTGTGTATCAGGGTAAATATGCATGGTTTATTAGTTTAAGTGGTGTTGGCATTAAACAGTAACTAGAGCTTTTTTCAAATCTACTAACCACGTACTAAAGTTACAAATTTTAATAGCATTTCTTTCAGTACCCGTTAGAGTAAATATCACCCTAACACAGAGTAGATATACGCCTGGAAGCGATATATCTATTGGTTGTGACGTCGATGGTTATCCAATTCCGATCGTTCAATGGTTTAAAGATGGGCAACAACTTTTACCATCGTCTTTTGTACAAATTTCAAACAGCCACAGACTTCACATAAGCAACGCGCAAGAATCCGATTCTGGAGAGTACAGATGTGAAGCGGCAAACGATTATTCGAGATCGGCTGCTACAATTGCAATTTCAATCGAAGGTAGTAAACATGGTACAATTGGAGCTTGGTTAAACGCAAATTTTTTTAGGTGTGTTCATACATCCAAATTGCACAGACAACCAATTCTTCGCCAATTGCCAGTTAATTGTTAGGGCGCAATATTGCCATCATAAGTACTACGCACGATTCTGTTGCAAATCTTGCACGGAAGCGGGACAACTGCCATCGTACGGTTCACATTTAGACTTTGCCGATGGCAAACAAAACGTTCTAAGCAATAATTTACTAAGGAGGAAATAATGAGAAAAAATTTACTAGTCCTCTAGCTTAAATAGATTAGGTACTTAAACAAATTTAGCTGTAAGTTCAGCTTGGACCCCTATTGTTCTCGTCGATCAAATAAAAGAAAAACTAGTCTATAATGTTGTTTTTCATTACTCTTATAATTTAATGTGTATTTGTGATTCATTTTTCCAAGCAATCGATTTTTTATTAAAATGTAGATAACTATTTTTTGTATAAAGACGTCTTCTTTTTTTGTGCAATTTGATAATTTTTAAATGTATATAGGTATCGAAATTTAAAAGTACACATTTAAGAAAATAAAATTTAAATGTATAAAAGCATTGTGTTCAAGTATTGTTAAATAGATTACTTTCTAATTATCTTTGCGAATCTTTGTAAATCAGTATCTGCAATCTGCATGGGTGACCAAGAGAGCGACCCTTCTAATCACTTGAGGTCCCACCGAAGTAGACCATTTACATCGACATTTGCGTATACGCCTATCAAAGCTTCTGTGCTACTGATAGCTTGATGGTTACCTATTATATATTAAATAATTAGATTTAAGAGTCTCCAAAAATCTGTAGAACTATCACATATCTTGACATACCGTATCCATGCTTCACTTGCCAGCTACGGAGCTACTCACCCTTTTATTTATACTTCGGTTGACCACCAAACCACCAAAAGTCAGACACAGACATAGTTGTTAGTTGTGCTTCAAAGTTCAATTTTATCATTTTATCTCATAAGCTATCGACTGAGATTAGTGTAAATAACTGCACAAACTACTTAATGAGTTGCAAATATACATAATAAGTGAATTACCCATTAGTTAATATTAAAATTTCCAAAAGTAGCTGAAAGGTACTTAGTTGTTATGCGAATAAGTGAACAACTAAACTTATTAAATTCGATTAGTTGGACTTGTATTATTCAAATTTGAATTTTGTAGAGGGTACATTTGGTAATTTTATGATTACACTAAAACGACTGTTGGTATTCTGTCTCCATGTAAAGACGTCAAATTTATGTCAAAATAACTTACGAGCCTCTTCTCTCTTCTCCATACTGCTATGTTCAAAGTTCAACAGCTAATTTTTCGTTTCATCCTGAACAGATAGTACTAGTCCAACTACACCTCGCATAAATTCCAATCCGCACAAATTAATAAAAATGGCTCGCGTTTTAGTAGGTGTCAAGAGAGTTATCGATTATGCAGTTAAAGTAAGTAAAGCAAAAATTCAACAATTGGCAAGTAGATAACAATCTTATTATAGATTCGCGTCAAACCTGATAAGAAAGGAGTCGTGACCGAAGGTGTAAAACATTCGATGAACCCCTTCGATGAAATTGCAGTAGAAGAAGCTGTTAGAATGAAAGAAAAAAAATTAGTTTCCGAAATCATTGCAGTTTCGTGTGGTCCAGCACAGTCGCAAGAAGTCATAAGAACTGCCCTTGCTATGGGTGTAGATAAGGGTATTCACGTAGAAATATCTGGAGCCGAATACGAAACACTTCAACCAATTCACGTATCAAAAATCTTAGCTAAACTAGCTGAGTCTGAAAAAATCGATCTTATTATAGTGGGCAAACAAGTATGTCGTAAGCATGTGCACGTGTTAGTTTTTATGTGTAAAACTTGTAGGCCATCGATGATGATTCCAATCAAACAGCTCAGATGACTGCAGGTTTATTAAATTGGCCTCAGGCGACATTCGCTTCAAAGGTAAATCATCATTATTATTTTATCAGACGTCTTAATGTTTGTTTTGTAGATTGAAAAGGGAGATAAGGAGCTTACGGTTACACGTGAAGTAGACGGGGGATTAGAAACAATTAAGTGCAAAATTCCAGCGGTTATTAGTGCCGATTTACGTTTAAACGAACCTAGATATGCAACTTTACCTAACATAATGGTGAGCCGTCGTTACCTCTAAATCAGTCGATTAATATTAAAACTAATTGAAATTTTAGAAAGCTAAAAAGAAGCCAATTCAAAAATTAACTCCTAAAGATTTAGGTGTCGACGTTTCGCCCCGAATTGAAATTTTAAGTGTAGAAGATCCACCTACCCGGCAGGCTGGCGTTATTTTACCCGATGTCGATACGCTCGTAGCAAAACTCAAAGAGGGAGGACACTTACCGTGAATTGTTTGAATTAAATTGTAGGCAATTTTATATTGGGTGAAAATAGTACATTTACAGATATCAAATATCCTACTGTATTATAGGAATATATTTTACAACAAACTTGCCTTTTAAACAGTTGAAGCTAAGAAAGTATAGTAAACTACAAAAATTTCAGAGATGCGTAAATGTCTCCTTTTTTTGACTCAAGAAGCAAAACATTTTGGAGTTTTTAAGGTTCATCTGAAAGACGAAGTCCTTATGAATGTGTATACGTAAATTCATTAAAAAAAATTTATAAAATTCTGGGATAATATTGATAAAAGAGTACGAACAAGCTGTCAGTTGCATAAAAAAGTTCGTAGAAGTTCTGTTACTGATGCTTCACTTTTAGATACTCTCAAACTAGCTTATAACCATTCGACTTATTTTATTCTTCAAGAGAATAGTCTTATTTACTAAACTGAGATACAAATTTATTAGTTTTTTAGCAGTTAGTGCTAAAGGTTACCCGCCTTCAAAAGAATGATTACAAAATAATAGTCAAGCAAAAGGAGTTTTTAAAAACGCCCTGTATATTATGTTGAGTGGTTTGCAATTTTGTAAATTATCTATATAGTCCATTCAAATTCAAGGTGCAGTAAACGTCAACAATTCTATGATCCCTGGTCCCTGGTGATACCAAACATTTTGTATTTTGATTTCTGATTCAACCGTAAATGAGAATAGCTTCCCTATTTCAAATAGAACACCCCATATAATTATTGTAGATATTTATTTGAAATCCGGGAGAGCTTCAGAGCATACTTTTGTTTGGTACTAGTATTTCTGATATTGTTTAATATTTTGAGAGCTTGTAAAATTAGCTTCAACGTGTACGTTCTGTTATGGCCAAAGCAGCTGTTTCTTTGTTTATAGTTTGAAAACGCCATCGAGAGTAGAAAGGGCACTATTTAACGAACACATTTCAGTTCTAGGGTTTCTTAAGGGCACTATTTCAGATAAATTAGGTTTACTTTTTTTTTATTATTAATCTTTTACTGTGTATTACCATTTCTGGTGTACAGTTCTAAAACAACATAATATAATTCCATCGGAAAAAAAACAAAATATGTGCACACAGCAAGTACAAACATATTATAAATATACTACACTATTCACTCTTCTCCCTCACGAACTTCTTCCATTCCCCTCTGCTTTTCGCTATCTCCTTTGCCTCCCTCCATGTCTTTCTCCTTCTTTCCAATATTCCCGCTATTGTTGCATCCCATGTTTTCCTTGGTCTTTCTCTTTTCCTATTTTTTTCTATTCGAGCTTTCCATATCTGTTTCACTGGCGTATCTTCCTTCATTCTTTGTAGGTGTCCCCACCAGCTTAGCTGCCTTTCTTCTATGTATTTTAATGTCGATTCCATTCCTAATTCTTTTTTATTTCTGTATTTCTTATTCTGTCTCTCTTTGTTACTCCTTTGACTCTCCTCAAATATTTCATTTCTACTGCTTGTATTTTACTTTTCTGTCTTTCATTCAGCACCCAAGACTCGCTACCATAGGTCAACACAGGGCGGTAGACTGCCTTGTATATCTTCATCTTTGTTTCTCTCGATATTTCTTTTCTATTTATAAAGTTCCTATTTATGGTATAATATAGTTTCATTGTGTTCTCGATTCTCTTGTTTATTTCCGCCTCTTCTGTCCCCGTTTGATGAATTGTTACTCCTAGGTATGGAAAGCTATTTACTTGTTCTATTGTACTCTCTTCTATCCTTATTTCTATCTCTTGTTGCTCTTCCCCTATCACCATTACTTTAGTTTTTGTTTTGTTTATTTTCATTCCATGTTCTTTAAGTATTGCATTCCATATCTCCAAATTCCCTTGTAAGTCCCTCTCCTCCTCTGCGACCACTACGATATCGTCCGCGAATGCCCCTATGGACACCTCCACCCCCTGTAGCTTCCTGTGTCCGACTATTAGTTTTTTTGTTTTTAGTTTGCAGGCTTTAATTATTACGTCCATATACGTTATGAATAACAGTGGGCTTAGTCCTCCTCCCTGTCCTGTCTTAATCCTGCATTGGTGCTGAAGGTATCCGACTGTCTATTGTTTCTTATAACCCTGTTAACATTATTTTTGTAAATATTTTGTATTAGTCTTATTATCTTGTCACTGACACCTCTCTCTCTCGACGTCTTCCATACTCTTTCTCTTGGTACTCTGTCGAAGGCTTTTTCCAAATCGATAAACGCCACATATACTTTTCTTTTCTCTTTTATTGCCTTTTCCGTTATTTGTTTAATTGTGAAGATGTGGTTTTGCGTTGATTTTCCCCTTCTGAAACCGCTTTGTTCGCTATCTAGTGTTCGTTCTATTTTCTCCCTTACTCTTTTCTCTAATATTTGTTCGAACATCTTCATGCTTGTGTTTAGCAGTGTTATTCCTCTGTAATTACTGCACTCTGTCTTGTCCCCCTTTTTGTATATGGGCACTATTAGGGCTGTCTGCCAATCTTCTGGTATTTCTTCTTTCTGCCGAAAAAAGAAAGGCAGAAAGAAGAATTAGGTTTACTTAAAAGGTTTAATAATGACACATTTGGAGAGTATCTTGCTTAAATTTACAAAAGATTTTTGCGCTCTAATTGGGCGTAAGAAAAGTTTTAAGAATAATTTTGTATTTTTGAAAATTTTTTAATTTTTACACTTTTCAATACTGAAAGCGCTGTAGCTAGGGCACTAGTTAACAATTGAATTTGCAAAATGGACCCACAGAGATCCAGGTAATTTCACAAATAAAATATTTTTGACCTCGAATTAAAAATTTTAATTCTATTTTGTATAATTTTGACGCATTCGAGAATATTTATTTGATAAATAAAACTTGATAGGTCAAGTTTGTATGTTATTGTGTTTATTATCGCATCTGTTTTACTTGGATAAGAATTTTTGCAGGTGCAGTCGAAGTCGAACAAACGCGATACGGTTTTAAAATGTTATACAAAATACTACCTAATCACGTACCTAATCAGCATCGAAATAGTATATTGACTCGAATTTTTAATAAATTTTAGTGTATTTTTGAACTCGGTTCGATCATGTTGCGCGTTGTGCTCGCGTTTGGAATTATCTTTTGCCGTTTGGGGCGCAAGAAGTTTTAAGTTCAATTTCCACTATCTACTTCATAAAAGGTTAGTTTTTTTAAATTCAATACCAAATTTTAAGGGGTACTTTTTTTTACTACTCGTTATACGTAATAAGACTGCGGAAGAAAGATGTCAAAAGGTGTACAGGACTAATGTTAAGCGACATTATGGCATAATCTTTTTTCTACATTGAAAGTAGAATAAATAAATAGATTAGGTGGTAGGTGGTTTTTGATGCTTTTCAAATAAACAGGGTATCGTTTTTATTTATAATCATACGAATGGATCAACAAACTTCACCGTATTATAATACTCTGGTAAAAACAATAAATTGTTAGATGTTTAGACGCTTCAAGAACACGGGACATCTCAATATACAGGGCATCCCAATATACAGGGCGATTCTGTAGTACGTTATAAGGGGTGCTTATTTGAGCTAAAGAAAAATTATATCTTCTATATTTTTGTAGTTATTAAAGAAGTATATTGTAGATTTGACAACATGCTGCTGATATTAATAATCAATGACAGATAGAAACATAAGTGACATAAGTCATCATAAGGGTAGTTTCAAAACATCGTTGCCACATACTTTTTTTTACAATTTGATACAAAAATTACAAATTAAAAAATTAATTTTACAGGATAATGAGGTATTATGGATGTAAATTTCTAGAGAAAATGATGAAAAGTTTTAAAATTTGTCTGAATTCAGAGTTGAGTTCTCAACTTAACTTCTTCATTTCTCAACAAATTAGCGGCTAAGCATTTTTTTGCATTTTTTTCTTTACTTTGAACATTGTATCTTAAAGGTTGTATTTGTGTAGAAGTAGGAGGGGTGGGTCGCAATAACAAATATCCCGTGCCGAATTCGATTATTCGATTCTTCACGCGGTTCCGAGGCCTCCCGCGTTGTGTTACGAGGAAGGAGCCGATTTTTTTAGAGCAACGGAAAAGGTGATTTTTGTTCAGATCGAGATCCTGGCGTATTCGATTATTCACGCGGTTCCGAGGCCCCCCGCGCTAGGTTACGAGGAAGGAACCGATTTTTTTAGAGCAACGGAATAAGTGATTTTTGTTCAGATCGAGATCCTGGCGTATTCAATTAGAAGTCTCAGCCTCAAAAACAAGAAAATTACTTCGTAATTGGGAAATTATTGTAATAGGATTTTATTGTAGATTGATATTTTTGTCATGGGATTTTTTTTGTATGGGATATTTCGGCATGGGATAATAATGATCGGGATGTATTGACTGGGATTTTCTGACCGGGATTTAGTAGGAAGAGAAGGATCCCATGTTGAGTAATAGCAATTGTAATATTTATGCAGGAGGGCTGCGATGTTATTGTTTGTGTTAATTTTTCAATAAATTATGCAATTTGGTAAACTTCATTGAGTACATGCGTACTTATTGCTTTTATTTTAAAGAAGTCAAAAATAAAACTTTGAGCACAATGTGAACTTCTATTAACATTAGAAACAACTTTCTCATCTAACATTTTTCATTTCTTCTCGTATAACTAGTACCTACTTCACTCTAATCATTATTAACGTTTCCCTATTTTTTAAACACCCTGTTACATCGACAATTTGACTATGACAAAGAACTTTTTAGAAGAAGCAAAACTCTTTATGAAGAATAACTTTTTATCTAAATATGAAGTTTACAAGTATAGTTAGGTCCATCCGTAGACACACTGTATACATACTATATATACAGCGTGTTCCGGGATAGGTGGAGCACGGGCGATTTCGTTTATTAATGATTTTATCCAGAAATGTTACTTCATATTTGCAACAGTTTTTACTTGTTCCACAACTAATATTCTTAGTTTCATTTCTGCAGTTTTTTATACAGGGTGGTTTTTATTAGCGTTTCTCTAAAGTTATACATCAGCCCCTCGTTGCAAACTTTCACCACTTTTTTAGTTTTAAGGTTGTTCAGAAGGGGAGTGGGGGTAAGCTGCGGTGGATACTCTGTCCTGTGCTAAATACATAGGATAAAGAAGGATAAAGATATCTATTGCCAACTTCAAATAAACAAAATTTTAATACTTAAAACCAATGAAAATATGCTTTCTTTATTAAAAATACTCAATTTTTAACAATTTTTTTCCAAATTTTATTCTTTTAAAGAGTTTTGGTCGCTTAAAATATTTTTTTACTTATTTAAAAAAAACTTTCAATATGATGTGTAAAGTACGGCATCGCTGTAGACTTTTGGTAGTGTCATAACCAAAGATGACAATGACAGGGAGTTTAAGGTTATTGCGAACAAATTTTCAAAACTTGGTAATTTTTAAGCAAAGCTTATCAGTTGACGAAACGACGTTCTGTTACTTTGCGAAATTGAATAATTTCATTTTTATAAAAATAGATCTATAATTATTGATTTCATTAAAACTTTAAATAACACATCACTTTTATTTGAATCGCGCGCGCTTTTCCCAATTTATCTCATGCAGCGGCGTTGCCAAGCGTAATGATGATTGATAGCTTTTGTACTATTTCTTTGAATAATAATTTAATTTTCTCAGAAACTAGCAACATGATTTTTTTGAAATTTTGTACACTTATTTGTAAGACTTTCATAAATATTTTGGTGGTTTTTGGTAATGTTGTCATTTCTGGGTGTCGGGATAATGGGGTTTTAATGAGTGTGCAAACCCTAGTTTGCATATGAGCAATGTAAAAAAGTACACAAAACAGTCAACTTTGGAATTTTTTATCTCAATAACTAAGAATAAGATTAAGTTCAAATTTCGCTATAATGTTCTTTATCATGCAAAGAATATACTGTGAAAATTTCAAAAACTTCTCATATACTTGGATTTCCTTCTGAACAACCTTAAACGATTTGCTCCTCTCTAAGACGTTGTTGATGCAAAGAAGTAGGGAGGTTCAATTCGAATTTTACTTTTATTTTTTCGTTGGTTTGAAAACGTAATAAATATGATCGAAAAAAAATATTTTTTTATTTTATTTCTCGACGTTTCTGGTCTCTGAACCCAAAAATGTAAAATAATTTGAGGGGGGGAGGGGACTTTAGTTTTGGTATAGTGGAACTTTAAAATGAATTTTCTCAAAATCTTTCTCAGCCGTTTCTTTTTTTTTTGAATATTTATGCTATACAGATATTGAAGTTCTTAAAAACCGCTGTTTGGTTTGCTATGAGCTGAACCGGAGTTATGATTTTTTGAAGCTCAAAATTTCAAAACAAAATTTTTTTATAATTAAAATTGATAATTTCCAAGTTCTGGGGTGGTATTACTCAGTGACGGCGCCGGGGGGGGGGGGGGCAGGGGGGCACGGGCCCACCCTTTAAGTTGCGGTGCCCACCCGAGTGCCCACTCAAATATTGCACCAGCTACCAGTTACCAGTTTTCAGAGGTTTAAAAAATGCGAAATAATTTACACTTTAAGTACTTTTCTGCATCCCGAAAAAAAAGCTTAAGAAGAATATTAAAATCAAAATCAAACTGTGTGTAAAATAATTAAGTATTTGAGTTGGGTTCTATCAGACCAGGATTTGGCCTAGGGCCTTAGGTAAAAGGATCTCCGTAATTTTTCACAATATTGTTTCTTTATTTAAAAAAGTATAGTACCTAATTGAATTCTTAATTTTCATCCCTTGTTTTTGTGAAACATCTTCTTTAGAGACACTATCAATGGCTATTAAAATTCCGTGACTTCGTTTTTAAGCCGTTTGACCTTGAATAATCAAAAATTTTCGCCTGCGGCGCTATTTCATTTAATTTCTAACGCAAGAAATGCAAAATTGTCGAATTCTACTTGCAACTCCTATTTATTTAAAAATGTATGTGCCCTTCACGAAAATATTGTGCCCACCCATTAAAAAACCCTGGCGCCGTCACTGGTATTACTACAGCCTGTGTACTGTATTAAACGAATTTTTTGTTGTCATATACAGATGAAGCTCTTACCAACGTATATATTATAATTAATTACAAGTTGGTACATTAATTTATTCTATAAGTTTCTCTAATTTGTTACTGTTTTGGTTTAAAAAGACTTCTGGTTAAACCAGCTAAGTAATAGAAGTTTTTGAGCACACCCTGTATATTTTACAATTTTTTTTATAACATTCTAAGTTGTTTTGTGTGAACAGCAGATGTCGTTGACTGTTGATTCAAGTATCTATTAATTTATGCTCGTTTTTGTTCTGTTCTTTACAGCGTAACTTTAGCTATTCTCCGTTAGATAGCAGCACTAGTACTTATTTGAAATTTTTATAAGTTTACAGCTATGGCGGTAGTCAAATTTAAACAATACGTACATAATAACATAATAGGTTCATTTTTTTAAGAATAAAGTTATTCGTAGGTCGTAGGTACTTAAACCCAACAAAGTTTTAGAAATTTATAAAATGCATAACTTGGTAGTTTATCTTACTGTTTCTTCGACCACTCTTTTTATTCTATTTATCTATTTGATAATAAGTTGAAGTGTATGTATGGCTGTATGTACGAAAAACGATAGAAGTTATTTACCTCGTCTTTTAATAATAAATCGAGCATTAACTTCTTTATAAACAAGGTGTTTATAGTTATACTAAAGGTAACTTTAGTTTATGTACATTTACAAAATATTATACATATATGCGAGATAAATAATGTATTAGAATATTTTAAAATTTATTTGCATAATAATAAAAAAAGCAACTGCTCCAGTATTTCTTTAATTTCCAAATGTAGGTACATAAGACTTTATGTAGATAAATATTTTTAAATGGATGGCACATAGCACCTGCCCGAAATGCATAACTAATTGTACCAAGATTTTTTTATTTTATAACAAAATATTCCATCAGGCCTGATGTTTAATTTATATCGATAATAAGAAACCATATTCAGACTATTAATATAAAAATCAGCTGCAAACTTTTGATGCCAGGCATTTGAAAATACTATTTTATTATTTGTGCGTTCACCCCCTGCAGTAGATTTCATTTTAAACAACTAAAAAAACTATTCTTCGTTTTTAATTCCACAAAAGTGTGATATGGTTATTGTTTCTGACCTTTTTCTGTTTCACAAGAAAATGCAACAATAACAACCCTTTCTTAGGTTTTCATCTATCTTAGAGTTTCTCAATTCTTAAATCTTTAATTTACCCTTGTCTCTAGTTATAATCGAATTTTGATGCTCATTTTTGGGATTTTTCCCCATCAGATACATTCAGAATGTTTTATGGAAAGTGAAGCAAAATCTTGACGACAATTTTCACAACTTTTTAACATCCGCACACAGAGTGGCAATTTTCTTCTTAAAACCCAATTTTTAATTTCGGAAGCCGAACTCTTTCAGTTAAACGAATGGCAAACTCAAGTTAGCTTCGACATTTTCGTATCGCAAAGTAAGAGGTTAGATGAAGTCAGATAGTAGGTAATACGAAAAAAAATTAAATTAAAAATTTTGATTGTGGGATTAAAATAGAATATAAGTGACATGGTTCGCTTATGACGAAAAGAACGTAGACGTTCTGTTAAACACGTAACAAGATGTAACGATTGTGTAAATTCATGGAAAAGATTGAAATTTTTGTAAGCCGGCCAAATTGATAATATATTATCATATTTTCCGCAACAAAAAACTTTTTTCTAATTTTTGAGAATAGGTAAATGGGTCACACGGGAGTATTTCTGATAAAATACAAATTTCGTAGGAAAATTTGCGTAGCCTAGTTCAATACACGTTTGTGAAAGAAAAACGAGACAATTATTAATTAATTTATCGTTTAAACAATTTTTTACCAACTTAACCATACCTACTTTATTATACAATTTGTATTTTGAACTATTAGGGATATCGTTTTATGTCAATAAGTCAAATGATATGGAATCTTATAGCTATAAACTACAAGAAATTAATCATTTACTTTACATAAGTTTTTTTTTATTTATTACTGTATCTTATCCTTTATCACAGATCTATTATATGAACAATTTCAAGTGTTTAATCTTCCTGTAACTGTAATGATTTAATTTGCTTAAGCAAAACTGCTCGCGATCACAATTTACTGAATTAATTTTAAAATATAAAAAATTATCTCTTCTATTACTGTTGGCGTTCAAAAATATTTTTTCAAGTTCCCCATAACGATCACCTCCCTTCCTCCCAACAAAAAATATAATTTTCTTCGCGGGCATAAGGTATCCATCAAAGTGATAAAAGTTGTACTGTAATTGTAAATAAATAAAAAGCGATTAACTCATTAAAAAAAGAGCGGACGGTAAATGCAGTTTAAAATTAATTGATGAATTGTACATATTATACACATAATAATAATTAATTATTATAAAATGTTAATTTAACTCTTATTATAGACATTGGAACGAATAATTCTATAAAGTTTCTAACATAAAATAATAATTTGTCGTTTTCTTTATTAATATTTTTTTATTAAGAAGCCCAGTAGGCAAATTTAAAGTTGTTGTTTTCTCTAAAAATTTAGACCTATTAAAATAATTAAGTCAAAAAGGGAAAGTGAGACCGAAAAAATGAAAGTTACGCATAAACTTCTCATGAAAATACGTACGAAAATTGTATTATAACCTTTCGACAATGGAAGTAGTGAGAGTGTGAAAACAATGAACTAGCAGATTTTTTTTTTCGACGTTATTCTCTGTATAAAGTTCACATTTAGATTTTTTAGATAATAATATTATGTAGGAAGTACCTAACCTACAGAAAATTTCGACTTCAATTGATCATAAAATTTTAATGCGGGAAATGAAACAATGATATACCTACTATAGATTTTTTATAACAACGTAATGGAGCTCAACATATTAGTATCGGATTAGGGAGGGGATCAAGGTGCAAGGAGCATCATAGCTCAGCCCAGTGCTCTAATTACACAACTCCGTGAAAATAATTTTGACGATTTTCGTGGCCTACTCAACTTTGAGAAGATTTTGTTAAGATTACTTATGCAATATTTCAGCAGAATTCATACTTTTGGCTAGATCTGAATGATATGATATCGTAAAGAAAATTCGATTCCGCGACACACGATCTCCTATTTAGAAATCTCGAAGCAGATTTTCAATTTTCACATTAAAAACAACAAATACCTATTAAAAATATTATTTAGTTGGACTTATTAACATTTTTGTAATTTGGAAAGGAAAGAAGAACTTTATCTCTTATCTCTCCTGAAATGCACTTTCATATTGTTTGGAATAGTCTGGGAGACAGCGAATGCATTTACTGAACCGTAAAGTACAAAATTTTTGACTATGGGGGATGAAAGAGCAATTGAGTAATAAAACCGTCCGTCTGCCGTGGCAGCATTAACTCGGGAGACTCGAGAAGGGTGGATTTTGGCTCTTTTTCGCGTATAACTCGAAAACTACGCAAGTAATAAGAAAAGTTCTTCTATACAAAAAAAAGTATGTACATTCAATTTTCTACAAATAATGACATTTTCTAAGTTTTTCTTCTCAGGTAAACGATTTAGGCGTAGTGGACGTTAAAATTAAAAGAACTTACAAAATCGACTAAAAAATTTTTATTGCTCATAACTCGAAAACTACACACTTTTGGAGAAAAGTGTTTGTATACTAAAATAAAGTAAATTCAATTTTCTACAAATAACATTCCTTAAGTTTTTTTCTCGGGTGAACGATTTAGGCGCTAGCACGCGTTAAAGTGAAAAGAACTTCCAAAATCATCCATAAAAATTTTTATAGCTCGTTACTCGAAAACTACACAGTTTTTGAGAAAAGTGTTCCTATACAAAAATCAGGTAAATTAAATTTTCTACAAATAATATCCTTTAAGTTTTTTTCTCGGGTGACCGATTTAGGCGCTAACGCGCATTAAAGTTAAAGAAACTTTCAAAATCGGCCAAAAGAATTTTTATTGTTCATAACTCGAAAACTATACACTTTTGAAGAAAAGTGTTCCTGTACAAAAATAAGGTAAATTTAATTTTCTACAAATAATATCTCTTAAGTTTTTTTTCTCGGGTAAACGATTTAGGCGCTAGCGCGCGTTAAAGTGAAAAGAACTTTCAAAATCAGCCACAAAAATTTTTATGGCTCGTTACTCGAAAACTACACACTTTTGGAGAAAAGTGTTCCTATACAAAAACACGGCAAACTCAATTGTCTACAAATAACATCTGTTTAGTTTTTTTCGAGTGAACGATTTAGGCGCTAGCGTGGGGTAAAGTTAATAGAACTTTCAAAATCGACCAAAAAAAAATTTATCGCTCGTTACTCGAAAACTACACACTTTTGGAGAAAAGTGTTCTTATACAAAAATAAGGCAAATTCAATTTTCTACAAGTGACATCTCCTAAGTTTTTTTCTCGGGTGAACTATTTGGGCGCTAGCGCGCGTTAAAGTTAAAAGAACTTCCAAAATCGGCCTAAAAATTTTTATCGCTCATAACTCAAAAACTACACGCTTTGGAGAAAAGTGTCCTTATACAAATATAAGACACATTCAATTTCCTACAAATTATACCTCTTACATTTTTTTGCCAAACGAACAGCTGCGGCGATAGAGCGCAAAAAAGTTTCAGAGACATAGTTTGTAAGAAGTTGAATGTACCTTATTTTTGTATAGGAAGACTTTTCTCTAAAAGTGCGTAGTTTTCGAGTTATTTTTTAAAATTTTATTCG
Source organism: Malthinus flaveolus (assembly GCA_950108345.1). Classification (NCBI taxonomy): domain Eukaryota; kingdom Metazoa; phylum Arthropoda; class Insecta; order Coleoptera; family Cantharidae; genus Malthinus; species Malthinus flaveolus. The sequence continues at coordinate 71,479,367 of OX467285.1, forward strand.
AGTTATGAGGGATAAAATTTTATTAACCGATTTTGAAAATTTTTTAAAGTTTAACGCGCGCTAGCGCCTGTCTTTTACCTGAGAAAAAAAACTTAAGAGATAGTATTTGTAGTAAATGTAATGTACTTTAGCTTTGTATAGAAAGCTTTTCTCATAAAGTACGTACTTTTCGAATTACAAGCAAAAAACCTAAAATTCAGCCTTCTCGAGCCTCCTCCAAGTTAATGCTGCCAATTTTAACAGGCAGGCGATCGGCTTTATTACTAATTTGCAATGCTCTTTCATTTTGCATAGTAAAAAATTTTCTACTTTACGGTTTAGTAAAAGTGGTCGCTGCCTCCCGGGCTAGAAGAGCTCTAAGAAAAAAATAATTTTTAGCACGTATTTTTCAAGTATAAGACCGTATTAGTAAAAAGGGATTATCACAGAGCGTTCAATCGCCATCCTCCATTCACACGAACCAAGAGGAAGAATTAACTTTCGATTTGTTTTTAAAACTTCTAAAGTTTGAAAAACCAATAATTGATTAGAAAGATCGAACGATGTCTCAATGCGCGAGCAGACCTAGAGAGCGCTTGTAATGTGCACCTAACCTTAATTAAGCCTCCCATATGCAACCTTATTTTTCTCCGTACTACACTACACCCCCAATTTTTCAAAATTTCCAGTTTTAAGAAGTTAAAATGAATTGTTTACATTCTTCATTAAAGATAGATAAAAATTTTGTGTATACCTTAATGAAGTACCATATAATTATAAAATTAAACATTGTTGAAAAGATTAGATAAATTTTGAACTGCACACCATTTTATACTTTTTACTACTCGTTTTATTTAATTGAAGTACGTAGTAAGTAATAGTAGTATACTATGCATTAAAATGAACTATATTTATTTTGACAAACTTTAGTGTCAATGTTACAGGGTCAGTTGTAATCAACAGGTCGTTCTACTTATCAATAAATGATCCCGTGCCAAACTAGTACGTTCTAGTAAGGTCTCTATTTTATTTCTAAATACGCCATCAATAAAAATTTGTTTCTGTTACGGTAAATAATTCTACAATAACAATAATAATATAATGCTAATAGCAATAACAAAATAAATACGTTATGCACTTGCAAAATAATTGTGTGCTAATTAATCGGGGGTGGTGGACCAGTTTGGTGTTTCTATTTAGAAAAATGTGCGCGTATGATGGCCTATGGCCTACTGAGCTTTTAATTCGCTAAAAATGCGGCTTGCGCTTTAAGAAATGGCGATTCGGTATTAACTAATGATTATATTTATTTTAAGGCACATCTTTAATTTATGCATTGCCCAAGATGATTTTCCTTCCCAATGGAAGAGGGCAGTTGTTGTGCGAATTCCCCAAAAAACTAAGCCGCAATCCATTAGCGATTTAAGACCCATTAGTGCACTTCCTGTCCTCTCTAAGGTATTAGAAAAAATTCTAATCAGACACCTGACATCTTATTTGGTCGTATACAACGTTCTCAAATTCGTGTACATCTCGAAGAGTCTAACCTAGCCTTATCGGACTAGGCTCGGAATCTTGGTGTTGTGTTAGATACGGAGCTGAGATTCAAGTCCCACATCACTTATCTGCTAAAGAATTCGTGCTTTATGCTACTCGTTCAACACTCGATACGTGGCTCATCAGGTCTGTTCTGTGTGGTTTCTTGGTTCTCTCCAGATTTCATTTCTGTGAGTTTGGTGTTATTTCTGTTTTGACTCAGTTAACGTAGACAGGGTTCAGCGCGTCCAGAATTCGTATCTTCGGCTTATTTGTGGCCTAAGAAAGTACGATCGAATTTATCACACCCTGGACATGGTGGGGTAGCTTAACATGAGGCGACGTCGAGAGCTACACTGCGCTTGCTTTTTTTATAGGGTCTCAGCCCTCCTAATTAACTGTACTGTAAAATTATTTTTAGAACTGATGTCCATCATCTTAACCTAGGAGTAGAGGGCTATTTTCTTATAGCATCGCAAGTGGTGTAAACTCATTGCCGTAAGGATTGTTGTGTCTTCTAGTCTCATTTTTTAGAAATGGATTTTTTTTGTAATCTCTGGTAGGATGATGTGTCGTACAGGTCGGTCTCCGTTAGTAATTTGAAATTTTGTAACTGTAAATCAATAGTGTTGAATTAATCTGGTTTTAATTATCGATTGCTTTTCTCTTCTCTAATTTTGTAGCGCCTATTTGATAGTTACTTTCGTTTTGTTCAAGTGACCGATGGAAGATCGGAGATCAGACAGTTTTACTGCACTGGATCGGTTATTGGCTATTGGTTTAAGTCCTCTTATGATATAATCTTTATAATATAATTCTTTTTTGAAAAGCCAAACTTAACTTTTCGTATTTTTGAAAGTCCTATAACGCCTATAACGAATTTTAATAAATATTCTAAGCAATATCAAAGTTGAAAATCAAAATTCCTCAGATTGCGAGAATAAGGTCAAATAAATACTCGAGATGTTTTTATTTCCTGTCTCGTGTCTCGTACGTTCAATCACTCTTTCAACATTTTCGATAATATTTCGAGTAAACGTGTACCAAACTCAGTTCAAGAACTTCAATCAGTAAATTCGTTTAGTTTCATTTTGGGCAGTTTCGAGCAGCTAAACAAAACTTTTACATTTGAGTTCCATTCTAAACGAAAAACATAATAGATCCATTATTTATAAAGGACCTGGATGATGAAAACTAAAAAATTTTGAACTCAGAAAAAAAAAATTAATCTACTAGAGAACAAACTAGAGATATTATATCCGTTAATTGTGGTTTTAACGTTGTGCCCATCAATAATCGTTTGAAACACACGACCAGACAACATGAAAGATAAAAATACAACGTTCTTTCACCCAAATCGGTTAAAAAAATGTACGTACATTTTATAGTTTCCATAAAATGAAATGAGGTTATCTTATTAAACTTAATTAAATCCTGATAATTTTAATAACGATCACGAGCACAGTTAGAAATGTTTAAAAAGTTTCAGGTAAAAATCGTAACCGAGCCAAACGAAGAAAATTGAAATTGCTCTCAAGTTTTGCTCGGCTTTGTTTCGGCCTTTGTCTTAAACTTTTAATTTGCAGTAGTTTTCCAATAAGATAGGCTCTTTTAAACAATTCTAAAGGTCATTGTAAAGATTACCACTTAAATCATGTATATGGCGAGTTGATGGAAAGTATTGGAATTATCGCTATCTGACATGCGAACAGAAAAAATAAATATTTTTGCAAAAAAATTATTAATTCGTTAAATTATAAGAAAACCGCTTCTTTAATTCGCTCGGTCTGGTATTAACTCGTTGTCTTATAAAGTGGACTTGGTTACCAACTTTTTAAAATTTGCTCATTAAGCCGATATTTTTACATAATCTTATCTACACTAATTTAGAGTGATTCATTATTGAATTTTTTTGACGTTTTCACCTTGGTATAGGTACTAAGTTTAAAAAATTTTTAAGTAGGGGAAATCATTGTGAACGCAGGAAATCTCGGCAATTGAAAACGAATCCTATGCTCTACGCACTTACGTAAATTTAGAATAAAAGTTATACATTAATTGTTATATGAAATCGATGGTTAGGAGATCGAGGGTGCTTGTTAAATAAATTGAGGTTGTGTAACGCGTTTATCATTCCGTATATTTAAAGATGTGCTTACGAATTAGTCCTTATCCAAATTTTTTATATTCGAACCGAAAGGCAACAAAGTTAAAATTCATTTTTTTCGTTTTTCAAGTAAGCGATTCTTATACATGAACTATAAATTATAAAGGATCAATACCCATAAACGGAAAATTCTGATAATAAAACTTTCCGTAGGAGTTAAAGATAGTAAAATATGTTTGTAATTAAGAATAATAATTAAATTAGTAGATATAAAATGTTGTCTTATTTTTTTACATAAAAAATAATAATTTTTTGCTGAATAAAATCCTTTACCTGGTGGTAAATCAGGAAACGTACGTAGGTTATTGGGCCTAAGAAAACCCTGACATTAATATATTTCTATAAAGACTCAATAATATCCTCGAAAAACTAATATTACTATTAGGTATCTGGGTTGGTTGAAATTGAAATTCAGAAACGTGTTTTTTAGAACAATTAGCTATTAGGGCAGACCCTGTGCATTGAAAGAAGTTACGGGAGAGAGTCCGGAGATCTGGTGCCCACCAGACGGCCGTCCCGAGCATTTAGGCTTATGCCTTACGCCTTAACAACTTTTTAAATTATTCTATTCCAAATCATTACGTTAGTAAAAATGATTCTATAGGGTGTCAATTTCAAAAGTTCCCATCTCCATTATCATCGCCGATCGCCTTAGTATAAAATAATGAAATTCCGCGAGACCCGTCAATTTTATTTGTGATGGACCTCCAAAGTACGTAGGTTTAACCCCTTAAATCTTAGGGGCCTTATGGGTCAAAAGGAACTTTTTCTGAAAGCCCCCTTTAATTGCTTTTACAACGATGTGCTAATTTATTATTTTGGGGTTAATGGTTTTGAGCAAATTACAGAACTACAGTTGGAGTAGTTAAAAATTGTAAACAGAATTTATTATTGTTTAGAGCATAATGCAGAGCATTTTTAGCACTTCATTTAATAATTTTTTTCCTACAGTTATTTCATTTTTTACTTTTTAGAAATCATTTTGGACCGTTTAGAACATAATATCATAAAAACTACCACTCCAAAAATAACAAATTAGCATATCGTTGTAAAGACAATTGAAGGCAGTTTTTGAAAAGGTGCCACTCGACTCCCCTTTTCATTAAAGATTTAAGGGGTTTAGTCTACCTTTCTTTGGGAGTTGGTTTAGAGAAAACTCAACAATTCCATAAAAGTGTCCCCTTTATTGGTAATAAAGTTTAACGAGTCTTTCACAATTTCAATACTTATTCTATATTAAGGTGAAGATATTGGAGGTGGTAAGTTTTCAAATCAACACTCTGTATATCAAAAGGTCACAAAATTTGTACGAGGTATGGGTGATCCTGATTTGATTTTCCCCAGCAGATACACCGGCGTATATTTATGTGCTTTAAAGGCTATTTTCCTATTTTGCTTTGACACACACCTTTTATAGAAGTGTAATAATTTGGAACTTCAAGAAGACCGTAATAAATACATTAAGGGCAGTTTAAGTGTTTTTATTATTTATAAAATAATAATAGAGCCGATATTATTTAGAAAAGTTAACTTATAAGTTATAAGTACTGAAAGTTGTTTACGTTTTATCGATACATCTTTTAGATTTTAAATATTCATTATTTCATCAAAATAATATTAATTAACAACTCGCGGTTGCTAAGACGTTAATCGATAATATTTATAAGAAATTTATCTAAAATATTTTTATGTTTATATTCTTCTCAAAAATCCAGAATCATTATATTACATTTTTTATTATGTTTTATTGCTTTTACTTTACGTACGATCGTTATCAAAATACTTCCTCAAATCAAAAATGTTGCCATAAAAAGTAGTGAAAACAAGTAAACGCGATTTTGAAAGATAATAAATACAGTATGGTCCAAATAATGCCAATTTTTACACCAAACTTTCTTAGGGAGGCTGGAAGCCTGGGAAGCAAAAAGCAAACACTGGAATATATAAATATTTTTAAGTTTTTCGATGCTTTCCCCTACAGCTATGAATTCTAATCGACTTCTTTTATACAATGAGGTATAGTATTTGAATATTTTGTATACAGGGTGAGTCCAAAATGGCGGATAAGCTCTTCAGTACGTTATAGAAGGCGGTTATTTGAACTAAAGAAAAATCATAAAAAAAATCTATCTGCTATATTTTGGTAGTTATTAAAGAAGAAGTAAACTGACATTTCGCAACATGGTACAGATGTTAATAATCGATGACAGATAAAAACATAAGTGACATAAGTCATCATAAGGGTAGTTTCAAAACATCAAAATTTCGATATTTAAAATTAATTTTACAGGATAATAAGATGTTATAGGAGCATTTGTTTTTGCCTAATAATTAAAAATCACGTGAATTACTAGAGGAAATGATGAAAAGTTTTAAAATTTGGCAGAATTCGGAGTTGAGTTCTCAACTTAACTTCTTCATATCTCAACAAATTAGCGGCTAGGAATTTTTTTAGCGTTTTTTCTTTACTTCAAATATTATCCCCTACAACGTACTGGAGAGCTTATCCGCCGTTTTGGACTCACCCTGTATTTTGGGAGAAAATAGATCTCTTTACATCACACATACGCAAGGGACACGACGTGGGAGAAATTGTACTATTATACACTACTCAATACACATGTACTGTCCTGCAACAGTGTTCCGAGTTATGTATTTATATATTCACACACCTAAAGCACCATTGACTTCAATCCACTCATTTAAACGTCATAATTTGATTATACCGGGTGTCAATTTGAAAACTTACAACCTCTATTATCTTCGCCTTAGTTTAAAATATAGAAATTCTGCAAGATTTGCCAATTTTATTACTGAGAGGAACACTTTAATCAACCATTTTGGATCTCTTTATATCAACCCCCGAAGGGGGGTTATATCTTAAATGGGAAGGGGGGGGGTAGTTTTGATGATATCGAGAATCTTAAAGAGCGAATTACAGCACTACACTTAAAGTTATTCGAAATTTTAGAAAAAAGTTTCAAAACAGAATTTATTATTATTTAGAACATTTTTAACAATTCATTAATAATTTTTTTTGCCTACAGTTACTTATTTTTTCATTTTTTACTTTTTGAAACGCATTTTTACCGTTTAGAACACAATATCATGAAAATGACTACTCTAAAAATAGCATAGCAGTTAGCATATCGTTGTAAAGGTAAAGGCAATTAAATGGGTTTTCAAAAAAGGTGCCACTCGACCCCCCTTCCCATTTAAGATTTAAGAGGTTAAGTTTAATCCCTGTGGGGGTTGATATAGGGAGAACGCAAATACTCCATAAAAATGTCCCCCTCGGTTATAAAATTGACGGATCTCGTAGGCGAAGATATTGGAGGCTGAACGTTTTTAAATTAACACCCTGTATAAGTCATAAAATGCTCTTTAGATAGTGTAGTAATGTTAAAACATACAGGGTGGTTAAAATTATTTTCCAAATATCGAACCCTTCAAACAACATTTTTCTTTAAATTTTCCAAATGGAACATTCTTTCTGTGCGTTATAAATAATACGAGTATGACAATTAACAGTTTGGTGACAATGACTCTTAGAAACGGATGGGGTTTTGTGGTTGGGCTATAGGAGGCCAATTGAAGATGTTACATATTATATTAAAATATTATTCACGGGAAAGCTATACTTTTGTAAAAAATAAAAAAACAATTTTAGAAAACGCCTCCAGTTTAATCTCGTTTCGGAACTTTACCTTTCAACTCGCTGAACTCCTTCGGAACGGTGTAGATATATTATATTGACTTCAATTATTCATATTTATATAATTAAACATATTTCCAATATTTTATAATTAGTTAACATTTTTTAAAGTTATATAACGAATTAATGGCACATTTTTAATTTTAAAGTAACCCAACGTGCTATTGACAAACATTTTCTATTTTTAGATCATTAAAAATTTTTTTTTAATTAGTCAAATTAATAAATCCCATTTAATATTATTGAAATTAGTTTAAATAAGGATAACGCGTTTAATTTAATTTAAACTTGAAAAGTAATAACTTTTTTGACCAGACATGCTTAGTATACAATTCTGGTAACCTATTTTTAAATGCAACTTTGTGTATACTCGTATATTTATCTATTCTTATTATATTTTTCTACTTTAACAATATCGGCAAAATTGACTCCAAGAATTTCGTGTTCAGCTTTCTCTGTACCGGTGTTGAAATTTTTATTAAGTTAGCATTATTTAAACTTTAAAACTATTAGTAATTTTAAACGAGAATCGATCTATTCAAAGAATAGCAGGTAAATAGGGACGCCGGTAAAAAAGGACGCGCGTTTTTTGGGAAAATACATAATCATATTATTAATTACCCACCCAATTGTTATTACTGTTACTCCACATTTCGTTTCGTTTCTTTGTGAATTAAGATCAGTCATGTACCACTCTGAAACTACACCTACAAACAAATAATGCCTTTTTATAGGAAAACCGTCTAAAATTGTACTAAATCTAAAGTACATACGTGCAGCGAAACAAAATATTTTTATTGGGTCATTCGTCATTCAACTCAGACGAGGATGTCGTTACCATATTTATTATAGGTAGGTACTACTTTCGAACTGGATTATACGCATTATTGGGCAAAGGAAAACTTTGGGTTTATCTTATGACGAATGCGAAGAGAATGACAGACGATAATAATTGGATAACTCTTGGATAACTTTAAACGACTTGAATGCCCTTTTTAAAATTATTCTGTTAAAAAAACTGATCATTTGAATTACAAAACTAAAATAGAGCTCCATTTTGAGTGCTAAAGTTATTTCCCACATTTGCCTTGAGTCTCGCGGCTTACGGTCATATTTTTTGAGCAAACCATCATAAGAAACAGGGTTTTTAATTTTTTTTGTAAAAAATTGAATTTTTGATTGAAGAAACTGTAAAAAATTGTTTATTGTCAATCAAAACGAGTGGGGCACTCACTCTAAGGTATCGCATCCTTAAAGAACAAAAACTTCTTATAAACTATAAAAAAATTAATTTTATTCTAAAACAAAAATATAACTGCACATTTTTACATTTTTGGGTTTAACGTAAATAGGTCCAAAAATGTGCTGGCGTCATAGCCTGTTCATATCTTTTTCGAACCTTTCAAAATTGGACTAAACTTAAAACACCCCTCTCCTGGAAGTTCCATATCAAAGACACAGTCCGCCAAAAAACATTTGTCACTTTTAATTTTATCAAGAGCGTTAGCTTTTGATAATAATCCTTCAGCCATTTCTTTACTATCAATATTTTGAACTTTAACACAACATTATGTTTTTATATATCTCATTATATTTGTCTATTTCCATCATTTTCGCCCAGTTTGTTAAGTAACTTTCAATTGATAGGCACAACATGCTATTCCATCTCACTTTTAGAGGCATAGCCAATGAAGGTCTTTTAGCCTTGTTGTATATAGCTCTGCCAAAGCGGTTATTACTTATATTACGAAAGTATTGTATCACTTGGATCACTTGCTATGACGCTTCTGGAGTATCACAGTCCTTGGCTAAAGATTTAAAATGTGTGCTGAACATCCAGTTATCATAGGTGGTACTTCAGTCATGCCTTCTTGTACTCGGTTTTGTTGTTCTTCTCGCATTTTTGACATCATGTTTGCAACGTTGTCTGAGAAACACTTCCTGTTTGGTTTTGCAATAGAACTTTACATTTTAGTTTTTCTTACTCTTAAAAAGCATCTAGTAAAGCACCACCAATAGCGAGTAGGTTAGGTGGTTTATATCCAGGTCTCGGCAGATTCATTAATTTATTTACCTAACCTGCACTGAACACTAAACTAAACTGAACAAAGGATACTTCATCACTAAAAGAGATTGCGCTCTAACTGGTAGATTCTCTACTATGAAACGTAAGGGGAATCCCTCAGCTTTAAACTAACATATACCAACTGTTTTCATATTCAACTCGAAGAGAAAAAAAACTTGATTCACAACAACTCTGATACGAAATATGCAGGGCCGTGATGTACATTTTCTTCAATGCTGGAATTAATTGAGTGTCCAATTCTTTCCATGCTCTAAAAGCATTTCTGTCATGTACAGACATTTTGTGCATTGTGCGGGCTCTTATAAGATTTCCTCAGTCAGAATAGCCTCTTTTGGGCCAGTCACTAATAGCAGACGAATTATCAAGTAATAAATAAAAACAAAATATGGTATCGTTAATTTGTAACAGAGTAAATCAAAAAACTTCTTTCAATGACTCCACCATTGCTGAACACTTTTCAATAATGCGAGGGCTGAACTCTTTATGAACTTCCGACGGTGGAATTTTTGGCTCTTTTTAACAACTTCTCCTGGAAGTGATTGGGGCGGCACTATGAATCTTTATTTGCCAAAAAATCCAAAGTAGTCGCTTATGTTTTTGATTTCGCTGTTTATACCGTCCCCTTACGGTGCTTACGGCTGAATCGACCACCTCTGTATCGTATCATAACACGGCACGGCCTCGAAGACATGCATATCTGTCTGCTGGTAATTTCTGACGCTCTTTCATAAGAGCAATTTTAAAACGAGAAATTTTTGATTGTGGCGCGCTGTACTAACGGGAGCTTTCGGAGTAACTTTGTAGAGTTCTCGGATTTCTTTTACCTTAAAACGCGGCAAAACGAAAGCTTTGCCAGACAAAAATGTAAGTGACTTACACTAATAGAAACAAATTAAAGAAAAGTGTTATCTGTAGGTTAGGTAAATGTAAATGTAAACACCAAACAGTAAACCTAAACACTGACAAAGCTAGTCTACACGTGTAATATTTGTTTCCTTATGTAGCACATTATAAAATAATAAAATAAAAGTTGACGCTTTTAGCTTATATCTAAAATTAACATCTTTCAAAAAACTACTTATTTCAATTAAAAGTGACCTAAAAACTTAAAGAATCATACAAAATGATAGAAACCAACTGCAAAGACAAACGGAAACATATTTAATATCGCGTTAACTTTTTAAAAATACGGAAGTAGGTCGCTCCTGCCGGGGCGAGATGCAGTTTTAACTTAGCAAGCTGTGCACGTATACATTGCACAGCTGACTAGATGAAGTTATAAATAAAGTTGCATATTGCTATTTACGAGAGACCCCTGCAAATAGTTTAAGTGCAAGATTTGTTTTGTTCCTTAGTAGGACAGTAACAAGGACAATTAAATGTTAAGGATAATACAAGGACACTCGCTCGATAAACAAAATTTTCATTCAGCATTGACTCTTTTTACTACCGTTCAAAATTGTTTCAAATTTGTATAGGGTAGAATGCTCAAAAATAAGCCTCGCCACAAATACGAAGATATCCTTTTTGATTCCTCCGAAATTGTTCATCTTCGTCCACCTTCACCTACAACCTACACCTTGACGAACCCGCTACACTGGACTGTTAACCAGTCCCTTAAACGTTTTTGAAGATGAATATGATATGTATTACTATTTATGTCTTTGATTAGCCTTTTTAGAGTCACGGTTAGCTCAAATTAAGTATAGGGGTTGCGAATTGCTATGGGTAACAACCGAATAATACCAGAAGTACCCAGGACTCAGGCAGTCGCCTAGTTTGCTTGAACTATCCTTTAGAATAATTTTGAATCCAACAAATTAAAGTATGTATCAACTTACGGATGGGGAAGATTCATCAATTATGATAGTGGATAATTATGATATTTCCAGTTTCGATATTAAAGAACAGTCTCTTTGGTATTACTTAACTACGTATTAATTTATGGAAATAAATTTATTTCCGCGGAAATTCTTCTACTTTTAAAATAATTCTTTCTGTGTATTTAAGAAAATAATTTTAAAACGGGCACGGTTGAATTATTATAAAATAACGCCTGGCTTTAAAATGTTAAAAACGACTGGTATAATGCCAATTTTAAAGACTTTTTACTTGCCAAAATAAAATTAATTTCTTCTCCGCGCTTTTAAGGCTTATTAAAATTTTTACTGCCGGTGTAAATTATTTTGTTTAATAAATTTCCTCCACTTCTCCCATTTAGCTGCATGTATTGCCATAGCAGTGCATTTTAACTTTTCAGGGTCTAAAATAAATCTTATAATAGGCCCAGTCGGTTCAGTCGTGGGTGATGAGTAGGTGAGCTACGTCACTACACGCTTGTTCTATTATCTCTACGTTTGATAGTTTTAGCTTTTGTGCAAAGGTGTAATTTCGATGCTCGTCTGGCAGCGCGATGACTTGGCTACGGCTAAAATCTTGAAATTGCCGCTTCCTTAAACCCTAAAAACCGTCTATCTAATATTAGAGAGATGGTTATTGTTTAAGAAACGCTGGTTTTCACACGCGTCTACCTCTGCTGTAAAAAGCGAAACACAACTCTTACGACCCTAAAGAAGTTTCAAGTGCAAATTAACATTTTATAGTACCTACCTACATCAGGAAAATTATTTATTTATTTCCAAATAGTAAAGTTGTCTACAAATTACAAACAAGGTATAGTCTGGTCATTTCGTAAAGTTTTTTCTGACTTACGCCACCAGCAGAGAGGTTACAATAATGAATAGATGCATCCCTTAAAGAATACAAGAATACAAGTAAGGTAATAATTGAAGTTTGGTTAGATCTTTTAAGGGTTTATGCCGCTCATTTAAAAAAACTAAATCATCTATCGGACCGTTAGTGATGTATTTATGCAAGAAAATAGTATTTTATGATACCACAGATGTTTCCTTTTCAAATACAACCACAATTTAAGTTTAGTTGAGACCCGAGTTTTCAATGCAGGTCTAGCCAGATTTCAACAATTATTAGGTGGCATCTATTCATTATTCCAACCTTTTTGGAGGTGGTGTAAGTCATAAAAAACTTTACAAAATGGTCCGACTATAACCCAACTACAACATGTACAGTAGTGTTTTGGACAGGTTTGCTCCACTTTGAGGGTTTTTATTCTTAACCAATCGCCAAGCTTCCCCCACTACTTAATTAGTGGAAGACATTTTCTTACATTCATTCGCAATTCACAAGTCATTCGTCATAATACAGGGTGTCAACTGTTACTTGGCCAAGAATGCCAGGGTAGGTAGAGGACCGATAGGCAAGTATTTTAAAAGCAGAAACCCATGTCCGGAAATGCACCCGTACGGAGCTATGGCTGTTTTTAACTTTTAGTTTTGCACCCGATATACACGCTACATGTCGTGTTTTAAAATAATTGTCTGCCTGGCAACCTATCTTTGCCTAAGAAATACATTGTTGTCGCTCAGGTGTGCCTGTGGCGCTGTGCTCTAAGTGCGTTGCAGTTCATAGCCCTCATACGCCAGATGCACGTCGGCGAGCTCCTGAAAGGTTAACCTGTTCATTGTTCAGCACACGTTTTATTGACACAATGTTTCTGAGCTGACATTCAATGCATTTCCTAGGCGACGATGAGTTGCCATGCAAACAATTGTTAGACACAAAACATGCTGCCTGCATATCGGACGATAAAACGTAAAGTTAAAAACGGCCGTAGCTCCGTACGGGTGCATTTCCGGACATGGGCTCCTATCCTTAAAATACTTGCCTATCGGTCCTCTACCTACCCTGGCATTCTTGGCCAAGTTACAGTTGACACCTTGTCATATTAATTCGTTATAGGTTATACAATTTACATTTATTTATTCATAATATTAACCAATTTTATCTACAATCATCATCACATACATATAGTGTAAACGAAGTAATGTCATCGAATAAAGCATTAACATTCAACATCATACCGCTTACCGGGCAAGCAAAACCTAAATTGATCACGATAACAAACATTCTAATCCGCACATGGACTAGTAAACCCAACTATTCATTGTCCACCAAAATTCTTTCTGCATGTACTGATAACGATATTCAGTGGCATAACGAGACTGCCGTCGTAGGAGCCGTATTAGACACTTTTACACAAAAATGCGTGCGTTATTCAGTTAATACGAAATACGAAAATGAAACGAATTTATATTAAATTGAATAAATTTTTTAAAGTCGCAGGGACTTCAAATATGGAGAGTGTTCAAGCACCATTATAGTACGTTTATCGGCCCGAAACTGCTTTACTGAAAGCGCATTGTGAATAGAGCATTTTGCCTTTGAAGCAAGATCCAGTCATTTGGCCACAGTTCTGGACGTTTTTTTCGAATTATTTCTCTTAATTTAGTCGGTACTTCTTTATAATAATGTTGATTCGCCATCTATCCATACGATTTTATTGGTTTTTTCAACGTTTGTATGTGTTTTTAACGTGCAGGGGCGGCCTGAACGTTTATCGTTCTTCACGTTGCCTCTTCCAGCACAAAACCGTTTATGCCAATTGCCAATCAAAAACTCTCTATCGAGACATATCTCCGTACACTTAATAACAAACTAAAGGTTTTCGTAGGAGTTTTCTTCAATTTAACGAGAAATTATCAGCAGTGGCTTGACTTAATGGCACCCAAAGAGATACACATGGTTCTAGTAAACGTGGCTTCGAACACAAACTTAGATCAGCTGTCAGCAGAACTAAGACCTTTAAAGCGTAGTATATGTCTAATATTTTGTTGCAATCAACCCCCCCCCCCCCATTTATAGTTCTATAAACAAACATCGCATATTTTATCTGTCTCCTATTGGACAAAAACTGGCCTCCGCCTGAACTCTACAGATCTCACTGTTTGATAATCTGGATACTCCCCCGGATAAACCGCAGGATACGATTTTGTAACTTTTTTACATTAGACATGTTGCGGTATGTCGAGTTCCAGAGCATCGAACAGTACTCCAACGCCGGCCTGTGCCTGAAACAATTCTCACGTCTCACAGTGTTTGGCTATTTGAAATTGGTTATAGAGAAACCACTTCTTTTGGGTACCGGTAACTTACGCTACTTGTAGAGAGGTTCAATAGAATCAATAGAAGAGAAGAATCGAAGGAGATTATTCATCATTGTACGTATGTACTGGTGGTAAAGTCACCAGCGCCAGAACGGAGTAGTCTTTCTATACTCACTTGTTACGTAGCCCATTCCGCTAAATATCCATTTTGCCAAATGTCTACACAGGCGTATCTGCACATTTGTGTGTAAAATACAACTTTACGAATGCTAATTTTCATTCATTTTTTCAAAAATACAAAAACTTAATTGAATGCGTAATGAATATTAATAATGTTTAGTTTACTTCTTCAACTTTCTCTCTATAAAATGTATAAATTATATAACAATACGAAATAATCAATTTTTGACAATCCCTAAAAAATGTTTTTCACGATGTCATTTAGGATGATTTAAAATTTTTGCGGTTGAGTAACTCCTTTTGAATTGTAAAATTATTCCAATCGAATTTTTGTTGACATTTCAATTTAACATAAAACTTTTGCAGCAAAACGTCTTGTGGCGTATATTTCCATCAATTTAATAACATCAATATTCTCATTTTACCTACGCCATCAATTAAAGTTCGTCATTGTAATAATACAATGATGCACTTATGTTTTTTTCATAGAAAATCGGTAGGTAAATTGAATTAACTGTAACGTTGACGTACCTATAAGTAATTAATTTCGATTGTAACACAAAAGGTAAAGAGTTGACGTGGTTTATAATACACGTTTGATAAGAAAAATTTTATGTTCATTAAAAATTAGTATTAATTATTTTTAGATTAAAATTTATAAGGGCTTTAAAAAATCAATTAGTGTTCGTAAACGTTAAAAAATGATTTTAAAATGGCATTAAAAATTCTAAATTTTATGGCAACGCTAATGTGATTGACTATTAGTTCCTAAGTTCCTTTACACCAAACTTACACATAATCAAATTTTTTCTATTCTTTAAATGATTTAATTTAATTAAAAATGTTAATAAAGACACTGCTCCAACAAATTAACGCACCACTACTAAAAATTGTAATGTTTGTTTAATATCACTTTAAATCATCCATAAGTTGTTCAAAAATTTTATGAGCGTATCAATATTTTTTAATATCCAAATTAACAACAAAATTGAAACAGTAACAAGTATTTTAAAAATTTAAATGTTTATTTAAGGGCTCAGTACGCTGTATGACAGCTTCGGAACGACGGCCCGTGCTTGAAATTAGCACTCTTATTCGATCCTGTTCGGAACTTTCCCAAAGTTTTGCTAAGGCGTTTGCTAAGTGGTTAAGGGTTGCAGGGGTGGTCGGAGGGCACGCACTTGCCTTCTAAGAATGTTCCAAGCATGCTCAATTAAATTCAAATCGGGACTTTTAGCCTGCAATTGCAAAGCAGGAATATCAACCTCATCAAAGTTTTCTTATACAATTCTGACTGCGTGTGGGGTCGAGCGTTATCTTGCATTAATTGGAAGTTGTCTCTAATATATGGGACAAATGGCACAATATATTGTTCTGCAATGTCTTTAATGTATCTTTAACTATTTAAATTTCGTCGCCTATTTAAGACGTGTAGATCTGTACGGGCTGTAGAAAATATAAGATATGTCACCCCGCACCATTACTGATCCACCTCCAAATGCAGTTCTGGGCTCAAAGTCTCATTGGAAATATAATATCTTTCATTTGGACGTCTTATAATTCGAATACATCTATTACAACCCTCTAAACAAAATCGGTGAATAAAACTAGCGCCCAATCTTCATTTATGTGGTTTCTAGCAGAAGTCAATCTGTATTGGCGCTGAACTGCAGCTAACTGTGGCCTAGTAGCTAGAATTATGGCTCTAAAATTTTCTTCTAGAAGACGTTGGCAAACTGTTTCGGTGCTCACCCGGTCATGTACCAAATAAAGTTGCCTTTAAAGGGCTTTTTTGTTAGTAAGGCGCTCTCTTAATGCCCGTATCCGGAGAAAACGATTCTCCACACCAGTGGTATAGCGCGTGCCCATCCTTTCCCTTATCATCTTTGATGGTTGTTGATGACCCGAGAAATTGTCGTGTGGCTCATCCCAAGCCTTGCAGCGATTAACGAAAACAAACGAAGAACTCTCGAAGAACGAAGAACGAGAAACAAAAGCTATCATGGACTTTCTCGAAGTGCTGAAAAGTTTGTATAGAATTTAGGAAGAGGGACAGTAGAAAACATATCCGTTTAGAAGAAGTTATAAGACCTCAATAGAGTTCAATTTTTTCGGTTTTCTCCAAAAATAAGGTATTACTCTTAGGCCCAGTTGAATAAACGGGATAATCTCGGAGTCAGAGTTAACTCCACGATCTGAATATAAGGTTAGATCTTAGCGTAAATTCGATTAGGTTAGTTCATAGGCACTTGGTCCAGGGTTAATCCATCAATTTTCAAATATATTTCAATTTAACTCAGAATTAGTTGTTGATTTATAGTTCAGTCAAATTAGAAAAAATAAAAACATTAACCGGTAAAAAGCTGGATTTTGGTATACAAGCTTATTAGGGCTTCTGGATAAACATACTAAATTGCCCACCCCACACATGTTGCGCTCGAGTCGCCATCTTGGAAGGAAGGTACACTTTGATAGTTTTTTGCCTATACCTCGGGAACTATTAATGATTTCGGAGAAATGGTTCAGATACAAAGCATAGTTTATTAAATTTCCTATAAAAAAACTTCCATACATTTTTTCTCTATCTCCAATAGTTTAGTGGTAATTTGCCGTTGAATTCATAGAAATGTCTTTGTACTCGCCAGATCGCCGTGCATGTCTTTGGGCAGCTTCGTTTCTGTGGCAACCATCGTTGTATCGAAAAGTATAACATCTATCGAATACCTTATAGAACAATGATATTTTTCAATTTTCGTGGTGATGCTAGAGGTATCAGTAGTACGTATAACCATCAAAGACGATTACGGATCTGACTCCGAAATTTTTTTTCACGTGATGAAAATATGCTGCAGAAATGAACTATCAGTGAATGCTCGACCTATAAGACCACCGGAGACTTTGGTGCACGCATAAGATCTTGCTCTACTACCATATGCTGCCAAGTTCTCGACCAATAATTGTAAGTGAAATACCGCAGGATATTCTCGGCGACCACTTTATATCTTTGAAAATCGTTTTTGCTAGAGTCAACTGAATTAGAAGATGTGCCCTGATAGCTTTTGCGCAACAATATTTTTTAAATTTTCTACTGTTCAACTCAGGATTACAGCTAAATTATTGGAGATAGAGAAAAATGAATGGAAGCTTTTTTATAGTAAATTTATTAAACTATGTTTTGTATCTGAGCCATTTCTTCGATATCATCAATAGTTCCCGAGGTATAGGCGAAAAACTAACAAAGTGTGCCTTCCAAGATGGCGACTCGAGCGCAACATGTGTGGGGTGGGCAATTTAGTATGTTTATCCAGAAGCCCTAATAAGCTTGTATACCAAAATCCAGCTTTTTACCGGTTAATGTTTTTATTTGCCGAAAATTGATCTAAATTGACTGGACTATTATGTTAATCGCGGAGTTGACCCTAAACTCCAGATTAGCTCGTTTATACAACTGGGCCTTTAAGTATGCGCAAACCCAACAGTTTGTCTTCAATGCCCCATCAAAGCTTTGAGTTGCAATTATCAAACAGTCATGATCACAATAAAAACAATAGGTAGTTCTTGCCATTTGTAGTTAAAAATTAAAAAGCGTTGGTGAGTTCGTTATTACGTTGGTGTCGTATAAACTTTATTTTTAATGCATCCACGACATAACGAATTTTCCAATGCCGAAATGGGGGATACGGTTTATAAAAAGCATTTGTGCACATTTCTATCACATCATTGTTTCTTCTCCTAACAGGATACTTTCCACCAAACGGTTTATTATGTTTAGTCGTCTAATTTTAACCGCAGTCCTCGAGGGTTTTTGAAACACCCTGTATTAATTTAATTATTACGAGTTTCAACAGAATTTCTCGTTTTTTTAAATCTTCTTGTTTAAGACGTGTGTGGTATGTTCGGTAAGATGCACATTAAAGAAGTAAAGGCGTGAAATTTCCCTCCCAAATTTAAACAATGATTAAGTTATAACAATATTGCATAAAATTAAGTATATCGGTAATAAAATCTTGATGATTCAACAAAAATAGAAACATAATTCTCGAGTCTTGGCGAAGTAGGACATGCTTCGATTTATTCAAACCGACAAAACACATAGTAAATCGCATTTGTATTGGTTATATTGCCGGACTAGACGTGCACAAGTGAAAGTGCAAAGCAACCTCGATTTCACTTTCGTTTAGTAGGCCGAACGGGTCCCACGACGTATTCAACTTGGAATACCGTTTTTTCCTACTTTATATGGTCGGATATCTTTGTTTTAAAATTGTAAATTTGTTGTTTAAACAAGGATAACGTTATTGTTAGGAGAAAAAATTAATAGAAACTCGAATGAGCCTAGAAACTTAACGTGAATTGGGTCGTGTGCTCCTTTACGAATTGCATCACACTCGAGACTATTATGCGACGAGATTCACTATCCGTGGTAGGATTGAGGAAATAGTTTTCGAAGCGTCTTAATTTAGTTCTAAACCAAAATAATGATCTCGTTTTCATTTTTTGACGTGTAAGCCGCACAAAATTAATAAATCATTTTTTTAAACACACACGTTACGAAACCACACTTCTTTCAGTTTTGTTTTAAATTCAAGGATAAATTTGCTTCCCGTTCTTCATTCTTCATTTGTGATGTGTAAATCCATCTCGCCCACGCTTCGATTGTATTTGTTCGAATTTGGTCAAAAGATGGAATTTTTAATTCGTTGCACTTTTTGCTCGATGAGTAATAAATTTCAATTAACGATAGGTACACGGCTTTTCGTCTTTTTGATAAATGATTATCTGACGATCCCACTTCACTTGCCCAAACGTTCGTTCACGGTTTGAAACTTTAATTTTTCAACTATCGAGACAATTGCTGACGGACACTTGAATAAGCCTCATCTTCGACTCTACTTGTGGAAACTCGAAGAGCGAAGGCTCTTTTCTCATTTTAAAAGGATCCCTTACGTACATTCGAGAAAAACGTGGATGCTCGCATCAAATCTAATCATTTCGGACTTTTCAGATGCCAGTAAGGCAAAACGACACACGCCTACGCATAGAGAGTCACTTAGTCACTTTAGGACTCTATATAAGAGACAATAGATGCATTCAGCGTAAACTTTTGAATAACTTACATTTACATGTGTATTTAGTTGATTCGCTTGTTTGTTTAGGCCGTTATGATTTAAAAAAATAAAGTGTGTCAATCGTGACTTAGCTATGTATGGAAGCTGTCGACACTTTTCCCTCTTTTGTCTTGTCGGAATCGCCTCCTTCGCATGTAATTACAATTTACATTACATACACCTTCCACAATATTATTTAAGGATGAGTAATTTATTATTTCAAAATGTTACAAAAAATAAATGTATAGACGCCTTAGTAGCTTTCTTCTAAAAAAATCATTAAGATAATGAGCTATATTTACTTGTGATTGGTATAATTAGTGATGGTTATGTAACTGGAGAAACAAAACGAGAATATACATTAATAAAATAGTGCGAAAATTGTTTAATTTGGGTCAATTAAACACAAATTTGCCATAACGTGGTTTCACGAAAGTACAAAATTTCTTTAGTTGGTTTTGCCAGTTATTTTGCTACTTCTATACATCTTTATTCCTTCCTGCGTTTTGATTGATGAACTGAGCAGTATTTTTTAAGTTTATCTACATATTGTCTATTATTCCCTCGGAAAACTCACTTTTCTATACAATACAGTGGCAATGAAGACGGTTTTTTTCGTAAAAAAAGGTCCTACTGTTATCCTGAATGACCTTCCACTTTCTGAGACAATCTTTTGATCTCAAATAACACTAAGATTGTGCTTGTTAACAATTCCATTAACATTTGTGTAGTCGGTCTGGATAAATTCGACTTCTTTTGACAAAATGTCAGCCTCGTTACTTTTCCTTTGATATTTCAGGATGTAAAGGGTTTTTCAACAAGGACTTTCTTTTTAAATTTTAAATAAGATACACACTTTGGATGAAAATTCTGTATTTATTTAGTGATATACGAGTATGTACAAAGTCTGTCATTTATGAATGAAAAATTATATCGGACAAATGTCCACTAAGCCCACACATAAAGACGTCGATCCCTTTTATCAAAATTTTCTGCTACATGTTCGCATCATTGCGCACCAATTACGCGTCGGATGTTGACTTTTAAGGCTTCAATAGATTGTGGATTATCTGCATAGGCTTGATCTTTCAGATAGAAGTAGTCTAACGGCGTTAGATCACACGATCTAGGCGTTCATTGAACTGCTGAATTTTCGTTTGGAATAAATTAATTGTTTCAGTGGATGTGTGGCATGTGGCGCCGTCCTGCTGAAACCACATATCACTTACATCCATATCATCAATAATAGGCAAAAAAATTGGCAACATAACACATTCCATTGACAGTAACAGCGTTTCTAGCCTCATTTTTAATAAAATACGGTCCAGTCACTCCTCCAAACCATGAAGGGCACCAAACAGTAACACGAGCGGAATGTAAAGGTTTCTCAACAGCCACTCTTGGGTTTTCTGAAGGTCAAATGCGGAAATTTTGCTAATTAACATAACCATTTAAATGAAAATGAGCTTTGCCTGAAAAGATGATGGTCGGCTGGCTTTAATTCTTGCACCAACTGAACCTTATAAGGCTTTAGAGCCAAATCTTCACACTACATTCGCCATGTGGTGGTCTTGGATAGGCCCCATTGCTGAGAACGCCGTAGAATTGATAAATTTGGATCTTTCTCAACACTTTCACATACACAAGTAATATTGGTAGCAGACCGACTCGGTCGAACACGTAT
Source organism: Malthinus flaveolus (assembly GCA_950108345.1). Taxonomy (NCBI): domain Eukaryota; kingdom Metazoa; phylum Arthropoda; class Insecta; order Coleoptera; family Cantharidae; genus Malthinus; species Malthinus flaveolus. Next base: position 71,500,846 of record OX467285.1, read on the forward strand.
TGTTGTTGGTATGTCATATTATGTCATGTACCAAACCATTTGACTCAAATTTAACCACCAAATTTTTAATAGCCGTCTCTTCTCCAATATAGTTTCTGATGCTTATAAACTCCATTTTAAGACGTTTGACCTTGGACAGTCAAAAATTTTTGCCTATGGCGCGTTTTCAGGCCTATAACATGATGGGCCTGCATAATATTTTCAGCATAGGACCTCCTCAAAAGTAAATCCTAGCCTCTTTACCTATAATACTAGCTTCAATTTGAGAGGTTCAAACTATTAGTGCCTCCTGTCTCGGTTCTCGTATTTTCTCCGAAAGGTCCTGCGTATGGCCATGTTTTAACTTAATAGGTGTCATTTATAAAAACGTACGAGGTTTTAATCTTGAAAGTCACACTATAACAAATTAAGGCAAAGTAGTAATTTTAGGCAAATGTGTGTCTGGTATTAAGAACAAGCTCGACACTTAAAAACTAGTTTAACACGAAATATGTTACTTGCAACTTGACGTAACTTGGTGCCGAAAACATTAAAAGCATTATCTGGAAAATAAGTTCATTAAACTAAAACTACAAAACATACAAAAAAAACAAAAAGTATTAATATAGATTTTTTTAAATACATTGTAAACAATTCCTAGAAATGCACTTTCGAATGTAAATAAAATAAATTGGGTCGAAATCTATTTAAAATATCAAAGCAAGATGGTGTCCCAAATAACATGGGTTGATAGTCTTATTATAATTTTGACGAAAAACAACATAAATTGTATTAATTTGTTGTATTTATATTTCGGGAGCCCACAAATTATGCTATTTTCGTTTTGAAGAAAATTAATGATGTTAAACTATTAGTTTTACTGTCTGGGAAAGCTCTAGTTATTGTAACAAAAATTACGGAAAATTTTCCTACATTGTGTTAGTGCCAGTAAGTCACGCCGAAGCGTGAAAACTTCGAACAACTGCAAGCTGCTCGTGAAATATCTGAAGAGTGGCGTTAGGAAAAATTTCAAAATTATTATAAAGTTAAAGTCTTTTAAAGAGGGGTGGAAAAGCTGAAAGCTGAATATTGTACAAGATACAAATAAGGGTAAATGTAAAGTAGCCTACTAAAACAAGAACTTCTTGTACAATGTACATCAATGCCAATTCCAATCTGACAACTTGCATCTAAGCATGTCATGATATAGTATTTTTAGAAAAACAATTTCCATAATAAATTTACGCAGTAATCATTTGACGTTTATGACGTATACACACACACACTCTCGATTAAAAAAAGTCAACGTACTAATTATTATTAGTAATTAGAAAAATAAAAGCGCAAACTCCCACACAAAATTCCATTTTGGTGTGATTTTGTCCATTTTTCTCCAATTCCACAATTAGTAATTTTTGCTAAACCTCAATTTCCTGCTTTTAAATGAACCGTTTTTAATTGTGTTTCTTGAAATATAATGATAAACCAGTATTGTCAGTCACCGAGAGGTTAACAAACTATAAGATTCGCTTAGAAAATACTCGGAAAACAAAGTATAAGAAAATAATTCTCGCTGCATTCCCTTTTTGTTATATTTTGCTTAATTGGTTTTTTCTCGACACATCATTTTGCTAACACGATCGATTAATTTCAAATAGCGCAACAATTAGCCTTCTTCGACGAGCTGTTACATATTATAAGTTTTTTCTATACTTCGTTAAGTAGACACTGCTAGTAGTACTCCTCCGTCTTCACGAAAACTCGTCCTTTAACTTTTTAACAGGTCCTTCATTTAAAAGGACAGGTTTTTCTTACTGGAAGTGTTTTAATTACAATCCGCAGTGTGAAAAGCTTTTAGTGGTATAAATGGCAAATCAAAAGCAATTCCAAAAACCTAGTTTGAATGATCTTGCAGCAGCTACACTCGCTCTCTCCCTCTCTCTCTCACTTTAAAGTAGTTCCTTAAAGGAATAAGCGCATTAATTATTTAATATGAATTGAAATTGTAGAGCACAAAATTATCTCTTGGGAGCACCAAAGATATTTGATAGATCTTTGACAGTTTTTCTAAAAATTTGAAAGAAATTTAAAAATGCCTATTATAGTTCAAATCGATCTTGCAGCACATACATCGTCTCTCCCTAATGTATCTCTCTAAGAACTGAACTGTCATTATTTTCACTAGAAATATCAATTGTAGAACACTAAATTATGTATCTGTAGTAGCAAAATTATTAACTGTAACTGTAGTCGTTTTTGTACAAAACTGAATCAAACTTTGAAGTTCTACTTTAAATCCATCTTGCAGCCCATCCAGTGCCTGTGACATTAGCTTCCTATTAAGGATTAACCATAATATATTATTTTTATTTCTCATCATCTGATAAAACTTGAGAGTTATCGAAAAGTGAGTGACGCATGCTCTATCAATTTTTTTAAGAGTAACTCAATGCCCAAAACTGAAATTCGCGATCTTCTTTTGTTTTGGAACTATAAAGCAAAAGTCCAATTTTTCAATTTTTCGCGAAATAGCGTTGTTTATCCTTTACTTCCAATGACATAATACAATTTTTTAAAAAACTATTATTTGATTGTAATTTTAATTTTAATTTAACATTTTATAATAAAGTTGGATGAAACTTAAATAAGGACCCCGCAACCCCGCATATAAATCATTGAAAAAAAGATAAAGAACGCTATTTAAATAGTAGTCGTATCCAACTATATGTTGTGTTTTTTTAAACAAAATTTTGTGTTATAAACCGAAAACTAACTAAGATAACTAAGTGTCTCAATAATATGTTAATAATAACAGCTGAGATGAGGTTCGTGAAGCTGGCCCAATCCAGAGCTAGGCATAAAAAAAGTGCAAAAAATATGCAATAAGTATGCACACAAAAAGTGTGCAAGTTTGATCATAAGACCAAAATGGGCGGGGCCAATTTCACGCCAGTCCCACCAACTGTCTCACACTTTTGCAACGAGGTGTTAAAAATAGTGCAAAAAGTGTGCATTCGAATGGGCTACTTTAAATAGTGTGTGTCCATCCTTTTCTTCTATAACCTGTTTTAGACGTCAGCCCCACCCGGTGACGCACATTTTTTCTAATCTAGCAGTAAAAATAATGCAAAAATTGTGCATTCGAATGGGCTACTTTAAAAAGTGTGTGTCCTTCCTAATCCCTTTTTTTATTAACCTATTTTAGACGTCGGCCCCACCCGGTGACGCACACTTCTTCTAACCTAGCAGGAAAAATAGTGCAAAAAGTGTGCATTTGAATGATCTACCAATAAGTGGGGTTATTTTTACAATATCCAAAATACGTAGGTAGACATCTTTCGAAACCTTACCGACCCTAGATGCGCAGAAGGGGAAGTGAGAAAGCGGTAGAAAATTACGCCCAATTCGTGTGTTTAGGTTAGTGTGTGATCTTGGTTAAGACGTTGTAAAAAATTTGGTTTTCTGCGCAGATCGGCGAGTTTTGGAACGATATCTATTTTATTTATTATTACATTCCAAAAATATAGCTCATTGCAAGTGTTAAAATTGACACCGTGCACCATGATGAGGTGCACACTTTCTTCTCAAGTGAGGAAGCTAACATTTTCACCTAACTGACTAAGACTGAGTAGTCCATCAAGCAGTTGGTGGATTTCTGGCTTAAGTTCTTCTGGTGGTAGGTTTTGGCTTATTACTTCAGCTCGGCAGCGGTAGGCTGCATATTTCACTCCTTTCCTAGGCTATATACACGGTGACTTCCACAATAGTACCACCAAGTACCACGAAACATCCACACCGTTTATATACTCCATCAACTTCATACTGTCAGCATAGGCAGCAGATAGAGCTTGTACAGAGCCATCAAATGAGCATGTATTTGTTAGGATTAAATACTTTTTCCAGTTTCACAGCTTCGAATTTGGAAAAGGACCCTACTCCAGTTTTCAGTCGCCGTTATTTCTTCTGACTCGTTTTCATCATGGTTACAATAAGCCTTAGTAAGCTTTTTTGCAGGGGTATTTTAGAGATTACAAATTACAAGCTTATTATCAAATATCCGTGAAACGAGAAAAACGGCCTTTTTAGTAGATACATTACATTTTAAGTTTGTTCGATTTTTCACAAATTATAACTCAAAGCATTTTTAAGTGTGCGACACTGGGTGGGTCTGGCGTAAAATTGGCCTCGCCCATTTTGATCTTACGATTTGGAAGCTATTATGAATAATTATAAGTCTAAATTTTTTGCACTATTTATTACGCCTAACTAAAAAAACTATGCGTGAATGGGTGGGGCTAACTTCACGGACCTACGAGATATCGACATTTAGCGAAAAGTTGAAAAATCGATCTTTCGCTTGTAGCTCCGAAACAAAAGAAGATCGCGAATTCTGGTTTTCACCATTGAGTTCTTCTCAAAAAAAGAGATCGAGGACGCGCCATCTATTTTTCGATATCTCTTATAGTTATCGATTTCTCCATAAGAACCACCGAATTTTGCCCTTACTATAACATATCTAATAAGTATGCAACAGTTCACATCTTTCAAAAACTCTCACGCTTCAATAAATAAATATTATAAAAAATTATTAATTAACATTATACGAAAATTGTTTTAGTATTCTTTAAAACTAAAATCTAAACAAAGATTAGATAATACAACATAATAGAATAATAGTAGGCAATTAATGGAAAGCGAAAGTTAAAAAAAAGTGAATTAAATTCAGCATGTGTCGATTAAAACCGAAAGTAGTTGCAAATATGTCAATGGGTTTCTGGCTCATGTTCTGAATGGATATGATTTTGCATTTGCAGAATAAATAATAAAATAGTATCTAAACATAGACGCTAACACGTTACCTTTTCATTTCCTTGTCTCGAATCGTTAAAATTTATACCACAGAATTAAATTATTCGCGCATCTAATTAATTAACAGTTCTTCTTTTGCAATTAGGCAACTTAATTTTTTTTTAAATTTTGCAACGTGCACTTGTTTGTTTACATATTTTAAACAAAATTTCGAAATTATTGTTTTTATACGAAAATTATCGATTGCGCTAGGAATAAATTTATTGGCCACTTTCAAATATGTAAATCTTGCAAATTAAAAAAAATTTTATTGTTTTATTTTCGGCTTGCTAAATAATTAAAACAAAAACGTAACGCGTAAAAATTAGGGAAAAATTTATGTATAACAAAAACCATAAAAATGACTTGCTCGAGTTATGAATGAAAAAAATATCGAGAGCGTTCGAGGATGTTGCGGTTTTCTATTCATTATTCAACAATGAAAAGTTGATAAGCGTTTTTCTTTCACTCGCAAGTGGTTACTCACGTTGTGGGTGGTTTTGTTCATTCGTGAATTATGAAGAAAATTTATCTAAGTTAAAATTAACGGATTTCGCCATTTTGTGGTTTTCCTTTTTATGGGTGATTCACTTTAATTTTTTTTGTTGAAATCCGATAAATGAATTATCGTATATCATTCGATCTGATATACGTAAAACATTTATTTCAGTTTTCTTTATTGTTCTTGGTAGAAATTAGTTAACCGATAATTAATTAAATTTGCAATTCAAATTTTCTGCACACAATATAGGTGTATAGAAAGCAGTTTCGATAAGAAGATAATAATGGAAATGGCAGTTGAACGAAGTACTTCGACTAAACTTAATTTCTCGTAAGAATTAATACATTTCGTGAAGGTTTGCAGTTTTCTTTGGGGAATTTGTCAATTAAGGTTATTGGGTATTATTGTAGCAACTAGAAATAAATCAACTCGATTTAATGTTGAAAAACCTCTAAACCTCTCAAGAGACGAACGCCTATGCCTATACAGCTTTGCAAGAGCTTTACATTTGTCGAAAATTTTCTGACAACTCGTGACTCATTTTCTTCGTGAAAAATTTGAAACCCTCCTGTACATTATAAGAAACAGTGGGATAAAGTATGCCGCCGGTTTCTTAATTATATGCAAAATTAACGGCAATTTTGCATGTTGGAAAATTATTTTACCTCGTGCCCCCTCATCATAATTTTTTCAAGACAGCGCCTATAAATTATGTCATTATAATACCATTTGAAAGAAATACTATTAAGTGTAAGATCTGATAACAATAACTCTTCTTTTTACATCGATTAAGTAACCGTGGCATACTTTATATCATTATCATTATAAAGAAAATTTCACCTAGTTTTATAATAATAGGCTAGCTACGTTTTGTCGAAAATCGCAGCTTGTTTAGTTATAATTTAGATGTTGTAACGTTTTTTGTTTAGTTTAGTGAACATATACGTAGTACGTACAACTAGTTCAAACTTGGAATCCGAAAATCGTATAACCATTCTGATAAAGCAAAATCCCGCATACAGGTTGTCTCGGGAGGAGTCTACCAAACTTCAGTAGTGTATTCCTTACGCCATTTCAAGCAAAAGAAAGTTATACGTAACACCAAAAAGTTAGTCGAGGGCTCTGTATGTTCGGCTAGCACAATGCTCAAACTCGAGACTCCGCTGGCACTGCTACCGAAATACTATCTTTGGGGAAATGAAAGAGCTGGTTAATATAATGCAGAAAAGATTAATAACCGCGTTGCAGATAAAATTCGGTTTAATCCTCAAATAATACTGCAGAATTCGTAATCTGGGGCTACTTTTTGACAGCTTGAGGGTTTTTGTCATTGTTATAGATAGTTCTTTATGGAAAATGATAAGAACTATGAAACGGTACCTGGCTCCAGACCATACCGAAATTTTTTCAAGAATATCTTGAAAATGCATTGGCGCAGTTAGGCCGGAATATCAAAGAAAGTGGCGGAACGTTTTTAATTTCATCCAGAACCAATTGCTCGAACAAACAAATCCAGAGCTTCCGCTGATCGAGCTTTTTTTTTTATTTGTATTCAACTTTGGTGTAACATGGTCGTAAAACGCGTTTTAAAGGCCATTTCCATTCACTTTTAATAAGGTGGCCAAGTAGCCCCAGTTACGGGGTAACTTGGTCATCCAATAAATTTTATTTTAAAATGTGGTAAAAAGGTGACCATACTATATCTGATTTTAAAAAAAATTTCCACAACAACCCATAATTCGATAATCTTTTCGAATGGGACCTATGTATAACTTTGTCGCTTAAAATGACTTAAGAAAAACACCCATGATTTGAAAGATTCTTCTTGGGACTCAGGAATACCCTGTAATTATTGAAGACTAATAACCTTTTTCAGTTTGAGGTTCTACTTGATTTGTTTTTTTTTCAAATTCGAATAATAATAATCGCATTTTCTTTATTCATCTTTCAAAAGAAAAACATTAAATTATTTTTCATTTTCGCTATGGGGATCTCGCTTATTCTGAGTTAGAAAACCGGTTAAATGAAGAAAGTAGTCCAGTTTTGAAAAAGTAATTTATTGACGAGTTTAAATTTTTGGGGATATGCTCAATTGTTTAAATATGCTCAAAAAACTAAAAAATCCAAATTCGAGTTTGAAAATTAGAATAAAATTTATTTCTCATTACTCATTCTCATTACCAATTTTTAAGATAATGCATCGAGCTGTCGAATTTTAAATGGCACCCTATGCAAATTTTTACATTCATGAAAAGAGCGGATTTTTTTAACTTTATTTTCTTAATTAATTCACTTTGTATAATCTTAGTGGAGTTATTACATTTCCACAATACGCTATTACGCACTTGTACTTAACTAATAAAACATCTTTCCATTTGCTTTCAGATCTTAGCCTCCTGAAGTCTCCTGAAGTAAAAAACGAAGTTTGAAAAGAGGCCATAGAAGCTACAGAGTGATGTGCTTAGAAGTAGGAAGAACATATTTTCTGACAGTTCAACTTCATAGCTAGTATAGTCGAAACGAAAATGTAAAACAGAAAAGGTACGAGTTTTTCTATTTTCTTTTTCTAGTATTCTATTCATTACAAAATGCACTTTTTTTCCATCAGTTTTTCTTGTGTCATGTGTCACCATTCATTTATGTTGGTATTACTGTTAACAACTTAACAGTGCAACAGTGGACCTCCGACCTTTTTAGTGACGGAGGGTGACTTTCCCTGGTGCTAATTATATTTCAGAGGCTTCCTAGTAGTATAATATTGAGAGCTAGAGAGAGGGATTTATAGCGCCGCAGGCGCATCTACTTGATTATTCAAGGTCAAGCGGCTTAAAATGTAGTTCGGGACTTTTAATAGTACCTACTTGACAGTGTCTCAAAAAAAATGTTTCACAAAAACAAAGGAGGAAAATTACTAATTAAATTTGTATATTCTTTCGGCTAAACAAAAAATATTTTTGGATAATTACTGGACCCATTATTAACCCGGGGTTCTAGACTTTAGCTTATGGTAAATCTGGGCCTGGGACCTGTTTTCTTATTCTTATTAGGTATCGATTTTAATGATAATATATATAATATTGGTTTAAATCTGCATAAATGACAAACCCGCGTGTGATTGGCGCTATCTTACGTAATTTCCAATAACTGAAACGAAGATATTTTTATTCAACATAATTCTTATAAAATGAGCTATATTGGTGCGCGCCTAGGTCTACACGCAGCATCACTAAAATATTGTACGTTATTATTAATCATTATAGTTGGTTGATGAAAGGAAATAAAACAATTTGAAAGTGCATAAATAAAATAAGGTCTTGCAGGCATGATAGGGGCCTGTTGCTCCAGCATCGTAAGAATCCCTATAAATCCCCCACTGTCCCCCTGTATATTTATAATTATATCACACCCAAGTGTAAAGTTTTGACAGTTAATGAAAATTATTGTTTAATTCCACATTTTTACATAACTGGATGTTTCTGGAAGATAATTTTAGTGAAAAATAATTTAATCATAAATTTGGAGTTTGGAGCTTTCACGCAGTTACCACGGAGACGGGACTTAAACTCAGATAAAAGCCGAAAATTGACCCCCCAAATTAACTTTCATTATTACCACAAATTGAACCAAGATAAAAACCCAATCACGTTTTTAAAAATAACTACTATACAGGGTGAACCAGACCACCCGTATTAGGCTTTTTTTCGAAGAACGGTTAGTCGTAGAGAGTTGGGCCAAAAAATTTTATAGCAAAGGCCCTAATAAAAGATGGAATGGTGATAAAGTGGTATCGTTGAAAAGATCTCAAAAAAAATATGTAAGTTTGTAAGTTAGCCATGTTAAATTTGAGTTTATTAACTTCAATCAAATATTATTCAAAAGGGGTGGCAGTAATAAAAATTTTTTTCTCTACAAAACTTACTTAATTTTTAGAGTGCCATTTAAAATTATGAAGTTCTCGACATTCAGCAACAAACTCTTCGGCACCTCTCCCCGGAATACAAATATCACCATTCCATTCTTTAGTAGGGCTTTTGCTATCAAATTTTTAGACCCAACTCTCTACGACCAACAGTTTTTGAAAAAAAAGTCTGATACGGGTGGTCTGGTTCAACCTGTATTTAGGTACTCGCTCAAATTTCCAAAAAACGGGGGCGATTTAAGTTTGTTTATCAAGATTTCAATTAATTGGTTAGTTACACACTATTTTTCGATGCGTTAGCAATGTCGATAATATTTTCTGTTTTCTCATTTATAATGTTGATTTAACCCCAGCCCTACATTGCGTTTGAAGTTTATAATGGACTATTTTTTGCTAAATATATTTTTGAACTAAAAATGTGTGGAGGTCACGAAGATAAAATTATTTAAAATATGTATAAATATTTTCTTGTAGATATTTTATTATTTTTCAATTATTGTGTTGTTATTCAAATTTACAACCAATCAAATTCGTTCAATATACTGTAGCTTACCACTGATAAGCTCGCATTACCATAACAATAATCTTGTACATGGATTTGTTTAAAAAAATAAGTAGTAGCTAAATAACTAAATAGTTCTCTTATGTTTATGGAAATTACTTAATTTAATTAAGATTGTGTATGGGCGCGACCGTGTAGAGACAAAATTTACATCATAGACGTTTAGATAAAATGAAATATCTTAGTTCCTCTCGTTAAAATTTCACCTAAATTCGACATTGAGAGAAAGAACGATAATGCAACATTTCAAGAAATTTATATTTTCAAATTTACCAGGTGTCCCATCGAAATATCTTTAAAAGTATCTCAAGACTCCTCCCTATTTGCTCCTAAAATATGATTTGCTTTCATTCCACCCTTTCAAGAGTTGAAATTTATTTTTCAACGCCAGTTGTTACTTTTGCATGCATTTTGAGTGTGAAAAGTCCAATTTTAAGCACTTGTACGAAAAAAAAAGGTTTTCAGTCCCATTTAGCGTATACTTCAGAAGCCTTTTAAACCGTGAAATCTTGTCTGGAACGATATTAAAAAGTGTGTAAAAACAAATCTTGAAATGTTTCAAAAATTTTCCAGGATTTCCCGAAAATTGTTATTTCTAATTCGATAACTGTCTCCGAATAGACCGAACAACAAACTAAAATCTAAAAAAAATTCAGGAAGTGTTGGGAACTTCCTGAAAATTGGTATTTTTTTATTTAATGTGTATTTTACGTCCACATTAACTACTGTGGTTATTAGCAGACGGGACCTACAGCTTTAGGTGGGTTCCGAACCACCAGGACCGGGTACTTGACACATAGAAACACTCCAGTGGTGTCAGCCGGCTTTGAACCTACGACCCTTACATACGCATGCGACGATGCTAGCCTCTAGACCACTCCGGTCCTGAAAATTGGTATTATTTTTGATCCTATATCCAATGTACTGAATACTGAAAACAAATAGCTTTATAGAAACATAAATTGGGAAATGTTTTAGGACTTTTTCGGAATTTTTTACTTTTCCTAGTATAGTAAAGCCTATAGATAGACTATAAGACTATACAGTAAACTAAACTTATAGCGGAAAATCTGAATTTAATGGTTGGACCGCCGAATGCGTCTAGAGTCGGCCCACCGAGGGCGGTACAGACGTAACCCTAATAGTTCAAAATTAAACTTCTTAAATGCTGCGTTGTTTTTGTCTGTTAATTAATTCTGCTTTTGAACAAAATCAAAGTTTGTATTTAGAAGGAACGTCAAGATATCGAGCTCGAGCTCGAGCACGGGCGAAAACTATTAGCTGTGAGGGACCCCTAAAATGAATCTTTCTTACACGCGGACCTGCTTAACTTCATAAGAGGCCAGTGTTGCCAAAATGGAATTTAATAAGCAAATGATATTTATTCATCTAATAGAAAAGTAACAAAAAATTAGCGAATAATTTGAATTGTTTTCTAATTAGTTCATTTATCTTATCTAAAAGTATAACGTTTATACTATCTAAGAAGGCGCCTAGAATATTCATTACTTGATTAATGATAAAATTTATAAAATTCAATGATGATTATTAAAAATATTAAATTACAAATTATAATGATTAGCTTCGATAAGTTTCGCGTTTTTCATTTCCTTTTAATTGAATGTTGTCTTGATTGAATCGCGCGGGAGATCATCACACGCCCGAGTTACTTATCATTATTATTCACTTACTAGTTAAGTGTTCGAAACGCCTTTATCTCCAAAATCTATAAATTATGAGCAGGTGCCTTTTTAAAAATGAGTACGTAATTCAATTGATGCATATGAATTAATATAAATACACAGTAGATGAAAGTGTTTGTGTGAGGCGAACGTAGAGGTGGTAGTTACCTATCTACAACCGCAGGAATTTTTTAACTATTTTGATAAGAGTTGCAGGTAGTGTCATTCTGTCATCCAATATTTTTGGATATTTGATTTTTTTTAAATTTGCTTAAATAACCGTATTTATGGATTTTTTCGGAAGGTACACAACAGTTGAGTTGGGGCACGTTGATACGATTTTTAAAAGAGCTTTAAATTATACGTCTCTTTTGAATTTTCTGATAGTTAGATCATTTATGTCAATGCTTTAGTTATTCTAGTTTTTATTTTTAATATCAGTTTATTTATATAAAACTTTATTTACAAACTATCTTTTCTTCCTTTTTCTGTTAAATGTGGTATTTTACGTCCGCATCAACTGCTGGGTTATTAGCAGACGGGACCTGCAGCTTTAGGTGGGTTCCGAGCCACCAGAACCAGGGCATTTGACACATAGAAACACTCCAGTGGTGCCAGCCGGCTTTGAACCAACGACCTTTACATTCGCGTGCAACGACGCTAGCCGCTAGACCACTCCGGTCGTCAAACTATCTTTTCATTATTATAAAATGGGAGTGTGTAGAAATCTGCCCCGTCATAGGGGCACAATGATAGATACAGTGGGGCAGATAGATACAGTATGGGGTACATACTGATTTTTTTAAATATATAAATTTATTCTAAAAGAAAACAATAGAAGAGAAGTCTAATTGAAAAGTAAACAAATATGCAGTTCTGTTGGTCCCTTTGGTCTCTTTTTGTAACTGGTTGGTTGGTAACTGTATACAACATTTGGATAGATAAATGTTCACGAACAAAGTTTTTTCCTTAAGGACGACACTTGGTGTACTGGTAGACCTAATTCTTAACTTTTACTAAGAAACCAAGATAATATACAGTGGGTGTCTTTTTTGAAATTTTATTATTACGAAATCGTTGGTCTGTTCCCGGAGAAGATAGTCGGATTTGATTATAAAAATTAATCTGGATCTGGATTATTAAGGAGGGAGAGCAAGCTCCCTGCACTTGGGCCACTTAATCGGGCCCATTGTACTACCTCCAAGCAGCCTCCCAAGACAGTGACAGAGCACATGTTCAGCGGTTTCGTCTTCTAGTTCGCATCCCCGACATATGGGATTGTCTACCAAGCCCAGAGTGTGAAGATGTTTGTGTAGTTGACAGTTTCCCGTAAGTGTCCCTGCAATTATTTGTAGATTAGTTCGGGACAGCTGTAGACAGTATTTTGTTAGCTTTTTGGAAGGCGCCAGTAAAGCTCTTTTGCTTTGGCGGCACCCTTCTTTGCTTGTCCATGCTTCCATCTGTAGTATTATTTTTAAGGAGAGTATTAACAGTTGATACGGCTGGTTTGATGATTGGCTCAGGGCCACAGGGAAGGCTGTTTGAACCTTTCTTGGCCAGCTCGTCTGCTTTATCGTTACCCTCATTTCCTTGATGTCCTTTGACAGAGTGTAAGAACATTGTTTTTTGATATCTGGTTCAGCAGCTCTATACATTCCAGCAGGAGACCAGAGTATAGAAATTAATATCATCGTCTTCAGAAAAACAAAATTTAGAAACAGTATTACTTCATTACTTGAGCCAATATATGGGTTCATCAGAGTTAAATCGGATTTTACTTGCGGTGTTTGGGACTTCTTTTGTTTACAAATCTTTACGGTGTCACTTATGGGCCTAAAAATTAAAACTCTACGTAGGCGGGTTGCTCATTGTTCAAAATCTTAATAATCTGTAATCGAAAAAAAATCATAATCTTTAAATAAAAAATGCACTGATAACGTTTATGGACAACTTCATGTATTGCTGATTATACATACTTATTAATTTAGTGTAGTACAATTATAATTAACTAACTACCTACCTATAATCTTATTTGTATGATTCGAGTGTACCTACGTAATCGTTTAGGAAATATTGTTCTTCTTCCTCAAATTTCAAACAAACAAAAACGACCGAACTGATGGATCTACGAAGCGCGTTTTGCGAATTGGCGATTTTAATTATATTTTTCACAATTCCACGCAAAAATGATTCTCGCTTGTTCCGAGAAATCTCCTTAATCATCGTCTGGGGTCTGGGGGTAAATGGGATATGCAACTTGCAATATTATCAGCAGATAGGTTTCCAATTTGACCCAAATAGATTTAAACCGTGCGGTTAGAACTTTTTTGAAATAATGGCAATTCTTTAAATTTAATTTCACGTCAATAGAGCCATATATTTACATCTACTAATAGATATTTATTTCAGATACCTGCTAACGATCATGTTTTTTTTGCAAAATGTAGCACACTTGAGTCGAGTGAATTTTTAATTTTCAAAATTATTTTAATGAGAAGTTTAAAATTAAATAAATTATTTTTTTTAAATATCAATTTAGTCTTACACAATTATTAGCGTTTTAGTTTTGAAACAGGTATTTAACATAGATTATATCGATTATTATATAAAATACTTACGATGTGCAAAATTTTAAATTACCCATACAAATAGGTGTATCCACAGGTTTCTCTACACGTGTCCGAATAATAAATAAATAGTACGAATATTTTCTACTTCAGTTTTCATAAAAATTATCTTTTAATCTGATCGTTATTAATTATCAAAACCAAGCAGTATTAAACAACCAGTCCGTGGAGGTTTATGAACTGTATAAAGGAAATTGCCACAGTTTTTGAATTTCCGTGATGTCAGATCAAAAAAGCAAAAAAAAACGTTCCCATTATCCATTATTGACTGTCTTACTTATCCTCTTCTTCCTCTTTAGAGAGGCCCCACGAATCCAACCCCCCTTCAACTTTCTAGCTACTACCATTTGCTTTCAGAAAGAATTACTTCTTTGGGGGTGTGCTACCATAGGACCAAGTGTAATTGTCAACTCTTAAGCAAAATCGCTTTAAACTAGAGAGGTTGAGACGTACGTCGAAACGTCGGGAGGATTTCTAATACTCGTGACCAGTTTTTCTATTTTGTTAAAGATATTCTAAGATAGGTCTATATCAGTATGTACTAGGGGCAAGTCGGCGAGTTACCAGTTCTCTAAGGGTCCGTTAACTTGCCCCCTGCAGTGAATATTTTTTTCTGAAAACCTACATCTCTAAACTACATACTTAGCATCGGTTAGCACCCAAACCCCAAAGCTATCACCACCCCCGTTTTCAAAATACGATCACTTAAAATCGGAGGGGGCTAAGTTAACGCTACTTCTCCTCTCATTGTTTTAAAATGGCCAAAAGGCTAAGCTTTGTAATCTACTGAGCTAATAGTACCCAAGTCTTAAAGCTAGTACCACTACCCTTTTCTTTTTTAAATTGGGGGGGGGGGGGGGTCGACCCTATTGAGCACCACCTGGCACTCGATTTTGAAACCATTTCCCTTCGGCCTTTTTGAAAATATTTAAAAGCTTTTTTGGAGGGCTTAAGTTAACACTAGCCTCCTCTCTCCCAATTGTTTTAGGGCGACCAAAAGCTAGTTCTGTAATTATCCCCATTATCTTCGCAAGAGGGTAGTGGTACTAGCTTTAAGATTTTGCCAGAGCTAGCTTTTGGGCGCTCTCAAAAAATTGGGCAGGCCAGCGTTAACTTAGCTCCCCAGACCTTAATAGGTCGTATTTTGGAAACGAGGGTGGTGCTAGCTTTGGGGTTCGAGTGCTAGCTGGTGCTAGGTGTGTACTTAGGTTTTCAGAAGAAAAGATTCACTGGGGCAGTCCAAGTCCAAGTTAATGGACCCCGTTCTCTAGACTCTACATACTATAGAGGTTACAGTATAATTTTTGGACGGGCCGAAACAGCACCAGCTGCCACCACTCGCAATATTGACTCGAATATAATAGATAATCAAGTTGAAATTCGTCCTTTTATGATTTTCCACTCAAACTCAGAATTAACCCTTGCCTCCACGTATACGGGAAATTAATCCTCTCAATTCTAAAAGTAAATCTTTTTATACACTGCAAATTTACTTCACAAGAAGCAAAATTATGTATACAAATAAGGAAATAAGTATTGATAAAAGTTAGTGCACCGCAAGACCGACGGCATAAAATCTCTCAAGTTGGCTCTTTGCTGGAGAAACGGAAATAAAAAGTAAAATGAATCATAATAAGCAATTATAAATATAATATCATTAAACACATACTCGTCAATGAATTTATCTTGGAATATTATCGATAATAACTTAAAATTGTAAATATTTATATCCTTATTAGATAAAACAATTTACGTCTAAAATTCTGGCAGTATTTAAGTTTTTTTTTGTTTTTACCACTCGTCGCATTTCAAAATTATCTCGAAATTTATAATACGCACAGAATCATCAGTAAGTACCTACAAATAAAAGAAGAACAATCAAACTTAAGTACACGTGTGCTGTTTTTGATCGTTGGGTACGTATCGTTTGGTTCTATGTGGAGGTTCAAGTTGGCACATTACCGTAAGGTAAATTAAAACACGTTACGAATGACATTTGATTTTGATGCTGTCTTTTTGACACAAAATCAAGAATTTACGATCTTCTTGCCATATATCGGTGCCAACTGCCATCAAAAGTTTAACACCGCTTTATTTTTTGTTTAATATACAAAAATAACTCGACCGAAAGTTTCCCAAACTTCCTTTTTGTTCTACTACGAATAACAGACGTACACCGTGTACCTACGGTTTAAAAAAATCGCAACCTATCGTATCATCCTAGAGGTAAAGTTTCACATCGCATTCTTTTTGCATTTGTCAAGATATCGAATTTCTAGCGAAAATGAAATGAATAGGCGCCAGGAACTAAAAGAATATAACAATCTACATTTTGATAAGATACCTAAGTGGACTCGGAGTCATAATTCCTGATTAATAATCCTAATTAAAAAATTTTGCTTGTAAAACTTCACTGGTGGAAGTAAGTACGTAAAAAATTGTAACTTTAAAAAATAAAACTTCGCTATTGATTACTTATTGATTTAAATGGAGTTTAATATCGTTTTAACCTTCACAATCTGATAGAGCAATATCAAGGTTGACAATTCTTATTAGCTATGCATTCATTTATGCGGTATTGTTTTTACATTTTAATTTCAAGTGTAGTGTTACTATAAAAGCATAAAACAAACTTAAACTAATCGAAAACGTAAACGAATGAATCGAATTTAATATCGCGTCATCACGTGGCACCTTTGAAATTACTCTCGGAGCGCATCACGGATGATGGCTTTGTGAAGTAACACAATCCCAAGAATAAACAATTTAACTCAAATGCTGCACTTTCGTGGCTAAATTAAAATATACGCGGCTTAAAATTAGTTTCAAAGCGCAAACAAGAAATGGGGGCTCCATCCAAAATTTTCATCTTTAGTCGTATTCACGTGCTGCGCTGCGTTAAAAAAAGTTCTTTCAACTCTTTCTTGTACCTTTTAATGAAAAGTAACTTTTAAAAATAAGACCAAGGATCCCAGTTGTAATAAAATAAAAAAAAGCTAATCGTTTCCTTGTTTGCACGTACCTGTAGGAGTACCGTTACATCACAAACATCTTTATTTAACGTTCGTCAGTAGGTGAAAATTCAAGTCCACACCCTTCAAAAGAGTTATTGTACTTTATGCACACTCATTTACACAAACAAAATTTACATAAATTATAATTACTCTATAATCGAATTAATTAAATTATCAAGTTTTTATTTATCTTAATTAATTGTAAGAAGTCTGCGTTTATTTATAGCAATTTATTAGCTGAATTTAGAAATTCAAAGTCCTTTAGCCTATAGCAAACAAATTTAATGCTCTTTAGCCTATATGGGAATTACGATGTTGACTTAGTGTTCGAAGTTCGAATTTTGGCTTCCTCAATTTATTTAAAAAGACTGTAAATATGTTTTTTATGGGCGTCACAGTTCACTTCACGGAAACAAATTTGGGGAAAAAAGTTCAATATTAATCAAAGAATGAACAAGATACCTTTGTATTAGTCAATAGGTATACAGCGTTCTGAGCTCTTCCGAACTAGCTTCTTGGCTCTACCTATTGTAATGCCTCCTAATCAAAGCCGCCTTATCCATTTGTTTACGGTTTTACCTGTTTTATATAATAAAATGCTTTCAGGTTCCAGGTAAAATTTTAAAAACTTGAATTTTATCCTAGAAGCTAATTCGGAAGATGTTGAAAAGGACTATACGTCAATAGAATGCTTTCTGTGCTTGACTTATAAATAGTCCGAGGGGCAGCGAACACTTACTAAACCATAAAGTACAAAATTTTTAACTACGCAGGATGAACGAACATTGCAAATGAGTAATAAAACCGACTGCCTGTTAAAAGTGGCAGCATTAACTTGGGGAAGGCTCAAGAAGGGTAGATTTTGGTTCTTTCTTAGTTTTTTGCTTACAACTCGAAAACTACGCACTTTATGAGAAAAGTGCGTCTATATAAAAATAAGGTGCACTCAATTTTCTACAAATAATATTTCCTAAGTTTTTTTCCTCTGGTCAACAATTTAGAGGCGCTAGCGCGCGTTAAAGTTAAAGAAACTTCCAAAATTTTCTCCAAATTATGTTTCTGAAATTTGTTTTCTCTAGCACCTCAACTATTTCTGCCAGTTCCGTTGCTCTCTAGTCTAGGTCTTAAGCGACTTCCCCGTGTACTTTGGTATTTGGTATAATGTTAAGACATCTGTGGAACCTCTATTTTAGGTAGGTCACTGGTAACCTATCAGTGGCGTAAATAGCGGAGAGAGGCGTAAATAATCTTGTTACGATTTTTACTTCTTCTGAATTATTCTGAATTAAGTTGGGCCATCTTCTCGGTAGCACCAGCAACGTCGAAACGTCCCAGTGTACACAGAGGCAAGGACGTAATCAACGCGAGATTATGACTCGCGCTTACTGGGAATTTTTCCAGTCCAGTCCACTCCAGTCCCCAGCACGAAGGAGGTATAGCGGGTTACCCAGGCGTCCGGGCCTCAACACGCGGATTCCTTCAGTGTAGCGCGGGAGTAGCCCATGGCATCTAAGGGTATCGCAGATCTGTTATTGCTCAATCTCATGCGACTAGAAGTCGCTTGTCCCTCCAAGATAGTAAAAACCGCGCGCGATCGCGACGTTTGAGATGTCGCGGAAAGCCTAGTTAATAGGCTAGAGTCTCGTTCGTTATCGGAATTAACCACACAAATCGCTCCACCAACAAGAACGATGGAGGGGGAGGGGGGTAGAGAACCTATAAATATTTTTGCGTTCCTGGCTTAGCTTTCTTGTAATTATGAGATTTGAGAAAACTCCACAAAAAAAAAGTCTAATGGCGCAAGGTCAGAAGAACGAGCAGATCGTGGTTTTTCTTTCAAAAACGGAAAAGAATTGATCTGAAGTGTATATGAACTGTTTTGTTCAGAATCACCTCTAGAAGAACCCACGGCGTGAATTTGTCGGTTACCTCAGAGAGAACACCCTGTATATCATAAATCATATTGGAAACGAATTAAGACCTTTGGAGTTTGTATTATCTCCACATCCACAGTAGTTTTAAATTCTTCTGTGTGACTCGTAAAATTATACTTGCATAGCAGCCCTGAAATTCTGAAACCCTTTTATATTGGGGAAGCTAGTTAAGGGAGGGGGGTAACTTCTTCCATTGCGCTTAAATAATTTACTAAAAACCCATTTCAAAGTAGAATTGTTCCCTATTTAAATCGTATGCAGCAGAATCATCGTAAAACCCAATACAAGAGGAGCGACATTATACGTTCAGATTTTTATTTGTCTGTCATCGACATTTAAAAACGTTTTAAAAATATTTGCGATACGATAGACGATAGCAATCTAAATTTTGTAAACCAGATTCAAGATACTCTACAAATTTAAAGTTTTATTAGTTTTAATCACTCGTAATGTGTTGAAAATCCAATTGTGTAATTTAAAAATGGTGTGACTACCGGAGTTCGTTATACACATAAAACAATAGTTCAAGTGATTAATTCCGGTAAAATATTTAATTTAAAACCGCATTTGTTAATATTTGTATTTTGAGTTATGCAACTTATTTATTTTATCAATTTTCCTGCTCTGAAGTACGAGTAAATATATAGAAAAATATAGGTACTACTTATGCAAAAAGAGCGCCTGTTGCAAGTCGGTGTAGGTATGGTTCCTTTTCAGATCGTTTTTCCATAGCTTTAGAAAATTATAATTTATTCCCTACTAAATTGAGGGAACAGACCGTGGTATACAATATTTGTAGGAGGGAGATTTTTTAGCTAGAAATTTTGGCTCTTGAGATTTTTTTATGACTTCGAGCTAGTCAGATATTTTTACCTATTATTTCATGTTGTACCGAAGTTTTTTGGATTAAGGCCATTCGATAAAAAAATTTGGCAATGGTGCCAAAAATGTTCAAAATGGCTTCAGAAAATCTGTCAAATTTCCACCTTAAAAGAGTGTTCATTTTTAAACAAACAAAATTAGGTTAAAAAGGCACGATGATGCGGGGAGCTCTTGATCAATTCTCGGTAAATCGACGTTTTTAAAAAATTCGATTTATGTTTATTAATATTGAACAATACCAGTACTAATGAAATAATTTAAGTGCATAATATATTAGATGTCCGTATTATATTTTATAATACTTCTCGCATTTAATATCGCCTTGTATTTTAATTACTTTACAATTCTCCGTTCTCCGTGATGGCTGGAGGATGTTTCTTAAATGAAATTAATTTATACATTTTATGTTCTTTTACTTTTTCGTTTCCCTGAGATGGCCTGGTTCCCTGAAAATCTATCTGGCTCCGGACTGGCCACCCTTCTACAAAACCGTAACGATTACAATATTCGATGGCAAAGACAATTTTAAGTTGGATCTATTACGTTGTAATTAAAAATATTTACAGTTAACTCGTAACTCCTCGCTATAATATGACGCAAGGCCGTAGCTAAACTCTCTCAATGCCTCAAAACTGGGCTTCTTCTTATAATTACGTTGAAAAAATTTACCCTTTTCTCCCCATGGTCCGCAGTCTCTATTACATGCAGGGTCCACTTGGACATCTATAATGATTATGGTATGAAGGATTTGGGACAGGGTTTTCTCTATGGATCCCTCATTGCGGGAAATCTTTGGTCTGTGTGTCGCTACATAGTAGTACAGCGAACACTAATCCGGCAAATTGGTAGAGAAGCAATAACTATTTTTTTAGTGGTCTATCAATAGCGTTTTCCTGACCTCCAAAAATATTTGGGAAGGGTTGAAACTCCGTTGATCTCTCTGATATGACGTAATAAGGTTAAACCGCGCTTCTATGAAAACTCGATACGATGTTAAAATCTATTGGCATAAGTATACTTTAGTGGCCCGCCCGGTTTTCGGCGTGCCCCCCCCCCCCCAAATGAAGTAGTTATGTGCCTGTTAACTATTTCGATATTGGATATTATTTTTCATCAGTGCCAATATTACCGGATGTCTTTGATAGCCGTTCGTTTTTACATTAATCTGTAACATTTAGTACTAGACCTCGTCCCCCGGTAAAAATTGGAAATTTTCCCTATCATCCCTTTGGCCAAATGAATAAAGTTATAAAGGCTGTAAGTTGTATTTGAAGGAAAGGGTAAGAGAAGCTATGAAAATCGAGCGTGTAGGGCAAAGCAAAAGAGATTTACGGGCGTTGCTGGACCGGTATACAGTGTGCTATTAAAGAAGAATTATTCACTGTTCCTACTGTCGGTAAACACACTGTGTACGGACCATGTCGTATTATGCTTGTTGCATTACAAAATATTTTGATTGCGCAACTGCTGGTATTGTTTCTAGAGTAGAGAGTAGACCAAGATACGTACTATACGCGTTATATCTATCCATAAACTCTGATAAGTATGTAATTAATTTACATGAAAAATAACAACGGCATAACCGTAACTCATTATTCATTATTCAACTACAATAATTAGTAATTAGTATTACATGCATTATTAAATACGTAGTATATCGTCGTGGTTATCGTGGTATTGTCGTACACCGTTTAGATTACGCAAATTGGACACAAATTTACAAAAGAAAACCACCAAGATAGTCCACCGGCTATTTCAAAATTAATCTAATATAAAGTGACTTCATTATAATATATATTGAGGATGTGAAGGTTAATACAACCAAATTAAAATTCTACAACTGCGAACCTTAACCTATCCCAAAGTAGTAGCTTGCGATAGGGCAGTTTCGCAACCTTTTTTATTCATATCTATCATCTACAGTTAGTCGGCGAGTTATGATGTGACGAATTATAGTACCTACAAACTTTTTTCTCTTATTAAATTATGTAAATATTTATTGAAGAGTCTCGTACTATAAACAATAGCGAAAAATATGAGTTTCGCTATTTAAACAACGATTTCGGCCGTTTTTTTAGGACGCCACCTGAGCACTGTTGGACTGTTTGGATTTTTTGATAAAATAGCGCCAATTCGTTTAATTGACGTAAATTTTATTAACCTACTTATTTATTTATTTATTTTTTATTGTAAATTACAATGTTACCGGATATTGAAGTAAAATCTTAGTAGATAACCTTGAGAAGGTAAAAATTTCCGCAAATAGATCGCGTTTTCTTACGTAAGAAGTAATCTCCGCTATGATACACTTCATTTATTTTAGAGACTGTACTTTTATTTTTTGTTGCACTTTTACTTTTTATTTTTAAATAAGTGCGAGAGAGACATATTTATAATTTTAAAATAATCTAAGTTACACGATAAAACTAGATGAGAAACGAACCGTAACAATATAATTTAATGAATTGTAAATGAAATTGATATACGTTATCGTCGATATTATGTTAGTGCTATATGCCTATATGTTAATTGTTATACTAATGAAATAATCAATTTTTAATTGTCGATCAGATTTGGGGGGATACGAAAGTGAAATTTCGTGTAATTTATTAAGAGGACAACCGCGAACCTTCTCTTAAATTAATCGTACTGGGCTCACTCTTGATACTTCTTCACATTTGTTCGAACTAGAAGGCTCTAATTGCGCAA
This sequence comes from Malthinus flaveolus, assembly GCA_950108345.1. NCBI lineage: Eukaryota > Metazoa > Arthropoda > Insecta > Coleoptera > Cantharidae > Malthinus > Malthinus flaveolus. Next base: position 71,523,504 of record OX467285.1, read on the forward strand.
ATAAACTATAAGAGAAAGGGTAGTACTTAATAAAGTTATTATTTACGGACTTTGCGGTAGATAAATTTATGCAAAGACGCCATTTTATTCCTTTTGTTGACTAGCAAATTAAGTTCAGTAACTGTTATTCGCTATAAATGAAGAATAAAAATTGCATTTTCCACACTTAACCAAGTTACTAACTCTTAAGTCGTGCAAAGTCTAAACAGTAGAGACTTAATTATATGTAACATTTCTTAGCAAACCATAAGGAAGTGCATACCTATACCTACAGGGTGTCTGCAAAAACACTTTACAACGCCAAAAAATTAATCTTTCGGCGTCAAAATAGACAGATAAAAAAAAAAGGTATAAAATTTTCCGGTTTCTTGGATTTTTGATAAAGATCCGCAGGCCTGCTGAGGTCGAAAACTTGGGTTTATCAATAGGCTTCTGTAATAAACGAGATACCAAAAATTATAACTGCTCAGATAAATTGGAAAGTGTTTGTGATCTCGGCCATTTTGTTTCTCGTGTGCAGCACTCAAACGCATCACTTTCGAGAGTGCCAACATCGAAATTAAGTTTCTCCAAGACCAAACAAAGGGATTGATACCACTGCTACACGCCAATCTTGCTTCATAAAGGAGCCCGCGGAAGCCTGTTTTTGTGCAATTGCAAAAAGACAGTACTCTTTTTGAGAAAACGGTTAGTCTTACATAAAAATTTGTAATAACCTTTTTTATATAGAATTGATATAGCAATAGTTTTTGCATAAAACTTTTTTTCGTAATACGAATAGATAAATTGAAAAGTGTTTGCGATGTCGGCCATTTTGTATTTCGCGCACAGCACTCGAACGCATCGTTTTCGAGACAGCCAACATCGAAATTGTTTCTCCAAGGTCAAACGAAGAGATTGATACCACTGCCCCACTTGCTTCATAAAGAAGCCTACGGGAGCCTTGTTTTTGTACATTTGAAAGAAGACTATATAGTATTATTCAGCGATTTTGGCTGACGTATGCCATCTATCTGGGAGTTACTTTTATTGTTTTCACCCTCTACCCAACTTTATTTAGCATTCAACTTACGTAGTTAATATAATCAGACCTATTCTGCATCATAACCTCTAAGGATAGTGGGAAACTTTTACGTTAATATCCTTTGGTTAAACTGACTAAAATAAAAATCCTTTTTATTTAGTAGCGTTATTTTAACGTACAAGTTTCCCACTATTCTTAGAGGTTATGATACAGAATACGCCTGACTATGATATTAAGCACGTCAAGTCTTTTGTTTTACTGTGTAAAGGCATTATTTAATCATTTAATAATATCACTTGCACACCAAAATCGCTGAATAATACTTTACCACTTACAACAACTCAAGCCAATAGGTGGCGCTGAATATCGGATTCCGGAAAGATACAAATGAAGTTGTACTTAATCAGGCTTCAGGCGTATTCTGTATTACAACCTGTAAGCATAATGGTCACATCCTTACGTTATCATAACGTTGTATCCTATTTTATTTATCTGTGATAGAACGCGTTATATTTTAACGTAAAGGTTGAGCACGATTTTTAAAGGTTTTGATACACAATACGCCTGATTATTAGGTCTACAGTATTTGATATTACCCACCCCCACGAAAGATGTTTTTGCATAAATTTTTTTAATTAATACCTACTGAAAGTCTCAATAAGACTTGTTATTAGAAAATTTGTTATAACCCCCCGCATACACGTCTAGATGGCATTTCTGGACTAACTTCAAAGACGACGTCGATTTAGTAAATAAAATGTCTGAGATGGTGCTGTCTTGCATGCCGTCTTCTTCCATCAATTTTTTGGGGAAAAATGTTTTTTTTTTCAATCCTGGAATAAATTACCAGGTCATTTATTGCAGGGCACGTTTTATTCGTACACCACCTATCTATCTATCTACACTAATTATTTGTTTATATTTGGAGATGTTTCACTTCTCACTGTTGAAATTTTTCTAGGAGTTTGATGTTGGAGTTTAACGAGCTATCCCACAACAGAATGTATGTCCATATGGGTTTTAACATGCTTTGATAAATAAGCTAAGAAGTTTTCGAGAAACAGCTGACAGGTATGTACCATTTTGCCTTTTGACTAGTAGAGTTTTCGTAATTTTAGGTTTAGTTGCTTATGTTTAGTACATATTTGTGTTTACCATGTAAATGTTCTGTCTAAGTGGACCCCTCAATATTTTACGGTGCCCGTTCAGGATATTTATTTGTTGTTGATTGATGTGATGGGCGACGATCTCGTTTTGTTACCTTTTCTTCTCCGCTTTGTTAGCCAATTTTATATTTTATTTAAGTTTATTTGCATTATATTTGTATTTATGAGGCCATGATGGCGTGTCGTCTGCGAAGGTTGCGATAGTAGTATTTTTCATTGTTGGAAGAGCACATAATGTGCAGAGTAAGTAAAACAGAGCTCCCAGACCACTTCCTTGAGGAACTCCAGATTTGATTTCGTAAAGATCGGTGTAGTCTTCTCTGAATTTTACCCTGTAATGGTTACGCATTTGTTTTACCTTCAAAAGACCCATGAACACGTCTAATACGATGCCACACTTTATCGAATGCTTAAAAACTGTTCGAAGTTCCAAAACACACAACCCATGGCCCATGGCAACTTTTATTAGTATTGATCCACTGAATTACATTTAAAGGGTAGTCACGAAGCTTATCGTAATGTTATGAAAGCTACAGGATTCCAATACAAGACTGATGCCGATATTTTTTCACCCTTATTATGGCAAGTACCCACTACTTGTGGCTTTTCATTTTCAGTGTTCCCTGCGTTAAGAGGACTACACAAGCCCCATAATTGTTGTTGTGGCTACAAATTTACATTACAGACACGTCGTGAAATTTATCCTACGATAATTTATTTCCTTTTACTAATAGACCGGGAGGGAGCTAAGAAACATTATACCACTTGATTTATTCCAAAGGGTCATTATTTTTATTTAAAAGTACTTTACATGGTCTATTTAAAATCACTCGTCTGCCGGTCTATACTGGCCGCATAACAATGTAGGACACGCACTCAAATTACCACAAGAATTTTCGCTTATAACTTGAAAACTACGCACTTTTTGAGAAAAGTGTTTCTCTATAAAAATAAACTATGTCAAATTTCCTACAAATTATATCTCTTAGGTTTTTTCTTCAGACAAAGGGCTTACGCGCTAGAGTGCGTTCAATTTGATAGACTCCAAGATCTGTTAAAAAAACTGATTGTTTTTTAGTTTATCGCTTATAACTCGAAAACTACACACTTTTTGAGAAAAGTGTTTCTTTATAAATCTAAACTACGTTAAATTTCCTACAAATTATATCTCTTAAGGTTTTTTCTTCAGACAAAGGGCTTACGCGCTAGAGTGCGTTCAATTTGGTAAAGACTCCAAGATCGGTCAGAAAAACTGATTGTTTTTTAGTTTATCGCTTATAACTTAAAAACTAAACACTTTATGAGAATAGAGTTTCTATTAAAAATTAAAGCACAATAAATTTCTAACAAATTGTATTTATTATGTTCTGCATTACACCATTACATCTCTTGTAAATAGTCACCTCGGATACACGCGGATACGTTTACAAGAGTAAACTCGATGAACTGAATTTTTGAAGACTTTTTCATTAAATTAGGTATAATTTTATGTAGCAGGGTTCAATATTCAATTTTTAATCATAAATGGCTTCTGTTAAATTTCCTGTAGATTATTTTCACACCATAAACGACACTTTGGCTTATTGACGCAGCTATTTATCCAAAAATGAGATTTACCCGAAAAGATGATTTTTCTGCCCAAACTAGAATCAATTTTGAGTTGTTCTAGAGTCTAATTGGCAATCTAATGATGGCTAGTATGTATGGCCCAGTTCTAAGCTCGTCACAATCTTATAAGGGTGTAAGCTCAAATCTTTTCGCAAAATACGCCAAGTTGCCCTTGTCGAAAGGCCCACGAGGAATCGCCAAATTTTTATATTTTGTACCCCCCCCCCCCGAGCTCAGAGCTTAGAGCTCCAATATTCGCTTCACTTCTTGCATTTGGGATGGGACCATAATTTTCACGAAGCGTGCACTTTGCCATGATGAATTGTCAGAGTGAATGTGTACACTTTAGAATCATCCCTTAAACTGTTTCCACTTATCTATTTTAATTTTGTAAAGTAAACTTTATAGCTTTTTGGTTTAAGTGCGCTCTATACATACACAGTGTTGTGTAATACGCATCTTATATCTTTCGAAGACTCTTCGGAGTGAAAAACCGAAACAAATTTTTTGTATTTGATTTAACGTTTTCGAAAATAGAATCCTGTAAAAAACATAGTACATGAAATACAATTTTTATTATGACCTTTATTTTAAAAACTGATAAACTAGACAAGTTTTACCTTATCTTCAAGAAAATATATACAATTCTCAGAATTTTATTTAAATATATTGTAACGAGCTATCAACACGACTTTTAATTAGATTATTACTGCTAATTAAAAATTAACTCTCAGAAGTGACGTTAATTTTTCCACTTTCATCTCTCGTTTAACATCTAGTACAACTACAACCCCCAAACACTTAATTATAATCTTTTGCCGTTATTACTATTATATAATTCCAATTTTATTGTTGAGTGGTAAGCTTAAAATGTAAATTGACATCAATTATGGCTTTACATAACGCCGTAAGTAGAGCATGTACTAGCAGTGTACCGTGCCGGCACTAACAATACTTACAAACGATGAAAAGTGAATTAAAAAGTACTAAACAAAGCGTATTATGTATTTATAAAAAAGCGAATAAGAAAATTACATAAGTCGAAATTCTAAAAATTGAGACGATTGTTGCCAAAAATTTATCTCAATCGAAAAATTAATGTTCGGCGGTTGTATACTCACTCACTCAAGTATAAAGTGTTTAAAAGTGCCGAGTATAAGAAAACTTACAACTTTTTCTTTAATAAAAATTCGTTTTGTGTGATTTTCCCACGCGGCGTTTAAAAAAATAAATATTTTTTAACCGCATCGAGTAGGATCTGCCAACTATTTAAATGTCGCCGATAAATCCCCTTTCTTGACAACATTATATTCAGTGTGCGCTGAAGAACCGTACCTTACATTTAAATAAATAATACACATATTATTATAAGGTGCATCAATTAATTATTTAGTTACTATTAGAATTTTAGATTTAACAGGTTATTCAACTGCCACAATAAAATTTTAGTTTTTCTCTAATTTACATTTGTGGTAATTTTTTTTATACATAATAATAGATTGCACTTATTTAGCTCTTTGTATTCAAATGTTTGTGCTAGTTAGTTGTTTGAAAATGTCTGTTTTCGCTTTCATTAAGTGACCTGGTTTCGGTTACATCTAGAAAGTACAATATAAAACATTACGTTGTTTCATCGTGTACCTATTTCATGACACGATGATAATCTTATGATTTTAGTAATCTTAACCATCAATTATCTCAATTAAACATTTCTTAGAAACTCAAAATGTGCACGCACAGTAGGTACTGCATCGTATTGTGGTGTATAGCATTTTCATAACTTCGTCACAACATCATAAGATATCAACTATCAACAGGAGTCTTGAAATTAACTTCTCTTACATGTTAAACGTAATAATATGTTTCTCCAACGAAATGAAACGATCCAGAATAATCATTCTTAACCCCAATCTCGAAAAACTAAAGACTACTGTCGGGGTCGGAAGGTAGATATCATTTTTCCACCTATAGAAGGCGAAAATGCTTCCCCTAAGCGAGTCTAAAATATACACTCGAGTGACTCAGGCCCTAATACTTAGACATCTACTATAGGCTCTATTTAGGCCGCATTGCAAATGCGATCGCCTGCCTGTTAAAAATGGCAGCAGTAACTTGGAGGTGGCTCGAGAAGGATTGGTTTTTGTTACTTTTCGGTTTTTCGCTTATAACTCGAAAACTACGCACTTTACGAGCAAAATGCTTTTATATGAATATAAACTACATCAAAATTTTAACAAATTATATTTCTTACATTTTTGTTTTCAGAAGAACGGTTTAGGCGCTAGAGCGCGATTAAGTTTGACAAAAATTCCAAGATCAGCCAAAAAAATGTTTCATCGCTTATAATGCAAAAACTGCGCACTTTTAGAGAACAGTGTTTAGGTACAAAAATAAAGTAAAGTCGATTTCCTACAAATTATGTTTTGTAGATTTTTTCGCCAAACAAATGGTTTAGGTGCGAGAGCGCGTTGAAGTTTAGTGTATATCGGACGTAGCGTGTCCGGAAGACAGTGCAGATCTGCAGATACAAGGTGATTGAAATTTGTTATTCGTTGTGGAATATAGGGATCTCGGATCTCGCATATCTTAGGTATAAATTTGGTAAGATTGCCAGGTTCGGTGCTGACAAAAACTGAAAAAAAATCTCGACAAAATTTACGCGTTTTCGCGAAAACTGAAAAAACCCGAAAATTTTCTTTTTCTTTTTTTAGCTATAACTCTTTTATTTGTTAATCTTTTTAAATTCTGGCACAATATTTTCATTGCCATTTTTTAACCTGTTTTTGAATCCGTGGTCACCATTTCGACTTGCTCTGGGTTACTTAATGTCAACTTTTGTTTATGTGCGTCATATTGCATTTTTTACCAAATGGTTTATTTTTCAATTCTGTTACCGTTTGAATGAATTGAATAATACGCACCGAAACTAGCAACTTTTCCAAATTTAAACTTCAGATATGCAAGATCTCCATGTTGCAGAACGAAGTTTAATCACCCTGTATAAAAAATTACAAAATTTTTGTCTTAGACGATGCAGACTAAAATACCATAGCAAAGGAGTAATGAAACCGGCTGTCTGCGACCCTAAGCACAGTAGCATTAGTTTGGAGGCGGTTCGAGAAGGGTAATTTTTTGCTCTTCATTCAGTTTTTTGCTCATAACTTCAAAACTACGCACTTTTTGAGAAAATGGATTTATACTAAAGTAAACTACATTTAATTTTCTACAAGTTATATTTGAATAATTTTTTTCCTCAGACAAGTTATTTAGGCGCTAGGGCGCGTTAAAGTTTGCTAAAAATTACAATCTTTTTGTATACAAAATCTGGCAAAAACACAGTTTATCGCTTATAACTCGAAAACTATGCACTTTTAGAGAAAACTGTTTTTATAAAAAATTAAAGTACATTTAATTTCCTACAAATTATGTCTCTTAGATTTTTTAATCAAACAAACAGTTTAAGTGCTATGGGAACACTTTTCTCTAAAAGTGCGTAATTCTCGAGTTATAGAAAAAACAGCAAAAACCTACCCTTCACGAGCGGAGTGGAGTGTTGAGTGGAGTTGGAGTGGCAAACTGTAGGTTATATTAACAATTTGCAATGTTCTTTCAGCCTGTTAACAGTTCGTTAACAATTTTGTATCGTTTAGTAAAAGTGCTCGCTTCCTCCCGGACTAATTCTTCATCCAAAAGTATTAACATACTACACTATAATCGTCAAAACTTCACTTAGAACTAAATTAGGTACTTTCGTTTTTTTTCATTGTTTATTATTTAAATTCGCATAATATCACACATTTGTATTTAAATTGATTAATGAACAAATTAGCTTAACCATATAGATTATTAAACTATTCAAGTGTTAAAAGTCAATAAAAGTATATTGCAAATAATACAAATTTAAATATAATACAATATATTCACCTTTTTGACATTTGAATCGCCGAAACTTATATGGGAGTTTAATTGTTATTAACTTGAAGAATGGAACATAAATTACGTAATGTAAACAAAAAATTGTTTGAATAGTCAATTTAGATTAATATTTTTATAAATTTGTTATTAGTTACCTGTTTTTGGTTACTTAAGATTTTATTGTCTTTTGGTAAAAATTTAAATAGCACAGAGCACAGAGGGTCTGTCTATAACGACACGTCATTCAAAAGCCCAGGTTTTCTTTCTAAAGTTGGTTTACTTTTCTTTTCACATTTGAGCCAGTTATTTCCGAAAAATCGTGTTTAGGCCATTTGCATTGAAATTTTAGAAAAAAACCGTTCCTACGAAAAGTGGTCTCGATTAAGTTTACTGAAATTTTCAAGAGCGCCTAAGTACCGATACGCTGAAGGGCCCTTTTGAGGCAAGTTTAATTTTGCATTTAGGCAGCCGTGCCCCTAAAAAATGTTACTATTGCGATGCAGGCCCTAAAGTATCAGAAAAATAAACCATAATACCTACTAATTTTAGTAAATTGGGTTCCGCGAGCATCACACACTTATACAATTCCCGAAAAACTTGTTTTTTTCAATTAATTTCTCGACGTTTCGAGTTTTCCTGAAAAATTCTGTCTGCCTGTGTGTCAGTGTGATGAATGTAACGCCGTCCAAAAAAACACTACTCCGATTTTGTTGAAATTTGGTTTGAGCCACTTTAACACAATTTCATTGAAAAAATAATCATTTAAACGAAATTTATACAGGTGGCCCAAAATAAAGGGGTTATTTTTGTCGCATTTCTGAACATCTCGGGTATAAGTTAGTACACATCGACCCTAATTAAAAAAATACCTTTTCAAATTTTTCAATTCAAAATGGCGGCCACGTAGAACAATCGGCCCATTTTCTAGTTTTTTAATTATACCTTTTGAGACAATTATTCTTATAAAAATCTAAAAACAGGAATAAGTAGACAAAAAATAGAGCTTTAGTTTTGATCTAGGCGATTTTTAAAATAATTATAAAATTTCCTACTTTTAAAGGACTAAAGTTGTCAAAAATTTTAAAACGGTTTTTCTCAAAATCGGCTTTGGCCGTTTCGTCTATATTTTGATATGTTGTAGATATCAAACACCGTTGTTTAGTTCATTTGCTTCGAGCAGATCCGAAGCTGTAATTTTTTGAATGTCAAAATTTAAAACATTTATAATTTATTTACTAATTAAAATTAGTAATTTTAAGTTGGTATATTAATTTATTTTATAAATTTCTATTATTTGTTACTATTTTTGTTAAAAAAACACTTTTAGTTAAACCGGAAATTAGTCAAGTAGAAGGAGTTTTTAAAAACGCTCTGTATATTTTATAATATATTAAAATATCGTAAGATTAGCTGTCAAATGATACCAAATATGTCAAATTCTAACTTCCGATTTAACCGGAAATTGGGTTAGCTTTTCTATTGTAAGTACTACACCCTGTATATTTAGGTGGTGTGAAAGATTGTAAAATTAGCTATTTAGTAAGACTACACATTTAATATGTTGGCTTCCGGTTCAACCGAAAGTGCCTCCGCTTGCTATTTCAAATGGAAGCGTCCCGTATATAATTTTAGTTTTTTTAAATCAGGGAGAATTGCTGAGTATACTATTGTTAGGTATTATTTCTGATATCTTTTTAAATATTTTTAACGCGTACGAAAAGTCCTGTTATGGCTACATTAGTCGTTTTAGAAAAAACTAAAGTGAACCATTATAGCTCATAATGATATTCCGCTAAAGGGATTTTTTGTATAGACAGTTTGAGACCACTTATTTCATAATTCGGCTACAAATTGTCTTTTACTAATTTGTAATAGAATAAAGAATAGGAATATTTGGCATAAACTATTGATAAAAAATTCAAAACGCTTTTACCAGTCAAATTAATATAATTTTTCCCGTGCTTGAGGGCCCCTAGATAAATAATTTTTTCTGGTCAAAGACGTAAAAATAAACTTGTTAAAAACTATTTTTATTTTAAGGCGACGTAGCTTCTAAATGACTCTCTACATGTATACCTACAGGGTGTTCCATGTAAAAAAATGTTTAAAGTATACCCACTTTTCAAAAAATTCCGTGGGCGTTTTACTGTGCCATTTTAGGGAATTATATTTTTCACAAAAATGCCGTTAAACGCTTTTGGTTGACGTACGAGGCTTTGTATAAAACAAAAATGACTCTACTTCTCTTCAAATCCGCCATCTTGTAAATTTCGTCTAATTCGTTTGTTAATTCGTAATTTATTTAAAACTATTTAGTCTAAATACCTAATGGTTTTATGAGGACACCTAAAAAAGACCCATAAAAATATGCCGAGAGTTTATGGAATTTCAGAGATAATAGCCCAACCCATAGTGTAACGAACTTGAGTAAAATGAAAATTTCTTGTTTTGTGCTAGTACCTAATTTATGTCTATAAATAAAGAAATAGTTTTATTTAAATAAGCGATTATTTCAATTGGTGATATTGCTATTCTTATGGCAAAACATTTCGGGCTCTTAGAAAACAGCCGACTAGTGCTGGTTCAAATGTACCCAGAATGTACGATACTACCATACCTTGCAATTTTTTGCAATAATCTGCTAATTTACCCACAGATTTTTCTGTTAGTGCCCAAAAATAGGGGTTTTCTATAATAAAAAAGTAAATGTTAATAGACATACATTTGCATACAAGCGGTTTTGATTTATATAAATGTGTATTATTCATAATGGACTAAGCTAAAAAAAGAGAAAGTTTGTATCAGGCATCATCCATCCACACTAAATACACTTCATAATGGTTACCGCCACAGATGCTCAAAAAATTACTTTTACGTAAAAAAACACAAACATTTCAAGGTAGGTATTTACAATAAATATTGTGGAGATATTAAAAATTTGACCTAATTAAGATAAAAAAAAACTTGTTTTGTTAAAACGTATCAATTATTATATAAATATATTTATGAACTATGGAATTAGCAAAATACCAATTGAATAGTTTTTTTAAGTATTTAATAGTTGTTTCCCCGCTCCATTTAGATAACAATCTACAAACTCATAATTTTTGATTTTTTCCACTCTCGAAATAAATTTGTAAATGTTACGTTTCCAAAAATAAAATTTATATTTTGACACCGACATTGTTGTAGTTTATTTATAAAAATGTGAAATCGAGTAATCCAGTTTTGACTTTGAAAGGTGGCGGCGACTACGAGAAGAGTCGGTTGTTAGTCCCCCCCCCAATCATTTTCGTCTTTTTAATAATTAAATTTTTATACGTTTTTCCTATACGTGTTTCGATGGCGCGTTGAAGATATACAAAACAAACAAACTTAAATAGAAAGTATGCAAGATAAAGCGTAAATCTTTTAAAAAATTTAAATGTGGGTATTATAAATTTTAACTGTACGAGTACTTGTGGTGCATATGCATATTTACAAAAATTATAAACCGTTATCCTATTCTTGGGATCTTTTTTGCTCTAAAATCCATTACACGAGCCGCGGGCAGCGCGAGCATTGAATGTCGTATAGTTTCCAAGTTCCTCAAATCCAAGAGAGTAGGGGCCACTTTCACTGGATTCTAGGTTATCCACGTGTCTTCAACTTTTTTTTTATCTTATTTTTAGTGAACATTTTATTTTAATCTTTAGATTGCTTATATTCAATTTAAACTTAAATATATCGTTTTGAAGTTCATTTATTTTATTTGGCAAAATATTATTTCTCTTCGTCTGTAAATGTGGAGCGTTGTTGCGGGGGTGGCAACCGTAATCGCCGCGTTGGGGTCCTAAACTCCAAATTTGGCGATTAAACTCTACGTGATAACTGATAACTCCAAATAATAATTTACGCAAAATTATGCAATTGGATGAAATTCAATTTTAAATTCGCAAAAAGCTCTATTAGCTATAGGCGATAGCTCGCTAGCCCGTTAGGCGTACTTAAATCCACAAATAACTAATAGTAAATTATTATTTTTATTTTAATAAACATTTTTAGGCAATAAAACAAAATTTACAAATTTTTGTTGTTGTTAATTATTGTTAAAACATTTAAATTTTGTTAAAATCCGATGGAATTTAGAAAGCGTAAAGCGTTGGCTGTGTGGTGCTATAAGATTGGCCGATTAGTTCAGTCTTTTAATATAGAGTCGTACAACTCGCATAAGATCGGCCGCATAAAATCTTAAAAAAACAGCTGAAATTTTTTTGAATAGACAAATAATATTTTATAACTAGTAGTTTGAATAGAAAGTTAATTAATATAATACGTTAGGTATATATTTTGTTTTGAATAATTTTTTGTTACCAGTATATTAGGAAGGGGTTAAACCAATTTGTTTTGCATAAATTTAAATTACGAAAATCTATTATTTATTCGTTTAATTAAAATATCTGTTATTTTTATTGCTATTATTGGGACGGAAATGGGAGTTTTACACTCCTAAGTTCAAGTGTGTAAAAGAGCGTTTACATTACCAAAATGTATGAAATATACATGTATGGCAAAACTTCGAACAAGTCTGAAGTTTGATTTAGACAAGTATATATACTTTGTATTGTATGAAGGATATGTCATACATGTATGACACAAATGTCATACATGTATAACAAATGTATGATAAAAGTCTAGACAAGTATAAATTTTGAATTTTATGACGAAGTTCTTGATTTTCTAAACTCAAAACTCCTACTTGACCTAATTGTAATGACAATTTAATTACACAAGTACTTAAATAAGTCTTCCAACTGTTTTATTTCTATTGATTGAAGGGAAATTTTAGAAGAACTGTATATATTCTGATATGTATACAATATGAACAATAATTAAACTTGGCAAAAACTTGAAACATTATATGACACATGTGCGCGTATTTGTCGTATACATGTATTTTTATCTGTCATACATGTCCTATACATGTATATGTATTTGTCCAATACATGTTGGTAATATAAACACTCTTTTATATTACTTTTTCGTTGGCTTCGTCTACTTTGGAAAAGTAATAAGATTGAACAAATAAAATTTTTTTAAACTTAATTTTGACGTTTAAGGGGGGGGGGGGGTGCCACCCCCCTAAATCCACAACACTTAAAAAATTTCGCCTCTCAGAATGTCTGTGTGTGTGTGTGTGTCAATGTGTGAATATAACGCCGTCAAATAAAAACTATACTGAAGCGATTTTGTTGAAATTTGGTCTCGGCCTCCCTAACAGAATTTCATTGACAAAATAAGGTTTTAAACGAAATCGATAGAGGGTGGCGCCAAATAAAGGGGGTTGTTCAGAATATCTCGACCCACAATATTTATACTGTGCAATAAGTTAGTACACATCGGCCTTAATTACAAAACTGTCAATTTAAAATGGCGGCCATTACAACCATCGGTCCATTTTCAAATTTTTTTATTACAACTTTTGAAATAATTATTATTAGAAAAATCTAAAAACAAGAATACATAGATTTTTGAAATAATTTCAAAATTGGCTACTTTTAAAGGACCAAAGTTGTCAAAAATTTGCAAACGGTTTTTCTCAAGATCGACTCCGGCCGGTTTGTCTTTATTTTGTAGATATCGAAGTTCTTAATTAAACACCGTTGTTTGGCTCATTTGCTATGAGGAGATCCGGACCTAAGATTTTTTGAAAATCAAAATTTCAAAAATTCATAATTTCTTTTGCAATTAAAATTAGTAATTGCAAATTGGTATATTAATTTATTTCATAATTTTCTATTATTTGTTACAATTTTGGGTTATAAAACACTTCCGGTTAGACCGGAAATTAGTCGTACAGAAGAAGTTTTTTAAAACACCTTGTATATTTTATAATATATTAAAATATTGTAGAATTAGCTGTCCAATGATATCAGCAATGCTAAGTTTTCCTTCCGGTTTGACCTGAAATTGGGTGAGATTTTCTATTTTAAATATAACACCCTGTATATTTTAAGTGGTTTGGAAGATTGTAAGTTTAACTATTTAGTGATACCAAACATTTATTATTTTGACGTCCGGCTCAATCGGAAATGAGTTTAGCTTCCTATTGCAAATAGAAACGCCCAGCTATAAATTTTTTTTTTAATCAGGACAAGCTTCTGAGCATTCATACTATTGTTAGGTACTATTTCTAATATCTCTTTTTATTACAAATTTTTAAATATTTAGGGTTAATTAGTTAGATAGATCTAATACGTTGTAAATGAACCCCAACACACACACATAAGTAAAAAAACTTTAAATGAGAAAATTTGTTTTCCACCAAGTGCCTCGGGAATCGAACCCAAGACTTTGCTATTCCCGAGGCACTTGGTGGAAAACAAATTTTCTCATTTAAAGTTTTTTCACTTATGTGTGTGTGTTGGGGTTCATTTACAACGTATTAGATCTATCTAACTAATTAACCCTAAATATTTAAAAATTTGTAATTTATTCACGTATGATTGTTGTATGCATACTAATTTGATTTATATATATTTCGCTTTCTCGACGCATTTAAACAATGCCGGATAGCTTGTGAAAGTATGTTGACCTCCGTAGTGTATTGGGTATAGGCGTGCTACCGGAAATAGCAAAGTCTTGGGTTCGATTCCCGAGGCACTTGGTGGAAAACAAATTTTCTCATTTAAAGTTTTTTCACTTATGTGTGTGTGTTGGGGTTCATTTACAACGTATTAGATCTATCTCTTTTTATATTTAAACATTTTGTAAAATTAGCTAACGCTTACGAAAAGTCCTGTTATGGCCACATGAGCCGTTTTAGATTCTAGAAGAAACTTTTGAACCCTAACTCTTTCAACTTTTCTAAAAATATAGTTTCATGGAGAAATGGGGGGGGGGGGGTGCATTAGAAAACGTCGAAAAGAAACAGCAGTGCAGTTTGAAGCGTAATTCATTGATACCTTTAAAATTTGGTATTACCTACATACAGGGTGTCCGAAAAGTATGGAATACGGTATTTAGGATAATACCTCCATAAATATTCAATTTAAATTTATTCTGTCAACATAATATTATCTCTTATAACATATAGTCGCGTTTGAAACCTAAAGTTTCTAGGGCCATTTTAATGAACCCATGCATATGAACATGTGCGAGATGCGGTCGTTGCCACATCACAATTTCTAAGCTACGGGGATTTGAAAACCGATTAAAGAAATTTTAATATCTTACTGCAATATTTACCTAATTTTAGTTCATTTTTAAAGCAAAATATATTTTTTTCAAATATTTTTATTTTATAATAACCCCATCACTCCTTCCTTACAATGAGGAAGATGCATAGTCTTTTTTTATATTTTATATTGAATTAACATGAAACCTGTATTTTTTATACAATTTTACAAAAAAACTCCAAATAAACGATTTTAAAAATCTATGCATCTTCCCCATTATAGAGTAGGGGACACGTTGTTGGAGAAGTCTACTGTGCCAGATTTGTAAAACTCTATGAAAAGAGACTATTTACTGTTATTATATTACTATCATTTTATTATTTTTTAAATAAAAAAATGATTTTCTTAATTTTTCATAATTTTACAACTACTTTCAGTTTTCGTCTGCATTTTATGTAAGACCTTTTACCTTTTAAGTAAACGCAAGAGTAATTTTATACATAATATTAAATTGTATAATTTTACTCCGATGAATAATTAAACACTTTTTTAAAAATTCAATTAATTAACAAAAGTTGTACCACCGCCTGATACATTTATACGATATCACTATATTAAATTTATATAAGAGCTTAATTTCAAAGTTTAAATTACTAATAAATTTTTCTTTACTTAGTTTATTTATAAATAAAGTGTATAAATATAGGCCAATCCTTAATTAAAATTTTAGATTGTAAATAAATTGTAATATAATATCAACTGTCTATTAAAAAATAGAATAGAAAGAAAAAAAAACTATTATCTTACAAACTGAATGTGTGACATTTAAAAATTGATTCTTGTTGAAAGACTTGTTAACAGCTGTTTAGTTGGATTTTAAAACAAAGAGGATCTTTCAATTTATCATAAATTTAGAGTTGCATTGTATATTAGGTATGTACTATATCTAGTAGTTGTACTATTAATAATTTGATATTTTGTTCATATTTTCGGTATTTTTCGCAATTAACAAATACATTTTTTAAATTTGTTATCTTTCGTAGTGCCTAAGCCCTTTGTCTGAGGAGAACACCTCTTAGATATTGTTTTGTAGGTAATTTTATCTAGTTTATTTTTACATATATGCACTTTTCTCAAAAAGTGTGTGGTTTTGAAGTTATTAGCGAAAAACTGAAAAAGAGCAAAACCCCACCCTTCTCGAGCCGCCTCTACGTTAATGCTAGACAGGTGGTCGGTTTTATTACTCAGTCGCAATGTCTTTCAGCCTGCTTCGGTCAAAATAAAAAATTTTGAATTTTTATATTTCAGAATTCTGCCTCTCTGATATACCCGAAATTTCAACGCGCTCTACCACCTCAACTGTTTGTTTGACGAAAAAAATTTAAGAGGGGTAAGAAATTGAATGTGCCTTATTTTTCTCTAGTAACGCTATTCTCTAAAAGTGTGTACATATTTTTCTAGTTAAAGCGATTAAAAAATTTGCTGGTTGATTTTGGAAGTTTTTTAATCTTAACGCGCGTCAGCGCGTAAATCGTTCACATGAGGAAAAAAACTTAAGATATATAATTTGTAGTAAAATTGAAATGCTTTGGTTTTATACAGATGAACTTTAGTCATAAAGAGAGTAGTTTTTGAATTATTTGTGAAGAAACAAAAAAGAATCGAAATCCACCCTTCTGCCTTCTCGAGCCTCGTTCTGCCACTTTTAACAGACAGACGGTCGGTTTAATTACTCCTTGGTAATGCCCTTTCATCCTGCGTAGTAGCGTAGTCAAAAATGTTGTACTATATGGTTTAGTAAAAGTGTTCGCTGACTCCTGGATTAATTAGTTTGTTTGCTATGACCAGAAGCGAAATTATGATTTTTTCAAGATCAAAATTTTAAAAAACAATAATTTTTTTTCTAAGTAAACTGTACAATTGCAATTGCCGAGAAATTAAACTATAAAATTTTTAACAAATTCTTTCGATTGTATTTACGATTAGTGTGTTACCTTTTCAAAGTAGATGAAGTCAACAAAAAGGTAAAATTGCACTTCTTGCAGAGCAGGAAGTTGATGGCTGTTTTTGATTGTTATTCATGGACACTTCTCCGGCATACTCACGGTCAGCAGTATGTAGGATACAGTTTAATTATTGGATTTTGGATTATTGCTGAGCCCTAAACTCCTTTCCAGTTTTTGTGAAAAGCTCTACAGAAATTGCCGAACTAAAGTCCCCTCCACACGACCTGATTTGGTCAGGCGGTCGGGCCGATTTGGTCAGATCAGGAAGAATATCAGGTCGTGTGTAGGCTTGTCGTCTGACATTTATTGTGTCGGGTCGTCGGGTGTTGTCAGATGGCCCAGCCGCCTGACTACCCAACCGCCTGACCAAATCAGGTCGTGTGGAGCGTTGTCAGACGATTTAGCGTGTAGGCAACACCTGATTTGGTCGGACCGACTGTCGGGCCGACCGCGTCAGGTCATATGTAGGGGACTTTGTTGGGTCGTGTGTAGACCACACCTGATTTGGTCGGACCGACTGTTGGGCCGACCGCGTTAGGTCGTGTGTAGGGGACTTAAATCATGCTTTTGATACAACTATATTGTGTTTAAACTGTATCACTGAAAAAATATTGATTTGGTGTTTTGCTCTGAAACTGACCATGAAGCATATAGGGTTCGGACACAAAAACACAGCCGCCTTATTGTTTCCGCACAGTGCGCACAGATAAAAATAAACTTTAACACAATAATTCAAAAATGTTTTTCAAATTTATTTAATACCGTGGACGCGCGCGTTCAATAAATCTGCCATACATTAATTTGAAAAATGAAATATTCAAGTAGGAAACAACTTGTACTTCTATTATTAAGTTATTTTGGCAATAACATAGAGGGCATTTATGTTAGTATTAAATTAAATTTCTGTTTTTGACATTAAAACAACGTTAAGCAAAAAAGCATTATTCGAAGTAAAATTGAAAAAAATGCATACCTACTCAAAAGGGATTCCATGTTTATATTAAATCTAATCAACTCGATAATGCACCCTGCTGCACAAGTAGATTACGAAATGTTTTAATATAAAATTTAATTGAAAATATTATTTGATTTAGCTTTTAGAAAAATTAATAATTTAATTAATATAATAAAGTTCTTCTAAAATAAACCAAGCCGTTAAGAATAATTTTATTTTTAATGCACTTCTGACTTAGTGAAAAATAGTAAATTTGGCACAAAAATAGTTTGTCGAGTAATTAAAAGATTAAAATAAATATTGGTATTTTTGTGGACTGATGAGACATTTGGGAGACCCTGATGAAAACTATCTAAATTAAAGAAAAATTATCTAATTGCGAATTATTTAGTAAAAACAAAAACGTATTTGTACACGGTTGTACAGAAGTCGGAAATTTTGAATTAAATTCTTATTAATTACTACACTCTGTCACTTTTAAAAATACAATTCGAACCTAGTTTTGTATAGCTGCTCAAATAAAAAAAAACAAAGGAAGTTGGCTATGAATTTCAAATTCAATTTTCCAGACTAGTAGTTTTTAAAAAATAGAAAATGCGGGGTATGCAAACACCTGTTTGTGCAGGCTGAAATATAAAATCACGAAGTCGAAGAGGGGTCTGTTTTCTTCATCGTTTAATTATTATCCGAATAACAACAACAATGTATAAAAAGTAAATAATACAAAAATAAAACGAAAATAGAGTAATTAATCTAAATTGTGGAAAATTACTCGCCATCTTTATCGAAATTAAAAGAAGATGACGGGTCATTTGAGTAAAAATAATACCAACTTTTAGTTCTTTCTTATCTTAAACCTAAAATAGAGTTAATACTTTGTAGATATACAGGGTGGTCTCTAACGACCGATTCATAGTATATCAAAGTAGTATGTTCATCAGACACTAGCCAACTATCTACTTGCGTACGATATTGCTTCTGAAAGAGATAGGTATATGGTTTGACATTTCGTTTTCGGTTTATCAAACTAAAAAGCCCCAGACGAAAATTGACAGATATTGCCGTATATGGATTTTGGCTACTTTAAATTTTCTTCAAAGAAAAATCAAAATATAAAAAATTTAGGGATTTTCGTGATGGTTTTACAGAGGTTTCATTTCAAGTATTTGAAATCCAAATAAATTGTTTTGTAGTTTGTATTGCTCGTTAATTAATTACTTTTAATTATGCTCGAAAATAGAACCTGTTAATTAATTAAGTTTGAAACAGAAAATTTCACCAAAGTTATTATAGCGCTGAAAGAGCTATTATATCACTCATATGGGTGCTGTAACGGCTTTCTTACAGACGTAAAATATAAAAAATGCCGAAAGTACGTTTATCAGATACAATTAGTTTGTTTAAATTCAGTTAAAAATGAATCTATCTGTACTGTACCCTGTCTACCCTATCTGTACCCTATCTGTACCCTGTTTACTGCTATAAAAAAATAGACGTAGTTTAAGTCAAGTCTTAAGATTATCAGGCGATTGACAGCAGGTATTACGAGTAAAATTTGTCATCTCGGCAGCGCCTATGCTTACCAGGTAATAAAAGAGGTGAATATCTGCAATTATTATAGTGTCGCTCATTCTTTAAGAACCACCCTGTATAACAGATAGATAGATATAAATAAACTGGGAATAAAATTATCCTGAATCCTAAGAATAAATTGTTAATAATCTTGTAGACGAGACATTTAAAATAATTAACCGATAAATAAATCAAATTAGTAATTATAATCAAATAATCGCTATAATCAGTTTTTAATGATTTTCTATTTTATGTTTAAAATACATAAAAATTAAGATTGTTTTCATACGGTTAGATAAAAACAAATGCGTATTATTTATTTTGATCTAATTAATGCAAACTAAATTTTTTATTATTATTGATTATAAATTATTTCTAATTATTTTGATTGAAAATGAATCATTATTGTGCATTTAACACTGTTTATATTTTTGGTGATTATTTTAATGATGAAATAGTAAAGAAGTTTACTGGAGAATAATTATTATTCAAAATTTCGCAATCTTCGATAAACTGTGGTATATTCTGATAACTCTGTACCCCCTGCAAAGTTGGCAAAGGTTATTAAAATTAATAATTATTAATAAAACTCGATAAGAATTATGTTAAAAATAAAAACAAATAAAATACAATAAAATGGTGTGATTTTTATTATTACAAATTACTGAAAAATGAATAGGCAAATTGGCGCAATAACACAAAATAAGAGAGATGGTGAAAGATTACAATTGTGACGCTCGACAAACGTCACGGGGTCAAAAAAATAAAATAAAATAATTTATTTATGTTATTTATGAATTATTATCTATCAATTTTGTTGTCAATATTGGAAAGTAGCTGAAAAAATCTGGGCCAACTTATGAAAAAAATTTTCTTTTAATTTAATTTTTAGAGAAAACAATTAAGGCCTTCTTTAATTTTTTAAGGAAAGGCTAATTTGTTAGTTTCTAGATTTATTTAATTGCACAGTTTAATTCTTGTTTAATTATGTTATATCAGTGTGTTGAATAAACTTTAACCCTTAAAATTCACGCATGCCAGAGATAAGAAATTTAAGAGGCTTGTCTTGATACGGATAGGTTTCCAACTACTCCCAATTATTTATAGCTCAGATGCTCAGATTTTTAACATTAAAAATTTTGAGTTCTGATTGATATTCAAAAAATTTCTATTCGAATTTTGAAATATCTGTGACGTTTGTTATTCTGAAAACTCAATACCTATACATATACTGATATTATCTACGATATCTCTATGCAGGGTCTTTGCAACTAATATTTCAGGGGCTAGTCAAAAATTAAAATAAAATTGTGAGATAACAGGCCCGGATTTACTTTTGAGGGGTCCTAGGCAGAAAATTTTATAGAGGCTCTAGTTGTATAAAAAATTTTTTAGGAGGTATAAGCCGTGCGTGAACAAAAATATCGGTATATAGATAAGTTTTCGGGATTACGCCACGCAATGCCGTATTTTAGTAGCCAAGAATTAAATTTCTATATCATTTCAGTTAAACAAAAATTTTTTTTTGAAAATTACGGGGTCCCTGAATTTTACTATCGAATTTTTTCTACTCGTCCTAATTAAGTTGATGCCTCTTATATTGCGAGAGCCGGGGCGGCAGCCCCCCTCCCCCAATAGGCCCTGACCATAAGTCGCAAGCCTCACTGCTACACAGATACTGTATTGCTGGGTAATCTGAGCTTCTTATTGTTGTTGGTAAATCTTCAACTATTACTGAGTGGACTTGCGAAATTTATTCGAGAGAAGAAAATCATCTCAAAAAGAGTCAGGCCATTCAGGCATTCAGGATGAAAGTAAGACCCCCCCCCCCGATAAGCCTTGTACCTATGCATTCTAATAATTATTAAAACTTTGAATTGCTAAAAATTGTGGATGCTGTAACTTCTACATATCGGGTGGCAACAGAATCAGAAAACTTTTTGTTAGTAACGCGGTATTATAGTTGGAATACTTTTACACCTTCCGGTTATACAGGAAATAACACGAACTTTAGTTTTTGAATTGGGGCGCCTTGAATATTTTTATTTTTGGAATCAGTAAGCGACTTTGTTAAATAGTTATTTGTGTATTTAGAGCGTAAAGCAAAGCTTTTAGGTGCGGGGCTGAATTTTTGGGGACCAAAGCTTAAGCTGCGTTTTGGATAATTTAGACACTACTTTTAGTATCTTCAGTGTGTCTTCGAACAGACTGAAAATGTTAGAAGACGCTAACTTCGTCAGCTCTTCAGAAAAACTTATTTGTGGTCTCGTATAGATCGTACAGGGTACTTGTAAGACTTATGCTTATTAGGGTAAAACCTAAAAATACCAAAGTGAGTACCTATTTGAAAAATAATATAGTAATTACATTTTATAAGAATTAGAAATAAATATTTATATTGCGTTTGTAAATTGTTGTCCTACTTCGTATCGAAAAACAAAAAAAAGCTCTAATTAATTATCCTTAACTCGTGTAAGTGACTTATTCGATGACCCTTCTGGAGGTATCTGTGGTATCTAATTTTAATCTTATTTTTAACGGCACAAATTAATTTATAAAAACTTCTAATCACCTAATAAGCGCCCAAATTTTAAACAAAATGTCAAATTGATAAGTCTTTTCTATTTAATTTAATCGATTCACTCATCAATCTCGTTAACATTCTATTTAGCTATAATTAAAGTGTAATCAAAAAAATAATTTTCGTGCTCTTATCATTTATTTTTGGTTTTGCTCGAATGAAGGTCACGGTGCGCCAAAAAAATTATTACATAATTGATATTGCTTAGGTATATTTCTCAATTCTGTCACATGGGCATTTTTTATACAAAGTTATCAAATCTTTTATACGTTTCTTTAAACAAAAAATATATAAATTTTCGGCGGGGCTCTTACTATACTTATACTAATTGAATATTTTAAAATACCCTTTAAACTTTGATATGAAACAGTTCATGGGGCAGCAAGTTCAGGGATTTCGCGATAAACGAATCTTGTATAGAATTGAAATTATATAGATTAATATAATTTAATATTGACGCACTGATTTACATCGATATGCTTTTTTATAATAATTTTTTATTGTTTATTTAACTAAGGAATTTGTTTAATTTAAGATAATTTTGCATTACATGTTCCAACACTGGTTATTGGTTATACTTTGAATTTTTCTTTTAGAGTAACTGTTACTAGGCATCATTAAGAATTATTACGATGATGTAAACGAATTCCACATAATTAAATATATTAAAAAAATTTAACAATTAGTTGTAACCATAACAATTAGCAAAGATAACGAAAATTTTGATTCGGTTTGAGCACAACAGTTTTGCGATTCCGAGAATCGTTCAGAAGGGAAAAACAATTTTTTAAACAATATGATTCTTACGTATTTAGAAAACTGTGGAAATACTAATGATCTTAAATATTGAATTGCAGTAGCTTAGAGCGATTGAAAATCAAATTTTTATATCCATCATTACATTGAACAGATGTAGGGCAGGAAAGTAAAAATGAGGTTTTTTGTTGATTTCTGTTAATCCAATATCTAATCAACGGCGAGTGAACAAGAGCAAAATCAGGTTCACCCTTGCACGCTTATACCTTTTACACTTTCTGAGATATCAATCAAATTTTGATGAAAAATCAATCGTAACGTCGTAAGTTGATGATAATATACTGTTGCATTATTCTGGAAAATAAAGGTTTTGAAGCAATTTCCAACACTTTCAATTTTTCTAAGTTTACTTTTTTTCTAACCTCAGAACCCATCATTATTAACATCTCTTGGAGTTGTTAAGTTGATTTTCACCATCTATTGCTTACAACAGGATAATAAATAAATTATTATTGACATAAGCCAATATTCACGTAGTGATGGTCTCCCTTCTGTAGTTAAGAGACTGTGGGTGTGGGTGTATGCCCAATTCTTAGACGGTCGATTTTGACTTGGTGTTCTCTGACTGATGGAGATGGAAGAATTATGTAAAACGTGTAGTAAATTGTTTGGAGTTTACCGAGTAATTTTTTCCATGTCTCTTGCCATTATTTACAGTATTTTGTTCGTAATTAGACGTATTATTGATGTGGATGTTTCTTATGATTGGCTATTTATGACTTGTTTCGCAGTTCTATCCTCGTTTTTGTTTCCGGTAATTCCAACGTGCGATGGTTCAAATGCAAATACGATATCTTTATTTTGGTGTGCGACCTGCTGTAAAGAGTAAGACCTAGCGCGCACGGGAGGTTTTATAGCCGCGCGGTGGCTTGGCCGCATTGGCAAGGTAACCGCAAGTTAATATGGAGTGAGCGCACTAGCGGATAACTAACCTCTAAACATGCAAAAATAGCAGTAGTTGAAAATGAAATTTGTCGAGTCCGCTGCAATAATTGCTTTACTTCTGCATTTTAGAAATAAGCGAAAAAAGGAAATGTAGGTTCATCCATTCGTCTATTTTTTATTCTTTCATCTCTAACCAATTATTCATCCCATTCAGGCACAATAGCTAAATATAGAGCGATATTTAACACACTCGTGCGTGCTATTTCATAAAGCATCTTTAGCTTCATATACGATATTAAAGCGTTAACCGCACCGCTGCAAAAATAGAACAAATTACATTTTAAAAATCGCCGCGATAAAACAAACGCTAATCCGCTCAGATTCATTAAAAATAATGTGTCCTATAAAAGCGGGGAAATCATCGCGGCGGTTTGGCGGTTGAGAAACCTCCCGTGCGCACTAGGTCTAAAGGTGTCTCTCCAAGTAATAGAACTTTAGAATGTCCCTGTCCAGGAGTTTCTCTCCAGTGTTTAATGTGTCACTTCACCAGAAGTGACTTTATTTCTCTCTGTACCATATTTCATAGGGAATGCCAAAGACTGGTTCTGGTTCAATGGGCTTATTTGCTGTCCTCTTAGACCGCCCTCTTCCTCATTCCCTGGTATGTTGGCATGAGCTGGCACCCATACTAGGTTGTCAAGGTTTTCATTTTCAGTTCGTTCAGTTTGCGGATGCAGTCTGTCGTCTCACAGGTGTTCAGCGCTTTAAGGGCTGCTTGGCTCTCAAATGCTACAAATATTCTTTGGTTGTGATAACTTTGATCTAACAGTATTTGCTCACATAGTAGAATGGCGTAAATTTCTGTTTGAAAGACGTTTGCGTGCTTCTCCTGAGGCTTAAGCTTCTCCTTGCCTCAAGTTGCCACTCCCGTCAGTTCTAGCTCCTGTGCCTGTTGGGTTTTGATAGCCGTCTGTGTAGAACACAAGTCCATTCATTTTGACTCTGTTGCATTGCCATTCTTCCCTTGTCGGAATGTAAATTCCGTAGGTTTTTTAGATGGTATAATATGTTCTGGTTATTTTGTCAGACATTATACTAAGTATGGGGTATACTGTCATCTCTCTTAGGATTGAGGCATCTCCTTGCACATTCTTGTGAATCTGTAAGCTTCCCTTGTTGCTTTGGATTTCAGTACCAAATGTAAGCGTGGAAGGTTCAACATTGTTTGATTTTGCCTAGTTTGTAATTGCAGGTTTTTTGTCTATTACGCAGAGCCTTTATATTTATGTTACTGTTGGTATAACGATTACGGTGCATATCCAGTAAGTCAACTGAGGTGTCAGTCCCCAGGTTTTATCGAACGTCCGTCTACAGAGGTCAATAGGGCTCTTGTAGCTTTGATTACTACTCTGCCTATACCTATGTGGTATGAAGCTTAGTTTGATATCAAGGATAACTCTTAAATATTTGGCTTCTCCCACTGTTTCCTGAGGTATGTCAAGGTATAATACCTTTCTGTTACCATCAATCGTATTTGTTCTTCTTGTGAAATGGATTACCGAGGTATTTGTCGAATTAACCATCAGACCCTCTTCCAAACAAGATTTGGGGCTCTTTGCATTCTTTCAAATACAATAGCTTCAAACTTTCCCGTTGTTGTTATGGCTACGTCGTCAGCATAACCTACGACGTTTAGCCCCTCTTGATCTAGACGTTTGAGAAGAATATCATATACGAGGCACCATAGAAGTGGCGAGAGCATCCATCCTTGTGGGTAACCTCGATTTATTTTTTTGCTGCTACGGTGCAATTATTTAACAAAACGTGAACTACTCTACAATTTAGCATAATATGCGATATCCATCTGGTAATAGTGGGATGGACTTTCTTGTCTTTCAATACCTTTTCTAGGATAGTGTAGAGGTATTATCAAAAGTCTCTTGAATAATCACGCTTAAGGAGAAATCCTTGTTCTTCAGCGCGTTTTCAACTGCGCTTAGTTTATTTACTTGCGGAAGTGAAGTGAACCAAAGAGGGAAATTGCTTTTATGTTGAATGCTGAATAACCGTTTTGGGAAGATTTTGTTAGTTTATATTATTGAAAAGTAATGGAAACGAAAGGGACGGTTGTGATTTTGCGAAAATTAGATAATTGAATGATTTGGATTTTGTAGAGAATTTAGTACTTGTTAGTGTTAGTTTGATTTTTCGTAGACCAAGCAGTGGTGTTCTCCTGTGAGGCTGTATGAACAGCTATCTACTGGTTTGGTACGGTATGCCTCTACGGTAATCATTAGTGACTTCTTTTGAACGATATTAATTTTTTTCGTGTTAAGACTTTTTTGCTGTGTTGTATACTATCGAACCATAGTAAATTGTGCTTCTTATACTAATACTTCGGCAGATGCGTAAAACGCAAGTGATATTTAATCCCCACTTATGACCTGGGAGTTTGTGCAAACTATTGATTCTCACTTAGGAAACCAAAAAGGCAAATACAAGATAATTTGACACCAAATATTCTATAACCGATTTACTGGATTTAGAGTTCATTGATTAAGATGTACAAAATGCTATAAAATTTAAGTTATGACCTTACTAAACACTAACATGTCAATAAATGTAATTTTTGTTGTATATAAGTTGTTCAAGAAATTAATCAGATTTCATCAACTTCATTCATTATGAATTTGAGAAAAAGAAATTGTCAGTTTCTCATTAAAACTGCACGAGCTATCGAAGATCAAAGACCTATACTTATCAAGACGTCCTGCATATTTTATACTAAATCGCATAAATTCAAAATGCGTCACTATTTACTATTTCAATTCATAAAATTTCCAAAAATTAAGATACATCTTATAGGAGCAAATTTCTTTCGGCTTACACCCGGTATGTTTATTAGAACGAATCTACACCTACGTACTACTTTTAAGTACGGGAAAGCGACAAGCGACTGAAAAGATATATCGATAAAATTCGTTATTTCATTACTCTGTTCATAAAAAATTCGTATCGAAAGTTGAATTGTACGTGCTTATAATTGACGTCCTTTAATAAATGACGTTTAGGTAACTAACAGTTATAGCGTTTTAAAAAATGTTATGATGGCATTAGCATTATCAATTACAATTTTATTGATACCTTTTTTATTGTATTACGCAAATATTCTTATCTTCTCGTATTAGTAAAGTTATTACTACCTTTTAATCAATTCTTTAAGTTTCATTTTCTTATCTAATACAAAATACAACCTCGCAGCTTCCCACAAACTTCTTGTTGGATTAAAAATAGACGTCAAATGAAGGTTACACATTACACCTTATCGATTTAAAAATTATAATCTTTTTTGGATTTAATAACGATTTTACAGAAACTCGAAAGTTCGAATCGTACCCGATGCTTTGAAATCTTGCGAGTTGGTCAACCACTAATAAAATTTGAGTGGAGCCTCTCTTGTCATTGTTAAAATTTGTTGAGTAAGCAGAACGCAATAATACAAGCAAAATAGCCCTAAATGGCCCTTGTAGTCCATTTAAAGGTATTGGGTATTGGGGAGAGACGAGAGAGTAACTGCAAACTGCACAATAATTATAAATACACCGATGGTGCTATAAACTAAAAAGTTGTGTATTAATTTATATGTTGCAATAAATGAGTAGTTACATAGAGGCAACTAATTGTTATTAACAATTTCAGCCTCGTAAAAAAATAAAATCGTGACTTTTTGATTTATCGATCTTATTCTGTGAATTGTGTTAAAAAATTTTAAACCCGTTTGAACAAAGTAAAATAGAAAGTTACAAGCACAGTTTTACTCGAATTTTATACATATAAAGTATATGAAGATAAAACAAGTACATAATCAAGGTCATACACGTGTATTTTGAAAATTCTTCGCGTACGAAGCTTTTCATAGCAATTTTCATTACGTTCGACGGTTGAATTGCTATTTGTAGCGAGTAGCAAGTTGGAGCTCATTTAATTCAGGCAAAACGATCGAGATGAAAATTTGCAAATTTCTTAATAGTATTAGTTAGTAGGTACTTTGAAAGTTGAAGTTTTGGCTTATGAAGAAAATCTTCGAATCTTTTTAAATTCGTTAAATAATAGTTATTAAAATAATTTGTCTTAATAATATTTCAGTTTCTCTTTATTAATTATATGGACTAGGAATTTTTAATTGAATGATACACGTACGTGTTTGGTGTATTTTAAAAGTTTGTTCAACCTTTCAAAATTGTATTGGATAAAATTTGGTTTCTAAATCAAATCTAAAAGACGAGAAAGAAATCTTCGATATGATAAGTAAATAAAGTATCACTTTTTTTTCTCGTCAAATTTCGGAGGTTGCGTCTCAAGAGGAGAAGGGCGCAATGTGTTTGTTCCTCTGCATGGATCACCGATAGCGACAACGCGACGTCAAATGACGTAGCCGGTCAAAAAATTGATAATTTTTTAAGCAGATTAACGTAATCTACCAAGATATAGTAGTGCTGATGCTGATAAACTTACGGTTTAGTTTGCTGTATCAAATGGATAACTTTGGAAAGAAACGCATGCAACGAAATTGATAATACCTTTACGAAAATCCTCGAGGTGTCACCTAAAAGTATAGGGATTAACCCTGATTGTTGTTTGGTTCACTTGCTATAACTCGGGGTTGATTTTTTTTAAGGCCAAAATTTCAAAAATTTATAGTTTCTTTTGTAATTGCAAGTTGGTACATTCTACTTCGGGTTAAATCGAAAATGGGCCAAGCAAAATGAGTTTTTGAAAACACCCTGTATATTTTATGATATATTAAAATTTCGTAAAAATAGTTGTTTATTATTAGTTGTTTATTTGTCTGCTCTATTTACTCCAATTGCTCCAAGTGTGATGTCATTAGAGCAGGACACATAGGCAAACGCAAAATTAGTGCAAAAGAGCAGAGCAAACAAACAATTTCGGATCGATTAGAGCAGATCTATCAGACAAATAAACAGACCTAATGATACCAAACATGCTAAATGTTAACTTCCGGTTTAACACGAGATTCTATTTTAAATACAACACCCTGTATAGTTAAAGTGGTTCGGAATGATTGAAAAATTCTATATTTAGTGATATCAAACATTTATTATTTTGACGTCCGGTTCAATCGGAAATGAGGTTAACTTCCTATTTCAAATGGAAACTCTCCGTATAATTTTAGTTGTTAAAATCAGGAAGAACTTCTGAGCATACTGTTGTTGGGTACCATTTCTGATATCTTCTTAAATATTTTTAACGCGTACGAAAAAGTTCTATCACGGAATCACGGTCACATCGGCCGTTTTTCAAAGTAGACGAAGTCAAAAAAAAAGTACATGACATTTGAGAATATTTGTTTGATATAAATAAAACTTTCGATTTTGTTTCGGTCTTATCGTACCTGCCATTTGTTATACTTTGATAAGACTTTTTGCACATTCAAAGTGTTACGATTTACAATATGCGAAATAGACAAGTATTAACTCAAATTTTTAATATTCTAGTGTGGTCCTTGGTTTGGATATGTGCTCTGATGTTCTCGCGTTGCCTGTTCTCTTTTGCCGCTTGGGACATTCTGAAGAAGTTTTAAGTTCAAAAGGTAAGTTTTTTTTTAATTGCTACAAAATTTTTTCCTACCAGTTATACGCAATAAGACTGCGGAAGAAAGGTGTCAAAATGTGTACAGAAACAACGTTGAGCGACATTATGACATAATCTTTTTACACATCGAAAGTGACTATGACCTTAGTAAATAGGTGGTTTCTGGTGCTTTTTAAATAAACAGGGTGTTATTTATAATAATGTGAATTAAATCAACTTCACTAACCTATTATTATTCAACTGGTTCGTTTTCAACGTTTTGTTAAGAAATAATAGAGATACAGGGTGGTATCCTGTAAAATCTGTTAATTTTAACGCCTGTTAAATTGTTTAATGTTGACCGCTCTCTTGTCAGAACATTCTGTATTTAATTTTCGATATTATCCCCATCTCTTTTTTCAATTATGAAATAACGAATTTAATTATTAGACAAAGATGAAGCACTTGTGACAAATTTTCCGTACAAAGCAAAAGAAAATTTAAACGACCAACGTGAACAAACGGGGGTTATTTTGATCGCATTTATACATTTATACTCGGCTAGAAGTTAGTAAACATCGGCACATCGGCCACTACTTTGGAAATAATAATTATTATAAAATATTTAACATTTTGACTTCAGGTTCAACTGAAAATAAGATTAGCTTCCTAGTTCAAATAGAAACGTCCCGTTTAATTTTAGTTTTTTGAAATCATGCAGAGAGCTTCTGAGCATATTATTGTTAGATAGTACTATTTATTATTAATAAGTATTCATCAATATTTCATACAATCGAGCATTTTTTCACATTATAAGTTTATTATTTATCAAAAATGCGCTATAATATTGACGAGGAGAAAAAACTTCAAGCGCGGCAAGGCTTGGTTAGAAGTTGGACTTGTATTATTAGGCGGTGATCAATCAACCAATTGTGTTAATTTTCAATGAGAAACGGGAAAACAAAATCTGTATTAAAATAATGTTTTATTTGCATTTCATCTCTTCTAGGTGGGAGGGGGGGAGGATTAGTTTCGAGAAGGGGTAGATTAGAAAACTTTTTTTTTCGGAAAAAACAAAAAAAATTTAATAACCGATTTTTATATTTCATCCTTTCGATAGAGGAGGAATACAAGAAACATTTTTTCTTTTCTGTTTCAATGAGCAACCCCGAAAAACGGTTTTTCGGATAGCGATAATCATATTTAATCAATCCTATTTTCCTATTTTGGATAATCATTCAAAACTAACGCCATCAAATAAAATCCACTGAAGCGATTTTATTGAAATTTGGTTTCAACTACTTTAACAAAATTTAATTAACAAAATAAGCTTTTAAACGAAATCGATACAGTGTGGCCCAAAATAAGGGGGTTATTTTGGGCGCATTTCGGAAAATCTTGACGCACTGTATTTATACTCGGCTATAAGTTAGAACACATCGGCTCTAAATTAAAAATTATTTTTTCAAATTTTTAAATTTAAAATAGCGGCGACTATAACGATGGGCCTATTTTCTAGTTTTTTTATTATAATTTTTGAGATAATTATTATTATAAAAATCTAAAAACAAGAATATGTAAACCAAACGTAAGGCTTAAGTTTTGATATAGTCAATTTTTTAAATCATTTCAAAATTGACTATTTTTAAAGCACCAAAGTTGAGTAAAACTTTAATACGGATTTTCTCAAAATCAGCTGCGGCCATTTTGTCTATAATTCGATATGTTGTAGATATGAAACTTCTTAATTAACTACAGTTGTTTGGTTGATTTACTATGAGTAGATCCGGAAGTACAATTTTTTGAAGTTCAAAATTTCAAAAATTTATAATTTTTTTACTAATTAAAATTAGTAATTGCAAGGTGGTATATTAATTTATTCTATAATTTTCTATTATTTGTTACAATTTTGGCTTTAAAAACACTTCCGGTTAAACCGGAAATTAGTAAAGCAGAAGGAGTTTTTAAAAACACTTTGTATATTTTACGATTTTAAAAAATATCGTACGATTAGCTGTCAAATGATACCAAATATGTCAAATTTTAACTTCCGGTTTAACCGGATATCGAGTTCGTTTTTCTATTTTAAATTCAACACCCTATATATTTTATGTGGCTTGCAATGGTTATAAAATTATCCATCTAGTGATATCAAGCATTTCTTCCGGTTCAACAGGAAATGATATTCGATTCCTTTATTAAATAAAAACACTCCGTATAGTTTTAGTTTTTTGAAATCAGGGAGAGCTGTAGAGCAGACTACTGTTAGATATTATTTCTGATTTCTTTTTAGTTTTTAAATATTTTCAAAGCGTTCGAAAAAGTCTTGTTATGTCCACATCAGCCGTTTTAGTTGTATTAGCGCTAAATTTGGCAACCTTCTGATACTGAGCAAAATGGGTCACTCTGCGTTCTTGCATCAATTTCCCACTGGTTGTCTCTATTTCATTCACCATCTTTCCACAAAAAATGATTTAAGAAACAAAATACATAGTAAATCCAATTGTTTCATTAATATGTTGTACAGATGTTTTAAAACTCTTAAATAACAACAAACCATTTATATTTATTTATACTATGAAAAAATCTCAATCGAATCTTATTGATATAAACGATAAACAGTTCTAGTTCTTTCTAAAATCAAGTGTACCAAATAGTCAACAAGATTTGTACCGCGTAAACTTCTTATCAATGACGTACTATACTTACTATTTGTTTTTGATAATAAAAAAGAATAACCTATTTTCGTACTAACACAACCAAATAGACACATGTTGTCAACTGTTTTCGGGACACCATTTCGTTACTTTTCAATCTCACCAAGACTCTTATAATTTATTTATTTATTAAACGAAAATTATAGAAAATTTAACATAATGACCGATTAAATAAATAAACGACAAGTAATAATTATTATGTATATTATTTATAAAACATAAACAATGTCATCCATTTATGAACTATTGATCTCTTAAGTTTAATTGATTTTATGGAGCCCTATAACTAATACAACACGAATTTATCAACAAAAACGACATTTATTTTTATCAAAAAATTCCAAAGCGGAATTATTCTAAAAGATATGTTTGTGTACAAAATACTTAATTAAATTAGATTGAGCAAAAAAAAACTGTTGAGGATAAAACAATTCGAACTTGGTTCCAGTTGAATACTCAAACATTCCAAGTCGATAAAAGTAACAATTTTAGTTATTTCCGTGTACATTATCAAAAATATATTATGTATTTCGTGCTTCTAATAGAAAAAATGATAAATTTTTAGTTAAAAAGCTATAAAGAGGCGACTATATAAAATTAATATTAAAAAAAGTTGTAAGTAGTTAATACACGTAATAATTTATTTAAAAAAATTGTTAAGCACATCAAGGGTCATTTACAAAATAATAGTTTCATTTTGTCCCTATCCGGGTTCTAAAAGTTTATTTGTTAATCGATAAAAGAAAATTAACACGCATTGTGTTCAATTTATTTATTGTTGGCGAATAACAACAGAGAGATAAAAATGGCGAAAGAGAGATGGATGGCGGAGAAAGTACAGAAATGAATATCCTATAAGAGACGCGGTGATATAGGTTCTAATTAGAAAACCAAAGGAGCTGCGCTACAGCGAAATGTACAATAAGAACAATGGAGCTGTGAACATAAACATGTGTAATGCGGAGGTATACAAAGGAATTTGAATTTTTTCGTCAGTTCAGTTCGGCTTTAAAAACTAGAAACAGTTTTGGTGCGTATACTGGGGTTCTCCACAGAGATGATAATTCGACTTTAATTAAGAAAAACTGATTTGATAACGATAGTATCTGGACCTGGGCCGTTTAGGGAAGGGGGGGGCTAGTCCCCTGCACTTATGCAACTTAATCAGGTTCATTGTATTTCCACACCGAGCGGTCTTCTCGTGCCCATCAAATGTAGAGCCATCTTACTTGTAAGATGCACTCCAGGATTCTAACGGGAGGGGAGGTGCTTAGTCTGGCTATGTTGAGTCAGAAGTGCTCTAACACGGATCTTCTTATCGACGTTAGGGCTGCACAGTGGCAAAGTTCGCATTTACGACATATGGGATTATCTACCCAGTT
This sequence comes from Malthinus flaveolus, assembly GCA_950108345.1. Lineage (NCBI taxonomy): Eukaryota > Metazoa > Arthropoda > Insecta > Coleoptera > Cantharidae > Malthinus > Malthinus flaveolus. The sequence continues at coordinate 71,556,883 of OX467285.1, forward strand.
TGTGGAGATGTTTGTGTAGTCGACAGTGTCCCGTGAGTGTCATCACTGCAATTATTCGTAGATTAGTTCGGAATAGCTGTAAACAGTATTTTGCCAGCCTTTTAGAAGGGGCTCTACGCTCTAGGATATCCACTTAAAGTTCTTTTGCTTTGGCGGCACCTTATGTTTCTGGTCCATATTTTAGTCTGTAATTATTGATGGGTATTATTTTTAAGGAGAGAGGAAAGTATTAACAGTAGTTACGACTGGTTTAATAATTGCCCCACAGGGCCACAGGGAAGCCTATTTGAACCTTTCTTGGCCAGCTTGTATGCTTTATCATTACCCTCATTTCCTTGATGTCCTTTGACACAACAGAGTATAAGATCATCGTTTTTGGATATCTGATTCAGCAGCTATGCAACTCCAACTGAAGGCCAGACGTTACCTTGCAGGTGTTTAGGGCTTGTAAGGCAGCTTTAATGTCCGTCGATATTAGTATTTTATTGTTTAGGATTTCTTTGGCACTGTGTAATATTCCCATGAGTTCAGTTTAAAAAACTGGAGACTTCTCTAGCGGTAGGCTGTTGTCGATGACAAATTCAAGTGAGAGCACACCTGCTCCAGATCTTTTTTGATTTTTAGACACATCGGTAAAGACAGTTATGTCTGCTTCGATGTTCTTTCGATGTTCAGTTCAGGTCGGTTTTAGAAACTTGAAACAGTTTTGGTGCGTGCTAGAGTTCTTACACAGAGATCATCTAGATGCCAATTCCGACTTTAATTAAGAAATCGTCATTCGACACTCTACGCAGTATCTCAGATGCGAGGCGCATATTTAGAGGTTTGATTCTTTATTGTGACAAAATAAGACTTGGGGTTAAAATCCGACAGGCATCACTGTGTTCAATACCTTGGTGCGGGTGGCTCAGAACCCACCTAAAGCTGTGAAATAATTTTAGTAGTGGAAACGGACGTAGAAAACCACATGTAAAAACGATGTCGGCGGCAAATAGTTAAATGCGGTCGTCTTTTGATTTCCTATAATACTAGGAATTGATAAGCATAAAACATCTAGTCATTATTTAATGACTTTTGTTTTTATTAAAAATTCCACAATTTGTAAATATTTATTAGATTAAATTTGCTTGTACACAATGATTCAATGATATCGGCAGTAGTTCAAAAATGTATAGGTACTTTTAACTTTTAAATCTTCTCAAGTCAATAAAATCCATTGAGTCCCATCGATGACTGTCTTCTACTCTCGTCAAATCAATGGTTTTCTAGAAATTAGACAATTTTGCAGTTCTTGCGTTAGAAATAAAATAGCGCCGCAGGCAAATTTTTTAGATTGTTCAAGGTTCAACGGCTTAAAAACGAAGTTCCGGAATTTTAATAGCCATTGATAGTGTTTCCAAAGAAGACGTTTTATAAAAACAAGGGATGAAAATTAAGAATTCAATTACTATACTTTTTTAAATAAAGAAACAATATTATGAAATAATTACGGGGGTCTTTTTACTTAAGGCACTAGGCCAAATCCAGGTCTGATAGCTAATAGGACCCAATTCAAATACTTTTACACACAGTTTGATTTTGATTTTAATATTCTTCTCAAGCTTTTTTTCGGGATTCGGGACAAGATGCAGAAAAGTACTTAAAGTGTAAATTATTTTGCATTTTTTAACCTCTGAAAATATTTCGGGGGGGGGGGGTTAAACCCTGCTGATCCCCTTTCTGGCTACGGCCTTGGCGATATAGTAAAGAATTATCTCAAGAACTATTTCACTTTAATTTTATTTACCTATATTCAAGTCCGGGAAACATGGTCATAAAACATAAAACGCCTTCTAAAGGCCATTTTGAAACACTTTTAATAAGGAGACCAAGTAGTCCCAACTATACGGGGTATTGTTCGCACAATAAATTTGTTTTTCAAAAATCATTCACAATTTATAGTAGGTCACTAGTGTACTAGCCCTTATTGTGAGCGTCAACGGGCATAGAAGATAGAGCTTGCAGAAGAAAAACAAAAACTTGCGAGACATAGATGGTCTATCCAAAAATCCAAGAATTACTAACAATTATTGTATAAAAAGAAGCACATTTTTAGACAAACGTTCGATGCTCCTATAAATTAAACTTGAAGGTATTTAGATGACACAGTTTTATCAAACTTCACAATACTCTACCTACGACCGAAGTAGGAAGATAAAAGCTCACGTGAAAGCTTTTACTTTTGTATATCGGTTCTTAAGAGCACGTGCATAATTGAAACTACGTACAAATATGTATTAACTTTCCTTTAAAATATTTTACACTATTGTATTGTTCTTCAAAAGAAAAAAAGAAAAATAATAAATGATTTCGTGAATTTCTCTCTTATTCGGTGTGAGGTGAACGCGAGTTGTAATAAGAGGTCAATTGCTCCTTTGAAATTAATTGTACAGGGCCGTTCAAGAGGAAGCAATAGGAAGTAACTAATTATATCCACACCTTCTCATACAGAGTGTCTCATTTAGTTAACATAAACGCGAACTTTGCACTTTGCACCTTTCTAAGCGACAATAAAATTTTATGAAAAAATGCACTTTCGATAGCCCAAGGTACAGCTTTATACTGCAAGAAAACCTAAAAGAAAAGCTAAATTAGCAAGAGTCGCAAATTCTCGGGACTAAATCGAAATCGTTTCCAATTTTTCATTTAATGGCTCGTTTTGTTTACACAGAAAAGTGACAAACTCGTTAAACTGTGTACCTATTAAAACTTTTTGTAATAAAAGATCCTTCTTGTTATTATAAAATCTGGTTTAAAAATTTTTCTGTAACCTTTGGCAAGAGTTTCAAAAATAAGATTAACATTTATTTTCATTTTCGAGATTTTCAAGCGCGTGGCTAAAGATTGAAATGCAAAATTCTACTATTTTACGTGTCTAAAAGTACAAGAACGAAATTTCATGAACTATAATTTATCATTTACGTATTTTTAGCGACTTGAAGATGCTAAAAATGGCATTTAGAGAGATCCGACAATTGAGGTGAATGTGGGGGTAGTTTGCAGTAATACACTTAATAGAGACGAATGACTGTTATCAAAATTATCTAATGACATTTTGAATAATTGCGTTCCTATAACATCAATTACGCGTCGGATGTTGGCTTTCAAGGCTTCAATGGGTTATCGATTATCTGTATACACTTGATCTTTTAGATAGTTCCACAAGAAATAGTCTAACGGCGTTAAATCACACGATCTAGGCGACCATTGGACTGCGAAATTATTCAATCAGGAAATTTGGTTGGCAATAAATTAATTACTTCAGTAACTGCGTGGCATGTGGAACCGTCCCGCTGAAACAACATGTCACTCACATCCATATCTTGGTCTGAAAAGGTGATTTTTTGAGAAAAGCCGTCACCTTGTTCAATGATGAATTAGCTAATTTACTTATCGACGAATAGCATAGTCAACTGGGTTTAATTCTTGCACTAACTGAACCTTATAAGGGTTTAGGTTCGTTCGGGTCGATCTGCTAACAATATTGCCGCTGTAAGTAAAAGTGTTGAGAAAGATCCAAATTTATCAATTCCACGACCTTCTCAGCAATAGGCAGCAGATAGGCCCAATTGCTGAGAAGGTCGTGAAATTGATAAATTTGAATCTTTCTCAACACTTACAGCGGCAATATTGTTAGCAGATCGACCCGAAAGAACACGTATTCTTATTGGTATGTCATGTACCGAACCACTTGGCTCAAATTTAACTATACTAAAGTTTTAATAGCGGTCTCAGAAAGACGATTATAACGACCGAAAATATCTAAAATTTTGCGATATGTAGTTTTCGCAGATCCACTATTTTCATAGTAAATTTTAATTACTTTTAAACGTTTTTCAATTGAAATTGAAGACCTCTATATTACGTGAAAAAAACAAATGACAAAACTGTTACTAGATCAAAAATTATTTTTATATTATTTTACCAATAGTGATTTTGACTCATCGAACAAGAAATTTTTTAATAAAAGAAGCAGTATGAGCAATAAATTTGCTGGAACAGGGATACTCATCAATGCTGTACGCTGGTAATGCGTTAGAAAGGAAGCATTCCAGCTAAAGTCACCTGTTTAGACGTTCAAACGAGACTGGATCTCATCTAAGAAAACCAGAGTAAGGGCAAAAACGATGTACGACGCTTAAGTAAAAGCAGATTAAGCAGCGGGAGACCGGAAAAAATACCATTGGTCACCACACATCACCAAATTCAATATTGGACTGTTGCAGATTTCACTCTCAGATGAAACGCGAGTGTGTCTTAAGTCTCCCGATGAACGTGAGCGTTTGTTGCGAAGGTTAGGAGAGAGATTTGCAAGTTGCTACATCTCTCTAAGGGTGATTCCGTTATATTTTGGTGTAGCATCGTGGAGTCTGCTTCAATGACCTCACATAAGTGGTTCCAATACGTGTGAGGTCTATGAAAGCGAATTATTATCCTGAAAACATCATAGTTGAACATGTAATGCCATTTGCTCGTTTTGTGAAACCCGGGATCTGGATTATTTAGGAAGGGGAGCGAGCTCCCTGCACTTAAGTCACTTAATCGGGCCCATTGCACTACCTCCAAGTGGAGCCCCATCCATGCAAGATAATGTTATCGATAACTTGAATACTGTAAATATTCAGAAAATAGAGTGGCCACGTAATGGTTTCGATTTAAATCCGAAAGAAGGTCTCCAGTGATGAATGCGGTAATTAGGGGTGGAAGATACGATATTAATTGCGATATATTGCGGTAAATTCAATAATTTCGTTGCTTTCGATTTTGTTTGTTTTTACTTTTCACGAGTTTTTCAGAAAAAAGTGTTAAACTCCAAAATGATAGAAAATTGGGTAATTTTTCGCAGATTTCATAAACTTTCGTGTAATTTTAATTAAAATTAAAATTGAAAAAATGGCAATTATATAAGTTTAACGCGTTAATTTTGTCCAGGATAAGCTTTCTTTACTGTGGACGGGAAAGCAATCAATTCGCGAGTTATCCTGTCATATTATAATTAAACAGCTTAGATGAGACAGAGACTATGCCAAAAATACTATTAAAAAATGCATTTTTTACCTTCTTTCAGTTGTTTATTTAAGTAAACATAAAAAGAAAACAAGATCATAACTTGTAACAATCAAAATAAATACTTGAATAGAAAATAAAATCCTTCAGCATTAGACGGCAGAAGGCTGTATAATAAACAATTGAAATAATTAATATAAATATGACATAAAATTAATTACAGAAAGAAATGATAATTTGTGCGCTTTTACATAAAAGGATACGCTCTTTTTAAAAAACCAATACGAGAAACAAATAAAACTCTACATATGATAGCATTTTTTTCCATCTCAATGCAATCGACTTGAAAGTATATCCTGAATTTTGTAATTTTTGAAAATTATACTAAGGTTGTAGTTGTTAATTAACGATAAGGTCACTTTATACTCTAATAATTACACGAAACTTACCAATTAGTAATAAATAAAACAATAACTCTTTTGAGTAATTAATTAATTAGTATCGAAGACGATGCGTTTCTACGTTTCTTCGTTTAATAATTAACAAACTTTTTGCACCCAGCTTCTAGGATTTTTGAATTTTGACCAACGTGTGCAAAGTAAGTGACGAAAGTGCGATCAAGTAAAGACACCTACACAAAAGAAAAAAAAAGTTTGAAGCCCAAAATGGAAAGTTTCAAAAAGACATTAAAAGTATCAAAAACGTGGCGGCGTTAAAAGTTAAAAACCGTTTCTTTTGTTGTAATTTTGAACGAAGTACACGTGTACTATATCTAAATTTATTTCTGCAGGCGAAAATCAAAACTTATTTAAAAGTGAAAATAATAGAAAATAATATCTTATATAATCAAATAAGACTCACATAATAAACGAATTTAAAAAAAAAGTAGAATGTATGCCAAGGTAGGCAAATTTGCGCATGCTCGATTGATGCACTTTCCACTCAAGTGAGTGTTTTGATTAGGTGGAATAACAGGCCACACTTAGCCACACTTTCTCACTAATTCGTCTCTATCCATACAAGGCGTCTGCTAGGGATGTCATTTCAATTTCAGATAATGGGATTTCCTACAAAGTATTTCTCTTATACTTTTTTCGCCAAACGAACAGTTTAGGTGGTTGAACTATTATAATAGCGCTTCGAGAAGGGTGGGTTTTTGGGGGTGAAACTAAACCATAGGAGGTACGAAAAATTTATATGCCAAAAAATTGCATATTTTGTGTAGTTTTAAATATATTGTGGCAAGCAGCAAACCATTTTTTTCTAAAAGTGCAGATTTTGAATTTTTTAAACTTTAAACTGTTAAACTTTAACTCGTTATAGCGCCTAAACCGTGCGTCTGAGGAAAAAAAACTAAACAAAATAATTTGTAGGAAAATTGGTGTAGTTTATTTTCGCGTAGACACAATTTTCTCATAAAGTGCATAATTTGCGAGTTATACCCGATAAAACAGTTTTTGGCCGATTTTGAAATTTTTGGCAAACTTTAATGCGCTCTGGCGTCTAAACCGTTTGCCTGAGGACAAATATGAAAGAGATACAATTTGTAGGAAATATCATGTAGTTATTTTTGTGTAAACGCAATTTTCTCATAAAGTGCGTAGTTTTTGAGTTATAACCGATATAACAGTTTTTTGGCCAATTTTAAAATTTTTGTCATACTTCAACGCACTCTCTAGGGCCTAAACCGTTTTCCCGAGGAAAAACAGCTAAGAAGTATAATTTGTAGAAAAATTGTAGCTGTTTTTTCTTGTAGAAGCAATTTTTACATGAAATGCGTAGTTTTTGAGTTATAACCGATGAAACAGTTTTTTGGCCGATTTTGAAATTTTTGGCAAACTTTAATGCGCTCTGGCGTCTAAACTGTTTGCCTGAGGACAATTATAAAAGAGATACAATTTGTAGGAAATATCATGTAGTTATTTTTGTGTAAACGCAATTTTCTCATAAAGTGCGTAGTTTTTGAGTTATAACCGATATAACAGTTTTTTGGCCAATTTTAAAATTTTTGTCATACTTCAACGCACTCTCTAGGGCCTAAACCGTTTTCCCGAGGAAAAACAGCTAAGAAGTATAATTTGTAGAAAAATTGTTGCTGTTTTTTCATGTAGAAGCAATTTTTGCATGAAATGCGTAGTTTTTGAGTTATAACCGATGAAACAGTTTTTTGACCGATTTTGGAATTTTTTCCAAACTTTAACGCGACATAGCGACTAAACCGTTCGTCTGAGGAAAAAATGTAAGATATATAATTTGTAGGAAATTTGATGTGGGTTATTTTCTTTTAGAAGTAATTTCCCCATAAAGTGCGTAGTTTTCGAGTTGTAAGCGAAAAACCTAAAAATCCACCCTTTTCGAGTTACCTCCAAATTAATGCTGCCGACTGCCGTTTAGGAGTGTCAGACGTTGGTTTTATTACTTATTTGCAATGTTCTTTCAATCTGAATCGTTAAAAATGTTGTACTTTATCGTTTAGTAAAAGTACACGCTAGATACCTCCCGGACTATTAATTTAATAACCTCAAGCCGGCCGGAAAATTCGTGTGAACATGACAATTTCATGAAAATTTGCGCTGATGGCGTATACGATGGACATATTATTTTGTTTCTATTCAGTTTCAGGCTTAACCGAAAACGTTTCCAACTTTTTATTTAAAAGGAACTTCCATATTTTTGCAGTCTCCTCTCCTCTATTTACGCCCGGAGAAGTGCGGAGAAGTATTCGCGAGTGATTAACGTCGGGTTTTCAGATACAGTATACAGTCTAACTTAATGAATTGCCTTGTATAAACAAAACATTTCCTTCTAATGTTCATGTAGAGTTTACCTTTTTATGCTTTTTGAGTTTTTAATGCCGTGCCTTTTTAAGTAGGCGAACCTCTGACGAAAGAAACGATAACCTATGACATTTCAAAAGAACAATCCTAGTAGCTCGAAGAAGTGACTTAACAATTTTGTAACTAATTTTTCAAAAAAGAAAAACCATTTAATTATTTTTAAAAAAACTCGAAATAGAGCGGATCAAACAAAAATATTTTCGCATCAGGTGAGATATTGCCGGTAAAATCTGCTAATTAGTGGGTGCTATTTATGTTTTCTTTTGGCTAATACATCACGCACCAGGAGTTAAATTGTAAGTGCGTGATTGAGTTGTTCCTTATTCGACTTGAATTTTAATTCGAACTAAAATATTTATAGAAGAATTCAAAAACAACGTCGGCGAACTAGATTACACATTTTGAAGTTCAATACCATTTTTTGCAATAATTAAATTCCATTACTTATTGGAATGTATAACAATCAGATGACTTTTAGTTTTCATTAAAACTTGATACTTTCGTTATCACACGCTGATTTTGTGACTTAATTTACGACTTTCTAAAACGCATCACGCATCATCGGTTATTCCGTTTTCCTAATTTATTATTTGTATATTCAGAGCCAAAAGTCACTCTCCACAATAGTTTTTAAAAATAAAGTATTTTGCCTGTCTCCATTGTTTTTCGTGTTTCGTTAAATATATTTTGAGCTCTGTTACGCCAGCTACTTTTTGCGCATTTGCACATTGCATTTGAAATGATCGTGTGTAGTGTAGTTGGGTAGTGATTAGAAGTTCTGCAAGTCGGTACCTGAACAGCGCCTTTATTGAGAATTGTAGTTATACCTACAAACACTAAACACTATACGTATAATTAATTTATCAATTCTTCTTCAAGCCGGATCTGGATTTTGATTTCGTTTAAGGTGGCGATACCCTATAGAGTGAGAAAGAGTGAGACTTTTAGTAAGCCTTATCTCTATTAAATATCAACATTTCAGCAACAAAATTGTTCTTATATTGTAGCTCAATCTTTCTACTTTATTTTTGATCTGCTTAATTTTTTTGTAACTTCAATAGATTTTGCTGCTCAAGCGCTCCAGTATAGCACTATTTGCAACGTTTATTACATGAATAAAATCGCCACCTTAATAATTGAATACATTAATCGTCTTAAGGTAGTACTACCGATACCACAAGTGTCAAATGTGTGCCTTCTGTAATTTGACTTCCGTCGTATTTATATTTGGCAACGCCGCGTAAAAGCAAAAGAGACAAAAAATACCTTTCAGGTTATCGGTTTGACATGTAATGTTTGTTTACTAATGAAATGTCTGAATCAAACTTATTAAATGGTACAAAACGAATATTTCATTGGAAAAATAAAAGAGTCACTGAAAAAAGGTATAGAAAAATGTGAAACAAGTAGCATTAGCCGTATTCTGTACATATTTAAATTTCGCGCGCGTCTAACCTTCTTGGCGGCGTTGCCACATGTAAGTTTTTTCTTAATTATTTATTAATTACTCTTATCACGAGCTCTAAAGTTAAGGTTTTATTAATACAGAAAATTCAATTAATTTTTTTCTTTCTATTGATACCAATTTCATAAAAATCTGAACGTCCAATTTTGTGAAATAAAATAAAATATGTGATTTCCCATAAGGATCAATGTTAAAGGCAAAAATTTTTAAATCGTTTTATCTTTTTTTCAGTTCTCTGTAGGCCTCCAAAAATTTAACTGGTTAATTATGATATTATAATGTACCAATATGCCAAGTTTCATTAAATTCTGAACGTCAATTCTAAAACCGGTAGTACTACCTTAAGAGTAAGTTTTATGCCAAAAACTAGAAAAAATATACTGGGTGGCTTATAACTTATGGTCTTATGAAATATTAGGACTTATACAAATTGATAAGATTGATATCTAGTCATGGAGGCTCTGATGCTCATTGTATAAAGTTTTTTTTAATCATTTCGATGGCATCTATCATTAAAATATTTCTCTTTACCAATGAAATACCCTGTATACATTTTTTTCTATATTGTTTTGAATTTCCATAAAGCGATAAACCAATCTGCCAGTCAGTGTAAGAGCAAGGCTTACTTTGACTTCGATAAGCTGTGATAATAAGTTATCACAGTAGACTCGATAAGAAAAATGTTCTTCAAACAAAAAATTTCTGGTGAAAGAAGTCAAAAAAACTAAAAATGTAACAGGTGTTCAAAGTCATGGTACGGTTATGAACTACAAAACAAAACAGGCACAATGCCGTTAAACAGTATGAACCCTACAACCGACTCCAATTTTCTGATCCTGAATACAAAAATATTCTGTAGGATTACCTTCAAACCACTTTGAGTAAGTTTGTTTATGTATAAACAATCTTACGAAACATGGGACACCATAGCTGTCCTACTAAAGTTAGGAACTACGAAACTTACCCCACATCACGCTACACGACGTGACGGTGTTGACGTTGTCCCACGCCCTGACTTCAGTAACCACAACCGCAGGACACGCTAATCCACGTATAGATACTTTATTTATCTGAATCTGGATCATTTAGCAAGGCGGAGCCTACCTTCACTAGACCACTTAATTGAGCCCATTGTACTTCCTCCAAGCGGCCTGTCCGTATCCAGCAGATCTCCAGTCACCCTACTTCTTAGATGAACTCCAGGATTCTAGTGGGAGGGGTAGTGTTTATTCTGACCATGTCAAGCCAGAAGTCTCCCGGATCTTCTTATTGACGTTAGGGTTAGACAGTGACAAAGCACATGTTCAACCGTTTCGTCCTCTAGTTCGCATCCATGACATATGATATTATCTACACCAAGCTCAGTGAGTGGAGATTTTTGTGTAGTCGACAGTATCCCATTAGTGCCCTTGCAATTGTAGATTAGTTCAGGACAGCTGCAAGCTCTAGACATTATTTTGCCAGGTTTATCCCCATAAGTTCAGTTTGAAAAACTGAGGCGTATTCCTCCAGCGGTAGACTCCACACCTGCTCCAGTTTTCCTTTTGATTTTAGATCCATCGGTGAACACAGTTATGTTTGCTTCGATGTTCTCAGTTAAATCTAATTAGAGTTTGAAAGTCTCTGTTGAATGTATATTTCGGAGAGATACGGTCTGCATTAAGTAGAGGTGGCTTCTTGGAACACTCTTCGAGGATTTTGATATTTTCGTCAATTCCATATCTGACAGACCATAGTCACCATTCTCCTTTTTCCATCTTCTCTGCTATCTAGATCTAGTGGAGGAAGGCATAACAGCACCTCCAGTCTAGCTGAGGGTGTGATTTGCATGGCTTCTATAACCATGAAACAAAAGAGTATCTGTGTTTTGTCTAGGCCACCAGATAAGAGCTCTATGGCAGATCATAGGTCTAATAATAGCAGTGTAGAGCCAACGTGAGATTTTAGAAGAATTTCCCCGCGTCTTTCCTACTACCCTGCGGCATTTCCAGAAAACCAGACTTGCTTTGTGTATTTTGTTTTCGATAGTTTTTCCAATAATTAAGCTTGTGTCTACAGTAATTCCAGATTCATACTTAACCTGGCTTACTAGATTTAGGGAAATTTTATTCAAAATAGGCAAAACCGTTTTGCTTAATTTCCCTTTTCTAATGAAAAGAACCAACTCCGTTTTGTTCGGGTTTGCCGTCAAGAGGTGTTCAATACAACATTTTTCTGTTATTTTAAGAGCTTCCTTTAGTTATCATTATTTTACCAAACTTAATTTTCTATTTTTTAATGGTTCATCGGAGAATCCTAATTAGTAGACTTTTACGCCTCTTACAAACAGGCTTAGCTAATTTAAATTTCCTTTTTATACTTAAATCAACTAAATATACGTTTCCTTTTTCAATTATTCCCATATTCGTCCTAATTGTCGTTTAATGGTGCATTTTTGACCTCTTATTGGCATTAAATTTCTATTAAAAGTCTTCTAGCGCATTTGGTGGTCTCTCGGACCATCCTTTCAGGAGTGGTCATTTTTTAGATTTTAATACAAAAACAATTTGTTTGCCGTTAACTAAATATTACGTAAAAGGTCGGGACAGTTTAGGCAATTTAATTATTATTATAATCGCAAATTAATTATTTATAGGCCCCATCTTAGAGTTGTTGTGATGTGACCATTTTACCGTTTAGGCGGTCGAAGCACACCTCGGTCCTCGCTCATCCTTAATAGGAAAATAATAGAGCTTTAGGATAATTTTTAACTATTAAATAAATTATATACTTTAAGAATAATTGAAACACGATTAAAATATCTATTATTTAATTTTACATTGTAACGTTGTTACTAATAGTCTAAAACCTACCTGTAGAACTGACTAAAAATAGAAATTTAAATATATCTAACTTGATCACAGCTGGCACCTTTCAACCTACTTATTTGTTTATAGTTTGTTATTTCGTACTAACGAATTTTTTTATTTGATATTATCATTTCGCATTGTTTACTAACTTTACATAACGTTTCATAGTAAGATAGTATAGTAGTAGCAGTAGTAATGGTCATTCTCATTGACCATAAAATTGGTTACTGTTTAATGATCGTTTTTTATTTATTTCAAGTTCGTCTATGAAAAAAACATTTACTTTTGATTAATGTCGTTTCTATCAATAAATAAATTTTGTAGATCAAGAGATTATTACTAAAATATATACACGATCGTAAAAACGTTCAAAAAACGAATCATGAATAAATAATGAGCCTAATAATACGCGATTAAAACAAAGGGCCAAATATTCTATGCAACTATTCCTTCAGTGGGTTACATAGGAGCGGTTTTCTTATAAATAGAGCGAAGGCCGCAAGTCGACATTGACTGTCTCACCCCGCTAGAGGCACTATTTCCGGATACATCAACCATCTCTCTACACGCTACGTACTGCGTAACTAGGTCTTACATTCATTTATCTTGATCTTGATATTCAAATTATTTTTGTATCCTTTTGTCAAATTTGTAAATATTCGTAACCTTAACTTAAAAAAATTCATTCAGCAGCTAAATATTTTTACAGCGTATTTTTAGATGTAATTACTGTTTGGCAATTGCCAAAGTCGGCAGCAGAGAGTGTGTAGAATAAGCTGACATAATTATATCCTACATTTGCGAATACATAAGTATCTTAATCTTAGTTTATTGATCTAACGAGGTTTGAAGGATCTTATGGTTAGGATAGAAGCGCTAGAAGAACTTACGAATAAGGTTATTGTAATCGTTTGATTAGCGATGCAGAACCAGATAACTTGTGAGCTGTTAGCTGATGAGGAGGACTTATTTATTACGACCTTATGAAACGTCTTCGCATTTTAAAAAGTTTTTTATAACACGAGCATAAAGCAATGCACTTGACATTTTGAGAAATGACATTTGCCGAGCATGAAAACGTAACCGAGACATTCTTAAACGATCCTTTATCCTTTTGTCTTCTCTTGACGTGATTATCCGGACTCGTAAGGTTTTGCCGAACTTACTCGCTCTTTAACAGAGGTATTCCATAATTTAAGCGAGCTATAGACTCTAGAATCTAGACTATCTGTAAGTTGCGCTAGGACTTTTAAAGAATAGTTTCCTTTGAGTGTCTTATATTGGTCCATCAGGAATTGGATCACTGCATGTATGTAGAGTGTAGAGCAATTCCTTCTTATAGAAATTTTACTTCCATTTGGTTTGTTCTAGTTGGTACACGCACCTGGTATCTCAAGAAAATGAACAAAATAATTCTAAAATGCTCAATTAATATCGTAACTTTTTATCTACACGTAATAATACCAGTGGGGTCATTTCCCACCCTAGGTAAAATCATGTTTATTATACAGGGTGTCTCGGAAAATCACCGACAAATTTCTAGAATGAGTTCCCAGGACCAAATTATGGCTTTTGCCCTTCTTGAAATTATATCCGCAAATGCACCCCTAAAAAGTTGTAGGCTCTCAAAGTTAAAGAGTGATATTTTTACATTTGAGAACCTAGAACTTTTTAGGGGTGCATGGGGGTATACCTTTAAGAAGGGTAAATGTTCTAATTTGGTCCTGGGAATTCACTGTGGAAATTTGTCGGTGATTTTCCAAGACATCCTCTTTTTAGAGAGTTTAATATGAGGGGTCACCGGTGAGTCCATCAATGGTATTACGTGAAACTTTAATGTTTTTTAAATGATACGTAGATATGTTACAAAATTTTTGATTTACTCAAAGAAGTACCTAATGTATTATATTTCATGAAGACAATTTAATTAACGACAGTTTTGAAAATATGCAGCTTTTAAATGCATTTGGGGTCCTCCATGGACTACATGGTATTATGATGAGGAGTTGAGGAGGGCTAAAGCAGTTAAAGTGTCTCAAAAGTAGTGGTTAAAAATATATCTCCACTTTAATCGAAACCGAACTATACGAATAAAATTACTCTGGGAAAATTTTAATACAAATTATAATATAAATAATACAAAAATAAACAACTTGTTATGAAAGCTTTTGAGTAGTCCAATTTTAGTAGATAGACACCACATACATTAAAATAAAAAATAATAACCTTCATAAACTTTTAGATCACGAAATGTATCAAGCATACACTTTAATTTCCGTACTTAAGAACTTAAGTGATAATTAGCATAATTCACATTAAAAAAGTAAAAGTTAAAAAGAAAGTAAAAGTTTTTTTTAAATGTATTTGTATTATCACTGCAAACAATTATTGTGGGCTGAATTTGATCTGTATAGTAGTAGGAGTAATTAATTAAAGTTGTACTTCTTTGCGTTTTAAAAGGAAGTATTTTAAGTATAATGGTAGCTATTCACGTACAGTTTGCCTGCAGTCCCAGGATTGTCGATGTGAACTGAAGATCTAAATCGCAGCGCGCCACACATGATTCAGTTTTTTTAAACGATGAGATCTGCAGTCCTGGGACTGTCAGTTCTGGGACTGCAGGCGATCTCACGATCTCACCATACACGTACAGATAAATTCAACAGTTTTGTCAGTTGAGCTTCGATTTTCTAACTTTCTTCAGTTCTTTTCTGAAGGCACTTCGTAAGTTGTTTATCTTTTTTTTAACAGAATCTAGCGTTGCATTCTCGTCTACAGTCTTATAAAAGTTGAGCAGTTTTTCATAAGCTTTCGTTTTTTCGCGTCTATTGGAATATGATGCACTTTTAATTTTCCATAAACATGGAAATTGTCGGTATAAATCAATAACTTCACTTAGAAACGCTGTATCTCCCATGATTTTAGTATCAAATTTTCAAACACGTTTAAAGTTCCAGACGTACGACGAGATCGACAGTTCTTGCAACATACACGTGAGATCTGACGGGACTGCAGACCACGGCCTGCCGGCGGCCTGTCGACGACCTGCGTGTGTATGGTGAAATTTTATCTGCAGATCTCGAGATCTGCAGTTCCGAACTGCAGGCGGCCTGTACGTGAATAGGTACTTTTACATGCGAACAAAAATCTTCTTTACAAGAAGAGTGCGTTTCAAATAGAAGAGCACCATCATCGTTCGTTTATTTAACAACAAAATCGTCTTTTCATGAATGAGATAGTACTTACCACACAAACAAACTAACACGAAGAGAGTGTTTAATAATATAAGAAGATGAGAACAATTCTAATGATTAATGATTGTAAGTTGTAAGAAAGAAATGTCATTTGATGGAATAACCGTAAAATTTAAATACTAAGGGCCAATCACATCAACTCTGATTAAAGAATTTAATCAGGATTAATGGCGATTAATCAATGAATGACAATGAGTTCTCATGACAATTCATTGATTGACTGTCATTAACCGTGATTAAGGGGCCAGTCCCACCACCTCTGATTAAAGAATTTAATCACGGTTAATGGCAGTTAATTAATGAATGACAATGAGTTGTTATGGCAATTCACTGATTGACCGTGATTAAGAGGCAGTCCCACCAACTCTGATTGAAGAATTTAATCAGGATTAATGGCAGTTAATCAATGAATGACAATGAGTTCTCATGGCAATTCATCGATTGACTGTCATTAACCGTAATTAAGGGGCCAGTCCCACCACCTCTGATTAAAGAATTTAATCACGGTTAATGACAATTAATTATTGAATGACGATGAGTTGTTATGACACTTCACTGATTGACTGTGATTGAGGGCTAGTCCCACCAACTCTGATTAAAGAATGACAATGAGTTCTCATAACAATTCATTGATTGACTGTCATTAACCGTGATTAAGGAGCCAGTCCCACCACCTCTGATTAAAGAATTTAATCACGGTTAATGACAATTAATTATTGAATGACGATGAGTTGTTATGACACTTCACTGATTGACTGTGATTGAGGGCTAGTCCCACTAACTCTGATTAAAGAATGACAATGAGTTCTCATAACAATTCATTGATTGACTGTCATTAACCGTGATTAAGGAGCCAGTCCCACCACCTCTGATTAAAAGTTTAATCACGGTTAATGGCAGTTAATTAATGAATGACAATGAGTTGTTATAACAATTCACTGATTGACTGTCGTGATTAAGGGCCAGTCCCACTAACTCTGATTAAATAATTTAATCAGAATTAATGGCAGTTAATGGCAGTAATAGTTAATGAATGACAATGAGTTGGTGGACTGGGCCTAATAGTTATGGTAAAGTATTTAATTATTTTAAAGCAAATAAACAAATAACTATCAGATGAGGAAATGCCATGTAAAAGGTCATGATAATTTTTGCATTTTCCTGAAAAATGTAAGACTGATCAACTTTCCAGTCAATAATGAAAACTAAAAATGGGCTTCACCTTCTAACAAATCCAATAGTTTTCCAACTTTGCATAGGTACTCATTTTTATGTGTCTGCTGATGAATATCCTAAAAGTCCTGACGAATCAGAGTTGAGCTTTAGGAGGCAGTGGCCGAAAACATGCCACTTTTTTCGTTTTTCGTAAATATCTCGAAAAGTATGGGTTGGAGCTGAAGTGTGATTCTATACAAAATTAAAGCTGATAAAATTTGCTACAAAATTTAATATATGCAGGTTCTACGTCTTCCTAAAGTTTACCCAGTTATAAGTCGTTAAAAATTGGTGGTTTTTGCAACGTGGTTTTCGAAAAAAATGCCAATTTTCAACGCCTTATAACTTGGTCAACTTTAGAAATACAAGAAACATGTTTATATTAAATGTTGTAGAAAATTTTATTAGCTTAATTATAAGATCATCTTTTAGCTCCAACCTATAGTTTTTAAAATATTAGGGAAAAGCCGAGAAAAGTGATATGTCTTTGGCCAGTTCTTATTCGGGGAGGTTCCGTCGTAAGGTATGGCCAATAGTCATTTTAGAAACTGTCGAACCTTTTCTATTTTTGAAGTTTATTTTAACGTCAAGAATTATTTAGTAGCTCATCAAGCACGGCACACAAACACCTATTCAACGAGGCTGTGGTAAAAAATGGGTCAAAATTTAACTTGGAGGGCCCATAATATTTTTAATATTGAATTTTGAACTCGATATTAATATTTCGTTACAGCCTCGTAATGCATCAGGCCACTGCATATCACAAATATTAAAAATAACAAAATAGAAAATAAAAATTTTTATCAATGAGTGTAATGTAATAAGTAATAAACAATAACACGTTAATTATTTAAATATGTTTAAGGAATTTTGTATGTTAGTCATTAATTTGATAACGAGTTTGAATAATTGAGACAATAATTATTGATGTTTTGAAAATTGCGAACTATTTTAAATGCTTTTAACGAAAATACAAGTTATTCATTCAACTAATTTATTAAACACACTCGTACCAATCAGCTATCAATAATTTGTTCATTCAATTTTTTTTAAATACATACATTGATGTAATTAGTTGGAGAGAACTTTTTTAACTAATAAAAATATTAAATATTATGCGGGTCGTGCAGTAAAATTTGGAAAAGAAATTTTCATTGATTTTTCGAAGAATTAATTTATTGGAAATACATAACAGTTTAAAAGTAAATTACATCAAGTGTTCGAATGCAAAGATAATGGCCTAAAACAATAATAAACCAATGTCAAACCGATAGGGTATAAAGTGCGGTAGTTTTCTTGTTATTATTAATTATTACTGATAGTACTTGTATTAAATACTTTTTCTCAAAATTTTTTTCGTCTAACCGACTACAATTTTTTCAATAATATGTAGCTAGTATTTGAGAAATGTTTGATGATCGACCTTTTCCATCAATCACGCTAAGCTATATATACGAATTTTATTAAAAAACAAAATCGAGGCATGTTTTGTCGAATTTATTCCCTTGATCGCGAATACCACACGGTATAATATTTATATTATAATGTAAGATTTAAGGTATTATAATATAAATCGTTCTACTTAAAAGGGGTACAACTACGACAACGCATTCCACAAAATTGCATTGTAACGTGTACAATCAGTAAAGGTTAAAAAAATTATAAATTATTGACATTGTCAATAGATACCAAGCAGATTAAAATAATTAGATATTTATCGAAATGACTAACGGATATTCCATAAAAGCGAATTCAAAAGTGTATACTCTTAGTGATATATGTGGGTACTATACTTGTTTTATCCAATAAACTATAGGTAGGTACACTATAAGAAAAAAATGAATTAAAAAAAAAATGAGAACAATATGCAATTTTCGTAATAAGAAACAAAAATTAATACTTGACTATTGTTTTTGAATTTTTTGCTTAATTTCTACCATTGTGTATAAAACAATAAAGCACTAATTTCTTTAGTCAAAATATAACTTGTTTATACTTATAAACTGTATGTTTAAATTAATATCAACACATAACAAAAATACTGGTGTGTTTTACTTCAATCAAGTATGCGCAGAATTTACAAATAATAAAAATGTCCGCAATCAATCTGTTAGTAAAGTGTTAAAAGGTAAAGAAATTGTAGGTACGTGAATTATTGAACATATAAATATTTATGAAGAAAACTACTTATATTTCATTACTTTACCTACATGCGAATGTGCTATAAATAAATACATATCGATATTAATTGCTAAGTAATCTGATTTACGACTATTATGACTTATAGTTGTACTTGCGAATTTATCTTCTACTTATCTACTTAAAGGTTACCCGCACGTAGCGGTTTACCTGCGCGGTTAAACGGTTTCGTGAAAAAAGGCGATACTACACGAAGATGGGAAGAAGAAAGACCGAATGAAGCCAGAATGCACCGACTTTTTAGAAAAAAATCTGTACATTTTAAAATTATTTCTATCAATTCAATATAGGTTACAGTTTCTTCTTGTAAAAGGACTTTACAATATAGGAACGTTATGATTTTAAAATGGCATGTTAACAATATTTAACAAAGTAAAAATGTCAATCCCTGTCTTTTGTTTTTAGTATCATCATGGCTAAATATTCGATTCACGACGTTCGGTAATTCCACAACACTTCGTGAAATTGATATCCTTGTTTGGCCGCGGGGTGTCCTTCACTTCAGTGAGTCGCGGGGTGAATTTGGGTGTTCCCCAAGTAGTATCCTAGGGCCTCTTTTATTTATTATACACATTAACGACTTACCTCTGAACCTGGAAAACTCTCCATACAAGATTTTTAATTACGCGGACTACTCCACTCTTCTGATGTGTTCTGATGGTTTTCTTGATCTAGAAATATATTTGGATTTCCATCCTGGAAAAACAGAGCGCGTCATATTTAGGACGAACCGTTGTCGAGTTGCCTCACCGGAGACCATTTATGGTGGTAGTAGCCATTTAATGGTTTCGGACAGCGGCCGGTGTCTGGGGATTCTTTTGGATGGTGCCTCAGCTGGCGTGGTCATGTTGAGTTTCTCTCTAATAAGTTTTTGAATTTCCAGTCTTTGATGAGGCTCGGTATTATTGTTCTCTGGGGTGGTAGTTTTTCAGTGCATATTACGACTTTTATACAACCACTACAAAATTTGGTTATTTTGGTTAATATACTGAGTAATTTGTTATGCAAAACTAATTGGAGAAGAGGAAGAGGTGCTAAAAAACAATACCGTGTAGTGTGGACACCCCATCATACTGCACTGCAACGTCTTGCCCGCGCAGTTAAAGCGCCGCGTGTGGACGCGCTTATGGTGCATTAACTATTTCATCAAAAGAACAACTTAATGATAATGATATGATGACGATTAAAATTGATGAAACTCGTCTTAAAGGGATTTATTATTTAATAAGAGATTTTACATTATTTGACAAATTCAGGAGAAAAAAATTTCAATCGATATTGCAATAAATTATAACAAATGTATAAAAATCTCGGTTTTTTGCAATAATAAAACTCGGAAAATCTTGCAGCAAACTTAGTCAGCGTTTAAGTAATATTTGATTTGGGTGCAATTTAAATTGCATACTTTGAAACAAATTACAATAACAAAATGTGTATGTAGGTGACATTTACGTATTATTAAATATAATACTTTCACTGTGAGCTCAGGATGGTAACTTTCAAATTGATATTATTTAAGGAACTTCGCCACGTCTTCCAAAAGAATCGATTCAATACCGCCCTCATTACTGTGCCTATCTCAATTATCGGTAATTCGGAAAGGTACACAAAGAAATTCTTTTATATTCCAGCCAAATTAGACGAATTTGAGGGGAAAAAAATCAGGAGGTTGTTCGTTAGAACTTGCAGTATGTTACTAAAAGTGCCTGCGGGGGGGGGGGGCTGTTTAAAGTTGACTTTTTGCACACGGCTTGTCGGATTATCTGTGAGTAGATAACTTTGGTGGTTGATTCCTTTCATGAAACTCACGTGTCTTAGTGCGCAGTTTATACAGGTCATCTAGTGAACTAATTTACTGCAAGCTCGTATCCGCGCTATAAAATATCTCGAAAAGGGTTAAATTTATGAAAAAATGCATATAATCAATCTTGTAGGTAATAATATTTTCTATAATTTTCATAATATCCTTAATCAACGTACGATCTATAGGAGACGAGTTATTTGCATAAAACGAGAATAAGTCACATTTAAACAGCTCTCCCTTTCCCGCTCGCTACTTATAGGATGTCAATACTACAGGGTTTTAATTCGAAAACTACATTCGCTGCTTTCAGTGGTGTTCCCTAGAATAGAAATCGTGCAAGGATGAATCGGGAGTCCTGATATGCGTTATTGTTGTTTGTTCGAAGAGCAACAGCAATTAAATTACAAAAAATTACACAATTACTGGCAATAAATTTAATGACCTAAAATATTTTTGGAAATCAACGCTTCTCAGAACATTAAGAAACTCAAAGTTTTAATTTCTAGAAACTACGAATTCTATACCTAGCTGGGAATTTTTTACAAGCCTAAATTTCGTACGTACACGTCGCAGACGTGCGTTACGACAGTTTTAGCCAGTCATATTGCTTTTCTATTCCTTATTACTCATATATTAGCATTTCATGTGATCCGGTAGAGAATAAAATCAAGAAATTCGACTACTTTTATTACACACAGTAATATTACGAGTGGCATTGTGGTACTTATTGTATTATACTTCAGAGTTAATAGATGTTAGGTTTGAATCGGCGTCATGGATTACAAGTTGCAGTGCTAACGAACGGTATACTGTATACACGTACCTACTACACGCTTACATTGCTTGTATAAGCAGAAAATGTAGAAATAAGTACTTACTCCAAATTCCGAAACGAATTAATTAAATTGCATTTTCCGAAGAGACGAAAACCCCACATCACGCGTAATTGGGAGTTGCTGCATAGAAAATGCAAAATTAAATAAGATCGGATGGTTCTCTTAAGAGATACACGGAACAACGGTTCAGGAGATGACTGACTATTATAACTATACAGAATACAGACTGTTTTGAAGGTCTATGATGCAGTGACGGCGCCAGGGGGGCCAGGGGCGCACGTGCCCACCCTTTAAGTTGCGGTGCCCACCCGAGTGCCCACCCAAATATTGCACCAGCTACCAGTTACCGGTTTTCAAAGGTTTAAAAAATGCTAAATAATTTACACTTTAAGTACTTTTCTGCATCTTGTCCCCATTCCCGAAAAAAGTAGCTTAAGGTTGGCGTTTACGGGACAGAAGATCGCTTACTACCTCGTACTCACTTTGCATTATAGACGGTACAAGCCGATTTGTTAGATTGGAGATCTCCCAAACTAAAAGGAATTTTCTGAAATTTATTATTTTGTTTGAAAGACAATGATTATTTCTGGTGCTTAAAATAAATA
Source organism: Malthinus flaveolus (assembly GCA_950108345.1). Taxonomy (NCBI): domain Eukaryota; kingdom Metazoa; phylum Arthropoda; class Insecta; order Coleoptera; family Cantharidae; genus Malthinus; species Malthinus flaveolus. The sequence goes on from OX467285.1 coordinate 71,578,993, forward strand.
AAAATCAAACTGTGTGTAAAATAATTAAGTATTTGAATTGGGTCCTATCAGAATTTGGCCTAGGGCCTTAGGTAAAAGGATCCCCGTAATTTTTCACAATATTGTTTCTCTATTTAAAAGAGTAGGTATAGTAATTGAATTCTTAATTTTCATCTCTGTTTTTGTGAAACATCTTCATTGGAGACACTATCAATGGCTATTAAAATTCCGAAACTTTGTTTTTAAGCCGTTTGACCTTGAATAACCAAAAATTTTTGCCTGCGGCGCTATCTTTGATCAAAAAATGCATGTGCTCATTTAAAAAACCCTGGCGCCGTTACTGCTATGATGCGTTAATTAAAAAAGATGATTAATTAATTAAAGAGGTGTAAATGTAAAACTTTCAAAATACAAAAATATCATAATTACGCTAACCTCTATTGAAAATTTAATTTGTTTGTAAAAAAAGATGAAACCTTTAGTTTTGTTGAAAATGAAAGCTGCGAGTAATAGGTACCTACCCACTTATACAAGCAGGAGTCCTACGTCTCATTTCAACTAAAGTAATAATAAATACAAGTAAAAGGGGGTGGGATGCTTTATTAAATATACAGTATATACAGTGATGGTTTTAGCTTGCAACAAAACTCAACATAAAATTCAGTTGCATCATGTTGCATCGTGGTTTTCTGAATGATGTACATGTAAATCGATGATTCTTAAAGAATCGCAAATGAAATCGTATCTCGAAGACGATGACAATTTGCATAATAAAATATGATCTATACTCTATACAACCTCCTATATCACATCCTTTAACTAACGTGTCGACCTCCCAAACACCCTATACATAAAAATCACTTGACCTCACTTCCAATTTTTTCCTGTGGATGCATTAAAAAAAGATCAGATTTATAACAGGACGGGAGTTAAAACTATATATGTATTGTGGTTTGTAAATTCGTCAAGCTCTTTTTAATTCGTATACTGTATACAGTATACAGGGTGTTCAAACCGAATTTTGTATATCAATATTGTAGATAGAAGTCAGTGGTGTGCAAAAACTAATTTTCAGGTGTATCATTAATTATTTTAATTTTTTATCTTTTTGTAAATGAAATTGATTTCCAAAATTATTACTTATTAAACAATTCGTAAACAATATTATTTATTAATTAAAATTAAAGCTTGTACAAAAAGTCTTTGTAACGTCTACTTACTAATAATAGGTATGTCAAAATTTCGGATTATTATCTCCAGTGATAATTTTTCTGCTCAAAAACTGTTCTGGGATACTTCTAGTCCAGTCAATGGGGAGAAAAACAGGTCATTGCCCTACAAAAGGTGGTGTAGTTCCCCTAAACCGATTATAATGTTATATGAGATCGACCCAAACCCCCCTCCTCAAATACTACCCCCCCCCCCCCCCCCCATAATAATTGTCGACATATGAGACAGGTTGTTGGAAATATAAACGAGAAAATTCGCTCAACATATCTACCCCCTAAATTTAAAATTGAATAAATGTTGAAATGTGAGAGAAATTGTTATGGGTTGATATAGGGGAGGGGGCTGAAACAAAAACTTCGAACTGCGAACACTCATGACTCATTTTTCGACATTTATAGGTTATCATAAGGCTGCTCTAACTTTGGATCTGGTTGAGCTAAAATATCAGTGATACACTCAATTTGAAGGCAATTTAAAATCCTACAACTTTTGTTCCAAAGAATTTTCTCTCAAATGAATGGTAAAAAAGTCTCCAAGCGAAGTTTACCAAAAATTTATTTTCTTTCAAAATAGCGAAGTTCTCCAGCTTATACCTCAGAAACCGTAACAGATAGGAAGAAAATTAATAGAACAAATATTGTAGGGCATTTTGTCCTCTCCAAAGTTGGATTTGACAGTTTTGTAGTGGGATCAACCCTTAAGAAGTTAAATCTAAAAAAACAATTTTTCGTACCTTTAATCCAAGATGGAGGATCGCGCGGACCCCCCTCAAGGTCCCTAACCCAATAACATATTCTAAAAATCAGAACTACACCATCTTTTGTAGGGCAAAATTCCCCATTGACTGGACTATTCTTGTATTTTCAAGTTTTTGCCAAATTTTGTCACGAAGTAATTTTTTTTACCTTTTCAGGACATATTTGGCACTCAATGGATACGTTGATGGTACGAGAAGGAAGATCAGTTTAAACTAACTTATAATTAGTACTACCTTCAAGATGGGTTATGGCTCACCTAATACAATTCACGTAAGTGCATGCAATTTTTTCCCCTAAAAAATTTAGGAAGCTTTGAAACGATATCCATTCCCCCTTTGGGATTGAAAGGGCTCGAAAGAGATTAACACCCAATTTAAGTGACCTCTTTTTTTTTAAAACGCCTAAACTTGTCTAAATTTGTTTTCGATGGGGTGGGGCCACTCTGATAGCTTGAATTATTTTATTCTGTCGAGTTTCAACAATTTCAACAATTGATTATTAAGTTTTTTGCCTACAGTTATTTCATTTTTTGTTTTTTAGAGCGCATTTTTGTACAGCGAAGTCAACGAAAAAGTAAAATATACAAACTGTAAACTTTTTCTTCTATTACTTTACTTGAATTTCTTTTAGTTTTATTAAAAATACGAATTGAAGACATAATGCCGTTCTAGAAAATTAATTAAATTCCATAATTGTCTTTCATCAACATCTCTGAACGATTAAATCTAGAGTTTCTTCTGTAAGCAGCTGCTCTAGACGACTCGTTGCTGCTTTCAGTTTTGATACTCGCCGCATAAGATAAAATTATGGGCAACAAGTACAGAAGATAGCCTTTAACAAATAAAAACGATGTAAATAGGTATTGTTAGAGTGCTCTTATTTTGAACAGTGGTGAATTTTAATGTGTAGTGTTGGAAAATGCAAAAGATGAAGAAAGCGACGTAAATAATATTTATTTCAAAACTAAACATCTGCTTGTATCTCAGACACCGGTTGATCTACAGATTCTGTTCTCAAATTGTATAAGTCTACTTTTAAAAAGTATAAAGCTGCCTTTGCCAAAAAATTAATTTTTCGGGTTCAAAATTGACAAAAACTGAGAAAAAAACGCCGAGGGTTTAGCTGCCCTGAAAGTGACAGATTGTCGAATTGTAAAACTTGGATTCTACACCACAGAATACACACATACAACATATATTAACAGATATTAACTTCGGACCTATTTCCAGGTAACCCCAATTTTAAGTACAGGCTGACTGGACTATTCGAGAAAAATTGTAACGATTTTGCGAATTGTTGAAATTTGCCGAGATTGGTCCCGCTGTAACTCGTGCACTATTCATCTCATTCAAAAGTGTTTCTTACAAAAGTTACAGAAAATTTTATGCTCTATAATTTTTGTAATATCTATTTTTAACCTAGGTAGCGCTGGAGAACAGATATTCTTGAAAAACTTACTTTAGGTGCCATTTTTCCAATACAAAAACTGGAGTTTTGATTTTGAAAACCCATTATCGAAAGATACAGGTTAGTGTTGATACGACTTTTCTGAAAAATGAATCAAAACGCTGAAACGCTCGTTTTTATACGTGACACCTACAGGGTGTTTTTTAATTCGTGGATACGGACAGTAGGTAGCACGTTAGCACGTTGATCTACAAAAAACCGAATAAAAAGTTTCTTCGCGATTTTTCGTATGTATTGAAGAGTACTTAGATTTGAAATTATAGAAACTCAAGTTAAGCATTGTCATGCTTTCTTAAATAATAATAAAGTTTTTCCTTCTCTTTATCAACTCCATCTCGGAACACACTGCTTACTACTGGAATTTCGTCAAAACGAATAATCGCAACATAACTTTTCATTCAGTATTTTTTGTAGATCAACACCCTATACAGTGTGTCCGGGGATAGGTGGAACACGGGCGATCTCGCTTATTAGCGATTTTAACAAAAAATGTCACTCTTTGTAAAAGTTTTTGCTTGTTCCAAAATTAATACTCACAATATCATTTCTGCAGATTTTTGTACAGGGTGGTTTTTATTAGCGTTTCTCTAAAATTATACACTAGTAAACTAGGAAACTTTTGAAGAGAAAAATCAAAAATTTATAACAAAAAGTTATTCGTATACGCTCATGTTTTATTCAAATATAAAATTTGAAAACGATGCGGTACTTTTAATATTTTTAAACGATTTCAACATTTTTTTTATTAACAAATTCATAAAAAAATTTTATTAGAGATCAAAACAAACAAATAAATAATAATTACTACTCCATATAACTGCTCCTTACATTCATACATCCTTGCAATTCTTTGGGAAAATTCAAAATACGCAGCTTGAAACATCGTTACATCGATATTTTTGAAAATATGAAAAGTGCCGTGTCGGCTTCAAATTTTATATCTGAATAAGAAATCGGCGTAGGAATAATTTTTTGTTATGACTTTTTTAGTTTCCTCTTAAAATAAGAGTAGTTTACTGATGTATAATTTTAGAAAAACGCTAATAAAGACCACCCTGTATAAAAATCTACAGAAATGAAACTGTGAATATTAATTTTGGAACAAGCAAAAACTTTTACCAAGAGTAACATTTCTTGATAAAATCACTAATAAGCGAGATCGCCCGTGTTCCACCTATCCCCGGACACACTGTATATAGACAGTAGAGAATGATCCGAAGGATCAAATTGTTTAAAATTCATCAATGACCAAAATAAGAACCGCTATATTGCATACTTACAGAGATAAAATACATAAAATACCGTATTGGCGATAGGGCAGTTATTAAAGTAAGAATACTCGAAAATGAACACATCGGTTATGAAATCCATAATTATTATCATTATAATAAAGAAGAAGCATACAATAAGACACACAATTTGGTCCTAAAATTTTCAAATTAAATTGGAAAGAAATAGTACCATTTTTAAATTACCTGTAGAGATCCAATAAACAGTAATGTGCTACACAAAGTTGCGATTCCGTATTGACATATGGATAGCGGCGAATAATCTGAAACTCTCCAGCGTAGTTATTACGTTATTACTTATTGCTATCATTATCGGCAATATTATTATAAAAAGTTTACCCTGATGTTCATTGGCGCTAGTGCACGACCAGCGTAATCCAAATTCAACAGTAGCTAAAATCTGAAAACATCAAAACATCTTAAATCGTATCGAAACGAAGTTATCGGAGACGTAAAATGGATTCTTCGAAGAGTCCTCGAATACCTTCCTCTCTATTTAAACTAAAAAGAGGATTGTTTTTGAAAGAAATTGACATGGCGTACTCACAAACAAAACAACTGCTCCTAACAGACATCCACGCTTAAGAGACACAAAACATTGATTCGTCAAACACATAATTATTTATAAATACATTTTGATTGTCCCGGCCGAAATTTGATTGAAGTATTTTGAGTTGTACTTTCTAGATGCTTATTTACTCTAGACTATAGTATAGGGACACTTATAAATTTGAAGGTTAGTGCCAATTAACTCGGAAAATTAAAAATTAATTAATCCGCTGTTTTTTTAAAATAACATTAAACCTTTTGTAGGTAGGTACTATAATTGGTTGTTAATTTAGAAAAATTATAAATAAATGTTTTTGAAATTGTGCTTATCTTTCTGCTATAAAAAAACTATATTTGATAGTTACTTTTATCAAAACTAAACAAAGATTTAAGATTTCAATCCTACTTGAATTATTCAAGTATAAAATTTATGACCTTCGATAAGTGAAATTGATTAGTATTGAATTTTATATTTATTTTAGCGTAATTCTAATTACTTAAAATAAAAATAAATACACAAGAGTATTCATTTTTAAATTCGAGTACTCTCGAAATTATTTTTCTAAGTAACCAACGGTAATTTTTTATTATTATTGCTTTATAAAGATGAGTGGAGAGAAATTCTCAAATTTTGGAACGCTCGCCTTATACATTATCGTATACACAGAGACTATGAGGGATGTACAAGTCCACAAGACTTGCCTTCAGTCCACTCAAATTAGACAAGTAGATGGTGTTTGAGGGAAAACAATCCAAGAGTTTTAAAAATTAGTACTATGGTTGTTCGTTGGAATCTGCAGTACGACTACGACATACGAAAAGTCCCGGGGGCGAGGAGCGATCTTATTTTTATTTTTTTGCAAATAACTCGCCTCCTCTAGATACTACGTTGTTGAATCTTCTTATTGAAGTTATAGACAACATTATTACCTACAAGATTGGTTTTATGAGTTTTTTTCATAAGTTTATCCATTTTCGAGATATAGCGCGGAGAAGGGGGTAGAACGAATTCTTTTACGAGACGATACTGTACGCGTATAGGAATCAGCGAATCAGCCACCAAAGTCATCAACTCATGAGTAATCCGACACTGCATCAGGAGGATAAAGATGTAATTCAAGATTTCAGAAAACAAAAGTCGTGTTAGGTTTTGTTTTCGCTTTTTGTGAAGAGGTTAAAGAACGCTTTTGAACGAAATTGTAAAATTAGTGAGCACGCTATATTATGTAACTTCAGAAGCTTCTTATTCATAACTTGGAGGTACAATAAAGATTTTGCTTTAAAAAATATTTAACTGCGCCCTTATCCTATGTGATATGATATAGGAAATCCATATCATACCTCTAAGTTGTGACTAATAAGAAGCTCTCGCTAATGAGAGAAACAAGACCAAGTTTATTAATATGCTGTCTCGGAAATTTAATGGGGAGGATATTAAAACAACAACAGCCGAGGGAGGTGCTGGTGCTGATACTACCATTGTGCGACGTGGATTTGACAAAGCATCATCTCTACAACAAAGCAACTTTCTTGCTGAACGTTCACAGTCATATTTTCGTTGATCGCATATCAACTGATTTTGTCGTATCTCTACGTTTTTGCTCAGCACGAAAAAATTGAATAGGATCTTTCTTGTAGAAAATTTTGTCTACCTTAATTTTGTATAGAAATAAATTTTTCGTGGGGTTGATAGTAACGGAGATACAAAACAAAAAACGAGAAAACGAGGAAACGTTTTTAAACACCCCCCTTTCCTACCGCTCAACCCTCCGGGAGTTTTAGTACGTCATACTGCAGGTTTTAACGAACAACCACGCCAATTTTCAAAGTTCTTGAACTTTTTTCTCTTAATTTGCCTTATTTGATTGGGCTTCATTTATATACAGTTTGTGATAAGTGAAAAGGAGAGGCCAGCGATAGTTTTCCATCGATGATCAATGCTGATGGAATGAGCCATTAAAAGTCACTCGCCCTTTTTAGTAGAGCAAACTTGGAATAGAAATGCTTTAGCCAGACAATCGCTTGAGAAGATAATAGCTGGGCACTTTAAAATGTAACAATTTGAAATTTCTCGAAAAACACCGTAAGTCTTATCAATATTGCTAAATACGCTACTTACCTACTTCAATAGGTACCCTTTAGAACTACAAATAAATCAATTTTTTTAAATTTCCTTGACCTTTGTGCCCATAAATTATTGCGACCGAGTTTCGAAATTGACAAAAATAACTCAAAAGTTACCAATCAAAATCTGAGGCCTTTCGAATCTAAGCCCATAAACGTAAATTTTAAAAGAATAAATTAATTTTATAGCGAGAATGAATGTTATCACACTCGGGGTGGCAAAAATCTCACTACGTTGTACTGGTTGTACTTATACTTATAAAAAATCATTTTATTAACGCAATAAACTTAATGATGTTTGACCATCGACTATTGTTTTTGTGGAACGATTTTTAATTGTTTTATCGTAGCCATAGCCATCCGTGGATGCCGTCAGAAAATTATGCAAAGGAAGAAAAAATGTTACAGACAAGTTCGGATTTACCTTTGAGATGCTTTGAGAAAGGGAGGAAGAAAAAGGAAAATGAGAAATTTAATGAACTGACTTTTCCATAATATGTGGTTGCCATTTAAAAAAAGGTAACTAAGTTTAGATTATAACTCAAAAAGTAGTAATTCAAATGAAAACGCAATTCTTTCATCTAATTATCATGAAAATATCTAATGAAAACCCTTTTAGATTTTTCTATATTTTTAATAACTTTTCAGTTTTTCTCAAATAAATTAGAAACTTGGCAACAATGCTCAATTTTCTTAACGGATTCTATTAAATCTTCGTGTAATTTTGTCAACTTTACTAATTTAATAAAATCTGTATCTGTAGTGTATCTTGTGACTTGTGTATTCTAACGTAGTGAGATTTTTGTCACTCTGTACCTATATTTATGTAGGTATTTCACTTTGTTTCGAGATTATGGTGAATTATATCTTTTTTGTCAATACAATTTTCCTCGTTTTGAGATAACTGCCTTCTAGAGCAGACACGAGATTGAGTTTAAAGTTTGAAGCGATTTTGAAGCTTCGCGTTAAGCTATTTCTTATACATGCACCCTTTCAATGCTTAAAATGACTTTAGAAGACCTCAAAATATAAAAATCTGCCGAAAAAGTAAGGGGGGGCAAATTTGATCTAGAACAATATTATCTTTACGTAAGTCTGGAAAGTGGAAAAGTCAAAATTCGCCTGTCTCTTATTGAAAAGCGGATTTCTTCTTTTAGATTCGGCACTTGTCTCGACACCGCCCTTGTTTTAAATAGAAGGAATAAAATGTTAAATAAAATCGGGCGCAGTCTGTGTACGGTATCTTAAAGCAGTACAGTAGTGTTTAGAAGTGTCATAACGGATGGGGAGAGAGTTTATCATGCCCGGGCGCCTCCAGAGAGGCACCAAATGGCCCCATGACAAACAAGTTACCCTCCCATAATAATTGTCGACATATGAGACAAGTTGTTGGCAATATAAACGAGAAAATTCGCTCAACATCTCTAACCTCCCCCCAATAACCATTTTAAGTTGAATAAATGTTGAAATGTGAAAGAAATTGTTATGGGTTGATATGGGGGGAAGGGGCGGTAACAAAAACTTGAGCTGCGAACACTCATGACTCATTTTTCGACATTTATAGGTTATCATAAAACTGCTCTAACTTTGAATCTGGTTGAGCTAAAATATCAGTGATACACTCAGTTTGAAGGCAATTTAAAATCCTACAACTTTTGTTTTAAAGAATTTTCTTTCAAATGAACGGTAAAAAAGTTTCCAAGCAAAGTTTACCAAAAAAATTCATTTTTTCTAAAAATAGCGATTTTCTCCAGCTTATATCTCAGAAACCGTAACAGATAGAAATAAAATGAATATAATAAATATTGTAGGGAATTTTGTCCTCTTCAAAGTTGGATTTGACAGTTTTGTCGTTTGTCCAGTCAATGGGGGGTTTTGCCCTACAAAAGGTGGTGTAGTTCTGATTTTTGAATATGTTATTGGGTTAGGGGCCCTGATGAAAAATCTAAGTTTTCGACCTTGAGGGGGGTCTGCGCGATCCGTCATCTTGGGTTAAAGGTACGAAAAATTGGTTTTTCCGATTAAACTTCTTAACGGTTGATCCCACGACAAAACTGTCAAATCCAATTTCGAAGAGGACAAAATTCCCTACAATATTTATTATATTCATTTTATTTCTATCTGTTACGGTTTCTGAGATATAAGCTGGAGAAAATCGCTATTTTTAGAAAAAAATGAATTTTTTTGGTAAACTTCGCTTGGAGACTTTTTTACCGATCATTTTAGAAAAAATTCTTTCGAGCCAAAGTTGCAGGATTTTAAATTGCCTTAAAATTGAGTGTATCACTGATATTTTAGCTCAACCAGATCAAAAGTTAGAGCAGTTTTATGATAACCTATAAATGTCGAAAAATGAGTCATGAGTGTTCGAAGCTCGAAGTTTTTGTTACAGCCCCCCATATCAACCCATAACAATTTCTCTCACAATTCAACATTTATTCGATTTAAAATGGTTATTTGGGGGGGGGGGGTAGAGATGTTGAGCGAATTTTCTCGTTTATATTGCCAACAACCTGTCTCATATGTCGACAATTGTTATGAGAGGGTAGTGTTTGAAAAAAGGGGTTTAGGGGGGGGTCGATCTCATATAGCATTAAAATCGGTTCAGGGGTTTGGCACCCACCCGCGTTCAAAGATTGCGGTAAGTCGCACTTCTCCAGGAAACCAGGTTTGTCGGTACTCTTTTGGCTATAACTCCAAAAATATTTGTCCGATCCGCAGTTTCTTTTATCCATCTCAAAGCTGGTTAACTTTACTATTATATCCTTTATATGAAATTTTGATTAAATCTTATAAAATACCAGCGTCAAATAGCGTCAAAACAAAATTTTATTATTTTTGACTATTTTTTGTTTATAAGTATTTATCGGAATTGGTTCATATAGTTTTCACTTTTCAGCGTTATTTTCAACCGTGGTTTCAACGTTTCAACTAATCTTTATACGAATATTTTCAGCATTAAAATTCTTCTCATTTTTTAAAAATAAATCCCAACTTCTTGCTAGCAAAGTCTCAAAACACAATTTTTGAAATAATAAATTTGTGTTTTTTTATTTTACTTTTCATAGTTATAAGTTTAAACCGTGGTTATACCTAACCACCTACTGAAATAACTTAACGAATAATATTTAAGAATAAAATTTTCACGACTTGTTTAGCTTAAATTAATCTCAAAACTCAAAGCCAATAGTAATTAACAAATTATCATTAGATAAATATATTTTCGGTACAAACTGTCCCAAAACTCTATTTTTGGAGAAATATTTTGTTAAAAACTTTTGTTAAGAAATCGATATGTTGGCTACTAAAAAGACTTTTTAGAGAAACTTCTTTTCAGTTGAGTACTGAAACTGCTTCAGATAAACTCAACACTTGTTTTTAGCCCCAAATTTTTTTACAAAATAGAAGTAGTACTTCCTTAATGATAGTACCCATTTTTCGCCACAAAAAGTTCGAAAGCAATTTTAGGGGAAAAAATACCATAAAACTGTTTTGGCATTTTTTTATGAAATCAATAGTTTTGGTGCCATTTTCAAAAGACATTCTTAGGAAAACTTTTGCTAAAACGTTTTCAATTTTTCATTTAAATCGATTGTGTAGCTTCAATAAATAATCTCAACATGCTTATTTTTAGAAATCCATTTTTTCAGTTCTTTCGATAAGATAAACACAACCAGAAGCGTCCCAATTTGCTGCGTTTTGTTTTCTAGTGCCTTCGTCTCGAAAGTATGTAGACATTTTTATTCCAAGGAGTTACGTAGTGTTAACTGAAACAGTTTTCAGTACTTTTACAGTAGTATCAACTTCACTAATGATTTAAAACGTCTCTCCTATCTTCCTTCGTAAATAATGATTTGATGAAAATCATTTTCTGCGAAATTATTCTGAAGTGGAAGGAAAATTAATTGCTTTTCTCACAACTTGACAACAAATTTAAAATTTATCCTCTTTAGATAATATAATATTGCTACGGCCTCCAGGCTGGTTTAAGTTTGTTTTCGTATGTACAGAGTGTTATTTACAGCAGTCCGAATGTCTGAACCTTTAATGCGTCGTTTTAATGGAGTAAATTTTCGGATAGGAATAATTTAGTGATAATTAGATAAACAAATTAATACTTTGTAAGGACGATTTATTAAATAAAAACAAATATATATTTAGGAGGTATAAAATGTACACCGCAATTAATATATCTTTTGCATCTCGTTTTGAAAACAATTTAGAAATAAATCGTCATCTTTGGAAATATATTAAAATATAATACAATATACATACATACATATATATCAAACTGAAAATATATTTTACAATAAAATTAGAAATTACAACAACGATATATTTGTTTCAAAAATATATCCTAAAAATTATCTACTAAAATTAAAAAAGGTACGATAGCTTCGGTTTTAAAGTCATTGTAATAATAATATTTTTTATTCCATCTCTTTTTAAATACGCCTTATTACATCACAAAAACGAACGGAATAGTAATTTTACTATTTTTTTAAAAATATTTTAAATACCCGTTAAAAGCTACATATCCTACATTTTACGAAAAAAATTCGACGGAACGCTCAAAAAATATTTCTTTTTCGTAAAAAGTATACATCGTTTTAAATAAATAATTCATCAAGGAGATCTATAGGTAACATTTCACATAATCTTCTTCGCGCCATCAACTGATCGCAGAAGATTTTCATCATTATTATTATTATAAAAAAACTAGATTTCGGATATCTTCTAAAACGGCCCGGACCTCTTATTGTCGTAGTCGAACGCTCACTCTGATTGTCATTCTTCTAGTCTTAAATTTTTTTAAATTTTCACTTAAAGTTCGATCGAATTCGCGCGCGCGTATATTCTAAATTAACTGAAAGTTAGTTTATGAGATAAAAAAATAAGTTAATTCGAACTTCTAAACGCTATTGTCCATAATCGTTTATGATATCCATAACCCTCGATCGCTCTTCGAGCCTAATAAAGAAGAAAAAAATCATTAGAAAATTACGTCTCGTTTAGAATTCGTTAAAAAGACGTCGTTCGTTAGAGGAAAAAAAGTTAATCCTTACATGTGCTGCTGGTGTTGCAGATGAAAAGCGTCTATGTGTTTACTGAACTCTCGATGAATATTTTCGGGTAGAGATCCCACATTCTGTATGAGAGCTTTAAGGACGGTTAGTTCTTCGCTCAAGCCTTCGATTCTTTTTTGCAGTCTTTCGTTTTCTTTAAGTAAAATTTTAACTTTTTCTTCGGTTTCGCGTGTCCTAACTTTCGCCTTCTCTCTACTCTTTCTAACGGCGATGTTATTTCTCTCTCGCCTCCTACGATATTCGTCGCTATTTTTATCGCACGGTTTCATGTGTTTACGCGCCGCGTGTTGGTTCATCATCATAGTTTTGTTTTTCATCGCGTTTAATTGTTGGTGGTGTAGGACCGTACTCGGCGTTAGCGAAGAAAATCCTGTAGCGTTTCCGTTCGTCTGGTACGAAGGTCCACCTTGCATGTAATTATTCGTCAATACGTTTCCGCTGCACGGCCTCCTGAAATCTTGAGGATCGACGGGTTCTTCTTTGATTAATGGGGTTTCGCTTACACCGGAGCTATTCGAATCGCTACTCGACGTTTGATTACCGTTGCCGGCGTAAGTTGCACCGCTATGTACGGGTTGGGGCATATACGCTAGGGTCGTTCTTGGGTAATTCGAACTGCTCATCACTTGTCTCGGATGCAAACTTTGGATGTGTTTACCGGAAACTTGATTTTGCAAGATATCGCTAAATAGTCCTTCGTTAAATTGGGAGTCGTCGATTAAATTTTGTAAGTCTAGGGATATTTCGGGGGTGTTTAAATCGCTTAGATCTCCTTGGTGCTGTTGGTACTGTTGGATGTGGTGTTGTTTCAATAATTGTGCCGTTTGTTTCGTCGTCCCCGTACTATTGGTCAAATTAGTTAAATTGTTATTATTTATTATCACCGTCTTCTTATCGTGGTTCATAACGGCATTTGACTGAGAAAGTTGCTGGGTATCGTACATTTGTGGAGAATCCATCTTAAAGATTTGAATTAAAATCCTCCGTTAAAGCGAATCACAGGTTGCGCACACAAAGTTTACGAGAGTTCAAATTGGGCAGATTTTAAACTTTCACTGACTACTTTCACTACCGAAAAATTGCGTTTTGTATAATAGCCGGGCTATATGTGTTCATTAAACTCGCTCGCACTACGCACTTTCCAAATGTTTTAATTTTAACTTTTCCTTTTTTTAATTCGCTAACAAATTTATTCGTTGGCATCCCCATAAACTTGTCGATAACATACCGTTTGTTCCTGAGACACACTTGTCACGAAGTCGTAGGTATTATTTTAAAAAAACAAATAGATAAAATTGATAACACAATGTTTTTAAAAAAATATAAATTTCCACGCAAAATAATATTTTCCAAAACTTCCTCACTCGATCGAAAAGCACACGCGTAAAATCAAAATTCGAAAAAAATCGCTCGCGAAAAAGAAAATTTTTTAATCTTCAAAACCGAAAGTAACTCGACTTAAGTCCGATTCATAACAGTGAAATGTAGTAAGAGCCTACTTGGGACCACACGATCGTGCGCTTGCCCAAGATAACTAGGATACTGCGCTGGCTAAGCTCTATTCCTGCTGTTTGTAGCTCAGCAGGAACATGCGCGGTTTAAACTAAAGAAACGGTGACGTTCATTCGAAAGTGAAACGATTCAATTCGATTTCATGCATCATAAAAAATGTATTTGACGTAATTTTTTTTTAATTTTATGACGCCTCGTCCAACAAGGGCGTTTTAAAGTTGATAACGCGAGTTTTATTACGTACGCGCGGAATGCGACGCCTGTATTTTGGGGCATTCCTAACACCCTGCATAATGGCACTTATTGGCGGTTAAACTTTTCATTCAGCTGGAAAGAAGGAACGCAACAAGTGGCAATTCAACGGCCTTTCGACTAATAGAATTGCGACTTGCGACTATTATTTAAAAATAATCGTGGATCGTGGCGCGTACTGTCATGTAGCGTGGAGTAAAAATGTTCAAAACCGCCCCAAAACGAAATGGAACCGATTTAAAAATTCGCCGAGGGAAAGGGCTTTCAACCCTAAAAAAGCTAGCAGAGCCCACTCGATTTAAAAATATATAAATAAAAAAAAAAGTGGGTACGTAGCTACACACGTATGTAGTGAAATTGAAATTAATTGCGCGCGAATGTAAGGAAATACGTTAATTATTACTAAAAATTAACATAAAAGCATAAAACCATTGTGCAGTTTAAATTATATAAAAATACGCGATTTAATTTGTTACATCTTATTTACTACTATAGTGGTATTACGCTAACGTAATGCATCGAGGCGTCTTCTACGTCACACTACGTCATAAACCTGATTCATTCGTGCAAGAATGTGCATGGATTCCTACAGAAAGTGGGTCACAATTTAAAACTGTTCTTTAATTTCCTAAGCAAACGCTTGCGACATCTAATGGCCAATAGCTAAAATATAATTTGAGCATTTAACACTAGCATAGTTTCAAACCATCACTGCAATACCTTATTGATATAAAAATTTGTAAATTGACACTTCAGAACCGAATTTTCTTCAACTTCAAAGAACGAAGACTGCACTTAAAACAGTCTGCCACAATATATTTATAATCTACATAAAGTAGTTTTCGTGTAGGTGCCCTATTGTTTAGTTTGTTCCCCAAAAACCACCCTTCTCGAGGCGCTATACTTGAACCGCTCTAGCACCTAAACTGCCTGCTTGACAAAAAAATTTTATAAAATTAATTTGTAGCAAATTGAATGTAGTTTATTTTTCTATAGAAACATTTTTCTCTCAAAGTGCCTAATTTTCGAGTTTTAAGCGATAAACAAAACAACAGTTTTTAGTGTTTAGTGTTTTTAGTCATCAGTCATCGCTAAGTGTATTTTTAGTTTAATTATTCTGAGATTGATTGAGTTTCGAAGCATCATGACTAACGTAAATTATTGTATTTTCCGATTTAGTATTTCATTATTATTTATTTATAACAATAAATTATAAACTAAATACTTATTAGTGTGATTTTATTCTTTTCCTTACAATTAATTACACGTCAATTACGTTTGAGAGCAAGAATCTTATCTTATCTATCTTAAATTTAAATGGTAAAGATTCGACGTTGCTAACAATCAATAAAGTGCGGCAACCGTAAATACAGTACTGTAGTATGGGTTGCATATAGTGATGGGAAGAATCGAGTACTTTTAAGAATCGAGTACCGCGTACTCGAGTACTTTTGAGAATCGAATACTTTTGTACTCGGTACTTGTAATTTCATTTATTATTTATTTTAAGCGATTTAAGTTACTACATAGGTACCTACTACATACATAAACAATAAATAAATCTATGATAATACTCTATTATCATAAATTTATATAGAATAGAAGTTCAAAATTTTATATTTTTTATAAAGCATTGTTTTAGGGGTTCCTACTTAATTTTATTTAAAAAAACAAAAAAGTTTAATTTATATACTTGTTCTTGTTTATCAAATTAATATTTTCCTCTCCACGTTGATACTTGATACAATTCATGATTCGTGTACGTGCACGTACACGACCTTATCTACTACCTAATACCTACGGCTACGCTAGACGCTAACTGCGAGTACGAGTACAAGAACCACATCCACATTCGAATACAACGATACAACGAAAATAAATGTCACGAGTACGAGTCCGAGTCCAGGAATCGAATCTGCGTTTCGCATAATATTGAAACCGATTTCGTGTTTGTTCGCTCTTTGTAGTAGTAGTAGTATCGAATGCAAGTATTCGAATACAGCGAGTACTTTTAAGAATCGACTACCGGCCGATTCTTGTACTCGAATACTCCCATCACTAGTTGCATATGTGTAAAACTTTAAACTTATTTTGCCGTCAAAAGCGTAGTAGTTGACCCACATGCACTAGAAGTCCTAACCTTAAATTTTAAAAACTATGCTTCGAGCTCTCACACAAATTGCGTACTGGATACTTACAAATACCGACCGGGTTGAGAGACCCCTCATGAACGGAAAGTAGAAAGTGAACAAAGTTGTAGGTTATAGCCGTATTTCTGGCATAAATTTGTAAAAATTTTTGTTAAGTTTAACTCTTACCGTAGATTGAACCTACTTTCTCCATGGACCCTGGACCGATGTTAGCTGTAAAAAAGTATACTAGTTGTCATCGCAGATCCACAGGATTTAAAAAAGGTTGTTCGACTTTTAAATTTGTCTACTTTTTGTCATTTGTAATTTTGAATTTTATATTACTTTTAGTGCAGTTGGGGCCGCTTATAATGAGTACGCTTGTGCTGACAAAATGTGCTCGCTATATTCGACCGCTCGCTGTCCAAAGATTTTGAATAAGATGTGTTATTATAACAAGCATGCACTCTATAACCGATGTATTATTTAGTAGGTTTAGGCTTGATTAGAGTAAGAGTAGCACTAAGCAACAAGAAACAATTATGAATTGCTTATGACAAGTTACAAGTTTGTAATCATTTCACCTACTATAACCGAAGGTAATCGTTCAACAAGTCTTCATTGCAGCAGTTAAGAATGTCTTCCTCGTATTAGAAATTGTTATAAGTGAAGTAATTCCACAGTTTGGCAAAGGAAATATGCTCGTTACAACAGATCTGCTGATCCGTAGTGTCATTTGGTAATCGGAAGAAGTACCAAATATTTTAATTGGAATCTGAGAATGGCACCATTTGTATACTAAAAAAAGATGATAGCATAAAAAAATGAAACGACTTATCATCAAGAAAATCTTTCAGCACATTCGAAATTTCGATACATCAACACAGTTTTATATTTCGGTCAATTTAGGATTGGTAACCCAGGATATGAGCTGTGCCTTGGCAAAGAATGTGCAGATGAACATTATATAATATGGATTTTGCAAAAATATTAATAGTCCAGGCAATGGGTAGATTCTGACTTGCAAATGGTCCAGGAGTGTTGTAATTTGGTACATTTGTACAGTTTGGTGTCTTAATTAATATTCCGAGTTTTCGACCTTGAGCGACCGCCGCCAGAGTGGAAAAAAGGGGCCGAAAACAAGTGTTTTAAAAATATCTTCTCTCTAGCGCCACCTAGGTCATAAGTAGATATTACAACGATTATAGAGCATGTAATTTCCTAAAACTTTTGTTAGAAAAATTTTTCAATCAGATGAATAGTGTACGAGTACACAACTTTTCAAATTTATCATATTGTGCCATTTTTAGCGATACAGCGTTCGCCAAAGATCCGAATTATTTTCCTTGCATCAAATGGGATAGTTATGATTTTTTGGTATGTTGTACGGGATGAAAGCTCAATGATAAATCTAAGTTTTTGACCTTGGTGGATCTCCGGATCTTTTTCAAATCTTCAAAAAGATATACGATTTAGCTCTGTTTTTTTTGAGTTTTTGACAAAGATCCCGAGGTCAAAAACTTGGATTTATCTTTGAGTTTTCATCCTGTACAACATACCAAAAAATCATAACTATCCCATTTGATGCAAGGTAAATATAAGCCGGATCTTGGCAAAAGCAGTATCACTAAATTAATTACGTACTACCTACCGTGTTTTACTCATACAAACTCGGAATATTAAAGGACACCAAACTGCACAAGTGTATCAAATTATAACACTCCTGGACCATTTGTAGCGAAAGCTCATTTTTATGTATGCATTGCCTGGACTATAAGTTCATAAAGTTGACTATGGTATTTTATTGAAAAAGTGGTATGTATTTAAATTCTGTAAAAAGTTATTAGAACTGATGTATGTGGTTTTGTAGTCTCTGGCTCTTGCTGCTGTATGCATGGGTGGGGTCGAGAGTACCACAGGAATCGAACTTAGGCCTTCTTCTATTTTTGCTGTTATTATTAAATAATGACCTTTCGGAGAGAATTAAAGATTTAAGTTGTTTGTTATTTGTCGATGATTTAAAGATATGGCTTAGAATTGATTCTTTAAATGATTGCCTAAAGCTGCAATCAGATATTGATATTATAATTGAACGCACTCGGCAGAATAAACTTTTATTTAATTACAGTACACTGTGTAGTAATTAGTAATCTATGTTCAGGGAAAAATTAGTAAAGTTGAATTTGACTACAGGATAGAGGGTCATTAGTTGCAGGAATGGGGTTCGGGATCTAAGAGTTCTTTTTGATAAGAAGCTTATAAAGTGTTGGGATTTATGCTGAGAGTTGCTAGAGATTATTCCTGACTATGCTATTCATAAATCGGCTTTGTAGAGGATTCAAAAGCTATTCTTAAAGTTTGTAGAGTATAAAAATATCGGAATTTACTCAGAGCTTGGATCTTTAGAGTCAATTGAGTATATTATGTCAATTTCTCAAAGATGCATTTTTCATGTAAAAGATAATTAACAGTTTTACAGATGCTGCACTTATATATTATACAATTACTGTTTAGCGTACCTGTTATTAACAGCAGAGGTCATCGCCTTTTTTCATTTAGAGAGGTAACATGCTAATGCATTGAATGTGTGTCCTCTGCTTAGGCTCTTGAAGCCGCCAAACATTGTAAGCAGGTACACTGATCTCTTTCACGACTCATTTAAAAGTTTCAATTGTGAGTGTATAAAACAAATTAAATTGCCTCTTGCAGTATGTAACGAGGGTTTGTTATTTAATTTTTAATATCAAGTCTAGGCTTGCTTTTTTTCGCAAAGTATGTAGTATGTTCATTTTCGTGTTTAGGATTGGATAGAGGCGAGCTGGACCCCTTCTTCAGGAATAATAAATTCGTTTGTAACAGCTTTAGGCAAATTGGTTCTGTACAAACTAAAATAATCGTTGACAATAAAAACCTGAAGTTTGGATATTATCTTGATTAGTCGAACACAAAAGTGAGTAGAAGATAACTTTTTTTTATTGTATAAACTCGTAATATTTCACCCCTAACAGGGTGGTAACTAGAAGTAAATTGGAGAAGTTTAAACGTTCAAAACTAAAATTGGCTGTAGCTCCAACACATAATTACTAGTTTAATTAACGGCTTGTTAATTGTTACAGAAAATTATTCAAGAGCAAGAAGAAGAAAAATTAGAGACTGAAACATGATATGCTTCAGTACAGAACACGTCAAAAGTCATTTCTATTTGAAGCTTGCACATTGTAGATATGTAGATAGTCTAAAATCCGAAGTAAGGTCATTCCGTTCCCATCTGCTTACCGGATGAAAATTATTTTTTATCAAACATAATATTTTAACAAATATATCGCGCATGGGTTGCCTAAGGAAATCCAGTCTGGGCCATGGTCCTGGCCATCATTACTCTTATTAATTTTTTTTCACATTTTACTCACTTGTCTAACAGACAAATTTAATCGTAATCGAAATTATAAAGCATAAGGAATATACAAAAGTTAGGTTGCCTATTTTTTGTGGTCTCGTTTCATCCGGTAAGCAGATGGGAACGGAACGACCTTAGTTCGGATTCTGTACTAAGAGCAATTAGTTATAAGTTACTACATTAGACTGCTCTTTAATTAATTTTTTGTCGTTCATAGTTTGTGGTTTTTTTGCTTTCCTATATATCAGTATTGTTTATGCATTAAAATTAATAATTATAACATTAGTTTATTAATTAGTTAAAAATATAATGTATTTTTGGTTCAATATTGACTACTTTCTAAGTTTATGTGCAAGTCAAAAATTTTGTCAAATTTGTAACTTTGTACGCCTAAGAGTACGTAGGCAACCCTTTGTACTCTCCCACTACATATATTTTGTATAAGCGATAGAAATTTGAAGGGTGGGGTGGTCACATGATCACCAAAAGTTAATATAAAGCTAAAGTTACACTAGAGATTTATATCATGATAAATATCTCAGAGATCAATATATATAGATATATCGGATATATGAATAGATCTCTGATAGTTTCTCTCATCAAGGTTTACACTTAATATACTTTATCTCCGAGAGATATGTATTGAAATAAATCTCAAGTGTAGCTGCAGCTTTAGGCTGTTTTTCGGCAGTGGCTTAAAAGCTTATCAACGGTTAACATCAGCTTCGAAGAGAAAAAATTAGGATTACTCGTGTGAAAAATCAACTTCGACTTTTTGAATTTTTTTCTTGGAAGTTGTTGGTAGCATTGTTCTGAAGATCTTGAGCGATTTCTGAATAATTTTGTTGAATATTAAATGCAGGAAATCAAATTTTGTAGAAATAATTATTTATTCTTACCACAACAATATAACCCAGTATTTTCGTTCGGAAGACGCTTACAATGCTGTCAGTTATTTCTTTTCTCTTCTGTTTGTAAATCTTAAACCGATTTAAATTGTACTTTAATTATTTATGTAGTATATTATTATCATATATTTGTTGTATCTATACAATGTATTTCTATATGTATAAGGTAGTTTAAAAAGTCGTTTATATCTTTTAGAAGCTTACACATTGTAGAGTAATTAGGTATAAAATTACTACTTTAAACTTTTTAAATTAATTTTGTGTTGTTAAAAGTTGTTTTCCTATAAATCAATATTGTTTATGTATTAAAGTTTATAATTATAACATTAGTTTATTAATTAGTTAAAACTATTATGCCTTTTGGGTGCAATATTGATCATTTTCTAAGTTTAAATGTGCAAGTCAAAAATTTTGTAAAATTTGTAACTTTGTACGCCTAAGAGTACATAGGCAACACTTTGTACTCTCCTACTACTTTATAAATTGTGTATAAACGATAGAAATTTGTAGAGTGGGGTGGTCACATGATCACCAAAAGTTAATATAAGGCCGAGTTTCGGCAGTCGCTTAAAAGTTTATCAGCGGTCGGGATCTTCGTCCGGGACAAAATTTTCAGGTTGCTCGTGTGAAAAATCAACTTCGACTTTTTGAATTTTTTTTTGTTGGAAGTTGTTACTAGCATTGTTCTGAATATCTGTAGCGACTTTTGAATCATTTGATCGAATATTAAGTGCAGGAAATCAAATTCTTAAGAAGCAATTATTTATTCGTACCACAACAATATAACCCAGTATTTTCTTTTGGTAGACGTTTATAACGCTGTCGGTTATTTCTTCTAGTTATTTCTCTGTTAGTGTAATTTAGTAACTTAATTTATTTTAGTTTAATAATTATTATTGTATGTAGGTACTTATATTATATTGAAAAGAATAAAACTAAAAAATAATTAATTTCTTTTATTTAAAAATCCACTGTCTAATGTATTACAAGCAAAGCCTAATTTTCTGTTGAATTATACGCATCTCAATTCTTAGCATAAAATTTAAAGAATTATAACTCTACATAAAAGTTTCAAAGCCGAATATCTTCTAAACTAGAGGACCACAAGTGCCCGAATTCTACAAGAGTATTTGCGGCTAGTAGAGCTAAAGAATCGCACCCTTAAAACTGCGAAATTTGAACTTAAAAAACACATTTTTTCAAAAATTACTTTTAAATTTTACAATTTTCGGACTTGGTACTAGGAGAGCAGAAGGGCGATAAGGTGGTCGAAACAAATTTAAATATTAAAAATATTTACCTCAATAAATGACATTTTATGTAACGTTATCGCTTAAATATACGAGTTTAAATTTTTATTACATATTTTTCTATTAATTTAAATTTTATTTCAACGATCTTATCGTCCTTCTGCTCTCCTAATGTATCAAATGGTTCGCACACCGCAATTTTTAAACTTTTAGCAGTTATTTTACGTTTTTTATGACAAAATTTGGTGATTTTGGCATTATACTTTTGAACTAGAAGAGATAGGAAGTTGAAATTTTACATGAGGGTAGTCCACAGGTTGAAAAATAATACCCGCTTATTAAAATTTCTAAAAACATTCCTAAATTGGCGTTACACCTTCTGAAAGAACAACACCTTAATTATGATTTCTTGTTGCTTATATTTATTATTTAGGGGTGTTTTGGGGAATTTTAATAAGCGGGTACTATTTCTCAACCCTTGAACTACCCTCATGTAAAATTTCAACTTCCTATCTCCTCTAGTTCAAAAGTATAATGCCAAAATCATTAAATTTTGCCATAAAAAACGTAAACAAACTGCTAAAAGTTTAAAAATTGCGGTGTGCGAACCATTTGATACATTAGGAGAGCAGAAGGACGATAAGATCGTCAAAATAAAATTTAAATTAATAGAAAAATATGTAATAAAATTAAACTCGTATATTTAAGCGATAACGTTACATAAAATGCTATTTATTGAGGTAAATATTTTTGATTTTAAAATTTGTTTTGACGACCTTATTGTCCTTCTGCTCTCCTACTACCTTGCCCGAAAATTGTAAAATTCGAAGGAAATTATTAAAAACTTAATTTAAAAAAATCGGAATTACGCCAATCTGAGGGTGCCAATCTTTAGCCCTACTATCGGGGAATATACTTGTTAAATTTGGGCCCTGCTGGTCCTCTAGTTTAGAAGATATTCGACATAAAGCATAAAATTCTAAGAATTAAAACATTCAAAATAACTTTAAAGTCGAATATCTTCTAAACTAGAGGACCAGCAAGGCCCAAATTTTACAAGTATATTCCCCGATAGTAGGGCTAAAGATTGGCACCCTTAGATTGGCGTAATTTCGATTCTTTTAAATTAAGTTTTTAAAAATTTCCTTCAAATTTTACAATTTTTGGACAAGGTAGTAGGAGAGTAGAAGTGTGATAAGGTGTCGGAAGTAAATTAAAGAGGAATATTTATTTAAATGAATTTAAAATCTCAAGCTTATCATACCAGCGATAACGCCTCGTTTCATAACATAATGGCAGGTGCTTTTAAATAAATATTTCCCTTTAATATATTTAGATTACCTTATCGCACTTCTACTCTCCTACTACCTTGCCCGAAAATTGTAAAATTCGAAGGAAATTATTAAAAACTTAAATTTAAAAAATCGGAATTACGCCAATCTGAGGGTGCCAATCTTTAGCCCTACTATCGGGGAATATACTTGTTAAATTTGGGCCCTGCTGGTCCTCTAGTTTAGAAGATATTCGACATAAAGCATAAAATTCTAAGAATTAAAACATTCAAAATAACTTTAAAGTCGAATATCTTCTAAACTAGAGGACCAGCAGGGCCCAAATTTCACAAGTATATTCCCCGATAGTAGGGCTAAAGATTGGCACCCTTAGATTGGCGTAATTTCGATTCTTTTAAATTAAGTTTTTAAAAATTTCCTTCAAATTTTACAATTTTTGGACAAGGTAGTAGGAGAGTAGAAGGTCGATAAGGTGTTAAAAACAAATTTTAGATTGAGGCAACAATAATACAATGTCAGATGCTTTTTGAATAAATATTTCTCTTTAATTTATTTCGATTACCTTATCGCCCTTCTGCTCTCCTACTACCAAGTCCGAAAATTGTAAAATATAAAAGTAATTTTTGAAAAAATGTGTTTTCTAAGTTTAAATTTCGCAGTTTTAAGGGTGCGATTCTTTAGCTCTACTAGCGGCAAATACTCTTGTAGAATTTGGATCCTCTAGTTTAGAAGATATTCGGCTTTGAAACTTTTATATAGAGTTATGGTTCTTCAAATTTTATGCTAAGAATTGAGAGGCGTATAATTGAACAGAAAATTAGGACTTTGCTTGTAATACATTAGACAGTGGATAGTTTTTAAATAAAAGAAATTAATTATTTTTTAGTTTTATTTTTTTCAATATAATATAAGTACCTACATACAATAATAATTATTAAACTGAAATAAATTAAATTACTAAATTACACTAAGGCCGGTCGTCCATTTATACGACATGTCGTATCATTTTTTAACCAAGAAAACAAGAAATAATTTGTCTGTCAAGTGTACGAATCTCAATTAATAAACACAGGTTTAAAAATGATACGACATGTTGCAGACATGTCGTATACGACATGTCGTATAAACGGACGACCGGCCTAACAGAGGAGCGAAGAAATAACCGACAGCGTTATAAACGTCTTCCAAAAGAAAATACTGGGTTATATTGTTGTGGTACGAATAAATAATTGCTTCTTAAGAATTTGATTTCCTGCACTTAATATTCGACCAAATGATTCAAAAGTCGCTACAGATATTCAGAACAATGCTACTAACAACTTCAACAACAAAAAAAAATTCAAAAAGTCGAAGTTGATTTTTCACACGAGTAAGCTTAAATTTTGGTCTCGGACGAAGATCCCGACCGTTGATAAGCATTTAAGCGACTGCCGAAACTTGGCCTTATATTAACTTTTGGTGATCATGTGACCACCCCACTCTACAAATTTCTATCGTTTATACACAATTTATAAAGTAGTAGGAGAGTACAAAGTGTTGCCTATGTACTCTTAGGCGTACAAAGTTACAAATTTTACAAAATTTTTGACTTGCACATTTAAACTTAGAAAATGATCAATATTGCACCCAAAAGGCATAATAGTTTTAACTAATTAATAAACTAATGTTATAATTATAAACTTTAATACATAAACAATATTGATTTATAGGAAAACAACTTTTAACAACACAAAATTAATTTAAAAAGTTTAAAGTAGTAATTTTATACCTAATTACTCTACAATGTGTAAGCTTCTAAAAGATATAAACGACTTTTTAAACTACCTTACACATATAGAAATACAATAGAATAGTACAACAAATAGATGATACTACATAAATAATTAAAGTACAATTTAAATCGGCTTAAGATTTACAAACAGAAGAGAGAAGAAATAACTGACAGCATTGTAAGCGTCTTCCGAACAAAAATACTGGGTTATATTGTTGTGGTAAGAATAAATAATTATTTCTACAAAATTTGATTTCCTGCATTAAAATTAAACTAGTCAATATTCATTTAGTATTGCCTATGTACTCTTAGGCGTACAAAGTTACAAATTTTACAAAATTTTTGACTTGCACATTAGACTTAGAAAGTGCATTAGACGAAAAACGCATAATAGTTTTAACTAATTAATAAATATAATTATAAACTTTAATGTTTTTAAACAACTATTAAAGACATAAAATTAATTAAATTTAAATAGGGAAGTCTAAAGTAGTAATTTATAACTTATAACTAATTACTCTACAATGTGTAAGCTTTTAAAAGATAGAAATTACTTTCGGCATGTTCTGTATTGAAACAAATCATGTTCCAGTCTCTGATTCTTCTTCTTTTTCCTCTTGAATAATTTTCTGTAACAATTAACAAGCCGCTAATTAAATTAGTAATTACGTGTTGGAACTTAAATGCCCTTCGAAGCCTTTGTATTCTCAATTTTAATTTTGCTCCTTTAAACTTCTTGAATTTATTTTTAGTCACCATCCCCACCCTGTTAGAGGAGTTAACTTGAAAACAGTCTCCAGAATCAAGAAATATTTAAGTTTATATACAATAAAAAAAGCTACTTTTACTCACTTTTGTGTCCGACTAATTAAGATAATATCCAAACTCCAGGTTTTATTGTGAATGATTACTTTAGTATTGTATGGAACCAATTTACCTAAAGCTGTTTCAAACGACTTTATTATTCTTGGTCAGGGGGCCCAGCTCGCCTCAATATAGTCCTAGAGAAAACAGCAAATTAGGGGCAAATATGCGAAATGAGTATACAAAGAAATTGCTGTAAAAGTTGTCCGTGTATTTAAGGAACACCCTTTATAAAGTTGATTGAATAAAACTTGATATTTACACAAATATGAAAACATTTTTGTACTAATCTTTGCAAAGTTATAATCGTCAAGTAGTCGACTGAGTATTATTGCGATCGATGTGTTGCCTATCCATTAGGCGCACGTATTATTGATTTTAATAATTCCGAGACATTCAAATTATTAGAACACCACCTACAATTTTAATTTTCTAAACCCATTTTCTTAAAAAAAACAAGCATAATACTGTCCAATCTAAGCAGGTTAGCTTTTCATTCCTGGTCTAGATTTCTCTTAAATTAGGCTTAGGCTCTTCTGTAAATTGTTATTAGACAAAACGATACTACTGGCTAAAATAAAAACAAGTTTAATTAGAAATTAGAACCCACAGTAAATCACGACAAACACCAAAGCAGCATCATTTACAGACATTACGCATTTATATTACTACTTTTTATGACGATGATACAGTCGTCATAGTACTTTTGTGCTTGGAAATTTCTATGTCAAGACCTGGTGAGTAACGAGCGAGTTTTGCTTATAAGTACAATGTCTTTTGTAAACTTTGATGCAACACCAAGACGAACTTTTTACTTACAACTACGAGAGTCGAGAGTACCTACCCAACAAGTACAAAATGTCGAGTTGCAAGTACAGTAGAACCTCGATTATCCGGATCGATTTAGGCCATGCTCTGCACAAATAATTTAAAAACCCGGATAATAATGCAAAAAATGCAATAAAAATAAATTTTTAGTTATGAGGGCAGTGTACAACTCAGTAAAATTTCAATCAAACAATATTTTTGAAAAAAGTGCCAGCCCCTAAGTATGACGTAAGTATGTGTGTTGAGAAATTCTAGATGAATGCCACTAATATCTACCAAACCACCAAAATTCGTCGCACTATTAATTTGCACAAAGATAATCGAAGTCCCACTTTAGTTCCATAACAATTTTAAATAAACAACTTCAACATTTTATACTAAACTGACCAGGATAGAGCTCCAAAAATATTAAAATGAGAACAATTACCTTAAAACATTTTATTTTCTTGTAGGAAGACTTTTCGGTCATCACAATCTTGGTGCCGTTTATTTTGCTCTTCTAAGATGCCAGGTGAAACTTTGGCTTTTTCTTTCTATCGGTACTGCTAGAATACACAAAACTTTAAAAAAATTATACGTTTAAAAAAAATAGTTTTCTTATTTAACCAAATATAAAACTCAAAAGTGAAATATCCTGGAGTAGTCCTAACTTCTGTCCTGAAGTAGCAACTACGCTGCGTACTTTTGCAACAAACACAAGTTCTTGAGCAAGCATATCCGCACCATGACTTGTTAGTAGTGCTGTGAAAAAAGTAACTATTCGTTACTCGAGTACTCGTTACTCGACAAGATCCGAAGCACTAACTAGTACCACCTTCAAAAAGTATTCGTTATTCGCTACTTTTATGAGATAGTTACTCTCACGTTTTTAAGTACTACTCAATAACTGAAGTAGCTATTGTAACTATACTAACTATGTACCTGATATTATTATGAGTATTAGCAAGCAAGTTACGGTCAACCCCATTAAGAGTATTATAATACGGATATGTATTTTTATTAACTTGCCTTCTGACTTTTTTCCTACTGGTATCAGCCAGCAGTGAGTGGTGGTTTAGCGACATAAATGAGGATATCTATTCATTTTATATACAAAATAAAATATGCCCTTATGTACACATCCCACAAGGACAAATGAACTAAAACGAACGAGAAACGAGTACTGAGGTACTGAGTATGAGTAGCGGTTAGCGTTAGCGGTAGCAATTCGGTCCAATAAAACGAATGTACGAGTACTCGGTAAGGAGTACAAAGCAACGAATACTCGATCCAAAAGTAACGAATAGTTACAATACTCGAAAGTAACGAAATTCCAAAACACTACTTGCTAGTGAGCTAGTGGCACTAACAACTGCACAATTGTCTAAGGTCTAAGATTTACTAAGTGCCAGAAATTGATCTGCTGAATAAACACTAACAGTTTAAATTTATGATGCTACCATTTTGAGTTCAATGTACAATGTAAAGACATAAACAAGAAAAATAATAACAATCCAGATTCTAACCTCACAACGTTCTCACTTCAATCTTCAACCCAATGCACGACGTCACGACGACGATAAAATCCGGTAAAATCGTAAAATAAAACTTATGTCAGTTTATATATTTTGCATATGCAACCCATCGTACAATACTGTATATACGGTTGACGCGATTTATTAGAATTTTATTATTCTTAATCATTTAGGTGTATTTCTCACCACACCTTCGACCACTTTTTTATTAAAATGGTGATATTATCTCAAATAACGCAATTTGACTATCACGTCAGTGTTGTTTCTAAATTCATAATTAAAACTAATGCTTGGGGGTTATTAGTTCGACGGACTCAACCATAACATCTAAAAACTTGAAATTTTCGATATCCACTATCCAAAAATCTTAAAGTGGGAAACATTACATCTGCACAAGAGCGATTAGGCCATTACGAATATAGTTTTCGGAACGTTTTCCAGATCGCAATTTGAATTCTATTGTTCATTTGTATCTAAATGCACAAAACTACTAAATTATAGGTTTCCCACTTGTAAAAGTTAAATTATCTGCATGTTTCATATTTCTACCGACTAAATTTTTAATAAATAACATATATAAGTAGGCTACCATGTTAAAGCCCTAATACTAACAATAACAAAATATAGAAAATTACCTTTTGTACATCGTAAACATACAATTTTCTTCAATAGAATGCTGGTACATCGTCACCTTATAGTAGTTCCTATAAAAATTGTGCTCGTCTCAGATGCAAATTGAAACATTTGGTACTTCCTTCTATTTCCGATTAGCGCCAAATGACACTGCTAGAACAAAATTCAAGAATTACTACACAATACAATCACCAAGAACCATTCTTATAGCGAGCGTTCGGTTTCAGGCAAAGTTTTCATATGCGAGAAAACGTGTGCAAGAAATATCAGGCACACTGGCAGATAGCAACTCCTAATGTGAACTCGGCCGTATAGTTTATATGCGCTCGCCGTGAGTTTATGCGATACGCAAAATATAGAGCGATTAAGGCTCAAATAGAACTAAGTGTAGCACACGAACTCGTCAAAAAGTCCAACATTTTATTGGCGATAAATAGGAGCTTATGGTCAATTGCGACTCCCAGATCCCTAAACACGTGACATCGCTTCAAAACTTTGCACTTTGGGTGTCAAATATGAAAACTTCTCATCTCTAATATCTTCGCCAGTATAAAATATTAAAATTCCGCAAGACCCGTCAATTTTATTACCGACGGGGACACTTTAATCGAGTGTTTGCGTTAAAGGTGGACTTACCTCTTAAATTTTAAATGGGTATAGGTATAGGAAGATCATGTGGGGCCTTTTCTGAAAGCCCTTTCAATTACACTACTACAATTACGATATGCTCATTTTTTATTATTGGATAGCTCTGCGAAAATCCGCAAATACAAATTATTTTACAAAGCCAACTGTTTTTATGGTTTTGTTCACTCATGAAGATGTATCCTAAATTTCATAAACTCGAAACTATACTTAGATCGTAGATACATACTTAGTTTATATTTAATTTTTTTAGATTAATTCGTCCTTCGACAACTTGAAACAATGTAGATTACGAACTAAATATTTTGCTACCGCTATACGATTAGATAATTCAATTTTGATTATCTAGTATCTAGTTACAGAGTATAGGTAAAAAGGTAATAATTAGTTCTTAAAGTGAGATTTTTATCTAATCAATACAATTTTGTACTAGGGTAATAGTATAATAATTACAATTACAAATCATCTATGTTTACTTTTCGATGTGCTTTATTTTTATAGTGTATCAATTACTTGCATATATATTAATTTGAAATCGAATATAAATTACGAGAGATAATGTAGTAAATGGGCAATAGTACTAAAGGTCAAAACTCCAAATTTTGAACAGACGTAAATTACTTATTAATTTAAAAACTTGCTGTGTAATTTTTCTAATTAGACGATTTTTGAAAAAAAAAGATTATCGGTTATTTAATAATCGAAAATAAACAATATTATCAATTTTTATGGATGGAAAATATTTATCTCTTCAGTCTATAAATTAAATGTATTGTTAAATAGGTTTAGTATTCGACTATTTGAGGGCATTTGTGTTGAAAGAAGTGATTGGGGCGAACCCTTTAGTATTTGACTGACTTTTTAATTTAGATTACATTTTTTTATAGATTAACTTTGACTTTTAACACACTTATTATTTTTATTATCGCCTAAAAATTTTAAGTAGGTACCTACGTTATAAATGTTCTCCACGCTCGATATATAATTACAAATCATTTACCACTCTCAATTTGATATAGTTTGGTATAGTTTTCCTCCGTGTCCGATTGTAAAATTCGCATCGTTTTAATAATGGTAAGAAATTGATTGATTTATTTATATAAAAAATGCGTCTGTTTTTAATTTGCAGTGGTACGTTTATTTACTGGCATGCATCATCGCCGCAGTTTTATACAAAGATAACAACTACGAATGGATTTATATAATAGCCAAAACGTATCGACGAGATCTTATGTAAGTGACTAATTTATTAATTGGGTGTTTTATCACATTATCACGCGCTTTAATTTTCGTTTAAATGGTAAGGAAGGATCCTTTTAATTATTTGAATAAAACGGTGCAAATCAGTGAAAATAATGTTAGAAGATCCACAAGAACTTTGCGTTTTTTTTATTTCGGACGCATTTTTAACCCTAGAAGGTACAATAACTGCGTTAATTTGCATGTGTGACTACTCGCGCCGACTAAAAGAAGAATGTTGGCTTACCAATGTATCGAACACCATTTAGTACAGTAGATGAGTAGGTTTTTAAAAAATCGTGTGTATCAAATTACAGAAACTTTTATGCTGAAATAGATTATGATATTGGTTTTACAAAATAAAAATAAATAACAAAATGGTGGGCGAAAAACTGAAAGCTTAGCTTGAAAATCATATTTTCATTAATGAAAATGCGTTTTACCCATGTTTACCAGTTAAATTAGACAAAAAACGCCCTTCTGTCTTGTTTAGAAGTCATTCGCATTTTTCGATTTAACTTTAGCAGGTCATTTTTGACAAGGTTCAAGGGGCAAATAGGCTCAGATTTACTTTTGAGGGGGTCCAGACTGAAAGTTTGATAGATGAGCTTGTTATGGACATTTCCGAAAAAAGCGCAGCAGACGAAAAATTTGGATTGTTCAAGGTCAAGCAGCTTTAGAAATTTTAGTAACATTTGATAGTATCTCCAATCTCCAAAAAAATGCTTAACCAAAACAAAGTAGAAAAACTAGAGCTAAATTGCTATATTACTGCAAATAAACAAAAAATTTTGTTGGAAAATTACGCGGCCCCTGTATTTGATCATCGAATTTTTTTTACTCGTCCTAATTGTCTTTTGAGTCGTGTTACCCAGTCGGAGTCGATACCCCTACCCCTAATATTGCAAGATCCGGGGCAGCAGCCCTTCTTGCGCCCCACTCCCTTTGACAAGCCCCGAGTAGTATCGTAATTTTAATAACTTCCTTAATTTCAGATTAATAAGCGCTTTCGTCCGTCTAAAAATCTATCTTTGGTGGTGGTCAATGTGGCACGAGACAGTACCGTCTATTTTTACTTCAATTGCCAAGAAACATCCTCAAAAGGTGGCTTTTTATTTTGAAGACGACGTTTTGACATTTTCTCAGGTAGGCGAAGCATTTTATTTCATCAGAAAGAGCAAACATAAAGCCGATCTTGTAGGTAGAAGATTATTCCAATAAAATTGCGAGGTATTTCAAAAACCAAGGATACAAAAAAGGCGATTGTGTGGCCCTCATTTTAGAAAACTCCGGCGAATATTCGTGCATTTGGCTAGGATTGGCAAAAATTGGAGTAATCACGGCGTTAATTAATACAAATCTTATGAGCACCTCGTTGGTACACTCGATAAATAGTGCTAAGAGCAAAGCCGTAATTTTTGGATCTAATTTTTCCAAAAGTACGTATAGATCGAGAGATCAAATGCCGCTTTGTAACAAACTAAGACAACAATAAATTTCAGACGTTTCAAACATATCGAGCGACATTTCTTCTTTGAAATTATTCGAATTTCACGAAGATGCCAAAGATAAATCAGACACACTTCCAAATTCTACCAATTTAAGAAAAGAATTAGAGGACGTTTCTGAGGATCCAGTGAAATTAGACTTAGAACAGCAAACTGATGAGAAAGATGGTTTTCTTTACATTTACACTTCGGGAACTACCGGATTACCAAAAGCCGCCCTAATAACCCACACGAGGTTAGTACCATTTTTTGATGTTATCTATAAACTTATTACTATAATAATTTTCAATTAGATACATGATGGTTGCCTTATTGATGCACTTAGCTATACGATTTTCAATTAACGATGTTGTTTACACACCACTGCCCCTTTATCACTCTGCTGGCGTTATATTAGGGGTTGGGCAAACGATGATTGGAGGAGTAACGACCGTAATAAGAAAGAAATTTTCGGCAACCAACTATTGGAAGGACTGCGAAAAATACAAGTGCACGGTAATATCTTCACGAGCCAAAATGAACTGAACCTAACGTAATCTTTTACAGATCGCTCAATATATTGGTGAAATGTGTAGATATCTCTTAGCTACTCCCAATAATACGCCTAAAAAGCAGTATGTTAGATCTATTTACGGCAACGGTTTAAAGCCACAAATTTGGAATAAATTTACTGAAAAATTTAAGATCAAACAGGTGTTCGAATTTTATGGTTCTACCGAAGGAAACTCCAACTTTAGTAAGTGAAAATTTTTTCAAATAAAACCACACGATTGCTAACGCTTTCTTGCAGTTAATGTCGACAATACGGTCGGCTGCGTTGGAGCTATACCAAGATATGGCGAGTGTGTTTACCCAGTCTTGTTAATCAAATGTAACGAAGCTACAGGCGAGCCTATCAGAAACGAACAGGGATTATATACTAAATGCCAAGTAAACGAGCCGGGATTGTTAGTTGGCGAGATAAATCAAAAGAAGGCAGAGCGGGCATTCAAAGGTTACTCGGATGCGAAAGCTAGCGAGAAGAAACTGTTGCAAAATGTTTTAAAAATTGGCGACTTGTATTTTAATTCTGGAGATATTTTGGTTAAAGACGAACTCGGTAACATGTTTTTTAAAGATAGAACTGGAGATACTTACAGGTGCGTAGTAATTAAAGTCATTTTACGATTCTTCTAAGTTACGCTTGAAACAATTCTAGATGGAAAGGTGAGAACGTATCGACGGCCGAAGTCGAAGGTGTCATCAGCAATGTCGCTCAATTAAGCGATGCAGCCGTATTTGGAGTAGAAGTAATAAGTTCCTCTGAAATTTTCTAAATTTTCTAAAAATGGGTCATTTTCAGGTACCCGGAACGGAGGGCAAGGCTGGAATGGCCGCCATTGTCGATCTTCAAAAATCGCTCGATTTAGACGCACTTGGAAGTGGATTAATTTCCAACCTGCCATCGTACGCCGTCCCTATGTTCATCAGAGTATTGGAATCGATTCCATTAACTGGAACCTTCAAAATGAAAAAGACCGATTTGCAAGCAGACGGATACGACTTGAATAAAGTTAAGGATAACATTTATTTTTTGGATTCCAAACTAAAAAAGT
Organism: Malthinus flaveolus; assembly: GCA_950108345.1. NCBI lineage: Eukaryota > Metazoa > Arthropoda > Insecta > Coleoptera > Cantharidae > Malthinus > Malthinus flaveolus. The sequence continues at coordinate 71,612,813 of OX467285.1, forward strand.
ACGTCGAATTAACTAACGATTTATACGAACAAATTACGTCGGGGAAAGTAAAATTGTGAATAATTGCTCAAATATTTAATTATTAGAATAAGTTTAATTGTAAAGATTAGTAATAAGTAATAAAATGTGTGCAATAATTGCAAAATCATGAACAGTTTATCAATTTTAATAAAATACGTAAAAAGAACTGATTTTATCTTATTTCTTATTGAATGCTGATTGTTATCTTCAGTTGAATGATTCATATACCCATAACCAACAACCCGCATTTCCATTTATTTAAAATTCTAATTAACAAAGTGTTCAGGGTGGTCAGAATCTCATTACGTTGTAGTATATGTTGAGTGGATGGATTTATTGGCAAAACTTGCTTATTGTGATGTTTTCCCGCATCCCTCAAACTTCGTCGTTGTTATTCCCTTATTCCTCATTCCCAAACATCATGTATACAGGGTGAACTTTAAGTTGGTATTTTTATTGAAACCCGAGATACTACCCATTATTTTGAACAAGTTTTTTCGAAGTCGATATGGTAAAAAGTTCGTCATAAGCGAGACGACCTCTTTTGGAATTAAATATTTTAGAGCTGTGATAAATGTCCCGCGATAGAGAGACTGTCAGTTATAAACTAGTTATTTAAAAAAACTACGGAAATAATATCCCCATGTTGCCATGATCAAGTGCTTCAAATGAACAAGAACCAAAATACAAAATAATAAAATTTAAATTAAAGTGTATGTTGTGTTACCTAACCCGTCAGGGAGAAGTAAGATTGCAATACTATTTGCACTCGTTGCACTCTTGCTTTTACAGTAAAAGGAAAAACTAGGCCTAGAGTCTCTTTTTCACATGCGAGAATTTACTTCTGTGTTAAATTGCAAAAAATGAGAGAAACATAAAACTAGATTAATGCAAACTGAACTGTAAATACGAGAAAACTCTCAAAACTCGCATAAGACGCAACTTCTGCAAAACTTTACAGTTTACATTAATCTAGTTTCTGTCTCTTTCATTTTCTGCAATTTAACACAGAAATACTCTCGCATGTGAAGAAGAGACTGTAATTCTAGGCCTCGTTTTTCGTTTTACGGTAAAAGCAAGAGTGCAAACAGTATTATTGCAAGCTTACTTCTTTCATGACGGGTTAGGCAACACAACGTACACTTTAATTTAAATTATATTATTTTTTATTTCGGTTCTTGTTCATTTGAAGCACTTGATCATGGCATCGTCTACCTCAATTTTGCATATTAGTTCGTATTCGCGTAATAAAAATAATAAAAAAATTAGAAGAAAAATTTGAAAAAATAATTTGCTGTGACCGAATTTGAATTGGATTACAAATAACAAAGATTATAAAAAATTTCTTTTTAAAACACTAGTGGATAATCGATAATGTCTTTTACGGTAATTTTGAAAAAGGTTTGCAAGGCGCTATTCAGAGATAACTTTCAAAAATTACCTGTTATGTTATAAACCGCATTGAAAATAATGAAGATTTTGCTAAAATCGTGTTGCAAGACGTGAATTATTCTCTTAAGATTTTTTGTTTTTGCCTAACAAAGTAAAGAAATGTTTTATTAATGCTATTGCATTAATCCGTCCGTCCGCTGGACACCGTACGCCTCTGAGATGTTGAAACAGTGGGTATGGTGTGTTGCCTAGCTTCACTACTAAGCTTTTATTCCTAAGCAAAAGTCAGGAGAATAGTGCCCGGCTGCCCGGTTCCTTAATGCCGGTGGTGCCGGTGCCCGTATTCCTGTATTGTAATTATTACATTATATAATAATTAGTAATTAGTATTACGTATTACCATGGAAAGTATTAGTGCTAATTGCTACTTCTTTTCTAATATTAAAATATCAATCATCTATAAGTCCTACAAACTTTATCTCAGAACTAAATAAAGTTCAATTCGGTAAAGATAAAGATACCCCCTAGACCCTAAATCCTAAACTTAATTCAAAAGAACATAAAATACGGGTCTCTCTTCTATCATTTTCTTGATTGAGTTGGATAAAATTATAAAATATTATACTCTATCAAAAAATAAAAATGAAATAAATGTCGAGCAAAACAGTGTAACAAATAAATTACAAGCAATGTCGCAATGTGTAATTGAGCAGTAAAGTAAAGTAAAGTAAACTTTTAACTAATCCGGCACTGCATGAACTACACTAAAGGTGTAATTAAAGATTTGTGAAAACAAAAGTCGTGTTGGGTATCGTCTTCACCTATTCAAAAAACTTCAAAGAGCGATAACAAACTCATTATAATGTTACAATTTCGGCCAAATTTAAAAAAAAATTTATTCACGATAGGTGAAGAGTGGTAGACGAAACGTAACATGACCATTGTTTTCAGAAATCGTTAATTACATTTGATCCTACCTCATGCAGTGCCTAATAGTTAATAACTATCCATTATTGGATGACTTTGGTGGCTAACTTTGTTTTACAACCTCGTAAACGATGTCGTTGTGACACATTCTCTGCGCTATACCTCGAAAAGCATTATGCATTAAACTTATGGAAAAAATGCATTTATAACCGTTGATTGAGGGAGTTAAAAAGATTTGCAACCTTACTCTCAACCATCAACCACATAACTAATCTTGTATCTTGTAACTCAGCGTTTCCCAAAGTGTGGGTCGCGACCCAGCACTGGGTCGCGAGAAAATTTTACTGGGTCGCGGCAAAAATTTGTAAAAACACAAAAAAAAATTTTTTTTTCATATTATTTGTTTTATATCGGTTAGTCACTAGGAATAGTGCCGAAGTGTGTATTTGTACTTTTTCATATAGCATAATACGCCATATAGTTTTAAAGACTACTTTCCGGATATTCCTTCAAATAATATGTGGATTAAAGATCCGTTTACTATAGAAATTGAAAAGGAAGAAATGCTTAATCTTAGTGAACAAGAAGTTGAAAATTTAATTGAAATTTTATGCGACACCAATCTTAAAAAAGTGTTTGAAACTGTACCACTAATTAATTTTTGGTTGCGCTGTCAAAAGGAATATCCAAGCGTAAGCGAAAAAGCGATACAATTTTTAATGCCTTTTGTCACCACTTATACGTGTGAAGCTGCGTTCTCAACCTTGGTGTACTTAAAAAATAAGTATCGAAACAGATTGGATGTCGAACCTAATTTGAGAATAAAATTAACATCAATACCTCCTAATTTGCAATTGTTATGTGATGACAAACAACATCATCCTTCGCACTAAGGACAGAATATGAATATATGTAAAACAAAGTTTACTTCAACCACTAAAGTTTTAAATGAAGATAATGTTTTTTTAATTACTAGTTATGTTTTTGTTATACCTATGTATAATTATTTTGCAATTTTTGTGTATGAAATAAACAAACAAATAACTTGATTTAAAATTTGCTTTCTAAATAAATGTTTTTTTCATAAGGTGGGTCGCGAAAAATTTTAAAACCTCGTACTGGGTCGCGGTCAAAAAAGTTTGGGAAACGCTGTTGTAACTAATAATGTTTTCTACCACTTTTATAGTAACCTTCATCAACGTACGATCTATAAGGAGACGAGTTATTTGCAAAAAACAATTTTGGTGACCTTTGACTTTGAATAAGTATCTCAAATTGCTCTGCAGATATTTTTAGGATTTGGTCATATACATTACACTGATAGACAAAAATATTGCATATTTTTTTACTTGTATAATTTTCTATAGCATTTATTGCTCAGCTCAGAGTCCTTATATAAATTATTCAAGTGTTTTACGTATATTAGAAGTGTCTAACAAGTATTTAAAAATGCTTTGATCATAGTGACTTCTGATAATTAAGCCTATTCAGTATCAAAAACTCTAAAATAGTGGCCAGTAACGTTTTATCTCAGCTAAATAAAAAGGATAGAACGAAAAAAATACTTTAAACGTTAAAGTTGGCCACTATTTTAGAGGTTATCGTACAGAATAATAGGCCTGAATGTTTGATAGCGTGTCTTGGTTATTTACAATGACTGCTCTATTGTTTTACGTATTCGGACTGGCAGTTCTCGTCCATTACATGCCAGTTCTGTGTCTTTTGTTGGTGGGTCATAAACAAAGAGATATCGTAAAAATGCTAAAAATTCATCAATAAACAGTTTCTCGGGTGCTGGGGTGCTTTTAAACGATATGAAGAGACCGGTGACTAAAGGCGACTTGGACAAGGGCGGAAAAGATGTACAACGCCTCGAGATGGGCGATATTTGCAAATACGATCAATGTAAGACAAAAACAGTAAAGTAAAAAAGGTTTGAATCCAAAAAGTCCTGCAAAAGTTCCACAGCTTTGTCCACGTCATAAAATCGGTCGATTGCAGTTTGCACAACCTCATACGGATTGAGATGAAAACTTATGGGGGCGAAGTTCTTTTTACAGATGAGACCCGAATTCCCGAATTCAATTGTGGAAGCCCGATGAGCGTGGCCGAGTGTACATAGAAGAGTTGGGGAACGTTACACTCCGCAAAACGTTAGTTTTGGCGGAAGTTGCAATATGCTATAGGGTGGCATCAGTTGGAATACTCGCACAGAGCTCGTTGAGGTGAATTTGAAAATGAATGCGGACCGGTACATCCGCAATATCATTCAAGATCATGTTCTGCCATATGTTGGCTTTATTGGATACGATAGCATTGTGCTAATGCACGATAATGCCTAATAGCTGAAGTAGTGCTTCAATATGTTGAGAATGTCGGGATCGAGTATCGAGTCGAGATAGAACATCTATGGGACGCCGTATTCGAGCTTGATAGCCAGACCCTAACCCAATTGAAGAATTGCGAATATTAGCAGCTCCGGAACTTATTTTAACACTATCAAATCTAAGTAAGTATGTACGTGTACGAAGTACGAAGCACTCCGATCAAAAATCCTTATTTGACTGGCTATTGCAAAAATAACTAATTGTGTTATCGTTTTAGTTTTTCCAACAGAACTTTTAATAGCAATCCAATAAACCGATTGTCTTTTGTTTATATGTTTATTCACAAATTAATAATTTATGCCGTCTGGATTAACTAGCTCATATTTTTTGATGAAAAGTACAAGAGATAAAATATGTTTAGAGTTAAAAGTGATGAAGTGGTGGCCTTCAAGAAAATGTAAAAAAATTGTTTCGCTTGTCTTCTTAGTTAGGTCAATTACTATTAGTATTTTTAATTATTTAATTGATTAAAAACGAGTGATAGTCTGATAGCGTAATAGAGTATAGAGAATAGAGATAGAGAGCGATATTATTATAAAATGTATGACTATAAATTTATCTCTATCTCTAGTTACATTAAATTTGCCAAATCGTCAGCATCCGAAGTTAAACGAATCCCCCATCACTAACCATGCTTGATTGTTGACATAACGGTTTGGACTAAATTATATAAAAAAAACTTACATTGCGGTAGTGCAGTGTTGTGTTCTGTATCGAGATTGTTCGTGGGTTGCGGTTGAGAGATGTAAAACTAAAGTTAAATTCGTTTTTTAGTGAATACTTTTTTCAAAATTTACATAATGGTAACAATGAATTTGTAGCTTTTAGAATTGTGCTAGATAATTAAGGGGCGCTTTTGCACAATCCAGCCGGCAAGCTATGCGTGCATCCGATGCACTGAAATTTAAATTTTCGCGGTTTCAGTGAATCAACTTTTTAATCTAAGAACCTAAGGGGTAATAAATAAGAAAATAGGCACCTTATAGAAAAATATTTTGCAGACCTTTAAAGTTGGATTTTCATTATTTTACGTCGTGTGTCGTGTGTCGCGAGTGTTTATTGGTCGGTTTGAAATATTTCGTGACAAATATGTATTCAGCTTCAGGCAAAAAATATTTTAGTTTTACTTTTTGTAATCTCTTCATGGCATTTTAACTTGGGGATTCCTTACCTGCTTGTTTAACAATAGTACTACAGATTAAAAAGTAAATTCGAAATATTTTTTGGAAGACTTCTATCAGACCATCATCATCAAAATGGTAATAAAATACAAGGATTTATGTTTTTCACTATAATAAACATATTATAATATTTATACTATAATACGCAGGGTGTAGAATATAGAAAAATGGCATTTAAATATACATATACAGGGTGTGTTAATTATTTAATTAAGTATGTACACAAACTTTAGGAAATTAATATTTGGCATGAAAAAAACACATGGTTGCTTACCAAAGGTTTGACTTCAGAAATGGAGTTTATGATATAATGTTTAGAGAGATAGCATAATTCTGAGTCTGTCTTTCTCAAATGGTTACCTAAATTGGCAAAAATAAAATTGATTTTCGACAAATGGCCATAAAATTTCTCGGGCTAGAATTAATATCAAAATGTGGGGAAACGTCATTACTCAAAATAATCAAATTGGCAGACGCCCTAAGTCAGTGATGGCGAACCTATGACCCGCGGGTCATAGACTGACCCACGAGACAATTTTTAATGGCCCACGAGCATGTTCACGAAGTCTAAGCTAGAGTTTTGTAACTAAAAGAAAATTAGACAAAAAAAATGACCAAAATTTTCATCCCTTGTTTTTGTGAAACTTTATCTTTGGAGATACTATCAATGGCTATTAAAACTCCGGAACTTCGCTTTTAAGCCGTTTGACCTTGAACAATCAAAAATTTTTCCCTGCGGCGCTAATTCATTTTATTTCTAACCCTAGAAATGCCAAATCGTTAAACTTTACTTGCAAAACTTACCCTGAAAATTTTTTCTGGCTACGGCCTTCAACGTGACGTTTTTTATATTTATCTTATTTATCTAAAAATATATGCGCCCATCACGAAAATATTGTGCCCACCCATTTAAAAAACCCTGGCGCCGTCACTGCAAATAATATACCCACGACTTCTTAAAAAAATTAAATTGATTGGTTGACCCGCCACCAAAAAAGGTTCGCCATCGCTGCCTAAGTGGTAGCTGTTTTGGAGCAGACGCGATTCAAAACATCAAAAATTCGCTTACAACCGCATGATCTCTGACCAGGATTTATATCAAAATGTAGATGAAATTATGCTTATTCAAGATATTTAAAAGAAATTTCGGCAGATGGTCACATTTCACCAGTAGACGCAATCAAATGATCGTTCTTTCATCTCACTGTAGCGTGAAATTAAATGTTTTTTAAGAAAAAATAAATAAAGTTTTGAAATTAATGAATTCATATTCCTTAGGGCAGCAGAAAGTATTATAAAAAAAGTTTTCATTTCAATAAACTACCTTTAAATCGAACAAAGAACCTCCTAAAATTGTTTTTTTACTATTATTTTGATGTATCGAAAGCCAAAAATAGCTCAGTAAAGTACTAAATAAAATTTCCAGTTAGAAAGAGTACATATATGGATCTTTTATGTGCGAGTCATAGTTTCCGAATTATGGAATTATACACCATCGGAGTGAGGGGGAATTAAGACGTACGTCCCTCTCTTTATCTTGCTTATATCGAAGAATAGGATAGGTTTTCGATAAAAATGTACATCACTGAAATTGTAGAGGGGAAAATTATCCATAAACTTGATACATAAAATATATAACAATTTAAGGTAAGGTTTATAATTTTCTGTTACAAGTTACAAGATAGGTCATGAAAATAAAATTTTAAAAATTATGAGCATGTGTCAGGAAGCGTTTAGTTTCTAAACGCAATTCTTACCATCAATTTTAAGGAATGTTTTAGTTTTAGTTGAAATTGCTATTACTATTATTAATTTAAAAAAATTATTTTCCAGAGCCCTGTATCTCGGCCTCAGACTCAGAAATTAAACGCTTCCTGACACATGTTCATCATTTTTGAAAATTTATTTTCGTGAGACCTATCTTATGTCAGATTTTAACACCCCGTAAGTTTGTCTAAAGCTGGACCCAGACGTAGCATTTTGTTTCAACGATTTGTTTGTACAAACAAGTTACACATACAAAACTTGACCCTACACTTTACAATTTTTAATGAAACTTGTTTGTACAAACTGTCTAACAGTATATTAGTTTGTGCGTTTAGGGACATTATTTGTAGTAACAAACTTATTATAGAAATGTTGTCCCCACACGGAACTACAAATTCGTACAAACTTGTAACAACAAGTTATACAAACCCTAAATGTAATTTTTTGTTTGCACAAACACATTTATCCATACATAATAAGAAAATTATCGCTACGTTTAGTGCCCTATTACGTTTGTACAAACATATTTCAGGAAGTATTATATTTGCTCAAACAAATTACACAAACATATCAGTATGTGTAGTGAAGATTTATGTTTGTGCAAACAAATCTCCGGAAGTAAATTTATTTGACTTGTTGTAACGTTTAGGGACTATCAACTTTTTATATTCGTTTTGTTTGTACAAACAAATCGTTGAAACAAAATGCTACGTCTGGGTCCAGCTTAAAAAGCAATCAAATATTAATCCCTTAAAGTTTGTGTACATAACACTTTGTCGACAAAGTTGAGATATCAAAACTCTATAATCTAAATATATTGTAAAATTTCACTGAAACTTGTCTATTTGCATAAAAAACAGTTGGAGAGTCGAAGGAAAAATTTCGTCAGAATTTCCCACATTTGAAAATCGCTCACATATCGACTTGGGGAGGAATAGCAAGTGTTTGATAGCGTTTTAGACTTTTATGATCGAGTGATCAGAGGTGCTAATATTCGAGAATACTATTTTTACATGCCATTTCTCTATGTCTTTACGTACCGAGAACTTCTCTATGCTATGCCCGATATATTAAGTATTATGCATTATCGCATTATGCAAATCGTAAATCCTTGTGTTTTATTACGTACGATTTACGTACCTACTCAATTAAATGTCCCTTGTCGTTTGAGTATGGTACCGGAAACAATAAAAGCATGTGTTTCAATGTACCAAATGATAAAATTATTCTTATAATACTATAGTTTTAACGTTTTAACTTCGGTAATAGCAAAAGGCTCTCTTAAAGTTATCCTAGCACAAATTTAATACTATAACCCTATACAATAACACTTTTTAATTCAGTTGTTTTTGCAGTATTTAACTTTGGCTGTATTGGGTATTCTCGCATATTTGAAATTGAAATATTCAAATGTCCTGAATATAATAGCAGAAACTTTCAAAAGAGACATAAAGTAAGTATAGAACCATCTTAGTAATATCGTATTTATAATTATTACAAAAATTGCAAAAATTAACGAAATTAACAATTTCTTGATATACATATTTCGACCTAACAATCACTTTGGTCTTAAAGACTGTAGAATATGTGTCCCTTTCGTTATACAGGGTGAGTTGGGAGGAACACACCAAACTCTAGGAGCGTATTCAAACAAACCCAAAAGTTGTTATGCGATTTTAATTTGTTTTCGAGTCACAGCATTTTAGATGTTTTATTAGCTAAGCTCAATGTTTAAGTAGGCTTATGTCATGGTAAATGATGATCTGACGAAGTGCAAAGGTAACCTTGTCGTTTGTGATTGATTGTAACTACACGAACTGCTAAAGTGCTAAAAAATGTTCTGATTAAATAGTACTTTAAATAGTAATTTTCGGCAATTTTTAAAAAATGTGCCCTGACCCCTGATGTCTTTGAATACCCTGTGTATTGCGTTACTATTTAATAAGAATTTTCAACTTTCTAAACTAGATACATCCTATATCATTGTATCATTATCAATCAACTGTAGGTGATACTCTCACACGAATTTATTTTCCCCTAGAATTTATGCTCCGACCATTGTGAGGACATCTTCTCTTGGATTTTGAGTATGTTAAGAGTTGAGTCCGTTATGACTCAACGCTCAAAGGGTCCTTATAATTATAACCCCTGTATTATAGATTATGTATATGGATGAGTGTGAGAGCTGTGTACTGTGTACATTTAATAAATTTTGTAGCCCAATAAGACAAGTTTTTTTTGCTTATATCTCCGTGACTATCAACCCTATGGAAAATTTATTCATGTACAAAATTAAAGGAGACAAAATTTTTTACAAAAAAGACCTTATTCATTTTTCTCGTAAGAGTGACACTTTTGAAGTTTTGGGGTAGACAAAACACAGGCATTAAAAAAGCCTATTTTTACAGAAAATGTTGTGTATTTGAATGAAATTATGACAATTACCAACACCAATTATTACTACGACTACGTTATTAATAGTGATAGTGCTGCCCATGGAGGTGAAGGACATTACTTTATTCTTTCGAGATTGCTGTATCTCTCCAAAATTTTGCCCTATCTTCTTTGCCATCGTCACATTTCCGACTTCCGGGGCTTGATGGCAATTCACGTTGCTGTTTCCAGCAATACCAGTTGCAAGGGATACCAGATAACAGCCAGCGAAAGAACTTGTGTAAGTCTGTACGTGTGTAAGTAGTATTATGAGAATAAGAACAGTATGTCTGTTTGAAATTATTTTTGATTGTTTGAAATGAAGAGTGGGGTGATGTGAAATTATTTTCAATTATTGGAATAATTATATGTAGGTACAGATCGCTCAGATTCAACTGAGATATAATACGACCGTGTGCGCATTAGTAGTGGTGAATAGTTTATCCATGGAACTAGAACTTATTTTCTAGTTCCATCATGAGTTTATCTCTCCAACTAGTACTGTGCCTGTTTCCCATCTGCGCACTGCACAGTATCGTATATATCTCAGTTGAATCTGAGCGATCTGTACTCAAATCCATTTTTAGAAATGATAAAACTACAATAAATCCAAGCCCCACGTATAAATATGACAACTTGTTAAGCCCGTAACTTTGAAAGTATCACTCTTGCGAGAAAAGTAAAAATAATCTTTTTTGTAGGAAATTTTATCTACTTTAATTTTGTACGTGGATAAATTTTCCGTAGAGTTGATATTTACGAAGATATAAGCAAAAACGATGACAATGCATCTTTAAACAGCTTCCCTCCACCCCTCCACACCCACCAGGACTTTTATTTGTGCTTTTAGTAATATTGTATTGTAGGTTCAAACGAACAACCATACCAATTTGAAACTCTCAGATTTTTTTTCCTCTGCCTAATTTGACTAGCCTATTAGCTCTAATTTCGAAACAAATAACGCAATTTCGGCATCCTCAAATGTTAGGCTAGGTATGACCTAGGTATACCCACTACTTTTTTATAACACAAACATTAACATTACTTTAGTCTATATTTAACAGTATTGAGTACTTTAAGTACCTACTCAATAAGTACTACTTAAAATACAAAATATATTCTCAATTTATTTTCTGTCTATAAAACTGTTATCTAAAAGCTATTCTACTGTATAAGTATCTATAATAAACTTACGAAATAGTTTGGTTTTGTTTAAAATTGAAAATCATTGCGAGCGTGGCAGATTAAAGTTTAATATCATTTGATAACGCTATTATATCTATAAGGTTTACGCCCTCGTATATCGTTGTTTTGTAATTTATTAATAATATGTAGTTCAAAATAAACAACTTCTTATGGGTGTAAGGCTAAACGCACACTAGCGATTTCGTATTGCCACGACTAGAGACAGAAAATTTTAAGAGTAAGGCCCAGTATATGAATGTCCAATTAAGTAACCCGTAAGCAATAAATGAGACTTAAAACCGGTTGCCGGTTTAGAGCTGCTGAAGTAGCCTGTAACTTAAGGGTCAGTAGAGGTGTGATTTATCTTTCACTTAACGCAATTCTTCTTTTTAGCTAAGGGAACATTCAAATACCGGGCCTAAGAGTATTTTTTTTGCGTTGAGGACATCATCATCATCTATAGCTATAATAGAAAGAGCTTTTTTGTCTGTCATTGTGCTAAATATTCTTTAAACTTAAAGTGTGCACCAAGCACTTATACAGGAACAGGATGATTTTGAATCAACGTCAAAAAATTTCAGGGATGATAGAGTAAGTCGATACAATTATTTGTTTGTTATATATTATGGGGGTCGCCGACGCTTCGTAACCTCGTAATTCTCTCCTGCAAATTTAGGGATGAAATGAAGTTTTTTGCAATTATCTAAGAAGCTGCCGACTAGCCGACTTGGATTAAAATTTCACAACGAGTCAGCCTAATTATTGCACATTAAATGCTGGAAGATCAATTTCATGTCTTTGACGGCTCATCTTGGATGGGGGTGGCTTATTTTTTAAATAATATTGTTAGGAGTTGGACATTTTTTATTTTGAATTGACTTATTCAAGACTTTGAAGCTATTGGATTAAAAGATGCATCTTGTTAAGTTCTTGTCAAGTTAACAGTTTTCAATTGTCTATTAAATCGAAAACTGTTAACCTGACAAGAAATTAACAAGATGCATCTTTTAATCCAATAGCTTCAAAGACTTGAATAAGTCAATTCAAAATAAAAAATGTTCCACTCCTAAGCAACCCTAACGGCAAACGGGTCTAGTGTCCTTGAAATTTTTTACCGTTGATTCAAAATCACCCTGTATTCTACAAGAGATTACATGTGGATCTGGATTGTTATATAAGTGTCGCAAATGCGTACTTTGTGCCTGCCCTACCGTTACGTTTTATTCAAATAAGCAACAATTTCGTCGCTGATAAGTGATAATTGATAATACACGGCTGGTTGCACTTTTTCCTAATTGTATGTGCGTCGGACAATTGTTAATAAGAGCCTTACTGGATTTAATTATTCGATGTATACCTTATATGCACCAGCCATACCAGCCCACCAGGATGTTTTTGTATATTGATTTATAATGTAAACAATACAAAGTTGCACTTGGTTATTACTCGTAATTACTTCAAAAAATTGGTCAAGGCCAAAATTATGTACAATTTGCTGTATTTTATTCATTCGAAATAATAATCGTTCAATTAGAGCACCAACAAGTGCGCTTTATTAGAGGCAAGTTAATTTGATGGGTTTTACTAAACTTTGTGTTTACATCCTACTCGCAGAGTAAATTTTGCTTGAAAATAGCCTGGGAACGATACTAACGTGACAATAACAATTTTTGTCCTGTTAATCAAATATTTTTACCAAGCACGCGTTGGAATGAGGATTACGCGAATTTGAACTGTGAACTTTGTGGCATTATTATCTCTTTATGAAATCGGGGTATACACCTATACTCCTATACAGAGTTACTCGCTCCTCAAGAGGCAGCGTTCTCTCGCGTAAATGTTTCTTCCGGAAATGTGCATCGACAGGGACGACACAGAAGGCGCTCGTGCTAAATGCTAATCAGGTTTTATCACTAATGTTATTTTCTCAAACCTGTTGAACACAAGGCTAGTAGGTTTACTAATAACTTCTTTTAGTTTTTCCATTTTGGTTACTTATGCGTGGTAGGTGATAGTCTGCTAATCGATTTATTAAACTCAACATAAGTATTTGGGTTCACTCCCATTATTGCCGAATTATTAGTTATGAGATCAGTGACCGTTAATTTGCAATTTCTTGAAGTGCGACCTTTTTGCATAAATTATTATAACAAAATTTAAATAAATGTAACTAAATAGTTATAAGTAGAAAGAATTTGAATTTTTGTAGTTATCGTATGATTGCCCTCTCTACCAGGTGTAACATTAATGACACATTACCTCTGGAGGGATGATAGACGATTGCAATTATAGTAGTGATTCTGACCTAACTCCAATTTCAACTAAATTTCATAAATTGCTCAAACCATGATTACCTACAACGTGAAGTTTTTCATGTCGTTGAGAGAAAAGACGTAAAAAATTTGTTAATAGGACTCAAAATCCATTCCAACTGGTTGATTATAAGGGCCTCGGAACACTGTAAAAACGAGAAAGGGGCTTTTCTTAAGAACAAATTCCCATCACAGGATTCGAGATCTCCTTGCGGTAATCTCAGGAAGATGAATGTTCTTAGTTTTATTCGATCGAGAAGAGATCAATTTTACGCCAATGTTGTTGTGCCAATTTCCAAAAAACTAATCCGCAACTCATTAGCGATTTAAGACCCATTAGTGGACTTCCTGTCCTATCTAAGGTATTAGAAAAAATTCCAATCAGACAACTTACATCTTATTTGAACGTATAAAATGTTCTCCCTGATGCTACTAGTCGGGATTTAGAAAGGGTTTTAGTTGCACCTAGACGCTGTTATCGGTCACTGACAATATTTTTCGAGAAAGGAATGAAGGAAATCGTACTGTTTTGGTTTTTATGGATTACCTTTGATGTTATTAATCATTCTTTACTTCTTTATATCTACATTACATCAGACTGAGCTCTATATCTATCGTATTTTTTCAGAACAGAACCTATTGGTCAAGAAAACCTTCTAAAAACTTTAAAAATTGAAACAAAAACGTTAGTTTTAATAAATATAATTTTTAGGGGTGCTACCGGATACCTACGGCTAAATTGGTATTTGTGGTTGTGGAAGAAGCAAAATAAAACAGTGGAATCTGTATTTTCCTCGCACGCCAAGAAGCAACCCCAAAAAGTGGCCTTTTTATTCGAAGACGATGTGTGGACCTTTGCGCAAGTAATAATTAAATTATTTTTGCCCGTGGTTGTTAGAGAGTAATCTGTATTTTTTTTAGTCGGAAGAATATATCAATAGAGTGGCCAGATATTTTGCGAACCAAGGATTTAAAAAAGGAGATTGTATAGCGCTCGTTTTAGAAAATAGACCGGAATACCCACTTATTTGGTTGGGACTTTCAAGGATTGGCGTGGTGACTGCTTTAATAAATACTAATTTAGTAAATCAACCTTTGTTACATTCCATAATAATATCTAAAGCCAAATCGATTATATTTGGATCAAATTATTACGAATGTAAGTCTTGTAATACAATCGCGCAATCATTACATATCATTTTTTACAGCTATCAACAACATATTACCCAATTTAGAATTTGATAAGTTGTATCAGTTTCAAGTGGACGAAAGCAAAGAAATACCCAACAGCATAAACTTGAGAGAAGTATTAAAGGACGTTTCTTCGGCCCAATTAGAAAGCAAACCAGAATTAAGCTGCAAAGATCCTCTGATCTACATTTACACGTCGGGAACGACGGGGTTGCCTAAAGCTGCAATCGTCACCAATATTAGGTAGGTGCTTCTAACTGCTTAAAAAATTTAAAAGTTGTATAACAAATTTAAATTACGCAGATTCGCTTTCATGGGCATGGGTCTTTATTTTATGGCCAACTTAAAACACGACGACATCGTTTACGGACCTCTGCCTCTATACCACTCGGCCGCATGCATAGTTGGAAGTTGTCAAGCTGTTTTAGGAGGACTAACATTTGTAATTAGAAAAAAATTTTCAGCATCAAACTATTGGTCGGATTGTGCAAGATATAAATGTACAGTAAGTGAAAATAATACGTTGTGTGATTTAATCTAAAGTCTTATTTTAGGTGGCCCAATATGTGGGTGAAGTTTGCAGATATGTGTTGATGGCGCATCAAAACAAGCCTCCACCTAATCACTCGGTGAGAGCCATATGTGGAAATGGTTTGAGACCACAAATATGGGAAGAATACGTAAAGAAGTTCAAAATTCAGGAAGTTTTTGAATTTTACGGGGCAACAGAGGGTATATCAAATTTGAGTACGTTTTCTATCGCTCATAACTTGACCTTGAAATTTAAAAATTTAATTTTAGTTAACCTAGATAGCAAAGTGGGTAGCGTCGGTTTCATTCCAGTCTATTTTCAATGGCTTTACCCATTGAGATTAATCAAATATGACGAAAGCACCGGCGAGCCTGTTAGAAATACAGATGGATTTTGTGTAAGATGTAAAGCGCAAGAACCTGGATTGGTACTTGGACCGATTGATCCGAAAAGAGAAATTTTTAACTTCAAAGGGTATTGCGATAGCAAAGAAACTAAAAAGAAAATTTTACAAAACGTTTTTACTAATGGAGACGCCTATTTTAATTCTGGAGATGTTTTAGTCGGTGATGAAATGGGATATTATTTTTTTAAAGATAGACTCGGAGATACCTTTAGGTAAACTTGGATTAAAGGAGATGGGTTATATTTGTGACGCCTTTTTTTACAGGTGGAAAGGTGAAAATGTGTCAACAGCTGAAGTTGAAGCCGTCATTAGTAACATAGTACATTTAAATGATGCAGTCGTGTATGGTGTGCAGGTAAATATGCGCTTTTGGACGTCGATTGCATTTGTGACTTTTATAATTTATTACAGATACCAAACACAGAAGGAAGAGCCGGCATGGCTGCAGTAGTCGATAGCGACGGCAAGCTCGATGTGAGATTTTTAAGTGACGGTTTTAAACAAAATTTAGCGAGTTATGCCATTCCAGTTTTTGTGCGAGTTTTAAAATCGGTTCCTAAGACAGGTACATATAAACTAAGGAAAACAGAGTTGAGGTCTGAAGGATTTGATATTAGTAAAATCGAAGATAATGTATATTATTATAATTCGAGATTAGGTCAATACGAACAGTTAGTACCTGAAATCTACGAAGGAATTCTTAGTGGTAAATTAAGTTTGTAAATAATTTTTAAATCCAAGTTTTGTATCCTAAATTAGTGTTCACTGTTCGGCACTGCGTTCTTTGTGATTGTTATTTAGTAATTAAAAATTCTAAAATTACACTTACTAAGTTAAGGCTTTGCGTATAATTGTTAAGCCACTTTTTGTGACGGCATTTATTTTATAATTACCAGACTTTATAATTAATCGTAGGAGTCGATTATACATAAATAAAGTTGAAATTATTGTTGTGATAATAAATGAACTCGATTAACTTAATCAATAAAAATAAGAAACTCCACAAGAACTCTCGACCACACAAAGAATTTGAAAAAGCTATTTCGGTTCAAAGTCGAAGGTCAAAATTGTTTAAAAAACAAAAGAATTCTGTTGAGGCCTAAGGAGACGATTTTAAGTAAAATGTGTAACAAAAATATCTAGCTCTATAAGAGATCGTTTTCAATGGAGCAAGAGATATGGGCCTCGATACCGATACTATTTTTTAGCACAAAAGTTTGATATAAAGACAGTGTTCGACAAAAAGATTTTTCTGTTGGATCGAATGCAGTTTAATTTACTTATTGAGATAAGTTACTATCTCTACCTCCAAGCTCTGTGTAAAGTTATCTGTCTGATGTTTGATGATACCAAACATTTTATATTTTAACTTCCGGTTGCCAGAAATGGGATTATCATTTCTATAATAATTATCCGCCGTTTTCTTGCATCGTTTTATTGTTTGAATTTGAAACTGAATTGGCTTTTGTTATATTCTTATGAGGGGCAGTTAATTAAAATGCGCATTGAAAACCATACACATATACGCCACATTACGCCGTATCACGTATGGAAAGCTGCCGAGTGGTTTCACAATCTCAACGATCTTTTTAGCAAAGGAACGATAAGCAAAAGGGCATGCCGAGAGTGATTTGTTTGCTTTAAAGATGGCGATACGAGCTTAGACGATAATTCAAGAAAAGGTCGATCTTCGATTTTGATGACCAGGCCCTTCTGGCGGCTATGAAAAGGGATGAAAGTTGCACAACCAGCACACTGGTTGAGAATTTAAACGTCGACCAGTCCACGATTGTTCGTCATTTCAGAAAACTCGGTAAGGTGTAGAAATTGACCGAATGGGTTCTGCACTAGCTCTCGGGCAACAACAAGGCCGTCCGAGTCTCCAGATAAATAGGTAAAATACGTTCCTTAATAAACTCGTCACAGGAGATTAGTACTTTGGCTCCTCTACGTTTATTTTTGTAACAAATAAAGTACCTAATTTAAAACAATTTATTTAAATCTAATTTATTGTTTCCCCAAATCTATTTCGACTCATTCACTGTTCGCCTTGCTGAATTATTTTAATCAAACCTTCGATGTTGTTATTCTTTATGGCGTTTCTACAATGGGTGATCATATTGGCCGATTTTTGTCCGACTAAAACAAATAATTAATTTACAGATTTTAATGCAAATAAGACGCGTAACCTCTTAATCTGGACGCTTTCTGTATAATCGAATTAATGGCTTTCATCGACTCGACTCCTTCTTGATAATTAGCAAGCCGAATGTTATACTCGTTAATTAATTCCGTGTTTAAAATATTCAACTCGTTGTAATATTTGCTAGTCTCGTGTCTAAAACGTACAGTCAATCAACTTTATTTTTAATTTTGTACTTGTAACGCACATGGCATTAATTCTACTATCTTCGGCGAGAACAACGAGATTTCTTATTTGAACCAATCGGTCTGCAATGTCGGTGCCCAATCTGAGTCTCGAATCTTGCACTTTACTAAGAGTATCCATGAGTTTTATAATTTTCTGTTCGTCTTCGGGAAAATGGGCTTTTGACTAAAATTCGTACAAATTAATCGCACATACGTCAAGTACTTAAATCGTCACCTCCAGAGACTGAAGGTTACAAAAGATAGCCAACGACTGAATCAAATCGGCTGCCAAGAGTAGACTGTGAGTGTAAATAGTAGTTGTTCCCGAAGATTCAAAAACGAGCGTTAAATTTGAATTATCCCTCAAACATTTGAGGTTGATTTTTATGCTAGAACCGCTTTCGTATTCCAAATCGCTGGGTAGTAGCAAATTTTGATTGATCCAAATGCATATTCTTTGCAATCTTTCGTTCAGTTGAAATTCGACGTGGCTCTTTGTGTGTTTATTATCGTCTTCGCTAAGAGCGTACATAGAAAATCTAGGAAGTTGTCTCGTCAACTCAAATACATGAAACTGGATGCTTGAAGCGTAACCGACGAGTGCCTAAAAGAAAATGCGTTCGAAGTAAACTATCGAATGGAATTTTTCTATTGTTAACCTTGATGTGTATGTCTATAGGTATATCTTTGGGCAGCACTAGTGGAACTGATAATTCGGAGCTTAGTTGTGAGGCAGGAGGATGAACGACACTAGTTTCGCCCTTAAAAATGCCTTCTGCAAACACTATGACTGCTTTAATTACGGTATTGTTGTTAGTCGACACCGAAATTTCTACGTGGGGCTGTAACAAGTTCAGTACAATCTTTATCAGGTTAGTAATGCAAATTATTACTTTCGCTGCATTTTCTACGTTTGTCGATATTCCAATTTGCAAACGGGTGTTTGCAGGAATCACCCCTTCTTCTAAACTACCCAAATCTTGTCTCGTGTAGTCATTGTTGTACTTAACGTTATTTTCGTACTGTCTCAATTCTAACAGGAGCGCCTGCTTTTGCGAAAGCAAATCACGAACTATATCTTGCTCTGATGCAATTCCAGAAGCTGTTGAAATTGATTTAGTAGTTGTGTACCCTCGCACTGCAAAAAAAATGATAGCTACATCGTCGATTTTCTTTTGCGGGGTTCTTTGGGGGGTCCCTCGCTCTTAGGTTAGGCGATCTTTTGTATAACCGAGTCGTAAAATCCTCTATTTTGAGGAAGCTGTAGGGGATCCCAAGAGAAGGTTCGAGGCCACTGAACGTGTTTTGAGAGCCTTCGGCAGTTACTCCGCTCCTGTCATCAAAAAGGCTTGTAACTTTCCAGAACCGGCTTAGAGATTTTCTTATTAGTTCACAAAATCCCCAGAGTAAACCAGGGCTGTTAGTATAAACGCGAATACGCTATCCGTGGTAAGCTCGTTCCCGATTTATCCTCACGCAGGTGGAAATTAGGAAAATCTGCGCCTAAAAGGCCGTTGGATGTATTCTAAGTTCAAAACTTAGTTCCACTCTATGAGTAGTATATGACCATTCCTGAGCCTAAGTCAGAGTAAATAATGCGTTTTAAATACCTTCCCCTTCAACAGTCAAACATATAAGATCCGTTTTTCCAATCGACCTGTAATCGGCCTCTACGATACCGGCCACACTGTGATTCATCCCATCTTTAAGCAAAACTTCTCCGGTCTTAATGGACCTACAATCAATTTTTCCGTTTGACCATCCCGTAATTAATTGAGGAGCTCCTTGGCCTAATAAATCGTAATAATGTATCGATATAGCAAAATTTTTGGACTGAAATTAAATGTTTCTTTAAACTGTAAGTTTTTGTGTTAAAAATATTAACTTTAACTCTCCACAAACGAATTTCTTGCTCGTAAACCCCAACAGTTCCATTTGAAACCGAATACGCAAACCTACTTTCAGGCAAACTAACCAATCCCGTAACAACTTCAGTTTCAACATTTTCTGCAACTATCTTATCCCCTTTGTATATCCTAATATTGTAGTCTTCCGAACTGACGATTAACTACAAAGAAGAAATTTTTGTAAATCTTCGAAAACTAACTATTCAAATTACTTCGTTCAGGCCATTTTTGGTAAAGTCCAGCAGAGTTAAACAAGTCACTACGTCTCCAACTGCGGTCCAAAACACTTCGTTCCCCAAATAATCAATGCCGTGAATAGAAGAGTTTCCTCCGATTAAAACGAGAGGAACTTTATAATCGGAAAAATTACCAATTGTAATTGCTTTAACTCCATCCTGACATTCCTTATAATAAATATCGCGATTATCGTGAACGTGATACGCTAATACATGAGTTGGTGTTCCTAAAATGATTACGTATCGAGTTATTTTTAGTAATTTGAGGTGAACGAACACGATTTAGTTTAATTTGCGGTTGTGATTAACGAGCGATTAAGTAAAATTTTGCATAAAATACCTATAATGAGGATGTCTTTATCGTCGTTTGGTAGCAGCTTTCCTGCCGATAAAGCGGTGATAGACTGATTGACTGTTAGAGTAGCTATTTCTCTATTACTTTCGGACCAAACAACTCTGCCTGTAACGGCAACCGAACGCCTGTGAGGGCTATGAATTAGAACCTACGATTTTTAAATTTTATTTAACAAAATTGCGTTCAGTAAATCAAAATAAGTAGGTACCTTGTCTGCAGTGGTTGCTGCCGTTAAACATGGATGAGTTCCATCGTATTTTCCAATAGTAACCAATCCGGGCACTATTTTGTAGTTTAATTCTAAAGTAAATACGGGCCTAACTAATTTATCCATGTAATTGTTTGAAAATTTTCGTGTTAAGTGCTCGAGTTGGGTATTAAATATTTGTGTTGATATTAGAATCTCCCTAACAACTCAGTCAATCAATAAAGCCATCACCTGCCTGTTTCGCTCTCACAAGTTACGTTATTTTTATGACTGCGCGCTGAACTACTTTTTAACAGGTGGGCCCTTTGGACTACATTCATTTTTGAGTCTTTGAATTCAAGCCTTTGGACCCTATTAGACTTGAGAGTTAAAGGTTTCGACCTCAACTATAATACCTACTGGATTTCTGGATTTAATTTCTCTTTAACCTAATACAGGGTGTCTGCAAAAATACCTTACAACGCTTTAGGGTAAACTTGCGAGAAGGTATTAGACCGATATAATCCAATTTACCTATTATGCAAAAGTGCACCATTGCAAAGTTACAGCTCTTCAAAGTTTGCGTTTTACAAAAGTATTTCTTTTATATCGGAAGAACCGTTTTATTAAACTTAAGAACTTTGGCTACTGGGCTGTGTTAAAAAGCACCAAAACCAAAGTATTATATACAGACGAAACTAAAATAATAAAATAAACTAAGCTATCTATCAAAGTCAATGAAACGAAATCTTCTCAAATTACTTTCACTACGAAACATTCAGTATGCCCAGAGGTCACACTTGATCAAGAGGCCATACCAGTTAAAAAAGAAGTCAAATACTTAGGACTAGGGGAGGTCGAGGTCAATTGTAACCCGGGTCAATTGTAACAAGCGGTATAACTTTTATCCCAATTTTTGAAAAAGGGCGCAAACTATTTTGTAACATTTCAAAACCCGACATCTCAAAGTAAATTCATGATTCTGACACCACGCGTTTTTAAGTTATTGGGATTTATATTATACAGCATGACAAATAATAATTTTGGAAGTTGTTAATTTTGGGTTTGCGCTAAATTTATTAAGATTAAAATTGATTTAATCTTGTCAAAGTATTGCCTATGGAGTTGTTTCTTTAATGTATAATGCATTTTTAATTAGATTCATTACAGTTTGTTATAATAATATCAACAGTTTCAAAATCTGCATTGGGGACAATTGTAACAAATTGCCGGGAGTCAAATTTAGCAAAGTATATTAGCTTTGACCACATATGATGACCTTCTTAAAAAATTGTTTTTTGTACAATTTTGGAAATTACCTTGCAAATGTTAAAGAATATCGCCAGAAAAAATTAAACACAATAGATAATTTGTACTATTTCTGTTCAAATTGTGCCGATAATTAAAAATATGTTCTATTTTTTACGTGTTTTTTTCTGAATATTGAAAAACTAATTTTTGTTATCGTTTTACATGTATTTACATTATAGCTTTTGTTTTTCATGTTTACTTTTATCATTTGCGCCAAATCACTAGTGTTACAATCGCCCCGATGGGGTGTTACAATTGTCCCCGACCACGGGTTCAATTGTAACAGCGACTTTATGAGCATTATTTAATTTTCTTTGTTTTAATTTTTTTAATGAACTTATACATAGCTTATCATTTATATGAAGGTTCAGTTTACATTCTTACCAAATTTCGACCGGAAAAAGTTATTAGTTTCGATCCTAGAAACTAAAATGTAAAAGTTGTTACAATTGACCTCGACCTCCCCTACATTTTGATGAACGAATGACGTGGAAGCAGCATCTGCAACCTAAGCGAAAGCAAATACAACTCAAATGTATTTGCTTCTGGGACGTAAATCACAACTCTCATTAAGTAATAAAGTATTACTATATAAAACAGTGTTGAAACCAATCTGGACCTACGGCGTTCAATTATGGGGAAGCTCCAAAACCTCCAATGTGAAAATCATACAATGGATTCAGTCAAAAATTCTACGCTGCTTGGTAGATGCCCCATGGTACGTTACCAATATCACTATACACACACAAACTATACACAACGGTATGGAAGTCTCGAAAATTTTCTGAGCAAAAATTTACAAAAACAAGCTAGCAGCAGTTTAGTCGGTAAAATTTGTAGGTCTCGAAACACAATGCCAGATTATTAATTTGTATAATATTAATTTATTTCCTTAGAGACAAATTAATTTTGTGAAGAAAACATTCAGCCAATTTTTTTTTCAAGGGGTTTTTTATTTAAAAAACCAGTCATTTTTACATTTTAAAATAACGACGTTTCGCTAATTTTCTAATTAGCTCTATCAAGTTAAAACAGCACCTTAATAAAACGAAACTTTAACTTAATGTAAAATTGACTGCTTGGTTTTTTAAATAAAAAAACCCTTGGAAAAAAATTGGCTGAATGTTTTCTTCACACGCTAATTAATTTGTATAGTTCCAAAAGTAGATAACCATTTGGTTGCTCAACGAATTTCAATCATCCTGTATATACGGCCGAAGATACGGGATACAGGGTTGATTAGAGCTTGAGAATTTTGAGCGTGAGAACGTCCGTTCTGAACAATTTTAAAAACCAACCAAATACAACTGATTTTTTTTCAAGAGTTAGTCAAAGGCTTTCTCTATGACACGATCTAGTTGAAATTTAAATAATATGTAGGTACCTTACCACAAAAATTAAAAACTAAAAAACGCACTGTCCGACACTGTCGGACGCTTTCAGTTATTTAGCCACCAAAAGGTTTTAAATATTTCTTTCGTCAAGTTTGTCAACTTTACAAAGAAGTGTTAAACCAAGGGTCTGGCCTCTTCAAGTTAACAACAAAAACCGAAAATCTCTTCGGCGAGTTGCAAAATCTCATGCTGTTGAGACGCATTGTATTCATGAAAATTACTCATTCAATATATTTAGGTAGTACCTACTACCTATTCGAATCAGAATATTATGACTACGCGACCACACATCTTACGTATAAATAGGTCTTTGCGAGATCCGTCTAAAAACACGTCTTAAGAGATAAGACGATAAGATGGATATCAAAAATGTTACAAAATACAAAATCTACCCTTTTGTTTCACAGACATTTTCAAAGAGTTTCATTTTTTAGCATTTTCGATTCAAGGAGACCCGAGAATTAAATAAATAAATTTTTCAATTATTACTTTTTCAAAGTACTATAAATAGTCTACGAAAAAGTAATAGATACGCTACTGTATTTTCCAGCATTTAACCAATTTCAGTTTAAATTCTGATTCTTAAAAATAATTCTTAACGAATCGTCGAAAACATACTCCAATAAATTGTTTTTACCAGTAGAACGAGCTAGTGAAATTGATCCATTCGTATTATTAAATTATTATAAATAACAATGACACCCTGTTTATTTGAAAAACATCAGAAACCACCTATTTACTAAGGTCATAGTCACTTTCGATGTGTAAAAAAATTATGTCATAATGTCGCTCAACATTGGTTCTGTACACCTTTTGACATCCTTCTTCCGCAGTCTTATTGCGTATGACTGGTAGATAGTAAAAGTAAAAAAGCCCTTCAAATTTTGAGTAAATAAAAATATTATCTAACCTTGCTGGATGATGAAGTAGTGGAAATTGAAGTTAACAACTTCTTATAGAATGTTTCAAACGGCAAAATATAATTCCAAGCGCGAGAACCAACAAGCACATAACAAAACAGAGTTCAATGATACACTGATAAAGCATTAAAAATTAAATTCAATAGTAGTCGACTGCACCTGCACCTGCAAAAATTCTTATCAAGAAGTGAAACGCATGGTATGATAAAGACTAAAGACGTACCTATCTACCTATCAAGTTTTATTTATATTAAATCAATATTTTCGAATTTCGTCAAAAATATAAAAGAGCATTCAAATTCTTAATTTGAATCAAATTAAATGCCCTAAAGGCCTAAAGTGTAAAAATTTGAAACTGTTCAAAAACTAAAAATTATTTTGTAACATTTTCTGCGGTCGTCATAGCGCAAAAATCTTTGAAAAAAATTAGGCAAATAACGAAACCTAGGTACCCTTAACAAGTTTTAAAACGGAAATTAATTTGTTAAATAGTGCTCTCTCTACTCTACGGCTCAAATTATAAACGGCCGATGTGGCCATAACACGACCTTTTCGTACGTGCTGAAGCTAATCTGCTCTCACTACTCAAAATATACAGGTTGTTGTATTTAAAATAGGAAGGCTAACCCCATTTCCCATTAAACCGGAAGTAAAAACACAACATGTTTGGTATTATTAGATAGATACTCAAAATTTCAAAAAATTTTAAAAGCTACAAGGTCAAGGGTCTTTTTAAAAACTCTTTTAGTTTGACGAATTTCTGGTTTAGTCGGAAGTGTTTTCTAAACCAAAATAGGTACAAATAATGAATAATGGAAATGTACACACCCACACACACAAATTTTCCTTTTTTTAGATATTTATTTTTCAATTTAATCGTCTTAAAAACGCTTCTTTTAATCGTGAGTCAGATAGTGATTACTGCAGTTTTCAAGTTACTTTATTATGATTTATAACTAACAATATACACAATATAAAAATAATTTTTATTGTTTAACATTTAACAAATCGTAAAACTACTTATGTATTCTCTAAACTATGCAATATGAAAAATATTAGTTTATTGTTAAAAATTGTAGCGATGATGCGTTAAAAATAAGTGTCAAGATGAACTAAGTCATATCGGCGGCTTAATACTTGAGAAATAAATAATTTTTGTTAAATTCACGATACGACAATAAGGGTCAAATTCGAGAATCAAACTCAACTCGCACTTAGCGGTGTTGTAGAAAGTTTGGTATCGAACTTCAGAAAGTGGGAGGATTTACAAACTAATGCGAGTTGAGTTTGATTCTTTAATTTGACCCTACGTCTACGACGTTAACCAATACGAAATTTTAAAATATTCTAAAATTAATTTAATTGTTATTTATTTAAAATAAATATAGAGAAACAGAACCACAACTCTCACTTATAATACCACAATAATCATTAAACTTGGCAGTTCATTGAACACAGCACGTTAATTTTTTAATAACAGTATACGTTTTTTTAAAAATAAGTAGTTAAAATGGCACAAGTATATAGCTAAGTACGAGATTGTTAATAAATATTTTAGTGCGTCGTATTCTAAAGTCCATAAACGTCACTTTTACTTGTAGGATCAATCGTAAGGGGCCAAGCGGCCAAGACAAACGACTCGATTTCGCATTCATTGATACCCCTAATTATTTTAAAGTAGCCATTTTCGCCCCAATCTTGTCCCCAACTGTTGGCGACTTTCTGCAAACGAATTTTAATCATAAAAAAATCATTGTACGGGACACAACAGATTGTTTACCCAATATTTTTGCACTTGGCCAGAATAATCTTGCTCTTCTCCCCATCCGATTATTTTCACAGAGTGGTAACCAGTTCTATCTAGTGCAGAAATATCGGTATGTTTATATATTCCTCCTTGGTAGGTGAAGAAGTCGTGGTACACTTTCATGGTCGCTGTAAAAATATTTAAATAAACCGCATTTTTTCAATTTTTGGGAAAAATTACCTTGAACTGGTCCAGATTGAACAATTTCGTACATAATATCGGTTTCGTTACCTAAACGGTATGCAGGGCCAACTTTATACTTTTCTTTTCTACCGACGTTAAACGGTAGCGCACATCTTGATGTTAAAAGATTGCCCAACCGTGGTACTCTACACTTATCGCCATTCCCTGTATAAGGATAGCAGTTTTCGTCGACGACACTAAAATTAATTTAAGTACTACCGTCACATTTTAACAATAATTTCTAATCGTACCCATATTTTCGTAGATAAAGCCACGCTTTGTCTAAATAACCGCCGTTACAACTTTGTTGTCCTCGGTTATTACAAGAAAGCAAATTTTGAGCACTCAAAGTTACGCGTTCGAGGCCTTGCGATAAAACTGCAAACCTGCAAAATTAAACTTGGATGAGTAATTGTTAATTTTTCAGTATTAGAAGAAGTATTACCGATCTGACGCAGTTCCGACAGTTGAGAGAGCCCAAGAAGACCCACACCATCCTTGATCTTGTATTCTACCAATGTATCCTGGCCATTTTTGTAAAGAATCAAAAAATTTTGGTAATCCGCTCGGGTCGTAAATGCTCCTTATTGGATTCATTCTTCTCACGAAACGATGCGGTTGTAGCGTTCCCAATCTAAGCTTTATACCTTCTTCGAGTTCTCGACCCCAAAATTTGGAATAGTTGGTAGCCGTCCATCCGTAAGTGTAACTTAGCTGATTTACCGTGTTAATAATTGTTTCGTCCATTAGGCATGCTTTTTGTTCGCACAACATTTCGACAGTTTTGCCCATAGCTTCGCATTTACTAAAAAAATTCGTTTAGATTGGAACAATTTGTGTCCTTCGTGTATAGGTTACCAGATGTTACAATTTTCTTTGGCTACTTTTCCGTACGCATAATATTTGCCCTTATAAGTGCAAGCTTTTATGGGTTCGGGAACGTCTCGGATACCTTTACATACAGGTAAGAAGTCCGGGCAACAATCTCCATTACGTGTTCGATTGCAAAAATCGTCGCAGTAACAAAGTGTGCCTAAAAAGTTTATTTTTGTAATTACAAAAAGTGAAAAACGTCGAAAATTAGCATATCCCTATATTATCGTAGAATTTAAGCATGGATAGATAAGAAACTGTCAGTGGCGGCCTATTAATTTCAAAATTGATGTGGCCAAAGAAAACCCGCCGAGCGGAGCGAGGCAAAGACCGCTCTGCAGACAAAAGGGAAAGTGGCGTAATTGATGAGTTTTTGTGAAAATAGTCAAGTTGGTTTTTAATTTCACACAACACTACTCCCTGTCAATTTTCTGTTTTCTCTTTTTGTTTTGGTTTTGGTTAGGGAGGCTGAGCCTTCCTAGCCTCCTCTGAAAAGCCGTCACTGGAAACTGTTATTTACACAAGAATAAAAACGAGTATTTTTGCACGCGTGAGAAGGCTTTCAAACGAGCCGTTTAGAATTAGAATTGTATACACAATTTTTTCTGGTACCTAACATTTTAATTAATTAGAAACACATTAAAACTAGAATTAATTAAACTACAGCAGTCCCACATTACTAGATATAGAATTTCATCATTTTTTGCATTACATGTAGAAGCAAAAAGCTGTTTCATTTTACCGACACCTGGTAACAAGACCGCATACAGGCCCGGATTTACCTTTGAGGGGGGGGGGGCTCGGCTACAAATTTTACGGCTTCAAATAAAGTTCAGGAATCTTAGTGTAATTGATAGTGTCTCCAAAAAGAATGTCTCACAAAAACAAAGTAAACGCTAGCAGAATCAATTTTCTAAAATCTTCGAAGTAAAAAAGAACAAACAGAATAAAATAACAGTATATTGTTGAAGACTATGGGACTCATTTTAAGCTTGGGCCCTCCTAACCAGCCTAATGGTAAATTCCGGCCTGCTTGAAACCCCAACCCCCAACATGTTAAGGCTCTAAGCCAGGGCCTAGTTGGACTATAGGTAAATCTGGTGCACTGACCGCATATAGCATATACTTGTTTCAATAACAATTTTTTGTTTGTTGAGGTGAAAGTCTGAAGTAAATACAGAGTGTTAAAAAAATATATGTCACAAACTTTAAGGCGGGATAGTATTGCCCAAACGATGCAGAAAAGTCTAAATACACATGGACGCGCAAACTGCTGGTTTCGGAGATACTAAGACATCTCTCCCGCAAGGATCTGTGAACTGTCTTTGAATTAGGTGGCATTCTTGATCCACTCACTGCTGCAGCTCCTCGAGGTCATTTACAAGCGTGCATACGCTAAAGTTTTCAAATATCTCCCCCAAAAAATATCGAAGGCGTTTAAATCCAGGCCATGATTTAGATCCATCCCTTCTTACCCATCTTCATGCAAAAGTTCCTTGTAAATGCTCTCTAACTCTAACGGCTATCAAAAAATGAGCCGCAGCACCATTCTTTAGACTTCTCTGCATATTTTGGGCTATGCCCCATTAAGTTTGTGACACCTATTTTTAACACCCTGTATCCTTTTCTGAAATTTTATATAATACGCCATGAATATACGCTTACTATCAACCATACTGTCCTCCCTGATTATTGGTTTCAACAAGACAGGGTAACGATACTTCCATGGCGAGAATCAGCATGAATCTCCGGTAAGACACTTCTCAAATAAATAGAACCACCAGGTACAACTAACAGGGATCTGCCTTGAAGAGTATAGACGTCGCGTAAGTAGATTCCAGCTACAGAAATTTGAAGAAACTGACATGGAGCTTGGATTCTTGGAGCTTATTCCAATTTCGAACATCGTTTGGAAGAAAGTGATATTCGTATTAGTCCAAGACACGCGGGGCCCCGTGTATAAATCATCATCAAGTTAGTGGCAGGTTGAAAATAAATATTTTAGTAACAAATGCAAGAAGCTAACGTTCCTGAAAGGAATACGATTACTGTAACCAGCCTAACGAGTAACGAGTTTCAGTAACTCCGTGAGAAACACAAAAGAAACTTATAGGGTTAGGCATCGTTTTCACATGCGAGAAATGTCAGACATACTGGCAGTTAGAAACTACTTTAATGTAAACTGAACTGTAAGTGAGAGAAAAATCAAATAGGAAATCTCGCGGAAAGGCAAACGTCCACTAGCAAGTTATTTCTGCAAGTCTCTTCATTCTGCAAGTGACTTCTGGAAATTTTTGTTTGTGGAAATACAATCTGCAACCAAATTTCCAGAAGTTTGTCTGTAGTAAAAATACTTCTACAAGTACTTGCAGAAATAAATTGCTAGTCGACGTTCGCTTTAAATGTGAATTGGAAGCGACTTCTGCAAGTTTCTATTTAGGCGAAAGTCGACTAGAAAGTTATTTCTGCAAGTTTTTCTGTAAGTACTTGTTGCAATTTCTTGCAGAAGCTCTCTCGCATATGAAGAAGAGGCCTTTAGGCCTCGTTTTACTGTAAGCAATAGTGTAAACGGCATTTCAAGCGACAAGCGACTTCTGCGAGACTTCCTCGAGTTTTCTCACACTTACAGTCCAGTTTACATGAAGCTGTAGCTCTATCTGAGAGTTTATCTGAAATTTCTCGCTTTACGGTACAAAACCTGTGCCAATGTAACCTATAATTTTTTTTAGTAAAGAACCAAAATACGTCAATAAAGGTCCATCGTCAATTGCCGCACATTTTAGAGTAGACGCTACGGGAACAGCTTACATCTGAATAAAAGTGATCTCGTGTCTACCGAATATGAAGTAAAAAATATTAAAAGGTATTCCTTATACGTACTGGCGCCTAATTCAGAACAGAAATCAAAAACATCCTACTTCTGATTAGGTTATTAACAACTACTGACAGTCCAATTTTCAATTTTCCTAAGGGGGCAATTATAATTGCTGCATCAGAGCACATGAACACTGCCAAAGAATGAAATAAGACAAAAGCAACAAGAGAAGTGTTGCAAAAAATATTTAAAATTGTAGTTAGCAGTTGATTACTGTTATAAAATGAAGTAATTTGATTTGCATTTATTTATAATTATGCTGACATTAATTTCACGTGAGGCGAATTTGCCTAAGGATAAGGAACAATAATTTGCTGCGTAAAGGTAAAAATAGATCGGTGCCGTAGATTTATAGGTATTGTGAGTGCATTAGAAAGGTTGTGAACTAATTATTCAAACTTATCAGATTTACAGTGGTGTAGAACCACTAAATGGTGGACTAACGTCTAAAATGGTGAAAAATAAATAAAACGAACACCAGCAGCTTTTTGCTCTAATTATATCAATAGCATAGAGCCATAGAGCATAGCAGTCTTCATTCTTCATATCGTGTTAATGTAAGCATATCCTAAGCATTTTGTATGAATAATCAAGAGTGAAATTAGAAACTATTTAATTTGTTATTGCAGCAGGCTCGTAATAAGACGTTGGTAATAAACAGGGACCGATGGCGATGCATTATTAATTATTATATATATGAGAATAATGAGAAATAGAGAAAATCTTTACCTATAATGGGAGCTGCACAACGATCTTGTCTTCCCGTACAGCAACCAGTACGTGGTTGTCCACAATAAGGTCCTGGAGGTAAATCCGAATAATCTGAACTAACTGCATAACTCAAAAATGGGAAAATAAATATTATCGTTAACGTCCATTCTATTCCCTTCATCTGCAATAAATAAACATAAAATTAATTATTCGTTGTTAGTTATTAGCAAAACTCGTTAGTTGTAACTTGTAACAAAAATTGCACTTTGAAGTTAAAAGTCACCTTCTATAATAGTCAGTCCATCATAATATACTATACCATATAGGTATCTATCAGTTGCAAGGCAAATGTAATTCGTTTATTTATTACAAATTTGATCACAAACTGCATTATTAATATGCCATGAATGCTTCCCCGAGTTCTGAGTTTTGAATATTTTAGAACGACCGTCTATTTTATGAGAAATTGTCTTGAAGTTGAGTCGGAAAGAAATGTTATGTCTAATTCAACTTCATATTTATAATTTTAACATAATACGTGAGCCATCCACACTTCATACTGAGTTTTGAAAGTGATGATTCAAAAATAATTTCTTCTGTATCGTGGATCATGGCCTCAATGAAAAGTAAGTGTGTGCTTTCTCCTGCCTAGAAAATGTAGCTTTTCCTTTTCGCCAACGGCGTGTACGTTCTGGACCCCGACAACATTACTTGATAAATTCGGTTTATTAAAGTTTAGTGGTGACGTCCCACCCCTTTTAAGCCCTTTCAAAAGAAATAGATGTAGAGTAAAACCATTTCTCTATTTTGACATAGAATGACATTATTCTAGCACGCATTTTCATCAAAATTGATGCTAGAATGAGCTTCATTCTACACGATTTTTGGTTACATTATTTTTTAAAGGTTTGCTTGCCTGCATAAATTCATGACATTGACAACTGTCATACACAAATTTCAATCGCTAATTCAAAGGACAAAATAAAGAAAATAATGGAATTTTCTTAATTGGCAATTAATAATTAGATTTAAATATAATAATTGATCTTTTTGTATTGCATTGTAGTATTTTGACGTATTTACTTGGAAATCGACGCAAAATTGTCTTCTACGTCAACATTATTAATAATTTTAATGACAATTATTGTCAAAAGTGACACATTTGTGAACCTTCAAAACACAAATCAATGTCACCAACCTAACTATTTTTTTTATTTTCCCCTTTTATACAAACTGTCAAAGATTTAAAAAATATTTAAACAAATAATGTAAGTTAAAGTCAAAATAGAGAAAATAATATAAAAAATCGTTACAGAAGGCACTTCCAGTACGCGTCCGTTCGCCCACTCGCCGCGTACGCGGCTCGTGATCGAATTTTGGACTCGTGCTGCAATAGATCGCCTTCTGTAACTTATGTTTTAATATACTATTCTAATAAATGAATTCACAATTTCAAATATAAGTTCTTTTTTTGGCTATTTTGGATTTCATCTCGTTATACAATCCCAACTTTCGCTCCCCCCAATCCCGTGGGACGATTTTGCTTAAATACAATTTAAAGCAGACAAGCAGATAGGCATCAGGCAGGCGGACGAACAGGGGAAAGGCAGGCAGAAAAGCAGATATGTAGACAGACATACAGACAGGCAGGCGAACGGACAAACGGACAGACAGACAGAATAATTTTTTATTCTTGAAAACGATGTTTTTGAACAAAAGCTGTGATGACTTAGAAAAATTTCAAAAAACGATTTTTGCAGTTTTGAAATGAATGCAGAACGACTCGATTTCGTATGTCAGGTAAAAAAAACAAAAATAAAATGGTATAAAAGTAGACAAATCACAATACAAGAAAATCAGAAGATTGCCATGCCAACAACCAAAGAGAATACTAGGTGCTAAATTGCACATATTTCGATATAATAACTCGTGAGATAATATTTAAATTTTTTATACTTCAAACTAGCGTTAGTTAGGCTAGGCTAATTAGGCAAGGAAGAGATATTGTTAGTTATCAGGCAAAATATTAGGTCTACTTCCAGAACTGTCATATTAATAATCATTCTTTGAAATTGTACGCGTGTATGTATGTCTGTGAACACGATAACGCCTAAACGAAGCAATGAAATCTGAAATCCAAATCATTTCCTGGCAGGAAGTCTACGAAAATGAATGGTATCTTTTCAAAGGAAAGGTATTCACTTTAAGCAAGCGATAATGAGATAATTCGAATGAAATAGACCGAAATGCGTAATGACAATGATCAAAATAAATGTAAACTTTTTTTTTTCATGAAAATTTTCTCAAGTGAGGGCACTAAAGTTTTACATGGCGGAAAAGAGAAAAAATACCTCTATCGAATGAGTATAATATCGACGTCGTTTTTTTTTTAATTTAAAAATCTTCAAGTGTTATTCGCTGTGATTTTGGACTGTGAACTTTTATTTTAGATTTCTCAAAAAGATTCACTCTTTATAAAAACTCCTGCTTGCTTTAAAGCTATCATAACAGACTATTTTTTATCCATTTCTTAAAAGAAATGAAATATACACGATTTAAATTTTTTCTACAGAAATTTCTTAAATCACTGTACATACATGTTACTGAAACACATAGGTAATTAGCTAATTATTAATATTTCATATTTCAATATTTCAAGGTAAGCAGAAACTTTTGTAAAAGGTGGATTTTTTGGGGAGAAATCAAAAATAACATTTTTGCCCCCAACGTTCAATGGTTGTAGTTCTGTCAAAAAGCATTTTTGGACAAATTTTTATTAAGAAATTTTAACTCGAAAATGACTTCAATAACACACCTTTAAACTACGGACGTCCAGTCATGGGACACCCTGTATAATATCTTGTCATCACAGACCGATACACTACAGACAGAAAGACTTTTGCAAAATTTTTCAAAGTTTTAATTTTAATTTACGTTTAATTTAAATTAAATAACCTTTTATTACCTAGTACTATTTACGAAACACCAATTTTTTTATAAATGAAGTAAGTATTTTATTTAATATAATAATTTAAATAACAATTAACCTTTGATTTTGTATGCAAATTAAAATATGTACGAATAAAGTTGACAAATAATAACATCAAAATGGGATAGTAAATAGTACAATAAATTTTGAAGTCTAAATTAATTGTTAAGCCCATTAAATTAACAAATAAACAAATTATAATAGGTACCTAACATAGAATATTGAAACATTCCAATTACACCTCCATAAAGTTTATAAAAATAGTCCTGATCTAAATTAAAAGGCGTTTTTGTAATTAGATTGCAACTTGCTGTGAAGTTCAACGTCAGGTATTATTTTTGGATTTAAAATACCTCACTATGTTAGTCACGAATTATTTACAATTTTTTTTAGTAATATACGATCCGCAATTCCACAATCCACAATAAATTTTAAAGTAAACAGTTTGTAAGCCAATTCCAGCTACCGTTTCATTCACACTAAAAACTGATTAATAATGTGCTATATATACCAATTTGTTATAAGAATATATTTGTGTGTTGGTTTTATTGCATGTTGTACTTATTTATTTCTCTGCCAAATAAAACGACAATTCTGAATTATCTGAGACAAGCTGCCCATCTGCCTGAGCTATGGCGAACATTGTAATTATACCTACTTCAACTTCCAGTAGTTTGAACTGAGGTCGAAGGGTGGTCTTGGAATTATAGAAGATCATACATGTGGGGTGTGACAAACCCCAAAGTCAGAAAACATATATTACAATATATATACAAACCCATATTAGTGCTGTAATAGCTTATTTGAGTGCTGTAATAGCTTTGGTAAAATTTTCTGCTACGCGGATAGCTTTTAAAATTGTGGAGTACCACTTTTGTAATTCAATAAATTGACCGTTTTCCTTATTAAATTTATGGTTTGTCTTCAGACTTGAAACTTACGTTATCGGAATTTTTGTTAGGCCAACCGGCGTTGTTAAGGGCGCCCGTCTAGAAGCACTGACTCTCACGAACGATTTTAGCGAAGTACTTGAAATTTAACATAAAACTTTTTTTTTAGTATAACGTCCATACGGTAGACGTTCGGGAACCGATGCTAACATTTGCTGTTCACGTAAAATTTATTTTTTAATATAGGCCAAAACTTGAGCTCTTCTGCTCTTCATGTTCTTGAAGTAAATTTAAATTGATGTTTCTATTTAGACAAGAAATTCCACAAACATGCTCTCATCCTGCACTTGAAACTTAATTACTTTATAATTTAAAAACTGAAAAATTTAAGAAAATGTAACCAAAGGATGGCTCAGATAATAAATGACGTAAAGTTAAGAGGAATTTTGTTTAGTTTCTTTCAATTCGTGCATATTTTCTTTCAAATCTTAAAAATGAATACTATAACACATCAGTTTACACTTTACAGTATAAAATGCAACATTAATAATATACATCTATAAAAAGAAACTGCACGAGGTTAATAACATTTAAAGAATGTCGTACAATATGAAGGTATTAAAGTATAAACTAATTCGAAAAAATCTTTAATTTTTGATCAAACAACCAAATAACGGCTAATTAAGAAGTTCGGCAAGTAAAGAAGTGAAAATATTTTGTTACTGATGTGCTTAGACAATTAAGATGGTTTTGCAAGTTCAACGATGAAGCTATCAAAATGAATGAAATGAGATCATTTGACACCAATAAAAATAAATCACTATTTATAACAATGCAATGGAAATTAATATATTTTTTTAGGTTAATATATCAATAAATTAACAATAAAAAAATGTATTTAATAAAAAAATCGGCGGTCGATTAGTTTACAGTGCATTTATATTTTATGGTACTGTTAAGTGGACTTTAATGTTTTGATCTTATTTAAATTAAGAGGTGTTTCAAAATTAGAAGCGTAGCCCCATTTGAAAATAAACCTGGTGGTGAAAGCACCTCAATATATTTCTTTTTTTCCCTATTGGTCTTATTTCGCCAGAACGAATTTTCTTTTTATCCATGATCATGATATAGTCCAGTCATTATAAACATTTGAAAATGCAAGTGAACCGAGAAAGCTGATTTTTGGATATGTTGTAGAGGGGGCTCAAAAAAGCTTAACTTCAAATTTTCGACCAAGATTTCCTATGAGCTTTCGCCGCCATCTTGAAAAAAGGGTCAAATTTGGTATTTTCTCGATAATTCGGCTGTATTTACTATACGAAAATTGTGCTCATGTACTTTTTTGTTGCTTTTTTTACGCTCTACAATTAAGGTTATATGAATTTTTCACCTACCGTTAATCGTTGTTGAGATATCAAGCGCGAAAGTGAAAAATTGAGAGATCGAGATTTGTTTTTTTCAGTTTTCTTCTTTCTGGTGATAGAAAGATAGTATTGGAGATAGAGAAAAAATGTATGGAAGCTTTTTTATAGTAAATTTAATAAGCTATGGTTTTTATCTAAACTATTTCTTCGATATCATTAATAGTTCCCGAGATATAGGCGAAAAACTAAAAAAGTGTACCTTTTATCCAAGATGGCAGTTCAAGCGCAATAGTTATCGATTGAGCACTTTAGTATGTTTATCCGGAAGCCATAATGGGCTTCTATATCAAAATCCAGATGTTTACGGGGTAATGTTTTTATTTTTTCTAATTTGACCGGACTACAAGCTAATATTATGAAATCGAAAATTCGCGCTGACTTTGCAGCGTGCTACAAGACGTAATTTTTGTCTAAAAAAATAAACAAAACACATTGTAGGTATTAAGATACTCTACAAATTTGATTTCAAACACTTTTTTGATATCTATCACCAGAAAGGAGAAAATTGAAAAACAAATCTCGAGTTCTCAATTTTTCATTTTCGCGCTTGATATCTCAACAACTATCAACGGTAGGTGAAAAATTTATATAACCTTAATTGTAGAGCGTAAAAAAACAACAAAAAAGTACATGTGCACAATTTTCGTATCGTGAAGTAGAGCCGAGTTATCAAGAAAAAAACAAATTTGACCCTTTTTTCAAGATGGCGGCGAAATCTTGGTCGAAAATTTGAAGTTAAGCTTTTTTGAGCCCCCTCTACAACATATCCAAAAATCAGCTTTCTCGGTTCACTTGCATTTATATACCTTTTTTTCCGACGTAATGATTGGACTAATAGTCGTTAAAAATCTGTAGAGATAAAACGTCAGTAACTAAAAACACTAAAACTTCATCAAAGTCAAATCTATAAATCAGAAAACTTAATAAAATATTTACAGAAATTCAGAAATAGGGAGACGAGTTTCTGATGCCTGTTGTATAGGATTGGAATGAGAATGCCTTTTTATGAATTGGCGTAAAGTACATGGTTTTCTAAAGCGAACGAAGGTTGAGGTGAAGAGATACACCAAAAAAACGCCAAGGGACCCGGCCTTTTCAGCCTTACCTCCTTAACCAGGCCCCGTAGGGGTAGATCGTATTTTCCTAAAAACTCGTGGGATCGATTATTGAACCAGTGATTTTTTTCCCAACTACGAGGTTTCCGTAAGCGGAACCCCCCATCCCATAATTCTACATATACTAAAGGTATCTGAGAAGAAAGAATCTTTCGAAGGGATTATAAGCAAATGGCTAGTTTTTGCAGCACCGAGACAGTTTACCCTATAGGCTCTGCTCACCCGGAGATAGTGGATAGATAAAGGATCCATTCGAGCAGGTTATAGGCCTCTTCGAAGAGACGAAGAGAAGAGGCCGTGGACGGGCTCATAACACAATCGGGATATACACAGTGTGGTCTGGCCAAATGCAAGAGAGCTTTCCAAAGATCACCAATAGAAATAAAAAAACTCAGTGCTGACTAAATTTAATGTTTAACAATTTCATTCTCAGCTACCCTACTTTCAGAAGTAAAAAAAATTTCGCCAAATGTTACCGACCTACTCAGGAATCCAAATTCCGTACTACGTCGTTACCAAGGTTACACACCAACCTGAAAACACGAAATGAGCGTCTATTTCTACAGCTGTCTCACTTGCTCTTTTGCGCATTTAAGGTCGCTGAAATTTGGCAAGATCTCTACCTATCTAGCAATAAGAATTTTGAAGATTATACAAAATGTTATTTTCCTCGTTAAAACAGTTGAAAGCGATGTTTATTCGTTCGTGAGATAGAGCCAAAAATTGGTTATTAATAATAATGGTAGGTATACAGTATACACGTACACACACAATTCGCTTTAAATTAAATGATCAAAGTGTGCTCCATTATTAGTTCAATAATAATGCTGGTCTATTTTCGAACTGTTGTGGACTTTCTGGCCTTCACTATACTCTTCAAAAGCACGCTGATATTATATTGTACTACTCGATATTGTACATTGTACATCAAAGCAGTCCGTAAAACGTATAACCAAAGAGTAATTAAAACTAATGTGTACCTAATGAGTAGGGGGCATACAATTTCATCGACACTTTTCTCAGAATCTTGTTAGTTGGGATGGCAAGGTTTGAAACGAAATCACGAAAGCATAAATGGGCACTAGCCCCTTAGACAAAGAAAGATACTCAATTCGAGGAATTTTGGGTACATGTAGCTAATTGATATGATTAGCGAAAACGATAATACGATTGGAAGTGTAATGATTTAAAAATTTACAAAAGAATGCCATTAATTACTTGCTTAATACAAAGTCAATGTCAATGAGTAGGAATTGGCAGCAATCTAAAATTTTAATGCACAACTCCTATTACATAAATATTTCTATTTAAATTTTTGACAAGAGGATCCCAGTTTGAAATATGGGAGAAAATTTTGGCAATAAATTTGTCCTTGTTTATGTATTACTCAACTGGAGTAATAAATTTGACGTTTTGCAATGCATCTCTCACCTATATTATGAGCGATTGCTTCTTCAACGAGCTATAAATAATTACTATACAACTATGCGTCCTAAAAATAATTATTTGTACACGATAAATAAGCACGAGATTAGAAATCGATTTAAAAAAACTGTTGCTCACCGTCATTTTTTTCTGCTTTTATACCTGTCTACCAAACGAACAGAATTTCTTAAAATCCATCCTCCGCAAAAGCTTTATTTTAGCATTTTTTAGTTAAAAATTCAGAAGGTATCTTGTTATTCAAAAAATAAATAAATTTCTTAAGATCTTTAGCGTCCGATAACGCCTTAACGAGACACTTTTTGGTAGAGGTAAATTGGGTTTAATCGACCTATTTTGGTCTCAAGAATATGAGGCAGAGCGCTGTACAGACCTTTCCGGGACACCCTGTATACAGAGTGAAATTTAACAATTTTTCTTTAAAAGCGCGATTGTTTAGGAGCAAAGAAAATCAATTCAATAACAGTAATTTAATCAAACAAATGATGTTGCCTCTTGAATGAACGAATGACAGCAAAAGAATATTTAGTTGAATAGTTGTTGGAAAGGACAAATGAAAGAATGAAAACTTAGTTTTACTGTTTTCCTTTAGAGAGATGTAACTGTCTGAAAGCCGAAAGGACACTTTTAACCCAATAATCATATAAAGCCCCCCCGTGTCACAAACACTTAATTTTCGACAAGAAATCGCTTCTTAAGGTATTTACGAATCACCCTGTATAATCATTCTGACTTTTAGTATGAAAAATGGTAACAATTAATCGATTTCTCATACCTTCGTTTACTGAGTCATCAGTCATTAGATGACAAACTTCGCCTGATTGAATCATTTGATTTATCCGCAACCCGCAACCGTTAAACGATACACTCATTACATAACGTGTCAGATTTCATAACTACTCACTTTCACGCCAGTTGACAGCCAACTAATGTCAAATTAACTAAAAAAAGTCCTGTTAAAATTCAGTACTACCAACTTAAATTTTGTAGTGTTGCGGATAAAGCATAGTATTCAACTCGCGAGTATAGTTCATTACCCTTTCGTTGAATAATATACTATTAACACTGCAAAATTACTATTTTAACACATTTCGTGAGCTCATTTCGAACTTTGATCAGCATCAGTATAAAACCGAAAAAAATATTCAACAGAGAAAATTGGGTTTTATTTTTATTGCACCTTATAGATAGACACAGAGTAGCCAAGGCGAACCATTCAAAAGTACACATTGACGGTAACTGTTAGGAGAATGAAGCCCTCACAACGCGTAAGTCTTCATTTCTAAAACAAGACACCCGTGGAAATCTGGTAATCCAAATAATACCATATCGAGAAAGCCTTACGTACGTGAGAACAATAAAAAAGTCTTCTTGATACATACAAACATACATACAACCTTATATACTTCCATCTTCCATCGACTTTTACTTTATTTCTAGAAAAAATGAGAACGAATTGCCGTTATTGAAAACCTCATAACTCATAAGTTATATTATTGTTGTATCGGTTGGTTATTGGTTATTGGTTATTGGCAACAATAAATATTAATAAAATGCATCTAACAAGATACTAAAAAACAAATAAATTCCAATTCTAACCAAACGTGACGCAATTGCATCACACAACTCTTACTATACAATACAATTTTCACACCCACCTTAAATAAATGTTCAGCTGACAAGTAGTATTAACATTATTTTAATATAAATACATACGTTGCAAAAGTTTCAATGAAACACTTTTTCATTGAACTCGCCTGAACTTGATAATGAAACGTCAAGTTATTGTAACACGACGTACTTGACTTTGATGCTTCAAAATTCAACGTTCAAATAACTCCAAACTTACAGAAATTCTCTCCAAGTTCCCCTTTTTCCGTCAAATCACGTATGTGTACGGTTAAGAGGCCTCATAATCAAGTGGTTGTTGTTTCGACACTCAATTTTCCGTTAATAATCAAGTGTCATCTACGATCATTTTGGCAAACTTACAAAAATGTAAATTACCTATTTTAAATCAAAGTAAACAAACGTTATGTAAACAAACATAGAGTAGGTATAGAAAAAAAAAGATGTACATAATAATTTACATTTTTTTTTAATTTATTATTTTTTTAAAATTAATTTGAATATTATACCTGATAGCTCGTGACTAATATCTTTATAATTGATTAATAAATTTAATTCTGGCGCCTCTCAATAATTATTTAGGCAACTCAATTGTTACTTCTAATTTTTGGAAATTAAAACTTGTTATCTTTGTATTATCACGCTAAAGAGCATTTTGAAGAGAAACTGATATATTTGTTTTAGGGGGCTCCTGAAACGATGGAGACATTTTTGGGACCTCCCGTTTGTCTGTAGTATGCGAATCTCAAGCCTACAAGAATTTTTAATTCGATGCCACACACGATAATTTATTAACTATATTGTATATTGTAATGTTAAACGTTTATATTAGTATGCAAATGACAGAAAAAAAAATTGGGAAAAACATTACAATAATTTATATTTTTTTGTTGAAGCTGTGAATAATCGATTTCAATTCAAATCACGGCTCGACCTAATTGTAAAGGCTTTAGTGTTACAAACAATTAATGCTGCATAAATTTAGATAAGATAAAGTTAATGTCAGTCATATTAATTACAAATGACAGTATAATTATACAAATTAATGCACTTTTCATGGCTATGCATATAATATGCATTGAGCATCCCACTGTTCGAATCATTGAAAGTACATTTTAATTGAAAAAAATAGTACTTAAATTTAAATTAAGATTAATATATTAAATTTGGACCCACTTAACTTTTTAGTAATTCAAAAGGGCACTTTCTTACAATTTTGAAGTCTTATCATTCGGAAACTGCAGCAGTGCCATACGATAAATTAAAATATCCTCAATATTATCGTGTTCAATTGCATTGACATATTGTTGCGCTTATCGTTCAACTTCAGATACTATTCAAAAATCTTAATCATTCAAGTAGGAAGTTTTCAGTTCCTGTGGATTCTATTATGACTGGTACGCGCAATTAGTAAGATTATAATAATTTATAATCCACCTAAAAATAGAATGTGATTAAGGGAGAAGACGCAACGTGAGTAAATAGGTGTTTGCTATTTGTTCAGACATCATTAAATACGATATACGACTATAGTCATTTCGAAGCATGTTTTCAGACTGTTCCAAAAACGGCTGATATTATGGGCATAACATGACTTTTTCGTACGCGTTAACTAATTCAGAAATTCAGATATCATAGTATCAAACCTGCTCAGAAGCTCTCCCTGACTTTAAAAATCTAAAATTATACGAGGTGTTTCTATTTGAAATGGGAAAGTTGAGCTCATTTCCGGCTGAACCGAAAGTCAAAATGTAAAAAGTGTGTGGTATCATTAGATGTAGAATTTTACCATAATTTCAAACCACTTAAAATATACAGTGTGTTGTATTTAAAATAGACAATCTAACCCCATTTCCGGTTAAACCGGCATTTAAAATTTAGCACAGTATCGTTGGACAGCTAATCTTACAATATTTTTAAAAATTATAAAATATACAGGGTGTTCTCAAAAACTCCTTTTGCTTGACTAATTTCCGGTTTAACCTGATGTGTTTTTTAAACCAAAATTGTAATAAAAAATAGAAATTTATGTAATAAATTAATATGCCAACTTGCA
Source organism: Malthinus flaveolus (assembly GCA_950108345.1). Classification (NCBI taxonomy): domain Eukaryota; kingdom Metazoa; phylum Arthropoda; class Insecta; order Coleoptera; family Cantharidae; genus Malthinus; species Malthinus flaveolus. The sequence continues at coordinate 71,655,222 of OX467285.1, forward strand.
GTTACAAATTTCAATTACAAAAGAGATTTTTGAAATTTTGACCTTCAAAAAATCATAGTTCCGAAACTAGCGCATAGTGGAAAATAAAACTAAGTTGATAAATTAAATACTTTGTTATCTTCAACATATCAAAATATGGACAAAATTGCCGGAGGGAATTTTGAGAAATTCAGTTTTAAAATTTTAGTCAACTTTGGTCGTTTAAAAGTAGTTAATTTAGAAATTATTTTTAAAATCGACTACATCAAAACTACTGTTGACAGAAACAAACTGTGCCCCTGGGAAGGCGAACTTCCTTTCTCCCCTTCTACCACTGAATGTACATACTTTCTTGACGTGATTGGATAAAAGTTTTACCCCCCCCCCCAAGTTTTTAAATTTAGTTGGCATATTTCCCGGGGGTACAATTTGCTTCTGAGCGCTGTAAAGCCCTATATTTTGCCTATATATTCCTGTTTTTATATTTTTGTAATAATAGTTATCTCCAAAGTTATAATAAAAAAAAACTAGAAAATGGGCTGGTCGTTATACTGGCCGCCATTTTAAATTTAAAAATTTGAAAAGGTATTTTTTTAATTAGAACCGATGTGTACTAACTTATAGGCGAGTATAAATACTGTTGGTCAAGATTTTTACAAAATGCGACCAAAATAGCCCCCTTATTTTGGGCCACCCTGTTCGATTTCGAAGCTTATTTTGTCAATGAAATTTTATTAAAATAGATGAAACGAAATTTCAACAAAATCGTTTTTGCTTGACGGCGTTACATAGACACATCAACACACACAGGCTTTTTCTAAGAGTTTTTTTTACTGTCCGGGATTCCGGGGGGGGAGGCAAAATGGCGAGAAAGTAAATTTAAAACAAAAATCTTGCCGATAATACTTTTTAAAAGTAAACGAAGTCAGTGAAAAAGTAAAACACTTAGGTGTACAATGTGTCCCACGAAACGTGGGTGACATGACTATACGACTATACACATATTATTTATTACTTAAGATGCACAAAGTAAGTTAAATGAACGTAGTGTGTAGTGCCGTTTAATGCTCAAAATCTGCCACAACAAAATTATTTCTAAAATACTAAAAAAGGCACGTCTCGTCGGTGGTTCTATAAAATATGAATTTCAAAAATTCTTCTCCCATTTAAAGAGAAGTATAATCTAAACAATAACGTAGTACCAAATTAAATGTTTTAAAAATAGAAAACTTTTGGAAACGTCCCATTAAGCTTAATGATGGTTTTACCCGAGAAAAGCGTCGAAAAATAAAAATTTTTATTTTTATTTCTGATGTAGTTTCCGTAAAATGTAACTTTTATTAATACTTAATTAAATTCGCATTGCAATTTTAATTGTGCCTTAAGTATTTCCAACCTTGAAATTACTCCAATCTGTGGAATATTAAGTGAAATTAATTTTTCAAAACTTGAGACGCGAACAAACGATTTCGGTACAGTGAGGAGATTAATGAGATTAACACTTTATGTTAATGCGAAGTGAGCGGACTTACTAATAAATTTAATTTAACCACCCTGTCTTTTATGTATGTATATTTATATTGATTGCTTCGAATGTGATTGTTAATTTTTTTAAATAGCCAAATGTTATTTATGGTTAACGAATAACAAATGAGTAAATTTTTATTAACAAAAAAAATTTAAACAAGGACATTATGTGCCACTCAACTTTATAAATATATGATACCAATCGTTTATTAAAAATAAAAATATTGTGGTTCCTTTTCGCCCTAATAATAAAATGTACCGCATCATCTGCGCATTTGGTTATTCTGAAAAATGTCGGCAAACCGTCTTTAAAAATAATAAAATAAACAATAGAAATCGTAACCTTATTTTTAAAATATTTGCAATTTCTTGAATAATTTTTGGCAACTTTTTTAAATCATCCGAAGACACGATAACGGAAATAGGGTGTCCCCGGATTGACTTCACTATTAATTATAGGTTGGTATAATCGATAAAAAATTTTGGAATCTCGTGTTGATATTTTGGAATACCGCCCTGCTTCGTCTGAAAAGTATTTGAAGCAGATTTTTTTATTTAAAAAATCAAGGTGGTCATGCGAAAATTGAGAAATAGTAGATTGTGTCATTAGGATTAAAAGTATTAAGTATGACTTTGTTTGCCCAGCATAGGATTAAAAGTGGTTTTAATCCTAGGAACTAAAAGTGTTACCTAGACAACACACTTTTTTTTACTAGTAACAAAAACGTCAACTTCAATTGCAGTTTTTGGTATTAAAAATCACTACATTTAATCCGGTTGCAGAAAAAAAACTAATTTCTGTTTAGGTAAAGTACTATTTCGGTCAATAGTCAATAATACGGCAAAATGTTATGCACAAAAGTTGTTCAGAATAAGAAATTATGGCCCTATGCACTCTTCTCCCTCTACTCTAGCTACTCACGGATTTATAGCCAACATTTTTTCTTGCCAAATTGGAGCAACCAAAAAATTTTTGTAACACAAATTCAGCCCAAAAAATGCTCGCCTTACTCCCAAACATTACCATTAATTCTTGCCATACCAAGAGACATATTCGATGAGCCACCCAATAATTGCTGTCGAGAAACGATCCTATGGTAGTCTCTTCGATTTTCGTAGTAAAATTCTATATTTCAACTTTATTGCTCTAATAACTGCTTTTTCTACGCGAAAAGCTTTTTAAAGAACACATTTTAAACTCATCTGTTTTAGAAAATTTAGTTTTTAAACTTGTTTCATCGGTCGTAAACGCCACTTTAAGTAGTAGTAGCCATGAACTTTTTAGATAATAAGGAATAAATTTTCTTTGAAAGGGTAAACTTCTTACGAAGACACAACACACCTATTTTTTTAATTAAAAAATTAATTTAGTCTTCAAAGTCAATTATTTTCAATTTAAAAAAATCTAAAAAGGTGGCCTTTGGCGAAACCAGAAGTGAGCCAATGCATGGCGCGTAATAATATATTACTGATGACGTAAAATTTCATTTATAAGATGATTTGATAAATAGCCAAGTTACAAAAGAATAGATGTGCCCCCCGTTTCTCTGTTTCTTCCGATATAGTTTAACGAAGCTCACTCTCAAAGGTAGCGGTGCGTTTTTAAGATATCTATAAATTTTCTAATGACTATTTGGTTATTAATTGGTAATTAATTACTACGATTGAATAATTTGCCAAATTAAAGTACTTATAACAGTTATAAGCACTTTAATTGGGGAATAATCTCCATCTCCGCCCTTAAAATTCGAAGATCGAAATATTGATGTACCCACCTACTGTCTATTTCATGCAAATAGTTGCAGTACCTAATTAAATCGTCATTTTATTGTTGCGGATTTGAAGTACATATATACATATAGGTCTAATAAAAGAGTGCGTCATTTTGGCTCGTTAAATACACACTTACATAATTTTTAATTTAACAAAATAATACTAAAAGTAATTGTAACGTAATTTTAAAGCCAATTAAGTCTTTTTGAATTTTTATAACAACAATAGGTAGAAAATTATTACGTTAACTACAATCTTAACAATTATATCATTACGTGGGTTGCGCATAAATTTTTAATTCGTTAAATTAAAAAGCGCCGAGATTTAAAAAGGAGTAGTAGGTACCTAACGGAAAATTATTTTCTTCTGGTCTTATACACGTTGCGACATTTGACAATCCTCAAATTTTCTCTTTTACGGGATCCAGGATGGTCTGGTCCCCCTGAAAATCCCCCTGGCCCTGGACTGGCAACCCCACTACAAAACCATAATGATTACATTATTCGATGGCGTGCCCCCATGCTGTCATTTGTCATATGACGCAAACGCAAAGCTGTAGCTCCTTGCACTTCGTCTGGTTTTGTTAAAGACAGTAAGAGAGGCAGAACTCAGTGTTAGACTCTCTCAATGCCGCAAAACTGGGCATCCGCAATCTCCAAATGCAGGGTCCTTTTGGGCACCTATATAGTCTATAATAGTGTCTATAGTATGTCGGATTTTGAGACGAGGTTCTCTCTATGGGTCTCTCATTGCGAGAAAATCTACAGGAGGCATCTCTGTCCGTGTATCGCTTCATAGTACAGCGAACACTAATCCGGCTAATTGGTAGAGAAGCAGTAACTATTTTTTTAATGATTTATCAATGGCGTTCTCCTGATCTCTGAAAATGTTTGCAAATGATTCAAACTCCGTTGATCTCGCCTCCCTCAGCTAGGGCCTTGATATGTCGTAATAAGGTTAAACCGCGCTTCTATGAAAATATCAGGTCTAATATCCTCCCATAAGTTCACCCTAAAGCGTTGTAAGATGTTCTTACAAACAACAGACAACCTGTATATTTCTGTGAGTGTGAGACGATGCAAGAGATTTTTGGCTTACGGATTCATCTGTTAGACAAGTAGCAGTGACCCAGTGACCAGTGACAGATCTTTTAAGATTGCCAAAAAGCGCTCGTGGCCTCTTTAAAGCACAAACCACGAGACTGTGTATGAAAACATAAAGAACTGAAAGGAATGGAAATGACAAGTAATAAGTGCTGCTTTTTTAATTATTGTTAAAATATTCAAATTTCACGTGATGTGTAAGATAAAGTGAAAGATTTTTACACCAATTGAAGAAAAATTTTAAATTCATACTTCACATCAGCTGAGGTGGGTATTTTTCCTTGACAAAGTTGCACTTTTCGCTTCTCGTATTGTACGTACGATAGTATACTATAAACAAGAAATACTACTGACTAGACAAAGGTTAACATTTCATAGGTCAACTTGACATAAAAGTATTTAAAAATGTAAAATAGGTACAATATTACATTACGTAATATTATGTAGATCCAGTAGATCTTAGATCTAAGAATATTATACTTAGATCTTAGAAAGTGACGTTATTTGTTATAAATTAAACAAGAAGGCCGTTTTTAAGGGCGTGTTAATGTTTTATTTGTAAGTAATCAACTATGCCTGCCTCTCATACCTTTACTCTATTATTTCACTTCATCGACATTTACATTATAATTTATTACAATGCAACTGCATAATAAGGCTAATAGTGACAAACTAAATATTATTTTCTGATAACGAACTCGAGTCGCCCACCGCCTTCTTATATGGGGGTCCCTTTAAGAAGTTGACTAGTTGACTCTTTGTATGTCTGTTCACAATCCTGTATGCTCGAGAAAGGCTATATCCTAATAGCCTGGCTCAGATAGATCTTTCGATCCACTCATCCACTGGTTCCGGATAAGTACAACCTAGGGTAGGCTGTCTTAGTGGTGCAACATCTATGTATCTGTTTACAATTTTTTGAAAAGATTCGTTATCTCTCCTACAACCTCTATACGCACGTGGTCCTATTTTTGGGACCCTCTTTGCTAAAAATGAAACATTTCGGTTCCTGGACCCACGAGTCTCTAGAAAAGACGGCCAACCCCCGCAGAGACTGGTTACTGAAGTACGATTCCTAACAAGGGCCAATCTAAAATTCGATTTTCAGGCGCTTGTGATAAAGTTTTAAGTGCGAGATGTGTATAATAAGTGTATACCACTAGACGTGTGGTCTAGACGCCTCCTTGCGTCAGTCACTAGGTCACTACAGTGTTTAACTTCGACCCTTACTTCAAGAGAATTTCTAGACTTGTTTTAACAAATTTCCACTTCTCGTTGTTCAAAAAAGCCTGGAAATGGCATCTTCGCGCTGTCTTATCATGTTAACTTTCGCACCATATATAGGAAAAGGGGTTATTGCCATTTGAAATTCAAATATTACGAAATAACGTTACTAAAAGCGACTAATAAAGCGGTAATTTCGTTTTTTTAAACTTAAAGATCTACTATTTGACTAATTGAAGGTAGCTAATTAACACAGATACATAATTGTAATATTCTAAATTTAAACAAAAAATTAATCTCAAGTGGCCACTTACTAAATACGCAAATAACATTCCAAAGTAAAATATTTTGTTAACAATTTTTAACTACCTACTATGTATTTTATATTTAAATATTGTCAATATTTATCGTAAGCTTCTATTAGTTTATTTTTAAAAAGTAATAATTATCTAAATAGTTTAACTTTTATTTTTCTATTTTTGCTAAAACACTTCTTTCACTTCATTTAAAATAAATAAATGAGTCGATACCGTTTTTAAGATACACAATAAATATATTTAATTGACGTAAAAAATTTTGGTAATAACTATTTACTTTTATTCGCTTATTATGTCAAGGTACAGTTGTTGCTGACTTCAGTCGTGAATCATCACACTATACTATAAGATCACTATCAATAAACAACAACAAAAATATTAAAATAAGTACTTTACAACCAGGTTATGCAGTAAACAATAAAAGAAGCTCAAGTTTGTATATACCGGGTGTACCTAAACTAAATTAGCAACACGCAACATCCCTATAAATTTTTTTTCTAAAGATATCAATCTGAAATTTTAGAAGGCTAAATAACGAACTACTAGGTATTTTGAATTTATATCGTACGTCATTGCAACAGTTCATTTGAACAACTTTCGATTTTATCGTAAATAGCGTCAACATCTTTATTCAAATAATGCATGATTTACGTTTTTGGATTCAGGAAGTCATTTGAAATCTATTTTATAGTTTTCAAAAAAAGAACTGCATAAGAATATTGTATCGAGAAAATTACTTTTTGCATCTATAGGAAGCCGTGACCACTCAAAATTGTTTTCAGAGAGGCCTTCCTCAGTATACCTAATATTATGTAATTACTTTATTTACTAGCCAATATTTTTTCAAAAAAATTGTTATTTATTGGAAAATGTTTGACTCTAGCTCTAGAACATAGAACATGCCATGAATAACAACTTTTGTCTAATAGTTCCCTCAGCTCGATTTAGCCTCCCACAGACTCTCGCCACTACTATAATAGAGAGCTCACAGAGCGTCATATTGTGCATTGTACATCTTTACGCTATACACTATACACTGAAATCCTAAAAATGTCGGCAGTCGGCATTTCTATTTCTTCGTTAACTCTAAGTGCTATCTTTAATTTTTGAAAGAGTATAATTAAATTGTTAATCAATAAAAGGCTCTAATTGAATTACTTTAGTGTTATGGTGTCTAGACTCGCGACTGTTAATGCATCCAAAAATGACGTAGATAATGTAAACAATCGTGGGATGCAATATTTACATATGCAGATAATAAATGGAATGTACCAAATGTAAAGCAGGCACTGAAAAAAACGTGAATACGTAAACAAATTTACGAAATAAATTATTACTTTGTTTGCTCCAGACGTTTACTCAAATGTAGTCAACGAACTTGCATAAGGAGAATTTTAACTTTGCAGTAAACAGAACGGAAAAAAATTTCCAAACAGAGTTGTTTACAAGAATAATCTTAAAGGAATTTAGAGCTTCGCTCCGATTATGATTTTGACACGTGGGTACTTAATATTTACGAAAATCGTAATGAGCCATCAGGTTAAGTTTAAGCTGGTGGAAAGTTTCAGCGCAGATTTATTCGGTAGGTGAGCAAAATTCGATGATAGATATATTATGGAAAAATGGATCGCGCATCCTCGTTCTCTTTTTTTTAAAGGACCTCAATGGCGAAAATCGGAATTCGCAATCTTCTTTTGTTTTCGAACTACTATAAACAAAAGTTTGAAGAAGAAAAGTGACGCCTGAAGAACGTGCTAATGCTTTTTTCTGTAATTTTACAACAACCGAGATATCGACATTTAGCGAAAAATTGAAAAATCGAACTTTTGCTTATACCTTCAAAACAAAAGAAGGTCGCGAATTCCCGTTTTTGTGTTTTTGCCATTGAGTTTCTCCCTCCAAAAAAGAGAAAGGATGTGCCATCAGTTTTTACATATCTCTTCTAGTTATCCATTTCTCGATAAGAACCATCGAATTTTGCCCACCCTGTACAGTATACAATTACAAACTGTTCCGTTTTTATATTCACCTAAATCTAAGATAAAATGCTTAAAATGGTTAAGCAAGTAGAACCGTCAGTAGGTATATTATGGGAAATCTGTCCTATCTTGATTGCTGGCTTAGGTCCCGCTCTTAGGCCCAGTTGTATAAACGAAATAATCTCGGAGTCAGAGTTAACTCCACGATCTGAATATAAGGTTAGATCTTAGCGGGGATTAGGGGATTAGGTTAGCTTAGGTTAGCCTTTAGGCACTTGGTTCAGGGTTAACCCGCCCATTTTCTAGAGTCAAATATATTTCTATTTAACTCAGAATTAGTTGTTGATTTAGGTTGATCGTGGAGTTAACTCTGACTCCGAGATTAGCTTGTTTATACAACTGGGTCTTAGTGTGTGCGAGTGTGCGTATGATAGTTAAATAGCACACCCGCTCTTCCAGGGTTTACCATGATGGTAAACCTGGTCGTAATGACTGAGGCCCAGCGGTCGGTGTGGGCGCATGATAGTTAAGCCGTATAGTCGCTCTCTCGGCACACCATGTTGGTAAACCTGGCCTGTTTCAGGGAAATGAGTCACGAGGAAGCGATTTAGTGGGTGCCTGGTGGAAGGTGGAGAGACCCGATTCTTCGGCCTGGCTGATGGTAGCTTTATGTGAACCCGCTCATTCAGGTGCCGTTATGGTAATTTCTGACATTATTAGTACTACGGGCAGGCAGTTGGTCTTTTACCATCTGGTGATAACAAGGTGAAACAGACAGTGTTAGCGGTTTTTTATTTTATTATGTTATTTAGAAACGCCACAATCATTTCGGTTTAAAAACGAAATTACGAGTCAGGTATCCCAAAAAGAAATGACGGGGTGCTCACATTACTCTAGTACAAAGAGTGCTAATATTCAATTTAAGTTAAAAGGTTCGCGTGTGGGAGACCGACTAATAAATTTTCTAATAATAAATCAATATAAAAAGATAGCTCATAGTTTACGATTTGTGGTTCTAATAGTAATTACTGTTTGAAGTTGCCAAATATCCTAACTAATACGTTGTATCGGTAGTTTGTGTATTTATTTTTACATTAACAGGGGTATTCGATTGCAATAAGTTAATTTAGATAAGGTTGTGCAGATTACAGAAAGTTATTACTTTTCATAAAAATAAATTTTCTGGTACCTGACCACCGAACATTTATTTAAAGTACCCGGCGCCTTTTAGACGTAGGTGGCTGTAAAGGCATCTGAAACATTACATTTAAAAAATCTGCAAATTGAAATTCCGTTTTCATAATTATGATATTCCCACATGAAGCTAACGAACAGCAAGTAGCTCAGACGTTTGACATATCAATGTTGTTCTTGATTGTTTTGATTGTTCTTAATATCTTAATACTTTTATTATACTTACTATTAAAAACGCACAAGTACATTTGCGACTGCATTTACGATGACACTAATAAACTAAACTATCATTTCTTTATGTAAAATGTAAGTGGGCACTTGACTTAAAAAGTTTTTTTCCACAAACTCATTTTCATTTACATCTCGAAGTGTATGTCAGCCGATCAACTGTACGGATCACTCATTAAAATGAATTGCCTGGAATGCGCACTTATATTGTTATTGCTAAACGCAATTATTATCTTTTCTATCGTACCACTTCATAAAAATTACATATTTATTTGGTTGTTCAAATTTCCTTTACAGTTTATAGATAAAAAATGCACTTCTCATGTCTCATCTAGCCTAGGATTGTGGATTGTTGCGAGGTCAATATACGTATTTCAAAAATAAAATAATTTAACGAAACGGTAATGCAATAAACGATTAGCGATTAGCAATTAGCAATTGGATAATTGTTTTACCGTGCAAGTGGATAAAATTTATTTTCAAATCTTCTCGGAAACAAGTCCTAGGCTCGATTCGACGTCCACGCCGACGTCGCATTTCTGCGCTTTCAACATTTCAAGACTCCTTCGGGAATTAAATTTACCTTTATTAGACAACGTGCTAGTTTTATATCTAGGGCCCCACAGTACTTTTCTCGAAACAAACACTTTTGATGATTTAATCGGCCAGGTATTTTATTTGTTTGCTATGTGTTTTGTGTAAAAAACAACAATAAAATCTGTGATTGTTTAATTGTCGATTACATTAAGTTCCTTTTACTAAAAATATTTGATTGATTAATGATTCTTTTTGTTTCTACCTCAACATATTAAGTGCCTGGGTAATTAGAAGTTTAAAAGTCAAGATGAAATTGCCTTAATCAACGAAAGCTCTAAATGGCTACTTAATCACATACCTACCCACTTATTGACTTTAATAGTCTAAGCAGTTTTTCAACGACAAAAATGAAATTCGTTACCACATATCCATTATTTGAAATGCCAATGTAAAATTTCACGTCACGTCACGCTGTGAGACAAAAGTCGCAAGAAAATGTTTTGTTCTTACTCGTCGAAATCACTCCTCACTCACTCCGCATAAATTACAAACTTACGATCATCATCGATCATCATCAAAACTAGTATTCCAAAAATAGCAAATTAGCATATCGCCGTCAAAATGAATGGACTTGCGTTCTACACAGAAGGCTATAAAAAACCAACAGACACAGGAGTTCAGGAGATGGAATCATCGAGGACGGCAACATGAGGCAAGGGGTGAACTTAAGCTTAAGCCTCGGAGAGCACGCAACCATCTTCCAAGTAGACATTTACGCCTTTCTAGCATGTGCGCAAATACAGTTATCAACAGATCAAGGTTATCACCACCCAAAAAAATATTTGTAGCATCTGACAGCCAAGAAGCCCTTAAAGCGCTCCGGACTAGAAACTGGTTGCATTAGCAGACTGAATTCAAATTTATAATCTATAACTAGTGTGTCCTACTAGTGCAGACCACCGTGGTGCACACATATAAAACTGATACCCTAGCCCAAATATCTGCCAGTAAATTGAGAACTCAAAGAATCATGAAACCTTATATGATGGATGTGAACATTAGAGACCGTATACCAAATAAAAGAGATGTCATGGAGGACAATAGTCCAAAACAACACTGAAAAAGTCGCATTACTAAAATGGAACTGGGCAGGGCACTTGGAAAGAATTCATGACAGATCGTGGACGAAACGTACAATAGAAAAAAACGAGAAAACCTAAATAAGCCAAGATACCACTGACCAGATATGGACAGACGTCCTGAAAAGAGTTTCGCAGAACTGGATTCAAGAAGCAGGCTCAGGGCAGAGCAAACTAGAAGAATAAGAATATATTCGGCAGTGGACGCGATTGTCTGTACGATGACGATGACGAACACAAGCCGCGGAGGAAAAGTTTAGATTACTTAATGATGACGTGCTCGTGTTCAGTATGAAATAAAATTTTTACGGTGAGCTCCATGGGTTGAATTGAAAACAGTGTCCGATGCGGCTAGGTGCGAAACGATCCTTTGAAAAAACGTTTCTTCATGCTCTGCAAACCAGCTCTTTAAAGGCTGCCTGCTTTTATGATACTTTCACCTTTTTTTCATTTTGAGAAGGGACAATTTGATTCTTATTTTGAATAATTTTTCTATACGTTTTTTCACGACCGTTTCAACTATTAACGTTATAATATTATAATACAGACCCGACTTACAACATTACATTAGGTTAGGTGGGTTCCGAATCAAGACATTTGACACGTAGAGCTACCAGCCGAATTCGAGCCAAGAACACCCAGACCTGAACCGCTCGACCACTCTTGCCACGCACAATAATAATTATTTCTATCAAAAATGAAAGGTCAAATAAAAACGCGACAAACGTAAATGAACAAATTAATCAAAATGTGTCATAATCTTGTTAAAAATTACATAATTAGAAACATAAATAGCAGATTGACTAGTAGTATTATACAGGGTGTTGCATGACGTACTGTACAAACTTAAGGGGCATTTTTGTGAGGCCAAAATAAGTCGATTTAACCAACTTACCTTATATACCAAAATGGTTCCTAAGCCCGTGAGGGTGCTTCAAAGTTGAAGAAAATTTTTTCTTTTTCTTTAATAACTCAAAAATGCTTAGTTTGGTTTTGATCAAATTTGGTATGTGGGGTCATGTTAAAAGCTAAGTGTACGAAGTATAAATAAGTACTCGAACTCAACTGCAGCAGCGTATTATTGAAGCATGTCAGCAAATAAGGAATAATCCGGAGGAACTAAATGCAGCTACTCGGTCCATTCTTGATCGTACTACAAAGTGTATCAATGCTGAAGGTGGTCATTTTAAACACTTAACATAGTTTTTATTTCTTAAAATTTTGTAAGGGAGAAAGCATACATAGCATAAATGTATTATCGCAATTTTAGCCTCTAAGATTGAAATATTGAAACCATAATTATTACATTTAGAGACACAAAACGAGTTTTTACAAGAGCCATAAAATGTCCAAAAGTTAATAAGGCTTTTATTTAAAAACAAATTTAAAGAGCTGAAACTACCCCCAAAAAGTTATAATCAAATTTATCAAACAGTGAGGGTAGTTTTCACCCTTAGGGAATTTTAGTTGATGTTTTGTGAACTTCAAAAAGTAACACTTCAATTAAAATGTACACATACCAAATTTGATTAAAATCAATCTAAGCAATTTTGAGTTATTAAAGAAAAAGACAAAATTTTCTTTAACTTGGAAGCACCCTCACGAGCTAGGAACCATTTTGGTATATAGGGTAAGTTGGTCAAATCGACTTATTTTGACCTCAGAAAAATGCCCCTTAAGTTTGTACAGTACGTCATACAACACCCTGTATAGTAAACTATTGGTGCTATTTGGTACTTAGGAGCAAATGAGGAATGTATTTGTTATTCACAATCATTATTAATCAATCGATAATATTCTAAATTGATTAATACGTTTAGGTCACTAAGTGCCTCTCAAGCGCGGCGCTCGCCTGCGCTGCAAGCCCCGAGCCTATAGGGTTCACTGTTTGGTTATCTATAACCTATAACGTAATTAACACCTGATCGTTCCACCAACAATTTGAAGTGTTTAAATTGTGATTTTGCATTTTGCCGAGGAACAGAAATTAAGATAAAATTAAATTTATTTTTGCAAAACACCTTTTTTGGAGAAGCTATCAATTGGTATTAAAATTCCTAAACTTCATTTTAAGCCGTTTAACCTTGAACAATCAAAAATTTACGTCTGCAGCCTGCGACGCTATAAATATATCTAAACCCTCCTCCCCCATTTGGAGCCTATTATATTTTTGAGGCCTAGGACCTCAAAAAATGTTAATCCGGCACTAGCCGCGACAAAGAAACTTGAACCGGCTCAGGTAATTTATAAGCAGAGGAGAATATGTTTAATTAACTTTTTTGTTTAATTTAAATATTAAATTTGACTTGCAGTGCAAGTAACTGATATCATAACCTGACGTAATAAAACATTTTTTTTTAAATTTCCAAATTCCAAAGAATAAAATTTGACCAAACAACTAAAATTTCAGTTATTCAATACAGTTACAATGTAAATTACAGTTTTATTACTTATTGATCGAAAAAATATTAAATTTAATAATGAACATCAAAAAACTATAAATTTTTATTGATCACATGATCACCAAAAGAGATTTGGGTCGATTTTGTTATTTTAGATCTAGTTCGATTCGTCGAGAATGCACTAATGTACACGGTAATTGAAATACATAGTAATAATTCTTCTGTGGTAGAAAGAAGATAGGTAATCTCGATGCTCTTGTTTTATCGCATACGAATTTACATGTAAATAAGTCAGTATTATGTCATGAAATTACAACACCACGAGTAAAGAAATCAACAAATTTACATATACGGTAAAATCTAAGACATATATATTAGGTATGTACAAGACGTAGTTAGGTCATGGATAGCACAATGTGTTTTTAATTTGCCAAAAGGAACAGGAGAAATAAATCATCATCGGGGAAAAAATAAAAATTCTTAACTGATCGCATAAGATTCTTGAAATTTGTCGAAATAAAAAATGCTCGATACGTATACGAAAATGTTTTAATTTGAAGGTTGAGCACCAATTACGTGATGCAAAAAGTTCTCATTTTTGAGATTTTACACAAAGCGAATCAAATTAGTAGATGATCAAATGATCATAGTTTTAAATAGTCGATTAATGAAAAAAAGGTAAAAAATTTGAATAAAAACATTAAGAATTCAAAACATTTACATTTAGATTAGGAGAGGTGTAAAGATGTCCTTATGAAAATTATTATAAACAATTACGTTTTAATTGACCACTGACGGCTACTAATAATTCAAATTAGTTTTGTTACGGAATTTTGTTTAATTTAATTGATTTTTTCCAAAATACGAAAAATTCAAGGTGTCCCTCAGAATCTAATTACGCTCTTAATTTTTTCTTAAGTTACGCAATTTTTTTGATCTCGTCAATCTTCAAACGTCGCGTTTTTTTCGAAAATTAGTGAAAAGCGATAATTCCACAATTCGTCAGTTTAATGTGGCACTTGAACCTGACACTGTGTATTTGGGTGCCAAAAACACTTTTAATTTGATTGATGTTTTAATAAAACTAATAATTTAAAATATGCGTAAACATTACTAACTTAATTCTGTGTACTTAGATTACGAGATATTAATTAGCGTTAATCAAAAAAATATTTTTTTGGTGCGTCAAATTCATGTTTTTTATGGTCGCACATTACCATCAGTTTACTATTTAATAACAAAGTAGTAATTTTGAAAAAATTATAAATTAAAAAGAAATTTACCGAACTGAAAATTTTATTTTTAAAATTTGAAAAAAAGTTACAATTTTCAAAATTAAGTAAAAATGAAAAATTGTGAAAAACATGAATAAAATCGTAAGCATCAAAGTGGCAATTAATTGTTTGTTACAAAAAACATTCAGAATTATTACCTTAAAATTTAAAGTTTCGTTATTTTAATTAATGATTATGCACACACTGTTTATCACACTATACTTATACAATTAACAATCAACTACTATCGAGTTGCGAACGCATATAAAAGCTCGGCCGGCTACTGTTAAAAAGTTGAAAAGGTTGCATACCCCTACTTCGCTTACAAAAATATAATTAGTAACTTACAAAAGTTTGTTTACTTTTTTTTTCGATTTAACGATTTTACAATTAACATTAGACGAGTGTCGTAAACGTTTTACAATTTTTTAATTAATTACGGCATTACGGCGTTCTTATGTTCTATTAATCGCAGTTTATAAAAAATTCTCATACGTTGTGATAGCATTGAACATTGTTAACATTAAATTGAAACAAATTTAAGAATATGTCAAATTTTTTAATTGATGAAATAATACAGACCCAGTGATTATGTTATTAATAAGCGGCAATTGTTTTTAAAAGGTTTATTTTTAATGTCTTCTTCAAGCGTGATTGGTGATTATGTAAATTAGTAACTCAAAAAAATTATTTCACTGCCCATTTCGCTCTACACATGTACAAAAATGTTTTTAATGGTTCCAGAAACCTGGCGAATAGTGCTATTGGTGCTACATGTGCTGCTAATAATAGTCCAAGAACTGGGCCTTATCACAGGGCGGCAATCGACAATAGATTTGATTTTTTATTGAAAACATTGGAATTTGAGAATTTTTAAAAAGACAAAATTGCCAGTTTTGTCCTTAATTTATAATAAAAATATCACTTCCGGTTTAATTGGAATTGTGTTTCAGTGGTTTCAGCATACTTTCAATAAGCGCACAATAACAGGCAGAGTTGGGATCGCAGCTGAGTTTCAATTCGAAATTTAGTTCAGTTTGATTCTAGAGCCCCTAATGTAATGCTAGAGCTAGACGGTTGGAAAAACAAAATTAAATAAGCGTTCACCGCTAATTGCTTAATTCTATGTTAATTTTTAAGGTCTTATCTTCACAAACACAAATTAGCGTTGCTTGAAGCATTTATATATAAACTGTTAAGTACTGTTTTTTCGGTTTTTCACTTATAACTCGAAAACTACACAATTAATGAGCGCTCTAGCCCCTAAACCCTTCGTCTGAGGAAAAAACCTTCGAGATATACTTACAGCGCTCAGAAGCAAATTGTTCCCCCGGAAAATATGCCAACTAAATTTAAAAACTTGGGGGGTAAAACTTTTATCCAATCACGTCAAGAAAGTATGTACAGTCAGTGGTAGAAGTGGAGAAAGTTATTACACATTTCGAAACTAAAGCGACACCGGTCACGCCTTCCCAGGGGCATATTTTGCTTCTGTCAACAGTAATTTGTAGGAAATTTGATGTAGTTTACTTTTATATAGAAGCACTTTTCCCAAAAAGTGTGTAGTTTAGAAATAGAAAGTAAAAGTAAAAAACTAAAAAAAATGGCAAAAATTCAACATTCTCGAGCCACCACCAAGTGAATAGTGCCACGCTGCCACGTAGAAATTAAAGACGGTCGGTTTTTTATCACTTTGCTATGTTCTTTCAGTTTGCATCGTCAACATCAATAGCTTTGTCTTTTAGTAGTAGGCACTACATCTGCCTCCAGGGAGCGCTATGTGCGATGTACACTAAACTTCAACACCAACACCTAAACCGTTTGTTTGACGAAAAAGATCTGAGAGATATAATTAGTAGGAAATTGAATTTACTTTATTTTTGTACAGAAACACTTTTCTTAAAAAGTGCGTAGTTTTCGAGTTATAAGCGATATACTTTTAAAACAGTTTTTGGACGGTTTTTGAATTTTGACCAAACTTTAGCGTGCTCTAGCACCAAAACCGTTTGTCTGAGGAAAAAACCGTAGGAGATATAATTTTTAGGAATGTCAATTTGGTTTACATTCTCATAGAAGCACTTTTCTTCAAAAGTGCGTAGTTTTCCAGTTATAAGCGATAAACTTTAAAAACAGTTTTTAGGCCGGTTTTGGAATTTTGACCAACCTTTAGCGTGCTCTAGCACCAAAACCGTTTGTCTGAGGAAAAAACCGTAAGAGATATAATTTTCAGGCATTTTAAATTAGTTTACATTCACATAGAAGCACTTTTCGCATAAAGTGCGTAGTTTTCGAGTTATAAGCGATAAACTTTAACAACAGTTTTTAGGCCGGTTTTGGAATTTTAACCAACCTTTAGCGTGCTCAAGCACCTAAACCATTCGTATGAGAAAAAAATCGTAAAAGATATAAACCGAAAAAAGACCAACACCCCGCCCTTCTCGAGCCATCACCAAGTTAATTCTGCTAGTTTGTAAAATTACACTTTTGGAACTTACTACTTCTCTAATCATTTTCGACAAAAATCCTTCCAAGTTTTAAAGTAACAGCAGAAATTAGATGAACATATCAAAAATTACCTCAGAAATAGGGTCAATCCCAAAAACTATAAAATTGCACTAATAGTAATATTTTTGTGTTTACCCCTACTATCTTAAAAAAGAAAACTAATGAGACCAAAGATGAAAACGAAACAAAAAAGCTTTCCTTCCATCACCTACAATTATTTATTCCACACTTTCATTAATTTATGGTGTTTGACTTTAACAAGCCCCCCATACAACATCAATTACGTCGGTTTGGCTTATGCCCAGGTTTAAAATCAAATCTCTCCATATTTTTAAGGGGAAAAAATAAATCGGGGCTATTAGAGCGATAACGACTTGTAAAAAATTTATTTTTAATATGACATTTTATACAACTCATCTCGCAACGACCTAAATTTTACTTACAATAATATTATAAATTCGTTAAAATTTGTCCTATTTCCTTCCTACAAAAAAATTAGAACTCACAATTAACATTGTTTTATGTTAAGCAATTAAAATGTAGATGTAAATTAGACATAATATTTGTGTAGAGCTTACAGACGTCTTCTATGTTTATCAACGCGAATAAATAAATTTGTAAACCGCCAAGCATCTTATTATTTGACCAATTTGTCAATTTTGCGAGACGTTTAAAATTCGCACATTATCAAATGCATAAATAATATTTATGGTTGCCTTTAATAACCATAATTAAATCAATTATAATTAAGTATAACAGCAACTCTCGAATAGAACTCCTCATCAGATGAGATTTTGATCTCTTCAAAGAGATAAGATTAAAGTGTATAGTTGTAGTTACCCCGAACCCCAAAGGCGTTTACCTCTTCATCTCTTTCCTACTTTCAACAAATTGCACGTTTAGATATAAATTTTTGACCTACGCGAAATGAAGTTAAGTGAAGTGATAATAATGAGTGCGCGAAACGATTATTCGTTTGGTGACCACAAGTTGCATTTAAATATAAATTTGTTTAATGGGAGCAATATTGTTATTAATTATGTTTTTCTTAGAAAAAAATGCATTAAATAGGTCGAATCTTGTTATAATTAGATTGATTGAAAGAGTTATTCGATTGAGAATTCCGCCTCACTTGTCTCTAAAAATGTGTATACGTATAATTACATTACCATTATATACAGGGTTAGTCTGAGGGGGCATATATTTACTATCTGATTTTGAGTGATGTAAAAATACTACAAACGGTACAGCTCGCCTAAAGCCTAGATCGTGAAAGTGGAAACATTTTGCAGTATAACTATAGGGGACTTCCACTTCGTTAAATAGGTTCGAAACTGAAGAGTCAAGTTTTGTACCTTTAAAACTGAGCACGCTGTGCAGGTACAGGTAGTGAAAAATATTTTTACGTTATCAACAATTTTTATCTGAGCAGTTTTCTTCTCATTTTTACACGACTCCATCGTTTAGACATAATAAGCTATTTATCGAAACTCACCCTGTACACCACCTATTTGATTCTATTTTTTATCGAGTTCATAATAATTGTTATTATGTTATTATAATTATGTGCAATAGTAGTATACTCGACTTATAATAGATAATTTAAAAAAATATGTTTTTAAACTAAAAACATTAATACGCGATTTTTTTATATCTGCAGTTTACGTACTTTATAAGAAATATCTTGAAAAGTTAATTGATGGGGAAAATCATTCAAGTAGTCATTTAATAAATTACATACTACTTGACATATTTATATTAAGTACATCATGTTTCCAATTCTAAATATAGGTAGGTACTAGTGAAAATGGTGCCAATAATCTTCACCACCTGAAGTTAAAACAATAACTGAGGATGATATGTTATATGATGTGTAACAGGGCTTTTTCCTAGGAAGTGTTAACGCTAATTCCATCACACGCTGTCACAATATGAAAAAATATCTCATTTGCTCATTTCCGGCTGTACCGGAAGAAAAATATAAAATCGTAGGTATCATTAGACAGACAATTTTACAATGTTCCAAACTACTTAAAATATACAAGGTATTGTATTTAAAATAGGAAATCTAACCCCATTTACGGTTAAACAGGAAGTCAAAATAGGAAAAAATTTTGTATCATTAGTGTATAAAAACTTAAAATATACAGGGTGTATTCAAAACCGTCTTTTATTTAGCTTACTTTTTATTTAACCGGAAGCTTTTTTGGAACCAATGATAGAAATTTATAGAGTAAACACGGAACAAAAGTGAAAAATGTGTGCTGTTTGAGACAGGGAATGTTTTTGTGATCAATTCTACCTGACTAACTGAGAGCGTTATTGGAAAACGACCACTACAGCGCGTTCTGCCAACAGTCATCGCAAATTTCCACTCGAGATGCCCCCTTACCTTATTATGAATTTGATAAAAATGCGAAGAATCCGAGGGAAGAAGCTTGGCTGGAAAGTTCTAGTGGCACCCTACCATTAAAATTTCATCAAACTTATAATACTTTTACGAGGTGGCAAATTTGAAATTCGGATTCGGCACCTTAAGAAACAAATAATAATAGCGAAAACAGTTTTTATATTTTATCACCGATTTTTTTTCTAGAAATTGGTCTTTATATGTATAATAAGATACTTTTGTATTTTTGAGAGCGTAAAGTCAAACTTACACTACAAGAAACGTTTCACACCAGCAAAAAATAGCATCGAAAGCAATAATTAAAATAAATGTATAAGGTGTACTATAAATGTAGCGTTTGGAATTTTAATCGGCTAGAAAAAAACTAATGTATATTTTTTCAAAATTATGCACATCATTCAAATGACTGCCACGGCTAGCTTAACACCTTGGCAGTACCCCATACGATCAACCCAATTGTTCAGTACATTTTCGATTGTTTGGGCTCCAATCGCATAAATGGCACCTTCTATTTCGTGTTTCAAGGCATTGATCGTATCTGAATGGTTGGCGTAACACTTATTCCTTATTCTTAGGGCTCTCCACAAAAAAATCCAACGGGGTCAAATCACAACTTCTAAGCGGCCAATTGACATCAGCATTTCGGCTGATTATTCGATTTCCAAAAACAGTGCGCAAAATGTCATCCATGTCGTACTCCTCAATTTTTGGAAACAAAAATTCGTTTAGCATGGCATTGTAACGTTCGCTATTGACGGTAACAGCGACCCCTTGCCCATTTTCGAAGAAAATTGGCCCACTGATGCGGTGTGAGCTGTCCAGAATAAGTGTTAAGCCATTCAGAGACGATTAATGCCTTGAAACGCAAAATAGAAGTTGTCATTCATGCGATTGGAGCCGAAAAAATCAAAAATGTACTGAACAATTGGGTTAGATAGCCCACCTTTTACAACCCCTCCGAAAACCGGAGGGACGAAAGCAGAAGCAGAACTAAAAGTTTAAATCGGCAAACTTTCAATAATTGTCAATTTAAAATAATTTTCGTATTGTTTGATTAGTTATGCCAT
This sequence comes from Malthinus flaveolus, assembly GCA_950108345.1. Classification (NCBI taxonomy): domain Eukaryota; kingdom Metazoa; phylum Arthropoda; class Insecta; order Coleoptera; family Cantharidae; genus Malthinus; species Malthinus flaveolus. The sequence continues at coordinate 71,675,880 of OX467285.1, forward strand.
TGTTTTATGCTTTATGACTCAGAATTAAAAGGAGCGATGAAAAGTGGAAAAATTTTCAACATGCGACTTATTTGTTCAGAAAAGTATAGGTACCTATATTGGGAAATCAAAAATAAGTTGTGAGAAATATTTTAGTAACTAAGGTGAATTTATTTGCAGTTTCGATCGTTCAGTTACTTATTTTAGGAAATACGTAATTCATGAATGAAATTGTTTCGCTATGACTAATAATTACTTATATGTACTTTCACGATAAATCTGATTAAGTTGTTCGATGATAAATAATAATAATAATAATAAGATGATCAGTTTGAGGCTTTCTGTGACGGTGACGAACTATATTGGTCGACTATGAGTACCTACTTATAGCTTTATCAATTTTAGTGATTCACATTTAAAATTTTTCTAGGTAATTTATTGTTTAATAAATAATATTATAATATGTATAATCAAATCAAATGTTTTAACATAATATCTCATACACATATTTTGAAGCTTAACGAGTAAATAGCATTAAACGCCCTTATTTGGATTTAGCAAAATAATGAGAGATTTTCAGATTTTTACCAAAGCCTATATTATCCTTCTCTAAATGTTTCCTTTATCTCCTACTCCTATTTACAATCTACATGAGCATATAAACTACTTGTAAAACTTTGATACAGTTCTTGAAACGTAAGATAAGAGGTGATTTTTCTTCAGAAATCAAAAATAAAATTTTATACCTTTTATAACCCAATCCTATATCAATTATTTTGACAAAATGCAGGCGTAAATATGGATTTTTAAATGGAAAAATTTATGTTCGTTTTGGCCAAATAGCAGGGAGCCATTTTCATATACTGTTTTTTCTCTCAAACCCCAAAACAAGGTAAGATAAAAAGACCGATACTTTCCTAAACTACAGAAGTACTGATAGCACGGCTGTATAGTGGGTTGCGTTCTCTTAATTTCGCGTGCTTACACAAGACCGGTCCTACAACCGTTTTTTCTGATCTTCTACAAAAATTGAAAAAAGGGTTGAGAATAACGTGAATTTTGCAGAAAATCCCTCACAGCTCACACCCAAATGTGAGCGCTCACATTATAAGTTTGAAATTAAAGTTATAAATTTATTGAATTTTTTTATACGCCAGTGTTTGGCAAGCTATTTATTGTAAACCGTTTTTTAACTATTGTTATTAGATAAAATATTTTTACAATTTATTATCTAATTTTTGGTTTACCATGTTAAATTTCCATTTTTCAGAGAAAGTTCCCGTAGGTTCTCTTGAAGATGAAAAAGCAAGTAGGTAGGTAAATTCATTAGCGTTTGATTTGAAACAAGTTGAATTCTAAGTTCCAATTTATTAGTATTTTGCTACAAAATAATTTATCAGATCGTCACATCTGGATTCCGTATAGAAACGTTAGTAAAATGCATCTACAGTTAGTGTAATTAGAAAAATCAGACACGGTTCATTAGTTTAACTTTCTGTTTAAACTATATCTTTTTTATATAACATTTCGCTAACAATATATTTATAATTTCGTACTAACTAAATAATTATAATAACAAATTCTCGTATACAAGCGTAAACGTGAGTCACGAGTTTTAAGTATCTAAAGTATACATTTTTTTAATTTCAGCAATAAAGGACATTAAGTGGCTACTAACATGTACCAGCTACTTAACGTTGGTCAATTGTAAAAATTATAAATGGAACTTTATGTTAATCACTTCACCAAACACTATCCATTAAAGAATATAATTATTGGATATACGCAAAGTGAATCTAAATGAACGCGGATCGATCGATTTACACGATAATTGTATTATTTAGAACCATTCAGGGCCGCCTTTAGGATTTGCTAGGCCTACGGCAAAAATTATTGCTATAGGCCTAACATGAATCTAACGCTGCATGTAATTAAAAAAAAAGAGCGTGGCCTAATTTAATGGCTTTTAGAGAGTAGGGTTTTCTTTCTGTATTGAAATTTCTTCAAACTTTCTTCGAGTTTAGAGACTTTAATTTTTCTAGATTATTTATAATAATTATTATTAGTTTCATTACTAATTTGTATCGCCAAAAAGGAAACTTCTTTCTAATACGTATTATACAGTTATATTCTTCAAAATTCTACCCAAATATAATAAAAAGGTGGGAGAATCCCCTTAATACTAAAACATAATAATTATAAGTTTTCGCTTTTCACTTACCACTATTAAATTTTCGATTTTTTACGGGTAACATTTTTATGTAAAATAAAGATTCACCATCAACGAGAAACGATCACTTACTAACAAGGTATTAAAACGTCTTTGTATTATTTTAGATAAACAATATTCGAATATTGTTATCAATGTTTCTCCTACGAAAAATGTATTCAATAATTTATCTCTTTTACCTTACCCGATAGACATAAGGTCGACACGATTCTTCGTATTTATGTAAATTAAAAATTATATTAAAATTGTAAGATAGTAAAATATAAACGTGCTATTGTATAAATAACAACTATTTTGCTGTTATTTTAATTTTAACACTGTTTCATAACTGCGAGGCCATTACAAAAGATTTGGCATTTCTGCCACCTCTGTAAACTAACTGTTTTATTTAATTATGCACTATATAAATCTCAAATCACCCACTAAAGTTCCATTAAAATCCATCCGTGAGTGATTTTTCTAAATTATCTTGTCTAAATCTTCTACTAAATTAAATTCATCTCTAAAAAAATTCTCCTTTCATGCGATTGCGAGGGCCACGGGGTTACGACGTTACGACAAGATGACAAGAACAAAAATACTAATTGATAATGCTATTTTTAGTAATACATAGTGGATTTAATAGCTCCAGACTCCTTTTTATAGGATTGTTTAGGAGCGAATGTACTGATGTACAAGTGTACATGCTCAAACTACAAATTCTTGATCAACTACCCGAAGACCACAAATCGAAAGTATAGTATCAATTGAAAGTTTTTAAAAAAGCATTTGGCCGATATAATTTTAAAAACTTGTCAAACAAACCAAATTAAAGAGTTCATTTTGCTCCACCTTATACGTATCCTTATTATTAATAGGTAAGTAGAATAAAAAGCTTGGGCATGACGAAGATAAATCGATTTTATAAATAGTAACAAGGCATTATTGCATATTGCACCATAATTATTATGCATGTTGCATATTATGAGAACATCGGTTCTAAGTTACCATAGACGCCAATCTAAAATTTTAGGAGATTAAAGTAAAGAGCTATTATTCGCGAAACTTACTTTTGTTTCAATTTCTCGTAGCCAATCCATAGTTGGCGCATAGTGACGTCACGTTCAAATAAAATGTCCATAGGTCATTTAAATTAATTGGCCATTTTTATCAAAGTTCAAAAATACTGCGTGTAAATTTTGAACAAAACTTGCACGCTTAAAGCGCAAGCAGTGTTGTATCTAATCGGTCTTCGTAACATAAAAAAAAGTTATGATTTTGTAGATTACAACTGCACTCGCTTGTATATTAGGTTGCCTGCAAAAAAAATTAACTTTAAAACACAAAACTATTTTTACCCATATGGAAAGGATCGTCAAGGCTACTTAAATTCGAGAACGATCAAATTATAATTAGTTATTAGTATAACAAAATAACAATAATAAGTATGATGTGTATTAGTGCGATAAAAGTAAATTTTAAAAATGTTTAAAGTAATGTAAGTTAATAGGGTTCGTTTCTGTGTGGTGGTTTATGGTCTTGTTTTTATTACCTGCTATAAAAACAAAGTTTACCTTTACTTATAACTTTTACCTTTTGCTAAATATCAAATTAAAAATTAAAGAGAGAGTTTAATATGTTATGCTTTTCTAGATCCATATGGTTGTTATGTATTTTTAAGTCGGCAAATAGTATAGAACCTCCAGATTTACTATTTGTTTCTAAACCAAATAATGAGCATGTTTGTATCGCCGATGGTAATGTCTACGATTCGGGTATTGGATGGATTTATCCGATTGTAGACAACAAAGAAAAATTACCAAAAATAGGTAGGTTGACAAAATATGGTCTCTTTTTGTTACAACTTGATCGGTTGGAATTTGAAGAAATTTCAAAAGTGGAAAGAAAGTAGTACAAGTTGACTAGTTGATTTCGTCATTTATTTTATCGTTTGAAATTAACAATTGCTACCTAAAGTACACGGTAATTTCTTCCAAAAGTTCACGGTTAGATATACTCGAGACGTGGCTATAATGTAGCCGTATAGCTATCTGAAGCGGTTAGTACTTTTTGTGAATGTGAAAAAGGAACATATTTGAATACATTATTTGAACTAATTAAATTATCTTAATTGCTTGTTATTAAAAGATATTAGGTACATAATGGTATACTAATGGATTTTAGATAAGAATAGTATTTAATAAAGTTCTCAAACAAACGTATAATACACCTGATTTTAAATGTTTCTCTTACTTTAAAAAAAAAGTAAACACTTAAAGCAAATCATCTCAAATTCAAATAAGTGGAACTGCAGAAGGAATAGGTAGCATAATAGTTTATTTAAAGATCGAGCACTTGAGAAATTAAAACTAGGTTTTACTCGCAGAAGTATCAGGTTCTCATATATCCTTAATAACTCTGTAGGTTACGCCCACCTTATATACTTATTAGGGGCTCGATTGTCGCACTTTTTGTTCTGACATTGTTTCTTCATGAGAAAAGAAGAGATAAGATGTGATATTATTATTATTAAAGGAGGCTCTCTAAAATTACGGTCTCGTTTACCAACATTCGGTCACTCTGCCTCTGCTATCGTACTGAATGAACCTTCAGTGCACCATATTTGTGCCTAAACTTCTCGCTTATTATTTAAACTATCATTTTTGTACTTCTGATTTTTTGTTCTAGTTTCAAATTTTGTACCTGATATAAAAAATGACTACGACTGCAACTTTTCCGATTCGAAATATTGCAGCGAGGTGTGGCAGATGGAGGACTGGCAATATTCCAAGTTTGGTACGCACGATTTGAAACCAACCTTAGATAGTCGATGGGACGGTAAACGGCTTGTATTAAATGTTTAAAAAGGAATAACTTTTATATTATTGCAGATTTTCCCTTGATGTACACCTCGAACACAACTAAACAGTTTAGTGTTAAAACAGAGATACCTAATACATTTCACGTAGGTTTGTCGGTGCGTTCGGACAAAAATGCAGAAATATTTTTGTGCGAAGGATGGAATCCTCTCACTCATTGGTGTTATTACATCAACATAGGGGGTCCAGATAACAAACAAGCCTTTTTGAAGAAATACAAAAGTATTCCTGATAAAATTATGAAAAATGATACTAAACTAAGTAAATACAAGGTTTGCATTTGAACTCGACTACTTGTACAATTTACAGCTTTCGTTACATTTTTCAAATTGTAGAGTGACGTTCGTATTATATCGGAAGAAGATTGGAAAACATTTGGAATAGTGCTAGGAGAAAACGGCACTTTAAAAGTAGTAGATACCTTTGACAACACAGTGCTTATAAATTACACCGATAGCAAACCACTAAAGCCTATATATTTACTCCTCCGAAGTAAATATAGTAAGGCTCTCTGGAAAATACATAACAGTAGGTGTTTGAAACGTTTAATTCTCTTAAATTATTGCATATTTTTATAGATAGGTACGCTTTTACTAACAAAACGAGAACAACCCAATTAGGGCCTAATTTTAATATTCAAGGGCACAATCTCTGTGTAACTTTGTATGTTTCAATATGCAAACAGTGCAAAATTACATTTTTTATGGTGATAAACGGAGAGAATAGAACTTTACAAGAGCTCACTAACCGAGGCGTAAGTTACTTGTAATTATTATTAACTCAAAATTCGTCAAAACTTTATTTTTAGACCGAAGAAAATTTAGTGTGGAAGAAAATTAAATTAGTATACGATAATATTTACGACGATAATTTAACATTGTTTGTTGAAACTAAATACGTGGATAATAGTGTTCGCAATGGATTTTGGGCAATAGACGATGTACGCATGTGTACAAAAAATGGTAACTCGAATTTTAAATCGATTGTATCGAGAAGTAATTTTGAACAATTACAGAAATAAAGGTAACTCGATTATTAACACCATCAACCTTTCGCGATCCGGAAAAGTCAAATATTCTGTGTCAAGCTCTTAAACAGCCGAGTTGGCGCCCGACTCCACATATAATATCGCCAACTCCTGCAGGTAAATAAATGTGAAAGTCCTTTGAAGATTATCGTTTAAAATCAGTTAATTTGAAGCATTTTTTTAATTCAAATTAATTACAGAAGTATTAACTTCCACATCTGTAAAGCCAACATCTTTAAGGTTGACTTGGAAGAAACCCATAGAAACTCAAGATAACTTTCAGAGATATTACATAGTGCACTATGAGGTTTGTCAATTTAAAAAGTTATTAAACATCGAATAATTTAACAATTAGTCCATATAAAGTGATTCAAAAATGAATTAAATATTAAATAGCTCTTTTGTGTAAATATCTAACAATATTAATTGAATTTAATTTTGTTTTTGGGCCAAATTTTTTAAAAATGGGTAAGCAACCATTGTTGGACCACTTGATATGGAATACCTCTTGTATTTATTTTCTTGTGACTTCTTCATAAGTCGTCAATTTATAGGGAGCCGACACTTGCATCGATAATCGCACAGTGTTAAATCCTCCAAGAAATAAACAAAGAAGAAAATCGCAAAACTTTGTAATTACGAGATCAAACAATATTATTATAAAAGATCTAATTCCATTCACTCATTACAACATCACGCTTTTAAATTTGATCGAAGATAATGCCGAATCTCTCACATTAAATACACTACCCACAGGTAAAAAGGTCGGCGTAAATATTCATCTTGTAAACAATTTGTTTGTAGAAGTTCCTAATAAAAAAGAAATTCCCAAAAACATTAAGGTTAATTTTTTGGGAAGTGTAAATACTACCTTGCAGTGGGACAAGGCCGAATGTAACGAAACATATGGACCGGTGTTTTATCAAATAAATATGAGGAGCGACGATGGGCGCGACAATCAAAGCATTATAGAAGTTAGAAATTATCATACTTTTAAAAACTTAATTCCGTTTACAAAGTACAAAGTAGAAATAAATACTGCAAGAAAACTACAATACTTTAATGACACTAAAATGGTAATTAAGGTCCTCTATAATTTTACCACACCACCAGGAGGTATGAAGAAAATATAAAATTATTGGCGTCCAATAGAAAATTTTTTGTAGTTGCTTCAAAGGTAGAAAACTTGGAGTTGTATGCAATAAGTTCGACTACGGCAAGTCTTCGTTATAACTTGGCTAAATATTTAAGAGGCGTTCCGACGGACGTTCAAATCAGATGGTGCAACCCATTACTTTTAGAAGCGTGTAATATGGATATAAAAAATTTAACAAAGTGTCCATTGTGGAGCGATAAATATTGTTTGAAAGTGACTAATTTAACGAGAGGATTCAATTATTCTTTTTTGGTGTCGCTCAAAAATGATAAAACCCACGCTTTTGGATACGAATCTCAAGTGTCTGGAATGGCACAAGAACGGGGTATGCCTTTTTTTCTAATAATTTAAAATAATAACTGAGGATAAGTTGACAAAGTTATTTTTAGCACCCGGTCCACCTCTCAATGTGACTTATAAAATGATCGACTGTACCCAAATCAGAAATTATTGCAAATTAAATATTAGTTGGGTTCATCCGTATTACCAAAATGCAACAATCACTATGTTTGAAATTCTATTAAACGAAACGAGTTACACCATAGCGACTGACTCATTACAAACTATACACGCAGTATCGATGGTCGAGGATGAAAAATATCAACAAAAATATTCCTACTCGGTAAGTTTTTGACTTTTATTTTTAATTTGTACCTAATATAAATGCTCTATAGATAAATTTTGTGCCCTACAATACACCTTATACAATTGTGATATGGGCCGTAAATGGAGTGTATAAAGGTAGACCCACTTCGATTAAAATTAAAACTAAAAACGTTCGTGATTACATAGATCAAACTCCCAAATTTCTGAATCGTACAAACGAAACTATCACTTTTAAACTTCCACCACTCGATTGGAGATTACGTACTAGCAAACTAATTATTATTGCTCAAGACTACAATAAAAATGGAAACCCTTTGAATGAAGAGATAAGCAAACTTGAAGTATTTCGAAATAATCACAAATTATGCAATAAATATGGAAATTCGTGGATTGCTGGTTCTATCAATGTAAGTCGTTTAAAAGAAGAAATAGAAGACAGAGCGATTATTTTTAAATGAAACTGAATTTGTTTTAGATTAACGATAATTCGACTTCGATCATTGTCTTAGGAGACAATTCAACGACATATCTACCTCAGTTAAATAAAACAGTAAAGAATAAACCGTTAAAACCAGACACGGAATACTGCATCACTTTTGTATTGTTCAACAAATATAAAGATAACGAAAATTTAGTACTATATCACGAGAGAAATCTATTCACAGAACCCAATTGGACCGAATTTAATTATCAAATAGACGACCCACATAAAATAATTAGTCCGGCAGCGTATTTAGTGCCTGTGCTACTTATAATTTTGATAGGAGGATTTGGTGCATGGTTCACTTACAGGTGAGTTTCAAAAATATTGAGAGGAATTAAAATTAGTACCCCGATGGTATCTAGTATCTCTTATACTGAGTGTCACAAGCTCGATATGTTAGTTCCTATTATAGATTTCATTCAAAACCAGATTGAACTCGAGACCAGAGACAAGGCAGGATTTCAGACAGGGCCCCTTTAATAAAATTTACCCAGGTCGGTGACGTCGAGCCCATCTGCCCCTGACGCCCTGACAAGTTGATCGCGACACATTTTTAAGATAAAAAGTAGATCTTATGTACACTGCAATAGAGTATCGGTGTTTATTCAACCGCCCGAGGGCTTGAATTTTAATTCGATAGCTACATAACCAACCAATCCTTGCTAAAATGTTCAAATAAATTCATCTTTGCTTCCACACAGGCAATGTGGTGCTTAGATATTTAGGAAGTTGGAATAATATCTCCAGTCAATTGCAGTTGTTACGCGATTATCACACTGTTGACATTTACTGCACCTTAAATTTGAACGGACTATAGAATAGGAACCGAGATATCAAGCTCGAACTGTCGGAGAACTCTTATAATAAATTAAATTTTTAGGTATTTAAGAAGAAGGCGGTATCGAAACAACGATAATGGTGATCATATTTACGAATCGATGCCTTTCGATGACTACATGCCCGGTTCTTTTGCCAATCGAACTTACGATAAATTAATTCACGATTGAATTAGATAATACGGTTTTGTGATTTAAACTGAAGGTTGTGTTTTTGGTTGAAATATCAGCATTTTAAGGTCTGTTTTAAAATTTTTGTCCAAGTTTAATTTAGGTTTCTGTGGTTTTAAAAAAAGTGGTTACTTAGTAAGATTTGTTTTAGATTTAGGCTTGGCGTATTTCTTAAATTACTTGCCAATAGTTTTAACACGTGTGGCTGCCGCGTGCACCGCCAGCGGTAAAATCGTTCTTTGTATGTGACGCCGTTTAAAATATATGATGCTATTACCAAAAACGTCATCGTAGTTTTGGAATTCCCCTACATATTATGAAAATGACTAATTTCTCTCGAGATAGGTTGCTTGGAACGCCGAACCACTTCGACTAGTGATTTCTTGTATGCCACTCGATCTAAACTTCATATAATTTTCCATGTAGCATGAACCGCCAGCTTCCAAACAACGATTTTACACACCCGAAAATTTAACCACCGGCGACTCAGTCGTAGTACAGGGAATAAGTACTTGTGGCAGCCGGCGGTGCAAGGTACCTTTTTGGTAATATTTACCAAAATCACTGTCGGCAGCCAACGTGTTAATATTGACGAGATTTTTATTTTTCAGATTTTTTAAATAGAAAATTTTCTCTGGTGATTAGTTTACACTAACGTCCATTTTCATTTTCTTAAAGTCGTCATTTACTTTAGCATACCCATGGTTTCTTAGAGCAACTTTAGTACTTTTAAGGCTACTTTAAGATAAAGTGCTCGTTGAGGTTCAAGTACTAATGTACTAAAGTTGCTCTAGGAAACCATGGATATGCTAAAGTAAATGACCACTTTAAGTTAAAGTTGATTATGAAAATGGACGTAAGTTTAAAATATTTCCTCGTAGTCAAAAGACTTGCTTTGACATTTTGTTTTATATTGGATCAGGTAAAACACATTCAGAGGCTCACAATTCGAGTTCTACTTGAATTTAGAGCTTCTTGTCATGGCAGGCAGGCATGTCAGGGCCGGATTATCCATATAAGAAAATGGGTCATAATTTTTATCTTTTAATTGTAAATTTCCACAATTCACAATTCAGTATCGCTGCAATATTAGTTTGGGAAAAATATCAAAATTTTGCTAACAATTACTTTTTCGAATTTGAGGAAGGCTCAAAGTAATGAGAAACAATATTTTAGAGAAGTTGAGGCTCGCACTTTGGTAATTACATATCTCTAGCTGCAATCTTTCACTTATAGCTGATCCTATAAAAGCCGCATTAATTTTAATGGGGCATTAAATTAATTCAAAGTGTTATCGACCAAGAATTAGAAATCACAAAGAGCAAATCAAAAGTTCAACGTTAAATTTAGTTCTTATTCAAAATATTCCTAGAGGTTCTGAAGAATTATTTGGTTTGCCCAAAAATGGCAATTCTTTGGGAAAGCTAAAACTTCTAACTTTGAGCAGAATGTGAGCTATTTCTTCAGGAACATATACAAAAGTACGGAAAGAGAGCCTTTATCTTAAAGTTGTCCCGAGCCTGGGTCTTAATCCAGCCCTTGCAGTATTATGCAAAAAGGCAGCAAAACAAATTCGAGATGCCTAAATGTGATTCTCAGAAAGGCAAATTTATTATCGATTTGATGTATTATAAACTTTAATATCCGATTGAATTAGTGTACTGCATGTATTAATAGAACTAATTAATAATTTTGCTACTATTAATGGAGAAATTTTTATTTATAATAAATACTTGTGTTTTAATTGCACTGTTATAGTGATGGTAATTTGTAAACCGTTTATGGTACTTAAAGAAGGCGCTTTTATTTATTTTAATCTGTGATATTGTACACTGCAATTATTTGATATTGTAACAAATTAAACGGTTAACATTTAACTCGATGTAATATCAAATAAAATTATATGATAATGTGATAAAAAATTAATTCTTTTGCGTTTCTTTGTAATTCATCTCACGCGCAATTTTAAAGAAAATTCCAACTATTAACATTCCTGAAAACATTAGCACGTCCAAAAAGAAAATGGGTCTCCGGAAAAATCAATACCGACGAAATTCTCACATGAACTGGTTGAAACCACGTGAAAATAATATTATTACAAAAAAATCAATATTAGGTCAAACGCAATTAATCACTTTTAATTAATTAAAGTGTAATCATCGCCTTGTTATTAAAAATGAGAAAAAATCGCTAGTAGTATGCCCAAAAAAATTGAATTTAGTGTAATACATGCCACAGGTACGGTAAATATAATTCAATTCTTATTAAAAGTTTAACATTCCTTTTAAAAAAGGCGAAGATCCCAAATATAGAGTAACGGAATTAAATGTACACGGACCAACTGTTAAAGGATGGCAATCTTTAAAAAATTGTGATTATCCCCAAGAAGTTATGATACAACTAGCAAAACAATGCAGCTTGACAAAAATACAAATTTTAGCTCACCAATATTTGATTCGTAAGTAAAAATGATTTCGTACGTGCAAAAAAATAAAATATAATTTTTAAGCCTCCAAATTAGAATTATTCACCAGCAATCAAGATACAAACACAATAGAAGACGTAAATAACATTAGTTGGGACTATTTAGGGTATATTACGTTATCGGATAACCAAAGTACCGGATTTAAAAGCAGAGAATTGAAGTCTGTCAATGTACCAACGTGTGTGGCCTCGTATTTAAAGTTAAAGCTTAGTAAAAATCACACTAATGCCTATAATATAAATAACCAAGTAAAAGTATACTGTTCAACTATAACTTTCTAATAAGTTTCCTCCTTTTTAGATCAGTTTGATAGCTATTAATATATTAGGTAACGAAATTGAAAATCGAAGACTCTCTAATCCGGAAAATGTAGCAGATAAGCTGAACAACATTATTAATGATCCCGAATATTCGTCTCCTTACGACGATTTAGCATTCGAAATGTACGTCGACATAAACGCCGCAAATATTATTAGGAAAATGGAATTGAAGAAGCATCTAGCTGTTTTAAGTGAGTTGCATTTTTAAAGTAAAGAGTCCGGCAGAATGACCAACCTATTTAAAATGTTAATAACTTCCTCAAATTTTTGAAACGTAAACCAAAAACGTGTGAGTTTTAGTTACACAATAAATTAATTTTTAAAACGTTTTGCAAAGGTTAGCCCCCCCATCTTTTAGCACATTGAGCGAAGCATCTCCAGAAATTTTGTCCAACTAATTATTTTATTAGCACAATTTTCATTGACAGTACTTTGGAATTACATGTTATTCAAAATATTTAAAAGACGTTGTCTTTAAAATTTAATTTTCTTGGAGAATAATTTCTTTTGCAAATTAAAAATTGAAGAAGTTAGTCAATATTTCATATTACAAAGGTCTAGATTTTACCAAGTTCCGAATAAGTAGATTATTCGAACTTTTCATAATTTAAGATGAGCGTTTCGAATATGCAAGAAAACTTAAAGAAGCAATGGAAAGCTTACGCACAGCAGGACAAAGATTGGGTAAAAACGACTTAGAAAAACGCCACGCAATTGAAATGGAAGATTACGAACGTGCGAGGCACAAAAAAACCCAGATGGAAGAGTTTCGTACCGAAGTTTATAAAAATTTGCTTGTGGAACAACTTTTAGAAGTTGATGGTGTAAGTAAATCAATACTAACGAATTCTCAGCCAAAAATAAATAATTTTCAGGTTTGTCCAAAAAATGACGATTGCACCGATGAAGTAGACACGAGTAGAAAAAATTTAATGTCGCCCACTTTGAAAATTCCAGGCGATAAAAGATCAAACTCTCCTAACACGCCTCATATTTATCAAGGACCAGTTTCACCTCTCCATCATCACAGGCAAAGTCCTAAGACTAGTTCTCCTAATACAGGAAGTCCAACTAACATTCAGTCGAGAAATTCGGCAAGAAGAAGGAATAAATCGGCTGGGGCTGTAGTTAAAACAAGTTATGAACAGTACGAAGAGAAACCTTTACCTACATTAAGGCAGTAAGTACACCGGCAACCTGTAAACAGTGGTTTGGAAGTATCTGGAAATACAAAATAATATTTATAGTTCACAAACGAACGAATTTCTTCGAGAGTGTCAGTTAGATTACGATGGAAAAACAGCATCTAAATTAACAGAAAGAGAAAGAAAGCAGGCAGCTCTTCCAATATTAGTTTTTGGGAGTGATTTAGTTGAAAAATTCTATTCGAAACAATATTTGGATAAAGAAGAAGGTTTAAACGAACTGAAAGAAGGTCTAATCGCATATAATAATACTCGGATGCATACGGCCAACAAAACCGGAAGGGCCGCAATCTTTTTACTGCATCGCGCTTTAAGAGATAAAGTATTTTCCGTATACAATTTGGCTAACGAGGTTATTAGATTATATTTCGTTCAATTTGTTCCCGGAAGGTTGGTTACCGATAAATACGCCCAATAAGTCTCATAAATACAAATTTTTAATTTTTAGAGTTTCTCCTGCTGAAACTGCCAGAAGTGTTGATAAATTGTTACCAGAATTATTAACAAAATCGGGCGATACAAGTACGAGGATCCATCACATGGCAGTGCATACAATTTTAACTATGGCAGATTGCAAGAATGTGAGGTAAAATTAATTTTATTGCCCTTAAATAAATAACGAGCAGTTAAAGTATTGCTTTATGTGGTATTGTGAAATTAGTCATTTTTTAAAATGCTTTCTTTCCCTAGAGATTTGAACATAATCCCTGCACATTTGAGTAGAAATTTAAACAGTAATACGCACCCACGGCTAGCGCTAAGCCGGGCTGAAATGGTCGAACAACTAATTATCAACCACGGAATTTCAACAGACAAGCAAAGGTATTTCTCGAGGTTCTTCCACACTTAATTCTTATTTAAATTTTGATCATTATACAAATTTCAAAAGCCTCCTGGTTTGGGGCAACCTGTGTAGCACTGTAAGGAGCTTAGTTAAAACGTTAATCTTCAAGTACAATTTTATTTTTTTGTTTTACTATTTACAAAAATTCGAATTTTGAAAAATGGTTTTTAAACAATTTGGTAATTCTAGAACTATTAAATTAATTAAACTCAACATAAAAATACAAGGGATGTATGTAGCTACTGAAAATACTCAATAGACACTTTAATCATTATGTTATAATTAAAATAATTAATACAATTTTAGTGGACTTACTTGTCGAACCTTATCCGAATTTGGGTTAAGCGGTTTACATCATCCAGCCGAACCCGTACGAAAAGTCGCCGAACGCATATTAGTACTAGTTTATAAAGTAAACCCCAGGTTAGTCAGAAAACAACTGCCACCCGATGACGATATAACAAGAAGAAACTTGCTATATAGACAGTTATTTCACGAATTCGATATGATCGATATGTTAAGAAAAAAAGAAATGTTAGAAAGAAATCGTCTCATACAGCAATGCTCCGTTAACTCGAATCCCGACTGTTTAAGTCCAGAACATGGTCAATTTGAAATTAAAAATGGAATCAATAAGTCTAAAAGTTCATTAGATGTTCATAACAGTGGCAATGTTCCTACTCAAGACTACACCATATCTAAAAGCATTAGTGGGGGAAATATTGCACAAACAAACGGTAACGCCTCGAATGAAAAACACAGCACAAGCTCGGCTAGCGGCATTTCGAGCCCCAGTAATAATTCGCAACCGGAGGAAGAAGAAAAGTAAGTAAACACTTTAGTATATATTTTATTTGAAATTACACTTTATTAAAAAAATGTATAAAACTAAATTTCCTCGAATTTACTTTTTAGACATTGCATTTTTTGTCACCAATCTGAAAGCATAATATTTGTAACAAATAAGTCGATGAATTCCCATTACTGGAGATCGTGTCCGATGTTAGTACGTTGCAGTGAATGCAGTCAAGTAGTAGAAGTCTCTGCGCTATCCGAACACCTAATTATGGAGTGTGAACATAAAGATCTTTACATGCAGTGTTCACAATGTTTGGAGGCTGTAATGTTAAACGACTATAAACAACATCTAAACATTTGCATAGGTAAATGTAAAAATACAATTTTAATAATAACGTAACAACTACGACTTTCATTTCCAGCTTTAATCGAAGGATGTAATAAGTGTCCCTTGTGTCACGGAAATATCGAAGACGAAGAAAATAGTTGGAAAAGTCATTTAATGGGAGATAAAGCGTGTGCAAAAAATATGCGAATTAAACATAATCACAAACAAGTAACTATTCAACTTTAAATTAACAGTTTAAATTCGATCGGTAGCACATTTATTATTAAGGTTCAGTTTCTCAAATAAATAAGTGTAGTACTTACTAACAAGCCAAAGATTAACCAAGGTTTTCGTTCAACATTAGTAAACAAATAAAAATAGTTATATGCATATTACTCTGAATGAATAGTCAAACGTTTTGTTTGAAAATAATAGTCAATTAATAAAGTATAATTTCTGCAATAAAAGGATGTATGAGGGTTGTTAAATTTCAAACAATTTATCTAGAAAACGGCGTAAAGAAAATCCCATTTGAAAGTGTGCCGGTAAAAGTTTATCCATTTAAAAATAAACGCTCTACATAAAAGAGTTGTCTCTTTTTAAAGCTACTTGTTGCATCTGCCATAAATTAACCTTCTTTTAAAATTGTGATTAATTAACTTCTAATTTATCAAATTCGACTATGACTCGACTAAAATTTCGTCCAAATGCTAATGTAAAGCGAAGTATTTAAAATTATAGTGGCTTTTAATAATTATTATTAATGTTAAAATATAAATTTGTAACTATATAGTAGTTTTTTAATGTCTGTTTCATTCCAAAAAAAAGAATTAAAAAAATTAACTTACGTTTACTCGTTACTTGCATTATCTGCTACATCCTCTTCTTCATCTTTTAAATCCGACTTTTTAAACTTGTTCACCGCTAGAATAACCAAAAGAATACAACTTTTAAACAACTTCAAATGTAACACCCCTTACTGAATTTGGAGCAGTCACCACCTAACAAACGCAGAAAATGTACGGTACTAGGCAAAGGAGTGTAACATCTTAATGATTGAGTTCCACGCCATCCACTTATATGTAAGATCAATTCATCTGTCGAATCTTTGTAGATTAAAACGAAACTACCTGAAGCTAAAGTGACAACGTTAATAATAATTCTAATACGTTGTAAATGAACCCCAACATACACACATAAGTGAAAAAACTTTAAATGAGAAAATTTGTTTTCCACCGAGTGCCTCGGGAATCGAACCCAAGACCTTGCTATTTCCGGTAGCACGCCTATACCCAATACACTACGGAGGCCAACATACTTTCAACAAGCCATCCGGCATTGTTTAAATGCGTCGAGACAGCGAAATATATATAAATCAAATTAGTATGGATACAACAATCATACGTGAATAAATTACAAATTTTTAAATATTTAGGGTTAATTAGTTAGATAGATCTAATACGTTGTAAATGAACCCCAACATACACACATAAGTGAAAAAACTTTAAATGAGAAAATTTGTTTTCCACCGAGTGCCTCGGGAATCGAACCCAAGACCTTGCTATTTCCGGTAGCACGCCTATACCCAATACACTACGGAGGCCAACATACTTTCAACAAGCCATCCGGCATTGTTTAAATGCGTCGAGACAGCGAAATATATATAAATCAAATTAGTATGGATACAACAATCATACGTGAATAAATTACAAATTTTTAAATATTTAGGGTTAATTAGTTAGATAGATCTAATACGTTGTAAATGAACCCCAACATACACACATAAGTGAAAAAACTTTAAATGAGAAAATTTGTTTTCCACCGAGTGCCTCGGGAATCGAACCCAAGACCTTGCTATTTCCGGTAGCACGCCTATACCCAATACACTACGGAGGCCAACATACTTTCAACAAGCCATCCGGCATTGTTTAAATGCGTCGAGACAGCGAAATATATATAAATCAAATTAGTATGGATACAACAATCATACGTGAATAAATTACAAATTTTTAAATATTTAGGGTTAATTAGTTAGATAGATCTAATACGTTGTAAATGAACCCCAACATACACACATAAGTGAAAAAACTTTAAATGAGAAAATTTGTTTTCCACCGAGTGCCTCGGGAATCGAACCCAAGACCTTGCTATTTCCGGTAGCACGCCTATACCCAATACACTACGGAGGCCAACATACTTTCAACAAGCCATCCGGCATTGTTTAAATGCGTCGAGACAGCGAAATATATATAAATCAAATTAGTATGGATACAACAATCATACGTGAATAAATTACAAATTTTTAAATATTTAGGGTTAATTAGTTAGATAGATCTAATACGTTGTAAATGAACCCCAACATACACACATAAGTGAAAAAACTTTAAATGAGAAAATTTGTTTTCCACCGAGTGCCTCGGGAATCGAACCCAAGACCTTGCTATTTCCGGTAGCACGCCTATACCCAATACACTACGGAGGCCAACATACTTTCAACAAGCCATCCGGCATTGTTTAAATGCGTCGAGACAGCGAAATATATATAAATCAAATTAGTATGGATACAACAATCATACGTGAATAAATTACAAATTTTTAAATATTTAGGGTTAATTAGTTAGATAGATCTAATACGTTGTAAATGAACCCCAACATACACACATAAGTGAAAAAACTTTAAATGAGAAAATTTGTTTTCCACCGAGTGCCTCGGGAATCGAACCCAAGACCTTGCTATTTCCGGTAGCACGCCTATACCCAATACACTACGGAGGCCAACATACTTTCAACAAGCCATCCGGCATTGTTTAAATGCGTCGAGACAGCGAAATATATATAAATCAAATTAGTATGGATACAACAATCATACGTGAATAAATTACAAATTTTTAAATATTTAGGGTTAATTAGTTAGATAGATCTAATACGTTGTAAATGAACCCCAACATACACACATAAGTGAAAAAACTTTAAATGAGAAAATTTGTTTTCCACCGAGTGCCTCGGGAATCGAACCCAAGACCTTGCTATTTCCGGTAGCACGCCTATACCCAATACACTACGGAGGCCAACATACTTTCAACAAGCCATCCGGCATTGTTTAAATGCGTCGAGACAGCGAAATATATATAAATCAAATTAGTATGGATACAACAATCATACGTGAATAAATTACAAATTTTTAAATATTTAGGGTTAATTAGTTAGATAGATCTAATACGTTGTAAATGAACCCCAACATACACACATAAGTGAAAAAACTTTAAATGAGAAAATTTGTTTTCCACCGAGTGCCTCGGGAATCGAACCCAAGACCTTGCTATTTCCGGTAGCACGCCTATACCCAATACACTACGGAGGCCAACATACTTTCAACAAGCCATCCGGCATTGTTTAAATGCGTCGAGACAGCGAAATATATATAAATCAAATTAGTATGGATACAACAATCATACGTGAATAAATTACAAATTTTTAAATATTTAGGGTTAATTAGTTAGATAGATCTAATACGTTGTAAATGAACCCCAACATACACACATAAGTGAAAAAACTTTAAATGAGAAAATTTGTTTTCCACCGAGTGCCTCGGGAATCGAACCCAAGACCTTGCTATTTCCGGTAGCACGCCTATACCCAATACACTACGGAGGCCAACATACTTTCAACATGTTGGCCTCCGTAGTGTATTGGGTATAGGCGTGCTACCGGAAATAGCAAGGTCTTGGGTTCGATTCCCGAGGCACTCGGTGGAAAACAAATTTTCTCATTTAAAGTTTTTTCACTTATGTGTATATGTTGGGGTTCATTTACAACGTATTAGATCTATCTAACTAATTAACCCTAAATATTTAAAAATTTGTAAGTTAATAATAATTATATGCTAATTACTATAGAACTCACATAAGTTTTCTACCCTCTTCTGAAGAGTTTCTGATAGAGAATCGATTGTAGGAGGCTTTTGAGGATTGTCATTTAATAATAGAGTAATTAAATCGTCTCGAGGAATTTCGACCTTACGCTTTTGTCCCATAAAATGAAAAATACTTTCCAAACCCTCTTGAGCGAGTCTACAATAATTACTCATATTTAATAAACTAGAACGCGATTTTTGTAAATTTACCTAAATGCACACTTCATGTGGCGATTATCAGTTCTAACAAAACTTCTAATTCCGGTATTGATAAATTTGACCTTAGAGAGATTTTCCATCACTAAATTTTTAACAGCAGGAGAAGCGAAGTAAATATTCTTTTTTTTACCCTTGAGACATCTAGTAAGAAGGCACTTGCAGTCAAACTCGTCTGAAATTTCATAGAAGGACTTAATTTCTGACCACACTGCTTCGTCATCTTTAAAAAACACAAATGGGTCCTCTCTGTAACCGTCAAACTTTTTCTTTCTAGAACTGAAAGTAGGGCTTCTTTCGTGGGCGCGTTTTCTTGTGTGTTCTATTTCGCCATTTGAAGTACTAACACTACCCGACGGTTCAGAATCTTCTACCCCTACAAGCTCTTCTGTTTTGAGAGTGATCGGCTTTAATTTCTCTAAAACTGCGACAAAAAATGCACCCGTGTTTTGTTGGTGTGGTAAAATTCGAATGCTGCAAATATGACGTTAAGATTAAATGATGGAAGTTAAAATATTGTTTTACCATCGATTTAGATTATATTTGCTTCTATCTTCCAGTTTTGGGGGGAACATTTGGGGTCGTATGACAGTTTTCCATTTTTCAGGAACGTCGTCGAAAGAATTGAAAAATTCCAAGAATTTCGTTCCCACCAACCACGTCTCCAAACCTAAAAAAGTTATCATAAGTTCTTACATAAAATTATCTTTCTTCTGTAGTTTTTATATTCATTATCAGACTGTAGTAGTGCAATAAAATTGGGTTTTCAAAGGAAAATTAGCACACAAAAAATTTCACTTTTTAAGAAATCAAAGAGTAGATTTTGGACAACAGTCTATGTTCTGATCTTCTTTAAAACTTAATTTTATTGTACTAAAACTAATTGTACTGTAGGCACTACCATAGATAAAGTATACCTGTGTATTATTAATCAATGGTAGGTAACGAAATAAATTCATAATTACCGGGAGACCTCTTTAATTCTTTTAATTCGTTGCTAACGTCCACCAATTGGAAAGCTCCATTTGTTTCTGATAATAATCTGTGAATTACTGCTTCATTTTCTAAAGGATTTAACGAACAAGTAGAATAAACTAAACGTCCTCCGACGGTTACCAATTCTGCTCCACGTCTCAAAATTCTCGACTGAACACTACGAAGAATAGGCGTGTTAATGTTAAGATAAATAATATTACTTAGGAAATGAGAAATCTTTCAAATATTTCAAATTATAAGTTAAAGATGTAGTCAAAATGCTATCTTACATATGTTGATGCAAACAATTTGCAGGAGTCCATTTCATCCAAATATCAGGATTTTTTCTTAAAGTTCCATCCCCCGAACAAGGAACATCGCATAATACTCGATCAAATTGTACCTTAAAAATATCTTAATAACGACGATATAATAATTACTAATTTCAGCTACCTGCTTAGGAACTCCATTTTCATCGGTCTCCGAAAAATTTGGTAAAACTGCACTATCATGATTAATGACAGCCATACATGGAGAATTAAGACGTTTGGCTTGATGGACCAACATGTAACAACGTTTATTATCGATGTCGTTGGCGACAACATAGCCTTTAGGCAAAATTTCATCGGTGTCGGCGTGCAAAATTTCGATTATTTGCGCCGTTTTTGAGCCAGGGGCTGCGCACATATCCAATATCTTATGATGCGACTTAACGTCCAAAAGTAGCGGAGGTATCATGCTCACAGTTTCTTGTCTCGAAATAGTGCCATTTTCAGTTTCCGTGATTAAAAAATTGTGAAGTTTGAAATAAGCCGCATTGCTTCTTATGGCCTTTCTAGACAACTCAAGTTGCCACGCTAATTTATCTGGATACCTACAACAGTATTTCATGATTAATCGGTGTAACCAAAGCTACTATCATTTTTACCAAGGCAGTGGTGCAATCCCAGCCGACTCTTCACCATCTGTACAATTTTGATTTAAACACTCCTGAAGAAACTGTCCCTGAATTATTTCCAACATTTTTTTCGCTTCCTCTTTTGAGCCGGTAATACGAAACGTAGATGGTAAGTCAGATTTAATAGCTGTAAGAAAGTTAGGCCACTCTTCATCGCTACATATTTTTTGAGTCTAAAAAATTCCGAGTGAAAATTACTTGCGTAATGCAGTAAACAGCTTACCTGATAATATTTTACAAATTTCTCGTTCTCTTTAACTATGTCTTGATACGGTTTTCTTTCTTTACTTGATTCGCCGCCCTTCAAAATAAATTTTAATTAACGACATGATACATTTTAAGTAAAATGTATTAAAGAATTACATTTTTATTTTTCTTAAAGAAGGGTTTTTTTCTTCCCATGTTACTTAAGAATCTCACACGTAAAAGCCTAATAATTAAATAACTGTGGGACTAAAAATTATATAAAATTTCTAATCTAACTGAATACTGAATCTAACCTCAATTATAATGTACACAACGCACGTGAACGCGGATTATAACTGACGTAACCATGCAGTGACCGCTGTGACGTAATCACTAACCTGCGCAAACTTTTATATACAAGGCACTACAAAAAAATACATAATAGAATTTAATATAAACTGCATTTAAGGTTGTTCAGAAGGAAATCCAAGTATATGAGAAGTTTTTGAAATTTTTACAGTATATTCTTTGCATGATAAAGAACATTATGGCGAAATTTGAACTTAATCCTGTTCTTAGTTGTTGAGATAAAAAATTCCAAAGTTGACTGTTTTGTGCACTTTTTTACATTGCTTATATGCAAACTAGGGTTTGCACACTCATTAAAACCCCATTATCCCAGCACCCAGAAATGACAATCTTACCAAAAACCACCAAAATATTTATGAAAGTCTTACAAACAAGGGTACAAAATTTCAAAAAAGTCCTGTTTCTAGTTTCTGAGAAAATTAAATTATTGTTTAAAGAAATAGTACAAAAGCTATCAATCATCATTACGCTTGGCAACGTTGTTACATGAGATAAATTGGAAAAAGCGCGCACGATTCAAATAAAAGTGATGGGTTATTTAAAGTTTTAATAAAAACAATAATCATTGATCTATTTTTATAAAAATGAAATTATTCAATTTCCCAAAGTAACGGAACGTCGTTTCGTCAACTGATAAGCTTTGCTTAAAAATTACCAAGTTTTGAAAATTTGTTCGCAATAACCTTAAACCCTCTGTCATTGTCATCTTTGGTTATGACACTACGAAAAGTCTACAGCGATGCCGTACTTTACACATCATATTGAAAGTTTTTAAAAATAAGTTTAAAAATATTTTAACCGACCAAAACTCTTTAAAAGAATAAAATTTAGAAAAAAATTGTTAAAAATTGAGTATTTTTAATAAAGAAAGCATATTTTCATTGGTTTTAAGTATTAAAATTTTGTTTATTTGAAGTTGGCAATAGATATCTTTATCCTTCTTTATCCTATGTATTTAGTACAGGACAGAGCATCCACCGCAGCTTACCCCCACTCCCCTTCTCAACAACCTTAAAAAAATAGTATGTACAACAGCAAAAGTAATTCCCAGGCTCCGGTTACTAAACTCGTCTAGCAATTACTCCATTGTCTGGGAATGTAGCACTTTCTGTAATAGTCACACAATATATATTTCCATTCGTTGCATAACAAGTTTTAATGTATTCTACTGGGAATTTTAAGCTGGAGTTGCAGAGCTAATCCAACAGCTGAAAGTATTCGAATGGACAAAGCTATAAAACTTGTAAGTGAATTTAAAAAAATACTTCTCAAGGTATATCAGAAATAAGCAACAAACCAAACTCTCTGTAGAATGCTTTCATGACCTGCAAGCAGTTTAAAAAGAATAGTATTTAGAGTACAATATTATTTATTTACTAAATAGGCAAATATAATTATTTTATGAATACACAAAATTTACAAATATTTTTAAATATTTGGATTAAACATATTTTCCTTTTTACTTAATGATATGATCATTTAATTTTTTTTTGTATTTAAAATTGTAAAAAAATACATAGTTCCAACAGTGCAAAACCTATCTTTAGTAGCACAATCAAATTCCCTCTTTTTAGGTGAATATTCAACGAATAATTGAAAATAATTAACAACTTTGTACATTACCAATAAATTCATACTTTCATAAACATGAAAGAATGCCGAAAATTTTACTTCCCTCATAGAATGCCCTACAAATGAAGTTATCTTAGATTAAATATAATAACAACGCCCATGTATCTAATAAACTTACAGAGCTAGAAAGATAAAATTCCAGCTGTAGGTACATAAATAATTTTTTTTTTATTTAATCATTTTATAACTCAAAAAATTCTTAAAATTATTTGAGTAACTATACACTAAAAACACAATAATCATCTATTTATCTATAAAAACTCATCAGTCAATAAAAGTTTCCCTCTGGAATCATCGTTCCTCTAATCTTGATCAGCTTCAGGACTTGTTGGTGAATAACTAGGTGATGATGGAGAATACCTAGGCGGGTCTGGTGAATATGCAGGACTAGCAGGAGAATAACTTGGCGAAGTTGGGGTGTAAGTGGGAGAAGTAGGTGAATACTTCGTACTGGCATTCGGCGAATATTGTGGCGAAGTTGGCGAATAACTCGGAGAAGTGGGTGAATAATTGGGTGAAGAAGGTGAATACCTTGAGCTCGCTGCAGGAGTGTGTTGTGGCGAAGACGGCGAATAGCTAGGCGAAGTTGGCGAATAACTAGGAGACGTTGGTGAATATTGTGGGCTTCCACCAGCAAAAGATGGCGAAGTTGGTGAATAGCTCGGTGAAGTTGGTGAATATTTTGGCGACGAAGGAGAATAGCTTGGAGAAGCAGGAGAATATTGAGGCGATGATGGAGAGTAACTTGGAGATGTAGGTGAGTAGCTTGGAGAAGCTGGGGAATAACGGGGGGAAGAGGGGGAATAACTAGGAGACGTTGGCGAATAACTCGGAGACGTCGGAGAATAGCTAGGGGAAGTGGGAGAGTAGCTAGGCGACGTCGGACTATATGATGGTGAAGTTGGCGAGTAACTTGGCGACGTGGGTGAATAACTTGGAGATGTTGGTGAGTAACTTGGAGACGTCGGAGAGTAACTAGGCGACGTCGGTGAGTAACTTGGAGACGTCGGTGAATAACTTGGTGACGTCGGCGAATATGATGGCGAAGTTGGAGAGTAACTTGGGGATGTAGGCGAATAACTTGGACTCGTTGGTGAATATGACGGAGAAGTAGGGCTGTAACTTGGACTAGTCGGTGAATAACTAGGGCTCGTTGGACTGTAATTTGGACTTGTAGGTGAATATCCCGGAGAACTTGGGGAATATCCTGGAGACACAGGTATCATAGAAGGAGATGCAATATGTTGGTACGCCGGACTAGACGGACTATACGATGGAGAAGCTCCTCTAGGAGATGGCAAATAAGGCGATAGTGCAGGTGACTGAGGAGTCGGCGACGACCAAGCTCCATAAGCAGGTGACATTCCAGAAGCATCTGAAGCTGCCGATGGTGAAAAAGCTGGACCTCCAGGTGTCATACCACTTCCTAGAAGATCTAAAAATTGTCATTAGTAATAGATTCTTTTAAAAAAGTCAAATCCTTACTTTGAGGAGACCAAGCACTTCCACCGACGTATGGAGTTGCTCCTTGATTCCAAGGGGTCATAGCACCTCCAGGACTCATACTTGGTGTAGCAGCTGATCCGAAGAACATGCCCGAGTTCATTATATCTCCACCATGAGCTTGAGGTATTGGAATTCCCATTTTACATTTTTCGGCGTCCAACAATAGGTCAAAGCAGCCAGTGCCCATTCGAGGCAGTTGTCCCATGATAATGTTTTCTGATACTCCTCTCATAGGATCTACTTCGGCGTGTGAAGCAGCGTCCATTAAAACATCTACAGTTTCCTCAAAAGAACATCTCATTAGAGCACCCGTATCTTGCCTATTTATACCATGGCGAGTAATAGCCATTAAATGACCTTTGGCAGTCATTACATCACACAACAAAGCAAGATGACGATAATTTACGTATAAACCATAAAATTGCAAAACAGCGTTCATTTCTTTTTCTACAGATTTTCGTACAGCTTCAATACCCAATACCTATAAGATTATGCTGTACTAATAGAACGTATTTGTAAATTATATCGTCACTTACCGAAAATATTTCGCAAATATCGTTTGAGAATGTTCGAACTGGATCTACATCACGTTCTGATAAGACTTTCATTAAACTAGTACCGTCAGTTTCCAGTAACCATTCTGCAATTGCCTTAAATTCTCCAGTCTCTGTAATAACAATTCGCTTTTTACTATCGGTTTGCGGTAAGTGCATATACACTTTGGCTATTGCTTCGATACCCTATAAAACATGAACTCTCAAATACACTACACAGAAAATTTTATAAATCAAATACCTGTAGAGTCATGTCACTCAACATATTGGCTTCAATACATCTTAAAAACATGTCGTCTTCCATTTTATCTACTTCTTCGTCTGCTCCTTCACCAAATTTACCATCATCACTAGTCATAATTCGAATGCGTAAGACTAATTTTTCTGCATTATCATCATTAAAAATGCAATTCAAGTCATCTCCAAAACCTGCATTTATTTTTTCGGCAATTTGTTCCATAGTTAATTTTTTATCTAAAAAAAGTAAAACTGTAAAATTTGCATTCTTTTAAATGTTAATTAACGCACCAGTCATCCTTTTACGATCTAGCTCAATACGTAAAAGCCACGGAGAAATTCTTGTAGGATCGAAATCGGGCATTTCGTAATAAACATTGACAAATTCTTGATCTTCTGGAATAACTGTGTTTTGAGGATCGGGATCATAATAAATAGCCGTGTTTGCAGTCACCTAATTAAAATCAAATGTAAATACACCGATTAACGATAAAAATCAAAACTTACCTTTCTCAAAGTTGTATGTTCTAAACGGCATAAGACGTTCTTGGCTTTTTCTGCATCACGTGCAGCAGCACCAGTTAAGAAAACGGTTAGAGAGGGAGCTTTTGGCTTCTTAGAAATGTTTATAATTTCTTTAAGCCTAGGCACACCAAGTGTTACGTTTTTAGACGATACACCGGCAAAATGGAAAGTGTTCAGTGTCATTTGTGTCGCAGGTTCACCAAGAGATTGTGCGGCTAAAGCACCCACCATTTCACCAGGATTAGCTTGAGCTTGTTGAAATCTGGTTTCAATTTCACCAATTAACCATTCAAACGCTTCTGTACTTAATCTGAATTCCTCCGAAACGCATTTTGTGCACAAAGTTGAACGTACCAAACACTGGAACAGTAGAGTAGCGTTTTCGTTCGCCTGTCTCGACAATCTATCATCTCCAGCTACTATTATACATCTTTGTAACAAGCCTCGAACTCCTACATAGAAAAATAAAAATTTGAAATCACTTTAGTAATCGCCCAAATAGAAAAAATTTTAGATGAAATTAAAAGAACTAAAAATGTTTACCTTGAACTACTCTTAAAGGAGAAAGATCTGTAGGTGCTCGTTTATTGATGTGGAAAATTTTTTGAACATTCCAAATCATTCTTTGTAAATTACAGGGCAACACAACTTTAGATTCTCCACTAGGAAATATTTGTCTTAAAGCCTCTCTATCTTTTTGAAGTTGATCCCATTCACGTTCCAGCTCGGATATAACTTCACCAGAGCCCATTAGTTGTCGGCTGACTTCCTCATTGAAGATTCTCCTCAAGTAACGTTCGTTACTAGGATCAAATCTAAATTTTCGCTCAAAAGCTTTATTGCTCAACTTAACGGTGGGTAAGGTTTGAAATTCTACCATTTCTCCACATAGACCATCTTCTCCATATCTTAATTGAATGAGCTGTCCAACAGAATTACGAACAGTACCATCATAGTGAACCATGACGGACTCCATAGCCTTTATTAAACGCCGCTGAATGTAACCGGTTTCGGCAGTCTTAACAGCTGTATCGATAAGACCTTCACGACCGCCCATAGCGTGAAAATAGAACTCGGAAGGTGTTAAACCGGCAAGGTAGGAATTTTCAACAAAGCCTCTTGATTCAGGACCATAATCGTCTTTGATAAAATGCGGCAAAGTACGTTTACGAAATCCAAATGGAATACGTTTACCTTCTACGTTTTGTTGACCCACACAGGCAATAACCTAATATAAAAAATGAGTAAAACTAATATACAATGATGAAAAGAAATAGTTACCTGAGAAATATTAATGTTGGATCCCTTAGAACCAGCAACCACCATAGCTTTCAGGTTGTTATATTCTGTCAAAGATTTTTTAGCCGAACCACCCGTTTTATCACGAGCATCATTTAAAATTCGGTTTACTTGATTTTCAAAAGTTTGCCTTAATGTGTTACCAGGAGTGGGTTCCAACTCCATATTATGCGCTTTTTGTATAACTTCTATTACGTCTTCTTTAGCTTTTTTAATGGCCTTTTGAATTTCTAAGTAAGTTTGCGGATCAGCAATTGTATCTCCAATACCAATGCTATGACCTTCTAAAAGAAGCCAATTGTTGATGACAGTCTGAATATTACCATAAAATCGACCACACACTTCGTGCCCAAGTTCCAAAAAACAGATGTGAAGTAAAGATCCGGCCGATGTTCCCAGTGTTTTCTTACATAGAATTCCCATAACTAACTCTCCATGTTCTACCATAACTTTGGTGTCACCGGGAGAAATCCATTTGTAAGGACCATCATCTTCATCGTCGGGATGGGTCGAATGTGTTCGAATCATATTTACATTACCGGGAATAATTAGGGAGAACAATTGTTTTCCAGTCCACAACGGTTTTGGTTTAAGAATGGACGGTCTTGGCATTTTACCATCCCAAATTGGTAAAAACATAAGTAAGTTCATCATTTGCTCTTTGTCTATAAATACATCTCTTTTTGTCATTTTTCTAACAGCTGTAAGTGTATCTTGTACAATACCCATGACGGGTTTGTTTGCTTGAGGTGTTATAATCTAAAAAGTATAAAAATAAGCAACTAATTGAATGGTATTAAGAATTTTGTTACTTGTCGAGGTGTAATATGCAAATTCTCTACTTCGGCACGTGTTTCCATACTTTGAGGAACATGCAGGTTCATTTCGTCACCATCAAAATCAGCATTGTACGGTGATGTACAACTTAAATTCATACGAAACGTTGACCAAGGTAAAACTTTAACTCTATGACCCATCATGCTCATTTTGTGCAAAGTCGGTTGTCGATTAAATATAACCAAATCACCATCTCTAATATGCCTTTCAACTCTGTAACAACAACAAAAGCATAAAATAATATTCTAAATTAATTCGTAAGAGCACAATCCACATTTAATAAAGTACGTACTTGTAGCCACACTGTAAATGTAAGTCGGATGATTTTGGATGAAAACGTAGATCGATTCTTTCTCCATTATCACGTACAATATACTTAGCACCGGGATATTGAGAATTGCCTCTTTGAACTAACTCTAACATCCTAAAAAGAGCCATTACTCCATGTGTTAAAAAAATATTTAAATTATATTTACTTATCAAAATTGAATGGTGTAACAATTTCAGGAAATGTTAGATTTTGAGCTATACTTCTAGGAATACCAACTTGGTCAATCCGTAAATTTGGATCTGGAGTGATTACTGTACGTGCCGAAAAATCAACACGTTTGCCCATAAGATTTCCACGAATTCGACCTTCTTTACCTTTGAGCCGAGCTTTTATCGCTTTTAGAGGTTTACCCGATTTTTGCATAGCTCTAAAAAATGGTAACACAATAATTATAGGTGCTGAAAAATATGAAGATAACTCGTACCTTGGCATTCCAGGCATATCATTATCGATGAGGGTGGCTACATGAAACTGTAACAATTTGATATTTTCAGCTATAACGTGAGCTGCAGCACCAGCAGATTCATTTTTCTGTAAATCATTATTTGACTTTATTATGTCGGCTAATTTGTGGGTAAGATCATCTTGATTTTTGGCCGATCCATACATAACTACAGCCGGTCTAACAGGAAGAGGAGGTACGGGCAATGCTGTTATAATCATCCAATCTGGTTTGGCAAATTTAGGATCCATGCCCAATATAAAGCATTCTTCATCTATAAAAACAAAAATTTAAAACCTCTCTTCAAATCAATTAAATATTACTTTTATCACATTTCTGTAATTTTACATTTAGTAAAACAATATAATTTAATAGATCAAAATAATTATCAGTCTCTGATGATTGACTCACCTGTTATATGCTTTAAGATTTCACAAACTCTTTCAGCAGAAAGAGCTATTTTTTTTTCTTGTGAATCTTCATTAACATGCTTCCACTCGGCACTCAGATCAAGACCAGCTCTTTTTATATTTGGTTGATAACGTCCACAACCCCCATGTCCTTGCCTGTTACCTAAATCAGATACATAACAAACCACAATTTAAAAAAAAATTATTAGCTTACCTGGATCTTCTCCATCTTTACCTACATCCATTACATCTCCACCTTCACATATATTTTTACCTTTACATAAATCGTACACAAAAGCCAATCGTTTACGTGGTTGACCTTTTGATTTCATGACTACTTCTTTAATTTTTGGATTGTTCTAAAAACACAAAAAAATTCGCAAAAAACCCACAGAGAATTAAGACAACTTACGGGACTAACTAAAAGTTTACTGCAAAAGAAACAAACGCATCGAAGTATTTTTATTGTTTTTTTTAGAAAACCAACGTGAAAGACGGGTTTTGCTAAATCGATGTGCCCAAAATGCCCAGGACACACTGCCATTAAACCAGCGCACGTCTGACATCGTGAATTTTTATCTATAACTCCTTGTCTCGGGTCCATAAGACCACCCAGCTTAGGCCGACCCGCTTCCATTGTTTCTGGAAAGCGAATGCCTCCTTCTGTGACCGACATACGACGCTAAAATACAAAATAGAATTATTTTTAAATAAAAAATTAACTTGGAAAACAAATTTTCGTAAATGAATAAATCAAAAATCCCGCTTTTATTTTCATCCAATGAGAGAAGACATTGTAATTGTAACGTAAATTTACGTATGTAAAGCTTGTAATGATCATTTTCACAATTTTGAAGTTGATTGTTTACTTTTAGGTTACTTTATTCATTAATTTGGAATTATTTGTTAAGATACACACAAAAATTTACGATTGTGCAATGACGATTTACAAGGTAAATATGCATGAGCACCATATATACAATTTTTCTACTTGTACCAAAAATTAAGACGAACTTTTTATATTTTCAAATGTGTACTTTACTAATGCATATTTTACTCACAATTTCATCTGGACCTAATATACTAAATTGTACTCTTTTAACAGAACGCACAGGCACCGTACTATCGTTAGCAGCCATCTTGGCTACTCGACTGCACTGAATTCTGCAGTACAGTGCTAAAAGCAGCGTTGTAGTTGTTTCGGTAGGACCGTAAAGTGGGGATAAATGAGCTAAAGACGAGTTTACACTGTCCACGTCGTTACTGGTATTGCTGGTATTTAGTATTTACACGTTTAGTTGTATCTCTTTACTTCTTATTCTTTTGAATTTGTGGCAATAGCCAAATTTTCAGAAATAAGCTAGAAAGTAGCAGGCGACAAATCCCTTTGGCGCCAAGTACCATTTACTTGGAAAAGGTAAAAGGGTAGTGAGTTGCTGGGCACTTCATAACCAGTGACCAATTCAGTTTGGAAATTGAAACGGAGGTTGAAACGAAAAATACAGCAAAATACAATTAATGATAAAATGATTTAAGGCTGTTGTCTACCTCTGACAAATAGTTTCTCTGAGAAACTGAGTAAAGTTGGTTGCATATGCTCCAGGATAAATTTTCCTCTAAAAGATTAGAGAGTCAAAACTGTAAACCGACTGGTGGTACATAAGAAGGGTATATTTTATATTTCTTTGTATTTCTGTTTGCTTTAAAATAAGAAATAAATTAATTCTGCAGTTCTCAAAATTTGCTTGGAAAAAAATTTAACGAAAATACTTTAAATAAAGGGTAATTCTGAGAATTGCATTTGGTTTCCTCGAAGGCTCACTATGTCGATTCTCAGAAGGCTTTTAATAGTTTTTAGTTTTTCACCTACTCAGAATCTCAGAATAGAATTCAAAGTACAATTTTAACCCTCGAAATTTTGAGAGCTGCTGACCGTTTACTATTCCTTGGTAAATGAAAAAAAGAGAAAACCGTACAAAACTATTAAGAAAGAAAGAGTACAAAAACCGGTTGTTTTACTACCACCCGTCGGTTTACGGTTTTGACTCTTTAATCTTTTAGAGGAATATTTATCCTGCATGAACGTATTTTTTGCCTTTAAACTAAAAAATTCTACCTGACGAGGCGCTGAATTTGTCGTCGCCAACCCAAACGTCCAAAACAATATGAATGCTGAAAGAGTCTCCACTCCCGCTGTGAGGGTTAGCCGTATTTTACTTCATTTGAAGAAGTGATGTTGGTTGCCTAACATCGTATATTGATATCAATTTCAATCGCTTATATCTGCGATTGTGGCACATTTAAAAAAAAAGTAAAACAATAGCGGGCTAGTCCACAATGATGATAAAATCTGAAATATCTAACATTGGTAATTTGGGCGTCAGGGCTTTCTAAAAATTGAAGTTTTAAACTCTTTTTAATTAAATTAATCAAATTTAAGAATTTTTTTTACAAATTGAAAATATAGCGGGGTAGAGATAGAAATTCTACACATATGGAAACCTCAACCGACCTTTCAACTATTATAATAAGCAAAAAAAGTCGTATGAAAGTGCCCATATAAAGTGCATAATATGCTGATTTTTAGGTGAGCAGGAGCCTTAAATGTGAACACGTGGTTTCATTTGTAAAGAGCACAGTTAGAAGAAGGCTAACATAAATAATAAAAAAACATGAGAACACCTAAATTAATAACCCTTTCAAATTGATAATTCAAATTACAAGTTTAAAATAAAAAGTTAAATTCATTCAAAAAGAGTTTTATTTTTAACTTCTACACAAGTGCATAAAATGTATAATATTGCTCAAAATCATCATGTACAGATCAAAAAGTGATCAAAATACGGTGTATAAACTCACAAAACTGTAAATACAATAATTATTAATGTTAACTTTGAATCATCGCATACCAGATGCTCGTAATTCAGTAAGTGCACTTTGTGTTATAATACCATGATTACGATTATAGCTATTAAATGAGTGTACATAAAGGTTACTTTTTGAATTAAAGGTCTTTTTGGAAACCTTTTCATTAATCGTTACATCACAAGACGATTTAGTAACCTTCTTATAGTCTCCAAACGCTCTCTGCAAAATTGGTTCTGCCGGAGGTAAACTAATCTTCCTATAAATCCTCGACTCTGAAT
Source organism: Malthinus flaveolus (assembly GCA_950108345.1). Classification (NCBI taxonomy): domain Eukaryota; kingdom Metazoa; phylum Arthropoda; class Insecta; order Coleoptera; family Cantharidae; genus Malthinus; species Malthinus flaveolus. The sequence goes on from OX467285.1 coordinate 71,708,743, forward strand.
TGGTAACACTAGGCCTCTGTTTTCTTTCCTCGACCACTTTAGTGATTACTTTTGTTTCTGAATACGAATTATAGGGTTTTTCTTTTAAGCAGGAATGAGACTTTAATTGACGATCCTGATGATGTCTCGATATTTCCGAGTGACCTTTAATGCTAGGTCTCATTACAACTGGTTTAAAAGATTTCGTGTTGTGATGTGTCGACATAATTTCGTAAAGTTTGTTTCTATAGTCATCTATAGTTAAACGTACGTCGTCGTTTAAAGGTGGTATAACATTGACCATCATTTCAAATTCCTCCGCTGGTGTACGAAATCTTAAAAATACGAACGAGCACTGTTTAGTTGTTTAAAAAGAGTAAAGTTAAATTACCTCGAGACATACGAGTGTTCTAACGCTTGTTCAGCAGTTAATCTTTTGTAAGGATTAAAAACCAGCAAGTTATTTACTAAATCTAGCGCGTCGTGAGGCGCACTACTACCTAGCAGACTTTTTAAAGTTAACTTTTGCACAGCCGTAGCATTTTTAATCATAGAAGAACCAACACCTGATGAACAAATTAGTGCCATATCTAAAAAAACGAAAATTGCCAAATCATATTTTTCAATATACACGCCAATTACCTTCTGAAGAAGGAGTGGGTATGGTTGCCATTATTTTTTCTACTTGATTAACTGTTGACGAGCCTGGAAATAATGGCTTGCCTAATAGCATTTCGCCTAAAATACAACCTAGACTCCACATATCTATGCCTTTCGTATATCTAAAAAATTTAAGTATCATTTATAATAAGATTTGAAGCTTTAAAAATTCTTAAACACCTTACTTTCTGTTAGCAATCAAAATTTCTGGTGCTCTATACCAACGAGTAGCCACATAGTCTGTCAAAGTGGGGTCTGTATCACTAGGACTATTTCCCATATTTTGGGTTAAAGATCTTGCCAGACCAAAATCCGCAATTTTGCACCTGAAATTAGAAAAATTAAAAGTAAAAAAGAGAAAAATGGTGAAATATTACCTGCATAAGCTGTCTAATAAAACATTACTAGGTTTTTGGTCACGATGTATAACGTTTCCTGAGTGAATGTACTTTGTGGCTTTTAATAGTTGATACATAATATACCTTTTATGAATATCCTTTAATACCTTGTCTTTTTTAATTACATTGTGTAAATCAGTTTCCATATATTCAAATCCCAAATATATATCTCTATCGTTGGCAGCTCTATATCATAAAATTGTAAAAATTACGACTTTTATCGACTTCTCCGAACATCGCATAAATACCTGTGAATACTAAGAAGTTTAATTATATTAGGATGATCTTTAAAAGATCTTAAAAACATGATTTCCCTGAAAGTTCGTTGAGCATCAGTCTGATTTCGAAAAGCGTCAAATATTTTTTTCACAGCCACTACACTTTTGCTTCTTCTATCGAATGCTTTCCATACGATTCCGTATGCTCCTTTACCGAGCCTTTTTTGTATATCGAAACGTTTTAAAATATGATCATCAATTTCAGACATTTTATCTTTCGGTTGGGCCATTTATTTTCAACTTTTATATAATATAAATTTTAAAAAATACAACTAAACGTCAGTGCAATAAAATTAGTTAATAAATCTTCTAAAAATGTCAATACTCACTTGACGTTTAAAACAATCAAGTCTGCGATTTGACCGTCTCTTTTTTTCGTTTAAATTCATTGATCTTCAATTATTTACCAAAAGACTTGGATACCATTTTCACTTGTGACTTAACTACCGATTACAAATAAAATAATTCATTCCAAATTGGAAGCTATTTGTTTAATCAATCATTCATCTATACCGGGACATTGTTTTATGTTGTTTTTCTTCGATTTCCACACGTTACCGTAGAAACTGATCGCTCGATAACGATAACTAACAGGTGTCGACGTTTTTATCCTATTAACAATTTAAAATTCCCGCTAAAAAAATTATCAATTGACAGATGACACAACTGTCATTGCTAAAATAGTTTCGACATGAAAAAATATTAAATTATTGTTTATTCTTTAATTTACCGTACTATTTACTATCTAATCTAGTATCTGGATGTGAAGAAGAAATGGATTGGGAACAGAGAAATAGACAAATTGTTCTAGATGGAAGAGCCGTACTCGAACGTACGGGACAAAGCATTGCGCGTTCCAATCAAATCGCTATCGAAACAGAAGCAGTCGGAACTGAAGTGCTATCGGAATTAGGTGACCAAAGAGAATCTTTATTAAGAACTAAAAGTAGACTTACAAATGCTAATCAACAACTTGAGAACTCGAAGAATATTCTTCGGCAAATGGGCAGGAATGTTTTGTATAATAAGTTAATTTTAATAGCAATTATACTTTTGGAAATATGTATTTTAGTGGGAATATCGTATATAAGATTTTTTAAAAGTAAATAATTTGTATTAAACCAATAAAAGTAACAGTTAACGTATCGAAATGTAGCGATGTAAATATTAATTTTTCAATAAAAATAATTGTATGATTTAACACAAAATGTGTAGGTATATTCAACGAATAGCATTAAAAATTGCCAATAATTAAAGAATAAAACAAGTTGTAGCGCCAAATATAAAATATATTTCAACAATATTTCTATAAATTTTACATGGAAAGTGTATTGGCGCAAGTTTATGTAGAAATTTACATTGTTTTTTATTTCTTTCTTATTTTTTACATTTTTTTTCAATTCTTTGTACTGCAATATGACTTAATGTCTATTCCCAATAAAAATTCAATAACTTAAAAAATTTTTAATGGGATTACACAATATAAAATAATAGTAATTTTAACAAAATGTCTTAAAAACTATAAACTAATATAAATACTTATTCCTACAACAGTTTGTATGTTAAGTTTGTCGAAATTGAGTTTACGATACCGAAATCTAAAGAAATTATTTTCAACGACATCTTTAAGTGCAAGAACTCAGTAAACTGCTGACGCTGATCTAAAACGACCAAATTAAAAAAAATTTGTATGTAACACAAAAATGAGAAAAAATATGTACAATTGGAACAAAAATAAGTTACCAAATTTTTGTTATTAAGCTTTTGCAAGTTTTGAACCCATATTCCTAAATTAGCGATTAAAAACTGCAATAACGTAATAACTTGAATTTTCGATCTATTAAAAATTAAAAAAAAGAACAAAAATTAGGTGATCCCCAATTCTATTAGTAATAAAATCCCTGGAAATATTACATATTTCAATTATCACAATCTTATTTATCCAGATCTTACTAACTAATCTGATACAAATGATGTATAAATTTTGAAAACTGAAAGATTTTGATAAATACAGAGTTACTGAAATACGTCTTAAAAAATACATACCTCGATTTGCACGAATTTTTTACATAGTGAAAGAAAAAAGCAGTTAATTTATGAACACTTTTTACAAAATCAGACAATTTTGTCCCAATAAAATATTTTACAAATTTAACATATAATATTTTTATTGTTCATCACTTGTGTTCGGTTTATAAAAAAAAACGAGCCGAAACAAATAACGAATTAATCACGATAATATGGCAAAAATGACTAAATAGTAGTCGACCAAGTGAAGATGCTCTTAAAAAATATTTTGTTATAAAAAATGCTCAGTGTAAAATAATTAAAATGCAGTGTATATTTTATAATGTATGTACTTAAAATTACTAAAAGACATAAGTCATAATTTTTTTAAAATCCAGAATAGTTTTAAAATATTAAAATTGTTACCATTTTAGATGTGACGTAAAATTTTTACCTGTGTAACTGACGTGAAAAAATAAGAAAACAAAAACGTATAAATGCGACACTTGACCTACGATTATTTACTAAATGGTGTTAGTTATTCGACAATTATTTTGCGTATTTTTGGTGTTAATAAGAAAGAGCACCCTTCTTAGTCGATTATTGCTACTACCAACGGCTTGATCCTACAATACAGTAAATGCTATTCAACTTCTATATACTTATGACTTTTCATCGATTTTTTACGTTTCACAGATTGAATGGTTGAATTTTGTTGATTGTTGTGGTTTTTATTGCTTTTTCTCGGCCAAAAATTGCTATTTTTCTGATGAGTTTTATGAGAATTTATACGATGCTGCATATTATTGTTCGGAGATATTCCGCGAGAAGGAGGATCTGAACCCTGGAAATAATTACTATTAGGTTATTACTTATTTTGCCAAATTGAGAGAAACAATTATGTTTTTACCTCAGAACTTGCACCACTATCGACGCTAGAGGTCGAACCACTACTTGATAGAGAGCGAGGCGATCTTGTAGCACCGATGGCTGTTGCATACTGTAAGGAAGGCGATCTTACGGGCGGACTGTGCATTTGAGAGAAGTTATGTTCCACCCATTTTCTATAACGTACTACTTCGTCCGTTACACAAATTATACGACCTAATATCGAACTTCGGAAGTAATCTTTGGGTATAAATAAAGGTGTGACACTATTATTTAGTGTCATGTAGGCGAACTCGAAGGCTTTTTTCACCTGAAAAAAATAATTAGTACTATAATGTAGTTCATTCACTTCCTCATAAAGATTATTAGCTGCTCCGCAACAACTTATTTCCAAAACCACAGCCATAATAATTAAAAAAATTTGTTAAACTGATACTGCACATTTTTTTTTAAACTATTATTATTATAATGATATGTTTTTGAGCCCCCTATAAGTAAGGGAGCCATTTCCAAAAATTGCACTCTCATCCAAAAAGATGGGGGTGCGGGTATAATTCATATAGGTGTCAGCAGGAATGTCCTCACTATACGTTCATTGGAACATTCTGCTCCCCTAAACAAGGAAGAACGAGTAAAAACTTGGCTACGTATTTGTATCATTTGGACAACAAATTCGCGGGTGACAATTAAGAGCAGCGCCATCTTGATTTCGTAAAAAGTAACTTCATATTCTAAAATTTTCAAATTTGCAGAAACTACAAGTATTAACTAAAAGATTGGCACTGAGCCTTGTTTTAGAAGTTTAAAATGTACATTGAAGAAATAACTCAACTGCGGCGGTGAAATTTACCGAATTACACCTGCCCCCGAAGGGGTTGCAACACTAAAATAGAGAGGAAGTCTGGACTATTCTCTGAATGCAACTACTATTATATTTTCTGATTCTGACATCTAAATAGTCACTAGCTTCCAGTCACTAAGAACTTCTTGTAAACCGTGCTGCTTACGAATTATTTAAGAAAAGATTTAGTTACAAATTAATTTTTCTTTAATGTAGAAGGTGCAAAAGGTCATTTTTATTATAGACACAAACAGTTATTGAAATATGAGCACAGATAATACCTCAAAAAGCCTTAATAAGCAACAAGTTTATGGCATTGTCTGTGAGATTACGAAAAAAGTCAATTTAATCAATAGGGTGTAACCAAATTGAGTTTAGAATAATTGGAGCAGATGATAAAATTATTTTTATTTGCATTAATTTCTATGGTACTAATACGTACTATTATATTTTTAACAATTTTGGAGATGCTCTTGAGGTGGAAGAAACGGTAAAATATTATTATAAATAAGATATTAAAAATGGCATTTAGAGAAGTTGTAGATAATTTATAATAATGGCGAAGCATTAAATTTTACTTATTTTTGAAAGTCTTCTTAAAATAAAATCTGTAGTAAACTCAATTGAGCAACACCCTGTATACTGATTAGCATAAAAATGTAATAAGTACCTGTAAAACACCATAGCTACTTCTACCGATATCATTGGTCGGCTGAAGAGGATCCTCTATGCACAACAAACTGGGTCGATGTCCGTCGATCATGTCCTTTTGCATTTCCTCCTTATTAATATATCTTCCACCATTTTTAACTTGTATGCCGGTCTGCATGTAATTAAATTTCCTACCGTACAATTCGAAAAATTCTATGAGCAATACACCCAAATTAGCACTTTTAAGGTGTTCCGGATGTTGGTTATGGAGTTGAAGAAAACTAATGCACATTAAAATTAAACTATAACTAGAAATGCCACCCGTAAACACTTCGTTCAAATCTCTTTCTAACAAAAATTGTTTTAAAACATAAACTAATTTTGGTAACACTGGAAAATCGCGCATATAATTTTTTATTAGTTCGGCAGATCGTACACCATTGCTCATATTAAATGAAATGTCTACTTTTATTTCGGTTTTTTTATCCGTTAGTTTTACTATTGGCACTGAAGCTTTGTCTAACACTTTTATATATCCTTCGTCGGCTATGTCTTTTTCCAAAAATTCTTTTTCTAACGTTCTTAAAGGCAGATTCGTCCAATTTCCTAAAACAATAAAAAGAACACAAATTAGTAACAAAATAACAACAAACGATATACATAATTTGTACGATAAGAGCTTTTGTCTTCAACGATCTTACACGGATGGTCAGCCTCGAGCCAGCCTGTACCTTCAGTAATATGTATTAGCATTGGAGGTAGATACGTAAAAAAGTCGAAGAAGAAACTTAAATTCTAGAATTATCACCAGCACTGTGGCGCTTTAGTTCCCTAAATGCGTTAAGCTGCAGTTGCACTTGAGATTTATATCATGATAGATATCTCACAGATCAATATAAATAGATATATCGGATATATGAATAAATCTCTGATAGTTTCTCTCATCAAGGTTTACACTTTGATATACTTGATCTCTGAGATATCTATCATAATATAAATCTCAAGTGTTAAGTCCCCCCCTACACACGACCTGACGCGGTCAACCTGACAGTCGGTCCGACCAAATCAGGTGTTGCCTACACATGACCCAACTTGTGATCCAACCAGCCTCCTACAGACGACCTGACGCGATCGGCCTGACAGTCGGTCCGACCAAATCAGGTGTTGCCTACACGCTCAATCGTCTGACAACGCTCCACACGACCTGATTTGGTCAGGCGGTTGGGTAGTCAGGTATACGGGCCATCTGACAACACCCGACGACCCGACACAATAAATGTCAGACGACAAGCCTACACATGACCTGATATTCTACCTGATCTGACCAAATCAGCCCGACCGCTTGACAAATCAGGTCGTGTGTAGGGGACTTAACTGCAGCTTTAGTCTGTAGCAACCTAGCGAGAATGAAATTTTAACGGCCTACTGGTTTCTCTATGTTTCTGGAAATTAATCCAACTTTGCTTTTTGAAATGGAGCACATCATACATATTTTTGGCCGAGGATTAGTGTAAACAAGTTAACAAAAGTTATACATGATTAAAAACAGAATTTCACTTACAAAAAAAAGAATAGATACTGGTGTTCTATTTGCGAAACCAAAGATTAATATTTTTATCAAAAACTAGTAGGTACTACCTACTTATAAGGCAATTAAATTTTTTAATTTCGCTATGAATGGGAGGTGTAGATGGAGGGGAATTAAAAATCCTTCATTTTTGTCTTGTAATTGCAATATTACTTAACAAATAGGTTGACTGAAGAGATGACTAACCACCCTGTATTTCCGTCGCATAAAAATATAACGATAAACACAATTCGAATTTAGAAACAATTCATTCGATTCTATTTTTAAAGGTAACAAACGTTTCAACGCAGAGATTTAACCAATCATAAAAATTATGCTCCATTGCTTCATTACGTAAAAATATTCCAAGTTCTATTACAGGTACTAAAATAAGATAAAACAATGAATTTTTGTTTTCTAAAAATTTAACTCTTGTTGTTGTTGCCGGAAATTGAAGGTCATAATACTATAGGACGTAGTTATATGCAAAATTATGAATTTCCACTATGGTTACACTGATGATATCGATTAACTTCCTTAGTAATCCATTGTAATTATTCTACTTTTTGTAATGACATACATTTAATTTTATTCCCAATACACAATCAAAAAACTCTATAATTGTATGATAATTTTAAAAAACGATCACAATACACGATGAATAAGTGCACTTAAAAAATTACAAAGTTAACAATTTCAACGACAAAAGTCAAAAGTTGATTTTTTATCAAAAAACAATACACAAAATTGTTCTCCATCGTAATCTCAATTAATTTGTATATTTTTACACTAATCGCGCTTTGGTTAATTTTATCTCTTATACCAGTAAATAACGTAGCAATTATCATTTGATGTTACAAAATATATTATCTGGACTTTAAAAAACTTCAGTAAACTTTTATTCAGATAATAACGTAAATTATACCATCAATGTGTTTCCCTAGACAGTTGTAACCGACTACGAAAATTTTGCACTTTGTAGAGAATTTATACTTAATAATCGAAACACAGTGTTTCCGAATATGAAACCTCTGGGCATAGCTACATAATGAGCTGAAAAATACATCAATTTAATCCAGATATTTTATTTCCACGATGTTTTTAACGGTTTTAAACCGCCCACAATGGTTTTATCAGAAAAGAACTCCTGGAATATCAAATTAGGTCTTAAAAAGCTCCACCAGCTATTATAATAGGTACAATTTTTAGAACCCAAAATGATTTTACATGGTAATCGAAACTGTCAAGTATAGTAAGTAACTCAAGTGTAGTCAACCATTCTTCGCTTCTTCCGAGCAAAAGATACTTGAAAAACGTTTCCTTTTAAATTGAAAAAAGTACGCTCAGAAAACACCCTATATCATTGTGTGATGTTAAACACGACAAAATGTACAACTTATTTATTTAAAAAGACAGCAGGTAATGCAATTTTTCTACAGACCTCCAAACAACCATTGCAGTGCCAAAAAGTCAAACATGACGCCAATTGAGCTGATTTACTTCGCGTAAACTTACGATTCGTTTAAAAGAGAATTAAAAATATAAATAAAAATATTCCAATACGACCACGCAATTAGTCTGATGTAGAACAGCTCACATCAAAAGATACAGCTAAAATTTTATCATACTTCAATATAACAACTTCAATCGCGTGTTCATGAAGTGTTAATTTTACAATTTTTTTTAGAACTACGGGGTGGTCCTCTTAAAAGAGGAAAAAAAAACTCTTTATAATTATAAACACCGCGTCCCAAAACGAGTTACTCCGGACGTACAGGCCATTTACTGGTTCCGGTAACTGTTAAAAATGTCCACCCAATTTCATTCACTTCAATACCGGATTACACGACTGTTGATTACTCGACAGGCCTCTTCCACTGGATTTTCTCTTATGGAGACGCGACCAAAGGACGTTGTTTAAGCATTTATGCTGTCTCGGTAAATATTCAATTCACAGATTACAACGTCCGGGAAAAACCCTCTCTCGGACAAACGTATTTAAGAACTTTTTATTTTTAAAGTCAATGAGTTTTACACTACTTGATTTTTCGTAACTCCAGATATTGACCGAACTGGTTAAGGATCACCCTATACAATACAAAATACGAATAATCGTACAATACAATTATTGCGTTCTTCTGTTGGATCGATTTATTCAATTTTTACCATACAATTACATATTTTTAATTATACGAAGAAGAGAATGAATACATTGACGAGACTTTTACTTTTACTTAGGGCCAGTCACAGGAGTAGGTCAATTCTAATTCAATTGCATAGGTAAATTCCGGATAAATTGCTCCCAGAACCAACAGCTTTATACACTTTTGTCGTTATGTCTGTAAGTATTTCATTTTTAACGATAAGTTGTTAATGCTAATTAGTAAATATTAATTTATTTCGTTTAATTTTATAAATAGCCCATGCTACATAAAAATACCGTCTTCCATCACCCACGAAGTTCAGATTATAAAATTGGCACGAATTGTGTTATTTAATAAGAATGGCTCATCATTAAACATATAGGAGGAAATGTAAACAATTTAATTATTATAAAGAGAAAAAATGTGCGCACGTTTTCTAAGTAACAAGTATATATTAGAGCACATTACAGAAGTCATCTATAATTCAAATTTAAAAAAAAATTCGATTATCAAAAAAGGAAGAAAACGTTCAAAAATATTTATTTTAGTTGTTATAAAAGTACCGTAACATTTGGAAATAACCTTGGCTAACGTGTTGATTAGCATCAAACGTTTCAAAAATTAGAACAGAAAGTGAAAGAAGAATGAGGTCGCGCATTATTTTTAATCGAGAGTTCTCTCTCATTACAAAATAACAATTCTCGAACTACTTCGCTTCCTATTCAACTTTTTTTTTTCTATTTTACGGCTTACCTATAACTACAAGATCAATATCGCTAGTTGGTAGGTAAAGTCCAGTACGGTAAGAACCAAAAACTTGAACTTGAGCATCGGGCCAAAGGGACGAAATTATTCGTTCTATCCGATGTATCACGTCTCCGCGAATACGATGTTCGACTACTGTAGGCGACATGTACTCATAAAAGTGTTCGATTTCTTGATGCAAGCTGCAAAAAAATTATATAAGTCTAGTACTACTGCATGTAAACTAAACTTATCAAGGATTTTACTAATTCGTAACATGTACTTTACTACTCATTCGACCGATAACTTTGAGATTAATAATAATAGTTTACTAATTATATAACAGCAATAATAAAGTTTTAATGGCTTGAATAATATATTACATCGAAACAGGGTATTCCCCGAGCTTTATTGTTCAAAACTATGTACAATTATGGTACAATACTAATTTCTTCGCAAGTCAATTATTTTAATTAGCTCTACCTATCATGACCCCCTCAAAATGTAAAACAAACTACGTCTATGGTAACAAATTGGGTGAAATAGTTGGCAAGTGAGTCACATTTTATCCGAATGAAAGAAACGACATCCCACGTTCAGAAACGCCACTGATATTTGAAAATATTTCTATAAAAAGTTGAATATAGTCAAATAAAATGACGTAACATTTATTTCTAACACTACTATCAAAATAAGATAAATTAACAAGGTATTTAGCGACATTCAGGTACTAAGGTGTCGAATTGAGGAAAATTATGATAAAAAACGAATTTTGTTCCTGACGCTATACTGATACGATTTGGACGTGTCCTAATTAAATTAGATGTCGCTTTTATTATCTTATTTGAAATGGATTCGTGATAATTGAAAATTTATTCAAGAGTATTTATACTTTCGCTTGCAAAAAATTCTTTTAAAAACAATTCGTAACCTATAAAAAAAAAATTTTTTATTAAACTGTGTCCTAAATTAGGCAAGATATTTTAAAATTTGCTAGCTAGACTACCTGCACCTGACAAAAAATAGATATTTTTAGGTTTATATTTTTGAAGACTATGTACTTAAATGTCAAAGTCGGTTTGAAGGCCATCTAATGACAGATGACCGAATTGTTAATAAAAGGCGAGTTTAAACTATAAAAACGATTTAAACTATTAATTAAAATAAACACATACCCAATTACACCTTCTGAATACGTGTGATTGGGTTTTCGCCATGGAGTACCTCCAAATTCGCCAGTTAGTTTATCCTGATACCGAGGCATTCCTCTTGTACTAGCACGATTCTCGAATTTTCGTCTACGCGGTAACAAATTATTGGTTTTGTCACTTTTAACGTCACTTAAATTTGTATTGAATTGATTTTGAGTATTAAAAGTATTATTCAAAGTTTCGTCGTTTTCAATTTCTTTTAAGTTCATATTATCAAACTCTAATTTAGTTTGCCACAGCCGTAGCCACAATTGTTTAGCGGGACCTTCTTGTTCTGGTTGAAACCACAATATAGATGGATCCATTCAAAAATGTACACCAATTTAACGCAAATTCACAACCATCGGAATCACTTTTATAATAATTTTATACATTTGTTCACTGACAATCACGAGAATCACGCTAAAGTCACACCTTGCAAAATCTGATTGACAGGTTGCTTTCCCACCCGCTAGATTGCGGCAGATGTTTTTCGTGCATGTTCGGGAAATTTCGAATTACGCGTCATGTCAAACTGGCGTTTTCAATTTTAAGGCGCGAAAAAACTTTACCATCTTTTACTTAAACGCGAAAATTAGTGGCTGTATATAAAATTTATTTCCACAACGTTTTATTTACCTCTATAGCAACCCCTAAAATCAGTAAAATCAATAACCACAATAAATTAACAAAAATTCAGAAATTAATATATCCCTACAGTAGGCCTATCCCAGCCTATCCTCTTGAAATGTTGTGTGTAAATTGCACATTTTCCACTCTCAAATTTATCAGTTTCTACCCCAAAGATAATAAATTCAAATAGTGCACACCTTTCGAGTCTCCCAAGAAAATTGTTTTCTCGAAGTAAAACGCATACTTATATTTATCCTATAATCACTTATTTTTGTGTTCTGTATTCTCTGCATACACATTACGGTTAGAAACAACCCCTAAACTATTTTAACAGCCTCTGGGGGCGGCGGAATAAATTGTACGCTCTTTTATTAGCGTCTAAAAACATAATCAATTTCATATCACAATAAATGAGCGTTCATCTACCTAAATTCACTTATATTTTAAATCTTGTTAAAATAAAACCATAAAATTTGTTTAAGCTGGTGTCGAGAGTAGGTAGTAGAGGTACCTTAAAAAATTCGAATTTTATTTGGTACCTTTATATTTTTGGCCCCATAGCCTTGTGTATATTAAATTGAAAAATTGTAAGATTTAAAAACTAACAATAATTGAAACTTGAAACAAAACTGTATACCCTTCTTCTCTAATATAATTATACCTATTAAAAACTAAACTCCTGTATAAAATTTACGAATAGGAGAACAAAAACAATTTAACAGAATTTACAATTTTTATGAATTTTAAAAACAACTACATGACGCAGAAAAAATGATAATTAACATACACTTAACAATTTAAAATAAAATATTTAAAAATATGCTCGAATACAATACAATATTACAATCACGAAGGAGCAGAAAAGAGATTTATTACCAATTCCTTTTTATTAACTTTACCCATTGCATTTTTAGGAATAGAATTTACAATTTTTAATACTTTGGGTATAGTATAGCTTGTCATATTTTCTTTAGCCCACGGTTTTAAAACTTGCAAATTTAATTCTGGAGCATTTTCTCTAACAGTAATAACGGCAGCTATAACTTCTCCCCAAGTTTTATCGAAAAGTCCAACAACCGCACAATCTGTAATATCTGGATGTGCTAACAATTTCGATTCAATTTCAAGAGCGCTAACTTTATATCCACCAGTTTTAATAACATCGACGCTCGTTCTTCCTAAAATTTTGAATATTTTTTTATCTAAAGAAAATTGGCACGTATCTCCTGTTTTAAACCATCGTCCTACTGTAAATGCCGTGTCGCTCGAATCAGGTTTATTGTAATATTCTTGAAATAAGTTATCTCCTTTTACTAATAATTCCCCAACAGGATCTTCGGTGAAAGTTAAAGCTTTATTCAACTTCAACTGAACATTTGAATTGATATTGGAGCACTCTAAAAGAGTAGTATAATCTCCCTCGTTGTTTTCGGGTGCTTGACCTAGTCTTACCGTTACTCCAGGTAACGGAACACCAACATAACCAACTTCTCGAGTAGAATCAAATTCTTGCGATAAACACATTCCAATTTCTGTTGTGCCATACCGTTCTAAAATTCGGTGACCAGTTATATTAAACCATTTCTCATAAACTGGAGCCGGAAGTGGAGCCGAACCACTCACCATTAATCTCATTTTGCTTTTAAGAGTGGTTTTTATATACTCGCTCATTTTAGCGTCCTTACTAAAAATGCGTTCATATTCATCAATAAGTTTTGAATAAATAGTTGGAACGGCCATGAAAACTGAAACTTTACGATCTCCTGCCTTGGAATTTATTCCCAATAAATGCGACCACACTTCGGACGAATCAAAGTTCTTTATCATGTTACACTTGGCTCCAATATGAAGTGGGCATAATAGAGCATTTACAATTCCATGAATATGATGCAAGGGAAGAGTATGTAAAATTGTGTCATTACACGTCCATCGCCATGAATCGACTAACGAATTGACTTGACTAATAACATTTTTATGAGTTAACACAACACCTGCAAATAAGGAGTCAATACAATACAAGAGGTTTAATAAAATTGAAGATAAAATTAATTACCCTTTGGGTTTCCAGTTGTGCCACTTGTATAAATGATCAGAGCATTTTTTTTCAATGAAAAATTGTTTTGGTTACTGTTTTCTAAAGTGGAACTTTTTACAACGTTCTGAAAACAGCTTTCTTGAAGCTTTTCGTCTAGCACCAATAAAGTTTTTCCGCATGCTTTGGATACTTGATGCATCATTTCTGCATGTGCGGGTGTCGTTACTAACAGCTGGGCATTGCAATCTCGTACATAATATTCTATCATACTTCGAGGATGTTGAACGTGTACGGGCACAGCTATAATTAACTGTTAATTACATTATTGTAATAATTCAAAGTGAACTAACCTGTTTGTCCGGCTATCCAAATTGCCCATTGAGTGATAACATAATTAGAATCGTTTGGGCACAAAAACAAAATTTGTTCATTAGCGTTCCCTCTTAGATTTTTTAAGATTTCGTTCGATAATTCATTAGCACTTACAAGGAGGTTTCCATAAGTGTATGATCCAATATCATCGCGTAATGCTAATCGATCGCTGAAGTTTATAGCTCTCTTATACACTGGTAATAAATCACTACTAGAAGCACTTATATTTGGTTTATGTTTAATTTGAGTTTGTTGGAAACGACTTTGTACAAGACAAGGTCTTACAATCTTCTTAAATTGACGATTAAATTTTAATAAGGCAGACATCATGGTCGATTATCTGCAATGAAAATTTAAAAACTGTACATTTAACAAGATATTGTAATATCTCGACACTGAGCTCATTAAAATAACGTATATGCGTATTTATAAATTCAACCTGATAATTTAATTAGATAAAACAATTTAAAAAACAGTTATTAACATAACCTTACTTTTCCAAAAACTAATATTAATAAAATAATAAGGAAATCTCACCGCATCACAATAATTATTTAACTGCACAATCACTACACAATAAAATTTACGCAGTAATATAGCAGAATGTCTGACACTAAATATTTTAAAAACAAAAAGGTGAAGTTTAAAGTTTAAATGACAGGTAATTTTTGTTTTTACTACTGACTGCCAAAACTCGTGAGACGAAACGTCAATAACTGATAATTTTTGTTTTTATCGTTTAATCCTATCTCTGCATTGCACGTACTTGTTCTTTTACTTCTTCTACTTGTTGGGCAGATCTTAAAATTGAATCATGTTGATAACCCAAATGAACACATAAACATTGCATCTTTTTCAAGTTGGAGTCACTATTGTCTATAGTGTGATCTTGCATAGCAAAGTTCCTTGCAGAATGCATTAAAATCTGTAAATAGATCCAAATGAGAAGAAAAAGTTTCGACATAATTTTAGATTTTGTACCTCGCTACTTTTTGATCCTCGAACAATTTGACGTGCTAAAGAAGCTACATTGTTGACATTTACTTGAACACGATCTGCTAGACGCATTTTCGAGTCTGCAAATAAAGAACGTGCACTCGTACTACTCGCCGATGCCATTGTTAAATATTTAATTTTTGATTACACAACTTTAGATGAGTATGGAAAGTTATTTTATTGCCAGGTACTCCTGTATTCCAAGGTTTATCTACAGTACTCTAATATAGGAATAAATAAAGAGTAAAATCAGTTGAAAGTTTCGAGTACAATCGTAAATGACACATCATGTATATTTATTTAATCTCCAAAACTTCTTCAAACTTCAAAAATACTTGAAATTGATGGTTTCATCAAATTTATCAATAATCTTTCCAACTTCGCATTTGCACCAGTTATTTTGGCGTTACCAGGCGTTACTGTTGGTGTATTGAAAGTTACCAACTGAAATTGACAACTAGAAATCCCACAAGATAAGAAGTCTAGGTTATGTTTAGTAGACAACAAAATCAGCGAATGGTTCAAGCTCCTAAAAACCAATTTGATTGGATTAAATTTATATTCACAACTGATGATTGGGCACTAATATTTTATTACTTAGGTTTCAAAATTACTTATCTACATCCATAAAATAAATTTGGAAAAATGTCCGTATTTTTTGTAAACGCGTAAGTTGTTTTATCCATTTTTTTGTAACCATTAAAATTAAAATACGTGACAAATTATAGGGACGGTGTTGAAGTGGATTCAAAAGAGCAGGCAACATCTTCCGATGACCCGAATCAAAGCCAAAGTGAAGCACAATTGACTTTGCAACAATTTTGGCCTAACGTCATGAACGAAATTAAAACAATAGCTCACGTAAGTAAATTGGTTAACACCTTACAGTTTATTATTTTACACCTTCATTTTACAGATGGATTTAAAACAACAGTTATTGCCGTTGGCCAGGATAAAAAAGATTATGAAACTCGATGAGGAAGTTAAAATGATTTCTGCCGAAGCTCCACTTTTATTTGCAAAAGCTGCTGAAATATTCATTCACGAGTTAACATTGCGTGCATGGATTCATACGGAAGATAACAAAAGAAGAACTTTACAAGTGGGTTTCCAAACTAAATATGTTTTAAATTCATTCTTATTTATACTGTTGTAGAGAAATGATATTGCTATGGCCATCACAAAGTTTGATCAATTTGACTTTTTAATTGATATCGTTCCGAGAGAGGATATAAAACCTAATAAACCCAGGGAAGAAGTTACTACGAGACCTGCTGGAAATCCCGATCAGGTATATGTCAAGAAAGTCAATTTATACGTAGATGGTGAAATTTTTGGTTTAAGGTTCAATATTATTTGCAACTTGCACAACATGCGCAGCAACAACTTCAGCATACGAATATTCAGTCCGGTACCACGTCAACTTCCAATTCCACAACTGCTACTGCAGCACAAAATACAATTCAAATTGTGCAACCTCAAGTACAAACCGTTCAAGTAAATTCACTCGATCAAGTAAATATAAGGAAGTGAAAATTTTCTATAAATATATCAATTGTTTTGTAGGCTAGTACGGGTACAACAACTACCACAACAACCTCGGGAGCTCCGGTAGTTTTACAAAGTCCAGCTTCACCCCAATCGTCGTCCAACAGTAACATACAGATTGTGCAACAAATAATGACACCAAATGGCGAAATACAGCAAATACCGGTACTGGTTAAAAAGTTACAAATTTTGCCCAATGTCATAACAAACTGATTTTAGATTCAGCTAACAGCTCAACAATTACAAATGATAAGAATGCAACTTCAAGGCAATACAAATCAACCTCTGATCATACAAACTGCTCCTCTACAAGCTGCCATGCAACCCCAAGTTATCCAAGTTTCACAACAAAGTTCAGGTGGACAAACTGTATTTTTAACAGAAAACAACGGAAATACAGAAAGCGAGTAATATTAGTGATTAATTATTTTTGTTTTCAACAGTGAGCCAGTGAATCACATTTAATACGAACAGCAGTGAAAAATTGAGCATTGCTGATTCTATTAATTTGGTGTCTCGATTTTTATTTATATTTTGAATTAAGTAAATTTAGAAATAACCTATTAGAGGCATCTTATAAAATAATGAGCGTGTATTGTGATTTTTTACATTTCAACTTGATGTGATTTGTACGTTTCACTAATGTATTAATAGAAACTAATTAATAAATTCCATACGAAAGTACAATAAAAATGCAATTTCAAATTTCAAAATAATTTTACTGTAACAATGAAACCACACATTTGACTTAAATTTATGTATAAGCGTGGTAATAGATTGAATTAAGACGAATAAAAATGAATCAAATATAATAACTATTTTTCAATTGTTGAAATTCGAGAAAAAAATTGGCTTATTCCAAATAAATCGGCGTTAGTATTTTAGGAACTTCCATTTCTGTTAAATATAAATTAACCAAGAGGTTTTTGCAGAAAGCAGGGACAATAAATTTTTCCACCTTATTTGATACATTTAGTAGCTGTACTTTGGAAATGCAGTCTTTCGAGTTAAATTAAGTTTTTGGGTATCTATACAGATTTGCAGCAAAACAACTAATCAAGTGAGATTCAATTTTAAGACTCTATCAGGCGATTCTTTAACAGACTAAACTTAAAACTAATGTCCTAAACGGAAACCCTGCATCTTGAACACTTTACAAAAATATTACCATTAAGTATTAATATTGCACTAACAGTTTAGTTATTAAAATATGAATACCTTTGTATTTACAAGTTTGTATTCTATTAATAAAGAACTCTTAAAGGTACTAAACAACTAATGAACTAATCTAAGCTAAATATACTGTGGTAACAAAAACAAGTAGGGCAATGGAATATTTACAAGTTAGTAAAAAATAAATTTCGTTGTTTCGTTTTAAGCGCTAATTTTCTAGAGTTTCACGCGTCCACTTATCATGTACACATACGTAAGGCAACATCTGATGTATAATTTCATCAAGTTGGCACACTTGGCAGTCTTAACAAGTAAAAATTTTGCTGCTACGAGTAATACGAAAAGGTACACTTTCTTGATCAATATTTACAAAAATACTATAAACGCCATAACAGATATAATCGATTTAGTTATTATTTACAAGTTACTTATTTATTTGCACGAAGGCTAACTATAAGTAAATAATTATATGCAAAAAATTCATTTTATAGTTATCACATTCTTTCCGTCTAATACTGAAAAATCACCTATTAAAATAATAATGTAAAGCTATGTTACCATTATATATTTACATTAAACCCATTTTTAATGCTGTACCAAACCTCTACCAATATTTTTATAAATGTGCATTTAACTACAAGATCGTTGCTAAACGTTTCAATTTTTGTGTAAATTCGATTGAGCTTCATAGTTGGTTATGAAAGTAATACTAAACACTTCGAATAATACTATAATTTTATTTACTAGTCCAAACTGCGAATCAAATGCACGTTGTAGGTAAATGCACAATAAATATTTTCAAATAACTTTCAAAGTTACACGTCTGTTCGTTTGTACCACTCACCACATAATAGCTTTTCACCCATGTTAATATAAGTGGCAGTCATAATTTGATATTGTAAGTTTGGTGTTGCATGTACTCTCTCAATGGTACTAAAAATTGGTACAAATTCCGATTATAAAGTTAGTAAAATCGTATCATTACAACAGTGCTGTTTTGTTGAGCGAGATGAACAATAATGGTATTAGTGATTTTCTAAATGTTATTCATCACTACTGTGCTCGATATATCGTTCATCCTTCTCCTAACTCCTTACATACGAAATGTAAAATTTAAAATAAACTTTCGAGAACTTAAACAAAAGACCAAGATCAAGAATTTGTTGTATGGTGTGTATACGCCTTGCTGTAACCCGGCTTGTTAATTTCCAAACTATTTGGATCTGTTATCTCGATTATTTTACTATGACCAGCTGTTGTAGGATGAAAGCAACGATAGTAAATTAGTAGAAATGTTATCGACAACAAAAATGCTATAATTTGTGCACTTGCGGCTCCATAATAAAGCAAGCGATTATCTTCCGAATTACTTGCTACACACCTAAAAAATTAAAATAAGACAGTTTGAAGACTTTGAATGGTGAGTAGTACTTACCAAACAACTAAAGCTCCTATGTTCTCCATAAAACAGACAAGATAATAAGCGAGATAAATATATCTAGTTGGTCCATCACGAGGTGATATAAAGGCAATCACATAAGCAAGGCCCAAAGCTGCTGAAAACAACAGTTCTTCGCAACGACTAGTACAAGCTGCTGTTTGATGTTGGCTCAGTGCTAACCAAACAGCCATAACTGCCCAATGTAAAGCACAAACAATACCCATCCACGTGGGAAAAATAGAAGCCAAAAGGCTTAAGGCTAATACCCTGGCAACTAAAACAATAATAATTAAAACTTTCTATTTTCTTCAACTCACTTCAACTGTTTAAATACCTGCGCTCATTAGGTGCCAACAAAATGCAACTAATGTTCCGATGCTGGATATTTTATCTTTATCGTCCCTAGCGTGTCTTACGGAACGATGATAAGAAGTTAACGACCATGCTATCGACACCAAAGCTACTAGAACGGTCCATGCTTGTAAAATAGCGACTTCTGAAATAAAACTTTCGATTTAACATTTTTTAGGCATAAACAAGAAATCTGTGGAATATTTCATGAAGGTCGAGAAAAATACTAGAGATCTACAATAATTACAATGGGCCAACAATATAGGTTTTCATAAAGCATATCCCATTCTTGGTAGTAAGTAGTGTGATACTACATAATATGCCAAACCGATACAATCAATCCTAACAGCGAGACCTCAAAAAATATGTAGCGGCCTTCATAACTTCCAACTTCTGACTGGAAACATTCAGTAAAAGTGAACTAAAACTCATGAAGCATCCCACAGGGATATCAGCTCTCATTTATAGCTCCCAGTGTCATATTTCAGTCACTGCTTTAGCCTGCAATGCGGTTAGTCACAATGTGGTGTATTATACTTCCAATAATTGGTGCATGGAGCGGAGACGTGAACAACACTCCAACCAAATACCAAAAGTGTAATGTCATATATAAAACGTACAATACTAGGAATTTGCATAAAATATGTTAGCGAAAAAAATGCCATTAAGAAAGCCACAAAAAAAGAAGAGCATCAGGAAGGATGGAATCATTATCAGTCAGTTTTAAAATTGTAAACAGAGACTGTACGTTCCCAAAATATTTAGGAGAAAGTTACCAATGAGGCGGTGACATTACCTAAAATTAACAGCAAGTCTGAACTGGACCAGAAGGAGGGAAGAGTGGAAATATGAATAAGGTGGAATGATAAAACGCTATCAAATAAGAGAAAAAAGATTTGTCATCTGAAATAATCGGTCAATTCGAGAGTGATGATTGAGAATACGTATTAAATTTTTAATCTTTTCACAAATTTCCAGTGTTTACCCCCTGCAAATTTTATTCCATTTATAATTTCAAGTTATCAAGGCTGGTCCACACTTTTTAGAGTTCTCTGTATAATGATTCCTGTTATTTACATAAATTGAATGCTATAAATGTTTAATTTTTTACAATAAAAAGTTTACAATGTTTATATTGAAAACATTTTACTAAACTCGTTTAATTAGAATAATTTCGTTGCTCATTTTCTCATTGAAAAACTCAATAACGATATAAATGAAAATTGATTGCTTCACTGCAAGTAGCGCAATTCGAGCAAACAATGAATAATTGGATGAATTCCAAACGAGCACGGCGTTAGCAACATTTCAAAGTCAAGTTTATTGGTATAAATCTATAGAACACCGAAATTCAAACCTAACATTACCGAAGGTTACCTATAATTAACTTTCGTATTTTAAAAATACAAGTTCCTTTACATTAAAACTGAGAAGCTTATATTGAGGTACGTTTTACTACTGAACAATTGTTATGCAACATTAAAATCTTGGCCTAATATAAACTTAAGGCGAAAATTCTAAAAACAGTCCAACAAACTTAAGTTTTTGTTTAAAAATAGTAAGTGGTTTACCAACTAATGTAATTGAATTAATTATAGGTGCTTATCGATGTGTACTAATTATCGAAGCAAAGCATATCTTATAGCACCACATTTTCTTACTCGATTGCACAGCAATCAATAATAAGATTTAGATTTAATCATTTAATCAAAAATTTAATATTATGGAACTTTCTCTTGTTCTCTCCATAGTTGATACAAAATAACAGTAGTTGCAAGGAAGAAATACGGTTCGGAGAAAGCCCAACTATTTGGCAGAACAAATTTTTAATAAGAATAGACGACGAGCGTGGTGAATTTACCTGTTCCCAATTGTTGCAACTTTTCAGGATGTATTATGTGGTCTAAAAGTATCATAAGTTGTATAACAGCTTGAGGAGAAGCATGTAAAAAGCAATGAAATAAGCGTAATAAGGCTCCATTCGAATCTTCGTCCAACATACGTCTGTATAAAGTACTTTGTAAATGATCGATGCCGGAAGATCCAGCAATTTTGCTTCTCAATCCATATACAAGGGCATCGAAGTACCTCAAAAGAGGCGAAATTTGTAATAATAAAAATACGATTCGTATTATCCACTGAGATACTGATGTTCTTCCTAACGAAGGATCATCATGGTCCACGATATACCTGAAAGCAAAAACGAATTTTTGTTAATTTTGTGTAAAAAAAATTTGGATTTTTGCTTTGTTGTTTGCACGGCAACTTGGAAGCGTTACAATCAAATTTATACCGTGTATTTTAAGATATGATCCTATAAAACGTATTTAACGGCAAAAAATGTATAATTTCGACATTTATAATGCGAACAAAAATAACTTTGTATTTACGTTCGAATTACTGATTAATAAAACGGTTTACGGAAATTCGATTTTAGTAAAAGCAGTTAATGATTGGAAAATAAAATACACGTTATAGATAATAATAACTTATTTACTGGTAAATATTTATACTCAAATAAACTTTTAAGTACAAGAAAAATAACAGATAGAATATAGAATTTCCTAGACAGGAGGAAGGAGGACAGGAGGCAATTCAGCGCAGTAAAAATGTCTGATCTTCCATCGGTCCCTCAAAAAAACAAAAGTAACTATCAAATATGCGCTACAGTTATAAAGAAAAAACAAAAGCAATCGATAATTAAAAACAAATTAAATCAACACTACTGATTTACAGTTACAAAATTTCAAATTACTAACGCAGAACGACTTGTGCGACACATCACCCGAACAGCGACTACAAGGAAAATCTAACCCTCATGAGACGCTCTTAAACGTTGAGACTGGAAGACACAACAATCCGTCCAGCAGTGAATTGAAAACACTTGTGATGTTATAAGAGAAGCATCTCCTGAAAGTGTGACCGCGGTGCCTCAGAAAGGTTAATTAATAGGTCTCTACTCCTAAGTCGAAGGACATCGGGTCGAAAAGTAACTTTACGATACAGGTAATTAGGAGCTTTGAGGATCTTATCGAAAAAACAAACAGAGTGCAACTCTCGACCCACCCCACCACGTTCAGAGCGTGAGAAATTCGATATTACTTCGTTAGACAGAAGATAAGTCGAATACACGAGTTTTGAACGCATTGGATCCTGCCTACGTCAACTGAGTCAAGATAGGAATGATACAAAACATCACAATAATTAAATCTGGATACTGGAAAAGACCAAGGAATCGCATAGAACAGACATGTGCTTCGTGTCGAGTATGGAACGATTAGCGTTAAGCATCTGGAGAGTAGAATATTAGTGATAAGGATAAGTGATGTGGGTCTTGAATCTCAACTACCTATCTTGAACGCAACATCAAGTTTCGAGCCGATAAGGGTAGGTTAGGCCCTCCGAGATGAACATGAATTTGGGGAAGCATTTCAGTTTTGCACAGCGACCACCGAAAACAGGCGTTTTAGAGGGGTTTAAGACAAGATGTTCATTGGAAAAGCTTTTAAACGAAGGTAAAGTATGTTCAAAAATAATAATTAGAGGTTGACATATTGACTACTTCACACAGTTTACAATAAGTTTTAAGATTTTGGTACCTTTGCCATTTTCCATTAAAAAATTTAGAACTACAAAACTATTGTTTTTTCAGTAATAGTAGGTGAAGAGTTTTGAAATTTTTTTATCCAAAAAAGAGAGATAAATAGTGGTCTGAAACCTTCTTGAACATAACTTTTAAATGAGCTATCACACGACATAATTTTCTGAGATGTTAAATTTGTTCCTTAGGTACTTTATCTGTTAGCACTGTTAAAAAATATTTTTTGTTACACTCTACATAAAAATAAACACTCATAAGTAAAGTAAGTAACCTAGTTGAATAATACATTATACCAATTATATATAATTTATTTTATATCGTCCACTAGAAAATCAATGTCTTCTGATTTTCCAACTAATAAAACGTCATAGGTACCGGAAAACGTTTCCACGAAAATTAAAATCTTCTTTAGGTACTATTAGTTGTCCCAGGTCACTTTTTACAAATATTTAACCTTACAAATAAAATTCCTTCGAATACAGTTAGAAAGCATTAGTATATGCCTACATATATATTCGATTTGATTTTCCAGTTACGACATTCGATTACTAGGAGGAATTCCCAACCAAGTCTAGATTTCCTTCCTGAAAATACGAACAAAAGTCGTATTGATTAAACTTCTTTTTTCTGTGCTCTTTTTAAATCTTTTTTTGGTATTTCCTATTGTGTGTAGAAGTTAGCTAATGCACATTATTTTCTAGTTCATTTAAAATTACGACGACATTGACCAATTTTTCGCTTCAAGAATAGAATGATACGATATAATACATGATTGATAATCTATAATATACAATAATGGTAATGGCAGACATTTATAAATAAGTTTTGCAATTATACGATATTGACTTTAATTCTAGCGTATTAGCCGAAGTATGCCAAGCGGTAATGGTTGGACTCCAAATTGAATTAATTAACTGCTTGTAAGTACTTAACAGTTTGGTCAATCAGTTCAAACGGCTCATATTAGACATTACAATAATTATTGACGTCATTTAATTAAATGCATTAAATAATGAATACGTAGGTGCCTAGTAAATAGATCACCAATAATTAAAGTTTGAAAAATCAATAAATTGCTGATAAGGAAGCATACAGGCTATTTCAAATTTGCTTCTAATATTATTATTGTACTCGTATACAGGATGTCTCGGAAAATTTCTACAGTCAGTTGTGAAATTTGCCCTTCTGGAAATTTTATCCAAAAATGCACCTATAAGAAATTATAGGATCTCAAAGTAGTAGTAGTTTCATTCAAAAACACTGTTCAACTGTTCGTTGAAACAAACCTGCAGTGAAACATACTAAACTCCCGGGGGTAGGGGCGAGCGGGATGAAGAGTAGCTGTTTAAAGGGGACTTTTATCGTTTGTTTTTTGCCAATAACTCGCCTCCTATAGATCGTACGTCGACGAAGCTTCTTATAAAAGTTATAGAAAACACTATTAGCTATAAGATTGATTATATGCATTTTTCCGTAAGTTCAACCCTTTTCGAGATATAACGCGGAGAGGGTATTACAGTGAATTCGTTTACTAGATGACGCTGTATAAACTGCGAAGCAAGACCAAAGTTATCCACTAATGGATAATCTGGCACTGCATGAAGTAGAATGAAGATGTAATTAACAATTAGTTTTTTGTAACACTAACCACTGCTAATAAACGAGCTACCCTTTAACTATTAAGTGTCATTATTTAAAAACCCACCCTGTATAGTTTGCAACGTATTAGTGTAGCGTGCTGTAAAGTATGAAAACTTTGAATTTTAAGGAAATGACTAGAACTTTAAAAGCAGGAAGTCATGTTAGCTAAGAATATCATAATAATAAAATCATCAATCATTAACTCGGTCTTTTGATCCATTTTGACACCCTCGTCTATTCATATTTTCCGCTTTGCATTTATCAAACTTGAAATTTGTTGTATTAGTACCTGTACTGCTGTACACGTAACTGCTTTAAAATTAAGGCGTAGAAACACAAATTTTACAACGTTTAAAGATTATTTTTAATCTTTTCTTTTTGTGAAGCTTATCCAGGATATATATATGAAGAAACAGAAAATTTCGAGTCTGCATCACTTTCGATTCCATCGAAGATTAAATCAAAAATTAATGTGTCAGTGTTAACGACTAACATATTGGACATTTTGTCCCCAAAACCCAATTTTCTATCTTTATACTAATAAACATATTAATAAAGAACTCCCATACTTGGGTTGTTAAACTATACAAAACACAAACATAATTAACATAAAAATTACATATAATTATTATAAACAAAAAGATGCATTAAGACTGGATACATTACGTAAGAATAAACAAACGATAAAGCTATAAAAGGAATAGTGGCAATAAAAAATTATAGCAACAAAAAACAGGTAAAACTAATCTAAATGTTCTTAGAGGCACCTTTTGGGGGGCGCTTCCATTTACTTAAGTTTTTTGCTATTTCTCCATTATTAACTTTACATTAATTTAAATTAATGCAATTTTAAACAAGTTATACAATACACCATTCCACCTCCATCATTTTACGTCTCGTAGAAAATTCATGAGCAGTCGATTAGAAAACAAATTTTAATTTCCTCCCGACAGTAAAGGGTAGACATTTTTATACTGTTTATTGTTTGGGAAATCACTTAGACGTGGTAGGTGGTAATAGG
The DNA here is from genome assembly GCA_950108345.1 of Malthinus flaveolus. Classification (NCBI taxonomy): domain Eukaryota; kingdom Metazoa; phylum Arthropoda; class Insecta; order Coleoptera; family Cantharidae; genus Malthinus; species Malthinus flaveolus. The sequence goes on from OX467285.1 coordinate 71,734,902, forward strand.
TCACATAAACCCTGACATATTTACATAAAACTTTTTAATCGCAAAAATTGGAAATAGCCCAAAGAGAATTATTATTTAAAACACTCAAAATTTCCAACCACCATTTTTATCGTGAAAATTATTAGTATACTTTTTAATTATAAATTGCGTTAATTCTATTTCCACGTTTTTTCACAATTAGCCGCTAAATGATAAGATAAACAAGTTCAAAATAAAAACCAATAGTTTTTCCCGTATTAATATAGAACACGAAAATAAAAATTAATTGACATGTTCAATTACGTCGAGAGCACTTCACATTCTATCAGCGAGAAAAACAAACTTCATATATAATTGAATGCTTTTAGAAGGTTTCCACCATCTGGAAAATGTAATTGGTTGGTTGCTTTTGTAAACTAAATTATTGGCCATTTTCGAAGACATAAATTGGGTTCAATTGCGCCAAAATTAATTTTTAACGAGATCCTACAGCTTTATTTGAAAAGTACGTATTGGCCGGAGTGCCATTAAGCTTTGATTTAGCAATCGGAATGGCACTAATAAGATGCAGCACCAAAATTAATTGACGATTTTGGTTTCTCAAAATGGCATTTAAGTGCCAAATTACTTAAAAAATAAACAATTTACATCCAATGTTCGTAAGAGCCAAGTTTATAAAATCCGGGAAGAATGTCTGTGGCCTTGGTTGTTCTGAATCTGTAAATTGTAGCGAGTACTCTTGGATAAACGGAAAACGCGGAAAACAAACATACCATAACAAAGAAAAATTAAAATGAGCTTGCAAATTCTCATTCTTAATTTCTATAAAGTTTAGCCTAAAATCAAAGCTGAAATGTTTGAGTTAAATCCTGTAGCTCTTCATGTGATCTTCACATTCATCTAATCAACTAAATAGATATTGAGCTTCTAATTTGTCATTTTTAGCCCTCTACTCGTTGCAGTTCAGCACAAAGAAAAACAAGGGCCACCCTCTCGATCACGCCATACCACCAAAGATAAAAAAACAAAAAAACAGTCGAGCTTATTGCAATAAGATCCGTATAATCCAACAGTTTTCCAAGGACCTTATGTATTTATTCGCAAATTTTTAATCCAAGGTCCATGAGAAATACGACAGACGATGTTTGCAATTTTTCATATCAGTACGTTTCATTTCTCAGCTCCAGTTACACACTCCCCTGCATGTTTTTGATTTATAATTGATTTCAAATTATAACACACATCTCACAGAAACAAATTATTTCATCCTCCTAAACTTCAATTGTTTTATGTTAGTATTCGCCTACCGCGATCAACTATAGTCAATAAGTGATGGAAAAATTGACAAAAATTATTGAGAAAAATATAATTCAAAGAAAACTTGAATAATTCGAATTTCTTGGGATCGCCGTATCTAATAATCACTTAAACGAATATAATTGGTGAGATAATTAACCAATAACGAACTCCATTAATTCCTTGCTGTTCATTAAACAGAATGACCGTAACAAGTAATTAATAATGGAGGTCGAACTTATCCTAAAAAATAATTTGCGAGAGCAATAAAACAAAAGATTCAGAGGTCCCGAAATTAAATTAAATTATATCCGTTACAGGGATGTTGGATACTATTTTTAATTTTTCAATAAAATTAACACACATTTTTTCCTTTACACAAAAGCTGTGCCATAAAGAGCGCCCGTTTAAAGCCGTTGTCCATTTATAACGAATGGCTTGGAGTGGAAACTCCAAACACAAAGACGAGTCTGGATTGAGAGCCCAATAGGTCTAAATCGAGTCGCGTAAAGATTCGAAGAAAATTGTTTAGACAACAGTTGTACAGGGTGTTTTATTAAGAGTCACTAACTTTATTTTTTTAATGAAAAGACCATTTTGTATTGTAAAATACATACTGGGTGTAAGCCACCAAAGGTGAACATGGGGTTGAACAATTTGTTGATGTAAAACTATCGCGCATCAATAGTACGTACGATTTTAATTTTAAAATGTTAGATAATTTAAAAATTCAATTTATTTACTACCTACGATTCTTGTTTTCAAATACCACAGTTCTCGCTAATTTTATTATTTGTTTCTATCATTCCTAAATGTATCTAATTAGAACGAGTTTGGATCGCAAAAACCTTTTACAATGACACGAATTGCATCGCAAAATCATTTTATAGTGACACGAGTTTGCGGGACGTCAGAGATATCAGTCCAGGAGGCAGCAAGCACACCTTTACTAAACGATAAAGTACAAAATTTTTTGTCCATTTCTTTAAAAATTCAGTTGTTTGATGTAACAATTTTACGTGTACTCTAGTAAGTACTCTATGGTTTAGTTCGACCCCCAAAACCCACCCTTCTATACTATACTTCAAGCGCTGTAGCACCTAAACTGCTTGTGTAGTGCGTAGTTTTCGAGTTATGAGCGAGAAACATAAAAACAATTTGACTGATTTCTGAGTTTTTGTCAAACTTTAACGCTCTCTAGCCCCTAAACCGTTTGTCTGACGAAAAAAATCCAAGAGATATGATTTGTAGAAAATTAAATGTAGTTTATTTTCATGCAGAAACACTTTTCTCATAAAGTGCGTAGTTTTCAAGTTATAAGCGAGAAACAAAAAACAGTTTTTGGCCGATTTGCGAGTTTTTGTCAAATTTTAACGCACTCTAGCGCCTAAAACGTTTGTTTGAGAAAAAAAATTAAGAAATATAATTTGTGGCAATTTTAATGTAGTTTATTTTCATACAGAAACACTTTTCTCATGAACCGCGTAGTTTTCGAGTTATAAGCCAGAAACAAAAAACAGTTTGTGGCAGATTGGTAAGTTTTGTCAAACTTTAACGCGCTCTAGCACCTAAACCGTTTGTTTAAGGAAAAAAATTTAGGAAATATAATTTGTGGGAATTTTAGTGTAGTTTATTTTGATATAGAAACACTTTTCTCATAAAGTGCGTAGTTTTCGAGTTACAAGCGAAAAACTGGAAAAAGAGCAAAAATCCACCCTTCTCGAGGCACTCCCAAATTAATGCTGCCACTTAGGTGTGGTAGGCGGTCGGTTTTATTAATCATTTGCAATGTCCTTTCAGCCTGCATAGTTAATAATTTTGTACTTTATCGTTTAGTAAAAGTGCTCGCTACCCCCCAGACTATTTGTTTTTGGCTGTTTGGCTTTTACTGTGTGCACATCGAGATTGATTTTTGTATGAACTAAATTAGAATAGCCATTTGCACTAATTTTGTCAGTATAGATGCTGACAGCTGTTTCGATACACTGTATCATCTTCAGAGCGAGTTTTTAACTGAAAACTAAAAACTCGCTCTGAAGATGATACAGTGTATCGAAACAGCTGTCAGCATCTATACTGACAAAATTAGTGCAAATGGCTATTCTAATTTAGTTCATACAAAAATCTATTTGTTGATGTTATACTGTTCAATTTAATCCAATATACTCTTTAAAGAGATTGTATTTCAAATAGGTGTCTCTAGACAAACAGTATAGTACTAAATTCACATCCATACCACCCCTCGAGCTCAATAAAACCTTTTTACAAGGAATCAATGTCTATAAAAAATAGAGCCCTACAGCCATACACGGTATACTCGTTAGTCCAAAACACCAGATCAAATGATCAAATGCTGACAGATAGTCGGATAGTCCAAATATGGACTCAGATGTTGTTTAGATTGATTTGATTGTTTATATTTTGGACGCCACGACATTTTTTATTATTGCTTTGCAGAAAAGAGAAGACCATGAGAAATGGATCCCAAGCTAATTTGGCTGAAGTTCCAATATTTTGGTAGTTTATAGTCTTGCTCGAAGATGTTATCCATGGGAACAAAGTCAAAATTTTATGAGTTATTATGGATCAAACTACGCAAAAATAGAAAATTACATAACATGCTTATTGAAATGTGTCCAATAATTATTCAAAGCTACTCATTTTTTCAATTTTGTGTTCAAGAACACTTCGATATGGACGATCATAACTACAAAATATCAGCTTTCCGCCTAATTAGCCGAAAAGCTGCAACCCATTTTAGACACTACCTATAATAAGGTTTGTAGGTTTGTACGGGGTCCCCTTAATAAGGTCTTATTATTCCTAAGGTTCATCTTATCACTTATCAAACAACCATCTTACAGAATCAACAATAAAAGATAATGCGCCCCGGAAAATAGGGAAATGAATTTGCACCCTTTCGAAGAGGCTGGGATTAAAGGTAAATTGCTCAATTAATTTTGCTGGAATAAACTTTATTATCGTTATGTATCTGAAATAATAATGTACACAATGTACACACTATAAATATTACTCCTAGGTATGGATTTTCCTCAACGATTACTCGTAACCTTGTACTACATGCTCGAGTTATTTTCTATTTGGTTAATGTTTTCTTGTGTAGGGTTGCAAAATATTATTTTCAAAGTAATTAAAACACTTTTGCAATTTGCTTAATTATGCAAATTTTGTAATTTTTGCATTTAAAATGCTGACAAAAAGAAACGTGTTAGAAACAATTGGCGATATAAGTCGGATATAAGTAAACAACTAAAAATAACAGTTGTACGCATATAAACAAATGGTAACTATAATTTGTTTCTTACCATCGCATACTAAATGCAGTCATAAAAATTGCAGGCACTAACACAAATGTTAACGTCAAAGAAAAATAAACTCCATATCCACGAATCGAGTAAAAATATAACAATATGCAGGTAAGAGTCAAGTCTAAAATGTATGTTACGATTGATAAGGCAATACATATCACGTAAAAAATTCCAAAAGTCGCTTGTGTTTCACATAATTTATCAGACGATAGATTTTGTTTAAAATTTTCAATCCTCGCATTTGAAGAATCTTTCGAGAATCTAACTACCGTAAATTTTTCTGCCATTTCACTATTTTTCTTAATATATTACTAAACTCATCACAAATTTACTCTTGTTGCACAACATGTTGTTTTCTCTTCGCCGATTACGATATAATAAAATTTATACGAATGTTTTTCTCTTAACATTTCAAAGGTGCTTGGGTGCTAACGAACGGAATTATACACAAGTACACATGACCTAAGAACAAGTGTGCAAAATAGCTAAAAACCAAATAACCATCGTAAGTTATACGTTGACCGAACGTGTATAACATCTCTGTTTAGCTCCAAAGCGCAAGTTACATAAACAAGGATGACTATAATTTGTGCTATCCCCACTACGATTCTACATTTAAAGGACTATTATTACATTACAAAAGAGCAAAAATTTAAACTAAACGTAAACATACAACGTAGTTTTTTGTTTTATACGGAAAAGTAAAATTGATATATCCGCTTTACCTGGGTAACAATAAATTTGAAAAGTAGGTGTAAAGTCAAACTCAGTGTAAATAAAAACCACGGACAAACAGTATACAAATTAAAATAACAATACCACGTGATCGCTGTCAAATCAAATTCAATTCAGCTGTCAAATTAAACAATAGCAAACAGCGAAGAAAATAAGATTTTGATTTTAAATGTGTACTGACGTGTTGTACTACATTTCAAAAAACTGCTGTTGTTGCTAAAATAATGTACGAACGAAGAATAAAACAAATGGTAAATATTATATTTCGTCATGACTTACTTTGTTATTTCCCAAACCATCCAACTAAGTTATAATATGTTGCATATTGTCTTTTAACTTTCTCATTAGTCATAGCTCATTAATATCTCATTAATAACGTAAGCATTATACCTAACAACTGTATAATATTAAAACGTTTGTAGTCTAAAGAGAATGGACGAAAATCGTGTACCAGCTCTACGTTCTATTCATAGTGCCCATCAAATTAACTTATGTGTTAAAAATTTAACACAAGTCGAAGTCGATTTTATATGGGTAAACTTTACTGGAGAGTATGTTAAGTACAATAAATTACCGAGACATAGTTATATGAATTTAACTACATACGAAACCCATCCGTGGATTGCTGTAACTTCCAAAACCAAAGATAAACTGTGGATAAATAAAGAATTTGTATATATGCCGAATTGGCAGTTATACATGAATAATTTGTATTCAAATTTACCTTATAATAGAATGTGTTTAGATTTACGCGCTAGATTATTTATAAATATAACTCATCCATTACATAGTTTAAAATATGGTGCATTGTTAAAAGTGAGATCTTTATTAAATGACGAAAGCGATGTCGATTCGTTACAAATTCCAAAGCATTTAAAGCAAAGCTTAAAATCTTTAATCAAAGAACGAAATGAAATACCTTAAAAGGTATTAACGTTTATTTTTCTACTCAACTTTGTAAGTGTTTTTATTTATACAAAAATCTATTGTTATTTTATAAATATTACCGAATTAAATGTTTAAATGTTGCTTTTTTTTCAATTTTACTCTTCAACTCATTATTCGATGTAAATTTGTAAAAATAAAATACATCTCTTAACAAGTCATTAGTGTAGTAGTAGTAGTAGTAGTAGTAGACACAAAAATAAATAATATACCATAATTATTGAGAAAACTATTACTCCTCAAACTCTCATAACCCGAGATATGAATGTTTCGCTTTAAAAAGTGTACCTTGGTAAGATGGTAGATATATGTATTATTCAAGAATTTTACTAAAATGATTGGCCAATCTTTGATCGAGATCAGTCAGTAAATTGTAAAGTTTAATATAAGGTTGTTCTATTGGTCCTTGTATTTTATCTAAACATGTTCCAATGATTTCCATTGTTGCACGTAAATGCGATTCGACTCTACAACAAATACATAAAATTAAAGTACAGTACACATAAAGTTAAGTAGCATTACATACAAAGGCACTTACACTAGTAATTCTTTTTTTAGATCTTCGCTTAATACCCCCATTTGATCCCGATTATGAACTTGTTTTTCTCCATCGTCGACCTTACTGAAGTTACTTAGAGATGACGAGATCAAAACGTCTACACAATTTTCAAACGATTTTTCTGGAGTTTCGATTCCATAAGTTTGATGCGATACATTTTGCACCAATTTTGTATCGTTAAACTTTTTAAAGCTTTTTACACCCATCGTTTCTGATAGATCATGAACCATGATAATTTGCGCAAAAGCAATATTGTATAAAGAGGCTATGGTTTTCTTGAAGTTGCATTGACTTGGTTTAGGGTCGTTTTGATTATAACTACTAGACTCGAATACACTTTTTTCGAATGTACTCTGGATATCTTCTTTCTCAAAGGCGGCATCGATTTGTTGCACCTGCTGCGTTTCACACGAATCTAACGAACTAAAGTTACACTGTGTAGTTAATTTCGAAAAATCGGTTTGAGGTGGAGTTGGTGGATTGTATTCTAAATTATTAAATTGTGCGACAGTTGTACGGCTATCAATTGACGTTGACTTCTTCGTAATGCTGTTGCAACTACTTAATTGTGTGATTCCTAAACTCATTTCTTTTTGTGATAAGTTTGTTTGGAAGTTGGAATCAACTATTTCAGGACTATCCGAATCTGAAAGAGTATCGATCATATAACGTGTTCGGTATTCTGTTACAATCTCCAAATCTGGGAGTGGACTCAACGTTCTTGAAGAAGAATCTGCTTTTATTATGTTAATTTTAGGACACTTTTCCTCTAGTGGTGTCTTTTTGATTTTACGTGGGCTCATTTCTTCTTTCACCGACTGCACTAAAATGTCAAACGCGTCACCACGCCAGTTATCTTTTGCCATTTCTTGGGGTTTTTCATTCATCGGGAAGTCGTTCTCAGTTGGAAGTCTATTAATCGCCTTTTTTTCTACAGGTTTCGAAGGTTTCATTATATTTCGTATTTTTTCGGATGCCTTAAAACTGGCATGCCTTCTGGTGCTACTTAACCATAAATCGGCATTTTCTAAATTTGGCGCTGACACTTTTTTAATTTTACTACTCTTTTCGTACGTTTTCACAATTTCTATCTTATCAAAATCGTTGTGATCGATTATTTTTCTTTTACTTGCCCTTTTCAGTGTATTTCGAGAACTTCTTCGAATTTGTTCCCTATCTGAAGAACATTCTATTACAGCAGTTGTTACAATTTTTTCAAAATGTGGTTCATCGATTGAAGAGGAAGAATCTGAGTTAAACATATTTTATGAGCTATTTTACAATTTTAATACGTTGAGCTAAGACAAATAAATATTTACAATTGAAAAATAGTTCATCAATTAATTAACTCCATTAGAGACGAATTTATTATCAATCACATAGATTAGTTTGCGATAAAATTGAAAAATGTGAAAATAAAAATGTAAAATTGTTAAATAGAAATTAGAATTCCTATTGTTTGACTTTGACAAGGTTTATATACCTACTCATTTATTTCTCATATTTTAGGTGCTCAATAATTATTTGTTTAATTTATTAGAGAATCCTCAAAATTTAATCCTAAAAAGATTATTTAAAAAACGTGTTTTGTATTTGTTTACACAAAAACCAAGTTCTAATTCTATGGTTCTAATATTTTAAATTAAAACAAAATTTTGTTCTTATACAGTGTTAAAAAACATGTGTCACAAACTTGAAGGGGGAATAATATGGAGAAGTCTTAATGAACATTGGTCCGCAAATGGTAGACTTCGGAGATAAGAAACATTTACAGGGGTAGCGTATATGTACTAAAGTTCTCAAATATCCCCAAAGAAAAAAATAGAAGGTGTTTAGATCGAGTGATCTTGCAGGCCATGATACGGATCCGTCCTTTCCTACCCATCTTCGTCAAAAAATTCCATATAAATGCTCTCTAAGGCCAATCGAAAAATGACCCGGAATCCTCAGTATCTCTGAAACTGGCCATTTGCAGACCTATGTTCTTTAAGACTTTTCTGCATATCTTGTGCCATACTATCGGGCTTTTAAGTTTGTGACACATGTTTTTTAACACCCTGTATAAATCTTATAAAAGTCACTGTGGTTGACACTCTAAGAAACGTACCAATAATAAAGCAAGTGCAACAGTCACGAGCATGAAAAAAAACTTGAAAAAGTTCATTCAGTGAGTAGTTGGCATCTTTTAGAATATTATAGATCGATCTTAAATCTTATGATAACTTAAATGTAGACTCAAACTAGAATGTGTGTTTAACACTTTCGCGGCCAGGGCGGTCACTAGTGACCGCTACTATGATGTTCCGTACAGGCCACGGCGGTCACCAGTGACCGCCGTCGCCTGTACGGGTAGTAGGGTAGTAGTAGATGTAGGGTAGGGTTTGAGCATTTTTTCAAATTGTAGCTTGGCCGCGAAAGTGTTAATTGAAGCTAGAATTAACTTTAAAAAAGATATATGTACTTATATTAAAAAAGAAATTGAAACAAATCTCTATGATACACTTTTATTACTACTGCAAATAAATATGCGTAAAATAAGCTGTTTAAAAATAATGCAATCAGTTAAAACAATTTAAGACTAAATAGTAAGAATATATTGTCTAAAAGTAAGCACCAAATTTTTAATTCGTAAAATTCAGAATTAAGAGTTTTGAAATCCTAAAACTTTAAAACTGAAGTAGGATATATTCTTAAGTACATTGTAAGGAACAAAATAAAAGATTTAAAAAATAAGTATATAAAAATATTGCACACTTAAAATATCGACTAATAAAAATTTTCATTTTTGAAATCCCTTAGGATTCTGTAACTGCCATTTCCACGAATCTGCACACATATCATCAATATTTCTATTTGCAGTCCACTTCAATTCGTTCTTAGCTTTAGTAGCATCAGAATAACTCGAAGCAACGTCTCCCTCTCTTCTTGGTCCAATTTCAAATGGTATTTCTCTACCAGATGCTTTTGAAAACGCCTTTATTACTTCTAAAACAGAATACCCTCTTCCGGTGCCTAAATTATAACTGTCCCAACCGTTAAAGGTAATTTCGTTAATTTTCGATAAGGCACGGACGTGTCCTACAGCTAAATCTGTTATATGAATGTAATCTCGTACACCTGTTCCGTCGGGAGTATCATAATCAGAACCAAAAACGTTTACTTTAGCCCTACGACCAACTGCAACCTAGTTACTTTATTAAAACAAAAACCTATTCACAAATTAGCATTTGCTCACCTGAGAGACATATGGCATTAAATTGTTGGGAATTCCCGAAGGATCTTCTCCGATTAAACCTGAAGAATGAGCTCCCACCGGATTGAAATAGCGTAAAAGAATTACTCTCCAGTCCTAAAGATAAACATGGGTTTTACTCGACTAATTAATATTTGTTTGCTTAAACACTTAACACAAATGTATCTCAAACTGTCGTAAGTATTTGTAAGTGTTTTGATAAAATGTTAAAAATTATGAGTGTTTTACAAACGAAACACAATAAAAACAATTTTTCACAACAAATAAACCTTTTTGCTCACTTGGTTTTTCAATAAAAGCTTTGAAATCATGAAATTATCCATATGTGTACTCAGTATCTTATTCACTGCTTCCATGTGATGCGCATCATGTTCCTTTGCTGATTGATTTTTCGTTGGAAAGTCGACGGAGATCGGACGATTTGCCATTTTATTACAATTTTAAAGATGCACCTTTTGATCTTATTCGGGGTTATTTGTCTACTATTAAATGGGAGGTTTGTAATTGGGAGGGGCTCAATAATGGTGTAAATTATTTGTACTCAATTTTGAACTCTGCCATTGATATTTTCGTTCCCAAAGTGGTACCTTCTCGTTCAACGTACCCTTGTTGGTTTACGGGTCAAATAATCAGACTCGTTAAATTTAAAAAAATCGCTCATGCTAAATACAAGGCTAACCGCTCAGGCTTAAATTATTTACAATTTTCTAATCTGCGTCAACAGTGTAAAAAGTTAATTACCGATGCTTATAGCTCCTTTATTGCTAATACTGAAAATTCTATTTTATCGAATAGTCGTGAGTTCTGGAAATATGCGAAGATAAAAATGAAAAACTGTTCCAATGATATCCCTGACTGCGTTACAATTGATAATGCACCGTTAAGTGATGATCTAAACGTTGCAAATACTTTTGCTTCTTACTTCTCATCAGTTTATACTAAATCTACGGGAGCAGATTCCGCTAGAGATTTCATTCGGGAATCTTCTATACATATCAACAAAGTTAGATTTTCGGAGGAGCAAGTTCTTCAAGCTCTTAATGAATTAAATGTCAGCAAGGGAGCGGGTCCCGACTCTATCCCCCCTATATTTTTAAAACAGTGCAGTTCAGAGTTGTGTTTGCCGCTTACCATTTTACTAAATAAGTCCTTAAGCACTGCTGTAGTTCCCGATATATGGAAGTTGAGCTTTGTGAAGCCTATTTTTAAATCAGGTAATAGAACTAGAGTTGAGAATTATCGGCCGGTTAGTATTCAGTCTGCCATTCCTAAGCTTCTGGATAAACTAGTGGCAAATTTACTAGCATGTAATTTCAAAAATTATATTGTTCCGGAGCAGCATGGGTGCATGTTGAAAAGGTCGACTGAATCGAACTTACTATCTTATTCGAAATAATTCAGTGACAGTCTTGAGAGTGGCTTTATAGCCACTTTGACTTTTGACTTTTATTTTTTTAACTCGTTTTGCAATTATAGTTATTGTAGCAGCCTAATTTTGTAATTTCTATATATTATAATTATTATGACTAATTTTCAGTTTGTACAGGAGTTTTTTCCGTTAATAAACATTATTATTATTACAAGTTTGAGCCTGAATAATCAGAATTAAGTTAATTGGCATATAGTTTAAATAACTACTCATTAGAAGTTGCAATAAACTCGCAATCATTTCAATAAGCCTTAATTTACGATTATAAACATAAACTTACATTGTCTGAAACACACACGTCCTTCAAAATTTCTTCCACAAAGTATTTTGTCTTTCCGTACGGATTTGTGCAACCTTGTCCAGTTGGATGTTTTTCAGTGATAGGTAAAAATTGAGGAATGCCGTAAACAGTGGCAGACGATGAAAAGACCAATTTCTTTACACCGTGATCTTGCATAACCTGGAAAAGCGTACTCGAACCGGCTATGTTATTTTGATAATAGGTTAAGGGAATTTGAACGGATTCGCCCACAGCTTTCAGAGCAGCGAAATGAATAACAAAATCGACATCGTGCTAAAAAAGAGTTCCTTTTACATAATTCAATAACAATTGTAATCAATTACCAATTTAAATATTTTGTTTAATGCTACTTTATCGCTAATATCGACATTGTAAAATGTAATATCCTTTCCCGTGATTTGCTCGACACGTTTAAGAGATTCGGGTTTATCATTTTCCGATTTGGCGTAACAATTAACGAGATTATCTAATGCAACAACGGAATAATTGCTGTTAAGTAACTCGACAACTGTATGCGAACCCACATAACCAGCACCTCCAGTAACTAATACAGTACCACGATAAGCCATTGTGCTTTTTTTATACCGCCACCTAAACGCGTATAATAAGGGCCAAAATAAAAAATATTAATACAAAATTAACCCTACCTACGTTACTGAAAGATAATACAATGGAACTACTACATAATAAATACAAGCGAACGCATATATCGCGTTTTTTAAGTGGCTCATGCTTATCACGTTATTTTCTTATCAACTTCTATTAGATAATTTCATTTCACAACTTACTATGCACATTAGAGGACGGCGTTTTATCCGGTGCAAATTTTGAATGCATGCGTAGACTTAGATGTAGTGCACGTGTCACAATACGTGTACAACGGATATGTCCTCATGTACGATGTACGGTTCAAGTTCAAAGAATAAGATGAACTTGCCTCTTTGGTATTTACAATTTTTTATCAATCAGTGTCAGATGGTCAGATCAGTATTCTGTTGGTTGCTGTTCTAGGCAGTCATCGAAAAAGTATCTAATTTCAAAAATTCGTACTTAATAATCCACTGCCTAGTCCACGAAGCATGATTTATTAGAATTCTAAATGACTACCTTTCTCTCTATCTTTCATTAGGCCGTTTTTGTCTAATTTTAAAAATTGGTAAAAAACTTAAAATTTCATTTTGGGAGTGCAATTCGATGTAAGAGAAAAATTCGATGTAGTACGCCATATTTATTAATTTTGACACAAATTAACCTCATTTTATTCTGTCAGTTGGAAGTTGGAAATAGCTTGTTAGTTTATTTTTATAAACATAAAGTACTGTATTGGGGTTATAAAGTGATTCTAATATTATTCCAAAGTTACATTATCAATTATAAACTACAAAATAACTAACAATTGTTACCATCCTAAAAGTGTCGTGACACAATATTGTGCAAGGTTAGTCTAGTTTAGAATGTTGTACTCGATATATTACGCCATAACAAACTAACTGTTATTCGAAATGATCTTACAGAACATGCCACCTAAAAAGGGACGTACGAAAAAACAAGAAGAAGAACCCGAATCTGGAGAAGATTCGGACGAATATAGGAAGAAACGAGATCGCAATAATTTGGTAAATGTTTCTCGAATATCTTTAATTTAAATTGAATAATTAATTTTTAGGCAGTAAAACGAAGTCGAATTAAGTCCAAGATGAAAACTCAGGAAACTATGAAAAGAGTGAATCAGTTAAAAAACGAAAATTCAGTATTAGAAGAGAAAGTGAAAAATTTAAGTAAAGAGTTGGGATTTTTAAAAGAACTTTTTTTGGCACACGCCGGTAGTACTAGCGACGCTTCTAAATTTGAAGGAATTGATTTACAAAAACTATTACAAGACAGCAGCGAAAGTACAAGTAATTAAGATTTAAGTTTTTAAGTGTTATTATAGTATTCTATTTAAATTGATATATTATTATAAGAATAATATTGACTAACACGAAGTTAGATATAAGCGCAATAAGTGTAGATTCTTTCTCGATATTCCAAATTAACTCCTTGACTTCAACATAAAGGATGCCGAGTTGAGGGTCACTAATAAAATTTATTCATTCAATGAAGACTACCTGTTTGTTTCTCTCTTTTTTATAGTTCTTACAGGTAAAGTTTTAGACAAATGACAAATGTATTAGATGGCTTTGTAAGTTTAATAATTTATGACCCTTTTCAATTAGACTTTACGTAGATAAACTTAGGAAGTTATTTCGGCTTATCAAGAAAGAATCTATACACTTTTACTTATACGTTTGGATTTTTTATTGTTATTGATTGTCATTAAATTAGCTACGTAAATTTGGTTGTATAAGAGTATAATAAGTTGTGAAGATGACTTGTAATTGGTAAGAAATGAAATATAATTATTTGTATAATATGTGTGATGTTTTAATTATAACTTGAAGACAGTTTTGGAGAAGAATTAAGAATTCCTCGTTATTTAATTAACAGCCACTCAAACAAAGGCTCTAATTTGGATAAAAAGTTCTATACTTTGTACTTATCTATTTTTAATACTTCTGTTATTCATGAGATACAGAGTTTATTAAAAAATGGACAAATAGTCAGGGAAAAATACGATTTGACCCAGAAGAAATTGTAACAAAATTCATTTTGTTGGAAACAAACTTAGAAACTGCCTTATCTGATAACGTAGAAGCAAAGTGCATAAATTATAGAAGTTTACCGAAATTTGTCTCCGGGAAAGTTAGAATTTCTTCAAACATGGTTTACTAAATTACAAAAATGAAAATAATGACTGCAAATTTTTGTGCAATACAGATTTTTATACAAACTTAAACCTCTTAAATATTAAAAATTTTCAAAAGATTCAAAATTCGAGTGCATGCTTAACAAAAATTCGGTTAAAATTTAGAAGGGAGTCAAATTCTAGGCTCAGTTATCCAGAATAATTCTTCCTCATCTGAAGAATTTAAGTTCTGAATTCACTGGAAGTAGGTAAATTCGATTTTTTTAAATTTACTTTTGCATTTATGATTGTATGACCATGGTTAACGTTTTACACACAGTTTTAAAAAAATAGTAAGTATGTACTTTCCTTTTCCTACTGGCCTTTTTAGTAAATGTTTCATTTTGGTATTATTGTTTATAGTGTGTATTACATTATTATTAATAGTTTTAGCTATAACCTATAACTTACAAAATACAAATAGAGAAAAGAAATACACAAAGGCGAGAAA
Source organism: Malthinus flaveolus (assembly GCA_950108345.1). Taxonomy (NCBI): domain Eukaryota; kingdom Metazoa; phylum Arthropoda; class Insecta; order Coleoptera; family Cantharidae; genus Malthinus; species Malthinus flaveolus. The sequence continues at coordinate 71,749,964 of OX467285.1, forward strand.
AGTGTAATCGTGTAATGTATTTTGGAACCTTCAGTTCTGAAAATGGAACTACATACTTGCAGTTAGGTAGATATGTAGGTATATGTATACCAGTTTTATCAAATTAATTTAATTACCCCAAAAAGGATAAAAATTATTATAAAAATAAACGTGCTATTTCTTTACGCGATAATTGTCCTTAACAATTACAATTAACTCCATATTAGTGAAAAAATGTATAGGTAGTACTGTGAGCATCTGAGCATTCATGTATCAGCAACTAATAAATTTAAAGGTTTGTGTATAAAAGTCCAACAACTAATTTAATTTAATTGTAAAAGATTAAAAACAATTAAAAGTGATTGTTTACGTTTTTTTTATATAAATCTAACAATAACAATTAATACATTCTTCATCAATTGGTTTAATTACTTTATTTATTTTCCCATAAACAACAGAATGAGGATATAAAAATATGTACAACATATAATAAATATGTAATAGAGAAATAGAGCTAGATAAGGTTCAATAAAATTAATACATTTATACCCACGCTTTATCTAGCTTATTTCTAGGTATCCAACCAAATTATACCATCATGCTGTCCGAAAGAGCGGACGCCGAAACGGCCATCAACTGGATATATCAAGCTCGGGTTTAGCGCTGAATGCCCATATAGGGTAGATGCGGGCAAACCTACTAAACACATCACTTGTTTAATTATTTAGAGCACGATTGCTATAATACCGTTATCTTTTATCTCCTAACTTTAATGGATTCAACTGAGGACATCAAAGCAAAGTAACTGTTTTTACCGATGGATCTAAAAATCAAAAGGCATCTGGAGTCTGGAGCAGGTGTGCACTCACTTGAGTTTACCCTCGACAGCAGTCTACCGTTGGAAAAAGATGCCTCAGTTTTTCAAACTGAACTCATGGGGTTATTACACAGTGCCAATGAAATCCTAAACAAGAAAATACTGATATCGACGGACAGTAAAGCTGCCTTGCAAACCTTGAACACCTGCAAGATAGCAAGATAGCCTCTGGTCTTCTGTTGGAGTGCATAGAGCTGCTGAATCAGATATCCAAAAATAAAGTTCTTATACTCAGTTGGGTCAAAAGACATCAAGGAAATGAGGGTATTAACGATAAATTAGACGAGTTGACCAAGAAAGGTTTAAATAGCCTTTCTTTTGGCCCTGAGTCAATTAGCAAACCAGCCGTAATTACTGTCAATGTCCTCCTTAAAAATAATATCTACCAATTACAGACTGCAAGATAAAGAAACGTTAGAACTGTCGTCAAAGCAAAATAGGTTTACCGGCTCCTTCTAAAAAGCTGTCCTGATTAATTGCAGGGACACTCACGAGACACTGTCGACTATACAAACATCTCCATACACTGGGTTTTGTAGATAATCCCATATGTCATGGATGCGAACTGGAAGACGAAACGGTTGAACATGTGCTTTTGTCACTGTCCAGTCCTAACGTCGATAAGAAGATCCGTGTTGGGGGATTTGACTCGACATGGCCAGAATAAGCACCACCCCATTCGCCAGACTGAGGCTGGCTCGAGATCTGATGAGCACGGGGAGGCCACTTAGAGGCAGTGCAATGAGTCCGATTAAGTGACCCCCCCCCTTAAGTAATACAGATGCAGATGACTACTATTTATACGGGACTGTAACACCCTTACCCAAACATCGCGCCTTCCCGTTAACCATACCCCTGCCCATGAGCAAAGAAAACTGCCGACAGGGTAGGATACAATGAGAATGGCCAATTAACCAGCTCCTCCCTTGCGTTTGACGTGTGTCTAGAAAGAAGAAGAATATTTATTTAAATGAATATAGTTAAATAACCCTAACTTAATCACTTTAGTAGCGTGAAATCGAGTTTTTAGGAGAAAAAGTCAACTGCAACGTTGCATTTGACTTTTAAGAGGTAAGAGACGAAAGGAAAGATAGTAAGCTGTGTCGCCTAGTGTAGTTGGTTGCTGCCATGCCACCGGATATAGCATGCTCGGTTCAATTCCTGGGTGGTGATGCAGTTGACTTTTTCTCCTAAAAACTCGATTTCACGCTACTAAAGTGATTACGTTAGGGTTATTTAACTATATTCATTTAAATAATTATATTGATACCCTAACGTGTATCCATATTTGGAAATTAATTCACATATAAGAAGAAGAATATATCGACAAGCAAGGAAGCAAGGTGTTATGTATTAGTCATCTGAGGCATCCTATTTAGCATAAAGGTAAAATCATATAGTGGCCCTAGAGTCACTAATGCCAAACGTGATTACTGATTGTTCCTCATCCTCACTATGACTATTCTGAGCGCATTGATATTTACGAAAATCGCGAAAAGAAGAATAGGTATAATTGAAATGAGAAATACTCTTTTGTCGAAGAAGCATTTTTAACTAATTAAAATTTCAGTAATTAGTACTACTACAGAGTACAGTGGGTGATTAAGCTTGCCAATTTTAATTACAGTAGGTGGCTAAGTCTCATATTAACTTCAAATTAAAAGATGAAAGTGCAAAAAGCATTTAGACCAAAGTGAGATGAGAGCATGAGAATATCAGAATACAATTTCGTAATTAGAAATGGTTTACCTATACAAACTTCAATTAAATACCTACACTTAACCTTGAGTGTAAAAATATTTTTAAAATTTATTCGCATTATTTGTAGTTATAATTGTTACTATTTTAATTGGTACAAGAAAGTTTTAAAATTTATATCCAATAATTGGGCATGAGTTACCTAATTATGACTTAACATTAATTTACGAAATGTGAAGGGCGATTTGTTTCATCTTCATCTTTTAAGTGTAGGTATGACACTGTTTTTAGAATCCATATACAGATTAATATATCTAATGCATATGTAATAATATTAATATTAGAAAAATTGCCACAAACGCATAAAATTAAATAAAATAATGAAAGGTTATGGGTAAAATAAAGTTAAAAGAGAAATGTTTGGTACGTGTTTACAAAATTGCTGTTAATAATAGTTTTTAAGCACGCATCATTGAAAATACAATTTGACGATAATGTGAATTAACACCTTGAACTGTTTACAAAGTTATACTATAACCATATTAATCAAACCAATTTACGGTACTTTTATTGAAATAAAAATTACATAAAACTTTTACAATAGGTACCTATTACAATGCATATGCATTGTACTGTTTTTCATATAAATCTGCGACTGTGGGGAAAACAGTTAATAATGGTTCTTAGGACCTTTCAGAGAAAGTGCGAGACTCGGGGAAATTAATATTTTAGGGGTCCTCTAAAATTTAAAATAAAATTACGGGCAAACAGACTCGGATTTATTTTTGACAGGGTCCTAGGCTGATAAAATTATAGGGTCCTATGCTATGCGTCAGAAATAAAATGAAATAGAGCCACAGGCGAATTGATTATTTCTATACTATTTATTTTTCAGATAAACAAAAAATACTCGTATTGTTGAAGAATTACAGGGCCCCTGAATTTAACCATTGAATTCTATCTACTTGTCCTAATTTCTGTCTTTGTCTTCCGCTTTTATTTTCGCCTAACATATTGAGTTGGCAAGCTGAGGCCCCTAATATTGCGATACCCGGGGCGCCAGTTCCTCTTGTCCCACCCCCTCTTATAGGCCCTGAATTGGTAAACTAATATGTTTACGATGCGCACAAATGTAGTCTCCCTGCTGTCTGAAAGACCCTTTATTTATTTTTAGGATTTGGATGAGAATCGAATCAAAAGTTTGGAAAAAGTATCGTTTTTGTAATTCCATTTTTCGCAGTCATTCACTTCTACGTGGGTTTTCTGATTTTTTCCATTTTTCAAAAAATTCCAATAGTTTTGAAATTTTACGTCCTACCTACTCACTTGGAGATGGTTAAAGTGATAAATATACCAAAAGTCCTTAAGAATTGGTGGTGAGCTTTCGCTTTTTGGTAGTAGCTCGGAAACTAATGGTCAGGGTTAAAAGTTAAAATGTCAATATGAAAGAAATAAAGCTGAAGAAAATTGCTACCAAATCAAGCATAATAAATATGTTGTTTTTTCGTATTTTTAGTAGTTACCGAATTATAAGACGTTGAAAACAATCCAGTCACTCCTGAACCACCAGTAGTACGGCGGAAAGGAAATGTGGTCGCGTATTGTTAATAATAAGATCATTTAGATCAATTAATAAACAATTAAGAAGTTCGAAAAATCCCGAATTTGACTATTTTCAACCTGGCAAGATTCACTTTTATGATCAGTGAAACATTTAAAAGACGATCAGACAAATAAATTCCTTCAGAATCCTTTTTCATGCTTGTACGACTATTTAAGGGTAAGTAGTAAATACTGGCGATCGCGCTTAATTTAACATTAAAAAAAGGTTCTTACCAATAAAAATTTTAAAATTCTGAATTACGGGTCTTGTTAACTATATTATGTAGAGTCGGAAAACCTTTTTTTCTTTTATCGCTTCGTTTATTTTCGAGCATTTTTTATTGGGTAAAAATAGTCAAATTCGGGATTTTTCGAATTTAAAAACTCCATATCTTCTAAAATAATAATTTTATCGCAAAAAGTCATCAGACCTTTGAAGTTGGCATCATGACAGAGAATATAAAAACAAATTTTCCCGTTTGAAAATTTGACAATTTCTTGATTGTTTAAATAATCTTGTTATAAACAATTAGGCACCACATTTCCGCCTGGCAAGATTCACTTTTGTGATCTGTGGAACATGTTAAAGACGATCAGCCAAAAAAATTTCGTCAGAATCTATGGGCATACTCGTGCGCCAATACCTCCTAGACTATTTTATAACATTGGTGAATTTTTCGCTTCGCACCATTGATTAGATTCTGAAACTGCGAGCGTAGACAAATGCACATTTCTCATATGCCCTGTGAAGGAGTTGCCTGATCATTTGGTTTATAATTATTATTTTTTGTATTCTGGTTTTGGTACATTGGGAAATAAAATTATTATTATTATTATTATTTATTTTTTCCACCATATTAGCCATTATTAATTGAAAAGTTTTTTAGTTTTCCCTCTTGTCAATTCAATACGTGACCACCCTGAATCTTGTACCTAGGTATATTAAACTTTTTAGAGGTTTTTCATTATTACGTTACTCATGAATACGCTATGGCTGATCATCCATTTATACGACATGTATAATTTTTAAACCAAGAAAACAAGAAATAACTTGTTTATGACACGTCTGTCAAGTGTACGAATCTTAATTAATAAACACAGGTTTAAAAATGATACGACATGTCGTATAAATGGATGACCGGCCTATGTTTAAAATTTCGATTTTGTATTATTTTTCTGGAATTCGGTACAGTTTTAAAGCTATTACACGCATCCACCGACTCCGTTGGGTTTTTCAGTTTTTCCGCTTCATCATCGACCATTACAAAATAACGTTAAAATTCTTACATTTATTAATTAAAAATTCAGGAAGGTGTACATTCCAACTTTCAAGATTTTGTATAAGAGTTAACAATTATTGAATTAATAGATAATTAAATCAAAAAGTTTCAAGTTTTTTCGATCTCTTATAATAGGAAAAAAAATTAGAAAACTCACCCTATATATTCGCTAATTTCAAGAATGTCTTCTTTAGTAGATTGTTCGTATTATCGTAATTAAGAAGTATTTATTAACTTTTTTATTGTATTATTGCAAAATTTGAAGGTTACAATAATTTTAGAAAATTCTAAATTGGAGATTTTACAATTAGGGTTTATAGATATTGATTAATTAACGGTTAATTGTAATTTTTAATTTGAAAGCGGTATGTCGTGAAGTGCAAATAGAAATATAAATTTCGCGTATAGTAATAGGTAATAAATCAAAAAATTTCTCTTCATCCTTTGCTAGCAAAATATTATTATACTTATTTTATTTTTAAAACAATCAAATTGTTTTATAATTATGATAATAATAATAGTAATTAAACAAAAATTCTATTAGTGTAGGTTGCATTTAGATGTCTACGTGGACATTCTATAAAAGAGCAAAAATCTCAAAGATAATTGAAACTGCGTTACAAAATATGTAATAACGAACAAATCTTCTATTCATTATTTATTAATAAATATCAAATACCCATTAAACGTGTGCTTTTTAAAAATTTTGATTGCATGTGCATGTGGTATACGTTGAATCGAATAGATCCATTATTGGTACCTACTCTCGTGTTCTTTACGGTCCCAATTGAGTGACTATTAATTATTGTTATGGTTGCGATCTAAAGGGATTTCTTCAAAACACTGTCGCCTTTAAAACTTTTTAAACATATTATTGGATTTTTCATGTGTGAATGTTGTACATTGTACATTGTACTACATAATGCACATACTAGTCTTCAAGCTAAAAGGAAAATGACATTAAACAGATGGTGTCAACAGACAGTTAGGTAATAAGGTAATGAATGTCATTTTAATTAAATCTCACATCTGCATTTTTAGAATATTATACAGGTGAAAAAATGTATCAAATAATCAATTAACAAAAACATTCATTAGTAACGCAGTTAATAACGGTTTAGTGCATTTTAAGAATTTTAATTTGTTGTAATGAGAATTGTAATGTAGTCCTCGACACAAAGGCATCTACAAAATTACCAATGAAAACTACGAATTGCCACAATTTTAATTTAGGTTAAGTGAATGAGAAAGTCCTTTGATGACACATCGCTATTTTTTCGTTCTTTGGATATCCATTTTAAATCGTAACAAAGATATGAGAAATTATCGTGATCTCGCACCAGCCTTGAGGTATCCTCGCATCCTCGTTTAAGATGTTCATTGACCAAAGCTTAAACAGAAAGAAATTATCTTTAATCAGTTAAAACTTAAAACAAAATGTCTATTATGTATTACACAGTATTACTATTATGATAACTTTATATAACGAATTTTCTTTCGATACAAAAAAATTACAGCTTGAATTTGAAACTAGAGGAGTTCCTTATGGTGTAGAAAGCTTCTTGCTTGCATAGATGGGTATACCTATATTTATTTAGCCCGGAGTGTATTATAATAAGCATTCGGTAAACAGAAAATAATTTTTTAATCCATCGATTAAGTAGGCACTTCTACTAACAATAATAAAAGATTTTGTGGCAATGGTGAATGTAATTCGTGATTTTTTTTTAAGATTTGTGGCTTCGGTTTATGGTTTATGACTAAAATATATAAGCACCTAGAACTCAGAGTTCACTTTTTAATGGTTTAGATTGTTTGAAATTTTATTTATGGGTATTGTTACAAAATATTATTTTATTACGTAACCACAACCAAATTTTAATCATAATTGTTTTAATTAATAGACGAGTAGACTGTGGTTAACAGGTTAACTGCAACTGCTTAATAAGAGACGGAGTAGTTTTTATGATATAACTGGGGCTTTTGAATATAATTCTTTAGGAAGTAGGTAGCTATTTATTGTAAATTACTATTATCTTAGAGGTAAATGATGAAAAATTTAAAATTCACATAGTATACGTGGATTAATATACATACATACGAGGATGTATTGATAACTAGTTAGCCTAGACCAGTTCCATGCAAAAAAAATATTGCGTTACCATAGCAACGAACAATAACTTATTAGAAGTGTCCGTGTAAAGTTTGACGTCAAAAAAGTAAACCAGAGGTAAGCAATAAATTAAAAGCAAAAAGATGTCCACCGAAATTGTGAAAATCGAAAAATTGGAGTATCGAGCCATCATCAAGTACCTGTATTTAAAAGGGTTAAGAGGTAAGCAGATTTACGAAGATATAGTTAATACCCTTGGTGATCAATGTCCTTCGTATGCGACCGTGAAAAATTGGACTGCAAGCTTCAAAAGAGGTAAATTTTCAATTGAAGATGATGACCGATCGAAAAGTTCTTGCTTCAGTTTTTTGGGATTGCCATGGAGTAATCATGATTGATTTTTTGGATAAGGGTAGAACAATAACTGGAGATTACTATTCGACATTACTGACCACTCTACGAGAAAAAATTAAAGAGAAACGACGCGGAAAGCTATCCGTTAGAATAACGTTAGAATAACGTTAACTATATATTATGACTATAACTATATGATACGACAGTATATGTATAGTGAGTTCAGAATAGTGTACAGTACAGGGTGGGTAACATTTGATGGTTCTTATGGAAAAATCGATAACTATAAAGAGACATGAAAAAATGGATGGCGCATCGTTCTTCTCTTATTTTGAAAAGAGACGTTGAAGGACTTAATGGTGAAAACCGGAATTCGCGATCGTCTTTTGGTTTGGAGCTATTTTTTTGCAAAATTTTACAGAAAAAAGTATTAGCACGTTCTTCAGGCCAGAGGCGGACTGGGCCACCGGGACACCGCGAAAATTCCCGGTGGGCCGTTTTCTAGGTTTCTCTGTGGTTTATCTAAAAAAATGTGGATGCGTTCCGACGAAAAATAGTAAAAATACTTCTAATTTAATTCGCCAGTGCCAACAGGGAAAGTCATTGTTTTAGCAAACAAGTTATAGTAAAACTTGCGAAGAATAGCGTTTCGCTAAGTACTTATAGTGAGTCGATATTTTGTATCGTGAAACACTTTCTTTATAGACAATATCAACCGCTACTAAAATTCCTGAACTTCATTTTAAGCCGTTTGACCTTGAACAATCCAAAGTTGTCGCCTGTAACGCTTTCCATTTTTATAATGAAATTAATATTGGACTTGGGCCACCCATCAAAAAATTTACCAGCAGCCACCGGTTACCCTGAGTAGTAACATAAAATTTCATAATATTTCCCGGGTCGGTCATCTGTTGACAGTCCGCCCCTGCTTCAGGCACTTTTTGGAATTTTAAATATCTTCGTTAGTTTTTCGGTTTGTAACACAAAGATATTGACATTTAGCGAAAATTTGAACTTTTGTTAATAACTCCAAAACAAAAGAAAATCGCGAATTTCAATTTTTTCTTTGAGTTCGTCTTAAAAAAAGAGATCGAGGATGCGCCATCCATTTTTCCATATCTCTTCTAGTTATCGATTTCTGCATATAAGAACCATCGAATTTTGCCCACCCTGTACACGTACACTATGTTTGTGTACATCACGCGCACCCATTCACTGTTTTATTCAATCAAAGCTCGTTAATTAATTATGCAAACATGCAAACTGGAAACATTTTGTCATTAACTCATTTCAATTTTTGGAAACATCATTTTGTCAATAATTACTGTTCCAGTTTACATAATATATAAATTAAATATATAGTACTATATAGTCTATATACTAATTATAATTAATATATAAGGTAAATAAACTTTAAACTCAATTAGCATTTAGCATAATACATTTATGAGTTATGAGATTAATATTTCGTAATTGTAACTTATGTGTCTTCCATATTCAGATGCATAACATATAACATCTTAATAACAATCACAATTAGATTTTGTATTATGATAAATTACAAAAGAAAACGTTTATGAACTGACACTTTCATCTTTTGGTAAACAGCACGTTCCTTTTTTTTATCGTTTATTACCTACCTACTTGATTAAGTTGACTTGCCTAATATTTTGCAACGGAGATATTCTATTCAGATACAAAAAAGTTGAAATATGTTAGTACAGTACTCGATCACGATTTTTACATCAAATTAATTTCAGATTATAACAAATTTAACCGTATCAATTCTTTTAAGGAAGACGAATGTAGGATGACGACAGCGTTAGCGTTAATTGCCTGCCCAGTATAAAAGATATAGTACGAAGTCTCGTGGGTATGTAACGACGTTAAAAATTTTGTAGACACTGTCTGTGGTAGTATGTATGTCTGCCTGTCTGCTGTCTGTCTGTACGTACGTTGATGTAAGACAAACGGACTGGATCAAAATCATCCTACTAGAGGGGATGGGAATGAGAAGTAAAAATAGAGCAAAATACCCACAGAAATAGTAATGATAAAACAGTCTTGAATATAGCATTGTAGTCGGGATTCGGGACAACATTTAATAACAATTGTATTGGATGTGACACGAAATAGAAAAATTTTAAAATTGCCAATTTCAAATTAAAACACATGAAGTAAAGAGGTGAAGGATGCCATTCATAAGCATTTTATTCTTTATGAACATTCCATCATTGATTTACGTTTATATGGAAAATATAAAGATGCATTACAACATGGGACTAATTGTTCTTTATTGTCTTCAACAATAAAAAAAAATAGGAGTGTTTTGCAAATGAAACTGTTAAAAATTTATTAGTAATAAACTAATTTATTAATTATTTATGCGTATGTCATATCATTTTACTATAATAAACGTAACCTATTGTAGAAACAATATTATTAATGATCTTTTTAAGCTTCTACATACAATAAATAATTTGTTAATACTTATTATACAGCATGTTCTACAATCATTGAAATTGTAACGATGTGGCTTTTTTATACGGCTCAGAGTGATATGAATCCCAAGATGCTAGCTCTGAGCTGGTCAAAATCCGCATCCGTTTTGGTTGTCAACTCACTACCTACCCCTAAACTACGACCCAATATTTCCCCCTTGTTCATTTTCCCTGTTGTTAATTAATTATTAACAATTATTAAAATAGACCGACACCTGACCGTTATCTAGTGTGCCTTTGTAGAATACGCGTGAGGTCAATCATTTTAACGTCTGACCTTTCTATACAAAATTTAATAATTTCAAAACAGTGAATTAATTTTGTCCAAAAATCAAATTCTAAATTGCGCCCCCTATTTCTTTTGCTCCCCTAATTTTCAATTGACATCCCCCGATGATCCTTAATTAATTTTATGAATTAATGATCAAGAATTTAATTTTTTATCCTTTTTGCGTCCTAAATTTTTCTCCGATCACGACGAGACTTATACCAATCGAAAGCCCGTTTAACCTTAACCTTAACGGGTAGTCTTTGAGAGTCTAGCCTTACCCTAATTCAGGGGGCAAATGCCAGTGACAACCAACTCCACATAGCTTCCGAGTGGTTACTGTTTTGTGGTGGTTCGCAAGGGCCGTCATGGAACCTTTATAGCCGCCGTTGTCCCTCCTGTGTGGTTAATTTTATAGTACCTACATAGTTTTTTATTTGGTGGTAATTGGGTGTATTTTATTTCGACGTCGAACCTACCCCCTTCTCCGACTGAGCGACGCTAAAGGGAGATTTGATAAGCTACAGATTTTCGGCCTTACAAAATTAATTTATCAAAGTCAAAATGTGGTGTAGTAAAAATTTTTAAGTTGGTAGTACCGAATTTAATTTGATTTTAGCAGGATTTTAATTAATTTGACCGTTGGTTGGCTGTCAACTGGCTTAGAAGTGCTTTATGAATTCTGACAGGTTATTTTTGGCAAGTAATGTGTGATTACTTGCCAAAAATGTCAAATGTAATGAGTGCATTGTTTAACGGTTGCGGATATAGTATATTAAAAACGAATTTCATGTCACGTATTATAGCACGACTCCAAGTTTAAAATGCGACTCGTTGCGAGACGCGGAGCGTTTTAACGGAGGAGTGCTATAATGACTTATGAAATGAGTTCTTTATACAATTTTTTCTATTTTGCGCCTTTAAAACTTCATTTTCAAAGAAAAAAATTAAAATATAAAATTTTAGGGATTTTTGTGATGGTTGGCTGTACTAATTGCAAAATGGCAAAGGGATAAAACAGGGATAAAAACAATTGTACATCTGTAAAGAAAATAAAATCATCTATTGATTTCAATGATTGACATAATTATTTAAATATGGCGTCATTTAAAATAATCGTAGTTGGCGTTGCCAGAGGAGGAGGAAAGGTACCCGATAATTTTAGAACTTAAAAATTTTTTTTCTAGCTTATAAAAAACTTATTTTCAGAAATCGATGATGTGGGGAATATTAGCTAGGGCTGTAGTTAATATCTGTGTAATATAAAAGTCATAATCATTCTAGTTTAAAAGATAGATTTTTAGATATTCACGGACTTAATATCAGTTTAATTAAATCGGCGTTTAAACCATGTTATAGAGAATCCCTTACTCCAGGGTATGACATATTTAAAATTTTGTTTATTATTTTGATACTTGTACAATTCAACTTTATTAGAGTTGTAATATGTCTCACTAACACAAAAGTAGTCATATTATCTTACCTAATTGCCCAATTTGCTTCAAATTTTGTTATACCCTGAACTGAATCACGATGATAAGATATACTTTTAAAATTTTATATTCGATAGGTAATTAAAGCCGTACTTATCTAAAATAATTTAGTAAAATATCGCAGAGTAAGTGCGGTAGAGCCCAGAAAAGGATAGAGAAGTACACGAATTTCGGCACTTTACCTGCGATATAAAGGACACAACCCTTCTCGCCCGGGGTCATTTTCTCAGTTTTTGAAGAATTACAACAAAAATGTATTTTATGAGACTACGAGACTTCCAATTTCATATTAAATGAAATTAGATTTCTAGCATATTTTTTTTTTCATTTTTTAAACCTTTATGCTAATTTCATTTATCGTGCTATTTTGATGTATTCTAATGAATCGCATTTTCTTACTTTCTTACTGACTAATGACTAAAAGTCTACTTTCAACAGCTAATCAAACTACTCAAAAACAATGATAATAATACAAATATTAAAAACCTGAGCAGATGTTTCAAACGGATAGATTCTACTCTTAAAACTCTTAAAGACAATTAAAGATGATAACTATAATATGCCTTTGCTGCAAACAAGTGCATTGTTGAAGAGATTTGCAAAGTAATGACAACGTTGTTCAATCAAATCGTCTTTCTAGAAATGTCACTACCAATTATACGGAGAGGTATTTATACGAGTCTTGTGGCAAAATTTTCTAGTGGAAATTTTATGGTAGAACACACGAAAATGTTGCTATAGAAAAATATGAGGAAATCAAGAAAGTGGAAAGTCAAGTCAAGCAGCTTTTTTATACCTAAAGAATACCCTCACTTATGTTGTAGCCCTGATAGACTAGTGAATGATAATGAATTGGTGGAAGTCAAGTGTTTGTATTCGATAAGAACCCAAAAAATTAAGGAAAGTTAAAAAAATAAGCAAAACAATATGTGTGTAAAACTTGAGCGGGGTAAATAGTATTTTAAAAGAATTACCAGTATTTTTTATCAAATTCAAGGTCAATTAAATATATTAGATCGAACTTGTGATTTAATTTAATGAGATTAAAGTGCTAGTAGTAAAAATAATCGTGTATACACTAACGTTGCGAAGACTATTATAGACCACGCGTCTTGTAACCCTAGGCGCTTCGCACTTCAGGCTACAATCCTGGCGCTAAATCTATAATAGTACGTATATAAATAAGGAAACGTAAATACATGTATAAAATGATAATTTGATAATAAATACTATAATATGGTATCATTCAGCGTTCTTGGCGTGTGCGTCATTATTTATTATCGGGCATAATTCATAAAATACGGAAAAATAAGGGAACCTGACATACATAAAATCAAAAACGTATGTCATTTATTGTATCAACGCACTTCTAATGCTAAGTAACGTTGGGATGAGAGTGGAAACAATAATGAAACTCATAAATTGATGCATGTACGCGCCAAGATTGCTGAATAATACTATAACAACTAGGTAATCTTTGCTATTGGCATAAGTACTTGGCACTTTTACTGTTCTTATACAATGCAACGAAAAGTCGCCACCTGTTTGGTACATACAAAAGATTATGTCTACCTGCTTGTCGATTTTATTTTCTTCATTGTTATCGGTAAAGTTGGCTATTTCTTTTATATTTTATGCTACTTAGCCTTACACGATGTATACGTAGGCTTAAATAAGGCAAGTAAGTTGGGTTGCCTATTTAAAATGTTACGAATTTAGCTAGGGTACCTTCCACCCTTAACGGTAAAATGAAGAAATGCATTGTATATTGTAGAGAATACGTTCCTGAGCAAATTATGTTCAAACAATTTTTTTTATCTGTATTGGTTTTCATTTTAAACCGGGTGTTCGACCACCCTGTATGGGTTAGTAATTAAAATCAATTAAAAATAAGAATTGACGATAAAATTACGCGGTATTACTGTTTGCCATTATTAATTTCTTCAATGACCTCTTTACCAAATTATTTAATACAAGTGCTAGAGTCGCGAATTATAAATTTAAACAATTTCTTCTAGTGCTCACATTAAAATAATAGAGTTTGGATAAATATTTAGTTCTAAATACACGCATTTGAAACACAAAAGTATTCAGTATTCTAGATAAATTGTTGATAAAGGTTACTACTCAAGAAGGTAAAAGGTATAGCCACAATACCAGTAATTGGTAATTAATTTATCTATACCTAGTTAGGTACCTACTTTATACGTACATGGTAAATTAAGCGATCAAGTGTACGTACATTTACATTTATATGTATCAATTTGACTAAACTAATTTGCAAAATACTTTTGTTGAAAAGAAAAGTGTAAACAAATGGTATTTTTATTAACGTATTATCGTATTGTATTAGCTTTTACAAGACATACATAAAACGTTAAATAAATATTTGTAAAAATAAGAAGATATAAATATTGCGTAATGTTGCAACATTCTTGATGTGCGACTGAATAAGGAAAAGGAAAAGGCAAATTTTTTACAGACATATACTTTTTCGACTAGAAAATAGACACTGTTTCTAAAAGCAATTCTGAACAAGGTAAGTATATAACTTTTCTTATTTTAATTATAATTAATACACCATACAGCCATTATACACCTATTATACTTTTTCAACTTCAAATTGAGACTAAACAGTATCAAATTGAGACTAAATGAATTAATTAATTTAAACCAAGCGACCAACAGTACATAATTACTGTAATAATATCAAAGTGAGACTAAACAGATACTTACAATTATTTGAACTTTATTCTCAATTTGAAATTGTTTAGTCTCAACTTGAAGTTAAAAAGGTATAGTCTACTGCATTTTTTATACAGAGTGAGTCGGGAGAAACGCACACGTCAAACAAGCCCAAAAATTGTTTTCAGATTTTCACTTGTTTGGAATTCCAGCATTTTATACTTACATGTATAGTCCAGTCAATGGGGAGAAAAACAGGCATTTGCCCTACAAAAGTTGGTGTAGTTCTGATTTTTGAATATGTTATTAGGTTAGGGGCCCTTATGATAAATCCAAGGTCCGAGAAATAGTTTTGCAGTTATTGGGAAAAATGTGCCAAGAAAACTTGGATCCCACAGCAATCCGCGGTTTTTAACGTGCTAGGATTTTTATGTTATGGGGCTTGATTAAAATCAGATATATGCGGTCTGATGGGAAATTTAACCAGCTTTCTGATGAAAAAATAAACTACGGATCGGACAAAAATTTTTGGAGTTATAGCCAAAAGAGTACCGACAAACCAGGTTTCATGGAGAAGTGCGACTTACCGAAAGTTAGCCAATATTTGAACGCGTGTGGTTTGCTAAACCCCTAAACCAATTTTAATTTCATATGAGGTCGACCCCCCTCCCCCCCAATTCCCGCTCCTCAAACACTACCCTCCAAAACGTTAGAATGAATAATTGTTGACATTTGAGACAGGTTGTTGGCAATATAAACGAGAAAATTCGCTCAACATCTCTACCCCCTCTCCCAATATCCATTTTAAATTGAATAAATGTTGAAATGTGAGAGAAATTGTTATGGGTTGATATGGGGGGGGGGGTTGTAACAAAAACTGCGAGCTGCGAACACTCATGAGTCATTTTTCGACATTTATAGGTTATTATAAAACTGCTCTAACTTTGGCTCTGGTTGAGCTAAAATATCAGTGATACACTGAGTTTGAAGACAATTTAAAATCCTACAACATTTGTTCCCAAGAATTTTCTCTCAAATGAACGGTAAAATAGTCTCCAAGCGAAGTTTACCAAAAAAATTAATTTTTTCTAAAAATAGCAATATTCTCCAGCTTATATCTCAGGAATTAGACAGTTTTGTCGTGGGATCAACCGTTAAGAAGTTAAATCGGAAAACCCAATTTTTCGTACCTTTAATCCAAGATGGCGGATTGCGCGGACCCCCCTCAAGGTAACTTGGATTTTTTATGAGGGCCCCTAACCCAATAACATATTCGAAAATCAGAACTACACCACCTTTTGTAGGGCAAAACCCCCCATTGACTGGACTAGTAGATGTTTTTTAGTAGATGAGCTCAATTTTTAAGTAGGCTCATGTCATGGTAAATGATGATGTGGTTTAGTGCAAATATAACCTTGTCATTTGTGATTGATTGCAAGTACACGATTTCCTAAAGTGCTAAAAGAAGCTGGTTAAATAGTGTGGTGGACAAAGTTACATCAAAAGTAGACAATGACGATGCACTCGGCGTTTTTTAAACGCTGCAACTCGCCCAAAAGAACGATAAGAAGAACTCAGGAGAGCAACAACGGGTGCTTCGGTAACCATGTCAGAAAAATCTAGAGGTTCGTGGATGACAATTCGAAAATCGGATAACAACAACGCTCCTAGAGTTTGGTGCGTTTCCCCCGACTCAATTTTGCTAAAAGAAACGGACAGAAATAGGAGTGTCTCAACTCTTAATTAAAACAGAAGTGTCAGAAAATGGCATTTAAGGACTCTTAGGTACTATTACGTGTAGAAATTATTTTATAAACTTGAGCTTGGAGGTATTATTAATTATTAAAATAGTATTATAAAATACTACAAATTGAAAATGTAAATTAAAAATGAAAGCGTAATTACTGGCATTTGAAAGTGTTAATCATTAGATGTATAGATATAATGGCAGTAATAAGACTTACAGCAAACTTTTAAAATAGTGCTAAACTCTATTACAAAATTCCAAATTAACAAAATGAAAAATTACTTTTTTATTATTGGTGACGTCGTTGAGACTATTATAAAATGTGCAAGAAATGCAATAGTTGACATTGACACTGAAAGTTGAAAATGTAAATTTCTCAACTCGATGAAACTATGCTTTACTGCCGCTTTATTCAATTACTTCATAAATCAAATTGGCCGACGATTGTGATACAGGTAAAAGAGTCGTAATTTTTTTATTTTAAATATTGAGCAACTAATAATTAGCAACTATAAAAATGTTTTTTATAGTCTTGAACTAAACAAATATTTGAGAGGCTAAAAATAAGAAAATATTTTTCTACTGGCGTACTAACGGCAAGCTACAAAAGCAAATTAAGTACCTATAGTGAAGATAACGATATTCCGAAACGACTTTTTGACTTTATCTACGGTAAGTCGGCTTCAAAAGATACATACTTACTAAATTAAACTTACAAAGTCAACTTCTACTTTGGTTCAAAAGTTTTGCTCTTCTTTTCGGTAATGCTTTAAACAAATGTATAATGAGGCTTTGCAAGTTTAACTTCTGGCTCTTTTCAACCCGCCTTACCGTAGGTAAAGTCGAGAAGTCATTTCGGAATATCTTGATCCTCACTATACCTAAGAATTTTATTTGACTTCATTAGTATAGGTATAGCAACGAGATAATTGGCAGAAGATTGTGGAGCAATGAAAGAGCATTGCAAATTAGTAGTAAAACCGACCGTCAGCCTGGTAAAAGTGGGAGCAATAACTTGGGGAGGCTCGAGAAGAGTGGATTTTGGTTCTTGTTTTGTTTTTTTGCTTAAAACTCGTAAACTACGCACTTTATGAGAAAAGTTCTTCTATACAAAAATAAAGTACATTAAATTTTAAACGAACGATATTTATTAAGTTTTTTCCTCAGGTAAACAATTTAGGCGCTAGCAAGCGTTAAAGTTAAAAAAAATTTCCAAAATCGGCCAAAACAATTTTTATCGCTCATAACTCGAAAGCTGCGTACTTTTGGAGAAAAGTGTTCCTATATAAAAATAAGGCACATTTTATTCTCTACAAATTACACCTCTTCAATTTTTTTGTCAAACAAACAGTTGTGGTGGTAGTTTAGGGTATGTCGGACATAGCGTGTCAGGGAGGCAAAATCCTAAAATACAAACTTTTTGATTTTGACCGATGCAGACTGAAATAACATTGCAAATGAGTAATAAAACCGACCGTCTGTCTGTGGCAGCATTAACTGGGAAGGGGGGGATCGAGTAGAGTGAGTTTTTGCTCTTTTTTATTATAACTTCAAAACTACACACTTTTTGAGAAAACTAAATCTATGAAAAAACATTATAAATAAAATTTCCTACGAACTATATCCGAAGGATTTTTTCCTCGGACAAACGGCTTAGGCGCTAGAGAACTTTAAAATTTGACAAATTCCAAAAATCTGCTTTTTTTGTTTATGGCTTACAACTTGAAAACTACGCACTTTTAGTAAATAGTGTTTCTATACAAAAATAAAGTAAATTTTTCACTTTCAGATATACTTCGTAGGAAATTTTATTTAGCGTATACTTTTATAGATGCACCTCTCTCAAAACGCATTAAAAAGGCCGCAAGGCCGCATTATTGCCATTTTTAACCAACTTTGCATCTCTTACGATTTGAAAGATGCCCCATAATGTACACGTTGAAAAATACACCCTGTATGATTATTTGATAGTTTCGCATTCGAAAGAGAAATTACATACTTAAGTGAGTTATTAAACGTCATGTTGCGGCTTTTGTAAATTTAAGTTATGGTAGATTAAGCAAATACTTTTTTAACTTCCGTAGATCGTGCAGAAAATGTAAGTCGTGTCAAGTAAATATTTAACAATTGGATTGTTTAAAACATCAGCTAAAACAAATCATTTTTGTCTATACTTGACTCGAGAGATTCGAGATTATTAGTGGATCCACTCGATTATTTTGTTTGAACATTCACGATGAGGATTGTAAAATGCCAAAACGCTTTACGACAGATGTAAGAACATCAGCTCATAGACCTTGTCAAGAATAAGAACAGTAGATCAGTATAGCTGACTAGAGCGCATTGGAGGGGGCGTTCCTAAGTCGATATTTTCGTGGCTGTTGCTACTCTTGACAATTTGTAAAGCAAATTGGATCGATATTCAGAGAATCTACATTTAGGTTTCTACACCAAAGTATCACGTAACCCTTGTGACCTCTTTGAACCAAAGTTTTAGTTTGTTGGCTGTACTCTCCAAGATGCGGCTATACAATCGTTTCAAATTTCTTCTCTTTAGCTTTTAAAGCTCTGACTGTGAATGTTGTCCACGAATGGACGGATATTATACTATCTGTGAATTGAGCACCGTAAAGTGGAACATAAATATTTCCGCTATTTTAATAAGATTTTCAATTAAATAATTAATAAATCAGCGATGTAATTGACCGTAAAAGTAGTCGTAACTTAACATTACGCTTTATAATTTCTAATTTATTACGTTAACGGATAAGAATCGAAAAAGCACCGATATATGTTATATAGGTGTGAACGATTAAGGAGTAATAAGAACCAATCAACTACCGTGCAAGTGTCGATTTAATTGAAATGTGCATATAAATCACAGAACGTGTAACAAATAGCCGAACAGAAGATGTTAGTTCGTAAGGTCATCGATGTCATTACCCACCTTCTACACTTTCTCCAAGACGTATCTACTAACAATAATAAAACCAAAACTAAGACAATTATCAACAACGTTCACTTTTTATTTAACCAATGAAATTATCTTTGTATGGTAATTCATCATTAAGTAATGTTTCAAGAATTTGATGTTTAAATAATTTAATTAATTACCAACCTAGGTGCTCCGAGTTTTTACTTTTTAAAACTACCTGATGTGCGATATAGTAGTGGTGTTGGCCTGTTAGCTTAGCTTAATTAACACATCTCGTGTGTAATTACGAGCATCTTTCATATATCGGTGCCATTGCAGAACGCAAACAAAATTTATTAACAAATTACATTAATCGCTCATTAGCGTGTCTAGCAAATTTTTTTTAGCAAATTTCGTAAACTGACAACGGTATCTTTACAACTTTTTAAATTTAACAGAGATTTGTTTATGTGCGCCACAATTGTAGATCGATAGACTTACGCTAAAGGCTTAACGAGCCCTCCTATAAGTATGCCTTCAAAAATTCAAGCCACAAAGTTTTTCTAAAAAGGTTTTCATTGTATGTACATTTCTGAAAATAAATAAATAGAAAGGTGGATACTTTAATCGAGATGTGTGAAATTAATGTGTGATTTTTCTTCAGCAACGGAAGTTGCAATATTACTTCGCGAATCCGGAAATCCCATTAAAATTAGAGTATACATCCAATTGTAGTTAAGTACCTACACATTAATTCATTTAATTTTAATTTCTTCATTAATATGCACAGAATACTGAAACGCAATCTGTTTTCCTTATTTGCTTTACAACAACCTATATAATTATTGATTTAGTGCTCTACTATACACATTATCATTTGTACGTAGACGACTCTTAAGTAATATTTTGTACATCTATCCTAAACATCAACCTATGAAGAAGAGAAAAGAGAACAAGAAGAATAAAAATGTAAAGATCCTATACAGGATGATTCTAAATCAAAGTCAGGGATGACGACAGATAACAAACAGACTGTACATCTGGTGTAAATAAAGTAAACCAACCAAAGCTGAACATGGAACGTTCTTCCTGATGATTTTTTCTCATCAGTTCGAAGAGTTTTAAATATGTTACTACCGCAAACTAAAGCCATGGTAAAAAGTTTTAACCATAAAAAGTCGCTCTTCATTAGAAGACATGAAATTAAGCGAGAGCCTTTTCCAGTGTTCAGGTCAAAGATGAACATAGGGATTTATGGTGTTAATTACAATTACACAGACGCGTAGACAATAAGTCGTTAATTATACGTACGTATGAAGAGGAAAATACAAATTTAAAATCGCAAGTCTAATACGGAACTTTCAAATTTGCGGGGTCCTTTGTCCGACTGTCATCGTTTCGTCAAGTTCACAAATAGGTACTTGAGAACACTTTGAACCAAACTGCTTATAAACTTTAATTAAAAAGAGTTATGTAATTATCCCCTTTCTCGATTGTAAGGGAGTGTTTCTAGGAATTAAAAAAAGTTCGAAATTCCATAAACAAAGTAATGGATATGTAACTTCACTTCATTATTTAAATATTAACTTGTTCGTTTTTCAGTATTTCGATTATATCTTCAAAACTACACACCTTTTGAGAAAAAAGCCACGATATAAAAATAAACTACATTAAGTTTTCTACAAATTATAGAAACAAGGCTTGTTCCTCAAACCAACGGTTTAAACGCTAGAGCGCGTTAAAGTTTGAAAAAAATCTGCTATAAAATTGTTTTTAACTGTTTCTCACTTATAACTTAAAAACTAAGCACTTTTAAGAAAAAGTGTACATAAATAAAAATAAAGTAGATTAAATTTGCTATAAACTTTGTTCCTTAGATTTTTTCCGTCAGATAAACAGTTTAGGTGCTAGAGCGCATTTAAATAAATATATAAGGGTGGGTTTTTGGAGAACAAACTAAACCAAAGAGCACGAAAAATTTAAATACCAAACAATTGCATATTGGTATAGATTTGAAATATATTGTGGCAGTTAATGTGAGAGAACTAACAGATATCAAAGCCTGTAGCGTAGAAAGAGACATACATATAATTAACAGCAATTGAAGTAATAAAACAAAACATAATAATTGGAGATATTAACTATCCCCGACTGGTGATCTGGGTACATTTTTAGCTGCACTAAACAACGCCGTAAAGGACATCAATATTGAGAGGAAAGTGGTCTTGGAGATTTTAATGTAAACGTGATGGAAACTTCAATGGCTAAGCAAGAACTCCTACAGTTACTCTGGTCGTACGTCGTACAACATGTATCCAAACTCAGCTAACCATCAAGAGTTACGGCGAGTAGTGCAACGTGCGTAGATAAAGTCTCTAGTAACTTTGCTGAAATGGCCGACCATCAATCCTCACATATCGAACCATCTAGCCCAAATTGGCACGGTTATCCTAAAAAAAGTTAAAAACACGAAAAACACAAAAGCCACTTTAAAAGGAATATAAACGAAGGCAACACTTACATATTCAAGATTAAGAAAGGATTGAGAAATGTTGATTGGGCTTTGCTGCTACAGGGAAACGCAGCTGCGACTTATACGAAGTTCCACAGTCATCTCCTTTTGCTATTCGAAGACGCATTTCCAAGCGAATCGATTAAAATAAAAGTAAGTTCCACCTCAAACAACATTGTGCAGTTCAAAAATACAATTGACGTCCTGAGAACGATAGCCCGTGTTAGTCGACTCCCGGAAGCATATAGTACCTATCCTATAAGAAATGTAAAGAGGGATATCAACGGCAATTAATAGAATGTAGGAAGAAGGAAAATGAAAGGCTTACCGCGAAAGCTGAAAATAAACAGAAATCAACATGGAAAGTAATAAGAAAGGAATCAAAGGTTACAAAAAAATGTAAAGTTGATCGATTTTGTGAACTACTTTAGGGAAGCAGCAGATAAAGTTGCGAAACACATTCCCAAGGCTGTATCGTATACTAATTTCCTCCACAAAGTCACAAGAATTGAAAACTCCATATTCCTCGCAGAAATAATGAATAATATAAACAACCTAAAATCAAAGGGCTAAAGATTTGTACGGGCTAAACACAATAATTAACGTTTCAGAGAAACTCTCGTACCCGATTTTAGTGGTTCTTAATAAGTGTGTTAAGGAAAGTTACTTTCCGAGTGAAATGAAGCAGGGTATAATTGTTCTCATTTTCCAAAAGAGAGACTGCCATTTCTCGCTAAATTTAAAATTATTCATGACGACGAACGTGGCTATATACAGGACAAGGCAACCATAACTGCTCTCTCCAGGGCCCTATCAAGAATAATTGAGTAAAGCTTTCGATAGGTACCGAGAACCACTCCATCCTATTGGGTACACTACAACACTACGGTTTCAGAAGCAACGTGCTAAAACTATTTAGATCTTACCTCAGCGTTAGAACACAATGTGTATCTTGGAACAACCTCAGATTGGACGCTTTCTTAACCCAACCGGCGTACCCCAGGGTTCCATTTTGGGACCCTTGCTTTTTATTATGTACGCTAATGACTTAATGGTTAATGCCAAAGCGTGGAACGGCTGCCAGTTCGCAGATGACACGAAATTTCTTATAAATTCGGATTTCGACTACGAACTTCAGAGCAAGAAAGAACAATTTAGTTGGATGGAGAGTAACAGACTATGTTTAAACAAAAGCAAAACTCAGATCTGGCAGTTGTTACCTGGATAGCATGTTGAATTGGTGTGCACATGTGGAAGGACTGTTAAAGAAGCTCTCAAGAGCACTATACAGCTATACACGGCGAAGACTATAAAAAACTTCCACAGCGTGATGTCGTATGGTGTTATGTTCTGGTTCTGGCGTCAGTCGCACGACGTTCATAGAGCTTTTGTTCTGCAAAAAAAGGCTATTAGAATACTAACTGTGCAACTTAAAACAACAAGATAGATGCAGAAGCCATTTTAAAAATCTAGGCAAACTTACTTTATGTGCTGCCTTCGTTTTTGAGTATCGTATCTAATAGGTACCTATTTTTTCAAAATAGACTCTAATCTACAAAAAAGTAAAAAATAATAGGTAGTTTAGTTTATCTCATTTTCCTATAATTTAAATTATATCTTTCTGGCAGAAGAATTACCAATAATCCAGTAATATAAAATAGAAATCAATAGAAAAAAATGTATCTCTCAAGAAGGCTTTGAAAAGTTTATAATGAAGGAAAAGTGTGTTATCTTTCTGTGAAACATTTCAAAAATTTCTAAGTCTTTTCGAGTTCTCGATACAATCTTATTTTGATGGCACTTTTGAGTAAATTTGAAAAATTACGACTTCTCAACTCCGACCTCTGTCTACTACAAAACATAGCACTTCAATTGTTATGGCGAGGCCACTTCTTAAAGTTCTTATTGACTTACGCCACCAGCAGAGAGGTTACAATAGTGAATAGATGCCTCCCTTAGAGAAGTCAAGTAGGTAGGTAATTGTTGAATTCTAGTTAGACCCTTTAAGGATTTTTGCCGCTTATTTACGAAAACTAAATCCGCTATGGGGCCGCTAGTAGTGCATTTATGCAAGAAAGTATAAAGGGATGGCATACAGAAATTATTTACCTGCCTGACACCCCAGATGTTGTCTTTTCAAATACAACCACATTTTATATTTAAATAGTACAAGTTTTGTTGAAAAAAACTAAAATTGGTTGAGACCCGAGCTTTCAATTCAGGTCTACGCAGATTTCAACAATTACCTACCTACTTGACCTACGGGAGGCCTCTATTCACTATTGTAACCTCTCTATGGGTGGCGTAAGTTAAAAAGAACTTTACAAAAAAACTGACTATACTGCAAGTGTTACGCCAAACAAAAACGTTTTCTCTGCGCACCCTTCCCTTATGTAAGTTCTAATATCTACTCAACTATAATTAACTAACTGAAATAAATCTTGTCGGTTACTGTTTAATAATTAATTATTCTTATGCATTCGCGGGATGTAAAAATTGTTACAATTAATTAGTTCGTGTGTGAATAAGAATGTTATTGCCCTATTGTAATTTTCGCTAAATTAGAATAAATTAGCGTTTAATCGTTCAAGTCGTGCAGTGACATTATTAATTTCGAAGCGTAGCATGTATAAAATTTAGAGATATGCTTAAACAATAGTGTGTACCTGCAATATTAATATTTTTTTTAAATAATAGAAAAATGGCGGATAATTCGTCTATTGCTTAATTGCAACTTCGCACACTTGAAAAAATGTTACCTCATAATTTACACGATCGTAATAATTATGATAATTATTAAACTTTAAATTTGTAGGTAAATGGTATTTAGCCGAGGCGTTATGATTGTGCATTTATAGATAATTAATAACTAATAAGTTTTATTATTGACAATCGAAGTGATTTTTGTGTAATACTGTTTCAATTAGGTGTTAAAGTATTGTAACGAAAGAATCGTTTAATTATCTTTTTCTTTCACAAACGTGCTTTATTGCTTCAATCCGACAGCCGACTAATTTTTGACAGATCGGCCCTTCGGGCCATCGCTTTCACTTCTTTGTTTCAAAAAGTCATTTTGAATCTATTCGATCGTTTAAAAGAGGTCCTACATATTTAAATCGGGAGATCTATGAGGCCATGCAATCGGTATATCACGTCCAAGTTGATGAAAAATTATGATTGTGCATCGCTAGCTCAAATCCAGGTCTCAGGTCTCGCGTTGTTTGATGGCACTTCTGCAATTCTTTAATAAAGTTTATTAAACAGTTGAAGAATGCAGGAATTACGGACCCTTATATTTGCCCATCTACAAAAATATCGTGGAAGCCGTACACCGCGCTATCGGTCCTTGGAATTAACGAAGGCAATGGGGATTTCGGTTGGCCTAATTGTGGCTGTTGATGGAAGTTGAAAGTTCCATCTCGACTAAACCTAGCCTCGCACATAAAAAGAGACAACCAAATGGGCATTTACAATTAGCTGCTCTTTATCTGCTGTCTACGAGTCGAGAGCTGACCTAGCTACCTGAGTTGCAATTTTCCTAATACTAGTTCGCTAGTTCCTGTATTTTCTTCTACTTTTCTATACCTTTCTCCTTAGGCTCGTGTCGAGACGGACCTCTGGCCCTTCCACAATCGCACGAACATTTTTATCAAAACCTGGACGACTTTCCCACAGGAAGAGTCCAGTTATTGACGAAAATCTTATCACTGAGCATATTTGGTGTTTTGAAAACAAAAAACATCAATAAGGCAAAAGTTTTTATTCCTGGAAAGGCAGCAAAAGTAGCAAACGATAGCTGTAGAAAAATAAATTAGCTCAAGTTCAAAGAAACGATTCTAATGAGAAATGACTCCAGAGCTAATGAGACTTAATTGTGCCCCAGAGTAAAGAAAAAAATTTAAGTTGTCCATGCGAATTACAACAACGTTATAATTTGGTTAACATTGGGTCTCCTCCCTTCGCTGAACTTAAAAATGAGGACATTCATATATTCATAATGATTTTGAACTTATCTCTCACTGAATTTAATATAATTTGCTAAGAAATATTCTCAAAATTGCCTAGTCATAGAGTAGCAATCATTTAAATTATAATAAGAATTCAAAAAGAACTTCGGCTGACGTCAAACGTCAAAGTATGGCTAATCTCGGTAGCATTTAAAACAACTAGCACCACCATAGTCATAAATTGACAAGAACGTTAAATCAAAATTATTTTTGGTTTTGGACAGTTCATCTTTGAGATTTCGAACTTTTTATTATTTTTATCGTAGATATACAGTTATTTATACTAAAAGCGAGCTTTTGGAACGCGTTCTAGATCATACGTAGTGACACGAGACTAGCTTGAGCACGAGTGAAATGCAAGGGAATTGCAAACACCAAATTAACTTAGTGCTAAAGCACCCTGTGCGTCACCGTGGAGACTCGGGTTCGATCTCTGATTGCGGTCCAAGGTTTTTCCTTTGGATAATCAGCGTAGCAAGGATGTTAACCGTCCACGATGACGTAAATCGTGTCAACGTGACGACCCCGATGTGACGAGTTAGCGGAGCAGACTGAACTCATGTTCGCTCTAGCGGTGGGTGTTCCTGTCAATGGAACAAAAACGGATATTCGGTCCGGACATCACACATTGTATCGAGACGAGACGTCTCTGAAAGAGTAGTACTGTAGCGACTCAATACTAACGCGAACGTGTGTGAAATACAAGGGAATTGCAATGGCCAAGATAGCTTAGTGGTAAAAGTACTCGGCGCGACACCGTGGAGACTCGAGTTCGATCTCCGAATCACATAATCAGCTCAGCTACGACGGTTAGTGTCTACCATAACGTAACGCGTGTCAAAGTGGTAACCCCGACGTGACAAATCAGCAGTGCATCCACCCAACTCATATTCGCCGTCCTTCGTTGTTCTTACCGTGGGGACTTCGATCAACCCGTAAGAACGGAGATTAAGTCCCGACATTACACATAGTATCGTGACGAACGACCTCTTTATGAAAGGGGATTAGGGATTACTGTAGCGACTCGAAACTTATGTGAGTACGCGTGAAATACAAGAGAATTGCAAAGACCGAGGTAGCTTAGTGGTAAAAGCACCCGGCATCCCGATCGAAGCCAAAGTAGTAATGACTAATGACGTAATGACGAACCAGCTCGAGATTTAAAAGAAAAATGGGCAATGGGCAACCCGGCAGTTAAGATTTAGTGAAAAGGCGGATAATAGGTTACGTATTCAATTTCCAAGGCTCAAAATTCCGTGTTAAGCTAGTCTCAATTACAAATATATTTTTTTTTAATTTAAAAAAAATTCCAATTGCTAATGTACTTTGACGGTTCGTCTCACCTCTCGCATTGATCATTGATCTAATCTGACATTGATTTTAACGGACATTTTCAAGCATTCTTCAATATCAGGATGTGCACCTCCAGGATTTCCAAAAGTGTCAAGGTTCAATTTTTTCACGTAATATAAAAATGTTCCACACAGCCCCAGAGCCAACTCTAATTTGTTTAATTAAAATAAAAAACATTTTTAAATTTTAAACGAATTACTAATTACAAATCAAATTAAAAATTATATTAGATGATTATCTCTTCATCTCATTAATTTACTAACAAAATTTAGCCTTTAATTAAATAAAATTCGATTATTATCTATTTTTTTAAAACTCGCCTTTTAATTTATTCAGTGTCATAATTTAACAACAAATTTTCCTTTGCGATTTTTTTAGAAATTAATAAGCGATTATAGATAAATTGCGTTAATATTAACAAGGGAAGGTTACTAGTAATTTTTTTATGCGAATGTACCTAACGTAATTAGTTTTAACCTCAGGCACGCTTCCAGAAGAGCTAATAATTTTGTGAAACAATTAGAACTAATCAAAACAAATAATATTCGTCGACTCGAAACTCAAAACAAACTCACGAAGTTCAAGTGCGTGATAATTAAAAAGTACCATTTAAAAAAATTAATTTCCAAACGAATCGTAAAATTAAATTAATATTTTTAAAGTGTAAATTAATTGCTCGTGTTGAAGGAAATGAAGAGAACAAAGAAAATTGTAATTAGCGATACAAAAAAAGTTAAACTACTTAATTAATTAAATATTTTTTTCAAATTGATTTTCTTTATAAGTGCATTTGCGATTTACGATCTCCCCCAAAAAGCTTCTTGTAATAGACCAGTGCGTCGGTGAGCTCTTCTGTCGAAACGAAAGTTGTAAAAAATTTGTTGGAGAGCTAGAAAATCATCACTTCACATGTATATATAAAAGGTAATTGGGATGAATACCTCATTTAGTTAGTTTATGTTCAATTGTGCTGCAATTTAGGATTAAGATTACAGGTGAGTTAGTGTTTAGTGGACTGTTTATTGGTGATCATTTTGTGTTTTTGTCGTGAATTGTGAACATTCTTGTTCTTATCATCATTATTATTATTAAATAGAAAATTTTGAGAAATTGAAATTTAAAATAATTATAAGAACAACAAACTTTTTGAGCCAAATTTGTATTTTCGCACAGGTCTTACGATTATTTAGGTAAATCTCTTTTTCTTTTTCTTTTTAATATTAAATTATTATTGTAATACACAAGAAAAGAAAAGTTAATTTACATACACATAATGGGATGCACTTACAAAAGCATTTTTCTACAATTTAGAGTCAATGAAATAAACAATTATTTTTTACCGTTATTGCTCGAAATAATTGACTTTTTTATGATAAACTACGCTAATAATATACTATCTTTATTTCAGAAGTAAAATTATTTGAAATCCTTTTTTTTCCTGTGGCTAGAGATGCCTACTTTCAAATTTTGATTTCAATACACCCATTCCAAAAATGTACTTCTTTACTAAAGAAGTGATTACTGATTACCGTCAATTTTAAATTTGTTTATAATTTCACTTTTAATTTAAAAATTTTCACGTTTCTCTACCTCTAAACGCTAGAGGTCAATGCTAATGCTTACTTTTCATCTTTTCAAATATCTATAAGTGTAAGTGCACATCAGTAGAAAGTAAAATTAATAAGCCCATAGCTTTTCCTGCTTCCTAAAAGGTTATTGGTTAAATAATTATTTTTAAAATTTTAATTTATACAGGGCGATTGAAATTCGCTGTGCAGCATGGGGAGCTCACTTATCTGAAGAGCTAGACCATATAGGTTTAAATTGGGCAAAGTTGCTAAATTCGGTGCTCCAAATAATCAAAAAAAAATTTGAGAATTTTTCGTGTTTTCGCGAATACTGAAAAAACGTAAATTCTCATTTTCTTTTATTAGTTACCTATAACTTTTTTATTTAGTACACTTTTTTGTTTTACCTAGATAGGCGCCTTAGGTAATGTAATAAAAATGAATAAAATCACCCTGTAGTATAAGTAGGTAGTGGCAAGGGTAGTGGTAATTTAAGGGTAATGTGCCTAAAGTATATTCCATAAAACCAATGTATAAATATTAAATATAAACTTATACTAAACATCAAACTTGTGCTCAATGCAATGAGTGGACTATTAAACTCCTCGTGAAAAATAAACATAAAATTAATTTTTAAAAATATAAAACTTGAAGAGGCAAAAGTTACTAAATTTTTAAATTGTATTTCATTTCTTGTAGTCAATTTTACAATCATTCATTAACAGAATGAATAGATATTCAACTGTTAATATTAACAATGCATGATGATTGATGTATGTCAAGTATGTCCAATGTTCAGTATGTATTTTTCCTATAAATTTTGTAGAACTTTAGGTTTCAAAAAGTATAAAACCTGCTCCCCAATTTAAATTCTTACCTAAAACGGTTCTTTTAATATACAGGGTGGTCAAACACTTATGACTGGCGGTTTAAAATTAAAACCAATACAGATAGAAAAAAAATTCCTCCGCACATACAATGATACAATGCATATCTTCATTTTATTGTTAAAATAAAAGCACTGACAAGGCCAACTACGATTTTTTAAATGACACACATGTGCATTTGTTTTTATCCCGTCGGAGGAAAAAATTTAGGAAGCGGTCGGAAAATTCTCTTTACAGAATGTCCGACGACGTGTGCAGACATTATGAAAATTTCGTAATTTTAAAAGTTTGCAGTTTTTGTATAAGAACTAAATAACTAATTAAACTATTTAATACCAATTAAAAACAAAATTGACCCCAATAAGCTTCTTAAATAAACTTTATACTTTTATATGTGTAAGACTATAGGTAGGATTTAAGTATAGAATTACACTTTAGTCTTTTATACTACACACTGGTGAATAGGGAAGGTTAAGGCTTCACAATAAAATAATAAAATAAATACTTTTAAAGCTCTTTCATTCATTGTTTATAGTCGCAGGTCTCAGTAGGCAATGAATGTGCAAGGAATCAATTTCAATCAAAACTATTCAATAACTAAGGCTCGTGACACACTATCGGACTATCGATATACTCTCGATACGCTCTCAGTCTGATAAAATATTCTAACACTCTTACACAAGAAACAATGAGGGTTAGTCATACTATCGCTCTCTCTCTCTCCCATCTCGATCCAATAACGCTCCGATATCGATACATTTTTATAATTTTATTGGAGTGGTATCGGAGCGAGAGCTATATTGTGACCACCTGTACGATATTACCGCTCCACTCCGTTATCGGTCAGTTGTATGGTTAAACAAGAAACAGACACATCAGAAGTGAAGCTATAATATGGATATGAGTATCGGACCGAGAGCGTATGGAGAGTGGCACTATACAGTGTGTCCAAACGGTATGGACTAATACTATACAGCAATACAGTAAATACCTATCCACTTAAAAATCTCCAAGTTAGTGTTATTCGATGTGCTTTTTTAAACAAAAATTCGAGTTTATGGCTGTAAGGTGGTACTTAAGTAAATAAAACTTTTTATTTACTGAGCTGTATTGCTGTATAATATTATTCCATACCTTTTGAGCTCATGGAGCATGATACAACCTTAAAGATCCAGAAGAAACTTTTGGTTGTTATGGTGTAGGGTAGGCGTTATAAATTTACCGTATCTTTAACCATATAGAGTATAAATAAGACTTATTTAGTCTATGCTTTAACTAAAATACACTCATTAGTGAAGAACATACACTTACACAGCCCTACAGACTTCAGGCACTTACAAGTTAAATTTACCCATCTAGGTGACATTTGCAGCAGTTCCAAAAATCAATAGCCTAAAAATGATAAAGTAAAAGTCTAAAACTAAAGTAGAAAAATCTTTGATTTGAAATAGAATATTTTTTTCAATAGAAAATCTGCATTAGAAATGTTGAAAAAATTGGACTGTGACGAATTTGAATAAAAGTTTTTTTTTTAATTAGTGAATTGGGCTATTTAGATGAAAAGTTAATTCTTTAATAGTATACCGTTGGGTTTTGTTTGACTGTTTTCAAATAGGACTTGGGACAATATTTTTTTGCTACACTCTACTCACACTAGGAAATCAGTAACGGTCAGAAATCTCCGAGAATTCGAGATAATGAATTTTATTACCACGAAGTGTTTAAAATTTAATGTCTCATTAATAAATAAGTGATCCGTTCCCTGCATCCCCGCCTGAAAGATATTTAAACGCACGAATGCATAATGCATGGATATAATCGTTTTCGTAACAAGCCACCTATTTATCTATTAATACATACTTGTACCTAATATATTAAAAACAATCTTCGTAATTACAATAATTTTCTATTTGTAATGTTAATACGACAAACATTTAGACATTACTATCAATCTATAGCTGTCATTTATAAAGCATTGCGCCACAAATAATAGGTATCTTCAATGCATTTATTTAAAAAAATCATCATTATTCGATAAGTAGGCACTTACTTTAAGAATGTGGAGCTCCTTCTGCAAGGTCGTCGTAAAACTTAATTTTCCGTAAAAATACCTTTTCAAAGGCATTTAGCACAACTCATAAATTGCGCATATCGACTTTCCATTTCCTCATTCTTAAATCGTAATAGTATTAGGATTGTAAGGGCCAGTCCCAATAACAAAATTAAAAAAATTAGGTAATCAAATTGTTATGAAAACTCATAGTCATTCATTGAACTGCATCAAATTTTTGAGATACAGCAAATACATTCAAAATTTTAAATGGAACATGCCCGTTGTTATTACATATTCTGAAACTGCCTAAAATTGTCTTTCCAACGATATATTAGTCATTATAATTATCTAATTAATTAAACGCAAATATCGATTATTAAATAGCTCTGAAAATGCGCCTATTTGAAATAGGCACTCAAAACGGTGGGCGGCGAAACAATTGCAAAACAGCAGTGGTAGACCAGATTCAAAATCTAATGACCCGAAAAATTTGAAAACATACGAAATAAAAGCCAAAAGACCACTATTTCTTCTCAAAAAATTTGAATGATTTTGTAGAGTGCAGTTTAAAGTTACGCGCTGTCAAACATGACGTTCGATTTACTAGTATACCTGTTTCAAAACCTCACCGACCTGCGCAAACAACCAAATTTCGTACAGCGACGTAACCAAGGTTACACACCAACCTAAACACGCGGACTGGGTATTAGTCCGGTCAATTTAGACATTCGAAGGTGCATAAAGTCCCAACAAGCGGAAAATTAGTAAAATTGTTCAAAACATAAATATAAATAAAATTTAAAAGTTCCCCATCATTCCCGTGTGTGGAAAAAATTTTATTTGAGGTTAAAGGTAAAAAAAAAGAGTTTTTCGCGATTTTCAGCAAAACGGTAAGTTTTATCAAAAAAGTACTTCAGACAAAAATTGTAGATCATAAAATTATCTATAAGAAATGTATCAAAACTTTTTTTCCTACAAGCCACCGTTTCTGAGATATAACGATTCAAAAAGTTGTATATATATATATAACAACTCTAGAGATGTATACAGGGTGTTGCATGACGTCCTGTACAAACTTAAGGGGCATTTTTGTGAAGTCAAAATAAGTCGATTTAACCAACTTACCCTATATATCAAAATGGTTCCTAAGCCCGTGGGGGTGCTTCAAAGTTGAAAAAAAAATTTTCTTTTTCTTTAATAACTCAAAAAAGCTTAGTTTGATTTTAATCAAATTTGGTATGTGGGGTCATGTTAAAAGCTTAATGTACGAAGTACAAATAAATACTCGAGCTCAACTGCAGCAGCGTATTATTGAAGCATGTCAGCAAATAAGAGATAACGGGTTTTTGGTATATAGGGCAAGTTGGTCAAATCGACTTATTTTGACCTCACAAAAATGCCCCTTAAGTTTGTACAGTACGTCATGCAACACCCTGTATACGTGGGCGTACTCATGCATATTATGACGATACAACTTTTACAACTTTTTGAATCGTTATATCTTAGAAACGGTGGCTCGTAGAAAAAAAAGTATTGATACAATTCTTATAGATCATTTTATGATCTACAATTTTTGCCTGAAGTACTTTTTTGATAAAACTTACCGTTTTGCTGAAAATCGCGAAAAACTCATTTTTTTTACCTTTAACCTCAAATAAAAGTTTTTCCACACACGGGAATGATGGGGAACTTTTAAATTTTATTTATAATTATGTTTTGAACAATTTTACTGATTTTCAGCTTGTTGGGACTTTATGCACCACTTCTCTCATTTTTTAGTCTAGATTGACCGGACTATATCTCTTTTAACCGCTTTCTTACTTCCCTTGCTGCGCGTCTAGGGTCGGTGAGGTTTTGAAAGATGTCTAGCTATAGTAGAAAAGCACTCCTAATTATCTAAAAACTCGTATTTCTCACCTCGTACCTATTTCTAATCTCGTCTCATTTATGTGAGTAATGTGAGTTTTTAATGACAAATTTTACCTTTCGATCGAGAATTAAATTTAATTAAAATTCCCAAACATTGACGTTTAATATTGCAAAATTATATTTCAAAATTCGTCTGCTCTAAATTGTAATTTGCAAAATTCGTAACAATTTTAATATTCTAACAATCTATAACATCAATGATTCACGATTTTCAACGTTTAACAATTAAATTTGAAATTTACAAATCGTTACCAAAATGTCAAACTACTTAACGCGTACTTACTAATTTCTAATAATGATTAAGTAACAATTTTTACAAACGACTATTTTTTTTTAATTCGAATTTATTGGACGCCATCAAAAATCAAAACGCCTATTAGTTTCAAATCGCAATGTTTATACGAGGTGCAACAAACAACCCAACAATTAATGCACTCAAAGATGCACCACTAACGTCCACTACCAACGATAACTCATACGTCCACTTTCACTTTCTGTGTTAATTTTCGTATTTAATTGTTATAATTTTTTAATTCCCATAAAAGCTTTGTTCTATATTTGATTACATCATTTGTTTGGATGCATATGTAAATAAACTAAAGACTAAAGAGTGAAACTCTCTATTCTTACAGTGCAACTAAAAGAAAATTTAACATTTACCTATACCTTTTTATAAATATATAAATTGAAAATTAATAACAAATTATTGCCTGACAAGTTTCAATGTGGACAAATTGAAAGGTTTTTTTTTTATATTAACGAAAACGTTTCTAATTTATTCACTGGAAATGATGGTCTCTCTATGCCAACTGTTCAAATCCACTCTGGGATGCAGGTTTTCGTAAAAATTATATTTGAAAAAAAATACTAATGGTATATTTTTCAAATGGCTCCTTACTTAGAAGAGAGAGTAGTACGCGCGCCACTGGCCACTGGTGCTAACCATGTATCCATAACATAACTATAACCATTTGAAAGAGAACATGCTCTTCAAGGTTTTTCTTATTATAATGTAGCGACTAAATAAGACTAAACGTGAGTATGCGTGAAATACAAGAATCAAGGTAGCTTAGTTGTAAAAGCACCAGGTGCGACACCGTAGAAACGCGGGTTCGATCCCCAATCGCGGATCAAGCTTCTCCCTTGTATAAGCAGCACGGCCGTCTACCGTCCACGAGAACTTGACACGATCCAAAGATAGAAGGAACTTGTCATTTAGTGGTGTTCTGTTTTACTTACAGTTGCCCACTGATTGAATTCTCAATTTTCAGATAAACATTGTCACATCAATAGTTAAACAAATACCGTAACTCTCAGTAGCTTATGTGTCATATTTCAGATATCATTCTCAAATAGTATCATTTGATGAACTCATTTCTTGCTACCAATCAGTGCCGGATTACCCACTAGGCTAGTGAGGCTGTAGCCTAGGGGCGCCAAGTCAAAAAGGGGCGCTAATTGCTGCTAATAGTAAAATAAAATTACAATAATTAAATTATTGAGATAAAGGTTCCGGTAAATATTAACAAATCGTCCATTTTAAAAATTAGCAAATTATAGTACGTATATTACCTAAGTTGAGAAGAAGTGCCCTTCAGCGATCTTTAAATTTATAATAACAAAATATAAATAAATATAAAATAAATTATTTGATAAGATTTTTACCTCCACTCTGGCCGGATTTTTTTATTTAACTTATTAACAAGTTATAAAGAGGAGGCAACAGTGTAGTGTCAAATGAAAATTTATTTCTACCCATTTAATTGTTTATTGGAAAATGCGTAAGATAGCTTTTTCACTCGGGTTTATCATTTAGATGTAAACTATTATATCCACTAAATACCTAATAAAGAAAGGGTCCAGGCCTGGATTTAACATTAAGCTAACTAGGCTAAAGTCTAGGATTTTAGGATTCGCGGAACTCTTCAATAATATTTGGTGTGTATCTGAAATAATTAGTAATTTTCCTATTTTGTTTTTGTGAAACATCTTTTTAGGAGACACTATCAACTGCTACTAAAATTCCTAATCTTCATTTTAAGCCGTTTAACCTTGAACAATAAAAAAAGTTGCCTGCGGCGCTATTTTATTCCATTTCCTACTCAACTAAAAGTTAAAAAGGGCACTAGGATTATTATAGCCTAGGGCGCCAAAGTCCGCTAATCCGCCGCTGCCACCAATATGGACACTTTGAGTTTTCCACTTTTCATCAAAGGCAAGATATTTAAATATTACGAATGAGTTATAATATCGTTCCATCAGTTTCAATTATAATTCTCGAAAAACCAATTAAAAGATCAATTATGTGTCTCACACAAGTATCTCTCCACTTTTCATTTTTTGAGCAAAGCTCTATTATTTGAACAAATAATCCAAATCATAAACTAAAACAAAACTTAGTACCTACTTAAATTTTGAACTAACGTTTCGTTTGATTTTAACCACCATCAACTTCGTTACTTCTTATTTAAACTTTACTTCGTTACTCTACATTTTAAAATATTTCTAGCGGCTAGAGTCTAGCCTAGTCAAACTAGCACTTTAACATGTTGGAAGTCGAGTTCATTACACCCCGTATACAGGGTGTTTCGTTTATGAGATTGTACCTAACCTAACTATATTTTGGTCAATAGAAGTATGTACCATTTATGAAAGTCACCATGGATATATGAAAGTTTGGTGTGTGGGCGCTGCCGTAATATGACGGTAATGTTGAATTTCATTGAAAATTTTTAACTTTAGGCGAGGATAAGTAATCAGTTCAGTAATCAGCGGTTCATGAAATCTCGTATGAGCGATTTTGGTGCAATGCTATTCAAATTTATCAAAATAAGATACTTAACGTCCGCCATAATATTCGATTAACATTTTTGAAATTTACAACACATTTCGAACCAGGCAACACTTCATTTTGACGAATATAAAAAATAAAAAGAAAGTAACAAATTAATTCAGATGAATAGATTTTTTTAGCATGTAATGATTGATAATATGATATGAATAAAAGGTAAATGATGACATAATGACATTTTTTGAAAGATCATTTTTTATAAGTAGGTTATGAGTTTTGTGACTTATGAATTAACAACAGGAGTGTAAAGCGTAAATAGTGTCATTTTAACCGAAATAAGGCCCATAAGACGCCTCCTGGAGGCAGAAGCCCTACTAGATTTTTGCGATTATGAATAATTGTGTCGATTCTTCATTCTTGCTGTGTCGACTGTTAGACTGTTAGATTTTTGAAGAGTTAAAATTGAGGAGTTAGCCACACAGGTCTCGTGATTTTCCATCGGTCATCGTGACAAGTCGATGAGACCGCAGACTTAGTGTAAAACATGAGATTGAAGCTCGTATGCAGAGACGCTCCTTTAATTAAGGAGGCCTTAAACGTTTCTTTCAAAGCTATCAGTACCTACTACTCTACCACTCGAAAGTTTTGCTACCTCTCGAAACATTCCAATATTCTTCCCGGACCTGTTCTCCGCGCACTGGTAAAAACATTCTTCCAAAACCGTCGGCGACCTCTTTAAGTCGTACACTTTTGACTTTTGACTCCAGGAGGGCCTCTTAACTTTTGAAGTCAGTAGAGTAGGTTTATATTAGTGGACAATCGAAAAGTTTGTGGCAGTAGTTCTCGTCTTAGCTTAATTAATTTTTTAGATGACGCAAGTCCATTTTAATTTGGTGTTTTGTGCTCTTCTTTAAAAACTCGTGCCCTAAAGGTATTAATTATCAATTACGAGACTATATCGATTGAGGCTAGTGATAATTCTGCGCACAATACAATCTCCGTGTTCTCTGTAACGCAAAATTGCAATTTGATGTGCATCAAATAATTTTGAAACTTGCCACATCAACCTAATAATTTTATAGTAAGAAATCAATAAAATTTCAAGTGGTTAATATTTACTGACAGATATAATAAATGTAATTTAAGAAATTTGCATATAGGTAGGTACCTACTCCACAGCGTTCTTTATTAAGTGTCGATAGTTAAACTTGAATAACATAAAATTTAGTTCATTGTGTCTGTGCACGAGATAATTAGGAAGAATATCACGTGGGATTTTCATCGTTACATCTTGTAATTATATTTTACATTCAACACAGCTTATATAAAATGAACTTTTTAAGCAATAGAAGTCATCCTCGATCCTCGTATATTACCTTTTTTTTATTGTAACAACTTTATACTTGAAAGTAAATGATTTATTTGTTCATACGTAATTAAATTATTTTTTAATTAGGTTGATTATTTTAGAATGTTCCATCTATTGAAAAATAAGTGAGAATTTTAAGTAATAATGGAGTTTAATTTTCGAATTACTTTTTAATGAAATATTGTATACGTATAGGTGAGATGTGCACGAATAAAAGTTTAAATAAAGCCGTAATTTCAACTCTCACAATTAAAACTACGCAAAATATTTTATGTGAACCAGAAACTATAAGAACCTTTCGAAGAAATTAATTTCTTAACCCACCCAAGTTCCTAAATATTTGGTCAAATAGTTGGAGATGGTCTAAAAGTATTATTTTCACTAGACGATATTAAACATAACAACGAAAGTCTTTACAATGAAATAAAAATTATTTAATTTGGCGCCCATATTATGCTAAATTAGCTCCATTCGCAGTTTTAGAATAAAATAAATAAATGAATCGATTTCTTACTGTCTTCTCCACTCTTTCCCAGGAAGAGGCTAGAACTCCAGCTCTCGTCTGAAATTCCCCAGATCTAAGTAATGAAATAACGATTATCCGAATTGAAATCTTATAAACGGCGTCTTCTGTCGAAAAGTAATGGTTTTCCCAGTAAATCTTCAGCTTCGTCAATTTCGTGGTACACTAGTACCAACAAACTCAAATTATACCGTAACACTCTTACGTAGTACCCAACCACCAATTTATGCAAAGAGGTCGCTCTGTTAGAGCAAGGCACTTACATTTTAAATCTCATCAGTTAACCAATCTGAGCGAAAAAATTTAAGAATTTTGAGAATCAGTATGGTGTTCGCTGGAACCGGCAGTACAACATACTAAAAGTCCTGCGAGCGAGTGGATGGGACTGTTCAAAGGTGACTTTTCTCATTTTTGGTGAATAACTCGCCTCCTATATATCGTACGTTGATGTAGGGTATTATAAAAGTTATAGATAACACTATTAGCTACAAAATTGATTATATGCATTTTTTTTTAAGTTTAACGCTTTTCGAGATATAGCGCAGAGAAAGGGTTCGTTTACGGGATGACGCTGTATAAACTGCGTAAGTTTCATGAAAAGAATCAGGCACCAAAGTTATCCATTTATGGATAATCCGGCACTGCATGAGGTAGAATAAAGATGTAATTAAAGATTTCTGAAAACTAAAGTCGCGTCAGGTTTCGTCTGTAAAAAATTAAAAAAATATTTGTTCGAAATTGTACTATTAGCGAGCACGCTATGGAACTTCAGAAGCTTCTTATTCACAACTTCACAACTGGAAGGATATTGAAGCAACAACAGTTGAGGGGGAGGCTGATACTACCATTGTGCGATGTGGGCTTCCCAAAGAATCATCCCAACAACAACGCAATTTTTTTGCTGAACGTTTACCGTCATATCTTCGCGGACATCAATGTCAACTTAGGTCTCTCTCGTACCTCTGAGGTTTTTATCAGCACAAAAAAATGAATAGAACGCTTTTTGCAGGAAATTTTGTCTATTTAAATTTTGTATAGATATAAATTTTTTGTAGGATGGATAGTTACGGAGATATAAGCAAAAGACTAGAAAACGTCTTTGAACGCCCCCCCCCCCCCACCATCCGGGACTTTTAGTAAGTTGTACTGATGCAAGCTCCAACTAACAATCATACCACTTTCCAAAACTCTTGGAATTCTTTGCTTAAATTGATCTTATTTTGTCATATTTTAACCTACAGAATCGATGACGAAACGGTGGTCCATTCTTTTTGAAACGTCGTGTATAATAGTCGGTCTAAACGCCACTCGTAAATTTAGATAATGTATTAAAACGGTAATGTAGGTAATACCAATTAACAGTTTAATTGAATAGCAAACCTTTCTCCTTAAACTGCAATATTTTTACATTTAATTTACAAAAGGCAAAGTTACCTAAGAATTATTGTTAAACTTTTTTCTATACAAAACAATGACGACTAGAAAAACAAAAGTGAAGTTTTTATAAACGATTTCAAATTAATACGTCATTTGTTTAACTTCTCTATAAATAACAAAACTTTTTGAAATATTTGCAAAAGAAGAAGTCGATAAATTGTTTTAGTGGATTCCATAAAAGCAGTTCAATAATAGTGTTAATTGACATGTTTAAACTTAAAGTACGTAGGTAACTGTGACGTATTAAGAGAAGATTGACCAAACTGGGTTGCTTTTAAATAGCTCAAGATTTTTCTTTAGCGAACAAAAAGTGCAATTAAAACCGTGAAGTAAAGCCGTAATTTATAACTTTTCATTAAAGAGACGCTCTTCGGCTCTCCGGAGCGTAATGAATGTAATGATATAATTAAACGGTGTAAAATTACTAAAAATAATGCTAGTTATTATACGCTTCACTTTGAACTCTCACCAAATTTTAAAAATGTGATTACACGTATTACACAAAAGCATAACAATGCCCAACTTGTGAGAAATGCTTTAACTGTTTATTGTGAGAATAGAATTAGAAATTGTTCATTAATAAGTCGATGTTGGTTGTTAACTAACTACATTTACTTAATTATTAATTGCCAGATCTTATAAATTGTTGCGAAACAAAGCCAAATTTATTTATTCTAAAGTAATTTGCATACTAAATGAAATGATTTTTAGTAGAAATTGAGTCAAAAGGGGCGAAACTATTAATTTTTCCTAAATAAATTGTTCTCGCAATATTTGTAAGCACTTAAAATTCCCTGGAGACTTCAACGGGAGGTTAAAAGGGAAACTCGCAATTACACGTTGTTTTGGCCAAACCTCATGGCCCGTGTCCGGGGCCATCCCAGCCCCTGAGAAAAAACCTCTTTTAAATTTTTTTGTATTTTGAATAACTAACGAACCAACGCTGATTGAAAATTTGGACGATTTTCCGGTTTTTATAGAATAAATTAGAAACTTGGCAACAATGCTTAATTTTCTTAACGGATTCTAAATGTACATGTAATTCTACCCAACTTTACTAATTTAACCAACCCTGTATCTCTTATATTAACAAAGTTACCCATCATACACAACGTAATGAGATATTTGTCACACTGTATATGCATTAGTCGCGTGTCGCATCGATCTATCTAACATTCTAACGCCATTACCGAGGAAAGTATTGGTCCTGCCGAAATTTTTCATATAACAAAATTTGTTCAAAATTGACTAATCTACAAAAAACATTTCCGTAGAACTAATACAAATTTTCCGTACACATTTTTCCGTAGAACTAATACAAATTGTGTTATTTAATTATCAAGCCTTCCTTGATTTTTCCAACACCATACGACGTGTGGTGCATCACATAGACAGTAAAATAACGTATGTAGGGTAGGTGTAAGCTCCAATATAAAGTAACCCAAAATGTTTCGCTCTATTGACTGCACTTACATGGTTTTTGTTCGAACTTTTTATTTGGAGACTTTTATTATTTGTGTGGAGACTTCGACACAAGATTAGAAATTAAACTCGCACACTCACGAATTAGAAAACTTATTTCACGGAGTTACAGAATTGTTTACAATGAATCAATGAAAATGAACGATGATGGGTGTAACGAGTGCCTATCTGACGACGTTATTAAATTAAACTTTAATTATCATAAAAAAATATGACTTGTTGATTTGAGATTTGACAGACCATATAAATACATAAGTGGATACCATAATTAAAATAAATAATCCGTATCTTATTGTTATTACGAAAACAATAATTATAATCGTATTATTAAACATAATCAGATTAAATTATGTCACTTTAGAGTTATAACTGCATCCTTATTTTCATCGCTACTTTCATCGCCATTCATTCTTTCCCTATAAAGACATGTGTGCTTGTGTATATTATGTCCCTATAGGTATAGACGCACGACAATACCGTTCGATGAAAGCCAATAAGTATATTTAACAAATACCAACATAAAGATCTAAATACTATTGCTATTTGAAAGTGAAAACGGTAGATGAACCTGTGATAGACTCGCATCTCGTGACTTCAAACGATTTAACGTTACGTTCACTTCTTCCATCCAAACGTAACCTTTTGACCGCAAACACGGCACCCTCCACGATGTGTCATTATTTTGAACTTTCTCAATTTTTTTTATATTTATACAAATTCAAATACTCCATAGAAAACTTGAATTATTGGCACTGCACTCTTTAACCTACAACCACCTACGCCTTCCTCTTACAATAAGGTAATGAATTTTGGTCGTGATTCTCTTTTGCCATCAACTTATTGTTTATTTAGAAAATACTCTTCTAACTTAGATTAGTTTCGAGTGTCGCATTATTTATCTCAAGAGGATCTGCACGAAAAATCATAACTAAATAATGTCTAGAAATTTGGCCATCACAATGGATTTTCAGCTATTCACATTCAAATGACTGCGATTCGATACGATACGAATTAGAGAAAACTCCCAAACCAATAAATAATAATTAACACTTCAACAGAGACGCTTTTAATAAAAATTAATTTCCAATCAATCGCTTCTATGTCGATGAAAAGTTTTGCTCATTAATAAACTTTTAATAGATTTTGGTGTAATTGCCGACGTAATTAAAATTAATTAAGAGTTGTAATTTAGAAATTCAAGTCTCTTACAGCGCTCCATTTGAAGATTCTAACGTAAAATTAAAGAACTCTTGGAGGCTTAATTATTTTTAATTAAAAGTTAAAGTATAGATTTTGAGCCGAAGAAACTTCACGCAGCGTATATGTGTATACAGGGTGTTTTAGGTCCACTACGCCAGTGCCAGTTGAAGACTTACTTAAATGCAAATCTAATGACCCGAAAAGCTTAAAAATATACGAAATGAAAGCCAAGGGACCACCACATATTCTCCATAAATTTGAATATTATAGGGTGAAGTTTAAAGTTACGCGCTGGCAAACATGACGTTCCATTTACTAGTAAAATGCGAACTTCTACGGTTCCAAAAATGACGCTCAAAACAAAATCTAATGACCCGAAAAATTTGAAAACATACGAAATAAAAGACAAAAGACCACTATTTCTTCTCAAAAAATTTGAATGATTTTGTACAGTGCAGTTTAAAGTTACGCGCCGGCAAACATGACGTTCCATTTACTAGTAAAATGCGAACTTCTACGGTTCCAAAAATGACGCTCAAAACAAAATCTAATGACCCGAAAAATTTGAAAACATACGAAATGAAAGACAAAAGATTATCACTATTTCTTCTCAAAAAATTTGAATGATTTTGTAGAGTGCAGTTTAAAGTTACGCGCCGTCAAACATGACGTTCCATTTACTAGTAAAATGCGAACTTCTACGGTTCTAAAAATGACGCTCAAAACAAAATCTAATGACCCGAAAAATTTGAGAACATACGAAATGAAAGACAAAAGACCACTATTTCTTCTCAAAAAATTTGAATGATTTTGTACAGTGCAGTTTAAAGTTACGCGCCGGCAAACATGACGTTCGATTTACACCCTGTATATGTAGTAAATGTAGGTCAATTCAATTCACAAAAAACGGGGAATTCCCTAATTATTCGAGAGAAAAGACACATTTCTTAAAAAACACTTCGATTTGAATCGATTGGCATTGTATCGAAAATTATTATTTCCTTAAAATATTAATAGGGAAAAAAAGGCAAGCTAAACCGAATAAGCAGTGCAGCAGTTTAAATAGTTAATTTTACTTTCCCATTTTCCCATCATTTACTTTGCAACAAAGGCACATAATAATAAATTTATTATTATGTGACAAAGGTGCCGCATAACCGCATAGCACCAGACAAAAATTGCTAAGTTTGTCGGCTAAGGATTCTTAGGAAGTCAACATTAAATGGTGGAGGTGCAATGGCTCTCATCAAAAGAAATTGACAGTAATTTAATCGAGAGGCGGCAATGAATCCTCAGTGTCGGCAATAATTCTACACCCGGTATATCATGAATTATAAATATGAGATTTTATGCAACGTTTAGTTTAAATTAAAATGTAAGTACTTCAACTTTGCAATTACGTAATAAAATTAGCCAAGTCAAATTGATCGTACCATCCATTTCAATCAATCCACCTATACTATGTAGGTGTCTACAATTACAATTTGCTTAAACCAATTAAGGTTGACGAGTTGGCGTCTTCGATCATTTTTAAAGCTCAAGTTAAAAGTAATTAATGTTGGAAATACGTACATTTTTATTTTTGCCTAATATTATTTCGTAATGAAAGGAAAAATTATAGTGTAGTCCCAAGTACTTTAA
Source organism: Malthinus flaveolus (assembly GCA_950108345.1). NCBI lineage: Eukaryota > Metazoa > Arthropoda > Insecta > Coleoptera > Cantharidae > Malthinus > Malthinus flaveolus. The sequence goes on from OX467285.1 coordinate 71,794,227, forward strand.
ATACATTGTATGGTAATATTTATAATTTCTTTTTTAACACTTTTAAATATTTATTCGCATTAATTCGCGTGCTACTTTAAATTAAGGAAATTTATAGAAAAAAACTTGAGCAATTAGTAACTAAACAATTTCAATCTTGCAATTCAAATAAATAAAGAAGAAACACTTTAGTTTTGTTGCGTAAGTCATCTCCAAGAACTTGAAATCTCCCAATGATGTACCGAATGCAAACAAATGTGTCGATCGTATCAAACTTCATCGTGAGTCGTGATGCCTTGAAAAATTGCATTATTTTGTTTCTCACACTTTTTTTCAAGGATTAATTTATTTCTAATTTATCTCTTTTACAAGACCAAGACACCCAAACCAGAGTAGCCAAACAGAACATTTCCAAATTATAAACCTCGACTTTTAACAACGCTAAACTTGAGAAAACTGTCTCAAAAGAAACCCTCACCTCCATCAACATATCATCAACAGAAAAGTCGTTATTTATTAATTTATTATAATTATTGTGGCCTCCATGGCCTCCTGGATACGACTTCTTCAGTATATGTAAACTAAAAGAGCAAGTCTATTATTATTATTGCTAAAATTGTGGCAAAAACCCAAATTTGCTTTAAAAAACGGTAGAAGAGAAGAATTTTCGTCCCCCTTCCGTACGAAAGCTCCTTAAAAATAAATACAAATTCATTTTTCCTGTCATAAACTTAATCCGAGGACACCCTTCACACGATGATATAACTAAGGACTAAGAATGTTTGTTTTAAAATCGTAAGCGTAAAGCGTAAGGATTCATGAGTGATTTTTCTTTTCAGAATGCAACTTATCTACGTAACCTCTTTCCTTTTGGCAACAACGTATCTACCAGCTACACATTCTCAAAATCACGCGTTATTTATAAACAGAGATGCTATCGCAAGTGGTGAGCTCTTTTAAAATTAATTAAAAATTTAAAAAATTTCTTTCAGTTTATGTCTCTAAATATTTATAATTATAAGGTTTGGGTAAAATAATGAAAATAGCATAATATAGGTACTCTCGAAGCGTTTCTTCATAACGGTTAAAAATGCACGATTTTACTTCCTTCTTTTCTTCTTTCGCTCAATAACTCTTATTAATTATTATAATTATACGCTTGTTGCTAATTGCCAATTTGTATTCGATAAATGATTAGAAATAAGTCAAACATAACATTCCTTGCTTGCCTAACATTTTCCATTTATCTTATTAATAAATATTAATTAATGCATCGACTATTATATTTTTTATAGGAAAATTTATAATTAAATTTCTCATTACAAGTGTCGTTCTTTTGTACATATATCATATCATTTTTTATCGTAATATCGTTATTGTACATAATAATAATAATCAGTTGTATGATAAAAAGCTTTGAACGAAACTACTAACACCAGAAGCAAAAATGTTTAAAAGAAAGTGTTTGTAAATAGGTAAACACTGTATTTAAAAATAAATAAATAATTTATTAAGTTTCATTATTCATCTCATCATACATCCATCATCACAGACTTGCAAAATAATTGTACAGTGTAAATATACAATAATGCACATTTTACTAGGAAAGCGCGTTGCCAGACAAACGAGCGCAGATCAAATGGTTCAAAATATTCTGCAATGGTTACAAGGAGTCTACACTCAGAACAGTCGGAAAAGTATGTTTTCATTTTTACTAAATAATTTTACTTTTATAGTAATTTAACGTTTAAATTTTATACCGTAAATTGTTAAACCATAAAACCTCACACGTTGTCGTCCCGTTTTGGCCAACTGAGAAGCGAAAGAATCAAAAACATTGATCGTTTAAAAAAATCAATTAAGAACAGGATGTAATTCCCTGCTATATTACCTGCTGAATGTACATAAGGTCAAATCGTAGAATAGAATAATTTTTATAGAATAGAAAATAATTAAAACTCTAATTACCTAATTGTTGTATAACACTTAAGTTGTGTTACGTTTCAAAATGAACGTTAAATTCTTTTATTAATTTATTTTTTAATTTCTAGTTAGGCAAGGCACGTTAAGGGAATACCTTCCACCTACAAACACACAAAAACCTAGACCGTTTCAAACAACGCCGCCATATAATGTGGGAGATAACGACATAAATGGTGGGTACCCTTCGGCTGGAAGTGTAAATCCTCAACCGCCATTTACTGGAGGAGGTGGTTCCTACCCATCTATACATCCAGAAATATCTCCACCAGTAGATCAACCAAATTTTAATGGTTATCCACGTCCAACGAGACCTCAGCCTCCTTTCGAAATCACAACTGGGCGACCGAGCACGGGATACCCAAGTACAGGTTATCCTACAGATGGTAGACCTAGCACATCTTACCCTTCACCAGGGACCACGCTTACAGGCCCAAACACAGGCTACCCGAGCACTGGATATCCCGGTTCCAGTACCGTATATCCTAGTTTTCCTAGCCCTAGCACTGGCTATCCGAGTTCCAACACAAGATACCCAGGCACTAGTTTAGCATATCCCGCGCCTAGTACAAATTACCCAAATCCTAGTACCGACTATCCTGGTCCTAGTACTGGTTATCCCGGACCTAGTACTGGCTATCCCAACCCTAGCACTGCTTATCCCGATGGGCCTAATACTGGATATCCTGGCCCTGGTACTGGTTATCCTGGCCCTAGTACCGGTTATCCTAGCCCTACTTCAAATTATCCTAGCCCAACTACTGGTTATCCTTTTACAAATTATCCTGGCACAAACACCGCCTACCCGAATCCCACAACAGATAATCCATCACCAAACACGGGTTACCCTTCACCAACAACAGGATATCCACAAACAATAACAAACTATCCAACTCAACCAACAGGTCCGCCACCTACTAGAAGTCCGACGGATTCTCCTGAAACGCAACAACCATTTACCAACGGCCCTAGACCTACTCTACCACCCTCGACCGAGCAACCTCACGAAGAAGGCCCGCTGACGACTCCCGAAGAGCCAAGACAACCGCCAACGTCTCCTCCAGATGAAGATCTAAATCACCCACCACATATTCACGCCATCGACGTCGAATGCTCCAAAGACATGATGACCATTACGATCGAATTCAATCGACAATTTGATGGCATAATCTACTCGAAAGGTCATTACAACACTCCAGAATGTAGATACGTGCAAGAAAACTCTGGTCAAACAAAATATTCCTTTACTGTTAGTTTAAATTCTTGTGGAACCGAGTTCGTAAACGCTTTCGACACGCAAGGAAAATCCTACTTGGAAAACGTGTTAGTCTTGCAAAACGAAGCAGGAATACAAGAAGTATGGGATACTATACGTTCGGTACGTTGTCTATGGGAAGGAAATTTGAAAAAAATGTTAAATGTTGCCCTAAGCGTTGGTATGTTGAATCAAGAAATTGTCACGTTCAGCGGAGACACAGCCATGGCTCGACTCGATATTCAGCAAGGTAAAGGTCCATTTGCACCACCAGCTAACGGATTGGTAAAAATTGGAGAAGTGATGACGTTAGTTGTGTCTGTTACCGGCGATCCGGGCTTCGACATACAAGTAAAAGATTGTCGAGCTAAAGACTCAAATGGAGAGAATGTAGTTGCCTTAACCGACGACCAGGGATGCATTTTGAAACCTAAACTGTTTGGTGCCTTCCAGAAAACTAGAAGCACGGGAGACACAGGCGCATCGATAATAGCTTACGCATTTTTCAACGCTTTTAAATTTCCAGACGTTATGGACCTTAGTTTAGAATGTAACGTAGATTTATGTAAAACTGATTGTGCTATGTGTCCAGAGCCCAATCAGAAAATTGACCCGAGTCGCCGTAGACGACGTGACTTATATTCACAAAATTACACGGATGTTGATGATAGTTCGGTAACTGTTAAGAGAATGTTGAGAGTTATTGTACCGGAAGATCTCGGTGATGTAAATGCATTAATTAATCTTAATCAAAACGAAGGCATTTGTATGTCGACCAAAGGATTTGTATTGTCTTCGTCTATTTTGATCTCTCTATTGGTTTCGAGCTGCTTATTTAGTACATACATATGGTTAAAATATCAACGTATTAGTTACAAAAAATAAATTTGTTATATCGACATTCGTATTTATAAAATTTTCCTAACATCTTGTTACTTTCTCTCAAATGTAAGTTATTTCCATTCAAAGTAATTCTAATTTTATAGTCTTTCATGTATGTTCTACCTACATCAATTTGTATGTATTTATGTAAATAAATTTTTTTAAAAACTTCTGAGTTTTAAAAAATTAAAAACAAGATCTAACAGAATTGAGTGGCCTTTTCGTGGGTCACACAAGCAATAATAATTATTCATAAACCACTACCTCTTCATGAAGAGATGAAATTCCCCAAGTTTCTTTTACAGTTGTGGTATTATTTTATTATAAATTAAACAGTTTGTTACGAGTACTGTAATTGTTTGTTTTATTTTCAACAAAAAGTAATATAAAAATTAAAATAAATACGAACAAAGGTCTCTTGGTCTCATTTAAACTAAAAATTCTAACAATGCTTTACACGACTTAAAGCAACATAACTCTTTTGTGTTAATATATCGTAATATCCTATTGGACCTACTTCACAATCGGCACATGTCAAATATTTACTATTCCCAACCGTATTTGAAAATCCTACATTTTCAAATATTAACATATCCGTTACAAGCCAAAACAAAGATAACTCTTCTGTTGTGGTAGTAGACGCATCCGCTTGATTGATTAAGGGTAGTGGCACCTTAAAGCAAGTTCAACAATCAAAACATTGTTTACAGAAAAAAAAATGACTAACCTCTACAGTTGCAAAAACAGCGGTAGAAGGCTTTAATATAGTCGAATTACAGTATTTACAGGCAATACTCCTAATATTACGACCGTCAGATATCTCGTTCTCGTAGTTTTCACTACAGTTTGGCATTTTATTGAAGTTTAAATTAAAACGATATGCTTTTCATCACCTAACCAACAAAAACACTCCCAATCACCAATGCCAGACAATTAAAGGCTAGTTCAATATATTTTTGTTCTGTAAGCCGTTTCAGGCTGGTTCACATAAGTCCACTTCAAAACATAAATATACAGGATGAGGTGTAATAACATCCACATTAAACTTAACTTTTATAAAAAAAATTGGGTATAAAAAATTACTTTAGGTGTTTAGCAGAATAATATTTTATATTATTTACAGATGAAGATCTCGCATGCTTTGCTAAAAGAGCATTAACATCAACTTTCTCGGTAGCTAACGGTCTGAAAAATAATTATTTATTAAAAAACTGAACTACCAGGAAAAGAAAAAGTGGTGGGTTCTTCTTTTCTATCACTCTATAACTAACCTAATATATGGTGTTATTTCGGGAACACTCCATTTTTCTTTTACTTCAAAAAGACTACAGAATCTCTCATTAACATTTTCCGATAACTGATCTTCCGGAAAAGAACGAATTACATTCGGTGTGGAATTTTTATCAACAATCGCTAATCCATACAACATTTCAACTTGAGGAACCATACCTTCTGGAACGGACTCACTCCACGCTTGTAAAAACTCATTAAAGTTAAACTTTCCCGCATTTAATAGTAAAATTTGAGCAAACATTCTACACACGTCTACTTCTTTATACTTATACAGTTGTAAGTTATCTATAATTTTTGATGGTTCCAAATATAAATCGAACAAGCTTTCGAGTATTTCAGCTGGAACCAAATCACTCAGCAAATTCATGGTTACATCAAAATCGATTTCATCTAATGCCCACCCATTCTCATCTATTAAGCGCAACATGAACGACAGTACTCGAAAGTGATATTCAAATTCGAGTAAGCGAAGTTTACCGTCAATTTTAATAACGTGCATATCAGTTAAAGCTTTATCAAATTCTTTCCTCGATGCTTGAGTGACGTCTAAAAGTTGATCGTACGTAAATAAATAATCTTTATTAATATCCCTTTCATGTTCGGATCCTTTGTATAAAGTCTTATTAAGTAACTCTTTGAGTTTCCTCAAATGAGGTTTACTCGTAACCACTTCTAAATAATCATAAAATATTCCAGCAACGGTAACTTTAGAAACATTTCGTTCTTTAATATCGCACAAATCTTTTCCAAACTTCAAGTCGCGAGTTAAAAGTAAGCTATTGGATGTTTCAGTTTCGGTAATATCATACGTATGTGTCTCTGTACATAAAACTGCATTCTCCTCGTTATCGCCTTTTATATAAAGAGAATTGCCTTCTTGTAAAGTTTTAAGTAAATGATCATCCAATTCTAAAAATTTGTAATTGTTTTTGTGTACATTTTCGGGAGCAAAATAAATTGCTTGAGTAGTTGAAAACAAGTCGGATGGATTTAACTTGGCTAGTTGAATAACTTCGTCAATATCTTGAAGAGTACGCCTATAATGATTTAGAAGATTAATTTTCTAAATGCAGATAAAAAACTAAAAGGTGGGTAACCTGTCCAGTCCAAAAATTGTAAAAACTACTTACTCGGTCATTTTCTTTCCTATGTTTAATAAATTATAATATAACGGTATAAAGGATAATTCCAGAAAACGAAACACTTTCTTTTTATTCCGTGCTTTTACATAGTTTTGTGGTTTTAAATTAATTAATGTTTTCGTTTTCCTGTTTGGCGCCTTTTTGTAATCTTTATGTTTACCTTTACCCTACAAACTGAAATCTGTAATGAGTGCATAGGAGCATGGGTGCTGTCACGCTGTCAGAAGTCAGAACCAAATTTTAGCTTTAGTACTGGAACTTCACATAGACGGCGCTTAATGTACCCATCTTTTCAAGCCTGTTTCAAGCAGACTCTTAGTGCTCTCTGTTTGCGGATTGCGATGTACTTTACCCTAATTCCGTAAGTTTTGAACCGTGCCTCTTTTACAAACGACGACAACCTGCTCCTCTTCATCAGCAATAAAATTTCATCTTTATCATTTTTTACGAAATCCCTTGAAATAAATAATGAGCTGGTACGAATCATAACAGAACAGATCACTGCTTGAAATTCGTACTTAATATGTATTTAACGAGATGGTCTTTCCACTAATAATTATTAAGTTTCGAATTTTACTCTTTTTACACGAAAAATCCCATGAGTTTAAATGATACAAACGTATTACTTGAGAAGAAAAGGCCGCCTTTCACCCCTCTGAATAACATTTTAATTAATTCTAATAATCGGTTCAGTATCATGAAATCTCGTAAATATTTGGTTGCAAATACTTAATAATTATATTAATATGTTACTCAGGCCTTTCCCTAACCTAAAAATTTTTTTTCAACTTTGAAGCACCCTCACGGGCTTAGGAACCGTTTTGGTATATAGGGTAAGTTGGTTAAATTGACTTATTTTGACCTCAGAAAAGAGCCCCTTAAGTTTGTACAGTACGTCATGCAACACCCTGTATTATAGCAAAAAGATTATGTAAAATTAAATAAGTTCTATGACGGCGCCTCTGGTCCCCTAATCTGAAAATGAAAAAATAAACAATTAGTTGGTTTTCATTGCATGGATTGACGGTTGAAAATATTGTTCTTACCTAATTACCTAGCCTTTCACTTCCACTTTCACTATCACTTGAAGAAAAAGTAAAAATGACTCACCCCTCTTCATTCTTCATAAAATCCCTGAAGTGGACCCTACCTACAAAGAAATACAAGAATCAGTACCAATAGAATAAATGTGCACAATAAACGTTCTCGTACCTTTACTCTTGTAGTCCTTTTGCGTTTAGAGCTCGTTCGCTGTTTCTTATCTCCTCCATAACTCAAACTTGCTATCTAATTCCTCCTGATGGTTTACTAAAACTATAAACAGACTGACTGTAAACTTGGGTTAATAAAATAGATGAAATGTATCTTACATTGGGTATGATGTTGGTAAATCTCGTTCTCAAAAGTGTAACTTGTGAAGAAAAGGCCGCCCTTCGCCCCACTGAATAACATTTAACCGATTATGACGTATTTGGAGTGATCATCAGAGACGGTAAGGGTTACCGTTCGGGAGCAGTTTGCTTTCCTCAATAATTTTCTGCAAAATCCGAATTATTTTCAGTTTTGGTTACAATTTTCGGTACTGAGTTCTTACATGTTAAAATCGGCTTGATAAATAATGGCATTGTAATAGTCCTACTGCATTAACACCGTAACTGGGTGGGTGAAACCTATAGAAATAAATAAAACGCATCTAAGTATAGGAAAAAGCAGTATAATACGAATATTCTTACCGCGTTGTGTGTTGTCTAAGTATTACACTGTATGTTTACCCTGAAGGTACACGGCATCGCCAATATCATCACCATTGTCGAAATGGATTAAAATATTCATTTTCTTTTGCAGTTTGCAGTTTCGATAACATCCTCATAGGCATTCTTTTCATCTGTGAGAAAGCCAAGTTAAGAGAAACGGCAAAGATTCTAACTTAAATGAGTATCGGTCGAGTTATATTAACTCGTGGTGGTAAAACTGAAAAAAAAATAGGAATTAGTACGAATTAAATTTTTGTGAACATTAAACGTATAATATGTAGGTATATTTGCTCCTGTAGTAGTCCTTTAGCGGTAATAAATGGTAATAAATAAACAGTATGTTCTCGGATCGAGTTAGAAAAAAGGGGAAAACTTTTATTTCTAATTTTTCTATAAAGTCGCTCTTTATAAAAGCTTCTGCTGCTCTGCTTGTTTATGTTCAAAAGAAACCAACAAAAAGTAGATAAAATGCCCTTATTGTAATTTCACAAATATGTTCATAAAGAAAATTTTTAAGACCGAAAAACACAAAGTTATTAGTACTCCCTTTCCGATATCAGCAACTGCTCGATAAAAAATAATGTGAAGTTATGAAGTGCTTTTTCGAGAAATTAAAAAATGTTGCCTCTTATTTGGAACTCCATCCAGAGACATGCTACGTATATCAATGAAATAATATTTATGCTCTTTCTATCGTTCTTGATAACTTTTTTGTTTTTGATTACTTATATACATTAGGGATAGGGTAAACCAGGGTTAGATGGTGAAGAAAAATTTGGGAGGCAATAACTTTTAAAATAAATTTTCTAATTGAAAAAATTTAGTTTTGAGTTCTCAAAAAAGCCACTCTTTATGTATGAAAATTCTATTTTGCTTTAAAACTCTCGTAACACAAATTATTTTTCGTCTATTTGTTACAGGCAATAGACGTAATTTAAATTTTTGGAACTTAGAAATTTTTTTAATCCAAAATCAAATTTTTTCCAATTTTTAAACAATCACAAAATTGCTATTATTTCATTACCTACGTGGGTTTGAAAACAAGCAAGAGTTTCAATAAAGAATGGTATTTTTTGAGAAACCAAAAATACTATTTTTTTGCTTCTTGGCAACTCAATCCGCCCACAAACATCCAAAAATTAAAAAAATTAGAAAAGAAAATAAGCTTTAACGTGAGTTAAACCTTTTGGCCAATTTGTGCAGTTCTACTTGTAACGCTTTTCGATCTTGACCATTTGATTTCCACATGTCAGTATCTACAACATAATAAAATTACTCAATAAAATACAAAATTACAGTTATCATTTTAGTACAAGAGAAAGTTTTAAAGCACTGATCCTCACCTGCTTGTTTACTGAGGTAGTGTTAAACAGTTTTAGAACAGCCAGTGTTGTTGTCTGCTTTTTTAAATCGACAGTTAACGTATTAAGATATTGCACTTCCTAATCTAGAACCACAAAGCACAGCATAAGGTTTATTTTCTTCATTTACGTCTTGTATAAAATATTGTCGAAATATTCTTCGATTCTTGATAAAACCAAATAGAACTATTCGATGCTTTATCCTTATCCTTTTGAGTGGCTTTTCTGGACCTCCCCTCTACAAATAATGTAGTTGTAGGTCCAATAATTCAAACGAGAGTTCTAAACTAAATAAATTTATAAAAATTTTTACAGAGTTTTACCTCTCCATAATTTTAGGGGTGGCATTTTTTGGCCCACGCGTTAAATACTAACTACCACAGTTGTCATTTTTTCTTCTCGTTTGGACGATTTGATCTCTCAACAACTTCCCCAGCAAGGCGAGACAAAAAAATTATTGATCTGACTGTATTTTTACCATAATTTGAAAAGTTTGATCTAATTGTACCTGAAAGAGATGATAACACTTAGTTAAAATTTAATACATTTACAGGCGAACACGTACCTTGAGTGAACTCTGAATGAATTTCAGAATAACGTAGCCAAATAATATCTACCTTGAATCGTGCCTTCTTAACACTTGAAGAAACGAAAATTGGATCCCTTTCATCTGTGAGAAAACCAAGTTATGACAAACAGCAAAGATTCTAACTTAAATGGGCATTTTATTGTCAGGTAAACTCCTCCATCATTTAATTTCCTCTTATTCTTTAACGTGAAAGCTCTTGACCGATTTGTATACTAATGCCACTTTTAACGTTCTTCCAGCGTCACCGTTTGATTTTCCTAGGTCAATAGTAACAAGATAATAAAATTAGTCAAATATCATAATTTTTGCACTAATTTAAGTATAAGAGAAATTATTAAAACACTGATGCTCACCCGATTTTTGTTGCTATTTACTAAGAGGTGGTGTTGAACAATGTTGAACAATTTCAACAGCCAGCGTGGTTTCGCACTTTCTTGAATTAACGTGGAGCTCCAAACCTAGAGACGCAAAGCATAATAGAATAAGTTTCAGTATTATAAAAATAAAAAATAATAATAATAAACAAGTTTCGTGGCGCTGATCCAAGTTCCCTAATCTGAAAATGGAAAAATAACCAATTAGTTGGTTTTCATTGCTTGGCTTGACAGTTGTAATTATTGTTCTTACCTAGTTACCTAACCTGTCACTTCCACTTTCACTTCACTATCACTATCACTTGAAGGAAAAGTAAAAATGACTCACCCCTCTTCATTCTTCATAAAATCCCTGAAGTGGACCCTACCTACAAAGAAATACAAGAATCAGTACCAATAGAATAAATGTGCACAATAAACGTTCTCGTGTACCTTTACTCTTGTAGTCCTATTGCGTTTAGAGCTCGTTCGCTGTTTCTTATCTCCCCCATGACTCAAACTTGCTGTGTATTTTCTCCTGGATCACTGAAAATTCCAATTTCAGGTTTTTGTTAGGATTTCGATACCGAAAGACAACGACGAAAACGGATGTTAAAACCATCATCGATAGAATGGTATCGGCCGAGTTGTATTAACAGCACAAGTGGGTGGTAAAACTGGAAAAATAAATAAAAATAGGAATTAGTACGAATAAAATTTTTGTGAACAATAAACGCATAATATGTACCTTTACTCCTGTAGTAGTCCGTTAGCCTTTTAAAGCCTCGTTCGCGGTCTCGTATCTCTTCCATTCCTTTACTGAAACTTGTTGGTGTGATGATATGTATCTTGATTTTTAATAATACCACGGTATCACTATTATTCTAGAAATAAAATGGCTAAATTACAAAATTGTTTTGATAAAAGAGAAAACCAGAGGTAATAAATACAGGGTGAGTCGGGAGGATCGCACCGAACTCTAAGAACGTATTCTACATGTAAATATAAGACGAAAAAACCCAAAAGTTGTTATCCGATTTTGACTTGTTTTCAAGTTACAGTACTTGAGATGTTTACGTAGCTTAGCAAACTTTTAAAACGCCGTAATTCGAAAACAAGTGAAAATCGGATAACAATTTTTGGGTTCTTTTTGGCTTATATTTAGGTGTAAACTAGTGAGAAAATGTTTGCAGATCTATGGAGATTTTTTTGAAATGTATTGCCGACCTTAAATGGCTGTAACTCGAAAACAACTAAAATTTTTTGTTTATTTGTTACAGGCAATTAAGGTAGTACTACCGGTTTTAGAATTGACGTTCAGAATTTAATGAAACTTAGCATATTGGTACATTATAATATCATAATTAACCAGTTAAATTTTTGGAGGCCTACAGAGAACTGAAAAAAAGATAAAAATATTTAAAAATTTTTGCCTTTAACATTGATCCTTATGGGAAATCACAGATTTTATTTTATTTCACAAAATTGGACGTTCAGATTTTTATGAAATTGGTATCAATAGAAAGAAAAAAATTAATTGAATTTTCTGTATTAATAAAACCTTAACTTTAGAGCTCGTGATAAGAGTAATTAATAAATAATTAAGAAAAAACTTACATGTGGCAACGCCGCTAAGAAGGTTAGACGCGCGCGAAATTTAAATATGTACAGAATACGGCTAATGCTACTTGTTTCACATTTTTTTTATACCTTTTTTCAGTGACTCTTTTATTTTTCCAATGAAATATTCGTTTTGTACCATTTAATAAGTTTGATTCAGACATTTCATTAGTAAACAAACATTACATGTCAAACCGATAACCTGAAAGGTATTTTTTGTCTCTTTTGCTTTTACGCGGCGTTGCCAAATATAAATACGACGGAAGTCAAATTACAGTAAGCACACATTTGACACTTGTGGTATCGGTAGTACTACCTTAATACACGTACCTAATTTTATTTTTTTTTAAACTTAAAATTTTTTTTAATCCAAGCTCAAAAATCAAAATTTTTCCAATTTTAAAACAATCACAAAATTGCTATTATTTTTCATTACCTGTAGAGACAGATAAATACGAATGTAAGCTACGTGGGTTTGAAAACAAGCAAGGGTTTTTAGGAAGAATGGTATTTTTTGAGGAATCAAAAATACAATTTTTTTGCCTCTTGGCAACTCTATCCGCCCACAAGCACCCAATAAATTAGAAAAAGAATTGAATGTTTAATAATTTGAGGGTTAAAGTGGCATTGATAAAATAATTTTCTACAGTTACGCGGTAATGAAATACATTTTTGGTGAAAACATCTACCTATTACTTCAAGAGTTAGCAAACTTTATGTCACAGTAGGCACGCATTCAAATTTCCAAAAAATGTCGTAACATTACATAATTTATTCCAGATTGACATTATAATTTTTATCGGAACTGAATCGTTCTGTCGAAACAACATTTAGGCAGACTGCGACGTTTGTCCGGCAGACGCTGTAAAGAATTCTCATTTTTTCGATTATAACTTGAAAACTGCGAAGTTTTTGAGAAAAGCGCTTCTGTATAAAAATAAACTATATCAAATTTTCTACAAATTATATTTTAAAGATTTTTTTCAGATAAACGGTTTAGGTGCTACGGCTCGTTAAACTTGAACAAAAATTCCAAAATCGGTCAAGAAACTTATCTTTTTTGGGTACCCACCTATCGCTCGTAACTCAAAAAATAGCACACTTTATGCACTGAAAGAAATGCATATATTATTATGTTTTAGTAACAAAAAATTATTTATTATACTATGATCTATGGTAGACGGTCTTAAGTGCATCATCCATAGTGGCAAAGACGGCTTTGAACTTTGAAGCTGGACAAAAATCGTGCCGAGCGGTTCCCTTAACATTAAACTTCAACGAACCTAAACTGTTCGTCAAAGGCAGAAACGTAACATCGTAGTTTTCGAATTATAAGTGATAAACAATAATAATCGATTTCTTGTCCGATTTTGGAATTTTGTAAAACTTTAACGTGCTCTAGAGCCTAAACCGTTCGTTTTATTAAAAAAAAACCTAAAAGATATAAGTAGGTACATAAGAGGTATTAGTCACCAGCATCAAGTGAAAATGGTTTCACTTATTTCACTATACGTACAAGAGATATTCGGAATTTGCAAAAAAAATTTTTAATTTACCTTTAAATAAGTTATAACACCAAACGTCCTTAATATAAGGATCAAATTAAAATACTTGACGAAATGAATTATTAAGCACAACTAACTCACGTCGAATTTTAAAATAAAAGAGGCATAAACTTGCAAAAAGATAAGATGCAAGTCGCGTATAGTTGATAACAGGTGCACGTCTTTCGTCATAATATTCCTAAATTTTTAATATTTCAAATAATTTCAGAATGTATTACCCATCTAAAATAAATTTACTCGATTTAAAATAGTTTTAAAATTAATGGGACTCTTTATAAATCTCCATTTGATTTCATATAATTTTTCTCAAGAAGAGGAAAATCGTAACATCGTAACATCTTCGTTTTAATTTAACCAGTCGATGTAGGTAATATAAATTAATTGTTGATTTTCAAAAATAGTTAAAAGGAAGTATAATTGTAAGAAAAAATGGCAAACTTCTCGATTATGATTCAAAAACTAAAAAAACTTTGCAATAAGCTAGTATTATCTTAGTAATATTTAACCTAATCGGATATTACCTATGGCCTAAAGCCTAAAAGGATAATAATTTTATCCATACATATCCTTAGATTTTAAAATACATCCAGAGGAAGAACAAAATAAGAAGTTTAGAGATAAAAAAATCACTCACCTTTAAAACCAAATTTGTTTCGAAATGGTAACTGTGCTGCGACCATTTTCTCGTCTTGTGAAAATCTTTCACTACACCTCCAAAACAATTAATTATTAAAATAAAGCTTACTTAGTTTTTAATTAGAAAGATTTGAACACAACAAAATCTTTCGACAAATGCGTACGGCCACTATACTACGACGCGATGCTCCACAAGGTGCAAATGAAAAGAGAATAGAAAATGACATTACGTAATTTTAATTTCTAGAACGATTTTTAATAAAATTTTGGCATTTAAGCTTGTCTAAAATCGGGATTTGGCGATAGACATCAAAATTTAAATTTTCTAACGATTAAATACTGTGAAAAAAGAATTTTTTTCGAACGCACTTTTTGAACAATGCAATGTCGTCAAGTTTACCTCAAATTTTTTAAAAATCAACCCTAATCTTTCAAAATTACATCATTCACCCTAAAACTAATATACTAGAAATGCATAAAAGCGATACGAAATGGTATAGCTACTTTTGAACGATTCCTCACTTACTTGTAGGGACGTTTTTATTAGTTTTTCGAAATGCTAATATCTATAGGTTGTGCGTGACTTATCTTTTAGTGGCTTGATTAGTACCTATTTATCTGACGTCTTTTTTCAGTTTCCGAAAGTGAACTTCTCGAATATTGTTTAGTCTTAAATACCAGCTCCTCTAAGCTTAATTTTTAAGTAACAACTAGCACTAACAACCTGTGCAAATTCTGCTGTAGATGATATTTCAAAAAAAAGTTCTCATCACAGGTCTCGTTCGAGCTAATAGCTTTCCAATCGCACAGGATTTGAAAAAGAGTATTAGTGTGTGAATAGCTATACTGGAGTAGACATACATTACTGGACCAAAAGCACTCATCGGTTTCTCGTTTACAGTTCATTATAAAGACAAATTCAAATGTAATCGATATTTATGTTGTGGCTAGTAGTACGGTAGTACCTACTTACGCACTTCTACAGCACTTACTTGGGTAAAACTTTAGATGATTTTCCACCCGTACCGAATTCAACCAGGCCACTTATAGACCATTCATGTTTATGCAACAATTTATTTATTTATTACATTACATTACATTTATTACATTACTCTCACGACTCTCGAAGATAATACAGATAAATTGTCTAAAAAGTTTAGCTTTGACTTACATTTAGAAATTTTAGATACCTACTAAGTTGAAAGTTGATGCTGGCCAATCTATTTTTTAGTAGTAGTACTTAGTACTTTACGCCGTTTACGTTAAAACAAAATATCTGCTGGAAATGTTGCGTCTTTAGAAGCTTCCAGAACCAAAATCAGAAAAATGGGATTCTAGAAGATGGAATGTGTCTGCAAAAATACTGGGTAGATAATAGTATTAACGAAGCTTGTGTGAGAGATGACATCTGTGCTATAAATGTTCGTTTTTCTGGTTTAATGAGCCCTTGACAGCGTTTAACTGGAGTCGATAATAGCTTTGCAAGATGAAAAAAACATTTTTTAAAATTTTAAGTTACATACTTACATCTTTTTCAAGTTGCAAGAACTGTCGGTTTGTTGCTTGACCCATAGTTGAAATCTCCAGACAAGATTAACCAATTTCACGTTGAACATCTATGTTAAATTACTTCTTAATTTAGTCGAAATGGTATGGCTCTTCTTTTAGGTATGGCAAATTTCTTTTCATTTCTATGTACCTATTCATAGATCTAGCCTAGTCACATTAATTAAATATAAAAAGGCGTACTTTAGGTATACTAGAGCGTCATTAAAAGATATTTATTCTGAGTACAAATCACAAAATCAAATATTTTTTCAAAAATTGACCTAAAGTACGTAGTAGGTACTAGTAAATAAAGAATTTAGCTTACTTAAAAATTTATTATTCCCTTGGCTATCTTTGGCTCCTCATCTTGAGAATCTTAAATAACATTTTTAATGCCATTCGTTTTCAGCACTTTCATTTAAATAGATTTGGTGTCTTAAAAGCTTACTTGAAGGTTTTTTTTATAAAAATGCATTTTTGAATTTTATTACCGATTTTTTTATTTGAAATTTAAAAGCAAAACTGCATGCGGGAGACCTCTATTACCATTCTGGAGAAATCGATTTTTGATAAACGTTTTGATGTGCGCGATGCAGCATTCGAAAGAGAATAATTTTTAATGTTATCACTTTGTACGGGTACGTCAAGTACCCCGTACCCGTGGAGTGAAGAATATTTTATTAAATTAATTTTTTTTTTTAATAAATTATATTATATTAAGTTCCTGAAGGGACGCCTTTTTGTAAAACTTTAATAATAAACCAGTGAAATCATAGGACGTTGTAAAAGCCCGGAAACCTTAAACTTATGAAAAAATGCATAATATAACTAATAATACTTTCTATAATTTTCATACTAACCTTCATCAACGTACGATCTATAGGAAGCGAGTTATTTGCAAAAACGATGAAAAGTCGCTTTTAACGGCAACTTTTTGCCTCTTGTAATGGGGCAGCTTTGTTCGATTATTAAGCACCCTGTAACTTATATTGACTTTCGATTACGGTCTTTCCGAATAAAAAAAATAGTTATTTGCTTGCAATTGAGCTATGGTTATAACCATATTTCTTTTAAAACGAGATAACATTACATTACAATTATAAGTAAAAATAACAATTTCATTCTACGCAGATCTATTTTTATTACCAAAAATACCATTTCAAACATGCAATACATAACAAAGTTAAAAAACAAGACACTTTAATTATTATATAAAATTTATTATATTAATTTACTATGAGGCTACATACTTAAGTTTAAAAGTACTACAAATAAAATAATCCTAAAGCCAAATTTGTAAATTACTTAATACAACAAAAATTGTCAGTATCGTATTGTTGCTCTTCAGAAGAACACGTAAAAATTATAGTAATCAATTTAGCTGATTTGAAAATTAACTGAAATCGAATTATAGCATTTACAGATCAATGAAGCTTATCATAGGACACAGCAAGCGTTTGCATTAAATTAAAAAATCTCACATAATTAAAATTAAGAATAATTACATCAAAAAAAGTTTAATTAAGTCATTTTTTTTCGGCTAAACTTTTTAGTTTAGTCACTACTTCACTAAGATCTGCATTTCTCGAAAGCTTCACAAAAACGGAACCTCTTATTTCGTGAAACACCAACCAACCACTTACTTCTTTTGAAATTGTTTTTAAATAATTTTTCATATCAGTTTTATTTGAAAATACACGATAACTGTTGCAAAGTTTGTCTACAACGACTTCTAGAGGTAACACGCTTCTCCTTTCCGATACGAATAAATTTCTTGCAAGCCTTGCGACTTCGGGTAGTTGTGAGTACAATTGGGCTTCTTTCTCTTGATCGCCAGAGCGCGTCATCGATTCTAAAGCTTTAGCCGCTTGCTTCTGTCTAACCTTTTCTAACAGCGCTTTTGGAATTCCTTTTAAAATCGAACCTTCTTTTATATCTTCGGCAATGGGCCGAGGCGCTTGTTGCGATTGTTTTAATCTTTCCAACGCTTGTTCCATCCGTGTGTTACAATTTAAAAAAGTTCGAGCTTTTTCTAAAATTTCCGAACCGGTTGTTAATTTTTCTTCGCTGGGACATGGAGGCAAATCGAATGCCTCAATTTCGGGAACTTTTTCTATATCAAATTGTGGATGCCAGCGAGTAATTTTATCCGAAGGAATTTCAATAGGTGGATCTAATGTTGTAAGAAATTCTCTGTGATAAACTTTCAATTTGTCAATTATAATACCGTATAATTTACGACGACGTTCCAACAAACTTTCTGCTGTAATAATTGCCTGCGAGATTAGAGGTTGAATTACCAGCTCCCAATTTTCCCGTTTTGTACCGGTGCCAAATTCGCGTAATTTTTCGTATCGAAAAGAAAACGATTCTGGATATAAAAATTTGATTTGGGCTAAATGCTTCAGTGTTAAGGTACGTTTAATCATCTCTTCTACTGCCGGTTTGACCTTCTTAAAAATGATAGTTTCTTTTCGATTATAAAGTATTTGACACACCGTATCGATAGAGCGAAATATTTCAGCCAAACAGCGATACTTATAAGGCAGAGTTAAAGATTCCTTTATCGAAGTAGTCTTTAGAGGACTAATGGGCACCGTAAGAGAGGAGACTTTGGTCGGACTTACTAAATTAAAGAGATTCTTACGTACCGAAGTATCTTTTTTCGGACTAAGATATGCTTTGATGGGCGATTGCGACTTTTGTGGACTGACGTTAACTTCTAATTCGATGTTTCTTTTAATGGGACTTTCTATAATTTCGTTAGTTTTAGCTTCAGCAATTTTAAGTTGATTTTCTGATTCTTTGAAACGTGTCATCGATGCTCTTAGTTCTGCTAATCGAGAACTACGACTTAGTTTGAGCTTCAGCTCCGCGAGAGAAGGTTCGTTACTTACTACCTTCGCTTGGCTATTGTTGTTAAAACTTGACGATTGTGGAATATCTTTTATTTTAGACTTGAGCTCGGAGAGAGGCTCATTATGTATTACTTTCGCTGTAGGAACTAGCACTCTCCTTACTATCCTCGAAGTTGAATTTAACTTCATCATTGTCACTGTTTCTTCTGAAGTTGTTTCAATATTACTCTTTAAACTTATAGAATGTGGAATATCTTTTATTTTAGGTTGTTCTTGGAAAATATCGGAATCTAACACTAAAACTTTCTTAGTTCTGTTTATTTTGCACTCGTCCGTTGCTGCGCGTTTTCTGACATTAAAGTAACTTGCAATTGAGGATTGGGCCATTTTATTTAAAAAAAAGGTTTAGATAATTTAAAAATAATATAAATTAAAACTTTTCTATTTTAAGGTTATGTTTGATTTTGATAACAATAACCGTTTTAACCGCCAATAAGTGACAGTTGTTAATGTAGAAACAGCAACCTGTAATATTTTACTTTCACTGGTGGCTAAAGTATCCTACAAGCTCAACATATCTTTAAAATTGTATTTTCTTTATTAACACCACATTCAATTAATTTTAAATGCCAATTAACGCAAAACTACAATTTAATGTTAGTATTAAATACTTTGGAATTTAACTACTGTAAATTTTGGACGCATATTGTTGCGTGTCAGTAGACACTTCCATTGTTACCAGACTTATGTCAAAATCTCAATTCTCAATTGCATTGCCAAATGTCAAATTAATTAACAAATAATATTTGCGAACTTTCTACATATGTTTACGAGTGTTCGAGTTCAAAGTCTATTAGTTTATTCAATGTCTTGTCAAATTTATTCACATTGATTTATAAAAATGGCCGCCCCTATCAAACCTTGGCAAGAAAATCACGAAACTCAGGTGTTGCGAAGTTCTAACCCAATGATTCCGAATAGCAGTATAAGTAGAAGTGTGCCTACTTTGCCACCGAGACCACCAACTATAGGCTCTAGTTATACAATGGGTAGTCAGCTTCACCAAAACCCGTACTCAAGTAAGTTTGTCAATATAATTAAAACGAATTACTTATTGTGTACAAATTAAGGTTACGGAATGGGATATGGAGGTTCCTATGGTTCTATGGGATATGGAGGTACCTACGGTTCTATGGGATATGGAGGTTCCTACGGTTCTATGGGATATAGAAGCCCCATGTATAATTCTTATGGGTCGTACGGCTACGGTAATGGAATGTATAATTCTGGTTATGGTCCTCGTGATGATGCAGAAAGTAGGTGAGTAATAAAATTAAGTGAATTAATTTTGAAATTATTTACATAAATTGGAAAATCGTGTTTCAAGAAATTATCGTTTAAATTTTTTAAAAAAGGCGGTTTTAGATAATTTGCAAAGCATTAATAAATTTATCAATTGATTTTATTGAATTTCTAAGAGGGTTATCAATAAATTGCTCAGTTAGCATTTCATTACTTTTTTCGTTACTAGTAAAACTATAGTTGTTGTAAATGACAAGTACAAATCTACTTCAGATAAAACTTAAGTTTAGGTTAATGCTCGGTTGTCGTCATAATTTTTATCAACTCTTGTTATTGGGGGAAAATAAAAAAGTGATTTTGTTTAAGTATTAAAATTTATCAATTGATGTCAACCAAACGACGTGTTCCAAATAAATAGCTTTCAAGGTAATCGCAATAGATCGACAATAGTATTTTTGAGATTTAGCCAACTTTTACTTACTAAATTACAAGTTGAGAACTGCTTGGCGTTTTATCGTGTTTTGGTGTTTTCCTTGTATAGGTTTGATAAGAGAAAGATAAGAATTGCTTGTTAAATTGAAATGGTCGTAAATAGACATAAAAAATTAATTATTGTTCCAGATTTGTACAGTTTGCCGAAGAAAGATCGAGAGACACCTTTGCTAGTGTCGAGAGTGTAGTAAGGGCAATTAACAGCATATCTATGATGTTGGATAATACATTCTTTGCAATGACTAGTTCATTTAGAGCAGTTCTAAGTGTGGCAGAAAATTTTGGTCATTTAAGAAACATGTTTGGTCAAATATGGTATTCTTTAAGTATATTCAGACTAGTCAGGTGGTTGTATAGAAGATTGATGAAATTAATGGGTTATAAAGTTATGAACAGCGGAGCGGCTAGTCTCGCTTGGACCGAAGCCGGTGGAGTTGCCAAACCTCCTGGAGGAAATAATTGGCCTACAGTTGCATTCTTTGGATTACTCATATCTGCACCTTACTTTATAAGCAAGTTTTTGTTACCGAAATACGAAGGTACGTGTTTACTATTTTAATATCTTTCCATTACTTAAAATTTAATTATTATCTATTTATTTATGAAATATCGAATATTTAAGAGATTAATAAGGTCAATTTCTTAAGTTTTAATTACTGCTTCTATATTATATTGTTTTTCATAAATAATTTCCTCCTAAATACGTGATCATTTCTAGATAAATATAATCCAGAAAAATGGAGAACTCCAGGTATAAAAGCAAAAGCGGCATTTGATTTTGTGGCAACATCTGCAAACGAATTGTCTGTGCGAGTCAATGACGAGATTCTATTGGCACCAACTTACATTCAAGAAGAAATGAAGCTTGTAAATTCAGGTTGGGCATTCGGAATCGGTAATGGAAAGTCTGGATTAATACCATTAAATTATTTAGTAATTTTAAAACGTGTGCCAGGTAGTAGCGTGTTAAAAAATAGTCGAAATTTAAACAATAATTTTGAAACCGAGCTACCTATAGTTGCTAACAAAGAAATGAAAAGTAATATCAAAAGAGTCAGTTTTGGAGAAAATCAAATAATAGAGAGCAATGGTACAGAAAGAATCGTGAAAATACCAGAAACTGATTCAGACACAAAGAAATTTGGAGACGAAATTAAAATCTTCTCAGAACCTACCGTAAATGTTAATAATCAAAATCAGTTTGATCCTGTTAGATCTGAACAAAAGACAGAAGCAGTAGCAACTAACGAAAGTTAAAAAGAGTTATTTAATTGACTATTTGCATGGAAAAGGCTGTTTGTACCCAGTACATAAATTTGAACAGCTGTAGCAGCTTAAACTATTACTCTAAAAATATTTATATTAATTGCAATTGTTTCGAAATTTAACTATTTTGTACTATGCAAAACTGTGTGTAAGGACTGATAGGAACTATTTTGTGCTGTGCAAGAACTGAAAAGGACAACTTTTAATTATTGTTTATCCGGAGGATTTTGTTAAAATAATAAAATATTTCGAATTGTGTTAACTTGAGAAGAGTGGTCTTGCCAAATTTAATTTATAATAAATATGGCGAATTTTAAAGGCATTGGTAAGAGTTGTAATTAATAAAAATGTGATAAGTTTCCTTCTGTTCAAATGTGACATTTTACTGTAAATATTTACTATTTTCCTGTAAAATATTATTTATTCTTTGCTGTTCAATAGTTCGTTATTCACAATCTATAATAGACACCCAACAGTTGCAATTAAGTAACTTTTGTTGTACCAATTCTTTATCTTTTTGACTCAACTGTAAGTAATGTAAATTAATTTCATACAGGTTTGTATAATTTGTTGAAGGTTTGCACTGAGCTCGATTTATATTAGCACTGGAGCACTGCACACTAAGCATTTAATTTATATGCTCATTTTATATTTAACGGAGGCCAAGTAATATATAGTATTTGAATAAAATGTAGTTAAGGTAAACATTTAATAATTCTACATGGGCATAAGAGATTTTTTATATTTGTTATTTTAAACTTATTGTAAATTGTAGCTTTTGTATTCGTTTTCTATATTAATTTATATGAGTGTGGTGGTTACATAATGTTATCATCTATTTATAAATAAGATTATTACTGTGTAGTAAATTTAGTAGAAAAATTTGTGATAACATTTACTATACATTAAAGTGATACCTAAATGTTATGTATTTTCATTTTGCTTCTACTTCCTGCACATTTGAGATTTCAATCAACTGTTATTCCGTGTGCACGAATAATCAAACCTTGTTTAACCTATTGCATACGTGGAGTCTCGAATGGTTCCTTTACAACATTATTTGGTACTTTAAAGATCTCTTAACTCTTGAAATTAGAAGACGTCCATCATAACTTAATGAAGCAAAAATCCATGGTTCGGCAGGAGACCATTCGGCACAATAAACGCTATCTTCATGTTCGCACCACTGAAGAGGACCATCTGATAAACTAAAAACAAACTCAGTAACTACTAAAAATTGGCACTTGAAAGAATGAAATACATCTGCTTATTCGTTACACTTTCAGAAGATTCATCGTGTAAATTATCATTATTTTCGGAACTAACACTAGCAGCACTAGATAATAAGACTCTGGCATCTGAGCTTGCAGTGATGAGAAGCTGATCGTGAAAGGGATTAAACCTAACACACCACACCCTAAAATGAGTTAAGTTAAAAAGTTATAAGTTAAAAAAAGTTATAAATAATTGCGTTAATTACCAATGCGAGTGGTCTGTTCTTGAATAAACAGGTGTTGAAGTTTGTCTGAAATCCCATATTTTAACAAAACCATCGTCACCACAAGTTGCAATGTGATATTGCTTATTTAAATTAAAATCCATATCTCTCATAAGCTGGCAGTGAACATTGTCAATGTTCCACGCCAATTGACCACTTCTTATATCGTAAGTTTTCAAATGAGTCTCTGTTGCTGTTGTAAACTAACAAACACTTATTAAATTAATATGGTAGGAAATTCTTACTTGGTTGCAATTTTGATGTGGATTCCACTTTCCTGTGGTGTATTTGGGGTTGTTCTTGCCCTCTAAACTGACATTTAATATACTTTGAGCATTTACATCCGATATATCCCATATTACAACTTGATTCTCAGTAACCGAAGCGGCTTTACCTGCATCTGTAGGATGAAATTCGGTAGTTTTCACTTCACTGCCAAACGGTTTGATATCAAACTTTGTAACAACTTCTAAATTGTCGATAGAATCGGAGCTTTCTGTTTCAGGGAGCTTTAAAATAGATGTATTCATAGAACATAAGTTTTCACTATTTACTGTATTGTAACAGGTGGCAATTTTAGACGAATCTATTGAACTCGAATTAACTTTCCATATTTCACCATCTGTGTGGTGAAATACCTGCAAATTGGAATTAGTGTGTGTACAAACTAATGACATAACTCAATTACGGTGGTTTTCAATGTCGAGTTTTCTTCATCAAATTCAACAAGATGGATTTGATTGTTGACTTGCTTTAAAGATTGCGTGCCAATTAAAAATTTTATCTTTTCAGTTTCGGCTAATTGGGCACATAAAGCTCTTGCCTAAAATTCGAAAAACATAAGAATTGAAGAAATATGGAGAATTAAACTATTGATGTACCTGAAATTCGAGCCCATAAATAACAGAATTTTCATTTTCCATTACAAATAAATTCTTGTAACACTTGGTTCCTCAACTGGCTATTCTTTGTATTTTGAAATTTTGAACAATTTGATTAAAAGAAAAGTAATATTTTTTATAGGTTAGGTAATTAGGTTTACGTTGACGTTTGTTTTGAATAGTCAGCTGAGTTGTGTGTTGTGTCCAAAAACAAAATATCTCGCAGCCTCTAATCTCATAATTGAAATTTATTTTTTTAAAGTAGATTTTAGATCACTTTAATTAAATATACGATTACCCATACCATAATATATTACCTAGGTACCTAGTAGATACGGTAGCTACTGCAGGTGGCAATGCCTATCAACCCAACTTAAGGGATGATTTGAATTAGAAAATACGCAGAAATCTTCATTTAGATAACGAAGCAGAGCAGTTTCACTTATAAGTAGCAAATTTGAAACGTATTCAATTCAACCTAATTCAACGTTTTTGTTAGAGGCGAAAGCATCAAATCACGCATCAAACTAAATCAACAATTTCCTTGAACGTTTCTAAAAAATTAAACTAAAATATTTCCAAGTTGATTCATTCAAATGATTATGTAATTTGATCCACAGAATACAATTTATTTTTCATTATAAACAATGCAATCAATCTTTATTTTGAAAGCCTTCCAATTGTCAAGACAATATATAAACACCACTAACTAATCCCTCACTTTGTTATTTAATGGGATTCGCATTATTTACAAGTTGAAATATAATTGCAACATAAGAATTTATTACATTAAAACATCTATATTACTCTAAACATACACATGTTATTTATTACAAGGGAGCTTTATAAACAAGTGAAAACCAATGGCCACATTCACATCTACGAGGCTGTCCCTTGTGCAGCCACATCCAATTAACGCTTGTAGATTCTTCTTCACAAATACAACCTACAATACGTGACTCGAAAGCTGAAGGAATTTCGTTAGGTTTATCTTTTGAGCCTGCTCCTCTCTTAATTACTTTCATATCAAATGGATTTTCATTACCGGCAGCTTTCGCTAATAATTCTCTTTTTTCTATACCAGTCGCATGTTCTAGTGGGTCACCCATCGTTACTAAAAAAAAAACAGAAATTACTACAAAATATGAAGACACCAATTATAGCTTGTTATTTTAAACTACTAATTTTAACAATTCAACAGAAAGATATCCATAAAAACAAACGTAAAACAAAAAATTACGTAATGGTCAAAGAAGGGTTATAGATTTTCAAAGCCAACTAAATTAACTTGAAGCTAATTCACCTTTTGTGGCGAGGCATCTTATACTAGGATAGTACACGGTTTTACGAGCTGTGCTAACAATCAAATTTCTACAAATCGAAGCCATTTTTAGTCAGTCGATTCAATCGAGGATATTATTTTCGCTTGCGCCTTGCAGCAGAAATCACAAATTTTCATATGTATACCGTATAACCAATATGGGGTTCTCAATTATTTTGTATTGGTATCTCACGTATATCAGATGAAACTAAAATGACTAGAATGAGATCAAAGAATAAATGCTAATTGGATTTGCAATTGAAATTTGCAATTTTATAATAAATTATCCTAAATATTTATAATTAAACTAATTTTTTCCAATTATAAAATAAACTAATATTTTTGGAAAGTGTAAAACGCACTTTAGTCAAAGTACTGTTACTTATTGCGCCCTCTAGCAGTCCAAACTTAAACTATGAAAGATTGAATTCTCTTCCTGTAGATCTTCGATCAAAAAGGTACACGTTGTTTTATTACATTATAGCCGAATTTTATGTTTTATGCTAGATAATTATAAATTTAAAAGAAAAATAGAAAGGTATTATTGTGTTGTGATATGGTTTTTATAAAATTCTACTATTAATCTGCACCGATGATTACCATTCATTTGTATATTTGTTGATTATTTTCGGTGTCATTTTTCTATAGGTTATGAAGGAAATTGTTGAAATTTATAGTTTATTTGTTAAAAAGTTTGAATTTGCTTTATTATTGAATTCTAATAGTAACTTTTTTCAGATGTCTACAAAAATCATCAAGTCCGGGGGCGGCGAGCCCGATCCCTTTGAATTGCAAGTATCACAAGCTTTGTTGGAGTTGGAAATGAACTCCGATTTGAAAGCCCAATTGAGAGAGCTTCATATCACGAAAGCTCGTGAAATTGAACTAAATAACAAAAAAGTAAGTTATTATTTTGATCTTTTAAATGTACGATATAATTCCGATAAGTCAATGATGATTTAAATTCTTAGGACACCACTGAAAGTATCTTGATTAACGATGTTATCTGAAATATTACTAAAGTAGAATCTATGTGATGTTTTAAACTTAATTTTTCACTAATGTAATTAAATGTTTCAGAGTATCATTATTTACGTTCCAATGCCAAAATTGCGTCAGTTTCAAAAGGTGCAAACGAGGTTAGTTCGTGAATTAGAAAAGAAATTTAGTGGTAAACATGTTGTGTTTGTTGGAGAACGCAAAATTCTTCCTAAGCCAACACGTAAGACCAGGACTAAGAATAAGCAAAAGCGCCCACGTTCTCGTACTCTTACTGCTGTTTATGACGCTATTTTAGAGGATCTCGTTTTCCCTGCAGAAATAGTAGGAAAACGTATTCGTGTTAAGCTCGATGGATCGCAACTTATTAAAGTTCACCTTGACAAAAATCAACAAACTACGATTGAACATAAGGTTGGTTTAAATTTAAATTATATTACGTTATATAACTGTTTCATGTTTTAGGTGGATACATTTGCATCCGTATACAAGAAGTTAACTGGGAGGGAAGTAACATTCGAATTTCCTGAACCTTATTTGTAATTTAAATTGATTATGTTTAATAAATAATCTTCTACATCACTTTCTTTACTTATATTATAATATGTTCATTATCAATTGCAACTGAATTCTCGGATAATTAAAACTTCCAAAAAGTTTTGTGACCACAATGTTCTATTTTGTAACGAAAATGTTCATTTGTTTTTCGAGTGAGGGAGATTGTAGAAACCATAACCTCAAAATTTTGAATCATTTCGCGTGCATTTTTTCAGGTAAACATAACCGTACTTTTAGGAACAAAAAGTTTAAAATCTCAGTTCGCTAGATATTTTACATAATAATGCCTGTAGATAATCGTCGTATTCAGGTTCCCGAAAATACGGTACCGTATCATTTATACACCAACTTAAATAATAAATCGCTTAAAGAAAAATTGGTTTCTGCTGTAAACGAAAATGGTTTTCGAATGGATGGAAGAAAAACAGACGAACACAGGAAGACATGTAAGTTTCTTTTATATGAATTAATTAATTATAAACATACACTTTGTTCTAGTTTTGAAATGTGGTGTGGTAAGTCATTCTAAAGGTTCTGCATACATAGAAGTGAACAAAACTAAAGTAATGGTGTCAGTTTACGATCCAAGGGAAATTCCGAAGAAAGCCGATTATAGTACAACTGGAGAATTGTACTGTGAATTCAAGTACGCTCCATTTAGTTGTCCGAAAAGACGTTTACATATACAAGATGCAGAAGAGAAAGAAAATGGTGCTATTGTTAAAAAAGCTTTAGAATCCGCAGTTCGTAGGCACGAGTTTCCAAACTTCCAAGTTGACATTTACGTTTTAGTGTTAGAGAATGACGGTTCTGCGTTAAGTGCTGCAATCACAAGTGCGGGTTTAGCTTTAGCTCATGCGGGAATACCTATGTACGACACTATAACGTCTGTAACTCTAGGCTTTCAAGGGCATATTAGATTGTTAGACCCCACACTAGAAGAAGAGTTATTATGTAATGTTACTATACCAGTTGATTCAAAAGAGAAAAGGTATCAAAACCATGGTGTTATTGTTTTAGCAATGCTTTCTACTCATCAGCAAGTATCTAAATTTCATCAAACGGGAAATTTAAGTTTAGATCATTTGAGCGAAGGGATAGATTTGTTAACCAAAGATGCTAAAGATGTAGTTCCCTTAGTTGAAAAGTGTCTAGTAAAACATGTTACAAAAAGTATAAAACCAGATTTAAACTCCGAAGTTTAAAGTCATAATTTGTATTCCAGATTCTTGAAATAAAAAGTTAATACCAATTTATTGTTAATGAATCTGAATAAGACACCTTGCTAACTTATTTTTGGCTTTCGAACACAGTTGTAGCACAGATAAACAAAATTTTATTTGTCTGTGGTTGTAGTTTGTAGTGAAGTAAAAGTATTGGGCAATAACTACGAGACACCCTGTATAGTTTTTGGGAACATTTGATTTGTCGAGGGTGGCCGAATGTTTCGTCCCTGATTAGCTTTACGAGGTTTACAACTTACGACCGTCATTTGTCAAAGTATATCGTAGCTCTATTCAAGCAGGTAATATTTGTTGATTATCTAATAATTTTGTTTTAATAATCACAAATTACTTGATTTTACTTACGATTAAGAATTTAAAGGACAAAAATTCTTAAATTTATTAATCTTTTTTTAAGCAGACATGGCTGTAAATTTAATTCAAAGGCGTCTTATGAGCAGTCGTCCTCTGCAAAAATTCTGTTACAATCTTTCTGGTTTTAATAAATATGGTCTCATGAGGGATGATTTACTTTATGAGGATAATGATGTTAAAGAGGCTTTGCGTAGATTGCCTCAAAATATAATTGACGAACGTAATTTCCGTATTCTTCGTGCAACTCAACTGAGTATTACGAAGACCATATTACCAAAAGAGCAATGGATGCAGCTTGAAAAGGACACTCTGTACTTAACGCCGCTTGTAGATGACGTTATTAAAGAAAGAGAGGAACGTGAAGTTTGGAATAAAAATCATTAACTTACAAATGTTCATTATGTAGTAAGCTGAATGTTGCGAATGTATATTATTTTAGAAATTTAATTAAATGGAAACGTCTTACTTAGTTTTTTAATGTACCGTTTTATGATTTTAAAACCGAGTAATAGGAAACCATCAAAACCGGACCTGAACTGAAAAAAAAAGTTTAATTAGGACCCATACATTAATATGGTTTTTCTAAACTGGTAGAAAATAAATTGTTAATACACTAGATTGGCGATATAATGACCCATCAATGGGTGTGTTTAGCGGACAAAGTTGCTTAAAGTAAGCGGTCAATTATGCTGCTTCCAATCCACTAAAGGATTGTAAGTCTCTGAATCTCAATATACTAGACATAATTGACCGCTATGTCTGCTAAATGCACCCAAAAATAGTAAACAAAAAATATTTTAGATTGACCAATCTAAACAGTGAACAAGTGTGAAAAAGAGTTTAGTGTTTCGCGTGGTCAATGAATAATGAGTTTCTTGAAGAAAATGATGAAACTGAAAGTAAATCCAGGCTCTGAGGATAGAAAATTATATTCAATGTAAAAATTTCAAATGAAGATGGTCAAGTTGCTGTTAATATGGTTTTGAAGATGCTTTAGAAATAACCAGCATTAGTGAACTGTTTCAGATTGGTTTCGTTCACTATATCCGAAATCTACTGTACATTAAAAAAAACTTTCAAGTTAATTACTTGGAAGCTAAACCAAAAACGTTATTTTTTCCAGAACAAAAATCAGAATCAAACCGAAATTTTTTCAAAGTCGAACTGGAATGAAAAAGATAATGGTTCAAAGCTTTGTCCCCAAGTACGCAATAGCATTGTAATAGAAACATCCTCTAATATAACTAAGTATTTAATTTACATCAGCACTATAATTTATAATTTAAAAAAGTGTCAAACAAAACTGAGAATTTTTAATTCTAAGGTAAAACTTAAAAACAATTCAGATGGTTCTACCTAGACTTACATTACATCTTTAAACTAGGATTTATAAAATAATTTAAGTAAATACAAAAAGATTTAATTTTCATCATCTTCAATTTTGGGTGCCAAATAATAGCGAATATAACCAAGTTCGGGAATTTGGTATTCGACAACTAATGGCACATTATCTGACATGGATAATTGCACTTGTGGTGATAGTGGAGTTGCTTTGGTGAACGAATTCAAATACTGAGAAGCAAAAGTCAAAGTGCAAGGCTCTTGCATTTCAATCGTGACGGATTCCTCTTCTTTATCAAAATTATTAGTCTGTGCGAGCTTAATATTGGCACTGCCAATATCTCCGCTCGACGAAAACCTGACACCTTCTTTTGTACAAGAAATAATCACAGACTCTCCAAACTGAGACAAATCACGGCAAATACGAGCAAACTCATTTGACGGCATACGAATAACACAAGAAAAATCGGTTTCTGGTATTCCTAGATGTTCCTGATCCAAATTCATTAATTTCATTTCGTAATCAGATATCTTTTCTTGCTTCTTTGACTCGAACATGAAAGTAACAGTATCGGCATCGTCTTGAGCTTTAATGGTGACTATATCGTCGGCATTGGCACATTTTAAAATTTTTGTCATACTGTAAACATTATTTATGTTAAAATTGTCGTAACAAGCTACATACAAAACTCACCTAGCCAAATTCATACCCATGGTTAAGTTTCTATCACATCGATACTTGTCAAAACCTTCCGAACGTAAGGACATCGATACTAAACTCACGTGAGAGTTATCCATCGCCTGTAGTTGTATTCCAGTATCCGAACAATCGAAAGAGGCTTCATTAAGAAGTTCTTTAACTGCTTCCAAAACTTTTTTAAGAGTACCACTTGATATTAAACGTGCTTCGAACATATTTAGACACTTTATCGATCTTGCGAATTAAACAAAATAAAATTTAAAATTGATTAAAATAAATACGGATATACGAGAACCACTATTCTCTTCTACAACACAAAGCGCAAAATGGCTTCGGGTTTAATACGTTTGGGCGCGAAACCTAGGGACTTTAGCACTTTATTTTTGTATCGTTAAAACAGGAAACTAGAAGCCACCGACTCAAACTTACATTTATACACTACCACGCATTTATTTCTACATTTTTTAATAATTCAACTGAATTCAACAAACATCAAAATCAAACGATCATACATTAATAACCTTAAGAAAAGATAACGACGTTTTATTTCCAAAATAATCTTACAACGTGGGACTTTTAAGATTACAATAATGTAAGTGTGCAGTTCAGTTTAAATCAGTTTATTCATTTGTTAAGGTCAATACTTGAAATAGTTGAGTTGTAGCTCTCTGCCCAAATCCAAATGTCTAAAGTAAATACTATAATACGATTTTAATTTCAGTGCTTTAGTATATAATACCATTTTTAGTCCAAGTTCACAATGTTTAATCAAGGAGGTGGTCTTGGAAATTTTGTATCATCTACAACTCCAAGCACCGCAAATCCTATGAAAGATTTTGAAGTTACTTCTCCACCCGATGATTCTATTAGTTCGCTGGCATTTTCTCCAGCTACTGTTCCCCAAAATTTTTTAATTGCTGGCAGTTGGGACAACAACGTTCGTTGTTGGGAAGTCGAACAAAGTGGTAAAACCGTACCTAAATCAATGCAAACATGTGGTGGTGCAGTGTTAGATGTATGCTGGAGCGACGATGGAACTAAAGTAAATTTAAATTCGTGATTTTTTTTTGAATTAAATGTTTGAGTTGTAGGTTTTTATGGCCGGTTGTGATAAACAAGCAAAAGTTTGGGATTTAGCGAGTAATCAGGTCATGCAAGTTGCTGCGCACGATGCTCCTATTAAAACTTGCCATTGGATTAAGGCTCCGAATTACAGTTGCTTAATGACCGGAGGTTGGGATAAAACTTTGAAGTTTTGGGATACACGGAGTTCTGCGCCAATTTTAAGTATTAATTTACCGGAACGATGTTATTGTGCCGATGTTGATTATCCGATGGCAGTCGTCGGTACTGCAGGTCGACATATATTAGTGTACCAATTAGAACAACAACCACAAGAATATAAAAGAGTTTCAGAAAGTCCACTCAAATATCAACACAGATGTGTAGCAATCTTTAGGTGTGTACTTCGTATAATGTGTGAGTTAAGAGTTTACCCAATGATTTTTAGGGATAAGAAGAAAACACCAACAGGCTTTGCATTGGGTTCGGTCGAGGGACGTGTTGCTATTCAATATGTAAATCCTACAAATCCAAAAGATAATTTTACATTTAAATGTCATCGTTCAAATGGTACTCCAAATGGTTTTCAAGATATTTATGCAGTTAATGATATTGCATTCCATCCTATACATGGTACATTAGCAACGGTCGGATCAGATGGTTCTTTTAGTTTTTGGGACAAAGATGCACGTACCAAACTTAAACCTTCCGAATTAATGGAACAGCCCATTACTCGGTGTGCTTTTAATCATAATGGTCAGATATTCGCTTATTCTGTTAGCTACGATTGGAGTAAAGGGCACGAATTTTACAATCCTATGAAGAAAAATTATATATTTTTACGTTCTTGTTACGAGGAATTGAAGCCTAGAACAACAAGTTAATTAAGCTTAATGTCAAGATCTTTATAAATCATGGAACTATAAAATAAGTTGAAGGGTCGAACGAGCTAAGAACATTGAGTTCATGATTACCAACAAGCTGTTAGTTGCATAAAGAAGTTCCGAGAATTTCGTAGTACTTTCATTACCAATGCTTCACGTTTAGATACCCTCAAACTAGCTTATAACCCTTCCACTTATTTTATAGTTCCATGGTATAAATATTATATCTATAGCAAGTAGTTCCATATTGTATAAACTTATCTTTTTAAAAAACTTGGTCTTTGAGAATGTAAGAATTTATAATATAAGCTAATACAACAATTTGTAGTTTCAATAACAAACCATTTGCTATGGACTTTTCTTTAATAATAAATTATCCAGCTATTTGATTTATGTTTATTTATTGGCTACTCATTTTTTTAAATATACTATTTTTTAAAAAGTTAATGTGAATCTCCATGATCATGGTGATCTGAAGGAAACATTTTATTATATAAAGTTGAAGCAGCTACAGTTACAACGAAGCCTCCAACACCAAGAACCAATCCTCGCGAAAACGTAGCTTTTACTCTAGAAGCTTCGGTGCCCCATAATTTCGGATCAAATCTCCATACTTCGTTACGTAACCAAGGGTCTTTTAATCCTCTAGCGGCAAGTTCTTTTTGAGTTCTTACTAACTCGGGTGCATCGCAAACTTTATATGTTTTATAATCTGGTACTTTAAATTGATCGTGACCGTGTGAATCGCCTCCCATCTTCAAATTGAAAGAAAATACCTAACCTAAAAATGTTATGTAATTTTTACACAGTCATATTGAAAGCAAGTTTAAGCATACCAAATTGATGAAAAAGTGGTTTAAGAAATGTTTAAAACCTCAGAAGACGTATATTCTTACTTATTGATAGATTGGATTTCAATTGTTTATGTTCAGTTTGACAGTTTGTAGCGTACAGTGGCGTACCGTAGTCGAGTACCACCACTGTTTTAAGCAGACATTTTATCATTTTATCATTTTTTTAATATTTTTCTCAATGAATATATGAATACGTATTTATAGTAGGAGTAATAAGAAAATAAAATAAATCGTTCTTTATGTAATAGCAAACAATAACAATAACCACTTGTTGAGAACAGAATAGTCTAATGTCTAATGAAATGTGAAATTATTCAAAGTTGTGCCTTATAAAATAATAATTTAGGATACATACATTTTATTATGTTGTATTTAAAATTTAAAGAAATATGCTGGGTCTGTGCTCTGTGCTTAGTAATCTCATAAGAATTAAAGAATTTTTAATTTATCTAATTATTATAATTGGGAAAGAATGTTAATTATATAAAACTAAAATAAATAATTTGGGGCCAATTTTGTGAATTTTTAACTAGTAGCGATTGTAGGCAGTACACGGTAAATAGTAAATACACTTTTACCTATCACTTTTATGGTAGTGCAAAAGAAAAGCAGTCCCTAGCCCTAGTAATTCACAAAAAACAAGAAGCTTCAACAAAAGCTTGGAGATCTTGCCTGGGTAATTGGTTGTTGTACCGATCGTCTTGATGATTGGTTCGAGTTCTATCTCTTTTTCGTGTTTAATAATACAAGCGTTGAGTGAAACGGAACGAGCACGTGTATATTAGGCCTGCATGTCATTGTACGTTGTGATAGCAGGTTTTTGGTTGGACTGTTTATTTTTGTTTTATAAATCAAAACGAGAGCGTTTGCAAGTAGCGAAGTTAGTTTACTGTGCGATAATTTAAAAATAATACATTAATATTAATTTTTGTGCGTAATGGTGTTTTCTAGTGCGCAGACAATAGACTTATGCGTTTGTGCAAGTTTTTATGCAATTTAAGATGTAAAAAATAAAAAATTTAAAGTGTTTTTAAAATTATGTTGCTAAATAGTACTTAAAATGCCGGTCAGCATGAAATTACAAACTGAGTTATTTAAAATAGCGTTTGTTTTTTATTTAGTGTTAAATAACGTTACTACCCTTGCAGATCAATCTCAGCTTAGCATTTTGAATAAACGTAAGTGCAAATTTTATTTAGTTACTTTCACTTTGAATTTGTAATTTAATTGTTAAACTCAAGAAGTTCTTCTTCATTTATTATAACGGGTGGTAATGATTTTCACTTGTTTGTATTCAATTGTAGTTTTTTTGAAAAAAAATTATGAAGGCTATTGATTTATTCATTTGTTTAAATGCGTTAAATGCTACTTTGCATGCATACGCATAAACTATTGATTAAATTTACTTCCATTAAATTATAAACACAATATTATTTGCATTTGTATGCAAAATGTTCCTTACTTCGCAATTCAACAGGGGTGTATTAGGTATTAGCTAGTGTTAGCATGTCAAATTTTTAAACCTGTCAAAATTCTGAAATGGCGCCAAACTTAAAATTCATCAGAAGATTGATTGTACTGATTATTTTTACTTTGCGAACCCTTTAGGTTAGGCTTGTTGTCAAAATCCGACAAAATTTGCCCCTCCCCACTTTTTTACAGATTTTAATATTTTGAGCTCCCTGAAACCATTTCCCATTTTCTCATTTTTGGAAGGATGTTTACCTGATCACTCCAGACTTGGAATAGGTGTCTGTCGTAACAGGAAGTTTTTTGAAAAGTATTTGAGGATGACTCCACTTTAAAATTGTTGATAAAAGTTATTAACTTTTCATTTTGCCCAATTTCAATAACACATTAATTTATCGAAGATGTTATTTAGTATAGATTATAGACGAACCTGTCGAATTTGGGCTTTGTAATCTAATCGTATAGGTAAACGATAAACATATTCAAAGGTCGGCAGAAGGTTAGGTATATAAAACGAAACAAGCCATCAGAACACGATATTTTACTCTGGTACAATTTTTTCAATTAGTTTTGATTTGTGTTTGGAAAGAAAATTTCAATTTCTAAATCTGCAGAGAACAATTTACGAGATTTTTATTATTGTTTTGTCTGTACTCTATACATACTACTTCATTTTTTAATTTTTTTTCGAGTGTTAAATCGACATCCTGTATTCTAGTCTTTATAAAGGGAAGTAATTCCGCTTCAAGAAGAAAATGGATGTGTTTTAATGAAGTTTAATGAGCCTTTACCATCTTCTCGATTATCTGAAGTCGCAAGTTCAAGGATTAGGATTGCGAACTTGTTAATAACTATTTATAGTACGAAAAAATTCATTTTTATTAATTATTATTATACCACTAACCAAACCTAATTGTCTTTATGACCGTTAATTTAAAAGTTTCGATGTTTCAAAGAGTTAACAAAAGTAATACGTCGTATTAGTTTTCTTGTATAATAAATTAATATTTAAATATAATATCAATTACCTACATTCACTTAATTGTTGGTTATAATATTACATTTATGTATAGCGAATTCAATCAATTTCCTATTTCCTGTAAATGCCAAGTGCGAACTAGGTTGAGATGTAACCCACAACCCACAACTTCTCCATCTACGATGTCTCCGTTCAGTTCTCATTTACTATTAATTAAATTTGTTAAATTCAGAAATCGTATTACAGTACAGGCGTATCTCTGGATTGAGGTTACAGTAGGTGCAAATCATAGAATTTTGTCAATTTTCAAAAAACTTCGTCTATAGATAGGATTAGCTCTGCTTTCTGCGATAGATAAATTTTAATAATATTGACGGAGCACTTGAGGTAAAGTAACTTTTTCACACAAGAAATGTGAAAATGGCATGAAAAGTTGTAGGGACTCTATAAAAAATAATTGTAGATGCGGTTCGCGAACACCCTGTGTGTGTGTGTGTAAATTAAAAAAATTTCAAAGGCGGTAACTGGTTTAAAACGAAACATTCAAGGTGATCTACCTCTCTGCGTATTGTTAATTTTTCACCTGTTGACAAAACGTGAGGGTAAATTTGACTTACATGAAATAGGTATCATAATTTGATCGTCACTTGATTTGGCTCTAAAAGTTTGCAAAAATCAAACAAATTCGTGTGTACAAAAATCTGATACAATGAAATTACCGGGAAATTACAATCAAATTGTATTATTAAGCGAATTTCTTAATTAACATTATATTAGTTTATAAACTGCGAAAACTTGTTTGTAATACAATAAATATTAAACCTTGCAGGATATCGCTCTTAGAGCAGTTTCGTCAAGTCTACAGTATCTATTTGATAGAATTAATTACAAAGGCTTGTTCACCTAGTTCACATGGGTGCAACAGTTCCCAAAATAAGAAAGTTTCAATTCTAAAAGAATTGTTATTTTCTTCCCGAGAGGTTGACCACCTAGCAAATGTGGTGTAGTACATGGACATGCATCCGAAAATGTGGCAAATGTCTAGCAAATGTTTGGTAAAAGTACTCGAAGTGCAAAAATTGGTTGCTTTAGATAGAAAGAGTCACTTGAATATACATATGTCCTAAAGTGCCTCGTTTTCAAAATACGTACTTACATTCGTACATGGCCTCAAGTTGAAGAAAAATGTGAAAATTTAGAAAGCCCTTAAGAGTTCATAGGAATTTTTCTACCTAAAATAGAGTCAGAAATTTTCGTTTCAACTTTTTGATACTTACTCGCATTACCACTCGTATCATCTTGTACAAGTGTACAATAATGCCTTTCTCCCAAATTTAGTAGCATCTTTCAGCCTTTATTTGTATTTTTTTAAACTTTATAAGTATCATGTCAGTCAAGCCAGTCTTTCAGAGGCTGTACGTGTACATCGTGCATGCATCAAGAGTATTCTCCAGACTGTTTCAGACTTAAAATCCGATCATCTTACATAAAATTGATTACGTAAATACCAACTTTTACATTAATTAACTATTCATCCCCCAAATTAAATTTTTGCAGGTTAGTCACTTTAAATTTAAAATTAATTGACTTTTCATCAAATGTTCGTAAATCTCAAATGAACTTCCTAATTTAATTTCCTGCTGTCTGCATCTCTTAAAATACCACCATAATTCTATTGACTAGCTTATCTTAATTGAACAAATTCACAAATTGACAAGTTAATTAAAACATTTCTATTATTTATAATATTCTTATCATGCGTTGAATTGACTTAGAGCTAGTCACTAGTCACTACTCGAAAACAATATGATTACATTAATTGTAATAATGGATAATAATATATGAATATAAATTGAAACAATAATAGTATAGTTAGTACGCTTATTTTGAGCTAAAATGAATTTTAAAATAACGAGCGAGAAGAGAGGGAAAATTATAATTATTATAAATTTATTTTACTATTCTTTGTTGTTTAAATTTACCTAATACTAGTACACTTTTAATTTTATTTGTGTCGTCCGAGTAGTCCGAGGTATGATATAGTATCTAAATTATATACGGCGTCACCTCTCCGAAAGCAATGACAAACCATATCGAACATCTTGAACGACGAAATCGTCTGTCGTTACTTATACAGTTGCCAAAGATGATCTGACGATCCTTGCTGGAATAGAATATAGTAGTGTTGGTAGTAATCGGTATCGCGATTTAAAAAAATATGGGCGTAGTATCCACAGTACGCAACATTTAAAGATGTTCCTAGTTCCTACACGTACCTACCCTTCTGTGCTCACACTTTACGATTTTACCCACCGACCTCAATTTTGTGATAATTCTTTTCTGTAGTAGCTCGACTCTTTCTGAATATCGTCATTTGGATGGTTGTTTGTGTCGAATCGTATTTGGCACCGAACAACAGCCCAAAGTGTAAAACCATTCTGTTAGAAAATACTTTAAATATTTACATTAAAGAAATACATATTTCAATCTAAACAATTTGAACGATATTAATATCTGACCATGAATTTTGTACATTCCGTGCATTTTCCAATGAAATATTATTTTGTAAGGAGTATCGGAGTGGATCATTGTAGGGAGAGATTGCACTTTTCTTTCTTTGAGTTCCATGAGAACATTTCAATAATCAACTACCCTTGGAGTCGTCGAACTATTACTATTTACGCGTATTTACGTTTAACTTTGAACTTGGTGTAAACTACAAAATTTCAGAAATAGTTCTCAATGTTTTCATTGAGTGAAAAAAGTGAAGGCGATGATGGAAATAAACCGTTTAAATTAAATTCAATAATCCATTTATATTTTACTGCCGTGAGTTTTAACTTTTTCCCAATTAACTTGGGTTTTATGAACTTCAATTTAGTAGTTACACATGGTCAGTTAAGAAAATTTTTTATCTATATCTATTCCAATGTACAAATAATTTTTAAATTTAAATGTTATTGTTTGTACTTTGAACATGATTATAATTATTATTTTGTAAAATATTTATTATACACTAATTATGTAACGAATTACTTGAAGCTATATTATAATTTGGTCAAGAGAAGTTCAGTGCCGGGTTAATGTTTTTTAGTATTTTTTCTTATTTGATACTTTATTAGTAGTTGTGAAGCTACTATAACCTTTAGAAGCATCTACAGTCATAGAAGTTTGTTCTTAATGTAGTAATTCCCGACTAATTTACGTTTATTAAATTAACAGAGTGTCAATCATAAATTACTATGTAATTATCTATTCAGATGAGTAATCATTGATCAAGAAGTGATGCATTATACAAAAGGTCGTACGCTAAGGTTATTGACAATAACTTCTTTTGCAATTTGTTCATGAAATTCACCTACCTTTATTACCGTATATAGCAGCTTGTCTTAAACTACATAAAAATTGTGAAATTTTTTTCTATAGTCTCATTACTTTCGATTCGTTTTCATAAGGTTGAACTTATTAATTTGATAATGAAATTCCCGACCATATGAACAAAGAATGTCACAATGATGTCTTGAATTTACATTCATAAGTAGGTACTTATGAATGCTTAAATATCTAAAATGAAGAGCGCATATTAATTGGCAACGTACGCTACAATATTTTTCTACAGTGTGCCGATTGAGATATGAGACATAGGGTTTTGCTATGTAAAATTAAATAATTACAGGTATTGGCTGCTCAATTACTTTAAGAGAAAAATTGTAAAGATGTTATTTATTCAGAATTAAAAACTGCATCTGATATCCTTTAATTTTTAATTAATGTAAAAATTAATTTACGTTTACCAATTAAAGTTCATTTATTCCTATTTTAGAGACCTGCTCGAGTACACAATTTAGATGTGACAATGGTCGTTGTATACCTGCTCATTGGAAATGCGATTCTCACGTCGATTGTGACGATGGTAGCGACGAGATTGGTGGATGTTTAGCCAATCGCAATTGCCGTCCGGGTCAGTTTCAGTGCGAACTGACACACAAGTGCCTACCTTACGGTTGGAGGTGTGATGGAGAAGCAGACTGTGGCGTTTCTCAGGAGCTCGGTCCAGACACCTCCGACGAAGATCTACGACAATGTCATCAGGGTAAACCGTGTTCCTGGAACGAGGCACGATGTGGAGAAACTCTTGAATGCCGTCCATTGCGTCTTTTTTGTGACGGTCATGGTGATTGTCCAGACAACAGTGATGAGTGGGATTTTTGTAGAAACACTACTCAGTGTGCTAATCATCAATGTCAATATAAATGTAAACCTACCCTTACTGGTCCCATGTGTTACTGCTCAGATGGCTTTAGACTCAACGGAACTAAATGCGTCGATGCCGATGAATGCGAATTAGACAATTCGTGTGCTCAAATTTGTACAAATCGTGTAGGCAACTTTTCTTGCTCTTGTGTGTCTGGTTACACAAAAAATGGCACAGATTGTACAGCAATAAACGGTAAATTATACAAAAACTCGCATTTTTAAAACTAAACATATTTTCTTTTCAGTACCAAAGACAGAAGCCCCTTCTCTAATTTATTCGACAAAAACTAAAATTAAGAGAGTAAAGTTGGACGGTACATTATGGCCGGGAAACTCGACGCTAAATTTGCTCACTAGTAACGCTCTCGAATTTTCTCATAGAAATCGTTCTTTATGCTACGTTCATTATAATCTCACAAAAACTTCAATAGTTTGCGTAAACGTCGATAATATGAACGAAAAATGGGAACTCGGAGTTCCGTCCATATTTTCAGAAGTCGATTCAATTCAACAAATGGCTTTGGATTGGGTGTCAGGAAATTGGTATTTTTTAGATGACCTACACGAAATAATATTTCTTTGCTCTGGAAACCTAAATCTATGTAACGTTTTGATAGAACGTAAATTAAGTAAACCGAGAGCTTTAGCTTTGGATCCTACACGTGGGTTATTATTTTTTACTAAATGGGGCCACACTTCGCCTATGTTAGAAAGATGTAAGATGGACGGATCCGAACGTACTCCTCTGGTAACTCTTAAGATCGTATATCCTTATGGGGTAACTGTTGATTACCCAACAAGTCACGTTTATTGGGTCGACACTTATTTAGACTATGTAGAGCGTATTGATTATGATGGAAAAAATAGAAGAACTATTATGAAAGGATTTCCTGTACAAAATTTGTACGGGATAACTGTTTTTGAGAGTCGTTTGTTTGTGTCGTCTTGGCATAACGATTCAGTTAGAGAGTTGCATAAGATACAACATACAGAAAAACAAATTTTAAAGGATACTCAGAGGCCGTTTAATTTGCAAGTATTTCACAGGCAAAGGCAACCCG
Organism: Malthinus flaveolus; assembly: GCA_950108345.1. NCBI lineage: Eukaryota > Metazoa > Arthropoda > Insecta > Coleoptera > Cantharidae > Malthinus > Malthinus flaveolus. The sequence continues at coordinate 71,835,565 of OX467285.1, forward strand.
ATGGTAAATATTTTCTTAAGAATTCGATTCTATCGCTATTTTAATTATTTTTATCTTCAGTTGCTCATCCGTGTAAAAAAAACAATGGAGGTTGTCAACATATTTGTGTACCAGATTGGGTCAAAAATATCGCGGTAGTAAAATGTATATGTGCCGATGGTTATACACTTCTTGCAAAAGGAGCTTGTGAATTACAAACACCACCGGCTTTCTTAGTGTTGAGCAAAAGTAAGCCTGCTTCTATCAAGGGTATAACTCTTCGAGGTTCCGACGCCACGATACCCATCATGGGATTGCTTCATCCGACAGCATTAGATTATGACGTAGCCACAAACACGATCATCTATGCCGACGTTGAGAAATTTGCTATTCAACGTGGCATGCTTAACGGCAGCCACGATTCAATTGTTGTTCGCATGGGTATAGAGAGGTGCGAAGGTCTGGCTTTCGATTGGATGAGCCGTAATTTATACTGGACCGACGAAGCTTCGGGGCGAATTAGTGTGTTACGTATCGACAATCCCAAGTTTATGCTAATTCTTGTTGAAAAATCTAATTTTCATCCACGCTCTATCGTAGTTAATCCCAAAAAGGGTGTTATGTATTGGGCCGATTGGTCTCACATTTCTCCTGGAAATGGTTCAATTCAGCGTGCCGGAATGGACGGCTCTAATTTAGACATATTTCTACAAGATGATATCGATTGGCCCACAGGTCTTACTTTGGATTTTGTGGAAAAACGTTTATACTGGTGTGACGCTCATAGAAAGACTATAGAAAGTGTCGATTTTGATGGAAATAATAGAAAAGTAATTCTTTCCAATAATTTAGATCGACCCTACAGTTTGGCTTTATACAATAAGTCTCTCTATTTTATCGAGTACATGCTAGGAACTGTAATGGTGTATCACACACAAAATAATTCGATAGAAAAATTATACGAAGCAAATCCACCAATCTACGACATTATGGTGTTTGATACAAAATCTCAATCAGGTGATTTATATTTAAACTTGATATATTAATTTGATCTCATATAACGTAATTTTAGGCATTAATGATTGCAGTAACAACAACAATGGCTGTTCAGAATTATGTCTAATCACGCCTGCCAAAGCGGTATGTGCATGCTCTCTGGGACGTAAACTGTTACCAGATGGAAAAAGTTGCACAACGGACAAAAATTATAAAGCCTCTTCTTCTTGCGGAACAGAATATTTTAAATGCAATGTAACAACAGCTAAAGTTTGTGTACCGATAGAAGATATTTGCGATGGAACACCCGATTGTCCGGATGGGTCCGATGAATCGAGCGCCAAGGGAGGCCCCTGCGAAAATATTGAATGTACCGATAATCAACACAAGTGTGATAATACTATGTGCATAGCAAAGTATTGGTTGTGCGATGGTGAAAAAGACTGCATCGATGGAAGCGACGAAAATGCCAAATACTGTACTGGACATTGCAGCGATACACACTTTGCGTGTAAAACAAGCAATCGTTGTATACCTAAGACTTGGAAATGCGACGGTGTAATTGATTGTGGACCTAATGATAACAGTGATGAGAAAGATTGCAGTAAGTTTTTTGCTAAACTAAACCACTTATTTCTTCCGTCAGTCAACAGCTAGACGATTTTCAAATTTCAAAATTAACATTTGAGCTACTGATGTTTAACATTTTTTTTTAATTTCAGGTCATCCTAATTGCACTATAATGGAATTTAGTTGCAATAACTCTCGATGCATTTCACTGGATTTGTATTGCAACGGTATTGATGATTGTAAAGACGGATCCGATGAATTAGGTTGTACAGTTTGTGATCCTCTTACCGAATATTTTTGTGCAACAAATCAATCTTGTTTACCCAGCATCCAAAAATGTGATAAGAAAAAAGACTGCCCCGACGGGTCCGACGAAATGGGTTGTACAGATCCAACTCCAAGACCTTGTGAGGTTCATGAATTTGCTTGTTCAACCTTAGAGTGTATTCCCAAAGTAAATATATTAGTTCATTTTTTTATAACTCGTATATTAATTAATGTAATTTTACAGAAATTTTTGTGTGATGGAACTCTGGATTGCAAGGATGGTTCCGACGAACACAACTGCTCACAATCAAGTCTTCAAAATGCAACAATGAGTAGTACAACGTCAATTCCAGGATTGCAGTGTGAATATCCTTCTCGTCTGTGCGATAATAATACAGTATGCATAACTGCCGATCAACTCTGCGATGATAGAGAAGATTGTGTAGATAGATCTGACGAAGGTTTACGTTGTCCTGAAAAACTCTGTAGTCTTCGAACCGTTTGTTCTCACACTTGTCATAATGCTCCAGAAGGTTTAATTTGTTCTTGTCCCGAATCTCTCAACTTGCAACCAGATCGTGTGCATTGCTTAAATGCTCATCCTTGTGATTCGTGGGGAATCTGTTCTCAAAATTGTGAAAAATTGCAATCGAGGCATAAGTGTACATGCTTACCTGGTTATACGCTCGAAGAGGATAAATTTACCTGTAAGAGCGACGATCCGGCAACTCCTTACGTGATTTTTAGTAATCGACACGAGTTGAGAGGCGTGGATTTGAACACTTTTAATGTAAAAGCTCTCATATCTAGTTTGAAGAACACTATTGCAGTAGATTTCTATCATTCGCCAGATGCTGATATGGTGAGAAATAAGTCTTAAAATTTGTGTTAGATTAAAGCCATTTCTTGTAGGTGTACTGGACGGATGTCATCGATGACAAAATATATCGTGGTACATTAGTAGGCGGTACTTTGAGTAACATAGAAGTTGTCGTTCAAACCGGTCTGTCTACTGCTGAAGGATTAGCGGTGGATTGGATAGGACAAAATTTGTATTGGGTGGAAAGCAATCTCGATCAAATCGAAGTGGCACGTTTGAATGGCAGTTTTCGTCGTACATTAGTAGCAGGTGATATGGAAAGTCCTAGGGCAGTAGCCTTAGATCCTAGAGATGGATTTTTGTTTTGGACAGATTGGGATAACACGGCTCCTAGAATTGAGCGTTGCTCTTTAGCTGGGTTGGATAGAGAAATAGTGGTGAGAGTAGATCAAGTTACTGATGGTGCATGGCCAAATGGACTTACACTAGATTACGATATGAGAAGAATATATTGGATCGATGCTCGGTCTGATTCGATTCATACTACGAAATATGATGGAACTGAACATCATGAGGTGATGCGAAATCACGAAATGCTCTCTCATCCTTTTGCTATAGCTCTTTATGAAAATTATGTATATTGGACTGACTGGCGGACTAATAGTGTGGTGCGTGCCAGTAAATGGATCGGTGGCGATGTTTCTGTCATTCAAAGAACTTTGACTCAACCATTTGACATACAAATTTTACACCCAAGTCGTCAACCAAGAGGTGATGGAATAAATCCTTGCGCAAAAAATAATGGAGGTTGTTCTCATTTGTGTCTCATTCACACTCATAATACCTATCGTTGTGATTGCCCTCATGTGATGCGATTAGACAAAGATAATCAAACCTGTATAGGTAAGTTATTCTTTTCTTTAACTATATTTCTTTTATGTGTGCTAATTACATGTATATGAGAATGATAGCTCAAATAAACCTTGAATCACTTTCATAGTTTTGCGGTTTAATAATGTCAGAGTAAGCTCAGAATAAAACTGATATGTTGTACATTATTTATTTATAAGTTCTGTTAAATATTTATAATGCATTTCATCTAATAGCTATTTCTCTAAAGTTTTTTTTTGTTGTTTCAGTTAACGAAAGAGTGCTCTTAATTGCACGAGCCAATGAAATACGCGGCGTAGACCTAACACAACCTTATTATCACACTATTCCTACAATAAGTTTGCCTCAAGTATTAAATCCAAGTCAGTTGGAATTTTTGGGAAAAAATAATACTTTATATTGGTCTGATTCCCAAGTGAATGAGGTAAAACGTACCGGTCTAACATCCGGACCAGTTCAGACTCTGATCGATACAGGAATTGATAAACCATCCGGATTAGCGGTAGACTGGATTTCGCATAATTTGTTTATAAGTTCGCCAGCCGGAATAGTTGCTTGTAATTTAGATGGAGAATATCACACAATTATACTTGAAGAAGTTAATGTTATCAGTATAGCTATCGATCCCGCACAAGGAAAATTGTACTTCATATCCTCTAACGATAATAACGCAAGTGTTGAAACAAGTGCAATGGATGGTAGTGGACGTGTCACAATCATATCAGACTTACCAGCCAACTCAAAAAGTTTAAGCATCGACTTAAGTACCAAACTTCTATATTACATCAGCGAGTATGAAATATACTATTCGGATTTGTTGGGCACAGATGTAAAAAGATTAGAATTGCCCTCTAAAGTATCGGTAGCTGCATCGACAGTTTACAAGGACAACATTTATTACGCAGATGATGATGATCAATCGATTCATGTGGCAAATAAATTAACAGGGCGTGATGATTCTGTATTGAGAAATAGCACCGGTTCCGTGCTCACGTTACGAATTTACGATCCAGTTCAACAAACGGGTTCCCATCCTTGTAGTATAAACAAAGGAAATTGTCAACATTTATGTTTACCTACTTCTTCGACGAATTATACCTGTCGATGTACAACAGGTTACACGGTAGATCCCAAAAATTCAAGTTTATGCATTAGTTTGTCGTCATTTTTATTCTATTCTATTAACTGGGAAATTCGCGGATTATCACTTGATGGAGATAACACAACTTTAGTTTTGGCCCCCATTTCGCGAGTATCTTTGGCAAGTTCCATCGATTTTCTTGCGAGTGAAGATCTTATATTGTGGGCCGATAGCGACCATGGAACAATAACGAAGGTGGTCCGCGATGGTACACAGCGTAAAGTTGTTATTGAACAAGTCGAAGTAATGGAAAGTATACCCGTCGATTGGTTAACTGGACTAGCTGTTGACTGGATTAGTCTCAACATGTATTGGAGTGATCCAAAACGTGGAGTGATTGAAGTCTCTAGATTAAACGGAACTGCAAGATACGTCGTTTTATCCGAAGAAATTGGCAAACCTGCCGCTTTAGTAGTTGACCCTATAGTTGGTGTGTTAGTTTGGGCTGGAGGAAATCGTCTGGAACGTGCTGGTTTAGATGGTTCTAATCGTCAATTACTATTTAATCAATCTCTCGCTATATCAGATGTTACACTTGATCTTGTAAAACAGCACATTTATTGGTGTGATTCTGGTGCTAATACTATAGAACGCATGAACTATAATGGCTCCGAGCATATAGTGCTTTTAAATCACTCTTTAGAAAACCCTGTTGCTCTAAGCGTTTTTAACGAAACTTTGTATTGGATTGATACGTATGTATTATTTCAACGTAGCTATTCTTGTTGTTAAAAACGGAATTTTAGGACACACGATCACGGGAGCATCAAAGTTGCACCTTTAAATAATTTATCAAATTACGAATTTGTATTGAAACAAGGGGGCGATTCGTTGAAAGATATTCAAGTATTTTCTAAAGAAAAGCAAACTGGAACCAATGCTTGTGCCACAAAGAATGGTGGATGTCAGCAATTGTGTTTGTTTAATGGTACACATCCAATTTGTGCTTGTCCTCATGGTTCTTTAGCTTCAGATGGAAAAACTTGTCAAGGTACTAGTAGTACTTTTAAATACAGATCAAACTTATTAATTATTTTATTAATTTTAGAATACGAAAGTTTTGTCATGTATTCGAGAGTAGTTAGCATTGACTCAATTCATATGACAGACGCAAGTGTTCAAAATGCTCCTTTTCCCAGCATTACCAACAGTTCCTTGATGCGAAATGCGATAGGACTCGCATTTGATTACAATTATCGTCGTTTGTTTTACTCGGATATTCAAAAAGGATCAATTAATACTGTATTTTTTAATGGTTCTGGGCATTCTGTTATAGTTGAAAGTAAGTAACAGTTTATGTTATCTTCGAGCTTGATGTATTTTGTGACAAGCAACACAATGGACACAATTCTTAATAAAAAATTACGTCTTTTAGGACAAGGTTCAGTTGAAGGTTTAGCTTTTGAACAATTACATCGAGGATTGTACTGGACTTGCAATAATGATGCGACAATTAGTCGTGTTAATTTAACCATTGCTGGTACTAACGCTTCAGAAGTCGAAACCATAATAAAACTTAAATCTCAGGATAAACCGAGAGGAATAGCAATTGATAGTTGTAGTGGTCAAGTGTTTTGGTCTAATTGGAATTCACACCAACCGAGTATAGAACGCGCCTTTTTAACAGGTTTTGGTAGAAAAGCAATAATTACGACCGATATTCGGATGCCAAATGCTTTGACGCTCGATCATAGAGCTCATAAGATATATTGGGGAGATGCAAGATTAGATAAAATTGAACGTTGTGAATATGACGGAACAGGACGTGTTATAGTTGCAAAAGATACGCCGCAGCACCCATTTGCTTTGGCCGTTTATGGAGACTTGATTTTTTGGACCGATTGGGTTTTACATGCAGTTTTGAGGGTTGATAAACTTACTGGTCAAAACGTGGTTTGGTTGAGACGCGATGTTGCAAGACCAATGGGTATAATTGCTGTAGCCAACAATACAGACGACTGTTTTTCAAATCCTTGTCTGTCTTTGAATGGTGGTTGTGAAGAGCTTTGTGGTCTGTCGCCTTCTGCAACTGTACAGTGTTCGTGTCCGGAAGGCAAAATTTTGGCAGAAGATGGAAAACGTTGTCTCAGTAAAAAATCTGTTTGCACGGATGATTCTTTTCGTTGTTCAGACGGAGGATGTGTTCCATTCCAATTGACTTGTGATGGTATTTCACACTGTACGGATAGTTCAGATGAAGAACCTGGCTATTGTGGTTATCGTACGTGTCCACTCGCTTGGTTCCAATGCTTAAATAGACGTTGCATTCCCAGTAATTTGACTTGTAATAATGTAGACGACTGCGGCGACTTGAGTGATGAAGTTAATTGTTCGTGCTCAGATAAGGATCATTTCAGATGTTCAAATGGCGAATGCATTTTACGTGCGTTTAGGTGTGATCGCGATCCAGATTGTAACGACGCCAGCGATGAAATAGGTTGTGGTGAGTTGCATCGGAAACATAAATTAATTTGACGTAAAAATTTTAATGCCAAACTTACAGAAATTAGAAATTGCAGTCGTGACTTTCAGGATGCGAGCTTTGTTAACTGTGCAAATACTACTGGATGTATTCATAGGGAATGGTTTTGTGATGGAGAAAATGATTGTTGGGATATGTCGGATGAACAAAACTGTACCAATGTGAGTCGCCGTATATGCGATTTAAATCAATTTCAATGTTCTGATGGAACTTGCGTTAAGTTGAGCGCACACTGTGACGGGCACAACGATTGTCACGATGACAACAAAGATGGAATTAGTTCAGATGAAAGAAACTGCAGTAAGTAACAACTGGAATATTTATAAAAATAATTTCATTTAGTTTTATTTAGAAGGGAGATGTCGAGCCGACGAATTTATGTGTATTAAAGATAGTATTTGTATTCCTATGGAATGGCACTGCAACGGACAACCTGATTGCAACGATGGTTCTGATGAACACGATTGTAGTAAGTACCGTTTATACATTTTTTAAAATTCTGTTATACAGAGTTGATAATTATATTTTTGTTACTGTAGAGCATCAATGCCGTTCTGATCAATTTAAATGCCATAATGGCGAATGTATTCCAATTTCGTGGCAATGCGACGGTCAACCTGATTGTGCGGATCAATCCGACGAAAGTGAACACTGTCGAATGCGACAATGTGGATCCTGGGAATTCTTATGCAATAGTACAGGACGTTGTATACCTTGGGCTTGGGTTTGTGACGGCGAAGCAGACTGTCAAGATATGGCAGATGAACACGAAGATCAAGGCTGCAAAGCTACGACATGTTTACCAGATCAATTTCAGTGTGCCGATCGTACTTGTATAGCTAATTTATTTTATTGCGATGGGGATCCTGATTGTGTAGATAAAAGTGACGAACCACCTTCGTGTCAGCCCCACTGTTTGGGTGCCGAGTTTCGTTGTGATAATGGAAAGTGTATAATGGAGATGCTGAAATGTGATGGACGTGATGATTGTGGGGATGGTAGTGATGAAGGAAAGATTTGCAAAACTGAGAAAAACTACTGTACCGGTAAAGGATGGTTCAAATGTAATAATGGAGTTTGCATAAACGATACTCTTTTATGTAACGGAGATGATAATTGCGGAGACTTTAGTGATGAGATAAAATGCAGTAAGTACTTACAAAACTTCTTATAATTGTTCTCATATAAAATTTTGTTGCAGACATTGATGAATGTGCTACTCCTTTGCCTCCATGTGCTCACACTTGCATCGACAAACCGGTCGGTTACGAATGCTCATGCAACGACGGTTTTCGTTTAAGTTCTAAAGATCTACATTTGTGTGAAGATATAAACGAATGCGACGATCATCCTTGCAGTCAAAAGTGCCGTAATACTCGTGGTTCTTTCCATTGTAGTTGCGTACCTGGTTACATTTTACATCCCGATAAAAAATCTTGTCACGCTAATTCAACCATACCGGCAAAATTAATCTTAGCAAACAAATATTACATTAGAGAGTTAGATTTAGAAGGTCATTCTACTCTGATAGCTCATAATTTGTCTAACGCTGTCGCATTAGACTACGAGTGGGAATCTAAATGTATTTTTTGGTCAGATGTAACCGCTTTGGGTAGTTCTATTAAACGTTTATGCAATACATCGGCTAATGCTACATCTCAAGTACTTCACTCGGCTACCTTACAAAATCCCGATGGCTTAGCAGTAGATTGGGTTGCTCACAACTTATATTGGTGTGATAAGGTTAGTAGTTTGCCTGTTTATTACTTACTACTATGAAATTCTGATTTATAAACCTCACAAATCATTTTAATTATAGGGATTGGATACATTAGAAGTTTCTGCTCTTGATGGGAAATATAGGCGTGTATTAATAACTGAAGGCTTAGACGAACCTCGTGCAGTAGCTCTAGATCCAATACGTGGCTACATGTATTGGAGCGATTGGGGAGCTTGGGTACATATTGGCAAGGCTGGAATGGACGGTTCCAATCCCCAAGTAATTGTAAATTCGAGTTTAGGTTGGCCAAACGCTTTAACTATAGCGTACGAAACAAACGAACTGTTTTGGGCCGATGCACGAGAAGATTACATCGCCGTGTCTGATTTAGATGGAAAAAATATACGCATAATAGCCAGTCGTTCGAAAATGCCAAACTTACAGCTCCATCACGTGTTTGCTTTAGCAGTTTGGGAAGATTACGTGTATTGGACGGATTGGGAAACAAAGTCGGTCGAACGTTGTCATAAATATCGTGGAGATCAGTGTACTTCCCTGTTATTTATTGTTCATCGTCCAATGGACATTAGAGTTATGCATCCACTTCGTCAACCAGAACGTGAAAATCCTTGTGAGGCGGCCAATTGTTCGGCTCTTTGTTTACTTACACCTAATGCTCCTTACTATACATGTGCTTGCCCCGAAAATCATATTTTAGACAAAGATGGACGAAACTGTATATCAAATTGTTCTTCGGCTCATTTTGAATGTGCCACGACATATAAATGCATACCTTTTTGGTGGAAATGTGATACGCAAGACGATTGCGGCGACAAAAGCGACGAACCGGCCGATTGTCCAAAATTTAGCTGCTTGCCAGGTCAATATCAGTGTAGTAATGGTCTGTGTACTCATCCCTCCAATCTTTGTAATGGAAATAACGATTGTGGTGATGATTCTGATGAGAAAGATTGTCGGCAATATACGTGTCTTAACACTCAATTTCGATGTGTTGGAAATGAATCTGTGTTACCTCGTTGTATTGGAATGAATCAGAGGTGCGATAAACATCAAGACTGTCCGTTAGGAGAAGATGAATTGGACTGTCCTCCAACCACGTGTGCCCCCAATCAGCATAAATGTACAAATGATAAATGCATTCCAACTGTGTGGGTTTGTGATAACGATAACGATTGTGGAGACTCTTCGGATGAACTTGAAGACTGTCAAAATAGAGCTTGCCCACGGGATCACTTTAGATGCCCATCGGGACGCTGCATTCCTATGTCTTGGCAGTGCGATGGCGATCCAGATTGTTCCGAAGGAGAAGACGAACCACCTTCTTGTAGTCAACCCGAGTTTCATACTTGTGAGCCTACTTATCATAAGTGCGCCAATAATAGATGTATTCCTGGTCGTTGGCGGTGTGACTATGTTAATGATTGTGGCGATGGATCGGATGAAATTGATTGTGTACCTCGTAACTGTTCAGAGTCTGAGTTTAGATGTGGAAATGGACGGTGCATTCGTGGAAACCTGCAATGCGACGGTGAATATCAATGTAACGATAAATCTGATGAAGCAGGATGTAATGCAAAATGCAAAAATAACGAGTTTCAATGTCACAATCCTCAATCTTGCATTTTTCTGTAAGTATTCTGTTGAATAACTTTTTAATAAGATCAAAATGTTATTTAAAATCGGTGGTTTTGAATTTTTGTTTTTTTTCAGACAATGGAAATGTGACGGCGACGTGGACTGCGCAGATGGTTCTGATGAAGTGGGTTGTGGTGAAACATGTGCCGACAACGGATTTAAATGTGATAACGGATTGTGTATTAATGAAGATTGGCGATGCGACGGTCAAAAAGATTGTGACGATGGCTCTGACGAAACTTTGATAATGTGTGCCACTTTGGCGTGTCCGCCAGGTCGTTTGCGTTGCCGAAACCATCGTTGTGTTCCTTTAAGTGCAGTTTGTGACGGACATGATCAGTGCGGAGATAATAGTGACGAAGACCCTATTGCTTGTAGTAATTATGGGAAGTGTGCCGTTCACGAATTTCGATGTCGTAGTGGACATTGCATCGATGCTACGTTGCATTGTGACGGTGAAAATGATTGCGAAGATAATAGCGACGAAAAAGATTGTAATAATTCTATTTGTCACTGGAATACGTGTTCTCAGAATTGCATCGAGCGCAAAAACAGAAATTACAGTTGTAAATGTACACCAGGTTATCATTCGACGAGAGGTGGAGGTTGTCAAGCACAAGGGTCTTCTGCCAAACTTGTGTTAGCGGTTGAAGCCGAATTACGTTTAATGTCTCCTTATAAATCTGGAATAGCTAACCAGATCTACAGTAAAACTGTATTAGCTACAGCACCTGGTTACAAAGTCGATGCTGTAGACGTGTTTTATGAAGCTAGGCAAGTCACCGCTTTTTGGTGCAATCATCAAAATAAAAGAGTTCAGAGTATGATTTTACCTCTGACAGAAGATCGGCGACCCACACAACTTTCTGACATAAGAACGATATTAACAGGGTTACAAGAACCTAGAGGTCTCGCCGTCGATTGGGTTGGTCGAAAATTATATATCAGCGATATGAATCGTATTTTAGTATCTACACTCGATGGTCAAGTTACATATACATTAATTAGTGAAGACGTTCAGAAACCGCGAGATATTGTTGTGGCACCTTCACAGGGTCTATTATTTTGGGCAGATTGGGGACCTGCGCCTCGCATAGAGATATCGTACATGGATGGAAATAAAAGACGGGTTTTGTTGAATGTTGGAATTTTATGGCCAACTGGATTAACTATTGATCATCCTGCTCAACGTTTATATTGGGCCGATCCAAAAGCGACGACTATCGAATCTGTGAAGTTTGATGGAAGCGATCGCAATGTTGTGAAACGCTTTGCTCAAGGTAAAATTATTCTTATATTAAAATTAATTTTTTTTAAATACGAATTGATGACTTGTAGACTTTTGCACATATTCCTAGTAGTAGTTTATGGTTCAATTTTGAATTCAATTGAAATTTTTTATACGGAAATTATTTATTTCAACAATCACTTGGAATTTACCAACGCCTTATACATTTATTTAGTTTTTTTCTCTTGCACTAGTAGCTGTGTTTTACCTGTAATAATTGTTGTGTAAATGTACGTCAGTTCTCCTCAGACTTGGGGATAAACCGGGGATAAACCAGTTTGGAGTTTCATAGTTGACATACAAATGTCAATGCTAATTGTTAATAATTATCAAATAACTTAATTATTGTAATTTATGATCAAAATTTACATTTTTACAAAATATAGCTTTAGGCGAACATTTTTGTAAAAGCTCTCGTGTATTTCTTTTTTGTATTTTCCCTTTTTGCTGCTTATATTTTTTTATCCTTTCGTTTTTTATTATCTACCTGTTTTAATAGTTTGAATAGTTGAACCTGCAGCGGCAGATGTTCCTTGGATTTCACTTTTTGCAGCAGTAATGTAAATTGCATGGAAATTCGTAACTTTTTATTTTATGCCCTTTTTCAACTTTGCCATAGAAGCGGTAGGTACGATGTTCCCTTCATGATAATCTTTGCTTTTAATTAAGTGAACACTCTTTTTATACTCCTACTGATAGGCTTTAAACGTCTCCCAACAGTTTTTAGATTTTGACCTTATTGTCCAAGCGTCCTCTTTGATCCACAACAGTCGCATCGTAATGTTACTGTTTTTTGAGAGCATGAGTTCTCGTATGGATTAGTGCTTAGCAGGCAGGTAAATTGCCGCAAGATTCGTTAAATAGAGCTCTCTTCAAATCCAGTTCTATTTATATAAATGATGAATAACAAAACAAATAAAACGTTAATAAATTAATTTTTGTAGTTCAGGAATGGTTTAGTTTAGAATATTTTTCTGATAAATCGTGACATTTTAACGTAATTTAAATTTGTATTTATGAACACTACGAACATAAACCGGTTTTTATGTACATTGAAGATTAATATTTAGTATGCGCCGTACTAATTATTAACTAATATATATTTGTTGTTTTAAACAGATGAAAAACCGTACAAATTAGAAGTTTTTGAAGATAGTTTATTTATCACGACATATCATACACACAACTTATTAAGAATGGACAAATTTGGCCGTGGCAATATAACACATCTTGCTCAAAATTTACCTCGTCTCTCGCATATACTTATAGTTCAAGAACATCGCCAAGAGCGTAACATCGCCAACCGTTGTCAAGACTTTTGTCACACGTCTGAATTTTGTCTGTTGAGCTCAGGAGGCGCAACTTGTACTTGTGCCGACGGTTTCGTCAAGGACAATTTGGTAAGTAAAGAACTACCATAATTTATGCGCGGTTCATACTTCTCCTTAATAGCTTTTATTTTGGTATTTCCATATTTAATTTAGAGCGATGATAAACTTATTTAGTTTAGTTGTACGTCTCACTTTGGAGAGAATCAGTTGTAATACCAAACATGCATTTAATTCTTTGGATTTTATTAATTAATATTTGCGTGTTGCAGACGTGCCGGGCCGTTTCTCTGACAACTCCTGCGTGCACGCTGAATTGTAACGTTGGAATATGTAAAATAGTTGTGGGACAAGGACCTCGCTGTGTTTGCCCTCCTCTGTATTCTGGTTCTCAATGTGAAAATTATAGGTGTTCGCAATTCTGCAAGAATAAAGGCATGTGTTACGTCGATCTTCTCTCTAGTAAAACTTCAGATACCCAAACTTCGTTGAAATGTAACTGTCCGCCTCAGTGGACTGGTGAACGATGTGAAACTCAAGTCAATATGTGCCAAGGGCGATGTTTCAATGGGGGCACTTGTTACATTTCGAGACCTGGTGAACCTCAGTGCAGTTGTAAATCGGGATTCAAAGGAACGCGTTGTCAAGATTGTTCTAAATTTGAATGCAAAAATGGAGGAGTATGTTTTCGTAATGATACCAAAGAAAGCTGCCAATGTCCTGCAGGATATCGTGGTCGCAACTGTGAGGTCTCAGATTGTGATAATTTTTGCAACAATTTTGGTAGCTGCACGATAACTCCCACTGGACCACATTGTTCTTGCCCATCGGGTTTTTCTGGAGCAAGATGTGAACGCAATGCTTGTTTCCATCACTGCCAAAATGGAGGAAGTTGCCGACTAGGTACTAAACAACCTGTGTGCACTTGTCCGCCCCTTTACAGCGGTCGTCGGTGTGAAGTTAATTTATGTTTAGAAACACGCCCTCCGCCCGAATGTACTCAAAGTAAAGATTGTGGTTGCAAAAATAATGGAACTTGCGTTGTTCGTTCTGGCACTAATGTCTGTAAATGTACTGATTTGTGGGGAGGAGACAAATGCGAGGTAAGTTTTGACTTTTTGTTTAAATTTTTTTAACAAATACGTTCACTTGGTGTATTTTTATAGATGTATATGGGGCATGATAATCAGTGCCTAAATAGATGCCAAAACGACGGTATATGCAAAATTGGAGGTAATCGTTATTTACCAATTTGTTTATGTACCGATGGTTGGGCAGGAGATCAGTGTGATCAGCCTGCAGCTTGTCAATTTTATTGTCAACACGGTGGTTCTTGTTCCGTTAGTGACAACATACCATACTGTCGGTGCACTTCCGATTATGAAGGTATACGATGTGAACATTCTAAACGCGGCGATTCTTACGTAGGAGAAATATCGGTTGATGGTAAAAGTAATGGAATGGCCTTACCAACGGCTTTGGCAGTTGGTACATTTGTTGTGGTCGTGTGTACAATTGGTGCCATTTACTTTTTAATAAAACGAAGAAGACCCTTTTCTCACGAACGACTTCAAGAAAATGATTTTAATAATCCAATATATCAAGAAAGAGATGCAGAACCATTTACTTTGGATGCAGATAAGGTGAGTGGTAAACTTGAAATTGCGAATTTTGTAAATCTTTTCATAATTCTTGATCATTTTATAATGCTTTCGCTCTTTTATTTCTGTGCTTGCAATTAATATACACGGTGACAACTTTATCATGCTACTATGGAACTGTGGGCAACTTTGTTAATATAAGAGCTACAAAGGTAGTTAAATAAAAACTGCAAGTGAGCTCAATTTTCTAATTTTTTAAATGGAACATTTATAGTTAATTTTAGGGCTGTTGAATGATTTTTTTCCAGATTAGAGAAATGTTGTATACTTTGTCCTATACCCTAATTTAGTAACTTTAGTAGTTCCAGAATGTGAATTTTTCAAAGAAACATTTAATAATCGGATAGGCCGCCTATATCTTCGGGCTTAACCTCACTAGTTTTATTTTTGTGGGTTAAAATTAAAACAAAATGTATAAAAATGAATTAAATAATGCAGGAAGATCTGATAGCTAAAAGAAGAGCAGCTATTTCAACTATGCACCAAAAGCAGCGGTGGTTATCCTAGTTCTTTTGGAAGCAGTAAGCGTGATTGGTAATATGTAAAATCAAGTGGAGTTGATATTTAAAACATATCTAGGCTACACCAGTACAGCACAATATGACTCCGATGACCTATGAGCCTGGATTTTAATGTGCTGGATCTACTATTCAATCTATTAATTATTGCGAATTTTAGCTCTCTAGTTCTTATAATGCGGACTGTGAACGTTGCCTACGGACGAACAGACAGGTCTATATACCTGAGTTTTAGTTTACAACCTTACTATTCGAGCTGTACAATTGGACCAAGTTTCAGCTCTACAGCTCTAACAGTTTGGACTGTACAAATTGTTCACGTACAGACTGACATAGCCTGATTAATAGCTTCGTACTTTTTGATATCCTTTAGATATCGGCGTCTTGAAGTTAAAAACAAGAGAACAAGAAACACTTGATACATAATGATAGAACCTGCCATGTTAAATTTTTTGTTTTTTAAATTCCAAAGTATAGGTACATTTTCGTAATTGGTAAAAAATAACTTATTTAACAGTTCCAAAATTAGGTACAAGTTCCGTTTAATAGAAAGTGACTTTGTAATATCTCGTAAATAATACTAAACATAAATTCTAGCGTTACCTATAGCGTGGTAGGTTATTGTCACCCTGTATATTTAAAAGCAAGATGAGACCCAGAACAACATTATTTTTGAAACCAATTAAATAGTTTATGTTTTGTTGTCAACAGTCCGGTAATTTTGCAAATCCTGTATACGAGACGGTATATAATGGTGCAGGAAGTGTTAGAGAAGAAAAAACAGGTCTTTTACAAAGTACAACAGATGAAACACCAACACCTACAAATGAAGAATTGTAGCTACATATCAAAAACTAATTAAGAACAATTTGAATAGTCATTTGCTGTGAATTGTGCCATTTTGTAATATACAGGCAGCTATGTTATAAAAATAAGTGGCTGCGTAAAACCGTCTTACGAAATTAATTTAAATTGAAGATGTTGTTTTTAGTATCGAAAATATTTACCTTGCCTCACTAATTTTAGCTTTAAACTATTTATAATTTTATTTAGTATCGATTACGACTTGTTCCTACTAAAATGTAACTTTTTTTAACTGTGTAATTTATTTAATAAGAGCATCGCTGTAACAAAATGTATTATAATTAAATCGAGGTACTTGCTTGAAAATTTTATGTAAGGCAGCTCACTGTATTAGGGATAAATTACATTTGTTCAGAATGTAACGCCACAACTGAAATTATTCCTAAATTATCTTGCTTTATTTTATGGATAGCTTTGTGTCTACATATTTATTCATCGTTGAAGTTCCTACATCTTCTTTTTTATGAGCTGGTGTAATTCATTATTCAATTTTATAGCTTTTAAAACGTATTTTTAATCTATTTTTATTTTTTTTAAGGTAATCCATCTAAGATTAATGACAACCGATTAATTTTTGAATGTTTATATTTCCTCGAGAGGTTGTGTATTTTAATAAATGTGGTTTTATCTGTAGTTCATTATGGTAGCTGTTTCTGGTTGTTAATATGAATCTGTGCTCAATACTCATAAATATGATAATGTAAATTTATATATTTTTAAATTTTCATTAAGTACCTACGTATGTAATTTTTATTGTAGTCTTTATTGTAAGATTTTATATAAAAATAAAAATATATCTTTGAATGTTAATTATCTGAAAGTCTTAAGAAGACATTGAGCTCTACTAAGAAACTTTTTTAATTCCAGGGAAAGAATTCTTATTTTTGGGGTAGATGTATTGGAAAATTTTCATCTAACGGCAAATAAGATCTCCCCAGAGGCAAGCTATAAATAAACCTTTATTTAAATAAATCTGGATCGATTAAATTTCGTTTTCAAAATTAACGTTTTACTTGTATTTTAGGTTTTAGAAATTGAAGTAAGGTAACTTCACTGCTATCAACTAAACAGCCATCGCTTACAAATAATTCCACAGAGTATCATGGAAATATCATTGAATAACAGAAGTAGAAGCAGTCATAAAGAGACTCAAATAAGGAAAGGTTTGAAAAAATAAATCCCAATAACTTTCAAATCGCTGAGGAAATGCGAGTACCAAGTTACAATGAACTACTGTCTTTCTATTCTGTGATACGAAACAAGCTTTGAAACATCCTAATGAAATGGACACCACTTTTGTATGGAATTTTACGCCAGTTTCAACTGCTAATGTTACTTACAGATGGGACCTACAGTTTGAGCTTCATCTGATAGAACAACTTGATCTCGATCAAAGCGAGGCTCGTGGGCATGAGACTATAAAAAGCTACAAAAGCCGATGAAAAGACTTGTGGTGCCACTAAACTTATGACGATGCAGGAAGTTATATTAGTATTATTGAATTCTGAATTCTAAGTTCACGCACAAAAATGATACTATCTAACCACTTAATTAATTTTGTAAAAACCTTATATGTATATAGCCGATTGGCGTTTATTCGATTTGAAATAAATAAATAAATATAAATTTTTAAATTTTTTGGTGGAAAACAAATTTTCTCTTTTAAAGTTTTTTCACATGTGTGTGTATGTTGGGGTTCATTTGCAACGTATTAGAATTATCTGAATATAAATATTTATTTAAACCAATATCTGGAAGCAAACCCTCACATTTAAAAGTATTGAAGAATAAGATTTCCTTGACAACAAAACATTTTGTTTGATCAATTGATTGAACCAAACAAGACATATAGAAAGTTTTTAATAAAATATATTTTTGAAAACGCAATTTATAATGGATAGCATTCTGTTAGCTACTGAAATAGAGCTCTATATAAATACCATGACTCCACAAAAAATGGAAAATATTGGTAGCAAACAGTAAGTAATTTCATCTTATAAAGTTGCCGATTTTTGCTAACAGTATTATTAAGATGGATGGAATGGCATCAAAGAATACAAAAACTTAATCAACAAGCTGTTATAGAAGCAACGGGATTGAAAGAAGAAGCAGTTAAGGAGACTCTCATTGATTTTGGAAAAGTAAAGTTCACTTTCCAAGTTTTATTTTTTTTTAATTTCCACTTTTATTTCAGATTCCTGTTTTAGTTCATGAGGTGATTTTAATAAACTTGTGGAAAAATAAAATTTTACCTATTCTCTTGCGCATGGAACCAAACCCATCAACTACCTTTATAGCATACTCTGTATTATACCATGAAGCTGTTTGCGTTGCATTGTTGGAGTTGGTTATGTTTCACGGCAACGCATCGGAGGCACTAGGGGAGACGGCTGCCGATCTTCTGGATTATTCATATGGAACAGTGTCACAACTTTTAGTTCTATATGGGCCTAATGATGACGAAGAAGATAAAACTCGCAGTGAACTTGTAAAGCATAATGATGATTTATCATTTGAAATAGGACTTAGGTCTTTGACTATTTTGAGATATTTAGCCGATTATATTGATAGGTGAGTTGTAAAGGGAGAAATTCAATGTAATCGAGATACTGCTTCAATAGGTTGCCATTAGCTATTACATCATCGATGTTTACTGTAAATGATGTTCCCGTACTTCTGATACAAGTTTTATTAGCGAGACCCTGGATAAACAATAATAAACAGTATGCGGGAGGAGAGTGGATCAATTGGGATGGCGAAGCTTTGAATAATATCGAAGCTCAAGTAAGATATTACTAATTAAATTATTGAAACCCTTGCTTCTGGAATCGAATTTTAGGGTTTTAGGATTGATTTTTGTTATAACTATAAGGTTACAACTTTTGAATTGAAGTGAAGAATTTATTTTCTGCACAAGAGCAGATTATTTTTGTATTCCAATACTAAAATTACTTTTCACGTAAAAATTTAATTTCTTTATAGGTTTGGTTGGCTCTTCGTCAATTACTGTTGGATCCGGCTTGCATAACACATTACGATATTACAGATTCTCGCAAATCTCAACTATTAAAAATACAACCCTTGTTATCGCCAATTTTACTGGATCAGCTATCGCCTTTGATCGAATTGCAGCAATGGATATGTCGTTTAGCCATAACTAGTCAGTCTACAGCTACAAACAGACCTTTACTACTAGAAATGATGTTAGAAATTCGAACTAATATTGTAAACCAGTGTAAAGGAAAATGGAAAAAGATTGCTCAACAACAGTTGCCTACAATATTTTGCAGTAATCATCAACAACTAGTCGAGACGGCTCAAAGGTTTCTACATAACTTGGAACTATTTTACCTTGTTACACCTAATTTTCAATTTTAGTCTTAGCGAAGCTTATAATACAGAACTATTGGAAAAATTCGAGAAAGTTAAAAAAGTTAAAGCTAAAACTTGTGCAAATTGTGGAAAAAATGCTATTCAACGATGCTCACGTTGTAAATCTGAGTGGTATTGTTCACGTAATTGCCAGATCACTAATTGGTCTGCACACAAAGATCGGTGTCTCGAAAAAGCAGCATAGAACACGTTTATTGTAATTTATTATAAATACCTACTTTCGTTTATTTTGATCAAAATGTATTAAGTTAGCATATAGAGTTTTCGTGAAATTTGTTTATTCATCCACTGCATTTGTTTTGTAGTTGCTATTTAATTATCAAGAGTGGGAATTATACGTATTTATTATTGTACCTGGGTGTTCGGAATCCTAACACCACGATTGTACCTACATATTTATTAGGTGTGTGTTGATGGTGCCTCCTTATTTGTTTTATAAGACATTTTTTTTTGTATAAGTTTAATTGCTAACAAAAACTAATACATTCTTTATAAAAAGTATAAAAAAAAGTCTTTTAAATCTGTTTCCTGCTTCAGCTCTTCAATTCTCTTCATTGCCAGAATAATTGTAGTCAGAATGTACCAGTTCTGTTTATTAAATTATTTCATCAATATGGTTAAGACTGCGCTAACACTTACCTTGCCAATTAGCAGGTCGTTTTTTATATCCACGGCAAAGCCAGTAACGTTTATTGTTGGGATTTAAACAATTAGCTCGATTGTTATCATGACTACGCGCCTCAAAATCTAAAATTTCGAATCTATTTTGTTAGATATTCAATTTTTAGGGCAAAAGTGTTACGTTTTTGTTATTACCTGTATTCCTTATACAATGTTGTATAGGGTATGAAAACACGACTGTGATTGGGAAGTTAAAATTCTGATAGTATGTATTCCATCTTGCAGGTTGTACCGTAATACCTCGATCCGACCAGTAACGATAATTATTAGGGTTTAACTGATTAGACCGATTGTTAACATTATGACAAAAAGTTTCTGTAACTTAAAATCAATTATTAACTAAAATACAGGGTATTAATTATGTATCTACACAAATTTTAAAGAATTAATATTTGAGTGATTGTAAGACAGAAAGTTCATATTTATAAACATGGGTCTGCAACGGGTCTTATGAAAATAAAATATTAGAAACTGACAGCAAGTGTTTAGTTACTAGAAATTGTCACTACAAATTTTTAGAAATGTTTTAGTTTTAATTTGTTGAAATTGCTTTATTATTAACTAAAAAAAGAATTTTCCAGAAAAGTTTATAAATGTCTTGACTATTGTTTCAACAGTTTCAAGTTCGCTTCCTGACACAAGTGTTCATAATTTTTTTAATTTATTTTTATAACACTTATATTGTATCCAATTTGTATCTAAAAAACAATATTATGAAATTTTTTTGTATGAACTAAATTAGAATAGCCATTTGCACTAATTTTGTCAGTTTGGTTGCTGACAGCTGTTTCGATACACTGTATCAACTTCGGAGCGGGTTTTTAACTGTCTGCATAAGGGTTGCGTCTGGTATTTATATGTTCGAAGTAACGGTATTTTTCCTTATCTCGTGTTCCGTCAAGACTTTTATTATCAGAGAATTGTTGAGATCAATCTGGTCGTTTAATAATGTGTAGTTACTATTGTTGTGTTTCATGATTTCTATGGTTTCTAGGTAATTTAGTTTGATTCCTTTAGTGGATATATGTAGAATCTCGGGTTTGTGTGTGAATGTGTGGTTAATGTGGTTAAAGACGTGTTCGGCATAGTTGGAGTCAGGTTTTCTGTGTCTATAGCTCCTTGAGTGTTCTTTGAACCTTTGTTCAAAGGTTCTGCCGGTTTGTCCTATGTATACAGCATTTGCAATCGGGGCAGGAGAGTTTGTAGACTCCTGATTTTATTATAGGGTTTATTTTGGGTTTGGTGTTGGTTATAATAGAGCTGAGGTTGTTATCGGTTTTGAATGCTACTTTTTTGTTGCTGTTTTTCGCGATGAATAGAATATGATGAATAGAACAGATGATTTCATAGAAATTATGAAACACAACAACAGTAACTACACTTTATTAAACTACCAGATTGATCTCAACAATTCTCCGATAATAAAAGTCTTGACGGAACACGAGATAAGGAAAAATACCGTTACTTCGAACATATAAATACCGGACGCAACACTTACGCAGACAGTTAAAAAACCCACTCCGAAGATGATACAGTGTATCGAAACAGCTGTCAGCAACGAAACTGACAAAATTAGTGCAAATGGCTATTCTAATTTAGTTCATACAAAAATCAATCTCGATTTGCACACAGTAAAAGCCAAATCTATTAAATAATATTATGAAATATTAATTTCATATTATATATTAATTAAGTTTGTGTGCATACTTCATGAACTCCCTATATAAAACTGCTCACAGACTTCGTGATTTTTCATCGATCAACGGTGATCGTAACAAGCTGTCGTGATTGATTTTCACACCCGATAAGCCCACAAACCTCGTGATTTTTCATCGGTCATCGTGAAAATCATGAGGATCAATCACAAGGACTGATGAAAATCATGAGGTCTGATGTTTCATTGGGTTTGAAAACCAATCACCACAGCTTGTCACGATCACCGATAAAAAACTACGAGGTCTGTGAGCGGCTCAAGAGAAACAAGACTACAGTAAATACTTACCTGCTCTATTAGATCTATCCATAACCGCTCTTAACTGTTCAACACTGTGTAAATTGTAAATTGCGGAACTAAAAGTCCAAGAGTTGTTACCACGTTCTACAACTTCCCTGTTTTACAACTAAAAATTATATGTGGGGAATCCCCTCCCCCTCCATACACGTATGAACAGTAGCGGCTGGTGTGGTCGCACAAAAATGAATAGCGCCGCAGGCGAAAATTTTGGATCGTCAAACTATTTAAAATGAAGTTCAGAAATTTTAGTGGCGATTAATAATGTCTCCAAAGAAGGTATTTCGTAAAAACAAAACCAAATTCTTTTATCGTTTGATATTGGTCGGGGGGGACAACGCCCATGTGTCCTTTCTCACGAGCCGCCACTGCATATAAACAAGCTTAAGGCGCAGTTGCACCACACGAGTTATATAATAGTGAGCTTCTTTTACGTGCTTCAAGGCCCGGTGCAGCTCTGAGCTTCTCATTGGCTCATTAAGAGTATATAATGTTCTGTAATTGGCTCACATAAGAAACGCCAAGAGACGTGAGCAGCCCGAGCTCCTAATGGTAGTTGTAGGAACCAAGGAACTCTGGAATTCGCTTATAAAGCAAATTCGCTATTCGTTTACACGTTGCACTTGAAGTGAATTCTTCGTTTTATTGCAGTGCAGGTTTCATGGTATGTTGGAGATTATCAATTTGAACAACTTATTAAAGTAGCCCAACAACTGGATGCTTTTGGAGCAATCTTAAAATTTTTGGTAAAACACTTTACTTAAGAGTAGAAATTCAATTCCAAAAGTACAGAAATTTAATTTATTGTAAAAACGCAGGACGTTTCGTTTACTATAAGCTCTCAAACATTGCAGTGGACGTGCACGATAATATTTACAAAGTTTACTATAGTTTTTCATCCGGGACGATACATATTTATAGAGCGAACTAAAAGTACAACTGATTGTACTTTTTTATCATTTCTCTAAAATGATCACTTTTTAATGATTTATTGTTCCATGTTCATGATCACTTATAGTAACAATACTAATTTTTGTGCAAGAACGCAAAGAATTCTTAGCCACAATTTTTAACTTGAAATTTATTTAACCATAATTTATGTATAAGAGTCGTCATAAATTTCTCGTATGTACAGACTGTTATCAGTTATCACCATCAAAGAGAAGAGATGCCGGTTTGATTAAATGGGGATATGTGGAGAATTTAAAGGGTCCTAGGTCCTAGTTGGGAAGTTGAACACATTTTTACCCCATTAACCTGAAACCACCGATGAGAGTCAAATTAATTCCGTGCTCTTAATAAAATGCGTATATGACTGGATATCGGTCTCCTATTTATACCAGACTTGAAGTACTTTCAAGTTGAACTTTCGGTCCTTTCCTGTTATCCTATGATTAGTTATGGATGTCAGAAGCAAAATTGAAATGCTTTTGCTAGGTTCTAGAAGTTAAAAATTAATTTACTACTAAGAACAAAAATATATTTTAATAGTACTACTTGGATGAATGATCCTAAGAAAAAAAGGTCTGTAAAAAAAGTCGGCGAGCAAGGGAGATACAGAAAAGGTTCGAACTTTTGTCTATATACACTTGCAATTTCATTTGTTTTTGCACATTGACTGAGACTATAAATATTAATATTCTGTTCGGTTGTTCGCGTGTTATTGAAAAATTTTAAATGTTACCTAATGGTTCAATAATTGTACACTATCAAATTACAATATTTTTTGCTTACAAGTATAAGAATGACCTTGAAGAATATGGTTGAGGCCGACTCATATTCGGCAAATAAAATTGGTGTCCTATCTTTCAGAAGAGTTTTGGATTTGTTTTCTATCAATCTTATTTCTTACTTATTAACGGCACACTGTAATAATGTAACAAAGCTTCTCGAGTCCGTGGTGTCCATAAAAAGCAGTTTAGCAACTTCGTGTATACAAGTAATTTGTTATAATTTTTATTTCCCCCTTTCTAATTTTGTACTCTCTTGATTCGCTTCAACTGCTCCACAGTAACGTATACTACACTAAAAGTTTCAAGAATCCTATACTAATAAAATTTGCTCGTATTTAGTCACTGCACTCACAAATAAAAAGTTTTATGAACAGACAATTGAAGAAAAAACTAATAAATTTTAGTTTACTTTATTATAAAACAAACAAAGGTTACTTAGAAGTTTTAAGATACTCTTTTAATACATCTAAAGCGGGCGATTCTTCACCATAGTCCTACAAAAATTGAAACCATAATATAAAATTCAAATATTGAAAACTCTTAGTACTTACCCTAACGACAACACACGAGCAGCCTACGACTTTTCTAGCCTTTCCGGTGCTATCAATTTTGCAGAGACCTGCCCATTCGCCCAATTTTTTGTTATTATCAACTTTGATCAGTGGAATTTGGTGTTCAGAACACAATGCAGTAATCAATTTCTTGTACATTGGCTCGTCACAATTTTCGGAAAGGATACACAATTCCGCTTGTCTCTTGTCTAATGTTTTTGTTGCTTCGTGGATACCTCTAACAACACCGTCATGAATTAAAGCCGTTTTTAAAACTAGCTGTAAAGCTTCGTTTACGTCCAAAGAACCACTACTTGCAACGGGCACCGAAGGGGCATCATCACTTTAAAAAAATTAAGACGATTTATCATAAATCATATTACAATTTTGAGGTTATTGTGATACTCACATTTCCACGTCCGACATTTTTGCTGTTTTAATCTGTAATCAAAAATAAAAGTACGAATTAGCACAGTAAGTAAGGCAGCTTCAATAAACGATAATATTATCCGTAGATGATATGTTACAAATGATTAAAATTAAGATTACAATTTTCAAGTAACATTAATTTATTTACCTTCTAGATATTCTCCAAAGAAAAGGAAGCGAATGCGATTCGCGACTTATTTCAAACGTTAGTGTCACCAAAACCTTAACACTAAAAACCCTAAATTGTTTTGAGGAAGGCGGGAGTTGAAAAAGGATAAAATTGATAAAATTATACTGTATTCGTAGTTTTAATTTAACATTAGCAGAAAAATTCATATTTTTACTTTTACATGAGAAACTTAAGAAAGAAATCACAAGAAACAATAAAGCTTAACTCGCACTATGGTGCCATTCTCGGTTTGATAAAATATTTTTACACAAAAAATAAGCCTATTCGCACTATCGTTCTTGCCAAGTTTTTGAGCTCATAACGCTCCAATACCGATACATCTAAAAGAATACTTTATCAGAGCAAGACACAACATGTCATGCCTTTTTTCCGCTCGACCTATATTTACGCAAATATTTGTGAATTACGATAAATAAAAAATTGTGGACTTTTGCAAAACGCAATTATGTATTACTAATTAATTAATTGTTCTTTCTTATTCTAAATATTTCCTTTTTAATTTTTTCATAGATTGAGACACGGAACATCCCAATATATATATGATTGAGAGCAGAATTCTGGATCTGGATTATTTAAGGAGGGGGAGAAAGCTCCCTGCACTTAGGCCACTTCGGGAGCTTGTAGTGTGGATATGAGATTTTATCGAACCGAGAGCAGGACTAGAGTTTGAATTTCCTTTAACTCTTTACGCTCTATTTTAAATTGAATTTTGTACTAGCAAAAACACGTTAATTGTAAATTACATTAGTACATAATTAATTTATTAAATAAAAAATAATTCTTACACCCAGTTCGTTCAAATATATTACACAAAAGATAATAAACATTATACTCTCACAATGTACTAATTTTGACCGAGAGTATTTCCTCTGCCCCAATTATGGCCTCTTAAAAATCCTCCAGGGTTTCTAGCTACAGGTACCCTAGGAGGCGGTCGACCAAACCCATGTATTCCTCCTGAGCTATCGGGAAACCATTGCTTCAATATTCCAGGTGTTTGGATTAATTCGGGTCCACCCAAATCTTGCGGGTACTTGAACTTTAAGAAAAAGTACAAATGTCCAACTATAATGCCAATAATTTCATCGAGTCCACCACCAGATATAACCATATTAAAGGCAAAAAGTACCCAAGGAAGATACATTGCTTTAAAACGAGTTCCAAACCAAAAGTTTACAATGACATCTTTATTCAATTGACACCAAATGTAAAGAACCGATAACACCATAGGATCCATTAAGAGCTGCAACGACCCGATTAATTATTTTAGATCTGAAAGATTGTTAAATATTTACAGGTATTTCTGCTATCAGACCAACGACCACACAACAAGCACAATTGAATAAGAGTAGAAAGAAGTAATCCGAAGGTTTTCCAGAATATTGCTCTGCAATCATTTCCAATTTAATTTTAATTTCACACAAAAATATCTACTTACCGGATTCTAAACGTTTCGAATAATTATATAAAAAGTATAAATTAATGAGAAAATGAAACCCCGTTGCAGGGCTGATAGGATAATATAATATGCAAGTAATTAAACGCCATAATTGAAACTTCTTCAAAGGATTGTATAATAGTATCAAGTAGTGTGGTTTTAATATACCAAACCGTCCAAACAACGAAAATCCAACAGTTAATGCTAACCAATAACGAGTAAAAAATGGAACAGTCCTAAACCATTCTCCAACATCGGACATTGTTACGTTTACAAATTAATTTAATTTAGTAACAGTAAGATATCCAAAGTCCAACCTTTTAATAAATCTTCAGTTTTGAATTAAGTACTACTGTAAAGACTCTTCTCTTTTATTGTATGTTATTTCTGTATCATTCCATTCGTTTGGTTTAGATAAATCTACAAGAGACACGTGGAAATCAGCAACTGGTTTGTAAATCACTTCAATATTTTTGTGCCTACACATATGCTCAAACTCACCAATTGTAATCAAATATCAAACTTGATTAGCAAGAGTGGCATAGGAAGTTCCAATAACTATGTTTTTCGAATGTAAGGGCTTGAAAAGTCAAAAGAATTTAAAGAAAAAATTAATTTATAAACATTTGTCAATGTTTTGTACTACTTAATTACACTTTGAGGTTATGTTAGATTTGTTAGAACTAGAGAGTCAGCACAAATTGTAGGTACCAACGTCCAAAAACGGAAATGCGGGCAAATAATAGTCATAATAGTGTACTCTGTCCTGTACTTCAATTCTTTAACTTTAATTTCGTTATTCGTGTCCTATGGGATAGTGGATGTGAATAATCCCGTTTGTTTAATTTTTTTCCTTTATATTATGTGGATCAGTTCCACTTTCTATCAACCTTACAACATTATAATCTATGAGTTCCACGCTCCAAAGGGATATAGTCAAAAACACGTTTACCCCTCTAATAATTGCTCCTTAAATATTTGCCCATGTATCATTGCAAATTGCAATACTAAATAATAAAGGCAACAGTTCCATGAATTCGATATACTCA
Source organism: Malthinus flaveolus (assembly GCA_950108345.1). Classification (NCBI taxonomy): domain Eukaryota; kingdom Metazoa; phylum Arthropoda; class Insecta; order Coleoptera; family Cantharidae; genus Malthinus; species Malthinus flaveolus. The sequence continues at coordinate 71,863,221 of OX467285.1, forward strand.
TACACTACTTGTGAAGCTGACTAATAGTTTTATCCCCGATCGGACAACAAGTACACCCTTCTGACATTTTTTAATTCCAAAGTTTGTAATTCTATTACAGAGTAGAGTAGAATAGGTATACAGACAGAGAATTATTTTCTGTCAATATCAAATAGGTATTGTATAATATTTAATTGATTGATGCTTAAATTGATAAATTGATGATTAGATGATTAAAGCTTTAATTCAAAACCTAGGTTTCAGAATTAAGTGAAGGGCGTGGTATATAATGACTTGATGACAATACGACCTATGACATTAGTAAAAGTGAAGAAAGCTTTGCTTTTAGTTCTTTTATGCAATAATTTTATATTTTCAAATTCTTACAAGCTTTAATAACGTCTGTGAGTTTTTCATATCTTGATCGGGTGTTTCGGAACTCGGAACCTATCTAAAGTCGATCTGTAAAAGCCTTAACAGCATGTCGAAAGGGCTTAAAACGCAATACAAAGCAAATAAAGTTTTGTCGCCCAATATCTTCGCTACCGATATTAAAGGGCCTAAAGGGGTATATTACTACATCTGTATTTGAAAGCCTAGGCACCAGAATTAAGTCAAGGGCATGGACTACGACCTACGATCTATGACATCAGTAAAGGTGATAACGAAATTATGTTAGATGTGTCGATGTGTGCGCCAGTGCGCCTATAGTTTATATAATTATAATTACAATTTTGAGTTCGCACCTTATGAAATTGAGACAACTTTAACGCTCAAGCACTTCATCTCTTAAATTTTAAATAGGTAGGTATACTACTAGGTATAAAAACGTTTTGTAAGTAGCCCACTTACACAATACCTATAAGTACCTACGTAATATCAAAATATCATCTAATCATCCTATAAACCTTGAGCACCTCGAGTTTTAGTATGAGGTACCTACGTCTAATAAACCAATTTTCATTTTTGTTTGCTTAAGTCATTACGTAAACATGAATCACTATAAAGTAAAATTTTAATAGGCGTTTTACTATTTACAACAATAGGTAAGGTACTATACATTTAAAAATACATGGCAGTATAGTGTATGTATTGACGAAATAGATAAGCAAAATATTTATTTAAAGAGTTGTATTTTTATCAATCACTTTTCTTTATCAATTTTATTTCAAATATGTGTAGTACAATATAATATGTTTAGTTTTGCTCTATAACTTAAGGCTCAAGAGTATTTTCATTTTTTTAAATTGAAGTTATGAAGCACATGTTTTGTTTTTGTTGTAAATCTAAAACTATCGAATTGCAAAATGCTAGTAATTGTAAGTAAATACTTAAATTTTCAAATTATTGGCTCAAAATTAATTTCATTTGTTTTGTATGTGTATACAGCCAGTGCAGACGAATCTCAAGGAAGCATAACGTATATTACGGAATCGCCTAAATTGGCATCAGCACCAGACGAAAGTCGAACAAGAAATATGTCAATTTCATCTATGAAAAGTATTAAATCATTTTATAGTGCAAGATCGTCGCGTTCGGGAGTAGAAGATTTTTATAGTATTTGTAGTGCAGACTCGTTTCAAAGTATTCCGGTTCCTTCTACAAAAACTTCTAATTAGTAGTTAATTAAAGCACAGTATTTGGCATTTCGATTAAATAATAGATATTATATAAGTTGTAACAACTCCTTGATTAGAAGTTACGAGATAATAATAGCTACATCTCTCATTTATACTAATCTATAATTATGTATGTAAATTATAGATAAAATTTTATTTATTCATTTTATATTTGTAAATTTGTAGATTATTAATACAAAACAATCAAACGTTAAAAAGATTTGGGCAATAGTAACTACTATAGGTGACTATAGTGTGGATATCTTTGACAATTTTGTAACTTTATATTTTTCAATAGAAAAAATTATAATAACTTTATTATAGCCCAAATCAATTTTGGTTTTCACTTTAAAACCAGAGTCTGGAATATTGTTCGTCTCTGAACACAATAAAAATTGTCGGGCTGTATTTCGAATTTTCAACCATTCAGTACCTTGTACCTACCTACGTTATAAAAGATTGTATCTAAAATCTCATATCTACTAGTTCATCTGAACCAGGCGGCCACTTGTAGATAGACAAGATTAATAATTTGAGAAGAACAAGAATAATTACTCTAGTCTTTAACTTAGTAATTAAATGGTTTTGTTGATTTATTCAGTGCAAGAATGTATTTTTCTCGAATTTAACTAACCCCTTTAAAAATTTAAAACTGACCCCAATACATTGTAATTTTACATAGTTGCTTGAACGCTACCATATAACTATTTGAATGCAGCCATACTATTTAATTATTTGACATTTTACTTTGACAGTGCTGTCAGTGAAAGTTTATAAATATATTATTGATAATTTAGATGTCTGCAATTAAAAACTTATAAACTATACGTACTTAAAAGTAGGTTACCAATAGTGCTCATTATTTATTTATAGTTTCTTACATTTTTTAGTTACAAGGAACCCATTTGAAGAACAAATGAACGACATGAACTCGATTGTGAATTCTTGACCAACATTTTTGGTTTGCTTATTACTAGCTTCGTACAATGTCTAATAGCTCTACACCTAATCTTAGTCAATATTTTGGTTCAACTGAAGATCCTAAAAGCAAGTGTGAGGATGTTGGATTTTCAACGGTTCTTTCAGAAACAACGAATAAAGTAAATAAATTAAGTTTTCAAGAAACTGAGCCTGAAGTGTGCAGATTGTTTAACGAGGTCCCTGTACAACCTAAAGATCCGACGGCTTTATTTTTTGACTTAATTAGCACCACTAGAACTGTAAAAGTTGACGATGTAAGTGTTGTATAATCTCTTTTAAAATAGCTTATGAGGCTATTGTAGGATGGTTTTAATGCGCGAGTTGCTGTTGGATCTGAAGCCGATCGTAGAAGAGACTCTTGGATTCCAAGTGAGCGAACCAGGCAATGTTTGATTTCAGTTGCAACGTCGGCTCCAGGCACTTATGTTGCTGATAGAGATTTACTTACCATGCCTGGTGTAATTTTAGAGGAAGATTTGGTAATTATGATGTTTTGTATGTTCAATTAAATTTAGTTGTTTTATTTGCAGACCGACACTATTGGAGAAACTGTAACTTCTTGTCTTGGAGAAGCAGAAGCTTTGCAAAGACGGGTTTTAACTGCTAACGATGTGACACAAGATGAAAGGGGCTTAAGAGAATTGATTCAAGCTAGAGCTTACAGGTACACTTCTAAAATCGTTACTACTACTTTTTTATACAATTTTATTTTAGGAGCGCAGTTAACTTGACATCGAGACTTTTAACTATTTATGGACAAGGTCCAGGGCGTGCAGGTCATCCAACTAAACATTCACCTCATTCCCTACAATTATGGTTTACTCGTATTGCTCTACTAATAAAAATTAAAAATTACGGCCTTGCACAAGAAGAGGCTGAACCATTTGGTCAGCTCGATAATCCTGATTTGTTTTACCAAGTAAGGTATTTGCATATATTTGTGAAGGTTTGAAATTGAATGTTGTATTCAATTATAGTTTTATCCTGAAATGTATGGAGGTAGGCCAGGCTCGATTGCGTCATTCTCATTTCGATTACTGTTGGCAGAATTACCCACACATTTTTCTAAGCCTAAAGAATCTTTAACAAAACTCTTCAATATGTTGTCCATAGTTAAGCAGGTAAAAATGTTAACCAACTGACGTTTTTAAATTAACCGGAACGTTTGAAGATGTTAGCAAATTTGAATAATGAACTCTGTGAAGATGGCAGTCCAACAGAAATTAGTCAGGCCGATCGTTCAGATTCTATACGTCTTTGGTATGGAAGAGAAGGTCGTATAATGCACTCAATCATTAATAGTGCATTGGCAATTAAAGATTACGAATTAGCTATGGATTTATTGGGACAACTTAGTGAAAGGTAGATAAATGTCATTTATCGAATTTGTGGAAGTTTATGCATATTAAAATTAGGGATGGTGCTCCTCGACATACTTTATTATCTGCTTTGGGGCGCTTGCATTTACAGTTGGGCGATGTAGCAGGTGCTGAAGTTTGTTTCAATGAGGCAAAAGAATATGAAGGTGAAGATTCTCACGTTAGAGAACTAGTGGATCGAGGTTTAATTGCCATAGCTCAAAATAATTTTACTGATGCATATGTTAGCTTTCAACAAGCAAATGTTTTAGAACCCTCTAACATTATGGTAAGAGCAAAGTTGAACTGCAAAAAATATAAAGCACAGTTTTGCAAAATTCTAATTTTAATTTTATGTTACTTATAATGTTTTTCTTTAGATACTCAATAATATGGCTGTTTGTTTGCTTTATGGCGGTCATTTAAAAGATGCCATAACAGTATTAGAAAAGGCAATAACTGAAAGCCCCGTACAAGGCTTGCAAGAATCCCTTCTTTTAAATTTATGCACGTTGTATGATATGGAATCATCGAAAGGGCGTCAAAAGAAATTTGCTCTTTTAAAACAGTTGTCTAAATACCAGGCCGACGCACCAACTCAAATACTTGAAAAATTATATGGCTAAAACCCACCAATGCCTTACTTGTGCATTTTCGGATGTTTTATTTTGTCATTTTTATTACATGATTGTTGTTTATTTTTGATTGAAGTTTATTTTCTTTACTAAAACTTGTCTTTTTCACTGAAGCACTGGTACTGTAGTAGTTGAACCACTTTACTCAAAATTGCACGTATAAAGTAAGAACAATGTATACTTAGTATACATTGGTAAGAGTTTTGTTAGTGTGCCAATTTCTATTTGCACAACTTGACTAAATACATCTTACAAACTACTGCTCAAATGTAGGTTCCAGTATGCATTGCAATACACCTATAATACATTATTAGTTTATGCAATTAGTTTTGTTAGTTTATGTTATAAAATATCTGTCGTTAGCTCTTAGCAGGAACCACTAAACTTAAATGAAATCAATTTAGAACTAATTTTTACGTTTTTTAAGAAAATAATATTTTTTTCGTTTAAAGGTACGGACAGAGTGCAGGCCGATTCAGATGCAGATTCCGATTTAGAAAGTCTGCGCATGCTGTGTCGGAATCAGATTAGCATGTGGTGGTTATAGTGGAAGCGTTTTTCAGAGTCATTTATCTGTAAATATTGGCTGAAAGTTGGTTACAATCATGGAGCCATCTGAAGACACAGTATTTTTATTAGTTGCGACTGAAAATGTTGAATTAAAATTAAAGAAAAGTAGAACTTCATGAAATTAACCAATACGATATAAATTTGGTGAATATCATTACCTTTTTCCCCAATTAAAAAAGGATAGAGAACGATTTTTTGAATATTTGTCCCAAATTTGGGGCTTTTGCAATTTGTGCTTCTGCATTCATTTTTAAACTACACTATGTGTACGCCGATTTCAAACTGAATTGGAAACCAGAATGAATAATTCATTCCGGTAAAGTATCTGACTCGGACACCTGCGCGCTTATTCAGTTTCTTGCTGCAACTATGTCCACTCCCATTGAACAACACAGTTGAATTCTCGCGCCGATTTTCTGAATCTGAATCGGCCTGCACTCTGTCCGTACCTTTAGATTGGAAACAAAATTCTAATGTCTAAAGACAAGAAATTCAATTCATTAGTCAAGTTCTGATACGAGTACAAATACCCCCATGAACGGGGTCGTTGCTTAATAGATTAAAATTTTTTTTTAAAGAAAATTGTTCCGATAATTGCTCACAAACTAAATAATATTTAATAAGCACAGTAAGCTCTCACACCATGTAGCAATGTTCATATTAACATGGTTTAGATACAGTCAGATCCGCTTATAACGAACTAGTGAGCATTCGGTTTTAGAGAGTAATTTTGCAAGTTAATGCATTTTGATTCTGATAAAATGAACAAATCTGTTATACAAGCATATTTTCTTTGCCCAAACTGTGGAATTACTTTTAATATGTGAAAAACATCGTAACTTATTTTTCATACCTATATGGTCATCATTGCATTTTTAATCATGTCTAAACCCAATAGAAATGTTCATTTAAAAACCGTTTACAGCAAGCACATTTTGTTAGTACAAGCGCCCTCGTTGCAAGAGGAGCCAACCGAACAATTTAGTAAATCAAAGACCAAAGATCAGTAAAATTGATATTTTAAAAGTTTCTAAATCAATCAAAAATCTCAATACTATTTTACTAAAAATGTAATTCTTGATTATTCTGTAATTAATGAACAATAACTAAAAATTTGGTAATAGCCTGTGTTACCTTGGGACGAAATGTAATAAAACTGAAATTTATCAACTACTATTATATTAACACAATAAGATATTTTACACTGCATTAGATTTTATTATTTCATTAACATGTTTTAGGACCATATTTCTTATCCCATCTTTCTACAAATTCCTTTTTACGTACCTCACGTCTAGCGAAATATTCAGGATATTGAGCTTTTTCTAACGGATGCCAATAATCCAAAATCCAATCAGGAACGACAACTTCTCTCTCATATGCAACACCACCAGGTGAATATTGAACTAAAGTCATTTAATGAAAAGTAAATATTGACATTTGAAAATCCTACTTACATTGTCGAACTTGCCAGTGCTTCTGTTTAAACAATTCTTCTTCGCCATTTTCTACCAGTTGTTTGGCAACTCTCGTATCATTTTCACATCTGTTTTTATCAAAACGTTCTCTTAAAAGAACTGCATGGTATCGATAGATTTCCCTGAAAAATTAATGTTAGGTATGTTACATAACCAATAAAAGAAAAATCTAAATAATGCTACCTTCTGTCACACAAACTTTCTAGATTTCTTAATGCTCTTTTATATAAACTTTGGACTTTTCTTGTATGAGTTATAAGACCAACTACTGGCAAACTAGCCATTTTTGGTTCTTTCTTCTTTGATCGAATTTTGGTTTTCTGTCAAACTACATATGAAAAATGTCAATTTTGAGGTTTGTTTTATCTTGATAAATTTTAAATTTACGGTTTATTTAACTGATAATTGAAAAACGAATTTTTTCAAAATACATTAAAAGCTCGTCTCGTATGGGCCAACTGGCTTTCCGAGACCGAGACGTAAAATGTTTTTCTTTTTTTAATCAAACAGGTAGCAGAAACAGAAATCTGTAGTTTATAATCTGTCAAGCGTGCTGTTGATTTTGGTTGGCGGGAACGCGGGAACGGGAACTTGTGCTCGTGCTTGATGTGATTGATGTTCCATGGTTTATGTATGCCTTTTATCTTTTTAAAGTTCCAAGTTTGAAGCAAACTCAAAAGTGAAAATCGTAGTATTTTAGTACACACATCATGGGAATTTTAGGTTTATCCAAATTACTGGCTGATATAGTTCCTCAAGCCATTAAAGAAAATGAAATGAAGAACTACTTTGGTGCGGATTCTAACCATGTTTATTTCTTTATAATTGTTCTTTTGACTATTTTCTTTTTTTAAGGTCGTAAAATCGCCGTTGACGCTTCTATGTGTTTGTATCAATTTTTAATAGCTGTACGTTCAGAGGGTGCACAGCTTACTTCGGTTGATGGAGAAACTACTTCCCATTTAATGGGCATGTTTTATCGAACTATACGTTTGGTTGAGAATGGTATTAAACCTGTGTATGTGTTTGATGGAAAGCCCCCGCAAATGAAATCGGGGGAATTGAATAAACGTGCGGAAAGACGAGAAGAAGCACAAAAAGCGTTGGATAAAGCTACCGAAGCCGGCGATACTGCAGAGATTGAGAAATTCAATAGACGTTTAGTTAAGGTAACTAAACATCACGCCACTGAAGTCAAGCAATTGCTCACTTTAATGGGAATTCCTTTTATTGAAGCTCCTTGTGAAGCTGAGGCTCAGTGTGCTGCAATGGTGAGCATTATTAGGTCTTTATGAAACTTGAGCTGATCTTTTGTATGTTAAGGTAAAATCTGGCAAGGTATTTGCAACTGCAACCGAAGACATGGATGCTTTAACATTTGGTTCATCTGTCTTGTTACGTCACATGACATTCAGCGAAGCTAGAAAAATGCCTATTCAAGAATTTCACTTTGATAAAATTCTCGAAGGCTTGAATTTAACTCACCAACAGGTAGTGTTTGAGTTGTTTACTTCCCTAGTGTTCCAAGTAATATTTTAAGTCTAGTTTATAGATTTATGCATCTTATTAGGATGTGATTATACTGATAGCATTCGAGGTATTGGTCCTAAAAGGGCAATTGAGTTGTTAAAGCAACATAAAAGTATAGAAGATATCCTAGCTAATATTGACAGCAAAAAATACGCTCCTCCAGCAGACTGGAATTATGAAGGTGCTAGACAGCTATTTGTAGAACCTGAAATTACAGATCCTGACGAAATCGAGGTATTGTCTTCCAACATTATTATGAATACTTATTAATAAAAATTTACATTTTTAGCTAAAATGGAATGATCCAGATGAAGAAGGCTTAATTAAGTATTTATGTGGAGATAAACAATTTAACGAAGAACGAGTTAGGAATGGAGCAAAAAAACTAATGAAAGCACGTGGAACAACCACTCAAGGTCGTTTAGATGGATTCTTTAAAGTTTTATCTACAACCCCAGCAAAACGCAAATTAGACGACAAAAAAGGGACACCTAATAAACGTGGAAAAACTGGTAATGCTAAAGGTAGAGGTAGACCTAAATGAATGGGAAAGATAACTTTTAAGAATGATGTTACATTTTTATTTATGAATTAACTAAATTTACATGACATTTTTTGAATTGCATGTACATTTGAAAACGGAAAAGTTATCCTTTCAGCTGTAAAAAAGTACTTATATTGCACTTGCGTGTACATAAACAAGTTGCATGTCTCTTTTACTGATTTTGCCCTTACTGGTTTTGAATTTTAAAAATATCCTTATCCTTTGTACAATTTTTTCATATTTTAATAATAATTAGTAATTAAAGGTAAATGATAAAAAGCGTTACTTTATTTTTACCATTAGTCACAATAGGGTACAACGATACACAAATAAAAACAAACACCTTTAAAATAATACAAATGTTTACATATTCTCAATTTCCAATAGCATTTGAAATACATATAAAATAGTACATACTTAAAGGTTAATATAAAAAAATCTTTGGTCAAGGTATAATATTTAAAAACCTAATTTAATGCTTTTGGAATATTCAGCTTTGCAACAAGTTGATGTAAAAGCGGCGCTTCTCGATTAGAACTTTTTTCAATTAAATAGTGTTTGGTACGCAACTAAAAATATTAAGAATTTTAGAAATTCACACAAGACAAGACGCAAGTTTTATAAACTCACCACATATTTTAAATCTGCATATCCGTGTTTTAAAGTTAACTGCCACAGATTCAGTGCTAGGGCACATATATTGTTATTGGTTAAATCAGCACTTCTTATAATTCGAACCATCAGTTCTAATGCAATATTAGCTTGTTGTCGACTCGGTCCAAGTTGTTTAAGTTGTGAAAGTAGTTCCCTTAAAATTACACTGCACATCTTATCAATTTCGGCGATAAATTTAGGATCGGAACCGTATAGTGCATCGTTAGATTCAACTGAAACGCGCAAGAGTTTTTATTTTAACATTCGATCTACTTAAGTGTTTTTTACCTTTATAAACATGATACGGATAATTTTCTTGCGCCATACAACTTAACATGTCTAGCACGTCAAGATATAAATATGCTAATCCACAATTGTGCAAATCCCAAGTAAACTTTTGCAACGTGTTAAGTAGTATTCTAGTCAAATTCAAAACGCCCCTGTCGGGACTGTCTGGTACGACAAGTAATATCGATAAAAAGTTTTTGGCGTAATTGAGAAGAAAAGCTTCGGCATTTCTGTGTTTCTCATTTTTATTTTCTAGTTCTGGTATTACCGATAAAGCTGCTTTAAAACACGCATCCGCTACAATCAACAGATTTCCAGTATTCAAATTTAATAGATTAAAAACGTACCTTGTCCTAAACAGTTATTAAAAAGAGCCACTTGACCCGATAGTAAATACAATTCTAAGCGCGTAAATACAGAAACAATTGAAGGAACTGTAATAAAGCAGTAGGCAGCACACGCTTTAACAAACGATAATGTTTTAGAAGTGTGCAACCCTCGCACTATTCGATGTGTATTTACTGCTAAAGTATTTACACACTAAAATGAGAAAAGTCTGTATAAAACAAAAATATTATGAATAATATAACTTGCTTGAACTAACTGTGCTAAAACTATGTCGAGATTAGAAAATGCGGCTCGGGCTTCTACATAAAAACTAAGCTGCTGTTCAAAATCACGTCCGTAATTTACTTTTTTAACCACGGCACATAAAAGCTCACTTATTTGCTTTTGCTCGTCTTCTACCGTGAGAGCATTAATTGAATCGTGTAATACGCCACATAAAAACATTAAAGAGTTGGTTATAACCGGATCGTTGGTGTGATGTACAACACTGGAAGCCGTTAGGATACTTTTGCATACTTCGACCCTTACTGTTTCTTGTTGGAACAAATCGATCAAAGGGAAGAAATTATCCTAAAAAATACACGTTCAGTTTTTCTTAACTGCAAACTTACAACTTACCATTATTAGTAAGGATTCAAAATCTTGAATGCAAGTTATTATTTTATCAACGATACCTTTGAGTTGTGTATAGTGTTCTTCATAAGCTCTGTCAGGTGACAAATGAGCTATAATATCTCCAATTATTATATTCACTTCTCGGCACTGTGGAAACAATGGTTTAATTCATTTCTCTGAACACGCGTTCTTTGTATTGAAATTAAATTTTTTGATTCTTTTCTGGATTTCATTAATATTGCGGGTACGTACCGAAAAATATTGTACAGCAAATTGCATCCAGACTTCGACACAACTAATATAATGTTCGGGATTTTTCAACTTGCCTATGGAATGCCAAACTATGTTAACGATTTGTCTTCTGTGTTCGCTAGGTGGAGGGCAAATGCAAACACATAAGCCTAGCGTACGCAACAAAATGTATGTTGGGAAGTCGTCTTCACTATTATTGATCAGTTCTAAAAACTCGAGCGTACGTGGTGCTATAAAGCTGGGCTTAAATGCTGCGATAATTGTATTCAATAAAAGTGAACTACAATAATAATACAAAATGTGTAACAATTAATTTGTTTATATGGAAATATCTTACTTGTTTTGATATTTACGACACTTTTCTAGAAGATTTGTTAACATACTATCAGAAGCTCCACAAGCTACTAGTTGTAAAATAAAATCAAGGGCAGGTGTGTATAAAGTCATATACAAGCCCATATTCATTTTCTGAATTTTCAGTTCTTCCATTACATACTGACCTGACAACTAAAATTTGTTCATTTTAAAAGTTAAATATCAAAAACGTAAAAAACCTACCTGACTGAAAGTTTCTAAAAAGTCTAAAAAATTCTCAAGTAAGTAGTGTGTATCGGCACCTGGTGCTGTTACAGTTATTCCAACTCGACAGAGATAACAACGTGCGTACACGGCCACCAAAGGATTTCCTATACCACGAATCATGCGTGTGAGACGCATTAGGGCTGCAGAAAACTCACTAAAAATAACTCTATGTATGGCAGTTTAGAAACAACAAATTTGTTACCTCGATGTAAGGAAACTATAAGACTTTAAAATGGCCATTTCAACGTAAAGCCTTGGTACTAATTCTCGAATAGAGGCTATTTTATAAAACCAATTTCTGCAAGTCTCCTTTGCCGATTCGGGCACCATATCAGGTGTGAAGTCCTCGGGAAGAGCAGCAGGTACTCTGCTTCCTGGCCTGAAAAGTGTGATTTAGTTCATCCTAGATATATTATTTAGAAAAACTACAAAAACTTTATTCAGAAGTAAATAGAAAACTCACTTATAATAATCTGCTTTTGTTCTCAAACGCTCATAAACAAGTTGTCCAAATATATCTAAAATGTCAGTTATAAGCACATATTTGCTAGGATAAAAAAGTAGCACGTCTGTATCTGCTAACACTTTGGCACATTGAATTGCAATTTTTAAAGCTTTAACTCTTTGTTCCGAATTCCAAGCATATACCAATTCTTTGTTTAATTGTTCGATTCGACTCACATACTCTGCTTGCGATAAATTGAATTTCTTTTGTGATCCTTCTTCGAAGTAATCGAGTTGTTCTAATCGATGTTGTACTTTATCCACTGCACTACTCTGAGCTTTCACAATGACTAAAACAAGCCAAACAACTGTAAAAAAATACAAAATTCACCTACATTATTAACCTTTTTCTCCATCTGATAAAAAACTAGTCACGATGGATAATTTTTCTGATGTAACAAACTTGGAAAGAATGGAATTTCTTCGTTGACTCCAAGGCTCAACATCAAAACTAACTTTCCGTTTTGATTTTTTGCTAGGAATCATATCTTGGGTATTACTATCTGTAACATTCTATTGAGGAGGTATTAATTTTTTCCTAAACTCATTGAAGTTTTATACCATTTCTGCAGCCATTTGTGATAGGGGATCAATTTCTTGTATAGCAAATTGAGTTAACGGATCTAAACCTTCTAGGACGTGACTTAAGGGTTGAAGAAGAGCCGAAGGGGTAGTGACGGGACTGCTACGTCCAGTACTAGGTTGTGACCCCAAAACGCGACGTGGAATTCGTTCAACCTTTCATAATGAAATATTAGAAATGAGATAATAATGTCAACAAGAATAGGTTTTTTTACATTATTTGCTGACGTGATTAATGGATGATCTTCAACTTCAACTGTTGATGAACTTCTGGTTATTACTTTATCTGAAAATATCCATGTCTTCCTACAAAAAAGAGATGAAACTCATTTTACTACTTTCTAATCGTTAATTATACCATTCAACGTTGTTTCCACTCATTTCGACAGCTTTTATTTGGAAAAAATACAAGAAATTTGTTCCCAACCTGCTAACCTCAACATTTAATTTACTTGATTTAAAAACATAACATAACCCATAACCTCAAAAATTAACAAACTTACCGGTGGTTGTTCTGCGAATACTGTATTTAGGTTTTGAAATAAATGAGATGAGTGTAAGTTGACATGAACGTAGTAATTATTTACTTCTTATCTGTGGCCTCTTTGGCGTTATTTTTGTATGGCTTTTTTCCAACTCAAAACAACTTGATAGGAAAAGAAACAGAGTTGCCGACTTCTTTAGGTAATGTTACTTTCGATATCGACGAATTATACCGGAAGGAAATAGATAGGCTAGTTGTGGTAGTTATCGATGCCTTAAGATTTGACTTTGTAACCACTGACACCATGCCATTTCTAACGTCTGCCACTAGAAGCCATGGTTGCTTATTAAAAGTTCAAGTTGAATCGCCCACAGTAACACTACCAAGAATAAAAGCGTTAACAACAGGACACGTACCACAATTTTTTGATTTAATTTGGAATTTAGCAAGTACAGAAGTGCTTACAGATAGCTTTTTACACCAAGCCAAAATTAGTGGTAAGAAGTTGATTTTTTACGGGGACGAAACTTGGATCACACTATTTCCTCATATTTTTGAGAGATACGAAGCTGTGTCGTCGTTTTACGTAAATGATTTTACAGAAGTAGACAACAATGTTACCCGAAATGTTATAGTGGAATTACATAAAAATGACTGGGATATAATGATCCTTCATTACTTAGGATTGGATCACATCGGACACAAATTTGGCCCAAATAGTCGTTTGGTAAGTCCAAAATTGAAAGAAATGGACGAAATTATTAAAAATATATTTTTGGCCTCTCAAAACTGGAATAGAACTTTAATAGCAGTTACTGGTGATCATGGTATGAAAGATACCGGAGGACATGGGGGTGCAAGTTATGGCGAAACGCACGTACCTTTTGCAGCATTAGGAATTACTTGTAAGAACGACTTTGTTTCTCAAGTTGACTTACCTGTTACGATGTCTACTTTAATGGGTTTAAAAATTCCTTTTCATAATATTGGACGTGTTATTGGGAACATGTTAACTTCCTATTCTACAGAACGCTTCTTGTTTATTTTACATTATAACGTTTTATCGTTACAAGCAAAAGTTAAAGAATACGAAGATGTTTTTCATAGAGCTTCAGTTTTACATTATCACTTTTTAAGGACAAATAATCAAAGCCTTGGAATTGAAGCACAGAAACTGTATCAAGATTGTGCAATGAAATCGAGCGATCGACTAATTGAATTATCTGTGAAACAAAACGTTTCTTGTCTCTTTGCAAGCATTCTATTTTTAATTTTTTGTTTTTGTGGAGTGGTTTACAAATTATACGATGTAGTTGATAGGAGCACCAATAAGTTTTTAGTTTGTGGCAATCTAATGTACTTTCTTAGTTTACTGTCTTCGAGCTTTGTGGAAGAAGAACATCAAATTTGGTTTTTCTTATGCGCCACATATCTTATTACAGTTTTTGCTAGTAACACTTCAAGAGTAGGGGTTATAGGTGTTTTATTTGTTTCAAGGGTGTGTAGAAACATAAACCAAACTGGAAATAAGTGGGCTCATTTACCAGATGTGGCAAAGTGGTTAATATTAAAAGAAAATTATTTCTATCATCAATTATTGCTTTCTATTAGTTTAATTTTGATATGGCTGTGCTTTGCTTATTTTGTTCGAGATCGGCGAGTACTAGGTTTAAATTTTATAACTTTGTTTTGCATATTTATTTTTCACACTTTTCAAGTACAATTTGTAGGTAAATTAATTTGGCTTTTGATAGTTTGTAACGTTTTGGTTGGACTTGGTTCTGTAAAGTTCGTTTTGATATCTTGGGTGGCATATACTGCTTTTTTGATGCGTCCTCATAATGTAATTTTATTACCGTGCTGTTTATTGTCTAGCATTATCATGACAAAATATGTGAAAAATACGACTGAATTAACTGTGTTTCATATTTGGCTAGGCCGAATGTATTTTTTTGGTCAGGGACATAGCAATAGTTTGGCAAGTGTAGATGTTGCTTCGGGTTATGCAGGTTTGCACCAGTACTGGCCTATAGTTGTTATGCTACAAGTCATTAGCCATACTTACGCATTTCCCATATTGACTACTTTACTATTATTACGTACTAGCTGTTTTAATTATAGTACCATTTGGGGCATCAATATTTTAATCAGAACATCAACTATAATGATTATTTCTATTGTAATATTAATTCACATCGACCACTTGTTTATATGGACTGTTTTTACTCCAAAGTTGTTAATAGAGTTTTCCCACTCAATAATGTTGATGCTTCAAGTGATACTATTTTATGGACTAAAAATGATTACGAGAAAGTATAAATATTATTTAAAGAAATTGATATAATTTTTTTACAATTATACTGTAGTGTTAATACTTAAACTTGATTAATTTATGTGTACATTGCTCTCCAGTCTTTAAATTTTTATAAGGCTAAGAATTGTTGTAATAAATTATTTTTAAAATAATTGGGTTTTCGCTTTGATAATAATATAATTACGAGAATTATAAATGATCGTGATCTTTATTGTTGTGATTTTACAAATGAGGAAACAAATATAAAAGTAGTATTATGACCACATTAATCTTCAGGTTTATCCGGAGGAGGACCACAGGGTTGTAGCATTTTCTCCATCAAATTGAATCGAACACGAGCTTTTGCTTCATTTTCAGCAATAGCAAAATAATTTAATAAATCCGGATGACCGAGATAACTAGAACAACTATCTCGATGTTGATTAACCAACCATTCATATTTTGTAGTATCCGCATGACCAGTTCCAATATATTTCGATTGTAAGTGCTCTAACTGACTATGAATATTATAACGATCTCCCATCTTATACTAAAACTATACAATGTACTAAGCATAGCAATCGTTAAATAATACTTACTACTGATAAACGTAAATTATACGATTAGCTTTAAAAATGGAGTAAAATTTCTTAGTTATATTACACTTTTCGTCTTTGTATTTCTAACCTCAAACTTCTATTTACAAATTTACACACCAGTATACTACCAACTACCAGTCCTGCCAATAGAAGCAAAAAAAATTTGAAAAAGGACCAACTTCCATTCATTTCTGTTTCGCGGTAAACAACAACAGAGGTTAGAATAAATTTGACGAACTTTAGCTAAACTGTTAACGGTTTTAACTTTTAACGTTTTCTATTTTTCTACTCGAAATAAATTAGGTAAGAAAAATTTATTATATAAAAATTGATTGCTTACTGTACATATTAGTCGACAATATATATTTAAATAATAACTAATTTATAACTTTATTCCTAATTTCTTAAGAAACAGTTTTGTAGAACTAGACTAAATATAGCTCTTTATCAGTAGATTTGCCGACTACCTTTTTTCTTCTTTATGTACTTTATACATAAGTGTAGTAAAAAATTAATTAATATTGTCTTGTATAACATTCGAAATTTTTGCAAACAGACGTATGGCCGAGTCTTGTGTAATCGATAGTTATGCCCAAAGAAGAAGACAGTTATTTCCTTCCAGCGATGATGATAGTGACGATTTAGGACATATAAGCCCACTTTGTGATGCAGCAACATCATGCTCATCTTTGGACTCGAGTTTTTCAGAAACGGAATGTACAGCTTCAAATTTTAATAATAGCTCTATATCCGATTACGTAATTTTGGAAAATTTAAACATGGAACCAAAATTTAGCGAAGGAGAACAGTCGTCACCTTCTATTCCTTCGGACGATACAAATAAATCTGGAAACGATGATACTCCGTCTCGAAAATCGACCTTTACTTTAAAGACTCCTCAAGATGCATCAAGTATTAACTCTGATGTTCCTAAATTAGTACGAAAATCTCCATTCAAAAGCAACTCAGTAGAACTTGGAAAACGTAAACTACCACATTGGTCTTCGCCCTTAAATGAAAAACACATCAAATTGGACATATCGCCTAAAGCACGAACGGTTTTATTTCCAAAATCGGTAAACAATTTAACAGTTCCGACTAAATCGTTTTATTCTAAATCGAACGACACTTCATTTAATAGCTCGTTTCGAGAAGCTACCGTGAACGTTAAAAAAAATCAACATAAAAAGGTATCGATGTTTTTATGTGGAAGAAAAAGTGTGAAACGTCGATTTGGGCAAATAAATGCGGGTGTTAGACATAGAATTAGAAAACCTAAACAAAAACGGAAGTTATCTAAACCACAGCTAACAAAAGCTGCTCGTAATGTAATAAAAAGTTCCCACACAAGCGAATTTGTAGATGAAAACCTCTATTTTGCGTCAGAACAACCTTTATCCATCGCCACTTCTAAAAAGAAAAGTACGCAAAATTTAATTAGTAACGAGCAAATGGAGAAGGACTTGGATGCCATAACAGTTGCGAGCAAGAAAAGAGCCGCAAGTCCTCCACCCGATTTAAGTAAAAAGTTTTTTAAATTTAAAAGAAGCGCCGCTACTGTCACAGTTCAAGAGCATATGAAATTAAAGATCGACGATGGAAAAATGAGTCTGTTGGAAGAAGAGAAAAAAATTAAAATTAAGAAACGAAAGATTCAAGAAATAAATTTTGATGTAACAGATTTAATGGTACCCGAAAACGATGGTCAAATTTCAGAGAGGATAGACGATATATTGTTTAGCTGGAACGAAGACAAAGAAAATGTGACCGAAAAGCCCACTTCTTCCGAACAATTAGTTCTTCGTGCTTACAATTCGGTCACCATGTCTGAAAATGCTATACATTTACATTCGCCGATCAGCAAGCCGACCAATAGCAATTCAGCACAAATGAATGTAAACAGCGTTTTGTTATCCCCAACGTCTGTGATGTGTAACATGACTTCGGGTCTTGCACTCAATAGCCCCCAAAAACAAAGATGTAATTTTCAGTCGCTTAATGAAATTTCTTCAACTTGTATTGCAGATATGAGTCGGGAAAAATTATTTCCCATCTTTTACGAACCTAATAAATCTACTAATCCTTTGAAAGAACCAAAAGTTGTTCAACCTTTAAAGAAATTTAAGCCCTTGCCTAAGGGTCAAATGTTGTTGGATGCGGGACAAAAGAAGTTTGGAGTAACAGAGTGTGGCGACTGTAAATTTGTTTATCATATGGGAGATCCTAACGAGGAATTGATGCATCTTAATTACCATAATGCCGTAAACGTTTTGCGTTTTACTGTAAGTCATCTGTTTATTATTTCAAATCTTTTCCAATTTAGGTTGTAATCGGAATTTTAACTGAATATTTTGTATTGTAGAGCTGGAAGGAAGAGCGCGTTGTTTCTCGGTTTGAAAATGCAAGAATTATTCGAATTTTACCTACAGATCCAAAGCCGTGGTTGAAAAAAGTACGAGACTTATTAGAGGTCGTGAATCGTGATTTAGGAAATTACGACATGTCCATCAATCTCGATAATACACAGGTATACATTTTGGGTTTTGCTCGTGTTCATATTTGTAAGTTGTACTTTCAGGTGTATTTGTACATAAGAAACAAAACTATTGCTGGATGTCTTGTTGCTGAGCCAAAAACAACAGCTTATAGACTTTTATCACAAGATAGTGGAATAGATTTGTGTTCTGAAAAAAGCTATTCCGTGAAATGTGGAGTTGCTCGTATTTGGGTATTGAAAGATTATCGTCAACAAGGAATAGGTACTGTTTTATTAAATTCTTTAAGAGGTAATTTTATGTTTGGTGGCATTCTTGCCAAAACTGATATTGCATTTAGCTCTCCTACTGAATTGGGAAAAACATTTGCATCTAAATATTTTGACACTCCAAATTTCTTTATTTATACGTGTTGAGAACTAGATTGTTTAGGACTCGAGAAAAAACAAATCAACATGTAACTTATTGTATATATTCTGTCTTTGGTATTTTGTAAGTAATGTGCCATTTGTGTAAATGCCATAAATTATTCAGTATTATTTAAAAATTAGTACATAGGTAATATTTGAAAAAGGTATACGTAATTTATAAAAAATTAAAATGCAAAAAAAATAACCTGGTGGTAATTTATCACTGAAACTGTTTTCTATTATATTCATTTTTTCTGTAATGCTTACAATGAACAAAGTCATTGAAAAGCTATTTTGTTTGTTAAACATAATGCACTTAATCATAAGAAGAAAACTACGAATTTCAAGAGTTGTAAACTTTACTTTGAAAGGCGTAAAATTGTACATTTATCTCAGATGAAACATTAGTGCCATCGAGTAAGCTTGAAATGTTCACATTGTTCTTAAGATACCTGCTAGAGTAAGTTTAATATTAATGTATTTTATTATCAACTCGAATAAATTTAGATTTAATATAAAGAATTTGTTTAACTGTTGCAGCTAAAACATTAATAAGATGAATATAAGAGCCATTGTACTCCATTGAAAATTGTATGTTTGATCGAAAAAATACATTATTATAGCAACTAAAATGGTTCTAGGTATTAAATATTTGATTTTGCGAATAAATATCACTAGGACTCCAAGGAACAAAATTGCCAAAAGTATTGCATCTTGTAAGTATTGAAGGTTTTTTTCAACTGAGGAAACGTGATATCCAGCCACGACTGTTACAATGAGTAAAAATAAAGACTTCATCGATAGTATTTTAGCCATTATAAATTTGATAGTCTAAAAAGTAATTTTTTGGGTCCAGAAATCTGGATTAAATATAAAACTCACATGTACAAGATTGACCATTAGTTTTCAATGTTTCCTAGCTTAGTAGTTATACTTTGGAAGTAAATTGAAATTGATAAGATTTGAGATAAGTTCGAGTATTTTAGGTTTAGATAATTTATTTAGTGATTATAATTAACCCTTTTCCAAAAAAGTATATTTTGTTTACTAACTTAATACCTTAAATTTTGTATCAGTCGACAACAAACGAAGGTAACTTCCTAAAATTAATGTAAAAGGCTTATGTATTATTCTGAGATGAGGTGAAATATTTTCAAAATTAAGTTAATAGAAACAAACCATTCCAAGAATTCACTTTATTTTAAAACATGAATACAATAGTAAGGAATGCCAAAGTGCTCCATTGCAATGCGAATCTATTGTAACAAGCAGCTAGAATCAATGCAACAACTATACCCCTATATAGCGAAGAACTGATTTTTCGAACAATTAAAATGGTAGTAATAATGCTAATAATGTATAAAACAAATATATCTTGTGTGTAGGTAGCATCTTTTTCCAGTAAAACTACATGTGCAATTGAAATCACTCCAAAAATTAATAAAAGAATTTGTAACTTTGATACAAATTTGAACATTTTTATTGTGTTCTTCCTACAAATAATACAAATTAGGATTAAAATAAAAGTTTAATAAACACTTACGTATTTTCCAGTTTAATTTATGTATTTATAATTAATTTGTAAAAGAATATTCTATATCATGTTATGATCCTACATACATCTGATAAAACTGAAGTGCTTCTGAGCAGTTATCAGTTATTTTGGAGATAAAAAATAAAGTACTAAGTTAGTTAGTATTATTAATAATTTACATCACACTAAATTTATCTTAAATTTTAATATTGCAGATATTCATATGCATAAGGCATTATTATAACGTACATTTAGTTTTATTGAATCTTGTAAAACGTAATACCAACAAATACTCGCCCAATATTTTTCTTTCCCTAACTACAACTGTATCAAACCCTAAATTAGACACAATATCTTTAATTTCGTCCGGTTTATTATCTTTAATAACAACCATGTAACAAACACCGTTTGTACTTAGATACTTGTCTAAACTTTTTAAAAATTCGTCGATGATTTCCCTTCCATGTGTACCACCCGCCCAAGCCCTATTTATGCCTAGTCCATCAATTTCGTCCATTTCCGTTACAACATAAGGTGGATTAAACAAAATTACATCAAACAATGCATTATTAAAATTAAATAATAAATTCATATTTAAACATTCGACAGACACACGATTTAAACACGCTGTATTTAATGTTGCTTTACAAGCCGATAAGTTTACGTCCGTGCCATAATAAGTACAACTATTTTGTAAAACCATTGCTAGTGAAGTGATGACTACTCCACTTCCAGAACCAATTTCAACAACCGTCTTTGGTTTTATAGCTTTAATGAACTCAATATCGCTTTCCAAAGCGTCCAAGAATAAAAAACTGTCTTCACTAGGATCGTAAACATTTTGAAACTCTTTTAAATCGTACAAGGCAGTTGCTAATGACATTATTGACTAGACTCAACTTGACTCTCACTCGCTGTTGCTTCAATCGGTTTCCTTTTTGCCGTTTCACGTTCAATCGACTGATGCACTTTATTTAATCGTTCTTGAGCTCCTTGTAAAACACTCGTTAGTATTGTAACTCGCTCTTTAGCGTTAATCAACTTTTTCACATATACATCTAAATCGATTGTAACTTGTTGTGAATCAGATATTTTTTTAAGTTCTTCCGCTAGAGATTCGATACAATGCTTTAATTGTAGTTGCGAAATTCTAAAAATTACAAACATTATTTAAATAATTGAAAATTTTGGGTTACATACTTGGTAGTTCTAACTCTTTCGTCTAATTGATCTACTGTCGGTTTAATTAAGCCCATTAAACCCTCGGCTAGTATATCTCTTGTAGGATTATCACAGAAATTTTCAGTAGTTTCGTCTACCGAAGTTGCTGTACTTTCGCTGTCGACATCCATTATTTTGATAAAATTTTGGGGTTAGTTAAACGTCACTCCGTCACTGGGTCATTAGTGAATTTTATAGCTTTCAGTGATAAACACAAAATAACTGTAATTGGCGCGAAATTATTGTTTTCCACTTCGACCAACCAACAGGTGGTTCGGAGGTTGTGTTTATAACGTATTTTAAGTATAATTCGGTGATCTAAAGAATCATTTAGTACCAATTAAGTGTTTGTTGACTATTCCTAGTTGTTACCTATTTTTTTAAATTCATAAAATGGATTTTAAATGGACCAGCTCCAAACTGATGTGCTATTATCCCTCATTGAAAGATGGAAATTATACTTTTTACAAGTAAATTAGCAGTTTAGGATCTAGTTATGAATATTCATCGTGTTGTTTTAGGTCTTTTTATTATAAGGAAGAAGAATTTAGAGTTGGTGAATGTGTGGTTGTTAAAAAACCCCATTCAAAAAAGTCGAAAATTGCTAGGTTATTATGTATGTATCAATCGCACGAATCGTGGGATCGGAATTCTCCATTTAAAGGCATCGTTAGCTGGTATACTATCGCAAAATATTTAAGTCTGCAACTTAAGCAGTCTAGGAAATTAGATTTAAACAATGAGGTATGTTTATACAGTTTATGTTTTATCTGAATCTGAATATTTATTTATCAACTTAGATTATTCAAGAGAGCGAGAGTGTCGATAATGTTATAAGCCTCGAAAATATATTAAGAAAGTGTAGCGTAATTTATGCTACAATTGATGATCCAGTTTACTTAATTGCTGCTAACAATTTAGATAAAAATACGTACTATTCGTGTCGATATAAAATAAAGGCAGGCAAATTAGAACGAATATTTTCGTTAGATACAGAGCGTTATATTGTTGATGGTAAATTAAGTATCTTGCCCGACTTTGATCAATTAGATACTGATGTGATAGACTTAACAACAAGCGAAACAGTCTTACCAGAGTTTGTTTCTGTTAATAATCTAACTCCTCTTAAATTCAAACCTATAAAATATGAAGCTTCTAAACGCAGACGTGTTTATCCCGATTCGGAAGAATCAGATGTCGAAGAGGAAGTGGAAAAAATGAAAAGTTTAAGTAATCCTCTTAAAAATTTAAGATTGACACCTAAAAGTGACAAAAGGTCAGACAGACCTAAACAATCAAAAAAATCGTATGTTAAAAGAAGTTCTTCTGTTAGGAGAGTTTTAAATGATACTTTTGAATCCTCATTTTCGACTGAAACACCAACACAAACTTATGAAATTGTTGATTCAAAATGTGATAGTAAAAATCGCATTAAAATTAAATTGAAATTAAATGATAGTAAATTAAAAACAAATCCTAAAGTAATTCCAACTGCTTTAGATAATTCTATTTTGAATTTTAAATCGGTAAATGTGAATGATCTAAAGAAAGTCGATAACAAAATTGTGTTATGTTCTGAAGATGAAGCTTTGCTTAACTCACCTGCAGCTAATAAAATAAGGCGCTCTGCTAGAAATATAAGTAGGAAATCTTATGTTGAGTTTATTTCTCCTCAATTTGAAACTCCAAAGAAACGATCTCGTGAAGCTAGTGGTGAGGTTAATTGTTATAGTAATTTGGCAACATCACAAAGGCGTATGAGAAGTTGTAGACTCTATGAAAATGGGACTGCCGATTGTGGTAAAGCTGGTACCAATATCAAATCGAGATCACCTCAAATTGCTGATTTAGAGCAACCTCTATCATCCAAATGTAATACATCTACTACTAGGCGAGTTTCAAGAAGTCGGAGTATATATGAAAATGGAGCTCCTGATAGTTTAACGAGACCAAAGCGTAATGTTGTATATCCTTCAAAATATATTGACGACGATATGAATATTTCATTATCAAAGACAGAAATTTCGGTGCCAAAAACTCCGAAAGTATCAAAGCCTGATATTCGTAAAAGTATTCTTAAAAGTACATCTAAGAAATTAATGTATGATGATGAAGACATCCAGTTGCCAGATTTAAAAACTTCTCCAAAGAGTACAAAATGCACTCCTACAGCAAAAGCGAGAATGGTGAGAGAAGGTGTGATAACTCCTTCGGTTCAAAGTCGAAACAAAGCCGTTGAAAATGAGGGAACGCCTCTGGCAAGAGCAAGAAGTCAATTACATGTATCGTACGTGCCGAATGTTCTTTCTTGCCGTGAAAAAGAGTTTAGCAATATCTTCAACTTTTTGGAGGGAAAGCTCGAAGATGGTTGTGGAGGGTGAGTATTTTGAAAGAAAAAGGCAAGCATGTTTAATGCTGTCACATAGGTTTAATGGTATCGCAACACGGACTTCTTTAATTAATGTTTGTTCTTTTTTCAGATGCATGTACGTATCTGGTGTTCCTGGCACTGGTAAAACTGCTACTGTAACTGAAGTAATTCGCAATCTACAAGAATCAGCAAAAAATAAAAAAATTCCTGATTTTAAGTATGTTAACATTAATGGTATGAAATTAAGCGAGCCTAGGCAGTCATATGTAGAGGTAGTATCAAGAATCAATAACTAAATAAAAACGTTAAATTACTATTATTTCAGATTGTTAAACAACTGATGGGTAAAACACTACCGTGGGAACAAGCTCAGACAGCGTTAGAAAATAAGTTTGTTAAATTGAAAAAGAAAACTACTCCTATCATATTGGTCGTGGACGAGGTAAATATTTCATTTTAAATATTAAAATAAATGTAAAGCAATTTTTGTTAAACTTTTAGTTGGATATTCTATGTACAAAAAGACAAGATGTCGTTTACAACTTGTTAGATTGGCCAACAAAAGCAAACACACAGTTGATCGTTGTAACCATCGCCAACACAATGGATTTACCCGAAAGGTAGTGAAATCTGGAAGTCGTACCAAAAATTATATTAACGAAAAAATTTTCAGGTTGCTAATGGGACGTGTTACGAGCCGATTAGGTCTAACTAGATTAACTTTCCAAGCTTACACACATAAACAGTTACAAGAAATTGTTATGAAGCGTTTGACTGGCACTAATGCTTTTAATCCCGATGCTGTGCAACTTGTCGCAAGGTAATAATATTAAATTTTTTAACCTCACGTTAAACAAATTACTTGCAGGAAAGTAGCTTCGGTGTCGGGCGATGCAAGAAGAGCTCTAGATATTTGCAGAAGATCGGCAGAGATAGCCGAACGTGAAGGTAACGATACACTTGTTTCGATGGTTCACGTGAATCTGGCATTAAGTGATATGATGACTCAGCCAAAAGTACAAGCTATAAAGCGATCGTCAAAGTTGGAAAAGTTGGTTTTACAAGCAGTTGTTGCCGAGGTGAGCATTTCTCAGAACGAGTATTTAGAATTTCATTTTGCTTTTTAAGGTGGAACGAACTGGCGTGGAAGAAACTACTTTTATGAACGTTTTTACAATGGTTGTATCGTTGGCCGCACTTGAAGGATTTAAAATGGTTTCTAATACTATCGTGATGGGAGTCATAGCTAAGTTAGGTGCCTGCAGATTACTTTTAACTGACCAAAAGTGTAACAATATTTACCAAAGGATTATTTTAAATGTCAGTACTGATGATGTGTATTATGCTTTGACAAAGACTGATTTGTAATTTCTTTGACTGCTTTTGCTTTTAATTTAATTTGAACCAGAAAACTTTAATAAAATTATTAATGCATGAACAAATTACGTTATTAGTATTTCAATTTTTAGAATTCTCATTCCAAGAATGCAACGGGCTGACTGATATTAAACTTTAAAGTCTGTGCGGACACCGATACTTATTTATTACTTTTGATAGAATATTTAACTAAGATGTTAATTATTGCTAGTTATAACATAACTTACAATAATTTCGTAAACCTAATTTTAACGAATCTACAAACTCCTCGTCATGTCTCCTATAAATAGGTCTTCGAAGACTGATAACGCAGTCAACTTACTTTGTTTTACTTCAAGCAGACAAATAAACCAGCCTATAGTACTTGGTTTTTATCACAATTTACCAGCAATTTATAAAATTTGTAATACAATTTTCGAGATCTAGAATCTAGCTAGAGAACTGTCCTGTCCATTTCTCCATTTGTTGTAGAACCTCTGGTTCAGTGATGCATAAAATATATGATCAAAAATTAAAAGCATATAAAGTATTAATAACGCGTTAATTCAAGTTAAAATCATAGCTATCAGACTCATTAGTTTTAGAAGGAAAACATTAAAAATATTTGTGACTTGGTTTAAAATAGTGAACAAATGTAATCGTGTCCTAACCTCACTTAAAATGAAATTGAAATATTATAATGTAAAGGTTTGGTACTTGCAATAAGTAATAAGCATAATCTAAAATGAGTTTTAGTGTTTTTGGTAATGTTTTTCAATAAACTAACTTACTGCGAAAACAGTTTAATATGAAGACCGAAGTCGGTAGTGGAAACGATCCAGTGTGGACTTCGAATGTTGCTTTAACACAACTTACGAATGAGGTATGTGTATTGTGAATCTCTTAAGCTGATATATTGATTAATAAAATTTCAAATATTTAGGGATGTTTTCCTATAATTGAACAATGTCCAGCTACTACTAGTGTTACAAATTTCACGATCAGCAAACCAGTTCGACACAACGTAGAAATTGGGGAAACGATAAACTTAAATGATTATAAAGTGACGACTAACGAATTAGAAAATAATTTTATATTAATAAAAGAGAACGGTAACGTTGTTCATGTAAACACTGAAAATGTAAAAGAATTGAAATCGAAGTCCAGTTACAAAAGAATAAGAGACAGTGTGACTGAAGACGAATATATAGAGAACATACTATTTTTTGTGTGTAATTTATGTTCTTATTTGTGTACGTCAGATTCTAAAATAGACGAACATATTGCAGCAGAACACAAAAACAAGCTCTGTACGAAACCTCTTAGTTTAAAATGTCCCGTATGCCCTAACATATTTTTTCACAAGCTTTCTTTACGATCGCATTTAATTCACGATCATAAAGTTAGCACATCAGAATTACGAAGAATAATAGAAGCAATTGTTTATTCTGCTAAGAAAAATCTTCATAAAATAGGGATAAACGAGTACGATAAAGAAGTAACGGCTACAACTGTAAATTGCAAAAATGAAATGGATTTTAAGTACATAGAAACTTTAATGAATACAGAAAAGATTATAAGGAACGAAGATAGTAGTTCAAACGACAATCATAGTATCGATATGAGTTTAGAAAATGTAAGCAAAGGTGATTTTCATAGAGTATCGGTTATCGAGGACTTGAATTGTAAAGATGTAGTAAACTCTGTAGGAGAAATCGAGTCTATTCCTAATGTTATAAATATACCAGCATCTGCAACAAAAAGGAGTCACAACAATACCGTGCAAAAATTTATTAACGGCTCGATTAATGGTAACATAAGTAAGAAACTAGTTGATTGTCTTGCAAGAGATTTAGATCAAAAAAAGCTACACAAATGTTCTGTAATGAGTTGTAAAGTTCGTTTACGAGATCCTTCTAAAATGACTTACCACGTTAAGTGTCACGTGTCTGTAAGTGACATGAACGAGAGTGATAATTTTCGGTGTCCCGAATGTGACGAAGTGTACTCTTTTTGGAAACCGTTGAGTGGACACTTGTGGCGTTTACATAAGATCGATATGGAATTGTTTTCATGCGACGAATGTGATTACAAAACTTTTAGCTCCGGTAAACTTAACAACATACACAAATTAATACACGGAGATCTTAAGCCTTTTATATGTGATGTTTGTAATAAGGGGTTTAAAAATTCCAAACAATTGTGTAATCATAAAATAACGCATAAAGACAAAGAAGATAAATGTGTGTGCGATATTTGTTCTAAGGGATTTGCCGATCGTAGGCAGCTTCGAGTACATATGAATGGAGTACATAATAAAATTAAACCGTTCTTGTGCAGTTACTGTGGTTATAGAGCTGCATCTAAAAGTGCTTTAAAAATGCACATTAGGCATCATACCGGTTAGTTTTTGGGTTTTGTTATTACCTCTTCATTTACTAACAATTTTTTCATTTACAGGTGAAAAACCCTTTGCTTGCAATTCTTGCAACTACACAACGGGAGATCATAATTCTTTAAGACGTCATAAACTTCGTCATACCGGTGATAAACCATATAAATGTAAACATTGTGATTATGCATGCATTCAAAGCAGTACCTATAAAGTGCATTTGAAAACTAAACATCCAGGTTTGGAAAAAGATTTAGTTTTTACTTGTGAACATTGTCAATTTAAAACTGTTAATCAAGATATGTATTTATCTCATCTATTTGTTGTACATCGTCAAAAAGCTTCAACGTAATTTAACGAAAATGGGTTTTGGTTTACTTTTTGAGATGGTCATTTCGATTTTATTAGATTTCATTGGTTAGGAATAGCCTCTGTAGTAAGTAAATTAAACCAGTGTATAAGGGTATCTGCCACCAAAATGTATACACATTTTCACCGAGAGGAGTCATGCGTGCACTCTTTCTTAAAATAAGAAGGCGCATCGCTACTCTACCACCAAGACGTGTAGCCTTACCTGGGTGAGATATGCAAGGACACTGGATAGGACCAAGAGGCGTTATCCGAGCAGGAGTTTGCCTTATTAATAAGTGTCTGGAGGGAGTCAAAAGTATAGGAATAAATTTAGTACTAAAGTCTTTACACATTTACAAGTTTTGCTTTTGCTGAAGTGTGTATACATTTTTCTGGTTGACTCTGTATATCTAAGCATAGGAATATTTTGCACTACAGATCAGCTGTACATCTTTTTTAGCTTCTAAGGGCCAGTTTTAAAATGGCGGTATAATCGGGGAATTTTAGGTATAAAATCCAAAATCAGTTTCCTTAATGGATCAAATGTGGATAATTTAGAATTTGAAGAAATATTGGTGTAATAACTGATACCAATAAAAGTAAATCTAAATTTACTTCTCTATACATATATAAAATGTTAAATCTTTTCAAAAAATGACTTACCGTATGAAAATATTAGAAGTTACTCTTTTCTAAATTCAACATACGGCTATAATTTATTATAAGTCCTACTGTTGTGCTCCGTTGTTGATCCTCCAATATAAACAGCAAAGAAAGAAAGATTATTGTAGCTTTTATCGCCGCTCTTATCTTTTACCACAGCTCCAACATAAATGTACACTCATTATTAGTAAGTTATTAATTATTGCGGTTACACAAAACACAGTGTCCTAACTTGTGTTTTAGACTCGAAACAAGATTTACCAGGCATCTGTAGTGCAAAAGTTACTTCATTACAAGTGTTTGAGTCTGTAGATTAATGTAAAGAGTATTGGTAAGTGAGTAAACTTCCTATGTTAATGTATTTTAAAGATCTATTTGTATTGACATATCTGATGACCAGATCACCAGATACATATTAAGTTTTGATGAACTGGGTAGTATAAAAATTTTACCAAAGTTTTAATTTATTCAGTTTAATTACTATTTTCTTTGATAAAAAAAGTAATATATTTAACATATTTGTAGTTTTAAGTTTGGCACTTGAACAGTAACTCAATTACAATAAATTTATTTTAATCATCGATTTAATGCATAGTAATTTATAAAACCCTAATATAGGCTGCTATAAAATCGTTAGTATCTTTAACTTCTTCAGCTGCGAGTAATTTCCAATTTGATTTAAAATTGGGCTTGAATGGTTCTGGATTTGCATGTCTACACTTTTTTTCTCCAGGTCCAATAATAAAGACTAGGTTTCCCCTATAGGCTTTTATGTAGTCATCAAATGCAGGTCTGTTGTTAAAGTAGCAGAAGAATAATGCATGATCATTGTATAAATATTCACTTTGTGGTGGTTGAGGAGGGAAAAAAAGTTCAATAAAGTGGTGGCAACTGTATTTGCTTGTCCACCATTCCCTATTCACTTCATATCCTATCACGGATAAACCTAAGAAAATATTTAGAGATTAAATTAAAAGTAAAAAAGTAAAAAAAAAAAAAGTAAAACATCTTGAAACGTACCTGAATATTTTTGTAGTAACCATTCAAAAAGGCCGTTTCCACAGCCAATTGAAATTACGCCTTTTAAATTAAAAGCTCTCACGATTTGCTCTATAAATCTCAAATTGGATTCACTTGGCCATACCCACAATAATTTTGTTCCTATTTGATCTATAACGTTCAATTCTAATATTTCTTTACATTTATTATTTTTATGTAAATCCGTCACAATGTTAATAAAATTTTCTACTTCCATACTTGAAATATGGTCCTATTAAAAGTCGTTAATTTTAATTTGGCAAAGGAAAAACTTATTGTACTTAGTTTAGTTACATCATTAACTGCTCTATTTTTAAATTACCTTGATGAGTTGTTTTCTATCTACTGATTTAAGGTTTAATGAAATACAATATTGGTTTAATAAATTTCTATTGAACTACATTTATAAATAGCATTTTATCATGTACCTATTTTGTTTATTATTAAATGTCCAGATTCCTTATAACTATGTAATTTGAAAGAGTTTCAAAATTCTGTTTGACTTTGATCCAATAGTTTCTTAAGCGTCATAATAATACCATTTATAACACTTACCTATAATTGGTACGGGTACCTAATTTAGCTCATATATAAGTTTTTACAAATTAAAAATGATTCTTTCCAAAATATTTATTGTATGAATTATTATTTTTAATTATGTATGAGTAGAGTAATGAAAATTAAAACAATCTTGTTGAAATACGCTTCAGTACAAAAAAACTGAATGAAAATAATAGTTTAAATATCGAGGAGAGAAAGAAAAATTTATACATTAACACGATCCGTAAGTTCTTCTTTGACTTTGGGTGGTTTTGCTGACTTCGGCTTTGCCTCGGTTTCAACAGGCCGCCTCAGTCAAAGTCAAAAAAGCGAATTTATTAACTATAGCTGTCAAGCCATTACAACAACCCTTTATATCAAAAATTGGTCTGCTTCTCAGTAGCTTTTGAACTTTATAGGCACAAACAGGCACATCCAGCTCTATTTTTAAAAACATGAGTGGCGCGAGTCGTCGTCGTCACTGTTTGTTACCGCTGTTAAATATGACAGATCTGACTTTTAAATTTGACATTCACAAGTTTGAAGTTGGAAGTTTGTAATAATTTCGCCGATTGAGATTTCAGAATATTTACCGGCGTTTTATTAATCAAATACATAGTTTGAATAATATTATAGCTTACAGAAATACAGAGAATTACTCGAACTTTATTTTCTGAAATATGGCTGCGTTTGAAGGTAATTTATTTGTAGTTCTGAGGTTATAATTTTCAAGTTGGATTTTTTAGAATTCGGCGTTTTACCAGAAATAGCAAAAGCAATTGACGATTTAGAATGGACGTATGTAGTTAATGTTATAAATATTTTAAACACATAAATACTAAAATTACTTTTTAGACTTCCAACAGACATTCAAGCAGAAGGTGTTCCGTTAGTGCTTGGCGGAGGTGATGTACTGATGGCCGCTGAAACGGGTAGTGGTAAAACTGCAGCTTTTTGTATACCTATTTTGCAAATAGTATGGGAAACCCTAAAAGACGCAGAGTCTGGAAAAACTGCAAAACTGTCGGCAGGTACTTGTAAGTATAAATATATTTAGCACGTTACAAATTTTTTAATTGTTAACATTTTAGCAACACCATGGACAATATCTATGTTAGATCGTGGTAATGCACTTGTAGTAGATCCTAGTGGCTTAAGAGTGCAATCTCGGGAGTTTAAAGAATGGCACGGTGGTAGATGCACGAGAGGTGTAAAAAGTGGAAAGTGGGGTTTTGAAGCAATGGTAACCGATGAAGGGCTCTGTAGAGTCGGTTGGTCGACTTTACAATCAAATCTTGATTTAGGAACTGATAGGTAAATTAGATTAAGATTGAATATATTTGTCATCGTCTTTCTTGTTTTTAAAGATTTGGATTTGGTTTCGGCGGTACTGGAAAAAAATCTAACAATAAGCAGTTCGATAATTATGGCGAAGCTTTTGGGAAAAATGATGTAATTAGTTGTTTAATTGATTTGGATAATGGACAAGTCAAGTTTTTAAAAAATGGTGTTGATCTAGGTTTAGCTTTTACATTAAATAAGCAATTATTAGGAGCCACATTTTTCCCTGCAGTTGTTTTGAAGGTCTTGTTGCTAATTTATTTTAGTAGTTTATCTTACTATTCTTCATTCATTTTATAGAATGCAGAAATGGCTTTTAACTTTGGCGATAAGCCACTCAAATACAGTTTACCAGCAGGTTATGAGGCTGTCAACAAAGTATCAGTTGACGAAGTATTTGTTAATACAAATGGACAAACGAATTTGGAAACTTCGGCAAAACCTGCCTCAAATGCTCCTTACGCTATTATAGTAGAGGTAAGTTTTTAAACTTTTGTGAAGCCAAATTTGAAAGCTTAGCATTTTTAAGCCATCAAGAGAATTAGCAGAACAAACTTACGAGCAACTAAGAAAATTTAAGAAATATTTAGATTCACCTAAAATCAAGGAATTGTTGGTAATAGGTGGTACTAGTATTAGGGATCAAATTAGTAGTTTACAAAATGAGGGTATTCATATTATCGTTGGTACGCCAGGCCGACTGGAAGATCTTATTCAAGGAGGTATTTCGTTTTATAGTGGACGTGAACTCGATACTAATTTCATTATTTATTTTAGGGTATCTTGCTTTAACGAGCTGTAGATTTTTTGTTCTGGACGAAGCCGATGGACTCTTGAAGCAGGGTTATACTGAAATGATAGAGAGGCTTCATCGACAGATGCCCAAAATAACAGCAGATGGAAGGAGATTACAAATGATTGTGTGTAGTGCTACACTCCATGCGTTTGAAGTTAAAAAAATGGCAGTAAGTTTAAATGAATGAGAAAATGAAAAAGTGTTTTATTCAATTTTGAAGGAGAAATTGATGTACTTTCCAACGTGGATAGATCTAAAAGGTGAAGATTCTGTTCCTGAGACGGTGCATCACGTCGTAGTTAAAGTAGATCCACAAATTGACAAATCGTGGCATAATTTAAAGATGCACGTTTCTACAGATGCTGTAAGTTAAACTACTTTGGATTAACACTGGCCCGCTGTTTTGGGTTAATACGTTGTTAAAATTTTTATCATTCAGGTGCATTCTCAAGATAATGTAAAACCAGGCAACAACACTCCAGAAACTCTCAGTGAAGCAGTTAAAATGTTAAAAGGAGACTATTGTATTAGGGCCATCAATGAGCATAAAATGGATCGTGCCCTAATATTTTGCAGAACTAAGCTCGACTGCGATAATTTAGAAAAATACTTCAAACAAATTGATAGTAATCAATATTCTTGTGTGTGTTTGCACGGGGACCGTAAACCTCACGAACGTAAAGCAAATCTAGAATGTTTTAAAAAGCAGCAAGTCAAATTTTTGATATGTACAGATGTTGCTGCACGTGGAATTGATATTAGTGGTTTGCCATTCAGTAGGTGTTCCTTGAATATGTTTAGAGAAGATATTTAGGCATTCTTTTGTTACAGTGATAAATATTACTTTACCCGATGAAAAATCAAATTATGTTCATAGAATTGGTCGTGTGGGTAGAGCAGAACGCATGGGCCTAGCTATTAGTTTAGTGAGTACTGTGCCCGAAAAAGTTTGGTATCACGGTGAATGGTGCAAGACTAGAGGTCGTAATTGTTGGAATACTAATTTAACGGATGTGAAAGGCTGTTGTATTTGGTATAATGAATTTCAGGTGTGTATTTTGATGGTATTAAACACACTTATACTGGCAGCTCGTAACATTTTAGTATCTTGCGGATATTGAAGATCATTTAAATGTAACAATACAACAAGTAGGATCTGATATCAAAGTTCCAAGTAATGAATTCGACGGTAAAGTTGTTTATGGTCAAAAAAGAAAACTCGCCGGAAGCGATTATCAAACGCATACGGCACAAATGGTTACAGTTGTTAAAGAGTTGTCAATTCTTGAAAGTCAAGCTCAGCTTAGTTATTTAAGGCGTAATTTTAAACTAAGCATTTAATAATGATTTTATCAAAGAAGTATTATCGTCTTAGATTTTATTCGATATTACAATTTTTAAGTACTACGAAGGTAATACAAGAAACAATTTTAAATATAATTTATTTGAAATCTATATAAATATATTCATCATTATAGTATCTCTACAACAAATATAAAAAAACTCGTGAGAGTCGGTTTCTAACTAAAAAATAAAATTGTAACAAAAAAAATTAATAGTATAAGATTATTCAAAACCAAAAAGCACATCTAGACTAGTTGTTAAAAAAGTATATAGTAGCTGTTAACAACTTACTTATAGTAAAAATTAGAAAGAAAGCTACTTATGTCAACTAATTAAATTATTCAACGCTTTTATACACTTTCACAAGTAACAACGTTTTGTACAAGTATCAATTTTTATTTATTATACGAATTCGATAAATAACTTGAAAATCTGTTCATCAGAATATAATTACATACTTCGTTAATAATGTACATGGTACAGAAAAGTAACTAATTGTTGTACCAGGAAAATACCACCTATATCAAATTTTTTTCATATTATAAAGGGTAAAAATTGAAAACCTTTTTATTAGAAAATTTTCAATTCTATTCATTAAAGTAAAAAATATTGAATACACAGTAAAATATTGGGCGCTTTATGCAGCATTTATAAATCGATTTCCTTTAAATTAAAATGCAGTATAACATTTTTGTCGAAAGGAATGTTTAGCTAAGAAACTTTTGTTTATCTTCACTAATAATCGAAACCAAGTATTGCAGTTGTTCTTAGTTTAAGAAATGAAACTCCAAATTCTGATCTTCGACTCTTTAAATGCCAATAAGACGTTATAATATAATGAACTACACGTAATGTACAATGTACATAAAAAAATAATTTAGAAAAACGTTCATTATGATATTTATCAATCTTATTTTTATCTACCATGAACACTTCTTATCAAAATTTTACAATTAACAATTTAATTACGTATTTGAAAACTGTTGAATATAATACCATAATGTAGTCTACAATGAAGATACACTTTCTCATTTATCAATGTCGCTAATTTTTTCCCAATCTCCATCAGAGCTGCTGCTTTTTGTTTCTAAATCTAAACTATTCGAAGAACCAGTTTTACTAATTTTCAATTGAGATACTTTTTTTGGAACATTATGTTCATTAAAATGATCATCTTTTCGATCGGTAACTATTTTATCATTTACTATTTCGTTTGTTTTTGAACTATGATTTAAACTTTTGTCAGTTGTATCAGAAACACTTGTATTTTCAATTTCGTCTTTTGGCTTTTGTTTTTGACAATTTTTATGTTTAGTTTCTTCCTCATATTGTTGAAGTAAACGTATCTGTTGTTCTTCCGACAGTTCTATTTCTGTAGCAAAATCTTCTGTGAAATACAAAAGGACATTTCTAATCTACTCAATTTATGTGCTATTTAAAACTGCTCTTAGAATTATAAATCAAAAATTTATAACTCACCTTGGTCCCACTTTAACTGCTCTTCGGTCATTAGTTTTTCTTTTAATTCTCTTCTTTCCATCGCTTCTTGATGAGCCAATTCATCTTCTATCAACGCTTTTTTGAATAAATATCTAAATAAAGTTTTATTTTGCTAGCAAATATTTATAACAAACGATTTCATTTACTACCTTTTCCAAAATAACTGATGTGGCACCTTATCGGGTACTAAGCTCAAATATTGGTTTTTTAACGTAACAGAATTAGTAAGGTGCTTAGTTAACCGTTCTTCTGTGAGCTGCTCATCTATTATTTCTAACCAACATTCGTATTGTTTATTAAGAGAAGGGTCGGGATCTTCTAAAAATGTTTTTTCGTGTTTCTGAAGATCATAAACTACTTGCTACAAAAATTTGTTAAAATTATACTATTTTGAAATAACTAGGTCCTTGCCTGTAATTTTGTTAAAGTTACAGTTTCTGCACCTTCGGTTATTAAAATTGCCTCG
The DNA here is from genome assembly GCA_950108345.1 of Malthinus flaveolus. Taxonomy (NCBI): domain Eukaryota; kingdom Metazoa; phylum Arthropoda; class Insecta; order Coleoptera; family Cantharidae; genus Malthinus; species Malthinus flaveolus. The sequence continues at coordinate 71,898,934 of OX467285.1, forward strand.
GTATCTGAGTCATCGGGACTAGGAGTAGGGTTTAAAACGGTATTCATTTGACCTTAAAGATATTTAATACGTTACATGAAATTTGAACCTCATAAAAACTCACCTAGAAATGAGCTGAAACTTCTTTTCATGGAACTTGCAGTTGATTCAGGTTCGTTCAACTGAAATTATAAAAATATTAATTACAACCTAATTTTAAATATCTTTCAACCTTCAAAGTTTTTTCGAGAACATTTCCCGTAGTCGAGACCATACAAGTTGCTTCGGTTTTAACGGCATTTCCAAACTCCTCCAAGTCTTTTTTTACAAACTCGAGAACTTCGGTGCTCTAAAAATATATAATTATATTAAATTTAGAATATACAAACCAAATGAATTAACCTACCTTATTTTTTGCTGCACTGAGCCACGAGCCCAACCAACTATTTTCATTGCTGCAAGAAGAAACTGTGTTAATTATTGTTAAATCCTAGTCCATATCTTACGCTTTTTGTTTATATTCTAATTAATCTAACTACATATGGACTAAATATTAATATTACATAACTTACTTCTCGTCCATGTTTAAGCTTTATTAAAATTTAATCAAAAATATCGTGAGTAGGTTTCAACGGAATAATAACAAATAATTTACAACTGACAGGCTGACCAAATAATTATAACTTTGACAGCTTAGCTCTTTTGTTTTGTATTTACATTTATCGCCATGTTGGATTAAACGTCAAAAGTCAAAGTGCCTGAAAAAAAAAAGATCAGCAGAAGTTCTCAAACTCGAAATGTTTGATCCCCAACAAATCGTCCACCGACTCATCACCAGCCGGATGATTATACATAATTAGAAATAACAGTAATATGAAGTGGTAATAAAGAATTCAGTAATTACGACGCTTTTTTTCTTTAAATTAAAGTAGATATTCATTTTAGTATGTTTGAGGACCACTGATGCAAGTAATGGATTGGAATTAGAATTTTTTACTAAACGATTTGTTTGAGGGGCTATAAAACTTTTATCTGCACATTGTAGTTATTTATTACCTGATTGTAAATTATAATCCGTAACAGTAACATTCGATAATTAAAAAGTTAGTTTGAGCGCTTTGCGACTATGTAAAGTCATCTATCGCTTGCTTTGGTAAGTTTGTTAGGAAACGGCGATTTAAGAGCAGAGCAGTCCAACAGAGGTCGCTATAAATAAAGGTTTATAATAATCTAGAACAATAAGTTTTAAATGTTTTAAACATTTATTGTTGTTAATTTGAATGCTCTGAAACTCGAATTCCAGACTTATTAAAAATGTAAATTGAGGAGTATACATACTTTAAATTTTAGCAGCTCGGAAAATATTAAATAAGAAAATAAGCCCAATTAGAATGAAAAAAGTGTGACAAATTGAATCTGTGTTTACATACTTTAGTTTGAAAGTAATTTGCTTAATTAGTAATAAATTGTGCAATAAAGGTGTAGGTAGTTATGAAGGAATATTTACTTGTAATTACTTATTATCTTATTAGTTAAGTTTATTTAAGTTTACTTATACAAAAGCATGAAAATTATTTAAGCGTAAAGATTAGTTATACAGCAACATAAACCATGTTATTTTAGTTTTAGAACAAATTAAATACTTTTTAAATTACTAAACAAATTTTTAAATTTACCGCGGGAATTTGACACTTTTGAAACCGAATATTATCGATGTCGGTCGTTGATGTCAGTAGTGTATCAAACATGGCCGCTAGCGACGATGAGCCTATGCACCATTTATACGAAGTTTTTACAAGTTGTTTCAATAAAATAGCAAATAAGGCACCTGGTAAGTACATTTTTACATTCTTTTAATAATTCTCTATCCATTTTTAATAAGAAATGAACAATAAATGTTTATTTTAAGTCTTAAATCGTAACGCGTGCAACCCAAAACATCATAACAGCTTTTCTTAAATATCCAAATTTCGGTTGCATTCGGTATTTTTAAGTAAAAATTACCTCCAAATGTGTTAATTCTTATAATTTTGATTCTTAATAAGTTATAATTTTTCGTTTAACTTATAAAGTTTCATAGTTTTCAAACAGGTTTTATTTTCTGTCAGTTTCAAGTGCTATTGTCATTGTATTGTGTCTGGTTAGATGTTTATTTACATTATTTTTACCCCTAAACAATAAATTACCTTAGTTATAGTTGCCGAATTAAAATTGAAATAAATTTGGCTTGATTGTAAATTTCTGTTACAATAATAATTTAGGTACATTACATAGCTGCCAATTTGTTTATGCGCTTGTTTTTAAACTAGACATTTAAAAAAATTGTTTAAAACTCGTTTCTTAAATTAACAATTTATATATTTATTTTATAATAACGCTTTAAGTGGACCATGTTACATGTTACAAATTTTTAGCATAATTTTGTTTCTACTTTTACAAAAGTCCAATTAAAATTTTGTTAGATGCTGGGAATTTGTGAAGAAAGTGATAGGTTTTGGATACATAAAATGTGCTTTTAATTCGCTAATTGTTTATCGGGGAAAATAATTGTCGACAAATTTATCGCATCAAATCGAGATAGTTGTTTTCAAAAGTTCACATTTATCAAAATTTGTTTTATTAATTTAAAACAATCGAAGCTCCAAGTATTGTTACCGTGGTACATACTGTGGACATTCATGTGCTGGTTTGAACGAATGTTGAATGTTGAACGAACATTATCATTTTACACAGTAGGTACATGCTTATTTTGTTAGTTTCAACTCGACTTATGAGTCTTTTGAGTTATGCTCACAATTTTATCTTTTATCGTGTTTTATTTTTATTGGCAATATCGATGCATTTTAATTGATTAGTCTTTCAGTTTTTCCGCCAAAAAAGAAGATATCAATAGCATTTACCTATTTCTATTCCTTATGTTCTTCATGTTTACAAGAATCAATGGATTATAATTTTCTTAGAGCATTAATTCATTAGCAAGTTATTTCTAGTAGTAATTTCTGATTAATTTTGATTTATCTCTCACGTGCAATTTTCTACATGTTGCTTTTTCCTCTTGAAAAATCTGAAAACCGTTGTCTATCTTCAAGTTTCCTTCAGGTGTATTTTTCATCTTGATAATTTCGATAATCCTGTTTTGATAACGTCTATATCTTTTCAGTTGAAATTATTTTCTGTGTATTTTCCTCTTCAATAGATAATCATCCCTCTTTTTAAACAGGTTTAACTTGTAATCAAGGAGTTGAAATAAATGTTAAGGGTGCCCATTATCCTTTTGGCAAGTTTTGCGGTTAATTTATTCAAAAGTGCCCCTAATATTTTAATCACTTTTACTCTGTTTTTATACCATAAACGTAGATAATTGTTGAAAATGTATGACAAAGTTTAAAGATCTGTTAATTGATTTATTTGCAAAATTTGTGCTTCAATTAGGGTGACAATTCGTTTAGAAACAGGTCAATTGAATAAGTTCAACGATTTGTTGCCCGTAAAATTACTATACTATTATATTAAAAGACTTGCATAATAATTATTATTGTGATTGTCAATTTGTTTCTTAACATTTCAACCGCTATCTCTACATTTAACATGCTGTACGATGATACTCTCGATTATAATAAATTTTATAATTATTATTAACTTTGTACTTTAAGTATCATTTTTTACGTCTTTTGTGATTACTACCGCCTTTGTGCTAATTAGTAATTCTGAAAATTTTGTTTAAATTGTGTCACTAATTTTTTATTGAAAAATAATTTTAAATTTTTGGAAAAATACCGATGCATAGTAATATGTACTATGTACAGTTGTACAGCCACAAAAGAATTTATTAGAGTAAGTGGAGACTTTCTTCTTTTACCCATAGTGACCAATAATTATTTCTTCAACACTACATTGTAGGTACTATGATAATATATATTAGTACTATACCTATTATTTGAGGTTTAAAGTAACCATTCAAAGTATATAAACGTTTTACTAAACTGTTAATTAATAATCAATCCTTAAATGTACAGTAATTGCAACTTACACCGATTGTTTCTATGAATTCTAGTATAATTTTTATATATTTATTTATACATAGGTATAATGCATTATTTAGTGGCTTGATTGTAGTACAAGTTGCTGTTTTTTATTTAGAGCTACAAGTAGTAGTTGTGATAATAGGTTTAGTTATAGGTTATTATAAAACTTAAGTTAAGGCTTTTCAATTGGTCGGAGAAAAAATTATTAGAAATTTTAGCCCATTAGTTATTTAATGGTTTACCTATACTCTCTCGCTTATGCTTACTTCTAAGTGTATTGTTACTAAGGACCATCATTTAAGATGTGTAAAAATAGTTCATCTAGCTCTCGCTCACTTTACGTTTTAATAGGTATGTATGAAATTCTCCATTAAATTTTGATTTTAACTTCAACATGGTTTTGGGTCGGAAGGTATTGAGCTGGCCGTGTCGGTCTGTTTGTGAGTAACTTTTCACAACCTAAACGGTTAAAAGCTGACATTTTAAATGAGTGTGCGTATTGGATAGTTTGATGGTTCTTTATGGAGAAGTCGATAACTAGAAGAGATGTGGAAAAGTGGATGGCGCATCTTTTTTCTCTTTTCTTGAGTGGAGCTCAATGGCGAAAACCGAAATTCGTGATCTTTTTTTGTTTTGGGCCTATCAGCAAAATTTCGATTTTACAAGTTTTCGCTAAATGTCTATATATCTCGGTGAAGTTTATTAGCGAAAACTTGAAAATCGAAATTTTGCCGATAGGCTCAAAACAAAAGAAGACGCGAATTCCGTTTTTTACCATTGAGTTCTTCTCATAAAAAGATAACGAGAATGCGTCATCCACTTTTATCGAACTTTGCCCACCCTGTACATATGTCTTTCTGTCCGTCCGGGAGCAACTTTTACAGTCCACTCACTATAAGGACCACAGAAATCAAATTTGAAATTCCGGCAAATTTTGGAGAGGGGGCTAGTCAATTATAAGCATAAGGTGTCTGTATAGGTCTCTCTTCGGTTATGAGTTATGACAATATTGATAAAAAGTTTAGTTATTTCGAAGTGACTTTGTGACTTTAGCTACGGAGGAGCAAAAATACATAATAATAATAATAATACATAAATTCAAAATAATTATTTAAAAAACAAACATTTGTTTGGTGGAAAACAAATTTTCTCCTTTAAAGTTTTTTCACATGTGTGTGTGTGTGTGTGTTGGGGTTCATTTGCAACGTATTAGAATTATCTAATTAATTTACCCTAACAATTTAAGAATTTGTAAAACATTTCAGGTTTTTTGCAGGGCTTCAACCATTTTTAACTAAGCTCCTTCGTAGCTAAAGTCAGTTTGGAATATCTTAATAAAGAGTAATGACCTTTTAAGTGCTTGAACTTTTACCAATAATAAAAATTATAACAAAAGCGCTCGATTTTAAATATGGGCTCAAGATACCTCCGACTACAGAGAAAGGGAAACTTTGGCTCTCATGCCACTTGTAGTACTACAAAAGTGTAAAGCTTCTGTGGGTGCCGCAAGTTTATGGAATGTTTAACTTATTTAATGATCTTGTCTTTGACAAGTTGATCATTTGTTAAGAATAAAACTAATTTACCTCTGAACTTCAATCAGTTCTAAAGAATCCGCTAATTATTTAAATCAAATTGATAAGAAAATATTGGATAAAGATGACTTAAACTTTTTGTTAATTTTCTTTAAAATAAAATTTTTAAGGACACGGCTCGTGAGGTTTTCTCCTACCATGTACCCTTGCTGAAACCCATATTCCATAGTAGACGTGTTCCTGTTTTTAATAACATCTGAAGAGAGCGCCTACCAACATTTCCTATTTTATTTACGAATTCTCAAGTAACGTAATGGTTTTTTTAAATATTTTCTTGGTATCATTTTGATCTAATTATAGTATGTTTCTCCCGAGTTGTCATTTGAAGTTTCTAACTTGGAACCATCACAAACGTCTGCCAATTTTACAACAAATAAGGTTATTACAACTCAAATCAGAAAGAGCTCGTAAGGCTTAGAATTGATGTAACGACGGAGAACTAAATGAGAGGCAAAATATTCTCGTTTCAGTGGCGCGAAATTAAAGCTCTTCACACTAAAAGTGTTCGTTGGCTAGTACGGTTCTGGTCTTCTATTAAATACTATCCAAATAAATGGATTGTTATTTGTATTGATGAGGACGTATTTGGGTTGTTTATCGATTTAATTTACTTTGTTTTTATCGACGATGAATTCGCATTAGTTTAGCGCAATTTCTTTTTTGCTTATTGAAGTAGGTCAATTGTGGTTTGTTACAATTTAATAATAATATCGTTAAACTGTTTAATTTATTGATGGTGTTTAATGAACTCACAATTTATTTTGGATAAGAATCAGTTCGACAATGTAGTTATATTAAATAATCGTAATCTATTATTTATCGCTACTGCGAGGACTTTAGCGTATGGTCTTATTTTCTCCTAACAGTCGAAAAAAAAGCTTTTTCCCGGTGTTAAAATTTTATTCGTCCAAGTTAAACGGTCGAGTAAGTTGGGAATGTAGTTTTAAAATAAGTAAAAAGAATGCCAGACTGTTTTGACGCAAATTATTTTTGCGTAACCGAAATATGTAAATCAATTATATACGTTCTTTTTATCTTCACAAAGTCGACTTACTACTACTAGTATAATTGAGGCATTCAGGAAGTGAACTTGACGAGGTCATTGCCGCATCACAAATTTTCCATGTTGTACCATTCTCCCCTAATGATTAGGGAAAATTTGAGCTTGTCGATGAATCAGGGATGAATCCGTTACCTAATAGTGTTGTTCTAATGAAAAAACGTAGCTTAAGACACTCGGAACAAGTTATAGTTTCAAACATTTTTAATCAGTAGATCAGTATGTACACTACGTGCACTGTATTTTAGAAAATTTGATAGGCGATTTCTGAAGACGTCTCGAAAATAGTTTTTTTCTTCTAAAACATCACACGTCTGAAAGCAGAGCCGTAGTTGCTAAAATACCAAAATTTTCTTACTGCTCGTTGAGAGTTTTTTTCTCAGAAAAGGGCTGTTTTTAATTTTTGAAAATTAACTTACTCCGTTGAGAGGCTCTAGCTCTATTATAGCTTTGGCTTCTTAAGTAGAATCATAGTAATAGTATAAACAATTAAATGAAAATTATGATTTAAGTATAGTCACCGCTCGGGAGACAATGGCACACAACCAATTGTAAAATTGTCTAGTATAAAGATTCGAGATTATGTTTCGGACGGCGAACCTCACATTATCTCGCAGGTCCATGCGTTGGTGCCGCTCAAATAATAATGTAATGTATGCTCTTATTGCTCATTGCTCATGCTTTACGATAAGAAAAGTTTATTGGACTGACTTGGAGTGCTCTTTTATAGTTTTAAAACGGGACTTCTAAATTTTTTCAAGTCGAAATTGCATTATAATAAAAGGACTTCCTCTAATCTCTTAACTGATTAGTGGAGCTTACGCCTAAAAAATTGGAATGTCGGATTTATAAAAAGTCAATCTTTCAGTTCCCGCAATTCAAGTGGATGATGATCTATTTTTATCTATCTGACGCCTACGTTTAACTATAAACTAGTAATGTAATTATCAAAACAAAGTTATGGTCCAATCAAAATTATATATATTTTAACATTCTTAAATTAACTCGGGCCGTTTTTAAATTCGCCGTAATTGATTGTCCTCCGCGATTAATTTGACAAAATTGGAGTTTTGTCCAATAAATTTTTTCCTTGCAGATCAAATAATTTATTTGGAAAAGTGGAAATCGTTTTGTTACTTTTTACAAAAATATTTTTTGAAACAAATTAATTATTATTTAGGTGTTTCCTGCTTGTAATAACTAATAAGTAACTAACAGTAGATTTTTCAAGATTAAACATTATTTGATTAATTTTTATTCCATAAAGCTCGCCAAGTTTTCGAAAAATGGCAATTTAACTTTATTTATGGCAGAATGAAATTAAATTTTCTTAAAATTACGACGTTTTATGTCTTAAAAATTGTGAGTTCGGAGGGATAATATATCCTTATAGGTGAGGAGAGATCATTCGATTTGTTCTCGTTTATTGTGTATTTTACCTGTACCATCTGTTGTCTTTTTAAGGGCTTCTTTCTTGATACGATTTAAAAATCTTTGGATATTGGGTTGTATGTTGTATATTATAAGATGGTGTTACCTTTTATTTTTTTAAGTTACTCGTTACTCGAAACCCACACTCGTTCGTTTAGCATTTTGTTTCGCCAGTAATTTTCTTTATCTTTCTAGTACTAATAGTAGATGAATGAATTAGCAACTGAATTTTATAGTTTAAACATTGTTTAACTAGACTTTTGTCTCACGTATAGAGGGTGTTCAATTTTAGTTGCTATCTTGAGCACATAAAACCTACAAGGTTACTTAGATTGGACAACAATAATTACTATTTTATAAGAGTGATCAGTGGCTCTCAAAATACGCAACGCAACTTTCTTATTTTAAATGGAAACAGGTATTTTTTGTTTTTTTATTCAAAAGAGTATTTTATTTTGAATTCAACGATATAAATAAGTCTTATCTTTACTCTTTACATCACAAAATAATTGCAGAAGTGCAATTTACTATTACTATATCATTTTTATAGAAATCTCACAGTAGCTAGAGTGCTATGGATGATAATTGAACATTATTATTTAGTTTATCACTTGAAAAAAGAAATACACAGCATTTAAATCAGTACCCGGGCCCTTTCAGAGAAATTCTGGGGCCCAGGACAACTAATATTTTAGGAGCTCTGCAAAATTTAAATTTTTGGGATGAGGCCATGTAATGGCGTAGATATACTTAAAAGTAGTGGTTAGTGGTTAAATTTCGTGAGAAACCTATACATACAGGAATTTTACTAGCGATTGATAGTGTTTCCAAAAAAGATGTTTCACAAAAACAAACTATAAAAATTAGGAATTTGATTGCTATATTATTTCATATACTAAACCAAAATTATTGTTGGAGAATTACGGGGCCCCTGAATTTGACCATTAAATTTTTTCTACTTTTTCTAATTTCTGTCTTTGCCTTCCCCTTTATGTTTTTCTAACATATTGAATTGCCAAGTTGAGGTCTCTAATACTGCGAGACCCGGGGCACCAGCTCTTCTTGCCCCCCCCTCCTCCCGTTAGGCCCTGCCAGTACATATTACCAATATTGACATTATTTAGATCTTTGAAAAAATGAAAAGTAAATTTTAATCAATTTTATAAAATTAATTATTCTAATTTTTTTTGCATTTTCAGTAAAATTATACATTTCCCAACAAACAATATTGACTAATGAAATTAAAGAATAATGTTCAATTGTTATCATTCATAGCATGCTATAATGAGATTTCTATAAAATTGATATAAATTATGATTTTGCGATTATTTTGTGATGTAAAGATATGGGTTATTTATATCGCGAACTCGGAATAAAGTACTCTTTCGAATAAATATGTGCTCATCATATTTAAAATAAGTTGTATGACGTATTTTGAGGACCACCGGTCACAACAAACAATTGCATCTTTCATTGCATTTGCTTTCTAATCTACGTAACCCCGTTGCTTTTATATAGTCCTCGAGATAGATCGGTTGACAATTAAAATCGAACACTCTGTATAGATTAGTTTATACATAGTCTCTATAGAGACACACTTTTAGTGCGCAACTACTGCTGGAAACTTGGTGAAAACATTACCTTTTTTTTTTCAAAATACAAAAATTTTAATTTCTTTTGAAAACTTATCTCTTTTATAAGAACTTTTTTGACGTGTGTATGCGGAATCTGGCGAATTTTCGAACTGTAGTTATTATAACACATTGTATGCTCGTATGGCAGTTAAGGGTGGTGACTTTTCAGAGGAGGCTAGGGAGGCTCAGTCTCTCTAACGAAAAACAGAAAATTTACAGCGAGCATTGTTATTTGAAATTGAAAACCAACTCGACGATTTTTACAAAAACTAAATTAGGCCGCGCCCCCTTTTGTTTTCTTGAGCCTCCTCAATTTCGAAATTGATGAGCCGTCCACTGGTTACTATAGTAATCAAAAACATATTCAAACATTTTTATCGTTAATGTCGACATTTCATGGCTCAAGAAACAAAATAATGTAAAAGAAATTTTCGTCTGTTTGTATGTGTGTGTGTGTGTGTCAGTTTAGTATCACGGCTCCAAAACTGTCGCACTGAATAGAAATTATGGATCAATTAATTAAGACTTAATTGCCTTGCTGCTAAAGATTGGAGATATTGTGTCAAAATTATAAATATCTTTACTATGTATGTAGTATTTTAAAAAATTTCTGAAATCTAAAAAATATTTGGAAATTGTAAGGGTAGTTTTTGAGAAAATTTTAAATACGTAAGTGTTTTTCGGTTTTAAGATTTGTATTGCCATAGCATTGCCAAGCTGACTAAAGGTCCAGCATTAACGACTTTTTTAAAAGTTTGGTATTTTGGCCGTTGTTCCGTTTTGAAATTTAAACATGGGGCTCTTTATCAAACTATCTCCTCTTACAATTTTGATAAATGTTTTGAATGTTTCAACCATTCTTAATAAAATTACCTAACAAATCTCTGGGATCATTTAAAGTTTTTTTTTGCTTTAATGACGATTTTACAGCTCCTATAGAATTTCGAAGGCTTGAAAACAATACCTGCCGTGAAATTTTTATTTTAAAAATTTTTACTTTGCTATTTTTCAAATTTTATCAAATTTTTTTGCATAACTATACGCGCGAGTTCTCCGATTTGCTACAGGCCGATTTTTTTATTTACGTTTGGAATCTTGAAAAGCAAGGGCTTTGAAGTTGAATTTCAGGAAAATTAATGTACAAATTGACTTGATTTTGAAAATCGTTTTTCAATTTTCCTGAAGGTCCCGCGATTTAAAATCGTCGAATGTATCGTGTCACACAATATGGTTGTAAATATAAATATAGAAGGAAGAGCACAGTAACATTTTCTTTGTTTCGAGTAGACACACATATAAATTTTATACACAAACGTAAAATAATGTAGATATAAAATGAGAATCGAAATTGTTGTACAGCATAAAATTGACATACTGTTTTAAATTTATTCTTAGTTTTATGTAATTGCAATATATTTTTACGGTTTTTAATGACGATTACTTCTATTTTTATTTTAAAAAGCTTTATTGCTAATGTTGATACCATATTGTGTATTTAAACTTAAACTATAATTACATATACCGTTAAATTATAGTTGTAAATTTCACGTATTACTCTCATAATTTCTTAATTTTAATTTAACTCTTATTATACCAATAATATTTAATTTAACCTTTATTTTACGATATCAACGAACCGGAAGCAGGTATTAATAAATATGGATGCTAAGATATAGTTCTACTTATACACGAGACACGAGGGGTTGTTAAATTGGAACAATGTAAATACTTAGTTTTTATTTACGAACGAATTTTGCAAACAGAAATGATGAAAGTGTCGAAAAAAGTGACCAGGCTAGGCTTTTAGGCTCTTTTCACATCAAAAAGTAACCAAGACTCAAACAACCGTCACACTAAATGAAAGGTAATCATAAGAAAAGTTTTGATTTGAAATTTAATTTAACATAAACTAATTTAAGTTGTTTGTTTATAAGTTGTTAGCTAAAATGATAATATTAATCCATTTCCGACAGTATGTGAATTAATTTCCTAATTATACACTAAATATTGATTTGCGAGAGTGCAATAACAATAGCATTTGGGAATCGAGTTTGAATTTGAATTACATAATTTTTATTTATTCCAATTTGAATTAATAACTTGCCGATTACACGACGATTAAAATTGTGCAATTTGTGAGATTTACGCCTTTTTGAGTAAGTACAGTGAAAACTCTCTGCTCTCTGCGGACAGCCCTCTTAAACGGGCAAATTTTTTGGAACGCTATTTTTACTTTTCACTTTAGGTAGTACTCTATGTCTCAACTATCGGAGTAGCCCTTGAGCCCTTGAGTAGTTACGTTTTCGAACATTTCGGTTTATTAAGGGTGTTTTTTGGAGTTTGGAACTTTTGATTGAAACAGTCTTGATTTCAGTTATCATGTGTCGAAGTTGAGTGGTTATTTTAATAAAGTAGTGTTTGCCATTTCATCGTGCAAAGATTGACATCAGAGCAGCGGAAAATTTTTAAGTAAAAATCTTGGTTTAAGGCCTTATCCAGTTCGTATAAGAATTGAAGCCGCGAGACCATCGTTTTGGGCATCTATTTGGCAAATGAGCAAAATTTTGTTCAGTGATGGAGCTCATTTTTGACTCAATGGCTGTGTAAATTAACGAAATTGTTGCATTTGGTGTGAAGGGAATCCACAAGCGAATCCTCAAATTTCAAAAAAACAACATTGTGTGTTTTATTTGCGAAATCAGACGACTAATGCTTGAAAGATGATCGAAAATTAGACCTCCAAGATACTCCATAATATACAGGGTGTTTCCCATAAGTGCGTCATAACTTCAGGGGTTACAAGAACTCAAAAGAAGTCTTTTGACCCCAATTTTGTTATACCGAAAGTTCCCCCATTCAGAGTTACAGGGTGTTTTTGCTGAAATTTTCAAATTTTTAAAAATTTATTGTGACGAAACGAAAGCAGTTGATAAAATAATTTTTGTGGAGACGCCTTCTATGAGATAGATGTGGTACTTTTGTTTTTCAACTGCCAATATGGCGGACTCTAGATGGCTCTCATCGAAATATTAATGGGATTGCAATAAAATTTTGGATACATGGGTTTCTTGAAAATTCGTCGACAAATCTGATATTAGAATTTCAAAATTAAAAAAAAATGACAAACGCGTAACCTGAGCGATAAAATTCTTTTTACCCAATTTGATGAAAATTACACTGTAGGTACTTTCGAATATTGGCTTTCGAACTATCAAGCCAGAATTTCAAAATTTCATATAGAAAAAAAAATACAGCCATTTGAAAGTAATTAATTTATAAATTTTAAAATCAAGTGCCTACTTTATAAAATATTTCCTTCATTTGTACTGATATTAGTATGTTACTAGATGATAGTATGATATTAGAAGCAACCCTGTATTAGAGCCAATAGCGGGCGTCATCTGCTCAAAATAATATTCAAACTCTAAATGGCAAACGATTTTCTATTAAATAAACCCAAAATTCCATTCATTTGGTCAAATTATACATCATGTTTTATTTGAATTTAAATTTCCAAATTGTGTAGTTAGCCAGATTACCAGCATACCAGGGGCCATAAGGTATCATCGAAAGTTTTCGACTTGCATTTTGCAGTTGACTTTCATTCCTTTGCATTCGGAATTCGGAAGTTACCAATAATTCGCTGTTGAATTAGTTGTGTCTTTTATTAATTTAAGCGCTTATTCTTCATTCTTGCAATAACTGCTGGTTCTAGTTATATCTAACAAGGTTATGATTAAGTTGTTATTTTAGTGCAATTTTTTAAGGGTCATGAATCTAATTAATGAGAAATGTTTAGATTAGAAAATGATTAATGAAAATATAACTTAGTGACCTGAACTTAAGTTTATGTAATAATTATGTTTCCTAAAATCGACTTCAATCGCGAATTGTTTAAAATAATATCGTTATACTTATTTTACTTTGTTGTTAAAACACAAAACCAATGAACCACAACAACAGCTCTTTAGTTATTAGTTATTACCATCTTGCGCTTAAAAGAAGATAAACAAGCCAATTTATCCATTCTATTGTCGTTATATAATTAGGGAAATGCTATTCTCAAATTTTCTCATTAATAATTTTGAACTGCTTAAAATTGAAATTTTTTTCTCTATAAATCGTTTAAATTAAACGCAACACGCGAGGTTATTAGGAGAGCCGTGATAAAAGTCGAACTATTTTTGATGTCACTTCTTTAAAAAAAATCAAATTACAAATATTCTGACTTTGTCGTCAAAATTTGTATTGATGTCGTTTATAAGATTGATTATTTCGGTGCACAATCGTCTCTTATACTTGCATCGAAGAACGAAACGAGCTTTAATCGATCATCTTGGTATCAATTTCGAAGCTATTGTGCGCTACCATCAGATTTTAAAAGTGGAGTAAACTTTTAATAATTATTGTTAAGACCCCCTTTTTGGAAGGTCGAAGTTTAAAAAATGTTTCGATTTGTATAGGAAGCCCGATACGTTTGGTGCAAAAGTTTTCTTGTGGTTCGGGCCGGTTTTGTTTGCATTAGGAAACAAACTATTAGTGCTACTATACTTACTACTACTACTACCTACTACTTCAATTTATGTTTATAGAGGTCGTCACAAGTTAGACACTCCGTGTTCATTTCATATGGGTCATATTCTTATTTAATTATGTTTAGGATTCGACCCTACGACTTGTACAGTTACGGTTCAATTTCCTTATATAAAGCATTTATACCATGGATGACGCTTTGAACTTGAACATGCTCAACATATATGTGAAGGGAGAAAGTACCATACACCCACTAAAACATAAGCGAGACGAAGGTATATTATGTGTCATTTTAATTGTGTTGTATTACCAACCATTTAACATCTGCCTTTTCTAACCAACCGAGTCTTTGCTTCGGCAATTATTTTCCTCCTTGTATTCTTAAGTTGACTTTTTCGTATTTTTTTTTCGTGTTTGGTTGTTTTCTTACTTGGTTCGTTGACTCACTAACCTTTAATTTATTTTAGGGTTCATTAGATGGGCTAAAATGGAGCAAAGTTGAATTTTTTTTCTTGATTCGAGTTTTTGAAACGATTTCAAGTTAAGTAATTGTGACTGCGATATTTCGGTTTTTAGTGGTAAAAGCCACTGATGGTTGCTTCTTTATTTGAAGATTATAATAAATATGTTGTGGGTACTATGTATTAACAATGTTGCTAAAGTCTAAAGTCTTCGTTAAACTTTAATTAATCATTAGTGGGCCACGGTTGACAAAAAGCTCGATGCGGCTCGTTGTATGCTACAAGTTTTAGCTTCTTCTCTCGGCCCTTAGAACATACTTTCTCTAGCTTTCGGCTCTCGACACACTCGTCGTTATTTCCAATAATAATTCAAATAATCAGGCGTATTCTATATCATAACCTCTAAGAATAGTGGGAAACTTGTGCGTTAAAGAGATAGAACGAGAACGTAAAAGTTTCCCACTATTCTTAGAGGTTATGATACAGAATACGCCTGATTGCACATTGAAATCTGCACATTATCGAGTGACAATTGCAAGACAGAATTCACTTTAGTTTGGCCAGCATTCATCCTCTACCTGAATATATCGTGCACTCTCCTCAAATATCTCATTTTATGGGTGTATCGCTAAAACGGCTGATGTGGCCATAACGGGACTTTTTCGTCGGGTTAAAATTATTAAAAAAGATATCAGAAATATTACTTAACAATAGTATTCTCAGAAACTCTCCCTGATTTCAAAAAACTAAAATTATACGGGGTGTTTCTTTTTGAAATAGGAAGCTAATATCATTTCCGGTTGAACAGGAAGTACAAATATTAAATGTTTGGTATCACTAGATAGCTAATATTACAATCTTTTTAATTACCTAAAATATACAGGGTGTTGTATTATAAATAGAAAAGTTAACTCAATTTCAGGTTAAACCGGAAGTTAAAATTTAACATAATATTTGGTATCATTTGACAACTAATTTTATAATATTTTAAAAAGTCTTTAAATATGCAGGGTGTTTCAAAAACTTTTTTGCTGGGCTAATTTGTATTTAACCGGAAGTGTTTTTTAAACCAAAATGGTAAGCAATAATATAAATTTATGGAATAAATTAATATATCAACTTGCAATTACATACAAATTTTTTACTGGGTACCAAAGTAACCCTCTTATTTTCAGCTACCCTGTATCGATTTCGTTTTAAAGCTTATTTTTTAGTAGTTTTACAACACTGCTGTTACTGGCATCACACAGTGGATTTTAAAGAAACCTCTAATTGAAATATCATGAAATTTTCGTTCGAGAGATTATGTAACTCGCCGCTCCGCGGTTCCTGAATTAAATTCTCATCTCGCGAAAAAACTTGTTGCATCTCGCACTCGGACACCATTAGGTCTACACGTCTACAGATACCGTTGAGATCTCTAATTGTAGAAAATTCGATCTACTTTAAAAAATCATAAACGGCACTTGCCGCAAAATTTGTCCTTAAGGGTCAAAATTTACCCTTATTGTAATATTTAATTATAAGATTAAAATATCCAACCCCATCTTTAATTAATTACGTATTGCCTATAGTCAAATATTTGTCATTATTTTCGCCAAAATGTCTGAACAAATTTTTTTCTGTTATCTGCTCCTTTTTAATAAATAATTTTCCCTTATGCATGTACGTTGTACGAGTAGGTAGTAGTCTTATAATCACTTTAGTTTCAATTGTTTTCAACCCAATTATTACTTTCGTTTAAGAAGTCGCACACTTTATGTGCGCATAAATAGCGTTTCGAAAGATCTTTAGACCGTCCAAATAAACGTGGATTCAGATATCTCAAGATTTTAATAAAAGATTGTCGGAATACGCACATTTACCGCACTTTTCACTTCTAGAGAAACATTTACTTATTAATTTTATTCAGTTACACGTATACTCATTTCTTTATTTTTTTGAGAAACGCTGGAGGTGTTAAAGCTCGCACAATAATGAAGTTTCTTTACGCTCAGTATCGGGTTACGTAGGAATAATTACTTTTGTACTTTGTGGATGTTTAAAAATTAGTGTAGGTATTAATAGTTGTGTGTAGTTGGTTATTTCAAGGTGTTTGCTCGTTTTCTACAGAGTGTTTACGGTCTTATTTTGTTTCTTGTAATAGTCGATAATACATGTCAAAAGAAGTCCAAAAATGTCAAAACACCTTGGTAAAAGTTTTATAATAAGAGAAATAATAGATGTTTTGGTTTGTAAGAAAATAATTAATTAGTTAAATGAAATCAAGTAGTGCACTTCAATAAGTTGCAAGAATTTTATAAAAACTGCTCCAAATTATCACCATGGTGTTGTATGCAAAGTCTTGCTCGACGTGTCCATGATCCAGCGTATTCTTCTAGGTCCAGACCTTGTTGACGAATTAAGGCCGCTGTTGCTTCTACCCGGCTGCGGAGATCCTGGAGGTCGATAATTTCGGTGGTGTACACCATGGCCTTCATAAGGCCCCACAAATAAAAGTCCATGGGTGTGAGGTCTGGTGACCGAGGAGGCCAAGGGATAGGACCACCTCGACCGATCCATTTATTCTCAAACACAGTGTTTAGATGTTGACGAACTGCATGGCTAAAATGCAGTGTTTGAGAATAAATGGATCGGTCGAGGTGGTCCTATCCCTTGGCCTCCTCGGTCACCAGACCTCACACCCATGGACTTTTATTTGTGGGGCCTTATGAAGGCCATGGTGTACACCACCGAAATGATCGACCTCCAGGATCTCCGCAACCGGGTAGAAGCAGCAGCGGCCTTAATTCGTCAACAAGGTCTGGGCCTAGAAGAATACGCTGGATCATGGACACGTCGAGCAAGACTTTGCATGCAACACCATGGTGATAATTTGGAGCAATTTTTATAAAATTCTTGCAACTAATTGAAGTGCACTACTTGATTTCATTTAATTAATTAATTATTTTCTTAAAAACTAAAACATCTATTATTTCTCTTATTATAAAACTTTTACAAAGATGTTTTGACATTTTTGGACTTCTTTTGACATGTATTATCGACTATTACAAGAAACAAAATAAGACCGTAAACACCCTGTATAAAGCAAACTTTAGCAGTGGTTATTTAATAGTAAATTTAAACTTTGAGAGTTCGAGAAGATCAGAACATGCTTATGTTTTTGCAGCTGGGTGCCACTTTCTTCCGTCATTTAGTTCCATTCTTGCATTAACTACATATTAATAACTTAATTCCCATTGGTGCTTTGTTGTAATATACGATAGTTTGCTAAAAATTATTTTCAGATATAATGGTTTGAGATTAGTGGATTGGATTGGATAGTGGAGTGGATTGATGGGTGAACATTTTTGCGATCCTTGTGTCACATGTCTGTGTCTATCGAGCCTCTGTTATGTAGGGTTGATTCCCAGAAGTGAATGCATCATCTAGGCGTTACGTTTATAGTTTTCACTCTCATCTCAACATTTTTTCGTAGGGCTAGGCAAAGTATCAATACTTATTCAAATTTTTTGACGGTATCGCCTGACAATGCCAAGAGTCTAAAGTCTAAAGTATCGAGGTATCGAAAGTATCGAAGGTATTGAGGTATCAAAAGTATCGAAGGTATTGAAAGTATTAGGATATCGAAAGTATTGGGGTATCGAAAGTATCGAAGATTTCAAAACATTGTGTATCGAGGGACAGCTTCCATTTTCACTAAATGTACAGTAGACACATTCATGTTGTGTGCATTCTGTATTGGATAGGTACCGGAAGAAGAAATACTACAGTACCTCGAAAAACACGGAGTGCTTGTAACTAAAGAACTTTTTTTACTGCTCATCACATCGTTGCTTTCGATACCTCGATACTTTCAATACCTCGATACTTTCAATACCTCGATACCTTTCGATACTTTTGATATCTCGATACTTTCGATACTTTGATACTTTTAACCATTAATGGTATCAATATTTGATACCTGATTTACGGTATCGTTCAACTCTATTATTTAGCATTAAGGCCCGTCCAGACGCTAGGACTTGGTGCGTAGCTTTGTTGCACCGTTTTGTTTGCACAATGTTCGTACAATGTTCGCACAATGTTTGCGCAAACATTGCACGGTTTTGTTGAGTGGTTTATGGGTAGCCTAGGGGCAAATAAGACAAAACTTATTAGATTTTATTACTTTTGCTTCTTGCTACCCCTAAAAGAAAATGTTAATTCATGTAAAATATTCGTAAAGGTTAATTTTATCTACATATTTTTAATAAAATTAAAATATTTTTTTTAGAATTTTAGAATAAATAACAAAATTTAAAAATTTGTGTATTTGGGTAGGTATACAGTACAATAATACAGTAAAGGCAGTATTGTAAAGAATAGACCTACCGGTCAGGTAGTTTGGTGCCCAAATTGCATCCGCCCGTGTAAATATAAGAATAGTAAATTTTTGAAACGCAAATTTTTAAATTTTGTTTTTTATTCTAAAATTCTAAAAAAATTATTTTAATTTTATTAAAAATTGATCAAGTTAACCTTTACAAATATTTTACATGAATTAACATTTTCTTTTAGGAGTAGCAAGAAGCAAAAGTAATAAAATCTAATAAGTTTTGTCTTATTTGCCTCTAGGCTACCCATAAACCACCCAATAAAACCGTGCAATGTTTGCGCAAACATTGTGCGAACAAAACGGTGTAACAAAGCTACGCACAAGTCGTAGCGTCTGGACGGGCCTTTAGATGTACCTACGTTGATGCAATAAGTGACCTATACGTTTCGGATATTATGTATGTGAGGTTCCTTTATTTTACTGTATTTTACCAATAACGCATAAATGACACACATGCCTTTTTGAGTCTAAAAAATTTGAAAAACAAGATTTGCTTTCTGTCAGTTCGTCTGTGGCCGCCGACGATAACGAACGTTGATCTTTTTGCGGCAGATTGGTCTTTTTAGTTTTACTTTTTAGATGTAGGCGCCACTGTTTTAGTGTCATTTTATTACTGTTTTACTTTAACTTTATCTTTATTCACTTTTTTATAGTTTACTTGTTTTTCTTTATACGGAGTTCGTTCGGATCTTTAAGATATTGACCCTTCTTGGTACCAAAAAACAGTTTCAAACTAATTAGTTTTAGCCTCGTACCTATACATAATAATGTAATTCTCCGTTATAAAATCGTTTGTTAAGCTTTGAATATTGACTTAATTTTCTTATAAATTATGAAATAACCTCGTATTAGAATTGAGTATCTACTACCATTATTTTCTTGGTCGATCATTAATTTATGCGTAATATTGTAAGTTTACTAATGGAAGGTGTATTTACATTGTACGTTTATGAGCCACAGTCCAGTTTGTTAGGTCCAAGTTTTGATTACCCATCTACAGCTAACATATTCCACTAGTGTCGCTATATACTAATAATTTATCTTAAAATCTTTATTAGTTAATAAGCATTTTATTACTTACGTACCAACATAGTGGAAATTGTGTTTGGTTCCATTACGCGGTACTAATGTACGATATTTGCATGCGAGATGTCTCGTTAAACCGCCTAACGTATTTAAATAAGTTACTTTACCCCTCTGTTCTTTAATAAATGATCGCTTTCAAACTCAAATGTAAAATCAGAGATGCATGAAATTCTTTGCACAAAGGATGCTAATGACATTCTAAGATAACATTTAGATGTGTAAGAGGCACTAGGTTGACCGTAACATTGTTTGAGACATGTCCACCGAAGCAAAATAACAGTTTTGGACTGCTCCGGCATTACCTATTATAAAGTGAGGGCGATTTTAGTCGCTATCGAGAATTCACGAGCCAATCTTAGATGTTGTATGCAAATTATACTAAAGGCCCATTTTTCATTTACTATTTTTTTCGGCGAAAAATGTTTTTCGAGGTTCCAGTTTACGTAAAAAAAATTCGTCAATTACATCAATTTGGCTAATTATATAATTGGATTAAAATCGTAGCTTTAATGTAACTTTTTTTTCCTGAATTTAATGATTGTCGTTTTGAAGTTAAATTTTTAAAAGATAGCAATTTTGAATAATTACGAGTGGTCGTTAGTCGTAAAATTAAACTTGATCTTTTGTATTATTTTTTGAGGTCGTTTAAAACAATTGAGATGTTAAGCTTATCGACATAAAAAAATGGGGATCAACCTCGATGGCGAGAGGAAGAATTCGTAACATTCTGTTGGCGATGATTCTCATTATAATAAAACTATAATTACTGGTGAAAATTAAAATAAAAGATACGCTTGATAAGCTTATGGTTTTTTATTTAAAGTTATTATTTGTTTATATAAAAGAGCTTAAGTAGTTTGAATTCATTTAATTGTTTTGTTTTAGAAAAACCCGGATTACAACCACCTTATGGAGGAATAGACAACGGAATGGTAAGTTTTTTAAATTTTATATGAAATTTTCAATTTGAGTATGGTTTCTTAAAACTCCTGGGAGTTACTGATGGAATTCTTACAAATCTTTGTACCTTCAATCGATGGTAGTAGAAAATTTATTGTATATCATATCACTTCAAACATTATTTAATTGGGTGCCCCGTTGTGATCATCGAAATTGTATTTTTCACTCCCATCAGTCCCAACTGTTGCGAGTTGCGAGTATAAAGTTTCGAATGGTGCCTTTTCTGATACATCACATTTCAAAATGTTTTCCACCGTAAAGAATGAAATTAGTTCATCTGTTCGGAAAGAGTAGGCATAGAACTTAGAATTATTACCTTCGAGTTTAGCACGCGCGTTACTAGCTCTATAAATAACCATCCTGAACATCATATCGAAAGTTCCGCAAAGGCCCACATGAAAGTGAAAAACATCATCAAGTTTCACTTATAATACCTAAAAGTGTTCACGGATTTCAAAAATGCATAAGTATACAGAGTGTTCTATTTAAATAAATCGTAACTTTGGTGGGTCACACGTTTGTATACATTTATGGGACACCCGGTATGATTGTTTAGAAAATTACATAACCAAAAAATCAAATGATTAACAAGTCTTGAAGTTGTAAGAAAATTTTCCTCATAATATACCATTTTATAACCTCTAATTTGTATACAAAAGCTTGTTGGTCTATTTAAATGTACAATTGAAATAAACACAAGAGAGTAACGTTAATTATGTTAATATTTTTAAATGAAACGTATATATTTTTTTTCGATATTCTTTAAGAGTATCAAATTCTCTTCACAATGATACCAAAAAGCAATTGAATATTTGATAAACTGAAGTCGTGATAAGATTTTTAAAAAATCAATCTAGTGATTAAATTACCATGACAGTACGAAAACAATTAACGATTAATAACAAAAACCAATCACAACCAATCATATGCTTTGATTTTTGTTATTAAACGTTAATTGTTTTTGTATTGCTATGGCAATTTGATCACTGAATTGCTTTTTGGAAAATCTTATCACGACTTCAATTGGTCAAATTAATATTTTATTTAGTATCACTGTAAAGAGAATTTGATACTTTTGAAGTTACGTTGACGTTACACTTTTTACTTTCAATTGTGCTTTTAATACACCAACGTAACAAGCTTTTGGAGTACTGTTAGTTACCTATACTCCATTCAAATTCAATGTGCAGTAAATGTCAACAGTGATGCACGTAACGACTGCAATTGACTGCAAATATTATTCCAACTTCCTAAATATCTAGGCACCACCGAGCCCCTACTCAAAATCTTTAAAAAAATTACATTCTGCAATTTACCAAGATATCTGCATGTGTGTGTTGACGTTTACTGCACCTTGAATTTGAATGGACTATAGGCATAAGTTTTTTCTATCTTTAATAATAACAGAGTAATCTGGATTATCACTTATCACCTGATTACAATCGCCCTGTACACTGTACACTTCTCCATAATGTGTTGAAAAACAAAATTGGTAAAATGTAAAGGATCGTAAGTATACATAATATGATTGCTTTAAATATTTAATTTTGAGCGTGTGGCCGAGTAAAAAAATTCCAACGCCTCCTAAAATTTTTAGTATAAATATTAAGAATGCGAATGTGCTATTTTGTCGCGGAAGTACTAATTTTGATTCGAAACGCAGCTAACATAATTTAGTTCGTGTTTCTATTATTGAAGATAATTGAACATCTTCTTGCATTTTATCTTGTAGATTCGGCATGATTTACTGAACACTATAAAGGTTGTTGTTATACGCTCCGAGTAGGGTTTTTATTACTTGAGAACCCTCGCGCAAAATTACTACTTTTGTCTTTCCAAAGTTACTTACCGGCAAACTTTACCGCTTTTTAACACCATCATCGAGAGGCGGCAATATTTATTTGGATGTTATACTTTTTAGGTATATAAAATGGATATAGTCTACTTTTGAAAAATGCGAACTGAAATTATAATTTCTGTTGGGTAGTTTAATGTGTGTTTGTTGAATAAGTTTCTTTGCCAACTCTCGCTTCTTATACTCACTCTTTTGTTCTTTAGGTAATTTATTTGGAATAATGTTTTGCTGTAAAGCTTTTTGAACGATATTACTTTTAGTTTACGTATTCATTAAAATGTAAAAATTGTACACACCTGAGGCATATTTTGCAATTGAAATAAACTATATGATTTTTATTATTCGTGAGAGATATAATACTGACTTTTGGAAGAAATTAAAAAAGTGTAATTTAACAATATAATATGTAGTACATACATAATATAGTTAAACAATAAAGTTAAGGTGATGTAATCAGTAAATAGCGAATTATTATCATTTTATTTTGTCGTCTAGGTCCAGGGAAAGAAGATTTTAATAAAACATCTCTTGAAATATGTACTACTTTATCAGTTGACTATTATCTTTTCTTGTTGATTGCACTTCTGCCTATAATATCGTATAAAAAGTATTTACTACAACAAACTGTAATGATCCAAGAGCTAGCCACTTTTTATATTATTCCAAAGATTCATTATTTTGATTTAAAAGTACTTTCCGTAGCCAATATTAAATCACTATACCAGGCTATATTAGCCGCGTTACAATAGGACACGCACTCAAATTTCTCCAAAAATGTAGTAAATTAAGTCATTTATTCCAAGGAGAAATTATAATTTAAAAAGAGGGAAAAAATAACGAATCGTTCTATCGGAACAGAGTTTAAGCTGACGAGCGCGTTTATTCGGTACACTCTGATGTTAAAGATCCTCATTTCATCTCCGTTTAGCGCATAAGTGGTAACTTGATAGAGCGAAACGTCGGCAGCGGGCAGCGCGCGAGTTGGTTGAGGGGCAGCGTGCAAATATACTAAATCGATAAGTACAAATTTTTTGAAAATGCAGACTGAAGAACACTGCAAATGAGTTATAAATGGGTCTGCCACTTCTAAGTGGCAGCATTAACTTAGGGGAGGTTCGAGAAGGGTGTGTTTTTGCTCTTTTTTTCAGTTTTTCGCTTGTAACTTGAAAACTAGGCACTTTTTGAGAAAATTGTTTCGACAAAAAAATAATCTACATCGAATTTCTTACAAATTATACCAGTTAGGTTTTTTCTTCAGACGAACGGTTTAGGCGCGTTAAATTTGACAAAAATTCCAAAATTGGCCAAGAAAACTGATTTTTTAAAAGTTGATCACTTATAATAACCCAAAACTAGTTTTGGTTTGGGACGGATTCGAGAGAAGTTGGGTTTAGGGATCAAATTTAATCATAGGGTACCCATATGATCCTAATATTTCTGAATTAATCTCTAAAAGATTCCGTTTGGATGATGGGAGGTTTAATTTGGCCTTTTCGCGCAAGAATCTCCTAACTCGAATCATCTTGTTTACGTTGGAACCGGACAGTGGCAGATCGCGTATTTCATTCTCTCGTTTTCTAAATTGCATCTTTGACATCTGGGGTTGTGTATTACTGTATTACTGTATTCTGAGCCTTAATGTGTACATATGGTACAGATATGCTTGTTTAGTTGCCAGTGTCAGTATTGCTTGTAGACTAGTTAACGACTAGTGGAATAATATACGCAATATGGTACTGAAGACCGTGAAAGGTTGTTTTTCAGAACGGGTCTTTTCGTTTTTAGATCCATCTGTAGAGAGAGTGTTGTACGGGCAGTTACACTAGTTGTCTGTGTGATAGGTCTGATAATTGAGTGTTAAGTAGTGTTTAATCTTTTTTATCGTCTATTTCAATTTCCCGTTTGAAAAATATTGTTTTTTTAAATTTTACTATAATACCGAGGAAATTGTTTGTGATATTTTTACTATTTCATTCGAAGCATTAGCATTGTAATATTTTGTTTCGTGTTGATTTACACCGAAATAAAATTAGTTGTAGAACTAATCTTCAGGAATTTCTTTTGTAATTTGTAAAACAAAAAGCTTAAGTTTCTACTACAAGAACAAATTCGTTGGCAATATACCTTTCGTATATAGATAATTTTATGTATTATGCAAATATAAACAACAATAGGAATAAGTTATTGTTTGTTTTGTACCTAATCTTATAATAGTATTTTCTAATAAAATTATAGTATGTACATAATAATTAGAGTTTAGTAAAGTATGCTAATTTTTTAAATATTCATATTGATTTAATTCAAGTTAATTAATTAATTACCCATAGTCTGATTATTATAACTGGATCCTTGCACCATCAGGCAATACCGTGTGTGTGAAGTAAGATTGTAGTTTCGAAAAACACGTACCTATTGGCGTTTTGTCTTACCAAATTTTAATTTACGCTAGGTTTTGAATAACAATAAATTTTGATAGTAGAGACATAAAATCAGGTACCTACTATTATTATTGTTTACAAAATTTAGTAAAAAGGCGGCACGCAAAACGGAGCCCACGGCGTGTGTGCCCACATATTAACACGCGTTTACTTTACATTAATGACGACAACAACACAACGAACAACAACACAACGAACAACGTAGGTACAAACCGGAAGTACATAATATTGGACTTGTTTACTGTAGCTGTAGCTAATTTCGATATTTTACTTATGGTCTCTCTTATCATAGTGGTTCTCAAATTTGGTAAGGTACTGTCGATTTCTCAATATACCGAAATGACATCTTGACTTTACTTACGCTGATTCGGTCGAAAATAGCCATACATTAAACTTACACAGCAACCTTAGACGTTTGTTCAGAATTTTACCTGGAAGAGGTAAAAAGGGTAAAAACATTAAACAAATGAATTTCTAAGGTTGCTTTGGAAGTTTAATTTATGGCTCTTTTAGACCGGATTAGCGTAAATAAACTCATGTAAAGCCAAAAAGTCATTTCGGTATATTGAGAAACAGACAGTAAGTCTTTACATGCACCTTAAAAGAAGCACATAATATTTTTACGCACTGTCATATCCATACTAAACCACTAATAAAGAATTAGCACTACGCGTTTCGTTACTCGATTCAGTAAACAATGACGTAGGGGTCCAGTTATAATAATCTGACTATATCGAATTAAATTTGTTGTATAATTACCCATTAGATATTGATATTTTATTGAAGCACTTCTAAAACGTTTTGTCGTTTATAGTTTTAGGTTATTCATGTGAATGATGAATTTCTACACCCAAATGCATTCAATGAGACAATTGTGACAATAATTAGATTTATTTCCGGGTCATCATCGTATTAAGTTGTTTAGATCGAAGTGAACAATTTTCAGGAACTAACAGCTTTTTTATTTTGAAAATAGATAAGTAAAATTCAAAACGGATTACGTCCATAATAGCAGTCCTACATAAATAATGTCATTCAATAAGCTCAATGTTGGACAAGTATAGCCTTTTTAATTATGCAAGAATAAATCCTGCACGCTATTGTCGTATTTGTTGCTTGTACATTTTAGGATACCTATACATAATATGGGTCAAAATATACCTAACTCCCAATGCTATAATCGTCTCTTTGGGGCAGTCGATGAAGAAATTTAGATTTTTGATTTGATTTTCTTCCAGAAAAGAGAGTTTTTATTATTAGTATTCGATATATTAGTGGTTGATTTGAGACTCCTAACCGAACTTAGACTTTTTACCTTCCGTTTTTTGTTTTTTCTTGCTTGACAAGCATGCATGTACAATAATTTTGTACAAGCAGACTTTAGCGTCTGTAGGAAAATTTTGTGCAAGCTTTTCACTTGTACACAAGCCGGTGAATAATGGATTAAATTTGAATGATGCAAGCTTGAACTAGCCGAACTTGCGCACGTGAAACGGAACGTGTGTACCAAGAACGTGCCGGCTTGTACAAACAAACGTTGCTCGCGTAGCTCTACGAATGGTGTCATCATGTCCAGCGATCTCGAGAAGGTCAACCGAGAATTACTGGAAGAGTTTATTCCTGCATACGTGTCTTTGGCGAATTAAATCATCAGAGTATCATGATATGGGGCGAAGAAGGATAAAGTATTAAATAAATATAAATTAATTGATAACACAATCACGCTTTTTCATTCACATTTTCATCTAAACAAGACAAAAAGCAGTCAAAACAAGCGCATCGTCGTTCGAGCTAGACATTTTCGTAGTCCAAAGTGATGCTTGTTCAAGCACACTTCTACCGTGTTGTGGCGAAGGGAAATTATGCATGCTTGTACAAAGTGATTGTACATGCATGCTTGTCAAACTTGCAGTTGCGTGTGTAGCAACCTTTACGGGTCTCACTTCCTACGTTAAATCTTCCTCTGATGTGATCCGAAGGTGAAATGGTCAATTTTGAAGCGGTTGCGAGCAGTTTTGGGTAAATTTTTTCGTGATTCCTGGAGAGGAGATCCGGCAAAAAAATTGGAATGTTTCGAGGGGTCACGAAAGATTCTGGTGATCGAGTCGTGGGTCATAAACCTGCAGAGCTCGCGAAGCTAGGCCCAGCATCGGGGCGCAATTTTGGGGATTAGAAATTTGTCCGAGGGACTGACCCGATGTCTCGCACAGCGGAATGGGAAATTTGGGCATTTTGATTAAAGAATTGTGACTGTATTGAGTCAGATTTTGTAATATGGAACAGTTACTTCGCTGTTGGACAAATTCATGTACTAGTCTTGTCTCTTAACTTTCTTTATTGCTGCAAATCCCAGCTGCTTTATCGCTTTAAAATTAACTCATGCAATTTTTGATGTTTGTATAAAATTGCATCATTGTATAGTTTCGAAAACGAAACATAGTGCAGTACATTTACGAAAATGATTCATGATTTTGGTAAGTCATAATAAAGTCAGTGATTTATCCTGTTTAAACTGGCCTGGAGAAGAACTTTGGAGATGTTTGAAAAGTATTGCAAATTTAAACCACTTTTCTGACTTTTTGAAAAGTTATGACTTCTACAATTTTGGTCGAATTGTCTCAAACTTCTAGAAATCAAGTTTTCCTACGAAATATTTGGTTATACGTAAAAGAATCGTAAAAATTTTCAATTTCTTACTTTTTTCTCTGTATTTTTGGTTTCTCGTATTCCGTCTCGTCGTCGCTCTCGTCTCCGTCTTAGGAGGGCAAGGGTAAGGGTAAGGTACGAAGAAGAAGATACGTTTAATCGATTTTAAACACCTGCCGGATTACCTACAATATGAAGAAATACTCGATTGTATAAAATATTGACGAATATTGATGAGGAGAAGAAAACTGCAAGCGTTGCGAGACACGCCGTGCTCGATTAGAAGTTTTCAAAGTTGCATGCGACATGGGCAGCGCAATTTTGGCCTTGGATTGGTTGGCGACCAATCCGATTAATTTTTATTTAATTTTTATACGCATAATTGAATATTCTTTAAAAATCATTAGATTCATCAACAGCTCCGAAGCACCATAAGAAACGACTCAAAAAACCGCCCGAAGTGAAAATTTTCAACTTTGAACACGAATAAGTTTTTTTCTCTTCACCGGAGCGCTTACTGTGACATAAATGATGCATTTGAAGAAGAAATACTAACGCTTGCAACGATCCCAAAACCATCGAGTTGCAATTGATAGAACGCGAGATATTGGCCACAGCGCATTTTCCAAAATGGCGGCAAAGGGGGTAATTTCGCGGATATATGCAAAATCAGATTTAAGGTCTCCGACCAACCCTTTATCGAATAAAAAAATAAAAAATGACAGTGCCAAAACTTTTAGGTCGATTCGTAAATGCACTGGACTAACAGATAGATATACAGGGTGCTTTTAAACGCCCGAACTATTTTCAACTTGTAGAAAATAATTAATTAAAATGAATGAAATGTTACTACATTAATGACATCAACTTAATTAACATTGCTCTATAGATAAACTGTTAATCTTTTTTCAAATTCATTTGTTTATACTACCTGTTTTAATTTAATTTAACCTTCGAAATACGAAAGATAACAATATTTTCGAATAAGGAAATAATAACTTATTCAAATTATGCATTTAGGCATGGTTTAAATCGAACATCAAATATATCTAACAATTTGCCCAATTACGTTTGTTGCTGGACTTAATTTATGGTGTAGGTACATGCAATTTTATTATTTGATCGAAGGTAAGGATTATTTTATAAAAAACCTAAGCGTGGAAACGGTAACAACATATTTTTGATTTAGCTCTCTATATGTTAACTAATTGCATTTATAACTGTTTATTTATCTAAAGCAAGTGCTATAAATGGCTTCGACTAATATAACATTGTAATTTTACACAGTGGCTCTAATATTTCAATGTTTGAATGTACGCGAGATACAATACGTATAAGTTTAACGTCTTGTTGCGATTTACCCAATTTACTGACAATTGTAATAAGAAATTGGTGTACGTACAACCTAATGGCTGTTAATCGATTTTCAGTCTCGCTCGAATAGAATAACTACATCTAACGTAAATTAATTACCATATGCACTAGTGCGATTGCATAATTTTAGTTTCAATTATGCACTGCCTGAATTATGTATCGAGAGCTTTGTGGGACGTTTTTTGAACTTCTGTTCTAGTGTTGTGTTGTGACGTCAATTGGAAATATTTCTACTGACGAAAATTTCTTCAACATGTCGTTTTACAAGTTTTTTTAGGCAGTAATTAGATCTTAAAGTAAAGTTGTAGATCTATTAATAAAATAATTACTAATTAATTTCAGAACGTTAAATTTGTTTTCTCTTAAACACCAAACGAAGTCGACGTAAATTTTCTTCTACAAACTTTTTTATTTTCATTTTTACTTCGGTGCGCACTTTCTTTGGTATGGAGATTCGTGATTACATGAAGGTATGGGAAGTTTCTAAACTGATTACCGTGGCGTTTTGTCGTGGTAAAACACAACATCTAACATTTTTATTTATTTTCTAGAGCATTATAATCTAATAGGGGGTCGTAAAATACGACTATGGTTGCGGTTGTGGAAACTTTAAAGCTACCGAATTTTTAACCCAATTTGTTGTTTCAAAAGCCCGAAGGAGGCCGAGTAAGCAACAAATTTGAAATTAGAGTAAACATTTTCCGATGGTTTTAAAGGAAAATACACGTTTTTTGCGGGAATTTACTTATACGAGGGTGTTTTGATAAGTGTGGTTAAAAAGCAAGTTAGTCAATGTTTGAGGTTCATTAATTTTTAAGAAATACCTTCTAGAGCTCCTTGTTTCGGATTCGTATTCAAATTTTCATATGTAAGTTCAAATTTTTCCCTCGTCAAGCCTAGCCTACCAATCGCGATCAAATTTTATGACGATAATTACCATTATGTTCTCGATACACTCTCATAATTTCAAGTCAATTGGTTCTTTAGTTTTCAAGAAATACGAGGATGTATGAATATCTAGTTAGCCTAGACCAGTTCCACGCAAAAAAAATATATTGCGTTACCATAGCAACGAACAATAACTTATTAGAAGTGTCAGTGTAAAGTTTGACGTCAAAAAAGTAAACCTGAGTTAAGTAATAAATTAAAAGAAAAAAGATGTCCACCGAAATTGTGAAAATCGAAAAATTGGAGTATCGAGCCATTATCAAGTACCTGCATTTAAAAGGGTTAAGAGGTAAGCAGATTTACGAAGATATGGTTAATACCCTTGGTGATCAATGTCCTTCGTATGCGACCGTGAAAAATTGGACTGCAAGCTTCAAAAGAGGTAAATTTTCAATTGAAGATGATGACCGATCGGGAAGGCCGGTTTCTGTGTCAGTCCCCGAAAATATCGATGCAGTTCATGACATGATTTTATCAGACCGTCGAATTGGGCTAAAACGGATATCTGAAGCACTGAATATTTCATACGAACGCGTTCATCATATAGTTCTCGTCAATTTGGACATGAGAAAAATTTCTGCAAAATAGATCCCCAAATGTTTAAATGTTGACCAAATGCGTGCAAGGGTAGAAGCATCGCGTTCGATCTGTGCTCGATTTGAAAGACGTAGACTTTTTAAACCGAATTGTTACTATGGATGAGACTTGGGTACATTTCTACGATCCAGAAACAAAGCAACAATCGATGGAATGGCGACACTCTGGTTCTCCAAAACCTAAGAAGTTTCGTGTTCAAAAATCTGCTGGAAAAGTTCTTGCTTCAGTTTTTTGGGATTGCCATGAAGTAATCATGATTGATTTTTTGGATAAGGGTAGAACAATAACTGGAGATTACTATTCGACATTACTGACCACTCTACGGGAAAAAATTAAAGAGAAAAGACGCGGAAAGCTATCCAAAGGTGTTTTGTTTTTGCAGGACAACGCCCCTGCACACAAATCTCATGTTGCCATGCAAAAAATTCGTGATTTAGGGTTTGAATTACTAGAACACCCCCCTTATTCTCCAGATTTGGCTCCGTCCGACTATCATATCTTTCCTCAACTGAAAAAAAGTTTAAAAGATCGTAAATTTTCTTCCAACGAGGAGGTAATAAAAGCTGTGGAGGTCTGGTTTGCAGAGCAAGAAGAAACATTTTTTTTTGAAAGGTTTAGAGACGTTGCAGGTTCGCTGTAATAAATGTATCCAAGTAAGAGGAGAATATGTTGAGTAATAAAATATTTTGACATTGAAATTTTGTTTGGTTCTATAGTAGGCTAAGAATTTTTCAATATATCCTCGTACCTATTCGAACTCTTTGTTGTTTCGGGTTCGTTTTCAAGTTTTCATAGGCAAGTTCAAATTTTTCTCTCATCAAGTCTAGCCTACTAATTGCGATTAAATTTCATGGCGACAAATAAAATTATTTTCTTGATATACCCTCAAAATTGCAAATCAATCGGTTCGTTAGTTTTCAGGAAATACCTTCTCGAACTTCTCACTCGAAGAAAGAGTGGCCATAGATGACCCAGCCATAGATAACCGTTATCTCAGCAATCTCCTTTATTTTCATTCGACGGTCTTGCATCACGATATCACTGATTTTTTCAGCATTATCTGCCGTAGTAACCAAAACTGGACGTCCGGAGCGCCTTTCGTCTTTGGTGCAGGTTCGGTCTCGTTTAAATTCATTTATCTAAATTCGTCTTGCTTTGGGAGGTCGTGTACTTCTTTAAAGGAAAACGTTTGATTACTGTACGGATTCCGCTTTTTTCCATTTTTGCAAAAACTGACACAACACTCAAAACTTTGGTAAAACGTGAACAGTTCGTCGCTTTTGACCTGAGCTAGTTAGAGAGTGACACTCTGTAACTAAAAGCACTAAAATATGAAATGTAATATCTTTATCATTATTTCTAATTTGGAATTCTGCATAATTTTTGAATCTTTCATTTTTGCTCTAAAACAATTATAGGTAGAGGTGACGATTTATAACAAAAACGTGATTTTAGTGCTATAGGTATTTTCCTACATACGGATAAGCCATTCAACACCTGGTATATGCTTAAATATAATATTTGTCTTGAGCGTCTTCTCTGGATCGTCTTCAGTTACACCACAATGTAAACGAGGAGTTGACGAGGATATTGTTCTCGGTATTGTTCTAAACTACGGAAAAAACGTTTGAACGTTGAAAAAGTGCCCCCCCCCCAAATTTTTCCAAAAATTGTAGTAAAACAACATCTAGGTAATAACAGCAAAAATTGCCGATATAATACTTTTTCTATTGGTCCGAAATTTTTCCATCAAATTGGTTGGTTTATGGCATTTGTCTTATGAAATCAAGAGCAAGTGGTTGGTTGTCACAAAAATTTAAATCGTCTGCTTCATTGGTATTACTACTGTTACCTCGCACCGAGCTTGTTGGAATAGTTTGTATTTTTATAATATCTTACGGTAAATTGCAGCAGCTTCCCAAGTTTCGCTCCAACATGCAATTAGTTGTAAGCTGAAACAAATCCTAGGTATCCTTGGGAACTAAATACCACATCCCACCGATGCCCCACTCAGTATTATAAACGGTTCGCGATAGTTGATCTAAATGAAAACGCGATACACTATTAATAATATACACGATATTAAACTATTTATTGAATATTTTATATATGTGGGCAGGAGCATGGCGCGAGGCCTTCAAATTTAAAATAATTTAAAAAAACTGGTTGTTAATTTTTTTATTGGAAAATTATGCAATTACATGAATGTCACACTGGATAATTATTATGTTGATTGGTGGCTGGCTGGCTGCATGTGTTATATAAATAATTTCTTGAACTTATTTTGTTTAAAAATGTCGTTCATACGCGCTTTCACATCTGCAAAAACGCTCGAGATATGTTGAAGAAATGTGAATTATGAATACGCCCGAGGGCTCCCTATGGAGACGACCATTTCATTAAGAGTTGTAATTTTTGGGAAAATTAAAAAGCGTCAAAAATAGGACTTGTAGGTGTTCTACCCTAAAATAAATTAAGTTTTTCTTTTTATTATTATTTGTTTGACTGTCAGTTTATTTTGTTATTATTTTTGTTAAAGGCGTACGCGTTAAGCCCAGCCGGTCCTGGTTATTCTGGACCTGGTGCAAGTCCTACGCAAGCCACAGGCGAACCGTTCGCGGCCGACAGTCCGTATTTTCCTTTTAGTTCGCGACCTGGAAGTAGACTATCTCCTGCCAAAACAAGGGTTACACCTGGACTGCGGCCGACGAAAGATGAACCCCAACAAGCTGTAACGACTATAGATAACCAGCAATGGGTGGTGAGTTTTTCTTGATAATATACTTTTTCCCCAAAGATTGATATATTTAAATTTTAAATTACACGTTGTGTAAGCAGTTCATAAAACTTATAAAGTTCGTCGATTTAAAGAGGGTCGGAGGGGATGATATTGTTACTTTTTAACTTTGAAAAAAATACAAAATAAGTTTGTTGTAAGTGATGGCATTCGATATTTTTCATTGGCGTTTTTAATGTTTTGCCGCTCGTATTCGCTTGTGTAGAGCAATCCTGTTGTATAATTGGGTTGTCAGTCATGGCAAATCACCCGGAGCCCCGAGGATTCCGGTAAATGGCCCACTCAGCCAGTTAGTCGGTTCAGTACACTGTCTTACAATTTGTTTACGTTTTTCGATTAAAAAGTACATTAGGTTAAAGCAAATTTTATAAAGGACAAAGTGTGCAGTTTATTATTTAATTGATTTATTTGATCGACATTCAAAAATAAACTACTTCCCAGCTGCCCACTTCCCATGTCCACTTATTCACAAATTTTGTCTCGTTTTACTTTTTCGTTGACTTTGAAAAAGTAATATACTATGTAGTCGAAAAAATATATTTTTTAAAATTAAATTTCAGGACGTTTCAGGTCCCCCTGAATTCAAATAAAAAATTTAAAAAAACTCTTAAAAAAGTTTTGTCTGTCTGTGTGTGTAGGTAACGCTGTCAAAACAAAAACTTCTAAATCGATTTTGTTGAAATTTGGTTTCAGCCATTTTAACTAAATTTCATTGAGAAAATAAGCTTTTGAACGAAATCGATACAGGGTGGACCAAAATAAGGGGGTTATTTTGGTCGCATTTTGGAAAATTTTGACCCACAGTATTTATACTCGGCTATAAGTTAGTACACATCGGAACTAATCAATAAAATATTTTTAAAAATATTTAAATTCAAAATGGCGGCCAGTATAAAGATCGTCCTATTTTATAGTTACTTTATTATAACTTTTGAGATAATCTATTTATTATTATAAAAATCTAATAGCAGTAATATATAGGCAAAATATACGGTTTTAGCCGATTTGTAAAATAAATTCAAAATTGACTACTTTTAAAGGACCAAAGTTGATTGAAAGCTTAAAACGGATTTTCTCAATATCGGCTCTGGCCATTTTGTCTATTTTTGGATATGTTGTAGATATCAAAGTTCTTAATTAAACACCGTTAGTTGGTTCATTTACTATGGCCAGATCCGTAGCTATGATTTTTTAAAGATCTTAATTTCACAAACTTATAATTCCTTTTGTAATTAAAATTTGTAATTGCCACTTGCTATAATAATTTATTCCATAAATTTCTATTATTTGTTACCATTTTGGTTTAAAAAACATTTCCGGTTAAACCGGAAATTAGTCAAACAAAAAGAGTTTTTCAAAACACCCTGTATATTTTAGGATTTAAAAAAATAACATAAGATTAGCTGTCAAATGACACCAAACATGTTAAATTTTAACATCCGGTGTAACCGGAAATGGGGTTAGCTTTTTTATTTTAAATACAACACCCTGTGTATTTTAAGTGATTTGGAAGATAATTAAATTATCTATCTAGTGATACCAAACATTTTATATTTTGACTTCCGGTTCAGCCGGAAATGAAATCAGCTTTCCTGTTTCTAATAGAAACCCAATATAATTTTACATTTTTTTAAAAATCCGGGAGTTTCTGAGCGTACCTACTATAGCTTGGTACTATTTCTGATACCTTTTTAAATATTTTAAGAGTTTTTAGAACTAACGCGTACGAAAAAATTTTGTTATTGCCACATCAGCCATTTTTATTCCATAGCTACTTCGCCGGGAGTTTACGAAAAAACTGAAATTTAAAAAAATTTAACATTTGAATGGGTGCATAACTGGCAATAGCTGATCTTATTTTATCTTTTAGCAACATTGAAAAGTATTGGCGTTATTTTTATAAGTACTACACGATATATTGCACAAAAATAAATCCAGTTAGCTATGTCCGGAGATCCAGCGACCCAAGCTCATCCATTCCATCATTTAATTACTTTATTTGAATCTCAGAAGAAGTTTTGCTATTTTAAATTTCAAGACAAGTTATTTTTTTAAATTTTATTGCTTATTTCAAGTGTATTGTTGTAATAATAGTATGTACTAAATGTTAAGAATGTCGTTAAATTTTACCGAAGACTTGCACATAATCCCACAAATGATGGACTTCATTTAATTCACTTTAGAGGTATGGCAATTTTGATCTCACACTAATATAAAAGATCGCGGATATAATATAATATAGAAAAAAAATTTTTAATAATGACATAATCGTTATAGTAATCCTTTACTAACTTGAAAGCAAAACTGAAAAAGCAAACAAGAGATAAGATCGAATAGTACATAATATAATGATAGAGCTGAAAAGCCCCTACACTTTAGATTCCAACCCCTATCAAATTTACCGAAGCAGAGTATAAAATAATATATCCTGTCGGTGTCGAGTTGCTGGATGGTGCGCTATTGTAACTAAAGTACCTACCTACCTACTACAACTACCAACTGAGAAACGAGCAAAACGATTTTTGTGAATTTTTGCGTGTGTTGCCTTTATAATATCTACAAATCTCATGTGTTGATTCCCATATTATTGTTAGCGAAAATGAGAAAAGATTGCACGTAACGAAAATAAACATACCGGCTAATTACCAAATATTCGAGCTCTTTAATACTGACATTATTTCGAACTCGTTTGTGTTAGTAGATTTTGCGATCAAACAAACATGAACGCGAACGATATTATTATACTATTAAATACCATTTTCTAAAGAGCATTTATCTGCTGTTCGCTATTGTTGTTATTGCGTACAATCGGGATCAATTACGTTAAATAATTTAATTTCGAATTTGTTTCCATTCGGAATAATCATTTTTTCGTCGGTGGTGGGAAAATGGCTCGTGTCGATTATCAAATTAATTTACTTCCCTATAATAGTTGTTGTGTGATTCATTTTTATTGAATGAAAGCAAACAACAGGTGATTGATTTTCGACTATCAAGAAGTGCATATTTTTATTATTACTCTTAACTCGCGCGACCGATTAAAATTGATTTCTTTTAATTAATAAATATTTTAGTTTAAAACCGCAAATATTTAAGAGAGGAAACGACTGCTTGTCGGAGAAGTCAATTATATTTTTAACGTATTACACACTGTAGTAAATGTATACGAGGGTGTATTATTAGGGGTTGCACTAAGTGGTAGGGAACTATCTACCCCATAGAGGGAAACAAATCTTTTTTGTTCATTAAATATTAAAAGAGATTCCGATACATGTAACATTAACGTTAACTTTGCTTCTAAATTCTTAGAATTCGTCTCTCTCTTATTTAAGTTTTTATTTGTACGTATTGAAGAAATTGTAGAATTTAGAGGGTCAAGGATAATAATATTGAGTGGAAATTTGTTGCCTGGTTAGATATGAGTTTTGTTTTAAGTGCGTGGTGATGTTTTGTCTTTCAATAGATATAGGTGATGTATTAGAACGCTTATCTAATGAAACATAATGAAATTTATATTATTATTATTATTATTCTAAATGTGTATCCCCATAAATCAACCAGTAACTAACTTACTCACTGATTAACGATGTTAAAAGGTCGTCCTGGGAATTTTAATAACAAAGTGGAAAAAATTAAAAACATCAGATGTATTTTGAGAAATTTTACCACTTCGATAATGTAGACGAACGAAACCGGGAAAACTGTGAGGCAAGTGTGGCCAATCCTAAAAATATCCGAAAATTTGATCCATAACAGTAACTCCCCTAATTTTCTGAAATATTTGTAACAATTTTATAAGATTAATGTACGGATGGGCAGAATTCGATGGTTCTTATCGAGAAATTGATAACTGAGATATGGAAAAATGTATGGATTATCCAGAAACTCATTGACGAAAACCGGAATTCGCGATCTTCTTTTGTTTTAGAGCTGTAGACAAAAATTCGGTTTTTCAATTTTTTTCTAATTGTCGATATCTCGGTTGTTTTGAAGTTACATACAAAATATTAGCACGTTCTTCAGGCACTTTTTAAGGAAAATAAAAGGAGCCAAAGGCACTTTAAATATCTTCGTTAGTTTTCGGATTGTAACGCAAAGTTGTGTTTTTTTAATTGAAAGCATAGTTAGATGTGACATATTTAAATAGCGTTTTTCGTCCTCTAAACGCTATTTAAATATGGCACATCTAACTATGGTTTCTATTTCTAAAAACACAACTTTGTATTGTAAACCGGAAACTAACGAAGATATTAAAAATCCTTTCGACTCATTTTATTGTCCTTGAAAGAGGGCATGAAGAACGTACTAATATTTTTTTCTGTAACTTCACAATAACCGAGATATCAACATTTATTTAGCGAAAAATTGAAAAATCTAACTTTTGCTTATACTCCAAAACAAAAAAAGATCACGAATTCCGGTTTTCGCCATTGAGTTCTTCTCAAAAAAAGATAACGAGGGTGGGCCATTCACTTCTCTTATAGTTATCGATTTTTCCATAAGAATCATGGAATTTTTCTCAGTGTCAAAATTTTTTTAATTCAATGGGGTAATGCCCCTTCCCCCCGTTTAGCATTTTCGACTTTTTTTATAGTTGGGCTGGTAATAGATTCACTTCCTTTTATTTTTACTAATTTTCTGTCTGACCCTTTTTATGTATCGATAAAATCGTCATACCTAATACAATTTTATGCGGAGTAGTCTTCATACGTGCATTCTTTGTCTATCCAACATATGCAGCTAAGACACGCCTCCACAAAACGAGTGTCATTCGAATAGAATTTTTCTATTGATCAAATTTTGAAAACCCAGTTTACACGCACAATCTAATTTTGTTATTTTAATTTTTTTGCTTATTATAGATACAATTTTTCTACCCTAAAACTTGATTTTCAATTTTGTATAATTATTTCAACTTGGCGCGCTTATATGAATATATTTGTAGCGTGTGGAGGAACTGGCTTGGAAATTTGTGGGGACGTGGCTTAGCTGCATCTGTTGGATGTACAGTGATTAGTAGCAAACCCTTAATACAATTAAACATAGGAGGAATCAAAAATTGGGGTAAGATTAAAATTGTCTGCGGAAATATTTATTAAGCGACTTACTTAATTAAAACTTAGCTTTAATTTAATCGTTTAATAATAGTTCGTGATAAATTGATGTAATAAATAAAATACACAATTATATCTTTCTTTATATAAATTGACGTATTCTTATAAACGAGAATTTAAAAAGAGCAAAGTATAAGTAAATTCACCGTTACGAGGCTAAAGTCTTTTTTTGTGTTACTACATAATAATCATAACATTTCTTTTGCGTCATATAATGGAATAATGTTGATTAAAATAAAATAAAAGAATGTATTAACCCCGAACGTATCACAATAAGTACGTAGGTCGTAGGCAATACACCACCTACACGACTTTCCAAAAAGTTTTATATTAACTAATATGGAATTTAATTGTTTCGTTTTTTTCTTAAATAACAGTATAATACATATTTTGTAACCAACATTCCACATTAATTGTTTCCTCGATTTCCAAATTTTCGAGAGTTTTATTTTTTATCAAAGTGTCTCGTAGATGCACTTATCTGGCTTTAATGGCTAGTCGTTTAAAAATGTGAACGATTATCGCCAAAAATGTTAAGGTACCGAAAACTAAGAAAATACAAGAGTGAAAGAGTTCAGAAAAATTATAATTAAATGACTGCAACCAGAGAGTGATAAGGCGAGTTCAGTTATAAAATATGCAACTTTAGAAATTGGAAGAATCATCCCCACTGATGAGATTCGAAGTCACTAACTCTCGTGGTTCATAAACTGACATCTTCAGGGCCTTGTAGAGAAAATGCGAGGCGCGGGGTAGCTGATATTTTAGGGGTCCATTCAAAATATAAAATAAAATTGTGGACAAACAGGCTTGGATTGAGTAAGTTGAATGTGAGTGTGTGAGTGTTTTATACAATTTTTTTCTATTTGCGCCTTTGGCAGTACCAAATTGCTAATTGCAAGACATGGTATTAGTATGTCAAATTAAATATTGCTACCAACTTCGGAACAGAAAATTTTATCAAAGTTATTATACCACTCAAAAAGCTATTATAGCACTCATATGGGTGCTATGCGGGCTTTTTTGCGGATGCCAAATGCAATAACAATGTTTCATTTCTTCTATTAATTGTTCTGCAAATTTTTAGATTGGGTGTTGGAATTTTGAAATGCGAAGTTTAGGTTAAATATATTTCTTATTTTGATTTTGATTATGTCTTGAATATATCACTTTGTTGCTAATTATATCATTGTTTTCTAGCTTTTGGCTTTGTATTGTAATAATAGAATTTCCTTGGTTTACCCAATATAGATTTAAGCTATTTATGTGCGGTACGTTTTAAAATTTGCTTTATTGAAAAACCTTGACGTTTCTTTGTACTGTATTCGCATTTTTGTAAAGATTACGTTTAAAACTCCTCTTGAACAAATTAGTGTAATTGCAGAATTAATTTCGTGTGGGTCACTGCAACTTTTTTATTGGCAAAGTAGAATATCGGAATCATCAGAACGACTCTTTTAACGTCACAGTACATAGTAAACCTACGATTTGGTAATATTAGAGACACACTGTTGTGAAATAGCTAATTTTTATTTTTATAATGCCCATTTAATGGTGTCGACGCTTGATGCGATGATTGTTTTGAATTTTGGCCTAAATAGCTTAAAAGCTTATTATCGATAATTCCAGCCACAATAGTTTGCTAAATGGCTTTCGATGCAACATTTCACGCGAAATGGCGCTTTTGAACAAATAAATAAAATTGCTATAATTTTAATTTATCTAAATAACTTAATTAAACTGCACGAATTGCTAAACTTCAATTGCTCCTTTCAGTTTTTCATTTGAATTAAAAAGTCTGACTAAATTGCAGTGCGTTTAGCATGTTTGAGAAAAGGAATGTGCAGAGAATCGAATAATTGCATATGATTATATGCTGAACGTGTCATTCGCATAATGAGAAAGAATAAGTGCATTTCTAATAATTCAAAGATTGCAGGGAATGTAGTCGTAATCTATTAGCAACTTGTTTTCTCAATTGTATTCTTTTATTTCTTTTTAAGAATTAGAAAAAGATCGTCAAGTACTAATCGCACCAAGTTATTTCGCCAAGGTTGACTAATTTATTCTGTTCACGTGTAATTTATCAATTGTGTGCGTTTTTCCGGTGTGTGTATCGCTTAATTGTTAAAGACTTTCAATTATTTTAATTGGCATCAAGTTCTGATAATATAAATTAGAGCACAAAATTGTGGAAACTACCAAACTACGCGTAGGTATAGTCGTATTCATAAATTTTTTACAAAAGCTGTCGTAAATGTGGTCCACCACGTCTACAATTTATTGAAAACTTCGTAAAGCTCTGCAGAATCGGCTGGTTCGCCTGGTCTCGATTTCATTGAACTGGACTCTCTCAAAATTGAAGTCTTTACAAAACATAAAAATTCCGAAAACCGCGTATCTCTTCTGATGTGATCTCAGAAGTCAAAACTGGCTTTCTATCCGCAGATCCGCACTCTATCGTCAGACCTGTGATAAGGCGCTCTTTTTGTCTTTTTTGTGTGCTATGGCTGGCTATAACCGTCTTCGAGGCGTAGCTTCGCTATTCCCAAATTTTTTTTATCAAATTCTTGATCAATTTCTCCGCTAAGAAAACTAAACTGTGCGTTATCAGGTTATCACTAGCGAACTACATAAATATACGCGCACGACTCGGTCTATTTTCTATTAGCGCTTCTATACTACTTTGTTTATTGAAGAAGTATTATGCAGTTTGGGGAAAAGTCAGCCGACGATGTACAAGCGACCGATCAGTTTCTAAAACGCGTCCTAGCTATTCTAATTTTTTTTTAAATTTTGACTGAAGGCTAAGGAAATTTAGAGAAAAAATTAGGAAGTTTGTCAATTATTTAATAATTTCTAGAACTTCAAACGCGCGAAGAACAAAAATTTTGATTTAAAATGACCCTGAAACTGGAAAGTGACAAAAATTCGAACGAAAACGAAAAGATTTTCGGTGAAAGTTTCAGATAATTTTTGAAAAGATTTTAATCCATTTTATTAGACGTATAACATTTATAAGTTAATTGTGCGTTATTTAGCCTGTAGGATTAATTAACCTTCATCGTGACATATCCTAGAAATTCGATGCACTGAAATTCGAACGACTATTCAAGATATGGTTGACAATCGGTATCTTAACCTCGGATTATACAGTGCCAAGCAGTCTGACTTGCTATGCTAGAAACTGGTGGGGAGTTATATATCCATCTACTATACATACATACATTACACATAACACAAAGACAAGTATGTATCGTGGTATGTTGCTGCGCTAAAATCACGATGCATATTGCTTTGTGATTTTCGTTTAAAAAAAATTTTATTTAGTAACAATCCACGTCTCTCATCTCATTTCAAGACGAAGTCGCGTTCGCGTGCTTATTAAAAAAAAAATATTAGTGATCGATTGTAGTGAGATTAATTAAAAATCGATAAAACAATTAAAAAAATCGTATTTCGCGTCAAGTTCTGATAATATATTTGTGCGATAAGTGTCATTGGGAGGAAATATTTTCAAATTAAATTAGAATCAAACATCAAAGCTGCCTTTAAAATTGTATTTTTAGACCATCCTCTCCTCTATGTGGAACAATTTATTAAATCGCGCTTCTGACTCGAAGATAAAGTGTGTTTATTTAACCAAGTCGTTTAAATAAATTTACAAAATGTCTTTTAAGTTGTAATGACCCGTGGACCGATGAGCAATAATAATAACCGACAAATAGTATAAACAATATACGTTATCTCTTG
Source organism: Malthinus flaveolus (assembly GCA_950108345.1). Taxonomy (NCBI): domain Eukaryota; kingdom Metazoa; phylum Arthropoda; class Insecta; order Coleoptera; family Cantharidae; genus Malthinus; species Malthinus flaveolus. The sequence goes on from OX467285.1 coordinate 71,941,598, forward strand.
TTTTAATGATGTGAAAGAATTATTATTAATTAGACGATTAAAATATTGTGCGCGCCTTCCTCTTGTGCGTTGGAAATATCCGAAAAAGTTCGATGTGAAATTAAAATTTGTTGCTTATTTTAAAAATGGAATACACGAATCAGTGCAATAATAATTTTTTAAATAGACAATCGGCCTTTTGGAAATATTCCCAAAATGCACAACCCGAAAGTGGGGTAAGTTATGTATGTATTTTATTTTTAAATATAGGGGGGAAATGGTTGTACACTACCTCCCACTGAGTAAAGACATTAGTATTATATGGTTTTTCAGATTTTACAAAGTTCGTCGGTGATAAATTCTTACTCAGTTGGAATTTCGCGTGAGAAATTGGAAGTTTCTTTGTTTTAAATGCGTTTTTTTTTTCAAAATTAAACTTCGTTTAATTAGGGCTTTTCTTATTTTCGCTAATCTTTAGGAATGTAACACACTATCGATACGTTCTCGGTCCAACAATTATTTTTACAGAAGAAACAATGAACGTGTGTTCACACTGTCGCTCCGATCTCGATCCAATAGCGTCCCGATACCGATACATTTGTATGCGTCATTTTCACATGCGAGAAATGTCAGACAGACTGTAGTTAGAAACTAGTTTAATGTAAACTGGACTTTAAGATCGCCTTAGAGCTTATAAGAAGAGACCTTTGGGCCTCGTTTTACTGTAAGCAAGAGAGTAAAGAGTATTATTGTAAGCGACTTCTGCAAGACTTCCACAAGTTTCTTCGCACTTGCAGTCCAGTTTACATTAAGCTAGTTTCTATCTCCCTCTCTCTCTCTCTCTCACTGCAATTTCTCGCAAAGTTTTCTCGTATGTGAAGAAGAGGCCTTTAGGCCTCGTTTTACTGTAAGCAAGAGAGTAAAGAGTATTGTAAGCGACTTCTGCAAGACTACCACAAGTTTCTTCGCACTTGCAGTCCAGTTTACACTAAGCTAGTTTCTATCTCCCTCTCTCTCTGCAATTTCTCGCGAAGTTTTCTCTCATGTAAAGAAGAGGCCTTTAAGCCTCGATTTACTTAATAAGTAATAGTATTAACAGTATTGCAAGCGACTTCTGCAAGACTTCCTCGAGTTTCTTCGCACTTGCAGTTCAGTTCACAGTAAGCTAGTTTCTATCTTCCTCTCTCTCTGCAATTTCTCGCAGAAGTTTTCTCGCATGTGAAGAAGAAGCCTTGCAGGCCTCGTTTTACAGTAAGGAATAGTGTAGACAGTATTGTAAGCGACTTCTGCAAGACGTCCTCGAGTTTTCTGGCACGTACTGGCGCTTCTTACACTAACTTGTATTTATTCATCTGTTCACATCTTATCGTACAAGCCAAAGCCTACTTAGATCTTGCGATCTGTTTGAATCTCACTCCGTATTGTTAAACTTTTTAAAACAAAACGATTACTAAAATGAGACGTTACATTGTTACAAAATCTTCTGCACCTCTCTCTTTATTCTCTCTCGAATTGAGATGTGTGCGTTTTCAAAGTTTTTTCTTTCGTCAAATAAGAATCTTTTGCGAGCCCTTCAAATGTTCCAATTAGGGACAATATGTGCCCTTAAATGGGCTATTTAGATATGTTAAATTAGATATAAACTTGAAGAAATGAATGACAGATGTGTGTTGAAAGTACGTCTACCTAAAGTTTAAATATGTTATTAAGTAATCTTTCCGGCGCCAACGTATTACATTTGATTAAAATAAAATTTTTTTTTCAACCGTGCGGATTTACCATACAGTTTCTTTCTCCATCACTAAAATGGGTCATTCATAATTCATAATATTCACTGAACAATTCTATAAATAATAAGTAATCGTATCTAATAATGGAATTTTAATTTATTTGTGTCCGCAAGGGCCTTTTTGTAACTTTTAAATCTGTCTTTCACTGTGTATTGCTGTCAGAAATGTCAATAGCAGAAGATTGCAATTGAGTCACGTTTTAATCGTACGTTATAATATTAGATCTTAAAAGTATTATCCGGTGTTTCATTAATTTTGTTTTTTAAACTTTTAAAAAAGATTTTAATAGTTGTTGGACTTTTTAAAGTAGGCGGAATATCCAATCATTCCAACAACGACTAATAGTTTTGTTCGACCTTGCTAACTGTTTTTTAAGTCAATATACAATGACGTTATGTGCAGGGATTACTAATTCGAATAAAATGAAAAATTGCGAAGAGAGTTTCCTATTTTAGTTATCGATCATGTGCTCAGTTTAATAGGATACCAAATATGCCATGGTATGGGGTACTTAGGTGATATATCATCAAGTGGGCCGTCGTCCGTGGTCTGCTAGAAATATCTAAAGTAGCCATTTTCTTCTAGTTTACTCCTACTCGTTTTATTGATTATTATTTACTCATCTTTTTCTTAAAATTGTTATTAGTATGCGAAACTTGTTATGCAAAACTGGAAGTTAGTTCCTTTTAGTAATCGTATAGGAATTACTTCTGCACAGGATAACTAACCATCATAATTGAAAGATTTAATATAACTCAGTTGGGTGTTCTGTTGTTTTTCATTTATCCGAGATTCCATTCTTCGAAGAAATGCCCCTTTTGCCAATTGATAATCTAAGGAAAATACTTGGACCGCCATCTCCACACCGTCTCCACGGTGTCGCGCCGGGTGCTTTGCCACTAAGCCACCTCAGTCCTTGCAATTCCCTTGTATTTCACGCTTTATTTGCTACAGTCGATATCGTTATCGCCCCCCCCCCCCCATAGTCCGTACCTACTCTACTAATTTGTCTATCGCGATCGGTCTCTTCATTATCTCGATGCGCCTGCCTAACCTAACCTAAGGTATTAATATTTTCTCAGCCCTAAGGTACCTTCCAGTACTAACCGTCCGTCTGTCAATCCGTTAATTTTCTGTTATTATGCTTACCTGTCTGTTTATCCGTTTCTTTGTCCAACTGTCGGTCAGTAATTTATCTGCCCGTCCGTCTTTATATTTACTTACCGCTCTGTTTGTTTGTCCATATACACTCGATGGCTTCTTTTGTGTACGCGTTATTAATGTTTATGGGCAGTAATTATAATTTAATAATTAATTGTTGCGCTATTTTATGAATAAAACGTTTTTTAAAACTCGTACATCTCAATACCTATACAGACCTTTAATTACATTCTTTTAGTAATTGCGCGCTTTATTCTTAAGAATTTTTTTTGAGCAACCGATGAATACATCAAGTTGACGTCTTCGATGGCTTATTGAAATCTATTCATCGAGTTCGCTATTTTTTTAGACGTGTACCGTTATAGACATTAAACTTCTAACGCCCCGATTATTTAATTTTTATTGCCACTACACGTCGTTTGCGCTATTAGTTTTTGATAACTTCATTTTTCTAATAATATATTTTTAATATCACCCATTTCGCAGAAATTAAAATTTACGAGTAAATGAATTTATTGTAGAAAAGCTATATAAGTTAACACAGTGCCAAGCTTCCCCCTTTAATTATAATTAAGTTGACTTAATTGCCGAGTTAATAATTTTAATGATCTTGTGGCAATTTCTGTTACGCAATCTATAATTTTTCTCCTGCAACTTCGTTTAGTGTTGTTTTATTATTTTTTTGTTATACGTATTTACCTTACGCGATTTTACTCCTTTTTAAAACGCCGTAATGTATAATCGAACGGTTATTAGCAGTATCATAAATTTTATTAGAAATTGTAACTTGAAATCCTTGATTAAAAGCGATTGAATTATCATTTATCCATTACTAATGTGACTATAGGAAATTGTTAATTGTGTGTGGGCCCTCGACATAGTAGGTTTTGAACGCACCTGTAAGGTAGATTCTAAAATATTTGTGCAATAAATAAATTATCTAGGTGTGATTTGTAACATAAAAATGATTTAAGTGAGGTTTGTGCCGCTTATATAAGGTGTTGGAAAATGGTATTCTTATTCAATAATAAATTGTTATAAGTATAATCGAAGACGAACAAATTTACGAAACATAGTATAGACATACTTCTAGTCTAAAGATGGATTTCCTATAACTCGTCAGACGCGTATGCTATCACTATAGACGCATGTTTGGACACAGTCCCATTGGCATTCTATTGTGTAGCAGGGCCCATGAGTCTCAGCAGTTACGACAGACCGAATTTTCTTCAACTTCAAAGGTGTCTACCACCACGAAAGCATGTGTATTAATTTGACCCCCAAAAATCGACACTTTTCGAGGCCCTATACTTCAACGCGCTCTATCACCTAAACTGTTCGTTTGACGAAAAAAATGTAGGGTACATAATTTGCAGGAAATTGAATATTTTATATTTTTATGTAGGACCACTTTTTCTAAATGTGCGTAGTTCTCGAATTATACGCGATAAACAGAAAAACAGTTTTTTGGCAGATTTTGGAATTTTTATCAAACTTTAAAGCGCTCTGGTGCCTAAACAGTTCCCGTTCGTCTGAGGAAAAAATCTAAGAGCCATAATTTGTAGGAAATCGAATTTACATTCTTTTGGTGTAGAAACGCTTTTGTATAAAAGTGCATAGTTTTCGAGACCGATTTTTGTGAACTTGAACAGCGCTTAAACTGCTCTTCTGAAAAAAGAAACCCAAGGGACTTAAATTGTAGGAAACTGAATTGACTTTCTTTTCGTATAGAAACACTTTTCTATAAAAGTGCGTAATTTTCGAGTTATAAGCGATAAAACTAATTTTGGGCCGATCTTGAAATTTTTGTCAAACTGTAACGCGCTCTAGCGGCTAAACTGCTGCTCTGAGGAAATAAACCTAAGGGATTCAAATTGTAGAAAATTGAATTGATTTTCTTTTGGTATAAAAACATTTTTCTATAAATTATCAAAATTTTTGGGCCGATCTTGGAATTTTTGTCGAACTTGAACGCGCTCTATCGCCTAAACTGCCTCTCTGAGGAAATAAACCTAAGGGACTTAAATTGTAGGAAATTGAATTGACTTTCTTTTCGTATAGAATCACTTTTCTATAAAAGTGCGTAGTTTTTGAGTTATAAGCGATAAAACAAATTTTTGGGCCGATTTTAGAATTTTTGCCAAACTTTAACGCGCTCTAGCGCCTGAAATGCCCTTCTGAGAAAATAAACCTGAGAAATATAGTTTGTAGGAAATTTGCGAAAAATGCGCAAAAATTCGCCCTTCTCGAGCCACCCCCAAGTTAATGCTGCCACTTTGGAGTAGTAGATGGATGCTTTTATTACTCATTTGCAATGTTCTTTCAGCCTGCAATCGTTAAGAATTTTGTACTTTATCGTTTAGTAAAATTGCTCGCTGTCTCCCGAACTAACATAAAAGGTCCTCACGTGCCCAGTATATTAGTATATCGCTAATCTTGGGCTCCATTATTTCATTCGAATGGTGAACTCGGTGAACCGAACCAAGAAATCGTCAAATTTCTCAAATTAACTGCGACTTTAACGTTTTTAAGGGTTTACTAACGTTTTTTGAAAGTTGAGTAACTAATTTTTGAAACGTTTCGGGCAACACTAATCCACTTGGTTGCAATTTTAGTTCCTGCACAGAGAATTGAGTAGTTGATAGTATTAGCACATCCTTTTAAGGATAGTATCGTAAACCCTCACTTTTTTTGGAACGCGACAAGACGATTTAATGTGTAATAGTGTAATTAGTTTATTACTCGCTCACTCATCGATGTTAGTCTTAATTTTTGATCGTACAGCGAACTTCCTTAATGTACATTGTGTGTTTGAAAAGCATTTCGTCGTTTTATTACCCGCATTAGTTGAAAATTTTATGTCGTAATTAATATTCTTACCTTCGTATAAATTACTTCTTTCTTTTTGTTTAACTCGGGAAATTTACTTTTTTTTTTTAACTTTTGAAAACGTTATTGGAATCTTAAGTAAATGATATAATATTACAGTTTCTTAAGTTGTATTGCATGTCGGAAGAAAATTGTTATACTATCCCCTATATATCGTTAAATGTGAATTATAGAGCCGATAAAGCCAACAGGTACGAAACGATTGAATTGTTCGAAAAAGAAGTGAATACAATGTGAAGAAAGCTTTTAGAAAATTGTATCGTGATCGGTTGAGAATCATCGGAGAGGGATTGACAATACGGACGACGAAAGTAATTTTTATGAAAACAAACTCTTCCAGTAAAAATTGGGTTGTTTTTAGTATCTTATTTTATATTCATTATTTGTTAACATTCGCTAGAGACGTTTTTTGAGTTATAATAGTTTGTTGTAATAGGTGCACGCATTTCTTTTGTTCGTTACGAATTTATAATTACTTTAGAGGGGAAAAAACGGCGTTAGAACGAAGTGAAATGCACGTTTATAATGGTGGTAATAATAAAGACGAGCCCCCATTATTTTATAACGTCTTGGATATTGTAAAGTGCAAAATAAGGTAAAAATCTTAATGTATAATACATGTTAAATGTATACTACTGCTCGCATTTAAATATCCGTTTCCCACGATGTATATGAATTTTTAATTATCAAACGAGTATCATCTACCCCTTTTATACAAAAATGTATTTAATATTGGAATACCGCGCTAATTTATTTTTTATTAATTATTTATACTTTTTTTTAAATATTATGATTAAGGTTAATAGATAAGCCGATCTCTTGTTATCACGATATAATTTTTATCGCGTCGTAATTAGATAGTTTAGCATTAAAAGTCGTGCTTATTTATAATTTATTGTTACGTTTTATTACAAACTTCATGCTAAAATTGGTTTTATTGGTTTTAATTGCTTTATTGGACTTTTTTCATTTTGAAGAAATTTTTTAAGTTTCACTAAAATTTATTTATCTTGTTAATTTGATCGTCGATGATGTTTGTGATAACTTATTCGTTTTTAAACGCGTATCTATTGAATGGTTTACACATTTTCTCTTGTATCGTAGATCTTATAGGTAAAACAGTAATAAAAGGGTTATTTTTGATCCGCCATTTTAAATGTAACAAATTTTATTTACTATTAATACGAATTTGTAGAATATGTCGCCTGTTCCATTCTCGTGCCGTCAGGAATTTCTTATATTATGTACTTTTCCTTTTGTGAAGGAAAAGTAAACAAATGGGTTATACATACGTTATATACTTAGTCATACCTTATAAATAATAAAAATTTTCGAAGAGTGTATATTAGGAGAAAACTTTTATTTTAATTTTCTTTTCATATTATATGCAAAAGCTAATTTATTTAGTGCTTTGATCGATTCACACGTTTTTTGTAGCTTTTGGAGTTCGTTAAAAGAATCGACTTTTTCGAATAAGGTTAAAATTTATTAACTAATAACTTTTTATAAGTAAAATAAAGTATTTTTAACACTGCTATTATAAATTATTTCATTTGCATATTAATTAAGTTATTAAAAATTAATTGTAACAAATATACAGTTTTTTTATATAAGAGATTCAAGGTAATCTTTTGTAGTAGTTTCAAAAGATGCGGGATAACGAACGAGTTTTATTTAATTTTCTAATTGCGAGAAATTGGCATTTTTTAACGATTAATCATCGCTAATTATATTTATAATTAATAGCATTGTTTTACTCATATTATAAATATCGAATTTAAGCTCATTGCAGTTTTAACTGATATTTCGAGAATTTACATGCCACTCGTTGATTTAATTGTAATACCAAACCTTGTGGTATCTACAATGTCAGTGGGAAGTAAAAAAATTTTCTTTTAATTATAGAAATGCCAAGACAGCAAGTCTAGTTACTTAGCGCAAGTGATAGTGGTGATAAACCTTAATAAACCTAGTTCTAGACTCTAGACAAATAGTCTACTGGTTTACGGATTACCGTATTGATGATGAATTGTTTCGTGAGCTCATTATTAAGACATTGGTGCGATTAACATTAAATACGCTTTACCTTGGCGTTTTTCTAACAGATAACACACTGCCTCATTTTCCGAATGGCCTCCTTACCTTGAGAGGGATTCAAAGTTGGTAAGGGCGCTAGTGTACAATTTTGGTGAATTTTTAAAGGTTTCTGTATTATCAAAAAAAATTCGTTTTGTCACATTGAACGAAACAGTTTTGTTTTGACAAGGTAAATGCAATCGAAAGTGAAACATGCGAGATTTTTAGTTGTTAGCTACGAAAGTAGTACTTCCGTAAGGTGAACAAAAAAGTAACTCTTGCTTTACGAAAACAAGAGATTGTTGGTACGCCACTGCACTTTTTTTGGCAGAAAACTAACCCTAAAATTAAACCTTGACTTTCTTGCTGCAAAAACAGCAGAGTTGTGGACCAGACCGTTTAAACTGGCGTAATTTTTGATATTTTCGCGCTGGCATGATTCACTCTTTTATTATTAATCCCCGAAACTTAATATTTTGGCATTTCACTTTATTTATGGGAACCCCCTAAATGAAATAATAGGTACTTGGGGTAAATAGTAAATAGTAAATAATATAATATTGTTTAATTATTCCATTTTATTTAAATTAATAACACTTTATTACTTATTACTATGACATTTTTATTTACATACAATTTTAATTTTAATCGTTTTAGTATGTAAATTAAATATTTTTGTTTTTATAAATTACATTAGTTTTCATTTTTTATTACCCACAATTACTTATTTCCTTAAATAGTCCCATATTTTGAATGAAATTTGTCCAAGAACTTATTAATTTATATTTATGGTTATATGCGTTACGGTTAAAACCGGAAAATTGTGAAAGGAAAGTAACAACGAATTACTTCAATTAAATATCAATTATTTTTTACACAACATAATCTTAAAAAAGTGTACATGGTAATTGAATTTATATTTGGATTAAATAATAATGTACGTATTTAACACTTCAAGTATTTCTAAGGATGTAGGTAATGAAAAATTAACATAAATGACACCTACAAACATATTTCGCTGTTATGGTCAAGAAAAGCTAGATATAAAATTGAACCAGAACTGGAAATTATCGACATGACTTTACCAACTCTCGCTTCTTTTTTTTACTGATGGTTAATGAGTAATATTGTGACGAAAAATTAATATGTAACTACGGAGTGTAACATTTACTTGCAAAATATGGGTGTGACACGGGGCCTTTGGGAAGAAGGAGCACCTGCTCCATGCTCTATACCTCAATAAATGTCAGAATTTGTGTAAATTTGTTAAAAGTTTAATTTTTGTGAATGTGTATTGCGTATATCTGAATGCTAGGAATGCCGAGTCTCTCAAAGTAAATATTCTACCCGACTGACGTCTGTTGGCCTACGAATTGATTCTCTTCTCTGTCATTGACCAAATGCGCTTCTACTTGGCGATTCAGTCAAAATTTTTGAATAGTGTTTGACATTTACTATTATACCCATTTCTGAAATATCCTGTACACACGCACATCACAACTTTTGTGTCTTATTTGTCTCGTGTGGGCAATCATTGTTAGTGGTTGTTGAGATGAGTTTCGCCAAACCCTGATTTTTGTTTAAAATCATCAACGGGAGTACAATAAATTGGTTAAGTTAACCGCAGAACGCATTGAATAACCATCTATCTCTTCATGATATTTGTTATATCTTGTAGCTAAGTTTTTGTTATAAATTAGGAGTCTTTCCAGAACTCTTTGACATGTTATTGCTCTGATAGGGTTAGCATGAAATTTTCAGTAAACGATACGTTTCTAAAAGTTTTCGTGAAATATAAATCTTAAACACGTAGGCTAATTCGTCTTGCGTAAAAAATCGAAGTTGTGTTCAGTCCCTTACCTTTTATATTCTCGATTAACCTGGAACTACTATAATACCTACCTATCCATTAATTTCTCCACACGTCTTGTTCAATCGATGTAGTGCTTTGGCGCAAAAAATCGGGCTCACTCCAAACTTATCGATGTTTTTGTTGTTGTATTACAATATCGCTCAAATGACTACTTCTGGCAGCGACGCAAATACGGATTCTGTTAATGAGATCTTCCATCTCATTTTCACACATTTCCGGTATAATTTCACTAATTTGTGGTTTTTTAAGATGTTCAATAGTGTCAGGCTTGTTGGCGTAGACCTGTCCCTTAAAGTACCCCCATAAGAAGGAAGTTGAATGCGGTCAAATCGGGAGAGCTAGGGGGCCAATGAACTGCACCACCTTTTGACATTATTCGATCAGGAAGCATTTGCTGTAAAAGCTCCATCGTAGCGCGTGCAGCGTGGGATGTAGCCTCGTCTAGCTGACACCAAATGTCTTCCCCTGGTCTTCCCCTTCCAGGCTAAATTCATTAATTTTAACCATAAAAAATACCTGCAGCATCACTATATCATTTGCCAGTCACCGTAACAGTATTTCCAGCAATACCCTCATAAAAATATGGTCCGATGACATCTCCGGACCAAATCGCGCACGAAACAGTTACTCTTGAGAGTGACTGAGTGACTGAATTTCCTGAGAATTTTTGTGTCCCCAAATACGACTTTCTGTTTATTCACAACCTGACAACCTCATTTAAGCCGAAATGTACTTCATCGCTCATTATCAAATTTCGACAAAAATTGGGGTCGTGATAATGGCGGTTTATAGCAGTTTCATTCCATCTTCGACGACGTAAGCGATTTCTGGGTTGAACTTCTTGGGTCACCTGATTGTATACGGATGCAGATGCAAATCTTGATGCACTATATTCTACAAACCGTGGCGAGACATGTTCAAGTTTTTCCCGCGATGCCTTATGGGAGGTTTTGGGTCTTTCAGCAACACTATCGCTCACTGTATCAATGTTCGCGATCAATCGAGCGGTTCTTGAACGACCAGTTGATGGTGTATGCAGCAGTGAGCCATACGTTTCCAAACTGCGAACGATACGGTAAACAGTCGCTTTTGTAGGCACATTATTTCGACCTAACAAATAACGAAATTTTCTCAATGTGACTGTAATAGATGGTTGATTTTCGTTAAAGCTTTTTAAAATAACAACCTTCACTTTGTTCATTATTATAGTGTTAGTGTTCCATATGAAATTTGCTACGTCTTGGCATATAAACTGACAGTTAGCAATAGTATAACCAAAATGGCGCTCTCTCAAAGTACCTATAGTTCTTTTTAAGGCACCCTGGATAAGAGCGAGAGAAGTCTTCTAAAACTGCTGAACTCAAAATTTAAAGCTACGTATTGTATAAGTTTTAAGGAAACTTTATTATTCATTATATCATTATGAACTAATTTATCTGTTTTTTTCTTAATATCGACTATAACTGCCTGGTGCAATTTGTTTGCGTATAATTTGCACTTAACTGCTTGTTGCTCGTTAATAGACGAGCGTGGTTGCTAAAGATTTAAATAAATAATCGACACTTCGGTCAAGTTTTGTACCAAAAAAAAAACTTGGTGCTCATTTACTCGTTTCCTTTCTTTTAATTTAACAAAGAGATATTGCAAAATTGTATTGAATTTCATACAAGTTTCTACTTTAAATTTAATATGCTATAAATTTAAGCGAACTTCAATTGCATTTCTCCCAGAATTTATGGCTGTGAGTTACCATTGGAAAAATTGATGTAGAATTGTTTCATAAGTACGAAAGTAGTTTTACGTGTAAAATTTTAGCGTTTTTTTTTTTTTTTATTATTATTTTTAATGCTGTTTCTTTGGTTTCGAAAAATATTTTTGGTTACTGTTTTAATTTACGAGAACATGACGAGTGTTTTTGTTTTAATCGTTTGAGCCATTAGAAAAAGATTCATCAGATTGGTAAGAAGAGAACTATGTGCTCATCCACGCACAGTCGGCTTGCAGTTCGAACCTGCAGTTATCTAAATCGACAGTCAAAGTTTCGCAATGGCAATATACGCGCCGTCTACCAGGTCTGGGCCTGCAGTTTATACCAAACTGACGTGTGTGTTGTAGAAACGTCAGTTGTGGTCGTCAGTCTTTGAGAGAGACAATGTGTCTCGTTGTAATAGCCACTACTACACCCAAAAACATTTCATATCCCTCACTACAGACTCTTGTCATAAAGCAATAATTGCAATAAGCTCTGCAAATTTTCTTTTTTAGCGCTTGATATTTTGCTTTCACCATCAGCTTCTGACATCGGAGACTAAACTAAATTGCGAAATTTTGACTGTCGATTTAAATAACTGCAGTTCCTAACTGTAAGTCGACTGTGCATGAATGGGCATTGGCACCTGTGAGACCGCTGGCAGTTTAGAAACTGACGATTCAGGGAGGTTTAAGAAAACTGATTGATGCATGACTCGCGACCGGTCAGATCAGATCGTACTGTCCTGGAATACCAACTTTTGTTTTTCATAACTATAAGAATGGTAAAGAAAATTGTTTGGCTTCCTTTGAAAGAACAGAAAAAGTTCCATTTGAAGGTCTTTTCAGTTTTTGAATATCTTTCCAAATAACGATTTTAGAGTCAAAAATTAGAAACGCCAATTTTGTTATTTTTCGCCATAATATATCAGAAACGCTATGGAAGGGGCAAATTTTGTTTTTTGATCTTATTTAAGGTAGTACTACCGATACCACAAGTGTCAAATGTGTGCTTACTGTAATTTGACTTCCGTCGTATTTATATTTGGCAACGCCGCGTAAAAGCAAAAGAGACAAAAAATACCTTTCAGGTTATCGGTTTGACATGTAATGTTTGTTTACTAATGAAATGTCTGAATCAAACTTATTAAATGGTACAAAACGAATATTTCATTGGAAAAATAAAAGAGTCACTGAAAAAAGGTATAGAAAAATGTGAAACAAATAGCATTAGCCGTATTCTGTACATATTTAAATTTCGCGCGCGTCTAACCTTCTTGGCGGCGTTGCCACATGTAAGTTTTGTCTTAATTATTTATTAATTACTCTTATCACAAGCTCTAAAGTTAAGGTTTTATTAATACAGAAAATTCAATTCATTTTTTTCTTTCTATTGATACCAATTTCATAAAAATCTGAACGTCCAATTTTGTGAAATAAAATAAAATCTGTGATTTCCCATAAGGATCAATGTTAAAGGCAAAAATTTTTAAATATTTTTATCTTTTTTTCAGTTCTCTGTAGGCCTCCAAAAATTTAACTGGTTAATTATGATATTATAATGTACCAATATGCTAAGTTTCATTAAATTCTGAACGTCAATTCTAAAACCGGTAGTACTACCTTAAGGATAAGCCAGGAATCATTTTTGCCCATTTAATCAAGTCTCTATCTCTTATGATCTTGATCTCTGTACTTAACAGGGCTTAAAATAAATATTGTATCAATAATGAATTTTAGTAGTTGTGTCCTTTAGAAGAAACCGACGAGACCAGATTGTTGTGATTTTGAAACATAATATTAGCAAGGTGCAGGAAATGTTTGTTCTTCGTGGCATTATTGTTATTAGTTATTAGGATTGCAATGAGACTTTACGGAAAAGTTGGCCAAAGTTAAGCTATCGACGATTGACTTACCAATTTGGCGGCCGTTTCAGTAACGTGGGCTATAATTCTCCTCTCTCTATATCTATTGCACACTTATTTTTACCTATAATACAATTTCTTTTTCTTTAATTATAATACACACAACTTTGTTGCTAAACGAAAGAGTTTATTTTATTATGTCGATCTGTCGGCCAACTATTTATGCAGTTTAAAATAAATTAGTATAAATATTTCAAAGTTATCAATATTAACATTTGTAAATATAAAATGTATCGATAACGTAAACTGTAAATAGTGATCGATGGCGTGTAATATACAAGATCTTTTAATATATTTTTCCGAAAGTTATAATGTTAGTTGTTTTCTAACTTGTTATTAAAGAAAATATCGAACAAACGATGTAGATTATTTATACATCATAAATATTTTCTCCACATACAGGGTGGACTCTCCTCAAGCGAGAAATCTAGAATTGCTTACCCAATAATTAATTAGTATCAATTGTAGATAAGTTCAACGACATGTCAATAATTAATCTCACACACTGTTGCGTAATTCGCAATTTATAAATTGCTCAAGTACACATCGTTACGCATAAACACGCAATATTTGATAGAATTGTGTTGAAGTGAACGTTAAACTCGTATATGTTAGAAAGTCCGGTGTGTATCAAAGTAATATTTATTATGTATTTTGTTGTCTAGTGCTTATTTAAACATTACGTGCTTAAATTGAACTAGTTTTTGATTTTATAATGTAGGCAGAACAAGGTTCGGCGATATTTCGAATTTATTTTCAGACTACTTCCACTTTATTCGTGCGAGAGGTGTATGTGTGATTGATGTGGATTTTAATAGTGCACAGCACAATAATTCCCGAAACAAACAAAAAGTGATAAAAAGAGTGATGGTAATAACAACTAATAACGTAACTGTTAATTTGACCAACCTGGTGGTCTTCGGCAAGTCGAATAAAATATACAGTTTAATCCCTGGGTAATATTAGGTATTGAATTTAAAATGTACGAAAAAATTATACCGTATTTTTAATTACGTCGAAATTATGATTGATTCGCACAGCTATAACCCAATGTTGTTGGTCGATTCCTTATAAAAATAGCCTTAACAATGTGTCAATTATTGTGGTATAGTAGATTTTTGGTATGGACACCTTATTAGTATTGAGAATCGTTCTCACATGTGTTCGGTTATGTATGAGTATTGTATACTGAGGAGCCTTTTTAGGCGATTTGTTGTCGGGAAACTTAAAAAAATGAAATGAAAAGATCTGCCGATTCACGATTAAATGGCAAGTTTCGTTCGGGCCTTTTAATGTAATGAGTAATGAATTACGATTTTTGTCAGAAATTAAACTTCGCTATACTAGAGAAGTCGTCGCGCGGAATACGGGATATTAGTATTACCATTACGGTATCTAATATTACTACAATGTTTGTACACGCTTGTAAATTTATACGTAATCGTAATTAGGGATAACGCGAAATTAATTTAAATTTACAATAACAAATTTGTTTACGCTGTTAATAAACACTTTTTGTCTTTCCGTTTTCCGGTTCTGTGGAGAGAAAAACTTTCGTAGTTTATGAGGCGATGACTGTTTCGTAAATATTTGTGAAAAAATTACTGGCGATTTTGAAAATAACGCGAATTAATTTAAAGTAGATCATTTTCGGTTATGAACCTTTCTTATGTTAATAACTCGTAAAGCATAAAAATTGTACCACCCTTCGAAACGTTTTTAACAGAGGACGACACCAATAAAAGCCGATTGATGAAGCGATTTGCATTTATACTTTTATAGCTAAGGAAATGGATTTCAAATTACAACTTTGTCTTATAGTATACAGGGTGTTCGGATATTCCTTGGCCAACGGTCTACACATGATTCTACAGGCCAAAATAGCACTAGAAGCTCCTATAACAAAAAGTCGAAATCTCAATAATAAGAAAGTTGTGGGGCCTCAAAGTTGAGTTTTAAAATTTGAATTTTTGTCATATTTACTTTAAATGTTACCGAAATTTTTTGATATTGGGCACATTTACTAAGAATTATAAAGCCTCGAATAAGAAGTAGAAACGTTTAAAAAATCTCTGCAATAAAGGGCACTTAACCTGAAGTCTAAATTTAATTTTAGTCCTAACTTTTTTGTCTGTTCTATTTTCAATTATTTTTCATACGAAATTTGAAAGATTAGACAAAATTATAAAAATAAGGTACTCTTCTTTTAAGTTGATATAATTAACCGTTTCATCAGAAATCGCTTTCAAAAAGATTAAGTTTGGCCATTTTTTACGAAATTTTAAATAATCAGGTTGCCACGATCAACTAAAAACGAATAAACCAAAAGAATTTGGATTTTAGTTGATCATGGCAATTTGATTATTTAAAATTTAGTAAAAAATGGCCAAACTTAAACTTTTTGAAAGTGATTTCTGATGAAACGGTTAATTTTATCAACTTAAATGAAGAGTACCTTATTTTTATAATTTTGTCTAATCTTTCAAATTTCGTATGAAAAATAATTGAAAATAGAACAGACAAAAAAGTTAGGGCTAAAATTAAATTTAGACTTCAGGTTAAGTGCCCTTTATTGCAGAGATTTTTTAAACGTTTCTACTTCTTATTCGAGGCTTTATAATTCTTAGTAAATGTGCCCAATATCAAAAAATTTCGGTAACATTTAAAGTAAATATGACAAAAATTCAAATTTTAAAACTCAACTTTGAGGCCCCACAACTTTCTTATTATTGAGATTTCGACTTTTTGTTATAGGAGCTTCTAGTGCTATTTTGGCCTGTAGAATCATGTGTAGACCGTTGGCCAAGGAATATCCGAACACCCTGTATAGTGCCCAGTCCCATCAAAGTCGTTTAGAAATGATTTCTGTTTTCACTTTGAGATTAAAAGCTATAGAACCTTTGTCAAAGGATTCCATGCCTTCTGGAGTACCAAAATCCGTTGGTCGTCAAATTGTGGTCATGTACGGGGCGGCTCTATGGGTGGGGGGGGGGTGATGTGAAAAATTACCGAAAACATAGTTTGTCAAATTTTAATTTACAAAACATCAGGAACATTTGTGTGGAAGTACAATTTTGATTGAAGTTAAGATAACATTAGCATATCAAAAGAAAACAATTCGGAAAGCACGCTTTTAGATGGACGCCCTAAACTTCTAAACGTTTAAAGTGTTCTTGTTAAATTTTTTTATTGCACGGCAATGTTTCTGTTTAAAACCGCTACAGCTACTTTATTCTTCATATCATCAAAAAACACCCATTAATAACGTTGCAAATAGGAATTTCAGGATGCGTTTGCATTTATTATTTTTTCGTCAGGACTGCTCCTTAATTTTTAAATAATTTTTGGTCGACTGGTTAAGGTCGACTTTCTTTTGCTGTCGCACGTTTCCATGGTTTGTTTGATTCAAAATCGTCTGTTCTCTCAGTAAAATTTCCGATTTCTATTATAAATTTGCGATAACCTTATAATTGATTTCGATAATTTCGCTTCATGCCATTCAAGTGATAGTTATACTGTAATACTGTAGTAATACAACTACTGTAGTGATACGCGCATTTACAATTTTTGGCTCTTTCCTTTGTTTTTCGTGCTATGGATTATGAGTCCAGGTTTGCCGAGGAAAGAATATAGCAATTTTTTTCCATCGTCGTTCTTATTATGTCTTTATGTTTTTTAAGTGTTGAATTCGAATTTCAACTTTTCCGTCTCGTAAAATTGACGCGTTCTGAGAAAATTACGAAAAACTGCGAGGACAATGCTCTTTTTCAGTTTCTCGTTTATAACTTGAAAATTACGCACTTTTTGAGAAAAGCACTTCTATAGAAAAATAACCTATATGAAATTTTATACAAATTATGTTTCTTGGGGTTTTCTCTTCAGAGAAGCGATTTAGGCGCTAGAGCGCGTTAAAGTTTGACAAAAATTCCAAAATCTGCCAAAGAACTGCTTTATTTAGTTTTTCGCGTATAACTTAAAAACTGTGCACTTTTAGAAAAGAATGTTTCTATGCAGAAAGGAAGTAGATTAAATTTCCTACAAATTATGTCTCCCAGGTATTTTACGTCATACGAACGGTTTAGGTGTTTCAGCTTAGTGTACATCGGACTGAGCGGCTAAGACGAAAACAACACTCACTTCTCCTGGCGAGCTTCATTTTCACAATATCTCTATTTAAAACAATTTAATTAGTTATAATTAATTAATTTAATTGTCTTTATTAAGTTGATTTACTTAATTTTATATCCAGAGTCTAGAGTGTTTATGGGAATTCTCAAACTCTGTCCCTACGTTCCTACCCAGTCTCTATTTGATGAGAGTGATACGAACAAGGTACAAAATTAAGTTTATACAAGCGTTCAAAGTTCAAACTCGTATAAGGAATCACAGTTCCAAATAACGCTAAATTTGTGGCCGATGGGGGCTTGCTATAGTAGGAGTCAAGTGTGTAGACATTCGCAGGTAGTTGCAAGACAACAGTGTTTGCGTCGATTTTGGAATTTTTGTAAAATTTTGACTAGAGCCTAAATAGCTTATGTGAAGAAAAAAACAAAAGAAACATAATTTGATGTAGTAGTTTAGTTTTTGCATAAAAAACTGCGTAGTTTTCAAGTTAAAAACCGAAAAAATGTCATTTTCTTGCAGTTTTCCAAGTTTTCTCAGAATGCTTCACTTTTACGAGGTGTTCAAAGTTGAAATACGGGTTCAGCACCCCAAAGTACGAAAAGAACGATATAACAAAGTCTATATTTGTCGCTTATTTTACTTTGACGTAGTTGACCGAAGCCGTCTCACGAGATTGATAAGTTCACGTAAGCGCAATTGCTTGGAAATTGAGTTTACTATTTTTGTTCTTTTTCTTTTTTTAAATTAAAACAAAATTGAAAAATTATAGTAAAGCGAACCACATAATATTGATACCTTGCGTCAATGAGACTTCTCATACCAAATTTTGTCTTAAAGGATTTCGAAAATATTAAATTTGAGGTAAATTTTACTATAGATAAGCACTTATACGTTTTTAATAATGTTGATGCAAATTTTTTTGCTTACAATCAACTAAAGATCCACCCACAAAAGTTTCACCCTGTGTAAAAATATGCAAAGTATAATAGTTAGTTCAGATACTCAAAAGGTAAAACTAACAGAATTATCCTACTGTAATCTGTGAGGCATGAAACAGAATTAAACAGTTAGTGCGTTAGTGGAGTTGGGGTTCGGGAATTTATCGACGGGAATTCTCGAGAAAAGTTCCAGATTTTTCATCCCGAATCTCGAGAATTGTAACACTTCAGGAAATCCCAAACCTCAAAATTGAAATTTTTTCGGGAAACTCTACTCCATGCTTAGTGTTGGGTTTCGTGAATTTCTCGACGGGAATTCTCGAGAAATTTTCGAAATTTTTCATCCCGAATCTCGAGAACTGAAATTTTTAACATTTCGGGAAATCCCGAATCTCGGGATGAGATTTTCTCGTGTGGTTGGTACATTATGGGTTTATTTCTTATTTCTGCCGTTTATTAATTAATTATTGTTATACTTACTGCACTTTCAAAACGAATAGGTCTAATATAATAATTACTTTTTGCCCTTCTAGAAGGCCAAGTAAATCTCAATGTTTGCAATAATTATATTTCACGAAAACACGAAGGTAAATTTAAATAAAGTATATCGTTATATTTTAATTGCCGGACTTTCCATATAGTTTGGACTGTTTGGACCTTGTGGCTGTAAGCAGTTCATCCCTGCTCTTTATTCTCTATGATTTAGTGATTATAATACCCTTTAGTATAGAAACAACTTTAGGGCTTATTCCTACATAATTTTATTGGTAAATAAATAGTAATAGTAATAATTTTGGAAAATGGGCGTCTTTTGCATTTATTGTAGAAGAGTTATCCCGTAATGGATTCGAAACTTTTATGAGTGTAGAAAAAAATGTGCTCCTGCTCTGCAGGCCAGGCTGCTATTCTTCTTCAAGAAAATTTAGGACCTTTGGTAACGAGTCGTTCGATTTGTAGTACACGTAAATTCTTTTAGAAAAGGTCCAATTTTCCGCAACTTTTTTCTTTTTCTCACAGAGTGGTCGACAAATTTTTATATTTTCGACTTCTAACGTATTGAATTATAAAGTGTTCTATAAGAACATGTTTGGCATTACCCCAAAGTAAATACACGTTCTCTTACGTAAAGCGACTTGAGCGAGATATTTTAAATTATAAAATTATTTTTATTTTTGTTGTGAAAATTATTCAAATTTTTTAACTTAAAAATCAAAACTTATCCCAGATTCCTTCATCTTGTCTAAATTATTATCAATAATTTGTTTAAACAACTTGCTTAATAAGTCGCCGATTAAAACGTCTTATTTTATAACGAGACAATTCTACACACACACACACACACGCTTTTACACCTGTCGGTATAATTTTCCATATTTTCTAATTTATTTCAAAAAAATTGGAATTGCTCGACGTTGTAATTTTTTTTATTACTCTCCGACCGCGAAAATTTTAAATTACACGTTCGGCGTATTATAATCATTATTATGATTTTCCTCGTTCGTTGTACGTATTTTTTTTTCGACTTGCTCTTTAGTTTTGCCACAAATACATACGCAAAACACGCACAAAATCGAAACTTTTCGGCGTACTTTAGAAGGCGGTTTTTAAATTTTATGAAGTCCTACATTTTTTATCTCGTGCCACGATAAAGTATCTATGGATATATCTCACGTATAGGCTATAAATTTATTGATATCTAGGACTACGCGCGGTGGATAAAATTTTCAGGAGCGTATTATATGAATTTACTCATCTTTTTTTTCTTCCTTCAAATTTTAATTTGGACGATTATTGCGCGGCGGTCGTCGGATCTCTTGCCTCGTATAATTACGGGCTTTTAACTTTTAACGGATCCGACTTGGAAGAAATCGCTTTATGCCGGAATTAAGCAAATTGGTAAAAACGAGTAATTTTTTTATTGTTTGTCTTGTATTTAACGTTACATCACCGAGGTTTAATTTAAAAACCGGTCTCCATAGATAGACAAGCGCCTCTTTCGAAATTGTACTTGTATCCAATTCTTGAGCGGCAGCTGCATTTTTTTAAACGACTATTATAAGATGAATATTAATTGTTGATAAATTTTATAGTATTAACGATATTTCAAATTGTGGACCACTATTGAATTAGCTTGGTATTGATCGAAAAATAGAAGTGAAATGTAAAAAAATAGCCAACGATGGCATATTGTTATCGATACGGTTTTGATAGTTCAAATTTATTCACCCTTTATCTTTAGTTAGTAATTTAAAGGTGGAATACGGTCCTGTAACCTGCGTTTCTTTTACAGTCGGTTTTACTGACATTGCTACTGTATTTGTATCGAAGTTATAATATCTCGAAATTTATTATCTCTGGGTTGTTCTGAATGACCATTCAGCATATTTCCTGATATATTACCGTCCTTTAGTTTTATAGGGCTGTTTTTTGCGATTTCATCATTTATGTCTTTATTTGATTTTGAGTTACCAATTTTATTCAATTATTACATAAATAACGCAAGAGTGCTTTTACAAGTTCAAAGCTTGAAGAAATACTCGTTCGAGTTAGAAATTTTTCCCTATAAAACGATTCAAATTAAAAGACTCTGTAAATTAATTTGAGATTTTACTTTTTTCAGTATGGATCGGATGAATTTGCACACGACTCGCCCCGTTATGCTTCACCTACGACGGGGCCAAATTACTACTTGGGACCTGATGGAGCGGCAGACTGGCCTACTACGTACGCACCTCCATATCAAACTTACGACCCATATGGTCTTACACCTGAGACTGAAAGCCAAGGCCTACCACCGATGTCGTCGTTTCGAGCTAATGGCGCCCCCGTAGCAACCACAGCTGGACCAAATAATGCGGCATTCGTAGCTGGTCCACATTCACACCCTCATCCGCACTCCCACAACGATGGTATTAGTAAAGCATTAGGCCCAGTAAGTATTTTTTCTAAAAGAATCGTCACCTAAATTAATAGACAAATTTCGCAAATTAATTTTATTGCGCCTAATTAATGATTTAATTAGTTTTAAATTGACGATTAATACAGTCGTTATTTAAACTTTAAGAGACACGTCTGTTATATCCCGCTGTTTGATATTTTTGTTAGTATTTTGTACGAGTGCAAAATGGTCGAAATGAATTGGTTCTTGGACCAGCAAGGAAATGAGAATTATTGAATGAAACTTTGTCAGAATAAAAAAAAGTCTTGAAATATGTACTATGGGCTCATAGTGTGTTTGCTAGAACTGGGAGAAAAAATCGATTAATCGATGTTCGATTAATGGGTGAAAAAAATCGATTAATTCTTAATCGAGACAATCAATTATTTGAAACAATCGATTGTCGATTGTGTAATCGCTCATCCCTAGTGTTGTCAATATTCATTGGGGGCTAAGCGTTGCCAGGGATCTTGGGGTTATGAGGTAGGCCCATCCCGCCCTCAAAATCAGTCTGGCCCTGGACTGCCCATCCTACTACAAAACCATCTTCGATGGCTAAGATTTATCAGGTAGCTCCTTGCACATAGTCTGTTTTTTTAAAGACTGTAAGAGAGGCAGAACTCAGTGTGGACTCTCTCAATACCGCAAAACTGGGCATCTGCTTATAGTGCGTTGAGAAAAGATTAATTTTTTTTCTTCACATAGTCCGGAGTCTCTACATGCAGGGTTCTCTTGAACACCTATAATGCCTATAGTATGAAGAATTTTGGGACGAGATTCTCTCCATGAATCCCTCATTACGGGAAAATCTGAGGGAGGCATCTGGCTCTGTCTCGCTTCATAGTACAGCAAACACTAATCCCGCAAATTGGTATAGAAGCAGTAACTATTTTCTAATGGTTTATCAATGGCGTTCTCCTGACCTCTGAAAACTTTTGGGAAGGTTCAAACCTCGTTGATCTCGTCCTCTCCTCGACTAAGGCTTTGATATAACGTAACCGCGCTTTAGAATCAACTTACATAAGTATGTTTCGGTGGCCCGCCCAGTTTTCGGCAAGCTCTCCCGATGTTTCTCCCTAAAAAATGATCTAGTTATAAAGGTTGTCCCCAAACTCTCTTAGATCACCATTAAGACTCATTTGCATTTTGCAGCTCTCTCAACGCTCTTACCTTCTTGCGAAAACTTTTAAAGATCGTTTCATACGCCGTAAAAGTCATTACACATTCTTATTTTCGCATCATCTCGACGAAACTATTGTGAAAACGTTTCAAAGTATCTCGATGTTGCTGAACAGTTCACACTATTTGTTAGTTATGCTGCTATTCGTGCCTAACATAGATGACAAGGTTACTACAACAAATTTGACGTAATATGATTAAGCAACTAAGTTTGAACTAAAAGTTAGAAGTTAGAGCACTTCCTTTTGTAATGTAAAATGTGAACTGCAGCAACTCCGATGCACGACTTGCCGACAGTTTGATGACACTCGGTTTGAACTCACTAAACAAAGTCAATTAAAAAAAGAAGTATTTAAATTGAACTTTAGTGTTTTATTATTTTATTAACGCAATTTAATTTTTAGATTTATTCAATAACCGGCGAACCGGCTAGTGCAAGCAGCTATAGTTCGGCACCTTCAACTCCTGTTAGTTCGCCTCCACCATTAGCACCGGGAGCATGGATAGGAAATCACAATACACCTCACTCGCCACATTATACGCAAGCCGTAACAATGGTGAGCTGAAAATTTAATCGGCGGTATTATATTTTCGGTAGCAGTTAATGATATCTTATACATTTAAATTTTTTTCT
The DNA here is from genome assembly GCA_950108345.1 of Malthinus flaveolus. NCBI lineage: Eukaryota > Metazoa > Arthropoda > Insecta > Coleoptera > Cantharidae > Malthinus > Malthinus flaveolus. Next base: position 71,964,854 of record OX467285.1, read on the forward strand.
CAATTTTTATTTTGACCCCGTTTGTGGCTTTTTGCATTTGTATTGCTGATATCTTAGGAATGATTTTGTTTTTATATAAAAGTTTTGTAAATTTTCTTTGTAATTTGTAATGTACATGGCCCAACAACTTTTGTTTTGAACTGGACCAATTAAGATTTAATTACTCCGATGGATAATTTAAACTCTTAAGCTTTTACCGAGCAACAACCAGCAAAGCTGGTCATATGTAATTGTATCGTATTAAACGTCTCGAGAACTACTGGGCACTAAAGTTGATCTATACGGATAATGATATTATCGATACAGAGATAAAGTTATAGTTATATCAAGTTATATCAGTTATTTCCATTTTAACATTGAAATATTGAGTTTAATAGGAACTCTCATTCGAAAGAATACCAATACTGGCACCCCAATTTTTTTCTTAATTCTTAAGCGCTTTTAATGATTTTGTTTAATGGACATCGGTAATGTTACTTTGTGCCATGATTATATTCTTCATTCAGTGTATGATTTATACGGTCACATAAAATCATTACGAACTTCATGTGCATTACTAATTATAAAGACAATTTTGACCTAAATTATACTTCTATGATTTTTTTTTGTATTTAAATGTAAATCATAGATTTATAAAATTATTAATGGTAGATGGAAATTTTTTTTATTGATTTGGTTTGTGTTTGCATGGTGTTTTTTTTGTTTTTGTGTGAAGCCTGCTCCCGAAGCACAACGCTTAGATGATGCCATCGGCTTCTTAAGGGACCATGCTGAAGTAAACGTAAGTGTCATTTCGATGTTTGAAAGAAATCTTGCAGATTCATTTGGGCGTAATATAGACTTAGATCAAGCAAATTGCACGTTTTTGAATTGCTCGCTTTTTTTAAAATTAATCGCTTCTTTATATTTAGTAGTTTGAGCGTTATTATGCTAAGATGAATCTGTTGCGTCCGTCTATAAGAATTGTCGTTCTTACCAATTTGATTGTATCGAAGGAGGTTTTTTTTTATTTTACTTGTAGAAGGCAATAAATGAGATTAGGCCTTAGAGTGAAATGGAATTTTAGATGACAGCCAAAAGGGGCAGACAGGTGAAACAAATTTAACTTTACATAAAATTATTTTAAAACGTAATGGGTCGATGGGAAAAAAAGGTCGAAGAATAATTAAGAGAAGATCCATGAAAAATCTTCTTCGATTCTAATAATAATAAGTAATACTCATAAATTATTTATTTTTATATTATTATATTTTATTTATTACTAATAATATTTTAATCGACCATTTTACCTACTGTGTAGGTTATTAAACTAATTTTATGGGTTTGTTGTTTTACTTTTTAAAAATATTTAAGGTCTTAAAGCAACTGTCGTTTTTTTGCTTTGTTGAAAGTGAGTTACAGGTAAAATTTACATATCTACCTTTTAATATATTAATTAGTTATGTAGATATCGTTTGTATAAAATTAGTGTTAGAAGCACTATCATACTGAGGGCAACGTGCTTAGCTTAATTTGCAATTCGAGTAGAGATTGTTTTTAGATAATCTGGTCTCTTTTTGAGAGTTTTTGCGAAAAGAGGAAACAGAACAATCAAATTGGTAAACGATATAGGTTGCATGTTGAGATTTAAGGATTTTAGGTATTTAAGACACAATTTTTGTGTCATATTATGCAGGCACATAATATGTGCATACATGTTGGTAAATACATATTTCAAACCTAGTATGTTTTGTGCATACAACGGCCACTTATTGTTTGTATATTTATACTTTATACCAACCAGGTCTATCATTATAACCAGGACTTTGAACCGTTATCTTTTTCGTTCTGGTTCAACTTAGAAAAAAAGTTTGGTTTGGTTTCGGCTTTCAGTTCAGTTCAGCTCCGGGTGGTTAATTTTGAAAGTTTTTTATTTGTACTAACAATTTAGTTTCAACCATAATTTAAAAAAATATTCTTAAATAATAACATTATGTACGGAATTGGCATACTATATCGATATTTTTTTTCGGTTTAGTTCAGGATAACTGTATTTCTTAGTTCAGTTTCGGTTCGAAGTCCTGATTATAACTGACAATTTGAAAAAGAGTGTTTCGATGTTATATGTGTGTGCTAGGTATGACATAATACTTCATTATAGTCATAATAATTGATCCTCATCATTTATCGTATTGAGTTCTGAGGTATTAATAAGTGTCATTCTTTCTGAATTTTTTAGGGAACACGTATGGAAGAAAGACTGGACGACGCAATCAATGTATTACGTAATCATGCCGAGCCACAATCTCAAACGGGCGTTTTAGGACAATTACCCCCAAATCTAGGTCCTCCACAAGTAACAGCGTTAGGATATACAGTATCGCCACCCGAATCGCCTTTTCCGGAATCTATAAAAGTGGAAAGAGCATCACATAATAGTAGTGAGTTTACGCCGAACAAATTTTTTTGTATTTTAATAATTTTTTTAAAATTGTTGTAGAAAAACGTAAAGAACCTCCCGATACAGATACGAAACCTTCGAGTTCGGTGGATAGCGTAGCCGTTCAACCTAATTCGACTAGTGCGGCGGCAGTTTCTAAGACTACAAAACGAACTAGGAGATTGTAAGTATTTACCCCTCGATTCTTACTGATCGAATATGCATTGTTGTATTTTATCTCGACTGTTACAAATTAATATATTTTCGACAGAAGTTTGATAAACTGCCAATACATAATCTATTTGGTAATTTGAATTTATTGATAATAATTATAATTGTTATAAAGTAGTGACGCCGATGACGATGAAACTGACGATCCAAGCAACAAGGCCGTGCGCGAGAAAGAGCGTAGACAGGCCAACAACATACGTGAACGGTATGTAGTAGCACGCATTTTTAATAAGAATACTATTCCTAAATTCCTTCCTTTTACCACATTTATATAAAATTTATATCTCGTATAGTTTTGTAAAGACTATTTTTAAATGAATGATTTGTATGGGATTTAAAAGAAGAACATGCAACATACATGTCCTTTCCTCTTTATCACCTACAGCGGGCTCATGTTCAGGAATATAAATGTTATGTGAATCGCATTTAAATTAATACGGCTTTATTTTGCATAACATTTTATTGCGAATTGGCCAGCATGCGTAGATAAAATTAGAATTTATAAATATAATAATGCACAAATTATATTATTAAAACCACATATTGAATATGGGCCTCGATATACACTCGTGCGTGTTACTACTGTTTGACGGTTTTTAAACTTGTTTGATGGTAGTTTATCGAACCTCGAAAACATTGCGTTTAAAGTAATAAACATACTCATCTTTATTTTGTTCAAGTACGGAAGAAGACGAAGGAGAATTGGATCCGGACATTAAAATGCAAAGGGAAAGGGAAAGAAGGCAGGCTAATAATGCTAGAGAAAGGTGCGCCTTTACTTTAATTGCGTTAAAGTTACCTTCATAATTTTATCTGTGTATTTTGGCCTGTATTCATGTGTCTGTGTACTAACTTTTATTTGTGATTAATAAGTTCTTCTTTAATTCGATCATGGAGTTTTGGTAAAATTTAATATTGAAAATTACAAAAATGATGGGATGTGGATCATAAAATGTTTGCTATTACTGCTACTATCGAATTCAAAAGTTCTGGTCTCTCTTTTAGATGCCCAAATTTCGATAAAAAAAGGGCGAAGTTTTATAAGAATTTGAGGAAGTAAAAAGCCATTGTTTATCATTTTATAAAAGTTCAGAAAGCGATTAAAATAAATATGTACGAGTTTTATTTATAATTTATTCAATCGAGTGTTCTGAGATATTAATTTTTTTAAAGCCTCAACATTGGAAATTGTCTAGTAAAACTACTCCTTTCGTAATGCATCTTTCTGTTTTTATGAAACGGCTCACAGAAAAATGATTTCTGACATCAGAGTCATGAAGGAATCGGAATTCTTTTTCTTAAAGGCGTTGTTGAGATACAGGCCTTTAAAGTCAGGAGTCAGAACTTGTTAATCCGATAGTAGTCAATAATTATAAGTTTTACATTTTTCATTTAGTGTAAGCTTTAAAATATAGAGCGTTTCAAGTTATTCTACCTATGGTAAGCCGTGTTCAAAATAGCCATCAATTAAATTTACAAAGTTCAAAGTTTTACATCTTTTCTTTAATTCTTTTAGGCAAAATTTTGAACAAATTTGACTTTAGAAGTTTAATTTACGGTCTTTTTAAACGGTCTCTATACCCGCTGTTTGTACTCGATGGTTTTAAAGAGTTCCCATTAAATGATTGAGCAGCCTTTAAGAGTTCTTTTTAAAACTTCGAGTTATTAAAAGAGCCGGGGTGGCTGTAATGTTCCTGTAAAACAAATAACATAACTTTAATTAACTTCACAACCTTGCTATTATCTGTTCCTTTGAACTATTCTCTCTAATGGTTAAGTTTTTTATTTCACCGCTGTCAATAAATTACTTGTTGCATTTGCATAACAGAATAGTATGCTGAAGCAATAAACCTATAATTAAGTCCACAAGTGTAATGGAAACTGACTGGGTTCGACTGTGAGTGTCCTGTGTCACTTTACTACTCTATTATTTGCTACTACTTCTTTGCTTCTTATAAATATTATAAGAATTTTAAATTCGTGTATAAAAATTAGATTGAATTTTAAATTTGTTTGTTCTCACATTTATAGGATACGAATTCGTGATATAAATGAAGCGCTAAAAGAATTAGGCCGTATGTGTATGGCACACCTTAAAACCGATAAGCCACAGACCAAACTTGGAATCCTAAATATGGCGGTGGAGGTTATTACGACATTAGAACAACAAGTTAGAGGTACTTGTATAAATATAATTTCATCTTAAGTGTACAAATTTTAAACTCAACTTTCGTTTGTAGAAAGAAATTTAAATCCAAAAGCGGCGTGTTTGAAAAGACGAGAAGAAGAAAAAGCGGAAGATGGTCCCAAACTTGGACCAGGACCTCATCATATGCTCCCTAATGCGCCACATTATTCAACTATACCAGTAAGGCTTTTTGTTAGAGATAATCAGGCCTATTCTCTAAGATCTAAGAGAATGAAATTTGTCAATGTTCAAGGGATACTTAGGCTTCCAAGACCAAAATACCACGTGACCCTAATGCCTTATAAATCTTAATTTTATTCTGCTTGCGCTAGTATCAGAGTTGTACAATCATTGAAAATTTTAGTTTAGTAGTTGAAACTGAACGTTTCGGCTATACATTCAACAAGTGAGTCATACATTTGTTAATAAACCATTGCTTAAATAGCCCAAATGGAATATTAAATGGCTTTCGTCTCTGTTGAGAGCCGGTTTTAAAGATACCTTTTTAATTAATTTTGTATCGTCTCTAAAAGAGCCGAATCTTCCATAATTTTGTATTGACTCACTGGCAAAGAGAAATCAAAGTTGTTCATTTTAAAAAGCATTACATTGGTTGAAATGCATTTGTGGTAATATCTTTAGCCGGTACCTTTAGACTGTAGAGAATAGGCCCGATGAGTAGAAGACTCAAGTTTTTGAAATTTAAAGCAATAGAAGTTGAGATTAAAGATTTTTGTCAATTTGCAGGGTCCACCTCCAAATTTGCCTCACAATCCAAGCCAGCCACTACAATAGCAGTGATAGTGAAGTTGAGGTTTACCAGATGTATATACACGCATTCGTACAAACGGCTATCATTCATTCATCAGACATCGTGCATAAACAATATTATATTTTTTTAAGAAAATTCTGCAGTGATAAATTCTTAATTTTGTTTTTATTAATAATTACTTACGTATTTGACTTAATTTTTCCATTTAGTTGATAAAGTAATAATATTTTATATATTGTATTATATAATGTTATCATATGTGTCTGAGATAATTAATTTTTTATTTTAGTTATGATGGAATAAAGGACGTAAATAAGAGTAAGGTGCCAAAATGTCATTGCAATACTCATAATGATAGATAAGATTTATATAAAAATTAAAATTAGGTTTTAATACGTATCGTCGATTTGTGATCTCTCTTTTTGCCATTTTGTAACGGATTTATTTCCATATTTGTTTTTGTCGATCTCTTCATTTCTGATTAATGGGTGCCATATTTTATGGAAAATTAATTGAAATTATGGCAAATTATACTTAAAACTTATTTAGAAAAACGTTAAGCTAGGTATGCTTACAGTTTTTAATTGTGCAATTACATACGATCATTTTTTTTCTGATTTATGTTATAACGAGTAAGTCACCAGTTTTTCTATCGACCTTAATTATTTTTACTTGAAAATTTTTCATGACATCACATTTACTAATTTAATTTTTAGTATTCTGTATTATCTCAGTTACATATGAGTTTGTTTGTATAAGGTATTCTGTATATTCTGCGCCAGTATTCAAAAAACATTTGTCTTTTAGTTTTAATGGCACACTTAAATAAGTAATATCGATACGAACTTTTAATCGTAGAACCGAAGTTACTATTATATTAAACTAGAAGTTTGTATAGTTTAGTAAACTGATAGTATTGACAATTTTATTTAAACAAAAATGTACCGATATTATTTATTTAACACTAATTTGTTCCCGCTTGCCCATAAATATGCTCAATAATATTTTTATTTTAAATGTACTGTATAAACTTCGTATTATTTTTTTTCTTACATTTGGTTACTGATTATATTTAAGGGCCTTCTTATGGGGAACTTTGCCGTTGAAACTTTATGCTTTGAGCGAGTTGGCTTTTTTTTTGTATGACAATTTTAAACCAGTTATTGTAATTTATTTTAATACTTAAAAGTGTAAACGCGACATTCAAGTTTTGTCTCATAGGACGTTTAGTATTTAATAACTTAACAGAAAAATTCGTACGACTTGTGTTAAGTTAGTGGACACGACATTTTAGTTTATATAGTTTAAGCTTAACTTTTTTATTTTAGTAGTTAATGATTATATTTTTAGGTTTAAGAGTGTAATATTTCATATTGTTTCTTTTTAGTATTTTTTAGCGAATATTTATATATTGTTTTGATTGTTACGTAAAATTTAAATTATTTTTAATTAATTGCTCCGCACTCTTGTCTCGGTAGAACAATTTTTTAAACGAACAAACACACGAAATGTGCAAAAAAGCTGAGCAATTAACCCTAAATTAAATGATGGTTTATTTGATTATATGATAAAAACTATGCATATCGACTACGACAAGTATTTTTAAAACTGCAGTTTTTATCATTAAGTTTTGCAATAATTTTGATGTAATATAAAACTGCAATGTCAGCGTGGTTTTCATTCCATTGTTGATCGCTTTTATTAAAATACTTTTTTATGATGATATAATTGCCAAAAATTTGGACTTAATTTTTTCTGTTTAACGCAAATTTGACTTGTTGCAAGTTTATAGTACTTTATACAGTGAAAATTGTGCCAAATTTAGCTGTACGCGAGGCAGCCCGTTCATAGTATATTATTTTTTTTAATTGGCAGCGCATAAAATTGTGTAGGTGCGGCTAAATTTTGACACAATCGAATATTCTAAATGGCAGCCATATTTATATGTATATTTTATTGTAGTCTATTTTTCTTAAGTTGTTTGGAGTCCGAACGTGACACTTTTCGCTCTCCATATTTAATTTTATATTAATTTCGATGTAAATTTTCAATATTGGTGCAAAGAAGATAAACCAACTTATGCACGTTATCTACGAATTTTGTAAATTGTTTGAACGTTTATAAGATATATTTTTGTAGTATTGAAAGATGCGTAATGTAAAAAACAAAACAAGTAATAAGAACTACGTGCGAGTTACTCTCGAAAAATTAGTAAATAAAAATTGTAAAGCTTCAAATTATATCAAAAGAATACTTTTAAAGCGAATGTGTTTTTACCTATATGATAAAATACTGCGTGATGAAGAAATAATTTAGGTAATTCAGCTAGAGTACGACATTCAGACGTTTATTAACTATATGTAATATACAATACGTACATAATATACTATGTGCCATTTTTTCATAATTGTGTGTTTATTACCTACTTATTACAATTTCTGGTATCCTACAACTGCACTGAGGGGTTTTGACCTAATTGGTAATTAAATTTATTCTAAAGTATGTTGTTCAAGTTACAGCTTAATTACTCCTGTGTTATGTGTGAAGAGGGAGAGATGTATGTGATAACTCGACTTGGAATAGTTGTTTCTAGATGTTGTGGCATTAGCATTCATCGTTGAGTAACAATTTTACAAATTGTTGAGATACTAGACATTTATTTTGCTTTGTGTAATTATTTATCTGAACTTCCAAGGTTTGAGGTTTTAAATTTCGCGCTTTTATTAAAATTTAGTATACCGTACCGCCATCTACTGGTTAATTGTTAAGTTGAAACCTAAATGTTATTTCATATATATATATATTGGGATGTTCCGTGGTTATTTCTAACCTCACAATTTTATAACTAATGTGATTATACGTATTTATAATAATTATTTTAATCTTGAATATTTAGCTGTAATGCCTTTGGTAATAATAACAGGCATCCCTTGTAGTGGAAAGAGTACTAGAAGAAGAGAAATTGAGAAATACTTTGAAAGTCTAGGAAAACAAGTTTGTATTATAAGCGAAGAAGAACAAATTTTAAAAGCTGGTTTCGAAAAGAATACGTTTTTTTTAGGTAATTTACTTTCTTTTTTTTAAATCTAACTCATTACTGAATGTTTATTTTAGATTCTTTGAAAGAAAAACATATTCGTGGTCTTCTCAAATCGGAAGTATTAAAACTTATTGGACCCAAATCGGTTGTGATTTTAGATGCATCAAATTACATTAAAGGTTAATTATATATATAATTTATTATATTATTATATATATAATTTATTATATTATAATTATTATTTATTACTGAATGTAGTTGGTCATGCGAAGGTACTAAGTTTTACGCTTATTATTGTAGGATATCGTTACGAATTATTTTGTGCTTCAAAAGCTAACAAATGCACCCAATGTACGGTGCATACAGAAATAAACCGTGAAGAAGCGTGGACTTATAACGAAAATAGAAGTGTGGAGTCTGAAAAATACACTAGGGAAGTTTTTGATGCCTTAGTTATGCGATACGAAAATCCTGATTCAAAAAATAGATGGGATTCGCCTTTGTTTATGGTATTCCCGAATCAAAATCTGGATGTAATAGCTATTTCGGAGTGTCTTTTTGATAAGAAACCACCCCCTCCTAATCAGTCAACTCAAAATGTAAGTAAATTATGCATGCACAAAAGTTGATAAAACGCTTCCAGTTTTAGAATTTCTATTAAAATTCATTTCTGTAGACACCATAATTGTAATATTTATTTTTAGGCTCCACTAAGTGCAACAAATTTTTTGTATGAATTGGATCAAATTACTAAAACTATTACAGATGATATCTTGAAAGTCAAAAGTATGGGAAAGAGAGGTGAAATTCAAGTTCCTGGATATAAGAATTTTACTATTAATATTTCAAACGTTACAACTCCTCAAATGATGATTTTAAGACGGCAATACATCACATATTCAAAAATGCATGCGCCCGAAGTGAAACAAATTCCACAACTTTATTTACAGTACTTGAAGACTAGTCTAGAACAGTAACTGTCTGAATATAAAAATAAAAGTAAAAAGTTTGGATAAACTTCCAACAGAACTGAACAAGGTTTTACGTACTTGAATGTAAGTGATTGGTTTGTGAACTAGAATTATGATGCAAATTATTTTTTTAATAAAGGATGGAATTCTGAATAGCTTTCAGCTAATTTCAAATGATTGGTTACAATTTTTCTTTTTTATACTTATTAAACAAATAAATATATAACGATTATAACAAATACAATAGAACTTACTATGTGCTATTGTATTTAGTTTCATCAACGAGAAGTTTCTTACATTTAACTTATTAAAAAAATAAAAACGTAAATTTGACCGTTGGTCACTTTTCAGATGGTATTAGTCAATGTGATGGCGAAATTCACCACGAAAGTTTCCACAAATCTCTGAAGAATTATATTTATCCTTTTTAACGTTTTCATATTTCTACATAAGTTACCTACTGTGTATCAGTGCTTAACAGTGCTTCAAATATGTAATGGACTCTGCAAGTTTTTCGAGTTTTACAAATTGGTACAAAAAAGTTATAATTGTCTCGAATAAATAAGTGGCTTGAGTTTTATTAAATCAATTTCATAAAAGGTGGACCTTAAGGTTCTACTGCACTCAATTTATATTTCTATTTTGACCATAATACGGAATTTTAAAATACGCAACCTGAGCAAATTCGAGCAACCTAAGTAACATTTGAACCCTCTGGCAATTTTTGCTCTTACTAGATAATATATACCTGGCACACTTCTGGGGTTTCTATTGTATTCTGCAGGTAATTAAATTTTAGTAAATAAAAACAGAATTTTACGATTTTACGTTTTAGTTTAGAATTATGAACCAAAAACTTATAGGTACTTTGGAAAAAATATTTTTGTGTTAGGTAAATGAAATATAAATATTCGAAAGTAGTGACCTATTACAGCAATATTTTAGTCTTACTGCATTTTCACTTTTTCGTTATCTTCGTCTATACTACTTTAAAAAGTATTATGATCGAAAAAAAAATTTTTATAAATGTAATTTCTTGACAATGTGGCCTCCCCCGAATCCAAAACGCTAAAAAATCAAAACTCTTAGAAAATGTCTGTCGGGGAGGATGAGTGTGTATGTACCTAACTCCGTCAAATAAAAACTACTAAAACGAATTCAATATAAAGTGGCCCAAAATAAGGGGGTTATTTTGGACGCATTTCGGAAAATTTTGACCCACAGTATTTATACTCGGTTATAAGTTAGTACACATGGGCCCTAATTTAAAAAATACCTTTTCAAGTTTTTACTGCCAGCCTATCCGTATAATACCAGTATAACGATTGGCTCGTTTTCTAGTTTTTTATTATAACTTCTTGGAGATAATTATTAGACTATATTATAAAAATCTAAAAATAGGAATGTACCTACATATAAGCAAATTGGAGAGCTTTAGTTTTGATATAGTCGATTTTTAAAATAATTTCTAAATTGACTACTTTTAAAGTACCAAAGTTGACTAAATACCGACGATTGGCTGCCAAATGCTACCAAACATATAAAAGTTTAACTTCCGGTTTAATTGGAAAATATTTTTCCTTATATTTTCAACTCGTACAAAAAAGTCCTATTATGGCCACATTCGCACATTCCACATCAAAAGTAGACGAAGTCAATGAAAAAATAATAGTTGATAGGAATAGAATTTGATTACAACATTTTTTAGAATCAACTTCTAGCGGTTAAACAAGAAGAAGTCTCCACTAACTTTCTTGATTTAAGTGATAAATATTGATTGGTACAACGGTATTGGACAAACTGACATTTTTTGTTCTTTCAAAAATCGCGGTGCGGTTTCGAAAATCAAATTTTTCAGTTTTGCGGCCCTTAATGTAAGAGTTGCATAAAAAAATACACAGTTCTCAAAAATGTTTTCCGCGTTGCTGGAAGTTCTAAAATAAAAGAGCAATTCTAAAAAATTGCGGATACGATACTCTAAGGCCCAGTTGTATAAAACGAAATAATCTCGGAGTCAGAGTTAACTCCACGATCTGAATATAAGGTTAGATCTTAGCGGGGATTAGATTTGGTTAGCCCCTAGGCACTTGGTTCAGAGTTAACCCGTCCATTTTCTAGAGTCAAATATATTTCTATTTAACTCAGAATAAAATTAGTTGTTGATTTAGGTTGATCGTGAAGCTAACTCTGACTTCGAGATTAGCTTGTTTATACAACTGGGCCTAAATCGGAAAAGTTTAAATAAAATAAATGTTTGTTTTTGAAAGAGCTGCAAGCCTTATGTCGAGTCGATACACCCTGTATATTTCTGTTTATAAATTTTTATAATATTAATTATCTGTAAAGTTACAATACAAAAATTAATACAAAAGAGAACGATCGAAAGGATATTTTTTTGATTAGGGATTATGTCAACTAACTTCTATAGCCTAGTATAACTATTATGGGTAAAAATTTTCCAAAATACCACCAAAATAACCTCCGCATCTTGGACCACCCTGTATCCATTTTGTTTAAAAGCTAAGCTAATTTCATCAAAATCGCTTTAATTAGTTTTTGTTTCATAGCGTTACACATACAACACGTCCATCCATCCACAGCCCGGCAGAATTTTTCTAAGTAATTAATTTTTTTCATTTTTGAATTTAGAGGGACCAGAAACGTGAAGAAATTAAATTTTACAAAAAATAATTTTTCTCGAAGTCGTCGAAAATAAGAAAGATAATTTCACTTCGACACCTTATTGTGGCAGGTACCTAGCAAAAGGATTACAAAAGTGTTTGGTCTATCGTAATTGCTTTATGACCCACCTTTGTACAAAAATTTGTATTATGAGCTAAAGGGATGACAGACAGATGACAGGTACCTGTATAAAGAAGTTATTATCCCCCGCTGAGAGCGATAGCTAGAGACATTTATTTTACAAATTTTAGAAAATGTGTATGATGTGTTGTCTGCTTTTCATATCTTTTTTTATAATTATAAACAAAACAAAAGCTTAATTAAAAAAATTAAGCCGATACAATTCTGCAGTTTTATCTAACCTTTTCAATGAAACTAATAACGGGATAAACAAAAAATATTTACGCTCAAAAGACTTTAAAAACAAAATTATATCTTTAATTAATTAAGAAGAAATGAAAAGTTTAATCAAAAATTTGCGCCAGTACAAATCTGTAGAATACTGTAAGCAATTGATACAGACGTCAAGCGCTATTTCAACTGTTTAAATAAGCAAAAAATAAGTTAAACATGTTAGAGCAATTTAACATTGCTAAAAATATTAGTATTGAGGACTCTTAAATACACTGATACACTTTTACAGTAAATTCTTTGTTTAAATTTCACGTGTTTACCCCTAATTTGCCATATCCAAAATGCATCCCTGGAATTGGATTAAGGCGAACTAGGCCCTCTGATAAGAAATAATTAATACGTTCAAAACAGTTTTTGATAGAAATAGGTTCCATATAGTAGGTACTACTAAAATAATAGTTGACTACAAAAACTGGAGCTTGAATACTATCTTGATTAGTCGAATACAAAAGTGAGTAGAGGACAGCTTTTTTTTTATTGTACAAACTTGTATTACTTCTAGTGACTGGAGACTGTTTCCAAGTGATTTCAAGTGTTTCTAATTTAATTAATGGGTTGTTACTGTTAATCTTACGAGAAATTATTCAAGAGCAAGAAGAACAAAAGTGAGAGATTTTGAATGATATGCTTTATTTAATACAGAACACACGAAAACCATTTATATCTTTAAGAATCCATTGTAGAATAATAAGTTATTACGTTAGACTGTTATGTATTTGAATTTAATTATTTTTTATTCTTTAATGTTTGTTGTTTTCATGTTTTACTGTAAATCAATAGTTCTAGCATAGTATATGCATTTATATTCATAGTTATAACATTAGTGTAACTAATTAGTTAAAACTGTTATTCATTTTCGTGCGATATTGACCATTTCTGAGAAGCTTAAGTAACATTGGGCTTATGGGGAAAATCTTACGTTGTCCTCAGGGCATAGAGATTAGGGCATAGGGATTTTCTTTTAAATCAATTATTATAGATATGTTCTATATCATATCCTCTACGGCTTGACATTTTATTTCGTTCTAAGTATTTATATGCAACAGAAAACAATCAGTTTAAACTGACTATAATTTGCCACTTTTTGGAAAAAAAATTTTTTGTTACTTTTTAATACTTTTTTTGAATTTAAACATATGTCAAGCCATAGAGAAGCTGTTTGGCTAGACCGTACAAAAACCTCAGTTGTATCTGTTGAGTATTAAAGCTGTTCAGGACGACGTAAGAATTCTAACATATAATTCTCCAGCCTTAATAGTAGTTTTCTTGTTTTATTATAAAGCAGTAGTAGTACCATTGTTTATGTATTAAAATTTATAATTATAACATTAGTTAAAACTATTATGCATTTTTAAGCAATATTTGATGAAAACTTTTTAAGTTTTAATGATGATAAAGTCAAAAATTGTTAATATTGGATCTTTGTACGCCTAATAGATAGGCAACTCCTTATACTCTCCCACTACATTAAAAACTTTGTTCGTACGATCAAAATTTGCCGAGTGGGGTGATCACATGATCACCAAAAGTTTATAAAAGGCTGAGTTTCGGCATTCGGAAACTTTCTTATCTCCACTTCAAATCAGCTTCGAAGAGAAATTTTTCAGGTCACTCGTGTGAAAAATTAACTTTAGAACTAAAAATTTATTTTCTTGGAAGTTGTTAGTAGCATTGTTCTGAATATCAGTAGCGACTTTTGGGCCATTTTGTCAAATATTAAATGCAGAAAATCAAATTTAGAAAAAACAATTACTTATTCGTACTACAACAATTTTATCGAGTATTTTGGTTTGGAAGGTGCTTACTTACAATGCTGTCAGTTATTTCTCTCTTCAAAGTTAACAAAAGACTTCGTTAACAAAATAATTTGTATTTATTTATACAGAATAAAAAATAGTTTTTTAATTTATTTGTCTTTTAATTATTGTATTATTACGTTGGAAAAAATAAATTTTAGAAAGCATTAATAATTTCTTTTTATTTCCAAACTAAAGTAAAATTTGAAAAATTATGACAGTACAGAGAATCTTATAAGTCAAATATCTTCTAAACTAGAGAACCAGAAGCTCTCAAATTGTACAAGAATATTTTCCGCTAGTACGGCTATAGAATCGCACCCTCAAAATAGCACAATTCGGACTTTTTTTAAATATTTTTTCTCAAATTAATTTTAAAATTTACACTTTTTGGACTAGGTAGTAGGAGAGCAGAAGAGCGATAAGGTTACAGAAATAAATTTAAGAGAAATATTTATTTAAAGAATTTAATATCAAAGACTTATCATATAAGCGATAAAGCTTCGTTTCATAACATAATGGCAGGTGCGTTAAAATTATTTTAAATAAATATTTATCTTTAATTCATTTAAATAACCTTATTGCCCTCCTGCTCTCCTACTACCTTGTCCAAAAATTGTCAAATTAGAAGAAAAATTTTAAAAATTTAATTTAAAAAAATCGGAATTACGCAAATCTGAGGGTGCAAATCTTTAGCTATACTATCGACAAATATTCTTGTTTAATTTGGGCGCTTGTGGTCTTCTAGTTTAGAAGATATTCGACTTTAAAGTTATTTTGAAATTTTTAATTCTTAAAATTTTATGCTTTACGTCGAATATCTTCTAAACTAGAGGACCAGCAGGGCCCAAATTTAACAAGTATATTCCCCGATAGTAGGGCTAAAGATTGGCACCCTCAGATTGGCGTAATTCCGATTTTTTAAAATTAAGTTTTTAAAAATTTCCTTCAAATTTTACAATTTTCGGGCAAGGTAGTAGGAGAGTAGAAGTGTGATAAGGTGTCGGAAATAAATTAAAGAGAAATATTTATTTAAAAGCACCTGCCATTATGTTATGAAACGAGGCGTTATCGCTTGTATGATAAGCATGAGATTTTAAATTCATTTAAATAAATATTTCTCTTTAATTTATTTCCGACACCTTATCGCACTTCTACTCTCCTACTACCTTGCCCGAAAATTGTAAAATTTGAAGGAAATTTTTAAAAACTTAATTTTAAAAAATCGGAATTACGCCAATCTGAGGGTGCCAATCTTTAGCCCTACTATCGGGGAATATACTTGTTAAATTTGGGCCCTGCTGGTCCTCTAGTTTAGAAGATATTCGACGTAAAGCATAAAATTTTAAGAATTAAAAATTTCAAAATAACTTTAAAGTCGAATATCTTCTAAACTAGAAGACTACAAGCGCCCAAATTAAACAAGAATATTTGTCGATAGTAGAGCTAAAGATTTGCACCCTCAGATTTGCGTAATTCCGATTTTTTTAAATTAAATTTTTAAAATTTTTCTTCTAATTTGACAATTTTTGGACAAGGTAGTAGGAGAGCAGGAGGGCAATAAGGTTATTTAAATGAATTAAAGATAAATATTTATTTAAAATAATTTTAACGCACCTGCCATTATGTTATGAAACGAGGCTTTATCGCTTATATGATAAGTCTTTGATATTAAATTCTTTAAATAAATATTTCTCTTAAATTTATTTCTGTAACCTTATCGCTCTTCTGCTCTCCTACTACCTAGTCCAAAAAGTGTAAGTTTTAAAATTAATTTGAGAAAAAATATTTAAAAAAAGTCCGAATTGTGCTATTTTGAGGGTGCGATTCTATAGCCGTACTAGCGGAAAATATTCTTGTACAATTTGAGAGCTTCTGGTCCTCTAGTTTAGAAGATATTTGACTTATAAGATTCTCTGTACTGTCATAATTTTTCAAATTTTACTTTAGTTTGGAAATAAAAAAAAATTATTAATGCTTTCTAACATTTATTTTTTCCAACGTAATAATACAATAATTAAAAGACAAATAAATTAAAAAACTATTTTTTATTCTGTATAAATAAATACAAATTATTGTGTTAACGAAGTCTTTTGTTAACTTTGAAGAGAGAAATAACTGACAGCATTGTAAGTAAGCACCTTCCAAACCAAAATACTCGATAAAATTGTTGTAGTACGAATAAGTAATTGTTTTTTCTAAATTTGATTTTCTGCATTTAATATTCGACAAAAGGGCCCAAAAGTCGCTACAGATATTCAGAACAATGCTAATAACAACTTCCAAGAAAAAAAAATTCAAAATTCTAAAGTTGATTTTTCACACGAGTAACCTGAAAAATTTCTCTTCGAAGCTGATTTGAAGCGTTGATAAGCTTTTAAGCGAGTGCCGAAACTCGGCCTTATATTAACTTTTGGTGATCATGTGATCACTCCACTCGGCACATTTCGATTGTAAAGATACATCATGTAAGATTTTTAATGTAGTGGGAGAGTTAAAAGTGTTGCCTGTATATTAGGCGTACAAAGTTGCAATTTTAATGTGAAATAAAACTAATGTTATAATAGCGATCTTACAGACGCAAAATATAAAAACTTTATATAATCTGAATGCCGTATCTACAATTATGTACTTTTGAGATATTAATGATTTCAGTTTTTACGTTTGCCATCGACAGTTTTTGTTTGTAGATGCATTCCTTTGCACGTCTCATGAATAAGTAGTTCAGTTTTGTGAATTATGTAAAACCGCACTACAATGTTCTATAACCTCTAATGGAGAAATTGTCACTTACAGCGGTTTCGTTGAACACGGCAGAACAACTATTAAAGACAAAAAATTAATTAACTTAAAGAACAGCCTCAGTCTAAAGGTACGGACATAGTGCAGGCCGATTCAGAAAGTCGGCGCATGCTGTATCGGAATCAGATTAGCATGTGGTGGTTATAGTGGAAGCGTTTTTCAGAGTCAATATAGGTTGAAAGTTGGTTACAATCATGGAGTCATCTGAAGACACAGTGTTTTTATTAGTTGCGACTGAAAATGTTGAATTAAAATTAAAGAAAAGTAGAACTTCATGAAATTAACCAATTACGATATAAATTTGGTGAATATATCATCACCATTTTCCCCAATTAAAAAAGAATAAGAGAACGATTTTTTGAATATTTGTCCCAAATTTGGGGCTTTAGTAACACTTTTGCAATTAGTGCTTCTGCATTCATTTTTAAACTACCCCATGTGTACGCCGATTTCAAACTGAATCAGAAACCAGAATGAATAATTTATTCCGGTAAAGTATCTGACTCGGACACCTGCGCGCTTATTCAGTTTCCTGCTTCAACTATGTCCACTCTCATTGAACAACACAGTTGAATTCTCACGCCGATTTTCTGAATCGGCCTGCACTATATCCGTACCTTAAAGCAATAGCTAATTATTCTACAACCTATTATAAGCTTCTTTAAGATATAAATGGTTTTCGCTTGTTCTATATTAAAGCAAATCTTAAAACTTCAAATTTTCGTTCTTCTAGCTCTTGAATAATTTCTCGTAAGAATTCACAACCCATTAACTAAATTAATAAATAAGTGTTGAAGCTGATATAGTCAAAACCAGGAGAGGTGTCCTGACTCATTGCTAAAATGGCCTAAAAATGACGTATTAAAATATTCTGTTGCATTCCCACACCGTAAAAAGAAACGTATAAAAAAGGATAGCGTGTTAAAGTTACGTAGTTTTTTAGAATGAGTCATAGGACACCTCTCCTGGTTTTGACTATACGCCTCTGCATTCTTTACTATTCAATTTTAATGTTCTTCATTTAAACTTCTTGAATTTACTTTTAGTCCCCGTCCCCACCGTGTATATTCAAACTCCAGTTTTTATTGTCAACTATTATCTTAGTTTTCATTCTTCTAAGATGCCATGTGAAACTTTGGCTAGTACTTCTTCCTATCGGCAAGGCTAGAATACATAAAATTAAAAGAAATTCGCAATTCGCACATTTAAAAGAAATAGTTTTCTTATTTAACAAAATATAAAACTCAGAAGTACCTTCTAGAGTAGTCCAATCTTCCGCTCTGAAGTACACTGTATAGTAATTCTGTAAACATAAGTTTAGAAGCAACCATATCCACTGCCTACTTGCTAGTAGCACTAACAACTACAGTTTGTCCAAGACTGACCAACTACCAGAAACTGACCTGCCGAATGAATTAACAGTTCAAATTTTTAAGGTTACCAGGTACACTAGAGCACGAGTAACTAAAACCAAGTACTAAAATTATAATGTAAACAAACATTGGCTTTAGTACTAAATAGCAGTAGTAGTTCTTCCAGTAATCGAATGAGAAAACAAGTGTAACTGGGGTTTTGTTTTTAGTAAGTTTAAATGAACGGTATATAAATAAGAAATAATCACTCCCACTTCCAACAACGGTTTCGAACTTCAAAACAATGCACAACAAACTACCACTCAACGAACTGAACTTCTCGATGATATGTTATTTTCCAGGTAGTTTTACATATTTTTAAATTAGCTCAAATATATATGATCTTGGCAGGCAAGTGTCCATGTGTTGCAAGACGCTCGTTCTATGTGTTTCATGGTATTTCCAGACTTTTACTGCTTTTATACAAACGCAGGTTTATCTGAGGAAGAAAACGAGCTAATATGTTAATATCCGTTTTAAAACAATATCCAATATACTTCTATGCTTTTAAATTGTACAGTAGAAACGTAACTAATCGTATCAGTAATAAATCTAAAACAAACAATAATTAATAAAGGTATAACTTAAAAACGTCAAGTAAAGTCGTACCTACGCACATAACACTTGTACCTACGACCTACGGTACGTTGTTTGAACCACATAACACTTACTTGGTTGTTTCTTCTTTCTTTAGTTTAAAATAGAGAAATAAATAAATTAAAAAAATGACTAGCGACATCTATTCAAAACACTTAAAACTATAGGGTGTTAAAAAAGAAACCTCTAAATAGTACCATCATTAATTCATAGATGACGCAGCAGAAATTTAAACTTAGGAATCTTTTCCCACGATCTTTTTTACAGATAGTTCCTGCAGTTCTTAATAGATGTCGTTTGCATACTTTTTTGAACGATTTTAACAATAATTCCGTTTAAACAATTCAAAATTTAACAATAAAATTTGATTTTACACCTAGATAACAAGTGCTGATTGCTCTATCTGCATACGAGACCCGATCAGCACAAATTTTAAAAGTGCAGTAATAATTTACAAGATATTTATTACAAATTACATATAAACATATATAAATGATAAGTTAAGCCCTCATGTTTAACAGTTTTTTAAAGTCTCTGTAGGCTAATCAATTTTCGTGATTAAATAAAACAAATAGTGTGTATCAACAATCAACATCACAAAATTACTAATTTATTTTGACGTTATTTATTGGATGTGTTGTTAAATATTAAATATATAATTTTTTATGATAACCTTTATGATAAATTTCTAGTTAATAATCTAATAGTAATTAGAACTTTGCAGTTCCGTCTAGACATCCTTATTATTTGTTTCAACATACACTGTTAGGAAGATATAATTAATTGAAATTAATTAATTATACAAATGTTTATCTATAGCTATAGGAAAAATTAAAGTTATTAATAAATTGAAGCTAATAATCAGTTATAAAAAAGGCGTTCATGTATATAAAACTTAAGGAACATATGAACTAAAACTGAAAGAAACCCGAGCCAAGGTATTAGACAAGTAGAAAAATCTAGTGGTTCCAACCGGATTTGAACCAAGAACCTTTAGATCTGTATCAAACAGTCGTAGCCGCTCGACTACCCTGTTCCATTAATGATTTATTTCGTATGCTTCTTACTTTTTACGTGCACAGTAGGAATGTTTCAGAAATTACGTTCCGTCCTTCTATTGCAAGGCATTTACTATCTACCAAGACTTGAAAAAACTATAAATTAGGTATACTTTTATCAATTTTGTTAGGCATCTATTCTACTAAGTAACCCAATAACTTTTTTTTCACAGTATAGTACATAAAAGGTTATCCATGTAACGATTGTAACACATTACCATTATAGCATAAAATTACTTCAGTTTTTTATAAACAATATTATAGATAAATTTCTAATGTGAAGATCGAAATTTTTTTCCTTATCTAACAATTATATAAATATTGTAAAACATATATTACATATTACACAACAAAACTATTATTCTGTTTGAACTTACCATTAATTAACAAGCAAAGCTCAACAAAAAATAATTATAAAAGTATCAAACATACCTAATCTAAAAGAATATAAATATGTGGTGATAACTTACAAGCCTTTGCTTTTGGTTAGTGTAAGTTAAAAATATAGTTAGTGTGTTCTTGGTAGTGGAAGAGAACTCTTTTAATTATCTTCGAGTTAACTAAAAAAAAGTATTTTTAGTTACTTACAAAAAAGAGAGCGAGTTTACCTATTACAATAAATTTAGAAAAAAATCAAAGATGGAAAAATATATCGTTCGTACATTTTATTTGATATTGTTAACTCACCATCTTTATACTTCAAAAATTACACAAGAAATTGATTATGATAAAAGTTCAGATCCACGAGTTGTCGAAATTAAACAATTCTCCTTCAGATATTTTACAGCTTGGAATATGGTAAGTAATTAGTTTGACTCTAATAAACCGTTGTGAAACATTGTTTTTCTAGGTAATACAAAAAATTTATGCAGTAGTGGCAATACTAGCCGCAGTTTTGCATTTTTTGCCTATAAAATTTCACAAATACGAAAATAAAATTTTGGCACTAAAAGGTTATATTTTCACAACTTTTATGTTTCCTTGTACGCTATTTGTATCCGGTATGTTTTGGAGTCTTTACTTCATAAATAGAGAATGGGTTCTGCCTACAACAGCAGATCTCGTCGTGCCGAATTGGATTAACCATTCAATTCACACGGTGATTTTAATTCCGATCGCTGTCGAAACCATCCTAGCCAAACAAACTACACCAAGTTTTAAGTCAGCTTTTATAGGCTTGAGTACTTTATACTTTATGTACAATGTTATGTAAGTACTTAATCATTAAATTTCTAAATAATATTCTTCACATTTGTAGGTTCTTTTACACATATTACGAGTGCGGAAGATGGCTCTACGGACTGTTTTACTTTTTGTCGTGGCAGGAAAGAATCGGGTTCATGATAATTAATTATGTAGTGACACTAATAATTATGAAAATAGGATTTAAACTACAAGGTTTTAAAAGAAATGCTTTTCCAAACTTTTGGGTAAAATTAACTAAAACTATGTGAAATAAAATAAATTCAAATACTTTAGGGACCTTATTGATACAACTCATTACAACTGAGTCGATAAGTTCAAATAAATCGTTTATCAACAGTTGCAGTTCTGTGAACGCTTAATTATTATCTTAAGTTTATCGAATTGAGCTATTTCGAGAGATAGTTTTTTGCAAAAGCATATTCCTTTATAACACGAATACAGTACAAAACGATACAGTTTTTTTTAAATATTACGTATCAGTATTTTACACATAGTTTTATTTATAACAAAAAAGAATGCCCCTTCTCCAAAGTTACTTTTTTGTCTCTATAAATGTAAACAAAGAAAATAAATTTTTGTAAATTTTGTTTCGATGTTCGTTTTTATTTTAGATTTACATCATAGTCACAAACTGAAACGGAGTCTTTTAATATTCTAACAATAATTAAAAGTAAACAACTTATATTAGTCGTAAACGAATTAATTATGTATTTACAATAATTTTTATTTGATAAAAAACAGAATACAAACTAAAGTTAACATAAAAATCTTTAGATTTGTTTAAATAATGTAACTCGACTGCAATATTTTATATTAAAGGATGAAAAGGTGAAGTAAAAATTAAATCGTCACGCAGATATCTAAACAAAACGACAAATTGCGTTATTCTAATTCAGTGAATTTTGAACATTAGCAAAAATGATAAAAACTAACAAACACTTAGTTATTTATCAACTTTTAGATCACTCATTTCATAGTTATTACACATTATATACAAGTATACAGATGATGCGCACTTGCGCCAGTTTTTGCATCAAAAATAACATTTACACACCAAGTTACTGTCGATAAAAATAAACTCACTGTTTGTTAACAACGCGTGAATTATAGCTGTAAGATATAAGTTATAAATGATGAATCATGCCAAGTAACTGTATGTATCCTTTTGTCCTTCCGTACGCTCTAAATATTCTTTTTCAATAAGTATGTCGATGCATTTCTAAGAAAACAAATTAGATAATGACGCGTTAAATAAATTTCGCTCACCTTAATAATATGAACACGTGGTTTAAATCTCGTCGACAGTTGATTCAAAACTTCCGCTACTAATTGTTGATGTTTTAAAACTTTTCTCATTTTCATGATTCTCACTATAGCCGCTTGTATGAGTAATTTTCTATCCTCCTCGATATGTTTATGTGTGGTTTCTTGCTCTAATTTTAGTTCGGTTTTCATGGGTATATTAATATTCACTCGGAGTTTTTTGCTAAGAATTAAATTGACGTTTAATAAGCTTCGATAAATTACACACTACTTCTGGACAAAATTAACGCGCCAGTTTAAAAAAACTGAAAAAGATTTTAAATCTAGTGAGCGAGGTTAAGTATCTGGGCATTACTCTAGCTCTAGAACTCTAGACCATAAGCTTAATTGAGGAAATCATAAAAAAACAAATTACACAAAGCAAGTCTGGCTTTCTGACAGTGCCGCAGGGCGGTGGGAAAGTATTTCTCCTAAAACCTCACATTGGCTTGACACTGCAATTATCAGACCTATGATTTGCTATGGAGCTCTTGTCTGGTGGCCTAAAACCAGACAGACCACTATGAAAAGTCTACTAGATAAAACACAGAGACTCTTTTGTCTCATGGTCATAGGAGCCTACCCTGCTGGAGTAGGTAGATAATCTCATTTGTCGTGGATGTGAACTAGAAGACGAAACTGCTGAACATGTGCTCTGTTACTGTCCAACCCTAACGTCGATAAGAAGATCCGTGTTGAGGGACTTCTGGCTCAACATGATAGGCACGGGGAGGCCGCTTGGAGGCAATACTATGAGCCCGATTAAGTGGCCTAAGTGCAGGGATCTTTCTAAATAATCCAGAATCCCAATTAAAGTAAGTTTACCGAAAAATTGTCTTCAAATCTGCTCCAAAAATTATTTATTGTGTTCATTACGAGTGTTTTCAACTCAAAAAATGAATCGAATTAGAAATTTTTTAGGGGAAGAAGCAAGAGCAACGAATTTTCTAGAAGAGGGATACTCAAAGCTGTATGTGGATAATGTGATAGGAAGGAATCATTTCAGCCTAAGTTCCATGGTTAGACGTTTTAATGAGATTTGATCTTACTTACGAAGATACGAAGGAGAGTCCAAACGATGTATTAATCTAAAGAATGAGCGTTTTCTTAGACAATCCGCTGAGAGAAAGAGTCACTAGTCATGTCCTCAAAAATGAGTTCTAAACCTTGTAATATTGTCTTGAATAATCGGCCAACAACTTGAAAGCGAATTCAGCAGAGGAAAATCGGCAAAACAATATTGGTTACCACACAGTACAAAATTCAAAAATTGTGTTCGTTTTGGACTGTTCATGGTTGGAGGAAGGTTTCATTTTCAGATGAAACGCATGCGAGTCTTAAATCTCCTGATGGACCTGATCGTGTGTGGTGAAAGGTAGGAGAGAGATTTGCAAATTACTGCATCTCTTCAAGGATTTCTTTTGGATATAAATGAGCATTATTATCTCGAAAACATCATAGTTGATCGTATAATGTCTTTTGCGACCCAATTTTTTATTCAGGCAAGATGAAGCTCGTCCCCACGTAGCTCGGCAGGTTAACTTGAAAGCTGTAGATATTGCGTTAAGGGAGTGGCCACCTAATAGTCCCGACTTAAATCTTATCGAGCATCTCTAGGACACTCTTAAAAAGAAGGTTTGAAGTCATATACTCCCACCTGTCAACCACAATCAACTGGTAAATGCAGTAATCGCAGTATGAGAGAATATTTCCCAGAAAGTTATTGAAAATGAATGCAGTATTAGGAGTAGAAGAGGGCGTATTACACGATATTAACATTGCACTGAATCCATTAATTCAATTGTTTTCGATTTTTGTTCGTTTTTTACTTTTCACGAGTTTTTAACATGTTCGCTACCGGCGGCCACTATACTGGCCATTGGTTGGTACCGTGGTGAACCGCGGCCAGTATAATGGTCATATTTTCAAAGCTATTTCTTTACGTTTAAATATAATGTGGTACACGAATGGTGATAGAGAAAACTTTGTCGGTTTACATTACGCGTAGCTGAACAGTTGGGGCCACTATACTGGGCGATGGTACCTTTTTGTCAGTATATTTTTGCTAGAGATAGCGTATTTCTTAAATACATATACAACATAGGTTCACAGTTGCGGTTCACGGGAAGAGAGCTTATAATTTGTAGTGGTAGCAAACGTGTTAAGAAAAAAAATGACAGAAAACTAGGTATTTTTTCGCAAATTTCTTTCTAAAACTATTCCACCAACTTAATTTATAAGCTTCCATGTACTAATTATAATTACAATTTTAATTAAAAAATGGTAAGTTTAATAAATTGGTGCGTTAATTTTGTCCCGGAGCGTAGACAACAAAAAAATTAAAATACCGTATGGTAAAAAAATTTCAGGATATGCGAAATGTAAATAATCAATGCAGTAATAAATAACAACACATTAATTCTGTGTGTCTTCAACTGTTTTCCCCGTACGGTAGAAAATACCTGCCATCATAATACCTACTTTTTGTAAGTCGTGAAAAGCGCGACTTGCGAGTTTGCACTTAGATCATTTTCATCCTCATCCGACGTCAATAACTTGGCTTTTAACAGAATTTGTATTACTTGTATGAGATAATCCATTTTAATTTGTGTGTGTTCGCTTAATTGAGCTACACTCCAAGTCTTGGATACGTTAAACTGAAGCAATACTGCCATTTGAAATGTGCTCGCTTGTAATGTATACCTAAAAACTTACGTAAGCCGAAAGATGTAATCTCGTAATAATTATATTACCTGTTTTTATAACAATTTGTAACGAGTTCTCCTTTAGACATATTATACAGCCAATTCAACTTTCTACCCGAATGTTGACCTGAATAAAAACTACTAAACTTATGAACGCTTTTTTCCAACTAAAACAAATCAATTAGCCCAATTTAATTTATATTTAAATCGATTATTCACCTCGGTTGGCAAGCCAAATGTAAAAGACTGTTGAAAAGGCCAAGAACCAGATGAAAGTACTTGAATACTAAAATCAATGTCCAAAAGCTCATTTGTGTTACTTAAATGAGTTCGAAATTGTTCGTTTAAGTCTTTCGATACACCGATATCCTGTAAACATGCGTAATTTTATAACACCCCTCTTCGATTTTGAATTATATATTTAAAGCTTACCTGAAACATCCTTTGCAATTTTGAAGTGTACTCAAAACCACAAGCCTGCTTCAATTTTGAGATCATCGATGCTTCAGCATCATCACTTGCAGACATGTGTTGAACTAGCCTTTTGGCGAGCATTTTACTATAGAATTTTTGAAAAACGTCCTTATCTTCAATGTACTTAAATACAACCATCTGTAAAAAGTAACTTGCGTTTAAAAACACCACGAAAGAGTAACAAAAAATATGTAACTAACCACTTGATTGAGCGTGTCTTCTAATTCGGCTTCTTCCGGATTCTTGCTTGATTTTTTCAATAATAGATCACAGTACTTTGCTAACAATTCAGGAGATTTACTACTAGAATTAGCTAACTTTGTGACAGCGTTAGCATTAATGAAACGACCACAAGCTTTGTCTAATGCGGCCACAAATCCACTATCGTTATTAAAGGCAACTAATACTAATGCATAATATTTTTTATGCACTTCTAAAATAGTATTTACATAAACTTTTGGATCCTGAAATATAAATTACGTATTACGATTAAATACTTCATCGCAAAAATAATAATTTTAAAAAATAATTTAATTTCTTTGTTTAAATAAAGTTAAAGGTAAATACCAATTTGACCTTATGCAACTGTAAGAGTGTACCGTGCAGCTTTGTGTAAAAAACTCTTTATTTGAAAAACGAACAGATAGAAAGAGTACAAAGTTAGGAGTTATAAATTTTTAGGGATAAATACAAACGAGCTAAATGATGATCCAAAGAAATCAAAATAAGAATAGAAAAGCCCATAGTGCAGTCAATAACATGAACAAAAATGCCATGTAGTCGAAATACAGGGCGTCATCGACAACGATCTAAAGCTAAAAGCCTTTGAGATGTGGGCGTATCAAAGAATTTTGAAAATCTCGTAAGTTGATAAAAAATAACTAATCAAAAAGTACCGAACAGACAAAGGAAAAGATACGCACATTCGCACATCGACAAAGGAAGAGATACACATCGACAAAAAAACGATACACTTACAATTTACTGACTTTTTTTTTAGAAATTGGCTACGTTATGATGTAAAAATCAAGTTACTTCTGATACTTGAACGACAAATGTAAAGACAAAAAGTCTTGTTGTTTGTCAACCAGCTTATGATGATAGTCATCATAGCTATCTTGATTTATTGTTCACGGTTGTTGTTGTTACAGTACTATATTTTATTTATTCTGCACCGAATAATGCCGCTAAACAGTAAAGATTATTGCTCTACGACTATTTATTGCTCTAGTAGAACGAAGATGGACAAGGTATTCGATATGCTGCAAGACCTCTTCATAAACCGTATACAAATGCTCATCAAGCAATTATTAGTTTTAAAGAAATTTAAACGTTATACGATAAGACCTGAATCAGGTAGACCAAGAGCAACAATGGTCAGTAAGCGAGAAAACTGTAGGAAGACGCTTCAAAGAGGGTGGGTTAGGATTATTCAAACCAGCGACCGGCTCAGAATTGCTCCCACAACGAGTGGCTCTCTTGCAGTTTGCAAAGCAACACCTACATTGGATAGAGCAGCAGTGAAGAGAATGTTCTATTCTTAGATGTTGCTTCGTGTTCTCCAGATGGTCGAGAGAAAGTATGGAGAAGACCAGGAGAACGGCATTTCAATGTACATTTGCTCCAAGGATGCCCTTTTAACAAAGTTTCTCTAATGATATCTGCTGGCATTTCTTACCAAGACTGTACGGAGCTCGTTTTTATTGAAAATATAACTTGGACAGCTTATAGCTACATAGAAGAGATCCTTTCAGAACACGTTGAACATAGGTTTGTGTTAATGGATGCTAATGCCCGAACGTGCATTTACAACTATAGTCCATTCAAATTCAAGGTGCAGTAAATGTCAACAGTGATCATCGCATAACGACTGCAATTGACTGCAGATATTATTTCAACTTCCTAAATATCTAGGCACCACCAGTCCCTACTCAAAATCTAAAAAAAATTTTTACATTCCGTAACCAAGACATTTGCATGTATGTGTTGACGTTTACTGCACCTTGAATTTGAATGCAGTATAATAGTGCAAATTAGGCGATTGATTTGGCCAGTGCGTAGCCCTGATCTCACGCCCGACATCATTAGAGGTAGAAGTTCTAGGGCTAATGAGCCGTGGTGGAAAGGTTCTATTTGTAATACCTGACGTTTCGCACAGTTCTGTGATAAGTATTTTCGCATTACTCTTCGGGAAGGGTGGAGGAATATTCCTCTAACCGACATTAAGGCCATTATTCAAAGTATGCGCCGAAGAATGATAGCTGTAATAAGAGTAAGAGGAGGAAATACGCGTTTTTGATAACTTAATCGATGATGATGATGATGAATGATCGATGAAATAATTAAATGTCGATCCGTTTTTATTACCGGTGCGCCTGTATATTAATTGTTATTAAGACGAAGAAACTACAATACAATAGGACACATTACACACGAAGAAAAATGTCAGTTATCACGGTTGATGATTCAGGATAAATGGAACATTGGTAGAAGAAAGATGTCGAGGATGAGAAATCTTAGAGAATCGTTTGGATGCAACTCCACTCAACTGTTCCGTGCAGGAGCCTCAAAGATGCCAATGATGATAGCAAACCTTCGTATCGGAGATACACCTGAATGCATCTATGCACCCGGAGTACGTGTTGCCAAATTTGAACAAAAAATATAAGAGCATAAAACCGTAGTGTTCAAATTGTAACTTACAGTCGAGCTCAGGGGAGAAAAGAATCAATCCACCTTAGTAACCTTACTAAGTGTTGACAACTTCAGAAAAGATGCAGATTTCTGGAAATGCAGCTAGCCACCTTTTCCCTAAATGCACTTATTATTCATTGAAGAAAATAAGGAATAAATCCCTACTGGAATCAGTACATCCACAGATAAAGAATAACGAATATTGGTACATTGGCACCGTAAATACGGGTTCCAATTTGGCAGCAAAGCGTAATTAGTTTGGCAGCAGGACACAAATTTTGAGGTGTCGCTAGTGTAAGATGAATAAATATTTTTGAAGAGCACGAGCTCTCCAGTGCACTATTGTAATTGAGCTTTTAATGGTAAATTGACAGTGTTACTCCTACACTTTTAAAATATATACAAGTTTCAGATTGAAATTATGTTTTTGACTTTACCACTAGCAGAGAGGTTCAATAGAATTAGTAGAAGAACAGAATTGTAGATTATTGATTATTGTACCTCTTTGCTGATGGTAAAGTCAAAAACACCACTTCAAACCGAGACTTCTATAACTGAGCTTATTAGTTGACTGCTTACCCTTTTAGTGTATATAGCTTAAACTTGTAGTGGCATTTTTTATAAATTAAATAACCAAAAATAAAGCAGAAAACCAAATCATAAGCAAAAGATATTAAAAATTTTGCAAGTATTGTTAATCACAGTTTGTAGTAAACTTTTATTTGGTGGAGTAAAGTAGTGTAAGTAAGGCCCAGTTGTATAAACGAGCTAATCTGGAAGTCAGAGTTAGCTCCACGATCTGAATAATATACGGTTAAATCTTAGCGTAGATTAGATTAGGTTAGCTCGTAGGCACTTGGTCCAGGGTTAGCCCATCAATTTTCTAGAATCAAATATATTTCAATTTAACTCAGAATTAGTTGTTATTTATGTTGAATTTAGGTTAATCACGGAGTTAACTCTTACTCCCAGATTAGCTCGTTTATACCAAAGTTGGTGTATGGGAAGTTGTCTCATCTACATTGTACGAACGATTTGTGACGTATGTAAGATACCGGAACACAAATAAGTTGCGATGCTTTACTACTGATTTAAAGGTTTTAAAATGTTAAAACATCGTTTGTTAATGTTTTTTAATTTGAAATTTGAGAAAGCTAACGTTTGTGATTCAGCGAAACGTAATTTGAAGAGTTTATGACAATTCGGTTTTGAATAAAACCATATAAAACCAAAATTAGCTAGAATTAGACTTATCATATAGCTAATTAGCACGATAATATTTTTGAAAAGGTACTTTGTTAATAATAAGCAACTATTTTGTTTTATTTCAAAAATAATGATAAAAATATTACTATTTCCGTAAGAATTCTGTACTCGAGCGGGACTCTTAGGTATCTTACCTACGTCACTAGCCCGAATCGCACAGACCTCATCCGACCGTCGATGAGACAACTTCCCATACACCAACTTTGCGTTTATACAACTGGGCGTTAGTAATATAATAAGAGCTCAAATCAGAGTAAAATCAATGAAATTTTAGCTGTGATCGTTTACGAGCTTCAGAGCAGATACAAAAAGAGTAGAGTGAATTATCACGTGACTTCAGAGTTATTAAGGTCTACTTATTTGTTTGCTTCGTTCTGCTTCATCATGGTAAGTGTGACGTTATTAGAGCAGGACACATAGACAAAATTAGTGCAAAAGAGCAGCACAAGCAAACTCTTTAAATTTGCTCTTTTTAGTCCTAGCAGACAAATAAACAAGCCTATTGGTACTTGGTGAAATAAAAGAACGCGACGGAATTTTAGAGTGGCTAAGTATCAAGTGTCAAATATTTTTGTAATTCTGACTATAAATAAGGACATCAATAAAAAACTTCTTTTGCTAGTTCTGTATTTTGGCCACGAAATGCTTTTGGATGATAGTGATACTCCTGTACATCAGTACATCCATGGTTTTACTTTGAAGTTTGAAGGTTATCCAATTTATTCACTGACTTGAAAAAAACGAAGTAGATAGAGTGATACCAGGGAAAGGAGAACCCACCACGTGATCATCGTTCAAGTTGCAAAGTAGATTTGTACTGTCGTTGAATAGAAACAAACGTAGATAGTGCTGTGGAGTTAATATCAATTATTACGTAGTTGCAAATGTTAGTTAAATCTTGCTAATTCATGTTTGTCTTGATTTTGTTGCACTAAGTAGCTTTGGCCACGTGGAGGGTTCTTCTTTCCCTGGCATACTCTAGAGCTCGCACTATTTGTACCACATTATAATAAACGAACGCTCTGCTACCTGCACTCTCAACTCCTTTTACAATAAACCATCAATAAACAAACGATTTAGGAACGGAACAAAAATAGTGGAAAGAACGTATCAACGAATGCAGCTAAAGTGTCAATTACGTTATGGAAGTACAAAATAGTAAGTGCCAAAACGATCTTTTGGCACGAATTACTGGCCATACTAAAAAATGTAAACCAAATTCCCTTTCCTTTTTGTGTTAAAAGACGGATCTATGTCTATGTCTATCTATGTAGTATTCAACTTGCTTTTAAATTTGGAAGTAATGGGCGCATTCAGGAAACAGCAGTGCTTTATTAAAGTGCTTAATATATCAACCAATAGATATAAAGTGCTTTCATGCCACTGTAAAGAGCTTTAATAAAGACTGTCCCCTGAATGTTTTTAGAAAGTACCAAAAAGTAGGTACCATTTTTATTAAGACAACCACCCGTTGAGTTTTACAATGTCCTGCTGTTCTTGTAGTAGTCTAAACAAAATGTCTCAACTATTAAGAAAGTAAGAAAACAAAAACCGAGCCATGTTTATTGGGTCGGCTTTTTAAGAACTTTTCCGAAAATTTATATTGTAAGTACAAACTTATACTTAAATTGTGTTCTTTAGAAGTTCAATGAATCTACTACATTCCCTTACACTTTTTATTCAAAGCAAAGAAAACATTTTACTATTTAATGAAAAAGTGAACATGATTACTTATTGTTTTCTACTTCCACAACGTAATTGACACTTTATTTCACTGATTTTACTGATTTAAATTCCACTATTTTACCTACTTACACTTTAGTTTGCTGCAGTAAATAAAAGTTCATTTACAAACGATGATTACAATACTCGCCTAGTGAAATAATTACCCTAGTATTAATTGATGTCTCGTTATCAAAATTTTGAGAACAGAAGTCAGAGAGATTAAAATAATTTGAATTGTTGTAAAAGCGTGCAACAGAAGGTACAAATGCCACACCTTTTCTGTAAGCAGAGCACTCAAACAACCCTTACATTATAAATAAATTTCTTCGATAAACAGTCTGAGACATTTTAAAGCAATGCACTAGCCACCATCACATTATAAAACATTAAGGCTAGCATTTGTAGCAGTACAGATCAACTATTATGCTATTTTACGGCACTGCTATTCTACGAAACCAAAGCTTTATGTCAAGTTTATAAATAGTGTGATGTGCTGCAGCATACATGCGACTGTTGTTGCGTATTTTCTCCTTAAAACAAGTTTAAAACAAGTTGAGTTCCTTTAGCAAACAAATATTTAATTTGCAATATCTGTACAATTTTTCGGGACTCAAGTTTCAAGAAAATTCAGTTCCAATCACTCTGAAATTTTTTTCCTACGATCCAGCCCATAGAAGCTAAGATTTTGACGAAAAACAAAGTAAAAACGTTGGAATCTGACTACAAACTAAAGAAAACTATGTTTGCTATTAGAAGACCTCTTCTATGCAGAATGGTGCCGTGTCAAGCACATTGCAACAATAAATTTAATATCATCCTTTAGCGCACTTTTAAAACCATATTCTACTCTATTAGTACAGAAAACTTTGAATTTTGATGACACGGTATCACGGATTCGAATATCGAGACAAAAGAAAACCAAATAAGAAATCAACACCTACTTAATACTATTAATCAAATTGAAAAACTAATTATTATTAAAAGTGCTTCAATTCTTATATAAAATGTTTGCCAAACAATCAATCTTTTATACTCACATTGTGAGCAGATTCACCACATTTTTCAACAGCCGCTAGTCCTTGTGAAGCAATGTGTTGTTCTAAGAGTGAGCGCAGTTCGCCTAAACCATCTGGAATACGAGCAACAAGTGAGTACATTCTTCCTAAGTCGGCATTTTTATCAGCATCTAATAATTGTTGAAACTCTGCATGGAATAATTCCAAATGTTTTTGAATAAGTACGCGTTCACAAGTTTTAGCTAAACGATCACTAGTTGTCACATGTAAGTACACTTGCACTCTTTTCTGTTCTTCTTGAAGTCGCTGTTCGGCCTACAATTAAAATTATGTATAAAAATATAAGTTACGAACGCAAATTCTTTTACCTTCTTCATGTACTCGGTGACGGGATTTTGTTGTAAAAAGTTAGTACCTTCACGAGTATAAAAACGTTCGGTATCTTCTAAAAACACATTTTCAAAACTTTCTTTATATACACTTAGATTCTGCCCCTTCGCTCCTGGTTCGTCTTCGTTCAATCCTAGTTCCACGTAACAATTAATAACTCCGGACACTAATCGAGTATTTATAGTTTCTCCGTTTCTTTCTCGTTCGATTAATTTCAAAACTGCATTTGTAACCTGCTTGTTTAATTGCTTAAAAAGATGATCTCTCCAAGTAACAAGAGCTAGCTGATATATTTCGTAGATCATTTTACGACCTTCTTCACATTCTCTCTTAACCCAATGTCGATTTAAATAAGCGCACACTCCATTAAGAACTTTGCTACTGAACTGATAATCGTCCCATTGGCTGGTATAGAATTTTAGTACATCTTCATCCATACAATGCATACCCCTCTAAAACATCACAAATTGTACTACCGCAAATTCCTACTGCACCAGGAAGTAGTAGAATTTATTCTAATCCCGCTCCGTAAAGTTGTTTTTGAGTTACGCCACCAGCAGAGAGGTTCAATACAATCAATAGAAGAATAGAATAGAAAGAGATTATTCATTATTGTACCTCTCTGCTGGTGGTAAAGTTACCGACAACTTTACGGAGCGGGATTACCTTACTTGAAATCACAAAAGATGTTAGTGAAGCTAAAACATTTAAAAATGACCGATGGCATTTGAATATGATAGATTTGGAAATTATTTAGAGCGAACAAAAACTAACGATAAAATGAAATTGAAAGGCAGGAAAATAATGTTGCGCTTGTGCTCCAAATAAGAAAATGTAACTCACCGTAAGTAAATTAACCAAATAAATTCGTAAGAATTCTCGTAAACGTTTATACAATTCTAAACCGACCAACTGTGCGCCACCATTATTAGCTTGACTCTTCTTGCTTTTGTTAGAAACGTTAGTTGGATTACGTCCGTTCGATTGTTGATGAACCGATGTGCAATAATTGTACACGTGAGTATAGAGTTGCATATATCGTGAACGTTGCATGCTTTTTCCTTCATAAACCTTATCGATCCCAGAATTTAAATCGCCCCAAATTTGATCTAAGTCTATTTGTTTCATTCCACCCGAGTTATTTGCTCCACTTAACCCACAAGACGATAAACTTTTGTGTGACATTTTTGCTGGTTTGTTATCAAATAATGAAAATTTAGTAACTAAAAATAGAAAATTGCAGTTACTAATAAATTTTTATCAATTTCTTATTTTAGAACAATGATCCATAATGGCATTTAGCATTATTATACTTGTCAAAATTGACAATTCCGAAAGAAATTGTATAGTCCTTTGAAATTAATAGTAAGTGGACGAATTGAATAAAAGTAAAATAGTAATAGTCCGTAAATTAGATCTAAAGCAAAATTGATAAATCAGCCTTTATTTAAAGCATACTCTAACTAGCTGTAACACTATTGTACGCACTAGGTGAAAAATTAAAAAAATCTTGAGCTTACCAAAATATTATAACATCACCAGAATTTGGAAAATGCAATTAAAAAAACTAAAAGAATAACTCCTAATTTATTACACAAATAATAAATAATTACTAGGTATTATTGTACTGCTATCTTCCGCTACTTCAGACAAAAGTGACAGCAATACGGGAACACCAACCTAACAATACGAACTAATTAACTTCCTGGTAAAATCGCAATTTCTATTTAAATTATTTTTTGAGCCTTACTTAGTGTAACCTAACAAATGCAGCTATTCGCATTTTAAAGACGTAACGCAAACGCAACTAAACGTTTCAATTTTTTGCTTTATTAAATATTAAATAAAAATAATATTAATATGGGGCTTTTAGTAACAAAATTCTTATAGCGTTGGTAAACTATAATTTTTCCAAAATATCTACCTCACAAACGTATAGGCTTACTCAGTCTTACAGACATTAAGTTGTATGTTTTAACCCTTTTCATTTACAAGCAAATTTTGTAAGTAATTGAAGGTTTACTACTAGCATTTCTGATCTGTGGGGTTTGGTTGTGCGAAATTTGTGCAGTTGTTTTTATACGATTAAAAGAGTGCTCAGATATCCCGATTTTGTGAAAAATTCTATTATCGACTTTTAAGAATGAGTGATAAAAAAGGTAAAATTGCAACGTGCCCAAAAATAGGTGTAACGTAAGAATTAAAAAAGTTTTATAAGTTTACGAATTAGGTACTACGCCCTTTTTAATTCAATCACGGATTAAAATCACCAACTATTTAAATCGAATAATTAAAAAAAAGAGCTGGGATAAAATAATTATTGCAACTTCTAAAGTTATTATGCAGGAAGTTTTGATCAATACCAGAAGTACATAAGTTGTCTCTCTCTAGTAGTAAGAATTTATATATTTTGTTTCATTCTATACAGTATGGCCTTGCCCTACATTGCAAAATACTGCATTGTAAGTGTAAGGTGTCAGGAAAAACATTTTTTTTTATTTCATTTTAAGTTAGGGCATAAGTATGATGACAGTGTGTTCCTTCCAGCGAGTGCACTAAGAACTGCTGTAAGGGAGATCGGACGGTGGAGCCTTGGACAAGGACCTCGAATCAAACAGTACCTATTTAATTTTCATGTGTTTATTTATACAGTGGCTGATGCTTGTTGGTTACCCGCTCATCGACTACCTTCACTAGATTTTTGGTTGGGATCGATAACAATTCTGCATTTAAGATCGTGATTTAAGTAACATCTGCTCGAATCGCTTAATTCTTACACTCCGGATGGTGATTGTCATAAATTTGAAGTTCGATTGTCGCAGTTTAACTAGAATTAATCGAAAACCGCTTCTAAAAATTTTGGAGCGATTAAATGCAGTATTGTAGCGGATGTTTGAGACCTAAGTTACAAATATTAACAGTTCAGCTTGCACTACATAAAATTTCTAAACGGATTTGAGGTAACGTAGATCTCAAGCAAATATATTTTTGTAGCTGAAGATGTACAAATCTCAGTGGTTCAAGATTAGAAATTTGATGATCAAATTTCACTGCATGAATTAATCCAATAACATGTAACAATAACAATTTTGTCCGTTTTACACAAATTTAAATCAAGTCCAAGTCCATTTTGCTTTGAGCTCTATAAGGCGTTAGCTTTTGAAATGAAATAAAGTACCTATATTGAATACGATTGATACATGTTATTAGTTGTGTTGGGTGTAGGGTGTTATCGTCTGGATTCACCCGGTGTTTTGCTACAATGTTGGCTATACTGCTACAGCACAACTTAAAAAAGCTAATCATATTCTTGACCTATCAAACCGATATTGAAAAATACGATCTCGCTTAAATCACACCGGTACTGGAATAATGTTTTGATGGGTGAAGAGTATTTGCAACAGGTCTTCGGGGTTATTTATATATATTACAGCGTTTGACTTAATATTTTAATATATGTGACTAATTTAGTTATTAATAATAATTTAAAAACGATATGTTCACAGTTGGTTTTCATTCTTGTTAATCGAAGGGGAATTTTTTAAACTGTGAATATGTTATTGTATACAATTGCATGTGTAGATTAATTTAGATAAACAGAGCATGCCGAAATTTTATTTTTAGTATTTTTTTACACTTAATTTTCCACACTTACATGTAAATTAAGATTTGTTGTTTAATTCCTACTTTTTGTTTCATTTACCAGAAGGCGGTAAAAGTAATTGAGCAGCAAATCAGAATTAAAATTTGTACAACTTTTCACAAATCTTAATTTTCTTTATAATATTATAAATTGCTTGATTTTAATTTAATTTAATTTATTGATAAATAAATGGTAAACTGGATATCAGTTTTTATTAATAATATTTATCAATAATATTATTTTTCCTTTTGCACGTAGTTCGTGGAGTTTTGTTAAAAACTATTTGCAAAAATCTTCGCATTTTTGCAAATTTGTTAATTTTAGATTTTTATTTTGCATCCTACAAACAAAAATGTACAGATTCAACTCATGAATTTCTTTAAAATTAAAATTTTTAATAAAACGTCACTATGGGGTGATTCTGTTTGCATGTTATTTTTTTAAATTTCACTTTGTAACAGTATTATTGATATTTATCAAGTAAAATTTAAGTACAATTATATTATTGTAATTGTTTTACGCGTTTGACTGCAAATTTCATAATTTTTATGTGGTAAAGTCATTAATTTTATGATACAAACGTTAAAAGTATGTTACCATTAATGCATTTGACTCCCACTCTCCTCCACTGTTTGAAGTCATAAATTTAATAAACCAAAGTAAGCGGTTATTTTTTCAATTGTTTATCTCGAGGATCGTTTCAAAATCCATATTTTCCAAAAGACTAAAAGAAGGCATAAAAATATCTACAATGTGACTACCAATTACCTACGACCCAACGACTGAATACAGCACAACTTCTTGACCAGTTATTGCTAATATTTAAATAATGCACACTTCTTGATTTCTCGCAGCGCAAATCCTCTCTTAATAACCCACAAGTAAACTTTTTTAATGGCTTCAATTAATATTTGTTCGGCTCATTGTAATCCAATTATTATGAAATAATTACTTTGAAACTTAAACAGATGCATTAATGAAAACTTTTTAACATTTTTGTAATTTCGTCAAATTAGTCTTTTTGCTAACATTTTGTAAGACGTGTTTTATTGTTCATTTTTTCCTTAAATTTTGTGCCCTATCAGCATCGTAAATGTGTATATAGTTGTACAAACAGTATCGATATGGCACAGAACTGCATCTGAGTGCTTATTTGTCATAAATTGGTGTAAAATAAGATCACATCAATTAATTTCAATATTACTACTACAGGCAATGTTTTACCTCCACCACCTGCAGCTCCAGGACTGGGAGGAGGACCGCCCCAAGCTAACGCAGGCGCTCAAGCTCCACAACCTTACGGAGGTATGTTGATAAGAATTGTAGTTCCTTGTTCAAAGTTTTTGCTTTTAAGTTTTGCCCGGAATTCCAACCGGAGCTCCTTATATGGTACCTGGACAACAATTGTACGCTCAAGGACCACCGCCTACCTATGATCAAGCTTTAGGACATCCAGCCCTAGTCGGCCAGCATGTAAGTATTAGGTCCATTCCATTAGCTTTAAATTACTAAAAATAAAGGAAAACGACTGATGTAGCCATAACAGGACTTTTTCGTATGCTTTGAAGCTAATTCTACAAGCTCTTTCAATTTTTATTGGAAGTATGCTCAGAAGCTCTCCCTGATTTTTAAAATCTAAAGTTATACGGGGTGTGTATTTGAAATGGAGAAACTGGTCTCATTTCCGACTGAACCAGAAGTCAAAATGTAAAATGTTTGGTATCACTAGATAAATAATGTTACAATCATACTAAAGCACTTAAATATACAGGGTGATGTATTCAAAATAGAAAAGCCAACACCATTTTCGGTTAAACCGGATCATTTGAGAACTAATCTTAGGATATTTTTAAGAAGCATAAAATATACAGGGTGTTTTCAAACGCCCTTTTTTAAACTTACAAAATTTCATTTAGTTTGGTGTGATTGTTTTTAGGTGTATCCTCCAAGCGCAGCTATGTACGCAACTGGATACCCCACTTATTTAGGATATCCAACTTACGCTCCGATGCAGTATTATCCGTCACTTGGTGCATATTCGTATCCGATGCAACATGCGCATGCACAATTACGCCCAACAATTATGATTCCAGTAAGTTCCTACTGTTTATAAAGTGAATGGTCGATGTAAATTTATATTTTTAGAATGCGTACGATTCGGGTGCTAGATTTGATGGTATAGCTCAACAAGTGCTTCCTCCGGCACCACCGGGAGTACCACCAAATGCAGCCCAATTAGCAGCAATGGCGGGACATCAAGTTGCATTAGGTCAGAAAAAAGGATCGTTCTTATCGGGTGGATCAGATGGCGGTTATACATTTTGGTAGAAGTCTTAGTAAATTTTAATGTTCACAATACAATTTGTCAAATGATTGTAAGTGATTACAGGATTGCGTTATTCTTTTGTTATAATATTACTGATGCAGTGCTTGACACGCTACTCGTTTTTTTTTTACAATTGTTAACACCCTCGATATTTTAATAATCAGATTCAATTATATGATTGCTCTGCAGTAGTATTTCAAATATTAAGTATGTACGGTCGTGTACATCTCAATAGAAGTTGGTAATTCAGATCTTTAAAAAAATTTTTTGTTAGTTTACATTCCCATTTAAAAAAAAAATATAAATCTATACGATGCTGAAGTGTGACTTGATAAATATGACTACCATTGACATTATAAAGGTAAATTAATATTATTTAATTTTTCTAACAAAGTAATCAAGATCAATGTCGCACACTTTAAAAGAGTAATGATTATGTAATGAAATTTAAGATAGCATTATGAAAAGGCTGAAAATCAAAATTTATCATTTTTATTTGTTACAGTATCGAAAAAAGATTAACAACGAGCATTCTTACGAATACTTGGCAAATTAAATTTTGTTTCGAGTCTTTTATTGGTTATCGATTATTTCATTACAATTTTCAAATGAATATGTATTTAGTTTTTGTATTTTTTTGTTTAAATGTTTTCCAATTTAAATTCTTGTTGTTTTGTTTATATTTACTAATTTGTTGTTTTGCACTACTCAAGACTGTAAGCGAGGATATTACGAAAATACCTAAAGAATTGTGAAACTTAAAATTAGTGCAATTAAAATTGTGTAATGAAAGAATTATTTATTTGATAATATTGAACGGTAATAATAAAAATAGTTAATTTCATTTTATATTATACAAGGCATTATTGTTTACCTTTATTGTAAAAGAAAATTCTATGAATGTTGTGAAAGTGAAAAACGTTACACAGACGTATTTATTGTAACTTATGTTAAAACGTTCGTTGTCTTGTTTTTTAAATTTGTTTTATGAACTGTTGAGAAATTAAAAATAAAACGGTGTTAAAATTAATATAAGTTTTTCCTAGATCTTTTTGTATACTATAGGACAATCATTTTTACTTAAAGCAATATTTTTAACGATAATATTCATCAAAATTGCTCTCTAGTACATCGAATCTGTTTTTTAACTTAACTTATTTATTAAAAAAAGAGAAACTTATTATTGTATTTTTCGAACACTGTTTTTTATTAATTTTATTATTTTTCTTGCCAGTTTATTGTTATAATTTTTTGAATATTGTTAATTAACGTAAAGCAATTTAGACAATGAAGTTATACACTTGTATGAATACCAGATCTTATCAGGGAGACTGTGACTAGTATTTGATTAAAAACTATGAAAATCTAAACATCTATTTTTCTCCCAAGAATTCCAAATATTTCAGTACATCGAAAGAACGAAGACGAAGAAAGTCAAATCAAAAATTTCGACATTTAAGCTAAGATTGAAAACAAAAAGAAGAGCCCAATTAGTACCATGAGTTACTAATAATTTTATTTATTTAATAAACGAGCAGAATAGTCCCATCATCACGGTGTTCTAAGATTCGATGCATCAGAATTACAATTTGGAATACTGACGAAACCTACTCGCTCTTGAACAAATCTTTTAGAGAGGTATATGAACACTTCAATTATCTGCTACCTTTATCGCCTCCAAAAAAACGAATTTCATAGGTAAGAAATTACAATAAATGTTCAATGTGGTTTACCTACCCCTGGATGAAAAGATTTGGAAATAAATCCAATGAACAAAGTGAAGAAAGGAATAAGATAATGGTCGTCTTGGATACGATTATGAGCTAAAAATTTGGAGAAAACTGAAGTGGAAACCGACAAGAAATAGAAAGAGAGGAAGATTTACACTAATTGAAATCTAAGAATGCGTGTTTGAGTTTGAGAACGCGTAGAGCATTTATGAAACGTGAAACCTGGACTCAGCAAATGACGACCTGGTGAAAAAATACTTGAAAACGGCTTTGTATTGAAAGGACTCAACACAGGACCACAAGACGACTTTGTTTAACGGTTTAACTATTTCCCAGTTCCCTTTCTAAGCATTTTCCACGAAAACTAATACATTTAAAAGCAATACAATTGTGTTAGGTATATATATTTTTTATTTGCTTATTAATGGGTCGACAAAATTACATGTAAACTAATAAATCGAAGTCTTGGAAGCTTACAGATCCGCCTTTGTTGTTAGGAATACTTAAACCTTGATAAGGAGCAACGTTGTATACTTTTCCTACTGCCATGGTTCCTTCGACCAATTGTCTGCCGATATAAACATCTGTGTTGGTTTCAGTTCCACCTTTAACGATCGTAATTGGGCTTAATTTCTTCAAACAGCTTATATCGTTATAGCTAACATGTACCCATTTAAGAATGCCGTGAGTACGGCTGCTGCAAAGAATCTAAAAAAAATTAATTAATTTTTGTTTACGTATAATTCGTACGATTAAATTACTTTAATGTTTTCGGTTATTACTGGAATATTATCTCTTTCAGAAACTTGTAATCTGACGGAGCCTGGATGGAGTTCTCCTGGTAAGATACCAGCATTTGGAAAATATCCTTGTCCAACATAAATAGGTTCCATTGTAGATACGTTACTAGCTAGAACTGCATCACTTGGTATTTTTCCATCATAATCTCTCCAAAAATAGTCTAAATTCAAACACAAAAATTAGAAACTCGTAGGTGAATGCAGTTTTTTTATAACTTACCCACTTCGGTTGCAAGAGCAACAGTTGCAAACAACAAAACTAAGAAAGATTTCATTTTTTTGCCCTAAAAACTTTTATAAGCACACTTCACTGTTACTAACATTATTAGACTTACCAAGAGTTGAATTCACAAAACTGTTGATTGCACTGAAGAAAATTTAACTGTTTTATACATTTTAAGAGTTGATGATAAAAATCTTTACATGTGCATCTATAATTTATTATTAATGATATAATGATGAATAAAGCACTTTTTTTCTGCGCAATCTGCCGATGTGTTTAAAGTGCACCAAAACTTATTCTGCTGATTTTACATGTTTTTCAAGATAATTAACTATAAATGAACTTTTGTTTGATAAATAAAATTTTGAAAAAATGCGGTAGGTGTACAAATCAGCACAAGTATTGCTAATCATTTTTGAATTTTCAAATTTTTTATTCAAATACTGGAAGAGGGTTAAAAGTTTTATATTTTTTTTAAGTAAAAACTCCAGAAAGAAAAAATTAATAAAAATTTTCATTTCAAGTAATAGTAGGTATTTATATACTGTTCCAATAAATTAGCGAAACACTACAAAAAGTATTTGTGTTTTCTTTTAATTCGAAAAAGAACATCCAAATTGAGTAGATCAACCTCATTGCTGGTTTATCGTAAGATAAGTCGGTTTGAATATTTTTTAAGCTTATCATCCAAGAAAAGCAAAACTAGATGATACTCCACTAAGTTTAAAAGACATACTTTCAATAGAGTAGCATGAATATTAGAAACAATTGAACATGTGTGGGTCATTACTTCTCATTAGAGCAGCGGGGCACCATAGGTGGAGTTGAAGGTGCAAGAGCAGTAACATTAAATGTAGAAGGCAACTGCTATTGTTATGATAGTAGAAGAGCTGGTCAGCGTCGAAAACGTTTGACAGCAGCTCGGCAAGACACATTTTTGCGTAATTGTGCGCCTAGACGTCTCACATCTACTGCTAGACTAGAGACCTGTAACGAGACCTCAAAAGAGTCACTGTAGTTCAAATTTGTACAGAAACCGTAATAAAAAAAGTTGAGAGAAAGCAATTTGGAGTCAACGAGGCCGGTTAGTAAACCACGATTGACACAAAAGACCACCAAAAAAATACACTGCAATTTACGAAAGAGCAAGTGGATTTGGGTATCAAACAGTGGGTCTTGGTGATATTCAGCGACGAGTCCAGGCTTCGATTAACTCGCTGTGATGATCATCTTCGAGTTTTGGCACGCCATCGTCAAGGATTGGTTCAGGAAATAGACAAGTTTGGAAGAGGATCTGATGTGGTGTGGTGTTATAATTTTTTGAATATTGTTATTTTACGTAAAACAATTTAGACAATGAAGTTATACACTTGTATGAATATAACATTCTAAACATTTTCCACGAAAACTAATACATTTAAAAGCAATACAATTGTGTTAGGTATATATATTTTTTATTTGCTTATTAATGGGTCGACAAAATTACATGTAAACTAATAAATCGAAGCTTTGGAAGCTTATAGATCCGCCTTTGTTGTTGGGAACATTTAAACCTTGATAAGGAGCAACGTTGTATACTTTTCCTACTGTCATGGTTCCGTCGAGCAAATGTCTGCCGATATAAACATCTGTGTTGGTTTCAGTTCCACCCTTAACGATCGTAATTGGGCTTAATTTCTTCAAACAGCTTATTTCGGGATAGCTAACAGGTACCCATTTAAGAATGCCGTGAGTACGGCTGCTGCAAAGAATCTAAAAAAATGAATTAATTTTTGTTTATGTATAATTCGTGCGATTAAATTACTTTAATATTTTCGGTTATTACTGGAAGATTATTTCTTTCAGAAACTTGTAATCTGACGGAGCCTGGACGGAGAACTCCTGGTAAGATACCAGCATTTGGAAAATATCCTTGTCCAACATAAAGAGGTTCCATTGTAGATACGTTACTAGCTAGAACTGCATCACTTGGTATTTTTCCATCATAATCTCTCCAAAAATAGTCTAAATTCAAACACAAAAATTAGAAACTCGTAGGTGAATGTAGTCTTTTTATAACTTACCCACTTCGGTTGCAAGAGCAACGGTTGCAAACAACAAAACTAAGAAAGATTTCATTTTTTTGCCCTAAAAACTTTTATTAGCACACTTCACTGTTACTAACATTATTAGACTTACCAAGAGTTGAATTCACAAAACTGTTGATGGCACTGCAGAAAATTAAACGTTTTTATACATTTTAAGAGATCATGATAAAAATCTTTACATGTGCATCTATAATTTATTATTAATGATATAATGATGAATAAAGCACTTTTTTTCTGCGCAATCTGCCGATGTGCTTAAAGTGCACCAAAACTTATTCTGATGATTTTACATGTTTTTCAAGATAATTGACTATAAATGAACTTTTGTTTGATAAATAAAATTTTGAAAAAATGCGGTAGGTGTACAATCAGCACAAGTATTGCTAAAAATCATTCTTAAA
Organism: Malthinus flaveolus; assembly: GCA_950108345.1. Classification (NCBI taxonomy): domain Eukaryota; kingdom Metazoa; phylum Arthropoda; class Insecta; order Coleoptera; family Cantharidae; genus Malthinus; species Malthinus flaveolus. The sequence goes on from OX467285.1 coordinate 72,009,224, forward strand.
TTTTCAAATTTTTTATTCAAATACTGGAAGAGGGTTAAAAATTTTCATTGCACAAGGCGACAGCTATTGTTATGATGGTAGAAGAGCTGGTCAGCGTCGAAAACGTTCAACAGCAGCTCGGCAAGACACATTTTTGCGTAATTGTGCGCCTAGACGTCTTACATCTACTGCTAGACTAGAGACCTGTAGCGTGACCTCAAAAGAGTCACTGTAGTTCAAATTTGTACAGAAACCGTAATAAAAAAAAGTTGTGAGAAAGCAAAAAGAAACACACTGCAATTTACGCTATAACAAGTGGATTTGGGTATCAAACAGTGGGTCTTGTTGATATTCAACGACGAGTCCACGTTTCGATTAACTCGCTGTGATGGCCATCTTCGAGTTTTGGCACGCCATCGTCAAGGATTGGTTGAGGAAATAAACAAGTTTGGAAGAGGATCTTGACTTGGTGTGGGCAATCGATATTCGTACAGACCTCGTTGCTGTACCTGGGCGAGTGAATAATGCTCGATACTCACAAACCATGTGATAGCTGCAGCTCGAGCCCTCATAGGTCATACTCATAGGAGATCATTATTAGCAGGGAAGACGTGAATCATCCCTCTTTTGATAGATTTTGATGTTTTTAGGCAAATAGTTCTTAGTTCATCCATTAGTAAGCAAATTTTCCAAACCAAATTATAAGAGCTATTGAGAACTGAAATTAGGAACTATTGCATAGTTCGCATACTAGAGCCAGCAAATTAAAATTCGAACTAAAACAGTCGTCACTTAATATTTTGGTGTTGGACCCATGGTAAACTATCTCTATGCCGCCATCTGAACACCTGTTTAAAATATGATGGGAAGATTCGTTTTCTTCCTCACAATTTCTACACGTCGGACCCCTGTAGTATGTGGAATTTTAAGACGAGGTCTCCTTTAAAGATGCCTCGTCGCTAGAAAATAGAAAACTTTTCACTGGTACCATTGTCGGTTCCACGAGTCTTCAAGGAAAGACGGCCCACCCCCGTAGTCGTTTTATTTGCCCTCATCTACAAAAATCATTTTAGGGGGGGCAAATAACTTGAGAAACACGTTTTGGCTCATTTCCATTTCAACAACTATAAAAATAATGCCCGATTTAGGGCGAAGAAGGTTCTAAAGGAATGCCCAAAAAATGGATTAATTACTATATAATAGAAATTGTTTAGGTGGGAATTAAACGACCATCAATGCATAATGGCCCAACAAAAATACGCAGGGTGTTCTGTTGGACACACGGCAGTTGGATATTTTTCCCCAAAACCGATATAGATCGTTAAACTAAACATTTTAATGTTTGCTATACATATTAGAGGTAAAGTGAAATTAAGAAACACTTTCTTGTAGGTATAACCAATCTTCAATTTCACCAAAGATACAGGCCGATCAACGGTGATAAATTGATAAACGAACCACCTTGTACCTAATGCTCATGTTCGAAGATAACGCTAAAAAAATGCTAAAATTTTTGTTTCTTACGCTTGTACAAGTAAGTAAATCTTATCAATTAAAATTGTTGAACAGTAATAATTATTTGTGCTGAATACACCCAAATTGAGTTATCTTTGGACGCGCGTGGTGCTGTGTATGTTATTATTGGATTTATTTAAAATAAACACTCATATAAAAGATCCACAAACCGTATTCAATTCAGTTTCATCGCGACTAAATATTGGTAAGTTTTTACAAGTTTCATACAAAGAAACTATTTAAATTATACATTTTTTAAATTAATACATCTCGAGTTGTTTTATAGGAAAAAAAAGTTTAAAGATGAAATCGTATCTTGCAATTCTTGTGCTCGCTTTTGCGGCAACGGCTTTGGCATCCGAAGAAGGTACATTTATTGAATTGGCTTTGTACGAGATTTTAAATTTGAATAACGTTTCAGACTACTATTGGAAAGAATACAATGGCATGATACCATTCGATGCAGTTCCAGTACACAGACCCGGTTCAGAGAAGACTTATTACGTCGGACAAGGATATTTCCACGGACATGGTTTACTACCAGCAATGATTACACCAGGAGTAGTAGAATTAAAAGCCGTAGCAGTTGGACAAGTCTTCACCATTAGAGATAACATCCAGGTATTTTAATTAAGTCAATGAACTAATAGAATATAATATGGAAGTCTTTCCACAAAAAAACAAATACATCTTTACCTCTACTCTCACGAATAGCAAATCTAACGACAATTTTTTTAGATCTTGTGCAGCAATTCATCGAACATCTTGCGTTGGGTTCCCATCAATTACGCTCATTTGGAATCGCTCGGTAATTTGGACTTCATGAAACTTGTTCACGGAGGCACCGAAAGCAATGGACCAGTATATGTTGGCCGTTATCTTGATCAAGGATACATGAACATTGGAAAAATTTTCACTCTTGAACCCTATCAAGGATTAACTATTACAAACTCTCAAGGAAAAATCACCGTTTACAAGAACTTCGAAGTCTTGGTTGTCGTAAAGGTAGATTGCGATTTTTCCGAAGCCAGCGGCAACAAACATCAACGATACACATTGAATGCGGCCACATCTATTCGTAAACAGTTGCGTAGGGATGACGATACCAGGCAATCTTTCGAAATCCCATCAAACAATTTATCGCACGAATCAGAAGAATAGTTTGAATTATGAACTTGTAATAAACTGGAAATTTTAAATAAAAAATATATAGTACAATCAACAAAAGTTTTTTTAAGTGTTCATTTGCTTATGATTAATTGAGAAAATTGTATGAATTTGGTTGGGTCATAAAATATTTGAAAAAGCTCGAGTCTTCCAAAAAATAAATCATCCTTTGGACGATCTCAAATTTTAAAGATAAATTGACGCATACAAACTCTTAAAATATTAAAAAGGATATCAGAAGTTAGTAGTAGGTACCAAATCACGCAATGATCACGGTTGTCATTTACTGCACCATTAATTTGAATGGACTATATTTAGTTAGTGATGGGAATGTTTAATTTCGAAATGTTTTTGAAATGGAAAGGATTATAGAACCCTTTAAGATTAAAGACACAACAGTTAGATTTAAACAACAAAAAAATATAATACTTGAAACACACTACTACCTAAATCCGCCTCTGTTCAATGTACCAGCACCAGCTCTTTAATGTGCCCGCCATTATCATGTGGAGCCTCTGTGTGTATTTGTTTATGTTCACTGCAGCTTGAAATTCAATGGACTATTTATAGGTAGACCATTTTACAATCTTGCAAATCATTTAAAATATACAGAGTGTTGTATTAAAAATAGAAAAACCAACCCCATTTCCTGTTATAAGCCGAAAGTTAACATTTTGCATGTTTGGTATCATTAGACAGCGAATCATACAATATTTTTAAAACTCATAAAATATACAGGGTGTTTTCAAAAATTAAGAAATTGGAAAGAAATTATAAATTTTTGAAATTCAAAAACATTCAAAAAATCGTAGCTATGAAACTACCGCACAGCGAAAAATGAAACTAAGTTGATAAATTAAGAACTTCGATATCTACAACATATCAAAATATAAACAAAACCGCCAGAGCTGATTTTGAAAAAATCCGTTTTAAAATTTTAGTCAACTTGGACTTTTAAAAGTAGATAGTAGTTAATTTTGAAATTATTTTAAAAAACGACTATATCAAAATTAAAGTCTTATATTTTGCCTATACAGGGTGATTTATTAGCTCACCGACAAACTTTGCCATATGAAAGCTCATGTAATTTTAAGAGAAAAACATCTTTTGGACATATACAGTTTGTTTTCATTCGACCTACAGATGGGAATATCTATAAGAGCAAGCGCAATAGCAATTACATTAAAAAGAGACGAATATATAGATGAACATTTGGTTTGACGCTCATAATATACGCTTTATCTCTTTCTATCTTATTAGACTCAATAGCATTTGCTTTCTTTTTCTTTCTCATTAAGATTTCCTATCCTCAATTCCTTTAACTATCATCGAATAGATATCGATGCAGGTACAAAATTAAAGTAAATTAAAAAGAAATAGGTGGGAATCACGCGTCACACGGTCGCATCTGTCCACACCGCGCACAGCGGACCAGTGTAATACGGAGTGTAACGGAACGATAGTTAACACACTGTATGTCCAGTTTCACTTATTTAAGGAATTAGAAGACTTTAAAGTTTACTGCGGTTAATTTAATAAATATCAATAAAAGTATTAAAAAAATGGGCTAACCAAAAATACGCTTTTAGCACTCTAAAGTAATTTTTGTATATTGTTGTTGCAGTTGAAATGCACCTATTTAATGAACAACACTATAACAGCAGACAGACATTACGTATTTTTGATTGTTCTAAAGCCACCTTTTTTATTGATATTTATTAAATTCGCCTTTTCTGCAGTGAACTTTAAAATCTTCTAATTTCTTAGATAAGTGAAATTGGACATATATGTCCAAAAGATGTTTCTCTCTTAAAATTACATGAGCTTTTATATATTATGGCAAAAAGTTTGTTGGTGAGCTAATAAATCACCCTGTATACTCGTTTTTAAATTTTTTCAATATTAATAATAATCTCCAAAGTTATAATAAAGTAATAACTATAAAATGAATAATAATAAATTATTACAAATTTTTAAATATTTAGGGTTAATTAGTTAGACAAATCTAATACGTTGTAAATGAACCCCAACATACACACATAAGTGAAAAAACTTTAAATAAGAAAATTTGTTTTCCACCAAACGCCTCGGGAATCGAACCCAAGACTTTGCTATTTCCGGTAGCACGCCGTTGTATGCATACTAATTTGATTTATATATATTTCGCTTTCTCGACGCATTTAAACAATGCCGGATTGCTTTGTGAAAATTATGTTGACCTCCTAACGTATTTGGTATATGGCGTGCTACCGGAAATAGCAAAGTCTTGGGTTCGATTCCTGAGGCGTTTGGTGAAAAACAAATTTTCTCATTTAAAGTTTTTTCACTTATGTGTGTATGTTGGGGTTCATTTACAACGTATTAGATTAATAATAAATTATACTGGTTGCCATTTTGAATTTAAAAATTTCAAAAGGTATTTTTTTAATTAGAGCCGCTGTGTCCAACTACTAACTTATAGTCGAATAAATACTATCATAGAGTTAGTTAATCTTACTCTATACCGATAATATGAAACTACACATCTATTACACACGCATCATCCATCCATACAGACAAACTTTTTCTAAGAGTTTTATTTTTTTACTCTTTTGGATTCAGGAGAGCCCGAAGCGTCGTAAAATTAAGTTAAAAATTTTTTTTCTGTCATTACCCCACTGCAAAATTTGAAAATCGATAAGTAGATTTAAGTAGAGCCATTCTTACTTTTCTAATTTGAAAGCAAACCTAAAATACTCGAGACGAATAATTATTATGCAATCCAACAAAATTAATTAAACGTTACAGGTAGTAATTAATAAAAAAATTGTTTAATGAACTATAATGATTAATAAACGTGCAAGGGGATTAACTTATAACAACGTAATATTTATACAACATGTTTATTAATTATTCTGATAACCTCCGATCGCGATGCTTCATTAATTTTTTAAAAGTCAGTAGGGATAAAAAGTTTTTAATTAGAATTGCGTATTCGTTTTGGTCCCTTAAAATTTTAATTCACGGGGAACATTTTGGTGGCACAAAGAACATTTACGTTTGAGAGAAATACTTGGGCAGACGGACTCAAAAGCCAATGAGCTTAGGTACCTTAAATTGAATATTGCATTACTGTATACTGTAACTACTAATTTGGTTTTTCAATTATGTACTATTTAATACCGCTGATAAATGTTTTTTTACGCGACTCTTAAAATTTCCTGTTAGATACGAACAAGAGGAAAATGGGAATCACCATCTAGAGGGTTTGTACAGAAATTTTGGTATAAAAGATGTTACAAGACCATCTACTTGCATACAATCTTGTATACTCTACAAAAACGCATTAAGTTCTCAAGCTCAAATTTAAAATGAATGCCAAAATTTTGATCGTTTCTGCTCTCGTGGTAGCTTTATGTTTTGTAACTGCTCGTGCCGTGCCTGTACTTCAAGAAGAAGAACTCGTGAGTGAAAATGATGAACCGCTTATCGAACTCTACGAGCCTTTCAACGTTGAAGGTATGTTTCTTTTTTTATTTTGTAGGTATTTCTCGGGTCTTTTAAACCCCGGGTGAAAACGGAACGTCTCCCAGATTTGAGGCCCAGCATTCACTTTTTAATCCGAACAAAAGTATTTTGTTTGTTGTTTTTCTCTAAAATAATTATGATAACCAATATTTGCACCTATATAATTTTACACGGTAAAATGCCATGCCTCAGATATCTCAGTCAATACACGGTATTTTTGTATACTTAGTCGGAATATTTTCAATTTTAAAAGTTTCCCTTCTCATCTTTACTATTTAATGACTATAAATTTGTATTTTTTACAGAAACCTTAAGAGGACCACGATACAGACGCGTTACGTGTGATTTACTTAGTGCAACCATCAAGGGAACTTCATTAAATCATGCGGCTTGCGCCGCTCACTGCATAGCGCAGAGATATAGAGGAGGATATTGCAATAATGGAGTTTGCCACTGCCGCAACTAACCAGCGCAAATCTCAAATCATTGCATTGCTAAAAAGCTATTTGTTGTAATTTACAATTTTATTCACTTGAAATGTCTTTGTCTCGACTTAATTAAATAAAACATAATTTAAGTACTTGTTAATTTTAACTATTGACCTACTACTAGTCATTGCTTTCCCAATTCGATTAACACGATCACGGAAAGAAAGCATTTTGCAAAATTTTATAAACCGACGAATAGGTAGTTATTAGTTATATCTAATAATAAATTATAATTCACTCGTAATTACTAATTACCTTACGCCACATACTATTACCCTTATGGTAAATATTACAGCACAATTATTAGTTTCTCTTAATTAATTGAAACTTAAGTGGTTCCACAGGAACGTAAGTAGGCGTAATTTTATACGTAAGAGGCCCATAATTATACTGCACCCTATATTTTCTAAATATCTGAAATTAAAGCGTGTTCAACTTCATGAAAAAACAAATGCATCAGCTCGCATACTTTGGCTAATAAAATTTGCAATTCGATTTCTGCGAATCGTCTTCCTAAACAAGATCTTCTTCCGTAACCAAACGGAAGCGTGAGGAAGGGATGGATCTTTTTGTGGGAAATTGGACAACCTTCGTCGTCGGTGCTTTTCAACCATCTTTCAGGAATGAATTTATGAGGCTCGTCGATATACTCTTCGTCATTACTAACCACCAAATGTGGAAATATTACGTGGGTCTAAATGGTATTTAAAAAATAAGAAGCGTTAATTTAGTATTAATACAATTTTAGAGCGTGGTGTTACCCCTTTTGGTACCCTGTAACCGCCAATTATAGCTTCCGATGTCAAACTCCTACCGTTACCAATTATCACAGGATACATTCTGAAATTGTTGTTAAAAAGATTAAGTATAAAGTATGTCCACGAATGGGGTTACAAAGAGGAGAAAATATTTTAAAACATATCAGAAATTCGTTACATTCACACATCCACACACCCAGACAGACATACTTTTTCTAAGAGTTTTGTTTTGGATTCAGGAGGACCCGAAAGATCGAGAAATTAAATTTCAACAAAAAATTTAAATTGTGAATATTGTACTTTCTGTAAGAAATGGATAAAAAGTGATGGAGTGATGACAGAGTTTCAAAGCAAGCAGGACTTTTCATAAAAGTGAATTTTTTAATAAATCAAAAATAATAATTTTTTCCCTCTTTGTAACCTCATCCGTGGACATACTGTATGTTAATTTTGTATAAGTACCTTAAAGTTTCCTTAATGCACGCTTTCAAGTATTGCAACTTCTCCTGAACAGAGACGTCAATTTTTGAGTCGGAATTCGGTAAAAGTGACGATAATTCCTTATATAACTTTTCTTGTTTTTGAGGATTTTGCGATAATTGATATATTGTTGATGCGGCTGCTATAGAAGTCTATAAAAATTGTTTAAAACAAGTAATAATTTATTTCATTACATACACTTCTAATCTATAAATACGCAAGCGTTAACCCTCGAACGGGCGCGTGCTAATCGTAACACCAGTGGGCGCGCGCGGACTGTGAGTCCGCAATCACTTTTAATTAAAATTTTGTTATTTTAAGCAATATTTTCATCAAAATAATGACTAGGTGTTTTAGAAAAACTATTAAACTAACTAAAAAATAGTTTTATTCTTCAAACAGAACAATAATTACTATTATAAATAAATAAATAAAATAAATTCGTCTATTAGAAGCTGGCATTGTTTACCTTATTTTTAATTCAATTTTATTTATTGTATTCTATGGAAAATTACTATTTTGTTCTTAGGATGTTTATTACTAACCCAAATTTCATTATGAACTTGCCAGATATCAGAAAATTCGACACCTTCAACACACAAAGCGCGAGTGGGCGCGTGCTATTGTGACTCCACAACGCCGTAAAAACAACCCGTGCTGCGATTTTTTTGTTGAACGTTAATTATAATGTAGGGTATGCATATTTAGTAAGCTAGAATAAGTCAGAAGTCGCTAAATTAAAATTTGGCAAAAATATAAACAAATGTATAAGTGTGCGGACTGATAGTCCGCGTGCGCCCGTTTGAAGGTTAAATTGGGTACTATAAATTTAGTACTTACAGTGTCGACGCCAACTAGAAGTAAGTCTAATGCTAAAACTGCCGCAACTTTACTGTTACCAGTTTTTAATAAAATTCTTTCAACTATTGATATATCTTCTTCTTTTTTGTCTCTTATGTTTATATGCGCCATATTTTCCATAGTTTTTTCAATATATTTCATGCACAAACTGTAATGATAAAGTATTGGATTATCGTCGAATAAACCAACAAACCAACTACCAACTTATAAACTGCCCCACACGACCCGATTTATTTTGGTCTCTAAATTCAGGGTGTCTATTAAGTTATCTAACAATGAATATCAAATTGGTGCCCCGATGTTGTTATTAAAATCAAAATTATTGATATTCTGCTAATATTGCGACTGTGTAAAGCGCACTAAGAATTCCCGGTAATACCTCAACACGCATCAATGTCTCTCCTGGTCCTGAATCACCAGTTTTGGTATTTTAATAGTATATTAAAGTACAAGTTTCATAAGGCACCTTGTTAACGTACGAGTCCAAGTTTTGAAAACGAGCCGCTTGCGGTGAGTTTTAAAAAGGACGAGTACTTAACACGGCTTATGAAACGTGTAATTTATACTATTTTTTCTATTTCACATTTTAATAAAAGTAATTTGTTAAAATATTTAAATAATTAACATCATGGAGATTTTCTTTTTATAATAATTGTGGTGGCACTGACTGAAATGTCACATCATTTAGTTCAATGATTCATAGATGTCGCAAGTTTATTTTTTTAAATTTAAATAATGCACCTACTCCTGTCTGTATAATTTAAATTTTAACAAATAAAAATGAATGAACTATGTCAAAACATTATTCTTTATAGATCTAATACGTTGTAAATGAACCCCAACATACACACATAAGTGAAAAAACTTTAAATGAGAAAATTTGTTTTCCACCGAGTGCCTCGGGAATCGAACCCAAGACTTTGCTATTTCCGGTAGCACGCCTATATTAGATCTATCTAACTAATTAACCCTAAATATTTAAAAATTTGTAAATTATTCTTTATTACATTTCAATTCTAATAAGCTCTAAAAATAAACATTTTAATAAATGATATTTGACATTTGTAAACGTCAGTGCAACTTGACGCAAACTTAGCAGAAGAAAATCCCCCAGAAACAGTACGTTAAGAGAGCTTCTTAACGCACTGTTTTGAGACCAAAACAGTACGTTAAGCAGTGGATTAAAGAACCGAAATAGAAAAAAAGTTATAGAGAACCCAATTAGCAATCAAATCGTTTAAAACATCTTCTATCATACAGGAATTCTTAATCTAAACTTTAAACGCATTTAAATATAATATATTTTTAGATTCTTGAGGGTCTAACCCAGAGCATGTACCGTCTCACAGGCGGGTAGCAATAACTATACGAAAAAATAAAGTAATATCTACGTTCGAGGACCGGGGTGATTTAGAGGCTAGCATCGTCGCATGCGAATGTAAAGGTCGTAGGTTTAAAGCCGGCTGACACCACTGGAGTGTTTCCATGTGTCAAATACCCGGTCCTGATGGTTCGGAACCCACCTAAAGCTGTAGGTCCCGTCTGCTAATAACCACAGTAGTTGATGCGGACGTAAAATAGACATTAAAAAAAATATCTACGTTCATAATATGAATATCTTCTTGAAATTGGGTACATAAATATATTGCACACTCGCCACTCTATTACACCGCATTACCAACTTTGACACCCCCCTCGGAGTGTAATCAAACTTTTAAAAATTACACCTATAGTCCAGTAAAATTAGACAAAAAATCGTGAAAAGTTCGGAAAAATTCGCATAGAGCTGAAAATTGGTGTAGACCTTAAATGCACTATTACAAATGAAACGTCAAAAGTCCCCATCAATCCCACTTCTGCTAAAAATTTTATTCAAAGTCAAAGGTCGAAAAATCGGTTTTTCGCAAATATCTCTCAATATTAGTCCAATCAAATTAAACAAACGGATAGCATTTAAGGAAAAGCCATTTAGGAGTTTTGAAAATTGGTATGGTTGTTCGTCATATCGTCATAACCTGCAGTACAACATACTAAAAGTCCCGGAGGGTAGAGTGTAAGAGGGGGGAGGGGGAGTTGTTTAAAAGCGCCTTTTTTTATTTCGTGCAAATAACTCGCCTTCTACAGATCCTACGTTAACTACTCCCGGATAATCCGGTACTAGATGAGGTAAAATAAAGATGTAATTAAAGTACTCAGAATACAAAAGTCGTATTGGGTTTCATCTTCACCTATTGTAAAGAAATTACAAAATTTTTTTCGCAATTGTAACTAGTGATGGACACGATACGAGACTAGTCTCGTCTCTATAAAGACTATAAAAAGTACGAGACGAGACGAGACTAACAAAAAAAAGTCTCGTCTCGTCTCGAAATTATAACTTTTTTTAAAATGCGGTGTGTTTGGGTGTACTATTAGTAATCGGAGTGTAATAAACACATCTAAACTCTTTAATAGTTTATCTTAAAATCCTTGCACTGTTGCACTAAGCCTTTTTTAAATTTATGAGTTTAATATTTCGTATAGCCAATAGCCACTCGTATAGCTAAAAATTGTTTTAACTAAAAAATCGGCTCAGGTTAAAATTTTCAAAAGCTTAGAAATTATTTTTTGAAATCTACATTACCTAATTATGTAACTTCGCTGCGTTTTAGACAATAGTTAATAATTAGCATTGAAAAACGAGACTTAACGAGACTTTTCGAGACGAGACGAGACTTCATCAAATTACACGAGACTTTTCAAGACGAGACGAGACTCGAGACGAGACTAGATCTTATACATTCGAGACGAGACGAGACGAGACTTGGGTTAGTCTCGTCTCGTCTCGTCTCGAGTCCATCACTAATTGTAACACTTATGAGAGTGATATTGAACTTCAAAAGCTTCTCATTCACAACTTGGAGGTACTATAAAGATTTACTTTTCAAATCGCGTAGAATAAAGATTTAGTTAAAGATTTTTTTAACCAAAATCTTTATCACATTTCCAAGTTGTGAATAAGAAGCTTTTGAAGTTCAATAGCACTCTCACAAACGTTACAATTTCAAAAAAAAAAGTTTTCTTTAACCTCTTCACAAAAGGGGAAGACAAAATCCAATACCATTTTTGTTTTCAGACTTCTTTAATTACATCTTTATTCTACCTCATCTAGTGCCGGATTATCCAGAAGTGGTAGGGAGAGGCGGGGAGACTATATTCACCACAATTTCAAGAGGATAGTCCTATTATCAACGGAGATATTAATTTATTAATTTTGGCGTAGTTATTGCTAAAGGCCCCATTATAGTTTCTCTCAAGTCAGTGGCTCTAAATATTTTCTTCAACTGCAGAAATATTTTTCTTACAATCTGAACCGAAAATAGCGAAAGTATTTACAGGTAACATTAATTAGTAACATCGGATATCGGATAGTAGTACGTATGAAAAGGAGCAAACCTTTTTACTCACATAATTTCGAGCATATGCTACGTATTTTATGAATAAAAATGTAAGTAAAAGGTTTTGTTCAAAACTTTGCTTTGAGTATGAGCATTTGCTAACTTTTAAGCACCTCCTTCAATGTATATGAATAAAACAGAGGTTTTGCTCCTGATTTTGAGCATTTGCTCTACAAATTGTGCATCTAGTAAATACCTTTGCAGTGGCTGATTATGCCCACTATAACTATAGTACTACTACTCATGACTCATGGCTGAGTTTGACAATTTACGTGCAGAAAGGCATTACAACGTACGCAAAAGAGCTGATAATATTGAAATTCTAAAACGTTTTATTGGTTTATAATAGGTAGTCGAAAATATGTATTAAATTGCATCTCAATTTGTAAGCGACAACAACAAAAGAATAGGAGTAATATGAATATATAGCCAATCCTGGTTTTCAAACTAAAGGCGCTAAAGAATTCAGAGTTCATTAGTCAACCGTATCAAAAACAATTACCTTCATGATAAATAAAATTAATATTACTTAATAAATCCCATTTATAAATAAACTTTCCAAATATAAATCTACGCATCACGGCAATGAATGCGTCAATAGAAATGGCTTGGCGATGTTAAATGTGCAAGCCACTTGTGACACTTGTGACTCGTTGACTAGCGTAGATGCAAATTGGCCAGCTTCTTTTCATGACGCCAAGAACTTGGAAGAATTCCAAAACAAGTATAATAATGTAGAAAATATACCTTATTTAAATTTAGTAAAATAAGAAATTAACAATTCAACACATATCGTCTTCTACTCGTCTCAGCTTCTCAACCTCCACTGCTCTCGGTACTCTGCTAATCCTCCTCGCCCAGACCAGCAGATCCCACAGCTCGGCCATCCTAGTCTTCATCCGACTCGGATGAATCGTTCGGATACCATTTGTCATCTATTCCTCACAAGTCGTCGCGAGCTTTAGTCCATCGAGGTACCCATCTCTAACCACAGCTGAAGCGTCTTTTCCCATAACCTTTGTAACTTTGTAGGGACCGAAAAACTTTGACCGTAGTTTTAGTCCAACTGCCCAACCTCTCCTTGGGTTCTTTATGCACTTATGCGCTGGCCATCTTCTGAAATTGTAGGTCTTCTTCTTTTTTTCTTGCGTTTTTTGTATTTGTTGTTTGCCCTTGCTTTTAATTTTGTTCTCTCCTCATCGACCTGTCTCATCTATTCTTCTTCTGGAATTTCTAAAATTTTAGAATTACTTTTTGTTCTCACTTTAACACCCACCACCACTTCGAATGGCGTCATCTTAATGCTGCGTTGATATGCCGAATTTACTATTCTTTGTTATCCACATGCTTTTGATTTTGACGAATCTTCTATACTTAACATGCCTAACACTGGGATAATAGTACGGCTCAATCGTTCGACTTGACCGTTTGCTCTTGGTAGGCCAGCCGTCACCGTCACATGTTCGATATTTTTGTATTTTTGCAATAATCCTTGGCGAGGAGAATTAGCAGAGTAGTGAGATCAGTAGATGTTGAGACGAGTTAGAAGACGATACATGTTAAATGAGTTAATTTCTTATTTTACTCAATTTAAATATGGTTGATGACACCATTTAGAAATTCAAACAATGTATCCGAAGAAGCCTAAAGTAGAACAGATTACTTAAGAAAGAAAGGGTGGTTATCAAAAGGCGCTTCGATCAACTGAAGCGAAAGTTTCCAATCTGGATGTGTAATGGAGAAATTGCAAATCATTTTTAACAAAATACAAGGTGTTGCATGACGTACTGTACAAACTTAAGGGTCATTTTTCTGAGGTCAAAATAAGTCGATTTAACCAACTTACCCTATATACCAAAATGGTTCCTAAGCCCGTGAGGGTGCTTCAAAGTTGAAGAAAATTTTTTCTTTTTCTTTAATAGGTAACTCAAAAATGCTTACTTAGTTTGATTTTGATCAAATTTAATATGTGAACATTTTAATTGAAGTGTTACTTTTTGAAGTTCACAAAACATCAACTAAAATTCCCTAAGGGTGAAAACTACCCTCACCGTTCGATAAAGTTGATTATAACTTTTTGGGGGTAGTTCCAGCTCTTTAAATTTGTTTTTAAATAAAAGCCTTATTAATATTTGGACATTTTATGGCTCTTGTAAAAAACTCGTTTTGTGTCTATGTGATAACTATAGTTTCAATATTTCAATCTCGGAAGCTAAAATTGCGGGAATACATTTTATTATAGGGTGGATATGCAATATGCATGCTTTCAACTATTTTGTTAATTATTTTCAATTTGTTTTTTGTTTGTAATAATTTTCAATTGTAATTTCAAAATGCCTGTGCTATTTGCAAATGCGGACATGATGTACATTTATTGGTTTTGTGATGGAAATTCAAGAGCTGGTTTGGAAGATTTCCAAACCGAAGATCAAAATAAAACTAAAGATTTTAGAGTTATTAAAAAAAAAGAAAAAATTTTCTTCAACTTTGAAGCGCCCTCACGGGCTTAGGAACCATTTTGGTATACCTATAGGGTAAGTTGGTTAAATCGACTTATTTTGACCTCAGAAAAATTACCCTTAAGTTTGAACAGTACGTCAGAGTGAAAGCAAATCGTTATCCATACGTACTACCTATTGAAGCAAATGCTTGTGCTTCGATTTTTTACTCAACTCATTGGCACTTGCTCTCTTTTTAATCGCCCATCGTATCTCTTCAGAGCCCGAGTCCCTGATAAACTAAAACAAGCTATTTTTTAACAAATTTTGGATATACAATGAGCACTATAATGAGTGTACCTACCGATAAAGAAGAGAAATGTTAATAGGAAGTTATTTGTAAGCCATTAATTCTAAAAGTTACTCAATTTGTTCTTTTCGCAAGATTACCAAATGAGTTCATTGTTTACTACATGATAATATGCAAACAAGATCAAGCGAGCCTTTTATTAGTTATTGCCTAAGTATAAATAAAAACTTTCTTTTCTATACGCGTCTATGGCGAGTCTGTGCCGTTCCTTCGTTACCTACTTTATAACTTATAACGAGAATGATGGTGAAAGTTAAACTTGACATTGGAATTCAAAACTACGTGAATTAAATAATACAATGTCGGCAGTTATAGTAAAATTAAGTGAATGAATTTTAAATTATGTAATTTGAAAGCATGTAGCGTTTAATTAAATTATATCTCAATTAACCTTCGAATTTAGTTTATCTTTTTCTATAATTTTGAAAAATTATTATACTAATTATCGAATTTAAATCTTAAAGGACCAATTTCAACAACATTTTTACAATTAAATTTAATGACATTTGCGTAAATTTTTCCTGTTTTCATTTTTTAACGAATTTCCGTTAAAAGTGTTGAAAAAAGTGTCAGGGATGATGGCATTATACCACACAGTATTACGACAATTTCCAAATAGGAATGTATCAAATCAAGATACATTAGAAATGCATTTTCGCTTGTTTTGTTACTGATTTATCGGTTACAATACATTGCAAAAGCTTCTTCATAATCATACCGTGTATGTTACTTACGTTTTAAAGTTATCTAATGCGCCAATATACTTTTTAAAAGAGTTATTTTTGTAAATTCTCCATATGGGCATTTTGAGTTCAACTTCTGCTACGTTCCAAAAAAATACGTTAATCGAATCGATAATTTTTTGCGATTCTGAAGATTTGGGTAAATTTGGTTGTAAGCATCCCAAACGTGTGTCCAAAGACACCCTTGCTACAGCTAAAACAATAGCAATAATAACGTACCTAAGTTACAATTCTTCATTCCGAGATTTTTGTTACACACTGTATGAATAAATTTGTTTCGTTACTTAATACTTACACTCCAAGGCCCACTTATAAATTTCTTGTAAAAATTGTTCTGGCAGTTCTTTATTATCGTCCAAAGATTCTTCCATTCTACAAACAAACAAGGCAATTAGCAATTGGTCCTTCAACCTGAATTACATAATTTTGAACTTTTATGAACCTTGCAGAGGTAATATAAAATATAAACGTAAACTGGTACAACGTGAGTGTATAATTGAAACCTGTTAGAAAAACACGAAAAGTGCCTTTTAAGTTATAAATTTATAATTAAAAGTATTGCAAAATAGGAAGTGTTCGCAGCAACTCAAGTTGTAGATGTCTTTGTGTTTATTTGGAAATTAAAGATGTTCTTAAAGCGAGAAAATAAAAATGTAAAATCATTGTTATACTTGCTCTATATTTGAATAACAGAATTGCGGAAATAGTAAGTGCATTAGATAGATTTTGAATTACATCATAATGTAACCAATACCCGGAACGGTCTAAAAGTGCGCATTCCAATTATATAAGCTTTTATCTCTTTATTATAAAAATGTAACTACCTATACACGATGGTTTTCATTACTCCGTTATTTAATATGATTAAGTATTATTGCGAAGATTTAAGAATATTACATAGGTACGTAGATAGGTACCAAAATGATCTTACATAATATCGGCAATTTATCAGATTATTAGATATTGCTACACAATTTATGATTTCCAAACTCAGGTGTTTCAAATTATCCTTATAGCTCCAGATATAGCTACGAAGATTACCAGATTTTACGAACAGTAACCGGCCCAGAAGATGATTAGGAGAGTCAATTTTAGAAGCTTCTCAAAATTGAAGCAATAGTAATCGACGTGTTTTTTAAGGAGAACCATAGTCCTTAAATTCCACCTGCCCCAAAACATAATTTTTTAAATTGCCAATTTGTGCAAAACCTTTAATAGTTTAATTGATGAAAGAAAAGACATTTTATAGAATAATTCTCGTCCCATCCTATGATTGTAATTGTAAAGAGCGGAGGTGTATTCTAAAGCCGCTCCGTAAAGTTCTTTTTGACTTACGCCACCAGCAGAGAGGTTCAATACAATCAATAGAAGAATAGAATTGAAAGAGATTATTCATTATTGTACCTCTCTGCTGGTGGTAAAGTTACCGACAACTTTACGGAGCGGACCTACCATACCTACCAAATTTACTAACTGTAATCAATTACACCAATTTATAAATATCTAACGAGAAAGAAGGGGGGAAAATGAGAAAAATTATAACTGACGACCACGAACAGATCAGCCCTAATTAACTGATGACTGATGACACAACACACTCAACCTCAGTGCCAAAAATAACAGGGGACACTGAAATTTTCTTTAAGTTTTAAGAAATATGCACTATACAGGGTGAATTATTTTTCATTTTCTTTGCGGGCAATTTTTTTAAAGAAAATGAAGTAGTTAAACCCACTCTCTTGATTGGTGTACACATTTGCATAGGATGCCATTTAAAGTCCGACAGTTAGGTGCATTATCTCAAAAACGGCAAATGAAGAAAAATTATTATTATTATTTTCAAATTCTAGATAAAGAATTAAAGTAATGTAAAGTAAAGTAAAATAAATATCTTTCTTATAGTCCAGTCAACTAAGGATTTCACCTTCAAAAAATTCCGATACTTTTGAAATTTCACACACTCGTTTGGAGATGTCTAGTGATGACTACACTAAAAGTCCTGAAAAATCGGTGGTGAGCTTCCGCGGCAATGCCCAAAGACATGTCACTTCTTTCGGTTTTTCGTTAATACCTCGAAAACTATGGGTCAGACCTAAAACATCACGATATACAAAATTAAAGCTGATAAAATTTTCTATAAAATTGAATATGTGCATTTTTTTCATATTTCTAAAGTTTACGAGTTATAGGGCGTTGAAACTTGGTGTTTTTTTTGCAAAACTACTTTAGAGCTGCATAGGGTAATATTTAGTAAGAGTTTGCAAGAATTACCCTAAAAATTATTCTAATGGTTTCCAAACTTCACACTCTTATTTATAGGTGTTTAGTGATTTAAAAAAAACAAATTACTTATAGGCCCGAGGTCATGTCTATAGGCAATGACTAGCAGTGTGATACTTCCTATCGTTTTGCTTAAAAAAAATAAAGTAATAATTGTAATTATTATGTACAATAACTAAATTAGAGAAAATCGTATAAAATAGAGAGAGATGTAGATATCTAGTGATGAATATACTAAAAGTCCTGATGAATCAGAGGTAAGCTGTAGCGGCAATGGCCGAAGACATGTCACATTTTTCAGTATTTTATCAATATCTTAAAAAGTATTGGTCAGAGCTAAAATGTGACTATAAAGAAATAAAGCTGAAGGAAATTGCCACAAAATCCATCAGATGTTATTGTTTCGTTTTTGTAGTAATTACCGAGTTATAGAAAAATTCCCTTTTTCTCAAAACTTTTAAAAACTGATTAAAACTCGACAAAGGTGCTAATAAAGCGTCCGCAATGGTACTGCTAGAAGACGAATGCATATGTAGGTTCATTGTTCTAACTTAGAAACCTACTTAAAGTAGATTCTATGTTAAAAAATAAATTAAAACTCTTTTCAGTTTATTTTTGATTTTTCTAACATTTGTGACTATTATTTTGTGGTGATTTCGTTGAGTCCCTTACGTTTCTTGTCATTCTTGAGTTTCTTGTGTTCGTTGTGTGAGTCCTGTAGTTTGAGGTACTTTTCAAATTCTGAAATGTCGGAAAAGTGTTTCGTATATATGTGTGTAATACGTTAATCTTGGCTAGTGAGCAAAGAGAATACAACAAGGGCCCTAAAGTCCTCGGTACCTCAATAATGAAAGCTCATGCTTCGTGTCGAAAAAATTACACGCGAGTGGACACTATACAGGCTGTTTTAAAATAGCGATCTGTGGCAGGAGCGTCATCATCATTACGAGGCGTCAATTCCTCTATGCCTCCTATAAGGTTTTCATTGCCTAAATTTGATTTCAAATCTAAATGTTTTCTCTGCGCCGAAGTCATCGATGATGAGTTTTTAAAAACAGAATTGAAGAAATCCATTAAAAGACGCAACAAGGTGCATAACGTCGAACTCTGGAGATGAAAGATGAGGTAATTGAAACGGCAAACAAAAAAAAAGATCAGTGGGCAGAAGAAGTGAAACTTCACCTGTCTGCCGTAAATAATATAGTAGCTGCTGAAGGAGTATACCACGTGAATTGCTATCGTCGATGTTTCACCCACATACCTTTATGGCATATGTTCAAAAATGTGGACGTTCTCAATCGAACTACATTTTACAAGCCATGAATGAAATATCTTCATTTATTTTAAATAGCGAGGAGTGCCAACTGTCCTTTGCAGATATACGTTCTGCAGTAACTGGACAAGTTCCTTCAAATGAGAAAACTAAAAAAAGCTCGAAGACAAATATGGAGAACGTGATAGCAGCAGGAACTGGATGGAAAAATGCAACTGTCTGCTTCAATGACGTTGGGTTTAAAATATTGAATTCGTGGTATGAAAATAAAAAATCAGAAGAAAGTGAGGAACGACTGAGAATCGTAAAAGCAGCTGCAGAAATAGTGCGGCAGTATATCCAAAAGAAATGGATGCCAAAAAGCAGGATGCAGTGCACTACCATCTGTATAACTGTCACGGGGAATGCTTGAACGGCACCACTTACATACCCGAGAAAGATATCGATGAGCCCGAGTATTTGAATTTTGTACCTCCTGAGGAAGCAAAAAATACGCCACGAGTTGAAGTACCGCAGGACCCTCAACTAGAAATCAGGAGTTAATGGTTTATATCTTGATGCATTTCTCATAAGATTTTTCATAACTGATTTTCAATTTCAGGCAGTCACAGAAAAGCAAGAATTTCACAACGCAGTACCATTAAATTTACCATTTTGGACGATTTATTAGCATCTTTGTCGAGTTTTAATCAGTTTTTAAAAGTTTTGAGAAAAAGGGAATTTTTCTAATGCCCTACAACTCGGTAATTACTACAGAAACGAAACAATAACATCTGATGGATTTTGTGGCAATTTCCTTCAGCTTTATTTCTTTATAGTCACATTTTAGCTCTGACCAATACTTTTTAAGATATTGATAAAATACTGAAAAATGTGACATGTCTTCGGCCATTGCCGCTACAGCTTACCTCTGATTCATCAGGACTTTTAGTATATTCATAACTAGATATCTACATCTCTCTCTATTATATACGATTCTAAAGTGCATTTGCTATACAAATAACAATATACTTTTGGTAAACAGAATAAGCAAAGGAAAAATAATTATTAATTACCAATAAATAGCCATACATTTAATATCGTCTCTTTTTATTTATACAACTCGATATACACTGGTGCGATGGAGATCTGGATCTGGATCTGGATCTAGATCTGGATGAAGATCTGGATCTAGATCTGGATTTGAATTCATATATTAATAGTGAACGCGAATTCGAAGATAAACGTTTGTTACGCTTAACGTATTTATCACATTTGCAGTGATTTTGGCTTCTTCTTCCAGTACTAACACCGCTACATCCAGGCAATGAATTTAAGTCTGTATTACCAGTATTACTCAAAGTGGCGTTATTTACATTTTCCCGTTGATTTTCGGGCGTCTGAAATATGAGATGTCCTTGAGCCTCAGAAGAAGAAGCAATAGTTATATCTTGTTCATTGACGTTCTCCGGTAGTGGTCGAGGAGAAGTTACTTCGATATTGGTGTTGAAAACGTCTCCGTGCGTTTTTCCGCTTATCCAGTTAGTGTTGAAAATCTTTTCGACACGAGAAATTTCTTGTTGACGTCTTGTACTACAACAAGGTACTCGTTGGATTTTAGCTGCTCCGACTTGTAAGCTATAATTGTTGTCGACTTTTTGGACGTATCCCGAACAAATGGAATGAGAGAGGGCCGTTTTAACTTGGCTAAATAAGTCTCCATCGGTTGGAGAGTGGGTTTTAATATAAGTAACGAGGTCTTCTATTCGCACACCATTGTGAAATTCCTCGATACCTTGTAAATGTTGTAAACTAAGTAAAACGCGATAATTGAAACTTGGAGACTTTGTTAAACTATTGATGAACTTGTCCATGTCATAAATTTTGAATTACTATTCCGAGAAATTATAAAAATATTGTCATACGTGACAAAAAATTCTAAATACTTGTCAAAAAATTACGTAGTACGTAATCGTGGTAACGATAACGTGGTATAGCTCATTTGTTTTATTAGAGATCAGAGACCACCAGAGACTGTCAAAAGTGTCAACTGTGTTTCTCGTGTGTCAAATTGGAATTATTATTAGAAAATTGCAAAAAATTGCATTTTTTTCTCGAATCTTCATATTGCGGAAATAATTAAAAATTTCGAGATTTTATTTTACCATTTGAGCGAGAATTGCTTTGCAGTGCCCTATACTAACTAAATACTCTTTTGTTTGTACCTAAGTTTGCATTTACACCGCTTTATCTCTGAAACAAGGGCCTAAATTGAAAAATACTAGTTTTAATAAAGCCGTCTTTTGCGATTCCAATAATGTGTGAATTTTAAATCTACGCTGTGTTATAATTTCATTACTAGTCCGTTTTCAAGGGTACAAAAACAGGTTCCCGTGGGATCCTTGATAAAGCAAGTGTAGCACTAGTTTCAATCTCTTTGTTTGACCTTGGAGAAACATAATTTCGATGTTGGCATTCTCGAAAATTATGCGTTCGAGTGCTGTGCGCGAAAGAAAATGGCCAACATCGCAACACTTTTCTATTTATCTATTGGGACTACAAAAAAAAAGTTCTATACAAAAAATATTGATACATCAATTCTACATAAAAAAGGTTATTATAAATTTTTAAGTAGAATTAACCGTTTCCTCAAAAAGAGGACTGTTCTTTTGCAATTGTGCAAAAGCTATTTGGCTTTTGGCGTGGGCTATTGATAAAGCAAGTGTGACACTAGTTTCAATCTCTTTGTTTGACCTTGGAGAAACATAATTTCGATGTTGGCACTCTTGAAAGTGATGCGTTTGAGTGCTGCACGCGAGAAACAAAATGGCTAAGACCTCAAATACTTTCCAATTTATCTTAGCAGTTCCAATTTTTGGTATCTTGTCTATTACGGAGACCTAATGATAAATCCAAGTTTTCCACCTCGACAGACCTCCGGATCTTTGTCAAAACTCCAAGAAACTGTTAAATTTTACACCTTTTTTCAGTGGGTGTCAATTTTGACCGCGAAAGATTAATTTGGTGGCAAAGATAGTTGAATACTTTTTTAAATAGACATAATTTTCTACCATTTGAGATTAGAATAGTCTTTGCAAACCTAATAGTATCTCAGATAAAAGTGTACAAAAGTTTGCAATTTTGTCACATTTTGGCGATACAGCTTTTGACAAAGATCCGGATTATGTACCTTGTATCAAATAGTGTAGTTAAGATTTTCTGGTATGTTGTACATGATGAAGGTCTAATGACAAATCTAAGTTTTTGACCTCGGTGGATCTCCGGATCTTTGTCAAATCTTTAAAAATATATACGATTTAGATCTGCTGTTGTTGTGAATTTTTGAGAAACATCCGGAGTTCCATCGAGGACAAAAACTTGGATTTAACATTAGACCTTCATCATGTACAACATACCAAAAAATCATAACTACCCCATTTAATGTAAGGTAAATAATCCGGATCTAGATATATACGTTTTAGTTTTAGATTTTTGAGACGGGTTCGTGTTATTTACCTATCAGCAAATGGAGTAGTTATAATTTTTTGGTATGTTCTATGTGACGGAGGCCTAATGATAAATTCAAGTTTTAGTCTTTGGCGGATCTCCGGATCTTTGTCAAATATCCAAAAGTAAAGCAAAACTAAATCGTATATATTTTTGAATATTTGACCAAGATCCGGAGATCCACCGAAAACCAAAACGCGGATTTATCATTACATCTTCACCATAATATAAGACATCAAAAAATCATAACTGCTGCATTTTGTGCAAGGTAAATAATCCGAGTCGCTGTATCGCTAAAAATAACAAAATAGGAAAAATTTGGCAACTTTTGTGCACTTTTACCTCGGACACCACTATGTTTATAGAGACCAATCTAGTCTCAAATTGTAAAAAATTTAGTCTACTTTTAAAAAGTATTAAACTATCTTTGCCGAAAAATTAATCCTTCGGGGTCAAAATTGACAGAAACTAAAAAGTTTTTAAAATTTCGCTGTTTCTTGAATTTTTGACAAAGATCCGGAGGTCTGTCGAGATCCAAAATTTCAATATATCTTAGGCCTACGTAATAGACAAGGTACCAAAAAATCAGAACTATTTACATAGATTAAATAGTGTTTGCGATATCGGGCATTTTTTTCACGAGTGCTGCCTTCAAACGCATCATTTTCGAGAGTGCCAACATCAAAATTATGTTTCTCCGACGTCAAACAAAGAAATTGAGATCATTATAATACTTGCTTCATCAAGGTTCCGACGGGAGCCTGGTTTTGTACAATTACAAGGGGGCTGTAAGCTTTCTGAGAAAACAGTTAGTCCTACATAAAAATTGGTAATAAGCTTTTTTGTGTATAATTGTTGTAGCAATATTTTTTATATTAAACTTTTTTCGTAACACCAATGGTTACTCAGATAAATTGGAAAAAGTGTTTGCTATGTTAGCCATTTTGTTCTTCACGCGCAGCAGTCAAATTATGTTTCTCCAAGTTCAAATAAAGAGATTGAGATCAATGCCACACTTGCTTCATCTAGGATCCCACGGATGTACATTTGAGAACTGACTATACGAGAATAAAATGTAATTTGATACCGATTTGAAGTATCCCACGAGAAGTCTACGATTCGCGTCCCCACACCTGAATCCTCGGTGTATCTCACTTTTCTTCAAAAATCCTTGCTAAGGCTAGCAAGGCAATCTTATTGAATTCTATTATATAACGCACCAGTCTTCGAAATCACAATAATTCGTAGTACGCCCATGTCGTGTTAACATGCACATTTTTAAAGTACGGAAATCCCCCAGATCTCTACCTCTACCCACTCTAGAGGTGTGGATTCTAGTTACTTTTTAGTATTGTAACTATTCGTTACTTTTATTTTGAGTATTCGGTACTTTGTATTCGTTACCGAGTACTCGTTAACAAATATTTAAATTATTAACCTATTCGCCGTCTCACCGATACCGATAGGAAGCTATAATTGTTCCAAACAGCCTATCAGAAGTAGAGTTGGATTTCGGGAATTTCCCGACGGGAATTCTCGAGAAATTTTGGAGATTTTTCATCCAATCATCAAATCATTTCAGGAAATCCTGGATCTTGGGATTGAGGTTTTCTCGAGAAATACCCAACTCTACCCATGCCTTAGAGTGGGGTTTAAGAATTTCTCCATGGGAATTCTCAAGAAATTTTCAAACTTTTCCATCTCAAATCTCAGAAATTCAAATCTTCATCACTTCAAGAAATCCCGAATCTCGGGATGGAGGTTTTCTCGGAAGATACCAACTCTATATTATAGTGGGGTTTAGGAATTTTCCGGCGGGAATACTCGAAAAATTTTCAAGATTTTTATCCCAATTCTCGAGAATTACAATTTTAATCATTTCAGGAAATCCTGAATCTCGGGATAGAGGTTTCCTCGGGAAATACCCAACTCTAATAAAAAGTACTCGATACCCTTAATACCTAAATTATAGTGATCAATGTTAGGCGTTTCGTAATTTTTCAATGTCAAAATCAAGGCTAACATGCTGAATTTCAATATTATAATTTAGGTCCCTAAAAATTAGGAAAAAAATTCCTAAAAATAAATAAAAATTTTTCACTAGCTTCGGAGATAAAGTGATTGTTTTACATTTTAACTTCAACTTTGAGGGCCTATAACTTTTTAGGGGCGCAATATCCTAATTTAGTCCTGGGAACTACCTGTAAAGCATTGTCGGTGCTTTTCCGCGACACCCTGTATAGGGTAGGTATGATTAAACAATATGACAATATTTTTGGGTGAAAATATCCACACAACAAGAATAGAACAACTAAAATTAAAGAAAAGTTTAACTCACCTTTGAAGAAAATCTCCAGCTATGGCATCCAGCGGCTCAATATATTTTTTTGCGGTACCAGGCGGCAACAAAATTTGCTGTACTTGCTTTCTAAACTCGTCCCACTTAGGCCCGTGTCTTCAAAATTCCGCAAAATAAAAATTATTTCCTCCAATTAAAAAAAAAGTTTAACTTACACCCCAATAACGCCCGCATTGCCATCGAAAAATTCCTTATGCAAGTGCCCTTTGTAATAGTGCAACGAGGGCATTGAAGGCCTATGAGGCATAACTTCTTCTCTTCGAAAAACATTTTTAATTATATCGCCGTCGAAAACAAATAACAAATCCGGATGACCAATCAAACCGCCAACTTTAACAATTTTGCCGTAATCCCTTCGCAACGACCACATCACTTTATCCAACTCTTGTATTTTATAATGCCCTAAAAGGACAAAAATTAGATTAAGTTTGAGAAAAATCATTTACTTACCAATAAAAGGAGCAAATCGCCACGAGTTTCCAACGAGTGGAAGTTGCCTAGGGCCAGGAATCGACGAGTACGGTTTTGGAAAAGTATTTGTTTGGACATCTTCGATGATCGATTCTTCTAATTGTTCGGGGAAAATTGTCGTGGAAAATAGACGATTTAGGGAAAAACGGCGTTTTGATATAATTTGGAGGGCTGTTCGTTTGGGCATTGTGAGTTTTAACACAAAGACATTAAGTTACCTATCTATAGGTATATTGAGGGTGGATACGGAAACTATTCGCCTTTTTCTTTTAAATTAATCGTGGAAAAATAATTATTAAATCGTTTAACTAACAATTAGATTAATCAAATGTTTTCTTCATTAAAACATTAAAACTGTCATTTTTTAAATCACTTGTTCACCACCACCCCTTGTATGTGTAACAAGAAGTAAAATTAATAAACTGCATAAAATTTACAACTAAAACTAAACTAACAATAAAATAAAATAGTTGTTATATCAACGTGCTTTTGGTGGGGGCAATTTGTTTAGGCTTTTGCAACGATTTAAAAATTTAAATTGGTAGGTATTAAAATTTTTTTTAACTAATGTTCTTTTTAATGGATCTTTAAATATTTATCAAAAAAAAGCGTTTAAGAAAACGGCTCGATCGCGAAGGTGTTAAAAAAGCATTTAAGTAAAATAAGCAATTTGCTTTTTGATAAGAAGTGAAAGGTTCTATATAGTTTTAGCGTTTTAGGTGACCTAATCTTCATGTATTATTACAAAAAAAATGTTATGTAATTATTAAAGGTTGGTTTTCAATTAGAAAAATGATAAAGTAAGACAACATTATGTAAAAGTGGAAGTTTAAATTAGAAAAATTATTTCAAACATCTTACAAAAATAGTTGGAGGGCATCGTCATCAGTACTTCCCGCTTTAGAAGGCACCGTTATCGGTGTTATCACTCCCTGAGGGCCCGAACGAGAGCCGAAAGTGTGTTAGTTCTGATAATATAAAATTGATTTCTTTTTTGTTTTAATAAAATGCAATGCGAAATATTTTTGCAAAATTATAAACGTCGAGGTGAGAAGAGACATCAAATTAAAACGTGCCAATTGCATTTCCCCGATTATGTACACGTAAACTACCTAATACACCGTAACGGTTTGCTCTACATAAAAATTTTATAGGACATAAATGAAAGTGCATAAAATTTTCTACGAAAAAGGTCCGATGACAATTTTTTAGAACCGGAAGAAACATCATTTTCGTCTGCCTGTCAGTGAATGAGTGAATTAATGTCAGATTTCAAGTTTGGAATACGATAATAGATAGACAATGTTGGAATTGTATTATAGATATGAGCCAAATGATCTCACTGAAAAGGGAAGAAGTGAAAAAGATAATCAAAATTATATGGAGCCTGCATCGGTCAAAATAAAAATTTATGTATTTTTATATTTCGCCTCCCGGACACGCTATACTCCGATTCTCCGATATACCGTAACTTCAACGCGCTCTGCCACCTCAGCTGTTTGTTTACGAAAGAAATTTAAGAGGCATAATTTGTTGGAAATTGAATGTACCTTATTTTTGCATAAAAACACTTTTCTGTATAAATGCATAGCTTTCGAGTTTTGAGCGATTAAACAATTTTTGGTCCAATTTTTGGAAGTTTTTTAAACTTTAATGTGTACTAGCGCCTAAATCGTTTACCTGAAGAACAAAACTTAAGAAATATAATTTGTAGACAACGTGATGTGCCTTATTTTTATGCTGATAAATATTTGTCATAAAGTGCGTAGTTTTCGAGTTATACGCGAAAAACCACAAACCAAAAAAGAGCCAAAATCCACCCTTCTCAAGCATTTGCACTTTAACTTTATAGTTTAGTAAAAGTGCCTCCCGGACAACAATGCAGAAATAAATAGTTTGGAGCTGTTTGAGGAATTATGTTCACTAATAAATCTAATTCCAAAAAATATCCAAGTACTGTCAAGTCTGTTGAAAATTTTAAAATACTCAACTGACTCAAAATTGAATTTGGTTTATTTTAATAGTTGCATTGGTTCGAGAATTTTACTTTCTTTGCCAGTAACTATAGCAAGATTAGCAAGTTCAGAACGAAGCTGCTCAAAACTGAAGATAATAAAATTGATGACAATCTTTTTATTCTTAGCCCAAGAAGGTTTGTTGAGTTGGTAATGATATAATATTGAGCGCGAGGTGCTAGAAGCTTTGCCAAAGAAATATTATTGTGTTATTGATGCTTTTGCTGCGACCAAAGCAAAAAAAGATCACTTGTAATGGATTTCGAACAATAACATTTAATACAAAAAATTATTCTCTTTAAAATGTTTTTTATATTACGTATAATGTTGCTTCGTTTCGCTTGAAATATTTTTTAAGTATTTTAGTAAAGTCCCGTTGTTTTGTAGAGCCCGGCCCCGCGAAAGCTTGAGCCAGCCCTGAGTAACAACATAAATAAATTATAGACGAATTTAAGAGTAAAAACATATATTAAAATGTAAAATAATATATTTTAAAAGTAGCACTTTAGCCGCGGGAAAGCATCGATGGCAATACTCTGCAGCTATTTTCAATCTCTTTGCTTTGTTATTTTAGTAACATCTTCATTGTTGTTAGATATTATATAACTACGATCAGAAATAGCATCTATCTAATAAACTTTCACGTTATTAAATACCAAAAGGAGGCATGTAAATTAATTACATAATGCGCATTAAACAATAATAGCGAGTATTTGCAAAGTGCGTACCTTATTGTTACTAGAGAAAATTTGTTTAAGTTTAATGATAATTAAAAACTATATCGTATACCGACCGTGTACAAACTGGATAGGTACCTCAATTGGTTGCCTCCTCTGTAGTTAAATTTCAATTTTATGTAAGATTTTTACCGAAATGTAACGAAATAATAGAAAATTTATAATTATCCTTTTTAAATATTGTTTTCCGGTTCCAAATTAAAAGTCAAAAATTAATTGGCGGATAATTTAAAATTCAATAAATTAATGAAGGCACCACTCACATCCCACACGAGTGATTGTTTAGTTTAAATTACTTTTATTAGTTGCTACTTTTAAACAGTGCAAGAATATGCACTAAGGCACCAAAACATCTTCCATCTACCCATCTTCCATGACCATATATGACCTTATGACCATGTAGTAGGTAGGTACGTCTTTTTACGAATTTTGAATATTATGGCCACCGACCAAATTTCTGACATTATCGTCTTATGCGACGATAACACTTCCTCAGATTTTGTAATTTAAAAAAACAATTCAACATCACTAACCTACTTTAAATGCCTCGTCGATAATGATAACTGATAACTTTTAAAGACGCGTATATGTACCTATACCTATTTGGAATTTCCTTATATTAAAGACCCACTCAGAGTCTGACTTTTAGAGAGTAAAATTTAGGTATTTTGCATAATAATTCCTAAATTATGGTAGAAGAAATAGGTAAAATTTGTAAAAATCAAATTACACTTTTTGAAGTAAGCTTAAGTTTTGTACTATAACTGGTAAAAATGGGTGTTAGGTATAGTAGATTCATAAATAAATGGAAGTCGATTTTTGCACTCTTTTTGGGAAAGTGATAAAAATTATAAAAAGGTACAAGTGTGTAGTGCACAGTCCCACCAAAGTCGTTTGATGCTCCAAAATCCAAGAAACTTTACCTTTTTTCGGTGTGTATCAATTTTGGCTCGGAAGGACTAATTTTTCGGCAAAGGCAGTTTCATACTTTTTAAAAGTAGACAAAATTTTCTACAATTTGTCACCAGAATGGTCCCTGTAGACCTAATAGTGGCCGAGATACAAGTGTACAAAAGTTTGCAAATCCGGAGGGTTGGACGAGGACAAAAACTTGAATTTATTATTAGGCCTTCATCATATCATCATAATACAACATAGTTATATACTATAAATAGTTTAGGTTGTCTGTGGTTATACTAAAAAATCATAACTATTCCAATTTGACGCGAGGTAAATAATCTGGTCCTTGTCAAAAATCCAAAACTAAGTCGTGTATTAGTGTGAGTGGTTTCTGGACTGGGATGTGGTCGAGAGGTTCTTTGAGAGATTCCTAACGTTTCGTTTGCTGCTGTGTGGTAAAAGTCGAAGTGGCCGTACCGAAGGTTAGGGAGGAGATGTATACCACAATTGCCAACGAAACGTCAAGAATCTCTCGACTAAGACCCATTAGGTCAGAAACCACTCACACTAGTGATGCCGGCCGTGAAAGCTTAAATTCAAAAATTTTTACAAGCTTTTGTACATTTGTATCTCGGATACCATTAGTTCTACAGAGACCATAATGGTCTCAAATTGTAGAAAATATGGTGTAAGTACTTTTAAATAGTATAAAACTGTCTTTACCGAAAAATTAGTCCATATGGGTCAAAATTGACAAAAACTGATAAAAGGTAAATAATTTCGCTGCTTTTTGGGTTTTTGGACAATATCTTAAATCTTAACGACCATTAGATTTTGGTAACCCAGAAGGTAAGGAATCGTTTGAAAAAGGCTGTTTGGGTCATTCAGCGTCGTCTTCCACTTATTTACGAATCTGAACCTGGTATCTAGGACGTTTAGGGACTTTTATTGTTCCCTTTAAGAGGAGTAAGCTGGGCCTTTCGGATAAAATGCGAGATTCGGGGCAACTACCTAGTACTTTAGAGGTTCTTCAAAATTTAAAATAAAATTGTGAGCAAACGGGCCCAAAGTTCTATTTGAGGAGGTGGGAGATCATAGACTGATAAAATGGGGCAAATGCCATGTGTTAGAAATAAAATGAAATAGATTGTTCAAGGATGAAGTTCAGGAATTTTAGTAGCGATTGATAGTGTCTCCAAAAAAGAGGCTTCACAAAAACAAAGTACAAAAATTAAGAATTAAATTGCATACTATTTTAGATAAACAAAAAAGCCCCCCCCCCCCCTGATAGGACCCTTAAAGTAAGCACTTCGATTATTAACAAATACTTGTGACATTGGCGCTGCAAGCAGACGGCGTCTTTCTGATACGCAAACTGATCATTTTGATCTATTATTCACCATTACACGCAGCGCTGCCTGCTACATGTAATACGAGGGCCGATTGATAAGTTTCAAGAATTGAAAAAGATGGCAGCAAAAAGGAAATACTAATATGACAGTTGACAAGTATAATCTTTAAGTCGACTGCTCTCAAAATTTCAAATCATTCTTTCTATTAATTTGCCCGCTACACTCACTTGAATGAAAGTATTTTACATTTCTTATTGAAATGGAAAAAGTTGAGTACCGTGCGGTGATTAAATATTTATTTCTGAAAGGCTTAGCACAACAAGAAACTTTTACTGAGCTCATTAATGTTTTTGGCGACTCTGCTCTATCGAAATCTATGATTTATTTTGGTTTGATGAGTTTAGACGTGGTCGTACAAGCACAAATCATGTTGAACGTTCGGGTCGACCAAAAGAGGTTCCTACCGAAGAAATAATCGAAAAAATCCATGATATTGTATTAAAAGATTGTCGAGTAAAGTTGAGCGAGATTGCTGACATTGTGAGGATCTCATATGAACGCGTTGTCTACATCATACACGAACATTTGAAAATGAAAAAGCTATCGGCAAGATTGGTGCCGCGTTTGCTTAAAGTCGATCAAAAACTGATTCGTTTGACAACTTTGTTTGGATTTGTTTCGGCGTAATCCTAATGAATTTTTGTATAGATTCATATTAACTGTTGACGAAACATGGATTCATCACTATACACCCTAAACTAAAGAATGGATAGAAGATGGTGAAAGAGCCCCTAAGAAAGCGAAGACGATTAAATCAGCATGAAAGGTTATGGCAACTGTTTTTTGGGATGCGCGTGACATAATATTGATTGTCTAGCTTGAAACAGGAAAAACAATAACATGACAATACTATGCATCGTTATTGGATCGATTGAGTGACGAAATAAAAAAGAATCGACCACATTTAAGAAAGAAAACAGTCCTGTTTTATCACGAAAATGTACCGCCTCACTCATCAAGATTGCGATGGCAAAATTGGTTGAACGACGTTTCGAATTTCTGGCAGATCCATCATATTTTTCAGATTATGACCACCTACTATTACTTTCTGTTTCCAAATCTTAAAAAATAGTTTGGTGGGCGGAAATTTGCTTCGAATGCTGAAGTAATCGATGCAACAAATGCCTATTTTGAAAGGTTTGACCAGATTTATTATTCGGATGACATCAAAAAGTTGGAACATCGCTGGAATAAGTGTATTGAGCTAGAAGGAGACTATGTCAAAAAATAAAATTGGCAAAAATAATGTTGCGCCTTCATTGTTTTTCCGGAAATATATCAATCCACCCTCGTATAATAGCCCTAAAAATATTTTACTAAAATTATAGTTTAATCAATTTACGAGATCTACAGAAGAAATTACATTAAGTGGTGGTAGCCAAACCACAACTTCATACCACCGAGTAATTATATCTTTACATAAACATGTAAAATTAATTGTTTACTTCATTATTACAAAATCAATTTCTAACATTGCATAATAACGCACAGAATTTATGTACAATAAGATCTAATTATTTACGCAACTGTAGTAAAATAGAAATGAGATTGAAACGCATAAAACCACACGCTATACTACTATTGGTTCTCACGTATAACTTCGAAAGAAAGTAGAATAGTTGAGGATTTTCTTTTATAAAGTGAAACGAACAACAAAACACCGTGGGTAGGTAATAAAATTTTTCGATAAAACTTTATTAAGGCCGAGATATTGACGAAGATACGATTTTTAAGTTCTTTCGATCAAGTTCAATACCATGACTGAGAGAGGGTTAACTTTGTAAAAAATCTTTCAAGGGCTGTAAGTTTAATTTCCAATTGTATAGAAAATAAGTTCTAGAGCCTCATTTCCGTAGTGGTCTCGTCATCGTATCGTCAGAAATAACTAATTTCAAATGTTTTTCCCAAATCTTTCGTGAGGTGCTCAAGAAGGTCTCTGGTGTTTTCACCCGTACCAAAAACAAAAATTCTTCTGGTGAACAAGTTTGTGAATTTAAGTTTGAGTCCAAATTTCGAAAACACTCCTAAATTCATCAATTACAAAATTTTCTAATTTTCTTTCACGATTTAAAGTTGGAGTGTTAATTCTCCAACTTTTCCCGCTACTATTTTGCGGTTGCCTTCGCGTTTCGTTAGGTTGCAACGGCAGACAAAAATATATTTGTCACGAATTGAAGTGTTTGTGGGTATAAAAGTTTCGAAATGGGCATTTCTATCGTAAAAAATTGTACACAAATTGTTTGCGTAAACTTTTTATACGGAAAAGCAATAACCTGCTAATAACAACTCGAGACCAATAACCTAGACATCTAATTATTTGAAACCTTCAGTTTAATTGTCAATACCAACAACATTATCTCAAATCTCAAGGTTTTAAATACGTGATTTATTAAGATTTCGTATTATCGTATTGTGCAAGTAAGTATCTAACCACACACGCGACTTAAAAGATTCAATTTCAATTTTACATCAACTTCCTTCCCACCAATTAAATTTAAAAATAGGTTGCATCTGATTGTTATGTCCTAATTTTTTTTTAAATTATTTATCCAATTACACCTAATTAGTTATAAAAAG
Source organism: Malthinus flaveolus (assembly GCA_950108345.1). NCBI lineage: Eukaryota > Metazoa > Arthropoda > Insecta > Coleoptera > Cantharidae > Malthinus > Malthinus flaveolus. Next base: position 72,042,477 of record OX467285.1, read on the forward strand.
ACAAAAATAGTAATAAGAAAAAGAAAAATATCGAAAAAAACGAAATTTAAAAAAATTAATTGACTAATCCACAACATCAGGGTTGAATTTAATAAGATAATTTTGCAACATATAATTATAACGAGGAGCATTTTCTCTTTTAACTCGTTAAGAAAATCTTCATTAGTTTTGTTATAAATGAGACTTTATAAACAAGGAAGTCCAATTGTGGAATTCGATTAAATCAGATGTAAAAAATAGATGTATTGCGCTCGCTCAAGTAGGTAATTGGGGTTGAATAAAAATGATTACAAATACTCTCATTTTCTAATCATATAACACATATCTAAAGACTAAAGTAAAACGTGTTAATTTCTATAAGTTTGATTATTAATATTTACATAAGTTATGTGTGCGTTCATACATAGTTGTAAATATAAAATATTCTTCTCGTACTTATTAAAATTATATAACAAAGTAAAAGTTCACCACGTCTGTACCTTAATTAAGATTATTAAATTGACACGTTTCTGTTGATAGGTACACACCTTTGAGTACCTAAATGAACTGAAATATACGGTTGCGTTCTCATGTCGTCAGGAACTCACGAACCAAACAACCAAATTACAATAATATTATGTTAGCTGCAAATTAATAGCATCAGACCACAGTACATAAACTAGATAGTTTTCGTAGTTTTTACTGTGATCATACTTTACATAAGTGGCAACGAGAAATCACTTTTAGCAGAAAAATAATAATATTATTGCCCTTAAGTCCGTAACTAGCCTAAGGTGAGCAGGGGCGGGCGCTGAATACCCGGGTCAGCTATAAAAAAGGGAACCAACTAAACATCAACAATGCTCAATTTGGTTTCAGAAACGGGTTTGGCTTTAAGAGTATTTATTAGACTCCCTCATCTAATCATTCAAGACAAAATTGAAGAGAAGTGTGACTCAGGACGACGCAAAATAGTCCGACCCCGTCAGTAGTACGAACATTGACCCCCTGTATAATTCATACCCAGTAATTAGTAATTATTATAAATAACACAAAACACTTTTATGTCATTGAAAGTCCGCGCTGAAACTCCTCAGCTTCACCACACGCATAAATATTGAACTGTTCTTGCATTAAGCTATACGTTTAATATGGATTGATCCATTGATCCAACACTGGATAAGCAATAATGAGTACTGCGATACTACCGTAGTTATTCATAACATCCGCCGAACTCAAAATCATGCTATTGATAGCCAATGTTCTTGAAAGATATGACACCTTAAGAATAAGAAGAGGTCTGTTTATTTGTCTGCTCTATTTACTCCAATTGCTCCAAATTTGACGTCATTAGAGCAGGGGACACATAGGCAAAAAATGCAAAAGAGCAGGACAAACAAAGGCTTTAAATTTGCTCTTCTTACTCCGAGCAGACAAATTAATAAACAAGCATAATATGGACATTTCTGGATCACTTCGAACAAAAAAGGCCCAAATCAAGGCCGTAGCCAGGGAGGGGATCAGCAGGGTTTCTGGCTACGGCCTTGACCCAAATTGAAATATTATCAACGACGCCTTGCCATTTTTTCAAATGTGCTACGAATTAAAACAAAAGCCTAATCGCAATGTTATTTTAAAAGTCACGTGACGTTTATTGTCAAATTATTTTTACATAGTTAATGGGTTATTAAAATAAATCAATGGCAGCCGGGTCATCAGGTAAGGTTGGAAATGCCGGAGATCAAGTATGGAAGGAGAAAATTAAATCGGAAGCACGCGGTATCGACAAATGGAAATATCTATGGGGAGAAGTCATAGATGAATACACGTAACGAATAAAAATGATTTGCTTTTTGCACTTTACATATTGTGAGATGTTTTACAGTAAGTTAAGGGAAGTAATGAAGACAATTTCTGAGAAGTATTTAGCGGGGTTGCCTAAAATTGGCAAACAACACCCACACGATCCAAGAACAATTCTACCTATTCCAGAAACGTACGGCCACAATATAGGATGGTTGGCTAATAAACCAGAATTTAGAATGGAAATATATGGTCCTGATGTTCCTAACGATATGCCATTTAAAGAGTTATATTCGTAACCGAAATTTAACAACGACTATAGCTATGAATTTTTGTTGAACGGGTTTGTTTTTTCAAAAAATAAAAGTTTTTTTATAAGTAACTAATACTTTTTATGATTATTAATACATACCTAGTACAATGCAATTAGCGCAGAAAATGGGGTTGCAATCGGAATTATTTCGTTAGTTTCAATTTTTTTTATGTTTTTTAAACTGGTGTCCCAAGTTTAAATCCAAGCTTTTGACCTCTGTGGACCTCCGGATTTTTGCTAAATATATACGATTTAGTTTTGGTTTAGTTTTAGATTTTGGACAAAGATCCGGAGGTCCACCGCAGACGAAAACTTGGATTTATCATTAGATCTACATCATATAGGTACATACCAAAAAATCATAAGTACCCTATTTGATGCAAAGTAAATAATCTGTGGATCTATTATTATATACGATTTAGTTGTGCTTTAACTTATGGATTTTAGGCACTGGCCTAAAAACAGAACTAATTCGAAACTAGTTCAAAAACTTCGAAATAATAGGAAGGATGCGAATCCGTTTTCTCCAAGTTTGCCCAATTATTTGAGAGCAAGAAAATTTACGATTGTCCGATTACCGAATGTGTATAAACGCAAAGAAAACAAACATTTAGCCCCAATTTTGAGGACTTACCTTTTACGTTTGTAAGCTAGAACTTCCATTCAAGAATATGCTTATAATGGATGGAAATCTGGTACGTCTTCTTGTACTTGTATCCCACAATCTGCAATAATTTAAAGAAAAGTCATTAACTATCCAAATATTAGAATAAGAATATTATTATTACAACGACTGATGTTATTTTTCAAAGTAGACGAAGTCACTGAAAAAGTAAAACAAAAATTCAGCTAGTTATCTAAACTTGAATCCCTCTAATTAAAAATTTCTGCGAATTTTCCGTGCCGTTCTAACTCAATTTCGGGGCAGTAAGTACACTACGACGGCAAATGGGGTGTAATAGAAGTATCCTCTAAAGCTTTATCATGTCAGACATTTTCTCAGGGTTCACACCCAGCTCAATTAGACATTAAAGAGGTAAACAAACTACCCACTAAAACTAATAATCGAAGTTGGTCATAGGTCAAAAACAACCCGCTAAAGTTAAATCGATGAGGTCGACAAAAAGGTAAAACCGATTTTTCGTATATTAGCCAATTGCCAGAATAAAATTTTGGCCATTATTTTAGCCAAAGCGGCCTTGGGGAATTATACATCTTTCAAAACCTCACCGACCCTAGATGCGTAGAAGGGGAAGTGAGAAAGCGGTTAAAGGAGATGCCCAATCTATGTGTTTTGTGCTGTACAAAATTTGGTTGTTTGCGCAAGTCGGTGAGGTTTTAAAAGATGTATATGTTAAGCTCCAAGACCGAAAACGGCCACTGAGCGAAAAAAATGGCCACAACGCGTTCTGGCAACAGTTTAAAGCCACAACACAATTGCTATCGTGGATATTACAAAAACGCTCACAAGGCGTTGTGGTCTCTACAAAAAGGTCACAAAACGAAATTCGTGTTGTGGTTCTTTTAGAAACCGGCCAGCGTTTTGGAATTAAAAAGTGCCCAACGCATCAAGAATGTTTACTAATGTAGTGTAATAATAATAGTCCAGTCAAATAGTACTTTTAAATTGCGTTAATTAGAAGTTTGATGAAATCTTAATGGTAGGTAGGGGGTGCTACTATAGAATACTCCAAGCAAGTTTCATCCTTCGGATTCATTGCATTTTCATCACCAAATTTGTAATAAGAGGGCATCTCGAGTGCAAATTGTGATTGCTCGAAATAATTAGTTTCAAGTACGGAAAAATTAAAAAAAAAATTTTAATTATTGGGGCCGGTCGACTTCAGTGGCTTCTGAATTCATAGCCAATTTGCCAAAAAAAAATTTGAGTACATGTACATTGTAAAAAAATTCAAAAGCTACAACTTTCCCCTTAACAATTTCTCGCCCCCAATTGACCGTTTCGTAGTAAAATCAAAAAACCGTTTCCATCCCCAAAAGTGTTATTTTTGAAAATTTGTAACTTCTGAAAAATAAGAAATTTCCAATTTCCGCCCACCGCTTGCGGAATTCGAGAGGGAAACTTGGCTGGACTACCTTCCATTAAAATGTTTTCTAATTAAAAGAATTTAAAAGAAGGTACTACTATTTGACTGGACTATTACACTACATTAGTAAACATTGCGTTGTGGCACTTTTTAATTCCAAAACGCGTTCTGGTTGTTTTCAAAAAAACCATAACACGAATTTCGCTTTGTGACCTTTTTGTAGAGACCACAACGCGTTGTGCGCGTTTTTGTAATAGCCACGACACGAATTTCGTGTTGTGATGGTCGTCTTTTTCGCTCAGTGGCCGTTTTCGGTCTTGAAGCCTAACATATACTACATTGTTTCAATGTTTCGAGAATTATTGCTGGTCAACAAATTGGTTAATATTCAGATAATCATTTAATTTCATTGATTTTAAACTGTCAACATACAATATGATAATGTCTAGAAATGAATTTCCCAAGAAAATTACATTAATAACTAATTAAAGATTATTCGTAGGTCATGCAATCATAATTTAAAATCATTACACTTTCGCATAAAACTTTAGCGCGAATAAAAAGCCTATCATTAGTTTAACCGATGTGTTCGTAATAAAATATTATTAATTATTTATTATAGTTATTAGTCATTATTAGTTCATTAGTTGTTGTTATACGAGGATGTATTGATAACTAGTTAGCCTAGACCAGTTCCATGAAAAAAAAATATTGCGTTACCATAGCAACGCACAATAACTTATTAGAAGTGTCAGTGTAAAGTTTGACGTCAAAAAAGTAAACCAGAGTTAAGCAATAAATTAAAAGAAAAAAGATGTCCACCGAAATTGTGAAAATCGAAAAATTGGAGTATCGAGCCATCATCAAGTACCTGTATTTAAAAGGGTTAAGATGAGGTAAGCAGATTTAAATGTCCTTCGTATGCGATCGTGAAAAATTGGACTGCAAGCTTCAAAAGAGGTAAATTTTCAATTGAAGATGATGACCGATCAAAAAGTTCTTGCTTCAGTTTTTTGGGATTGCCATGGAGTAATCATGATTGATTTTTTGGATAAGAGTAGAACAATAACTGGAGATTACTATTCGACATTACTGACCACTCTACGGGAAAAAATTAAAGAGAAAAGACGCGGAAAGCTATCCAAAGGTGTTTTGTTTTTGCAGGACAACGCCCCTGCACACAAATCTCATGTTGCCATGCAAAAAATTCATGATTTAGGGTTTGAATTACCAGAACACCCCCCTTATTCTCCAGATTTGGCTCCGTCCGGCTATCATCTCTTTCCTCAACTGAAAAAAGTTTAAAAGGTCGTAAATTTTCTTCCAACGAGGAGGTAATAAAAGCTGTGGACGTCTGGTTTGCAGAGCAAGAAGAAACATTTTTTTTGAAAGGTCTAGCGACGGTGCAGGTTCGCTGTAATAAATGTATCCAATTAAGAGGAAAATATGTTGAGTAATAAAATATTTTGACATTGAAATTTTGTTTGGTTCTATAGTAGGCTAAGAATTTTTCAATATAGCCTCGTAGTATAGCGTGTAGCGTGTTGTAAATTATAATTATAACAATGGCGATAAGTATATATGTTTAGTTGGTTTGTCTATTTTTTGGTTATCCTGTAAATGATAATAATTATTGATTCACGAGCATTTACGTTAATTTTGATTGTCATTTTGCAATGTACATATTTATACCTACTTTTCAGTAACTTAAAAAACAAATTGATTTAAGCGTTTTAACATTGACATCAATTTTTGATATGTTAGAATGCATTATTATATTATTATCTTTATCTCACAAGTCACAAAATTATGTCATCGTGTGGTCGTGTGGTACTTAGTGCTTAGGTAGAAGTAGGAGCATAACTAATGCATATTATTCAATGCTAATATACTTCCGACAATCTTTTTCATTTCTTTTTTTCTTTCTCTACATTCTACAGTCTACAGGGTTATTGAGGTATAATAGTTTCCAATTTCCAACGTTAAAATGAGGGAGCGGGAAGAGAAGTGTTTTCCGTTTATGATAATACAGGGTGTCTGAAAAACACTTTACAACGCCTTAGGGTAAACTTGTGGAGGATATTAAACTGATATATGCAAAAGTGCAACATTACAAAGTTACAGCTCTTCAAAGTTTGCGTTTTACAAATTTATTTCTTTTATATCAGAAGAACCATTTTAGATAGAAATTTAACTTGTGGGACATGTTTTTCTCTTATGGAGAGCTCTCATTCTACAAAGGTTAGGGAAAAAAGACCAATCACTCAATCACTGCATCGTTATTATTAACAGTAATATACTAGTAATCTGTCGATGAATTGTAAAAATTGACTGCAGAAGTGACGTAAAATTTCAATATTTAGAACTCTCGCCTCTTCAAATTTTATCGTACGGCTTTTGGTTTTCCAGATAAAAGGAAAAACAAACATAAAATTAATTTTTTTTAAATGAGAAAAATGAAAATATTAAACCTTGAAGATGCAAAAGTTCTAAATATTCTTGGTCATTAATCAACTAATCAACCATTTTACATTTTGGCCATTAAATTTAGGGGAAAAACAGAAGACACAAGACACGCTAGAAATCGATCAATAAATAGTCTAGTCAAATAATTAGACAAAAAATCGTGGAAAGTTCGGAAAAATTCGCATAGAACTGAAAATTGGTGTAGACCTTAAATACACTATTACAAATGAACTGTCAAAAGTCCCCATCGATCCCACTTGTGCTGAAAATTTTATTCAGAGACAAAGGTCGAAAAATCGGTTTTTGTCAATATTAATCCAGGCAAATTAGATAAATGGATGGCATTTGAGAGAAAAGCATCCAGGAGTTTTTCAAATTGATGTACTTGTTCAGTAGAACCGGCAGTACAACATACTAAAAGTCCCGAAGGGTGGGGGGCAAGATCGGGGAGAGGGAGCTGTTTAAAATTCACCTTTTCTATTTCTGGCAAATAACTCGCCTCCTATAGATCGTAGGTTAATGAATGTTATTATTTATTATGAAAGTGATAAAAAAAGTTATTAGCTACAAGCTTTGTTATATGAATTTTGCCATAAGTTTAACTCTTTTCGAAATATAAGAGATGGGAAATAGCAAAGAAGGGGCTACAGTGAATTTGTTTACGAGAAGACGCTTTGGAAAAATTCGCACAGAGCTGAAAATTGGTGTAGACCTTAAATACACTATTACAAATGAAACGTCAAAAGTCCCCATCGATCCCACTTCTACTAAAAATTTTGTTCAAAGTCAAAGGTCGAAAAATAGGTTTTTCGCAAATATCTCTCAATATTAGTCCAATCAAATTAGACAAACGGATGGCATTTGAGGAAAAACCATTCAGGAGTTTTGAAAATCGGTATGGTTGTTCGTTATAACCTGCAGTACAACAAACTAAAAGTCCCGGAGGGTGGGGTGCAAGAGGGGGGAGGTGGAGCTGTTTGAAAGCGACCTTTTCTTTTTAGTGCAAATAACTCCCCTTCTACAAATCCTACGTTGATGAAGCTTCTTATAAAAGTTAAAAAGAACATTATTAGCAACAAGATTGGCTATATGCATTTTTTCAATAACTTCAAGTCTTTTCGAGATATAGCGCGGAGAAAAAGTTACAGTGAATTTGTTTACGGGTTTTTTAATTAACCGGCTGGTTAGATCACAATACATTTGATACGAGACACGCCCATTTTTACGTTTACCGTGCCACAAAATACCGAAAACCATTGATTAACTTTCATCAGTACTCAAAATAACGGCCCTAAACCTATCTAAAACGGTTCTTCTGATATGAAAGAAATACTTTTGTAAAACGCCAGCTTTGAAGAGCTACAACTTTGCAATGGTGCACTTTTACAAATAGATAAATTGGATTATACGTATAAGTCTAATATTTATTCTCCCACAAGTTTACCCAAAAGCGTTGTAAGGTGTTTTTACAGACAATGGGCCCCCAAAATTTGGCAGCGCCTAGGGCCTCAAAAACTATAAACGCGCCTCTGTCCTTCTTAGATTATTCATTTCAATTTCATTCCCGGCTGAGCTGAACCGGAAGTTAAAATAGAAAATGTGCGGAAGATTGGTCACAAGCACATCATATCTGTCTAATATTTAAATTCTTTATTACATAATTGAAAAAAGAGATGAGGTAAACTCGACAATTAAATACAGAATGTTCTGGTAAGCGAGCGGACATCGATAGCATCTGTAGAGTACTACAGTAAGTAATATTGGAATTAGGTAATAAAAATAGGTAGGTACGCCACTGTATGTTCTAGCATCTGACCAATTTCAGTTTAAATTTCACGAGTCTTAAAAATGAAAATGACGGTAATGCTTTAATAGTTATTAACGCCCTGTCGAAGCGTCGAAAAAACATACTCCAATGGTTTTTACAAATACGCTAACGAAGTTGATTCATTAGTAGTATTATTCTAAATAACACTCTGTATATTTGAAAAGCATCCGAAACCACCTATGACTTTCAATGTAGAAAAAAGATTATGTCGCTCAACATTGGTTCTGTACACCTTTTAATATCTTTCTTCGCAGTCTTATTGCGTATAACTGGTAGTAAAATATTGTAGTAAGTAGAAACTAACCTTTTTGAAGTACTTATAGCGAAAATTGCACTTAAAACTTCTTGCAGAATAATTCGAAACGCGAGTACTGCGAACACATAATCAAACCGAGTTCAATAATAGACTAAAAAATATTAAAAATTCGAGTCGACGATTATCAGGTGTTATTTTGTATAACATTTGAAATTTTTATCTCATTTGTTCGGCGCGCGCTCAAAAATTCTTATCGAAGTAAAGCAGATGGTATTTTAACGAAACAAAGTAGTTTTATTTATCAAGTTTAATTTATAATTTATATCAAATATTCTTGAATAGGTACGTCAAAATTAGAGAATTCAAATTTTTAATTGAGGCCAAAAATATAATTCATAAAATTATCTCGACCTCTGTGGGTCAATTCTGCCCTAACTACAGCATCTTAAATATCGCAGTTCTCAAATTTTCGAAAACCAAAAATTATTTTTAAAATATTCTTTATATCCGCAAATGTTCAATTACTCAAATCTGTAACTGAAATTAGTTGTTGTTAACTAGTGCCCTAACTACAACACTTTTAGTATTGAAAAGTACAGATAGGTATTAAGAATGATTCAGAAATAGAAAATTATTTTTAAAGTTTTTTTGCGCCCAGTTAGAGCACAAAAATCTTTTCTAAATTTAAGGGAGGTACTCTCCAATGTACCATTATCGAACCGTGTAACTGGCCTTAGTTTATATGAAATAGTGCCCTAATAACTATAGCACTTTAGGGATTGAAAAGTATAAAAATTTGAAACTAATATGAAACAACGTTTTTGAACTCTTCTTTCCGCCTATTCTGAATTCAAAGTTTTTTTGAAAATTCAAGCTTGGTACTTTAAAATGTGCCCTTATTATCAATCCCAGTAACAGAAATTAATTTTTGTTAAATACTGCAGCACTTTCAATAGCGAAGTGTAACATTGAAACTTTTCCAAAACTAAAAATTATTTTGCAGAATTTCCTGCGCCCAATATGAGCGCAAATATATTTTGAAGAATTAAGCATGGTAGTACTCTCAAATATAAACCCTTAACAAACCCTAAAACGGAAATAGGTTCTTGTTAAATAATCCTTTCTACTCTCGATTTCATTTTCAAATTAAGAACGGCGGAAATCGCCATAACAGGACTCATACGCGTTGAAGCTAATTCTACAAGGTCTCAAAATATTTAAAAAGATATCGGAAACCTGCTTTCAAAAGTCCAAAATTATACGGGGTGTTTTATTGGAAATAGGATTCCTATTAAAGGAAAGCTAATCTCTTTTCCTGCTGAACTGGAAGGCAAAATGCAAAATGTTTGGTATCATGAGACAGATAATCTTACAGTATCTTTAAAAATCGTAAACTATACAGAATGTTTCCCTTTCCTTGACTAATTTTTGGTTTAACTGGAAGTGTTTTTACAATCAAAATAGTAACAAAAATAATATACATTATAGAATAAATTAATGTACCCACTTGCAATTATAATTGCAAAATAAATTATTATAAGTTTCTGAAATTTGGACCTTCAAAAAATCATAACTCCGAATCTGTTCCTTAGCGAAGAAGGGTGTTTAAGTAAGAACTTCGATATCTATAACATATCCAAAAATAGAGAAAACAGCCAAAGCCAAAGAGCCAGCTTTGGCTCTTTAATCCTATATGTTGGCTTTTAACCCTTAACATATCCCTTGAATATCAAATCGACGTATTTTACACATACTCTCATTGTTACGTATATGATTAGTTTATGTATTATTAATCGCCTAAAACCCTTTCTCTAGTCTTGATAAAAAAAACTATTTCATCTGAAAATCATGAATTAGGTACCGAGTTCTCCTCCAACACTCCAACTCCGGCTTTTCTTTTATCCACCCATTCTAACGAACAAAAACTCTGTTAACTGTTCTTATATAATTTAACTACACATATCATTGTAACAAGACAATTGTTTCACAAACTCCAATTCTACTTCTTTCTCAGATTGTTGTCCGTTCTCATCGACGCATCGACACATACCTCTCCTGCATTGTACTTTTTTGTAGTTTCCATTTTGACAACACTCTGGCTTTTCAACATCTTTTATTAAACTACGAGCTCTAGCACATTCTAAAAATATCACAATTAGAAAAATAAACACCTCGTTTAAAAAAAAACTTACTGCAGTTAATATTATTTAATAATGGATCACTTTTCAACACTTCGAAGTTTTCAAGAATCTCACCAGAAGGATTGACGCAATATTTCCTATTTGGTAGTTCAAAAAAATTCGTAAAATACAATAAGCGTGTCGGTATAAACTTACGCAGTTTTATTTTCCTGCACAGAACCATAATATCCATCCAACTGGCAATTGGGTAAAACATATCCAATCACCTCAATATCGTTTTCATTGTTCTCCTTGAGCAGTTTTAGTTGTTCTCTGTACAACAACTCGCATTCTCTATGATAAACATACTCTTCGTGAGTTTCATTATTAACTAAAATACGATAATTTCGATCATTTAAATTTTTTTAACAAAAAGGTTTGACATACAACACCATAGAGTAGCGGAAGAGAATTCCATTATATTCACAGTATCGTCTGATGAATTTAAGGGCCGTCCGTCAATTTGGTCGACACAAAAGCACTGGGAATTTAGACACTGAACTGCATCATAATCGCCATTTGATTGGCAACGTAAATGTTCAGTCATATGTAAAGAATTGCTGACTAAGTTTTTGGCTCGATTAAAATTTCTCGAACATTCTTCAACAACGAAAAATTAACAATTTAACGTGAGCTTACTCAGCAACTTACTGCAATCGATTCCATCTTCGGGTAAATCAGTTATGGATATTTCGCCAAAAATTCTATCTTGATCTTCAGAAACGCAATAACAACTGAATAATAAATAATGTTAGGCTAATTTATATCTTATTAGTTTTATTATCTCACGTCTCTCCTGGTACGCATACGTAAGGTTCATAGAAGCCCTGTCTATCGCATCGTGGTCTTTCCACCATGTGTCCTAAATTTCCACTTGAACGATCGTCGTCGTATCGTTGTTGCGCCAATGTACACTTTGTATCAACTTAAAAAATTCAAAGTTAGGTAAAATGCTTGAGCCCGCCTAGTTCTTACTTGTTTGGCAAGTTGGTTTGTTTGCAGCGATTGCCTTGCATTGGAGACCGTCTCCACATACACTAGATGGAGGCGAACTAATAGGGTCCCCAAAAGTGCAAACGTCCCCTTTTCCTATGCGTTAAAGTGATGATTAGCGTTAGAAATAAGTAGAACAAATAATAGGAGTAAGTACCTACCTAAATTTTCCAAACAGTATTTGCAACAATTGCACGGCCCGGGCGATGGTAAAAATACACCACTGTGGGTTTCGTTTTGTATATTACACGCATTGGGTATTTCACGACATTTTTCTTTCTCTGTGTATCTCTAAATAATATCAGTTAAAGAAAATAATTGTGGATTCGTATACTAGTACTTACTTGACAAAAATCGTCAGAGCATAAGAGATTGTCTTGTAAACACACGTAAGAGAAACTAATTGCCAAAAGAAATAAAGTAATTTTCATTTTGCTTCACTTTATTTCATATATTGTGTAAGTACCTGTTAATAGCTGATAAAAATTTATCAATCGGCAGATAAGACACCCATATTACGCTCCTATACTATTAGTGAGAATTAAAACTTTTTATCCCTCGAGCGATTAGAAATTAAAAATAAATACTGAACTCCACTGGATCAAGACATGAAATTAATGATGGTAACATTGTAATATAAACAGCAAATGCTGTAGTTAAAAGAGGTTTAAACGTCGATTTAGAAGCAAGCTATACACTCAATGTTGTGTGCATATCAGTAAATGGTCCACAAAAAATCGCGAAATATTTATTAATTCCAAAATAGGAGAAGATAATAAATACTCTGTTCTATAACAGAAGTAGCTGGAAGTATTACGAGTCACTTTGGTTGGGTCGTCTAAAGGTCCGGTTAATGTGTAACGGCCGATTAAAATAATATTTTTCAACAATCAAGCCTACATAGCCCAAGTTAAGGTATAGGCAAAAACTTCATTGTAAACAGTCCCGTGGTGTGAGTTTTAATCACCGATTAAAAACTTTCTGCAACCCAACCAGGTCGCACTACAAGTCCCGCTTTCTTGAAGAGTTGTGTGAATACAAATTTTATAATAAACTTAGTAAGTATTACCCCAATTTCAGCAACATTTCGTGACTGTGACGATAAGTTAGTATCGCCTAGACTGCATATTATAATATGATTCTGATTTTCGTTAAAAGGTGCGTCGTAAATTTAAACCTCAGAATCGGACATCTTAGTATATAATTTAGTAAAGCTTATCGTTACAAAACATTGATAAAATTGGAGGTAACTTACAACTTAGTACCTAATAGGCAATAAAATTGAAAATTTATCTGTCTAAATGGTGTGTTATCTCTTTCACGCCTGAAACTATAAGAACTAATGAGTTAAAATTTGCAACGATTGTATAGTTTGAAAATCATGAATTCATATTTATGGGTAATCTGACTCGCGTGGTATAGATAAATATTCATCATGGATATTGATGAGACTGGTTTTTCTTTTTCCATGTATTCGAATCTTCTGAAGTTTAAGTAATTAGGCCAAAGCCACCAAAGCACCAAAGTTTAGACTTCAGACGCGGGAGGTTAAGGCAAACAACAAACATTTCAGATATACATTTTTGTACATAACATGTAATATTGCTAAATATGTATCTTATATACATACACACCTACATAAACACACGAATTTGACAATGTTACAATTTTCGCTGCTTTAAAGTCTTTGGTGTTTTATATTAATAGGTAACAAGTAATTAATTTTATTAAGTGCTCAAGAATGAACTTGTAAAATTGAATCATTGCCAAATATTTTAAAAAGGTATCAGCTGGTATTAGCAATTTATACAACACACACAATTGTTTGAAATAATGATGCTATTCGCATCCAACATAATTAACAATTGTTAACAACAAATGTACACCGATTATTACACTTTAAATTTGAATCGAGAGCACCAATTCATTTACTTACACTGAAAATTAAAATCGTTTTACAAAGAATTAAGTTTTTATTGTAGTACGGTTCATACAGGGTGTCCAGATAAGCGCGCGGTTTTCATTAGAAAATTTAAAAAAGAAATTGTTTATGACATCATATACCTATATCATTTAAAATTATACAGTGATAACATAGTGTTTTGTTTAAAAAAAGTGTTTCAATATCTCACTGCATAGATTACCACTCGGTATATTTTCAAATAATTTTTGATTCGATGTATTATTTATAGACGACGTAAACAATTATTTTCCTGAATTTCCAATTTATGTCTAATAATGTAGGAGTTATAGTTGGACTTACTGGACAACCTATAATAATCATCATAAAGCAAGCTTTATTTGGGGTTTAATTTAAAACTGATCAACCACTGATCGGCCACTAATAAGGGCCGATTGTACATTCGAAGCTTAAGTTCAACCTGCCTTATCATTGTTCATTGACCATGACTATGTCACTGTCAAGGCAGGTTTAACGTTAAATCTGCCCTGAACATATGATTAATAATTCACCCTTAGAGCCTATATTTTGTACTTTTTTAAGACCCGATTGTACATTCGAAGCTTAAGCTTAAGTTCACTTAAACTTGTTGCCAAAGCAACATGCTGCTTACGTGCTTACATTATAATAAATATATAAATGTGTTGAATAATGTGCACAGTTTAAGTAAGTTGTGAACAAAGAAAGGTCCCCACTTCTAATGAGTTCTTCTTTTAAATACTGGAAAAATTCTAATGAGTATGTTTCAGAAATTTCTTTTCAAATTTGTTTTCTCTTTCTCTGTTAACGACTTATCACAATACACTCGTGCTATGCATTAAAAAATGCCAGTCAGTATGTAAAAGATCATCAGGAAAGGAAATAATTTCAAAACTAAATTTATACATAGAAAGTTTTAAAAAACAAATAATTAAGGTGTTCGAGAGAAATGCGGCAAAAATTAAAAAATAGCGGCTCTAGAACCGAACGGTTTGAGGATTTTTAGAGTTCAAACTTTGTCACGACCACGTCGGCATCCTTATCGATATATTTAGGGCACCGATTACCCGATATTTGGTTTTCGTTAATTAAATTTCTCTCACAAGACTTTGCGCAATATTACAATCAAAATAAAAAGAGAATCTTGCGAATGTTTGCTTTCGATTAAGAATTAAATTAAGACACACTAACAAACAAATTAACTAAAACTATAATGACTCGTTTATCTTCATTTAAGCAGCTAATATACATAATAACAATCAATTTAAAAATAAATAAAATTTGTACAATTAATATTATATAAACAATTATTAAAATATCAACTACATTAAAAGCTATACTTGATATAAGGGTGCATTTAATATTTTTTGAATTGACATCGATTAAAAATATATAAAACTAAAATTATATTCTAATTTTCAACAAACAGCCTGCAAAAATCATTATTTATATCAATATAATACTTGACTAAATTATCTGTAAATACATCCATCGTAAGCATTTTACTAAATAAATAAATCTAAAATTATTAGGTATGTGCTTATACATTTTCTATATATTATATATATTTTGGTAAATTTACTCCTCAATTCGCCCTATAAATACAAAACGTAAATCACAAATACATTATATCATTTTGTAACTAAATTGAACAACAGTTTTATTTGGATGTAAAATGATTATTTCTGCTCGATGATTATTATTACAAAACTTTTTATTTTAAATTATATTATTTCAAGTGGTAACTAATTTTATATTTAAATATATTTACTTAAGCCGACTAATTTTTTAAGTCTTGTAAATGCGTTACTTCAGGCCTTCTTACCTAAACTACAACTATACAGTTGAAATACACAAAATATCAGTATCGGGCAATGCAAAATTTATATTCGAGTTTTAAATTAAAACCGACTCTATTTAATGTTCCCTCCTGAATGCTACCGGGATGATAGACGAATTGTTACTACATAAAAGTGATCGTACATGGGCGAAAACGCCACAAAAAAACAAAATATACACGTTACTTTAACTAAAAATCACATCAAACAAAATGCAATTCAAATAACACTTTCCCTAAGTTGTCCAAATACAAAGACTTAGAAAGTTAATGCTTAACAACAAAAACTGCACACGACTAACATCTAACATCGAGGTCTTAAATTTTATTGCTTTATAATTTTTAGAACTTAAGTACATATAATTTAGTTACCACATCGACTTATTTCGTTTTTGAGGAAAAAGTGCACAATAGATTTCATGTTCATAAGATTGTTAACTTAATTGAACACAGAGGCACACACTGTATATATACTTTTCTTTATATATAAGGCTACATCTTATTATTTTGTTGTAAGTGCAGGAATATGAAAGTTGTTCTCAAATTTATATGGCTGCAAAATATCATAAATTGAGAACAACCGTAAAAAAGAATAATTTGTAAATATATCTGATCTAGAATATTATGTTGACAGTAAACTAATAACACACGCTACGACATCATTAAATTATTGTCTCCCTCCGTAACCGATAAGCTCAAAAATAAATTTTTTGGTTTAATTCAAAACCAATTTAAAACTCCTGTACATTAATTACAGTTTTAAAATGAAAACGGAACTATTTAAAAATAAATTTCTTAATAATACCCTACATTAAAATTGCATCAAGACTGAATAAAATACAATAGATTTTTCTAAATAGTTTAACAATCACGACAATAGGAAAAAGTTTAATGAAGATATGAAAGAACAGTGAAGAAAAAGGCCACCTTAAATGCTCGGCCTCATTTTATATATTAAAACGAGTCTCCGACCCATCTGCTAGCATTAATGTCACAGTTCGATTATTTATCCATATTAATCTGGCCAATCTCATTGGGTTCAGTCGTGCTACGTCAGCAATAGGTGCAGTACTGTATGATTTTACGCATCGTGTCTGCGATGCTCCCAATCCAAACATTCCTATTTGTCAGAATTTATTGTTTAATCAAAATTTTACAGGGTGTTAAGAAAAGTGTTAGGATATTTTACCCACTTCTAATCAAAATTAATAAAAGTTTTAATCGACATGGGTTCGCATATCAACTGTTTCAAAAATAGAGTAGAACTGATATTCAACAAAATAAATATTAAATACCTACAACACTTGACTAATGATCAAACTACACATACTAGTTAAAGAAATAATTCTATACAAATTAACGTATAGTAATGAAGTTGAAAAAATCACTAAATATAGTCCCTCTTAGAGACGCTCTTTGTACTAGATAGCGGTAGCATTACCGGTGGTATTTTACTACCAACTGTGAAGTTCCAGCTCTCACTGAGCATTCTGGTAACGCTACATAATCTATGTAATCCTCTTTTGAAGAAGGTTAGGTAAACTTGGTACTTCCAAGGGTTTACCTATAAAACGGTAAAGAGTTCCAGCCAAAACTGTTCAAAACAGAAGTGCGAACAAAGAATGAGCTTCACCGTAACTTACCAGGACTGGCTAACTAGTTATACTTAATTGACTGGTTGACGCATTCTCGTAACTGGAAAAGATGTATCTGCATCTATATGCAGTAATCTTATCCGACAATCGGAATTTGGTCTAAGGGACAATGGCAGTTCTAGTAGTTGTTATTTGAATAATTAATTTTTCAAGTGGCAAAAATTTACATTCTAGTCCTGTGAATGCCAAATCCCATTTTTTCCGCAATAAAATTGCTATTATCTCCCAGTTCATATTTAAAAATCACATTTACTTGGACGCAGACCGTATCTCCCCAAAATACACCTTCAATAGACACTTTCAAATACTAATGAATCCAACGGAGAACTCGTAGCAAACATAACTGTCTTCACCGATGGGTCAAAAAATCAAAAAGGATCTGGAGCAGGTGTGCATTCACTTGAACTTGCCCTCAGTTTCCCAAACTTAACTTAAGAGAATATTACACAGCGCCAACATCAGCAGGAAAATTCTAAACAAAAAATACTGACACAATGAACAGTAAACCTGCCTTACAAGCCTAAACACTTGCAAGGTAACCTTTGGCTCCTGTGAGAGTGCATAGAGCATATTTATGAACTCGGTATTCCAAGACAAATAAAAGGACCTTTAAAGGGATAAAGGAAACGAGGGTAATGAGAAAGCGGTCGAGCTGGCCAAGAAAAGCTCAGTCTTCTATGCAAAATATTGTATAAGGCTGTCCAGAACTAGTCTACGAATAATCGCAAGGATTCTCATGGGACACTGCTGACTAAAGAAGCATTTCCACACACTGGAAATAGTAGACAATCCCACATGCCGTGGATGCGACATAGAAGACGAAACAGCTGAACAAGTACTGTGCTACTGTTCAACTCTCACGTCGACAAGAAGATCCATGTTGGAAGACTTCTGGCTCTCGACATGGCCAGAATTAGCACCTCTCCTACCACCAGAATTCTACAGTTCATTCTGCAAGTAGGATGGCTCGAGATCTGATGGGCTCGGGGAGGATGCTCGGAGGATGCTACCTGAACAATCCAAAATCACATTTCCTGCATTATAAAACACAGAATCTCTAAAACAGTTGACTTGCATTTAAGTCTGTTTCAATTAAAACTGTAGTGGAATAGAATAAATAGCCAAACAATTTCTTAACACTTTTTGTAATATTTTTTAATACCTTACCTGTACTAGTTTGCCAGAAACTCAGTCTATTTTCACCACAAGCATAACTAACTAGAAATTTACCATCGGGACTAAAAGCACAAGCTGTAACGGCCGATGAATGGGCGTTAATTGTAGTACATTTGACGTGTCTTAATTCGTACATTGTTAATGTACCACTACTTGAGCCAACTGTAATTTAAAAAAATTATAAGAAATAAGAAGTTTGTAGCGTCTTTATGAGGTCTCTCAATTCTCATTTAATTAAAAATTATTAATTCTCCCATTTTCTCACTTATTTGACAAGTAAACATTGTTGACACTTCACTTTAGAAGAACGAAGTTAAGTAAGCTATTTGTACTGACCTGCAATTCTTCTAGTTGCAGGGCAATGTGAAACTTGATTAAAACGGCAAACAGCGGGAAAAACGTCTGGTAAGCCTTTAGTCTTCAAATGACCAGGATCCAAACAATGTAAGATTATGTCCATCAACTAAAAAATACCCAATTAACTCATTTACAACATTTAACAACGAGTTAGTACTTCGACTAGAAGTTCAGCCATCTCATTTTGCATCTTATCTATTAAAAGTTCAACACCTCGAAGAATTTCAGGCTTTGCTTTAAATAAGACGGAATTATTTAAATTTACGTTTAAAGCTTGTGCATTCTGTTGCAACGCATTATATCTTGCCACTTCCCTAGCCATTGTTGTAATAAATGCGGCGGGCCTAAAAATTGTTTCTTTAAATTTCGTATTAAAACATAATTGCAGGTTTACCTTGCAGTGGCAATTAATGTTAATGCGTGTCTTGCAGTCCTACAAGAATCGGCTTGTGGAGTTAAAGGTAGCCCGTAAGTCATATTTGGCACCAATTTATCGGCATCCGAACACAACTCCAAAAGTCCTGAAGCATCTCACTTTGTAAAAACAAAACAAAGTAATAATAAGTAGACCTACCTAAAAGCACCTTGCTAATATCTAAATAAGGTGCCCAAACTGTAAAACCCCTCCCAATCAAATCGATTGCTGCTCTTCTCAATGGAGTATGAGCCGGTAACTTAAGGGAAGGTGGTGCTAACAGCAAATGAGATAAAGCCATCGAAGTTAATCTAGCCAAATTGTTGTTTCCTAATCCTAAGTAAATTTATTACTAATTTACAACTCTGTTCAACATTCTCAATTCGCTTACCAAAACCTTCAACAACAGAACTTTTACGTCTCTCATCTCCTTGTCTTTTTTTGGAATTTTCCGAGGTAATGTCTTGACCAAATTCTGCACCAATAACTCCCAATAAAACCACTGCTGTTGTTTGTTTACGTTTCAACTCGGCTAAACTAGATGGCTTACGTACTTGTTCTTCCTCCTCCTCCTCGAACTCTTCCTCCTAACAAAAATACATAATCCGAGCTCATTTCAAATTGAAGTAAACTTACAGGTGCTTCGGGTGAATGTGGTTGTCCAGAATTTGCATTTATGTTATTCGGAACCGAACCAGTCACAGCCTGTTGATTTATGGTTTCGGTTTGGGTATACAAAGGTAAATATTGAGCCCACGAATCCACTAGCACCTTACGCCCCTTTGGACCCATCCTAATAATTCGTAATTAAGTAAATTTCATAGATAAAGAGATAAATGTTACCTTCCCAATTCGGCTAACAAAAGCGCTTGAGCAGCTTCCCTGACTTCCACACAATGATGTTGCCATCTTTTAGCCATAGTTTCAACTTGTGGTCTTTTGAAATGTTTGGAGCCAGCTTGAATGACCTACAAAATACTTATTATCGTCTAAAATTAACGAATTAAGCGTGTCTTACTTTATCTGGTAGCAAAACACAATGCAACGTAGCAAGTAACGACCATCCTTGTTTAATTTGAGCTTGCTGTTGTGTGAACATCTCTTCATGTTCTTCGTCCGTTTTAGACCACTTTAAGCGAGTTGATTGTCTGTGTAATTTTCTATTACGTTCTTGTTCTGGTATAAAAGTGGCATTACTCATCGACATTAGAGTATGACTAACAGCAATGATTGCGAGAAGATGATTGCTAGTTAGTGTCGTGCTAAGTTCCCAATGCGTTCTACAAGTAAATATTCTAGTAAGTTGTTCTCGACGTACGAGTTCGGCTGGTAAACTGTCCATTAATGATAAATCTTCGCCTACGGGAGCCTCGTTTAAGGGTATTGCGTTATGCCACGTTGGTAAAAATAAAGACATATAATTTGCTTTCGATAAGACTCCAAATGACACTGGAACCTAAAATTGAGATTAGTAATTATTGTTAGGGTCTCTTTTAAAAGTCGCGTTTACCATTGGACGCAATATGCCCAACTTTGCCTGACATACGCGATCGAGATCATTGTCCATTCCCCAAGCGTGTAAGAGGGATAACAGAAGTTGTGCTATTTCCATTCCATGACTTTGTTCTAAAGGGCATAAATTAGGTCTACTGCTTGTGCGAGAGTTTACTTCACTTCCATCTAAAAGATAAACGCAATTGTATTTTACATCAATTAGACAATATTCCCAAAATGAAATGTAAAAAGTGTAACTGCAATTGAAGATGTGATCAATACAAACAAATTAGGATACATCGATTTTTAGCAGAAGAAATTATCGAAATTTTGGACCTTCTTTAATAAATATATAACTACAAACTATAATTGATTTCTAAAACGTATAATGCCATTGTCATTAGAGCAAAGTACAAATACAAAATTTTAATTTTATATAAATATCAACTACTTTTCAAAAATAGATAATAAATTATGAATTAGGTGCAGAAATACTAAAAAAGGACTTCAAATAACAGACTTCGTTTGTCGGTTAAGCAATATGTTAAATGAAGCACAGAAGTGCGTACTTTTCAAGCAACCAACAATTAAAATTCCTGATAATTATTTATAAGGAGATCGATCAAACAATAAACTCTGCCTTCCTACAATTGAACAAGATTAAAAAAATTACATAAAAACAAGTTTAACGTTACTTGTCATTAACCTTTAAAATTAAGCGACCTTGTTGTGATACTGAAATACATATTCGAGTTCACATAGGGTGTGGTGCATTGAATACATCAATAGCCAATAACTTCCTAAATCTTTACTAAATAATTAAGTATGTACCTACAATTTAAACTTGAAGATATGTAAATTATTTACTTTGTCCCTGAAGAATATTTATTTTCGTTCCTCTTGTTTTAAAAAAAATGTATGTGGAAAATAAATATCAGTAAGTTAGGTACATAGGAATCGATGAACTTTTTCCAAATGTACCAAGAAGACCGTACTGCTTCAACTTTAAAAATGGTAGTAGTACAACAAAAGTTGAAGTTTCTCAATTATTGTTTTATAATTTTCAATATTAGCCATTACGAAGCAAGCAGCTAATAGCTGAAATCATTAAACAGTCTTCTCAAAACTAAAGTTGAAATCTTTTTATACCGAAAAGGTCGACATAAAACTCACTCAATACGCATTTTTTCAATTCACGCAATTTAATTCCGTTAATAATAAAAACGTAATTTGAATTTTATTACTAATATTTTTAAAATTAATTTACATTAATAATGAGGAGGTGTGGAGGCCATTGAGAGTGAAACAATAATTGAAGGTGTTCCTTGAATAATAATATTATGCACTGCATTTTGGAAGTTTAATTGTTTCCAAAAATTTTCCATTTTACCGGATGTAAAATGATTTATACAGAGAAAAACATATTTTCTCGAATATTGGTTCTACTAATCATTCGATGGTAAAGAGCATCCAAAAAGCTATTCAAAATACACTCCACTTGCTAATCTAGCTGAAGCGGTCCGGTTTTTATTTTATAGGAAGACACGAAATTTTTTTAAATCTGAAACAGGCAGCAAAAAACATTAATGACGAAGTAAGTTTCGTGTGAATTTTCGTACAGGAAAATTTTTCGAATGCTCTACAACTTTCCTGTAGCGAATTTTACACACGAGAGTTAAAACTTGAAAAGATTTGGTAAAATCTTTTTACTTTTTATTATCAAGAAATAACATTATATTTTTATAAAAGCCTTCTTTTAATTTGAAGCTAGAGCTTTAGTACTTTATAGTAACACCTATAAAAAATGCCGAGATTTGATTGATAAATTACCTTTTATCTTAAGAGAGTGGATTGTCAAATATACAAGGCAGTCAAGTGCAGAAGGGAACCTGCTTATTTAGGTTTGGTATAAATACTCAATTTTAGCATAATAAAAATCAGTTTATTGTTATCGACCGAATAACAACAAATAATCATGAAACTTTTGGTAAGTATCAAAATAGCTAAAAGAACTATTCGTCATTTATTGATCTCGGTTTAAATTAAATTCAAAAATTTACTTCATAAAAGGATTTTGATATAATGTTAGCTATAAAATATTTCATAATATTTTTCTTGTGCGCTTTATACGACTTTCCATTGCTTTACATACACTTAAACTTAAATAACTTTCTTTCGATAATTCCAAAATGTTATTGGCCCATATTGCATTGTGTTACTTATAGTTTCATTTTAATTCCCTTTTATCTTTTTCAAATATATTCTTACATTTAAAACCCTTCAAATGGCTTTAATATTATTAATTATTATTAATAATAAAATTTTTTGCAATGGTCCTCGTAATATTACAGTTGAAAATTTAATTCATAATGAAGTACAAAAATATAGGTTCACGTTGGCAAAATTTGGCAAACAATATTGTTGCCTAAAAATATTTGTTATTCACTTTTAGTTAACTAACTAGCTTCCCTTCCTAAATTTTAATCGGTTCGACTCTTTTCTACTCTATTCATCACCTTAATTTAATTAACAGTTAACTCAAAAGTTAATTGCTATACTATACTATAAACAAAATAAATAAAAAGTTAATCGCAACCGATAAAAATTAGTGTAAGTTATTTAAATTTCACTTCATTGCTTATAAGAAGATATTGAATAACTTCTAGGTTGCCTTAACTTGCTTGCTGGCTGTCGCCACTTCCACCCCAAGCGGCACAAATCATCTTGCACATGGCTATTCCAGTTTAACTGCGCACCCAGCTGCGTATGCTCATCATGCAGCTTTAGCAGCGCCAGTTGCGGTTGCTCATCATGCACCAGCTGCTGCCGTTTCTTACGCTTCGTTAACGCATCACGCCGCTCCGGCTGTTACTGTAGCACACCATGCTGCTTTAGCTGCACCAGTCGGAATTGCTCATCATGCAGGAGCTCCCGCCCTCTCTTACGCTTCGTTAACGCATCACGCCGCTCCAGCTGTAACCGTGGCACACCATGCCGCTTTAGCTGCACCAGTTGCACATCACGCTGCCTTAGCTGCTCCAGTTGCAGTTCAACATCATGCAGGACATGCAGCTTTCTCTCACGCTAGCGTAACCCATCACGCTGCTCCTATAGTAGCCCACAGTGCTGCTCTCGCTGCTCCAGTAGCGGTTGCTCATCACGCTCCACTTGCCGTAGCTCATCATGCCGCAATCCCAGCACACACTGGATTCTCTCACTCCACAGTAACTCACCACGCTGCTCCCTTAGCCGTTGCCCACCATGCTGCGATTGCCACTCCGGCCATTGCTCATCATGCCATTGCTCACCATGCTGCCATTGCCGCTCCGGCTATTGCTCATCATGCTGTTGCTCACCATGCCGCCATTGCCGCTCCAGCTATTGCTCATCATGCTGTTGCTCACCACGCCGCCATTGCCGCTCCAGCTGTTGCCTATAGTGCTCCACTCGCTGCAGCAGTAGCCGTTGAGAAAACCCAATATCATGCCCAAGACGTTATTGGACAAGCCTCTTACGGACATACTGAAGCCTTCCAACAACATCACGCCGTTCAAGTAAATATTTACACTTTCTTTAACCGACTTTTATTAAAACTGCTATTTTAGGATGCTGCAGGTAACAAAGTTGGCGCTTACAGCTGGGTGGCACCCGATGGCCAAGTAGTACAAGGAAAATACGTAGCCGATGCTCTTGGATACCGTGTACACTCTAATGCTCTTCCAGTAGGCCCAGCTGTTGTCGGAGAAACTGCTGAAGTTGTAGCTGCACGTTCTGCACACTACGCTGCTCATGCGGCGGCTCACCATCATCGTTTTCGCCGTGGTATTGCAGTTGGATACACATCAGCTGCCATAAGAAATCCATTCCAATACACTGCTCAAGCACATGTATCTCCCATCGCTATCTCCCCATACATTCATACCGGAGCGCTGCATTACGGTTTTTACTAAGCCTAATAAGCATATATGAGGATTTGAGCCAGCAATTTGCAATATTTAAATGTCAAAATTGCTTTTTTCTTACGGTCGAAAGATAGTTTCAATTTGACATTTAAATTAGGCAACTTTGTTAGTTTATTATATATTTTTTTATGTCAATAAACTTCTAAAATTTAAATACTTTTTAGTTTCTCAAAGACACCTTTCCACATATTCCTTTCATTAATTTGATTCTATTAATTGTGCAGTGATGAACAAACCAATTGCTTCACACTTTTATCAAAAATTGTAATTGCTAATTACAATTAGCAATTAGAGAAAATTACAAAAACGTTTTTACCTCTTGAAGAATCTGCTCCTTGTTTTAGCACACTTTCAGCTTTGGCTTGAATCTTAGTGTGTACAGTTTCAGCACCTTCCTTCATTTTCGCCAATATTCCTTAAAAGAGAAGTAAATTATGAAGGAAAAAACTTTTTTAAATTTAAAAAGGAACATAAAATATTTAAAAACTCAAACACAATAAGAACTGTCAATGCAGCAGTTACCGTGTTTGTCTTTTTCTTTAATTATTCGCTCCACATTTTCCGCCTTATCTTTCACTTTTCCAAAGAAGTCTGCATGAAAATAAAATCACCAGTTCACTACACGTTAATTTTCATTTGTCTAAATGTTATTATAAGAAAATTAGTATAAGAGCTCACCCGCAATTTTTTTATGTGCATCTGGGCTAGCACTGTGGGTAAGGGCGGCAACTTTGAGATACTCGGATTGAGATATTAAGCCTGCTGCTTCCAAACTACCAGGTGACATGGCAGAATATTCTTCACTTAATAATTCTATCACCAGGGCTTCGATGTCGAAAAATAATATATGACTTTCGGCATCTGAAAATACACATTACCGTTAAGAATTGCTGCAACAGTAACGAATGCAGTACCTTTGGGATTAGTTCTAAGACCTTGAACGACTAGAGGTGAATTGTGACTAATTTTCATATGAGGATCATCGTTATTTGAATGAGCACCTAATTGCTGCAACTGATGGAGACCTCTTTGTGTTGCATGTCGTATCGCTGAAAGGTTACGATGACGTAGACCTCTACAAAAGCAAAAATAAAATTTTATCGCAAATTTTCTTAAACCGATAGTACCTAAAAAAGTGAACGGCTGGATTTGCTAAGCCCATTTCGGAAGAAACATTATAACTAGTTTCATTTTCATTTTCGTCGCAAGCGTATAATACTTCTTCAGCAGCAATACCTTGTAAAACACGATCCAAATGACCAGTTTCCATTTGCCAAACGTATACGGTTCCATCAGAACAACCAATAATCATAAAATCGTCCAAAGGTCTCCATTTGATTGTTGTGACGGGAAACAAATGCCGAGAAGCCAAACAGACACACTTTCGTTCGGCTAAACTAAGCAAAGTAACCGAATGATCTGATGCAACAGCACAAATACACTTCTGAACTCGCGGCTACAATAAAAACAATTTATCGACGCAATTTCAAAAAATAAAAATAAACTTACACTACAAGCATTAGGAGGCACAAGCAGTTGAGTAATTTCACCGGCGTGAACACAAAACCGATGTAGCAAAGTGCCAGCGTATAAGTCCCATAAACACACTGCAAAATCGACTCCGCCTGAGACTAACAAATTTTTATCGTATCTTGGATTTTCTCGATGAGGATATAAAAGACAATTCACTCGACCTCCATGTGAATCTAAAACTTGATGTGGCGGCCAATCTATAATTTAATTATTGTAGTTATTCGAATTTTACATAAATACGACGATTAAAAATATACTTACTATCGTATTGTTGATGATTGCCATGCAATAATTGCAGCATAACTGTTTGAGTGGCAGGAACTATAACTATGGTACCATCTTCTCTTCCAACAACCAACCTACATTGAAGTGGAAGATAAATACTCGCAGTTAGCTTAATACCTAAAAAAAATTCAAAATGTATACAAACAAAACCAACCCATCTCAATCTTACACTCTTTTTCTTGTTTTTCTAACTGATCTAGGACACCCACTGGGCGCGGATTCATGTTTGCCCACGCCTCCGAAAGACTGGTAGTGAGAGAAGCCGTCATTTGCAACGGTTGTGGTGGTTTTTGAAGTTGAATGTCGCTAAGTTGATTCGGCGAAATATCCGGTATATTCCACACCAAGACGTAACCTTCTGAATCGCCCCTAAGTAAGTATCTAAAAGATTTTCCTTGTCTTTGTGTCGTTACAAATCGCATTGCCGGCGGACAGGATAAAGGCTAAAATACATTAATCGTTAGCTACTTTTTTATATTTCGAGTAAAAACTATCATCTGTAAGTTCTCTATTCGATGAGATTCGACTAACTGTAAAAACAGCCACAACCAATTGCCTTTTACAGCTCAAACTATACGAGAGGAAACTATTGGATAGCTCGGGTAGTGGAGTCAACACATTAAACTTGCGCCACATGGTATTTTATTCTTGAAGTCTAGATATTACCCTTTCGGTACTAAATGTTTTTTTTGGGTTTTACATAAATGCTAATTCCCCGACTGTATACAACTTTAGAAGATTTCTCATGTAGTTTGTACTTTTAAGCAGCCAAAAATTAATGGAGAACTTGTAAATAGTTTTTACCAACCCAATATGAATTAAACATAAAAACGATGTAACAGTTTAATGATAAGCACACAGAAATAATACCTTATTATCGGGTTGACTTAGGATGCAATATAAAAATGGACTGTCAGTTTCTACAGTAGCATTGTGGAAATCTTTGTTATCGGGTACACTGCTGTAAAAATACTCTCACAATTATTAAACATAATGACATCGGAGTCAAAAAAAAGTTTCAATAAATATATACAGTTTTTACAACTTTTTTTTGACAAAGCAAAACATAAAATAAATAAATTAGAAATTTCACATAGAATACCAAGTAATAAAGGTATAATAAGAGTACAAGTACATACATGATTTTCAGAAATATAAATTTGTTTGTTGTGAAAAAGATGAGAGAAGTAGCATGCGTAACTTTTGCAAATTAAATAAGCCCAAATATATGTGATTTAATTATACTTTCATTAGTTTATTTTAATAATAATCAATACCATTAGGTATTTCACGCTCATTTAAATTTTTTTAAATAACTAAACACTCGCATTTTAAAAAGCTGATGAGTCCCTAGTTGTAAGGTATCGACGAGGCGAACAAGAATGCTTGCCACCACTAACTAAGCCCCAATTACGTTTTAATACACATTGCAAGTAGTCAGAGCTATCTTGTCATACTCATTGCAAGTTGCCCTTTAAGTCATTGCGTCGAACGGGTTTATTTAGTGCCGGTAAGTAGCCGTGTTACTTAGCACCTTTATTTACTTTTTTTTTTAATTAGTGTTACTCACGTTATTTATTATGAAACACTATTTCTTCTTTTATGCTTTTATAATAATTAGATGGAAACCAAATTAAGGTAGTACTTACGCCAAATTCATTTTCTTACAATTTTTTTTTAATTTTAACAGATAATTATTCAAATAATTCCGGATCGAATAGTGCATAAATGAAAAACTTTGACCATACGGACTCCGAGATATTCAATTTTAAAAATTGAATTTTTGAGAGTTTTTTACATTGCACTATAGGGAAAATCAAAATTTTTACGTACATATTTAGTTATAACTAATAAACCCTTCTTACCGTTTTTATTAAAAACTAAATTAACATTAAGCAAGAACTAATAAATCTTTTGAAAAAATAATAATTAACAGTCACCATCCAGTTTCTGAGATATTAATTAATAAGTGATGAAAAATTTATATTTTTCAACTAGTAGAAGGGATACACTAAAACAAGCTGGCAACAGCGTATTTTTGTAGCAGCAAAATAAGCGTAAAACGCGCATGCGTTAGATTTTTTCAAATTTTTTTCACACAGGATATACTGTAGGTGATGATTACTTTTATTTAAATAATAGCAAAACGATGTTTATGATATTTAGTATTGTTTATTTATCACAAAATGGATTTCCACGCAAAATTATAAACAAACTGTCAAGATTGAGGTTATTCGACGTTTACATGACGTTTTCAAACTCGGACAGTGTTGCCAGATTTAGAATACTGGCTTGGGATTGGTTAAAAATAGTACATTCCCAGCAAAAAGTTTTGGGTTGATACATTACGAATCCTAACCGATTGTACTATATTTTCTAGCGTTAACTTTTTGCTCCGACTGTCGCGAAAGTACTACCTTAAATAAACTTTTTACTTAAAATGAATAATTTGTGAATAAAACGTGGGACCCTTCATTTTTGAGTAAAATGAGAAAAATAATTTTTAACAAAAGTGAAAAAGCATTGAATCTTAAAAAATATCGATCTTTGTCGATTTTATCCTTCAGAAATAAAAAGTAAACCAAATCCCAGGAAATTTTGTGCTTCAAAAAAGGTCTAATAAGAATTTTTGATATCCATTTTGCTCCCTTTATCCCGACACCTTCCAGCTTGAGACTCACCGGTTTGTACAAATTGTACAAATTTTGATGTACTATTTACCAAATCTATAAACATTAATTTAATACTGATAACTTCAGATTTTAAATAATAAACCAATGTAAGTTAGTTTTAGAGAATGTATGTGTTGTGTGTGAAATAAAACCACCACTTTTACGGCTTTTGAATGTCTAGTATGTTTTCGCCACACACGCTGCAGCTTTGTCACGATGACATATGAAAAAACATGAGGCGTGTGGACGCATTTTGCGTTGCATTCAAGCCAGTTACTGAACTTTGAAAACCATAAAAATTGGTCTGAAGAAGTAAAGCATTTCAACTCCGCAGCAAAGATCGCTTTTAAATGCAAAAAATTCTACAATATATCAAACACAACAAATACAGTCCCTCTTCAAAATTTAATCTCGTGCCATCATTAAAGTTGTTGAAAATTGCTGCCAAAAGTTAAGATAATTTTGTTATTCATTTAACAAAAACATGAAGGTACGAGTTTAATAAAAAGATAGGCATAAGCAATAAGAAAAATAACGTATAAAGGTGTGATGATCTAACCTATTGATGTTCTTGCCACGAAGTTTGCTACGATCCACGAAGAAAAAAATAACCATTAGTATCAATACTGGCCGATGAATCTTATGATAGTGCTTTATAAAGGAAATAAACAAAACCCAAAGTGCAGAAATTATGACTTATTATAGTGATTGCTAATGCTACAACTAATAAGTATTTGTAATAATTGAAGTACATAGTACAAAAAACCTTATGCCACATGTTTAAGAATAATAATTGAGTTTGTTTAAAAAGAATTCGACAAATCACCACTAAACATAATAATTCTTATCTTTAATTAATTAAAAATTGGAAAAACGTTGCAAAATCTACACTACTAAAGATGTTTATTTCCATAAAAACACAAATCTTAACTTCTTTAAATCGAAATGATTGAGCAATTCAAAATATATTTTCCACAATGATTGAAGAAGTTTACAATCGAAAACAATCACAAGAATTTTTTAAATCCTGTTCGATTGTTTGCTTACAACTTAATGCTTTGTTGCATCATCGATTACAAAACATTTCTCTAGTATTAAAAGCAGAGCATTACGAAATCAGTGAAAGATTAACGTCCTTAATGAACTCTTATTGTATTACTGTACTACTTGTATGAAGTTCTTAGTTTTCAAAATATTACTTTAATTTATTTTGAATTAAAAGATAAAGTTAAAACAACTCGAAATACTTATTGCGGCCAAAATGATGTTACTTACTTGGCTGGCAACTTATAAAGATAACCCTTTCCAGC
The DNA here is from genome assembly GCA_950108345.1 of Malthinus flaveolus. Classification (NCBI taxonomy): domain Eukaryota; kingdom Metazoa; phylum Arthropoda; class Insecta; order Coleoptera; family Cantharidae; genus Malthinus; species Malthinus flaveolus. The sequence continues at coordinate 72,072,978 of OX467285.1, forward strand.
ATCTGACCACACAATTATGCGATCTGCGGACAAAAAATCACCAGACATCCATCTTTCACCACGAGGAGCAAGATAAGAACACAACACGCTAAAATCTCCTAAAAATCATAAAACTCAAAAACTCTAGTAATGCACCCCTACAATTAATTACCTGCATCGTATATCTGCCAATATTTACTACATACTATCAGCACGGTTCGTTGATTGTAAGCACAGCATTGCATACACACCGCATTTAAACATCTAGTTTGTTTACTTTCATTTTCGTAGATCGGTTCCGAATGCTTGTTCTCGTGCCCTAAAAGACTCCACACTTTTACCATCCCTGTGGTAGTAAGTGCTAATACTACATCATCTTTACGTTTTGCAGGTCGTAACACCTAATACAAAATAAACTTATAAACATTGCATAATTATAAACGAATGCAACATACATGAAGGGCGCTAATCCAATCTGGATTTACTTTGGAAGATAGCATAAATAAAATTTCTAAACTAAAAGGATCCATTATTAAAACTTCCGGGTAATACCCATTGCAAAATAGTCGGACATCTTCACAATTACACATATGGTAGGCCTTAAAATTGTTTTACACAAAGAACATTTTCGAATTAAAAGCAAGCACTTACTTGTATATTTGTATGAACTTGTGACAATTTCACTACTTCTCTACATTTTCCATCGACTAAATCCCAAGTACACATTTCGCCAGCCTCCGAACTAGATACGATATAATTATTATCTTGAATTACAGACGCTTTCGATATACATAAAATTGGTGCCGTGTGTCCCACTAATAAACATCGCGGTTTCATTTGTAAAGAATCAGGATCCACTTGCCTAAAATATATGTCATTTATTTGTACTAATGATATTTGTGTAAGTTATTTACCATAAACATATATGTCCATCGTAACAGCCTGTTGCCAAAGTTTTTTGATCTTTCGACAAATATATACACGATATACAATGAGTAGGTGCTAATTTACCCCATAAAACGACGGGCACCACTAAACTTGTACCTGGCATCTTTACAAACTGGAAAAGTTAAGAACATAAATAAAACGTATAATTCGATACAAGTAAATTGCCAAAAACAATAAGTTTAATTAATCTAAATTAGTGTCAATTAAATTTTGTGCACACATTCGTCATATGACTTGCAGAGAATGAAGAAATTAATTAAAAAGTATTGTTATATTATTGATTAAATCGAAGTAGACTTAAATAAGTGAGAAGTCTCAGATTTGTTTGTAATTTGTGTAATATATGAAGATTTACAAATAACCCAACTTTTTGATAGATTTTAGGGCTTTTGTACAAAAAAAGCAATAATAGGTGTAACATGTACCTGGCGAATTCTCGTTAACTACGATGGACGGATACTAAAAGAATATATTACTTTTTTGATTTATAGATATGTTAATGGCCATTTCTATAATCAGCTGTTAAAGGGCACATCAAAATTCATTTCATTAATGTCATTTGTCATTTGTCATATTTGAGAAGTTGGATTTTTGACATTTAAAAGTCATTTTCCAGAATAACCAACTGTTCAAATCGTAGTTATAAATACTTAAAATATTCTTAAAAATATAATTTTTCCTTATGAAATTTAAAAGCTATATTTTTGCAAAAGTACCTAAACTTTTGTCACAAAATAAAAAAATTATTTTGGAAATTTGATAATTTCTATTAAATTTAACTTTTTACGTTGGTATCCTAAATTTAACTTGTAGTGTGAAATTTCGACATTTGGTAAGGAATTTAAAATTTAAGGTTACATTATAAATTTTATACGTTTATGAAATTGCTGCCAATATCTTGCAATAAGATCGTAATACAAATTTAAATTGAGTTTCAAAATAGATAGAGTACTGAATAAGTTGCGCAATTAAAATTTTTTTTTTTAAATATGAAATGTCATTACGATGTGTTAGAAGTATCGAGAAGTGCAGATGAATCCGAAATTAAATCGGCGTATAGAAAGTTAGCTTTAAGGTGGCATCCTGATAAAAATTTAGAGGACGCAGAAAATGCTAAAGAACAGTTTCAGTTAGTACAGCAAGCTTATGAAATACTCAGCGATCGACAAGAAAGAGCATGGTACGATAATCATCGTGAGCAAATTTTGCGGAAAGCTGATTCCGAGTTTATAGATAAAACTGTAGATGTATTTCAATACTTCACAACATCGTGTTTTAAGGGATACAACGATGCAGAAAATGGCTTTTATGCAGTATATAGAAGTATTTTTAGTAAAGTAGCCGAAGAAGATATTGAATTCATGGATGATAGAGAAGAATTTTGCGATATACCGTCCTTCGGTTGGTCGACAAGTGATTACGATGAAGTTGTGGGACCCTTTTATGCTTATTGGACAAGTTACAGTACTAAAAAGAGTTTTGTATGGCTCGACCCGTATAGTGTGCAAGAAATGAGAAATAGACGCGTTTTTAAAATGATGGAAAAAGAAAATAAAAAAATACGACAAAAAGCCAAGCAAGATAGAAATGAAGAAGTAAGAGCTCTAGTCGCTTTCGTGAGAAAACGAGATAAAAGAGTTCAAGAGCGCAGTAAGATTTTAGAAGCAAGAATTTTAGAAAACAGGCAAAAACAAGAGGAGCTTAGTAGAACCAAGCGTTTAGCACGTAGAAAAGAATTGGAAGAATCGAAATCTGAAGCAGAATGGAGTAAATTTGATAATGTAAAAGTACAGCTACAGGAAATCGAAAAACAGTTGGCTAAAGATTTTGGGGAAGAAATTTCGAATGAAGAAGACGATAGCGATTCAAATTCTAAAGTTGATTGTTTATATTGTCCCGCCTGCAATAAGGTTTTTAAAACTGCCAAAGCGTTTCAAAATCACGAGACAAGTAAGAAACACAAAGAAAATGTAGAAAAGCTAAAAGAGTCGATGATGGAAGAAGCTGAAACCACGAGCAGTTTTAATGACGACGAGTCAGATTTGGTAGTTACTGATCAAGATGATGATGAATTGCACAATAGTAACGATAATGAATCACACAAAAGTGAAGAAAATGACTCCCCAGTAGAAGAATTAATTTGTGAAGAATTTACTCCCGAAGAAATTGATGACGATCTGAAGATAAAAAAGAAACAAAAAAAATCTAAAAAAGTTATACAATGTGTTAGCGATCACGAGTCTACAAGTTTAAACGATTCAAAAATAAATAATTTGTCCGATAGTGAAAATGAGTTTAAATTTAGTTCATCGAGTAAGAAACAAAAACGAAAAAATAGAAAAAGCAAAGGAGCAGATAAAAATGTAACCGAATCGAAACAAGAAGATGCAAATTGTGAGACGATTGTAGAAGAATGCTCAGGTGTAGAAGTCGAGGTTGCTAATGAAAAAAAATTTGAAAAATTACCAACCAGCAAAAAAGGCAAAGAGAAAAGACATAAGAAAAACCAACTAGAAAACGAACAAGCCGATATTGATTTAAATCATTGCTGCGTTACGTGTAAAACAAATTTTAAATCAAAAAACAAGCTTTTTGATCATTTAAAAAAAACAGGTCATGGGGTGTATATACCTCAAAACGTAAAAGTTGCAAAAAGTAGCAAAAATTCTGTTAAATAGTTTCGTTTAGTAAATTATTATTTATAGCGTATTTATTTAACTATAAATAGGGGTAATTGCAAAATATATAATTTTTTTTAAATAGCCGTTTCTTTTATTTTAACAATGTCTTTGGAGTTTATTACTAATCGTAACATGTAACGTCTTTAATAAAGCATTAAGGAATACTACACGGAATATATATATATTTTTAAAAATATAAGTACAAAGTTAACAATATAAAATAAAATATTTGGCATAACAACATTGTAGAATCGTTTCTTCGACAATGTTAGTAACTATTTAAAAAAATAATATCAAATGTGGTAAATTAAGATTTTGTTTAACGTAGAATATACAATAGTACAATCAATTTTGGCATCTTAATAATTACCATAAATACATCACAAAAAGAGTACTACTATTAAATTTTATATTTAATGACATGATAGGAAAACTTATCTAATCAAAATAAAATGTAATATTCTAGACCTGTCTTAATTTCTAGATGATATTATTCAACACAGTCTCCAAACAGATAAGGAATATGAGGTAAGTTGGTATCTACTAAACAATAATTAAGCACCATTATAAAAGAACACAATGAATTCGAACTTTCTTAATCTTTAAGTATACATCTCGTATTAATTTTCTTAAAAAAATAGTATGTGACCTGCACCTTCATTTCCTTACAAAGTGCCTCATTTTGGAATCAAAAATATACCTATTTTATAAAAATACAGAGTCCTAACAATAATAAAAATTTCTTCCAAAATACTAAAACGTAGTTGTTCCGTCGGTACCTATAATACGTACATTATTACAAAAAGAAGATTGTACCGAAAAGCAATAACTAATACTTGATTCTAACGAAAACTTCCAGCTTGTTCATTATAAGTCTCAGTTACATGTCTGAAATGTCCAAAATGACGTACCTAATGAATAAAACAGAAATAAAAAATGAACAACATTGGTAATATGGTCAAACTGGTACATAGGTTTACTTACAACTTATAACAAGGAGACTTAAGTATAAAAAAAGCTACCATGTGGTGAAACATGTCGTGTTTTATTGTAATTGCTTCTCATTAATCAATATGAATTTTTCCAACAAGTAACGCCAATTTAATCAGTTACATGAACTAGCCAATAATAGAATATCAACCGTCCGACAACTCGAATTTCAATTTGATGACTGTATTGGACAAACTGTAGTTGGAAGTTTGTAATATTAATTAGTAAAACGAGAACAACTCTTATTTACTATAAACTAATGAGCCACTTTGTTGTAGGCTTTCTATATAAAAAAAGCTTAAAAATATTCTACAAAGGGTGGGCATTACTATAAACATTTCATTTCCCTTTCTTGGTCCTTAATAAATTTATTCGTTTGGTCCATTTGTTGCATGTTTCTTATAACATTTTGATTATGTTCTTGCGATTACTTAAACTAATGAGATTTAAATTCTTTTAATTTCAGTCGAAAGTTGAATTATCCAGCTTGTGAACGTAACAAAAGTTACATATTGGAAGTCCTTAAGGAGCATTTTACAAAAGAATCTGGAAGGGTTTTGGAGATATCATCCGGAAGTGGACAGCATTCTTCTTATTTTGCAGAACATTTTCCCCATCTCAATTTTCAGCCATCAGAATACGAAAGAACACTATTCAATAGTATAACGGCATATGTACGGGAAACACCTACAAAAAATATCAATGAGCCCATCGAGATTGATGTTACTCGTTCTTGTGAGACGTGGAATTTACAAAATGAAAAATTTGACTACCTACTAAACATCAATATGATGCACATCTCACCTTACAAATGTACTGTGGGATTGTTTGAAAATGCATCAAAAGTTCTAAAACCAGAAGGATTGTTGATTACGTATGGGCCTTACAGTGTTAATGGAGTTATTGAGCCTCAGTCGAACATTGATTTTGATCAAAGTTTAAGAGCGCAAAATAGAGAATGGGGACTTCGAGACATTAAAGATTTAGAACAATTAGCTTCAACTAACGGTATAAAATTACTTCACATTTATAGTTTACCGGCAAATAATAAGTGTTTGGTATGGAAAAATTTGGGCCAAAAATAGATTTTAAATTGCGTTCGACATAATTGCATTTACTCATTAATAAAACATATCTCAATATAATGTATCACTGTATGATAATATAAGAGAAATTGTTGTATACTCGTAATCCAAAAGGTCAATAAAAAGCTATAACTGACCGGCATTCAATAAAAACTATATAATATAAAGTGTCTTTACGTTACTTATACTTACCAATAATACACATTAAGCTAAACATATAAGCATATATCCTTCTTGAATTTGCTCTTGAACTTTGTCGCTACTGGTCGAATGCTCTGCCGGAACAGATAAACAAGCAGAAACAAAGGTTAAAATAGTTCCAACCGCAGCAACCCAAATTCCCCAGCCGAGACTGCAATCGCCTGGATAAAACGGCGACGCCTCTTTACCACATAAAGTTTGCACTCTATTAGTGCTCCACGCCATAGGATACAACATCACACCCAATATATAAAATAATCCTGAAAGATATCGGTAAAACATTAACACTTATTCTAACAAACCAAAATACCGGCAAATGCTTGAGTTGCTCCAGATAGTGTAAATATACTTTTTTTAAAAATACTTTGGAAACAAAAACTCAACACTCCTGATAATACGGTTAAAGCGACTACCGTTAATCCTAAAAATTTAAACATTTAAGACGTCACCTTATATAAATTTCATGGCACAAACCTAATGATATAAAAACCATCGCAACTTTCCAAGCAACTGGAAACACTTCGGAATCTGTAGCCAAACCTCGAAGTGCTATAGTACTACATAAAAATTCTTGCTTCGTTAGTTTACATCTGGTATAAATTCCGAGACTAGCCGAGTAAGTGAACGTATTGTTTCCAATTGTAGCTTCTTTACTTGGTGCGATTATCCATTTGGGACTCACAAGAGCAGATAGCATAAGCAATAGTGCTACCAAACTTACTATAACCCATAATAAACTTCTACCCGTTACTATAATGTAGCAGCACATTGTGGTTATTCGATTAACTCATTCTATACTGATTCTCCTTGTAGAACTTGTCCCTAAAACTAATACAGAAGTCAAACAAATCAAGTTACACAAAGTCACAATTAATATTCATTTGTCAATTTTAAAGGTGATAAGAAAAAATTTTATTAATGACAACCAAATCGAAAAAATCAGTTACTGATGGAAAAAGACCTTCGCGTCTCTCTAGAGATCGCTATTCGTCAATCTCAAAACGCAGAAGATCAATTACAGAGGAAGACGAATCATTTAAAGGAACATTTGAGAAATTCTGTGTTCGATTTAAAACTTCATATATTCCCGGAATTCATATTATACCATTTGAAATGCCAATTGGGGAATTTCCACCGGTAAATATAGCATACACGTAAATTTAATAATTGCCGCTATAACATGGTCATTTTTAGAATTCTGCAAACAATTCGGTAATGGGATCTCGATTCACAGCACCCAAAAATGTTAATCAAGAAAAAGAGATGTTGGGAAATTTATATTTAATTTACGATAATTATATGACGCCAACTATTTTAAATGCCATAATCGTGAAAAACAGTCTTATCGAGAGATCTTTACTAATCGTTTTAAGAAAAACCATTCAACAATTCGACACTCTCAAGACTCTAAAGTAATAATATGCAGCTTTCAAGTCTCTATTGACACTTTTAAGCCGATTTTATAACATTAGGTAACAACTCAATTGCTCTTTAGGTTAGAATATTGCAACTTAACGTTTCTAAATCTGCGAACTCTAAAAACGATTTTACGAAAAAACGAAACGATCACAGATTTGAGCATCAATGGTAATCCTAATAAAGTTCAAAACCATTTTATTCTTCTAAAGAACACCAAGTTAATCAATTTATCTATGCGCTTTTGTCAAATTAACAATAGAGGTATAAGTTTAATTGCCGAACAACTAAAATCTGGAAATGATCAAACATTATTTTCGATTAACTTGTCGAGCAATTTTATATCCGATGATGGAGTGAAATCGATCGTACAAGCGTTAAGAATAAATCGCGTCTTGTTATCCGTAAATCTGGCAGATAACTGGATAACCGATGTGGGCTGTATGTTGCTCATGGGCGTTTTAAGAAAGTTTGATTTAGAACACGAAGAAATTGTCATAAGAAGGAATAGAATAATGGACCACTTACTGAAGAAACAAGAACTGGTAATATATATTTTTTAATCCTTAAACCAACTAAGGCTTATTTAAGATTGAGGCGTATAAATTAACATTACTTCAAGAATCTGAAACGACGTCTCTGGCAAGTAAAAGTACTACACAGAGCCAAAAATTAAGCAGAGAATCTATTTCTAAACGTAGAAGACGTTCGAAAAGCTCAAAAAAAGGTATATCGTTATATTTACTACTAGAGACAAGATTATTAGATTATTAAATTAGGTTGTGACAAAATATGATTACGTATTTCAGAGCAGTCTCCTACCGGTTCAATTCGAAGGAGAAGCAGCGCATCTGATTCTAAAAGGACGTTTAGCGAAATCGATCTTAACGCAATAACAGAAATCATCGAGTCTCAAATGGTTAGAGATAAACATCCGTTCGTGAAAGACAGTTTTGCGGAAGATATGAAAATTTATTGTTTGGGAAATTTTAAGCTACTGCACTTAAATTTAGCCTGTATTGTAACTTTATCGTTTTTTATTATAATTTCACGGATGTATTTACAGACAATCGAATTACACCAATTGGAATGTCGTATATAATAGACACGTTGCATTACCAAGAAGCCACTTGTAGCACATTCCAAGGAATTTCACACATAATTTTAGAAGGTAATATTTTGGAGGAAAATTGCAACGAAATTATGGAAATGGAAAATTTGTTACTCAATGCTCATGTCAAAAAATCAATGTCTATCGAAAGTAGTAGTTCTAAAAGAAAACAATCGGCAAATAGCGAATTTAGTATTAAGGTGTAATCCTGTAATGTAACAAAGTTTTCAACATTATATGTAAACTCTCATAAAGGTGTTTCTAATTCGTTTATCAGCAAGTGAGTTTATTTCCCGGCTGCCACATCAACCTCTAGACATTACTATCATCGGTTTAGACCTAAAAAGACCTTTCAAGTGTCAGGCAAGTCAAAATGAGGCGATTGGGGTGCTATTTGAAGGGAAAGATTGATAATGGCAATGTCTGGTGTTTACCTACCAGTGAGGGGTGGAAAATGAACGCTCAGAATCTAATTCACAGCGGTTCAGTTAGGTACACAGACTGGACATATTCTGCCATGGACTCAAAAGCGGGCATTTATTGTACACAGCCCAGTGCAGAACTAAATTTCACACTCGGTCTGTATCCATCAGCCTTCTAAGCGGAGACCATAAATAAATAAAGTATATAGTATAAATGTTCCAGCGGAGACTTTTGCAATCTTCACATGTGGTAGGAGCCATGAGAATTAAACTTATGATGATAAATTCTGAATTTTTAATAATTTCAAGTTCGTCGCTGATAATTCTATGATTTCTGTAGCCAGTCTTCAAAAACAGGATAATAATCTGCGCACTGTATTTCTAATTTCTTCAACAAAATCTTACCCAGACTTGGAGACTTGTGGATATGTGGGTGTGGTATAACAAATAACGACTTAAATAAAATCGCCCAAATGCCAAAAAAAGCAGAACAAATGTCCTCTAGTTATTATTTTGTTATCTTAGGCCGTAGCGACAATCCAATATTCGAAATGGAGTACAGAAGTGGCAAAGATTTGATAGTAAAAATTGAGGTTATGTCACTTTCAAAAACTAATTCCAATTTATTTTAGAAAGAAGAGCATAGACATTTAAATCAATTTATAGCTCACGCGGCCTTAGACCTAATAGACGAGCACAAGTGGAAGACACATAATATGTATTTGAAGTCTGTCGATAAATTCAATCAGTGGTTCGTATCGGCTTTCGTAACAGCTAGTCTTATCCGCTTTGTTATGGTTCACGATAACAAAAACGAGGATGGTATTAAAAGCTTCTTCAACGATATGTACGAAGCTTATATTAAGCACAGTATAAATCCATTTTATGAAGAAAACAGACCTATTAAATCTGTTCCCTTCGAAAGAAAAGCTCAGTTATACGGAAAAAAATATTTAACTAGTTGAATTTTAAATAATTTCAAGTTTGTAGCTGATAATTCTATGATTTCTGTAGCCAGTCTTCAAAAACAGGATAATAATCTTATTGAGCACTGTATTTCTAATTTTTTCAAAAAATCTTATTACTCGCACTTGTGGATATGTGGGTGTGGTTTAACAACGATCCACGTAATATTAAATTAAAAAGGTATTTGTAATGTATTAGTCAAAAACTTGATTTTGATTAACAACAGTTTTAAATTTGGCGCCACAATAAATAACCTAAAAAAGTAAAATTCTCATCACAGATTTATTATTTCCTAATAAACAAATTGGATGATTAGATAGGCAAGGTACGTAATAAATTATTTTTTAAAGATAGTAACAAACCCTTAAAAATAAAAGTTTAATTTACTTACTGTTATTTTACAGCAAGTGCACACGTATTCAGTTTACACATACCATTTAACTTGATTTAACTCATCCCAAATTAAATGTTAATTACCATTTCAACGTTTCCCTATTAAAATGTATTATTAATGACATAAACCACACCCTCTAATCTAATCATGCTAATTATCAAGAAAAAAATTAGGGGCGCTAGTAGTAAACGCTCCAAATTTAAACAACAAAAGTTGAACTAAAATTTAAAACTCTAAAATGTGACATTTTGTTATCATGTTGTTATCAAATTACGGTAAAAATAGCTAACAAATAAGATTTTATTTAAATTTCAAATTTTGTAGGTAAAATGGCAACTAACTTATACAAAGTTTTTGTATATGGGACGTTAAAAGCGGGAGAACCCAATCACGATTGGTTTAGAAAAGATAAAACTGGATATTATAAATTTATATGCCACGCTCAAACAACAGAAAAATATCCTTTGATAATTGCTACTAAATATAATATTCCTTTTCTTCTTTACAGCCCAGGTGAGCTATGAAACACAATTAAATCTGCCCCCTAAAAATGTTTTGCAGGTAAAGGACATCATGTACAAGGAGAAGTATACGAGGTAGACGAGGCAGTTTTAAAAAATTTAGACATTTTGGAAGATCATCCAAATTATTATAAACGAGAAGAAAACGAAGTTCAAACTTTTGATAAAGTTGATACAAATACCAAAGTCTGGATCTATTTTATTAAAAAGTTTAAACCAGAACTTTTAAATTTAACCATGTACAAAAACTATAGTAGTAATGGTGAGCATGGATTGAAATATGTATCTAGGTATGAACGCAAGAGTACTTACGATCATAAATCTTTAATACTGCTTTGATTAAAAAATAATATTTTTAGTGAAGATGATAGCACATTGGACGATTTATTAAATGTGTAACATCGAAGTACATTAAACAATTATCCATATAAACAATGTAAATATTATTTGTAGTTGGTACGGTCAAATTAGCTCAAAAATCTCGATAAGAAAAAATTATGAAGTTAATAAAAAAAATGTAAGCAAACAAGTTCAATTCACCTAGAACCTCAGCGTATTACATTATGGTTTAATCAAAACTGTAAACTAGAATTTCTAAGACAATTGTTTCATTTCATTTTTATAGATTTAAACCTAGTTATAATCGTCGCAACCAACGTGTTAAGGAGGGTAAAAAGGGGTCAAAATTAGTTTTTTACCAGCATTTTGTAAAATATGTAATAGTTTTATCAAAAAATGTCATCAAGTTTTCTTTAATTTGCTCTTACATTACATGCTGTACACTGTACATTAAAATTAAAAATTAGCCACATAAAAGGTCTTCAATGGGTGGTGTTTTACACTTTTTAAAAATTACTATTTTTACAATTTAGTCAATGCAATGGCCGGGTGCAAATCAAAGTAAAGAAAGTTGAATAAACTTTAATGGGAGAAAACAGTGCAACACCGCACTTTTACGAATGGGCCGATTTTTAATGTACATTAAAAGAGCAAATTAAATAAAAGAAAATTTTAGGAACTTCCAAAAAGGGCCGATGACAATTTTCGATATTAACTTCTGTTTTCGTTTTTAAAACCTAATTTTATCGTAGCAATAATAGGTAATCACGATCATTGTTTATAAATTCATAAAATTGAGCTTTTCTCAGCATTTTAGCAATAAATAACGAAAATCTCGAGTAATTTGAGAAAATTTTATTTTGCTAAACGATTTCGAATACATTTAAATAAGAATATTCTTATTTTATTTACTGCAACCAATTATTTTTATATTTTCAACAAAAAGTAGATACGAATCTCAAACTCTCTCGATATAAATAAAAGAAGTAATAAAAGGTATTACAAAAATGAGTAGACCGAAAATGGGATGATGTGTAAACAGAAATATACGTTGATAGAAAATTTTACATAGTTTCAACTATTAAAATTATATTGAGAATTATAAACGCCACGTTAAAAAGGAATTAACAGTAAAAAAATAGTCTGTCCCAAATGGCCACTACACAACTTATTTTATAGTTTCCTACTACGTAATGGTAATACTAGCTATCATTGCTAAGCGTATTATAGCGATTCCCGAGATTAAGTTTTGGACCTTGATTGCTCGACATTTTTGTCTGCTCGGCGTATCGATGCGAACTTGATCTGTTGTGTGCGACTACCTCGAACGAGCCTTCGTTTCGATTTCTGTCAAAATAAAAGCATTATCTTCCGTACATATAAAAAGAGTCTCTAACTTACTTTCTTTGATCTGACTTTGAACTAGCAAGGCTAGGAAATAATTCTTCATTGTGTACGTCAGGCGCCGCTCTCGACCTGAGCCGACTAGCTTGTAAAGGCTGTTGTTGTTGCAGATTTCGCATACTTGGAGGTACATATGTATTAGATACGGTCGATGGCGGAGGTGCACTCGCTATAGGAACAGAATCAGTCTTTTTTTCACCTTCACCGCCTTCGGAATCAATCCTCTTCCAAGGGCCCGATTTTTTTTCTACTTCACTTCCGGTATCGTCTCCTTGATTTTGTTCAGGGAAATTTTCGATATTTCCGGCATTTCCTTCTACAGAATGTATCATCAAATTTCCGATCTTCAATCCTGTATAGTCCTTTTTTTCTTCTTCGAATTCTCTCCATTCGTCTTGTTCCTATTTCGAAAAAAAAAGATATTTTAAAATGGCCGACCCACAATAAACTTAACCCTTCTAATTTTGACATAGTGACATATTTCCACGTCATTGCCTGTAAAATAATTAATAAATCGAAGTTTACTTACGGGCACTGGAGGTCCACCTTCTTCGCCTTCTTGAGCACGTTCCTTTTTGGGCAATTTATCCGTCTTTTTTGCAGTGTCTTCCAACTTTTTTGCAACTTCATCGGTGGTGGCAAATTTTTTGCCTTTCGACTTCTTACGGTCTTTCTTGGCAAAAAAATCGTCCAAATCTGCCATTGTGTCTTTAATCTAAAACTAATTTTCTAAATTACTCTAAAATATATGCTTATTCGCCAACATATTGTAAAGATTCTTTTAAAAAATTCACGTGCAAAATAATGACACTCACCTGTCAACGCAAATTGCAGACCAAAACCGAAAACCTCGACGAAGATGTCGCTTTTAGTGATCGAGGTAATGTGAATGGCAGTAGAACGAAAATTTTTGTGTAGAGGTCTCTGTCCACTAATTAAACACGAAGCGCGCAAAAAATTTAAAACTTTGCAAACAGAAATAATTCTTTAACTATTCGTTATTGCAAATTAAAAGAAAATAATAATGAAAATTGTTTTTTAAAATACAAGTAGCAGTTTACAGTAGTAGTATTTTAATATTTTGGAGTAGGTTAAAATGTAAAACGTAACACATCAAAAATTTATAACAGCTTAATTCACACTTTCACACATAAGTACATCACAGTTTAAAAAGCTTAATTTATACAATTAATAATTATTTATAGTATTTCGTAATACTCGCTAGCACAGATAAAGTAAAAATAATATTAAAATTGCCCGAAATTCTTCCTACACCACCTCCATCTATTTTTTTAGAATTAGAATGATCGCCGTGCGGTATAATATTTTTTTCGTCGCGTTTAATATCTTCTAAAGTCTTTTCGATTGCTCTATTTAATGATCTCATTAAGGGAAAGTTTTCTGTACCACAATCTCCTCTAAAATCGTCTGTATCGAGCGACCACACCATAGCTCCTCCTAACTTATTGGTCATAGCAAGTTTGATTTTCTCAAATATTGATCTCTCGTTATCAAAACTAATAACTTTTTCTCCGTTGATTGCAAAAGGAGTCTGGGATTCTTCGTCCCAGTAGCTTTTAAATCCTGAAGTTACATTTTGTAACTCTGTGCATATCTAAAAACAATTACGTGAAAGTGCTTTTTTAACTAACTATTTTGGTTTTTGAGAGTACCTCGTTGTAACCCAAAAAACCGTCTTCTCTTGTAAAGTGTCCTTGAAATCCAACAGGCTTAGCAATAGATCCAAGTTTTAGATTTTTTGAATTTAACGCCGATAACGTGTCTTCTAGTACAAATGTTCTTCCATATAATGGTACTCCCAAAATTAGTTTTTCTGCAGACGCTCCCATCTTAATCATATATTTGATCGTATACTCCTAAAACAATTAAAATCGTAGCCGGATTGGAAAACAATATGTTTTTAAATCTTACCAAGTTTAATACATCAGAACTCTTCAAAGGTGCGTTTGAACCAGTTTTTTGATCCCAAGAGCCGTGGTAATCGTAACACATAAGATGAATGTAATCTAAATAATAGGACAAGCCTTGTACGTCATAAGCCACATCTATGGTGTCTTTTCCTGTACCAAACGCGGCAGTAAGGAGTAAATTGAACTTATTAAAAGCTGATCGTAGTTCCTGAATGCAAAAGTTAATAATTAAACGTTAATTTAAAAAAATGTTGTAGTCATTACTTTAACCAAGAACAAAAAATTTAGCTTATCATCTGGAGCACCTCCTCTCTTTCCGGGAAATTCCCAATCTAAATCTAATCCATCAAATTTGTATTTCCTAAAGCAGCGAAAAAGTAGTGGGTAGTTTTTACATAATTTATAATGCCTGTCCTACCTGATAAATGCAACTGCGTTCGCTACAAATCTTCCTCTTCTAACAGGATCTTTAACTAAACTCGAGTAATTTGCCGAACCTTCATTCCATCCTCCAATTGCGAGAGTAATCTTAAGATGAGGATAGCTTTGTTTTAAATCTACTATCCTATTAAAACCGCCCTTTCCATAATCATCCGTTAAGTCTTGCCAAGGATCTAAATTATTTGTTTATTTTACAAACTTAAAATGCAAGTTAAGCGTGTGTACTACCTAATGAACGAATGCCATCGTGTGTAACATTGAGGCCAGCAAATGCATAAACTATGTGTGTGCAGAGAGTTGGATCTATGTGCTCCAATTGGAACGAGCCTCTTAATGGTCGATATACAGACCATGTTGCTACATAACACACGACAATTTTTCCATGTTTTGGCCCTAGAAAGAAAATTTAACAATGCAATAACTAATAAAGAAAACTTTTAACGTGTTGACTCGTTCGCATTAAAAAAATAAAAGCCGTGGCAGAGGTTATACCTACTGACATTCATACGTCGAGTTTTGTTGGTCATTTTTAGAAGGTTATCAACTTTTAAATGGCATTTTTGAGTAAACCAGAACTCATTAAACAAATTAGATGATTAGATACTTAACTGACTCTACGAAGCAGCATGAAGGATTAAATGAGTAAACTTGAAATTTAATGTAAACTGATTTTTCTTTTAGAAAATATATTTACCCTGCCCATTACCCCAACCCTAAGTAAAAACAAAATTTTCAACAAATCGCTTTTCGAAGATAATATTTTCCTATCCGAGGTATCAAAATTAAGGTTTTAGCAACATTATTACGTATTAGATAAACATTATTTATTTTATTTGGAAAAAAATTGACTCAAGAAAATGTTAAATGTATAGTAGGTATATTAAAAAGTATTAAATTAACTTACCTGAAATAGCCAGGCTATTTTCAAAAACTGCACTTAACAGTACCAAACAAACACTTAAACAATAAGTCTTAGAAGAGATCATATTAAATATTAATTCAAAACCAATTTAGCTTTAGTAACGAAACTTTTAAGATTTCATACGCGTTCCGTTACAATTTACGCTATCTCCTTCTTTCTTATAAATATTTATTGTTAATGAAAGAGTTACAACAATCGGTGAATAGACTCGAGTAGTCGCGTCGTGCTGCTCCTTTCACTTTTGCACTTCAAATGGTCCAAACACCGCACCTCTAAGTTATTTAAATTTCACTTTTATAAATAAAAATAATCTTTTTTTTTTAAGATTAATCATAAAATTACGTATATTATTATAAGTTTCTTGTTAAAAGAACAACTTTTTAACGAGGAGTTTCTGTCAATAACTAAAAAATATACCCACATAAATTGGCGCAGTCGGATCGAATTACACTCTTTTAAAGAAAATGCTTTTAATGTTTTGATTGATTTCCTGTTGCCCATCCCATATATGGGTTGTATCATAAAATGCTTAGGTTTTGTTAGAAAAATGGATGTATAAGGATGAATTTCTGTCACTAAGTTTGCGCTCATCGCTTTTGGCGTTTCATCATGCGCCTTAAGCAAGAAGACGTGTGCATCATTAACGCTTAACCATTCAGAAATGCCGAGAGTTTAAAAATACAGAACACACATTCTAGTAATTGGGTCGCAAGCCCATGATGGTAATGACCATCTCCCACGCCGTTTCTATTCTGAGCTATTCTAAATGTTCTTCTCCGTTTGTATTTGTTTTTCCTTTTAGCACGCGTTAGGTGGTCGTAGGCGATAGACGCGTCCGCTGATAATCCAAAAGAAAAACTTGGACCGCAATCGGGTATCAAACCCAAAACTCCACGGTGTCGCCTAGGGTGCTTTGCTCACTTAAGTTACATAGGTCCTTATATTTCACGCGTGCTCAAGTTAGTCAAGAGTCACTGCAGTACTCCCCTTTCAAGAGACGTCGTTCGTGTCCGGGCTGTGTCTTCCGTTCTTACAACCGTGACTCGGACCTCCCCCCATCTAGGGCGACAAAAGGCGGCGGACATGCTTGCTGGACGGAAGCACTGCTGACTCATCACGTCAAAGTCATCATTTTAGCACGCGTTAGGTGGTCGTAGACGGTAAACGTCCGAGATGCGCTGATAACCCAAGAAAAAAACTTGAACCGGGATATTAAACCAGAGTTTCCACGGTGCTCTGACCACTGTTACCTTAGTCTTTGCAATTTCCTTGTATTTCACACTTGCTGGTGTTAGTCCGGAATCGCTACATACTCTTCTTTATCTCTCCTCCACCCTCCACGTCTTCATCTCCTCATCACACTTCTCTTGTCGAGAGAAGTATTGTCTTGTCTTGTATTGTCTTCCGATTTCCTTCATGGGGTGGTTCAGTATATTTTAATTTACAACCTTTTCTAGATTTTGCAATTTACTGGTCCACCATAACCACCAATCATTCTTCAATTGCAATTCTTTCGTTCAAGTACATGTTCCAGATCTTTATCAGACCTCAAGCCTTTGCTTAAAAGAGCTTGAAACTTATTTATATATGTATAGAGGTAGCGAGAATGCCACAACCAACTTAAAGTAGCAATTCCTCTCCCCAAAAATTTTTTAAATTTTGAATAAAGCCACAATTTTGTATTCTTAACAATATATGACTCCATTTCATTTTGTTCTTCTCTTAGTGATTTCGTTTTGGTCTCTTTTGGTGTTAAATTGATAGTGTGCACCACAGCATCATTGTGGCCATTTGAAACATTTTTAATTAAAATTTAAATACGTAATATACTAAGTAGTACAATTAAACACTAGTTAGTTCCAAAAAATTTAATCGTTATTATCTATTGCTAATGATAGTTTCAACCTATTCAGTCATTATCAAAGCTTAACTAAACACAAATTGGTGGTGGTGTGAAAATAAAATAAAACGAAGTGTCAAGTTACGTCCATATCAATCGCTTTACATTTTTTTATGATTTTATGTTGCATCTTCTGAATATTCTTCGTATTCACAGCTATACAGTACTCACGTTATAAGAAAATAATCGTATAGCTGTGCACTCAGTTAAAATTGTAGAGAAGGTAACAAACACTTAGCGCGAAACCAATTGCGACCAACCAAAGCTGCCGAATATATCCGATTATACATTCGACTTGTGCCGGTATTATTTTCTTAAAACAAGAGTACAGTATGTATAACAACTTTTCTTAATTGCAATATTCTTTAAAACGTATGTACCTACTCTTTTCCAAGTAGAATATTTATGTTTTTGAGGATGTTAACTTGGATAGTAGAACCAGCAGATTAAAATTCAGTTTTATCAGTCATTAGAGTCAAAGTGTTACTTTGATGTTGAAAATTTGTACAGAAATATAAAACTAGGAATATCAAAGCAATATTGTTGAAATAACACGATTGATAAACACTCGTTTGGTAGTACCAAAGTCCATCTATATTAGACTTGCAAAGTGAATAGGGCCAATTGAGACAAAATTTAGTTTCAAACTCCTTGTGGTATAGGGATTTTAGAGTGAATAAGATGTTGCAATAGACATCCATAGTAAGTCGAAGCTTTAATACAAAATAATGTACTTTTGAACGATTTGTAAAGAGGCACACGGAATAAACATTGTTATTCAGGTACAAAGTTCAGTTTTTACCTTCCTATTCTAAAATCCTTTTTAGTTAAGCTGGTAATACAAATATATCTACCTATTTGCCGTCATAAATCTTTTTCACAATATAACAGTAACAATCAAAAGAACAATGGAAAAGGTTATGCAAACTACGAGACGGTAATGGTAAAAATTGGGTATTATAGTACATAAACCCAATTATTACAAAAAAATTTCTTCTAAAACATGTCAAATTTAACATCTATTGGAAGTCGCACAATCACTTTATAGTGCTAAATTTCTAATATTTAAGAAAGCACAAAAAATTACTACAATCGGGTTTCCTCTAATCTAAAAATTAGAGATGCAAATTTTTTGGTGAACACCTTAAGCTATTAAAAATATTAAAACATCTTGTTCTCACAATTATTTAATTATTTTATTCCGAATCAGAATCATCTTCTCCACCCGATTGATTTTCCAAGCCTTGCAATTTAGCAATTAAGTCATTAGCAGGATTAAAAATTCCACTAGTTTGATTATTACAAATAGCGCATCTAGTAGTTTTCTTATATCGATCTAAAGCACATTGTTCGCAAAAGTAATGTTTACATTTAGTCACAACAGGGCTAATGAAACTTTTTCTACAAATATAACACTTAAATGGCAAATCCTCTTTATCAGAATCGATTTCGTATCTTTTGTCGTCGTTGTCATCTGCACCGTATTCTCCTTCAGCATATTCTCTCTCGAGTTGCCAACCATGTTTATAATCACTTCTATCATGTAAAAATTTACAACTATCTCCAAAACCACAAAAACCCGTTTCTTTATAATCTTTACATATATCAGGTTGGTAATCCCATCTCACTGTTGCTCGTAAGTTTTCGGGTGCTCGAATAGGTCCTTTTCGTACTAATCCTAAATTTAATTGTTGTAATTGAGTTAATAACTTTGATAAAATACACGTTACCTGAACTAGCATTGCCAGCAGCAGTATCTTTAGGTTTATAAAACTGGGCATAGTTGTTTATACCACGATAAAGTTTATCATCTTCTTGCCCTTCCAATTTTTTGTTTATTTCTAAACGTTTTTCAAAAATGGCTTGTGCATCGCGATCCTTTTCAGTTTCAATTTCCTATAAAATAAAAATAAATGTATAACCCAATATACAATTGATATTGATATTTCTACCAAAATTGCCGTTGCTCCTTGATCTGATGGTCCAGCAGACATGGCAGATTTTTTTGATTTGTAAGACATCATCACCATGTCGCTATCACTACTAGAACCATCTTCAATATTAGTTCGGGTTTTGTTAAATTTTGCCGATGAGCTGTGAACGTTTGGATTGTTTTTCCGTTTTCTGTCTGAACGCTTTATAACAGAGGACCCTTCTTTTTCATCATTAGAACTCTCTGAAAGACGAACATTAATTTCAGTACTATAGCCCCGAGTTTATAATAAACCAATGTAGTTATTTAGTGAAATACTAACCCGAAGATGTTTGTTTTACTCTCGATCCTCTACTTTTGAAACTTCGTTTTTTAAACAAAAAAGTGCACTTCGAGTTGGATTGTTCGCTACTCATTTTCCAATTTTGATTTTATTAGTACACAGCTTTAATCTTTTTATTAACTAAATAAAACTGATCATAAATTCATAAAATTCTCCCGTATTCAAGGTTATGTAGATTTTACCACGGAACATCCCAATATATATATATGATTTTACTGTCAAAAGTCAGACGCATGTAAAATTTTTACACTTGACTTGGGCCAATCCAGCCAATCACAATTCAATAATTATCCCTCCCATAGTAACATAACACCCGCGAAACCGAAACCAAAACAGATTTTTAGGTTAATTCTAATTTACTTTATTTTCTTTTCTTCATTTATTTAAAACATGAATATTCGAAACAAGAGTATACTAAATACACGGATATATTTAAAAAGTAAAGTTATAAACAGTGTTAAATTAACAGGTTACGAAAATGAACGTAAAGAAATTTGCGAACTCTTACATAAAACAATTATTGCCGGTGAATCGAATTCAATTTTATTGATAGGCCCTAGAAATGTGGGAAAAACATTAGTACGTTTCATGATACGTAGTTTTATTTAAGTTAATCACATTATTTTTAGTTAGTCAACGATATTGTAAACGAATTTCGAAACAGTGATGACTTCGATGCGAATGCGATATTAGTTCAATTACATGGCTTAATCCACACCGATGATCGTTTAGCGTTAAAAAGTATCACTACTCAAATGAATTTGGAGAATGCAGTCGAAGGAAAAGTGTTTGGAAGTTTTGCCGAAAACTTATCTTTTTTACTAGCGTGTCTCAAAACGGGCCAGAAAGAAACTGCCAAAAGTATTTTGTTCGTTTTTGAAGAATTTGATTTGTTTTGTGCTCACAATAATCAAACTTTGTTGTATAATTTGTTTGATGTTTCGCAATCTGCTCAAACACCTATTTGTGTGTTAGGTGGGTAAGCACAACATTTCCACATTTTTAAAACTAACATTTAGTTTACAGGTATAACATGCCGATTAGATGTAATTGAATTATTTGAAAAACGAGTCAAGTCTCGATTTTCTCATAGGCAAGTTTTAATGTTTCCTCAAAGTGAGAATTCTGAAAATTTAAATCATCGCTTAGATAAAATTGAGAGACTGCTTTTATTACCAGCAAGAAACAAAGACTTTCCTGCTAATTATGTGCTACAATGGAATAATAATATTAAACAACTTTTAAATAATAAAAAATTTCAGTCCCTAATACAACACTTAATAGATATTGGCTCTTACGAAAAAACGTTTACAAATATCTTGGTGTGTATTGGCATAATACCTTTGTGTTAGGCGTTAGTTTTATTACAAATTTTTTCTTAGATTATGGTTATTTCTAAATTAAACGACGAAAAAGTTAAGATAATTCTTGAAGACTTTGAAGACGAGTTGCAAATATATGAGAAAGATGACGTAATTCGTACAATTCAGGATCTTAGCGTATTAGAATTATGTTTAATAATTGCTATGAAACATCATGTTGAAATATTTGATAACCAACCATTCAATTTTGAAATGATCCACACTCGTTACACCAAATATATTAATTCAAATTCGAACGTACAGAATGTTCAAAGAACAGTCATGATTAAAGCTTTTGAACATTTACAGGTGAAGTAAAATTAACTGCTAATGTTACTTATAAAAGAAAATATATTTGTAGAAATTGGAATTAATTTCGTCCACGAGTATTGTAAATCGTTTGCAAAAGGAGTATCAATTATTTAAGTTGTTGGTAACTTCAAACCAAATATCTGAAGCAATTACAAAGTTCAATGGGCTACCTTCTGAAGTTGAGCAATGGGCTAGTAGTTCAATTGTTTGAAATTTTCAACATTTAATTTAATATTTTTATGTACCATATTTAACATATAGGTCATCAAGCTCGCCTGTTGTGATTTAGATAACCTCTTTCTATTTAAAATTCAAACAATTCATTTAAAATTACAGTCCGGTTATAACGAGTACGCTAGTGTCAGCAAAATGTGCTCACTATATCAGAGCGCTCGCTATAAAAGGTTTTGGTTATAACCAGTTTATTAATTATTATCTACTGTGTTTAGGCTTGATTAGAGCAAAGAACATAGAATTATCAGAAATCCTAAGCTTATGGGATCTCTGCGCCTTCTTTTAAACGTAGTACACCGGTGAGATTCAGATGTCGCTCCTCATTTTAGCACAATTTTTCGTATACCTACGTAAGAGTAACAAAGAGAGGTACAAAAATACATAAAATGTTTGTCTATTCTTAATTCTAACAATCTTAGGTAGGTAGCTAGCAAGAGGATTTTTACAATACTATTTACGACTAAGGGGCAAAGCTGCTTTTCTATTGTTATTTTATGATGGTTATATTATTGTCACGAAAGTTTTTGTTGATAGGAAGTTCAAAATCTTTGGTCTTTGGTATTATTAGAAAAAAAATATAACAATATTAATTTAATCATAATTTAATATAGATAAAAACCAAAAAAATATTTTAATTATACAAAAATCTTACAAATTAATGTAGTATAATATGTACAGGTACAGAACACAAAAATAAATAAGTAGGTAATCTAAATTTTAATACATAAGTAATAAGTAATAATCTAATTATAATAATAATAGTTACAATAATAATGAATTGGTAATAATTAATTACAAGCACATGAGAAATAATTTAAAAATAAAATTGCCGTGCCCCACAATAAGATCATCGCAGACTTTCACTACTGGAATCGACCATAGATTTTCTTCAAATTTTAAAATCAAAGTTAACGGTATGGACATATCAGAAAAAGAACGTCTTTTATTATTTGACGAAATTAGTTCAAAAAGAGGATTTTATTGAGGGTTACGAAGATATAGGAAACATCCGAAACGGCGTTGTAGCAAATCATGCTTTGGTGTTTATGCTCCGTGGAGTCATAAAAAATTGGAAACTTCCAATTGCTTATTTCTTTACGCAAGGCTGTGCAAAATCGGGCAATATAGTGTTTTTGAAACGTAATAAAAAATCTTCCGAATATGGGGCTTCGAATCCCCATATCGATCAGGGTTCCAACGAACCCTATACAAAAAATTGAGGAGTCCAAACAGCTCGGAAAACTTTACCGTGATTGGTAATCAGAAAATATAAGTAAATCTAAGTAAAATCTAAGTATCTATACACACACCTATTGTCTTTGTGTAGGTAGGTATTTGAAATTTACCCAATTTGGCCCAATTAAACAATAAGAAAATGTATTTGGTTTTTTAAGCTTTGAATCTTTTGATTTTTCATTTAATTACCTAATCGGTTATTTAAATAATCAGAACCCAATGAATAATGCTTTAATTACAATAAAATTTTTACTGTACATAAGAAAAGAAACTTGCATTTACACAGTTGTTAAACTACCTGGCTAAATTTACTGGGTCGTAAAAATATTATTTTCTTCAACTATTACAAAAGGATTAAAATACCATTCGAATAGACCTTTTTTAAACCATTTAAACTCAAGTTTGGACATACTAAAATTAAATGTTTCATCTTCTCACACTCTCGAAAGTACTGTAAACTGAGCAGAGACATCTGGAGCTCAATTGTGTTACTACACTTTAAAAGGTTTTAAAATTTTACATTGGTTGCTTTTTCTGATAATTCTATGTTCTTTGATTAGAGTAAGAGTAACACCAACAGACAAGAAACAATGACTATGGCGACTATATGTGAAATATACGTTTAAAATACGAGCTTAAACTTAAATAAGTTTATCATCATCATGCTTTATTTTAGAAGCTAACCGTTCGATGAATTATCAAATCTTCCTTGTAATCGCAGCAGTTAAAATTTTATTCAAGTATTAAAAATTGCTCGTTATAAGGGAAGTTATTCCATAGTTTGGCAAGGGAAATATGTTTGTTGTAACAGATCTGTTCATTATATCCGAGCTCATATCAGAACTCAAAATGTAGCAAGTTAAGTGGTGGATTTTTCGTTCCACGAGGAATTACTCACTGAAACAGAAAGCTTGCTATAAGCAGAGCTTGTTATAACCGGACCCCACTGTATATATTAACCGCCTTTGGCTCCCCCTCGCCATCGTTTTTTATGAATATCAAAATGTATAAATAGTTTACCGTAATATAGTTTACTATGAAAAAAAGTTTTATGAAATTTCTGAAACACTTCACAATTTATTTAACCATATCCCATCCTGATCCTAAAGCCAAAAAATTACGTTTCCTTTGTACAGGGTAAGTTCAAAAGTGAACTGTGGAGATAGGTCCTTCAAGTCTTAGCATTTGATTTTCAACATTTTATTCCAAGTTTTGAACTATTCTATGATGTGGTGTGGTTCTAGGGATAATATTATTCGATTCCATCTTCAATTCAAATAATAAATCATACCCTTTATTTCGAGACATTCTAAAAACTTCCTGAAACATTTTCAGAGTTTATTTAAAGTTTCTGAATCATTTTCGTTACAGATTATAATAATATAAATATAAAGGAGATATCATAGAATAAAATTACATTTTTTAGATTTACTACTGCAACGTAGTGAATGGTAGTGAACATTATTTAAACCTGAAAGTGAAATCTAATAAAAGAACGTCATTAATTGAAATACTGTATTTATATTTAAGAGCAAATAGTAAATCACTTAAAACTATAATAACACAATATATTTACCGTAAAATTAATAAAAACAGAAAATAATTAATTATTACTTTAATGACAATACTTGAGAAATCAAACTATTATTATTCTAACTTGAACTAATTAAATTTTTTTTTTATTATTTTGTTTTATCATTTTTTTCACTTTTTATAATTATAATAAGCTGGACCATATTCCGCACTAAATCTAAAAGAACTTATAAAACATTACCTTTCCTACCTGTTCATTTTAATAAAAACTACATCTAGATTTGATATGAATCAACTAATACACTCACTATACAAATTTGTACTAAGGTTTACAACGCTATTGAAGTCTGTGATAAAAGATTGTTCCGAAATTTATCAAGAGTAAACTACACACTTTTATTGCTATTATTATTCAAGCTTAAACTTCAAAACTGCAACATTAAACTACACACCTAAAACAACCACTTCTCAATGTCAACTGCGACAATATTAAAGAAGTTAGTCAATTGCTGAAACATGAAATCACGTTATAGTACACAACAAAAATTTTATATAAATATATCGAAAAGATCAAATTCTTTTATTTAAAAAACTTCAAGCTAAGAATGGTGACCGACGTTATAAAATTGTTAATAATTAAATTTCATTTCTACTTATACATTGTTTTCTAAGATTATGAACAGGTATGAAAGAACCGAGACTGCGCTGGGGGTCGATTACTCTATTAGGTACAACATGCAAACATTTTGATGAGCCAATGAAGGTGGCACGAGAGACGATGTTGGCGATAATACAGAAAATCCAAGGAACATGAAAGTGTGTACTAGTTTAGTACGATCTGGTCTATTTTGATCGAAAACCTGCAAAAAAAGCATTTTCAACTAATAATCTTCGTTCTGCCGAAAGTTTCGAAAACACAAATTACTTACCAGAATGACATGTTGACACTTCAATTGATCCTCGGCTGCTTCCAACAACGCAAGAAAGCTCTCGCGCGAACCTTCATTGGGCATTGATGCTGGCAATGCAACAAATAGATTGCGGCCGATCAGCACAGTATCCCAAATCTGACGAACGGTGCGGAAAGTTAGACGTAGTGGCGGTGGTCCTTCATTTGTCCCATTGTTGGGGACATCAGGACCACCACAGAGGCCCTGCGCCCAGAGACACGTTGAAAATATTGGCGTCAGAAACACTCGAAGCCGAGCGTTTACTATTTAACATGAAATCTTCCCTATAACAAATAAAAAAATCAGTCATTTTTAAAATTCTCGTTAATTTAAATTCGTAGCAATTATTGTTACCACAATTCGAAAACTAATCGATTCGCGGATTTAATTATTGTTTACAAAATTTTCAAATGCAAACATTTGGACTCGTCCTGTTTAGTCCAACAAAGTAAGAATCAAACCTAGCGTACGAGCGTTTAATTACCAAAACACATAATTAATTAAAACACATTAAAACAACTTTTACTTGTTTTCTAATTTCATAATGTAGAATCTTCTGTGGAATCGTCTGAGAGGTTTACTAACAATTAAAATTGGTTTCATTCCAAAAAACTTTGCGTCAAAACAACGCGTTATCTCTCTCAATTACATTCTTTATTACTAAACAAATAAAGCGTTTTAATTCAAAAATATTATTATAAATTAAAATAAAATCGCGCATTGAAAAATTTGTCAATATACTTGGTTACTGAACTTAAAAACGGCTTTCAAAGGCAATCAAGTTTAATTGTCCCAAGTCTACCCTACAACCCTACAACCCTAATGCTTAAAATAATGGGATTAATTTGCTAATTAAATGTAAATTAGGGTTGGATTACGACGATTAGAAAAATTAACTTTTTGCCGATACATAATTATAACTATAATTGTGATAAAACGCAATACCCATCGTACCATCGTATTATTTTTAAAAATCCGTAGGTGTAATTTGCGTAATTTAGCCATAAACATAATAGAACATGTCCAAATTTATCCTAACGAATTACATGCAATCACCAATTTTTCATTTACTCTAGCAATCAATTTTAACAAAACCCCAATTGATTTTTTTTAGTTTATTGATCAAACATCAACTTCATAGAAATAATATGTAATAGGTACAGGTAAAATTGTGGACTCACTTTTTTTCCGCCATTGAAACTCTCAAGAAAACTCTTTGTAAAACTGAAGAGACGATAAATTAAACGACATTGAAAATGAAAATATTAAACTAGGTATAACAACAGTTTAAACTTTTATCAATTTAATGTGCAAAATGTGATCCTTTTAATCTACAGGTTACAGGTATATTTTATTACAGCTGGAATTAAAAATGTTCTGATTTTACATATTTAATTTAACTAATGGCACTCTTTCTCGTTTTATGAAAATAGTAAAACGTAATTCGTAGTAACAAAGGTCAAAAGGGGAGCCTCAAATGATAATAATTAGTACAGCGAAGAATAGTAAGCTGTAACAATATGAATTATATAACTTACAAATCAGGATTAATCATTAATAACGGCATTTTTAATCTGCTAATCATGAGCACAACTTTGTTATCACTGGAATACAACACACGATAGTTTGGACGTTACAATTTGATGATCCTTTATTTAAGTACAGAAATATATCTTATCAATAAAAAATGTAACATATAAATAACCCAAGACGTACATAGACTTCAAAACGTGATAAGTCCATTTGTAATCTAATTTCATCCATATTATTCTATTTTAACGAGTGGCAGTTTCCGTAGAATTGACTCGAAACATTTGAAGTGAATTGGGCAACACGGGATTTTAACTCATTAGATTACTAATGCCTCGTCAATAATACACTTGCGTGTAAATAAATCGTCTCACTTCACACTTTTTAATACATATTTTTGGCTATTAGACGTCAAATTTACAAAAATATTTGGCTTGTTCGAAAGGCTGCTTCATAACCTTTAAAATGAGCCAAAATTTATTAGGATATGCTCTTTTAGACCAAGTGAAAAAACTAAAACCAAAAACAACTCGTGTATTTGCGTAATATCCATTTTACGCACATTTCAGGTTTTGTTATTTAGACATTTCAAGTGGCACTGTTGCATAAATTTATTTATCAGAAATCAATCAGTGATAGTTTTTGATAATCTTGTAAACAAGTAAAATGGACAGTACACCAGAAGTAGTTGCCCAAGCAGTTCACGTAATCGAAAATGGACATAGTGAACGAGATGTAGCTCACGACACGCTCAGCGGTTCAAAGAGTGTGCCAAAGTTTTGAGGAGACTGCTTCCTTTCATATGCGACCAGGAACGGGAAGAAACAGCCGCTTTGCTGCATCAACAATGCTACAGAACCGTCGACTTAATAGAGTTCAAGTACAACAGCTCCATGGGGAAATGAGGGTCCGTTTTGTTCTCCTCTGAGACCAGGATTTGTCTTTTCGGCAACGATGAGAGAAAAAGCGTATAACAGCGACCTGAAGGGCAATTTGCTGAGTGCTGTATCCACGAACGGCTCAGTTACGGCAGCAATTTGTACATGCATGCTCTGGGATGCAATTTCCATAAAAGCTCAAAGGGATCCTGTTTTCATAGCTGGAGTGGCCCGTGGTCCCAATAGAGAGAGCAAGCTATCGAGTCTATCCTATAGCTTATGCTTGGAGTAGAAGAACAGTGTGGCATAACATCCCCCCAAGATATGCCAAATTGTATGCAGGATTTTATTAGGGCAGAGGGAGGGGGCAACACGGTATTAAAAATAATGAAAAAAATGCATTCAGTCAAAGGTGTGAAATAGGTCGATTTATTTGCACCCAAGTGCAGATACAACATGTTAATGAATTCAATGTGATTCAGAAAGCTTCGCATTGTTCGGAAACCTCCCCGACCGACTTTTTTAAGTTGTTTGGTTTAATTAAGGTTCGATAGTAAATACTAGACTTAAAATTCAAAGAGTATGTTTCTTTGAAACCGCCTGTAAGTTGATTAAATACAGTAAACAATTGGTTAAAAACCGTTATCACGAAAGAAGTCAACAAAATTTGCTGCAACTAAAACTTTTGCTCCGGTGCTCCGTAGTACAAAAATGCCAAAATTTGCATTACATCGTGCTAAAAAGGTAGTAATAGAATAGTAATTTTATGTAATCATCTAAAATCTAAACGGTTGGAACACTACCTAAAAACATTCTAACTGGTAATTGGTAACAAAATTTTAAAAAATTATTTTTTTGTTTCCTACAATGCCACACCTATGATACCACGTCTACAAGAGATAAAGAAAAATATTTGTAGCTTTTGTTGAAATATGAAATGCTACCTAAAAATTTTCAACATCATGATCATGTGTCGTAAAACTCCACGAAAATGTAAGTTTCTGGTACTTTGACTTTCTACTGTTACATTATTGACCACTCTTCCTTAAATTTATAGTCAAAGGTACTTCAAGAACTGCCATATTTTACAATTATACTGTAACAAAAAACCAAAACAAATTGATTATTTCATTATTTGCAATTGTAAATAAGCTGTATTTCGTATTCGACGGCTAGACTCGGAGAATGGAAATTTCCATTATGCAGTGGACCAAACAAATAACAACGGCGTGCAATTGAAGAATGTACTTTAAAATTACTTGAACGACATTGATTATTGCATTTCTACATTTAATCAACCTTTGAGATGGAGGTTTTATCGGCAATTATCGTCAGCATGAATGTCTTAAAAGTTATCACGAGTACACGAAATGAACTTCCAACACCTACATAATCGTTATCAAAAAAAACAAAAAAAACAACGATAATAGCGCTTCTATTTATAAATCCCAAGAGAAAACGAAAAATAATAATCTAATAGTTATTATAAACAACATTCTTATTCCTTATCATTTTGTATACCTACGTAGTAGCAGAGTAGCACGAAGAAATTGGGAAAAATTATTACATCGAAACCCAGTCTGTGGCAACCCCAAAGCTGAAAGCTTTATTGAACAATATGCACATATAAGTTTTAAAATACTTGACAAGAGTTCGCATTTACATTATATTCGATTAACAAAAAAGTGGGTTATTGATTGTAACGCACATGTCATAGTTATTACGACAATGTCAAATTGTACTTACGAATTACGACTTTTCAGTATTGCAGGCATAGCTTCAAGTTTTTTACTTAATATATTACTTTCCGAACTATCTGAATTATTTAATGCTTCGGTAGCACTTATAATCATAATTAACAGAAAGAAATTAAAGCACCACTACTTCTAGTTCACTGTTACTTTGGTGAATGACACTTGAAATTTATCACATTCCTTTGTTACGTACGTATACTGACATAAACAGAAGATAGCCCCACATCTGATTTATGGTTTAATCTGAAGTTGGCTTCGTGAGTCATATAAACATCAAAACATAAAGTATCTAAATGTACAGTGTAGTGCACAATAATTTCATTTGTAAGTCGAACGAAACTTTATTTTTTATTTAGATTGAGATTTATTAGAAAAAATAGTCTGATACGTCGTGGAGGAGAGAATCAAATATATGCAAATACTTTGTTGCAAACGGTAAGACGGAAATTTCTTAGATTAAAAAAAAATTGAAATTAGAAAATCAATTATTTTCAACTCACTTATATTAACACAATTAAAACTGTTTGCTTTATGCTTTATTTCCAAACCACAATATTATAAAATTCAGTATTTACATAATAAAAAAAACTTAAAACCACATAACAATAAAAGACAACTAATATTTCAAAAACATATTACTAAAATATATTTTATAAAAATTCATTTAAAACAACTATTCCACTTACTTCCTATGTAAAAATTTATGCATGATAAAACTAGCTATAAAAGGCCATGCAATAATAAAAGCTACAAAGTGAGGAGAGAGACTATTAACAAGTCCATGTTTACTTTTCACAGCAATATTAGTTTTATTGGAATTTTCTAAAATACCCATTTGAATTTTTAATCTTTCCATATCGTTTTTCAAGCTTTCGACAGTTCTAAAAATTTCTTCAGATATATCAATAGTATTATGCGTTTTACTTCTCGATCTTGATTTGTAATCTTTATTTGGTATAGATCCATTCATGTAAATTGATGTGTCCGGATGTGAAAGACCATTAACTAATCTTCTAGGTTCTGGTATCTAAAAAAAATTTGAATTAAAAACTCAAAATTGTGAGCTTGAGTGTCAATGAATTCTCCCCTCTTTTCTACTTCTTTCGCCCATCATAAAAATCAAAATTATAACATTTTCAAAGTTGTTCTTGTAATTATTTTACAGAAACAGACTAAATGAGCCGATGGTACCAACAACATTCAATGTAAGATCATGGTGATCTGTAGTTTACTTCAAAACCAGTTTACGGTAGAACTGTAGTAAAGTTTCCAGTCACGGCTTGGGAGCACGAGAACGTCGAAATAGCACAGTTTAATGTGAACTGATGGTCAATAGAACTAGGGTTCAACGAAGTTTGGTACAACTTGCCCAATAAGAAATTATTCAAAATTAAATACTTTTGGCATTGTTACAATTTACTGGATATTAACAACATATTAGCTTTCCACTCCCATAAAACAAAATAGCGATTCACCTTTTTCTCTAATAAAAATTTTATTACTAATCTTTTATTTATAAGCACCCAACTCTAACAACCAAATTAACAAATCAATTATGACCCTTTAAATATTGTAAATAAATGTATCTATTGAATTTTTGTATGTGCCGGAATCGTTTCCCATACTGTATGCTGTTCGCTATTTCATTGCCTTTTTCAAGTCAACATACAGCTAAAACGTAATAGACTAACTGCCATTACCACTATAAAAATAAGAGATGGTATGTAAAACTGTATCTTTAGATATAATTCTTGTAATGTCAAACCTTCCGTAAAATACTTCTGCAAATCGTTATGGGATTAATATTTACTAATTTAATAGACCCCCTACACATCTAACACATTAATTACTAGAGCTCTCAAACTTATCAAAGCTACATTCTTTGTTCAGAACATAATCTATTAAAGGTGGTTTGTGGTTTGTCGAGTTTCAAGTATTGAAGCTTGAAAAACGTTAAGAACAATTCCTACCTCAACAGAATCGATGTATTCATCATCGCTATAATCTGATTCGTTCAAACTTCCATTTGCGACAGTTTGCAATGACTCCATATTAGATCTGCTAGGAGAAGCATCCCTCGAAACTGAAAATACACCTTTTTTAAAAGAACTATTTACACAAAATTTTAAAATTGATTCATGATCGAGTCGGATAAGGAAAAGAACAAACTGTCGTATCAATAAAAAAACTTCTTTAATACTAACTGTACGGCGAATTTGACTGTGAACGAACTCTTTCCATAACATCTCCTGCAATAAGTTCTAAATCGTCCATATTGATATTAATTTCCATTTCTTGTGTGGGCGCTTCGAGGAAGTTGGCTACTGTATCAGAATAACTCATAGTTTCAACAATACTAGAAAAATGAAATATAACAATCGCGCAATAAATTGCGTCTATTCAAACTGCTGTTCAAGTTTGAGAAGCGCCAAACCGGGTGATTTTAAGTAAACTAATGCTCACCTATGCAATTCGTCGACGTATTTCTTCATGGCGTCCTGTTTAGACATATTTCCCAATATTTTATAAGCATCATATTTAGCTCTTCCGACAAGATCCCAAAAAGGTGGACGGGACCCATGACAAGGTCCTAATGTAGCTTGTTTAAACAATCCATAAAATCTTAACATCAGGTCGTTACTAGGTTGATATGATCCTAAAAAATTAATATTCAGACTTCTGCAAATTTATTATTATAAGTAGGAAATAGTAAATTATCAACGAGCGCGTAATGATAGCGTAATGGCACTAATGAGGAGGTATTTAGAATTGCCACACGAGTTGCAGGCAAGTGGCGTAATGTTAAAAAAATAATTTGTAAGTTAGAGGCGAAGCCGGAGACTATTTAGTTCAATCCATAAGACAACTACTTTGGTATTTCAGCTAAATTTAGCCGATTAGAGCGTTATGGTTTCAGTTCAGTTGGTGAAAATTAGAGAATTTTTTTAAATGTGGTATTTAATGTCCGCTCAACTGCAGAGGTTATTTACAGACGGGATCTACAGCTTTAGGTGGGTTCCAAACCGAGAACATTCAGACCTGGATTCGATGCCGGCTCGCTCGGCCAACCTGACCCCCAATTAGAGGATTGCATTTAAACCTTCTTTTCAATTGGTATTGGATTTCATAATCTGGGTACTTTGAAAAACATCCTTCCTTCTATAAGGAGGTTAAATACCAGCATTCGTAATAATTTTTATTTAACGTCTATTGTTACCACTAATTGAATTACTTTCATTTAAATCACGATGTTACTTAATCGATCTTGATGAAAAGAATTATGTTCTTTTATAGTTTCAGCTTATGTAACATTGTAACAACAACAATAAGCTCAAAGTTTGAAGAAAGTAAAAAAGTAAACCGGTATTTTAATTAATTTCGAACAAATATTTGGAAACTTGCAAATTTTGGTCAGTTAAAAAAATGTTTTATTAAAAAACCTTTTCCTGCCAATTAATATAGGTATGTAGAGTACATCAGAAAACCTTTAAAAGTCAATAACCGGAGAAAGTACCAAACTAAGAAAACAAACTAGCTGTATACAAGTTTTTCGCTCTACATTAGAATCGCCATTTATATGACCTCAAATTGAGAATTGAAACAGCTTACCCGACAACCAAGTACATTAATATTAACATAACTAGAAAAATGGAAGCATTTTTATTTTCTACACACAAATTTTAAAAATTTTACCCACTTCTGATCTTCTGAAGAAGAATTTTGTATAAACCTTTAGTAGGAGTATCTTTGACATGAATTAAAATAAAAAGAAATTTAAATACGATTTAAAGACACAAAAGATTTGCACAAAATCCACGCATAATTAATAGAAAATAAGCGAGTAATTGCGCTTTGGTATAATACCATAGATGATAAAGTGTATTATCATAGCCATTATTAATTATTACTATTAATGGTTATACCAAGGGCGCGAAATCTCCAATTTTTAATAAATTTTAGTATTCGATTACTACAATTATTTTAAGCGACTCAGGACCGTCTAAACAGCATTACAGGTCAAAATTGAGAATTTGCGAACGTAAGTATTTGCCAAACAACTTATTATAGTTGCAAGTTGCCAATAAACATCTGGAGAACGGCCGACGTAGAGTTGACCCCCAAGTCCTGAAAGACCTCACCTTTGCACAAACTAGAGACTACAGACCCACCAGTCTCCTAGCCACCATGGGAAAGATCACCGAACGCATCATCCTAGCCAGACTGAGCGAGTACTCTCAAGAAGCCCATCGAGTGTTTAGAGTTGCGAAATTTATCACAGCTGCCACCGACAAGAAAGATTGCGCAGCTCCTTCAATAAGGCATGGCAAGAAAGACTGCTCTACAAGATGGACTCGGGACTCCGCAGGTTACCCATTAGGCTACATTCAAACCATAGCCTCCTTTCTCTCCCGAAAATCCTTTCGCATCAAAAATCCGTTCTGGAGTCCCGCAGGGAGTAGTACCCTCACCTCACCTCTTCTCCATATTTACAAGCGATCTGCCCAAAACGTTGGCCACCTCGCTTCAGTGCAGTGCTAGGCGGGAGCAGGGAACCATGTTTAGTCCGCAGGCGCCTCCAAGAGGCGACCGACATGCTCCAAACTTGGTTCCGGAAGTGGAAAACCGCTGTACACGGGAAAAAAAGGGCGGCTGTCTTTTTCTCGAAACGAAGCACACTGCATCGGCCGAGAAAGATTGAAATCTTCGACAGAAGAATTCCGTGGCAGGAAAAAGTCCGATACCTACGTAACAATAGACAGACATCTTAAGTCTTAGAAGCCACACATCGATGAAGTAGCAGCGAGGGCAAGAAGCGCCATCAGCACACTGTATCCACTACTCAGTGGGTCCAGTCTGGACCTCCAGAACAAGCTGCTGATCTACAGAGCAGTTATTCGACCGATCATGCTACACGTATCCCCTGTATGTGAATACGCCGCCAGGTCACAAGTTGTACAAAACAAGGTCCTACGCTGCCAATAGCGCCACCGATTTCCAAGAATCGCCCATAGCAGACAAAATCTACGGAGCAGCCGATTATGACATTCGAAATACGATCCGCAAGAGACCAACGCTGGCCCCCAAACCTGACAAAGTCGCGTCAAACAACGAATCATAAATAGACGAAGGAGGTAAAGAACCACAGGTTCGCGTATTCCACAAGAAACTTAAAGATAAAAAGCAGTGCCAATAATTATTTCTTCGACCGTACATGGAGTGTACGTGAATTGTGGAGTGTCTCTCTCACAAGTTCATGAAAAAGCTTATACTGCTCGAGATGCAGAAATCCTTGTGAAACACATTAGCCAGATGTTCAAGAACCAATAGTTTCCAATCCATAATTAAGCTGCAGCACGTTTTGTAAGATCAGAGTGCAGAACAGAAATAAATGTTTCTTCTCAAACTTTTCATTTTTGTGTAAAATATCTTCCTCGGTCCTCGGGTAAGGGTACACTTTACTTTTGCTCTCGTTATCGTTATCGAATGGAGACCCAGATATCATGCTTATTGAAGTAGAAGAAGACCATCAACAAAATGGATGGTAACAGAAGAAGCGAATGGTGAAACTTATGAGAGGGCTATGCTCGACAGAGTGGACACAGTCGAAACATTATTAAGCTCTTTCAATGCGATACTTTGAAGGCAGCGTCAACTATGAAGATTTGGATCGATTTATTTGTAAAAAAATAAATTTAGCTCAACCATCATATTTATTGTGTCAGAGGTCGGGAGACAAACACATGAAATTATTATTAGTAGGTATAGAAGGTCCTCTGTCAGCTGCTTAATATTTACATTGAACAAATTTTTTTTATAAATTAAATTAGTTTTCTATTGAAGCACAAACTAAATATAGTTGTTATTGAATGCTATCAGCACTTAATATTAAAAAATTCCAGATAATTAACGACCATACTTTCGAAAGTTAAGGATTTTTAAAATTAAAATATAATAACTGATAACTTGTGAACTTGACAAGAAGACAACAAAAAGTGTGAAATTTAACTTTTGAGATAATATTATAGCAGCTCATTATTGGTCATATGCTCGTTTCTCGACACGTACAAACAGACAATCACAATGTACATATTCATTCAATCAATAATTTGCCTTTACACCTACAACGCGCAACGTGCAACTTGGATGCAACGTGGATGCCTTTGCAAACCTTAAGGCTCACACACACGCTCCTGTTCTGTTTACCTCTCGTTTTACTTGTATTGTTTGTAATACACGAGGGAGCATGTGTATGATCAAGAGTCAAGACAACAGTCTTGTTAAAAACAATGTACTACTTCAGCGTGACCATAGCTTTTATTGAATCGTCTGCGGTCTGCACGCACAATGTGTTACAAACTTTTCAACGAGCGTCCACACTTGTTGCATTATACACGTTGCTTTAGCTTTAGACATCCTTATCCTTAAATATTACTCTAAGCCCAAGTTACGAAGTTACAGATCCAATATCCAATGAAACCCCACCCCACCTACTTCCCGCAAAGGGAAAAATGAAGTAATAAGTCTGAACCCGTCTGAATCGTTCTCGGTAATGACTTGCAAAAATTAAAGTAAATAACCTTTAGCGCTTCCATTATAAAAAAAGTGTTATAATTGAAATTTTAAATAAACAATAATGGTTTGAATTTAAAATTTAAAAATGCCCGCAATGCCCAATGATATTTTTATATTCTTCTATGTTGATGATTTTATAATTTTCTGTTACCAGAGAAAAACACCTGCAAACCTCAATCTCAATCAACTTAGCTAATTAGAGGTCGAAACTAAACAATTAAAGAATTCGCAAACTTTATTCCAGGACATAAGAGATTTTAAATTCTTCCCTACAACCTCATATTGCATACTGCCCTGCTAAGGAAAAAGGCGGCAACTGCAAATGTACAAGTTTCGAGTAAACCGTAAAAAACTTTGAGTGCATAATCTATAAACTTTAGATAAGAATTTTTTTATTTTGTTGCTCACATATGACAAAGTAAACATTAATTTACTTTTTGGAATATGATATACGAATTAATTTGTAAGTGTGGTAAAAATATATCGCATATTGCTTTTATTTTTAGTAAATCGATTTAAAGGGTATAACCTATAAGTATCATAAAGGCGGTAACTACCATTTTCTTTGTAATTACTGCCTTTTTATTACTTATACTTTGATCTTGCGACCAATTTCACAAACATGGTTTGCAATAATATATTTTGTTTGGTATTATTAATTTATTACAAAATGTTATTGAAAAGTAAAGAATATAAAATATAAACAGGAAAATAACAAGTTATTCGTCTTGGGTCTCATTCAGGTCTGCTACATCATCTTCTTTCAGACTTTTCCAAAATTCCAACCTGCTTGCTGGCATCAATGGACACAGCTTTTCTAAAATACCAGTTTTCTTCGCTTTGTTGATTCCTCTATTGATTTTTCTTGCTTCCGGAGCAGAAGTTATACCTAATTTCATAGTTTTAGAATTAAGAAAATTTAATTCTAAACAACTTTCGTTAAAATTCTTCCAATACTTAAGTGTATTGTGACCTCTCGTTGCAACAATCCTAACCATATTATTTAAATAAGGGCGAGGTTCAGTTTTTCTCAACTTCACTTGAGAGGCGCAATCCTTCCAGTCGTGGAAATCTTGAATTGCCATATCCTTAATATTGACTTTTCCAGAATTGGCCTCTTGTACTGACTGTTTGAAATCATTGAAATCGTAGAGATTTCTCTTTTTCATAGATTGCTCGACCTGGTGATGGAAACTGTCGGCGCTCATAAAAGTATGGCCTGGCTCAAAATATTTAATATCAATCTCTTTAGCATTTATTAATGTCGAATTTACTATATAAATTAAATACGTCAAGAAACACCAATTTTTATTTTGCGCCGAACAATTGTCGAGCCATAACGTTATTTTAATCGCATCTCTATTGGATAGGAAAAATGCATTAAAAGCACTAATGATGTCTTCCTTTTTGCGTCCTGCTACTCCTTCATGCCATATGGCAGCGATAGGTTTTAAAGTTGTTTGCTTTGTGCCCACCGGAACAAAGCTTTCATTGAATAATACAATCCTTCGTGTAAATATCACAATTTTAAATTGGTCTATTCTTGGCAACATTATGACCTTCTGTAAATCAGCAGAGTAAACCACATCATCGCTATTTCTATTTTCAAAGTTTGCATCTTGGCGATACATTTTTCTGCAATTATCAGCTCTCTCAATATGGTTCGAGTATTTAGTACATTTTTCACAATCTGAATCTAAACTGTCCTTAGTGTGGCCATGTTGGGAAAATATTGTGCATTCCTCACACTCCTCATTTCCAAGTTTGGCGAAAGAAATATTTAAATCTTTTACTACACTTCTGTAAAGATCATATGAGCAGTAGTGGTTTTTATCAGGATTTTTTTTAATATAATCTTTATACATGAAGGTAACTGAAATTTCGCTTGGCAAGTATCTTCGTTTTGGCGCATGTTCTCTTCTGTAATGTGATACACAAGGATGAAAACTCAATATATGCTCCTGTATCGTACATCTATTAACTTTTTGAGGATGCGACTTTTTTCCTAAAATGAAACACAGCTCATACATACAAAAAATGAAATAGATACGATTCTTACCTCTCATGTCTGGTTTGGGAGCAATATTATTTGCATTTTTTGTATTGGACAATGCATTAAAAACGACTTTATCATTGCTAGATTTGAATCCAAGGGTTGTTAAAAAAAATGGTTTGCAAACCTGAACGTTTTCGCCCTTCTCGTTTTTTAAATAATAACAATGACTTTTGTTCCTTGCAGAATTACTAGATTTTTTTCTTTTAATTTCAAATGTTTGAGTATTACTTATTATAAAGTGTCTCTGTCCAATCCAGTCCATTTTCCAATATTCATTGTTTATGATTTCCCTCTGTTTTTCTGACATATTTAATTTACATTTCTTTATGCATTTATCTGAACAAGGAGGCTTAATTTTAAAACTTTCTCTCTTTACGTCTAATTTAGCTTGTTTTCGATCCATCAAAGGTGTATCGAAGGTTTTTCTCTTACGTTTTAATCCCCTTTTTGTTAATTCATTATTTTTAGAGGTTGATGGTTCGGGTTCAGTTACAGGCTGATTGTTCGAAATTAGCTGTATATTTTGCAGCACACGAATTTTTCCTGTATCATTTTAACAAATTCCCCTGTGTAGTAATTTTATCATCATCAATATTAGTAGCACACTCAGTATCCTTCTCAAAGACTATTATAGAATCGCCAGTGGTTTTCTCAAAATTTATATTGTTATTCTCCCCATTATTTACGTAACCCGTATCGTTTTCGGAAACATAAATGAATTCGTTTATATTTTCAATGTCAACTGTGGCAGGTTCATTTGACCGTATTTGTACACTATCTTCAGAGTTTGGGTTCAAATTAGTGAGTGTCATCATCGTTTTATCAGAAGCCTCAAATTTTAAAGACTGATCGATACTAAAACTAGATCCTGCATTTTGATTACCATTTTTTTCAAATATCAAACCAATTGGGCATTCATTTATGTCAGTAATATTTCCCACTATATCATCTGTAACTAATGTAGAGAAGTGAGTATTTTAAAAAAATATATAATCTAGGTAGGTACGCGGTAGTTGTTGAACAACAACATTTATATTCTTTTAGTATTCGATGGTTTTAAAAATTTGTAATAGTTTTAATTACCTAGTCCGATAATAATAACATAAAACATACAAATAATGTTTGTTTAACTTACCGATTTCTCCGCAAATCGTTGCCTTCCTGTTAGGTGAATGCAAATGAGCTAATTCTTTTCGTAGTTGTTTGGGATCTTCAGCACAATACGTGGAAGAACTGCAGCAGCTGCTACTTTCATGTTCAAGTTCCGAATTATTTGGAGAATATTCAGAAGATCCTTCATATCGTTTATTTACAGCTTCATTATTACGCGCCAAATCTACTATTCTTTGGGCTCTACTTCTAAACGACATAGTAATAAATTTTGTAACACTGTTCTATTAATTGTTTTAAACAACACACACAACTATAAGAAACTAACACAAATATAATCACTTATTATTATAAAATTATTCAAATATCTAGGTAGACAAACGCGTGTCACGCTCGAGTAATGTCGATGTCGCTAGTAGTTAATGAAAGAACCGCCTACTCTTAGGAGATAAAAAGGCGGCAAATACATTCATTTTTGCAGATACTGCCTTTATTCTTAGTAATTGTTAGTTGCTGCCTTTTAACTTATTGAAGTGATGACGACATGTAGTTACTGCTAACATCGTAAGCGATTTAAAGGTATTTGGAATGCGTTTACCGCCTTCTAACTTCGTACAGACATAGAAAACAGTATTACCGATCATATAAAACAATAATATGAAATTTCCTAAAAACTGTATTTACTGCCTTTTTCCTTAGTACGGCAGCATAGTGCACACTATCCAATCTCTTGACCAGGTACCATCGCATGGCAATGGGAATTAATAGTAGTTATCCATTCCCTTAAAAATATACTTCAAAATCCTAAAGGCCCTTCATTTATGTTTACTTTCGTGTTTGATAAATTTGGAAACGTAGCCTTTCCCCTTCAAATGATATTCAAGTCGGCACCAATGTCTTGTGCAATCAAGACTTTTCATTTAAATACTCGTTTTCAATAATCATAAACGTTCAAGGTACAATTTCAAGGCAAAACAATTTACATTTTAATAATTATGCCGAATTATGTTACACTTGAATGTCCCGAATATAAACAAACTATCTATCCTCGAATCGTTCGTTCGAGGATAGTCTCAAGAAAAAATTCAACTTCTAAAAGACCACCTTTCTACTTTCTAGACCGTTAATGACTCTTTACCAAATTATTAACAAAATAAATAAGTCCAATTGGCAAAAAATAATTGCAATAGAACAAGCTAATTATGAGTGTTGGCAAAACAATGTGTTGAAATTTTAAAAAGAAGACACTTTCTGTGACAATTGAAAAGTATGTCACACAAGACCACACAAGACCCATAACGTGCCCATAACCGCATATATGGATAGAAGCAAGAAAACACGTCAAAATGAAAATATACACGATTCGAATTTTTTGTCCAAACTAAATACGTGACCATATCATTCTGATACACGATAAACAGCTTCCGAATGTTCATAAATAATTACTTTAGAAATTAAAAGTTACGAATATCGGTTTGTAGGTTACTAAATTACATAGCAAGTAAAAAACGCAGTATTTGGTAACAGTACTATCACTTTCTACTATTATTGATCTCTTGCTTAGCACAAAACTGTTTAAAAATGACTTGTTCAGTAAATTAAATAATCTAACGTATTCGTGTACGACATTATTCTGACGTCAATAATAATTAATATTCAAATGGCAATAATAGTAATTTTAAACTTTATACTTGCCATTTTTTGGTAAACTTCGTATCACATTTACAGCTGCATGAAACTTTTCTTCTGTCGTCATTATGCTATAATTTCATATGTACATAGATTTTTAATATTGTGTTTTTATCACATTTGAAAACACTTAAAAATATTAAAAATAATAACTACAGAACTTCTCTACTGTTTGTTATCTACTATTTTCCATTTCTGTAATGTTTTTTACGAGTTACGAGTATCAATACAAATATGCTGCCATCTCTACGACACGCTCAGAACCGTTACTAAAAAACTACTTTAT
The DNA here is from genome assembly GCA_950108345.1 of Malthinus flaveolus. Lineage (NCBI taxonomy): Eukaryota > Metazoa > Arthropoda > Insecta > Coleoptera > Cantharidae > Malthinus > Malthinus flaveolus. The sequence goes on from OX467285.1 coordinate 72,114,407, forward strand.
AACGTAATTTATAAATTCAAAAATTCGCACAAATAGATAAACAATAGCGGCAATAGTAAGCAGATAACAGAACACCTACTGTTTTCTTTTATATTTTTGTAAAAGGGAAACATTCGGTTTCAGGTCTTTTTAAGTAATAAAATATTTAAACAAGTATATCACAAGCGCAAAGTAAGTCTTATTTACTCTATTTAAATGAAAAAATGTTGTTAATTATATTATTTTAATGTAAAATAACTTTACAGTACTTTCACAACTTACAGTTTATACAGCGTCAAAGTTAACACAGAAGCAGTTTTTAAATTTTAATGCTTTTCGACTCGGTCAGTAAACAAAATAATGAACACTTTTTTCGATCTGCAATTTTACAGAGCTTAACAACTTTTCTAAAAATTATAGTAGTAACCATTCCTCGTAACTATTTTGAAGAAATCAAAGCTTAAATTCCTACAGTTTGGAAGTTTTAAATAATTTTATTACAAATTTGTACATAAATTTCAAATGTGAAATTGCCAAGAGCTTGCGGTAACAAAAATAGGTTTTGGATGTGCTACTAATAGTTTTAATATGGCATTCCAGAAATTAAGATTTATGATCTATACCGGGTACTTTATCGGCCATTATTGCCTTTATATCAGCAGCATCTAAAGTTTCGTATTTTAAAAGAGCTTCAGCTAATGCTTTATGTTCCTTTGAGTGAGTTTTCAATATATTTCTTGCACGTTCATAACTTTCAGATAATATCCTCTTTATTTCTCCATCAACCTAATTGAAATAAGAACTTGTTATTAGACACTTTCAACTAATTAAGATTGTTTATTCCTAAAATTTATCAGTAATTTTGAACTTTAGAGCAAATATTAAACAAGCGGCATAACAAAAAATCAAAAATAACAGACAATTAAATTATTTACGATAGCCCTCAATTTAAAGCTTGCACTTTTCATACTTTAAAACAGTGATGCAGTTTTGTATATTACCTGTTCCGAGGTGGATGGTCCCAACTGATCTGCTTTGGAAACTTCTGGCATCGTTCTCAATCCTACTTTTTCGGACATTCCCCAATCTTTAACCATGTGTGCAGCTATTGATGTAGCTTGTTTTAAATCGGAACTAGCACCTACACATATCAAAACACTTATGAAGATTCGAATATTGTAGACTACCCAACAATACCTGAAGTAATTTTATCTGGTCCAAAAATTAGTTCTTCAGCAGCTCTACCACCCATCATAGTATCCATCATTGCGAGTAACTGCGATTTAGTAATATGATAAGCTTCTTTTTCAGGAATGTAAGCTGTGTGTCCAAGACTAGGTCCCCTCGGTATAATTGTTACTTTATGTAATGATTGACTATCTTTTGTAAAATACGCTACTATAGCATGTCCACCTTCGTGGTATGCTGTAATAACATTTGCTTCTTCGTCAGGTATACGAGACTTCCTTTCGGGACCCATTAGAACTTTATCACGTGCAGATTCTAAATATTTCATACTAACACAGTCTGCTCCATCGATTGCCGCTCTAGTATTACAATTAAAATCAAAAATAAAGTCAAAATAGAATTACGATTATACCGTAAAGCAGCTTGATTAACCATATTTTCTAAATCGGCACCAGTAAAACCGGTCGTACCACGAGCAAGAAGTTCTACGTCGATTTCTTTTGCCATTATTTTTCCTAAATACAAGCCCAAAATCTCTTTACGACCTGTATAATCTGGAGCAGGCACAGTAACCTACCACAATTATTTTAAATATTAAAAACAAATCTTTCGAAAAGACGACGGTGAGATAATAAAATAAAAAATTCTAAAATACCTCGACATCGAAACGTCCCGGTCTCAAAAGTGCTTGATCCAAATCATCTCTACGATTTGTAGCTCCTAAAACGATAACACCATCGTTTTGATGAAAACCGTCCATTTCGCTTAGTAATTGATTTATAGTTTGATTGGCATAAGGATGTAAGACGCTATTGGTTCGTTTTGCACCTACTGAATCTATTTCGTCTATGAACACAACACACGGAGCTCGTTCTTTGGCAGCTTCTATTGAAATAAAACACATTTTCTACAATTGACAATTAATAAACGACATCACTCACTAAATAACTCTCTAACACGTCTAGCACCTTGTCCTACTAAAATTTCGTCAAATTCGGGTCCTGCTGCGTGAAAAAACGGAACTCCCGCTTCGCCAGCAACAGCACGAGCCAATAACGTCTTCCCAGTACCTAAAAGAAGCATTGTACTAAATAAATCCCACAGATTGAACGCTTCTTTACCTGGAGGTCCAACTAAAAGAACGCCCTTAGGTAATTTACCACCCAAAGTAGAAAATTTATCAGGATTCTTAAGAAATTCCACTACATCTTTCAATTCTTGCTTAGCTTCATCAGCACCTTTTACATCGTCAAACGTTACGTGAATTTCTTCAGGATCTACTTCTAATTGATTTCCTAATTGAATTCTACAAATAAACTGTGAATAAAACTTGCCTAATAAGTAACCAAACGTACCTAAATACTGAGCCACTTGCACTTGCCATTAAACTAACAACAATGGCCAAAAATATAACAATTGTAAGTACTTGCTGCATAATCTTTAGATATTTAGCAGCTTTGCCTTGGCCTCCCGGACTTGAATTTCCTAGTAAATAGCCTTCCGCAAAAGCAATTTTAATTCTCTGTTTTTCTGCACCCGATACTGAACCATCTTCAGAATTAAAAATTTGCTTCATACGTTCACCACTCGGAGTTACATCGACTGAAGGCTTCACATTACTAGATTCTGTTGTAAGGCCTAACAAATTCTTTTTAAGACGTGCCAATAATGAAGGATTTCTATTTGATTCGGCTTTCACACTTTGGTCAGTTTTAAAACCTCTAACTTGAATGTCAAACGTAAACTTGCTATCATATTTCAAGTTTTGTACTAAATTTTTATAAAAATTATTATCCACTAGGAAGCGTTTGTTGTCGACGATTAATTTTGGAATAGGTTCACAGTTTAACGATTTTTCACAAAATCCGTACTTATTTTCGAAAAAACTATTGCTAGACACATAAGACGATTTGAGATTATTAAGAAAACGACTTTCACTTAGTGCGGTAATATTAATATACTTAGCAAAATGATAATCACAATTTTTTACGGCTTCCGCAAAACTGTCGAAACATAAAAATTGAGCCTTCTGATCCTGTTTTTTAACAGTTTTTTTATTTAAATATGCATTTTGTCGTGGTGTTAATATAGCGGAGACTTGAGATAATGTAAATATTGCCTGAAAAAAACTATCTTTAATCGCATATAACCTAAAATAAAGTTTGCAAAACCAATTTTACTCAGTTTTTTACCTGGTTTTGATTTTGTAAGGAAAACATCGTATTTTGTATAACCGTTAGTTGCAATTGAGCTTAAACAACTACAAATTTTACATTGGTTAATCACAATATGACAAATAATTGTATTTTTGACAAGGCGAACTTCTAGGTATACGTCAGGGTATACGTGCTATTTTATAAAGTAAAGAAATACACTAGTTCTTACAGTTTCCTAATATAAATTAAAAAATTTGCAATTAAAACTAGAAAATTTAATATTACTAAAATACTATTATCATCGAGTATAATTACTCAAATTTTTAATTTCACTTTATGAGAGATTCCGCAAATTTAAAAAAGAATATAATTTTATTCCCTACGAAATGTACTTAGACGCCATCTAGTTTCTGAAATGAAAGCAATCCTTATATTTTTTATAATACAGGGTGTTTATTAATAGTGGCAATCTTCACATCTTCAGATTCCATAATAATTGTAATTTAGTTTATAAACCCAACCGTCTACGAGATATTGAATTGGAATTTAGAATTATCAAATTGCCATGGTGTAACGTAAATGAAAATAACGTTTTTCTATTTCGGTGCTGTTATTACTATTTATAAAGCTCCAGAACTGATTTCGAACGATAATTAAGCAAGAGTTGATCAAAAAAACGCTTTTTCGGTTTGGGGCGAAGGGGGGCGAATTTTGGGAAAATTTTGGGCTCGGAAATTCGGGGACCGGCGGCCGAGTGCGGGATAATTTTTTGGGGCGGATCGGAGGTCGGGGGGCCCGAGGAGAGCGAAATGACTGAAAAAGATCCTACGAGCGACAAGAAAAATTATTGTGGATCGGGGAAAGTTTTTCGCGCGTCGGAATTGCGGCCGGGGGCCTCGTTCGAGCTGGTGCGTGAGGGAAAACTATAGAAAAACTTCGGAGACGTCTGCGAGTATGCGAACCCGCAAAATATTGCAAATTTTGACGTAAATTTCGAAAACAATCAAATTTTATTTGTGGAGCATTCGCTTTATCGAGACTCGAAGGTTCGTTCACATTTCGCGTTTGCACGTTTTTGGAATAAAAACCACTTTTTAAATTTAATACGGCCCTATTGACTACGGAAAGTGTTTCGTGAACGCACGTTTGTTCTTTTTTTTTAGTTTCCCGCGCGCGAGGGGACATTTTTTTCGCATTAATTTTATAACGTGGAAATCTGCAATACCGACATGACAATAAGGTTATAATATATTATGACAGCTTATTAAATGTAAATTATTGTGCGTAAAATTTAGCCGTTTTAATCGCGATAAATATGATATTAAGTCGAAATTATTATTCAAAACGTCGTGCTGAATCGGTGGGAAGTGCATTTGGAGACATACATAAAATTTTTTTGTGCATCTGGAAACTGTACGATTCATGGGTCCGAGACATTTACTGTGTTTGTTGCGTGGTATGTGTTTTTTCGACTGAAGATAAATTTCTTATGGGCTGCTTCGACTCGAAAAGAAGGTTATCGAAGAGTGTTTTAAAATTATTTGTGTTAAATTAAAAGTGTGACATTTCGGTCGAGATGTTGATTCGACATCTTGACTGTCTGATGGAAGATAAATTTGGCAAAATTAATAAGTTCTTAATAGATTCGGCGTTTACTGTGTGCAAATCGAGTTTAATTTTTGTACCGACTAAATTGAAAAAGCCATTTGCATTAAAATTTTCAGTTTTATGGTTGGCAGCCGCTACGATCCACTGTATCGTCTTCGGAATAGTTAAAAACCCTTTCGGAAGATGATACAGTGTATCGTAACAGCTATTGGCAACCGTACCGACAACATTAGTACAAGTGGCTATTTCGATTTAGTTTGTCGAAAGGAAAGTTAGTGGGTAAAATTGAAATTTTTATATTCTGGTGTTTTAAAGGGAGTTTAGAGTAAAGACTTACTCTTTTTCGAGCTATCGACATCATCAAGTTGTGATGTTTGTGTCTAGGTAAACGAATTTAAAAGCTTTGGATCTTTTTCAAATAATATTAACGTTAGAATTAAATGGTGTTTTAAGTAAAGTGTTAGTACAGTGTATCGAAACACAACTGTAGCAAGGAAATTAACAAAATTAATGCTAATGGCTGTTTCAATTTAGGTAGTGCAAAAAACCAAATTATAAATTTCTGTTTGTGCGGTCTTAAGAATCTTACGGCTTCGATTCAATCGGGTAACTATCTTTAACCTCTCGGGTAGCTTGGAAGTGATATATTGGTATATTAAGTAAGGTGATACAGTGTATGGAAACAACTGCAGCAAGGAAAGTAACAAAATTAATGCAAATAGCTGTTTCAATTTAGGTAGTGCAAAAAACCAAATTATAAATTTCTGTTTGTGCGGTCTTAAGAATCTTACGGCTTCGATTCAATCGGGTAACTATCTTTAACCTATCGGGTAGCTTGGAAGTGATATATTGGTATATTAAGTAAGGTGATACAGTGTATGGAAACAACTGCAGCAATAAAAGTAACAAAATTAATAAAAATGGCTGTTTCAATTTAGGTAGTGCAAAAAACCAAATTATAAATTTCTGTTAATGCGATGTTAACAATCTTACGGCTTCGATCTTCAATTCAATCGGGTAACTATCTTTAACCCATCGGATAGCTTCAAAGTGGTATATTACTCCATATTTGTACTTATTCGATCGCTTTTTATTCTATTTGATCTATTTAATCTGTTTGATGTAGTAAAATTGTAATTTAAATCGAGTTTTTTGCTTCTCGGTCTTTTATGAGGTTGATCGGTAAGGTGCACAGATTACTTTAGGATGTAATGTTGGGGTATTTTCGGGATATAAATTACCGAGTGATTTATATTGGGTTACATAACACTTTCATTTATAGTTGGGTGTTTCAAAATTAAAACAAAAAAATATTTATCAGTTTTCAGTAAGGGAATCAAACAGTTTTGTATATATTTATTTAAACGTGCCTTGCAATACTGATTAGATTAGGAAGGTGCCTATAAAATACACACTGAAGAAGCGCAAATTTAATATTTTTTAATTTAATTTAACCCAATAATTGAATACCTTTGATTTTTGTATGATTTCATGCAAGTTTAGGTTGTTAAACAATAAGAAAAACGTAAAATAACTTTTATCACTGACAATTAATAGTTTACATTATCATTATGAATGAAAGTGCTATCTACGTTACGTAGCACCTTCATTCACACCGAGAATTGTATTCTTTTTATGGCATTCATATTGTAAAAAAGGACTTATGTGTGCCCATAACACCTTCTTCCATTAAGAATGTTATTTTAGATGTACATAGCTCCTTCATCCGCTGCAGTTTTCAATCTTACAGTAATATTTACACATTACACGGGTACACGTATGGTCAACCGGAGACCCTAAAAGCTGATCTATACAGAGTGATTTATTAGCTTACCGACTTTACTGTATGAAAGTTTGTGTAATTTTAAGACAAAAAAATTATTTGGACATACTATGCCCGATTGCACTTATTTAAGAAATTGGATCGCTTCAAAGTTTACTACAGCCAATTTACCAAATATCAAAAAAAGTAGGCTTAGAACAAAAAAACAACCAATAATACACAATTTAGCACTCTAAAATATGCCGATGTACTTTTTGTCTATTGTTGTTGCTATTGTTGCAATGGAAGGGCTGCTGTTTTAATCAACAACACTATAACAGCAAACTGACATGCGTATTTTTGTTTGTTATAAGTTATAAGCCACCTATTTTTGTTGATATTTATTACATTCGTCTGTTTTGCAGTAAGTTTTGAAGTCGTGAAATCGGACAAATGTACAATGATATTTTTCTTTAACATTACACGAGCTTTCATAAGACAAAGTTTGTCTGTGAACTAATAAATCACCCTGTGTAAAGGTATTTTGCAGACTCACGACGTAAAAATACCGACTACATCGAATATTAATTTCTAGGTAATAATTGGCAAGCTTGACGTACAGAACAAGTATAGAATACGGTATTCTGTGCCTCGAGGGCCGAAGGCCCGACAAACGAGGGCCGTAGGCCCGAGGCGAGGCCCGCAGGGCCGAGCCCTTTGTTAAGGGCCGTAGGCCCGCGCGAGGCCCGTAGGGCCGAGCCGGAGGCCCGGAGGGGCTGAGCGAAGGCCCGGAGGGCCTGAGTGAAGGCCCGTAGGGCCGACCTAGAGCTATCGGCCCGCAGGGCCGATCTAGCTCTAGTAGAGCTATAAACGCACTCATTTCGGTTCGTTTATAGATAATACCAGTTGTTTTATAGCCTAGTGTAATTTTTGGTTTTAAAGTTGCTTATACTGAATAAACGTCAAACAAATCGACATAACCACACAAAAATGTGCAATTTTAATAATTATTTAATAAGTATTTCTTTCGCTGAAGCTCAAAATATGCCAACAAAACGTTTTCTGTAACACTTTGAATGTTGTTTTTGTTACACCAGTCTTCAAATACACCAAATTGTTTTTCGTACTGCTGGCGAGATTTCGTCGGTAACAAATTAGTGACACTTTTTTCTGCTAACACACGTATTTCAGGAGGCGTGCATGACATATTTTCTTGACTCATGTTTATTTAGAAATTTTAATGAACAATAAATTATTGATACAAAAATTGGCAATTTATCGAATGAAATTAAATTTTCAAATGTTTCAAATCTGCCAACCTGCCACAATCATCACAAAATTCCCTAGATTTAAAAGTTTTGTAATTTTCATTTAAAACGGGCATAAAAGGCACGAAATAGAAAAAATAGTATAAAAAACTCGTTTCATAAGTCGATTAGATCACTCGTTCTTTAGAACACTCCCCGCTACGCGGGTCGTGTTCTAAACTTGAACTCATGCTATAAAACCTCCCTTATGATACTCGTTCTTTAATATACTATTCTTTCATATTTTATTTACTAAAAGACTACAAAGAGATTCTAAAATGTGCGTTGAGTCAACGCTCTAGCTAGTGGATATAGAGCAAGCAACTTATAACGAGAAGCTGTAGGTCTCGTCTGTAAAGAGCCTTAGCAGTTGAAGAGGACTTAAAATACCACATAATAAAAAAAAAACAGTTAGAATCACCTTATATTTAAAATATTTAACTGACATTGGTATAAATCTTTTTCATTAACAGTTCTTTCAGAACTTTGTCTCAAACATTACATTAAAACACGTTTTTCAGTAATTAGGTCTTCCATTAATACAAATCATAATTAATATTTCCTACATGTATCTATAATATCTTTATCACTATAATGTTCTGCAGCTAAAAGAGCATTCATTACATTAAAAATATCCTTTGTAGTTGTTGCATTAATCCAAACTTTTCCATTCATACCTACAGCAATTTCGTAAACATACTTTTTACCCAGCGTTCTCAACAGAGGACACTCAATATTTAATAATTTATTTACTAAATTCAAACTAAGATTTATAATAAAGCCACTCGACGATAATGGTCCCAACTTTCCAGCTTTAAAATAAGAATCGACGCAAACTAATTCTGGTTCCATTTCTCTATGGGCATTTAAAAGTTTAGCATAAACAGCATCTCCAACTTGTAAGTCAGGTTTTTGTTTCTTTGTAGCTCCTTCAAACGCCAATAATGATAAACTGGCAAGTTCGCTGCTTCCGATATCAACTTTAAACACATCTCCAGATTTCTTTACGACAATTCCAACTACAAAATCCTCTCGTTTCGGATGATATCTTTTTTGTAAACTTTCAATCCAATAAACACTGGGTGGTTTAAAACGAAGAAGTCCCGCACGTGTTACTAACAGAGAATTTGGTTCATCGTGTGTTTGAAGTCCTGGGCCGCGTAAAATTACACCTTTCAATGAAGTTAAATCTTTCACTATGTCTCCAGGAAACACATAATCGTTCGGTTTTATAACCATTAGAACACCACTACAAGATACTTTTCTTGAATAATAATAATATTATATTGTAAAATATAATAAATTTAAGGTTATATTATACAAAGTCTTTTAATTAGATAAAAAAAGACAACGCTATATAACAATCATGATACGAGAAAGTGATAGCAAATATAGTTTTGACGGATGAGTTGTTGTCAGTGAGCCAGTGACACCTTTTGAACAACAACGAAAACTGCTCGTGTTTGTGTGATTTTGATTAATATTTTTGGTCTCTGTACTCTGTACGGACTTCATTCGAATCTTATGTAGGTACATAAATTGAATAAGTGGTTATAATTTGAGTGTATTATTAATTTAATACATAGTATGTACCAATTGTGGTGTGTGTAACTTGTGGAAGTGTTTAATCAGATTCAATAACGACGAACTTCATACAATAACCGGTGTTATCGTTCAAATATGATAAGTTATCAACCAATAACTTAGAGGTCTTTGTGTAAATCTTCCAAATATTAGATTTGTTTTATTTCTCGTTTATATTTGGTAATAAAAACAATGTAAACTTCCAGAATGATGAAAAAAATTAGGTGTAATTATGTGATGACACTTATTTTTATCCTTCATACAACATTGGGTAAGTGTTTACTTCTTTGAAGAAAGAAAGGAAGAAAGTTAATAATAAATTTCTCAGGTAAACAATCTTGCGATAGTAGCACAACGGTGACTAGTCAATGTCCTAGTACCGAAATGTGTGTACCCATCAAGAGTGATTCTGTAAATGGCTACTGCGAATGTTTACCCGATCTTGTAAGAGTAAATAGTACTTGCAAAAATGTTACAAAATCTGATAACACTACTCCAAAATCTTCGAGCCTTGTAGATCAAGAAAGTGGCAATGGGCACGTGATTGCTGGAGTATTGATACCAATATTTTTAGTAGTTGTGATAATAGGAGTGTACCTTAGTCATAAATATAATATTTTAGTGTATATTAAATTTTACCAAAGAAACAACAATAATTACGACGAAGTTATGATTGGACAGGATCTAGAAGATGATGACCCACCACTTCGTTAGTCGAGCTTCACCTCTATCTTAAATTATTGATTTTTAAAAATGATTAAGGAAAAAGCACAATTTTTAAAAATATTTCGTATTATATAAATATGATATTAGCCTAATTGCTTTAATTATTCATTAAAATCTGTAGATATTAGATTATTCTTGTTCTCAAATATTGATACTTTTAATAATTATTTACAAATAGACTGCTAATGATCTACTGCTTGTTAAAAGTTATTGTACGATGTTAATATTTTATTAAAATTAATTTAAAACCACTATATTTTATACATATATGTTAAATATTATAAGAACTATTTTACTACGAAGTGGTCGATTTTTATTTTACTATTTTATACTTGATTTTTACTTTCGAACAATAGTTTATGTCTAATATTTGTTAATGTATACCACAACATGCATGTTCACCAAAATGTATTGTTATTTTTAAAACTATGTATTGTAACGATTGTAACTTACCAAACGAAATATACTATTCTGCATAGAGATAGATGTACACTTATTTTATGACACAGTGGTAGAAGCAATTCGGTGCATAATATGGGCCAGATGGGTATAAGCAGGTACTCATAATTCAAACAATCTTCATAACAATTTATTTTTCAAGTTCAAACTTCATATCACATCTCTTCTGTGTTCAACAATAATTATAAATAAAATTTTACAATTAACTACCGAATTGCTTACTTTTTAATCTTAAACTAACAGTACGCTAAGAAATACTCTCATAGAAATATGTAACCAAATAAATTACTGCGCTTGATGTCATAATTTTTTTTAAACTAGCAATAGTTCTGCATCTTACGCTTGTTAACAATATCACAAAAAAACATAACAAATTTGAAAAATGCTCGATAACTACTTTTCAAACCGACTAAACTAAATTAAAACTATATTAAATGTCATAAGTTTGTGTTAAAGTCAGGTGCAAATTTCAACACACAATGGGAAAACATTATTTGTACGATTGGTGGAAGAATTATTAAGTCAAATTAAGTAAATGCCCTATTATTACGAATTGTTTAGGAATATATATATTTAATTCAATATACCTGTTTCAAATTATTTAAGTTGCCCATTTTTACATTTTCTTTCTTAAAATCAACTGCTTTTCAATCAATACCTCTGTGAAGTTACAAAACACACACTCTACAATTTTTTCCTGTACCGTTAACTCCAAGATAAATCGTAGCCTTTCCAATTCATATTTGGAGCTAGATATACAGTTCTACCATTATAGTGAAATGTTACAATACCTCTGTAACCTGTACGAGGCACACCACTCTAAAAAAAATTAAGTTTCAATTAGATTCTAATCTAGCAATGCTGATAGCAAGTGAAAGAACTATTTTACTAATTAAATAAATTGTAGGATAGCTCAAACTTAAAAGGGGGTAATAAAGTTGTTACACTTGACAGAGGAAAAACTAGATTATGACAATAAAAAGAGTAGCAGCTACATCTGTTGAAGATGAGGACGTGACCAATGTTTTAAAATGTTGTAAAAGAACGTAATTACTTAGAACCACTTATGCATTGTAGTAAATCTACTTGGCTTACCCTAAAATCATCCATCAATCCTAGTAATTTGGCAGTACGTTTATATGCATCTTTCGTATGGTAAATAATTCTAACGGCTCCATCATACACTATTTTATTATCTTTTAATTCTTGGTAACTTACTACAGCACTTTGGTACACAGTTCTAACCAATTCATTATCATAATTATCCTATAAGTAAAGGTAAAAGTCGGCTATCAAAAAAATAAAAAATACACACCTTCATTAAGTAACTCAAATTCATTTTAGTGAAAGGCACAAACTCTTCATTTAACCTTATGTATTTCAAATGTTTTTCAAAAAACAGTCCACTGAAATAATAAATTACAACTTTGGATTGCTTACATTAAAAATACATACTTTGAAACCCCTATTTTTCCAAATGTTCTAGTTCTAGATATTTCTGGACGTATGCAAGCTCTATCTTTACGTTGGTCAGGTTGACGAATCCAGTCATCCCAATACCTAAACAAAAAATATTTTTTAATCTTACAATTTATAAAAAGCACCATCAATTTCTTACGCTCGAGGCCATTTGGTACATAACTCGACCCATAAAGACTTTGTTAACATCCAACCTAAACCGGGAAAAAAATCGGTGCGATACAATAGTTCCGATTTCCTTTCATTTACTAAGCCTAATTTTCCATTATCATTCCATGCAGAAATGCACCATAAATAAGGATCTTTAACTAATAATGGATACGTTCCTAAGAAATATTCAAAAAAATCTGGAGCAATATCCAAATCATCTAAAAGTTTGACTTACAGACTGAGCTTATTAGAAAGAATTAGTATTTACCTTCTACAATAATAACTGCCTCAAAATTAAAGTTAAAAAATGTCTGATTTAATGCCCAACCATAATGCCTAGCAATCTTAAAATAACCCCTAAATTTTTTTTCTTTTGGAGGAACTTCAATTTCAGACTGATCAGGTTGCTGAATTAATAATACTTGTGAACCGTATCGATTGATAACATCGGTCGTCTCTTGATGATTACAATCTTGACTAACTATTATAGGAAATTGATCTGGGTTAGGTCTGTACTGGATTAGTTGATCTAAGCATCGATTTACGCTAACTCTATTACATGCTAGTACCAAAACTGGTATAACAGTTCCTTTAAATTCTTTGAATTCCTTTTTAATTGGCTCTTTCACTTCATTTTCTTGCACCACTTGTTGTTTCTTATTTTCTATGACCGAATGAATATCATTAACGAGACGTTTATTAGCACGAAACTGTTCGGCTATGCCTTGTTCTAATTTATAAAGTCTATTATCTACTGCACCATTTGAGTAGCTTACATTTACTTGGCGATGTATTAAAGTTAAATAAATAATTATAATCCATACCACTAAACTCAAGCTTACTAAATACTTTCTTCTAACTCGCATGATATCGTATCAGGCGAAAATATTCCTGTAAATTCAATTTAAAGTAAGAAAAATCGTCGATCGAAGAAAACTTACATACATTCATTATTATTTTGTAAATCTTCTTGCAATATTCATCATTAGCCTTTACATCTTCCTACTCCAATAAAGGTACTATCCACACCACGGTTGACCACGTCAATGTTAATCTTGGTATCTCGGTAATCTTGATTCAACCCACTTGATTTTAAACTTTGGACACTTTGGTTAACCAACCAAGATTCAGGACAGCAGCACAGTACCAGAGCACCACGGCAGTAACATCGTGGAATCTTGATGACGTACACTCCCTTTTATGATTTTTATCGGTTGGTATGTTGGTAATGAAATTATCTTGTCTTTTATAATTTAAGGTTATGTTTATTTACATATTTGATAAGTTAATAATATTTATGTTAATAATATAATGTTCGCATAATAGAATTCCGTTTGCTTTACACTTTATTATTACTTATTACAATCATGCAACAAGCTAGGGAAGAGAAACAGCTAGAAACATCGTTAGATGCAATAATTCAACGTGTAAACGATTTAAAAACGTCTATTGCGGCTATGATATTTAAAGTTGAAAATGATGACACACTAAGTTGGCCTACGTTTTTAGATAATTATGCTCTTCTATCAGGTCACGTAAGCATAATATCTTGATCACAACAATACCGATACTTAGTAGACATTATTTTAGTTAACCTCTCTTTCGAAGCTCTTAAATCACGATAAATGTCCACCTCTGCGTAACCTTACAGTTCTACCGTTAATGCTCTCACCTGAAAGAGACGAACAACTTATCCAAGCCACAGAAGGTAGAGTAACTACTTTTGCTCACGATTTAGTTCCAGATTATTTAAGAACAAAGTTAGAACCAATGGCCGAAAATAAAATGTTACAATTGGAACACAAAGCAGCTACTCTTACTTACGAGAATGCTCAAGTAAGTTTGTAGTGATTTTTTACTAATTAACTACAACTGTTTTTGTAGAAACAAGTAGCGGCTTACCAAAAAGTAGTTTCTCATGTATGGGATATAGTAAATAAAGCTAGAGAGGAATGGGAAGTCGAATCGACGGCTAGGGGTAATGCTCAGCAGAATTCGAGTGTTGCCGACACTCACATGCTTGTGGCCGCAGTCGGTATGGGTAAAGGCTTAAAAGTAAGAACTTGCATATTTATTTGTTACAAACGCTGTTTATTTTTGACAATTCTTTAGATAGTTACTAATCCGAATGGACAACAAAATCCAAATAGTGGGATGATGGTAGCTCCTCAAGGACCAGGGCGTCCAGGTGCCCCACAAAATTCGACTGCGATGCCAACCGGTGCCGGTATAATGAACAAAGCACCCTCTGCTATTAAAACGAACATTAAAAGTGCTTCTCAAATACATCCTTACGGCCGTTAATTTAGAATAAATTATAATTAATTACGTATTGTGGTATTATGTAGATTATTTATTGTATGTACATAAGAAAATGCAACTTTTGTAAGCAAATTTACTACAAAAATGTCTCTTAAAAAATAATTAATATTACAGTACATATTAGATTTATAGATAATCATAGTTTTAAAAAAGCGGTTAACGCTAATATTAAAATGTGGAAATAAAGACAAAAAGATGATTGAAAAATATGAAAATAAAGTACTACAGAACAAAACACTTAGTAGGAGCACTGAAATCAAGATACCAAATTCCTCATCACATCATACGAGTGAGTGAAAATATATAGAGGGAAAAAAGTAGAAGTTATGTGGCAGAAAGAACTAAACAAAAATTAAAGCAGTTGTATTAAACCAGATAAATAAGTACGAATGATTAAGTGGTACTGAGTAAGACGGTGCAGGCACACTGGCCCATCATAAGAATCGACGAAGGCTATCAATTCAAATTCCATCATTTTGAAACGAATAATTAGTGATGTGACGGTTGAAATAATTCAATGTCAAATTTAACAATCGCAGATCACTAGACAAAATTTTGTGGACTATACCCACTGAACGATTAATAAAATTAAAATTTGTTTCTTTATTTTGTGAAACATAAAATCTTGTATTCACCACTGGCGTTACTAGATGATAATGCCCATCGGGTGACATCCATCCTTCGGGCTGGATGATTGTCACCCTCCGGGCATTATCATCTTGCTTATTATCAGGGGCGGCTTCTCTGGTGAGGCAGTGCCTCACCACGAAAAAAGAAAGAGAAAGACCTGAGTTTTAAAATTAAACGAATAAATAAAATTGAATTTAGGAATTAAATTTATTAAAAGTAATCCATATTTTTAAATTCAAAATAAATAATAATTAATTATTATCCATTAGAAAATTCAAAGTTCCTAAATAGGGGCACCATAATCTTCATTTAGATGAATAAAATCAGATTTATTTGGCACCGGTCTCGCGTTTGCTTTGCTTTTATTGTTGGGGGTGAGGCACAGACTGGAGCTGCCTCTGAAAGATACCTTATATGCAACCGACAAACGCATTCAGCGGCCCTTGGCCTCGGACTCGGTTAAGTTATACATCATGCGCAGTTAGAGGCATCGCTCGCAGAATTAATATGCCAATATTTTTTTTCGGTAATCGTTATTTTTAATGTTTTAAATTATTTTTGGATTATTTAGTAGTTTCCTAAAACAAAATCCTAATCATGAAACATTTCCGTATGCCCGTTTGAAGCTTAAGTAATTCTCTAATACCCTTGCGTTGTTCATGCCAGGAGAAGCACATCGTCATCTTGCCTCTCGGCGTGTTTTAACTATCCAGCGATACTAACATCATAGTAAAGATTACTGTGTTACATTATGGAATATAATGTTTCTGTTTGGATTTCTGATTTTTTAAAGAATGTGCCGAGATTTTAGTTTGTGTTTCAATTAAATTTTTAAACAGTTCTTTTTATTTAGTTTAGCTAAAACTACTTTTGGAAAGTTACATATTTTATTCCGCGGTTTCCTTTTCTGTGTACCATTTTATTTTGATCATTTTATAAGTAAATTTTGGAATTGAAATGGCTAACCAAGGCGATATTAAATAGCGAAGACGTTGTAAATTTTATTATGGAAATTCGTTTTGCTTCGTTAAAATGTAAAGATAAAATTTAGGAAGACCTCGCCCTTATTAAATCTCTCTGATTAATTTAGGAAAACCAAATAAAGCATTTGCTAATTTGTGGTACCAGAACTGGCAGTGGTTGTGCGGTAGTACGATCAAAAATAAATTGTTTTGTTGGCCCTGTGTTGCCCTGTCAGTGCTGAAGCGGAGTGGTATAATACGGAATATTCAGACTTAAAAATTCATAACATAAGTAGGTACAAGCGCTAGGTACATTTGAACGATGAGTGTTTTAATTAATTCTATGATTGAGCTATATCTTCCAAAAAAGCTGCCTCACCAATTTGTTCACTCTCGAGCCGCCACTGCTTATTATACAATTTTACCACCCTGAAACTTGATTTTCAATTTTGTACAATTATTTGAACTTGACGCGCTTTTATGAATACATTTGTAAAACTGGTCGTTGGGCTCATTGATCTGTGCAATCATAAGTTTGTGGGGGTGTAGCTTAACCCGTTGGCTGGACAAACGGAGTAGCTTTGAGTAAAAATAGTAAAAATTTATTTTAGCCAATCCGAAATACCATTAACAACTGTGGAAGAAGCCACAGGTCTGCAAGGGTATTACTAATTAATCTATAGGAAGAAAAAGGTTGTAGTTACTCAACTTTTGCTTCCAAATTCTCTCGGTGACTGTTCCTCAATTGATAAGATCCAATAAGGTTGAAATGACAATCTTGGGATGCTGCTGCCTCTTTCAAGTCTTTATCGGGTTTGAATATTTTCGAACTAGCATATTCGCAATAAAACCAATACTAACTGCAGGAATTATTTATTAAAATTTTTCATGTGATATAAAATAAAATGTGCTTTTTTGTATGTTATTGCTAATGTTGTCCACGATAAATTATTTTATAACACCTAATTTTAAAAAAATTAACAATCGTTATGTTGCAAAAATATCAAGACATGCTTTTAACTGCCACTGTTATTAAAAAGTGCCCAGTTCACAACAATTTTAATACTTTTAAAGCAAATTTCAAGTTTTCGTCAAACGACAACATAAAATACTTTTATCAACATTCCATTAATAATACATAGTCAAAAGTCAATTATTTAACCTTAGCTTTTAACTTTTACAATTAATAATTACAATAAACTACATTAAGAATATAAAACAATAAAATTAGTTACTGCTTAGTCTTTCCGAAAACGAAAAACAAAATCTAAGTACGAATATTCACAGAATAAATTAACATAACATATAACGCCAACCTTTTTCTTCGAAATATTTAGACCACTCGTTACATCTAAAATTGATTACTAAACAGAAAATTTTAAATAAAATTATATTCTAATAAAATATACAGTATCAACATTGATTAAGAACCGTACGAATACGTATATAAGTTTTCTAAAATTCAACAGAAATAACAAATAATATAGTTTTGTGCAGTATTGCAGATCTAGTACTATAAATATTATTTATATATTTATATTATATATGTATATGGCAAGAATTTTCTACTACATTGTTATACTTTGTTCCCTATACGATTAATACGGTATATTACAAATTTTGAATTTTTTTTCCTATGTAAAAGACATTTGAACATTGCAAAACACTGACTAACAAAATAACATTTAAAAAAACTAAAATAACGTACTACTTTAAAAAGTTTAGACTAACAACATAAAATTTACCTTTACAATAATATCACTCAAAAACAATAAAACAAGTCAACCTTCCAACAAAACACGTAAAAAACTTAAAAACTTTTAATTTCAAGTAGGCACTTTAAAACTGCGGAAGTTGGGTCAGTCAGTACTTTTGCACTTTTCATTTTTCTTTTAGATTGTCTAATAATCGCATTTCTTAATCTGGAGGTAAGTAACTGAACAACTTAAACTTATTTCGAATGTGTGGTCTTACATCTTCTTTCTGCAAAAATTCAATGATAAAAAAAAAGACAGCTTAATCCAAAGAAACAAACCTTCTTCACTAAATCTTCTAAAAAGGGCAACAGTTTCAAAAGTTCTGAATCTGTTCGATCAACGAACCAACTTTCAATAGGAATTCCATTATTAAGCTAAAATAGAATAGAAAATCAGTTTTTTCTTAGTTTATAAACTTAATTTGACTTACATGATAACCAAAAGCTTGTGGAGAGTTATCGACAATAATCGTTTTAGAGAGATCACGTCCTAAAATTGTTAAATCTTTAATATAATTGCCATTGACACAAACACAATGTTCTCGAAAAAGTCTGTATTTAATCCATTTTCTATCTGAATCCAATAAATTTAACAATTTATCGGCATACACTCGTTTCGAAGCAGTAAATAAAATAACTTCAAATATTTGAGATACTTTTTCCAAAAACTCTTTAAAATAAGGACGCGTACGAACATAAACTGTATACGAACAATCTTGAAAAAGGACAGGAAAATGAAAACTAGCATCTGGAAGCTCTTGAAGACTACAATGAACTAACGTTTCATCCAAATCTAACACCTAAAAATTAGAGACGTCTTAATTTACGACCGTATAAGAATAAAAAAAAGTTAACTCACCAAACTAAATTCGGGACTGGACCTCGTCTTTAAGGGTAAAGCAGGACATTTAGACCGCATTTCAAATGTTAAAGGTGGCAAATGCTTGATAAAAACGTACGGATCGAAAGCAACCCACGTATCTTCGACTTCGACATGTTCCGGATTTCTATCTAACCTTTCCTCTTCCACTTCTCTAGACGGTTCTACAATGCTAGAGATCAAAGACGAATCTGTTATATTTGAAGGATAAGGTAAATTGTAATCATAATCGATATTCTCGTGAGTTAAACTCATCAGATTATTTTTTGACATTTCAACATCCAAGAGGGTCGTTAAGTCTTGAGCATTTACATTACTTAAGTCTCCCATTAAAGGATAATCTTGATAATCCGATTTAACGAGAGGATAATCGTAATAAATGCTTTCGCATATTTTTTCGGAGAAGCTGGGATATTGGTACTTCAAATCAAAATCGGAACAATGCTTTCTATCGATTATTTGATTTTTTATATCTTCCGCACAGTCTAAATTTAAATTAGTATCTATTTCGATAGACGAATATTCCATTTCCTTGGGTAAATTTGAGTTCATTGTAAAATCGTCGGCGATCGCATTACTACTAGTCTGTGCCATGTTCATCGAAGAAAAAACACAACCATAATTTTTACTTGTAGAATCACCTTCTTCTTCTACTATTCGTTCGTTTTTCTCTATATCACTTTCTAATTCGCCAGCTTTAGTAACTATTTTGTCATTTGTGCCATTTTCGGAGTTATGAAAAACATATAATTCTGGGACTAGCTGCGCACGATAGTTTTCCTTACAGTCTTCAGATATGGTATTAGGAACTTCCACACAATCGAGTTTATTGCACGAATTTGTTTGGACACGACCAACGACGTAAACTTTATCTTTTTTCTTTTCTCTATAATTCTTACAAAGAGATAAAGCCAAGTTTTTTACTTTTTTTTGAGACCAACACGCTTTTTTCATGGCTGATGATTTTTTTATTTTATTTGTGCATAATGTGAATGTGCGTAACTTGTTTCTTTTCTCGCTTCTTAGCCACATCTTAAGCGATGGTTTGTTTATTCTGCAACGAAATACTTTATTTAAAATAAAAGAGTCGATACATAATTCGTTCTTTTAAAAAATGGATAATACACTAAAACATCTACCCATAACACAACAGACACCTACAAGGAAATTTTTCTCTTTGCTGCGAGGTGCCCGTCTTTCTAATAAAAGCTTTTATTGCAATTGTGTGTGGTATTATTCTTTTAATTGAGGCAAAAGAAAAACAATACAGGAAACGGATTACATTAAAATACTATTATGTACAGTATACCAAAGTTAAAAATGCAATGAATATTGAGAACAAAATGCCAGGCACTTGAAGCAAAATGAATGAACCAAATATAATTAGGGCTAAACTCAAGAATCAAACTCGACTTAGTTATTATGTGCAACTCATACTCGACTATCGTAAGTTTGAGTTGGCCACTCCCACAGTTGATCGTATTCGAGTCGCGAAAATGCCATCAACGCATCACCAAAAACTTTCATTTTTACCGTTAAAAAGAACAAAAGCAGCAAAGTTAAAATGCAATTACACAAGATCAGAATAACATTGGTAAAGCTCTTATTAAAAAATCTTTGTTAATTATAATATATAATTAACAACTATCATCGGAACTTTTTTTTTTAATTTATACAGAGTAGCAATTTGAAAACTCATCCCATCTCTAATATCTTCGCGGCAGTATAAAATATTAAAATTCCGCGAGACGCGTCAATTGAAATACCGAGGAGAGCCCTAAAATTTCTTAAGTCTTTCCACTGTAAGTGCTGTAATTCGCTCTTTAAGATTCTAAATACATATCATCAAAACTAATAATCCTAAAATAACAAACTATATTTCATTTCGTTTAAGAGTGAAGTAATAAATCAAATCGTAGGTGTAACCGTATTGTCGCTTGCCGCACTAAGCTGCAGTTTAACAATAAAGAACCGGAAAAAGAGCAGGTATATAAAAGAAATTTTGACAAAGTGGATTGATTTATTACTTCACTCTTAAACGAAATAAGGAATAGCAAGCATATCGTTGTAAAAGCAATTAAAGGGGCTTTCCAAAAAGATGCCACTCGACCCCTCTCTTACCATTTAAGATTTTAGGGTTAAGAAGTCTACTCCACTTTAGGGGTTGATCTAGGAAGAATTCAGATACTCAATTAGTGTCCCCCTCAGTAATAAAATTGACGGGTCTCGCGGAATTTCGGTATTTTATACTAAGACGAAGATATTGAAGACAGGAAAGTTTCAAATTAACACCCTATATACATTTTTGTATTTTTAGGTACAAAAAATTTATGCTTGAAGAATTGTAGAATCCCATCAATGGTTTGCACAAAAATGTTAATTTTTTATACAGGGTTTTATTTATGTATCAGGTACGGTAGCTACAATTCATCTAATTTTCTAGTATCTCCTTATTAAACATTTAAAATGTAAATGTCTTAGGATGGCAGAGACATTTACGAAAATTATGGTAAACATAATTTTGAAACTTACAAGTTAGTAATCATAAAAAATAGTAATCTATATAATAATTTCATTAAAACTTCGAGAAACGAGAGTGTTTTAAAAGATTATTGAATAGTTAAAGGAAAATTATTACCTGGAATAGAAATAAAGTTTTTCTACATACATTTACCACTAAATCAGTCAATAAATTGAATTGAATACAAATTAAATGCACAGTATAATAGTAATTTTGTTCAACAAAAACCATAAATGCTAATTAAAATAATAATAGACCAGTAAAAAATTTAAATGCACACAAACAGTAGCAAAAATAAAATATTTAATCATGAGGCACATATAAACCTATGTTTTGACTTCTATGTTTTACATCGGTACTATAACATAGCGTAGGCTAAGATATGTCGCGAGGCCTTAAGTTTACATATAAGTTATTATTATTAATATTTAATTTTCTATGAAATACAAATTTATTAATATACGCGTCAAATTACTTTACTTCTACATTTTTGAAGTCTTGGTCTAGTAGTGTGATTTCCTTCAAATTTTTATGAAAATATGCTTTTTATAAGATACGTTGGTCTCTAAATATTACAATACTATTTTCTATACTTTCGAGGAATTCACTGTAAGTAGGAAAGGGGGATAATATTTTCGAAAACTGGTGTCATTTCCAAAAAGAAAATAATTAATAATTGATTATATTCATGCTTATATGTATACGTATGTTATTTTTCATTGCGTGTGTAATTTAAAATGTATATAAAAATGATAACTTGGCAATACATAATTAAAATTAAAATGTTTAAAACAGAATAATTAAGATATATTATGTATTCTATACTAAATTCAAGGTTACCAACTACATGGGAATTAAAAAAAACAAAAGACTGTTGAATATTCATAAAAAATGGGAAATAGGTATAGTCTGAAATAAGTTTGATTAACTAGTAAGTAATTTTTAATTTCGTAGTAATTAAGTTTACATAAAACATTTATATTACACCTAATTTAATTAACTAAAATAAAAGAAATTAAGAAACAGTAAAATAATAAAATTTAACTCGGCAAGCCTAGATTTACATGTATGTGATAAATTGAATTACAAAAAGAAAATAATGCACGAAATAAAATTGTAAGTTAGAGCTAAAAATATCTATAAAACCTTAATTAAATATCGATTTTTCATATTACTAATTAAAGCAGAAAACTAATTGATTAAAGTGTCTAGAGATGTCCATAATTTTCTAAACAAGTATGATGAGTACTTATTACTTTAAGAACTAAAAATAGTTTTGAATTAATTTAATTCGTATAACATAATTAGAAAAATTAGGAATATTTATAAATATTAGACATGTTTAATTCACCTGCTCAATGTTTCAGAAAATCGCTCTTATCGAGCATGCGCAGATAAAACCTTAAACACGAAGCTAAGTGGGCGTCCCTAGAACAATTCCCGCGTTGCAAGAAATCAAAATAAACAAATAAAATACACCTTTAAGATACTTAATTTAACAATTTACGAAAATTAGAAACTACCTATTTATATAAATTACACAAATCTTTCAAGAAAATGCCCTATAAGCACCGGTACGAGTAGCCCAACTCTTCTTGTCGCCGAATCAATGTTTATAAAAATCGAAAACATTCAATACAAAATAAGTATCAACACCTACACACATTTAATGTACCACATTATTTAATAATAAAAGTGTAATATTTACCTCAATTAACCCACATTGTTGTAAGTTGCCATTTTTTATGAGGTGAATCGCTATTCCGATAAACAGCAAGCAAGTTCCACAAACTACTACATTAAAATGGCGCCCACGCGCTTTTCCTTTTTAAGTTATTACATTACGCATGCGTTCGATATGTACAGGTGTGTAAATAATTTCATTTGTTCAAAGGAATATGGCAGGTTGTTATCTGATATCAAAAAAATCCAAATTTGGTACTGACGTTAATTATTCTATAAATAAAGAATAAAGGCAACGTAAATTATTTAATGTGCAATTAAAGACTACTACTTACATAAATATTAACTAAATGCTAATTGTTTATTTATATTTAATTTTATTATCAACTCTTATTTAACAATTATAAATTATAAATCATTTTTTTTTGGTATGAAATGAAAGAGGTGTAACCGTGTAACCGTGCGTTGAAGATCACGCAGACATGTAGTGCGAAGTGCGTCCAGATTAAATAAAAAGAAATCAAAACATTTGTACGTAATGTGATGTGTATATTTAAAGCAGTAAGATTAGGTTCCAGTATCCAAAGTTTTATTGCTAAAATAATATTAAAAATTTAATGATTCCTGAGAACATTCCATTGTAGTCTAGTCTCAGAGTTTTCTATCATTCTCTTCTATCCATATCCAAATCGAAGCACGCACGTCGATGAGCATCATGAGCATAAATAACTACAGATTTCCAGCTTACCTAACGTATTACAAGTAAAAATTCCGGAACAGAAAAATTTGTAGATTTATTTTAAATTACAGATTACAGTAATAATTATATTGTTTTGCAAATTTAGGTCTTTAGAGTGGGGTGTTAGTAAATAAGAAATTTCCAATCAAATTTTTGTGTAAGGAGAAATAAGAGTGGTCTAAATCGTCTAATAAATAACATTGTTTTACACAATATAGATATTCAAAAGTATACCGTGTGTCGAACTGTCTTGTATAGTTTGTTTCACTTTCTTCCGATTTAGCTTTTCGACTTTACCTATTGAAGTGTCTTCTAATCCGTTCCCAAAAGAACCATAAATTAAACTTACAAAGCCGCCTTGTCCATTTCTTTACGGTTTAAAATTTTACCTGCAAGCATTATACAGGGTGTATCAAATTTCGTGTTAAGTACAGGTATCTCGCTTATTAGCGTAGATAAAGAGTTGGTTAAATGGGCAAAAACGATCCTCGAGTTATGCCTACACTAAATCAAAAAACAAAATTTACCCCCTTCATAACGTTTCTGAAATATGGCGGAAAATAACGAAATTTGCATTTTTAATTTTTGGCTCTAAAATCGTTATTTGTAAAAATTTTTAAAAACTGAAAAGACTTTCCTTAAGGAACTTTTTCTGTTCTTTCAGACGATGTCAACGAATTTTTGTTATCATTATTACTTTACTGTATATTGATACCAACTTTTGTTTTTAATATGGGAGCCATTTAAAAATTTTATGTCATCAGTCATCAGATAGAGAAAAAAATGCTGATTTTAAAAATGTATATGTCTATAAAATTTTTTATAAAAAAATCACCAAAAATAACTCAAATAATTATAAATTATAAGTAAAATTCTATAAACATTTGCAGGAAAACAAATGAAGCGCAACATATAAATTGTTTTTTATAAAACAGATTCAATTGTTTTTCTGTTCAATTGTTTTTTTGCTATTTATAAATTAAAATTAAGTTTTAAATAAAATATTCTATAATTTTAATTTTGAATTTATTATTTGTGGTTATTTTATGAACATGTTATACATTTTTGAAATCAGCATTTTTTTCTCTATCTGATGGCATAAGATTTTAAACTGGCTCCCACATGAAAAACTGAAGTTGGTATCGATATACACTAAAGTAATAATGTAAAAAAAAACCTGACATCTTCCGAAAGAACAGAAAAAGTTGCTTCATGAAAGTTTTTTCAGTTTTAAAAAATTTTTCCAAATAACGATTTTAGAGCCAAAAATTCAAAACGCCAATTGTGTTATTTTCTGCCATATTTCAGAAACGTTATGAAGGGGGTAAATTTTGTTTTATGATTTGATGTAGGCATAAGTCAAGGATCGTTTTGTCCATTTAACCAACTCTCTATCTACGCCAATAAACCAGATTCCTGTACTTAACACGAAATTTGATACACCCTGTATTATATAAAAGAGGTAAAACCGTGAAGAAATGGGCAAGGTGGGTTTGTAAGTTTAATTTATGGTGGTTTTTTGGAAACGGATTAGAAGACACTACAATAGGTAAAGTCGAAAAGCTAAATCGGAAGAAAGTGAAACAAACTATACACCATCACCATCGCATTGACGTAAATAATGTAAATGTTAAAAGCGGTTAAAACTTCACTTCGTTTAAGAGATGTATCAAAATCGATTTATTCATTTATTACGATGTAATTTAAGATAATCTACAATTAACTCGTAACACCTAGCTATCATACGATCATGGAACTAGAAATAAATTATTTTTTAGTTCCACGCATACGACGTGAGGCTGTTGTAGCTCCTTGCACTTAGTCTGGTTTCTTTAAAGACAGTAGAGAATTAAAATTGGGCATCTTCTAATAATGCGTTGAGAATATTCATCCTTTTCTCCTCATAGTTCGCAGTCTCGACACGCGGGGTCATCTTGGACACCTATAGTAAGTTCTTATACATAGCTATAGTTTGAAAGATTTTGAGATGAGGTCATCTCTATGGATCTCTGGCATCTCTATCTAATCCGGCAAATTGATAGAGAAACAGTAACTATCTCTTTTAATAGTTTATCAATGGCGTTTTCTTGACCTTTAAAAATTTTTGGGAAGGGTTCAAGCCCATCTACTACCATAAGTATACTTTTGTGGCCCTATTTCGTCTAGCGCTCCCAAGGGCCCCCCTCTCCTCCCTAAAAAATGATATAGTTACTTGTATTACATACAATCAATATTTATTAACATGATGTACCTATTATCCAGTTTTGGGTTGGCTTTCTACGATGTCTTATCAAATAAAATAAGCTTTGTGTAGCTTTATTTTTGGTATTATCGACGAAAAGAAAAAATTTTCAAAATTATTTTTACACGACAAGCACGAGTTCAACTGTCAAACTGTACGGTTTTTAGTCACTGAAGAACCATCTCAATGATTAAAGTATGCTGATGCTCTACTGTTACACAGCTCTTTTCCTTTTTGTTAATAAATAATAATGAATCTTTATTCTCCTGGTCGCGGGACTTTGCCCGACTCAGGGTTTTCTCACACCTACTTTTTTCTACCATCACAGACCGATACGAAGAGTCAACTACCTCTTAATTTGGACCATGCTGCATGCGACATAAGCGTGTTTAGTAACTTAGTTCTTTGTTCTTTCTATCTTTTAATTACTTTTTTCGCAATTTAAATGTATACTATCTACTGAACTGCTACCTGATAAAGTATATCAGATAATGAGATACCTAATGTATTCAGAAGGCAGATAAACCTCAACATTCAACAGGAGCCCATGTATTTACAGCTGCTATAATTTATTATTTGGTTATGTCGAACTATGTTCTTAATTCTCTAACAAGGGCTGAAAACTAATGATTTTTTTCTAAAATTGTTTTATTTAAAATACTTAAATTTTCTTATACCTGCTCTACATCTACGAGTAGTAGGTACATACATCATATAGGTACTATATACAACTATACAGTAAATTCTAACAAAAAGTATTCGATTTTTTGAGCTTTACTAATTAATATTAAACTATATACGCTGAGTACCTAGTTTTAGGTACCTACATTCCTACATATCCATTATATCAATTATATTCAAGGTTTACAATAGAAATAGAACAATATCTATTATTTAACATTTATTTTTATAATATTTTGTAATAATTTTACCTAATATTTAATTCTTATCATCTTAGGATTAATTATTATAGCTTCATATTTGACTAAAATATTAATTTTGCATAAGTAAAAATAGCATTCACGTGCTAACGTGTTTCTACGAGTATGTAGTCAATTATTCAACAAGACAAATGATATTAAAAATTAATTATCTGTTAATTAATAAGCGATTAAATTTTTTAAATTGTTAGGTACAGTCAATGAAGTTTTTTAATAACAACTATTATTACATTAGTAAGAAGGCATTTAGTTAAATTTAAAAAAAGTAAATAAAAAAAACAGAAAAATTTACATTATAATATTTATTAAGTCTATTTATTATAGGAAATTTTAAATTATTAATAGATTAGTTGGTGTTCGGAAGACTCAAACTATTAAGGTGGATTCAGATGGTGCAAATTCTCTAAAATCGGTTTAAAAATATTTGTGGCGGTAGAAATCTAATAATTTTGCGGAATTTCGCATCATGTGAACAGCATTAAATACAATCAAGTCGTACGTGTAAGAGAGCCTTTAAATAAGAGAGTCCTAGTTGTCAATTGTCATTATTCATTATTCAACAAACTTCGTTTTTGACAAGTGACAAGTGACGAGTACGTTAGAAAAGAAGAAAAGTTTTGTGTTTATAAACTTGGAAAATGTCCTTTTTAAATTCAGATACTTATTCTGCTCCAGGATTGTGGCAAAATGGACCTTCGCCGGCAGCTTTTTACAATTTTCCAGGAACAGCAGGAGGAAATAGCGATTTTGTCCAACACTCGAAGTAAATATAACCTAACATTTTACAATGACTATACAGATATGAGTATTTATTAATTGTTCGAAAAGCTAAGTTCATTAATATTTTTAGATCACCTGTAACAACTGCAACATCAATTATTGCCATTATATTTGATAAAGGTGTTATAATTGCTGGCGATTTATTAGGATCTTACGGATCTTTGGCTCGTTATCGTAACTGCCCTAGAGTTTTGCAAGTAAATAAAAACATTATTTTGGGAGCTGGTGGGGATTATGGAGATTTTCAATACGTAAAAGATCTTATAGAGCATAAGATGTGAGTAATATTAAATATGGTATAAGCTCAACTAACAAACCTTTTGTAGTGTCGATGAGGAATGTTTAGACGACGGATTTACTCTCAAACCTAAATCATTGTATTGTTGGTTAACTCGAGTTATGTATAACAGACGTAGTAAGTTCGATCCATTTTGGAATAACTTTGTGGTTGGTGGATTGCAGGTTTGTTGAAGAAATTTATACCACAACAAAACTTGTTTGATAATTAGAAAATTTTAGGATGGTGTGCCATTTTTGGCTACAGTCGATAAATTGGGTACTGCTTATGAGGATAAAGCTATCTGTTCTGGGTTTGGTTCACATTTAGCATTGCCGTTGATTCGAGATGCATTAGAAAAAAATCCAAATTTAACCGAAGCCGATGCTAGAGCTTTAGTTATTAAGTGTATGGAGGTTTTATTTTATCGAGATGCAAGAAGTTTTCCTAAATACGAGGTTGGAGTTGTTACCGACGCTGGTGTTAAAGTTGAAGGACCCATCGATGTTGTTCAAAGATGGGATCTCGCTCACATCATGAATTAATCTAAATTATTTTTCCACGAATTGTATTAATATGTGAAATTATTCGAATTTTGTATTCTTTGTTTTAAACAACTTCAACTTGATCTTTGTTTTATTTTACGTTCTAAAATTACCACCTGTTAAAATAAAAGAAGTGTTAAGAATGTTGAAAATCTGACTACTCTTCTAATCGACCAAAGAATAGTAAGAAAATAATACAATCAGGTGGTGTTTTTTATCCTGTACTCTCTAAAAAGTTTTGGTATTGTTTACCTGACATACGAAGTAGGATAAGCTTTGTACGTATTCAATTTGAAATTCTTTAAAAATCATTTTCAAGAACAGAACATCTTCATGTGCGTATGCGCCAACATGATAGCTTTAGAAGGAATTTTGGCAAAGTATTGCTGTGGTTTTGGATTTTAATTTAGCAAAATTCACCTACTATAAGGAATTGAAACTTATAAAGTTAGATAAAATCCAAAAAATTGAAGTAAAAGTAACAAATGGTATTTGATATTGTGAATTAAAAATTGAGAAAGTTTTTGCTTATCTTATAACAAACTATTATGTCTTATAACGAAACGGCCTAAAGTAAAGGATGAAATAAAAAATTGTTTTAAATATTCTCTTTTCCCCTTTCTTATTAAAACAGAGAGCAACATTTTTTCTGCATTCCAAAATCAATAATAATAATATGATGTCTCCTACAACTGTTGTTTACTGATTTTTGGGGTATTTCTTTAAATTTTTTCTCGAATTTTCTCGAACTGGTTTACTTATACATTTCTTGCCTCATCCTATATACATTGTGAAATTTAAAAAGATATAAAGTACTGTTGCTTATTTCCAGTTGTGGGTATTTATTTGTTAATTAGGAATTTGCAACATCCGTAAAATCGTAGATAATTTTTTAAATTTGTTTAACAAACTAAGAAATGTAAGAAATGAACGATGACACAGTTTGCGTAAGTTCGCGTAAGTTGTATTGTGTGGTTCGGTTCTCGGATAAACAGTTGTCAAAAGTGGATAGTAACGGATGCCGATTTGCCGATGCTGGTAAAATAAATATGGCTACGGTGTTAGCTTTGATAAATTTTGTGTACTGTTAGAATTTCGAATAAAGTTACTTTTGTGCTAGTTTAGTTCGTAATTATATTTTGTCAATGATAATTAAAATTATATAAAATGTAAGTATCGATTAGAAATACACCATTAATTGAGAATTTTACAAAAATCGTTGGTCCAACCTAGTTCAGGTACCCCCCATGTTCAATCCTTGTTTTTTAGTATATTTTCAATAAAATGTCCATTAAGGACTAAATACAAATTTACATTGTAACTCGAGCGCACGTTAATCAAAATTTTCAATTTTCATAATGGAAGGACCGACAAATTTCCTTATTTGACAACACGATTTGTCATATGTTTGCAGAAACTTGCCCAATTATTAAAAGAACGTGTAGTTACCGGTACTTTTAATTTACAGTTTTTAATGTACCATTTTTACTCTATTTCAGTAAGGGCAAAATGGCATACACTTGTCCTAAAGACTTGGATGGCTTTTTACCCCATTTACCCAAGGCAGATACAAAATTTCGTCAACAAGTTGGAATAGATCTTATTGCTTTCTTAGCAGAACCTTCAAATTCAACAGCATGTCAAGACATCGGTCAATTAATCGATGGCTTAATCCCTTGGATGCACAGTAGCAATTATAAGGTTAGTTAAATTAAAATTTCATATTTGATTTAAGAATTACTTTTGGTCTATTTTAACGTAACATACTCTATTACTAAAGTAAGGCAATGATATTATAATTAACGAAAAAATTATATAAATGTTATGTACGAAACTTCTAACGAGTTTAAAAGTACTGGCTTATTGATGAATCTGTTTTTAATAAATGTTAATTTAAGTTAATAGTAGTGATGATAAAAATTTGGTTTTACTTAAAATGCATAATTTAAGTAGATTGGGTAATCGTATAAGTACCCAATCAAAATATTAAATTCATTTTACGTAGTAAGTTCTACTTCCACTCTTGCGTCCAGAAAAACTTGACTCGTTACTCGTTATTCATTTCTGTTGCCACTGTCAAATTTAATATTCAATTAAATAATTTAACTTCAATTAATTAATTAGATTAAAACGTTGCATTTGTTATATTAACACCAAGTGGACTGAAGAAAGTATAAAAATAATTGTGGGCTTATCGTAATTTCTTTAATGTACATGAAGTAAATACTTGAAGTTAATTAAGTTAATTATAGCAATGGGAAGGGACAAACACTATTTTGGATTACGTTTTACGAGTGCTCTTTAATTTATGTTTTATGTCTAGAGAAAGATATTTGGATTTCTATACAAATAGAGAGTTTTTACGACAATTTCAATGAAATATTGATAAATTATTAATGGTTTTTGGTACACCCTTTTAATAATTATCTAGGTGACGTCTCATTAGTACATTGCATTTAAAGCAATATAAATAATGTTGTCTGATCTATTTTGCAAAATTTCGACATTATCATAATATAGCAAAACCAGAACGAGGAATTACTATTCAAGAAACGTGAAAAATGTAAGGTAATGCATGTATTATAATCTCGTTAATTGCAGCTTAGTACTCAAAGTATCACATTTAAGATTTTCTGATAATAGAAGGAGACCAAAAGTAGAGTCCAGTTTTTTACTTCTTTATTAATTTAAGCAAAAAATTGTTACTGTATACTACTGTCGTTTTAGAATGTTGGAGTA
Source organism: Malthinus flaveolus (assembly GCA_950108345.1). Classification (NCBI taxonomy): domain Eukaryota; kingdom Metazoa; phylum Arthropoda; class Insecta; order Coleoptera; family Cantharidae; genus Malthinus; species Malthinus flaveolus. The sequence goes on from OX467285.1 coordinate 72,145,822, forward strand.
AAACAGAATTGAATAATACGTTTTGGGTGAAGAAAAAATACATTTTTTGAAATTTCAACATTGCACGTATCTCCATTTTGTAACAAAAGACACACTTGTTACCTGTATCGTGTTTTAGACCTATTACAACTTTATCTTTCATCAATTGTTGTATACCTTTCACTGTGTCTGTTCTACTAACAGTCGTAGACGTGTGAAAGGTGAAGGTTTATAAATGCATTTTTAAAAGAATTACGATGTCTAATTTTCAACTAGTCCGATTTTCTATTGTATTCCATCTGAACCATTTCTATATGTAATTACTTTTTTCATTCTTTTTCAACGTCTATTTAGAACGAGAGTAAATAGATTGCTCGCCAACATTTTGGACACTATTGATTGTTTGAATGTAGCATTTTAAGCACTATTTTGGCAAGTTTCGTTACCTATCCAATTTATATCATTTACTTTCAAGGGTAATTTTGTTTAATCAATATTATAACAGTATAATTTTATACAGTAACGTTACCTTAATAAGCAAAAGCTCTAATGGTGTAAGTTAAATTGACTCGTTAGTTATTCGACGTCGTTAGAAATTAATTATTTGAATCAAAATCTCGTCCTGAGTGCATTCCTGCATTCCATTCGCTTCTGTGGTTATTTAAAAATTGGACTTACCAAAATTATTCTATTTTTACCAATACATTTTTTATTTCATTAACATACTAAAATTATCATATTACATAATATTCATAATATCCTTCCATTGGAGCAGCACTAGAATTATTACGTTTATCTCTGTATTGTTTTGTAATAGGTATTGCGTAATGTTTTAAAATAATAAAAAATGGCCCAATTATAGGCATGTACAGGGTGTTTCATCAATAACTCTATTGAACAAAGCAGTCGCCACTAACTCCCCAGTCAGATACTCCCCTGCCATCAATGTACTATTTATATTGACAAAATACTTTTATGTAAAACAATTGTTGAAAAGCTTTAAACATTCCAAACGCCACAAAATAACTGCAAGTTACTCATTTGAAATTTTGATTTTATTTTTGTAGCTTTTGTGGTAGCTTAGCAACGGGTGAAATGTACTCTGTTTTTAAATTAAAGTGTCTTTTAGGACACAAATAGATTAGATATTTTTAGATGGTTATTATGGCACATAAAATTGCATACAATTCCGAATTAGATAGTGCCTAGGTAGTGTTTGTCAAATGGTGAAGCTCTCGAAGCAGAGTCTGTATTTTATTATTTTATTTTTAATCTCATTTGGTTAACAAATTAATTTATAAAATAGGCGACAAAAATTTACGTGTGCAACCTACTCGTTTTTTATTAATTAGCCAAAAAATTTTAACACGGTTTTGATCCAGTTTTCTGCAATTTTTAGTTGGTGTTGTGGCATAATTAAGGTTGTGTGTTATTTTATTATCTTTTTTTAACCGTATGCATAGGTGATTAAACTAACAGTCTTATGACAAACTAAATATAGAAGTTTGCATTAACGTAATAAATGTAATTTTGCCATCTATACTTCCCACGTAGGTTCGTCGTAGATTATTATAGTGGGTCTTATGGGTTTGGGAGTGTTATTTAAAATAATCAAGTAGGGCCGAACTGTTTTATTTCATTGTTTTACGTTATGTTTATTAACCTTGACAGTGCCACCTTATGATGTAACGTGACATTATTGTTCAATGGAGATGCTTGTTTATAACAATTATTTAAGTGTCTTGTAGCTTGTAGCTGACCCCGATATTGCAAACATTTAACCTCAATTAAAATTTAATACACTGAAATTTGGGTTAACTTAGATCATGGTTTTACTTTTACACCTTTTGTATTTATTCTAGTAATGTTTGAACCAGAAAGGAAATTGTAAGTTTGAAAATCTGATTCGAATGTTATATTTATGTTACATGAAATTTGAAACTTCAAGACATATGAAACGTGACACTGCTAGTTCACTTTCAAATTGGATTTTACGTGGTTTTTATGAAGTTAAAATAAAGGTTTCATCGTTCAAAGTCAAATATTTGCTAAAATTGACCCCCGTCCCCCGTCCTGATTATTGGATAATAAGTTCTTTAATATAAATATTATGCTTATAACATTATTTCCCTCATTTTTATGGAAATGGTTGCAATACTAGTGTGTAATTTGTTTTGCTCTAAAAATAATTAGGGGAGCCAAATTTGTTCGCTACTAATCTTCCATGGTAAAGTCCTATGTCTCTAATCTTGCTAAACACATCAACACTAGTGTATGTACAAAAATACAAAACTATTTCAATTGTTAAAAAATTATCCTCGTGATTAGCTTTGCCGTGAACTTCTAATCAGGTGTTGCATATTCTGATATTACATGTTATTAGTGTCCTTCTTATAAGACTAAAGAGTAAGAGGTAAGAGGCAACAAATCAATTGATGTTTTAGTTCAATGCACTAAGCTTTAAATTTAGAACAAATGTTTTTCACCTTTAGCAACCTGTTACCCTATAAATAAAATTAAATATTTTCGAACTTAAAATTTTTATAAAAGGTTTCAACTGTTATGAAAGCCGTTTTTGAACAGTTTTTATTGTAAACAATTGTTATTTTTTAAATGTTGTTCAAGACAGTTTAACAACTTTTTTTAAACTGACTAATTCTTAAAGTTCGAGAGGTGCTTGAAAACAGCGTTTCTTAACAGTACCGAGTACCGGTCCTCAAAAAATCGTATATAGTCGCAGAGAATAATGGGATATATTAGAATAATATCTTGGATCCCGTAGTCATTTTCGTATCAAAAAAGAGCTGGGCAATAATACCAGGGGGCCAGTTTTTAGAAATTAAAACGAGCACTAATAGACAACCGAAATAAGAAGGAAAATCGGAAAACTGGGCATCATTCGTTCGGCGTTTTAGAGAGAATTACAAACAATTTGCCTCATGTAAATATCTTACACCAGTTACTCCTGCAGTTTTAAAGCGGGCAGAATTTAGAGGTTATTTTTTTACAACGTCCAATATTATTTCTATTTATTGAACTGTCTCTTGAGCACCATGTAAGTTATGTCGACGATTTTTATGGCAGTCTCCCTCTTGTCCGATGTGCTTAGAAATAGCACATCGAGCATTCTGATGTCAAAATTTCCGGCATAACTTCGACCACTCGTGGTATTATAAATTGTAAGAAAAGTTGACGTTTGACCTATCAAAAAAATTTTACAGAATAAACAAATGCGTGTTTATTGATTAGTTTGTCATTCACGTATGGATTGAATTGTTCAAATATTTTTTTATTTCCTATAAGCCAGCCCGAGGTTTGATACCAGTGTCGTGGAAAAACGGGGTGAATTGTTACAGATTCGTGGCAGAAAAAAGGTCGAGAAGCACTGGCATAAAACGCGCTGTTTTTTAAACTCAGTTTTCAATAGTTGTTTTAAATTTTCAACAGCACTGGGCACAACGAAATGGCAAAAGCTCCAGTATAATCTTTAAAATGTTGAGAAATACAAATAGTAGTTATATATTTCTCAAATATTTCTATTTAATTTCTGTTATTGAAATGAAAAGATAAAAAAGATAAATACGTAGGTTTGCGAAGTTAATCAAATTTTCATCACTCCAAGAGCGTGGCATTAAGAATTTTATTAACGCTACTGCTGTCGCATCCGATCGAATTTAGCGCTTTTTTTCGTCGTGATTTCATTACAAAGTCTGCTGATAATTTGCATCCTCTCTCCTCCTATGCATCACTCCAACTATCCAACTGTTTGAACGACTCGTCTTTGGAATGAGTTGCATGCCCAGAGTAGTTTAGCCAATTCATTAGATGAATTAAGAGTGGGTTTATTCATCTACAGGTAAAGTTATACGTTAATATGTGAATAAATACTTATTTCAGTTATCTGACAGATATAGTGATATCTGGAACTTTACCTGGATATGAATAAACCCGGCATTAATGTTGTATTGAGACGCAGAACTTCAGCAAATCTCTATAGGCTGGACACTAGAGACTTTCCATTACAGTGTTTTACGCTCGTGCCTTCACTTTTATTTTGATCTTACCGAGCTGGAAGACATTTCTGCGCAGTAATTCTCTACTTGCATAAAAATTTAGCAATCAAAGAAAGTATAATTTCATTAGGTAAAGCTTGAAATAAAACCATTGATTTATTGAATTTTTTTTAAATGAAAATTTATAGATAATGTAATAACGATACTACTTACTAGGTACTACATGCTACCAAATTACGCCTATATTATTCCTTTTCTTTAAATTCTTCAAATATTCCCAAAAGTTTTATTTTATTACGAATTATTTTCTTCAGTTCACAACTTATTATTATTAGCTAAGAAAAATATAATATGGAGGAGGCCAAGTTACCAAAGACAGACTTTTATGTAAAACTTGACCCAACGTTACCATGCAGAAAACTAAAGCACGTGTAGGTGTACCATACAAATTTCGAACAGCGTCAACATACAATTGTGCTCACTTTCACTGCTTAATTTTCGTGCTAATCAATCAAGTTTTTATTTTTGCGTTGCTACATTTTCTTTTCTTATTAGTACATGATTAATAACTCGCATTGGTATTAAAGCTAATTAAAACTGGCACAATTTCCCTAAATCCTTTTAAGGTGTGAAATATTTAAAGCCATAATTATAAAACCTACTTAATTAAATCGGCGTAATATTATTTATTATAAATTATCTAATTACAGGTATCGAGCAATGGAATTGAAGTAATGACCTCATTGATCGATCGCTTGGGACATGATTTTAGACCATATTTACAAACAGTTCTACCAGCCGTAATTGATCGTTTAGGAGATTCTAAGGACACGGTCAGAGAAAAGGCGCAGTTATTAATACTTAAACTCTTGGAGCGCAACGTGCTCGCACCCCAGACGCTCCTAGAAAAACTCACGCCCGGCTTCACACACAAAAACGCCAAGATTAGAGAAGAAGTTCTGCGTTGTCTCGTAAATACTTTGAACGAGTAAGTTACGAGCTTATCTATAATAGAAATATGTAATTCTGTACTTTCTTTTTTTAAAAACAGACATGGTTCACAATCGGTAACTCTTAATAAATTCATTTCCCATATAGTCAAGTTGCTATCCGATCCGACTGCAACAGTTCGTGATACAGCATTTAGTACGCTCGTAGATTTATATAAACACGTTGGCGAAAAGCTACGTTGGGATTTACAAAAACGAAATTTAGTACCTAGTGCTAGATTGAATAGTTTATTACTTAGGTTTGACGAAGTTAAAAACGCTGGAGAACTACTTCCTACGGCGTGCACCGGAATGGACTGTAATTATTTAAGCATTTAAAGTTATTTTGTTATTGAATTTAAATTTTTTAGTTGGAAATGATGAAATCGATAAAATAGCAATGCCAAAACCTGCAGTTCCAATAAAAAAAGTTGGCTTAATGAGTACAATGAGTAAACGTGTTGTGTCAGCTCCTACGAAAGGATCTACACTAAGTTTAGGGACTAACTCGGGTAAGATTCGTTTCTACCGGCAGTTATATCTGCATGAATTTATAATTTTGATAGCATGCGAATTATGCTAATTTTAATATACTTTTTTAATTTTATTAAGAATTTGCTTTATTGTTGTTTAATTCATGCTTGATTTATGAAGCTCCTGTAAGCAGATCTGGATCGGTGAGAAAAGCGGGAAATCCATGTAAGTTACTTCCAAGTGTGTTTTTTTTATTTCCTTCTAAATTTAATATTTGTTTTAATTTCTTAAAAAATTATTGTCATCTGCTGATTTTTTAAATTTTGCTTAAGTTACTATGTTGCTTTGCAAGAACCTTAATTGTGCTGAAAAAGTATACCACGTCTACAGCATCAATATTTTCTTCTAGCTGGTGCAGTAGACGAGGAAACGTTTATTAGATCTTTCGAAGATGTTCCAACTAGTCAAATATTTTCTGCCAGAGAACTTATAGATCAAATGAAAACTGTTCAAGAAACAATAGCAGACCCCAATAAAGATTGGAATAAACGAACAGATGCTGTAAGTAACCTCTTAAGTCTTGTTATAGATAGTAATTGTAATATGCCAATTATTTTTTAGCTAAAAAAGATAAGGTCTTTGATAATAGCCGGAGCACCCAATTATGAAGAGTTTTATGTCAGTTTAAGAGCTCTAGAATATCCACTTCAAACGAGTATAAAGGATTTAAGGTCACAAGTGGTTAGAGAAGCTTGCATAACCATTGCTTATGTTTCCCAAACAATCGGTAGCAAATTTGATCATTCTGCCGAATGTCTTCTGAATAATATAATCAATCTTATTCAAAATTCTGCTAAAGTAAGTCGTGTTTACTTCATAACGTAACAAATTAATTTGTTCGTAAATTTTTAGGTTGTAGCTACGGCAGGTCACATCACGGTTAGATATATTTTACAACACACGCAAAGTCCAAGATTAATCCCTATTATCACCAATAACATGGTGTCTTCTAAAAGTAAAGATATTCGAAGGAGTTGTTGCGAATTTTTGGAGCAAGTCTTAATGCAGTGGTCCACACATCCCTTTGAAAAGCACGTTTCAATATTACAAGAAGCGTTACGCAAAGGAGTTGCAGATGCTGATCCCGAAGCACGCGTCACTGCAAGAAAGTGAGTTTGGTGGAAGCGATGTAAAAAATAAAAAGTAATGCCCATTTATTTGTAGAGCTTTCAGAGGATTTAAAGACCATTTTCCGGAACAAGCAGAATCACTTCTACAATCTTTGGATCATAGTTATAGACGTGCACTACAAGGTGAACTGTGCTTGTCCAGTAGCTCTTCGAGTAATAGTTTGGCACAAACTTCGGGACTTAGAACTCCTAGACAATATCGGGCGCCTACGACACCACAAAGTGCTACAGGTATAAGAACTATTATATCTTAATTAGGTATCTTATTGAGGAAAATAACATAAAAAAATTGTTTTAAATGCTAACCAGGAAGTACTGAGAATCTCTACACAGGAGGATTGCAGAGAGTTCCTTCTTTACCTAGGAGTTATAGACAGCATAGTGGCATACCTGTTCTCTCCAGAGACAGTATGTAACAGCTGTATATAATGTAATGTGACAGTGTCTCAAAGCACGATTTTTTTATTCACCACACTTCTTCACTTGAAATTTGTTTCAATTGTTTAGTAGTATTTTTCTTTTATGCGCTCGATCGAAATTGATTTAAGTGTACTTTTATAATATCGGCTTTAATTGTTAGATGTAAAAAATGCGATGAACGTAACTTACTACCTCGATATTTTCAGATTCTAAAAAAGGATTTAGAAGTAATTCTGCCATCGATCTTCAAGCAGCCCAAAGAGCAAAGGTTCGTGCTCAGTATTCTGCTTTGGCTAGGCAGAAGGTTGCCTATGGTACAGCTAGTTTGCGTAAGTTACTATGAAAAGTAATTTTTGTTGCACTTTTGAAGTAGTGACTAAAATGTTTTTATTAAAATTTAATAAATAGCTCTAAATTAATGTCACGTAATGTAAGTTTTAAATAATCAACGAGAAACATTTAAGTTGACAAATTTATTTTTATTCGATTGTGTCAATAAGTGCCCTTTTTATCTGATAACCTTTCAAGGGTGATACGTTTTGTTATGGTTACTAGGTAACTCTTTCCGGGCTATAACTTTCCGAACAGTAAAAACTTAATTGAATAAAAATATTGTAGTTAAGTTCAAAATAAGTTTTGTAGAACTGTCTTGGAATGGCAATTTTTTTCATAACCGTCAGATCTAACTCTCTCAAATTAATTAGATCATAGGTTTAAATTTGGCAAAGTTGCTAAATTCGGTGCTGGCCGTGGTGCTGGAAATAATCTGAAAAAAAAATTTTAATAAATTATTTTAATGTAAATTTGTGTAAAGATTCTTTTTGTGGTCCTCCTTGCCCGATTTCAAATTTAAATTAATAATTCTTGTTAACAATTTCCTAAGTTGCATTGAATTAACAGGGCAGTTATGTGAGATGGCGGCCTAGTCTTGGATCTTAGAACATTAGATTGCAAAAGTACTTTTGAATGATAAGAAGAAACCATATTTAACAAGTTTAATTTTTTGCCGCTCTTTTAAGATTCTACTTTTAATCGATTTTGAATGATAAGAAGAAACCATATTTAACAAGTTTAATTTTTTGCCGCTCTTTTAAGATTCTACTTTTAATCGATTTTGTTGAAAGAAAACCGCATACTTAAAATAAGAAAAACTGCGGTCGATGTAAATTTTTAAGAATCTGCTTGTTTCATAGTATGGTTACCTACCTAATATATCTCGAATGATAACTAGTCGGAGTAAGCTTGTATCAAAGTACAGTAGAGTAAACTAGAGAAAGCACGCTCACGCCAAGTAAAAATCTGAAGAATTAATTTTTTTATGAGAACAAGACTGTCCTCTTTTGTGCCATTTGAGGTACTAAAAGAAGCCACTGTGATAGCGGTATGTTATTGTAGTTTGGTTTTGTTAGTAGGAGCCATTTTGTACTTCACTTGAAAAGGACTCTGTGAGTCGGACTTACCATGTCGTGCAGTTTATTACTTGTGCCTGTGTAAAAATAAGATACATGCCTGCCGACTACAATTTCCTAGTTTAAAAAATATGATGAGGTAGGGATCTTTCAAAACCTCACCGACCCTAGATGCACAGAAGGGGAAGTGAGAAAGCGATTAAAAGAGATGCCCAATCCGTGTGTTGGTTGGTGTGTAACTTTGGTTACGTCGCTGTACGAAATTTGGATGTTTGCGCAGGTCGGTGAGGTTTTGAAGCAAGTATAACAACTTACAATTTAAACTGTTGAAATGTATTCTCTGACAACAGCGCAACGATGCGGTGTTTTGTCACATGAAGTCATGGAGTTCCACTTTATCGAAACATTTTGCATCCATAATGTTAGCGTTAGCTTCGCTTTTGCTTGTACGATAAAGTGTATACGCACTCAACCGCAACCAGTGATTTATATTGTAGGTAATAAAATTATGTAACACGATTAATGATTATAATAACATTATTTTGATTAAAGAATGAATTTTTATATTAATAATTAATAAAATCATTAATTTGTTTTATTTGAGCTAGTAGGGCCCAACCTGCCGTTTTCGACCAGCCACTACGTTATTTTTATAATTTCATTTGATCTTTTCGATTTTATAAAAACCAAATCAGTAGTACAATAATAATAATTATCGATTAACTATTTACGGCTAAAATGAAATTTAGGCCCAACTTGGATTTCAGGTTAACTACTCTTTAGGGATCATTTTTATTTTAAATGCTCCGGCGCATTTTATGTGAGGCTTTACACCACTTATTATTTATTCTATATTAAAAAGAACATTTTGTTATAGGAACTTGCACTGTTATTTTGAACTTTGGAATCTTAATATGTCAGCATTTGGCCAAAGCATACCCAGACATCTTATATATTTTAAGAACCCTTTACTTGTTAAGTAAATTATTTAAATGCAATCGAATAAATACTAACTCAATTGTAAGGTAACAAAATTCTACTTGTTCATAACAATTTGTAATCAAAAGTTGTCGTAGTTTAAATTTTATTTTTAACCATTCAAAAGTACTTTTGCAAACCTACATAAATATGCTCTACAACCACCTCTCATAACTGGCTCGAACTATGGAAACTGTACTTAAATATCTTAACTTGAAATTAGGCAAGATGAATTATTGTCACAAAAAGAATTTTTTCACAAATTTTTAATAAATTACCAGCCAAAATATTTTCTAAATTTATAATAGTTTTTTAGCTTTCTTGTTAATGATAATAATATTTTGAAGATTAAAAAGCCAATATAAAAATAAAAATATAATTACGCGTTTCGCCTTAATTATACTAGTAAGTTTACATATCAAAAATTTATGCATTTCGCTAACCTAATTTTGATTTATTTCCTTTACAGATTTTTAAGCTTTATTTTTTAAAGTTTTTTTTACTTTTTTAATTTTTTTAAATTTTATTATCTGATGAAGCCTTAAGGCGAAACGCGTAATTATATTTTTATTTTTATATTGGCTTTTTAATCTTCAAAATATTATTATTTTCTAAATTTAATCACGAACAAATTCTGTCTGTATGTTTTTTAATCTACAGTCAATAGAACCAGAGATTCAGATTCAGGTTCAGATTTTCTAAAAAACTAACGTATTATTTTAACAGAAACTGGTTTGTATTATCCGTTTTTCAGAATATATATTGTCTCCACTACATTAATTTGTGGTCGGTTTGTGTCATTTGTGTATTACTTCATAGGTAGTACCTATTCGAAAATATAAAAAAGGTCAAATCGAATAATTTCTTACAATCGAATAAAAAATAATATATGCCACACGGACAAACATGTATTTTGGACCTGGCTTGCAATCATCTGAAATACATAATTTTCCGTCTTTGTAACATAAATATCTATTAATATTTTTGTGTCATAAGGCTTGCTTAGCATGTGCGTTAATTGAAAAATCGCAGTTGAGGAAGCTTCCGATAATGTAAATATAATCGAGCAAGTTGTACTTTGTATAATTTTTTTTAATTACACTGTTACGTTTGTAGTAAACACGAGTCATAATTTGGAACAACTTGTTTGTTTTTTATGTACTAATTTTGCTCGGTAACATGTAATAGTAGTATTTGGCTTGCTTAAAAGTTTGTTTTTGTTTTAGTTTCCAGTACTTAGTAACTATGTATTTTTAACAGTTCTTGCTTTTGTTTCATGTCTGTAGAGGGGGAGGTAGCCCAGCAAGGTATTTAACATTTTTAACGACATTAATTCATAAATGACCCATTTATGTCTTAAAAGTATTACTTACTGATGTAATTTGTATTATTCTTAGTGTTTTTAGTAGCATTATAAATGGGTTGTTTAGGAACTTTATTTAAATTCTGGCGCTGTACTTGATTTTTTGTTAAATGTAATTTATTTTAATAGCTCGTCCTCGAAGATCTGTGGAAGCAGCTGTAGTACAATCGCCCGAACGAACTGGTAGAACTAGAAATAGAAATGCCCGAGTTTCACACTCACAACGTATGTATTATGAATTATTCATCATGTTTTATTTCCTCTTTACGTAATTATTAACTAATACGAAATTGCATGTAACTATTAATTTTAGCGACAAGTCGTTCTGGTTCACCTAGTTCTCGTTTGCCATACTTGTACAGCAGAGATCATGAGTCTCCACGACCTCGTAGATTATCTTCGGGTATACCACGTTCGACAGCTGGATCCCGAGAAGCCTCCCGAGAAACAAGTCCAAATAGAGGTCCTAGTCTCGGCAGATTACGAGCAGGAGCCAATGATCGTCCGCCTCTTAGTCCTGCTTCAAGACCTGTAATGGCTCAAAAAATATTACAACAAAGTCGAGAGGCAGAAAATGCCCTGGCTGACGCTTTTGTAAGCTAATAAATACTTGGCTAATATGATGTGTTATTGTTTTTAATCGATTTACAGTTCACACAAGGAGATTCTGTTGACTATCACAGATTACAAAGTCCTAGAAAGGGTATGAGATCTTTGGATAATCATTCTGATGATTCTGAGACATCTAGTCTTTGCTCTGAAAAGTCTTTCGATTCGTATAGAAGGCCTAGTGATGTAAGTTTCCTACTTTTCTTTATTGTTGAAAATTTCATTTCAATTCAATAAAGAATTTGAGTTTATTTAACTTTTATTTAGTGTGCATGAGTTTGTTTTTTTTTGTATTGATTTCTTAGTAATACTGTTGGAATTCTTAATCTGTATTCGACACTCATTTTGATAGAATTTAATTTTGTAATTAGTGATTAAGAGAATCATACTGTACTCAAAAAATGGTTGCTTTTAATTTTAATAAGTGTTTTTTACTTTTTTGGTGTGCTTATGTTAACTTGTTGTTTTGTATTAGTCATATTCATGGAGCGGTTCTCAACAGCGTTTGACCAGCAGGGATATGTGGGAACCCTGCAGAGTAAGTACGCTTTGCATCATCAGCTATTCTTCTTCCTCAACATTATTAACCTGCCATCACACGCGCAACTAGGTGTTATACGAGAACATGCACGCGAAAAAAAAAATTATTATTAGTTTTTATGATAGTTTTCAAATGAATCACTTAATTTGTTAGTACCGGAGTGCACACACTTTAGTTATTGCATGAAAGCACTTAGCATTATTTATTTACTACAATCAATTCCTATTCAAAAACTCATTGATGGAGTAAAAGGCCTTCCCGCCTTCCCCAATAGAAATGGCTTTACACAAAATTATTAGGATTTAATTCTTTTACATTACATAGGAACGTATTATAAAATTTAGGAACAAAGTAGTCGACTGAGCGCTTCGGTTTGTAGATCGTCCCTTAAAATAATTCTAGATTGTATTATATATAATTCATTTCAACTGATAACAATTTAAACAACTTATATCGGTATTGTTGATCTTTCGTAAATACTATTTTCTGGAAATTTTGAGGCACAATCCAAGCGAGAAGAAAATAAGGGTTGGAAAACTTGCACCTTTAGAACTCGTTCAATTTTTATCGTACAGGAGTAGAAATTATATTAAAGAAAAGTTTATCACGTTATAACTAGGTATTACATGGTATTACTTTCAAATTGTTGGTCTAAATTCCATTTTCTTTACTTTCTCCTTTCTCTACAATAATAAACTGATTCATTCCTTAAATAATAGATTTTTTCAATACAAATTCTCATCCACTTCTTAATTTTTTTCTTTATTTAACAAATTTAGATCTAATTTTAATGTACCAACTAAAATAGATTATAATTAACTTTCAATTTCAAAACGAATATTTTGTTAAAAGTTTGCAATTAAAATTAGAACTTAGAAGCTCGTTAGTTTTGAAAACTAAAATATACATCGCTCTGTAATGAATTCCACTGTTAGTTATGGAGTTATCGAGTGTAAACTTTCAAAGCGGAACATTGGGAGAAATAACATTGGAAATCACTTATTTGCAGTTTGCTTCTCGCCATTAGCTTCTACAAGAACGGTAAAGGTGTCTATCGAGAAAGAATTATTTTCAGATCAGTCTTAAGTATTTTAAAAATTCAAAAAGTATGAGCTGCCAAGACATGTCAAATTGTAACAATTTTATTATTTGGTTAATTCATGGTTATGCGCATTACTTTATTTAGGTACTTAAAAGTAGTAGCAAATTAGTGATTTACAATGTTATTTCTCCCCATGCTTCGCTTTGATAGTTTACACACTGTATAGTGCACATTGTAAAAGTTTTATTGCATGTTTTAATGTCAGTGTGACTCTGAAGCTGTAGGTTGCTCAGAGTTTCTTTAAACTGAATATTATTTCTTTCCACTGTAATGGTCGGACTTAAACTAATAATTACATGTTTTAATTTGTGATAAGTAAAAATATCAATTTTGCATTATTTAATGTATTTTTTTCACTTTTTCCAGGATATAGGCGAAATAATAGCACTATGTGCGAGTACTATTTGGCAAGAAAGAAAAGATGGCTTAGTATCATTACGTTATTATGTAAATTCGGGCGCATTTTTAACACCGGGCGAGCTTAAACATATAACCGAAATTTTTACGAGAATGTTTATGGACTCTCATACAAAAGGACTGTGTGTATTTTTAGATACCCTAAATGATTTAATTAAAAAACACAAAAATGATATGCACGATTGGTTGTATGTACTCTTACAACGTATTTTTCATAAATTAGGAACCGATTTGCTAAGTTCAACTCATACTAAATTATTAAATACTTTGGAAGTGGTGAAAAAGAGCTTTCCTATACAGTTGCAGTTATCGTGTATTTATAGATTCTTAGTAGATGCAACTCAAACTCCCAATAGTAAAGTTAAAGTTGCAGTTTTAACATTTTTAACGTCCTTGTGTCATATAAGCGAACCTAGCCAATTTGTTACTAAGCCACCTGCAAATCAAGCCCTTCAAAAGATAATAACTCTCGCCCAAGACGTGAAATCGGTAGAAATTAGACAGGCGGCAAAAATTTGCATAGTAGCCCTTTGGAATTGCAACACATCGCAAGTAACTATGATGTTGTCGGAATTACCGAAAGAACATCAAGAAACTGCGTCGACAATTGTACATAACCATTTGAGAAGAAGCTCTACCGGCAGCGAACCCGGCAGTCCTCTCATTTCGAGTAGTCCGAAGACGTTATCACCGAGTACACCTACTGCCAGAGTAGACGATTTCAATCAAGAAGAAATCTACAAAAGTTTGAGGAAGACTACGGCAGAAATACAAAACTACAGTTACGAAACTTTAGGTGAGCTTCTTTCTGACATTGATTAGATAGATAGATTTATACTCGATTTTAATAAAATTAGTTCGTTTCGAAAATTTTCTACTTGCAATCTCACAACTAACTGTGGGGCAAGTTTACGGTACAAAAGTCTTAAAAGTAAACTAAGAAGTAACTTTAATTTTAGGGTAAATTTTTACTATTAAGTGTATACAAGCTCTTTAGTTTGATTTGTGGCATGTCGGCAGTAATGTTTCTTATTAATTTATTTTAAAAGTTTTTAATTGTTGTACCATATATTACGTATTTAATTGGTCTTGCCGTAACGATTATTAAAATAAGATAAATGTTAACAGTTTCTAAAAAGCATGTTATAATATAGATTAGAATGGCATGTTATGGTACATACCGATAAATATAATATATTCATTTTAGGTTCAAAGTTAGACAGAGATAGGGACACTACCTCCCAAGATTCGGGAATTTCACAAATGTCTCTTGGAAATGATATTAAAAATGATGTTGCAGCATTAGAAGACAGGATGGACGAGCTTACGATAAAACCAAATTTTGGACTGAGAACAGGCCCTAAATCTATGCCTTACACAGTCAATGGAATGGAAACCGATTCTAATGGTTACGAGTCGATAGGTAAGTTTTAATTTAATCGATTGTACGTTTTTTGTAAATTTTTGCCATTTTAGAGCAACAAATTAACAGCGAAGAACTAATAGGAAAAATTTTGGAAATTTGCTTAATTGACAATCCTACGCCGATTAATGAAAAGCAAAAATTATTGCTTCAATTAGCGGCTACAATAAAAAGTGGACACATCGAGCCCGTAATATTAAATTTTAAGTAAGTACCGACTTTATACAATTTGCGAGAATTATAAATTTGAAATTAATTTAGGAAATTGTTGAGAGTTTTAATCGATAACCTTGATATACCTGAGTGGAACACACAAGTGACTGTTTTACAAGTTTTTATTGAAATATTTCAAAATGAAGATTTGCAGCAATGTTGGTCTAACTTTATCGAGTTATTAACTTTGCGTGTTTTAAATGCACATTGTTCCGAAAAACGAGACGTAAGAAAGCTTATTCTTTTTTTTTAAAGGAAGTAATTCGTTTTTGTTTGAAGGTTGTTAAAATGGCCGAACAAACTGCAGCAGCTATGAGCGTATTTCCTTTTAATGCCGTCGTTAGCGTATTATCCCCATTGATCCAAACAAGTGTTAGTCCCACGATACAAGGGGCGATTAAAATGTTAACTAAACTTATCGAAGTGCATCCTGATGACGTTTTAGATGAGCACCTCGGTAGTGTAATGCCAGGTCTTATTAAGGTAACTATTGAACTTTAAAGATTATTATCCACATTTTTAATTCACTAAGGCCAGAAAAGTAATTACGATATTTATTATTTTATAATATCGTTTTACATACGCTACTGGTAGATCGTTCTTGTTTATATTGCTACAAAATTGTATATTTAATTTTGTGGGCCTGGAAGGCAAGAATATTTTTGTACTTTCATATCTAACTGCGAGAGTGTACTAAGTGACTTCTTTTTAACAGGCAAACGATCACGATGAAAGCGTCGTTAGAAAAAGTGCAGTATTTTGCATGGTTGCCTTGCATAAGGCAGTTGGCGAAGACAGAATGGCTCCGTATATAGCCTCACTAACTGGTAGTAAATTAAAATTATTAAGATTGTTCATCAGTAGAACAAATCAAGGATCATCTGTACAAACGAGTCCAAAAAATTCTGGAAATTCGCATAATTCGATAAGCTAATCCAAAGTGACTGATGTGTAAACACTTTAGCTTAGCAATTCCAGTCATAGATATAGTTGTTTAATATTTAGTCTAAGCTGTTTACGTGACTTTTAACAAATTGGAAAGTAATTTTAGTTTACCTGCTTTAGAAATATCGCAGACCTTTCGACTATTTTAAGCTAAGATAATGTTTGAGACGACGTAGTTCTGTTTTACACCTATTTTAAATCGATTCTTTAATTGTGTTTTAACTCGAAATATTTTAAAAGGTTGGCTCAAATTGGTTTGCTATTTTATCAAAACGTTGACTACGATCAATAATTCATGTACAAAAAGTTTATAGATATTTCTTTCGGCATAGTTTTTTAAAATTTGATATTAGTTGAAATTGTGCCATTTTTCTCGATTCTCGTTTTTGCGAAACTTTTTTATGTAACTGTAACTTTTCTATGCACTTTTAATACTTCTATTAATTTAAAATCGAGACGAGCGTAATAGCCTATTCTTTGAACGACGGACTTGTGCCATATTGTATCAGCCAGAAAAGTTGTTTTAACTATTTTTGTTAAAATGATCATTGCATGTACTAATGAGGACAGATGTTCACTAGAACTTTCCAGCAAAAAAGATGATAAATGTTTTTGCATCTTTCTCTAAAAATAAGATTTGTGATATCTTATCTTTCTTAGTTGCGTTTTTAATTAGTAGATTTAATCTTGAATTTTTGGCTGTTGGTAATTTTATATATTGTTGATGAATGTTTGTTCTGTGTTTGTAAATACAATTCCTTCGTGAAGACTGTTACGCGTTTACGTACGAAAGGTAATCGACAGTTTGTTTAATCTCTGCTTATAAGAAGAATGAAAAGAGTGAATATAAATATATAGTTAGAGAAACCCGATTGTGATTTTTCTGCAAGAGTTTTTGCTTTAATTTTGACTACTAACTAGAAGTTATTTTTAGCGAATAGATTCGAGCGGAGTTAATATTTCTACTTAAGATTATTGTAGTTCCGAGTAAAAGTGCATTTAATTGGTATGATGAATTGATGTCTTTTTTCTATTTACAGGAGAATGAATTAATTGTGCATAAAAGTTTTTATAGCTTAAAAGTACTTTTGTATGCCAAATAATATTTATCAATTGTGCTATAACGTTTTTTAAATAATGTAGTTTGTATATACTGTAGCCAATTATAATTATTTGTAGCATACAGCTGTGTTAAAACAGCTTGATATTTACTATTTTTAAGTTTGCTAATTTAATAATTTACTAGGTGTTTTTGTTGCTGATTTTAAGCTACTAATTTTTAACTTTACCCTTATGTAATTATAAATTATTAAAATAAATAGAACGATATTCTTAATTTTTAGTTTTACTTCTACAGCATACCCTTAGCAAGTACAGATAATTTTGTCTTGAAGCAGTTATTTTAGTTATGCTGTTTGAATCTGAGTTCGAAAGCTACAGTTTTGTGATTGAGTAATTGATTCCTACGTGGATCCTGGAACTGCTGTGGCAGTACTGTTTTGGTTAGTTTGCTTCAAAATAATAAAAATTTTCTAAATTTTGTTGCTACAGTAGAACTCTGTTATAGTTATAACGAACATGGCTATAACAAACAATTTTCAAGATACTATGTTTTGATTACGAAGGTTTAAAGAAACATATTTCACAGATACGAGTTAGAATCACTGATGTAAGGAACAAAATTTAGGTGTTTTCAAGTGCAAAGTAAATATATAAATTCTTCATACTTCTCAAAAAGTAACCTAACGGTTACGTGGGATTAGAAAGGAAGGTTAAATGTATCTGCAATGGGTTTTCCAAAATTTTATTTGCTGATAGTTGAAACCAAGTATTATAATACTTGGTTTCAACTGCAACTTGTAACTTTGAATCGAAAATGTTGCAAAAACTAAATAAATGCTCTGTTTCCAAAAAAGTCTCATTATACGCCAGTGGCAAAGAGGTAGACTGTTTTCAATGTTCATTACTCAATACATAACAGGCACTACCTAAGATTATAAAAATCTGATAGTTTGGTGTTTGAATTTAAATTGCTTACTTCTAGGATATACCGAATCTCTTTTATAAGTTATAATGAACGTATTTTTGCAGTCTCGTAAAATTTCTTGTAACCGAGCTCTACTCTAGGCTTTGTTTGAGGTTTTTTAAGATTAAGACAACAGCTCCTTTCAATTTTCTTTTGGGCTTATCAAGCAAGATTATTTCAAGTGGCACTAGGAAGCTGTATACGTATACTGTATACCCAGTTTCATTGGCCAAAAGTGCTTCGCACCTCAGGTTTGTAGTGTCGCCTACTGAATAAACCTCATAATTCATAACTTAGTTTTTATGATAATTAATTGAAAAAATTGTATTGGCTAAAAACATGAATTAATTAAAATTAATTTTGGTTCAAAATGGAAGTAGCACTAGATGGCACTAGCGTCTGCAATTCACAATTTATTATTCACTGTATTGACAGATTTGAGATTTCAGATTTGTATATTAAAATTATGTATGTTATAGATAATAGATTGATAGATATAATATAATCGGAGTGTTCTGTGGTATCTATAATATAGAGCTTATATATGCTTATTATTATTATTGTTAGTATTCTGGTCATCAATTTGGAAATTTGGATTTGTGGCATTCTGGCTACAGCATTGTGGTATATTTGTAAATAATACGACAAATAATTTTTGTATACTTAATTCAAATAGATCTTAAATAATGGATCCTGCATTGTTACGTGAGCGAGAGTTATTTAAAAGAAAAGCTTTATCTACACCTGCGTAAGTTTATACAACATTACTTTTACCAATAACCTAATTTCGTAAAATGTTAATTATAGAGTCGAGAAAAGGAAGAGAGAATCAAAATCGGATCATGCACGCGAAGATAAAAAGAGGCCAAAACTTAGTACTAGTTCTGCACCAAAACTAGATATTACGAGGTATACAATCGACTAGCGTACTAAACTGTTTATTAATTCTTAATTCCACTTCTAGTTACAAAACTTCGACAGGTAGTTCACAGTATCGTTTTGGGGTATTAGCAAAAATAGTAAAGCATATGAGAACTCGTCATCAAGACGGTGATCAACATCCACTTGCATTAGAAGAAATATTAGACGAAACGAACCAATTAGATGTAGGAAATAAAGTTAAGATGGTACTTTAAAAACAAATCGCAAAGCTAACTAGTTGTAGTAATTGTTGATTATGATTTTAGTGGCTTCAATCAGAAGCGTTGCAAAATAATCCGAAAATTGAAGTAACGCAAGATGGGAAATTTTTATTTAAAGCAACTTACAAATTGAAAGATAGGAAGAGCTTGTTAAAGCTCCTAAAACAACTAGATCTAAAAGGCTTAGGAGGAGTTTTAGTAGAAGATGTTCAAGAATCATTGCCGCACGCCGAAAAAGCTTTAAAGGTCAATCGAGTCGCAAAAATTATTTTAGTGAATATAGAACATTTAATTTTAGACTTTACAAAATCAAAACGAAATTGTTTTTGTCACCAGACACACTGATAAAAAGAAAGTTTTATTTTATAAAGATCGTATCGTCAGTTTGCCGGTCGATGAAGAGTTTCAAAAATTTTGGAGATCTATCGCAGTAGATGCGATGGACGATCCAAAAATTGAAGAGTACTTGGAAAAACAAGGTTCTTTAAAAAAATATTAATAATTGAATTTTTGTTTCATTTGTTTAATTTTAGGTATTCGCTCGATGCAGGAGCACGGTTTGAAGAAACCCATGGCTCCTATTAAACGGAAAAAGGCTGGACAACGTAAAAAGCAATTCCGAAAGCCCAGAGATAATGAGCATTTGGCCGATGTTTTAGAAAATTATGAAGAAGGTACCTTAACAACACCAAAAGGACAATTTTCTTCGAGTGCCAAATAATCGTGTTTATGATAATTAGTTTTAATTTATAAACTTTTGTAAGTTCTACAGTTTAATATTGGGTATTTTATTATTTTTTTGTCTTAACATTCCTAATAGTGCCACCTTTTAATCCATAATTCAATCATTCATTCCTCTTGCAGCTGTCTCATTCAATAAGGTCCGAAAGCATCCCAGTATTTTTATTGGTGTTATTTTCTTTTTATGCCATCTAGTAGCTTGGAATATCCTCTAGGAGCCTCATACGCATGAGAATACTGACCAATTTCATTATCAATTTTTGAGACGCGTGTATAGGGCAAAGCTCATGCTCTATTTGCTGAAGACTGCTTATATTTGTGTTGGCAGCACTGGAATCAAACCGTTGATTGAGAGACTCCCTCAATCAAACATTCCATTTTTGCTATACAATACATCGCTAGAGTATTCTTTGAAAATTAAAATTTTGGTATTATTTCTAAAATTTGGTGGAAAACAAATTTTCTCCTTTAAAGTTTTTTCACATGTGTGTGTATGTTGGTGTTAATTTGCAACGTATTAGATTTATTATTTCTAAACTAATGAAAAATTGGTTGGTTACTCCACTTAGTTCCAGAACACGGTTCATGAGGTTTTTCATTGCCTATACCCCTAATAAGTATTTTTGAAAATGAATTCAGTATTCAAGAAATATTGATTGCAATCAAGAGTCTTGTCTAACCCAAAAAAACAAGTTTTAGCTTTGATAATAACTAATAACTGAATAGTTGGAAACAGTCATTAGCACAAATTATAAATAATCCATAAAATGGTCGCATAAAGTGATTTATTACTCCTAATACAATAAACTACTATTATTAAACTAACAAGCGTTTTATTTAATATTTTTAAATTTGAATCAAAATGTGTCATCTATAGATTAATTACTAATACTATGCGTTATTAACCCTCGGTATAAAGAGATCTATTACTATCCAACAATCCGTAGTATTATAGACTGTTCTACTTCTCTTTTTTATTACAAATTTTTAAATATTTAGTGTTAATTAGTTAGATAAATTTATCTAACTAATTAACCCTAAATATTTAAAAATTTGTAATTTATTCACGTATGATTGTTGTATGCATACTAATTTGATTTATATATATTTCGCTTTCTCGACGCATTTAACAATGCCGGATAGCTTGTGAAAATTATGTTAACCTCCTAGCGTATTTGGTATAGGCGTGCTACCGGAAATAGCAAGGTTTTGGGTTCGATTCCCGAGGCGTTTGGTGGAAAACAAATTTTCTCATTTAAAGTTTTTTCACTTATGTGTGTATGTTGTGGTTCATTTACAACGTATTAGATTTCTCTTTTTTTATATTCTCCAACTTATGTTTATCAATTTTAGACATTTTAAATAGATCAGTTTCAATTTTGTATACAGCCACGTTTCAGCTGCAACCCATAGTTTGCGAGATATTAACGAAAAACTGTCAAAACTTTTGTGCCACGAAATATCACATCTGATTCATTGGGACTTTTAGGATATTCATCACTAGACACCTACAAATGAGTGTGAAGTTTCAAAAATATTGTATTTTTTTGAAGGTGATCGTTTTTGGTTTTCCTTGATGACACCCAGTTCAACAATCTTCGTATTTACGGTTTACGAGATTCCTATCGACACCTAAACAGCACCTGTGTGGTCTATAATAATTACTGTAGACTTGAATTTGTTAGACATCTTAAGGAGGGAAGGTACCCGATAATTTTAGAACTTAAAAATTTTTTTTCTAGCTTATAAAAAACTTATTTTCAGAAATCGATGATGTGGGGAATATTAGCTAGGGCTGTAGTTAATATCTGTATAATATAAAAGTCATAATCATTATAGTTTAAAAGATAGATTTTTAGATATTCACGGACTTAATATCAGTTTAATTAAATCGGCGTTTAAACCATGTTATAGAGAATCCCTTACTCCAGGGTATGACATATTTAAAATTTTGTTTATTATTTTGATACTTGTACAATTCAACTTTATTAGAGTTGTAATATGTCTCACTAACACAAAAGTAGTCATATTATCTTACCTAATTGCCCAATTTGCTTCAAATTTTGTTATACCCTGAACTGAATCACGATGATAAGATATACTTTTAAAATTTTATATTCGATAGGTAATTAAAGCCGTACTTATCTAAAATAATTTAGTAAAATATCGCAGAGTAAGTGCGGTAGAGCCCAGAAAAGGATAGAGAAGTACACGAATTTCGGCACTTTACCTGCGATATAAAGGACACAACCCTTCTCGCCCGGGGTCATTTTCTAAATTTTTGAAGAATTACAACAAAAATGTATTTTATGAGACTACGAGACTTCCAATTTCATATTAAATGAAATTAGATTTTTAGCCTATTTTTTTTCATTTTTTATCGTGCTATTTTGATGTATTCTAATGAATCGCATTTTCATACTTTCTTACTGACTAATGACTAAAAGTCTACTCTCAACAGCTAATCAAACTACTCAAAAACAATGATAATAATACAAATATTAAAAAACTGAGCAGATGTTTCAAACGGATAGATTATATTCTTAAAACTCTTAAAAACAATTAAAGATGATAACTATATGCCTTTGCTACAAACAAGTGCATTGTTTGAAGAGATTTGCAAAGTAATGACAACGTTGTTCAATCAAATCGTCTTTCTAGAAATGTCACTACCAATTATACGGAGAGGTAGTTATACGAGTCTTGTGGCAAAATTTTCTAGTGGAAATTTTATGGTAGAACACACGAAAATGTTGCTATAGAAAAATATGAGGAAATCTAGAAAGTGGAAAGTCAAGTCAAGCAGCTTTTTTATACCTAAAGAATACCCTCACTTATGTTGTAGCCCTGATAGACTAGTGAATGATAATGAATTGGTGGAAGTCAAGTGTTTGTATTCGATAAGAACCCAAAAAATTAAGGAAAGTTAAAAAAATAAGCAAAACAATATGTGTGTAAAACTTGAGCGAGGTAAATAGTATTTTAAAAAAATTACCAATATTTTTTATCAAATTCAAGGTCAATTAAATATATTAGATCGAACTTGTGATTTAATTTTTTAATTTAATGAGATTAAAGTGCTAGTAGTAAAAATAATCGTGTATACACTACCGTTGCGAAGACTATTATAGACCACGCGTCTTGTAACCCTAGGCGCTTCGCAATTCAGGCTACAATTCTGGCGCTAAATCTATAATAGTACGTATATAAATAAGGAAACGTAAATACATGTATAAAATGATAATTTGATAATAAATACTATAATATGGTATCATTCAGCGTTCTTGGCGTGTGCGTCATTATATATTATCGGGCATAATTCATAAAATACGGAAAAATAAGGGAACCTGACAAACATAAAATCAAAAACGTATGTTATTTATTGTATCAACGCACTTCTAATGCTAAGTAACGTTGGGATGAGAGTGGAAACAATAATGAAACTCATAAATTGATACATGTACGCGCCAAGATTGCTGAATAATACTATAACAACTAGGTAATCTTTGCTATTGGCATAAGTACTTGGCACTTTTACTGTTCTTATACAATGCAACGAAAAGTCGCCACCTGTTTGGTACATACAAAAGATTATGTGTACCTGCTTGTCGATTTTATTTTCTTCATTGTTATCGGTAAAGTTGGCTATTTCTTTTATATTTTATGCTACTTAGCCTTACACGATGTATACGTAGGCTTAAATAAGGCAAGTAAGTTGGGTTGCCTATTTAAAATGTTACGAATTTAGCTAGGGTACCTTCCACCCTTAATAGCTGTGCCAGCATCTTTGGGAGCTGTTTCTTTATGAGACCTTCAGCTTTCAATTATAAACCTGGTGCACTGTATAAAAATTCACTGATCAATCTTTCATTTCATAAAAATGTTATTTTTATTTTAATAAAATTTGTATTTTAAACTAGAATTTTTAAAACCCTCTGACTCGGCCCTTATCTGTGTTAGAAAATTATAAAAATGTATTATAAGTGAACAATAATTATTCGAGTACCGATTAATTAGTTTTAAAATGCATCAAATAGAACACCACTTTTTTAAAAATCATTTAGCGTAGGATGTAGTCAAAATAGATAATTAAAAAGTAACTTCCTTTTAAGATATCTCTGATACACAATATTAGTAAAACAAGTTTGAATATCATCTAACTATATTAATTTACAATTTATCATGCAAATACCATTATTATTCATCTGCTGGTTTGCAGTAGCTTATTGCGATCCTCGTGGTGCACGAAAGCGTCGTATAGTTGGAGGTGCTCCGGCTCTTTTACCTCCTTACGACGATCCTATCGTTTACACCAGATTTGCTGGTCGTACGGCAAAAATTAGAGGTGTACAAGATTTTCCTCACTTTGTTTTTAGGGGCATTCGTTATGCTTTCGCACCAACAGGAAAAGATAGATTTCAAGTGAGTTCAAATTGTATAATATGAATTTTTAAACCGATCTTTACTTCGTTATAGAGACCAAGACAACACTTTTTATCCGGAGATGTCGATGCTACTATGTACCCACCTCCCTGCCCACAACCTGTTCCAGGTCAAAATACGATTGTAGGAAGCGAAGACTGTTTATTTTTAAATGTTTTTACTCCCGATTTACCTCTTGGATCAGAAGGTGCTTTTTAAAAGAATTAACACTTTCAACTAATCCTATTTCTTATTACTTTTAAGGACTACCCGTAATCGTCTGGATACATGGAGGTGGTTTCAGATACGGTTCTGCTTCACAATATGGGGTAACCTTTAATAAATGTTTTAATTTCTGTTCTTTTATTTGAGTGTTTTAGGTTCGACACCTTGTTGGAAAACGAATAGTAATCGTTACGATACAGTATCGTTTAGGCTCTTTAGGATTTTTAGGAACGGGCACACAACAGTTACCAGGAAATGCCGCTTTATGGGACATGGTTTTGGCTGTACAGTGGGTTCGAAACCATATTGGATTTTTTGGTGGAAATCCTTATCAAATTGTAGTTATGGGGCATGGTACAGGAGCAAGTAGTGCTTTGTTAGTTGCGTTGAATGATGTTGCTAAAGGTTTTACTAAAGGAGTAGTGGCTTTATCTGGAACGGCAGTATCTCATAACGCGGTCGATAATCAACCAGATATAACGGCTAAAGAAGTCGCCGATTTACAAGGATGTCCTACTGTTTCAGTTTTGGCGATGGTAAAGTGCTTGCAATCGGTTTCACCTTCTGCCATTGTCTCGGTAAATCTTCTAATTTACTTAATTACGTTTGTGTGTATAAGTTACGATTTCAGGGCGACTCTCAGATTGAATATCAAAGGTTACGTCAACGTGGTTTTGTGTCTGGTTTGCAAGGAAGATTAGGCTCTATTCCTTCTAACGAATTAGTTTTCGATGGTAGATCGTTGCCACCAATGATAGAAGGAGATCCATTGGATAAAATGTATTATAAGAAAACGCCAAAAATTCCTCTCTTAACGGGCACTACTAAAGATGAAACAAAATCAGCCGTAAAAGGTAGATTTGAGAACGTTTTTAATTTCGATAACGTAATACATCATTTTTATTAAAGATCGGTACGAAAATGAAATAATAAAGAAACTCTCATCTGTTCCGCATTTTCTGGATCAAGTGCTCATCGAAAATTTGCAATCATTTACTGGCCTTGGTAAGAAATCTAAAAATTACGGAAACGAAGAACCCGCAAGTAGTATATGGAATTCTTTGGATATTTTCAAATTTCAAAATTATATCAAAATTCCTAAAAATGATCTTCAAGCGGGTTTGGGAAAAATTTCGGAAATAACAGGTTAGTATATTCTATTATCTTGATTTATTTATACTACCCATTCTTTGGAAACACTGCAATTCTTACCTTCGACATCGAGGTCTACACATAGGACATAATATAGGTAGCCTAGTACAATAATTAATAGTGTTAACCTGTTAGCCCTAATATTGTCTCATCTCTAACTATTAATAGAATTTGTTACGTAATATTTACAGAAAAATAGGTACTAATTTTCAATCTACCCATTTATAGTTTTTGTATGGTCTATTTTTAAATTTTGAAATAGGTAATTATTCTTCTATTCTTTAAGTCGGGAACATCCGCAACATTCACCCTGTATTATTTAAAAACATGTGCCTGTGTCATGTCCCATTCCCATAACTTTTTTATACTATTTTTTCTATTTCACAATACAGTGTCGAAACGGGTTGGACTGTCTTTCCGCACTGTATCTGCATTAATTTGTGAAGATGACGATAAAAAAATGAAAAATTGCACTTTAAGGCCCTATAACTACTACAGTTAGACTTTATACCGCGCTATGTTAGGTTTTAGTCGCCTTATTGTAACCCAAGAAATTTATGATTAAACGGTGTCCGATTGTTTATGAGTTATGAGACACCCTGTAGTTATAATAAAATGCAAAAGAACGACATTGTCGTAGCAGGATGCAGGATTGAAGGTTGAAGGTTATTCAAATAATTCAAATTGATTGAGCAGTCATCCGTAAACGGGTAAACGAAGTATTTAACCCTTGCAAAAATCACTCGAAAGTAAATTTGATTTAAAATCGATTTAAAGTTCATCGGATTTAAGATTTTATTCGTCATAATTTAGATTATACTTATATAACATTATAATCTTTTTCATCATCCTCAAGTGTCGAGTCTCTCGTTGCTTCATCTTATTCACCCTCGTTTCGGTTGGGTAATGCCGTTCTGGACGACTCGTCAAATTTGCTATCAAATGCCGAATCTCTCTCTCGTGTTCCATTTCCTTTCTCCCATTCATTTTCATCCGTTCACGTTCACATCAATGCTCTAAGTTTATTTCCACATTTTACCGATTTTCTTACCACTTTCTCTTCTTTAACACGCAGTTCTTGTTAGTGAGATATGGCTTAAGCATTTGCTTCCTTCTTCCATGATTGGCATGTCGCGGTTTACGCGGTAGTGCGCAACGATAGAACTGGTGCAGGTGGCGGCGGAGTGGGCGGTTTATCTTCGTGATGATCTTAAATTTAAAATTGTGTCGAAAAGTCTCAATATGATCATGTCGGCGGCACGGAGTTCTTATTTCTGGAGATTATAGTGGGTTTCAAAAGATTCTACTTAGAGTGGACCGGGGTGAACTCTATCGACGCTCTTGAACCCATTCATTCAGTCATTCAGTCTTATCGCCATTTCCTCATGCTCGGAGACTTTAAAACTTATATTTTGAGGGACGATAGACGTGCTCGGCTACATAAAAACATTTTCACTTCTATGCACCTCACTGAGCGAAACAAAGAAATTAAAAAATACATTTTTCGTGCAAACTCGCTCCACTCTACCCGACGTACTTTTTTCATTTTACCAAACTGCAGGAGCACGAATGGTCTCATATTTTACAGAAATCAAAATATACATAGCGATGGCATTTATTAATAATATTTTATCTATCCTAATGATAAATAGTAAATGATAAATGGTAATGAAAAACAAAATACTACCTATAAAAGTTTTTAAAATGTATAAAAAGAGTAGTACGCACAAAGATAGTATGTCATTGTTGATTGTTGTGCGTATCTTTTTATTACCGAATTAATCTTATACTCGATTTGATAAAGAACGAATAGACTCGGGTAAAAAACCAAATAATTTATTTGATTTTTTGTTAACGAGTGTGATTTGTAAAAGCTGGAATAATAAATAATTCTTTCAAGAAAAGACTTGTTCAGGAAATTCTTATCTATAACACTGATAAGGATAAGCATAAGTGGTTAACTTGAACGTGTGCCCCTGCTCACTTCTCCACATGTAATTTAATATTTGAAAGTAAGCAAAATCAGAATATAATCACAAACACATTATCAAACTGGCTTTCACTTGGTGGAAATTCATTTTCATTTCAATTATTAATAAATTAATACTCTGCGAGTCCGAAACGTGTCCTGTAGCTTATAATTTTTTACAATTATAAATTATCTTTTGGATATAGTGATATAGTAGATAGTACAATATAGGTAAAGTTTGTCCACGGATGGGGTTACAAAGAGGGAAACAATTCTAATTTTTGATTTGTAAATTGAAATTTATACTTTAACAATTTTGTGGTTGTTTTAAAATTGAGCAAGAGCAAGAATTCTTTTAAAGAGTCATTTTATTTTTGAAAAATCAAATTTTTGTTTTCTGCTACTATGGCAGACGGTGGTATTGTTACGCGGCCAAAAAGCCAGTATAGATCGCAGCGGCGGATTAACGGAATTCGGCGCCCTAGGCTATAATAATTCTAGTGCCCTTTTTTACATTTCTATTTGAGAAGAAAATGGCCTAAATAGCGCCGCAGGGAAAAATTTTTTTGTTTCAAGATCAAACGGCTTAAAATGAAGATTAGAAATTTTAGTAGCAGTTGATAGTGTCTCCAAAAAAGATGTTTCACAAAAACAAAGTAGGAAAATTATTTCAGGTACACAAAATATTGTTGAAAAGTTCCGCGAATCCTAAAATCTTAGACTTCAGCCTAGTTAGCCTAATGTTAAATCCAGGCTTTGACCCTGTTTCCTTTTTAGGTATCAATTTTAATTGATATAATAGTTTACATCTAAATGATAAACCCGAGCGAAAAAGCTATCTTACGCATTTTCCAATAAACAATTAAATGGGTAGAAATAAATTTTCATTTGACACTACACTGTTGCCTCATCTTTATAACTTGTTAACAAGTTAAATAAAAAAATCCGGCCAGAGTGGAGGTAAAAATCTTATCAAATAATTTATTTTATATTTCTTTATATTTTGTTATTATAAATTTAAAGATCGTTGAAGGGAACTTCTTCTCGACTTAGGTATTATCTGTACTATAATTTGCTAGTTTTTAAAATGGACTATTTGTTACTATTTACCGGAACCTTTATCTCAATAATTTAATTATTATAATTTTATTTTACGTAAATAAAATTGGCGCCCCTAGGCTACAGCCTCACTAGCCTAGTGGGTAATCCGCCACTGATAGATCGGCAGACCAGTGATTTTATATTGACTATGTAAAGTACTTTTAAAATCAAATTAATGAGCCTCTGGAATATTTCAAGCGGTAGGTATAATGTTTCCTAGCTAGCAGCAACCGGTCTATAATAATTTTTTTAATACATGCTCCCTAAAATGATTATTTTGCCAACTAATTTTAGTCCCGAAAATGTCACTTTAGCGGACCGAAGCTCATAATGGTAACTTAGGAACATTTTAAAGGACATGGCCGAGGTTTCATTATTTTGTTTGTTGTGCACAAGGCATCCACCTGAATTTTATTTACATCGACTACTTATTTGAAAATTTCATAATAAATTGTTTACTTTGGTAAACATTTTAGGGAGCTTGTACTAAAAAATTTTGTATGTAATACGTCCGCAAACAGCTTTATCGAACTCTATCTAAAGCTTTGTTTTGCGGACTTGTTACATAAAATACTATTAAAATCCGCCACTGTATTCTAAAGCCGCTCCGTAAAGTTCTTTTTGACTTACGCCACCAGCAGAGAGGTTCAATACAATCAATAGAAGAATAGAATAGAAAGAGATTATTCATTATTGTACCTCTCTGCTGGTGGTAAAGTTACCGACAACTTTACGGAGCGTACCTACCATAAGATAAAACGTCGTATATCACACGTGAGCGCTCATGTGTAAACATCTCACTCCCATATAAAATCATATTTCTGTCACTTACAATATAATGTACTAATTAATACCCTACAATTTCGTTAAATTTTTACATTCCTTGAAATAGTCTCGGAAAAAGTTTATACCTGATAACAAATATTGTGTAGTATTCTATAGTCCACTAGATAGCTCTTTGTATTTTTGGTAAATTTTTATATTACTTGGAAACTTGGGACTTTCCGAGGCGGCTTCTTTCTTCTTTATAATCTTTTAAATAGAATTTTTAGCAACTTGGACTGGATGCAAAGAATTTTACATTTTATAACCCGAACTTAAAATAACCGACTTAAAGAAATCATCGAAATTAACAAACCCTGGAACAATTTGAACGAACAGGCACATTTAGGGCAATCGCAAATCTCTATGTGCAATAAGTTCGAAGCAAAAGAGTTCGAGAAGATATAACTTGAAAACTTATGAACCGATAGACTTGTAATTTTGAGGGTACATCAAGAAAATAATGCTAATAAAATTTTATCGCGATTGGTAGGCTAGATTTAACGATGGAAACATTTGAATTGCATTTGTAAACGTTAGTTCTAAACAAATTCGAAACAAAAGAGTTCGAGAAGATGTTTCTGGAAAACTAATGAACCGATTGATCTAAAATTTTGAGAGTTTATCGAGAAAATAATGGTAATTATCGTCATAAAATTTGCTCTCGATTGGCAGGCTAGATGGAACGATGGCAAATTTTGAATTGTATTTGTAAACGTTAGTTCGTCGTGTATTTGTAGCATAAACTCGAAAGAGATAAGAGAAGAGGTCACGCGGATATTTCTTAAAAACTAAAAACCAATGAACCAATTGACTTGAAATTTAGAGGGTCACACGTCACACGTGTTCACATGTTGAGAGACGTGGCCCATCACTAATTCCCACGTGTTCAACTTTTTATTTTTTCTTACACTTGCTTATTCGTCACTCCACATACACACAAGGAGAATCCAAATTACTAAAGACTAAAGGCCATTTAAAATTTCCACATTACGGGTGTCCGGCTAAGCTTGATAAGCATGGGGATCTCGGAAACTATAAGAGATACAATGATGGTTAAATGAGATGAAAGTTACGTATGGGATTCAGAAACAAAAATGTCAAAAGAAATTTCAATTATCTCTTGTGGTTTTTGAGATATGCCAAAAAATGTCAAAAACGTCAAATTCTAATTTTAGTCATAACTTTTTTATTTGTGAATTTTTATTTAATTTGTAAAAACATTCTTTAAGCAACTTCTTAGGCTGAATTTGAATATGTAGGTACTTAGATTTTTTGTTCACTTTTTCATTTCCACGCACGCATCATCAACTTTAGTTTTTCTTATGGTCACCATGTTAGATTTTTTATGAGATCGATAAAGATTTCAACGCTGATTCCAAATATGTATAATACTTACATGTTTCAATAAAAATTTGGAAAGATATTGCCAAAAAATGCAAAATTTATTTTTTTTTAAAGTCGGCTATGAAGTTTGTTTTTAAAAACAAATGCCACGTCGATTGTCAAATAAGTATAAGTACTTTGTTTTTATTTAATTCAGGCACAACCACGGAACATCCCAATATATATTGTAGTGTTATAAAAGTAGGCGAGAAAAAAAGGAAGAGAGAAGTTTGTTTAGTTTTGAGTTCTTGTTTTGGGGAGATTGAACTGTATAAATAAAGAAAATAAAGATTAAAGAAAAGAAAAGTTTCTTTATCGATATATGGTCGGTAGACGAGAGAACACGACATATATTAAAATTGGGGACCCAAAACGTGGGGCTCGAGTGAGATAGGGACCCAGAAATTGAAAAGAATTTTATAAAAAAAAATTGAGTGTCAAAGTGAATTTTGAAAAAGAAATTTTTGGAGTTTAAAAATGAACACGCGGAAAGGTAAAAGAAATGTTGATGATGGAGATGTAGAAAGTGGAGAACAAAATGAGGTTGAAATTGAGGTAGCAATGGAGGGAAAAATGGATGAGGTACAAATAGGGGAAGAAGAAATGTCTATTAGTGAAAGAAAAATAAAAAAAATGTTGTCAGATTTTCTAAAAAAACTAGATGAGAAAATTGAAGATGTTAAGAATGCATGTGATGGAAGAAATGAACATGTGAAAGGGAAAATAGAGGAGATTGAAACGAAAGTGGACAGAGCAATAGAAGAATGTAAGAAAGCTGATGAAAAGGTGCAGGAAAGATTAGACGATATAAAAATGTTGAAGGAACAAGATAAGAAAGAAATTAAAGAGGTATTGGAGAATGAATTACATGCAATGAGGTATATCCACAGTGTGGGACAGCATGGTCACGTGGAATGTGGTCAATTAAAGGATGGAACGGTAGACGAGAGTCTAGAGAAAAATTGTAATTTTAATGTAAATATGATAGAAGAAGAATGGGTAAACATGGATTTGGATTGTCCGGAAGAATTTAAAGAAAAAGTGACAAAGTTGTTAATTAGAAATAAAGGACTGGTTAACTATGAACCTCGGATCGCAAGGGAATATGTGCATAGGCTGGAAGTGATAGAGGATGAGCCTTTCAGTTGTAAGGTGTACCCTATTCCACAGGCTTATCGGGAGCAAGTTGGAAAAGAGGTGGAGAAAATGTTGCAAAACGACATAATAGAAAGGGCGTCTACATCATATATAAATCCGTTGGTTTGCGTTAAAAAGAAAGATGGGTCGATGAGATTATGTTTGGATGCAAGGAAGTTGAATTTAAGAACAAAACCACAATTTGAATCGCCTCAAAACATTGACAGTATGCTGGGAAAAATTGGAAACAAAACGATATTTTCCAAATTAGATTTAAAAAATTTATTTTGGTTAATTCCGTTAGAAAAATCATCTCGGAAATATACTGGTTTTAGTGTGGATGGTAACACGTATCAATTTAAAGTAGTTCCTTTGGGTTTATCTACATCATCGGCAGCATTGGTGCGAGCTATGCAAATAAGTTTAGGAAAGTATGAAGAGTTTTGCATTCATTACATCGATGACATATTAATATTTGGCGAAAACGCAAATGAACATTGGAAACATTTAGAAATAATCTTAGGAAAGTTGGAACAAGTTGGTTTGAAGCTGAACAGTGGTAAATGTCAATTTTTTAGAAGGAAGATGAATAGGCATACGCGCCACCGGGCGAAGCTGAAATACGAAAAGAAATTTTGGACTGAGAATAATTTATATAAAGGAATGCTACCACATTAAACATGATTTTTCCGTATGTAGTCGGGTTAGAATAACTGCATGAGTCTTTATTGTTTTCGCTCAATCGTAAGAGGCGAGGAAAGTAAAAAACAATTGTATGAATGTTTGAAGTTCAATGTTTACGAAGAGTCGTGTCAGAAGTTAATTGTTGAAGAAGAGTTAAGAATTTAGAGTTGCGTTTGAAATAATTGTTGAAGAAGAGTTGAGAATTTAGAGTTGCGTTTGAAATAATTGATGAAGAAGAGTTTAGAGTTTAGAGTTGCGTTTGAAATAATTGTTGAAGAAGAGTTAAGAATTTAGAGTTGCGTTTGAAATAATTGTTGAAGAAGAGTTTAGAATTTAGAGTTGCGTTTGAAATAATTGTTGAAGAAGAGTTTTGAAGAGTTAGTCATTTTGGAATTTGTTTTGAAGAGTTAGTCATGATTGGAATTGGTTTGAAGTAATTGAGTTAGTTGTGTTGAAAATTGACGATGAAAGAAGTAAATAAGAGGAGGTAAAGAGTGAATAGGAGAGCATAAGAAAGTAGGAGTTTGAATAAATAAGAATGACGAGAAATTGTTATTTGGGGGGATCTACGAAGATATAAAGGGGAATTATGAATAGTGAAATAGATTGAAAGGAAGTATTGAGTATTAAAGAAATAATTTAAATAGAATTATAATATGGAATGAGGTAAAATAGATGGCGAGGAAGAGGGATTTAAGATATGTGAGAAATATGTAGGAAAGGAATGAGTTTAAAAAAAGAAGAGATGGAAAGATAAATGTAGAATATGACATAATGAACAGTTGTTAGAAGAATTTCAAAGACTTTTTATTTTAAAACGTGTTTTTTATTTTGAAACAAAAAAATGTTATTTTGTTGGTTTCCAAATAAAAGGGGGGAGATGTGGTGTTATAAAAGTAGGCGAGAAAAAAAGGAAGAGAGAAGTTTGTTTAGTTTTGAGTTTTTGTTTTGGGGAGATTGAACTGTATAAATAAAGAAAATAAAGATTAAGGAAAGAAAAGTTTTTTATATATATGTGCGTACGAGAGAACACGACAATATATAGGCACAACTAGACTGTGGGATTATATCTACCTGCTGTCCCGTGGCACAACTCGGCAGCCCCGGAATGAACAAAGGGTCAGTTTTTACAGAAATTAGAAATTTATTTCTATGCAGGAATTCTAAGTAACCATCGACCTTACTCTTTTAAAATGAAAGTGGATTTTGAAATTTGTTTAAAACCCTAATATATCCAAAATCCAAACAAAAGTGAACTCGTAAGAAAGTAGGTAGGTAGGTGAATGTTAATCTTCTCATTGTTAGTTTCTACAAATTGTTATAAAGTTTTCGTTGAAACGGATGTGATTTCGTTGATTTCCCGGTACCCATCACATCCCCCATCCACTATTAATTATGAGCTTTATCTTTAGATAAATGCATTTTAATCCGTTTTTATATAAATACACGATAAACGTATTTACATCTCTCTTCAAGACAACAAGGACTTGACTATTTTTTTAAATGGCGTTTGAGAAGAATTTATTATCGATGCATATCGACAAACTCGAACATGGAATGTCAATAGGCACGTAACTAGCTCACTAGATCATTTTCTAGAATTCTAGAGGGAGGGCCTGGGTGGGCGCCAAAAATATACTTATGTTAGCAGATTTTAACATCGTATCGAGTTTTCATAGAAGCGCGATTTAACCTCATTACGTCATATCAAGGCCGTAGTCGAGGGGGGCGAGATCAATGCATCAACGGGGTCCGAATTCTGAACCCTTCCCAAAATTTTTTCATCGATACACCATTACAAGAAATAGTTACTGCTTCTCTACCAATTTGCCGTACTTTAGCGTACTTTGGACTATGAAGCGACACACAGACAGATGTGGAGGAGGAGGGATCGATAGAGAGAACCTAGTCTAGTCTCAGTGTGGATTTGAATGGAAACAAAATGATTTTTAAAGTAGTCCTATAAGTACATATTATACAAGTAAATTTGTAAATTAATCTACTGGAGTATAACAAAAACTAAACATTTTGCAACGGAGCCTGGTACACAAATGAAATGGGATTTTGGTTTGTTATAACTGAACAGAAATAGGAATGGCATTTCTTTTACTAAACACTCAAAATGAATCATTTTTATTTCAAACGCTCATTTTAACCCAAACTGTAATTTATAACGCTTCTTAAGTAGCCATCTTCTTCTTTTCTTGTTCTTGAGATTCTTCAACTCTTCCAAAGAATAATGCCACTTTGCCACCTGGAGACATCCTAAGAGATAGAATTAGTTTCTATCTGAAACGGTTTATGGACTATGTCGCAGGAACGGAATTTTAAACGAAAACGAAAATTGTGGATCTTTAATTTTCTAAAAAGCAGCATGCACTTCATCTTGTTATATGTCGTCCTAATCCATAACACACTCTGGACTACATTATTCAATTTTAAATAGTACTAATGCGTTTTAAATTTTAGCTGATGCATTATTTAACCTGCCCGCATTTCTAACAGCCGACTTGTGGTCAAAAACTGGAGCACCGACATTTTTATATCGTTTCGAACATTCGGGCAAAACCAAAAAGGCGCACCACTTTTTGCAGGGTCTTCCAATAATTGGAACTAACGGCAATGGTGAGTTAAATTTATGAAATTTACACGTGGACTAATTATAAATTATAGAGCCGACGAATGGTACTGTAGGACACGGAGACGATCTTCTGTATCTTTTCGAAGCTCGTTCTTTAAATGGAACCCCAATTGCAGGCGTAGAAGACGACTTTAGCGACGAAGACAAAAAAGTTAGGGATATTTTTACAGATATGATTTCGACGTTTGCTCGTCACGGCAAAATTAACATTGGCAACAAAAACGTTCCGAGTTTTTCCAGCGAAACTAATCAGTATACGCAAATTAGTGCAAAGCCGAAGTTAATGAATAATTTTCGTTTTTGCGAAATGGCGTTATGGGCCGGTTTAACTCAAAGATTACAAACTAGTGCTTGTAGTCTGTTGAACGTTTTAGATAGTCAACTTAAAAATGCCGAATTTTTACTTTTTGATACGGTGGGTTCGGTTGGTTCGAACCTGGGAAACCCACTGAAAAATATAACAGGATCCTTAACGGATACTGGACATAAATTGGAAGGAATCATACAAAATCCAATAGGTGTTTTAAATCCCACTCATCAAAATAATCAAAACAGAAACAAACCAGGTCGGCTTGGCATATTAGGGCTTTAGGCTTTAGATTAGTTTCTTATAGCTTTTATTAAATAATATGTGCTACCTATAATAGTGACTACATTAAAAAATATAAATATTATTAAGATTGTATTAAGTATTAACTAATAATTATTACATAATGTTCTTCATCTTATTTGCTTCTTGATGTGCTTATAAATAAAATTAGATAGCCAGAGAGAACCTGCAAGGAATTGCAAAAGGGCTGCAAAGCGAAAGCAATTTTTGTAACTCAGATCTGAAAAACAATTTAAATCAATTCATTTTTAATGGTGCGTTTTGGGGTTTTGAGGTGGAGGGTTGCAAGGAGATTGAATAGATTATAAAAATAACCTGTGTGGGCATGGAAAAATATTGAAAATTTTATAAAAATGGCAGATGGCTGGCCTGTTGTTTAAGATAAATGTAGTTGGACAAACAACTAATACGTAATACCAGTAATACTTACTAATAAATATAAAGAATATCAAAGAAATCCCGCTTAAAATATTAATGGTTGGGCGACATCCATTCGATCCAGTTTTTGCTTTCAATAGAGATTGGCCTAAAGTTTGTAACGCCGCCGTACCGAAAGTTACGACAATTCCACCAAATACTATAGGACCTTCTGCTTTGGAATCCGATATCACTGAAAGGTACAGTCGAAATAATTATTTAATTGCAAGTTGAAGCTTAACTTACATATAAATCCCAACGTGGTCATCCAGCAATTGAACCAAAAAAATATGGGAATGTTATGAGGTTTAGTTTTCGTGCATATGTTTACGAACGAAAATATTAAATTTCCAATACCGACACAACTGATAATCGGTATAGTAAGCTCCAAATTAAGGTGACTGATTCGAGCGTATAAGTAAGAAGGAAACAACGTCCAAAAAATAAAAAGTGAAAATTTGTTGGATATAAAATAAAATAGTGTCTTGTAATTTGTTGGTTCGGCAAAAAATTGTAGTCTTATCAACCACGTCGTATTGTTCGCGGGTTGAACGACTGGCTCAAATACAACCGCGTCATTTAAATCGTTTGTAGTCTCGTACGAATAAGAGGTGTTGTTATTGATGTACATTTCGTTAAAAAGAGGCTTAGGGACCTCATTGTAATGATCTTCAAAGTTATCGATTCTATCTAAATCGTTATCGAAATCGCTTGTAAACGATTTGTCTAGTTTTAGTTGAGCGTTGGCCAATTCTACTCGATTTTCTTTCGGGTCGTCTTCAAATACTTCCCAATTGACTTGGGCGTTTTCTTGCGTATCGTTTGGATCTTCGTCGTTTTCTTTATTTAGGACCGGGTCGGCTATATTGTTTTTATTCGGGGATGGCGTTTCCAGCACAACTTCAACTTT
This sequence comes from Malthinus flaveolus, assembly GCA_950108345.1. Lineage (NCBI taxonomy): Eukaryota > Metazoa > Arthropoda > Insecta > Coleoptera > Cantharidae > Malthinus > Malthinus flaveolus. Next base: position 72,183,272 of record OX467285.1, read on the forward strand.
ATCTCTACTGTTTTGAATGCTAGTTCTTGGACTTTGTAACTCGGTTGTGCTTTTGGCAAATATATCCTCTTCTTCATCAGATAGCCCCTTGAAATTTAAATAAGGGGTATATAGTATATAGTTAAAATGTTTATTTATGTAAATTAACTTACTCGTATTAGATTATACGGTTTCTTCTGAAATTGGGTGTATTTTGGTTTTCTTATAGCCACGCTCAAAGTTATTCCTTGCAAAACTATAACTTGATACCAAGTAATAGCTTGCATAGTTCCAAGTTTCATTATCGCGTGTCCCAGTATTACAGGTGTTAAAATTAATCCAAGTGCTTGCGCGATATTTAATATTGTGTTTATAGCGTTAAGTTTTAAATTAAAATAGCCGCTTAAAAGTATTTCTATTTGGCATAATACTATCGAGGAACCACCACCTAAAAGTTTAATTATTAAAGTTCAACTAATTTCCTGGGACGTAGCGAAAGCATATTCAGGTTCAAGTGTTATTCGTGATCTTCGTTCAATAAAGTATAAGCGTTGATTGAAGGAGTCAATTCCCTCAATCAACGGTATAAGTTTGCAACGTGCACCCCTATTAGTCCGGTAGGCAGCGAACACTTTTACTAAACCATAAATTACAAAATCTTTGACTATGCAGATGAAAGAACACCGCAAATTAGTAATAAAACCTACAGCATGCCTGTTAAAAGTGGCGGCATTAACTTAGGGTAGGCTCGAAAAGGGTGGATTTTGGTTCTTTCTTCGGTTTTTGGCTCATAACTTAAAAACTATGCACTTTATGAGAATAGTTCTTATATACAAAAATAAAGTATATTAAATTTTCTAGAAATGGCATCTCTTTAGCTTTTTTTCTCAAGTGAAAGGTTTAGGCGCTAGCCGTGATCAAGTTAAAAAACCTTCGAGAATCAGCCCCAAATTTTTTGTATTGCTCATAACTCGAAAACTACGCACTTTTGGAGAAAAGTGTTTCTATAAAAAATAAGGCACATTAAATTTTCTACAAATTATCCCTCTTAAATTTTTTTCGTAAAACAAACAGTTGAGGAGGTAGAGCGCGCGTTGAAGTTGGTATATCGGACATAGCGTACGTGTCCTGAAGACAGAATGCCGAAATACAAAAATGCAAAATTTTTTATTTTTACCGATGCTGGCTGAAAGAACCTTACAAATGAGTAATAAAATCGACCGTCTGCCTCTTAAAAGTGGCAGAATTAACTTGGGGCCGGCTCGAGAAGGGTGGGTTTTAGCTCTTTTTTTAGTTTTTTGTATGAACTAAATTAGAATAGCCATTTGCACTAATTTTGTCAGTTTGGTTGCTGACAGCTGTTTCGATACACTGTATCATCTTCGGAGCGAGTTTTTAACTCGCTTTTTTACTCTTTTTTTAGTGTTTCGCCTATAGCTTCAAAGGTTGTTTCTTCCGAGTTAGATGTCATTTTCTAAAGAATTATTTTATTCCATACGTACCACTAAGTGCACCCGATATAATGCAAAGTAAACTGATGTTAAAATTATTTGAATTTCTTCTTAAATTTACAATATACCAAATTAAAAGTAGGCCAGCACAAGTTAAACAGGTGCCCGCAGTTACAACCAGTCTTGGCCAAGTGCTTGCAGCGCATAATTTCCGACTCAAAGGATCTGAAAATAATATTGCAAATTAAATTCTTAAATTTTGCACTTTCCTACATCCTACATTTACGAGTATGTTTCTTGGAAATAAATATACCTATTCAGTAGTATACATTGTTGTAAAAGGCGAAAATTAAACAACAAAAGATAGTCGAACATAAATATTATGCCAACTTTTATACATATCTTATTTTAGTATAAATATGTGGCTAGCTGGCTAGGGCCAGCAGCGTTGAATTACTTTCTTATCTTTGATTACATTAACGAGTAGTCGCATTTAATATAAAAACTTTTTGTGTTGCATATTTTTTATATTTCTGATATTACGCTACACTTTTAGATATTAAATTTATTCCAGGAAAAAAGAATAAAGTTTTAAAATTTGTGAATTATCATAAAGTAACCATCATAAAGTAAACATTATTTACTCTATGGAATTATTCATATTCCATCAGAAACGCTAATAAAAAATATTTTCTTCCGAGTCGTGGACGGAACCACGAAACTACTATTAAATCGAACAAAGAATCCGAAGAGTCCCTCAAAATTGGTTTTTGACCAATATTTTGGATAGGGTCCATCTGAAGCCAAAAATATGTGGACTTATTCTCTGCGAGTCATAGTTCGGAGTGAAGGGTTCTTTGTTCGATTTAAAGGTAGTTTCATCCACTTTTTTTATTCTGATGTTTTAAATTCTAAGGATTATGAATTCACAAATTTCAAAACTTTTTTTCTGGAAATCGACGTTTTACGAGCTAATTTGATTGGACTATTACCAAAGAATATAGAATTATCAGAAAAAGCAACCAATGTAAAATTTTAAAACCTTTTAAAGTGTAGTAACACAATTGAGCTCTAGATGTCTCTGCTCAGTTTACAGTACTTTCGAGAGTGTGAGAAGATGAAACATTTAATTTTAGTATGTCCAAACTTGAGTTTAAATGGTTTAAAAAAGGTCTATTCGAATGGTATGTTAATCCTTTTGTAATAGTTGAAGAAAATATTATTTTTACGACCCAGTAAATTTAGGCAGGTAGTTTAACTGTGTAAATGCAAGTTTCTTTTCTTATGTACAGTAAAAATTTTATTGTAATTAAAGCATTATTCATTGGGTTCTGATTATTTAAATAACCGATTAGGTAATTAAATGAAAAATCAAAAGATTCAAAGCTTAAAAAACCAAATACATTTTCTTATTGTTTAATTGGGCCAAATTGGGTAAATTTCAAATACCTACCTACACAAAGACAATAGGTGTGTGTATAGATACTTAGATTTTTTTTAACAACATTACTAACAAAAATCAAGTTTTCCAAAATTGATAAGTAATTCTTTGCCTTTTACAAAAGTGTTTCTGTAGGTATTGTTGCAAAGAGCATGTAACTATTATTATTATAATTAGATTATTACTTATTACTTATGTATTAAAATTTAGATTACCTACTTATTTATTTTTGTGTTCTGTACCTGTACATATTATACTACATTAATTTGTAAGATTTTTGTATAATTAAAATATTTTTTTTGTTTTTATCTATATTAAATTATGATTAAATTAATATTGTTATATTTTTTTTCTAATAATACCAAAGACCAAAGATTTTGAACTTCCTATCAACAAAAACTTTCGTGACAATAATATAACCATCATAAAATAACAATAGAAAAGCAACTTTGTCCCTTAGTCGTAAATAGTATTGTAAAAATCCTCTTGCTAGCTACCTACCTAAGATTGTTAGAATTAAGAATAGACAAACCTTTTATGTATTTTTGTACCTCTCTTTGTTACTCTTACGTAGGTATACGAAAAATTGTGCTAAAATGAGGAGCGACATCTGAATCTCACCGGTGTACCACGTTTAAAAGAAGGCGCAGAGATCCCATAAGCTTAGGGTTTCTGATAATTCTATATTCTTTGCTATTACTCTAGACTCTAGTCACTAGTTACTCAAAAAGGGATCGGGTTCAAAAAGACCGTAGGTAAAGCGCAGCGAAAGCGGTCAAGAGATTCCTCAAATTTTGGGAGGGTCAGCCAGGTAGCTGTCGCCATGGGATTAACTCCCCTGTATTTATAGGCAAATTCAAATTGCGCACAAATGATAATCATCGGCTTAAGCCACATGATATAAAATATAAGTAATTATACAGTATATGTCGATGGTCGATGAAAGGATGAAAATTGATAAATTGAAAAGGAATTTTGCCAGAACCAAGCGTCTTCCCTTTTATAAAATGAAGGCTGAAGGAGTCAGTTTTTCGGTAAAAAAGTTTGTCAGCAAATATTGCAGAACTACGACAGAAGGTAATAACATATTTTCAGCAACTGTAGTTGGTAGCGACCCTCTTTATAATAATATTATAATAATTATTGTACATAATACTAGGGATTCCACTTTTTTTTAAATTAAATTAAGGTGCAAGGTTATATGGCTGGATTCCACTTTCAAATACTAAGTTCACAATAGACTGGCAAAGTGTTGTCGTCATAAACGTGGCCGCCGACCATATGATGGGTAAAAACATTAGTTTGTTGCCATAACGTTAACACGTGAAAATGATCATCATAAGTTTATCGGCAATTTTAGAATTATTTAGTGATGAGATTAGTGTTTTCCAAAAAGCAGAAAACTGCCTAGATAGTGGGCACTGCAAAGAAATAATTTTTGATGGCAGTTTGGGTTTCCCGTCTACTAACATGTGAACACCCTGGGCAATAACAATAAGGCATTTTGGATTAAATAATCCAGTCTATAGACTGGAAAAGTGTGACGTCACAAATGTGGGTAATGGGTAAAAACAAACCAGTTTCACCGTATACGTTGCACAGCTTAAACATAAGTTTTCGTTTTTATTCCAGTTTTAAGTTAATTATTTCATTTAAAATGCCTTATTGTTTGTTATTGCCCAGGGTGTTCACATGTTAGTAGACGCGAAACCCAAACTGCCATCAAAAATTATTTTTTTGCAGTGCCCACTATCTAGGCAGTTTTCTGCTTTTTTGAAAACACTAATCTCATCACTAAATAATTCTAAAATTGCCGATAAACTTATGATGATCATTTTCACGTGTTAACGTTATGGCAACAAACTAATGTTTTTACCCATCATATGGTCGGCGGCCACGTTTATGACGACAACATTTTGCTAGTCTATTACCCGTCATTTTGGAATCACCCTGTATATTTCCCAAGCCATTTTCGACCCGGCTCTGATCGAAAATGTTAAATGATAAAATAAAAGTAACATCGAGTATTTTAATTTTAGAACACCTCGTTGCATATTATTTACAGCGTTTAGCAACAAATTCTGCTTTTCGTTAAAAAAATTTAAAATTACAAGTTGGTATACCCGTGTATTATAAAATAAATATAATAGATGGAGACACAACACGTAGCAACCAATACTAGCTGCTCGTAACATCCCCTCTCGCCAAAAACAAGGCTTCGTATTTTCAAGATTCGGAAGACACGAAGACCATTTGTTATTTCGTTATTTGTTATTTGTTCATTTCTCGTCTTGGTTTTGTAGAAGAAAGTCGAAGTCGTGTTCTAAACTCAAGAGTTTTCGGGCAGTGTTTGTGTTTTTGAAGTTAAGTTCAAAGATTGACATTTGATATTGTTTGAACGGTTTCTGTGTTTCTGTTGGAGAGTTCACAAGAAGACTTACATCAGGTATAAAATTTTATTCTTTTCTATTTTAGGGTATTTATTTTATATCGAGAAAGAAGCACTCCAGCACGTGGTCTTTTAGTCACTTTCTATAAACAAAATGTGTTTTGAATCTAGGTCACATTTCGGCAGATTACGATGTGTGGTGTGCGAAATGTTTAAACAATATCTCAGACTATGAGACTGAATAATTTGTACGGATTGTTTTTATTCAGCTAGGTATATAAAGTTTAAATGTTTTTGCGTAAAACTAGTAGAGAACTCTAGAGCAAACTTGGGATAATAATTTTTCACGGGACTTTGAAACTGTCGTATCGCATATTATTTTTTATCAATCTCTAATAGGAAATGAGGGACGTGCATAGGGATTCAGTCAGGGCCGGATTACGCCTATTTGGCACCCTAGGCTAATACAGATTTGGCGCCCATTTAATTTTTTAATTCTTATTTCCTGTAAGAAATAGATCAAAACTATATGCTACTATGATAGCACATAGCACTATGTGATACTATGTACTACGGAAGGAAGTTTAAAATAAAGCTGAAATTTTTATGAAGAGTGATATTTTTAAAGAAGTAAAAACTAAAAATTACCCCTCGTTATAACTAACTCCTCGAGCACGCTGTATACAAAGTGTCTAAGAAGCCATTTAAGCATCCCGAGATCTTTAGATCGTTCATAGTGGGGCTGGGCGATACCGTACACCAAGTATCAAGTAGTATCGATACTGTAACGGTATCGATACTATTGAAAAGTATCATGGAAAAGGCATCGAAAGTATTGAGGTATTGATGGTTTGAAAGAATTACAGGTGTTGAAGATATCGAAGTATCAAAACTGCTGAATAGCTCGATAATTTCGACACCTCGATACTTTCGATATCTCGATACTTTGGATGCTTGGTATCGTTAGGAGATACCTCCGAAGGTATTGATACTTATTCGAAGTGTCGATACTTTACTCATGGGGATGGGGCTGAGATAAAAGGCACTAAAAATGTGGACTGGCTAAAGGCTCGATCGCTCGACAGGACAATGTCACTACACATACGTTTATAGTAAAATGTCAGTTTTACAAAAAAGACAAAAATATTCGAAAAGATTGGGGAAAATGCATGTTTCAAAAAAATAATACTAATTTATTTGTTCTCCAAGGGTTTGGTTGGTGTTTATTAGGGCTGGGCAAAGTATCGATACTTATTTGAAGTAACGATACCTTAGGCGGTATCGCTTAACCATACCAAGACTCAAAAGTATTGAGGTATCGAAAGTATCAAGGTATCGGAGGTATCGAAAGGTATTGGAGTTTTATTACAAATATAAGGTAGTCTCATTAAATGTAGATAAAAGTAATACCTTCGCCACCTCGATACTTTCGATATCTCAATACTTCCGATATCTCGATACTTTTGATGAGTTCGACCCTACGTTCGAGCCTACCTTGACAAGTCTTCGAGCCTGAAGTCCGCGAGCAAATGTGAATGATATTTAACCACTCACGCATTCGGACGAACTGACATTTTGTCAGTTTTATTCGAATTATCGATGGATTTGAATGCAGAAAATCTGTGTTTAATCGCTACCGCGGTAGTTGCCATTTTAGGAGGATTTTGTCAGTTTTATTCGAATTCTCGATGGATTTGAATGCAGAAAATCTGTGTTTAATCGCTACCGCGGTAGTTGCCATTTTAGGAGGATTCGTGAAAACCGCCTACGCTAAAAAAATTTACAGTCCAGATCTGAAACTAGACACTTGAGGCGCTACAATTTCCTTTTTTTAAATTTTCTGTACGACCATTTTTCTCCGAGTTACTCTTTATTGAAAATCGCCCTAAAATTAGGAATTTTTACAAAATAAACAAAAAATGTAAATTAGTGCCGTATATCGCTGGGTGACTAGTTAAAGGTTTTAATAAAGATAGTCGTTCCTAATTATAATACTTTGTCCTAATCATATATTACTTTTTATTTTCTTATTTCGTTGCGTACCTAGAGCAGAACAGTTTCCAACAGACTAAAACTCATATAAAAATGAGAACTGGCGCGTTTTCGCCCACTCAAGTGCTCAAGTGCAAAGCTTGTCAGTTACTTGGCACGTTGAGCAAATTTCTGTTCTCAACAGATGATTTCATGCCGCGCCATTGGCTCGACAAGCCTTCAGTTTTTGATCCCTCGTTCGCATTTGCCTGCCAACCTACAGGCTCGAAGACTTGCTTCAAGATAGACTCGAACATGAATGGCTCGCATGATACCTCGATACTTGCGATACCTCGATACTTGCGATACCTCGATACTTCGATTCTTGTGATACTTCGTTCCTTGCGATATCTCGATACTTTCTATACTTCCGATATCTTGATACTTTCGATACTTTCGATACCTCGATACTTTTGACTCTTGGTATCCGCCTAAGACAAGGTATCACTACTTCAAATAGGTATTGATACTTTGCCCAGCCCTAGTTCTTAGTAATAAACTTAAAATCATGGACACAACTCTTGGCTGAACTACAGATCGAAGGTAGTTCTTGATTAATTTTAATCGTCTAATACTAAAAATACTTCAGACAAGCATTCCACACTCTTTCTAAAATGGCTGGTGTTGTTTTGCGTGTTTGGATAAGAGTCCTGGTTAAAAGTTAGTTCATTTTTAATACTCGCCACACCATATAAATTTGTAACACGTAGGTATATCGGGTATTTTTGTCACTTCTTCACCTCTTATTTTTGAATTTTTTATTCTTTCGAACATTTTACAAGTAGAGTGAAAACGCACGGGACGATTTATTTCAACACCTTTTATGCAATCGTCCATAATAGATCTCAATACACCAAATGAGTGTTAGCGCACAGGCAATTAAAAATTGCTAATTTTATGTATTGTTATCCATTGTGGACGATTAAAAATTAAAACGATAAAAAAGTTCGCGCGCTATCCCACGTAAAGAGTTTAAAAAACTTACCCATTATAGATTGCGCTGCACTGAAACATAGTGCAACTAAAACAAAATTTGCATCCCACATATACTGATCCATTTCAGGAACCTCAAATTTTAATCTTATAATCATTAGTATAATTCCATATCCGGCAATTATAGCAGGGAAGATACCCTGCAAACAAATAGTCGTGTAAAATTTTATATAGAGGGCGATTAACGATCACAAAACGGCATAATTTATACATTGTAGCTTACAATGAAAATATTCGGCTAAGTTATAGTTATTATGAAGTTGATTAATTTATTAGTAAGAAAAAGATAGGTAACAATCGTTTGATCGTAACAATCCGGTAACGGATTATCTAGGAGTGGATAACTTTGGTGGCTGATTCCTTTCATAAGATTCGTCTTAAGCCCCATTTACATAGAACTTAGTGCAGATTGATGGTGTAGTTTGCTGGTCTAGAACTCGCCAAGTGAGCAACGTGGCGTAAAACCATTTACATAGACTTTAGTGGCAATTGTTTTTTTTTTTCTTATTTTTTTTTCTTAAGCTTGAACAATGAGATTAAAATAGTACTACCGAAAACCAAAATGAAGAAATAAAATCAAAGCAACTATTTTGTCAGCTGTTTGTTTAAATTTCAAATAGCTGGGCGACGTGGGAGAGATCCGCTTCTATGATTGGCTGGTGCCAATTAAGTGGTCTAAAAGCTTAAACCTTGCAAACTTTTTGCCCATTGTTGGCAACGACCTTGCCAACTATATTTCATTGTAAACGCGTTCATTGAAAATACCCTATTCAAACTTCTAGACGACGCATGCCCTTAGCAAAACGATTAGACTACTGTCTATGTAAATGGCACTTTACTCCGGAGTTTATACAGTATCATTCCGTAAACGAATTCACTGTAACTCCTTCACCGCGCCGTATCTTGAAAAGGGTTAAACTTATGGAAAAAATGCATATAACCAGTTTTGTAGCTAATAATCTTTTCTATAACATTCACAATAGCCTTCAACAACGTACGCTCTATTATAGGCGGCGAATTATTTGTAAAAATCGAGGAAGAGTCACCTTTAAACAGCTTTCCACCTGCCTGCTTGTCTCCCACCTACCAGGAAGGACTTTCAGTATGTTATACTGAAGGTTGTAATAAACAACCGTACCAATTTTCAAAACTTTTGGATTCGTTCCCTCAAATGGCATATTTTTGTCTTAATTTGACTGAACTAGAAGCCGAATGCCTATTTTGGCTGAGCAGTTGTCAGCCCTCAAAGCGAGTAGATTCTTATTTACCCAATATGAGAATTCCCCAGATCGCTTCCCCCTTCTGAATAGACGATAACAAAGTTGGCCTTTTCATTGAAACCACATCCCAACGATTGATTACGAGGCAGGCAATAACTTATTATCTTTTTAAATTTTTAATGGCTGTGAATGCCGAATAATTGCCGCCCCCGCCGTTTGCTATAGAAAACCTCGATTCACATTTTTCTTTCGCATCTAACGGATTTTTCAATAAATGAAATTCTCCTGGTGAGCATGATCGACTTTTTTTTAAATATCATCGTTATTGCAGGAACTACCTAATTTGCAACTAACCATTAATAAAACTAAGCATTTCTTCAAGTTTGCTTGTTCAGCATTTACTCAATGGGGACATAGTTTCAGTTTATTAATTGTGGCAGTGTAAAATGTGAATTAAACCAAATTTGTTGAATTTCCTTGGCAATTTTAATTTAATTTTTACAAGAATTTAAACCGACTATTTATATCTATCCGCCAAATTTCAAGTAGTATGTAATTCGAGACATTTTAACAAAAATAACTATTGAACTCTCTTTGAGCTCTAAAGGAGCAAAACTCGATTAATTTTTATTGAACTTTTCGAAAACAAAAATGATCCAAATTAATGATTTAAAATTTTTATCAGTACGTAGGTGCCTACTTTATTAACTCTTGAAGTTCAAGTTGTTTTGTACACAAAATTTCTCAAATTTTTCAAGTAAAACCATGCCATAGGCATGTTCTTTTGTTTCGGTTAGCTTTGCGCGGCTCTTTGAAAAATCTAATTAAAATTTTTTTAGTTTGGCCATCTTAATGAGCGTATTAATTTATGTGCATACAAACAAATAAATAAATTCTACAAAAACTTTGGAATGCAGAAAAAATGGCGAAAAGAAACATCTGAATATTTTACAAAAATAATTCATTTTGATTCGCTCAATAGACTCTGAATTTTCAATTATTGGTTAGGTTACTTATGTATTATGTTCCGAAGTAGGTACTAACAGATTTTAAAGCCCCTGTCAGACGATTAACAAATGCTAACTCAATTAATAACAAGAAAGCTAAAGCGACGCAATGATCGTGTGACACCGTCACTTGTATGAAAAATATAACGAAATTGGCGATGAAACGTGATAATCGCGCTAATAATAATAACGATAACCAAATAGAACACCGTCCTATTTTTCATTATTAAAAAATAAAAGATGGCTAACTTGATCGTCAGCTGTCGACAACTAAGATTTTATTTGCTTAAAAAAACGTGTTTTTTTCAATAATTGTTTTAAAAATTGTGTAATTTTGAAAATTTAATGGATCTTCGAGGTGCAATTCGTTAAAGATACGGCTGTGGGCACCTTTGTATTGTTGATCTCGGCGTTGAATTCATGGTCTCGTCCAGTACCGGTGTTTATATCTTTTCTTTATTTGTTTGGCCGTAAAAATACTACAAACCACTGCAGAAATTGATAAGTGATAATAATATTACTTCCGACACAGACACTGAGACACTTCGCTTCAAGTTCCAAGTTTCTAGTTTATATCATTCAAACGAAGACCTCATTAAGAGGTCGAAAAAATATTGTAAGTCTTTTAAGTAATAAATTATTTTAACAAAAAAAGAAGTGTTTAACTCTGTTTTATTCAAATTTTAAGAATGTTTCAACAAGTAGTTGAAGAATCCATCAAAAATACTTTAAGCTCTATCTTGAACTTACAAAGGCGCGAATGCGCAGTGGACATTTACACATATTGGCAATGAGAAAGTTAACAGAAACGATAACAGTCTGACAACGATTGATAATAGAAAAAAATAATGCTTTTGTATTAGCATTTAAGTTATTAATTTGGTCATTTTTTCATAATAAAAATGATCATCGTCTGACAGGGGCTTAAGAGAGGCCGAACAGTTTTTCATTAAATGAAATTGTGTTTACTAACCTTAAAAAAAACTGAAATTACTAAAATTACCCATCCATATCCGCCATCAGGAATGCTGGGACCAAGTTCGGGTTGACTTGATAACACATTATCGATGTACATGTGGGGACGATTGAGCGTTGCCATACTTTTCGGATTCACAATTTAAATTAATCAAATTTTTTGGGTGAAACTCACATAATTTCGTAGCTAGAGGTACTACTTTAATTTCATAAAATTAAACCTTTCTCGTTACAAGTGACTAATTATGTATATACGATAATTGATAATACCTTCTGTTATCTAATCTGTTAATACCGAGTCGCCGATCGTTTTTGGGCTCTTATTTTGGTAATAGTTAAAAAGAAGTTCAAAAATTTACGACTGATCTCCACTGATAAGTTGTTCTTGTTTGTGTAACTTTTGTTTTAAGAGCAGCACAGCACCAGATTTCTTAAAAACTCTTGTTTTCATAACAAAACTTATAACTTGATGCAAAAAGTAGACATTTTTAAATTTTGAGTCCAGCCCATAATCCCATAATGCACTTTTGATCAGAATATTAAAATTTCGGCTAAATTAGTTGAAATTCAATAAGCCTTGTGCGGGATTCTTTGGTTTTTCATTCGGGCAGTCACTGGATCTGAAACACTTTTTTTGCAATTATTAATCTACAAAAATAATTTTTAAATCTAAACCGAACCTGGACAAGACGTCAAAACCACGAAACTTAATTCAGTATTTTGAGACTTTTGAAATTCTCAATGAATCAAATTGAAAATGACAAATTTCAAGTTATTTTAGCAAATTAACAACACTATGCCTTGAAAGTTGAAAGTATAATTTGGCAGCTGTAGTAAACAAATGACTTCCAGCTGTATCAGTTCCTTAGCATGAGATTCCATCCTCGCCTGTCTTCCTCATGGAACTGTAGTTCTATGGTCGTTCTAGTCTAACATCTCTAGTCCCGTGGTCCCGTCTTTTTCATAGGCTCCTTCGCTTACGTTCAGGGCCGGATTAAGGTTTCTCAGCGCCTGGAGCTCAAAAGTGTAAAGCGCACAAACAGTAGCGTACCCAAAGGCGCTGCAGATGAAAAATGTTGATTTTTCAAAGTGAAACGGCTTAAGATAAAGTTCAGAAAATTGAGTAGGGATGATAGTGTTTTAAAAAAAGATGTTTCAGTAGAACAAAGCCGTTGTGATTGGTTTTTACGAGCGATGGGCCTACAGACCTCGTGATGGTCATCGGCCATCGTGACAAGCCGTCGTGATTGAACCGTGTTTCGTGTTTGTCATGCTGATCGGTGAAAATCACGAGGTCTGTGGGCCCATCGGTCGTGAAAACCAATCACGACGACTTGCCACAATGACCTATGGACAATTATGAGGGGTGGGCGGCTTTACTCTTTTACATCACCTTGCCCGAATTTCATTCGTTTTATTGGTTGACTGTAGGTATTCATTTAGATTTCTAATAATGCGTTGTAAAAGTAGAAGATGTGCGCCTTCTGACGTAAACGAGAAGTAAGCACAATAATAAATTTCTGCCAAAAAGTCAAAATATTTTTTAATAAAACTATATTTCGGGAAACGTAATTGACAGTTTTTATTATTATACCTTAGGTCAGTAATAATTATTATTGACCTGCTATAAACAAGAGGTGGTGAAAATCAACTCTACAGCCCCAAAAGAGGTTAAGAATGATAGGTTTTGAGCTTCTGAGGCTAGTACTTAAACAAAGTGTTTACTCATTAGCGCTCCTGATGTTTCAATTAGAAACGTCAAACATATTTTTCGGAGATTATTACGCAAAACCAAGATTTATGAATTTGAGTTTCATTAGTATTTATTTGAAAACTCAAATAATGGACGCGCTTGTTTTATGCCCCCCTTGAGTGGGTCGCCTGTGTGCCCTGAACACGTCGCACCTATGGTAGCGGCGGTTCTGATTATGATACAGATCCAGGATCAAGGTATCGTTATTTATTGCCATAACTACTAACCTTTTGTTTTTCAAATTATAAATACATAAAATACGAGAAAGACTATAATTTAAGTTTCGCGCGGCCGGATATATAAACTGCAGCGCCGTTACGGTTATCCCTTGCACTCGTCAATTTAAACAACCAACCAAGCCATATCCCACATAACGACATTTAACATTTAACCATTCTTATTTTGTATGTGTACTGAAAGAGTCGAAGAAGATAGAAGGTTAGTAAAATACTGTATTGTAATTACACTTATAATTACTGTGATTACTTGGAGAGCGAAGTTTTTTTGTTGTTTAATTTTTATAAGTATTTAATTCGATTTTCCTTGTTTAAATTTTGTAACCTAAGATTTATTCACGCCATTGCGACCAAGTTGGCGGTTGATATATATTGACCTTGAAGTTAACAAAATTTTTCGACGTTTGTGTAAGTGTATTTATTCAATATGTAGTAAAAAGTATAATTTTTAACACATTTTAGTAAATAAAATTTTTTTTTTGTGTTTTATAGAGAAAAAATAAAAAATGAGTGAACAAAAGCGCGGGAGAGGAATCGGCCGGGCGCGTACTGGCCAACAAGCACCAAGACCTGGGGGCTTCCAAGCAAGAGGTGGTGCTCAACAACCAGGTCAGTCGAGACCAACGATGCCTGGAGGACCCCCTCCTGGAGCATCTTTCCGACCAGCGGCCCCGCCGCAACAATCAGCTTGGGGCTCGATGGCCCAACAACGTGCTCCGGCACCAGTACAACCGGTGAGATTTAAATATAAACTTGTGATATTGAAGAATATGTTGTTGGGTTTTTTGTCCACAATGTGTTTTCTAAATTTGTCACCACGTTTGTTACTGCTACAAATTATAAGCTCTCTCCTGTGAACCGCAACTGTGAACCTATAAGAGTAACATATAAAAACAATTATTTCGTTTTGTTTACAGCTGGACTTTTTATTATAATTTTTATACTCTTTGTTTATTAGGTAATAGTACCTATAATAGTAAAGTAAAATCGCCAGGTAAAGTTCTTTTTGACTTACTCCACCAGCAGAGAGGTTCAATACAATCAATAGAAGAATAGAATAGAAAGAGATTATTCATTATTGTACCTCTCTGCTGGTGGTAAAGTTACCAACGCCGTTTCAAAATGTAACTTGTATAGCTATGCGTAATGTAAACCGACAAAGTTTTCTCTATCACCATTCGTGTACCACTTTATATTTAAGCGTAAAGAAATAGCTTTGAAAATATGACTATTATACTGTCCGTGGTTCACCAACCAATGGCCAGTATAGTGGCCGCCGGTAGCGAACGTGTTAAAGTGGCAGTTATTTTGTCATTGCATACTACTCAACGATTCTAGATTGGCACTAAGGATGCTTCAAGTTGAACTGAGTGCGACGCTGTACGTGTTTAGTTCTTGTTAATGCAAGGGGTTTCACCCACTCGGGCATACAATTCTTAGGTGCCAGTCGAGAACCTTTAAGTAGTACTAACGTAATTATATATCGTAAGTAGTTAGTTTTGATGTAGTTGAACAATCAATCGTAAGGAATCGCAGTTGTTATTGCATTTATAATTGATTGCATTGGATCATTTGTGTCTTTGTACCTTCGTATTGAGTGATTGATGATTTGTTTGGGACATAGTGAACACATTGATTCTTTTACAGATGTACAGTAGGTACTTCATATTTTCTGAAACTACCTTTCTTTTTCGGAAGTAGCTTATAACTGTCCCCACGTGTGTTTATTTGTTGTTACCGTTGTTGACTTGTTCAAGTCGATTATGTACTTCATTTCTTTTTTCATTACTCGTATGAGTTGAGATCCTGATGTGTGTTTCGTGTACTGACCTATAAGAGTTTGCAATCTGTGTGAGTCCTATACTTACTTTTATTCAGTGTATAGTGAAACTAAGTTTCTTCACGGCTAGCTCGTTGGCAACAACTGAAACTTCTGAGGTTCATATGTAGGCTTGTAACAATGCGCCAAGAGCTTCGTGGACGTTCCTGCCTGGCTAGATTTAGAGTGTTTAAATAATATGTTCTGGACGCTTTACAAGGCCGTTGCAGGAGTCTTTGGACCATACTTTGATATTAGAGGCGCATGCCACCCATCTCGTTTAAGGTGGCATACAATGTTTTAGCATGCGAACAGGTCAAAGAATACATTCAATGTGTTTTTTCATTGATTGGTTCTATCACTGTATTTACTAAAGCCTGTTCTGAAATATAAATTTTTAGAATGAATCACTTTTTCAATGTCGTGAAACACTAACTTCTCTGCTTTTGTTCAGATTCCGCGTCGTAATAATTTGTTGCTTTCTTTCATCGTAGCTACTTGTTAGGAAATAAAAATGTTTTGCCGTGTATATTATGTTGGGCTGCAAGACCGAAAACGGACATTGAAACGACCATAACGCGTTTTGGCAACAGTTAAAAGTCACAAAACGAAATTTTTGTCTTGGCTATTATAGAAACGCTCCGTTATAGTACTATACAGGGTGATTCCAAAATGGCGGATAACCTCTCCAGTACGTTGTAGGGGATAATGATTGAAGTAAAGAAAAAATGCTAAAAAAATTCCTAGCCGCCAATTTGTTGAGAAATGAAGAAGTTAAGTTGAGAACTCAACTCCGAATTGTGACAAATTTTGAAACCTTTCATCATTTCCTCTAGTAATTCACGTGTTTTTTAATTATTAGGCAAAAACAAATGCTTCTATAACACCTTATTATCCTGTAAAATTAATTTTGAATATCGAAATTTCTTGTTTTTATCTGTCATCGATTATTAACATCAGTATCATGTTGCCAAATCTACACTTTACTTCTTTAATAACTACTATTTAGTTCAAATAACAGTCTCCTATAACGTACTGAAGAGCTTATCCGCCATTTTGGAATCACCCTGTATAGGTAACTTAATAGAAGTTTTGAATGCTCAATCTTGCTTGCTCCTAATGACAACGTAGAAGGTTAACGTAGAGTAAGTGACGAAGACTAAGACACATCATGAACTTCTATGCGACTGTAACTTGATGATTTTATAATAAATTAATGATATGCCTTAGTCTTCGTTAGCTTTTATGTTGTCATCGGGAAGCAAGCAAGGTTTCATAAGCATTCGATATTTCTATAAAGGTTCCTATTATATTACTATAACGGGTGATGGTATAAAGGTTCATGGTGCGTTTTGGTACATTTTCATTGCCAACATGCGTTGTGGTCGATTTTGTGATAGTCACAACACGAATTTGATTTTGTGACATTGGCATTAAGGCCCAGTTGTATAAACGACCTAATCTCGGAGTCAGAGTTAACTCCACGATCAACCTCAATCAACAACTAATTCTAGTTAACTTGAAATATATGTGACTCAAGAAAATTGATGGGTTAACCCTGGACCAAGTGCCTACGAGCTAACCACGATAAGATCTAACCTTATATTCAGATCGCGGAGTTAACTCTAACGCCGAGATTATCTCATTTATACAACTGAGCTTAATTGCTGCCAAAACTTGAATCCCAACATCTGCAATTGGGTTCGGTTATAACGAGCTCTGCTTATAGCAAGATTTCGGTTTTATGATACGAGCTCGAATATAATGAGCAGATCTGTTATAACAAACATATCTCGTGACAAACGTGGTCAAACTGCGGAATAACTTCACTTATAACTTATAACTAGCAATTTATAATATTTGAAAAACATTCTTGATTGCTGCGATTACAAGGAAGATTTAATGATTTATCGGACGGTTAGCTTCTAAAATAAAGCATTATAATTATAACATACTTTTTATAACACTTTGTGTAACTTCACGTAAGCGTTTTTAAACGTATATTTTATTTATTGGTCATTGTTGTGTAGTGTTACTCTACTCTAATCATGCCTAAACATAGTACGTAGATAATAATTAATAAATAAGTAATATAATAAATAAATAAGATAGGGAGCACATTTTGTTGGCACTAGCGTACTCATTAGAACCGACTCCGACTGTATATGTTACGGGAAGAGTACGTAATTGGTAAATGTATACATTTAGTGGCAAGTGTACACATTTTCTATGCGCACAGGGAAAAGTTTTTTTCCTGTTTTTTTATTTATAATATAAACATTATTCTTATTCTTCTCGCTGATGATTTTGATTTAAAAGATACTAAAATGTACAGAATATGACGAACCAAAACAAAATCTTAACCTCAAATTTCAGTCTATAATGCTACGAGCACATTGACTTTACCCTAACCGTGACACCCTGCCAGATGTGTACATTAGCCGTGATCAGCCGGTAAAATTGCATGCGGCAATCGATGATGCTATGCTTATTCACAGTTCCTTATTAGTGCAAATGTGTACATATACCGAGCTATCTACTTCACCCGTAACATATATACTATTGAGATTTAGATGAAGCATTTTACAATATAGTAACAAGTACAAAAAATGATTTTTTAAAACTCTTTAATAGTAACGATTTTGTGGTTACATTTGCTCTATATCCAAATCTCGAAACCCAGTACCTGATAAAAAATATGTTCAGCATTATTGTGTAAAGGCACAATAATAATAATAATTGTGTAAAGACACAACACCAATAATGGGTCTGTTTATTTGTCTGCTCGATTTACTCCAATTGCTTCAAGTGTGACGTCATTAGAGCAGGACACATAGGTAAAATTAGTGCAAAAGGGCAGGACCAACGAACGCGTTAAATTTGCTCTTTTTACTTCAAGCAGACAATTAAACAAGCCTATTATAATATTATGTACTAATCATGTAAAATTACTTACATTTAAGAATCTAGTCTGTTTTTAACTTTTAGTCACAACCTACAAGCGGGCGTGCAACTGTCAGAAGTGGTGCTTCTGGAGAACCGTTTCTATCCGAAGTAGTGCATGTAGGATCTACTGGTGGTAATGGTGGTAGTGATAATGGCAATGGAGCTGGCCAACGTCGTGGTACTGTAAGAGGGAAAAGACAACTTCATGAAGGTGTTGTTAGGACGCGTCCTTCGACATGTGTAACAAAAAGCGGTAAGATAAATTTTGGTACATTATTCATATTACAATAAATTTATCCTTTCCTTACTTTAGGATCGCATGGGACTGCCGTTCGTCTATCGGCTAACTATTTTAAGCTCTTGCAAAAACCAGATTGGTGTTTGTACCAATATAGAGTTGATCTTGCGCCTGACGAGGATAGAACAAATGTTAAGAAGGCTTTGGTTCGTAGAGCTGTAAGAACTATATTGCCTGGGTATATTTTTGATGGAACGGTGTTGTTTACATCGATCAAGCTTGATGTTAATCCGCTGGAATTATTTGTCGAAGATGAGGGTAAGTTATGCAAATGAAAGTCCCTTTATGTGGTCATTATTAACACTGATCTTAAACCTTAGTTAAGAAGAGCAATGTACGTATTACTATACGTTTAGTAGGCGATGTGGCTCGTGGTGACATGCAGTACATTCAACTTTATAATATCATATTGCGTAAATGTCTCGGACACTTGAATCTTCAGTTGGTTGGCCGAAATTTTTTTGATGCCGTAGCAAAAGTAAATAAAAGTACTGTTAACATAAAAATTACTGATTTTTAATGCTATCACAATTTTAGGTTCAACTTGCTGAACACAAGATTGAACTTTGGCCTGGGTACGTTACATCGATTAGGCAACATGAAGAGTCAGTTCTCATGTGCTGTGAGATTACTCATAAAGTTATGCGATATGACACAGTATTGGACTTATTGAACCAGTGTCGCCGGGAGGATTCCCGAAATTTCAAGGAGCAATTTCTGTCCAAAATCATTGGCAGCGTCGTATTGACTGAATATAATAATCGTACTTACCGAATAGATGATGTTGATTTTGCTTCTCAACCTAAATCAACATTCAACAAGAAAGATGGAACTGCAATTTCTTATATGGATTATTTTAGAAATGTAAGTAGTACTTTTTACTTCCAGTAGTGGATAATTTTAAAATTGTCAAGGTGGTAATTTGTTTTTGAATTACAGAAGTACGAACTAAATATTAGAAATCAGGAGCAGCCTATGTTGGTCTCCCGTGCCAAGGCTCGCGAAATTAGAGCCGGAATGCAAGAAACCGTGTATTTAGTGCCAGAACTTTGTCGCCTTACCGGGTTAACAGATTCTCAGCGAGCAAACTTTCAGTTGATGCGTGCTTTAGCAGATCATACACGTGTTAATCCTAAGAATCGTATTGAGAAATTGATGCAATTCAGTAGACGGTTAAGAGATAAACCCGAGGTTATGAATGACCTTCGTGAATGGGATATGCAATTGGCAGACAGATTAGTAGAGTTTGCAGGTGAGGAAATATACAAAATTATAAATATAAATATATACATAGTTGGCTAATCCGGATAATTGCCAGATTAGGCAATTAGATAATTGCTTTAATTTACTTGAGTTTAGTTTAATTTTAATCTGAAAATAATTAGATCTGCTTGGTGCGTTTCTTATTTAAATAAAAACAAATCTTGGTAACAAACCTTGGTAAAAGTACGGAATGTATATACCAGGTGTTAATGCTTTACTCGTACCATTCCATCTTGAAAGGAAAAAAGTGTTGAAAAGTTTTTGAAATGAAATAAATGTAATTATTGTTTTCTTGTATCCTAGCAACGATTACATTTTTACAACACTTCTTTACTCTTTCATTAAAAACAAGATGAAATGTAATACACCTTGATCATTTCTAATTTTGAATTCTGCATAGTTTTTGTCTCTTTTATTTTTGCTCTTTGACCAGGAAATTCTAAAAACCTAATTCTACAGATTATTTCCATATGTAATGGTATTCAATAGGGGATAATATTATATATTATAGTGTAAAATTGAGAGAAATTAAAGCGCGTTTATTCCTTTTCTTAGGTCGTGTGTTACCTCCAGAACTTGTTAGAGGAAGCAATTGTGAGTATAATGCCGGCAATGATGCCGACTGGACTAGAGAACTTCGAAGCCGCCCAATGGCCCTTTCGATTAAAGTTGATCGCTGGTCAGTAGTCTGCCCAGATCGTAACAAATCCTCTGCACATACTTTTGTACAAACTCTTCTTAAGGCCGCAAGGGGAATGAACTTTATCTTGCCAATGCCCCAATTACAGGCAATACCAGATGATAGATCTTCATCGTATTTGACGGGAATTGACCAGGTTATGAGTGGTAGTTCAACGTCGGCCTTTATTATGTGTGTTGTAACTAACAACAAAGCCGATCGGTATGGTGCAATAAAAAAGAAATGTTGCATCGATAAGGGAGTTTTATCGCAAGTAATGGTTTTAAGAAATATGGAATCAAAAGGCGTGATGTCAATTGCTACAAAAGTAGCGATTCAAATTAATGCCAAACTTGGAGGGATTCCGTGGACTGTACCTTTACCTATGAAAGGAACCATGGTGATTGGATATGATGTATGTCACGATACAAGCAACAGGAACCGAAGTTATGGTGCCATGGTGGCCACACTTAATCAAGAGTGTGGAAACTATTTTTCGACTGTAACTTCTCACCCTAGTGGGGAGGAACTATCCAATAACTTTGCGTTAGACGTTCTGAAAGCGTGCAAAACTTATCAGAGTAGAAACAACGGTTTACCCGAGAAGATAGTCATTTATCGAGATGGCGTTGGTGAGGGCCAGATGGTACACGTGCGTGACTTGGAGGTCCAAGAGATTCTTAAACAACTGACATCTGTGTACGGAAGCGCAGAAGCAATCAAGATGACTTTTATCGTAGTCTCGAAAAGGATTAATACCAGAATTTTTTGCCACTCTGAAAATCCTAAACCCGGTACTGTTGTTGACAGTGAGATTACACTGCCGGAAAGGTTAGTTTCATTAGGAATGAGACTTATTTGAACATGTAATTATTCTCAATTTTTCAGGTACGATTTTTTTATCGTCAGCCAGTGTGTCCGACAAGGTACCGTGTCGCCTACATCTTACAATGTTCTGTATGACACATTAGGTTTGAACGCTGATAAACTGCAACGAATAACCTACAAATTGACTCACATGTATTTTAACTGGTCCGGAACAGTTCGTGTACCAGCACCTTGCCAGTACGCACACAAATTGGCATTTTTGGTTGGGCAACATTTGCACAGGCAACCGAATCCATGTTTAGAGAACTATCTATATTACCTATAAATGGTAAGTGGAAGTTTAATGTAAGTTGGTATTTGTATGTTTGTCCAGTCCACTTTTTTTTAATGCATTAAGTTGGTTTGTTCTAATGTATGAATCTCTAATTTTTGTGTCGAACTTTTGGTTTACAGTTTTGTTCTGTTCATTATCTTGCATAACAAAGTTTGTTATAGCAAATGTTGTGAATTGTGACCCATGGACTGCTTGTAAACCAAGAGTTGTCTGTACTTCAACAGTGGCCATTTTGTATAAACACAATTTATATACCAGTAATTGTTTCAGGTGTGGCAGTTCCAGCTTTTTTTGTTTCTCTGTTAATTCGTTATTAATAATTAGGTTTACTAAAAAAGTTGAAATTTTCTTACCCGGTTAAGAATTAAGTAATAAGTGTTATATATTTATGAAATTTGTATTAAATGTGCTGTGATTAATGGTAAAACATACTAAACTACTAAATTTTTTATGAATGGAATACTTTCCAATTAGATATTTTTGTAGTTACCCGAGTATTTACATGTTTAATGATAACTTGCTTATTAAATTGCTTTTTAGGCTGATTTTTATACCTATGACTACATTGTTAAAACGACACATTCTTTATACTGAGCAATTACGCTCAAAATCGAACTACAAAGAAGTCTTATTACTATTTGTTATTAATTATAAAAGTAGCTAACTTCTTTACTACGAACGATTAAATTGATTAAAATTATATTTTTTCTCTACCGATGCAGTTAGATGTTGACGCCAGTTATATCGTGGCAGATGTGAAAGTGAGACTTACATTCCGAATCAAATAGTTTTCTAAATTTGCTCCCAAGATTATTTTGGAAGATAAGACTGAATAAGAAATTCTTAGAGAATTAATAACTTCATAAATTCATGCTTCAATTTTTCTATTTATAACACTATCCATTTTTTTCATGATATAATACTTCTTGAACTAAATTTGGGCGCACATTTAATTTTTCTCAATTTATTAGGCCATCGAAACTATGAGCTGTCGAGAGAATGTTTCTATATAGTTTGTTATTTTGAACTTTATAGTTTTTATGAGTTTGTTACTTGTGGTGGAGTTGCCTTTATTTTAATCTTTTTGTCTTGTCAAATTCATTCTTTATGAATCGTTCAAGAAGTGCACTTTTAGATCTTAACGTTTAACATATCATTTTTCGCTTTGTTTTACTAGAGTGGAGATATCTGTCGATAATTATTTGGCGATTACACTTGGTCTGTAAACTTTTAGGCCGCGTTTTCACAAGTGAGAAATGTCAGACATACTGTCAGCAACTTGCCTAATGTAAACTTGACTGTAAGTGCGAGATAACTCTAGGAAGTCTTGCAGAAATCGCTTGCAATAATTTGAAGAGTATTGCAAGCGACTTCTGCAAGACTTTCTCGCACTTTCAGTCAAGTTTACATTAGCTAAGTTGCTATCTAATAGTCTGTCTGCCATTTCTTGCAGAAGTTTTCTCGCATGTGAAACGAGGTTTTAGGATTAATGAATTTGTACACTGCACAATGTAAAATTGTGGACTGAAACAAATTATTAACACAAATACTTATTGGATCATCTCTGCTGATAGTACAAAATTTATTATGACTTTAATTTTAATATTGCTGACAATAAGCAGTTTTATTCGGAAGACGAAAATGTTGAAAGCCATAATTAGGACTCGTACAGAATATTATTAGTTTTTTACAAATTTCATAAATTTTTTTTCTAGAATTTTTTCAAATTCTAATCCATTTTAAGAATTTATTTTAGTTTTAAGGTGTTATTAACTGAATGTTAATTTTTTTTTGTATTTTTAACGTGAAATGTATTATGAGTAGCAGCAATTCCTGCTGCTCAAAACCATGTTAAATTCATTATTTGTATTACTTGTAAATTTCATTTTTTATTAAATGCTTTGTTTGTTCACCATACCAGGATGGATACTCAATTTAAGTTAGCTTTGTTTTTTTATTTTTTCGATTTATTCGCAAAAAATATTTATTTTTGTATTCTTTTTTAAATATGTTAGTACTGGTCTAAAAATGTTATTTCAAATATTCTATTTAATCGTCATTTGATGCTTTGTGCATTTTATGTGCGAGAAAATAAGTATGCAGATGAGCTTTCAATATTATCATTTTATCCGTAAGTGTTAGAATTTAAACATATATGTTAGAAATGTTAAAACAACTTTTTGTAAATTTTATTGAAATACATTTTTTAGTCCACATTGTATTTTATTACTAATTTATTTAATATCTAAAATTCTCATAAACTCGTTTTCTGAAATTTGTGATAATTTCAGCGCTTCCAAACATGCCTGAAAAGAAAATTTTTGAAAATTACAATACAATTTAAGCTATCTTTATAGACAGCCAAGACAGTCAAATTTCTTGGAATCTTAATTTTTACCTACAGTTTCTAGAAAGCAGACGCTCGGACACAGACAAGTGAAAAGTGTTATCCAAGTGAATAAAAATCTCCCATAAACGGACGTAAACACGAAATAAGTGCTTCCCCTTTTTGTATGGTTTTTGTTATTGAAAAGGGTTCTGTTACGTATTTCTAATTTAACTTTTGTTATTTAAAAAAATATAAATGCTTTGAATATCTTTGGCACCCGATAGCGACTAAAGAAAGCACTTTGAGGTAAATTTGGCTACATCTCCTTTATTTAGTCTCGGGAGTATTGTGCAATGCTTAGAATAAGTCTTAATTGCTTTACCTTTTGTTTTTTAAGGTTGTCTATCAAATGCATTTGTTTTTTAAATGCGGTTATAAGTTGCAACTTCTGCTTTTCAAGTCTTCTGACAATGTTTGATAGTTCCCCGACTTCTTTTTTGTGTAGTTCTTTTAACTCCTACAAAAATTAGTATTAAATTGTCGACAAGTGTTCTGACATTTTAATTATGCTTACCTTTTCTTCCTGCTGAGCAGTTTTCAAAGCAGTACGAATTTTTTCGTTTTCTTCTAAAGCTCTGCTCAGTCTAAGCTCCGTTCCCGATATATTTGTAGTGTTGCTTTTCAAGTCCTTTTTAAACTGTTCATTTTCTTTCCGAAGTGACGCATTTTCGTTTTCTTTCGTTTGGCATTTAGTGTTCAACATAATAATCTAAAATAGTATGCTAATAAAATTTATCAAAAATTAGTAATACCTACCTGATTTTCTAATTTTACACAACCGCTTTTATTTGAATGAAAAGCTTGTAACCATTTTTCTTTTTGTTCAACCAACTTTTGATTTTCTTTTTGCAGATTTTTAAATTCGTCGCTCTAATAAATTATATTTTAAATTTTACGTGTTATATGCTATTTATTGTTAAGGACTTACTTTACTTTTTAATTCCAATTGTAATTTGCCTTTTTCATTAAGAATGGACTTAATTTTAGCTCTATAAAAAAGAGCCATTCCTTTGACCCCCATTTGATCAACAGTTTCGGGTATAACATCTTGTAAAATGTCGGGATTTTCCTTATCAGTTAACGTTAAATTAGATTTATTTTTTGTCGAGTATTTATTAGCGAATTTAAACATGTCTCGATTTGATTTATTATTTAATGGGTCGTATTCGTTGTTAGTAACAATTTGTAATGAATCGTACTGTAAGAGGTCTTGGTTTTTCTAATAAGATTTAAGTTGAGAAAAAATGTTTACGCAAAAGAATGGTCTTACCATCACATTGTTAAAGTCCTCCATAAATTTTTTATTGCGACTTTGTAACTCTTCATTTAATTTTTGAAATTCTTGTTCTCTTTCAAGTAAGTTAACCGACATTTTGAACTCTACTGTCTTTTTGAAAAAATTTAAGTAGAATTAAATAAAACTAACAGAATAACATCCCAACTGACAAATACAAATAAATTTCTGAATTTTAGGGGTGTCGTCGCTATGGTTTCTAAATAATTTGGCATTAGGTGGTTGTTAAGGGGGCAGATACTCTTATTTACAGGAATTTATACAATTTTTTAGGTAGGGGTGCGTACATTTATTTATTTAAAAAATACAATGCAGTAAAATTATGGAATACTAATATCCTGCTCAGATCCGTGAGATTGTTGACTGGATGTGGGTGTAGCCAAGAATTCGTCATCATCTAACGAATCTTCGTCTCTGACTTCGGGTGTAAACCTACACAAAAAATTATAGAAATAGCCTAATTATCTTTGTACCTAAAACTTACGTAAACCAAGAGGGGCTTGGAATTTTTAAACCTGTAATCTTTTTCATTTGCCTTATGCAGGTATTGAGTGCAAACTAAAATAAATTCTAAGCTTTAGTTTGATTTTAATTATTATTTACAAACTCACTCGATCGATGTGATTTCTTCTCTTTAATATTTTTATTTTTTTTTTCA
The DNA here is from genome assembly GCA_950108345.1 of Malthinus flaveolus. Taxonomy (NCBI): domain Eukaryota; kingdom Metazoa; phylum Arthropoda; class Insecta; order Coleoptera; family Cantharidae; genus Malthinus; species Malthinus flaveolus. The sequence continues at coordinate 72,209,255 of OX467285.1, forward strand.
AATTTGCCATCGTTGCTTTTGCTTTGATGTATTCTAAAAGATCCGGAACCTCAAAAAATATGATTTAAATGGAGAGTGGTATTTTAAGAATTATTTACTTGGTAAGTTTCGATCAGCTCGATAATTTTTTCATAAGCAATTCGAACTTTTTCTACGCTCTTTTCCACTACTTCAGATTCTTTGTCTAATTCTGTAATTTTTTGTTCTGTGATGCTGATTGCTTCTTTAAGGTCAGTTAATGCTTTTACTTGGCTTTGCAAGTATTTTTTATTAGTACTTAGAACTAAATTTGCCATACCTACAACGAATTATACTTTCACAATGTTCAGTTAAATCTGTGGTTAAATGAATAGCAGTTTTAATATAAAAAGTGTAAAGAAATAAGAGACGTAAAAGTATGTTTAAAAGTAATCGGAAGTTCACTTTTCAGCATAACACAGTTCGAAGCAGATCAGGACCGGGGTGGTGTAGCGGCTAACATCTTAGCATGCGGATGTAAAGGTCGCTGGTTCAAAGCCGACTGACACCTCTGGAGTGTTTCTATGTGTCAAATGCCCTGGTCCTGGTGGTTCGGAACCCACCTAAAGCTGTAGGTCCCAACTGCTAATAACCACGGTAGTTGAGTCGGACGTAAAATACCACATTAAATATTACTTTTACAGTCCGAAGTAGAAGTTCAGGTGTATTGTGTATCAGTACCTGTAAAAATAATGGTCAACCTTTTTGTTAAAATCTATCTTGTTTTATCACAGCTAAATAAAAAGAATAAAACGTTATTTTATCGTCAAGGTTGACTAGTACTCTTACAGATTGTGATGCACAATACGCCTGATTATGGTGCCATAAATTTATAGAATTTAACGAAATATAGGTGTTCTCCAGAGTGTAAAAGATGCCGACATAGGTTTTGAGGGAGGCATTACATCACTGCGTCAAGTTCTTTTCAACTGCATTTGATTTAAGTATACTGAAAATGCGTTGTAAAATATATTAACCATCACATACTATTATAAATGGCAAAAAAGTAGTAATAAGCGTAGTCTGTTGACGGAGTCGTACGATATTCGCCTGAAACGGACCCAATATCTGAAGGCGATTACAAAGTTTTGAACTGAAGGTAAGCCCATTATTATATTATACTAAAGAACATAAAACTAAATAAAACTTTGATTATACAGAAGAAACTTATGATACATGGCACCCACTCTACCTAAAAAATGGGCGGACAACCCCCAGTTGGGTTTAAAAACCTAGGTTTCCAAAGGCAAATGTTTAATTACTGTACCTGCTGGTGGCGAAGCTGGTTTCGTCTTTAATGGATTGGTAATGTTTCGCTCAGGTATTTATATTGTTAGCATGTAAGTAATAGTTGTAGTAATTACACGTTAATGCAGGTACTATGTCTGGGGATTACCATGATGATACGAAAAATGAAAATTTTATGAATTGGGTCCGAAACCAGCTAATGCCCAACTTGCCAATAAATTTGGTGTTTGTGGTTGACAACGCTCCCTACCACAGTGTTTAATTAAATAAGCAGCCCACAACAGTAGCATTGAAAAAGGAAACTGATCCAATGGCTCGAAAGTTAAAATATTCCATTTAACGAGGAGTTGACAAAACCCGAACTATACACAATAATTACGCAACATAAAAGTGCCACGTGCAAATATATACTAGATGTCCTGTTGCAGCAGCATGGGTACGAGATTCTTCGGTTGCCACCCCGAGCTCAATCCCGTCGAGAAAATATGGGCTTCGATGAAAAATTGAATTTCTTGGAAGGAATGTGTCATTTAGGTTAGGAGATGTCGAAGAGTTGGCCCGTGAGAAGGTCTAAAAGATATGTGTGGACGAGTGGTCATCGGTGTGTAACCAATAACAACGCAAAAAAAACGAAAATAAATTTGACATAGAAATAGTGATGGATGAACACCTAGAGGCACTGGAGTTTGTAGTATTCTAGTGAGGAAGAAAGTGCGATAGAACCCCTGGAGTAAATTGTTATGCTATTTTTATTAGTTATATTTTTTCATTATTATTAAACATTATCATTATTCAAAAATCATTTGTTAGCAAAAAGTCAAGAACCAAATAATATTCGGACTTACCATTTGTTTGTTTGAGATCTAACAAATGAGAATTTTTTTGTTCGATTTTTTCTGCCAAGTGCTTATTTTCAATTCTCAACTGATCAAAATCGGCAGCATCGATAGCTTCACCAAGTTCTTCTTTTTGTATTATTTGACTTGAGATTTTAGTGTACAAACTTTTTAAGGTGCTTGTTCTCAAACGCATTTTTTCAATTGTTGATTCTGCACTTTTTAACCATTCTTCCATATACCTGCAGATACCTTTTTCTTATTAGAGCTTACATAATATGGTCAGGCGCGTCCGCGTGTAAAGAAGTGTGTCCTTTCACATCAGTGCTATTGCAGGTAGATATAGTCGGATCATTTTGAAAAGTTTTTTCCTATCTACCTTACAGCACTCAGAAGCAAATTGTTCCCCCGGAAAATATGCCAACTAAATTTAAAAACTTGGGGGGTAAAACTTTTATCCAATCACGTCAAGAAAGTATGTGCAGTCAGTGGTAGAAGTGGAGAAAGTTATTACACATTTCGAAACTAAAGCGACACCGGTCACGCCTTCCCAGGGGCATAGTTTGCTTCTGTCAACAGTAGCTTATGACACCCCAGATGTTGTCTTTTCAAATACAACAACAGATTTCAACAATTACCTATCTACTTGACTTCTATAAAGGAGGCCTCTATTCACTATTGTAATTTCTATGCGGGTGGCGTAAGTCAGAAAAAACTTTACGAAATGGCCAGATTACACAACATGATGATGTCTTTAAGACTATCTGGTATTACAAGATATAGAATGATTAAAGGGGCCAAGGAATTGCTTATTTACCAAAAACTAGAAAGTATTAGTTATGAAAACTGCTATTTACATATTTTTCCCTCAAAATTTTTAATTTGCAATTTTTAGATATATTTTTTTGTGAAAAATGTAGAGCTCAGAAAATTGCAGGACCTTGTTGAAAGAAAATTTAGCGCCTACACTGGGATTGGTAACTAAAAAGGTTGGATGAAACTGTGTAAAATGCAGAGTACCTATCTCTTAAATTGTGCTCCTAAAGCACACGTTTGAGGATGAAATTTGTTTTAGTCAGTGGTACAGTTTAGGGTGTCAGTGTGTGCTATGTCTAGCACTTTGCAACTGTAAGATTGCTAGTGCACTTTCAAAACCTTATAATCTTTCTACTCTATTACTATTGCTAGAAAGAAAGTTTGGACACTTTATAGGTGCAGGTGCTTTACAGTTTTAAGATAGAGTTACTTTAAGTTTTTTATCTTTATATTGGCTGAGATATAACGTATATTTTATAAAAACCTTATAAATTTTTCAGCCGGAATTCTTTGTGTTAATGAGTCTACACCTTCTATAATAACTTTTTGCTCAAAAATTTCTCTTGCTTCAGTAACTTCACTTTCTCTGATTTGAATTTCTTCTATTTCTGCTTTTAAATTACATTTACGTCTATGTGATTTTGCGATATACTCTTCCAATTCTACCTGCATTTCTTCCATTTCACGCATTACGAGTTCCATTTTTTGAGATAAGTTAATTCTAAAGCAAGAAGAGTATTGTCAAAAATGTGTATTTTATATTATATTTTAATTTTGTGGAATTTTAAGCTCTGAGTGAGGTCAGAATTTTAATGAAGTCTGAGGAGAACTAAATCAAACTAAATTCAATAGCTGTATTACTAAGAATGTAAGAATCGAGTAAGAATAGGTCTCTTTAGCAAAAGCATGTAACTGATAGAAAATCAGTTACATGCCAGATTCGGTTATATCAAATAGGATAGGGACTAAAGTTTCCACAATTTTAGGTGGGAGCCAGGGTGCCCGAGCGAGCCGAGCATTGGATTCAGGTCTGGATGTACTCCGTTCGAGACCGGCTGATACCACTAGATTTTTCTATGTGTCAAATGCCTTGTCTCGGGTGGTTCGGAACCGGAACCCACCTAAAGCTGTAGGTTCCGTCTGTAAATAGGGTTGCAGACACCTGTTGGTGGGTGGCAAGGTGTTCACGAGTGCGCCATCATGGTAGCTTGGCCCCGCTGTTGGCGTGCGATAGAGGGACACCGAGCGCCCGCCATTATGGTAACTGGTCTGTAATAGGTCGCAACGGATGATCCGGAGGCGATCAAGTAGATGCTGGTGGAAGGGGATTAGCTACCCCCGAACCTGTGACCAGTCGGGTTAAACTGGTACTGCGGGCAGACGCTAAAGACTTCTGATGAGGTTGGTTTTGCAGGGGCTAATGGTTTCCTGGAGGCTGAGAGATACCAATCAGCCTGCCCTCTTATACCCCTGATATAGCTAAAGCTGGGTGCAGGGGGGAGGGTAGGTGGATCCTGTATCCAAAATCGCATCGAAAAACATGTAAATAGGGTGTGTAGTTGAAGCGGGCGTAAAAAAACAACAGTTATAGGTGTATTATTTGATTATTTCATTTTTTCTTTATTAGCTTTGATATCGCGTATAACTAGAGGTAGTTATACTACAAGTTTTCAAGACCTGAAATATTGGGGCATAGTTTTAGAATAATTGGGAATTGGAACAAATAGTAAAATTTAATCCCAAAATTATTATTGTTGGAAGTGGAGGAACAAAGATAAAAACAATTATTCTAAATTATTAGTGAAATAAATAAAGTGAAGTAAGTAATTTAATAAAAATATTAATTTTCTTATTAATTACAATGTAGCATCTTTTCCAAAAAAACCTCTGAAACTGTAATTGTAGGTATAACCTTACTCTTTCATGGATAGTCAAGTTGCAATCGAAGGCCACTTGATAGGAATTGTCGATGATACTTGGCGTTCAGATAAATTACCAGAAGACGAAATAGCAGTACCACCACACGAATTACCAGATCCAGAAGCCGACAACGGTGATGCGAATATTACTCTCAAAGAACAAGAACAAAAGTGGACAGATATAGCTTTTAGTGCACTCACCGAACATCAGTAGCAATGGAATTACCAAACATAGGCCAAAACTGTTCCGCACAAAATTGCAAACAGTTAGATTTTTTACCATTAACTTGTAAATGTGGTTTAATATTTTGTTCAAATCACTTTAACGATCATTGTTTAACGTGTACAGCAGTACAAATTTACAGAGAAGCAAATTTAGAAAGCTCTAAATGTGACTACGTTTGTTCTCATCCTTCGTGTAAACTCAAGAGTTACGTACCTCTTTTATGCCCAAAATGTAATAAACATTTTTGTATTCAACATCGACACATTACCGAATGTGAAAGTCAATCGCCCGAAGTCATTGCAACCGAGTTGGAAAAGTTCAATGCACCTATGAGAGAATTTAAGGAAGCTAAATTGGAAGTCGATAAGATGGTATTTATTTTGTCAATTTTTTACTTTTTACTTAACCGAAATCTTTTAGTTGGAGAAAAATATTGTAGAAGCTATGAAGAAGCCAAAAACTCAACAAATGGCAAACAAGTTGCAGTTGATGAGAATCAAAGGTAAAGCGAGCGGTTTAAAAAGTGTACCAGTGAGCGATCGAGTTTATTTTAATGTACAACATAGTATAGGCGACGATGTTGTTTGTTCTCCAATTTTTGTCTCAAAAACGTGGACTCTAGGTGATTACTGGAAGATTTTTTTAGTAAAATCGTAATGTGAAAATTTTCAATAATTCTAGGGAGGGCTATCGATGCTATAGCCGAAGAGTGTAAGCTTCCCAATAAGAATAATCAGCTTAATGCACCAAAATTAAGGTTGTTTCATAAGTCGTCTGGAGATATTTTATCAATAAATTTGGCTAGCAAGATAGAAGTTTTGTTAACGAAAGAAAATCTAATCGATGGCGAAGACTTAATATTGGGATTAGTCGATGACAGTTGTAGAAAATTGTTTCAGTAAATATAGAATTTGACCTAATTATTTTCTCATAATTGATTTTAATCAGTAACGATACCTTGGACCTCTTTCACTAGTAGAAACAGAAGTGGTGGTGAATTTAAGTACAGATTCGGTTCGTCGACTAGAAGTGTGTAAGGAATCTGAGGTCTCTTTTGCGTCTGATGTGGGTATTATGCTCGACAGAGTTCGACTTTTCATTTTACCGGCTAGTTCTAAAATTTGAGCCATACCTTTATAAAGAGAAATTTTAGTCAGTTTTTGGAAATTTAGTGTGGTGTGTTGTCCTTGCCAGTAATTGAAGAAGGATCATTCTTCAATAAAAAGTTATGAAATATTTGATTTTCCAATTCGAAATGTATTAACTCAAGTTCGAAATCATCCACAGTTTTTATTAAATCCTCATCGGTTAATTCTACAAATTGATACTTAGTAAATTTTAATTAAAAGTTATAATACAATGTTTTTACCTTTTAGAGGTTCTGTAATACTGTACAAGGATTCAGCGAGAGTGTTAGTTTCCGAGTTTTCACCATCATAGAAGCTTTCCTCAGACATAATTCAATTCTGTTTAGACAAGTTTAAATTAATGTCACACTTCAAAAACCAAACAAGTATACGGTAAAAAAAATCAATGATTTGCGAGCATTAAAAAAATTGATTACAAAAGAAAAAGATTTTGTATTTAAAAACAAACTTCACCTCAATTTTATTAATTGTAGTAAACTTGAGCTTGTTTGATTGGTCTTACACTTAACAACGGTTCTTAGATTTCAAATTAAATCAATGTCTGGTTACTAGGTTTCTAATCGGTTAATTTCAAATTAAATTATTTTGACAAATTGGTACAGGTTACAGGTAATAAAACTATAAACTTGTTGTTTTACAGGATACTACCGAGTAAGTAATAATTTACGACGTTTCTAAATTATATCTTGTCCATTTTTAAGGCTTTTAGGGTAATAATGGCTTATGTGTGTACGAACAATTCTTTAGGAACCATAGATTATGGTATTCCGATTATTGCTCGAAAGAGCACAGATTACAGAACTTCTACAAAGTTGTCTCACAGATACATACCAAATGTGGCCCAAGAATTTGATTGTGTTGAGTTTTCTGCTTATAAGTGTCAACTAACATTATTTCTTATATCAAGTCATTTTAGAGAGTAAAGGCGAGGCTTAAACCTAGTTTGTTAAGTACCGACGTAAGAATTCGAGATCAAAATGTTGTATCCGATACCCATAGTAGGTTCAATTGGAAATTTCCTCATGGCGCTGAAGGAACTATATTTAAAGCGCCTCGAGCGAAAAATGTTAATTTTGCTAGAGACGTTCAAGAACGAGTACGTTTGCTGCAGTATAAATTATAACAAGTTTTAACTTTTGTAATCGGTTAGGTTTTTAAGAATCCACCTCCACCCAAAGGAGATTTACTTTCAGAAATGAAGGATGCTTATTTTAGAGCGGGTCCTTGTATTTTTAGTCGCAGGGAAGTGTGGCCTCCCGAACCGTATGCAAAATGCGAAGTAAACTTCATTTAATTGACGATTAATTTTGTTTAATTATAGTCTTTCAGATAAAAGCGTTGGGTAGAGACGAACAGCCTGCTATTAAACCTGAAGAAAAGGGCTATTTTAAGTTACTCGATCCATACTTAACATCTTCTAAATCCATGCATATACCGTTTACCAAAGATCAACAAGATGGTTTGGCAAGAAAGGACATTATTACTTTTTATGATATAGCGAAATATCCTAAAGTAAGCTGAGGAATTTCTGCCTTAAGAGTCTCTAATTATGTTTTAGGCCAAAGGTTTTGGACCGAGGAATGGAACTGACATTGAACCGTTGGTTGGTAAGAGAAAAATACCGATGACCGATAGGATTCCATTTAAATTACATCCAAGTAATCGTCGCATATATGAAGGACTGCCGCGAGTTCCTAACTTGTTAGTTTTTTCATTATAAGCCACCTATAAGTATTGTGTTTGAAAACAAATTTTTTTGCAGTGGAAAAACATCCGAATATATGGGCAACTACAAATCGCAAACATTTTCTGATATGTCACCGTATCTTTTTCAAAATGGGGTTGTTTTACCAGAATCTTTGTCGAACTCTTCTGCTTGGCAAAATTTGGCACCTCCTGGAATGTATTGTACCGAGTATTGTCATACTGGTACATCTTGGCCTGTCAATAGCATCATCGATTATGGTTTACCGAAAGAATTTACACCTCATCAACAGTGCTTCACAAAATTTTGTGACTGGTCACAATAATGTCATACCGAATACTTCGGTTAGAAGCTTAATGTTAGTTAAGGCAGATAGAAAATAAAATTTTTGTGAAAAATTAGTTATTGAAATTAATTACAAGGAAATTGGAGTTTTGGCGTAAAATACCATTGCTCGGTCGTTTCGTATCGAAGTGAACCTCATAAGAATTGCATTATTTTAGCCATAAGGAATTGATTTGACATCAAAGACAATTGGCGTGTTTTCTAATTGCCTCTTTGTTCGAGAACTGTGTACTCAAACACGTTTGAATCTGCTCGAACAGGATCTATATGCACCACCTTGCAACTCGGTACACAAAGTTCACGTTAACAGCACAAATCTGGCATTTTAAAACGCGTGCTCATTTATTCGAACTGCATTTAAAAACGCAACTTTGACGTTCGAGTACTCCAACTGCTGTTCGTGCAATTATAAAACACCTTAATTGTGTGTTATGAGTAAGAAATTCTTTAACATTCTTAATTTCATGGGGATCAAATATTTCTAACCATTTCAACTATTGAAAAGTTCTACACTTAAATTTTGACGTATTTATCGATAATTGACACCTAGACGGGCACTGCTCCTACATGGTACAGGTTTTTTTTTTTAAAGTGGTCGAACTTTGAGGTTGACGTTTGTGCAAATCACAACTAGAGGAACGGTTTAAAAGGAAGTTTCATTTTACTGGATATTTTAGCAGACACAGACTAGACGAAGTTTTCGATAAATTGTTTTTGCGGCTGCACGTATTTTCTGTACATCGACCTTTTCGCATATTAGACAGAGCGGCGGGGATCGTTTTGTTTTGATCCTTTTCGTACCAATGAGAACGGTCGTAAACAAAACCGAGCGCGTCCATTGGTTCGTCGGATACCGAGAACGAAGGACAATAATAAATACTAACTTTTGTACAAAATTCGGTAAACGTTGTTAGACCACCATTTAGAAAGATTTTGAAGGTGTTCTAGTGGATGTGACAGCTTATTTAAAGTGTTTATAATATGAATTATGCTAGCAGAAATAAATTTGAGGTAGGATTTGAAACAGTAAAGCTTTAATGAGTAGTTGTGCAATATTAAAGCCTCGTTTTGTGCATGTTGGGACTTTGATAGAAATCAGCTGATTTGGTAAACGTCAAAAGACGATCAATTTTTAAGCCTCGCGAACATATTTATGTAATTGAAATGTATTATTTGATACGATATAATTAAACTGTTGTAAAAATATTTTGGTTAACGTAATTTATTTTTAATTTCTTTGTTCGTGTGGTCTTAACGTTACTATTCTAAACGAACACGTTGACCCCTACACTGCAGATCAACAATGTAATATTTTTGCGTCTCAATTTTCAATTTATATCTGATAGTTGCGTGTTATTGTTTTCCATTGTGTTAAATTTATACGATTTCATTTTTTGGAATTTATTTTTATTTACTTAATTATGCACGAGCTTACTGGTCGATGCTTAACTTATTACAAACGTTTTGAGTTTGGAGAACGTTGAACTTTTTGCAATCTTGTATAGATCGTCGACCTGGATGTACGTTTCAAAATTTTATTTTACTATTTATTTGCAATTTTAAGTTTTTTTTTAATGATGTTATTTATTGCTGGCACAACGAGACGATTTTGTGTTAAAAATTCCAGGTACAAACATCAAACATAGAGTAGGACCATCCTTGGTAGGACGTTGACACCTTTGAATTTTAATTAGCATTGTAATTTATGTACATAGGTACCTAGTTCTTATTAAGATTCGAGAACAAAGAGTTACTAGGCTTATGACTTCATCATGTACCTATGTTTTGTGTTTTACATCATACGCCTGTTAAAAATAGAAGATTAATGTATTCAAAGTTATCTGATCGCACATGCAGTAGGTAGTTTAATTATAAAAACTTTAGCGTTCTTTATTATTTATTAATTAGTTTTTAGTAAGCTGTATCTTTACAGTATTTGTCTCCCAAGAGATATTATTAATGTATCACTTTTGAAATAGCTCATAGTACGTACCGAAACATCGGACTATTCTCTCTACGACTCGACGTCTATGTATGTGCTCGAGAGAAACATTTTTGAATGGAGCCGAGCCGTATAAAGTTTAAATTTGTTGTATTGTTTTTGCAATAGGAACTTTTTTGCCCAATTGGAGGCACTGAAATTTTAATACCAGTGGATATGGATGTATTATTTTGTTGAACCCTCACAATGAACTGTTGTTTTTCTTTTGTTCATGCAACCCACTCGTAAAATTGAGACTTTTTAGCCGATAACACAACTAATCTTGATTTGGGATTTGACCACCTTGCACCTTTCACTTGCTCTTCACAGCCTTCTTAAAATTCGTTTAGTTCTTCAGAAGTTTACCTTAGAACAGCTACGTCATGTTTTATTATATATTTTTACAGCTATTTACTATATTAAATTGAGCAAAAGAACTAGCAAAGAAATGGGCTGACTAATGAAGAGCAAACCACCCTGTATAGATATTTATTCTTAATAACTTCTCATTTATGTTACTTCACACCACGTTTCAATTATGCATACGCCTTCCTATTACAATTGAGTCAGAGACAGGCTTGTCAGCCGTTTTCAACTTCCGAAAGATCAAAATTGAGAAGGGGTTGCCAACCTTTCTTCCAAAGTTCTAAGTTATACTTGAAGAGGCTTCAATTCGATGTCATTTACAGTTATTGCATTACTATTTTACCCAAATTTTCGACATGGGATACTCGAAAATTATTAAAAGTGCTCTTCAGTGACGTGAATAATTTCGAGTATTGGAAAGGCGAAATTATGATACATAATTTTGTAGTTATCGATTTTCTGTACCTAGTATTAGGTAGGCACTTCCACACTCTTAAATCAGATACGAGATTGTCTTCTTTTAGATTAGAAAAGTTGAATTTTCATTAAAATTTGTTTTAAGTTGAGTGGCTCCAACTCGATGTTTCATTGGCGTTGCTCTAAGAAATGATGTTGAAACTTTTATCTGTATTTAATAATTTTTCTAAAACATGTTGGGTGTACGTGTACACATGCACCTACAGTTTGTCGTTTCCTCTTACATTAGTAAATATTATTTTAAGATTTGTAGTGTTGCTGATACTAAAATTGTTTAGGTAATTTTCTGAAGGATTTTTCTCGAAAAAAGAACTGTCGCAATTTATTTGTTTAAATTCTTCACATCCGCTAACTATAATTAGGTGCAGTTAATTTCATTTGGATCAATTGCCAACGATTTTTCACTCTGAAGCGTCTATTATTACTCCATATTCACAGAATTAAGAATTTTCTGCACACGATTTTGGAATTGCATTTTTTTACGACTCTTAAATTAATAGTAAAACAAGCAAACTCTAAAAGCCTTTTTACAGCTCTTTTAAAGAACATTAGACTTGTGACTTTCGATACGAAAATTAATTAAAATCAATTAGTAGAAAAATTAAGTTGAGATAGTAACGTTGCACTTTGTATGTAAATTTTTTGCGTTTACCAATAAGTAACAAAAAATTATCCACTTTAAAATTCCAAATTAAGACTTTTTAGTACCATCTTCATTATAATTTTGTTTTAGTTAACTAAAGTCTTCGCCGATGATGAAGCTCTTATTAACAAGAAACTTCCGAAAGAGCTGATATTACGAATATTTTCGTATCTCAACGTAGTTGAATTATGTAGATGTGCTCAGGTCTCTAAATCTTGGAACGTTTTAGCACTCGATGGCTCTAATTGGCAAAGAATCGACCTGTTCGATTTTCAAAAAGATGTTGAGGTTTGTTTTTCTACATAAACAAGTGAACGTATTTTTTTTAATAATTTTATTTGGTTACTTTTAGGGTCCAATTATAGAAAACATATCGAGAAGATGTGGAGGATTTTTAAGACAATTGTCGCTCCGTGGATGTCAGTCAATTGCCGATGGCTCAATGAAAACACTCGCTCAATTGTGTCCTAATGTAGAAGCTTTAAATCTTAATGGATGCAAAAAGATAACGGACACAACTTGTCAGTCTTTAGCTAAACACTGTTATAAATTACAAAAATTAAATTTAGACAGTTGTGCGGCCATTACCGATTTGTCTTTAAAATCGTTAAGCGACGGTTGTCCACAATTAACTCATATTAATATTAGTTGGTGCGCAAATATTACAGAAAATGGCGTAGAAGCTTTGGCGAGAGGATGTCCTAAGCTTAAAAGTTTTATTAGTAAACGTTGTAAACAAATTACTTCAAGAGCCGTCATTTGTTTAGCTAGATTTTGCGAACATTTAGAAATCGTCAATTTACACGGTTGTAGTGTAAGTATTTATTTGTATGTAACAATGTACAGGGTGGCTTAACTTTGTGGGGGTACACGGGGATAAGATTGTAGTTTGTTGATAATTTTCTATCAGGTCGGTGAAAATTAATTGATACCAACTGATGGTCCAGTCGTTAAATGTTTTTTATCAGAATAAATTAGGGGGAAGCTGAATTTTTGCAGGCGAATTAGTATCTGCCACAGGGAGTATTTGCCCAAAGCTCTTCACTTCTTTCTCACTTGCTTCTCCCCTATGCCACCATAAGCTTTGAATTTTCAATGTTTTTTTTTGCATTTAGTGACTCGACTATTGATATCCCTCACGAATTCGTTTTTTGAGTAGATGTTTTTGACATTTTAATTTTCTTTTCTCTCTTGCATGTTAAAAAGTCATTGATTTGCTTGTAGTATTGATTAATAATTAGAATATGTGTAAACTAATTTTACAAGAAAATGAATCGTGCTCAAATAGAACAACTTCTGAGTAATGCTACAGGCGGTTACACAAACTTGACCCAAATGTTTATTTAAGTACCCCGTTTACTTAAGAATTTAAGAATTGATAAAGTTAATGATGGATTAATCATTTCTAATACTTCAATAAAGTAATCGTTTCAAATACCTTATACAAACATTGTAATTGTTTTTAAGAACTAAACAAACTTATTTGTTTAGAATATAAGAGATGAAGCGGTTCAAGCTTTAGCAGAAAAATGCAACAAAGTGCATTATCTATGTTTATCGGGATGTTCTCATCTAACCGACGCATCTTTAATAGCCTTAGCTCAACAATGTCCATTTCTATCTACTTTGGAAGTTGCTGGATGTTCTCAATTTACCGATGTCGCTTTTCAAGTGTTGGCTAGAGTAGGTTTTATTTAATGCAAATGTTTATAATCTATTATGTAACTTAACAGAGTTGTCGTTACTTGGAAAAAATGGATTTGGACGAATGTATATTAATCACGGACGCAACTTTGATACACTTATCGATGGGTTGTCCTAGAATAGAGTATTTGGTAATTTATCGATAGTTTGTTAAATATAATAAACTAATTATTATTTTCTTAGACTTTGTCACATTGTGAACTAATAACAGACGAAGGAATTAGACATTTATCCATGTCTCCTTGCGCAGCAGAAAATTTGACGGTACTCGAGTTAGATAATTGTCCACTAGTCACTGATGCTTCTCTTGAGCATCTAACTTCGTGCCACAATTTGCAACGCATCGAACTTTACGATTGTCAACTTATTACTAGAGTGGGCATTCGAAGACTGAGAGTAAGTTCAGAAGATTTTTTTAGTTCTAGAATTAATAAATTTCACAAATCATTAAGTAAAAAATAAATAGTCAAATACGTAAATTTCTTAGGGAATTGAAAAATTCACTAAATAGACCAAGATTTTTTAGGATAAATAACGTAAGTGAGGTAAAGAAATTATTTGAAAGACCAGTTGTTGTTAATTAGAATTCACTGATGAAAACGTTAAAAATCTCCAAAAATCCAAGCTGTGCTTTAGCCCCCGTATTGGTTCATGGTCGAATTTCTTTTTTTAAACTAAAACTTTATAACCCATCATAAGCAATTACAAATAAATACCCGGAAGCAAAAACTTTTCTTTATAACAAAACGAATATTTTGTCCTAGACTCTTTTTGCAAAAAAGCAAGTCGAATTGATATCCAAGCTTTAGCATCAAAATATCACGTGATCCTAATCATTCATGAGCTTCTATTTTATTCTTCTGTTTTTACTGCCCGAGCTATACAATTGTGCCAAATTTCACGGTTTGGGCTGAAAGGTTGCTCATGGACTGACCTACGAACCTGAACTTCAATTTGGGGTCTCTACTATTCGAACTGTTTTGACTCTCCAACTCGTGTAGTTTGGGCTGTAAAAGTTGTTCACATACGGGCAGACAGGCGGAGGAATAGACAGTGAAGTGTATGCACGATTTAACCAATTTTCTAGTTATTTCTGAATATTACACTTTTATTACACTCTTTATGAGTTGTATTGCAGCTGCATATGATTGCATAAAATAGTTCTAAGAAAATCAAAGTCAACTTTCTAGGCACTTAATTAAAATGAAAGAAATGTAAAATTCTGCTATGTGGAGAACATAAAAATTTTTTTTTCTTATAAAGAATATTTTTTGTCCCTTAATGTTTTTGTGTCACTTGGTGTTGATAAAATTATTTTCGAAAAATCTAAACTCGGCTTCTATTTTCCAAAATAGAGACAAACACATCTAGAGGAGATAAATGAAATAATAGATACATGTTTTTAAAATATTATATTTTGCAAAAGATTCGATAACATAAATCTACACAACACACTATTGAAGAAAGTCTAAAGTTTTGAATTTGCCAGCCAAACTATATTCTTACATCTCACTTCTCAGAGTTTCTCTTTCTCAAATGCAGTGCGAACACATTTGCTATACAAAAATGCAGTTTCACAAGCATCGGCACCTTTCTCATTTTTGCATAGCTCGTGTATTTCATTTATTTTTGGATTACTTGGTCCTTTGTAATTGCCCTCTATAATATTACCGTCCGCATCGATACCTCCTTGTTTTTCTAAAAGACATTTCGTAAAACATTTAAATTTTGGATCTTCAGGAAAATTAGCAGTAACAAGTGCTTCTTTCACCACATTTGGCTCAACCCCAGTTTCAGTAATACATTCGCCTATATCTTTTTTCAGTTCTCCTTTTTGCTCATCATTCAAAAAGTCCTAAAAATATATTAAGTTTTGTTTACGTTTTAGCACTTTATGTTTTGTTTTGTTTATTACTGGAATAAACTATCTAAAGCGCGTTTCAATTGAAAGAGTTACTGTTGTAGGCATAGGGAACAGCGATGCCTGATTTAATATACGAATTATTAAATTTTTTAAATCATTTATAAAAATGAAATAATACTAACTATAAAAACTATATTATTTTAGTATAAAAAATAAATTTTTACGTACATGTTGATGTGAAAAGGCTATACAATTTAATAACAACAAAACTACAGTTGCTTTCATCGTAACAGAAAACTGGGTCATTTTACTTGAACGAACGTATATTTTGACTGAAAAGTTTCGCGCTTATATACAGTAAATTAACAAAAAAAATCAAGGCTGGTAATTCTTGTATGAGCAGACTAGTACGCTTGTGCATTTGGAAGTATAATTGGGGATCCCTTTTGTGGTATATTATTACGATTTAATAAAGTGTGACTTAACAAGTTTATTCATGTTTGAGAAATTTAAATCTTTTGTTAGTATGTTATGCAATTGGCAATGTTGAATACGCTGCTTTTCAATGTGGTGATTCCCATGCAAGTACAAAAAAATGAAGGGTACATTTCTGTGCTAATTATAGGTAGAAACAAATATACAGAGTGTATATTTGTAGATTGGCTCTCCTAATCTTGTCTTGTCACTATGTTTGTCCTATACAACCTCTTCACTGTATTCCTTAGTTTTTTTCTGAATATCTCCCAGGCTTTCCATAGTTTTATTCTTATTCTTCTTATACTGAACTTATTACTTTGTTTCGATTTACTATACAAACTATAGAATACGAAAGTAAACTAAAGCGGCCTTTACATTTACAAGTACTCGGATTTACTCGCATCCGAGTTTAGCTACGAGTCGACTTGAACATATTTACATTGCTTATGAATTAATTTGAGTGCTTTTGTATTTAAAATGCCTTTCTCGCCCCAAGAATTTAGTTTTCATCTTTGAATACAAAAAACACGTGAACTCCGGCCGGGAATTGAATATATCTCTATTTGAATTCTTACTTGTATCCGAGCAGCTACCGTGTACGAGTTGGTGTTTACACATCGTAACTTAACTCGGATCCGAGTACTCGTAAATGTAGAGACCGCTTAAAAACAGTGAACACAGAAAGACGTTGCTTATGTGTGTTTAGCACCTACAATTTTCAACATTTAGCTAGTTGAAATGTAAAAAAGGTATTAAAAATAACGAGGTCAACAAGGGGTTGTAGTTTATGAGTTATACAATATGGCTCAGTTTTTCTATTGTTTCAAATGGGTGTGGGCCCGTTTAAATCACAAAAATAATTGTAGGTGTACTAAAGGTTCAAGGTAAAAGGGAATTTATGAAAAATTATGCTATTTTTACGGACGGCTTTCAATTTTTTTTGATAATCGGTATAATTAGTGTAATTTTTAAAATCTACGCTTGAGCTCTTGTTGTAATAATAGTGTAATTAAATAGTAACATTTACAATGAAAAACTAAGTAAAGTTTGCTTTTTATAGAGTCATCTGCCTAATATAAACGTTCACGCATATTTCGCACCTGTAACACCGCCCCCTTCAGCTGGAGGTTCCCGCCAACGTTATTGTAGATGCTGTGCAATTCTATGAGATAGTGACCCTGATGGCTCCCACCATCCTTTGCCACCATGATGTCTCGTTTTGGTAATATACACGTATCACGGCAGATTCTTTCTTAATTTCGCACCACTTTAAACGATCAAATTTAGCGCTTTATTGTTAAAGTGTGAGATCTGTTTAGGGTGCGTGTGGTTGCTCGATATTGTAAGTTTTAGAGTTGTCGAAGAACAATTTAGTTCACGAAACGCCTTCTTGAATTGTTTCTGATTTTTGTAGTAGGTACTTTAAAATTTTGCGTTTTGGTTAAATGCCATTGCATCATTGTTTCATCCTTACAGATTTAAAGCGCAATTGGATTTAGAAGTTTTGTACAGCTTAGTACAGTTATGGCATTTCTCCTAATCGTTGCATTGGAATGCAGCTGTCTTACATTTAGTACACTGCCTCTAATCCATATTTCGTCACAAATTTAGTTGAAAACTTGCTTAAACTGCAAATTTTGGTTGCAGAACAAATCTGTAAAACTTCAAAATCATGTCGTGCTGTAAGGTTGTATAATGATGAATTTTGTAGGATTTAATTTGATTTAAGTTTAGTATGATTCGTTACTTTACAATCGTGCAGGCGTCTCTGAATTCTTTTAGTGGAACTAATTCTTTAATTATTATGTTAAAAAAAATTTTTTTACGACTCCAAATGAATACAGTTACTAGCAACTACATTATAAAATTACGAAAGAACTCGAAAAGTAATCGATAAAAATTAGTGAAAAGTTAAATATCGAAACGAGACATTCTTTTGATTTAAGTAAAAATAAGTTATACCTAGTTTGTGTACGACGACTGGATGATGAATGTGTAAAAATGGAGCCATTAGAAGCGAGAATACGAGATACGACTTTTTATAATGTTAAGTTTTTAGGTTTTTACTATTTATATTGTAAATGCTGTGACATAAAAAGTACCGTGTGTGTATAAATGACTTAAGTAGACCTACTACGCATCTTGAACAGGATGAAATATTGGGATATTTACTAACTCTTATAATCTCACGTACACAATAATTATCATCCTGTTGAATTTGCCCATTCTAATATAGGACAATATTTTTTAATCTAAATTAAATTTTACCGCTTTTAGTAAATTGTTGGTGGGTGTTAACAAACCTACTACTCTTTTACGGTAAAATAATTGTGATTTGTTTCCAATTATAAATACAGATTGGTAAAGACGTCTGGAATAGAAGGGAAATGTATACGAATCACTCGGACGAGATTCTCTTACGAATTTTTCTGAAACTTGGGACGCTTTTATAAGTCTGTTTATTAGAGCTTTTGACGTTTAAAAGATTTTTAAGCTTCGTTTTGAATCACCGAACGAGACAATATGTAGCATCAAGGACGATAGTAGTGTTGTTAACATGCGACTTATATCTAATTTTGTATATGGCGCATCAAACTTTTTATATTGTATTACAATATTTATTTAATTGTTAAAAAACGTAATTACGTCGTTTATTCATTAGTTCCTGAAATTTCTTATTAACATTTTCCTAGGGTAGTCATATTTAATTAGTTTTAGGTGTGCGTCGTGAAAATAATTTTAGTCACATTTTAGTCTAGGGAATAAAGAGCCGAAATTGGTGGTGAAAAATATTTTCCTATCAGAATGGATGGATTTTAATATACTCGTTAAGATAAGTCAGCTTCTCGTGCTCCAAAACTCGTGCTCACCCCTCCAAGCCCCCTTGAAAGTGCAAATGCTGGGGCATGTCAAAAAATGTCGTTAGACTTACTATCCTCTTCAAGTTTAAAGTTTATTTCGCTCTTTTAATTGCGTTTGTATCAGATTATTGTAGGCCAATAACCAAACGTTTTTTGATCACATTAATTTGTATTTGAACGTCAAAAAGTGTATCTGATGTGTGATGTTTGAAGGGAAACTTAGAAAAACGGTAACTCGGACAAACTTTACAGTTTGTGCATTCCGACTCGAAACCTATGAGTAGTAGCGAAAAACATGTTACGTACTTTTATTTTTTAAATTATATAACGAATAAAATGAGCTCCTTGATAACTCTGTATCAGAAATAGAACCGGAAATAAAGCGGCTCAAAACGAGTTTCATTTTATTCCCGAATTCACGGCTCCTTATCTTCGATTCTATTGGTCATAGCGGGCTATTATTAGGGCCATTTGTTTCATCATGTATTTTGCTGCTAATCACATTCTTATATATTTCTTTATTTTTTTAATTTTAATTTTTTTTTTAATTTTATAATTTTTTTAGAACAAAAATATAAAAATTGGGGTTTTTGGACTTTAACAGAGATGACGTTCTGACTGGCTCATTATTTTCGTTATATATGATTTAAAAAATAAAATGTTATTACATAAATACTGTACTGTAAAGTGTGATCTTCGAGTTATCATATTGTTACTGCCCCCAATAGAATTTGGTAAAGTTACAAGTTATAGGAAGGTATTTCCAAAAAGTTCGCGCTTGTCCTTTTGGAAATTTGGAAAAGGTCTGATAATATTTGTTGGTGCAATTATGCAGTGATGATGCCTTCCAGGTGTGTGTGGGTTAGCACAGGATTTGGAGCTCAAATTGTACGTTTATTTTAATAAGAACTTTAAAATGCACCAATTCTGGCCAGGAAATGTTCTGTACGAATTTTTGCGCCAGACAATGCCTGGATTCCTAGGCCATTTATTGTACCTCCTATGGTAGATCTTATTATTCTGAGTACGTATATGTTTAGTAAATATGTGATGTGTGATACGCTAAACTTATTCTATTTTAATTGACATAATATATTGTTACGATATAACCCATATATTTTAGAGTAGATATCTGTAACCGAAAAGAAGTGTTATTTTCTAATATGTGACCAAATATCAACGACTTAATTATTTTTCGGCTGAATTTATTTCTTTGTTTATTAGTACGCCTCAAAATGCCTGTGATACAAAAACAAGTTGACAATTTTTTTTGCCTCTCGATGAAAAAATGTTTCGATTTTGTTTGCGCGTTTATTATTTAAAATCGAAAAACATCTTCATATTTTTGTAAACGGAAAAAAATTTAGACTAATAGTTAAGACTTCTTGAACGTATTCGATGTGGAAACGATTTATGCATTATAAGCTACACGACTGTAGATTCGTTAAATTTTTTTAACATCAATTTGGAGCATTTGTAACGGAACTTAGATTTAACAGCTAATGTGCTTATTCTTTACTTGTTTCACTTAATTTTTGTATCGTTTGTTCGTATTTTTACATTCGGTACACACTCGAGGATGTACTTGATACGGATGCAATTTGCAACTTTCACTTTATACCCAGCTTGCTTCTAACTGTCATAAAGTAGAGTAGTCGAGTAATAAAAATCACATTAATTTACAAAACCAAATGTTTTTTTTTATTTATAGGGGATACTTTAGTTAATATCCAAATATTTTTGTATTAAATTATTAATCTTAAGTGAATGTTACATAATAGTATTAGAGCTAGCAATACACAAGCAGAGAAAGCGGTGCATAAAATTAACAATTTTGCTATACGGTAATATATTTAGCATCGATGTGACTGCACTGATTTTGAAGTTTTGTGGATTGATTTAGTTTTGAGACAAGTGTAAATTATTATGATCTTTCGGTTTCTAAAAACGTGAAAGCATTTCTAAATGGAAATTCTTGCTGGTGAAAGGCAATAAATTTAAAAACATTTATTTTTCAAAGACTGAGCACTTGGCTGATAGCGTTTTTAAAAGTATTTAATATTAATTATATTAAATGTATGTGCATTTTTTAAATGTTAATAAATACACAAATTATTATTATTCTTTGTAAGTGTTTGATAGCGATGCAGTCTTGCCGGTGCCAAATCGAGACTTTGTTGATATTGCTCTCGTTCAAAAATAAAAATCATTGTCTCGGTATCGGAAAATCTTGTCGAGACCAAGATAGTTTCTGTCCGCTCTCGGTCTGGTCCATGGCGTCAAATTTAAGATAATTTTTGCAACGTTAGGATAATTATGGATTATGAAACTTTCTCCTCTTCTGTTATCTCTCCTGTATGCCATATCTAACGGCGTTACTCACTGTAGTTTCCCTCTTCTGCTCTCTTCAGTTTTTAGACATTGCTTCTGACAATGTTTCGTGCTTTCTAGCTGGAAAAAATCTGGACTTCTTTTATTACTTCTTGTAGCTCTAAAGGCCTTGTGACACTTACGTAAATTTCATAAGAAATTTACAAACAAATTTATTTGTAAATTTTCTATAAAATTTAGTCAAGTGTCATACACAAAATAGTTTTTGTAAATTTGGTTGCAAATTTGTTAGTAACTTTTGTAGCGCTGCCTGTATGACACTTGCATAAAATTTTATACAAAATGAAGTATCAACGCGTGCGTACAAACTGATACCTGTCGCAGGTAAAGACAACTTTCACCCTTATCGTCGGCTTGAGCGTGCGGATTCCAGTTTAAACAAACAACCGCGTTCAAAATTCAAAACTCAATTTCAAAGCATAAAAGAGAAGTATTCTAAGAAAAACAAATTAAGGACAAAAGAGAAATATTCTAAGTTAACCCCATAAGCACAGAGTAGAAATATTTCACGAAAAAGATTTAAAATTGTTGAGGTTATGCCTTAAGTGTTAAATGTTGAGTATATTGTAAAGTTTTAAGTACTTTTTGTAGCTGTATGATAAAATAAATTTGTAAATCTATTAACAAAAATACCACGTGACTCCCTGAGAAGGAGAAGCACATATTTAACCGATAGCATAAAGTACCCTTTGTGACTGCGCACGTTTTCGCGCACATTCACTATCAGAAATTAGAACACGTTTTAAATATTTACTACAAAATTTGCAACTAAATTTGCACAAAAATTTTTGTGTATGACACTTGACTAAATTTTATAGAAAATTTACAAATAAATTTGTTTGTAAATTTATTATGAAATTTACGTAAGTGTCACAAGGCCTTAAATCTGTAAATACAGTTTGGAGGTTGCACCATAGCTCAGCGATATTTTGTAGTCATAGTATTGCTATCTCTTATAGTTCCAGTTCTTGGAGAATACTGACGAAATATTCTTTTGATTTGGTTTTTTCTCTACAGGCAAGTCTGGTACTTCCAGGGGCTTGCCCTTAAAACTTGCTCTGCCTAAACCTGTACACTTGATAGGCTGCAGGTAACGGATGATCACCGATGTAATTCACTGGAAGTAGAGAGTTCTCAACGTATTTTTTCGATGGTTCGCCCGCTCTTTTGATACGTTGGGGCTCTCGGCGGAGCCATACGTGATCTTTTGATCATTTGGCTTCTGCAGTGTCTGCACCAGATGAGCTGTAGATTAGTCTACCTATAAAACGCGATTTCTTGTAGGAGGGCTTACACTCCACATAGTCCCCATGCTCTAAATTGTTAAGCACGTAGAACCACCGGTATGTGTTTAGGCTTTCCTCAATCTATCTTATCACTGTTGCAGGCTCAGGCTCCGCTCTTGGTGTGTCCGGATGATGGTTAATTAGCGCAACCTTTCTTGCGCCCACTCCATGATGGTAGCTTGGCCCCGCTCTTGGGGCGTGCTCAATGATAGATGGCTAAGTGTTAAACTCTATCTTCTTTATGATGGTAAAGATGGTCTGTTTTAGGTCGTAACGGGCGGTTTGGAAGCGATTTTGTGATCGACTGGTGGTAGGTTGAAGGCCCAGCTCTCGGACTTAGTTCCATGGTGGCAACCTGATCCCGGCCGTTACCAACCACGGTAGAATGAGAAAGTGAACATGGTTCCGTTCTTCGATCGTTCGCTCGATGGTCTGCCCGCTCTTCGACTTGTGGTGGGTGGTCTTAAGCATTCTCATTCTGACATTGACATACTGCAGACTGCAGGTAGAAGGATAGCTTATGGTGAGGAAAGATATGCAGTGGCTTATGGCTTTTCTAGGGAGTTATCTTATCAGCCTGCTGTTCTATAGCTAAAACTCGGTACGGGATGGAGAGCAGGTGGATCCTAGATACGTCCAAACATAAACCTTTACAAAATGATATTTTTTACTATTGAAAATCGAAATAAAAGCCCAAAACGACAAGAAATAAATTATAATTTATTTGATTGTTTAAAGGGAATTTATTATTAGTTAATTTAAATACATTTAAAGCATAATTTTCTTTGAGTGAGATTTAATAATTAATCTAAACTATTTTTCGCCATCAAGTTTCAATTTTAATCTGTTCGGGTAGGGGTAGACTCCGCTTCTGCCGATGATAATATACCATACTGGTGAAATTCGACAATTCAGTGCTTAAACTAAATCCACCCCTATTGAGACTTTGGTGGTTTATCATTTTACAACAGTTTTCTAAATTCCGTAGTAAAGCATTTAGTAAAAGTAAACGCAGTTTCACACATATCGTCGAATTTATTTTCTTGACATTTATGTAGTAAATCCAAGATTTGATCTTTTCGTGGTCCTTCTATTTCACCTTCGTCTACATCTATGTTGCCGTTAGCGTCCATGTCGCCTTTCTTCTGCATAAAACATTTGAGGTAGCATTTAAACTTGGCGTCTTCGCTGTAATCGTTCTCAATCATAGCTTTCATCATCAACGATTGGTCAGCTCCTGTTTCGGCACTACACTCTGCACTAATTTTTTTCATTTTTTCTATTTCTTCTTCTCCAATTCCCTAAGAATAGCGAATGATTAATGCGTGTAACAATCGTTATAAGCAGGCTTCTGAAATTTCAATTTAAAATCTTATTCAAGAGAGAGGCTTGGGAACATTTCTTTGGTTTTGATATTACTAATATTTCTAAGCCTTCTCGATACAATTTTAATTCGATATTTCTTTGTAATAGCACAGCTGCACATCTTGTATTCTTACCAATTGATGCGATTTTATAACGCAACAACATAATACTGCTACTATTGTTACTTTCACATAACGAAGTTGTGCCATTTTCGAACGAATTCTTAACTACGATTGAAAATTTTAACCCTTTCCCAGGTTTATATAAGCATTTAAGCACATGAGTCAGGTATGTCCGAAGATTTAATTATAATGGGATCAATTTTGTTTTATTAAAAATTAACAATGTGTGACAGCCAACAATTTTTTTAAACATTCGCGTGATATGTGGGATTCTAATTACAATTATATAATGCACAAAAAAGAGACAATTTTTAAATCAAATTTTTAACAATTACTATTCTGAAAGTAATTTGACATTTTAATATAAATTTGGAAAGGTTAATTTGTACAACTACAAGAGTGGTACCTACTCTTTAAAAAAAAATTTAATTTGTTGATTGAAACTTAACGAGTAGGTACTTATTCAATTTTGGAATTGCCCAGAGTGCTATAATAGTAATTGATATCAATACTTTAGAGATGTTTTTATGTTTCAGTCATGTTGAATGCAAAATAGACAATTTTAAATAGTTGTACATAACAAAAAAATTATCCAAAACGTAATAATAATAAGCCGATGTAAAGTCGAGGCGTAAGCCTATTTGACTCATGAACTAGGCATTTGGGACAATGTCTCAATCAAGGTAGGCAGACAGTTTTTAAGAGCAATGCGTCCACAGTCGTTATTGCAAGGTGATGAGAAGAGAAGAAGAGGGAAATAATACTTTTATCACTAGACTTATCACTATTGTCGTATATTTAGGTTGCGCTTTAGTGGGAAGGAGTGGGGTTTTGCAGTCATGAAACAGTTACTTGGAGAGGTTTTTAAAATTCCCTGACATTATTTCCTTAGATTTTTTTAGAAATTCGTACAGGTATTGCCAAAAGTATAGACACACTAAAATGTATTAGGCATCAACCAGGAAGTAGTAACTTTCTCCTTTTCATATACATTTTAGCAGATAATGGCATAAAAATCTAGAGTGCTATAACTATAAAACATCCCATTTGTAATTCGTAAGAATTGCAGTGCAAAAATTGCGAACTTGCGGACAAAGTAGTCATCAAACAACCTATAGTGGCCAATAATTTTTACGACGACCGTACAAGGTAGATTCGTATCATATTATATTTTTAAATTTTTATCTCTATTGCACGTGATTAGCATTTAGAAACAAACAAGATTAAGGTTTGTTTAACATTCTACATATTATTTTTATTTTTGTTTCTCCTTTAATGTGCCCGCTAAACTCGTGGCTGCCCAAGCAGTTCTTTTAATCGAAAATGGACATAGTGAGCGAGATATAAATAGCTCGACGACTTAATATGATTCGATCAGCGGTTCAAAGAGTTTGCCAACGTTTTTAGGAGACTCCTTCATCCTTCATTTCATCGCCGACCTAGAACAGGAAGAAATATGTGTACATCTGAGCGAGATGATTCTTTTACTGCGTCAATAACAGCTCAAGTACAACAACAGTTTCATGGAGCACGAGGGGTGGTTAAACGGCAAGGCGAAGATTGCAGGAGAGTGACCTGATATCTCATAGATTTGTAATTAATCTCAAAACTAGCGCCAGCACGCCTCAATTTGCACGCGATCACTTGAATTGGACATTGGAGCAATGAGGGTCTGTTTGTTATTCTATGAGACCAGGCTTGACTTTTCGGCAACGATGAGAGCAAAAGAGTATACCGGCGATCTGGTGAATGATTTTCCACGAACTAATCATCTATGCCGGCAGTTTGTGCATGATGAAATTTCCATGGAAGCTCAAGAGATCCTGTTTTTATCGCTGGAGTGGCCTGTGGTCGCAATAGAAAGGGATTGACAGTCCCATGATACATTGAAGAGATTCTGGCAGATCATGTAATGCCTTTCGTCGAGCTTATTGAAGACAGCTTTTATGCAAGAAAATGCTAGGTTGCTCGTCGCGATAATCGTGCTTGAATATTTTATCGAAGTCGGCATTCGTGTTAATGGTATGGCCAGCATGAAGTCATGTCTTAGCATTTATCGGACGAGTCTTAAAAGAAGGCTTTAGAGCTATAGAGTTCCTGCAGATACGTCTATCCTATAGCTTATGGTTGCAGTAGAATAGCAGTGGCATAACATTCCCCAAGTTTATGCCAAATCCTATGAAGGTTGTTATTAGGGTGGGGGGGTTGGTTAACACGGTATTAAAAATAAAGAATTGCTATCATTTAATGATCTTGTTTGATTTCTTGAAAACCGGATTTTTGATTTATTGTAAAATGGAGATTTATTAAAGATATTTCATTTTAGGACTTTTCACTTCGGAAGATGAAAAAATCTTAATTAATTGGGCTTATTTTAAAGACGATTAAACAGTCTATCAGACAACACGTATAGTTTTTTAATCTCATGTCTCAATTGTAAAAAAAATCCTTTAAAAGTCAAAAGTGAGAAGTGGATCCGTGAGACAATTTATTTGCACCCAAGTGTAGTTTCTTAATTTTTTAACATTTTTGACGTGTCCCAATACGGTCGCGTTCACTCTGTCGACACTTACTACCTTGGGAGGCAACGAATTCCAATCCAAAACACCCGATTATTCAAAAACTACTGTTTGTAGATTCTTAACAATATTCCAACGACGCTCGGCTGATCTATTCTGCAATGTTTAGAATTCAATATATTATCTCAGCTCATAATTCAACCCACCACCACCAGTTTTCGACCCAACCATCTATACTTTGGGCCTTTTAACTTAATTGTTACCAGCGCCGACAAATTGGTATCTGAGATTGAGTATTGAGTATCTCCCACTTATTAGTTTGTTAGCATATGATAATATGCAACATTTTGTAATCTTTAACAGATTTCACTTCTAGAGAAATATGGAAAATATCTAAATACAGTCACTGCCTTAACACAAATAAAGCAGTTTGTGCTTTTTTATGCTTTTTTCAATCACTTTTCTATTTTAATGCTATTTTTCGTACTTTTTTAAATTTTTATCCGCTCTCCAATAATATCATTACGTTTTATTTCGAAGTCGGGGCAAGCAATCGAGACACTTTGTAGATAATTCTAAGCTAGTTGACATTAAGCATTAAGAAGAGCACATTAATATTGTTTTAGTTTGGTATATTTTTATTGTTTATTTATTAATTATTGTATTATACTAACACACCCTTTAAGAAATATACATTAGAAAAAAATAATAAATACGATTAGGAAACATTTGTAATAATAGACAATTTCTACATTTTTTGAAAGTACAACTGCATTAAGAAAACATAATAATACTGAATTTTGAAACAATAAATTGAGTAAACGAAATAAGTTGAAATTTGTTAGTTATCTTCGTAATTCTTCACGATATCGTAGATATTTTGCCAATAATTTGCTGGTAGTGCTTGTGTACGTAGTCTCGCTGGTCCAGGAGGAGAAAAACGTTTGCCGTATCTGCTAAAAAATGAGAAAAGTTCGAATTATTGTAAAAGTCCTCACAATACTTTTTTATATTTTGTTTTGTATACAATGCGTTTCAAAATTAATGCGTAACATTTGACTATTAATGTCTGATGTGTATAGGTATTCAGATTTTCAACTGGTTTGTTCTATGCAAGGGTGCAAGGAAATCCTTCGCATCCTTACAAATTTGAATCTAAGGCGCATAAAAATAAAAAATTCTCCAAGTATTTTTGATAAATATTTTACATTCTATTGTAATTGTATTATAGTTACCTGTGTCCATTTTGTAAATGATATGCTTTTAGTCGTTGGAGATAATCCTGCAATTCTTCGTGACTACCAAATTTTTCGGGTCTTATGGGTCTTGCTAAAAGTTCCGTATCCTGGGCTGCACAAATAACTATGAGAACTATGCAAATTACTAGTATCCTACTAGTATACATTGTTGATCTGAAAAGAATAACGACGAATTAATTATAATTGTAATTGTAATCGTAAAAAAAGAATTGTTATCACTTAATAATTAACCGAATTAATGTTTGGGACGTTTAATGTTATGTAAGCAGTTACAGGTACATAATTAAAATAATTATTTACTAGTAATAAAATATGACGGTCTTTTTGTACCTGATGAAAATAATAAATTGAGCGTAATTGATAATTATTATCCACTTATATAGTCGACAAGTGCAAAATATCGTATAACGTCTATTTCGAACGTTGGATTAAAACATCATGGATTTTTATCTTGCCATATGTTAAGTTATTAGTACTACACCCTACACGATTTATAAAAAAATTGGTAAGGTTTTCGTAGATAAGAGTAATATACTCAAATAATAGCAATACTATCTAATGCAATGCTAAAAGAGAAGTTGTAAACTGGCTTAATAGGCAAAATATTTTACAGTAAAACTGATTAAAAGTTTGGTGCGGGCTTTTTAAAGCAGATAATGGAAAAACAAGGTGTTCAATTAGCAAATTTTCTTCGTAGTCATTATGTGAACTAAATTATGTTGGTTTTCGTATACATCTGTGTATAATTGATACTATACGGTGTTTGAAAAAGGACACCGTTTTAGTCCGGGGACAGCGAGCACTTTAGTAAACGATAAAGTAAACAATTTTTAACGATACAGGCTGAAAGAACATTACAAATGAGTAATAAAACCGACCGGTTGCCACTCCAAAGCGCCAGCATTAACTTGGGGGTGACTCGAGAAGACTGGGCTTTTAATATTATTACGGCAAACTCCACACTTTATGAGAAAAGTGCTTCTATATGAATATAGACTAAATAAAATTTTCTATAAATTATGTTTCTTAGCTTCCTTAGACGAACGGTCTAAGCGCTAGAGCGCGTTAAAGTTTGACAAACAAGTCCAAAATTGGCCAGAAAACTGTTTTATCGCTTATAACTCGAAAACTACGCACTTAAAAAAAAAGTGTTTCTGTACAAAAATAAACTACATCAAATTTCCTACAAATTATATATTTTATGTTTTTTTCTTCAGACGAATAGTTTAGGCGCCCGAACCCTTTAAGTTTGACAGAAATTCCAAAAACTGTCAAAAAGACTTTTTTGTTTGTTTACCGCCTGTAACTCGAAAACTATGCACTTTTAGAAAAAAGTGTTTCCATACAAAAATAAACTACATCAAATTTCCTACAAATTATGCCGCTTATATTTTTCTCGTCAAACAAACCGTTTAGGTGTTAGAGCGCATTGAAGTACAGCGCCTCGAGAAGGGTGGGTGTTTGAGGTTTCAACTAAACTATAGAGTACACGAAAAATTTATATATCAAAAAATTGTATTTTTATGTAGATTTTAAATATATTGTGGCAGACGCCTTTGAAGTTGAAGAAAATTTGGTCTTCGGACTGGTTATAAGTAAAACAATTTAATAGACCAATTTTCATAAATTATACCCGACTGTAAGAGGCGCTTATTATCTTATTAACGTAACTTTCCAGTTGTATATTAGCTGTAAATTTGTTACCTGCAAGATTTTTACAATTGGAGGCTTTTATCCAAAAGAGAGCATTGACAAATTCGTTGTCGTGGCATCTCGTAGATTATTATGTAGTAGGTATCTATCCGAACTGGAAATTTCGCTGTATAGTAAAACCGCTAGGTAAAGTTCTTTCTGACTTATGCCACCAGTAGAGAGAAACCTCTCTTAGAGAAGTTAAGTAGGTAGGTAATTGTTGAAATCTGGTTAGACCTTTTAAGGACATTTGCCGCTTATTTACGAAAGCTAAATCCGCTATTGGGCCGCTAGTAGTGCATTTGTGCAAGAAAATATAAAGGGATGGCCTAAAGAAAATATTTATCTGCTTGAGACCCCCAGATGTTGTCTTTTCAAATACAACCACATTTTATATTTAAGTAAGTACAAGTTTTGTTGAAAAAAATCTAATTTGGTTGAGACCCGAGCTTTCAATGCAGGTCTACGAAGATTTCAACAATTACCTACCTACTTGACTCCTCTAAAAGAGGCCTCTATTCACTATTTAACCTCTCTATGGGTGGCGTAAGTTAAAAAGAACTTTACAAAATGGTCTGACTATACAAGACAAGAGTTTTGAGGCTTTAGTTAGGTGATGTGAAATGTGTATAATTATTATTTATTATTTATTCGCAAATAATAAATTTAAATTCCCTTAAACATGGGTATACTACGTTGGTTCGTTAAGCCTAATTCACTGAACATTTTTTGGCTCAACACACCAGTTTTTCAGTACTGAACAAGTCAAATACAAAAAAAAAAGAAAAATCGTTTGAGTTTTTTAGGTAATTTTAGCTTCTTTCGAAGATAGTTGCTACTTACTACTTATACTAACGAGATTTTTTTATTGCAGTAGATTATTAAATAGCGCGCTCAATGCAAGCTCGAATAATTAATGTCCTACTTGGTCGTTTTGCTATTCGGTAGGTACACTTTTTGATTAAGTTATCAGAAACCAATTTATAATAAATCTTCGTAAATTCGCTGACATAAAATTAATAATTTATAAGAAATGATTGCAATGTGGTTATGCAATAAGCAATAATAATTGGCAAAATAATGAAAACAAGACAAGTGAGAATAGTAACGTGTAATTAACACCAAACATTCTTTTAGGCTTTCCCGATAAATCCTTAGTTTGACAACCTTATTGCTAAATATAAATACAACGTAACTTATTTTGAATAGTAGATCATATCTAAAGTAATACCTCTATTATTATTTGAAGACACCTCATTTTCTTATATAAATCAAAATTATACTTTAATTGTCGTTGAAAACGAGCAATTTATGGCCATTTAGGGTTCATTACTTGACTATAAAAGAAAAATCAACGAAGACTATAATAATGGAGTTTCTTAAATACCCTCCGTAAATGGCAGCATTTTCCCTGTATATGGTGCTTAAATTGGATTTACTGAATATACCTGAACAATCTCACGAAATGTTGATATTATTTACTTTTAAAATTATCTTAATACGTTTGCCTTCTCGCCCACTTTACAAAATTCAGTTTTATATTCCAATTTATTTAAAATTACACCAATATTTATACGTAGTTGAAACATAAAAATAGCAATGGGCAAAACTCTATGCAGGGCAATTTTGAAATTATATGCGATAAGTTCGATACAGTTGTAGTAGGGAACTAAAATCAAAGAAGTTCTCGATTCCCAATTTATTGGGAAAATAAAGATGCAAGTTGAGAGCAGAGATGGCTACCAACGCTCGATTTACACGTAATTTTTATTTTGATAATCTCAAATTTGTGAATCAAAGGGTTTTAGAAATGCATTTGGCAACTAATGAATTAATGAGTTACATGGTTATACGTATCTTCGGCTTCACTGCGCGTAGATACATTTTACCGAGTAGTCCAGTGAAAAAGAAGTTTGGCAGCAACAAAAGTGTACCTAGAAGCTTTTTGTATCTCGTTCTTTATGTATTTTGGCATGCTCCAACTCCGGGAGTCCGAATTTTAACTTTGGTACCTCGTAAAAGTGACGCGTTCTGACAAAGCTACGAAAAATTGTGAAGAAATTGCTTTTTTTTCAGGTTTTTGCTTATAACTTGAGAACTACGAACTTTTTAGGAAAAGCACCTTTATACAAAAATAAACTGCATTAGGTTTTCTACAAATTATACCTCTTAAGTTTTTTTTTCCGGTTGAACGGTTTAGGTGCTAGAGCGCGTTAAAGTTTGACAAAAATTTCAAAATTGGGAGAAAAGTTGTTTTTTACTTTTTTGCGTATAACTCGGAAATTACGCACTTTTAGAGAAAAGTGTTGCTAACAAAAATAAAGTACATTTAATTTCCTACAAATTATGTTTCTTAGATTTTTTACGTCAGATGTACGGTTATAGGTCCCATACACCTGCAAACAAAATGCACAAACTACGTCAATCACGCCAAACAACGCCATACAATATACAAGTTATTGTTTGCCCAACAGATTCAGGTGTATGGGGCCTATTATTATGCCTCTAGAACGCGTTGAAGTTTAGTGTGTATAGCAACTAAGCCGAGAACTAACAACACTCTCATTTCTTGTAGTGAGCCGTATTTTTATGTAGGGATCGAGTTCCCATAAACTTTGCCTTGTAGTCAAAAATTAAGTAATTAACTTAAGAAATTAATTAAATGTGTACCTACTAATTAATTAATTACATGTAGATAATTAAAATAAAATCATATTAACTAATTGAATTGTTTTAAAAAAAGGATATTGTAAAAATAGAGCTCACCACGAGAAATGAGACTGTTGTTGATAGCTGCTACGTCCGATATTCACTTAACTTCAATGCGTTCTAGCGCCCAACCTAAACCGTACGTCTGACGTAAAAAACATAGAAAACATAATTTGTAGAAAATTTAATTGAATTTATTTTTGTATAAGCACATTTTACTCTAAAAGTGCTTAGTTCCGAGTTACAAGCAAAAGACTAAAAAAAGCAACTTTTTGGCTAATTTTGGAATTTTTGTCAAATTTTAACGCGCCCTAGCTCCTAAACCGTTTGTCTGAAGCAAAAAACTTAAGAAAGATATTTTGTAGAAAATTTGATATGGTTTATTTTTGTATAGAGGTATCTTCCTCAAAAAGTGCGTAGTTTTCAAATTATAAGCGAAAAACTAAAAAAAGAGCATTTTTCGCAGTTTTACGAAGTGGTAAAGTTGAAATCGGTTTCAGCAGATCAAAATACATAAATCACTTCTATATGTTTTTCCTGGGTTTGTTTCTTATTTTCCCCTAGTGAGTGTACTAGAATTCATTTGTTGTAGAGTTCATGGGTTCATATTTTTCGTTATAGATATATAATTTAGAAAAAAACTGTTGAACATATTGAACATGTTTTTTGCTGTAATATGTACATAAATATTTTGAATTACAACTCGAAAACCTTCAAACCTAGGGTGCTGGCTTAGGTACACCCTTTCGGTGTCCAAACATATCCGAAAGATCCGTAAAATTGTTGTATTGTAATTAAGGTCACTAAAAAAATATTTGATTAGACACCTACTGGCCTTTGTAGGGAATTCGAAAGTAAAACTTGGAAATAATTTTTCGAGTACCTTACTACCTACTACGTTCAAATGTTTGCATCACCTAGTTCGAAAACTTACCAAATTAATAATGTAGGTTAAACAAAATTTCCTTAATTACCATAAAACAAATTTATGTTGCTATTACTTTAAAATTAAAATAAATAAACTCGATTTAAAACATATAAAGTAAGCGCTGGTCCAGAAAATTACCTCTAGCGTTTCATAAGTATTTGATCAAGTTCAAGAAGTCGAGTTCCAGTAAGTATAATATGAATACTTGAGTTTGTTTAAAAACTTTACTCAAATTAAAATGATTTTGAGAAAAAATTTTATATTTTTATGAAGAAAAGAATGAGCATGTTAAAACATAATAGTATAAGAGTGTAAAATTGTTTGGATAATTAAGTTTCCTTGCACAGAAAGTGTTCATCCAAGAATCTAAAACCTAAATCGAATTTCTAACCATAAAAAGGCGTTCGAGAATTTTAAATGTTTATATTCGAAATTTTATTAATCTCGAAATCGTTCATGTATATCTTTTATGTGCTCTTTAGTATTGTTCATAAATGTGGAAACTTTTTTTTCTTTATAAATAGTAGGTAGGTAATAGGAAAAAATTTAAGTTCTACCATGGTTCCACAAAAATAGTTGGAAGTCACTAATACGTAACCGTAAAAATCGTCAAAGCTAGAGGTTCTTCTTGGGGATATGGCAATACAAACGAAAGAGCTGATGAGTTGGTTCTGATATACATTACGGCAAAAATTGCGGGAAAATTGATGCCAATAAGGCTTAAACAATTTTTTTAATTAAAACCATTTCTTAAAAAAGATACTGTAGATAAAATATGTAGGATGTATGTTCCTAAAGGCTACCTTCTATCAGTGGTGGCTACCCAAAAATTCGTTTATTCTGTTGCAGGAAATACAGGGCACAGGAAACACGACCCCAAAACTTAATTATAGCTACTTAAAATAAAAATTTTATAAATGCAATTAAGTATACATGTTCGTTGACAACCAAAAACTCGTTTAATTCCGTTCAGGGGGTTGTATAATGAACATTGCTACAACTCCTGAATCGGATTAAAGTAATTTTTGGTAGTCATCTGAAAGACGAAGCCCTTACGAACGTGCACACTTAATTTCATTTCTAAAATTTTAATTGTAAGGGAGCTACGATTTTTTAAAGTTCTCGGGTAATATTGCTACAAAAAAGTTTGCGCTCGGAATAGGCGTAAAGAAGCATTCGAAATAATTGATTTTTTTATAAGTTAAAAATTTTTACCCTTTTCAATACCGGTAGTGCTAGGCTACACTCAATGCACCTTTTGTATAAACTAAGTTTAGTTATAGGGTTCAATGTCATAAGAAATTGGGCGCAAGAAAGCTTAAAATAATTTGATATTTCTGAAAATTTTTTAATTTCTACACTTTTCAATGCTGTATTTAGGGCACTAGTTAACAAGAAGTAATTTGAATTACAGGTTTTAATAATTGAACATTTGTGAGTCTTATGGCGAAAGAAAATTTTTTAAATAATTTTTGGTTTTTGCAAATTTGGATATTTTCCACTTTGCGATATTTAAGGTGTTGTAGTTAGGGCAGAATTAGCCCACAGAGGTCAAGATAATTTTAGCAATAGTATTTTTGACCTTAAATTACAAATTTGAATTCTCTTTTGTTATTTTAACGCGTTCGAGAATATTTATTTGATTAAAATAAAACTTGATAGGTCAAGTTTGGATTTGTTTCGTACCATTTGTTTTACTCCGATAAGAGTTTTTGCACGTGCGTCGAACAAACGCGAGATTTTAAAGTGTTATTCAAACTACTACCTAATAATCATCATTGAATTTTTAATATTTAGTACAGTATCATTGAACTTTTGATTATGTGTGCTCGTAGTGCCCGCGTCCGCGTTTGGAATTATCTTTTGCCGTTTGGGACTTCTGAATGAAGTTTTCAAGTTCAATTTCCGCTACTTCAAAAAGGTTAGTTTTTTATTTATATACAAAATTTTAAAGGAAACTATTCCTTTTTTCCTACCAGTTATACGCTAAAAAACTGCGGAAGAAATATGTCTAAAGGTGTACCAGAATCAATGTTGAGCAACATTTACTCTTTTTTATACATTGATATTATAGGGTGCTATTGATAATCCGAATGGATCAACTTCACTATTAGCGTTTTCTACTAGTAAAAACAATTGGAATATGTTTTCGACGCTTCGTTAGGAAATTACAGGGTGTCAATAATCATTAAGGTGTTACTGTCATTTTTATTTTTAAGAATTAAGAAAGTTAAACTCAAATGCTGGAAAACGCAGTGGCTATTTTTACCAAAAATAAGCTACCTTGTCCAATATAACTACAGAGACTATCGAAGACGCTGAACACCCTGTATATAATTTTTGAGTTTAGCCCCATCTCTTATTTCAATTATAGTTTTGAATTCCTCTGTAGACGGTGTAGACGCAAAGTAGGAGGGAGGTAATTATAAATCGATTCGAAATTTAAGTTTTGCTTTTTCGTTAACTTCGTCGACTTTTAACGAGAAATATGACCCCCTTTCAAAATATTATAATATTGCCAAATTTAATTCTCGACGTTTCTAGACCCGCTGAAATGAAAAATGGTAAAAAATAAATATCGTCGAAAAAGTCTGTCTGTGTGTGTTTTGTTGAAATTCGGTTTCGGCCACTTTAACAAAGTTTCGTCAACATCGATACAGGGTGGCCCAAAATAAGGGGGTTATACTCGGCTATAAGTTAGTACAAATCGGCCCTAATTAAAAAAATACTTTTTATAGTTTTTAAATTCAAAATGGCGGCTAGTATAACGATCGGCCCATTTTCTAGTTTTTTTATTATAACTTTGGAGATAATTATTATTATAAAAATCTAAAAGCAGGAGTACGTAAAATAAATATAGGGTTTTATTTTTGATATAGTCGATTTTTAAAAGAATTTTTAAATTGTCTACTTTTAAAGGACCAAAGTTGACTAAAATTTAAAAACGGATTTTCTCAAAATCGCCTTGGGTCGTTTTGTCTATTTTTAGATATGTTATAGATATTGAAGTTCTTCATTATACAACTTAGTTTCATTTTCCGCTTTGCGCTAGTTTTGGAGCTATGATTTTTTAAATATCAAAATTTCAAAAATTTATAATTTCTTTTGTAATTAAAATTTGCAATTGCAACTTGGTATATTAATTTATTCTATAAATTTCTATTATTTGTTATAATTTTGGTTTATAAAACACTTTCGGGTAAACCGTAAATTAGCCAAGCAGAAGGAATTTTTTTAAAACCCCCTGTATATTATATGTATTTTTGAAATATCCTAAGATTACCTGTCCGGTTATACCAAACATGTTATATTTTATCTTCCGGTTTACCCGGAAATGGGGTTAAATTTTGTTGTTACTACAACACCCTGTATGTTTTGAGTAGTTTCGAAGATTGTTAAACTATCTAGTACGAGGCTATATTGAAAAATTCTTAGCCTCCTATAGAACCAAACAAAATTTCAATGTCAAAATATTTTATTACTCAACATATTCTCCTCTTAATTGGATACATTTATTACAGCGAACCTGCAACGTCGCTAGACCTTTCAAAAAAATGTTTCTTCTTGCTCTGCAAACCAGACCTCCACAGCTTTTATTACCTCCTCGTTGGAAGAAAATTTACGACCTTTTAAACTTTTTTTCAGTTGAGGAAAGAGATGATAGTTGGACGGAGCCAAATCTGGAGAATAAGGGGGGTGTTCTAGTAATTCAAACCCTAAATCAAGAATTTTTCGCATGGCAACATGAGATTTGTGTGCAGGGGCGTTGTCCTGCAAAAACAAAACACCTTTGAATAGCTTTCCGCGTCTTTTCTCTTTAATTTTTTCCCGTAGAGTGGTCAGTAATGTCGAATAGTAATCTCCAGTTATTGTTCTACCCTTATCCAAAAAATCAATCATGATTACTCCATGGCAATCCCAAAAAACTGAAGCAAGAACTTTTCGATCGGTCATCATCTTCAATTGAAAATTTACCTCTTTTGAAGCTTGCAGTCCAATTTTTCACGGTCGCATACGAAGGACATTGATCACCAAGGGTATTAACCATATCTTCGTAAATCTGCTAACCTCTTAACCCTTTTAAATACAGGTACTTGATGATGACTCGATACTCCAATTTTTCGATTTTCACAATTTCGGTGGACATCTTTTTTCTTTTAATTTATTGCTTAACTCTGGTTTACTTTTTTGACGTCAAACTTTACACTGACACTTCTAATAAGTTATTGTTCGTTGCTATGGTAACGCAATATTTTTTTTTGCGTGGAACTGGTCTAGGCTAACTACTTATCAATACATCCTCGTATATAGTGATATTAAACAGTTTGTATTTTGACTTCCGGTTCAGCCAAAAATGAGATTAGCTTTCCTATTTTAAACAGAACACCGCGTATAATTTTACTTCTGTTCGTTTTTCGTTTGTACCTAGTACCTATGCATTAGGAACTAGACGTAGTAATATATCCAAAATATCGCCTGCGCTTCGCGCTTCAGCCAGAACAGAGGAATAAATTTTAAAATAATAATGGCACGGTATTTAAAAATGCAAATTTATACCTACCAAATAAGTAGTTTCTTATTTCAAAGGTTCTCTAAAGCTATTACAAAGATACTTTGCCTTGTAGGTGTTTGTGGTTAACCTTACAGCTCACAAAACCTTTGATTAATAGCAAATTGGACACTCTTCTTTGTAATTCTATAATTTAGCGTTTGAATTTAATAACAATTGATAAAGAAGGTTGAGATTTAAATCGAATAAAGCACTTAAAGAATTTTGGCAAAGTGGGATTTCTTCTCTTTATTACTACCTAACACAACTTATGCGAGCTCGTAATTCGTAATCATCCACGTTCCGGATTTTTTTTTAAATTTTCAGAGCACAAAAATGCGAGATTTAGCACTAAAATGTAGAAGGAAGTCAAGTTAAAAATTTTGGGAGAAACACTAAGCCCGAACGATAAAAGTTGGTACCTTTTGGTGTTTTTACTAAATTCTAGTCACTAACAATTTCAGAAGTTCCGTTTTTCAGACCGTTGCCTGTTAAGTCTTAAGCTTAACGTCTTTCAATTTTCAATATAATAAATGTCTTAAACACGGAGTCGAAATAACGTTTTCTCATCTCAATAGTAGCTCTAAAATACACCCACTGTCGCTGTCGCAGAAGTTCGTCTACTTTTCGAACAATTTCCGATATTAATGAATTGAAACGTTTGCCATAAGCGCATTGAAATTTAAAATGACGCAGTTTTCATTGTTAAGAGCAACACAAATTGCTGTAGAAAGTACATCCCATTATTTTTTAGCCTTTTAACTCAATTTAATTGCATTTACGTCTTAAGAGAGTAAACACATAACGATCTTTTTTAATTAAAAATTTTTCTTTTATACAAAGATTCGAATGCATAACCAAGAGTAGTACGTTTAATATGCTTCGTGTACGATCATAAATCAAATATTTGATTCTTGCAATTTTAAATAAATTAATTTTGCACTTTGCGTCTATTTTTTAAGCAATTTATTATTATTTTTTTAATTATTTGAGCATGGAAAATTAAAACTGACTAGAGATGATTGGTCACGTAATTTATACAAAAAAATATTAAGGTTGTTATTTTTTTTTGAATATAAGTTGACGCCTGTAATTTTTTTTTAAATAATTCTTTTCCAAAAATTTAAATTATAAAAGCATTTATTACTAATTGAAATTCTGTTTAGTCTGCATTAAATTGGAAATAAAGTGTTTCAATATTTTATGAAATTCTGACTTTCATATCAATCAGATTGGGAAGTTTGAGGGAAATCTTGTGCATTAATTATTTTGCAATTTCTTTTTTCCACAACTGTGTTCTTATTTGCTAAAATTTAATTATTTTTTTTTCTGTATCTAAAGGGAAGTTCAATTGAAAATCTACCCAAGTGGACGGTGAATATTTTACTTTTTTCTTTTATATACGTATACGTACCTAACTAACGCCAAGTATTTTTATCCAATAAAATATTGCTTGTCTGCGATCGAATAGGGATATTATTCGTTTTGTAGTATTTCACAAAGTAAAAACTTCAGTTGAATTCAATTTCGTTGTAAATTTATATCGGGGCAAGTCCCAAATTTCTAAAAAATTAAATAATTTTAGGTACAACCCTGGCGTTTTAAAGTTTATTGGTTTTCATTAAAGTTATTTGTCACTAAAATGTCTTCAGTTGGCCTTTCTCATTACAAAAAACTAATACAGTTACTTTTGAAATGAGGTGTTAAGAATATTAAATGTTCTTGAATATATCTGTAAAATAGGCCTTTAACACGCGTTAGGTGGTTGTAGACTTTAGACGTTTGAGGTACGCTGATTATCTAAGAGAAAAACTTGTACCGTGATCGGAGATTAAGCTTGGAGACTCTCCAAGCTACCCCGATCCTTGCAATTTCCTTACACGCGTACTCGCGATAGGTCTGAGTCGCTTAAGTACTCTTCTTTTCAGAGACGTTTTCTCGATACCATGAGTGTGCTTTCTGTTCTTAAAATCGTTGCCCCCCCCCCTTGCTTTGTCAACGATAGGCAGTGATATGCAACTGCGGTAGTTGGATTCGAGAGCACTACCGATTGCCTTATCACGTCGCGGTCACCGGTCGCCGTGGACGGTATAGACGTATAGACGGTAAACGTTCGAGAATCGCTGATTATCGAACCCGAGTCTCCACGGTGGCGTACCAGGTGCTTTGACCACTAAGCTACCTCGGTGTTTGCAATAATTATTTCTTTGTATTTTACGCTTATTTACGTTAGTCCTGACTTGCTACAGGCCATTCCAACAAACATTCTCGTTAAGACGTCATCTTTTGGAAGTCACTCAGCCTTAATGAGAAACAAACAAGAAAGCAGCGTGTTCGGTGTTCGGAAACGTAAACCTATTTTTGCACGCGGTTTTTAATTTTTTGTATTACTATTTCTTACAATTTGAAACCACTGCAGTGTAGTCGATGCTTGCAGCGAAGCTCGTCTGCATTGGCTCATCTTAAACGAGACGATTTTATTGTTGTTAACGGGCTTCATTATGATCAATGATCACATGCTCTGATTATTGGAGTTTAGAGATTTAGAGTCTGCAGGGATGCCCAGGCCGTGGCTCACGCGTCCTTTAGATGTGGCTCGAATGATGATTTACAAAAATGCGTCTTCTTTCTTCTTAAGTTTACAGTGTGACGCATTGAACGATTGCTGAGGGAAGGAAAATATACTGTGGTATGGCCATTAAAAGGCGATACACGCGGACTAGACAGTGGGCAGGGACCAATCAGAGTTTCCAAACAAGCAAAGTTTTTATAAAGAGTGGATAGTTTTGATAAATCATTTTTCTTTCTTTGTAAGTCCATCAATGGACATACTGTAATAAATGTGGTCAATATTGGGCCTAAAGTCCTGTAAGTAATTCTCCAACAATATTTTTTGAAACATTCAATTTGTGGAGACACATAAATCCCTACTAAAATTACTAAATCCGTTTGACCTTGACAATAAACTTAATAATTTAATAAATTACCAAGCCTAGGGCCTCCCTAAAATAATATAGCAAGGGGTCAACGGGAGGCTTCCAGATCAGATTGCGCTTGGAACCCCACAAAATCTAGATCTACCACTGATTGAGGCTCCTCAAAATATTTTAAATTCAAAATTGACTCGGGTCAAGTTAAAGGTTGGGCACCACTCGTCTAAAGTCTAAAGGCCAGTTTTTCATTCATGGTTTAAATCAAGTTCCATCAGAAGTAAAGGGTGTCCCAAAATTAACGCAAGATTTGAATTTGCTGCCATTTTTGCAGTAAGTTGTTGGCAACGCTAAAAAAGAACAGTTTGGCAGTTGAGAGTTTAAGGTTAGTAAAAATGGAGCGTTATACGATACAACAACATGTTTTCATTACTGAACAATATTTTAAAAATAATGAAAGTTTGGCGACCACATCAGTTCGAAAATTTTATACAAAATACGGTCAAAATAGTGTTTTAACCTCGTCAACTGTGGAAAGATTAGTTGAAAAATTCAGAGAGTGAATCAGTTGGAGACGCTAAACACACCGGTTGTCCAAAAACAAGCCGTTCAAATGTCAATATCGAAGCAGTGCGTGAGAGTGTTGGTGAAAACCCTGGAAGATCAATTCGGCGTCGTGGACAAGAATTGCAAATTTCAAGAAGCTCTCTACAGCGTATATTATACTCACAAAAGATCTTCATGCTTACAAAATTCAATTAACACAACAACTGAAGCCTAATGACCATTGACAGCGAAGAGAGTTCGTGGAATGGATTATTAATCATCAACAAGTGGATGCTGATTTTTCGAGCAAAATAATCCTAACCGATGAAGCACATTTTCACCTCGATGGCTTTGTTAATCGCCAAAATATCTGTGTTTGGGGTTCGGAGAACCCACGTGTGATTGGCGAACAACAAATGCACCCACAACGTGTCGCTGTTTGGTGCGGATTTTGTGCAGGGGGCATCATTGGACCATAGTTTTTTGAAAATGGGGCTGGTCAAGCAGCAACTGTTATTGGTGCTCGATATCGCGACATAATAACACAGTTCTTTCTGCCGAAATTAGATGCTATTGATGTGGCCAATATGTGGGTTCAACAAGACGGCGCCACATGCCATACAGCCAATGAAACAATTCAATTACAGCATGAGACATTTCCTGGTCGTGTACTCTCTCGTTTCGGTGATCAGAATTGGCCCCCTAGATCATGTGATTTAACACCATTAGATTTCTTCTTATGGGGTTATTTGAAGTCAAAGGTCTATGTCAACAAGCCCACAACCACACGTGCATTACAAGAGGAAATTAAACGCTGCATTAACAAAATTCAGCCACAATTATGCAGAAAGGTCATGAAAAATTTCGACAAAAGGGTGCGTATGTGCCAGCAAAGCCGTGGAGGCCATTTGCCAAATGTGTTATTCCATAAATAACCCTATCCTATGTACATTATGATTCAATGAAAAAATAAAGGTTTAAAGACTAAAAACTCTCTTTTATATTTAATTCAAATCTTGCTTTAATTTTGGGACACCCTTTATAATGGGCGTAAGTACACAAACATTAATTCCTTAAAGTTTGTGTACTTACTTAGATAACACCCTGTATATTTCCACAAGTATACTCTACGAACAATTGATGAAAGTCCATCTCTGCGTTTTTTGGAATTTGCACTTGAAAGCCTATAGGTCAGATGTTAGGTTAGTATCAAAAATGTCGACGCTATAGCGAGATCTAAGGAGAAATGATGGTCCTTGTGGGTGGTTACAAAAAGGATTTAGTAAAGGGAATTAATCCTGTTACACTTGAGCATTTTCTGTTTTGTTTTCATTTAGCAACTCTCTCGAAATAAGCAAATTAGAAACAAATCGTACCATTAGCTCATTATTTGCTAGTTCCCGAATCGTTGCTGACGGCAAAACTTTTTATGCAAAACTCGAGTTTTTGATGTCCGAATAAAAATGAATCCCTCATGTATTTGCTCCGTATGAATAAATTATCAAATAACGTACATTCTTTTTAAAACAGCTTAATTCGCTAAATGTTTTGAAGCGAATTTTTTTACGTAACGCTTATTTATTAATTTACCTAAAACTTCACATTTATTATTTGGCGTAGGTATATTATCTTTCTTAACTTTTGCCCTCTCCTCTATAAACTTTTGTAAAAAAGCAATATTGTGTCCTACTCTACTTGACATCGTTCAATTAATTCAAGAATTCTTTTGCGAAATATTTGCAATTTGTAAGAGATGAAAATATAAATTTTAAATTGGACATGCAATGCAGGAAATAAATAAAATTAAGTTACAAAATATGCAACTTTTTCAGTTTTATTTTTATATTCTTCAAACTACTTACTATGTTTATTAATTTAAAGTTAGTAGTAGTGGTACATCTTGTCAAGAATACGAACAGCCGCGAGAACATTTACCGGCTACGCACTTGTTATGATTCTTTGGTTTAGGTTTCACGGCTAGAATTTCCGCTTGTTTTATTTTTTAAACAATGCTCGAATCTTTTTTACTTCGGTGGAATGTCCAACCAAAATAGTGAACACCCGATTGACTTGTTACTATGAACTTAAATATCGGAAGGCAGGGATTTTTTACGCGACCCTCGTATAATATAATCTCTTTTGTTTCTACTTTGCCTAATATGTGTTTGTGTATAATGGTATAGGTACTCAAAATTTTAGCTAATTCGGTAGGTAAGCGTGAACCGTTCATAATGCAATGCGATTATCCAGCACAACGGACCACCTAAATAAATTACAGGCCCCACTTGCACTTACTTTCAAGAGCTAAGTGCTCGAGTGGCCCCTTAAGCCAGCAAAGGCCACTTTAATATTGGTAGATTGAAGGTTCGCGATTCTCGATTCTCGCTCAAAACGTTTGTAGTTTGGTTGTTAAGTTTGTAAATGTAATAAAAGTAAAGAATGTTTTTTCCATTCGTAATTCAAAATTCAAGTATTCCGCATTCCGCTATTGAGACGTCTTTTACAGCAGAACACTTTTACAAAAACGTATCCCCGTATCCGATCAATTTCAAAGTTTAGGTATTTTTGCGTAAAAATGTTTCAGCTGAATTCCAGTCAGTTAGTTTTGTAGGCTATTGGGGACGCGTTAACGATAACTTTGGCACTTGAAGAGACCGGTGAGTGATCTGAAGATAGATTTGATGATTTAATATCTAGATAATTCTGAGATCTTTTTTTAGTGAGTAATGTGTAATATACTATCTACATAAGTATATCGATTACATTGGATATTTTTGTTTTATGTAAGGCTATGTTGGCTTAGATTTTGAACAGTACATCGCTACATCGATACCTATTTAAAGGGTGTCCCAAAATTAACGCAAGATTTGAATTAAATATAAAAGAGTTTTTAGTCTTTAGACTTATATTTTTTCATTGAATCATAAAGTACATAGGATAAGGTTATTTATGGAATAACACATCGGGCAAATGGCCTCCCCGGTTTTGCTGGCACATACGCACCTTTTCGTCGAAATTTTTCATGACCTTTCTGCATAATTGTGGCTGAATTTTGTTGATGCAGCGTTTAATTTCCTCTTGTAATGCACGTGTGGTTGTGGGCTTGTTGACA
Organism: Malthinus flaveolus; assembly: GCA_950108345.1. Taxonomy (NCBI): domain Eukaryota; kingdom Metazoa; phylum Arthropoda; class Insecta; order Coleoptera; family Cantharidae; genus Malthinus; species Malthinus flaveolus. The sequence goes on from OX467285.1 coordinate 72,253,297, forward strand.
TAGACCTTTGACTTCAAATAACCCCATAAGAAGAAATCTAATGGTGCTAAATTACATGATCTAGGGGGCCAATTCTGATCCCCAAAACGAGAGAGTACACGACCAAGAAATGTCTCATGCAGTAATTGAATTGTTTCATTGGCTGTATGGCATGTGGAACCGTCTTGTTGAAACCACATATTGGCCACATTAATAGCATCTAATTTCGGCACAAAGAACTGTGTTATCATGTCACGATATCGAGCACCAGTAACAGTTGCTGCTTCACCAGCCTCATTTTCAAAAAGCTACGGTCCAATGCCTCTTGCACAAAATCCGCACCAAACAGTGACACGTTCTGGGTACATTTGTTGTTCGCCAATCACACGTGGGTTCTCCGAACCCCAAACACAGATATTTTGGCGATTAACAAAGCCATCGAGGGGAAAATGTGCTTCATCGGTTAAGATTATTTTGCTCGAAAAATCAGCATCCACTTGTTGATGATTAATAATCCATTCCACGAACTCTCTTCGTATAACGCTCCATTTTTACTAACCCTAAACTCTCAGCTGCCAAACTGTTCTTTTTTCAGGGTTTCCAACCACTTACTGCAAAAATGGCAGCAAATTCAAATCTTGCGTTAATTTTGGGACACCCTTTATAATAAGCTGTCTGCCTTCTGAGTTCTCAAAAATTGGTGTGTTGCATTTAGGTTTTTGCTTTTGTGATTTTTTAGGTGTGGTAAGCACCGACGGATATACAACACCCTGTTGCTAAGTGGCTAGGTGGTTTGAAGGATTGTAAAATTATCTATCTAGTGATACCAAACATTTTGACTTCCGGTTCAGCCGGAAACGAGCTCAGCTTCCCTATTTCAAATAGACACCCAGTATAATTTTAGATTTTAGAAATCAAGGAGAGCTTCGGAGCACACTATTGTCTTGTACTATTTCTCATATCTTTTATAAAATTATGTAGAATTAGCTAACGTGTACGAAGAAGCCACATCAACCCTTTTTTTTTAAGCAGACGTCGGACGAAAACTAAAAGCAATTCTAAACTTCTACTATTTTCATCTTATTTCGTATACTTTTTAAAAATCACTCATAACGCAAGAAGCTTTAAAGATCCTATTATTTATTTGTGTAGGTATGTTATAATAATTGACGAATGCGAATCAGAATCCAATTTCCATTTCGATTAAGTTCGCGATGAAAGACTCGAAATTTTATAATAAAAATAATCTTTTCCGTAAAGTAACGCTCTTTAAAAGGAGGCAAGCGCATTTGTTTTACATTTTTATTTACTCAATGTGACTAGAACTACAAAAGTCGTTAATTAATTAACGATAAAATGGCGTTCGAAGTAGATTTTGATGTAAAACCGAGTAAGTAAATTATTTTGCATTAAATTTCCATGGAGGTTTTCTTTTTATATATTTTGTGTTACGTTAAAAGTTACATTTTGATATGTAGATATATATTGTATATGAAACATGAAGGAGACAAGAGGTAAATAAGTTTTAAGTTTAATGTCTTTGTTCAACTTTCTCAACTTGGTGTATTAATATACGTTATATATGTTGTCTTATTTGGAGGAATCTCGGTTGATTTTATATAAAGATAAATAACGAATTTAACACTGTTTAAATTTAAATTAATACGCGAGATGGAAAACTTTATTAGCTGTTAACTTTTCGACTAAATGAGAAGCTTAATGCTCGAAATGACTTAATTTCTTAATCAATTAACTTATGATCACCAATCTTAATTCCCACACAATAGCTGCAGTTGAGTGCTTTACACGTACAAAGAAAGAACGTAGGTGTGAAAATCTGGAAATATTTATTCAAAGCAAAGAAATACGCCTTTGCTGCTCGCAGGCCTGGATTTATCATTAGGCTGTTCCGAGTTATAAGGGGTCTCATTATCTTCAACGATACTATTTTTTAGGTTGTTTCTTCTTTCTTTTTGAAACACTCTTTTCGGAGACACTATCAATCGCTACTAAAATTACCTTAACTTTAGTCTATTTAAAAGTACTTTCTGTTGATCTCAATAAAATGATAGTTTTAAGTCGAAAACACTCTCACCCTTTAGTTTTGGGGCTATATCCAGACACTTTCGACCATTTACATTGAATAATAAATTGCAAACAATCAATTGAAGTTTTCTATTTCAGTGACTTCTGCACTCATTTTTGTTATTTTCTGTCATCAACCAGTTTAAATCTATGTACTATGTACATCTCAAGCGCTTGAGGTGGCCTTTACAGTAAGGTTAATTAAAAAACATTCATTTTGTCAACCATGAATGTTTAGTTGAACTTTTAAATGTAGTCATGCTACACACTAAAAATGGTATCAACCAAATGTCTACCCCTACCATTAGAGCGAGCTCTTTTCAGAGCATTCTTCATTGCGTTCCTCAACATTTCCGGTGGTGTGTTGGTTTCTTCCCGTATGTTGCTTTTTAATCGTTCTAGATTTTCAAGATTATTCGCAAAAATCCGATCTTTGAGATAGTTACATAAAAAGAAGTCGGTGACCGTTAAGTCGGGTGATTTTGGCGGGCACACTACATCGCCGTTTTTGGAGAAAATCCGGTCAGGAAACATTCTTTTCAAAATGGCCATTGTTTTTGTGTGCGCTGTGGCACCTTCCTGTGAGCACTACATATCCTCCTGCTCAAGCTCTGCCATTTCTGGAGTCAAAAAATGTTGTACCATTCTATATAGCTTACGTCGGGAACGTCGGGAATGGCTAATGACGTGGTTCGTTTTTTTTGTTGAGGTTCTTGGCCTTTTGACTACATCCTCAAGTACACGGTCTATGTTGTCCCTTGAACGAATTCTCCGAGATCTGCCAAAATGTGGTCTACCAGACGTAGTTTCAGTTTGCTTAAATTGTGCAGCTAACTGCCGAAATGTTTTTGCCGATGGAATCGGACGTCTACCATACTTTCTACGATATGCTCGTTAAGAAAAGATAATTGACGAATTGTTTATGTAAATATTCTTTACAATTTCTGCGCGTTCTTGAGGCGAATACCGATTCATAACGAATTCCCGAAAAAATTTAAATTATGAATATTTTACTCTCTATAAGAAGTGGATAAAAAAGAATCTGTGTTACGAGCGTTTCAAAGCAAGCAGGAGTTTGTATAAAGCGTGGAGTTTTTTGAGAAATTAAAAATGAAAATTTTTCAAATCAATTAAAGGAACAGTCTCGGTAAGCTACCTTGCGGGACACCGGAGTTTATAGATTGCAGCGCTGTGTGTACTTGTTTATATTTCACTAAAAAATGTTTTTCGCTGAGATAGGACTTAGGAATTTCAACCTTGTCGAATGCCTGACTAACTGTTTAGGCTGTAGTCCAGTCAAATTAGACAAAAAGTCGTGGAAAGTTCGGAAAAATTTGCATAGAGCTCAAAATTGGCGTAAACCTTAAATACACTATTACAATTGAAATGTCAAAAGTTCCCATCGATCCACTAAATAATATTGGGGTTGTGCTAAAAACTTTATTCAAAGACAAAGGTCGAAAAATCGTTTTTTTGCAAATATCTTTCAATATTAGTCCAATCAAATTAGACAAACGGATGGCATTTGCGGAAAAACCATTCAGGAGTTTTGAAAATTGGTATAGTTGTTCGTTATAACCTGCAGTACAACATACTAAAAGTCCCGGAGAGTGGGGTGCAAGAGGGGGAGGGGGAGCTGTTTAAAAGCGACCTTTTTTATTTCGTTCAAATAACTCGCATTCTACAGATCCTACGTTAACTACTCCTTGATAATCCGGCACTAGATGAGGTAGAATAAAGATTTAGTTAAAGATTTTTTTAACCAAAATCTTTATCACATTTCAAAGTTGTGAGTAAGAAGCTTTTGAAGTTTAATAGCACTCTCATAAATGTTACAATTTCAAAAAAAAGTTTTCTTTAACCTCTTCACAAAAGGGGAAGACAAAACCCAATACGATTTTTGTTTTTAGACTTATTTAATTACATCTTTATTCTACCTCATCTAGTGCCGGATTATTCAGAAATGGTTAACTTTGGCGGCTAATTCCTTTCGTAAAACTTACGCGTCTTACTCCGCAGTTTATACAGCGTCATCTCGTAAACAAATTCACTGTAACCCCTTCTCCGCGCTATATCTCAAAAAGGGTCAAACGTATGGCAAAAATGCATATGACCAATCTTGTAGCTAATAGTGTTTTCTATAACTTTTATAAGAAGTTTGATCAACGTAGGATCTGTAGAAGGCGAGTTATTTGCATGAAATAGAAAAGGTCGCATTTAAACCCCTTCCCCCTCTTGCTCCCCACTCTCCGGGACTATTAGTATGCTGTACTGCAGGTTATAACGAATAACCATACTAATTTTTCAAAACTCCTGAATGGTTTTTCCTCAAATGCCATCCATTTATCTAATTTGATCGGACTAATATTGAGAGATATTTGCGAAAAACCGACCTTTCGACCTTTGACTTTGAATAAATTTTTAAGCAGAAGTGGGATCGATGGGGACATTTCATTTATAATGAGGTCTTTAAGGTCTGTACGAAATTTTAGCTCTATGCAAGTTTTTCCGAAGTTTAATGTCTATTTTGACTGAACTACTGTTATTAATTCTTTTTACTGAACTTGTTCTATTGTAGGGTGGTTTTCTCTGGTGATTTGGGAGTATTTGGTTGTCTTTGAGATATGGGTTAATTTTGGTTAGTAGCAGTTTCCCAAAAACTTTCGACACTACTGGCAAAAGGTTAATATGTCTAATGCAGCTAATTCGATATTTTTACCTGGTTTAGGCAGTAGGATTATTTCGGCAATTTTCCAATGTGCTGGAAAATAGCTTAGTACTGCATTAAATAGTCGAGTTAAATAAGTTATTGCTATCGGTGGTAGTTCTTTAAATTATTAGTTAGATCATATCTTGGAGCCTTGTTAAGAGTTTTTTTAAAGAAAATATTTTTGAAAAATCAAAAATAAGAATTATTTACCTTTTAGTAACCCCCCATTCGTGGACATACTGTAGAATATTGTTGACAGTTTTCAAGTAGTTTATCGTAATACGGCCATTAAATTTTAATAACGTTTTTCAATAAAATACCTCACAGTATACTTTCGAATAAACCGAGATTTTAATCTATAAATTATAAGCTCTCGCATCTCGCAGCTTCAGTAGGACAAACAACAAAAGAACCTAGAACAAAATTGAAGAAATGAACAAAAGAAGTTAACACCTCTTTTAGAAAAGCGATTATTTCCACTTATACGTCGTCAAAAATCAATCAATTGACATTAGAAAATAGGCGAATCTAAGAAATATTGAACTACAATGCAGAGAATTTTCTATAAGAAAATACTTTTCGATTTCACCAGTTAAAATAAAATTAAAGCAAAATAGAAAATACTCATCAAATGTGAAACATTCGAAAACATCATTGTCTTCACAGTTCACAGTATAATGAATTGATAATTGATACGCTTAAAAATTAAAAAAAAGAAAATTGATGATGGTGTGACCAAAATAATACCGAACCGCTGAAATAAACATCTTCTGTATAAATTTCGATACATTTTAATTCAGAAAGCTCTGGACTGGACGAACTGAGGATTTAAAATTGATAAAACTCACAAAAGTAAATAAAGTAATAAAGGTTAAATTTTAAATTATAATTTAACGAGCGTGCGATAACAAAGAAAAAATATTGTTCTTGAACGTTATTATAATCCCTAAACTAATTAACTAATTACAATTTATCAAAACACGTAATCTAATGTATTTAATAAATTGTATTCATATCGACGAATTATACCCACTCGGACTAACGTTAGTACGTTAGTTATTGCTTATTATTTAATTATTTTTATGTAAAACTCGTGTATAAGGTAAACCAACGAAATTCGATATACTACGTCATTTAATTTAAATTTCTTTTTAAGCTCGCCGAACTGGCTGTTTCAATAAGTTACTCGGCAACCAAATTTGTGTAATTTAACAAAATAGTTTTTCCAATTAGGTGGTTTTATACACGAAAAATCAGAATTGAACGAGTTCTAAAGTCAATATTCAATATAAAATGCTGTTTAACAAGTTCGATTTACCCTCGCGAGCTTCCAATTATTTATTTGTGCATTTTTTCTAACGAAAACTGAAATATTTAACTTTTTAGTATACTGTTGGGCTACTCTTTACTACTATCATGTTGAAAACTACTATCATGTTTTAGTCTTTCGTGACTAAAAAAGAATGAAGTAGGGAGGAAATAAATTTTTTCAGAGTTATCTTTGAAGGTATCGGCGCCGCATCGGCACTAAAGCAATATTTTATGTTTTCGTAAATGCGATCAAGTTACAAGTTCGGGGTTTGATGGAAAAATAAAGAAAAGGCAAAATTGTGGAGTTTCTATTTCTTTTACTTTTAACAACGTCCTTCTAGCCTAGGAGGCAGCGAACATTATGCACATAAATGCACTTTTCTCGAAAAGGGTGCAGTTATAAGCGAAAAACCGAGAAAAGGAAACCCCCATCTTTCTCGAGCTCTCCCCCAAGTTAATGCTTCAACTTTTAAGAAGCTTGGAATAAAAATTTTTTCATGTACCCTATATGGTTTAGTTTTACTCCACAAAACCACCCTCACATACTACAACGCGCGCTAGCACCTAAACTGTTTATTTGGCGAAAAAATCCAAGAGAGACAATTTGTAGGAAATTGAATGTACTTTATTTTTGTATAGAAACACTATTCACTAGAAGTGCGCAGTTTTCGAGTTATAAGTGATAAACAAAAAAGGAGTTTTTTGGAATTTTTGTCAAACTTTAACGGACTCTAGAGCCTAAGCTGACCATCTGAAGAAAAAACTTTTCAGATATAGTTGGTAGGAAATTTTATTTAGTTTACTTTTACACACTTTTACTTTTCTCAAAAAGTGTGTAATTTTGAAGTTATAAGCGAGGAACTGAAAATAGAGCAAAAACCCACGATTCTATAGCCGCCTCCAAGTTAATGCTGCCACTTTTAACAGGCAGGCGGTCGGTTTTATTACTCATTAGCAATGCTCTTTCATCCTGCATAGTCAAAAAGTTATTAGTTTATGGTTTAGGAAAATGTTCGCTGCATTCCGAACTATTCGTTCAACAGTAAGAAGGTTTGAATTAGAGCTACTCCGTTCAGAAGTAGAGCAAAAGGTGCTTACTACAAAAACTATAGTCGGTAGTGACGAGTTGTTGGTTTAACCGTTGAATATATAGTTCTCGACTGCATTGCATGTTTTGAAATTTTATTTGGTAATTTATTAATCAATTTAGTGGCAAGTGGGCTGTGAGGCTCCTCAATAATGTGAGAACCTTTGGATCTAAGGACTGTTCACAAAATAAAGTAGCCACACCTGCCATCAGCGCTCGAACCGCTGCATTTTGATGACTCTTTGGGATACTGCGTTCCAAATATTCTTAAAATCGTTCATGTCCTTAGCAACGGCACCCTTCTTCAACAAGTCGCGCTATGGTAGCCCAATACCTTTTAATAGGGCGAAGTTCCGGACAATTTGGTGGATTCATTTTCTTCGAGATGAATTCGATCTTCTCCTTATCGAGAAAATTTAAAGTATCGCGAGCGTAGTGGGCTGACGCTAAATCTGGCCAAAATGTCGGAAGAAATTCATCTTTTTGATAAAACGACAGCAAACGCTTCTGAGCACACTCCTTTATGTAATTATCGCTGTTGATTGTGCCAGATGTGAAGAAAGTCGAACATTTTAAACCACAAGAGCAAATAGCTTGCCACACTAAAATTTTATCTCCAAATTTTTCAATTTTTACAGTTTTTTCCTCATCGGGAACATTCTCGCCAGCTTCAAACATGTAAAATCGGAGCCCTGGTAAAGTCCGCATGTCTTCTTGACGTAAGTTTCATCGTCCATTAAGATGCATTTCCACGGTTATTGACAAAAAATCTGTTTAGCAAAACAGCACGAGATTTCGGCTTTCCAGTTGAACAGCGCTTCGTTTCGGAATTTTTTGTTATTACGGGTTAGTAAGCTATTCTTTTTTTTAGCGTTTTGCACATTTCCGATTGATGTTCGCAATTTTCTAGCTACATCTCGTGTTGATATCAATCGATTTTTGCGAAATTGCGAAACAATCTTACCATCCAATATTGGATCCAGACAGCCTTTTTTGCGTCCTCCTGGCAGATTCTCCAAGGTATTATGTTCCCCAAACTTCTTAATAACTTTTCGAACACTATCTTTTGACGCATTGTGCCTTTTTGCAATTTTGCGCATGGAAATGCGTTTATCTTTACAATAATTTGCGATAATTGATTTACGAACTGCCGCACTGATCGTCGGCATTGTTGATCCATCGACTTTTAAAACAAAATTAATTTTTATATGACAATTGAAATATTGACTTATAACTCAAAGCCTACCTCAATATTTATTTGTTATTTTTTGGTGGCAAAAAAGTAAATTTTCTATGGCTGCTTTATTAGAAAAATAATATTGAAAGATAATTACCAATGATAAACTTTTATTATTCCATTACTATATTTTTGATTTACTTTTAAACAACTTAAAATTTATTTATTTTAATACAATCTGTCATCGGTTGACTGTCATCTCGTTGTATACGCGAGCTAAATTATATGGCTTCGGATGTTTAAAAGTTCAAGCATGAAGTTGTGCAAAAAATCTGTAGATATACTTGCGTACGTAAGATGGAAAGCCAATTTCTGAAATAATTTCACAAAGAGTTTTTCTAAAAGTTACATGAAACCACAAACTATTTTGTGTGGGGCCCGTAACTTATTCTTCGCTTTTAAGGTTCTACTGCACTCAATTTATATTTCTATTTTGACCATAATACGGAATTTTAAAATACGCCTAATTTCGAGCAACCTGAGTAACATTTTAACCCTCTGGCAATGTTTGCTCTTGCTATACCTGGTATACCTGATATACCTGGCACTCTTCTGGGGTTTCTATTGTATTCTTCGGGTATTTAAATTTTAGTAAATAAAAACAGAAATTTACGATTTTACGATTTAGGTAAATGAAATATAAATATTCGAAAGTAGTGACCTATTACAGCAATATTTTAGTCTTATTGCATTTTCACTTTTTCGTTATCTTCGTCTACTACTTTAAAAAGTATTATAATCGAAAAAAATAATTTTTTTAAATGTAATTTCTTGACAATGTGCCCCTCCCCCGAATCCAAAACGCTAAAAAATCAAAACTCTTAGAAAATGCCGGTTTCGAAAATCAAATTTTTCAGTTTTGCGGCCCTTAATGAAAGAGTTGCATAAAAAAATACACAGTTCTCAGAAATGTTTTCCGCGTTGCTGGAAGCTCTAAAATAAAAGAGCAATTCTAAAAATATGCGGATACGATACTCTAAGGCCCAGTTGTATAAAACGAAATAATCTCGGAGTCAGAGTTAACTCCACGATCTGAATATAAGGTTAGATCTTAGCGGGGATTAGATTTGGTTAGCCCCTAGGCACTTGGTTCAGAGTTAACCCGTCCATTTTCTAGAGTCAAATATATTTCTACTTAACTCAGAATTAGTTGTTGATTTAGGTTGATTGTGAAGCTAACTCTGACTTCGAGATTAGCTTGTTTATACAACTAGGCCTAAATCGGAAAAGTTTAAATAAAATAAATGTTTGTTTTTGAAAGAGCTGCAAGCCTTATGTCTTGTCTAAATCGAGTCGATACACCCTGTATATTTCTGTTTATAAATTTTTATAATATTAATTATCTGTAAAGTTACAATATAAAAACTAATACAAAAGAGGACGACCGAAAGGATATTTTTTGATTAGGGATGATGTCAACTAACTTCTATAGCCTAGTATAACTATTATGGGTAAAAATGTTCCAAAATACCACCAAAATAACCTCCGCATCTTGGACCACCCTGTATCCATTTTGTTTAAAAGCTAAGCTAATTTCATCAAAATCGCCTTAACTGCTTTAATTAATTTTTGTTTCATAGCGTTACACATACACCACGTCTATCCATCCACAGCCTGGCAGAATTTTTCTAAGTAATTTATTTTTTTCATTTTTGAATTTAGAGAAACCAGAAACGTGAAGAAATTAAATTTTACAAAAAATAATTTTTCTCGAAGTCGTCGAAAATAAGAAAGATAATTTCACTTCGACACCTTATTGTGGCAGGTACCTAGCAAAAGGATTACAAAAGTGTTTGGTCTATCGTAATTGCTTTATGACCCACCTTTGTACAAAAATTTGTATTATGAGCTAAAGGGATACCAGATGTTAAAATTTGTGTCAAGTTTTCGCTCAAAAGTTAAAAATTTCTCTGTTTTTAATTTTGTTTTTATTGATTTTAATTAAAACTCTGCAAGTTGAAAAAAAAGTAAAAATAGGTATCGATGCAGATGATTCTGTTCTCAAATTTCAGGAGAAAAGAAGCAGACCAAAGGACAAAATCTGAAAATTATGTTTTAGGGTTTTTAATTAATAATTAAATAATAAATGAGTTTTAAAGGAATTTAACATCGGATCTCGATAGATAAATGTAGTATAAATCCATTAAAATTGCGAGAAACGCTTCAAACTAAAATATGTGGCTAAAAAATGAGATAGAAATTTGCATTGGTTCGACTAAAATTACCAGAAATCATTTTGTTTATATCAAATTTGATCGAAAACGAATTATTTCTAATAAAAACGGAATTGTCACAAGAATGGAGACTTAATTTTTGTACACTTTGATATAAAAATTAAGATGAAATTTGAATTTGTCGAGCTTAAAAATGAGGTCTAGTAAAAACAGTTTTTTATTAATAACAAAAAATCTACGCATTTTTTTGAAAGAAAGTTTGACACAAGAAAAGAGCACATCAAATTCTATAGATAAAAAATTCGAGCGATACTTCAAATCAAAAATTGAGACCGAAAAGCTTGGGCGCGTTTACGTTATTTTTCCCTATACCGGACAAGTGGTGCAGTAGAGCCTTGCTACTTGGCTTCTCAACACCCCAATAGCAATTATTTCTACTCGTTTTATCGACCTATTTCTACACATTTGCTTCCTTCTTGAAAGTTCAAAACGTGCCGATGGCGGAGGAGAGTAGAAACGTCGGCACTTGGGGAAGTGGGCAGTCGTCTTAGGCTGCCTCCATAACGTAATATGAGTTATTTGATTTACTCTCGTATGTATGTAGTGCCGGATTTAAACATTTTTCCAAGAGGAGACGATCATAACGCAATGGTCTGCATCAGGATGAAAATATTATGTTGAGCTATGGGACGGGCCACTCTCTCTGGGAAGGGGCAGTAAAACCGAACCGTCCTATAATGGGGTATAATCGTCTACTAGATTACCAACTTATATCAAAAGGTTTGAAAAATTATAATTTTAATGCTTTTCTTATATTTCCGATATTATATTCTTACCAATTTTGGAATAAACCGTAAAAAAATCGAGTTGAAACTTCGTGCTCACTTTTATTCATAAAACTCATTATTGAGATTGGTCATATTGACCCCCCCCGCCGGACTTTGGTAAACTAATTTATCATTGCCAAACTGTGCGAAACTGTAACTTTCTGTCAAATAGTGCAATTGTCCAAAGGCCGGCTCTGACTTATGATGCTATGCCAATGTAGGGCACATAGAAGTCGAAACATAGGATTTCTAGGACGCTGTTCACATTGTTTATATGTTTTGTACTGTACTGTACTGACTGTACTGTCACAAAGAAATTTGATATAGGCCAGAAGTTGTATTCATTTCAACTGCTACTATGTGCATGAGCTACTATGTACTACTACTATATTAGCTACTATATTACAGTTCATTATAGTAAATTTAGCATTTCACGTCAAAGTCAAAACATAACAAAGTCATAGCATGGGATAGCACAATCTCTATATGCTGGCGCGAGGCCTTTGATGATAGAACGTCCAACTGTGCAGCTCCTTTCAAAATGACACCTGTACGCGCATTTAGTCCTGCTAGAAGTACCACTGCTCGTTTTTATGAAATTTGTCTTGCTGGAAGTATCGTCTTAGTGTAATATTTTTCAAAGACATTATATTGTTCTGTATGATCCGATTCCGATTTTATTTTCACGGAAAGATTAGGCTTTTGTTGCTCTTTAAAATGACGTATCACACATTAGAGGTTGCCATTCGAGATTTCCAAGTAGCTGGGGTGAAAGGGTGCAACATAAAAATTAATCAACGGTGGTTTTGAAGTTCCCCCTTCGCATCTAAATCGACGTGTTTTTTCTTAAAAGCGCGTATCAATTAAATTTCGAGTTATTCCAGGTGGGAACACACTGTATATATCAAATTTTTAAAGCAGGTTCTAATCAAGTAGTCCTGCTAGCAGTACGCAGTACCCTACCATCATATAGGGTATAAGTCAACGTGTAACAATACGCCTACATTAAGGCCTGCTTCTATCATTAATAATCACATTTAATGGGAAGGGTCTTTTAGGCGAGGGTCAGTGCGTTAGGCACAAAGATTTTTTATTAAATTTAATATTTTTTGGCAGTTTCATACAAACAGATATTATACAATAATTATGATTGTACAAAACAAAGCTTTTGTGGCCGCCATACCTTGGCTAAAAACGGAAAGCAATTTATGTATTACATTTTTACAAAGAATATTAATTAAAAATTTGAAAATTTTGATATAATGTCAATTAAACTGAAAAAATAAAATTTTTCTGGAATAATTTTTAAAGTTGAAAGAAACCATCACTCTTTGCTCAAATTTACTTTATCGAAATCAATTTTTATGCCCTAATATTGGCGATTTAAATTAAAAGAAAGTCAATTAATTTTTAAGTACCTACGTGCTTTCGTTACTTGAAGCGACCTCAAATTGACTCAACCAATTTACATTTTACACAGATTCTTAGACGGCTTTGCAATTAACCTATAACAAACTGTTTTTTCAGCTTCCAATAATTACATTATTTCATAAAAATTCGGCACATCCTACTACCGTTTCGCCGTAGGCATGTTCTCTTTCAGGCTTGGTTTTCTCACTTTTGTATTTTTCAATTTTCACGGAATAAACATTGAAAAAAATACATCTTGAAATACTTTTAATCATTTTTTATATTTCGCCAACAGAATGAAACAATGAGTATGTAGCAATATAGGGTGTTTTAAACAAATTTGACACTATTGCTAGTAACTTTCTTTTTATTGGAGGTACAAAGTTAGTTAAGTTAGCAAAGGAGCGCAACTTACACCGCTGATTACGATGGTCAACTCAAAAAAATAATTGAGCATCACACTTTCAAGATATTCATCTAGAATCTAAACGCTTGTTTTTTAAATTGAACGTAATATGTACAGGGTGAGTCTAAAATGGCGGATAAGCTTTTCAGTACGTTATAGGAGACGGTTATTTGAACTACAGAAAAATCATTAAAAAAATCTATCTGCTATATTTTTGTAGTTATTAAAGAAGAAGTAAATTGAGATTTGGCAACATGTTATGGATGTTAATAATCGATGACAGATAAAAACATAAGTGACATAAGTCATCATAAGGGTAGTTTCAAAACATCGTTTACTTTTTTTAACAACTTGATACAGAAATTTCGATATTCAAAATTAATTTTACAGGGTAATAAGATGTTATAGGAGCATTTGTTTTTGTTTAATAATTAAAAAAACACGTGAATTACAAGGGGAAATGATGAAAAGTTTCAAAATTTGTCAGAATTCGGAGTTGAGTTCTCAATTTAACTTCATCATTTCTCAACAAATTAGCGGCTAGGAATTTTTTTAGCATTTTTTCTTTACTTCAATCATTATCCCCTACAACGTACTAGAGAGCTTATACGCCATTTTGGACTCGCCCTGTACATATTATGTGAGAATTTTGGAAATGCTTCAAACTAAGTTAATCGAAACATCTCATATATCGAAGATATTGTTTAATGCGTTAGAGGCAATTTAGAGGCAATGAAAATTTGTTTAAAACCAAAATATCCGTGGTGTTCCATTTAAAAAGCACGCGTCTAGAATCTAGATCAATATCTTGAAAGTGCGATGCTCAATTATTTCTTTTTGGTTTGGCCATAATTATCAGTGGTAAAAACTTACCCTTCTTTACTAATTTGACTAACATAGTAGCTCTAATAATAAGGAAGTTAGAAATAGTGCGAGTTTATTTAAAACACCCTGTATACACATATTTATATATTTTGTTGTTTGTGTTAACTTTTGTATCTCATTAATGAGTACCTACGTCGTACGTTTTTATAGCTCCCCAGACCATGAACTGCGAACCTTAAAATGTAAATAATTTCTAAATTGAAATGTTTCGCCATATAGAAAGAACGAATGATGTCTTTTATTTCGATTTGTTGTTCGGGAATGAGGAATTTATCAGTTCGACAATTCCAGCACAAAAGGCTAAAAATTTTCATGTGGGCATGTGCCCTATCTTAATTAAATTTTTTAATTCTAGAGAAGTATTTCTAAATATATAATGTCTAACTAACGTTATCAGAGTTGGCACTATAGGGGTATCGTTATGGTAAAGTTGGTTTTTGTTTGTAGTCTGATTTTTTGACTGCCACTGACGTTGCCATTCCAGCAATAGTAAGAGTTAGCACTTTCGTTAATTTGTAGAGTTTAGGCGTTAAAAAATATTGAGATTTTGAATGATGAGTAGTAAATGTGCCGAAGAGTCAGCTCTTGTTTTCCTCGACACTTATTTAAAATTTTCCTTCTTATACACAGTGTGTGCCCGGATTGACTTTACTATATTTTAAAAACTTAAAAATCTGCTTGAAATTCTTTTTATGCCCAGCAGCGGCAACTCAAAACATCAAAACGAAATTAAATTTTTTTTGATCGATTATACCGTAGTAAGCCAATCCAGGGACCCACTGTATATTTAATTTTTTTAGCAAAAGACCAGTGGCCGATATTGTGTTATTGTCCAGCCTAGCGTACACGCGATTTGCTGCTTATTTTAAAATATTATTTGAATTTTTACTCCTTCTCTTAAGAGTAACCAGGTATGACACCAACGTATTAAAATATTCCATTATTTTCTAGCGTTATTGCATGTTAAATGTCAGATGTATGTGTCCTTTATTTAATTCATATAACAATACGTCACGTACAGTATAGTTTTTTAGCTAATACAGCTAAGTGACTTCGAATCCAAAGCTAAATTTGCCCAGTAACCGGTAACAATTTTTTTGCTGAAAAAAAATTCTTTACGTATAGATTTAGGGGTTGAAATTATAAATTAAAGTTTTCCTATCCGGAGAGGCAGCTTTATTTTTAATTTACTGTACCATTTATGTCGTTTTCGTACTTCATGCAATATGTTGTAGTAGAAGTGCCTTTCATAGTTTTATAACCAATTAGTTAACATTTGATCTCCTCTAGATCTAATTACAGCTTCCATCCTTCTGGGTAAGTTTCGTAGAAAATCACTAATGACTTCTTGTGAAACTCGATTCCACTCTTCCTGATCAGCATGATCAGTAGAGCGTGATCTTGAATTATGTTGGGGATTTGCCTGTATTCATTCTCAAATTTACCTCAACGACCTCTGTACGACTATATCTCAACTGATGCTACTCCATAGCAATGGAATGTCCACCAAAACTAGCGTTTTGCACATGATTGCATTTAGCATTCAACGTAACGTTCTCCAAGTCTTCTTTATAGTCAGCCAATTCCTTCGGCCTTCTACAATTGCTCGTGTGAACGGCAATCGACCGATTTTGTGATGTGGGCGAAGCTGTGGAACTTTTGCAGGACGTTTTGGACTCAAAAAGTATTCTTTTAGTCGTCTCCTTACTGTTGTTGTACTTACATCGACCTGCCTTACATTCGGTAGTTCATTTTTCAGTTTTCAGTTGCGGAGCTGTATGTTGCAATTTCCCAAAGATCGCATTTGCAAATATCGGTCATCTATAGGCGTTGTACATCTTTTCCGCCTTTGTCCAGGTGGCCTTTTGTATTTACCGGTCTCTTCATATCGTTTAAGCACCCGAGAAACTGCTGATTGGTGTATGCCCAGAATTTCTGCGTCATGTCGTTGCTCGCGACCCACATTAGCTAAAGTAACAACTTTACCAGCATCCAATTCATTAAAATGTTGCATCTTAGCAACAAAAAGCACATTACTGGCATGTAATTGACAAAAACTGTCAGTCCCACCCTGGACTTCAACTTTGATGGGCATAGGTGGTGCCCCAAAAATATTGGCTTTAAATGACAAAATAGCTAAACCTTAAATTTAGTACATCGCGTGTAGTTTGGAAGTTCCTATATTTTTGGTTTCAAACTTCTCTCTGAGGATGCTTTACATACATGTTTTTAAAAGTCAGAGCCGAACTTTCCTGAACCCACCAGACTGAGATCGTCGCAATAGTATGACTCAAAGTTACTTAGAAAGATGTAACTTTAAGTTTCAAGTGAGCTTTTGAAGCAAAATTTTTGGATATTTTTTCGTTTACAATACTTTCTTTCATTTATCATTTTTTTGCCCTTTTGAGAAAAAATCCATTTTTAAACATTTAATGTAAAATTAAAGACAAACACTATTGGAGCTTTTAAAATGTTTTGGTCAGCTTTTGTCAACATTTTCGAAACGAAATTAATTCAAGAATTGAAATAAAACAAATTTCAATTACGAAAGTTATTAAATAATTAAAGCATAACATATAAGATTTCATTATACACTCGGTTATAATTATTTCATATCTCCTATGTGGTCAGTCTTTGTTTACATGATCATAGTTGTTAACTGCCTAACTAATTAGAATAGGTACATGGTATTCATTTACCGTCATGAAATTTTGCTTATTTTACAAGTTTCTGCAGTATAGGTCATAGGTTTATTTTTGCGGGAACTTTTTAGTTCAGTTTTGACACAGGCTAAGGTAGATTTATTGTTAAATCCATATCCCACAGAGTTATTGTTATTAAAATAGCTTCCTATAACTAATATATTTAATTTATTTCAACTTTTTGTTGTTAAAGGAAATGCTCCGATTTCGATTTTATTTTGATGTATCGTACATTAGGGATTGCCAAGTATAGGGGTTGCTGGGGGTGAAAGAGTCATTCATACCAATAGGAGTGGACCGTAAAAAAGTCGAGTTGAAACTTCTTGCTCACTTTTATTCATAAGACTCGTTATTGAAACAGGACATATTGACCCCCCCCTCCCCGCACTTTAGTAAACTTAAGTTAGTTATATCAATTGCCAAACTGCGCGAGACTGATTTCTGTCAAATAGCGCAATTGGCCGAAGGCCGGCTCTGACTTATGATGCTGTGCCAATGTAGGACACATAGAAGTCGAAACATAGGATTTCTAGAACGCTGTTCACATTGTTTATGTTTTGTACTATATTACTGTCACAAAGAAATTTGATATAGGCCAGAAGTTGTATTTATTTCGACTGCTATAGCATATCATAGGAACCGTACCGAACACGTCATTTCGTGTGCTGTTTTATAGTTTCATTGTTGCAGTTAACTTTAACCAAGCTTTAACTAAAAAACAACTTTTGCATAGCATGGCCTACTATGTGAACAGCTCATTATAGTAAATTTAGCATTTCACGTCAAAGTCAAAACATAACAAAGTCATAGCATGGGATAGCACAATCTCTATATGCTGGCGCGAGGCCTTTGATGATAGAACGTCCAACTGTGCAGCTCTTTTCAAAATGACAGCTGTACGCGCATTTAGCCCTGCTGGAAGTACCACTGCCCGTTTTTATGAAAATTGTCTTGCTGGAAGTATCGTCTTAGTGTAATATTTTTCAAAGACATTATATTGTTCTGTATCTCAAGAAATTATGACCCGATTCCGATTTTATTACCACGGAAAGATTAGGTTTTTGATGCTCTTTAAAATGACGTATCATACAATAGAGATTTCAAAGTAGGGGTTGCTGGGGGTGAAAGGGTGCAACATAAAAATTAAGTTTCAAGTTCCCCTCTCCGCATCTAAATCGACGTGTTTTTTCTTAAAAGCGTCTATCAATTAGATTTCGAGTTATTGCAGTGGGAAGTTTTCAAATGAACACGCTGTATACGTATGTATTTAAAACATTATTTTTGAGTCAAAACTCCATTTTTCGGACAAAATGTCTTTGTAATCTGATCAATCTCAGCCGCCGAATATTGTAATAATTAATTATGTTTTTGTAGTGGGGTAGCCAGCACGATTTGCGAAGATACAGCCCCCCCCCCCTTCCCGTAGTTACGTGGCCGAACAGAAGTTAGTGAATTAAGTAAACTAAGATCAACAAAATGTTCGTGTTATCTCACCGTATAATTTAATAATTTATTCAATGTTTAGTTACCGTTCAAGTACTTCGTTATAAGATCCTCTGGCGCTTTAAAAACTCTTTTAAATTTTAACTAAAATGAAAAATTGATTAATTTTTAATATTTAAAGTATATAGACACGCCAAATAATACAGAGGTGGCATTCCATAATGGCGCCAACACTAAAATATTTTTATGATACATCACGCACGTTCAATTAATGAGCAGTTTGATATTTGCTTACACGTACGAGGTAGAAAAGCCGCTTTAGAATTTTTTGGGGGAATTTCAAACTTTTTATATCTATAAATAGGTAAGAATTGCGAAACAAAAATTTCCCGCTTGTCCGTTTGGCAAAATATTAGAAGTTTTGCGTGACCATGAAGTACGGAACCGCAAAATAATATTAAAAATCTTAGTAAACCGAGGTTCAATACTCGATGGTTTTCGTAGTTATTGAACTTATTCGGTTTTTCTAACAACCATCACAACTTCCTTATTTTAAAGGCCATTGACAAAAATCAAAGGTCTTCAGAATTATCTTTTAATTCTCTAAAACATTTGTTTGCATAACTATTTAGTTTTTTCAAATAACAAAATGGCGGCCGATCAAATATTTCAAACGTAAAAAATGATTCGGACAGTGTATTATAATTTTTTTCTTGTATTGATCTCTATTATCACATTATCACCCACCAAAGCGTGTGCATTTTTTTATTAGCACCCTGTATAAGGTACATAAAAATCATAGAGTTGACTTCAAACTTCTGTTAAGTTTAATTCAAATTAAGTATTATGAGTTACTTTGATGTGGACTGAAATGTCGAATTACACAACTAAAAACTAATTAAAGAGTAAACAAAAAGAAAAATTGCCTCACATTAATGTTGGGCGTTTTTCTTAAACTTCAAACGGCAGTTACTCATTTTTAAATTTTAAAATAGCAAGTTCTATTTTTACAATTTATAAAGTTATAAAAATCAATCTTAGTGCATCAAAAATTGAAAATGTAGGTTAGTAGGAGTTTTCTTCCTAACGCGCTTCTGTTTTTATATAACGAGTAGCTTTCTTGGTTTACGCGAAAAGGAATTATATACCTACATAGAAATACAACGCATTTTACAAATACCAAACAAACTCTCCATCTTCATCTTCCAGAGAGACTCGTATAAACTTTTCAAGCATCGCCAGTTACATTCATAGGAAACTTCGACGAAAGTTACGAGCCAATATGACGTTGATTTCGCCTACAACGTATTTAATAGAATATGAGAACATGCATGTTCGACACACTGGCAAAAAGTTAAAACCCTACATTACACGAGGACTACTAACATATATCCTACGACGTAACAGACTATACCGAAACGACCGACTAACGCTGACTTAAAAGAATTTTATCAGAAATATAGAAATAAGCTAAATGCGTTAATTGGAAGAATCTAAAATAGGTACGTCTTAATTTACGTGAGTTAAGACGCGAGCAGACGCTGGGAAAAGTTGGAAAGTTATCATTATATCAGGGAAATACTGGATTCTGGGCGAGCTAAAAAGACGATTTCACGTAGTCATCACTGAAACCGACATAATAGACGTCACTCGCGACCTCCAAGGAGTCGCGAACACAGGCTTAGACAAATATTTCTCAGAAGACAATTCTCGACAAACAACTAGACATGGATTACATACAATATGAATACTCGACTAACAGTAATGTATCTGATACTTTCTTTTTCCTGATTTCAGTTGCCTGCGACGAAATTAGTGCACTGATTGTCAAGTTGAGAGCGGCCTGTTCTACCGGGCTTCGCGGTATATAGCCAAAACAGATAAAACCTATTAAACCACTAGTTGCGTAATTAATAAAAGTTTCGAAACTGAAGTATTTCCGTCTAAATTAAAAATTGCTAGAGTGGTTCCAGTCTTCAAAGATGGTGTAGCCGCGAACCCGCCATGCTATAATACGTCAATTTCGGTACTGGACTTCATGTCTAAAGTAATTGAAAAGACCGTCAAAACTAGACTGATAAAATTCCTTTTTTTTCTTTCGGTGCGGGGTAACGAGATCTCTCATTAAAGTGGCTTGAAATAAAAAGTTTCTAGCAGACAACAATACGTGACAATTGACACGAGAAGTAGTACAAAACAAACTGTATAAGATTCGGTGTACCCCAAGGTTCCATATTGGACTCGTCACTCTTGTTAACTTTTTAACTAAAGACAATCTAATCTAATAACAGTTTTTGCCGACGACCCTGTCCTTCTCTATTGTGGAGAAACATTGTCGGACGAGGTCTTTGGGAAAGTCTCAAAGGGGGCACGGCACGTTCGGTAAGAAAGTGGCTTGATCAATATCTTCTGATCTTTAATATAATATTTTCACTTACGGTATCGGTTCTCCCATCTCTTCATTATTCATTTTTAAGCTACAACTTCACGAATGCGACGACGAACTTGACTACACCTGTAGAATGTTAACAAGGAAAAACGGCGACTAGTGGTCACTAGGACTAGTGACCGACAAAAATCTAAAATGAACTGATCACATTCAAATTACGACTGAACGACTTAAAAAGACTGATGTGTACATATTTAAACAATTTTGGACAATAATAGAGAAGACCACGCGGCGCACTATTTACTAAGCTCTTGTGAATTCGTTTCTGGCTTATGGGATCATTGTTTGAGGTGGGGGACAACTAAGACTGCCCTAGACCCTATTAACAAAATTTAATGGCTAATATTACGAGTGGTTAGCAAAGGAACCCCGCGCTACCCCACCGACATGTTATTTGAAGAGTGTACTCATCTCATAACTTTCCACCAAGACAAGACTTAACACTTTCAACGAGATCATTTGTAACTAACCAGACGACGGGACGAATTGCATACCTAGACAGACAAATTTGGACATGACACCTAAAATCTATAACTTCTTACCGGAGGAAGTCAGAACTATCCGTTGCAGGAGAAGCTTTGCTCACTTAACGCCATAAATGGCTGAGATTCTTGTCTGGGGACGTTGTAGAGGGGCTGTTTGCTGCCCGGTTTTCTGAGGTAGAGCAAAAACTCAAAGAACCTTTCCCAATTCAATTGCCCTTATTTGTTTGATTTCACCTGTGTGTTCGACCAATTAAATCCTAAAATAAAAACTTCTGCCCACCCTCATGGTTTGCCATATTTGGGCGGAATAATCTCCATTTATTTATAATTATTGTTCTTTTTTAATTATTTCTAATTATTTTTTATTCAAAATGGAACATTGTGTTACAAAATTAATTGGTAATTATGTATTGTGTGATTATTGTATGGCTACGAGGAAATAAAATATTTGATTTGATTTTGAGTACTATTCGGCGTTCTTGGCGTGTGCGTCATTACCTACGTATACGTTATAATACGCTATTGGTACAATAGAGTAAAATAGAGAACGCAAATAAATGCACACGCTAAGATCGCCGAATAATACTATTGAACGACAAAAATAATATTATGGAGCGAGTTTTGACAAAGGATACATAATTAAAGATACTATTTCTTTTATTGTGCGCTTCTAATTAGAAAAAGATAAATGCGCACGGGAAGTGGCTCTAATTCAATCGGAAGCTCTTTCTTATTCGCGGGTCTTGTGGCTGACGGCAGCACCAGTCTGATGGTTTTATCCTCAAGTTTCTAAATCCCGTAAAGGAAACCTGAGAATTTCCTAGTGGATTAGTTTACTGTTGTACTGTTGACAATTTGAACACTTATAATTGACATTTAACGTTTAAATGCAAAAATATATGGGGCGTCCTATTTATAAAATCGTAACTTTAGTACATCATCAAAATTTAGACACCCTGTATAACAGAAGGTAAACTTAAATGAAAAATAATTCTTTCTACTTGCTTCAGCTTAGAGTATATTTAAGCGTTTCCATACTATGGACTATTGGACACCCGGTATGTGAATAATCAACCCTTCTATATCTTTTGTAGGTGACAACACGTTATTTGTATATTGACAAGTAAACCCAAAGTTTTATAAACCAGTCAATAATGCGCCGTTTTCCTAGAGTGTAGGTGCTTAGGGCACGTGCTACGCTCAACGCTCCATGTGAGACGGTACTACGGTTTCGGAAAAACGATGGGGTGAGGTAGAAGCCTAAATTAATTTGACAAAGAGTGCAACAAGGTGAGTGGGTGGCGTGCCATTATGTAGCTACCTTGTACAACCTTGAGTTACCGACGATGTAACTACCTTTTTAAATTTATTCAATAGTTTTCTGCAGAGCGATCAGTCATAAGATTCAAATTCTAACCCTCGGGCGGTTGAATAAAACACCGATATTTTATTGGCTAGCATAAATCGAAGCGGGTCGTGTGTACGGAACACTGTTGTTGTAACGTTACCCGAGAACTCGAATTATAGTGTGATTGTTCCTTTTTACTTTCTCATCTGAATTAAAATGTAAACATTTAACGATTATTTTTCTAATCAAATTTTTAATCCCGGAATTTACTATTAATCAAAAAGCGTTTTTATTCTTCCCGAATTATTGTTGTAGTAGGTAGTTCATTTCTTATTAAGAATTCAATTTACTGGTAGGCACTTTTTTATTCGATGGGAAAATCGCGGTTTCGAACGCTAAAAATAAAAAAAATAAGATAAAACCAAAAAGTAACGATTTCTATTAATTTTATTTAAAATGCCCCAACTTCAATTTCTTATAAAATTAAATTTAAATGCATAATCATGTAATGCATCTAAATTTGCGAGAGAAATTAAATTTTCATTTTAAAGTAGCTTTCAAAATTAATATCTCATTTATTAATATGCATCTCATCTGGAGACTCGAGGGTGTTTAATGGTCGATCTGTGAACTTTACTATACCCGACATCGACCACAATCGACTTCGTTTTCCCTATTTAGTTAAAAGGTCTTTGGTTTTAGTAATTAATAAACTATAAACAAGATAAGCGCCATTTACGAAACCAGCTACACACCATCACCACTTTATAAATCTCGATAATGTTTTCACCACATAAAAGTAATTTTTCAACTTTCACCTTTTACGTATTTTATTTCTCATTTTTCAACATTAAAAACATAAAAAAGATAATGCGTTGGTAATTTTTTATAACTATTTGTTTATCGTTTAATATACATTAACTAAATATATTTTTTAACTGTACCTATTTAATATTTAAATTTAAGTACCTGTAATTAATACCCCTTGTGGTTTTAAAATTATTTAGTAACCAACCCTTAATAAAATATGATCATTTAGAAACATTGAGAGCGGAGATATAGTACTTGATGGACTTCTGAATGACTATTTGTGCAATAATTTGAGTGCGTAATTAAATTCCCACACAAACCAAAATCGGAATTTTTTCGTTCCGTTGCTGGCCAAGACGGGCCTGTATAAAACGGTTCATGTTTAATCCTACAAAAATTGGAGACGCCGTTCAATTTTAATAGACTTCCGGTTTATACCAGGTGTCCCTGATTAGGATGATAAGCTCGGAAACTATAAGTAATGAATATACTGAGGCCACTTCTTAAAGTTCTTATTAACTTACGCCACCAGCAGAGAGTTACAATAGTGAATTGATGCCTCCCTTAGAGAAGTCAAGTAGGTAGGTAATTGTTGAAATCTGGTTAGACCTTTTAAGGATTTTTGCCGCTTATTTACGAAAACGAAATCCGCTATGGGGCCGCTAGTAGTGCATTTATGCAAGAAAATATAAAAGGATGGCCTACAGAAAATATTTACCTGACTGACACCCCCAGATGTTGTTTTTTTTAATACAACCACATTTTATATTTAAATATAAGTTTGAGACCCGAGCTTTCAATGCAGGTCTACGCAGATTTCATCGGTTACCTACCTACTTGACTTCTCTAAGGGAGGCCCATATTCACTATTGTAACCTCTCTATGGGTGGCGTAAGTTAAAAAGAACTTTACAAAATGGTCTGTGTTACGAGTAATGTAATTAAGTAATTTTAAATTTGCAGTCAAATTTTAGTTGTTAGTGGCGACACTTTTAATAAATTTAATAGCGATAATTGTGGCGGTGATAAGTTTTCTTTTTAATTCAATATTTCGTCGAGTAAACACGAGCTGTAGAAATAGTTTGGTATTTTCGCCAATTTTTTATTGGATTTGGCCGTGGATCGACACAAATATTTATTGCTAATTATTGTTACTATTAATTACTAAAAATAACGCTAAGGCGGATTTGTAAGAAATTATTGTATTTAAATTGTACAAATAGTCCGTCCGACATCTTAGGTGTGTTATCGCATTTTATTAACCTCGTGGTAATTTGTAAATTGCATTTAGGGTTTTATTGCTTATTACTACTACGTTTTGGATTTTGGATTTTTTTTTAACTTTAATAATTGAATTTGGAATATTGTCAACGTTTTGCTATAGATTTGGAGATTAACTGGTAACGGAAAATTTAATTTATCATTCGAGATGTCGCAACTGGTTAGAGGAATTCCTAGGGCTGAATTCTGGTCATCGTGTGGTAAGAAGCTTCAGCCACTAACGTTTTATTTTAAGGTTTCCCTGTATTTTAAGAGAGCTCTTTTAGTGTACGTACATATAGGGGGGGACCTTTGTGTATGAGGGGGTTTTCTCACTTACTGAAGTAGCTGTAGGTTGAATTAGGTTCCAAGGGAGGAATCTCTCCAGTTGTCTATTCGTATTAAGTTACATCATTTACTTAAAACTTTATTTTGGAATTATTTTATTAATGAGCCAACGTTATTAAATTTATGCTTTGAGTCTAATTTTGTTTATGTTTTTATTTTATTTAATTTCCAGCCATAATATCTGAATATACAATTATGGTTAAATGAGTAGAGATGAAAGTTACATATGGGATTCAGAACCAAAAATGTGAAAAAATTGCCATTATCTCTTGTGATTTTTGAGATATGGTAAAAAATTTGTAAGCGGGAAAATCTGTAGCTTACGAAACTCCCTTTACCGTCGCTCAGTCGGTGAAGGGGGTAGGTTCGACGTCGGAATAACAGTCACACATACCACAAACGAAAAATGTTTTATTGTAAACCCAAATAATAAATAAAGAATTCCAAAAATTAGTATTCAATACAATTCAAATTTTAATTAATTCCACTAATGAACAAAATCTTCTAGAAGGAAAAAAAAAAGTGTTAAATTATGTACAGGGGTCGGGATCGGGACTAGGTAAGGGGAAGGGGGAAGTGCGGCTATAAGGCACTACGACGGCTCTTGCGGACCACCACAGCACAGTAGCCACACGGAAGGGAATGGGGTGCGGCTATAAGGCACTACGACGGCCCTTGCGGACCACCACAGCACAGTAGCCACACAGAAGAGGATGGGGTATATTTGGTTTCCACACTTGGAGCCACGGACAAGACGAGACTTTACACAAACTACTATAGGACTCCTAGATTCTTCCGGCGCACGGCTATTTATTAAATTTTCCCCTTCTTGGGAACCAACCAATCACAGCGCTAGCTGTGATTGAAAGAATGGGGATAGTATTGGCGGACGGGCTATTATCCACTAACTAATTATAATTATAAAAATGTAATTAGTGGCCTTTGGGAAAAATTAGGACGCGAGAAAAATTCGCTGTAAAAAGGGCATTCGAATGGTGTTTGTCTCGTCGTAATCGGGAATAATTTGGGGACATAAGAGAAATAAAAATTAAATTCAGGGGCAGTAATTAATAAAATTAATTATGGGCCATCAGGGGATGTCAAGGGAAGATTAGGGGAGCAACAGAAATGAGGGGCGAAGTTCAGAATTTAATTTTTGGACAAAATTAAATCAAAGTTGTTAAATTATTAAATTTTGTATACGAAGGTCGGACGTTAAAATGATAGACCTCGCGCGCCTTGAACGAACGTACGCAAGATAATGGTCTGATGTCGGTATAATTTAATAATTGTTAATTTTTGTTAATAATTAACAACGGGGAAAATGAACAAGGGGGAAATATTGGGTCGTGGTTTAAGGGTAGTAGGTGGACAACCAAAACGGATGCGGATTTGGACCAGCTCAGAGCTAGAATCTTGGGATTCATATCACTCTGAGCTGTATACGAAATCCACATCGTTACAATGTCAATAACGTCGTATTTGAATTTTTATATGTGAATTTTTTTTTAATTTATAAAAACGTTTCCGCGCACGCATCATCAACTTCAGTTTTTCTTATGGTCGCCATGTTAGATTTTTTATTAGATCAATAAAGATTCCAAATATGTATAACACAAAAAATACTTACATATTTCAATAAAAATTTGCAAAGATATTACAAAAAACTCAAAAATTTGACTAAAATATATTTTTTAAAACGGCCATGAAATTTTTTTAAACAAATGCCACATTGATTGTCAAATAAGTTTAAATACTTTGTTTTATTTAATTCAGTTCAGTATACCTGTAACAGACCATCATTGTGTCTCTTATATGTTCCGATATCCCCATGCTTATCTGGGACACCCTGTATATAAAGTGTTTTTCTTATTTTCAATAGAATACTTGGTCTATTTTTATATTTTTAACATTCTGACTACTAAATATGATGTTTATACCTATATAATTTCATTAATATTTTGAGGGCACGTTACGTTCAGAAATTTTAACATTTTCTATTCTCAATCCTAGTTGCTCATGTCCGTCTGGATTTGAATAACAATAGAAATCGGTTTCCAATTTTTTTGTCGAACTTAAAAATTGCTGAAGAATTTTTTTGTAGCATCTCGGGAGACTAAATATTTTTACAGTTACAGGGTTGGTATTCAAAACTTAAGTAGCAGTACCAAAACGGCTAATGGGGCCATAACAGGACTTTTCGTACGAGTTAAAAATATATCAGAAATAGTACCTAACAATAGTGCTCAGCAGCTCTCTCGGAGCTTAGGAATAAAAGTTTGAAATTGACGTACAAACATCCGGAGAAGTAGGATGTCAGAAACTGTAGTCTAGACGAATTAGACAAAAAATGATCATTTAGGGGAAACGCTACAATTTTCTGCAAAAAAAAGTGCATGGAAAACTTCTCTCTCATAATATAGGGGAGAGTCAGAGGCGCGTTTATAGTTTTTGAGGCTCTAAGCGCTGCCAAATTTTGGGGCCTCTTGTTTGAAGATGAAGTAGGATGAAATTGCGTCGCAGACAAATATTTTTGATTGTTTAAGGTCAAACGACTTAAAATGAAGTTTAGGAATTTTAGAGGCGATTGAAAGTGTCTCCAAAAATAGATGTTTCACAAAAATAAATTATGGAAACTATTTAGGATAATCAAAAAATATTATTGGAGAACTCCGAGGTCCCTTTTGACCCAGGGTCTTAGACTTTAGCCTAGTTAGCCTAATGGTAAAACTGTAAAACATCTAAATGACAAATCCAGGTCAAAATGATGTCTTATACATTTTCCAATAATTAAAATAATTAAATGGGTAAAAAGCAATTTTAATTGGACATAATTCTTACAAAATGAGCTGTTTTGGGACCCTCAAAACCACGGGGCCCTAGGCGTGCGCCTAGGTCTAAACGCTGCAATGTGGCATGTGTGCAGAGTGGCAATGAAACGGACAGTTTTTTCAAATGGTTGTATTTTCTGAACAAAACATTAACTCCACTTACTTTTTCGTGACATATTAATATGATTCTTCTTAATGACATATCAATGAGTAAAACTAACTTTTGCATCAAAGCTGAAAAGTTGTTAGCTTTTTAACAAAGGTTCGTTTCACCACATGAGAGTTTTGAAGCGGACACATGGTGTTATGTTACGAACAGTGCCCTACCCTAATATTTCCCGCTGATTAAAAGACCGTGTCATGTCAAAATCATAGTTGGTTGGCAAAAAATATGGAAAGTAGCATTTCTGAAAATGTCAAAGTGAAAGATAATGATAGTGTCCGTTTCAAAAAAACGTCCGATTAACTGCCACTCTCCCCTAAGCTTTACTTATTAATGCGATAATTATGCAAGTTTCGTCGTTAATCTGGCGTATTGTACCTGAAGCTATTACAAACACATCCCTAAACCTTTTCAAAGCAATCGTATCTCACCTAATGGTTATGTGCTATTGTATACTGCTACTGAAATATGCCGAAATGAGCTTGAGCCGAATAAAAATATGTTAGTAGCATTTAGTAGTATCTGGAAGTTTTAAATAATGAAATATGTTTTAACTTTTTAACAGTTGTGTATAGTCTGTTAAACTGTTAATGTTGATAAAAGCCTTTATAAATTATAAATAATATGATCTTTTGTTATTCACAAACCCAGAGACTCTCAAAAAAGTATTTCTTAAACAAAGGCATTAACAATGACTTCATAAAGGATCACTTTTAGAACAATAGTTACAGTTAGGTATTTAGTACTTTAAAGGAGTTTAATTGAAATTTGTTATTTTTTACCATTTAAATTTACAAAATGTTTAGGGAAATTATTTATTTTTTATTTATTTAAGGCACTTTTAACAATTTATTTTTTATTTATTTCTTTATTCCTATTAATGTATTGTAATAAAGGGGATGATTATGAGATTTTGGTTGTATCAAAATAGAAAGTTGACGAATTTATTCTGCTTTTGAACTTTATTCTCTGGTGTATTTTGATGGAAAAAAATCAAAGAAATTAAAGACGAGCAAATTTATTTTTCGAGCGAACTTATTTTATTCATTAATTTATTTCTAAACGAGGAGATTTTTTGGATTTATGTAATTATAAAATAATAAAAGATACATTTAGAACTATAGACGCGTTTTCAAAATATGTGCAAAAAGTAGCATATTTTATGCCTAATGAGATGCTCTTCTTAAGTGGCTTCCTAATATTTAAAAAAATAACTTGTAATTTCTTTGTAGTGTGCCGGGCACAAAATTTTCTGTACGAAAGTTTTATAGTGATAAGTGATAACACTTCTGATTTAGAATAAAAACTATTTTTTAATGCATTAGCTTATCCACTACCCACCACAGCATAAAAGGTGTACGATACTGAAACGGAAATTACAAAATTATAATTTTGAAAGATTATATCGTTAGAAATGATAATTTCTGATAATTCTTGTTAATAAAAGTTGTCTTGAAAATAATTGGTTCTAGGACAAATTAATGCTTAAAAATGAAATTTGACTCCGAAGTAGTACTTAAATCGCGGTTTAAATAAAAGGGCTTTTATGATATTACAGCTTGACATATTTTTTATTGCAAGAAAGACTATAGCTTTCTCTTAAAAAATTATTTAAATTGATGGAAAATTCTTAATTTTGGAACGCTCTAATAGTACGCGACTCTACTGTACCAAGTCGTCCTGTTAAATGAATAATCTTTTAGTGACATTAGACAATTAAACATTTCATTACACGCCATCACCGCTTTGGTTTACATGGAAAGGGAGCATGTAAAGTTAGGGGAATTAAAATTTTGCATCTGCGACTACTCGCGCCGACTAGCGGAATATTTGTGTATCGTTAGGCATCGTACGCCCTTAAACAATACAATGCGAAATTCTATTGTTGCTGCCCATAAAAATGGACTTTCTGGGCATAGAATCTCAAAAAATTTAAGTATTCCGCAAGGAACAGTTAGAAATATCATTTTTCAATTAAAAAATACCGGAAATACACAAACAAAGGTTAGAACTGGGCGTATTTCAAAAATTAGTGAAAGAGATGAACGGGCTCTCCGGACACTCATCAAACAAGATCGTCGAGTTTCCTCGCGAGAATTGGCGGTAAAATGGGCAGATGCAATAGGCAGACTAATTTCAAAAGACACTTGTTTGAGAAGAATGAAAAAAATGGGATATGGGTTCTACAAGGTAAATTTTTGCAAATGTAGAAAACATCCAAACTCATTATTTTACAATAGGCGAAGGAAAAACCACTTCTCACGGTAAAACAAAAACGAAACCGATATTTATGGGCAAAGGAGCATCAAAACTGGGTTCAACGTCAATGGGACTCAATTATCTGGAGTGATGAGTCTAAGTTTGAAGTGTGTGTAGGCGATACACGAAGTCGAATTATTCTAATGCCAGGAGAGGAATATCTCAGAGACTGTATTAAAAGAAAGGTTAAGTTTCCGGCATCTGTGATGGTGTGGGGATGCATGTCATCACAAGGAGTTGGACGTCTTCTTTTCATTGTTGGTACTGTCAACGCTGCGAAATACAAAATAATTTTACAAGAAGAATTGTTGCCTTCTATTAATGAAATTCAACTGCCAGAAGGGGGATATATATTTCAACAAGATGGCGCATCTTGCCATACAGCAAAATCGGTAACATCATGGTTGCAGAAATTGAATATTTCCGTTCTAAAATGGCCTTCAGGTAGCCCTGATCTATCCCCTATCGAGACTCTATGGCATCAGATGAAAAAAGCACTTCGAACTACACCGGTTCGCACAATTCCCGAATTGAAGACTAAAATTCAGGAAATTTGGAATAATTTTCAACCAGAGTACTGCAAAACATTAGTAAGCACAATGCCAAAGAGAATTGATGCCGTTTTAAAACGAAAAGGTGATTGTACACAGTGGTAATTCGGACTAATTCTTCAAAACCCTTTAGTCCAATTTATATACGCCAGACATAACTTTTTCTTTTTGCTTATTTCATCATTATTGTAGTTCATATAAGTATCAAATATTGTTGATTAATTGTAAAAGAGACTTAGTATTAAATGAGCTTAATCGTCTTTGCCAAAATTAAGAACAATTCAAAAAATTTTAATTTGAAAAAAATTGTGTTGCATATTTTTTGTTTGGTCCAATTCATGTGCGACTGGGCTCGTAGTAGTTGAAAATAACAACGAAAGTATATTTTTTGCTATACTCAGTGTAGGCATGGAACTAAAAAATTTATAGTTCCATGGTGAAAGCGAGAAAGCGTCAAATATATTCTTTTAAATTTGATTAATTAGTCTCTCAAAATCATAAGCATATAATTTAACATAATATTAGATAAATGTAAGATCTGTCATAGATTTTCCACTGAAAAAAATAAACATATTCAAAATTGTTTGTCGCTTAACTCTCTCATATTTGAGATTGATATTTCGAAAGATATCGTAGATATTGTAGTATCTATAGGGTGCCCCAAAATTCATGAAGTAAATTTCTTATTCAAGCATAAAGTATACAGTGTAGGATTATGTATGGAACAGCGTATTCTACGGCTTTGCTGGCACATACACACTCTTTTGTTGAAATTTGCCACGCCCGTTTTGCATAAATGTGGCCGAATTTCGTTGAGAACAACGCTCAATTTCTTCCTTCAAGGTGTGGGTGGTCGTGAGCTTGTTTGCGTAACCCTTAGACTTCAAAATAACCCTTACAAATTAATTCTGATCACCAAATCGCGAAATTACACGACCAGGAAACGATTAATAAAGTAATTGAATCGTTTCTCCGGCTGGTCCGCATCCATATCTTGCAATTTAGACACAAAAAACTGGATTATCATGCCGCGATAGCGAGCACCATTAATTGTTATTGCTTGACCAGCCGCATTTTCGAAGAAGAATTGTCTGAATTGACCGATGATGTCTCCAGCTCAAATTCCGCACCAAACAGTAACACGTTGTGGATGCATTTGTTCCTCAACAATCACTCGTGGATTTTCTGAACTCCAAATGCGACAATTTTGTCGATTAACCAAGTCATCAAGATGAGAATGAGTCAAGATGAATGAATCGCTGAAGATGATTTTGTTCGAAAAATCAGCTTCCACACACAAGGCGGTGCGCGGTGCAACAGAAGCAATTCAATTACTGCATGAATCATTTCCCGATCCCGTCCAGATTATGCGATTTAACGCCATTGGACTTTTTTTGTTTTTTTTTCGAAGTCTAAAGCGTCGTTCAGACTATAGCTGCAACGTGCAACACGCGCATCTGCAAACATCAAAGGTGAACGTGTTGCACGTTGCAGCTGTAGTCTGGACGATACTTAAAACGCCGTTCATGCGTAGCGAAAAAGCTTTCCCAAGAGAGCTACTACAGCCTTTTGAAAGGGAGCGTTGAATCACAGCTTTCAAAGAGCTGTAGCTCTCTTAGGATTTTTTGCTACGTGTTTATGGAAACTTTTTGTCTTACTTTAATTACTAGTATAATATTTATATGCTTTTAACGTTTGGAATACTTTTTCATTAACACCCTGTATAATTTTTCTAGATTTTTATCCAGAATAAACAAATACTCGGACCTTATTGAATGATTTTTTCCTATTTCGAAGCTGTTGTATCTTGGACAGTGACAGTGAGCATCGAATCTGGTTATTCGTTGAGTTCGATGACAAATTTCCACGAGAGTCGTCTTTAGTGGTAAGCAAAAATATTTTTTAAGTTTTTTAACGATATAAGAGATAATTTATTTTATAAATATTTATTGCTTGTTCGTCATTGCATCGACTTTTCCCGTACCCTTTAAAGTGAACAAATATTATCGTTTGATTATATTTATACTTAAATGTCTGACAAATAACTGAAAATTAAGTGTGATCATCAAAGACTAGCGTTCTAGAATTCTATTGTTGGAGAATAGAATTTATTGTCTTTATGTGTATTGTCCCAATTCAGCACAATAAATTATATCCTTCGGTTTCTCCGTATGAAGGCATTATGAAGTATAGTCTATTTAACTGAAAATTGTATCTAACAGATTTTTTATTTTGCTCACCTCATGGTGGGGTGACCTTTTACCAATCTCTCATTTTAATAGACGGCGCTTTGTTTTGAAAATTGCATTTCAAAATTGGAAAAAGATGAACGTTAATTTAAATTTTTAACTTTATAGAAAAACATTAGTAGCACAAGTAAAGAGCTTGGTATATGTTTGTTAGACGTCTGCTTCTGTAGGACTCGAATTTCCGTATAAATACCATTACGATTTTTACTCATGTGCTCTTAAAAGTTTTACAATTACAAAACGACTGTTAAGTATTACTATTAGTGCTTTCCCGGCTGCAGTAATGCGACCTCAAAATGTGCTGTTTATTATTTGTTTTTGCTTTTTGTCTGTTATTTAGGAAGTAGGGGTGGTAGTTTTGGAATAAATGTTTTTATTTCTCTTTTGAAAAAGCGAAAAGGCAACCATAACGATGCTTGAAATCCGAGCTTTTGTCTTTCGCTCGTCTGTTGAATCGGCAGAATATTAGTTTTGTAGAAGAGCCAAAGCGAATAAATTGCTGAGGTTCTTGGGCGAGTGTGAGAAAAGTGGAGGTATCTGTACTGGCAATCTCTAGAATTTGTAAAACTGTGCCCATGACTGGCTGGACTAGGGACAAGTTGCCTTTGTGACCCATGTCATTAACCCATTACTCTAAATATATTGACTAACATTATTTCAGAGCAGTTACAAACCCCCTACATATGAAAGTTCCAGAGGGTAGGGCGAGGGGAGCCAAGGGGCGAGCCGAGGGGGAGGGGGAGCTGTTTAAAAGTGTCTTTTCCCCTTTTTTTGGCATAAAACTCGCCTGCTATAGATTGTACTTTGATGAAGGTTATATGAAAGTTATAGGAAACATTATTAGCTACAAGATTGGTTATATGCATTTTTTCCATAAGGTGAACCATTTTCGAGATATAGAGCAGAGAAGGGGTTACAGTAAATTCCATTACTCTGTATAAGCTGCGGAATAAGACGCGCAAGTTTCATGAAAGGAGCCAGCCACCAAAGTTATTCACTCATGGATAATCCGGCCCTATATGAGGTAGAATAAAGATGCAATTAAATAATTCTGAATACAATAGTTGCGTTAGGCTTCGTCTCACCTATCGTAAAGAAATTTAAAAAAAATTGTTAGAAATTGTAATATTTATGAGCGCGCTATTGAACTTCAGAAGCTTCTTATTCACAACTTGGAGGCACGATAAAGGTTTTGTTTAAAACAATCTTTAACTACGTGATGTGATATAGAAAATCTTTATCGTACCTCCAACTTGTGAGTAAGAAGCTCTCGCTGATGAGAGAAACAAGACTAGGTTCATTAATATGTTGTTTGGGAAAGAAAAGTTTTTAAACGCCCCGCTCGCCTTCACCTTCCGGAACTTTTATGATGTTATACTGCAACGAACAACCATTCCAATTTTCGAAACTCTTCGATTTATCTTATTTCACTCACGGGCTTACGAGGGGAAGGGAATTGATTTTTACATCGTTAATAAAAGCTGATGAAGTTTCTGAGCCGCTGTCGCGCCTCCACTTTTCACAAACTTTATTGGATTGATTTGGCAAAAAGCAAAAGTTTTTTGGTTGAACATCAATATTTTAAAGATTTTTTATCATTTTCAAGCAGTAACTCGATGAGCACTTTCTTCAAACATGTTACCTTTCGTACGGAAATTGCAAATATGAAGGAACAATCCAAAAACGTTTTTGAATTACGTTCCAAGTCAAGTCAGACATGTTTATAATTTATAAATTTCTCAAGAAGCTTTACCTTCGTGCTCTTTAAAATTAGAAAACTTGAAAACAGAAAATGAAACTTAAAATTGAAATAGTTTAAATTTAATTTCTTTTTTCGAGAAAATTTTGTCTTTTATGTTTTTAAAAGGAAAATGCTGCGTAATTCTACATACCGATACTTCTATTTCATCTGCGACTTAGCAAATTAATAATTTCTACGGCATACTATTTTTTGCGAAAACCCAACACTTGTAGGCTAAAATTTGCCCTTTCTACCGTATATAGAAGCACAACTAATCGCCTAAATCAGCTTCCTTATAAATTATGAGTGCCAGTTTCACAGTTTTTGAAGTACGGAGCGATTTATAGGGTCAGTTTGTAGCCAACGTAACAAAATTAAGCCAGATTAAAGCTACGACCCTTAAGAAAGCAACGATTGTATATCCACATTTTTGTTAATAATTTCGTAACAATTTGACGTAACGTTTTTGAATTTGCAGTTGAGTAGGACGTTTCAGTCTCTTCTAACTCTCGTTACTAATTAATTCATTCTGAAAAATCTAACAATTCTCCATTTAAACAGAAAAGGTTATTTTTATAATGTGTAGCTTTATTGTTAACTTTTTTGTTAATTAAATTTTCACGTTATTTTTGGTTAATATTTTGTTGTTCTGAGCCATAAATAATTAATTTCTCCTTTGTTATCATTATTAAAGTATTTTTTTCATTCGATTTGTTTGAAAACCGATATGTTTAAAGGGATGTAGGTTGTGTCTAATTTTTGGCATTGTTTTCCAATTAGCAACAAAATTTTCTAATTTATTGTGTTGTTGCTGAAAAAATAAGTTTTTTGCTTCGCTTATTGTTCTCTCAATAATGTCGGCTCTACAGGCTCTTAAGACCAGTCGAGGAAAATTAGGTTTTGCTAATGGAAAAATTCCTGAAGTTTTTAAACTTGGCAGAAACAACGTTGGAGGTTGAATGCATTAGAGCGAAACTTAAAGAAAGTTCTCTCACCTTGCCTAATAGGTTCAGAGTTCAGATTCAGCTCGTTTATTTACGTAATTATTAAATTTTTCACAAGTTTAGTCTATCGCATCTTTTGTATAAATGTTCGCAGCAAAATGTTGTATTCACTTTTGTGTGCAACAAACGACATCTGCCTATTAGCTACTAGTTCGTAGAAGCGCACAGCTAAAGTCGCCCCTGTCGTGGAATATGCAGACAATCAGGCAGTGTATTACAACCTCTAAAAATAATGGTCAACCATTACGTTATTATTACGCAAATTTAATAATAATAGGGTAGGTAATCAGTAGTTCAAGATGTAACACATAATCAAAGATAACTTGATTTTCTAATTGTGTAAAAAATTTAATACAACTAGAAGAAAACGGACATATGTTTATATCACATTTTTTACTTAGAATATGATCATTATTCATATATTTAAGTTTGGCATAAAGCTTATAAATCACCCTGTATAAGCGAAAATTCTTGTGGCAATTTGAGTGCGTGTCTTACTGTTACGCGGCCAATATAGACCGGCACACGAGTGATACGTAATTTGAAATAAAACTAATGATCCTCTGGAATAGATCAAGAGGTATAATGTTTTCTAGTTTCCGGTCTTGTAAGACCATAAAAGATTGAGCAAAACCTCTCTTGATTTTTTTGAGTAAGTGGCTAGTTTCGGATTAAACTGAAACCGCGACACGTAACGTGTTGTATTTGGCACGCCGGACCGACTAGCCATAGCCAGTACGTTATAGCTGCCATTCACTGCACACAAAAACTAAATTGAAAATTTTTGGTGGCATTTAATTGCGAACATTTTTTCATATTACCATATTAGCCGAAAATTGATTGGTTAAGCTGCTAAATGAGCCGAAACGTTCATTTTACAAATTTATAGGTGGAAAAGCTATCGCGGTATAGGTGGAAAACTTTCTATTAGAAGTTTCAAAACGTTTTGAATTTTCCGCGTCGAATTCATTCCGTAAGGACGATTCTTTCACCGTTTAGATTTTAGACGACTTAACCGAGCACTTGATGAGTTCAAAAATAACTCTTAGTAACTTTTGATTGACTTCCTTAACAATCTTTTAACTAAAATTACTTTTTTGATCGATTTCATAATTTAATTTATACACTTGATGCGACTTGCAACTTGTATTATTATTATATAAACAATTAATTATCTATTAACGCCACTATATTATTTTTTTTTCAAGTTTTAATGACCACTTTATTGTTCTTACATTTTTCGATCGTTTATCGCGTAAGTTGGTAGTGGACTAAACCTTAATAAAAATATTATTATTTTTTATGTTTTAAATAATGTAAATATATAATTAAATTAACAGTATGAATCATCGAAAACAGCGAGCAAATATTATTAAGCAATTAATAGATAAGTTTGTTTAAAGTGTTAAAAATAATTGTTAATTGATTAGTTAGGAATTAAAGTGTGGGTTAATAATAAATAAATTCTCACGAAATATTTTGCAATATTACGTTTTTTTAAACTTAATACTCTGCTGTCACTAGGGTAAAAAAATTTGGGCGATGCTTCGGAAGCGCGTCTATTATTTAATTAACGTAGATGCTCTTTTATTATGCTCATATTCACGTAACTTGCGAAAATTTTGTTTAAAAAAATTCGCCATCGGCTGTATTTTACAGCGAGTAAATTGAATAACGTCAACAATAATTTGAGAGAAAAGCGTTTTAAAACCTTCCAATTCAAAAATGTTATAAAAAGTAAAAAAAACTCACCTTATCAAAGAGAAACTGCCAAGAAGAAGTTTTAAAGTTTGGAAAAGTTGCCAATTATTTTTCACTTTTAACTACTCTTTAGTTTAAATTTTTGAAAAAACTCTCAACTTTTATCGCTGTTCTTTTGTGAGCTGCTCAACAGGTACGGTGGAAGTGTTTGAAATTGGCGCTTGCTCTGTATATAACAGCAAACTACGGGTAGGATGCACCCGTTTTGCGTCTGCATCCCACGCACCTCGATGAGATTATGATTTTGCACACCCTTTACGATAAGGGACCGATAATGTACCTTTCGGAAGTGTTAATTATGACATGTCGTATGTTAAAGTACATATTAATGACTTTATTGTATGTCACTAAATTACTTAATTGTACTGTTTGTTATATGATATTCGTTAAATCGATCAGATACATCTATATCTTTTTAGGGGGATTAGGTG
Source organism: Malthinus flaveolus (assembly GCA_950108345.1). Classification (NCBI taxonomy): domain Eukaryota; kingdom Metazoa; phylum Arthropoda; class Insecta; order Coleoptera; family Cantharidae; genus Malthinus; species Malthinus flaveolus. The sequence continues at coordinate 72,291,242 of OX467285.1, forward strand.
CATGGTTCAAAATTATTTTAGACAAAAAGGAGTGATTAGCATGTTTATTTAATGTATCTAGTTTTGTCGATTTAAAAAGCAATATTTTTTCAAACAAACAACTTCTTTTTCATAATTTTTAATACTGCGATTTGCAATTAGTCTTAACTTCGAGCCAATGAGTTGTAGGTACTACTACACTTTTCTATTAGTTAAATTAGTATAGTTGGTAGTTAGATTAGTTTAATTTGTTCACGTTGTTTCCTTTAAAGTCAGTTCTATGTATAGCTTTTATAATCACCTCTTGCCAATAAGTTATAATAACATTTAATCTGGCCGTGGCTGCGTTATAATACTTCGACTGTGAGCTGAAGTTATGGAGAAGTCGTCCTCTTATCTTATACAGGGTGAAATTCGTTGTTGAACATGGGGTTATGGCTTATCTGACGAGCTAGATCATAGGTTTAAATTTGACGAAGTTGCTAATAACAATAATGATTTTTTTTATTCATCTCTTGCGAGATAAGTCAAAAAGCAATACGCAGGACAAGTGTTCAAACAATTTAAAATCCAAATTACAATATCTCGATCTGTTGATCGAGAATTTCTCCGACCGTATAGAAGGACCCCCGCAGCAGGACGTCCCTAACCAACATCAAGAATTCGCTAGTTTGACAATTCCTGATAGTATCAGGAAGTTTATTGTACAAAACAGTTCCTAGGTATATATAGTATGGATGGATTGTGCTACCTTTTTTTCCACTCTTCAAAACACTTATCGAATGCCTCTTTTGTTATGGCTTTGAGTTCTAGTCGCGTTTTTTGTTTTATTATATCTATGGTGTCGAAACGTTGCTCTTTCAATGTTCTTTTCACTTTTGGAAAAAGAAAAAAGTCGCATGATGCCAAATCAGGTGAATACGGAGGCTGCTGCAACACGATGGCTCGTTTTTGGTCAAAAATGAACGAATTAATAGCGAAGCATGAGCTGGTGCGTTATCGTGGTGCAAAATCCAGGAATTGTCGGCCCATAATTCCGGTCTTTTTTTGACGAATTCGCTCACGCAAATGGCCTAAAACTTCAAGGTAATACTCATTATTTACCGTAAGTCGGTCGGTGTGTTTATTCTTCTTAGAAGCCTGCTACTTTCCCCAGGCTCATAATGCGGGTTGGTAGGAATTCATGATGAACTATACCTTTGTAATCAAAGAAAACAGTAAGAAGAACCTTCACATTTGATCAAACTTGACGTGCTTTTTTCGGCTTTGGCTCATTAGTAGTCTTTCATTGAAAAGATTGAACCTTTGTTTCGACGTCGTAGCCATACACCCACGTTTCGTCGCCTGTTATGATGTGTTTGAGAAAGTTTGGATCTTCGGCAACTTCAGCTAATGATTCTTGAGAGATGTTTTTGCGGTTCAGTTATTGTTGAAAATTAAACAATTTTGGAACAAATTTAGCTGCCACTTCCAACTTCTTCGGCAACCTCTCTAATAGTGATTCGGCGATTTGCAAGAACCATTTCCTTGACTTTTTCAACGTTTTCATTGATAATTGATGTGCTTGGACGCCTACATTTGGCTTCATCTTCCACGTCTTCAAGGCTTTCCTGAAAACGTTTGTACCACTCATAAACTCTTGTTTTCGACATAGTCTCAACGCTAAAGGCTTTAGTCAACATTTTCAATACTTCATTACCACTTAAATCTGTTTTTTACACAGAATTTAATACCAATTCTTTGATTCGTCGTTTTAAAAACAGTGCAATAGTCTAAATTCGTGGATCGTCAAAATTTTTAACTAAACAATAACTCGTTGAAGACAAACTACACATAGAATATGGCTGAAAATTTACATGTACATTACAGACAGTTGCGCCTACTTAGAACAAAAGAAAAATTACCTAATTCAGTACTTACACCGCGCGAAATTTAAAAATTCCCGATTCATTTAGCATACCTCGTAAGTCTATCCATGTTGCCATATATATCATGAATAACGTCACTCATAATAATAATTTATTTAGTAAAGTAGATTAGTATTTACTTTTACAAGTCAACGTTACAAAAAGACTGAACAACAGTTACCATTCAAAAAAAGTCAATCACTAAATAAATTCTGCAGAATCCCCATCACTCCCCAGACGAAAAAAACTCACTGAGAGAATAAGGGCTCACTTCAATTAGATATTTCTTAAGAGCATACTTGAATGAGCTCAGAGACACGCACACTTTTACCTCATTCGGTAGTTTGTTGAAAACCGTACAACCTTTGTAGTAGAGGCCGCGCTCATAACTCTTGGTGCGATGATTAGGAAGACTAAAGAGGTTCTTATTTCTTGTATTGTGGCTGTGGTAATAGCCGTTGGTAACGAATCCATTCTTATTCTTAAACACATAGCAAGAAACTTCGTATATACAGGGTGAATTTTAGTCCATCTGCCACACTTTGGGGGCGTGTAGGGGGCACCTAGGGGAGTATTTTGACATCACAAACTTGGGTCCGGAAATGAAAATTACGACCAGCAGAGCGAAATTTGTCCCATAACTTATGGCGAAATTTAAATTCCCGGATTTAGAGGCGGTAGGCTGGGCGCCTTGTCGTGACAGTTGCGAAACAAAGTTTTGAGTTATGCAACAGCATGCCGTTCACAAATGAAGAATACGCGAACATGCACTACCAGTACGGTGCTGCTCATGGTAATGCACGAGAGGCACAACGAACCTACGGGGCACTGTACCCTAACCATCAACTACCCAACCGACAAGTTTTTCAAGATCTCCATACCCGTCTCAGGGAGACAGGGACTCTACAGGCAACTAATCTGACACACTTTTGAATAGAAATCACGGATAATTTTTCATTTCACAGCCTCAACGAAACGCAGGTGAAGCTCGTCCGGTTCGACATGCCAGGGAGGAGGACGTGCTTCAACGGTTTGCTGACAACCCTCGCAACAGCACTCGCCTTGTAGGTGGTGAGGTTGGCTGCAGTCAAACGACCGTCGTTAAAATCCTCCACGACAACAACCTCCACCCCTTCTAGCTCCAGAAAGTCCAAGAGTTACGGCCTGGCGACGACTTACGGCGGCTTGAATTTTGTAATTTGGTTGAGTTGGAGGAAGAAGCGCGCCCGAACTTTCTAAGGAGCGTTCTGGTGACAGACGAAAAGGGATTTTCGAGGGAAGGCACGTTCAACCCTCATAACAACCACTACTGGGCAGAGGAGAATCCTCACATACCGTTTATAAGGGGATATCAGCAGAAATTCAGTGTCAACGTTTGGTGTGGGATTTTGGGGGACAATTTGCTGGGGCCGCACTTTCTTCCTCCTCGACTGAATGCAGGGAACTACCTGGAGTTCTTGCAAGAGGTGCTCCCGGAATTCCTCATGGATGTTCCGGTAAACCTTTTCGCGCAACACTGGTTTCAACATGACGGTTGCCCGGCTCACTATGGTCGCGCAGTGCGCGCGCACCTGGACCAAGTGTACCCAGGCCGATGGATCGGTCGTGGTGGGGCAGTGGAGTGGCCAGCCCGATCGCCGGACCTCACCCCGCCTGACTTCTACCTGTGGGGTGCCATGGAAACGGCTGTCTACGAAACCCCAGTCGATGACGTAGACGACTTAATGGCAAGGATCGTAATGGCTGGGGAAGTGGTGCGGGAAGACGCTGGAGTCTTCGGAAGGGTTCGAGGCGAGTGGCTCGCCAGATGCAGAAGGTGCATCGAAGCCAACGGAGGCCACGTAGAGATCTTATAGTCCTTGATCTTGTTTTGTTTTTCGCCATAAATTATGAGACAAATTTCGCTCTGCTGGTCGTAATTTTCATTTTCGGACCCAAGTTTGTGATGTCAAAATACTCCCCTAGGTGCCCCCTACACGCCCCCAAAGTGTGGCAGATGGACTAAAATTCACCCTGTATATATACCGGCTAAGGTCAATACATTCAATCTTTTAAATAGCTCCTTGCAAGAATGATTCCAAACCACACCACATATTCTGCGAATTGCTCTCTTTTGAATAACGAAAATACGACGAAAAAGGCTTTGATTCAAAGAGCCCCAGTGAATCACACCATATCTGAGGTGGCAATGAAAGGTGGCAAAGTAAAGTTGCTTCAAAATACATTCGCCGCAACAAACCGATATAAGTCGCAGACTGTATAGCGATCTGCTCAACCTCACCGTCAGCTCGTCAACATGACGCTCCCACGACAGAGCACCATCCAACGTAACACCCAGCACTTTAACACTCGCAGACAACTTCATCGGCTCGCCGTCAATTAGAAACACACTCGCAGTTGGCACGTTAGATCTTTTGTTCCCGAAGAGTACGCAAGATGTCTTGTGTCTATTTAACGAGATCTGGTTCTCCGTCGACCATTCAGCAAGATTTTTATAAACCAAATCGATTTGCGTTAGACATTCGTCGAGTTCCCGATAGGAGAACATTATGTTTGTGTCATCGGCGTATGCAACCAAGGTCTGCCCCTCGATGTCTGTTAGACACAGCCAAATATCTATAGAATATACCAGGAACAACGTTGGCCCGAGAATAGATCCCTGGGGAACTCCGACAGTTATTGGCTTGGGGTTGCTCATTATACTATTTGCCAGAACACACTGCGACCTCCCACCCAAGTAAGTAGCAATCCAACTCAAAGCGGCACCTCGGACTCCCACCTTTTGCAATTTGCTCAAAAGGATAGCGTGGTCGACGCAATCGAAGGCCTTGGAGAAGTCCACAAAAGGGCATTTAGTATGTCATTAAGTGCGGAATCGGTGTTTTTGCTCTTAACAAAACCGTGCTGGCTTGTTGGAAGCAGACCATACTTTAACAGGAAGGACATAAGTCGATTGTGGTATAATTTTTCAAAAATCTTAGAGAATATAGGAAGTATGCTTATAGGTCGATAATTTTCCACAACGCACCTGTCACCTTTCTTGTGTAGAGGAAACACTATCGACGTTTTTAAGGCAACAGGAAAAGTACCTTGTGATAGAGACAGGTTGCAGATATGAGCCAAAGGCGGAGCGATGACCGACGCGCAGAACTTCACTATCTTAGAAGATATGCCGTTGCTGTCGGGAGTTGTGGTGTTGTTCATGCGAGCTACTTCCGATTCATTGCGTTGCCCTTTAAAACACAACGTCACATCATAAGCATAAGTCACACAAAAGGCGTCCAAGTAATTGCCAATCATAACAGTAAAGTAAAAATAATAAAGGTCCCAGCACACTGCTATGGGGCACTCCCATTTCCACGTCTCGCATATCCGAATCTCTACCCTCGAAAGCAACAAACTGTCTAATACGGCTCGTCAGATATGACTTTAGCAGTCCGAGACATTTGCCGCTTATCCCACAAAACTCCAGCATTTGCAGCAGAATCTCATGGTCAACGCAGTCCAAAGCCTTCGACAGATCAATAAAAACAGATGTGGTCTTCTCATCATTATCTACACCGTTACAAATGAAATTCAAGATATCTAGCAGAGCCGTAGTAGTTGAGCAATTTCTCCTGAATCCGTGTTGAGCGCTCGATAGTACCCCATACTTCTCCAAAAACAAAATAATCTTTTGTGCCACGATTTTCTCAAAAATCTTAAACAACAGAGACAAAAGTGCGATTGGGCGATAATTACATGCATTTTTGGAACCCCTTTTCTAAATAAACATACAACTTTAGACATCTTCACTGTACTTGGAAAATGTGATCCGTTAATACAAGAGTTGTAGATAAAACACAAAAGCCCTATAATAAAGTCGGGGCAGCTTGTCGTGTCGTGTCGTGTCGGAATGCCATCATAGCCTGTACTGTTGCTATTTTTTAGATGTTTTATACAGTTTTGGATATCCAGCTCATTAATGTCATCAAGAAATAAACTGTTTGCAATATGTGATTTAGGCAAATAATCCCGAGAAAATTTTGGCGTCTGAAACGATTTTGCCAGGTCTACGAAAATATTCATTCAAGTGGTCAGCTATTTCTTTCTTATCAGATGTTACCGTGTTCCCTATTATAAATTTACTGGATTGTTTATGTTCATGACCCTTTGTACATTTATTAATTATATTCCAAACAGTTTTGGATTTATTTTGTAAAACACCTATCAAGCGGCCATTGTACATCTTCTTGGCTAACCTTATGACTCCGCGGTAAACAGACTTATATTTTAGAAAATGCTCTCTAGTTATAAATCTCTCGTTGTGCTGAGCGTACAAAGATTTGAGATTCCTTGACAAGACTCTAATTCCACTAGTTATCCAATTATTGTAATTACCAGTTTTAATTTTACATTTATATGGGAAGCAGCAGTCAACATGATGCGTCAGAGTGTCATAAACATGGCACACATTTCATCAATATCACCCGAACTAAAAACATCAAACCAGTTCTCAAAACTTAAAGACTACAGAAACTTCACAATGTTTCTGTTAGAATAATATCTGTACTTAACAGGAGTAGCAAGCACCTCTGGCCTAACTGAGACCATCAACTTTTGGGCAGTGTGGTCAGACAGTCCATAAACACAAATACCACTATCCAAAACAGACAAACAAGCGCTGGTAAAGACATAGTCTATAGCCGATCTAGTGCATTTTGTGATTCTAGCAGGCTCTTTAAACACCTGTATTAAATTCAAGCAATCAACAGTGTCTAGCAACTCACGTCTCTCAGCACTGTTGCACTGTCCAACAGAAAATTTGCATTAAGATCACCACAAATTACCAATTGACAGTCTCTCTGTGAGAAACTGAGCACATCGCTCAAGAGATTCAATAAACAAATTCAAGTCTGAGTTCGGCGATCTATACACTAAAAGTATCACAACTTCGAACCAAGACTAATCTTTCACGAGTGTACACATTCGAATATTTTTCAATACAAAAAACAGATACATCGATGTCTTCACAACTTACAGCTAAATGGTCCGTCGCAACGATCATAGTACCACCGTGCTTGTATTGGGCTCTACAATAGTAGCTAACACTTTCATAATTTTGAATTTTGAAGGCACCCACGTCGATCTGTGAGTACCACGTTTCCGTTATACACATCACGTCCACATCATCTTTACACAAAAAAAGCTCCAGCATCACAGTCTGGTTTCTGACACTTTGCAGATTTTTAATGCACTACTCGTATACACACTTCTCTCTTGTGCCGAATTTTAGGTTTAGATTTAGATGAACACATACCGTTTGGTTCTTTAAGACCTTTAAAAAGACCTTCGCCCCGATTCCCGAAAAAATTGAAAACGTTTCACCCTTACTCCCCTAGGTCAGTTTTCCGCTTTATGCAGCTCGTCCAAAAGTGATAGAACTGCTCTCGCCTTAAAAGAAATGCTATTTGCATCTTCACGGTTTGGTAAAGGCTGAACCTGAAAATTTTCAATTTCTGCGTCAAATAATTCTTTATCTGAGTATCTTCGACTTTAAGATCACGGCGACCTACATACGACCAAGCTCGACGAACAGAGCTTGCAAATGTAGTTGCAGATTCCGAAGCACCGGCAGTTCCTCTAATGAATTTACTTTTTTTTCATGTTTTTCCGCTTTGGTTGCCCGATTGTAAATGGGTGCTGTCTGTGACTGGTGATGCAACCCCCTTTGAGAAGAAAAGGAAGGTTTTGACTTTATTGTATTGTGGGGAATGACCGAAGGAGTGGAAAAGTCCCTAGGCTCAAGTTCGCTCGTCTCGTGCCCACCAGAAGATTTATCGTTTAACAGTGGCTTCCGTGTAGATGATATACAGACAAGTTCTTATTTCTCCAAGTACACCAAGTCTCCGACTGACAATGTTCTCTATTATCTTTGCAAGATTATCAACATTCAAAGTCACAGTTCTAACTATCAGTTACTATCAGTTTGACGTGTGTTAACCGTAAAATAACTCAATTAAAACAACAACTTTAACAATTAATTTAAAAATGTGTACATTTATTTGTTGACTTATCTCCTTTTTCACGGATTTGTTGACTTATCTCCTTTTTTACGGATTTGTTGACTTATCTCCTTTTTTACGGATTTGTTGACTTATCTACTTTTTTTATGGATTTGTTGACTTATCTTCTTTTTCACGGATTTGTTGACTTATCTCCTTTTTTACGGATTTGTTGACTTATCTCCTTTTTTACGGATTTGTTGACTTATCTCCTTTTTTACGGATTTGTTGACTTATCTACTTTTTTTATGGATTTGTTGACTTATCTTCTTTTTCACGGATTTGTTGACTTATCTCCTTTTTTACGGATTTGTTGACTTATCTCCTTTTTTGCGGATTTGTTGACTTATCTCTTTTTTCACCGATTTGTTGACTAATCTACTTTTTAACGGATTTGTTGACTTATCTCCTTTTTTGCGGATTTGTTGACTTATCTCTTTTTTCACCGATTTGTTGACTTATCTCCTTTTTCACGGATTTGTTGACTTATCTCCTTTTTCACGGATTTGTTGACTTATCTCCTTTTTCACGGATTTGTTGACTTATCTCCTTTTTCACGGATTTGTTGACTTATCTCCTTTTTCACGGATTTGTTGACTTATCTCCTTTTTCACGGATTTGTTGACTAATCTACTTTTTAACGGATTTGTTGACTTATCTCCTTTTTCACGGATTTGTTGACTTATCTCTTTTTTCACGGATTTGTTGACTTACCTCCTTTTATACGGAGTTTTAAACTTAACTCTCTTTACACGGAGTTTGTGTTTGTTACTAGTTCGACTTATCTCCTTGTACTATTTTAGTTCCCTATTAATTATTATTACTATGTAATTTGCCATTCTACTTGTGACATTTAAAGCTTTAAGTTCTTACTTGCGTATATTATCGTTGTAAGGTTATTATAATAATAGAAATTATAAAGTAATTCTTTTTTAATCAGAGTTGTTCAAATTTTGGATTTTTGTATAGTCAAGTGAAATAGAACCGACTGGCATGGGGTCGGTGGATGTTTGTGTATGTAACACAAATTTGTTGTTGAAATTTGGTTTCGGTCACTTTAACAAAATTTCATCGCCAAAATAACCTTTTAAACGAAATTAAAACAGGGTGGCTGGGTGGCGCAAATAAGGGGGTTATTTTGGATGCATTTCAGACAATCTTGATCCACGTTATTTATACTCGGCTATATGTTAGTAGTTAGTACACATCTGCCCTAATTAAAAAAATACTTTTTTAAAAGTTTAAAATGGCGGCCAGTATAACGATCGGCCCATTTTCTAGTTTTATTATTATAACTTTTGAGATAATTATTTCAATAAAAATCTAAAAATAGGAGTATATAGGCAAAGTATAGGGTTTTAGTTTTAATTTAGTCGAATTTATAAATAATTTTTAAATTGACTACTTTTAAAAGACCAAAGTTGACTAAAAGTTGACTTTGACAAAGTTTGGACATGATAAGTCTTAGCGTTTAGACATCATTAGCATTCATCGATTTAACATTAGCGGGTCATTTGTGACCCTTGACTTACTTAGATGCGAATTTCGTGCAGGCAGTTTGTTTAGCCCATTAAGCACTACTTACGTTCCGAGTTTCTGTGTGCGAGAAGTACAGAAATACAATTCGCGTATTTTATCAAATATCGTGTAGTTTTAGCTCTCATTTAAAGATTTCGTATAAAAATGCCATTGGTGCTACTATAGACAATCTCTTTCTCTAAAATTCAGGTAGACAAACTGTATAATCTACATAAGTACAGTGTACGAACATGGAACATGGTTAAGTTTGGGCGAGGTTGAACAATTAGGAGCTACTACTACGACTCTACGACGTAATGAGATCGCAAGATCTTTATTAGTTTAGAAAATATTGATTCTTATGTGATGAACTTTCAATTTTCCGGCAATGCAATTTAATTAATCTCCAATATGCACATAAATTGAACAATAAATAAGTTTTTTTTATTAATTCGAAAAATAAAAATGAGCAGCCCTTCTATCAGTTTTTCCATTTTTAATTGTTTCTTTCTGTTATTTTGTAATTAAAATACCGTACCTACTTTAAATTTATTTTTTAAGTTCATCATTTAGTATAACATGATGAATGATGAGAAGCATATCCCCAATAGGGTTTGTTAGCTAACTTGTGCCTGTTTCCCGAACCGCAATCTGCCTTACAATTTGAAACATTTCGTACTTCCTTGTGCGTGGTTGTTTAGTTGAAAGTTTTCATATTTTGCAATTAGCACTTGTACCTAATAAGTTGACAAAGAAGACGCACTTTGGGGAGCAACTTCAATCTGTTTTCCAGTTTTAAAACGAATCCGTTGGCGTTGGCTACTAGATATTTAAAAGATATCAGTTCTTTCTATTCCAGTGCTGCTAGCTCCTCTTAGTTCTTTTTTTATTGTGTGGTATTGTCTTTGCATGTAAAATGGTGGAAGATCTTTATGCACTTTAAATATTGTTGCAATAATCGAAAATAATAAATAATAATTTGGCTTTAAGACGTCTACTAAAGATTCGAGCGGAATTTGCTGCTTTAGAAAAATGATTTAGATAATAGTAATTTTTTATAATAAAATAAGAATACAAGAAACGAAAATACATTAAGGTTTATTCTGTTAGTAGTATTTATTAATAAAATTGCGACCATTGTTCGTTATAAAATTCATTTTCTTTTTCCTCCAAAACGAAATGCTTAAAATAGATAACAATAAATAATTATAAAATCAATATTGATTTTATCGTCTAACAATATAATTTTGATTTAATGTTAGTAATTATAGTATTTTATAAATTTCCGTTTGAGAAACTTTTAAGAAGTTACGAGTAATATCTCCAGCTTTTCTTTGCACGACTCATAAAATCTAAACAAGTTCGAGCCATTTCGATTTATGGATGTAGAATGAACAAGAACAGAAATTTAAAGAGTAAAAATCAAAATGCCGAAATTAGAATCCAGCGCAGCGAATATTTAGTAAAATGTAACTTTGATATTTGCATAATATACATAGTACGGTATTCAATACATGAATACATAATACATCGATGTTACAAGAAGCCAGGACAGGCACGTAACTACGGGGAGGCCTGGGTCTGGAGCCTGAGCTCTGGATCCGGACTGGCCACCCGACTACAAAACCATAATGATTACAATATTTAATGGCTAAGATTTATGAGTTTGGTTATAATTAACTCGCAACTCCTCGTTATCATATATGACGCAAGGCCGTAGCTCATTGCACTTAGTCTGGTCTTTTTAAAGATAGTGAGAGAACCAAAACTCAGTGTAGACTCTCTTAATGCCGCAGAACTCTGAGCAGCTGCGTAAGGCGTTGTGAAGAGTCATCTTTTTCTCTGCATAGTTCGCAGTCTCTACATGCAGGGCCTTCTTGGACATCTCTAGTGCCTATAGCATGAAGGATTTTGAGAAGAGATGGATCCTCTCTTTCGGGAACATTTGAGTAATCTGTGTGTCTCTTCATGGTACCACGGCGAACACTAATTCGGCAAATTGGTAGAGAAACAGTAACTATCGTTTTAATGGTTTATCAATAGCGTTCTTCTTATTTCTGAAAATTTTTGAGGAGGGTTCAAACCTTGTTGATCTCGCCCCTGTCGACTACGACCTCGATATGACGTAATAAGGTTAAATCGCGTTTCTTTGAAAACTCGATACGATGTTAAAATCTACTGACTTACTGAAAACTATATTTTGGTGGCCCGCCCAGTTTTCGGCGAGCCCTCCCGATGCCCCCCCCCCGCCCTAAAAATTATCTAGTTACGTGCCTGAGCCAGGAACTGCTTTGCCAACAAAAGATATTTCTCGAACGTAATCATGTTTAAAAAAGTAAACAATTTGAAAGAATCGATCTTAGTATACACTACACCAGCAGCTGCATGAGAGCAGTTGTTTTGATATGGAGATTAGAAAAATTTCCAAACAAATAGAATAAGACAGAAATAACACAGACAGGACTGACAAACATAAAACAGATTCAACTTCTATAAAAAATTGAGAAATTTTACGAAACATCGCTTCACATGTTTATTAACTTTCAGAAGGCGCACGACAGCTTGACGAGATCTGAGCTGTGGAACGTCATGACAAAGCTGTTCAACCTAAAAAGTTTAGTCGCCTCACAAACGTGTGCCTCAGAGTTTACATCCAGGGTAAGAGCAAGAGGATCGATGTAGGAGCCTCTATAGAGCGGCGCGGATGATTAAAGTAGGGAGTTGTCTTAACTGTAAATAATATAAATTTGTTTGCCGAAAATGGACCCCAATTGCATAGAGAGGTAGAGGTAGTTCAAAGAATGGAAAGAAATACAGACAAAGTGGATTCGTCATATGTGGACAAGACGAAATTTAAGTGCGTGAACAGACTAGTCCGAAAAGGCCAAATTTAAAGCGGCGACAGCGTCTCTGCAGTATTTGAGTTATTCTACTGGAGAATCGAACTCAAGTATCTTGAATAAAAATCTGGAAGGCCGTGTTTGTAGTCCACGTCTTTGGAAGATGGACTATCAGCTATCACCAAGGAGAACTGGCAGTTCCGACCCTTCGAAAGAAAAATCTTAGTAAACTAGAACAGTAATAGTAGACTAAATGAAATTGCAAACCCAAACACCTCTACAAAGACTCGGAGGTTATAGCACTATTGAAAGTAAGTAAACCTACAATGTATATCATTACTTAGAGACACCCACACCCACACCCTGTATACTGAAATTTGTTTATTATCGTAACAAACATTAATTATAATGTAAACAAAATGCTCATAGAACAACCGATCACGGTATACGCCCACCAACTAACGGTAATCAATGCAAATTTTTTGAAGTATTTTCTACAGAGTATAAATATGAAACTTTAAAATAGTTTTTATACGTTTTATCTCTTTATATACTTTGTAGGTACCTAGAGCTAATTTTAGTCCATTAACTATCACAGGTTATCAAATTTCTGTGTGCAAAAGATAATACGTGTCAGAAGAAATTTCCCGCTTTTAAATTCAATTATTGCATAAAATAGTAAAATGTCGCGGTTTTATGTTTAATAGGGTTGTTTTTAAGTAGTACATCAAGTAGTAGTCATATAGTGGTAGTGGTAGTAACATTATTGCATTTTTTGTAATCCCCACTCGAAAGAGAAAATGACAGAACGACACGCAAAAAGTACGCCCTTTTGATGCACTTCGTATGAAATGTTTCTTCAGTCTTTCAAAACGCCAAAATCCGCGTGTCATTAAAAATTCCGAAAGTTGCGGATCTGAGATAGGATAAGTTAGATTTAGAACATCCCTCTTCTGTATAGTCACCTAGTATCTTGTATTACTTTTACGATTACGATTACTCATTTGTAAATTTGTATCTCCGAATAATTAAATAAAATACTGACAACTTGCGGTAAAAACTTGTCGATGCAGAGGGGCAATTGTATAAGACATCCTTCATTACCATTCTACTCCAGTAGCTTTTGTAGCTTTTTGGGGATCTCACTTTCAAAAATTTTTGAAATGAAAATAATCAAGTCATGCAGAATTATTTCCAGTACGTTTTTCACTAATGGGCTGTGGTCGAGAGGTTCTTGGTGAGATACCTAAACGTTTTGTTTGTTGCTGTGAGCACCCTGTACATTTTTAATTTTTGTGAATCACGAAGTCGCAGTTAGGATTCGGTTAAATCCAAATATTTTACTATGACCAACTATGATGTACGACGCTCCGAATATCGCTCTGACATCTTCTGCTAAATTTAATGGGAAGACTCACCTTACCTATACTCCATCCAAGAGCTTTCAACGACGTAATTACCTTCTGTGGTCTGCGACACAAAAACAGTAGGCATTTTAGGAGTCCGTGTGTTGTTTAGGGCTAAGAGATAGGAGGGCTTAAAATTTTGAAAAAAATTATCAAAAAATCTGGTGGAACCGAGTCCCTAAATTTCTGCTCTATTAATGTTTTTTTTATTAAAGACATAAATAATTAGTGCAAACGTCAGCATAAGCAATAGTAGATTGATAAATCAAACAACCCACAACCACAACTCATGTATAGTTAGTATGTGTTATCAGATAAATATTTACCTTTTCTATCATTGTTATTAGTTTTGACAAGGTCAAGTGCCCTTAAAATGCGTTAATGCAGGCTTTAATTGTACGATAAATTAATTTAAATTAGTTTATACAACACGAGGGAAGGTTTATAAATGTCCAATTAATCCAAATGTTATCGAAAACTTTTTGTAAAGAAGATAAGTAAATCCGATGTTTTAGATTCGAGCAAACAGTTTTACGAAGGGTCGTATTATACTTCGAAGACCAAGCTGAATTTATTGAGAATGCAGAATGAGAGACAGGACGCCCTTATACGGCTGTTAGCGATAAATGCATTGCTGCTGTTAAAAAAGTAATTGAGGAGAATTATAAAGCAACTTATGCAGTGGTAGAGCATCAGAGCATCAAATCAAGATTGAATCATCAGCTATTAAAGCAATAATATACACGACCGTATCTATATTTAGAAAAAGTTGCCATCCCTTTTGTGCCGCATTAACTTTCCGAGATTCAAAAAGCAGAGCGTGTCATCGAACTTTAATAAATCTTTTCAACAATGGCAGACTACACCAAATTTTGTCAAAAGTTGTGACAGACGATGAAACTCATATTCCCTTTTTCGACTTGCCTATTATATCCGTCAAGAGAGCCTTGTATGGTTTCATATAGACGAAGAAACTCTGACAATGACCAAAAAATAGCGAATTGTGAAAAAAGTTATGTAGGTACCTACGCAATTTTATTTAGAAGTACGAACCTGGTCAACGCAATTAAGTTCGAAGGGCCGAAGACAGTTACAGCTAAAATAGTACATTGAAAAATGTTTGCCTAAAGTACCTATTCGGCCGAGTTCCAAAAATGGTATTATGCTCCATCACGGCAACTTCAACGGTCTAGTTTTAGGCTAAAAACATTATTAAAACAATTGGAGAAAACAACTGGTTTCGATTTTTTGAAGAATTTGAATGCCGTTCATATGTAAAAGTAGGAGATTGTAATTTTTGGATATAATTTCTACGTCTCATCTTTAGGTTCTTCCAAATTTTGAAATTTTTTGGTTCTACAGGTGTGGAGAAAGCGGCCTTAGAATGTATTTATGTATCCGATATTTTCGATTTTTATGAGAAATTTGAATGATTGTAGCCGTTCATGTTTAATAATAAGTGATAACGTAATAAGTCATAAGTAGAAGATTTTAATTTTAAGATATTATTTGTGGGGGGGGGGTCCTTTTTAAGGTCCAAGCGAAATTTTTTAATTTTCGGTTTCACAGGAATGGTGAAATCGATATTAGATGTACATGATTTCGATATTTTCGGTTTTTTAGAAAAATTTGAATGAAATTGAATTGAATTTGGTCCGTCACGTGTATTAAGTAGCACTTTGTGATTCTTGGGAAGTCTTTAGACGTCCTTTATTTAGGATTTTCTATTAGGTAATAAATAAATTTTTTTGTGAATGTTTTATTTTTGATTTTTGTCCCGATGAACGCCTTTTAAACCTCGATCATTGTGAACTATAATTAGTCTCTCGTCTTGTTCACACGTAAAAGTTTCGTGAATAGTTATGTAAAATTTATATTGCTTTTGCTTGATTCCTCGATATCTAGCACCAAAGTGCTACAGAGAAGGTTTGAAAAGGATTATAAGACAGTAGTAGCTGTGTAGATATTAGAAAATGTTGGTGTTGCCATTTATAATAAATTGTATTTGCACATTAATTTTAACATTAAAAAATCGTCCAGAATCGTCTATTATAAATAATAATGGAACTTTTTACAGCTCGACATTTTGTTCTTGTTGGGTACTCTCATAGTGTTTAGGTAAAAAGTTTGGCTTCCAATAATGTAATGTGCACAATGTGGGCATTTATTAGTTCCTAGAAACGTAATTTCAAAATAATAAAAAAGCGAGTAATAACTACGTTTGGTGCAATTTACGCCTATACGTAGGCAACACTTCATACATGCGTGAATAATCGTTAATAATAACAGTGGATTGTTGAAGTATGCCCCGAAATACTGTTGATTAGATACG
The DNA here is from genome assembly GCA_950108345.1 of Malthinus flaveolus. Lineage (NCBI taxonomy): Eukaryota > Metazoa > Arthropoda > Insecta > Coleoptera > Cantharidae > Malthinus > Malthinus flaveolus. Next base: position 72,307,268 of record OX467285.1, read on the forward strand.
ATTGATTTAGAGTTTGTGGTAGGGACAAGTTAATAAAAGGCCGAGTTTCGTCAGTCTCAAAATATTTTATCAACGCCTAAGATCTTCGCTCGAGACGGAAATTTCTGGTTCCTCGTGTGAAAAATGAACTTCCGATTTTGCAATATTTTTTTATCAGAAGTTGTTCTTTACGGTATTCTGAATAAGTTAAAGCGTATTTTATACGAATTGTGTAATTAATTAAGGTTTAATTGTTAAATTATAATTTTTATTTTTGCCTATAGTAATTAGCATCCTCCGAACTTTCTAAAGTTGTAAAAGTTTTTAATAAGCAAATAACAAATAAGTCAAGCATGTAATTTCAATAAATATATTTAAAATGAAAATTACATTTAAATTTTTGTTACAGGCACATCCTTGCGCTTGCGAGTGGCGGCAGCAACCGGGCACCTGAATTGAAGAGTACCTACCTACCTATAATAAGAATATTAAACAGAAATGCAAAGTTTCTAAATTCTAAATTAATATGTAATTACCTACTAATACTAATAATTAATGAGATGTATTAGAGTATTAGAGAAAATTAAATTTAATTATGTAGATTGAGATTTGAGATGTAAAAAATGTTTTTATCCAATGAAGTTCAATTATTAATTATTGTGAATAAGATTTAAAACGAAATAAAAAGTGCCGAAATTGTAATTAAGAGTTGTTTTATTTTTACAAAGTGATTTCAAGATTATAAGTCGTAATCGTACGATATACAGCAATCAACGTTCCCGAATGGCGATAAACCAACTACGATGAGCATAGTTTACGCCTAAAATACAGGCAACCGTCTAAACACATGCCCTTATAAGGCAATTCAACTTAGAAAATAAATAAATACAGCGATACCTCTTTTAACTTCCTAATCTCCTACTACATAGCTCCAAATTCATTCATTTTCACAAATATTTTTAAAAACTTTTTTCAAAAAAATGCGAATTTTGTTATTTTCTTGGTGCCAATTTGTAGCACTCGTAGAGACGAGTGTTCCTGTTAAATATGAGCCCTTTTGGACAGGCCGTTTAAGAGATATTCAGCTTTGAAATCTGCTGGAATAGTTAAAAGGACACTTTTCTTGGCTCTTAAACTAGCGAAGCAAAAGAGCTCAAATTTGGTAGCGTGGTAGCTGAGGGGTAGACGACAAAAAGTCTGCAATCAAAAGTTACGTAAGTGCTGCTATTTAGTAACTATACTCTTTGAATATAGTATATTAGTATAAGTACTAAATAGCAGCACTTACGTAACTTTTGATTGCACACTTTTTGTCGTCTACCCATCAGCTACCACCCTACCAAATTTGAGCTCTTTTGCTTCGCTAGTTTAAGAGTCAAGAAAAGTGTCGTTTTAACTATTGCAGCAGATTTCAAAGCTGAATATCTCTTAAACTACTGGTCCAAAAGGGCTCATATTTAATAGGAACGCTTGTCCCTATGAGGGCTACAAAATGGCGTTATCAAACTTTCAAAATTCGCCGTTTTTTAAAAATGTTTTTAAAAATTTTTGTAAAATTAATAAATTCGGATCGATGTATAAAGAGATTAGGAAGTTAAAGGAGGTGTCTATAAATTAATATCAGCGTGGCCTGGTTTAAAAGTCGATAAAAATTGGTGTGCGAGCCATTTGAAACATTAGGAGAGCAGAATGACGGTAAGGTCGTCGAAACCAATTTAAATTTCAAATTTATTTACCTCAATAAATTCAGTGGTATTTTACGTAACGTTATCGCATATAAGATAAGCGGATGCAGTTTTCAATATTTTTCATATATTTCTATTAAACTAAAATTTATTTCGATGATCTTATCGCCCTTCTGCTCTCCTAATGTATGAAATGGTTTGCACACCGCAGTTTTAGAACTTTTATCAGATTGTTTGCGTTTTTTATGGCAAAATTTGATGATTTTGGCTCTATACTTTTGAACTGGAGGAGATAGAAACTTGAGATTTTGCATGAGGGTAGTCTAAAGAACAAGAAACAATACCCGCTAATCAAAATTCCCAAAACTACCCCTAAATTGACGTTACTTCGTCTTAAAGTACAATACTCTTAAAATGATTTATTATTTGTACTTTAAGAAGGTGTAGTGTGAACTTAAGGGTAGTTTGATTAGCGACTATTGTTTCTCGTCCCTTAGACTACCCTCATGCAAAATTTCAACTTCCTATCTCCTCTAGTTCAAAAGTATATTGCCAAAATCATCAAATTTTGCCATAAAAAACGTAAACAAACTGCTAAAAGTTCAAAAATTGCGGTGTGCAAACCATTTCATACATTAGGAGAGCAGAAGGGCGATAAGGTCGTCGAAACAAATTTTAATATCAAAAATATTTACCTCAATAAATGGCATTTTATGTAACGTTATCGTTTAAATATACGAGTTTAAATTTTATTACATATTTTTCTATTGATTTAAATTTGATTTCGACGATCTTATCGCCCTTCTGCTCTCCTAATGTATGAAATGGTTTACACACCGCAATTTTTGAACTTTTAGCAGTTTGTTTACGTTTTTTATAGCAAAATTTGATGATTTTGGCTCTATACTTTTGAACGAGAGGAGATAGAAAGTTGAAATTTTACATGAGGGTAGTTCAAGGGTTGAGAAATAATACCACTTTATTAAAATTCCCCAAAACACCTTTAAATTGGCGTTACACCTTCTGAAAGTACACCACCTTAAATATGATTTCTTAGTTGCTTTTATTTATTATTTAGGGGTGTTTTTAGAAATTTTTATAAGCGGGTATTATTTCTCAACCCTTGAACTACCCTCATGTAAAATTTCAACTTCTTATCTCCTCCGGTTCAAAAGTATAGTGTCAAAATCACCATATTTTGCCATAAAAAACGTAAACAAACTGCTAAAAGTTGATAAAGATCGGTGAGCAAACCATTTGAAACATTAGGAGAGCAGAAGAACGGTAAGATCGTCAAAATAAATTTAAATTGCAAATATATTTATCTTAATAAAGTTAATGGCATTTTACATAACGTTATCGCATATGAATTTACACATTTTTCTATTAAATTTAAATTTATTTCGACGATCTTATCGACCTTCTGCTCTCCTACTACCTAGTCCGAAAATGCTAAACTTTGAAAGCAATTTTTGGAAAAATATTTTAAAAATGTCTGAATTGCGTAATTTTGATGGTGCTATTCTTTAGGCCTACTAACGGCAAACATTCTTGTACAATTTGGGCGCTTCTGGTCCTCTAGTTTAGAAGATATTCGACTTTAAAAATGTTCTGTACTGCTATAATTCATCAAATTTTATGCTTCAAACTTAATGAATCAAAAAATTTTGTGATGCTGTTGTACTACAGAAAATGAGGAGTATGCTTGTATACATTGGACAGGTTTTAAACAAAAGAAATTAGTAATCGTTTTTTAGCGTTTATTTTTTTCAACGTGATATACATTATACATACAATAATTATTACAAGACAAAAACAAAATGATAATTAAAATACAATTTAAACTAGATTTACATCTCTATTTCTAACAGAAGAGAGGAATAACTGAGCGTTGTAAATTGTAAGCGTCTTACAAACGAAAATACTGGATTGCATTGTTGTGGTATGAATAAATAAATTACTCCCTAAAAATGAAATTTCCTGCATTAATATTCGACCGACTGGTTCAAAAGTCGCTAGCCCCACTCTGTAAATTTCTATCCTAAATAGTAAATACAGCATTTTTATACTGTAGTGGGAGAAGAGTATAAAGTGTTGCCTATGTATTAGGCGTACAAATTTGCAATTTTAACAAATTTTTGAAATAAATGAACCTTGAAGCGTAATTACAAAGTACTTGAAATACACCTTTTATTTTAGACGGTTGCCTGCATTTTGGGCGTACACTGTGCTTATTTTTTTTATTTGGCGCCCATCGCAACGTTATACGTTAATTGCGTAAGATTATGACTTAGTATGAGTATTTTGAAATCACTATAAAAAGAAAACAGCTCTTAATTATAATTTCGACGCTCTTTATTTTGTTTTAAATGTTATTTACAATTAATAATCGAACTTCATTAACTAACAAACGCTGCTTCTGGTAAATCTTTCTAGCTTGTATTGTAAATCCACTCTTTTCATATATCACTTTTTTTTTATCCTCCAAGTAGAAAAAGTCTAGTACCTTTTTCATTCAGTATAAGCAGTTTATAACTGAACCTCACTTTGAACTGCGGATGGAGGACTACCAAAAGGCGCAAAAATGCATTTGCGCTTATGTACTGTAACATATGATTATCAGTATTATCATCGCTTTTTACTTCTTACTGAAATCAAATTCACGAACTTTCTTTTTCGATTTATTAAATACTTAATCTTTACAGTGTTTCAGGCACATCAGAACATAGATAATAAATAAGTCAAGTATAAATAAAAGTCTATAAATGTTGGGACAAACAAAAATTGAGCTAAATATTATTTAAATTCTAAACATTAATACTACCTATAAGATATTCTTCTTAAAACAACTAAGTAAGTCATATTAAGAAAATATAATTGTTCGAAAACTGGTTGGTGCCACCATATTTGTACTCTCTAAAAAATTAAGCTTCTAGGCAGGTAGCATATTTTTTCATTTACAAGAAGCCTAACGATAAAAATAATTAATTTTAAAGAAATTCAATTAAAAGACACCCGAACACTGCATCATCGTGTTCACTAAAAATACTCCAAATTATTGAACTAATTAACCTAATAATACCTAAAGCGTAATTATAGAAAAAATATGTACAGTAACCTATTCTTAAGTTTTCAGATTTCCAAAAAAAAATTAACAAAATTAAGTACATTTAGTGGTTATTACTGAAGATTTTACATATTTACGACAATTTTAATTGACACCAAAATCTGGAAATAATCAATTTAAAAGAGTACCCAAATAATTTACATACGTAAAATCTCACTTTAACTAAATAAATTTTCCAGAAATGGAGGGAATTGCAAAAGACGGTAAGATACGGTCCTATTTAAATAATCGTTCTAAGTCTGACAAATTTACTATAAATAAAGGATCGGAAGTTCGAATAGACTATCATAAAAAGGTACAATCAAACATCTAACACGTACTACTAGCTCTACAAAAAACAATCGTAAATTTGCCAGCCCATAAATTAAACAACAAACATTAACTAGATAAAATTTAGAATTATTAACGCGTTTGTTAGATTTAAGTAATTAAAAAAACTACTTTAAAACCACTAATAAGAATAAAAATTACGCTTTTCTTAGCAGAACGTATTTTAACATCAAAAAATACGTGCTTCTAAAAAAATGGACCCCCTTTATATATTCTAAATTCACACAGAGACATATTGCGCACACAACTAAATCGATTGTCTTTTTCTTTTTCAGGTCCAAACATTCATACTTAAAGATCTTCTTCGATATAATTATTATTTAAATAACAGCTATTATTCTAATACAAGATATGATTAATTTGGAAGCGACGCAACAAAAACTGTCTAGTTTGTTCAATTTGGAGTATCGGAGTAATTTCGGTTCGGTTTACCCTTCATTTGTAACAAAATAAAACATTTATGTATATTCAAAATATCTCAAAAAGCATAAAGATTTCTAACAAATGGATCAAACAGAAAACAAATGGTAAAATGAAGTGAGTGTTACATTTTGTTGTTCTAAATTAAAAATTGACGTGAATTCCAATACTCTTGGTTGAAATATGTCACTCTGCATGTAAGTACAATTTTTAAAAATATGCCGTTACAAAAATATTGTAAAATATGTATTTTACTAAATCAGTTACAACACAGGGTGTCCCACTCAAACACGCTTACTATAATAGGGGTCTTGAAACTAGAATTTAGGTTCAACTGTAAAAAAGTTAATAGGTACATTTGAAAAAATTGTTTCTGATATATTCACGCAACATCGTCGGTACGGTCATTTCGACCTTGTTGGGTCTCATCAACCGAAGACTAGCTACTGTAAGCAGCTGTTTCTTTCCCATAAATTAATTTGGAATAGTTATCAAAAAGCTGCTCCAACTTTCAAGGCCTCATTGCATTCTCTAAATATGCTAGGTGAATCAGATGAAGTTTTCAATTGCCAAAATATGCCTATTACAATAACATTTTTTTAAATTTTAAATTAGCATTTCAGTTTTTTCAGACTACAAATATCAAGAACTGTTAAGAAACTATACAGTGTGCCAGGTAGCCTTCAAAGTGTCCAACTTCTTTTTAGTAATTTACCCAAAACTGTACTTAATCTAATTTCAAAGACTCCCATATAGCTTCGAGGGATAGGTACTTTGAAAAGGTAAAAAATATTCAATTTAAATGCGACGTAAAATTTGCTAAGTAGACATTTCAAAGACAATATTTTTAAATTAGACTAATAAACACAATAAAATTCGATTAAAAATGTTAAACTAAAAATTAACTGTAAAAAAAAAGCTGTCAGACGAAAAGTGTACATAATACAATACATTATTGACTTCAATACTTAAGACTAACATTCGAGAAATTACTTTTTAAGACATAGATTTTAATATCATTATTATAATGTAGTATTTTATTGTCCCGTATAAATTCTTGTGCTTATTATTTCTAGGAATAAAATAAAATCTTAACGTTTCCAGAAAGCGAAAATAAGAAATTATATTAAAATACACTTTAAAGTAGCAGATCAACTATACCATCTTTCGTTTAATAATATTGCCTTTGATATGTGCAAAAATTGTATAACCTAAACTTTAAAAATGTATCATTTATAATACATATTTACAATTAAAATAGTAATTTTAATACGAGACTAAAAATTACACTCTAAAAATAAAAGGAACCTCTGGTCTTGCGAATTAAATAACAATATTTACAATCACGATCGATACATATCGTTGTATTAACGAAAAAAGTATTAAATTTTTTTTAAATAAATGAATCGTTGAAAATAAATTCTTTTCGTTCGATTTTACTTTCCACTAGGTGGTAAACCCGTTATTTTATTCCTGGAAGTATTACATTCAATGTGAGAAAATTGGTTTCTTTTTACGTTATAAAAGTGATATAACTTTTATTACCTTGGCTTTCGTTTATTCGCGTTAGTATTTTGTGGTCTACTAACTGATGGCTGTTGTTGACGATACATATTCGGTGGATTTCTTACTGGTAACGTTCTCGAATCGTCTAAAAAATTTCGTTTGGATTATTAGCTTAATAACGAGCATTTACCCAGGCACTTTGGTTAGCTTTTTTTGACTAATTAACGATCGGCTAAAAATTAACACAGCGACTCTTAAAAGGCTCTATTTAAAATAATTCAAGTGTTTTATGACGGGTTTTTATAAGGTGAAATCCTTATAAGACGATTAAACCTAATAGCCTTCATTAAGAGATCTGCGGATGCCGCCTTTCCAGTTTTAGCAGAAGAGGTGGTAAAAATTGCCTGTGATAGACGTGCCAACTTTATCCGCCTTATACAATGTACCCCTTTTCTTTCGATACACCACTGGCATCAGCTGTTTTGGTTAGGGTGGAGCTTAAAACAGCTAGTACACATCGAAGGTCGTCATCTCATCTCTTAAAATTTCGACTGTACATATATAAATCTGTCCTGTTTCACTATCGAAATGACATACGAAAAACGTCTATCCGAATCTGAATATTACAATCCGAATTAGCGAAAAATACTTTTCTACAAAGTGACTGTTTATCGAGGTGTATAAATAGTATACTCTACCCTCTTCAAAGGACCTAGAGCACCGAACGAAAAAAAAGAGCCAGTACACGAATTTTTGGCAGACCATAAATTTGTTCAAGCTAAAATCCTAAAGTACCTGAGCTACATTATCAAAGTTTGTGTTTTAAGCAAGCACTACAGCAGTGATAACTTGTACAATTCAAATTTTTAATTTAGATTTTGTCGACATCTTTCGTACAATCTGGCACTTTCAGTATTTTGGTAACCGTCCAACAATGTAGTTCGCTATACTCACTTGGTAATACATAAGGCATTCCTTGAAATAATGATGGAGGCAAAGTAAATCGTTGACGATCCATATGCTGTGTATCACTAGGCGTAGGTGACCTACTGTTTCTGCTAACTGGCGTATTAACACGAACATTGCCAATCTATAAATACAATTTAAAGCTTATCTACTGTCTGGGTGTCAATTTGAGGCAAAAAGCAGATGCAAACACAAAATTTTTGCTTATTAAATGCAGAATTCTTCTATCACTATTTTTTTTAAATAACCGAGAAGGCCTAGGAAGATAGTGAACACAAACTTGATAACAAAACTTGATAACAAAACAATTAACAAAAAAAAGCGACTCTTGCTTCAAAATTATAAACACTCGTAAGCCTTCTCGATAGGTTTTTGTTTTAACTAAACTATTTGACTAAACCTTATATTGTTTCTATTGCTTCAAGTTTTCTTTTGCACTTAATAAAGCAAAAATAATTTAAAAAAAGGTACTTACTGGTTTGAAGACAACCGGTGCCATAAAATTAGGTGGATATCCATAAGCAACATTTTGTGCAAGGGGCGTTTCGGGCGATGCCCTATATTGAGCAACATTTTGATTACAAAAACCGGCAATAACTGTGGTAGCAGGCGAGCTCGTTCCAGTGCTACTTTGACTAGATCCAGACACGACATTTCTCGCAGTATTAAATTTAAAACCTTTAGGTGTAGAATTTCTTTGACTCCGAGCATCGGGTTGAGATAAACCGAGCGAAATATTGTGATTAAAAGCTAGAGCTTGAGTAGAATTTGCTGGATTTGTACCAAGAGATAGTTGGTTCATATTGTGCGTAAGATGACCGAAATTTGATTGCTGTTCTTGCATTTGTCCACAATACACATTAAATGGAGGACAATTATTTGGAGTAGCAGCATTTTGCGGATAAGGTATGCTTTGAGGTAGATTTTGAACTGGAACCATCATGCCCGGATAAACTGAATTTTGATAAACCATTCCGGGGCTCTGGTACATCATCGTGTTTGGTTGATTTGAAGTAGGATATAAAACTTGCATCGGCTGATGAGAATACATGGGTATTAATTCGGCATTTTGCGGCGAAGCGTGTGGTAAGTTTGGCATACTTTGCGGCGTATGTCCATAACTATTAGCATAAGGTGGAATAAACGGACCTGTAAATAAATTAAATTAGAAATTTAAATACGGAATCTTTGCAGTTTTATTACCTGACGGCGGAGGAACAGGAACTGCAAATCTTTGTGACGGTGGAGGTGGCGGGGGCCCCGGCGCTTGTACGTTAGAAGGTGGTTGATTTTGATACACTATCATCGGTTGGTGATTCCAAAATCCCGGTTGATAACCTTGTGGCGTAGGGGTACCCGGAGGATCTGGCATAAAATAACCGCCATTTCCCACTTCTTGCATTGGTGGATCCTAAAAAATTGTTAATTAGTTTACTCTACTAATTCCCTTTGATTAAAATTTAACTCACCAGTCTTCCTTCGTAAGGAGCGTACGAAGCGTAAACAACACACGGCGGTTGATACATCGGTAAAGTATTTTCTGCAGGAGGTGGTAAATTGTTAAAATTATTTCCATAAACTGGATGATATTGTTGTACCGGTAAATTAGGAACACTTTCAGATGTCGAAAACTGTATGGTACGGTTAGTTTGCAACGGAGGCGGCGAAAATGGCAAACTGGGACTGGTGGAACTATTGGTTAAATTTGACCTTTTGTTGAGCGACGAAGACAATTTTGGACGCAATTTCTTAGGAGACGAGATCGGCTCTTTCGATAATTTTTCGGGAGCAAAACTCTTAGGCAAAGTAGGAGATCTTTCGGTATTTGAATTTAACGAGGTCGACGATCCATTCAAGTCCGGTGGATTCGAAGGGTCATAATGATACAACGAGCCGTCCACGTTTTTAACTGCTTCTCCAGTCTAAAAATATATGAAATGGTTCAATTTTAGTGTTTGTAAGTCAATAATAGAAAGTTTTTATTAATATAATATTTGTAATTAAAAGTGTAGATATACGAGTATTTATACTGGGTGTAAACTAAATGAGAATCGCCCCGAGAACTTAAATTTAAACGCTCTACTACTTGACGATTGTAGCCTGAACTCTGAGAATTGTATATCCCCTCGCACTAACTGGAACCTGAAATTAAACATCATAAAGCGATGCACTTCATTCAACTTGGCGCATCTGAAGGGCCATCGTTGAATAGTAGTCAAGTGTTAGCCCACTTTGGATCTGATCGGAAATTATGAAAATTTTTGATTATTATATTAATTAAAAAGAGTTGTCTTGGAAATCCCACATTTTTAGGTGGTTATGGTTCATGGCTTGAACAATGTTCTCAAAAAATATTATAAAGCAAACTCTTCTTTTTAAAAGGGGTCATCCTGATTTGGTTTTTTACACCCAGTACAGTAGTGCTTCTCGACTACAATTACTGTTCAATTTACAAATAAAACAGAAGCGTGTAGAGATATTTGAAAAGAGGCTACGCTTAGTAAGGACAAAAGTGTACTACTAAGTACAGGAAAAAATTTAGAAACACTACTGTTTACTACAACAAATTACAATAATATGCTACAAATTGTAATTACAAATATGTACGCGCATTTACCAATAATTATTTTAAACAATTTAGGTATCACATAATACCTAGTGAAAGACGATAGGCAGACATTCTAAATAAAAAATTGAAGTATTCACACACCTTCTCATCGTCAACATTGACTTTAAGTTATTCTCAAATTAAACATTTTATATTCAAATATCTATTAGGAAAAGAATTTCTCTCGAACTTCAATTTAAGCTTCGTGTCATTGCGTTAAAATTACTACTATATTTTCATATTAAATTAGAATTAGTTTTAATAATTCAGTAAAACTAGACTTTCACGTGGATAGCGGTCGTGCACGCAAGAATCGGTCTAAAACCTGCACTCTAATAATGTACTGAAAATGAATGAATGAAAAACTCGTATTTTTCTGCTCTTGCGCTAATTGTGTGTCTTTGAGTAGGGACAAAAAATATATTTTTCTTATAATTTTCCACACTACCTACAGTAGATTTACAGTTACAGATAAATTAAAATGACTAGAAGTGACTTTTTAGTGAAACTTTGCTCAGAAATATTTACTAAAAGTCCACTAAAATTAGATCACGAGAAAGCTATCATTTTCGTCTTTTTGAAATTTCGCTAATATAATTATTACAACTAAATTACTGTAAATGTTTCCGTAAGAACAGATTTAATGCGATTTTCTGACAAATCCCATTTTAAGGAATAGCACTGCCATCAACAGTTGATTACCTCATCCTGTAATAAAAGTTTGTAGTAATAGGTGTTAATACAAGAATTCTCAGTAACAAAGTTTTAGAGCAGCTAAAAAAGGCAAAATCTAAACCTTCCACCTTTAATTAGGCCCTTATTAATATACCTACTCGACGTAATTTGTTAAACGATTTGACACTCCTCAAAAAAATGTTCTTTAAAGCTACTCAGTAGCACTCCTAATAGTATTGAAATATCTGATTGTACTGTTTATTTCTCGATATTCCGGAACGACTTCTTGGCTTTACTTACGGTAAGGCGGTTAAAAAGTGTTATAAATTTAATTTGCAATGCCATCTTAGACATTTTTGTTCAAAATTTTACTTCTTTTCTTTAAGGTAGTACTACCGATACCACAAGTGTCAAATGTGTGCTTACTATAATTTGACTTCCGTCGTATTTATATTTGGCAACGCCGCGTAAAAGCAAAAGAGACAAAAAATACCTTTCAGGTTATCGGTTTGACATGTAATGTTTGTTTACTAATGAAATGTCTGAATCAAACTTATTAAATGGTACAAAACGAATATTTATTGGAAAAATAAAAGAGTCACTGAAAAAAGGTATAAAAAATGTGAAATAAGTAGCATTAGCCGTATTCTGTACATATTTAAATTTCGCGCGCGTCTAACCTTCTTGGCGGCGTTGCCACATGTAAGTTTTTTCTTAATTATTTATTAATTACTCTTACCACGAGCTCTAAAGTTAAGGTTTTATTAATACAGAAAATTCAATTCATTTTTTTCTTTCTATTGATACCAATTTCATAAAAATCTGAACGTCCAATTTTGTGAAATAAAATAAAATCTGTGATTTCCCATAAGGATCAATGTTAAAGGCAAAAATTTTTAAATATTTTTATCTTTTTTTCAGTTCTCTGTAGGCCTCCAAAAATTTAACTGGTTAATTATGATATTATAATGTACCAATACGCTAAGTTTCATTAAATTCTGAACGTCAATTCTAAAACCGGTAGTACTACCTTAATTATTCCAGGTAAAATTTTGAACAAATGTCTCAGATGACTTTGAAAGTTCAATTTATAGCCCTTTTCAACTGGTTTACCGTAAGCATCCGTAAGTAAAGCCAATCCGTCATTACGGAATAGCGCGAGACCTACAGTACACTATCTAACTTCTCTAGAATATTAGAGAAGTTCAGTAGCGCATATTTTTCCAACTTCCCCAGAAAAGACGAAAAATGAACCTTACCACGACTTCGGCCTAAGAAAACCTTTAAGCAGGTCCTTATTGTACCTGATATAATAGGCTAAATGACTGTGATTTCTCAAATTTTCGAAAAAGAAGCTTTAGAAGTTCAGTAATGATTTCAATTACGTTGAAATACCCAAAATACATTTCTTTAACTTCTTCTAGAAAGGTCGAAGCGTGGTAGATACGACTTGACTTTGCCTTCAAACTATCTAATGCCTAACTTACTACCGTGTCTTCAAGTTTTGAAAAAGAGGCTGTAGAAGTTTACGAGCGTGCACATCAATATAGGAATAATCAGCAGACAAAAATAGAAGAAAGTACAACAAAAGCCATTTTCATGGTAATAATAACTTCAAAAATTTGAGTCAATAACATAATATCAAAAGTTGCCATTTCCACATTTTTTAATACGTTAATACATCAAATGAATGAAAACCGATCGCTTCTACTTTATAATTGAGAATACAGTGGGAGACAGTTACTTTTTCCAGTGATCTGATTTATGACTGAGTTTTGTTTGCAAAAACAGAAACAAATTTTAAGTTTCTCATACAAAACTGAAACTCTGCCTCCACTAAACAGACTGAAAATAAGTTGCAGTTGTGGTTTTGTTTTAAACCATTTCCCCTACACGGAGTACAAAGACAGAAATATTTCTGATTTTAGAAACTCGAGTCGCTGTGCTGTCAAAATAAACAGTCTCTGCTTTGTTGCAGTTTTGTCCGCTTGGAGGAAGTCCGCCTTTACTAAGAAATTCGCTGAAAAACTTGGCGAGAATCATTTTCTAACAGTTGACTAAACTATACTAATTTTGGTAAATTTAGTGCTTCTAAATCGGCTATCTAATTTCTGCAATTTTTAATTATTAACTGTAAATCTATTTTAGATATTGGGCGCATTCGGGAAATTATAGACAGTTCCCTGAACGCGCCCCCATTGTTAGAAATGATAACTACCTACTCGTTGAAATGTCTTAAATTCGAACACTTACGGCAGGCTTCAGACACGGTGATTACTAGCAGATAGTTACTCTGTCTGAAGACTGCCGTAAAAGCTATTTTAAAGACAGAATTTGCGTAGAGCAAAGTTGCAGTGTTGCAGCGCAGAAAAAAATAACTCGATCTTTTCATTTTAAGTATATTTAATAAGATGCTTCGGGGGTTTTAGGTCGATTCATGTGTATTCGACCGCAATCCAAGCTAATATAGACCACGAACCTAGTTTTACCGAACTTAAGGGAGAGAACATTTTAATCAAATCATTATGCTAAAGAAACCCAAAAAAATTGGGAGAAAAAATAAACGGGAAAGTCTAGGTTCTTTTACAAACCTGGGGATTTATGATAACACTTCCTTTAGGGACATTATGAATGTCACTTACGGCCCACATTAATTGAGTTTCGTTCGTATCTTTTTCGAGAGCCGGTGTCGAAGGTTCACTCGTACTAATGCAAATACTGCTATTGACAGAGTCTTGACGAATAGACTCTCCTGATGGATTTGGAGTAGAAGTAGGAGAAGGAGTTATAGATTCCGATATTAAAGATTGAGATTTATATCCCGAACTCGAAGGACTTAATCTCCATGATACATTACTTGCTCCCGAATCTACAATTTTTAAAATATGAGTCAAATCATCAGAAAACTTTTTTGTTAAAGCCATCGCAAAGTAAAGAAACAACAAACAAGCCAATATTAAGCGTTAAAGTAAAATAATTTTTCAATTCAAGCAGCGAAAATTGAGAAAGAAAGATTAACAAAATAAAAAGTATTGTGCAAGCGTTTTTGGCATTTACATCAAATTAGTGCGTATGTTCAACAATACACCACCAACCTTGTTTTGTAAGCAATCGCGCTCCTGCACTATGTGTCGATAAAACGCTATCACCACGAGTAAGTACAGAAACACCACCATATCCTCCAAAACTATAGCTCTTAGCAACACATGGTCGTGGCATATCACCTCTAGTTTCTACCGATTGTACCTACGTACATTAAAATAAATAATTATTAAAAGAATTAATTACAGAATTATATTATTTTAAATTATAATTTTATGATAACACAGAATGCGAAAAATGTATTAGAATTATTACATTATAAAAGACTTCATGTACCAGAAAATAAATTCGTTACTCATTCTCATTATTATTTAGCGACTATTTAGGAAAGTCAACGATACCATATATCGTTATAGTTTTAATTTTACCTCATTTGATAGACCAAGTTATAATTGTTCTTTAATTGCTTTGTTTTTGTCTTACCACTTGGCAACTAAATACACAGACATCTCCTTATAAGAGAGCCAAACTAGTTTTAAACCAGCAACCCGCTAATACTCCTTCGATTTTTATTCGTACATGTTTAGGTATCAAATAGATTATCTTATAATCAACAAGTCTGAGAAGATTAGAAGATTAAAGATGGCTATATAATAAGAGTTTTGGTATCGATCCATCTTAATAAGCTCGAGTACCAAGTTGTGCATGGATTCATCATCCTCTCTCCTGTCGTAATAAATGTGTGGCGCCTTGCACGACGTCTTCAGGCATGCTTTAGGCTTGACAACTGCACCAACCCGCGCTTTCGCCACTTCACCAGCCCCAAGTTGTACCGGTGACCACCATTACGCAAGAAATCGAATTGTCATCATAAATCTGTTGTTCTATCTATCACATGACTTCAGAATTGAGTGTTGGAAAGAAATACTGTACTTAAAATTCTTCTTCTTTACGTGCCTCACCTTGAGCAGAGCGCAGGTATGAGTAGGTATGTAGTCTTACTCTCATTAGTTTGCCTCGTTGCCTTCAGAGATTTTAATAATTTTTATTTACGAGTACAGCAAAGTGTGTGCAAGAGAAGTAGCACGTATCTTTGTGATAATGAAGACAAATTTCTTAAAAGTCTTGAAAAAGAAGAGCCGAAGAAATTTTGGACACATTTTTATAACTTGCGATGAACTCCAACTCCACAATTTTACTTAAAAATCCACAAGAACAAGCACCTATTGAGACAGAGACCTTTCTCTTTCACAAAAATCAAAACAGTTGCGTCAGCAGACAAGATAAGAGATTCGTGTTTAGGAATTGAAAAGGCGTTATTTCTCTGAATTTTCCCACCGTTTAGAAAAATATTCCAATATATGTTAAATGAAAATTTCAGTTCTATTCAAGACGATCAGCGCCCTCATACTGCAGCTTTAACGATGGTACCACTCAGTCGGATCTTTAGATAAATCCACTGACCACACAAGCCGAACTTAGCAGCGTTCGACCACTACTTATTTGGACAGCCGAAGTAATTTTTAGGTCAAAAATTCAACAAAACTAACGAGATTACTCAAGCTGTGAAGCTTTGACAGTGGAATTAAGAAGTTTCCACAACGAAAGAACAAATGCGTGCAGCTGAGAAGAACTATACTAAAAAGCTAATATAGTCTATTCCAAAGGGTTAGGTCGCTACATCACGAGTACAACCAAATGCAGTTTCCAGTTTGTAAATTGTGCTTTTCTTTCGAGCTTTTATCATGTAAAAAGAGTCGTGACGTTTGGTATTAAGATGGACAAGAATTGTATCTCTCTTGACTCTCTTCGATACATCTTGAATGATAAAAGAGGCTCACCTTATAAATGGCGCTTTTGTATTTCAACTATCAAACTCGTTGTTTGGATGAATTGGATGTAATAGACTTTGATGGTTGTAAATAAAATTTATAGATACGAATTACTGTTTACATTTAAACCACCGTCGAAGTGTGCAAAACGAACAGGTACAGTAGACAAAAAAAATTCCGCTACCGTTTCTAGTATACAGGACGATTCATCAAAGCGGATGGCGCTGTTAATATTAGCGATACAGAACCAGAGTAAACACGCAAGTTGCTCCTTTTCAATGTTTCCCTCAATCTTCTAAAAATATTTATAAAAGATATAGGGCTTACAGAGCCAGGTATTAATTCATTTCTTTAATGAAATACTACACGTTGTGGGATCGTACACTCAAATCCACTTAATATGTCGTTATACAGGGTGAGTCTACATGTAAATTTAAGATAAAAATAACAATAGTTGTTATGCAATTGCCACTTGTTTTCGAAATACAGCATTTTTGATGTTTTAGTAATTAGTGGCCGAGTTCAATTTTTAAGTAGGCTCATGTTATGGCAAATAATAATGTAGCGGTGGTCCTCTTAGCTGGCCGCCAAGGTCTCACCTCACATCATTAGATTTTTGTTTGCGAGACTGATTAAAAAGTGAGGTATAAAAAGTGAACGTAGACCGTCAAGGGGTATTTTGAATGCTGCAACTCGCATAAACAAACGACGAGAAGAACTCTGGAGAGCAACAGGTGCTGTCCGTAGACGAGTCAAAGTCTAGTCGTGGAGGTATACTTGAAACTTTATATTCGAAGACAAGTGAAAATCGGATGACAACCTTCGGGTTTGTCTTATATTTACGTGTAGAGTGTAGAATAAGCTCTTAAGCTACAGTTACACTAGAGATTTATATCATGATAGATATCTCAGAGATCAATATACAGGGTGTATCAAATTTCGTGTTAAGTACAGGGATCTCGCTTATTAGCGTAGATAGAGAGTTGGTTAAATAGACAAAAACGATCCTCGAGTTATGCCTACACTAAATCAAAAAACAAAATTTACCCTCTCTATAACGTTTCTGAAATATGGCGGAAAATAGCGAAATTTGCATTTTTAATTTTTGGCTCTAAAATCGTTATTTTAAAAATTTTTAGAAACTGAAAAGACTTTTTCAAAGGAACTTTTTCTGCTCTTTCAGACGATGTCAACGAATTTTCGCTATCATTATTACTTTACTGTATATTGATACCAACTTTTGTTTTTCATATGGGAGCCATTTAAAAATTTTATGTCATCGGATAGAGAAAAAAATGCTGATTTCAAAAATGTATATTATGTCCATAAACTAACCACAAATAATAAATTCAAAATTAAAATAATAGAATATTTTATTTAAAACTGAATTTTAATTTATAAATAGCAATATCCGTGAAAAACAATTGAATATGTTTTATAAAAAACAATTTATATGTGCTTCATTTGTTTTCCTGCAAATGTTTATAGAAATTTACTTATAATTATTTGGGTTATTTTTGGTGATTTTTTTATCAAAAATTTTATAGACATATTATACATTTTTGAAATCAGCAATTTTTTCTCTATTCGATGACATAAATTTTTTAAATGGCTCCCATATGAAAAACAAAAGTTGGTATCAATATACAGTAAAGTAATAATGATAGCGAAAATTCGTTAACATCGTCTGAAAGAGCAGAAAAAGTTCCTTTGAGAAATTTTTTTCCGTTTCTAAAAATTTTTACAAATAACGATTTTAGAGCCAAAAATTAAAAATGCAAATTTCGCTATTTTTCGCCATATTTCAGAAACGTTATGGAGGGGGTAAATTTTGTTTTTTGATTTAGTGTAGGCATAACGCGAGGATCGTTTTTGTCCATTTAACCAACTTTCTATCTACGCTATTAAGCGAGATCCCTGTACTTAACACGAAATTTGATACAGCCTGTATAGTATAGATATATCGAACATATAAATAGATCTCTGATAGTTTCTGTCATCAAGGTTTACACTTAATATAATTTATCTCCGAGAGAAATGTATTAAAATAAATCTCAAGTGTAACTGCAGCTTTAGGGCCGATTGTACATTCGAAGCTTAAACCTAAGTTCAACCTACCTTATCATTGATCATTGACAACAGTCATGTCAATGTGAAAGACCATTGTCAATGAACAATCTTACGGCCGGTTTAACTTACACTTAAGTGTAGATTGTACAATTCGCCCTTAGAGTTTGGTGCGTTCCTTCTGACCCACTCTGTGTAGTTATCGAGTTATTCGATTCTTTTATACAATTTTTAAACTTCCCCTGAACAATTTGTATGTTCAAAATCTGAAACACTCGATTTCTCTTTTTGTTTCTGTTAATCTGGGGGATGGATAACACAATCTACATATTATGGAGTTGAATAACTACTACAAGGTGTTCAAAACTATAGGTTCAATGATTAATTACATTAAGTTCAAATTGAAATTCGAGTACATAATTTCATTTTGCAAATTCAACACCTTAGGGATGGTATTCTGTAAAATCTGTTAAGGTAGTACTACCGATAGACAAGTGTCAAATGTGTGCTTACTGTAATTTGACTTCCGTCGCATTTATATTTGGCAACGCCGCGTAAAAGCAAAAGAGACAAAAAATACCTTTCAGGTTATCGGTTTGACATGTAATGTTTGTTTACTAATGAATTAAATGGTACAAAACTAATATTTCATTGGAAAAATAAAAGAGTCACTGAAAAAAGGTATAAAAAAATGTGAAACAAGTAGCATTAGCCGTATTCTGTACATATTTAAATTTCGCGCGCGTCTAACCTTCTTGACGGCGTTGCCACATGTAAGTTTTTTTTAGGTATTTATTAATTACTCTTGTCACGAGCTCTAAAGTTAAGGTTTTATTAATACAGAAAATTCAATTAATTTTTTTCTTTGTATTGATACCAATTTCATAAAAATCTGAACGTCCAATTTTGTGAAATAAAATAAAATCTGTGATTTCCCATAAGGATCAATGTTAAAGGCAAAATTTTTTAAATATTTTTATCTTTTTTTCAGTTCTCTGTAGGCCTCCAAAAATTTAACTGGTTAATTATGATATTATAATGTACCAATATGCCAAGTTTCATTAAATTCGGAACGTCAATTCTAAAACCGGTAGTACTACCTTAATTTTAACGCCTGATAAATTGTTTATTTTTAAAGGTCTGTTCACAAGTTAATAATTTGACAGGTTTTCATTATTTAACAACTCGTCAAAATATTAATTTGTGAACAGAGCTTTAAAAATAAACAATTTAACATGCGTTAAAATTAACGGATTTTACAGAATACCACTTTTTATTTCCTTATCACCAGATTATACATCACTCATATTCAACAGGACATAGCGAGACGTCTCGTTATGAAGATACAAATTTTTAAGAAAAGAAAAATTGAAAATGACTCATCCGCCAATTTAAAAGAGTAATAATATGTAATGTGCGTACTCTTGAGTATACGCAGTTCGACAACGTGTATTACTAACCTTATAAAAAATATGCTTTTCATTTTAAATGCTTTTCATACAAAATAATTGAACACCCTGTATATTTGTCGATATTTTTACGACATCGAAAAAACTATAAGAAGGAACTTACCTATTCCAACTTGTTCTGTATCTCTAATATTAACAGAGCTACCTATTATTTATCACACTTCGGTGTATCGTCAATCATCATCTCCTATACTAGACTGTACATCCGATTATAACCACTCGTTGGTTCTCAAACTCATCGGATCGCCCTTAATAATTACCTTCAATAGCCTTCCAGTGTGCCTTTCTGGATGAAGAAGGCGAAAACGAGATGAAGCATCACTATCGGTACTTGACCAAGGAACTTCGGACCAACCAAATTCTTCGGCCGAACCAAAGTCTTGCATCTAAAAATGTTAAACGTTAAAAAATTTCATTCGAGAACATTTACCAATTGTAAAATAGGTTTGTAAATTTCTAAAACTATCATTTAATTACCGAAAAAAGTTTATAATGTTAATGACATAAAATCCGAAGGTTTTAAGTCGTTTTGAGGCAGCTTTTCAAGTTTAATGAAAAGCTCTAAACCGTATTTGCCGGTCGAGTTCCACGGTTTCTATAACCCCTCTTTTATTTTAGATAAAGAATTTATTTTATTTCTTTACATTAAAAAGTTCCGCCATTATTTGGTAAAACAAACCTCTCGAAGGCTGCAGCATTTCGAGAAAGTTAAGTTTTGAGATGGTATTCGGAAATACTACGTTTAGAATGAGATCAAAGACGTCTTTTCCTTAAACTTGAGACATAAAAAATAATTTTTGACTTTGAATTTTTTTTTAATTTCGCCCAAAGCGTTGTGTTTATATTGCGGCTTTTTAACAATAAATCGTTTTTGAATTTTCAAATTAGACGAAGTTTTTTTTTAATTTTACAAAAGAATTTTCTAAACATCAAAATAACACAATCAGGTCAAGTTTTCCCGTTAAAATTAGAAGTGGAACTATATTGTCGTTTTACCTTGTTTTCAATAATTTTCAACTCTGCACAAAACGAGAACAATGTGATACAAATGCCCAGACAAATAATAAATTACAGTTAGTTACATTCCGCTTTGTGTCCAATGCATTATAAACTCGGAATTTTGACAATAATATTAAAATTTACAAACCTCTTTATTGAATATTCTTCTTTTCACCTTGAGATATTCTTCCTCTCGTTCTTCAAAGCTCTTACTTCTACGATTTTCTAAACCTGAATGCCTATCTGGAGACTTAAAATTATAATCGTCTAAGCTATTATTTTCGCGCTTAAGAATTGATCTTTGTGGCTCTTCGATAAAATCTAATTCGTCTTTTATGTATCTCGAAAATGGCGTTTCGGGGATACGAGTGGCAGGCGTCTTACTCACTACTACACATTTTGCGGATCCATCGATGTTATGCTCCATTCCGAAATGAGCAGCAACACGATGAATGCACATTCTCTGATAACTTGTCATGGGTGGAAATTTTATATTATTTCTCCTAAAAAATTAATACAAATAAATATAGATTTGGGGGACCCGGTGGCAACGGATTTGATATTTGATTACTGGCAAATACAGTAAATTAAAAAATAATTGGATAGCGTTTCGAGAGAGTAATATAGGGATAGGACAAATTTCAGTAACGAAATCCGTGGCCACTAGATAGTTCCAACTTACGTTGAATCATTGGCAAGACTGACTAGCTCCGTTTCAATCCTCAACATAAAAGCACGATCTTTGGGATTTTTGTTAACAGTTTCGGCAATAAAAAGTTCCAAATGAGCTCCGGAAGCATCTGTATATTGTAGTTCGGTACTACTAACTAAAAATAACTAAATTACTAAAAGAAACATTTTTTTTTCTATTTACCTCTACTTAAGCACGGCGAATTAGAAATACTGCCCTCGAAACTACCCTGTGACGAACTCTGATGGCGTAATTTATTACGAACGCTTTTATGAACTGATAGATTATTATTGTTAAAATGATTTGTCATGCACTTGGTGCACGTCGGCTTAGGACAATCACAAGTCGCTCTTTCATTTTTAAAACTCCTCCTACAGGAAGAACTTTTCGATTGACTAGATGTCTCGTTATTATCACATTTACATGAACAGGTACTCTCAGCATCGTGACAAGGATGTTTGGTCACGTCGTGGCAACATCTTACTCTATCGATACAACCATTATCTCGATTACTCGCTTGATTACAAACTTGCAACTTCGCACCATCAGCGTGCTCTACGAAGTTAGGAGATACACTTTGAGGCGAAGATCTGCATTTCGGGGAAGGAACTAATGTCGATGTTGGTGAACCTAACGAAGATGCGCGACACGGCGAATTGCCCCTAGATATCGATGGACTCAAAACTAACAGAGGCGTCGGAGAAGATTTAGACGAAGGACTAAGTTTGATGCTCGGCGAGGTGCAAAACGATTGTATCGGTTCTGGTGGCGGCGAAGTTTCTTCTCGCATCGCATCGCTACGTCCGAGTACTTTCAATTTTGAATTGGTCTGAAAATTTATTAATTATCGCATAGGATTTCGAGGTTTTTCAAAATTATTCACCCTTCCTCTGTTTTGAGATGGAGATTGGTTTTCTGGCGGGCCTTCCATTATTTTGCTTCTTTGATACATGATTCAGTTTAGGTGTAACCTCTCCTCAATCGCCAATGTCTAAATAATTTTTTCAAATTATATTTTTTAATGGTACAATATTATGTATAGAGTGGTTCAGGTTTTATCCCCAAACTTGTAAAAGTATTCACTTGGCCGCCATGATTCGTAAAAATATAAGTTACGTGTCTCTCGCCCGCTTGCTAAGAAAGATACAGGGTCCTAAAGTTTAAAGAAAACACAGTTTTACCATAATTTTTAAAAGCTGAAATTTCAACAAATTTTTTTTACGAAAGTGGAAGTTATAACTTATACTTTTCCGAAACAGACGACGAGACGACTTCCCACATATGTATTAAATGTGATTGTCAAGTTGGCACAAAAGACCTTTCGATTAAATATTTAGTAAAAAAAAATTTAATTGAACTTATATTTCAAATTACGAAGAATCTAATAAAAAGAATATAGCCACTTTCAATAAAAAGTTTTGTAGCGCATCCTTGACATAAATGTCAAGACTGTAACTTCGGCCTAATGTCGGATAGTGTAAAAATAAATTTTTCACAAATTTATCTACCTTATTCGCGATTATTTGGTGCTGTAAAGCTAAGACTTATTTATATAGTTCATTATTCAGAATAAAATATCCTTTCCAATAAAAAACAAAAAATATGTGTTCCCATTTAAAATAAAAAAGTTGGAATTTTGAGAACCGCTGGCCAAAACAAAAAATTGCTTCTTTCTTCATTCGTTGATATTCTCTTATAAAATAGTATTTGTCTAATCTAAGCAACCTCGTAGCTATTATAATTCTCGTGATAGCAAAGGTAGACAATTAAAATTGACAACCCTGTATTAATATGTATAGTTTTCCTTGATTGTTCATTTTCCAATATTTTATTCGAAAACAACTTTAAAAGAATTTTTGTACTCAAGCACTACTAATTGATTTATAAACCTTTTATAAAGCAAAACAATAAAATAAGAAGAATAACACTAATAAGTTAATTTTAATTTATAATGGAAAATATAATAATTTACGTTAACTTTTGCTGTGATGCTAACACTTCGAAACTCAATCTCAGAATGAATTAAACTTAAAATACACGTGGCAATGACTGATGACTGTTATCCACTCCTATTTTCAAAATGACTATCAACATCGAATAATACTCAAACTACTCGCTCTCACGAGAAATACATCTTACAGGTATCATAACTATAGTTGAAAATCTTATGAACAGTCCACCGTGCCCCTGAAAAATCATTTTTATCTAAATTATTTTTTCATTAATTTCATTTTAAGTAATTTCGTGCATTTTTTAGTAATATCCGTTTTAAGTGTAAACTTTTTCGAGGACACGGTTCATAAAGTTTTCCACTACCTATAAACTCGTATAGAATTATATGATTTATTTCATTCCATTATTTTTAAGCTCTATGTATAAAAAATAAGAACACTTTCCTGAAACGTTTTTTTAAATAAAATAGCTAAAGCAGTTGCAGATGAATTATCAAAATTTAGGTAAACTCTTTCAAAACTGCACTACTTTTCCTAAACAGCGAAATATCTCGTAGTACCTATATGTAAATACAAAAAATCACCCTGTATGTATATGTTTTGAAAAATTTCGTAATCATTTAAAAACAACAGATATGTTACCCAAAAATGGAAGATACAACACATTCAAAGCCAAAAAATTAACGAGCTCGGAAACATCGTTATTGGAGCCTTAAAGATTTAGCGAAATATGAGGAATGCTGAAAATAACGCGAAGTGACAAAAATCAGAAGATACAGACACGGAAAACAAAAACTAGGTCGACAAAAAAGAAGCTGTATAGCATGGTATGATCAGACGATAATATATGGACCTGGACAACAGAAAAAGATACAAAGAGAGCAGGGAAATCACCTAAAAGATGGGTCGACAACATTAGAAATCTAGAACCACCTACTAGTAGGAAAACATTGGTACGATTGGCACACAACCCTAAATAATATAGAAGAGCCCTTCTACAGAAATGAATCACAAAAATCTGAACGAGTATCCTAAACCTTCTACTATTTTCCCAAGAAACAACGTTTCATAGTATTAGACAAAATTATTTGTAATCTTAAACTGCATACTATTGCCTATTTTTATTAACAACAAATTCATTAACTTTTTCAAAACTCGTAAAACCATTCAGATTTCCAAGCCGTTACGGCTAGAACTCGTCGTCTATCTTTACAATTTTTCAGAAAGGCGTCCTGAATAATGCGGTCAGCCGCAAGGTTCTTTTCTCGTTACAGTTACAGCCAAAAAAAGAGCAAGTGCCGAACTTTTGGGACACACTTTATAAAAACTGTAAAAGATCATAAAGCAATAGCGAGCTCGTAATAGTCGATTTTAAATTTTTTTAAAACATCAAAAACTAAAGAGAAAAACTATTTCAAGATACATACATAACTAACTAACTTTTGGTAAATTCATCGAGAACAACTACAGTAAGATTTAGATTTTAGAGATTTCTTCAACAATTTGCAAACTTACCTATGCATCGTTAATAATTAGTGAATGGCCAGCAATTCGCTAAATTTCCATTCAAAATGTTGTAGATAACGCAGATAGACCTGAAACAAAATTCATGAATAAATAAGCCATTTTCGTAAATATTACAAATATTAGACAATTAATTACTATTTAATAGCTATTTGTGTATCTAGAGCGCAAAGTGATACTTTGTCGCTCGTAAAAGCGGAGGGCGACAATCCTTTAGAGCGACAAAGACACTTTGTACTGGAGATGCACACATAATTTTTTCTACAATTGCCAAAAAAGTTAAAAAAAATCTAAAAATTACTCGGAAAATGTATTACTAGTTAATTTTGATCAAAAATCAATTTTTATTTACAGTACAGCCTCTATAATTCGGACACACTTTAATGTAATCAGTTTCCTTCCACTGTTCGAACAGTTTTAAAATTTTGGCCTCTGTAATCCGGACATACTCTTTGAAATATTAGTGGTAAGCTAAATATATTATATGACTGCTCTTTATGAGCTTGTTATCACTATCAGTGTTATGAATATACAAATAGAACAGAGTAGGTACGATCACGTCATTGCATGTTTGTTAATGCTTCAGAATGGCTGCAAATAAGCGTTCCCACAAAACTCTCACCCTTAGTGACAGGTGTAAAATATTAGATGAGCTTGAAAAAGGAATGAGCATTCGGCAAGTTTCTCGAAACTTTAAGATTCCCAAATCAACAATAGCTGATATTAAAACAAATGAACTAAAACGTTTTTGACATTTTTTGGCATATCTCAAAAACCACAAGAGATAATAGAAGTTTTATTTAACATTTTTGTTTCTGAATCCCATACGTAACTTTCATCTCATTTAACCATCATTGTATCTCTTACAATTTTCGAGATCCTCATGCTTATCAAGCTTAGCCGGGACACCCTGTATATGTGTATATGTATTTAATAATAAAAGGTACATAATATAGGTACTACATACATCCTATGAGAATACCTTGCTAATCCGGACACCTCGCAAATTCGGTTTTATTGAAAACTATATCTGTCCGGACTAGAGAGGCTGTATTGTATATTATTAAATAAAAACAAACATGTTTTTATTCGATTATAGTAATTTAAATTTAAATTTAAATAAATAATAATTTAGGTATACGCACCAAATTTAAAATCAAGCAATCGGTACAGTTCTACTTTGCGCTCGTCTCCCATGGCAACGAGCGGCAATGTATTTTGCGCTTGCTGTCATGAGAGACGAGCGGCAATTTGTTTGTTATGATTGCTCATCGGGAAACGTCAACTTTGCGATGACAAAAGCAAGCGCAAAAGCCTGCTTTTCATAGCGATTGTAGGAAAATTTGATTATTAGGATTATGCTGGAGAGTATCGTCTCCTATTAATTACACTCCAAAAATATTACATAATATAGTTCATTCGGTATAACTTATTCGAAACTTATTAGTCACATGATCAACTTTTGTCGGGAAGCTTTCCACTTATAAAAACCTTTCTAGCATTTCCTAAAAAATTTCCAGTGTAAGGTGATTGAAGCATTCGAGATGCATCATAGACCAATTAAGCAGTTCTGCAGCGGCTGAACAAAGAAATAGAGATGTGCTCAAAACCGTCAAGAGAAGAAACTTAAGAACTTTGGCAAAGTAATGAAAAATCAGAAATACGAGTTACTCCATATATCATCATTCGAGATAAAATAGAAGAAAGACGTGGTCCGGGTCTAAATCGTCGTAGAGCTTCTTGGCTCAAGAACCTCCGCCACTGTTAGCGGTCACTGTATACAATTATTTATTGTTCATATTTATATTCACCCCCTACAGGGTGTTAAAAAACATGGTTTGCGAATTTAAGGAGAGGGAACAGTATGACCCAAAAGAAGAAAAAAAATCTTACAGAATATGGGTCCGCAAATGAACGGCTTCGGAGATACAGAGAATTATTTCTTTTTGCGGTTCCAGAACGATGGTGCTCCAGCTCAATTGCCGTTAGAGAGCATTTACACAGAACTTTTGGTCGAAGATGGATACAAAGGGGCGGATTTGAATCATGACCTGCAAGATCGCGCGATTTAAACACCTTCGATTTTTCTCTTTTGAAATATTAGAAAACTTTAGTGCACGCTATGCATGTAAATGACCTCGAGGAGCTGCAACAACGAGTAGATCAAGAATGTTCCAGAATTCAAGCCAATGTTGAGATTTTCGAAACAGTTCGAAGGTCCTTACGACAATATTCCAAGAGACTTCGACAGAACTTCCTCGAGTTGTCTCGCACTTACAGTCCAGTTTTACATTATTTAAGTTTCTATTTGACAATCTGCCCAGCTATGCCGAATTCCAGCCGCGGACAATCCTAAGTTTTAACTTGGAAGAAAAAATATTCTCCATTGATTTTTGAAAACTACTCCGATTTTTCTATTTTTTTAACATGTGATGGGAACACTTGTAATAGTAGGTATGTACTATGAGGAAATAGGATTATGATATTATTTATTATTATGGTCTTAAAACCAAACAAGTGGTTAAAAGAAGTCAGTGCCAGTGCCGCACGATCTATTTGACCTGGCGCGGCACTCGATACACTCGATGCAATAAGTACGACACCAAGTGTTCAATGCATCAATGGATGTCACAAACCTGCACTAAATCGCTCAATGGAGTTTAAATTTTGTACCGCTGTTGCACTTTTATTGCCAACGGAATTCGCTATAAGTAAACGTAACAAAATTTGACAAAGGAAACACAAGAGATTGACCTATTTAGTAGGTTCAGTAGAAAGCCCTTCCCTAATTCAATATCTTTGCATAAACTTTTTATCAAAATCTGATCCGCTGCTTTGCGTTCACTTGAACGAAAAAGTCGTAAATGAAAATGCTCGAAGAAGTTTTGAAACTCGAGGATAAAAAAGGAGCCTGCTCAAAATTGCACTTTGGAGAGAATATACGCTTTCTCTGGTTTGTACGATAAAACAAATAATAGCGCTCTTTTCTCTACAGAAACAGAGACGCTACGTCTCGCCTCTAATCCTTGTAGCCAATTTCAAAAGTTGAGTGCACCCCAGCTCGGGTTATTGTTACTTATAGAAGTGAAGGGAAGTCCTCAATACAACCAATACGACGCGTGAATACCGAAACTTGAGCAAACTGAAACTTCGTCATACCAACGTAATAAAAGAAAAAATTTAAAAAACTTTTTCCTTAAAAAATAAAATGTTCTCAATTGGAATTGGAGCTGTTACGAAGATAATGCCCAATGAGGGTTAATAAAATTGTAACTAAAACGTGCGCGAAAAGATTTTTCCTACGACGTGGAGTTTTCCTTTGACGCGAGTTCATTTTTTTATGTAAAATTAAAAATTTTCTCGTATAATTAAAGTGTACTGCCCCCCAAACTAATTGGCGAATAATTGAAACAAGTTACGCCGCGCCGTCGACTACATAAACAGGTTAAACATGAGTTATCGATCTTCATCCAGTGGCCTAATTCGAAACTCGGCGAATCCGATCCCGTAAAGCAGCGTCGCGTCCCTTCTCGCTGTTGCTCACAAATAACCCGATCACGACGTGATAGTAAAATGTTCTGCTTTATAGAAATAGCAGTCATCCATTCCATTGTTATCTCAATAACCTTTTAGCATATTAGACCTATCGCTATTTAGAGGCAGCCCCCTTTAACTTTCAAATGTTAATCTATTAGTCGAATACATAGTAGTTACTCGTAACAAGCGAATCGACAAAAATCGCAAGAAATCAAATATCAAGGTTGGCTTGGCGAAGTTAGGGCTTTCGACTTTTTCGTTTTTTCCCAAAAATAAACAATTAAACGAAAACGCCTAAAACCCACGTTTAATTAAGATCCAAATTTATCAGAGCTCCTTTAGGATATCGAAAAGCTTGTAGTGGAACATTTTCCAAGGAAAATGAATTCCATCATGAACAATAATAGCAAAATTATTTTCATCAAAACTCACTTTTGCTTACACGGCGTTTCAATAACATTACTTCGATTAATTAAAAGAAAAACAAATAATTCTATCGTTCAAATAAATATGAAAAAACGAAAATATCTTTTATCAACAATTTTTGTATTTCCTTCCATCTTCGATCAAAATGTTTTGAGTTAAGTCGGCTGATTTATAAGCCCCTTCTAATAAGCCTTTTTTTAATGAGCGGGGATATACGATGGAGTCTGCAGCACTTGTCTTATCAAGGACCTTTCTCCCCTTACTGGCTTCCTTTTTATTAGAAGCTTCACGCAATTAGCCAACACCAACTAGAGATTTTAAAGGGAAACTTCCACTAAACTTCATGAATCAAACCACTATTTTAAATCGTTAACATTTTGAACTAATGGCAGTTAAGATGATAAGATCGCATCTAGTACAACAGACCGAGGAAGTTCGAAATTTCCACTTTTCAAAGAATCGAGTGCACGCGAGATCGAACCGCCTGTTCTGGTTTAAAGAAAAATAAGAATGTGCCAAGCATTTTGTAAAGTAAAATTTTATTTATCTGATTAAACATTAACAGACTGCGAATATTTTCAGCCGACATAAGAAATAAGTGAGTGCAAGGGATACGGATACTGCATTGCAGCAAACATTCTGCTATACAGGATGTATTTTTAAACTTGTTAATTTCAGGGTTCTCGCTTATGATAAGAGATAGACACTTGGCTAAATGAACAAAGATGATCCTTGACTTAAGCCTAAATAAAATCAAAAAACAAAATTTACCTCCTCCATGACGTTTCTGAAATATGAAAAATACATCCTGTACAAAAAACCTCGCCTTCTGCTCGACATTCTGTTGTATCGATTGGCTTTTGAATTATAAAAAAATGGGACTATGGGCGCTGTTCATTGTTCATGCCCTTGGTGCCAAAATCATCCCAAAAATGTGACCACATTTATGCTCTTTTACACATACAAAGAGGACTAATTATTGAAATTGGAAACTTTAAAATTTGGGTTTTGAAAAAACAGTTTCATATAAAAGTACTGCAGACATAAGTCGTGCATTTAGAAAAATAATGAACGAAAGAACGAACCGATGAATGGACGGACTAATGACCAATATTAAAACATACAAGAAGAAGACAATTAAAATAGACCCACGCCCAAGTCTTAAAACGACCCAGAGTGAAAATAGAACAAAACTTGAATCGATTATTCCATTTATTAAGCAATTTGATGCCGAAGAAAATTTTAGTTTTGAGTAGTAAAATGATTAGACTATTCATTTAACGCATATAATATGGCATTTACACTAATTAACGGAGCCTCCTTTATCTTACTTGCAAGTTAATTTGCTCCATTACATTATTTTAAGATCTATCCCTATCGGATCAGGATCTACGAGCAGAACAGGCTCGCACTCACCTGAGTTTGCTCTCGACAGCAGCCTATCGCTTGTGAAATATGCCTTAAGATTTGAGCTTATGAGGATATTACAAGAAAACCCTAAACAAGAAAATACTGATTTTGACGTACAGTAAAGTTTCGTTGCAAACCTGCCATGGTAACCTCTGCCCCCCTGTTGGAGTGCATAGAGCTGCTGAATCAGATATCCAAAGACATGACTTTGTTGGGCTAAATGATATCAGGAAAATGAGAGTAAAGATAAAGCAGGAGAGCTTTAAACAATCTTCTATGTGGCAGTAGGCCACATAAATCCAGCAGTAAATAATGTTACACGCTCGATTACATAAGCACCTCTATACACTGGGGTTGAACATGCATTGCCACTGTCCATCAGGTGTCCAGCTTGCCTAATGTGCCTATTACCACCAACTACAGTTTTTTAAACACTTTAAAACACCTCATAGTTAAATTCTGTAAAAAGTCGACAAGGACTCCAGCGATATTTTCATCAATATACAGAGTGAGTCTCGATAGAGAACCTATAAGTCTAATCGAGTCGTGTAAGAATGAGAAGAAAAAGCTGTAGATAAAACTGTTATTTGTAGATTGCAATTCGCCCTATTATAATTTGTTATACAGGATGTTTGTTACGACGATACGAATATTTTATTAGTAGATACCAAGACACATTTTGAATCGATATAGGCTAATACACCTCTAACACTCTATCTAAAGTTTGCCAGATTTTTTTTAAAACCCTCATCTTTTGTTTAACACGAGTAGTTGGTACAGCGATACGTGAATATTGTTAACTGATAATTTGACACGTTTGGAATGGATTGAGCCCAATATACCTCTAGGTGAAGTTTTACCGTTTTCTGTAAAATACAATTAAACTAAATTCCAAAACAAAAATGTTTTAGAGGAAACGGTTAAGCATTACATCGAGGCATATGAGCCTCATTTAATTCCTAACGAGTCATAGTACTTACTAAAAAATATAGATGTCGCCATACCAATTACTCGTAAAAAACTAAAGGTGAGGCTTTAGACCCAAACTTTACATAGAGGTATATCTGGTAAATGGGACCCCAATGGATTTCAAATGAGTTTTAGTAGATATCTACAAAAATATATACGTATCGCCGTACCAAACATCCTTTATAGACGTTCATGTACAATGTATACAACACTTAACGTCAACTAAAAAAAGACTCGCATAAAAACTACGCCTGATAATAGTTACAACTTTGCTGCAAAACCGCCACGATCTAAAACCAATTAAATTGCTAATCCAAAAATAATTTGTGATTTATTTCTGGGTCTTTTTCTGGCTAGCTAATTTACTTCGTTAAAGCCAACGTTTGGCAACGATTCAATGCCAGCTATGATATCTTAATTGTTTAAAATGCTATACGCACACAACACGTGTAAATAATATATTTAATTCAACCAAATAGCGGGCCACACTAAAAGGTAATCATTTGGGGAGTAACTTACGGTCAAATGTACGCTTCTAATAAAAATACGGGCGAGTCTGGATGAAGGGTCTATAAGGTCTAAACTGAGATAATATAATGTAGAAATTAGGAGAGAACTGTTTAGACGAAAGTCCCTAATCACAGCAGTGTCTATACCGCAAATATATTTAGCAGAATACAGAGTGTTCAGTTTAGGAGGAACTTAAGCTAATTCTGTTATGTTAAACATCAAAATATCCAATTGTTCATTGCAAAATATATTGGGGTATCTAATTATACGTAACCCGGGCTGGAAATTATTCGTACGTGAATGTCACATGTCACAAAATCGCTTGTTTTCGAATCAATCGTCTATACTCTATACGAAACCAATTTAACATTTTCTATTTCTGACGCTATTATCAATTTACAATTCGCCGTAGCTCTTTACCTTTCGTAAGTATTACCATTGGTAGGTATAATTACTGGTAGAAAATTTTAAATAAAGTCGTGCAAAGACCTCAAAGCTAACGACGGACGATCGACTGATTAACCACGGCCACAAAGACAATTTGGCTGCGTTCGTGTAGAACTAAAAATCAATGGCTCACATAATTTGGGAGCGAAATGTGGAAGCAATTATTGCAGGCGCTTCCGATGACTGGAAAATTGATTTTTGCAAAAAACATTATTAATATCCAAATCGATTTTGAACTTATTAAAATCATAACACACGGCGAAAGAGATAAAATTTAAAACCTGCGTATCATATTCAAACATATAACCATTTGGTTATCTTTATCTTAGGACCTAGGGTTGTCTCGGTATTTTGAAAGGATTATACTTTTATGAAGAGCGTTAAATTTGCAAAACTGTAGCAACGAACGGAACGGAATGCGCCAAATTGAACTCGGGAGTTGAGCAAAAAAATTCGCAATAACGAATTATTTACTTAACACGAAAACGTTTTTTGGTTAGCAGTTGGCCAGTTCAAAAATCATCCTTCGATAGAAATTTAGAACATTTTTGTCGGACCGGTTACGAAAATTTTTGTAAAATGTGATAGCTCGTCAATTTTTGTTTCTACCAAATTTTCTATTTTATCCTTCACGCAAGCCCAAACAAGCAGCTGATAAGAATTTTCATTACGTTAGATGAATTTTAAGTTTTTACTTCGTCGCTTATGTTCGAGTTTGTATGTTTTTGCACGAAGTTATTTAATAAAGAATTCGCCAATACGTTATCGTTACATCATAAAAATGTTCATTTTATTATCATTTAATAATAACACATCCTATTCTATTCTCTTTTAGAGAATAGGAAAGCCTTTCGGGCTTTCAGTAGTATTTCCTACTTCCTACTACGATTATATCAATTTTCGACTTAGACATAGCGAAAAATGGACAGTCATCTCACGTTTATCCGCGTGCGTGTCCACCGTATGCATATATTTATTTAAACCGATTAAACGTTTTATTTTCACGCAAATAATAATGTAAAACAATAATGGCTTGTTATCACTTATCACATATAAAAAGAGCATGTCAAATATTCGGCGTTTATAATTTGTTCAGAGGCGCGATTTTAGTTTTCCAAAATGTTGTCGTAATAACTGACATCACGACTACGTCAAAATTTAAAAATACTGCAAAAACCTTGAAAATTACGATTTCTCAAATAATAATCGAGTCCAAGCATGCATACTTCCGTGTATAAATAAATAATACAAAATTAATTTCGTACTATACTCTACTATTTTTTTGGGTGTTTCAGATTTCAGCTTCGTGTTTCAGAAACTGTTTACGGAAACGTTAAAACAAAATCATCGTAAAATTATGTTGTAACCACTTCTTTCTTAATTACTCCATATTGGATAGTAGGTGGAATATATCTTCTTTATGCATTATACATTAGGTCGCATTATAAGTACCTTTGACATTTACAAACGATATTTTCTAAGTAGGCGCCTACCAAATAAAAAGAGGAAAACTAAAGACTCAAAAGCATTTTTGGGTGCCAGTAACACGTAAAATGTTTAAAAACATTCATTAACCAACAGAACTGTGCAGAAAAACATTTTACATTAAAGTTAAAATCCATTTCTTAACAGTATAATGTATGTTGTGCGCTAAGCTTTCTCTCACACGCAACTTTAGGTCTTGAAGATTTCCTTCGGGATTTCCCTTATACGGTATGTCCACGGATGGGATTACAAAGAGGAAAAACTTCGTATTTTTTTTCTCAAAAAAATCCACTCTTTATGAAAACTCCCCATTATTTGCAGACAGTCGTTGTCTGTTTGCCAGAACATCTTCCACGACACATTCTCTCCTACATGTGGCAACAAGGAGCTCTTCTGCCACTATTTTATTTTCTGCTACCAATCTGGAATTTCGAGACGTTAAATAACGAACAAATTTGTATTGAAACGGATTATTAGAAAAATATTCTAATAATTTCCAGTTTAGCGAAGTATCAGAGCAGTCAGCCAAAGCGAAATCAAGTGGCAAGAATGAACGTTTCGGTAAAGTCAAAAAGTGGGCGACTTTAATGTCTTTATAACCCAGTAAAACAAATACTAAAGGAGACATTATTAATTAGATTCGGGAGCCGAAATTCAGAGGATGCAGCTTGGAAGCGCATAATCAGCTTCATCAACAGCCAACAGCGAGCTTTAGCAGCAGAGAGCGAATTTTAGATTGGCACGCTAGTGAAGACTTCTTTTGAATTACATAATTAAAAATCGATAAAAATAAAATCATAAAACTAAGAATCCGCACAATTAGACAACAATTTCGGGATATTTCTACTCTTTGGAGAAGCTATCCATTTGTGAAACTTTTTTGCTTGCAATTATACAAAACAATCCACAAAACCACATTCAAATTTCACTGCTCGAGTTTTTTTATAAATTCGATAATTACTACAACTGCCCACAACATAACATCTTATAATAAAAATAAACACTAACATAATCGAAACGAGAATTAAATTTCCCAAAAATAAAATAAAATAAAACCAAGAAGTTTTTCCAAACTTACTTTCGTTCAGTTGCCCCGAAGTTTTAAAATTGAAAACTCCCAACTATAATACTCTCTTCGACACAACATTTACTGAAGCCACCCCGAAGTACACGATCAGGTTTTAGTATTTTACCTGGTTTAAATATGCCTCCCACTTACAATGAACTTGACTTCCAACAACCCTTATTTGATACGTATTAAAATCGATTCACCACTGAGAAATACTTAAATGCTCAACTTTCCGTTTCTCAATTCGAGGAAACAAATTCCATACGACAGTAAAAAATTCGATTCAATTAGGGCCTAAATTCCTAATGGCAATCATAATCAAGTCAATTTTATATTTAAAGTATTGCTCTAGAGAGAGAAAAAACAGATTTGAATGACGTCAGATAAAAAATTCGGCACTGTCAAGGTGGCGATACCCTAGAGTGAGAAGCAAGATTTCTTACATGAGCGAAATCGCCACCTTAAATGAAAATGGGCATCAATTCACTTAAAATATTCATACACTCAACTTCCCAGGAATTCAGTTTTAAAACATTTTCTCTACCCACGTACACACGAAAGGGCAAGATAAGTAAATACAAATTATATAAAAACAACACTATTCACGAAACCAAAATTTTCTTCGCGTGCCCTCGATTACTACTACTGCAAAAACGCAATCTTACCCCAAAGGATCTTTTTAACAGATTTCTCGTCTTATAGTTTGACCTAGTTTTCGTATAGGTACTAGTGGTAGGTAACAATAATGATGACACATAGTAAGTAATTGATTTGTATACAAAGTTATTGAAATTGTGTCAATATAAATTCCAGGTATAGGGTAAATATGTAATATGTAATTGATGGAGAGAGGGGTAGAAGATTCTCGTTGGAACAATGCAGTCGAATACGACTATTAAAATAAAAATGTCTCGAGAAGGCTTAAATAAATGTTTATGCGGGGGGCCACTTGCGGTTTGACACATTGACAAAATAATTCGCTAGCTCCACTTGTGTGGAAATGCCTACCATTAAAAAAAACATATTCTTTGTTTTAATTTTGGTCACATTTTAACGCGCTGTCGCGCCTAAACCGTTCGCCTGATGAAAAAACCTAACCAATGTAATTTGTAGGAAATTTAATGTACTTTATTTTTGTATAGGAACATTTTTCACAGAAAGTGCGTAGTTTTCGAGTTATACGCGACAAACTAAAAAACAGTTTTTTGGCCGAATTTAGAATTTTTGTCATACTTTTAGCGCGCTCTAGCGCTTAAACCGTTCGCCCAAAGAAAAACCCTAAAGATATAATTTGTAGGAAATTAAATGGTTTTTATTTATTTTTCTCATAAACTGCATAGTTCTCGAGTTATGGGCGATTAACTAAAAAAAACGTTTTTTTCGACGATTAAAAATTGGCAATTAACACATCCATCGTAACGAGGAATGCAATCGAAGTTTAATTATTCCAAGATAAAGCTTAACTTAGGAAAATCAAACTAAAGTACAATGTTAAATAGGCAATCATCACGCAAATTGTGGGAAAACAAAATGGAAGCTAAAATGAATCAGGGATGAGTCATAGCAAATCAAGGTTGCATTTTTCAGGGCGGTACGCCCCGATAAATATCAAGCCAAGCTTCCGAGAAACGAATATACAAAACATTACCCTAGTGCCACACTTCTATCAAAAGCTTCCAACAAGCAAGGTCGCCATAACGATTAGTTTGCGTGAATAAGAAAATTTATGATCTGAAACACATGAAAGCTTTCCTCTCTTTTTCCTTTATGATGAGTTTTCAATGTGTGAATTTCATTCAATCGTTACTTCCTTATACGCGAAATTTAAGATTCGCTTATTCATTAAATTTATTAAAGTGAGAAAGTTCCTTTTTGGTCGTTTCTGATAATGTGTGGTCAAATACGAGTTTCAAATTCAAATTCCGGTCATTCTCGCCCTTTAAAAAAGTCAAGAAAAGGTTCCAAGTTATACCTACCTATTATACAGTGTGTCCGCGGATTGACTTCACTTAAAGGAAAACGGTGGCCCAATAAGAATTTCCTCATGTGAATAGTAAATAAAAAATTATTGCTTTGGAATGATATTGATTGATTTATTGAATCGTGCCTATTGATCGATAACAATAAATTATGTGTGAAAGATAATATCGGCCAAATTTTCACCACCATCCCATTTAATCCAATTCGGGCCATAAAAAATCCGTTATCATTACGATAGCGTTCACCATTCACAGCAACAGCATTCCTCCAGTCCAAAAACCACGCCAAACAGAGACTCTTTGAGGATGCATTGTTTCTCGACGATCTCTCTTGGGCTTTCATCGGCACAAATTCGATAATTTTGCTTATTAACGCATCCAAAAATAATCACGTAATGCGTTACAACAGACATAATATCTGAATCTGCAAATTATTTAAGAAAAAAATTTGTCAATTACATTTTTATTGCTCGTCTCAACATGGTGAGAATTTAACTTCGACGAAACAGTTTTATTTCTTAATAATATCAAGCAGCGTGTTTGACCATTAAAAATGTAAATTGCAGAAAGTGCAATATTCATTGTTCCGTAAAAATATCCAAAACGTTAACTTTATAAGGGGTTTCTCGACCTCAACAACATATCACATACATAGACTATAAAGTCCATTTTTTACATACATGTTACTCGCTTAATTTTTTTCTAAATTTGCAGACATGAAGCTTGTTCGTGTTAAATGCGAATAATTTCTTTGGGTAAATTCGTACGATAATATAAATTAAGGATTTTAGACGATAAGAACCAAAATTAGAAACACTTTTAAGTCTGGACTGCTTTAAAACTGTAAAAAACTTAAAACATAAATATATTTATTAGACATTATTTTGCTTAATAATCATTTCACGTGTAATGCACAATGAAAATGAAAAAAAAACTGCAACAACAAGAAGATGAAACCACGATAAGAGTAACAAATATATGAAGCAAGATTGGAAAGTTAAGATATGTAAAGTTTTTACATATCACATCGGAGGTAGCTTGTGGGTTGGTGGAAATTATAAAATTCATTTATAATGGTTTAAAAATCGATTTTTGCGGAAAATTTGGATATAAAATCAAATCATCTCGCAAAAATGTTTCGCAGAACTATATCAATAATTAATTGCCCTTTTTTAGACATGCAAAGGTTGGAGAACAAGGTCGTCCCTCGAATTATAATCGATGGGGCACTTTTCTCAATTTCACCCACTCCCCACGACAGGATATGACGCTGATGGTATACATTTTATCAACACGCAAATTTTTTTAGATTACGAAATATAATTTATTTTGATTACCTACCCTCAAATTTCGCCATTACATGCAAAAAATGTTAAAAGTTAAATAAATTACTAATTTCATGAAAATAAAAACAATCTGCAGTTCTTTTCTTTACATATTTTCTTATTTGTGTCTCTGTCTTCTTTTCGTTTTTGAATGCCACAGCATAATCCCCCAAGAAGTATTTATGAGTTTATGACACTAAAGAAATGCAAAACGAATTCTTTTATGCTAATCATGGTTTCCCAAAACCGTATTGTCATAAAATCCAACAGAGGAAGGTAAATTCTTCAACATCCTATTGTCATTAAAAATATTTTGGGTGAGTACCTAGGTACCTGGGGATTATTACATTATTAGTAGAGAATATAGTATACGACTTTATTTTCTTTAGGCTATTTAAATATTTCAAGCAGACCACCAACAAAAGAAAATTGAAGCAGAAAATTATTTTTATGGTCTCGTTGTAAATTTCGCAGACATCAAAGAATCGATTTTTTCCATATATTTTCACAGCCCAACTACCTATCATAGTTCAGAAACAAACTTTTGATTTCTTTGAATCTTTTTTAACATTGAAGTTCTTACTTGAAGTTAATTTCGTCCATCTTCCGATGGCTGGCAGCCCCAATTTCTAAATGGAATAATAATATATCAACGCCGAATGTAGAATTTAGGGTCGTATCACATTAGCGATACGCTCTCGGCTCGATAAAATATTCATACACAAGAAACAATGAGGCTAGTCACACTAGAGAGCCCACTGTGGAAGCAAAACTGCGCCTGACTCAAAATGCTGTATCTCTCGAGGAAACCCACCAACCTCGATTTCAAAATCTCCAAATATGGCAAATATAGAAATTGATCGATAATTTTCAACCAATCTTGAATCTCCTTTCTTAAACAAAAGAATCATCACCGGTGCCCCGCCACTCTGACCTCCAAACTTCTTCACACCCAAACACTGATGTACCAGAGAACTAAAAACCGAGTCAGTTTATTTAGATCATAATGCTAACTTTCGAACGCTTCCCACGTCTCCCGACAAAGAGGATCTCCGAACCTCCCCATACCGTAATCAGTAACCACTTAGCGGAAAAACACCCGTGGACTCTCCCTCCTACTACCACAGCCCAGAAACTGTCCAAGTGGTCGGACAAACAAACATAAAAAATTTCCGATTCGCAGCCACCCTCCGGGAAATTTTTGAAGATATTATCTACACAAGTTGCGATCTGCAAAGTCACCCTTGTGAACTTCGTTATAGAGTTGGTACCAAATTGCAGTAACCCGTTATAGTTAGAAGTTTCCCCAGAGAGGACGATTGAGATGAAAATTGACATTAAAATCACCAACAAACAACAAATATGATATGATAGAAACTAATAGCAGCCGTTCAAAATTGTCTAAAAAGACTTCAAGTTCACCCATACCTGACCGATAAGTCGCAACGGCAATAGTATTCCTGCATGGAAGATAAATCGCACAGAACTCGGAGTTTATCTCGCTATTGTAAGACTCCAGTTTAATTTTTTCAACAGGAATCCCATCTCGAACGGAGATACACACACCATTATGCCTGTATGCCGATCTACAGAAATAACTTGCTAAAGGAATAACCACCGATAGCCACACTAAGCAAGCCACACGGCCTCCATCAGCCAATGTTAGGACAAACATAGCACATAGCAATTAAATCAATCTTATTTGAAAGACACTGTACATGAAGAACCCAGGACGACTCTTTGGTTCGTGCGTTATTATTATGAGGATATTAAGTGGATAATATTGTATTCTGAAAGGCATACTGAGTGAAATCGTATCCCAAAATCTGTCACTATCTCCAGAACTACAAGTCTGCCTCTCTGCCTAAATGATCCATATCCTGAATACCTATACATTAGTTTCCAAGCAGAACACATCGACCAGTCCTGAAATTACAGTTTCACGATCTATTATACCAAAGACCATACTTAAATTCAATTATCGTTAATTAATTTGTAAATTTATTTCCCTTTTTCCAAACCAAAAAGATACGCTTTTAATTATTATAAAAATAAATATTTGCTGCTCCGAGTTTTTTTGTTCATGTTTTAACAATGGCACATCGAATTAAAAACAGCGAAATGAACATTAAAACCCACAAGTCATTGCCTCTTAAAACTTTCTCGTAGCTACGACTACGATAATTAAGATACACAAAGAAAACAGAAAGATCGATCGATTTTTTGGGACAAAAACTAAGTTCTAACCAAATATCTAATGTCTTAAGATATATCAAAGTTCCAAACTGCTTCAAATATGTATCACCTTGTATAAGATAATTTAACCGAGAAGTGCTGCAGTGCCTGGTATTGGTATTGAATTAAAGCTGGTAGTATTGGAAACATTGTTAATGGCTCACCGTACAGGTATATTCATCGAGATAATTCCCCCACAAGGTGTTTATTATAAAAAAATACAGGGTGTTGCATTTTAAAATGAGCCATTGAAGGTAAACAATTTCGATTAACTTTCTTGAACACTACAAAAGTTTATTGTTGTGGTACATCCTCATCCTAAAATATTTCTTTGCTGCTTCTTCAAGAAAAAATATGACATTAACGGCATTGGACAGTTTCCAGAGGTTTTCATTACGTTTTGCTTGATGCAAAAATTGAATTAGCGCATACTTAAACTTACCTATAATAGTTCTACACATGCCCATCAAATACTTTTGCTTTTCTTACGCCATTTTAAATTCTCACAAAATCACAAAAATCGGTATACGAAACAGTTATTAATTATCACGAACCCCAAAAACAATACAAGACCTAATTATTAAACATTTAAACAACTACAGGATTGAAACAAATTGACCAGTTAATTCTGAAATTCAAAAATACCCACTTAATTGAAATGTTTAAAATTTAAAAATATTATTGTTAATAAAAGAATGTCTAAACTACAATTGTAAAAATTTTCAGCTAGTAACAGAGAATTTTGACTACCTCCCACAGTTCGCTTTATCGACGACTACTACCTATTATTGAGATAAC
This sequence comes from Malthinus flaveolus, assembly GCA_950108345.1. Taxonomy (NCBI): domain Eukaryota; kingdom Metazoa; phylum Arthropoda; class Insecta; order Coleoptera; family Cantharidae; genus Malthinus; species Malthinus flaveolus. Next base: position 72,348,330 of record OX467285.1, read on the forward strand.
ACTTTATTACCATAAATAATTAAGATGTGGTTTAATGCATGTAACGATTTTAACGAATAATGAGCAACTGATACAAAAGGTTCACTAACAGGTCAATCACACATAATATGGCACAATAGTGCATTTTTGGCGTACTCTCTATTTAGGGACAATTTGGCAGATATTTTTAGAACGCGAAGTAAATAGCAATTACGATTTTCAGACAAAAAGACTGCAACTTAAACGAGAATTGTTGCGCACCACCTGCACACAATTTTTTAAAATCTCGTTTTCCATGCCAGGACCAACCTTCCAGATCCAAATGGTGTCGTAGAGGTTAGTGATGTAAATTTTTGCAAGAATCGTCACGATGACTTAAAAAACGCAATTAAAAACTGAGGTTTATTAGTGCCATGACTGGTTAATAGTTTCCGACAATGGCGAATTAACTTTGGTTTTTCGTTTTCATTAATTTATACTGAGTGCTGCTAGGATTGCACTTATTTTTGTAAGGTCGAGTGACAAGGGTATTAACTATTAACCCTCCACTTGCTTGTTTTAATAATATGTACTACCTAATAATATTAATCCAATAGTTTTGAAACTTCACATTATTCATTTTTAGATGTCTAGTTATGCTTATGCATATCCTAAAAGTCCCAATGAATCAGACGACCAGAGGTGAGCTTTGGAGACAGTGGTCGAAGACATGCCACTTTTTTAGGTTTTTTCGTGAATATCTCGAAAACTATGGGTTGGAGCTAAAACGTTACTATTTGCAAAATTAAAGCTCATAAAACTTGCTACAAAATTGAAATATCAATGTTTTTTTGTATTCTCAAGGTTTACCGAGTTATAGAGCGTTGAAAATTGTATGTTTTTCCAAAACCACGTTAGCGGTATATACTATTAAGAGATTATGGAGGATATGAACGATCTTGGTTACATCGCACAAATAATACTGTGGGGAATTGCAATGCATTTCCTCTTTCCGTTTTCAACGTTTGCATTCCTCATACTCATAATATTATTCAAAGTGTCCAGAAAAATGTAAAGAGTTGTGGGTTAAGTCACTTCCATCTGATTGTCTATTGTAACGAGTTCCAAGATTTTAAATCCAACATTATTGAAGCCCCACTGCCCAGGTGACCCCACTGGCTGAGTTATATATATTGACATGGTGACTTTGATTAAGCACCACTTCATTGAAGCAGAAAGAAGCAGCAATTGCGATCTACAATCTACCACAAACCACATATGAAATGCCCCCTGTCTTACTCAGGGGGGATGGGGTTCTATAAATGTGACAACCTGTGACAAGGACGGGGGGGGGGGGTTCTATAAATGTGACAACCTGTGACAAGGACGGGGGGAGGGGGTTCTATAAATGTGACAACCTGTGACAAGGACGGGGGGAGGGGTTTAAAAGATCTAAAATTCGTGTGACGTAATTTATGGATGGCCCCATACCTTGAAAACTGCAACGTTATCTGCAGAATACGAGTGTTTTACCACCCGAAAATGTTTCACCATTCGTATTAGGAGTGAGAAACTGTAGTTGTGTGACACCTGGAGTGATATGGCGATTGAACAAACTCTAATGAAGACAAGTGGTGGTCTCACTCATGGCTGATGGCCGTGGAGTAAGTCACTGTTGTTAGTTATTACCAAATTGAATAACTAATAAAATAGCTCGACATCTGAGACGTTATCTAGTGTGCGTTCGTCGACTTGGTGCAAGGTCGGACGTTTTCACGCGCCTTTGCTATACAAAAGTTAACAATTTTAAAATATTTAATTAATTTTGTCCAAAATAATAATTTTAAATCATTTCTTTAGATCATCTGATCTTCAATTAACCTTACCTGACGAGCCCGTTTGTTTTTTAAAAACTACCTTGCACCTCTCATTTCTTTTTGCCCTTTAATTTTAATTACCCTCCGGACAATGCATAAATTAATCCTCCATTAATTAATAGCAATTATAATTTTTAATTACATGCCCTTATTTTCATCCGATCACGGCGAGATTTATACCCATCGAAAGCCCCGCTTGACCACGCGTTTTCCCTCGTAATTAATTTCCTAAAATTCCATTAATTAATTCGTAATTGCTATAAGCGAATTAATTTATAGCGTGCCCAACGAGGATGTTTGTGAGAGCGCCACGTTCTCGGGTTTCCATGATTTTTGAACGAATGTCAGTGACGATCAACTATGCGTAGCTTCCGTGTGGTTTCAATTTGGTGATGGCTCTAGGAGCCGTCCTGGAATTTATATAACAGCCATTTTAGCTCCCGTGTAGCTTTCGTTTCGTGGTGGCTCTATTATAGTCCATTCAATTTCGAGCTGCAGTGACATAAACAAATACACGCAGGCTGCACATGATAAGGGCGGGCACATGAAAGAGCTAATATATTGAACAGAAGGGATTTAGGTAGTGGTGCGGTTATAATATTACTAAAAAATTTTTTTGTACATTTTTTCATTCGGATTCAGCACCCCAAAAAACATATAGAATTGAAGAAATCAAAAGTACCCACAACTTTCCTGGGAAATTAATCAAAATGTCCAGAAAAACGTAAAGGGTTGTGGGCACACATACAGCCGCTTCTTTGAGCAAGTTATTGCCTGAAGGGTAGGTGGATATATTGTAAAAATTGTTGTTCGTATCATGTCGCACATTTCTGCAGATGCCTTTACGATTCTTCAATCACTTCCATCTGAAATTCTATTGTCATACTTCTATTTCAATATTTTACTTAATTAAACTAAAAAGCTAAAAACTGATCATTATCACCTCTCTTATAACAGCTAAAAAGTGATCATTATCCACCTCTCTTATAACAGCTAACAAAATATTTAGATTTTTTAATTAAAATTTATTAGTGTACACACTGTTTCTTGATTTAAATCGAAGATGATACCAAAAATATTATGGTATACCACATATACGTATACGCGTATAAACACGTACTACAACAGTTGTAGTACACACCTCATTCAATGCAGTGGTTATTTCGGTAGTTGCTTCCAATTATTATTATTATTGAACAAAATAATGTTTTGGGTAATCGCATAATTGAATGAACACACAAATGGGAACTTGAAAAGTTTTATTTTATTCTATTTCCTCCAAATTTAATAACCGCCAAAGCTACCACGACGAGACGACGAATAATTAAATTTAAAATCACTCGAACACAGTTTCCTAAAGCACTCCAGTGACGTTTTATTACACCTACAATCAATGCTAAAATATAATACATCTACATAACAACACTGAACGAATTTTCAATTTGCTTATTTATTATAAAATACAAATTCATTTTGCGGAAATTTAATTTGGCGAAAACTCAATTTAACATAGCCGGGCATAATAATTAAAATAAACTTACTAATCTGCAGATTTACACAACATATCGTTAATACTCGCACAATAACCCATTAAACGGTGTGCGCACACACACATAAACAAATAAATTTTGCTGTGCAATAGATGACCCACATTGCGGAAGCACAACTTCAACAGGAATTGAAAGTTACCGGGAGCTGGATATTGCCTGGCAACGTCAGGTAGGGGTGACTGACCTATCTTAACTGCAGGATTTTCGCGAGGAAAGCTCGCCTCTCAAAAAAGAGGTCATCATCCCCTAAATGACATCACTGGTCGTGTCAATTAAATAATTGACTTTAAACGATTTTATTGATATTTAAATTAATCGAGCAAGAGTTGTTGGAAAAATTTTTAAGTCGTGGCGGTCGTGGTTGGCAAAACTAAGATATTTGACGCGAAAGTTCGAGCAATAATTAAACTACCCACGCACGTTAATAACACATAAATTGTCTAAAATCCGATATTTAATTGAAAGTTAATTACAGTCATCGAACTATTATAAAATTGATTAGTTTAGAAAAGCAATTTTCAGCTCGGCGTCGCGGTACCTTCGTCTTCGTATCCACTTTCTTTCGAATAGCTTTATGTGGCTTTGTGTTCAAAGCTATTTAGTCAAACAATAAAAGAGCTATTATACAAGAGACTTGCTCGTATTACAATCTAAACATAATACAGAGTTCGCAAATCGCAAACGATACGTCCCAAAATTGAATTAAATGTGATAACACAAAAGACGCAGCTTAGGAAAACATTTGCGTTACACGGGGTCGACTCTTGGACTAGTGCTACAGAAACAAAATAATCAAAATAGTACCTACTATACTTCACTATTCAACTATTCTTCTCTTGATGTCTGCTATTCTAAAAGGTGCAAACCAACTCTCCCCACAGATACTATATTATTAATTTCGTGTTTAGGACTTTTCCAAAATTTTAAAGTCAGAAAAGAGGCCGAGGAGGCAGATCTGACGATCTGCCCCCTGACGAGAGGGATCTTCGAGTACGTAAAAACTGAGCCAATTTTCAGTTCTTTTGAATAACTTCAACTTGGTAGTATTGATCCAAAATTAGTCGTGTATCTGATGCCCAATGCTGCCAATTTGATCTAACTTTGTAGCTATGCATCATAACAAAGTTGCTCTAACATTGCAGATTTTCACCCTATACATATAAGCAATTATTCTCCAAACTCGCCACACTCGGGAGGTTAATAATAAATTGAAATCCAATCACTCCGTATAATATAATGCTTTAGTAACTTCAAACACATGCCCTATAAACGTGCTGATGCTAGTTAAATTTCAACTCAAATCAATTAATAATAGCCCTTGAAATTACCTCAGGCAGTTGCTGAATGTCAATCAGAGCCATATAATAAGCCCACTAGACTAGATTACTTAGCCCTTCTATTATGGCAATTTACTAATGCAAAGTTAAAATGGACAACGTTCAAATTGTGATAAAATGATATTCTTAAGTTTTAAGAGTCTCAAGAACGTGAAAATGTGGTACAATAGTTAACAATTACTCCTTAATTACCCAATTGTAAACTGCGAAATTTTAATAGCTTCTGCGAGTAAAATTTCAACTCTTATAATTGAGCTGTTCTGGTAGATACTCAATTTTTGTTTAAATTGCTGCGTCAATAAATAACACACGTTTAATAGTTAACAATTGATCAAATAAAGGTGTCGTAAATTTCAATTGTATTTTCATTAAACTTCTCCCAGAAAGTATGTCAGTAAAATTTATACACCCAGGTTATCATCCGTCCAACCCTGCAGATCGGGTAAACACCGCAGTATAGTATCTCGAAAATGGGTCGCATCTGAGGTTGTCGACCCGTTCACCTAAATTCGGCAGCACGTTCCCAGTTTCACAATTCGCGAACTCTCTTTAAACCCCATTTTCTAACCCCCACAAAACTTCAATCAATATGTTTCGTAACAAATTGTATAATATATCTCAACTTATCTTATTATTTTTTCAACGCCCAAAATGAAAGAGGCCGAAAGGAGGTTTACATTATTTCGGATAAGTTTTACTGGGGCGAACACGCGAAAATTGCACTGCGAAGAAAATAAAAAAAACTTGGTTTTAGGTCACGACAATTTTCTTTAAATGATATTACCATCGAGATTTTATTAAAAACAAGGACGCAGTTAAATTTTAATGAATACGCTTACAGATGGAGATGTACGATGTACTCGTTTGTATTTTTTGTAATAGTTTTTAATATAAATGTCACAAGTAACGACTCTGAATAAAAATATTGAAATTTAAAAAAATGATAAGATTCTCAAATTAGGACTCTACATCATACAATATAACAACTGTGCAACAGTGCAACATAAGTTATGTTATGTCATTGCTTCTCACAAAATAATAATCTCGACGTGAAATAGATCAAACCATATAATAATAATCGTGATTTACATGCACGTATGTGGAGATGAATACAATCAACAAACGATATACAATTGATTTCAGTAACATGAACATATTATGGACGACCACTGTGAAAATTTTAGCTTTCATTATGCGGAAAAGAGTCATGTAGTTTGTAAATGGCAAATAGAGTAAATAAAGAAAATAAGAAAAAAATTTAAATAATTGGACCATATACCTATATCATCTGCATTATGTAAAGAAAATGAAATGTTCTATTGGGACTAATACTAATTGTTTAGGCTACGAAAACGAAAGAGTAGAGATAGAAACAATAAACATAAAAATCCGAAATAACACTTTGTTATGAGTATTGTCATTAATTACTTAAAAAGTCGTTTCCTAAAAATTTCAATTTTTCGATCTTCAAATTTTTTCATTAAGACAATAAATACTATACAAATGTACAGAGTGTCAATTTGAAAACGCTCCACTTAGTATAAAATAATGAAATTCAGCAAGACCCATCAATTTTATTACTGAGGGGGTCACTTTAGTCCAGTGTTTGAGTTGTTCCTAGATCAACCTCCAAGGAGGATAGACTTAACCCCTTAGGGACACTCACGACATTGCCGACGCCGATTTTGACATGTGATCCATCAAAATGTTCGATAATTTTTACTGATTACAATGATACTAATTTTAGCGGCAAATGCCCAAGTTTGCTCGAGTCGATTTTTTAAACGAATTAATTCTACAATGCTATCCTATGGATTTCATTATGCGATTTCAGTTAATCGATTGTAATTATTATGCTAATCCCTACATAAGTGTTGCGTGTCATTCGTGCAACTACGATTATTAGTTAAAAACTCGCTCTGAAGATGATACAGTGTATCGAAACAGCTGTCAGCAACCAAACTGACAAAATTAGTGCAAATGGCTATTATAATTATTCCATTCTAATTAGTTCATACAAAAATCATTCTCGATTTGCACACTGTAAAAGCCAAATCTATTCAATGCGATTATCGTGTTAGACGCCATTTGTATTTGGTTTCCTTCGTTCGGCGATTGCACTTCCAGCCAGTCATAGGCCTAGTGACAAATGTGTTGCTCGATTTGCGTTTACTCTTATGTGAAACTATCCAGTATCGAATCACAGTTCGTAAGCTGATACTTCTTTGAAGTTCAAACCAGTTCAACACGTGTAGTGCCCAATTTAATTAACTGGAATCGCATAATGAAATCCATAGGATAGCATTGTAGAATTAATTCGTTTCAAAAATCGACTCCAGCAAACTTGGGCATTTGCCGCTAAAATTAGTATCATTGTAATCAGTAAAAATTATCGAACATTTTGATGTATCACATGTCAAAATCGGCGTCGGCAATGTCGTGAGTCGTGAGATCTTAAATGGGAAGGAGGGTCGAGTGGCACCTTTTCTGAAAGCCCCTTCAATTGCCTTTATAACGTTTTTTGGATTAGCAGTTTTCATGATATTGAGAATCTTCAAGAACGAATCACAGCACTTATTCCAATAGTATTTAGAAATTTTAGAGAAAAATTTCAAAACATAATTTATTATTGTTTACAACATAATGTGCAATGTTCTCAACATTCCCCACCACTTCTCCAGCAAGTAAATTCAGTAAATCGGCCTTTTAATCCAGCCAATTATAACCAAAAAACAGCGTAAACTGCAACAAATGGGAAAGCTAAATTTTTGCAGGTAAATAGGATCTACCACAGGCAGCATTTTCGAAGTCCCCACTACTCCCCCGCTTGCCTGGACAAACAATGGTCGCATTCACCGGACGTAACTGTTGCGAATTCGTCCGCTGACAACACCGCTACCGAGCGCTACTCTCGCAACATGTTGTGAAGCGGTCGCCATTTTTTCGAGCATATTTTATTTCCGCTACTTATTGGGAGCGGAGTTGTAGCGTATTTTAAAAAGTAGTTGTCAATTTGAATTTGTGATGTACCACGTTTACATTTTGAATTCAGATGGGAATCTATGTAGAGTCTCACCAGTCAGTGGCGCATTATACTTTTATGGGGCATAGGGTAATTGACATAATTGTGCTCACTTTTAAGCCAACCTAACAAATTTACCGGACGTTTTACCGCTACATATGTAGCAGCTGGATCGGTATCAGTTTACGCTACGTCCGATGAATGCGACCATTGAATTTGCCTCTTAGTTACAAAAACTAAATCCGCTATGGGGCCGCTATTAGTGCATTTATGCAAAAAAATATAAAGGGATGGCCTACAGAAAATATTTACCTGCCTGACACCCCCAGATGTTGTCTTTTCAAATACAACCACATTTTATATTTCAATACAAGTTTTGTTTAAAAAAATTAAATTTGGTTGAGTCCGAGCTTTCAATGCAGGTCTAAGCAGATTTCAACAATTACCTACCTACTTTACTTCTCTAAGGGAGGCCCCTATTCACTATTGTAACTTCTCTGCGTGTGGCGTAAGCGCGTAAGTCAATAAGAACTTTAAGAAGTGGCCTCAGTATACAATTCGAACATTTTTTGTAACTTGAATTAGTGAAATTTTTAGAAGGCGTAACTTTGGCTCCCCTCCCACATCCTTCTAAATGTTATAACTTTTTAAGTTCCCAGTTACAAGCACGGTTGTTACAAATTAAAAGAAAAACGTTAATTTAGGTGTGACCCACCATACTGCAGGTGTTTGAAGTTTCTTTCAGGATCTGGATCATTGTAAGAATAAATGCTACTCTTCTTGGACCTTCTGCTACTTAGGACCTTGAGAGGTACGATAAAGATTTACTAAGTTACATCATGTACATATACATAGAATAAGGACGTAGTAAAAGAGTTTCTAAAACCAAAGTCGTGCCAAGTTTCGTCTTCAACTTTTCTGAAGAATTAATGAGTTATTATTCGAAATTCTGACATTAGTGAGCGCGCTATCGAAGTTCGAGAAAATCTTGGATCAAGAACGTGAGTTTGTATTAATATTCGACACACTATTACAGATAACAGGAAAATGTCGTTAACATAATTGACAAGAAATATTTTACCGATTTAAGGGAAATTAATTTCAATACAATATCTTTTTTGGTTTAGGAGATAGTCTTTTAAAGTGAAACACCAGAGTTTAGTGTTTGAAGGGACATATGGGAGAAAGCAAGGGGGAGATACATGGGGACTTTTTGTGGAAATATTCTCTGTGGTAGGCACTATGGCACTATTCACCTGCAAAAACGAGATTTCCCCTAATTAGTTCCAGTAAACAACCTTTATTGACCGAACTGTTTCTTTTCCCGCCGTAGCCATATAATTAAGCTTTCCAGCTCTTATAGATTGCCATGTGAAAGTTATTCACAAACGGACGGACAGACCTATGAATGAAAATTTTAATTTTATTTCTCCAGCTCTTATAAACTACTCAGTACAGTGTGCTGAAATAATGTTCTGATGCAGTACACGGAACGTTATATTTTGTGGAATCGGCCCAGGAGTGTAGAAGTTGTGGTATTACGTAAGCTTTAGAACAAAAACGATTCCAGCAAGTGAATCGATGGGAAACAACCAGAAGAGAAATTTCGGTGAAAATAACAAGTTTGATAAAAACGTAGACAAATTAAATTATGCATAATGCATACATTCCAACTCGGCATAAATGAGTACATTTAATATCAATTAGAAGCGATGATTGCAATTTGCTTGCTGAGCGCATTAATTATTATTAAAGCATTTTGACTTTTAATTAGATTGAAGTGCGCGTCGAATAATATTTCAAAAAGCATACAAACTAACGTAAACATTAACCTTACAAATTTCATAACTTTAAGGTTCAATTCCATTTTAGTTGTAATAAATTATTTTTAAATAGTTTTCTCGGCCAAAAAACAGTCCAAGTTGGTATCCAAAAAGTTATATTTGTACAAATCACGTCAATATTAATGTAAAATTGTATACAACTGGTATCTTTACATATTTATATTTCAAAAATTATTATTGAAAGAACCCCAATTTATTCTCTTAAATATTTAAAATAAAACTGTTTTGAGCACACGAATTATTTCAACACGAAACAGTTTATAAAAGGCGTTGTGCTTCGTATCATAATGACAACGAAATAATTTTTTAAGGAAGTGGTATCTAGTAGATGGTTTTTTAATTTTTTATCCGTCGTATTCCCTTTAATTGGGGAAGATGCTTTATTTTAATCACTAAAACACTCGCCATACGCTCGTCTCTGTAAACTTTCTGAGGAAAATTGAAAAACGCCATGGCCAAGTAAGGTCTTGCTAAAGACGTTTCTGGGTCAACACAGTCTAGACATGAAAAAGTACCATAAATTAGACTTTAGTATTATTCATAATTTCAATTCAGGTAGGTACCATGTACCATTCAAGTTCTGTAGAAATGAAGTTCAAACTAATGAGTCGAAGTGAAGGACTTGTTGAAGAACGATTCTCTAGCGACAATCCCAAAGGTGAATTTAGGTGCTCAGATTTAAAAAAAAAGACAAAACGAAATTACTATTAAAAAACCATTACCTACTTTAAATTTGAAAATTAATAATAATAGTTATGATAACCTTCAACGTAATCACCTTGAAAACTCATGAATTACAGTGAACGTCACCATCACCCATTACAGCTGGTTTTAAGATTTCTGAAAAATATACGCGTTCTCAAGCCAACTTTCAAAGCCAAGCGAGAGTGAAGGCAAAACTTTATATTTGGCAAAACAAATAAATCAATAACATTTGGTAAAATTTAAATTTTATATTGGAACAAAAATAACTTTCAACGTAAAGCGGAACTATGAAGATGAAATGAATAAAAGTGTTGTGTCAACGAAGTAATTGCCGTAAGATAAACCTGAACATCATATATTTGGATCTACTATACACTTTACTAATATTGCAATATAAACCAACCACCACCACCTGATAAAGAGCAAAAGGGTCACCCTAAAATATGAAAAGATGTTCAGTTTTGCTGTATGTGGGATGTGGGGGGAACAATTGAAAACAAGTTTTGCAGATATTTTAAAAATTTACATAATTGGAAAAGAGACAAGTTGTTGCACACACAATAAGCTCCTTATAGGTACTTTTTTCATTGGTCATAAACTTGCCAACTTGCGAACCCAACTTGCTTCACATAAAGCTGCAGTTTCTACCTGCGACCGCTGCACCAGGTAGTACTTACATACACGCAATTTTATTGGTAGGCCGTAAAAGCCTCTTCAAATTACCTAGTACATTTATTTATAAATAAAAGCCTGCAAAAATGTTCTAGCTTTATAGGGGTAGAATTGCAGCCATATTCCCCAATCAGTTCGAACTATCAATTGTTATTTGCAGTAAAACAAAATCTAGGGAGGTTTAGATTTGAACAACAATAACAAAATAACAATATAATTTCTAATTGCATTTACGTAGTTACAAAAATAAAAAGTAAAAGAATTGGCAAATTTCAATAATTATTAATCTATCCTAGAAATAAATCGCATAGCTTGAAGGCCAAATTCTAACCTAACTGTCAACTGAGAAAATTAATATAAACTCTTACTTGTTTTAAGCTGCAATATTAAATATTTTCTTCCGAGTCTTCTATAGAGCAAAAACCATAAACATTACTCAAAAATTTTGGCAAGGAAGTCCCAAAAAACGGAAACTCGCGCACACGAAAACAAATACCGAAAATATTCACGTGTAATAATATTACTAACGATTGTTGAATTTACCTGTCGAAAGTTTTTGATTTTGACATTATTCAGGTTATGATTAAACTTAACATTGGTGTAATTTATTTATAAATTCTTAAAGAACACCTTTATTTACCCGCACAACTTACTTCAATATAAGCCTCGATAATACAACTTTTTATATTAGTCTTTACAGATGTTCCGCATAGTTGGCAGCACTGATCGGATAAACTACGCGATGAGAAATACACCTGTGCTACCTGTCGGTTATCGTGAAACTACATTTTATCCTAGTCTAGTTACAAACCAAAATTAAATGCGACAAGAAAGCAATGTATATCGTTTTAAGGTCGTTCTATTCGACAGTTATTCAGTTTTGAATCTATTTTTATACATTTAGATAAAATTTAATACAAGCAATGGTATATAAAAATACAATCAGTTAATTTTGACACTTAGAGTCGCTGTTTTTGTTTGTGAGCTTCTACTTTTCAAAATAATCTAACCTTACATTACAATCCTTCTGTTATGTATTATCTAATTTACCGGCTTAAAGTGAAAAATATTGCACCCCTAATTTTCAGAATAATAATTAGTGATTTTGTATCAATTTAATTAAATTGGGAAATATATTACAATTCGAGTCGTTTTTCACAAAAAAATAAACTCTTCAAATTGTGGTTTGCCAGTTAATTATTGATAGGTAAATACCATTTGGATTACTCGACCCATCGAGCTTTTAAAAATGGAAAATAAATCCGCAACTGTGGAAAAAGTGAATCAAATCGACAAAATACAAATAATGAAGCCAAAGCTAAGTGGTTCTAGTGACGAAAAAGACGATAAAGCTCCAGATAGTTCTGATAACAATGGACTTCAAAAAACCAAACCCCCGAAAGCCAAAAAGAGGAAGAAGCCAAAAGATGTGACTGCTCCGAGACAGCCCTTAACTGGTAATTTGTTATTTAAACCACTACGGGCACTTGTTCATTTCAAGTATTTTAGGTTATGTGCGCTTTTTAAACGATCGTCGTGAAGCTGTGAGAACTGCAAATCCAAACTTACCATTTGCAGAAATCACTAGGATTTTAGCAAGCGAATGGACTAATTTACCGACAGACAAGAAACAACATTTTTTAGATGCCGCTGTCCAAGATAAAGAACGATACACTAAAGAATACAATGCATATAAACAGACACAAGCGTACAAAACTTATGCAAAACAGATGAATGGTAAGAAGTTGAAAGAAAATAAAGAGGATAAATTGAATCACGTAAGTGAAGTAATTGTTTGTTTAAATACTGGCATCAATAAACATATTATCTCGGTGCTGATCCAACAAGCATTAAAGTTAGGGTTACCTACGTATGATATTAGGATTTGTTACTAAAAATGTACCAAAAAAACGTTATTTTTACTAAAATTATAACTGTATAGTCAAAAAAGTTCAGAAAGTTATACAGTAGACTCGCGATATAGTGAATTCTCGATTTAGTGAACAACTCGGTTTAGTGAACAAAAACTATTTTACATTGACGACTCTAAATAGTGAACAAAGTGTGAAAAAGTGTTCACTATTTCGAGTGGTCAATGAATAATGAGAAGTTGGAATAATGATATTATTGAAGAAAATGATGAAACTGAAGATTCATCTAGGTTCTGAGAATGGAAAATTATATTGGGATGTTAAAATGTCAAATAAAGATGTATTAGTTGCTGTTAATACGGTTATAAAGACCCTTTTGAAATAGTGAATACAGTCGGGCTCGGTTATAACGAGCACGCTAGTGCCAAAAAATTGTGCTCGCTATATCTGATCGCTCGCTATAACCGTGTTTTGACGAGGCTAGTTATAACGAACGTACTCTTTAGCAATTTATTATTTATGTAACTCTTAACTGTTTTGTCTTTACATGTAATAGGTAAGTACTATGATGGAACAATAAACATAAATATAGGTATGTATGTGTACAAATAAATTTATTTCATAATATTTTAACATAAAGCGAATTCATACAAAATTAAAAAAATTCAAAAAACAATTCAAAACTCAAAAAAACAAGCTCGATCAACTTCACTTTTGGCTGGTCTTCGAACTCGTTTAAATTTACAAATGTTTGAATTCAAAATGCCTCTGATTTTATCCCTGTTTTTCCAAATTGTGGAAATAGTAGGACTAAATAAATTGTATTTTTTACAAACATCGGCATTGGATACGCCACTGGAAATTTGGTTTATAATTTTCACTTTTTCGTCCAACACAAGAAGAAACGATGATGACTGAAATATACACACATTTAAAATTTTAAAATCGCTACGAGTTACAAGAAGTTTGTTATCACTTATCACAACACTTTTACGACTTATAAATCGAAGCTAAGAGGCTGATGAATAATCAAACCTTTATTGCAATCGTAGCATTTGAAAATGTTTTTCATGTGTTAAAAATTGCTCATTATAAGTGTAGTAATTAGACAGATTGACGACGAAAATATGCTCGTTATAACAGAGCTCAAAATGTATTAAGTTAAATGGGGAATTTTTCGTGCCATGAGAAATTACTCGCTAAAACCGAGATCGTTATAAGCAAATAAATTCCGAATAGTGAATCGCCCCGGTTTTTTTTGTTCACTATATTACGAGTCTACTGTATTTTTAAGTAATTCTTGCTTAAATTTGCAACTTTATAGTTTTATTACTTTAAAGGAACATTTGAAGTTATTTTAACGTTGCTGTTACCCTAAGAAATTCTTTAAAGGTTCTAAAACTTCAAAGTTACATGTGAGAGTAACAGCAACGTTACAAAACGTACTATTATGACTTTTACGGTTATTATAACTATATAGTATATTCTAGTATATTACGTTACTAGGGAGTTCGGAGCTCCGGAGGTTCACCGAGGTCGAAACTTTAGATTTATCATTAGACCTTCATCATATACAACATACCAAAAAATCATAATTACCCCCAAGCTAAAAAATTAAAAAATTTGGATTCATAATTAGGCCTCCATCATAGACAACACACCAAAAAATCAGAACTACCCTATTTGATGCAACCCGTATTTTAGGGGACAAAATGACTGGGGACTGTTATTTAAGGTTCCTTTTCTTTGTTGCGCTTTTTGGGCTTCTGCCATCTTCAAATTAAATTTAAAAAGTTTAAATTTGTCACAAATTCTTTATAAAGAACCTCGAAAACTATAACAATCATTATTTTCTTAAAAGAAATATTTAAAAATTCTGATAATTAATTTCTTCGTTGAGATTTCCAAAATTATTTTTTTAACTTTTGATTTTCGAAATTGCGGTAATTTTCAATGAGTAAACTTTTTAGTTTATGGCATTAGGATTCCAAAAAAGAAAAAATCATTCAAATCCGTTCATTAAAACTGGGTTAAAGTGAAAGGTACCTTTCCTAAATTTGTGTTCGTTTGTATAATGTTTTCTTTACTCTAGATCAGTTTCGTGATGTAACTCGAATCTACTCCAACCTCCAACCTGATCTGTTTGATTTAGGAGTAAACTAGAGCAGTACAAACGAACAGACCTAGACCCAAAAATTTTCCCCATTTTGGTTGCACATCCGTTGCAAAGTACTTGCGGCTTTGTAACATTGGTTAGTAACTTTTACATACAAAGTAACTAAAATGGTAACTATAACGTTGCCGTGGCCTAAAATGCTTGTTGGGGTTGTGGTGTCTAACAAATTAATACTGTTTTAATAATTATGTAATTTGTAGTCAATCTCGTCTGCACAGGCGGTCGCCGGAAAAGAAGCAAATAACGAAATGGATATTGGAAATTGTGATATACCGATATTTACGGAAGAATTTTTAGACCACAATAAAACTCGAGACACCGAACTTCGACAGTTGAGGAAATCAAATACCGATTACGAACAACAAAATGCAACTTTGCAGAAACATATAGAAAATGTAAAAAGTGCAATTGAAAAGTTGGAAGGCGAAATTATACAGCAAAGAAAAAATAACAGCTCGTTACAACAACATTTGGATCATTTGCGTTCCACTCTAACTACTGGATTTGCTCACGTGAAGTTGCCAGGTAAGACTAACTTGTAAACTGAACGTTACAGTGACTGAACTTAATTACTTTTCAGTTACGGAAGAAAAACCTAGTTTACAAACAATAGATACTTATATGGGAAATTTGCATTCTATGTTGTTGGAAAATAGTAGTCAGGACGCTAACTTATTGCATACTGTTAGAGATATTGTAGCTCATTTAGAATTTAGTGGATGACAAGAGGATAATAGTATTGATGCAGTTCAAGAAAATGCCGTTGTTACCACTCGAAAGCATAAAAGGAAAACTAAGAAAAAGTAAAGATCATGAAGCTTATGATTTTGCATCAATAATACAGGCTGAGTCAGGAGGTTTGCACCGAACTCTGGGAACGTACTCTAGACGTAAAAGCTCAAAAGTTGTTATCCAATTCTCACTTGTTTTCGAGTTATGACCTTCAAAAGTTCAACAGTAATTTTCAAAATATCTCCACGGGCCTCTTAACATTTTTTTAGACAAAATAACCCCAAAAGTTGTTTTTTGATTTTCACTTGTTTTCAAGTTACGGCACTTCAGATGTGTATGTGGCTTACCAAAATTTTAAAAGATCGTAACTTGAAAACAAGTGAAAATAGGATAAGAACTTTTGGGGTTCTTTTGTCTTATTTTACATGTAAATCAGTGAGAAAATGTTTGGAGGTCCGTGGAGGTATTTTTGAAAATATTATTGAACTTTAGAAGGCAATAACTCGAAAACAAGTGAAAATTGGAGAACAACTTTTGAACTGTTTCGTCTTATAATTTACCTGTAGAATACGCTCGTAGAGTTTGGTGCGATCCTCCCGACTCACCCTGTATATAAAATGTTTAATTAACACAATAACTAATCTTAGTATTATTCCATGGCAGCCTTATTGTGTATTATTTTAAAGCATTGCGTGTGAAAATTTTATAAAAATTAAATTTGTAATTGAAGTTTGTTATCTAGAAGGTTCAAATCTTTCAAAAAATACGTAGATTTAAGTATTTCTGTATTTGTAAAAATTATTACAAGTCTAGTACCTACGAAATAATTTCTGAAATTATAATTAATTAGGTTAAAGTAGATATTTGTAGAAGTCAGTAGAGCAAGTAATACCGAAATATTTTACGTAAATGTAATGAAATGAATAAACTGTGTTTAAACTGTTTTTATCTTTTAATTTTATTCATAATGGTGACAATGATTAATGGGAATACAATTTAGAGCAGTTTTAAGCGTACTCCACACATGCAGGCGGCCTTCCTGCACAATTTACACCTATTCAGCAAAACCCGAACGTGTGTAGTACAAACCGACGGCCTGTACAAACAATTAAAGTCCGTCGGACTGAACTGAACGACTCCTCTCATCATTTGAAATTTGGACTGCAGAGGTGGAACAAACCATTTATCTTAAGGGTGGAAGGTACCCTAGCTAAATTCGTAACATTTTAAATAGGCAACCCAACTTACTTGCCTTATTTAAGCCTACGTATACATCGTGTAAGGCTAAGTAGCATAAAATATAAAAGAAATAGCCAACTTTACCGATAACAATGAAGAAAATAAAATCGACAAGCAGGTACACATAATCTTTTGTATGTACCAAACAGGTGGCGACTTTTCGTTGCATTGTATAAGAACAGTAAAAGTGCCAAGTACTTATGCCAATAGCAAAGATTACCTAGTTGTTATAGTATTATTCAGCAATCTTGGCGCGTACATGCATCAATTTATGAGTTTCATTATTGTTTCCACTCTCATCCCAACGTTACTTAGCGTTAGAAGTGAGTTGATACAATAAATGACTTACGTTTTTGATTTTATGTTTGTCAGGTTCCCTTATTTTTCCGTATTTTATGAATTATGCCCGATAATATATAATGACGCACACGCCAAGAACGCTGAATGATACCATATTATAGTATTTATTATCAAATTATCATTTATACATGTATTTACGTTTCCTTATTTATATACGTACTATTATAGATTTAGCGCCAGGATTGTAGCCTGAAGTGCGAAGCGCCTAGGGTTACAAGACGCGTGGTCTATAATAGTCTTCGCAACGTTAGTGTATACACGATTATTTTTACTACTAGCACTTTAATCTCATTAAATTAAAAAATTAAATCACAAGTTCGATCTAATATATTTAATTGACCTTGAATTTGATAAAAAATATTGGTAATTCTTTTAAAATACTATTTACACCGCTCAAGTTTTACACACATATTGTTTTGCTTATTTTTTTAACTTTCCTTAATTTTTTGGGTTCTTATCGAATACAAACACTTGACTTTCACCAATTCATTATCATTCACTAGTCTATCAGGGCTACAACATAAGTGAGGGTATTCTTTAGGTATAAAAAAGCTGCTTGACTTGACTTTCCACTTTCTAGATTTCCTCATATTTTTCTATAGCAACATTTTCGTGTGTTCTACCATAAAATTTCCACTAGAAAATTTTGCCACAAGACTCGTATAAATACCTCTCCGTATAATTGGTAGTGACATTTCTAGAAAGACGATTTGATTGAACAACGTTGTCATTACTTTGCAAATCTCTTCAAACAATGCACTTGTTTATATAGTCTTTAATTGTTTTTAAGAGTTTTAAGAATATAATCTATCCGTTTGAAACATCTGCTCAGTTTTTTAATATTTGTATTATTATCATTGTTTTTGAGTAGTTTGATTAGCTGTTGAGAGTAGACTTTTAGTCATTAGTCAGTAAGAAAGTATGAAAATGCGATTCATTAGAATACATCAAAATAGCATGATAAATGAAATTAGCATAAAGGTTTAAAAAATGAAAAAAAATAGGCTAAAAATCTAATTTCATTTAATATGAAATTGGAAGTCTCGTAGTCTCATAAAATACATTTTTGTTGTAATTCTTCAAAAACTTAGAAAATGACCCCGGGCGAGAAGGGTTGTGTCCTTATATCGCAGGTAAAGTGCCGAAATTCGTGTACTTCTCTATCCTTTTCTGGGCTCTACCGCACTTACTCTGCGATATTTTACTAAATTATTTTAGATAAGTACGGCTTTAATTACCTATCGAATATAAAATTTTAAAAGTATATCTTATCATCGTGATTCAGTTCAGGGTATAACAAAATTTGAAGCAAATTGGGCAATTAGGTAAGATAATATGACTACTTTTGTGTTAGTGAGACATATTACAACTCTAATAAAGTTGAATTGTACAAGTATCAAAATAATAAACAAAATTTTAAATATGTCATACCCTGGAGTAAGGGATTCTCTATAACATGGTTTAAACGCCGATTTAATTAAACTGATATTAAGTCCGTGAATATCTAAAAATCTATCTTTTAAACTATAATGATTATGACTTTTATATTATACAGATATTAACTACAGCCCTAGCTAATATTCCCCACATCATCGATTTCTGAAAATAAGTTTTTTATAAGCTAGAAAAATAATTTTTTAAGTTCTAAAATTATCGGGTACCTTCCCTCCTTAACTCACATTCTAAGGCATTTTTAAATGGAGAAAAGAGGCAAAATTAAATCTAACGACTATAATAGTGACAGAAACAAAAAGAGCATGTCCCCAGTGCTACTAAAGAAAGCGCAGTGAAAAAAATTAATAATTTAAGGAGCTCCTTCAGAAATTTCACTAAGTTGACTGCTGAAAGGTATCGTATTTTAAAAACTGAACTGAGGATTCCGTTGAGTTCAGTTCGCCTGCATGTGTGGGGCACGCTTTAGATCTATTTGACTTTCTTAGGCCGCGTTTTCACATGCAAGAAAAGCTTCTGCAAAAAATATTAGCCAGACTGACAGTTAGAAACTTAACTGGCTAAATGTAAACTGGACTGTAAGTATGAGAAAAATCTAGAAAGTCTTGCAGAAGTGGCTTGTAATACCTACTGTAAACGTGTATTGGAAGCGGCTTCTACAAGGCTTCCAAAAGTTTTCTCGTATTTTACAAAACTAGTTTCTATTATCTGGCAGTCTGTCTGACACTTCTGGATGCCACTTCTCGTTTGAGTTTTCTCGCATGTGAAGACGAGGCTTTTACTTTTAGGTTTCGTTTTACTGATAGCAATAGTGTAAACAGTATTGCAAGACTTCCTAATTTCTCGCATTTACAGTACAGTTTACATTATGCTAGTTTCTATCTGAGAGTCTATCTGAAATGTCTCGCGGAAATTTTCTCACATGTGAAAACGCGACCTTACAGTTATAAAAAGCTTTGATTTCTTAAGAACTGTTTAAATGTAGGATAATAATATGTATGTATGTAGTTTTTATTCTAGTAGTGTCGTGTAGTACATGTCTACAATGGCTATCTAGATCGTAAATATGCAATTAGTACATTGATTGATATGGTTGTGTGTATTTTTACTAAAAATTATAAATGTTATAGGAAAGCAAAGTGGCATATATTTGTAGTTAGTACATGTGGTATTCTCTAACTGTGTGACAGATGACTTAAGATTCTTAAGAATCGTAAAAGCAGCTGCAGATAGGATATTCAGAACAATTTTTACGATTAATCCACCTACCCTCACTTCTTTAAAGGAGCGGCTGCTTGTGTACCCACAACCCTTCACGTTTTTCTGGGCACTTTGATTACGAGGAAAACAAACGTTGAAAGCAGAAAGGAGAAATGCAGTTTTGCTTTTTTGTCTTTATTTTTACAAACTCGAAAAACATTAAAAACGTAATCATTTTCGCAGTAGAGGCAAACCTGTTTGTTGTTATAAACACCGAAAATGCATCTGAAAATAAAGCCCACTTGAGCATATGTTAAGAAATAAAACCCGAGCCTTATTTATTTTCAAAAGTTCATCACAAGTTAAATGTATAACAGGCGGCATAACCCAACTTTCTCACAGCTTGCTTAAAATTATTTAATAATACCTATGCGATAATTCGATAATGTAACACCAAAGACTTAAAAAACTTGCAAAAACCAGTAAAATGTACTTTCGTTATAAAGAAATTTTAGGCATTTACCTGCATTGGCACTAGCTAACTCAAAATTGTTTTTGCCGCGATTTTATCCTATTCGAATCGTTATCAGCACTGCTGGAACAGGTGCGAGCTTTCAAACGTGTAGCATTTTTAGTTAATTTGATTAAATTGCAACATTGCACGGATGTACCTCAAACGTTTGAAAAGTTGCATTATTCGAAAAGTTAAATTTTTACAATTATTGCCAGAAAATTCGAATTTTGATATCTTTCGTCAAATTCCGATTTTAGACAAACATAACGGCAAAAATTTTATTAAAAATCGATCTGCAAATTAAAATTAGGCAATGTCTTTTTCTATTGGCTTTTCATTTGCACCATATTAGTGGCGGAATCTCTTTTTAGACAATTGACAATCACACGAGACTAAGTCGAGTCTTAAGTATCGCGTCGGATTTTGCAGATCGATTTTCAAATTGATAATTTCGATGTTGTGTTCAAATCTTTTTAATTCACATAAATAGTGATCGCGTATAGAAATACTTCTTCGAGTGATGGTTGTTACTATATAATTAACAACAAACTGAAATAATTCACAATAATCGTTTTTTTGGTGTATTACAAACATTTTTCACAATTTACAAGAAGATGGCCGCCATCCATTTTGGTTCGATTTTGAATTTAAGGTAATTTTTTATATCTAAACTTTCTTTTTTGGGTTTTCTTCTTTACTTAAAAATCTAAAGATGTGTATGGAAAAACTATTATCTCTTTAAACCATGTGTACGAGTATTAGCAATCATTAAATTAAATAATAATACGGTATTATTGCCGAATTGTTTTTATCATAGTAATCGAAAAATTTTACCAATATTTCTAACAATTAAACGCATTTCTAACTATTTTTGAAAATCAATTTCAATTTCTATTACATGGACTGGTTAAACTAAAACGAAGTTTCAATAATTTTCCTCCGGAAAAATTATGAAACGAAGTGGAAATACTAGATCGAGTGGTAATTTTTTAAACTATTTCAAATCGAGTAAATTCAGTTTAGAGGTTAGAGGTTAGAGGGTGAGTACGACAAAAGGCATGTACCCTACCTTTAAAGCTTCCACGTAAATAGTTGTGTTTTAATAATTAATTTCGTCACGTGTTTTTAATTTAATCTTTATATCAATGGTCGAAGTTACGCTTGGCGTTCTAAAGGTAAATTTTAAGTTTTTTTTTTATGTAATAAAATTTTTTTATAACGTCCACCCGAGAATCGAATGAAATTACTGTAGGTAACTAATTAATGTAATCGAAGACTTTGTGTTAAATGAAAAAATATTCATGTTGATTAAAAATTAAGATTGGGATTTAAAAAAATAATACAAAATTTATAATTATTCGAACAAAGAAATATAAAGAGTTCGCACAATGCAGCACTACGTCTTATCAACACAAATCACAAAACATACGTGCATCTCCGCTAATCATCAGGAAATGAAAAACTTGCAAAATCTCTTTTGGGGGCTAATTTATTAGAAATATCCTTACTTGAAGTAAGGAGTTTTTAAAAACCACCTTAACGCCGATTTGTTACAATGGCGCTGGTTTTTGATGTTTATCACTTCTTATCCTTATCAGTACCTATACATTTTACGACCGTCTTCTTTCTTTTCTAACGTCTCTTTTACATCGTAAAGTTTACTGATAAAATTTTTTAAAATTTTTTAAATATGGATTTATTAACGGAACAAAATTATTCGATCGATTACTTGCCGAAGATCTCTTGTGGCATCATCAATACTTTCCGTATTTTGAATTATAACGCTATTCATAACAAATCTAATGCAAGTGTCGATCACCATTTAAATAAAATGGCTTAAGAATGAAATAATTTGTGTAGTTGATAAAATAGCTAAAGCAGCAGTTAATGCTGATCATCTGATCATACTGTTAGTAATTTTAATGTCGATTTTACCAATCTCCTACCAGCACTAAGAAGCGAGTCTTTGGCTAGGTGGCAGGATCATTGGAATGGTTGGCTAGATTCAAATCGGTATATTTACGGTAGAATCTTTCCATCAGTGAATAA
This sequence comes from Malthinus flaveolus, assembly GCA_950108345.1. NCBI lineage: Eukaryota > Metazoa > Arthropoda > Insecta > Coleoptera > Cantharidae > Malthinus > Malthinus flaveolus. The sequence goes on from OX467285.1 coordinate 72,370,888, forward strand.
AAAACCTGTGTATGCAATTTCAGCTATGTCTAGACGTACTTACATCAAAATAATTCAATTGGCATTTAATCACGGGTCATTTAAGGCTCATATGTTTAAAATGAAGATCCTTACTGTTCTTGCGACGAGTCGTCTGTTTGCGATGTTAATCATATTCTTTTTGCCTGTGGTACACATATTCGTGAATCTAACCATCTTTTACATAGTCTGATACAGAACTACGGCATTCAATTGCCAATAGACAGCATAACTTTATTGCAATTCGCTTTCTCAGATGCTGGGGTGCTCGATTTGATTATTCAATTTGTGCAAAACACTGGTTTGTCTATTTGAGTATTTGTTTTAATGTCTTTTTAATTTCCACATTGTCCGTGGCTGCATGAGCTTGTCCTCGAAGCCAAAAAAAAATTTGTGTAGTCTTTATTTTCTAAAATAACATTTAGATAAATAAATGAAAAAATTTGCAGTAAATACATTTCCAAACGACAGTATATTACACGTAGTAAGTGTTATCATTTCCCACTAAAATTGCTAATTGGGGCGGTTTTTACGTTCAACAGAATTGGATTCGGGATGAAACAGTGAATTAAGGGACTGCTTGTTTTTAAACTCCATCATTTTTGGGATTGGTTCGAATAAATCTATGGACAAAACTTCAAATCTTTGGTTTATAACTGAAGTTTGCACTAAACCAGGTGGTTTTAAGTTATGGGGTTTGTACCTTTGGCACGATAAACATTTTCTTATGTATTCTTGAACTTCCTTCCTCATTCCTTTCCAATAATATCTACTTGTCGTTCATTGCAGGGTTTTTTCGACTCCATAGTGTCCGGAGGTTGGTGCATCATATTTATATATTGTTTTAAAAATCTGGAACTAACGACTAACGGGTACTTTGTACTGGGCTTTTTGCTATCGGAATCTGGAAAATAACACCGTTCTGCATTACATAACCTCTCGAAGTCCATCGGTGAAGAAGGTTTTCTCTTTCAACGGGTATACTTTCAAAAGTGTTATGCTTTTAATTTCAGGGTCTTCTATCTGTTCGTTTCATAGATTTCCTTCAGTTTCTTTAGGAAAATCGAGAGGAATTAAATAAATTTCACAAATTTGCGAATCTTGGTGTTGACTGGTGGCCTCTATTATGTTGTACATTCTCAATTTTATTAATTTTTCAAACACCCTCACATGTTACAGTTTTCCCCATCAATGCATACTCCTACTAAATTCAATCTCTTGCGCGCTTGCGCCGCTGCATAGTATACATATACAACAATCCCCCGGAGCTTTACAAACTCTTAACAAAATAATAATTAACAATTACAACTGCATATTATGTACAGCGTGTCCAGGATAAGGTTTCATACCTTAGACGGTTCAAACGGTTCTTAAAAATTAATCGAAATATAATCTCAGCTTTCGATTAAAAAATTATAGAACAACTAAATTGATGTGATATGCTTATTTTGATGAGGCAAACCATGATAATCAGTAGAAAACGGTAATTATTTAGAGGAGGTTACTTATTACCCCGTATACAATTATTTATATTAAGTGAAAAATAACTTAATAATTCAGCTTGAGCCAATCGACGTAAAGGGGTATCTCAAATGTTCAGGAAGTTTTCTAACTCTAGATACCTTCTTAATACATAATCAAATAATCATTATCATCTTCTGAATCGCTTAAGTATCTCTTTCTCGGTTTTGTGTTCGTAATATAATTCCTTCTAGAGCTCTAAATAATGGAGGCGAAGTACTGTAACGATAAATCTTTTTGAACTGATGGTTTACATATAAGCCGTTCAAATATTATTATTTAAATTAATTAAATAAACAAATGCACTAATTTTTTTATAACGACAGCTGGTAACCATTTCAAATAAGTCTTTAAATGATTTCGATATCATAATATCTTTTCCCCCCTCTGAAAATAAAAATTAATACTAGACTACTAGATCTAGTGAACTAGTATTTACGTATGATTCTTCCACATCCTTACTAACTACTCAAGGATTAATCCAATTCAACAAGGTCTTAAATTTGTATTTAAATATCAAATCAGCTGGAGCCTTCATAATAGTCGTAGACGGGGTAGAATTGTACGACAATCACAATTTTTAAAGTTTTTCCCGAGTGTTCAAATTCCTCACTTTATGATTAAATAAATATTTTTTAATTGTTTTGCACACCCCGCTCAGCAAGACCATTTGACTGTAATTTTAAAGTTTTAATGTCATGCTTCTTACAAAAATCCTCAAACAAATATGAGTTAAACGGAGGTCCGTTATCAATAGTAATAACATCCACTAATCCGAAATAAGTAAAAAACACTTGCAACGCTCAAAACCTCTATTAGGTGTAAGCGTGTAAGCCACTTCGAAATCACCACTTCTTTCTCAACATTCTGAGTTTGACTACAAACACTAATGCTTTTTAAAAAATTTTTAACATCTTTACCTAAATTCCTCCACCAAAAACTCTCTCTCGAATTTCAACAACTCTCCGACCACTACCCTATCTCTAAATACACACTCGTCTTAAACTCTTAAACTCTTCCTGATCTTATCATTTTAACTTTTAATAATAATTTAGAAGACCCAGGTATTGCTGCAACTCTCTAACATTTTTAGGTATCTAAGAGCCTCTTTAATAACAACTCTAACCTTCTCTTCCAGAGGACGAATACAATAATTGTCGACAAAATGCTCTACATACTCTACAGCAGGGGTCGGCAACCTATTTGTACTAGCGGGCACATTTCAGAATTTTGAAATCGTGGTGGTCACCTAGGAGGGGGGGCTTAAATTCGAAAGAAAATAGGGCCGCAGGCCAAAAGTTTTGATTGTACAAGGTCTTGCGGCTTAAAATGAAATTCAGAAATTTTAGTAGCGATTGATAGTGCCTCCAAAGAAGGTGTTTCACAACAACTAAATATCTAGGTAATCACTATTATACTCGACGAAATGCAAAACTGCAGTTTAAAAATTTAAAATTTTTCCGGCATCTAAGATTTTCTCACTCCTCATCATTTTACGATTTTTATTCAAAGCGTTACAATTATTGTAATCCTACCTTACTTTATTGTAAATATTTTTGTAAAACCCCTACCCTAATTCATTTTAATTCAGTTTAATGAAACCATTAGACCCAGTTGTATAAACGAGCTAATCTGGGAGTCAGAGTTAACTCCGCGATTAACCTAAATCAACAACTAATTCTGAGTTAAATTGAAATATATTTGACTCTAGAAAATTGATGGGTTAACCCTGGACCAAGTGCCGACGAGCTAACCTAGTCTAATCCACTAATTAATTCCACGATATAAGAACTTAATGATGCTGGTCTTCCTTGTAAAACTCAAATCTCCCGGGTATTTCGGGAGATTTTAAAATAATTTTTTAACGTTTGGATTAAAGTTTCATACTCCTTTTTTTAATGTGGTATTTTACGTCCGCATCAACGACTGTGGTTATTAGCAGACGGGACCTACAGCTTTAGGTGGGTTCCGAACTACCAGGACCTGGGCATTTGACACATGGAAACACTCGGCTGTTGAGTATTTTCTTTCAGGAGAAGTAAGAAGCCGGCTGGCGTATTTCTTCTTCTTTGCCTTCCTCTTGGCTAAGAACTACTCATAAGGCGTAGTCACTTGCATCCGTATCGAGGATAAACAATTGGTTTCCATCGGACTGTCTCAATAACGGGCCACTTATAAGCAATTCTTTTAACATCGCATACGTCTTTGTTGAGGTTCCTACCTAAAAATAGAATTTTTTCTTTATCTGTAATATTATTTTAGCTACCTACTTACTTAGGAAAGGGCTTCGCTTGTCTCTCCGGAAACGGCTAGTCTTAACTTTCAAACTTTCTTGTACAGTTTTCTTATAGATAATTAGATTAGTCAGTATTAGTCAATTATTCATTGTACCCGGGAAAATCCCCTCTCAGATTTTGGACAACACCATGGTCAACACACATAAAAACCAAAACCTGTAATGTAAATTCCAGATTCTAATACGAGTAGGACATACTTATTGGGAAACGAAAGTTGTTAAAAATCGTTGAAAAAATTTGAATGCTGCCTATTGTTTCCACACGTATACAGAAAGATACCGATACACGATACCGAAAGGAAACTCGGAGAACTCATTCTTTTTTTATAACACTCTTTGTAGTTTGGTTGCTTTTTAAACAAAATCATCATTTGCCAGCCCGCGATTATTAATATATAAAAAATAATTTTTGCGCTAATTCTTCAATGTTTGTTCAAGAGATGTCGTAGGTGTTGGCTGTTGTCGAGACCCCAGCTGTTGTCACGGTAACGAGACCTCGCTTCTATCATCGTTCCTGCGTTGCGCTACGTTTCCGTGCGAGCGTGAAAGTGGCCGGTATTCAGTTATTTTAAAGCCCGCGTTCAGTATACTCGCGGTATATTTTTAAATTCGCATGTGTTTACATTGAAATGTCGTATATAAATTTTTTTTGCAGAAACCGAGTGTAATTTTTTTTCGCATTATTTATTTCATTTCATTAAATTAATTCCATTTTTATATGAGTTTTTTAAGAAAAAAAAACATTTTAGCGACTTTTATTAAACTAATAATAAACTTTTTTAAGTTACAATATTTTGAAAAATAAACGACTTTGAAAACTTCAGGTAGGTGTTGGCTTTTAATTGAATGGTTTACTATCTTTGATCACAAGTGGTAATTTGTAATGTATTCGCGTAGTAAAAAATTATTTTGAGAAACTTTTTGAAACATAAATCAGCTACTAATAGCAATAGACAAGAATTTTGTTTATATAGAGCATTTGGCGTGATGTTTTAATTCTTATCTTTAGTGTTACTTTTTATCTGTATTACGTTATTTAAGTAATAAATGGTAAACTCCATAAAAAATGGTGATGAATGTATTATCTCTGTTAATGAATCGTAAAATAATTGCCGTAAACGAAGCTCAAATTGAAGGAAAATAAGAAAAATTTTCCGCACAATAAAATATTATTATAACTTCGGCTCGTAACAGAGAAGTACACAATAAAAATATAGTAATGCAATTGGAACCGTTGGAAAATGTCGTAGGCAATATTTTCTTGACTTTTATGTTTTTTTATTTAGTGGTTATGTGAGAAATTGAATTTTTTTTTCTTCTTCCACAATTAATGCCGCAGCGCAAATTTCCGTACCTACAAGTAGGACGTTCAAAAATTCTCATTTAGTCTTCGGAAAAACTTTCCCCATTATTTCAAATTGCAATGCGATATCTAGTTGAAAAGTGTGTCAGAGAACGCAATATTATGATAAAAAAGTGCGGGTTTTTGTTATTAATGGATTGAACAAAACCTTTCTCATTTAACGTTGTAACGCCACTGGACGATATTTGATTATTGTATGGAGGGAAATGTTCAAAATAAACCCCATCCGAACATCGGAGCTCCAAATGAAAATTTAAATTTTTAACTCAGCCTCAGAAGCATCAACCTGGCTTATCTAAACCGAAATTCCCTTTTTGTATTCCACAACAAAATATTTTAGCTTTCCTTCTGTCACCTACTGTGTAATACTTAAATACTTTGTATAGTATATGAGTTTATTAACAATTGTACTTAGGTAGGCAAGTAGGCATATATTACGCAATGTAAATAATAAAAATTATATAACGACATCAACTTGTTTACAAAGTTATAATTGAAGTTCAAACTAAAATGTGGTTTACATGTATCTTAATTAAGGTTTCAGAGGGTGGTTTTATTATCCTTGTTTATAAATCTTCTAAATTTTCATTAAATTTACTCGAGCCTATCGGATTTAACTTTAAAAACGTGTTAGTAGATTAGATTTTAGCAATTTTAGGAAGGAATGGACTGTGAATTACGAAATTAAACAACTTGCTAAAAAGTACAAATTAACCTCCGAGAATCGACTCGAATTTAATGAAATTTTTACTATATTAGTCATACGTATAGCTCATAGCATTAAATAATGATTGGATACATTAAAAGAGCCCACGATTTTGACAACTTTTATTAACTTAATATCGAGAGGTATAGTATAGGAAATTGGATTAAAAGATAAAGCTGTTTGTCCTTTTACGTCCTTTTATTCATTAATGTCGGAATTATTAAATTTATTTATTTATTTTCTCTGTTTGGTAGGTACCACTTCGTTAAATTTTTACGAGTCGACAGGTCTTTTTAACAGGTAGTTTTAAATTAAATTCTTGAATTCTTATTACCCATACTTGTGAAAATTCGTAGTTTCGTAAGCTTTTCTTATTCCCAGTCAAATAAGACAAACTGAGGGGACAAAACCCAAGAGTTTTTCAATTTGGTATGGTTGTTCGTTAGAACCCACAGTATAACATACTTTTTTTTTTTGATTTTGAGGCATTTAACCCAGCTTGGGTCACTTCTGCCTATATTCATTCAACAATAAGTCACTAGACCAACACAAAAACAAATACTTGTAAAACACACAACTCATAAATTAATAACATTAACATTTAAATTTAAAATATCACAGTCTAAGATCACAAATTCATCAAAAATATCACAGATTTTCTAGCAATTTAGATTCTTTCAAATATTCAAAAACTCTTTTAATAACGTCCTCTCTATCACTAAGCAGTTGCCCTAATTGGGGCGGCAAGTTGTATTTTAGTCGAAGCGGCATTAAAATAGGACAATCCACCATAAAGTGGCTCACAGTAAGAGTCACCCCACAGTCGCAAACTGGAGGACCGTTTCCCTCAAATAAGTAACCGTGGGTCAACTTCGTATGCCCAATTTTTAAACGGCATAATGCCACCTCTTCCCGGCGGGATTTACGAACAGAGGTCTTCCAGGGCGACAAATTAACTCTAACATTTCGTAGCTTGTTATTTTGCAAATCATGCCATTGTCTATGCCAACAAGCTCTTACTACTAAAACATACTAAAAGTCCTGGATGGAGAGGGCGAGCGGGAAGAGAGTGAGAGATGTTCAAAGGCGACTATTCCTGTTTTTTGCAAATAACTTGCCTCCTGTAGATTGTACGTTGATGAAGGTTATTATAAAAGTTGTAGAAAACATTACTAGCTACAAGATTGGTTATATTAATTTTTTCTGTAAGTTTAACCCTTTTCGAGATATAGCGCAGAGAAGGGGCTACAGTGAATTCGTTGATGGAATGACGCTCTACAAACTGCGGAGTGACGCGTAAATTTCTTGAAAGGAAGCAGCCAACAAAGTTATCCACTCATGGATAATCCGGTACTATATTATGAGATAGAATAACTTTTTGAAAACAAACGAAATAAAAGCTTGCTGGACTATACAGGGTACGGAGTGAACCAGACCACTCGTATCAGGCTTTTTTTTTTTAAAAACGGTTAGTTGCAGAAAGTTGTGTCAAAAATGATGAGTTAACAATAAAATAATAAAACAATTGATTATTAATAATTGAGACATTGTTCAACTGAGATTAACTTCAATCAAATATTACTCGAAAGTCTTAACTCACATATTTTTAAGGATCTTTTCAACGATACCACTTTTGCCCTGTGGTGCAATTTAAAATTATGGAGTTCTTGACATACTAAAACAAACTCTTCGGTATGCCGACCTCTCCGCGGCGGAATAACAATATCGCCATTCCATTTTTTATTAATACGACTTTTATCATAAAAAATAAAAATTTTTGACTCAACTCTCGACGACTAACCGCTTTTGGAAAAAAATCCTCATTCGAGTGGTCTGGTTCACCTGCTATATCTACTATTGATGCCTCGCCGCTATGGAAACAATGCGAATTCGAAAACAGTATAAGTTTTACATTTTTCTTACCAAAAAGGGCGATTATTTTCGATATAATGCCCACTAAATAAGCCGTTTGATGATTTATTGTTAACAATGTTGGTTTGATGTTGTCACCGATCTCCCGGTTCGACCAATGTGTCACACAGTCGTTACAAGCTATCGGATACGCACCACTTTGTACTAGTGGTTTGTTATTTACGAGTTATTTTCCTAAATTGAGTTTATTTACGTCTATTATTGTGTTTATGTTCGTCTATTTTTGCAAGCGCTCTTTAATTTTATCCAAAGCATTTTCTGTAATACGAGTGGCGGCTGCAAATTGTGTGTCACGGGCTCAGTAAGGAGCGCACATCGTTAATAACCAGGAAATTTTTAATTTCTAAAGCTAATCTACGAGGATTAATAAATTGATAAATGTGCGTTTTTGTTTTGAGATCGCTTCAATCATAATAGCCATAGTCATAGTATTGTTGGTTGAGTTGGTTGGTAGAGAAGCCGAAATGGTTGCCACTGCAGTGGAATAATGGAGTAATTCATTGCACAGTTGAAGTACCTTATTAAAAACTCGCTCCGAAGATGATACAGTGTATCGAAACAGCTGTCAGCAACCAAACTGACAAAATTAGTGCAAATGGCTATTCCAATTTAGTTCATACAAAAAAGAAGTACCTTATGCATTTTCTACTCTGATTTTTATAAATGCACACTTGATGATATCCCTGTATCCTGTAGTACACCATCCGAGTGATATGCCAGCAACAAAGTGTGGTTCCATTTCAAGTAGAATTGTTTTGATATCTCACCCTGAATGTTATCCCTCTGTTTCAGTTTTTAATTCATCTTTAATTTTGCAAGAGCTCTTAAAGACTGTGCGCCTATTTGGACATTCTGTATAATATATACAAACTGCTCCTTAATGTCATGCTTATAATGAAGAGTGTGGTCCCTATATAGGTCATTTTATGAAGACAAGTAATAAATTAATAAAAAATTAAATAAAAAAGCTAGCAAAATAGACCTCTTTGACTAAGTTCCAGGTGATATCCACTTTCTACAGTGTCTTGCATATTTCTGAAAATTTTAATAAATACGAATTATTATATCAATAACAAAAGAAGTTTATGTAATGAACTTCTATTAGCTTCAATATTTCGTATATCCTCCTCTCCCTATAGACGTCGCGGCATATTGCTAATAAGATTCCTAATGGACTTTTCCGATGGTTTGTCCCATTCTTCTTGCAGGAACTGACGCAGTTTATTTAATAAAGCAGACCTTGGTCTTCCAACGATTGAATCGTCTTTTCAGCTCATCCCGTAAATGCTCTATGGGATTTAAATCAGGACTACAGGCCGGCCAATCTAATGTGTTAATTCCAACTGCATTTAAATTGTCAGTAGTAATGCGAGCAACGTGTAGGCAAGCGTTATCCTACATTAATGAGAAAATTTCTCCGATACCGTATGCAAACGGCACTACATTATCATGCAGAACATCTTTGATATAGGAATTCGCCGTCACACTTGGTGGTGTGACCTTGGTGGTGTGACCACCTCCAAATCGGTCTCTCTCGGGAATCGCACATTCGGCATAACGTTCTCCAGTTCTTCTCCACACTCTTTGGCGACCATCGACACCCTCTAAAGAAAACCGTGACTCATCTGTAAACAGTACCTTTTCCAATCCTCTATTCTTCAGTTCACATATTGAGGAGTAAAAGTTATAATCGAGTAGTTCGATGCGGTCTGGGCAGAATGGAGCATCTAACGTAAAGGTTTGCTTCTCTTAGCCTTCTCCTCACTGGGCTCTCACTTATTCTTATGCCTAATGTGGTCTCAAGGCTGTTTTGAAGTTTTGGGATGGTAAGAGTGCGATTTCGCAAAGAAATTAATTGCAAAAAACGGTCGTCTACACCCGATGATGCTCGTTTGCGACCTTCTCCTCGTCTTCTACCGACATCGCCAGTCTCTCTAAGTCGTCTTTGAAACCGATAAATTGTCGATTGATTCACTCATAGCCGCAATGCAACATAATTCTGCTTTCTTTCTTCTTCCAACAACACAGTCGCTTTACTTGCATTAGCGCGACTTAGCACAGGCATAATTGAAAATAAAGGTTAAAAGATGGGCACTAAATCAGATTTAAGCCGGAAAACTCATAAAAAGCAGTTGCAATCAATAAAAAAATATTATCCCCATTAAGGTGTTTTCAAATAAACCAAACTACTGCTATGAAATCGCCTTCTTGGGCTCATTATGAATTTTAAGTGACATTTATTTTAGAACTTTAGCATTTCCAATCGTATTCAATACACCAATTGAGAATAAGCTTATTGCTTATTATTATTATTATTAAGTAAATGGAGAAATTCTAGTTTCATTTTTGTTTAGGCGACGCACTTATTTTCACAAGGCAGCGAACCCAACTACTCTAAAACTAATCCGAGTTTCTCCTTCTAGCCGAAATTTAGGAGAAAACGTATCGATACAAACCTTTTTACTGATAGAAAGAAATCGAAGACGTTAACTTTTTTGTTTTGGAATAATTTCTAGTTTAGAGCTCTGAATTGAATCACAAGAAGTTTTTTATTAATTTAAAACAAAAACGTTCATCGAGATTGTTTTATCAAAATTTAATTACATCGTAGGTATATCTTTCTATTTTAGAGCTATTCTATCTCCGTATCTCCATAACTAGGGTAAAAGGGGGCAACAGTAGTTCAGATTTTCACTACCCTCTCCCACCTCCCACTAACGAGTTCGACTAATGGAAATTGGCATCTGGTTTCACTACCTTATTAAAAATCGCAAACTTTTAGGATGTGGTTTAGTATTTCCAACTTATTGCCCGCTTAAACAATAAAACGTGAACGAAACAATTGGTTGAAAAGTTAAACTTTGATTGATGTAAAACGGGTAATAACTTTTGTAAGTATTCTCGTAATTTAAGATCCCGAAAATAAAAATTTGATATAAAATTCGCATTAACTTAAATTGAATATTTAATGAAAAACGTTGATGCGCGTTAACCCAAATAAAATATTATTCGTTCGATGAGGGTTTTTTAGTAAAATTAGTTTTGCTCACTTGATGAAGTGGCAAAGAGGTTTTTGAATAAATTTTCTCGTCTTCAAACGACCAATTTTATTAAATTCCGTTTGCGTCGTTTGCGGTTACAAATTTTTCCAAAGCCTATCATTATTGGACTGTGAAATTACTGACGAAGAATTGTCTATTTTTTAATCGTTTACTTTCAACGTTGCGCTCTAACGATATTTTTATTTAAAAAAACTGGAGATTTTGGTCTCTTTATGGATATAACTCTCTAGTCTAGGTCATCATACATTTTATTGTTTTCTTGGCGTCTTCTCTAGTATTTTTGTTATTATTTCTAGTTATGCATGTTTCTTTCTGTATTAAGTAACAAGTCAGTAATATACAAAATAGTATGCGCTATAACCATTTCTGGAGACCCTGCAATAATGTAAGTGGTAACTAGCCCCAACTAGAAAAGTCACTGACTGAATTTAAGTAGATAAATATTACGATGGTAATACGGTGGTTTTATGGCTTCAAGTACAAGCTCATGCAGCCCTCAAAGATTTTCCAAAACACTTTTTTTTACGATTGATGTGGAAGTTTTGAAATCAATTTCGATATTTTCCGCCATATCATTTTTGTTCACTGAACCAAGTCTCCATTTCTTAAGATAAGCGAGATCCCTGCATTGAACACCTTTAAAAATACATTTTGTATGGCACGAGAGTTTCAAAGCAAGCAGGAGCTTTATGAAGTGGATTTTTTTGGAAAATCACAAATGAAAATTTTGTAAGAAACTTGTTAATACTTTTTCAATTTCTGTAAGAAACAAACCGAACCAATATGCTTGTATTAAGGGAAGCAAGAGTTTTTATAAAGTTAATTTCTTCGAGAAATCAAAACTAAAATTTCTGTCTCTTTTTCTAACTCCATCCTGTAAAAATAATGCCATTACAGTTTTATCTAGGTCAACGAATTCAATTTCATGTTGTAAATGCTCGAAACTGCATACTTCGAGCTTGGAGTGTAAAGAGACGTTTTTTTTTTAATTTAGAAAACTAAAAATGATTAATAGTATAGGACAAAAACATCCGACACTAGAAAACGATTTTTCTGCTTCAATTCGAATTTGATCTTGAACTTGGCAAACTTTCCGGATTAAATATTTACATCTTTCCTCAATCTATTAGCTTCAAGTATATCACAAGAATGTTTTACCGCTAAGCGTCTAATAAAACTTGCTAATTCTTAATTTGAATATATTAATACTACGCCCATTGAAAAATTTATAACATTATGAAACTATTCAAAAATCTCTCCTTTAAGAACGAGCTTTAGGGTTTTCAGAAAACCCACGTTTTAATGCTTTTACGCGAGAAGCTAAATTAAATTTAGTAATTTTTACAATTTTGTCCGTGTTAAAAATTTACTCGCAACATTTTTAAGCTAATAACATTAAGCTTTTTCCTTATAACTCGCTACTTATACATAATTACAGCTAACTGTTCGTAGTTTAAAATGCAAATTGTTCTAGTCTTGGCTTTGAAAAATAATACCCCGAGGAGTACAAATTTGTACAGGAAAGAAATTTTATTTAATTTTTCCATATTTTGAGCGTTTTATATTACGAATTCCGTTTTTTAATTTAAACGAAACTAATCCCATGAAATGTAAATAATTAAAATTAAATTATGTATAATAGTAGTAAACTCTATACAGGGCGAATTTAAATCGGTGGGTCGTTACAATTACTTACTATATCGAGTCATTAATAAAATTTGCTGATCTCTGAGTGGTCTACATCGTGAAAATTCTTAAAAATACAGGGTGTAGTGTACAGGGTGCTCAACATAATGTCTCGACATATACAAATATATGACATTTTAGAGGAAAAATCGAAGAGTTTTGAAAATTGGTATGGTTGTTCGTTGGAACCTGCTACAAACATACTAAAAGTCGGCGGAGGGGGAACTGTTTTAAGGTGACTTTGCAAATAACTCGCCTCCTATAGATTGTACGCTGAAGAAGGTTCATATGAAAGTTGTAGAAAACATTACTAGCTACAAGATTTGTTATATACATTTTTTCATAGGTTTAACCAGTTTCGAGATATAGCGCGGAGATGATTCTGCAGTGCGTAGTAAGACTCATAAGTTTCATGAACTTCAGACGCTTTTTATTTACAACATGGAGGTACTATATGATATCGCTTAGGTTAAAGACCTAGTTAAATATTTTTTTAAACAAAATTTTTTTCGTACTTTCATGAATTAGAAGCTTCTGAAGTTCACTAATTTTACAATTTTGAACAAAAATATTTTTTACATATTTTAATAGGTTTTAATAGGCGAAGACGAAACCTAAAGCGACTTTCGTTTTCAAAAATTTTTAATTCCTTCTTTATTCTATCTCAGACAGTGCCTTATTATCCATGAGTGGATAACTTTGACGGCTCATTCCATTCTGGAAACTTACGCGTCTGACTCGGCAGTTTATACAGCGTCATCCCGTAAACAAATTCACGGTAACCCCCTTCTTATGGAAAAAATGCATATAACCAATCTTGTAGCTAATAAATGTTTTCTATAACTTTTATAAATTCATTCATCAACGTACGATTTATAGGAGGCGAGTTATTTGTAAAGAACGATTAAAAGTCACCTTTAAACAGCTCTCCCACCGCCCGCTTATCCCCCATCTTCCAGGACTTTTAGCATGTTGTTCTGTAGGTTCCAACGAACAACTATACCGATTTTCAAAACTCTTGAATTTTTCCCACAATTATTTGTCTAATTTGACTGGGCTACTCAGCTACAGCCAATTCTTTCGGTTAATTCAATATAATAGTCGTGCGTCTTGCTACACCTAATAGTTCCTTAATTTTTTCAGTGATGCACAGAAGTCTTAATTTCGCGTAATTTCTTCTTTTTGTTCATCGTCCATTTTTGCTACATACACTTTCGTAGCCGAGTAATCCTCTCTACATTAGAGTAATTGATATTTACAATGTTCACAATTAAATTATTCGCGCATAAATTTTTCATCGCGTGAAAAGCACTTTTTCAACATTGTTTACTCGCTGAAGTGACAATAATCAGAAAAAATAAATTAATTGAAAGGGAACTGGTTATATCCATTATCCACTTTACTAATTGGTAACAAGCCAGTGTTAATTTTCAGTAGAGCAAATTGTGCAACGGAAACGATATGCTAATGAACGTCGGTTTTATATTAAACGGGTGCTCTAGACAATTATTATAAAATCTAATTTTTAGTAGTTTAATTATTATTTAAATTATTTACGTGATTGTTGTTTTAATTTTTTTATTATAGTAGATATTGATTTTATTAATAATTGGAAGGGCTAATTACCAAATAGAAACACAGAAATATATTTGTGTCTCTCCTGAGGTTTTGTAGTATAATAGATAATTAAGTGCAGCTCTAAGGGCATCAGTCATTGGTCACATTCAGTTATTTGATTTCGATTCAACTCTGTAAACACATGAGCTACAGTAATGTTAGTTATCCAGTAACAGATATTGGCAATATATTCTTACTATTAGTGTACCTAATGCTATTTATGCGGTATACCTATTTCTTTGAGCCTTACTGTTTTAAAAATAATGTTCTAATAGGTAAAGAAGGAGTGCTCTCAGGGTTTGTAACGAAGATATAAACTTCAATTCTTTCTAATATACGAAGTATACAAGTAGAGATATTGCCAAATCTCAACGACCTGCGCAGAAACTTAAATTTCGTACTACGTCGTAACCAGATTACACAACAACCTAAAAGCACGTATTGGACGTCTTTTTTACCGCTTTCTCAATAGCTCTTGTGCGCATCTAAGGTCAGTGAGATTTGGCAATATATCTACATACTACACATAGATTTGGTTGCTGATAGTGCTCTTCGGAAAATTGGAAGGGTTTTATCATACTTTCTAGAAATTTTCTAAGATTTATTTTGCGTTTTCAATCGTTGCCATTTTTTCACTGCCTTCATCAGTTTATTAGTCATTCTATAACTTATTTTGTGCTTCGAGAACTACTACAATCTGCAGACTTTGGTTAGTTTTACAAGAACAAAACTATAATGTACATTTAAGCCCCTACACACCACCCAATTCACAGTGGTCTGTCTGTAGTGTGTTAAAGTAGAGGTAAATTGAGTGAGACTCCTAACACGACTCAATCTATTGGTAGTAGAGCAGGTAACCCAGGTTGATCGTGGCTCCCTCAAAATGTCAAAAAGTTGGTATAGCGATAGCTTTTTCCATGACATAGACCTCGCTTCCTAATGTTAAAAAAAGAAAGTGCTGGACTAAAAAATAGTTACAACAAAGAAAGCAACTTTGTCGTCTTTGTAAGTTTGTCGATTGGGTCTACAGCTACACACCATGCAACTTACATGGCGAGTAAAAAACAGGGCGATTGGGTGGTCGGCCTAGTCAACTAGAGTAAGCCCAGGGAAAGAGAAGCCAACCACGAGACCAAAAACATCACACTACTTGGTGCTACGACATCGAGACAAACACGAATTTGCACGCTTTGGCTAAATATCTGAGACTGACTAATAATTCGCAACAGTTCTATGGCATTGCTTACGTTCGTTGTCGTAATTGTAATCGTTCGTTCGTAATCACGTGGCGGGCTTTTCTTTCGCTGGGTACACTATACACTATACCCTAGATTGTAAAATCATAAAAAATTGTGATAATCGGCCTCCACACGGTTGTGATTGGGCGAATTTGGGCTTTTAGGTTTGTTATTTACGGGTTTTAGGTAAAATGCAAACGGGGATTCACCACAAAATTTGCCATGCGAATAAACGTGCGAACTCGAATACCGGTTGTTACGCCATTAAAATAATTTATATTTGAATAATTGGAAAAAAATTATGGAAATCGATAAACATTAATCCAAACAAAACAATTGCATAGTTTGCTGGCGAACATTATTAATCGCAATAAAAGCAATCTATACGTGATTAAAGTTACAAAATTGGTTTATTATGTACCTACTACAATTTCATTTACTCGACTAAAAAAATTTACAAACCGAAACGACATTTTTAAATGACAATTTAAAAGAAGTTAACAAAATTCTCGCAAAATTTTATTTATTTATCTTTACGTTTTGATTATTAGGCACCACCTAATGAAGTAAAACTTGTAAAATACCATCTAAAAGCTTCATTTTGGAATTAATTAAAATCCTATACTTAGTGAGAACCCAATTTTCTCGTGAAAGTTATGAAAATGTTAAATGTCAATGCATGTGTGTGTGGTAGTAGGTATTTATATAGTTAAACCTTGATTATTTCTAAAAGTTTTGATAAAATTTTAAGTGCTTAATCCAAAATGTCAAAAGCAAACATTGCGGTTTGAAGTAGGTACTTAATTGCATTCATCCTCATAATCAAGAGCATATGTATGACATATAATATGATAATAATGAAATTTGTAAAATCAATCTTTTGTTGAAATTTGGTTTCAGCCCATTTCATCGACGAAATAAGCCTTTAAACGAAATTTGTGCAGGATGGCCCAAAATAAGAGGGTTATATTTTGAATCTTGACCCACAGTATAACTCTGCTATAAATCAGTACGCATCGGCCCCAATTAAAAAAATACCTTTTTAAATTTTAAAATTCAAAGTGTAACGATTGGCCGATTTTCTAGTTTTTTTATTATAACTTTGCGTATAATTACGAAAACTTCAAAAGATTTTTGCACTCATATTTAGCGCAGGAAATTTCAAACTTTTTTGAAAAGTTTCAATTTGTGCACTACTATTGAAAGTGCTGCACTGAAGATTGATAAGGGCACATTTTAGAGTATTATACCAAGTGTACCAGGTTTGAACCTTCAAAAAAGCTTGCGCCCAGAATAGGTATAAAGAAGCGTCCAAAATAATTGTTTTTTTATTACAGTCGGGTCCGGTTATAACGAGCACGCTAGTGCCAACAAAATGTGCTCGTTATATCCGAGCGCTTGGTGTAAAAGATCTTGGTTATAACGGATTTATTAATTATTATCTACTGCGTTTAGACTTGATTAGGGTAGAGTAACACTAAGCAACAAGAAACAATGACCAATGACGAATGTATGTGATATATACGTTTAAAATCTCTTGAGTTACACGGCGAGCTACAATAAGTTTGTTATCATTATCGTGCTTTTTTTAGAAGCTAACCGTCCAATAAATTATCAAATCTTCCACAATGAAGGAAATAAACGCACCAGTTAAGAACGTTTTTCAAGTATTAGAAATTGCTCGTTGTAAGTGGTGCTATTCCGCAGTTTGACCGTGTTTGGAAAGGGAAAAATGCTCGTTATAATCGATCTGCTCGTTATGTCCGAGCTCGTTGTATCAGAGCTCAAAATGTATTGCTTTAAATAATTTTTGGTTTTCGAAAATTTGAATATTTTCCACTTTGCCCCTTTGTAGTGCTGTAGTTAGGGCAGAATTAGCCCCCAGAGGTCAAGATAATTTTACCAATAATATTATTGACCTTAAATTAAAAAATTGAATTCTCTTCTGTAATTTTGACGCGTTCGAGAATATTTATTTGATAAAAATAAAACTTGATAGGTTAAGTTTGGATTTGTTTCGCACCATTTGTTTTACTCCGATAAGAATTTTTGCACGTGCGTCGACCGGATGGGAGATTTAAAAATGTTATTCAAAATACTACATAATAATCATAGAGTCGAAATTTTAATATTTTAGTTGTAAACTCGGTTTGATTATGTGCTTGCAGTGCTCGCGTTTCGAATTATCTTTTGCCGTTTGGGACATTTTTGCAAGAAATTTTAAGTTCAATTTCCGCTACTTCATAAAGGTTAGTTGTTGATGCTTTTTAAGTATGTAGGGTGTTATTTATAATAATACGAATGGATCAACTTTACAACTTTACTAGCGTATTCTAATACTGGTAGAAACAATTGGGGAATGTTTTCGTGCTTAAAACGTTAACCTGTCATTTCATTTTGAAAAATCACAAAATTGAACCCGAATTTTTTCAAATGCTGGCGGGTACCTATTTTTACCTAAAACCTTGTCCAATATTACTACAGAGGGCATCGAAGACCGCTCGCTTACCAGAACACCCTGTATTTAATTTTTGAGTTTATTCCCATCTCAATTACGAAATAACGAATTTGTACATTCGACAAAGCTAATGTGCTTGTAACCAATCTTCCGTACAAAGCAGAAGATAATTTAAACGACCCCTCTTTCTCAAGTTTCGCCACTTTTAGTTTTTAATGACTGCTTCTTCTGTAATCGTTTCGAAATTTCAATTTCACTCTTTCGTTGACTTCGTCTTAAAAGAATAAAATAAAATTCAGAATTCACCCAACGTTTTTGGTCCCCCTAAATCCAAAAATGGAAAAAAATAAACGCCATAAAAGTCTCTCTGGAAGGGCGTGGAAGGATTTAGTTGAAATTTGGCTTCCGCCACTTTCACATAATTGCATCGACGTAATTAATTAGCTTTTAAATGAAAACGATACAGGAGGGTCTTGATTTTTAAAATCAAGGAGAGCTTTTGAGCATACTACTGTTCTATGTATTTCTGATATATTTTTCAATATTAGAATACGGGTATTACGAAAATATTCTGTTATGACCACAACAGACGTTTTTCCAAATTCTCAATACAAAGGACTTTCGTTTTATCAAACTACAATAGTGTCGTTTAAGTACTACAGTGATACCAGGGAAAGGAGGTTCCACCACGTGACGAAATCTACTACTACTTAGTGCAACAGAATCAAGACAAACATGAATTAGCACGTTTTAACCAGACATCTGCGACTACGTAATAATTAGTAATTACTCCACGGCACTATCTACATTTGTTTCTATTGAGATGTTCTACAAATCTACTTTGCAACTTGAACGGTAATCAGGTGGTGGGCTCTTCTTTCCCTGGTATCACTCTACCTACTGCCCCATTCTTTATTTCCTTTTATTTCTATGACAGTTCCTAACCGAATTCTTAGATCTAGGGGTCTCATGCGCACATCAGGAACTTCTCTTGCCATATTTCGTCCGATAAACAAGAGTTTATAAAATTTCCAGAGCATTTTCGTCATTTCGTCGTACATTTTGTAGTATTATTTATGAGTAAAGTAAAAGTTTTATACGACGTTTGGCTTTACAGGCAAAAAAGTTTTTTTGCTTACCTTTTCTAAAAAGGGTAGCGTGAAAGGAGCGTCGATATAAAACAGTTTCAAAGTGGGTACTTTCGCGACTACAACGGTATTACTACAGAAAAAAATTTTAACGAATCCTAAATAATAGAATATCAGTAGGTACTTTATTAAACAGCTCGAGGGATTAAACTTTTATTACTGTGGACTTCGTATTAAATTTTATTTGTAGAATTTCAAAGTAGTAAACTCGGATAACTACAATTTGTTGTAAGAAGGAACAGAAATAGAAATTCAAATAAAGTTTCAAGTTTTAACTGTTTTGAATAGATAATAGCACGAAGAACAGGACGTTTCGTACTTAAATCTATATACTATTATGGTTTTCTGCAAGTAACAAATAAAAGCTAAAAAACAAAGCGGGAAATACGAGACTCAAAATTGAAATTTTGTGAATTAAAACTAAATGGATAAAATCAATTAAAAGACATTGTTTTTAAATTAATGAATTAGTACAATAATTAGTATTTCAGTGTAATTTAAGAGATACTAACTAATAGTGGAGTGCACGGAATATATATGATTTCTGTTTTTACTAAGGAGATTAAAAGCTGGAACCTTTTTCAAATCATTCCAAAATCTGGTGGTCGTCAAAATGAAGTCTTGTACATGGGGGAGGCTCAAAAACCCATGAAACCGCAAAAACTTTACCTTTTTCAGTTTTTTCCGATTTTGATCTAAAAGGACTCATTTTTCGGCAAAGGTAGTTTTATACTTTTTAAAAGTAGACTAAACTGTCTACAATTTGAGGCCCGAATGGTCTTTGTAGACCTAATGGTATCCGAGATACAAGTGTACAAAATTTTGCAAAAATATACACGATTTATTTGAGAATTTAAGCTTTCACGGTTGGCTTCATTAGTGTGAGTGGTTTCTGGACTACTGGGCCGTGGTTCTTTGAGAGGTTCTTTGAGAGCTTCCTGACGTTTCGTTGGCTGCTGTGGCAAACATTTTCTCCCGAACCTTCGGTACGGTTACTTTGACCTTTACCACACAGGACAAAACACCTCTGAAGATGTTTGCCACAGCAATAACCCAGAAACCACTCACACTATAATACACGATTTTAGTTTTAGATTTTTGACAAAGACCGGATGATTTTTTTTGCGTCAAATTGAATAGTTATGATGAGTTTTTAGTATGTTGCATATGATGAAGTTTTTGCTCTTCGGATTTTCAAACTTTTGTACATTGTATCCACGATACCATTAGGTCTCCAGAGACCATTCTGATCTCAAATTGTAGAAAATTTAGTAAACTTAAAAAAAATATAAAACTGCCTTTGGCGAAAAATTAGTCCTTCTGAGTCAAAATTGACAAAAACTGAAAAAGGTAAAATTTCTTGAATATTTGAGCCAAGAGGATTGGAAGAGTTATTCTCGCAGCTAATTAATTTCTTGTCAACTAGTAACTACGATTGACATACTTTATGAAGTTACAGGAATTTTGTGACCAGAAAACACACGGGAAAGGTATCGTTTCTCCACTGACGGCAGAAAATATATATCTACTATTTCTTGTCCTTTGGGGGAATAAATACCGCATTTTCTATTAATTAATTACTGTATTGTTAGATTTTAATTACAGGCATCAAAAACTTTCTGTTTCTGTTTTCGAGAAGAAAATCAATTACGAACACTCAAATCTTCTACGCGAAAAATCGCAGTTACTATAGATTTTATTCATCACTCCTTTGGGATAATAATTTAAAAATAATATCGCGCGAGTGTTATAAATTATATGCCAAAGCTTCAACGCTTCTATAATTTAAAAAGGCACATCTCTCTCAAGACTAAAGGATAAGAAGTTACTCACATAGGAGTCGCTATAGAGGCTATAGTATACATAATGCAATTCAAGATTCATCCTTAATGCATGGCTTTCGGAGTGCACTAACGACTTTATGTGTAATCTTAAGAGCTAGAAGACATTGCTCATTTAGTCTCTGTGTATAATAAAGTTAATTATTTAAAATAAAGAGGAAAAAGTTTTAATAATGCCTTTTATAAAAACGCCACCGGGTCTATTCAAGCGTAAAGATTAAATGCTTTTTCATTCACGAAAATAAATAGAAAATTTTTGAAATGGAATTAAAAATTTTTAAAGTAAATAATATGTATACCTAGTAGTGTTAGTAGTACGAAGTCAAATCAATATTTATTATAAGAGTCGACGCCTTTTGGAATATATCCTTATATAGGGTACATATTTATATTCAAATTTCCAATAGTAAAAGTTTTTCATCCATATTTTTATACGCACACATTGTGAGCTTTCGATTTGAAAATGTTCTACTTGATTGCATTATTAAAAGTTCTTTTTTACATAAATATTATACAGTATGTCCACGGATGGGGTTATAAAGAGGGAAGAAATTTTTATTTTTGACTTCTCAAAAAAAATTGATTCTTTATGAAATCTCTTGCTTGTTTTCAAACTTTTAAAACACATAATATATTAGTTTTTATCGGTCTTATAAGAAATGAAATATTAGTAATTTTGTGTTTTGGCAATGCGTTAGGATTGAGTCAGGAAAAAATGTAAATTATAAATATTTCATGTCCTGTAAGAAATGAGTAAAGTATGTGTTACGAGATTTTCAGAGCCAGTATGAGTTTTCATAAAGAGCAAAGCTTTTTTGAGGACTCAAAAATAAAATTTTTTCCCTTTTTGTAATTCCATTCGTGGACATACTGTATATACGAGCTGTAGGCGTATTCGTTCACTACCGTGATTTCCCATCAATCATCTTATATCTAAAGAAACTGCGTATCTTCCATGATGATATCGTGTATTACCTAATAAACTGATTTAAATTATCCTTTAAATTCAAATTCTCCTAATACGACAACATGCCTCCGGTGTATTACTAGCAAAATAAAGTTGAAACTTTGAGCTTATACCGGAGTCTGTTATTGGAAACAATTTAGAGAAAATATTGTAGCAATCAATCTTGGTTAAAGTTGACCGGATAGCATAATTGAAAATATATTACAGAATAGCTTATGAAATAAATGCAATATCAATAATCTGCCGAAGAAGCAATAAAAGTACACGTCCTTGTCTTGGCGTAATGCCGACCGCTTATTCGAGAATGATAGAATTGTGCCCATCACCTCTCGAGATTAATGGATGAAATATTTAATTTGCGCACTGAGGCACTGACAGGACAAAAAACAGTCACCGTAAAAATTCGTTGAGTAGGAGCATCCTCTGGGGATGCAGAATACACAGTAGTTATCACTTATCACCAATAACACAGGAACACCAATTAGGCCAGTCAGTAGAGAATTGAAACAAGGGGGGGGGGGGGGGGAGTATGTTACAAAAGGTGGCGTAGAAGCTGTTATTTTTAATTGAATGCAAACATTTAAAAAACAAAAATACCTCGGGATAATTTTTGGCGAGCAAAACCCTCTTTGCATTTTAGGGCTTTTTAGAGTTTTTTTAACTCGGTCCAACACGAAAATGTTAACAATAATTGGAGAGGACATAAATTTCACCTCACTGTGCTCATGATGGAGCTTGGACAGGGACAGCCATGCACGAACTTGGTCTTTCTGAAGCCTGGAAGAGAAGGTGCTGCCAATGTGCAATATTTGACAACATAATATTTCAAATTCGATTTATCCATATCTGAATACATCCTTTTTATCCACGCGTTTAGCGGATGCGATACGACTTTTTGCTATTTTTGGCCAAGTCAAGATGATTACGAGCAGCATGATCACTTTTTCTAAAAAACTGAAGGACGCCTCCCGCTGCTTCCTAAACCCACTGCGCCAGCAGATTGTTGAGATGTTGAGGCTGCTGCGCGTGTTTTTGCGGCCATCTATACCGGCGACTCCACACCAACGTATTTCTGGACGAACTGCATCACTCCACGTTCACACGGGTAGTAATCAAGGGAAAAGTGGACCTCGTAAGGTAAACCACCAGATACGTGGCCCCCTTGTCCTGAAATGTAGAGGTGTTTTGGCTGCTAGAAGTTCTCCCGAAGTACACTACCTTTTGCAACATATCTGTTTCGATTCTCTACTCCTCTACTGACTGGCCTAAATGTTATTTTTGGTGTTGCGACGTTATAAGCGTCTTTTTGAGGTGCGAAACATGAAACATATTCTGTGTAATGTGTTTTGAATGAAATTTTGGAAATAGGCCTTTTAATTGGTTGTTAAGCTCGTACGAGAGTAAAAAAGCATTTTATTGTAAAAAGTTAAATTCGGTGCTCTTTTAATTGCAATTTGCGAAATTGAATAGGATATTTTTAAAGTGGAAAAAACCTTAGAAACTTAATAAGTGCGTAATACCTGAAGGTTCTTTGACTAATTATTTTTTGAAAAATTTGCTTTTAAACAAATTCTTATTTTATCTCGAAATACTTATTAGATTTTACGTGAATTTTTCCTTTGCAAAGTAAATATTTTAATGAAAAAGACACTTTTTAATAGGTCGATCATCTGCTTGCATTTTATGCTTCTGCATAGGATATAAAACGAATTTAAAGGGAGTTAGTTTTCCTTATCAGTTGGTTTTATATAATACGCGCGCGAATTTTAAGAAAACATAAATTCTTAAACTTTCCAAGATTTTCGAGCAAGGGATTTTTATTATAAATTTTAAATGTTCTTCAAAGTGTAGAATGTGGAGATACGAAAAGCTCGACACGTTACGAAAGAAATATATGAAATATGTATGACAATCGAAAGTTTGTTTGCTCGGGTATACCGTGCGTTTACTGCGATTTAAGACATAGGATTTCGTCACGCAAACTCAAATAGTTTTGCAATATTGGTTTATCCTTTAGTTCTGAAAAGTTGCGGCTTGAGTTACTAATGTGCTAATACTTTTTTACTAAAACCGCGTTTTCTGTTTTTTTCTGATCTCAGTCAACATGCATACTGTATAATATTAAACGTAAATAAATTTATTTTATTGCCACAATAAAGTTTAAATAGTTTGTCCAAGTGAACCCCCGGTAACGCGGGTTTAGTGAATTTAAATATAGTTCGTTAATCAATTTGGAGCCGCTTTATGCTTGTCAGTAAAAGGTTAATAAAACTAAACTCTTTTTTTATTACCTCAGTGCAGAAGTAGGTTAATTAATTAACTACACCGAATTTATTTATTTTGTATCGGGTGTTGGGGTTAAAACCTCACGTTAGTTTATCTGCATTGCTGGGCGTCTTTTGATGTGTTGATAGTTTACTTTATAATTAATTCCTGTACATACTTGATTTCTTGCACGAGTGCCACTAGGAGCCACTGCCAAGTTGCCGCTGAATTAAACCTAAACTAAGTTGCTCCGTATGTAAATGTTAACTCACGTACGGGTGGGATTTAGAAACTATGTGAAACATACCTTTGTTACGTCAAAATATAAAATATATGCATCTCTTGTGGCATCAGCTTATTTTAGGAGGTACATTATTACGTTATTTTTTTCCGAAGAGGGTTTACTTTGTAGTAGTTGCAAATTTTACAGAAAGTGACTGTGCTCTTTTGTAGATCAAAGTTTGATGGACAAATTTTTGCTAAAATCATTCTGTTCGCGTTTTGTTTTTATTAATTTATGGTGATTGTGGGTAGAGTGTAGAGCTTTTATCTCAGCTCAAGCGCAATTATTATTTTCAATAGGATAGTCTCCGAGTCTACAGTCTGATTTTGTTAAGCTTGAGACAAATACATACAAGTGGTTTTCTGTTTTAAAGTCGGTAATAAATCCGCACCCGCTTGTGTCGTTGGTAGAGCACTTTTCGAATGTCAATATACACTAGTCACAAAAATTGAAAGATATTAAAAAAATTCCAAATTTTAGGGCGATTTTCAGCAAAGGATAACTCGGAGAAAAATGGTCTTATAGAAAATTTAAAAAAAGGAAATTGTAGCCTCAAGTGTCTAGTTTTCAGATCTGGGCTGTAAAATTTTTTAGCGAGAGCGGTTTTCACGTAATCATCCGAAGACCAACTAAAAATAGTTTTCAAATTTTTTCTCGTTTTTGAAATGGTCTGTGTACTTCAAAAAATTTTTTTTCATCATGCGATCATAAAACTCGTTATACAATTTAATTAGCTTTAATTTAACTTCTTAATGAGCTGCGTACGATTTTTTGCAGCGTAGTAATCGTCGATCAAAGCAAAAAAGGTCATTTTAACTAATCAGGAACTTCCGTGTATTATCGTCTCTCGCTAGCTCGCTCTGCGAAATGTGGCCATCAAACTTCAAAGACGTTTACCACCACAAATACGACACTTCAAACAGCCTACTACAATATGTAGGTATATAAAATTGACACAAAAAATGCAATTTTTCGGTATAAAAAGTTTAGTTTTATCCCTAAAAACTACCCTTCGTACTTCACGCGCTCTGGCACCTAAACTATTCGTTTGACGAAAAAACTTTAACACTAAACCTACCGACACCTCATGTATTACTATTCCTACCGTGACCGGTCAAATGACCGGTCTTTGAAATAACTTATATTTCACCGCAAAAAATGATCATACCACCTGATTTCTTTTAATTTATAAAGCCTTTTGTTTTTATTTCTTTTGATTTTATCGCACAATGAAAGAAAAAGGTACTGTGAGTGTAGAATGAAGATAATAGCCAATTGATAATGCAAAAATATCGTTTCTTTTATTTATAAATAAATAATGTTCAATTTATTCTTTTTTACCGCATATTTTACAAATTACAGGCTTCTGAATTACACATTTTTTGCATACGTATTTTTTACATTTTAGACAGATATTATTGGTCTTATCGTCGTTACTATAATTATTATCTTATCATGCTCTTGCATGTTTTCTATTCTCGTAAACTTGCATTATTTGTACTGGATCTTTTTTGCCTGATTGTTGCTCGTTTTGATATTAGGTTGCAAGTTCTTCTGCTCCAAAGTTTCTTCTCTAGTGACTTCTTTATGCAAAATATATTTATCCCGGCTAAGTCTAGGATATTGAAAAATTCTTGTAGATGCCATCTCCAAGATTTTGATTTTACAGCGTAATAACTGGCGACTTGGTCGGTCACATCTACTCCGAATTTAGTACTATTATAGTATAATCAAATCCGGTATACGCCGGGAATAATTTTTTTCAATTTCTACGGATGTACACATGTAATACAGCAACACTAAAATGTATTGGGCACTAGCACTAGTAAGTGGTAACTTTCTTCTTTTCATATACATTTTAGCGGATAATGGCATATAAATCGAGAGTGCTATTATAACTATAAAACATCCAATTCGTAATTCACAAAAATTGCAAGGCAGAAATTGCAAACTTGCGGACAAAGTATTTATCTAATAACCTATAAGTGACCAACAATTTTTGCGCCGACCGTACCTATGCATTGAACCAAGAATCCCAATTTTAGTGGTTCCCTTCTGTTCTGTATACGGCTCTACTAATTTCAGAGCGACACACTCCCCAAGCGGAACTGAAGGTTCTCTCCTTTCATCATCACTATACCTATATTTGATATTTACATCAGACGCTCACCACAATTTGATATCAAGTTTGTCCGGCTTATTGGGAGTTGGGCATTGGTTTGTTGGAAACAATTATTTTTCATCGATAGTAATATATTATGGTCCTGGTTTATAACAGTTCGACTGTTCTCAACGAAATTACACCAAATTCAGAAATCAAAGCAAATTTATCTGTTTGCAAGCGATGGCTTTGCTGATTTATTTTATCAAACCAAATAAACCTCATAATTTGATGAGATCGAGGCACCGGGAAAAATAGCTACTGTCATTTTTCGTCTGGACGTAATCAACGTCGTCGCCATTATTGCGACATCTTCAGACCATGTATCACACATTTTTGCTTAGAACCATGCCACACTGGCATGAGCTTTCGTTTGTAACGACTTTATCATTTCTAAATTCAATTTTTGAGAGAAAACTATTAAAAATATATATCAATTGTTCAACCGGTCAAATGACCGGTCGCGGTAGGTAAGCCAGATTGCATATTTTTTTCAGAAAACAAATAATAAAAAAATTTTTAATACTAAAAAAGTCATTGTATGTATACTTTAAGAAAAGTCATGAAGTTACAAGCTGGTGCAACAATGTTGTATGTAGGAAATTCTAAACGAAAATTAAAAATCGGTCATTTGACCGGTCGTGGTAGGTTTAGTGTTAAGAGACATAATTTGTTTGAAATTAAATTTGCTTTATTTTTATATATAAACACTATCCGCTAAAAGTGCGTAGTTTCCGAGTTATAAGCAAAAAGCCAAAAAACAACTTCTTAAAACTTTTGTGAAATTTAAACGCGCTCTAGCGCCTAATAGGCCAGTCAGTAGAGGGTTTCTATGATGCAATAAATGGGGTAGAAGCTTTTATTTTTTTAAATTGTTTATATGGATGTAAACGTGTAAAAAACAAAAATGCTAACACCGGCGACCTCGGGAGACTTTTTGGCAGCCAAAAAACCCCAAAATTTTAGGACTTGCTTTGTTTTTTCGCCTATAACTCCTAAATGGAGCATCTTCACGAAAAAGTATCTCTATAACAAATTAAAGAGCATTAAACTCTGCGTCTCAAATTGTTCCGCCAAAATTTTTCTGATTTTGTGATATACTTATTTGGAGCATCTTAATGTACGTGTAGACCAATATCCAGCTTCGTAGGAATTATTCTGACCAAAAATCCTTATTCGACTGGACTATTTTCTTACTATACCTTCGCATGCCAACTGCCGGACATCAGAATATTGCCAATTTGGGAGAGGTATGCTTAACCGAATTTAAAAATTTTAATACACATAAACGCAGAATTAGATGCTCTACAAGTTTTATTTAATGAGTTTTTCTGTTAAAGTACTAATTTCTAAACAGCAGACTCATAGTATAATGCAATATGTCAGTTTTTTAAAAAGTTGGGAAAAATCGTCTTTTTTTCATCGCGGTTGGCGACCATACCGCTTGACCAAATTATTAAGTGTTGGTACTCATTCGACGCAGAGTTTAATGCTCTTTAATTTGTTATAGAGATACTTTTTCGTGAAGATGCTCCATTTAGGAGTTATAGGCAAAAAAACAAAGCAAGTCCTAAAATTTTGGGGTTTTTTGGCTGCCAAAAAGGCTCCCGAGGTCGCCAGTGTTAGCATTTTTGTTTTTTACATGTTTACACCCATATAAACAATTTAAGAAAATAAAAGCTTCTACACCATTTACTGCATCATAGAAGGGTGTTTTGGAGCTCTATTGACTGGCCTATAAGCCGTTTGTCTGACGAGAAAACCTGTCCGATATGGTAGAAAATTTTATTTAGTTTACTTTTACATAGATGCACTTTTCTCAGAAAGTGTGTAATTTTGAAGATATTAATAAAAAACTGAAAAAAGAACCAAACCCCACCCTTCTCGAACCGCCCCAAAATTGCCCCCAATTACTGCCACTTTTAAGTGGCAGATGGACGGTTTTGTTACTCACTTGCAATGGTCTTTCAGTCTGCGTCGGTAAAAATAAAAAATTTTGTATTTTTATATTTTGGCATTCTGTCTCCCGGACACGCAATGTCCAATATACCCTAAACTTCAACTACCACCTCAGCTGTTGTTGAACTTGAAATTGTTGAACTGAGGAAGGATTTACCTTTTTTATCTTCTGCGTAATTTCGAATACTTATTTTAATCAGGAATGATTAAATTTTAATTATAACATCAACTTTTGCTTTGCGAAAGGAACAGCTTGCATATTTTTACTCATTTGAATTTGTAAAGTCATTTTGGATCTATTCATCATTTTCAAAAAACTGATATAAAAACATTTTTCACTCAATTTAATTTGACGTGTAGGCAGCCGTGACCACTAAAAATAGTTTTCTTTGAGGCCTTCGAGTGTATTAGAAAAATTTTTTTTCTTTTAAAAACAAACTACATGTCATTAAATACTGTTTACCAATGACCAATATATATTTCTTTGATATTTGATGGATACAATATATAGCTCGACAATAGATTTCTTGTAAGCTAATAAATGAAAGATGATAAACCACGAAATCTTACAAAGAACTTTTTAAAATTTATTATGCCTCTGAGTAAACTTTGTATACCGTTAAAAATTACCCCATACCGAAACATAATTCAATTATACACATAAAACAAAACATAATTAATTTTACCCAAGTACCTTTTTGATTATACAACTTTCTAATTAAATTTGAGTTTAGGTACTTTTACATGTTTTATGTTTTAGAAATTTCATAATTTCCAAACAATTTAATATTTTACCGAACGATAGCATAAAGTTGGAGAATTTAACTTCTACGTTGAATAGTTTAGATACTCTCAAATTTATTATTTATTCTATAATTTTAGATTATTAATTTTTTTATCTACTCGTACATAGTATACAGGGTGAATCAGACCACCCGTATCAGACTTTAAAAAAAAAAAACGGTTAGCTACTATGTTAAATTTGACTTTATTAACTTCAATCAAATATTACTTGAAAGGGGTGGCAGTAGTAAAATTATTTTTTCTACAAAACTCACTTATTTTTTAAGGATATTTTCAACGATACTGCTTTTGGACTATGGTGTCACTTAAAATTATGGAGTTCTTGACATTCTGAAACAAATTCTTCAGTATGCCAACCTCTTCGCGCTCTGCGGAATAACAACTCTTTACGACTAAACGTTTTTGAAAAAAATGCCTGATACGGATGATCTGGTTCACCCGGTATATATGAAAATATGTAATTGTTTGTTGTTGTTACGATGACTTCATTATTATTAATTTTACTTCCTACCCTGAAGCTAAAGAGTCCCATTCTGTGGCGTTTGTATGTAGAACTTTACTTACAATAAGCCGGATTGAAAAGGACCATAAATTAAACTTACAAAGCCTAAATTTAAAATTTTACCTCTTTTCTTTAAGTCTTTCATATAAAATTTTGAACAGACGTCTTTTGTGACTTTGTAAGTTTAATTTATTTTCATTTTCAATCTGGCTTATCGTAAGTAAAACCAAGAAGTCGTTCCGGAATAACGTGAAACAATCAGTACATGTTCTTCGTACTTTTTTTTGAAAATCTGTATGACACAAGTAATAGGTAGTCAGTAAAGGCGAAGTAAAATTTGTATGCTAAAGACATGGTTTCCGCACACAAGCCGTGTGGGCCCTTCTTGTCTGCCGTATGCCGTAGGTACTTGATATTTCGTTGGTATGAATTAAGTTTAGGACACCTATAATACCTATATACCCTCAATAAATGGTATAACCTTTTCAGTCTCAAAGTTTTCTTCAAACGTCTTCAAGTAATTGCACTAAACCTTTTGACGCAACGTGTGTATAATTTTTCCAGCAATATATTATACGATCAGTTTTGTCTTTTTAGACCTATTATCCGATAAATCGCCAATTATTATAGATATGCAAGCGCGCTTGGTGTTCTCGCCGCACTTGTTTGACAAAATTAAACGCAACGCCTACTACTTAATATTTTGTAAACATTTTACCTGCACATACAAAACACAGAAATGAACAAACTTGTAGTAAGTAGTAACCACACGTTACAAGTACGAACAGCATGTGAGTCGGACCTCGGATTCGGACCTCGGACCTCGGACTCGGACCTCTGCTATTTATTTGTTACATAAACGATCTGGTTGAAACAGAGAGGAGGGCGGTGCTATTTGCTGATGATACAGCCGTCGTCTGTGTTGAAAAAAGTGGAAGGTTACTCTCTTTAGCGGTAGACACTTCATTGAATTCTGTATCGAAGTGGTTCAAGGAAAACAGTCTTAAATTAAACGTTGAAAAAACAAAGTATATTCGATTTGGTGATTATGGATGCCTTGGAGATAAATTGGACTTACCTAGCTTTGGGACCATAAAAATTATTAATGAAGTAAAATTCCTAGGATTGCACATCGACAAACACCTAAAGTGGAATAATCATATCGATAAAGTTATAAAAAAAATTAATCAGTATGGGTTCCTATTACGTACTCTTCGGCATACTGTTCCTCGAGAGGTGCTTTTAAATGTTTACTACGCCTACGTGGAGTCTAGTTTGTGATACGGAATTGCTATTTGGGGCGTCTCTTCATATGCTAGGCACTTATTTGTTGCTCAGAAGAGGTGTATCAGAGCTATAGTAAGAGCGGGACCACGTGATCGCTGTAGGCCAATTTTCAATAAACTAAATATCTTAACTTTGTATGATATATATGTGATGGAATGTGCTATTTTTAAAAAGAAATATCCAGGATTATTTTCTAATAATGTCGTTGATCATACCTATAATACCAGATGCAAGATGACCATAAAAACTAATGCTAGTGCCTTAACAAAATCCTTAAACAGTCCTTTCAATAATATTGTAAGAATTTATAATAAATTACCAGAAGAAGTAAAAGGCGTAACTGTTATTCATTTATTAAAAAAGAGGCTAAAACTGTTTGAAGGATTTGCATCTCTACAGCCTTGATGAGTTTTTCAGAGGTGCACATTGATAATTTAATTTATTTTATATTCATATTTTTTGTTTGTTTTGTTTTTGGAATGACGTTTTGTATGCCATTATATGTACTGGTTTGGGGCAAATAAATATTATTATTATTATTATTAACACAGGGTGATTGAAATCAAGTGTTAGTGCAGGTACCAGGTACTTGCAATACTCCAAAAGCTTCAATTTAAATTAAAACAAGAGAGTAACGTTAATTAGGTTTATTTTTTAAATGGAACGTGTACATTTTTTCTCGATATTTTTCAAGAGTATCAAGAGTACAGTGACACTGTAAAGAGAGTAAAAAATAATACTATATTTGATCAACTGAAGTTGTTATAGGGTTTTAAAAAATCAATCTAGTGATCAAATTACCATAATAATACAAAAACAATTAACCTTTAATCACAAACACCAATAATTTGCTTTGGTTTTTGTTATTAAACGTTAATTGTTTTTGTATTATTATGACAATTTGATCCCTAGATTGATTTTTAAAGCCTTATGACTTATGACGCCTTCAATTGATCAAATATTGTATTGTTATTTAGTATCACTGTAAAGAGAATTTGATACTCTCGAAGAATATCGAGAAAAATTATACACGTTCCATTAAAAAAAAAAACCTAATTCACGCTACTCTCTTAATTTCAATCTCCCTGTAGGGGAGAGCGGGGCTCATTCGGACATGGGGCACTTACGGACAGCTCAAATTTAGCGCCCCTGAAAGCGATTTTAAAATTTAAAGTATGCAAAAATGTGGTAAGCAGCATCAGCAATTTACTGTTAATATCCCGCGCTTTTATAGTTAGTTGTTTTGTTGCAATAGTAAAAATATTGTTTTGGTGTTCTAACATAAGCATTTTGATTTTGTATTCATAAGCATGTACATCTCTTATTATTAACTTAAAATTTATCTTTAAAATAACTTTAAAATTATCTTAAAACTGCATTATTTAGAATTAATTTAAAGTAGAAAAACCTTGTAAACCCAATCTCAAATTTAAGCTATCCATTTTTAACTAAAATATTACACTATGGGGTACATTCGGACAAACGTATGTGGGGCAGATTCGGACGGCACCATCAGGGAAAAAACAAGTCGGGCAAATTGTATCCCAAGAAAGAGGCACTTTAGTGACATTTTATGCTACTATCACTACTTCTGGCAATTTTAATCCTCTTCTTTACATTTTTCCGCGACTTAGAGACTTAGAATGAAAGACACGTATCTTTGTGAAAGTGTATCGGGCAGCATCTAAAAATGATTGGATAATTTTGTTACTTTGTATCTTGTTGTCAAAAAGTTTTGTATCTTTTAGTTGTAGGTCTGTTAAGCAATCCTGTCACAATTTGAGTTTTTGGAATAAAGAATTTAGTTTATTTGGTAGAGTCCGAATGTGCCCTACCACTGTTCAAAAGTACCCCACTGGTGGGGTACTTTCGGACAAAATCAATTTTTTGAAAAAATTTAATTTGTATAAAAGCCAATGGAGATTAAGGAAATATAATTAAATGCAATAAATTACATATATAACTAGGTGCCGATCTTTAAATGTTATATTTGGTATGCTAAATGGCCCTTTTAAAAAAAGTGTCCAAATGAGCCTCGCTCTCCCCTATACATGTATGCCATGAGGGTTAGTTGTATAAAACGAGATAATCTCAGAGTCAGAGTTAACTCCACGGTCTGAATTTAAGGAGGTATTAGATTAGGTTAGCTCGTAAACACTTGGCCAGGGTTAACCAGCCAATTTTCTAGAGCTAAATATATTTCAAGGATTAGTTGTTGATCTAGGTTGGTACAACGTACACTCAACTAGATCGTGGAATTAACTCTGACTCCAAATTATCTCGTTTTATACAACTAAGGGCCAGTTTTTCATTCATGGTTTAAACTGCAGTTCTACAGATCTAAGTTCAGATGTTGAACTCGGTTCAACAGTAATCGGATTTTTCAAACGTGTTTAGCAGGTAGTTCTGATGAACCACGGTTGGTAATATTTCTATGGTGCGGTAGTATTTTTACTAAAAAACTGATTTTGTATTCTGTAATTACCGTGATTGCATGTATACACAACAATCTGCTTGCCAATTGGCGCCAAAAGTATTGCCAAATGCTAATTTACAAAATAAATTGCAATTTGATGTTATAGTACACGGTTCAAGCTTGAACGCCCATCCTGGCGCGTTCAACGTGAACTCGAATTCGAACGAGTTCAACGCTTAAACTTGGAATGAAAAACGCTCTCATCATACAGAATCGAGTTTTACCCTAGAGCTTGGTTTAAACCATGAATGAAAAACTGGCCCTAACCCATGCCATTTTAAATCTTATAGTGTGCGATCGCCACATATAATTTAATAGTATATTACATATTGAGGTGGAAAGTGTTTCATTTCTGTCGAGAGCAACAATGAAACTTTCCACCAAAGTTTGTATACTATTTTATTTTCAACCATACATGTAACTAATGAGAGTTTTTTTTTTTTTTTTTTAAATATTCAGCATCGACTGCTAAGGTCATTAGCTGAACTACAGATTCAACGAATCTGCAGGCAATTAATAGGTAACCACCTGTCATAAAAAGCAAAATAATAGTAACAAGTAAATAAGCAAAACAAAACAAATAAATAATTAAACAAACAGTTTTAAAATATCACAGTCTTAAATTATCACAGTCTTAAATATCACAGTTTTAAATATCACATTTAATATCACAATCTTTGTAATAGATTAGTTTCTCTAAGATAGGAAACCAACCTATCAAGAGCAGATTCATTATTCGCAAGTATTCCTGCTAAAGTGTCAGGAAGCCCTAATCTCAATCGAATTTCTCTATATTTGCAGCAAGATAGTAAAATATGCTCTACTGTAATTGTACGGTTACACTCTTCACATCGTGGCCTCGGAGTTTTAGTTAGAATGTATAAATGAGTTAAATTGGTGTGACCAATTCGTAGCCTAGAAACTGCTACCTGCTCACGTCTTGTAAGAATGTTTAAATAATTCGAGGGCTCTATAGACTCTTTTACTTCTCTAAGCGCGTAATGAGAGTTAATATAAAGAAGATTAATATTTAAACAAAAATAACCTAAATTTTGTTAAAATGTCAAAACTTTCCACCCGGGTGGAAAGTGCTTACTTTCCACCCGGTATCATGTTTCAACCGGGTGGAAAGTAACGTTGAGTAATTGTTAACTTTCCAACTTACAAAGACGACAGTAATCCCGTCATTACATGTACAAATTTTGAAAGCTTCTCTTTACTCTGTAACCGCTTTATTTTATTTACTTTTGGACCCCGCAGTGACTAAAATGCCCATGCCCATGGCGAGGAATCTGCACATCAGTTCATCATTGCTTTGGTTAAAAATTTATAATTTTTAACAAAAAGAGAATTTTTAATAAAATAAATAAAACAATCAAAAAATTTTAATTTTAATACTAAACAAGTAAATGCGAGCCGACTACATTGTGTTTCTACATTGATATCAACTCGATGCTAAATAATTTCATTACGGATAGGAAATTATAATGAGACAGAAAAAGAAAGCAAATTATCTCTGAGCGTCAAATAAAGTCTCTTTTTAATGTAATTGCTATTGCGCTCGCTCTTATACAGTGTGTCCGGGGATAGGTGGAACACGGGCGATCTCGCTTATTAGTGATTTTATCAAAAAATGTTACTCTTTGTAAAAGTTTTTGATTGTTCCAAAATTAATATTCACAGTTTCATTTTTGTAGATTTTTATACAGGGTGGTCTTTATTAGCGTTTTTCTAAAATTATACATCAGTAAACTACTCTTATTTTAAGAGGAAAATAAAAAAGTTATAACAAAAAATTATTTCTACTCCGATTTCTTATTCAGATATAAAATTTTCAACCGATGCGGCACTTTTCATATTTTCAAAAATTGCGATGTAACGATGTTTCACGCTGCGTATTTGAATTTCGCCAAGGAATTGTAAGGATGTATGAATGTAAGGAGCACTTATATTGAGTAGTAATTATTATTTATTTGTTTGTTTTGATCTCTAATAAAATTTTTTTATGAATTTGTTAATAAAAAAAATGTTGAAATCGTTTAAAAATATTAAAAGTACCGCATCGTTTTCAAATTTTATATTTGAATATAACATGAGCGTACGAATAATTTTTTGTTATGAATTTTTGATTTTTCTCTTCAAAATTTTCCTAGTTTACTTAGTGCATAATTTTAGAGAAACGCTAATAAAAACCACCCTGTACAAAAGTCTGCAGAAATAAAATTGTGAATAGTAATTTTGGAACAAGCAAAAACTTTTACAAAGAGTAGCATTTTTTGATAAAATCGCCAATAAGCGAGATCGCCCGTGTTCCACCTATCCCCGGACACACTGTAGATATTCCTATCCGCAGGTCGTTTATTAACAGGCTGTATATGAGCAATATGGGCTAGAATTTTGTCTTTGTCTTTTATAAATGGGTGGATGTATTATAATATCTTGGAGATTGTAGAGTAGTTATAGTACGTATACCTCAATAATCACCTACCCTATACGATGACGATTCAGTTATGTAAGTAGTGAATTTACTTTTTCTGCGCACCTAGTTCTACTATTTGAAATCGTTAAATGGTGGATGGCAGATTTCTTACTCGGCTAATCAGATTATAATGTGCTCATTCTATTTTGTTTTTTTAAATAAAATTACATTGTTGATTTACGAGTGCTTTTATATACGACTTCATTTTGACAATTTTGATGGCATCGTATATTTTGTGGCCCAAGTAGATAATAAATTAAAGGGCTGCAATATTTAACAATAGAAAATGTAGTACTTTGCTCATTTGTTACAGCACAGAGAATGTGCTTTGCAATGAAAATTGGCATAGGTTATACGCGACTTGTATATTTAAAGTTGCTTTAAAATTCACTGTTAAATGTTCATGTTGATCTAAGGATTTAAGATCGAAGCTATATCATAGACTAGAATCTATACTCTCAATTCTCAATTAGTAATTGTTAATAGTTTAATGAACTATAAATCAACAGAAATTGAACTTCATAGTTGGAAAGCTAAAGTTTAGTACGGAAACGGCGCACATTCCCTTTTTTAGACAAAACACTAGGTATCTCAATTTGTTTTGTAATAAAAAATGGGGTATTCTATTGAACATAACAAAATTCTTAATCAAACTAAATAAAGAGGGAAACATTTTTCTTTATGTCACAAAAATCTACTTAAGAAAACTCCTGGTTGCTCTGAAAATCTGAATCTGACAATAAAAATTGGTTCCCTTCTTATAAGCCCACCCGTGGACAAGTGGACATACTGTATAGGTATAGTTCGTTCAGTATAACTTACATGTCACGTGATCAACTTTTGTATTCTTTATCTTGTAGTAAGGTGTACCTAGTTAAAAAAGTAGACCAAGTCAAGTGCTATTATGAAACACAACTTTATGCTTCTACTCGTATATATTTTATATCAACAGTTACTACCAAGTTCCATTTCAAATGTTTGTTAATTTATTAGTAAATCATCGAATTGTCATGTGACACAAAAGAAATACTGAACGAACTTTAGTACCTAGGTATAGTAAAATCGCCAGGTAAAGTTCTTTTTGACTTACGCCACCAGCAGAGAGGTTCAATACAATCAATAGAAGAATAGAATAGAAAGAGATTATTCATTATTGTACCTCTCTGCTGGTGGTAAAGTTACCGACAACTTTACGGAGCGGACCTACCTTATATTGCAAAGTATTTTTAAATTTTAAACCGTTCTGTGAACTTTTACCCAAAATTTACTTTAAAATTTAACTTAGACCCTATTTAATTTAGACTTAAGACGCTCTCATTCCAGACTCACCCTGTACAGGGTGGGCAGACTTCGATGGTTCTCATAGAGAAGACGATAACTATAAGAAATATGAAAAAATGGATGGCGCATCCTCGTTCTCCTTTGTGAGAGGAACACAATGGCGAAGACCGGAATTCGCGATTCTTTTGTTTTGGACCTATAAGCAAAAGTTTAATTTTTTGATTTTTTGCTAAATCACTCTCTGAGCTCCATCCATTTTCCATATGCCTACCTATCTTATAGTTATCGTTATTGATTTCTTCATCAAAACCATCGAGTTTTGCTCATCCTGTACACTCCGTAATTACTAAAAAAACCTCTTAGTTGTCGAAATTTGTAATTTTGGTCTCTGTAGATAATAATACCTATATGATCTATTGGAATAAGTAAAATGTATAGTCATTTTCAAACTCAAATTAATAATTTCAATTTTGTGAAAAGCATATTTTCAGTTAGAATAAATTAATATTAATAATAATAACAATGCCGAAGGTAGTTTGCGTGACAAAATTTTAAGGGTTGTATTATGTTGTGTTATAACTAATTACATGAGCCGGATATTTTGGACTACTATGTTGTACTATCACTAATTAACTGTAGGTACTCGTAATAATACACAAATTGTGATAAATTAAGGATTTGTTTTTTTATCTACGAGGATATATTGAAAAATTCTTAGCCTACTATAGAACCAAACAAAATTTCAATGTCAAAATATTTTATTACTCAACATATTCTCCTCTTAATTGGAAACATTTATTACAGCGAACCTGCAACGTCGCTAGACCTTTCAAAAAAATGTTTCTTCTTGCTCTGCAAACCAGACGTCCACAGCTTTTATTACCTCCTCCTTGGAAGAAAATTTACGACCTTTTAAACTTTTTTTCAGTTGGGGAAAGAGATGATAGTCGGACGGAGCCAAATCTGGAGAATAAGGGGGGTGTTCTAGTAATTCAAACCCTAAATCACGAATTTTTTGCATGGCAACATGAGATTTATGTGCAGGGGATTTGTCCTGCAAAAACAAAACTCCTTTGGATAGCTTTCCGCGTCTTTTCTCTTTAATTTTTTCCCGTAGAGTGGTCAGTAATGTCGAATAGTAATCTCCAGTTATTGTTCTACCCTTATCCAAAAAATCAATCATGATTACTCCATGGCAATCCCAAAAAACTGAAGCAAGAACTTTTCGATCGGTCATCATCTTCAATTGAAAATTTACCTCTTTTGAAGCTTGCAGTCCAATTTTTCACGGTCGCATACGAAGGACATTGATCACCAAGGGTATTAATCATATCTTCGTAAATCTGCTTACCTCTTAACCCTTTTAAATACAGGTACTTGATGATGGCTCGAAACTCCAATTTTTCGATTTTCACAATTTCGGTGGACATCTTTTTTCTTTTAATTTATTGCTTAACTTTGGTTTACTTTTTTGACGTCAAACTTTACACTGACACTTCTAATAAGTTATTGTTCGTTGCTATGGTAACGCAATATTTTGTTTATGCATGGAACTGGTCTAGGCTAACTAGATATCAATACTTCCTCGTATACGTAAAACTATAATAAAATACAATTTGCGCCCCTCTAAGCATTCATTTTCGAAATCACAATGGGATTTAAAATAATTTAACTTTATTTTTATAAATTGAATCAAAATTTAAATTTCGCGAAACTCATGTCCCTTACATAGCCGCAATCGCCTTAAATTGAAGATTTTTACATAGCGCACTCTAATCTGAAATTCTTCTTTTTTGAATTATCTACTGCAATTTATCACTTCTTTTTTTGCCGTCTTCCTTTTGCAACTTTAACGAATTAAATCGTCTCGAGTTTTTACTCGTTAACAAAAAACGAATTAATAGCTCGTTAAGAAATATAATTAACACTGACTAATTGATATTAGAAATGAGAATTAGCGGTTCCATTTTTTGTTACGGTACTTCGTACACCTCTTACTTACTCTTGCTATATTTCATTTAATAACACAAACGAGATGAAAGCATTGAGCCGTAACTTAATTACACAAGTTGAGTGTTACGATTCGACTCTATATGGAGCTAAGACCCGACAATGATGGTAGTTGTATGTATGTAAATTGGGAATACAAACTTGTTGAAACTTAAATTAAATATCAAATTTCGTTTAATTAATTTATTTCTATTTTATTTAGTAAATATTTGTGTTGAAACTTGACTTGGAGAATTATTCCGCAATTTCATTTCGTTAGCTTTGATATTAACTTCAAACTTCCACTTCTTTGGAGATTTAGGAGCTTGTGGGTGAAGTCGGCGAATAAATTTAAATGTGACATATATGAGGCAGTTTCGTCTCTTTCTCGCTATATAGAGACAACTGTATAATATATTTATTTAGGCACGCTTTATTGCCTCGTTTTTACACCTCACTTCTTGTATAATTCGAAATTTTGTATATTATATGCCATTCTTAAACGCACTACACACTACGCAGGTTGTAGTTTGAGCTCTCTGCAGCTTAGAGCGTTTTCGATGTTTAATTAAAGCATTAATATCTTCTTAAACTATTGATTAGCTCCAATGGATTTGAAAGGACTTAGTAACTATGAATATTGTGGTGTAATGCAATGATTAAAGGGAATGGTAATTAAAGGAAAGTTACACGACACGTAAAGTCGAAGGACCATTAAGTTGGTGTGCGTCGACCTGCACAAGCCTGTCATTTATTCATAATAAAATAATGGCATAAAAACTTATGGGTTGCTAATACAAGTTTTAGATACTAATTAACTAACGAGCTATTAATTACATGTAAAGAACAAGCGCAAATTTGTTCATTCTTGAGGGAAGGGAGGTGATGTAACAGTATGATTATGCTATAATTACCTTTACACATTAATTTTCCCTTAAGCAAGTAAGTTTCATTTAGTAAAAAGGCTACATTGTGACAGTGTTCTAAAATTTTCGAAAATGTTAAACTTTATTCAAGCATGAAGATATAAAATCTCTTAGTAGATAAATATTTAACATATTATTTGCTTTTAGTCCAGCCGACAGATACGAGAGGTGTAGAGGAAGTCTTCAATTTTTCCACTCTAATTTGAAGCGCCACGCTCTCTAAGGTAGCTTGAAACGCTAAAAAAGCGCGGTAATTGAGTAATACTAGACTTGTTAGTTTCTACTAGTTCCGTTATTGGTTCTGTTCACGAAATAAGAGAGTTTTCAGTTTTGGTGGAGGCTGTTTATAGGTGACTTTTCCTCGAGTTTTGCTTATTATCTCCGTAAACATCAACCCTACGGAAAATTTATTCATATACAAAATTAAAGTAGATAAAATTTCCTACGAAAAAGGACTTATTGATTTTTTTCATGAGTTAACCCTTTTCGAGATATAGCGCGGATAAGCGGTAGTACGAATTTCGGCATTCTGCCTCCCGGACTCGCTATAAATATCTGATATACTCTACCTATACTTCAACCTCAGTTGATTGTTTTATGAAAAAAATTTAAGAAGCATAATTTGTTGGAAATTGAATGTACCTTATTTTTGTAAAAGAATATTTTTTTCAAAAATGCGTAATTTTTGAGTTATGGGCGATTAAAAAAATGTTGGTGGATTTTGGAGGTTTTTTGGCTTTAACGCGCGCTAGCGTCTAAATTCTTCACTTGAGAAAAATAACTTATGAGATATAATTTGTAGGCAATTTGATGTGCTTTGATTTTATGTGAATGACCTTTTGTCATAAAGTCCGTAGTTTTTGAGATATACTCGAAAACCTGATAAAAAAACTAAAATCCACCCTTCCCAAGCCTCTCTCAAGTTAATGCGGACTGTCGGTTTTATTACTCATTTGCAATGTTCTTTCATTCTACACAGTCATTTTGTACTTGATGGTTTGCTAAAAGTGTTTACTGCCTCTCGGACTATAACGTTTTTGATGCCGTATTATACTAGTACACGCCAGAACTATAATGTTCTTTTCCAGATCAAGAAGAGAAAATTTATTTCTTTTAGTTTGATAATGTACTACCTCGGAGACACCACATACACTCGTCTAGTTCCAAAGAGCATTGTAAAATGTTCACCTATTTTTATTGCCAGTCCAAGTGAGTCGAGATACTTCCTTTTTACTTAAAAAACAAAAACTTCAAATCGTAGAACTAAACAATTGGAAAGATTCGTTTAACGATATTCCTTATACTTCCCAATTACTCTATTTCAATCCTCGCACTTGCTAATGTAAACTCCTCTTAAAATGTAAATTCTAAATCAAAGCTTCGAATTTGCTTTAAGTACACGAACCATTTTCTTTGCAATTTTAATGCAAATAATTAGTGAAAATGTATAATAGGTGCTCTAGTTAATGCCAATGACCGTATTTTCAGTAAACAACAAATAAATATATGTTTGTAATAAATCTTCATGACGTCAATTTCAAAATTAGCCTATAATGAAAACAAAACGAATTTAAGAAAATCGTAAATTTTCTTTACGTTTGTCCCGATATAATTTTCATTTAGTTCTTAATTTGAGCATATTAAGCACTTTATTTGCACACGATTTAACCACCGACTGTGCCAATAGACGACGAGCTGAAAAGTTGAGGATTCACAAGGATTTAAACGAGTCTCGAGTGAAGTTCATTAGCGACAACCGTGTACTGATAGGAAGAGTTTCTTTTTAGTTCTAGTTTTATAGTAAAACTGCTTTTAAACCAACTTAATGCGTCGTTAAAATAGTAATATGTTTAAAGCTATAAAATTGCTGAGTAATTGCAGGATTAAGCGGCTTTAATAGTAATACCATATGTTATGGAATTAAATCGCCAACTTAAAAACTACCCTTATTTTAAAAAAAAATGCTCGAACATGTAACGATGTAACATTTTGATATATGAAAGAGCATAAAATTCTTAATTACTAAAAAACTAAACTAAACTTATACGGTTACGTATAAAACACTTACAATGGGAGCTTTATTTCCTTTTGAAAAGCGAAAAACATTTTCGGACACCCCATACGTTATAGTCGGTAAGTGTCTTAAAGGCTAAAAGTAGGGGTAATATAACTACGAACATAAGCGTCGAAAATTGCTCTTTAATCTCGTATTGGAACCTGCAAATTAGTGTAGGAAATGCTACTAAAAACCGAAAGTAAAGATTATTTTTAGAAATTGCGTAGGTTGTTAGCAGCAGCTCTTTCGGGCTTCTAAGAAATCGAAATTGCACTGATATTTTACCTAACCAAAGTGGTGTTGCAGGAAAAAACGAAAAATAACAGTGTTTATGTTCTGCACAATATCTTACACTAAATCATTTTGAATGGTCAGCTTAACCGTATATTACGCTTCGTCGTGTGCAGCATTGTACTTGATGCACTTCTTATAATCTCGAGTTTTGACGTTTACTATGTTGTAACTAACCAGAAAAAGTTTTTTTGTTAGTTTGGTTTACTTTATATAAAAGAAAAATGGGCATCTTTCGTGGTGAATGGTCTAGTCGTATAGTGAAGTTGAATAAAGTACAAATAAATATGAAAGAGTGACGGAAAATAGATGTGGTGAATAGGCTGTTATCGCGTAGTATATAACACATTTTATAAATGATTTTTGCCATATTGTTTGTTATAACTCTTGTAACATATTATAAATCAATAATTTTTTTATTTCCAGGTATAAAAAGGATTTTCTACTTCCGTACTTGTGACGACTTCCCCATTGCCTCGATTCTCCAGTTGATTGGACAATCGGAGTAAGTTGTTGATAGTAGTTAAACTTTTATTCTTTGTGTAACAAAGTAACAAAAGCTCAAAAGGATTTTTAATGGGACTCGAAACTATAATAATCGTTTTCTATAATTAATTACACATGTTTTGTAGAATTCTTTCTCGAAAGACATAACTACCCAATTTATTATTTTGATCTAATTAAAGA
This sequence comes from Malthinus flaveolus, assembly GCA_950108345.1. Classification (NCBI taxonomy): domain Eukaryota; kingdom Metazoa; phylum Arthropoda; class Insecta; order Coleoptera; family Cantharidae; genus Malthinus; species Malthinus flaveolus. The sequence goes on from OX467285.1 coordinate 72,414,187, forward strand.
TTAGTAGTAGGTATGTAGTGATATTAAGCTTTTAAAGTATGTATATTGCAGCGTCTGCAGCGCTTTTTCAATTTGATAACATCTCAGCGTTTCTATATGGATTGCTGTTACTATCACAAGAATTAATGGATTTCAAAAATTCCCTGTTAATAAATTTGTAAAAGAAAAATTGATAAATATAGGCAAACAAAGATGACGGGAAATACGCCACCTATAGAGAGGTTGCAATAGTGAATAGGGGCCTCCCTTAGAGAAGTCAAGTAGGTAGGAAATAGTTGAAATCTGCGTAGACCGGCATTGAAAAATCGGGTCTCAATCAAATTTAATTTTTTTTGACAAAACTTGTATTTAAATATAAAATGTGGTTGTATTTGAAAAGACAACATCTGGGGGTGTCAGTCAAGTAAATATTTTCTGTAGGCCATCCCTTTATATTTTCTTGCATAAATGCACTACTAGCGGCCCCATAGCGGATTTCTTTTTCGTAAATAAGCGGCAAAAATCTTTAAAAGGTCTAACCAGATTTCTTTCAATCACAATTATCTACCTACTTAACTTCTCTAAGGGAGGTATCTATTCACTATTGTAACCTCTCTGCTGGTGGCTTAACTCAGAACTTTAAGAAGTGGCTTCACTTTAACTTGGAGTAGCTCAGGTGGATTTTAGCTCTTGTTCGGATTTTCGCCTATAACTCTAAAACTACGCCCTTTATGAGAGAAGCGCATCTATGCAAAAATGAAGTACATTAAATTTACTACAAATGATATCTCTTACATTTGTTTCCCTTAGGTGAACGATTTAAGCGCTAGCGCGGGTTAAAGTTAAAAACACTTTAAACATCGGGTAAAAAATTTTTTATTGGTCATAACTCAAAACTACGCTCTTTTATAGACCAGTGTTTTTATACAAAAATGAGGTACATTTAATTTCCTACAAATTATACCTTTTAAATTTTTTTGTCAAACAAACAGTTGAGGTGGTAGAGCGCATTGAAGTTTGGGATACATCGAACGTAGCGTGTCTGGAGGCCGAATGCCGAAATACAAAATTTATGATTTTACTCAATGCAGGATTAAAGAACATTGCAAATAAGTAATAAAACCGACCGTCTGCCACTTAAAAATGACAGCATTAACTTAGGGGCGGCTCGAGAAGGGTGGGTTATTTTTGATCTCTTTTCAGTTTTTTGCTTAAAACTACTCACTTTTTGAGAACAGTGCATCTATATAAAATTGAACTAAATAAAATTACCTACTAACTATACCCGAAAGGTTTTTATCTCAGACGAACGGTTTAGGTGCTAGAGTGCGTTAAAATTTGACAAAAGTTCCAAAAAAACTTTTTTTTGTTTATCGCCTATAACTCGAAAACTACGCACTTTTAGTGAATAGTGTGTCTATACAAAAATAAAGTACATTCAATTTCCTATAAATTATGTGTCTTAAACTTTATTTGTCAAACGAACAGTTTAGGTGCTAGGGCGCGTTGAAGTATATAAAGGTGATTTTGGGGGGTAAATAAAGAATGTTTATACCAAAAAATTGCATTTTTTACTAAAACCGACCGTCTACTTTTTAATAGTGACAGCATGAACTTAAGGACGGCACGAAAAGGGTGGGTTTCTGCTCTTTTTCAGTTTCTCGCTGATAACTTCAAATCTGCACACTTTTTGAGAAAAGTGCATCTATGTAAAATATTAGATAAAATTTTCTACACCCTATATCCGAAAGATTTTTTCCTCGGAGGAACGACTTTTAGGCAACCCTACTTTTAAACTCGTTAGTAAATCTACCTTTCTGTTAACCCTCCCGCAGCCCATTTAAATGCAGATAGTCGACAAAATTGCCCGATGTTCCAATTTATCGATTTTACAAATTTGAGTCTACGTAATTCTTTTTGAAATTTCTTCACGCAGCAACGCCTCCAACTTTTTAAAGTGAAACTTCGCACCGACGTTTTCAATAAGTCAGATTTCGTTTTCTGCGCTAGGCCAAATACTACTCAAATACACTCGCGTGTAATCAAACAATGAATATTAAAACATATAAAACAAATTAGATCAAAGTGTGCTCTCACCAATTAAATAAATATACAATATTTGTGTGTAAATTAGTGTTAAATGCGACGTCGTTCTGTTCTACCTACCATATTTTCAGCTTGATCAACCTCTTTGAAACAATTGTGTAACAAATTAGTGCCGCAAATTTAATTTACAAAGGATTTCGCGTTTTTTTATTAAATTTAGTACAGTCAAAAAAGTTGCTTTGCAAGCAATAGTTTTTTATTATTATTATTATTGTGTGTATAGGTATGCTTTACGAATCTTTCCACTTTTTGTAAAAGGGAGTTTATGCTCAGTAATAAGCTTCGTTACATCATTTTAAGTGCAATGGGAATTTATGTTTCTTTAAGAACTTTTTTTTGTTGTTTTTGATCGTATTTTAGAAAAATGAAATCTAAAGATGTACTAATGGAGTTTTTCTTTTAAAACTTATTTTTTTTGTTGTTGTGTAACGATTGTGAGGTCTAAAAAAAGCCATCTAAGTAAATCTATTAAGGCATAAGTAGAAGACCACGCGATTCTCATAGGATTATTGATAAAAGAAAAACTTCTGCTATAGTGGGGCTTTTCACAAATTAAATTTTTTACAAATATTTATTCATTATATGCGAATATGTTGTATGATATAGAAGAGAAGCAAATGAAATGAAAAATTTATATGACAAACCAATTCAAACAAATGTTCCTTCCTTTGACAGTTTCTAAATTAATTGTTTTAGTATTATGTAGTTTCTGTATTAGTTTTATTTTGTTAGGTTTATTTCACCCAGTTTGCCCCGGGTGAGAAATCTCGACTTTCCGAGAGAATTGCGCTACCCTTTTAATAGTATTAGCTTTGATCTAACTTAAAAACACTTGGTGTGTATTTCAATAGCGTGTTCGTCTGGAGACTATTTGGTCAAAAAATACTTAAAAATACTTTTGTTTATATTAGGAAATAGGAAAGCTATTATACCTACCACTTTTCCTTTGAAAGCTGTGTGGAACTATCGATGAAACTGAACTTTAGGGATTTCATCAGATGTTAGGTATTATAGGAACATCGTCTTTTTCTTTCGAAGTCTTGTTATATGTTTTAGAAATATTTATTTAACCTTATTTACCGATTTAGGAATTTTCAATGTGAAATTATATTTTTTCAGAACTTAATTTTTTTCTTTCACAACCCGTTTCCTCTAAAACACTTCGCGTATTAATTTTTACTTGTTTATTATGAATGATATTTTCAATAAAAATACATACCTACACATATTAAATTAAATAAAAACACTTGGGTAAGTTTTAAGTTCAACTGTTTTTACTATACACAGGGTGAGTCTTAAGTTGGGACTTGTAAGGCCGAAAATCGGTAGCTTAACTAATCTCCTTTTAGCGTCGCTCAGTCGGTAAAGAGGTAGGTTCGACGTTAGAATAAAATACACACACAATTTACCCAACTAATCAAAAATTATTTATTCGCGTAATAAACATATAAATATCAACATAATTAATATTATAATTATTATAAGCCAAAGATCCACGGTAGCACGGTCAGGTAGAGGAGAAGGGACGAAGACGGCGGCTATAATAGTTCTACGACAGCCCTTGCGGACCACCACAAAACAGTAACCACACGGGAGAGACAAGGGCGGCTAGAAAGGTTCCACGACGGCCCTTGCGTGCCACCACAAAACAGTATCCACACGGAAGCTGAAGTTGTCACTGCTATTTGCCCTTTCAGACTGCGGACAAGGCGAGACTCCACACCGACTACTATAGGACTCCACACCGACTGCCTTGACTCTTCGGTCGCACGGCTATTTATTAGCTTTTCCTCTTCTTGGGAAACTACCAATCACAGCGCTAGCTGAGATCGACATAGTGGGAATTATATTGGCGGATGGGTTATCATCCACTAGCTAAATATAATTATAAAATTGCAATTAATTGAATTTGGGGGGAAAATGATAACGCAGGAAAATGCGCTGTTAAATGGGCTCTCGATTGGTGTAAGTCTCGTCGTGATCGGGGAAAAATTTGAGACGCAAAAGGAATAAAAAATTAAATACATGTCCATTAATTAGTGAAATTAATTAAGGATCATCAGGGGATGTCAATTGAAGATTAGGGGAGTATAAGAAATGGTGGACGAAATTTAGAATTTAACTTTTGGACAAAATTAATTCAAAGTAAAATATTCATAAGTCATAAGAGAGAAAAGCTTTACCAAAGTTATTAAATATTTCAGATACGGTCCTGTTTATGAACTTTTTTTTAAATTTCTAATGGTTTTTATAGACAGGAACGGCTCTTAAATATTTAACTTAAAATTTCGCTTATTACGAACATTTTACTATACAGACTTGGATTAAAATCGTTCAAAATAATGGGTAGTATTACATAAGAAAAGTTTCAAGAAAAGTCCCAACTTAAATTTCACCATGTATATATTTTTAATGTTTCAACAAGTGTCCACAGCAGATTCTATAAATTTTAGTGAAAATTCTTTAAGGCCAATGTGGACAATTTTGAATTAATTTGCTTGTAAAGTATGTTTGTGACTTCTAATGATATTATAGAACATTTGGTAGGTAAAATATAAGCAACAAAAAATATACAGGCTGTTCTAATTGAATCGGAAACAGGAAGTCGTAAAAATATTGTACATATCGATGAGTTGAGTCATCTGTTGTTCGTAAAAGTAGACAAATTAACTTAATTGTAATATCTACGATATAGGTACGTACAAATTGCGAGTATCTTCTTTCCTAGTTAGCAACCACAATTTCAGCTCATAATTGCATTTAACAGACCTTTTAACCTTTATGTAAATTGCTTCCCCCGAATAACTTTGTATTATATTAACTTTTTTCTACTGGATAAAATATTAACTGTTGGTTTAAAAAATGAGTTTTAAATGGTTTTAAAACATTTTAAATCATAAAAGTTTTTAATGACTTTTTAATTAGTTTGTAAACAAATTTGTATTACACTGCCTATCAATTTTCATAAAAAAATCTTTTTCGCTCTACGAATAGTTACTAAACATCGCTCAATTTCAATTTATAATTTCATAGTTACTCTTTATATTTTTATCCACTAGTACCTACACGGTGGATATTTGAATCTTGATCATAGGATTTGACATGGGAAAACAAACTTCTGTAAATATTGGCTCCCCTAACTATTTTACAGCAAAGTACTAAATAACAATTTTTTAAAGAATAAGAAGCTTCTTCTAGTACATTTATAAGATTTTTAATTGATTCAGCCGTTTTCGAGAAAATGCAGTAATATTTTTCAGTTTATAACTGTTTCTCGCGTCAGCCTTGATTTTAACGCACGTCAGATTTTTTGTTATTTATTTTGTATTAGTAATTTGGAATGGATTGCTAACGCGAGAAATGGTTATTAACTGAATGATTTTCCTTAATTTTCTCGAAAATGGCTGAATTAATTAAAAATCTTATAACTTTAGATATTAGAAGAAGCTTCTTATTCTTAAAAAAAAAATTTATTTAGTACTTTGCTGTAAAATAGTTAAAGAAGCCAATATTTACCGAAGTTTGTTTTCCCATGTTAAATTCTATGATCAAGATTCAAGTTTCCACCGTGGCTAGTACAGGATCTGAACTAAGGTCGTTCCGTTCCCATCTGCTTACTGGATGAAAAGTATTTTTTATGAAACATAATATTTTAACAAATATTGCATGGGTTGCCTAAGGAAATCCAGTCCAGGCCATGGTACTGGCCATCATTTCTCTAATTAATTTTTTTCACATTTTACTCACTTATCTAACAGACGAATTTAATCCTAATCGAAAGTATAAAGCATAAGGAACATACAAAAGTTAGGTTGCCTATTTTTTGTGGTCCCATTACCGGGTTGCCAAGTATGAAGAGGTGAGTCGATATAGTAATATGTGCTCATCTGCTTTCAAATTGAACCATATTATATCAAAATAAAGATAATTTTATTGAAAATACAATGTCGATACGTTAGTCGTACTTTCTGATGAAAGAACTTACTCAAGTTGCCTCATAAAAGAAAAAATATTATTTGTAACTAATTAAATTCCTTTTCAATTTCGAACATTGGTAAACTTTGTTTCAGTATGTAACAATTTTTGAACCAAAACTTAAGTATTTATTTACATTATCCGGATTCATAAGGTTTAGAAATCGAGTTATGAGTTAAGAGATACATTTTAAGTAGAATTTGCTTTGTTTCAGGAATATAAATTGCCCCAAAATCATAACAATTAATTGAAGAGACTATTTCTTTTGAGTCGTCATTCTTTCTATTGTATTTCCGTATTTCGATTTTTATATGATGTTTTAATGTTAAATTTCTTTACTTCTGATGACAAGTCTGGAATGAAAAGTAAAGTGGGTGAAGTGGCAGAAGCATTCTTCTGATCTTACATTATTAAAGTCGTTGCTAAGGCACTTGTCTTCTAAATTAAGTCAAGGGGATATTTTTTTGGTTTTATTGAAAACGTTTTTCTTTGACATTATTTAAAAAAACAAATTAATTTATTAACTTTGTTTTATTATAAATCTTCAATAACAAATTCAAAAGTTGGTATTTTAAATCAAAGAGCTCAAATTCGCGTATTCGCAATAATTTAGAAGCGAATTTTTCTTTTAGTTGATGTTTGTTTATTGGGTACTTAGTTAGATATGGAAAACTGTAATAACCATAAAGTGTTGGAAAACACGACTTTCATATATTTCGGTTTGCACATGTACTTTATGTTTGACGCAAATTTATGTGGAAAAATTTGTTTCTTAAAAAAGTAAAAATAATAAATCTATTTCAAGCTCGACAAAAAGTTTTTAAAAAGCGTAGATTAGCAATGCTCAGCGAAGATAGATCGTGGACTTTATTTACTTATTACCCGATCTTTCTCACCTCTTTTGTCATTGTCACTGGGTTTTTAACCACTAGTCTTATATTAATTCTTATTAACTCAAATAGTCATTTAACAGTTTGTAATTCTTTCTAATTAATATTTGCATTTTTATCTTATTCGTCAATCTTAAATCCTTTAGATCCGAACTTTCGGTTTGATATTATGAATGATGGTGGGAAGCTGCGTATATATATTTTGTAATATTAAAATTTTCACATTTCATTCCTGTTGTATACTTTAAGATTTATTAACGTAATTTTTTAGCACTACGATGCCCTGGGAAAGTTTCGTTTTCGACTCAATTCTTACAGTCCGGGAGGCAACGTGCACTTTTACTATAAAATTTTTTACGATGCAGGTAGAATTGTGGTAGAATTAACTAACTTGGGGTCACAAGGGTGGATTTTGGTTCTTTTCTCGGTTTTCGCTTATAACTCGAAAACTTCGCACAACGTAAACTAAGTACAATGCGAAGGTCGAATTTCTTTCAACTTCAAAGGCATCTTCCAGGACGAAGGCTGCACTTAAAATCGCCTGTCCCAAAATATCTAAAATCTACACAAAAGACGCCCTTTTTTGGTATATAAATTTTCCTTGTCTCTTTGGTTTAGTTTGGTCGCCAAAAACCCAATCTTCTACACTTCAACGGCGCTCGAGCATCTAAACTGTTTGTTTGTTGAAAAACTCAAATAGACATAATTTGAAGGAAATGGAATGTACTTTATTTTTGTATAGAAATAATTTTCTTCAAAATTGCGTAGTTTTCCAGTTAGAAGCAATAAAAACAAAAAACATTTTTTGCCGATTTTGGAATTTTTTTCAAACGCTCTTGCTCTTGCTCTTGCTCTCTTGCGCCTAAACCGTTTGTCTGAGGACAAATTCTTTAAGATATAGTTTATTAGAAAATTTTATTTAGTTTACTTTTACATAGAAGCACTTTTCTCAAAAAGTGGGTAGTTTTTAAGGTATAGGCGAAAAACTGAAAAAAGAGTTAGAACCTACCCTTCTCGACCCGCCCCAAGTTAACGCTGCTAGTTAGAAATGGCAGACGGCCGGTTATATTACTCCTTTGCTATGCTCTTTCAGCCAAATTTCAAAAATTTTTTTTATATTTTAGTAAATCTGCACGCTGCCTGCCGGACACGTCTAATATACGATACGTCCGATATGCACTAAATTTAAACGCGCTCTAGCACCTAAACTGTTTGTTTGACGAAAAACATATAGGACACATAATTTGTAGGAAATTGAATGTACATTCTTTTTGTATAAAAACACTTTTCTCTAAAAGTGCGTAGTTTTCAAGTTACATTATTTTCCGAGTTAGAAGCGAAAATTTAAAAACCAGCTTTTGTGGATTTTTGTCAAACTTTAGCGCGCTCTAGAGCCTAAACTCTTTATCTCAGAAAAAAATCTAAGACACATAATTTGTGGTAAATTTTATGTGCTTTATTTTTTTATAGAATAATGTTTCTCATAACGTGCGTCGTTTTCGAGTTATATTAATTTCAGAGTGAGAGGTGAAAAAATTAAAAACCAGCTTTTGTGGACTTTTGTCAAACTTTAGCGCGCTCTAGAGCCTAAGCTCTTTATCTCAGAAAAAAATCTAAGACACATAATTTGTAGTAAATTTTATGTACTCTATTTTTCTATAGAATAGTATTTGTCATAAAGTGCGTCGTTTTTGAGTTATATTAATTTCCGAGTAAGAAGTGAAAAAATTAAAAACTAGCTTTTGTGGATTTTTTTTCAAATTTTAGCGCGCTCTAGAGCCTAAACCGTTTATTTAAGAATAAAATTTAAGATATATAATTTGTAGTAAATTTTATGTAGTCTATTTTTCTATAGCATAACGTTTCTCATAAAGTGCGTAGTTTTCGAGTTATTAGCGAAGAGCCGAAAAAAGAGCTTAAATCTACCCTTCTCGATCCACTCCAGTTACTCATTTGCAATGTTCTTTCAACTTGCATTGTTACAAACGTTTCACTTTATCGTTTATTAAAAGTACACCCTGCCTCGCGGACTATTAAGCAAGATACTTTAATGGGTACACGGTATAATAAGTATACAACCAAACAAGAGCTTTTAAATTAATATTCATTTAAAGAACACTAAATTTTTGATTACACCATGATCACTTATGCGTGCAAGCTTTATAAAAAGAATATATTTTAACGTAAAAGGAAAATTCAGTAATCTAACCTTAATTAGTACCAAGCTTTCAGTAACTGACAAAAACCAATTTTTTAAGTCCCCCTTAAAGGCGCAAACACTAGACGATTCGCTATTCAGAAACTGAAAGATGTTCGAGCGCGTCCATCTCCAAACTTGATGTAGGCAACGTGACAGTCGTAAACTCGAAATTTCATTTACAAAAAATTATTTCTGTGTGCCAATTTTAACAAAATCACTTGATGAATGGCCCAGTTCAACGAACTTACGTCCTTATAACCCTCGGAACTCTGAACGAAAGATATTTCAAAATGTTACTTTCTGCAATTTACACCGAGAGCTTGTAAATTGGCCATTTGGGTTAAAAATTGACTCATTAATTTGTTTACATGTAAAAGCAAATAAAATGTCGTATTGGCTAGACAGTTTACTGTCAAATTTAAATCTAATTTTGTTATGCATCGTTGCAACTCGAGTTTACATTGCTATAATGTCGAGTTTGTCTCGACAGTTTGGTGCATAAGGAAACACACCTTTATGTACGAACTTTATGTACCCTCTTTATCGACTTTTGTACAATAACTTTAATTAGTAAACAGTTTCCATTTTCTGTAAGTAGCTCAAGTTTATTGGGTTCTTAGGTTAATATGCTTTTGTTCATTTACTTTGAAGGTAGGGTTGTTGGGTATGCAACTATTTATACAATTCAAATGAAAGTTCACTTATAATTGGAATTGCTATAAAAACTGTTGGGTTTGATTGAATTTTTTTAAAGGATAAAGGGTAGTAGAGAACAATGGAATTTAGGAATTTAGAGAATTAAAAAAAAGCAAACATTAAAATTGAGAATTGTTACATAACAATATTGCCAACACCCTCTTATAGGTAGGTTGGTTGGCTTGTAGTGTATCTAATTTTGATTATTTTAACGTTTCAAATAATTTCTTAGGAAAGTTTTCAAGATGGAAAATCTTTAGATATGGAGTATTTAAATTATGACTACATTTTATGAAAAGCTTTCATTTTACAAAACTTTTTAAATAGCGGCTAACGTAACTGAACTTTCTGATGTAGTTCGTTAACTTTACTAACAACAGTAGCAACACTTGAGTAGTGCACGAGAAAACTTTAATTTGAACTTTTTGTCTATTGTATTTACCTGTGGTCGATACTATTTTGTTGGACCTACCTTCGCATTGCTACCCTTGAAATGAGTGTCTACTTCGATTATTCACTTTATTTATTTATTTTTATATAAACAACCCGAAAAAGATAACCTCACAACTACTAATATACACTGTGGAAACTTTGGTAAATATTGGCTCCCCTAAGGTGACCGAGCTGGCCAAGGTATAGTACCACCTCGACCTATCCAGTGTTCCGGAAATGTATCGTTTAAATATTTTCGTACAATTGTGGCATTATGTGCTCGACATACATCGTGCTGGAACTATATTTCTTCCTCTGGGAATAAATCCACAATTGCAAGTCCCACTTCTTCCTGCCATAACTGCAGATAACGCTGTCCAGTCAGCATGCAGTCAATAAAAAATTTGAGATCAGTCTGCGTCCTAGTAAACCAGCCCATGCATTAACGTCCATTTTCATAATCAACTTTAACTTTAACTTAAAGTCGTCATTTACTTTAGCAGATCCATGGTTTTCTAGAGCAACTTTAGTACTTTTAAGGCTACTTTAAGGTAAAGTGCTGGGTGAGGTTACTTAAAGTAGCCTGAAAAGTACTAAAGTTGCCCTAGGAAACCATGGGTATGCTAAAGTAAATGACGACTTTAAGTTAAAGTTGATTATGAAAATGGACGTAACTGAACGACGATATTGGCTTTTAGTATTCCTATAAAGATGTTGGTTATTTAAACTCCAGTAACGGAAGTTTTGTGAATTATGAATGACGTGTGTTGAAAAGAAACGCTCATCCGAAAATAAAACCCGATTCCACAAATTTATATTTTGATTTATCATTTCGATCATAGTCGCGCAAAACTGCAACCTGTCGAATTTATCTTCCTCAAATATTTCAAGCACTCTTTGGTACCTACTTAAATGACTTAATCTGTGGATTTTGCTTCTTTATGATATATAACAAACTGTGGTATGGGATGTTCCTAAATTTTGGCCAATAGCTGCTTTAAAACTACCCATTTATCAGCTACAGCCTGCAAAAACACTTGAAAGTCGTGCTCATTTTCTCTTACATCAGCAACAACCAAACATTTACAAGTTTCATTTACACTTCCCGTTGATTTAAATTTCTCAATAATTCTGGAGATTGTTTTTATACAGGGTATTATTGTCGCCTAGGATAACAACCAGCAAATAAATCTCTCATATTTGCAAAGAATTGCCGGAATAATACCATTCGGCATACTTTACTTTTTCCCGTACAGTATAAGTTTGAATTTTAATTGCTAAATGCAAGGCTATTACGAAAATCAGGTAAAAAGTTGAAGAGTTTTCTCCGATTTTCTCGATATAGCTTAATAGACCTCAAATATAATTACTTAAACAGAAGCAGCAGTTTATTTTTAACAAATTATCTATTAAACATTTTTCTTTAAAATAATTAGGGAAGCCAATATTTTCCCATGTTTCAATTTTCCATGTAATCGGCCTATGTACATAAAAAATTCCCGCAGTGTATGTGTATAATTTTTGTCATTAAAAGCGAAAACGATTTTGTCATCAATAAAAGTTAACTTGGACTCGACTCGACTCAGATTAGCTTTAGAAAGCTAGTTTTTGAGGCTCTTATTTTATTTCTGTGCAATTCAATTACTTTTTGTGAAAATTCGAATGAACACAGTTTTTCAATTAGGCGTTTAAGCTGGCCCGATCAAAGGGATTGGCAAAATTTGTATTTGTGTATGTGGATGCTGGTCTGGAAATTTGTTAATTAATTCATAATCACGTAGTAGGGCTGTAAATTCATATATGGTAACTGGAGCATTCAAATGGAAAATACAAGGAAATTTAACCCCTCGATTTGAAAATTTTAATAATTTATTCAACTTAACGTTCAATGTTTAAATAGTTACGAGTACATTGTATATACTCGTAGGTACCTTTAGTATTCCAGGTACATGCGAAAAGTCGGGCAATACGAGCGTGGAATAAAATTTCTACACCCTCAAACTTATCATCAAATTTAGCAAAAACTCCTAACTTCCTTAAGGTGACTTTTAACTGCCCTTGTTTTTTTTTTAATAAAACAAAATAAACCCTAAGCTTTCCTATAATAAAAAAAACTATAATTTGATCTGAAAAAAAAGCTTAAAAGAATGTAATTAACTTACCCTCGATACCAATGCATCGACAAAACAATAAAAGTTAGAGAGAATTAAATGTACTTTATTTGTCGACGCTTTTAACGGGTCAGAATTTATGGCGCTGTTATCACAATGAAATGGCTTTTGATAAAATTTCAACAATTCCAAAAATCTACACATAACTTGTTGGGCAACACGGAAGTTTTACCACGTCGAAATTCTAAAAACAATTGATGGATTTTTATTTACATGTTATACTATACTTATACAGGGCGTTTACTTTAGTTCAGTTTCTTTTATTTTCTCGTTGAGAGATTTTTGCGCTCATATTGGGCGCAGGAAAATTTACAAAGTAATTTTGAGTTTTGAAAAGTTTCAATTTTTACACCACATTATTGAAAGTGCTGTAGTGAGGGGTAGTATTTAACAAAAACTAATTTCTGTCACTGAGTTTGATAAGGGCACATTTTAGAGTATCAAGTGTATACAAAGCTTGAATTTTCAAAAAAAGGTTGCGCTCAGAATGGGCGTAAAGAAGCGTCCAAAATAATTGTTTTTTTAATTAGTTTCAAATTTTTACACTTTCAATAGCGAAAGTGCTATTGTTAGGGCACTATATTTCGTATAAACTAAGTTTAGTTAGAGGATCTCATAATGGCACAAGAAAACTTTCAGAATAATTTTATATTTCTGCAAATTTTGAATTTCTACATTTTTCCGTACTGAAAGTACTACTGTTGTAGTTAGGGCACTAATTAACAAGAACTAATTTCAGTTAAAGACTTTAATAATTGAACATTTGAGAGTCTAATTATTATGGTCAAAAAATATTGTTTTAACAATTTTTGGTTTTCGAAAATTTGAATATTTTCCACTTTGCCCCTGTAGTGCTGTAGTTAGGGCAGAATTAGTCCCCAGAGGTCGAGATAATTTTACCAATAATATTTTTGACCTTAAATTAAAAATTTGAATTCTATTCTGTAATTTTGACGCGTTCGAGAATATTTATTTGATAAAAATAAAACTTGATAGGTCAAGTTTGGATTTGGTTCGTACCATTTGTTTTACTCCGATAAGAATTTTTGCACGTGCGTCGACCGGATGGGAGATTTAAAAATGTTATTCAAAATACTACCTAATAATCATCGAGTCTAAATTTTAATATTTAGTCGATTGTTGAACTCGGTTTGAATATGTGCTCGCAGTGCTCGCGTTTCGAATTATCTTTTGCCGTTTGGGTCATCTTTGCAAGAAGTTTTAAGTTCAATTTTCGCTACTTCATAAAGGTTAGTTGTTAATGTTTTTTAAGTATGTACGGTGTTATTTATACTAATACGAATGGATCAACAACTTTACTAGCGTGTTCTACTGGTAGAAACAATTGGGGTATGTTTTCGTGCTTCGTTAGGAAATTACAGGGCGTCAAGAACCATTAAAACGTTAACTTGCCATTTACATTTTAAAAAATCACGAAATTTAAACCGAAATTTGTCAAATTTTGAATAACACAGTGGACAGCGGCGTACCTATTTTTACCTAAAACCTTGTCTAATCTTACTCTACAGAGCGCATCGAAGACCGCTCGCTTACCAGAATACCCTGTATTTAATTTTCGAGTTTACCCGCATCTTTTTTCTCAGTTATGAAATAACGTATTTGTATATTTGACAAAGATAATGTGCTTGTGACAAATCTTTCGTACAAAGCAGAAAAGAATTTAAACGATCCCTCTTTCCTAAGTTTAGCGGCTTCTAGTCTTAAGCTAGACACACACGTAAGGGTAGACCTGAAGGTTTTACCTGTTCAGGTCGCCTGTTCAGGTAAACCTGATCGTGTGTGTGCTCACCTGACAGGTATACCTGACACAAAAAATAGTTTAAAATTCATATTTTCTGCTCACCTGAAGAGTAATAAACCTGACACCAGAAAATAATTTACAATTTATATTTTCTACGTGACCTAACACCAGAAAATAATTTAAAATTCATATTTTGTATACTAAAATTTCGAAAAATTTGTAATAGGTACAATTTTTATAAAAAAAATCAAATTAATGACGATAAACATTTTATTCATTATTAAAGTAAAATCAACAGTTTAGGCATCTTTGGATTCAGAATCAAATTTTCTACCAGACAAAAAAATCTATAGGTAGTCATTTAAAAACAAAAAGTTGATTAATTTTGACATTAAAAATGATATAAAAAAATATCAAAATTAGAGCCCGTATTTGGTATTATCTAGTTGTATTTGTATTATCATTTACAATATTTTCTTTAATTATTGAAATCGGACAATAAAAAATACCGGAGTTAAAGTCGTGGGCGTTTTTCCCATACAGTGTGTCCCAAATTAGGTGGTATTGGTATTAGATGGCTGTCTTTGCTATTAGTAAAGATACAAATTGACAATATTTTATAATAGTTTTTAGCTTTCGTTTCGTTAATATTATTTTGAAGATATAAAAGCCAAGTTTTATAATTTAATTTAAAACTTGGCTTTTATATCTTCAAAATAATACTTACAAATTGACAAAATGCGCATAATGGAAAGGCAAGGTTTAAGGTTATGCTTGGACTCTAGTCTAATTTGTTGGTAATGGTTAGCGTCGCCTAAAAGCTAGAATATGGTCTTTTCAATGTGCGCATTTAGAATGAGGATTAGTTGGTAAGGTCGTTGCTAACAATGGTGAGAAAGCTTGCAAGCTCCAAACTTCTAGATCACTTTACTTACTAAATCGGCACCAGCCAATCATAGAAGCGCATCTTTCCCAAGTGGCCCAGCTATTTGAAATTTAAACAAAGAGCTGGCAAAATAGTTGCTTTGATTCATTTCTTCGTTTTGGTTTTCAGTATTAGTACTATTTTAATCTCATTGTTGAAGTTTAAGAAAAAAAAAATAGGAAAAAAAAATTACCACTAAAAGTCTATGTATAAATGGTTTTTACGCCACCACGTTGCCCGCTTGGCTAGTTCTAGACCAGCAAACTACATCACCAATCTGCACTAACTTCTATGTAATGGCGCTATAATACGCAGCGCATCAAAAGTGACTGTCCTTTATTATATTTAAATGTGCAGTAATCTTGCATAATGTAGTAACGTTGTCACCGTCACCACGATTATGTAGCTGATATGAAGCTCGGCATCGCTTCTTATTCTATACAAGGTAGTTTGTAATAGTGGTAAAAAACTTCCACAGCTTATTACTGACATTATTTTGATTAAACAATGCTAGTTGAACATAGGTCCTATCTTGCTTAATTACCAAAATACAAGAGATCAAAATTTAATTATTACTAGTACGTAATTCTGCATTTTATACAGGATGTTTCAAAATTGAAGGATACGAACAGTAACATCTTAATCTACCAAGAAAACTGAATAAAAAGTTCCTTTACGATTTCGTTTTGGAAAATACTTTTCTACCTTCCACGTATCTTGATTTGAAGTTATAGGAACTCCAACTTAAGCAAGTAGGTAAGAGTAGTCACTGGCAAATAAAAAACAAAACAACTTGTAGTGGTAAGTGGCAGATCATCCTTTAAAATTAAAAATATTTTTCATTAATTTTCAATTTTATTTAAAATCAAGCTATTCGGAAAAATACTCGTCAAAACGCAAAATCACAAAGAAACTTTTTATTTCGGTTTCTTTATAGATTATGGTGCTACTGTTCATATCCACCAAATTAGAAACACCTTTTATAAAATATCGAATTAAGTAAAATAATAATTAAACTTCGACCTTGGGTATACCTGTCAGGTCTGGTAGAATATATGAATTTTCATAAGTTGTAGCTGTCAGGTCTACCCGTCTGTTTACCTGAACAAACGACTCGAACAGGTACACCTGAAGGTTTACCTGACAGGTACACCCTTACGTGTGTGGATAAACGTAATACCAAAGTGAAGCTTCTTCAGGTTTACCTTCAGGTCTACCCTTACGTGTGTGTCCAGCTTTGGACGACTGCTCCTCTCTAATCGATTCGAAATTTCACTTTCACTCTTTTGTTGAATTGGTCTAAAAAGTAGTATATTTTATTTTATTTCCCAACGTTTCTGGTCTCCCTGAATCTAGAAATGGAAAAAGATTAATTAACGATTGTCCTATTTGGTAGTTTTCTTATTATTCTTGAGAGTGATTTTCTCAAAATCGCCTTCGGCCGTCTTTTTTGATTTTAGGATATTTTGTAGATATCGAAGTTCTTAATTAAACACTGTTTGTTTGCTATGAGCAGAACCGGAGTTCTTTGAACGTAAACATTTCAAAAATCTATAATTTTTCGGCAGTTAAAATTTATAATTGCACGTTAGCACATTAATTAATTTTTAGAAATCTATTATTTGTTACAATTTTTTTAAAAACACTTTATTAAGCCAGAAATTAGCCAAGCAATATGAGTGTTTGAAAACTCCCTGTATACTTTACGATTTTTAAGAAAATTACATGATTATCTGTGTAACGATACTAAACATGTTTTATTTTTACTTTCGGTATAACTTGAAATGGGGTTATATTTTCTATTTTAAATACAACATCCTGTATATTCTTAATGGTTTGAAAGATTGTAAAATTATCTATCCAGCGATACCAAACATTTTATATTTTGACTTCAGGTTCAGGCGGAAATAAGATTAGATTTCCAATTTCAAATAGAACACCCCGCTTAATTTTTGATTTTTGAAACTAGGGAGAGCTTCGTAGCATAGTATTGTTTAATACTATTTCTGATATTTTAATTATAGATATTTTTAGAGATTGTAGAATTAGTTTTGACGCGTACGAAAAAGTCCTGTTATGGGCCCCATCAGTCGTTTTAATGTAGTTACGGAAAAATGTATTGAACACTTCTAGTAAGTGGCTATTTTCTTCTTTTATAATACATTTTAGAACATAATCGAGAGTCCTGTAACTAACAATTTTTATTTGTATACAGTGTGTCCACGGATGGACTTAACTATGCTTGTAAACTTCTTAATTTTCATTTTTAGATAAAAAATAGTTCTTTATAAAGAGTTTTGCTTCTTGTGAAGAGTAATTTGCTATAATCAAAATGTCGATGTAACGTACAGGGTGTTTAAAAAATAGGGAAACGTTATTAATGATAATGAACAGCTTAATTCATCATACCTAACTGATTGGCCCCAAAAAATTATAAACTAATTTTTTCCCAAGAAAATGAAGTAAAAAAATTCACTCTTCTCTTTGGTGTAATAATTTGCATAGGGTGCCATTTAAAATTCGATAGTTAGGTGCATTATCTCGAAAACGGCCAATGAAGAAAAATTATTATTAATTTTAAATTCTGGACAAAGAATTAAGGTAATAAATGTTGTATAAACTTTTTTCAATATCTTTTTAAATACAATAGTTATACATATAAGTTTAAAGAATTTCCCATTGTTTAGTTTTTTGGCCATATTTAAGCAACTGAACATCTAACCCAAAATTTTAAAGCATCAATGAATTACTCTTTAAAAACTGCACTTTCCCCATTTAACCGATTCTCTAACTCTTACAATAAGCGAGATCCTCATAGAGAAAATCAAATATAATTCACCCTGCATAGTGGCCAATAATTATTTCTCCGACTGTACATAGTTGTAGGTATATGGGGAAATAGTCATTTATTTAATTTTTGAATAAACTTTGACACTTTTTAATGGTTTAAAATAATCGAGTTCTTTGTTTACTTTACTTCAATTATTCACAATTTATTTATACCAAGCTACAACGTTCAATAACTAAATTTATTTTTTTGCTCCCCTAACCCGCCGATAGGGAGACCTTCTATTGCAGTTCACAATCCTCATTGAAATAATGGAATAGGTACTTCTAAAACTATTAAGTCGATGCCATTTGCAAAGTAAAGCTATATGCGAAAGAAACAAATCTGATACCTACCCCAAACCGCGAGTGTCATAAAAAGTTTTCTTAAAAAAGTGTTTCTTTTCCGCAACAACTTTAAATAGCGAATCTACGGCTACGTTTTAACTTTTTGTAAATAATTTAAAGACTACTTCGTATAACTTGACGTTATTTTTAAATGATTAATGCCCATTATAATGCGCAGCTTTGCCCTAATTCAACTGTTGCTCTATCTCTTCGTATAAAAAGTTACCCTTATATCCTTATATGTCATACGTTTTCAAGAAACACCACTTTTGCGGATTTATGTTTATATGTGCTGTCTCTAAAGTAAGCTATCGGTAAGAAAAATGCAAAACAGTGGGGCACGTCAAGGTGCTAAATGTCAGATTTTAACATAGATTAGAACTGGTGTTTTGAGTAATACATTGAGGAAGTCGTCGTTCGGAAATGTCATGTCGACGCGTGTCTCTCATATACGCAATTTATTGTCCTAATTAAAAATGGCGGATCTAACATGGTTGACAGTCGTTAATTACCACGCTTATTATTATTGTCTACAAGTTCATTACTCCCGAAATAAAATTTAAAAAAAAATTTACAGTGCGACTTAGGTACTCGCATTAACACAATATTTATTCCACAACCCTCCTCGATAAGTTCCCAACTGGTTAAACATTTCGATTTTCTGTCACGACTCTTCTTTTATGCAGAGACTTGTCAAGATTTATTTTGGGTTTTAGGTTATTTTTAGAAAGCAAAAGTAACCTTTATCAATGATATCGTTATTTATTATTACGTGCATAATTCTCTACTACTTTTCGCTCCTTAGTATTTATTCTCGGGAAGTGGTTAAATATGCTTTAGTCCCTTTAGTGTTCGGCTGTGACAGTTTAAGGTGCGTGAAGATAGAATGAGACTCGAGGGATTCAAGTTGTGGTTTAATTATATGTACAATTTCGCTCATTAATCTTTAAATTCGATAATATTGTTTGCTCACAACACAATTCACTGCTTTTATACGCGTAGGTGGTTTGAAATTCTTGGCGAAATATAATGTTTTATGACTTGTATATTATGAAACTTCTTATATTACCTACACAATATACGATTTTATGCCATTTCCAATTTATTTGTAATTTCAGTTTCTATTATTTACAGTTTGTTTGACTAAATTAATATGTCTTTGCTGCAGCAACCAATGCTTTACTGTTGCTGTTACTGCTGCTAACTAATTAGTTCAGTTTTACTCTTTGGTAAGTGTTCTGTGTTGAGTAGTTTAGTTTTGAGTCGGAGTACAGGTCACACTCAGACTGGCCAGGGGCGCTAGAGCGTCCAGATTTACCAGTGGGCTAATCTAGGCCCCTAGGTTTAAAGGGGCCCCGTAATTCTTCAACAATATTTTTTGTTTATATGAAATAATATAGTAATTTAATTCAGAATTTTTCTACTTTGTTTTTGTTGGCAGTCTCTATTTCGGAGACACATTCCTCAACTGCATTTAAAGCTGTTTGATCTTGAACAATCGGGCATTTGCGCTTTCGGCGCTATTTCCTGTAAAATTTTTAGCCTAGGACCCCATTAAAAAATATAAAAAAGAGTCAATGAGGGGCCTCCAGACCAGGTTGTGCCTAGGGCCTCACGAAATTACGATCCGCCCATGATCTTAGATCTCCACTATCTTGCACTAGATGAAAGCTTCCGTTTGTGCTCGACTATCGTATCAAATATCTAGTCTAGGCTTATGATAACTCCTTGATTTTTAATTCTCTGCGATCTATCAATTTTTAAATAAAGCTCTGCAAATAATTGCTTGATACATTCAAAAATATCGCTAAAAATAAAATAGAATTGTTAGCGTTGCGTGGCTCGAGTGTGTAGAATAGGCTTAGAAATGCTTACAATGACTACCCCATTAATCAGACCATTAGAAAGCAAATGTATAAATTTTCACATCCAAGTTTATTTCGGCGCGTTTTCGGGAAATAAAATTGAGACAAATTACTTCTCACCAAGTCCAATATTTTACATGTTTGTTTCGTTAAGCACGAAGATAATTTTTTTTTCACGAAGACATTCGGTTTTATTTTCTCTCAACGACCAGCCGAGCGTTCTTCAAAGGCAGATTCTCACGCGTCCAGTGAAATATTAAGGATGTCCGCGTCATCGATTTTTCTATTTCAATGAAAAGTTATTACTATACTACAAGAAAACTTTTTTAGTTTAAAAAGAGTGAAAAGTAATAAAAAAGAGCTTGAGGACAGGAGTATAAAAGTTGATGGAAGTTACAAAGTGACATCACTGTTTTCAATTGTCTCGCTAACTTTCCACAAATTTATGTTAACTGCCTTTGTAACGTAATTTAAGACGTGGGTAGTAAAACTAAAAATATACGTTTTGAGATATAATTTCCCCATTATATTTAATCAATATCGATAATTGTGTAATAATTATAAAATTAGATCAAAGCGAAGAAAATTTATTAAACGAAGTCACTGTGTTGACGAACTCCTTTATAAGATAACTTATAAGGAAGTTTAGGAAGATTTATTTTCCTTTGATTAATCTAGTTATAGATAGTATCTAATTTCCTATAAACAAACATTTCTGCATCGAATGAAAAGTTAAGAAACTGTAAATTGATTAAATTGAGGGATGCTTCTCGAGAACTTTGAGGGTATGACATTAGGTGAATAGTAAATAGTTTTAATTTCAATACCTACTACGCATTTGTTCATTTTCGCAGAATAAGTGATTCGGTGGTTCAGAAGATTTCAATTTTATTGGAAGTGGGAATTTGACTTTTTCGTTTTAGACATTCGAGGGCCACTTACAGCCTACAGATATACGTTTCCTATCCACGGGGAAAGATCACCAGGTTTTTCGTCGCGTGAAAGAACGTGAAAGAGTAATATTCTATTCAAATAGATAAACATATACTGAGGAGAGCCATTATGAAAAAACAAAACTCACCAATATTAAAAGTTACCGATGGGGATGGATTATTCTATTATTTAAACAAACATCATGCATAAAATATTACAACTGCTTTTTTAAACGAAGGTTTTTGTTTTCTCAATATTTCTCAACTTATTTTTCTATTTATTTTGTGTGTAAAGTTTGGAACAGGTCCGTTTAGGCCTAATCCTTAAAATGATGATGGTAGCGATGATAAAAACGGACAGGTACATGTTTGCACCGGCGAATTTTCATTAATTAAACGAGTTTATGTAAAACTTTTTATTATTAATGAAAATATTACAGTTATGTGCACTATTTACAGTATTAACCCTAGAGGCACACCGTGCCAAAAAGTCTACATATAGTCACACTGTGGGGTGGCCCACGACCCATATTTAAATAATCGTTTTTGGTCTAAATTAATCAGTAAAATAAATGTTATTTGTTTTTAACGTAAACTTAGCTCGATTTATTTGCAGAAAATTGCACACTCTTACCTGTAAAGTAAACAAACATTACAAAAAGAAGTAAAGTCATGTAAATCACTCATAACTCATGGACGTGCCGCACCCTAGATGCTCAATATACAGGTGGAATGAAATTCGTTTTCCAGTATGTGGTTCTTGCTTTCTCTAGATGCTAGATCATTGGGTTAGATTTAACAAAATTGCTAAACTCGGTCCTGGCAAATAACCAGAAAAAAAATTTGAAATAAATTTACGCGTTTTCGCGAAAACTGATTTTCATTTCGATTACTTGATTTGTTCTTCTTATAGAGCGTTAATCCGTGGACCATATCAATTGTTTTAGTTATGGTCGCTATGGGGTACTCTGTCGATTCACAAGACGAAGCAAAATTGTTGAAACGGGCTGCCTTTGGCCACATATAAGTGGCTCCTTTCCAATTGATCACTCAAAACCCACGTCCTAAAGGAACTGTACTGGTCCGGGCGCCTTGAAGGCAGGAACTCACAGATAACGTCAGTAAATTTATTTTTAAGTAGAAGCTGTTTAAGGTCTTCCACTGTTACAGTCGGTTCTAAATTGTACACGTGTAGGTAAGAAAATGTTTTTGCACCCCTTATACTGAGCCCTCAATGGCAGGTTTTCTTGATTTAGGTCTTTTGCGATTCTCATCATTGACAATCTCATCATCTTCTTGGTGGTCATTAATGCCGTTTCGCAATGATTCAAGTGGCTATAGAGTGCCCGAAGCCCTCAATGTCGGCTTATTCAAGATCGCACGCCCTTCATCCGTCTGTAGAGGTTGAGACACTTATTTATTGAATTTGGCATTATTTTTGGTAATGCTCCCTTGTTCCGACTACTGGAATCACTTGTCTTAACAGCTAACGCAGTTCATGCCTCCCTGTATCGCAGGAACTGTTTTTACTTCATTAGAGCTATCTTCTGTATTTTTTCAAGTCTATAATCTCGTTCTTCATCAAAAAAATTTCAGCAGTTAGTTCATCTATTTTGTTCTTTAATATATACTAACTGAAGCAAAATGGTTTTATTAAATGCACCCTTGATGGCATTATTAATCAATAGCTCAAAATTTATTTCATTAATTTCGAATTCATTAATATTTGATTTGCCATTAGATGGTATCTTTACCGCTCAGATTGCGTTTCTCATTATCACATGTCCATGAATTAATTCATTTCTCGTTTTCATGCTGTTTAACTTGTCTTGGCATCCCATCTTACATTAAATGCTATCCTCGTGTCTAGATATGTTTCCCGCACACCTTCCACATTTAAGAGTCATTTTAGTCTGAAACGATCATTTCTAGCAATCGAATGTTTAAAAATTATCATTTTTTAATCGTACCATATGCCCTTAAATTAATTTTTTCTATTTCGGTACTTTAATCCACTCCTTAACGTACTGTTTTGGTCTCAAAACAGTGCGTTAGGAAACTCTCTTAACGTACTGTTTCTGGGGGATTTTCTTCTGCTAAGTTCGCGTCAAGTTGAACTGACGTTTAACAATGTCAAATATAATTTATTGAAATGTTTATTTTTAGAGCTTATTAGAATTGAAATGTAATAAAGAATAATTGTTTTACATATTTCATTCATTTTTATTTGAAAAACGTAAATTATACAGACAGGAGTAGGTGCATTATTTAAAGTTAAAAAAATAAACTCGCGACATCTATGAATGATTGAACTAAATGATGTGACATCTCAGTCAGTGCCACCACAATTATTATAAAAAGAAAATCTCCATGATGTTAATTATTTAAATATTTTAACAAATTAATTTTATTAAAATGTGAAATAGAAAAAATAGTATAAATTACACGTTTCATAAGCCTTGTTAAGTACTCGTCCTTTTTAAAACTCGCCGCAAGCGGCTCGTTTTCAAAACTTGGACTCGTACGTTAACACGGTGCCTTATGAAACTTGTACTTTAATATACTATTATTTCGTTCGTTTGATTTTATTTTCATTAAGCAATTATTCCCAAACTTTTAATTATTTTAAAAATTATTAAACATTCTCACAGCAATCGAACCGTTTGAGTCCCAAATACTTAATCAATATTCAATTAGCTCAATGTAGCTCTTCGGATAAGCGAGATCCCCATGCTCCACAACGAATTTCAATCGCTCTTTACGGTATTGCCATATTTATTGAGCGTGGAGGGCGAGATATTGAAATTTCGCAATAACAATCTCAAATTATTCGGATATTTTGAAATTCAGCTTCAATGCAAGTATAGAAGTTTCGGTTTGAAATGGCGCTTTTGATTATTGTACCTCTCTGCTGGTGGTAAAATCAAAAACACCACTACAAACCGAAACTTCTATACGCAATAATATTTATTACGTAGGCCCAAGTGACATTACAAGAAGGTTTTTGAAACTACCCTCAGGCATCCCAAAATAATTTTCGTAGCAACCCATTTCTACATTTAATTAAAATTCTTTCACCAAATTTAAATGCGAATGGGTTTCCCGTTTTAGCAACTATTTCTTCGTCTTTTACTTAAAAATTTTTTAAACCACCATACACAGTGTTGCCGTATGCGACCTTGTAACACAAATCGTCAATTCTTTACCACTGACTTACCAACGTCAGACGTCTCTTATGCTGCGTACACCAACCTTTTTCATATTAGTGGGGTCACCAGCGACCCCACGGTGTGGTTCTAGGGTTTTAAAATCGAATCCAGTACAAACTAAAATTAGGAATTATGAATTCAATTACAGCCGATAGTTCTTTTAACTGTGGCAATGATTTATTTCATGCACCTTGAAATGCTTAAAATACATACCACATTTTCTTTTAAATTTTTAAAATAATTTAGAAAAAGAAAACTTTCTTTTACTTCAAAATAATAATAAAAATGTAAACGTAAAACGTTCTTCGTTTAAATTTTAATTTCAAAGTGTTTAAAACTCAAAGTTTTTATTCTTCATAAAACGGTAATATGAAGAAGCATAAAAGAATAAATTAAAAAATGCAATAAAGACGTGCAACGAACAATTGTAAATTTTTTATTACAAGAAATAGGAAGTCAAAAACATTAAATTTTAACTCTAATTATTAAATTATTTTCTGTAATTATAAAAAAATAACAATACCAATTTGAAAAAACAAGTGGTTAAAAATTGAGTGTAAACATAAATAAGTCAGATACAGTTCTGGCGTTGATCCAGCTATAATTAATTTTACTTATTGGTGTTAGATGCTAATTTAATTTTTTTTATTGTAAAAAAAATTAATATTTAAATTATTAAGTCGGCCAATGAAGAAAATAATCCCCATTTCAGAAAATTAAAAATTTTCCAATAGGTTTTCGAAAGAGCATTCGCTAAGCTTCAAATAGACGTTCATTAAAATGTCAAAGTGCAACTGAAAATGTATTTTAGGAATTCTTAAAATAAAATCTTATAAATCGAGTTCGTTTTCTACGATATTTGTAAATCAAATTAAAAATTTTTCAATGTCAATTTTGTTAGCGCAATTTATGCAGCTTAGTTTGTAGATCCTTTTGCCGTGCACGCATAATGAATTTCAGGGTGTCGCTCGTGGAAAGTGCCCATGCCCAACAGTTGCAAAATCAGCTATTATTAGGTAATCATCATCAATTGAATATTAAAGGTCGACCCACACTATGGCTTCACTCTCGATATGTTCTCAGTTTGATAAAATCTTCTCATGTCCACACATAGTGCCACTAGATATACTCTTGCTCTGATACTACTATCCACGCAGAGCTCCATTCTTACGCTCTCGATACTCGCGTATTTGTTTGTTATTTAGCACAGAACTGAGCGATAATGGCATGGAGAGGTATCGTACAGGTGTTCACACTATCGCTCTCGCTCCACTCTCTCTCTCTCTCTGATACAATAATCATAAAAATGATCGGTATCGGAGTGTTATTGGATCGAGATTGGAGATTGGAGCGAGAGCGATAGTGTGACTTCCCTTACCGACCGAGAGCGTATCGAAAGCATATCAAGTGTATCGATAGTGTGGATCGATCTTAGGCAAACAATGAAATGAATTGTATGTTTATGAGATGAGAGATAACAATTTCATAAATTTTTTGGTAGACATGTAGACAAATCATATTTTTAAAAGAGGTCAATTTAATTCTTCTCGTTCTATGGTTTTGACTGGAACGTCATGTTACAACACGCTTCGTTGAGAATTTTCGTGTTTGTCGCCAGTCACTAGCAGTGACAAATTTCAACAAAAATCACTATCCAATTGAACTTACAGTTTCTTTTATTTAAATTTGCCTTCTATTCCCCCAAAAAACAATTAGCTTGTTATACCCCCTGAAATTTAATTCTATCAATTTTTAATTTGACATCATTTGTTTTAGATTTTAATTACAACGGCCGGCGTAGAATTTTAATTTGTGACTCTGATGGTAAACATTTTTTAATTAAAATTTATCTTTACAAATTAATAAAGACAAATAATTAGACGCCAACGTGTACCTTTTTCATCATATATTTTGTAAAGTGGCTAATAAGAAAACCTTAATTAATCATCTACTTGTACAAATAAAAGAGAGTTGTAATTGAATTTTAATGAAAATTGATAATTATCCACGAATGGGGGGAAATTTATAAAGAATCTTAGATTTTCTAAAAATACATTTCTATAGTTGTTGCCGAACTGTGCCGTTTCAAAAACTTTAATTAAGCTAACGTTAAATATTTGTTTATTCAATATAGGAAATTATTTTTAATTAAAAATCGTGAAGCTATTTACTGGCTCTTTTATACTTACTATACGTGACAGATCGAAGAAGTTTTATAACAAAAAAATATTTTAATATTGTTACTACCTGTCAAGAGTATTCCATGTGCCTCTCTCTACCCACAAAACGACAACCAGTTTTCTTATTTTTGCAGAGATATTAACAATGAGCCAATGAGCATTGGCGAAATTTTACCTGTTCTGCTGATTTCAGACCCAATCTGGTGATTTGGTAAAAACTTTGGTAAAAAAACCCAAATCTGACAATTTTTTAACAAAATGCAATTGCACGAAATTATTAGACTCAATTTACTTCATGAAACTTGATCCATCTTGACACCTTGTAAGTCGTCCGCAAGACGGTGATTGTGAAGGTTCTTGTGCGTTTCGTAGAGATCCAAGCTCCAAGCTTTTCCTCATATAAACAAGATTGACAAAAATATGCAACGGAAAAGTTTGAATTTCACAATTTATAAAAGCTCCCTTGTACTCGTCGCTATATTCAAGGCCCTCTAATATCCTAGTTGCTCTTCGTTGAGCCTTAATGACCCCATGGGGATCAGCCGTATGTTCGCAAACCAGCAAAGATCTCACCACCTGTCTGAATACACAACTCGATAGGTTTCTTAGCATTTTTACACAGCTCATCGATACAGCTTTCAGAGCAGTCGATCATCCCAATACATCCCCAAACACTTGACTGTTTTCTGAATACCCGAAACCCTGACCGGCTTAACCGAAAAGAGCACGTTCTGGGTTTTGCTCAACGCGTTTTAAGAGCATAAATGCCTTTTGCGTTTTTATTTTTTAAGCCGCCAATTATATCCCTAACCTCATTCTGAATGACCTCATCAAACTTAGTCTCTAATATAAGATATAAGATCTTCAACCACAGCCAGATTTAAGACTTTGATGCCATTTGTATACCTCACCAAGTTTCTTCATAAAATGCAATGTTTCAGCATCTTCTGCAAATGCTTTATTAGATGCCTCATTGAAGATCTTCACAAACCTCTCAAATGTACCTTCAACCCGACACACGGTGTCGTTAACAAATCCCCACTCAGTGGCTTGTATCAGAGAAAAAAATCTAAGTCTACCCTCATCAGTTGTTGTTCTACTCCCTACGCTAATCGCCCCGAATTTCCGTACTGGAGGACGCCTCATAGTCAGCATCTGACCCTTATGATCCGAAATACACAAATCGACCAGGGTTGCCAAATTTTTTGAGAAACGAGTCTGAAATTTTGAAAAACATGGGAGCCGAACTATTTTTACTAAATATTAAAATGTGCATCCAAAGATTTTTCAGCTTCAGATCCCCTCCGACCTTTGGATCAACTTTTAGGACATTTTGAACATGTTTTTGTACTGTGAAATTAACCAATTTTTTTATACCGAAAAACACTTTATTCTGTAACGAATTATAATAAAGAAATTCATTGGCATCATCTGAAAGAACAGGGAACAGGATAAGGTCCCATAAGAAAGTCTTTTCAGTTTTTTAATACCTTTCTAAATAACGATTTTAGAGCCAAAATTAACAACCCTAATTTTGTTATTTTCCTCCATATTTCTGTTTTTTTGATTTTTTTCACACCTCAAATCATTTTTGTCCATTTAACTAACTCTCTATTTATACTAATAAGCGAGATCCCTGTGCTTAGCATGAAACTTCACACATTCGGTATATTTCTAAATAAAAGTCGGGGGCCCGATATAATTCTTTGGAGGATTTGCTAAGTAAAAGAAATTAAGATTTGGTTTTTTGTGCTTTTTGTGAAACACATCAATCGCTACCCGATTCCCCGACTTTATTTTAAGCTCTTTAATCTTGAACAATCAAAAATTTTCGCCTGTGCTTCTATTTCATTTAATATTCTTTAGGTCTCTAAAAATACTGTCTATATTTGTTTTTTTTAACCGAAGCCCATTTAGTGATACGCTACTGACCTGGTTAAAAACTGGCAACTTTGTTTCTGTAAATTTGGCGATTTATTTTACCTGGCAACACTGGAGTATTGAAACTTCTCATAATAATAGTGTATGGAATGCTTCGATTGTAGACGACAGTCTAGTCCAGGATCTTGTTGTTTTACCTTAAACAAGTTAATAGTGGGGTGGGGTGACAGGAAAAGTTCCGAAAAGTTGTACGTGCTCTTCCAGGTGTTTAGTAAGCAAAGATGAGCTACTAATATTCTAACTTTGGTGATAAGTTCGTGATAGATAATATGAAATATTTTGGTTTTCTAAATTGAGGGTTTGTAAAAAGCTTTATTATGCTCTTAAAGTAGAATAGCCACATCTTCCCCTATTTTTAATACTTCTCGGGTCTTATTAATCAGTCTAATCGATTTTTTTGGCCAACAGAAATTTTTCATCTCGCCAACTACTAGCTTTTTGCCACGACTGATTGATTGGTACTATTCACATTTTCAAAGCGAACTAAAATTCCACGTTAATAATAAAGTAATAAATTTAACTGCTTTGCGCCATTTTTTAACGGACATAACTGAGCTTACATAATGGTAATTTCAAAATCCATCATCGTTATCCTAATAAGGCTCGCTTAGTCGCTTGGCCAACGAAGTAATAGTAATACGATTTGCGAACTTTAAAAATTAACCGGAACTGCACATTTTATTTTATAGTAATAACTAATAGCGACATGAAGCAAAACAAATAGATTACAATACGCATATTTATACATGCAGTTCAACCGTAACAATTTAATACTACACAGAATGGCTTATTCGTAAAAAAATTAAGAATTTTTATTTTTTCCACTTTTATTCTTTTACTTTTAACAAACCTAATTGTGGGTAGGTTTGAGCCATTCCCAGGGACATAAAAGAAAACTTTAGAGAAAAGTATAAAATTATTAAGTATTCTTTTCAGATTAATATTTCAGTTTTCAAAGAAATTTTACGATTTCCCTGCTTATTTAAGAATTTGTATAATGTTAAAACACAGCGTGTTCCCCAAGTTTGGAATAAAATTTATTAGCCGCTTCCTGCATATTTTTTAGAATAATGGACGGTTATCAATTAATTTTGTAGCGGTCATTTTCAGCCCCCTGATAAAAATATTTCTTTTAGCCTTTTGGTGTCGGAGTAGTGACGGTTGGAAATCTAAGGGGTTAGGGTAGGGATCGGCAGTTTGAAAGTGCGAACTGGTTCATTGTGCATCCTCCAAGCAGCCTCTCCGTGCCCATCAAATCTTGAGATATGCTCAGCGGCTCTATCTCATAAACTCGTAAGTTATAAGACTTCTTGAGCTTGAGATGAAATGAAATTGGAGTTTATGTCTGAAAAGCCGCAAACGTTTATGAAAAGAGCCACATGCGGCTCACAAGCCGCAAGTTAAAAATAACATTAGGCAGTGTGGCAGTGGTGTTGTGCTCTTATTTATTGAATTTTATTCGCGTCTTATTCAGAGACATACTGTTTAAAGATAAAAAGAACCTATAACCAACTTCACGAAGAGTTTTCTGTCCATAAAATTCTCTGTATAAACCTAATAATATATTTTATTTATAATCTAAAATTAATGATGTTCCAGAATAGTAGACGTAAAAGTTATTGTTAAAAATTTGCTTTTGTAAAAGGAACGTGGGTATTGAAAATATTTGTATTAACTTTTAAGATAACGATATTAGATTGGGAAAACGATGATAAAGCTTCAACAACAGAAATTAGTAAAGATTTTTCTTTGATAAAAGGGCTGTCAACTCAAGAACTTTGATATTTAAGTGAAAGGATAAACCTTGACATTTTACAGTGTAAAGTTTGTACGTTGAATTTCCGTTTCGTTATAGAAAATTTAATTTTTAAATTAACGACGCGTTGAATAAAACGAGAGTTGCATTTGTTGTAAGTTGTAAGGCCTAGCGCGCACGGGAGGTTTTATAAACGCGCGGTAGTTTGGCCGCGCGGCAAGTTAACCGCAAGATAATATGAAGTGAGCGCACTAGCGGTTTACTAAACGCTAAACCGCAAAAATAGTAGCACTTGAAAATGAAATTTGACGAGGCCGCTACAGTAATTGCTTTAGTTCTGCATGCTAGAAAAAAGAAAAAAAAGAAAATGTGGGTTCATCCATTAGTGACGCAAAGATTACTAAAAGGGCAATTTCAAAAATTATATAGTGACCTACGTGAATATCCCAATAAGTTTTTTGGGTATTTTAGAATGAGTACAAGGTCATTTGACGAATTGTTACACATGATAAGGCAAAACATTACCTATCAAAATACAAATATGAGGATGGCTATAGGAGCAGAAGAAAGATTAGCTGTAACTCTTAGGTAAGAAAAACGTTTTATTTGCATTTAAAAAAAACTACAAAATATGTTACCTACTGCAATTCAAATATTTCAGAATCAGAATGTGACAGTAAGGTATAATTATCAGGTGATGAAACAGTTTCAATAGGTGTGCTACAAGAATAAGATGATTGAGGGCTAGGTGTGAATGACGAAAAATAATTTCTAGTAGATGGTAGTGCAGATGTTGTTGGTATAGGCTCAGCTTGAATGTATTGAGATTGAGTTGGTAACACTTCGAAAGATCCAAAAGAATTGTGATGCGGATTAAGTATGTGGGCAGTGGGGACTGGTTGTTGATTGCATGTAACTTGTTGTAAAACTTTTAAAAATCCCATTTTTGCGGTTAATTTTTGTGGATCTGTAAGTTTTTTAAACGAGGGACATAAAGATAACAAAAAGGACTTATCTTCATCAAATTCTTCTTTGTTTTTTTTTCTAAGAATATCTAGGAGCGACTCTTCATACGTAGGATTCTTACGTTTTTTATTAGAAATTATTTTCTGCGATGAATTTGATTGAAGACCTTTGTGTTTTTTTGTTTGTTGTTGTGTTTGTTGTTGTGTCTGTTGTTGTGTTTGTTCTTGTGTTTGTTCTATTGCAGCATTATCTCTTTCTTCGATTTCCTCGACGTCACTTCTATGTGGCGGACTATAATTCCCAGTTGTTTCTCGTTCCTTCATAGTTGGGACAAGGAATAATAATTGTTCAAAATATAAATATTTTCTTCTTTTGCGCGTTCCTTCTCCCGATACTGTTTTTTTTTGCTGATTAAGTTCTTTTCGAAAGTTATCTTTAATGTTTTTCCATTTTTGTTGAACATCTTTACCTATAAATAAAACAATAAATTAGCAATAATACATAATATGTTTTTATAGGTACTTGGCAACAGGAAACAGCTTCTACTCATTACATTATGAATATTTACTTGGTGCTACAACTATTAGAGAGATAGTGCAAACGACTTGCAAAGCAATATGGGTGTGTCTTCAACCCACGTTTATGAACGAAAAAAAAACTGAAGATTGGCTCCGTATTGCAAATGAATTTGAGGAGAGAACGAATTTTCCACATTGTATAGGAGCTGTTGACGGCAAACATATTAGAATGTGCAAACCCGACACAAGTGGATCTTCATTCTTTAATTACAAATCATACTTCTCCATGGTTCTTATGGCTGTAGTGGATGCAGATTACTGTTTCGTCAATATTCATGTAGGCGCATATGGGGCATCAAGTGACTCGAATATTTTTAAAAACTCAAATCTATGTAAAAAATTAGAGAAAAACCAATTAAACATTCCACAATCAAGGACATTACCTCAAGATGAAGACGGAAAACCCATGCCATTCATAATTGTGGGAGATGAAGCATTTGCTTTATCAGAAAATGTCTTACGTCCATACCCCCGTCGAAACTTAAGTGTATCTCAGCGTATATATAATTACAGATTAACGAGAGCAAGGAGAATGGTAGAATGTGCGTTTGGTATACTATGTAATAAATGGCGAATTTTTCATCGTGCTATTGACGTACATCCTAACTTTTGTGATGATATAGTAAGAGCATGTTGTGTGCTTCACAACTTTATTCGGAAAAGAGATGGCATACAATTTCAAGATACTTTGCATGAATCCCCTCTCGACGGTATTGAAGCAATCGGAACTAGAAGTACTGTAAAAGGAACAGTTGTGAGGGACTATTTTAAAAACTACTTTATTTCCCCCCAGGGGTCTTTATCATGGCAATATGATAAAATTTGATTAACACTATAAGGTAGACTAAATAAATAAATAAATAATACAGTTTACAAACAACAGTAGTATTATTTTCTTACCTTTTTTCATTCTTTCGTCCTTATCCAATTCACCCCAATTAGACACAGTAGCCTCACAGATTTCTGTCCATAGTTTTTCTTTGACATTTTTGTCGCTAAATTGTGGGATAATTTTATTATAAATAGCAGGTCTCTTCTCAACTTCAATAATTAATTTTTCGCTATCAAAAAAAGTGCCAGACATTTTTACTGCTTGTACCTATGATTAGCAGAAAGAACTAAACATAAAAGCGATAAATAACACGCTCGTACGTGCTATCTCATAAAGCGTCTTGTGTTTCATATATAAAGCGATAACCGCAACGCTGCAAAAATAAAACAAGTTGCATTTAAAAAAACGCTGCGGTAACACAAACGCAAATGCGCTCATATGCATTAAAAATAATGTGTTTTATAAAAGCGATGAAATTATCGCAGCGGTTTGCGATTGAAAAACCGCCCGTGCGCGCTAGGTCTAAGACAATAAACACAGCGTGGGATACGGACGACACGGTATGCGATACAACATGCATAGTTGGTAAATTAATGTCAAAGATACATTTTTTTGCATTATCTATCAAGTAGGTATCTTCAATGGCCAAGTGTATCGTATAAATAGCTCTGATACTTCTCACTAAAAAGTCTCTTTTACATACCTATACTATACTCATCGGCCTGTAGATATCTTTCCCAACTCTAAATAATAAGTAAGAAGTAAAGGGTGGGCCATTAATATGAGTTTCACCATGTGAATAGTAAATAAAAAATTATTGCGTTGGAATGATTTTGATTTTATTGAAGCATGATGATTGATCGATAACATTTATGTGTGATATTATCGATTAATATCGAGAAGAAATGTTCACCGCAGTTTCGGTGGCACTCATCAATCCGTTAAAATTTAGGATGACATCGTGACATAATTTCTCTTCTCTCAGTTCCACCAATATGCTTTATTATCTCGTCCCTTAGCTCTTGATTTGTTTCTTGCTTATTGGCATAGACCTTACCTTTGAGATAATCCCAAAGAAAGTCAAAGGGTGCCAAATCGCACGATCTCGGTGGCCAATTGGCATCGCTGTTTCGCGAAATAATGTGTCCCGGGAATTTCTCGTCTAAAAAAGCCATTGTTGCGTTGGTTGTGTAGCATGTGTCACCGTCTTGTTAAAACCACATAACGTCCACATCCATATCATCCAATCCAGGCCATAGAAAGTCCGTTATCATGGTACAAATGCGTTCACCATTCACTGCAACAGCTTCCCAGCCTAAACAGCACACCAAACAGTGACTCTTTGGGGATGCATCGGTTTCTTGACGATCTCTCTTGCGTTTTGAAGCTAAAGAGGATTTTTATAATAGGTTTCGATCATTTTATCGCGTTGAGCCACCATCCATGACTGAAATTGTTATTGACTGTAGATGACTGAAGTCACTATGAAACAATTTTTTTTTAATTTCTTTAGGAAATGATCGAAAAAAGTTTTTTCTATTTAAAAACTCTTACTATTAATAAAGAAACTTTCGTTCACTCTCCCTCTCTCTCTCTTTCTCTCTCTCTCTCTCTTTCTCTCTTTCTCTCTCTCTCGCTTCTCTAATATAGCATCCCTTCATTTGAATCTGTATGTGCCTACCTTCGTTAAAGACTCGCTTCCTAAAGAAATAGCGGATGCTTTTTTTTTAAACAGAATAATTTTAAAACCCACCACTTGGAAATTTTCATTCAAGTCCTTTTGCTCTAACATGTTCAAAGGAATGAACACTTTCAGCTTTTAAAATTTTTTTAAGTACGTCATTGTACTTTTTAAAATTCCGCGAATTTACACGAGGAGAAGTGGAAATTCTGAATGCGAGATTTCTTCTATTGAAATCGTAACCATTCGTTTAAAAATTTATTCGCAAACGAAATGAAAAATATTGAAGTGGTGTGATTTGCACCTACTTATGCTTTTTAGTTACTTTAAAACTCGAGAACTTTTGAGGATTCATTTAAGTGATTCATTACCGATCGTTTGCGCGTAATTTAAAGTATTCGGTTCGGTTAATTAAAAAAATTTTTAATTACGTCCTTATTCTATCTAATGTGATATAAGAAATCTTTATCGTACCTACTTCCAAGTTTTTCTCGTTAGTATTCTGTCTCAGAAATTGAATAGAGAGGATATTGAACAAACAACAGTTGATGAAGATGCGGATACTATCATTGTGCAATGTAGACTTGTGAAAGCATTATCTCAACAACAAAGACGTTCATAGTCTTTGTCGCACCTCTACGTTTCTGCTCAGCACGAGAAAAATGAATATAACTTTTTTGTAGGAAATCTTGTCTACTTCCATTTTGTATAGGGATAAATTTTCCGTAGGGTTCATAGTTACGGAGATATAAGCAAAAACGTGCAAAAGTCTTTAAACAGCTCCTCCCGCCTTCCTTCACCAGCTCGTCTCCACCCTCCAGAACTTTTAGTATGTTGTACTGCAGATTCTAATCAACCGCATCAATTTTCAAACCCCTTGAATTTTCTTCTCTCAGTTTGTCTAATTTGACTGGGCCGGACTGGACTAACTGTAGTTTTTTTTAATTGGTAATTTCAGGCCTCTTAAATAATATTGGGTTTATAAGGCGATTCTTAAATTCCAAATCCTGGTTAGAGTGTCTTATTTTCTAGTTTTTTTATGAAAAAAATCGACTCACTATTTGTTTGTTAAATGAGCCAGTGGACCCTTTTTTTATACCGAATGATTTTAACGTCTGCCTTCAGAGCATTGCACGGTGTAACAGATTGAATCTTATCCATTGTGTAAAAAATTTCGAGTCCATTCAAGGTTTGCGTGTTTAAATGTTCGTTGTCAAAAGAAAATTGACAAAATTCAGTTCTTACCTACCATTTTTGGCTAAGAGCGAGCGCATTATCGAGCAGCATCCAAATTTTAAACCTTCATTGCACGTAACCGAAAATCCCAAGCTGGACAATATATCAATTGAATTCCTAGACCTTTTGACTTTTTGTACAATGAGACTCCGACTGCAAGAAACTCATAACTCATGAGAAATAAAAGAGTTAGCACGCGCTTTAGGTATAGGGATACGCAATTACCAAACCTTTTTGCAGATAACGAGCGCGTTTCTGGTAGAGGAAACCACATGGAGCCACGTCCTACCATCACCTAAAATTTCTTTGACTCGTAATTTTTTTCGACCTTAGCTATTTTTACGATTATTTCACCATACTACTGGTCAAAGGGCCAAGCACAAGCGCTTGAGGTTGATTGGAATCTGAACTTCTTCCTAGTTGAGGCTCAATCCATATTTTAAATAGATAAATCGGTTTGTGAACTTTTGATTCAAAAATTTGATGTTTTAAGGCTCGTAAACCTTAAAACGTTGCAAATTCTCGCGTCCGGGCAAAACGTCGAGTAAAACCTTGCGTTTAGACGTGCCTTTAGAGTAATATTCGAATGTTATTATCTTTTTGAAAATCACGTTATCGTTATGGTGGGATCTGTTATTAGACCTAACAATTGAATTGTTTACAAAGTCGCAAGACATTAAACGTGTCAGAGTTCAAAATTATTACAGTAATTTTGGCGACAGGTATACTCAAGCAAAGCGTGCCAAAAATACATTTCTTGTAATTCGGATCATTATACCTTTAAAAACACCTACGCTTTTCTTTACGCTCAACTCAATATTTATTAAAAGGGCCAAAAATACACAAAATAATTATATTAGCAATTTTTATGCAATAGCCCGTACAAATAGTTAATTTTTGTATTTTTAAGAGCTCGCTATATAAAAATTTAAATATACAAGTCGCTTTCCAATTTAGTAGAAAGCTTTTAGTACATGCAAAACTACTTGACTTTTTAGTGCAGCTAATGAGATTGTTGTTTGTTAAGCTGCATTTTAATTTAAAAAAAGTGGAACTGCCGGCTTCCTATAGTACACTCGTAATTTATTATTAAAAATAGTAACACTAATATTTCATACATATTTGAAGCTTTGATGCATAACGGAATGCGGCTGCGGTGGTAAAAGGACGACAATCCTCAAATTGTGCTTCATATACTCGACGCGACGTTACTGCAATCGTGATATAAATTTGAATTTATTCACGCCAAGTTCGAATAACTTGGCATGATGCCAGAACCGCGTTTTCTTTGAAAATAAATAAAATTCGAGAGTTTCAGGTGAATAATGAAATCTTACAAGTGATTGCATAATAATGTAAATTAAAGAGGGTCTTTGTATAATGTGGGTATTTGTGGCTTCTGTTTTTTAGAATCAGCTACTTATGGTAATTGATACCGCAGTGATGCGTATAGTGAGAGAAAAAATTCGATGTCTTTTTCAATTCGTACAGTAAAACTCTCGTAAAACTTGGTACTTTATCGATATCTTTGACTTCTAACGGTTGCTGCCAGAAGTGCTTTCCTCGACTTCCTTTTCACTTTTCATTACACTTTTCACAAGATTGGTAGAAGTATAGTAGTACTGATGCTTTTTACGTAATTAAAGCTCGAGCTCGAGATTTTTAAAATGCATCCATCGTGGCAGGTAAATCTTCTCCACTAAAAAAAGAAACACTTGCTAGGCTAGGGTTTGTTCGAAATTAAAAAAAATAAAAAATCGCAGTCAAAGTCGCCCCCAGAACGTTTAACTGTATAATTTGCTCACAGTGTATATTTTTGTAATTTTAAGTTTTGATTTTCTTAATTAAACTATGATCTACATTTGGTATCAACACTGGTGCATTATGCCGAGCGTATTGTGCTTCGCGCATAAGGTATAAGTAAGTACGGACGGTCCAATGTACGAGATGTAACTAGGCGCCGATAGTTACAAATCGACAAATTAAGTATATCGATTTAAAGCTGTGAGAATTTTCTTAAACGCTAATTTTATAACTAGGACTAGATGTTTTAAGTGGACAACAATGAGAAATTAATACAAGTTCGGGAACTTCGGACTGCTTGAAATGAAACCGTAAGTGAATGTATATTTGAATTGCTAGCCGTTAAATTTCATTAGTGACATATAATTATTTGTTATACCTAATAATTTAGTTTTCAAAATTTGGACATTGTATTTATCGAAGTAATTCGCTTACAACTAAGGAGCAATTTTTAAATTATTTAAAATATGTCAAAACAAAATTTAAATACTGGTGGGGAACGAGCCCTTGCGACAAGGGTCGAAACACTAACAAAAGGTTCAAACATGAAATATAACATGATTTTGGACAAAATGAAATTAAATTTTATAGTAGAAGGGCTAGTACAAAAGTACGCCAAGTATTCCATTATTTAGCGCGCAGAAATAATCTATAAATTTACTTTGACGAGTTTTATCCGATTGCTAATCACTCGCAATTTTATAGTTTTAAAATGGGTAGTTTGGAAATTATATATTTTATAAAGCATTTGGCAATGCCTCCTAAGCTCGTTTAAGAATTATTTTATTATGTGCTGTGAATAAATCACCTAATAAATTAATCCTTAAAAACCAGAAAGTGTAATTATGGTAAGAATAATACACTCCTGGACAAAATTAACTCGCCAGTTTATTAATCGTATACACAATTGTCATTTTTAATTTCAATTTATAATTATAATTACGTGAAAGCGTATAAATTAGGTCAGTGGAATAATTTTTGAAAGAAATTTGCGAAAAAATACTTAATTTTCCACCAGTTTTGCGTTCAAAACTTTTTTCTTGAAAACCCCCGGGGGAAAGTAAAAACAAACAAAATTCGAAAACACTGAAATTAATAGATTCACTGGAATATTACTATTATTATATACCCTTCTCTACTCGTGGCATTTTCAATAACTTCATTTATATATTTATTCTCAGGGGCGGACTGGGCCACCAGGACACCGGGAAAATTACCGGTAGGCCGGTTGCTTTGGGGCCGGTTTCTCTGTGGTTTATCTAAAAAATGTGGATGCGTTCCGACGAAAAATAGTAAAAATACTTTTAATTTAATTCGCCAGTGCACACAAGAGAAAGTCCTTGTTTTAACAAACAAGTTATAAAAAAATTTGCGCTTAATAGCGTTTCGCTAAGTATAGTGAGTCCATATTTTCTTTCGTAAAACACCTTCTTTGGAGATATTATCAATCGCTACTCAAATTTCTGAACTCCGTTTTTGCCTGCGACGCTTTACAGTTTTTTAATAAAATCAATATTAAACTTGGGCCCCCTTCAAAAAATTCATTTTCCGCCACTAGTTACCCTGGGTAGTAAATTAAAATTGGGCCGAATCAAATATTTCCCGGGCTAGTAATTTGTTGCCAGTCCGCCCCTGTTTCTTTTACAAAAGTAGTGACAGCATTTTTTACATTTGAGGTACACTACATGCCCAAGCTCTAGAATGTTTACCCACAATCACACATCTCACGAGGTGACAGCGAAACATTTAAAGACAAGCAAAATAAGTACAAAATTCTAACTTATCGCAATCTCCCTTTAGCCTATCATATTCTAAAGCCCTAAAGCCATACATTATAGTATGTATACTCTTTTAATGCGTCCAACCCCCAACGCACAGGTAGACGTCGTTCAAAACCTCACCGATCTGCGCAGAAAACCAAATTTCGTACAACGCCGTAACCAAGGTTACACACCAACCTAAACACACGGATTGGACATCTCTTTTTACCGCTTTCTCACTTCCCCTTCTGCGCATCTAGGGTCGACGAGGTTTTGAAAGATGTTAAAACAAGTCTAAATCCCCACAATAATAGTGGCTCAAAGCAGCCGGGCAAATTCTGGTAGGCATTGGTTCTGAACTTTGGAGGTTCAATCTAAACGGAGCGTCTCTGATAACTTTACCGGGCACATTGAAATATATTAGGGACAGCATGACCGGGAAGTCGACAATAGTACGCACGATTTTGACACAGAAAACTGCCTCAGTCCTTAGACGATAATCACGATAATCAAACTGCAACAATGGGAGATATTTTCTTATTCTGCAATTGCTGCATTTAACAGTTAATTGTGGTTGACAGGTGGGTGGGAGTGGATAACTTCAAACTTTCTTTTTAAGAGTGTCTCAAGGATGTCCGACATGATTTAAATCGGGACTAATTACTAATTAGGTTGCTACTCGGTGGCGGATTGATCGGGGAACTTGTGAATATTATATCAATTAAAATTGATGCCTAATAACTAATAATGAAACGGGGCTCAGGCCACAGGATTAAAGGGGACCTCGTAATTTTTGGGTTATATAAAATTAATAATATATTACAAATTTAATTCTTGGTTTTTCTACGTTGTTTTTCTGAAACATCTTTTTTAAAAACATTATCAATTACTATTAAAATTTTAAGTCGATTGACCTAGAACCATTCAAAACTTTCGCCTACGGCGCTATAACCCTTCATATTTTCCCTCAATAATATGGTACACGGGCCTCTAAAATATAATTAGCATCAAAAAGTCACCATCCGCCTATGGCTATGGCTATGGCTACTGCATGAATAAAAAAAGTGGGTCCTACAAAAGAAGCAAATGACTTTACATCTTCAACTACGATGTTTTCGAGATAATAATCTGTATTCGTAGGCCTTACACGTAATTGAACCAACTCTGTGCGGCCGTCAAAGCAAATTCCTCTCCAAAACATAACAGAGCCAGCTCCAAAATGAGATCTTTGGAGAGATGTAACAACTTGCAAATCTTTCTCCCACCTTTCGCCACACACCGCTACGTTCATCGAAAGATTTAAGAGCCACTCTCGTACTCTCGTTTCATCTCAGAGTGAAACCTTCTTCCAATCATCGAACAGTCCAATATAGATAATTCTTGGCAAAAGCAAACGCGATCTTTGAATTTTGTCCTGTGGTGGTAACCAATGTCTTTTTGTCAGTCTTCCGGTGAATTCGTCCAATTCGCTTTCATTTAAACGTCGGCTGATTGTTTGAGAGGATATTACAAGGTTTAGAGCCCACTTTTTTAGCACATTACTAGTGACTGTTCCATTTCTCAGAGCGGAATGCTTAAAAAAACGCCCATTTCTTAGATTAGTACATGTTTTTCGCCTTTGCTCCTGGTCTCGTTAAAACGACACTAGACTGGAATGATTCCTTCCTATCCCATTACCAACATACCGTATTGAGTATCCCTCTTCAAGCAAATTCGTTGCCATTACTGTTCTTTCTACTGTGATTTTTCTTGTTCGATTCATCTATTGAGCCGAAAACATCCGTAACTGATACAATGGATCACAAAAGAACCAGCAGGTAACAATAAATTGTTTTAATAAACAATTTTTAAACAGATTTTAAGACAATTTTTTGGGAAAGGTGTATTACTTGAATTGAGAATTTTGTGTTAAAACAAAAGATTTTGGGTTTGGAGTGATAAGTTAATAAAAAAATTTCGAATACTTATCTTTAATTCAAAATTCAAGTTATAAATAATTGAAAAACCCATCCCTTATTTATATTTTACGAAGACGAAAGGACGGCAAGACGTATTAATTCTTTTTGGTGTCAAATAACACCCACTTTTTCATATTTTGAAGTAAAGAAATTGGAAAAAGTATTAAAAAACCGAGTTTGGTTAATGTTTCACTTATATAACCGTAGTTAATATCTTTCTTTCCATCTCTCATAATAAATAGAAAATAAAAATTCTTTGTGGAAAGCTACATAGTGTGCGCTGGGGGCTAACAAGAAGCAACTAGAAATAAAATTTCTAATTTTATCTATCAAACGTGGGTTGTTTCATACAACAATACAAGAAAGATTAGTTTCTATTTTTACCAAATTAAACTCTACGTAATTCGACTAGAATGACTCGCCTAAATCGCTTTGTCTTCGGTAGACTTTTTTAGGTTTTTAGACGAAAGTCTAAAAATCTATTTTGTGTACCTAACTACTTTAATTTGAGATATAATCAAATTGAATAATGCGAGGTTGTACGAGCTTAAAATTTACTCCAAGTTAAGCACACGACGTACGTTTGTTTAATATTATTTGAAAGGGACGGTTATCACAGATTATGCTTTATCTATCAATGATGTAAGTAATCCCAATCATTCATACTTGAAATGACGTAATCCTAATAAATTTTCTGATGGCGAGTCGTGCGCTACGTTCAACCCCGCACTACAAAATAAGCTTTGCAAACATTTCGACCTTCTACGTGATGGTTTTCCACATTTCAAGGGTGCTTTATCTGTCAAATATTGTATCTCACTTAACGCGCAAGTTATTTTTAGACAATTTAAAATATCCGTATTAGAATTTTCGACGAATATTTAAAGTTTTGATTTACAAGGGAATTAATCTGTAAAATAAACCCAATAAATGTTGTTAAACAATTAGTGGAGGGAGCGGGGAGAGAAAGTTAGAATTTCAAAAAGTCTAATAAGGCTAATTATAAATTCGTAGTAAGCACTGAAAGTAAGGGTGATTGGTAAATGACCTTAGGCCCCCGCCCCTATCAGACTCTTATTGTATATACCAATGTCGTGTGGTTCGCTTCTCGTGTCGTTTTTAAAGCAGACAGACAGATGAAAAAAAGTAAAGTGTTTTGGGAAAATTAATATTTCCACAAAAAAAGAACAAATTTTGTTTCTAGAAAAGAATCTACTTGGTACGGAAAAGCGACTATGAATTTTCTTTTCATTCCCACTAACTTACAAAGAAGAACTTTCAAAATAATTTAATTTATATAATGACTCTGATTCATAAAGAATTTGAACATAAACGAGAGAGTAGTTTTACAAGTTACAAGTCTCGAAAAAAAAATTTTCCAATAACTCCGGCTCTTGAAGTTTTCCAACGGCAATAAATAGCTGTTAATCAATCTAAATCTATAGGCTGCTATTACCGCGAAGTTAACCTGAAAATGAACATAAAATACCCATCAAGTCAATATAATGAAACTAATTGATATAAGTTTTTACGATCATACTAAAGCTACCGTAACTGTAATGGCCATAATAATATAGTATAATAGGGGTCGCTATTGCCGCTTGCTGTCTATAAATTTTTTTTTAGTTCATAAATTACTTCGAATACCATTTAGCACTAAAAATTTAATTTGTAATTATAGACAAACAAAGGTTAAAAGTAAAATTGGTCGTAATTTCGCCTGCGAGTATGTTGAAGGCTCTAAAACGTATAGCAGTAGGTACTTTGTCATTTTGCCATATGAAATAAATGAAGCAAGTAGATCTTTTATGAAAAAATTTGACGTGTTTTGTTGAGTAAATGATAATGTGGTGTCAAGTGCTAGCGGATAAATGCAAAATATTACTCGAAATTTTGGCCAAAACAATTTTCTTCTTAAAATTTGCATTTTGAAATAAATCGCAAATCATTAAAAAATTTTTTTTTTAAGTTTTCTACCCCTTCTAAAGTCTGGCTCTATACGTGGGCAATTTTAGATGAAAATACGTTTTCTACGAATATTATCTGTATACCTGCCATTATAATATTTTTAGTAACTACCCACTTCTGAAGATACAAATAAGAATGATTTATTTAAATTTTAACCTCAGCTTCGAAGGCCTAAATTTTTTATTGAGACTCAAGCAGTTTACCACAGAAGTCAGGCGTAAATTTGCATTTCGTTTGCAATTCTGCTAGTCATATACTTATATGGTAACATAATAGTATGGTGTTGCATCTCTGTTTTCGGTGTGTAAAGAGAAGCTAAATTATTAGGACGTATGTCGTTGTAGCTTTACATACACCGGTAAAGATTCGCCGGACGAACTGCACATACATTTCTTGTTATTTTATTCTGTTGTATACGATATAATAGCAAAATTAATAAATTTTTATTTAATTGAATCTTAAACTTGACCATTCGATCAATATTCCTACTACATTCATGATTATCGATTCCTGTTCGCATGAAATAATAATTCTAACTTCTTGCAAATTCCATACACGATTCGATTACCTACCTATAAATAAATTAGCAGCGTGGGATTTGTTCGGTTCAGTACAATGAGTTCTTCGAATATCAACCGATTACGCATAATAACTTATAACAATAGGTAGGTAGGTAGTTTCAAATTAAAAATACTTTTCCCTATGTAATATAAGATGTTTTGAAAATATAAGTTGTTCGTATTCTGACTCGGGTGAAGTTTTCAAAATATTGGAGAGCGTTATTGTTACATTTGTTGCCCATTTTTATATGTATAGACATTTTCAAAATCTATAAAAACAGAAAATTCGACCATCTAGGTTAGGGCCAAATTCAAGAATAAACCTCAACTTACTACTTGTTTTAAGTTTTTGTTAATTCCGCCCGCTTTCATAAATACGGCATTATTGCATCATTCATTCTCTTGCATTCGCAAGTGATCAAAGTTGGTCACACAGTGAGTTGGTCGTTTGGTCGTTATAGTTCAGTCACTAGGAGAAAATAGGAGGAAGACTCAGGAAAAAATATAGAAGTCGTTATGTATTTTGGGATGTTCA
The DNA here is from genome assembly GCA_950108345.1 of Malthinus flaveolus. NCBI lineage: Eukaryota > Metazoa > Arthropoda > Insecta > Coleoptera > Cantharidae > Malthinus > Malthinus flaveolus. Next base: position 72,458,257 of record OX467285.1, read on the forward strand.
ATCCGAATTTTCTCGAGTGCGCTCTGAGAAAATTGCAAAAAAGGAAAAGGATGTCTTTGTTCTTAGCTTAATCGCTACGCCCGTCGTACACGCTAAACTTCAATGCGTTCCAGCCCCTAATCTAGACCGTGCCCGTGCGTCTGACGTGAAAAACCCAAGAGACATAATTTGTGGAAAATTTAATGTACTTTATTTTTGTATAGAACCACTTTTTTTCTAAAAATGCGTAGTTTCCGCGTTATAAGCGAAATACTAAAAAAACACCTTAGACGATTTTGGACTTTTCGTCGAACTTTAACGCGCTCTAACGCGTAACCGGTTTGCCGGAAGGAAAAAATCTAAGGGACATAATTTATAGAAAATTTAATATAGTTTAATCTTGTAGAAAAGTACTTTTCTCAATAAGTGCGTAGTTTTTAAGTTAGAAGCGAGAAACTTAAAAAAGAGCATTTTATTGCAGTTTCTCGCAATTTTCTCAGAGCGCATCACTTTCACGAAACTCGGATTCAGCATCGCAAGATAACAAGAAAACTTCTATATGAACTCAAATTTTAAATCGGTCGCCTTTATTATCTTCACGTTATAACTTACTTTTAAACACCCTGTGCAAACGATGGCGTGATGACGTAAATCCTTTTTGAATCAAACAGAGCGTGACTCTTCCCTAAACGAATTTTGAGTTATGTTGACGCCGTATGTTGCGAAGAAGGCTGGCGTTTTAAATTGAAAATTACATTAACTAAGTAGACTATGGAAGATGGAAAAGGTTGAATTGAAACATTGTACCTATAAAGCAGAAATCTGAAATTTTAACAAACACTTGGTTATATACGTCTTATAAGGTCGTTTAAAATGATTAAATTCACTTTTGTAGTTGATAACAATAAAAATTGAATTATTTTAGTGTGCTGTGTGCAAATTAGACGATTTTTGAACCGTGAAAAGTTGTTCTGATTGCTTTCTAGCAGCGTCTGTGATTATGTGAAAAGAATGAATAGCCTAAATATTATACCTAATACTCCAACCCCAAACCCCAAATATTATGCATTGGATTTCTGGAAAACGTGTTTGCTAGTAGATATTTGAATAGAGCAGGGAGTCACCAAACTTTTTGAGAAACGGGTCGGATGAGAAAAAAGGAAAAAGAAAGCCTTCTCAGTTTTTAAATACTTTTCGAAATAATGATTTCAGAGCCACGATAATTAAAAACGCTAATTTTCGTTATTTTCAGTCATTTTTCTGAAACGTTTTGGAGGGGTAAATATTGTTTTTTGATTTGGAGTAGGCATAACTCAAACAACTCTCTATCTATGCTATAAGCGAGGCGAGATCCCTGTACTTAAGACGAAATTTGATACACCCGATATAATATTTATAAATAAAAGTCGGGGGTCGGATAAAATTTTTTGGAGGACCGGATCCGGCATGCGGGCCATAGTCCGGTGACCGCTGGAATAGAGTATAGGGATGGGTACCTTCTTTCTTGTTTTGCTCGTCATGAATTCGACTTTGATATGGGATCTAACAAATTATTTATTTTTAATAAATAAACCGCACAATTCGCTACTTACGTACCTATCTAAAAACCAAAAATCGACAATAAAACTAAATGGAAACGTAGTATTCATATTATTGTTACATTTTCTTTTTTGAGCTACGACTTGTAGGCAGCCGGCTTTATCTCGCCACAATCAATTGTTATTTAGTGCTTTTAAACTGAGTGATGGGCATTTCAAGTATCGACTCGAGTTCAGCTCTCGGTCATAAAAAGTCCTAGAAGTCGTCCAAACTAGAACAGTCTTGGTGTGACCTCTCACTAGTCAGCGTCCTATAAGTATCCTTAAAGCAGCGTCCTATAAGTACTCAGTGCAAAGGTCGTGCTCCTGCTTTTGCACCAATAGCGCTACGAATTAGAATGGTTGATCGGGCTGTTCTACTTTGGACGAGGTCTAGTTTACCAGAATAGACACAGTGACCCTAATAAACCTCAAACTGCCATTACGGCTTCGGTTTAATTATTATATTATTTAATTAAAAAGCAGAAAATTAAAAAAGGAACTGTAGGCAAGTTTGAAAAGGTAGAATTAATTGTAAGAGTATAATTTTTCCAAAATAAAATTGTTTCGAAACATTTTGCAAACCTTTTATTGCCTTATGTGTTTGTTTTACTAATACGACAACTTTTTGAGATTCGGTATCCAATATAATTACTTCGTAAGTAAGCCTGGCTTATACAGAATTACACACTTTTTCAATTTAAAAACACTAAAATAATGCCTTAAAAATTTTTTTTTCTCCTCAAACTTTTTATCTTTAAATTGGAAAATTGATACTGTGTAATCTATACCCAATAAATACGCGAATTTGATGAGATTTAACATTGGCCTATTTATTTCGCAAATGTCAGTCGATGACGCAGATATCTCTTGAAAGAAAAATGTTGGTTAAATACTAATAAATATCGAGATTTTTGGATAATTTGTTGGTTTCTTTTCAATTTTAGGCGAGTTTTAAATTATTTTTCAGTTTTGTTTTTTCAATGTAATTGAGTCAATCAATTTAAGAACATCGAGTTTTTTAATTAAATTTGATACGTTTTCTCTTCTGTACTACCTTTTAAATTTAATTGGATTTTTTGAAGACTCTTGTTTATCAGTGTCATTTAACGAATGACAACAAATTCAATTATTGTTACTCTTATTGATAGAGAGTACGAGAGCTTTGGTAAAAATAGGATTTAATTGGATGTGTACAGGGTGTCGACAAAACCACTTGCGCTCTTTTAGTCGTACAAGGGTCGTACGACCCCAAGTATTAGGAACTCTTTACAAAACCATAGAAAAAATAATCGAAGTTAGAAAGAGCGTTAATTATAATCATACAAATTTGCGCCAGTTTATATCTACATATTGTGTAATTTCAATTAATTATCTATATGCGTTTAGTCACACCGAATAAATCAATTTACAAGTTTGTTTAATTTGACTAAATCAACGCGCCCTCCAAATTTGTACTTTGTTAATAATGTAATTAATTTATACAAGTTTTGTGTGTTTTAAATTCTAATTTAATTTTGAATGTGAACCTTTTTTAACAATAAGGAAACTTTCAGGATCTAAAATGGACGTGGAAATTGAAAGTCAACATCTGACGTTGCCTAACTGTACAAACTCTCCTAGTAAGTTACGCCGGAGTAAATTTTATAGGCAAATTTTATAGTTTTTCAAGTTTATTTATTCTCGATGTTATTTATAGATATGTAGTATAGTTGAGAGTAATTCTTTAATACCTGGATGTGTGTGTGTGTTTTGGTATATTTCAGTTATTCCTAGTTACTTGCTTGGTTTAGAATTAATTTTTTAATAGCTCGTTTTCCCTATAGTTGGTGTTTTTCTTAAAAGTAACTTTTCTGAAACATGTTGTAGTTTGATGTTTTTAAATGTTGTTAAAGGTGGCTACCCGTTTCTTTTATTAATATTATTATTGAAATAAAATTTTGGGAACAAACGCGAGAAACTAAACACAACGTTATAACGTTCAGCGTGTTTTTCACGATATCAAATTTTCTTTTCTATTAGCAAACATAATAATATTCAACCTCTGCACTTTATTTCGTGAAAAAATTTGAAAAAAATTCGCCTTTTGTATACAGGGTGGTCAAACACTTATTACATCTGGTTTTAAATCAAAACCAATAGGGATAGAATCTTTTTTAAAGAATATGAGTTGTTTATGAAAGTGAAGGGTTAAAACGTTATAGGTTATGCTGACGACATAGCCATAACAACAACGGGAAAGTTTGAAGCTATTGTATTCGAAAAAATGTAAAGAGCCCTAATGTTGTAGAGAAACGGTGATTGAAAGAGGGTATGATGGTTAATTCGACAAATACCTCGCTAATCCACTTCGCAAGAAGAACAAATAAGACTGATGGTAACAGAAAGGTGATGGTGACATACTTCTGGGAGTGGGAGGTGGGAGAAGCCAAATACTTAGGATTTATTCTTGATATCAAACTAAGCTTCATACCACGTATAGACAGGTTATTAAATAAAGCTACAAAGGTCCTATGGGCTTGTAGGAGGAACGTTTGGGAAAACTTGGGGACTGACAAATCAGTTGACTTTCTGGATATACACCGTAACGGTTATAGTAATAGTAACATATGCAGGCTCTGTGTGGTGGACAAAAACACACACAAAAGTCTGCAAACACAAACTAGGCAAAATCCACAGACTGGCTTGCCTAAAAATAACTGAAGCAATGCGTACTACGCATACAGCAGCAATGGAAACAATGCTGAACTTTCCACCCTTACATTTGGTAGTGAAATCCAAAGCATTAAGAGAAGCTTACATTTTAAAAAGTCACTCCTCCACAGCAAGGAATGTGCAAGGACATGCTTCAATCTTAAGAGATACGTCAGAATACCCATATTTAGTATGGTGTCTGATAGAATAACCAGAGCATATACCATCGAAAAGACCTACGAAATTATCATCCCGACAAGGGAAGAATGGGAATGTAAGGCAATCAAAATGAATGAACTTGTGTTCAAGCACAGACTGCTCTAAAAACCCAACAGGCACAGGAGCTGGAATCATTAGGGACGGCAACTTGAAGCAAGTGGTAAGCTTAAGCTTCGGGGAGTACGCAACCATCTTAGAAGCAGAAATTTACGCAATTCTAACATGTGCGCAAATACTGTTAAGGCAAGGTTATTACAACCAAAGAAACTTTGTAGCATATCTGCATCCGCAGACTGAACGACTTAGGGGAGGAAAATTTTGTCAACCTGGTATGGGTGCCAGCTCATGCCGACATACCAGGGAATGTGAAAGCGGGCGGTCTGGTAAAAGAGAGTAGCATAATAAGGCCTATTGGATCAGAAGCAACCATTGACGTTCTCTAAAAAATGATAAAGAAAAATAAAGTCACTTCTAGTGAAGTGGCATATTAAACACTGGAAGGAAACTTCTGGACAGGGACATTCTAAAGTCATATTGGATAAACCCTCTTAAAAAGGACTAGCTCTGCTAAGATTGAGCATTGGGTTTCATTTTAAGCCGGGCGTAATAACTGTTTGACTACCCTGTATATTTCTCAGGTTGTTTGCATGTCACCGTGTTTGGAAGTTTTTTTATGGAAAAGGTGTAAGCGTTTCTATGAATTTAGAATTTGGCGTCTCGGCGTTCACAGTTTTCGTGACGTCTCGTGACTGATGATTCGGTAATTTAAAATTCAAGAGTCACTAACGGTTGTTCGTTTCCAAAGATTGATGGATAGCGAGAAAGAAGATTTAGCAGTTACAAGTTTATATTATATAGGTAATGGCAAAACTTAAGAAAGTAAAACGAAAATGATGATACGAGAAGGAAGAAATTAACTAAAAGTTTGTTTTAAAACATAAAAATGGCTATTATTGATTTTTAATAACAATTATAGAATTGCTCATGCTCGATGCTCATATATTGTATGTTTTGCTCATAAAAATGCATACGACATATTGCGATGGTTGCATAAAATAGCAACATCAAAGCGTAACTTTGAGACAAAACTGTAAAATGCTAGGAATTCACACTAAATTTAAAGGAAATAGTTTTCAGCCCGTTTCCGTTCGTTTTGCCGCTCCAGGAGCGAACTACGCTTAGCTATTAATTCGCATAAACAAGAAGTACGAAACGCGAGAGTACGCTATTGATAATGTTTAAATTGCTAAGCAAAAAGCCAACCAGCAGCAGCGCTACTAAACGCCAAAAGATTAAATGGGAAATACGTAAAATTTGTTAAGAATTTGTATGTTGTGGTAAACGCTAGAGGCAGTTCAAGTACGACAGTATACCAAGAGAAACTTTAAATATAGTTACAATAAGAAGAGGTATCAAGGAAGAGTGTTTTTGTCTTTCTTATTGTCTAATCCTGTAACACCGAAGAAAATCTGCAGAAAACATTGTTCAAAATACATGAAAAGCGCATAATACACCCTACAGTCTACAGCTAGACATAACCGGCTTCCCATTTGCTACGAAGCACTTTGAACTTTTTCTAGTTTTGTCTGTTTTTTAATTGATCGATTGGCTCCGAAATAAATTCAAGCGTCACGCATAATTAGTAGTAGACTACAATTCGTAAACACATTGACAAAACTAATGGGATTCGTCCGATCCGCCTGAAACGTTTGAAGCATCAAAGGAGCGCTTATGTGTCTAGCCCAGTCCAGCATTATTGTCATTTCACGAAGACTGCCACAAAGAAATGCTAGGACACTAACAAACCGATTTAAGAGTTCAAGACACTGCTAATTTTTACATAACTGGACAGGCTGCTTCAAAGTACGGTATACAAAGGAGTCAAGAGTGGAAAATGGCAGATAACTTTTTTTAATTGGAAAACCTGACGGTACTTCTTGGGATGTACAAGTCTCGAGTAGAATCAAATAAGTAAAATTGAATAATCTTTAAATTTAATACAAAAGTACTCGAGTTTGGTGTATTCCATCTATGACAAGGCTCGTCGTCTTTTCTAAAACCGAATTTCCTTTGTGGAGCAATTGACGATGACGTATGGGGAAGACATTTTCCGATTGCAAAAAGAAATAGAAAAAATTGATAATTGCATCTTCTGACATCTAGACGACTGAAAATATTGTGTCCAGATTTGATTAACTTTAGAACGAAGCAGACGGAGTGCTTTCGTTATAAAAAACGAAAATCAAATTTGTTGTTTTACAAAGCTAAGAGCTACAACAAAAAACCTCTTCCTTCGTTTATACGTACCAAATTAATGTGTATACCTAATTGGATGTTCATTGTTCAACTTCAACAACAACAATAAATTCAAAAATTAACCACCATTAACAAATAATATTTTAGGATGTTAGTCTGAACAGTTTCTGATTTATCGTGCCTTGACAATTACGACAAGTTTCATCAGGAAACGAAAAAAACGATATCTTTGAGATCACTTTTCCTTTTTCGCTAAGAAGCTTTTATGTTATTGGCTTATGATTGTGCCTATAATACTGAGTTATTTTACTGGACACTCAATCTCGGGGTTATATCGGGATTAGAAAGCAACAATCTCGAAAGCATCTTCCCTACTATTTTCTTTAAAAACATTTTTCGGCGATTTCGTTTCGTCACGAAGCTATTTTCTCTCGAGATTGCTCAATTAATGCAAATTAAATTATTTTACTTACCTAAAAACTTTATGTTGGCATTTTGTAAAACGTAGCTGTAGATTTAACATTTTCTCCTTGTATTGTTGTGGTGTCATTTAATTCGCAATAAATAATATTATCGTTCTAAATATTAAAATTTATTTCTAGGCGAAGAAGGGGTCCTCTTCAATATGGCTTTACAGTGGGACAAATTATCGCCAGCTGAATTTCAGCAATTACAAGATTTCGCCTCATGTAAGTATTCATTACATTTTACATTATATAATTGTGGAAGTAAATTATACCGCCTGAAAACGTTTTCTGATATTAAGAGAAGCTTAAAAAATCCAAATGACTATAATAAAGCTTTCGTTTAGAATTCTTGCGCGAAATTATTTGCCTTTATACTGCGCTCAATTTAAATTGTGTTAAATGGAAAATTAAAATTTATAAAAAGTGGCGCAATTCTAGTATTGCAACGTGTGAACACCTGAAAATACTGAAGTGGCACAATATGAAAATTGTCCGTCTCGTGTTGGTTATATAAAGTGGCGCAATATTGCAACTCCAGTCGTTCGATATTAATTTATCTGTCTTAAAAAACTGGCGTATAGCAAATGAAAATTATTCTTTTCTGCCTAAACTGTGACAGGTAGGGAAATCGAACAAGAAGCCGAAAATTGCTTGAATGTATTTTCTAAATGCATTCCTCTACTAGTTGTTGTTTGCTTTTGCTCATTTTCAAATATATTCGCTTAAGAATGTTTAACTCTTGTATATCTAAAATTTTTGTTTTGGCTTTCTCCACTTCTTGTTCTCCTCTGGCAGTATAAAATGTGTGAAAGGTATTGACCAAACCGTTAAAAAATTATGAGGTTTTTTGCATGTGAATGATCAACTTTTTATCACTTTACATAGAGACCCACAAGTATATCAAAAAGACATTTTTCCAGTATAAATATGCACATAGTCAATTTCATCTTGATTGCTAAATCGTTAAAGCAGATGAAAGGAGCCGTAAAGAGGGAGGGCTTCACGAAATTTATTAATAACAAATTGTAGAATTGGAACGAAAAGACCACCTGTAGCGGAAATCAAATAGGTACGTCATTGTTTAGAAGCCAAGATTTCTATTTTGGCATTTTCAGTCTAAATCAAGTGTGAGATCACTTCAAATGATTATTATTACAATGAGAAACTTGTAGACAAGTCTAAAAACTAACAGGACACAAGATACAAAAGAAAATAAAAATGTACCGGTCTGTTCAGAGTAAGAAGAGACACTAAGAGTCTCTAAAAAACCCCAAAAAGTCTTTCAGAAGTTTTACAAGAGAATGGATGGGGTTATTCAGAGTCAGAAGAGGCACTAACAGCCTTTGAAAATCATAAGAAAGTCTTCCGAAGGTTCACAAAAGAATGAATGAGGCTCTTTAGAATAAGAGCAGACTTAACAGCCTCAGAGAAACACATGAAAGTTTTCAGAAGCTTCACCAAAGAATGAATGGGACTCTTCAGAGTAAGAAGAGGTACTAACAGCTTCTGAAAAACACAATAAAGTCTTCAAAAGTTCATAAGAGAATGAATGAGACTCTTTAGAATAAGAGCAAACACAACAGCCTCTGAGAAACACAAGAAAGTCTTCAGAAACTTCACAAAAGAATGAATGGGACTCTTCAGAGTAAGAAGAAGTACTAACAGCTTCTGAAAAACACAATAAAGTCTTCAAAAGTTTACAAGAGAATGAATGGGGCGCCTTTGAATAAGAGCAGACACAACAGTCTCTGAGAAGCACAAGAAAGTCTTCAGAAGCTTCACAAAAGAATGAATGGGGCTCTTCAGAGTAAGAAGAGGTACTAACAGCTTCTGAGCACAGAGCCTTGCGGGACTCCGCTAGTTGTCTGGTGGACAGCAGATTTTACTCCGCAAACATTCACAAGAAGTCCTCTTCCGGTCAGATAGAATTTAATCAAGTTAAGAATGCTACCCCTAATTCCAACACTGAACAATTTTCTAATCGCAAATCCAACGTCAATGGTATCAAATGTCGCGGTGAGATTAAAGTAGACTCCGGCCACTTAGCTTACCTCTATCCATTTTCGTATAAACAAACTGCAAGAAATGTACTTGCAGCATGCTTCAATGTAGCTGTATGTATCCCGTCGATTCCGATGCACGCCCAATTTTCCGGTGTTTATTATAGTATTGTCTCGTCTGTGGTCACCGGGTACACAAACATGAACTGCACAACGTTCGTAAACACATTACAGTTGATAGACAGATTGTTACTAAAGCAACTAAATCAGTTTCTGAGAGGCTGCAGTGAAGAAGTGCTGCTCAAAGTCTTGCGCGACCAGAATAGCATCGGTTGTAGTAGTTATACCACCTGCAGTCAACTTGATTGGCTGACGCCCAATGGTTTTTCGGTTTAGTTGAGTGCTTATCAATTTCCATATATCCCTGACCTTATTCTCAACCTTATCAATTTAGAATTGAGAATTAGTTCAATTTAGCAAGTCGAATTCTCTTATTATAATCGTTTTGCTTAAAGGCCGTAACTAACCTATCAGCACAGCATTGGAACAGCGACTGATCATCACCGGCAAATTTTATTTCTTTACGTGTATTTAAATGTAAGCGCGCCTACCTAACAGCATCAGCACAGCAACGACAGGGCACGTCAACGCCTCAACCACCACACATTTCTCCGAGAGAATATTTTGCGGCTGGTGTGCTTGTGATGTGTTGATACCGTGCCGATGTCGTACACTCACTTATCAGCCCATTTAGCTTAAGTAGTTGCAACTTACAACAGTGGAGTATATGCAGAAGCCCGAGGACCTGGGCTCATTTTGGGAATTGTATATATTTTAAATTTTTACATATTTTCCATAAAATATAAATTCGTACTCATCAGTTTTCAGAGTAAAAAAATTATTTAAAAAGCGTGTTTTTATTAAACAAAATGAAACTTTGGAAAGGTGGCAAGTTATATTAGGTAGGTATTCTAATTCCGCTCCGTAAAGTTCTTTTTGACTTACGCCACCAGCAGAGAGGTTCAATTCAATCAATAGAAGAATAGAATAGAAAGAGATTATTCATTATTGTACCTCTCTGCTGGTGGTAAAGTTACCGACAACTTTACGGAGCGTACCTACCATACTAATAAATTAGACCAAGGGTCATTGCGTTCTAGAATATTTTACTGAAAGGAACGGAACCACCCGGTACCGCGGTGGTGCTGATCCTGTACCGAGGCGTTAGATGAACCTACACACAACCGTCAAGTTGACCACTCGGCGGTGCTGTGACGATGCTTGTCACGTGCTGTGCTGATAAGTGAGTTACAACCTTAATCCTGTAGTTTTCGTAGGTTTCTACGCTATTTGTTTCTCTTTATACAACCAATACAAGTCCAGCAACTCGCTTCGCGAGTCATTTAGCTCAGAAGTAAAACATGATCCCTTACTCAATATATCATCTGTACCGGTTCTGGTTGTTAATGAGCAGTGCAAATCAATTATTAACTCATCTAAAAAGTTCAGAAATGCACAGTTCACATCCACCTTGTAGATGCTCCATATTGCACTCCAACTGCATATTTAAGCCTTTCCACATTAGTCTTGAAAAGTTTCTAAACTGGTAGGTGGTTTTGTTTTTTCTAGGCAGGTAGTCTGAACGCAATTAAAACTTGAGCCTCATGATCAGCCACAGTTGGGTAGTTGGGTTGGCGCTGCGTATTTTATAGGATGTCTCTTCTAGGTTTACGCAATAAAAGTGGGCCACAAAAATGTACAAGTGTGCTCGCACCTTAAGAATTTCTAAAATAAAATTTATTTATTTACCTATTTATACCCTATTCTAAATATTTGTTACATAATTAATCAAATAAAGATTATTATTAATACAAAAATTAATTATATTGAAGTAATTTAATTTATTTAAATTTGTGCTTTGCATGTACGAGAACAAACAAGTATTTAATTGAAATTTTCTTTGATGAATGTTAAAATTATATTAATCGTCTGGTGATTTGGTTATGCTACTGGGAAAACATAAATTTGCCTACTTTGTGCAGGAAACACGAATGAATATCTTTTAGAATCTTTAAAATTATTCTGACATTTTTTGAACGAGGTTTTTGAGATTAAACCATCTAGGCTTCCTAACATAATACGTCCTTGGAGCTCTCCAAATCTTCAAGGCTTTTTAGAAGTTTGCCGCTACGAAAAAGTTAGATGCATTAATTGCTTACCCGACATACTAAGAGAAGCTTCATAGAAATTTTTATGAATCGGCTTGTTTGATATTTTTGTCAATATGAAATACCATGAACGAAAAGTCGAAAACAGCTAAACAGAAGAGCTTGAATGGTGTGATCATCGATCATCATTTACATGTTAAACCTTATGGTTTTATGATACGAAATTTTGGATTTTTGTTTTTTCATTGTTATTATCTATAGAAAATCTTGATGCTGTTCCTGGTAATCACTAGATGGGGTATTTTGTTATTATTAACTTTGGACTTTATTTACGCTGCTTGTATGTCGTCGGTCCATTAATAATTTTTTTATTCGGCTAATGCATTTTAAAGTTACGATTTGACGTAAATATTCCTACTTTACCTATTATAATACTCATTTACCTTTGTTTAATATGGATTTTTTATGCACGATAATGTTTGAAAAGAATAGCAGGCAATTATACTCGTATTAGCCTACTTTTTTGAATTTAAAGTTTTTAAATTTATTATCTCATTTAGATTAATTGGCACATTTTTCTCATAAGTTGGTTTATCCATTTGTTAGCTAACATTTTGCTCATCCATTCTTCTAGGATCATTTTGTGACCAAGCCATAGAAAAAAAGCCGTGGAAAAATCTTCGTATTTGTTCCCCGTTTTTAATAATAATAATAACTTTATTTAGCATTTTGCTATACAACAAGAAACGATTCTATTCTTAATTTACATTTTGTTTCACTACATGCTACTGCTTCTTATCTACATTTAGTTAATCTAATTTAAAAACTCTAAGTCATTCCACTAACTAACTAACTTAAACCCTTTTCTACTTTTGGAATGCCGAAAATTAACTAAAACGTGTAAACTTGTAAACTGTATAAAGTTGTAATAAACGGAGAAATAATAAATAACCTAAGGTATGCGGATGATACAGTTCTTATAGCAGATACCCCTGAAGACCTTCAGAGACTAATAGACCGTGTAAGGACTGCATGCAACAGATATGGTATGAAGATAAACTGTAAGAAGACACACATATTAATTATCAGCAAAAAAGTCATCGACAACCTACAGTTTACCGCGGACAATGTAGCTCTCACAACAGCCGAGACGGTTACATACCTGGGCTGCAACCTGAATAAGGACTGGGATCACTCCCGAGAAATAAGATGCCGAATAGAAAAAGCAAGAGGTACATTTAACAAGATGCGCAACATACTATGCAACCTATCCATCAACATCCATACAAGAATAGGAATCCTAAAATGCTATGTACTCTCAACTCCCCTGTATGGGGCAGAAGCGTGGACCCTTACTGATGCCTCATGTAAGCGCATAAGGGCATTTGAGATGTGGTGCTACCGCCGCATACTCAGAATCCCATAAATACACCCACGTGTCAAACGATACGGTACTGCAACGCATCGGTGGACAACTAGAATACCTAGCAAATGTCAAACGCAGAAAGCTGGAATACTTTGGGCATATCATGCGAAATGACAAATACCATCTTCTTCAACTCATCATACAGGGGAAAATAGAGGGTCGAAGGTCAGCAGGACGCAGACGAATATCTTGGTTGCGAAATTTACGAACATGGACCGGAGTGACATCAACGGCTCTATTCAGAGCGGCAGTGAATAGAGTAATTTGGACCAACGTGATAGCCAACATCAACAGAAGATAGGCACTCCAAGAAGAAGATAAACTTGTACATAATTTATTAATTCTCCTGAAGACGTGAGCATACGTGAGCATATATATTTCTAATTTCTTACATTTTTTTCCTTGGTACTCATACTTATTACAACATTTACAATTAAACACTATAAATCTTGCTCTCAATGAGTCATAACAGACATAAAATTTAGAATATTTATCCTATGACCCTAATTGGCGTTTGTCTATCGCACTGGAGAATGACTCTCATGGCACGATTTTGTACCTTCGGTAACTGCTGTAATTGGTGAGCATGAAAATAAATTGGCACACAGTAATCATAATGCTGAGCAAATATTGCTTTATACAGCAAGACTCTAGCACTGATACTAAAGCGTTGAAACGATTCTACTCAAAAATTAAACCTTCTGCTACAAGATCGCCTTCTGGTTTGGTAGCATCAGGATTCTGAGATTTTTCCATAAATGTGAACTTCTTGCACTCGATCACTTCCTGAATTCAACACTGTGTCAGTTTGAGAAATTCTCCGTTTGATTGTTACTGTACTGCTAGGAAACCTGCTAGTACGAGTTGGAGTTCTCCACTAAACCACGAACATTATTACAGAACTGCGGCCCTGAAACTTTATAATCGCTTTTTATCATGCGTTTAAAGAGAATATATGGGTCGAACGTGATGAAATCAACATAATTATCTGATATTACATTTGCCAAAATTTAAATTCCGCATCCAACCGCTTATTTTTGTTTTTAAAAAGCAAAAATGTTTGATTAATACGGCTTAATGCGTCATTGAGTTGTGAGATTGTTTCCACTAACTTGTCTTAATGTACGATAACGTTTAAATTTCCAATGCAAGTTCCTCGTGTAGTTTGGCAAACGTCCAACTCATAAATCAGTTCAAGTACGTACACCACTTGTAATGTTTTATAAGTTAGCCTAAGGTATAAGGATACAAAAGTGTGGAGTGTTTTAAGTTTGTTTGCAAAACTAGATTTAAATTTCAAAGAAAACTTTTTTTTTGTTTTGTATTTCACTTAAAAAGCAAACGTATTATCTGTGGACGATGAATATTTATTCGGGTCAAAGCAATTTTCTTTCTCTCCTTGGTGCGAAATTTTGAGTTCAAGTTCATAGTTTAGGTTTACGTAAACTGATTTCAATGTCTTTGTAAATGATGCGTTTTAGGCAAACTATTAGATTTAATCTTGGCGTAAATGTTTATTAGATTACTTAGCGATGTTTGACGAGATTAGTGTACTTCGAACTTAACCCATCGAGCTATCGGTAAATATTAACATGGATATCGACTTTAACGTGTATTCGTTATTTACCATACAAATGCAATTTCTTTCAAATTCATCCCCATACCCTTTAAACCGATCTACACAGGTTCTCTAACTCAGATTGGCTCGAAACATTTAAAAAAAAACCTTATAAGCGAATACAAGCACAGCCCAATGCTTTCTGCCATCGTTTTCTGTATTTTAGTGTGATTGTTAATTTATTATGTTGAACATTTGAACATAATAACCGATATACTCGAAGTATAAATTATATAACCAAACCTAAAAGCAATTTCCTCGTTAAACTTTTCAATGATTAATGAGTCTCTGTAACAATCATGTTAGTGTTATAGTATACATTATTCTAGGGAAAACTATTTCTAGTTTACTGAACCCATTAAACGACTAAAATTTGCCTCGCCGTGTGCTGGAAACGCTTACGTGCTTATTATTCATTAATTCGCAACGTTGTCTACTGCAGTCAGATTATGCTTTTGATGGGTTTTTTGGGGTGGCGGCGTTTAGTTGGTGATTTCATTAATTATCCGAGTCCGTTTTGTTTTATTGGGGCAAATTTAAGTTTCTATTGTTAGTTCTGTCACATACATTGCTAGTTTAGAAAACAAATTTGAATTTGTTTTAGTTTAAAATTTGGAAGCTAATAATGTTCAGAGACCATCAGGGACTATAGACTTTACTTCAAAGTTTAAGAATGCTGTCGATTATATAATTTTTTTTGTATGAAAAAGCAACTCTGAAATCTAAATTTGTTTTTTTGACTACCTACATTTATCCAATTTTGAATTCAATTTCATTTTCTACTCGAAACTAGCCGGCCTGGGTTTAGTCAGAGAGAATTAAGTCGACAAAATACTCTCATGCCGGAATTTACACAATTTGATACTGACTGAGTATAAACGGTGGTTTGGAAGTTTCGAATGTTCTGCACGTTTCTCCACTCATTTTAGGGGTTCGTCATATTTTTGTCATATTAGTTTCCGAATAAATAAGACATGCAGAGTGCAGAGCTATAAAATCCAGTCACCCCTCTACTTTTTGGGCTCGATACACTCTCTGTCCGATACTCATATTCACACTGTGTCTCCACTTTCGATACTCATGTACCTATTTGTGTTGTTTGGCACACATCAGAGCGATAACGGAGGCATTTAACTAGCTTTTGAATTTCAAAGTTTTGATAAGAGTATTCGTTTGTGGTACGTTTGTGCTAATTTGCGTCCGATTTTCAGCATTTGTGCTGCGAAGCCCTAGGTGCTATTTAAATTTGAAATTTGAGACATCATTACTAATAATATACGCTCGATTTTCAGCGCGTTTGATGCAAAGTCCTAGGAGTTATTCAAATTTCAAATTAAGAGGAGTTGGAGAACGACATCAGCACCCCACCCCCACTTTCGAACGACGATGAAACATACAAATACAATTTTTAAATTCGAAAGTGGGGGTGCTAGGAAAACGACAGCACAGACGCTGAAATTCGAGCACAAACGAATGCCATTATCAAAAATTTAAAATTTGAGAGTGAGAGTGCCGTCGCCTCCCCAGCATCCCCAATTTGAAATACGAATATCTCCTAGAGCTTTGTAACACAAACGCTTCAATCACAAATTAGCACAAACGAATTATCAAAATTTTTGTAATTCAAAAATGAAGGTTGGGTGCTGGGGAAATGCAGCTCGGGTGCGAACACTATCGCTCTCGCTCAACTGTCGCTCCGATACCACTCAGATAAAATTATAGAAATGTATCAGTATCGGAGCGTTATTAGATCGAGTACGAAGCGAGAGCAGTATTATGAACACGTTTATTGTTTCTTGCCAGAAGATTTTATCAGACCGAGAGCATATCTAGAGTGTATTGATAGTGTGGATCAACCATGTGATTTCGTTGCGACGTCTCGCATTTGTAGATCGTCGTGACGTCAGAAAATTAAGTACTGCTACAATGTTTTTTTAATATAAGCGTTTTCCGGACGTTAGCGACCGAGTCTCTACCTCTACTGCCCTGAAACGAGTCAAAAGTCTTGACTCAAGACGTGGAAGCGTGCCACTATAATAAGTAATAATATTATTGAAAGCGTAAATCTGTGTCGAAAATTGAAAACGCGTCAAAAATTTTCGCCTGTTGATGATGAAATGTTGATTGAACAAGTACCTACGGGAATACCATCTTCTTTTAATATAATTCATGTCCTTAAAAGTTTCCTTAATTCATTATTAAAAAGGATTTTCCATCTCAAAACAATGAATAAGACTACAGAAAGCAGTCCCTGTTTTAAGCAAAACATGAAATCGCCACGGTCGATCGTCACTGCTAGGCGTCGCGGCGAGCCGCGAACGCGTGACGTCGCAACGAAATTACAACCTAGGATTTGTCATGCACATACAAAAAATATATACAATATACTTGACCTACACTCCCTCAGGTTATTATATTGTCCGAAAACGGCTTTCTGATAGTGTCCCGGAAGCAATTCGAAATAATTCAGGCGGATATTTCGCGCAACTTCTTCACTTAAAATGAACTCCTCTTCATATTTTCGAAGTTTAGTACACTATAAGTTGAATTTTTAGAGAAAGCGAACAAAATAAATCATTAAAAAGTTACAAAAATGCGCCTATTAGGTCGTTTAAGTGTTAGGGGTATACGGCTAAAAGTATAATCTTTTTAGAAGAAACTTTGACGTGGAAGAAATTTTGTAGCGAAATGATTAGTTTTGCATCAATTGATGCTTTTAAGTGTTTTTATTTTTTATATTTTCAAAAATTGAAAAAATTCAGGATTTTATTGCTTTTGAGATGATAAAACTTAAGATTAAACCAATTCTTTGATAAGACGAGTTAAAACTGAATATAAAACGAAACTACGATAAAGTAGTTAATTTACCGATCAACTTAAGTTTAATTCTTTTCTTTGAGTTTTAAATAAGTGAGTAATAAATTTATTGTAATGTCGTCGAAATCAAAATCGTTTCGAAAAAGCTAAATAAAAGAAGTAAGGGAGATCTTGTTTTATACCCATTAAGTGTTTTTATAGTGCAGATACATTAAAAATCAATTTACATTAAATCTACCCGTTTTTATTTACTTTATATTTGGCAATATTTACTGTGGATTATTTTAGTTTGGAGTTTTTGGTAAAATTAAAACAGTTGAGCTCCAATAAACTCAACGCAGGGTCGGTTTTGGCAGCTAAAGCTTGTCCGGTTTGCGGGTACCCATTGTAAGTTTGACAAGTTGTAGTAAACGTTTTTGGCTCTATATTTAACCGAGAGCAGAAATCTCGCTTCAAAAGGCCGATATCCAAAAAATAATGAATCGTTTTGCCGAAACAGAATTTGGGCAAAAGATTCTCTTTTCACCTCAGCTTAGCGCATAAACGGTAACTCGATAGAGTGAGACGTCAGTGGCGGGTAGCGCGTGAGTTGGTTGAGAGGTAGCGTGAAAATATACTATAACAATTAGTACAAAAGTTTTGACAATGCACACTGAAAGAAAATTGTAAATAAGTATTAAAACCAACCTTCTGCCACTTCTAAACGGCAGCATTAACTTAGAGGAGGCTCGAGATAGGTGAGTTTTTACCCTTTCTTAGTTTTCGCTTTTAACTAGACTAGGCACATTTTTAGAAAAGTAATCTTATATCACAATAAAGTACATAAAATTTCCTACAAATTCTATTTCTCGGATTTTTTCTTCAGATAAACGGTTTAGGCGCTAGAGCGCGTCAAAGATTGACATAAATTTCAAAATCGTTCAAAAAATGAACTTTTTTTAGTTTACCTGGAAAACTGCGCACTTTTAAAGAACAGCGTTTCTGTAGAAAAATAAAGTACATTAAATTTCCTCCAAATTTTATGTTTCAGGTTTTTTTCATGGGGGGAACGGTTTAGGCGCTGGAGCGCGTCAAAGATTGACATAAATTTCAAAATCGTTCGAAAAACGAACTTTTTTAGTTTACTGCTTATAACTAGAAAACTACGCACTTTTAAAGAACAGCGTTTCTGTAGAAAAGTAAAGTACATTAAATTTCCTCCAAATTATGTGTTTCAGGTTTTTTACATGAGGAGAACGGTTTAGGCGCTAGAGCGCGTCAAAGTTTGATATAAGTTTCAAAATCGGCCGAAAATCGAACTTTTTTAGTTTACTGCTTACAACTGAAAAACTACACATTTTTAGAAAACAACGCTTCTCTAGAAAAATTAAGTACATTAAATTTCCTACAAATTCTATTTTTTGGATTTTTTCTTCAGACTAACGGTTTAGGCGCTAGAGCGCGTCAAAGATTGACATACATTTTAAAATCGTTCGAAAAACAAACTTTTTTAGTTTACTGCTTATAACTGGAAAACTTTGCACTTTTAAAGAACAGCGTTTTTCCATTCTCATTTCTCATTTCCTCCAAATTATATGTTTCAGGTTTTTTACATGAGAAAACTGGGTTTTTGGGGTCAAACTAAACCACTTTAAAGTAAAATAATGAGTATACCTATTTGAGTAAAAACAAGTGTTATAATGTTTGATGTCTCTTACATCTTCTGCATCTTGTATATTAAGCTTCATATTGTAGTTGTTCTTTGTGGAAGGCATTTCTATATAAGTTGTGTATTATATGCACATTTTCCTGGCTACAGTTTAATTATTTTCGTCCTCATTGTACGTTATACGCTTTATCCCATTGTGAAATAAAAATCGGCTTTCAATATCACAAAATATGATTGGTATTGCACCCACCTGCAAGCAATTATAATATTCGACTCGTACACGTATTTCATAGTCATTACTCATTTGTAAAATTCTCGCAAAAGTAATTTACTGCACCAAAGCTTGTACAATAATGTAATGGTTTTGCTAGTTGCATTTCAATGCAGTAACTAAATAAAATCTAAAGAGAAGTGTACGCATTTTAAAAAAGGTTCTTTTCTGTTCAAACTTTTATCTGAGAGAATTTTAAATTAGGAAGAGCATTGTCAAATGTCCTTATATTGAGTCTCGTATTGTGTACAAGCCCGGCTTAAAGTTGTAATTTCATTACAAGGTGCCTTCTTTGTTCACTTAAGGGCAAATTAGAGTTTATTAGTATTGAAATAAATTATACTCGTGCAAAGTTAACGACTCGAGTTAAGAAATAAGTAGTTCAAGTTTGAATAGCTCACAAATCGAAAGAGCAAACTTAAATCGTGTGGTCGAAATACGAACTGAACATCGGCTATAAATATGAACTTGAAAGTTAAATAAGAGCGATTGCAAGAACTTCTGTTGGTAAATAAACTTGAAATATTTGAGGAAACAAGAGGACAGTTAAGGCAGTTTCAAAACTACAACTTTGCCTTGCTTTGTTTTAATTTAAAATGCATTATATATTTTAGTCTTCATTTTCATCTATTCGTTATTAATATTACCACAAACTTCTTCTTATAGTTGGTGCATTTTATTTTTAAAAAATCGATTTTACTTAAAATGCTAATTTTCTTGCAAATGTGAACAATGAAACTGAAATTTTTCGTTCGAAAGCACAAACATAATATGTCTGCTGCAGCAGCGGTGTGCTCGTCTGTCTGCTTTCGAATGTAATAAACTGTCTCTAAACCAGGCTGAGTCTAAGGTGATCTTTACGAAACTTGAATTCGGGAAACCTTTCTTTACTAATTGATTTTCTATGTCGATTCTTATTAAAGTTTTTTCTTTAAACTTTATTTTAAATTGGAGATAGCTGATACTCTTTTGTTAGGTAGCGTTGTTTGTTAATATATTACTTGCGAATCTTAATATTTTAATTAGTTTATTGGTTTTTAAGTTTATTCTAAAAAGTAACTAACAATTAATAGAACAGCACTCTAAAAATTATGAATAATTATAAATCTGGCAAAAACCAGACAGATGATAGAGGAGCACTCTATAGTGCTCTTTAACGGTTGGGCTAATGAAAAAGTTATTTGTTACAATATTCAAATTTAAAAAAAACATTCAGTAACATTTAAAAACAGTTTGAGGAACTATAACCCCCTTCTTATAGTCACGTTCTTCTAATAGTAGTACTGAGGGAAGCGAACATATTACTAAATCATAAAGAACAAAATTTTTGAGTATGCAGGATGAAAGAACATTGCAAATGAGTAGTAAAAGCCACCGCCGGACTGTTAAAAGTGGCAGCATTGACTTGGGGGAGGCGCCAGAAGGATTTTGGTTCTTTTTTCGGTTTTATGGCTTATAACTCGGAATCTACGCATTTTTAGAGAAAAGCGTTTTTATACAAAAATAAACAATATTTAATTTACAATAAATTATGTTCCTTAAGTTGTTTTATTAAAACGAACCGTTTAGGCGCTAAAGTGTCTTAAAGTTTGACAAAAATACCTAAATCGGCCAAAAACTGTTTTTTTCTAGCTTCTCGCTTATAACTCGAAATCTATGCACTTTTAGAGAAAAGCGTTTCTATACAAAAATAAATAAAATGCAATTTCCAACAAATTATGTTCCTTAAGTTTTTTTATTAAAATAAACCGTTTAGGCGCTAAAGTGCCTTAAAGTTTGACAAAAATTCCTAAATCGGTCAAAAACTGTTTTTTTCTAGCTTCTCGCTTATAACTTGGAATCTACGCACTTTTAGAGAAAAGCGTTTTTATACAAAAATAAACAATATTTAATTTACAATAAATTATGTTCCTTAAGTTGTTTTATTAAAACGAACCGTTTAGGCGCTAAAGTGTCTTAAAGTTTGACAAAAATTTCTAAATCGGCCAAAAACTGTTTTTTTTCTAGCTTCTCGCTTATAACCCGGAATCTATGCACATTTAAAGAAAAGTGTTCCTATACAAACATAAACAATATTCAATTTCCAATAAATTATGTTCCTTAAGTTTTTTTTATTAAAACGAACCGTTTAGGCGCTAAAGTGCCTCAAAGTTTGCCAAAAATACCTAAATCGGCCAAAAACTGTTTTTTTCTAGCTTCTCGCTTATAACTCGGAATCTACGCACTTTTAGAGAAAAGCGTTTCTATACAAAAATAAATAATATTCAATTTCCAATAAATTATGTTCTTTAAGTTTTTTTTATTAAAACGAACCGTTTAGGTGCTAAAGTGCCTTAGCCTTAAGGGTGGCTCGAGAAGAGTGAGTTTTTCGTATTTTCGCATTTTTTGGCTTATAACTTCAAAACTGCACCCTTTTCGAGAAAATTGGATCTACATATATAAAAGTAAGCTTAATATAACTTCCTACAAATTACATCTCTTAAATTTTGTTCTTCAGGTGAACGATACAAACTTACAAACTAGCTTCTTCAATTACATCAGACATCAGACGGTATATAAAAATTGCCAATGAGGCCAGGCCTACTTTTTTATTTGATAAGAATTACTTATGTGACTTTTAAGAAAAACAACACGACACGTGTAGTAGAGTAGTAGGTACGTGAACAAATTCAAATTTAATTATTCTCGAATTGAAATAAGGTCTTGCGTCAGCACCGATGTGAGCTAAGCAAGCAGGTGCTAATTTGTTGACATGGCCTCATGACAACCCAACTAACTTGAAACTAATGTAACAGCGTAATTATTACAATTACATGTCAGTCGGTGTTAACAAGCTAAGTTTAATATTAATATTAAGGCGATGATTAAGGTTTTATCGGTAAAGTTGTAAAGTAGTTATTCGCTATAAATATTTATTTAGACAATAATTAAATTTACACAAATTTGGATTGTTCTAAACTGCACCTCTTCGTTTAATAACTTTATCGACAGTTCTAGATGAAGTAAATGTTTAAAGTGTAGGTACTTTTATTTATCAAATATTTTTATTGGTACTGCTTATTGCGTTTCATCACTTCACGTCATTACTTTTCACGCCGTACACGTACACCATTACATCATTAACCCCATCGTGTCTCATTCTTTTGCTTGTAGATTGATTTTGTGTTGATTTTCTGCAAAGAAAGAAGTGAGTAGTTGCACTTTTAGCTCTTAACGTCTTATTAGGACCGCTATAAATAATATGATGATGATGAAATACTGACCAACATCAGTATTCACATCATGATAATGTCGTCATTGCTCACAAGTAATGACAGTATTATTCAACCGTCTAAGAAAAACGTTATGAAAAGTATCTGTCCACTGCCCACTGTAAGAAACTTTGAAGACCTTTGAATAATCCTCTGAACTGTATTGATAGGTATTGAGGGATGTGCTGTAATTTAATTAGCTCCCTAATCTAGACTGAGGATAAAATTTAAATTTGCCATTAGGCCCCAATTTAAATTTAATAATAGTATACATAGTAGTACGACGGTTTGGAGAAATCGTAATAACTTTTCTTGATGCCGAAAATTTGATTAGTATCTCTACTGTTTGTAGTTTTAGTATAATTACGCATCGTACAACCTTCGTACAAATGTTTTAACAAAAACGACAAATTGGAAATGATGCAATGGAAAACTACTTATTTGTTTGAAAACTGTTTTTTGTAAATACATAGTCTGTGCTTTATTCTAAACATCGTTACATCGGTGTTTTCTTGAAGGTATACGTCTGAAATCCAAAATTTAGGTGTTTCGGCCTTTTGTTATTGTTTCGACCCTTGTCGTCAGGGCTAGTTTCCCACCTCCAATTTTTCTGTTCAAATTTTGTAACAACCATGTACGAGGTTTGACAATTAAGTAATGAGACTGATTACATAAAAACCGTATATTTAAAAATTATTCTACAACTCTGCCATCCCCTTCAAAGTAGTCCCCCTGGGCAGCTATACAACGATTCCAGCGCGTTCTCCATGCTTCGTAACATTTCTGGAACGCTTCGACTGGGATGTTTGCGAGTACCCTCATCACGGCCGCCTGGATGTTCGTAATCGACTTAAAATGGGTTCCTTTGACCACCGATTTTGTTCTAGGGAACAAAAAAAAGTCACAGGGTGACATATCGGGCGAATAAGGCGGCTGTTGCAACACGGCGATCCCTTTAGAGGCCAAATACTGGGACACGCTGAGGGCGGTGTGGCACGGCGCGTTGTCGTGATGAAAGATCCAGTTACGAGCGATGTCTGGGCGCACCCTGTTGACTCGTTTTCGCAATCTTTCGAGTACCTGGCGATAGTAGACTTGATTTACGGTTTGCTCCGATGGAACAAATTTGTGGACGATTTCACAGCTATCAAAAAAGGCAATAATCATCGTTTTCACCTTCGACTTGCTCATGCAAGCTTTTTTCGGGCGGGGGGCGTGCGGAGACAACTATTGTGAGCTTTGGCGTTTGGTTTTCGGGTCGTATTGGAAAAACCAGCTCTTATCGCCTGTAATAACTCGATCAAGCAGCGTGTGATCGTTTTCCACTTGTTCCAAACATTTCGTTTCTCCATTTTCGTGACGAGCACCACCAACACACGTCTACTCAACACGACACAGCAGGCGAGCTAAACAAGCTAGAGCGATGGTAAATATATCAATGGAGAGGGGAAGGATGCCGGGGAAGGGAATTTCAAGGTCGCAGGTTTACCACAAGCGCGGCAATAAAACCAGTCTCATTACTTAATTGTCACACCTCGTACTAACTACCTGAAAAATTTCAATTTTCAATAGGTTGAACTTGCACGTGGGCTAATAGAGAGCCCCAGTTAACCTGGTTAAATTTAACATAAATTATCTTGTGATTTATTTTGAGTCGACTCGGTACTGCCAAAAGTTTTTTGTTCTCAAAACTCAAAACTAACGTACTTTTCAACAAAATTACTTTTAGTTTCCTGTTGTCACTTGCATTTAATTCAACCAAACCTCAAAACACTTAAAACTTTAGTCAAGTCAATAATAATGTGGAGAAGTTTCGAACATGCGGAGGAGTTGGAATATGTTCTAATAGTTTTAAGTACCTACTGCAACCAACAAAAAACTCGACACTAGAACAAAATTTCTCATCGCCATTATATTGAGTTTGCATAATAATTATTTTATTTTCTGCGGAGGTCTGAATGTAATTCGGCTTCACGGGTAGCGAGAAGGCGGAAATTTGAAGCAAAAATGTGAAATTCTATTAAAAATTATTGAATACCTATACAAAATTCTTATTATTGCAATTCCTTCGCAGTTTGCATCGGTAAAATATAATAGTAAAATTTTAAATAAAGTAACTATCTTAAATTGATTTGTACTGTATCAAATTAAGAATATTTCAAAAAATATCCCTAAGCAGCTTATTTTTTATTATTTTTAGCAAACTTTGCTTAGAGGTAGTAAATAGAAAAACTGCATTTGAAGTAAAATTTAAATTAGCGTTCGCTACGCTGTGCATGTTGAAGATTAAAGGTTAATTCTTGTAGAAAATAGTTTTTCATTTAACAAACTAAGCTTGTTTTAATTACAGTAGTTTTAAAATTAATTACCAGAGCAAATTTTATCTAAATAACAAAAATAACTAATAAACGTTCGCGTTTCGATTGCGCACCTACACGAAAGCAAATTCTCTCGCATTTTCCTTTTGGTACTATTAGTATCTAAACTAAAGTATAATACGAGTATTATAAAAAGACGTGTTTCTATTTAGATTTTTACATTTTTACGATAAATAAAATGAATGATAACAATCACAATTGTCTATTTTTGAAATAATGAGGAGAACGGCTACGAGATGACGTTGGCAAAATCTATTGTTCAATCACATCGAGCGAACTATTTTAGTTTTTCAATAGCTTTTTTCAACGGTTCGTTACTGCGTTATTTTAATTTTATCGCAAAACTAAGGGCATTAATCCCCTTCGTTCCAAGTTTATTTTGCAAAAAACGGCACTTTGGAGCGTAAATAGGGCAATTTTACAAAGGCGACTCTTTTATTTTTCTATGGCGCAATTAACAATAAAAAAATTTAATGGTCGAAAACGTATTAAAGCTCCATTTTCGTGTATTTCATATTTCTAAAAGCAAAAATAGGAAACGAGACACGAATCTTCGTGCAGGGCGGTTAATATGTTATATAATATTCGATGAAACGATTTATGTTTCACAATTTTCAATCTCTTTGGTCAATAACAAGACTTTGTAATCATTTTTGACGTTAGATAACTTTGAAAAAACTCTCCTAACTGCAAAATGGTTATATTAATCTTAAAAAAATGACGTTTTAGGTATTTATATTTATACAGTGTAGTGTGGTCCAGGATTGATGAACTATTGGCAAGCTCGTGACTACATTTTCATTTTTTACGTGTTAAAACAGCGTCCTAGATCTTATACAGTAAAAAAGCTAAAAAAGCGAAGGCATTCAATTACATACTTCTCAACTAAAACTCCCAAAACTAGAGATTTTTGAAAAACTTGCTGTTCTCTTGATATTGATAACATATGCTTCTCGTCCTTTCGTTATTAAATTGCAATCTTCTTCAGGTGGTGAAAACAAATAATAAAACAGCGCATTTTAGAAGTAGAATCGCACTGAGGGAGCAATACTTTGCAGCTGGTTTGCCTTCCTATTCAAAGTAGGGAAAGCTATGCTTTTTTTTGTCGACTTTTGATGAAAATTACGAATTTCTCAATACACATGTGTCGTTTAGGCCGGTCGTCTATTTATACGACATGTCGTATACGACATGTCTGTGACATGTCGTATCATTTTTAAACCTGTGTTTATTAATTGAGATTCGTACACTTGACAGACGTGTCGTAAACAAGTTATTTCTTGTTTTCTTGGACCGGTCGTCCATTTATACGACATGTCGTATCGTTTTTTAACCAAGAAAACAAGAAATAATTTGTCTGTCAAGTGTACGAATCTCAATTAATAAACACAGGTTTAAAAATGATACGACATGTCGTATAAATGGACGACGGGCCCAAGAAAACAGGAAATGTCTGCGACATGTCGTATCATTTTCAAACCTGTGTTTATTAAGGCCGGTCGTCCATTTATACGACATGTCGTATACGACGTGTCTGCGACATGTCGTATCATTTTTAAACCTGTGTTTATTAATCGAGATTCGTACACTTGACAGACGTGTCGTAAACAAATTATTTCTTGTCGACGACAAGTTTCATACGACACTGCATGTTCGAATTTGAAGCGACATTCGTTGTTTGATGTGCACTGTGAACTCTTCGTGATGAAGGACGATCTCGAATTTAACATTAAATTTCTCAGTATAGTAGCCAAATATGAAGTGCTGTATGATTACGGACATGAACATTATTCAAACCGACAAATTCAGGAAAAAACGTGGATTTCTTTTGTTTGGCTGCTTATATATAAACTGCGCTGTATATTTTTACTAAAATATGGGTGTACCCAAAATCTTCGCTTCGGTTTTTCGTTTTTTTTTCGGTTCTGCACTAACGCCACTAATAAAACGGCATCTTCTTCAGACGACATGTTTTACATAATGGACGAGGTCCCTTGTTTGTTTGATATATTTTGTCGTATACGACGTGTCGACTACATGTCGTATCAAAAATGTTTAAGACATGTCGTATAAATGGACGACCGGCCTAATTGAGATTCGTACACTTGACAGACAAGTTATTTCTTGTTTTCTTGGTTTAAAAATGATACGACATGTCGTATAAATGGACGACCGGCCTTAGTTTAAAAATATATGATATGTCGTATAAATGGACGACCGGCCTTAAAGATGTTTCAATAAAATAGCGACTTTCGTAAAATTGGCTAATTATACCCGTGAACGTATAATATGCTCGCGAGTCTCATAATTTTGCATGTCTACGTGAGTCGAGCTCATCCCGAATACATTTTTTCTAAGTGCCTTTTTTGTAACCTGTATACCTTTATAGTATTTACTAAAGATAATTTTAAGAACTACCGAAGTGTTCTACAACTTTGAACTTTGAAACTCGCAATTTTCCTATTTTTCCTAGCTTCTAGGTATAAATTTGTCACCTGTGACAATTTTTATACTTTAAGATTATCTTCTGAAAGATAATTAAAACACACAAAAATAATGCTCTCTTAGGTCATGTGCGTAAGTTCAACTGTTTGCCGTAAATGGCCTATTAAACTTTTGGGTTGTCGTTGCAACATGATGCACTTATCCAAGCAACCATGATCACTAAAACAATGGATGTTGCTTGCCATCTTCAGTGAAAAAGCACTAATAAGTTAACTATTACGTTTTGTGTCATAGAAACTTTCTTATACTGCCTAACAAAAATACGGTTACGGTTCATTAAAACTATTTTTGTGCATTTGTATCACATCATTGTTTTTTTATGGGAAGCACTTCTCATTGTTTTTGTAATCATGGCTTCGAAACCAAAGAGCACAACGGAGCACCACCACAATTTGAATCGCTCTTCTAACGCACGAGGGATTAGAAGGGGCTAACCCAGTTGATGGCCTCCAAGATTACATGACTGGACTTTTTTAGACTACTTTCTTTGGGGTTACTTAAAGAGGTTGGTCTATGCCACACCTGTTGATGATCTAGAATCTAGACTGATTAGCACGTCAGCGAATCGAACATGGTAGCCAGACTATTCAACTAGTGTCAGGAATTCTTAAAAGAGTACGATGTTCATTTATCGGAGGTGTAATGCTACGTTTGATACCGTCGTTTCGGCAGTACGGCAGTACGGCGTTTTCTGTACTAACCAATCAGAACGCAGAATACGATTTGAGATATTCAAGGACGACTGCGTGACCACGACGCTGCGTTGACGACGAACAGTTCATCTGGTTCAACTTTCGACGTCGTTGTTTCGACGTTGTGAGGTTATGTTTGTTGTTTTTAAATATCTTTCAAGTTACTGTTATCAATATTTAATTCCGAAAGAAGATTATCGACTATTTCGATTTTTTATTATATTAATCACCCATACTCTTCTTTTCGTTTTTGTTTTTTTTAAATTTTTTATATAAATCAGCGCAAATTAATAACGAAGACTCATCCATTTTGTTTAACTATGTTTTACTGAAAATATTAACAGTTTTATAGTAGTTGTTAACTCCTTAACTTAAAGATACACACGAGTGAATTTGTATTTGCCGCCTGCATACATCGCCATGACGCTGCACTGCAAAAACGTCAAAAATAGTTACCAAAAATCCGGCGTTGTGGCGTTTTGACGTTATAGCTGCGCGCAGTCGAAACGACGACGCCGAAACGACGGTCTCTAAACGTACCATTATGCATGTGTTGAAAACGTTGGGGGGCATTTCAAATATAATGTAATTTAAATTATTAAAAAACAAAATATTAAATTTAAAATAATCATCTATATTTTTGAAACTGTTAATTTGTGGACACCTGCTTAATAAGACTTTTCGTCTTGTTTTAGTCTGTACTGTATGTACTCCAAATCCTATACCTTTGTTTTTAACACCCTGTATGTATAGAGATTCCAAATAATTTTAAATAATGTGCAACTATGTTCCCTAATTAAAAATTGCCAAAATTATTTAAATTTTCACGAATGTACAAAAGTAGTAATACGCCTGGCTGGCGCGTGAGTTAACCTTTTGTTGATTACACTCCATTTGTACTAAATATTTGATTAAATTTAATATTAAAGTGCTCGGAAGTTTAAATTATTGTTTATTATTATCTAATACGACAACTTACCTTTTGTACTCCTTTTGCCGGCTTAAAAAAAATTAAATTTTCTTTTCAACTTTGAAATATTACTTACCGAGTCATTCTTACAGTTTAATCAATTTGTTAGTACCTACCTTTGTTTATTTCTTCTCTCTTTATATTTCTTTATTCTTTTTAAATACAACTTCTAAGCTTCTGATTCAAGTATTTGCTGGTGTACACACTTGTATTAATTATACTCGTATATACTCCTGCTGAACAAATTAATAAGAAATTAATTTTGTCTACTATTTCACTTTTTCTTTCACTTCGTCTGCCAACAGGATTTTTAAAACTTTTATTTCTCGACGTTTCTGGTAGGTACCCCTAAATCCAAAAATGTAAAAAATAAATATATATCTTAGAAAAAGTTTGTATGTGTAGGTCACTTTAAAAGACCATGAACTAGTATTATCTATGTTCCGAGTTTGATAGGGGTGCGTTAATATTTACTGCGCCTTTTTGATTATTTTAGATTCCGCACGTAAGGGTTGAAAATCCACCTTTCTAAGTTGTAAAGTTACAAATAAATAATAAATAATAGAATTATAAATGCTTTAGAGGTCTTTAATAGAGGGTGGTATAAATTTGAAGGTTGTGGAAAATCTGCTTTCAAAACCATTTGATGAATGCCGTAGGTGGGGGGATTAAGGACCAGGCCCACCAACTATGATTAAAAAACTTAATCACGATTAATGGGAGTTAATCAATGAATGACAATGAGTTGTCATGACAATTTGCCATTAATCGGTATTAAATTCTTTAATCAGAGTTGGTGGGACTGGCTCTAAAGGTTCTAAACGTCAACCATCTTGGAATAATAAGCCTGGAAGAGTCTGGTTCGGAACTCTCAAGTTACAGCTTGTACACAAGTTGTACGCATTGTACACTTCCAATAAAATTGAAATATACGTATATTGGACCGCGACCGCGAGAGCGAGAGCAGCTTACTTACAGCTGAGCTTCGTTTCATCCGTTTGCGGATTTGATGTTTGTAGCTACAAACCTCGCAATTTTAGTTCAATGCTATTCAAATATTTTATATGCTGCTTTCCTTAGTTCGAAATGAGAGTTTTGAATTTATACATCCGAGTGAAGCTCGAGGTTGTATGGCAACAACTTTTACGAACATTTTCTTCTGGTAAAAAGTTAATACTTTCTGTTTATTTATTTATCGGTGCATTTTACAATATTTTTTGCTTCTTTACTGGTACGTACACGTTTTTTATGTGACGATGTTGCTGAAAAGTGTGCTCTAATAATGTAATTACTAAAAATCCAAATGCAACACCTATTGTTTATTTCCTTGACAAAATTTAACAGCAAACAATATGTTTTTCCATAATTTCACTAATAATATAATTTAAACATGTCGATTGTTAATTTATCGGTAGGTATTAGGTATATGTATATCAATAAAACATATATGTAATTTAATGATGATGTATGAAGTTACATTGGCACGAATGTTTGAAACAGAACTTGTTGGTGTTTAATTTGGTCTTTACAATGCAGTATCTGATGCAATGTTGATTATTGATTTAATTGCGGCTTTGTGACTTTGTGTACCTAAATGAAATTGTTAATGAATTGAACTTTAGATTTAAAACACAAATTTTCTTTATTTAACGCCAACCATGCATATACTTGTTGGTTTTAGTTACATTGTAGCTATTATAATTAAAATTTGCCACCGGTAATACTGGGTACTGGCATGTACTGGTGACTACGTTCCCCGCAAATTGTAATGCAGCAGGTAAATTAAAAGAAAGTAATAAAACAGTTTTTAAAGCAATTTTTGTAAAAAATCTTTTTTTTTCATCATTGACTCCATTCAGGGGCACACACTTCGTTCAGCGACTTTCTCATTTTTTTATAACGTCTGAAAAGTATGTTTTATAAAAGGCTTAAAAATACTTATTGATGGCGTCGATAACATCTTCATTCGATGATAATTGTTTCTCACCGAGACCAAATTTGGGAAAAGGAAAAAGTCGCGCGGGGCCAGGTTAGGCGAATACGGTGGATGAACAATTAACTCGAAGCCATTCATGAAATTTCTCCGTTGCCACAGTTGATTTGTGAGCAGGCGTTTCTTGGTGAAAGAACACTTTTTTCCGAGTTAATAGTGGACGTTTTTGTTTCAAAACTTGGTTGAAACGGTCCAATAATGTGGCATAAGAGACTACTGTTATTGTCTTTCCAGTTTTCAAGTAATCGACCAAAACGATTCTACGAGAATCTCAAAAAACAGTAGTCATCACCTTTCCAGTTTAGCGCACTTGGACCTACCTATATCTACTACTTTAGCTTTCTTCGACTCAGGTGTGTAATGGCGGATCCATGTTTCATCTACAGTGAAGACAAAAAGTCCTTGGGATTATGATTAAACTCGTGCAGTTTTGCTCCTCAGTCAACAATCGCAGCACCCATCGCGCACACAGCTTTTTTACGTGCAATTTTTCGTTCTAGATATTGTGCTCTCTTTCTCTCTTTACGTTAAGATGTCTATTATCTCGCCAATCTCTATTACTTTCTCTCGACGGTCTTGCATCACGATACCATGGATTTTCTCAACATTATCCGTCGTCGTAACCAAAACTTGACGTCTAGAGCGCCTTCATTTTTGGTGTAGGTTCGGCCTCGTTTCAATTCAGTTTCATGTGGCTATTCAGCGTTTCAACTTGGATCTGGATTTCTTGGCTAACTATTCAAGTAAACACTCACTAACTGTAAACCCATTAAAAACAGAGCTGTTGTTGTTTGGGCCGAGAAACCTCAAGCAGAAATATAGGTCTACCCAACTTGGTATATTCATAGCTAGAAAACTGTTGGAGTTTAGCGGAAAGGTCAGAAACCTGGGATTAATAATTATTATGGATGACGGCCTTAAGTTAAGTTCTCATATGAATGGCTACCTTCAGAAAGCTTAAATTTCCTTGAGGAATATCTATTTCAGTCGTAAACATTTTACTCACAACTCCCAGATTCTTCTTTGTGATCCCTAAGGTTGCTTTATGGTATTCGTAGAAGGGAGAGGGTGTTGTATAAGCTGCCTGAGGTTGGGTGGTTGGTTATGAAGTCTTGTCACCTCTGTCATTTCTTGTCACGCCACAGGATTATTTTATTTGGGTCGCCGGCTTATCTGTGTAAAAGGGTCTAAATGTACGACTAAAGTTCCCTACACACGACCTGACGCGGTCGGCCCGACAGTCGGTCCGACGAAATCAGGTGTTGCCTACACATGACCCAACAAAGTCCCATTCACACGACCTGACGCGATCGGCCTGACAGTCGGTCCGACGAAATCAGGTGTTGCCTACACGCTAAATCGTCTGACAACGCTCCACACGACCTGATTTGGTCAGGCGGTTGGGTAGTCAGGTGGACGGGCCATCTGACAACACCCGACGACCCGACACAATAAATGTCAGACGACAAGCCTACACACGACTTGATATTCTACCTAATCTGACCAAATCGGCCCGACCGCCTGATCAAATCAGGTCGTGTGTAGGGGACTTTAATGTAAGGTTTAAGGGGGGCATTGACTCCGCCATTGCATAAAACATGGAACTGGAAAATAAGTGAAATGGTTATAAGATAAGCTTATAAGCTAGTTTGAGTTTATCTACAAGTGAAGCATCAGTAACGAAAAGGGGTGTTACGAGGATGTATTGATAACTAGTTAGCCTAGACCAGTTCCATGCAAAAAAAAATATTGCGTTACCATAGCAACGAACAATAACTTATTAGAAGTGTCAGTGTAAAGTTTGACTTCAAAAAAGTAAACCAGAGTTATGCAATAAATTAAAAGAAAAAAGATGTCCACCGAAATTGTGAAAATCGAAAAATTGGAGAATCGAGCCATCATCAAGTAGGTCCCTGTATTTAAAAGGGTTAAGAGGTAAGCAGATTTACGAAGATATGGTTAATACCCTTGGTAATCAATGTCCTTCGTATGCGACCGTGAAAAATTGGACTGCAAGCTTCAAAAGAGGTAAATTTTCAATTGAAGATGATGACCGATCGAAAAGTTCTTGCTTCAGTTTTTTGGGATTGCCATGGAGTAATCATGATTGATTTTTTGGATAAGGGTAGAACAATAACTGGAGATTACTATTCGACATTACTGACCACTCTACGGGAAAAAATTAAAGAGAAAAGACGCGGAAAGCTATCCAAAGGTGTTTTGTTTTTGCAGGACAACGCCCCTGCACACAAATCTCATGTTGCCATGCAAAAAATTCGTGATTTAGGGTTTGAATTACTAGAACACCCCCCTTATTTTTCAGATTTGGCTCCGTCCGACTATCATCTCTTTCCTCAACTGAAAAAAAGTTTAAAAGGTCGTAAATTTTCTTCCAACGAGGAGGTAATAAAAGCTGTGGACGTCTGGTTTGCGGAGCAAGAAGAAACATTTTTTTTGAAAGGTCTAGCGACGTTGCAGGTTTGCTGTAATAAATGTATCCAATTAAGAGGAGAATATGTTGAGTAATAAAATATTTTGACATTGAAATTTTGTTTGGTTCTATAGTAGGCTAAGAATTTTTCAATATAGCCTCGTACGTGTTACTCAGTAAGTGTGCGCAGCCGAGTACGCCAGGGTACTCACACTTTTCCCTACTACGAAATTCTCAGAACTTCTTTATGCAACTGACCGCTTGTTCTTCATGTTCTTGGCGCGTTCAGCCTTTCCAATTATTTTCTAGTTCCATGCATAAGACGTTTTTTTTTAATTCTTTTAGTCACCAGATTACGAAGGTTTATAATGACGTGCACGAATCGTTGAAGAGTCTTCCCTTGAATGCTTACAGGGGGAGACTCAAAGCCGAGGTCCGTGAAGTTACAATAACCACATTTTCCGATTTTAATGAAACTTTACCATAATTTAGTATGAATTTAGTGTAATTTAGTGCGCCCATGAAAAAATTTAGTGCGCGTCTAGTTTAGGCGCTATACGCGTTGGAAATGTGGTTATTGTAAGTTCACGCGTAATAACCACCTTCTCCGATTTTTATGAAACTTGGTGATAATTTAGTATGAATTTAGTGTAATTTAGTGCGCTAACAAAAAAATTTAGTGCACGTCTAGTTTAGGCGTTATTACGGTTGGAAATGTGGTTATTGCAAGTTCACGCCTAATAAAACCTTCTCCGATTTTCATAAAACTTGGTGATAATTTAGTATGAATTTAGTATAATTTAGTGCGCTAACAACAAAATTTAGTGCACGCCTAGTTTAGGAGCTATAAGAGTCGAAAGGTGCATATCGTAGTCTACGTCTGCGCGTAAAGTAACTAAGTACTGTCGCCGATAGTACTAGTACTGATAGATCATTACAAAGGGTTCATCCTAATTTAGTAGGTACTATTGATTCATGTGGTGCAATTTGATACACACGAATTTAAATATAATTAGTTCCAGAGTAGGTAGTAATAATAATTCTCTACTTTGTTATAGAAAAAGTAATAGAAAGTATTTAGCGTTTACAGTCGTTATTAGCAACATCTCCTGTTTGTCTTTGACCAATCCTAATAATTTATGTAGATATGATTAATTAATTGAAATTTGTTGATAACGGCGTTTAGCGTCCATCAAATATAGATCAAAAATACTGGTTAATCAAAGTGGGCCAATATTTTTTGAAATGTTGCTTAGGTTTATAATTTCTTATTCTGAACAACTTTTTACGGTATTATAGACCAAAATGGCACTTTGCCTAACAGAAATTTAGTTCTTTCTTAATTGCCATGACAGCCTTGATTTA
Organism: Malthinus flaveolus; assembly: GCA_950108345.1. Lineage (NCBI taxonomy): Eukaryota > Metazoa > Arthropoda > Insecta > Coleoptera > Cantharidae > Malthinus > Malthinus flaveolus. Next base: position 72,492,982 of record OX467285.1, read on the forward strand.
TTTAAATCAAAAATTTGCTTGAAATACTTTTCAAACCAAGCAGGTCGGTATTCCAAAATATCAACACGAGTTTCCAAAATTTTTAATCAATTATACTTATAAATATTATAGATAGGTCCATAAGATTTTATCATCTTTTCTGAAATATCTGACTATTGAAAATTATAATACATCGCTATACGAAGTTCCATAAAACGTTGCGTCTAGACGGGCCTTAACGAAAAGATTCACCGGGAGAACCTTTTACAATAACCTTTTCAATAATAAAATTGCATTTTTCTGATATATAATAATTAGAACATATTCAAATCTATACAGGTAATATGCAAATTAGATGAATTTTTCGGATTTTGATTTTAAAAGAAATTAAATAAAAGCTAATGAACAAAGTATTTTAAACAGTCATCTGATTTGACAGCAGTAATATTATTGAAAATAATTATGTAATCCTTGCTTTTTTTTGTCTCCAATTTATTAAATTTTACTTCTTAGTGGACTGTATAATATTGTTAAATGATGATTGAGATTTAATTTGTAACATAATACACCACACTTGAGATTTTTTATGTTTTGAATTATAATGTTATTTGCTTCCCTGAGCTTACATGTAGGACGACTGCGATATATTTTTTACAAGGTTTTAATACCGGACTCGACCCCATAACGGTAGTCTTAAAAATACTTGGGTGGGTAATAACAGATTGAAATAACTCAAAAGCAATAAAAACAAGAATATTTTACAATGAGATTGTTGTACGATCGTACTGTCCAAATACAGGAACGGTCCCTTTGAATAGTACGACCGTACGACCAGGTATATAACAAATTAATTAGTAACAATTAGCCGGTTTTCAATTTTTAAATTTGCATGAATGTGTCCGAAAAATAATAATTAGAAAGATTTAGCAGTATGAATACGATACCTACTAATATGTCCAGATTTTAGGAAAAAGTTATTATTTGTCTGTTTTCTACCTATCCAACGCGGATTCCACCCCAAATACCCTACGCAAGTTCATAAAATTACTGCCATTGATAATTAGAAACAAAATGTAGCAGTATGAATGAGATACTTTGTCTAGATTTAATTTCAGTTTACTCTGCCAAAGCTCGAATGCCCTATATAGGTATAAACGCAAAACTTATAGCCGGTATTAACAAATTTCAATTAATTAATCATATCTACATAAATTATTACGATTGATCAAAGACAAACAGGAGATGTTGCTAATAACGACCGTAAACGATAAATACTTTTTATTACTTTTTCTATAACAAAGTAGAGAATAGTTGAAGACACGAGTGGATGAAGGATGTAACATTAAAAAAAAAGACTTTTTTTACTGAATGAAGGTGTTATGTACTATTCTATAGCATGGCACCTTTCAAAATGTGTAAATATTACTGTAAGATTGAAAACTGCAGTGGATGAAGGAGCTATGTACATCTAAAATAACATTCTCAATGGAAGAAGGTGTTATGTGCACACATAACTCCTTTCTTACAATATGAATGCCATAAAGAATACAATGTTATTATTACTACCTACGCTGGAACTAATTATATTTAAATTCGTGTGTATCAAATTGCACCACATGAATTAATAGTACCTACTAAATTGAGATGAACCTTTTGTAATGATCTATCAGTACTAGTACTATCGGCGACAGTACTTAGTTACTTTACGCGCAGACGTAGACTACGATATGCACCTTTCGACTCTTATAGCTCCTAAACTAGGCGTGCACTAAATTTTGTTGTTAGCGCACTAAATTATACTAAATTCATACTAAATTATCACCAAGTTTTATGAAAATCTGAGAAGGTTTTATTAGGCGTGAACTTGCAATAACCACATTTCCAACCGTAATAACGCCTAAACTAGACGCGCACTAAATTTTTTTGTTAGCGCACTAAATTACACTAAATTCATACTAAATTATTACCAAGTTTCATAAAAATCGGAGAAGGTGGTTATTACGCGTGAACTTACAATAACCACATTTCCAACGCGTATAGCGCCTAAACTAGACGCGCACTAAATTTTTTTATTGGCGCACTAAATTACACTAAATTTATACTAAATTATCACCAAGTTTCATAAAAATCGGAGAAGGTGGTTATTACGCGTGAACTTACAATAACCACACTTGTAACCCTTATAACTCCGAAAGTACGCGCGCACTAAATTTTTTCATGGGCGCACTAAATTACACTAAATTCATACTAAATTATGGTAAAGTTTCATTAAAATCGGAAAATGTGGTTATTGTAACTTCACGGACCTTCAAAGCCGTTCTTTTAAGTTAGGTCGGCTCTGTTGTCTCTACTCTATTGTGTCTACTATGCCTATTAATTTGCTTTTTGTGTCGATTTTTCTGATATAGAGCCCTTGCCGTTGGGAGTTTCCTTACATTAGTTTAGTTTGTTCTCTGCTCTTGATAGTTGATATGTTTGCTGATTTTCGTTACTTGGCATTGCTGCATTTGTTGATGAATTTGCATTACGTTGTACGTGAAGTCTCACTTTCGCTGTCTGTTATCTGCACGTTTTTTGTTTTGTTATAAGTTTGCAAGATTGTGGCAGAACAGCACCTTTCTTTGTGGAGGAAGCTGAACTTCGTCTTGGAGTTGTTCCATTGTGAATAATTGTATATAATGAATATTTTGTTTTTGGTATCGTTTATTGGAACTATAAGTAATAAATGGTCTTTGGCGATGTTTCAGAATCCCCATGAACTTCATTCAACTCCGTTTTGATTTGGGAGCTCGTCCAGTTCTTTAAATGAAAGATATTTGAGTAGGTACTGCAGGAATTTGTTTTTTTCAATTTTTGCAAAATCGATACAATGCCCGCTCGAAACTTTGCTAAAACGTGAAGAACTCGTAGATTTTCCCTAAATTTAGCCTAAGCTAGTTAAAGAGTCACGCTTGTTAACCGTTACAGTTCCGACTGAGCGTTTTAGAAACGTTTGAACCGTTCAATTATTAAGTATACAATCTACGATCACTAAATGCTAGCCAGAGGCGGTTCGGACGCGGTTTATAGTTGTAACTGAAATTTTTTTTTTACAAAAGTTTATGACAACTACATAATTAAATTTTAACCTCCCCTCCTTTGAAATAACCAAAACGAACTGTAAAATTTAGTAGCAAACAGCTAAATTATCACAACTGTCGGTTAGCGAGGTTTCGTTTAATAAAATGACGTGTTTACATTATAATTTATTAATCGAGGTGTACTCTCGGACGAAAGCTATTTTTGTTTTCTTCAATATAATTGATGTGGTTTCGTAAGTGTTTCATCCACTTAAAGCGTCTCTGTGATTGTTATTTTTTCCTCTTTCGGAAAAATTGAGAAATGAATCGCCGAATATTTGTTTACTTACCACAAGGACTACAAGGATTAATGCGAATCTATAAATAAGGCTAAGTTCTACTTTTGCCATTTGCTTCGGCATGTATTCGTTTACGTAGTTAGTTACGTATAGTGAATACCTCCAAGTTTGAGAAGCAAAAAGGCACTCAAAAGCTTTCGTTAACACATGATCGATTATCTTGCTTTATATCAAACGTTACATAACGTTAATGAGTTATTACGCTAACGCACGAAATTATGTTACAAATTTCTAATGACAACGACCTTTACGCAAATCGAATGGAAATTGAAATAATTTTAATCTAATCAAATTTTCTTATAAAGGTCAATTCACCCCAAGAGTATTATTTATCCTCTCATCCGTTGACGCAAATGTAAAGTTCGTGCTTCAATTTTCCTTCCTATACCACTTTTGATCTAGAATAATGATTTGCCAAATAGTAAAGGATCAACGTTCAATTTTACGTGTAACTAGTTTTGCGATAACAGATTTTAGAAAAATTACGCCTATTAGGCTTGTCTCGGGCTTAATTTAAAGGGTCCATCTTTATACCCTTCAAAGTTGAGCAGCGTGTGATTTATTTTGGATTTTGATTACACAGGGTGCCTGTAAAAACACCTGACAACGCTTTTGTTTTTGCGGATACCCTGTATTAAAAGGGGCGCAATCGCAATCTTCACTTAAGCAACATATAATTTGCTTTACATTTTAAAGAGAAACAAAAGGGTTAGTCTACTTGGAGTTGCTGTCGTACGAGACAAAAAATAATTAACGTTTGAGTTTGCAAAAGTAAGAAAACCACGTTTTGCATTTACACTCTACCACTCTACACTCCTTTATTCGACTGCTCGTTTCTATTGTAAAGTTTTGAATTTATAGAACGATGCGCATTGTTTTCCTCTTGTAAATTATGTGCAACAGTTGGTTTTTCTCGCAACTTTGGGTTTATTATTACAGTTTCTTTAATCGCAAATTCTTATACGTAATATCTTTGTTTGTTTGTCGGCAAGTTTAAACAAAAATAAAATGTACTTTTTATTTGCAGATTCGACAAAAAAATTACAAGAGGTCTTAGAAGAATTTTGCGGCTCCGGCACACCATACAAACAAAATCCAGATGGGGTAAGTTGTAATAAGTTTTATAGCAACAACTGCGATAGGTTAATTCTCTTGGCGTTTTAATTGCGTTAAGAGTTGAGTAAGCGATACAATTATTTTGTTGGATTCCTAATTACGTACCTAATGCTAAAGCCGTTAAAGGGGCTAAAGAACTGATTAACAGGATTTCTAACTTCGTTACCTACACCCTACACGAGTGTTTATACTGTTTTGTAATGGAAACGATGTTTTTGAGAGTAATTAGTAATTAGTAGTTAGTTAAGTATAAGATTAGTTGATATTTACAGTTTGCATTTGCCTTTTAACACCATAGTCCAAGAGCCCGCGGCTGCCAGACTTACGGAATTTTATAAAAGTTTTTCTATGGATGTCTTCAATACAGGTAAGAATGATCCCCACTCATGAAACCTGAGTAGTGGTGGCTTTGGCAGGTAGGAGGTCGCAAAGGTGTATAAAATTCCATCTCAAATTCGTCAAAGTATAAAACCCAATTTTTTTATATTTCGTTCGTAACAATATTAAAACTCGCGTCGCTCATTGCCAGACACTTAGTATGGTTCCAACCTCCTGCCAGACACCCTTACACTATTATAATTTGTAATTATACTTACGTTATATTACGTATAAACCCTAAATTGTATATATATTTTTTGGAGAACTATTAAATAATGTTTAATTAGTAGCCAGACAGTTTCGAGGGTTCGTATCATCCTGCCAGACGCATTAAAAGTGTGATAAACTTCGCTTGGAGAGTTTTTTACCGTTCATTTGAGAGAAAATTCTTTGGAACAAAAGTTGTACGATTTTAAATTGCCTTCAAACCGAGTGTATCGCTAATAGCTCAATCAGATTCAAGCAATTATTGGGGGGGGGGGTAAGAGATGTTTAGCGAATTTTCTCGTTTATATTGCCAACAACCTGTTTCATATGTCAACAATTATTCATTCTAACGTTTTGGAGGGTAGTGTTTGAGGAGAGGGGATTTGGGGGGGGGGGCTCATATAACATTAAAATCGGTTCAGGGCTTTGGCAACTACACGCGTTCAAAGATTGGCTAACTTGCGGTAAGTCGCACTTCTCCATGAAACCTGGTTTGTCGGTACTCTTTTGGCCATAACTCCAAAACTTTTTGTTCGATCCGTAATTTCTCTTTTTCATCTCAAAGCTGGTTAAATTTACTATCAGATCCTTTGTATGAAGTTTTGATTCAATCCTATAAAATACTCACACTAGCTCACTAAACATGTGGAAATCGTCATATTTCGCAAAAACGTACACATTCAGCGTGCTGGTGTGAGTATTTCACGGTATTGAATCGAAATTTCATATACAGGGCTGATAGTAAATTTAACCAGCTTTCAGATGAAAAAAAGAAACTACGGATCGGACAAATAGTTTAGGAGTTATAGCCGAAAGAGTACCGACAAACCAGATTTTATGAGGAAGTGCGACTTTCGTTTAAGGGTGTCTGGCAGGGGTTGGAACGATACTAAGTGTCTGGCAATGAGCGACGCGAGTTTTAATATTGTTACGAATGAAATATAAAAAAATTGGGTTTTATACTTTGACACATTTGAGATGGAATTTTATACACCTTTGCGACCTCCTACCTGCCAAAGCCACCACTAGTCAGGTTTCATGAGTGGGGATCATTCTTACCTGTATTGGAGACATCCATAGAAAAACTTTTAGCTTTTATAAAATTCCGTAAGTCTGGCAGCCACGGGCTCTTGCTCTACCAGTAATTTATTAGAATTTTGCTTTTAGACTGTGTGGTCTAGATTCGAGAGTCATATTTATTGTTATTGTATAGTTTAAACGTTTTCAAAAAATCGCGACGCGCAAAGTCACAAAGTCGTCTCAGAATATTGTGAAACAGAATATTTACATTTTGTAAAATTGCTCATCTTGTTAAGATCGGATCTCTAAATACCTAAATAGCTACTTTCTGTCAATTTAAACGAATTTATGGGATGTCCAACGCCAAAGTGCATACGCGAATTTTAAACTGCATGTGTAATTCGGTATTCTTATCGCTAATGCTTGTATGTGCCTTGTAGTGACATAGTAACTAACTATGACGGTTAGACGGTTTAGTTTAACTGCATTTTCATTTCTGCAATTTGCAAACTAAGCTCGCTATAATTGCCAACAAAGCCAACACAGTAATAACATCGTGCAAACCATTTAAGAGCTTTTCGGTCTGCTTTGGTTACATTATTCTTTATTCATTGGGTTGTAATACGTTAACAATTTGATAGATGGTGTCAATTATTGTAGTGGCAATATTGTTTCTTTTAGTGACTGCAGTCACTAGGGGAAAATAAGACGCAAATCCCAGAAACAAATGTACCTAGAAGTTTTTTTTTAGGAATTTTTGTCAAACTTTAAGGCACTTTAGCGCCTAAACGGTTCGTTTTAATAAAACAACTTAGGGAGCATAATTTATTGGAAATTGAATATTGTTTATTTTTGTATAGGAACGCCTTTCTCTAAAAGTGCATAGATTCCAAGTTATAAGCGAGAAGCTAGAAAAACAGTTTTTGGCCGATGTGGGAATTTTTGTCAAACTTTAAGGCACTTTAGCGCCTAAACGGTTTATTTTTATAAAAAAAACTTAAGGGACATAATTTATTGGAAATTGAATTTTATTTATTTTTGTACAGAAACAATTTTCTTTAAATGTGCGTAGTTTCCGAGTTATTAGCGATGAACTTGAGAAAACCGTTTTTTGACCAATTTAGGGATTTCCTCAAACTTTAAGGCACCCTAGCGCCCAAACCTTTTGTTTGAGTAAAAAAACTTAAGATACATAATTTATTTATAATTGAATTTTATTTATTTTTGTATAGAAACAATTTTCTTTAAAAGTGCGTAGTTTCCGCGAGTTACAAACGATAAACAAGAAAAAGACAGTTTTCTGACGGATTTACAAGTTTTACAACACAACACTCTAGCGCCTAAACGGTTTGTTTTATAAAGAAAACTTAGGGAACTTAGTTTATTAGAAATTAATTTTAGTATAGGAACATTTTTCTGTAAAAGTGCGTAGGTTTCAAGTTCTAAGCAAGTTTTTGACGGACTTAAGAATTTTTCTCAAACTTTAACGCACTCTAGCTCCTAAATTGTTCATTTCTGGAAAAAAACTTAAGGGACATAATTTATAGAAAATTTAGTTTTATTTATTTTTGTGTAAAAACATTTTGCCATAAAAGTGCGTAGTTTTCGAGTTACAAACGAGAAACTAGAAAACACAGTTTTTTTACCGTTTTAGGATTTTTGTCAAATTTTAATGCACTTTAGCGCCCAAACCGTTTGTTTCAGTAAAAAAAACTTAAAAAACATAATTTGAAGACAATTTAGTGTAGTTTATTTTTGTATATAAGTAATTTTCTGAAAAAGTGCGCACTTTTCAAGTTATAAGCCAAAACTAAAAAATAGCATTTTCTTTGCATTTTTTTTCTCCATTGACTCAGAACGTGTCACTTTTACAATTGATAAAGTCGAAATTTGGATTCAGCATCCCAAAGTACATACCTAACGAACGATAGAGAAAAACCTTTTATATTTTTGCCTCCTCCAAACTACTATTTGACTGGAATTGCTTTGGACTGACTTTGTTGTATCTGTTACATATCACATTCAGTAGCTCCTGTTACATTAAGGATAAGTACGGTCGTCATTGATTATTTCATTTGGAGAAGCAAACTTCTTATTGCGTATAAGTGGGCACGTGGGCAGTTCTTATTTGAAGAACGTTGTCTTTCATTTGTAGAAAAATCATTCGGTCGGAAAGTTGCGTAATATATATTGGAGAAATATATCATTAAGCATGAAGATTCCCTCATCTCTCCAGAGTTTAATTTTTGCCAGGATTAATTTGTGCTGTCATTAGCCGTGAGACGTTCAACCCCTAACTCGAACAACCACTACTAGATTAACTGGAGTGTTTTTTGGATATGTCTCGCAGTTCGGGGATAAAAGTCTGAAAAAATATAAAATATAATCTCGTAAGAGATGTTATATTATACGGAAATTCCAAAAATTTACGAAACGCTCAGCTCGAATTTATTTTATTTATGAATTTACAAGGCAATTTAGGTAGAATGTAAAGAACACTTTCGCAACAAGATGAATACGACAAGACGAGATACGGATAATAAAGTTTCTGGCAAGACAATGTCAAATCGATATTATTATAAGCGTTAACCCATAGTACTTGCCACCCAGTTCGATATGTACGAGCGGTTGGATAAAATAAAAAATGGGAAAATGCAAATCTTAACTTATTAAATTAACATCCCTCTTACGAAAATTAAACTTCATTACGAGAGAACAAAAAAGTTAATCTTTTTAAACGAAATTTAATAAGAAAAATTCAATTTTCCGGACAAAAATTAGCTTTCCTTTTCATTTTTACCAAGTTTTTAATTGCAGCTGAAAGATTGCTCGTTCTCTAATTAATCGCGACTTGAGAAAGGTGTGTTGAGCAGAGAAGAAATTAAACGAAAAATTGGGGTATTATAATTTATTAAAATTAATACCATTGTAGGTTTAGAAAGTGTTTGATTCTCAAACATATACAACGGAATGGAAAATCCACACCCAATTTGCACCGTCACGCTCCGGAAATTGCCCTTTTAATATTAACTAGATCAACTACGCATTTCAAAGGACCCTTTCCAGTTTAAACATTGAGTGTTTTCTGAATCAGTTGTCAGTATACCAAATAAGCGATAATGTTGACTTTTTGGATTTAGTTAGTTTAAAGGGAAAAGTTATAGGGGGTGCTATTTATTTAGCTTAGTGGAGTTTCAGTTTCGAGCATCTTGATCTCGATGGGTTGGTTACAGGGCCTACGTAATACGTTAAGTGGCGATTTTTATTTTTATGCGGGAATAAGAGAACCGAATAAAAGGAAGATGAATTCAAGAAAAGGTATTACCGGTTAATATACTGCCCTTGGTGAAATTTTTCGTCTAAAATCCGCACAAAGCCCCGTATAAGCGTGTAGCTGCAACGGAACTCCAAAAATTTTTATTTACTTAAAAACTTTCTTTTTAAATATGTCGGCTTTGATTAATTCGCAAAATACAAATTTCGACCTAAAAAATAACTCAAAAATCTATTTCTCGTCCATTCTGATCGAGTAATTTGGAAATTTGCCATAACTTAATAATTAAAAATTGATTATCACACATATTTCAGCCCTTCTGCTCCTGAAACTTACAAGGGATTTGAATGTTATCAATTAATCATTCGAGATGGCTTAATGATTAAAGTTTGAACCTCTATAAATATATCTACTAAGGACAACCTTGGAAGTCGTCCACGCCGCTTTGATTCAATCGCCCATTTGCTCCATTTGCGTATAAAACGAATGTGTCGCTTAATAAAAGTTTAATAAAGACGCGTAAAAATTTAAATTAGGAAATGGTAATACGGGACTTTAAATTTAATTATCGTTTAGTAAACCAAAGATTAAACCATTAAGCTATTAAATCGTCGGATCCTTAATGACCCGAGTCTTCTTCTTGATGTGAATACCAAATTCGATTGTTAATGTAATAGGATAGTGAGAGCTGTGTTCAATAATTTACTAAATTTAATTATTAGCATTACTTAGATGGATAACTTTGCCGAGAAATACAATTAAAGAAGAAGAAAAAAAACAATTAAGTTTTTCGATCGGATTTTCTCTTGGTTGAATTTGGGATTTTCAATAGCACCCAAATTTGTCGTATCTCCTTTTTGGTATATTTCTTTCTATTTTTCCTTTGTGCTATCTCTAGTTTACTCTTAGATTTAATAAATTAAATTTTTCTCGATTCTTTTGACGAACTCAAGCTTTTCATTTATTACCAATTACTTCTCAAAACGCTTTCTATAGTGTTTACCAGTTTTTGTATTTTTTCACGTTCGTACCAAACTTGACGAGGGTTTCCTATTTAAAAATGATTTCTTTTACGAATAAAAACACAAAAAAGCTCGACTGAGTATCTAGTTAAATTGAAGTGCTATATATTGGGCAATCCTACATTTTTCTTTTAATATGACAGCTTGGAGACGTGTATTTGGCAGCGGGTGGCTTAAAAAACAGCTTTCCCAGCGTGTAATTTTGAAACTAAAAGAGTAAGAAAGTATTCTCAGATTTACATTCGAGTAGGAATTTTCGTTTACCTGTTGCTCAATTTCAGGCTCTACGTAAAAGTTTACTTTTGCAATTTTGCTCGGCGTTCCTTTGAAATTGAATAAAGCCAAAAAAGTGTTATTGCTATTAGATTGCAATGCTCTCTTCCCCTCAACACGAAGAGACGGAATTTTGGGATTTATCTAATCTAATTGTGTACGCCGAAATTTCTTAAACATCAGAAATTAAATCGGTTATTTGTTAAGTCATTAATTCCACTGAAATGGTTAATTACAGTAATGAAGAATACGCGGGTCATAATTATTGTGTAATTAAATTTTCATTCACTTGCGTCTTTTGCCATTATTTATTTGATTTTATTATACCTATTTCGATTTTGATTAAAAGTTTATTATAAAAAACAGAAACTTTGTTCCCCTCTACTTGTTCTTTCAGTTTCGTCCGTACGTAGAAATCGCCCTGTATAAAAGAGAACAAAAACGTAGTTTCAATAAATTTAATTGCTCGCATATTATCGTTGTTACAGACGGAGAGACCGACACACAAAAAATAAGTTATGCTCAAAAATTCTCTTTCTTGCTATAAAAAGAGAAAGCTAGAAAAAGTATAATCTGAGCGTAAAAGAGAAGAGGCTCGAAGTATTCGCGAAAGTAGGCCCTTTCATTTTTTCAAAGCGCGTAGGTGGCAAGAAAATTGTGAACACGAAATAAAAAGTACGAATTGAATTTCTAATACGTGACATTTCAAAAGAAATCTGATAAAGATGAGTAAAAATATCGTAACTATGGTCGCAACAATGTCTGTAGGATGTGGGCGCTTAATACCATAATACTCAAAGAAGCTACGAAAAAAATGTGGATAACTTGTGTTTCAATTTTTAATTCTACTTTTTGTTGTTTATAAGTTTGGAATAAAATTCGTAATATGATACAACCTTCTACCTTAAGAAGGGTAAACGTCTACCGGTCTACCTAGTTCTAGACGTAGACAGACAGCTTAGATGAATCCAGGCGCGCTCTATCGTGTAACCTAAACCGTTCGTCTGATGGCAAAAACCTGGAAGACATAATTAGTATAAAATTGAATTTAGGTACTTTATTTTTGCATTGAAATGCTTTTTTCATAAAGTGTGTAGTTTTCGAGTTATAAGCGAAAAACTAAAACAAATATTTCTTTTTATCCAATTTGGAAATTTTGTCAAACTTTAACGCGCTCTAGCGCCTAAACCATTCGCCTGAAAAAAAAACCTAACCTATATAATTTGTAGAAAATTTAATGTTCTTTATTTTTGCGTAGGAACACTTTTCTCACAAAGTGCAGAGTTTTCGAGTTATAAGCGACAAACTAAAAAACAGTTTTTTGGCAGATGTTGAAATCTTTGTCCAACTTTTAACACATTCTAGCGCCCAAACCGTTTGTCTGAATTAAAAAAACCTAACCAATATAATTTGTAGGAAATTTAATGTACTTTATTTTTGTATAGAAATATTTTTCTCAGAAAATGCGTAGTTTTCGAGTTATACGCGACAAACTAAAAAACAGTTTTTTGACCGATTTCGGAGATTTTATCAAAGTTAAACCTCCTCTAGCCTCTAGCCTAAACTGTTTGTTTGAAAAAAAACCTAATTAATATAATTTGTAGCAAATTAGATGTAGTTTATTTTTATATTGAAACACTTTTCTCAAAAAGTGCGTAGTTTTTAAGTTATAAGCAAAAAACTGAAAAGAGAGCAAAAACCCAACTTTCTCGAGTCTCCTCTAAGTTAATGCTGCCACTTACGAGTGGCAGATGGTTTTATCACTCATTTGCAATGCTCTTGCAGCTTGCATTATCACAGATTTTGTACTAATTGTTTTAGTATATTTTCACGCTGCTTCTCAAGCAACTCACGCACTGCTCGTTATAGACGCTTATGCTTATATTGAAATCTTGAACGCATCCGTCTGCCTAAATTCTGTTTCGACAGATCGATTCATTATTTTTTTCTCCTTTTAAAAATTATAATTTCACGCTAGAATAAGTCACGTAATTTTACGACATTTTGGGGGGAAAATTGAGTACGTGCCCTACTGTAATACGCCCAATATAGCCCTGCAGACAAGTGATTTTATATGGGCTACTGAAAGTAGGTACTTTTATTATTCTTTCGAAATAATATCAAGTGGTATAATGTTCGCTAGCTCTTAGACTACTGTTTTTGTGAGGAAAGCGAGCACCACCTTAAGTAAATATTTATTTGAGTAAAAATAGGTATTTCATTTGTGGAGAGCGAATTTCGCTTTCAATAAAATAAGTTGAATTCACATCATGGGGTAAATAGAATGAAAACTGCCAATCACACGCGAAAAGTGTATACACCTTTCTAAAAGCATGTTTTAAGATTTATTAAGTGGGGTTGTAAAATTAAAAATCGATTCAGTGGTTCTCGAGAAATTTTTAACAGAATGGCGATCTAGGTATAGGCAACACTTTGCACACTGTGCAATGTGCATTGTGCACTGGGAGAACTAAACGCCAGAAAGAGCGTCATGTGATGGATTCTTAAAAGTTACTAGATGTCAAGGATAATATGATCCCTGTAGATGCATAATAAAGATTTATACGCAGGTTGGTACTTGTAGACAGAAGTGAAATGTTTTACCGCTTGTAATCGCCTATTACATAGACGCCTGTTCAGACTGTTGTGGCGAGGATTCCTATGTTTGCTGTAAATAATGTACTTGTCAGGGCCTATCGCGGCAGGGAGCGGGGGGGGGGGGGGGGGGTTGGCGCCCCAAGATTTGCAATTTAAATGGTCTCAGGGAGGGCAAGAGGTCTCACAATATTGAGGGCCTCAACTCGCCAACTCAATATGCTGGACAAAAATAAATTAGAACATATAGAAAAAATTCATTGGCAACTTCGGAGCTCCGTAATTTTTCAGCACTATTATTTTTCCTACTTTGTTTCTTTTTTGGAAACCCTACGAGTCGCTATTAAAATTCCCGAACTTCATTTTATGCCGGTTGACCTTGAACAATCCAAAATTTTTGCTTGCGACGCTATTTCTTTTTATTTCTAACGCATGTCATGGGCCTCTATAGTTTTCTCAGTTTAGAACTCTCTCAAAAATAAATCCGAGCCTGTTGTCCACACTTTTACTTTAACTTTTGAAGCGACTCTCAAATATTAGTTGACTCTGGCCTCGCATTTTCTCTAAAAGGCCCTGAGTGTACTTATATTAATAATACCTACGCGTAACTTGAAAATGGCTATTAAGATTTTTGGCTGTTTAGTACTGCTATATTTGTAAAGCATTGTTGAACAAAGAGTATAAGTATCCCTCTTCATAACAACTCATTCCTTTGTATTTGTTGCAAGCTCTCTACGTGTATCGTGCAATAACCAACCACTTAAGTGTAATTTCTCAATCATCGCAAATTACACGCAATGAATTTTTCCGCCCACTCCAAAATAATAAAGAAAGCACCTCCATGTTAAATTAAATAAAGCCGCCGCGTTCCAAGTTTTATTTTAAATTGTTTGTAACGTGAACTTGATTTATAATAAATATTGTTGAAGAAAGGTTCAATGATCTGTTGAAAAAAAGGGCAAACTATGGAAAATGGAAAGCATTGAATAATGAACAATAAAAGACTACGCGACGTTTTAGTGCTAGTCGTGGTTTTGAGCGGTTTTCTAGTAAACTGATGACGTTCTGGCGTCGACGACGTCTTCATTCATCTCAATTTGAAATCGATCTTCGGAGTATGCAATATCGCTCGTATAATCATGATGAGCTTTCATTTTAAAGATGTCTAACTGCAAATGATTCTACTTTTAATACTCGTAGGAAATCAACACTATTCCCTCGTTTTCTACATCACTTCGATTTTTCGTTTTGCGTAGGTATAATAGGTAGATACATTTTATCAAGGAGCTGTTAATTTTCTTCTATTAAAACTTGTATGCTCAGCTGAAAAACGTATAATGGAAACCAGTCTATTTGTTAAAAAAAATTCAATTTAAATTTAAATATTATAATTATTTCTTACGTGTATTGAAAGTTTGTAACTTTTCGTGATTTTTCTCACGAATACGGGGTTTTAATCTCGTGGAGATTCTTTTGAAAAGTTAAACATAATAAAAGTATAACTTTTTGATTAAAGGTCAACGATCGCTCTCATCTCTCATCTCTAGTGTTATTGATAATACGATTACATTCGTCTGTAGTATAAAAACTGATAAAACTTTTACTCAAATTTAATCTAATCTTCCTAAACAGCACAAGACGAATAAATCATCAAGTCACTGAAATTTGTATTGTATCAAGATGACTTTGAAATGAAGCCAAATGACAGTCGGCCATCAATTCACATCAATTAATCTGGCGACAGTTAGATTTTGTATCGTATCAATATGTTCCACCGCTTGACTACATAAAGAATTAACAAAGGAAACCAATTCGTATTCAAATTTCCTGCTTCTCCTTCTACCTCTTCTTCTTCAAGTGTCCTATACTCTAAGCAGATTGGAATAGTCGCAGCGACTGCTTTAAATAATTCTATTGAGGTTCAGGTCCGTCACCCCCTTAAACTTTTCAACCACGAATTTTGAGTCCACTCAACATTTCTCTTTCCTCGACTGTACCATGCGGCACCGCTCTTGATGCATGACGTGACTGAGATATCCAAGCTTTCTCGTTGTTCTTGAACTGATCACTGATTATCTCTGCATCTTTTCCTATGAAGTCCTCTCAATACTTCCTTGTTAGTCTAATGGTGTTGAGATTAATTTGGGTGAATTCTGCGAAGAAACACGCTTACCGGTGGTTCAGGAGGTAGTGATGTGTCAGTTGTATTCGATATACCCCATCCCTTGTTGAATCGTTTACCCGAACATAGAGAATTAACCCGTAGAATCTCTCTTTCATTTTTGCTCTAAAACAATTGGGGAAGCAGGAATTATAAAAATGAGATTTTAGTGCTATGCCCATTCAACACCCGGTATAGTCAAAACGAGGAGAGGTGTCTTATCACCTTGTGACTCGTTCCAAATAACTACATAACTTGAATCACGCTATCCTTGTTTATAAGTTTGTTTTTACTTTGTGGGAATGCAACAGAATATTTTAATACGCCATTTTTAAGTCATTTCAGCGACGAGTCATAGGACACCTCTCCTGGTTTTGACTATGTTTAATATTTATGTTGTTTATTTCTCTCCTTCTTTCCGATTGGTCGATTGGCTGAGTATTATTGTCCGGTGTTTGGTTTCGATGTGGAGGTGTCGTTAGGGTATAGTCAAAACCAGGAGAGGTGTCCTATGTCTCATCGCTGAAATGACTTAAAAATAACGTATTAAAATATTCTGTTGCATTCCCACAAAGTAAAAACAAACTTATAAACAAGAATATCGTTATTCAAGTTGTGTAGTTATTTGGAACGAGTCACAAGGTGATAAGACACCTCTCCTCGTTTTGACTATATTTAGATTCCATTAGGACTGAGAACCAGGTTTTATTGGCTCTCATTGCCTTCTCTTTTTAATGATAAAAAAATGATCCATATTGCTACTCTTGAAAATAGGTTAATCTGAAACAATTGAAAATTGTAAACACTCGCAGTTAGACCAAATTAAAACTAAAATATTTCGTAAAGTTTGAGTCTGAACATGGTCTCCATTGTATTAGAAATACCGAAACATGTGCCTTCGAAACAGACATTTTTCTACTTTTCGAAAGATTTGAGTTTTAATTGGGTCCGACTGCGAGTGCTTACAATTTTCTAATTTCTATAGTTTTTCTAATGTTTCTATAGCTTTCTTTTGCAATCGGGCGTAATAGTGGAGTCGTAGTTAAGAGTATCTTGTCACACATGATCTGGTCGGTTTTCTTCTCTTGGATTTGTAATGCGTGGTCTGCCATTGCAGACTTCTCAGTCTGATGTAACCGACAAGTTCTTTTATGTTCCAATATCCTGATCCTAGTTACGATACTCCGTTTTGCAGTCTCAATGTACATCTTGGTCACATGAGCATGGAATCTTGTAGACTCCCGCGTTTCATAGAGGGTCACTGTAGTCTTTTACGCTTTTACTGAGAGCAGGATTTCTTGTATTCTTCTAATGGGTTTAAAGACGGTTTTATTGTTGTGTTTGCCCAGTAATTTTCCTATGCAGTCGGTAACGACTTTAATGCCTATCGGTACTGGTTGGATTTGTGGTTTTTTTCTTCTTGGGTGTAATTCTCGCTTTACCTCTTTTGCTGTGTATCCATTGGATTGTAAGGTGTTCTAATTATTTTTTTAGGTATCGTGGTTGGCAGATTTTTGTGGCTCGGCCTCTAAGTGTTTTGATTATATCTCACTTTTGTTTTGCGTGATGGTTGGATTCATTGTGTAGGTATCAGTCCGTGTGTGTGGGTTTTCTGTAAACCTTGTAGCCCGGTATCCCATTGCTTTGACGTAGCACCTAGGCATCCAAGAAAGCGAGTTGTCTATCCTTCTCCGATTCTTGTGGCCCTGCCTCTAAGTGTCTCCATTATCCCTCCCTTTTGTTTCGAGTGATGGTTTGACCTTCTTTGTATAAGGTGTCAACCCGTGTGTGTGGGTTTTCTGTAAACCTAGTGACCCATTGTTCTGACGTAGTTCCAAAACATCTAAGAAAGTGATCTGTCCATCATTCTCCGATGTTGGGGTGGACTACATATCTACGTATCATGGACACGCTAAAACCGAGGTTTTTGAGTATATTACCACCAACGACGCCGTATTAACGTAATTTAGGCCAAACTTCGAATTTTGTACAGTTCCGAAGTTTTTGTTTATTTAAAATCTTATTTACTAAAATTTTAGGGTTTCGTGAATTAGGAAGATGCCATATTACATATTATGTATATCCTGCCTCTGTTAGACTTTAAATAATCTCTCCAACCTTTCTACTCAGAAAACCACCAAAATGTTTAGAATATCCCTTCTTAAGAATGTGAAATTTATTCAAAGCGTTGTCGCTTTATTGCAAAATCTCGGAAACTAATTTATGCTCATGATTTGTTCTTCTGGACTAATCTTCCTTGTTGTAAGCTGTCACATAATGCAAGACGGGGCTCACTCAACCTATCATCTATTTAGTTATTTGTTATTTCATAAGAACCATTAAGAAACGATTTGAACAAAATTTTCAATTTAATAATCCTACTATGAAATATGGCAAATTTAAATGTTAAGTCGAGAGAACGTCTGCTAAGAGTTAAAAGATTTCTAATACTCTAAAAATATACATCATGCTGTATCATTAGAAACAATGAGAGTACCTACATATTGGTAAAAACATCGAATTGAAATTGCGCTGAAATGTACGGAATGCGAATCGACATGAATTATTATCAGATTATCACGATTTATTTATTTTAAATATCTTGAAGACTCGTGGAACTCGCACAAACGAGCGCAAGCTCTGAAAATTTTCCTAGAAAACTTTTCGTGCCGTAGAATTTTCAGTTTACTTTAACCATGTTATCTAATTGGTTCGATGTTTATTTAACGTTGATTTAGTTTGCTCTTAAGTTTTTAAAAATTTCGCTTCAATATTGGAAAACGTATCACCACCATACTTCTTCAGATTTTTTGGTCACGAGGCTCATTTTAAAAGCTTTAACATCTGTAGATTTCCTGAAATACCTTTTCTTCATAAAGTGCAGTGCTGCGTTAAATTAATAAAATATGGCTTTTCTTACGAATAAGTAAAAACCCTCGTTATTCATTCAAAAACGTGTTATTCCTCATTTTTTTGTTTAAAATGCCGCGATGAAACTGAATGGAAGGCTGACAAAAAGGTTTCATTAATGAAGTAAAAAAAAAGTTCACAAAAGAATTGCTGATTTTAATAATTTTGCCAAACTTTGCACTAAAGGAAAAGTTATTTCTTTTTAATATTTTTGTATTACCAACTAATAAATTGCCTTCCGTGGTGTTGGAGTCGATCTTGATAACGTCTCCTACAGAAAGTGGTTTTCAAAAGACCACGGGGAAGACGATCGACGAAATTTGTTAAAGCCTCTCTTCTCTTTATAAGCGTAAAAACTTCTCTCTATCTCGATCAGCGCGAATTCTTTTAGTTAATTAATTAAAGCTAATGGTGATTTTTCTTATACAACGATAAGGATGTTATTAATTCGGGTTTAATTTTAGTAATTTTTTGGACAAAATTATTTCATAAACGGCACAGAAAAACAAATATAATCGTAAAAAATTTGTCTATCAGTCTATCGACTTTCGCTTTCTTCGCCAACTTTGCGAATTGACAATACCGAATGTTTCCTAATTATTTAAGTGAAGTTTACTGTAAGTTAATGAAGAAAGTCGACGAGAATTTTCAATTAGGTCGAGCTTTGGGTTGATTAGCAATGTTACGGCGAAAATTAACTCTATTAATCGTTTACCAAACGTCCAAAACATATATTCAATTTGTACATTTTTCTTAATAATTGTTTTAATTGCAAACTTATATAACTTTTACTTCATCGTCAGTTGTTGTTAAACTAATAATAAATTAACGTTTTCTCGGCGCACAAAAGTTTTTCTCTTTTAATTATCGTTTCTTTACAACTGATTTCTAATATTGCAACCTGTAAACTCGATTTTTTTTGCTTTTCTTACTATACTGAAAGCTAATAACTTCGAGTTGAAAGGAAAAAGTGGCACTTAAGAAATTTCGTGACATCGGAAAAGAAGTGTAGCGTGATTTTCATAATTTGGACCACTGATATTTAATAGAAGTAGTCCATGTTTTTATTTTTTTGTCAAATAGTGATATTTTGTTCCACTCTTTTTTTGAAGAGCCCAACAACGAGTAAAGCGTAATAGGGAAAATCTTTTTAGAGGGTGGTTGAAAACGAAGTTATGTGATCGAGCTGTAAGCGGTTGCCATCTTTTCTCTACAGATTACGAAAAATGAGCGAGCCGTTTAAATCTGCTCAATTTATGAAAATTTTTGTCAAACTTTTTAAGCTTCGAATGTGCGAGTTGGTTTATTTTCTTTTTTCTATTTAAAACGTTCAAGGTACAAGTTCATTAAACAGATTAGTTAAACGAGTAAACTGCATTCAACTTGAGCGTCTTTAAGTTTACCTAAATAATCGATTCGGGAATCAAGAAACGGGTCATTTTCTAAAGTGGCATTTAAGGCGCTTTAAATATGTATGTAGTTTAACCCTTACATTTACTCCTTTAATCTTAATTCATTTTAGAGCGTGGGATCGATTACCCATAAACAAAAATAACATTTATACTCTGCGTATTAATAAACAATAATTTAAGCTTCACTTTTTTAAAAATATTTTATGGAAATTAAGGCTGGAGAATTATAGGTTAGAATTCTTACGTCGTCCTGAACAGCTTTAATACTCAACAGATACAACTGAGGTTTTTGTAAGGTCTAGCCAAACAGCTTGTCTATGGCTTGACATATTTTTAAATCCAAAAAAAGTATTAGAAAGTAACAAAAAAAATTATTTCCGAAAAGTGGCAAATTACAGTCAGTTTAAATTGATTGTTTTCTGTTGCGTATAAATACTTAGAACGATATAAAATATGTCAAGCCATAGAGGATATGATATAGAACATATCTATAATAATTGATTTAAAAGAAAATGTGTTTCCTATGCCCTGAGGACGACGTAAGATTTTCTCCATAAGCCCAATGTTAATTAAGCTTCTCAAAAATTCTAATTGATGTCGCCACCCAGCCGTCGCTGCGATTCATAAACGTAGATAAATATTAGTATAGGTAATGATAAGTTTGACCTGGAACAAATTGCAAGAAACAGATTTTTCGCGGTAACTTGTTCAGAATTTTACGCTGATTACGACCATATAAAGTCTATGCCAAAAATATGATGGAAAATGGCAAAATTTTGGCATATAATGTCACTATTTTTCGAGGTTATGATACAAAATACGGCTAAATGACGAGTAACCAAGACAGTTAAATGATACACACATCCAAAAATTAAATGTACGAGACGCTACTGAAAATGTTAGTTGGGTTGCATAAATATTTTTATGCACCATAACCTATAATTCTCCAGCCTTAAAGTAAAATTTTTGGCTCCTTTTGAGTTGGAAGAGAGGTGGTATTTTGAAAATGTATTCAATTAGTGATGAGTATGCGTTTTATCCTTTTTTAATCTTCAGGAGGTGCAAGCAAATAAGGAAACGTCGTATTTTCGCGAGCACATTCTAGTTGAGGAAGCATCGATGACGATTTATACTTTGCAGCTGTGTTTTTTCGCTTCTAATTTGCAGAAATATTCTAACTAAAATTTACTTAAATAGAGTGTTAAACATTCGTAACTCTTAAGTATCTAATTAATTGGCTGTTAAAAGTTCTGTACTCGGTCGCGAACGAAAGCTTTAACTTTGCCAAGTCGAGCCATTTTTGTTGTGTTTTTTGGTAGGCACTCCCAAACACATAGACCGATACCTAGGAAACATTATACCACTTGAATTGTTCCAGAGGTTCTTTAGGTTTTTATTTAAAGGTGCTTTACATACCTATTATAGTCTATATTGGCAGCGTAATACAAGGACACGCACTTAAATTACCACAAGACTTTCCGCCTATAGCTTGAACACTATCAGACACTACACACTTTTTGAGAAAAGTGTTTCTATATAAAACTAAACTACATCAAATTTCCTACAAATTATATCTGTCAGATTTTTTCTTCAGACAAACGGTTTAGGCGCTAGAGCGCATTGAAATTGAGAAAAATTCCAAAATTTGACAGAACAATTGTTTTTTTAGTTTATCGCTTATAACTCGAAAACTAAACACTTTGTGAGAAAAGTGCTTGTATATAAAACTACACTACATTAAATTTCCTACCAATTATATCTGTTAGATTTCTTCTTCAGACAAAGGTTTGGGCGCTAGAGCGCGTTGAATTTGAGAAAAATTCCAAAACTGGTCAGAAAAATCGTTTTGGTTTTGTTTATCGCTTATAACTCAAAAACTAAGCACTTTTTGAGAAAACTGTTTGTATATTTATAAAACTACACTACATTAAATTTTCTACAAATTATGTGTTAGATTTCTTCTTCAGACAAAGGTTTAGGCGCTAGAGCGCGTTGTATTCGAGAAAAATTTCAAAATTGGTCCAAACAATTATTTCGGTTTTGTTTATCGCTTATAACTCAAAAACTAAGCACTTTTTGAGAATAGTGTTTCTATATAAAACTACGCTACATTAAATTTCCTACAAATTATATTAGTTAGATTTTTTCTTCAGATAAACGGTTTAGGCGCTAGAGCCCGTTGAAATTGAGAAAAATTCCAAATTAAACAGAACAATTGTTTTTTTAGTTTATCGCTTATAACTCGAAAACTAAGCATTTTGGGAAAAAGTATTTTTATATAAAACTACGCTACATTAAATTTCCTACAAATTATATCGATTAGATTTTTTTTCAGGCAAACGGTTTAAGCGCTAGAGCGCGTTGAATTTAAGAAAAATTCCAAAGTTGGTCTGAACAATCGTTTTTTGTAGTTTATCGCTTATGACTCGAAAACTAAGCACTTTTTGAGAAAAGTATTTTTATATGAAACTACACTATTACATCAAATTTCCTACAAATTGTATCTGTTAGGTTTTTTCTTCAGACAAAGGGCTTACGCGATAGAGTGCTTTCAATTTGACAAGAATTCCAAAATCGGTCAGAAAAACCGTTGTTTTTAGTTTACGCTTATAACTCGTAAACTAAGCACTTTATGAGAAAAGTGTTCCTTTCAATAGTAAAGTACAATACATTTCTTGTAAATTGTGTCGATTATGACAGACGAACGGTTTAGATGTTGTGTAGCGTTTATAGTGGCAGACGGCTATGAAACTGAAGAAAGCTTGTGCCGGGCGGTTCCCTACACCTACAATTTAATGCGCTCTAGCACCAACCGCTTGTTTGTCTTTCATAATCAACACAACTTGTAGGAAATTTATTGTACTTTATATTTGAATAAGAATACTTTTCTCATAAAGTGTTTAACTTTCGAGTTAGAAGCGATAAACTAAGAAAAAACAGTTTTTTTACCGATTTTGTAATTTTTGTCAAATTGAACGCACTCTAACGCCTAAGCCCTTTGTCTGAAGAAAAAAACCTAACAGATGTAATTTGTAGGAAATTGGATGTAGTAGTTTAGCTTTAAACTACCCTCTGAAATAATTGAAGTGGTAATTTCCTAGCTCCAGGTCTAACAGTTTACTATGAACAAACTTAAAGAACCTTATACTTGGTTAATTTATTTCAAAGTACTTTGATGTTGTTTAATCATTTTTGAATTTCTTTAAAAAAATGTTTTATTTCTTAACGATTTTCCTAATGTCCAAAAATTGGTTGATATGAAATGAGATTAATAGAATTTAAACTCTGCTTGCGAGACCATCCCCAATATATTTTCCGGAAAATCAGTATTACAGTATCTAGGGCAGTGCTGGGATATTTGAGATTAAGCTCGACTTCAAGCTGAGTGATGAGTGATGTATGGATTCTCTGAGTTTCGCTTGAAAGCGTAACTGATGTGTTTTGTACTAGTGGAAGCCTTTGGGACAAACATCACCAATCAACATTAAAAATTTGTTAATAAAAGTAAAAATTTCGTAAATGAAATAAATTTAAATTCCTACGAGTATACCTTTTATACCATTTTCAATTCATTTTTACAAAAAATGACTTTATTTGATTTAAAGGCGTCTAATATTTTTTTTAAACATTACAAAAATTAATTGAGAGGTAGAAAAAAATAAATAATTTTTAAAAGTGGCGCAAATGCGTTATTTAAAAAATGTAACGCATTTCACAGCCGTGAAAAGTTGAGAATAGGTATATCAGAAATTCTGTGCCGTCGTAGGAGGCGTATTAGACACTTTTACACAAAGTGTGTGCATGATAATTGACTTTTATATGTTTAGTTAATAGACGTTGCAAGTTTCAAGTCTCTAGCTCAATTAGTATTTGTACTGTAGCTGTTAACGTGGTTTAAAGTTTTGTCGGAGAAACGTTAAATACGAAAATCAAACAACGAGCTCATATTACATTGCTCGTTAAACTAAAGAAAACTCTTACGGAAACCTTTAGTTTGTTATGAAGTGAAGTTTATGTAGAAGACTAACATTTCTCGATCTCGAGTTTTTGATAGGCTAAACGATTTTGTGATGGAAGAGACAACGTGGAGGACGATAAGCGTACAGACCACCCCTCCACATCAAAAAGAGATGCAAAAATGTTAATCGTCAAGAACTGTGGTCAAATGGCTGGATCTTGCACCAAGACATCAATAAACGTATGACGATAAACGATTTTGGAATGATAGAAGAGGTGATCAAACAAACTGCCAGAAAGCCTGTTTTGAACAGAGGCAGTGGCTTATGGAGCAATGTGTTCAAACTAATTATTTAATAGCCAAACCTTGTATATCGTATACTACAGTATTTAGAATGAATAAGGAGAACCCAGGAAAAACTGTCACAGTGTCTCAGTTCAGTAATAAAATACTTTTCCATATAATGCCGTCTTTTTTCGGCCTCTGTATACATCTAACCGTGATAAATTTTTTTTCGCTTGTAAAAACATCACGATCTGTTTGATTTCAATAAAAAAGTTTCCAAACAAAAAATTTGATAAGAGAAAAAAATATTTTGCGGTTTGTAAAAGGGATAATTCTCTCATAAATCAAACGAAATGTTCAATACTCAGTCCTCAGTGTAAGAACAAGAACGTTATTCTGTGCGCCGCCTACACGATTAACGCTGCGAAAGTGCCAGAATTTGTTATTAACTACCATTGGCTATTTTTCACCGAGACAAATTTATCTACTTACAATGTCTTACACAAAAAGAAACATCGTTTATGAGGAAAAAGTTAAGTAGTCACTTCAATTGTAATTTTTCATCTCGACTCGATAAGGGAGCCGGCACTCGAATATTGAAGAAAAATAAATTAGGCGACTGACAATGTGAAAAAATGCGATGAAATGACTACTAAAAAAACAGTCATTACTGTTACACGTCTCGTAAAAGGATGTAAGGCAAAAGAGAGAGGTCTTCACTAAAATGAAATTATTGGGTAGTAAAGGAGGAGGTTTTTGTGTGTTTTGTACAAGTCGTCTTCAACTGACGTCTTGAAAATTAAACTTCCCCTTTTTCGCTTTTTCTAATATAAAAAGTGCTTTGTTTTTAAGTTTATTGAAAAAGTTCTTGACGGATTAACTTTAAATTTGTTTATTTTACGTAAACTACAAAAGAGGCCGTGTAATATTTTTATTGAACAAAATTTGTATTTTTTATACGAAATGAAAATTTTCTTGTTAACCTCCGAGCTTGAAGGCTTTACACCGCACAGGTGTTGTGCGGTTTTAAAAATTGCCTTCTCCTAGTAGAAAGGAGGCCTTGTTTCATTTTCGCTTCTCAATAATTAAAATGTTTTCTTCCATTTACATTAACAACGCTTATAGGCCAGATCCGGAGCCTTCAGCTATAATTTGATTGATATAACATGATAACATTTATTAATTTGCTACGAAAGGAAGTAAACAAAACCTTTTTTGTATTTTCTCAAAATAGGAAGAATAAATTTTCTCCAAGTTAATAAAACGTTCCCAACAATTGTTTTCGTGTTTACCATTTACTTTATTTTCATTAAATAAATATTCGATTTAGTATAACGACGCGCTGTATTTAACGTTGCAATGGTGCAATTTAAGTTGTGAAAACGGCGGAAACTCGGATGGAAACAGTAGTTGTAAGTTGTACTAAGTTCTGAATATGGTAATGTTCATGCACATACATTTAACATTTTTATTATGCAGTTTGTGTGCTTTACGTAGTAATACATCGTATAGTATTTTAGATTTTCCATCTTTTGTGCGTCTTCGTCTGCGTTTGTAGTAAACATACAATTAGTTCACTAACTTACTGCAGAGATTAATTAAACGTATAATAATCCAGTCAAAATAGACATTCAACTTTGGAAAAACTTGCTTATAACTGTAAATTGACATAAACTTTAAATACATTATTATAAATAAAAGGTCAAGTCCTCATCGATCCCTCTTCTGCTAATAAGCACTTTATTCAAAGTCAAAGGTCGAAGAATCGGTTTTCGCAAATATCCTAATATTAGTCCAGTCAAATTAGACAAAAAATCCAGGAGTTTTGAAAATTTGTATGGCTGTTCGTTAGAGTCTGCAGTACAACATACTAAAAGTTCCGGAGAATGGGAGCGAGTGGGCGGAGGTGAAGTTGTTAAAGGTAACTTTTTGTTCTTTTTTGTAAATAACTCATCTTCTATAGATTGTACGTTGATGAAGGTTATTTAAAAAATTATAGAAAACATTATTAGCTACAAGATTGGTTATATGCGTTTTTGTTATAAGTTTAACCGTTTTAAAGATATAGCTTGGAGAAAGAGCTACAGTGAATTTATTTACGAGATCACGCTGTATAAACTGCAGAGTAAGACTAGTAAGTTTCATGAAAAAGTTCAGCCACCAAAGTTATCCACTCATGGATAAACTACATCTTTATTGTATGCTATGTGGTATAGTAAACCTTTATCGTACCTCCAAGTTGAGAATAAGGAGCTTCTGAAGTACAATAGGCGAATACGATATACCCAATGCAGCTTTTGTTTTCAGAATTTTTTATTTACATCTTCATTCTACCTCTTCCAGTGCCGGATTATCCATGAGTGGATAACTTTGGTGGCTGATTCCTACTCCTCGCTATATCTCGAAAAAGGTTCAACATATGGAAAAAATCCATATAACCAATCTTGTAGCTAATAATGCTTTCTATAACCCTCATTAACGTACGATCTATAGGAGGCGAGTTATTGTTTATTAGGAGGCATTTGTGAAAAACCGATGTTTCAACCTCTGACTTTGAATAATATTAATTTTTAGAAGAAGTAGAGTCGACTGGTACTTTTGACATTTCATTTATAATGTATTTAAGGTCTGTACCAGTTTTCACTTCTGAAATTTCAACTTTTTTTTGTCTATTTTGAATGAACTATAAACGTTATTCGTACCACGTAGATTTAAATTGTTTCTAAATTTTAATATCTGTATCTGGTTGTACGTTAATGGTACGTAAGGGTACTTATACTGTAGTACAATCTACAATCACTTGTTTTGTGATAATCGTGGTTTCCGATGCTCGTCGTGTACGCTATTAGCGATAATGTTGTGAACAACCGTTTTAAACTAACTTTACAAATTATTATTAGTTCGCATGAACCTCTTGGTTAATATTATCGAAACGGTGTTTCAAAATGTTATTTGGAAGGAAAACTTTAGTCTAAAAATTATCCCGGTGTGTTGTAGTCGGGTAATATTATAATTACAAATTTTGTTAATTAAATAACAAACTGACGACTAAACTACGTTAATTTTAGCCAGACCTAGGCGATATTTTAAAAAATCCATATTTATTTTAATAATGATATATGTATTGAATAAAATTCCCAGCTAGTTTTCAGTATAAATAATGATGCAGCACTTGTATTTTATTGTTTATTATTTTTCTAGTAGCGTGTTTCGCTCTTTTTGGAGATTTTTTCTAACCCATTCCAATACTTTACAGCAAAAGAAACTCTGGTTTACTGAGTTTCGTAGTTTTCAACAATTAGTTGACTTTAAAAAAATGAAGTAGGTACTAGTAATTCTTAACAATTTATGTAAAATTGCAATATTTACTTAAATATTCATATTGGAACCTTTTGGCCTTAACAAGAATTGAAGCACATATAATTAGCTATGTTTAGTATCATCAAAATATTTTTAGGGGTAGTATTTTAGAAGTTATATTAACCCCTACTTATTAGAAACATATACAATCAAGTCTCTGCCTAAACTCGGGTTTCTGGATCTTGTGACCTAATAATAATTGAAGATAATTTAAATACCTATAATCTGTATTTGAATAAAGTTTTCGTAAAGTATTAGTAGTTTCCGACTTATAATGACCCATTCAAAATAAAACAAAATATAAAAATAGTTTGTGTTTTAATACAGGGTGTTAATTAAGTAAGTACACACACTTTAAGGAATTAATATTTGATTCATTTTAAGCTAAAAAGTCTTTATAGGTTTTATGCGTTTTATGCGTCATTATGGGCACCGCGGACCTCCTCGCTATTACTAGTGTTTCTATCGTCGAGTTTGACGGCGAATAACTTTCAGCTGGAGTATCCAATAATTTTCAAATTCTAGCATAAGAAGTAGTAGGCCCTTAGCTCTGATTTTGTACGTTTTCAAATTTTTCCTTGCATTGGATTTTGTTTTATGCGTCATTATGGGCACCGCGGACCTCCTCGCTTTTACTAGTATTTCTATCGTCGAGTTTGACGGCGAATAACTTTCAGCTGGACTATACAATAATTTTCAAATTCTTGCATAAGAAGTAGTAGGCCCTTAGCTCTGATTTTGTACGTTTTCAAATTTTTCCATGCATTGGATTTTGTTTTATGCGTCATTATAGGGACCGCGGACCTCCTCGCTTTTAGTAGTAGAATTCTATCGTCGAGTTTGACGGCGAAGAACTTTCAGCTAAAGTATACAATATTTTTCAAATTATTGTACAAGAAGTAGTAAGGCCCTTTAAAATCTAATTGAAGATAGATGCCAACGTTCGGTTCCTAATAAATGCAAACATAAAATTCATTAGAATTCATATTTGCTAATGTTAATAAAAGGGATTTATTTACTTAATAGCGACCCTTGCGAGGAAGTTGGTCCTTCAATTATGACTTAATTTTACAATCTTATTTAGTTGGATTGCACTTTTCAGTTGTAATTTGCCACGTCCTAATCAAACATTACTCCAATCAATGATACCCCCTTTAAATTCGCAATAATATGGGATGGGTAATTGTATTTAAGGGTGTTCGAATTGAGTACTGAAAATCTCAATTTTTTGCCAGCTAATACTTTTTGTATTTCTTCTAATATACGAAAATTACACTCTCTGTACACATTTTACGTCCATTCATTTAATTAAAAATACAATGCATTAAAATAATCAACTTTCATTATTTGTGTAGAATTAAAACTTATTATAAACGACAACTTTGACTACACATACGGCAAAGCAGGTGTTGAAACGATAAGCTCGTCACTTCTTATCGGATAGTTTCAACTCGTACCTCGACACATTTTAGTTTCTTTTCAATTTAGTTCGGTTTACGGTAACGACGCGAGTGGAGTGTTGTGAAAATCGTCGTATTTTGGGGGTTAAAACACCCTAGAAACTTTCAACTATGTGTTTTAGAAAATATCGCGAAGACTGATGAGTCCAGAAAATTTGGTTTCTTAAAGGTAATTTTAGAATTTCTTATTAGTACGTACCTGGTTATTTTTGCTTCGTTGGTAAGCACATATTGTCAAACATGGCCGTGGAAAGATTTTTGTTTATTTGGTTCCGAATAGTATAGTGGGTACACAATTTATTTCTATTTTCTTGAATATTTAGAAAATGAAGAAGGTAAATCTAAATCTCGCAAAATTTTATATTTTGGCTATTTTCAGCTTTGAAATTTGAACACGACGCTTTTATGTAAAAGCCTATTGTATAAGCGCTTCTCGACACACGTTTACAATTTTTTTTAGTTTATTTTCGTACCTATCTATCTATCAGATTTTAACACCCCGTAACTAGAAAACAGAGCCGTTGCGGACCCATGTTTATATAAACTTTTTATGCAACTCTTATTTTGATTTTTTAATTTTGTGACCTTAATAAGAAGTATCTGTTTATGTTTTGATTTTAGGATTTGGGGTCACAAGGTGACAAAGTTAATGTGTGACAAAGTGTGAGGGTAGTAGTTATTGGAGTATTACTTTTTGGAGATTTTTCTACAACATTTTCATATAATTATTGGTTAGTCAGTTTAAGAAAATACAAAACCAGATGTTTCGCCCTTTGGCCCTACTGACATTTCAGGCTGCGTCAATATGGTTTCTTTTAAAAGTTTTGAATTTAAAATCTTTCGTTATTACTACTTATACCATTTGGTCTTTAATTATTCTCAAATTCATTGCTTTTTTAAAACTTAATTAGTTTTTAATTAATTTCGTAATGTTTTAAAAGAAACCACCTTGAAGAAGCATGAAATTTCAGTAGGGCAAATCGTTTGGAACTCTCAATGTTGAAAAGTCTCCAGAAAGTAAACTCGAATAAAAAACTGCAATGAAAAAATCTTCAAGAAGTTGTAGTAGTTATTGAATTATAGTAATATATTTGAATTTCTCGGATTTTTCTGATTTCGGCACACATTGTTGGCTACATCACAAGTAATTAAATTGTTTCTTTCCTCTTTTATTTGAGCGGAATCTGAGTTAGGTCGGATCATAAATAAAATCTCTTCACCAGTTCTAGTTGGTTAGTCCACCTCCATCATGACACATGGCCCCGAGGGCCCAAAAACCAATAACGTGCACATGCGAATCTTTAGGCATTTTAATACATTGTTTTACTAGGTGAAAGCTAAGAAAAAGTTTAGCTTTAGGCGAATACTAGCCTGTGTTCCGATAATGGGCATTTCGGGGATGCCACAGTTTGGGTAAGTTAAAAAACAACATTTCTTCAATTTATTCAAATCGTATTTTCGTAAAATGTTCCAAAATCATTGTTACCAATTTTAATCAAATACAAGCAGTTTTGTTACATAGAAAAAAACAATTGCAGCTGAGCAGAATTTATAAAACATTTAACTCTTTGAACCCTTATAAGCTGTAAGAATGCTATTGTGGCCCCTTTAAAACGTACGAAATCTACGTTATTTCTCAATTAACTTATGTACCGGACGCGTAGTGATGGCTGTTTTTTCACCCAAAGAGAGCAATTCCTATTTGGATCACGTTAAGGTACTTTGTTTACACTTTAAACGACTTTTTTTTATAAAACCGTAGAAATAAAAACTAGAGTGTAATTAAAGAGTATAAAAGAGTGTATTAAAAAGTCAGAGAACATAAAGTACCCTGCAGTATCTCCAGCTCTTATAGCAACTCCAACATAAAGCTTTTTCAAACTTTTAGTTGAAGATATTATTGATTTAACGTCATAAAAGTTCCTTCCAGTGAATTAGTTTTAATGCATTTCTCAAAACCGATTCGGATGAATATTCTTAAAATGAAAATTTCTAATCTTCTTATTATACACGAATGTGTAGTTATCTATTCTCAAAATATAGTAAATTGCAATAAAACAGTTACATAGTAATTGGCGAAAAGTTGTTTAACTTGATTGGATGGAAAGAATTATAGAATCGTTCACTTCGACTCACTGTATAGTTATATATTATTTCTTATCAGTAGATACCTACTTTCGTTTTAGCACGGAAAAGCTTAAAATTTTCATTTTACGATATTGACTTGCTGCAAAAGGAAACTAAAGAAGTTTAAATCCTACCACTTTGAAACTAAAGGAATTG
The DNA here is from genome assembly GCA_950108345.1 of Malthinus flaveolus. Classification (NCBI taxonomy): domain Eukaryota; kingdom Metazoa; phylum Arthropoda; class Insecta; order Coleoptera; family Cantharidae; genus Malthinus; species Malthinus flaveolus. The sequence continues at coordinate 72,524,093 of OX467285.1, forward strand.
GATTGAACTCGTTGTGCTATTTTCATTCTTTTATCGGTTGTATTATTGCTTATACTTTAATAAGTTAAAATAATGAAGACGATGTTTCAAATAACGATTGTCAGCGCATTTTTAACGCTGTTTCGTCTTTAGGGAGCAGCAGTTAGGGAATTGTTTCATTTAGATGCATTTTACTCAATTATCGTTCTTTAAAAACGTTTTCGAATTTGAATATTAACTTTTAACCGCTTCTTGCTAATAGTGTAGTGCACAGCCGCATCAAAGTAGTTTATAAATAAAACTGGAACCTCTTTCAAATTATTACTTACCTTCTGGGATTCCAAAATCCCGTCAAGAAACTTTACCTTTTTTAGTCAATCTAATTTTTTACCCAGAAGGGCTAATTGTTTAGTAAAGGCAGTTTTATACTTTTTAAAAGTAGACTTAATTTTCTAAAACTTGAGATTGGAATGGGCTTTGTATACCTAATAATGTCCGAGATACATCCGTACAAAAGTTTTCAAATCCGGAAAGCTAAAATTCTCAAATAAATCGTGTACATTTTTGCAAACTTTTGTACACTTGTATCTCGGATACCGTTAGGTCTTAAGAGACCATTCTGGTTTCAAATTGTAGAAAATTTAGTCTACTTTTAAAAATTATAAAACTTCCTTTGCCAAAAATTTAGTCCTTCTAGGTCAAAATTGACAAAAACTGATAAAGAAAGAATTTTGCGTATACACCCGTACTGGACGACATTTTAACGACCATCTGAGTTTTGTACCCAAGAAATTAAGGAATCATTTGAAAAAGGTTCAAGCTTTTAATCTCGAAGTGAAAACAGAAATCACAATTTAATACCCCCGTGCACTCCACTATAATCTTTAATTTGCTTTTGTGGACGATTGGCTACGTAAGCAAATTTGTACCTTGGGGGAACGCTTTACAGAATTACTTAAAAAGAAGCAATTTGTTATAGTTACAAAAAGCTTTCCGACAACTAAACTGCCATCTTTTTTAATTTGGTTAGTTTCGTCGTTAAATTTTTAAATTCCTTAATTACGGTACGGCAAAAAGTAATTAAATTTTATGAGAATCTTTATCTCTCCTTAAGGACACGAACTTGTAATGTATTAGATTATTAGGTGGTATCAGCCCATTTACTAACCTACTAACAACCCTTATTTGTAACAAAATTAGTTTTCCCGATAATATAGACTAGATGGGATAGCACATACACTTAACTGCTCTTCGTTGAGAAAATATTTAAAACTTTTCAATTAAATTTAACTTCAACATGTAAAAAAGCGTAATTTTGATTTAATGGGGCTTTTTCAGCATCTTTACGTCGAGTTTGAAGCTTTTCACTTCCAAGTTTTCTCTTTACATTTATAATCGCATTCATTCCCTTTAGCTTTGAAACACATTCTTTTACGATAGTTTTTATGGTTGCCCATCTGTACTTTTTGTATAACTTTTTTTTCAAACTTCAAAGTTCATTTTTCGTGAAATTTAATTCAATTAGAGTCATTAGCGTTGGGTTTGCTAATGCTTATCATCGCTAAAAAATCTAAATTTAAATTTATACTTTCGTTAATATACTAGTTAGTGACGATATGTAATTCTGAATGACGTGCGAGCATCCGAAGTATGGCGTAAACTAAAAGGAAAATGACACAACTAAAGTTAGTTTAATACGAAATGGATGTGAAAAAGTATGGACGTAAACAATAATAATCGTTCTTTATTTATCTAGTGACGTCATTGATGAAAAGTCAAATTTGACGGAATCGAGTTATTTGTTTGATGTTTACACAGGGTGGTCTTTAAAGATCGGGTTACAGTACAGTAGCACATAGCGTCAAAATGTTTCTCCGAAGAGATGCACGGTGTCGAAAAGTATAATTGTTTCGCCGTTAATGTATGTATTTGGAAGTCTTAAGCTGTGGATTGTTAGGATTGAATTCGGCGCAGTTGGGCAGACTGTCGGACTGCTGTCAGATAGAAACTCGGACTGTAAGTGCGATAAAACTCTATGAAATTTTGCAGAAGTTGCCTGCAATACTGTATAAAGGTACGGACAAAGTGCAGGCTGATTCAGATTTAGATTCCGATTCTGAAAGTCGGCGCATGCTGTGTCGGAATCAGATTAGCAGGTGGTGGTTATAGCTGTCAATATTGGCCGAAAGTTAATTACAATTACGGAGCCATCTGAAGACACGGTGTTTTTATTAGTTGCGACTGAAAATGTTGAATTAAAATTAAAGAAAAGTACCTAGAACTTCATGAAATTAACCAATTACGATATAAATTTGGTAAATATCATCACCTTTTTCCCCAATTAAAAAAGGATAGAGAACGATTTTTTGAATATTTGTCCCAAATTTGGGGCTTTAGTAACACTTTTGCAATTTGTGCTTCTGCATTCATTTTTAAACTACACCATGTGTACGCCGATTTCAAACTGAATCGGAAACCAGAATGAATAATTCATTCCGGTAAAGTATCTGACTCGGACACCTGCGCGCTTATTCAGTTTCCTGCTTCAACTATGTCCACTCCCATTGTACAACACAGTTGAATTCTCGCGCCGATTTTCTGAATCTGAATCTGAATCTGAATCGGCCTGCACTCTGTCCGTACCTTAATAGTCCAGTCATTATTAACATTTGAAAATGCAAGTGAACCGAGAAAGCTGATTTTTGGATATATTGTAGAGACGGCTCAAAAAAGCTTAAAGCTGGAGAATTATAGGTTAGAATTCTTACGTCGTCGTGAACAGCTTTAATACTCAACAGATACAACTAAGGTTTTTGTAGGGTCTAGTCAAACAGCTTGTCTTGACATATTTTTAAATCCAAAAAAAGTATTAGAAACTAACAAAAAAATTTTTTTCCGAAAAGTGGCAAATTACAGTCACATTAAATTGATTGTTTTCTGCTGCGTATAAATACTTAGAACGATATAAAATATGCCATGTCATAGAGGATATGATATAGAACATATCTATAAATAATAGTTGATTTAAAAGAAAATGTGTTTCCTATGTCCTGAGGACGACGTAAGATTTTCCCCATAAGCCCAATGTTAATTAACCCAGCCGTCGCTGCGATTCATAAACGTAGATAAATATTAGTACAGGTAATGATTAGTTTGACCTGGAACAAATTGCAAGAAATAGATTTTTCGCGGTAACTTGTTCAGAATTTTACGCTGATTACGACCATATAAAGTATATGCCAAAAAGATGAAGCAAAATGACAAAATTTTGGCATATAATGTCACTATTTTTCGAGGTTATGATACAGAATACGCCTGAATGACGAGTAACCAAGACAGTTAAATGATACTCACCTCCAAAAATTAAATGTAAGAGACGCTACTGAAAATGTTAGTTGGGTTGAATAATACATTTATGCACCATAACCTATAATTCTTCAGCCTTAACTTCAAATTTTCGACCAAGATTTCCTATGAGCTTTTGCCGCCATCTTAAAAAAAGGGTCAAATTTGGTTTTTTCTCGATAACTCGGCTCTACTTCACGATACGAAAATTGTGCTCATGTACTTTTTTGTTGCTTTTTTTACGCTCTATAATTAAGGTTACATAAATTTTTCACCTACCGTTGATCGTTGTTGAGATATCGAGCGCGAAAGTGAAAAATTGAGAGATCGAGATTCCTTTTTTTCAGTTTTCTTCTTTCTGTTGATAGAAAGATAGCATTGGAGATAGTGAAAAAATGTGTGGAAGCTTTTTTATAGTAAATTTAATAAACTATGGTTTTTATCTAAACCACTTCTTCGATATCATTAATAGTTCCTGCGATATAAGCGAAAAACTAAAAAAGTGTACCTTTTTTCCAAGATGGCGGTCCAAGCGCAATAGTTATCGATAGAGCACTTTAGTAGGTCTATCAGGAAGCCATAATGAGCTTCTATACCAAAATCCAGATTCTTACCGGTTAATGTTTTTATTTTTTTTTTAATTTGACCGGACTACAAGCTAATATTATGAAATCGAAACTTCGCGCGGACTTGCTGACTTTGCGGCGTGCTACGAGACGTAATTTTTCTCTAAAAACATAAACAAAACACATTGCAGGTATTAAAATACTCTACAAGTTTGATTTCAAACACTTGTTCGATATCTATCATCAGAAAGAAAAAAACTGAAAAACAAATCTCGATCCCTTAATTTTTAATTTTCGCGCTCGATATCTCAACAACGATCAACGGTAGGTTAAAATTCATATAACCCCAATTGTAGAGCGTAAAAAAGCAACAAAAAAGTACATGAGCACAATTTTCGTATCGTGAAGTAGAGCCGAGTTATCGAGAAAAAACCATTAAGCTTTTTTGAGCCCCCTCTACAACATATCAAAAAATCAGCTTTCTCGGTTCACTTGCATTTAAGCCTCATTGACACGGTGATAGTTTTCGCGATAGTTTGTGAGAGTTACTATCATGATAGCAAATCTCACCAAAATTATCATCGTGTAAATAGACTACTATCGTACTATCACTATTATGATAGTTACTCTCAACTATCTAGTCAAGTTAGATAGTTGCGAGTAATTCTCACGATAGTTACCGACTATCTCGCTTAAACAACATCGTGTAAATTAGACTCTTTCTCTCTCTCTCTCTCTGCTATCGCTAGAAATACTATCACCGTGTATATTGAAATTAAAGTTGCTCTCACGACAGTAACTATCGTGATTTACTCTCATGATATTTACTCTCATAAAAGACTATCACCGTGTCAATGAGGCTTTACTCGCAACTATCTAGCTTGACTTGATAGTTGAGAGTAACTATCATAATAGTGATAGTGCGATAGTAGTCTATTTACACGATGATAATTTTGGTGAGATTTGCTATCATGATAGTAACTCTCACAAACTATCGCGAAAACTATCACCGTGTCAATGAGGCTTTATGTATATACCTTTTTTTCCGACGTAATGACTGGACTATAAATATGCATTGCAAGTGACTTCTAGAGTTTTATCGCACTTACTGACAGTGTACCTAAGTTCTCCAAATTCGGAAGTTCCCCGCGTTCTAATTCGTATTTCTCTCGTTTTTTTACACTAAGTAGTAGTAACTTTGGTCACGTGGTAGGCTTTTCTTTCACTGGGGTCACTGTACAGTAACCCATAAATTGTCGCTTTCTCGTACATAGTCGAGTTTTTCTACTTATTCTTTAAGAAACATCCTGTACGTGTATCCAATAAATTGCACTATTTTGTCACTTCTTTAAAAATAAGTTGGGTGTAAAAGCTTTTGGTAAAATAATGAAAGAAAAACCTATTTGGGGCTTGAAAGCTTTTGTCGCACTTTGTAGTAATATGGTTTATTATGTCCTCATTTTCTTTACAAGTTGCCGTTTTGTCGATACCGTTTATATAATAATAGTCGATGCTTGTTGTACTACAAACATGTATTTGAAAACGCGCAGTGTCGAACAACACACCCAAACTATTAATACAGAAAAATGCCCTAATAATCAAAACTTAAAAGAACGGGAGTTCGCCAGGAAGCGTACGTTTTGGAAACTTTTTTAAAAATCACATTTTAGTGCCTTTCGACTTTTTCAAGACTCATAGTACCTACGAGTATTTAGTGTCTACTACGAACAAGCAGTTGCACTTTTGCTCTACAGGGAGTTGCTTCACCCGATTTTTATACGAAATTTGATTCATTCTACTCAGCTAGCTACTCCACTGACCGATGACGCCCAATAAGGTAGAATGCCACTGGTGAGCTGAATCGACCATTTTTTCATTTATTAGAATTCAATTCCGGTAAAAATTGTGTAGTGCGCTTTATTCTCAACAGACGTTTTTGTTGCACTTCTTAGCCACCCTATATAATCTCATTATCTAAAATTATCATTTTGTACAAATAAATACAAACAAAGGCTGTCATTCCCAGAAATAATGCTTTAACAAGGGCACTCGATGGCCCACTGATATCTGAGAATCACGAACTTGTTTCTTAGAAGCTGGAGGCGAACACTAATTATGTATTTTAGTCTGAATAATTGGCTGCCTTAGCATTGTTATTAGAACGTAACACAAACTCGGTATAAAGGTATAATAATTACTCTTCCATTAATCTATACATCTATAGATACAAACAATTGCAATGAAGTAACTTTTGCACTATAAGTCAACGACAAAAGTTTCATTGCAATTATACGCCGATTTGGTTTACTGCAGCAACTATTTAAAAAGGGTGGGCTCATAGGACTAAAATCTAGAGCAGGGGTCGGCAACACATTTAAACTGGCGGGCACATTTTCGAATTTTGAAATCGCGGTGGGCACCTTCAATGTGGGGGACGGGGTGGGTTAAAAAGTTGAGCGAAAATAGCGCCACAGGCGCAAATTTTTTATTGTTCAAGGTCATACGATTAAAAATGAAGTTCAGAAATTTTAGTAACGGTTGATAGTGTCTCCAAAGAAGGTGTTTCACAACAACTAAATATGAGCTTATCTAAATTTTCAATTTTTCCGACATCTAAGATTTTCTCACTCCTCATTTTATGATTTTTGTTAAAAGCGTGTTAATTATTGTATCCTACCTTATTGTAAATATTTTTGTTAACCACCTACCCTAATCCGTAGTATTATAAAACCCTTAGTGGTACGGGCGTAAAAGAGGTGGTTAGAAGCGGGCACTTCCAAAAATCCTGGCGGGCACCAGGTTGCCGGTCCCTGATCTAGAGCCCCGACACTCTTAATTTCTTGAAAAAACATCACTGAGGTACTTATAGGAACGCATTGATGTCAAAATCGCCACCAGTTTTTCTACAAAAGCGATATACGTTCTGTACCTACCACTAGGTATTTCATTAAAATTTCAACTCGCTTTACAATAAAAAGTTGTAATTCATTTCTACTGCGGCAGTTCATGGCCGTAAAATAAAAAAATAAATTTTAATGTACGTTACGAGTACGACTACCTTTAAACCGTTTAAATTATTCAAATTAATTTTATCTACGTGTCACTTTCGCTTACCACTCAATTAAAATTTTTGTAATAGCTACAATGTAGCAACAGAAATATTCTAAATGGCTTTAACGAAACTTTCAGGAAATGCGATTCCTTTTCTCCTACCTTTTCAAATTACTTCACGATGAAGAGAGTTAAGAAGGGCCTTTATACAAGTTTTAAAAATAGTCGTATGCGTACAAAGTTGTTGGTCTTTTTAAAATGAAAACTCGAGTTAGCTCAACTTTTCGAGAATGTCTGAAGAACCCTTCGACTGGAATTAAAATATGTTTTTAGTGAAGAAAGTCAGCTTTGACTTGCATACCTACTTAGAGTAAATATTTCAAACTAGTAATTTCAAAGAATATTTACCTACGACAGTGTAGTCTGTGCTTGCATGCTAAATAATATTTTTCACTCATCCGCAAATTAGCTTTTCATCGAATACTTTCGGATGTATTTTACCTATTCGTCGTCGTGAATAGATTCGACGGTAATCTACCCCGAAGCTTTGATCATTTATAGGTACAATATTGTAAATGTTTCCCCATTTTACAGAGACTTTAGTTTGACTTTGAATACCAATAAATCTTTCAGCGTGACGTTTAATGTCTTTTTAAACAATTTTCTACTCGTATAGGTACTTTTATTGTTGTCGCGTTAGATATATTAATTTGCTGGTAATTTACTACTAATCGAGTCTTTACTCTTTTACTCATTATCAGAACGTTAGGTTTTCAACTTCAAAATTAGAGAATTATTATTTTCAGAGATAGCTTACTAACCTGAAAAAGTATAATTTAACTGTTGACGTTTTAGTATGATAAGAAACTCTAGTATACCTACCCATTTATGGGGTAATCTAATAATTCCTAATAGAGTGCAAAGTTTAAATCACTTGATCTTACTTCGGCCATTGGCCACTAGAAGGGGGAAATAAACGGCGAATTCTGGAAAAAAATATCAAAGTTTTTTTTTCTCTATAGTTTATCTATTTTGGGATGCTGAACCCGAATTTTAGCTTTGCCACCTTGCAAAAGAGATGCGTTTGGAAAAATTTGCAAAATACTGCAAAAATGATCCTTTTTGAGTTTTTAGCTTATAACCTGAAAAATACGCACTTTATGAGAAAAGCACTGCTATATTAAAATAAACTGCATCAAATTTTCTTCAAATTATATTTCTTGCATTTTTTTTTCAGACGAACGGCTTAGGCGCTACAGCGAGTTGAAGTTTGACAAAAATTACTAAATCGACTAAACAACTGTTTTCTTTTCTAGTTTCTCCATTTATAACTCTTAAACTACGCAAGTGTCCAAAATGCCCTTATCGACCACAAATAATGTACCGTTATCACTACAGAACCGTAAAGTGGTTCCTTCTACGGTAGTAGGTACCGCGACACTTCATCCCTTCCCCACCTTTCATTTTTAAGCCCCTCTCTTTTTATGACGTCACCACCAAGCTCCGTCTTGCTTCTCCCTCGCTCCGACTCTTTCTGAAGGTCTCCCCATCACTTTTTCTTAACCTTCTTCCAGGCCCGCCTCGCTTTTCCTAGGTCTCTCCATCCTTCATACGTTACTAACCTTCATGCAGGCACTTAGGTTCATTAGGTTGAAGGCTAATGTCTAGACGTTTTGAACCATGAGCTCTCTTAAATTTTGCTCATCACTTTTATACCAGCACCACTTATTTATGATTATAGGCCACTTCCTCGCCACTTTTTAGCTCACTTAATCTTCAACGTATTGTATCATTGAGCTCGCTTATGATTACACTTCTTTCACCACTTTTTAAACCAGTTTCACTTAACCTTTCTCCTTTTCCTCTATGTATAAAAAAGTGGTGGGGAGAAAAGGGAAGAACGTATGAGGAGTGGGACGGGGTTTGAGAAAAATTAAGAAAAAATTATCCTGAGATCTTGAGAAAGGGGCGGGAGTGGGAGAAGCGTGGCGGGTCTTGATGGTGACGTCACTAAAGTCGCGATATCTACTTTTGTTTGTACGCTTTATATAAACTTGATTTTGTACCTTTTCTCAAGCTACTTTTATCAAACAACGACATTGGGTAGGGACAGAGTTTTCATAAACACTCTAGGTATTGAATGTAAGTAAATTAACTTAAAAGATTAATTAAACGTGTAGATAATCAAGTAATTACTTAAATTAATTAAATATAAACTAATTGAATTAATTTAAATAAGGATATTGTAAAAATAGAGTTCACCGCGCGAAATGGTACTGTTGTTCCTATTATACACTAAACTTCAACGCGCTCTAGCACAAGACCTAAACCGTACGTCCGACGTAAAAAACTTAAAAGACATAATTTATTAAAAATTTGATGTTCTTTATTTTTGTATAGGAACACTTTTCTTTAAAAGTGCGTAGTTTCTGAGTTATAAGCGAGAAACTAGAAAAAACAGTTTTTTGACCGGTTTAGAAATGTTTTTCAAAATTTAACGCACTCTAGCCCCTAAGCAGTCCATCTGGCAAAAAAAACTAAGAAACATAATTTGTCCGAAACTTAATGCAGTTTATTTTTTATAGAAATACTTTTCTCAAAAAGTGCGTAGTTTTCAAGTAATAAGCGAAGACAAAGAGTATTTTTTCCATTTTTTCGCAATTTAAAGGACTTCAAATAAATCGAGGTTTTAAACGCGGTTTAATAACGATTTATATACGAAGTTTTATGAGTTTTGAATTATATTCTGTAGTCTTGTCTAAAAATACGAACGACAGTAGCAATAACAACCGTCTAAAATTACAAAACAGTCTTAGTTTATTTAATCACATTGATGCTTCAATAAAGTTTTAATAGTGTCCCTTTTAGGAGGGTGTACATAACTGTCTCCTATTCTCGTTATATGAAACTGAGAGATGGTTGCTATTAATCAGACATGGGATGCCGACATTAAGTTGTTTGTTCTGTAAATTGCACATTGTAGCTTGTAGCCGTTCATAATTTGCGGGAATCTCCAACTGCCTTCAAGATAAAAATATTATTTTATATTTAAAAACGCTCCTCGTAGAGCGTATAGGTATTATAATTGTACATTGTTACGCATCTTTATCAAAACATAACAAACTCAACTATAAAAGGAACGAACTACAAACAAATTTAAATGAAAATATTTTGAAGCTTATGTCTTTACAAAGGGTAACAAGTAACAATATTGTCACTAAATGAGCTGACGCGCTCTCAAAGAGAGTAGAAATGTTTCTAATCAGTTTAAAGGGGTAGTGCGTATATAAATGATTATGAATGTATGAAAGTTATGGCTTTTGAAACAACTCGATCTGATAAAATATTTATACATTTTACGAAAATAATCAAAAACTACCCTTGGTGTGAAATTGTAATTAACTTTTGCGTGCCCGACAGTCCAACTCGGGCATGTTGGGGGATGTATGGGGATGTTGAATAACTGTATAATAATCAAAAGCATGAAAAAAATTTATGTCGTCTTTTGGATGCGATTTCGTTCGAATTTTTTTGTCACAAATCGGGCAGGGAAACTGCGAATGATCCTATTTCAGTCAAACGTAAGTGAAGTGCGTACATCAGTAGGTAAGAAATCGTTCGTAATACGCATATTTGGGCGAATTATTCGCAGTTGTTCTGACGTTGGTCACATTTTGTGTGAGATTAAAACTTCCCGATTGCCTCATTGAAGCGAACACACCTTCCAATTATTTTTGGAAAAATATTTCCTTTAAAAAATCCAAAAGCGTCAAATTGCAGCTGCGCTTCAGTTTCTGACTAAAACTCTTTTCAAATTTCGCAAAGTTTCTGCAACACAGCACTCGCTTTGCCAACTGCCGAAACATCACGCACTTCAAAAAGAAACCAACAAATGGTCGATCCAGTGATGAAATTCTCCGAATTCTTTTCGTTTTGTTTCCTGACTGATTGATGTTTCATGCTATGCAGAGACTTGCTAAGTGGACGCCATCATTTGTGCGAAATCTGACAACATTATTCGTCCAATTAGTGACGAAAACGCATCCAAAGGACGAATTAGTACAGTCAATAAACAATTGTAATGTAGAGTGCATGCAATATGCGAGAATTTTTGACTTCAGGGCTTCGTTAGGAGTAGTTCGTAGGTGAACATAATAAAAGTTCCCGCCCCTGGGAGGTGAGCATACGGTGGGAGGGGGGGGATACAATTTTTTTGGTTTTTCGATTATATATCGGAAACAGTGCTCTCTAGAAAAATATGTTTCAAATAAAAATGAAAGCTAATTAAATTTTCTACAATATTTATTCTATTTATTTAGTTCCTATCTGTTACGGTTTCTGAGATATAAGCTGGAGAAAATAGCTATTTTTAGAAAATATTTATTTTTTTGGTAAACTTCGCTTGGGACTTTTTTACCGTTCATTTGAGAGGAAATTTTTTCCAACAAAAGTTGTAGGATTTTAAATTGCCTTTAAATTGAGTGTATCACTGATATTTTTGCTCAACCAGAGCCAAAGTTAGAGCAGCTTTATGATAACCTATAAATGTCGAAAAATGAGTCATGAGTTTTCGCAGCTCGAAGTTTTCGTTACAACCTCTCCTCCCTCCCTTCACATTAACCCATAACAATTTATCTCACATTTCAACATTAATTCAATTTAAAATGGTGATGGGGGGGGTAGAAATGTTGAGCGAATTTTCTCGTTTATATTGCCAACAACCTGTCTCATATATGTTAACAATTATTCATTCTAACGTTTTGGAAAGTAGTGTTTGAGGAGAGATGGGGGGGGGACCTCATATAACATTAAAATCGGTTTAAGGGCTTGTTTCAAGGGGTTGATTTTTTACTGCGATTTAAGTGCAGTTTTCTTCAAGGAACGAAAACAAATTAATTAAAAAAAATATATCGTTGGTGGCAGCAATTTCTTTTTAGAATTTTGCTATTTTAATGTACTTTTGTGTTTTCAATTTCTACTGTTATATCTTTTTAAAAGGATTTCAAGCTTTAATTCAGTTCGTTAGAACGTTACAGTTTATTATTTTTCGAAGAAATTGTTGTTTGATATCATTTATTACTTGGTATATCTTGGAGGCACAATTTTGCTTTATTTTTGTCATTTTAAGTGGCCGAGGATAATTTGATTCTTAAGCACTTAATTTTACGACAAATCCTTAATTATAAGTTTATTAAAACTCTGTAATAATTAATTTCGAACGTTTAAAAGGCTGTTGGGCAATAAATTAAGAAAACTTTTTCGCAAATTATCAAAGAGGAAGTCAAAGATAAGAAATTCAATAATAATCAAATGACTTCGTAATTAAAATCGTAAGTTACGGGAAAACTTTTTGAAGTAGATAGCATTTCCATTTATCATTTTTTCACGTTGAAAACGCGTAAATTAAATCCCAGTATTTCGTAATAATGTTCTAAACTTTCGATGGTAGAGTTTCTTTTTCAAATTTTCTTTCGTACTCTACTACTATGTTGCGTTAAAAATGGCAATTGGTGTATTTTCTTCTTCATGCTCAATTGCGGCCCTATATCACCAGTTACGCGTCGGCTGTTGGCTTTCAAGGCTTCAATGGATTGTGTATTATCTGCATAGACTTGATCTTTCACATGACCCCACAAGAAATAGTATACTATAACGGCGTTAGATCACACGATCTAGGTGGCCATTGGACTGCAGAATTACGCGAAATTATTCGATCAGGAAATTACGTTTGCAATAAATTAATTGTTTCGATGGTTATGTGGCATGTGGCGTCATTCTGCTGAAACCACTTATCACTCACATCAATAATAGGTACTTATAAAAAATTTGTCAACATTTCCCGATAACCCAATCCATTGACAGTAACAGCGTTTCCGGCCTCATTTTCGATGAAATACGGTCCAATCGCTCCTCCAAACCAAAAAGCGCACCAAACAGTAACACGAGCGGAATGTAAAAGCTTCTCAACAATCACCCTTGGATTTTCTTAAGCCCAAATGCGGCAATTTTGCTTATTAACATAACCATTTAAATGAAAATAAGCTTCGTCTGAAAAGATGATTTTTTTTAAAAACCATCACCTTGTTCAATGATTAAATTAGCGAATTGTCGAGGAACAGCATGGTCGAATGGCTTTAATTCTGGCACTAACTGAACCTTATAAGGCTTTAGAGCCAAATCTTTACGGAAAATTCGCCATGTTGTGATCTGGGATAGGCCCAATTCGTTAAAATGCCGCGAAATTGCTAAATTTGGACCTTTCTCAACACTTTTACTTACAGCGGCAATATTGTTAGCAGATCGACCCGGACGAGCACGTATTGTTGTTGGTATGTCATGTACCTAACCACCTGACTCAAAATTTAACCACCAAATTTTTAATAGCGGTCTCAGAAGAACGATTATAACGACCGAAAATATTCAAAATTTTGCTATATGTAGTTTTCACAGATCCACCATTTTTTTAATAAATTTTAATTACTTTTAAGCAGTTTTCGTTTGAAATTTAAGGCACTAAATAAACAGTTGACCTCCTCTTGCTATATGGGAAAAAAGCAAATGAAAAAACTGTTAGGTACTAGATCAAAAATTATTCTTATTAAAAAACAAAGTCATTGTTGGAAATCCCTTTATAAGACGCAAAACATAGCTTTTTGCTCCACATAAGCAGTAATCACGCTCGTTAGTGTATAGAAGCTTCATATCATAACTCATAACCTAGTGAGAGCTTCAAAGCGCTTCTTGTAAGAGAAAACACATATAAGTCGAGAGAGATTAAGACAAAATTTGCACAACTTAAGTCTTCGTTGTTCGTATAACGAATTATAGTCACGTTCTAGTAGAGAAATCGCCTAAATGAGTTCTGATCCGTATTTACGTATAATAAAGTTGTGGAAAACAAACAAACGGTCTACTGCATCGTAAATTTCGATTTCCAAGTTTGTGGAGCGAATGTAAAAGATATATCTTTTAAAATCGAACGAAACTTACCAGCCAATCTGATTGGGAATTTCGCGAAGCTCGTTTAGAAAACTTAATTTAAAAAGTATTAGATAATAATATTTCAAAACCGACACGTCGTATCGATCTACATTTTGGCCGACAAAAATGCGCATTTAAGAATGTTAAAGGAAAAATTGAAATGTTTACAAGACGGTGTAAAATAAGCAAAATGTTAAAGACGTCAAAAACATCGTTGTTATTCTTTGTCGTTATTTTCTAAAGTCATCATCTACAGGTTTATAGAACCGAGTTGTGCTTGCTTATATAGTTGGCAAACTTGTAAATTTTGAATTTATACAGTTTCTTTTATAGCTTTCACGTTTTTTTTACATTTTAAGAACATCGTGTTAGAGTTAAGGATAAGAGGGAGGGATAAGAAATCATCCCGATACGTAGTTTAATTTATCGAGTGAGCAGTTTCATAATCCAAAACGTAAATGCTATAGTAATTTAATTATTAATGTTTGCTAGTAGCATCAAATTAACAGGTACTTGAGACATAAATTTGTATTTCAAATGTTTCAAAATGTTTGAAGTTGAAAGGTAAAGTTGTGTATTAACGGAAAACTTTGAACTGCCTGAGAAAATAGCTTTATTCGACGGTTTTGCTTATAACTTACTCGAGTTACGTTTATTTTGAGAACAATCATTGACATTCAGTCAACGAGTTTTGTGTAATGTACGAAAGTACGCAAAGTTTTAATTAGGTAGGTACCTAAAATTACGAAAATTACGGTCTGTAAAGTTGTAAGAGCCATCACTTTAAATACTTTATTTTCTTAGCCTTATAATTTAGTGCTACTCAAAAAAATTTCGTGCTCGCTTACTTTCGGAGTTATAAGGATCGCAAATGTGGCAATTATAAATTCACACTTAACATCCACTCCCTACGGTCTTCTTCAAACAGGACGGTGTCATAATTCAGTGGCGTTTAGTGCTTGTGATAAAATTTGTACTCGCCTGTAGTAAATATGGAGTTGTAGTTCCTTAAGAGGGTATCATGGCCATAAAGCGTGAACTTGTAATATTTGCTTTCATCGATTATCTTCAAATATGTGTCAAAATTTAAGGTTCGAATTTAATGCTCTTCTAGATTCAAAACGATTCGTGCGCTCTTAGCTTTTCAGTTATAAGGGATACAAGTACCTAATAGTCCAATCAAATTAGACAAACTTTGAGAAAAAATCAGGTGTTTTGAAAATTCGTATGGTTGTTCGTTGGAGCCTGCAGTACAACATTGTTAAATTTCCGGAGGATGTGGTGACTTTTTATCGTTTTTTCAAATAACGCATCTCCTGTAGATCGTACCTTAATGAAGGTTGTTATAAAAGTTATAGAAAGCATTATTAGCTACAAGATTGGTTATGTATATAGCGCGAAGAGGGGTTACAGTAAATTCGTTTACGGGATGACGCTGTATAAACTGTGGAGGTACGATAAAGATTTTATATATCACATCGCATAGAATAAGGACATAGTTGAAAATTTTTTAAAACAAAATCTTTCACAATAGGTGAAGACAAAACTGTAACCCCTTCTCTGCTCTATATCTCGAAAACGGTTAAACTTATGAAAAAAATTTGTATAACTAATCTTATACATAATAATGTTTTCTATAACTTTTGTAATAACCTTCATCAACGTACGATCTATAGGAGGCGAGTTATTTGCAAAAAACTATAAAAAGTCATTTTTAAATAGGTTCCTCTCCGCATGCTCGTTCCCCACCATCTGGAACTTTTAGTATGTTGTACTACAGGTTTCAACGAGCAACCAATCCAATTATGCAAGCTCCTTGGATTTTTTCCCTCAAACACCATCCATTTGCCGTAATTTGATTGAACTACCTGCTCGAACAATTTGGTAGACTGTATATTACGTTATCAAGGCGATATAAGACAACTGACATCAACTATTATGTAGATATTTGTTGTTGATAGATAAATTTTGCTTAAATGGTAGTCTGGTAGTTTTCTGGAGAGGTTTAATTAGTGAGAAGTTGGCCAGAATAGTGAGTTGCTGATGCGGCGGTGTATCTTTTGTTTATTTTATAACAGGTGTAGATGATTTTTATTAAAAGTCTGAAAACGATGAGTTTAGTGAGTAAATGGTTACTGCAAGACCACTCCGTCTTGTTTAATCGGTGGTCACGCAAATGTTCTTTCGTTATCATCTGGAGGTTTCATATTCTGTCTTCTACTGAGTAACTTGCCCTGTATTCGTAAAATTCGTCGAGAAATCCAAGTGCCTTCTCTTTTTATCGCAAAATTTCGTTTTAACGGGTTAGGCTAGACTCTAGACCTGCGAATATATTAAATTGGTTTTAGGTAGTCATTTGTAAAGTTTTAAGTTTTAAACTAAGATTAAAATGGGTAAGGGTACAACTCTTCCATTTACTTAATCTAAAAATGTTAAAATAATTGGTTTCTTAAAGAGGGAGAGAAAACTTATGAGTTTAATATTTATAAATACACCCCTGGCCCTGATGACTTTTTGATACAGTTACAGGGCACACATAATAAGTTTTGCCTTTTTAAGTGAGACAAAAAGTGCGACTCTAAGGATAATTTTCAAAATAATTAAGGAAACTTATTCATTGAGTTTTTATAATGAGCTCATTGACTAATTTTAAGCGTCTATAAATTTTCTCTGATGGTTATTAAAAAAAGTCAATCGACTTCTTAAGGCTGCATTCGCAGGCACAGAAATGTACAAACTTAGTTCCCTCAAAAACGGAAATTGACATTCCTACATAAAGCAATATGAAATTCCTTTTGATTTTCAACCATTTCCTTTATATCGTGATAAAAATTTTGACGCTTTTACATATAAGTCCTTAATAACAAAATTCAAGGATAAAATAACACACCCATTACTATAATAAGACTTTAAAATTAAATTTTTGTTGTTTAATAATAGGTCCTTACAGAAATGTTGAAACTTAAAAATTTTGTTCGAGAAATACAGGGTTTTAGGGTATAAGGTTTTAATAACTACATAAGTCACAAAATATTTAGGTTAGATTTGAACCTAACCAACCACTAATCGAATAACATGAACTAGTATGAGCTTGGGAAGATGGACTTTTGACCTGAGACGTAATAGTTATTTACGTCATTAGTCCGGGAAGTGATTATTAAAGCATGAGTAAGATGTTTACGGACGAAGCGAAGCTGAGTCCGGAATTTCGAAACGAATGCTTTAATAATCACTTCACGGACGTATATCGTATAAAATTTTATTTCATACTGTAAAAACAGTTTTTTATTTCAAAAAATTTCTTTGTATAAAAACGTCATTTTATAAATGTCAAATTAAACATCCGCTGTAGGTATTTCATTTTAAATCACATCATCCACTTTATATTCGTTACTTAGCAACAAATAACTACTTTATGACTTCAATCTTGATATACATTAATTAATATAGGTGTTCGTATAGTGTATTGGATAACACTTTTGCATTTCACCCAGAGGTTCATAGGTTCGATCCCCGCTGCCGGCAAGCTTTTTTCAAGCTAAAGTTAAAAAATTAAATCCTTTTCAAAAATTTCGCTAAACAGTCCGGGAAGTGTTACTTAGCAACACTTCCCGGCCTAGTGATGTAATGTGCCATTTTCCGGACTCAAATTAATGACGGAAAGTAGCAATACCCGTACAGTATGAAATAAATGGATTTTAAAGAGTAGACACACACCGGGACGGATGACCGATCCTTTCATGGGTTTCGCGGCTCTTCTCAAGCGAGAGAGAAAGCGTAGGCGAAAGCTACAAAAAATGAGAAATTGGTCATGAAATAGGACCTATTGAGCCTTGCCAATACCTAAAAGGTTGGATTTTTGTGAGATTTTTCTCGAAAGGATTTATTAATCGCCTAGTCGCCTCACTGCACAACATGGTTCCGGGGTTATAAAATCTCATTAAAATTCAAAGCATGTTATGCAATAATATGAAGGCAATATCGTTTAACTAACACTAGTAAAAATAAAACAGTAATTATAATTTTAATTATAAAGTTTGAGTGTTATATCGCGTCTCGGGATATATTCATTACGTACACAATTCTTGTTTAAACGGCAATATCTTAGTTAATTATCAATTATCAATAATAAGCACGAACCAGATGTATTAAAACGAAATCTGTGCTTATAATTTATTTTAATGTATAAAATATTCTTCTAATTTGAATTTCGCTCTGTTTTATTAAATAATTTACGAATGCTGCGGGAAATTCATTTAATTGCGACTAAATACAAGGTTACACCAAAAAAACTCTTTGAATATCTTAAATTTCTAGACTATTTTCTTAACTGTTCGTGATTTAATTTTCTTAAAAGGCCACCTTTACAGCATCCTAAATAGCTACGTAAATGAATTTAATGTAGGTATCGTTTTCTTAGTTGCTAAAAATTAAATTTGAGGTTTTCAAACCTATCTGCCATAATATCCTCTATTTATTTAGAGCTCACCAAGAAGCTGCTTGAATTACACGATAATGTAATATATGTATTCTTCAGCATGGGGTTTCAAAAATATTGGTTGTTTGACGCGAGATCGCAGCAAATTTTCTTTGGTGGACACAATTCTTATTCCAAAAGCAGAGTAATATGTTTTGATGGACCACACCGGTAGCTTTCGTATTTGCATTGCATTGAAATCCAAGCGCGAGCATTGTATAGTAAGCTCCAATTATTCTATAAAAGGACGTAAAGAAATAGCTGAAAAAAGTAAATTTAATTCAAATTCTGGAATCAGTAAGATTCCAAGGGATCGCGTGTAGCTTTTAATTATTGAAAACTTAAGAATGTAAAGAGGTTTTTAGATGCTTTCAAAGGTTTTAAAATAACCCTGATTCGATTTTCAAAGTTTAAAATATTCATGAAATATAAGTAGTGGGTACTACAAGGTACGGCTAAAGCCAGTAAATAACATCTTAGGACAGCAGTTCTTTTTAATATTTTTGGTTACACTACGATACGATTTCAATGGAACTAAAATTGATACACTATTTCGGCGGCTTGATTTTGAAATCTCAATCGTTTTTCGAGAATTGGGCCGTCAAGTATAACGTACCTCAAACGCACTCCTTTAACTATGTATAATCACTCGGTAAAAATTATTCAAAAAGTCAACCAGGATAACCGAGAACGATGTTTGACTTTCTTCGCGGCCGTCCACACTATGGCGGCCGCCTGAGGAGTACTATTTGTATTCCAAGTTTCTTAGGTAGGTATTGCTTGTAAGGGTTAAAATCCGTTCTTATAATTGATATATCGGAAACTTCTTCGGGCAATTTGTTTAGACTATGGTCTAGTATTTATGTATGTATGTATGTAAGTAAGTATGAAAGGGGTACATGAATATTTACTGTTTTGGATCAGGATCTGGATTATTAAGGAGGGGGAGCAAGCTCCCTGCACTTAGGCCACTTAATCGGGCCCATTGTACTTCCTTCCAAGCGGCCTCCCCGTGCCCATCAGATCTCGAGCCATCCCACATGTTGGATGAACTCCAGAATTTTGGCCGGAGGGGTGGTGCTTATTCTGGCCATGTCGAACCAGAAGTCCCCCAACACGGATCTTCTTATCGACGTTAGAGCTGGACAGTGACAGAACACATGTTCAGCGGTTTCGTCTTCTAGTTCGCATCCCCGACATATGGGATTGTTTACCAAGCCCAGAGTGTGAGGATGTTTGTGTAGTCGACAGTGTCCCGCGAGTGTCCCTGCAATTATTTGTAGATTAGTTTGGGACAACTGTAGACAGTATTTGGCCAGCTTTTTGGAAGGAGCCAGTAAAGCTCTTTTGCTTTGTCGGCACCCTTCTTTGTTTGTTCATCTTTCAGTCTGTAGTTGATGGGTATTATTTTTAAGCACAGTATTAGCAGTTTATACGGCTGGTCTGATGATTGGCTCAGGGCCACAGGGAAGGCTGTTTGAACCTTTCTTGGCCAGCTCGTCTGCTTTATTGTTACCCTCATTTCCTTAAGTCCTTTGACCCAACAGAGTGTAAGAGCATTGTTTTTTGATATCTGATTCAACAGCTCTATACATTCCAGCAGGAGACCAGAAGCTACCTTGCAGGTGTTTAAGACTTGCAAGGCAGCTTTGCTGTCCGTCGATATCAATATTTTCTTATTCAGGATTTTCCTATTAAGGATTTCGTTGGCGCTGTGTAATATACCCATCAGTTCAGTTTGAAATACTGAGGCTGAGGCATATTTCCCCAGCGATAGACTTATGTCGAGGGCAAGCTCAGGTGAATGAACACCTGCTCCTGATCCCTTTTGATTTTTAGATTCATCGGTAAAGACAGTTATGTCCGCTGCGATGTTCTCAGTTGAATCCATTAGAGTTTGAAAGTCTCTGTTGAATGTATATTTTGGACAGATACGGTCTGCATCCAACTCCAGGAGAGGTATAGCTTCTTAGAGCACTCCTCGAGGATTTTGGTGTGTCTGTAAATTCCGTATCTGACAGACCATAGTCCCCATCGCCTCAGTCGTTTACTGTTCATTTTTCCTCTTCTTAGATGTTGCTCGTAAGGGTTGAAATTTAATCTCGGGGCTTAATCTCGACGGCCTGCCACGATGATCGATAACCGGTGAAAAAATACGAGATCTGTTGTTGTGGGCGGCTTTTCAGAGGATAAGGATTAGAATTTAGATGTGTGAACCTTGTCAATTTTAACAATAATTTAAAAAACGGTTAAATGAATTGAAAGATTGATATAGGTACATATTTATCCGATTTTGTACACACGCTTCTCATTTGCATGCAATACAGTTTGTCAACTTTATAATCGGTTCAATTGTTTTTTACTCACATAACAACCCGTTTTATAGATTACACACGCCAATTTTGTAATTTCAACTTATTTTACTGAAAAATGAGACCATTCCGATTGCAATCTAATTTTCTTTGGCTATCTAATAGTATATAAATTAAATATGGCGGCTATAAAAAAATAAAAACATTAACTATCGTTGCTGAAAATGTAGAAGGCCTTAGAAAAGTCTTGTAAGCGGCCATAAAATTAAAAGTGGTGAACAATATTGAAGAAATACAATGCTATCATTCGAATGAAAACTTTGCAGACAAGTCTTACATAAAATTAAACTTTAAAAAGAGTCGGACAAATAAATTTTGTGCTTTCCAGCTAATTTTATACTAGTTCTGAGTTCTGAATCGAAACGTCCTACTCTTTTTCAATCGATAAGAAAAACTGAACGTCAATTAAGAATTAATTAATTTCCTTCAAATTACGATCTTCGCAAAAAGTAGCACTTCATTTCCATAACTCGCGAAAATACTTTCTATACGATCACTTTATTGCAACAGAAAGTCAATACGGTTCATTCAGACTGAAAACTAATTACTTTTATGTAATTAAACAGCATTAAGCATCAAACAAACAAACAATTTCTATTAATTTCCTACATACTTTCAGCAGCCTAACTGTATTGCTTCCTATTTTTATAATTTTATCCTACGTCTCGCTTCCACCAATTCGGCATTACTGTTTTAGTTTGACGTCATACTGTGACCTACATTTTTCACCCTTCAGCGTCCTCGCTCATGACGTCATAGTTGCTGTTGAAAGGAAGGGATATTTGCAGTATGACGTCGTTTGGAAAGGGTCGTTAATTTTATTACCATTAAAGGATACGTGTTACGGGACATTATAAAATAAAATGATGGCGATAAAATAATGATAATTATTATTATAATTGGTATTTTAGTGTTATTTTGTGATAAATCGAATTAAATCGTTTGTTGAACTCGGAAATCGTTAAACAAATTTGCGTAAAGTTAATAAAATTTTCGAGACCAAACTATTCCTAATACGACTGTTTAAAGTAAATGGCTTAATTTGTAAGGGTTGAAAATTAATCAACTACGTTAAAATTGTGTATATTGATTTAAGTAATAAATTAATTTTGTGAAATCGAGTTATCCTTTTTGCGACCCTCCTCGAAATTATATTTTTGTCAAATTAAAAATTTTATTGCCATTTCTAAAAACCGAAAGGTCGATTCATTTAACTCAAAAACACTTCCTTATTGCGAGCTTTTCAAATTTCATATAAAAAACGTTCTTAGCTATTATTTTTATGAAAGGGCATTAAAAAACAGTAGGTACAGTGAGCTTAGTATGTTTTATGATGTTCCTGAAAAATAACAAAACTGCGACGTAATCCGTCTTATTATAGATTTTCCAACGCCTTCTCGACGCTCGATAGTATACGATTAATTTTGATTTCTAACCCTTATCAATTTCTCCTTTTTAATTCTATATTGAGCGAAATCTATATTCTATGTCATTAGGAATCATTTCGACCTTCTATATTATTCATTAGAACAAACACAAGGTTTACAGTTTACATGTTGAGGCTTTTAAACAATTTATGGGGTTTTGGAAACATTTTAAGTCGTCCAATTTGAATAATTCATTCGTGCAGGTATTATGCACTAAACGCTAATAAGAAACTATCAAATACTAATTTCCATAAAATAACGTTTTGAGATTACGATCACCATCTTCTTATTGCTTAAGTTTTCTAAAGCAATTTGCTGGTTATTGTTACGTTTTAAGGCTGGTGGTGGTGGTGGCTCAGAAATAAAACTTTGATAGGTACCCTGTACAATTTTCTATTTTATCTGTCATTAAAATATTAGCACACGGGGTCTTTAGATCAGTGGTTTCCAACCTGTTTTCTTGTAGCGATCCAAAAGTTAATTTAATTTAATTAATTTCCAGCACGAATCAGTTATCGAATTAATTCCCAGATGGTGAGAAATTCTGTTTTCTACCAACCACTCAAATCGTGACTTTGCATTTATTGGAGGTTATCGCTTATCGCCACAAGATTTAAAAATCTCGCTTTGCCCAGATACGTGACGGGTTCATGCGGGAATTATGGCAGCTTCTTTGCGCAGTGTTGGTTTGCCTCAGACGTCTATGTAATGAATTTCTAGCCCAACTCTTCTTTAGACGATTAATATTTATATTTTACACAAATCGGGCCAACTTACCTTAAAGGTTTTTTAATGTTTCTGAAAAAATGTTGATTTCAGATCACTAAAGTCGACGTCGAGGTCTCTTTAGTGTCGGTAATAAAGAAAACTTTCATTTCGGCGTTTTTTATAGAGAAGTACGTTTTTCTTGGATGAGTAAACATTAACAACAGTTAATTAGTTTAATTACGACGATCATATAAAATTTGAACTCAATTCATTAAGATAATCACGGTAACTCACGAACTGTGCGTTCGAGTTCAAAATATTATAATCTTTTATTGAATTTTAGTTTCGTTATCTAGAGATAGAGCACAGGATAAGACTCTATTTCTTGACGTAATTTAGGCACTTCTTGATGCTTTTATTTGTTTGTTGTGTGAATGAATATTTCGCCAAAGGCTAGTTCTGGTCCAATTGGCCTTATTTTGTTGCCCTCTCCAGACAGGCCGTTCGCTTTCTCGTTCCCTGGTATGTCGCCATAAACTGTTACCCATACCAGGTTAGTTTCCTCCACTAGTTCGTTCAGTTTGCGGATTCAGTCCACTTCACACTTCGCACTTTACAGGCGTTCGGCGGCGTAAGGGCTGCTTGGCTGTCAGATGCTATAAAGATTCTTTGGTTGTGATAAGCTTGATCTAACAGTCTTTGCGCACATGTTAGAATTGAGTAAATTTCTGCTTGGAAGACGGTTGCGTGCTCTCCGAGTGTTAAGCTTACCCCTTGCCTCAAGTTGCCGTCCCCGATGATCCATTGTCCATTCCATGTCCATTCTTCCTTTGTCGCAATGTTAAGTCCCCAGGTTTTGCCGAACGCTCGTCTATAGGTGTATTATAGCGCCATTATAGCTTTATTTACTAATCTGGCTATATGTGGTATGAAGCTTAGTTTGCTATCAAGGATAACTCTCAAGTAACCTAACTATAGTATAGAAAAACTATAAATATTGAATGATTTTTGAAAAAATAATTTATTGGGTGACCAAGTTTTATTACCATGTTACTTCGAATTTGATTATAAATTAAAAAAAAAAGCTCGATCCACGGAAGCTCTGAGTATTTTTATGTTTAATGCAAGACGAATAGAAAAGTTGTTTATCTTTATAAATGGATTGAGGAAATCTTCTCCGGGAATGTTGTTTTTGTACACTTTCCTCTATAATTTACACCTAACCTGGTTAGAAGAAACCCCCAATTAGCGGCAACACCAAGTGTCTCCGCAATAGTGGCTTCTTCTTCGCTGGACATAACTTTAAGATGGCCAGCTGGTTTTGTTTGTCTTTCAAGAACCTCTCGAGCAATCGTTCTTCTTGGAAAATAAAAACGTTTGCGCCTCCACTTGTTTCGACATTTCGACCCTAACGACCTCCAAAGCATTTTCAAGTTATTCTTGAGTAAAATTTCGGTATGGTCTGGAACCAGAGACCCTTTCATAGTTTCTCACCATTTTATACATATAAAGAATTATCTATAACAATGACAAAAAAGTCAAGCGGTCAAAAAACACAAAAAGATAAATTATAAAAATAAAACAATGTCGTGAGGTGACCCAGTTACCCATGCGTGTCCAAGTAGCCCCCGATTACCGGTACATTAAAACAAACAAAATGAAATAAAAGTTATTTGATTTTTTTAATACAAAAATGTAATTAACTCGACATGGCAGTCGAGAGGTCCTAGACTGCCAAAACAATTTTTAACATAATATAAAGTTGGTAAAAAATGAAATGCATGAAATCAAAATTTTATTTTGTGCATTTGACGTATTAAGTTATTCGTAAAAAGCAGATCAGTTTGCATTTTTATTCCGAAACATTACGAGAAGGCTTAAGTAATAATGTACGTAATGGTCGCTCTTTTTTTATTTTTGGAGCCCATTGAAATATTGAAAAAATTTAGAATAGATTTCTCCCAAGATCCTAAATTTAATTTTATAGAGCTGACCTGGGCTTGGATGAGATTGATCAAGTGTTAATGGCATATCTGATAGGTACTTGGTTGTTTTTTTGTACTTATTCTCAAGTGTATTTCATGCGAGCTTTCGTTAATTTCGTTATTGTATCTGTTTTACTTGTTTTGCGAGTATCATTACGCCTAGAATATGGCAACGCGCAAATTACCGCAACCTAAACAATGCCGTAGAAAAGGATCTGGAGCACTAAAACGAAGGATCGCCATCTTCGGCCTATTGCATATTAAGAGACCGATTCTCTAGTATCAGATCAGTTGCTGACCAATGGTTAAATAATGATGGTCGTTAGCTAATATGAACCCCTAACGTTATGTCAATGAGGTTGTGGAACAGCATATTCTTCCGTAGCTTCAGCAGCTGGAAGACCCTATTTTCCCGTCCTCAGGTCGCAAAAACTTTTCTTGTCCGTTTTGGAGAGACGTGCGCAAATGTCTTACCATGACCACTCAGATCTCCCGACCTATCGCCTATTAAACATGTGTGGGACATAATAGGAAGAAGACTTACAAATTTGGCAAATCCTTCCCTGATGCTATTAGCTCTAACAAATGAATTACAGGTTGCTTGGAACACAATACCAGAAGGAAATCGATGCCACGAAGAGTTGCGGAGTGGGTAACATTAACCCATTATGTATTGGTAAAACTTAGGTATCTCTTCATTTGTTTCTTTATAATTTTTATTCAATTATCACCTTTGAGTAGTTAAACGGTTTTGCCAAATTTTATCAAAAAATTCCTCTAGGTATTCCTGGTGTTGCAATTTCTGTGTTACTGAGTATACGAAGGAATTGCAAGGACCGAAGTATAACTTAGTGGTGGAGCGATACCGACGAGATTCTGGTTCGATTCCCGATAACGCTCCAAGTTCTTCCTTTGGATGCAGCACGGACGTCTACGCGTGCAAAAGTTTGAATCCGGCACTTCTAAATTCTTACTAATATGAGTCAAATGCCTTGCTCGGGGTGGTTCGGAGCCTACCTAAAACTGTAGGGACCCTGTCTGTTAATATCATTAATCTTAGCAGTTGAATGAACGTAAAACGCATTAAAAAAATAATTTGCTTATTTTTTAGTATCCAAAAAAATTTTAATTTGTGGCGCTAAAGAGAAATAATTCGTATATTTCATTTCAACGCGAAATTTGCTCACTGAGCAGCTCCATTCTTCCATTTAAAATTTACGGATTTCAGTTCGATATTGCGAGTTTATTTTTGTTGAGAAAGATACTGATCGTACAAATATTACTTTTGTGCGAATTGATTGAGCATTTTGCCGATGGTGTTAAAAAAGATATCGGCTTTTGTTGAAATCCGTTTTTAACTCCTCTACGTTGACGTTTGACTAGATATATCGACGTAGTAATATTCATTTATATGTGGTATTTTTAAGTTACGCTTGGTGGTTTAAGGCTTACCGGCTTACCGCACACTACAGACAGTCGGGGACCGTCAAAATAGTCGGTTACAATGCTCAGTACTGATTCTTATGTAGCACCGCACACAACCGACTAAAATGACGGACCTACATAAAAGATGTAACGTGTTCTATTTTTCCACCGACTATCAACCGACACGATTGTCTGTGACTAGACGGCGGTAGATGGGAATAACGTAATTAAGTAGGGACGCGCACACGAACTACAAAATTGTCGTTATAGTTGTGCATCTCCTATAGCTAAAATCACGGACGAACAATGCAACAACCATCACCGATTTCCTAACGATAATCGGTAGCGTGGGCGATGGTGTAGATGTAGGAGCCGATGTCTGACCTACTGTCTGTCGT
The DNA here is from genome assembly GCA_950108345.1 of Malthinus flaveolus. Lineage (NCBI taxonomy): Eukaryota > Metazoa > Arthropoda > Insecta > Coleoptera > Cantharidae > Malthinus > Malthinus flaveolus. Next base: position 72,550,807 of record OX467285.1, read on the forward strand.
GTGCGGTCACTTCGCTACAAAACAGACGGTCACCGACTGTCTGTAGTGTGCGGTAGCCCTAACTGTTGTTTATTGTCGTGATAGCTGCTGAAGGATGCCCTAACTTTCTTTATGCTGAACGGAAGTTCTTTAACTCATTTGCATCGAACGAAGCAAAAAAAGACATTCGTTTGTTCTGTTCGAAAACGCTCACTAGCAGCTTGAATTCCATTTTTCATTTGCTCTAGTTCTTTGAATAATAGATAACAGTTTCAGTAATAACTAAATTTTGTCAATTATATCTCAAATTTAAATGAGAGGTAATAGGTAACTGGGTATAGCACGAAGGTACCGATTTTTTTTTTCAGTGCTTACCTTCAACTACACTAGATTTTTTAAAATTATCACGCAGTTCAGCTTTACGCTCGTACCTATAAAGTCATCCTTCAACTGTCGGTGGTAGCGTAATGTTAAAACGAAACGTTAAGTACATAATTTGTAGAAAATTTGAGGTAAAAAACTTTTTGGACGTTTGTGAAATTTTTGTCAAACTTCAGCGCGCTCTAGCGACTAAACCGTTCGACTGGCGAAAAAACTAAGAAACAAAATTTATAGAAAATTTGAACTAGTTTATTTTGATATCAAAGTGCTCTTCTCAAAAAGTGCTTAGTTTCTGAGTTATTAGCCCAAAACTAATACAACAAAGATTTTTGGCCGTTTTTGGAATTTTTATCAAACTTCAGCGCGCTCTAGCGCCTAAATCGTTTGTCTGGCAGACAAAAACTAAGAAACACAATTTATAGAAAATTTAAATTAGTTTATTTTGATATCAAAATGCTCTTCTCAAAAAGTGCTTAGTTTTCGGGCGAAAAACTAAGAAAAAACCGTCTTTCTGTCCGACTTTGGAAATTTCGTTAAATTCTAAGGCGCCCAGCGCCTAAACCGTTTGACCGGCGGAAAAAAAAAAGAAACTAAATTTATAGAAACTTTGATGTTGGTTATTTTAATATCGAAGTGCTCTTTTCAAAAAGTGCTTAGTTTTTGAGTTATAGGCCAAAAACTAAGACAAAAAAGCTCCTTGGCTGTTTTTGGAATTTTTGTCAAACTTCAGCGCGGTCTAGCGCCAAAACCGTTTGTCTGACGGGAAAAACTAAGAAACTAAATTTAATGAAAATTTAATGTAGTTTATTTTGATATCGACGTGCTCTTCTCAAAAAGAGCTTAGTTTTCGAGTTATAGGCGAAAAGCTAAGAAAAAACCATGTTTCTGGCCGACTTTGGAAATTTTGTCAAATTTAAAGACGCTCTAGCGCCTAAACCGTTTGTCTGGCGGAAAAACTAAGAAACAAATTTTATAGAAAGGTTTCAATTTTCAAAAAGTGATTAGCGTCTGAGCTATGGGCCAAAAACTAAGACCAAAAAGCTTTTTAGACGTTCTTGAAATTTTTGTCAAACTTCAGCACCCTCTAGCGACTAAACCGTTTGGCTGGCTTAAAAAACTAAAAAACAAAATTTATCGAAAATTTGAACTAGTTTATTTTTATATGAAAGTGATCTTCTCGAAAAGTGCTTAGTTTCTGAGTTATAGGCCAAAAACTAAGACAAAAATTTTTTTTAACGTTTTTTAAATTTTTGTTAAACTTCAGCGCACTCTAGCGACTAAACCGTTCGGCTAGCGGAAAAAACTAAGAAACAAAATTTACAGAAAATTTGAACTAGTTTTTTTATATCAAAGTGATCTTCTCAAAAAGTGCTTAGGTTCTGAGCTATAGGCGAAAAACTAAGACAAAAAGCTTTTTGGACGTTTTTGAAATTTTTGTCAATCTTCAGCGCACTCTAGCGACTAAACCGTTTGTCAGAAGGAAAAATCGTAAGAAGCATAATTTGTAAAAAATCATAACTTGTATCGTTATGATAAGGATAACAGATGTAGAAGTATACATCTTTCAAAACCTCACCGACCTGCGCAAACAATCAAAATTCGTACAGCGCTGTAACCAAGGTTATTCTAATTCCGCTCCGTAAAGTTCTTTTTGACGCCACCAGCAGAGAGGTTCAATACAATCAATAGAAGAATAGAATAGAAAGAGATTATTCATTATTGTACCTCTCTGCTGGTGGTAAAGTTACCGACAACTTTACGGAGCGGGATTACTTTACACACCAACCTAATCACACAGATTGGGCATATCTTTCAACCGCTTTCTTACTTCCTGTTCTGCGCATCTAGGGTCGGTGAGGTTTTGAAAGATGTATACCTACCTCGCGTGAACATATTTCGTAGCTTTATCGGAAAACTTTTTGAAAACTTCCAAGTTATACGCTCGGCACTACTACAACTCGGTAAATTACGATTTCTGAATTCTTAATTAATTAGTAGGGCGTTAAGTATGTACTTAACGTGATAGGTTAATTTAGTTGCGCGATAGCGTGGTTATTTAACTTGTAAATGCGATATTGGTATTGTTAACTTAATTATAATAAATTATAATCTCAACATAATGAAACACAGATTAATCTTAATGAGTTTATAATTATTATTTTGTGAATCGATCTTAGACTAGGAAATTTAATTTAATTAAGCAATTGTTTGAATCCGAACTATAAGCTGCAATCTACAACATGGTGTAGAATTAAATTAGAAGAGGTTTTGACATGACGTGGTGCATAATGGGTATGCGTAAACGCGTTTGCTGCTTCGTGGCTTTAGAGACTAAACCTTTCATGGATGGTTGACAGGGGCCGCTGCTTTTTAAAGAAAAGTCGTCCCCCTCCTGCGACTTTCCATCAGCTTCGTAAGCCTGAGTGGTATAGATAAAAATAGTGCACTACGTTAAATTACGTGGGTTAAGAGGCGGATTCAAAGTCGGTAGAAGCGCTAGTGTATAAATTTTATGAAATTATTTTTTACAAAAGTTTAGAACTCCTTCTCCAATCTATTATCTTCTCATACATACCACAACTTTTATTCTCAAGCTTCTATGAAGTTCGTAAATCGTAACTGGGAAATAGTCTAAATTCTATTTTTTATTGATTCCTTCTTTTAAAGAAAGGTTGATGAAAGAAGCTGATTTTTGTACAGCAATGTCAATGTAAATCATTTGTCTGGATGTTTTGTCTACATTTTTAACGATGCGTCTAATTTGGTGAAAATTCAATGTGTCTCTTGATGAACGTATTCAAGCCTAAATACATTGTTAACGAGATGCCTCTACATCAATGTAGTATATACATAATATGTAAAAACATTTTTTTAACTTATAAATGCCGCATGAATTTTATTGTATATCTTGATGAATTTATTATGAACCCATCAAATAGAAATATTCACAATATCTTTTTATTCAGTTGAATCGCTCCGAATATTTGGAAAATGCAAATATATATTTCGATAAAATAAAATAATAACGTATTGTTGAAACGTCTATTTTGATTATTAACGTTTTGTTTCACATAATCTACAGAGTGTTCAGTTCTAGTCGAAATAGCGTATTGTTTTCTATAAGCTTCTAATTAAGTCATTTTCAGGTGTTAAAGCTTTTCACGAATTTTTTTTCACCAACCTAAACGTAGTTCTCAAATTTACTAAATTTCGATATCAAATAAGGCCGATAGGCGGCTCGAATTACTTTAATGCCTTAAAACTCTTCTTTAAAGCAAAAATCAAAAATAATGTACGATTCAATTTCACACTCTATTTGCATTTTCTTGGTTTTGTCGTTTACTATTTATTCGCCACAAGAACACGAGAACAATAAGTAAAACAGAACAGGAAATTGAAAGCGTTGTTTGCAATCTCCCGTAAAATAGTTTTAGGATTATCTATTTATTCCCTCAGGTGAACGAGTTGCTTTGTTCGAGTTTGAAACTTTTGTTGCAAATTGTTACTCTTCAATTATTTTAATAGTTTCAATTTCAATATTACGTCAACCTATTCTGCAATTGTGACACTATAATGTGGTTGATTTTTGTTAATGGATGAAGTGAAAGTGAATAGAATAAAATGTAATGAAAATTATTTTCTTAACCCTTACAAATTTTGAGGTATTTACAGGGCTAAAACATTTATTATAAAAATTGTATTTCCATTAATGATTATTTGTAAGAACAATTCTATTCTACTTTAAAAGGTGTGTATTGATGAGACGACCAATTTGGTCGGTGAATTATAATCTGAGTAGTATCTGCCTCAATAATTTTGGAATTTAGTCCAAGTTTCAACACTGTGCTTTTATATTACACTAAACTGCATAAACTTCATACAAATTTTTTCTCTTTTTTTCTCAAGCGAACGGAACTGTTTTATTGTTTATAACTCGAAAACTACGCACTTTTAGAGGAAAGTCGTTCTATAAAAAAATAAAGTACTTTCAATTTCTTACAAAATACATTTTTACGATCATTTTAGGCACTAGAGTCGTTAAAGTTTGACAAAAATCCCAAAATCTGCCAAACAACTGTTTTATTGTTTATAACTCGAAAACTACGCACTTTTAGAGGATAGTCATTCTATAAAAAATTAAAGTTCATTCAATTTCCTACAAAATACATTTTTACGATATTTTTCAGACGGTCAGTTTAGGCACTAGAGCTCGTTAAAGTTTGACAAAAATCCTAAAATCTCCCAAACAACTGTTTTATTGTTTATAACTCGAAAACTACGCACTTTTAGAGGATAGTCATTTTATAAAAAAATAAAGTATATTCAATTTCCTACCAAATACATTTTTACGATATTTTTTCAGACGGTCAGTTTAGGCACTAGAGCTTGTTAAAGTTTAACAAATACTCAAAAATCGGCCAATGAACTGTTTTATCACTTATACCTCGAAAACTACGCACTTTTAAAGAAAAGTAGCTCTATACGTAAATAAAGTATACACTGAATTTTCCACAACTTATATTTCTTAGATATTTTTCTCAAACAAGTGGTTTAGGCGCTAGAATCTGTTCAAGTTTGACAAAAATCCCAAAATCTGCCAAACAACTGTTTTATTGTTTACAACTCGAAAACTACGCACTTTAAGAAAAAAATGTTCCTATACAAAAAAAGTACATTCAATTTTCTACAAATTATTATGTATGTTAAATGTGTTTTGCCAAACGAACCGTTTAGGTGCTAACCCCTTGTTTTAATATTTCGTCTTTGGTTACTCAAACACTAAAGACGAAATATTAAAACAAGTAATCGAGAAGTATAATATAGCAACCCGCGAGGTGATCACGAGGGTGGACGAAAGAACGAAAAACAAAATGGAACAATTGAGTACCATAGCGGGGGGGGGGTCTACGAAATCACCAAGAATCTATACGAAACTATTGGAGAAAGCAATAGAGAAACGGACGACAAAATCAATAATATGTACGACAAACTCAATCTCGAACTACAAGAAATAAAAAGGCGACAAATCGAAGCGGACGAAGGAATCAAACAACTGTCAGAAAAAATTGAAATTAGAACAGAAAACGTACAAGACCTAGACCAAATGCAAGACCTGAGGGACAACTCAAAAGCCAACCTAGAAGGAATACTAAACAGACTCGACACAATCACGGATCAAATTAATAACATACCCACGAACAACACAAACCAGTCTGGCACAATCCAGAATGAAATACTAGACCAAATTAAAGAGACGGCTAAAACTCAACAACTTATGTCAAAACAAATCAACAAAACTTACGCCACGGCAACCAAAGCAATAACGACAAAGACACAATCCACGGGACAGACACAGACGACTCCACGACACCCAGATGAACTCACACTCATACTAAGACCAGCAAAAAACACAAACATGAAAGAGACAGTGACCCGGCTACAGAAGAAAGTAAAGAACAGAAACATTTCAGTAAACAGGGCACGACCACTGGCCAACGAAGGACTTGCCTTAGAGCTCAAAAACAAGAACGACCTCAACGAAGTCAAAAACATTATAAGAGAAAACTACAGGGACCAAATGACGGCAAACACACCGACAAATACAAGAGACAAAACAGTCATATACAAAGTAATAACGACCTCAGAAAAAGACCTCATAAAAGACATACTAGAAAGCAACCTCGACTTGGACAGGCTGACACCACAAAACGAAATAGACAACCACCTAAAAGCGACAAGACTACCGGGAGACGCTTACATAATAGAATACCGACGAGACTTAAAAGACTACCTGATAACTGAAGACAGGATCAAAATAGGATGGACCTTTTATAGAGTGGCCCCATATGCACCAATCATTAGGTGCAGACGCTGTCAGGCCTTTGGGCACATGGGTAAAGATTGCAAAAGACCCCAAACATGTTCAAACTGCGCCCAAAACCACAACGTCGAAGACTGCACAAACACCACCAAAAAATGCGCAAACTGTGCCAATGGAAACCAAAGAAACAGGACCAACTACGACGAAAACCATCAAACAAGTGACCTAAACTGCCCGACATACAAACAAGCTAGAACCGACGCAAACGACAGACGAGACTAAGAATGTGAAAACCAAAAAGACAACAACAAGAGACAAAAAGGGCAGACCGCAAAACAACGACACCAGCACAAACACGCGACCGACAAACCGACAAAAAACACAAGACAGACAGACTTGACTCCCTCTCCTGGCATATGGAAACGGCCCAGGGGAGGTTAAACTTTGAAAGAGGAAAAGGGTTTTCGTTGGTAGGCAGCGGGCAACCGCTGAATCCAACACTCCCCCCGCAGAATGCGGGGGGGTCTTTAGAAGATTTCCCGAACCTCTCAAAAAAAAAAAAACCCTCAAGTTTAGGTGCTATTTACCTAGGAGTGGTACACGGAGTGGTTTTATTACTAATTTTCAGTGTTCCTTTAGCATCGTTAAAAATGTTGCACTTTATCGCTTAGGAAAAGTGTACGCCGCCTCCCTGACTATAAGGATTACAATTACAAATTTAGCCGTATCCATCAAAATTAATTTTTAAGCGCAAATTTTGGGAATAATTAATTATCTATTCAAAATCTTAAGAAATTTTCACAATAGATTTTGAATACAATACGTAAAGCAGTTTAGTTCAAAGTGCACGAAATAATATTAATCGATCGTTTTCATTTTGTTGTAAGTTGTAAGATAAGTGAGCCCGAGTATACATTAACAATTCGACGTAACCAATACAACAATATAAATGAGTATGTATAGGAAGATTAAACTTTACGTTTACTCCGGAGAACAAATTGCCCTAAATTTCCTTAACAATTTCCCTTAAATGATCACTTCCAACTCAAATTTTTCATGTCACAATGCTTTGAGCATAATAATTTATTTAGTAGGCCATTTTTTTGCGAGTCAAATTTAAATTTAACATCTTGTTTCAGGATATCGATTACGACGGCTTTCGTAAGTTCCTCGACACATTTTTAGAAGTCAGAACTCCGGAAGAATTATGCAGACACTTATTTCTATCTTTCGTACGTAGAGGCGTTCGAGTCGAAGGTAAAGCTTTTAAAGAGATGGCCGTTCTAAGCTCTACAACAGCTTGTGCGCCCATAACTTCTCATACTAAAGGTAAACATAAAAAGATCCAAATTGTTCGTGTCTCGTTTAACGCTTTTAATAGAAAAACTTTATTTGCTTTGTTCGTACTATAAAACGATTTCAACAAGTTTTTATCAACCTTTTTCAGCTCGTGAATAATTTTAAGAGATTGGTACAATTTTAGCTTAAAAAAACATTTAAATTTATAATTTTAAGTCAACCGATTTATATCCTAATCTTCCTTCGAATTTAATTAAAAGTCGAAAGTTGCGATGTTTACTTTAACTTAATTTCGTTTACTTTTTAGAACAAAATGTTTTTTGAGATGGCCATTTTTTAAAATTTTAAGTAAATAGTAGTCAAAGCACTTTTCGATGGTAGTTTGTAATAAATAAGCGAAAGTCGATTTTTTAAATTATAATTTAATTTTCGGGGATGTTTTACATTAATCTAATATTCAAAAGTAATTACTTCAAAGGGAAATTAAAACAGTCCCTAAAGCAAATATAGAGCATTCACTGGATAGTATGTAGTATGTAAATTCGACGTACTAATTAGGAAGTATGAACATCCGTGAAATGGAAAAAAACAAGATGTAAATTTTAAAAATGCTAAACTTTTTAAAGCGCCTAATTGAAGAGTAAATAACAAAGTTGGGTGGTTAATACACAGAGAGATGAATGCAAATGTTTCGAAAATACTTTGGGAATGACTGCAAATTAATAATATGGCGACAAAGAAACGACAAGTTAATTACAGCATCCCTTAATTATTTTTTATTTGTGACTGTTGATCAGTCTTGTTGTGCAGAGACTCTCGGGCGAGTATGGTGAGTCAAACGACGGCCCAGAAAATCAGTTGTGGATAACAAAAAATTTAATATCTATTGCAACTTCAAAAAATTCTATCTCTGTCACGTTTTATTAAACAGGGATGAAGAGTAAGTCAGACTAAAGAAAATTTCATACGGTCAAAAAGAGTCTAGTGATAGTTTTTGATAAAGCTGTTATTTTTTCCATATTTGGGAATATTTTTTATTTAAAAGTATAAAGGGCGTAGAATTCGAAATTAAATTGGTCATCAGTGAAAGAGAAACAAACAATACAATATAATTGAAGGAAATGCGAACATTGTAATTAGTACATGTTAGGTTAGGTTAGGTTAGGTATCTGGGTTGGTTTGGCACCTCCAGGGTCCAGCCCATAAAACGGCAGATGCTTAGCTCCGTCCCGTGCACGATTGGGTGCGGGGAAGGGGAAAAGTCTTGAGGTATAAAACTGGTCAATTTAACTATACGCGCTCGCCGGAGCCATAAGGGATCCTTGGGTCAAATTGGCTGCTGCAGTCTCTGCACCAGAGGAGCTGTAGACTAGTCTATCTGCAGTTGTACTTTAAATAGTAACGGGAAGACGCAAGTTCTGGTAGGAAGTTCTCGTACTTCCGCAATAGAAAGGCATGTTTTAAATGTTTAGGCACGTGGGCACCACCAGTGCGTGTCTAGGCTCTCCGCAATCTACCTAATCCCTGCTGCGGACACAGCCCCGCTGTTGGGGAGTGTAAGGTGATCCACGAGTGCGCCATCATGGTAGCTTGGCCCCGCTGTTGGCGTGCGATAGATGGACACCGAGCGCTCTCCCTCATTGTAACTGGTCTGTAATAGGTCGTAACGGATGATCCGGAGGCGATTAAGTGGGTGCTGGTGGAGGGGGAGTAGCTACCGCCGACCCTGTGACCAGTCGGGTTAAAACTGGTACTGTGGGCAGACGTCTAAAGACTTCTGATGAGGTTGGTATGGCAGGGAAGTGAGAGATACCAATCATCCCGCTCTCTATACTCCTGATATAGCTAAAGCTGGGTGCAGGGGGGAGAGCGGATGGATCCTAGATCCAAAATCTAACCTGATACGAGGTTAGGTTAGGTAATTAGTACAGGAGTTTCTCAATCTAATGCGAGGTACAGGGTCAACTCTCAAATACTAACTTAGAAAGTAGAACTAAACTAAAAGTTAGGGTTGATGAATTAAGTAAGGTTTGATTTTGAGTGAATAACATGTCATGATGACATGTCGTACAAATGGACGACCGGCCTAAACCGTAAATTACAAAATTATTGACTATGCAAAATGAAAGAGCATTGCAAATTAGTATTAAAAGGGACCGCCTGCCTGTTAAAAGTGACAGCATTAACTTGATGGAGGCTCGAGAAGGCCGAATTTGGGCTCTTTTTTTGGATCTTTTGCGTATAACTCCAAAACTACCCACTTTATAACAAAAGTTTATCAGCATAAAATCAAAGCACATCAAATTGCCTACAAATTCTACTTCTTAAGTTTTTTCTTTAGGTAAACAATTTAGGCGCTACCACGCGTTAAAGTTAAACAAACATTCAAAATTGATAAAAACTTTTTTAATCGCTCTTAACTCGAAAACTACACATTTTTCAAGAAAAATGTTGATATACAAAAATAAGGCACATTTAATTTTCATATACAATATAACAAGGGAGCGGGATATATCCGACAATTTTACGCGCTATCTTTGACAAGTGCTTGTTGCCTCGAAAACTGCCCAAGCGCGCAGCGCGCGGGTAGTTTTCTGTGTCAACAAGCACGCGTATTGATAGCAAGGAAAATTGTCTGGAGATATCCCGCAAACGCGTTATATTTGATAAGAGAATCGCCTGATTTTAAATTTAAAAACTTAAATTTAAATTATTAAGTTTGCCTTGATTTTTGTTTATGCGAAATTAGTTGTCAGATTATACTTGTCATAGAGAAAGTCGCAATTTTGTAGTTAAAAATGTGTTCGAGGTTTGGCAACAAAACTTTGAAAGATATTGACGACGAAATTAAAAAAAACATGTCAATTAACACCGTCCGCTCTAAAAATTCGGTGTGGAAACAATTTGATAAGTTTTGTAAAGAGAGAAAATATGACGTTGAAACTGAGCCCTTAGCTTCTGAGAAAATCAACGATATTTTAAAAGATTGGGGTTTCAATATGAAAAAAACTGATGGAATTGATTATAAAGAATTAGTGGTGAAACAAATGTGGAACTCAGTTGCAAAGCAAATTCAAGAATTATATTTCAAAAAGTTTCAAATAAAAATTGATCCGTTTCAAGATATTGCATTCGCAGACGCAAGAAGTGCCCGTGATTCTCGTAGAAGAAAATTACAGTTGTTACCTCAATTTAGAAAAATAAGTTCCGCAGCGCTTTCAAAATCCGAAGTACATGAAATGATAACATTACACGATGAAAATACGCCAAATGGCTTACAAAAAAAATTTTTTCATCTTGCGGCTCATGAATTAGCATGGCGTGGAGGAGAAGCTACAAATTGTTTGGTATCTTTTTTTAAAGAAGAATATGACAATAAAGGTGCACATACTGGGCGTATTGAATACAATCCAGTTATATCAAAAACGGCACAAGGGGGATCTAAAAAACTTACTGATTCGAAGTGGCTAATTTTAAATAAAGTGGCTGAATCTGTGTGTCCAGTAAGGTGAGAAATAAAAATATAAAGTCAAAATTAAAAATTTGGATAACTACGATTTATTTTTATTAACGTTTCTCTTTATTAATGATTCTCTTAATTCACAAATAAAAAGGTTTTCATTATGTTTAACTATTTATTAACCGTACACCAAAAATTATAAATTCCGTAATAACCGTCTACCGTCAACTTTACTTCACAACTTCCTCCTCTGTTCCTTGCTCTCCGCGCCCTCTCTCCGCATCATTCCCAACATTCGGTCATCCTGATTTTATGTTTGTCCCCAAATATAATACTATCCACATACACAAAATTTAACAAAAATATCTCAATTCCTAGTACATTACTAACTTAACATGTATATATTTATAAAAAAATTGCTTAAATCTAACACTCGTAGTCGTCGAACCTCTTCGGTACTCGGCTTACTCGTGTGGTCTTTCGCGTACTTGCACTAGTTTCTTCAACCTCAGAAGCACTATCACTTCCTTGATTATTATCGTCCCCGTCCTCTCCTTTTTCTTCGTCTGTCGGTTTTTCGTTTTCTTCCTCGTTAGTGTCCTCCGTTTCTTCGGTTGACTCTTCATTACTGTCCTGTTTCTTCGTAATTTTTATATCCCTTCAATTGAGATACATGCGCCGTTGTTGTAAAAAACCTCCTTCGTCCCTTTGGTGCTAATTGCGCTACTCGATAAGTTCCCGAAGGTAATTTTTCAGTCACGACTAATGGTCCTCGAAACTTCGGTGCCGTCTTTCTTGGTTCACCTGTTGGTTCAGGGGTCCTCCTCATAAAAACTATTTCTCCTACCTCGAATTCCAAACCCTTGAATCTTTTCCGGTCATAATTTTTCTTGTATTTCTCTTGTTCGACCACCATTCGTTCTCTTGCTTTTCTTTGTATCTCAGGGGGGGGTCTATATTCGTCTTCCATATCTTCTGTCAGCTTGATTAAATCCCCGTCAACCATTCTCCCTTTAAATCCATATAACATTTCGAAAGGTGATTTGTCGGTAGTCTTATTCACCGCCGCATTCGCCTTCCACGCTACTCCCTTTAGTTGTTCGTCCCAGTCTCGACCTCCTTTTTCTTCGTCCAACTCAGACATGATTACTGGTAATAACGTTCTGTTCGCACGCTCTACAACTCCATTAGCTTGCGGATGTTGAGACGAGTTTAACGTATGTCTTATCCCGTATGATTCGCACAGTTCATTGAATTCTTTTGCAGTAAAACAGGTCCCTCGGTCAGTTACTACACGTTTCGGCAGGCTGAAGCGTAAAATGTAGTCTTTAAATGCCTCTATGACATCTCTCGTTTTTGTGCCTGGTGTCGGATACAGTGCTATGTATCTGGTCAACGCATCGATAATTACTAACAGGTGGGTGTTTCCGCCTTCACTTTTAACAAATGGGCCCATATGATCCATATGTATTCGTTCGAAAGGTCTCGTCGGTGGGGCTATTGGATACAACTCTCCCGCCTTTCTTCCTCCCGGTATCTTGGTTAGGATGCACGTCGGACACATCTTTATGTGCTGTTTTACGTATCTGCGCATTTGTGCAAACCAGTATCGCTCCTTTATCAAGTTTACGGTTCGCTCTAATCCAAAATGTCCCGCTTGGTCGTGAAATCTAATCACCATTCCTTTCCGCATAGACTTCGGTATGACGTAAAGTCTTCGTGCCGACTCTGCCGTTTCTAGCCATTTGAATAATCTCCCATGGTTAAGTAAATAGCCATGCACTCGATTTTTTTCTTCCATACTTTGATCCTCTTTTTTTAAGATATCGATAATCTGCCGTAGCTCATCATCAGCGTTCTGTATCATTAAAATATAATTTTCTTCATCCATTATGTGCAGAACTTCTAGTTTCTCCATCGTTTCCTCCATTATATCATGGTTTCCATCTCTTTCAATTTTTGCTCTACTCAGTGCATCAACATGGCTCATCTTATCTCCTCCTCTGTACTTTATTTCATAATCAAACTCGCTCAATAACGCTGCCCATCGTGCAATTTGAGGGTTTTGGGTGCGCTTACTATTCAAATGAACAATTGCCTGACAATCGGTCAGTATCGTAAACTTTATATTTATCAGAAAATTCCGTAGTTTATTTACACTCCATACAATTGCCATTAATTCCAATCTTCCCGAATGATATAAGCTCTCTGCTTCCGTTGTCCGTTTGGAAACACAATAAACTAGATGTAATCTTCCTTTCTCGTCACGTTGGAGCATCATCCCTGCCACTGCTTCTTTACTCGCATCACAATGTACTTCTGTTTCAGCTTTCGGATTGTACAATTTCAGCACCGGTTCCCTACTTAATTCTTCCTTTAAAATTTTAAATGATTGTTGCCGTTCTGTATTCCACACAAAATTTGTCCCTTTTCGCAGTAGGTCGCTCAACGGTCTTGCCTTTTCCGAATACCCCGGAATAAACTTCCTGAAGAATCCACATAAACCTAGGAATCTTCGGATTTCGTGAACATCTTTGGGTTTCGGGAATTGCCCGATACACTTGATTTTCTCGGTCCCTGGCTTTATATTGCCCTCCTCTAGTCTAAAACCTAAATAATCCACTGATGTCTCACCAAAATAACATTTCTTCAACTTTAAGGTTAGGTTCGCTTTCTTCAATCGTGTAAATACCTCTTCCAATTTCTGCATCATGTCGCCTACGTCCGTAGCTGGCACTAATATATCGTCCAAGTACCAGATCGCTGATCTGTTACGTAGTCCTCCCAGTACTAAATTCATAAGTCTTGAAAATTCGAATGGCGCATTCGTCAAACCAAACATCATCCTTTCAAACTGTCCTGTATCGGTAGGTGTGATATACGCTGTTTTCGCTTTTGCTGCTTCCGTCAATGGGACTTGTAAATATCCTGAAGCCATATCTAAAACACAAAATAAGTTAGCGTTTGCCAAACATTGAAACTGATCTTGTAGGTTGGGAATCGGATACGTCTTTTTAATCGTTTGTTGATTTAATCGCCGATAATCCACTACTAGTCGCGGTTCCCCCGTTTTCTTTGTTACGAGTAACACTGGCGACGCATAACTCGAATCCGTGTCCGTCACTAATCCCAGTTCCCGCCATTCGCGCACTATTTTCTCAATCACTTCCGTTTCCTTATTATTAGCCCGATACGGTTTACTGATAACCGGTACATCACTGTCTTTAATATCCATTGTTATCATATTTGTTAGTCCTAATTCCCGCATATTCAACGCAAAACATGATCTGTATTTATTTATCAGTTCGATTAAATTTTCAGTTTCATCCGTACGTAATATCGACCCGCAATTTATCATTTGCTTCGTAATTGGTTGTCTTTCAAAAGGTTCGTCGTCACATCCGTCTTCCTTGTCTAATTTTACCTTTCCGACATCCGTTTGCCCTTTTATTTCCACGTCTTTGTGCGTATTATTTGCTAACAGTATACTACAATCTCTATCCCGCACTGTCACATCGATAAGATTAATTGTCATCTTCTCTAACCGCACGTCCTTCGTCACGGTAACATTTTCCTTTTTGTTATGAGCGCTTGGCACTTCTAAATTTTTAAACGGCCAATCATCAGCATAAGCGAAATGGATGTTCGCATTACCCTTCAGAAATCTAACGTTTTCCAATTCTGTAAAGCTCCTTCCGATTATAATTTCAAATCGTTGCGTTTCGTCAGGTACCACGAGTACATCTACCACTTCAGTCACCTTGTCGATGCTGAATGTGCATTTAGTCTTAAAAGCGCTTTCCACCATAGGTTCTTTTGTATTACCGTACACATATAAAGATTGGTTTGAAGGTCGTAACTCCAGATTACATTTTTGAGCCGTTCCTTCTGTCATCACACACACCGCACTACCTGTATCGATAATTCCTTCCACTGCATGTTCGTTGTTAATCGTGATCACTTTCGTATACTGCGTATCGTTTTCGTCGCCTACTAATGAAATCTCCCTCTTCACGCCGTTCTTCGTCACTCCCACATTATCGACCTTTTGCTGTGGTTGACTGCAATATTTCGCAGTGTGTCCTTCCTTTAGGCATAAACGACATTTCAAAACTTGCCTCGGTTCAGGACAATCCCTAGAAATATGTCCATAATAATTACAATTATAACACTTCGGCGTATTTTGCTCCTTTCTCATTGGTAACGGTGAACTCTGCTTATCTGATTTCGCAAATGTTACTTCCTTTTTAGCAATCTCAAATCTCTCCCCGGAAGACTTGTTTTTCTGGTTTCTTACACTTCCTACTCTTTCCAAATTACGTAAATCTTGTAATAATTCATCTTCATCTTCATGTTCTCTCACCATTAACGTACTACACATGCTTTCCGACCATAATCCGATCAAAATATTTTCTTTTATCTCCTGAAAGTCTAATCTTAATTCTTTACATCTTCTTACTTTATCATGGAAATAATCCTGCAATGGCTCGCTTTTACCTTGAGTTCGGTTTTCCATCTTTCGCCATTTCTCAGCTGTCGACATTCTCCTTCCGAACGTTTTGCATAATGCCGTTTTAAATTCTTTCCAGCCTGTTAATTCTTTCTTTCTTCCGGCGTACCAATTATTCGCCGCTCCTTCTAAATGAGATTTTACCTGCTCCATCATCATCCCTTCCGTCCACGCATTTAATACTCCTACATTTTCCAGCTTTTCTAACCATTCCTCGGGATCGTCATCACCTTTGTAAATAGTTATTGTCTTACTTACATCCGGCATCAAATACACCTGTCGATTTGCCGCTGGTTCTTCGCACTTTTTGTTGGTTAACAACTCTAGTATTTGGTTTTGATTATCAATTTGTTGAGTCACTGCTTCGACTAACTTCTTAAAATCATCCATTTTTATATTCGATGTCACAATCTTAAACGTCAAAGTTGAAGGATGTCCTTCGATGTGCACGCCGTCGTATAGCGGTTTCTCGCGTCAAATTCGTCAAATCGCACGTCAATAAAGAAACCCACCGTACTTGTATTCGTCACCGAAAGATGTCACTTCGTTCATTAAAATCCACACAATACCAACTTCGTCGTCAGTCGTCACTACTCGTTACTTTTCTTATTTGTCAGGTTATGTATCGTCACCACGTTTTTCACTTTTAGTTTTAATTTCGGATTTATCCCGCTTCTGATTTATTAACGTTTCTCTTTATTAATGATTCTCTTAATTCACAAATAAAAAGGTTTTCATTATGTTTAACTATTTATTAACCGTACACCAAAAATTATAAATTCCGTAATAACCGTCTACCGTCAACTTTACTTCACAACTTCCTCCTCTGTTCCTTGCTCTCCGCGCCCTCTCTCCGCATCATTCCCAACATTTTTTAGAATCCTGAGAAAATTGCTGTCCAAAAGGGGTCAAAACATACAAATTCATAGATTATTTTTAACTGCTAATCGTACTTGGAAAAAAGATGATCCAAATTCTTTATGGTTTATAAATTCTCCAATTGGAAAAAATACTATATCTAAGTGGACAAAGAGCGCAGCTGAGGCTATAGGTGTCGATACAAAGAAGATGAAAATTTCCAATCATTCGCACAGAGTTACTACAATTTCACATTTAAGTAAAGCTGGTGTTCAAGAACAAACTTTGATTAAGATGACTGGGCACAGCAGTAGTACATCTATCAAGCCTTATTTGCAGTTGGATGAAGAGCACCACAGCAAAGTAGTTCAAGAAATACGGCAACAATCTACTTCTTCTGTTTCTAATAATGTAAATAAAAAGCCGCTTATTGAAGGCAATGTTCCAAATACTTACAATAATTGTACTATAAATTTCACAAATTGTACAAATATTCATTTTATATAGGTAATAAACAGTTCTTTTTAATAAACGTTGATAGAAAAATAAATTACTATATTCATTGTTCTATAGTTGCTAGTTTTAAATTATTTAATAAAATCGGTCGTCGAATATTAGTCTAGGGAAATTGTCGAATATTTCTCGTCGCTCTTGGAAACATGAAATTGTTGCAAAATCAAGATTTCATTGGCAGTAAATAAAACAATGCAAGCTTGTTATTGGTGTATTTTAGTCATGTGACGTATGAGGGCGATTGTCAACAAAATTTGTCTCTTGATTTTTTTTCGTAAAACAAACAGCTGAGGTGGTAAGGCGCGTTGAAGTTTACAGTATATGTATAGTCAAAACTAGGAGAGGTGTTCTATGACCTATAGCTCATTCCAAATAATTACGTAACTTGAATCACGCTATCCTTGTTTATAAGTTTGTTTTTACTTTGTGGGAATGCAACAGAATATTTTAATACGTCATTTTTAAGTCGTTTTAGAGACACCTCTCCTGGTTTTGACTATATTGTACATAGCGTGTCCGGGAGGCAGAGAGCCGAAATATAAACATACAAAATGTTTTATTTTGACTAATGCAGGTTAAAAGAACATTGCAAGTAAATGCAATGCAATAAAACCAACAGTCTGTCTTTTAAAAGTTGGAGCATTAACTTGGAAGCGACTCGAGAAGAGTGGGTTTTTGTTCTTTTTCAGTTTTTCGCTTATAACATCAAAACTGCACACTTTTTGAGAAAAGTACATCTCTGTAAAAGTAAAGTACATAAAACTTCTTACAAATATATTTCTTGACCTTTTTTCTTCTCGTAAACCATTTAGGCGCGAGCGTAGCTTTCGAGTTATACGCGAAAAGCGCAAAAAAGCCGAAATCAAGAAAATTGGCCCTGCTTGATATAATTCTAAAAACGCAAATGCTTTTTAATTACTCTACAGCGCTTGCGACATATTTTCCAAATTTCCACTCTCAACTTGATGTCAGTATAATAGGTACGCACTCGTTAACAAACACAGATCTTGGCACATCATGTTGGTGTCAACATTCGAACCAATTCGATATTATCCGATTTTATCGGTACACACTTTGGACGAACGTCGTTGAAAAAGTAAATTTTTGTGGAGAGTATTGAGTAAGAGAAAATGTGTATAGGGAGCGCTTCAAACGTAGTTATATAGATAGTTTAATCGAATAAAAAAAATGAGGTGATATCTAGCTTGATATTTGATTTAATTTGATATTAAATAAATTCCCTTTTAGCAACTCAAGACGAGTGCAGGCCATGAAAACAACCTCCCACAGAATTTTGCATTTTTATAAATTAAATAGTAGTATACACCCCTTTTTTGCTTTTTTGAATCATATCGGCGTCTTCGTCCTTAAATTTCAATTTAATTTTAATTGTACGCATTCTTATTTGCATTTGCTAATCAAAATATTTAACTTTTGAACTTTTAATTTATTTTAGCAGTTTTAGCCCGTAATTTTCAAATAAATTCGCTTTCTATAAATATTTAACTACTTACTTTGATTTTTTATTTACGTCATCTTGTTCTCAACGTCCCTTAATTTCGGTATTATTCTGCTTTTTGAGTGTTAATTTTCTGAAACTTTCAGCATCCGAGAACATTTTTATACCCAATCGATTAAAAATAAAACGAAATATATAAACTCAAAAACTCGGTTAAAAAAGTTTGAGAATTCTCTAAGTTGAAAACAACGAAATCTCACGAGCATCAAATTTTGCTACTTTGTTGTTACTGCCCTAAATTGAGAAAGTTTTTACGAATTACAAATTTGCAAACATGTTCAACTTCTCGCATAAATTTTTATTAAATTTACAGATGTACAAATTCGAGTTTTTTAAATATTCTTGTTGTACAAGTTGTAAATTAAACCATTAACATGAACGTGGAATAAACTTAAAAGGTTAAATCATTTTTAATTTATGTGCCAAATTAAATAGGAAAATTGAGGCGAAAATAGTAAATTAAAGTACAAGTTTCACAAGGCATCTTGTTAACGTACCGAGTCCAAGTTTTGAAAACGAGCCGCTTGCTTGCCTTCTATTCAGATTCACCCCTGCACACTATTGCTGAAATTAATGAATATTGCTTCACGATGAAAAACCAGAAAAACATTTTATTTTTAGTATAATGCATTTAGGAAGCGCGAACGTTATTAGAAACATCCTGTGCAGGAAAAAGTTCGATGTTACTAGTCAAGAAGGTGTCTTATCATCAAGCCACAAGCCACCGTGATGTATTAGCTACGACGAATATTTTTTTCAAACAGAATTTCATCCCACTTTTAGAGAATTTTAAAAATAATGCTACTTTGTCGAACTTTTTACATTTTCGTCTTTTACCAAAAAGTTTTCAAGTTAATTTAAATTAATGGTTCGGGTTTACTGAACAAAAATACAAAATAATGACTTCTCAACATCCGAGGGTTTGAGTTTATACAAAAACAGTATTATATACTTTCTTTTTAGTAAATGGTTTTGAGCCTACTCGCGTAAATATCGTATAATAAAAAAAATAAGAAATTGTTTCTTGTATAAGTTCACTAAGTTCCTAAAAGGTGCCTAATGTACGAACAATGAACATTTTAGGCACGTCGTGCAAATGTAAATCTAGGAAATGAGCAAAAGTGTTAGGTCGATGCATAATTATCCGCCGTTTTCTTTTTAAATTATATTGTAACATAGCCAAACACAAAAACAAACTGAAAACATAATACAATTATCATTCGGGGGGCGTAGTCACCGTCAACGTCAATTAGGTACTGATTGCCGTTTATAAAGAAACTCTAGGGTTTTGATGCAATTCACGATTTGACATTCTTAACCAACTCTTCCAAATCGTCACAGACTTTGCCAACCTGCCAATTTTTCGGCGAGCGGTTGATGCGGTTGTCTGTCGGGGTATCGGTGGGAAAGTGTTGCTTGCTAGTGTTAAATTTATTCGCACGGCGTTAGATATGAGGGCAAGCATTGTCGTGTTAGAAAACGCGATCAAGCTCATCAGGTACACGTTGCTGTGGATGTTGTACTGCCTTTGGCCATTTCTGTCCAGGATTCACTTACTATTGTCATTCCACCAGTAGCAGTGGCTGTTGGAGACGATTTCCCATTGAAAGATTCCGCTCCGATCCCACCACATAGCCTTCTTGTAGTGCACAACCTTTGGAGTACACTTAAGAGTTTGGATGGCTAACGTGCAAATTTTCTGCTTTTTGCGTTTTTGTAGAGGAGCCAAGACTCGTCCTCTGTAACGAGTTTATTGAGAAACTGATTTTGCCCATTTCTTTGGAGCAAATCGGTAAAAATTTGAACTCGGACGACCTTGTTGTCATCTGAGAGCTGGTGCAGAACCCATCCGGTTAATTTCCACACCTTGCCGAGTTTTCTGAGATGACGAACAGTCATAGACTGATCGATATTGAGTTGTCAGTACAACTTTGGTCTTCCAGTCGCCAGAAGGGCCTGGTCATTAAAATCCAAAGACCGACCTCTTCTTGACTTGGTAATGAGTGACAAGTGGTTTTAAATAACTGATGAGCAACACATTTTGGGATTTTTATTTGATTATTTCTGAATTATCAGTTCATTGGTATGCGGGTATGCCTAACAAAAATGGTAGCACGAGATGCTCTTTCCCACTTACTCTCTAAAAAAACATTAATCAACGCAAAATACAAAAATGAAATTAATGAGAAAGTAACTTAAAATCGGTGGCTTTCAATTAAGTACCTACTCAAATTGATACATTTTAATGGATTTTAATTTAGAATGGGCGACAGCTATTGTTTTTAAAATGTAATTATATCCATCGACAAAAGGTCGAATACTTTACTACGTAGCAGTGGTTCTCAAAAAATTTGTTTTTTGCTGCACCTGTACACAACTCCTTTTTTGCTCTTCGTATTTTGCTGTTCGACCGTGAAAACTTAGTGGTTGCCTCTCGTATACCGTACTTAAGTTCATTCTTTCGCCCATAGTCTCTAAAAATGGATTGTTATGAAACCCACGTTTGTCTCTCGTTTAAATAATTTTGCTGGCAATTTGTCTCTTGAACTAGTAAGTGTAGTAGCAGTTTAGTATCCCGTAAATTAGATTTGTGTTTCAATTTATAGTGTGACATAAATTACATAGGAAAATGTGATGCGCCATCATAATTATTCGAGTTAACTGTTGTAAACTAGAATTGCATTTCGATAAATCGCATCATTGCCATTTTTCCTTTGATGCTTCTGAGCTTTGGAAAGTACATAGGACGAATTTTTAATATTTTTTAGTTTTTAACTACGTCAGTTTTCATATTCGTAGACCCGCACGTTCCGACAGTTACAAGAAACTTGCCAGTGAGTTGGCGTTGACTTATGACTTCTGAATCTAACTTTTTAAAGAAAAACTATTTTGACAGTTTTTATCTGTATTGGATTTTCTCAAACTAGAAGATCGTTTAAGTTGCCTTTTTCCACTATATATTTCCAAATACAGAAAAACTCCCTACAGAATTGCAAGTAACACCTGTTGATTCCATCATCAAGATAAAGTAGATAAGCAGAACCTAGGGAAGACTGTCTCTCTCACAAGAGCTGGGTATGCTGGACCTCTCGGACACCTATTATAGTATGTGAGATTTTGGGATGAGGTCCCTTTTATGGAATCTTCGTCTGTTTATACGGGTTTCATTAGCGGTACCGCGGGTCTCCAGGAAAGACGAAGGCTAAAGCGCAACGCGGGGTTGCCTGATGCATCAAAGAAGGTTTTTATGATGGTGTTACCTCATCCGTGTGTAATCCAGTCAATTACGCTAAAGCTCTTGACTTCGTGCAGGTTTATGTTAGGACTACTCTTTCCTGACCCTATACAGGCAAGGCCATATTCTACTCGTACCTTTACATCTAATAAAAAAAGAATTTAGACCATTTATCAACCCTTACAATGGGTTATTTTCTTAATGGAGAAAATTCTAGACTTTCTCTAGGATAAATTTTACTAAATATATCAACCTGCTTACTAATGGGGTTCTGATCAGAATATAAAGTACTGATCAAAGTCGTCCACGTTGTAGTTTCGTTTAAAAATAAAAAGTTGCCATTCTACAACACGTTCTTTTCTAAGTTTGGTCATTAATGGAGAAATATCTTAGTATGTCGCCTAGCCAGCCTACTTTAATTTTCAATTCCCAAATGTTTTTGAATTATCCTCTATCCCTACAACGCTCCATGCGAATTTTCAATTGATCGAAACAGTGCTGAAAGTCACTTTTTGTAAGCCCCTCCAAGACGCGTACCGCTTCAGCGGTCTAAAATCTCGTTCTTTTTAATGCAGATTTGGTTTTGGGGAACAACTAAAAGTCACATTGTAGCAGGCCAGGTGAATAAAGCGGATTATCTAACACTTAAGTGCCCCACTTGCCTAGAAACATCTTGACAGACAATGCAGTGTGAGCTGATGCGTTGTCATGATGGAGAGTCCATGACTTGTAGTTTCACAATTCGGGTCGTTTTTTTCTTATTTTTTCACGGAGTCGAGCGAAAACCTCAAGAAAGTAATATTGATTAATAGTTTGACCTTGAGGAACCCAGTGAAGATACACAACCCCATGAATATCGAAAAACTTAATTTGCTCATTTGAGCTTCTGTAGCTCTCGGTGAAGTTGGGGTCTTCCAATGCACGAATTGACGCTTAGTTTTTGGATTATAAGTGAAAACCAAGATTCATCACATATTAATACTCTCTTCAGGAAGTTTTGGTCATTTTCAATGGCATTCAAAGTGCCAGTACAAATATTTTCACAAGCTTCTTTTTGTTCGATTGTGAGAATATTACGCATCATTTTTGCGCACACTTTTTTCATGTTAAAATTGTCCACCTTAAAGTAGAAATGAGAAGCATTTAAATTGACACCCTGTATAGATAGGTTATCCTATAAGCCAAACCAAACAAATAAATTGTGAAACCTCTTGTCAAGAACTAATCAAGCAAACACAAAAGGAAATTCATGGCCACTTTTAGTCGAAGATACGAGTCCAGCGACAACAATCGTTGTAGGTACAATACATTTTCCGAGGTTAGCGTTTTCAAGTAAAACGAAAATTTGAAATTCCCCGAACTAACGATGAATAATGAACTTTATTAAGATGCTTGAAACGTAGGTATTGCTAATTGGAATGAAAATTGCTCTGATAATTACATTTCATTGTAATTAATTCCAGACAACTTTCGAAGTATTTATAAATAGATGTATGTATTAATTAAAGTTACAATCTAAAACTTGGGAGTTTTCATCAAGGTGGAAAATTGAAAGCGGTTATGAGCAGAAAGTTCATTTACGAAGCATTTGTGCCTCAAAACGTGTACGCACACCAAGTAATTTCCTTTATACAATGCTTATTATTATTTTTAATCGTAGACGCTTTCTACAAATTGATTGTTGGAAGTTTTTCTTTTATCTTTGGGAAATTCCTTTTTTCTGTTTTAATCGTTATAAAGGGTGTTATGGTTTTAAAAGAGTCACAAAGTTTTAAATGTTGAACAAAAACTTGATTTATTTAAAAAAATGTAATCTACAAACTCGGAATTTTAAGAAAATCTTTTCAAAAATTATTTAGCGAAAATAACATTGCGTAGGTGACGTCCTTTCGATTGAACACATGTTTCCAGACGTCCCCTGAAGTTCCGCATTGCATCTTGCAACATTGCTCGTGGAATGGCTTGGATTTCTCTTCGGATGGCTTCCTTTAACTCTTGTAATGTTTTTAGTCATTAATGATCCCGTTGTGTTCACATTATCCATCCATCTCAAAATTGTGTTACGATCCGGAATCGGCCCACGCGGCGGAACATTGAAGTGACGGCGAAAGTCTCGCTGAATCTGGGACACGGACTCATAATTAGCGTAAAACCGTCTCATAACAAAAGCGCGGTGCTCAAAGTCCCACATCTTGAGATGCAATGCGTAACTTTAGGGGACGTCTGGAAACATGTGTTCAATCGAAAGGACGCCCCTACGCAATGTTATTTTCGCTAATTAATTTTTGAAAAGATTTTCTTAAAATTCCCAGTTTGTAGATTACATTTTTTTAAATAAATTAAGTTTTTGTTCAACATTTAAAAATTTGTGGCTTTTTTATAACTATGCGGTTCCCAGTAAACACCCTGTATTATGTTCAGTGTTCCGTTAAAAAAATACAAACACCATACAAAACGGGGACGCACTAAAAAACTTACTTGCGTATCTACCTCCGTTTATTAGAGTTTCGTGTCCGTTTATGGGAGATTTTTGCTCACTTGGGTAAAGAGTTGGGTAAAGTATCCGCGTTCGTTTATAAGAGCGTCCGGTTTTTAGCAAGTATCAGGTCAATGCATAAGTATGAAGCGGTTTTGGTTTCCAATGTAAGGTGCTATGTTGAATACTTTTTGAGATTTTCAATTTTTAGAAAGTTAGGGTTAGGGAGTTGGCTAAAGAAAATGGAAAAGTACAAAGTACAAAGAAACAACATAATATCCTTTTTATGAATTTACCCTAGGAGGTAGGGTATCGGAGATTGCTACTAGAATCTGTACCGTGCACGAAAACGTTCAGGGAGACCATCCGACTTTGATGACTTCAGATGAAATGCTCGAATTCTTGAATATATCCACGTATATTAATGTTCCACGTCAATCAATTCATAAATTGGTCAATATGATGAATTGTGGCGAATGAACCATCGTACGATATTTGCATTCCATGAGTAACGTTCAAAAATTGAATGTTTGGGTGCCATACATTTTAAAGCATGATAATGCTCATCCGCATACTGTTATTATCATCACAAAACTTGCGATTCAATAGCTCGATTGGGAGATTAATCCAATCCGGCCTATTCTTGGGATCTTGCATCATCAGATTTTCATATTTTGCACTCTCTATCCATCAATCTCTAAGCTCTAAGACATCTCATTTTACAATAACGCTATTCTTCAAAACTGGCGCGACGACTTTTTCACCTCCAAACTACCGGATTTCTTCAGGCGTAGAATCTAAAAACTGCCAGAACGTTGGGAGTTAATCATGAACAATGCAGAAGAATATATTATTAATTAGGTTTTTGTATTTTGAGTATTTAAAAAAGCGAAAAAAGCGCAACGAACGTATGCATCGACCTTATAACTTGATAACTGTGGTTGTGCACACAGCCAAAACACTGCACTTTTTGGTTGGAATGTGCCACTTTCTGTAATCATAGTTGATGCCAAAGGGTATTCTTCCAAATAGGGATCCACTTTAAAATCCGAATAAAACACCAAATTAACGGCCAAACCAAAGTTTTTGTATCTTAGCCCCTAATCCGACAAACCTAAGTTTTTACTATGGGCAGATCTACGGACCTAGGACCTAGGACCATTGTCAAAAATCACTGTTGTTTATGAAAACAAGTCTTCCTTGTCATATACGGAACCCCATAGACATAAACCCTTCTTTGTGAGGTGAAAAAGGAATATAGAGCACAGTAAAAAGTGACTTATCAATGGATTACGTGAGAAAAGTGAAATTTTCAGATTTTCAAAAACTGTGCAGAACCCTTAAGATGTAGAAATAAATATATAGAGACAAAAAAGTTTTCTCTTCACGAGAGCTTTCAAACAAAAAATATAAAATCGAAATCGGATCATTAGGAACTGAGATACAAAAAGTTTAGTGTGGTTAATGAGAGTTTAACACGGATTTTGAAGTGGCTCCCTATCTGGAAAGTTACCTTGTGCCATCAATGACCGCAGACAAGTTAATCAAAAAGTGCAGCGTTTTTTGGCGTAGCTACCCAGTGTACTACTACGTAGAAAACTAGGTAAAAATTTGATTTTAAGAAATTTGTCCGTTAAAGAGAAGAGAGTTGTCCGTTTATTAGAGCTGCCCGCAAAGAGAGCTCTCACTGTGTAATACCCTACTATTAGTCCCGTCAACGAAAAACAAAAATGGACTTCATCTTCAAAAAAATCCAATAGTTTTGAAACTTTGCATACTCTCATTGAATCAGAAGTGAGATTTACCGGCAGTGGTCGAAAACACGTCATTTTTTCAGTTTTTCGTTAATATCTCGAAAACTTTTGGTTGGAACTGAAACATGATTCTAAATAAAATTAAAGCTGATGAAATTTTCTACAAAATTGAATATATTCATGTTTTTTGTATTTCCAAAGTTTGCTGAGTTATAGGGCGTTGAAACAACTTATTTATTTCTATTATTTTAAACCAAGAAGAATACCATACCGATTGAAATATGGCAAATGAGTTTCTTTTTTTTTCATGCCCATGTGGATAATTTCGATCAGGATTATCAGAAGTATAAAATTTTAAAACATTTTGTTTGATTTTTTATTTAGATTTAAATATTCAATAGCCTAGTGAGTGGTTTTTCTCTACCGTGCAAGCTTATACTGTCAATTTACTATTTTTAGTTTTTTTACATATTTTAAACTTGTCGATAATGGGGTGTATATAAGTTTAAAATTTATTTATACATTGGGTGTAGAGATCTTCAAGTAATCACATGCTAGAGAAAAAATCGCAATACTTTAGGATTTCTTCGACCAAAAGAAGTGTATTACAGTGTACTTAAGATTTATTGATGTTAGAACGTACCTACTCTAAACACTACCTACACAAAAAAAAAGGAAACCACTTTCTTTCAAAGTTCAACACATTAAATTTTTTTTATTTGCTGGAGCTCATTTCAAGAACCGTAAAAACTAAGTATCCTCTTAAAAATGCAAGAAATTTTGTCATTCTGCTCTTAAATACAAAATTAAATAATATCGTAAGTACGTTGTACATCAGCAATACGTAAAGTTTAACGTCGTGTACATTAAATTTTAAATCTAATAAATCCAAAATACTGCCAACTGGAGCCGTATTCCTTTACAAAGCATACATTTTGATTTGATGTAGCGTACATCCTAAACTAGAATACGACGCCGTTTCTTGCTTGGTACAACTGAAAACAATTTCTATAGTTAAACGTCAGCTTAAGACAAAACTGTTATGCAAAAAGTTGTTTTATGGCATCATACAGTGTTAGTTTCTTCTGTTTTTTTTTGGGTGTAAATGTATAAAGGCGTGCTATTTGCACACATCAGGGATATACGATACGATATTCAACTGCATTTTAGTCTACTTTCCGATCTATACGTGCATGTGCATTTGAGCATACGAGAAACGGTCGAAGCACAATTTCGTGTTACATTCAGGCACTTTGACAAATAAAATGTTTGTTCGTTTAGGAAAAAAACGACTGTCTCAATATGTATTTACGTAAATACGTAAATTGCGAACTTGGAACAAGGCGAAAATGCTAAAAAAGCGTAGAGTAGTATTGGGAATGTAAACATTCAGTGTAGGTTGTACATAATATTATAACATATAACAACGGAGCTTATTTCACATGTTTTATTTCTGCTTGATACCTCGACTTCTCGAAAGTTTTGTAATATACTCTGTAACTGTAACAAAGAACGCGAAAGGGCTCATTTGAAGGGGCATCAGTAATAAAATTGAGCATGGAGAGCTTTGCAAAAAATCCGTAATTTTCTTATGTAGAGGGCCAAACCGAATATTGAGAATAAAAAAGAAAAGTTTATGTTGTCTAAAATGCTATTTTAAATATTCAAATGTAAATAGTTCGCCAATTTTCGTAATCAAACTTTAGTACTTTAACGTAAATTTAAAGTTAAGGTGGTCGGCAAGGTCACAAAAAGTGCTCAAAATTATTACCACCAACTAGGTCTCCTCATCGATTGACAAACTCGTTCCAATACACCAGGCTAATCCCGAACCGGTGACCAGTCTGGTTTCAACTGGTACTGCGGGCAGCGTCTAAAGGCTTCTGATGAGGTTGAATTCGCAGGGGCTAGTGGTTTCCTGTGAGGTGAGCGATTCCAACCAGCCTGTTCTCTTTAACCCTTGATAGATAGCTACACGCTGGGTGCAAGGGGAGAGCAGGTGGATTATGGATCCTAATAGTCGTCGAAACGTAACAATACACCAGGCCGTGCCCTTTCTTGAATTACATCCATCAACTATCCGATTCCTGATATATTCTACATTTTCGACTGGAGTGGTATGCACTAGTGATTTCAGATAGCCCCATAAGAAAAAATCTAAGGGGTTTAAGTCAGGAGATTGAGCAGGCCATGGATGAGGTCTTTCTCTACTAATCCAGGAGCTTATACGTTGCATTTAGAAATACGAGTGACCAAACTAAAATGCGCTCGCGCTTCATCCTGCGCATGAACCACATTACATTCCTCGTTGCCAATGGTATATCATCTAGAAAATAAGGTGGCGAGTGCTCTAAAAAATTATAATACAACACACCAGAAAGTCTTCTTGGCAAAACTACCGGTCCAATCAACAAATAGCCTACAATTCCGATCCAAACGTTTAATGCCTATCTTGCGTGGGTTCTCTTCGGCTCATGAATACTTGTTATGGAAATTCATTATTGCGTTTCTTGGGAAATTTGCTTCATCGGTAAACAAAATTAGCGTTAGTAGCTAATGAATTTAAATCATTGTTTGGAGAAGCCGTTGATTTGTGGAAAACATCCAGGAAGATGTGGAACGCGTTGTGTGTAATAACAACTGTTGCCACAAAATTCTCCAAACACTTGCCGTACTCAAATTCAAATCGTTGGCTATTCTTCTGGTAGAAATACTTGGATTTTCCTCAATTATATTATTGTGATTGGCTCTTCCTAGTCCTCCTTTTGAATATTTTCAAACGTTTTTCTGTTAGGGACACGACGATTCGGAAAACATTCACTGTACAACCGCATTTCCATCGGCAAGTTCGTACATAAAATGGATGTAAGTCCTCTCGGAGTTTATGCTTATTGAATATATCTTGATCACTCTTCGCACTGTATCTTTGAAGAAAAATTATTAGAGGTGTGAATATTCTTAGGGTAACCCAAACAATCACCCCTTGAATTTTACCACGTTCTCAAGAAACACCCTGTATAGTAAAATTAGCTCGAAAATTGTCCCAAACCTCGAACTCCAAAAAAAAGTTCTACCCTGTGGCAAATTGTTGTATATCTCTCCTCGTAATAAGTGATACAAAGTTACACGACCTGGAGTGTCGTATTTTCATGGGAGGAGGTGGAAAGCTGGTAAAATGGTTCGTTTTAACAGTTTTCTGCAAATATCTCAGGGCAAACATTATTTAATACAAAATTAATCTTCATTAAATTTTTAACACAAAAGGTCATATGCTTTTTTGTGCTCCAGACAAGGGTTACGGAGATATGGAAATGCCATTAGTTTACACCTTGGTAAAAAAAGTCAGAATGACGTATCTCTTTTATATCTCGGTAACGCTTGTCTGGAGCACAAAAACGTGTATGGCCTTTTTTATTTAGAATTTAATGTAGATTAAGTTTGTAAAAGGTAGTATTTGCGCTAGACCTCAAAGTTCTCGAGATATTTGCAAAAAATTGTTTTATCCTTTTTCCACCTCCCTCCCACGAAACCCCGGCGCTATAGGTCGTGCAACTTTTTATCACTTATTACGAGGAGGGTACAGACCAATTTGCCACAGGGTAAAACTTTTTTTTTAATTTTGGAGTTGAACTCTAATTTTACCATAGATTTTCTCATTATTCTCAATACATTCAGCTTGACCCTCGCATTATTTGAACTGGAGGAAAATTCGTCTCTGAAATCGTCGATATAGCAAAGCAACTTTCCAAAAACATTACGACATTTGAGTCTGTTAACCTCAATATTAAAAATGTTTAAAACTACAAGTAAAATACAATTTTAGAAAATAACTTCTTGTGGGTTAAGTTGGTATAAATGGTAATGGTACTCCGGACCTAGCAAGCTAGATTTTTACAAATTTGAAAATTCTGCAGCTCTGCAGTGTTAAAATGTGTTGTTAATCTAAACTTTATAAAAGTTGAAGGTAAATCGTACTATTTTAGTGTAATTATTTGTAGGTAGTTTGAGAGCAGTGTGTGCCGAATCGTCTTTAATGGTATTTGGAACTTTCAAGGGTACGTCACTCACACTAATCAAATATTTTTTATATACCTATTATACGTGTTTGAGTAATCCAAATTTTTTAACTAGTTCACTGTTGAGGTAGTTTTGCGTCAACACCAGAGCTAAATTATTACCCTACATTTCACCCCATCTATCTGCACATTTTTTAAAATAATTTGACACCCTACTTAAACGACCCTTTATGAGCTGTATTTATCACTTTAATTAACAATTAGTAGCAAAATAGACATTTCATGGTTTAATTATAGTCCGAAACCCAGTAGTGTAAGGGTTGACGACACGGAGTTAATAATTTACCCTCGGACGATCAAAAGACGGATTACACAACCTGCGTGGTTTTGGAAATCGCACGTTACATTCAATCGGACTCGACGAACTAATTAACTAGTCAATTGACTGTGATTTTCAAATAACAACGTAGCAACTAAACCCTTATTACAATAATTATTATTCGCACTTTTTAAATCTCTTTCCAACTTAAACTTTGCACATTTTTCTATATTTTTAGCAATATTTGCATGATTTTGACTAGCAGTTTTAACGAAAATAAAAGCTTAATGAAGTAACTTCGTAAACGACGGGAATAAACTAAAATATAAACGTCGAATTTGCGGACTAATTGTTCGAAAGATTCTTAGTTGTCGATTTGTATTCAGAGAGTAAATATAAATTGGATGTGGGATGTAGTCGAACAAATGCTGAATATATTGTTAGATTTTTCGAAAAGCGCATCATTAAAATTTTCACCGTGGTTACCCTCACCACTCGAAACTCGATAAAGTTTATTTGTAACATATAAAATCCAAGTCACGCATCGTCTTTTAAGCTCGGGAAAACATCTCAACTGCTGAATTTAAATTTTAATTACGACTACGCCAAATATCAATTAAATGCTCGTCTTTAGAATACGAGAAAGCACATTTCTGTAAACACTCGAAGTATTAAACACGTTGTTGTGTATGTAGTTGATAAAATCAACAAAATTCAATTTTAAATACTTCAAATTAGGACTTGTATGGATTTCTAATTTTTTAAATTTAATTCTAAGGGTGCGTTTCCACTATTTACGTCGTTTGATAACTATCCTAGCAGCTTTTCGTACTTTCCTCTTCAAAAACCACAGAAACTTTGATTCTTCTACCACTCGACGCCTGTAGTTTTTAAATGCATTAGTTTATAC
Source organism: Malthinus flaveolus (assembly GCA_950108345.1). Taxonomy (NCBI): domain Eukaryota; kingdom Metazoa; phylum Arthropoda; class Insecta; order Coleoptera; family Cantharidae; genus Malthinus; species Malthinus flaveolus. The sequence continues at coordinate 72,581,857 of OX467285.1, forward strand.
GTAGACCGGGAGCTAGCAAACATTATACCACTTGATTTATTCGAGAGGATCATTGCACAGTCAATAAAAAAACACTCGTCTGCAGGTCGATATTGGCTGCGTAACAGTAAGACACTCACTTAAATTACCACAAGAATTTTCGCTTATAGTTAGAAAACTAAGCACTTTTTGTAAAAAGTGGTTTCATATAAAACTAAACTACATCAAATTTCCTACAAATTATATTTGTTAGGTTTTTTTGTCAGATAATCGGTTTAGGCGCTAAAGCGCGTTCAATTTGAGAAAAATTCCAAAACTGGTCAGAACAATTGTTTATTTTAGTTTATCGCTTGTAACTCAAAAACTAAGCACTTTCTGAGAAAAGCGTTTCTACATAAAACTAAACTACATTCAATTTGCTGCAAATTATATTTGTTAGGTTTTTTCTTCAGACAAACGGTTTAGGCGCTAAAGAGCGTTCAATTTAAGAACAATTTCAAAACTGGTTAGAACAATTTTTTTAAGGTTATCGCTTATAACTCGAAAACTAAACACTTTTTGCGAAAAGTGTTTCTATAAAAAACTAAAATAAATCAAATTTCCTACAAATTATGTCTGCTAGGTTTTTTCTTCAGATAAACGGTTTAGGCCCTAGAGCGCGTTTAATTTAAGAAAGATTTCAAAACTGACTAGAACAATTTTTTTAAGGTTATCGCTTATAACTCGAAAACTAAGCACTTTTTGAGAAAAGTGGTTTCAAATAAAACTAAACTACATCAAACTTCCTTCAAATTACACCTGTTAGGTTTTTTCGTTAGACAAATGGTTTAGGCGCTAAAGCGCGTCCAATTAGAGAAAAATTCAAAAACTGGTTAGATCAACTGCTTTTTTAGTTTCTCGCTTATAACTCGAAAATTAAGTACTTTTTGAGAAAATTGCTCCTCTATAAGACTAAACTATATAAAATTTCCTACAAATTATATCTGTTAGGATTTGTCTTCCGACCCACTGTTTAGGGCGTTCACGCGCTAGAGCGCGTCCAATTTAAGAAAAATTCCTAAATTGATCAGAACAGTTGTTTTTTTAATTTATTGCTTATATTTCGAAAACTAAACACTTTTTGCAAAAAGTGTTCTTGTTCATAAATAAATATATTACAATAAATTTTTTACAAATTGTGTTAATTATGACAAACAAACGGTTCAAGTTGGCGGAAGAGCGCCCTGAAGTTTAGGTGTAGGGAACCGCTTTTAAAGAAATCGCTTTTTTTCTGACGGATTTTGGAATTTTTATCAATCTGAGCGCGCTCTAACGCCTAAGCCGTTTGTCTGAAGAAAAACCCCAACAGACATAACTTGTAGGAAATTTGTTGTAGTTTAATTTAATATAGAGATACTTTTCTCAAAAACTGCGTAGTTTTGAAGTTATAAGCGAAATTTGAGTGCGCGTTCTACTGTTACGCGGCCAATATAGACCGGCACTGTAATAGTTATTTAAATAAAAATCACGTTCTTCTGAAATAAATCAAGTGGTATAATGTTTCTTTTTCTTTAAGTAGAGGATAACAGCCAGATAGGGTTTTCATATACACGGTTCTATGCAATGGCCTAATCAGAGTATGCATTTTATTTACCATTTTTTATTAGCAGACGAAAATTGACAATGATGTCATTTGCGAATTAGTAGGTATGTCGTTTTCCTACTCGTAATGTCTCATTGGCAGTGATATTTAGTTCAGAAAACTTGTTGGATCGAGTTGTAACCAGTTGTCTACGTGCGATGCTGCGATGCACCGCTTCTAAGTTTTCTCTGTTTTTCCTCATCGATAAAACTGTTTCAGTCGAGCTTAGCATAAATCTTTCAGTTCCACAAATCTTTATGTAAAATACCTTAAAACGTCTTTTTATAAAAACTCAAGTTGTCCTACCGTCAGTTGCAGCGATATTTGGCGTTCTTGAAAAAGTTTGAACCATTCAAGCCAATAGTTTCACTTAAAATGTCATTTGCCGTACACATATTTCAAAATTTTCCGTAATTTACAACAAAATTCAACATTTGGAAACATGATGTACGTACTAAAGTCCTTATTGTTCGATCTTCGTTTAATCATCATCGTTTGATAAAATAATAACATCATACGCGGCCTTACTTTTGGATTCTAATATAATTTACTGCAGTGCTGCCGGATCATGCCTGTAATTAAATAGCCAAACCTCGTATTTTTAATTTCAAGTTTTAAGCACTTACGTAAAATTCATCCCTACTCTTGTAAAGCGATTCAGGTTCTTGGGCCTGACTAATTAAAATCGAAGGATCAGTTTGATTTGTTTTTAATTGAGATACAGTAATGTCGTATAAATTTAATTGCACTAGTATAATTCTTTATTTCTACTGTTTTACTATCATACTTAATTTCTAATTGATGGTAAATCTAAATTAAGCGTCCTAATGGCTATTAAAGAAAACTCACTTGAAAAATAATTCGTTGAAAATTTTCTGCAGGCGCAAATCGTCTTTTTATAAAAATTTCCAATTAAATTTCAACGCGAAGTATAATAATATAACAGAATTTTTCCTTTTATTACAAAACAACTATAATCAATTAAAAGTGCATGTCGTTATTTTCAATTATATTTTTTTCAAAAAAAAAAGAATTAAAGCGCTTCGTAATTTAGTTGCATTCCCGTAGGTTCCAGTTCTACTCCCAACGTAAACGCCTGTGTTGATATTTCAGAGAAGAGCGGAGGAGAACGTACCGTAAATTATGGAGATATGTTGGTCGAAAAGTTTCATGGAATTAGCGAAAAATTATTGGGTCATCATCGATCTGATAGTGATACATCGACGACGCGCGTTAAGTCAGGTGAATATTCCCTTTTTTAATGAGTATACCCAGTTAATATTTAATTTTTAACTAAATTATCATGGCGCAGTCAGTTAGTTGATAGTTACACTTAAAGGGTGATCTTTTAAGAGCGTAAGAACTTTCAATTGAAACAAAACGCATATGAATATTTGAATATGATTATGAGAATTAAAATTCTGTCTCTAAGATGAATCTGAGTGGTAGATGGTAGTAGTTTGAACTTTCCAATCCGTTCTCTTTGTCGTTATTGCTCTTTCAAACCAAATTGTTTCTATGAAGCGACCTTTCTTTTATTTCTTAATACATCCTCATTTACCCTTGTCTAAATTTGCCTTCGTTTGGGTCATTTTTCAACTTGACATTTTTTTGACGACGATAGAGTAAAAAGTGTTGCCTATGTATTAGGCGTAAAAAATATTGAAACCAAGAAGGCTTTTTCAAATAACAATACTGTTTTAAATTGAAATTAACATTTCATTTTCTTTACAAACTTGTTTAATAATTAACAGTTTCGAAACATCAGGTTTGTGAACTATGGTAGTACTCAGCGATTTTGGCGTGTACAGTGTGCATGCATCAATTTCTGAGTTTCATTTACTGTTTTTACCCTCATTCCAACGTTATTTAGCATTCAAAGTACGGTCTTGTAATAAATGACATACGTTTCTGATTTTATATGTCAGGTTTCTTTATTTTTCTGTATTTTACGAATTATACATGATATAATGACGCACATTATGCCAATAACGCTGAATAATACCATATTTCTTAACATACCGTGTAACCAGCCACTATCACCTTAACATTGACGTCAATGTTAAAATTTTAATACATTTGATAGGTACCTTTAACATTTTCAAAGCAGATACGTGTTCTAAAGGTTTGTCGCCCCCCACCCCCTACCCCAATTGGAAACTTTCAGACGAAACTTCATAGACGAATATTATTACTTCGGAAAGTTCCATATTCTAAGTCCTCTCCTACTCCTACAAATCTTTATCAATGTTAATACAGTGAAGCCAAGCTAATAACTCTGTGTGGTTTAGTGTCTCTGTATTTTAAAAGACACTCGTGTTAATAATACTTTGTATGAAATGTACTTTATTTAAATTTAGTAAAATAATAAATTATCAATTGAACACGTATCGTCTTGTACTCGTCTGAGCGTCTCAATTTCCACTACTGCACTGCTCTCGCTACCCTGTGCTGTGCTTAATACCCTTCTTCTCCAAAACTCCAAACCAGCAGGTGCAATACATCTTGTCTTGTCTTGTCGTTTTCGGCACCACAGCTCGGCCATGTTAGTCTTTATCCGACTCGGATGAAATAATCTCTCCTTCTTTCTCCGTTTTCTATTTACGGCTATGCAAGGTCTTTATCTGGCGATAAAGTTCTCAACTCTTTTGTGAAGTCTCAACATATAAAATTGTTACTTTACGCTTTACGGCTTCTTGGCTTCTTCTGCCACGTGCACGTTTCCAATCAACTCAATTTGTAGATTTTGGAACCACTAAATGGTTCCACTCCATCCCTACATTTGTATAAAATACCTACTTTCAGTAGGTAATCTTCGTACGGCTTTATTCTTAGAGCCTCTTCAATAGCTTCAGCTCACTATCTTTGTCTAGAGCATTCGCTACTGTTGCACTCATGGAACTTGAAAATAGGTGGAACGGCTATAAGCTAGTTTGAGGGTATCTATAAGTGAAGCATCAGTAACGAGTACGTCAGGGTACTCTCACTTTTACCTACTACGAAATTCTCGGAATTTCTTTATGCAACTAACCGCTTGTTCATTGCCAGGTGCTTCATGTTCTCGGCGCTTTCAACCCCCACTTATGTTTTAGTTCCATGTTCCATGGGATATCATGTCGAGGTTGGGCGGAGCGAGAACCGAATCCTTGTAGGAATTTTAGTGTACGAGAGAGAGACAGAGCCTACACCAAACGTTTGCTAAGAGTATGCCCGATGCAGAGTCTCTTGTCTTCTATAATAATCTTTTAAAGAGCTTTTCTTCTTCAAATGAAACTTTTTCTCCTATAGAAATCGGTTCAAGGTATGTTCGATTTCCTTGTTATGGTGTTTTTTGTCATAACTCGTGGAAATACATTTCAAAGTTCAGAGTAAAATGCGCGATTTCAACATTTTTTTGAAAACTTATTTTTTAAAAATGATAAAAAATGTTGTTGCAGAGACATAGATCCATCTTTAATTTAACGTTTACTTTTTGTTTCATTCTGATGTCGTCAGTATTTAAATGCAAAATTAGTCGAGAGCTGGAGCACTGTAACGGCTACTTAGAATCTGCTTTAGTAGCCCCTAAGTTTGTCTTTAATTTATACTGCATTTTTTACGTGTTTCAGTAGGCAACGGTGGCATCTCTTGTCTCTTGCAAGGCTTTAAATTTTAAATGAAGACGAGCTGCTAAAATTGAGTTGTTTTTAAAGATCTCTCAGTAAGTGCAAAATAGTAAATTTGGTGTAAACTTCATAAACTTATGAAAATATATTGTAGTTTGCTCCGAAAAAGAATTCATGAAACTAAGAAAAGTAATAAAGCCGTTTATGTGCAAAAGTTTTATCACCTTAAACAATTTACTTACTAAAAGATCATTAATATATAAAATTCAACAAAAATATGTTTTCGTCACAATTCAACTTATAGAGCAACAACAAACATCGCGTTCGCCCTTTTACTTTATTTTTATTTTCATTTCAGGAACCGTTCATCCCATGTTAACAATTACTCACACATCGTACTCGTGCATAGAAGTCCTTAACAAAAAGAGTGCAGATTCTTCGCCATCTCATAGTCAAATTTCAAGAAACTCTTCCAAAAAATCAAACAATTCGTTACTCGTTAATAATGGTAAATTAGAAGAAATGAGACATATCGTAAGAAAGGCCAGCACTATAGATGTAAATTCAGTTAAAGTATCGTTAAAAGATATCGTTTGTTATCTTTCGTTATTAGAAGCTGGCAGACCAGAAGATAAATTAGAATGTAGGTTGGGTAAAGATTTAATAAAATATTGCTTCGCCGTAGCAGCGCACGGGAGTTGTTGAGGACTGAAAATATTTTTACAAGAGGTTTATATTTTTAAAAAGTCAGCCTACTTTCAAGCAGTCAGAAACTTGGTTTATACGGGCCTCTATGGAGAAGTAACATTTTTAACAAAAAACGTTTCAATGGACCTCCATTTTTAGTTAAATTCGTTTTTATATATTTGTAATTTTAGTTATGTTTCGATTATACGATACCGATGGTAATGGTGTTTTGGATACAAACGAAATGGATTGTATTATTAATCAAATGATGACTGTGGCCGAATATTTAGGATGGGACGTATCGGAATTAAAACCGGTAAGGGTCAAAATTATAATTTTAATTATCCACAGAAACATATTACAATTAAATTAGTGCGTTATCAGGTATCAGGCTAAACTAATACAATTTGACTAATTAAAGCGGGCTTTACGCTTTACGCTGACCAGAAAATGATAATAGTAACCATAGGGACCTCAGAACTAAAAAAAAATTAATTAAATAAAAAATAGAGACAATGAAGAGACTAAATTATAACAAAACTGTTGGTTGTAGATTTTACAAGACATGATGATCGAAATTGATTACGATGCAGATGGAACGGTATCTTTAGAAGAATGGAAACGAGGCGGACTCACAACAATACCATTATTGGTCTTATTAGGTTTAGATTCGAATGTAAAAGAAGACGGAAATCACTTGTGGCGTTTAAAACATTTCAGTAGACCAGCTTATTGCAATTTATGTTTGAATATGCTTGTAGGCCTCGGAAAAAAAGGATTATGTTGTACATGTAAGTTCTTTCTCGTTATTATAAATAAAAAGGAAATTTAGTTGAATATAAAAATTTAAACGCGTCTCGAAAGTACTTTAATAAAAGCATTCGTAATTTTTTTAAAGGGTCTTTGAAAAAAAAAAGTTTTTAATGAACTAATCCTCGAACTTTTAAAAGTTTCAAACTCTTTATTTCGTTACAGTTTGCAAATATACGGTTCACGAAAGGTGCGTACAAAGGGCCCCAGCAAGCTGTATCGCAACTTATGTGAAGAGTAAAAAATCTAGTCAAACCCTCCAACATCACTGGGTCGAAGGAAATTGTCATGGAAAATGCGCTAGATGTAGAAAGCCCGTTAAAGCTGGAATCACCGGTCTACATTGCCGTTGGTGCCAAATTACGGTAAGTCGAACACTTCCCCTTTAAGTTTAGATTAAATAAAAATAAAAACCTTTTCAGTTACACAACAAGTGCGTATCTCACGTTAAAGCCGAATGCGGTTTGGGAGAGCACGCAGTTCATATTTTACCACCTACTGCAATTTGTCCCATAGTTTTGGACCGACAGAAATCGCTACAAAAACGAGGATCTAAGTATGGACACGATTGTAATTCGGTAATAAATTAAGCCAATTAAATCGGAGCGGCCAACTCACAAAATGTTTTTAGTCGCTCGGCTCGCAGGTTTCGAAGCAACCACCCATGTCATTTCAAATTACTCCCGTACCTAATTCGATACCTGTATTAGTATTCATAAATCCAAAATCTGGTGGACGACAAGGATCGCGGATACTTAGAAAATTTCAATACATTCTTAATCCTAGACAAATACACAACTTAGCAACTGGAGGACCCATGCAAGGACTAACGATGTTTAAAGACGTGCCAAATTTTAAGGTCGTTTGTTGCGGTGGCGATGGAACTGTTGGGTGGATTTTAGAAACGATGGGTGAGTTTTAACGTTTTAACACACGCTCCGTTCGAGCTCGTCGGGAAATGTCCTAATAGAACGTAAAATTTCATCCAAAAATATCCGGAAGGATTGTCACCAGTCTCGAATCTCGAATGGTGCTTTTAAGAAAAAATAAATCAAATACGTTTAGGAGAAGACTTGCCGATTAGAATATATAGGATGGCCAAAATTAATTTCTAAATATCGAGAACTTCCAACATTTTTTGGAGAGCTTGGACAGCTGTTGGGCTGTTTTGAACCTTACTATACTAATTACCAATTACATAAGAACTAAAACTTTATTTTAGACAAAGTTGAATTGGAATGTCAACCGTCTGTTGCTGTGATTCCGTTAGGAACTGGAAACGATTTGGCGAGGTGTCTACGTTGGGGAGGCGGTTACGAAGGCGAATCCGTGCATAAGCTTTTACACAAAATTGCGCGAGCTACTCCAGTTATGTTAGACAGATGGTTAATTGAATTATCCGACAGCGAACCGCCCGATGTTAATCTAAGTCAAACGGATTCTAGAATACCTTACAATATCATAAATAACTATTTTTCTATTGGTGTGGTAAGTACCTAATTTAAATTCAAACCAGAACTAAAATTTTAATTAATTTAAATCTAGGATGCCGCAATATGCGTAAAATTTCATTTAGAAAGAGAAAAAAATCCCGAAAAATTTAATAGTAGGATGAAAAATAAATTGTGGTATTTTGAATATGCCACTTCGGAACAATTTTCTGCGTCGTGCAAAAATTTACATGAGAATGTTGAAATAGTAGTAAGTTTTCCAAAGTTTGTAAATATTTTATTTTTCATTTTGTGACTTTTAGTGCGACGATGTATCTCTTGATTTAGCTAATGGCGCTCCTTTACAAGGTATTGCTTTATTAAATATTCCTTACACGCACGGTGGTTCTAATTTATGGGGCGAACACTTATCCGGTTCGAGAAGAAGAAGAAGTAAAAAGCGTAAAAAGAAACCTAAAGAATTGAGTACTAGCAGCTTTAATTCGGTAGATCTCAGTGTTGCGATTCAAGGTAATTTAGATACAATGAAGGATTTAACATTATTTTAATGAATTTTGCAAATTTAGATATTGGAGACGGTTTAATTGAAGTTATTGGTTTAGAAAATTGTTTGCACATGGGTCAAGTTAGAACCGGTCTTAGGGCTAGTGGACGTCGGTTGGCACAATGTTCCTCCGTAGTTATTAAGACTAAAAAAACTTTTCCAATGCAAATCGATGGCGAGCCTTGGATGCAGCCTGCCACCACTGTAAGTAAAATTATTTGAATAACACAGGAAATTTTTTCGGCATCTGCTTTGGCGAAGAATATTTTTCAGTCAATATATACGCCTGTCACATAGACAACCCACTATACACTCATGTAATTGTATACGAACAACTGCATATCTGTATAACCATTAGTGTTATTATATACTCAATGGTATAACTATACTCCATTCAAATTCAAGTTGCAGTAAATCATCGCGTAACGACTGCCATTGACTTAAGGCTGGAGAATTATAGGTTATGGTGCATAAAAATATTTATGCAACTCAACTAACATTTTCAGTAGCGTCTCGTTCATTTAATTTTTGGATGTGTGTATCATTTAACTGTCTTGGTTACTCGTCATTCAGGCGTATTTTGTATTATAACCTCGAAAAATAGTGACATTATATGCTAAAATTTTGCCATTTTCTATCATATTTTTGGCATAGACATTATATGGTCGTAATCAGCGTAAAATTCTGAACAAGTTACCGCGAAAAATCTGTTTCTTGCAATTTGTTCCAGGTCAAACTTATCATTACCTATACTAATATTTATCTACGTTTATGAATCGCAGCGACGGCTGGGTGGCGACATCAATTAGAATTTTTGAGAAGCTTAATTAACATTGGGCTTATGGGGAAAATCTTACGTCGTCCTCAGGGCATAGGAAACACATTTTCTTTTAAATCAATTATTATAGATATAGCTTGACATATTTTATATCGTTCTAAGTCTTTATACGCAACAGAAAACAATCAATTTAAACTGACTGTAATTTGCCACTTTTCGGAAAACATTTTTTTTGTTACTTTCTAATACTTTTTTTGAATTTAAAAATATGTCAAGCCATAGACAAGCTGTTTGGCTAGACCTTACAAAAACCTCAGTTGTATCTGTTGAGTATTAAAGCTGTTCAGGACGACGTAAGAATTCTAACCTATAATTCTCCAGCCTTAAGATATTATTCGAACTCTCTAAATATCTAGGCAACACCGAGCCCCTCTAAAAAAATTTACACCGTAATTTACTTAGATATCTGCATGTATGTGTTGACGTTCACTGCACCTTGAATTTGAATGGAGTATAGTAAGTTCTTATACAATGATGATATTTATTGTAAGTTAATGAAACGTTTAGTGGGTTGCCTATATGGCAGGCGTCAAAAAATTAATAAAAATTAGATTATTAAAATGCTTCAAGTTATTTCATGAATAGAGACAAAACAACTAGCCACAATGCTCTATTAGGCAATGCTGTCACCAGGACAAGTAAGGGGATCGGCAGGGTTTGCTGGCTATGGCCTTGCTATTAGCAATTTTGTTCTTTGAACCCACGATTATTCTCAATATTAAAGTTGATATTATTATTAATTGGGTATTGGGCTAATCTTTAGTAATGAGACAGGGCATCTGTGAATGTAGAACTATCCCAATACGTAAAGGAAACATTAATAAATAATTATTTGCAGGTTCGAATAACACATAAAAACCAAGTACCAATGCTAATGGCACCAGCCCCTGAAAAAGGAAAAGGATTTTTTAGTTTTTTCAAACGGTAAGTCGTAGGTGTATTTAACACACCTTGTGAACCTATGCATTCATTAATTTGTTATTTTTCAGATCTTCCAAAAGCACAATCTTTTTCTAATGGTTCGATGAAATTTTCTAGTCAAATTTATTTATATTTATTTAATAGAGACAATAATAATTAATATAATATGTTAAATATTTATTACTTGATATTAATTTGTTACTAGGTGTTGCGTAAATGTTACTGTCGGAGACTGAAGTGGAAATTAGCAACCTCGAATAGCTTTGCGGGACTCCCCAAAGAGCTAAAGAGGTTTCTTTGTCGCTTTCTTAATATTAATAATTTCGAAATAACTTGCTCGAAATAGCTCTTTAGTCTCCAAAAATGTAACATAAGTGTAGTTTCAAGTTTAAAGTATTATTTTTGAAAATTTCTCTCTTTTGTGAATGTTAAGAGCGCAGAGAAATTTTTTCCAGTGTTTATATGTACCTAATTATTTGTTTAAAAGAAACATTATAAATGTAATGTTTGCTGCTATACAATAAATTAAACTAAAGTATAGTATTTGTTATAAAAAATTATATGTGCAAAGATATCTAGCAAGAATAGGGACCATAAAGCTTACAGATTCCCGCCATAAAGTACCTACGCGCAACTTTATAGAAAAAAAATTGCATAATACTCTTTAAATGTAGAAAATTTATTCAACTCGTTACTTTTGTAAAATATTCGACCTCTGTTAAGTTTAAAGAGATATGTGATTTTAGTTGAAACATTAGTCGACTGTAATTAGTTAGCCGATTAGACCACTTTTACTACACCCTGTACTATTGCTGTGAATATATCATGATAGACCTATAACATATTGTTATAAAATATCCATCCATGTTGTATTAGCCATATAAAATAACTTAGAATTGTACGTTTTGTGTATAAGTATTTGAAATCAAAATTTAATTTTTTATCGTGTAAAAAATTATATAATACCTAACGTTCTAAAAAATGTATTAAAATTGTACAAGTAATTATAAGGAAGATGTCGATAGTTATATTAATATTATTTATAGTTATATTAATTTAAAAAAATAATTTTCAAGTGCAAAGTGCAGCTGAAGTGAAAACATTTAATCGCTTTAAATTAGTACCTTAGTCTTCCTCAAAAAAGTAATTACTAATAACATTCCATTCGTTAAAGGTATTGACCGGTTCTCAAATTTGTAAATAATGTAAGCACTTGAAAATTATAATATCAAATAGAACTGCCACTTCATCAAAATGTGGTTTGCTACCGAGCTTTAATTGTGTATTATAAAAAGAAACTTTTATGTACGTATATAATAGTGTATAATACAATTCGGCTAATAATTGTGAAGAGATTTAAGTAAGCTGTGTAATGTTTGCTTTTAACGTCCATTTATACTTATTGCCAAAAAATGAATGTTACCAATTTTTTGTGATATGTCCTTTAGTACATATATACGAATATTGTTTGCATTTAAGTTTGCTTAAATGTAGAGTAAAATTTTCAACAATGAACAAACCGGAAACGTAATGTGATGTGCGAATAAAATTTTCATATAAAAAAACTATTTCAAAGCTTTACAACCTTAAAATTTAATTATATCGAACTTAATTAAATTGATATTAAAATAAGCGCAGTTTCACAGTTGTATCTGATCGTAGCCTTAGTTAGAGACTAATTTGATTATTCAATGTCATAATATCAATAATGAACAATTTTAATTAAAAAAACCAACCGCTTATGTATCTATATTAGGTTTGTCAGAAACAATATAATAGGGATTCGTTCACAAACTTAAAAATAACTAGGTTAGTTTAACTTCAAAGAAGTGACTTTACGTATCAAAACTATTTGTAATCGAATAATTCGCATAAATGTATTTATTAAATAAACTCATATTGTATTACATTTAAATAAAAGTCATTCTCATCTTTATTTTTTTTACTTATTAATATAATTTTCTGTAACTACCCTTGTAGTAGAGTGCCCGAGAAAAAAAGTACGCTTATAAGATAAGCAACCTGGTTTGCATACAAAAGAATTTGCTAAACTTTAATTAGTAATTTAAGTAACGGGTTGTTAATTGTTACAGGAAATTACTCAAGAGCCAAGCAGAACAAACATAAGAGCTTAGAACATGGTACGCTTTAATACAGATCACGTCGAAAATGATAATTTTGGGAACATTCCACATTGTAGAGTAATTAATAAGTTATTAGTTTATTACTTTAGGCTGTTTAAATTTAAATAATTTTGGCATTACCAGTGCTTTTCTTGTTTTACTATAAATCAGTAGTAGTAGTAGCATGGTTTATGTATTAAAATTTATAATTAAAACATTAGTTTATTAATTAGTTAAAAATATTAAGCATTTTTAGTGTTAAGTTTAATTGAGCAAGCCAAAAATTTGATACAATTGCAACTTTGTACGCCTACTAATACATAGGCAACACTTTATACTCTCCCACTACTTTAAAAATTTTGTTCGTACGATGAAAACTTGCCGAGTGGGGTGATCACATGATCACCAAAAGTTTATAAAAGGCCGAGTTTCGGCATTCAGAAACTTTCTTATCTCCACTTCAAATCAGCTTCGAAGAGCAATTTTTCAGGTTACTCGTGTGAAAAACCAACTTTAGAATTTGGAATTTTTTTTTCTTAGAAGTTGTTAGTAGCATTGCTCTGAATATCTGTAGCGACTTTTGGGCCATTTTGTCGAATATTAAATGCAGAAAATCAAATTTAGAAGAAATAATTACTTATTCGTACTGCAACAATTTAATCGAGTATTTTGGTTTGGAAGGTGCTTACAATGCTCACAGTTATTTCTTTCTTCTGTTATTAATGTATTTTGATAATATATTTATTATACTTAACTATCTATACAATGTATTTTCATATTAGAAAAGTTAACAAAAGACTTCGTTAACAAAATAATTTGTATTTATTTATACAGAATAAAAAATAGTTTTTTAATTTATTTGTCTTTTAATTATTGTATTATTACGTTGGAAAAAATAAATGTTAGAAAGCATTAATAATTTCTTTTTATTTCAAAACTAAAGTAATTTTGAAAAATTATGACAGTACAGAGAATCTTATAAGTCAAATATCTTCTAAACTAGAGGACCAGAAGCTCTCAAATAGTACAAGAATATTTGCTGCTAGTAGGGCTATAGTATCGCAAGATAGTAGGAGAGTAGAAGTGCGATAAGGTGTCGGAAATAAATTAAAGAGAAATATTTATTTAAAAGCACCTGCCATTATGTTATGAAACGAGGCGTTATCGCTTGTATAATAAGCATGAGGTTTTAAATTCATTTAAATAAATATTTCTCTTTAATTTATTTCCGACACCATATCGCACTTCTACTCTCCTACTCCTTGCCCGAAAATTGTAAAATTTGAAAGAAATTTTTAAAAACTTAATTTAAAAAAATCGGAATTACGCCAATCTGAGGGTGCCAATCTTTAGCCCTACTATTGGGAAATATACTTGTTAAATTTTGGCTCTGCTGGTCCTCTAGTTTAAAAGATATTCGACTTTAAAGTTATTTTGAATGTTTTAATTCTTAGAATTTTATGCTTTACGTCAAATATCTTCTAAACTAGAGGACCAGCAGAGCCCAAATTTAACAAGTATATTCCCCGATAGTAGGGCTAAAGATTGGCACCCTCAGATTGGCGTAATTCCGATTTTTGTAAATTAAGTTTTTAAAAATTTCTTTCAAATTTTACAATTTTCGGACAAGGTAGTAGGAGAGTAGAAGTGCGATAAGGTGTCGGAAATAAATTAAAGAGAAATATTTATTTAAAAGCACCTGCCATTATGTTATAAAACGAGGCGTTATCGCGTATGATAAGCATGAGATTTTAAATTCATTTAAATAAATATTTCTCTTTAATTTATTTCCGACACCATATCGCACTTCTACTCTCCTACTACCTTGTCCGAAAATTGTAAAATTTGAAAGAAATTTTTAAAAACTTAATTTAAAAAAATCGGAATTACGCCAATCTGAGGGTGCCAATCTTTAGCCCTACTATTGGGGAATATAGTTGTTAAATTTTGGCTCTGCTGGTCCTCTAGTTTAAAAGATATTCGACTTTAAAGTTATTTTGAATGTTTTAATTCTTAGAATTTTATGCTTTACGTCAAATATCTTCTAAACTAGAGGACCAGCAGGGCCCAAATTTAACAAGTATATTCCCCGATAGTAGGGCTAAAGATTGGCACCCTCAGATTGGCGTAATTCCGATTTTTGTAAATTAAGTTTTTAAAAATTTCTTTCAAATTTTACAATTTTCGGACAAGGTAGTAGGAGAGTAGAAGTGCGATAAGGTGTCGGAAATAAATTAAAGAGAAATATTTATTTAAAAGCACCTGCCATTATGTTATAAAACGAGGCGTTATCGCGTATGATAAGCATGAGATTTTAAATTCATTTAAATAAATATTTCTCTTTAATTTATTTCCGACACCATATCGCACTTCTACTCTCCTACTACCTTGTCCGAAAATTGTAAAATTTGAAAGAAATTTTTAAAAACTTAATTTAAAAAAATCGGAGTTACGCCAATCTGAGGGTGCCAATCTTTAGCCCTACTATTGGGGAACATACTTGTTAAATTTTGGCTCTGCTGGTCCTCTAGTTTAAAAGATATTCGACTTTAAAGTTATTTTGAATGTTTTAATTCTTAGAATTTTATGCTTTACGTCAAATATCTTCTAAACTAGAGGACCAGCAGAGCCCAAATTTAACAAGTATATTCCCCGATAGTAGGGCTAAAGATTGGCACCCTCAGATTGGCGTAATTCCGATTTTTTTAAATTAAGTTTTTAAAAATTTCTTTCAAATTTTACAATTTTCGGACAAGGTAGTAGGAGAGTAGAAGTGCGATAAGGTGTCGGAAATAAATTAAAGAGAAATATTTATTTAAAAGCACCTGCCATTATGTTATAAAACGAGGCGTTATCGCGTATGATAAGCATGAGATTTTAAATTCATTTAAATAAATATTTCTCTTTAATTTAATTCCGACACCATATCGCACTTCTACTCTCCTACTACCTTGTCCGAAAATTGTAAAGTTTGAAAGAAATTTTAAAAAACTTAATTTAAAAAAATCGGAATTACGCCAATCTGAGGGTGCCAATCTTTAGCCCTACTATTGGGGAATATACTTGTTAAATTTGGGTCCTGCTGGTCCTCTAGTTTAAAAGATATTCGACTTTAAAGTTATTTTGAATGTTTTAATTCTTAGAATTTTATGCTTTACGTCAAATATCTTCTAAACTAGAGGACCAGCAGGGCCCAAATTTAACAAGTATATTCCCCGATAGCAGGGTTAAAGATTGGCACCCTCAGATTGGCGTAATTCCGATTTTTTTAAATTAAGTTTTTAAAAATTTCTTTCAAATTTTACAATTTTCGGACAAGGTAGTAGGAGAGTAGAAGTGCGATAAGGTGTCGGAAATAAATTAAAGAGAAATATTTATTTAAAAGCACCTGCCATTATGTTATAAAACGAGGCGTTATCGCGTATGATAAGCATGAGATTTTAAATTCATTTAAATAAATATTTCTCTTTAATTTATTTCCGACACCATATCGCACTTCTACTCTCCTACTCCTTGCCCGAAAATTGTAAAATTTGAAAGAAATTTTTAAAAACTTAATTTAAAAAAATCGGAATTACGCCAATCTGAGGGTGCCAATCTTTAGCCCTACTATTGGGGAATATACTTGTTAAATTTTGGCTCTGCTGGTCCTCTAGTTTAAAAGATATTCGACTTTAAAGTTATTTTGAATGTTTTAATTCTTAGAATTTTATGCTTTACGTCAAATATCTTCTAAACTAGAGGACCAGCAGGGCCCAAATTTAACAAGTATATTCCCCGATAGTAGGGCTAAAGATTGGCACCCTCAGATTGGCGTAATTCCGATTTTTTTTTAATCAAGTGTTTAAAAATTTCCTTTAAATTTTACAATTTTCGGGCAAGGTAGTAGGAGAGTAGAAGTGTGATAAGGTGTCGGAAATAAATTAAAGAGAAATTTTTATTTAAAAGCACCTGCCATTATGTTATAATACCAGGCGTTATCGCTTGTATAATAAGCATGAGATTTTAAATTCATTTAAATAAATATTTCTCTTTAATTTATTTCCGACACCATATTGCACTTCTACTCTCCTACTACCTTGCCCGAAAATTGTAAAATTTGAAAGAAATATTTAAAAACTTAATTTTAAAAAATCGGAATTACGCCAATCTGAGAGTACCAATCTTTAGCCTTACTATCGGGGAATATACTTGTTAAATTTGGGCCCTGCTGGTCCTCTAGTTTAGAAGATATTCGACGTAAAGCATAAAATTTTAAGAATTAAAATTTCAAAATAACTTTAAAGTCGGAATATCTTCTAAACTAGAGGACCACAAGCGCCCAAACTAAACAAGAATATTTGTCGATAGTAGAGCTAAAGATTTGCACCCTCAAATTTGCGTAATTCCGATTTTTTTACATTAAATTTTTAAAAAAATTTTCAAATTTTACAATTTTTGGACAAGGTAGTAGGAGAGCAGGAGGGCAATAAGGTTATTTAAATGAATTAAAGATAAATATTTATTTAAAATAATTTTAACGCACCTGCCATTATGTTATGAATCGAGGCTTTATTGCGTATATGATAAGTCTGTGATATTAAATTCTTTAATAAATATTTCTCTTAAATTTATTTCTGTAACCTTATCGCTTTTCTGCTCTCCTACTACCCAGTCCGAAAAGTGTAAATTTTAAAATTAATTTGAGAAAAAATATTTAAAAAAAGTCCGAATTTTGCTATTTTGAGGGTGCGATTCTATAGCCCTACTAGCGGCAAATATTCTTGTACAATTTGAGAGCTTCTGGTCCTCTAGTTTAAAAGATATTTGACTTATAAGATTCTCTGTACTGTCATAATTTTTCAAATTTTACTTTAGTTTTGAAATAAAAAAAAATTATTAATGCTTTCTAACATTTATTTTTTCCAACGTAATAATACAATAATTAAAAGACAAATAAATTAAAAAACTATTTTATATTCTGTATAAATAAATACAAATTATTGTGTCAACGAAGTTTTTTGTTAACTTTTAAGAGAGAAATTACTGACAGCATTGTAAGCACTTTCCAAACCAAAATACTCGATTAAATTGTTATAGTACGAAGAAGTAATTGTTTCTTCTACATTTGATTTTCTGCATTTAATATTCGACAAAATGGCCCAAAAGTCGCTACAGATATTCAGAACAACGCTACTATGAACTTCCAAGAAAAAAAAATTCTAAATTCTAAAGTTGATTTTTCACACGAGCAACTTGAAAAATTTCTCTTCGAAGCTGATTTGAAGTGGAGATAAGAAAGTTTCCGAATGCCGAAACTCGGCATTTTATATACTTTTGGTGATCATGTGATCACCCCACTCTGCAAATTTTGATCGAACGAGCAAAGTTTTTAATGTAGTGGGAGAGTATAAGGAGTTGCCTATCTATTAGGCGTACAAAGATCCAATATTAACAATTTTTGACTTTATCATCATTAAAACTTAAAAAGTTTTCATCAAATATTGCTTAAAACTGCTTTATAATAAAACAAGAAAACTACTATTAACGGCAAAAATTACTTAAATTTAAATATAGAACAGTCTAAAAAAATAACTTATAATTAATGATTCTACAATGTGTACCTTCTACGCCCTTAAATTGTGCAGTGTGCAGTAGAAACGTAATTTATCGAAGTAGTACACCTAAAACAAACAAATAAATAATAAAGGTAAAATTTAATAACGTGAAGTAAATCCTAAGTTATTACAATATTTATTAGTTGAAAATACTTGAAAGTGTGAAATAAATAAAGAGCGACTATAGAAAAGCTCAAATATTGTAAAGAAGCGGAATCAATTCACGAATTGTACACACACTAAAAGGTGAAAAGGTATCGTTCGAAAAGGCATGTTTGTCTGATCGTAAACGTCGCTTCGAAATGGCTTATAATATGAAAACGCAATTAATGTTTAATGTACCTAATTAACTATTTTTATATAAGTTTTAGTTTAAAAAACGTTAAACAGCTTTTTGACTTCACATGGTAAAGATGTCAGTGTATTTACAAAAATTGTAGACCAAGATATATTTATTCATTTCAAGTAAATAAACAAATAAAATCCGAAATCATCACAGAATTACATCAAAGTCAAAGTTCTTTTACAAATGAAGAGTTCTCTGTTTACAAAAGCAGTATTGGTCAAATATTTTTAAGCGTTTAAATCAATACATATTTATTGTGTTATTAATCTTCAACAAACAATACATCATAGTTTTAAAACAATAACATCACAAAATTTAACAATCTCCTATTTAATTACAATTAAAATAAATGTTACACCTAAGAAACTTCACAATTTGTGCACTACAACGAATAGTTGCTACAAAACTATTCCGAACGATTTTTGATTCTAAGTATAATTTCAAGTTTCACAAATTATTTATAAACAAACCGTTACAGCTTAATTATAATAATAAATATTTCAATTGTTTTATTTATATTAATAATAGGAAGTTACAAAAATATTTACATTTCTGATGCGATAAAAGTTGTAAGTATACATTCTTTGTTCAAATATTAAAGAATGAGGAATGATTTGCATTCTAATAATTTAATAAAACTATTTACTAATTAAAAACATCACTCATTTCGAAATTTATAAAACATTTAGTAAATAAAGTTAGTTTTTAAAAATTTGGCAACCCTGTAGCTTAAAGTCGATTAATTCCTTGGGGAACTACTTAAATTAGCTAAACATAGTATAACAATGTGACTTAGAAGAAATGTTGCATTTGTTTAAACCAATAGCAAAAGTGAACTCGTTACATTTAGTTCTTACTCCTAAATTAGATCTAAAACGAGTCTCGAAAAGACATAGACAGAAAAGACTGGCCAATGGTTTAAACTCGTTCTAAAAAATCAAAAATCAATCATTAAAAGTGACGGTGCATAGAGCATCGTCGGGTTTAATTTCTAAAAGTGCCACGCAACCATCATTAAAAGGAACTGAAACACCACCATCTATCACAAGACAAGCATCGATGCACTTGGATTTCACTTTTATAGCAGTAGCAAAACCTCTCGACTTGATGCCCTTCGGTTGTGGCCACACACCGGCCGATATTAAATCGCGTATCGTGTATCCAAGTCTGTCTTCATCTGAAAAAGTCATTTACAAAATGGCAAGCAATTTAGCAAAATCACACTAACCTGGTAGAAAAATCAAATTTTTGTTGTACTTGTCAGCTAAAGCCCTAGCAAAGCAATCTCTCCCTTCCGCAGGTTTAATATCTAACAGCTTCAATAATTCTGACACACTTTGAACCGGTAGCCTGTTAATACTCATGTGCCAAGACGTCGATCCCGTTCCCGTCGACACGCACAATCCTGAGCACTTCATATTAGTGGGAGATTCCGAATTATTCAGCCACATTTCCAGATGAGATACCCTCGCAGATAAACATTCTCCTATAAAAACCTAAAACACTTTTTCAGCTATAAATTATAATTACTTAATTTCATGCCCTTTCACCCTTTTACAACCCTTCAAAGAGGTAGTTGTACATTGAAATTATTTCTAAATCTTCAATTCACAATATCAAATACAATCTGAATCTTAACAGGTGCATATCAAATTGGTAAACAAATCATCAATTCATTCCCAAGTTATCGTGTTCACACAGACAGACAGAATGCTTGAAAGTGATGTTTCTCGTCAGCAAAAGTTTGCAAATGAATACAATGTACAAATACATTAAAAAATAACTATTACCTCATTTAAAGCCAAAAATGGTAGAAGTTTTCCATTTTCTGTTTTGTTGTGAACATGAGAAGGAAATTCGTAATTTCTATCGGATAAATGTAAATGTGTCGGCGCAATGTCACCTTTTTGGCCGTACACAGTTGTTCTAATCCTACTCCGCATTAACCAATCGAATTTGCCCTAAAATTAAAAATTATATAAAATTGCAAGTCCAAAAAATTGACGAGTTTATACATTTTGCAACCTTTCGATGGCTTCTTGAATGTTTGTAGAATATTTTTTTGGGAGACATAAATGCCCTTCCGATCTATTAGGATCCGAATTAAATCCAATTACAGGTTTTTGGTTATCTCTGACTCGACTAGCTGCCAATAAAAAAGTACCATCGCCCCCGGTGGGTAATATTACGTCCGCCCATTGAATCAAATCATCCGTGTAGTTAATTCTAATAAACGCAAACAAATTATACCATCGTTTCCTCCTTCTCGAGACGAGCGGCCACACTTACCTATTGACGATTTTTACATCCACTCCACTTTTATGCAGGCAATTCTTTATTTCGTGTTCGAAAGCTTTATGTAAATGATAATAATGTGATAATTTGTCGTAATCGCTTCCTCTCGTTCTCAGCTCAGTTTCAAACTGAGAATCGCTCAAGTCGGCATATCGACTTCTTTCATATTCGTAAAAAGACAGTTTCGATACGACCAAAACTTTATGAAACTTAAATTTACTAGGTGAGAACGTATTACTAAAAGAATTCGTTATTGATATATTTATATTGTTTATACCTGAAAATAAAAACAGTTATTAAAATTTAAGAAGATCGAATTATTTTATTGTGAAGGTGTAAAAAGTAACTTTGTTTTAAGAATTGATCAAATTTACTTGTGGATGGTGCAAATTCTAGTTCAAGATCGGTTTAAAGAATGTTCAGATTGTTGTCAATCGTTTTCCTGGTTGTAATAATAATTTATTGAGTTTTCAATAGAAGGGCAGAATTCACATCAGAGCAAGAAGCTAAATTATTGGACAAGAATGGCCGTATTAGAACTAATTATTCGTACAGTTCAGGCGTGCTAAAAACGATATCACAGAGTGTGGATTGTTGGTATGTTAAACCACTTTCATTTTCGCTTTTTCATTTCTCTTTCTCCTCGTAGTTGTTTTTATCCCAATCTAAAAGGAATAGAAAACGAACGGCAAACCCGGGAATATCGCTTTTCGTAAAGACCTACCACTAACTAGGCCAGTTTTTCTCAAACTGGAGTAGGAACGCCAGAAAATATATTGAGTACTTTGTTTAGAAATAAAACTTTAGTAGGTATAGATTTTTTCAAGATTTTTCGAAATGACTTCTTGACTCTACCTACTGTAATTCGTGTTGAAAAACCATATATTAAATTTCGCCTTATACAATTGTACAAAATGTTGCCCCTTTTCTATCTCTTCCAGCTATAATTTTGAATAAATGTAAAAGGTGGCTTTGTAAATTTAATTTATGGCCCTATAGAGCCAAGAAGTCATTTCGAAAGATCGTGAAAAGAAGTTATACGTAATATTTTACTTTTCTGGTTCAAAACCGCTCCAAAGGTAAAATACAAATCCCCATCACTAGAAAAAATCACGACGAAGCTCAAACATGAAACAAAAGCACCCCATCAGTAGATCAGTACAAGCTTCCATGCCAATACCTATAGTAATTACTAAAATCATGTAAACTAATTGCTTCTAAAGAACTAACGGTGTTCTACAACTTTGTAATTCAAAACATTTCGGAACAACTTAATTAATTAAAAACTGCCAGCCTAGACAAAAACAGCAATGAAAACCTCGCCCAAAGAAACAAGCTACGGATCGAGCAAAAATTCCCACAGCTCACAAAGCTCGAAACAAAAAGATTATCCCTCTAGTTACGTCCATCTGAGGACACACTGTACATGGATTTTATAAGACCACTGGAGTAATTGAAAATGGGAAAATAAATAAACGGCACGTCTCTTAAAAAGTCCTAAACACTGAGATCGGCCATAGATTAAAATAGAACAAAGTGAAAGTTCCTCAATTTGATACTTATTACTGATTAGATTAATTAAACTAATATTCAAAAATAATTTTACATATTTTGAACCTTGAACCGAATTAAACCAAACTAAAAATTACCCTAAACTAGACTTAACCGCAATTAAAATTTTGGCAAGGCGAATTCCTTTCGTCTTTGTCTTAGCAAATGGTAAATAATGTATCGCACTTACCCTTTAAAATTGTATTAGTACAATTTTTCAACATTTTATTCATTTCGACTTCTCTAATCTCAAATTGACCAAGGAGAACACTGCTCGTAATTTTAAAGAAGTGCACTGCGAGGCTGATTTGGAAATACTGTTTATTAAACTAAAATATACCCCCAAACTAACTTAATAACTGTACTTGTACAAAATTTAAAGAAAATGCAAAAATATCTTAACAATACAATAGAAATTCAATTACCTATTATACACATAGATACTTCAAAAAACCTTGCAAAATATTATACCTGTAAGAACCTAACGGTTGATGGATTAAAAATAAGTAAGATTTGTAAAGGTGTCGTTTTACAGAATAGTTAAAAATTAAGCATTTTTCTTTAAAATTCCTAGAAGGCAAAACAATGCAAAATACTATTTTGTATTTTTGTATATACAGGGTGATACTGGATGAAGAGCCTATTAGATCTAAATAGAGTTACACAGAAATTAAAAGAAAACTGTTTGGACCAAAATTATTATTTACGGGAGGATCTAGGTATAGTTAGACCATTTTGTAAACTTCTTTTTAACTTGCGCCACCCATAGAGAGGTTAAAATAGTGAATAGAGGGGCATCCCTTAGAGAAGTCGAGTAGGTAGGTAATTGTTGAAATCTAGTTAGACCTTTGAAGGATTTTTGCCGCTTAATTACGGAAACTAAATCCGCTATGGGGTCGCTAGTAGTGCATTTATGCAAGAAAATATAAAGGGATGGCAAACAGAAAATATTTACCTGCCTGACCCCCCAGATGTTGTTTTTTCAAATACAACGACATTTTACATTTAAATACAAGTTTTGTTGAAAAAAATTAAATTTGGTTGAGACCCCGAGCTTTCAATGCAGGTCTACGCAGATTTCAACAATTACCTACCTACTTGACTCCTCTAAAAGAGGCCTCTATTCACTATTTAACCTCTCTATGGGTGGCGTAAGTTAAAAAGAACTTTACAAAATGATCGGAATATAATTCAAATATTTTTTTAACATACTACAGGATAGTCACTTTTAGGGCGTAGACCCGGCAAAGATTCCGGTATTTCAAATTCGACTGCATGACAATTATTCGGTAGGTATTTTTAAAGAGCAAGAGTTTGCTTGGATTCCCTAAGAACTAGGATAAGAGCCTGGATAAGGATAGCAATGCAGCTCCCATGTGCATCTAACTTTTTCTCACGTAACACCGAGGGACATAAAAGTAGTAGGAATTTTCGTTGTCCCATATGGTTCAAATGCGAGGAGTCGGTGTTTGGTGTCTTCAAAATCTGAAACCGCAACTAGAATTGAGTTTCAAGATTTTGTACCAAAGAAATCTTTTGGAGCGAAACATTATGGAGGTACATTGGAGGTACATTCATTCATTGGAGGTAAAAATTTTGACCAGAACCAAAACGGAGTGTCGTTGGTCCTACTAAATTTTGAGATACAGAACTAAACTTCCATGGCCTTAACATCTAAGGATTTTTAGGGCGAATTGTAGCAACAACGTTCAACGTAAGATCATGCTTCATGCAAAGATCGTCATTCGAAATTTCAATAGTAAACTATAAGTACATAGATCGTCATGATCTTATGTTGTACGTATGTAGAGAAGATGCAAGCGAAATGTAAAATCATTCTAAATTCTAATTTAAAGTGTTATCGATGCAAGGCGAATTCTATTTTACTACCTGCTTGACTAAGAAAGTAGAAGTTTTTGTTCGAAGTGGTGTTTTTGACTTTACCACCAGCAGAGAGGTACAATAATGACAAATCTCCTTTAATTCTATTCTTCTACTGATTCTGTTGAACCTCTCTGCTGGTGATGGTAAAGTCGAAAACATCATTTCAAACTGAGTTTTCTATACAAAACAAATTTGTGGCGCACATCTTCTACATGGCCCTAGAACTAAGTGTAACCCCCTGATACCAAGCAAAATGGCAACCCTAACTTAGAAATTTTGTGTCTTTATAGAATTTCAGACAGGGCAAATAATTTTTAAAATAGCGCAGATAACTAATTCATGACTAACAATCAAAAAGTCAATCACCCAAAAACCCAAACAAGAACAACATAATCACAGAGTACTAACAGAAAAACAACTAGCAAATACTATACTCCTTGGTCGAAAATGTATAGAGTGACTCATTTTAAGAACTTAGACAGCCACGAAAGGTGAAGTGTGCAAGACGGGTCAATCCCAATACACAGGCCTATGGATTGACCCGTCTTGCACGTTTTACCTCCCGTGGCAGTCTAGTTCTTAAAATGAGTCACTCTATACATTTTCGACCAAGAAGTATAGTTTAGCTTAGTAACTAAGCTCATAAAGAGGGGTATTAATTAAATAAAGAAATGCTTTAACATAATCAAGGATAAATTGATCTAATCAGTGAGAATTCAGAAAAGATGAAAAAACGTCGCAGAAAGCGATGTTGAATAGTTGAGAAAGAGGGAATGGAAGCACCATATGGAAGAATATTAAGTTTCAAAAATATGCAAAAACCAACTGGCCAACTACTACCCTGTCCAATTTCAAACATGTTTTAGAATTATTGAAAAGTCTTTTGCGCGGTACGAATATAAAAAGAAATCTAAATAACAATAATTTTCTTCTTCTACCTTCTAACCACTCCATACAAGAGCATTGAGAAGAGAACACCTGACAAAGCTATATCTTTGTTACCCATTAGATTCGTTATTTTCAGAAAGACAGCCCTCGCCATCTATATTCCTATTTCTTGTGCTTGGTCGTTATTCTCATTTATTACGGTCATCAAATACTATACTTTGAAAAGAGGATGGAGTTAGTAAAAGCTAAAGCAAAAACGAATCCTGACGGAATGCTCAGAGGCTCAGAGCAGAGCAGTTTCAACTTCATTGTCTCATCAGCTGGAGTTACCAGAGTAGGCGAATAGAGATATCTAAAGACTCATATTTATTTTTTCCTCAATTCTGGGAATTCTTAGAAATTTGTCTAAAGAGTTTAAATCCCCAATATTGGGGCTATGCTTGGATGCCCCATCTCTGTATACTTCCCCCTGAATATTTTTATTTTTACAAATAAAAACTTGGTTTAGAGTGAAAATAGATTTAACGCCTAGTAAATTGTGTTTCAAAACGAGCGCAAAATGGCAAGAATTAATTTTTCAATAAAAAACATTATTAAATTAGACGATTATGTGTAGAATCCAACAAATGACCGCCACGACTCTGCTGGCGTACGTTTTCTCTTTTAGAGAAGATTACACTTTCGCATATTATTGGCCTTTCAATTTGGCGAAGTATACACGTCGAATTTCTTCCTTCAGCTGGCTTACATTGGTCGGTATGGATCTAGACGAAATGCGTCTTCTGTGTATGCCAACCAACCAACCACAATTCCTGAACTGAAGGAAGAAATTGGACGTATACTTGGCGAAATTAAAAGGCAAATATACGAAATTGTAATCTGCAACTTCTCAAAAAGAGTAAAGTCTGCTAGCAGAATCGTGCCGGCCACTTGTGGCCATATAGTATACTTTATATTAAAATTAAAATATTTGCAATCTTCGAATAAATGATTAAAGAACATACAATAATACCCTAATTTCAAATCACCCCAATTTTAAAATACCTATAAGTATGTAGAGACAAACAGACAAAATGACTTTAGTATGAATAGTATTTATATCTATTTTACCAAATAAGTTAAATACGAATTTTCGGTTTGTTTATTGTTTGTGGCTTATCTGCTTTCCAATATTTATTGTCATATTTAAATAGACAAGTTCTTACAATTCTGAAGGACGTACAACTACAAAGGCAGTCTAAAAAAAGAGAGAAAACTAAGTACCTGCTAAGGGTGGTTTAAAATTTGCAAATAATTGAAGAAATGTTACTTTTATGACATGTCGAAACTCGTTTTCAAATTTGAAATGGGCATTTATGGCTCTGACCAAAAAATAACCAAACTTCAGTTATATTTTATACTAACAGCGACTAACAGCAATAAGTGTGAAGTGTTGATTTCCGAAATTTCAAATACTATGTATTCAAGTTTATTATTTTAATTTTAAAAGTAAATTTAATTGCGTTTTTTAATAAACGGATTCGAATTAGGTATCTGAAGTAATTTTGTTAAAAAAACGAGTTGTGTATACGGGTGGCCCAATTTGACAGAGTAAATTTAGAAATGGCATCCAAAAAAGGTAATAAAAGAAAATCAAAAAGATCGATTCTAGAATCCAATCCGGAGTTGGGTTTCGTGGCCCTAAACGAACGTGGTGGATATGAAGATTCAGACGACGACACTTGTTATAAATTTTATTTATGCAGGAACAAGTACTTGGAATTTTCGAAATTCTATGCGGGAGAACCGCCAACGGTGGTAGTAGAAGGTAAGAAATTTAAAATAAATCAAATAATACCCGTTCACCGATTCACCGCATAACGGCAGAGCGCGAAAACTTTTAAAAACGAATTGTACGAAGTTTGCTACAGGTCTCAAAATATACACTCTAGGGAATTTAGTTTTATAAGTTTATCGAAATCAAAACGTATGGGTATGTCAAAATAACATTGACGGGCAACTTATATTTCGTTTATATGGATTTTAAGAAACAGTACTTACTTAGAATAATATTCTTAACTGAAAACCGTGGTTTATACATTAGGACAAAATTTTCGTGAAGTTTTCAAATGCATTTAATTGATACTAAACAAAAAAATTAAATCGAGTAGGTTATAACACGTTCACTTTTGATACTTTGGAATGCTCGTGAAGTTAGTTGATTACAAAGAAGTCAAAATTGTGAAACTGTCACAACAAATATTAGTTTTTTAAACTAATTTTACCAAATAAACTATTATGTCCGAAGATAAAGGATTTGTATCGTTCGCTTGTCAAAGATGCCTTCAACCTATTCGATTAGACAATAGTTTTAATTACATAGGAGAACATGTACTCGCCGAACTCTTACGTGTGTAGTTTCGACTTACTTCGTAACCATTTCTATACTTATATTTCAGTGCCGGTCAATTCGAACCCAGATGTCGATTTAGATTCACAAACTGCAAGTTTAGACACTTACGTTCATCCGTTTAGATTGTCCGACTCCGGTAACGGTGCGAATGGTTTTATGTTGATATCCGATACAGGCGAAGTAGAAACTTTAAGCCATCAAATCAAGGTAGCGACCTTGATATAATCTTAATTTAATTAATACTACAAAAGTTTTTCACCAGATCAGAGCCGGTCTGTTCGATACCTTGTCTGGCAATTCCAACATCGATCACCCATTATGTGACGAGTGCTGTGACACCTTATTAGAAATGTTAGATCAACAAATTAAACTAGTTGAAAATGATTATAACGATTATAGCGAATATTATAAAAAGTAAGCTTATTTACCCTAATTATTTTTCTGCTATAATCTGATGTTGACTTTCAGACTAGAAAGTAACACACAAGAACATGAAATTGATGGTTTGGAAAAAGAATTAGAAGACTTGTGCAATGAAGAAAAGCGTTTGCTCGAAGAACTCGATGCAATGAAATTACAAGAGGCGGAAATAAATGAAGAAATTGTCAAACAAAAGGAGGAATCGAACCGATTATCGGTGGAAGAATTTCGCTATTGGGAAGAATTCTCAAAACACAAGAGAAACGTCATGTTGGCCGACGATGAATGCAATAGGTTTGAGTCGATTAATACTTTTTTGTAGCATATTTAACATACTCTTTTCCCACAGTTTGAAAAACCAACTTGCATATGCTATGGCTCAGGTGTCTAAACTTCAAGGCACGAATGTGTTTAATGCAACTTTTCACATATGGTATTTAGGATGTTTTGGTACAATTAACAAATTTCGATTGGGCCGTTTATCTACAGCACCCGTTGATTGGTCCGAAATCAACGCAGCGTGGGGACAAACGGCTCTACTAGTTTCATCTTTAGCCCGAAAGATGAATCTTACATTTGCCAAATATAAAATTGTGCCATTTGGAAATCTCTCACACATTGAAGTGCGTATACCGTGTGGTTATAAAATTTCGGAACATCAAAAGTTCAGTAGATTTATTTACAAGTTTAATAAGAGTGCTTGTAAAAAAAAGTTCAAATTTTTTAATGGGTAGAAAAGACTGGTCTAATGACAAGTAACTGCATGTTAATCTTGTATGTCTCGAAATTTTTTCCCCATACCCTTATACTGTATTTTAATAATGATTGCATTTTATATTAATTTTTTTTTATCAAGGTACTAGCAACTGGAAACGAGTTACCTCTCTTTGGTTCGGGCGGTTTTAAGTATTTTTGGGATAGCAAGTTCGATTCTGGTATGGTGGCTTTGGTCGATTGTGTGTCGCAAATTATGGATAAACTAGGAAATTCTAATAAATTTTTACTGCCATATAAATTACATCCAAAAACTGGAAAAATTGAAGATAATACTTCCGATGCCTGCTTTTCTGTGAAGTAAGTTGATTTCAGTTCAATTTACGATTTTAGCAACTTTTCATGTGTTAGTAGAATTCAATTGAACTCTCACGAGCAGTGGACGAAAGCGTTAAAATTTTTATTGACCGATATAAAGTGGATGAACGCTTGGGTTGCTAGTTATAAGGAGCCAGAGACTGAAGAGCAATAATTACTACTTAATTACCTGACTATTTAATAAGAATAAATTATTTATGCTAATTTAATTTGTTTGTGATATTTAATGTAAACCATAACATAGGTATAGCAAATAAACTTTTACTTAAAAAAGTTTTACCTCTTCAATTTACCCATTTATTTACAATAAGTATAAGTTGTAAGTCCCTATCTCTCCAGAAGGTTATTTATGAAGCTCAGCCCGAGGCACAGAGAGTACATCGTTTTTTAACATGCACCTTAAATATACGCAGTAGTGCACTTCTGATATACGTTGAAGTAGTGGAGGATACCCAAAGAGCAATGTAAGAGTGTCTACTCTGCCCAAAGGCTTTTTTAGCTTTAGGAGGCAATCTAGTGGCGTGATATGCTCGGGGTAATTCAGCATCTTGGTATTACCATGCTGCAGACACAGAATCTTGAAACAATTTTAGCACACGTTAGGTGGTCGTTGACAGTAGATGTTTGAGATGCGCTGATAATCCAAGGGAAAAACTTGGACTGCAGTCGAGGATCGAACCAGAGTCTCCACGGTGTCGCACCGGGTGCATTCGCAACTAGGCTAACTCAGTCCTTGAAATTGCTTTGTAAATTGGTCTCAACTTTTAAATTACTGTATTCACATGATCATCCCATCTCGGACAGCATCAGTCGAATTGCACGCTTAAATAGGTAAGGCATTCAGTGAGTTGTCTTATCATGTCTCTCCCCACCATCCGAGACAGTCAGATTCCTTAATTCAGTTATCTCACTTTTGCGAGTGCTAAATATACCATTTATCATGAAATATTTAGTTTTGTCGAAGTTCGATAAGAACAAAAAATGATAATTAAACCAATTTTTTAGAATGTTTAGGCCTCTCTCTGCCTCTCGTCTCTTTCTCCTGCGTGTCGCCAATGTTCCAATGTACAATATTACAGTATAAAAAAAGTCCGTTCACACGTGTATAGTACCTAATTCACTTGACTAAGTAATCGACTAAACAGTTACCTGCTCGAGTAGTACTAAACTAAGCAGATACGTACACTATGCAGTTACTTGATTTAGCTAAATGTGTGAATGGACCTTAAGCTAAAAGCTAAAGTAGACCTAGTTCCAAATGTTATAACCAATGAGATTGAAAAACACTTGACCAAATCAATAATTATAACTTTTTCAAGGTCATGTGTCATGAGAATTGGAACTAGATCTAATAACAGTATTTTTCTTTCATCAGACAAGAGGAAACGAGTTTTATTAGAATTTGAGTCAATTTCAATGGAATTAAACGTAGATTCTTTAAATTTTAAATAGAATAAGATGATTTGAAGTAAGGAAAAAAATCTTAGGAAAAGTGCTAAACTCAAAGTTGTTCAAAAACACATTCAAGTGCATCTTCTGCAAACCTTGCGTTTGTGCTAATATTTTCTCTAAACTATAAAAGCAATTTAGTGCATTTAAGTCTGAAAAATCAATCACTAACCCAATAATAATAGTAAAAATGAACGAAATAGTTTTTACGACAACAAAGGCAAAGATGGTAGGTACGATTAATAACTT
The DNA here is from genome assembly GCA_950108345.1 of Malthinus flaveolus. Taxonomy (NCBI): domain Eukaryota; kingdom Metazoa; phylum Arthropoda; class Insecta; order Coleoptera; family Cantharidae; genus Malthinus; species Malthinus flaveolus. Next base: position 72,612,599 of record OX467285.1, read on the forward strand.
TTATACAACACGTGTGAAATTTTGATGTCTTTTCATAAAATATTATTAAAGTAGAAGAAAGATTGATAATTATTCTATGGTAATGTGTTTTTAATATATTTTGTGTGAGGATTGGAGTCGCAGATGCTGTAGGAGCAGCTGTGGTGGACCATATGCTGCCGTCGTTTCTCTAACAAACCCTAGATTTTCAGTAAAAAGAAAAGCTACGATAAAACAATCAAGTTTATAGATGATGTGCTTATTCTTTGAATAAATAAATTTTTCAGGAAATTAAATTTTATTATTGATTTTTCACGGTTTCGCGACGTTGTTTACGGAAAATGCATTTTAATTTTAGCACAACTTTCATTTCACTCATAGCTCTACGGCTATACCTACCCCTGTAGCCAGTAGCGCTTGTAATTAATTTTTATTATTTTGAAAGTTCTCTTTTTTCATTTTCATATCATTGATCAATTATACTACACTTTCAAAAATGTTGCCAGTTTTGCCAGGTCAACTCCATGACAAGTAGTCGCTCCTCTAGATACAGGGTGAGTCGGGAGGAACGCGCCAAACTCTAGGAGCGCATTCTACACGAAAATATAAAACAAGCAAACCCAACAGTTGTTATCAGAATTTCACTTGTTTTCAAATTACAGCATAGTAGATGGTTTATATAGTCAAAACCAGGAGAGGTGTACTATGACTCATCGCTAAAATGACTTAAAAATGACGTAATAAAATATTCTGTCGCATCCCCACAAAGTAAAAGCAAACTTATAAAAAAGGATAGCCTGATTCAAGTTGCGTAGTTTTTTGCAATTAGTCATAGGACCCCTGTTCTAGTTTTGACTATAGTATAGCTCAGCTCAATTTTTAAGTATGAAGCTCATAGGCTCACGTCAGAGATATGATGATATGGCTTAGTGCAAATATAACCTTGTCGTTTGTGCTGGGTAAATTTAAATACCTAGTGAATGCTACAAACGACTCGCATAAAAGAACGGCAAGAAGAACTTAGGAGTCGGGAGATCAACGGGTGCTATTCGTAGACGAGTTAGAAAATGTCTAGAGGTATATTTGAAATTTTTGTGTAAAAGTTTAAAAGGCCGTAATTTGAAAACAAATGAAAATCGTATAACAACTTTTGGGTTTGTTTGTTTGTCTTATATGTTACGCGTATAATACACTTCTAGAGTATGGTGCGTTCCTCCCGGCTCACCCTATAGTAAAGGGTGGACCAATAGGAATTTCACCATGAGAGTCGTGATTAAAATCTGAACATTAAAAAACAATTGCTTAATATTGACTGCCATCTACAATCATTAACAGTTTGGATACGCTAATAAGCAAAATTGTCGCATTTAGACCGATGAAAACTCAAGAGAAATGAGAGATCCTCGAGAAACTCAAAGCTCAAAGAGTCACTGTTTGTGGTGTGTTTTTTGGCTGGATGAATTATTTGACAGTTTTTTCTAAAATAATGCCGACAGTGTTGCTATCGCACCATATAATATATAATAACTGACTTTTTATGAACCGAATTGGATGATATGGATGTGGACAATATGTGGCTTCAACAAGGCGGTGTCACATGCCACACAACCAATCCAACAATAACTTTGTTGCACGAGAAGTACCCGGGGGTCATTATCTAGCGAAACAACGATGTCAATTGCAAATATTATATGAGGTTCAAAAAACGAACAATAAAAAATTTTGTTTTAAACTTTGAAAAAGTCCCAAATAAGACACGAGATAATAATATCAGTTTCCTAAAAGTCTTTTTCTGCAAGATTGAGCAGAAGTGGTTTTGCCAATTTGGAAAATATTTTCAATCGATCAGAAAGTACTTCGATTTCAGGCACAAGAAAAACATTGGAAATGAAAATGAAATTGTTCTATCGAGCAAAAGATTATTCGGAAAAAGGTTGATGATCTCCACGACATCTCATAAAGTGGTCCGGCCCAGGGGCGGATCCTGGAGAAAAAACGGCCCGGGCGAATTAAATAGTGGCGGCCCCCAATTAATTACTAATTTACTTTAAAATGTTTTGCTGTTTTGTAACAGCATGTCCAGTGGTGTAGTGACATATTCAGCGCCCTGAAGCAAGGAAAATCTGAAGAGTTCTTGGGTTTCTTGATTATTTCAGAATGGGGAGCAAGTTTGGTAATTTTGATTTCCCACGGGCCACCTAGCGCCGCAGTCAATTTTTTTTTCAATTTTCAAGGTCAACGGAAGTTATATCCCACTTTCGGAACTGGGCGCATTCAGGGAACGCTGCAGCGCTTATTCGTACCTATAACAATTATGAACGTAAAGTACTTCAATGAAGAGCTGCATTGTTCGAATACAATTGCTTTAAAATTTTCGCAATCATTGGCAGCCCATTTTCCTAAAATATCGCCCTGTAGCACGTAGAAGGATCCGCCCCTGGTCCGGTCTTGTCGTTAAAAGTTGAAAAAGCCGCTGGAGTTTTGGGCCCAGGGCCCAGAGCTCAGAGCTCTGGGCCAGAGCCTAGTTGATCTATAGGTAAATCCAGCACTGTTTGTATCCTAGTATATGGTATATGCATCACTTTCGGTTCGTGGTTATGTTATTGAAATCAAAAATTGACACTCTACCGTTAGAGTGTAAATCATTCAACGTGACAACAAGTGGCGGTGATTGTTTCTTCAATTCCTAGACTTAAAAAGACTTGTGCAGACTAAGTATATTATGCATATTTATTATAGTAGAGATCAGAGAAGTTTGCGAATGATTTTGTTGTACATCTTGCTCCACATCATTTTTAGAATTTCAAAACGGTAATGAAAAAAAAACGGCTGAAATATTTCCTGATGATGAGCAGTTGTTTTCTGAGTCACATCAATATTGAAATAAGTGTACGACAAGTCATGGAAATTACTTTGAGAAGATTAGTATAGTACAAATTGCTAAAATTCTACTAATCACTCATTTTTATCATTTTCATTTGATTTTCAAAAATATTTACAGATCCCAAAAATAAGAACCACCTTAATACATACAGGGTGAGTGCAACATTTGTTGTGCAACACGCGCTTATCTGAAGATCTATCTAGATCATAGATTTAAGTTTGGCAAAATTCCTAAATTCGGTGCAAAAAAATAATCAAAAAAATTTTCGAATTAATTTACGTGTTTTCGCGAAAACTGAAAAAACAAAAATTTTCATTTTCTTTTCTTAGCAATAACTTCAATTGTATAAGAAGATTTTCATTGTCACTTTTTAACCTGCTCTCGAATTCGTAGTCAGTAGTCACCATTTCGATTAGTCGATTTGTTCTTGGTCTTTTAATGTCGACTTTATTTTTACTTATGGACACCATCATACTGAATTTTTTTACCAAATGGTTTATTTTTAAATTCTAAATTCAACCATGTATCACTTTTACCATTTGGATCAATTTAAGAATTTTTGCTCACTTTTACCAAATGCCATGTATATCGGACTCCCAGAGTGAATAGGACCGATAGAGACAAAATTTAGTTTCAAACTCCCTGTGGTACAGGGATGATATTAGAGTGAATAAGATGTTGCAATAGACATTCCATAGTAAGTCGAAGCTTTAATACAAAATAATGTACTTTTGAACGGTATACTATTTGTAAAGGGGCACATGGAATAAATATTGTTATTCAGGTAAATAGTTGGTAATACAAATTAATGTTGTTCGCAATATAACAGTAACAATCAAAAGAACAATGGAAAAGCATATCCAAACTTCAAAATACGAGACGGTAATGGTAAAAATTAGGCATGATAATACACAAACGTTTTCTATATTTTTATCCCTTTCTTTGCTGCTCTTACAAACGTATTCAAATAATATTTCGACTGCGCCGCTCAATTTTTAACTAAGCTCTGGGAGTCTGTATACCTACTTCGGCTGTGCTTTTACTAAGTACCTACTAAAATGTAGTAAAAGATTTCATTTTCATTGCTTTCTCTAGATACTTAATGTATGGTAAGTACATGTATGATACATGTATGTAATGTAATAAAGTACCTAATGGCTCTTGATTAGAAAAAGCAATTTTCAAAATAATACAATAAAAAAACGCAAAAAAGAAGAACAATGACATACATTTGCAAAACTGGCAATATTAGTGTGCATTTATTGTGCGTATCTTTTGTTTTTAAAGTATAAGCGACTAGATCGCAGTAGTAGAAATGAACAAAAAATAGAAATATGGTACTGGTGCCCATAAGAAAAAATAAAGTTGACACTAAAAAACCAAGAACAAATCAACTAATCGAAATTGTGACTACGGATTCAAATCCAGGTTAAAAAGTGGCAATGTGAATGTTTTTACTGAATTCAAAAAATTAACAAATAAAAAAAGAAAATAGGAGTTTTCGGTTTTTCAGTTTTCGCAAAAATGCGTAAATTTATTCAAAATTGTTTTTCAGATTATTTGCCCCATGTTGCAAAACGAATTTCAATCACCTTGTAGATGTATACAAGATCTTTAGTTCACTCGCGTTTTCAACATTTCATTTCTTTTTTATGAAAATTTTGCTTTCTATACGGAAGACATTGAAATCGTTCTCTCACGGGTAAACTTAATTAAATACGTAGGTAATGACTGATTTTATTAATAGAAATTTGCGTCTTTCACGTAAAATACGTAGTAATTACACTTTATACTAATTGATAAATTTCAAAACAGATCTAATTGCTTTCAGTTGCTTCTTAATAGTTTAATTGTCGTTAGTACTTTAAAATTAATTTCCAAGTTCGGTAAACGTTATTTTAATTTCCAAGTTGAAACTAGAAATCTTTACACCTGTTCCTGACTTGTAGAAAGAAAATAAAGTAGAAACTTAAGAAACTAAAATAAATTCAATATAACGTTTTATATTTTCAATCTACAGTATAATCCTACAAACAGTTGTTTTTCTGTACCGAACAAACGAAGCTCAAAGTTGTTGAAGTTGTCAGAAGCAGAAGTGCTTTGTGAGTCCGCTCTTTGAGACATCTAGCGGCTGTCAGGAGCAAAACGTGCAATTTGTTTTCCAATATGGCGTCCAATGCCTTAAAAGCTTCAAACGCACACTTTTATATCTTCAAATTTTTTTCATTTTTACTTAACTTTCAATTTTTTAATAGCATTTTCGGATTTAATTATCTATTTATTGATTTTTCCCTATACAAATTTTTCTTTCAAATTGCGCGAATAAGTGAAATCAAAATCAAATTCAATAAAATAAAAAGCGGTGGTATTATTATTATTATTACTATTGAAAATGTAAATTTTCCTACGTTCGAAACATACTATAAGGTAATTGTGTCTCTGAATCTTTGATACCATTTGATTTCCTTAAAAATAGAAATCAATCGAACTCAACATCGAATTAAACATTTAGAATGGTAATTTGATAAATTGTAACAATTTTCCAAAACCAATTTTCTCTTGCACATTCACCTATACCTACATCTAGGCAACGTATAAGAGCTTTAAAAATAATCGATGGAATACCCATTTTCCAAGTGGTAAACAATATTCAATTTTATTTTCAATTTTCTCAGTACTTATACAACGAACTGAGGTATTAGATTTTCCTATGCTTTGCTTTTCAGGTTATTTTTACTTCCTTATACTGACGTACTGAAGAGGTGCTCTTAAGTTGTGGAAATGACAGGTGAAAAATCGCCTCTTGAGCATGTGTTTGTGACGTCACTTCGAGCTTTGTCCGTTATATTTAACTAACTTATTTTGCTCAAATGAAAAATTATTTGGTTTTTGTGTTCAAGCTGATTTATTAATTAATTTTTGATTAATTGTTTTTATTAAGACTGCAAAATCAATAATAAAACGACATTTAAACATAAACATATACACTTTTAAAGTAAACCAGTGTTGCATCAGTGGCACATTTTAGAAATCGCCGGGCGAACTTGAGTTCACTTTTTGATTCCTTGGATTCGGTTTAGACAGAAATCCACTTACTACTTGTTCTAAATGACCCCCCCCCCTCCAAAGAAGTTAACTAATAAATAATATATTTTCAAGTTTGTATTTTAAAGCCTTAGATGTAAAACTACTTTGATAGGTTCACATTTGCCCACACTCGCTAGACTTGGTGGGTTCTAGACTGATAATTTTCTAGAGGTTCTTTTTATGGGCGCCTCTATGAACATTTTTGAGGGAGGGCAAGCCGAGTGTGAACAAAATTTCCGATATACAGATTAGTTTTCGGGATTAGAACATGCAATGGCGAAGATATGTACTTGAAAGCAGTAGTTAAAATATCAAGAGTTAGAAACAGCGACGGCGCCAGGGAGGCAGAGGGGGGCACGTGCCCACCCTTTAAGTTGCGGTGCCCACCCAAATATTGCACCAGCTACCAGTTACCAATTTTCAGAGGTTTAAAAAATGCGAAATAATTTCCACTTTAAGTACTTTTCTGCATCTTGTCCCCATTTCCAAAAAAAGCCTAAGTTAAGAAGAATATTAAAATCAAAATCAAACTGTGTGTAAAATAATTAAGTATTTAAATTGGGTCCTATTAGACCTGAATTTGGCCTAGGACCTTAGGTAAAAGGATGCCCGTAATCATTTCATATACTTAATATTGTTTGTGTGTTTCTTTATTTAAAAAAGTATAGTAATTGAATTCTTAATTTTAATCCATTGACTTTTAGGTTCTGACACCGTATTTGTACAGGATGGACAAAATTCGATTGTTTTTATAGAGAAATCGATAACTAGAAGAAATATTGAAAAATGAATAGCGCGTCCTCGATCTCTTTTTTTAAGAGGAGCTCAATGGCAAAAACCGGAATGCGCGATCTTCTTTTGGCTTAGAGTTATAAACAAAAGTTCGATTTTTCCCTAAATCTCGGTTGTTCTGAAGTTACAGAAAAAAATATTAGCACGTTCTTCAGGCACTTTTTTAAAGACAATAAAATGAACCGAAGAGTTTTTTATTATCTTCGTTAGTTTTCGGTTCATAACACAAACTTCTGGATTCTGGATTATTTAAGAAGGGGGAGCAAGCTCCCTGCACTTAGGCCACTTAATCGAGCCCATTGTACTACCTTCAAGCGGCCTCCCCGTGCCCATCAGATCTCGAGCCATCCCACATGTAAGATGAACTCCACAATTCTGGCAGGAGGGGTGATGCTTATTCTGGCCATGTCGAGCCAGAAGTCCCCCAACACGGATCTTCTGATCGACGTTAGAGCTGGACAGTGACAGAGCACGTGTTCAGCGGTTTCGTCTTCCAGTTCGCATCCACGACATATGAGATTATCTAACCAAGACAACAAAAGCACAAACCTTTGTTTTTTTAATATAAGCAAATCGAGCTTTTGCTTATAGTTCCAAAACAAAAGAAGATCGCTAATTTCGGTTTTAGTCATTGAGTTTCTCTCAAAAAAAGAGAACGGGGATGCGCCATCCATTTTATCATATTTATATATCTTATACTAGTTATAGATTTCTCCACAAGAACCATAGAGTTTTGCCCACCCTGTACACGAATTCTTCGTAAATAATGAGGATCCTTTCCAAAAATGAAGATCGGCCTAATATTACTTATTTTTCTAAAAAGTCTCCTTTCGGAGACGGCGTTAAGTAAATGAGGTTCTGCGGTGGCTCGTCGTTTTTTCAAATATTAAAACTAGAAAATAATTGATCATTTCATTTCTTCCTTTTGATGATTTATTATTAAATAATGTAATTTTGTAACATAATTTACTAAATTGAGTAATTATTTTCAAATTAGTGAATTAATAATAGTTTGTCTCATATCTACGACATAAACTATGATTGGCGCCAAAACTCTAAACTCTATACGATATTTCAAAATTTATCAAGGTAGTATATTCTTCATTTTGACTATAATAAGCGTATCAAAAATTGACCGTAAATACTAGGAGCTATTATTAATTATTATGAAGCACGATCTACATATGAAGCGACCGGATATTGCATGCTCGGGTTCGATTCCCGAGGCGTTATGGTGTTCGATATTTTTCTCCTGAAAACGTTTTTCGCACTACTATGTGATTAATTTAGGGTTGGTTTACATCATATATTCAATTAATTATTTATACCCTAGTGTATAGTATATTTGAACAAATATTAAAATTCACGTATAAAACGATCTACATTGGTTGGACGTTAGAATCATTTATTCGTAAACAAATTAATTAGGAAGCAGATGTGGAACGTAATTACAATCAGACTTAACATACTGACAGACAGTCACATAATTAACGTAGTCTCCAACAAAGAGATGCTCTCATAACAAATTTTCGTAAATTGCAGAAACAATTGAGCCAGAGACAGACTATCGAGAGACTCGACTAGTTCTGATGTGTTGAATTTTTTTGCTTGAGCTCCTCAAACCCATTCACCCATCTTTAGTTACTCTTATTCATCATTAAGATTCATAATTCAGAAGACTTTTTGTGCCTAAAGTGTGGTTTAGGAACAAAGTAAATAACAAAACTTTCTAGGGATGAGTTTTTGTAATAACTACCGCAATTTCAACGAAGTATCTTAAAAATTTTATTGCGATGTGTACACCAGTTCAAAAGTTACTTGAAGCCTTTCCAAGTGTACAAAAGTTTGCAAATTTATCATATTTTGCCATTTTTACCGATACAGCTTTTTGACAAAGATCCGGATTATTTACCTTGCATCAAATGGGATAGTTATGATTTTTGGATATGTTCTATAAGTCTATAAGTATAGGTATGATGAGAAGGTCCGAGTCCAAAAACTTTAATTTATCATTGGGCCCCCTTCATAGACAGCATACCAAATAATCATAACTACCCCAATAATACTTTCCATACCCAGATATGGGATATTGTTACAATTTTGACAATTTATTGTTAGAGGTGAAATGTTTGTTATCAAAACAAAATGATACAAACGCGTTATTCGCCTAAAGAACGCACAGAAATTGTTAAATTATATTTTCAAAACTTTTCTTCGACAATTTCAATTCAACGCTCTTTTAGAAGCGCTCCACGCGGAGAAACAATCTTAATAACAAAGACATCTTACTATGGAATAAAAGGGTATGGATCATGGCGTGCCTCAGGGCTCGGTTCTGGGGCCTTTATTGTTTGAAATTTATATAAATAACTTATGCAGAGCGCCAACTTATGTTTTGCCAGTAATTTCCTGAGATGCAGTATCTCACTATCTCAAGTAACAATATGTATGTAAAAGGAAACTCTAGTAAACTGTTAGGGTTTTTTTAGAATACGGGCTAACCTGGTAGAGAATTTTAGTTCAGGTCTTTCAAACGTACTGTTTGTTCTCAGACAACTAAATAAAGAATTGTGTTGGTCTTACTATTCTTCGAATGACTTATTTTTTGTTACTTCACTCTAAGATTACTTGTACAGTTTGTTGTTTCGTGTGGTAATTCGAGTCATGCAATTAGGGTGTGTTTCATCTACAGAAAATGGCAGAAAAAGATAGTGTTAGCGGGCTCTGGCCATAGGGATCATTGTCGATCTGTTTTTTTTTCTGTGGACAATAACTATTTAACTTTATAACCATTTGCCCGAGGAAATATGTTCTAGTGTTAATAATAGAAAATTTAGTAGGGACTATTTGCTCAATTTCTGCTTTTACTCGGTTGATGAGTTTATGAACACCAAGATTTGTTTGGAATTTTGAGTCGGATATGGATGTAATCTGTTTGTATTTTTAGCATTTTATTGCATTGTTAATAATTATTGATGAGTGATGATGATGAGTAGAGCAGGGAATTATATGGAATTGCATGTTTTTTTAAAGCTATGCACAAAAGAGTATTTATTTGAAATATATCCGATTTATACCAAAAGGGGTCCAAAAACCAAATCGTATAGTGCATATAAATGCATATTTGACACTTTGTTGCATGTTTTTGAAAATTGTTGATAAAAGGGCATATATGTACAATTAAAACTGCATATTTTCAAATTGTCTGCAAAAATTTTTTTTAACACCGCAATTAAAAATTTTAATATAGAAATATAATACTATAGATCTTTTGTATGAGTTGTTAATTCGGGCTAGACACAGAAAATCCAACCAAGCAAATTATTGAAGGCGTGAACTCCTTATCTTTATCAGAAGTTGCAGTTTATACAATACGATACAACGATAGGTAGGTAGGTACTATTAGTTGAATAGTCGCGACATCATAGTCGTTTATTCGAATTCGTGTTCGAATAAACTTAAAATTAAATTGTCTAATCGAGTTTTGTTGAGGCATGATGAAAAAAAAATTTCTGAAGTCCATAGACCATTTTAAAGACGAGAAAAAATTTAGAAACATTATTTGTAGTTGATTTTCGGATGATTACGTAAAAACTACCTACGCTAAAAAAATTTACAGTCCCGACCTGAAAACTAGACACTTGGGGCTACAATTTCCTTTTTTTAAATTTTCTGTACGACTATTTTTCTCCGAGTTATCTTTTGTTGAAAATCGCCCTAAAATTAGGAATTTTTTTAATATCCTTTAATTTTTGTGACATTGTAGTTCGAATACCGATATTACTGAATAAATTGTTGATGCATAATAATGTGCATTTGTGCATATTTGGTAGTTTTTTAAGCATATATCCTTATTTTTAACCTGCATATATGCAGCATATATCTTGTTTTTTTACTGCATATAATTCCCTGCTCTAATGACGAGGCACGAACACTGGAACTTTGAATCGGGTATGGTTATAATCCGTTATTTTGAATTTTTTGAACTTACAATATTGTAAATAGCATTGACTATCTATTGTACATAATATAACGTGGTAAAAATTTTCTATTTCTAAATGGTGTAAGTGTAACAGGGCGCAAAGCCAAATTAAAAATATTTAATTATAGTTATATTAGTTGATTGCATTCCAGGACGTATCATATTATTTCTTTAGTTCATTAACAGTAGACTGGAATGTAATAGGAGAATAGCTGAGCGAAGTCAATAGAAAGAATAATAATACACGCGCGTCGGATTAACTTAAATCATTAATTTTTCATAAATCGATGATAATTACAAAAAATTGCATATCTGTCGTCTGACTATGTGGTTCACATCCTGTGCGTTTTGACGAGTTTAGTAGTTTTTCCAAAGGTGAAAAAACGCACATGGAGGGAAACGCAGAGTCAGGAAAATCGACAAATCATACGACGATGAAAAATTAAGGAGTTCCATTCAGAAAGTCGTCCAAGAAGGTTCAGAGAACATTTTCATTTTTTTCAATTTTTGTCAAGTCGGGCCGTGCTTTTTAATTAGCCAATTATTGTGATTATTCTTCTTATTCGACGGGCGCGAGAGTGAGTGATTTAGTTTTGGGTAAGAAACATTTTTATATATATCTTTTTCAATGTCAGGTGTATATCTGAGTAAAGGAATAACGTTTTGAGTCGAACAATCAGAATTTGTGCTATATTCGGATTTTAACTGTTTTATTTGTATTTGTACGTGATCGCAGGTATTCTTGGTCGAACTATAACTATTGTATTTATTATCAACTATTCATGTTCTTTTTTATCACTATTTGGATTTTACACAATAAACTTTAACTACGCGAATTTGAGAATCTTTCTTTTACCTTCGAGCTACCCTTAGGTAAACCCGATAACGCCACTTGCCCAGCCAGGAGGGAGTGGACGTTACCAAAGTGGCAGCTTTGGTTACAGTAGTGAGTGATGTGAGACGTACTGGAAGACTTTGTTCTGGTCGCTTAATCGAAAATATTGAACTTGTTCGGGCCGATGTTAATGCAGCACCAAAAACTTCCACAAGAAGACGTGTAGGGCTATGCGGGTGGTCTAAGCGGAAATAAGAAGAATTTTGCACTTATACTTATCCATACAAAATTTAAAGTTCAAACTAAGGCCATAGGTACAAATCATTGCAAGCTGAGTGGAAGCAAAACCCAATTTTTGGCAAAATTGATAAACGACAAAGCAAATTTTTGCCTTTCTGGTCGAGTTAACAAGAAGTAAAAAAGACGTTTCTGGAGAACATAAAACCCTCGTCATATTGAAGAGAACGTGCAGTTTGATCAAAAAGTCGTAGTTTAGTGCGCAATATGCTTCGAACGAATCATTGAAATTGAACCCTTTTTTTCGAAGATGCCAGGGGAATGTTATAGTAGAATGGCGCTATATGCCAGACAGCGCACGCACGGTCGCTTTTCTTAAAGATATTTTCACTCCCAGGCTGCTCCAAAAAATGGAGTTATTGAGTGGCCACCTCGTTCCCAAGATATTAGGGCACCAGATTTTTTCTTGTGTGGTCACTTGAAAAGTAAAGTTTATATTAATCGCCTACAAACGTAAGAAAACTTAAAAGCGAATATTCGTGAAGAAAAAACAGTTGAAATATTGAAGAAAGCAATGTTACACGTCAAAAATAGAGTTGGCCATTGTCTGGCTTGTCATGGCTAAAAAACTTCCCTGGATATAATTTGCCGCACCCTTTATTATGCGATATATACGCCGATGTATACTTGAGTCACGTTTCTGACTTACGCCATCTGTAGAAAGTTGAAAGTTCAAATAGAAGAATAGAATAGAAAGAGATTATTCATTATTGTACCTCTCTGCTGGTGGCAAAGTTACCAATGCCGTTTCAAAATGTACCTGTAGATTTGCTTTAGTTTTGGAGTTTTGAGAAAGATCTGGACGTCTACTGAGATCAAAAACTTGGATTAGGCCTCTACCATAGACAACATACCAAAAAATCACAACTCCCGGTATTTTAGGTGACAAAATTACTGGAGTATTATAAGAACTTCGTAATTTAGAGCAAATGGATTTTTTTACAGAAAATCTTGAAATGCAAAAATGTAAACTTAATTTTGTTTTCGACGCCACAGACATTTCTTTTAAATGGCAGCCCTTTTTTTTTGTTTGATTTCGATAAATCTTTTAATTGGCGCAAAAGTTTCGACACCTTACATGTCTAACCTTCATAGCTTTCCCTAGCTTTCATTTCTAATTGCGAAAGAGCTACAACAATGATTTAACAACTGGCATGTGGTCCGTTTAGATTGGATTGAGTCGTTTTTCCAAAAGTTAAAAAAAACTACTTGTGGACAAAACTCTTTTTGTACAAAAAAAGGGCCGATCTTGATCTCAATTACATCCGGTATATTAACCGTTATTTAAAGTTTTCAACTTTTCATGTTACTTTGTTTTAGTTTCTTAGCCGTAGTCGACTTCGGTTTTTGTGATCAGTGATCAGAAAATAAAGAGTAATTTATAAAACTCACAGGTTTATTGCATGATTATTCTCTTCTCCGGGGTTTGACTCCTCTCAATTTTTCCAACTCGCGAAAGTCTGTAAAAACAAAAAAGAAAGATTATTAGCGACCGAGTAAGTTTATGATTGTCATATTTAAATTTGTTTATAAATTCCAATTTGTATAACAGATTCGAAAAGCTAGGTACTTTTAATTTATTAGAAAATTGTATGCCTTCGACTTGGAGAAATAGAGAAATACATTACATTTCAAAAAGAAAACTCTTCGTGAACAAATACGTCGAAGCGAAACATTTAAATGCAATAAAAGTATTTAAAAGCCGGCGCCGCAAATAAGATTTCTTTTTAAAACGGTTTTCCAACATCAATTAATTAAAAATAAATAATTACAACGCGCATGCTTTCCATAACAGTTTAAGTGTTGATATTGAAAACTTATCACTTGTTAAAGGATAGCATTCGAGCAACCGTGCGTGAGCTTTAAAGCTCTTGAGCGCGTGCAGTTTCATTGCAACGTTGGGGTGGCGCGGACGCTGCTGCACAATCATAAAATAATAACTAAAACACGATTCTCGCATTTTATTCGTTCCAACATTTTATTTATTATTTGTAAATTTTAATAAAAGCGACCAAATCATAATTGTGACTTTTATTATTTAATAATTACATTTTTGTATTTTTAATTATGTGATACTTTTATTTTATTTTTTTTTCCGAAACATTTTTTCGAGTGCAATTATTATTTTAATTGACTTGGAAATCAAAAATGCTTCTAATGAAAAAGGTAAGTTCGTTAATGTAGACTAATGTTTTCTTTAAAATAAAGTTCGTTTAGATTCGTTTGTTTATAATATTTAATTAATGATCAACAATTTTGGCTTCTATCAGAGCCTTTTTCTGAATAAGTTTTTTTACTTCAAAGTTATTGACACATATTTTAATTGAATCTTATAATATGTTACTTCATAAGGTACGTTAATTTTCTGAACATTTATAGACTTATATCTTATATTTTATGTTTAATTATAATATGAACATAATATGAACAGGAGCATAAAATACCTATTATAAAATTACAAATAATGTTAATTTAAAAAAATATTTAAAAGTGTGATTTGCAGCTTGCGTTCAAAATTGAAAATGCAAAGCCTTCTCGATACATTCCTACTTTGATGGCTGTGTAAACTATAGTGCGTATCGTAATTTTCAAAATACTTGCCTATGCAATCTAGCTGTGCATAAAATCAGAGAGTAAGACTCGGACCCTTTAATAAGTTGCATACCAAGACTCGATCAAATTATTTAAAAAAATAGTGGTTTTCAAATCTATTTACGTGAATTGTGACTTTTTTATACAGGGCGATTCCTTAACCCATTAACTTTTAGATTTAATTTTTTTAGCCAGTCAGGGGCCCTAATTTAATCATTTTTTAAACGATAATTTGTTTATGGCAATATGGCATAATTTTACCAATTACGAGTACTTGCAAGAAATTAATTTTTTCGCTTGACTAATTATAAAATAATAATTTTTTTATGCTAAACTACTAGAAAATACATAAGTTTCACACACTATCTTACGTTTTTAAGTTATTTTTTGAAAATAGATGGTCATAATTGCATGTTTATCTAAAGGGTGCGTATACGCATCTTTGGCCAATAACAGTACAGCACATTTTTGAAATGTTTGGTAAAATAAGCGGGAACTCAGAACTCAATAAACGTTAGTGGAAGTATTGATGCCATTTATCACAAGTTATGTAAAAAACACTTTAAGGAGAAAAATTTTGCTATCCTACCGCCTCGGGAATCGAACCCAAGTCAGCCATTTCCGGTGACTGTTCATAACCAAATGCACCACGGTGGACGCTTGATTTCTCTCCTATATATACAATACACAATTAAATTAATTATTGCAAATTACAAATTAGTATGCAGGCACCGAACATACGTTATATTTTACAAATTTAAATTTTTTAGGGTTGTAGTTAATTTGAAAAGTTTTGATGCCATTTAGAACCCAATTTTATCACCGTGGTGCATTTGGTTATGAACAGTCACCGGAAATGGCGGACTTGGGTTCGATTCCCGAGGCGGTTGGATAGCAAAATTTTTCTCCAAAGTGTTTTTCACATAACTTGTGATAAAATTGGGTTTTAAATAGCATCAAAACTTTTCAAATTAACTAAAACCCTAAAAAATTTTAATTTGTAAAAGTTAGTGGGAGTAGGTATATCGTGAATTTTTTATGGCCTTACTTTCTTCTTTATGTTTTTTTTTGATATTTCAAAATGAGCCAATTTTCGAGATGGGAGATGAAAAGACCATCAACGAATTGATATTTATATTAGAAGAAGATCCTGATTGCAGAAATACTAACTTCGTCGATCTTATGTGCCACCAAAAACGGACCAAGAAGACATCGATGATAACGTTATTAGAGAAGGAACGCTGTAAACTGGAAACGGATATTGCAGGAACATCTGGATGTAGAAAATGATGATGTTGATGACGGATGACGATTCGGACGATGACAATCCTTTGAGCAAACTAACAAAACTAGAAGGGGGAGTAGACCTTCATTGCAATGGAACTGGTGGTGTGGAGGCCATAGTTTACAAACATGATCGTTAGTGTTGTACTAAATAGCTGGAAGAATTACAAAATAACAAATAAATCGAGCATTTCACAACTAAACTTTCGTTCGCAATTAGTGCTGAGCTTGCTGAAGTTTAGTGGAGAAGCAGGGGGGCCCTGATGCCGAGGAGAATGTTCAGTGTCCTAGTTCACAGCATGAAAGGCCTTCTAAAGCCACTTTACCTTTACCATATGCCGCAAGATTAGATAATATTGACCACCTTATCAAAAGAAAAGAAAATTGCGCAAGAAAGAAACGCACCCTAACGTTTCTCCTTCTCTGTAATGAATTTTTTTTTAATTAATGCAAAATTCGTCTTAGTTGAATTGCTTTGAACATAAATATTTCAAAAAAAATTATTAAATTTCCAATTTTTTATTGCCTTGGTCCATTACAAAAATTCAAAGGAACATTCTTTTTGAATGTATACGAATGTTTGAATGATAGAAAGAAAAATCAAATTTTCTAAAAATAAAAGTATATCACAATGGGCATTTTTGAAAATGAAATTTTAATAAATTCCAAGTCAAATTTTCAGCCGTATAATTTTCACAAGGGTTTCTTTAAGAGACCGACAGACCGACGAATGTTGAAGTCCCGAAATTTCGTTTTTGACAATTTTATGTAATTTGAATATTATATGCATAATATTTTATGTAATATTTTATATTATATACATAATAGTATAACAAGACGTATAAGGTTACGCCATATACAGATATATCAATTTATTCACGTGAGAATGCCTGTTGCTGCCCCAAGACCATAATTTAGCTTTCATACGAATTTACTACAATTAATTGAAATGTTTCTTAAGCCTCGTACTTACTAATTGTGCGATTAAGATCAATAATAAAATAAGCAACAAATTGGTTTTACAAATGAAAATTGTGATAAAGTAAATTTGTAGTCTCAAAGTAACTACGAAAACTGCACAAAAGATTTTAATTATTTCCGTAAAATGCATTTCAGAAAATAAATTAAATTTCTAAAACATCGAAATTCATTAAGGGTGGAAGGTACCCTAGCTAAATTCGTAACATTTTAAATAGGCAACCCAACTTACTTGCTTTATTTAAGCCTACGTATACATCGTGTAAGGCTAAGTAGCATAAAATATAAAAGAAATAGCCAACTTTACCGATAACAATGAAGAAAATAAAATCGACAAGCAGGTACACATAATCTTTTGTATGTCCAAACAGGTGGCGACTTTTCGTTGCATTGAATAAGAACAGTAAAAGTGCCAAGTACTTATGCCAATAGCAAAGATTACCTAGTTGTTATAGTATTATTCAGCAATCTTGGCGCGTATATGTATCAATTTATGAGTTTCATTATTGTTTCCACTCTCATCCCAACGTTACTTAGCATTAGAAGTGCGTTGATACAATAAATGACATACGTTTTTGATTTTATGTATGTCAGTTCCCTTATTTTTCCGTATTTTATGAATTATGCCCGATAATATATAATGACGCATACTCCAAGAACGCTGAATGATACCATATTATAGTATTTATTATCAAATTATCATTTTATACATGTATTTACGTTTCCTAATTTATATACGTACTATTATAGATTTAGCGCCAGGATTGTAGCCTAAAGGTCTAGGGTTACAAGACGCGTGGTTTATAATAGTCTTCGCAACGGTAGTGTATACACGATTATTTTTACTACTAGCACTTTAATCTCATTAAATTAAAAAATTAAATCTCTCAAAATTAAATCACAAGTTCGATCTAATATATTTAATTGACCTTGAATTTGATAAAAATATTGGTAATTTTTTTTAAATACAATTTACCCCGCTCAAGTTTTACACACATATTGTTTTGCTTATTTTTTTAACTTTCCTTAATTTTTTGGGTTCTTATCGAATACAAACACTTGATTTCCACCAATCCATTATCATTCACTAGTCCATCAGGGCTACAACATAAGTGAGGGTATTCTTTAGGTATAAAAAAGCCGCTTGACTTGACTTTCCACTTTCTTGATTTCCTCATATTTTTCTATAGCAACATTTTCGTGTGTTCTACCATAAAATTTCCACCAGAAAATTATGCCACAAGACTCGTATAAATACCTCTCCGTATAATTGGTAGTGACATTTCTAGAAAGACGATTTGATTGAACAACGTTGTCATTACTTTGCAAATCTCTTCAACAATGCACTTGTTTGCAGCAAAGGCATATTATAGTTATCATCTTTAATTGTCTTTAAGAGTTTTAAGAGTAGAATCTATCCGTTTGAAACATCTGCTCAGGTTTTTAATATTTGTATTATTATCATTGTTTTTGAGTAGTTTGATTAGCTGTTGAGAGTAGACTTTTAGTCATTAGTCAGTAAGAAAGTAAGAAAATGCGATTCATTAGAATACATCAAAATAGCACGATAAATGAAATTAGCATAAAGGTTTAAAAAATGAAAAAAAGAAATATGCTAGAAATCTAATTTCATTTAATATGAAATTGGAAGTCTCGTAGTCTCATAAAATACATTTTTGTTGTAATTCTTCAAAAACTGAGAAAATGACCCCGGGCGAGAAGGGTTGTGTCTTTTATGTCGCAGGTAAAGTGCCGAAATTCGTGTACTTCTCTATCCTTTTCTGGGCTCTACCGCACTTACTCTGCAATATTTTACTAAATTATTTTAGATAAGTACAGCTTTAATTACCTATCGAATATAAAATTTTAAAATTATATCTTATCATGGTGATTCAGTTCAGGGTATAACAAAATTTGAAGGAAATTGGGCAATTAGGTAAGATAATATGACTACTTTTGTGTTAGTGAGACATATTACAACTCTAATAAAGTTGAATTGTACAAGTATCAAAATAATAAACAAAATTTTAAATATGTCATACCCTGGAGTAAGGGATTCTCTATAACATGGTTTAAACGCCGATTTAATTAAACTGATATTAAGTCCGTGAATATCTAAAAATCTATCTTTTAAACTATAATGATTATGACTTTTATATTACACAGATATTAACTACAGCCCTAGCTAATATTCCCCACATCATCGATTTCTGAAAATCAGTTTTTTATAAGCTAGAAAAAAAATTTTTAAGTTCTAAAATTATCGGGTACCTTCCCTCCTTAATGAAAAAGTGATTAGCAAATTTTCTTCCATGGAGCTTAGCAAAAAAGCAGCCCTCATTTTAACTGCAGCAGTTTTCCTTGCACCTGGTACCTTGAAACTTGTAACAGGCGATCGTCTAAAGTTTGCCTTGGTTTCGTAGAAAACTTTCGGCACAAGCTAAGGATTACAATATCCACCTCAATCAAGAGGGCGTGAAATCAAAGGTATTCAAAAAACTTGAAAAACATTGTTACATCACATAAGTCTTTCAAGAAAGAAACTAGTTAGTTATATTAAATTGGAGGTGCCGAAGAGTTTATAAATATTGCGTAGAGATTAATAGGACGTCTTGCTAAAATTATCCAGCGTAACTCGGGAGCATACTCTGAAGACGGGTGTCCTATAAAGAAAGAAGAGGTTGACTTACGTCAAATCTCACTAAAACGTTCTATTCAACTGTAGCAGAAGACATCAATCGCCACTATACTCTCCAAACATTATCGAGAAAACATTTAATCAAATTGAAGACAAAAATAGTTCGCTCATTTTAATTAAAGATGGAAACCCGGATTCTAGACAGGAGTGGCAAGAAAACGCGCTGTAGATCCATCATAGAGTTGCGCCAGTGTACTTCCCATATCTTCGCTTTTCCGTTCTTTGAGACTTCATGAAGATCTTGATCTACAAAATTGGAAAAATCTCAAATGAGAGTAGGCGATGCCCATACTTTACAATCTGTTAAACATTATCTCCTACAAAATAGTTCCTCTCTACTGGCACACATCGATCCATACACCTCTAGCGCTGTTGGGATTACTTTTGTAGGTCTACTGTTAAGACTTTTTAGAAGTTCTGCAGTTTAGCTCTTCACCTCTTCTACAGACTTTTAATTTTAAGGAATAAAAAAAAGTCTCAGGGTGCTAAATCCAGCAAATATCGAGAGTGTTCAAGCACCGTTATACGTTTATCGGCGAAAAACTGTTTTACTGAAAGCCCATCATGAGTGGAGCATGGCCTTGGTGCAAGATCCAGCCATTTGACTACCAGTTCTGAAGAGTTTTTTCATATTATTTCTCTTAATTTAGTCAGCACTTCTTTATAATAATTTTGATTAGCCGTCTGTCCATATCATTTCGTTGATTTTCTCAAAATTTGCTTTTTCTTTTATGTGTAGGGGTGGCTTGGACGTTTATCATCCTCCAACACACAACCGTTTATGATAATCAAAAACTCGAGATCGAGACACGTTCGTAGTGTTCTCCGCACACCACACTTAATAACAAACTAAAGTTTTGCGTAGAAATTTAATATGAAGTTGTAGTTTAATTTTCGTATTTAACGTTTTTCCGTAAAAACTTTAAAACACGTTACCGTTAAACAGCTACTGCTACTACCGTACAAAAACTAACTGAGCTAACGAGTTGAAACTTGCAACGTTTATTAACTAAACATTAAAGTTAATCAGCATCCACACACTTTTTTTGTAAAAGTGTCTAATACGCCTCCTACGACAACAGTCGCGTTATTTAATAGCAACAGTTCTACTTTACAGTTTAATACAGCGTCATCCCGTAAACGAATTCACTGTAACTTCTTCTCCACGCTATATCTCACAAAGGGTTAAACTTGTGGAAAAAATGCGTATAAACAATATTGTAGTTAATGATGTTTTCTATAACTTTCATAATAACCATCGACGTACGATCAATAGGAGGCGAGTTATTTGCAAAAAACTAAAGAGAGTCGCCTTTAAACAGCTTCTCCTCCCTCCGCTCGCTTCCCACCCTTCGGGACTTTTAGTACGTTATACTGCAGGTTCTAACAAACAACCATACCAAATTTAAAAACTCGTTGATTGATTTCCCTCAAATGCTATCTTTGTCTACTTTGACTGCACTAATATTGGGAGATATTTGCGAAAAACCGACTTTTCGGCCTTTGCCTTAGAATAAAATTTCTAGCAGAAGTAGGATCGATGGGAAGTTTTAACATTTTATTTATTTAAGGTTCGTAGTACCAATTTTGAGTTCTATGCGAATTTTTCCGAAATGCCAAAGTTTTTTTGTCTATTTTGACTAGACTAGAAGATTTCTTCTAAAATTGGTACCTCTGGTTTTGAGAACTACACGATAAATGTTTTGCCCAATATTGATCTATTCAGTTCCTCTACTGTTAATGTACGGAAAGCTTTTTCAGTATCATGAACTCCATACTACTGGCATTCTAAACTTTGGTATTAACTTGTCTTACATTTGAAGTACGTACCTACAGAAGACAGTCAAAAGATGCGTTACAAGGGGCTTATAATGTTTATATTTAGCGATATTTGTTTGTTTTGGCAAAAAAAATACTGCTAACCTCAAAAAAAGCTATAAAATGAATTACAAAATTTGACTGAAAAGTTCAAAATTTTATCGGAATGTCACTTCCCTTGTTTCGTTATTTCTGAAACACCATAAATAATAATCCCCAAAATTACACGCTCGAGGTCTCATCGTCTCATGAATCTTAAATTCGCCCTACCAAATATTATTTAGCATATTATTTAAAAAAAGAATAAGAATTCTCTATTTTAACAAACTGCCAATTCATAAAGTTAGCCCATCCGCTTATTCCGTTCCAAAAAAAAATTAATTCTATTGTTTAGGGCTCGAGGAGAAATTAAATTTCAACATTTTCAATATTTAAAACAGTAAAATTGCGTTAAAACGAAAAAAGTGTTAACGTTTATAAAAATAGCAAGGCCGTTTTGAACTGACACTACTGAAATATAATTCGATAGGGATCATATATAGTGGGTGCGCAGGTGTATGTAATCCTGCCAGGTGTTCAACCCCTCATCGCTAAACCCTCTATCTACGACCTCTGTGCAATACCACCCTATTGGACATGAAACACCTGTACCTTTGAACTAAATTCCCTGTAGAGCTTACATTTGAAATGTCTTCATTTGTCTTTGATGGATTACGATCCACTTTTAAATTTTGCTTTTTTAAGCATTTGCTGTTCAAAATGTTGCTATAAATTTGCCTCCTTTTGTGTTTGATTTGTGTCTCGATTGATTAAATCTACATTCGTCGCTAATACGCTTAATTCTCGCCACTTTTATTTCAAACACATGCGTGTACGAATAAAAGTTTTAACAAAAACGAGATCTATAAAAGTACAAACGTTCATGTTGTTTCGATAGAAATCATCAGATGCCGGAAAAGTTCCTGCTGTGACGGAGATTTAACGTATAAATATCGTAAATACACTGTCCATCCTATAAGGATATAGATGTGTACGTTTTATTAGGTGCAACAAAAATTTTCATGCGATAATAAAACTAATGACACATTTTACTACGAGGAATAACAATCTGATGCATTCTCCAATTTCTCATGTTTGAATCAAACCCTCGATAAGCCACAGATGGCCGGTTTATTTAGGGAGTAGCATTTTAAACTGACACGAAAAACCCACGTCTTAACTGTAAGCTATAGGAAGAAAATCTTTCGAAGTGGAAGAAATGATCATTTATCAGCTTATCGCTCCCTTACCAATACTTTTGCAGAATTTTTCTATTTGAGAGAGTTGTCCAAAACGATTATCGTTTCATCTCTCACAGGAATTCTGTGTCCTCGCGGACCTCAAAACTGTCCCTTTGTTCCTTGGGCATTAGGAACTACACTCCTGGTATTCTGTGTCAAATTAATTTTAGATAACTAAATAGGTCTCGTCAAACCCTATTATTTGGTGGCTATATCAAGCTCTTCAAGCGGCCCCTGATCAAACTTACTAAATTAAATTGGAAACAATTTTCATTTTTTTTAAATGCGTGATATTTCTCGAGATTTTAGCAAAAAAGTTATAGAGACGCAGGCACAAATTGTTGTCTTGTCTTGACATTATTTTTCTTAATTCGCCTAGTCTTTAGACTAATGCGAAGAAATGGGGAATACTTACAACAGGGAAATTATAGATTCATAGATTCACCAGTTAGTAGCATCAATTACGTCAGATTACTGTCGATGACGTCACTTTCTTGCGCCCTCTGCCTCCGTATAGTAATACAACAGTTTGCTTACGTAATATGCGTGAACAACGTTACAATTCAAAGTTTCTCTCATTGAACAGCGTAGTACTAATTAATATTCAACTTTGCTTCAGAAACACTTAAAACATTAGCAAATTATTAGCAACGCAGGCATGTGGAAGTTGTGATTGTGTCGACCTGTTGACGATGATTCTTGTAGCGCTAAGCGACTAGTCACATTTTTTTCAAAATTTCTTAAAAAGCAAAAAAATTTTCAAGTGATGCCAAACAATTTCAGATTTTTGGTGTTATTTTACAAATAAGGGAGGAGAGTTAAAAGTATTCATTTGGTGAAAAGTCTAATAAGTTATTATTATTAATTTTAACTGTTTTTACCATTTTCTGGTGTACAGTTTAAAATAACATACAATTCCACCAAAAAACAGAAATATACACAAACAGCAAGTACAAACACATAGTCACTATTCCCTATCCGCCCTCACAAACTTCCTTCACTCTCCTCTGTGTTTCTCCCTCTCTCCCCATGTCTTTCTCATTCTTTCCAATACTCCCGCTATTGTTGCATCCCATGTTTTTCTTGGTCTTCATCTTTTTCTATTTTTTTCTATTCGGGCTTCCCATATCTGCTTCACTGGTGTATCTTCCTTCATTCTTTGTAGGTGCCTCCACCAGCTTAGCTGCCATTCTTCTATGTATTTTAATGTCGATTTTTTTTTTAATTATTTTCTTATTTCTGTGTTTCTTATTCTGTCTCTCTTTGTTACTCCTTTAACTCTCCTCATATATTTCATTTCTACCGCTTGTATTTTACTTTTCCGTCTTTCATTTAGTATCCAAGACTCGCTTCCGTATGTTAGCACTGGCCGGTAAATTGCTTTTTACACTTTCATCTTCTCTTCTTTCTATTCTATTTCTTTCTCTTTCTCTTCTATTTATAAAGTTCCTATTCATGGCATAGTACAGTTTCATCGCGTTCTCTATTCTCTTGTTTATTTCCGCTTCTGCTGTCCCCGTTTGGTGTATTATTACTCCTAAATATGAAAAGCTTTTAACTTGTTCTATCCTACTCTCTTCGATTCTCATTTCTATTTCTTGTTGTTCTTCCCCTATCACCATTACTTTAGTTTTCTCCTTGTTTATTTTCATCCCGTGTTCTTCGAGTATTGCATTCCATATTTCTAAGTTCCTCTGCAGCTCCACCTCCCTCTCCGTCACCATCACTATGTCGTCGGCAAACGCCCCTATAGACATTTCCACTCTTTTTAGTTTTATGTATCCCAACTTAAGTCCTTTTGTTTTTAGTTTGCAGGCCTTCACAATTACGTTCATATATGCCACGTACAGCAGTGGGCTCAGTTCCCCTCCCTGCCTTAGACCTTCCGTAGTGCTGAAAGTACCAGATTGTCTGTTATCACTTATCACCCTGTTTAAATTGTTTTTGTAGATATTTTGTACCTATTATTCTTATCAGCTTGCCACCTACGCCTCTCTCTTTCAATGTCCTCCACACCCCCTCCCTTGGCACTCTGTCAAAGGTTTTTTCCAGATCAATGAACGCCACATATACTTTTCGAAAAGTCTAATAAGTAATAAGCATTAGTGATTTCTTAAGCTCACAGTAACCACATGCAAAATAATTATTTTAGACTTCCCTTACACGTCGTTCTCGTGTCGTCAGGAGTTCGTATACTATACTATAACAAGTGTTTTGTTCAACCGTTCGTAAGTTATAATACTTCCGGAAAGGTTTACCTTAGAGGTGAATCTATCTCTATCTAAGGTTGGTTCGAAAAGGCATATACACATTGGACATTGCCCTGATTCTTTTTGTAACTACCTGGGGCGAGTTCTAATAAATTTTCATTTGAATATGCCCTTTCATAAATTTATAAATTTTTACTGTGTCTTCTAGCGCGAGCGTGTCCGAGGGGGATGCGCATCCGAGGCCCACTCGAGGTTACAGGAAGGGTAAATTTTTCTAATTAACGCAAAAGTAGTTTTGGCGTTCATTTCGAGATTCTGAAGTCTTTTTTTCGGTTTCCTTCGACTCTACGAGACTAGTAAAGGAATTGTATACTTGGGACACTTTGAAACGGCGTTTCTGACTTACGCTACCAGCAGAGAGGCTCAATAGAATCAATAGAAGAATGGAATAGAAAGAGATTATTCATTATTGTACCTCTCTGCTGGTGGTTACTTACTGTAACCCCAACCATGAGGACAAAGTCTATATCTCCAATATTTTACATCGTTACTAACTAATGAGGGAGGGGGGCTAAAAGGCAATTCACTTTAGAGAATACGAACATTTTGATTACAAAAAAGCTGAATAGGTATGTGATAACGTAATTAAAATTTGAAATAAAATTCATTAAAAATAAAATGCAGGGGTGTATGGCAGAAGAGTGAAGCACACACCACTAGTTATAGTTCCTTGTAACCCATACACCGATATACATATAGAGATATAGAGTGTGGAAGTTACCACGTTGGTATTCGGTCCCAGCGTTCAAAGGTGAAAACAACCCTCCAACGCCAATGCGAGAGGGTTGGTGGTAGTTAGTCGTCCAGAGAGTATTCAGTCAGTCCTAACCCTTGGCTAAGTTAAGACGTGGTTTAGCATGTAACGTTGTATTGTAATACAAAGAGTACAGTGGAAAGTCCATGCGTTTTACTAAAAATAGAAATTCTATGATGCGATTCGGGTAATAAATGGAAACCCGAATAAGAGAAATCGCTCCATTTTGGCACCGGTGACTTACGTTACTTGTAGAGAGGTTCAATAGAATCAATAGAAGGAAAGAATTAATGGAGATTATTCATCATTGTACTTATCTACTGGTGGTAAAGTCGCCAGCGCCAGAACGGAGTGGTCTTTCTATACTTTCAGCTCCGCGCGTTTCAACGCCGACCTATTTCAGTATCAACTCATTTTAGCGCAGAAGATAAAATCTAATCATAGTTGGCAGGATTGGTCCGAATTTGTTTATTCACAAATTCACGAAGATACGATAGGTATATTTTCTGAGTGTAAAGTTTTTTCGACGAAACCTGTAGTGTGTAGTGCAGATAATAATGTTTTACGGTCCTCGTTCAAAGTCTCTTAATTTGTTACCCAAGTAACTACCAAATTAATAGCAAAAATAGTTGTCTAAAACTGAAAACAATTACAGCCTAATTGATGCAGTATAGAATATTTAACACCATTTGCAATTAGAAGAACGAAAACAAAGTAACACATAATTAGCTAAATCAAGCACAGCTCTAGCTGTATTTGACGCCACTGCTCTAGTTGCTTTGAGAGATTCCTGCGCATTTCTAATTAAAATCTACTAATTTTCAATAACTTTCAATTGCGATAATTTGTTTTGAAGTCGTCTAATTGCGCGATAACGAAAATAGCTCGTACTATAATAATTATTGTAAGAGCTGTAAGAAAAAGTGTTTTTCGACTATTTTCAGAAAATCGTCGGCCCAAAAATATCATTACGTTGTATATATTTTGACAAATGCAAGGGATAAAGAACACATGTGCTTGTCCAGACCGCCTATTTGCACAAGTGCGGGTTGAGACAAACCATATGTGCCAATACTTGTATATCACGTAACATACGCAAAAGCATCCCCTGCGCTTTTCTAAATTGCGTTTTTTGGAAAATTCGTTTTTGTTAATTGAAATTTGTTAAATCCATAATGCTAATAGCGCATAGTTTTCCAAATTAAACAGAATTGATATTTTTTGAAAGGCTATTACGGAAAAGGGGAAAGTAATCGCACGCACACGTAGTTTTTCCGAGTCACAGCCATAAAACGTGATATGATGCCGTAGTAGTAAGTAAATACATAATAGAATTTAAATAGCGGGGGCTACCTCTACCTCTAGAAAATTCTCGTCGAGTTAAAATAGTAAAATTAAAGTACCGTAATTTTGACAGGGCCACCTGCGATATATCCAACTCTTCATCGCGTCACGGAAAACGAGCTGTTCACACATTTCTACCGCCTGCTTTTCCTCATGTAGTTTTGTTATTTTGTGTTTATTGCTGTTCTACAAGGTGTTTTCACTAATTATTGTTATCATTTTAACCAAAATATTAAACGCTTATTACTATTCAGCTACTACTTTTATCGTTATTATTTTAAAACAGATGTAATCTATTGCAAAATTTTAATTTGTGTAATTTAATTATTATGCGCGATTAAAATGTGCGTCACGTTTTTCTAGTTAAATTTCGAGAGCTGTGATTTTTGTTTTATCACGTCACCGTGTTTAGAATACAGATGGTGCCATTTGGTGGTTTAAAATCTAATTATTGCGATTGGTAGTGCCTTGTGACACCGTCTACTAATTACTAATTTCGTTTTCCAAAAGATTTCCATCTGTATCTATATTTTATATCCTAAATTTTTTGTATCAATTTTTTTTATTAAAAATTTATTAAATAATTTGCATTTTGTAGAATATGGAACCGAAAGCTATCAAAGAAGAGAGTATTGAAAAAGAAACGACGAGCTTCATTGATACGACGCCGGTTGTTAGAACTAGATCTTCTAAAGGTATGTCAAATTCTCTCTATTTCAGTATTTGTATATTACGTGAAGTCTGCAGTGCCCGCTTCTACTTCATCGTAACCAGAAGTTACTTAGACATAAATAGAAAAATGCATTTTTTGTAAAGCATACGTTTCAGAACACAACTAACGATTAAACTTACTGTATAAGAGTTTTGAGTGCCCTCCCTTCAAATTTCAAAATTCTAGAATCCCAACTTTGTGGAAAAGTTTTTCGAAAGTTGCTCTCTTGGCTGGTGAAAAGTTAAAGTTACCGAAATTTTCTATATTCTTTATATTATAATATCATCCTCATTTATCCTACATTTATGATTTGATTCAAACTGTATCCCATATTTTGTCCAACTCTGATTACCCAATATTAGAACATTCTATGAAACTTTGCTCGATGTCTATGATTCTGGATGGTTTGAAGACCTGGAAGCAATGAAGTTCGTAAAAGACGTAGCTTTAAAATGGAAATACTTAGTAAAGAAGACGATTATTCATTGTCGCTTCAAATAGGGACTAAAATGCTTCGGCAACATGCATTTCATTTCAATAAAAGCTTTGGTTGAACACGCAAAATAATAACACAAAATCACTACATGAATACAAAATAAAATTTATGAACTACAAAAATCAAAAATTAAAATTGACGTAATCACCACAGCTGTTAAAAACGTCAAAGTAAAATTTAAAAAAAAAAGTAGAATCGCCAACATCCCCGTTACCAAAGTGGAAAGTGAAAATACACGTGGAAATTTTTTATCGTTTTTTCTATTTATCCGTTAAAAATATAAAACGTTTTTTTAACACAAATAAATGTCGCAAACTGTTTGTTAACGTCGCTTGATTTGAGTGCCATTATAATCTTTCAACAGTTAAAAAGTTAAAATTTAAAGTTACCAACATCGCAAATCAAACAAGTCCGATTGAAATAAAAATTGATTTCGAGTGAAGTGTCGTCGCATCTATCCACGACAATTTGTGTATTATCTGCTCACCGCGGGTGAGTAGCTAAAATCCCATTCAATAAACATTTAATTTTAAACTTAAAAATTAATGCAAAAACAATAATCTAGAATTATCAGACTCATACTGACATTCGGAAATATAACATGAAACAAAATGTCAGAAAGTTTAGTGATAGAATACAATGAAGAAAATTGTCGACCGAAATCTGTAGAAGGCACGGTCACAATAAAGAAAATTGTAATTTAACAAGCCAGACAAGCAGACCGATACTATGGAGACGCCGAATTGGCAATCAAACAAACTCCCATAATAAAAATTTCGAAGAGCGTAATATAATAAAGAATAGAGGACCGGGGCGATCTAGAGGCTAGCATCGTTGCATGCGGATGTAAAGGTCGTAGGTTTAAAGCCGACTGACACCACTGGAGTGTTTCTATGTGTCAAATACCCGGTCCTGGTGGTTCGGAACCCACCTAAAGCTGTAGGTCCCGTCTGCTAATAACCACAGTAGTTGATTCGGACGTAAATTTAAAAAAATGAAAAATTATTAAATAAATAAAGAATAAAGACACTACAGAGCCCGCTTTCTTCTGGTAGTTCACAAACAATTCGTAACCATAGTATATCAAAATAACCGAATAAGCGATGCCAATAAAAACAACTAAAAGTCAAAAACTAGCCATGTTAGTCAGTTCAGAAATCATAGTGGATAACGTAAACCCTCCATTGGATACAGAAGAATCATGAAAAAACAGCGAAAATCGAGTTCTACTCCAACCAGATCTAGGTCGACAAATTATAGTCTACAAGAAGCATTGGAAGAATCTTAAACCGCTCAGAAAGAATTCAGTAAATATAAAAAGAAATTCGACATCGGTTCTAAGGACTCCTCTACTAATAGCAAAAGAATACACTAACGACCCAGAACAACTCGTCGAAATCCTGTCGATAAAATCCAGAATTGCCAGGCTTACCCACAAATTAGAAGAACAGTTACACCAAGAACTCAAACTGGAAACGCATAATACCATGAAGGGGATCAGCAGAGTTTGACCCCCCTCCTTCCAAAATATTTCCAGATTTGAAAAAATGCGAAATAGTTTACAATTAAGTACCTTTCTGCATCTTGTCCCCATCCCTGGTAAAAAAAAGCCCACAAAGAGTATTAAAATTAAAATCAAACCGCGTGTGAAATAATTTGGTATTTGGATTCAGTCCCATCAGGCCTGGATTTACCATTAGGCCAAAGTCTAGGGCCCCTAGTTAAAAGAGGTCGCACTATTTTTTGTTTACCTTAAAAAATAAATCCTTTTAATTTTCATACCTCGTTTTTGTGTCTTTTTTAGAGACACCATTTATTATTATTATTGCCCTGAGGCTGGCCCCTAGTGGTTCCTTGCACCACGACCTCTTGGATCTGTTGTGAGCCTCGGATATACTCATCGTTTATGTGAGCTCTGTGCTTTTGATATAGTCTAGAATTTCTTCTATTGGTAGTTTGGGCAATTCTCTTTGGAGCATTTTCTCCTTTCCGAGAATGCTGTGACAACTTCTTGTGAAAGCCTCGCAGTGTAGCAGAAGATGAATTTCCTCTGCATAGTGGGTCTTCTTCTAGTCCCATCGTATACAGGTGCTTTTGAAGCTGGCAATGTCCCGTTATCAGTGTCGTTGCCTGTCGTAGCTCACCTCTACTAATTAATTTTCATACCTGGTTTTTGTGAAACATCTTTTTTAGAGACACCATTAATCGCTACTAAAATTTCCCAACTTGATTTTTAACCGTTTGACCTTAAAAAATCAAGTATTTCTGTCTGCGGCGGGCACTATTTCAATTAATTTGAACTCGTGACCCCTGCTTTAAAGTATCTACGCCATTAAATGCACATTTGAAGAGGAGAAAAACTACCGTAGTTTGCTCTTTGTTCGCCTTTGCTTGCACCCCCCTCCAAATTTTATTCCAGCTACGGCCTAAAATATCTATACTAACCCAAAACAAACATACGAGAAAACAATGTCTTGCATTCAGTGAAATTGCCACGGCCACTTTAAACCATACTACACATCAAATCCATAGCATAAACTAGGGAGGGTACAAAGGACTGCCGTTTAATCTTGAGCAATCACAAAATTTCTCTTGCGATGCTACTAGAACCTAAAATTTTTTCAACCTAAAACTCCCTCACAAAAGTAAATCCGGGCGGCCTATTTGAGCAAAATTTTATTTAAAATTCTGAAAGACCCATTTTCTTGGGTTTGTGCTTTATATGAATTGTTGTCGGATCTGGTTCTGGACTTTTGTTGCTGGTGGTCGCCTCCAAAGACAACGTAACAATATCTTCTTGGGAAGAGGCGAATCGACTACCACTTAGAGATTAACCCACTGTTAAGAGATTTATTGGATTTATTTGAGTCGAAATTGAAGAGCGAATTATATGTGTTGATAGTCTCCAACGCGATTGGTTTTTTTTTACTTTTTAGCTTATGATTTTGATTCGATTATTTTACAGTCAATTTGATTTTTAAGCTAAATAAAATCACCAACCCCTAAAATATTAGTTTTCCGGGCCTCGCATTTTTTCTGAAAGGTCATAGTAAAAAAAATAAGTCGATTTGGTATTAAACTTGAAGCAGGTGCTCAAACAAAAAAAAAGTGACGAAAAATGAATAGTAAAATATGTATAAGATATTCTTCAGTAATATAAGGTAAAATAGACAAGGGGGTTGAGATTACAACCCTTTAATAGTCTCTCCTACGCCCACCTGTATAGACTTATTCGGATATTCAGTATTAGTATATTAATCCATTAATTAATCATCTGCATAATATATAAAGCACGCAAGTCTTCTGTAAAGTGACTGATCTTGCTCCCCATACAGTCAGTTTCTGGTTATTTTAAAAATCATTTTTTTCTTTTTATATTTTTAAATGTAAATGTTTAAAAACAGTTATCAAATTATCATGCACTCGTCGATAATGCAATTTAAACGAGTTGTTGGAAGAAGAAAGAAAGCAGAATTATGTTGCATTGTGGTTAGGAGTCAATCAATTGACAATTCTCGGCTTCAAAGACGACTTCGAGAGACTACCGATCTCGGTAGAAGACAAAGACGGGGTCGCAAACGTGCATCTTCGAGTGTAAATGACCGCCCCAGAACTTTAAAACAGCCTTTAAGCCACAAGATGCATAAGAAAAAGTGAGAGAAGTGAGGAGAGGCAAACCTTTTCACACTAGACGCCCAACAATATGCCCTATTCTGTCCAGACGGCATCGAACGACTCGATTAGCTTTTGCTCGTCAATATGTGAACTGGAGAATAGACGATTGGGAAAAAGTACTGTTCACAGATGAGTCGTGATTTTCTTTAAAAGACGCTGATTATCGTTAAAGAGTGTGGAGAAGAACTGGCGAACGTTATGCCGAATGTACGATTGCCGAGAGAGACCGATTTGGAGGTGGCTCTATAATGATTTGGAGCGGCATTTCATTGAATGGTTTTACTAACCTCGTTGTCATCCATAGATCTAGTGTGAGGGCGAGTTTTCATATCGAAGATGTCCTGCAAAATAATGTAGTGCCGTTTGCATATTATGGTATCGGAAAAAATTTCTTGTTAATGCACGATAACGCTCGCCCACATGTTGCTCACGTGACTACTGACGATTTAAATGCAGTTGGAATTAACACATTTGATTGACCGGCCTGTAAGTAGTCCTGACTTAAATTCCATAGAGAGTTTATGCAATGAGTTGAAAAGACCATTACGTACTCGAAGACTATGCCTGCTTCATTTAAATGAACTGCGTTAGTTCCTGCAAGGAGAATGGAACAACCAGAGCAAGAGTCCAGCCGTGCCGTGATAGAGAGCCGTGATACAGGCTCGAGGAGGACATACGAGATATTGAAGCAATAGAAGTCCATTACATAAGCTTCTTTTGTTATTAATGTGATAATTCGTATTCATTAAAATTTTCAAAAAATGCAACACACTGCAGAGAGTGGAGATTACTGGGAACTTCGTTAAAAATTAGTTTTCTAAGCTTTTTATTAAATCTTTCATAAATTTATTATTGTTATAATGGCAATTTTGCCGGCCAGTGTATAATACCCTGGTCTTAAATAAAAATGACTTGTTTATTAAGCAGAATGGCAAAGTTTGGACTGTGATATAAATTTAATACGACTAAAAGCTTTATGTTGTTGATATGCATGACCCCAAAATTTGCGCTTTGCATTTTAATACAACTGTCCCGATTCTCAATTAAAATTCTGAAATACCAAGTTTCTTAATAAGGTTCATATTTCGATGTGAATTAAGCAGGGTAGGACTCAGGTGGTTTCAACGCCAATTAGCAGACTTGGCAGATTGTAATAATATCTATAAATTGTTGGATAATCCTTAATCTAAACACCCACTTAAATTGATTTACGTAAAGTCGGACGTTAATAATTGCAAATTGGGCGAGATAATTTTCTCGTTCTTAATAAAAAGACTCGAATTTATTGCGCCGTTTTAAAAATATAGGACGCTCGTATTAAAAAGAAGATTTTTAGGCTAGAATACTGCACAGAAATCGACCCTTGATAAAATTTATAAAATGTAGAAAAAAGTGGAAAAACAACACACATAATTTCTTGACACTGATAAATAGAAAGAGGGCACCTGAGTCGCTTTCTGTATTTACAATAGGCTTATAAAGTAGATATCATATATTTAGGGCTGTTTGTACACGAGTTTAACAAATGTTTAAACTTTTTTTGACATAGTTTTACACACGCCCATTGTACAGAAAACGTTTTTCACCGATGAATGTAATTATTTACGTTTAATTAAACTACCCAACTTTTGAAACTTTTCAAAGTTTCGCCCAAAAATGATATTTGAGACTGTGGGACTCGAGCTCTCGTAAACTAAGTAATTAGAACCGTTTAATTTTCATCGGTATCTAATAATAGGAAAAATCTATTAATAGTC
Source organism: Malthinus flaveolus (assembly GCA_950108345.1). NCBI lineage: Eukaryota > Metazoa > Arthropoda > Insecta > Coleoptera > Cantharidae > Malthinus > Malthinus flaveolus. The sequence goes on from OX467285.1 coordinate 72,646,113, forward strand.
GGCCCGAATTTCAGGATGGTGTTTTCTTATAAATACTAAAATGGAATTTATTAATAAGATAAATGTATAGGTAGATATATCTCGGGGGTAATTTAAATATATAGAAATAACGATCAATATAGGAAACTACTAAAGAGAATTATACCAAAATACACACAAATTCATAATTCGACAAATAATTTAGTAAACCAAGCTATTATCGTTCTTATACCGGCGCAACTTTAGGATGTATTTTGGGAAAGCCGTTGTCCTGCGCGAGGATATGTTTAAAGGAAACAGATGCAAGGATTCCGGTAGGAAAATATCGACTCAAACAGGCTGTTCTTATACAATGTGTATATGCATAGTTAAAATACACATTGAAATTGATTTGTTTTTTTATTATAATAAATGAACAATTATTCCATAAATTCTATTCGCTATATTACGAATCGGTGGAATGCGCGCTTCGAAAAATAGAAGCACATTTAAGATAGTTATAACGAAAAATTTTACGGTTTGAACTAGCAAAGTGGAAGATTCAGTGATAAGTAGGTACAGGGATGAAGACTTGGCTAAATGGGCATAAATGATCCCTGACTGATGTTTAAATAAAACCAAAAAAACAAAACGTTAACCCGTCCATAACGTTTCTGAAATATGGCGAAAAATAACAAAATTGGCGTTTTTAATTTTTGGCCCTAAAGTCGTTATTCGTGAAGATGTTCAAAAACTGAAAAGACCTTCTAAAGAAAACTTTCTCTGTTCTTCCAGACGAAGCCAAAAAATTTTCGTTATCATTCGTAGTTTATTGTATATCGATACCAACTTTACTTTCTTATATGCGGCCATTTTAAAGTTTTATGCCATCGGATAGAGAAAAAATTCCAAATTGCTCATGCCAATAATAAAACCACAAGTATTAAACTCAAAATTAAAATAATAGAGCGAGTTATTTGTAAAAAACGAGAAAAAGTCACCATTAAACAGCTCCCCCACTCACTACTCGCCCCCCCCTCCCATCGGGGACTTTCAGTATGTTACAGTGCAGGTTCTCACGAACAACCGTAGCAATTTTCAAAACTCTTGGATTTTTTCCTCAATTTGACTGAACTATTATTAGACGTGTTGTACAGGGTACAGGGTGGGCAAAATTCGATGGTTCTTACGGAAAAATCAAAAACTAGAAGAGCTATGGAAAAATAGATGGCGCATCCTAGTTTTCTTGTTTTGAGGGGAATTCAATGGCGAAAACCGAAAGTTGCGATATTCTTTTGTTTTGGAGCTATAAGCAAAGGTTCGATTTTTCAATTTACATGTCAATATCTCGGTTGTTGTAAAGTTACTGAAAAAAATATTAGCCCGCTTTTCAGACATGTGTCACATTTGAATAGCGGTTTTCATCTTCTATTCAATGATATTGTATAATGCGTGGGGTCAATTATTTAAGTTTCATTCCATTTTATTAAAAATTGATACTAAATAGAAAACAAAAAAATAAAAATAAAAAATTACAATTAATACAATAAAACATAAATAATAATAGATCTAATACGTTGTAAATGAACCCCAACATACACACATAAGTGAAAAAACTTTAAACGAGAAAATTTGTTTTCCGCTAAGCGCCTCGGGAATCGAACCCAAGACTTTGCTATTTCCGGTAACACGCCTATACCTAATACGCCAGCAGATTACATAATTTTCTTTGCGATCCGGCATTGTTTCAAATGCGTCGAGAAAGCGAAATATATTTAAATCAAATTAGTATGCATACAACAATCATACGTAAATAAATTACAAATTTTTAAATATTTAGGGTTAATTAGTTAGATAAATCTAATACGTTGTAAATGAACCCCAACATACACACATAAGTGAAAAAACTTTAAACGAGAAAATTTGTTTTCCGCTAAGCGCCTCGGGAATCGAACCCAAGACTTTGCTATTTCCGGTAGCACGCCTATACCTAATACGCCAGCAGATTACATAATTTTCTTTGCGATCCGGCATTGTTTTAAATGCGTCGAGAAATTTTCACGTTTAAAGTTTTTTCACTTATGTGTGTATGTTGGGGTTCATTTACAACGTATTAGATCTATCTAACTAATTAACCCTAAATATTTAAAAATTTGTAATAAATAATAATATCATTGAAAAGAAGATGAAAACCGCTATTCAACTATGCCACATCCTTGAAGAACGAGCTAAAATTTTTGCTGTAACTTCACAACAACCGAGATATCTACACTTAGCAAAAAATTTAAAAAATCAACCTTTTGCTTATAGCTCCGAAACAAAAGAAGATCGCGAATTTCGGTTTTCGTCATTGAATCGTTGAATCGTCATTCCTCTCAAAAAAAGAAGATGCCCCATCCATTTTTCCATATCTCTTTTAGTTATCAATTTCTTTATAAGAACGTAAGAACGAATTTTGCCCACCCTGTACAAAAATTGAAAAACTGAAAAATTGAGTTTTTAATTGTTTTTGGGTTTTAAATTCAATATGTTGAAAAAATGAACCAATTGAACAATGAAATTATTTACGTAGAAGTAATATTTTATTAAAACGTTCGATAACGCACGTGGCCGGCCTATGTGTAGTTGTGTAGCTAGATAAAACTGCTGTGTATTAAAAATAAAAAATATTTCGAAAAATTAAAATTATTAAAAGCTGTGTTTTTAAAATAAACGCAAATGGATTTAAAATGCGGCATCTAAAATAAAGAAAGCAAATTTTAAATTAACAAACCCCTATAACAAAACAAACAAATATTCGCTGAAACAACTTGAATCTTTTTAAATTGCAGAATAGATGATAATGACATAATAATAAGGGGCCGCGATAAAGCTCTATCTGTGCGGGCCGCTTTAGGTTTTCGCGGATGCGAATTTGCAAAGTGTATGAAGATTCTTCACAATCAGATTTACAATTTGTCAAGTATACGGGTTTACGGGTGGCACTTTTATATTATTCGTTACACCTATTTTTGTTCTAGCTTTTAACTTGCCACACAAAGCGGGTACCATCATATAAGGGTTGTTATGATTTTTTTGATTTCCCAACTTAAATAAACGCCTCTCGTTCGACAAACTAAATATAAATTATTTATTTTTTGCTTCCTTTTCTTTGATACCAAAAATTATCATTTTTATTGAAAATATTTATAAATGAAACATCAATCTTTGTTTGTTGTTATTGGTTCGTATTTGTTGATTTTAAATTTCAAACTAACATGAGGGATGTTTACCCTAAGTGTATAAGATTGGCCATTTCGTATAGAAACAAGAACTAACCTACAATCACCTGAAGTTATGCAAAACTCAAACTCAACAAAGTAAATGTAAATTACTCTTTTTGAAGAGGACGTTATAAATACTTTTGAAATAAGCACCGAATAAATAATAAATATTATCTTTTAGTTAATTATTTTGTAATATTCGTATTGCAAAGTAGCTTTGCAAATTTTTTTCCAAAACGGTCGCTGTCGTGAAAAGCGTCCAGAGTAGAATTGCGTAACTTATTTAAATTGTACAAAGGCAAATTGAACGCCCTGTATATTTTGTGTAATTTGAAAAAATTTGAATAAATGCTATTTTTCAGCTTTTCTCTTATAACTGAAAAACTACGCATTTTATGTAAAAACACTTCTAGGTATATAAAAATAAAATCTTCATTTAATTTTTTACAAATCTGTCAAAGTTCTGTTTTTTTAGTTTTTCGCTTATAATTCGTAAACTATGGACTTTTTGAGAAAAATACTTGTATACCAAAATAAACTACTTATAATTTTTTACAAATTGTATATCTAAAGTTGTATTTTTAAGATGGACGGTTTTGGCGCTAGAGTGTGTCAAAATTTGAGAAAAATTCCAAAATCGATAAAAAATAATTTTTTTTAGTTTTTCGCTTATAATTCGGACACTACAGACGTTTTGAGAAAAAGACTTCTATACAATAATAAACTGCTTCTAATTCTTTACAAATAATACCTCTTACGTTGTTTTCTTACGATGAACGGTTTAGGCGCTAGAGCGCGTCAAAGCTTGAGGACAATTCCAAATTCGGTCAAAAATCTGTTTTTTCAGTTTCTCGCTTATAATTCGGAAACTACGGACTTTTTGAGAAAAACACTTGTATACCAAAATAAAGTACATATAATTTTTACAAATTATATTATTAAGTTGTTTTTTTAAGATGAACGGCTTAGACGCTACAGTGCGTCAAAATTTGATAAAAATTCCAAAATCGATAAAAAATTATAATTTTTAGATTTTGGCTTATAATTCGAACACTAAAGACTTTTTGAGAAAAACACTTCAATATAAAAATAATCTACATCTAATTCTTTACAAATTGTATTTCATAAGTTTTTATCGTTAGATAAACGGTTTTGCGCTAAAGCGCGTCAAAATTTGAGGAAAATTCCAAAATCGGTCAAAACTCTGTTTTTTAGTTTTTCGCTTATGATTCGGAAACTACGGACTTTGTGAGAAAAACACTTCTATACAAAAATAAACTAAATTTAATTCTTTACAAATTATACCTCTTAAATTGTTTTCTTAAGATAAGCCGTTTAGGCGCTAGGGTGCGTCAAAATTTGAGGAAGAATCCAAAATCGGTCAAAATCGTCAAAAATCTATGTTTTACGTTTTTCGCTTATAATTCGGAAACCACACCCCTTTCCAATAAAACGCTTCTATACAAAGATAAAGAACATTAAATTTCCTTCAAATTATATCTGCCAAGTTTTTTACGTCAGACGTACGATTGAGACGTATATCGGACGTAGCGGCTAAGCCAAGAACAGCACAACAGCTTAACCCAATTAGCAGACAATAACAGAGAGTTACATTAAGAAAACTACCTTATGATAATTTAATATTATAAATTATCGATACCTTGCAAACTTTACTTTACACTTTTTAAACCCCCCTTAAAGAAAAAGAAAAGAAAAGCGTGTATCACATGTAGTTAAAGACATTTGTCCAACCCCATTAATTGTATGATTTTATCAGAAATCAATCAAAACTTATGAAATACTTCTTTCCAATTTGAATGCCGATTAGAGATAATTTACATACTTAATGACAAACAAGGACTTTATTTTAGAATGCAAATGGCTGAATTACTCGACATTTCTTAACGGATTATATTCAATAAGTGGGGATATTTGAAAATATGTCTAAAGAGTTGTTCTATATCTATCTACTCGTCATTCTAAAAGTTTGATAGACTTTTGAGAACACAAGGACGTTGCAATACATATTCGTGAAAATCAGAAATGGGAATAGGGCTGGATGCTTATTTTCTAGATACTTTTTACTTTGAGTAGTAGAAATTGGTTACACTAACCTTATAAGACTTCGTACTGAAGTAAAATTTGCGACTTCCCTCTTTTCCGCGAAAAATGGGCCCCAAGTTCCAAGTTCCTAAATCAGAGAAGAATAAATTTAAAAGCTATTCAAAAATTGAATTGAATGAAAAATCTATTTTTTCGGTAAGCACGAACTTGCTGTTCCTTACAGAACGTTCTGAACAAGTATGGGAATCCACAAAAACGTTTCAATGTTAAATTGCCATTTTCACTACGATTTAATTAATGCTAGCCACGACTAATGGCCGCATACTGTATAATCGTGATAAGCCCCTGTGCCAAAGTGTTTCTGTTCGGTAAAAGCGTTTGAAAGATATCGTAAAAGAATACAGGTCTATATTGATTCATTTTGTCTCAAAACAGATGCATCCGCTCTGAAACTTTTTTAGCTCGCCCAGTTTTTGCTTTCCTGTAGCCTATGGGCGAATAAGGAAGCAAAAACTCGATTCTTCCAGTTGCGAAAACTGCTATTTTCATTGAGATAAAAATAAGAACAAAAAATACGATAAAAATTCAAAACTTGACCCAATAGTTCCAATTTTCTGTAAGTTAATTTATGATAACATCATATTCGTTTCCAAAACTTTGCAAATCCGATGAAGTTTTGATCGCTCTCTTATAATCCCATGAGCTCTGATATACCCCTTTCAGAATTATGTACACTAGATAATGTTTTTCTAAAGTAGATATCAATCTAAAACAAACTTTTCAATTAAAATTTACCATAACCCTACACCTGCACTAGCGACTTTTGAAAATTGTCATAAAATTTGAAATTTACTTTTTTGCTCGTTTTGTTTCGAAATACTTCCCTAATTTATTCGCGAACCCCTAAACCCCGCCAAACCTTAAAAGATGTAAACTACATTTTAATTGATATTTCCCTCAATTAAACCTCCTTTTATTATTCTGTACGACTGTATAATAATTGAACTAAAAATAAAAAGCCCCGCGCATTAAATTCAACGACAAATATCAACAAAAGCACGTTATGAAAAATGTCTCTGCATTCTTAATAAATGTGTAAAAGCGGGTGAGAAAACAAAGTGTAGGAAAGGATTAGCGGCTAATAGGAACGTGCCGAAGCGGATATCCAGGGATTCTCGCGACTCGCATGCCCCTGGCGGTCGTTTGTAGCGACAAGTGTTCCTGTTCACATTGCAGAAACTGGTTCCCATCCCTTAGATTAGATACTTGTTTATCTACTGTAACGTGGGTGAAAGTAATTGTAGAGTTATTATCATTATATATTAAGGAAACAAATTTATAATTTTTTTCCCTTTTTTTTTGTATAACAATGAAGCATTGCGTGTCCATTGTTACGTACCACTCGCCGAAAATTGCAATTTTTTTTCGTGCGAATTTGCTATTCGATGTTTGTTTCTTCAAAACTAACATAATTAACGATTGCATTTAAAAGTTGTTGTTTTTTTCTGTGCGTTTTATTCGTCAAACATCGTTAGTCTTAATTGAATAAAATAGTATCGCAATAGGGGTAGTTTGGGTAACATTCCTGGCTATTAAATTATCTGACCAATATGGTCTTGGTTTACGCAGATGGCTTTACAATACATGTCATAAAATACTGCGGTCAGATCTGGCACTAACTTCGATGCCAAAAACATGAAAACTCGCCATAAAACATGCCGAGCATTTTGTATTTTTATATTTACAAATAACTTATCTATTATTTATTTGTTAATATCAATCGACGATAGTTTGGAAATTATAAATTGAATAAGGAATAAGGAGAAGCTGAATTAGAGATTAAGTTGACTAAAGGCAGAAGTGAAAAAATTTGAATATTTGGCCTATTTTAGTAGAACCTAATCTAACAAATAAGCTAAAAGGATCCACAAAAAAACAAAGAATTTTAAATTTTAGAAAATTAGATCTCATTGTGACTCTAAAATGCGCGTAGATTCAAATATACTCAAAATACGAAAGTCCCTGTTTATTTGGTGCAAAAATTCTCGGGCACTTCAACTTTAGGTTTCGAGACGAGTCCATTTTAATGCTTGTCAATTTTTTTATCCTATCCCAACTCCCAGCACAGCCTCAAGCAACTGTAGTATAACTGAAGATCGATGTATGCTGCCCTTAATATACACCGCGAGGTATATTCACTTAGCGTTCGAAAGAGAAAAGACATTGGGACTCCTTTCAAAGAGACGATATGTGTATATTTTCTCCCCAGCCACAGGAAGACATAAAAAAATTGATACCATTTATATTGACAAGAATCTTTCAGAAACTATGAAAGTTTCAGAAAATATACCACAAACCACAATTTTATACCCGGCAGCGTTGGTAGCGACATCCCCATTAATGGCAGTAGTTCTACGATCGTTTCTGAAATATCATCGACAGCGGTAAGTGATAAGTCAATGATATACCGGATGCACACCAAATCAGAATCACACCTATAACATTGTGTTTTCGTTTCAGATATCAATCAAAACTCTTAAGAGGTTAAATAGAATTCCCTGCACTGAAATATTTGTAACACTTTCGGTTTTACCGAAAATTACATCAAATTGGGTTTCTCAAATGGAACACCCTGTATATTTTAACTTTTATTAACTAAAGAATGAATGTAAAAACTGCTTCCATTGAAGCCCTCGAGTATGAAAAAAAATTAAATCGTCATTCGGGCATGCAGACAAAATGGTCAATCAAACAAAAATTGAATGGGCCATCAACAAATTATTGCCATTTAAATCTCCGGGCATGGACGGAATATTTCCAGAAAAATAGCAACTCTGCACGTCATTTAGGACCAATCTGGCCGTAGCTTATACATCGAAAGTCTGGAGAGAGATCAAAGTCATTTCCATATCGAAAATGGCACGTAGCTACTACGCCCAAGCTAAATCGTTCTGGCCAATAAACCTATCGTCTTTCCTTCTCAAAACTTTGGAAAGATCAGTTGAGAGCCATATAAAGAAATATTCAACCCGTTCAGCCACTACCAATTATTAACCTAGAAGAACCTATGAAATGGTCATACGGGAAATTGTAAACGCAGTTGACAACACGCTGAAGAACAAGGAAATTCTCCTTAAGCGTGTCCATGAATATTCAGGGGACTTTCGATAATACTTTTACACTATCCATAGAAAAGGTGTTTGAATACAAGACTTACCAGATAGATCTCCCATAATATGCTAAATCATAGATTAAATCATTGCACCGCGGCAGTAAAACTAAATCGAGGTTGTCCACAAGAAGGGGCCCTCTCACTACTTCTATAGTGCTTCATAGTTGACAATCTTTCCAAACGTCTAGAGGAGCAGGTGCTAAACGGAGTAGGTTACGCTGACGATATAGCGATAACAAGAACGAGAAAGTTTGGGGCTATTGTATTTAAAAAAATGCAAAGAGCCCCAAGTCTAGTAGAAAAATAGTGTTTGAAAGAGAGCCTGATGGTTAATCCGACAAAGCTAATCGGAAGCAGCACGTGGGAGAAGCCAAATACTTGGGAGTTATCCTTGATAGCAGGCTAAGCTTCATACCACATATAGACAGATTAGTAAATAAAGCTACAAGGGCTCTATGAACCTGTAGACGAACGTTTGGGAAAACCTGGGGACTGACACCTCAGCTGACTTACTCTGTGTGGTGGCTCTGCAAACACTGTAAAGACTGGCTTGCCTAGGAATACCTGAAGCAATACGTACTACGCCTACAGCAGCAGCACCTTCCACCCTTACATTTTTGGTAGTGAAATTAAAGGCATTAAGGGAGGTTTACAGATTAAAAACTCACTCTTCCACAGGAAGGAATGTGCAAGGGCATGCCTTAATCCTCAATCCTAAGAGAAATGGCAGAATACCCCATACTTAGTATGATATCTGACAGAATAACCAGAGCATATACTGTCCCTATCTACATCCTGTATATTTTAACTTTTAATTAGCTCAAGAATGAATGTAAAAACTGTTTCCATTGAAGCCCACAAGTACGGCAAAAATGAAATCGTCATTATTCAATTAATTGAACTCTGTTCAAATCATTTGAACGTTTTGAGAAGACTACTGTTTCGGGAATAAAACACTTTTTTCATTAACCTGGTGAATTAACTCGATATTCTAATAGAGAGAATTTTTCTCAATAGTTTGATACCAAATATTCTGTGATAAATCTACAAATAACAAAGAAAAAGAAATATTTGTAATCAAACTGTTCAAGCAGCTTCCCTAAATTGGAATGAAAACAAAACTTATTTCTTAAAAATTATACGGATGCGTTTCGCGACTTCGGCATCCCTTTCATGATGATTAATGAAAACATTTTCACTTGGGAGAGCACGACATAATTATACACGTAAAAGACTCTTAAACGAGACTGGCCCTGTATATTGACGTCGTCAGTTACGAAAGTTGAAAAATAAGTGCTTTAAGTATCACAAGATGCGATATTCTGCAGAAACATTTCCCACCCTCTAAACAGCATTTAAGCAGTTTAAATTTGTAAGTAGGTAGTAACATCTACTAAAACACAATGCTTTTAAATGTTTATAGTGGAAATCTCATTTAAAATGAACGAATTGAATTGCAACGTAATGTCTATAAGTTCCTTGTTACTTTCATAATTACTTATACTGTTCCTTCATTCGTCGTGCCACCACTGCATTTCTCAAACTTTTTAAATAAATTTTATTAGTGAATTAGATAAGTTTTTTGAAGACGTTCTATTGCAGATATTTTGCATATGCGAGCAATATCTTTGTCCAGCTGACGAACTTTGCGTGGATATGCAGTGTCGTCATATGTATTCAATGGTTCGATGGTAATACGAACTCTTAGTTTCCTCAACATGTTCATTATTGTGCCTTCTAAACAATCGATATTTAGCCCTTTAAAATTAACCCTTTATGCTAAATTTTTCCCTACTATAAGTTTAAATTACGTTGCCTTTTTCTAAATTAAATTTATTTATGCGTTTAGTTACAAAATAACAGTCGTGCAGCACTTGCCACATATTATGATTTTGGGATAAATTGCGATGTTCACGAACGGCTTTGTACATTAATTACATGCAACTTCATTGTCTTGGATCGATGAATGATAAGCAAGCTGTCTTGTTCTACCAACAAGTACAACTTATTGGCTTACCTATTGCCTTACAAAGCTAAATAGTAGAAAGAGTCATTGCTATCGGGGTCACCACTATAAAGACAGCTAGCACTTATACGAAACGATAAAGTACAACATTTTTCACGATGCAGGCGTGCAGGCCAGGTGCTGCCACACATAAGTGACAGCATTCACTTTTGGGAGGCTCGAGAAGGGTGGATTTCTGCTCTTTTAGTTTTTTGGTTATAACTCGAAAACTACGCACTTTATAAGAAAAGTGATAATGATAATACATGAAAAGAAATCACATTAAATTTTCAATAAATTACATCTATTAGGTTTCTTCCTTCAGACAAAAGATTTAGGCGCTAGAGCGCGATAAAGTTTCAAAAAATTTCCACAATTGGCTAAAAAAGAGGTCTTAATTTTCTTCAACTTCAAAGTCCTCTGCCACCACGGAGACTGCATTTTAAACCGTCTGCCACAATATATCTAAAATCTACACAATAAATGCAATTTTTTGGTACAAAAATTTTTCGTGTAGGTGCCCTAGTTTGACCTCAAAAACCAAAAACCCACCCTTCTAAACTTCGACGCGCTCTAGCACCTAAACTGTTTGTTTTACGAAAAAAATATAAGAAACATAATTTGTAGGAAATTAAGTGCACTTTATTTTTGTATAGAAACACTTTTTCTAAAAGTGCGTAGTTTTCGAGTTATAAGCGATAAGCAAAAAACAGTTCTTCGAGAGATTTTTGGAATTTTAGTCAAACTTTAACGCGCTCTAGCGCCTAAACCATTCATCTGAAGAAAAAACTTGATAAATATAATTTTTAGGAAATTTAATGCAGTTTACTTTCATAAAGAAGTCCTTTTTTCAAAAAGTGCGTAATTTTGAAGTTATAAGCGAAAAACCTAAATAACAGCAAAATCCTACCCTTCTCGAGGGTACTCCCAAGTTAATACTGCCACTTAATAATGACAGACGGCCAGTTTTATTGCTTATGTGTTATTTTCTTTTAGCCTGCATTGTCAAAGTCAAAAATTTTGTATTTTAGTATATTTATATACAGATCTGCACTCTGCCTGCCGAGCACGCTACGTTTGATATACACTAAACTTTAACGCGCTCTACAGCCCCAACTTTTTGTTGAGAAAAAAATCTAAGGGACATAATTTGTAGGAAATTAAATGCACTTAATTTTTGTATAGGAACACTTTTCTCTAAAATAGGGTAGTGTTTGAGTTATAAATGATAAAACAGTTCTTTGGCCGATGTGAAATTTTTTTCAACTTCAACGTCCGAGTCTGAGGAAAAAAATCGAATTTCTACAAAAGAAGAAGTACTTTTCTCAAAGTTTCTCATACCGCGCAGTTTTCGAAAAACCTAAAAAATAGCAAAAATCCACTCTTCTCGAGCCACCTCCAAGCTAATACTGCCACTTAGGTATGGCAGACGATCGTTTTTATTACTCATTTTGTTCTTTCAGTCTGCATTGTTAAAAATTTTCTACTTGTTCGTTAAAAGCGCTAGATGCCCCCCGGACTAGTCTCAAATTGACACAGTAATCCTCTTCTAGAGATCGAGATAGAGCCTGTCTTGATAACCCAAGTGTTTTACAATTGTTGTTTGCCCTAAGCACCACTCTCTATCATGAAAAATTTTACACGTTAGCACTCCAACGGTTAAAAATTACGAGTAGCAGATATCTGCTGTGGCATATAAAATCAAACAGACTGGTACAACGAAACAAGTTTCGAAACAAAATTTCGTAAATAAGTTTTCAACTTGACTTCAAAGAATGTTTCAGAGTCATCGTCGCCCACTTTTTATACCTGAAAAACTTTTGTTTTCACTTTTAACTTTGTATTTAAACAACTCCTTCTAAACGAAACTTGTTTCGGGCCGCCCACAGACCTCGTGATTTTTCATCGATCATCGGTCATCGTGACGCAAACCGTGGGTTTCCTTCCAACGTGACAGTTTAAATTTAGTATCGTTTCATCTCAACTGCTATGGCTCGTCACAATGACCTATGAAAAGTCACGAGGTCTGTGAGCGGCTTTAGAGCTTAGAACTTTTCATTTTGTTTTCAACCCGCACGAAACAAGATTTGATCTAAATCTGCGTCTACGCGCGTATATATAAGAAACAAGTTTTGAAACAAATCGTCTGCCTTTTTTCCCTAAAACCACCTTGTGCACTTATGCACTTTCTGTGCCTTTTCACTGCAGAAGGGCAGTTCGTAGCTTATTTTCAATCTTCGTTCTCATCATATACAGGGTGTCCCCAAAAGGTCTCAAAACGCTCTACCACATATTTCTGAGACCAAAATAAGACGATTAAACCCAACTTACCCCTATCCAAAAGTGCTTCGTAATCGTAAGGGCCCTATCGGACGCCAAAAATCTTTTAAAAAAATTCAATTTCTTTTAATAACAAAAGATTGCTTTTACCGATTGGAAGAAAATTTGTAATGTGAATATGTACTAAAACAATGCGTTTTTTGATATATTTATTATTTCTTGGGTCTTGCGTAAGTGGTACAAAATTGATCGTCCAGGTGCAAAGAGCCTTATATTTTTTTAACAGTTTGATAAATACCTTCAAGCTTTATCATACAGGTAGACACACTTATTTAAAGTATTTTTTGACCTCTTGTTAGATTTCGCTATCTGCCGTAGTTTAGACGGAAAACAATAATTTTCAGGAAGACCGGGGTGGTCTAGAGGCTAGTATCGTTGCATGCGGATGCAAAGGTCGTAGGTACAAAGCCGGCTGACACCACTGGAGTGTTTCCGTGTGTCAAATACCCGGTCCTGGTGGTTCGGAACCCACCTAAAGCTGTAGGTCCCGTCTGCTAATAACCACTGTAGTTGATGCGGACGTAAAATACACAAAAAAAATAATAATTTTCATTTGTAGGTGAACCTTCCAAAATTGGTTTCTGACTATTATTTTGGAAAGGGTGCATCGGAAGCCACAAATGCATCAGTATAAAAAAGTAGTGTATCAATTTCCAATACGAATGATTATATGGATTTTTTCTGTGCCACTCTTAGTTTCCGAGTGATATCTGATATGTCATACACCATGCATAGAAGAGGGAGAGTGAGAGGGGGAGTTAAATTATTTAAATTAATAAATTTTATTTAGCAGACTATAGAGAATTTTCTCTTCTACAAGTTCAGTTCTATCCATTTTCATCGAAAACCTATCTTATTTTGAGATACAGGCTTTATTGCTGTAGTATGCATAAATGCATAACGTGCAGCAAATGAAAATTATTGTTTTCTGCCTAAGCTAACGCAGATAGCGAAATCTAACAAGACATCAAAAATGCTGTAAATCAGAATATCTACCTCTATGAAAAGTCTGGAAGGTATTAATCAAGCCATTAAAAAAATATAAAGTCCTTTGCACCTGGATGATCAATTTTCTACCACTTACGTAATCCCTACGAGAAAAAAATATGGCAAAAAACGCATTTTTCCAGTGCATAGACAGATAGACACATTACCAATTTTACCTTAATCGCTAAAAGCAATCTTTAGTTATTTAAAAGAATTGAAATTTTTTTAAGATCTTTGGGGTCAAGTTAAGTTTCATCGACCTATTTTGGCCTAAAGACCAAGTGGGAGAGACGTTGTACAGATCTCTCGAGGACACCCTGTATAGTCGATGAAATGTTCGCGCTTGTTCCGATGCCGTGAGATTCTTGATGAAAGAGAAAGTCAAAAGCAGTTAAATTCTACTACAAAGCCCTCTTAGCCGAAGATAAAAAAGTGTTGGTTTAACTTGAAAAGAATAATAAAATTAGTAAATCGTTATTACAATAATGTAATTGCGTGTTTGTTGTTTGTGCAGATACGCGTCACTAACATCGTGCATTGTCAACTTTTAAGTAAAAAAACAAAAAGCTCGTGCAATAGACAGTAAGTCGATAATGGCAAATAATTTAACAATTTGTACTAATAATAGGTAAAGGGTTATAGTTGAAAAATATATATTTTGTCTGAAATCGACATCATCATATTTATTTAGCCCTCAAAACAATAGAAGCCACCCACCTGTAATAAACGTTTCATGTAATAATAATTGTATGTTTGCTAAATCTTTTTTTTACAAAATATAATAACTTGTGCGAATCGCGGTTTTGTTTTAAAATAATCCGATCTGTTGAAATTTGTTTGTGGCACTTTATACTGTTTGTTCCTGTGCTACGATTTTCATATTATGATGTACCAGTGTATGATTTTGACAGATTAATTATTATATTTTTGTCTGCGATTTAAATTACCTACGGCAAATTTAAGTGTTTTTTTTAATTATTTGATTTCGAATACATTATTTTGACTTCAAAGTATTGCCTTTTTAGAATTTGTAATTTTACATCGAATTTTTTTGAAACGCGAAATTATAAAATTTTGAAATATTATAACAATTTTTTAATTTTACTCTTTGGTTTTAAAAATGTCAAAAGCCACAGTGAATTTTCAGTTATTGTTCTGACAGTTTGGGTTTTTAAAAATTTACTTTTTTTCTATACCTGAAGATGACAAACTAATTAAATTTGAATTTATGGAAAATACATCATGGTTTCTAATTTTTCTATTGTAACGTTACACTCCTGGCACTAATAAGAAGCAAACTTAGAATTTTGCGAGTGCAAAAAACTTAGCACTCGGAATCTAATAAATTATCAAACTTAACAAGTATCCTAAGATCAAACTTGCAGTATTCTCGAGTAGGTGCTGCACAAAAACTATTGAACTTCTTCGAACCTTCGCCTTGTAAAACTAATTGAATTACTTGACTTAACTATTTTTAGAAGTGTCTTTTGTGTCACTAAGAAATGTGTAGAAAATTATTGAGTATTTGCAAACATTAATTAAACCTAAACTACCGTGATCGGGGGCTACTTGGACACCCCGCGGTACTTGAGTCAGTAGTCACCCCATGGCATTCTTCTATTTTGTTTATTGTTTGTTTAAATGGGTTTTTAAGTTTATAATCCAGTTTACAATAACTTCTGTTTCAAAATGATACGGACAGTAGCACGTTAATCTACAACATAAACCGAATAAAAAGGCGCTTTGCGATTTTTCGTTTTGAGGGAGTACTTTTCCAGGTATCTTGATTTGAAATTATAAGAACTCAAGTAACGCATCTTCATACTTTTCAATTAACTAACGCCATATGGATACAGGGTGGGCAGAATTCGATGGTTCTTCTGGAGAAATCGATAACTAATCTGATAAGAGGATAAAAACGCTATTCAAACCTATCACACCATACACCCAACTATGGTTTCTATTTTAAAAAAGCAACTTTGAGTTATAATTAAGGGTGTTTTTTTTTTGGAGGTACAGAACTTTAAATTGAAATAAAACATCTATAATTTGATCAAATAAACGGAATTTTAGCTTAATTTAATAGAAAATCTTTTGTCATTTGGAGTTTGAATATTATTTTGAGCATATGACCCCCGCTACTGGCTCTAATATGGTGTATCTTGGAGGTCCAATTTTTGACCATTTTTCAAGCATTAGTCGTCTGATTTCGCCAATAAAACACAAAATGTTGGTTGTAATGGCTTTTGAAGATTCGCTTGTGGATTCTCTTCATACAAATGCAACAATTTTGCTTATTGACACGGCCATTGAGCCAAAAATGAGCCCCATCACTGAACAAAATTTTGCGATGAAATAATGGAGTAACTTGATTTTCAGCTCATTTGCCAAATAGACGCCGAAAACGATGGTCTCGCGGCTTCAATTCTTACACGAGCTAGATAAGGCCTTAAGCCAAGATCTTTACTTAAAAATTTTCCAAAAAAGTAGTCTGTCAGAGGTCCAATTGTTGCGCACGGTTCCGAATCGAGGTGTTTAAATCTTCTTCGGTACTTTTCTTAAGAGCGGTTATATTTTTTTTGTTATGCACTTTTTTTTGTGCCACAGGGTAAGCTAACATCAAGTAGCGTAAACCAAGTGCGAAATCGATCCATGGTTTGCCGAGTTATTGGTTCGGATGAGCGATTACGTCGGATCGTAAAACAATCTGTACGTTTCGAGAATAGAAGCACAACTTTCGAAATAAATTTGCACGATTTACAATCGTTGCTCTGATGTCAATCTTTGCATGATGAAATGTCAAACATTACTTTATAAAAATAACCACTCAACTTCGACACATGATAACTAATATCAAAGCTGTCTCAATCGAAAGTTCTACACCTCTAAAAAAACACCCGTTATAAACCAAAAACTAACGCCATTTATCGAAAAATTGAGAAATCGAACCTTGCCTTATTGGTCAAAAACAAAAGAAGATCGCAAATTCCGGTTTTTGCCATTGAGTTCCTCTCAAAAACAGAGAACGAGGATGCGCCATCCATCCAAACCCCCCTCGAATTTTGCCCATCCTGTACATCTGACCTCAAATTTTTATATTGTAAATTCAATAATAAAGGTTTTTCCTCTCTTATCAACTTCATCCCGAAACATACTGTATACTGATGACGTGATTACTGATGAAATTTCGTCTAAACGAAAAATCGCAATAAACTTTTTATTCATTTTTTTAGATCAACGTGTGCTACTGTATCTCAAGAGGTTAAAATACAAGAAAATGACTTTAAAAGCTGCTAGGACCGAGATTTTTTAAATTTATATTTAAATCCGGGGTAACAGCATGGTCATAAATGCCATTTTGATACGCTTTTAATAAGGTGGCCAAGTAGCCTCAATTACGGGGATCACCCAATAAATAAATTTTTACTTCAAAAATCGTTTACAATTTATAATTTTTCTATACGTAACGCGATGCATTTTGGTGATGTCTGTATAGCTAATTTTTTTGAGAACAAAATATTTATTCGTTTGAAAATTATTTAAAAATATTTGGTAAAAAAGTGTCCAAGTAGCTCCGGATTACCGGCAACTGTTTAATTTTTTATCCACATTTTTAGGAAGAGGGATCTTGTGGGAGTTTCTAGAAAGTTTCACAAATTTTACCAAAAACGTGTTATTAGTAATAGACCAAATTAATGATTTTAGGA
This sequence comes from Malthinus flaveolus, assembly GCA_950108345.1. NCBI lineage: Eukaryota > Metazoa > Arthropoda > Insecta > Coleoptera > Cantharidae > Malthinus > Malthinus flaveolus. Next base: position 72,663,609 of record OX467285.1, read on the forward strand.
ATTCTTAGGGTCGTGTCACACTATCGCTGCATTCTCGATCCGATAAAATTTTCTTACACAAGAAACAATGAGAAAAGTCAGACTATCGCTCTCGCTCCGATCTCGATCCAATAACGCTCTGATACCGATACATTTTTATAATTTTATCAGGTGAGTCTTCACTCCGTTATCATTGAGTTGTGTGCTAAACTACAAACGATACACGAGTATCGAGAGCGATTGGGAGTGGCACGAGAGTGAACATGAGGAGATTTTTTGGACCGAAAGCGTGTCGCAAAGGGAGCTATAGTGTGATACGACCTTTAAAGTCGCCTCTACTTGATTCCACGTTAAAAATGGGGAATGGGGAATGGGGGAGCCCATTAAACGGTTTCGAAAACGTAGGTTTGAAGTAAAGGCACAAAATAGATATATTCAAAATCTTTCTCTTACCATTTATGCCCCAATAATTCAGATTTGCCAATTTATCTTGCCTTATTCTTCTCTCTTGCTTTTTTTCTGTTGCGTAGGACAAAATGTAACTTTTCTCATTGTTATATATTATGTATATGAAGATACTATACTTCTAGGATGGGCGGAGTTAGAAAACTGCTTTTATAATGCGCAATGATATAATATATTATTTTATAATTTAATTGTGTAATCCGATGAAGAATAAACCATGATATTATTACGACTTAATCGATTAGGCGATATAATTATTTTTCTATAAGTAATCGATAATTGATTTGCAAGTTTAATAACAGTTCAATCTGAACTTGCCAAGTGCTTGTAATCTATTTGCTAATAGAAGCGTTTAACAAAAAACGTAACATTTTATCAGGAATGCTATGAATTGAGTGGTGTGGTATAAAACAAAGAAATGATAGTTAAAAATTGGTAAGTAACTCGTAGTATTTTTCAAAAAGTTAAAAAGCAGACTATCTTGCATAAAAAATAATGTTTATGGCTATAAAGAACCTCAAAACGAATATTTCTATGTAACTGTTTGATGTTTAACCCTAGGATGCACATTGCACATCATGGGCCAGCGAGGCGCAGGGACCGGTTACACTTCGTGCAATTTTCGATTCGACACGAATACGTTTTTTACCAAATATTTTACTGTTTTTGAAGAAAACCAGGCTTTTCTTTCAAAAACCAGTTAGTCGTAGAGAGTTGGGTCAAAAAAATTTATGGTAAAAGCCGTAATAAATAATGGAATGGCGATATTGTTATTTCGCAGAGAGGTCGGCATGCCGAAGAGTTTGTTTCAGAATGTCAAGAACTCCAAAATTTTAAACGGCACCATAGGCCAAAAGTGGCATCGTTTAAAAGATCTTTAAAAAATGAGTCAGTTTTGTCAAGAAAATAATTTTATTACTGCCCCCCTTTTGAGTAATATTTGATTGAAGTTAATAAATTCGAATTTAACATGACTAACTCATTTTAAAAATCTTAGTTACACGTTAGGTCTGTTTATTTGTCTGCTCTATTTACTCCAATTGCTCCAAGTGTGACGTCATTAGAGCAGGGCACATAGGGAAAATTAGTGCAAAAGAGCAGGACAATCAAACAATTTCGGATCAATTAGAGCAGATCGAGTAGACAAATAAGCATACCTAATGTCACAGTGTTTAAATTGTCTACCATTTACTTCTAAACACTGGTTAGCTCTTCTGGGTACAGTTTGACCCAACTGTCACTAACCGTTTTTGAAAAAAAAAGCCTGATACGAGTGGTCTAGTTCACCCTGTATATTCAACAAACAAAAGACTAAAATCACTTTTTAAGTTATATTTTAACGACTTAGCACACTGAGGCCTCCCAGGCCCATGTTACGTAAAAAAGCTTTTTCAAAAACAGCATTTCTACCTTTGTACGTGAAAGCAATAGCTTAACAATTGCCCTAAAAATTAACTTACGTTCACTCTTCATTTAACCAAAATTTTGTATGCGGTTTCTTGTTGTAGAAAACAAAAATTTTCTAGTAATTAAAATCTCATTGATTTCGTAATTTATAATGTGTATAATCGTATAATCAATGGCTATATCTACAAACCACAGCACCCTGCAGAATGAGTTAAGCCAGGCTAACCTGCCCCTGGGACGTGTCTTATCTACGTCTGCCGTCCACCGGACTGCTAGCTTTAGCACACAGAGGCGGATGTTTAGGGATATACCAATAAATTAGTATGTACAAATTTGAAATTCGTTTTATATATTATGCAATATTTAAGTATTATAAGTTACCGGTATAATTATTATTTTAGCACTTTTAAAAAACTTTTTAGTCGATACAATTTTTAAAACGACAAACTTGAAAGCTTTCAAGCCACTCACACAATATACAATTAAGTTACCTTTCGAAAAGTGGGACAAACTTTTTAAAAGTCAATCAGCTCTTACTATCACAATTATTTAGCAAATTGTTTCAATCCTAGAATAGAACTATTTTTTGAAATTATTACTAAAAGCTTTTCAGAAACAATATTTTAACCATCAACTTGAAGTGAAGTTTTTATCGTTTACAAGAACCCAAAATGGTGTTTCGAGTTCACTAAATGCTTCAGTGAGTCGTTTGCTTTAATTTGGACAGAACTATGAAAAACGTATTTATCAGTAGGTACTAATATCGACTAGACAAATCTGCAATTTTGAAGTGTTGAACAAAACGATTTCATCAAAGTTTTATCACATTTTTGAAATTTTACATAGAGCCAACCATAATTTGTCAATCTTAAATCTTTCTAGCAGTGTTTTGTTAATATCGTGGATAAAAACGGTATAACTTAATCAAAAAACTCCCTACAAGGCTTTAACGAATTAAATCTGTGAGCTTAAAAAGGTTTATAAAAATTTTCATATTTTTACGGGTAATTTAGTATTTGTCGAGTAGTGCACAGCCGCATCAAAGTGGATTAGAAATGATTTCTGTTTTCACTTCGAGATTAAAAGCTGGAACCTTTTTCAAATGATTCCTTGCCTTCTGGGGTACCAAAATCCGATAGTCGTCAAAATGTCGTCCTGTACGGAGTGGCTCAAAAATTTAAGAAATTTTACCTTTTTTCAGTTTTTGTCAGTTTTGAACCAGCACGACTCATTTTTCGGCAAAGGCAGTTTTATACTTTTTAAAATTAGACTAAATTATCTACAATTTGAGACCAGAATGGTCTCTGCAGACCTAATTGTGTTCGAGATACAAGCGTACAAAGTTTTCAAATCCGAAAGTCCGCAGAGGACAAAAACTTGGATTTATTATAAGATCTTCATCATATTTATAAAACATATCCAAAAATCGTAATTATCACACTTGACGCAAGTTAAATAATCCGGCATTTGCCAAAAATCCAAAATTAAACAAAACTAAATCGTGTGTTAGTGTGAGTGGTACCTGGACTAATGGGCCATGATCGAGAGGTTCTTTGAGAGATTCCTGACGCTTTGTTTGCTGCTGTGACAAACATCTTCATAGGCGTTTTGTGCTGTGTGGTAAAGGTCGAAGGTTCAGTAGGACCTATTTGCCACAGCAGCCAACTAAACGTCTCTCGAATCTCTCAAAGAACCTCTCGACCACGGCCCATTAGCCCAATAACCACTCACACTAATGACGCCCACCGTAAACGCTTAAATTCTGAAATAAATCGTGTATATTTTTGCAAACTTTTGTACACCTGTATCTCGGATACCATTAAGTCTACAGAGACCGTTCTAGTCTCAAATTATAGAAAATTTAGTCTACTTGTAAAACGAATAAAACTGTCTTTGACGAAAAGTTAGTCCTTCTGGGTTAAAATTGACAAAAACTGAAAAAAGGTAAAGTATTTCGCGCTTTCTTAGAATTTTGGGACATCGCGTACAAGACACATTTTGACGACCATCGACCATCGGACCATCGACCACTAATAAGAGTTTTTAATAAGTAGATAAATAAGAGTTTTTTAGGAGTAATCCAAAATTTGGGGGTTGCATAGAAGGAAGGTAATACGGGTTTTAATAATTAGAATTGAACCGCCATATATTTAGAAATTAAAATTTTAAATATTAATCCCACAATAATCATTTATTAAATCAATGCATACGTACAATGCGTACATAAGTCAAACTCTTCCAATAACGCATAAAAATGACATCAGTCAAGTATTAAAATGACCGAAAATGGTCTTATAGTAACATAAATTTTTAATGAAAAATAAAAGAGAATTATTCAGGCAAAATCATTTTGTTCTTGACACTTTTCGTTATTTTTTAATTAATTTAAAACTAATTAATAATTAAGAATGTTAACTTAAAACGTAAGATAAGTTTATATTTCGAAAATACGTACATTAAAAGCGAATCGTCAAAAATTAAGACTAAGATAAACGATATCTGGAAGTGCTATGTGGGGAAAATAACAACACACTTTGGAAATGCCAATAGCACACTTGCCCTTTCTTATGGAAGTGTCAATCGCAGCCCTTAGATGTTTAACCAAAATAAATCCCATTATTGTAATAATTGATACAAAGTAGGGATTAAATTATAATTTTCGAAGTGTGCTCGTGTGCGCGCGTATATAATTTTTGGCTAAATTATTAACTAAAACGTAATATAAAATAAAATTTAATAGTATGCGAATTTGAAAGTCAACGTAATAAAGTGAAAATTGTTCTAATCATAATGTGAACAGAGAACACTTAAACCCACAGCTAAATTGCACAATGTAATAGCAGAACCTAAAAACTGACGTTGAGAGCGACAAGGTCCACACTGCAAAGAGCTGATATCGGGGTAGAGAATGTATGATTACTAACACTAGGGGTGCTTCTTTCAGTGGCGTATCTTTTGAAGCCCAAATTGTATCATTTATAATAAATTTTATATTTCTTGCCAATAAAATTACTAACTCAAATTGGCGAATTTTATCATTTTTATTTTATTGGGCGTAAATAGTTGAGTCAAATAAAAAACGTCAGATTCGTACGCGTTGAAGCTCTTAAAATATTTAAAAAAACATCAGAAATAGTAGCAAATAATAGTATGCTCAGAAGCTCTCAGTGATTTCAAAAATCTAAAATTATAAGAGGTGTCTCCAATTTGAAATAGGAAAATATCAAATGGTGGTAGTGATACCACCACTAGATAGCTAATTTTACAATCTTCCAAACCACTTAAAATATATAGGGTGTTCTATTTAAAATAGAAAATCTAACCCCATTTCCGGTTAAACCGGAAGTTAAAATTTAACATGCTTGATATCATTTGACAGCTAATCTTACGATATTTTAAAAACTCGCAAAATATACAGGGTGTTTTCAAAAATTCCTTCTGCTTGGCTAATTTATGGTTTAACCGAAAGTGTTTTTTAAACCAAAATTGTAAAAAATAATAGTCATTTATAAAATAAATAAATATACCAACTTACAATTATTACAAAAGAAATTCTAAATTTTTGAAAATTTGACCTACAAAAAATCATAGCTCCGGATCTGGTCATAGAAAATAGACCAAACAACGGGTGATTAATTAAAAACCTCGTGATCTACCACATATCAAAATATAAACACAACGCCCGCGTCCGATTTTGAGAAAATCCGTTTTAACATTTTAGTCAAGTTTGGTCCTTTAAAAGTACGCAATTTTGGCCATTATTTTAAAAATCGACTACCTATATCAAGACTATATATTCCTATTTTTAGATTCTTATAATAATAATTATCTCCAAAGTTATATCAAAAAAACTAGAAAATGGGCCGTCGGTATACTGGCCGCCATTTTGAATTTAAAAATTTGAAAAGGTATTTTTTTAATTAGAGCCGATGTGTACAAACTTATAGCCGAGTATAAATACTGTGGGTCAAAATTTTCCGAAATGCGTCCAAAATAACCCCCTTATTTTGGGCCATCTTATATCGATTTCAACAACATCGCTTTAGTAGTTTTTGTTTTAAGGCGTCACATACACCACACAACCACCCTCACCGTCAGACTTTTTCTAAGATATACAGTGTGTCTCGAGATAGATGGAACACGGGCGTCTTAGTAGTGATTTTATCAAAAAATGTTACTCTTCGTAAAAGTTTTTTCTTGTTCCCAAACCAATATTCATAATTTTATTTCTAAAGCTTTTTATACAGGGTGGTTTTTATTAGTGTTTCTCTAAAATTATACATCAGTAAAGAGTGGGCCATCTTATATCGATTTCAACAACATCGCTTTAGTAGTTTTTGTTTTAAGGCGTCACATACACCACACAACCACCCTCACCGTCAGACTTTTTCTAAGATATACAGTGTGTCTCGAGATAGATGGAACACGGGCGTCTTAGTAGTGATTTTATCAAAAAATGTTACTCTTCGTAAAAGTTTTTTCTTGTTCCCAAACCAATATTCATAATTTTATTTCTAAAGCTTTTTATACAGGGTGGTTTTTATTAGTGTTTCTCTAAAATTATACATCAGTAAAGAGTGGGCCATCTAACGTTTGGAAATTGAATCGGCTATAAAATAAAACTAATGATTTTTTTTTAATTATGAGTTTATTCGAAAGATTGGACATTTTCATTTAAGAAACACAACATCATTCAAATGACTGCTATAGCTGGCTTGACAGTACCTAATCCGATCAACCTAAGTTTTCAGTACATTTGCGATTGTTTGGGCTCCAATCGCATAAATGTCATCTTCCATTTCGTGTTTCAAGGCATTCATCGTCTCTGGATGGTTAGCATAACACTTATTCTTAAGGGCTTCCCACAAAAAAATCCAACGGGGTCAAATCACAGCTCCTAGGCAGCCAATTGACATTATCATTTCAGCTGATTATTCGATTTCCAAAAATATTGCTCAAATAGATCATAGTTACATTGGCTGTGTGGCAAATGTTGAAACAAAATGTTTAGCATAGCACAGTAGTGTTCGCTATTGACGGTAACAGCTGCCCCTTGCTCATTTTTAAAGAAAAATGGCCCAATCGTGCCGTGGGGCTGGGGAGCTGTGATTTGACCCCGTTGAGTTTTTTTAGGGAATCCCTTAAGGACCATCTAGAGACGATAAATAAATGAAACACGAAATAGAAGTTGCCATTCACGCGATTGGAGCCCAACAATCGAAAATGTGCTGAAAAATTGGGTTGATCGGATTAGGTACTGTCAAGCCAGCCGTGGCAGTTATTTGAATGATGTTGTGTTTCATTCTTAAATGAAAATGTCCAATCTTTTTAATATAATAAATTCATGATTTTGAAAAAATATTCAAAAATATCCATTCACCAAACTATTCCCACCCTAAGTTCTTATTCAGATATAAAATTTGAAACCGATGAGGTACTTTTAATAAAATTTAAAAATTTCGATGTACGACGTTCAAGCTGCGTATTTTGAATTTGTTATGATTTTTATATTTTTCTCTTATTATAAGACCAGTTTACTGATGTCTAATTTTGGAGTAACGCTAATAAAAACCACCCTGTACAAAAAACTGGAAACTTTGACAAAGAGTAACTTTTTGAATAAAATTACTAATAAGTGAGATCACCCGTGTTCCCATATCTCGAGACACACTGTATATAAATTTTTATCATTTTTGGATTCAAGAGGACCAGAAACGTCGCGAAATAGAATTAAGTTTTTTGTATACTTACTATTAGTTTTTCAAAATAGACGAAGACAACGAAAAAATAATATTGAAATTTGAAATCGACTTTTAATTACCTCCCTACTTTTTTGCTTCTACAACGTCTACCGAGGAGCAGCTCGCTCAAAACTAAAAAATTGGTTTACATAACAATTTCAGTTCAATTCTCCGATTCTTAAAAATAAAAATGGTTATTGACGCCCTGTAGTTCCTAACGAAGCATCGAAAACGTAGTACCCCAATTCTTTTTACGAGTAGAATAATATGCTAGTGAAATTGATCCATCCATAATATTTTAAACAACACCCTATATATTTGAAATCGTTAGTCAAGTATGACTTTCAATGTAGAAAAACGATTATGTCATAATGACGCCCAACATTGGTTCTGTACACACATTTTGACATATTTCTTCCGCAGTCTTATTGCGTATAACTCGTAGTAAGGAACAACCCTTAAAATTATGTAGTAAATAAAAAGAGTCTAACCTTGTAAAGTAACTGAAATTGAACTAAAAACTTCTTGCAGAATTTCTCAAATGGCACAAAATATTTCTAAACGCGGGCACTGCGAGCACATAGTAACCGAGTTCAATGGTACACGAGTCAACACTAATTCGATGATTATTAGATAGTATTTTGAATAACATTTTCAAAGTTTATCCCATTGGCTCGATCGCACACCTGCAAAAATTCTTATCGATAAAAGACGACTATTTTAAACGAAACAAAATTTAAAGCAATCAAATTTTATTTATATCAAATAAATATTTTTGAATGAGCCAAAAAAGAATTATTTGTCGCGAGTGGAAAATTTTCAACTTTTCGAAAAAGGGCCGTTGTACTTTCAAATGTTCAATTAGTAAAACCTGTGACAGAAATTAGTTCTTGTTAACTAATGCCATATAACTAACAGCACTTTTTCATATTTTGTGGCCTCAATACCGCCCTTCAAAAAATTTATAAAAAACCCTTCTTTTGCACCGCTTGTGAATCTCTAGATGTGAATTATAATTTTAATCTTCGAAGTATTGTAATAAATAAATTGTATTTAATAATGCGAATTAAAGATTTTGAATAAATTTTATTTTGGCTTGTCAATTTCAAGCAGGGCCAAATTTAGAATTGATAAGACCCTAAGCCTAAGCTATTTGAGATATAGAGTACTTTATAAGTCAACATATTATATATCAGTACCAAATATGATTTTTCTAGATACCTAGAGGGCTTCTTGGGAGCCACCAAGAAAGTGAGAGCCCCAAGCTATAGCTTGTGTAGCTTATACGTAAATCCTGCACTGATTTCAAGTTCAATTTTTATTTATTTCTAGGGAAAGAGGGTGCTTAAACGCAGTTTGAACCTTTTCTCTCTCTATGTACAGGGTGTCTTAAAACGAACTAAGTATACTACTAATTTTTTAAATAATTAATAATGGAAAGAACAAAGCAGCAGCTTGGTTGACCAAAATTGTTTATTGAAACTTGTGAATTTTCTGGAAGCGACGCAAGTACTACCTATTTTAATGAGATTTTCCATCACATTTTTACACATTTTCGGGTATAATTTCACTAATTTGATTGCCAATGTTGTCTTTAAGATGTTCAATAGTGCCAGGCTTGTTAGCGTAGACCTTCCCCTTCAAGTACCCCCATAAGAAGGAAGTCTGGTGCGGTCAAATCGGCGGAGCTAAAGGGTCAATCAATATGATTGGCATTATTCGATCAGGAAATATTTGCTGTAAAAGCTTCATCGAGCGTATGAAGTTTGAGATGTAGCACCTCCTTGCTGAAACCCAATGTCTTCCCCTTCCAGGCCCAATTCATTAATTTTAATCATAAAGAATTCCTGCAGCGTCACTCTATACCAGGGGTCGGCAACCTATTTGTACTGGTGGGCACATTTCAGAATTTTGAAATCGCGGCAGGCACCTTGGATGTGGGGGTGGGGGCTAAAAATGGCATACGGCATAAAATGAAGTTCAGAAATTTAAGTAGCGATTAATACTGTTTCCAAAGAAGGTGTTTCACAACTAAATGCAAAATTGTCCCTGACCACGGGTTCAATTGTAACACCAACTTTATGAGCATTTTTAAATATTTTCCGTTTTTATAAATTTGTTAATGGATTTATACATAACTTATCTTTTAGATGAAGGTTCAGTTGATATACTTACCAAATTTCAACCGTAAAAAAGTAGTAGATTCGATTCTAGAACCGAAAATGTAAAAATTGTTACAATTGACCCCGACCTCCCCTACTGTTTCAAAGTAAACGAAGTCAACGAAAAAGTAAAAGGTGTCCCCCAAAGTAGTATAGTTCGTTTTAAGACACCCTGTATGATAATACCTACTACCCATGTACTAAATGTGCACTTTCTCGTCTTAAAAAGCGAAAATTCTCAAAAATTGCGACACTGGCAACCACTTATAAGCTCAAAATTTAAATTATTGAACTGACTCGTGATAGATGAGACTCATGCTCGCATGGACAAATGATACACTCTTTGAATGTCATCAAGTCTGCTATCAAAAGAATGAATGTTAGGGAAACTTAAAAAAATTTAAATAATTCTTGCACAATACAAAAGACACTTTCCATTAACAACTGTTCACTTCAAACATTTTTACCTAGAGTCCTTCACTCTCTGAGCTATTATAAACAAAAAAAAACGAGATTAATAAATTGATGTATCGATGACCTAGTACTTCAATTTCTTAGACACTAAACGTAAAACGTAGTTGAGATATAATTAATAAAAGGGGTGGGTGTAGATCTGTGGACAATAAAAAGTCAAGTGCAAACTGCAAAATCAGTCCTAAAGTTAGTTCAGGTATCGAGGTATCCGAACGAGATGTTAAATAACCCCCCACTTTGTCATAAAACGTATTCGTCCGAGGGTTGTTTGAAAGGAGAGTGCGCGTCGCGGCGCCGTTAAAATTTTGATTTCAATATAAACTTTGTGACTTTTTTTCTTGGTAAATTATAAAAATTGATAGAAGAATAAATCAACTTAATTACAAAAGGAAACTCCTAAATAACCGCATTCGAATACAGCAGCCCTTCTACTTGTCATAGAAATCAGAACCGGGTGACGCTAATAAATTTACCTTTCACCAACAGCGAAAAACAATCAAAACTATGCACAATACAGACAAAGCAATCTATCACAAAAAACAATTGTGCTCGGGCGTACCATCTGTTGTCAACTTTTGTTTTAATTATGAAAACAAAGACCTTAAGAAATGCAGCGAGTCTGATATAAAAGACAGATTGCCTTAAGAGAATTTTGAATGCTAAAGTTTTGTGACGGGTATGTGTGTTACAGCTCCTGATATATATCTTCTCTTTGATTGAACAAGTTTTCCGCATATATTTCCCATTTCAAGATGTTCCATCATCAGATATATTTCTGTTGAATTTTTTAAATAAATTTTTAAATTGCCTTTCGTTTTGACCCATCGTTTCAATTTAATTTTAAAACGTTATTCGCTTTGGTTAGAGAACGAGATATTTAGTGGTAAGGTGTCAATAGCAGTCGACATATCGGCTATCGAACTAAAGGTGATTGTTTGACCGCCACACCCCCATTGTGTACTGAAGTGCTTCGAATTAACGAGTCAAGTCCACTCGTCATCGTTCATACCCTTATTCTCATTAGTTTTTGTTCTCAGACGCTTCCTTTTACACTATTTATATACATTAGATATAAACAAAACTTATTTAATTGAACGCATTTGTTTCTAATTACAGTTCCTAATAACTTCCAAACTTTTCCTTAACACCTGTCATTTGTTATAGAATTAGTAGATTGAATTAAAGTAATGGCGGTTTATGCTAAAAATATAACTAAATTACGTACCTACAATTTATTCTAAATGAATCTCCAAACAATTATTAATCCAAATACCTTCTCAAAATTAAACTCTAAGCTGTTAATAGGTTCTTTAGTTTGAGTCTCAAACTAATTTTCTCGAATGGGGCGTTTATTAATGGAAAATTTCTTTTGCAGGATCTTCCAAAGAACGTTGCAAGACACCCGACTCTCCGGAAGGTGCTCGAATAAATCAGCCCGTATCGCCTAGTCAATCGTCGCCTCCACAGCGACAAACAACCAACGGAAACGCATCGCCAGTAAATAATTGTTCCAATGATAGTAGTATTACTCCGCCACTTACAACATCGACAGCATTGACGGTCACTTTAGATGCAAATCAATCTCAACAATACTGCCACACCAACGTAACCCCATCGATAACTCGCCCGTTACTCAAAGCAAAGAGATTCTTAAGCACGTTAGTTCAATTCGGAAACGATATAAGTCCAGATATTGGCGACCGAGTGCGAAGTTTGGTCTTGAATTTAGTAGTAAGTTGAAGAGACGGAAAAGGTGGCTTTTTTAATTCGTTTTTCTTTTTATAGAGTTCGAATTTGAGCATAGAAGAATTTCACCACTCTTTGCAAGAAGTTACAAATTTTCCTTTGCGTCCTTTCGTGTTGCCATTCTTAAGGGCTCATCTTCCTCTACTTCAGAGAGAAATAAACAGTTTGGCTCGGGCCAATAAACAGGTACGAAATCAAAAGAGAACTGCTAGGCTACTAGCAGTTAAAGCGTAATTGGAACTTTCAGTTTTATGAACAAACTGAATTTGTATTGTAAAATACACGTGTTGCAAAAAGTCAAAGTAAAACAATAAAAAGTTGGAATCCGTCTAAGTTGCACAAACTTTTACAATTACTATTTGATTTGTATTCTACTGCACCGATTTTAGTATCAAGTTTTATAATTTATTTGTTCTTCTCGTAAATTTGCATAAATTACTTTTCCTACCGCTAATATAAATTTATTTCGGAATTCAACAACTTAATTTTATACCGATGAAATATTTATAAAAAGTTTGAAAAATTTTTAGTTAAAATAATCGCGTATTTGCATTTGCTTTTCATCTAGTACTACTTGTATTTAAATTTAAAACAATTCCGATGCAAATGTTTTGCTTTCAGTTCATTTCTTTAATTTAAAATGCGCGACTTCAATTATTTATTTTTCATTTTTAAACGGCTCTAAAATATCAAACTGTTTTACATTTATCAACTTTTCCCGAATAAATTTTCGCAAATTTTTTTACGCGTATAAAATGTCTTTTTTAGTCTTCTCTTCAATACGTACGGACACACGAGCATGTAGTATTGGATCCCGCTCATTCGCCCACCGAACCATCGGAAATATTTTTGCCAAACGATACTCAAGGTACTACGGGTATCAAAAGGAGAGCTTCGGAAAGGTAAATAAGCGAATAAATTTTTGTTCGTTTCAGTATTTTACAACTTCTGTAATCTTTATACTTTATACCTAGAGCATCCTCTAGTAAAATTTATTCGACGTTACTTGTTATGATAACTCGCAATTCGGAATTAATTAACCAACAAGGTTTGCAAACAGTTCTCTACTAAAATAATAATCAAGAGCTTGTTACTAAGACGTATTTACAATCTTTCTCCAACTACTGGATCTTTTCAGTTACCTTCTACGTTAGTTATTATTGTTTATCCTACTTTTTTAGTGTTTTCTTAAAAAAAACTTCCAAATGTAAAAAATCGAAACCTCGCTAATCCGGATACGAATAGAGACCAATTAAAAGTACAATTTCTTGGTTTTTTATTGGTTACATATTAAATGTTCTTTCTGACTTTCTTAAGGTGGTACTGAGCCATCGTGCCCAGCAAAAACAAAAAGACCGAAATTCTCTCAATTTGTTGAAAAGTTGGTCAATTCATCTAAACAGTAGCATCCCTGGGCTGGTTATTTTTGCCTTTTTTTGGGAGTCATCAGCCAGAGGAGTAGCTAGCTCCGGGTTTGGCAACAATCTGTAAAACAAAAGTTGTTTAACTGCAACTGTTTGTTCATTACAGATTGATTTCTCTAAATTTAATTAAATTTTGACTCCAACTTTCGTCAACCCACTCGTTCGCTGTAAAATACGCATAGCATACCAGCAATGGAAATTCGTATAATATGAATCTCCTGAAGAAAGTTTAGTTATTTGTTAGTGATTATAAAGTCGGGAACAAATTAAGTTCTAAAATCTTCTACTTATATAAAGGGAGTCCCAAAATTCACGCAAGACGTAATTTTGATAGAAAACACAGGTTTATTAGTGAAAATTGTAAATTTTTTATCGGTTCATAAAGTATGCACTATAGGGTTGGATAATGGAATGGCATATCGGGTAAATGGTCTCCCCAGCTTCCAGCTTCGCTGACACACACGCACTCTTTTGTTGAAATTTGCCATGACCGTTTTGAATAAATGTGGCTGAGTTTCGTTGATACAGCTCTCAACTTCCTCCTTCAAGACGTGGGTGGTCGTGGACTTGGCATAAACCGTAGACTTCAAAAAAAAGTTCAATTCTGATCACCAAAACGCGAAATTACACGACCAGGAAATAATTCATGAGGCACATTAAATTGTTTCTCGGGCTGTGGCATGTGGCACAGTCTTGTGTGTAGATGCTGATTTTTCTAACAAAATTATCTTCAGAAATGAAGCTCATTTCCATCTTGGTAGCTTGGTTAATTGCCAAAATTGTCGCATTTGAGCTTCAAAAACTCCACGAGGGATTGTTGAGACACAAATGCATCCACAACATGTCACTGTTTGGTGCGAATTTTGGGCTGGAGACATCTTCGGACCATTCTTCTTCGAAAATGCGGCTGGTGAGACTATAACAGTTAATAGTGCTCGCTATCGCGACATGAGAATCCAGTTTTTTGTGCCTAAATTGCAAGATATGGATGGGAAAGACATGTGGTTTCAACAAGACTGTGCCACAAGCAATACAGTTCGAGACACAATTCAATTACTGCATGAATCATTTCCTGATCCTGATCGTGTAAATTCGCGTTTTGGTGATCAGAATTGGCCGCTCAGATTTAACTCCGTTGGACTTTTTTGAAGTTTAAGGTTTATGCCAACAATTCTACGACCACTCGCGCCGAAGGAGGAAATTCAGTGCAGGTTCAACGAACTTTTTGAACCCAATTTTCCATGACTTTTAGGCACAAATCGACCCAAATATCAGTAATTACGCGTTCAATGTTGATCTTCAAAGCATCTAATGTTGCTGGTATGTTGCTGTAAACGAGCGACTTATAGCTCCACAAGAAAGAGTTGGGGGTGAGTAGCATACGCGATGGTCAATCGACCGTATCTGAATTTCCAGCATCGTCTGAATAGACGCTTCCAGCATGAAATGCGCACCAAACAGTCAACTTAAAAGGATGTAATGACTTTTGATAAATTTCTTTAGAATGATTCTCGAACCAGATATGACAGTTGTGTTTATCAACAAAACCCTTCAGGTAGAATATTATTTTTTTGTGACATCTAGATCAATGCCAAGTTGTTGCAATGCCCCAATCACCAAATTTCCGACGCAAAAGATGGCCATGTGGCTTAAGTTCTTGTTTCTCGTGTCAAAGCAATCTTGTAAGGACGTAGACCAAGATTTTCTCGCAAAATTAGCCACGAAGTCGATTTTGAGAGACCCAATTGTTGAACACAGCACGCGACGCATTTTTGTCTGATGCTCTAACGTTCTCTCGTACAGCAGCAATATTTTCTTCGCTGCCCTGCATTTCTTCGTCTATAAAATTGACATAGAGACAATACGGAAACCTGGCTCGAACGATGCTTTTCATAATCAATTTGAACCATCTGAAATCGTTATGGAGGTGTGTACTCCTTCACCACATACATATCACCAACACACCAACCTCGATTTCAAAATGCAACGCGCGATGCTCTTATTGAAAAACCCTTTGTAAGTCATTATTACTACCCACTTTGAACTTTGCGTGTCTAACTTGAGGTGGTGAAACATCAACGTATGCAGGGAAGTTAGCATCTTTGGTATAAAGAGAGATACTTATCTACAGGGTCTTCTAATAAGGATAATATGTTTTTAAAATTTTTACTTTATTTTGAAGCACAAACGATTAAATTATTTTCTGCTTTACAAATCCTGTAAATGGCCCCCTCAAGTTCGTTGACCAGAGTCAAATTGATGAACTTAATTTTTGAAGACTTTTTGCAAGAAACCAGGCCTAATTTCCAGAATGCAGGGTTCGATATTCAATTTCTAGTGGTCCATAGCGCCCGTTGAATCTCCCGTGGATTATTTTCACACCAAAAACAAGAATTTTGCTTTTGACAAAGTCATTTAGCCAAAAATGAGTTTTGTCCGAAAAGTTGGACCAAAATTAGGATCAATTTTGAGTTGCTGTAGAGCCCAATAGGCAAACTCATAATGGCTACGATGGTCTAGTTTTACGGTCGACACAATCTTATAACTTATAAGGGTGCAAACCTATAAGTCTGTTCTGAAAATACGCCAAGTATCTTTACTGAAAAGCCTAATTCTTAATAACGACAAGAAATCTACAAATTTGAATCTTCTGGAGCACCACCACTACAGCACCAATATTCCCTTCACTCTTGCATTTTGAGGTTTTGTTGGTAGTTTAGTATCGTAAAGAGTACAACCCTTCTCGACTTTAGTAACGATCAGTCGAAAAGAAAGCAGTTAGGTCGATTATGTGGACCATAATTTTCATGAAGTGCACGCTGACTGTTCTACTAAAAACAAATGACAGGTATCGCCATTTCTACTTCGTTAAATATGGTTAACATACCATTTAGAAATCATATCGTCTCTACTGGAAGACCCTTTATAGCAACTTGGAAAGTGAGAATGCACATACTATAACCATAATGCAATGTAGAAATCCATCAATAGAGCGTTAAGTAGCTCCCAAACAACATTCAGTAAAGAGTAAAGATCTAAGAAACGCGATTTCGATTTGGTAGGTCTATTCAGTAAAGATATTCTTGGCGTATTTTGTTTATTTTAAACTCCTCATCTTCAGAAATTTTTTATAGGCTTTGAAAACTTTACGTACATTATTATAATGAATAAGAAGTTGATCAAAATTTTGCCCGGGTTGAAATAATAATTTTCGTTATAATTTTCTAGTTGCACATTTTTCTGCTTTCGTAAGTTTGTCACGGAAAGCGGTGGATATCAATTTTGTATCGATCTTGAATAATAAAATATTAGTTACTATTTTAACAGGACGAGTATAGAGGGTTCTTATTCGGTACATTTTGAGTATAATTTGGTCAAGCATAGTCAAGTTGACCCATTTAATTTTCAATGGTTTTTCATCTCGAGCGGCTTCGCTCCGCCACGAAAACAAAGTTGGTGTCGATTACGTATAATTTGTTTAAGTAATAGCCAAAAAATAAATACATATTAAGAAATATTAGTCGCGAACGAGAGATTAATAATTTCCAGTTTCTGGAATCTGGGGTCGATCTACTATATTCAATAGTCTGCTTGCGACCGTTTTATTAAAATGAATAATGGTTTCTTTCTGGTCGCCGAGTGCACGCGGCGCCTCTGGTGCCATCTGGTCGGAACAGCGTGCTTTTTACTTACCCCATCCCCTTCACGTCACTTACACGGCATTCCTTGCCTTTTAATTACAACACTGACGTGAACTTTTGAAATTTTAGGACGAAAATGTTAATTTATGCTTGTTTATGTCATGTTAATCAGTTTCTGTATTGCGTGTTTTGAGCTCATTTTTCGCAACTTAGAATTTAGTTTATACTCAATATGTAATTTACGATTCGACTTGGATAAATTGAGATTGTTAATAACGTTTTCTCATTTGTTCGCTTTTTTGCAACGTTATTAAACATCAAAGAGAAACAAAATTGAAATATTAATTTCCTTTCAGCATTTACGAAAACGGAGTAAATAGTCAATCGCAACAAGATTTGCAAGACTTCCTACCTGTAAAACGTCCCTTATCTTCCCAAAACGCCTTCATGTTCGCTCAACACAGTTTGCTCCTTCCAAACGTTAATTCCGCCGCTCCGAATTCGCATGTTTTCGACTATTCTCAACACGCTCAATTATACCCGAATCAACACAGAAGCGACGACGTTCTCGGTTCCGAAAGCACTCGTTGTAACAGAGGCGACGAAGAATGGAGAAATATCCACGTCATGTTAAATTGCATTTTATCTATGGTCGAAAAGACAAAACGAGCACTTTCGATACTCCAACAGAGAAACAGCCAGGACGTAACCAACGATTGGTTACGAAAACAGGACGTCGGGGTGGATTTAAAAAAAGCCGCAAACGAAATAATGATGCAAGCCGTTAAACAGACGGAAGATAGAGTTGCAGAAGTAAGGAGAAGGGCGGAAGAAGCTGTAAACGACGTCAAGCGACAAGCTGTAATTGAATTACAAAAAGCCGTAACTGCGGCCGAAACTAAAGCTAACGAACTTGTTGCAGCGGAGAGGGCAAAAATGGAAAAATTATTGTTAGGTAAATTTTAGAAAAATTGAAATTAAAACTTTTCAACGAAAATTTCTAGAAACGCGAAAACACGGTGACGAACCCACTGCGACCCACGCTCTCGACACCAACGAAAATAGTTTATCGCCCTCCCAAACGGCACAATCGACGAATACGCAACAAAACGTAAGTAAAAAAAATATCTTTGAATCGACGTAAATAAATATTTTTCCTTAGTCTTGCTGGAATTGTGGACGAAAAGCGCACGAAACATGCTCCGGATGCAATCTGGCTCGTTATTGTGGTCCATTTTGTCAACATAAAGATTGGGAAAATCACCATCAAGCTTGTTCCAAAGATAAGGTCCGACCTATGCGAACCACAACCCCTAGCACTACACCATCTGGCGTACCAGTACATATTAACAGTGTGGATCAAGTTAAATTTAAAAAGTGACATGCAAGGAAAATTCGTAAAAATAGAAAATAAGAATTTGTAACAAAATTTTACTCTTACTTTGTTCCTTGCATGTCGGATTTCATACATAATAATTATTATCATTCACTTTATTGTTCCTGTAAACCAAAGACTATCACTGTATGTACCTACCTACACACATATAGATGTTGAACATGTACACTTAATTATTATCATTAGTTCTTATACTACTCTGTGTCCACGATAAAGTCGTAAACTCGATATAATCTTCAAACTTATTGTCTGAAAACAACGCTTGAGCAGAACGCATTAATTAATAGGAAATGCGACGTCATCAGTCATCAAACGCCCGTAAGAATTTTAATAGGTTTTAGTGCTCATAAGCGAAGGTAAAGGCGATTCAATTAAAAATAAATAATTACCAACCAACGTCAAATTGATAGCGTGTAAAGAGTGATGATAATAGCCATAAATTTTTTCTCAAAATGTGTTCAGCTATGAATTGATTATAGAAGTTTCAGGGTTAATGGGCCGTGGTCGAAAGGTTCTAAGAGCGATGCCTTATTACCTTCTACTTCGGTATCGCTCTTAGAGTCTCTCGACTACGGTTTATTAACCCTGAAACTTCTATAACTAATGACGCCGGTCGTGAAAGCCTAAATACTCTTAGGCTATGGATTGTTAGAACAGTCCGCGACGGACTGCCCAATTCGGCGATGTTGGGTAGACTGTCAGACAGGCACATAACTAAGCCATTTTTTTAAGGAAGGCCATGGGAAGGGATCGCCTAAAACTGGGTAGGCCACAAAAATCAATCAGTAGGTTTTATCATCGTATCGAGTTTTCATAGAAGCGCGTTTTAATCTTATTACGTCACAACAAGTCCGTGGTCGATAGGAGGGGGAGATTGACGGAGTTTGGACCCTTCCCAAAATTTTACAGAGGTTAGAAGAACGCCATTGAAAACTCATTAAAATAAATAGTTACTGATTCTCTACTAATTTGCCATTTTAGTGTTCCTTGTACTATGAAGTGATACACGACAGAGATGCCTTCCGCCCATTTTCCCGTAATGAGAGATACATAGAGAGAACCTCGTCTCAAGACCTCAAAAAACTCAAAACAAAACAATATAGCCACTATAGGTGTCCAAGGGACTGCGGACTACGCGGAGAAAATAAGTTTTGCAGCATTGAGAGTCCTGCTTATCCTACTGTCTTTAAAAAGACCAGACTAAGTGCAAGGAGCTATACGGCTTTGCATCATATTTATGATAGCGAGACGAGTTAATTGTAGATATCAAAATCCTTTTCAATAAATCTTAGCCATCGAATACGGTAACCATTATGATTTTGTAGTGGAGTGGCCAGTCCGGGGCCAAAAAGATTTTCAGAGGAGTCAGGGCACTCAAGGGCCCCCCATAGTTACGTTCCCGCGGTCAACTAGAAACGGATAATATAAACTTGACTGTAAGTGCGAGAAAACTCGAGAAAGTCTTGCAGAACTCACTTTCAATGCACATTTACAACAGTATTACAAGCGACTTCTGCAAGCGTTCCTAGAGTTTTCTCGCACTTACAATCCATTTCATATTTTCTATCTTACAGTATTACCACAAATATACGTTGTCATTTAAAATTATGTTTGATGACGTCTGACGTCATAGCTCTTTGGCTTACGCATCAATAAATATTTCCTACTAATAAGAAATGTTTTTTTAAATCAATATGTTTGGGCGTTTATGATAATAACGATTTTATGCACTTTCGCGAGGACACCCTGTATTTATTAAAATTTGTTCTAGTCATATTTAGTCATGTTTATAATTATTAAGTAACGTTATTTTTGTTATTATAACTAAAAATGAATTTGTTATGTTTGTATTTATTATACAGGGTGGTTCTTAAATAATGAGACGCAATATACAAGGTATCCCAAACTGAGTAGGATAAAACATAAGTATCTTTCTTGTGAGCTTATGAGTAAAGGTAGATATATTTGGTTAAATGGTTAAATCATAGTTAAATGTGCAATGTTGTGTATCTTTAA
The DNA here is from genome assembly GCA_950108345.1 of Malthinus flaveolus. NCBI lineage: Eukaryota > Metazoa > Arthropoda > Insecta > Coleoptera > Cantharidae > Malthinus > Malthinus flaveolus. The sequence continues at coordinate 72,684,060 of OX467285.1, forward strand.
GAAAAATTCTATATACAGTTTAGCAATTATTCCCCAAAAAAATAAAAAGGTGCGATTTTCTTCAAAGTTGAATAGATCTGTAATTCAGAAATACGAAAAAAATTTCATATAAAAGTTTGTAAACTTATATAAAGTGATGGCGATTTCAGAGATTTTAAAGCACTTGCTTATCTTAAATGGATGCCATATTGGATTATTACATGGTCAAATTGTTTTTTTATACTTTCAATGATGTTTCTTAAACATATACTACGACAAAAATAAATAAGTGATTCCTCGAGTTGTTTTATGAATATTTATTTATACTTTATACCTTCAATGATGTTTCGTAAATCTCTTGTTTTCTTGGCTTCGTTAATTCCGAGTACCTATGCAATACCCTTTTATTTCACGCATCGATTGATATACAAAATACCCATTACCTATGTTATCCTACTCAGTTTATGGCATCCCATGCGGTTAGTAACAGCTTAAGGCTAAGGCCAAAATTACACGATTTACCCAAATAACTAAACATGTTTTGGTAAAATGTTGCTAATTAAAGAAATACTGGGTGGCTACTGCGACAATTTTGTTTTATTTTCCGCAATAACATAAACAAATTATTTGAGTATTTAAGCGTTCATGGCCGGCCTCATTAGTGTGAGTAGTGAGTGGTTTTTGAGCTAATGATCCGTGATCGAGAGGTTTTTGGTGAGGTACCTATACGTATAACGTCAGGAGCGAACAATAATATTGTTCAGTGCTCTATTCCTTGTGTCTGATTATTCGCTCCTAAACCTTCAGATATAGTCACTTCGACCATATTATAACAATGTGTTATATCGATCACCTAAATGACAATTTACCTAAACAGAAACTAGATTTTCCTCAATTCCCACGATCACTTTGATTTTTAAAAACTAAAAATCTGCCTGAAAGTCTTTTCAGACCAAGCAGGGCGCCATCCCAAAACATCAAAACGAGATTCAAATTAATATTTTTGATGTTTGCTCCCTGAAATTTTACTAAAGACATAGTCTGAATAGAGTTACTTTGGCCCTAACTATTTCCTGCAATGAACGAATGAGCACTATAATAGTCTTTTCTTTAAAAATCGTGGGTCGCGCTGCATAGAAAGCGACTGATAAAAAAAGACTCCCAGCTAGATTTAAACAGGAGTCGTGTAAAAGGAAGTAGACTGTTTTTTAGGAAATGGACACGGTATCTTAGCTGTGTTAATAATGACTTAAACAAGATAGTTTTAATGGCAAAGAAATTGACTTAGAAATTAAGAAATCTACCAGTAGTAGGCTACCGGTAGCCTATACTCTCCAACAGGAAATAAATGGTTTAAACCTGGGTAGGTGCGGAGCTTTACATTCGAATAATTTCAAAAAATAAAAATGTTCTCCCTATACAATTCAACAGAACATGAGATTTTGCATTCATGATCCAGATCCAAGTAGGTGACAAATTACCTAAATATACCAAAAGTAAGGTACCGCTGTAGTATACTATCTAACATCAAGCACATACCTAAGCATGTACCTACTTATAAGGAGATGAGGAGATATACAAGTGTTTATTATGTTCTACCTGAAATCGACAAGAACGTCTTCGTACATAAAAAACTAGAAAAATACTTAGATGGCAGATGTTTTTCATTCGATTTTAGTGGAGTTAAATTTTTAGTTACAGAATTTTCGATCACGTACAGAGCCTTCGTAATTAAAATTGTACTGAAGACTTAGTAATGTTGGAATGACCACGCAAATAAATATGATCTCTTAACAATAAACATATCCAAGACTATTTCAGCAAGTTTCTTAAATTGGGTAATAATGATATATTAGTTTAAACGCGTAATTTGCTAAATAAACAATTACGTTAAGTATTAAATTTTGTTTATAAAAATATGTTTACAATGTTTTCCACTATTTAAATAAACATTTATGTAATTGACTAACGCAGTTTAAATGATATTTAACTATGTAGTATAATACGTAAGTATAATACGTTTAATACGGCTACCGCACACGACAGATAGTCGTTGATCGTCTGTTTTGTAGCCAAGTGACAGCACAATGACAGTCGATCCGACATTGGCGCCTACATCTGCACCATCGCACACGCTACAGATAATCATCAGTATATCGGTGGTTGGTACATTCTTTTTCATGATTTTAGCTATAGGATCTATAGGATATGCATCTTTGGTCATTAAAATGTGCAACAGTTTTAGTAAGAAGTCGAAAAGAAAGAAGATGTGTTGAACGGAACTACTGACATCACCCTAGTATTGGTCAGCGATTACTAAAGAGCCAGTTTCACACTTTATTCAAGAATCTACTTTCCTACCCCAATCAATCTCCATAATAACAAATTTTAATACACAAATATGAAAAAATTTCATGCATCTCGTATTACAGAAAGTGAAGCAATAAAAAGGAAAACCACACGCACAACGACAACGACTGATATTTTGTAGTTCGTGTGCACAGCTCTATTTAAGTACGTTCTTCCCATCTAGCCGCCGTCTAGTCAGCAACAATCGGGTCCGTTTATAGTAGGTGGAAAAATGGAACAAGTTACATTTTTTATGTAGGCCCATCGTTTCTGTCGGTGGTGTGCAGTGTTACATAAGAATCTCTATAGAGCATTCTAACCGACAATATGTCATGTGCGGTAAACCTAAGTGTATACAGTAGTCAGTTTTTCATTTTCCATCTTATACCGCCCTATATCATAGGGTATCAATTTGAAAACCTATGTCTGGAAGTAGAAAAACCGTTTCTACATGGAGCAGAAATCATTTTTGATTTTAAAGCAATCTGCTCTAACCACAACATAAATTTTAACAAAAAAAATCCCTCGAAGTTTTGAAAGTGCAAGCATTTAAATAATTTATTGCAGTAGAAAAAATAGTACAGAAAACTGAGTTTTCTCCTCCTTTTAATCAACCTACAAAGCTTTTCTTCGTGCGCTACCAACAGGGCTAGACATGAAAACAAAGTTCCGCAAAATCGGCTGCACCGAGTTTGAAAATCTAGTGAAGTACGAATATTAAACTATTGATCCAATATGGAAGTATTATTCGATTTTATTTAAAAATTTCACAGGTGTGAATCACTAATTTTATTAACAATTCATTTATCAGTTATTTTAGCAAATAAAGTTTGAGTTTTGTTTTCCTGACCCTTAAAATTTTTCCATTGTTCTGCATTTCTTTTATACAACTGGAAATTTATTTTACGATCAATTATTTTACCATACTGAGAGTTTGTCCAAGCATTATCTTTATGACTTAGTTCACTCATAATACTAAGCTTAGTTTTCTCATTAGCAATGCTCCATAAAGATTCAAAGGTTCTCGAACCATACTTTGCTTTAGCCAAATCTTGATGAGTGCCCTATTAATTAAAATTTTGTAAGTCTTACCATATACTATAATTGTGTCATACTACGAACCCGCATTTTTTTTAACAACTTCTCTCTACTTTTCTCTCCGACAAATTGACTTTTCACAAATGAGTCCACGATATGACATCCCATTCCATTCAAAAATAAGCCTTTTAAAGTTTCGGTCTCTATACTGAGAATGCTGTTGATGATTTTAATCGGTTTATTAAAGTCGAGCATAAGCTGAACCATTAAAGTTCCGTGTAAGTTAAGTTTGACCCTTTCCAAATCTCGAACACTCTCTTTAATCATATCTTCAAATTTAACGAATTTGCACAGACATAATACAATGCTGTTTTGTCTGTCCTCTGGCTCGTAACAATTAAAACATTGCATCAGAGTCTAAAAATAATTTAAATTTAGAAGACAAACACATTTCAAATTCACTTTCCAACCTGCACATATTGAGACTGTTTAGTTGACAGTCTAATGCACGCCTGACCCAACGCCAAAATTATTCCAGAAGATCCAGCATCTAAAATATCCCCAAAACTATCTGCTAATTCTTCAAACATTGCATTAAACTAAAATTCGTTAAAATAAAAATTAAAGATAAAATTTGCTATAGATAGTAGCAATAGTAGTCACCTCTTCTCGTCGAGTACAATGTTTCAGTAACTTTTGTACAGAAAATTGTGTTTCTCCGTTTTTAGCTAAATGTGCTAAATTATTGACGAAACAATCGGCATATATTTTAGTATATTGTTTATGTGGCGCTACCTCCAAACAAAGCTCTAACAACATTACAGCTGGCTTAGAAGCAAAAACATTCGCTAATTGTTTATCGTTACCCATTTTATCACCATCATTTACAGTAGTGCTGGTAAATGAATCACTTAAAAGTTGTTTGATGCACTTCTTTAATAAATTCTTGTCGGTCTTCTTTAAAGCTTTCAAAAGAACTTGAAGAAGTCCCGATGTATGCTCTTCAGACGGAAAATCTTTGAAATGGGGCCAAGCCATCAAGCGTTGTGCATAATCTTTAATTATGCTTACGTACTCCTCTGTCGTTTCATTTTCTGTACAAGTAGTATTGGTCTTTTGCCCTTTTACTTCCGGCGGTATTTGCGCTAAACTTTCAATTACCGTCCTTATGATATGGTTACCAAACTTATCCCATACATAATCTTCTAAATTGTTTAATAAAAATTTACTTATTTTCAGCGTATGATTGTTGCATAGCTGTCTAAATTCTTCATCGTTATTTTGTTGGAGCGATTTATCACACATTACTTCAAAAAGTTTCTGTAATACGTGACTAGCATAAGGGTCGCTACATAACGGACGTAAATCTTCTAAAAGCACCTTCATAAACCTTTCCAAACAACTATTACTAGCAAAAGGCAATACCGTTTCTACCGCACGACATCCTATTTGATTACTCGAGTACTTAATTTCATTGTCTTCAATTTGTTCAAAAACACTCTTTACAAACAGCACTAAAAGAATATCTTTAGTTTTGAAAACTGCCATCGAATAAAATTTATAACTTACGTTTCTCTTCATCAGAAGGAAAGCCTCGTTGAAAAACTTCTAATACACGAACAAAATATTCGTAGTTCTCAGAACCGATATCGCTACCTCTTCCATAACTGCCTTTTTTAGCAAAACCTCGAGCGTTTTGTAAAAAAGTTTTCTTTCGTTTTCTATTTGGACGTTTCTGCACATCATTATCGCCCATTTCGAATAAGTTTTGTATTTCAATTTCAACTGGACTCGCACCACTCGCACAAAACAATATCGGGTTTAGCCTAACCTCACAAATTACCTACTGCCTACACGGCTACACGCTGCACATGGAAACCTTGCAAATGCAAAGCTAGCTGCTAAGTTACCAACTGTGACCAACATAACAACTACCAACTGACGAACTGCTATATAAATTTGTATACAAGGTACTTCAAAATTTTCTATCAACAAACCGAAATACTTTACGAATTTTGATAAAATAAGAGAATTATTATATTCTTAAACTTAAACTTATATTCTGGTTCTAACTATTTTTAGCTAATCGGTAACATTACAGTATTTGGTAACATTTCAAAAGAAAAAACAGAATTTGGCTCGCTAATTAGGACGTGTATTTTGTTTGCAACGACCCGACGAACAATTGAAATAATTAGAAACACGGTTAAGGAAGACACGGAAAATACTGTTATTGGTATCGAATATAGAACATGGAACTATTGATTTTGTTAATTTTTCAAAGATTTTTCTCGTGGGACAAACGATTAAACTCCCAAGCTAAGACTGGAAAACCTTGGAAAAATTGGAATAGCTAAATTTTCAAAAAGAAAATCTTCATCAAGCACTAATCATAATACTTCCCGCTTTCACTTTACAACCTTCATAAGCTACAAGCTGCTTATTACTGGCAACAAGCTGCTTATTACTGGCAACAAGCTGCTTGCTACTTATCTGCTATACCAGAAAGTTTACTACGCGGATACCCAAGTGTCGATTTCGGATCGCTGAAGACACCGGAACTTGGAATTTTACTAATAATAATTTAATAATACATAATTTCTGTAAGACAAAAAATTTCATTTTTGTAGAACATTCGTTCACAGGTTTTATAAATGAAATGTAGAAAAAGTATAGTATTATACAACTGAATTCTCTAGTGCCTCTAGGAAAAAATACTGCCAAGGCCAGAGAACCAGCAAACATAACATTTAGAGCCAAATCCAAGAATCAGACTCAACTCATGCTTGGCTTAAGTTTTACTAACTCCGCCCACTTTCACAAATTCGGTAGGTAGTGCACACTTAAATCTCAAGCTTTAATTGGGCCCTTAATTTGAATGCAGATTGTTGCCTTTAAGCAAAGCACATATAATTATCAGAAAAAGTTACCAATGTAAAATTTTAAGACATTTTAAAGTGTAGTAACACAATTGAGCTCTAGATGTCGCTGCTCAGTATACGGCACTTTCGAGAGTGTGAGAAGATGAAGCATTTATTTTTAGTATGTCCAAACTTGAGTTGTTTAAATGGTTTAAAGAAGGTCTATTCGAATGGTATTTTATTCCTTTGTAACAGTTGAAGATAATAATATTTTTACGACCCAGTAAATTTAGCCAGGTAGTTTTACTGTAAATGCAAGTTCCTTTTCCTATGTACAGTAAAAATTTTATTGTAATTAAAGCATTATACATTGGGTTCTGATTATTTAAATAACCAATTAGGTAATTAAATGAAAAATCAGAAGATTCAAAGCTTAAAAAACCAAATACATTTTCCTATTGTTTAATTGGGCCAAATTGGGTAAATTTCAAATACCTACCTACACAAAGCCAAGATAAAATAACAATAGAAAAGCAACTTTGCCCCTTAGCCGTAAATAGATCGTAAACACCCACTTTCCAGGTAGGTACCTAACATTGCTTAGAATAGACAAACGTTTTATGTATTTTTGTCCCTCTCTTTGTTACTCTTACGTAGGTATACGAAAAATTGCACTAAAATGAGGAGCGACATCTGAATCTCACCAGTGTAAGTACTACGTTTAAAAGAAGGCGCATGAGATCCCATAAGCTTAGGATTTCTGATAATTGTATGTGCTTTGCTTTAAGGAACATGTTAGCCAGTCACTCAGTCACTATAGTCGAAACCTGAAACCGCAAAGACGAAATTTTGTAAATGTTGAGTTTACAATACAATTTCTTTTTGTTTTTGTTTTTGTTATGTTTTTAATTATTTTTAACCACTCGTAATTCGTAATCCACAAAACTTGAGTAAAAAGAACAGAAGAAGAGTTGATACCCGAGTGAAGTGCTAACTAATTTAATTGTGTAGGTAGTAGGTAGTATATAGGTCAATGTATATTATATTATGTAAATGTAAAAACCATTTATTGATTAATAATTTTCTGATAAAAAAATTATTTTTGTTAAGCTCGATAAGCACGCAGTTTTGTTGTTGTCAATGTGGATAAATGGATATGTACGAGTACATGTAATTTAGTATAGATATTTACGCATCGAATCGAAAACTTTTGATGTTTAGGTTACCTCCACTCCTCCACCCTTCTACTCTACAAATTAGAATAATGATAGGTAAAATAATTGACGTAGGTAAACTAGCATCTGTTGAAAACGACACTTAAATCATTAATGAAGCAAATGACGTAGTTTACGACTACAACAACACAAAACTTTTTGGCTAGAACATCGAGTTAATTAAATCTATGAAGGTCTAATCTATTTAATTAATAGGCGACTCTTTTGCATTTATAATTAGCTAAAGGTCTACTCTAAAACGAAACCTAAAGTCAAAAGTTAATTTTTGACGCAAGAAAATAACTAAAAACTGAAGCTCGGTAATTATTTTGCTAAAAGAAATGTAATTTTCAATCAAAGCCTAGTAAAAGACTCTGGAAGTGAGAAGTGACTTTTATACGAGCCAATTTACGAATTTATTGCGTCAGCTCATCAATTGAAGCCTTTGTAGCATTTTAACAAAGTCGTATACAACTAGACAATTTTCTTCCCTATTTTATTTTATTTTATAAAAATAATTATTATTTCTCGGTAGGGAAAGGTGTTACTAGTAACCTATAAGGTAAGGTAGAAGCCAAATTTCCGTTTTAAATTTACGGCATACAACAATCCAAGGCAAAAGTTAGTTAGTTTGTAACTAACCAGCGTGATGGTTTTGTCAAGATTATTACACAATTTATAATTCAAAAGCTCGTTTAATGCCTCAACTACTCGTAGATCCAGTATTCATTATAGAGATGTAGAGGGCCGAGGCACTTATTGAGGCCAAGATTAAGCAACCGTGCAGCCAATTAATAACTAATTACTATAAAATCGAATTTGAGTTTAATATGGTTTAATATAATTACTATAATAATATTTATATTGAAATTGATACATCAATTTAGGTTAATTAAAGAAGGTTAAGGTGCGATTCCGATAAAATAAATTTAGAATCACAAGCTTTTTTTAAAATTTCCGAAAGAATTTTATCAATGACAATGACTCATTTATAGAAGAAAATTATTTTTGAACTACTCAACAAGTAGTAACTACATTGTGAGGAGCACATTGCACATGGTAGTAAAAAAACGTGTGCCAAATGGTAATTTGCCAAATTTTTGACCAGTTATTAATTTATCAAGATGTTACTAAATTAAGTACATACTATACACATTATTATAAATGCCAAGAACCCCAACACATTTTATTTCTAAAACCAAACAGATAATTGCATAATTAATTAATTTTCAACAGTTCAAAGGTTTTTCGTCAGTTGAAGAGAAGCTTCCAAAACTTCATTTTTAATAGTTTTAACAATGATCACGGGTCACGATGTGGTGATGTCTCATTCCGAAAAGAAGTTTCTATGAACAATTTATAATTTCATCATAAATATATACGGATTGCAAGAAAAAATGCGATGCAATGAAAGCCAAGAAAAGATTGTGGTAACTAGAAACCGTTCTCCGCTCTACAGCATGAAGCAGGAATTATCCTGAATCCCTATACTAGTCCAGTCAAATAGTAGTTTGACAAGGGAAAAATATAGAAATAATATTTTTCATTTTGGGATGCTAATTCCGAATTTCAACTTTGCCAACTCGTAAAAGTGATATTCCGTTAACTTGCCCCCCTCCCCCAATGAATATTTTCTTCTGAAAACCTAGCTCTCTAAATAGCACCGGCTAGCACCCAAACATCAAAGCTAGTATCACCCCCGCCGCCCCGCCTCCAAAATGCGACCACTTAAAGTCGGGGAGGAAATAGGTGGGGGGCAATCTTTCGTATTAAAAAATGATAAAAAAATTTAAGTTCTTTGGCGTTCAATAGGGACTTAACGAAGCACTTGTAAATAGAGGTGAGTTGGGTTTAATCGTTTAATTTTGGTCTCAGGAATGTGGTAACGCGTTGTTTCAGAAACACCCTGTATAGTTAGTGTATTAGTAAAGCTAAAAGACGTAAATATCTCTGTAACACGACCGAAGCGAATACGTTCAAAATCGAGTAACAAGTGGTGGTGCTAGCTTAAAAGCTCAATAGGTTCGATCGCATAAATTTAAAAAATAAATATTAACGGGGGGGGAGTCAACCCCCATGTGAGCTCTTAGAGCCCCGTCAAGGTTCCTAAATAGTAAAATAAAATTTGAAAAATAATCTCTGTAAGGGTAGTGGTGCTAGTTTTTTAGATTTCGGCGCTAGCTCAGTAGATCGTGGGTGTTCCTACGGCTCCACATATAGTTCTCAAGACATAAACATTGTAGACGAATTTCCTCCGCTGCTGCTTATGCCCGGTTTTTGAGATCCTGGATGCCGAAAATTTCGGTGTTTTAAACCATGGTCTTCATACAACCCCACAACCCACAAATGAAAGTCCAACAGTGTGAGGGCACGGAAATCGAAGATACCGGGGGATTAACATGTAGCTTACTAGATTTTGAAATTGTTTATTGTAAAAACTAGAAGAATTCATATCTCGCTTATGAGAAAACTTTTACCAAGGTGTTTTAGGGTTTTTCGACTTTTTTTGACTTGTACTATCGCCCCTTAAAATATTACAGAGAAGACAGTAAACACCCTGTATATAAAATTAAACTACTGCCTTCAAATTATGAATCTATGTTTTTTCCTTGAGAAGCACGACTTCGGCGCTGGAGCGTGTTAAAATTTGAGAAAAAAATTCAATATCGACAAAAAGCTGTTTTTTCCTTATATTAGTTTTTCGCTTATAACTCAAAAACTAAGCAATTTTAGAAAAAAGTGTCCCAATACAAAAACAAAGTAATTTAAATTTCCTATTAATTACGTCTTCTCGGTTTTTTACGTCAGACTTGCAGTTTTGGTTCAGGCTAGGCGCATTCTGTGATTGGTGTTGCTGTAATAATTTTTTCAAGAACAGTTTTCTCCCAGTTTTTAGCAATTTTCTCAGAACGCATCACTTTTACGAGGTAGTAAAATTGAAATTCGAATTCAGCATCCCAAAATACATCAAGAAAAACAGCGAAAACAATTTCTATATTTTTTTCCTAGATGTGCCTTTCATTTTCCCCTTAGTGACTGGTCTACACGTCTACAGTCTATGTTTACACTAACAAAAAAATTCAAACTACAACACCCACCCCACCTTACGGATATCTTATGGTGAAGCCAAAAAAAATTTTTTGGTTTTCGAAATTAGTTTTTTTAAATACACTGGCGAGCATATAAATTTAAACGATTTAAAAAAGATAAAATGTACAGAATAGCCCGCTTAAAACAACAAGTTTAATTTATTTTTGGGTGAAATCGGAAGTGACAAAAAATACTTATTAAAGGGACTCAGCCCACTGCTATAGAATATAGAAGACCTGGTTTCTGGTATAGTAGATCAATTGTTTTGCTGAAAATAAAAAATGTGTAAAGAAAACAGTGGTTAGAAGAATAAAATACCTAGGTAATTATTATTATTATTAGTTAATGGGTTAAAGTAATAGGTATGTTATAGTAGCTTAGTAGCTATGAGTCGTTCAAAGACTACCGCCCGTGTCCCTATCACTATCAAAAATCGAATACACTTTTTTGTAATTAAAAAGTTCCTAAAAACGAAGAAAATACGATTTTCCAATCAAAAAGGGGTTGGTGGGGGCGTTGGTTCTTGGAATTCTTACACCGCTTCTAGAAACTAGAAATAAAAGCACGTTGTTCAAGTGCGTGCGCAAGCGATCCATTCCTGAGGCGCCGACGTTCGCCGGTATGTCCTCACACACATTTTAGAATTTTAATTTCGTTTCTCGATTAGTAGTCCACGGAATCGCTAGTAGTGCGTATCTCGCTTTTGAAATCGATAATTTGACAAGTATAATTAATATCGTAAATAAATTACAAAAAAAATTTTTTGTTAATTAAATCAAATCGATATTTAGGCGTGTTCTTTGTTAATTTATACATTTTTCGAGTGGAGCAACTGCGACCTGTGTTGAAGACACTCTGTAGCACGTTTTTATTAGAAGGTAAGAATTTTGACTTTGAGGGCATTAGTGCATTGGAAGTAACCTTCGATTTGGGCCAACACTTCGTTACTCGACAAAACTGCTATTTTAGCAGTTTAATACTGAATCGCGAATTTAATAATTGTTTAATTAATTAAAGTAAATGTAAATATTTACTATCTTTTTAAATGGTTAGTTAGGTAATGAGAATGAGTAAAGAATCGTTTGCGCCGTAAAGTCCAGTGCACTTACGCGAATTACAAAATAATTAATCAAGCAAGCATTACTTTGCATTTTTAATCGTATAAAACGCGAAGCCAACTAAATTATTTAAATTTATTCAAATTTGCGTAAATTAATAACACCTAAACCCATATATTCAATATTTCGTTACACAATACCTAAGAAGTTTTGTGAAAAAAGTATTCTTAATTTACAAAATATTTATTTACCTTTTAATAAGCTAATAAGCTGTAGCTGTAATTATAAAAAATACTATAATAACGCTATTATGGGTTCTTATTTACATAATATGTTTAAATAGTAACAATAATTTAAATAACGATTACGGTGCAAATTAGTCTGCTAATGGTCCAATGATGATTTTTCTTTATTCAAGTTGTAGTAATTACTACGTGTTACTACACAGAAAAGTAAAGAGGAGGTAGGATTTTTCTAGAAATAGCCCCTAGGTAAAATATTTTGTAAAATCCCATGACTAATAAAATAATAGGTATGTTGAACCTAATTCAAGTTTTTTTGAATTTGCAGAATTTTTTATTTCGTTTTCATATCTGAACGAAAATCTAAGGTACGAATTTACAAGAAGTATCCTTCTCTGTTAAACGACAGTTAAAGGACTTATACTCGGAAAGGTAGAGCAGAGAGCAGAAAACGACACTAGACAATTTAAATGACATTGTAGTTTTGCTAATTTAACTGCCTACCTAATAATTATGCAGCTCTAACTCGAGCTACATGGTAGAAACTATTAGAAACTGGACAATAATAGAATATCAGTATTTTGGTTCAGTTAGCTGGAGTTGATTATTGTCGTCCCTAAATAGTATATGGAAATGACAAAGCCAATGTCGTAAAAATATACAGGGTGTTTTTGGTAACCTACGAACCAAAATGAAACAGCAGCTACAGGAGACACAATTATAGGTTGACCAAATCCTATCAATAACAAGAAAGTTGCAGAAAGTTCATATATAAACTATTGGGCAGTTAACTTACGTTTTGAATTCAAATTTGGGCATTTTAGAGGCAATTTAACAATGTTTAGTCAAAATGTTAATAAGAAAAGAGTGATGGGTCTTTTAAATTGCTCTTTAAAATACCCAATTTTTGGTGTTCATTGATTGAGAGCCGCTGATTTAGTTAATCTAATCATAGGTGCGGGTGCGTATAGGTACTTAAGCGGCAAATCATTTAAAAGTCAAAATCAAGGTGGTTTGCTGATAAGTGCCTACTTAATCTAAATAGAATGGCAATTCCTCCTTATTAATATCAGCGGTATTCAATAACTGGGTGAACTTTAAATCGCTCTAAGTCGCTTTAAGTCGTGGGGATTTGGTCAAGCGTTTATTAAGAAAAACGACTGATGTGGCTGTGAAGTGTGAAGGACTTATTCGTACGGGTTGAAGCTAATTCTACAAGCTCTTAATAATATGTTCAGAAGCTCGACCCGATTTCAAAATTCTAAAATTAAACCTTTAACTACGTCCTTATTCTATCAGATGTGATAGGGGAAATCTTTATCGTGGCTCTAAGTTGTGAATAAGAAGCTCTTGAAGTTGAATAGCGCGCTTACTAAGTGTCACAATTTCGAACTATCTGTTTTTTAAATTTCTTTGCAATTTGACAAGACGAGACCTAACACCATTTTTACTTTCATAAATCTTTAATTACATCCTTTATTCAACTTCATACAGTGCCACATTATTTATAGGTCGGTAAGTTTAGTGGCTGACTCCTTTATAAGACTTACGCGTCTTACTCCGGAGTTTATCCATAACCAGAATTCGACCCTTCTCCGCGCTATATCTCGAAAAAGGTTAAACTTATGGAAAAATGTGTAACCAATCTTGTAGCTAATAATGTTTTCTATAATTTTTATAATAACCTTCATCAACGTACGATCTATAGAAGGCGAGTCATTTGCCAAAAACAATTTTTGTAGCCTTTGACTTTGAATATCTCCAATTGCTCCGCCAAAATTTTTCTGATTTTGTGATATACTTATTTGGAACATCTTAATGTACGTGTAGACCAATATCCAGCCTCGTAGGAATTATTCTGACCAAAAATCCTTATTCGACTGGACTATTTTCTTACTATACCAACTGCCGGACATCAGAATATTGCCAATTTGGGAGAGGTATGCTTGACCGAATTTAAAAATTTTAATACACATGAACGCAGAATTAGATGCTCTACAACTTTTATTTAATGAGTTTTTCTGTTAAAGTACTAATTTCTAAACAGCGGACTCATATATAATGCAATATGTCAGTTTTTGAAAAAGTTGGGAAAAATCGTCGTTTTTTGACCGCGGTTGGCGACCATACCGCTTGACCAAATTATTAAGTGTTAGTACTCATTCGACGCAGAGTTTAATGTTCTTTAATTTGTTATAGAAATACTTTTTCGTGAAGATGCTCCATTTAGGAGTTATAGGCGAATAAACAAAGCAAGTCCTAAAATTTTGGGATTTTTTGGCTGCCAAAAAGTCTCCCGAGGTCGCCGGTGTTAGCATTTTTGTTTTTTACATGTTTACACCCATATAAACAATTTAAAAAAATAAAAGCTTCTACCCCACTTATTGCATCATAGAAGGGTGTTTTGGAGCTCTACTGACTGGCCTAGAATTAATAGGAAATATAATGTCACAAGCACATGTTTGTGTAGTATGACGAGCCGCTCCTATGAGCGAGATATCAAATTGCTCTTCTATAAATAGTATTTCATGTGCAATAATTAGGGTGGCTCGTTGTGAAATTTTCATCTAATTCGGTAGAATGGTTTTTTAAATACTTTCGAAAACCCTAATTTCACCCCTAAGTTTTAAAAGGGAGTTACTGAGCTACGAAGCGTCAGCAACATCCATAACATATAACAAAAATGATTGTATCGACTTATTCTAAGCGTGACATAAATTTAGAAGCCTTTTTGATTCTTTTTTTATTTTGATCACGCGGTATAGTATATTTGTGTGTCAAACTTTAATTTTAGTATTCAAAATGTAGAGAAACACACAACACCCATCACCTCATTAGAGACGACCGCCACTGTAGTAAAATAGCTGCATCGTTTCCAATTTTACCGGAAATGACAATAAATTCTAGACGACCCATTAAGGCGGCAGTATCCATCTTTAAGTAATGTTAATCAGAGTTATATTTTTATATCTCTATACCATAAATTGGGTCGATTTGAGGTTCAGCCACAGAAAAATGTAGTGTCCACTAATAAGTAAATGGTAACTTTATTCCATTTTATTTATAAAAACGCTCCATTTGTAATTTAGCCCGTTCTCAAATGTTGTACATCCGTGGGATCCTAGAAGAGCAAGTGTGGCATTGGTCTCAATCTCTTTATTTGAACTTGGAGAAACATAATTTCGATGTTGGCACTCTCGAAAATTATGCGTTTGACTGCTGCGCGTGAAGAACAAAATGGCTAACATAGCAAACACTTTTTCCAATTTATCTGAGTAACCATTGGTGTTACGAAAAAAGTTTAATATACAAAATATTGCTACAACAATTATACACAAAAAAGCTTATTACCAATTTTTATGTAGGACTAACTGTTTTCTCAGAAAGCTTACAGCCCCCTTGTAATTGTACAAAACCAGGCTCCCGTCGTAACCTTGATGAAGCAAGTATGTTGTTGAGCTCAATTTCTTTGTTTGACGCCGGAGAAACATAATTTTGATGTTGGCACTCTCGAAAATGATGCGTTTGAGGGCAGCACTCGAGAAAAAATGGCCGATATCGCAAACACTATTTAATCTATCTAAATAGTTCTGATTTTTTGGTACCTTGTCTATTACGTATGCCTAATGATATATTGAAATTTTGGACCTCGGCAGACCTCCAGATCTTTGTCAAAAATCCAAGAAACAGCGAAATTTAAAAAAAATTTTTAGTTTCTGTCAATTTTGACCCCGAAGGATTAATTTTTCGGCGAAAATAGTTTCATACTTTTTAAAAGTAGACTAAATTTTTTACAATTTGAGACTAGATTGGTCTCTATAAACCTAGTGGTGTCCGAGATACAAGTGCACAAAAGTTGACAAATTTATCCTATTTTGTTATTTTTAGCGATACAGCGATTCGGATTATTTACCTTGCACAAAATGCAGCAGTTATGATTTTTTGATATGTCTTATATGATGAAGATGTAATGATAAATCCACGTTTTAGTCTTTGGTGGATCTCCGGATCTTGGTCAAATATTCAAAAATATATACGATTTAGTTTTGCTTTACTTTTGGATATTTGACAAAGATCCGGAGATCCGCCAAAGACCAAAACTTGAATTTATCATTAGGCCTCCGTCACATAGAACATACCAAAAAATTAATACTACTCTATTTGCTGATAGGAAAATAATTAATACGAACCCGTCTCAAAAATCTAAAACTAAAACGTATATATCTAGATCCGGATTATTTACCTTACATTACATGGGGTAGTTATGATTTTTTGGTATGTTGTACATGATGAAGGTCTAATGATAAATCCAAGTTTTTGTTCTCGATGAAACTCCGGATCTTTGACAAAAATTCAAAACAACAGCAGATCTAAATCGTATATATTTTTGAAGATTTGACAAAGATCCGGAGATCCACCGAGGTCAAAAACTTAGATTTGTCATTAGACCTTCATCATGTATAACATACCAGAAAATCTTAACTACCCTATTTGATACAAGGTACATAATCCGGATTTTTGTCAAAAGCTGTATCGCCAAAATGTGACAAAATTGCAAACTTTTGTACACTTGTATCTGAGATACTATTAGATTTGCAGAAAACCATTCTAATCTCAAATGGTAGAAAATTTTATCTATTTAAAAAAGTATTCAACTATCTTTGCCACCAAATTAATCTTTCGCGGTCAAAATTGACAGCCACTGAAAAAAGGTGTAAAATTTAGCAGTTTCTTGGAGTTTTGACAATGATCCGGAGGTCTGTCGAGGTGTAAAACTTATATTTATCATTAGGCCTCCGTAATAGACAAGATACCAAAAATTGGAACTGCTAAGATAAATTGGAAAGTATTTGAGGTCTTAGCCATTTTGTTTCTCGCGTGCAGCACTCAAACGCATCACTTTCGAGAGTGCCAGCATCGAAATTATGTTTCTCCAAGGTCAAACAAAGAGATTGAGACTAGTGTCACACTTGCTTCATCAATAGCCCACGAGTGCCTGTTTTTGCACAATTGCAAAAGAACAGTCCTCTTTTTGAGGAAACGGTTAATCCTACATAAAAATTTAAAATAACCTTTTTTATGTAGAATTGATGTATCAATATAGTTTTATAGTTTGTATAGAACTTTTTTTTGTAATCCCAATAGATAAATAGAAAAGTGTTGCGATGTTGGCCATTTTCTTTCGCGTACAGCACTCGAACGCATAATTTTCGAGAGTGCCAACATCGAAATTATGTTTCTCCAAGGTCAAACAAAGAGATTGAGACTAGTGCCACACTTGCTTCATCAATGATCCCACGGCACCTGTTTTTGTACTCACTTGAAAACGGACTAACTCGTAAAAATTTCATTGCGAAATTTTGGACTAGTCGATATAAGTGTCCACCAAACACCTTATAGGGGCAAATATTTATTTCTCGGACTCTGCATAGAAAACCAAACCAAAACAACATTAAATTTCTGTGTAACTTGAAATTACCTTTTGTTTCATTAGCTCATTACCTCATTAACTTGAAATATAAAAACACGCGAAGGTGACTCCCTCACAATTTTGATCGTAATTAAAGCAGAATTACAAAAAACTGACAAAAAAGTTAATGATATAGTGATTTTTTTTTAATTGACCCTTACTCCGAGACGATAAAATAAATCGGTATAGAAGATTATTTATTGTTGTTCGCTGTACTTCAGCTCTTGAAATTGACACGACAAGCGCACTCCTCTATCGAAATCGACAATAGATCGGCCAATTGGACTGCAATCCAAAATAAAGCACTCAAGCGACTGTATATTAACTATAGATAAAAGCGCCAACGCCTGGTTAGGGGTACTTATGTCATAACTAATGAAAAAAAAATTCTGAAAAAGCAGGACGACACTAACACTATTTGTTTGTTTTCTTGTAATAAGACAAGTTTAGGAATTAATCTGTGGCCTGTGGTGAAAACTTCCTGTACAATGGCCCCTGAACTGTAAGTCTGTAAGAAACGATAAATTAATGTCATCAAGGTGAGAGGGGGTTAAGACAATCATCATAAACTATTTTTTAATTGACAGTTTTTGCATTCTGATGGTTTAGTTTTATCCATTCATACCAGGGTGGTTCTAGCTAAAAACGACTACGCAGCTTATTATCAGCCTATAAAAATTTCTAGCCACCGCTCTGTGATAAGTGATAAAATAATGTTCAGATCATCCCCATTTTAACAACTCTGGGATAGGGTACACCTGAGTACAGGGTGGGGAGCAGGTGGACAAACAAAACAAGAAGATCCCCATTTGATGAATTTACTGGTCTGTGACTAACGTATTATACAAACAAGCTAGGGCAGGGGTTGAAAGTACTAATAAATATTTGCAACATTTGGACTCATAAAATGACACTTTTTCTCTTATTATGTATATCCAAGCAAGGCATACCAATAATTGTCAATTTGTGGAGAAAAGGCTGAATGCCAAATAAGGATTTCAAACAAAACTGTTAGTGATTAATTATTCACATGCACATGAACCCCTTTACTTTTTATTGCTGTAGTTTAACCCCCCGTCGTCTTAAATATATGATCCGACTTACACAACACACCTTGATTTATTTTTTTATCTCAGCTGCGAAATTACAAGTTTTGCAACTTTTGCGAATTGTCGGATTCAGAATGCATTTAATCATTGTCTAAAGACAAAATAAACGAGCGCTATAATCGCAACAAATGCGACATGTTGCAACACATAAATAAGTGGTTAATTTACGGTTAGTTTGCGTATTTTATAATTAGTAGTTGTGTGGAATCGTGGCATTTGCATTTTCTTAATTAAACACTTCAAGTGTTCGTCAACCTTGACGAGGGTAGAAATAAATTTTGCAATGTCGTAAGTCATAAAATTTTGATATAATATGAAATGTTCGTTTTATTTCATTTAAATTATACTCCAAAGCTCTATACCGTGGGGGTTGTAGTATAGTAATTTATTGTACATGGTATTTTTTGTTGGTCGATAGCTTTTCAATTTTCCTCAAGTTATGAGTTTTTATTAAATTGTTAGATTAGGTAGCATATTTTGCATTTTCGTATAATAGCGTTTTCAAATAGGTAATTGATTAAAAATGTTCGTTTTCGTGATTTTATTAGTTTTTTCGTTGCGCATTTTTGTTTCTCACTTCTCACTAACTTTCCAAACAAAGCATTATAATCTCATTAGTTGGCATTCATTAAATTAACAACTTTATGTAAATAATTTGGGATTTTATACAGGGTGTGCAAATAAATACACGCTCTTCGATTGTTCTTGCAGCATTAAAGATAAATTGGAAATTCAAAAAAGAATTCGTTTAGACCTACGAAGACCCCAAGACCCGTATTTCCATTTTGTAACGCAATATCCTGTATATTAATTATTAACACTGGTTATTATAGAAACTGATTGACGGGTACATTTTTGCAGAAAACCCTTTGAAAGAAAATTTATTAGCCAACGATTTCTATAGTAACGCCGGTTTTTTAAATGGAAACAAAGTGGTACAACCTCGGCACTTTGCTACTAAACGTCTATTTTTGGAATTAAAAACTTTCTGTGATACTTTTTTAGAATTAAGGCGAATCCGGACAACCAAATCGACCAAGTGTGAAAGAGAGACAAATATATCGGAAAAGTAATTAGCTATTTCTAAGCACATTGAAAAAATTTTCTTTGTTCTGAAATGGCCAAATGACTTATAACACTATTAGAATTCACGCTGACGGACTATTTTTTTAAATTTAGCTTTTTTTTCAAAAATTTTGAAAATAATTCTTTTTGGAAATTTTTTTGAAAAAAAGTGTTAGCCAGCATATAAAGAAGCATGTTTTCTGAGTACAATGCAGTTAAAAAAAATTTTTTTTTTTCACTCTTTGTTAATCTAAACAGAAGAATAAACTTCACTTTGACTAATTTTACGCCGCTCGTGACGATTCGGTTCACTACGTCACGTACGTCGTGCGTCCTTTTTATAAAGATTTGAATTGGCAAATATAAACATAACATTACAAAATAATACAAGCATACCTACAGGGATAGTTTAGTTTTATCACATAGCATCTTCAATAATAAATGTTTCTACAAATCTTTGAATTATAAAATTGTTTAAAAGTATTCCTAAGTACTATAATATAATTAATAACTAGGTTCTTTTGGGTCTCTCGCTAAGAACCTCCCGGTTTTTTGTTTTATACCAAGTTGCAATTAGAAATTTTAATTACAAAAGAAATTATAAATTTTTGAAATTTTGACCTTTAAAAAATCGTACTGATTGTATATGCAACTAAAACCACAACAAATGCTATGCCAAAAACGAATTTTAGTATGTATCAGTATTATGAACGTTAGTTGTAGTCCAGTCAATTAAGGGTTTTACCTTCAAAAAAATTCAATAGTTTTGAAACTTCACATATGTATTTGTAAACGTCTAGTGATGAATATCCAAAAAATCTTGATGAATCAGAGGTGAGCTTTAGCGGCAGTGGACGAAGACATAATTTTTCTCAGTTTTTCGTAAATATCTCGAAAACTATGGGTTGCAGCTAAAACGTTATTGTATATAAAATAAAGCCAATAAAATTTTCTACAAAATTGAATATATGCATCTTTTTTGTATTCCTAAAGTGGCATGTCTTAGGCCACTGCCGTTAAAGCTCACTTTCGATTCATCAGGACTTTTAGGATATTTACCATTCATCACTAGACAAATGAGTATGCAAAGTTTCAAAACTATACATATATTGGATATTTTGACAGTGAAGCCCATTTTTAGTTTTTGCTGACTGGGCCATAGGTACACTAGTACAAACACTAGTTCATATGGGTGTCCCACCGTTTTGGGTACATTGAAAATCGGATAATTTAAATAAGTGCTCTTAGAAATAGTAATAACAACCATAGCTAATACGTTTCAAATGAGTAACTGCACAGTAGTTACCACTTGAATGAAATAACACCCTTACGCGAAAAACTTATCGTAACGACGAATAAACAAGTTCGCGTTATCGCAAATTTGTAAAATCTGTCTACTACCATCTGGGCGGCGCATGAAATAGTCAAAGCAAAATTCATTTTGCTGTTCTGATGGATAAAAATTAAAAATTAAATTAAATTGAAAATTGGGTTAGCTTCTGTAACGAAGGCCCTTTCATTGTTGGACCCCAGTTTTTTAATTTTTTTTCCTATAAAAGAGATAATTGATATATTTTTTAAGAAAGAAAGAAAATTACAAAAGTGCATTTCTAAAAGAGGACAAGTTTTTAAAAAGTGTTTTTTTATTTAAAAAAAATTTAATCGGCATATTTTAATCTCAGGTATATGTGGTACAGCGTTGTACAGACCTTTTAGGGACACCCTGTATATTGGATTTGGGTACACAGAGAATTAACATTGAAAATCGGATAATTTAAATTTCTGCTCTTACCGCTAGTATTAGCAACTTTTAAAACTGCCTTTAAAAATTTAAACTCCATTTATGTCAAATATCCACCAATAGCATGGCTAGATTTTGAATTAAATGGAGTTTTAATTTTTAAAGGCGACTTAAAAAGTTGATAATACTGAGGGTACAATTACTGATATCACAACAATCGAACAATCGAGTTTTTAAAACCAAATTATTTATTTCCTAGCCGAAGCTGGCGTTTACTTTTTGTTGTATGTCTATTTATAATCCATAGCACAATATTAGACGAAATGAAGAGGAAAGAATACAAATTTTAAAATGCACTTATCTCTACACAGTTGAATTAAAAGACACCCTTGAAGCATAAACAAGTTAGCACGTTATCGCAAATTTGCATAATTCTGTCGGTTCAATCTTGGCGGCGCGTAAAATGGTCAAAGAAAAGTTTATTTTGCTGTTTTGATGGACAAAAATTAAAAATTAAATTAAAGTGAAAATTTGGATAGCTTCAGTAACGAATGCTTTTTATTTGCTGGCCCCCAGTTTTTTGATTTTTTTTTCCTATAAAAGAGATAATTGATATATTTTTTAAGAAAAAAGGAAAATTACAAAAGTACTCCGTCAGCGTGAATTCTATTATGTTTGTAGGTACATTCGAGCAATAAAACCTAAAATTAATCAAATGGTTTTTATACAAATAGCTAATTAGTTTCCGCGCCATCTACCGTGCTAGAAATAGATTACCGAGCTGTCCGGTTTAGCCTTAATGGAAAGTTGATGTAGATCTCAAAAATTAAACATATTTATATAGAAAAGGTTTCCAATTGAAAAATTAAAATAAAACTAACTATTTCCAATTTCCGAAGAAACGGAGCGTGGTGAAGGAACTCACAAATAGTAGGTACAAAACGTTGAAATGTATGCCCAATATTAGGCACGTAAATTCCATTGAAGTATAGAATATTGAAACCTCCCCACTTCCTGTGTGATCCTATAGGTATTGAATAATAATTATAAGCCCCATTACCCACATTATTATCTTACATTAGTTTAGCAACAATTTACTGTATTTTTGAACTGACTTATATCGATAAAATTGGGAATTCCACTCGAATTTTCACAAGTCACGCTCCTTAGAATAAATTGCCTAGGATTGTGCAATAAGTGTATATTTAATGCTGGTGATGCTCCTATTAGTGTGTAAATATTAATTTATGCCACTTTTTTTTAAATTAAAAACGAGTTTTAAAAAATGATTTTAATACTTTTTAATTAGTTACCTAGTAATTTGATTTTTTAAATTAACCTGAACTTAGTTTATTACATTACCATAACATATTTACTGTTTTGCAACGTTTATAATATAAAACACGTATCTGGTAGGGAACTGGTGAAAAACCAACCAAATTAGCTTGAGGTTATTTCTTTGCTTATATTAGGTAGAAAAGTTTCTATAAGCACACTAATAGTTACTATACTTGTAACTGCTTCGTTTCCAAAATATATATGGTGTGAAAGTTCAAACAAAAAATCAGATAATTCTGAAAAAATATAAATCTGGTGGTATTAAATATTTAAGAAGCGTTGAACTTTTTTAGTTTTTAGATTACCCGAATAATAGCAATTTTTTTCGATTTTAATAAACACATTCAACGGTATTATTATTATTATTTAGTAGAGAATGAATAATAGGTTGAAGATAAAATCTTTCCATTGAAATTTTTGTGTTAGAATTGGAAACTCGCCGATTTCGTTATCTTGTTATCTATCTACCCATAAGCACAAAAAACACAAATAGTGTAATCTTTCGATCATAAACACTTTTGAAAGCTGCTTTCGATTACGCCTAAACATTACACGAGAAATCGATGCACTTTTTAGATTTAGAACAATCTAAATTGTGTATATAGCCTGAAAGAGTAAATTGTGCGAGCGCTTTAACAAGAGAGAGATTAAAAAGTTACTTCAAGCGCGAAATGCTCTGTAAATTTGCTCGTAATTTTAGAATGAACAAATGACATAAAAATCTACTTCAAAAAGATTGTGTTGTTATATAAGAATAATCGAAATAATCACAAAAGGGATCTCCTGTTCACTCGAAGAGATTGGATTCGGTTGAATTGCACAAAAGTTAAAAATTCTCATGCTGTTGATTAACTTTTTTGTGACTCTATTTGAGTTTATGCAGCCCTATACCTATTTATAAGTAATGTACAGGATGGACCAAATTCTAAATTCAAAGGTTTTTTTTTGTAGATAAACCCTAATCACAATAATTACCACACATAAAACAAGGCATTCGAGCATTCTAGTGCTAGTGCTACTTTCAAAGTATGTATTAACCATGTTTAAACCAAAATTCAGTAAGATTTTTTGTTTTTGAATTATGGATACTTTTGACATGCCTACAACTGCGCAAAATCACTAACAATTTATGAATTGTAAATTATGTGCTTACTACAAATCGCTTCAAGAATAATTTTGGAAATTTTTTTGTTTACGATTTTTGGATTTGAACTTTGTGATAGCCTCTGTCACTAACTATAATTCCTATTGTATAACCTTGACTCGCTTTAATTATAATAAATTGATTTTTTAAGTCGAAATAAAAATTGTGACCCCTAAAAACCATTACACATTATTTTTTATAAATTAGTATGTTATTTTTTTTATAGTTTTGTTGCTTTTCAATAATTTGACGATAGCGAATGACGAAATTATTGAAAATTAGACGCAGTAGGAGAATATAGTATACTACACAGCCATATCGATTTCATGAAAACCGAAGTTGAGTGAAAGCAGAGAAAATTTGTTTTCCGTACGGGTAATTTTTTTATCAGTTCTGAACGCAAAAGCGCACTAGAAAAAATATTAATAAAACTAAAAAACATTGAACTTGAAATAATAATGAAAATTCAATAATCTCGAGTTTGTTCGTTTGTTCAATCTAATTATTTGCGCACTTCAATTTTAATTTACATAGATTAAATCGTGCTAATCTGCTTAAATAGTTTGCTATATACAAAGTTGTAATCGTAGTAAAATAATGTGTAAATGACTATAAAATGATCAAAGGTTTTGATAGGGTCAAATAATGGCGACACGAGTGTGTGGAATCTAGACAAAAAAATTAAATATTTAAAGCACTCTGTACCTCTTATGTGTGTTTTCCTTCTCACCCCCCCCCCCTCCCGCCTTAATTTTTTAATCCAACTGATTTCAAAAAGTACATGCCTTAGAAATAAATCGAATGAATATCGAATCGAATAAAGCGAATGAAAAAGTTAATCTTAAAATAAATAAAACAAGTTATTTGTTTATAAATAATTTTAAGATATATTTAAGCATACTGCAGGTTGGTGCAGGTCACGGTTGAACATATTTACAGGGTGGAAAACAAGTAGTACAATTTTTGTTCAAATTTACGTTACATTACTTATTTATTTCCAAATAAATTTTTGAAAACAAGATGATTATCGAAAAAACAGAGTTACAAAAATTAATGTCTAGAGTGTAGAGCATTGCAAGCAAAACTATTGTTTCAAAAATGTAGG
This sequence comes from Malthinus flaveolus, assembly GCA_950108345.1. Lineage (NCBI taxonomy): Eukaryota > Metazoa > Arthropoda > Insecta > Coleoptera > Cantharidae > Malthinus > Malthinus flaveolus. The sequence continues at coordinate 72,708,863 of OX467285.1, forward strand.
GAAAAACAATAAAATAACACTAATTGTTAATTTATAATGAATTACTAAATTGGAAAATCGCACACCTAATGCGTCCACAGACCTCGTGATTTTTTATCGGTAAGCCGTGGCATGCGGTTAATTCGCGACGATTTGTCACAATGACCGATGAAAAACCATGAGGTCTGTGGGCGGCTTAATTATTTATATGGATGTTAAAAACTTGCCTAAGTGAAACCAATAAAACCTACAATAGGCATGGAGATGGTTGATGAGTGTTATGCACCCTCATTTCCAAAAAACAAATTTGCTCAATAGGAAATTTTCACGAATTTGATGCACTATGCACTATATTAAAATGTGAATACATAAATACATTAAAATTAGTACAATACATTTTTACGCCAGTTATCATCAATATATTATTTTGGATCTTGATCGTTAAGGGCGGAGGGGGCAGCTCCCTGAACTAATTATTATTATTAACTATTGGAACCAGAACTACACAAATAAAAAATTGAAAATTTCCAATATTTTCTCTATTACTATCTGCCCATTAGGTATACAGGGTGAGTCCAAAATGGCGGATAAGCTCTCCAGTACGTTGTAGGGGATAATAATTGAAGTAAAGAAAAAATGCTAAAAAAATTCCTAGCCGCTAATTTGTTGAGAAATGAAGAAGTTAAGTTGAGAACTCAACTCCGAATTCTGCCAAATTTTGAAACTTTTCATCATTTCCTCTAGTAATTCACGTGTTTTTTAATTATTAGGCAAAAATAAATGCTCTTATAACATCTTATTATCCTGTAAAATTAATTTTGAATATCGAAATTTCTGTAGGAAGTTGTTAAAAAAAAATATGTGGCAACGATTTTTTGAAACTACCCTTATGATGACTTATGTCACTTATGTTTTTATCTGTCATCGATTATTAACATCCGTACCATGTTGCAAAATCTCAATTTACTTCTTAATATATAGCAAATAGATTTTTTTAATGATTTTTCTTTAGTTCAAATAACCGTCTTCGAAGAGCTTATCCGCCATTTTAGACTCACCCTGTATATAAGAATTAAACTAATTATATGCTTATTATTTAGCATAAATATTTATAAAATACAACATTTTTTAATTAAATATTGTATTTATAGGTATTATTGAGTTAATTTAGGACAACATATTTTATTTGAAAGTTTCCCAATTTTTCTAGTTATTCTTGTCTTATTAGTTATCAATTTGTAATTTTCCATGGCTTACTTTTTATAACAAAATACTATAACAGCTTAGATAAATAGATAGATAATTATTGTTTTCTAAAAGCTGAAATTCTAGCTCAGATTAATAAATTAGGAAAAAATGCCCCATGTGCGTATTAGTATTAAGGTGGGAACAGACTAAACAAACATTGTTGAACAACTGTTAGGCAAGGGTAAGGTGTTGACGAACATAAATGGACTAGAAGTTGACAAATTGTTGGAAACCTACCTAGTTGCTCGGTGTTCGGTCAAGTCTCTGGAGTACTTAGCGTACACACTGGCGATGCATTATTGGCGCACTGTTGAACCGCACTTCCGTATCGCCTCGAGAGCTAACATACTACAACAGATCGTCAACAGCGGCGAAACTGTAATGTGAGAACAGACTAAACAAACATTGTTGAACAACTGTTGGGCAACTTAAGAGTTCGCTCAATGTGTACGTGTTGCTCAACAATTGCGCCGCTGTTGACAATCTGTTGTAGTATGTAGTCGCTCTCGAGGCGGTACTTCAAAGGACGTGTAACCCAAAACAGTGCTCTAGTACTCCAGATACTTGACCGAATACCGAGACTAGGTGGGTCGCTGTTTCCGAACAATTTGTCGACTTCTAGCCCGTTTATGATCGCCAACAGCTTACCAGCAGTTGTTCTACAGTTGTTCAACAGACGCGCTCTAGCGCCTAAGCCGTTTGTTTGAAGAAGAAATATAATATTATATAATTTGTAGAAAATTTGACGTAGTTTAGTTTTATATAGAAACACTTTTCTCAAAAAGTGCTTAGTTTTCGAGTTATAAACGATAAACTAAAAAAAACAATTGTTCTGACTAATTTTGGAATTTTTCTCAAATTGAACGCGCTAGCGCCTAAACCGTTTGTCTGTAGAAAAAACCTAACAGATATAAGTAATTTGTAGAAAATTTGATGTAGTTTAGTTTTATATATGTAGAAACAGTTTTCTAAACAAATGCGTAGTTTTCAAGCTATAAGCGAAAATTCTTGTAGTCATTTGAGTGCGTGTCCTACTGTTACGCGGCCAATATATTATATTGACTATGTATGTGTGTACTTTTCAATAAAAATAATGATCCTATGAAATAATGTCAAGTGGTATAATGTTTGCTAATAGCTCCCAGTCTATATGGGTCATTTGTATGTACAGTGTACGGTATTTTTGTTGCCTAGAAAAAAAAATTTGTAAACTATAGGTGTAGGTATACATTTGTTTTGGTTTCGCGTTATTGAAAACCCTTAAAACGTTTTGTAAAAAAATTTTGTAAAATAGGAATTGCCGAAATTACGAGTTACCAAAGTTTAACAGAGGGACGGATGGTCCCTCAGGTTCGGGATGGTAGTAGAACTTTATTTAAAATTTGGATTTAAGTTCATTTTGATACAATAGCAGAATACCCATTATTCAAGCTTTCCACGTATTTACCAATAACCAATTACACCATCAACAAAGTTAATATTTAAAATACAAGAAAATTCTTTTCTTTCCATCCAAAAATTATATAACTAAAAAGTCCGTGTGGCCGTGTAAGTAAATGTTATGCTATTGATTACTTTAGCTTGTTTGGGAAAATTCGACAGTTTCAGATAATCACTAAATATGTATAGAATTAAGCTGCCGAAAATTTAATTCGTCAAGTTTAATGATACTACATAATGAGTACCTATTTCATTTCTTTATAATTACAATCCACAAAGCGCAAAACCTTTGAACTTCTCACCAATTCTTAAGGAGGTCCTGAAATAGAACTTTTTTCCACTTCCACTTCGGAAAACTTCGTAGCAGTACATTTTCATTAATATTTTAGCTGGATATTAAAAACTCGTTTGACTCGTGTTGACTGTTCTTTTTTTGTACATGTAGGCATAGCAACTAAAATAATTATAAAAAAATTTTTTGACATTGAAGTTCAAAGTTAATTGCAAGGCAATGTAAACCGAGATGTTTAAACTTATACTATTTTTACTCGAACGTTTAAATTTTTACTATAATACGTTCAACGAACGTACATTGTAGGCGCACCTACTCCAAATTGGCGCTAAATTTAAATAGAAATTTGCTATTCGTTCAACGAGATCGATAAGGCTCAAAATTCGTCATTTTTTTCGAGTCCGATGAAGCTGGTCGTTGAACAAACTTTACTACGCGGTTCAGACACTGGACACTGTGGATGTGTTTGTTAAACGTACTATAGCAATAATTTTTAAAGCTCGAGTTAATTAAATATTCTCTCGTACTATTAAAAAAATTAATTTATACGAACTTTAATTATGATTTATAAAGCTATTAATATGTGTTTCTAAATTGATAATTAATATAACGACGTTAATGTACATATACTCGTCATATGTATTAATCCACGGCTTAAATATAGAAGAGCCGTGCTCCGTTTTAGTTAGGTTCAATTTATTTAATGTTTTTCGTTACGGAAAATTTTAATCGGATTTGAATACCTGCAACCCTTTTGAGATTTCGTCGGAGAATTATTTTTATCTATTTCCATCATTGCAAATCTAGATGCCTGGAAAAGTGCCCGTCAAAGCGAAAAATCGCAGAACTTTTTTGTAGATTTTTGCTACTGTACATATCAGCGAATTTTGAAACACACAGCATGGCCCTGCGACATCTCAGTGAGCCGTAAGTCAAAAAGGTATAGTAAATATCAACTTAAAAAAAAAAGTTTCAAATAAAAGTTGTTTATCAAGTAGTTATCTACCACCTTACAGTCATGAACGCGATTTTTTGTTAAAATCAAAAGCACGCCGAATAACACTTGAAAATTTTTTTATGGCAAGGTATGTCGTTATTGTACTCATTCGATAGAGGGCTTTTTTCTCTTTTTTGCGATGTAAGACTTTATTTAGTGCCCTCACATAAGAAAATTTCCGTAAAAACCAAAAAAAGTTTACAACATTTATTTTATTGTTAAGAATAAATAGAATTTTTCACGAAAATTTTCGTATGTGAAAATACTAAAGTTTTAATACATGACTGAAAAGAGAAAAAATGCCTCTATCGAATGAGTATAATAACGACATAGTACCTTGCCATTTAAAAATCTTCAAGTATTATTCGCTGTGCTTTTGTTTTTAACAAAAAATCGAGTTTTAGGCTGCAAGGTGGTAGATAACTACTCGATAAAGAACTTTTATTTGAAACTTTTTCGTAAAAAGTGGATATTTACTGAGCTGTACAATGGTACATTTCATACCTTTTGGACACACGGTATAACGTGTAAATACGATATAATAGTAAATAAAAACGAAATTTGTCATTAAAATTTCAATTAAAAAATTATAACTCATTATTTTTTTGAAATGTGGTATAAAAAACAGAGTAAGGCATAGGTATCTAAAATGAAATTTTGAAAAAACTGTCGATTCGTCGCTGGGTCTCACAGGCCTATTGATGTGCATCTTACGATTAAATGAGAATTACATGTTTTCTTTACATGTTTAACTGCTGAAATACCTTTTAATTCCCAATTATCGTCATATTGTTCCAGTTGTTTCTACAAGAATAAAATTTTTAAAACGAGGATATTACACATGCCAAATTTATTTTGTCTTTTTTTCTATATCGCTCGCGTAGTTACTAAATTCAAACACTTAAAATAAAGAATTTTGTGTCTCTTCTACGTCTCGTGTGCACAGAAGTAACAAATTGTCTCTTATTTTTGAATAAGTTCCTGAAATATTTGCAGACAGAAAATGTTTCAGTACAATTTACTTTGCTCCAGTTGTGTATTGAGTCGGAACATGTCAGAACCTCATTTGGAATAATTTTATTCATGAGAAATTTTAGCATAATATATTATATTTCACCTTCGTATGTGTCTCTAAAGTTGATAGTAAATACTACGTACCTACTATAGCAAACAAATATTTTCTAGAAAATCTAATTTTGAATTGCCGATGACATTGAGGATAAACGAAGAATAGACCAAACTGCGGTTGCCACAAAACTTCCGTTCGTTAATTTTTGTCGTAAAAGTAAAATATAAAGATCACACATGTGTTTTATGTCTATAACCGTCTATAACTAAACTTTGTACTTGGATTCTTGGCTTTTTTTCAGAAATATTATAATAATGTATTTAAACTTTTTAAAACTCTTATAAAATAATTGTGGTCGTGTAATTAATTGGAAATTACTCGATTTAATAAAAGTCTTGAAATGTAGGAAATAAGAACGGATATGGAGGACAATCATTTACCATAATATCCTGCTTTTTTTAAATCATCTTAAAGCAAAAACGAGAATTGTAAAGGTCGGTCAGTTATTATTTCCATTTTTTAAGTCGATTTCCAATTAAATATAATCGAACCTGGACCTTGAAATTTCTTTTTATTGAAAAAAGTTTGTCAATTGCGTGAAATTATAGAAACGTTTGTTATTGTTCAAAAATGTTAGTACAATTAGATATATATATTTGATAAGATGTAAGTCATCAATATGATATGTCACCTATATGATTTTTTAATGTTTGTCTATCACGCACTTATTGATCGATTGTTCTTATTACATAACTTTGTACCTATCTAATTTTTTTACGTAGTATTGCCTATGGTATTGCTAATATTTTATAGGTTGTGCGTATTTCATTATTGAAAGCTAATATTCTGTAAAATTAAAGCACGTACTATTATTGCTATAATATCTAGGTTTGTTAAAATTTTAACAAACTTTGTTAGTGGTTCGTATGTTAATTCCAAAGTTATATATTACCATTATGCTTGCCAAATTACGGTTTTTCAAAGGAAAACTTGACATCAGAATCTTAATGCAACTTAAGTCATAATTCGTCATAATACGACTGATGCGAGACTTGAAAACTGGAGTTGAAAATAATAAATTTGTATTATTATAAATAACATCCTGTATATTTGAAAAGCAACAAAAACTACCAATAGTCAAAACCAGGAGAGGTGACTTATGACTCATGTCAAATAACTACGTAACTTTAAGCACGCTATCCTTGTTTATAAGTTTGTTTTTACTTTGTGGGAAAGCAACAGAATATTTTAATACGTTATTTTAGCATGAGTCATAGGACACCTCTCTTGGTTTTGACTATACTATTATTTATTGAGTACGACTTTCAATGTAGAAAATAGATTATGCCATAATGTCGCTGAACATTGGTTCAAGTCGACAAGTTGCCCTAAAAATTTTATAGTATTAGATAATTAAAAATCTTACCTTCGTGAAGTAGCGGAAATTGAACTTAAAACTTCTTGCATAATGTCCTAAACTGATGCAAAAGATAATTCCAAACGCGAACACGAACACATAACCAAGCCGAGTTGATACGCTTAATTTAAAATTCGAGTCGATACTAATTCGATTATTATTAGGTATTTTGTTAACATTTAAGATATTTATCCCATTTGGTCCGAACGCACACCTGCAAAAATTCTTATCGAAGTGAAACGAATGGGATATGATGATAAAAGACGACTATTTTTGGTTTTATTTATATCAAATAATATTCTCGAATGCGTCAAATTTAGAAAAGAAAATTTCAAATTTTTAATTTCAAATCAAAAATATTATTGGTAAAATCAAAAACTATTTAAAAAATATTCTTTGAACTAAAGCACTTTTATTGAAAAGTGAAAAGACTTGAAACTTTAAAAAAAGGTTATTTCGGGCGCTTCTTACGCCTATTTGGAGCGTGAACTTTTTTTTTTTAAATTCCAGTTTGGTACTCTAAAATGTGCCCTTATCGAACCCTAGTAACCAAAATGAATAGTTTTTGTTAACTACTGCCCTCATTACAGCATTCACGAACTTTTTAAAAACCAAAACTGCCCTGAGGCGGGCGGGTCTGCAAGCTAGAAAGTGAGCAAACTATAATAGTCGGAAAAGGGGCAAGTTAATAAGATGACAATTTCATATGGGGTTAGAAAAAAGTGCAATTAATATTAAATGCAATAGCTAATTAATTTAGATTCTTTAAAAATCAAAGAATCGTGGTAAATGTTCGAATTTGTACAGTAGATGAGATAATTATTGGCCACTATAGATTGTTCGACGAAGGCTTATGTCCGCAATTCCAGTAACGAAATTTTTTAAAACAACAAGTGGAATGCTTTATAATGTTATGCACTCTCGATTATTAATGCCATTCTGTTAAAACTGTAAATGAAAAGAAGAAAGTTACCACTTGCTAGTGCACAATCAATTTTGCTGTGGCTGTACCTATACTTTCGTGTTTTTACCGTTACGTTTATACATCACTTATCTCACTGTTCCTTTCTCTGATTTTGTTCAATTTATATATCACGTACAAATTTTATTCGGCTATACAAACAACTGTCCAACTTTATTTGCACTTTGCCTATAACGTGACAATGAATGCCAAAGTACTGATACTCACATTAGAAGGGGATCTTTATAGGCCAGAAAATTGTAGACGCAATAATTGAATTTCTATAAAATTTTGTAGTACACCTACTACTACTGAATTATATTTTAACCGTATCCCACGTGGGACGTTTTTTTTAAATGAAAGTGAACCTGTGTTTCAGCTTCTAACTTCTAAACGCTATTATAGTTTTCACTAGAAATACTTATGAAATTTATGACTGCGCAAAACAAAATTTTTAAAAGTTTCTGTTTCTTCGGGGATGCAAAATAAATTTTAAATTGCACTTTACGTCTTGTTCAGCAAACAGCAAAACTGTTTGTTGCTCCAAATGTGCGACGTTTAAACCGTGTCAGGATACAATTATGAATCTAGATTTAGTTTACTCCGAAAGTGATAAATGAAGCTTAAAACAAAAATTCTTTAATGGAGGGAATTACCTGTACAGTTTGAGAAAATTAAACCTTCAATGGTTAAGTTAACATCAGGTATGTGAACTATTTGTCCTCACATTAAGTCAAGTGTCAAGTGGTGACAGGAAATTGGGGTCGTGTCATTTTGAGTTGAAAAGTGCAATCTTTGATTTTTGTAAGTAGCAAAATTAATCTTTAATGATGTCGAGAGTCTAGTAAACGCTTGTATGGCGTAGACAAAGTGTGCTTTCCTGCTTTCGAATCTTCTAAATTTGGATTTTTGATATTACGCTCAAATGGTGCCGCTTCAAATGTGCTAAAAACATCAAGTAAATTGAATTCGGTAGTTTCATCAAGCCAAAAAGGCGTGAGATTTACTATTTATAACTAATACAGGGTGATTTCAAATGGCAGATAAGCTCTTACTAGAGGAAATTATGAAAAGTTCTCAACTTAACTTCTTCATTTCTCAACAAATTAGCGACTAAGAATATTTTCTTTATTTTAATAATTATTCTCTACAAGGTACTGAAGAGCTTATTCGCCATTTGGGAATCAGGAATCAGCCTCTATACTAATTTATCCATATCTAAAACGGAAGAAATCCATAAATATAGCATACTACGTTGTTAACTTTATCCTTTAATTTTCACCACAATATTAACTATCTAATAGATTAAGGTTAATTTAGATATTTTGTTTATATAGGATGATCTGGGTAAATGATAAGAGAGTGTTGAAAGTTTAACCTGCCGTGTTTTTCCTGGGGAGAAGTCATGTTTTTGATTTTCCATATTAGAAGAACGATTTACTGTAAAATTCCGCTAATAAAACGCATTCTCCTCTACTGTAAATAATATAAAAGTAAGAAAGCGGTCATTATGAATCAGAAATGCATGATTAATTAATCACTAAACTATTGATTTTATATCGCAGACAACAAGCACTTCATATAGGTATAAATAATTGATTTTTAAGTTACATTCTGTGTAAAAACTCTATAAACTGCTAAACTGCAAGAGGTAACTTTATTAAAGATTGTTGACAGTAACGTCATTCTATGTATATGTCCACATCACCTTTTTGGCACGACCTCTTCCAATTTGGCTCAAGTTTGGTGAATCGTAAATTAAATTTCTAAGAACTGCAGATATAAAATATTTCGACTTGAAAAATTTTTGATTCGTGAAAGAAGTGCGATGAAGTGCATTAAAACGAAAACAAAAAGAGCAATTTATTGAATTACTAGCCCAATTTTAAATCTCAAAGCTGAAAACCACGTTTTCGCGCTTTGAATTAAATCGGTCTGAAGATCGGCAGAAAAAAGAGAAATTAAATATATAAATAAGGGAGATTGCGTCTCTACAGTAGTCCCTGTCGAATTTTCGAAAGGTTATATTTGAAACAGTTAAAGCGCAAAACAGCGTGGTTAAAGCTCAGTTTTATATTGAAACAACATGGGGGTATATAGGCGTGGGCTTGGTTAAAACTCGAAAACTACTCACTTTATGCAAAAAGTTCTTCTGTACAAAAATAAAGTATATTAAATTTCATACAAATTATATCTCTTAAGGTTTATTTCTCGGATGAACGCTTTAGGCGCTAGCGCGCATTAAAGTTAAAAATGAACCCAAACATTTTTTTAGCGCTTATAACTGGAAAACTATGCACTTTTGGAGAAAAGTGTCCTTATACAAGAATAAGGTGCATTCAATTTCCTACAAATTAAGCCTCTTAAATTTTTTTCGTCAAACAAACAGTTGAGGTGGTAGAGCGCGTTGAAGTTTAAGGTATCAAATTAAGTCTCTTAAATTTTTTCGTCAAACAGTTGAGGTGGTAGCGCGTTGAAGCTTAAGGTATATCGGACATACCGTGTCCGGGAGGCAGAATGCCGAAATGCAGACTGAAAGAATATTGCAAATGAGTAATAAAACCGACCGTCTGCCTCTTAAAAGTAGCATTAACTTGGGGATGGCTCGAGAAGGGTGATGGGTTTTTGCTCTTTTTTCAGTTTTCCGCTTATAACTTGAAAACTACACACTTTTTTAGAAAAGTTATTCTATATAAAAGTAAACTAGATGAAATTTCCTACAAATTAGATCAGAAAAGTTTTTTCCTCAGACGAACGGCTTAAGCACTACAGTGCGTTAAAGTTTGACAAAAATTTATACGAAAAAATTGCATTTTTTGTGTTTTATTTAAAGTATCTGTGGTGCCCCATACTGTATTTATCTGCCCTACTGTATGTACCATAAGACAGATTGCTACAAATTTCACTTTGTAATAATAAAAATACAGTTTGTTTATAAAGTTTGATATAAATGATCAAAATACCAGAAAGCTCAAAAGATGCGTATAAAAAAATCGTATCAATGTGCCCCAACGCAGTGACTTGGTAATTTTAATTCGATATGTTTTATCAATACTCAAAAATTGATGAAACAATTCCGGGGTGGGGTTTATCATTCATCTGGGCATATTAGTTTACCACGATTATCTATATAAAGCAAGAGGATCTCAAGTTGGCGAGAAATGCAGCAATTATGGCAAAAGGAAAGTTACGGGGGGTTTTCTAAAAAAGACAAATTTAATTTAAAAAAACGACGTTCATCTAATTGCCGAGAGTAGTCCCATAATATATCTACGTTATTCTTAGTTGCTTGGTTCATAAATAATTTTGCTATTTTTATCTGCTTTCACTAACGGGGTGACATTTAAACCTTGACTGAATTACGACAAAAATTAAAAGTGGATTCTGGACTCTATACTTAAGAATTTGATAGTGCTTCAATTATAATTTAAATTATGTATAGATTGTTTTGTTAAATGCGAATTTCCTAGTTTTATTAAACGATATTTAATTATGGACCGCATCGAGCACTTCAGATAATTAGATAAGGAAACTTATTACATTACTTATTATTTATAAATAAATCATTCAAGTTATATAAAAAGTTGTAATTATACAACTTGTCGTTATAGATTAAAATAGGTCGTTAGCGTTTTTAATACTTTTATCAATTATTCTTAAGCAATTAACATTTTTACTTTCAATCGAATCGTTAATGATTTTTTTCAATTTCGAATTTTATAATTAAAGTTTGAAGGTTAACGGAATTTTTCAATTTTCAATTTATGATGTAATGGAAAATTATTTTATCTTTCAGAAGAATATAGAAACCCACTTTATGGTTAATAAAAATAGTTGTATTAAATATACCTACTACCATAATCTTCAATGCTTTTTCAAGACCAATATCTGCTGTGTAAAAGCTTGACATTGCTCGTAAGAAGATTCCATTCTTCAGGAGTACACACTTCCTTCTTAGGGCTCTCAGCGAGCTTAACAACAAACCTGTGTTTGTACAATAATTAATGAGAGCGTATTTTTTATATTTTGGTTTTCTATTAGTCACTGCTCTCTAGCGGTTTGGAATACACTGTTGCAGGTTGCAGGACTATAATATATTATATGTGAAAACAACAAAATTTATGAGTCCACCACCGCTAATGTTTTTCTCAATATTTTGGTTTTATTACCCACCGATTTTAATTAGATGTGTAGATTAAAGATACCGATGATAACGATAACGAACATGACTAGAGAAACTTAAAAATGATTAATCATTTAACTCGTTCAGGCATTCAGGTGCAATAACGAATAATTATTAAAACGATTATCAAACGAATAAACACGTTCGCGCAACCCGATTTTTCCATTTTTCAAATATAAATTTATAATAATTTTTCCGTTATCTTAATTTGTTTGTCATCTCATTTTTTATTAATATTATTTAATTAATTAATTGTATAATAATTATATTGTTGTGTCTTTTGTCTGTTGCTTACTGTAAGTGACTTCAACCCAACTGTGATAACTGATAAGCACCGCAAAAAAGTCAGAGTTCATCTCGAGTCTAGAGGTACTTATTTAAACGAGTTTCTTGAAAATCTTTCTTTATGTGGTGAACAACGTCGCATTCGTATCCACACATTTAACGTTGATCGTTTTGTTTCAGAACACTAAAAAGTTAAAACGCACCTTTCGAATTCAAAATGATCAGCGGCAATTCTAATAACATTGTACACAAAGATGTTGTCATCATAGGTAAGTAATTTTCTAATTGAAAACTAACCAAATTTTAACGTTCAATTTTAATTAAGGCAACGGTCCAAGTGGAATTGCATTATCGTACATGTTATCCGGAAACATTCCTTATCTGACTTCAAGCAACCATCCAGACGAAATGTTATCTGCAAGACTTCACACGGTCAAAACCAACAACTTAATTAAGGAAGAATTAGACTTTTTAGCCGCTGGTATAGAAGGACGCACTACAAATCCAATATCACTCCTTTTAGACTCTCTGGCGCATCCATTCGCCGATATTGGACTCGAATTGGATCCTCTTATCGAGTGGAGAAAGGACGGTACCGAAGTACGTTTCATTTTCTAAAACACTCCTCGAGCGTAATTTGTAATTAACACTTTCATTTTAGATCGACCACGTCGTACTTGGTAATGGTCCGCCCGGAGGATCGTGGCACAAGATGGATCCGTGCATATTAACGCTATCTTTAGGCTCGTGGATGGCACTACCGGGATTGCCGTACACTGCTAGAGATGGTTCAGAAAAACGCGCTTCGGCTGGAAACGTTGCTCAATATTACGTTCAATACGTAAATGAAATGAATTTAACGAAATACTTCAAAAACGATTCTTGTGTTTTAAAAATACGGCAACTAAATGACTACCCTTCTGAAATAGACGACGGCTGTGTTATGGAAGAAGATGCGGACTTAATTGAAGAGATGTGCTACGAAAGAAAAAGCGAGCACGTCCTTAACAAATGGGTAGAACGATTGTACGAAGACGAATGTGAGAGAACTACAAACATATGTACGACGCCAGAAACGGAAAATAAGAAAAGATGGGGGTGTCCTCTATCACGCGCGCTGGATTATATTAAATCAACAGCTAACATCAAACAATGCAAACGAAGACGCGACGACGACTTGGTAGAAAACGAGTTGAGCCCCGATCGAAAAATTAGGGAAGTTTTGATGAAGTCAATCAGTGTCGATGGTGAACATAGCCATAGGTTAATAAGTGCGCCGCCGTACCTTTGTAGACCCCAAATTTCAAAAAATATCCTATCGAGTGCTATTTCTTGTCACGGTAGATCGATAAGTTTGTCCTGTGATTTTGATCGTTTTAAAAATTCATGTGATAGTCTTTGTAGTAGGTCTTTTAGCGAACAAAGTAGTATTATTAATCCAATTAGAAATTCGTATAGTTTAGATTTTAATAGTTCTATTACGAGAGTGCCTCAAGCTTTAAATAATTGTGATAACAGAAGATATGGTTCGTTTAGACTGAAAGGAAACTGTGATCCTTCTACTTCGTCTTTTTCGAAACGCAATAAATTACGAAATAATAGAATCAAATGGTTAATCGAAGCGTACGATACAGTTACGGGAGAACGTGTTACGTACTTGTGCAACAATTTAGTTTTAGCTAGTGGTGCTAGTGACCTACCTAATAGACTCGCCATTACTATTAATAGAAAAGATCCTAGTTGGTTGGTTCACGATGTTAGAAGTTTGGAATTAAAACTCGACAATTATATGAAGAATAATCCGGTACAGCCCGATCCTGTACTTATAATTGGAGCCGGATTAAGTGCGGCAGATGCTATTATTGCGACTAGGTGTAGAAATATTCCGGTGTTACACTTGTTCAGGAGCAAAACTTCCGATTTTGGAAAACAGTTACCAGAAAATATGTATCCAGAATACCACAAGGTAAACTAAATTTTATGTTTTGTACCACGAGTTATAGATAGGGGAATTCTGGCAGCTGGCTGAATTTTGGCACAGACGCGCTCAGTTGTTCGCGTAGTTTAAATACTAAAAGCTTCGATTTTTATTTATATCTCATGAAGGGTGGCTCTTACGCACATACAAGTATGTTTTTTTGGCAAACTGGTTTTTAATTTAATTTACTGCAAAAGACCATTAGTAATTTTATTAGCAGTCCACTGTCCATCTCGAAATCTGGGAGAGTTTAATCCACTTTTAAGATAGTTCCAAAAATCAGACACTCGTAAAGAGCACAGCATCAACACGGAAAGTTGAAATGTGTCGAAAACAGAATACAGTTGGGTCTGGTTATAACGAGCTATGCTTATAGCGAGATCTCGGTTTTAGCGAGTAATTTCTCATGACACGAAATATTTACCATTTAACTTAATACATTTTGAGCTCTGATCCAACGAGCTCGGATATAACATGCAGGTCTGTTATAACGAGCATATTTACCTTGCCAAACATGGTCGAACTGCGGAATAACTTCACTTATATAATAAGCAATTTCTAATACTTGAAAAACGTTCTTAACTAGTGCCATTACTTCCTTCCTTGTGGAAGATTTGATAATTCATTAGACGGTTAACTTCTCAAATAAAGCATGATAATGATAACAAACTTATTGTAGCTTGCCGTGTAACTCCTCGTAAGCGATTTTAAACGTATTATCACATACATTTGTCATTGGTCATTGTCTCTTGTTGCTTAGTGTTACTCCCCTAATCAAGCCTAAACACAGTAGATAATAATTAATAAATTGGTTATAACCAAGACCTTTTACAACGAGTGGTCGGATATTTCAAGCACATTTTGTTGGCACTATCGTGCTCGCTATAACTGGACCCGACTGTAGATCCATACCGTGCGTACCAAATGCTCACTACTTGTCACTTTAATGCAATGTAGATTTATAGGACACTTTTCTTCAAGAGTTTCTTCAAGTTTCATAATTTTCTTAAAAGTGGATTAAGCGAATAGTATCTTAAAAGATAAAAAAGACATTAGGGGTCATCATGATTCGATTTAGATCCGTCCGGTAGCTATATCCATTAATTCCATCAATATCCATCATCATTGACTGAAATATTGTTTAAACAACCAATTATATTTTTAGGTGCACCAAATGATGCAAGATGGCGGCTCTACTTATCCATTATACGAGGCATTACCAGAATACACAATTACCGAATTCAACGAAAATGAAAAAACAGTAAAATTGACGAAAAATGGCAAAGAACTTAAATTTAACGTTTCATTTGCCGCAGTTTTAATTGGCGCTAGACCCGATTTAAGTTTCTTGCCTCAAAATTTTAATTTGGGATTAAAAAAAGATTTGCCGGTCGATAATAAAACTAATAATATAGACGTTAATAAATTGAATCATTCTGTTAACGGATTTGAAGGTTTATATGCTATGGGTCCATTAGTAGGTGATAATTTTGTTCGTTTTATACCAGGAGGTGCTTTAGCTATATTATCAGATTTATACAAAGAGTACGATCTTTAAGGTTTTATAATTATTTCATTAATAAATTTTTAGATGTAGATTTGCTTTATTTTTTTAAATTTTTGATTTAATTGAGAAGTGTGTTATATTGTGTATAACACCGAATCGTTGTGAATTATTTTTTAAATGTATAAATTGAGGGCTTCGTTTTGGTACTTGCTACTACTAGTGATATTAGACACGATTTATAATTCTAGTGCAGAGCTATTTTAATTAACGAAACAACTTACTAACACAAATCCTATTTACTTGTATATTGTTGTTTAGACAAAGAAATATGTAAATATGTATTGTATACCTATGTAATTCACGATTTTTATATTTATTTTTTTATAGAACTTTATACATGGATATTCTTATCTATATAGCGTTATTATAATCACTAATCACATACTTTAAGCTACATACATCGAGTATTAAGAAACTTAAAAGTATTAAGCTAGACTAGGGCTCCAATCAACTCATAATAATATGAAAGATTCTGATATCAATTATTACTATTTAACTAGTAACATTTTCAATTTTATTAACAAAACGTCGGCTACCTGAGCTCATTCTCGAAGCCATTTAAATAATATAAAAAAAATTAACAAAACGTGGTTTAAGCCAAACTGACTGTTCAAAAAAGAGTAATGAAAGCTCTACAATAACTAGAGGACTTGTTTCCAGCCAACTTAATGATAAAACAAAACAAGTGAAGTACTGAACCCTCTGTGAAGTTTTTAAAACTCGACAAATACCTAAATGTGATGTGTACGACAGATAAACAATTAATTCCTTCCTACGCGGTCAGTTTTGTTTAAATCGGTAATAACCGTCGAGTGGGAAAGCTGAATGATCCTTGTGGGAAAGGGGAAACCTGCGTTTAAATGTAAAAAGTGTGCATTTTTATATATCGGCGACGATACTTTTCCGTAACAGTAAATAAATTTTGCCCGGTCTGAGGCGTTAGGAAAGTAAAAATACACTAGAACGAAGTCACAATCAAAATAAGTAAAATTATGTGCAAAAGGCTCTTGCTCTCCTAATCTATGAATTGCAGCATGGACCATTATATTTTTCTTTCATTCGGTTGTATGTACACCTGCTGAGCTCAAAAGTTCTGCTACCTTGACGTATTAGGCTTTTAAAGAGTGGTTTCTGTCTTTAACTCACTACATTTCTTCCAATCGTGTAAGTCGCTGAAATTCTTATGATATGAAGTCTTCGTATATCAACATATTTTGATGACACTTTGTCAAAGTCAGAAAATATTTTTCAATCGTATCCAGTACCTAGTTTTGGTCTGTAAAGTTTTAAGCGTTTCTTGTTTTCATTCTAAAACACAGTTGCGATCTACCAACGAGAAAATGTAATTGATGCACGTTTCGTTGTTTTTGACGTTGTGCTTATGTGCTGACGCAGTTTATTTAAGGAAAAATTTGAACTGAGACTATTCAGAGTCCTTATAATTTCCTCGCACCACCATCGACAAACTTGGGTCGTAAGTTGCAAACTAATAACAGTCGCTCAGGCACTTGGCTCTATTAGAGCCTGTGGAGGTGTGGACAACTGGACATATAGGGAGCACCAATTCAAACAATGAAAAAGTAAAATAACAGCTTTGCCAAAAAGGTTGCCCTAGTACAAAAAATTCAACTTAGGTCATTTAGCTTTTCTACTGTACGGTTAACAAGTCCATGCCAATATTGAAAACATTTTTAAATGAAGATATTAAGTCACTTGTGGCTTACTATGACAATAATGTTAAATTTGACTGCTTAACATATCTTATGCATCCTTTATACTAAAAATGTATTAGGTTGGAGACCCATTATGTAAATTATACAAAATATTTATGGAATTTTTAGGTATTTTGACGTCAATATAGGCACTTAAGTGTATTGACATCGAAATATTTAAATGACTTATTTTTAAAAACGATACACGTTAGTCATTAGTCATTAGTTAAGAACTAAAAGGCAAATTCTAGTGGAAAGAATACTAACACTTGTGAGCTTTTAGAATTAAACTTACAATATCTATTTTGTACCCTTATTTAGGATGCCTTTAGAGCTTAGAGTATTAGCGTTAAGAGAAATTATACACTTTCAATATTTAATCTTGAAAGCACCTATTTGCTAAGATTTGCAATGTGGAATTGGAAGCTAATAGAATTAATATCATTTCCTTTACTTACCAATATTAATTCTATTTTCCCAAGTTTTAACTGTAAACAATCAAACTTGGCATCGATAACCGAGTACACTTTCAATGCGAGCGAATAAGCAACAGAAAAATATCTAACAACAAAAATAAGAGCCTATTATGTACAACCATTCTTTAGCCTTCTTTAAATGAAATTTCCAAAATATGTACTTCTTCACTCGAGTGAACTCGGAAGAATAAGTCAAAAATCAAAAATCATCTTGGAAGCAGCTACACAATTTTATCGTATGAGCTTAGACGATGAGTCGAATGAAGAAAAGCTTAATGATAGTTATAATTATTGTTAATATTCTTAAAAAATGTGTTATCAGTTATCAATTAAAATCTTTTTCTCTGTAATCAAGTGGAATTGGCAATCAATTTGAAGAATAATTAAAATGTCATTTTCTGGTTCGTTGAATTACTTGCATGGGTCACTTATAACATGAAATATGATAATCAAAAGCAATCCCAGTAATATACTAATTCATTTTTAATAGTTACTCAAAAATTATAAAGAAATTAGAATTCTTGTTGTATCAATGAAGATTTATCCACTTTTATAGAAATAATTTATAAATGAAGTTGTACTCTTGTTACACAGGTCCAATAATTCTTTATAAAATCTTATAATTGAGTAGTCTAAAATTTATAATTAATAGAGTTATAATTAACATATAAAATAACAGTTAAGTAAATTTTGATCTGATAACATTTAATTAAGTTTAAACTTGTTACAATTATTAGAAATCAAATAACTGTTTATATTTTATTGTTGTTAAGGTAGATAGATTATTATTATATTGGGAAAAAATTCATATTTACCTAAATTAAACTTTTGTCTGAGCATAGTTATTTGTTAAAAAAAGTGATCAAAAGTTTATTTTGAATAAAACCTAAAAGTTTAAGTCCTAAATTATTGTTATATTTTTTGTACAAGATTGAATTACTAAATAAAATTATTTTGTTACAAAACTGCGTTTCGATTTACGACGGAGGGATCTTGTAAATATTAATATGCCTATATAGTAGCCCAGTCAAATAAGGTAAACTGAAGGGCAAAAATCTAAGAATTGTTCGTTAGAACCTGTGCTATAACATACTAAAAGTCCTGGATGGGGGGGGGGGGGGGGGGCAAAGGTAGGGAGAGCTGTTTAAAGGTGACTTTTCCTCGTTTTTGCAAATAACTCGCCTCCTATAAATAGATCGTACGTTGATGAAGGTTATTAATATGAAAGTTATAGAAAACATTATTAGCTACAAGATTGGTTATATGCATCTTTTCCATAAATTTAACCATTTTTTAGATATGAGCCTCATTCAGGACTGCCTAGTTCCCTACCACCGAATTTACCTAGTAATGAGTCCAAAGCCAAACGTTTCGTGCTAAATAAGTTGCATAACGTATGCGCCTTCTCACAGTACCTGCAGATGCAGACGAGACAAACTTTACCCACCGTTTTAAATGTTTTCAAACAACTTGTTCAATTGAGCTTTCAAATTTTCTCATAAAGTTTTCTCTTAAGAAGAGCTTTCAACTAAGGAGCATGTCGGTGGTACCCTCATCTCCGAATTTTTGGTAGTAAATTGGCATTGGTGAATTCGTTTGTGCTTTAAATCTCGTCGTTTGTGCTCAATTCCTTCCGTAGATATTTAAAAAAAAACGCTCTGGGGATGCTGTAGACATGACAGCGCAAATGAAGAGACTTAAAGCACAAACGCAGCATAACAAATGAATCATGTTTGAAATTAATCGGTCTGGGGGGCATTTCTACAACACCCCCACAATGTTTTTAAACATCTCCGGAAGAGGGTGGGCACAAACGACAGGACTTCGAGCACAAACGAATGAATCAGGTTTGAAATCAATCGACCGGAGGGGGGTCATGTCTTAAGCATCCCCACAACGTTTTTTTAAATATCTCCTACTTCCTAATCAAGTATTGACACTATTCAAATTTATTTCTAGAGCTATAAACAAAACACCAGTAAAAATCGATTACCAAAATTGGCACGAAGCTCAAAAACATGTGGTGCCTCATAAAGAATTTAAATTTATAACTCACGGGTGGATGTCCGCTTGTTGCGACTTTGAGCTTCAGGGACTCAAAAATGCCTACTTAAAAGATAGAGATATTAATGTAATCTTCGTCGACTGGAGTAAAGTTGCCGATACGATTAATTACCCGCTTCCGGTAGTATTAACAAAACACATAGGCGAACAGTACGGCAAGTTTGTCACTCATTTGGTACAACCGACGGAACTTAACGCACAAACAATCACAAACGAATCCACCAATTCACCAGCAAAAATTCGGAGTTGGAGGTGCCACCGACATGCAGTCCATCTAAGACTCTCAGGTTGATCGTCTCCTGACTCCTGAGCTCTCGTGGTATGCGATTCTGAGATACTGAGATGACGAATATGACAAACTATTATAGATTCTGAACTAAAATTACAATGTCAAAAGTTTCGTTTCTTACTTCCAATAGTTTTCGAAATATTTTTCTGGGGTTGAACTTTAGGGACACCCAGTATTTTGATGTTGATTGTCTACTAGTATCTTTTTATAAATATCTGGTGCCTTATACTTAAAAAAATAAAAAGTGAAACAAATACTTATGTCTAGATTCTAGATACAGAATCGTCTTTTTGTTGGTGCAGTAATTAACAGTTAAGCGTTTTTTTGTTGGCTTATAAGACGTCTTTATGCTTAAAAAGAAAAGAGATTTTCCCTATCTTGGAAAATCTTTATGTTTTTATTACGAAAAGTAGTGATTTCACTTTATTTTGTTTTGCTCGAATGACTCATCGCTTAAGTTTAATTAAAATTTTATTACGTCCCTGTTAACCTACCCTTTTGCGTGAACGTTATAAAACGCATACTTACATCTATTTTACATAACACGCAGTTTTTTTACTACCCTTAAAAATTTCGGCTCGAAAATGTGAGTCATAGGTTTTTATCATTGATCGCTTTGAAATACTTTCTCTGATGCGTGGCGCAATAGCACATAAACACTTTTTAGCTTAAAAATGATAAAAAATTGCTATGGCTTAATTAATTAATTAAATCACCTCATGTTACCGTGAGGAGTAGGATACAAAGCTGTAATTAACAACAGTCCAGTTTGGTACACATAACTGCTTTAAGCTCAGGAGCGAAGATTTATGATAATACACAGCCCAGTCCAGAACTAAGTTTTGCACTCGGCTTGATCGCTTGTATCCATCGGATAAATCTGGAACAGCTTTACCAAAGTTTTTAAATTGTAGTATTTATAGCGACTGATAGTGTCCCCAAAACAATTTCAAACTGTTGGTGGAACGTTGAGAAGTCTATGTGACTGAGACTGTCTGTGAGAGTCTCTCAAAGCCCTTTCAACGGCCCCGAACCTGTTCTTGGGACCCCTTACAACTTCGTCAAAAGGGCTCAGAAAGCACTAGAGACTAGAGGCTCAGACACGGCTCTTTATAAATGAATCAATGCCTAAAAGAGACATAGGCACATAGAGTGCGTTTAGAGGACAAATATGCTTAAAGTAAGCGGTCAATTATGCTGAGTATATTAACATTTAGCGGTTTATAATCCGCTAAGCTGTATGGTAACAGTTAGCACAACAGCATAATTGACCGCTTACTTGAAGCAGATTTGTCCGCTAAACGCACCCATAGTTACTATAGTTTGAGTAGTACACATCTTATGACGGTAATAGACCTACTGACGGAGTCGCTGTCCTCTCCACAAAATCATACATACTAAGGCGTCCAAGAAGACCAAGAAGATTTGTAGAAGCTGTGCGGAAGAGCAGGAATCTTCCCAACATATTTTAGACAGATGCCTAGTTGTTCAGCCATTACGGTACTCAGGCTAACTACCCTAGACTATGATTTTCAAGACGACAGGATTGCGGATAGGCCCATAACAAAACCGAGAGCTACAAAGGGCCATTTGATGGCCTAAGTGCAAGGAACCTGTCTAAGGAAAACCCGGAAAAAACACTAGGTTTTCAGAAAAATAAAAGAAAAATACAGCAACGTAAATAAAAATTAGCAATACTTCTTTCAAGAAGCTTAATTCTTAGCTCCTTAGGTAGCTAGAAGGTAGTAGAAAATGTTCAGTAAAACACATTACGTTATCACGTTATCAGTTTAGCAACGATTGTCATTTTCAAGCAGAAAATGTTTATGCTAGTTCACCACCTTCAAATGTTTAGATGTTTATAGTCTTTCTAGGTTAGTTTAGTTGTTACAGTAATTTGTTAATCCGAAGTTTACAAACAGATAATATAGCATTGAAAAAGTGCTAATATGACAAATAAACAAAATATAATAGAAAAATATACGGTAATGAGAGTAAACAGTTAATACATAACATATAACATCTACCCTAATAGCAACTAAGGGAATAGAAAGACAGTACAGATCGGGCTTGCGAACAGTTTCCTATCTATAGTGTACGATATTTGTCCTGTGTGCGGTAAAATGATCAGTTCAAGTTTTAAACAAAATCTTTTCAAATTAACTTTACCAACGTTAACATCGAATTTGAAGATTTTAAAAAGGTTCTTTTGGATGCCACATGTCTGACCTCTCCTTTAATAATTATTCATTAATATTTACAGAAAATATTCCACACCAATGGTAAATCCTCACACTTATAAAACAATATTTACTGAAGAAGAAGTGAAGGCATACCATTCGGTGTTTCCGTCAGTGATAGAAACTATTAGAAAACAAGCAGTTGGGTTACCTGAAGTTTCTAACAAATTCGAGAAAACTGTAAATAGTATTCTACCACATCCCATGTTAATAGAAGGAATGAAAGTGCCGAGCATCTACGGAGCTCTCGTTCCTCCAGAAAAGAGAACACCCGATAAAGTATTTTTGGCCAACATTCTTGGATGGTGCGTAGATTTGGTGAGCATTTCTTAATATTATGAGAACTTATTATAGAGTTGTTACTGATTTCTACAGCTTTGCTCTTCGTGGCAAATAAACGACGATATCTTTGATGGATCAGATATGCGTTGGGATTATCCTTGCTTGTATAAGCAGAGCGATATTAATTTTCAATGCATAAACTATGCAATTATTTTAGAAAATTTACCTTACGCCATTCTAAAAGAATTTTGTTCCAATTACTCTTGGTACAATTCGGCCATAAATTTAATGCACGACGTTTGTATTAAAGTAGCTTACGGACAAATTGTAACCGACATGCGCAAAATTAATAACAAACCAAGTTTAGAAGTCTATACTCGCAAAACTTTCAACAGTTATATGGACTATCGTGCAATATATCCTGCATATGTTTTACCGACAATGTTAGCTACTTATTTTTCTGAAAATTACGACAACGACTTACCTAAAAAAGCCGAAAAAGTCTTTTCGGAGTTGGGAAAATTTATGGCAATTCAGGTTGGTAATAAATTATAAAAAGTCGCAATTTCACCACAATTTGCCAATTTAGGATGATATGGTTGATGATGAAGAATCAAGAAGGAGTCCGTCTGTAGGAAACGATATAAGTAGTGGAATGATGACCTGGTTAATTGTTAATGCGTTGGAAATTGCATCGCCTAATCAAAAAAGATTGCTCTATCGACATTATGGCGAAGCGAATCCTGAAAGTGTTTCCATTGTACATGATTTGTACGACGAGCTCGATATGTATAGTGCGTATCAAAGGTTTAAAAGTCGAAGCTTTGAATACGTCTGCGAGACCAACAAAAATTTGAATATAAATGAAGCGCACAGACGATGCCTTTACAGGCTAATTGAAATCTTATACGAGAGGCCTTGTCTCGAGTAAGTATAATATTATACAGGGTGTTACAAAAGTAACGCCCGTCCACTTAGGGATGAATTCAGGAAGATAAAATAAACTAATAAACCGATAATAAAGAGTGACAAAACTTACAGAGTTATTGGCCAACAAAATATTAAATGTTCCATTACATGTTCAAATAAACCGCCTTCCACTTCAATGCATTTTCGTACGCGGTTCAACAGATAAGCACTTACCCCCCCCCCCCCCCCTTCTCTCTCTCTCTCTCTAACATTTCCTCGTTTATTAAAACTACATGTGCACGAATACGGTCAATCACATTTGCCTGTACAACAACTGATTGTAGAACAACTTTTTTGTTGAGATATCCACAGAAAAAGAAATCTAACGGATTAAGGTCGGGTGATCTGGGTGGCCAAGTTATTGGCTCACCCCTTCCAATCCATCAGCCAGGGAAGTTTGTATTTAGCCAATTAACCATACATTTGAATACTTTTGTTGGTCAATAACTGTAAGGAAGGACAATCTGAAGTTTTGTCACTCTTTATTATCGGTTTAGTTAATCTTCCTGAATCTATCCCAAGTGAACGGGCGTTACTTTTGTAACGCCCTGTATAACTTGCAATATTATTAAGTGACAATAAGTAATTATTACAAAACTAAAATAGATTAGTGTTAAAAAGGAATGTTGTTAATTACATAAAATATTACTATCGGATATCTCATACGTTTTGGGGTTTTATCTTGGAGTTTGGAGGGAAGCAATAGATGGTCAACAAAACGGAGTCCTTGCCTTAGGACTCCGTTCGACCGAGAAATAGATAGTAGGATGAATGCGACTATTTGCGATAATTTAACTTCTGCTTCTGAAGAAGTGGTATTTCAAGTTCAAAAAGGTCGTATCGTCAGCAAAAAATAAAAATTATGATTTTGATATGCTCAGTTAGTGATAGTCATTGATACATAAAAACCTAAAGGACTAATGAAACATTTTCTCGGATAACTTATATAATATACCACCAACCCTGACTCTCTTTTCGGCTTACCCCCCAGTGCGTCCAAGTTTGATAATCTGTATTATCGAATGTGAATTGCAAAAACGAATTCTACTCTAATTTTCGAACTGCAGTTTGACCAGCATTCATCCACTACCCGAAGATATCAAGCCACTCCCTTAGATATCTCATGTCATGACGTCATGACTGTATGTAAAAAAGACAAAATATGAAAAATTTACAAACTTTTGTATACTTATATCTCGGACATCAGTTGGTCTACAGAGACTGCTCTATTCTCAAGATCTATCAAATTTAATCTACTTTAAAAAGGTATTCCTGGTCTTTGCCAAAATTTGGTGTTTAAGGGTTAAAATTGTCCAAAATTGAAGACAGGTACAAAAATCCGAAAAACTTGGATTAGACCTTCATTATACGAAGTGATTCAGATTTATAGACGGAAACTTCAGTATCGTGTTGACTAATTTAATAAATAAAGTTCTAAAGATACACTAATATCCAGAAATGCTTCATTTTCGAGATATAAGATGTTAAACTATCAATTAAAAAAATTTAAAAACCAAATCTAATCAAATTGACGTCACCAAACTTGCATGTACAGAAAAGCTGAGCCCGCTTTTGTTCCTGGTATGCATAAATTCCTTACTTACCATTGACTTTTGCGAAAAAGTGGTCACTTTCATGGATGACACCAACTTTGTCTACTTTGGAAACCCACAGATGCTTATAGAGTCGCATATTATGATAGATCTACGACTGATTCACAACTGGCCCGATTGCCATCAAATGGTTCTTAGCGATAAAACAGCGAGGCTGTTCAATACAATTCGTTATCTTACGTCGACCTGTGGTGATTCGGTGTGTTCGTCGGACTGCATTCTGATTGATGAGGCTGAATCTTTCAAGCCCAGTAACTGAGAAAATGTATCAGCAAATTTTACATATTACGTGACCTCTGTAGATTTGAAGATCTTCAAAATAATTATTTTGCACTGGTCTTCTCGCGACTTTACTATGGCTTGGTGTGCAGGCGCGGTGTCTATACAGTGTGTCCGGAGATAGGTGGAACACGGGCGATCTCGCTTATTAGCGATTTTATCAAAAAATGTTACTCTTTGTAAAAGTTTTTGCTTGTTCCAAAATTAATAGTCACAATTTCATTTTTGCAGATTTTTGTACAGGGTGGTTTTTATTAGCGTTTCTCTAAAATTATACACTAGTAAACTAAAAAAATTTTGAAAAGAAAAATCAAAAATTCATAACAAAAAATTATTCGTACGCTCATGTTTTATTAAAATATAAAATTTGAAAACGATGTGGTACTTTTAATATTTTTAAACGATTTCAACATTTTTTTATTAACAAATTCATAAAATTTTTTTATTAGAGATCAAAACAAACAAATAAATAATAATTACTACTCAATATGAGTGCTCCTTACATTCATACATCCTTACAATTTCTTGGCGAAATTCAAAATACGCAGCTTGAAACATCGTTACATCGAAATTTTTGAAAATATGAAAAGTGCCGTATCGGTTTCAAATTTTATATCTGAATAAGAAATCGGCGTAGGAATAATTTTTTGTTATGACTTTTTTATTTTCCTCTTAAAATAAGAGTAGTTTACTGATGTATAATTTTAGAGAAACGCTAATAAAGACCACCCTGTATAAAAATCGACAGAAATGAAACTGTGAATATTAATTTTGAAACAAGCAAAAACTTTTACAAAGAATAGCATTTTTTGATAAAATCACTAATAAGCGAGATCGGCCGTGTTCCACCTATCCCCGGACACACTGTATATTTATATCTTCAAATTATTGGTAACGGCACATAAACACATAATGACATAATCAGAGTCATGTTCAAAAAACCGCAATCAGCTCATTCATTACCAATTTTTAGAGATGCAGGCATCCTTCCGCTACGTTACTGGTATGTGTATACGTTTCTTAAAATTTTTTTACGAGCGAAGTAGTCACTCATCAGTGAATCTGTACGTGGTTCCATTTCCAAGAATAGAACAGTTCCGCAGATATTTTCTCTATACACAACCCTTCATTTTTTAAAGCTCTACCACATACTTGCAAGTCGAACATAAACCTAGCCCATCCCACGGCAAGTATTAAGGCTCGTGTCCACTAGCAAGCAACTTGTGATAGATTTTTCAGACACTGCTTGCGTAGCCGTGTACACACAATTTACGTTTTTATCGAATTTACTCTACACAAATTACTATAGCAAGTAGCTTTTGTGGTTTCAAGTGTACACGTCTTTATTGAAATATCTCCGGCTATAGAAAGAAGCAGGTAGTATACCTACCATAAAACTCATCGATTTACAAAGAGCTTTGGAAATTATCTTTTAAATTTTGGGAATACATTTATTTAATCCCCTACAATCCATTTGCACACAAATTTTGTATAGGTATTTACTAAGATTTACTAAGTATAATTAATTTTTTTTACTTTTTACTTTTACTTTTACTAAGTATAAATAAAAAAAATAAAGAATAATTTACTAAGAATTACCAAATTCAAATTTGAAAATAAAGTTGAAGTCAAATTGGAATGAGTTTTAGTTGTGTTGCATATTTCGTATCATATACGAATCAACTACAGCTTCTAAGTGATTTTTGGTTTTTATGTGCTACTTTTCTTTAAAACAAACCAGTCTTTATCAAGACCATACAGTGTATATTTACTTTTGAGCAGTAAGTTAAAAATCTTTTTATTTTTTAAATCATAACCGTGCATTTCCACTACGTATATTATTTGTTTCTACACATCGTGTAAAAAAAGAAACGCACGGTGAAAATTTTAATTTAGTCCGTAATAATTAGTATACATATTTTGATGTTACTAATATACTTACACATTGTTTTTAATTGTGGAGTAAACGAAATTGATTTGCAGATCAAGTCTTTGATGAAAGCAAAAGTTTTTTTTTGTTATCGACCACTTTGTTTGTCGAAATACCGACTTCAAAGCTTGTCGTAAATCTTAGTATTTAGGTACTTGAGTACAAAAGAGGACCAAATGAAAGTGAATCATAAGTACATCAAAATATTCCCAAGAATACGTAACTCGTCTGTCTTTTGGCCACTTTTACTTTTATGAATTTTCTTTCATTCCTGGTTTATCTATTTCCTTAAAATTATGTAATCTCCGTTGAATCTCAGTCCTTTCGAACAATTGCGCTAATTTCACCAATGTGGCTTATTTTTTTATTCGTTTTTTGCTTGGGATACAATTCAAAAGTGTAATTTAGCAAATAGGTATCTTTTGCTCGCTCAAAGACGTTTTTCTTTCATCTTGTATATCAGTAATTTGTACGCTTGCTAAAAACTTTCGGAACTGTTCCGAAAGTTTTGCTTCATTCGGTTTTGGCAAAACGCCCGTGAACACTTGCAAATTAGGGGTCGACCAAATTTATACCTCTCACACCGAAAAGATTTATTTACTTGCGAAAATTTTTGTCGAGAACTGTCAATCATTCCAAAGTTGCTTCGTATTTTACTACCTGAGGGTACTAATAAGGGTTTACAATTTTAAGATATATGGACGCAGTTGACCAGTCCAGTAATGCTTAAAAGAATGCCACAGCACTTCTAAAAAATTGTTTGGTCAACTTTCGTTGTGACAGTAAAGTCTTCCGTCCTTCTTATAAATAATTTGAAAACTTGTTGTCTAACCATTGGAACAGCTCCGAAAGTATTTGCCCGAGTCGGCCTTGCCAAGTCGCACGTGTACACTAGCAAATCGTGCGATTGTATACTTGCAGCAGTTTTACTCTATGTGCCGTGTACACGTGGTTTACACAGTATGCACCTGTTCTCAGACCTAACTTGCGAAACTTTTACTTGCTAGTGGACACGAGCCTTTAGAAAGTATGTTTCCTCATTAGAAGAAGTTGAACATTTATTTTAGTCTGCACTTCTCACTTACCGGTTCTCAACGGGTTTCTAAAGCTGATTTTATGTTTAACGCTAGTTTTATGAAATTACATTTTTCTCAAAGGATACTCCCTAAAAGTATTTAGTTAATACCTCAAAGAGTCTCTTTAAAACTCCTTGTTGGAAATGTTACGTGAAATGTTATGTATCTTCTATGAAATAAATGTACCTAATTTATGTAAAAAAAATATATAATAAGGAAGCCGTGGGGTGATTTTGGAGATTTTTAGGAAATTCTTTTGTTAAACTTCAACATCCTATATCTCACTATATCAACGAAGCATTTCTGGATTAGTGAACTTATTATAGAACTTTTTTCATTAAATTAGTTAGTAGAATACGATAAGTACTAAAGTTTCTGTCAATAAATCTGAATCGTCCTGATGATTAAAATTAATTACTGGACTGTTATTCTTCTTCATATTTTCTAATCGATTCTCATCTCCCTTAAAAAAGGATAGTTATTCTTCTTCATATTTTCTAATCGATTCTCATCTCCCTTAAAAAAGGATAGTATCGAATAACAATTAGTATGGATGTTGCTGAAGGATCAATTAGATATTCATAAGAATGATTGAAAAATAAAATAATGTTAAATTCGAAATTTATTTTTGTTTGGAGGTAGCACACACAAGAGAAAAGCTTTGGCGCTTTTGGAGCCTCGCCCATAGTTAAGACAAACACAAAATCTCGAATCAATTTATAATAAGTTGAAACCCACTCTAGTTGTTATCATGTAGGGTGTTTTATACATAATATAATAATCCCAAGCGGCGACATCGATTTTGCAAAACGTCACTCGTAAACTTGGTCGTTGTAAGAGGCGTTAGCCGTGGTCTTACCATACATGGTTTAAGAAAGTATTTTTAAAGTACGAAATGTAGGTTGACCAACATCCACAAGGCTTGGAATTAAACAAATATATGGAAATGGTTACCGTGTAGTGTAGGTAGGTGTAGTAATTTTTTTGCAATGGCACCTTAAGAGCTTTTTTATTTATATAAGAAGCGGCCGGATCGATTGACAACTAATTAGAGACCTCTGGTAAAAATGTAATGAACCGTAATGGTATTTTACCATTATGTAACTACTATGTTAAATTTCTATTTTGTATAAAGACGAAACGTTTGCTTTTAGATTATCGAATCCTCTCATAATTTCCAAAAATAACCCTAAACTTTTTAATTCGCCCCAAAAACACACCCGATCTATATAATTTCAATAATTCAAGCGCTTCCTAACCCAATAACGAAGAGAAAACTATTTTTGATTCTCTCGGAATATTAGAATAAAATTAAATGTAACTGATGTATAACCCAAATTTGGCATTCGGCGACTTCGTGCAAAAAACACGTTTGTCTCTACACATATCGACAATCTTGCAGTCAATTTTGTGTACAAGGAACCTCCCAGATGACGTCATAGTGACTCATCTTGCCGTAAAAGGTAAAGAATAAATGAGAATTACAACTTTATGTAATTATCCACAAACTTTAATTAAAATTCAATTGTTTGAAATGAACGTTTTATAAAAATAAACCAATACGGGTGAAGCAGTGAAAAAAAAACGAATTTGATCATTTAAAAGAGGCGTATTTAATTAATAATTGAATTACAGTTAATGCATTTTAAGCGCAATTCAAACATTGTTTATTAGTAGGCCATTTCTCTTTAGTTTAATTCGTTAGCTATTGAACGCTTATAAAAATTAAAAACTTAAAATATTTTGACACGAATTAGAAATTATTATAATAAATTACTAGGTACTTGGAGAAATAAATTATTGAAGTTAGTAAAATACCCCAAATTAAAACACTCGAGTTTGAAATAAAAAGATTAATAATGGAAAAGGTGGAGTAATTTTTATACATTATTAAAGATTACAGTAAAGTAGTTAATTAAAGTTTAATCAACTAGTTATTTACATATTATTGTAATATTTTACCAGCATTATTTCACCATGAAGGCAAAAAAGGTTAATAAAACAATTACGTAGGTGCTGGTACAAATTCGCTTATAGAATTTTATAAGGATTTTGAATTATAAATAAATGTTTTTAACTTTTTTTCTCTTTAAATTTACAAAATATAAATTTTGAGGTAAACTTAATTAATTTTCGTGAGTTTTACCGAGCTCGTTTTAAAATTGGCCGAATCGATGGTTTTGTAGGTACCAGACTGTGACTAGATGA
This sequence comes from Malthinus flaveolus, assembly GCA_950108345.1. Taxonomy (NCBI): domain Eukaryota; kingdom Metazoa; phylum Arthropoda; class Insecta; order Coleoptera; family Cantharidae; genus Malthinus; species Malthinus flaveolus. The sequence goes on from OX467285.1 coordinate 72,739,417, forward strand.
CGTGGTTGCTTATTCATTGAAAATATTATTTAAAGTGTTCAGGTTCAGGAGCCCACTGTATTTCAATATTTATTTACTCGCTAATAGCTATAATTTAATTAAGATACTTAATAATAATACAAATAGAAAAGTCGATTACGATTACCATAATAGGGATTGGATTAAAATTTGCCTTCCGTACCAGGCAGGGGCATTTCAACTACTTGATGGCTCCTGTGAAGGATGAGTCGCGATGTCGAGTTAAAATTTAAATAAATTACTGTACGAGTATACCTATCTAAAAGTAAAAGAATTGAAGATAATAGAAAGTTAAATTTAAAAAATTTCTTTCATAACTTATTTCGATTGTCTGATTGAACTACATTGGCATTGAAAAGCGATATATCTTAGTACCATCATACCAAATGTAAAAATGTTTATAAAATACAAAAGGTAATGCTCAATAACGATGATTAATAGTTTAATAATCAAAGTATAATAAAAAGAAGACACGAGTATGTGAATAAGTTTTTCAAGTAGAACAATGGTATAATAGGCGTAAAAGGTGGTAGGTTGGTAGATGGAGAACATACAACATATCAAGAAATACACCTTACAAGTAAGTAATAACTCATAAACATTTCATTATTGAAATAAATAACAGTAAAATTAAGTGTCTATATCTTATAATCTATATTACTCTTAACGAATATCTTAATTAGAATTGCAGGTTGGGTTAGTTGAAATAAAGTTTATTCGTTTATTTCTTCTGGGAAAGTTTAAACTTTAAACGGGGTCAAAAACTCGTTCCCAAAGTTTATACTTGATTTATAGATTTCATTTTTACATCACTATGTAGGGAGAATAGGCATTAAATAAATATACATCCTTTCCATATTAAGAGTCCCCGACGAGACAACAAAATAAAATTAAAAATTTTCCAAATTTGGTCTTCCAATTATTTAATTGTTAACAGTTTAGTTTCTCTTACAATTTCAGAATGAGGGGGCCGGAGTCATATTTTATGGCGAGAGGGCGCCTAATTGAGAGTTTTTATACTCGATGCTTACGGACCAGTTTTTTCCCGTACAAAAAGTACTTTTCTTACAACGACATGCCAGTAACTTATGTATTCGACATCGTGGGTATGTTCTTGAAAAAACGCTTGCACAAGACAACCTTCTTCGAAATCTGGCGTCTCCAGGGAAGAATAGAAATGGTAGAGCCAAAAATTTTACGAAATTATCAGAAACGCTATTCCACAATCAAAGCTTACAAAATGGTGGTCCAATGTCCAATACAACAAATTTTTGCATAAAAATGAAGTTGAGAAGAATGCAAAATTTGAATGGCGGAAAAGTAAGAAATTTGGATGTTCGTTTTTGTTTTTGTAATTTTTACTATTATGTTTTTTACGAGTCCTACGTCTTTTGACAAATTGTCTGTTATTGACAGGCTGTTCATCAGGATATAGTAGCTACAAAATTCTTGCAATATTTTGGACTCATATTCAATATGGGTCCTTCTTGTCTTTAACAACTTCTGAATCCACTACCTATCTCTTCTTTATTGAAACTCGTATTACAAACATATTCTCAGGGGGAGTTTGTTAGAAAAAATTCCTTACTTACTTATCTTCAAAAACTTTTCAAATTTATTCTTGGTTGATGAGACCAAACCCTGCCGTTTTTTTTACGTTTACGAGCATTTTTCTCATGACTTTCTTTTAGTCCTATACTTAATTTACATTAAAATGTACAGCGTGACTGTATCCAATCCTAAGAAGAATATGAAGAGGTCAAGCAAAACTTTTTAATTACATTTAATGCGATGATTTAATTAAAATACACCACATTAATTCATTAAAGTAATGACTTAAATGTTTAATTACGAATGGTATAAATAACCATTAAAGTTGTGCATGGAATCCCAATTTTATTCGATAATATGTTATGATTGTAAATTCTACATGAGCTTTATTTAATTTTTAACCTTTTCCGTTACGTGGACAGTCGGATTGTTATTCGCCAATATTCAACTGTTTCAATTTCAAAAAAGTTCTAAATTTGAACTTTGTGAGGTGAAAAGTATGATAACTATATTTGAATTTGGCATTTGGATGGTGGGGGTAGGGTCCACGCTGAATACACCCACTTGAAACTGTAAACCATACCTTGTTGCTACATAAGCTGAAACGTGTTGGTGTCTGTAGAGTTCTCAAATGGTGGTGGTAGCCGGTTATAAGTCCAACTCTGTAGAGGTTATCTCTGGAGTTTCTCAGGGGCCACATCTGGGTCCACTTTTCTTCACTATTTTTATTAACGATATAACTAATTGCTTTTTTAATGCTAATTATTTGCTATATTATGCAGATGGCCTAAAATTTTCAAAGACATTTTTTTTTTTCACATTTACTAACCCTTTGGTAATTTACAATCTATCTTTTACAGATAATAAATAAATTTTCTGGCAAATAAAAAACAGGTAGGTATTCACCCAATAGTTCATACCTTTACATAATTAATAAACTAAAAATATTATTTTTGTCCTTGGATTAATTTTTAAAACACTAGTTCATTAAGTCAACAGTAGCAATCTTGATCAGTCTGCGTGCAGTTCTAGCACTACGATTTAACACTTTTGTTAGTTTGTTTGGATGAACACTAATTCGCGTTTTATATTTTTCACTAAATACTTTAATTTCACTTTTAACTGTTTGAATGTTTAAATCGTGTCTTATTATGTCATTAGGAATAAACCACGGCGCGTTCGTAATTTGTCTTAACACTTTTGATTGGAATCTCTCCAGTATTTCGATGTTTGAGTTGGATGAAGTACCCCAAAGTTGGATTCCGTAGGTCCATACGGGTTTTAATATTGTTTTGTAGATACGAAGCTTGTTTTCCAGTGATAATTTTGAAGTAGATCCCATTAGCCAATACATTTTTTGAAGTTGAATATTTAGCTGTTTGCGCTTAGTCCATATATGCGTCTTCCATGTTAGCCTTCTGTCTAAGTGCATACCCAGGTACTTGACTGTTTCCATTTGCGGTATTTGATTGTTGTTGATGTACACTGGTGGACAGGTTTCTTTTCTTAGCGTGAATGTTATATGCGTGGATTTTGTTTCATTTGCCTTTATTCTCCATTTTGTTAGCCACCTCTGAATTTTATTTAGACTTATTTGAAGAAGCTCTGACGCTATTGCTGGGCTTTTATGAGAAGCTATTATCGCTGTATCATCTGCAAAAGTTGCGGTAACTGTATTTGTCGAAATAGGGAGATCAGCTGTATAAATTAAGTATAATAATGGTCCCATAACACTGCCTTGCGGAACACCAGATTTAATTTCATATAAATCTGTGTACGCTTCTCGAAGTTTTACTCTGAAGTGTCTATCAGATATGTAAGATTTAAGGAGTTCATAGATATCAGGTGAAAATATGTTTTTAAGTTTGAAAAGAAGACCTGCGTGCCACACTTTATCAAACGCCTGTGAAATGTCGATAAACGCGGCTGAGCAGTAGTTTAAATTTTCAAAGTTTTTGTTGATTTGATCAGTTATTCGATGAACTTGTTCTACTGTGCTGTGTTCTTCTCTAAAACCAAACTGATGGTCCGGTATTATATCTTTGGCTATTAGTATCGGTTTAAGTTTCGAAATAATCAATTTTTCAAACACTTTTGACATGATTGGCAGCAAGCTGATTGGTCTATAAGATGTAACTTCTTCTAATTTTTTACCAGGTTTTGCCAACAATATAATTTCTGCCACTTTCCATTGTTTAGGGAAATAGCGTAACCTACATGCTGCGTTAAACAGAATCGTTATATGACGAATAATCTTACTAGGTAATTCTTTCATAATTTTTCCAGTGATTAAGTCGTATCCTGGCGATTTTCTGACATTGAGATTTTTGGCAATTATTCTTTTTACTTCTTTAACTTTGAGGCCGATTAGCGGTAAATCCATTTGAAAAGGTACATTCAAGAAATCCATAACACTTTTATCACTTTCGTTATTTTCTGAAGGAAACGGCGTAAATACCTTCTGTAGGTGTTCGGCAAAGATTTTAGACTTTGTTTCATCATCTCTGGCCCAATGGCCATTATCTTGTTTAAGTGGAGGTATAAATTGTTGAGGTCTTTTAAATTTTTTTGTAGCCTTCCATAGCGAATAGTCTGTAGCTTCTGTAGATGTTAAGTTTTCCAAGTATTGCTGAATAGATAAGTTCTTTTCGTCGTTTATTAGTTTTCTCAATTCTTTCACGGAGTTATTGAACCTCGTTTTGTCCGCAGGAGATCTGGATGACTGCCATTTTTTTCTAAGTTTTCGTTTTTCTTCTATTTTTAATTTTATGCTAGTTGAATTTTCCTGTAGATTATTGGCTGAGTTATATTTTGGAGTGGATTCCCAAGCGGCGGATTGTATATTACTATTAAGCTCGTTAATTGCTGTTTCTAGCTCTTCCCTTGTTTTAAGTTTTATATTACAGTTTACGCGATTGTTTAAAATCTCTTTAAATAATATCCAATCAGTTTTTTTGTTATGTAGATGTGGTGAATTTTGTTTTTGTGTAACTTGTAAGTGAAGCGTTACCAATATTGGAGAATGATCTGATGATAGTTCGAAGCACGATTCCGATACAATACTTGTTGATATACCTTTCACGACACAAAAATCGATTACATCGGGCAATTTTCGGCGGTCACTTGGCCAGTAAGTAGGTTCGCCTGTAGAGATAGGACGAAGGTTATTTTGAATCATAGCCAAGTATAGTTGGCGACCTTTTGGATTTGGTGTTTGCGATCTTGAACCCCACCAGGGATGTTTGGCATTATAGTCGCCTCCTGCTATAAATCTACTACCCAATGTTTTGAAAAACTCGGTATACTGTTGTTGTTTAATTGAATGTTTCGGTGGACTATATATAGCTGTGAAAGTGATGCGACCATGCCAGTCTTCTAAAGTGATACTGGTAGCCTGTAAATAATCTTTGTTAAACTTCTGATTTTCGTAATGTTTAAGAGAGCTTTTGATTATGACCACTGTGCCACCATGAGCTGTTCCATCAGGATGTGGCGTAGAGTAGGTATCGTATTTCGGAATTTTCAGATAACATTTTTCGGTGAGGTGTGATTCTGAAATGAGCATGATGTCTATATTGTGTAGTTTTAAAAATACTGTTAATTCTGGAGCTCTTTGTCTCAGACCGTTGGCGTTCCATATGCTGATCTTAACAGTGTGGGCCATTAATTTAGTTTGGACATCATGGCTGTAAGTAGGTTTAACATACTGTCCATTCTAAGTATTAGCTGAGCCATCATTTGCTCTAGTTTATTTGTTGATTCTTGTTGTTGATGTGTTTCTTGGTTTTGTTGTGGTTGCCCGTTTAAAGCTTGTGCGAATGTTATTTCTGGCTGTACATGCCTAACTGTGGTTTGTCGTGTGTTTATATTAATATTATTATTATTATTCGTTTTTTGTCTTAAAGTAGGGAACAATTTCTGTTGGAGTTGCTTACGAATTACGCACCCTTTATAGCTCGCTGGATGATTTCCATTGCAATTGCAGCATTTAACATCTTGACGTTTTTCTTTCCAAGAACAATCTTGAGTGAGGTGTTCACCAGCGCATTTAACACATTTTGCGGCTCTAAAACAATAATTTTTAGTATGCTTGAAGCCTTGACATTTGGTACATTGTAGGACTTCACGTTTTTTGTAAGGTTGTTCAACATGTACTACGGTGTTCAGTAAGCGGGTGATCTTATATACGTCTTTGTTGTTCTCTTTCGATTGTAGTTCTATAAAAAACATAGGTAGAGGGTTTTTACTTTGAGTATGTATAATGTTTGTTATTCGTTTAACATGATGGTCCATTTTACCCAGTTCTTCACTTAATGCATCTTGATCAGCTGTTGGGTGAATTCCTTTAAGAACTACTTTGAAGTTTTTATCATTTTTGGTTTGGTAAGTGTAACATTGTGTTTCTTTATCTTTCAGCGCATTCATTATAGGTAAATACTTTTTTGAGCAAGTGGGTTGTATCTTTACTTGGTTTCCACCTAGAATTTTAAGAGTGTAGTTATTTTGAGCTATAGTTTCAAGTAACTGTACTAAAGGAGATATGTCTTCTACCCCATTAACGAATATTGGTGGTGCTTTTTCTATTTTAGTGACAGGCGTTTCATTGACGTCTTCGTTACTAGTAATTTTGTTTAACTTTTCGAATGCATTTTCAGTGGGTATTGGTTTGTTTAACCAGTAATCTTTTATAGATGCTTGCCTTTTTGCATGGTTTATTTCCACATCTGGGCTATTTCTGTTCCGTTTTTTGCTTTTTACTTTTTTCCAGGCTGAAGCCGAATTTTCCGCTGAACTGAGCTGGTTAAACTCCTGTTGCATTTCTAACATTGCTGCATTGCGTCAGTTATCTCGGTGAGATAAATAAATATTATAATTTATATGTACCTACAAATTATTTGTTAGTTTTATGATAGATATTTTTAACCTTGTGGTTTGTAAAACACGCCAATTTAGATAACTCTGCGCTCAGACGGACAAGAGATACGTCTTTACACTTCGACAACTAAACAGCGAATGATAAGATAAGACATAACAGGCGTAAATGATTGTTTAGAGTTATGGTAGATTAAATAAATTAAAAATTAATGCCAACAAGCGTTGTTATATCAAATTTAGTATAAACAGCATGAGACTCTTACTTTTATGATTATGATTACGAAGGAATAAACTACTAGCATCCGTGTCATTTTATGACCGTATCTTCGGCTAAGAGAGTTAAGAGTAAACGGTAAAATGTTAGAAAAATTAATTTTGTGACTTGTGCTTCAGCTTGCTTACGTGAACAGTGCCCACATCATCTTACAGTCATCAAGTTCCATTTCAACCAATATGGAGAGAACTATATCTTTACGCAGCCATCAAGTTACCGCTTACCCGCGTACTAACAACCGATCCTATTAATGATCCGTCACTAACAAATATAACAGAAATAGATCTAAATTATGTTTAGGAGTGCTCAAATAAACATTATATTTCTATTATAAGTAGTAAATACAGAAATCCCATAGCGTCCATGCAGCTCTATTACAACAGATTAGAATTACAAAATCCGAAAATTGCGAAAATTAATTCTGTATCCATCATAACTCGAAAACTACGCACTTTGGAGAAAAGCGTTCCTATACAAAAATAAAGTAGAATCAATTTCCTACAAATTATGTGTCTTAATTTTTTACGTCAAACAAATAGTTGAGGTGGTAGAGCGCGTTGAAAATTAGCGTATAGCGTGCCAAAATAGTACTAAAATACAAAATTTTTGATTTTGACCGATGCAGGCTGAAAGAACATTGCAAATAAGTAGTAAAACAGACCGCCTGCCTGTTAAAAGTGGTAGCATTAACTTGGGGGGGGGGGGTCGAGACGGGTGGGTTTTTGCTCTTTTTTCAGTTTTTCGCTTATAACTTTAAAACTACACCCTTTTTGAGAAAAGTGTATCTATATAAAAGTAAACTACTAAAATTTTCTACAAATTGTATCCAAAAGGTTTTTTTCTCAAATGAACGGCTTAGGCGCTAGAGTGCGTGAAAATTTGACAAAAATTCCAAAAAAACTGTTTTTTTCTTTTTTACTGTTTTGTTTTTTTCTGTTTTTTTACGTTGGGGTACATTTACAACGTATTAGATCTATCTAACTAATTAACCCTAAATATTTAAAAATTTGTAACTGTTTTTTTCGTTACCCACTTTAAAAAAACGCGCTCTAGCATCTAAACTGTTCGTGTGACGAGAAAATCTAACAGACATAATTTGTAGGAAATTAAATGTACTTTATTTTTGTATAGAAACACAATTCACTAGAAGTGCGTAGTTTTCAAGCTATAAGCGATAAACAAAGAAAAACAGTTCATTTTTATTTTTGTCAGATTTTAACGCACTCTAGCACCTAAGCCGTCCGTCGAAGGAAAAAACATTCCAAATATAGTTGATAGAAAATTTTATTTAGTTTACTTTTATATAGATGCACTTTTCTCAAAAAGTGTGTAGTTTTGAAGTTATAAGCGAAAAGCTGAAAAAAGAGCAAAAACTCGCCCACCCTTACATCCTTCATCCTGCAATCTTGCATAGTCAAAAATTTTGTACGTTTAGTAAAAGTGTTGGCTGCCTTCCGGACTATATACACGGGTGTTACTTTGAATGACTGTAGTTTGGAGTTTGGAGTGGACAGGATGTGCTTTGTTGAAACTTCACGCTATAGGTACTTCGCAAGTCGTGATTCGATTTGAATGTAAGAGGTGGGAGGCCTAATTTTTAAGTTTGCGTACATGCCAACAAGAATACACATTATCTTTATAGGCTAATGAAAATTGCAATTCGGATACTTATTAGATTAAGCTACCAAGTTACTTATCTATAAGTGATATTTAAGTTTCAACTATGCGTTTAAGAATATTATAATGAGCTAAAATCGACATCCTCTCGAGTTATCGAGAGTTTTAGGAAACTGATTACGAAACACTATCACAAAATTTAATGATAGTACCACAAAAGTATAAAAAGTAGGAATTTCTTTCTTCTTATTAATTTAGATTCGATCAGTAGGTAGCGAGAAGTGAAAAATGTTGGGTAAAGTAGTTTTGTGTCTTGTGCTTCAGTTTGCCTATACAAATAGTGCTCGAATATTGGGAATTGTGCCAACACCATCCTACAGTCATCAAGTTCCATTTCAGCCAATATGGAGAGAATTATCTTTACGCGGTCATCAAGTTACTGTGCTCACGACCGATCCAATTAACGATCCGTCCCTTACGAATCTTACGGAAATAGATCTACACGACGCTTACGAATTTTTGAATTCGCGCTCTCTTTTACTTGCTTCTGGCAAATATAAAAATCCAATAGCCATGATTAATAAATTTTTCGAAACTTTAATAGACGTGGCCGATTTCGAATTACAAAATCCTAAAGTACAACAATTAATTTTAGACAAAAGTGAGCATTTCGATTTAGTAATCGTCGAATATTTCATACCAATTATGTTCGCTTTTGGGGAAAGATTTAAATGTCCCATGATAGGCATGATATCTGTGGACGCGCCCAATTATTTTTTAAAAGAATTCGGAAGCCCCTCACATCCTCTTTTATACCGTACCTCAATGTTACCTTATGTAGGAAATATGAACTTCTTCCAACGCATTATTTCTACAATATTTTACGTCATTTTTCCTCTTATAAAAGACGGATATACGGAGAATATGCAAGAAATCGTACACAAACATTTTGGAAACGATTTTGCGCACATAACAGATTTTAAAAAGAATGTCACCATGTTGTTCAGTAATGGAGACCTTGCTTTAAGTTCTATTAAAGCGTTGGTACCAAACGTGATTCAAATTGGTGGAGGAATCCATATGAAACAGCCAAAACCACTACCATCGGTAAGTGTATACTACTAATTTTGTGTTTGAAAAAACTGAGTCGAAATTTTTAGAATATTGAAAAGTTCATCGAAGATGCGCACAATGGAGTTATTTACTTTAGTTTGGGATCGAATGTTAAAAGTAAAGACTTGACCGAAACGGCCAAAGCAGCTATATTGAAAACATTTTCTGAGCTCCCGCACAGAGTCTTGTGGAAGTTTGAGTTGGATATGGCCAATAAGTCCGAGAATGTTTTGGTATCGAACTGGTTACCACAACAAGACATCTTAAGACATCCAAATACCAAATTGTTCATAACTCAAGGTGGATATCAATCGTTGGAAGAAGCGTTATATAGCAAAGTTCCAATGTTGGGTATCCCATTTCTTGCAGATCAAGTGTATAACATAAACATGATGGTTTATAAAGGTCTTGGTTTATCCATAATGGATGTAAATATCAATAAACATGATTTTAAAAGTAAAATTTTGGAAATTATACAGAATCCAAAGTAAGTAAAAGCACTTTGGTTCAACTTTTTAAATAAAATTGACTATTTAATAATAGATATAAGAAAAAAGTTGAAGAGCTCAGCGAAATAGCCTTGGATCAACCGATGACTGGTTTAGAACGTGCAATATGGTGGACCGAATACGCAATACGTCATAAAGGAGCACCCCATTTGAAAAGTCCAGCTTTAGATTTACCAACGTATCAATATTATTTTCTGGATGTTATAGGATTTTGCCTAGTAATTCTAATTTTGGCCCTTTATGCAGTTGTTAAAATCGTTTTCTTATTTTTGAAATTGTCGGAGTATTTATTTGGCAAGAAATACAAAATAGATTAAATTTTCTAACCGCTTATAGTAGTTATTATTCATGACATCAAGAATCATTTATCACTAATTTGCAGAACAATGGAGTGTAAATCAAAAAAATTTCAAAAGGTGTATTCAAAAGTGCTTATGCCACAAGAACAATAAGAATATTTATGACTAAACGAGTAAATTCTCTCTAATAAATTTATAGAATTTTGATTTTATAACCATCAGTAGAGTAGCACCGATATAAACTTTTTATGTTTGAGAGCTGGTGTAACTTTTTTTGAATTGTGTTTCACGTCAAGACCTACAGCTTTAGATGGGTTCCAAAATACCCGATCAAGGTATTTGCCACGCTGGTCTAATTGTTTTTCTAAAAAATCATCCAATGAATTCTGAGGAATATTGCAGTAAGTTAAAAGTATTTCTAGATCATCTTTCACCATCTAGAAATATTTAAACTCAAATTCTTGCTGAGGAAGTTATAGGTTACAGGTTACAGGTCACCCACGCTATTACTATTACTATTAACCATCGCGTAGTAGTTTGTAGTAGTCTAACTGTCTAACATCATCGTAGAATTTTATTCAGAATGTTGCTCCTACTTCTGGATTGCTGGTGTGGTTCTCATAGAGCACAGTTAATTTGATTAACTCTTTTCAAGGTCACCTTAGTATAATATCTTAATTCAAAAAATATTGAAAGTTTATGTAAAATGTGATTCCCTACAATAGATTAGATTAAGATACTATTCGAGCACATATTCAAAAAGCTATTGTTGCATTCACAGTCGTCATACTATGTGGTATGACGTGCGATGCTTTCAGGAACTGCGTGTTTTGTTTATACAGGGCGGGGCAGGAGAGTCCGGTAGTTTTTAATTAATGACAACATTGTTAGTTTTCGAAGAAAAAAATCATTACATAGCTTAATGATTTTGATGTTTGGAAAATCACATCTTTCAAATGATGAAGGAATGAATGACTGTACGAGGCTTGGTTTCATAAGCATAGACGACTTGAGGTACCTCCATAAAAAACCACATACTTATAAATCTGGGAATCGAAAGAGGGGGCATGTAATATCACCAAATCTGGAGAAAAGGCGGTTGGGAAAAAGAGACCGAGAGTATTCATTCACGCTCGGGCTGTGTGAAATGTTGTGACCCGTCCATAAAAACGTGGTGCTCTCGAGTCCAGGGCTTCATGACGGCATGATTCCGGCCATAAAATGCCGACTGAAAGTGAAATGCTATAAACAAAGGAATGAATTACTCGCACCCACACTTATCTCCCCCTCCTACAGGTCGAATACTAGCCATTTTCAAAAACATCCAATTTCCCTGCCCCACGCTGTACAAGGCGAGTCTTGATCAAACGCCACAGTCGTAAAAATTATTTATCTGCATTTTTTATAAAATCACTTTGGTGACTGGTTCCTTACACGATCGTAACCAAGAGTTCCCATGCCCTAGAGCTAGAGGCTTTCCCTAAAGCCTAAAGTGTATGTACCTCCTTTTGTGAGCTCTCATTGACACAATTAATCAATAATTGATATGAGGATCTTTTGGTTATATTTTTTATAATTTTTTTTAAACGATGCACAAGCTCGAAGAAAAGAACATCAATGAATAATTCCTCGTATCAATGAGAGTTCGGACGTCTTATAAAAATATAAATGGCTCCCTAAATACGAAACTTAAAGTCTATTTCACTACTATGCCCCTATTATAGAGGTCTAGAGGTCTTTAAACCTCCTTGAAGAATGAGCATTTTTTTGTTTAAAATCATGTAAAAACCACACCAACCAAAGTTTATAATAGGTAGATATTCAGTTACACCCTGTATAATAGCTAATTTTGAGCTAATGGTAAGTTAAAAGTCGCTGCTAAAGCAAGCCACTCTCCACTTTGTACAGTAGTACCTACAGTGTATTGTAGATTTGAAGATACGAAATAGAAAATGAGAAATGATGCTACCTTTTCTTTCAAGGACGCCCGGTATAGTAGTACAGGTACCTACAACAGCAAATTAAATTTTTTAGATATTATTTAATGATTACAACTTGAGTAGTTTTAACGTGACTAATTGTTGATCAGTTGATCTGATAAGTAACGGTTATAAATTTATATAATTTGAGGCAATTAATTATAAACGAGGAAACGAGGGGAGTCAAACTTAACTAAAAATGTACACAAACTAATAGATGTTTTTAATACAAACAATACGAAAGTTTGATCCATTTTTTTAACAATAAAAGGGGTTAATGCAGTTTAGTACTATACAAACTATAAATTGTTTTCCTAGCGATGAGTACGCATGAGTAGGGGAACTTATATAAATGTAACTAAAAGCCAAAACCTCAACTTATTTTATAGTGACTGAGACAGTACACTTTTGTGGGTCTGTGTTTTTCAATAAAATAGATCATTTTTTGTATACTTTTGTAAAAAAAACAAAAATGAGAGAAATTGTACATATCCAAGCCGGCCAATGCGGCAATCAAATTGGAGCAAAGGTAAGGTTTGGTTTGATTTTTTTTATTAAATCAAAACAACGACCGGCTGCAGTTTCACTGTCTTTCTGACCAAAATACGTCTTGCAAATTTTACCAAAATATTTTTCACAGTTCCAAAGCAGTTTTCCAATTTCAACTTCAGTTTTTAGTTTTTATACGCCCGCAACTTTGACTCGCACATAAATCGAGGCAGCACGTATAGAAAATTAACATTATTTTCAAAAACAAAATTTTCAATTCAAAAATAAATTTCGTTGCTGATATAAAAAATCAATAACAGCGTGGGTGCGGTCTAGTTCGAGACAGAGAGAGCGGCTAATATAACGTGATGTTATAAGGCTGTCTATCCGTAGCAACTATTACCATTAAAATTGTTTCAATAAAATTATTCTACCTATAACAGGTGATTTACAAAATATCCAAAACACGCGTCCAAGTAATTTAAATTTTTGGACCCCATTCAATATACACGTAGTTAAACCAGGTCAGTTTTCTCTACCTCGTTTAATCGATCTTGCGAAACTTCTGGCAAAAATGCAGGGCGTTTCAGCCATAGCTATTATAGAGATTTCCTTTACTGAAAATAAGACCAATTTTCATCTTTAAAAATTTTAAAAAGTGCCCCAGAGCCCAGAGCGAGTTATTGTAGTCCCCCCAAATAAGCGTCGCTAATAAATTTTCGATTTCGCATTTAAAAATTAAATTAGCGTAAATATTGGAAGAAGACTGCTGAAACACTCATACCCATTTCTGAAACACCCAGGCCCAATGGCCCAATTCTATATTTTCTAAACTTAAACCAGTTTATGGTTCATTCATAATGTCCTTCGACTCCCCCGTTGAAAATTTTAATAGAAACCATACCAAAAAAATATATGTATAACTTTTGTATCATGTAGGTGTTAGTTGCTGCTTGAAAGCCGCACTACCTTTAAAATTAAAATTATTACCTTGATGTCCAATTTTTTTAATCAAATGTCCTACTCAAACGATTAAGCCAAATCGTTAAACGGCCTCGTTAAAGATAATTTTCTACATCCCACGCCCACTCTTAATAACAATGATACAAAAAAATTTTTTCAACAATTAGAAATTGCATTGTCTTGTCATCGATTTGTACAGAACGCCAAAAATATTACCTTTTTTTGCCATTTTTATTGTTAAATGCACAATTTTATTTCAAATTAGCACATCCAATAGGTCGAGCATAAAATAAAGTTCATTATCCTACACATTTCCTGGTTATTTGAAAAATGTGTAATTAGTCTAGAAAAGTAGATGGCGGCCAATTAATTTGGAATTTTTAATATATTTAGATGAAAGAATTTAAACAGGTGAACGACAATTCATTCAAATATTAGCTTAAATAGATATTTTTAGTTAATTCCCAGCCAGTGTTTTCATTAGTCAAAAGTACCTAAATGCTCTTGAAACAAAGTACAGGGTCCTAAACGTCGCGTTGAATATAGCCACGTGATTTATTATTATTTAGCCGCTGCACCTAACACAAATGTAACTTCTGATAACAAAATTATCACAAAGACCAATCAACCGGCAATTAATTAAGTGTTTACTATGACTAATAAAATTGATTAAAAAATTATAACGTAACTATTGACTGACTAACGGTTTGTTTTCGAATTGAAATTGTAGTTTTGGGAGATTATATCCGACGAACATGGCATCGACCCTACAGGAGCATATCATGGCGACTCCGATCTCCAACTCGAAAGAATTAATGTATACTACAACGAAGCTTCTGGAGGCAAATACGTTCCACGAGCAATACTCATAGATCTAGAACCGGGAACGATGGACTCCGTGCGTTCTGGGCCATTCGGACAACTTTTCCGACCGGACAATTTCGTATTTGGACAATCTGGTGCTGGTAATAACTGGGCGAAAGGACATTATACCGAAGGTGCCGAACTAGTCGATTCGGTGCTGGATGTCGTTCGAAAAGAAGCAGAATCTTGCGATTGTCTACAAGGGTTTCAACTCACTCACTCTTTAGGAGGAGGTACTGGATCTGGAATGGGAACTCTGCTAATATCAAAAATACGCGAAGAGTATCCAGATCGAATCATGACAACCTTTTCAGTTGTACCATCCCCTAAAGTATCGGATACGGTCGTGGAACCTTACAATGCTACTTTATCGGTCCATCAACTTGTCGAAAACACAGACGAAACTTACTGCATCGATAATGAGGCGCTTTACGACATTTGTTTCAGAACACTTAAACTAACCACCCCAACATACGGCGATTTAAACCATTTGGTTTCGCTCACAATGTCCGGAGTAACTACCTGCCTTCGTTTTCCAGGACAGCTAAACGCCGATCTCCGCAAACTTGCAGTTAATATGGTTCCTTTTCCGCGCTTACACTTTTTCATGCCCGGTTTTGCTCCTCTTACATCGCGCGGTAGTCAACAATATAGGGCTCTAACAGTACCCGAATTAACACAACAAATGTTCGACGCTAAAAATATGATGGCCGCTTGCGATCCACGTCACGGTCGTTACCTAACAGTCGCCGCCATCTTTCGAGGAAGAATGTCCATGAAGGAAGTCGACGAACAAATGCTTAACATTCAAAACAAAAACAGCAGTTACTTCGTCGAGTGGATACCCAATAATGTAAAAACGGCCGTTTGCGATATACCGCCAAGAGGTTTAAAAATGTCGGCAACCTTCACTGGCAACTCTACGGCAATTCAAGAATTGTTTAAACGTATTTCGGAACAGTTCACGGCCATGTTTCGTCGTAAAGCTTTCTTACATTGGTATACCGGAGAAGGAATGGACGAAATGGAATTTACGGAAGCCGAATCAAATATGAACGATTTGGTTTCAGAATATCAGCAGTATCAAGAGGCCACTGCCGACGAAGATGCCGAATTTGACGAAGAACAAGAGGGCGAAATGGACGAAAATTAACAAAGTATTAAGATGTGATGCACTTTTTTTGTCAAAATGCCTTTTACGCACTTTTCTTATAGGCGTGGGTGTTATTAAAATTTAAGTAGGTACATGAAGACTGATTTTTGCTTTCTATAGTTATTAATTTAATTTTAAAAAAACTTTTTGCAAACTAAGAGAGTTGAAGTTTAAAAATTAAAATATAATATTTAAATATATTTTGGTGTTTTATTTTTCTCGTTGTACTGGCCGCCATTTTAAAATTAAAAATTTGAAAAAGTATTTTTTTAAATTAGGGTTGATGTGTACTGACTTATACAACCAAGTATACAAACTGTCGGTCAAGATTTTCCGAAATGCGACCAAAATAACCCTCTTATTTTAGGCCACCCTCTATTGATTATAAATGAATATATCGTATATACTCGTACTTACGCGTGAGTGTGTGTGGGGCAAAGCTTGCCAAAGAAATTGATTACATTAAAAGCACTTGTTTATTAAATTTATCATCTCATTAAAAAAGTAATACGTAAGTAGGTGCGCTACCTTCCATTTCAACCCCAGTAGAAGTGGGAAATGGCATTAATTTTTATTCCTTTATTAAAAATTCAAGACGGGCCTCCTTTTTTTCTTAATAATATTTCTGTAATACGACATTTGAAAATAGGAGTTACATAACTTAAATTTAGGAATCGGAAGCAGCCGGGCAGCCCCTATTTGTGTAAATCGATAACACAAGCGGCTACAATAAAATAAAAACAAAAATTGATTTTTGTAATGTAGTGTAATGCTGTAATGTACGTACGAGCGACCAGTGTCTGTCTTCTTAGCCCCCTTTATATTGATTTTTTCCATCTATTTTCTCTTTCCTGCTCGCGCTTTATAATTTCTTCGTTGTTCCCTATTCAAGTTCAACGACTTTTGTAAGTTTCTCGCTTTTACTAAATTTAGATAGATGTTCCCATTCTCATTTTTAAGGGCGCTAATAAAAATATTATGAATAAAAAAAAGGTGGGCTAAATTACGTCCAGAGAGCTCAAAGCGTTAGTAGTTAATTTGATAAAATAGATCAAGGATTAAAAAAATTAAAGAAGAAATTTAAAAATATTTAACCTTCGTTGGTAATCCCTACTTGGCTTCTTTTTTAGGTGTGCTAGGTATTTATTTTATTAATGTTATTAAAAGTCTCAATGACAAGACAGGATATTGTGTATTATTAAGTGGAGTAATATGAAATATGAATGAACCGTATCTATTCATTTTAAGTTTTAAACACACAAGGGCTGCAAAATCGCTGGTTTCAAGCAAAAACCTATTGATTATTTTCTTGTCCAATTCAAATTGTAACCAACTTATGAAACAGTTGTCTTCTTTGACGTTTATTCCAGAGCCTACTCTCTTTCAAAAAAATGTTCAACATGGAAGATGGAAGTGGGCATAAGAATAAGCAAAACTCAAACGTCGTGAGCTCTGGCTCTATGTCCTTATCACCCAAACTTAAATACATTAGTATTCCAAAAAATGGAAGAAGTTTCCTTTTCCACTAATTAGTAACTTGCTGAAGGCAAGCATAGAAAGTTTAACACGAAAGTCGGTATTATATAAAACGGAGAAAAAATAAATTCCAAATTAGGTAGCTGATATTTTATAAACGTTTATGCCAACAAGAGCGCAAATAGGGCCATTTCTAACTATAAGCTTTAACACCAAGGCCGTCAGCTACTTAAAAGCCAATGATTTAGACGCTTTCAAAAGCAGTTTCCTCCAACGAAAAAATTTGGGACTATAGAATTGGAGCTGTTGCAAAATATAAAATTTAGGCCGAGAGAAACTGAAAAAGGTTTGACTTTGGAGTCATTGAACAGTGCACTTCAGCGATGCCATCCATTGAAACACTGAAGCACAAACATGTAATACATAATATATAATACTCAGTGACTCCAAGAAGAACTGGGAATGTTGTGATACCAAGCATGGATCAGAGAGGGTCAACAACGTCGTAGAAGAGGATCCGGAGTACTAAAACAAGCTAGTAGGGTGCACAGCCACCACTTTCGGTTTATGGCACTGATTCTCCAGAACAGTTGCTGACCACTGGTTAGATAATGAAGATCTTTTGGCAATATAAACGCCAAGCGTTATAGCAATGGGGTTGTGGAACCGCATATTCTTTCATATCTTCAGGAGCTGGAAGACCCTTTTTCGGTCGCTTTTCTTAACCGATTTGAAGAGGCGTAAATCAATATCTTGCCATAGTCACCTACAGATCTATTGATCTATCGCCTATATTGAACATGTGTGGGACATAATTTAGAAAGAAGACTGGCAAATTTAGCAAATCCTCCACTGACGCTATTAGCTCTAACAAATGAATTGCAGGTTGCTTGGGACACAATACCCCCAGGAGCCAGAAGGATATCCATCACCTACTGGAATCGATGCCACGAAGAATAGCGGAGTGTGTAACCCATTATTAATCAAAATTAAGATTATCTTCGATTGTTTTGTTTTTATTTTAATTAATTATTACCCTTGAGTAGCTAAACGGTTTTGCCAAATTTTAACAAAAAATTCCTAGTCCTTCTTGGTGTTGCAATTTCCATGTCACTGAGTATTAAAGAATAAATGAATAGTTAGAAACATTTGGATATTTCATTATTTTCCTACAATCCTATCTATAAAGCAAACGACCTGGTTTAAAAGTGCGATGATAAATTTGAGATTTAATGTACTTCAAAAGGAGGTCGATGTAGTAATTAATTTCTAACGAAACATTGTAATAACCAAAATTTAAGCAATTAGAGCACCAAAGAATTCGATATATTGATTCCCAACCGAAAAATGTATTAACAGTATTAACGTTTTTCTCCTCGTATTATTAAATTTAAATTGATTCGACGTGATTTTGCCGAGTCACACAATATAATAGGTAATATTTAAAGAAAATTCGAGCTTGATGTTTCTGCGCCTATTCATACATTAATTGTTATCACATTTATTTTAATTAAAGCTCTTAACCTTGTAACGAAAATATTTGATTTATATTCATTTCACTTACCTCTATTAGAAAAGTTCAATAGAGCACGGAGAGAAGATTTCTATAGTCAATTACACATTTGTTATATACGATAATGGTACATTTTATGCAACAACTTTTTTTAATAGATAATTAAACGTAATTATTTATGCCATTTTAAACAATCAATTTAAGCTAAAGGAAATAGCTTTGTTCTAAGATCATGTATCACAGCACAAATAGCACACAGGCAAAAATGGACTTAAATTTTAAAACTGACGTACATTATTTTAAATTCAAGATTTAAGCCTAGCAAAAGCGAAAATATTAGTTCTAGAAAAAGGACCTGCATCTATAGCACCTTCATTTGCAGTTTAATCATAATCTCCAGTTAAACCCATCATAACCCTATCTAATAAGTTAGGTATGCCCAAAAAGTATGGAAGAGTAAACTGGCACTTTGTTAGTGCTTCAAGCCTGTGGTAGAAGAAAGAAGTGAAAAGCCTACAATTCAACCCTAGGATGCACAACATGGGCCAGCGAGAACCTTTCGAAACATTCCAATTTTCTTACCGAGCCCGCTGTCCGCGCACGACAACAAAAAATACCAAAAAACCGTCCGCTACCTCTTCAAAATTGTACATTTCACTTATGCATCCAAGAACGCCTTTTAACGTTGTGAGTCAGTTCTGGTTGTTTATGTATAAGGAATAATCAAAATAATAAATGTTGTAAAAAAAATTTTGATGCGATGGCACTAAAGTTTTACATAGCCGAAAAGAGAAAAAAGCCTCTTTCAAATGAGTATAATCACGACATAGCTTGCCATTTAAAAATCGTCAAATGTTATTCGCTGTGCTTTTGTTTTTAACAAAAAATCGAGTTTAATGCTGCAAGGTGGTAGATAACTACTTGATAAACAACTTTTATTTGAAACTTTCTTGTAAAAAGTAGATATTTATGAGCTATACGTATAGTGTATTCCATACTTTTTGGACACACTGTAGATTTTCACCTTAAAAAATGACTAAAAGCACTCACGGCACACTGAGGTCTCGCAGGCACATGCCGTGTGAAAGTGTAAAGTATTTTAGTTATTATTATAGTAAAATTAAAAACAGAGAGTGATGTCTGAAATCCTGTCTCTGCAGTTGTTCATGAAAATTGTGGCACATATTTATTTTTGACGGATTTAACGAAAAAAACAGTTTCCGCCAATTGATTGGGGGAGATATCACTACGACATTTCTTTTAAATTTTATTTATCAAATTTTTTGTTCATTTACACGTATAGGTACCTACTAAATAATTCCTAAATCTTAATAATTAAGTGCTTTTGTTTTCTTCCCTTTTGTTCATTATTTCGTTGAGTATATTTAATGTCTTAATTTGAAATTGTAACTTTTCGGTAAACGTCAAACAGTTTAAATGCGGTAAAAGGCTCAGCAAAAAATGTTTATCGGCATCTGCAGTGTTCAATTTTTGAGATGGATAATAAGTGGCCGAATCCAACGAAATTGTAAGTGGATCTTGTACTGCTATTACAGGCGTCGGTTTATTTGTACTTTGAGCCGCACCTTCGTTTTCGACCAAAAAATCTTCTTTAATGTTAACTTCGTTCCAAGAATCCACGGAAGTTTCTTGATTTTCGTTACTCTGGCAAAATGAATCAAAAAGTCTCGATTCTTCTTCCAAAAAGTCGCTACAAAAATTAAATATTGCTGCATGTTTTTAAATTTTAATTGGGGAAAAGAGGAAGTGCACTTATTTACAGCAAGCATTTTTGTGCACATCAAGGTCCAATTTTAACTAATACCATAATGTTTACAAGCAACCTTGTGCAAATGTAATTAAAATACGTAAAGCATAATAATTAACGAAATAACTTTTTAGTTCGTTAGTTAATCATCTCTCGAAACAAAACGTGAGAAAATCTGCGAGAATGTTTACGGAATGAGATGTCAACACCAAAACGACAACTTACAACCATTTATATCGCTTATATCGGATAAGTGGTGCAGGAGAAGTTTAAAAATTATTTCAAGGTGTTCAATTTTAATTGTCCGCTAGACGACAAATGAAAAAACAAAACGCTTTTTTCTGCACCAAATAATGCCGTTAAACACTGAAGATGTCGCTAGGGTTATTGCCCTGCAGTGGAAAACGGGCGTAGCATTCGGTATACGGAAAGGACTCTTCATAAACCGTATACAAATGTTTCACGAGCTATCCTTAGACTTCAAAAAACGTAAACGTATAATACGAGAAGACTTGGATCGTGTAGACGTATGGTATACGAGGTATGTGGAAATAATGTAAACGAGAGAACGGTAAAGCGTCGTCTAGACTACAGCGAATGCAACGCTTTCCCGTTAAGAAGAAGCTTTAACCTTTAAAGAGGCTGGATTAGGATCATTCAAATCAGGGACATGCCCAGAATTTCTCCCACAACATCGAGTGGCCCTTGCAGTTTGCAAGGCAACACCTACATTGGATAGAGGAGAAGTGGGGCGATGTTCTATTCTCAGATGAGTCCAGAGTTGCACTGTAGTGTCTAGATGATCGAGGGAAAGTATGGAGATGACCAGGAGAACGGCATTTAGAATGTATATTAGGTCCAAAAACACCAAAATTGAACACCCTGTATAGTAGGTATAGATAGATAAATTATTTAACGCATAATAATTGATTTAATGATGGCCACTCGGTTTTAAGTAACCAAAGAACTATCATTAAAGATATTCAAAATGCCAAATTAAAATTTCTTAACAAGTTGTGACGCTTCACCAAATGCGTAACTGAAATGGGAAGATAAAAAAATCTGCTAACAGTTAGTTACCTTTCTTCCATATCCTTTTTAATTGAAATCGCTGCTATACTTGGTCTGCTCGAAGCTTCGCCACTTCCATCGTCAGTAGTAAGATTTAGACTTTCGGCATCAGAAGCATCTTTCGGTGGCCTATAACTTTTTCGAGTAATAAAGATATTTGATAACTCAAAAATTGTTTTTGTATATAGTACCTTTTTAGAAATGGTTTTAAGAACGATAGTTGTTTAGAATAGACGTATGGCTTCCTACGAGCTAGAGTCGTGGATTGCGATCTTTTAGTTACATCTCTAGTATAACAATCACGAAGACTCTTCCATTTTCTTCTTATGTCGTGAACTAAAATTTAAAAAAATGGTACATCGTCCGATCGATAGATGATAAATAGTACTACATATTGGTCAAAGTGACAGTTTGTACTAGATTGTAAAAAATATGTGCTGTTTTGGGTTTTAGAAATACACAAAATTTATGGCCAAATCACGTTAGAGCCTATAATTCCCAGGTTAAGAAGAACTCTAGAGTAGATAAGATAGATAAGAAGAGTTGTTATTTACTCTATGGAAGAACTTAATAAAATTCCCTTCCTAATATAACCTATAACTTAACTTAGAGAACCACGAGAACCGAAACGAAACCATTCGATTGAACCGACGGAAAAACGAAAAAGTAAAAACACTATGAAAAACTTTGGATGAACTAAATTAATAACTTTAAAAAATTTTTTAGCTAAATGTTTCTCCTGGCAAAAATCTAGAAGATTTTTGTTTCATATTTTTGGACCTTAGGCTGAGTAACTCAAATTTCTTAATTTCAAATAACAATGTCTAAGATGGCTTTGTAAATTTAATTTATGGCCCTTTTTATCCGGCTTACCGTAAGTAAAGCCAAGAAGTCATTCCGCAATAACGTGAAACCTACAAAATATGTACCTATTTACGACAACTTGCAAATTTTTCTATTATCTGTGCATTCTATGTATGCAATCTATACAATTTTTAATTCATGACCTAGCGCTGCTTTCCCAAGAAAAATTTAAATTTATAGAGAAAATGTATAAGTACCCTGTGTAAACACGGCTTACTAACACGGCAGTCCTAATTAAAATATAGTTCATTGAGTAAACAGTATTTTTTGTTTTCTCAGTCAAGGGCAGTTTTGGCTATTTTTTTACCGTTTAAAACAGCTCAATTAATTAAATACCGCCTAGATGAATAAAAAGTTATATAACCAATAACAAAAATTTTATTATGCATGTAAATCTCATGGAAAGTATTTTATGAATCACAATACACCGATTGTTATTATTTGTTATACGTGCGAGGTCTGATTAAATTTGCTGAATAAAAGAAAAATGGAATACATTTAGTACGCCACTGCCTCTCCACATTACACCGTGCTCTACATCCACCGTGAAACTTCACGTGGCGCGTGTGTACAGCTCAGGCTCAGGGAACACAGAACATAGCCCACTACATACTTTTCTGTACGGTAATTTCTAAGAAGAAATCTCGGTTAGCAACAACAACGGCAAGCTGATGTACGTTACAAAAACAGTGTAAAATTATTGAGCCTCCATTACAAATTAAAAAACGTACCTATATACCCTTGTTCGGCTGGTGTTTTTTTATCAAAATCTTGATAAAATAATCTATAAACTTCGTCCCACTTTTGTTTTTTCACATCTTGATTTTTATAATCCTCGAGAGTCGTATCCCATAATATTCGACGTTTTTTCATCGCCGATATGAGCTTATCTGTGCTTAAATGAAAATCTTCGACCGACATTATAAACAAAAACCACGCGTACTACGTTAACGTTTACGTTTTAATATTACCGAGTTCGCATCTAGTGGCGACACATTTTGTGGTGTGGCTTCGTGTACAATCGCGATATATGTCGACCACTTTGAGTTGCTTTCGTAACTCATCGTGATAACGTGGCGTGACGTTCAGTGGTTTATTTATTTTATATTGCATATTATTTAAAAAAATAATGTTTACCCAGTTGTTTTTGAATTTTCCTTTTATTTTTTTGTATACTTTTCAAAAATGTAATTCGAAGACAAATTCGGTATAATTATGAAAATAAAAGTTCATAGTTTCTTCTTTTTAGTGTACAAAAATATAATTTGAGAAAAAATAGTCAAGGTTAATATTCATTTGCCCGTTAGCAATTAGCATTGATTACAAGTAATGAAAAATTAATTACGCAAATGAAAATGTACCATGTACCTAAATGTTGTCATCCTTGTCTTACTAATGTAAAGTAGCTCGACTCACTTTCTGTTGATAATAATGAAAGTTTAAACAATACTGAGAAACGGTAAAGAGTGAAAATGACTTACCAAAACAGCAAACCACACACTGCCATATTTTCTTACAGATTTGTCATCACATAAGCACAACACACAACTTTAATTTTAAAAAAAACTTCACAATTCACAATCACAGAAGTAGAGAAGAAGTACATTCTACACGTTTTCTGTATTGAATTTATTTACATAAAACAATAAGTGCCACAAATATTAATTCTAAACACATAATTATTTAATTACCGTCACCAAGGTGTACTCGCACGCGTCACTACACGTCTCAAAACAAATGATCGCCGAAAAGACAGTTGGGGCAGTATTGCAAACTTAAATTAAAACTGTACAAAAAATTGAAACAAAATAAATTTTTATTTAAAACTGGTGCATTTCTATTTTCTATTTTCTTGGAACAAACGTTAAATTCAGAAATTTTTACATATGTATATCTCTTGACGTTTGGCCGTTTGCGATACAATTTCAATTTTAAGAAAATTGCGTATTAATCTGTAATATGATTGTTTATTTATCTGCTCGGAGTAAAAAGAGCAAATTTAAAGCGTATGTTTTGTCTGCTCTTTTACACTAATTTTGCCTATGTGTCCTGCTTTAATGACATCACACTTACCATGATTGGAGGAGACCTATTATTGTATACCTAATAGTACTACAAGTTGTTTTCAATTTGTGTTTTCTTATAATGATAGGCTCTCAAAAGATGCCTACAAGTATATACGATTGATTGTAATAATGTTCGCATTATTGAATTAAAAGGCTTTTGTTTATGCTTAATTATTAATTAATAATTTTGTATATTTTAAGTGTATTTTATTTGTCGATTTAGGAAATTTAGGGCTTGGCAGGGTAGGCCATATCTGCGTTGGGACACTTGGACATGAACACACATCCACAACATGTGTGTCTCATAGTATTTTATCTCTTCCTAAATTTTATGTATATTTTTGTAAAATTAAACAGTTGGTGGCTCTGAAGAGATATTTCTAGAGTGATACGGTGATACCAGGGAAAGAAGAACCCACCACGTTACCAAATCTACTAGTACTACGTACTACTTAGTACAACAAAATCAAGACAAACGTAATAATAATTGGTAGATAATAGCTAATAGCTCCACGGCACTATCTACGTTCGTTTCTATTCAACTGCAGTACAAATCTACTTTGCAACTTGAACGGTAATCACGTGGTGGATTCTTCTTTCCTCGAATCATTCTACTAATTTATTGAGGGTGATATCATTTTGTAATTATTGTGAAGTAATAGTTATTTGTATAGGAAGGGAAATGCTACATTTACTCCCGTAGGTGATGTTTGATGCCCGACGCGTAGCGGAGAGCATTAAATCACCAAAGGAGAAAATGACACTTTATGCCCGTGTTATGCCTACATATGAGATGTACCTACACTGGAAAAAATGATAACATAAAATATCCAAAGCTAATTATCTTTCTAAAGCAACCTTATCAACATAAATACGTATATAAGTTACGTTTTTTTGATTATCGATCGACTTCAAGTTCTGGATAAAAATGCCACTTTGCTCCTTAGGGATAAAAGTAACTTTGTCTCTCGCAATCAAACAATCGCCTAGTTCGTCTTAAAAAGAAGATGACAAAAGCCCTAAAGCCCACTTTCTTGACGATAACCTAATTTAAAATTCGAATTTAATTTTTTTGGATTATTTTCCTGACAGGCTCCCAATTCAACATTTTTGTAATACATACTTTGTTAATATCTAATAAGTATTTTGTTTATTTGTACGACTTCGACTTTTAAGTATCCCAATAATTCAATAATTGAATAAGTAGTACTATACCTATAATACTTTGTACCTATATTATAACGGCGTCAACAGGTGTCTCAGTAGGGTAGGATAGTAAAATATTTATATGTAGTCAAATATTACTCTAACCCAGTAAAGTAAACGAACTATAGAGTACCAAGGCTTTACAGGTCTATCATTTTAAATAGGTAACCAGATGGTATGGATGTTCATTGTTCAAACAAGCCATAAGACACCTGAGCACCTGGGCTATTCACAAAATTACGAGTTCCAGTTTACGGGCACCTTTTATACCGATTTCTAAAAAATGTGTTACTATACAGGAGTTTACAATTTTACAATCAAAGTGTCCAAGTTACCAATTTTCAGTTGTAAAAAAACAAAAAAATTTAACAATAACAAAGAAGACACAAGTCACAATGAACAATGACAGTCTCTATCAGACGAACAAAATCCTACTAAAAATAAATAAAAGCTTCTTATTAATAACTCGAGTGGTTTTAGTAATATTCGACAACGACATGTTGTATAATAATTCCTTTATCGCTCAATTTTTTTGAGAAATAAATTTTTTTCTTTGTAGCCCCACCCCATCCGTGGACATACTGTAGTGTAAAGTGTGTCCTACCAATCCTACTTAACAAGTTTTTCTTCTAAAACTGGAAATACGAATTTATTGTGTAAAAAGAGAAACATTTTTTTAGAAAAATCCTACTGTAGCACGTGAGTCCCTTGATAGTTTTGGTACTGGTACAACCAACCACAAACAGTATACATCATCAATGCTTTAAAAGAAGTTACTGGTTACTGCATCATAATTTTAATTAAATTTA
This sequence comes from Malthinus flaveolus, assembly GCA_950108345.1. Taxonomy (NCBI): domain Eukaryota; kingdom Metazoa; phylum Arthropoda; class Insecta; order Coleoptera; family Cantharidae; genus Malthinus; species Malthinus flaveolus. The sequence goes on from OX467285.1 coordinate 72,765,894, forward strand.
AATAATTTAAATGTACTTAATACTAATTCAAATCTTTTTTTCTACTCAAAGTAGTATTCTATTAATAAATTTAATGAGTCAGTGAGTCAAATAATAAAATTGCCCAATTGGTCTTCTGTCCTTATTTGTAAAAATGGTGTAGTCGTACTGTCTACTTTCATAAGTGGCATTAAGTAGAGTGTTAAATTATTTATGGAAAACGCGAAGGCGTTGATTAATGCAAATACAAAGTCATGAACTTAACATAACAGGTAGGTATTTTTTAATTTAAAAGCATTTTATGTATAAAAATAAAATTACACTTTTTTGCCTTCCAAATATAAACGGCGGGTTGGATTATATCTTATAAGAATTATAGACGTGTCTCTAAACTTGTCTGGCGATATTTTTGCTTCTTTCGTTATACCAGCTGTTTTAGAGGAGCACTCGAAGTATATGTCACTTTTTTACGTAATTATACTCATCCAGACGGCTTTGTACTTTTGTAAGCAACTCAAGATGAAAAATTTTAGTCATCAGAAACCTCATGTTCTTCCAGAGCAGTCTTTTGTGTTCTAATAGTTTCCATTCCATTTTGCTTCCCTATTTAGAACGACTCTCCCGTTTTCTTCCGTAATCTTCAAGCCATTTCAGTTTTGCAAGCCTACCTAACCTCACTGGCAAGCTGAATTTGATTTTTTCTGTAGAAAGTAGAGCGCGTCGTGCAGGTATCAAATAAATTGGGTAAACTCTTCCTTCCATTTCAAATCGATACTCTTACCGAATATAATATTTGGATGAATCAGCTAATGAAAATATAATGAAAACTTGCTTTATACATATAGCAATATAGGTGCGTAGTTAACGCCACAATCAATAAATGGAAAGTAGACTATTCTGAGGATAAAGAAAATTTCCCTGAATACCATTAATAGTTTATATAGGATATCGCGTGCTTGTAAGTTGTAAAAAGTCTTTCACCTCCAATTTATTTGTTTAATTTCATCACAACGGTTGAATAGCAATTTCAAATTGCTGGTTGTTATACTTATCATCTTTATAAAAATTAGGTATTAAAGCAATTATACTTTCTGACAGATAATTAATACTAGAATGTAGAAGCTAGACGGAAGAGGACTGCAACGCTAGATAGTTCCGTTAATTGCAGGTTGAGGTAGACAAAAATGTAGCGTGATTACGTGATTGCTTATATTTATTAGTTACAAATTTTATGCAAAAGCGACTTTCAAGGTCAAAAAATGTAATGGGGATGCTTTGTTTTAGTAAAATGTTATCAACAATGTCATCGGTTAATTTTTTACATAAAACGTTATAATATATTTGCTAATTATACCATTTCGACTCATAATAGAGCATATAGAGCTAATTACTCATTTAATTTAAATTTCGAGCGCAACATGAACTTGGATTGCTTCTGTACGCACAGTTTAAATAATGTATTTCTTTGTTTCTTAATGTTGATATTATGCCATATTGTCTTGAAGAGTCTCCCTCGCTAAATAATAAGTTAATATTCCATCGTTATACATATTTGCTTTACCAGAAACTTCTATTCTATCGCATTTTTTAGATTAGAAAAAATAATGATGTATGTGCTTGTGCATTGTGCATTGATTTATGAGCGAGCAATAAGTAGTTTGGAATGTAGCCTTACCACAATCATGAAATATTAGGTATAGTAAATTCATAAATAAGTGGGAGTCGACTTTTTGACTTTTTATCTCAACGCATCGGTTCTGTTGACGAAAAGTCGACTTCAACTTATTTATAAATGTATTAATCTACCTAACAGTTACAATGTTCTCAGACGACGGAGTTACCATACTTGTCATATTAAGAGCTACGGAGGTAGATAATGTTTAGAAAATATTATTTTATATAATTGCAATTGTGTGTTATTTTAAGTTGTTAGCCTCTGTTACGCACTCTAGGCATATGAATGAGAATAGCTGCATCTAACAAGAATAAAAAGAATATTAACAGACAGTAATTACATTTTTTTAAAGTTTATACTAGTATGAAAGTTCTAAAGTACTTGAGAATCATCCAAAATATTTTCTCATTTCAAGGACACCATTAATTATTTAATTAATCCTCTAGTTTGACGCTCCTATTTTTAAACAGAAGTTTACTTTTTTTCGAATAGCTTAAATGCTATTACACGCTTTTTTGCTCGACGCTTCCCGACTGTATCTTATTTTAGGAAATAAAAAATAATAAGGGAATCGCTCGGATTTAGAAGCTTCCTCCGATGAAATGATGATGAGGTGAGTGACAAATTCTCTTCATTTTGACTATTTGACTCCTCCATTGTTATATCCGTATAATAACAGTAGTTGTAATTCCGAATCTAACGTATTAGTGATTGGACTTCCGGATTTCCGAAAAATTTACCGCACTCTAGAATTATATTTTCATTTATTCTTTATCAACAAAGGCATGCTTAAGAAAATATATAATAATTGCTTTTGGCCAAACCGGAAGCCAAACAACAATGCACACATTTCCGTTTTCAGAGTACTATATGCTGAAATTTCTTACACAAAAATTCATGCACGTATCTTCAGTAACTGTTTCTTTACATCTTACAAGGATTCATTCTTTTGACTTCCTTCAAATGTAAAGTTCAAAATGTTCTGGAAAACATAGTAAATAATGGCGAGAAGTGCATAATGGGCATATTTTTTCTTAATAATTGGTGATAAAAGTGAAGTGGTAAAAATGAACAAAACATAGAAATATGTAATGTAGTGATTGTACAAAGTAATATGGTTAGATTCAGAATTGAAAAATAAGCCATTTCATAAAAATATCCAAAATGCCGCCTGTAAGAAAACATTAGCCCTTAATCGAGATGGTGACTACGGATTCGAAAGCAGAATCAAAAGTGGCAATGAAAATGTTCTTACAGAATTAAAAAAGATCAACAAATAAAAAAGTTATAAATAAAAAAAATGAGAGAGAGAACGCGTAAATTTCTTCGAAATTTTTTTTAGATCATTTGTTAGCACCGAATTTAGCAACTTTGCCAAATTTAAACTTATGATCTAGTTCTTCAGAAAAACTAGATCCCCATGCTATCTCAGCTAATTAAAGTTCTGCTGTATTATAGTACCTATAGTTGGGTAATAAGTTAGAAACTTGCCACCATTTTCCAAAATGAAGGATGAAACTTGAATTTTTGAGGAGTTCAGCGAGGCCCAGTTAACATACCTAAGTTTGAATTGGTTTGGATCTTGAACATGAACGAGAACTGTAGTTGCTCACTATACTATAGAAAAGCATTCTTAGAAAGTTTTTTTTAAATATCTTGGGAAAAAAATTACAACTCATGATGTCATGAGGAAGTACTACATACTTCAAAACATAAAAAAATCGAACTGATAAGATTAGCTCTTTAAAATTTCCAAGCAAATGGAAATTCTAGCTGTTAGTTGTTAGTCGACTGTTTCAAACAAATCAAATTCATTTGTTGTTTTAATTTCATCTTTTTATTGCAATTGTTTGTAAAAAAACAGGCGAATTAAATTACATATCCATATAAGTATCATTGAAAATTGTGTAACAGTGTAACCATAAAGAGTTATGAAATTTTATTTTTTAATCCTTTATATGGTGCCTTCAACATTCGTATGGGTGTAGGGCGCACCTTAATTTTGAATAACACGATTTAAACATCAATACATCAATAAGAAAATAAGAGTTTGGAAAAGCGGAAAATTAGGGCAAAAACAACTCGAGTAAAATTCGACGTATTGGACTTTGCTATTAATACTTTTTAAAAACAATCGAATAATTATTAAGATAATAAGATTTAAGTATTAGATCATCTTGGTTTACTAATATTTCCCGCCTCGCTTACTAACGAACTGGGCACCATGGAACTGGGCGGAAATAAACGTCATGCGTAGTAGCGAGAAGGGGAAACTAAAACCGATCTTCCGCGGGGTCACCGCCATTGCTAAGCTGGAATCAGTGTTGCTAGGTACTATACAAGTGTTGTGTAAAATAAATTTTAATACAAATTAAACATGAGGGAAATTGTACATATCCAAGCCGGTCAATGCGGAAACCAAATTGGAGCTAAGGTATGTTTTTTTAATTTTTTGTTTCATTAATAATGGATAATTGATTAAAATGTAACGCAACCGACATTCTAGCCGGCCATTTTATATTCCGTTGAATTTTATTCCCGATTATTCGTTTTTTAGACAAAGAGCGTGCTTCATTTTTCATTATTTTAATAACGATTTTAATTGTAATTAATTTTAATGCGAGTTTGAGTTCCAATTTTCTGTAAGTCGAACGATAATTATTGTAACGGTTTCTACCGGCTTTTTGAAATGATCGGCAAACGAAAAACGTTGGCTCAATCTTCCAACTCTCCATATCATTTAATTCCAATTACTTAAAATTTACAACTCTCAAATTTGTGATTATTGATTTTTACTTCTAAAATCGCCATTTCCAAATTTTAGCAGTTAAATTTTTTTTGTTTCTGTGCGACGTTTATTATCGTGTAAGGGCGCGTTATAATAAAACGTATGTACTACACACATCAAAAACATCTAATTCTAACGAACTTTTGGCGTGGGCTTTTCGTATAAATTTGTAACGAATTTTTCGTGTTGGGAATTAATTTTTTTTCTCGTATGTTTCATTTTTATTACTCCTCCAAATTATATTTTAACTCGTAATTTAAATAAAACGGTATTGTAGATTGATATCAACCGTTTAATTTCAAATAACCGTTATTTTAAAAATAATTTAATCTTTTAAAAATCGAGCAACAGTGGAAAACAGTTACAAGTGTTTTCGTCTCGAACAAATTTTTGAGAAAAACTTGTTTTAGAGAGAAAAAAACATTTTTCGCATTTTCCAGAGTTTTTTTTTATTTCGATTGTTTTATTAATAACTTCTCTATTTTGGAAACCCGGAATAAAACTTATTTTTGCAATTGCGACAATGAACTCTCATTATTTCCATACGATCTTTCGAAATGATACGTTTTCCTTTTTCAATTAAAAACTACCAACGGTGACGTGTAAAATTAATTAAAATAATTAACCTTGAAGCTTGGTTATGCAGATCCGATTTTCTCGACTTGTTCTTTTATTCATACAAATTCTAATCGTTCGATTCTGTGGAAACCTGCAATTTCCTTAAATTTTTTCATAAATCGAGATATCGCCTAATAAAACTTCCAGAGGGTTCCAAAGCACACCCTACCCTGGTGTGGTTCGCTCATCAAAGTGAGCAATTGTTTAATCGTGTTTAAATCTACTACATTCAATTGTTTTATTGTTTTTGACCTCCCATTAAATTTAACAGTTCTATCTGATGTTCATTTGTTTCAATCATCGATCCATTCGTTCTACTAGCGATTTGCTAAATTAACAAGAGATTGGAATTCGTTTTTTAAGACTAGACTCGCTTTATACAGTTATGGTGATTTATTTCTTCTGCTTGTTATTTCAAGCATAAAATGTAAGTTCAATACCCTGCACTAGAAGTTTCTGGCATGCCAATAAGTTAGTATTACAAGTTATTGCTCTTCCTGCGCCAAGTACGTGAGATGTTTCTTGTGTGCCACTTAACATTTGCATGTATAAATTTTTTTTAACGAAAATGAAACGACTGAGAATGCGTTTGTTCATTGAAGCAATCAGTTTTGATAGAAAGTCACACCCATCTGTTCCAGTTTTTCATCGTATCGCCCATCAAATTTGTTTTCTTTCAAATTTTATTTTTTAGACTACACCTTTCGAATCTTTAATGATCTCATAGTACAAATTAATTTTATTTTAACCTTGCGTAAATTTATATTATGGAAGAGTTGTCAACCGTGTGGTACTTACTAAGCATATTACGTCAGAAGTATCTTTCAGTTCATGTTTCTATATATAGCAATGAGTTTAGTAGTCTTAATAATACATAATACAACATTTTCAAGTACTTGGGTGTCTCTTTTGGAGTTACGTCAAGTTTTATTTACAAAATCACGCCATGTAGGATTTTAAATGCTCAACCGTGTTAACTCATCGTTGAAATATGTACAATTTTTGCAAACCCCGCATTTATTTCGACATTTTCTCAGTATATTTAACAACTTTTATTTTGTTTGCAGTTCTGGGAAATCATATCCGACGAACACGGTATTGACCCAACTGGAGCTTACCATGGGGATTCAGATCTCCAATTGGAAAGAATCAACGTATATTATAATGAAGCATCTGGAGGAAAATACGTTCCACGTGCCATTTTGGTCGATTTGGAACCCGGTACCATGGATTCTGTCCGCTCGGGACCTTTCGGTCAAATTTTCCGCCCTGATAATTTTGTATTCGGTCAATCTGGCGCCGGTAATAACTGGGCTAAAGGTCACTACACAGAAGGAGCCGAATTAGTCGATTCGGTCCTCGATGTCGTACGCAAAGAAGCCGAATCGTGCGACTGCTTACAAGGATTCCAACTTACACATTCGTTAGGAGGCGGTACCGGCTCGGGAATGGGAACTTTATTAATCTCAAAAATTCGCGAAGAATACCCAGACAGGATTATGAACACATACTCGGTCGTTCCTTCTCCCAAAGTATCAGACACGGTTGTAGAACCCTACAATGCTACTCTATCTGTTCACCAACTTGTTGAAAATACCGATGAAACTTACTGTATCGATAACGAAGCTCTTTACGATATCTGCTTTAGAACCTTAAAACTATCCACACCCACATATGGAGATCTCAACCATTTAGTTTCCTTAACCATGTCTGGAGTTACAACTTGTCTTAGATTCCCAGGTCAATTGAACGCCGATCTCCGTAAACTCGCTGTCAACATGGTACCATTCCCACGTCTCCACTTCTTTATGCCCGGCTTTGCTCCTCTTACGTCACGCGGCAGTCAACAATACAGAGCTCTCACAGTACCTGAACTTACGCAACAAATGTTTGACGCCAAAAACATGATGGCCGCTTGTGACCCAAGACACGGACGTTATCTTACTGTAGCTGCCATATTTAGAGGACGAATGTCGATGAAAGAAGTTGACGAACAAATGCTTAATATTCAAAACAAAAACAGCAGCTACTTTGTTGAATGGATACCTAATAATGTTAAGACAGCCGTGTGCGATATTCCACCTCGTGGGCTTAAAATGTCCGCCACATTTATTGGTAATTCTACTGCCATTCAAGAATTGTTCAAACGTATCTCAGAACAATTCACCGCTATGTTCAGAAGAAAAGCTTTCTTGCATTGGTACACTGGCGAAGGTATGGACGAGATGGAATTCACCGAAGCAGAATCTAACATGAATGACTTGGTTTCTGAATACCAACAATACCAAGAAGCTACCGCTGACGAAGATGCCGAATTTGATGAAGAACAGGAGGCTGAAATTGATGAAAATTAAATCTTTACATTTGTCTCGATCTGAAAGCTTTTTATATTTTGTATTATTTTTGCATGTTTTGTACAGTTTTTAACATTCCCGTGTTAATGAAATTATATACAATTTAACCTACTTTAAGACTGAAATGTTATAATTTTCTGTAAACCTTTTTCATTTTTTAAATTATTTTGTTTTGTTCTAATAGTTATTAAAAATCCTCAATAAACTGGTAGGTTAATAATTTTTTGCATTTTCCTATTGTCCTCGATCAAACTTTGAGTAGAGAATCCATCTTACAATAAGTTTCTGAATAACCATTTATTCGAAGTTTGGTACAAAATACTTATTAGAGGAGATTGCCTTGTCTGCTCCTGGTTTTTTCATTATAAAAAAAATAAAATAACAAAAAAATGAAGTAATCTCGAGTACTTTTGATTGGCAATTTTTAGGTGACCTGTGTGCACTTTGTCAATTTTTCATCGGCTCAATAAAAGTCACAAGTCTAAGGGATTAGTATAAGTTGTCTGTAACTTGTGATTGCTGTCGCAAGAAAACTATTGGCAATCTATGACGATCGCCACTTCTAATGATCTCGCCAGCATTTTACAAATTTGCTGGTGCATTTTAAAAATTGAAGTACACGTGTGAACACCTTTACTTGACAATGACCGATATAAGCTGGTATATGTACTTGCCATTGCCAAGTGTACCAATACTTATGTATTTGTCGAGTAGGTACACCAGTCGTCGAAGCCCGGCTTTACTAGAAACATCTCCATTCTTTTACTAAAGTGAAAATTTTCTTCTGTTGGCACGTCACGTCAGCATAAATATTTTATAAACTCAATAGGTACATATTTGCTCTGACTCGATGGGACGGCGTATTTCCTATTGATTAAATTATTTGGGTTTTCCTTTCTAACGCTGTCGTAGTTTTCTTGTTTACAAGAAATTCGCAATAGTATACTGGAGTTCTGTAAATAAGGAATGTATTCGTAGATAAATAAAAATAACACCTTCCTGTCAAAAAAGTAATACGTCTATCGCTCATTGCAAAGTAGAAGAAATTTATTTCGTACACATTGTCCATAGTGTTATTAATTTTAAAAAGAATTATTATTTAAGTTATTTAAAGCACTATATAGGCAACCAGCTATACAGCAAGGTATTGTGGTGGCGGTTTTCTTAAACAACGCGAAGTGAATTATGAAATTTTTGTATGCTCTCTCTAAAGACAAGCTTGATGGTCGGCTGAAATTTTACATTAATACTATTTCTAAAGGATAATAATTATCCTTTATAGATACTGTCTAAAGCTGTCCCGAACTAATCTACGAATAATTGCAGGGACACTGTCGACTACACAAACATCTTCATACTCTGGGCTTGGTAGACAATCCCATATGTCGGGGATGCGAACTTGAAGACGAAACCGCTGAACATGTGCTCTGTCACTGTCCAGCTTTAACGTCGATAAGAAGATCCGTGTTGAGGGACTTCTGGCTCGACATGGCCAGAATAAGCACCACTTATCCTCCTACATGTAGGATGGCTCGAGATCTGATGGGCACGGAGAGGCCGCTTGAAGGTAGTACAAGGGGCCCGATTAAGTGGCCTGAGTGCAAGGAGCTTACCACCCCGTCCTTAATAATCCAGATCCAGATATCCTTTATAGATGGCTTTTTTTTTTACGGACTAAATTCGTGGCCATAATTTTTGTATCTACTATGGGTAAATTCTACCCTAATATCTAAATTGTCAATAGCATCTACGTACGCGACTAGTTGAGTAAAATCTTCATGTTTGTATGTTTTTGCCCCGTTCTCCTCTGGGGGTGAAACACTAACTGTTGCTTTATAAAGCATGTCATAAGAAAAAAAGATGTAAGTTTTGCCATCACACCCTCTGAAAGAGGAAGAGGGTGCTACCTCACAAATTGGAATTTTAGATGTTTCTTCTTGCTAAACGCGTGTACCAATTATAATAAAGTTTGGAATAAGATAGATACATTCTTTGAGAAGCAAAAACGATAAATTCTTAAAACTAGCGCGCTTCACACGTCAAGACATAGGAGAATGGGAACTTATTGTAAATTGTAAGAGTTCATAAGTTCCCTTACAGGTCAAATTTCTTGAGTTCGCGAATTTTGTATAACGAAATTGGAACTTGGCGAACCATTTGTCTCCGTTACTTATCAATCTTATTATTGATTATTTCGCGTTTCCTCTCTAGCCTCTCTCTTCTTCTTTTGTGAAGAACCAAAAACTGATACTTACTTCATTAACACTGAACTAATTCAAACCATGAAAAAGAATGTTAAAGCTATTACGCTATTACTAACACTTTAGGAATCCTATATTTTTAGATATATTTTTATTTTATTATTTCCAGACTGGAGACAGAAATTCCAACGAGGTAATTTATGATTATTAGACCAATTTATGAAAAGACGTTGATTCTTGTGCTTTCATTAATTTAAATGATAAAAAACGAAAACTAAATTGAGCAACAGCCAACAGCACACCCATCACTCAATGTTTTCAAAATTTGATCTTACCTAGGGCCAGTTTTTCGGCTTCTATATTTTACAATTTCTATATAGTTTTAATGACATATAGTCCCAGTTCGTACTTTTGGTAGAAGGTAGATGCTGCACACCAATGTGAACTGAACCAAATAATTTCTCCCTTAACCCTTAACAAAGGAAAGTTGCTAAAAAATTAGTATTCGGTTGAAGAATTTTATGAAATGCATATCTAAGTTTAATTAATTTTCAAACACTAATTTTCACGACGCTTTTGTGAGAGACACTTTTTCTATTCTTGTTGAAAAATGTGTCCAATAATAATTGTCATAACAATTCCTTATAATTTCCGTTACTTTCAACATTAATAGAGTTAATTAGTGCGACAAAAAATCTAAAATGTGCACCATAAATTTATATTTAAAAAAAAGACCAAATACAACAATAAATTGAAATGCTTGGCTGGTGATCTAGTACATACTTAGTTTAAATGTAATTTGATATGGGGCTTGTGTCTGCCTCAGGCATGGCTTCTAAGTTATTCGCAGTTAGCTTCGACGTCTGATAGCAGACAGTTCTCTTCAAGCCTCACTACACTATCACTACTTCAAACGCCAATCAACAAACAACATGAGGGAAATTGTTCATCTTCAAGCCGGTCAATGTGGAAATCAAGTTGGCGCTAAGGTATATATTTAAATATTTTACAAAAATTGAATTTTTTTTTCTAAGAGATTTAATTCGTTAGCACAGTTAAGTTTTAGATGTTTTTAGTTTTCATAATGCTCTTTAGTTGACAATTTTTTAATTAAATTTAATTATAACTGTTATTTGCAGATGTTCTGCAAATTGTTTTTTTAATTCAATTAAAAAAGTTAACCAATTTTTTCACTATTTGACTATTTGAGTAAGTTTATTACACTTTGTTTTGTATCTTGCATGAGTCAAAGTACTGTATATTTACTCACTTTATGAGCACTATTCGAATACTTTTATTATTTTTTTTCTGATTCATTATTCAAATTTAGATCTATACATGTAATTATGATAATGGCTTAAAGTATGTAGTTTGTTGGTATTTACGAAAAACATGATGTGTAGGTACAAATGACAAAGTGATGTGTAACTATATATTGATTTAGTATCGGAAGTCTATTTACCCCTTTACTTTAGAAACTGAAAGGAGTTACAATTCTTCTTCCTGCTTAAGTTTAAATAAAAAGGCTTCTGTCTGTGTCTGGTGTCTGGTATCGATTTAAAGTTAAATAATTAATTTACCGCGATCGAATAATAACTTTTAAGGCTTACAAACTGCCAATTAGGATTGCGTGTCTAAAATTATGATGGAAAAGAGAAAATCGCACGTCAAATTACACGTATTTCATATTTGCAGGAAATTTCTTCATATTTTAATTTTATTTTGACTATTTTTAGTGTCAAGCACTCTAGACATGACTCAGTGTAATTTTACATTTGTTTGATGTCTATTTACAATTTAATCTAAAATAGAAGTCATTAATTTTTTTGTAATTTATTTTTGGAATCAATTTTTTTGTAATCTAAAATAAAATGCACCTTTATAGAGCGCTCCGTGGATCGCTTATAGACGTGTGCCGGTTTGACTTAATGCCACAATCAACTTCTGTCCTAAAGTATTACATTTTTGATATAAAACAGGCAAAGCAATAATCTTCGTGTTCGTCTCAGTTTAATAAAAGATCTTTATGCCGGGTACTTTTATCTGAATGGAAAGGAAGTTTGCATTTATCTCTACTCTACTATCGTAGTTTACTATGTTGCATTTATAGGTTGGGGGGGTCAATTTTGAACTTCTGCTTGTAATCCACGAAGATTAAAGTTGAAATTTAAAAAAAATCTATCTGTGCTTGGGTATGCCCGCATGTGTTTGGTCTAGCTCTACCTTCTTATTCCTAAAAAAGAGCAAGTGGAAGTTGTAGCGCAAGAAAATAGTAGATATTTTCATTTCTTCCAGCTCGATTGGCCCCAAATAACAATTGAGGACTAGGGAAATAACTTTAAAGTCGTTTTTGCTTAACTATCCAGTATCCAGGCCGACTTCATTTGCAAAATCTAAAGAACTACTCTCTTCTCCGACTAAACACTAAGGACCAGTCTAACCAATAAAGAATTTAATTACGGTTAATGGCAGTTAATCAATGAATGACAATGAGTTGTCGTAGCAATTTGCCATTAACCGTGATTAAACTTTTTAATGAGATTTGGTGGGACTGGCCCTTATTCTGGGACACACTGTATACCCATTTGAAGAAGTTTGAAACCAAATTCTTCTTCTATTACGCTTAATTTTAAGCCATGAGGAATCTAATTTGTTATTATATTGGACAGCCTAGGCTATTTTTGATCTTGGGCATTAGGCATTTCAAAATCGAAACTTGAGTAAAGCCGTCAGTTTTAATTCAAATGTCCATTGATAAAATAATTTTCAAATTAAGTATTAATTTGAAGTTTATTAACTGCTATAGAGCGCTAAAAATAGACAATTAATTACCATATTATCATAAATGCTGTTATCATTAAACCCTATTATCAAGACATTGTTAGGATGCTCCAAAATGACATTCTATAAAAGCTTGAACTTGAGAAATAGTAAATCAAAAAATTATAATTAATGGCACTTACTAAGATTTAAAATTGATTAATAAATATTTATTTAAATAAATAGGCAGTTAAGATATAAAAATTAAAACATAGCCGTAGTAATTTTATTTTAGAATTATTTAATGAATTAGTTCTGCTTTTATAAGAATTGTTTATAGACCTTTTTTCAAATGCAACTTAAAATTATTGTCTTCAAGGGCGATTTAAAAATTGAATTTTAAGAAAATAAAGCACACATTAAAATTTTGACCATTTTAATGATTCACTGCTCATTTACAGGCAAATTGCCAAATTTAAAGTAATAATAATTTACGGGAAGTTTATCATTATTTTATTCGTGATTCACATCATTTTTATGAAAAAACCTTCGTCGCTTCGGTGCTTTGACACAAAAACTCGTTGAGTATTTGGCGGTTTAAGTTTTGTTGGAACACCAAAAATAAATTTTTTAGTTCACCAGTTCAAAAGCTACGGCTAAAGTAGTTCCAAGTATCACAATTATTGAACTTGTGATATTAGAACAGTTAAAAGCCTGCGTCATTTTGCTAAAAGTTCATGGGAGGACGAAACAGATTTTGGAAAGGAAGAGCACGAGCAGGAATTAACAACCACACTGTGCTGTGCACTTATTGCTAAAACTTAAAACCCTGGCTAAGCTAAATTAAACCAAATTAAACTCTGGTTGGCGCCCGTCTTCTTACTCCGAGAACATTACCGCAGCTTTGCTTTGTTACATAAAAATAATAATCTTATTTTAAGTGCACATTGGAGTATGTGTTATTTAGAACTGTCAACTTATTTATTTTTTAAAAAGACGACGGAAATTCCGAATCAAAGTGAGCAATGTATTTTTGTCTATTTAAAAACTTAGGGGGTAATTCTAAATATTTAAAACAGACCAAAAGCATTTGTGCACGTCTATATTTATCTTACAACTTTTATAAACTAACAAAAAGTCTTCCACTAAAATGTCTCTTTTATCACTTTAAATTCTTTCACTTAAGATAAGTGTTTCTCAAGAGTGTCCAGCACCGATGTAAATTGTTAATAATTACCTGCACTTAAATGTTGTACATTCCTTTAAAAATAATAAACTTGTATGTTGCTTCAACGCTTCAACCGCATCTTTGCACATTTTTGAATGCATTTATTATATTTTTGATGTTTCTGTTGTATTTCGAAACCGCAAATAGAAATCTATTAAAAACTATCTGTCTTCTGTTCGTTGAACTAGAACGTTTTTAAATTAAAAAATGAATTTCTTATTGTTCTTATTTCAATTGGTTATGGTTAGTAAAGAATTTCTTAATTTCGTACAACTTAAAGTACATTATCTTTCTTTGGATTGGTACAAATGCCGTAAAAAAATAGTTAATTATGGTATCAACGTATCACATCATACATCATTTACCGAGTTGATCAAAATAAGACAACGTGAATTGCGGCTTCTCTTTTATCTTAATTATAATGGATTTTTAATTTATGAACTGGAAATAGAACTTTATAGTATTTCATTTTACGAGGTACTCGCTAGCTACACGTTAATACTACCTACTACCTACTAGAACTGCTATAAAATTCAGACTTCAGATATAATTTACCATTTGTTTAAATTATTACTCAACACTCAACTAATAAATAATCCAGTCAAATTAGACAAATTTTGAAGGAAAAAATCAATAGGGCGCTCACTAATATTACAATTTTTAACCAAAATTTTTTTAAATTTTTTCACAATAGTGAAGACGAAACTAACGCGACTTTTGTGTTCAGAACTCTTTAAGTACATCTTTATTTTACTTCAGGGCTTCAGGCAGTGCCGGATTATCCATGAGTATCCACTTTGGTGGCTGATTCCTTTCATAAAACTTACGCAGTTTACACATGCAGTTTATACAGCGTTATCACGTAAACGAATTTACTGTAACCCCTTCTCCGCGCTATATCTTGAAAAGGGTCAAACTTATGGAAAAAATGCATATAACCAATCTTGTAGCTAATAATGTTTTCTATAACTTTTATAATAACCTTCATCAACGTACAATCTATAGAAGGCGAGTTATTTGCAAAAAACAATGAAAAGTTACCTTTAAACAGTCCCCCCTTCACTCGCTCGCTTCCCATTTTTCGGATTTTAAGTATGTTCTACTGAAGGTTCTAGCGAACAACCATGCCAATTTACAAAACTCTTGGATTTTTCCCTTTAATTTTATCTAATTTGATTGGACATTTTGAAAGAAGTCAATAAAAATGTTAAATGTTACCTATAGAGTTTGTTCAGTTAACGATAAAAGATGGTTGATAGTTCACTTGTATTTGTATTGAAATGACCTATCCTTTGTTGCTTCCTTTACAAATCCTTTTTATCTGTGATCTGTCATATAATAAAATTTCTAAACGAGACCACAAACTTCCTGTTTGTATTTAAAGAATTAAGAATAATAACATTTTTGCCCTTTATCATTATTTATCACTTGATCAGAGATAGAGATTTGTTTAGTCTATTTAATTAGGTACCAATAACCAATAGGTACTAATGCAAAACAAAAATTGGATTAGAAAAGATCTTTTTCTTAAAATAATTACTTTGTACTTCTTTACTAAGATAATTTTAAATTTTCTAAACCTCACATACTTTTCTAGTTTTGGGAAGTCATTTCTGAAGAACATGGAATCGATCCAAATGGAATATACAATGGGGACAGTGATTTACAGCTTGAGAGAATAAGTGTGTATTACAACGAAGCTTCAGGTAATACATTTTAATCTTATCATTTATCATTCAATTAGCGCAGTTTGAGAAATTACCTATTTGACTTGAGTCTTGTACCCAATTGTGATGAGTTTTGGGTGCTTGTGCAGAGCTATCCATGTTATTATGCCTTGAAATATTAATTGGTGTTTATCGTCATTTAAATATGTTAAATTGTAGTCTCATTCACAAGGGCTTATACATTTTTTTAACTTAAACTTATTTGGTACACCAATCGACCAATCTTCAGTAAACAGTTACGGCTTAGACCTCGACGCACTCATGCAGTGTTCAAGCAAGTCAAATACGATATATCTTAATAAGTATGTGTATCTAATTGTACGTACATGGTAGTTACACTAAGTATTAAATCTATTCTTTCCCAAACCATAAATCACTTATGCCATCTAATTATTTATTCTATGATCATTTTTTATTACCGCCTTGTTATTATATACTAATTATGGTGATAACACACAGCTCATACAAAATTCATATCTTTAAACTTAATTTTAAGAAACATGAATCAGAAATAGTTTTTAAATTAATTCATTTCCGTTAATTGTCCTTCTCGACAAGAAACAAATTACATGTGGAGACAATTGATAAGGTATTAAATGAATACTAATATTTTAGCTGTTCACCTAGTCTTCTTAAACTTCAATAAGTGCACATAAAGTGTTAATTAGGCTTTGGCTACATCGTTCGATGTGTTTGCTTAAAATTTCAAGAAAGCTTTTAGATTAAAAAGAAATTACAAACTTGCGTAAAATTGCGTCGTCCGTTTCATCTCTTTATCGTCTGTTATGAGTTATGAGTTATAAGGCACGGAGGCAATAGGATAGTAAAGAAAAATTAAGAAAAATATTTGAAAAATTCCATTACTAAAAAGAGAGAATCTCCCTTAAATTCTGTTTACTTCCAGCCAGCTTATCTTGCATAAATATTTGTAATTACCTAGAGTGTCTTGTAAAATATCACCATTTACTTATTTACACAATAGCGAGTCGATACTTATATTAATGCCTATTTATGTACAACGAAGGTACATCTAACGAGCCTCAAGTTTGCTATTTTTAATAAATGCGTTTTTTTCTTATTTTAATAGTCGCAACACGTAACAATGGAGGTAAATATGTCCCAAGAGCAATCCTTTTGGATTTGGAACCAGGCACTATGGATGCCGTACGTTCTGGAACATATGGTCGCTTATTCAGACCAGATAACTTCGTATTTGGTCAGTCTGGTGCTGGAAACAATTGGGCCAAAGGCCATTACACCGAAGGGGCCGAATTGGTCGACGCCGTCCTAGACGTAGTACGCAAAGAAGCAGAAAACTGTGACTGCTTACAAGGTTTCCAGCTCACTCATTCCCTAGGCGGAGGTACTGGTTCTGGAATGGGAACTTTACTTATTTCCAAAATACGCGAAGAATATCCCGATAGAATAATGAACACATATTCCGTCATGCCAAGTCCTAAAGTTTCGGACACTGTAGTTGAACCGTACAACGCTACTTTATCGGTTCATCAGTTAGTAGAAAACACCGATGAGACCTACTGCATCGATAATGAAGCTTTATACGACATTTGCTTCAGAACCTTAAAAGTTCCAAATCCCAGTTACGGCGATTTAAACCATCTAGTCTCGTTAACCATGTCGGGTGTTACAACCTGCCTTAGATTTCCCGGTCAATTAAACGCCGATCTCAGAAAATTAGCCGTCAATATGGTTCCATTTCCTCGTCTTCACTTCTTCATGCCCGGATTTGCGCCACTCACTTCTCGTGGCAGCCAACAATATAGAGCTCTAACAGTGCCAGAACTTACCCAACAAATGTTTGACGCCAAAAATATGATGGCCGCTTGCGATCCAAGACACGGACGTTATCTTACCGTAGCAGCAGTCTTTAGAGGAAGAATGTCTATGAAAGAAGTCGACGAACAAATGTTGGCTGTACAAAACAAAAATAGTAGTTATTTCGTAGAATGGATCCCTAATAATGTAAAAACTGCCGTTTGTGATATTCCACCGACCGGATTAAAGATGTCCTCTACTTTTATTGGCAATACGACTGCAATTCAAGAATTATTTAAACGGATTTCAGAACAATTTGCTGCTATGTTTAGACGTAAAGCTTTCTTGCATTGGTACACTGGCGAAGGTATGGACGAAATGGAATTTACCGAAGCAGAATCTAATATGAACGATTTGGTGTCCGAATATCAACAATATCAAGAAGCTACAGCCGACGAAGACTACGAAGCCGAAGAAGAAGCTGCCGCCGACGATTTTAATTGCTAAGTATTGAGCTCAGTTATTTTATGCTAAATTATGTGAAAAATATTATTTAAAAATAATTTATTATAAGCTGCAACTAAAGATAATTAAGGTATATCTCATTTACATGCACGTTTTCTTATGCAATTTATAAGAAAAGACTGAATTTTATATGTTTTGATAACATTTCGAGAATAAATTATGGTAAGAAACGCACTTTGATTTATTAATCGTAAAAAAAAACACAATGCCAATTAGAATCCATTATATTTTTCTTCTTTTATAAAGCGATTTCAAAATAAAGTTATCGAGAAGGCTAACGCAATGTTTTTAATACTTTAAAAGTAAATGGCAGGGCAAAAGGCTGATTATGTCGCATTCTAACAATTCATAAGCTCTCTCGATACGATATTATTTTGAACGCATGGTATTACACAAATTGAATTAGTACGAATTTGGTTTATTTAATAAAAATATCCAATAATAACAAGTAATATAATAGAGCCAGGAAATTTCTTTGGTTCATAGCAAGAAATGAGCATAACTCAACTATAAAAAGTAACTTTACGATTGTAGTGCCTTCCAATCAAATCTTTGATTACTAGAATGAGTAATGGGAAGAGAAGGTGGTTCAATGAACTCCCACTTGTCATTAATTTTGCTAAATGCGGCTAAACTACAATACGGAACTTTCTGTAGTAATTTAGATAGTTCGCTAGAATTACGAGGAGTACCACCGACAAGTTCACGCGAGCAAACATCTAAGGTAGCTGCATGACCTACAAATAATATATTTCCAGTAGTATTTATAGATAAAACGCTTTGGGTGATAAAAGCGCTACGTAAATAAAACTGTTCACAAGTTTCCTGTCCCTCCGATAATTCTTCCCTCGAAATAAATGGCTGATAGTTACTATCGACATTGTAACCTGCCGAAATAAATTCTTCTATTGTTAACCAATTCGGCACAACTTCGGGATACCACACCAACCATTCAAATAATCCTGGCTCTATTTTAATAATCAAATCGTTCTTTCTACCCATTCCCCTTAAAACGGCATCGCAAGTTTGTACACATCGCAAAGAAGGAGAACAATACACATGCTCTATTGTTTCGTGGGTAGCCCTTAAAGCTTCTCCCACTAAAGTTGCTTGAAAAATTCCTATTTGAGTTAAAGGTGTGTCTTTCAAGAAACCTTTTGGTCCTAGACTTCTCTCTGGTAAACTCAAAGGCAAATTAAGATCCCGCCTAATGTATTTACCAGACTCTTCGAAACAGTAAGGTATCCAAGTTCCAAAAGTAAAATCAATTCGCTCACCGTGACGCATTATAAGTAATTTTTGATTGGTAGCAATTTCGGCATCATCCTAGAACAATAAAAAGTTTACATGAAATACATTGACGAACATTTAAAAAACTGAAACATAAATTGACGAGGAGACTGAGACAAAAAGTAAGTGAATTATAGGGTTTTAATAGAATTAGAAACTTACTACTAAAGCTCTTGCCTCTTTATAGTCATTGACATTTTCATATGTATTTTCGCCTTCAGAAGGCGGAGGTGCAACTAAATCTGAAACTGCATCAGCCTCTATAGCACTAACCATATCAACATTAGCCATATCTATATCATTAGCACCTATCGTTTCTTCTTTATTTACAATATCAGTTTGAGAATGATTTATATGTTTAGGACTATCTTTGCTTTCTTTTACACTAGCTTTATGTTTAAGTAAAATATCTCCGCTAGCTATAAGATGGTTTAAAGCAACTTTACGGTGTAGAGTCCAAGCATCAGACTCGGCAGTTCTTTCGGTATAACTTTCAGGCAAAAGACCAGCACAACCGGTTAACCACGATGTGCCTTCTACCCAACCGTCCGGTGTGTTTGCAAGTGCTTCACTACTAATATACACGTAATCGCCGGTGTGCAATTCGAGCTCATCTGATTCTGATGGTCCGTACGGGTGAATCACCTAAAAAATCAAACTATTGTAATTTACTTAATTGAGTGTGAAAAATATTGTTGAACAGTCAGTTTCTTACAATTTTTACCCCCAAATATTAATAGATTAGCGGGTATTTGCTACCTACTAGTTTGCAATTCGAACAAATTGCATTAAATGTGGCAACCTCGATAAACCCTATCTTATCTAAAAAAGTTTATGGAGTACATATCTAATTTACTGCATCGCTTGTTAGTGTTTAAAGCTTTCGATAATCGAAGCACTTGAAAAACTACAGCTTACTATTACTAACCTTGTGTATTTGCTTTCCATTAACTCTAGGATCTCTTGAATATAATCTCAATTCCCAGGTGCTAGAAGACCCTGGATCGAGTGCCTCTACTAGTGTTTTCAGTGAAGCGTATTGAGCGTTTGAAAACTGATATGCCAAAGTTAAATGCAATGACTTAACATGTGGCTCTAAACTTATTGCTAAAATAAATATGTCATAAGCTATTTTAATTGACACAGATAAGCGGCACTTAATTAAGAAAAAAAAATCGTCAAAATTAAGTTTTTAAATCAATGCATTGGTTAGTAAATTATAAACGGTGATGTGATATTAACAGAACAGCTTTATTGTATTCGTATCATGAAATTTTTTTTAACAAAATTCAAACACTGGTTAATTGCACATCAAAATAGGTTAAAACACAAAGCAGGAATTTAATTAATCTAATAAGCTGAAGTCTTACATCTACTACCCCTGGGAATACAGCGAGCTGTGGTCGTAGTACACCAAGGAAAACACGCCGTCAAGGCATCAAATTGTTCATAAGTATCACTAATAACTGAAAGGAACCAATACCATAATAAATTGTTAATGCCAGACTACTAAGTAATGGAAAATTACTCTATTGAAATATAAGTAAGTGTACTACATCTACAGATTTGCAAAACACCATCATCTAAAAAAAGCTTACTGGCATTAGAAACTTCCTTGACATACTGCATTGCGATTCTTTTCAAATAATCTGCGTGCTCTTCGGCTACAAAAAAACCCATGAAGTTAGGAGATGTGTAAGTTTCCAACTTCAAATACTCATTTAACATGGCTCCTTGTCTTTCCATAACCGATTTTAAAGTTTGAGCCAAATGCGGGGCATCAGCATCTGGTGCCTTAAACGACGATTCGAAATTATCGATAACAAAACAAACATTATATACATACCTTAAAAAAAGAAACTAGGGTTATGTGAGGTGTAAAATTGTGTGCTCCATTCCAACCACACATATCTAAAGATTTGTTCCAAAACAACTGTAGTTCTTCGAGAAAGGCCCCTGTGGGGCAAGCGTATAAAATGTATTCACGAGCTGAGGTATCGTCGAGTAACGGATCGTTTACATGCGCTAAAAGCCAATCGGACGCCAACTGAACACCTCTGTTACCAGTTGCGGCTAAAGCTTTTTCACTAAAACAAATTTTATCCTAATATTTCGAGTCGTAACTGTTTAAATTTACATACGCCCTATGCTTTGGAAATCCCATTTGTAGCAGTATTTGTAAAGGTGTTAAGCTTTGTTTGGATATTTTTGTAGGTGTTGGATTTCTCCTAGGTGGTAATGTAGCCATAATTTTGCTATTTTATTATTATTTTTATGTGGTTTTTAAATTTAAATTGACACAACTGTAAAGTTTGACATCTAAATGATGACGTTTCTTTCCTTCGGGATAAATAGAAATATAGCAAATAGAGCTATCTTCAGGTAAGGCCACTCAATAATGGAGAAGTTTTCGTTTATAACTTTATACCGAATCGTCTCAGAATTGGCGTTTTTAAAGAGTAATAATTAATTTAACAAAATCTACATTTAAATAATTATCGTAATTCAAAATTTATCGAAGTTTGTAATTTTAAATATCGAGCATTGTTAGCTCGTTGGTGTGCCTGCCTGTGTCGGGTAAATTCGTAGTCGTTCGTAAACTACGAACAACGAAAGTTAATGCCGGACCTTTTAAACGTAAAGTTAAAGAACCTTGTAATCAGTAATAATATTCCGTTTCAATTTGTAAAATAAAGTGAAATGGCCGGAGTGTTGTTTGAAGATATATTTAATGTAAAAGACATTGATCCCGAAGGGAAAAAATTCGATCGAGGTAAGCTACGAAATTTTAATGTGCCGGTAATTTTGTGAGGTTATGTTTGTTAATTTTATTTTCGAAATTTCAACACAACATTTTTACCTATTGATAATTTGTTACTAACAACACCAATTGCATTTGCATATTAAACGATTAATTTAATCATGCAAGTTGTAACATTTCTGCCCACATTTTTGTAACTTACATTATTGAATGAGGTTAGGAAATTGTCATCTAAAATTTCTCATTTTAATTCTGTCGTAGTAGTTGGGGTAAAGACAGTTTTGAAACGTTTCTCTTCAGTGGATATGGTTTGTAATTGTGTTGGTAATGGCTTTCAAGGATCGTTGATGTATTAGAGCACCTCGTCGAAGCATTCGTACACCTCATCGAAGCCCGTTTATACTTTATTGCATTTTTTATTATCTTCTACAGTACTTAACCTTCTTTTAATTAATTTATTCACATAAGTACTTAAAAGTTAACCACTTAGTCGATGTAGATAATTCATTAAAGTTTCTTAAAAATTTTGAATTCGGAAGAGTTTCGTGAGCGGAAAAATGAATCTACATACAATGGTTATGTATAAGAGTTAACTTCGCTAATTTTTTCTCTAAATTACTGAGAAATGTATCTTTTAGTAGAACAAGACTCATTTAAATTTTAAATGTGTAACTTACAGGTATTTATAGTTTAGTATTTATGATTTTACATGAAAGTATTTTTATGAACAAGAGGTAATTTGTTTTGTAAACAGGAAGCCTTATGCAAAAGAAAACTTATTAATATTTGCATAATAGTAGTAGGTAATTTTGGAGTTTTAATTTTTAAAAACCTAAATTAAATAGCATTTACATCGAATGAATCTACTTTTACGTAACAAATTTATTTCTTTCTTTTATGCAATTCGACACGAAAAATTAATTACTGACGAGCAAAACTTTTTTATTAATTGAAAGGAAAGTTTGATAAAAATCCAGAGATGAAGTAAATCAATTATGAAATTATAGAGAGCCATTAGCGAATGTGATGAAAAATACACATTCACGTTTCTGGAATTCAGAATAACAAAATGACATTTTTATAAATACTAAACTAATTAATCCACATTTCAAAGTATGTAATTATGTATTTCTAAATTTAAAAGCAAAATAGGGAGCAAATATTTTAATCGATAGGAATTATGACTTATTACATCTCGTGGACCAGCAAAACTAATGAAACGAATATAGCTTTTCTCTATACATAAAGGAAATTAATTACGTACGTAGATTTGCTATAATTACTGCCATACTTTTTTTGCGGATTTATTAAAAATCGATGGATTTAATTTTTTATCAGACAAATGGCATGTAAAGGGCTTAGTGCCAATTAAAAATTTAAATTTAGGGGAGATGGCAGCTGTGGACGATAGGTTTTAAGCAGGTTATATATCGTATTATGCAGTTCTTTATTTTTGGATAGCCTAAAATATTGCAGGTGGGTTATTTTTAAATTTTCAAAAATAGGTAATTACCTTAAGTGCTCCTAGTAATCGGCTTCTGCATTCTATCATACTAAATGCATTTAAAATTCGTTACGGAAGGGTACAAAACCTTTAATTTTATTAATCTGGTGAATATTTAAACAGTTCATAAAGTGAGCCCCAAAATTTAGCTTTAAATTTTGTAGTAAATACTGTAATAACGTAATAACTACACCAACAATTAACCTTTGGCTACGTAAATTATTCTTCCCTTCGTACATGCTCGCATAGGAATTTGAAAAAACTTTTTTATTAAAACTGAAAGTTCTCTCGTATAAATTTATTTATAATTACAATTGTATTAATGTCTTAATCGTATTTGGAACAAAGCAGTAATATCTTTAGACATTAATGAAGCTTGAAAATAAGATATTGCGGTTGTAACTACCAAGTTTGCGTGGAATTTTCCAGCAGTATTACTGCCAAAAGCGAAATGAGGAAGTTTTTGTTAGTATTGGAAATTTTGGGTTAGATTCCTTATTTCTACATGTTGTCTCCTACCTATTTCCGTTGTAATTTAATGAAAACATAATAATGCTCCAATTTTTGTTGTTTGACAACAGGTAAAAAATAGTTTACAATAAAAAATGGGGTTGAAAGAGGGTGGTATATACTTGGACGCTTGCGCGATTTCAATTCGCTTCTTTGGATCGATTCAGCTCATGTTGATGATGGTCAAGGTCATCGGGTCTAGGTCACTCGATAACGTTAAAGGCACCTTTGCCTTACATAGGTAATAGCGTTTTTCGTTTATAGCTCATGTTGTTTCAAGTTTTACAAATGTATTTCGATTAGAACCTGCATCTTGCATTAATTTATTTGGTTAGGTTTCACTTTCCACGTTGTGATTTTGGGCGTGTTTTTATAAAATTTTGTAAAATCGATATCCCTGCCAAGCTCACGCAGTTTTAACGTAGGCGTTACACCATCTTACGTAAAACGTTGCTTTATAATATTGGTTTGAAATTGGGATTGGAGGTGTAATTTTACTGTTTCAGCTTTCTTCTGGTAGTTTGGTAGTTTCGAAGTAACCACATATCTATCTGAAAATGCTTAGATATGTCTTTTAGTCATTTAGTTACAAGCCACCTAAGCCAATGCATTCACATTTGAATAGCCCTTGTTTAATCTGGACATCTGTACATTCTTTAAGATGAGATGAGTCATAATTCTTAATGAAATGGAGAATAATAAAAAATTTTGTTAGGTCACCCTAGAATTTTATAGGGACGGTGAAGGGGCTTGGGGCTTTGCTTCTCTTTGTGCGTAGTATAGTGAGTAATATTATCCTATAATGAGAAATTGCTGAAGACGATATTTCAAAACAATGGCAGCAGTGGGCCCCAAAGAATACCGAAGCCCGTTATGGATAATTTGTACGAAATGCCTAATTCATTTTTCAGGATTTCAGATAACCTCAAAAGGCCACGTTTAAGGTTTAACCAAATACTGTAAACAGTAGACATAATAATACGTACAACTTCATACGTTTCCAAGCATTTTTCCGGGATCTTCAGCGCCATCTATTGGCTTGAGTTCCTGTAGGACTGTAGGTGGTAGTCTTAAATCCTTAAATAACAATTTCAATGGGTGTCTGTTAGATACCCAACCGTTAAAACTCAGAAAACTTCGTTAAAACTATAATAATAATTCACAATTGACGTAATTGACACCTGATGCGTATTTCAGCAACTCCGACCGCCACTTACGCGTATTCTTCTTAGTTGGTTAAGTTGTACATCTTATTATTTTATTAGGTCTACAGTATTAGGTTTAAACAAATTAATTTTTTCCGGGGAATACCCCTCGCCCTTTTTTCAGTATACAGCTCTCACTATAGTCCATTCAAATTCAAGGTGCAGTAAATGACAACCGTAATCTGTGCGTGATAACTGTATGTTAGCATCGTGCTCGATTGCAATTGGCTACAAGTAGTCCCGCCCCCTAAATATCGAGACCATACATTCATGGCCGTACTGAGTAAGAATTTTCAGATGTATTATTTAGTTAGTGATGAGAATGTTTCATTTCGAAAAGGTTTTTTTTAATAATATTAAAATCCACTACTACCTAAATCCGCCTCTGTTCATTCTACTAGCCCTTCCATGTGCCCGCCATTATCACGTGCAGCTTGCGTGTATTTTTTGTTTATGTCCACTGCATCTTGAAATTGAATGGACTTGAGGTCTCGTTTACTAAGGGTGCCATTTTACTTCCTAAACGCTATCCGCTATCCTCTTTCTTCAGCAGAATCCTAGATCCGCTCCTGCTCAATATTTTATTAATAATTAATTTTGAGCTCCAAGTTTCGTATAAATTTTAAAAATTTTTAACTTGAATAGTAGAAAAGTGCTTTGACATTTTGTTGTGCAGCTACATTATATCATTATTTTTTATTATGCAATCCAAGGTAGGTATTATTTCATGTCATCCGAGTGACAAAACCGAAAACGATTTCGGTAAAATTAGTTCGGGTTTCTGGTGCATTATTTAAATAGGCGGATTTGATGCTAAAAATAAAAAGTAATTGACGATTACATTATCATTATGTGTCGAAATAAGTAATACTTAATTGCTATTGTGATATTGCACTAGTTTACGACAGGAATACGAATATTCAAAATGATCTTTTCTCGAGAGTATGTTGTCATAAAATATTTATGTTGTAACATGCTACTCTGCTTAAATAATACTCCTACCTTCTAACTTTTATGCTTTTATGAGTTTTCCATAAAATTTTATCAAAATAAATGCATTTTAGAGAAAAATAAAAAATAAAGAAACAGAATCTACTGGGATATACCCCATCCCACATACACGTACCATATATCTGGCATTTGTTTTATGCTACGCAAATCTCATTCTTCCATCTTAAACATAGTAGTTCAAGTGCATCTTCATTATCCAATGCAGTTATTAATAAAAAATGTATAGCTGTAAATATTAGGGCCATTCCTTTCATTATTGAATATGGCAATATTGCGCAATAGACTAACTATAGATTTTTCGTCGTGGAATCTCCTCTGACACACACTCCGGAGTGGGGCAAATTGCGCATTCGAAAACGAGGCCCCCCAATCGCAAATTTACCGTCAACGTTAACAATTGACGTTACAATTTTTTTCAAGTTGTTTATTTTAGTTTTTGATTTAGTCAAAATCTTGTGAATTCGTTTTTATTTGCGTTCATTTTTGAAAAAGTTTGTCAATGTTTTTAAATAGTGGGTAAGTTTTTTCTTTTTTTGTTTAAATTGATTCGTGTTTTCTTGTACAACATTGATGACCTTGAATTTAAAAAACATCGCATTTAAGTATCGCGATTGTTATTATTATTTTATATACCTTACATCAATTAAAAATCTTTTACAATCATTCTTTTCGCCGAAACATTTTTCTATTACCCAAATTTAGATGGAGTACGTTTTTTAAATAAACTGCACGAGTTATTCTTTTTTCGGTGCTTTCCCAAATTTTATTTTTAGGTTATATCTCGTGTTTGTTTATAATTAAAAATTTTAGTGTTCTACAAACTAACTCGCTGTTGAGATATTATTATGTAACATTTAAAAATTTAATCGGAAAATATTTGTTAAATTTTATGTAAATTAAATGATGTATCCGTTACTCGCGTGGATATAAATAATTATTGGTATTTTATATTTTACCTTGTAAAAATAGTAATTTTCGTGTGCATAGTTGGGCATCGCAAATCATTAAGAAAGTAAGCGTGAAGATATTAAAATTTATTTATCATCACTTTTATTAAATTGTATTGACCGCCTACGAAATTTCGACACCTTATAAAAATGTATTTGTCTAGTTAGCATATTCTATACTATATTCCTCAAACGTACGTAGTGGTAAATTAGAAGATATCTCTTGCTTGTACCCTGTACGAAGCCGGGTATTTGAAAATACTCGTTCGTTATTGGCCAAATTTGAGCAGCTTTAGCGTTGTTGCTTAAAACTGACGTTTATATTGTACTCTGCCCTTTATTAGAACCTAACAGCACTCTTTTGTGTGGCCGAACTTCTAGGAGACTCAAATAGTACGTATACATAGATAAGTGTCTCAATGTAATGTGGAGGATCGATTTTTCGGAAACCTTAGACACGATTGTTATCATTCCGTGTAAAAGTTATCGAAAGTCGCTATCTATCGCTACGTTTAAAAAATTTGCAAATACATAGTATGTAATGTTCAAATCGAACATTCATTATTTTAGAATTTTTACTATAATTGCCGTATTAATTGCCAATTGTCTAATAACTTCAAAAATAGTTTATTCGTTTTTAGATTATGTAGTTCAAAAATAAATTAATGTTTCAGTCGAAGGTTGATATTGATTGTAGTAGATAGTACATAGGTACATAATACAGTGTGCCCGCGATAAAGTGGATAAATTCCATAAAATCGTTATAACTTATTCCTTAAAAAAAAAACACTTTAGCGCTCGAGTTTGTTTAGAATAATGCATTTTGAATATATGTGTTTGACTTTTACATGATTGGTAGTAGAAGTATGACTTCATTAAACTTTTTTTTAATACCACAACTTATATTTTTGTGTAATTAGTTGGGTAAGGCTTTTTTCTGTTGACAGAAAGGTGCTATCGTATCCCCCATCAGATGTAATAATTTGTAAGCCAATATGTCTAAATTAGCCAAAAATGTAAGAAAATCGTACGATTGGAAGCGACTTTCTCGAGTTTTCTCGCTCTACAGTCTAGTGTCTAGTTCTACCCTTTCAAGTTTCTATATGTGACAGTCTGTAGTACATATTTCAAGCGACTTCTGCAAGACTTTCTAAAGTTTTATCGTATTCAATTATTTCATTATTTACATTATCTGTTTCTATCTGATAGTCTGCCCAACTTCATTCGGCAGTCCGTGGACAATCCTAACAATCCACAGTTTTACGAGTTAAATTTTAATTATCAAAAATAAGGCATTTATCAGAGAAGAAATCAGTTTTTTGAGTTTCCTGTAAAATTTGGTTTTCTGGGTTACAGGACATTAGAAAACCATTAACGACATGCAATTATAGTTTGATATACACAAAAATATAATGTTGTTATTTAAAAAATGTCCGATGACGTTATTACCTCTTCACCGTCTTCACCAATCACGTTAAAGTTGATTATTTCCTAATAGTAATTGCAGTTTTAAGAAATCAAAGTGTTCGGCAGTTTTTTGAGGACAATAAGATTAACGATCACAACTTTTATCGGTCCTGTATATTCAACATATTCTTTGGAAATGCTGACCTTTCACTCGTTGCAAAAGAAATTAATGGCAAAATCAAACATTTGTATTAATTAATAATGATGTACCTAATAATGTAAACTGATTCCCATACCTCCCATCGATATTTCGTTCAATTCTTTGCACTTTAGATAGATATCTTCTTTTTACTAAAATAAAATCAAAATTGAAGCTTCTTATCAAAGTTGAATCATGATGCTGTATTAAAAAAAAATTAATTTTTGGAAAGTTATTGCTATGTTAATTCGTTAATTGGCCCAATTTGAGTCGATTGGCGTTTGTTACTATAGCAAAACTATCTGGTATAGTGCCTATTCATAATAGGGTCTGTTTATTTCTCAATATTCCGAAATGACTTCTTGACTTTACTTACAAACTTAAACTTACAAAGATACGAAGCCATCTTAGACATTTGTGTGAAATTGTACCTGTGTGGAAGAATGTAAAAGCAGGAAGTCATTTCGGGATATCGAGAAATAAACGTATACAACATTTTATTTAACGCAAAAGCTGCGTATGCCTGATGGAAGAAGGTTTTTGTGAGGTATTAGTTTTGAATGTTTTTATTTATGGTTTCGGAATGTTACTAATGAAAAATTATGTTAATTATTATAGTATTGTTATTTACCTACTACCTACTACCGTTGATTGAGGGAATTGGGAATTTTAACTCTCTCAATCAACGCTACTAATATACCTACTGTAAATTACCTACACATAGAAAATACAGCTTTTTCCAGACTTCTCAAAGGCACAAGATGTAGGGTTGCCATTTAAAAAATAAAGTGGAGGTAGTTATACGGGCGAGAATGTAAATTTGTGAAGTTTAGAAGCTCCGCCCGAAAAATCTTTCAGTTTCTTAATCAAACTTTTCTAGGAAAAAAACAGTTTCGGCAAAGCGTATCTTTAAATGTAAATTATTATTTGAATTTTAGATATTTAGGTCTTTGTGGTTTAATTTAGTAGCATTTCGCTTGAAAAAAGATGATTTACGTTTTCGAGGAAGACAATAATTATAACGAAATATTTACTTATTTATAGCGATTCTAATAATTGTAAACAGAATTTGGTTAGTAGTGGATTAGAATTTATTGCAGAAACTTATTATTGAAGAAGCTTATTGTGGTTTTTTTATTCATAAAGATTTTGTGAAATTGATCGCACTTATATGGTTTGTCTCACGATTTTATGTCACACTGTCACATAATCTATCCACAGGGTACAGGGTATCCAGCATAAAGTTCCGTTGCTTGAAGTGGGTGATGATTGCTGATGGGTTCAAAATTATTATACTTCAAAATTGAAAAGGTAAAAGGTACGAGTATACTGCTTTGAAGTTCTTTTTAAAATGAATCGAAAAACAAGCACAACTTTTGATTAAAAAGTGATAAAACAATTAAATTTACACCTCCCTCGATGATGACACACCCGTAACTTCTTGTCAAGTGTAATGAGATCGGAAAACGAAAGTTGTGCTTTTTTTTTATTTATTTTTAAGGACTTCAAAGTAGTACTAACTTTTAGTATCAAGAATCAAGGGAGGACCATTATGAATTAATTAAGGGTCGTATTGAGATACTTCTTGCAGACACTGTTTGCGTGGCTGTCTACACACTATTTTTTAGCAAAGTTCCCTAAGACGTAAGTTACTCTAGCAAGTATAATAGGTTTTGTGCTTCAAAGTGTATTTGTGTATTACCTACACGTTTTTATTGAAATAGTCGCAAAATGTCAGTACAGAAAACTGTTGCTGCTGCTGTTGTGGTATCTATTTTACAAAAAAACGTCAAAAGAATAAAGGAATAATAGATTTCACCATTCGCCTTGTTTTTTATTCTATATACGTACATGGACCCCATATTTTATATTATATTAATTTATAATCATTGCAAAGAAGATAAAAAATGAAAAATTCATATTCAAATATGGTGTAATGTACAACCATGGCTTCTATTTTAAAATCAGAACTTTGTGTACCGAAAACTATAACGAAGATATTTAAAATTTCTTCGGCCTTCGGCTCATTTTATTGTCTTTAAAAAAGTTCCTGAAGAACGTACACGACAACAGATATCAAAATTTAGGAAAAGTTGCTAATATACCTACCTCCAAAACATTAATAATAAATTTACCCAATAAACTTTTTTGTGGCTGTGTCATGACAAGCTGATAGAGCAAGAACTAGCGGTGATAAAAATAATTACTTGCTGCAATTTTACTCTAGGTGCTGTTTAGACAGTACCGTAAACTGGGGCTACTTCGACATTCAGGGTAACTTTTCGACATGGTCGGGGGGC
Organism: Malthinus flaveolus; assembly: GCA_950108345.1. Lineage (NCBI taxonomy): Eukaryota > Metazoa > Arthropoda > Insecta > Coleoptera > Cantharidae > Malthinus > Malthinus flaveolus. The sequence goes on from OX467285.1 coordinate 72,796,659, forward strand.
TACTTCGACATGTTGTATTTCTATTAATACTAAAGCGTTTTATTATTTGTTAGACAATTTTGCAAATGAATTATCTTTTGTATAAAGATAATGCCCTTATAGCAATACAACTGGAGATAAAATTCGAACAGTTGTTTTTTACTATTTTACTTCCTCATGTTCAGAATTACGGCGATCACAACAGATCGTCATTGGAGACAACCTAGCTTCTCATTTTTCTCCTCGAGTCGTAGAAGCTTTCATAGAAAATAACATTTACATGACATCTTTCACAGCTAACTCAACTCATATCATGCAATCGCTTGATGTTAGCTTCTTTGGACCCATGAAAAAAATGAAGAGTGGTTTTAGACATGTGGAGAAAGGACTCCTGTCGTCGAGTTCTATACCTAATAATTTAAACGCAAAGAAAGAAGGTGTCGAAATAGCCCCAATATGGGGGCTACTTTTTTTAATTAAATTTTTTGTGTTTACTTGGGAGACAATGTATCCATTGGTGTATTAAAAATTTAAAATCTAAATTTTTCCAATTGCATTACTACGAAAAATATATAAACACCCTAAAAGTATGTCGAAGGAGCCCCAGTTTACGGTATTCAATGGCTCGAAGACAGTAACTTTCGCAACTTTTACTTGCAAGTGGACACGAACCTTTATATTTTATTTTTACAGGGCGTGCCTGTTTTTGAATATTTACTTTGAAATCAAAACCACCTATTAACTGTAGAATTTAATGGTCATCACCTAAGAATTTTGAAAAATTACGAATTGAAATAGTTGGTGTGATAAATATAAGAATTCGAAAGAATAGAAAGAAATTGCGACTAGAGATCGTGCCAAATAGAAACATGAACGAGGCGGGACCGTTATCTGGCCAGTGCCCTATCATAGATCGGCATACAGTTCATAAGCGAATAGGAACACGATACGTATTACGTTTGATTGACATTCATGTTTCTATTTGGCACGAACTAATAGATATAAACGAAAAATTGTATCTAAGACACGAGGGACAAGCGAAAAGTAGTAATTTGCAAATCAAATGTAAGTGCAGTAATCCAGAGTAACTCTTCTGAATATGATTTGCAAAAATGTCTATAAATAAGCAGATGTTTAGGTATATGGGCATATAAGCCTGCCGATGTGTTATGGCATGCAAATATAGATTATTTTGCATGCATATAATTCTAGTAGTTTACACTTGAAATGGTGTAGTTATTCGGTAGTAATATTTATAGATATTGTAATTTTTATTCTAAATACTATTATAATAAAAATCATAACAATACTAAGTATAGTAGTAATATACGCATACCGAATACCGAGTAGTATTTATATACTTCCTTGGTTATTTTATTGCCAATAATATTTAAATTGTATTACGTACCTAATATCTCATCTCGTTAGTATTATTGAGAAACTGCGTTATAAATAATAATTTTGAAACAGTTCGAACAAATGACCTAACAACCAACTTCTTTCTCGTAGTAAAACGGTGTATTTCCGGACATAGATTTATTGTTTATTGGCAAAAATGGCTAACCTTGGTGTTCCCATTCCCCATTCGTCCCTGAAATGGTGTTATTCCTAACCACCCTGTATATAAATATATATAAAAGTACTATTGCAAATTGCAAGTAATTAGTACCTACATTGTCTAATTGTACGTTCGTATATCTGTTAAGCCAACAATGTAACAAGTAACAAGCCACATGACTATGCATGAAACTCGAAAATGGAACTGATGTTGCCATTTATAACTAATTTGTTTCTTTAGTCGAATTCTATGTCTAATTCAATTCAATTGTAAAGTCGAAACAAAAAGAGTATTTTAAGCAACTTTGAAGTATTCCATCAAGTAGGTACCCTACCTTCGCCAAAAAGTTGTAAATACTTAAGTAGGCATCCTATTTAGTGATGGGTAGCATTGTTCTTTGAGATCTGATATAATCACTATCCGGTTTTGAACCTCATCCAGTTCAAGGTTTAAAATTGCATAAATGATGACTGACGTGTGAAATCTATTGTTGTGAATTGTAATCGCTTTTCTATGCCATTTATTTAAAAATTACGATGTTACTATACTTTTTTTAAAAGAAATTTTTGATCTTAGCACACGTTAGCATTGACGCGCGAAATTTATATATGCATAATGTAAAAATTATGCACACCTTGTAAGGTGCGTCTCGTGATACATTGTGTAAATTTAAGTGCATTATTTTTAGCCGGTTTATTTCTATTTTTTTAAATTATCGATGCTCTTTTTTTCTGATTCTATTTACCCTTTACCTAATGAAGGGAAAAGTTACCAGGCGTGGTTCTAAATGTAAACCGTCCAATGAGAAAGAGCCGCTTTGACCGATTTACTAACAGAATGGCGTTACGGAATCCCCCTTTTACTGAATTGGTGCTTTACACTCTATTATTATCATGTCATTTTAGAAAAGGCAGGTGTTATTTTATGTATCAGTTGAACTAGGTATATTATACCTATTAGTTGAAGTAAGTAGAAGGTGAGTGACTGACTAACCACCTATACAGTCTCACACGACGAAAGAATTTCGCGAGTAGGTTAATCATACAAGTTGCAGTAAAATATTATGCATCGTGTTTGTCAATTTACTTTTTACTTTGCCGTATGTGTTTGTCATGTTTTATTTACTTTAGTGGCATTTTAAGTTACGCATACACGCTATTGCGGTTTGTTAAATTAAAAATTAAGGATTTCAAACAAAGTTTAGCTGAAAAACATTCTCAAACGTTCTTGTTCGAACCTCTAAATTGTTGTACGTTTGGTGTTTGGTTTATCTACGGAGTTCGTGCAATTAGTTGATACAAAGCTAACTATTAACTCTTTAATTATTAAAATGATTTACCTACTAAGTTGATGTAAAATCAGCCAAAACCCAAAACATACAAGAGCAACAAGATTCTATTCATTGTAACAATCCCATTTTCTATTCGTTGTTCACAAATTGATTAAAGTTGATAAGAGGTTCAGCCATCGTACTATATCACGGCTGAGAATTATATGCACGGGTAGGCGAAACCCCTTGCACTAATGGGAACTAAACATCGTACAGTGTCGCACTCAGTCTCAGTTCAACTTGGCGCATCTCAAGTGCTAGAATCTAGAATCTATCTATAAAATTTCAAATTCGCAATAATACTTCATTTAAACCATTTAAACTGACCGCACAAAATTTATTTCTGTTATTACTAAAAGCTGATTTAATTTTTTTTAAATAACGATTGTACAAAAAGCGATAGGTAATTTCGTTATTTGGTTTTATACGATGATGGAGTTAGTTAGGTGTTAGGTTAGAGGTTAGAGTGTTCTTCAATCTGTGTTCCGCGGAACCTTTAGGGTTCCACTCAAACGCCTTAGGGGTTCCGCGAGTCATGTTACGTTCGAGTTGTACAACCCGTTATTTCTTTGATTAAATGCAAATTTATAATGTGTTATAGTATAAAGTTGTTATAACAAAGGCAGGGACGCACCTTGTTCATAACATGTGTAATACGACTCTCCCCCCTAAAATCAAATCTGGGTGTGCTACTGAACGAAGGGTTCTATAAAAACAATGATCGAAAAAAAGGGTTCCGAGGGATGAAGGTAAATGCAGAGCCATCACAACTCGACATACCCTGCAAGGCACATATTGTACTGGGTGTCCAGCATACGGCTCCGTTCCTTGAAGGGAGCGATTGCTGAGCTCAAATTATACAGATTAAACCGGATTTACCTTAGTCCAATGTTGCTCCCCTAAAAAGTTACAGTGCTTTGAAGTTCTTAAAAATAAATCGAAAAACAAGCGCAACTTTTGATTCAAAAGTGATAGAACAACTAAATTTATGTAACATGCTTTTTTTTTATGATAGGAAAAACCTCATGTTCGCTAGAAAACGATATGATTATCTGAAGGGGGTTAGTTTTAGTTACCTCTTCCTCGATGTTGATACATCCATAACTTTTCGCCAAGTACTGAGATAGGAGAAAAATTGGCAATTACTAAAGTTACATTAATAATTCACAAAATTCAATCTCTTGTAAGATTGTCGTTAGGCCAACCGTTTTCGAGAAAAGACGATTCTTACTACCTGATGTATTGCTGAAAGAGAAGATGAGAAGCAAGTAATGTATTGGAAATTCTCGATTACATACGTATTTTGTTTTATGTGATTAATTAGGATCATTTTTACTCAATCGTTTCTACCCTGCCTCTTTAAAACTAAATAAATACGTACTTTGAAAGATTCAGTATTCTTAAGTTTATAAGTGTCAAATTGCTGAGTAGTAAAGTGCGTTAAAATAAGTTTCACTTGCACTATTTGATAATAATGGAGTACACCTTTGTTGATTATGTGGATATGCATTTGATTTATGATGAAACACTGAAAAATGCACGGCAATATCGTACAAGGAAAAAGAAGCTAGGTAGTAACAATGGAATTTTCTCGAAAACCGTGTACCAAATGACAATTTTACAAGAGATTGAGTTCTCTTAATTATTAATTTTCTTTTTGTAATTGCCAATTCTTTTCCGATTACATTACCTAACCAAGAGTTACGGGTGTATTAACATCGAAGAAGTGGTAACTAACCCTCTCCGAATAATCATATCATTTTCTACAGATTACTAGGTTTTTCCTCGCATCAAAATACGCATATCACATAAATTTTTTGGTTCGATCACTCTTTGATCGAAAGTTGCGCTTGTTTTTCGATTTATTTTTAAAAACTTCAAAGCACTGTTACTTTTTAGGAGAGCATAATTGGACTAAGGTAAATCCGGTTTAATCTGTATAATTTGAGCTCAGCAATCGCCCCCTTCAAGGAACGGAGCATTATGCTGGACACCCTGTATAGGCACATACCTTGTTCACGAACTGACGGTTGCGGGCGCTGCTATTTGTAACGTTCATGGTTGTAATAATATACTCGATTGCGGAAACTTTGAATTTATCGAAATAAATTTTTTAAATTCCCGAATGAAAAACAGTATTAAAATTCTACGCGTGTATGTGATGTTTAAAGGAAAACAACACTCTGTAAAAATTAAAAGCATTTATCTCCAATAATAACAATGAAAACCTTGAATAACTGTAAATGCACTGTGAAAACCCCCTTATAAGGTCGAGAATTTATAGGCAGGATGTACAGTTGTACATTGTACATCATTATGGTCTTTAGAAGGCTTCGAAATCCAACGGTGTTAATCTTGTAGTGGTTTTAAGTTTCATGTAAAAAGTAAAACAATTATTAGGTGCCTCTCTTATTATACTTAGGTAAACCTTTACTAAAATATTTTGCCTTTATTGGACTCTTTTTGGCCTATACTATCGCACCTTAGAAGGAAAGGCACTATACCATAAACACCCTGTATATAAACATTGAAGTGTATTGTTCAACATTTGCTCGCTATTCGAATAAATTTTCATTTCAACAATTTCCGAAACTGCGTGATTTCATTTAGTTTTTAGCCGAGTGGTCGATGAAGTCCAAAAAGTGTTCTAAATTCGGTCCGTGATTGGGCCCTAAACAAGGGGGATTATTTTGATGGCATTTCGGAAAATCTTGACCCACAGTATTTATACTCGGCTATAAGTTTGAACATATTGGTCCTATACCCTAATTAGAAACATACAAAAGTAAGGTTAAGATTGTGGTTTCACGCGAGATGAGATTTCTTTACGTGAACCAAAGCTCACGAAAGTTTCACGAGTCTGGCGTATCTCACTAGTGTTTCCACGATGAAACTTTGTTGCTGCCGAGATCATTGTATCACGTTACAAAAATATCATCGTGGATTCTTACCTTAAAAATGATTTCATGAAATAACCCTAATATCAGAAGTAGAAAAGATAATACGTAGGATCCAGTACCGCAATTATTGTCGATGTTCTTTAAAAAGTTTTAACCCAAAACCAAGTATGAGCGTTCTTGGGATGTGCGTCATTATGCATTATCAAGAATAATATTCGTAACATACAGAGAAATAAAGGAACCTTTTAGTCCGTTTTCAAATGTACATCCGTGGGATTTTATATGAAGCAAGTGTAACACCAGTGGCGGTAGTCTCAATCTCTTCATTTGACCTTGGAGAAGATAAGTTTGAAGCTAAGATAAATTGGAAAGTATTTAAGGTCTTAGCCATTTTGTTTCTCGCGTGCAGCACTCAAACGCATTACTTTCGAGAGTGCCAACATCGAAATTATGTTTCTCCATGGTCAAACGAAGGGATTGAGACTACTACCACACTTGCTTCATATAAAATCCCACGGAAGCCTGTTTTTGTACACTTGAAAACGGACTATTTATTCGTATTTGGTTGAAATGAGATTAAAAACAATAAATGAAACTAATAAATTAATGCATTTACACGCCAAGATCGCTGAATAATTGATAATACCCAGAAAGTGATTCGTCTTTAGTGCAGAATTAATATGGCACAGCCAATATAGCGCTTTTACAGGATTATAAGAAGAAAACTGACGACATCAATCTACTCAATGTAACTAAATAAAATTGATAACCTAAAAAAGCTCATTAGAAGACAATTTTTTAACGCCATATGATAGGTTCACCGTTCACGTTATTAATCCCAATGTTAACGTACAACTTTGTCTTAATTTAAAAATATCCTGTATGTAAGAATGGTATTTTAAATAAAATTTTCCCTAAAATTATTAGTTTCCATTGCCATTTCAACATCAACCCATTTTTTATTCTTATTATGGCTGTTCAAAAATTCACCCGCAACAACTATAATGTTGTGTGCATTATTCTTATTTTTTTAGCAGCAATCTAATTTTGGTAGTTAAATACTGCCTTCGTTTGTTTTTAATTACAAATTTTGATTTCGAAATTTCAATAAATTAAAAATTTTTACAACTAAACATAAATTTCGTGTTTTTGCATGGATGTTAAGATGTTAATTATTAGCTAGTTCTACATAGTTCCATTTTAAAAATAGACAAAAATTGCATGGAGAGAGATGATTGAACGCATATAATAGGTTCAAGGTTAAAATTTTATAATCTTACGAAATGACTGCATAAGTTGAAGATGTGGCATAAGAGTTTTCAATATTAGCGCTTTAGACATCGGCAAAAACCAAATCGATTAACTCTCGAGCAGTTTTTTTCAAGGTGCGATAATACTTAACAAAGGAAATTGAAAATGATCACTCTTCTTGATTTACTTTTCCTGATATCGATACCTTATTGTGCTTAGTATTACGTATTACAATGGTATTACCTATAGTAGAATGTAGAATGTAAGGCTTAGATTTTGGAAGAAATTATTATTATAATAATAATAATATTTGATACTTATAAATAAATGTAGGTACGTAGCCCGTTCATTAGTGACCTACTTCCCTACAGAGGATTTATATAGGTCAAAGAAAGTTTTATTTTATAAAGAAGAGGCACTTCTGAAGAGTGAAAATTTTCAGACAAAAACCGAGCTCCTGTTGAAGTTATTGGGCTGCGCTATTTGCTTGTTGATGATGTTGGGGGCTAAATGTAAATTGTTTAATTGAATTCGTAATTTCATTGTTTGCTGTACGACTTCTTTGTTTGTTGTATTATTATATAAAGCGATTATATGAATAGTCGTTTATTTGAATTTAGCTAAATGAATGGGGCTGTATTTCTCGAGAAGTCGTATTAATTTTATGTAATTGTGGAGTATCTCTTTGTAAGTGATTAGATTTTTAATATTAATACAAACGTTAATTTAATGATTGTGTTCCGTGTGCGTAGGTGGTAGTCACGCGGGGCAATATAAGGGCTGTTGTGTAGGTAACGGGCGATGGTTCCTTTGACGTCAGGATGTCATGCCTGCGTCATGCGCAGGATTTCTGTTTTCGGGAACTTTGGGATCTTAAAAAGAGGAGTGGATGTTACCGAATAAAAAGATATCAACGAGACCTTAATAAAGATCACTAGTTGGGTAGTTTTCCGAAAGCGTATTTGATAATAATATGGCTTTCGAGTGTAATGAATTTTAAAATGCCTGAATTTCTCTGGATAGTGTGTTTAAACGTGAACATATGTTTGCTGATGATCGGAGATAGAGAAATGAATGTAATTTATCTTACAAGGTAGGGTTTTATAAATATTTTAATTCTTATGTTTATTTAAATGCTCGCTAATGTATATGGATAATTATTTAAAATGTTTATTTTTGAGCATTTTCAAAAACATTTTAAAAGCTGTTTATTGCGCGTATTATTAAGAATTTTTAATCCAAAACTAATTGACAGGAATGATTCACTACCCTAACCCATAATAGATTTTTTGTTTCTGTATTTTTTGTGCTGTATTTCTCATTTGTGACGGTTCAAAGCAAAAAAAGTTCATTCTCGTCGACGTAGTGCTTCACCATTCCACCTATTTCAGTACTAAAACAATGAAAATAATCCTTAAGGGTCGATTCCACTAGTGAAAAAAGTAAAATTTAAATATCTCAAATGTCGCGGAATCATGAAAACTGAGCAAAGTGGGACGTCTAATATAACGACCCTTAATTGAGATCACCTCCACTTCTTTCCTTGACACCGTTTTTCAAATTAGATTTATGCCTGGTGATGAGCATTTTCGTATTACTTCTTCCCTTTCAGAAGTGTTTTTAATTTAATTTTTGTTCGGCGAATAGGATGAAAGGATTCCAGATTTAACACAAACGATATTAAGAATCTCAAAATGACAAATTACGAAATAACAATGAATTGGACATTTTTTGGTAGCGTCATCTTAAAGAGTACCTAAGCAGTGAAACAAGCAAACAAGCCGTACAAATTCTTAAAAGTTGGCAAATCTTTTACCACCGACTCATTTTTTTTTTAAACTTGGGAAGAGAAAATAATCCGAGAGGTTAAATCTGGCGAATAGGTGCGTGAGGAAGCAATTCTGCAATTCGAACTTTGATTCATTGATTTTAGCCACCGCGGTAAAGGCTGTGTGAATTGGCGCATCGTTTTCCCTTTTTCGCCAAATGCGATCGTTTTTTCTTGCTTTTATCACTCAAACGCTGCAATAAGTTCGCATAATACTCGCTGTTTCTTTTTGAAGAAAATTATAAATGAATGAAAATTATCCCACGCGCATCCCAAAAAACTGACGCCATGGCCTTGCCTGCTGATGTAACTGTTTTCGCCTTCTTTGGAGCCAATTCTCCCCTTTCAGTCCAGCATTCTCTTGACTGTTCCTTCGTCTCTGGTGTGAGGTGATGAACCCATGTCACATCAATGGTTATGAAACTCGGCTTTATTGCTGATATGAAACATCGTTAAACGCTCGATTAAAACATTCTCAGGACGCTGTTTTTGTTCCTGTGAAAGCAAAAAAGCGTACAGCTTTTTCATGTGCAAATTTTCAGTCAATATACGATACACAGTACTTTTTGAAATGCTTACAATATCGTCTAGCTCGCGCGCTTTCAGTCGACGGTCATCCAATACCGTTGTTGTGGATTTTCTTCACAATTCACCACTGTGATGTTCGTCTTGACAGCTCGTACGGCCTCGTTTAAACTCGACCTCACCCAATATTTTATTGTTGTAAGCGAAGGAGGCCCCCAGAGTAGAATCTAGCTCGGCTTTGATATTGCTTGGAATAAGATCTTTTAGATAAAAGTATGGTAGACATCGTTCAAAACGTCTATCACATAATGAAGATCAATTTTTTCCATGTTTACAAATTCACTGAAACCGTTCACTATTGATGACTGCCAAACAAAAGTCTTCAAACTTGGAACTGAAATTGGTAATTTCCACCAAAGTAATTAAAAAAAACAACCGCCATCTATACGCCAGGCCGGGTACTTCTGGAACATTCCTCCTACTATTTGGGAAAATAAAAATCATTAAATGGGAACGAGCTTACAGCTTACAGACAAATCAGAAAACTACAGGAGTTTGAAGATAGGAAGAAAAAGTGCAGGTCGAACAAAGAAACGCCAGGGTAGATGGTGGATAGGTTAATATAGATAAATATCAAATGGCTGTGGTAAAAATGTATTATTGTTTTTTTAATGAACCGATACGGCGATACTGGTTATGAATGTTATTTTTTAGCGTTTATTCAAAATCTGAACGATAGCTTAGATTTGTGAGTTTTCTTGTATAAAAGACGATTCAGAACTTAGAAGTTGATTCTGTGCAAATAGTCAATACGCCCTTAAATATGCACAATGCACAGTGTTAATTTTATTGTCGTTATTTATTTTATTTTATTTATTTATTTTATATAGGAGGGACCGACAGTATGTGTTCTCAATAGATTGAGATCACAACCAAAAAAAGGTCCCTCACTCAATAATACAAAACAGATGCATATCTACACGTAAGAATACAAATTATTAGACAATTGAAATAACAATCAAATTACAAATTAAGCAGTACATTATTAATAGCAGATCTAAACTGAGACAATGTACCCCCCAAACAGATCGACAGTACCAAAGCGCCTGTTGTAAATATCCGCCAGTCGATAGGATGGGGAACTCTCAATGAAAGTCTTACTATGGGCTTCATGATAAAAAGTGAATGTTTGTCTAGTATTGATAGACGGAACGCGGAAGTCAAACTGATCAATTAAGCATCACATCATAATGATTGTCGCTTCTCAGTCGTCTCTGATAGAGACTGTGTCAAGTGGTATTTCAACAATCTATCCTCATAACTTGGGCACATATCACGTGGGAAAAAACATGCTATCTAAATAAAACAAAAATCTTCTTTGTACCGACTCCAGCATGCCAACATAGTGGTTGTAGTGCGGGGACCAAATAACAGACGCGTAATCTAACCTACTCAGTATCAATGACTTAAATAAAGCAATAAATGTATAGTGACGACGAAAAGGTCTACACACTCTCTTTATGAAACCAATCTTCCTGTAGCTCTCATTGCGGATGAATGCAGCGTGAAGATTAAATGGAAGATTCGTTGGATGTTGATTTGAGATGTTCCCTAATAAAAGTTTTTGGGAATTTTTCTCTTTTCTAAGATTTTCCCAGGGGTGGTCTGGTAACAAATGACCGACCCGGGAAATATTTGACACTGCTCAATTTTATTTTACTACCCAGGGTAACCAGTGGCGGCTGGTGAATTTTTTGATGGGGAGGCCCAAGATTGATTTTATTACAATAATGTAAAGGGCGAAAATTTTGGATTACTCACGGTCAAACGGTTTAAAACGAAGTTCAGAAATTGTAGTAGCGATTGATAATCTCCAAAGAAGGTGTTTCACCAAGCAAATTATCGACTCACTAATACTTAGTGAAACACCATTCTTTGCAAATTTTTCTACTATTACTACTTATTTGTTAAAACAAGGACATTATCCTGTTTGTACTGGGGAATTAAATTAAAAGCATTTTTCGTCGGAACGCATTCACATTTTTTTAGTCTAGAGTAACCGGCCCCAAAGCAACCGGCCTACCGGGTATTTTCCCGGTGTCTTAGTCTGCTCCTGGATTTTCCACAGGAATAATCAGTAATAGGCATAGTTCTTGGGAACTTTAGGTAATTGCTAATTACTTAATATGGACTATTGTACATTTGTACATTGTGCGTGCTTTCATAAACTAATACGACGTCGAGTAATTTAAATGCATCATGGTAGTACTACATGATGTTTTTACTACTTCGGTGTCGCGGCGTTAAAATGTAATGTTTAATTTTAATCCACCACAATTGAATTAATATTTAATTATTCATCATCAAAGTACATATTACTGCATATTATGTAAATTTCTTATTTGTATAAACTCGAAAATTACAGTCGTAAATTTGATGTATACGATTATGTAAGTGTTGCCAAGTTATCATCAGAATGATGTGTCTGTGTGGTTTTGCACTTGCGATCACATGATTATTATGGTCGATCACAATGATCAAGGTCATTTAGGTCACATTGCTGTTGGCTGCAATTCTCAAATTAGAAATTTATTGAAAATTGGTAGAGTTTGTTTAAACGGAAGTATAGCTATAGCAATTTGTTAAACGACGCGAGTGTTGGTAAACGTAAATACTATTTGGGCAAACTAGCGAACTTAGAGGTATTTGTTTATAATGATACGTTAAAGCGATAATGTAGTTTGTTGGCAAAATAATTGTTTCTCCTTAATAACTATTTGTTCATTTCGTGTTTGTTTAAAGGCACTAATAAGTATTTAGACATATTGGGGTGACAACGCCAAGTTTGTTCGTTCAAAAATTAATAAGATGTACGTATCCAAGAACACTTTCTGTAAAAAATATTTGGTAAGACCAGCAAGACGCAACTTACTCTGATATTATGTGATGTGTAGCCAACGTCAGCTATAAAATACTCGTCCGGCCTTCTGCATTCGGACTTTTTGATCTAATTTTTAAAGCTAGCTGTTAAAATTGGGCTAAAGTTATTTAAATGGTGTCTCAAGTCTCAGCCGTGAGGGGAAGTAATGTTCTGTAATTAGAAATATACACCGAACCGTGTCTGAGAAGATTGTTCTTCAACCAGGGCTTCAAACTGTTATTTTTTAGAAAAGAATTTTGGTTCAGTTTCGGTTTTCGTTTTGACAAAAGTAACGGTTTTTGGTTCAGTTCTTTCATAGAACTGTATTGACCCATTCAATAGTTTGAAATTTTTTATTGGTTTTCGAGAAACTACCGATTCAGCAAAATAAGTACATTAACATAGTATTTGTTGAACATTTATTTATAACGCTCTATTCTTGTGTATGCAGGAGTAACTTGCTTGGAGTTATGTATTTATTGTCATTTTTTAATAATTATAAGCGAAAAACCGTTTTGGGACACCCAGTCCCCCCTTTTCCTCTCTGCGAGTTTTGGCCTCAGATTCAGGAAATTTAATATTTTATTCAGAACGTCAGTATTATTAGGTATATAGCATAGCTAATTTAGAAGATTGCAGACATCAAAAATGTGGGTTTTGATTTTTTTATTGTGTGCCATTCTTCTATTTTGTGATATTAGATTTTATAACAATATGCGAATTTATATAATTTATGGAGCACTAGTTTCTTTTTACCAAAATTGTTTTCTTTTTTCTGGACTTCATGGCTTGCAACGGCAATTTCGTTGGATGCTTGCCCAAAATAGCTTTAAACATGTTATGTGCGACAGTGGCTATGTAATAATACTATCTTTCATTGATTTGTCTTACAATTTTTAAGTTTAGTTTTATTAACAAATTGATGTTTCCTAAATATGATATATTTTCCAGCTTAGAATTCTCCAATTGCAATAAGCAAGCAATAAGGATTTTCTTAATTTCGAATCCGTCACACTTCGACCGCAAATCAATTATACATAAATTTTGCGAAGCATCAGTGTCTTTGTGTAACCATTTTTAAATTTGAATATTGCGTAGACCACATTCGATTACGTATTTTATCTTCAGCTCCTTTAGGATAATTGCTTTATCATCCCCTACGTAAGTACCTTGAATAAATGTAACGGATCTTTTGTGCCAAACCGTAGTGATGCGGATTATGTAGAACTCGGGCGGACTAATCAGATCTGACAAAAGTTGTTGGTTATCTCATAAACTTTTTTTTGCCAAAAAATCAAATAATAAGTCGCCAAGAATCAGAATCTCTCCGCTGACATTTCTGCCAGATTGGGTTGTATCAGAATAGTCATGCTTTTTTTGTGCTATTTTATCTTAACATTTTGTTTTGCTATTTCATTTTATTGATATGTATGATATGTGGAAATTTTAACAATTTTGCGTGGATGTAAGCCTCCTTTTATAATATGAGGTACTTGCTCTATGAGAACAAAAACAAATAAAAACGCGTATAGTAATATAAAGTGAGCAACCTACACTTGGTTTAAAAAGCAATTTTTCAGAGAATTAAAAGTAAATTATAAAATTATACCAGAACGTAAATACATGGTGTTTTTCACTAACCACCTGATTTTCATTAACTTCTTATGAGTTTAGTTAATTCTAACAGCACCACCAGCCTACTAAATTACAAAAATTAAAAATAAGAATTGCTCTTTTTGAAATTTGATTTTAGGACATTAGGTATCTTTATTAGAATTTTGTCTTACTTTTCGCTGTAGAATAACGCTCTTCGCTCTTATTTTTGCTTCCCCACAATTTAAAAACACCCGGTATAGTTTATTACGAAACTTTGTTTTCAATTTATTTTATCGTAATTAAATTGGCGTACTCTTAAGGGCGTCTCATGTTACACGTACTTATTTTAATTTGAAAGGATGTCGCGCAATTATTGTCTTTGTGTAATGAAAAAAGAACGTTTTGGCGGGTTCCTACTGTCAAGCTTGGCTATTCTTTGAAAGTTTTTCACCAATTACGAGTTTAGGTGGAGGTTTACATTTGGAACCGGCCATTTTTACGTGTAGTTGAAAGGTAAGGCCACCGGATAAGTGGATACTTCACTCATGAACATAATAATATATGGATTAGTTATACATTTTAGTACGTTCTACATTATAGGGTGTGGATTTCTGATTTCTGTACAACACTTGATGTATCACTTAACGTGATTAACTACGTACCCAATATAACTTCAAGTTCGTAATTGAAAGCTTCAATTAACTCGATTGCAAAATTTGCCCGGCTTGTGGAATACTGATGATGTGATGATAGACCGATGGAAATTGTAAGACAAATTAACAAACTGAGCATTTTTTGAAATAATTGTTTAAAGATTTTATCGAATGTATCCACTTTAATAATGCGGACGCACTGTATACAGGGTGTTGCATGACGTACTGTACAAACTTAAGGGACATTTTTCTGAGGCCAAAATAAGTCGATTTAACCAACTTACCCTATATACCAAAATGGTTCCTAAGCCCGGAGGGTGCTTCAAAGTTGAAGAAAATTTTGTCTTTTTCTTTAATAACTCAAAAATGCGTAGTTTGATTTTGATCAAATTTGGTATGTGAACATTTTAATTGAAGTGTTACTTTTTGAAGTTCACAAAACATCAACTAAAATTCCCTAAGGGTGAAAACTACCCTCACTGTTCGATAAAGTTGATTATAACTTTTTGGGGGTAGTTTCAGCTTTTTAAATTTGTTTTTAAATAAAAGCCTTATTAATTTTTGGACATTTTATGGCTCTTGTAAAAAACTCGTTTTGTGTCTCTAAATGTAATAATTATGGTTTCAATATTTCAATCTTAGAGGCTAAAATTGCGATAATACATTTATGCTATGTATGCTTTCTTCCTTACAAAATTTTAAGAAATAAAAACTATTTTAAGTGTTTAAAATGACCACCTTCAGCATCGATACACTTTGTAGTACGATCAAGAATGGACCGAGTAGCTGCATTTAGTACCTCCGGATTATTCCTTATTTGCTGACATGCTTCAATAATACGCTGCTGCAGTTGAGTTCGAGTACTTATTTGTACTTCGTACACTTAGCTTTTAACATGACCCCACATACCAGATTTGATCAAAACCAAACTAAGCATATTTGAGTTATTAAAGAAAAAGAAAAAATTTTCTTCAACTTTGAAGCACCCTCACGAGCTTAGGAACCATTTTGGTATATAGGGTAAGTTGGTTAAATCGACTTATTTTGGCCTCAGAAAAATGCCCCTTAAGTTGTACAGTACGTCAAGCAACACCCTGTATATACACCGGTACTTGTAGTTAATTTTATAGTACCAAAAGCGGCTGAAAAATTTAACTCTTGTTTATGTGGCTTAAGTAAGTAGTAATTAATGCCAATAAGAAGTTACTTCTTGTAACAATTCAGTGTTTTCCAGTCGATATTCTACGAAGCTCGAGTTTTGGGAATTGAAACAATAGTTTATATTTATTTATTGTGGTTTATAAATTACGAAAATTTAAATTTCCGTAAATGATGTAACCTTTGAGAAATTAATAAAAATTTTAATGGGCTAATTTGTTTTTTGGAAGATTGTGTAATGTACATTCGGTTTAAAGTCATCTGCATTAATTTAAACTTTTTGTATTATAATTTTTCTATCTCTCTGCTTGCATTCGGCTTTCAATTATCTTTTCTCTAGTCAAATAATACGTTGTTTTAGTAACTTAGGGACAATCTTTCTACATCTACATTCCTCCCTAATTTTGTTTTTTCGCGATGACCACACGAAGTTCCCGCTGAATATCTGGAATTCCGTGATTCCCTCTGATGCATCACTTATTTTAAGCTACTATCTGTGTTGTGACGTAGTGACCGTCAACCCAACTGTCGATAAAATAATAGTGAATTGAAAATACTACGCAGCCGACTCGGTTAATTAACAGAAAATGCTGAAAAAATTCACGAGCTCAATTTCCCAAAAAGGTGAATGGAATCTTGTTAATGAAGGAGCTATTTTGTAGTTTATGAAAGTATTTTTACTTTATATCGAGTACCTATTATTTCTAATACCTAATACATAATTACCTATGGTATTTGTTTATGTTTAGTAAATGCTTGTAACTTGTAATGGTTAATGGTTGCTTCCGACCATAACGAAATTGACATTGAACAAGTTCATGTGTGATGACTAATTGACCTGCATATTTACGTTATTTCTGTCTTCTTCTAATAATTAAAACGATGACCGTCCACGCGTCCACGCCTACAAATCTCTAATCATTGATATTGACATTGAAATTATAAATTTTTATTGTCCTACATAACGAACAGCTACAAATAAATCTTGCAACATTTATTGCAATTATTATTAACTGTGGTGTATAAGTTTACTGTTTTATATTTATACCCTATATAACACTGTGGGGTGGTAATTTCGGCATTTCTAAATAATCGTATGTATTTCTAGAATTATTAAGTTATTGCTTTGCTTTTTATTGCCGTTTTGTGGCTTTTATTGTTGCCGTAAACTTAATTTGAATGAGTTCTGTATGGTTATGTGTATTACTCACATCATGCAGTCGTCTGAACGCAACTTTGGTCTGAACGGTCCACGAAGAATCACTAATTTTAGTAATTAATCGTATTTCATATTTCATATTATATTTTAATATCAAATTTTTGTTTTCAGTATCTCGTCTTCATTGCGAAAGCGAGTCTTTCAAAATGGATTTAATATTGGACATCAATTCGTGGTTATATCCTATGGAATTGGGTGAGTAAACAAAATTTTATGCCATCGATGTTCGTTTCGTATTTTAATGTAAAATGTTCTACAATGTATTAACTGTTATATTATGTACGTACAAACGTATAATATAAGTTAACACATTGCGAAACTACACAAGTAAGAACAATTGAATATGCATGCTTATTACGTGATGATCCATTCATATACAGGGTGAACCAGACCACCCGTATCGGGCTTTATGGCGATATTGTTATTTCGATATTGGTTAGTTCTTTTGGTTCCAGTTTGACCCAACTCTCTAATACGACTAGCCGTTTTTGAAAAAAAAGTCTGATTCGGGTGGCCTGATTCACCCTGTATATTATTATAACAGCTTCAGAGAGCGATCGAAGTTTGAACTTTTCAGTTCAGGGAGTAGCAGAAGGTCTATTCAAATGCTATTTTTTTTAATGCGCTGTAGTTATGTTTTAAAGTCCTAAGTTGTGGTAGAGGAGAGGGTCGAACTTCGAATTCTTCACCAAATCTGGACTGGGTGATTATTACTTCGCCAAATCAGCCTAAGAAATTGAGATCGGTATTATATTACCACTAGCACTAGATTTGATTTCGCTTAGTTTATTAGTTTTGAAATGGCAACTTGGTAACTTTCATAATTTATTTTTTTCGATGAAGGAAAAAAAAAGAATTAACAATTAATAATACAAGTAATGAAAACCCTCCAACTGGAGGGATTCCTCCCTTGGAGTCAAATCCCAGCATACAGCAAATAAGTAATCCCAGTCACACACAAAGGACAAAGGCGTGTGCCAAATACATGAGCGCCGGCAAAAATTTTTACAAGAGGAGGCAGAAATAATATTACAGGCAGATGCGAAAATTTTTGATTGTTTAAGGTCAAACAGCTTAAAATGAAGTTCGGAAATTTTAGTAGCAATTAATAGTGTCGCTACAGAAGGTGTAGTTATTGGGGTGTGTCAATTACCTTATAGTCAGTTAATAAATACCAAATTTTTGTATTTTAAAAACTGCTGTTTCTATCTCCCTTGGCGGTGCCTATGTCACTAGACTATAGATAATGTATCCTGATACGTGTCGGGAGATTCTTAAGTCTTAAGTCCCCTACACACGACCTGACGCGGTCGGCCTGACAGTCGGTCCGACCAAATCAGGTGTTGCCTACACATGACCCAATTTATGAACCAACCAGCCTCCTACAGACGACCTGACGCGGTCGGCCTGACAGTCGGCCGACCAAATCAGGTGTTGCATACACGCTAAATCGTCTGACAACGCTTCACACGACCTGATTTGGTCAAGCGGTTGGGTAGTCAGGTGCCGGACCATCTGACAACACCCGACACAATAAATGTCAGACGACAAGCCTACACACGACCTGATATTCTACCTGATTTGACCAAATCGGCCCGACCGCCTGACCAAGACCAAATCAGGTCGTGTGTAGGGGACTTAAAGCCGAACTATTTTTTGTAGATTAATAGACGTAGATTTTGTGACTCTACCTTCAGAAACAAAGATCTCTTTACAGGATACACACATACACAGGGTGTCTCATCAAAAACTGAAATGTATGTTTTGGGCTATGAAAATGCCATATCAATAGCACGAGCTTTCACTTTCAGTGCTTTAATTTAGATATTTTCTAAATCTTTAGTCAGATGGTTGCTGATTATAAAATTAATCCCTTTTGGCCGTCCCTTGTCATTTAAATTTAAATTAAATTAAATTTAAATTTAAATTAATTTAAATTAAATTTAATTGTCATTTTGGGAATAGAAATGGTCAATTACCATGTCCTCTTGCAAATACCCTGTTGTTTCGGTGCATTTGTCAAACAAATAAGGTGCAATGTTCAAAGCGCCTTTTTAGTTTTCTGCGGGTCACCCAGTATAAACCTCTATTGTATAAAAAATAAAAGCAATGGATACTATACTATAAGTATTTATACTACAAGTAACAGTTTAAAATGGAATTTTTCAATTTTTTTTTTCACAATTTTACGCTTTATTATCGAAGGAAATAAAATATCCTAATTTATAGAAAAAACTTGTTAAAACGAGTAATGATCATCGTAGAGTAGTAATAAATAAATGAGATTGCTTTCATACACGCGAGAATAAAATGGTTTCACTTCGCTCTTAACGACTTGGTTTCAGGATAAGGGAAGCAATTAACGAACTTTTACCAAAAAGTTTGTATATTGTTAACTGCTTCCTTCCTATGTTTATATACATACTAAAGTTTTTTTAGTATAAAAATTTACTAAACAATGTTCATCACCGTAAATAGTTAGCGATCTGATGAGAAAGGGATGAAGTTGATGAACAAACTTAGGAAGCCCATGCTCTACAATTGTGTTTTTCTATACACCGATGAACCAATGTAGACGTTTTCTGTTGCCAAGATTAAAATAGCAATAACTGAAAAATAATTTGTTCAAATAGAGAAAAAAAGGCCTTACGATTCTCTAGTTTCCTTATTCGTTTTTCGTTTAAACTCGATTAATTTATGTAACTAGGAGCAATTGTTGTGTGGGTTGTGACACGGAGAGAGGCGACTTGTTACGTGTAATAATGATTAGATCTAACCATCAGGCTTCATTTCAAACTTCGTTCAATTTCAGTCCGTCATTTATGAGTTACGGCTTATGACATTTAAATCATCATTTTACCCGAAAGTCTAATTGAAGAAATGAAACGAAAAATTAATATTTATAGTTATTTCGACTTCTAAACCATCCTTTCGTATGTTTGTGTTTTTGAATATTTTCGCCGCGCTGTAAAAATAAAAGCGAATATAAATGGTAACTTTAAACTTGACTTCACAACGTGGCGTTTTGGACATTGATCTTGGATCTATAGAATTTAATATATTTATAAATAATTTGTGAGATACAAAAATAAGTACACACAGGTACTGATGAACTTCGTGCGTAAATATGTTTTTTTATTCGTCGCTGCCAATTTAATTTTAAAATCGATACAAATTATTTATTTTAATTTTGTCCATTTTGTTTACATCTCGACTTTTAAAAAATAATATGCTAATATTATCTATATTATTATTTTATTAATGATGAAGTTTTGTAATTAATCACAAAACTTTTTTTGTGACGAAATCTAAATAGTGGAGAGTTACGGTGGACTGCCTATGAATCGGACACTCGGCATTTTTATTTTGGGGATTTATGCACGACACTTAATTACATGTTTCACCTACATGCTACACCTAGTTTCAAGTAGTTAGCACACATATTGTTTACAACAATTACAATACCATTTTATAATACTGCGAAGTAAATATTTGTGTTACTATAGTGAAGCATGCAACTCCATTATTAGAGACGATTGTTAATACTAATATTCGATATCAGTAAAATATGCAATTCATAGGCAACAGGTATGTTTAAACAGTTTAAACCATTGATATTACAATATTTTAGATGGAAATTTAAAGGTTATAATTAAAAGAGTTTCATGAATTGGACATGACACACGTTAAAAAGATGTGAAATAATAATTAGTATATTACAGTTTAAAAAGAAAATTTTGGTGATTCTAGGATTATTAATCTGATTGTATTATAGAAGTATTATAGATTTACTATTTACTAACAAGGCTGAAGTCTAGGGCCCCGGGTTAAACGCTAAATAACATAGTAAGTAGATATTTTTTTTGTGGGACTCCTTTGGAGACACTATCAATTTTTTTTTGTAAAACATGTTTTTAAAATACTTTTTCTATCGTTGTCCACTTCATAAGCATACCTGTCCATTTCAAGGTGATTCTATCCTTGAAGTGGACACCTCAAAAATAATCAATGGATAATTGACGGAAGGTCTTACTTATTTATGCAGTTTTATGTTATGATTTTAATTGCTAACCAATGTACCTACTATCGATGATTTAACATGTTAAGTTTTTTACATTCTTGCCTGGGGGAGCCTCTGGAATTGGAATATGAGTTACAATCAAAACCGGAAATTCTTCCAGTCGAGAAAGTACATAAATATTGTAATATTGGGTGGGTATTTGGGTAATATACCTATAAAAAACAAAATAGAAATCGGAGCCAAGCCACCAACATATTGGCAATTGGTGCCTCTGTTTGTTCTTAATGCCACTGCTTTCTGGATTATAGTCTCGTAAATAAATAATTATTTTTCGTGTTTATCTGCTTATTCATCTCAAAATATCGTATTCTGGATGCCGCGCACAGATCTCGTAGTTGTTCATCGGTCATCGTAAGCCGTCGTGATTGGTTTTCAAGTCAGATGAGCCCACAGACGCACAGACCTCGTGATTTTTCATCGGTCATCGTGACAAACTGTCGAGATTGAATGTTTTTGTCACGGTGACCGATGAAAATCACGACGTCTGTGGGCTCATCGGGCTTGAAAACCAATCACGACGGTTTGTCACGAGGTCTGTGGGCTCATCTGACTTGAAAACTTTTTTTAGTTCGTCGAAAAGTATTACTAATAAGTGACCCTCACGTCGCTTCAGTTCTGAGCTTCGCCTTAACCTAATTTATTGTATTATATAATGTTTGTCGGTTATATTGGCTTGGTAGACGAATCAAGGGGGATGATTTTTAATGGTTCGTGTTTCTTTGGCCCATTTTTGTGTTCACTCTTACATTTGTTTCTCAATGGCCTTTTTAGCGTTTGTGTAATAAAAAAAAATATTTTTTCATCGAAAACTGGAACAGTAAAATGTTTTTTAGGCGGAGGCAATTTTTATTTTATATCTTTTGTTGTATTCAGATTTCCGATTGTTTATTACATGCGACCTTAGTTGCGTGTGGTCGGGGTGGGGGGACACGTCATAATACATTGATTATTTTTTACACATAAACGTAAACAAATTAATACATGGTAATAGTGCGTAGTGCGTACGAGGCTAATAAGTATGGTCAGTGAGTTGTTACTTTGTTTTCGTGGACTTTGATCGTATAATTTTTTTAATTTGTTGAGGAAAAATTCGGCGGTGTAAAATTTTTAATCGTTAAGCGTCGTCTTCACTATGCACCCGTATATATACGCTCGATTGCAATGCGGTAATGCAGCAAGTGTTATTTTAAGTAGATTACGGGGGCACTTGGCAAGTTCCGTAAATGTTCTAACGTTTTAAGTTTTAACTTAACTAGACAATTATCGATTTTATAACCAAGATAAGTCGCTGCAATTTGTACAATTTTTGTGCTCTTTTGACATTCCTCGCAATATCGAATATTTGTAAAAAAATAAAAATATATTCGCCAGAAGTGAAGGTCTTCGTAACTGACTGGCCATGTTGCTACCCCCGCTAGGCCGCATCAAGTTCATTGCCAAGGCTGGGCCAATAGAAACGCATGCGTCGATGCAATGCGGTCTCCGCGCGCCTAGTCGGGGCCCCCTAGCTGTTGCGTAATACCGCCAGTTCGCAATCGCAACATTTGCAATAGCAAGCACCAGGAAACACCAAGACTTCACCCAGGTATCGGCCTTCCGAAGACGCCGTCCATGACTTCCAGACTACCGGCTGCTACAAGGTTATCTTCGATGTGCTGTGCTTTTCTAAACTTTTCGGTTAGTAGTTCCTCGACGGACATAAACAATCGATCCTCGAAGATGGTGTTCATCGAGAGCACCTGGATTTATAGAACGTACGTACCTCCAAGGTGACCTCTATTATCTTTTTAACTGATTCAAGGCCGCGTAGTAATTCATAACATACGTAGACTTAATAGCGCCTGGCAACAAACTTGCACCTCGCGACTTGATTTACTTTTTGTAAATATTTTTGCCGCAATAGAAAACTATTGCGATTTTCGCACAATTCAAAAATGCACCCCTGTTTTAACCCAATTTTGGGCGAATTATTTATTTTAAAAAATGTGTAGTTTTTGTACCGCCCAAATTATTACGTCGATCGGTAATAAAACAAAAATGGCGATCGTTAATTATTTGCCGCCTGTTTACGTGTAAATTTTTGTTGTTTTTATTTCGGCGTTATTGTTTTAGGGAGCTATCATACGACCCTTACGACGGGCGCACTAAAATTTGTGCGTATCTAGCTTATTATTGTGTTTGGATGCGTTTTTTTGTTTTATTGTTTTTGGGAGGTTTTAAAAATCTGATTGAATCACGATTTGTCATTTGTTTAAGCAAACCAGATGTTGTAAACAAATCAATATGGGATAAGGGGCGGATCCTCCTTGACCTTCTCATTTTCTATAAATATTTGGAATGATCTATTTTAAAAAAACGTTAGCTGTTCGGAAATTGTCGTTATTGATTTGTGAATTAGAATGTTTTGGCTTCCAAAACAGTCGATGGAAATTTTCAAATTTTCTTTTGCCCTCGCGATAAATAAGGCGGCGTGGAAAATAAAGGAGATTGTTATTATTTTCGCTAGGGCTATTGTGTAAATTGTATAATTAGCGGATTAACACTTAATTTGGCATTACGGAAAGTTCCTTGGCGGAAAAGTGCGCATTAAGAAAATCGGGCGTAGGCGGGTGTTAGTTTAATCTCGTTGTCGTAGGGCGGGTTAAAATAGTGGAAAGGGGTAAAAGTATTGATCTCCACATCAGCTGACCGTGAAAACAGCGCAAGGGCGCGTACGTCATCGCGTACAAGGACTAGCAAGGGCAGGGACGAAGAACGTAGTTGTGGCGAAATCTGTTCCTTCTGTTTAATGAATGAAGTGGACCGAAACGATTCAATTTTGAGAAGTACAGTTGAGAGCCAAGGATAACTCTTTATTCCATAACGGTGCGTGTTTTAAATTCCAATTTCTCAATTTCAAAGCTTAGTAGACTTGTGTTGTGTGTTGCGTTTTGTTTGTTTACGGCAGATAAAATTTAAAAAATTCGTAATTCGATGATAAAACGCTTATTTGTATTTTTCAAATAAAAACACAGTTGATCACGTAATCGGGTCGCATTCATTTCGATCGTATACCTTGGACGTAACGCGAGCCTTTTATTTATAACAAATTCCATTTAAACAAACTTGAAACGTCCGAATAAAATAGTAATTGATACGGCTCACCAGGAACGATTTTTAAATCACATGTCATTCATTAGTTTAGCTATTATGGATGTTACGTAATTTTTGCACGTTTTCTAAAACGACAACTTTGATAATGTAAAATCAAACGTTCTCATTAACAATTTTAGGCTCAATGAATTACCTAAATTAATTTAATTCGTAAGGTTACACAATAGGAAATTTATCGAACCGTTCTCGCAAAATTATTTTTGTAGCCTCCTTTTTTTAATTACCCCCACAAAAGCTACTTTTAGAATTCAATTAAAAATTAAAGAATTTCGTATATTTATATATTTTTTTCGTTGTGGACCGACCCGTCCTTGAGTAGCTGGTCCTGGAAGTTTCCACCACGACTTCGATCAATTCCCCATTTATTTAGGGTAGGTTAGTTATGGGAGGAACCTACTACTATTAAACCTTTTCGCGAAATTTATTTCCACCGCATAATTTATAGGAAATGATGCACGTCGGAAATTTATTATAAAAGCGAATTGTTATGCAATGATTATTAATTTTGCCTTGAACTATTAATTACGATTTATTTCCTAATTGATGGACGAGTATTTTTTTAAAATTTAGTTGATTAAATTTAAAACAATTAGTTTATAATCATCTGTAACGTAAACTGGAGATGATGAGATTTAGTCTGCAATAATTATTAGAGACTCAATTATTAATTAGTTAACAGATTAATGAAATAATAAAAAGTTATTGTTGTGGTTTATGTTTATTGGACTTCTTAATTGGATTTAACAATTAAAGCCACCACGAGATTGGATTAGTTTTATACTTTTTTAATAGGCGCGTTAGTATTGAAAATAAATTTTAATGCGCGGCCTTTCTTTACTATTCGACGTTTTCTCCGTTTGATTTTTATAATGGATAATGGCGCAAAGCATAGTTGGTATTTTATTACTTCCAAATAGAAACGTAAACTATTCCAATAACTGAACATAAAATGGTAATTCGATATGTTCATACTATGTAGTTATTTGTGATAGGATTACTTCATGCTGATCATATTGCATATAATATCCCTCGAGCGAGTAAACTAATAAGTTGTAAATACATTACCTACATTGTATGAGGGTTAACGCGTGTGTATTTCTGAGTGGTCTATACAGGGTGATTGAAATTCGTTGTGAAACATGGGGATCTCGCCTATCTGAATAACTAGTAGTCCAGTCAATGGGGAGAATAACAGGCCATTGCCTTACATAAGGTGGTGTAGTTCTGATTTTTGAATATGTTATTGAGTTAGGGGCCCTGATGAAAAATCTAAGTTTTCGACCTTGAGGGGGGTCCGCGCGATCCGCCATCTTGGATTAAAGGTACGAAAAATTGGTTTTTCAGATTTAACTTCCGAAGGGTTGATCCCACGACAAAACTGCCAAATCCAACTTTTGAGAGGACAAAACGCCCTACAATATTTGTTCCATTGATCTTCTTCCTATCTGTTACGGCTTCTGAGATATAAGCTGGAGAAAATCGCTATTTTTAGAAAAAAAGAATTTTTTTGGTAAACTTCGCTTGGAGACTTTTTTACCGTTCATTTGAGAGAAAATTCTTTAAAACAAAAGTTGTAGGATTTTAAATTGCCTTCAAACCGAGTCTACCGCTGATATTTTAGCTCAACCAGATTCAAAGTTAGAGCAGTTTTATGATAACCTTTAAATGTCGAAAAATGAGTCATGAGTGTTCGCAGCTCGAAGTTTTTGTTACAGCCCCCCCCCCTCTCCTCATATCAACTCATAACAATTTCTATCACATTTCAACATTTATTCAATTTAAAATGGTTATGGGGGGAGGGGTAGAGATGTTGAGCAAATTTTCTCGTTTATATTGCCAACAACCTGTCTCATATGTCGACAATTCTAACGTTTTAGGGGGTAGTGGTTGAGGAGAAGGAGGGGTCAACCTCATAATACCTTAAAATCGGTTCAGGGGCTTGGCAACCACACGCGTTCAAAGATTGGCTAACTTTCGGTAAGTCGCACTTCTCCATAAAACCTGGTTTGTCGGTACTCTTTTGGCTATAACTCCAAAAATATTTGTCCGGCCCGTAGTTTCTTTCTTTCATCTGAAAGCTGGTTAAATATCCCATCCGACTGCATATATGAGGTTTTAATCAAGCCGTATAAAATAAAAATCCTAGCACGTTAAAAACCGTGAAATCCAAGTTTTCTTGGCACATTTTTCCCAATAACTACGAAACTATTTGTCCGATCTAAAATTTATTTTTTTCATCTAAAAGCTGCTTAAATTTACTATCAGCCCTGTATATGAAATTTTGATTAAATACCGTAAAATACTCACACCAGCACGCTAAATGTGTACGTTTTTTCAAAATATGACGATTTCAACATGTTCAGTGGGCTAGTGTGTAGTATGGGTATTTTATAGGATTTAATCAAAATTTCATATAAAGGATCTGATAGTAAATTTAACCAGCTTGAAGATAGAAAAAATAAATTGCGGATCGGACAAAAAGTTTTGGAGTTATGGCCAAAAGAGTACTGACAAACCTGGTCTCATAGAGAAGTGCGACTTACCGCAATCTTTGAACGCGTTTGTTTGCCAAACCCCTGAACCGATTTTAATGTTATTCGAGGTTGACCCCCCTCCCTCACCTCCCTCTTTCAAAACTATTCTCCCATAATAATTTTCGACATATGAGACAGGTTGTTGGCAATATAAACGAGAAAATTTGCTCAACATCTCTACCCCTCCCCCATAACCATTTTAAATTGAATAAATGTTGAAATGTGATAGAAATTGTTATGGGTTGATATGAGGAGGGGGGGGGGGCTGTAACAAAAACTTCGAGCTGCGAACACTCATGACTCATTTTTCGACATTTATAGGTTATCATAAAACTGCTCTAACTTTGGATCTGGTTGAGCTAAAATATTGGTGATACACTCAGTTTGAAGGCAATTTAAAATCCTACAACTTTTGTTTCAAAGAATCTTCTCCTAAATGAACGGTAAAAAAGTCTCCAAGCGAAGTTCACCAAAAAAATTCTTTTTTTCTAAAAATAGCGATTTTCTCCAGCTTACATCTCAGAAACCGTAACAGATAGGAAGAAGATGAATGGAACAAATATTGTAGGGCATTTTGTCCTCTCCAAAGTTGGATTTGGCAGTTTTGTCGTGGGATCAACCCTTCAGAAGTTAAATCTGAAAAACCAATTTTTCGTACCTTTAATCCAAGATGGCGGATCGCGCGGACCCCCCTCAAGGTCGAAAACTTAAATTTTTCATCAGGGCTAACTCAATAACATATTCAAAAATCAGAACTACACCACCTTTTGTAGGGCAAAACCCCCCATTGACTGGACTATAGATCGTAGGTTTGAATTTGGCAAAGTTGCTAAAATTGGTGCTGGCAAATAATCTGAAAAAAATTTGAATAACTTGCCGCTCTTTCGCGAAAACCAAGAAAAATGCAACTTTTCATTTTCTTTTTTTAGCCATAACTTTTTGATTTGTTAGGCCTTTTAAATTATGCAAAAAGATTTTCATTGCCACCATTAACCTGCTTTCGAAACCGAAAATAGTCACAATTTCGATTAGTTGATTTGTTCTTAGTTTCATAATGTCAACTTTATTTTTTGTTATTATAATATGGTAAAAGTAATACTACATGGTTGAATTTAGAATTGGAAAATAAATCATTTAGTGAAAAATCCAATATGGCGACCGTAAGAAAAAGTAAAGTTGACATTAAAAGACCAAGAACAAATCGACTAATCGAAATTCGAATCCCATGATGCACAACGAATTTCAATCATCCTGTATTCGTCTTCATATATAGGTCGAATCTCGCGTCATAGCACCGCCCGTTTTAAACTGCTCTAAATACTCTGATGATTTTATAATTCTTTTAATAAAGGAAGATCCTCTTAGCTAAATAACCGGATAACCGTATATAATATATTATGTAATTGCTATTAATGTAGGGGGTTTAAATGTCCAAATAATACGGGGAGGAGCTATACACCCGGAGTAGAAATCGAAGGGTGAAAGGTGAAAGTAATGTCACGGCCAAGAACAATAATTGAATGGCCTAGTTCAGAAGAAGCATTCCGATATATAATAAGAAGCCATTTCATACATTTTTTGACTTTTCTGAAACTGCTTTTCACTTGTTATGATCTAAAGAGGCATTGCTTTCATTTTTAAACTGCACTGCTTATATACCACTCCTCCTATAACAGTTTTACATCACTGCGTCAAATGGGTGTTTTCGACCCCATCTTGTGCTTATGAAGCACAAATTTTATTATAAAAACGTCGACTTTCTTTCACGTTTACTAATTATAAATTCTAATATATTCTCTTAAAATTTAAAAATAGGCGTATTTATTTTTGAGTTACACCTCTCTGACTGTAAAATTATGTAATATATAATTATTGTCTATTTCGAAATCCAGCGAGTGACATGACATGTAGACAATGCTCTGGAAATTTCGTCCAAATAATCGATAGGTTTAGATTACATTTAAATAAATTGTTTTATAGGTACCTACTATTGGGGTTACACAAATAATCGATTGCAACCTCGTTTGAAATTTATTTATTATACCATTAATAAACTAGAATAAGTAGTTTTATTGTTATTTGTTTTTAACGGTGGTCAACTTTTTGCAGGTGATAAATTTCGCCTGGTCCTTGCTACAACTTTACGCGAAGACGGCTATTCCGATGGAGGCGATTGGAATCCGGCAATTTTGGAAAGTGAAGGCTCGAGAGCAGATAGTTTCGAATACGTGATGTCTGGAAAAGTTTATCGAATAGAAGGAGACGAATCGACAGCGGAGCCTTCAAGTAGACTGTAAGTACCTACTATTATACTGCAATAAAATTGATTTTCGCGAGTAATTTTTAAGTTTTTCGGATGAGAAACCCGATGTTGGTTAGTGCAACCGAGGGGTTGTTAAAAGAAAATAAATAAATATCGCTAAAGTCTAAGTAGGTAGTGCAATTTCGCCAAATAGGTCTTGCGGCTCGATCATTAAATAATGTTAGTCCTCGAGACTTCGACATAAGTGCCACATTCTTTGAGGACCACCCCGGTTAGCCAAGGTTAAAATTATCTGATTCTATTAGGAACTTTTTAAGCTAATTAAATTTATTAACTTAATTATGCCGATCGTTAGTTCACGTTGGAGTTCAATAATTGAATTTTCATGCCAATATCAAACTACTGAATTTTTTAACGGCACGAATTACAAACGCTGCAGTAACTTGGTAGTTATTTTAAATAAATTCGAAAATAAACTGTTCAGTTATTTAACCCCTTTTGAATATTTCACAAGCAAGCATTTCTGAAATCCTTTTTAGAACGAGAGCTCGCGTGAAAAAAGCCGCATGGTCGTCACCAAAGGTTCAACTTCAGGAATGGGTAGTGTAATGGTAGTGTCTGATTTCTAATTTATAGATATAATACTACTACTTGGTCTGCCGTTCTCAAGTGGTCACCCAAATTGGCAAAATAAAATTAATTTTCGATATTTCCATATAATCTTCCTTATTGGAAATTTTATGTAAGTAAGTACTATTTTTTTCTACTGAAGTAATTTTGGCTTCCGATGCACCCTTTCCAAAATAATAGTTAAAAACCAATTTAAGGGGGTTCATTGTTCGATTTAAAGGTAGTTTCATCTACAACTCAGACAAAAACTTTTTTGTAATAGTTTCTGCTGTTCTAAGGAATATGAATTTATAAATTTCAAGACTTTTTTTCACCATAGACGTCTCGCGCTAAAGTGAGATAAAAGCACGATCTTTGATTGCGTCTGCCGCTGAAATGCGACCGTCTGCCGAAATTTTGTTTAAATATCTCGAAGAAGCATCATTTTATCTACATTTTGATATAACATTTATACTGCTAAGAGATCGTGCGTTTGTGAGCGATTTTTCGACATTTTGAATCGCGTCTGCTCCAAAAAGGGGTCCATTTAGGGCGGCTGCATGCTGCCCATTTGATTATTTTCCCTAATGTTTTCTCACATTTTGATATTGATTCTAGAACCTGATAGGAATAATGAGATTGTATGGTCATTTTTCGCAAATTAATTTTATTTTTGCCAATTTGCGGCATGCCAATTATACGGTTTTTTTCATGCGAGCTGTGAGCCTATTTATTTTGCTTTTCTTCGCATCTAAAAGCACAGATGCCTTTATGTTTATCTATAGTTCTATAGATTGTTTTTGATGTGCATTTTTATTAGTCTATTGCGCTGATGCGCTTGCGAGTTTTAAACGTTTCATTTACAAGGGGTCAATTGAAAGTTAATACTAATCGCGAAAAGAATGTAAATGAAATATAATGTGTACTACAGCACTAATACTAGTTGATCTGAGTTTTTAAAAGTTTCGTTGTTTTGCAACAGTGGGTGTATTTAATACTTAGTTTCAGATTTTTAAAAATCCCAAATTAAGCCTGAATATGGGAGAATAAATTTAAAAGAATAATTTTTAACAATATGTCGAATTTGTGCAAGGCGATAATCCGTCTAGATATCTCTTAATACCTCCATTTTACTCATTTAAGTGTTGGCGATTGTAAGTGAACCATTAACTTGAAATGAAAGAACTTTTAATAGGGTCGGGTAAATTTATAATTTATAGGTAGCGTAAAATATAACTTTTACAATAATATGTGTCCGTAGTTATAAAATTAAGATACAAAAATAGTATTCGGATAACTTACATCATTAATAAAGAAGCTGCCCGAAGAGTTTACATTGCCATTATTAATTTTGACTTGTGATGCTTAGGTGCTGGGGACCACCCTGTGTTTCCTGAGATTTGATACAGTGAACACAGCTGGTGGTATCTCAGTATCTTTTCGTTCCTACACCTTTAGTCGTTAGAAGTGGGCACAAATTCGTGCGGAATGGAGAATTAATTATGGCCGTCTATATTCGTCAATGGGAAGATTTAGAAAATAATGCAGGATGTAATCCAACAAACCGTCAAAAATAAATTTTTCTACGGCTTCTTAAAAGGCCATACCTTATAACCTTATATACGAAGAATAATATGTAATGTGATGCTAATTTTAAGAATTGGAATAAAGCGATTAAGGTATTACAAGAATTGTTATCGAATGATAATCGATAATCTTATCATGCAGTGAGAATAATGAAAAAGTCGCATATACTGTTTCGTTTTGTTTATAAAAAAAAGACGTAAAATTTTGTGAACATTTCTTTAATTTTATTTATACATACTAGCCTTATCTTGTGTTTACCATTATGTAAATATATTTGTGTATATAATATAGGTTTCTATTTGCAATTAGATAATTATTGTTACAATAATAATTTCTTTTGAAATGATCTCATAGTTTTTTGCATTATATTACTTACTCGTTTTTGCCTCGATATTGATTAGAATTTGTTCTCATCTAAATTATCGAGAGACGGTTTTTTGAATTTTAGAAGTTAAGGTGTTTATGAAAAAGCAAAAATTTTAAAACAATTCAATTTTTACTTTGGGTGCATAGTGAGCGACGTTCTTTTTTGTGTACCCCCCTCTGTTGTAACGATGTGGATTTTTTATACAGCTCAGAGTGATAGGAATCCCAAGATTCTAGCTTTGAGCTTGTCCCAAATCCGCATCCGTTTTGGTTGTCAACTCCCTACTCCTAAACCACGACCAAATATTTCTCCCTTATTCATTTTCCCTGTTGTTAATTATTAACAAAAATTAACAATTGTTAAATTAGACCGACACCTGAACATTATCTAGTGTGTATTCAATGAATACGCGCGAGGTCAAGCATTTTAACGTCCGATCTTTATATATAAAATTTAACAATTTCAAAACTTTAAATTAGCTTTGTCTAAAAATTAAATTCTCCATTTTTCCCCCCATTTCTTTTGCTCCCCTAATCTTCTGTTTACGTCCCCTGCTGGTCCATAATTAATTTTATTAATTACTGGCCCTGAATATAATTTTTCTTTCTGTTGCATCCCCAAATTTTCCCCGATTACGACGGGACAAACACCCTTCAAATGCCCTTTTAACCGCGCATTTTTCCTGTTATCATTTTTTCCCCGAATGCCATTAGTTGAATTTTTAGAAGTATAATTAGCTAGTAGATGATAGCCCGTCCGCCACTATTATCCCCATTCTCTCAATCACAGCTAGCGCTGTGATTGGCTGTTTCCCAAGAAGGGGAAAAGTTAATAAATAACCGTGCGACCAAAAGGTGGAGGCAGTTCCTAGCAGTTCGACGGCAGTCCCTGGCAGTCTTGGTGTTTTGACAGTCGTCTCCGTGTAATCCCGGTGTAGAGTCCTATAGTAGTCGGTGTAAAGTCTCGTTTTGTCCGTGGTCCCAAGTGTGGCAACCAAATACATCCCTTCCGTGTGGCTACTGTGCTGTGGTGGTCCGCAAGGACCGTCGTAGTGCCTTATAGACGCACCTCCCCCTTTTCCCTTTACCTGGTCCAGGTCCTTGCCCCTGTATATAATTTATCGCTGTTTTCCTTCCAGAATATTTTGGTTAATTAGTTAATTAATTAAATTTGATTTGTATTTAATACTAATATTTTGAATTCTCTTGATTTATTACATTTTATTTATTTGGGTTTAAAATAAATATTTTAATTTGTGGTATGTGTGTCTTTTATTTCGACGCCGAACCTACCCCTCAACCGACTGAGCGACGCTAAGGGAGCATAAGTGAGCTACTGATTTTCCCGCTTACAAATGGCGCCCAACGTGGGGCTATATTTTTTTTGATCACCCCTCACACCCCTTAGACTTTCGCCCAATTTTTCCCAACTTCGCACAAGTTTGTTTTATCCCACGTTTCGGTTTTACAACTGGCGTCTTCCTTTTCATCGGCTTCTACCCCTTTGTCTCCCCCCAAAAAAAAAAAAAATTTGGGACTAATTTTGGTCCACTTTTTCCCGTCAAAATTTTTTACCTCTAAAATTTTTTTTCCCTCACAATCACCCCTTTCCCTAATTTTTGAGAAAACTTTTGCCCAACTTCAAAATTTTTTTTAAACTCCCCTTCGTACAAATTTTGTTGTATAACCCGTTTCGGGTTTGCAACTGGCGCCCAACGTTTATCTACCTTCACCCCCTGCCGTTTAACGTAATTTACTCTTGCCACCGTTCTCCCTTATCTGAATACACACGTACCACCCCCCCTCCTCAATTGTTTTTCTTTCGTGACTTGATACCACCCTAACATAATAAACTCAAGTTCGTCGTCAACCCCCCATCGTCCCTATGCAGCCGTCTACTGTCCAACCCTCTTCGATTATGCAGCCGTTCATCCTCTCCCGTACCGCACAGGTGTGCGACCTGGTTTGCCAATGGGGTTTACTCTATTCAGGAACGGGAGACTGCAACTCTTTTCTAGAAGACCTGGAAGAGAGAGTCGATACCTATGGGTTTTCTTTCGACGATTTACTTCGTGTCATCCCCGAACTATTAAAAGACGACGCCCTCCGGTGGTGGAGAAATCAACGAGGCACCCTCACCACCTGGAATGAGTTTAAAGCAGCCCTCCGACGACAATATGCCCCCGTGCTCGATCAGTACGAGCTCCGTCGAGAAATTTACTCCAGACGGCAACACCCCAACGAATCTTCCGCGCAGTATATTTATTCCCTCCGAGCGCTAATGCAACGTGCCAGTTTTCCTCCCGAAGAAGAGGTTGACCTGTTGTACGATGGACTTCTCATCGAGTATAAATACCACATCCGTCGCTTCGAGGTTCACAATGTCCACCAGTTACTGGAAGAAACGCGAGATTTTGAAAGGTTGCAGAGCGCAGAGGCCGCCCATGAGAGTGGTCCATGTTCCCCAGAGCCCCAACCGTCCCACAATAGTCCCTTGCTGCCTGCCTGCGTGGTTACTCCCTCTTGTAGTCGCCAGAACTCCCACCCAACAGAACCAGTAAACGAGATGACGTCGCTACAACCCTCTTTTCCCATACCCGCCGAGAATAACGATTACCGCATCAAGGTCCAAATGACGGTAGGAACCTTGAAGATTCGTGCTCTCGTGGATACTGGCGCAGCAGAGTCTTTTATACGTGTGGGACTTATCGAAGACATCGCCCGCCAAGTCCCCGTAGTCCACACCAGCTCCTCACTACGCAGTGTGCAACTTGCGGATGGTAGCACAACTCCCTTACAAGATGCCTACACTTTCGAAACCGAAGTCGGACCGGTTCCTATCAGACACCGCTGGAACGCTCTCCCCGAATTAATCGAAGAAGCCGTGATAGGAGCGGATCTCTTAAGGGCCAACGAAGCCGTGATCTCAATGGATTTTTACCGGCTTTCCCTGAAAGGTGTACTCATTCCTCTACACCCTATAGAGTTACCTTCGTCCCTGGGTATTCTCGCGTCCCCATTAAGCCCGCAAACCTCTACAGTAGACCCGACACAACTCCCCAACAACTTCCCAGACAACGAACCCACGGAAGCCGACCGTACTATTGCCACTACGGATCAAGAAGAGCCAGTCGTTTGTCGGAAGCCCGAAACACTCCCCTCATCAAAACTCCACGATTCACCCAGACCTCTCAAAATACAATCCGTGAAGCCCCAACAACCCGCTAGGAGGAGGAAGAAACAAAGATGTCGTAGTTCTACGTTCCCCAAAGTGGATCCAACCACACTCCCCAGGCTGATGGATTTAAAAATTCCCAACCCCTTCATCAAGCCGAAAAGTCAACCCGTGCGGAAGATCAAGTCCAGCCCTGAAGCAAAAATATCCCCTTGCTTCCACCGTCCCAGAACGCTCGCAAATCCTAAGATGTCTCCCCTCGTGCCGTCCAAAAGGATGCCAAGGAAAGTTGTCCACTTTCCACGTCAGCTGCAACCATCTTTCCCAACTCCGCCGCCATTGATGTCTTTGGTGGTGATGAAGCCTTTGTGGATACCACCCAGGAGCCTTCCTAGGACGTCCAGCCATCGAAAACCCAAGCCCAGGCGACGATCCAACCGGAACACCAAGCCCTCGTACCGGAGAAGGAAGGAAGAATGGATCACCCGACATCAGGAGCAGCTTCGGACAGGTGAGACCTGATAATATTCAGGCACCCCCAGTCATCTCCCCCTCCCCCCCGCGAAGAAGGAGGCTATGTAACGATGTGGATTTTTTATACAGCTCAGAGTGATAGGAATCCCAAGATTCTAGCTTTGAGCTTGTCCCAAATCCGCATCCGTTTTGGTTGTCAACTCCCTACTCCTAAACCACGACCAAATATTTCTCCCTTATTCATTTTCCCTGTTGTTAATTATTAACAAAAATTAACAATTGTTAAATTAGACCGACACCTGAACATTATCTAGTGTGTATTCAATGAATACGCGCGAGGTCAAGCATTTTAACGTCCGATCTTTATATATAAAATTTAACAATTTCAAAACTTTAAATTAGCTTTGTCTAAAAATTAAATTCTCCATTTTTCCCCCCATTTCTTTTGCTCCCCTAATCTTCTGTTTACGTCCCCTGCTGGTCCATAATTAATTTTATTAATTACTGGCCCTGAATATAATTTTTCTTTCTGTTGCATCCCCAAATTTTCCCCGATTACGACGGGACAAACACCCTTCAAATGCCCTTTTAACCGCGCATTTTTCCTGTTATCATTTTTTCCCCGAATGCCATTAGTTGAATTTTTAGAAGTATAATTAGCTAGTAGATGATAGCCCGTCCGCCACTATTATCCCCATTCTCTCAATCACAGCTAGCGCTGTGATTGGCTGTTTCCCAAGAAGGGGAAAAGTTAATAAATAACCGTGCGACCAAAAGGTGGAGGCAGTTCCTAGCAGTTCGACGGCAGTCCCTGGCAGTCTTGGTGTTTTGACAGTCGTCTCCGTGTAATCCCGGTGTAGAGTCCTATAGTAGTCGGTGTAAAGTCTCGTTTTGTCCGTGGTCCCAAGTGTGGCAACCAAATACATCCCTTCCGTGTGGCTACTGTGCTGTGGTGGTCCGCAAGGACCGTCGTAGTGCCTTATAGACGCACCTCCCCCTTTTCCCTTTACCTGGTCCAGGTCCTTGCCCCTGTATATAATTTATCGCTGTTTTCCTTCCAGAATATTTTGGTTAATTAGTTAATTAATTAAATTTGATTTGTATTTAATACTAATATTTTGAATTCTCTTGATTTATTACATTTTATTTATTTGGGTTTAAAATAAATATTTTAATTTGTGGTATGTGTGTCTTTTATTTCGACGCCGAACCTACCCCTCAACCGACTGAGCGACGCTAAGGGAGCATAAGTGAGCTACTGATTTTCCCGCTTACACTGTAGTACCTATTTATCGACAAAAACTTCATTTAGTTTCATTTGTACATCTTGTCTCGAGCTGAGAATTTTGCTCTTGTGGACAAAATTTAATCTTTCGTAATTAATGTGGTAGTTCCAACAGCAGCTTCTAACTGTAGTAGTAATTCTTACCTATGTAATGTCTAGAAAAATTGCTCTTCTTGGAGAAATAATGGGGGTTATCGTTTAGATCTCTTCAGACCTCGTGATGCAATAAATGTAGACTTGTAAGAAAATGGCTACTCTGTATAATCTATGGCTTCTGAATGAAACTTCCTTTTATGAGCTATCCATAAATTATTTAAAAAAAACATGAAACATGAGAAAATGATGAAACCTCGCACGTTCTTCTAACCAGGGTTAATTTTAGAAATATAATTATTTATCTCGTCATGTCATTAGTTAATATTTTTTGAATTTGATTAGTCTTAATTAGTAGTATTAATTATGAATTGAAGTAAAGTCGTGGCTTATTTTGAAAAGTTTATTAACTAATCTTTCAGTAAAGTATGAATAGAATTACAAATTGAATAGTTTTAATAATAATATTTCCGTAGCCCATTGATGAAGTCGAAGTTGACAATTATCCTATTTTTAGCCCTTTTAAATCATTTTTGTTATTTATTTATACGGGGTGAGTTTTATTTTTATATTTTCTTAAATTATAACTCGTATAACCTACAAGTAAACTAAGCAGTAGGTACTATTTTTAAGGAGGCGGTAATGAGTTGTGACAAAAATAAATTTCTATACCACTCGTGAACAAAATATGTGGGTAATTCGACCCCGTTGTCTAATTTTTTCAAAATTTTTTGAAATTTTACAGTTTCGTCGTTTTGTTTCCAATGTCGAAATATAGGGTATAGGAAAAGGAATGATTTGGCGCTGCTGTAAATAATACCATCCTTGTTAATATCAAATACTCTCTTGTGTAAGTCCTGTTTATTCGAATTGCGGCCTGTTGCCAGCCAGGTAGTATAGAATCTTTAACCTTTCTATTGAAATTTGAAATTACTTGGGTTTATTCGTTTATTCTTTTAAAGAACCGATATCGTAAAAGTGCACAAGGTTGGCAGTTTAAAAATAAAGTTAATTACATATTCATATTTATTTTGTATACTTTTTGTAATTTTTTTATTGTACATGCAGTGCGAGAGTTACACAATTTCCTTATTGGTTTTGTTTTAAACAGCTAATATCTAATATGGATCATATAATTTAATATTTATACTATTTTGTGCTGTGATAATTCTCGGATGGTTTAGTGTTCAGCGAAACATTTTTTGCCATTCTCGTTCTCCCCCAATTTTTAGTTTCTGTAATAGTTGTCAAGAACGAACAAATTTCTGTTCTTCAATTTGCCTCCCTCTTCTGTAGTATTGGAGCAGGGGGACTCCCGCTGCTCCAATACTGCAGAGGAGGGTATTCTTTTGTCAATTTCATAAAACCTGATACCTTTTACGTGCTTCGCAGATCACTTCTTTAAAAAAAGTTCCATTTGGTGGAATCAGAAGTTAAATAAATCTAAATTTTACATTACGTCCTTTTAGTTTAACGTTTAACCGTAAATTTTCTCATTAGCTCGATGAACCTTTCAAATCAGATTTGTGCTAAGCGACAAACGCCAATAAATCTCTCCGAAACTTCATCACTAAAATCTAGGTAGTAATCGTCCCCATTCGGCGTAATATTGCAGTAGTGTACGCCATTTTGTAAATTTTAGACCTCCCTCGTTTCTTTCTAACCGAATTGTAGGGCCATCCCCGCCATCCCTTACACAAGGGTAAGATGAAGCTCGAGCTCGCACAAGAGATTAATTGAAAAATATTGTTAGTGTTTTTCTTCGAAAACAAATTATAATGAGATCTAGCTTTAGGAGTTTTCGCGTTTTTATTTTTTCGAGACTGCGAAATCGCGAACGTGCGAATTTTAAGATGAAATGTGTCCAAAGTTTTCGCGAAGTAGGCTGTGACCCTGTTTCTCGACTAATCTCTTAAACTCTAATTACTCTAATAAATGTTACTTAGGAAGATAATTTGGCAAACTTGGGAACATGAGCAAAGAGCGATGGGAGCTGTGGACTGATGTGGATGTGGAGATATTGAGATAATAGCAAACTATTTTTTAACTGATGATTCATTCGTAAGTTAAAAGTAAAGGGCTTATTATTTTTATTGTTTGAACGAAGGCGCGTTTTTTTAAATGTGGAAATTCGCAACTTGGGAAATTTTCCTTTCATTTGAGAAAATCACGAGTTCGTCACACATTCGGAAAATGAACTAAAAGTAAATCGAAGCTCGTATTTAAATTCTAAATGCACACGGCCTCTATTAACGACTTTCGTATCTATCAATTTCAAAATAGGCCTCCGACGAACGTTTTACAGTTTGCGCTCATTCTGTCTCTGATTTTCGCCTTACTCATGCGCGAGTTTTACCGGGTTGCGTAATGAAAACTCAAATTGTCGTCTTTTTGTTTATTTTTAATTTTATTACGTCTTCGATTAACGCAATAATTCGTCAAGATACTTATATTTTATTTTACGCCGCGACCCTTCCATATCATACCTACGCGAAGTGTTTTTCAATTTGACAATAATAATTGTTGGGAAATTTTGTTCGAATTAGATCCGCGCCGCTCGTTTTAATGAATTTGAAAAATGTGACCTCGATAAATGCATTTTTTCTGAACGCGCGCTAATCTAAATTTAATTTTGACTACTAGTATTTTACATTTGCAATTGCATCTCGTGATAATAATTGGCAACTTTTTGATAATGCGATGCAGCACTTGGCATGATGTTGGATTGCATAATATACGTGGCCACTAAACTAAGCAGCAAAGTGTGTTATTTTCGCGTCCAGGCCAGCTGAAGTGTATTGTTGGATCGCTCCAATGTTCACAGACTATCTGTTTTACTTTGGGTTGTTAATCAGTAGTTTAATTATTACCTACGGCAGTGCCTGATCACTAGCTTAGTTTTATGCGTTTGCATGGCGTTTGTGTGGTTTCGAGTGATGCTTATTTGAGGATTATTTATTTACTATTAGCATTAATATTGTGTGGCATTGTGTGGTTATTAAGTGCGTGCTTTCTTCTTGGCAATTGCTTTGCTGTAAATTTCCATAATCGTGCCATGTCGTTTGGCGATGATATAACAAATTTCCCACCGCCCATGTCTCGTGCTAATTATTTTGTCAATTAAAAACTTTTTTTGAGATAACGGAAAAAGTCGTAACTTCTCGTGACTTTTGCTTGCAGCCTGCAGTTGCCTTTTAAAATCCAAGGCGTTCTAATTTTCCCGGTTTATAAATAGAAATTGCTCGAATTTTGAGTGTATAAATAATGTTTAAAAATCACCTGTGAAATTTGACGAGCAGACTCTATACTTTTGTTACAATTTTATTTCCTTCACTTGTTACAATTACAAAACGTAACCCGTAACGATTTATTTAATCAGCATTTACATACTCGTAAACGATATTTATGTTTTGCAACATACCAACACTATTACCATACATTAGCGACGGTTCTGCATAAATTTGTATCGTTTAATCCTCGTTAAAGAACAATGAGTTGCTCGGACCCCGTTTCATTCTTGAGAGAAGAAATAACCACAAGTCGATTTCCTAATTTGTTTGCCCGTTACAGTATAATATGTGAAATTTAAAGATTGTTAATTAATGTGTCCTAAATAATTACCCACCGGATGAGTTATGAATTATCTTGGCATGCTTCCTATGCAAGCTTTTGCATGATTTTTTGGCTGCAATTTAAATTCGTTAGCCGATGTGTGTGTGTATTTTAAAGTGTGCTCGTGAGTCTTTCATCTTGTTTCATTCGAAAAATTTTATGTGCAAGATTTCTAATTTTCTAATTTACAAAAATTCAATGAGTCGTTTTGGACATCTTGTACAAAAATTCATTTTGTCAAGTTAGTTTTTGAGCTCCATTTTGTTAGTTCTAGGTGCTTTCGTTGGGATCGCAATGTCGTACTTATCCAGCACAGCCCGTCATTTTGCTTCTTTCTGCCGACAATCTTTCGATTTTTTTGAGTTTTGGATTGCGTGTCAGAAGTGCGTTTACATTGAACGAATATTTGAAATCTGTAAATGCACTTTCTGGTACGACACACCAAAACATGCAAGCACCCTATTTTAGTTATTATTTTCGTTTATAATTTTAACCCTCTTTGTATCAATGTGGCTTTATGTGTTACTTTATGTTTTTCACTTTCTTATTAGAGTATGTTTTTGTAAGTTTTTTAAAATAGTTAGATAATATACGTTTTGATGCAAGTTTGGAATAATTAAGACACTTGAGCTAAGTACAATAAAGGACCTAAAATGAAAAAGTAGGTGCGACTCGTTATTTTTGGAGCTAAATAGTACCAAGTCGTGAGTAGTTAAATTTAAAAAAATCTTCTTGACGAGCTTGGGAATGGTTAGGACTCCAAAAATTACGAGTTTTCATCGTAGAATGAAAACTGAGAAGACTTAATGACCGAAAGATTATAAAATCTCATTTTAATACAGACTCGCTCACCGAAATTATTTTTTGCTGTGGTATCTTTTGTTTTAACCCAAAAAAGCTCCCTATAAGCAAATTAGGTTTGCTTATTCGAAACAGATGAAGTCGTAATTTACTAAAAACATTTAAGAGGTCGTGGTGGCTGGTACGGCACAGATCTGCGTAACTAAAGACTAAAGGTCTCGGGTGGGTATAAATCCTGGGACAAGCGAATCAACCTGATGACCTGATGTTTTTGGTCTTCGTGGCGACGTGGCGCATTCCACATTTGAACTCGAGTATACATTTTAAAGTGTTGCGTTCACATTTGGAGAGCGTATTCCGTGCATAATCCAAAGTGGATATAAAAAGGAGCCATTACTGCACTTCTGGGTACTGTGGAACAATTATTTTTATAGCTCTTCGCACCTTCGTGGGGGCTCTCAAATTCTTGCGTATATTCAGTTATTGTATTAAGCTTCTTTTGAAGTTTCGTATTTTTTTGGCTTACTAGACGACTTTTCACAAAATTATACGCGATTCAGAATATCCGGGTGTCTGTTGAATGTCTTTTAGTGCATCATTTTGACTCTTCCTAAATCCATAGATATAGACTTAAATTAGAACTTAGAACCATGGGGCCTAAAGTGCAAGGCTTTGAGCGCCCTAAAAAAAAGGGAAAAAAGAAAGATAATAGTAAACAAATTTATTGCGTCAAATAAAAGCACAGTAATGTGTGTTGTGTAGGTGCGGGTCGATCTTACTTGCTCAATTTTCTCACTTCTTGTTTTATATTTTATGATTTTTGCTAAAAGCATTTTAATTGTTTCTTACTTTAATTTTTGTAAATAAATCAGGGTTACTAACGACAGTCGCCGTGACAACATCACATCAAAAAAATTAATCCACGACGTAAAACCAATCTTAGTCCGGCCCTGAGAATTTTGTTAAATTGAAATTACAATTGGATGTTCTCACGACGATGCTTCGCACGTTCTTTCTTTTTGTAAGAAAGACGTTACATTTGGAATAACATACGTGCCGAAGATTCACTTCTACTTTTTTTGTTAAATTACTGTATAAAGAGACCTTTCGTTCTGGTCTTGGTGACTTTACCACCAGTAGATAGGCACAATAATGAGTAATCTGCTTCTATTCTATTCTTTTGTTGAACTTCCATGTGGGTGCCATAAGTCACCAGCACCAAGAAGAAGCGGTCTCTATACCCAACTATCAAATTCTAAACTCACTGTAGGAGGATGCGTTTGTTATTTATTTCTC
The DNA here is from genome assembly GCA_950108345.1 of Malthinus flaveolus. Classification (NCBI taxonomy): domain Eukaryota; kingdom Metazoa; phylum Arthropoda; class Insecta; order Coleoptera; family Cantharidae; genus Malthinus; species Malthinus flaveolus. Next base: position 72,838,905 of record OX467285.1, read on the forward strand.
CGATAAATTCTTCATCCTCCAAGTTTTAGAGTTTCGATCGGTCTCTAATTATAAAGACAGATGGTCGTACATTTCGAGTGGCCATTTGAACTGTCTTTGTTCTGTTTTTAATCCATAGCATCGAGAACAATTAATAATTAAAAGAAGAAGCTATTAGATATTATCAAATTATCGTCAAAGCGCCACTCTGAGATGTATAGAAAGAAATTTTCTATATTATTACATTGTAATTGCTCTTTTGTAAAAAATATATATTCTAAAGACTTATAATTAAGTTATGTTGTTAATTAGAAAAGTAAGAAAATGAATTGTTTAATAGAATATAAAAATATATTTTGATTTTATTTATTTTTTCTTTTAATAGTAATAATTTTATGATTTACGTAAGAGTAGTTTTAATTGTTATTTGCAATAAAGCAGCTTGTGGGTAGTTAATCTGAAAAGCTATAAAATGTTTTAATTTTTAATTACATTGTAAACTATTTTGTAAGTCAAAATTATATCCCCGTCTGTTGCTAAAGGTATCGAAAAATAAATTGTAACTACACTCAGAGTAACGAACAGCAACACATGAATTCTATGGTCTATCGGCGGTGTTTCAGCCAAAAAGTTCTTTTATACACTCGGAAAAAAGTATAATCAGAGTCTTCCTATTTCATTTCACTTATTAATAGAGCATGTGGTTATAATTGTAAAATTAGCAAACGGATAGCATTTTTCAACTCATTACAATGACCGGACAATGATTAGAAAAATATTTTTGTGACTACGCTCAATTTGTTATAATTTTAATTGAGATTCCACACTGTAGTGGGCTCCTTTTTAAGCTCAACGTTTTAAAATGGAAAATTCGACATTTTTTCGAAAGCTATCCAGCATCCAATCTTTCATTATACAGATACGACTTTTGAAACACCTCCTTTGTGAACAAACTGCAAGTTTGAAGTGCTAAATGTGGATCTTCATGCTCCCCATCCATCGTTTTTGCTGTTCATTAAGTGGAGCGTGGTGTGGCACTGTTGTGTGCAAAAAATATGGCCATTTGTGAAAACATTACTGGAGCGCTCTTGAATTTTTCTGAATCTCGCCGAATTAGTCATCGTTTGCTTCCCTTTGACTTTTTCTATACACTAACAAATAGCGAGCATGACTTTTTGTACCTACTCTAGGAGCTGTTTAAATTTGATTAGTGTGAAGATTCGCCTTAAATTGGCGCTCAAAGCTTCCGAGTTTTGTGAAACTTGATTTATTTTTTTACGTTCAGACACTCCAGGGCTACAGAATGCAAGCTAGAACTTCTTTCCATCCCCACTACTCGCCCTGGTGCATTCTTGATTCGTAGATATTTGACTTATCTTATCAATCATGTCCTCTTGATAGAAAGTAAATATTGTTTTTCTGAAAAGTATTCAGAAGAAGTGTCGTTTGTTTTCCAATACAATCGACATCAATTCTGATAACAATAGGAACTCTCGTAAGTTTGAACAGCCTGTATAACTTGAACGTGGCTTAAAATTTTGCCTTACCAAAAGCTTTTATAGGAGCACTTCAGTTTCATTTGTTCAACATACCCCAACATCAATAATGGCGAGCTGTTAAAACATGTTTCCCTTGTCTCTTCCAGAATTTGTAAACAAACCCAACATTTACATTTAATCTTAAAACGAGGAAAATCAGCAAATCAAACATTTTCCAAGCGAGCGGATTCTATAAAAAGGGTTACGAAATGAAATTTCTAAATAAGATATTTATGTAATGGCAATATAAAGCGAGTAACGACCGAAAATTAAAAAGCTTTTTTGTGTATCGTGGATCACCACACAAAAGAGCACACAAAAATGTAATTAAAGCGCAAGTTATTGAGCCGCGAATAAAACAAACCCTGACGATTGATTTAGATAAAGTGGGTTAACAAAATATCACTCTGTAGTGACCCAATTGTACTCCAAAAAAAAGTTGCGGTTGGTCGCTTTGTTGGACTGTGGCCAGCTTTTGTGTGCTCTCATTAAAGCCTTTATCAAAAGCAACGTCTATCTGTAATGTTCAGAAGGTTTAATGGAAATACATTAATAGATTTGTCGAATAGAGGTGTAGTAAAAGCTACGGTCTAACGAGAACGGATTACTTTTATTTTGTAAAAAAAATTTTTAATTAAACCAAGAGATCGAACACGTTCTATTTTGCACCTTTTAGTGACAATTAGACAATGTTTATGGCCAGCGTAAAAGAATTTTGGTGTTTTTGAAGCTTTTCAGTATCTAGTAATTTCGAACTGTTAATTTTTGTTGATTGTGCTAAATTGGGCAGGATTTTGCCGATGCAGTTCTTACTCTTTGAACAAATGAGCATCATAGTTCTCAAATCAGATTTAACGGAGGCGTGCAAGTGCCGCTCAACTTGATTGATAAATCAACTTTTTATAGATTTTGGATGTAATAAATAAATTAGTTCATGGAGACTTCCACATCGGAAGTGCTAATGAATAATTTTTTAATTAAAATACGCGCATGAGTGTTTTCGACCATGCTGCCATCAGATGTGATGCAGGGCCGGGTCAGGTGGATAGTTAAATAAATGGGTTTATGTAGAAAATATTGTTGTGCAGGAGAACAAGTCGAACAATGGTTGAGGTCTGTTGGTCTTTTCCCCACTTTAAAGTTTCTTCAACCTTCAAGCCCGTTCTTATAGTCTTCGAGGTAGTCATCGCACTGTGGCTTCTGTTCACGATCGTAACTTCTTTGAATTTGTTTTTTCCCGGGGGGTTTCTTAGAAAGGCCCTTGCACTTAACCAGTCGGTCCTTCCGTGTTATAGAACTGTCCGCAGTTATCGCCCAAAGCCCAGAGAGTTATTATAAGTATGCTCGGATGGATCATCTGTGTCCATCTCTATGTCCCCTTCTCAAATAGATTTTCTCTGGTTTTAACCGTGGAGTTCCCAGACCCCACTCGGAGCTCTTTTCTTCTTTCATCGATAAACCTTTGTGAAATGTCTGCCACCATCATAAAGGAGGCTTTGCGTTGGTTTTAAGTTTTAATTCGAACATATGAAATGTAGTCTGAAATTGAAATTAGTTTAAAAATAGTTTAAAAGTCTCAACGATCAGTTCAGAGATTAACTATTGAGATATGTAGTTTATTTTTAAATGTTGTTAGTCCCTTGCTGGACTGGACACTGCACGTTGCTTGTAGAAGAGAAGTGTAGGAAAGTAACTCAATGTAACTTATTAAGTATGTACGTCAGGTATGTCGACCACCTCAAAAATTTTTAATGTAGAAATTGACCTTTAGCGCTAAACCCGTCAATTACCAATCGACGATCACATCGACAACTCGTAGCATAAGTTTCCTGGATCGTTTAGATTTTAGATAAAATGTTATTAGGCAATTTTACGTTCATCACATGGCGATCTCTTGGATTGGTTTATAAATAAAAAACGACTTCTTCGTGGGATTTGGAATAAAATTAAGTTTACGATGTGCACAGTGGCAGTGTGGTTAGCTGGTTGTGCTATATGTACACGACCACTAACTATACTACCCTTGTGACTGTCGTGATATCTTCACATTTTTCATCCACCGAGGGACCGACTTTTTATAATATAGGCGATTCGAAAGCATAAAACAAACACTCGATAAAATGTAAATTATGAAGTAGTTTTTAAGTTATTGTTTGCTTAATAATAATAATTATGCTAGTATAAGAGGTCAAGGTACATCGTAAGTTATTCCAAGCAAATTTTGATCGCCGAGTTAATAAATTGCATTCGAATTGTATAAAAACTTGTTCCAAGTAACTTCTTCAAATTCAAATTTTCGTGTGTGCCCATGTATTTTACGAGTAGAAAAAAACGTGGGCGAAAATTAAGTTCTTGGGTATCTCGAGACTCAAGAAACCACTATTTGGAGTTGTACGAGAGATGATTTAACAGAAATAATACCCCCATCTCTTGTGTATGTAGTGGCGAACGGCACCGTTCAAGGTTAATATTAAATCTTATATTAAAAACTTGTTTAATTCATTATAAATATTTGTGTTTTATTGTTTGAATTTGGCAAACTTGTGATGTACATTGACATTAGTGTATTAGGTATAAACGGCCTTGATATTTTAATACGAAACAGGTCTTTATAATAATTATTGTTTACTATTTTTAGAAATAATTTGCATGTTTTATTAATTTGTACTGCTACTAAATACGGGATTAAAAACTATTTTATAACTGTCTACTTTATATTTAAATTAAATCACATTTTTTTCATTGATTATTATCGTCAAATAATTAAAAACTTGATTTATTAGGGTCTTTCTGTATTTCAAATGTAGCGATAACATAAAATGGTAAATTTTGTAACTTGCAAAAAAGCACACAGTGCTTTAGAATGTAGCTCGTGTGCTCGTATAATGCTAGTACTTTAACGAAAACTTCAAAATTTTAAATCGGCCTCATTTATGTTTCGGTTTTAGTACATTTTATTAATTATTTTATTTTTCAGAGCTGCGTACGTTTCTTTCGGCGGACTGTTGATGAGACTTCAAGGGGATGCAAATAATCTTCACGGATTTGAAGTCGATCAATCGATGTATCTATTAATGAAGAAATTAGCTTTTTAAACTATTAGTTGTATAAACTCGACTAACATATTATGTAAATTTAAGTACCTATCTTAATAAATAATATTTTGTTTACTATTTTATGTAGGAAGAGCATTTTGGGCTCGATTATGTTCCTTATTACAATGTAATTAAAATAGGTGCCAGTGTAACCTCGAAAACATAAAAAATTTAGTTATAAGGAAGCAATAGCCGGCGTTCTTTAAGTCAAATATGAATAATAAGTTTTTAAATGTTGAGCTACTAGCTAAAAATATGTATTGTATTTTTTTAATATAAAAAAAACGGACTTTTAATTCCAACACTTCTCTCCTAAAATTTGCCACCAGCTGTGTTTATGGTTTGGAATTAAAGAGTCAGTTTTTCACATACTGACACGTATTATACGTTAACTGAAGGTTCAAGCCCAAAATTCTGAAATAACTTAAATAAATCAAAATTACTTGAATTAGTTCTGTTAATTCAACATCCTATTTCCTTCTATACATGATGATTGTGACATAAATGACTTCTTATATTACTTACATGTTACATATCCAGTTTTCATTTGTGCTCTCGAGCTATTCTTTGTTTTCCTCTCGATACAACTTATTCTAACCCCTGTATCTTTCTTACTACATCTTTGAGATTTCATGCTTTGTTGCTGTCTATCACTACATTTTTGTTGATCCCAGTCATGGAAGAATAAAATAAGTGGAATAGTTATACGCTAGTTTGAGGGTATTTAAAGGCAAAGCATTGCTAACGGAAGGGGTTGTTACTCAGTAAATTTGCCCAGGCGAGTACACTAGGACTAGGATACTTAACAGTCTTAACACTCCATTTTCATCACTAGGAACTTCGAACAGAAGTGACGGCTTATTCATAACCGGCGCCCTCAACCCTTCCACTCATTTTATTCTTCCATGGTCTCCGTATTTTAATTACTTCCTGTTCAAGTATATTTAAAGATTCTCTTCTTTTGTCTTAGACGTATATCTACAACAAAACTGAATCGTGTTGGTGAGCATTAATAGGGGTTAGTATTGTCACGCTTCTCTACTGCATTGGGGTTGAACATAAATTTAGTTATCTGCTCATTCCTCCCGCTCGCTACCAAGAATCCGTTTTACTGTATCTATTTTTTTACAGACTCGATAATGCTTATTTGGTGTTTTATTCTTTTTCTATCACTTTTTTTGCATATACTTGTATGTACTATACCCATTTTTATTAATCCAGATCTTGTCTACTCCATTATATCAAAGAACATAGAATTATCAGAAATCCTAAGCTTATGGGATCTCTGCGCCTTCTTTTAAACGTAGTACACCGGTGAGATTCAGATGTCGCTCCTCATTTTAGCACAATTTTTCGTATACCTACGTAAGAGTAACAAAGAGAGGTACAAAAATACATAAAATGTTTGTCTATTCTCAATTCTAACAATCTTAGGTAGGTAGCTAGCAAGAGGATTTTTACAATACTATTTACGACTAAGGGACAAAGTTGCTTTTCTATTGTTATTTTATGATGGTTATATTATTGTCACGAAAGTTTTTGTTGATAGGAAGTTCAAAATCTTTGGTCTTTGGTATTATTAGAAAAAAAATATAACAATATTAATTTAATCATAATTTAATATAGATAAAAACAAAAAAAATATTTTAATTATACAAAAATCTTACAAATTAATGTAGTATGATATGTACAGGTACAGAACACAAAAATAAATAAGTAGGTAATCTAAATTTTAATAGATAAGTAATAAGTAATAAGTAATAATCTAATTATAATAATAATAGTTACAATAATAATGAATTGGTAATAATTAATTACAAGCACATGAGAAATAATTTAAAAATAAAATTGCCGTGCCCCACAATAAGATCATCGCAGACTTTCACTACTGGAATCGACCATAGATTTTCTTCAAATTTTAAAATCAAAGTTAACGGTATGGACATATCAGAAAAAGAATGTATTTTATTATTTGACGAAATTAGTTCAAAAAGAGGATTTTATTGAGGGTTACGAAGATATAGGAAACATCCGAAACGGCGTTGTAGCAAATCATGCTTTGGTGTTTATGCTCCGTGGAGTCATAAAAAATTGGAAACTTCCAATTGCGTATTTCTTTACGCAAGGCTGTGCAAAATCGGGCAATATAGTGTTTTTGAAACGTAATAAAAAAGCTTCCGGATATGGGGATATGGGGCTTCGAATCCCCATATCGATCAGGGTTCCAACAACAGAACCCTATACAAAAAATTGAGGAGTCCAAACAGCTCGGAAAACTTTACCGTGATTGGTAATCAGAAAATATATTTATTATTTGATGTGCCACACCTAATTAAAAGCGTTAAACCACAATAATAAAATTTATATTATAGATGACGGTAAAGAAATTTCCTGGGAAGATTTACGCAATTTGTATCAAATTTATCAACAAGGGAAAGCACGAGCATGTGTAAAATTGTCAACAAAGCATATTATGGCAAAAACATTTGACAAGATGAGGATTTCTATTTTTGAACAATACAATTATAAAGTACATAACTGTATTTTCTTTTCTTAATGCCGAAGTAAATGAAATTTTAGGGTGTATTGAAAATTTCTATTTTTGAACAATACCTACAGAAACACTTTTGTAAAAGGCAAAGAATTACTTATCAATTTTGGAAAACGATTTTTGTTAGTAATGTTGTTAAAAAAAATCTAAGTATCTATACACACACCTATTGTCTTTGTGTAGGTAGGTATTTGAAATTTACCCAATTTGGCCCAATTAAACAATAAGAAAATGTATTTGGTTTTTTAAGCTTTGAATCTTTTGATTTTTCATTTAATTACCTAATCGGTTATTTAAATAATCAGAACCCAATGAATAATGCTTTAATTACAATAAAATTTTTACTGTACATAAGAAAAGAAACTTGCATTTACACAGTTGTTAAACTACCTGGCTAAATTTACTGGGTCGTAAAAATATTATTTTCTTCAACTATTACAAAAGGATTAAAATACCATTCGAATAGACCTTTTTTAAACCATTTAAACTCAAGTTTGGACATACTAAAATTAAATGTTTCATCTTCTCACACTCTCGAAAGTACTGTAAACTGAGCAGAGACATCTGGAGCTCAATTGTGTTACTACACTTTAAAAGGTTTTAAAATTTTACATTGGTTGCTTTTTCTGATAATTCTATGTTCTTTGATTATATCTAATGCGTTTGTGTTCAGTTTGTTAATTTATCTATTTTCGATTTTAAATAACCCAAAAGAAAAGAAATCATTTAGAGATACCTAACTCAAGTGATCGAGATCGCCAACGAATAAGAACATATCCTGTTCGTACTGTAGTTTGAAAACTTTTTAGTGATATTGGGAAACGCAACCATGATTTTTGAATTCATTAAAAATTCTGCTCTGCAGCGATGTGAAATTATAAAATAAGTCTTGACTACGTTCTTCTATATATATTATGTCGATAACTTCTGAAGATGATTCAAACACCAAAATGTACAAAAAGTTAAAAAACTTTGCATTACTTGATACTTAACCCACTGTTTTTTTAAATTTATTTTGTTTTAACACTCACGGAAATGTACCTTTCCTATACTAGTTTTTCCCCAATCGGAGTACTAATTAATTAAAATTAACGAAACTTAAGTGTAAACAGTTGCGAAAGCAAAACCATGTTCCCTAGCAGTTTTGCAATTCTCGTACTGGTATTTCTAGTTATTTAGTAACAAGTACTACCTACACTGTATGGGGTGTTTTGTGCAATATATTAAAAATTAGGAACTGTGCTAGCAAAATTTATGGTGGGAAGGTGTCCTTTTATGTCCAATCGATATCTTTTGAGTTCTGATACGAGCTTGAATATAATGAGCAGACCTGTTATAACGAGCATAATTCCTTTGTCAAACTGTGAAATTACTTCACTTATAACGAACAATTTCTAATGCGTAAAAGACATTCTTAACTGCTGCGATTACGAGAACTTCGGTTATAACGCTCTACAATGATAACAAACGTATTGCAACTCGTCGTAAGCGCTTCTAGTTCACATACAGTCGTTACTGTTTCTTGGTTAGTATTATTACCTTATTACTCTAATCGAGCCTACACCCAATAGATAATAAATCAGTTATAAAGAGAATGTTTGTTATAACAGGTATCATTCAACATTTTACAGTGAGCAGTCAGCCATAGCAAGCAGGCAAGCACATAAGTAATGAAGTGACGTTATAAGCGGACCAGACTGTATTTAGGTTTTATTTAACCATAGAGTAAACATATTAAAGAGTCTTAAAGCTTAACTAATATTTGACCGCCGTGTCGAAATATTTTTTGAATATTTTTGTAAGAGCAACAAAGAAAGGAATAAAAACATGGAAAACGTTTGTGTATTATCATACCCAATTTTGACCATTACCGTCTCGTATTTTGAAGTTTTGAACCTTTTCCATTGTTCTTTTTATTCTTGTTGTTACATTGTGAAAAAGATTTGTACCTGCATAACAATGGTTATTTCGTGTACTCCTTTATAATAGGATAGCCTTTACAAGTACATCACTTTGTATTAAAGCTTCGACTTACTATGGAATGTCTATTGCAACATCGTATTCACTCTAAATCCCTATAAACAAGGGATAAAAGGTGCATTCTCTTCAAAAGTCTTATATTTATGGCCTTTGATTTAACTTAAAGAAACGGTTAATGCATCTAACGAGTAGCATCCCTTTAGACTGGGATGGCTAACAGTAGCTAATTGAGTCGAGCGGTTTTATTATCAAAATATATTAACAAACCTTAGTTTACAATCAATGTTTTTCAGTCATAAATACATAAATTAAAATGCACTCCCAAACTGTATAATAGTAGTACAGATACTTATTTCCTTCTGTGTTTTCTAATTGGTTTTTCTTCTTCAGAGTCGGAAATAATATCTACACTACCATTTGCATCACCACTTCCACTTAAATCGCTTTTACTTCCTTCCTTATAATTTATCACTTTTCGTTCACGTGCGGGTCGCTCTACTTTAGTTTTTGGAGTTTTCTTTTGTCTTAATGCTCTTATTCTACGCATTTCTGGCGTAAAACCCGCAGTACTATCATCTAGTGATAACGCTGTTGCTGCTGCTGGTTGCAGTTTGGATACTTTTTTAAGACTGTTCACTTTAACTTTTGGGGTTTCTTCATCAGTATCTTCTTCACTTGTTGATACTGCGGATTTTGTTTTCTTTATTTTCTTCAGCGTTTTTGATGGTGCAGGCGATTGTTTACGCTTAGGAGTAGTTCTTTTAGTGGATTTGAATTCTAAACTTGATTTCAAGGTTGAACCTTCTGAAATAACGCCTTTTTCAAGGATGTTGTGTAATTTTTTGTAATCCGGAGTTGCTTTAAATTCTAGGTCAACAATATACTTGAAATATTCACGTACAGTGGCTAAAAAAATAGATATATTTTTTCTGCCACAGAATTTTTATGATAACAATCTTACCAGGTACTTTGCTACTTCCAAAACAAGTTTTAAAAAATTCCGGTAAATCGTCCATGTATTTGCTTTTGCTTTTCTGAACTAATGCTACATTAGTTAAATCTTTTTCCCAAGGTAGTTTGCATCCTAACCATTGGACTATGTTGTAGCCTAAAATTTCTAAGTCTCCTCTTCTCGATAGTACTAAAACTGAATAGTGTAGCTCAAACTCAACTTTAAGTTTTTGAAACTTACCACCAGAGTGAGCATCTCTACTTAAGTACTCGATAGTTCCATTGTGAGCCTTCTTAGGATCAGGTTTAAATTCTGTGTTGTATCGTCCACACAAACCGAAATCAACTAGATACACTTGTTGAGCTGATTCTTTTCCCACACCTAACAATACGTTGGCACCTTTAATATCACCGTGGATATAACCCTTACTATGAATGTACTCCAAGATGTCCAACTGAAAAGTTTCGCTTAAAAAATATGTTTACTAGTTTAATATTGGCTTACAATTTGAATTGCCACTTTATAAACCGTCGCAGCTGGAAATCGCCTGTCATTTTCATTGAATAATTTCCATAAATCGGTACCAAACTTCTCAATTACAAGAAATCTGTATTTTTGTTTATTGTACTCTTGGGAACCTGATGCAATCAATTGTGGCATACCCAAAGAATTCAATTCCTTGCTCTTTTTAAATGCTTCGACTAGAAAGAAAATATTAAATTGCAAATAAAGCTGACATAAAAGAGTTCTTACTATCATCCGACTTTCCAAGACGCATGTAACAGTGCATTTCTACAAAAAGTGGTCCATTTTCGTGTGGTTCCTAAAAGGTACGACTTCAATAAAACTATGCTACAAAGTTAACTTAAATCCTTACTATTTTCATAGCGTAAGGGTAATTAGAAGTAGATCGTCCCGACGTACACTCCTGAGCTAAGTATATTTCACCAAAACCACCTTTACCAATCGAGGATCCTAATTTCCATTTTCTTTTATCTATGCCTTCTAAAATGAACCCAACTGGCAGTGGTTCAGGCATTTTGTAGCCATTTATCTTCTTTTTCGGTTGTTTAGCCATTCTCTATTCTCTTTTAGGTTATGTTGAAATAGTTTATGGTTTTAGACAGGAATTTAGAACGACTCAACGAAAAGGACGTAAAGCAATTATTTAATAACATTAACACTTATATAAAATACAGTTACACTAAGTTACAACAAATAGTAAAACGAAACGATAAAAGAATAATAATTTTACCAGTCGTTGACGAGCCGTTTAAAAGTTGCATGCCGAACAGATGTGAACTTGAATAACTGACAGACGATAACTGTCAAAATTTAAGTTGTTGGCGCCAAAATGGTTTGCTGTTAATGCAACCAAAAACCAATGAATTTTATATAAAGCAGTTAGTAAATTACTTTGAGATTTGAGAATAAATTAAAGTACTTGTAGGTTCTAGTTGTTACTATTAGGTAAAATAAATTTTTTGGAGTTTGACTAAATATCAAGTTTTGTATTTTATTGATTTGAATTTGAAATAAATATATTAATTATAATATGAATAATTCAGCGTACCTATAGTAAATTGTTATTTATCTGTTTATTTATTTATTGAAAACTAAATTAATTATTCATGATTAGGTATTTATTAGAAGTGGTTAAAACCGCTTCAAACTTACTGAAAATTTAGGAAAAAAACAGCGTTTATTAATTGAAATTACATAATTATAATCCTCGATTCTCTATTGGCATAAATTTTTTACCAGAAAAGCATATCGTGTAAATTCGTATGATGACGGAATCAGTCAGTTGAAAAATGGCAGCGAAGGGTAACCTCAATGAAGAGGTAAGTTAATTTTTTAAAATTCTTTTGATAAATTGCTAATTATTGTATGTAAAGTGGTGCCACAATTGATCAACATTTATAATTTTTGCTTAATTTACAGTATTTTATCGTATTTTTCGTGTTTAAAAAAATTAAAAGTAGGCATTGACAAGGCCACGCCTATTTAATGTTATTACCGAGATTCACTTTAACCTGCAGGTGATTTTCTTTTAATTATTTATTTTGCAAACTTGAAATTATTGCGCTTTGCTAAAATTCAACTTCCTAATGGTAGCATAAATTTGAGCTAAAGACTTGGAATTATAATATTTGAAACTGGAAAGAGTATACGAAAAATTAATTTTTTAATTTAAACCTCGTAATTAGTTCAATGCAGTGGCGTACATAGTTTGCCACAACTATGAATCATGGCTATTAGGCTATTTACAAAGAATTTCGTATATGCATCATTTAGAAAAAATTTTTTCAGCTCTTAAATACTTGATATTGGTAATATGTTAGGATAAGCAAAATTTGTTTATCTACAGTTGTCAAATTAATCACTTTAATTAAAATGGGCTCGTTAATACGTTCCCAATATTTTAGACTTGACTTCAGTCGATTGAGTAGTATTTAGGCATTTCTTTAAGTAATAAGGCACTTCATTAAGTTCAAATTAGTTAAATTTAAAGTTACACATTACTCGTGAAAGATTTAATTAATTTGTGTGAACTTGTAAACTTGCCTTGTTTGAAATAGTTACGAATAATAAATTAAATTACTTTACTTTAAAGGATATTGTTTGATGTACTTGAAACGCCCTTAAAGTTTAATTATGTCAATAATAATTTAAATCGATAATCATTATTTTTTGGTGAAACGAAATGAAAAGTGTAGGTTTCCTTAAATATAGGCAACTTATTATACACCGGAGCATAAATTTATCGTCTGGAGTGGTATAAAAGAAAAGTCACGTAAAGGTGAAAATTCACTCTAAGTGAAAATTTGAAGCGACCATTTTATTTTCAAGCGCTTTTGAATTATATATTATGATAACTCGGGTTTAAGGGCGCCTTTTTGTAATAAATAATTAGATTTCAGTTTCTTTACATCTTGAATTCTAATTCTTTTTTATTATTTAATTAAGAAATTCCAAATATAAAAGGGAGGTAGAATCTTATTTTGTACAAAATTTTAGCGATAGTCGATCGATTAGTGGAAAAGGGCGTAAGTTGCTCCATCGAAATTGCTATGGCGAACAGTTCACAATTTGCATCTAAAAATCATCAGCGTGATAATTATTGTAACTTAGAATATGGAATTTTTATTTAACGCGTAATTGATTGCTTGTTTTTCCCTTCTGTAGAATTGTGTGAAACGAATTCCGAATTACTTATTATGCCATAGGGAACTATTAAATTTGTTTATTTTGGCCGCCTTTTCTGTTGATGTGAATCGTTAACAAAATTTAAGCTTTTCTTGTTATAAAAATGGATATTTTTTCTGCTGCCTTTAGAAATGCTTGCGAAATTTAAAAATTGGGGAAGGTTATTTATGGTTGATCTGGCGCTTATATACAGATTTATTCGATTTATTCATTAAAATTATAAAAAAAGACGTCCCATCTGATCTGATGATGATTATGATAGTTGATGCATACTTTTTTGAATATCGTCGAACTTATCAAGATCCTTGCCCCATTTACTTCAGCTAGAAGAAGATTACACCGATTGATTTTTAATTTCTCATTTTCTCCCTCCTGCAACTGACGTTGAAAGTAAGCACGGAAAGATTGAAACCCCTAATTGAAAAATAGGATCATTTTACTTCGTTTATCCATTAAGTTAGTCCTTTGGTAATTGTTATCAAACTCGATTTTTGGGGTTCGCGTATAAAGCAATTAGTAAATCTTCGTTTATTTAGTTTTCGCCGGGTCTACTTTTCGCCTCACATCCCTGTTTTCAAAACCAGAAATACAAATACATTCTGTTTTTTTAAAACCTTAATGAAAACGCCTGTTCTCAATTAATCTTAGCAGAGTCTCTTTTTAGTTTTTTTTGTAAACGTACATTATGTGCATTTATTTTCGAAAAGAATATTGAAATTGAGAACAATGCTTCATGTTGATTGTTTGCTTATGATAAATATTTAATCTGAGTCTGTCGTATTCGCTTTCAAATTTATATTATAGAGAAAAAAAAAATCTAAATTTTATTATGTTTGCTCTTAAAACTTTTTGAAAACCTAAATTTATTAGATGGGATTTTACATTTCCATCTCGACTGCTTTAGATTGATTTTGTTTGCTTTGACAAATTGCCGTCTCTTTGCAAGTTTGCAGGTTTCTGCTAAAATATTAGTTGTTATTTTGGGTATATAATGGTTACGCTTATTATAAATTTTAAAAGCTTCGAAATGATTAACCATCCATTCTGTTTTCATTACGAAAATTAGTCTTCCTTAAAAGATATTTAAAATTGAGTACCTACAACTATATTTATGTGGAAGAAATAAATTTACGACAATTTTACATCTAAATCGAACGAGATTGAACGGAATCACACATAAATTTGACGAAATTACTCACATTTGTGTGGTTAGAATATGAGAGTTGATTTAAATTCGTAAGATTGGTAGGAAATTGTGGCTTTCGCATACTTACGCCTTCGGTATTAAGGTTGAAAGGATACGGATGCTTAACGTTCATTACGAAATCCTTTTGATTTATTTGAAGTTAACATTTAAAATATCCTTACGACCCTGACTGTGCAATGACGTGTGCTACATTTAGAGATCGTCCACAAAAAAAATTAATTCATTTTAAAAAAGCTTTTTGCAGAATTCTTTCGAGTCCTAAAAATTCAATGAGTTGGTTCTTAGTTTATACACACAGAGGGCTCCACGAATCGTAATAAAACTTCACTTTAAATTTAGCAATTTTCATAAATTTCAAGAGATGAAGCGTGCCCACGAGGAAAATAGTAATTTTGATACAACTTCATTGCAATCAAACCAATTCTTGTTGGAAAAAGTTTGGAGCGACGTTATATAATTTGTACTTATAAGGATAAGGATCAATACTATTCCTTGAAATTCCCAGCTTGAAAGCAAAACTAAGATGGAAACTTCTATGAAGGTTTTCAATTAATTAAGAGGCTTTGTAAAGATTTTATTCAACTCTCAGAACTAGAAACGATGACCACTATCCAATTCATTTAAATGGTTTTTTGTCTTCTAATTATATCAACGATGTGGTCTGTTTAGTAAATGTCTGATCCAGATATTTCTTTTCACTAAGAATTTTTAAATTAAATAAGCACGAGATTCTTCTTTAAAATTGCTAAGACTTTTGTCTTTCTGCAGCAGAGCAATGAAGTTGCAAGAAGTCTTTTGTGAATTAAATTACGAGGCCCGGGGCATCTAATATTTTAGGGACCCTTTAAAATTGAAGGATTCGGCCATGCAATGGCGTAGATACTTGATAGTAGTTCTTCATCTTCATAACTGTGAGTTGGAAAAAAATGAAATAGCCCCACAGGCCAAAATGGATTGATTGTTCAAGGTCAAATGGATTAAATGGAGTTCAAAAATTTAGTACCGATTGATAGTGTCTCCAAAAAAGATGAAAAATTACGAATCACTATTCACACTCACAATTCTAATTTCTGCCCCCTTTATGTTTGTCTAACATATTTATTGAGTTGCCAAGTCGAGGCATTTAATATAGCGGGGTCCAGGGCAGCAGCTCCCCCCCCCCCCCCAAGACTCTGAGTGTAACTAAAAGCGACGGTCATAAATAGGGGTGGGCGATACGGAACTTTTCATAACGGATATCGATACAGAAAAAATATCGATACGTATCGATATATCGAACTATACGTATTGATTCACCGATACGTATCGGGCTTTTGATACAAATTTTGTATTGATACGTCGACCCAGGCCTAGTCATAAAGATGGCAAAATGAAGCCGTATAGGAAAGCTTTTGTCTTTCGTTTCATCTTCTTTATATTTTCTCCTTTGGAAGTATTTTGACATTTGGAAATAAATAGCGACACTTGGGTTACAGCTAGGGACTGTACAGTAGGTAACAGGAGTGGTTACATTTGTGAGCGGTAACCATCGTCGTGCCGCGGCTACACATGTCTGCGCCACTTTGTTCTCCTCTTCTTCTCTGCACCATGGTGGTTATTGTGACACGTTCGTCATTTAATTAATCAACAAGATAATCACTGGAGCCTCCAAAACAATGAATATGGTCTTTCCGATCGATTGCGATGGTTTGAACTTCTTGAAGGTTCTTTTTTTAGGCCACTGCATTGACTATTTGTCCCCTACAGTGACTCACGTGTATGACTCATCCTATACGATCATCCTCGTTCTTCCCACAGAGGTCAGTGTTGATCAAAAATATTCAAAAATGGTTGGAGGTGTACTACTGCAGCTATCACTACAAGCTGCTTCTTTTTCACCGGGAGTGTCCTCGAAAGGTCAATTCAACCGATGTTTTTCCGTACGGCTGTGAACCCCCCTCTCCCCCTCCTCCTCCACGATTTCTTTCATTTCACAAACGTTTTATGACTCGATCTATAGCTTCTGATGACCGATTCTGCTAAATTATTCGAAAAAACTTTGATGGGATTTCATTATACGCTTCCAAGTTCGAAACTTGAACCTAAAAGAATTTGAAGTTTGTGGACATTTAATAAAATTGATGCTCTTCAGCGTTGCTTAGAAGGTTCATTCCTTAGGGAACTAAGTTGACGAGTTTGCTTAGTCCAGTGTTATCTATAACGAGTACGAAATTTGTTATTTTCAGTTTGTATAGCAGCACAGCAATGAATAATATATGTGTCAAGTCAGTAAATTGTCCGCCCAAAACAATTTGGTTTATTGATCGATTTTTCTGTAATAAGTTGTGTTATTTTGAAGGACAAATAAAAACGTCGTTTAACTCTAATCTGCACGTAAATGGAATTATTGAATTCTACTTCGTGAATAGGTGTTACACTTTTGATTAAACATAAATCGTACGCGAAGAGGGCGCAGCTCGAGTAAAGAATGTGGACCGTGAGCCAATACTTGTTTTTCCATAAGCTAGCAATATTTATTGATCTCATCATAACTTATCTCCTTATCTGTTGCTCGTGCAACATGAAATAGTGAGGCGTATTATAAATAGAACAAACTTTTCCCCGAGCCCGGCTAATTATTTGACCCCATAATGAATTTTTAAATAAAGGAAATCGTTTTCAGGAGAGCGAACAAACAACTTGCGCGATCATTAACGGCGTGTCGTAGAGTTTGAGTTTGATTGACTGGAATTAGAACGATTGTTGATTATTAAATTCGAGTTGAATTATTCATGAATGGAAAGAACGTTGTGAGGACTCGGGACATTAAACTTGTCCTATTTCTTAGTTAATTTTTGTGAAATATTTATTATTGAATTTTCCACTTCCAGTCAAGACTGGATCTTCTCTAAACCGCTAGAGGCCGCGTCATTTGTACAGTCGAAGAATAATTGTTGGCCACTATAGGTTGGCCACTCAAGCGGGTGTTGTTTAATGTCTCTAGTAACTGGTGTACGCACAAGATGTTTGTACTAAAAACAAAAGTTTTTCAATTGTTATCTCGTTGCTTTTCTATTGCAATTTTCAGCAGTGTCGTCTTTTTCTCAGCAAGTCATAGTTTGCACGTATGGTCGTACAAACAACACCGAGATAGCCAGATAGCGTGTCGTATTATTGCCGCCACCCTTTAGGTTGCCCCAGCAACTTATTTGTATTTTTATTTAAGGCGCCAGTTAGCCCCCTCTTTATATCAACGCGCTCATTAGTTGTTGGGGTTGAGGTTTATCGATTAAATGCAGTGGGGGGTGAATGAAAATATCTAAATATCTCGTCATTTCCAGCGTTTATTAGATGAAGACTGTAGATTAGATATCGCCTAATGAACTGCTAGATTATCGAGTTAAAAGTTTCGAACCAATTATTGATTTTTTAATCTCTAAAATACCAATATTAGTTAATTAGAGAGTTAATTGAATTAAATTAGTCATTGACATTTGCATTTGTAACTTATACCTTTCGGGGTGGATTATCCCAAGTTCTCCTTTGCTAACGGCCCAATTTTAATTACTTTACTTTTTTGTAGACTTTTTTTTTTTAATTTAATTTCTCGACGTTTCGGGTCCCCTGAATCCAAAACGCCCAAAAATGAAACTTGAAAATGTCTGTCTGGATGTGTGTACGTATGTATGTAACGCCGTCAAACAAAAACTAGTACAGACATTTTGTTGAAATTTGGTTTCGGCCACTTTAACAGAATTTCATGGACAAAATAAGCTTTTAAATGAAATCGATACAGGGTGGCCCAAAATAAGGTGGTTATTTTGGTCGCATTTCGGAAAATCTTAACCCACAGTATTTATACTCGGCTATATAAGTTCGTACACATCGGCCTTAATTCAAAATTACCTTTTCAAAATGGCGGCCAGTATAATAATAAGTATTATTATAAAACTATAAAAACAGGAATATATAGACAAAATATAGGGCTTTAGTTTTAATAAAGTCGATTTTAAAAATAATTCCTATTGCAAATTAATAGAAACGCCTCGTATAATTTTAGTTTTTTGAAATTAGAGAGAGCTTCTGAGCATACTACTGTTAGGTACTATTTCCGATATCTTTTAAAAATATTTTCAACGCGTACGAAAAAGTCTTATTATGGTCGCATCAGTCGTTTTTGTAATTTACGATAGTACGTTTTGTAATCGCATTCTTTTGTCAAGACCATTTTCGCTTTATTCTTATCAAGCGTTGTACTACTAACATAGATCTAATAACTAAATGAGCCACATTACCTCTCAATGAATTAACAACTTGATAGCAGTTGAATAGCGCTCAACCTTGTGACGTAACGAGGGGGCGACCGGAAATGCCCTTATTGTCAGTTGCGTCACTGGCAAATAATGCAGTTTTTATTTTTTATTTATAACGAATTGTTCATTGCAAAACGGAATTACAGAGAGAGAAAAATATTGGATTAACTTCCACATAAAAACTTAATCGACAATAAACTTTTAGTTATGTAATAGTATTTTTTCCGCTCTTCATTTGCTATCTTGATGTCGACTCGCAATTTTCATAAAACTTTTGTGATTTATGCCACTTTCGTGTTTTGTTACATTTTTTTTCTAAACTATAACTTTAACTTTATAAATGGGTTAGTTTTAACGTTTCATCCACTCTTTTTATTTTTGATACGTCTTTTTATCAAACTGCGATGGCAACGACTCAAGTTTCAGCGATTGCTTTTCTTTAAAATTTACTAGTGCTTTCTCGGATTTACAAGAAGAAACTTGAAGTAGGTAATTGCTATAGGTTAAAGCTCTTGCTTTGAAGTCCAACGTTTTCTTTTTTAAATTCGCGAATTTGCCCAAGAAAATAAAGTTAGCATTTGTTTTTTCCAAATAAGCTATTACTAAAAATACTCGGTCTCGTCCAACTGCCCCAACTCCAACCTTCAGTTGCTTGAAGTATTTAGGGCATTCTTAATAATCCAATTACTTCGCCGATTAATATCGAGGAAGTGTCCATTCCATACGAACGATCGTTTGGACAAATTTCTTAACATTTTTCACTCGGATGGAAAATCGTCCGGCTTTTCTCCACGGATAGCTGCGTCTTTATCTGCAGAATCGTTCATTTTCTAATGACGAGTCTACTTGGAATATGACTAGCCGATTGCAGCCAAAAGTGCTTTTTACATTGACGTTATATTTCGCTTTATTCTAATTATTTGAAAACTAACACTATACGTATAGCTCTGACTGCTTTACTAATGGAGTTTGTCGTTTGATGCTAATTTTCATACTTTATGTAGAAACGTTCATTATCGAGCCGTCTATACGTTTTCAATTCTATAGCAAGTTTGACGTATTCTCGGAATGTTTAATTAAGAAATTGATTGTTGTGTAAACATTAAATAATTTGAGCTTAATTTCGAGTTCTAATTGCTCGCAATTTCCTTAATTATTTTATATTTAAACACGTTAACGCTTTATGAGTTGCGATTGCAATTTAAATCCTTTTCCCACTGACATAAATTGTCTTAAAACTATAACTAAAATTATCCGTCGCCGGTTTGGTTTTAATGGGGTGAAAGATGGCATTAAGGATATCGGTTTTCAAATCTTTTGAATATAAATTTGATTTTTATGGAAATGTAAAAAAATGGCGAGACACTTAAAATTTTCACAGCACACTTCCTGCGCTGGAAACTAATCAGAATGTAATGATGCAAACCCGTATTGGTGCATCCACACTATCTACTACTTACACAGGTATCATGTATGTATCATATGGGAGAGGTTTCATCAGTTTTTTGAGCGAGAATAGTAGTGCGCTCGCACTAAACGGCTTTGTATTAGATTGTATAAGGCATAGGGACAGGTTCGGCCCAACGAGGGGGGGGGGGCGAGGTCGAGCGTCAAATATTTGGTACACTTTGTGCCAGCCCATATCACGTACAGTCTGCGATGTTTTTGTTTACATCCACTGCAATTCTTATATTTTTGGGGTCTAGGATCTCCACAAATGTTAATCATCCGGCACTGAGCGCGACAAAGAAACTTGCCCCAGAGCGCCGAATATACTTGGGCCGTCTCTGCATATGGAATAGCTGCACTGTTGCAGGTCTCAGGATTCCCGTCTTTTGTTTTGGGTTAACATCTTTTTATCTTGATTTCTCAGTCAACGCTTATTACTTCCTTATGCTAGCGTTAACGACCCTATACGCCCCTACAACGTACACCGTACACTGCAGAGTTTATCCGCCATTTTGTATCCGCCATGTGTATTAAATGTTACTTTTTATGTAGTTTTGTATTGTTTTTGATAGTAGCTGTCTGTCATCTGATCATTATTTTTATACTGCTTATCTTCTTAAATTAGTAGCACTAAAATTACCTATACATACCCTTAATAAATGGAGAAAGTTAAAGATTACTGATGTATTTGTGTAGTGCCTTTCTTTTTATTAAGAATTGTTGAACTTTGTACCAACTTGGACTTACGTTAAAACTAAAGTTGAAAATGTATCTACGACTTTTTTTATTATGTTATTTTTATTCTGAAGACTGATCGGTGTATTTTTGTTTTTTGCATTTCTGTTTGCCTCACACGACTTTCTGCTTAAAATAAATTTTTCTTTTGGGAGCCCATCAGTATAATTTCATCTTACACACTAATACTTAGCAGCTTAAGTTAGACAGGTTCTGTATGTAGATTGGATTATGTAAGCTTTAAATAGGCTAATTGTTGTGCATATAGTAAGTAGGTGTAATTCCTTAATAAAGTAACCACAAAATACGTTAAAGTTAGTTGTTCTAGTCTAGCTGTTTTAGCATACTATCATTTAAGAGTTACGGTGATTATACAATAATTGTATTAACTGATTGTTTCTATTTACGGAATAGAATGCCATTTTTTTTGGCTCCGTTAAAAATATGAATTGAAAAAGTAATTCTGAATTTTTATAAATTAATTCTTGGGGATCTGGATCATTTAAGGAGGGGGAGCAAACTCCCTTCACATAGGCCACTCCCCATGCCCATCAGCTCTTGAGGCATCCTACTTGTAGAATGAACTCCAGGATTCTGACGGGAAGGGTGGTGCTTATTCTGGGCCTGTCGAGTCAGAAGTCTCCTAACACGGATCTTCTTATCGACGTTAGGGCTGGACAGTAACAAAGCACATGTATAACAGTTTCGTCTTTTAGGTCGAGTTTGAAAGTCTCTGTTGAATGTATATTTTAGAGAGATATGGTCTGCACCCATCTTCAGGAGAGTTACCTAGCTTCTTGGAGCGCTCTCCAAGGATTTTAGTATGTCCGTAAATTGCGTATCTGAGAGACCACAGTCCCCATCCCCAAGACTGCTTTTGTTGTCATCTCCTCCACATATAGATCTAGTGGGAGAACATAGCAGCACCTCCAGTACTGCCGATGTGTGGTTCTCATGGCCTTTATAACCATGAGACAAAACAGTGTCTGTGTTTGGTCTAGCAGACTTTTCGTAGTGATTTGTCTGGTATTTGGGCCACCTGACAAGAGCTCCTTAGCAAATCATAGATCTAATAATGGCAGTGTAGAGTCAAAGAGGAATTCTTGGGGATATTTCAAAATACTCATTTTCATACTTCTTGAGCCCTATCGTAAATTTAAATTTTATTGAGTTTTTGTGTCGTCTTTCTAACCAGAGCTCTCCACATTATCAGCATCTTTTACCTTTTCGTTGTATATTTCAGGGAAGATATGTTAACCTGACTTGAGACATTAGTAATACGAACCTTAAACCTTAATAGTACAAATTGTCTTCCATGGGCGCGTTGTCTTGCAAAAACAAAACGTTTTTGCCGAATTTTTTCCCCCGAACTATTGCTAATAGTGGACAATCAAAACCAAGGGTTAAAATTCTTGCAGTATTGCAGATTTGGCCGTCTTACCGAAACGAAATGTGTCTCTAACTCTTTAGTTTCGTCAAAAAATAAGGTCCAACGATCTTAGACGATCGAATGGTGCACGAAACTGTTATTTTAAGAATAAGTAAAGGCCATGACTCATGAACAGATGACTTTAAATATCGTTATTACGTTCTTATTACGAAGGTAATGATTAATCTTATCTTCAAAGTTCAACACAGAACAATTTAATGCGGGTGCAATCTCATCTTTTGCTTAGCGTTTTTCCCATGCTGCGATGTTACAAATGTAGAGTCGTGGCTTCTTGTGCTAAGCATCAACCATCAACAATCGCATACCGCTTTTCTTATTCGGTGGCATTTTGAGCCTATACAGGGTGCCAATTTTAAAACTTCCCATCTGCAATATCTGCGCCCGAGTCTACAATATTGAAATTTCGCGAGACCCGTCAATTTTCTTACCGAGGGGGACACTTTCGTCGAGGTGGGAAGTTTTTAAATTGTCACCCTGTATAGCTTTTCCTCTTTTCAGAGAATTACTATAATCAATACCACTTTTGTCGGAATTTTAGCTACTTTTACCCTAACTATTTATCTAAACTACTATTTTCGCAAATTTTGTACGCCACAACCTTTTTAATTGCTTTCCAAATTAGTTCAGCAACAGACCCTACTCTCTTGGTAACGATCCAATTTTGCTTTTGCTCTAATTAAACAACACCTGAAATTACCAAATAAATTTGATTGGTTTAATTTGGTTTAACATAATCTGTTATCAAATTGGAAACGTTAAAGAGATAATTTCTCAATGGCATTGCGATATTTATTACACATCTAGTTTATTGTATAAAGACCTAAGTGATCCTTGGACAGTTGGACACCAAATTGTAGGCATATCGAAAGATTGAAATACGCAATAATTTCGATGAATAACACAATAACTGAGGTATGTTGTACTGTATAATTTAAATTATAATTATTTTTAAATACATATTGTCTTTTGATAAAAAATTACTCGGAAGTCGATATACAAAAGTTCAAGAATACAAGTAAAATTGACCGTCTTATCTTAAAAGTGAATAAGAGATTAAATAGTTACAATTATTATTATTTTCTTTATTAGTTAGTTAGTTAGTTGTATAAACTGGTGGTATAGATATCACTTCAAACGTCGGAATTGTTGGTTTTATCTCATAAATTGAAATCGAACTATTAATTTGCACAAATCGTTTGCAAAAATTACGGTATTAGTTTAATAATATATCGATTATTATGTGGAATAGTGATATTGTGATTTAGGAGCAACTCTTTTAACAATATTTTAAAACGTCTCGCGTACAATAACCAACAATCCAACAACCATCATCTTTTTTTACCGAAATCTTTGTTAAACGTAAATGGAAACAGATTGGTTGTTAAGGCCAAACAAAGTTACTAAGAAAAAATTTAAAAAAGTGAGTAGACTTTACCATAAATTTAAATTTACTGAAATATTGATCGCAACTTCTTTTTGTTCGAAAAACCTGATGGTTTTACAAATTTGGTGTTTTAATGTTGCGTTACCTAATACAATAGATACAAGATACAAAAGCATAATGCGAAACTCACCCCTTCAATTACTCCTTGAAATTTAACTATTAGTTAGATTAAGTTGTAAATTTTATTAACTTAAATTTTTATGTATGTGTTTTTATTAGGATACGAATTATTGCTTCACATAAACAAAATGTTGTCGTCAAGGAGATTTCCGCGGCTTATTATTAAAGAGAAACAGTACTACTGGAATGATTAATTTGTTGTTTCATTGCGAGTAAATTTGGCAAGGCATTGATTCTTGGTCATGGTTTGTTTAAATTTTGAATCGTTTGGAATGTTTGATTTGGGTCGAGTTCGTTCTCGAAATAATTAAAAATGATAAAATCTTCATGAAAACGGTTTGTGTCTATTAGATATCTATGGGTTTCCATCTTTATAGAGTAGTATAGTAACTGATACTTATAAGTTTGTCGGTATTTTAAAGAAAATTTTGTCGTAAAGTTGTTATTTAAAAGAAACTTCCAACAAGACCATAATCCGTACTCTTTGAGCTTGATAGGAGAATAATCTTTTATATTGAATGACGTAAATTTATTAATTTCACTTCATAGGACAGTTAAAATAGATATTCAACTTTGGAAAAACTCGCATTGAACTGAAGATTGGTTCAAACCTTAAATACATTATAAATACCTACTTATTATCAATGAAATGTCAAGTTGTTGACTATGCAGGATGAAAAAGAGCATTGCAAATGAGTAATCACTTGGGGGAGGCCCGAGAAGGGTGGATTTCGACTCTTTTTCGGTTTTTCGCGTATAACTCGAAAACTACGCACTTTATGACAAAAATTCATCCGCACAAAAACATACCACATCAAATTGTCTACAAATTATATCTCTTAAATTTTTTTCCTCAGGTGAGCAATTTAGGGGCTAGCGCGCGTTAAATTAAAAAAACTTTCAAAACCGACCAAAATTTTTGTGTTCTTCGAAGAAAGATGAAAACTGTTCGTTTGACCAAAAATGTAAGAGACCTAATTTGTAGGAAATTGAATGTACTTTATTTTTGTATATGAACACTATCCACTAAAAGCGCGTAGTTTTCGAGTTATAAGCGATGAACAAAAAAACAGATTTTTTTTTAAATTTTTGTCAAATAACGCGCTCTAGCGCCTAAGCTTCACCCTCCCCCCTTCGACCCCTCTTTACGGGACTTTTAGTATGTTGCACTGCAGGTTCTAACGAACATCCATACCAATTTTCAAAACTAGATTTTTTCCCATCTAATGCCATCTATTTGTCTAATTTGACTGGATATATTTCTGTATAAATTTTCAGGTTTATGCAAGGTTTTCCGAAATTTCAACTTTTTTTTGTCTATTTTGACTAGACTATTCCTTGTCTTGCTCAAGTGTCTCTTTGTGTACTTAAAAAATGATTGAGAAGGACTTCGTGTTGTTATGTCTTTATTTGTGACCTAAAAACTAGTTAGGAGGAGAGAATAAAATGTTCCTAAACGTTTTGGTGACCAATTCTGCGTGTAGGAATCCGCAGATGCCACGCACCAAGCCGCTATTACATTTTAAAAAATTATTATTTTCAGTACGTAAAAAAAATCTTATGCAGGGCAAAAATAATTAAGTATTTGCAACGTTTTTAAGACTCCTATTGGCCTAACTAACCCCTCAAGCGGCTCCATCTGCCAAAGTTGGTTGTATAGAAATTTCATATTATGCGAATTTATAAAATGGCCGAAACTACGACCCTTAAGAGATAGTTTTCGAGGGCGCCTCGAGCAGAATTGTTCAAATGGGTCATCTGAACAACTGTACCGAGTCGCACCGCGTTAACATGAAGTGCAGTCTCCTAGTAATTGTTTGTCGTGTAGCCGCCTCTTAATTTTTTGAAAATGTTGTGACAGTTCAAAATAATAGTCGATGGTTGTTTCGTGCGTTTCTCTTTTGTTTGAGAAATAAGTCAGAAGTTCTTTTACTGCTTTGATGTTTTGAACATTTTTATGGCAGTTATTACGATCCTGTATAGTTTGTCCAGTTCAGATCGTGTTTGTAATTACCCGAAAAATGTTTTTTTCTCATTTTTAACGTTACTTTGGAAGCGTTTGTTAGCTCTATCTAGCCCATCCCATGATAGCTCTTCTTCAACTTTCCTACGCCTATTTGATACTTAATCAACCTCGATGGCATCGATGATTATTGATGCGCTTTTCTATAATTTCAGAAATTGTGTCTTCAATACCCCAAGTACAAGAAGTGTTCCTTCAGAAAAATTTGGATTCCGCACGTCATTGTAGAGATAAAAAATGTATTCTATTATTGTTTATGGAATTCTTTGGCTTGTGATGTCAAGTACGATTATCGCGATAGGTTATTCGATTTGAACCTAACAATTTAAAAATTCTTCTCATATCTGTCGTACAGGTCGACCGTATGATAATTAAATCAGTGGCTCGCAAACGTTTTTAATATTTCTCCTATATGACTCGGTTGTGTTGCAAGTAGGCTATATGTAATAATACAATATTTTTCCATATCTTTCCAGAGTATCGATCGTTTTTAAATTATAAACGAAACTTCCGAGCACTTATCAATTAACCACTCGACACCTACAAATTAAAGAGCTTTTAAGGCCATGTCCAAATTACTCCTCGAGTTATTTACCAACACGTACATACAATGGTCTAGTTTGAAAAGTTTATTTATCGATTACTCACTCTTGCGGCACTTTACGTGGACGGGGCTCTTGAGCGATTTTGTGGAATATAATCGTTCTCTTGTTAGAATTTTCTTTTTGAAATTAATGAGCGGTGTATAATTTGATCTATTCATGTACGATTTTCCAAAGGTGTTTTGTGGAAATTTGGGTTACATATTGTACGGAATTTTCGTCGTGACGGGTTGTATTCAAAATTCAAACCCTCGAATATTTTTCAGTTATGGGCACATTATTTGTAGTTCGTTTTAATCTTCAAGTGTAAATTCACGAATTTGCTCAAAATATGAAAATTTTTTGCAATTAGCGAAAGTGTTGTTTAGGCGTCATTAAATTTTGAAATAAAAATGGTCGTTGAGCACGTACGCCAATTGAAACGTGTTATGTAGGTATTGTCGAGTAGGTTGTGCGATTGTCCAAATTCTCGCCCTGTCGTAAAATGCAAATGCGAATTTTCATGGACGTTTCGTATGTGGCAATTGCTCTATATAATAAATAATATAACTCTATATCGTGTAATTGGATTAATTATCACTACTTGGTGTAACTACTGCTGTGCAAACACGAGATGATTCGCGAGTTCTCTCTCCATCAGTCGCGAGACCTCGGGCGTAACTGTGCTATTTGGGGTGATAAAAAGTTGCGGTTCGTGGACTTTTTGTTTTAAGCGCGAGATTTAAGAGGATTTCAGCTGAATATTGCGAAAACATGTCTAACGAAGAAGTAAGTTGTCAAAACACGGATTTGCTTCTTTTTACAGGATTATGTAAAACCATACGTTATTACTTAACAACATAACGTATCTCTATATTTTTATGAAATCCCCACTATCTGCTTGATGGATACGGAAAATTTCATGTTTAAAATGTGTCTCATATTTAGAAGCTTCCGAATTTATTTTAAGATTATGTCTTTTTTAAGTCGATTAGTTTTCTTTCTTTTTTACGTGAGACATATTTTATCGCTTGTTTTTCTCATTTTTCTTCATATTTTTATTCCTTATTCTCATACCCTTGTCCACCCCACCTAAATTGCTAGAAATTTTACCAATATTTGCCAAAAACAATTTTATAATCGAATAAATTATTTTTCTTTCTCTAAAAATAACTCGGCAAACTTCAATATTTAAGTGGGTACGTAACTTCAAAGATCTTTTGCTTATTTGTGTTCCTCTTTTACGCCACGCTTAGTAAATTGTGAGCATACTTCTGGAACATTTTTGTCCCGTCTTTGAATTTTGGTAATGGCAAAATCTGCGAGACTTATAAATTTGAATAAAAAATGTAAATTATTTTCGTAAGTAAGTGCTGTAGCTCACAATTTTGTGAATAAATTTTCCGAAAATATGCGTTATTTCGATTTTCAGGGCATTTTTTCACTCAAGCGATTGCCATTGAGTCTATGTCGAGATCTATGAGTCGGTTATGGAACTAAACAAAGATTACTCCACTCTTAAGTGACACTTAAAGTATCAATGTTAAATTAAACAACGCCTGGGGTGTGGCTTAAGTGCCACTTATGTACGTCTTTTATTGAAATAACAGCCCTTATAAGCTCGTAATAATGTAAGTACTAGTAAGTCTGAACTATAATAAATTAGATGCACTACTTAAAAATTTTCTAAACGAAACAAATTTTATGCTCAATTATCCTGCCAGTTAAGTAGCTCTGGAAATAAACTTGAACGATGGGACGTAATCGAGTTTAATAAAGACGGATCCTTCAATTCAGAAGTAGTTAGTATCGTATCAGCTCAATCAGCTAATACAGTTCGCGATTTTGCCGATGAGGAATTTGAAGGCTTTAAAAGTAACTCGAAATTCACACCGAGAACAAACAAAAGTGGGAAATCGGAATTTTAAGTTCAGATATGACGACGGGATGTATTTAGAATTTTTTCAGTGGAAAACTTGGGATGGGAAAAAACAATATTTGTCGTGTTCGTTTAATTTTGCTGAAGATTCTTAGTGTGCGTAGAGATAAAATTGTTAGCAGTTTTATGCATCCAAAATATGGCAAAATTTAAAGTCGACTGCAGCTGTACTCACGCATCACGGCTTTCCTATTTCACTATCTTGTTTGCTTAGATTGCTCGTAGTTTGATATTGTGGTGTTTTCAAAATTTGAGCAGACATTTGTTTTTCTTTAAACTAGATTTTAAGATAATGAAAGAATGAGACAATGGACCTACGCTGCTACCCTGAGGGACCCCGAAACAATCTGATAATAGTTGCACTTTTCGTAACACTTTTTGTCTTTTAAACAACAAATAGCTATCTCCAGTGAATACATTTGTTCTTTCGTGCCTCTTATATAAGCTTCTCGTGCTCTGCACTTCATAAATTAAGATTGTATCAAGAAGGTTTAGAAATACAGTTTATTCTTTGCGCTTTAAGCCCTCTTGATGCAAATTCCATTAAAACCTCCATTAGCCAGTTGCTGCAATTTCAATTCGGCGTTGTTTTGATAGTTTGCCAAGAAACGAGCCAAAAGTACGAAAGTGTACAAAACCCCATAGTAAGGGAAATTCGTATAATTGTTAGAGAGCTTTTCCTCTAATCTGGAAGCGCGTGATTAATGCATGGCAATCCTATTAATTAATTCATTTTGTTTGTCGAGATTATTCTTAACCTCCTATAAATGGCCATCCACATAATTTAATTTTATTAAATTTATTCATAATTACTTATAACGTGTTTTACAAAGTAAATTTGTTTTAATTTAAAACTAATTTATTATTGTAAAGCAATTTTAAAACAATATTGTATTTTAACAACAAAAATTTATATTCAAAACTGTTCCACAAAAACTTTTCCGTATGTTTGCACAAAAAGTGATTGAATCATTTTTGTTGGGGCAAAAGTCTTTAAATAATTGATGGTTCTCAAATAGCTTCAACAGTTTAGAATGTTTGTATCGTTAATAATGGACCAAAAAATTCTATTCGGGGCATGAAATCGTTTCGAGTACCTACTTTAATATACAGTGTGTTCAAAAAGTATGGACTATACTAATACAGTTCAGTAAATATCCACTTTTTACAAAAAAGTTTCAAATAAAAGTTCTTTATCGAGTAGTTATCTACCACCTTACAGCCACAAACTCGATTTTTTGTTAAAAACAAAAGCACAACGAATAACGCTTGAAGATTTTGAAATGGCAAGGTATGTCGTTATTATACTCATTCGATAGAGGCCTTAGTTCTCTTTGCGGCCATGTAAACTTTAGTGCCCTCTCATAGGTATTAAGAAAATTGTTTTGTTTGTAACAAAAAGTTTTGCGAAGCTCATAATTTATTTGTATGTGGAAAATTGATTTCAAGGCGTTGTTGGTTGATCGAATTTTCTGACAGAAATTTTTTTCTAATTTGTAGAAGATTCACAAAAATTTCCATACCTAGTCTAATTATTGGTATAACGTCCAATACTTTTCGAACTGAAATAAACTCGCAATAGCTCGTTCATAGCTTGACAGTGAAATGGAATTAAATTATCATAGTTTCTACGGAAGATTTATTGTAGAAATTTGAACTTGATATACCTACGTCGACGTTTTCGAATTGCAACTGCTGCTGTTTAGGATTGAAATTATCCATTCGAATAAATTTCTATATAGAGGTTGATTTACTATTTTAAACTAAAATTTCTGGATGATTTCACAATTTACGGCCACAAGAGCGAACGCTTTAGGTTCTGTTTAAATAATGGAAACGACAAGCGCCGCGAAAGCTCCAGAAATTGATAAATTTAGCAGATTTCGTCATTTATTGTAATATGGTGGAGTTTGATTAGTTCGATATTGGGGATTTTATTCGATGTGCATAATATGCAGTTAGAATCGATTTTAGCTGTTCTGGTGCATAGATAATTATATCCATTAAACTTTAATGGAACAGTGGTTGAATGGTTTATGAAGCTCGATTCTATTTTAATTCCTATCGTTGTTATTTGGTGTTAAATTAAACTGTTCTCGCAAAAGCAAAGAAAATTTTTTTTAATTATGTGCAGTCACCTATAATAACGCACATAGAAGTAGTGTGGGTTGCGTGTTTTGAACAATTTTTCAAAAGGTTCATTGGAAAATATTTTTGTTCTGTGACCTATAAGGTCGTAGCTTTTAAGGGGTACTTTATTTTGCCAAAACCGGCCACACCTTATTGGCGTGCTTCGATAGTGGAAATTGTACCTATTACCCAAGCCGTTTCGGCTAATTTGATCTTGAACTCTGCTATGTAAATCATGATCATTGAGAAATCTTAATCTTCGTCTCTCCGATTACCAGTTTGTCTTTACTGTGGTATTATGTTGCGTTGCGTTTCTCCATTTTTTTCGTCTCTGACTCTGATCTGCTTGATCTATGATATCAAACTTGTAATGTAATACAATTTTAATCTGGACTGTTTGAGAGAGACATCTTAATTTTCTTACCTCTTAACACAACATGCTGTATTTTGTAATATCTAAAATATTTTAAGTACAGTCAATCTGAAGACTATATCTTGAGAACTATCGAATATTGAGTACCTAGTACCAAATTTGAGATCGATGATGCACGAGACCATGATATCTTTGGTAGCGACTACGTTCTATTCAGAGGATATTTGGTGCATAAGGATATTCAAATGACACGTCTTTCTCCATAAATTACTCGCCAAAGTGTTTTTCGATGAAACGATTTAAAGTGGCTGTCCTACTATATTCTTGCCTTCCATACCCCACATTTGAGTTAGAAACGTTTTCCACATCTCCACTCTTTATTAAAGTTTAAATTGCCGTAGTTAAACTCGCAACTGATTGTTGTGTCTTTTGTTGTGTGTAAAGCTCGCATGCATGTAGATCGTTCAGATAATGTACATACAACTTCGGTTGCTTGTAACATTCAATTATCGAATTTGCGTATAATGTACCTGCCTATATGTTATGCATTTAAACATGAGTCGTCGTTGGATAACCCATACGTTGGGTATTGAAATTGACATTTATTGATGCGCAAGTTCTCACCAGGAGTCTAAATACCTTTTACTGTAGATTTAGTCTGGGAGTACCGTCTACCACTCTTAAGTGGCAGCGTTTTAATTAGGGGGTGGCTTGAGAAGAGTGGATGTTTGATCTTTTTTAGGTTTTTCGCTTTTAAGTCGAAAAATACGCATTTTATGAGAGAACTGCTTGGATATGAAAATAAACAACAACAAATTGCCTACAAATTATATCCCTTGGATTTTTTTCTTCAGACGAACGGTTTAGGCGCTTGAGCGCGTTAAAGTTTGACAAAAATTCCAAAATTGGACAAAAAACTGTTTTCTCGCTTATAACTTGAAAACTATGCACTTTTAGAGAAAAGTGTTCCTATACAAAAATAAAGTACACTCAATTTCCTACAAATTATGTCTAAAGAGTTTTTTTGCCAAACGAATAGGTTAGGTGCTAGAGCTTATACTAAAATACAAAATTTTTGATGTGTACGATGCATGCCGAAAAAACAGCAGAAGAGTAGTAATAAAACCGACACTTGAGTGGCAGACGGTCGGTTTCATTATCCATTTGCCGGAATCGTAAAATTTTTTCTACTTTATCGTTTAGTAAAAGGTAAAAGTGCACGCTGCTTTACGGACTAATTGCAGCTATGGAAAATTTTTTAGAACTTAACTCGTACCACGCCCAAAAGACGCGAAAAGCTGCTATATTGAGATGTGCTCGCGGTAACAGAAAATGTTTTTACATTTTTTCAGTCGCCCTAGGGAAAGCTGTTCTCGGAAAAGAATTTAGAAATTTTTGTACTTTGGTAATATGCTTTTTGAAACTCCTTGTTTCAATAGATCTCAGCGTAAAATTTTTCTGTGTGTCTGTAAATACTAGCTTACGAACGGCTTCAGCGCCGTATTGAAATTTAGTGTGTGATTTCCTGACGCCACGAGAACGGAACCGCTACGCATTTGTAAAATCGCAGTAGGGAAAGGAGTGTAAACCCCTTCAAATTAATCAATTTTTGCAGCTGTTTCTTATTTTGCTTTCCAACTTTCCCAACCTGTTAAGCTTTGCTAGTTTCTCTCTTATTTTGGCCCGTCCATCTTATGTGGCGATATTTAATTTTTTCGTAGACTCGATATTGGTTTTTCTGACGCTTTCAGTACAATTCTTGGTTGATTACATTTTCATGTTATCTGTCGTTCGTGTTATTTAACTTTCAGAAGCGTACGGTATAATCGATACTGCCATTAACTTATAAAGGACTTTCTATTTTTTTCTGCTTTAGTGCGCTATAAATAAGTACTAGTACATGCTACCATATTTTGTGCAACTTACTAAAGTCTCAGCTAGATAAACGTGTAATTTATATAACAAACTTTAGGGAAATACCTAGACCTAGGTCTCTTGCTCCACTTATGCGCTCTTAAAGCCTGTATTTTCGAGTAAAAGCAGCAAAAACAAAATGGGGAGTGCTTTGCATTCCATTTTAAAGTTATTTGAATTTTCTTTTAGGTTTCGACGAGGCGCTTTCTTGAAAAAACAATATCAAGGTCTTGGACATTTTAATAACTGTCACTTTTAAGTCTCGCAACTCGCAACAAATTGAACGTTTCATCTTAGTGGAGAGCTCCGACTAAAAGAAATGTATTTAATAATTCAGAGTTAAAAAAGTTTTCTTAAAATGAATATTTTTTGACCATAAAGTTAAATTTTTCATATTTTCCCACTGGCAACTTTTCTCGATGCCCGAAAGCTAAATAATTCATATTTATCTTTTTTTTTGTGCTGGAAGCTTAACCGAAAATTGTTAAATTTAGGCTCATAAATTATACTAATTTTTGCGTTTTGAACACATTTTTTCAAAACGGGAACGAGGCGACGATAAGGGATGCTTTTGAGCGTTTATTGTAATGAAATTGCAAATGATACAACTTGTTTATTTTTCGATTAGTTTCGTGTTATAATTTATGAAAGCGCCCCATCTTTCATTAAATGACAAATGCATCGATTTTGCAATTTACATGAAATTTTCGTCGTTTTATTTATTCTATAAGTATATCGGAGACTTTTGAATTTTTCGTGTCTCCTTCGAAAATTTTTTTCTTAAGGCCACGGGTCAAATAGCTTCGCTGGTTATGCAACACAAAAGTTCAATTAAAAAAATAATTTCCTCGTTTTTTTGAACTTTTGCTATGCTAACAATAATTCAGTTTTCAAAATTATAGGAAATTAAAGTTCTTAGGACGAGGCGATGCCTAAAGACTCTATTCGATCTTAACTTTGCGTTATAAGTAGTAGCTTATTTTAATTACATCAATTTTTAAAATTTTCACGAAGGAGATTCGAGTCGGTTAATTTTCCGCAGTCTCTACGGAAACGGCACCTTTATTTCTCCTTGTGTACTCTTCGTCTCGTTGTTGCGAAGCGCTACTTCTCCGTTGACCTCGTTGAAAATTGATCAATACAGACGAACACCCCTCGGAACTCCAATAGACTTGCTCGTCATTGGATCCACCCCCTAGAACAGCCGGCTCCGGACTCCGGACTCCGGATTTATTTATAGTTTATCTTTTTCTCCACTATTTGAAAATGCATTATCTCGTCTTTGTTCCACGCGTGCATTGGGTGCATAATGTAATGTATGGTTACATACAAAACGCTGAAAATGGGCTTTCACGTCCTAATTTTCCACATCTAAACCAATTCGACTGGAATGGCAATTTTCACTCTGTGTTTGTAATTAATTATACTTTTTTCGACTTTGTAAAAAGAAGTTTGTGTAATTTACAAACTTTAACAAGATATTTATGGATATGCCTTGCAAACCCTTATCTATCGCTTTTCTTAAACGTGGACAAATTTCCCCGTGACGTATCTCATTACGGAGGTAAATTCAAAGTTTAATTTTTTTAAGTTTTAAGCTTTTCGCGTCGCTTCCTTCTATGTCAAACTTTTCAGTTTTTGGAACAATATTTTAAATACTCGATTTAAAACTTTTCTGAGCGATTTAATTCGAGATAGGAGTTACGGCTTTTTACTTTTACAATTTAAACTGATTTTTTCTGTTTTTCGCATTTTCACAAATCTATGATGTGTGCCAGAGGATGTTTTATAGTTTCCCATTATGTAATGGAATCAATTTTATCGACTTTCGACCTAATCGACTAATCTAACGCCTATAGGCATTTGATCCGTTCCACCACATATTCGCAACTCTTATTTTTATCCGATTAGAAGCCAAAGAAGAATATGACTGCGTGGAGAATTGTCTCAAATTATGTAATGGTTTTAAATTGCTTCATAAGCTTATGTAGGTGTTCTAAATTGTAAAGTTGAGCTTGAAGTTACTTTATGTGACGACTTGTTAGCGGATTTACGCCTTTTATGTGTCTTAGAAAACGAGCCAAAATGAAATTGCCCGAAAAGCGTAATTTAATTCGGTCAACGTTGTTCTCTCAAAAGTTACTTTCTGAATGGGTATTAATAAACGGAAATATGGCCGCTTTTCAGACTTAAAATGGTGTAATATGAAGCACTCTTTCGGTTATCATATAACAGAAAAATGGAAAAGTCCAAAAATTAAACGAGGGCTACGACGGGGGACGCGAAAGTTGTTTACTGGATACCGCTGGATAAACTGCGGAGTAAGTTAACCTAACGCGACTTCTGTTTTCAGAATTCTTTAATTACATCTTTTTTGTACCTTATCCAGTGCCGGATTATCCATGAGCGGATAACTTTGGTGGCTGATTCTTATGAAACTTACGGGTCTTACTCTCCGAAGTTGGTACAGCGCCATCTCCTAAACGAATTAACTGTAACTTCTTCTCCGCGCTATATCTCGAAAAGGGTAAAACTTACGAAAAAAGTTTATATAACCAATCTTGTAGGTATTAATGTTTTCTATAACTTTCATCATAACCTTCATCAACGTACGATCTATAGGAGGTAAGTTATTTGCAAAAAACTAGAGAGTCGCCTTTAAACAGCTCCCCCTTCCCCTACTTGCCCCCCCACCTTTCAGAACTTCTAGTATGTTATACTGCAGGTTTTAATGAACAACCATACCAATTTTCAGAACTTCTGGATTTTGTCCCCTGAAATGCCATCTATTTGTCTAATTTGACCGGACTATCCAACATTATACACAACTTGATATTATTCTAAAGATTCATTATTTTTATGTAAATCCGTTCGTCTTACTAAGGAAAACTAAGAAACCTAATTCGTAGGAAATTTAATGTTGTCTTTTTTTCTATAGAAACACTTTTTCCTGTAAAGTCCGTATATTTCGAGTTAAAAGCAATAAACCAAGAAAACAGTTTTTTGAACGATTTTGGAATTTGTGTCAAACTTGAACTAGCTCTAGCGCCTAAACCGTTCGTCTGAAGAAAAAACGTAACAGATGCAATTTATGGGAAATTTAATGTACTCTCTTTTTCTTTAGCGACATTTTCCTCAAAAATTTGTAGTTTTCGAGTTATAAGCGATAAACTAAAAAAATCCGGTTTTTAACGTTGTTGGAATTTTTGTCAAACATTAACGCGCGCTAGCGCATTAACCTCTCGTCTGAAGATAAAACCTAATACATATAATTTGTAGGAAATTTAATGTGCTCTTTCTTTCTATAGAAGCACTTTTCTCTAATAGCCCGTAGATTTCGAGTTATAAGCGATAAACCAAGAAACCAGTTATTTGGCCGATCTTGGAATTTTTGTCAAACTTGTAACTCGCTCTAGCGCCTAAACCGTTCGTCTGAAGAAAAAACGTAGCAGATACAATTTATGAGAAATTTAAGGTACTCTCCTTTTCTATAGCGACATTTTTCTGAAAAAAATGTAGTTTTCGAGTTATAAGCGATAAACCAAAAAACAGTTACATATTTGGCCGATTTTGGAATTTGTGCCAAACTTTAACTCGCTCTAGCGCCTAAACCGTTCGTCTGAAGAAGAAACCTAACAGATACAATTTATGGAAAATTTAATGTACTCTCCTTTTCTATAGCGAGATTTTTCTGAAAAAATGTGTAGTTTTCGAGTTATAAGCGATAAACTAAAAAAATCCGTTTTTTAACGTTGTTGGAATTTTTGTCAAACTTTAACGCGCGCTAGCGCTTAAACCGTTTGTCTGGAAAAAAACCTGATAGATTTGTAAGGAATTTAATTTACTCCTTTTTTTATAAGAATGCGTTTCTGTAAAAGTGTGTAGTTTTCGAGTTATAAGTTATAACAAAAAATCAGTTTTTTGAACGTTGTTTGAATTTTTATCAAACTAAGATATTTGCGTAAAAACTAATTTTCGACCTTTCGACGGAAAATTTTTTTAGCAGAAGTGGGATCAATGGGAACTTTTGATATGCCTTTATAATAACATATTTAAGGTCTGCATTTTCAGTTCTATGCGACTTTTTCCGAAGTTGAATATATCCATTTTGACTAAACTAAGTAGCTAGTGTTTGGTCGAGCTCGAAATAATTAAAACCACTAGGGCCGGACCTACCCTTAAAGTTTAATCCTCACTGCTCGACTATTATTTTAGAGATTTAAGTTCAGATTGGAATCTTCTTAAGCTAAGAACAATATTGTTTTCGCTTGCGCGTTTACTAATTCTAAATATCGCGTTTCGTTTTATTCGTGTCTAATTAATAAATTGAAGTATGAAGGATTACCTAATCTTTTTGTTGTATCACGATAATTAATAAACCAATTTAATAATTTTGACACATACAGTAATACTCCTTTAATATATTTGCATAAATTGTAACTCTTCCCGGCCACGAAATAGGTTGAACTTTGAGCTTTACGAGCTTTAAGTACCACGAGCCGAGAAGTGTTAACGCAAACTTTATTAAAACACAAGTGAACTTCCCATTAAAGTAGAAGATTTATCTTTTACAAGTTAAGCACCTAAAAGTCCTCCCCATCTTCGTAAAATTTATATATATATTATGAAGAAATTTTATTCTCTGATCAACTTTAAACGACCATTCGTTAGTGCAAAATATACGTTTAGACATTACTCATCATGGTCCCTCTAATCTCGTCGAACGGAAAACGTCAGGGCAATTGTCTTGAGGATATCCTTAGTCCAAGTTATTATATAGTTAAAAACTGCATTGAACCAGCCTTTTAGTGACCTAATCTTACTACTTGACGACTAGAGCACGTCCTGTCTCAGGTTATTCCATTAAGAAATTTTGTGATATAATTTTTTGAGACTTAAAAATATGTTCGCATTAGTTTTCCTTTGCAACTCCAATTCCATTTGGGAGA
This sequence comes from Malthinus flaveolus, assembly GCA_950108345.1. Lineage (NCBI taxonomy): Eukaryota > Metazoa > Arthropoda > Insecta > Coleoptera > Cantharidae > Malthinus > Malthinus flaveolus. The sequence goes on from OX467285.1 coordinate 72,876,816, forward strand.
TAAAGTTTGTTTTCACTCCGTTCTTGTTTTAGAACAAACTTTCCAAAGGTTTTGTGTTTTGTGGGTCGGAACGGCGAAAATTTGACAGTGGGGTTTTGTAAAGATGACAAAAACGCATTGTCTAAGAGCTAGTAACAACTTTTAGGGCGATTTATTTATACAATTTGATTTTTTTAATCCGCAAGAATCTAAACCTCATAACAGCAAGCAATGCCCGACAAATGTGGGGACGGACGAAAAGTTTTCCAATTTAAATTCACTAAACAAGACATAATTGCATCATGAATAAAAGGCAGCTTAATTTAAAATTAACTAGTTCTATTATGATAGCCACTCGACCAAATTAACCTAATTACGTTTACTTTGAAAGAGAAGAAATTGGAAAAAAATTACAAACACTCTCTTACTATAGGGATGAGGGTGTGTATCGAGTATCGATTTAACGACACTCTTAATTAATTCTCGCTTAAAAGAATTTTAATTACTTTGTACGGCCTCGAAGTGATTATGAGAGACTAGAAGTTTTACTTTTGGTAGAGTTTTCGAACATAAACTTAGTTTTACATGGTTTTACTCAATTAAATTGGAAACTAATATCAAACCACACTATTTTGTTGTTGAAGTTGCCTATGGAACTACCGCTAAACTCATTAAAAGCGGCTCGAAATATCTACTAAACACGTTGGCTATTAATTTGATCTGTAGCAACCAACCCCTTTTTCTCTCAACGGTTTTAATTATTCTCTTTTTGCACAGCTTTTTCTTCTTTGTTTTATTTAATACTTTGCTATAAAATAAGGCCACTAGCCACCGATCGGTGATTTAGCGCAGCTGTGCGGTTTATTCAAACTCTTTGAGCACTAACAAACTGAAACTTGAAAGATGTTTTCTCCAAACTAACCCAAAATATAGTTATCAATTCGTTTATTCGCGTTTCATCTATGTATCTTGATGACCTCTAAACGCCTCAGTTTCGGCCTAATATTCCGACCAGCCATCGAACTAATTCACTGTGTTGGGATGAGTATCAAATAGCGCACATAGAGAGATGACGGTTCAAAAAATGAGCCAAAAAACGATATTGGGTATTTAAAAAGGTAGGCTCACTCGGCGACCATTTTTCTTTTTACGTCCACACGTTGAATTAAATATAAAGCCGCATTAACATGCGTTTGGGCTTTCCTTTTTATTAAAAATCGAACTCTGCGAGGACGGAATAGTATTGAAAAAACATCAGCCTGTCGGTTTAGCTACCGAATACGAATTCTAACGCCATTTTATTGTTCGCTCACAATAAATTGTGGTTAATAGTAATTCGATTTTTAATGGAACGTGAACTGGGGTGAATGTCAACTCGGTTTGAGCTGAAAATGTGATGGGAATGCGAGCTTCACCAATAAATGATTGAACTTCTTTTATCTAAAAACGACGCTTTTTATAAATCTTGAAAATTCTCTTAATTTCTTGTATAGTCTCGGAATGAGAAAACGATGATCCAAAAAACATAATTCGTACGCACAGGTTTCAGTTTTTGTGTCGTCAATTTCTTACAGATTTGCTTGTTTTTAGGTTTCCAGTCGTCAATTTTTATGATCGTTCCAGATTCCCAATATTTTTGTAACTCACAGGGTCGCCCACAGAAATGACGCGAATACCACACCTTAATATGAAAAGCGCGTATTTAAAATATTCATTGCGGTGTTTCAATCTTTAGCATCGGTAATTATTTAAATTAGATGGGAGAGCTCGAGTTAGTAGCAATATTTTCTAAATAGAACAGCCGTTATCCTACAAAAAATAAATGGTGCGACTATAAAACTTTATTATTTATAAAGAGTTATTTCTACTTTTCTCAGCAGACCTCATGTGACATAAACTTTCACCTTTGTGGGCACAGTAGTAATCTCAAGACTTAAAGCCGCCAAAAAATAAATTTGCTGTAACATTAGCTAATGAAATTACGAATACACTCTAAAAATACGACCCGTAATTGTGGCGAAAAGCTAGGCTAAATAAATTTTTATTTATTTATAGCTATAATCAATATGAACTAACATTTTCGTTTAATTTCAAAGTTTCCCTCGTAAATAACACACTATTTTCTTTTTCATTTGGAAAATGCGTGCTAGCAGTAGATAGGATATTTTTATAAACTGCGATCGATTATAATAGGAGTGCGATTGAGTATGCAAACGCGTCAAATTTCAAATATGGGTGTGCATAACCTCACTTTTAAGCTAGTGGCGGCCATTGGGGACCCCCTGGGGACAGCGCAATTACCGTATATTTTGTGCTCGACAATTCGATTTTTTTTTAATGAAATTTTCGAACTTCTGTGCGGTACATCCATTCACTTCCTCGGCCGCATTTCGAATCCTCAAAATTGCGTCTTCGCCAAAGCTACCAGATTGGCTATACCTGCAGGTTGCGAGCCCACTACTCTACCACCCGAATATTTCTAATTTTCTTGCTGGACCTCATCTCTTCGCACGACGAAAAAAATTGTTCCAAAAGCGTCCGCAACCTCTTGGATCGCGGATGGCCTTTTATCGTTAGAAGTGAGTTCTGGCTGTTTATGTATATAGATGAAATTGTTGGTTGACGAGATGACGAGTTGAATAGACACTTTTCTTTAATTCAAGGAGAACCCTAGAAAAATCTGCTTGTTAATTCCAATGCGCGGGGGGGGGGGGGCATCACAAAAGCAAGCTTGATTTTTATACAGTTGGCCTAGCGGATCTTTGCAGATATGCCCGCCGTTCAATACGTATGAATTAAAATTAAATGTTAAGTCAGCAACTACTTTCATGACTTTCACGACCTTATAACTTTTGACAGAACAGTCAAAAATCGAAAATATGCCAAGCCTTATGGAGTTTATTGACCCGATTTTAACCCATTTATTTATTCCATTAAAGAGCAATTTCAACGACTTTATAAGTTATGAGGCTTCTTAAGTTAGTTAATTCTTTAGGATTAGGGGGTGGATGATATTCAGAATTTTTGAACAATATCGAGTAGGCTGTGTGATCGAAAAAAGAACTTCGCTAATAATACGTCGTCGATTAATAAACACCCGTTAACATGCGAATTTTAAACAACTTTTTCCGACTCTGTCGTGAACGTTGCTAATGTTTTACTTCCGACAATGTAGGCCGAAATTACATTTTTGTTGTAATTCATTAAGTGAGCGTTGTAAGCCGTGAATGGAAAATTTTTAATAAAATTCTCATTACTCGAGGCTCGAATAGAAAAGACGAATTAAAATTTGTAATGTCTCGTTTTGTGAGAAAATTTCTCCTCGATCTCGCTTTCAAAACTGCCCCGTGTTATTACAATTTTTTCCCCCTAAAAAAAAAGAGTTTAAATTGGACGTTTTCCGAGCAACTTTTGAATTATTCAAATTACAAAGTCGACGGAATTATTAAAGTTTGATGAATTTACATTTTAAAACTAATTACCTACCTGGTGTAAATTATACGAGATATTTTATAAAAGCGAATGATAGGAAACGCGGATACAGTGTGTCTCGTAATGTTCGAGGCTCACAATTGGGATGTCGAAAACTGAGATGCAACTTTGAAAAGGCGCTATTAACATTTCTATTCTATTAGCTTTAGTAGTTAGAAAATGCCCCGAGTTTTTTAAATACCTGTAGAGTGCCTAGTTATTTTCTTCGAAAAATGTAAACAGCATCAAGTTGGCCGTAAAAACATGCTCGTGTGTACCTAAGCTGTGTCTATTGTATGTTGCGATCTCCAATACAGTAGACCAGGGGTGGCCAACTTGATTAGATCCAAGACCTACCGTTTACTGACGAAACCCTGTGCGATCTACCAACAGAGGCGCGTTTATAGTTTTTGAGGCCCTAGGCGCTGTCAAATTTTGGGGCCCCTTGTTTGAAGAAAAGAGTACAATTAAATAGCGCCGCAGGCAAAAAATTTTGATTGTTCAAGGTCAAACGGCCCTAAATGAAGTTTAGAAATTTTAGAAGCGATTGATAGTGTCTCCTAAAAAAGATGTTTCACAAAAACAAACTAGAGAAATAATTTGAGGTAAACAAAAAATATTACTGGAGAATTCGGAGGCTTCTTGTGACTTAGTATAAACGGGGCCTAGGCTCCATTTTCTTAATTTTAATTTATAGTTTACATCTAAATGATAAACCCGGACTGCGTCGCGCAGTCTTTTCTACGTATTTATATTTTTTGCCTTGCCACGATCGACTGGACTAATAGTCGCGATCGACCGGGTGGCCACCCCTGCAGTAGACAGTAGTAAGTTTAACATCTATTATAGGAGGACACGCTGTGTATACGCTTATACGATGGTAATAAAAAGCTGCTTTCGAGATATTAGATTATACTTTACTTTACCAAATGGGTTTTTCAATTTGCTATTATTAAACCCGTAAGTTTTTATCAACTTCGACCTGCAGTTTTTCGTCTCTTGGTATATTTATATTTCAGCAATTTACTGCCCTTTAGGGGCTTATACTTTATTTATTTAATAGCCAATTATCTCCGTGTGCTTTTGCATTTTTCGTTTTCATAAATTTACACATTTAGGAAAATTGGATTAGGCGTGCCTGTGCCACTTCTTGATAGCAATTTGTAGCGTGTTATTTTGCAAGCTCCTCTATTTTGAATTTTGATTATAATTTATCGAGAAGTAGTTAAGTTCTAACCCGTCCCGTACTAAAAACGAAGACGTTCTTCTAAAATATAATGCCTTGGCCGGGTGGTTCGGAACCCACCTACAGTTGTAGGTTCCGTCTGTTAACTCGAGCAGTTGAAATGGACGTAAGTAGTATTTTGTTATAAAAGTGACATATAAAATAATTTGATCACCGAGATGAGTTGGTTTGATGAATTTGAAATTATGCATTTATCACACCTACTTTTACGAAAATTTTGGTCGTTTAAATTCAGTTTTGTTAAATTTGCAGGGAATTCTATAACGCCGAGTTTTTACAGCCGCTCCTATCCCCTAAAGATTTATCTATGCTATGCAAATTAAAGCTGGCCAAACGTGTAAGATGGCGAGCGCTGTAATCTCTCCTTGTGGGAATAAAATGAAAACTAACAAACGGTTCAAAGTGTCCACCTCTTTTTGACCTTTTCGATCGATTATTTACTCCCAAATTTTCCCTCGCATACAGGTGTAGAAAAAAGTCAAGGTCCAAACTTTTCCATTACTAGTGATCGAATTTAATTATTCACCCTAAAAGTTTACTTTTGCCAGATTTGAAGAAAAATGATTCGGTAATAAGATTATGTACAACGAAAATTTCAGTTACAAGTTACAACAAAGGAAAGTTGGGTATTATTTAAATTTTGAATGGTTTGCTTGCTATAATTGGATACCCCACCGTTCAATATTGTAGCATTTCGTATTTAGTTTGTGTTTTTGAAATATTATTGAAGTAGAGTTACATTATGAACAGGAAATAAAATATTAATCACGATGGAAAATGTTGTGTAAATATGTAGTAGGTACATATCTATTGACAAGTTAGTTATTTACATTGAACGTGAGTTCACTTTTTGACTGAGGCGGCTATTGAAGGCAAGATGAAGCCATAGTCAACAAGACCAGCCGAAGTCGAAGAAGAACTTACGGATTATGTTAATGTATTACATTTTTCTTTCGCCCCTCGATATTTAATTTATTACCGCCAACCCATGAACGTCATTGTCTAGTCAAATTAATACACTTTCACGCCTCGTAGGTTTCACTTTCTCATGAATTCATTTGACAATGACGTTGGGCGCAAATAAATCGACCACTTCGCACTTTAGACTTTAAATGCATTTTTTTTCCAAATCAGACATGCGATTTTGATAGACTCGTTAATTATCTTTAAAATGAGCTCAATTTATTAAGATTTTTGCGCCTCCGGAGTGAAAATTCTTAAAATGAAATGTCTCGAACAAAATCACCCTTTTATAATGAACCAATAACCCCGAGTGAAAGAAATGTCCTTCTACTCTTCTACGCTATGGGATAGGCGTAGCTGCAGGAACCCTATCCTATAGCTTTAACCCTTCTTCTAACAGTCCCATAAACGCTCTGAAAGGTTGTGCGGTATGCTGGTCATACCATAACACGAATACCGGCTTCGGTTAAGTACTCACGAACGATTATCGTGACGTATGGCCTCGCATTTTCCTGTATAAAAGTAAAGTGTCTCCAATAAATTCTGTATAACGTATTACCAGCTCTGCCAGAATCTCCTCAACGTACCGTGGTCTGCCCCCCTCCCAATTGCAATCACGGGCCACTCCAGCAAATAAAACAGAATCCCGTCGAGCTTCCAAGGAAATTGTATCCCAGATCATGCACGAACTGGCGCCACAACTGATCCGTTCGTGCTTACTGTACTCAGCAAATTGCGCTCCAGGTTCTTTTTCTTCCATCGTTGCCGAAAAGACATATCCTGTCTCGTATGAGAACAAGACGGACCCTCATTGCTCTAATGTCCATTTACAGTGGTCGCGTGCAAAATTAAGGCATGCTGGCGTTAGCTTTGGATGAGTTACAAATCTGTGAGATATCAGACTCCGCTTTTGCAATTTTCGCCTGGCCGTTCAACGACTAACAGCCACCGTTCGTACCTCATGGAGCTGTTGTTGTACTTGAACTGCATTAAGTTGTCGATTCCGTAGCCCCATCGCTTACTTATGTCCATTTTCGATTAAAAGAACTGCTTGGGCAGCTACTTTTGGTGTAGTACCCATTTTACTTGATTTGATAACGAGATTGTCACAAACTATCACTGATTTATTTATTATTTCTGAACAAATTTATGCAACAGTGGCACTTGGAATCTTCTATATATATTCTATATGTTCTAATTGGGGCTCAATAAGGAACCCAAATATCTACTACCTGCTGCCGTTCTGTACGCTGCGTTAATTACCCCGCCTTTAAAATTTCACGTTCTGTCTCTCTTTCGTGCACTAAGATTTTTACATGGATTGGGTTCTCGGTCCGCCCAACCTCGACATGATTTCCTCTTTGCACGAGTGTATCCAGTTTACAATTTTACTTTAGAGTCTTCTTAAAGGCTATTAAGTAGCCTTTCGAACAGGCTAAATATTTTTGTAAATCTGATATCCGAAAATATGCATTCAAAACCCGAAGTGCGAAGTGGGTCAATTTATTTGCACCAAAGGGTACTTAATTTTTTGTGGGCAAATTTAATATCTGACAGTTATCACATGGTAAATCAACTTTGAGGTTGACATTGCCCTCTTTTCTAATTTAACTTTTAAGTTTTTTGTATTTTAGGCGTGGCATTTTATATATTTTAGAAACCATCCGTGTGCCAAACTTGGCGCTGGTCGAGTAGTCGTGAAAGTCTTCCTCAACCTAAAAGCAATTTTTAAATTTTTTCGTGACTAACCGTCATGAAAATATGTCATGAATTTAGATATAACTTAAAAAACATCATTTCGTCATGTAAATATTTCTCTGAACTCGCGAAACCCGTGAAAGGTTGGGAAACCTGGAGACGAAATCCTTTTAACGAGCGCCTCTATTTTCTCTTTCTCGATTAATTTTAAATACATCAAAGTACCAAATTCGTAACATTAACTTATTCATTTTAAATATTACGAAAGCGAATTTTCGGTAGCAAAAGAACCCAATTATTTATCCCTAGCAATAGGCCGTCGCTTCTTAGATATTCTGCAAAAATTTGCATATTACTTGAGTAGTACTGAAAGTTAATTGAAATAAGTTTTAAACAGTCCCAGTTTATAAAGATGGTTTATCTTCATTATTATTTTACGGAATGAATATTTTAATAGCAATCATTTATGTTTTAGCTACGCTGAACTAACTAGCAAAATTTAAAATAAACTTTTAATCTGAAAAAATGTTTAATTAAAAAAAAAAGCGTAATGTTGTTATAAAGTTGCCATGTCTGCGAGAGAGGTAAATCCGGAGTGCGTGCTCTAACTTCTTTATGTCAGTGGAATGTTCGTAAAGATTCAAAATTTATGCCCGCCATCTATCTAAATCCTTAATTATTTATGCCTCGGTTTATACTTTTAGGGATGTTTGGGGAAAATTATTTTGTTTATTGAAGCGACGTTACTGCAGTCGATACTTGATGTTCATAAATCTGTTTGTTTCGCTCGTCTGCCTGTTTATTTCGTTTGATTTTCATTCTATGTAACTATTGGGCACTAGCAATTAGTAACTTTTCTATTTTCATGTACATTTGAGCAGAAAATGGCATAAAAGTCGATAGTGCTGTAACTATAAAAGATGCATTCCCTTTGCAATTCGTAACAAGTATTCCCCAAACAACCTATAGTGGCCTATAGTTCGACTGTACCTGTCTGTTTTCAAGTTTTGTTGCTCGACTTTTTCTGTGCTGTGCTGAGAAACATCATCGAATTTTCTGTGGCTCTCGAACTGGGCTGGTTCGGTACGTCCAGGGGCCAGCCCATAAAACGGCAGCTGCTTAGCCATGTCCCGTACTTGATTGGGAGCGGGTAAGGGGAAAAGTACTGACGTATAAAAATGGAAGTAGAGTGTCGACACGTATGCGGTATATGGTCAATTTAACTATATCCGCTATACCGGTACAGTGGAGCGCTCGGCGGAGTCATACGCGATCTTCGGATCAATTGGCTGCTGCAGTCTCTCCACCAGAGGAGCTGTGTACTAGTCTATCTGCAGTTGTACTTTAAATAGTAACGGGAAGACGCGAGTTCTGGTAGGAAGTTCTCGTACTTCCGTAGTAGGCATGCTCTAAATGATTAGGCACGTGGGCATCACCAGTGCATGTCTAGGCTCTCCGCAATATACCTAATCCCTGTTGCAGACACAGCCCCGCTGTTGGGGGGTGCAAGCGTGCAAGGTGTTCACTAGCGCACAATCATGGTAGCTTAGACCCGCTGTTGGCGTGCGATAGAGGTACACCGAGCGCTCTCCCTCATGGTAACTGGTCTGTAATAGGTCGTAACGGATCATCCGGAGGCGATTAAGTAGGTGCTGGTAGAAGGGGATTAGCTACCCCGAACCTGTGACCAGTCTGCTTAAAACTGGTACTGCGGGCAGACGTCTAAAGACTTCTGATGAGGTTGGATTCGCAGGGGCTAATGGCTTCCTGGGAAGTGAGAGATACCAATCAACCTGCTCTCTATACCCCTGGTATAGTTCAGTGCTCTAGGTACAGGGGGGAGAGCAGGAGGATCTTAGATCCATATTCGTCGAAATGTACATGTGGCTCTCGAATAAATCGCGATTTTGAACTTCTCTTTCTCTTCCAAAATTGAGGTGCTAGCAAATGGCGTTTAGGGACTACTCTGAGCATAGTCAACCATAAAATGCGAGATGGTTTTAAAATCTAGTCAGCTGGCAATTTTTCTGCTCAAAACTCAATAGTTACCGTAACAATTACTTATGTGAAATGTCAATGTCCCTGTCAATGGAAAAATTTTCAAGATCGTCAACTTTCTTTTTAGTGAAGAGGTGTCATACACTCTGGAAAACTGGTGTGCTGAGAGCTGTAATAGAGGAGAATAGTATATTTTGGTTGGTAAATTCTTGTGTGTTTTGTGTAGTAGGTACATTAACGTTGCATCAACACAGTCGCGTATATTAGTGTGTGGGTCTTGGCTCTACGATAAGCACACTTAGCGTATTTTAAACAACTTGTTTAGCAGAGTTAAAATAGTTTTATATAAATGCGTGTTTATTAAATAAATGGGTAAAATTAAAACTTCGAGTAAAGGTAAATCCTATGACGTGTAGAAAAGTGTTGGAGACCGTTACTCTAATTCTGAAATTAGAAATCGGTTGCACGCTCTTGGCACGTTTTACAAAGTATGACGTTTACTACATTTTTGCGTACTACTATGGCATCAGAGAAGCGTCACGAAGACGATGGGTGTCTTACACAATATTATGTTATGGTTTTTGGAGTGGTCTGCTTTTGCTCGTTTCAAACGAGTAGGTAATCGATTTAAATTGGTAATTTATTCGTCGTATTACAGTTTAATGTGATGGTGATGGATATTAAATAATATAAGCGAATAAAATAATTGGTAGGGTTATAGAAAGTTACAATAACGATGCAAATTTATTTATATGTTTATTCGATTAATTAAATTTTGTTATTGTTTTATCAGGAGGTTATCGAATTAAACTCCTTCAATTGCTAATTATTTAGGGTCTTTTTATTGTTACTTTCATTTCCCTTATTAAAACCCCTTCAAAAGTTTTATTATCGAAAATGTACTCTTTTAGTGCAGCTAAGAGTTAATTTCGAGTTTTTCTCCAAGTCGTATATTTTTCACTGCATTGTGCAAGTAAGATTGCTCCCATTGTACTTGGTTTTAATTGCTTTTTTTAACCGAGGATTTTACTTCTAGAAATGTATAATAAATAAAAAGTTTGCTTTAGAATAATGAAAAACGCGAAATGATAAGTTGTGGACTTGAAATTAAATTTTAATTAACCTTCAGCGAAAGTTCATTTTTATAAATCGTCTTTGCCCCAATCTGCGATGGAATTTTTAACCGCATGACTCCTTTTAGTTCCCTTCATTTTTTTATCTGCTCGGGATCTGAAGAGAAGAACTGTACGCCAAACGATTAAAAGGTGCAGCACAGTCGCAGAAGTTTTCCTCATTTTTAAAAACAACGATAGCGCCAAGCGCTGGTTTGATGATTGATTGGGAAGGTTCTGTGATCAGTCTTAAATTCGTATATTTGATTATCTACAAGAGACTCCAGTCTGCAAAATAAAAGAGCTTGGATGAAGGGACCCTGTAGATGGGATTGGTTCAGAAAAACTGATCAAGTGAGCAAGAACTCGGAAACCTGCGAACACTAAACCGCTTTGCAGTCCTAATAGAAGCTGGACTTGGGCGTCCCAAGGGATCTAATAACATTAGCTATGGTATGGAAGAGAAACTGCAGAAACTGGCCTTGATTACTATGTCATTGGGATCAAACCGAGCATCTTAGTAATGATACAGGTGCACGATTTACGCTCTGTGCCAACTTCTCAGAAGGACCTAATAGTCATGGGTTACTATCCCTCTTGATTTTGACTTTTGAGCAACTCTAAGGAGTCATGGAAGTATAGTATTGAAATCGCTTGAAAATTTGACCAGGCATGGAAAAACCATGTCATTTAAACTATCGAACCGATCTTGTTCGAATTCATCAGTATCCAGGTCTCTAACTGTTCTCCCTTCACATGAAAACTGCTGCAAGGTTTTTCATTGTAATTTTCTTTAGTTGAGTAGTTCTTATCAAATATACTAGTCTGTTCTCCCTCGCAAAATTAAAGTTAAACATCGCCCCCTTACCCCTACGATTTAGTTCGCCTATTATTTATTAATTTAAATTGAATATTATCCCCACTTCATTTCTACAATTTATCGTTTCTTCGCCAATATCTTCATGTACGAGCATCGAGCATACAGCCTCGAGAGAGCTCCCTTTCCGCGCCTACTTATTTTTTTGTCCCGTCGTCATCTTTTGTGTTCTCATGCGAAGTGAGAAGTTTTTCGAGTTACAAAGAGAAATTTTCAGAAGTGAAATTACCCGTGTCGTATCGAGTTTTTCCTGTTTACATGTTATTGTTGGTTGTAAACAATATTTATGCACCCTAACGAGCCGCCCACCTGTAAAACTACACGAGCTCACAAAAGGGGTGGCCGCCTTTTTTTCCCACACACACAATTTCACACGTTTTTGTTATATTTTCGCACAATTTTTTTGGTCGTTAATTAAGAACTAATTAAATGAAATATTGCGTTACCTGCCGATAGGTTAAAAATATCCTAAACATTTTTGCAACATTTGGCACATGTTTGCTGTTCACATGTCCACAAGATATTTTTGTCAAACTCGACAAGCTTCGCTATGAAATACATTTTTTTGCTGTAAGTACTGATTATAGTAATGATATGTGAACTATGCTAACGCAATTTATTAGATGCCAGTTTTTCGCCTAAACCTTGACATTAGTTTTTTTCAATTAAAAAAAATTGAATTGTCCACTTATAGAATTACACCATAAACGTTTGTGCCGTCATTTATTGATCCGAATATTTGTACAGAGTCTTTTAAGCTAACCTTAGCGTGTGAAACTCGTTTTATTGTTGAATTTGGCGTTTATTTTTTGACTCTTATCGATTAACTCCAATTTAGCCTAAATGGATGATTAATTAAACGTTGTAGTTTACTTTTTGAGTTTGTAAAATTCCACCCGAACCGCCAAATCGTTTCTCTTGTATAGTTTAACGACAGCTTTTCTAAAGACATTTTATTGGGTGGCCGCAAGTTTCCGTGAAAAGGAAATTTAAAAAGAAAGTTTATTATAGCACCAAAAGAGTTTCATATCGAAGCTTCATTTCATGGAGAAGTGGCTGCTCCACTCCAGCGTTTGAGATTGAAAACCACGGCTTATCGAAATAAATTGTTGACGATTTAAATTAAAATCAATTTTGAACTTTGTCAAGTGTGTTAAGCGCGCGAAGCTGTTTTATTGGTTTTTACGTGGACTGGAAATAATTTTTCCGGTACAAGTGTATTTCAAAAACTGCGGGTTGCGGAAACATAAAGTTTGATTGATGGTCGACGCCATTCTTGTTTGAGGATTTTTATTTCATTAATTATCACAAAAATTGCAACTGCCAAAAAATGTGATTTGCCTATAGGTACAAAGAACAAGGGAGTAATAAAGCTATAAGCTTAAGCTAGTAATTCCACCTTCCAATGTAATAGAGCCAAAGTAAGCAAGATCTAATTGGAGGTTCCATCGTGAATGTCGTTTTTCAACCTAGAGGTCTTACGACATCGCCCCATCCAATCCCCGTGGCTTGAAATTGAACCACTAGGTCAAGGCCAGGGATGGCTCCCCTATGGCACTTGTGTTCTGGTTTCGAATAGCGTAGAGGAAATTCTAAAATCGTATAGCATTATGGAGATTTTTCAATTTTAATATTTTGATAACAACCTCTTTTCAAAGGCCTTATTGGATAGAAGTCTAATTCGTACTTCGAACTATAATCCACACTACGAGCTCCAGTTTGAGTCAACAGTTTTCATTCGTAAACAAAATGGTGGTCTTCTATAGCTTTCCAAAAGGTTTTTCTCATTGAAAGCGCTATAAAAGTCGATTTCATGATTATCCGCTTATTTATGGGTCGAATATTCTTGTTTGGAAGTCATTAGATTCATAACAAACAGAAAAATAGCATCTAAACAATTGAATTATTTTTTTATTTTGAAATAATACACAATTTTCTTTTCAGAAAAAAATATAAAGTTGGGTTTTGGTTTTATTCACGAAGTTCTATACCTTTTACTACGATCACTACTACTACCTTCAATAATGAATGAACTAAATACAAAAGTAATAACTGGAACAACAATTCAAAGCGTGTTATATATAGTTAACTCATTTTTTAGCCATTACCACGCTATTACACTACTTGTATCGAATTACCAATAGTAGCTATTTGTAGGAAATTAAATGGAAAACTAAAGTGAAACATTAAAAAAATATATGTATTTATAAAAACATCTATAATGGGGCCCATAAGTGGGAGAAAAGTGTAGAAATAAACTCGCGACTCGCAACGGTACCTATTGACTTTAAAATTACGTCAAGAAGCGGGGTCGCTTTTTCAAAAACCAATTTTGGGTGTACAGAGGGTGTTTCGACTCGACCTAGACAAAACCATATGGCTTGTAGCTTTTTGAAAGACAAATTCTTTTCTATTTTTACGTTTTCCAATTGAAAGTCTCGTTTCCGAAATATGCCCGATTTTAAGTTTTTTGTTTTGTCGCAATTGCTCTTCTGTTTTTGAATCTGAAAACTTGAAAATAAAAAATAAATTATTTTTCAAATAGCTTTGTCTAAGTCGAGTCGAAACATCCTGTATACGTTAAACGATGCCAGTACAGTAAAAATAATAAATTATTCGTTCTCTCAAAAATAAACTTTTTATGGAACAAAATCGTTTTCTGGACAGTAGACTGAAATGGTCTTCAGTACGTAATTTACTAAACGCTTTTAAAATAAAATTTCAAAACGCCTCTTACAGTAACGAACATTAACCTAATTTTAAATATAAGAGTCAGTAAATCGACAATAATGCGAAAAATTGTGTAAAATAAATAAAAATTCAGTTTTGAATTTCTTGTTTGCTGCGATCTTTAGAGAATTGGAGAACAATAAAATTACATTATTTGTGTTTGCTTCGGTAGCTTTTAGTCTGGCTTGGCGCCTAGTGTCTTTGTGCAAAAAATTTTTCATCCGTCCTTTTTTAAGACTTGGAACACAAATAAAATCCACGCCGATGTCGATTTTATCAAAAAACATTTTTTATTTGTTTTTCGATAAAATTTTCGTGGGTTACACGCGAGTTTAATTTGTCAGAATGCTTTTAAATGGCAAGGAAATAAGTAATTGAAGTTTTAGAGGATTTTCATTGTTGTGTATTTATTGAAGTAATTGCTTTATATAACGCGTGCTTTAAATTTAAATTAGTGCACAATATAAATGTGCGCTACTAACATACTACATAATTATTATTTAATCTAATGCAGGGTGAACCAAAAGCTTGAGATGAAAACTCTCCGAGGCCCGAATTAATTTAAATTTTGAGTATTTAATAAAGCCAAACGAATATGAATTCTTAACAATCTCTCTCTACTGGCTTCAACCTAACCTCACTTAATTTTTTTTAAACGGGCACCTGAAATAAACATTTCTGTCGTTCATTAATGATTGCTGTCATGTTGCATTTTTATCAGAAGTGCTCTTTTAAAAATACGCTGCCAAGAAGTATTAGAGTAGCATTTTCAAAAAATTCAAATTTCCACCGAAACTTTATTGGTTGTTTCTTGCTTAAAACTGTTCTCTAAAGCCTCTTGGATATATACCATTGAGTAATAAGATCACTACAATAACAACACTACGCAGTGGTATTAAATACTCAATGGATATACACATTTCATAAACCGGGTTTAGGAGTTCTAACGGTGAAAATGAAGGTATCGATAAATTATATTATCCTCGAAAATCCGGGTCGAGGAAAGTCCGGTATGAGGATTATAGGTTAAGGGGTTAACAAACGGCTAAAATTCGAAATATGAATTTTATTGTCCACTTTTGGCCAACCCTTAGGTTATAGGTATGAATTGAAATACAAATTACATTTCTCGCGTCTCGAATGTTCACTTCAAAATTCAATTGGGTTTGTTATAAAATATTCTACAATCGTACTTCGATCCTGGCGTTTAATTAATTAAAGTATAGTTTACCAGAGGGAGTAAAGCCACACTCGAGTTATTATAAGAACAAATTAAAAATTAACGTTAATTCGTAACAAATTAATATTTGAAATGAAATCTCTTAATCAACAAGTTTTCTACACCGACGATTTTCCACTTGCAATTTTTATTTGTAATGCGTTTTTTCTGTCCATCGAATTATCCCTATCAATAATTCACAGCTGGTCCTGAGTGGATCAAGTTTGGCCACAACACGTACTTCAACCCTCGCTTCAACCATACACGAGAACCGTATTTTTACCGTGTTCTTGCCGAAATGAGAGAAATATATATATTTTTTTTATTGAAACTTGTCAGTTTGGACCAAATTCTAGGGCGGCGTCCGGCGATGTTTGTTTTTAAGTTTAGAAATGCTCATCTTAAAATAATGTATTTCTATTTATCACTTTTATTTTTATATTTCGTCCAAAGGGCTTTTTTTCTATTTGTATAACATGTACCTATCATAGTATCACATCTCGAGAGGTTACTACTATGGATCGATGTAAATATGTATGCTTCGTTTTGTTGCTTTTTAAATAAAATTGGAAAAATAGAGTACCTAATTTAAATGCGTGCTGAAAAGTCGCAGTTTTCTAGTCGCACATGTTCCCGTCTTCTTTTTAATTACTATTACAGTATTTAAAATTATTGCTCTATTTTTTTCAATTTCGGTCGACATAATACATTTGTTTGAAATTATATCATCGTCCAATGCTTTAATTTTCATAATTAAAATGCGTACTTCGTACGCCTCTCGAGATAAATAACTCCCCTCTTCCACCCATTCATATTTTTACTCTGATATTTGTACTGTAAGGCCGCGTTTTCACGTGTGAGAAATGCCAGACAGACTGTCAGGTCAGTTAGAAACTAGTTTAATGTAAACTGGGTTGATCTAAGTGCGAGCAAACTAGGAAGTCTTGTAGAAGTCGCTTGCGATACTGTAAATGTCTTTGTACGCGATTTCTGTTACATTAAGCTAGTTTGTATCTGACAGTCTGCGAGACACTGCAGAATTTTTTTCGTATGTCTAGACGAGGCCGGCCTCGTTATACTGTAAGCAAGAGTGTAAACAGTATTGCAAGCGACTTCTGCAAAAGATTTCTCACAATTTTCTCGCACTTATAGTTGTATTTAGATCACGATAGTTTCTATCTGACAGTCGGTCTGTAGCTTCTCTGTAGCTTCTCGCAGCTTTTCGCAACTTCTCGCAGCTTCTCGCTGCAACTTCTCGTCTTAACTTCTCGTTGCAACTACTACTACTACTACTACTACTACTCGCAACTCATCGCTACAACTTCTTGCAGCAACTACTCGCAGCTTTTCGCTGCAACTTCTTGCAGCAACTACTCGCAGCTTTTCACTGCACTTCTCGTAGCTCCTCGCTGCAACTTTTCGCAGCTCTTCACTGCAACTTCTCGAAGCTTCTCGTCTCAACTTCTCCCTGCAACTACTCGCAGCTTATCGCTGGAACTTCTTGCGGCAACTACTCGCAGCTTTTCTCTGCACTTTTCGTAGCTCCTCGCTGGAACTTTTCGGAGCTCTTCGCTGCAACTTCTCGAAGCTTCTCGTCTCAACTTCTCCCTGCAACTTCTCGCAGCTTTTTGATGCACTTCTAGCAGCTCCTCGCTGCAACTTCTCGTCTCTACTTCTCGCAGCTTCTCGCTGCAACTTCCCCCTGAGACTTCTCGACTCAACTTCTCGCTGCTACTTCTCGTCTCAACTTCTCGCTGCTACTTCTCGTCTCAACTTCTCGCTGCAACTTCTGGCAGCTACTCGCTGCAAATACTCGCAGCATCTCGCTGCAACTTCTTGCAGCTTTTCGCTGCACTTCTGGTAACTTCTCGCAGCTCCTCGCTGGACTTCTCGCAGAAGTTGTTTTGTATGTTACACTGTAAGCAAGAGTGTAAACAGTATTTCAAGCGACTTCTGCAAGGTTTCCTCGAGTTTCCTGCATGCACTTACAGTCCAGTTTGCATAAAGCTTCTATCTGAGAGTCTTATCTGAAATTTCTCGCGGAAGTTTTCTTGTACGTGAAAACGCGGCCTTACTCTGCAAATATCTTATTGCAGACCAAACCAAGGGGTACTTCGATATTCGATTGTAAAGCATTGATAGCATTGATGAAGTCAACTACATAGATCATCGGCACGATTAGTTCATTTTACCGCAGTTCTTATCTTTCGAACACCGTTGAGGTCGGTCAAAAACAGTTTCTCTGAAACTCCGATTCGCACGGTAGAAATAACAAAAGTTTTCCAATATGAGAAATAAACGTTTTTTTTGGTGGCGTAATTGGGAGTGGCTCAAGTCATAGTGTAGTAATGTAGTAATATCAATATCCTCATCCCAACTGTTTGTTTTTACAGAGTACAACGAAATGTATATGCTCGAAGTGCTGTGAGCTCCATTTAGAGTTGGAGGGTATTTAATAGTCGAACGAAAATGAATCTCAATCTCGACGAACTCGACCAACAATTTCTAATAAAATTTCGGGTTGATGATTAAACACAAAGTAAAATTTCTCAAAGACAGCAGCATAGCACGTTTTAGACGCACCCAAAAAGTGTATAACTGAAATATTTCTGAGTTTTCTCATTTGAAGTTTCTTTTTATAACTTACAAACTTTTCCAGTTCATGTCCCTACTGTTTTTCATTATATATTTTAGACAATTTCTTACCCTGATTCGGATTACTATTGCGTAGGACTTGCCTCGAAAGAATTTTTTAATAGAAAGTCCCTTTTTTTTTAATTTGTTTTTATTCAACTTCGTGCATCGGTTTCAATTATTCAATTAATTTGTGAATTATCGTGGTTTGTTACTATTTAAAATGCACATGCATAGTAACAGCCTAACCGTCATTCGATTAAAATTTATTTAAAACACAAATAGAGAAATAATAAAATTTGTTTAAACGTGATAATTTAATGCACTGAAAGTGTATTGTAATGAGGTGATAAATTCGTGGCGTCAGTTATTAACAATAGCGTTTATCACCTTTAAGACTTCCAACATCGAGTTTGTTCGCAATTCTGATTTATTTGTAGAATGTAACATTAGTAAACATACACATATATTTAATCGTCCTCCTTTTAACAACTAAATATTCTAAGCCGACTATACAAGCTCGAGTTGGTAGGTAGTTGCACGAGTGCAAAATGTTTCGTCGGTTTTGTAAATAATGAATTCGAATTAATTACTACTGGGATATAATATGCAAACTGGATTTACGTTGTGTACGAAGTACGGGCCTCACAAAATATTATGACCCGTATTATAGTAGAACGATTGCTCTATTAATTGTAGTAAATATATGACCGTAAATTTCAGATTCAAGTTGCTAATATTCTATTACTGTCCAGCATACGTCCAGCATAATTTTCTTGGTTGGGACTATTAAGAGCATGAAACAGTTTTTCGTTACATGAAATGAACAAACTATTTGTTCAGATGATGCAATACAAAGCAGATTCTTATCCATGATCTGGACATCATAATCCTTTTAATTAGGGCTACCGCACACGACAGATAGTCGGTAAGCGACAAGATTGTCGGTTAGAATGCTCTGTAGAGATTCTTATGTAGCACCGCACACAAGCGCCAGAAATGACGGGCCTAACATAAAAGATGTAACGTGTTCCTTAAATTCACAAATTTACTAAAAGAGCACGGCTTATCGATTACTAAAGATGGGAGACAAAGTTGTTTACTCCTTGGGTTGCTCGAGTTCTGAACAGTGAACAAAAATATAAAATATAACCGACTTGTGTTAATAACGAACAATTTACGAAGAGAAGCGTGTAAAATTCAATATGTAAATGCGGAGTATAAATTTTTCTTACTTCATCCTAAAAGATCGAGTTAGTTGAATGTAATTAATTTGCATTAGTTCAGTTCGGTCTTTTGGTTTTCCAGTGTTTTCTTCGTCAATTTCAATGAATTATGAAATGATTTATTGATGACTATACACTATACTGAGCGCTCTAAAAGTAATTAGTCGTAAAGAAAGGCCGTGGAATTATGTTTTTTTAAATAGTTTCGTTGTGGTGGATTACGCCATTATGCCTTCCAGTATCGCGCTTAATAATTGCGCAACGGTGCTCCAAAAAGTTGAGAGAGCGAAATTTTTCGACAAATATTGTTGCTAGAATTTACCCCGTATACTTACTATTATTACTATTATTATTAACTATTAAAAATTTATTTGAATAATATATGAATAATTGAATATTTATTGAGTAATGGGTGGATACTAAAAATTTTGATTGGCAAATTTTGCTGAATTTATCGATATCGAAAGTACCTACAAGTACATGCAATAAATATTTTACTACTTTGCTTCTCTCTTTAAAGCCGTATAAGTATACTATACACACCGGTATTTAGATTTTAAATAACAATCCTCGTTGGATATTTGAATTAGATTTAAAATAATTAATGTTTGAAGTTAAACTTTTAACATCATTATATAACGAGCTTTTGTCCCAATGCAGAATACAGTTGTGCCTTTTACAGTATAAAACCATCAAAATCTCAACAATAGCTAGTGTGGAGATGCAGATATTACACGAATTGTATGTTGATTAATGGCCTCCTTTGTTGAAGCCTTTCTGGAGATTTTTAGTGTCTAATGTACTGATGCACGAGCGTTTATTTACACAAAATATGGCACTTTTATCGCCTAGATGGTTTTCAATTTGTATCATCAGCCATAAAAATCATTTATGTGAGGTGTATCAATTTAAATTCAATTGGTTAAAAAGATGTAGTAGTCGTTTCCAATACATTGGCTCTAAAATAGGCTTCGGTTTCACCGTGGATAGCAATTTTACGACTCCTGCCGCACCAAAAAAAACGTCGTTTAAACTGCAATACGGAGCTGTATTGATTTATTCTTAGCCTTGCTATAGAAACAACAACGGCGTGGAAATCAAAATATTTTATTGTTTCAATTAGGGATGGGACAGTTGAAAATTCTATACCTCTAAACAGGGTCAGTTTCGAGCATTCGAAACTTTGGGCTAAAAGCAACTATTCTGCTAACACCTGTCTGCTAGTTTTGTTAATCAGCAATCATTGATTGTTGATTCGTAGTTCAGCTTTGCGATTATATTCTATATCTAGAAAGACGCATGGCACAATATATGACCGCCTTTAACGTTGTATGGGCTGGCAGGTCTGATTGGCTTTGGTTCTGCTTATAGTCTCGAAGTTTTCGAATTTCGAGAAGTTTCAAGACCATTTTAAGGATTTGAGTTTCGAGTACCCAAAATTTTGGTTTCGTTTATTTGATTACTTATCAATTATTACAACAGTTCCCAAAACTCGCGTAGAGCCCTGAGAGGGAATCAGAGAGCCAGATCTGATCAGTTAATTCAAGTTTTTGATTATTTCGAACGGTATATCGCTGCTTTCATTGAAATTAGCCCAACGAGCCCCATAACTCGCTTCGGATCCACATTTGAGCATTTGTGATCTGGAGACACATCATTTCGCAGAAGAACAGTTATTATAACAGTCCCCAAAATTCGCGTAGAGCTTTTTGAAAAATTGTTTCTTGTTGCTCAGAAAATCGTAAAATTTCGAAATTTCCACAGCTGTCACAGCCTCTCCTACCTATTAGTAGTTTGAAGGACCAGTCTCACATCCTTTTTCTGGGAAACATGGAACTACCAGAGAAAACTTTGATAGATATTCTGAGAGAGAGCCAGATCTGATCAGTAAAGGGGAATGTTTGGTTAATTCGAACCGTATATCGCCCCTTTCATTTTTTGAATAATCGGAACAATGTACATCTTACTTGACAACGATTTCATAATCAGAAAGATTTTTGGATACGAAACTTTCTTAGACATTGAAGAACCAGTGGCACAAGCCCAAGCCTCGTGGCGTCAGCCTCTTTGGTAACATATCGGTTTAAGAAATTAGCACAACGAGCTCCCTAGCTCGCTTCTGATCCACATTTGACCATTTGTGATTTGATGGGGACATTTTTGCAGAAGAGGATTTTTTCATATCCATATCCAGATGAACTATATTGATGAAAGCGTTCCCACGAAGTCTTCAAAGTTTCGGGTACCCATTTCACCCAATTTGGCGGTTTGATAGTACCATGTCGTGAAGTGCATCGGTATTTTCGCGGATTGGCACCAGAAATGCGTCTTCCAGATCTCTCATCCTCTTCAACAGTAGCATATAGACATCTAATAAACACAGCTTCGCATATTAAATATAGGGACTTACCACAAGAATTGTTCGTTTATTGACATGATAACCTTTCCGCTCATGGGCTTCCTTGAGCCGGCTGTTACCTCAGCTTCAAAGTTGAAACTTTAACTTTTTATCCTCAAATAGGAAATTTCAATTACGAAGCAGCACGTATTTTTTGAAACTGTTATATTTGACGTGGGAATTCCTCTCGTTCAAATTACTTACTGGTAATGAAGTTGGAAAATTCTCCACGGATGTTCGGTCCTCTGGAGGCACTGTTAAATCTTTATTAGCTGTCGGCAGATCATCTCTTCTAAATGACGCCGCCTTGTTAAAATTATATAAATGTCAACTTTGGGTCCCCCCTCCCGCAAATTTATTATATTTTCTCGTTTTATCTGCTCAATTCGTAAGTAACTCGCACAATTTAATTATTAATTTTGCGATAAGATAATAATTTTAGAATATTTAATTAGTTTTTAGCGAGTTACGTAATTGTTGCTTTTAAGATTAAACATTTTTCGCGAAGCGGTATCAATCGGAACCAAAAACTTTAAGTCCGTCGCGATTTCTCATTTTCTTTTTTCGTTTTGTATTATTCCCGGATATTCCTCGTTTCTTTTTGCATGGGAAACTACCGATACCATCGTACGTTTTAAATTGCATTTCAGCATTGATACGGATTGTGCAACATTTCGTGATGAGCTAATGTGAACTCTACACAAATTTTTTATACAATCGGATTTGTTTATTTAAGTATGTGATGTGCCTTACGGATGTTTACAGTTAAAATTTTGATGTAATTTGTTACATTTTTAAAAATTTCGTAAACGAAGTTTAAAGATGAAGAGAGGAAATTGCGAAAATTTCAATTCGATAATTGGATTTTGCTTACGTTCGAGTAGAAATTAAATTTTGCGCAAGTTTCGCTAAATACGAGATGTTCGTTGTGATCTGGAAAAATTGTTTTTAAGTCGTTAAATAAATTTATTGGATTTTGGCTAAGAAACGACACGCTGTCTGCTCGTTATGGAAAAGTTTTTGGCGTTTTCGAGATGTTTCGATGCAATTAGAATTTTCTATTTGGAAAAATGCGTGAGATATGACGTAATGGTTGGAAATAATCAGTTTTAACGAAATGGGTTAGTAAAAGCCCATGAACTCAACCTAGGATCACGACTAAAGGCTTGTGTCTGGCGTCCCCCTCCGTCGCGGCGTCGTCCGCAGTATGACGTCAGGGCTCAATACGATCCGCGGCAGCGCAGGCCGCCGGTACCAGTGGGTCCGCGCCCGTCATCTAGTTGTGAGTGCGCCCCGTGTGTGTCCAACTACATGAAGTTGCTCTACATTTAACACAACCCCAGGAACTTAATACTCGAGAATCATGGGGGAGGTATGTTACGATTCCGCTGCTAATAACCGGCGTCCAAATGGACGCCCGAGTACTAGAATCGCTTGCGGTTTAGTGATCTGATGATAGTGCCCGGTTTTCCGCTCTAGATTAGTAGGATATCATATAAGTAGTCGAAATAATCGAAAATAGTAAAATGTTGGTGTAGAATTAGGTGAAAATTTTTTAAACTGACACATCTTAGTGCTTGTGGAAACTTCGATCGAAGTTCTCGATGACCTACTTCGGTAGTTATGTTAAGGAACCGTTCAAGGATCAATTTGGATTTAATCGTTAACACTCTTATCTGAATGTGTACTTAAAAGTGTGCTATTTGCGCTGCAATTTAACTTTCGATTATCTATTCTAATCGACGTATCTTCAGTCGAATTTCGTATAAAAAATACCGATTTTAAATTTGTCCTTCGAATCGTCCACTTTACTACTCTGAAAACTTAAAACCTTCAAATTACGATTTTATTAAATTGGTTTAAAGTTTGTTTTTAGTTGAATGTGTAAGATAAAATTAAATTTGGCATTCGAGAGCGCACGTACGTGTTTTTGGCTTCATTGGCCGGAAAAAAGCGCGATATTGCATTCACAAAACATCGCCGCTCTTTCATTTTTTCGACAAAATTAGAAAAAGTATATTTTTCCAAACGATGGATTTGAATCGACGGAACGTAAAAAAAATTGTGTCAAGGTTTTAAAACCGTGGCACCTTTTTTTTTTTCCAAGTGTACTTGATTAATTAGGAGCGTATTTTTGTATCAAAATATTATGAGTAATAAGGCCCAAAAAATACCTTTTAAAAAAGTGGGTGTAATTTTGGTTATCGATAAAATTTTAACTTGTGTCAATAATTTTTGTATCTGTTCGTGACGTCAATACTCGATATTTCCACAAATAGGACGTTAATCTTCTCTTAGGACTGATTATACAGGACGGTTCGTCGAAATTGACCGTCGTTTCAAATTGTGGTGTAATCTGCAATTACCGCGGGATCGTTTCCCCACTCTCTGACGTAATCGTCTTTTTAATTTAAATTAAATCTTTCTCCAACTTTGATTAGTTTAAGTTGGTAGTCTGTTGGGTGTAGTTTCTCGATTTTCGGTTTCGATTTTTGGATTTACGCGAAAATCTCTTCAAATTAATGGTGAATTCGAAGGTACGTGCATAATTTTTTGCGGCAATTGCAAATTTCAATTTTGAAAAGATGGCTCCTCGCACATAAGTGCAAACAAACCACAAAGCCACAGGCGAATTTTTTGCCGAAACTCTGTGTCGCTTAATTTTGCAATCGGCAATCAGCGCACATTTGATTAGCGCTCAAAAAGTGTTAATGGGCGTGATTACTTCGTATTTTTGCTAAATTTGCGAAAAACGTCCACTTTCAAAAATCCTGACCTACCCCAAAGCTTCTAACTATTTTTTTTTAATTGGACACTTTCAAGATGGTCTAACAGACGGTTCTTTTTAATCTACTGTCGCATGTCTCCCAAATTAAAACTTATATTTGTAATATCGCTACGTTTATTTTGAGTGACCTACTTGAAATATGCACTAACACTAACTTGATTTGCAATTCTAATCAAAATTTTCTTAAGCGCTTCAATTAATGTTTAAACCTGTTAGGGGTATCTACATTAAAAGGTCGTTATAAATTTTCTCTCAGGCATTTTCTCGACCTTTTTCCTCTCGTGAAATCGTTGGAAAATGCATTTACAGTGCGAAAATTCAGCTTTTTAATTAGGAAACGTAAAATTGGACGAATTCTAATCATTTCTGATGATTGTTTTCCCGGTCAGCCATTACCGTAGTCATGAAATGTGATAAAAAATTTCAATTGCATCTCAAATTGGATTTTAGCGAGATAAGCCATTCTTCCATCTTTATTGAGCGCCTATTACCCTTATTTTTATTAATTACTCTAACTTTAAGATCAAAATAATTTTGACAATTATTGGATTTTCTATTAGATGAAAAGTCTCGAGTAAGTATATTGTATTTAGTACAAAGATCTCGGATGGCTGGAAAGAAAAGAATTGCGCTAGTTTACGACAAGAAAACAAAATGGCGACAATATTAGAAATAAAAAGGTCGCTTTGGAGCTCTCGACTCTTGGCAGTAGCGGATCTAACACTGAGTGGGCTTCGGTGCAAAAAACAATCATTTTTAGAGACCCACTAAGGGCTGTGAATCGATGGGGCCTCAGGCTCCGCACCTAACTACCCGGTGATACGTCCGCTCCCGACTTTTGGGCTCAATCGGGCATTTGATGAAATTTATCGTGTATTTTAGCATTTGCGGCTTTTCTGAAAAAATTTCCTGGACCAAACTAAATATTTATTTTTGCAATTCCATGGCTATCTATCCCTAAATAATTTCTTTAACTGACACTTCGTTATTATTAGCCTCAAGCGTCAACTTTAATTTGAATTTTCCTACTTTTTACAATTCATGCTGTAATAGCCCCTAATGTTTTATTAACTAAATTAAATTTCATCGTACATGGTATTAAATTAGAACAATGCAATTAATTTATACACCTGCTATCAGAACACTTTTTTGATTAAAAGATCACTCGGAATTATCTTATCAAAATTTATTTAGTATTATTAGTGGAGCATTATAAACGCATACATGCGTCAAGTTTGTGGGATTTTGTTACTATTAGATGATAACATTTTGTTAATTAGGGAAATTTTGGATCGATCTTTTAAAAAGAAAATTCGTGCGTTTCCAATTTTAATTTCTTTTGGGAGGACACGGATTGTTCTCGTTACTTCTTATAAATATTAATGAAGTTTGCAAGAAAGTCTTTTTAAAATGGGCTCGCAATTAATGTTTTTAGAGGACCTTCTCGTTATAAAAAGGGACGAAAAGGCTCTATTTGAGAATAACGCGTATATTTTAGCTTTGACTTCGTGTTTTCTTGTTTGAAGCACGGCCTATCTTCGCTGGTTTGCGTTTAAATTGATTGTAAAATCTTGGAGATACTTCTAGGTCGACGATTACAAGTGTGCTACTATCAAGATTGGTGAATTGCTTGCTTCAGTGTTAAATTGAAATTCTCCAAAAGGTCCGGATCTGAAATTTTCGTTCGTTAAACGGGTTAATTCAAATTCCTCTCCACCGGGCCCGCAGTTGAGTTTTGCTGCACTAAAAATATCTAGGCAGACTGCAAGACTTGTTTCTTAAAACTCTCCTCAGTTTGAGGACGCTTGTTCGAGTTTACTTTTAAGCTCTTCGCTAAATCCCATTTGTCGTCAGTCGATAAATTGGCAAGATGGTATACTTTATGGGTATGGGTACTTTCCAAACAATATTTAGAATTATACTCGAGAAATTAGTCTCATTTACGGCCGAAATCAAACGCTCGTATACAAATCCTCATAAACTCACGTTATAGCAAGACGTCGTTGATTATTGATTACAACCATCTTGGCTTCTGTTTTTGCTTCTGGGGTTTCTACAAAAGTTATTCGAAAGCACGAAAGATATGCATTTATTTTTTAATCGTGGCAGGAATTTATGGCCGAGATGGTTTTTATGTGTTTGTTCAAAAATTTATCATTTCATTTTACTCGCTTTTATTAAACATCGTTTTGCTGTTACGGGCGCTTTTCATCGATCTGCATCATGTGAGATGAACAAAATTTAATAATACAGAACGCCTTTCTACAATAAAAAGTAACACCACAACCAACAATTTTTTTTCAAGAAACAGGAATTAAATTAATGACTTGCTTTTTTAAATTATTTAAATTAAAAGAATAAGTTTGTATTCACATGGGGGGGGGGGGTGTATTGATAATTTCATACAGATAGATTAAAGCACCTACGTACAAGGTGGGCAAAATTGTATGTTCTTATGAAGAAATCTATAACTAGAAGAGATATTTATGGAAAAATGGATGGCGCAACCTCGTTCTCTTTTTTTGAGAGTAACTCAGTGGCGAAAACGAATTAGCGATCTTGTTTTGTTTTGGACCTATAAGCAAAAGTTCGATTTTTCAATTTTTCGCTAAATGTCGAGATCGCGAATCTTGTTTTCGTCATTGAGCTCCTCTAAAGAAACACGAGAACGCACCATCTATTTTTCCATATCTCTTCTTCTCTCATCGAATTTTGGCCACCATGTACGTACTTTTCTAACTATTGCGCTTTACTGAAAAACTGTGCAGAAAACTGCACATCAGAGAACCAAACTAAGAATGAATTAGTTGTGGCAATTTACTTTAATGTATTTCAAATAAGACCACGTTTGATTAAGGATAGAGATTAACGATTTTGGCATGGCCTACTTATTAAAAGAGTATTAATAAGCAAAAGAAAATCTTATTATGTTTTCTAAAATTAACTAAATGTTGACGTGTCTGGCACCACTTTTTAAACTTCGACCGTTATTGAATTTTTTGAGTCTGGCCCTTAATTGCATGTTGTACTACTTCGTGCGTGTGGCATGTTTATTGTAAAATTTATTTGTTCGCAGCTATTAGCTCTTACAGCAAACATTGCACTTCTTACTTAATCTAAGAAGTAGAATCAAACCTTCTTCAATTCTGCGTAGTGGCAAGGAACAAATAGATTTTACAATGACTCCCTCCCAGGCTAGTAATTTTGATGGGTTTTGATCATTTCATCCCATTTTATTTTTGGCATGTAGAATGTTTTTTTAGTAGAGGTTTTGCTCGATGTTGTTACAGTTTGGACGTTCAGACTCTTATCGTGTGGCTACAATTCCTACCACCTATGATGACAACAAAACTGCGGACGGTAGAGCGAAGGTATTTTAAATCAACTTTGTGTACCTCACGGGTCGCAGGTTGTGGCACAAATATTTATTTCTTGCACACTCTTCTACCTATAAAGTGGTGATTTGGGAAATTCTCTCTTTAACTAACATTTTTCTGTAAATACTAAATACGACCTATTTTTTCTGTATTTTCATCTTTTTTCTCCTGTGTATGTTGCGAATTTAACATTAAGTTGTTTAACCGCAATTTCCTTTGTGGTTTTAATTTGCTTCCCGTTTGCAAATAATTCAACTATGGTGCCTTGTTAATTAAATTTTGTACATAGTATTAACTCTGTTCTCGTTAACAAGTGCTCGGAAAAGTGAAAAGTTTAAAAGCCGCTTTTTAAAATTTTCCTCTCAATATGAGTTGAAATATGCTCAAATCCCCTTTTGATTAATAATTGTGGGATTATTTTCTAAAGGCAAATTCGTATGTGTAACTAAGGCATTATACCTTCCGCTTCCGTAATTGCATCACTTAACTTCAGCGAAATGGCGTATCTTTTGTCTTTCAAAGGTTTTCGTTGTTAAGTGACGAACTTTGTATTTTAATCTTGAGTCAATTACTTCAATTGAGGTAAGTAATAAGGAGCATTTTGCACGTTACATTGGTTACATGGTTGCCTATTTTTACCTTCTCTATTTAGTGACGTGTGGAAAAATTACTTATTCATGTAAAAACCGTTACGAATAACAACTTTCAAAGCTATAAAAGTGCTGAAATATTGGATTTTCTCTACTGACCTCTGAACTTTTCTTTCAGCGCTATTTTTAATTTATGTACATAGTGAGCGAAGTATTTTTATTATCAAATCGATAACTAACACTAACAAGTCGTGTAAGTACACTCGAAGTGTATTACAATATTAATATTCATTTATATACAGTGTGTCCGACGAGCGTATAAACCGATTTTCATTAATTGTCGCTTTTTCATCATTTTCTTGTGTCTTTCGTCATATTGGTAGCACTAATGACTCGATTTTTTAGTATTAACCTTTGTATACAGTGTGTTTCACTCAGCTTGTAAAATCTCACTTGCGTAATTTTCTGCTCCCACATTATTTATCAATATAAATCAATTAGATATGAAAATTATCTCAGAAATAGTCCTACTCGTGGAACTGTGCAATTTTCATGTCAAAAGACTTGAATTTTGTATTCAGCTAAGGAATTTGCTTATTATTGGCCTAAGTTCCATGTCAATTGACATTTTCGTATCTGATTCTGAATTTTATGCCTTAAAACTTACTTCAAAGTCTTTTTTTAATAATTAGAGATGTAGGCAATTACAAAAGTATGATTTTACATGCTACATTAGCACAAAATAATTCTGGAACGCAAGAACCAAAAGAAAACTATTTGTCAATTATTGTAAAGCTGCTTAAAGGTGCGATTTCGTTGTGACGTCCAGCGGTCGCAGCCGGACGAGGCGTCCAGCAGTCGCGGCCGGACGAGGCGTCCAGCAGTCAAGGCCGGACGCGACTTCCAGCAGTCGAGCACACGGTCGAGCATTGCTTCTCTCTTCACTTACACAGTGCTTCACAGTGCTCGACTGCTGGACGTCGCGTCCGGTCGCGACCGCTGGACGTCTGGTCCGGCCGCGACCGCTGGACGTCGTAACGAAATTACACCTTTAGGGATACCCTCGAATCCCTGTGATTTTTGAAATACATTTTGGTATTCATTTTATTTAATTGATACATCTCGAACACATTGTTTTTAACAACATTTTACATTTTAACAAATTTAGGTGGAAAATTGTAAGTTTCTGAAGAAAATTAGGAGGGAATGTGGAAGTAAATATTTCTTCCATCGTTTTTACAGAAAAAATAAGACAGTAGTATCAGTTATCAGTTAGCTATGAAGTAATTAATGTGATTGGTTTAATTAATAAAAATGGGAAATTCTAGCCGATAAGGCAGTACAACCGTGGCGAAAAAATGTTATTAAATACAGATTTTGCATGTCTTAGGGTCCAATTCAAGAATCAAATTCAACTCA
This sequence comes from Malthinus flaveolus, assembly GCA_950108345.1. Classification (NCBI taxonomy): domain Eukaryota; kingdom Metazoa; phylum Arthropoda; class Insecta; order Coleoptera; family Cantharidae; genus Malthinus; species Malthinus flaveolus. Next base: position 72,906,541 of record OX467285.1, read on the forward strand.
TGTTTGACTTCAGTTTTTGCTAACTTCGCACAAGCCCAAATTCGGTACCGAATATTTTAAAATAACGAATTCGTGAAAACAGGCGGAGTTGCTTCCATTTTTTAATTTGGCCCTTACTCTACATTTTCGCATGAACAAGCTCCCACGTAATAACCCTCTTTTTAATTATAATTACAATAGAATTCGCTTGTTTTTTTACTCAAATTAGTTCCTAAAATATAGTTATTCCAAATAAGCATTACACAAACAAATTGCAATTATAATTAATTTGAAATAACGTAAGGGTTGGGTTTGATGAAAATTGTTTTGTGTGTTGCATTTAAATGATCAAAATATTTAAATTAGCAGTCAACATGAGAAACTCATGAAAAACTGTTTTGTATTCAAACCTCGTAACGTAATAACTTTCAATTATACGAAAATTAATCCTTTTTTTCTTCCAACAGTCACGTAGGAAAAATCAAAGAAAGCCAAGAAAGGCAGACGACTTAGATGACTTAAAACAAGAATTAGATATTGACTATCATAAAATTTCACCAGAAGAGTTGTACCAGCGCTTTCAAACTCATCCAGAAAATGTAAGCTCCGCTATTAAATTAACGCGCCATTTTTGTTCACGAATCGTTAATTTTAGGGCCTCAGTCACGCAAAAGCAAAAGAAAATTTGGAACGGGACGGACCCAACGCACTCACACCACCTAAAACAATTCCTGAATGGGTTAAATTTTGTAAAAATTTATTTGGAGGTTTTGCTCTGCTGTTATGGGTTGGCGCGATTTTATGTTTCATTGCATATTCCATCCAGGCTAGTAGTGTGGAGGAACCTGTCGATGATAACCTTTATCTTGGAATTGTCTTAGCAGCCGTTGTTATTGTTACAGGTAATTCCTCTAACAATTTTAACCAATAAGGGCACTAGCCAAATATTTTTTAAATTTCTAGGTATATTTTCGTATTATCAAGAAAGCAAGAGCTCCAAAATTATGGAGTCTTTCAAGAATATGGTACCTCAGTTTGCAACCGTTATAAGAGAAGGTGAAAAACTTACCCTTCGTGCAGAAGATTTGGTATTAGGTGATGTAGTGGAAGTGAAATTTGGTGATAGAATTCCTGCAGATATTCGTATTATCGAGTCGCGAGGTTGCAAAGTCGATAATTCGTCTTTAACCGGAGAATCAGAACCTCAAAGTCGCAGTGCAGAATTCACCCACGAAAATCCTTTGGAAACAAAGAACTTGGCATTTTTCTCGACTAATGCCGTCGAAGGTACCGCCAAAGGTGTTGTTATTAGTTGTGGAGACAATACTGTGATGGGTCGTATTGCTGGTCTAGCATCTGGTCTCGATACTGGAGAAACCCCTATTGCTAAGGAGATCCATCACTTCATTCATCTCATTACCGGTGTAGCTGTGTTTTTAGGTAATTTTGTGTAAATTTTTGTTAAAATTGCGAGTTGCTCTTTTTTCTAACTCGAACCTTGCAACTTTTCTTTATTAAATTTTTAACGCGCGTTTTTTTTTTTTTCAGGAGTAACATTCTTCGTAATTGCTCTCATTCTTAAGTATTTCTGGCTAGACGCAGTAATTTTCTTGATAGGAATTATAGTAGCAAACGTTCCAGAGGGTCTTTTGGCTACAGTAACAGTATGTTTAACTTTAACTGCCAAAAGAATGGCTTCCAAAAATTGTCTTGTCAAAAATTTGGAAGCCGTAGAAACGCTGGGTTCTACCAGCACTATCTGCTCAGATAAAACTGGTACGCTCACACAAAATCGTATGACTGTTGCCCATATGTGGTTCGATAATCAAATTATCGAAGCCGACACTACTGAAGATCAATCTGGTGTCCAATACGATCGTACTAGTCCCGGATTTAAAGCGCTCGCGCGTATTGCCACTTTGTGCAATCGTGCCGAATTTAAAGGCGGTCAAGATGGTATACCAATTTTGAAAAAGGAAGTCAGCGGCGATGCTTCAGAAGCCGCCCTATTGAAATGTATGGAATTAGCGTTAGGAGATATTATAGGTATTAGACGCAAAAATAAGAAAGCTTGCGAAATTCCATTCAATTCTACTAACAAGTATCAACTTTCGATCCACGAAAATGAAGATCCTAACGATCCAAGGCACGTTTTAGTGATGAAAGGTGCCCCCGAACGTATTCTCGAAAGATGCGCCACAATTTTCATCGGCGGAAAAGAAAAAGTTTTAGACGAAGAAATGAAGGAAGCTTTCAACAACGCTTATTTGGAATTAGGTGGTTTAGGAGAACGTGTGTTGGGCTTCTGCGATTTTATGTTGCCCACCGATAAATACCCGCTCGGATATAAATTTAACGCCGACGATCCTAACTTCCCTCTCGAAGGCTTACGTTTCGTCGGACTTATGTCCATGATAGATCCTCCTCGAGCCGCCGTACCCGACGCCGTTGCCAAGTGCAGAAGTGCCGGTATTAAAGTCATAATGGTCACCGGTGATCATCCAATCACTGCCAAAGCTATTGCCAAATCTGTGGGCATCATTTCTGAAGGAAACGAAACTGTCGAAGATATTGCGCAAAGATTGAATATTCCCGTATCTGAGGTGAATCCGCGTGAAGCTAAAGCCGCCGTCATTCATGGAAGCGACTTGAGAGACTTATCGTCTGATCAACTGGATGAAGTTTTGAGATATCACACCGAAATCGTATTTGCAAGAACTTCCCCTCAACAGAAGCTCATTATCGTGGAAGGTTGTCAACGTATGGGTGCCATTGTGGCTGTCACAGGTAACTATTCTTCCGTATTTGTTTATCTCTTAGGGGGCCTTTTTTAATTTTGCGATAATGTACATTTGGCTCGTGTTTATAGGTGATGGTGTGAACGATTCGCCGGCTTTGAAAAAGGCCGATATTGGCGTCGCTATGGGTATTGCCGGTTCTGATGTATCCAAGCAAGCTGCTGACATGATCTTGTTGGACGACAATTTCGCGTCTATCGTAACTGGGGTGGAAGAAGGACGTTTAATTTTTGACAATTTGAAAAAATCCATCGCTTATACCTTAACATCCAACATTCCAGAAATTTCGCCTTTCTTGGCCTTCATTTTATGCGACATTCCTTTGCCATTGGGAACGGTTACTATTCTCTGCATCGATCTTGGAACAGACATGGTAAGATTTTGTCCTCATTTAATGTTTACATATTAGAATTTCAGAAGTGACCTTTTAACCATACGATGCAATTTGAAAAAGTTTTGTTTAAATATTTTTGATTGTTCAAATAGAGTAGAGAATAACTGACTAGTTATGTGTAGGTTCCAGCAATTTCTCTTGCGTACGAAAAAGCTGAATCTGATATAATGAAACGACGCCCTCGAGATCCTTTTGGAGACAAATTAGTAAACGAAAGGTACAAAGTTTAAGGCAAACTCAAAAATAGCATGTAGACTTGAGGGTTTTACTTCTATTTTTGCACAGTAGGTTTCAGATAAATATTTTTTATATGCATTTCCTTTCACTCGTTGAAGTGCATAAAAGAAATTACTATATCGAGTAGAGCTATGATAAATATTGATTGTATTGCTAGAAATATATTATATTGATTAAGACTTGACCAAATAACGAAGGTACGTCCTTTCAAATCTAATTTTCAAAGTATTTTGCTTTATTTTTTGTACACGTACGCTTTCGACTAGAGAATTCATGTTACTTACTTACTTACCTATGCATTTAGTTCAGTTATAGCATTATGTAGTTCTATATTTTGTTTTAAACTTTCACTTCTAATGACGATAATATAAAAAAAGATGAGAGTAACAAGGAGTAGGTTACAAAATTAATCAAAATTTAGGGAATCCTTCGATTAGCATTGCACCGTCGTGTTACAACTTTTACTATAAAAATTATAAACTACAGGTACCAGCCATTTCCTTGGCTTATGAAGAAGCCGAATCTGATATTATGAAGCGACCACCTAGAAATCCTATGACAGACAAACTTGTCAATAGCAGGTTACAAAATTTTTTTTCAAATTTCGGTTTTGGTCTACTAATCGAGTAAATGAATACTAATCTAAAAAACAGTTTTGTCTAATTATGTTGCGAAATTGAATTGAGTTTGTCTAACATTTACATAATGTGTTTGCTCGCAATTAACAGTACTAACAAAAGCTTTGTGAGGAATCGATACTAATGTGCGAAAACAGCCAGTTTTTTTGTGAAATTTGTCTCTGCGATGTCAAACAAAAAATTTGATCAGCTTTAGTGGGATTGCGAAACAAATTGCGATTTGTTTCTCAAACATCCGAATTTGTTTTTAAATTACAAACCAAACAAATCGCAATTATGTTTTGTATGTGTTGGGTTTTTGTGCAATGACTTATTAGAGAAATTATTAGAACAAGGTCACACATATGTTGGGTGTAGTTGTTAATCTTAGTGAAATGACATTTTACACTGACACGATCCTTATCATCCTGTATCATAGCGAGACCGTAGTGCCCTTGCTTAGCACTGCCTGCCTGACTTAGTTTTTATTAGTTAAAAAGCCCGTACTCTGTTGTGGCGCAGAAATTTTTTTATTTCTGTGCTTTTAATAGCCGAATCAGTAGAGTGAGATGTGCTTATATTTAATTTGTACCGGGTCGTTTGTTTTTCATTAGCCAGCTCCTACATCTTCGATAATATTGCTCTGTTTGTGTGAATACATACTTTCACCTAAAAGAAAACTTTCAGAAGGGGAGCCACTTATTCCGATATTCGTGTAGAACACCAAAACAACGGCCTCAAGGCGGATGCAAAGACTTAACGATAATCTCTTCTCCGGTATACATTTACCGATTTCTCTTTTAAGCGCTAAAAACTAAATTTTCGTTAATTTACTTTACTCGGTTAGCTACTCCTCTACCGATGACGCCCAAAAAAGCAGAAATTGCCATCCGGGATGCTACCGTTTAGATCAATCAAAAACGATAATTTTCAAGTTATCACAAAATTACGAATACCAGCGTGAAAGTTATAGCTGATGAACGCTTTCCTAGAAAAAGTACAAGCTTAATTTGGCTATCACAAAAAATTCACTTAATTGAAAATGAAGATATTTAGGTAAACACGATTTAATTCCTCGTTAAATTCCTTTCAATAAGTTGCTTGCACGAATTCTTTGTAAGAAGTTATTAAAGTTCAAACTTCGTCAATTCACGGTTCATGAGGTTTTCTATTACTTACAACAGAGATGTTAAACTTGTAGTATGGCTTAGCCCTTTCTACTATGTAAATTAAACAGTATGGCAATTACTCTCAACAGTGATCTTCATCATGGTATTGTTTAATTGGACCTAGTCCCGAATGCCAAAGCCGACGACCTTGATTAGTTAGTGTTATAAATTTACACAATCGTATCAGTTCTTATGAATTTTATAGCCCTGTGAAAGAAATACATATACAGGGTGTTGCATTTGAAAAAGAAAATTGAGCGTTTTGTCAAAAAAATAAGTCACGAAGTATTATTATTTAACTTTTTCTTAAATCTCCAATATTACCGTAGATATAGGGCATTGCTACTGAAAAGCGAACCACCCCACCCTATAACATAATGAGACTTGTAAATATAAATTTCATTTTTAGTAGATTTTTTATTAGAAGCAGTTGCCGCTCCTTAGGTTTGACTCATGACCACCTCCATATATAGTTGTTCAAACGATTAATAGCCTTTTTATATAAAGGACATCCTATAGTTTCTGCATGCCGATAGAATTAGTTTTTGTTAACGAACAGTAATTTGTTAAAATACATTTTTGATAGTCAGTGAAGTAAGCACATCTCAATAAGGCATTAGTTAGTTATTGGAGCGAGTCAAGGAGCAGTGCCAGCATGTAAGTGTCTCCCTTCATGGTTTTGTCCCTCGTCCCATCATTTTTTGTTTTGATGTGTGTTTGTTTGGCCGCGCTCAGGTCCCCGCCATTTCCCTGGCATACGAGGAGGCAGAGTCAGATATCATGAAGCGACGTCCTAGAAATCCATTCACAGATAAACTTGTCAACGAAAGGTATGCCATGTCTTGTGTTTATCTTTTGTTGGTGGATCGGATGTATATTGTCGAGCGGCCACATCTTAGATGTGTCCGATCGTCTGCCGTGCGCGAACTTCTGCTCTCCCAAAATACCTGCATCACGCTTTTTTGTGTTTATCGATATTGCTTGTCCTACGTCAGATTTCCACGTGGGAAATACCTGTATTTCTTTTTAAGAGATATTTACAAATTTTAACTTTTTTCTACTTAATTCTATTCGAGTTTAGTTTTGATTAACTTATTTTTGTTGTCGAGAAAGTTATTTTTGCATTTTTGAGCTAAATAATTTGCGCATAAAGTTGAAATTTGGAGGTAAGTAGACATTGCGAGATTCACTTCACTATCATTCATAATTTGCACTCCCGCTTGACGAAACCTTTTATCCAACCATCCACACACTACTTCTCTATTAACAGGTTACTATTAATTGATGCATGTGTTTTTCACTACTACTAACCGAATGTCTTGGCGCGGCCACTGTATAGGTGCCTGCTATTTCTCTGGCTTATGAGGCGCCGGAGTCCGACATTATGAAACGCCAGCCGCGCGACCCCTATAGGGACAACCTGGTTAACCGCAGGTGGGTCACTGCAGTGGTGTCGTGACGGCTATCGCACCACACTACTAAATACCTCGGAATATCGGCATTAAGTATTATTTTCGCTTGTTGTACTTTTATTCACATTTTGTGTTTTACTTTCACTAAATGTCTTTATTTTGTGTTTATAAAGTTTTATCAAAATTCTTTGATTCATCCAAGTGTAGTTTGCGTGGTATATTTGAACGGGAAGAAAGTATCTGCATGTTTTTTTTATTCGGCTAAGAGTAATTGAACAAATCGTCTTCTAATACCTCATTTATACCACGCGACGAATGCAAAAACAAAATATGAGATAATATAGAGCATTTTTGTTGTTGAAAATTTTGCTAGATATTTTTTGAATCCATGTTGTACAGTATAATAATGAAAAAAATTTAACAATTTATGTTACACTCGAGTGACCGAGGTGTAGTTTGGTGTGATATTGTAGTGCACAGTAGCAGCACTAGCCACACTGCAGTTTCGTTAAAACCTTTTCTTGCAGCTCTATTATGTTGTCGCACAGGATATCTGCTGCCTGAAGCCTGGAAAATAGATTTTTTTGTTTTAATTTTTTTTAAATCGATATATTTTTGCATTTGATGCTTCAGAATAGCTGAAGTCGATAGAAAAGCGAAAAATCAGATGTCACTTATTGGCTAAAAATTCAAACTAATTAAGTTTTGCGCACTTAATGAACGCTCTCGTAATTTTTTTGAATTTTTTTTCAATAACCTTTTTTTGAGGTAACACTTTAATGCGATGGTAGTATTTTGAACAAGTTTTTAGAGTCTATTTTTACAAGTAGTTGTTTAGATACATATGTTTCTTTGGAAATTATATTCTTTTTCTTGTTGTACCTAGTATAGTGTACTCCTTATGCATTTTTTTACTGTTCTCAATAGTAGTTCATTTTTATTATCGATTCGACTTTCTTTATAATATACTTATTTCAAAGAACCATATGATGATTATTACTTATCCCGAATTATCCAAGGCCCCCCAGCAGAAGTAATCCGCTTTAAGTGTCTAAAAATTGATATAAATGTGTACCAATTTTGTGATTCGTTAATTAACCGCGCCAGATAAGTTGTGGTCTATCGACAAATTGATGCACATTATAACAAATAGGGTTTGTAAATTTAATGTTTAATGTATTGTATTAAATGTATTTTGCACGAGTTTATGTGCTCATAATAACAAAAGCATGAATGGAATGGTGGTTGTAAAGTGTTGTAAGTATGTGCAATTATTTTGAACTGAAATCGATTAAATTATGTACGGTTTATTTCGGTATTCCAATTGTAAAGTAAAATTTAAAAGCACTTTTCAGCTTGCATTAAATTCTACAGCTATGGTCTACAATTAATAGCTTTCAACTTATTATTTGATGCAAATGTAAAAAATATTACATCCGAGATTTGTACGCTGAAACTAATTTAAGTCTGTATTTTTGCCTTATATAATTGATGCACAATATTCATCTCACCTGTACGCTTCAGAAAATGTTTTGTATATATTTGAGTGGTGTAGTTAACTGTTCTGCATCTTTAAAAAATAATAAAGAATTTCGATAACATTTCAGTTCAAAATAATTGTCGATGTGTATCACGGCAAACATTTATTTTAAATTATAATTCTCTTGTGTAGATTGATTTCGATGGCTTATGGACAGATTGGTATGATTCAAGCTGCTGCTGGATTCTTCGTATACTTCGTTATAATGGCTGAAAATGGTTTTCTACCTACAGATTTGTTTGGTATACGTAAAATGTGGGATTCCAAGGCGGTTAACGATCTTACAGACTCTTATGGTCAAGAATGGGTATGTATAATTGGATTAATTAGGTTTCAAAAGGAAATAAATTTGTAAGTGCATTTAAGGTAGTACTACCGGTTTTAGAATTGACGTTCAGAATTTAATGAAACTTAGCATATTGGTACATTATAATATCATAATTAACCAGTTAAATTTTTGGAGGCCTACAGAGAACTGAAAAAAAGATAAAAATATTTAAAAATTTTTGCCTTTAACATTGATCCTTATGGGAAATCACAGATTTTATTTTATTTCACAAAATTGGACGTTCAGATTTTTATGAAATTGGTATCAATAGAAAGAAAAAAATTAATTGAATTTTCTGTATTAATAAAACCTTAACTTTAGAGCTCGTGGTAAGAGTAATTAATAAATAATTAAGAAAAAACTTACTTGTGGCAACGCCGCCAAGAAGGTTAGACGCGCGCGAAATTTAAATATGTACAGAATACGGCTAATGCTACTTGTTTCACATTTTTTTATACCTTTTTTCAGTGACTCTTTTATTTTTCCAATGAAATATTCGTTCTGTACCATTTAATAAGTTTGATTCAGACATTTCATTAGTAAACAAACATTACATGTCAAACCGATAACCTGAAAGGTATTTTTTGTCTCTTTTGCTTTTACACGGCGTTGCCAAATATAAATACGACGGAAGTCAAATTACAGTAAGCACACATTTGACACTTGTGGTATCGGTAGTACTACCTTAAAAAATCTCCGAGTTACGGGGCGAGAAAATGAGCAACATGGATTTTTGGTCATCAGGCCGTTTTTGAAACTTATTAAATTTCCTTCCATTTAGTTTGTTCTTTATTCCCGTGAGATTAAAACTGACCGAGATAAATGTTTTCTCTTCACTTTTTACGATTTACTCAGAAATTAAAGGTCCTATAGAAGTTGTTCACTTCAAATTTATAGTTTGTAGGAAGATAAGCCCTAAGCATAGGTGCTTATGATAAATTGACGTGTATCTATACCTCCATATTCAAACCTCCATACTCCATACTCATACTCATTTATTTTTATAGACTTACCGTGACAGAAAAACTTTGGAATACACGTGTCACACTGCATTTTTCGTTTCGATTGTTATTGTCCAATGGGCCGATTTAATCATTTGCAAGACTAGACGTAACTCGATCCTCCATCAAGGTATGCGCAATTGGGCATTAAACTTTGGGTTGGTGTTTGAAACTGCATTGGCTGCCTTCCTTTCGTACACTCCCGGAATGGACAAGGGCTTACGGATGTTCCCGTTGAAGTGAGTAAAAAGAATTCTGAAAACTTCCAAGATTTGCAAAATTGAATAGTATAGACCGCTCTTTAATTAAAACAAATTTTTTCAGATTCTTGTGGTGGTTACCTGCTTTACCATTTTCATTAGCCATATTTATTTATGATGAAACTCGAAGATTTTACTTGCGACGTAATCCAGGAGGATGGTTAGAGCAAGAAACTTATTATTAAAAATTATATACGGAACGCACTGCCAATCATTGGCCACTGCGTGGTCGCTGCGCAGTTCACATAGTTATTGTTTCGATAGGAAGGATTTCGTTCCATATAATTTAATGTGTGCACTACGTTGCACGATATTATTGGCTGCTGCTTTACTGTTCTTTTAGCATACAATTTATTATCGATTCAACAATAACAATAATTAAGGCACAATCTAAAGTTATTAAAAAAAATACAAGTGAAATACCAAACGACATCGTTCGCTATCGATACGTTGTACAAATCCTGTTGCTAATTCTAGTAAATTTGCTGCTTACGCAGTTTAATATATTATATTATAAATAAAATGAAAAAAAAAGGACGCGGGCGATGATGCACAGTCTTGTCGATTCATTTGTTTATGTGTTGTTTCTTTGTTATGACGTCTTATTATAATATTTAACGTAAAATTGTACGTCGTCGCTTGCGTCAAATATTTTAGCGATAATATTTTAAATTACCCTTGGGACAGTCTGAATCTCGAGCAAAAACACACACTGTCTAGTGATCGCAATGGTGTTTTCATACATTCCAGTCGATGAAAACAATTGCCTTAGTGCTGTCAGTCTGTTCGGTCCGTTGTTACGAGCCCGACCGGACGCCGCACTGTTGATTGTTGCGCTTGCGGCCGCTCGGGCTCTCCGCCTCTTTAGATAGTGTCAATGTGAATGAACGATGTAGTATTATTTAGGCTTCAACACTTAGGTTTAGCTAGAGTTGTAACTGTGTTGTTATATCGTGTTAAGTGTAATACAGGTCGTGCTCAAATAAACGTCATGACTAATTCACAATTATTATAAAACATTTCATTATTACTTTTAATTAATTATTTGTATATAGTTTCATATGTATACTATATGACTTTTTGCATGCCACACTGTGGTGGTGGTACGGGATTAAGTTAGGCGGTAAATAAATTTTATGACGGAAACTTTCTATTTGGTTAGTTAGTTGTATGTCTCTGTATTACTCCGAAGGTCTGCTTTCGTAGAACCCTATTTTCTTATAACTACTCTATAATCATTGCGCATCGGTCTGAGACCAGTTGACGACCACGATATTGTTATTGTAAATATTTTTAAGTGATCACTCAATTTACTTTTGCTTGGTTTTTCACATTCATGTTTAGTATGTAACGAAGCTGTATAAATTTGGGTTTTAATAAAAATGGATGATAGTATTTAATAGACTTTTTTACCCATAGCTACAACTAGAAAACATTTAAATTGAAAGTTGCTGTGTTCTAAGAGCAAACTTATATTCAAAACTGAAGCTGTTATCGAGGGTTGTAGTGTATTGGGTTTTTAGGAATTTTTCAAGTTTTATATTACTGCAATGCTTGTAGAATAGTAAAGAATAATACCATTTTTTTCCATTGAAGGATTTAAGAGAAGGTCGATATAAGTAATGAAGGTATTTCATAAAACGCTACGGCCCTATTGACCACTTTTAAGGCAAAGAACGCGAATAAACGCTATAATTTTTGAAAACTTTGAGATCAAAAATCTAAAACTGCTGTCATACACAGAAGTATGTTGGGTTGCGTTTTCTAAATCATGATGTGGTTTTGGTGAACTAGCCTTAAGTAGTACCACGTATGTGAAAGGCACACAAAATTTATTTGACGTGACAGTTGACTTTGTTGTAGGTTATAAAGTTAAAATAACAATAAAATGGCAAATTTAAATTATAATTTACTAAATTTGGATGTAGATAAATTATTCGAAGAAAACAGTGTTGACGCAATAATTCAAATTGGAAAATTATTGGACACCGAAATTGAAAAGAAGAGAGTCGAACTAAGAGGAATGGTTGGGTAAGTTAAATCGTATATCACTACATTAAAGTAATTTGAGATATGTCCTTTTTTAGAGATCGATATAAAGATGTTTTGACAGCCTCTGATGCAATAAAGTCAATGAAAAGTATATCGGAAGATATAGTTGATAACATTCACAATATAACGTCTCGATGTGAGACACTTGTCGCTGACGCATCTACCAGTTATAAACCAGCATCCTTTGTAACAGATCAGTGAGTAAAATATAAACTTTCTTAATAAGTAATATGAGAAGTGTATGTGTAATAGGAGAACCATTAATGAAAGAACTATAATCATTCAAATTCGTTTAGCTATGATAGTTAATAATCACATTTGGATGGCTTTAGAAGAAGAGGATTTTTCAACAGCCGCTCAGATTTATTTATTGGCGCAACACATTTCGACTGGTTGGTAAATACTATTTTATTCTTCGATTTTACTCACTTCAGTCTTTTATTAGGTTTACAACTGTTAAGTAAAGAAGTCATAGAAAGATTGCCTATCTTAAAAAGAATGAAATCGGATTTGGATAGTTTACGTAAAAGAATTTTGAAAAGAACCAAAGAGAAGTTGCAAGTGGTTCAACTGAGTACAGAAGTGAGTTCGTGTTACTAATACCGTATTAGCCCGAATATAACGCCACCCCGAATTTAACGCGACTCCGAAATTTTCATAAAGATATTTAGAAAAAAAATAATAATGTCCTTGTTTATATTACATTACTTAAACCCCGAATTTAGCGCGAGTCGATTTTTTAACGGAAAATATATGGTTGAAAAATGTCGTGTTATATTCGGGCTAATACGGTATTTCGATTTTCTAAGTTGTACTTTTCAGATAACCAGTTCTAATTTAAATGCTTTAATGTTATTGGAACAATTCAATAGTAGTTTGGATATTATTAACGTTTTTATCGATCTTCGTAAGTCGGCTTTGATAAAGGTGATAAATGAGCAACATTCGAGTGTTCGAGTTCAAGTTATATCTATGATAAAATGCCTTACTAATACCGTCCATTTACTGCACGAGTGTTTTATAAGTGAGTGTTCTTTTAAACTGTTTCTGTTGAAAATGTTTTGTCTTTGGTAGGTTATAATGATACTAAAACGGGGCTCATTTGGCAACAACTTGAGAGAATAGAAAGTGAAACTGCTCCTGCAACTTTGTCGAAAGTTGCTTTACCTATTACACCTTTGAGTGTTTACATTCCCGACTTAATTAGGCAGTTTAGGTAGGTCTTTTATGTTAAGTTTTTTGATTGAATTCACAAATATTTTTAGACCACAACGTATTAGCACAAACTTTAAAGGAACTTTGGATAACATACATGTTATTATCGAAGATTGGTTAAACAGTACATTAGAAGATGTTCGGCAAGGTTTAAAAAATGCTTTAGAATTGGTGACAAATATTAAAGCACTACATGTAATTCGTGAAGAAGCCTTAAAAATAGGTAATTATTGTTTTTAATTAGACCACGTTTGTAATCATTTATAATTATTGCAGAACTTCCTTTGAATTGGGACAACATATGCAACGATTCAAGTTTCTTTCCAAAGAATTTTAGTATTTGGTTTTATTTCTTTCAAGACTTAATTACAAATCAAGTTAAAAAGTTAACCTCTGCAACAACCTCTGCGAATTTTATTAACTTACAAAATAGTATTACTCATTGTTTAGAGAACGGGAGTGAGGATGGGCGTTCAGAAGGGGATTTAAGATGGTATACTTGGAAGGAGGAAAATGAGGATGTTAGTCGGTTTGAAAATGATCATTTGTGTAAGTTTATCTTAATCTTGATGGAATTTTAAATAACTTGGTGGAAATTTATTAATTTTAATTTGTAGCTCTTTCTATGAAAACCAAAGGATATTCGCCAAATATAGTAAAACTCTGTTCAGATTTAGATCAGAGATATTTAGACTTATTTAACGATCTCTCCTTGTATTTATATGGGAAAGATAATAAGGAGTTAATACAATATGCTGTAAATGAAAATTTTTGTGATAAAAAACACGTAGATAAGAATGAAATAGAAAATTATTTAAAAACTGAATGCAAAAGCATTTCAAATAAGTAAGAAACTATCCAAAAATTGTTTGGGTCGATATTAAATGTGTTTAATTGTAGATTAATAACGTATTTAGATGACTATGTATCAAAAAGTAATTCGGAAGAGTATATAATCAAGTCTTTGCTATGTGCTAGACTTATGCGAGCATTTAGCGAACTTTGTCCAAATTATAAGAAGTGTTGTTGTTGTGATAGTGTTGTAAGAGATTGGGAACAAATTTGTGATACATTCAATAAACAGACTATTAAGTTTTGGAAAAATTGGATGGACAAATCTGGCGCCGATATTGAAGCCATTTGTAATGGGTTGGGCAACTCTGTTGTAGATGTTTTACAATTATTACCGGTAAGTAGCACAACTGAGCCTTCTGATACCAAAAGTAAAGCAGAAAGTCTAAACCAAAACTATTGTAACTTGCATCTTGCAAATACAGTTTATATACGTTTTAACTAAATTCTTGTTGTAGAAATGGGAAACTAGGGAAATTCAAGAGCAAACGGATGAAAAAACATTTAAATCAAAAATTAAAGTTCCGTCACAACCAAGCTTATTCCTAGAAATCATAATAATAAAGTTAAATGACGAATTGAGCGCGATAATTCCCCACACATTACCCAAACAAATTCATTTACGATACATCGAAAGCAGTATGCTAAAAATTTTACAACATTATGAGAAGTTAACGGACGAAAACTTAAATCAAATTCAAGCGTTACAATTTTTATTCGATGTCAAATTTATTACAACTTTAGCAATTCCTAGAGAAAATTTACAATTAATTTCCAAGTCTCAAAACGTTTGCGATAAACTGAGATCCAAAGTGGACCCTTTTGATTTAGACGTTTTTTACGTTTATCTACAAAACAATGTGAAGACGTGTGTTTTACAGTCCCAGGTAAAGAAAATCGAGTCGACGGAAATAGTTTTTTAATGTGAATCGATTTTAATATTGTAGGTGATTCTTGGATGTTTGCTTCCTAGTTCGGGACACTTGTCAAGCTTGGGTTTATTAGAAAAAAATAAAGACCTCGAAAAAGAGCCTTCGATTTTAGCCGTAAGCATTCCATCTACGGGATCGTGGTTTCCGTTACTTCCAGTTACGGCACCTGTACAAAAAATTAACCAGCTTGCACCTACTCCTCAATTAGATGCCAAGGTGAGAAATAAAACTTTCGTAATTTTTTAAAGACAGTTCCATATATTTTTAGTTAAAAAGAGTCAAGTTTTAAGATGAATTGTAAGGTAAAATGTGCGTGTTTAATTTTTTTAAACAAGAGCTTTATTCACTAAATAATGCACATATTATAATAGTATTTTTTATGTAGTGGAACTCCCAGCCACAGCACCTAAACTTTTTAAATCATTTAATATTTGTCGTGTGTTTTAAAAAAAATAGTGGGTGTGCCTAAATCTTGTTTGTGCCGTGTTCCCTATTAAAAATGTTCATCGATATATTCGTAGATAATTTCGAGAGGTGACTTATGACGCATAGCTAAACGAACGTAGAAATAGAATATTAAAATTTTCTGTTTCACTCCTATGAACTTTAACAACTTATAGAAAAAGGATAGCGTGCTTTAAGTTACGTTGACTAAGTCATAAGACGCCTAAAGACACCTAAGACTCCTCTCGCAATTACGATGTACTAATTTTTAACAAGTCGTGTGAATAACTAATTATAGTGGTTGACTATAACAAAGAAGTTAATTGTTTTTTATTTTAGAACCACTCTGGACAAAATGAATCTACAAAGAAAAATAATTCGGTGAATCCTGTTCGATCTGGGGCAGCTGCATTTTTTGGAGCAATGACTAATGATTGGTTTTCATAATAATAAAAGAACATATATTTTATATTAATTTACTTCTCTTGTGGGCGATTCCTACCTTAAGTTTGTATACTATAAAATGTTTTGTACATTGTATAGTATGTAAATTGAAAACTATTTAGATGTAGACTTGTATTTACAACAAATTAATTAATTTCGTATTTCAAGTTAAAGGTTAAAACAAGCCTTTATTTATTAACTAATGATCCAAAAAAAGTTTCAATAGAGGAAGACGAAAATGGCCTCAGTTAAATTTGCTCAGTTACTCAGTTCGATTCCAAGTTGGTACGACTGTCAGTTTCATAAATTTAACAATTCAAAAATGTGCCTTCACATAGTAACGTTTGGATAGTCTACAATAGAGACAAACGTGATTTTTGCACTAGTATTATTACTGTCAAAAATTCTCCATTTAATTGTATTTCAACTTATACATCGGCATTATTAATTAATTATTTGTTGTAAAAATATATTTACAATATAGATTTAAGTAATACTTCTTTTAATTGTCTAAAACTGCAAAAGAAAAGTTTTTAAATGAGCAAGTCAAAATTTTGTTAAAATTTGTAACTTTGTACGCCTAAGAGTACATAGGCAACACATTATACTCTCCCACTACATCATAAATTTTGTATAATACGATAGAACTTTACAGAGTGGGGTGGTCACATGATCATCAAAAGTTAAGCCTCATTGACACGGTGATAGTTTTCGCGATAGTTTGTGAGAGTTACTATCATGATAGCAACTCTCACCAAAATTATCATCGTGTAAATAGACTACTATCGCACTATCACTATTATGATAGTTACTCTCAACTATCAAGTCAAGCTAGATAGTTGCGAGTAATTCTCACGATAGTTACCGACTATCTCGCTTAAACAACATAGTGTAAATTAAACTCTCTCTCTCTCTCTCTCTCTCTCTCTCTCTCTCTCTCTCTCTCTCTCTATGCTATCGCTAGAAATACTATCACCGTGTATATTGAAATTAAAGTTGCTCTCACGACAGTAACTATCGTGATTTACTCTCATGATATTTACTCTCCTAAAATACTATCACCGTGTCAATGAGGCTTTAATATAAGACAGAGTTTCGGCAGTCGCTTAAAAGTTTATCAGTGGTCGGGATCTTCGTCCGGGACAAAATTTTCAGGTTGCTCGTGTGAAAAATCAACTTGGACTTTTTGAATTTTTTTTTCTTCGAAGTTGTTAGTGGCATTGTTCTGAATATCTCTAGCGACTTTCGAATCATTTTGTCGAATATGAAATGCAGGAAATCAAATTTTTAAGAAGCAATTATTTATTCGTACCGCAACAATATAACCCAGTATTTTCTTTTGGAAGACGTTTATAACGCTGTCAATTATTTCTTCGCCCCTCTGTTAGTAAATCTTATGATTTATGCCAGTTTAAATTGTACTTTAATTATTAATGCTTTGTATTTGTATTTTAGGTAGTTTAAGTTTACAACATTTTGTTAGACGTACATCTAGACTCTTAAGACTAATGGCTTAGAGCTTAGAGAGACTAGTTACATAATATGTTAACAAAAGAGTTTGTTAAAACAGTAATTTA
This sequence comes from Malthinus flaveolus, assembly GCA_950108345.1. Classification (NCBI taxonomy): domain Eukaryota; kingdom Metazoa; phylum Arthropoda; class Insecta; order Coleoptera; family Cantharidae; genus Malthinus; species Malthinus flaveolus. Next base: position 72,923,792 of record OX467285.1, read on the forward strand.
ATTTATTTTTGTTTTATAATTAGTATTGTATGTTGTATATTATATTGAAAAAATAAAACTAGAAAATAATTAATTTCTTTTATTTAAAAACTATCCACTATCCATTGTATTAGAAGCAAGTTGAGAAATAATACTTCTGATTAAAATTTTTAAAAACACCCCTAAATAATAAATAAAATCAAATAAGAAATCGCTTTTAAAGTGCTCTACTTTCAGAAGGTGTAACGCCAATTTAGGGGTATTTTTGAAAATTTTAATAAGCGGGTATTATTTCTCAAGCCTTGGACTACCCTCATGTAAAGTTTCAACTTCCTAGCTCCTCTAGTTCAAAAGTATAAGGTCAAAATCATCAAATTTTGCTATAAAAAACGTAAATAAACTGCTAAAAGTTCAAAAATTGCGGTGAGCGAACCATTTCATACATTAGGAGAGCAGAAGGACGATAAGATTGTCGAAATAAAATTTAAATTAATAGAAAAATATTTAATAAAATTTAAATTGGTATATTTAAGCGATAACGTTACATGAAAGCCATTTATTGAGGTAAATATTTTAGATATTAAAATTTGTTTCGACGATCTTATCGTTCTTCTGCTCTCCTAATGTATAAAATGGTTCGTACACCCAAATTTCTGTACTTTTAGCAGTTTGTTTACGTTTTTTATGGCAAAATTTGATGATTTTGGCGTTATACTTTTGAACCAGAAGAGGTACGAAGTTGAAATTTTACATGAGGGTAGTTCAAGGGTTGAGAAATAATACCAGCTTATTAAAATTTCCAAAAACACCCCTAATTAATAAATTAAAGCAAATAAGAAATCACTTTTAAAGTCCTGTACTTTCAGAAGGTGTAGCGCTAATTTAGGGGTGTTTTTGGAAATTTTAATAAGCGGGTATTATTTCTCAACCCTTGAACTACCCTCATGTAAAATTTCAACTTCGTACCTCTTCTGGTTCAAAAGTATAACGCCAAAATCATCAAATTTTGCCATAAAAAACGTAAACAAACTGCTAAAAGTGCAGAAATTTCAGTGTACGAACCATTTCATTTATTAGGAGAGCAGAAGAACGATAAGATCGTCGAAACAAATTTTAATATCTAAAATATTTACCTCAATAAACGGCTTTTATGTAACGTTATCGCTTAAATATACCAGTTTAAATTTTATTACATATTTTTCTATTAATTTAAATATTATTTCGACGATCTTATCGTCCTTCTGCTCTCCTAATGTATCAAATGGTTCGCACACCGCAATTTTTGAACTTTTAGCAGTTTATTTACGTTTTTTACTGCAAAATTTGATGATTTTGGCCTTATACTTTTGAACTAGAGGAGCTAGGAAGTTAAAACTTTACATGAGGGTAGTCCAAGGGTTGAGAAATAACACCCGCTTATTAAAATTTCCAAAAACACCCCTAAATAATAAATTAAAGCAAATAAGAAATCACTTTTAAAGTCCTGTACTTTCAGAAGGTGTAGCGCTAATTTAGGGGTGTTTTTGGAAATTTTAATAAGCGGGTATTATTTCTCAACCCTTGAACTACCCTCATGTAAAATTTCAACTTCGTACCTCTTCTGGTTCAAAAGTATAACGCCAAAATCATCAAATTTTGCCATAAAAAACGTAAACAAACTGCTAAAAGTGCAGAAATTTCAGTGTACGAACCATTTCATTTATTAGGAGAGCAGAAGAACGATAAGATCGTCGAAACAAATTTTAATATCTAAAATATTTACCTCAATAAACGGCTTTTATGTAACGTTATCGCTTAAATATACCAGTTTAAATTTTATTACATATTTTTCTATTAATTTAAATATTATTTCGACGATCTTATCGTCCTTCTGCTCTCCTAATGTATCAAATGGTTCGCACACCGCAATTTTTGAACTTTTAGCAGTTTATTTACGTTTTTTACTGCAAAATTTGATGATTTTGGCCTTATACTTTTGAACTAGAGGAGCTAGGAAGTTAAAACTTTACATGAGGGTAGTCCAAGGGTTGAGAAATAACACCCGCTTATTAAAATTTCCAAAAACACCCCTAAATAATAAATTAAAGCAAATAAGAAATCACTTTTAAAGTCCTGTACTTTCAGAAGGTGTAGCGCTAATTTAGGGGTGTTTTTGGAAATTTTAATAAGCGGGTATTATTTCTCAACCCTTGAACTACCCTCATGTAAAATTTCAACTTCGTACCTCTTCTGGTTCAAAAGTATAACGCCAAAATCATCAAATTTTGCCATAAAAAACGTAAACAAACTGCTAAAAGTTCAAAAATTGCGGTGTGCAAACCATTTGATACATTAGGAGAGCAGAAGGACGATAAGATCGTCAAAATAAAATTTAAATTAGTAGAAAAATATTAAATAAAATTTAAACTCGTATATTTAAGCGATAACGTTACATGAAAGCCATTTATTGAGGTAAATATTTTAGATATTAAAATTTGTCTCGACGACCTTATCACCCTTCTGCTCTCCTACTACCAAGTCCGAAAATTGTAAAATTTAAAGTAATTTCTGAGAAAATGGTTTTTCAAAGTTCAAATTTGACAGTTTTAAGGGTGCGATTCTTAAGCTCTATTAGCGAAAAATATTCTTGTAGAATTTGGGCGCTTGTGGTCCTCTAGCTTAGAAGATATTCGGCTTTAAAACTTTTATGTAGAGTTATAATATTCTTCAAATTTTATGCTAAGAATTGAGAGCCGCAAAGTTGAACAGAAAATTAGGACTTTGGTTATAATTCATGGGAGAGTAGATAGTTTTTAAATAAAAGAAAATTATTATTTTCTAGTTTTATTTTTTCAAAATAATATACAACATACAATACTAATTATAAAACAAAAATAAATTAGATTACTGTTTTAACAAACTCTTTTATTAACATATTATGTTACTAGTCTCTCTAAGCTCTAAGCCATTAGTCTTAAGAGTCTAGATGTACGTCTAACAAAATGTTGTAAACTTAAACTACCTAAAATACAAATTCATTATTAATAAAGGATTAATAATTAAAGTACAATTTAAACTGGCATAAATCATAAGATTTACTAACAGAGGAGCGAAGAAATAATCGACAGCGTTATAAACGTCTTCCAAAAGAAAATACTGGGTTATATTGTTGCGGTACGAATAAATAATTGCTTCTTAAAAATTTGATTTCCTGCATTTCATATTCGACAAAATGATTCGAAAGTCGCTAGAGATATTCAGAACAATGCCACTAACAACTTCGAAGAAAAAAAAATTCAAAAAGTCCAAGTTGATTTTTCACACGAGCAACCTGAAAATTTTGTCCCGGATGAAGATCCCGACCGTTGATAAGATTTTAAGCAATTGCCGAAACTCGGCCTTATATTAACTTTTGGTGATCATGTGACCACCCCACTCTGTAAAGTTCTATCTTATTATCAAAATTTATGATGTAGTGGGAGAGTATAATGTGTTGCCTATGTATTCTTAGGCGTACAAAGTTACAAATTTTAACCAATTTTTGACTTGCACATTTAAACTTAGAAAATGGGCAATATTACACGAAAAATGCATAAAAGATTCAACTAATTAATATACTACTGTTATAATTATAAATTTTAATACACAAACAATTCTGATTTATAGTAAAACAAGATAACCATTATAACGACAAAATTAATAACATTTAAACAGAGAACAGTCTAAAATACTAATAACTTATAATTAAATACTGTACAATGTGTCAGCTTTTAAAAGATATAAATGATCTTCAACGTGTATTTTAGTTCTTCTTGCTCTTTAATAAATCCCTGTAACAATTAAAAACTTGTTTATAAAATTAGTAATTAAGTATTGATGCTGGAGCGCCCTTGCATACTCTACAGTCAATCTTCATTTAGTGCCTGTTCCCTTCTTTTAGGAGGGGGAGGAAGTTTATCTTCCAAAAAGTCTTCAGAATCTAAGATTATTATAAGTTTATACCATAAAAAAAGATTGTCTCCTACTCACAGGTGTATTCGACTAATCAAGAAATTTATCCAATCTGCAGTTTTTATTGTAAACTATTATTTCAGTATTATATGGTATTATACAGAACCAGTTCGTCTAAAGTTGTTTCGAATAAATTAATTATTCCTAGTCAGAAGGCCTAGCTCACCTCCACCACCGCCACTGTAACTGCCACAGTAATTTAGTAAATTATGTCCAGTTCTGAAGAAGTTACAAACGAAAATACAATTTTTTTGAGAAAGAAGTTATCAGCTCAACTTAACCCTAACATCCAAAAAGTTGAAATTTTCTCTGGCGACAATATTCACTATTCAAACATCTTAAAGTGAGAAACATCACATCTTCTCAAGAGCGATTTAGCCGGTAAATGGTAAGTAGTAGGTAGGTTCCACTACGAATACGCCAAAGGCAAAATAACGCAGCAAACCGGCCGTTCGGGAAATTCCCTGTCTTCCTGATCGGCCCATCCGTCCCTGAATATAAGTAGGTCTAATGTAGGCAGTTACGAAATTACCTTTGTCAACATTTCATTTTTTTCAGCAAAATGCTGGTAAGGTGTTACATTTTTTGATTCCTTCGTCTCCTTTCGTATACAAACTGTGCCCTTTTCAGATGCCAATTGGAACATTTGGTACTTCCTCCGATTTCCGATTAGCGCAAAATGACACCGGGTCCATTTATAACGAGCCCTTTTTATAGCTAGCTTTCAGAGCGACAAGTTCAAAAGTCGAACAGCTTTTTTTTTCTTTATGTCATGTAGACCTGAGGTGGCAACTAGTATACCGATTCGCAGCTAACATCGGTCCACTGGCAAGGTAGATTCGTCATCTAATTCCAAGATTTTCAATTTTCCCAAATTGTCTATAACTTTCGTCACTTATTCTTTGTGAGGCTCCTTTCAACTCTGTCGGTATTTGTAAGTATCCAATATGCAGTTTGTGTGAAATTCAAAAGTTTTCAGATACGTTGACGTCTCGTTTGAGTGGTTCAAGGTTCAACTTTCAACAGGTTGAATTATCTACCATGGGTAGCATGTTTTTGTTTTTACTGCACGCTAAAATCAAGTTTAACATCTTTTACATATGCAACCTATCGTACACTGCTGTATTTACGGTTGACTTTAAAAGTTCGTCATACTTTTAATTCTGGATTTTCTAATCCAAAGGTTTTTTGTTTGCACTCAAAGGAAAGAACAACTAAAATTCATTAACACAATTTTTATTGCGTTTAAATGTTTCATCCTACTAGAGTTTTTCTAGCTTCTTCAGTGGCGACAATTTTAAAAACAGACCATTACCAAGTCTGCATGTAGTTCCAAAAACTAGGTTATCCTATCCTAGCCTAGTAGGTACGCTCCGAAAGAAAGTCCGTGATCAACATGTTTAAATTACCGCCAATACCAAAATGATTAAGCTTGTGGATTAGCCTCCACCTAATAGGGACCCAGTCAAATGCATTAACGAAGTCCAAGTCCTATCCACTCTCATTTAAATTTCTTTTTTCGTTATTATATTTATTCCCAAAGTTAGTAAGGAGTTCAGCGATTTCTTTTCAATTGTTTTTCTTTCCTAATTCAAATGTTTAATCCCTAAAAGAATCAATCAGGATTTAATAAGCATTAACAGCGATTTTAACAAATTACTTATATAAACTATTAAATTATAAAAAAACGAAATGAATGAAGTACACGCTTCGAGTAACTCTTGAAAATGCAAACAACATGAATTGGATTCCGCTCTACACAAAGTTACCCCACTATACAAGGCGGTAAACCCCACAATAACAAAAATAACTATTCTAAAGCGAGACATTCAAGCACATTTAACAAATTTAAATATTAAGAAAAAAATTTCTTATAATACATTTAATAACGAATTTATTATCACAGGTTTAGATTAACTTAGTATAATTTAAAGACAGGTGAAAGTCATTACAACTAACTACATACTATAACACGAAAATTTGTTTATACTCATTAAAATATATTATCTGTCACTAGTATACTATTTCTTAAATATTCACTGTTCGATAGTTTTAAGTAATAATTAAATTATATACATTTTTTTACAATAATGTTCTTACAGTAAATCGTGTTACCGTTGAAATCCTAAGAAGTCGATAAGACGATCGTTCCAACTGTCAAGCCACGTATACAAAGCGCCATGAGATTCTGTTATTTTAGGGGTTGTTTGTATAGGCATATACTCTTCTCCTCTAATGCAGAAGTAACTTTTAATCGGACCTCTACACATGGGACACCTTTCTATTTTATCGAAACAACTTGCACAAATGCACGTATGTCTAAAACAAATGAGCGCATAAATTTTACAAGACTATCGTAATACCATGTAAAACCAAAGTATTTACCGGCAAGGTAAAAGTGCTCTCGATAAAGGAAAATATTGACAAACAACACACAGTTGTTCGCCACTGCTATTCCACATGGAGCCGTCTTCATTACTGGGGCATAATAAAGTGTGTCTTAAACTTCCTGCTTCCGAATTTATGGGTTCGGCTACGGCCAAAGGCATTTGTCCGTCGTCATATCCGTTAGGATTTCCAGTTGCCAAATACAACTGCTTCAAACAAGATAATTGTCCATTTGCTTGTTTTAAATATTGCGCTAAAATGCTAGTTGGCAAAGTACACACGGAATCTTTAATGTGAACAACGTTAATTAAGGAAACCTACAAAAGAAACAATTAAGTTATGAATTACTGTAATAAGCGAATTACAAATACTTGGTTTTTGTTCAAAGAAAATTTTTCTAAAATTTAATTGACAATATTATTTTGGCCCATGAATTAGGTCTTCGTCAGAGTTAAAACTAAAAACTCTGACAAACACCTACTTCATAGGTTGAACAAAGAAAACAAAAGAATTCTTTGAAACAAAAACCAAGTGTTTAATTCGTTCATCATGCTGCAACAAGTGCTTGAAAAATTGATCAAATTTAATTAACGTAATAAAAAAATTTGTTAAAATTACAGTCTCGTCAGGGTGTACTAATTCTTCAGAGTCGACACGTAATAAAAAAATAACTAATGGATAACACAATCGTGGAGGCGTTCCCAATTCTAAAGCCGGCGCGGTTAAACTCAAAGTTATAACTTCATTTCCATGAGGATTTTTCCTAAAATAAAAAGTTGTAATAACTGAAATTTTAACATCTACGTTTTAAATTTTCTATATCTGTCTATATTAGGTTAGGTATAAAAACGTACGTACTTGAGAGCTGGTCCTAACTGTTGAAAGTAACCATTCAATAATGTACCATTGAGACAAGCTTCTCTTATAGCTGACCACGGTCGCCATAATTTTATATGTAATTCTCTTATATTAACACCCCAATATACTTGGATTCGATACTGGACTTGGCTCGAAACGCTGCATTGAACTTCTGAAAATTAAAAAAAAAACATGTCAATTACTTTACTTTCGTAACAATTCAATTATAGTTTTTGAATAATATACGAGAAAAAATTATAAAACATGTCAAAAATTAACAATGTAAATAGTAATCGACTAAATATGCAAATTTCAAGTTCAATTGATTTTTCCATGAATTTTATAGTATTGATATTGATTTCTAACAGGCGCTCCCCAGCTTCCCCAAAATTAGAAACGAAGACCACTACCGACGTGCGTTTAAGATCATCGAAAACAATGATTTGATCACGTTAGTGAAGAAAACGTTGTTATCTTGAAAATTAATATACAGTGTGTCCAGTGTCCTCGGATAGACAAAACAAGAGGAAAAACATGTTGTTTTCGACTTTACAAGATGGCAATTTTTTTTGTTGTCCAAAACCGGTAGTGTTCAAAAATTACTTTCAATTAGTGCATTGACTTTAGTTGAAGTTCATAATTTACCTTTTTATAAAGCCGATTTTAATTTTTTAAATGCCAAACAATCATGCAAAAATACTGTAGGATTTTAGAGTATGCAAAACAGTTTTAATTTTATCTGAATGAAACTTAAACTTTAAAAAATCTACAGAAAAATGATAGCCAAAGATCAACTACCGCTACTTTCACCTTAAAGGACGAATATTTTCGATTTTTCTTTTTCGGGAGTTACCACATCAAAAATCTCTATACTCCCAACAACTGTCATTTGTCGTTGCTGACTAAACTAAAACTACTATTACTTAATTTGTTTTAGCACAGGACACAAGATGCTTTCAAAACCCATGCAGAGCTTCTTTTCGTGGCTCGTGGCTAATTTTGAGACGCTTTCCAGGAGGAATTTTTGGGGTTAGTGCGCAATGGTCTGAACTACCTCATCAATAGTCGTTGCACAAATTACAGGAAAACCATCAAGCGCACGAAAAATCTCCAGAACATTTCAGTAACATCGAGTAAATGAACGACCTTACATTATTTAACAGTGTAATAACCAAGGTAAACGATACTTAATAAAGACGTTGCTATGGAAAAACTGGATCTCCGAGAGAGTGTCTTTCGGTGAACTCTTAAGCTTCACATAAAAATTGGCACCGTTAGCCGGAAGTAAAACTATTTTTTTACTAATATTCGGTAATTGGATTACCTAGTTAATTAAAAAACGGATTAAAAACTTTTCGTTTTTGGAAATGCATCCAAACCGGCACCTTTGTTACTTAAACCGTAGATAAAGTTTAAACTAAACCACTAAGATAAAAGAAAGCAATTTACAGTCAATTACCATTAAGGAAACTTGAGCGTTAGATTAATCGAAAAGCAAAACCTCCATTTTTGTTGGTTATTGTTACAATCTAATTCGGTGATACATTTTTTAAATGCAATTAGATCGAGATAAAAAATGCGGATATAGTCTGCGTGACGTCGAGCATATCCTTGCACGTTATTTGTATTGCGGCTCAAATATTATTCTTCGTTATTTATCTAAAGTTAGTTTCTGATATTTTTTGGGTAACTTTTTACGAAAGAAACATAATAATTATGTTCCAGTGTAGTTTTTACGAGAGTAAAAAGGGGAACTGACGTACACGTTTTAAATTAATTCACGTATGGCGCATGGTAGTAGGTATATCATTTAAAATCCACTGATGCCACAGCTTCCAATATACAGGGTGTTTGCCCTCTCCATAGACATATCACACTCTACCGTTACCTTCAAATTTTGAGAAGAAAATGGCAATTGAAGGCAAAGCGACATGTATCTAAAACAAAGAAATAAAGTGCTTACATTTAACCTCATTTCTTCTCGCATTATTACGGCTGCCTTATTAATTTTTACAACAAGATGGTCTTTATTTAGTATTTCTTGATTATAAACCAGTTATTTCATCCGTTCCCAGACATTATTACTATTATTATTGCGGTTAAGGCTGGCCCCCAGTAGTTCCTTGAAACGCGAGCTCTTGGATCTATTGTGCGTCTCGGATGCGAACATCCCTTATGTGAGTTCTGTGCTTTTGATAAAGTCCAGAATTTCCTCTATTGATAGTTTGGGCAATTCTCTTTGGACCATCTGTTCAATGTTCCGAAGACGTCTTGTGAAAACCTCGCAGTGTAGCAGAAGATGAATTGAAGTTTTCTCTGCCTCTGCACATTCCCTGCATAGTGGGCCTTCCTCTAGTCCCATCATATATCAGGTGCTTTTTAAGCTGGAAATGGTCCATTATTATTGCCGTTGCCAATCGTAATCTATCTCTGCTCATTCTGAGTAGAGAGCGGGTTCTTTTGTTAGAGGGTTTCTTCAGTAGGACTTTAGAATGGCCCTGTTCGGGAACCCCCCCCCCCCCCCCCAAGTGACTGTATTTCTCTCTTTGCCATTTCATAAGAAATGCCAAAGACTGGTTCTGGTTCAATGGGTCTCTCCAAGACATGATAGTTGAGAGGTGTTAAATCTGGTGATCGGGCAGGCCACAATATCGGTCAATTTCGCCCTATCCATCTATTCAGAAATCGATCGTTTAAAAAACTTTTAACATCAATCCGATAGTGGGCAATGAGCAAGACATCCATCATTTTGAAATATCGCTTGCTGGCACTCAAAATATCTGGTAGGTTATGAGCCAGAAATTATAAGTAGTTTTCACCATTTAAATAGTCTGTCAAAAAATATAAACCAATTAGGAATCGACTTATCACACATTTACGCTAAATTTGCGTTGAAATAAAATTTGGTTTTTCATATTGCGATTTTCTTCTTCCCTGTAATGCAGGTTGTGAAAATTAGTTATACCTTCAAGTAAAAATTTAGATTCATCCACATCCACAAGATGCTGCATTCAAAATAAATTGTCTACGATTTGGTTCACCTTCTTCAAGTCCTTGTACATGCGTTAAATAATAAGCATGTCTTCCTTCAGAGTGTAAAACTGACCATACCTTCCTCGTCGACAACTTGAGTTGTTTAGCAACGTTTTTTAGACTCGTAGTAAGATCTGCATCAAATGTATTCAAAATTAGTTCATCTTCTTCAAGGCGATGTCTTTGATTGTTGGCTCTAGGTTCTACACGATTTAAGTTACCAGTCTCACTAATTCTACAGTAAGTATTATTAGCAAACACGGTCACGTGACGTAGTACTCTTCTTTGAGGAAATCTTTCACCGTAAAGACGTTGAGCGGCAGTTGCGTTTCAATCGAAGAACATGTCGCTTTGTCTTCAATCACCATTTTTTTCTTAAAATTTGAAAGTGACATATACGCACGATATATCTATGAAAAGGGCAAACATTAGGAAAGTTTTTAAATACTAAATCAATGTTTGATATTAGAGCAACACTTTGTATAATGATATATCATATGGTTAAATATGTTCCCAACCAACTCATCTACAACCCTCTTTCAGATATACCTCGGTGAACCAAACACCCTGTGTAGTGTGCCCAGAGATGGAGTTGACAAAAAGAGAAAAAAACTTTATTATTGATTTTGCGACGAAACGCAATTCTTAATAAAAAGTTCCGCTTGTCAAAAAAAAGCATTTACAATGTAAATATATTTGAGATCAGACGTACAGGGTGTTAGTAAATTAAGAAAGCATGAAAATGCTTAACTTGAGTCCCCATAATTTTAAATCTAGATACCTGGAAGAGTACTACTAGTCAAAACGAAAAATAGCAAAGGAACTTTTTATTGTTTTTTTTTGTAGATCAACGTGCTACCCGCGAATTTCGAAACACCCTATATATATTTTCATTTAAACTACAAAACTTCTATGCAAATATTATAACCTAAGGAACCTATTACTATTTTAAATTAATATTAAACTTTTAAATTAAACATTTGTTAAAGACGTAAAATAATTATAAATATGATATACCATATATACGGCGTAAATACTCGTAGAATCAAATAAACCCGATAAAAAACGAAAGGCATTTTTTTAAAATTCAATGTTCGAAATTATTTGAGAAATAATTTTTTGCCATTTTTGGCTTTCGTATACTTATTAGGCAAATTAAAAGAAAGCTTCTAAAAATAGTCCTTAAATTTCTTTTTAAATTCATGGTCAAGTTCTTAATAGGGCATCGGTTTAGTAATTATTTTGTTTTGGGCTACTACTCAAGATTAGTGTTTAAAATTTAATTTCCATTTTTTTGGGTAAATTTGACCTAATGTTAAAAACAAAAAACAGCTAATTACAATAAAATTTTGAAGATTCCATTGTCTATAATTTTGAAACCAGTTTATAAAAACTTAATTTCATAAACATTAATTAATATTAAAAAAGGCAAGGTTAGTTTTATAATAAAACATTGAACTGCAATGTAGTCTCAAGCCGTTCAAACTTCATTGTAGAAATAGCTCTTATCGCCCGGGATTATCAACTTTTTAAGTCGCCTTTAAAAATTAAACTCCCTTTAATTCAAAATCTAGCCTGCCATTGGTTAATATTTGATTAAAGGGACCTTTAATTTTTAAAGGTCTTAAAAAGTGGACAATACAATACTGGACATTATCCATCACAGTCCATCAACTCAAATTATTTGGAAAAAGGTCGACTTCCAGAAAAAAAGAATCAAGTTTTGAATTTTGTAAATTCATATTCTTTAGCCCTTAGGGCATCATGAACGATAATAAAGTTTTCCACTGAATCGGGGATGAAATCGTCAGTGACAAAAGCGAAAGTAGCAAACAACTGACAGATTATAAAATATATTTCTGACACTCGGTGTACCTGTCAAAAAACTACGCCTACTTGACGGACTTGTTCGACTTGCTGAATTATACATACGTGCATGATACAATTCTGAAGTGTGTCTTGGACAAGTATTACACCTGCAATACAGCATAATAAAAGTCCCGGGGGGTGAAGGCGAGCGAGAGGAGAGGGAGCCGTATAAAGGTGACTTTTTCTAGTTTTTACAAATAACTCGCCTCCTATAGATCGTACGTTGATTAAGGTTATTATGAAAGTTATAGAAAACATTATTAGCTACAAGATTGGTTATATGCGTTTTTGCCGTAAGTTTAACCCTTTTCGAGATATAGAGCGGAGAAGGAGTTACACTGAATTTGCTTACGAGTGACGCGTAAGTTTCATGAAAGGAATCAACTACCAAAGTTATCCACTCTTAGATAATTCGGCACTGGATGAGGTAGGTACGTAGTGACGTTGGTTGAAGAGGTTAAAGAACACTTTTGTTAGGACCCTATGTTTATCGAGTTAGTTTTTCACGATTGAAGCACAATTAACACACCAGCGCAATAGCAGTGGCGTTGGAAAAACAAAATTCTCTTAAAAATTTAATTATTACCATCGATTGTGCCCGAATTCTTTAAACAAAAAAATACTGGCACCGCTGAATTCACTCCACGTATGATTATCCGTTTTGAGCAAATAGATTTAATAAACTCAATTTAATTTTCAAATAGGATACATCAAATTATTGCCAATTGAGTATTTTTATTCAAACCACGTCAATCTCTAAGTGTGAGTGACACCCGTCTTGTCATTTAAATTGTTATACGCGGATAAAAATGAAGAAAACGTCAATTATAAAATATTCTCAAGAAAGACACAACCGAGTAATTTCTTTTTCGAGTTCACAAGCGTGACGACATTCACCGTGGATGGAAAATAGAATTTACGTTTTCTTCCTCTTTCTAAATTCGTTCATTTAAAAATGCATAAATTTACGCAGACTATTTTCGGCGAGCCACCCTGTAAAAAGAAATATTTTATTTCCGTTTAGGTACTATTACCGTTTACGTTTACCATAAAATCAATACGGTTAAATTAATTGATGCGGGATATAAAAATAACTTATAACGGTTTAAACAAGATAAAATGCGAAAAAAAATAGTCATCTTCGAGTTCACGCCGTCACCTTCGTCACCAATAATGGAAAGTCCTACGCGCGATTCTGAAATTGGTTTACCGCTATATTGTTGTGGATTAGAATAAACATTAACAACTATTTTATTTAACCACTAATCCATTACGATTCAATGTTAAATAGATATTTTTATGTTTTCGACGTTACGAGAAGAAATGGCAATTAATATTCTACCCACGTTTTTCATTAATAATATAATCGTAATTATTATTCTCATTGGAGTTTCTAGCATATACAACAAATAAATAAAATCCATGCGTTTGATGTCGTTTTACGGCATTGGAAGAGATTATAGACAGTCAGTAGGTACACATCGACAGAAATTTTAATATTTTCTTGACAGATTCCGTTTTGACGTTAAAGCTATGTATTCTTCTTTGTAGATTTTTATAAGCATAATTATATAAGTTATAATAAAAAAACTAGAAAATTGGACAAAAAATGTTATAGGTACTGGCAGTCATTTCGAATTGACAGACATACCTTTTCTAATATTTTTTTACTGTTTTAGATTCATAGTCTAGCCAAATTAGATCAATTTTCGGCAAATAAAAACATTAACCGGTAAAAATCTGGATTTTGGTATACAAGCTCATTAAGGCTTCCGGCTAAACATACTAAATTGCCCAATGGATACCTGTTCGCCATCTTGGAAAAAAGGTACACTTTTTTAGTTTTTCACCTGTATCTCGGGAACGATAAATGATATCGGAGAAATAGTTCAGATACAAAACATAGTAAATTTACTATAAGAAAGCTTCCATACAGTTTTTCTCTATCCAATAATTCCAATAATTTTCCGTTGAATTCATAGAAATGTCTTGGTACTCGCTAGATCGACGTGGATGTCTTTGGGTAGCTTCGTTTCTGTGGCAACCATCGTATCATCGAATAGAATAGAACATCATGGCTCGAATACCTTATAGAACAATGATATTGTTCAGTTTTCGTGGTGCTGCTAGAGGTATCAGTATCAATCAAAGACGATTACGGATCTGGCTCCGAAATTTTTTTTCGCGTAATTTAAATATGCTTTAGAAACTATCAGTTAATCCTCGACCTTTAAGACCACCGGAGACTTTGGTAGCTCGCATAAGATCTTGCTCTACCACCATATGCTACCAAATTCTCAACCAATATTGTAAGTGAAATATGTAATGTATGATATTCTGGGCGACCACTTTATATCTTTGAAAATCGTTTTTGCTAGAGCCAACTGAATTAGAAGATGTGCCCTGATATCTTTTGCGTAAGAATATTTTTAAAATTTTCTGCTGTTCAATTCGGGATTACAGCTAAATTATATTATTGGAGATAGAGAAAAAATGTATGGAAGCTTTCTTATAGTAAATTTAATAAACTATGTTTTGTATCTGAACCATTTCTCCGATATCAATAATCGTTCCCGAGATACAGGCGAAAAACTAAAAAAGTGTACCTCTTTTCCAAGATGGCGGCTCGAACGCAACAGGTATCTATTGGGCAATTTAGTATGTTTATCCGGAAGCCTTAATAAGCTTGTATACAAAAATCCTCGAGGAGTGCTCTAAGAAGCTACCTCTCCTGGAGTTGGATGCAGACCGTATCTCTCCAAAATATACCTTCAACAGAGACTTTCAAACTCTAATGGATTCAATTGAGAACATCGTAGCGGACATAACTGTCTTTACCGATGGATCTAAAAATCAAAAGAGATCAGGAGCTGTTCGAGATGTTCGCTCGCCTGAGCTTGCCATCGACATAAGCCTATACCGCTGGAGAGATATGCCTCAGTCTTTCAAACTGAACTGATGGGAATATTACACAGCGCCAACAAAATCCTGAATAGAAAAATCCGGAATAAGAAAATACTGATATCGACGGACAGTAAAGCTGCCTTGCAAGCCTTAAACACCTGCAAGGTAGCCTCTGGTCTCCTGCTGGAATTTAGAGATGCTGAACCAGATATCAAAAACCAATGTTCTTACACCCTGTTGGGTTAAAGGACATCAAGGAAATGAGGGTACCGATAAAGCAGACGAGCTGGCCAATAAAGGTTCAAACAGCCTTCCCTGTGACCCTGAGCCGTAACAGCTGTTAATACTCTCCTTAAAAATAATACCCATCAACTACAGACTGAAAGATGAACAAGCAAAGTAGGATGCCGCCAAAGCAAAAGAGCTTTTTTGGCTCTTTCTAAAAATCTGGCAAAATACTGTCTACAGTTGTCCCAAACTGATCTACGAATAATTGCAGGGACACTCACGGGACACTGTCGACTACACAAACATCTCCACACTCTGGGCTTGGTAGATAGTCCCATATGTCGTGGATGCGAACTAAACGACAAAACCGCTATACATGTGCTTTGTTCCTGTCCAACCCTAACGTCGATAAGAAGATCCGTGTTGGGGGACTTCTGGCTCGACATAGGCAGAATAATAAGCACTACCCCTGCTGCCAGAATTCTGGAGTTCACCCTACATGTGGGATGGCTCGAGATCTGATGGGCACGCGGAGGCCGCTTGGAGGTAGTACAAAGGGCCCGATTAAGTGGCTTATGTGCAGGGAGCTTGCTCCCCCTCCCTACTCTAGATCACATTATTCAGAACTATCAAAATTTTATTATGTGCGAAGAAATCAGTTTTTAAACGAGCAGGGGGTATGGCTACTCCCGCAGAAGTTTTTAGAAAATTTTTTTTTCGTTTAGTCTATTATTGTCAATTCCGTCTGTAGACGTAGTGTATAGCAATCGAGGTAAGCAATAGTTTTTGTAAGACCTTGTGGGGGAGCTTGAAGTCTGGCAAGAGTATCTCCAGGCGGATTTTCAAAGGTTCATACCGGTAGTCGGAAAGGCAATACCGCTAATTAGGATAACTTTTAAAAAGGAAGCTCGAGGTTAAATCTCAATTGAAATACATACTTTAATATTAGTAATACTAGGAACAAAATCAAAACAAATCAAAAACTCTTACACCAATTATTAATTAGGCTCTCGTGTACGAATAAAACGATAGGGGTTGACGCGCGTACGAAGTATTTTGTAAAAATATTACTCATCTTCCCACCGTTTTGCCCCGGATCAAGATATTTAGTTGCTGTACCAAAAACTGTACACTAAAAGTAGCAGTGACATCGCGTCATCGTGACCACGAACTTTTAAGCGGTCACTGGCACTTACGGAAATATTTTCTTAATGCAGGAGTATACCGGGTGTCCGGTTTCAAATATGAACATACTAACATAGAGAATACCATTTTTAAGTACCATTACGTCCATTACCTTTCCTGTACGTTATATTGACATATTGACGAGCAGGAATATGTTCACTTTTGACACCGGACACAGGATATGCAAAAACTCGACTAATAAGCATGTCGACTATGTTGAATACTAGGATGGAGTACGCACTTAAGGGCGCTTGAAAACTAAACGAATCCAATAGTTAAAAGAAAAGTCACGGCACTCCGTAATTATACATGTTAACTGGTCACTAAGTGACTAGAAGTCTACCAAGAGAGGATCAAATTGTAAACACTTCACGAGCAACTTTTTTCGATTTATTACCAAAAGAAGTTGACAAATCAAATCTGAACTTGGTTTCCATCAGCGATTTTGATTAAATTTATGGTAATTTCATATTTTGTAACATACGAACGGAAAATTAAAATTTGGATAAGAATATGTTTAGGCATTATACTACTTTGCTTCCTTATATTTAAATTCAAGGTTTAGTAACGAAAGGCGATTTATTTGTGAATGTGGGTAAATAATTTTTTTTGTTATTGAATAACAAATGCGGGCGCTTCCTAAATAAACAGGTAATCCGTAATCGACTAATTTTCGTATTAAAAAACAGTAAAATAAAAACATTATTCTAATTGTCTGTATTCTATTAATTATTAATTGAGGTCATTTGGTCAGCAACAATATATAAATTCAACTTCAAATTAACCGGCTTAAAGAGATAGAAACGTGTTGGATGAATTTAACTTTCACTAGTGCTGTTGCTTGCTTATATTACAGCATTACGTTATGTAATGGACGACGTTTTGCAACGATATACACCTAAATAAATTTTGTCTCGGAAACTGAAGCAAAGTTATTCAAATATGTAGAGTATTCACTTTACTAATTTTTCATCGAGCGAGATGGGCACATTTAATCAGAAAGGAAAATGGCACAGCAAATTGCAAGTTATTCAACGCTGTGCACCAACAATTTCGTTATAATAAATTATAAAATCATGTTACGGCTATCAAAAATCTTGCAAAGTAGAAAATAACGATTCTTTGTGTATCTATACATCTATACACAAAGCCTTTATTAGTAATTGAACATAATTTCCTACTTGCCTTGAAAACATTTTTTAGCGCAAGAGTCAAATACCTACGTAAATTGTAGATTGTTTCCGTTTTTCCAAAAGCGATCAGGAAAAGGTTACAAATTCAACAATAAATTGTGAAAAATCTTGTAATAGAAATGGAAATTGCGGGGAAGTTTTAAAGAAAGATTGTGTCCAACAGTCGCTATTTTGGTCGAGCTCCAATGTGCCTATTACCACCTATTACTATGTAATATCAGATATTACGGACTATTATTTCTCTTTTGATAAGTTTGTTAATGTCACCAAAGAAAAGATAAAAAAATATAACTTTTAAGACATGCACACTGCACACGCATATTACTTAAAGAATTCAAGACGTACTGATGTAAAGAGTAGTTCACATTAGGACATTAATTAAGTTACTTGACTTAAACAACTTGAATAATGATAACCTATTTGTTACTTGACTTGAAATTCGTTGTGGAACATGGAGATCTCGCTTATCTGAAGAGTTAAATTTGCCAAAGTTGCTAAATTCGGTGCTCACAAATAATCTCAATCGACCAGTATACTTTATAAGTGTGTTGCAAGTTACAAGTGAAGTAGAGCATATTTCAACTTTTACTTGACACGAAAACAACTCGAGTAGTGCGAACAGCTCCATTCGAACACAAAATTGACACAATTGTATCAACTAAAGTTGAATCGAGTGACTCGAATACAAGCAACTCGACTAATGTGAACGATGCTTAACAAGGCGCAAAATACTAAACTTGAAAGTTCTTCTTACAATAATTAGGTAGCTTCTATTACATGTACTAAAAAGGGGCAAAACGTTTACTTCGAACGAATTACTTAATAACATAATAATTATAAGTTTATTTTGCAATAAAAAAATCGGATGTAACAAGCGCAGAACTTTCGAAGCAATCACGTGTAGTAGTACAAAAACTTATTATGCAAAAATTGAATAAATAGCCATATAGGGCTTTTCGGTAAATTAGTTAAAAATAGTTGAAGTCGGTAAAAAAATATTTTTTGCCAAACAATTTTGTAGGACGAGATAGGTTTATAAGAAGCTCCACATTTTTATGTGGAATACGGCCAAAATATCAAACTTTTGGAAATGTCTTCCATGGGACATTTAATAAGCTTTCACACTCATGGGCAAAATTAACGCTCCAATTTATTAAACTTACATCATTGCAATTTTTCATTTAAAATTATAGTTACATGAAATTCTACAACTTTTTAATTGTAAGTTGATTATAAAATTGTAATTTTTGTCTGACTATTTACAGTTTAGGACTAGACACATATTAGGTTAGTGAAATAGTTTTTGAAAGAAATCCGCGAAAAAGTACCCTAATTTTTCATCATTTTTGGGCTCAAAACTTTTTTTCTTAAAAATTCTTAAAAAACGAAAATCAAAAATAATCGAATTAATTGCTTCATCGCAATATTAAATCGTATACCTATGCTCTCATCTACTTCTAGTCGCCGCCGCCCTGTCTTGGTATGCTAGAAATGACATATTCTCCCATTCTGCAATTACTGCATCTACTAGTTGATTATTGTTGACAGGTGGGGGAGTACGACTTCGGACCTTCTCTTTAAAAGTGTCCCATAGACGTTCGATATGATTTAAACTGCTACTATTAAATGCCCACTCCATTAAGAGGGGGATTCAATAAAAAATCGAATTTAGATCATTCCTAAGGGATGACTCCCGGGCTTCACAGAAGCTTGAGAATAAAAATTTTGGTATTTATGGGACGATAATAGATTGGAGAAAGAGTTCAGAACTTTTGAATAAAAAAATCGCGTTCATAAGGGAGGTAGCGGCGTTTTCCCGAACGAGTAATTTGCAAATTTTCTACGCGGATTTTGTTTAAAATTTCACTTTGCCAAGGCAGCCTTAATAATAGTGAAATGCCGAAATGTTAAGTTCCAAAGATTAGTAATAAAAGCGGGAGTCATTCCTGGGCGAAATTATTAATTATTTATCAAAAATTCCGCCAGTTTGAACGGCCAGGTTCACAACTCTGCTGTTTTTTCAGCAAGAAAGTCAAATTTTTGATTTTAAGGTTAGTTTTCTGCCAAAATATAAAAAGTGCAGGAGCGTACAAACAATTTCTTGTTTTCGTAAAACAAGAGTTACGACTTACGCTCTCGCGGAAACGACGACACCTCGCTTATAAACGAGTCACTTTGGAGTATAAATTTGTAAATAAACACTATTTTCAATCTGGCGTACGCTTATGAAAATTCTGACGTTCAATGTGGCAAAACCAAAAAATTTTGGATACTACAGAAACCTTTAAAAATTTTCAAAATTTGTACACTAGCGCCTCTGGCGACTTTGAATCCCTCTCTTAACGGAATAGCTACAGCATTCAAGTAATCGATAACTTGTCTAGACTACACGAGGACGAGCTTTATCCCGCGCATGCATAAAAAATTGGGTTCCACAAAAGGAGCAAATGGCATTACATGTTCAACTACGACGTTTTCGAGATAATAATCCGCATTCATAGACCTCGTACGCATTGGAACCAACTCTGTGCGGTCGTCGAAGCAAACTCCACCCCAAAATATAACAGAGATCCTTGGAGAGATGTGAAAACTTACAGTCTCTCTCCCACCTTTCGCCACACTCGCTCAGGTCCATCGGGAGATTTAAGACTCGCTCGCGTTTCATCTGAGAATGAAATCATCAACAGTCCAATATTGATGATTCCAGGCAAACGCAATCTTTGAATTTTGTGGTGTGGTAAACAATGTTTTTTTGCCGGTCTTCTGCTGGATAATTCGTTTTCATTTAAACGTCGGCTTATTGTTCGAGAGGATATTACCAGGTTTTCAGCAGTTCCACAGACTTATTTTAAGCACATTATTAGTGACTCCTCCGTTTCTCAGAGGGGATTACTTAAACAAACGGACATTCTTTGGATTAGTAGGTACGTCGTTTTCGCCCTTGTCCTCGTCTTCGTAAGTAAAGATCCAGTCTCGTTAAAACATCTAACTACGCGACTTAGACTGGAATCATCGCATTACTCTTTGAGTGTCCCTCTTCTAGGAAATTCGTTGCTCGAACATCCACACTGGCGCAACGAGAAAAGAGAAAAAAAATAGCAGCTAACGATAATTGGGTCAGTAAGCAATTTTTGGGCAGATTTTAAGACAATTTTTGGGGAAACTGAAAATTCCGATTTGAAAACAAAAGATTTTGTAATAATAAGTATTTGCTTGAAATGTCAGAAGAGATGTTTTTTTAACTTGCCCAGGAGTGTATATCTAAAACACGAAACAAACTTTTCTGTCTGAATTTTCGCCTACCTACGAGATCCAAATCGGGTAATCGAGGTGCCCATGATAATTTTATTACAATAAATAATTATTTGAGAACGACGAACAATTTTTTATTACAAAACCTTAAATGAACGCTTTTTCATATTATGTTTAATGCGTATCAATTCTACTATATTAATGCGCCTTTAATTGAAACGCCAATATCAGTCCCCTAATACGCCTGTAGTACTATTATTACAGTTAGGTACAATAACCCACATTAAAATTACCTTTTACCGTATAATACTTAGTAAACCCAAAAATTTCCATTGATAAACATTTTTGATAAGTATGTCAGTTATATAATAGGTTACATTGAACGAATTTGTTCTCAATTCAAATCTCCTTCGGATATACTTTTCAAACCTCGCGTTTATTGCTCACGGTTTAAAAGTTTTCATGGCTTCCTTTAAAACGGTACGTTATAAAACGGAACTCTCGACAGGACGATTAACAAGAATATTATAATTATCCAGATACCGAAAGGGTCAAATGTTACAAATGTAGTGCTTGGCCACTTGGCGTTACAACAGGTCATTACCATCATTTTGGATGTTTCGCGGATCGCGGATCGTATCTTTGTAAGTTTCAAGACGAGTATACCTGTGATGTAGAAGGTAGAAGAAGTTACGGTTATTTGTATGAGGTCGCCAACACGAGTTTATTGTTTGTATCTTTTTTTCACATACAAATATTGAAATATTGCTACGCATAATTACACAATTTGTATCAATCTTTTATTCGCTCATGCGAAATTACTTGCTTAATGAACGTAGACAATTGAGTAAACAAATAGTAGTAAAATTATCATTTCTCAATCCCTCCAGCGACTATCTCAATAGAGTGTTATTCTTGATTTTCTAAAATTAAAGCTACCCACCTACTGCCAAAGATTTGTTATAGGTATAGGTATGAAAATAGCACTATATTACGCCAAGTACCATACGATAGACTCACATATCAAGGTAAAAAGATGGAATACGAGACGCAGTAGCGACACCCGAGATCTGCAGCAAGGTACTTAAAGGGATAATGTAGCATGTATTATGTTGTACACTCTACACGATCCATTTTACTAAAAAAAGTTAGTCAGTAATTTTGTAAGGTGAAGCTTGAATTAAAAATTAGAGATACGAAACATCATGAATACACGCACGGTTGAAACGAATTTTCGAAGTTTCCTGTGTAACAAATTTTCCTCCAGCCGCATCAAAGTCGTTTACAATGATTTGTTTTTACTTCGAGGTTAAAAGCTGGAACCTTTTTAAAACGAGTCCTTATCTTCTGGGGTACCAAAATTCGGTCGTTAAATTGTCGTCCATACTCAAAATATAAGAAACTTTACCTTTCGTCAGTTTTTGTTCATTTTGACCCAGAAGGACTACTTTTTCGGCAAAGGCAGCCCCATACTTTTTAAAAGTAGACTAAACTTCTTACAATTAGAGATCAGAACTGTATCTGTAGACCTAATGGTGTTCGAGATACAAGTGTACAAAAATTGGTCAAACTGGAGGTCCGTCGAGAACAAAAACTTGGATTTCTTACTAGGCCTTCATCATATAAATATACAACATACCAAAAAATCATAACTATTCCAGGTGACGCAAGGTAAATAATCAGATCTTTGTCAAAAACCCAAAACTAAACAAACCTCAACCGAGAATTAGTGTGAAGGGCTAATGTGTCGTGGTCGAGAGGTTCTTTGAAAGATTCCTGGCGTTTCGTTGACTGCTGTGGCACACATCGTCAGAGGTGTTTTGTCCTGTATGATCAAGGCCGAAGTTACCGTACTGAGGGTTCAAGAAGAGACATTTGCCACAGCAGCCAACGAAACGTCAGGAATCACTCAAAGAACCTCTCGACCACGGCCCACGCCGGCCCAGAAAGCTTATATTCTCAAATAAATCTTGTATACTTTTGCAAACATTTGTACATTTGTATCTCGGATACCATTAGGTCCACAGAGACCATAATGGTCTCAAATTGTAGAAAATTTAGTCTACTTTTAGAAAGTATAGAACTGCATTTGCCGAAAAATGAACCCTTCTGGGTCAAAATTGACAAACACTGAAAAAAAGTTAAAAACTAGCAATTTCTTAGATTTTTGAGCCACCCCGTAGAGGACCACATTTTGACGACCATCGGATTTTGGTACCCCAGAAGGTTCCAGCTTTTAAATTCGAAGTGAAAACAGAAATCACAATTTAATACCCCGTGAACTCCACTGTTATATAAAGCTTCGTTTACATTTGGCAAGTTGACTTGCCGTCAGTGGCTAGTGACCAAGTTCAATTATTGATGTTATCTTGTAACCAATCAATGGACATTAATAAATATAAATTATTGTTTTTTCACTTTTATTGTTAACAAAGAAGATTGCCCACTAAACTAAACGGTAGTTCAACTTCCAGATTTTTCCAGGTCACTAAGGCCGGTCGTCCATTTATCATTTTTAAACCAAGAAAACAAGAAATAACTTGTCTGTCAAGTGTACGAATCTCAATTAATAAACACAGGTTTAAAAATGATACGACATGTCGTATAAATGGACGACCGGCCTAAGTAAGATAAAACTTGTCAAATGTAGACGAAGCTGAAAGAATTAACATAAGGCCGGTCATCTATTTATACGACATGTCGTATACGACATGTCTGCGACATGTCCTATCATTTTTAAACCAAGAAAACAAGAAATAACTTGTTTACGACACGTCTGTCAAGTGTACGAATCTCAATTAATAAACACAGGTTTAAAAATGATACTACATGTCGTATAAATGGATGACCGGCCTAAGAAATAGATTAATTCTAATTTTAAGAAAATTCATTTCAATTATTTAATCCAACTGACGTAGCTACCTACCAAACTTTTGACGTTTTATACCATGATGATAGTCACATGATAGTAGCGTAGAGGAAAGACAGTTCAAAATTTGGGTTGATTCATCTTTCGACAAGTGTACGGTGTACGAAATAAAAAAAACAGTTTTTAATGCCTTAAACCTAACCGAAACTGAATATAGATTCGAAATTGCAAACTAGACAAGCAACACAAGCTGTTGACAGGGCAAGAAAATTATACCGGCAAAAAACTAGTGAATGAGCAGTTGAATGGATACTTCACTGCCGATGACATGTGCTCTGCGACAGTCCAGGGCCCAGCTCTCATGTCGGCAAGAACATGAAAGTTGGAGGACTTTAGGCTCCACATGGACAGAATTAGTACCATCCCTCCCGCTAATCTTCTAGGGCACCTTACAAGTGTGACGACTCGAGATCCGACGAGCCCGTGGAGGTTGCTTGTAGGAGGTTCAATGAGCCCGAATAAGGACGAATTGTCTATTGACAATGGTCTCAGTAGTTTAAGCTTGGTTCACCGTTGAGCTTACTTTGAACAAGTAATGTAGGTACAATCAGTCATGTAAGTAGCTTTGTGTTGAGAGCTAGCCCCCGCTCCAAAATAATTTAGATCATGAATGGTTCTTCAAGAAAGCCAATTTAGCGTAAATACTTGTTTAAAAAATTGACTAATTAAAAATTAGCACTCTTCGAGTTACAGAGCGAGAAGTTCTTGGCCCCGCATTTTTTGCTTTGTAAAAGCTGTTTCACTAAACGTCCCCCGGTGTATTGGAATAAACCAATCGATTTCGCCCAAATACCGACAACGGTTCCTTATTATAAATTATGAATTGCGAATTCGTGCCAGATTTAATTAGTACTTATCAACTTTCATCCATCCATGTACACATTTCTGAACTGGCAAGTGTTATCCAATCTGAACTGGCAAGTGTTATTCAATAGCGAACTGTAATATGCAATTTACGTATATACAAACGTGTGCCATGTAGTACATACTGCAGGACTGTTGTCGACTTTCTTAAGTTCATTCACACATTTTATATTTCAGGTTTTCTTTGCCAATATTTAAAAATAGGAAGCAGTATAATAACCAATTTGTTTTCGTTTTCGATTTCGAGTCCTTGAAAATTTTTTAATATTAAAAAAACTAAAAATTTTATAGCAGCAAGTTAGCCTTATAGCAGCAAAAAAAACGCAAATCGCCACTGCTTTCGTATATTGGAGAAAATGATAAAAAAAACTTCAAAAGTGCAAACGTCGTCGAGGTAGAGGCGACAGAAACCATCAAAACAAACTTTATAGCAAGTGATCGAAACAAATAATTCTTAAAATTTATAATTAACACCTTTGAAATTCTGAAAAACGTTTTGTTTTTTAGCTTTTTTATGTTAATAGATGGTGGTACCTTGCCCAACAAGCTTCAAAATTAAAGGTGAACAACAATGCAGTTTATTTGCTTTTTCTTTTACGTAACACGATTTTATTGAATTACAGCATACACCTGGGTAAAGGTGGCCCTTAAAAACTATTAAAAAGAGAATTTCACAATTTCCACTTCTGAAGAAAAGGTCTCGCAAAGTACTATTACAATGTAGCGATGGTAAACCATACTGGAGCAAAATTATAGATTGCAACTTCTCATTTCTCATTTTTCTAAACAAAATTTATAAAATTGTTTTAAATGGACTATGAAGTTCGGCACTTGGTGGCCCAACACAATAAATATCTTATTCAACGAGAGGCTGGCAATAAGTCTGTTTGCACAGAACGAAGTCACAAAGTGCTAAATCCGGAGGTCTGGCCGTCCAAATTATAATATCGTTCCTACCAATCCAATGGTTGAGAAATGAATGAAAACTTGAAATTATAAAACGATTCAATCCTGAGATTAAAATTTATGGTTCTCACGCTTACGCTACTTACCCTGTGAGAAAAAAAAAGAGTAAGGCCGAAGTAAATATCGTCGCTCTTGAGAAAAGTATCGAAAAAGATCCAATAACCTCAATGCGGTACCGTGCGCAACAATTGGACCTCTTACCAACCACATTATGGGAAAATTTTAAAGGAAAGATTTTGGCTTAAAGCCTTACGCAACTAGTATAAAAATTGAAGCCGCGTGCCCATTGTTTTCAGCGTCTGTTTGGCAAATGAGCTGAAAATCAAGTTGCCCCATTGGTCGCATTCACCGGACGTAGCGTAAACTGATGCCAATCCAGCTGCTACATATGTAGCGGTACAACGTCCGGTAAATTTGTTAAGTTGGCTTAAAAGTGAGCACAATTATGTCAATTACCCTAGGCCCCATAAAAGTATAATGCGCCACTGACTGGTGGGACTCTACATAGACTCCCATCTGAATTCAAAATGAAAACGTGATCCAGCACAAATTCAAATTGACAACTACTTTTGAAAATACGCTACAACTCCGCTCCCAATAAGTAGCGGAAATAAAATATGCTCGAAAAAATGGCGACCGCTCCACAACATGTTGCGAGAGTAGCGCTCGGTAGCGGTGTTGCCAGCGGACGAATTCGCAACAGTTCCACAACAGTTACGTCCGGTAAATGCGACCATTGTTTCATCGCAAAATTTTGCCATGTTATGGGGGCAATTTTTGGCTCAATGACTGTCTCTACAAGCGAAATAGTTGCATTTGGAGTGGAGAGAATCCACAAGCGAATTCTGAAAAGTCATTACAACCAACATTGTGCGTCATAAGCAGAGCAGCTAAGAGTGCGGTGCGTGCGAATTTGCGGGGACCAATCATGTTTGTCTATGGTATCAAACGTTCATCCAAAGTACAGTCCCCTACACACGACCTGATTTGGTCAGGCGGTCGGGCCGATTTGATCAGATCAGGTAGAATATCAGGTCGTGTGTAGGGAATCCCGGTCAGAAAATCCCAGTCAATACATCCCGATCATTATTATCCCATGCCAAAATATCCCATACAAAAATATCCCATACCAAAAAATCCCATGGCAAAAATATCTATCTACAATAAAATCCTATTACAATAATTTCCCAATATAATTCCCAACAATAATTATCCTAATCAGAAAAGATTCCGTTGCTCTAAAAAAAATCGGTTTCTTCCTTGTAACTTAGCGCGAGGGGCCTCGGAATCGCGTGAATAATCGAATACGCCAGGATCTCGATCTGAACAAAGATCACTTTTTCCGTTGCTCTAAAAAAAATCGGTTCCTTCCTCGTAACCTAACGCGGGGGGCCTCGGAACCGCATGAATAATCGAATACGCCAAGACCTCGATCTGAACAAAGATCACTTATAAGGATTTTTCGGCACGGGGTATTTGTTATTGGGATATTTTTGTAGCGGGATATCTTTGTTTGGGATATTTTTGTAGCGGGACATTTTGGCTGGGGGAATACTAACTGGGATATTTTCTTCTGGGATCTTCTGACCGGGCACCATGTGGAGGCTTGTCGTCTGACATTTATTGTGTCGGGTCGTCGGGTGTGGTCAGATGGCCTGGCCACCGGCCAAATCAGGTCGTGTAGAGCGTTGTCAGACGATTTAGCGTGTAGGTAACACCCGATTTGGTCGGACCGACTGTCAGGCCGACCGCGCCAGGTCGTTTGTGGGAGGCTGGTTGGATCACAAGTTGGGTCATGTGTAGGCAACACCTGATTTGGTCGGACCGACTGTTAGGCCGACCGCTGCAGGTCGTGTGTAGGAGACTTAAGCACACACCGCACGTCCGCGTTTACGGTGGACAAAAAAAATATTAGAGCCAATTGCGGAGATCATATGATCAAAATAATATATTATGAATATATTCAAATGCTAAACGGCATAAAATTTTCTATTGAATAAAGTCAAAATTCCGTTGATTTGATCAAATTGTGTATGTTGGATTTCAATTTAAGCTTCTATCAGGCCAAAAAACACCCTTTGCCAACGTAGTGCGTAGACAAGCTAAAATAATCGAGAAAGACTAAATTGACATTAGTGCCCATCGGTAATTCTGGAAACGTTCAACACAAAGTTCCGTATGACCAGCTTTGACAGTTGCCACTCGGTATAATAGCACCCTCACTCCTCTCTGCCAAAAAATTAACTTGAAACTGACGGACCCCGTTTAAAGCAATTTCGCAAAAGTGTATTTAAAAAAAACAAATAATTTTTACAAACGACCCTGACCACAAGAACATTATTCTTCAAGTCGCGTTTCAATGTCATCAGTTCCGATAGTTTAAACACGAATTAAATTGTTGCAAAACTTAAAAGAATTGATTTCTTAAACACGTATTGTCGATAGATCATGGATGCACGTGAAGCATCGAACAAATAGGGCAAGGATCGCATTTTGTGCAATTATTACAATTATTATTATCATATTTGGATCAAATAAATTAACTATGATGGGACTGAGGAATGAACAACTCCAGGCTCTTTGTATTGTCAAATAATTTGTATATAGAAAAGGCTGCTGGAACAATCGATCAATTAACATATATATGATGCTTCCAAGGTGATCATTTGCTACGAATATTTGGTCGAACAAAACTTTACGACGATGTGGACAACTATTTGTTCAGACTTGCTCATATGTTTACAACTTTTTATAGCGAGAAACATTATTTTCGAGTATTAAAAGAAAACTGTCTGTCTGTGTCGACACAATACTTTGTTTTCATATTTAGTTGGTCGGTGTAGTAAGACAAAACTTCGGTGTGTATTTCAGCAAAAGGGCCCCATTAGAAAGGGGCGATATTTGGACTAAAAATTATACGACACGATAAATTCAAAAATTACCAAACGTAGGTCACTCTTTACATTATCTACTATTTATTGTTCTAAAATATTTAAATAAAAATGGGCATCGTACCTAAAAAAACAAAATTTTTTGCCCAACTACAGAATTTTGTGAAAAAAATAACTAAAAAGACACAATAACGACAATTTGAATGATTTTTCACAGATAAACCAAAGACCATACTTCGTCTATAGATAAACCCACATTTCCATTAAATGCCTGGCCATAAAAATAATCAGTTGCCCACTATCCACAAAAATTTGATTGTTTCTAATGGAATGCTGAACTATTAAGCCCACCCTCAGTTCAAAAAAAGTTGAATGGTTTAACTCCAAAGACAAGACTACATAAAATTTACTAGATGTAAGACGCCTGTTCTGCCCTCAATGCCTGAGAAATAACGTAATTCTTACCGAATATTTCCCAATCGTTCAATTGGAACTCAACTCAAAAATGTCCTCACTTATCTCCCCAAGTATTCTCCTAATCGCATTCATATGTGTATGCGAGGACGAAAGGGCAACCACACTGGTTAAATTGGGAATTAAAACCGAAAATTCTTAGTAATGAGAAGACTGGATTTTACAGTCCATTGAGGCTACTGACTTCGCAGCGGGGAAATTTATTAAATTTTTAAATTATTTGGAATTTATTGTTTGTTGTTGTTGTTGTTTGTCACATTTAGCTGCTTAATTTATTCTTACACTCGCTCAAAGAGACTTAATTTGCACTGTTACCATTGCCCATTACTGTTTTGGTAATCAGGCGCATGAATTACCGAGTTTTGCTATTATACAAAAAATTATAAAAAAAATTAAATGAGCAACTTCATGTAGTATCACCTGATTTCAATCACGCCCTACAGAAGAAGCAATCTCGTTTTTGCTCAAAAATGTCCAATAATGGGCTAGCTAGTCACCACTTTACAAATACAGACTCCACTGTTTGAAAGAAACGACACGAAATTGTACATGAGTTCAGAAATTCTCGAGCCCCTGGCATCCTGCACTCGAATTATAGCATTGAGAAGCTGTAAAGACACATTTCAAGAGAGCGATTTCCATCTCGTCTGACAAAATAAAAGAAAAAAATTGTCGGAAGGTAGTTCCAATTCATGACTATCCGATATCCATTTAGTTCAATAAATTTCATAAAGAGCAAGGTATTAAAACCGCCCCGCCCTATAATTCACCTCACCTAATAACTATACGTATCACTTCCTAATTTAATTCGTCTACAAATAACGATTTAATTATAGCCAAGTAAACTTAATGTCATCAAATCGTTAATCAAATTCTTTTCAACAAACTTTCTCAAAATGGAAGTTCCTTTAAACTATCAACTTATCTCAATGAACAAATTTGACCCTGCGTAAAGTATAAAACAAATAAACCACAAGTTAAGAAACGGTGACAAAAATTGACGTTTTCAGGCATATTATGTCAAGGATGTCGTACAACTAACAACAATACGAACGAAACGTATAACTTCTTGAATTCACCTCACCACACACAATCGATTACCAATTTAGTTACCTTTTAATTGGATCGATTGATGTGACCTTTTCTTCAATGCAAAATTTTATTATAATAATAGTAATGTTGAACTAGAAAAATTCTCGAGAAAATTATCAAAAGTTTTTTGATCAATACTCGATACCTATAATTTCTTATTGATAGAAAATTTTGGGAAAGTTCCATAAATTTTAATAGCATTTCTTAATTTCTAATTAATCCCACTAATAAACAACCATTATGTTAATTTAGAAGCATTTTGAATGCAAATTTTAAAAAAATAAGGAAAGAAATCGGAAATTACCCATTCTGACGAGACGACTGGAAGAGCAAGCCTTGAACTACTATAACATTCTATTAAAATCAATGACACTCGAGTGGTAAACTAAGGCTGAATATCCATTTTTGAGCAGCATAAGGATATACCAGTCCAGTTGCAATACAAAAGATTCTAAAAACAAACCCCAATCTCCTTATACATTGCCAAATGTTTTTAAATACGGGTGGGCTACAATATTTTTTCCTCATTGCATCAATTTTGGGAAGACAGATTTTGAAGGACTGAGCGAGATTTGCGGTCGTACAATTAACTAAATTAAATAAGTTAAAAAAATATGTAAAATTTATTTATAGTCCGTTTTCAAGTGTACAAAAACAGGTTCCCGTGGGATCCTTGATGAAGCAAGTGTGGCACTAGTCTCAATCTCTTTGTTTGATCTTGGAGAAACACAATTTCGATGTTGGTACTCTCGAAAATTATGCGTTCGAGTGCTGTGCGCGAAAGAAAATGGCCATATCAATTTTACATAAAAAAGGTTATTATAAATTTTTATGTAGGATTAACCGTTTCCTCAAAAAGAGGACTGTTCTTTTGCAATTGTGCAAAAACAGGCACTCGTGGGCTATTGATGAAGCAAGTGTGACACTAGTCTCAATCTCTTTGTTGGACCTTGGAGAAACATAATTTCAATGTTGGCACTCTCGAAAGTGATGCGCTTGAGTGCTGCATACGAGAAACAAAATGGCTAAGACCTCAAATACTTTCCAATTTATTTTAGCAGTTCCAATTTTTGGTATCTTGTCTATTACGGAGGCCAATTGATAAATCCAAGTTTTCCACCTCGACAGACCTCCGGATCTTTGTCAAGAATCCAAGAAACTGTTAAATTTTACACCTTTTTTCAGTGGCTGTCAATTTGACCGCGAAAGATTAATTTGGTGGCAAAGATAGTTGAATACTTTTTTAAATAAACAAAATTTTCTACCATTTGAGATTAGAATGGTCTCTGCAAACCTCAGATATTGTATCTCAGATACAAGTGTACAAAAGTTTGCAATTTTGTCACATTTTGGCGATACAGCTTTTGACAAAGATCCGGATTATGTACCTTGTATCAAATAGGGTAGTTAAGATTTTCTGGTATGTTGCACATGATGAAGGTCTAATGACAAATCTAAGTTTTTGACCTCGGTGGATCTCCGGATCTTTGTCAAATCTTCAAAAATATATACGATTTAGATCTGCTGTTGTTTTGAATTTTTGAGAAACATTGTATAATTGTTGTAGCAATATTTTGTATATTAAACTTTTTTCGTAACACCAATGGTTACTCAGATAAATTGGAAAAAGTGTTTGCTATGTTAGCCATTTTGTTCTTCACGCGCAGCAGTCAAACGCATAATTTTCGAGAGTGCCAACATCGAAATTATGTTTCTCCAAGTTCAAATAAAGAGATTGAGATCAATGCCACACTTGCTTCTTGTAGGATCCCACGGATGTACATTTGAGAACGGACTATTATGTCCCTTTTGAATCCGGTGTATCGTAAGTAAAGTCAAAAAGTCGTTCCGGAATATCGAGAAATAAACAGTACCCACTTGCAATTATAAATTTGAATTACAAAAGAAATCAGAAACAGCAACAGACCGGAATTGTGTAAACGTGTAAACGAAGATGAAGCGGATTCAGGCGACGACCTACCAACATAAGTGATAGTCTCCATACCCAGATTGATAAAACACAACAAGATAAAGGTGGCAGATTTGTCATCCATTCTCGATGATGATGAAGACGGAGACGAGAGCGACGAAGAGACAGAATACGAGAAGCCAAAAATAGAGAGAAAAAGGTAAGAAGTTGAAAATTTTTAAACGATTCTTTTACGTAACCAAAAATTTCGTGGAAAAACTTGATTTCTAGAAGTTCGAGACAATTCGACCAAAACTATAGAAATCATAACTAGTATTCAAAAAGTCAGAAAAGTGGTTTAAATTCGCAGTACCTACTTTTCAAATACCTCACAATTTGTTCTCCAGGTCAGTTTAAATTAATAAATCGCTGACCAAAATCATGAATTATTGAATAACTTGATTTCCTACCCACACCTTGCAGATTACCTGTAATGTGAAGAAATACTTGATTGTATAAAATATGGACGAATAAACAAACAAAAATTACGTGCGACATGAACAGCGCATCTTTGGGCTTGGATTGGTCGGCGACCAATCCGATTATTTTTTATATCAAAATACGCGTAATTGAGTCTCTTTTAAAAATCGTCATATTCATCAACAGTCCGATGCACCATGAGAAAACGATTTGCAACAAACGCCCGAAAAAGAAATTTACAAAAAAAATTTCAACTTTCAACACAACAACACGACTAAGTTTTTTTCTCTTTATCGAGGCGCTTACTCCAATATAGATGCATTTGAAGGAAAAAATCTAACGAGTCCAACGATCCCAAAACCATCGAGTTGCGATGGATATAACGCGAGATATGGGCCACAACGCATCTTCCAATATCGCGGCGAAAGGGTTAATTTCGCGAATACGCAAAATCAAGGTTAGTGTTTCCGACCAACCCCCTATCATAGTGATATGACAGTGCCGAAAACTAATATCAAAATTAGTAATTCAAAATGAGTAGCTTTAGATTTCAAATGAATTTGAATTAACATTAGGTTATTATAACGTAATTATGAATTTTCCATCCATATAGAGAAAAATGCATTTGAGCACAAGGGCAGTTTTAAAAAAATCGAAAGTCCACCGTAAAAAACAGTAAAGAATTAAGAACCTTTTGCCGAGGTGAATTTCTGTCGAAGTTAATTATTTTTCTAATTATTAATCGCCCATATAGATAATCACTGAACCCTGAACCATTATAGTTACGCAAAAACACGACAAATGGTAAAAATAAAACAATAAAGCAATTTAATTTTACAAAACAATTACTAGTCGTAACGTCCTTAATTATAAATAGCTGAAACTTTACGGTATTATGGTTGAAAAAGCTCTTCGAATCGAATGTAAACAACTCAAGAACGAAATACACGCATTAATACAACAACAACAACTGTATAGGAAGTGATAGTGGTCCTGTGGAACGGCCTAGCCAGTTGCAAGATTTACAAAAAAAACCTTCGATTGAACTTTTTCAAGGTAAATCTGTTTTGCATTACGAATTTGTTCATTTCTGTCCAGATTCACTTGGAGTCGTATATTCTGAATTTGCCATTCATTCTAGCATATCCAAATAAACTAATTCAAAAGAATTAATTTTGGGAACAATACGCTACGAAAATTGATTTAAACAAAATTTTCAATTAAATTTAAACGAATGAAGAACAGTTGAACTACAACTACAAACCACATCCATCAATCTTCAACAAACGATTTCGAATATAATTTATTCAGTATGTACCAAGTATGTACTATGTACCCACTCAGAAGAATTGTTTGCAACTGTTTTTTTTAATTATCATTCCATAATAATAAAATCAAAAAGCCTAATGTTGGGATTATTCACGTAATCAAGGTTCTGGACTAATTAAAGTAGAAAATTAATTAATAGGGCAACGACCAAAACTATCAAAATGCAAATCGAAAGGAACGACCACACTGGAAGTTAATAATGACAATAACCCACACATGCAAATTAATTCTACGCAGTGCGATTTATAAGTAACCATTGAAGAACGAGAGTAAACAAATTAAAGTTCCGAGGCATTTTCTTTAACTTTTCAGGTTAGGGAGCGATAATCCAGGCACTGAATACATAAAAGTGGGCTTTCGCTACAAAAGGTCAAATGAAGCTTCTAATTTGGTAGATTTGTACAGTTTCGTGAATATTTCGTTGGTTGGTCGAAAACCAGTTTTTCGAGAATATCTTTTCTCCAGCGCCACCTAGGTCAAAAATAGCTATTACAAAAATTATAAAGCATGAAATTCCCTATAACTTGTGTATGAAACTGATCCTGATTATTTACCTTGCAACAAATGAAGTAGTCATGATTTTCTGGTATGTTGTATAATCAAAACCAGGAGAGGTGTCCTATGACTCTCGCTAAAATGACTTAAAAATGACGAATTAAAATATTCTTTTGCATTCCCACAACTTATAAACAAGGATAGCGTGATTCAAGTTACGTAGTTTTTTTGGAATGAGTCATGAGTCATAGGACACCTCTCCTGCTTTTGACTATATATGATGAAGGTCTAATTATGAATCTAAGTTTTCGACCCCGGTGGATCTCCGAATCTTTGTCAAATATCCAAAAAGGTATACCATTTAGTTTTTACTTTGTTTTTGATTTTTGACAAAGATCAGAAGGTCCGCCGAGGACCAAAACTTGGATTTATCATTGGTACTTCATCATGTACAACATACCAAAAAATCATAACTACTCCATTTGATGCAAAGTAAATAATCCTGATCATTGTCAAAAGCTGTATCGCTAAAAACTAAAAATGGCACAAGATGAAAATTTTGCATACTTTTGTATACTTGTATCTCAGACACCAGTAGGTCTACAGATACTATTCTATTCTCAAATTGTAGAATATTTTGTCTATTTTAAAAAGTATAAAACTGCCTTTGCCGAAAAATTAATACTTCGAGGTCAAAATTGACAAAAACTGAAAAAGTAAAAAATGTCGAAGTTTTTTAGCTGCCGTGAAGG
This sequence comes from Malthinus flaveolus, assembly GCA_950108345.1. Taxonomy (NCBI): domain Eukaryota; kingdom Metazoa; phylum Arthropoda; class Insecta; order Coleoptera; family Cantharidae; genus Malthinus; species Malthinus flaveolus. The sequence continues at coordinate 72,958,852 of OX467285.1, forward strand.
TACCACGGGGTTCTCGAATTGGAAAACTTGAATTCTACAACCACAGAATACCTACATACAACATAGTATAACAGATTATTAACTTCGAACTTTTTTTTGAGAAAAAATGTAGCGATTTTGCTAATTGAATAAATTTTCCGCGCTCGACTCCGCTGTAACTCGTGCACTATTCATCTGATTGAAAAATGTTTCTTACAAAAGTTACAGGAAATTTCATGCTCTATAATATTTGTAATAGCTACTTTTGACCTAGGTGGCACTGGAGAGAATATATTCTTAAAAAACTGATTTTCGGTACCGTGTTCCAATATGGCGTAATCGCTATTCACTATTCAACTATACATCTTTTAAAACCTCACCGACCTGCGCAAACAAACAAATTACATACAGCGACGTAACCAAGGTTTACACACCAACCTAAACACACGGATTGGGTATCTCTTTTAACCGCTTTCTCACTTCCACCTTCTGCGCTTTTAGGGTCGGTGAGGTTTTGAAAGAAGTATACCAGTCAAAATATTAACTTGTGAACAGACCTTTAAAAATAAACAATTTAAGAGGTATTAAAATAAACCCATTTTACAGAATACCACCCTGTAGGCTTCAAAAATTATATTTTTCACAGGGTAAAACAGGACGTTAAACCGACATCAAAATTATTGAACTTTAGGCCCTAAAACTTCTTCACAACGTATATTAAGTTCAGAGATCAAGAGATTCCTCTTACTTTAACATGAGGAATCTATGACCAAACGGTGACCCATTCTCACCCTGTATAAAAAAATGTAATTACGCCATCGATATTATAAAAAAATTGAGATTTTTGCGTTTAAAATTGAAAAAACATTCCAGCATGCTCTGTTCTTCAGCCCCCTTGGAGAATTATGGTGTCGTTGGGCCATAGCGCATTTAGCCCAACGAATAAAAAGAAAGATAAGCATCTCGATGGTAATGATGATAATAATAAATAGCAAATTTATTTCTTATGAAGAAGTGGAAGGTACACTTGACCTTAAATACAACTGGTTTAATAAGAAATAGGTAATAATATTTTCTTACAAGTCAAACTCGAGTCAATAGAAAAACAATACGTATTTTAAATATTAGTACCTACTAATTAATACACAAAACTGTACATTGGCCAATAATATTAAATATTTTTTATTTGAGCAAAATCGGCTGTGCTCAGTGCTCAGTAGAAGCATAAAGTAACGTAAGTAAGTAAAGTAAGTAAAGTAAGTAAAGTAAGTAAAGTAAGTAAAGTAAGTAAAGTAAGTAAAGTAAGTAATTACTCTATGGTAGAAGGGAGTGAAAATTGAGGTTGAGATTTATGAAACGAGAAAAAATCGGAAACAGTCCAAAAAAGATAACCAATTAAGGACTTAACAGGTTGAAAAGAGAATGAAATAAAAACAAATTTCGTTTTTGAAACAGAAAAAAAATTTCCTAAGCTGCCACCCCTTCTTGTTTGAAAATTGTGGCAGTAGTGTCTTTTTTTACCGAAACAAATAGAAAAAAATTTTAAATCCTTATAACTACCACCCCTCGCTGAAAGCTTTGAATTAAAAAAAAGTAAGTGAAATTTGCGTTGCCTTTTCGGAAACAAAACGACTCTTAAATTATGACCCCTTCGACAAATTTAATTAAAATAAGTCCCATTGGCCGCTTTAAATACCTACCCCAATACAAATTTACGACTATGACTACGTTTAATTTCTTCACTACCAACACATAGAATGAATACCGAATACATCTTCACTTGTACCGAGTAGAATAGTGCCTCGAATAATTACACGAAGTAAAGAAATTAGTAGGAACTTATCGATTATCTACTTCTAAATTATCATCAATATCCAAGATACATAGGTAGTTGGCACAAAACCGGAATCAAAATTTTAAACTTACCAGAATATGATGATTTAAATTCTTCTAAGAGCTTAAATGTGAACGGAATGTGAACTTTCATCATATTCATCTGAGGAATCCTTGGTTGGACTTGGTGTAACTGGCTAGGAAAAACCATATCTTCTCCATGTACTCGTAACACCATCATGTTTCTAAAATAAGTAAAAAATTCGAATTAAATTGGAAAAAATGTGGTTGCCTACTAAGCCTACTTGTCAAAAACCAATCATCTCTGACAAGTGACAATAATGTAGTAACTCTTCTTTAATTAACCACCAAAATAAAAATTTTAAAATGCCGGTAAATTAATAATTCGCAACTCTCCAAGAAAATTAGATATTAATAAATGTATAAACAAACCTTGTGATGAATAATATCATTGCACAAAAACACAAAAGCACCACAAGCACCGAAAATATATTCGATAGTTCAGCCACCGACACCAACATTGTGTTTGCAGTCATTTTAGAAATATATTTTTTACTTAATAACAAAATTTTGGATCGCAATAAAGCGCACACTTCTCATCGTGGCGAATTGTTGACTGCTACACTGTTGAGAATCCACATTTACTAGACCATACTTGTTACAATCAACATCATTTGACAAGTTACGTCATTGAGTCATTGTACAAGTGTCTCGTGTTGTGAGCGGCAGCTCGTATCGCTGTAGTTAGCACAAAACAATAGTTTTTGGTTATACTGTCTTTTATAAACGCCACAATGTTTAATTTCACCAAAATGCCGTAATATTTTGAAAATCTTCACTCAAAATAGACAATAATAAATAATAATAGACCTAAACAGCTGATTGTAATGGAGCCATCTGTTGTAATTTTGTGTAATTGTTTGACAGTGATAAAGTAGATTTTTATTAATGAGTAGTTTAAAATCAGGTGTTGCCTTGAGTTTTAGTTGTCTACTGTTTATTATTATTTTTTACATAAGTCAATTGAAAAATTCAAGCATGAGCGGAAAAAATTTAGTTTCGGTAGAATTTGAAGTGTACGGTCGTGTACAAGGTTTGTTATTGTTTAAGTTTTAACTTAGGTACTATCACATTTTTTACTTGCAGGAGTATTCTTTAGAAAGGTATCCCCGGTGTTAAGTTTAATAACCAAAAATTAATTTCTATAATACTATAATTTAAAATATAGCATACACAACGGGAATCTCAAAAATTGGGTATACGAGGCTGGTGCATGAATACAGAAAGAGGATCAGTTCAAGGAGTCTTGGAAGGATACCATTCGAAAGTTAATGACATGTACGATATTTGGAAGTTTAATTTAAGTTTTGCTTATTAATCGTTTTATTTTTTTAAGGAAACACTGGCTGCAAAATGTAGGAAGTCCTGCTTCCAAAATTGATAGAGCTGAATTTAAAAATGCCAAAGGAATCGATGACTTCACCTACAATTCATTTTCAATTAAACGATAATGTAATTGTTATTGACAAACAGTAATTTTATTTATTTATATATATTTATTAATTAATGTTCTAAATAACGATCCATCATTTATATTGAATTTATTCCAGTGTAGGTAGGAATCCATGTTCCTAACTGCTTTAAAAATTTTTATCTAATGAAATAAATTTTCGAGTGGAAGTAGAGAATTTGTTTTAATGCTTCTAGTATTATTATTGTGGTAACAAAACTAACATAAATCTTAAACATCGCAAGGATTGAATGTTTCTGTGTTTCCATAGAAACGTAAATGAAATGTATACGAAATAGCCTATCTTTTAGGCGTAACAACCAGCTCACACCCCAAATTATTGGCATCTCAATACCACTAACATTAAAAAATAGATATCAAAAAATCGTACGATGTTAGGTTCATCATGACAGTATTATTTTAAAACTACAGAAAAATTAAAATATGGGACAGCTACATAAAGGACTGTTTCAGATTAGATCTAAAGCACCAATTAATAGGTAATAGGTACGACTTGCTTCCAACAATATCACACTCTACACGCTTAGTAAATACCGCGATACCGTATCTTTATCCATATCCATATTTTCGTGATGAGCACATACATGTTCAGATAAATAAGATAAATATAAGAAACAAAGAAACGTCACGTTCAAGGCCGTAGTCAGAAAAAATTTTCGGGGGAAGGTTTGCAAGAAAAGTTGGACAATTTTGCATTTGTAGCGTTAGAAATAAAATGAAATAGCGCCGCAGACCAAAAATTTTGATTGTTCAAGGTCAAACGGCTTAAAAACAAAGTTGCGGAATTTTAGTAGCCATTGATAGTATCTCCAAAGATAATGTTTCACAAAAACAAGGGATGAAAATTTTGGCTATTTTTTTGTCTGATTTTCTTTAGTTACAAAACTTTAGCTTCGACTTCGTGAACATGCTCGTGGGCCATTAAAAATTGCCTCGTGGGTCAGTCTATGACCCGCGGATCATAGGTTTGCCATCGCTGATCTAGGATCTAGGATATGCCTATAGCAAAAATGAAAAATAATTCACCCTGTATCTTCGCAATTCGCACAATACAGAAGACGTCTTCTGACGTAGTAATTCATAACTCTGAGATCTTTTTTCATCAACTTAATTTTGATAGATTTTTTTCAACCCTTTATTTCATTGAGAAAATATAGAATTTTGACATCAGCTTCAAACAGTTTAACGTTTCTGGTATTTTTGTTCTTTTGTCAGAATTCAAATTACATCTAATTCTGAAACACCCCTTATACATTTTTCTTTATCAAAATCACGTCGACATAATTCAAAAATTTCAGCTAACCTTTTCTAGTTTTTAATTATGTCAAAATGAGTTGCCAGAAGATCTGGTTTGTGAATGAATTCCAGTTTTTTACTTTAAGTGCCGCGAAATGTTCTAAATGTCCGATCACATCTATATGAAGAGGTAAGAATTATTATTTTCTAATAAAGTAGATCGTATACGATAGGCATTTGAATCGTAGAATCCTACAGTTGAAAACTATTTAGTATATAGTTACGTGTAATTTAACTAGTATTTTGTGAAAATGAAATTAATTAAGTTAGTGCTACGCTATAGGTACTACCTAAAACTTGTAGAAACGCCCTAAAACAACTTTTTTAAATATTTAAATTCCCACAAGAAAACGGCTCTTATAAATTCTAGCAGAAGTGCGAGTTTGGAGTAATAGTAATTTTTGTTCTCATAAAAGAGAAATGTACATATTATAGAAAACACAGATAATGAGATAATGGGAAAACATTGGTACACCTGCTTTATTAGGCTTGCGGATGATTCCAAACTGTAATAGTTAAAAGTAGGAAAGAAGTAGGAAAGATTGCAGAGGCCTTAATTCGAGCTAAAAGAGAGTGATGCAGAATATGAAATAAGAAATAAGTAAAAAAGTCAATTAACTGATATTTATGATGTAGACAGTAGACAGGAACAGTTAGATGTCTCATTGATAAAAGAAATGTTTAGAAAACGTATGTCTAGAGTCTAGTCTAGAGCATCCCAAGGAAGCTACTCACGACCTATTTGAAGATTCTCCCCAAAGGAATGAATGGGAATGAATTTTCTGCGCCACTAAGTCACCAATAAGTGTCTTTAAGTATTTTACAGTCGGTGACGCGACCGGTGATCCTCAGATAATTAATCCGCGATATTTGATCCGCGACATTTGATCCGCGGATAATAGATCCGCACGATGGTTTATCCGCACGATGATTGATCCGCACGGCGATTTATCCTCACGATAATTGATAATTGAATTGAGGAAGGAACCGATTTGTTTTAAAGCAACGGAAAAAGTGATTTTTGTTCATATCGAGATTCTGGCGTATTCGACTATTCACGCGGTTAGGTTACGAGAAAGGAACCGAATTTTTTTTGGAACAATGGGAAATTTTTGGCATGCGGATGAATTGTCATGCAGATGAATTGTCATGCGGATGAACTGTCCGCGGATCAAATGTCGCGGATCAAATATCGCGGATTAATTACCTGAGGAACACCGGTCGCGTAGCCCTGTGCACTAACAACTTTCTCCAAAAGAAGGTTTTACTTCTTTGACTGGTGTTCTTTCCATTATTTTTGCTCAGATGTACGTTATATAAATGTTGTCGATGTTTCTAGAAATCCGCTACTTCATCAGTCGTCACAGTCCGTCAATCCTGCTATAACGTCCTAACTCCTAACGTCAACTAGAAGTTTAACAGTCCAGATTAGGTTTGTTCGTAGACACCAATCTTTTAGCTAATACTATTTTCTCTAACTTTCATAATAACCTTCATCAACGTCCGATCTATAGGAGGCGAGTTATTTGAAAAACGAGAAAAAGTCACTTTTAATCAGTTCGCCCTCCCCACCCTCTAGGACTTTTACCCCCAGTACTATAAAGATCACTAATTCCGGAATTAGCCATCGACCAATCAGAAAATTCCATTTCTGACAGTTGTCAAAATTTAAATTTCAAGTTATTTTGGTTATTTTTGCATATTTAACTAGTATTTACCTAATTACGAATACAGATAACGATAAAGAAGAGTTCGAGGTTAAAATTTTACCCAAAAAGATGTGGAGAAACTCTCAGTGGACGCTTTACGGCACAACTGTCATTTCCATCGCCGCCATTTAATTTTTTAAATCCGTGATTAATGCTTTATAGTACCGGGGGTTAGTCAACTATACTAATTTTTAAAGTTTAGTCGTTAACGAGGGTTGGAAAAGAAAACGCAAATGCACTTACAATACTACAAATAGTCAAAGTTATATCGACAGTTTTTAAGTTAGTACAAAGAACATACAATTATACTAGATATTCTTTGGTTAGTAGTAGGTGATACGAGTGCTGGAGTGCTCAATTGCTAAATTGCGTGCCAGTATTCGTACCATTTCCAAGGGCATTAAACACCAGTGAGACTGATGACTGATGACCCATGTTATAAACATTATTTACATGCATACGTCGAGTGTCATTCGGATAATTTAAGAGAAAATTCAATGAACAGAAAATATTATGAAAAAGTGTGCGAGTTGTCACAGAATTGTCCAATTGGCAAATTGTCAAAGAAGAACCACTATTTAGTGTCTAGTGAACAGTGAGAAATGCTGATAGAAAGTTTTTTTAATGGTCTAAGTCTAAAATAAACAAACGCTCGCACCTTATTGACTTGAATCGTTTCCAAGTTGTGTTTGAAAATAACAAATAGCACTCGTTCTTTACACTCGACCGCGAGTGATAATACAGTGATACTTGTCATGACAGTGATACATGGTCTTCGCGGTATGAATGTGAGAATTTGTTTTAATTTCCAATGCTTCGTTCTATTTATGGCTATAAATTTTTTGAGTTTAAGAAACAATAATATAAATTACAATATTTAGATAAGCTATTGCGCTATTGCACATTAAAAACAATTATTGTTACGCCCTGTACTCGCATCAATGAGGATGTAACAAACAATTTATACGATTTAACTAGTCTTAAAATAGGTTTTAAACGTCCACGACATGCCATATTTCTCATTTAAAATTATAATTACCTATAGTAAATTTTTTTTCATGTGTGAATCATAAACGATATAATAGTACATAAGTACTTAACATTTATGATGGACGTTGCATAATGAACATGTATACTTGTAATACGTCTATAATATACGTGTTTAAAAACTGTAAAAAATTGAATGTGATTTAATCAAAATAATTTAGTTATGTTTCCACCAATTCATTGGAAAGGCGAATATTACTACGAAAAAAATTATAAAATGATTGAAAGTGAAAGGTAAAATGGGTACAGATACGGAGAGGAAAGTGCGTCAGTTACCGTTCATTTAACAATGTTCTTAATTTAGAACCAATACTATTATTATTAATCAATTTATATGTGTTTTAAAGATAAACAATATGTTAACGAAACTTTCTGTAGTGCACGTAAATTAAAAATTTAAATTGTAAGTATCTAATTTAGTTTTTCTTGCACACTTTCTTGCCACATTTTAGATTCAAATGCTCCAAAATACAGTGACAGTTATTACATCAAAAAAAACCTCATCAATTCATAGTAGTACCTATTAGTTGTTTAAACAGTCTTTATATAAATTCGTTTAATTTCGTTTATTTGCACTGTAATTGAAAAATTAGCCTTGGCTTAACCTTATTAAAACTTTTAGCAACTAATTCAATTTCGTTCTAATTAATAAGTTTCTTTTTTGAAAAATTTGGTTTATTGATATCGTGAAAGGCAGAACGAGTAGTGCAAATTCGACCCTTGGTTATGTTTTATAACTTTTAACTACTATTCAGTGGCTAGCGAGCCGCCTTCACGCTAAAAGTTCTCGAGACTGTTGACAATTACACGATTTCCGGCAATCTAAATAATTAAATGTTTAAAATTTGTCAATCTTATATAATGCGTCGCCTTTCGCAAGGTAGTGGCATACCACTTTGAGTGGTGTAGTAGGTTATAGTAGCTAGTAGATCGGATCCCATATTGAAAGCTCTCAAACCCCAACATATTAGGTAGGGAAAGTCGCCTGCGCTCTGTAGCAAAGAACTACTACACTCCTGGGCAAAATTAAGGCACCAATTTATTAAACTTACATAATTAGATAATTGTCATTTTTAAATTAAAATTCTAATTGTAATTTTACAATGAAAGCTTATAAATTATGTTAGTGGAATAGCTTTTGAAAGAAATTCGCGAAGAAGTACCTAATTTTCTATCATTTTTGGGTTTAAAACTTTTTTCTTAAAAACTCGTGAAAAGCAAAAACAAACAAAAATCAAAAACAATCGAATTAATAGATTCGATGCAATCTTAATATTGTATACGCCCTCCTTAACTTTTAATTACCGCATTCGTGCATGCTAGAAATGACATTTTCAATAACTTTCTGGGACATATTCGCCCATTCTGCAATTAATGCATCTACCATGGTTATGGTTGACAAGTGGGGTGCTGGGGGAGTATGACTTCATACCTTCTTTTAAGATAGCCCCATGTCCACTCCATTAACGGAGCATTACCTTTACTATTAAATGGCATTACATATTTAACTACGATGCTTTCGAGATAATAATCCGCATTCATAGACCTCGCACGAAATGGAACCAACTCTGTGCGGCCGTTAAAGCAGATTCCACCTTAAAACATGATTTATTATTATTGCGGTTGAGGCTAGTCCCCAGTGCATCGCGACCTCTTGTATCTAATCTTCCTTTATGCGAGTTCTGTGCTTTTGATAAAGTCGAGAATTTTGTCTATCGATAATTTGGGCAACTCTCTTTGGAGCATCTTTTCTTTTCCGAAAATGATGTGACGACTTCTTGTGAAAGCCTCGCAGCGTAACAGAGGATAAATTAGAGTTGGCCTCTTCCACTGCACATTCTCTGCATAGTGGGCCTTCTTCTAGTCCCACCGTTCCACCGTTTCTCCAAAAGGACTTTAGAATGTCTCTGTCCAGGAGTTTTCCTCCAGTATTTAATATGACTTTTCACCACGAGTGACTATTTCTTTTGTCATTCCATAGGGAATGCCAAAGACTGGTTCTGGTATCCAATGGGTCTTATTTTGATAACCTATTTAGCCATACTGTCCGCTTTCTCGTTCCCTGGTTTGTCAGCATGAGTTCATACCAGGTTGCCAAAATTGTTTCCCCTAACTTGTTCAGTCTGCGTATGCAGTCAGTTACTGGTCCGGACCCCACCTCACAGATGTTCAGTGCTTTAAGGGCTCCTTGGCTGTCACAGGGTTGCGTGCTCCCCGAGGCTTTTAAGCTTACCTTTTGCCTCAAGCTGCCGTCCTCTATGATTCCAGATCCTATGTCTGTTGGGTTTTTACAATCGTCTATGTAGAACCGTAGAACAACAGTTCATTCATTTTGATAGCCTTGCATTGCCACTTTTCCCTGTAGGTTTTTTCGATGATATGCGCTCTTGTTGTTAATTCTGTCAGGCATAACAGATTCACCTTTGAAAGGGATCCTTGGGGAGATGTAGCAACTTGCAAATATGTCTCTTACTTTTCGCCACACACGTTTAGGTCGATCGGGAGGTTTAAAATTTACTCCTATTTCATCTGAGAATGAAACCTTCTTCCAATCATCAACACAGTTCAATATTGATATTCCAGGCAAACGCAATCTTCGAATTTTGCGCTGTGTTTTTTATTTTTCGTTTCGTTTTGTTTTTACGGGTTTTCTGCTGGATAATCTACTTTCATTTAAACGTCGGCTGATTGTTCGAGACGATATTACAAGGTTTACATTACACTTTTTAGCACCTTACTAGTGACTTTCCCGTTTCTCAGAGCGGATTGTCTAAGAAAACGCACATTCCTTTGATCAGTACATCGTTTTTACCCATGTCCTGGTCCTCGTAAGTATGATCCAGTCTCGTTAAAACGTCTAACAACGCGATTTAAGCTGGAATCATTCCTTGTTATCGCAGTACCAACATATCGCATTGAGCATTCCTCTGCTAGGAAATTCGTTGCTCTTGTTGCTTCTTCCATTGTAAAATTTCTTGTTCGATTCATTTTTTGAGCCGCAAACACCAGTAACTAACACAATGGATAACAAGCGATAACTATTATATTATAAGTTTACGTAGTGTTATACAGGGCGTCTTAAATTTTTGAGACGTTATCGAAAGATACGATTTGTTAAATGAAACACACCTCTATTACATTTACATTGTTGAAATCCTTGAACACTTTTAATATGATAAGTCGAGCCGTTTTTAAATAATGAATTTATTTTTAAATTATCGATTTTTATTAAATGTGCAAATTGCCGACCATTTACAGCACAACCAGTGTGGGCAGTGTGGGCAATCGAATAGAAAATTCTTGTATGGAGTTTGAAAGAAATTGACGAGGCATATTTTGACATTCTTCTACAACTACACCTTGCTTTTTAAATCCCCGCAAGAAAAAATATTATAACTAATTGGAGAATAAAATGGAAGAATCTGAAACTAACAACCGCAGTACCACGTTTCGCAATTACTTACAAATACACATCAGATGAAATAGTAAACTGACTTTGAGTCTATAATCTTTTGTATTTGGTACATTACAATACTGTCCGAGCTTTAGCTTCAATAAACATTCCATGGTTTAATATCGTAATCTGATGTATATCGCGGATTTAATTTAAGTGGTCGAATTTTGTGGTTTAAAATTTCAATTGGATTCGCTCCTTACTTTATCCACAAAAAAACTGTATATTTATTTAAAGTAGATTACCGTAAAGTAATTTGGTATAACTTGGCAATAAACTTAATTAGCCAACATACCAAAAACCGAAAAAAACTTCTTAATTAAGATTTTGTAAATCGAATTAATAAAAAAAATTTAACCGCAACCGACGACATGTTTACTAGCATTTCTTGCGGTAATTTTATTTATCACTAAACTTTGTTTATTATTCAGTTTCAAACCACTTACCATCAGTATGTAATATCGATATACACACTTATCTATCATGCGGTCTAACCTCCATTCGGACGCGATTTAGACACTTTTAAGTCAGCTCAGTGTTAACGTGCGTACGGCTCGAGTACTTAAAAATGTGACTTAATTTTTAGTTAATTAAAAGAATTATTATTTTTTAATTTATTAAGTTATTCTACAGTGTTTGTGGCAGAATGGCAACAAATAAACGAGTAATTTACTTTTACATAATATTCTATTTTAATTACTTAATTTAATTGGGTTGGTGCATGCATCGAGCGCACTTACAGTCTATAATGTACCTACTATTAATGAAATTTGCCGTTTTATTTGCTGATTAATTAGAATTAGAGCTAGTAGATTCTATAGCAGCTTACACAATACACATATATGCACCTACTATTTACAGTGATTAGCTATTGTTGGAAGAGTTTTCATTGAAAAGCTCGTGTAATTGATCTCTGTTGTGTATTTCTGTCAATTGTGGTAATATTCCTAATTAATAACCGTATACGCATCTATTAGACGGCGGCACTTATTTTAATTAATTTAATTCGAAGCTAATTATCGTCGGGATTTGACATCCGAATTATCAATCTAATAATCTATAATTCCTAAAGTAATCAAATGAAGGTAATGATGTATTGACACCTAGTACAAACAAACATTTCTTATCGAGTCATGTACAAATAATCTCAAATAACAGAAAAAATATATAATTATCTCTTTAATTGGTCGATTTGATAAATTTGATTCATTAAATTCTTTTGGTTTTTAATTTAATATGCCGTTAATTACAATTTACTATAAATTTGTCAAATTCGGAATTCTGCAACCCGCAGCGTTGCAGAATCGTGGATTTTCTGTATTTTTCTAAAGAATTAACTAAGACAGCTAAGGGTGTTTCCCTTAAGTGCGTCATTAACTTCAACTTCAGGGACTGTTACATGAACTCAAAAGAAGTCGTTTAACCCCAATTTTCTTATGCCGAAAGTTCCTCCATTCAGAATTACAGGGTGTTTTAGCTGAAATTTTCAAATTTTAAAAAATTTATTGTGGCGAAACGAAAGCAGTTAAGAAAATAATTTTTGTGGAGATGCCTTATGTATTTTTAAGTCTATAAGATAGATGTGGTACTTTTGTTTTTCAACTGCCAATATCGCGGATTCAAGATGGCGCTCATCGAAATATTAATGAGATTGCAATAAAATTTTAGATACATGGGTTTCTTAAAAATTCGTCAACAAATCTGATATTAGAATTTTAAAATTAAAAAAAAATGACAAACGCCTAACCTGAGCAAAAAATAATTTTTTATTCAATTTTATTAAAATAAATTATACTGTTAGGTACATACTTTCGAATATTGGCTTTCGAACTATCGAGTCAGATTTTCAAAATTTCACCCAGAAATAAAAATACAGCTATTTTAACATATACTTATATCAGTACAAATGAAGGAAATATTTTATAAAGTACGCACTAGATTTTGAAATTTATAAATTAATAACTTTCAAATGGCTGTAGTCTTTTTCTAGATAATATTTGAAATTCTGGCTTGACAGTTCGAAAGCCAATATTCGAAAGTACCTACAGTGTAATTTTCATCAAATTGGGTAAAAAGAATTTTATCGCTCAGGTTACGCGTTTGGCACTTTTTTTTTAATTCTGAAATTCTAATATCAGATTTGTCGACGAATTTTCAAGAAACCCATGTATCCAAAATTTTATTGCAATCCCATTAATATTTTGATGAGCGCCATCTTGAGTCCACCATATTGGCAGTTGAAAAACAAAAGTACCACATCTATCTCATAGACTTAAAAATACATAAGGCATATCCACAAAAATTATTTTCTCAACTGCTTGCTTGCTTGCGCCACAATAAATTTGAAAATTTCAGCTAAAACACCCTGTAACTCTGAATGGGGGAACTTTCGGTATAACAAAATTGGGGTCAAAAGACTTCTTTTGAGTTCTTGTAATAGCCCCTGAAGTTATGACACACTTATGAGAAACACCCTGTATAGGGTGATCACTTTTACTAAACTGACACTATAGAATCTCTTAAGAGATTAAAAACTAGAAAAAATTCCACATTTATTAACCCTTCAAAGATTAGAGTAGTAATCTAGAGAACTTGTACCATTTCTGAATTATCTTTAAAAAACTCAAAGCTAACTTTTTAAATTTTTTTGTAATTTTTTTAATAACTTGTGTGACTGTAACGACGTTTGCCAGTTTTTATAAGCCCATACCTGAAAGTTTCGGGAATAGGGTACCTAAACGACAAACAAGATTAAGTGTTTTATTTCTTTTCAGAACATTCTCCTTAAAATTTGATACACCTTTCCATTCTCTCAAACCAGATATTAAAACACTTATTCCATTCGGAAGATGGGGTAGTCAGAATAGCGGTTTTGTAAGATTCGATTGCTTCTTCCGGCGACTCAAACCGTTGACCACGCAATTTATTTTTAATTCTTGGAAACGTATAGAAGTCATTAGGACTTAAGTCATGACTGAATGGGGGATGATCCAATAATTTTTAGTGTTCAAAAACTCAATTGTGAGAGCTTGCGTTGTCATGATGCAGAATGATGCGTCGATTTTGGTTATTTTTTCAAAGTTCGGTAATCATTTTTAGGCAAACAAACTATTGTATATCAATCAGCGTTAATAACTGTTCTACGATCCTGTAAACTAATAGTTGCGGCATGTTCTGATTTGGAGACAAACGAGGAAACCATATTCTTCTTTACGCTGCGAGAACGAACAACTTTTATTGGCTTCGGCTCATCTTTATTCCTCTTAACTCGCGATTGGCCTTTCCTTTCAGGCTCATATGAATATATCCATGTCTCGACCTGTTATAGTACTGTATACAGTATTGGATGTCCCTCCATTAAATTGTTAACGAATTATTTTGCACCAAGTAACGCGAGCTGCTTTTTGTTGTGCAGATAAATTATGAGATACCCAACGAGAAATTAGCTTTTTAGCACCCAATTGTTGAGACAGGATCACTTGTATTGGACTCACTTCAATGCCTATTGATTCCCCAACTTCATCTTATATCATCACATGCCGATCTTCGTGCATCAGCACGCGTACAGCAATAATATTTTTTTGTGTGATAGCTGTTTGTACACGACCTTCAGGAGTATCATCGCAGAGGCTAGTACGCCCATGTTTAAATTTTGAAAAGCAGTGATATATTGTTGTTTTTGAAGGGACTTCTTCGGCAAATGCTAAAGATATTTAATCGATACATTGTTGTTGGGACAGCGCACTTCGAAAATCCTTGTAATTCATAGCGCCTAAATATTTTCTCGTCAGTCGACTCGACTTGTCAACTTCAATACACTGCTGCGTTGGAACCGCTAAACTTATTGTGTTTGTTTATTTATCTGCTCCGATCATAGTAAGTGTGACGTCATGAGCGCAAAAAGAGCAGGAGATATAGACAAAATTAGTGCAATAAAGCGGGGCAAGCAAACACTTTAAATTTACTCGTTTTACTCCGAGCAAACAAATAAACAAGCCTACTGTAAGCTGATAATATGTTAATATTGTCATCTATTAATTTTGTACTGTGGTTTTTCATGGAAATGCAAGTTTGTGTTATTCCCGAAACTTACAGTGTTGCCCTCGTATACATGAAAGAAATTATCGCCACAATCTATACCTCCCATTTTGAGATTACCTTGGAGCCCTTACGGCCCAACTCATGAGCAAGCATACATTTTATACCTGTCACATTAACTAACTGTTAATTAAACTATTTACGATGATTTCAGATGGACAATGGAGGATACGGCCCAGGCGTGGAAGAAGGGACCGAGTTAGGATCAGTCAATAGTGCCATAGCGGGCAGTTCGAAAAAGGAACCTTCCAAACTCGTTTGTAGAACAGAAATTTGTAGATCGGCAAAGCGAACATATTTACCGCCAAATTTAACTAGTAGTCCGTGGAACAAATTCAAAGCAGTTTCATTTCTTGTTTTAATAGTGTTATTTATTATTTGGATAGTTGTGTATTCCGTGCTAAGACATCTAGAAGTTGTGTGAATATAGTAGTGTGATAATATCAAATAATTGTACAGCTTTAAATCATTGAATTTGTATTATATTAATGAATTTTAAACTAATTGTTGTTAAAGTATATGTGTTATTTACAAAAGTATACTAAGTTAAATTTCAGGTTAATTCTTCAGTGAAAAACGATATACATGAGAATGATTTTAGAAACTTTTAGTAAAGCTATTGTAACATTATTGTAAGAATTAAACAACAAAATCGAAAAGAGCTTCCAATAAATTTTTTATAAATATTTTTTAAAACCTAAAGTTTAGAATTTAGTAGTTAGACTCGAAATTAAAGTATTTTAGTATTTAAAGGGCTCGATTAAATTAGTGGCTCTCTTTTTTATTTGAGTTAAAATTGTACTCTTAAAAATGTTAGTTGATTGTTAAAATTTTTGTATTAAGTATTGTATATTATATTAATTTCTAATTAACTATCCTAAAAATTATTGAAAATTCTAGATAAATAAATTTTATAAATCGGGTAAATTTGTTTCCTTTCATCGGCTATCGTGAATTTCACAAGCGTTTATTTAAAGATTAAAAATTAAGGCAGTAGAAGTGGTGAAAACTTTATGTAATTTGAAAAGTTCCTTTTGTTTATTTATTTTCAGTTGTTTAACAATCACATATAGTCATAATATGAAACAAATGATTAATGAAATAAAAGAAGCAAAATAAAAAAACAAATTATTACCAATAGGTAATCGACAAATTATTGCAAATTGTATAGTATTTTATAACAACCGGATCAACATTGAGAACAAAATCATAAAAAAAAGTATAAACGACCCCCGTTCTGTATTTCTCGTTGTCAAAGAAGCGCAAGAGACTTTGTGATACTTTCAGATCAGGGATCTTGCTAAATTTCAGTCAGGCATCAATTTGTTCAAAGTAAAATCCTCAAATGACTGAACTACAACTTGGCTTACAAGATGCAGAGCGAGTCGAGAGGAACGCACAATACTACGGAGCGTATTCTACGCGTAATTGTCTCATATTTACGTCAACGACAGTTGTTATCCGATCTTCACTTGTTTTGGAATTAGATCATTTTAAAATTCCACAACAAATTTTCAAATGTACCTCCAAAGACCTCTAGACATTTTCTGACTCGTCTACGAACAGCACCCGTTGTTCTCCTGACTTTTTCTTGTCGTTTTTATGTTTTTTTCAAAATAAACGCCGAATTAATGCATTTTGAATGTTCTTCGAAAATAAGTGAAAATCGAACAAGTAACGACTTTTGAGTCCTAGATTTTGGTGCGTTCCTTCCGACTCGCCTTGTATTATTAAAATATTTTTCATACTAGTTTCTACGAGGACAACACTGTAAGTTTCGGGAATAACAGAAATCTGCATTTCCATGACAAACCACAGTACGATAAAACGTTTCTTTGTCCTGATCTTTTGCACGCATTTTATCTATTTGTCCAGCTCTTTTTGCTCTATGACGTCACACTTACCATGATCGCAGCAGACAAATAAGCAAACCCAATAAGTGTAGGGGTTTGAATTTGACAAGTCAAGAAAAAATATGCGATTGAAGAGTAAATATTTAATCGCTATGATTTTCGAAGTGGGCTGTCCTAACAACCATGTACCGACCAAATATCTTTAGCATTTATCGAAGAAGTCCCTTCAAAAACAACAATATATCGCTGGTTTTCAGAATTTAAACATGGACCTACCAGTCTCTGCAACGGTGATGGTCGTCTTCAAACAACTATCACACAAGAAAATATTATTGCTGTGCGCGTGCTGATGCACGAAGATCGGCATGTGATACCTATAGGATGAAATTGGGGAATCGATAGGCATTGGAATCAGTCCAATACAAGTGATCCTGCCTCAACAATTGGGCGCAAAAAAAGCTATTTTCCCGTTGGGTATCTCGTAATTTATCTGCACAACAAAAATCAGCTCGCGTTACCTGGTGCAAAATAGCTCGTGAACAATTTAATGGAGGGACATCCAATGCTGTATTGTAAGGTAGTATTTTCCATCTACACATAAAGCTTCCAAATAAAAATTATTTGCTCGCATATTTATTAGAAAATATCAATAATACAGTGTTATAAAGGTTCGGTCGATTTCGAATGATCGGCAACTGAAATTAAAAGGTATAAATTGCTTCGGAAAGGCAAATTAAAACACAACTCACCTGTGTCCAGTTGTAGTAATCATAAAATAGAGTCTTTTTATCACTTCAAAATCATTAAATTCAATTCAGGAGGAATTTTGTTGTAATAACCAACGACAAGAAAATCAAGCTTCGGACAAAGTTATATTTTCATTCATAAATCTTCTTAGGTGCAATATATGTAAATTTAAACCACCCAGCGTGATTTACGAAATCAACCCCTTCAATTTAAAACCAATTTCGAAGCTGAAATCCAAAAATAATTTACACAGAAATTAAGGTTATAAAATTATAAATTTACCAAGGTAATCACGTGACAACCCAAGCGTCTGCGCATTTTTCTAGAATGTACTAGAATGTTCTAGAAAGAATTCTAGCGTCCTTAAGAAGGGATAAACAACGCTTCCCATTGGTCGAATTAAATTTTAATGGATGGGGGAGTCCTATATAAGGCGTGATTACGCAGCGTAAAGTCAGTCCAGCTCGGACTCCCATCCGAGTTGCAACTCAAGGCCAGTTCCACTCAAACCCCGAGGTGGAGCTCCAATCTCGACTGGAGTCGAGAAAGCTGCAAGTATTAAGGTAGAAATTATTAAAAGTTAGTTCAACTCGAGCCCCGAGTTGAAATCCACACTAGTCGATTCGCGTCCAGAATCGAGGAAGCTGCAGATAGTTAGGTAAATATTGGTCCCCTGGGGTCTCTTGCGACTTTGTCTTTGAGACGCCGTCCAATTCACCGGACAATCCTTGGTCATTCTGGGATCTCTTGCGACTTTGTCTTTGAGACGCCGTCCAATTCACCGGACAATCCTTGATCATTCTGAGGTCTCTCGCGACTTTGTCTCTGAGGCGTCGTCCAATTCACCGGACAATCCTTGGTCATTCTGGGGTCTCTTGCGACTTTGTCTTTGAGGCGCCGTCCAATTCACCGGACAATCCTTGATCATTCTGGGGTCTCTTGCGACTTTGTCTTTGAGGCGCCGTCCAATTAACCGGACCATCCCTGATCATTCTGAGGTCTCTCGCGACTTTGTCTCTGAGGCGTCGTCCAAATTAGCCGGACACCCTTGAAAAATAATAATTTACTTACAGATCGACACAAGAGTAATTTTTGCCGTTTCACAATCATTTTTTCCGAGTTTAAATTAGTGCATTTATCGAAATCATACTAAAGTTGGGTTTAAATAAGTAATTAATTAATTAATTACCTGAATTATTTACTAATAACCCGGAAGATACGTTAATCGCACCATTCGATTACTTCTTACCGATAACAATTTAATCTCTTCGTGAAAAATCCTTAAAGACATCAGGTTAAAACAGACGACGAATTTTTAGTAAAACGAATTAAAATAATTAATAATTCGTTAACAAATCTGTAAAGGAAAAACGTTAGTCGTAAAATTAAATAACGACGCAAGTTATACTTACGAACTAATTGGAGGTTAAAGTAAAATTCACCTCACCACGTGAAGACACACAAAAACAATAAGTTGGTGGAGATAAATGTACTAATCGATCACTCGATGATAATCACGATTGTTACACTAATTAATTAACTTTATTAACTCCATTAGAGCAAGAAGATACCGAACATAACTATAAACGGTCCGGTCGTATAGCACATGGCCGCAGCCCGTGGCAAAAGTAACTAAATTCCTGAACCACAGGCCGACGTATGCCACCAACCACGCACTCCAGGGTGGAGAAAAGAAGACCTTTATTTTTGACGTTTCATTATATTAAAAACCAAAGGAAAATTTCCTTTGTTTAGTGCATTCCGTTTAATTTATCCATTATAAAAATCCTGTTTTGTTACTTACCTTTGTTAGAAAACCATATTATTTCTGTTAATGTTTAATTTTTCAAGAGAATCTTATGATTTACTTTATAACACACTAGCTAGAACAATAAATCTCGTTCAAACTAACTTTGTTGGATTATGTGTTTTTATTATCTTATATCAGTGAAACAGAGTAAGTGAAAAAGAATCTGGCCCCCACGACAAAAGCTACCCGAAGGCCTTAAAAAGAAGTCGAGTCAAAAACGGCTTTACATTTGGCGCCCGAGCAGGGACTACAGTTTCACATTTGATACCCTAAAGCAGGGATTTGACAGTAAAAAATTTTATACGTTTAGTATTGGCGCCCGAGATCATTAATTTAAAGTAAATAAAACTGATATAAGGATAATAAACACATACCATGAGTTCTCCAAACCCCAGTAACCCCCCAAGTCGTACTCCTTCACCAATTCCCACAGTAGCAGATCCCACAATGATATTAAACCCCCCAGGAGTAAATCCGTCAACACCCAGTTAGGTCCTATTTCGAATCAGCCGTCCGGGAAGACGTAAAACTACCACAGCCGTCCGGGATGACGTAAAACTACCACCCTTGTCCGGAATGACTCTAAACTACCACCCTTGTCCGGAATCGACTTTAAACTACCAGCTTCGTTCGTATTTCAAGTTAGCCGTCCGGAATGACTCTAAACTACCACCCTTGTCCGGAACCGACGTAAAACTAACAGCCCCTGTTGTTCGCAACAGTCCCTTTTTCTCAATTCGTTTCATTGTTGTTTCCTTGTTTTGTAAATTTAAATGTCCCTTGAGATTATCAGTAAATCTATGTTATCCAGTCGACCTAGAAGATTGTGGTCCGTGTCAGTATAGAGTTTAGTCGAATTTACCCGTTTCACTTTAGTGTTCCGTTTCCCAAGTACCCGTGTATACTCCTAACGAGTCTAAATGTTGTCCCTGAATCGTCCCTAGTAAGAAGCCAAGCTCAAGATGAGTTGGTAGTCCTCCGTGAAAGTAAAATCTCCCTCAAGAAACGTAAACGTAAGTTAGGCGTGGAGCTAGCAGTCATGTAATTTATAATCCGAAAATAAAGTAGGAAAAGGTTAGCTGGATATAATAAATTCAAATCCCTCGAAGAGAATTCGAGCAAGTATTAGTTCTTCCAGAGAGAAGAAAAGTTTGTTTAAAGTCCTTAAGAAGGAAAGTCCCTATTAAATTTCTTCGAGTAAGAAGAAGCATTAGTTCCTTTTAAGATAGGTAAAGTAACCAAGAGTGGTTCCTTTAAAGTTCTTCGAGTAAGAAGAGTTAGTTAGTATTAGAAAGTTCTTCGAGTAAGAAGAATACAGTCCCTGAATCCATTTTCCTTCAGAAACCCCGTCAAATCTCCATAAAAGTAAAAGAAAAACCCATAATCATTTGTTCCCCCCGAGACGGAAGTTTGTAAGGTAGTATTTTCCATCTACACATAAAGCTTCCAAATAAAAATTATTTGCTCGCATATTTATTAGAAAATATCAATAATACAGTGTTATAAAGGTTCGGTCGATTTCGAATGATCGGCAACTGAAATTAAAAGGTATAAATTGCTTCGGAAAGGCAAATTAAAACACAACTCACCTGTGTCCAGTTGTAGTAATCATAAAATAGAGTCTTTTTATCACTTCAAAATCATTAAATTCAATTCAGGAGGAATTTTGTTGTAATAACCAACGACAAGAAAATCAAGCTTCGGACAAAGTTATATTTTCATTCATAAATCTTCTTAGGTGCAATATATGTAAATTTAAACCACCCAGCGTGATTTACGAAATCAACCCCTTCAATTTAAAACCAATTTCGAAGCTGAAATCCAAAAATAATTTACACAGAAATTAAGGTTATAAAATTATAAATTTACCAAGGTAATCACGTGACAACCCAAGCGTCTGCGCATTTTTCTAGAATGTACTAGAATGTTCTAGAAAGAATTCTAGCGTCCTTAAGAAGGGATAAACAACGCTTCCCATTGGTCGAATTAAATTTTAATGGATGGGGGAGTCCTATATAAGGCGTGATTACGCAGCGTAAAGTCAGTCCAGCTCGGACTCCCATCCGAGTTGCAACTCAAGGCCAGTTCCACTCAAACCCCGAGGTGGAGCTCCAATCTCGACTGGAGTCGAGAAAGCTGCAAGTATTAAGGTAGAAATTATTAAAAGTTAGTTCAACTCGAGCCCCGAGTTGAAATCCACACTAGTCGATTCGCGTCCAGAATCGAGGAAGCTGCAGATAGTTAGGTAAATATTGGTCCCCTGGGGTCTCTTGCGACTTTGTCTTTGAGACGCCGTCCAATTCACCGGACAATCCTTGGTCATTCTGGGGTCTCTTGCGACTTTGTCTTTGAGACGCCGTCCAATTCACCGGACAATCCTTGGTCATTCTGGGATCTCTTGCGACTTTGTCTTTGAGACGCCGTCCAATTCACCGGACAATCCTTGATCATTCTGAGGTCTCTCGCGACTTTGTCTCTGAGGCGTCGTCCAATTCACCGGACAATCCTTGGTCATTCTGGGGTCTCTTGCGACTTTGTCTTTGAGGCGCCGTCCAATTCACCGGACAATCCTTGATCATTCTGGGGTCTCTTGCGACTTTGTCTTTGAGGCGCCGTCCAATTAACCGGACCATCCCTGATCATTCTGAGGTCTCTCGCGACTTTGTCTCTGAGGCGTCGTCCAAATTAGCCGGACACCCTTGAAAAATAATAATTTACTTACAGATCGACACAAGAGTAATTTTTGCCGTTTCACAATCATTTTTTCCGAGTTTAAATTAGTGCATTTATCGAAATCATACTAAAGTTGGGTTTAAATAAGTAATTAATTAATTAATTACCTGAATTATTTACTAATAACCCGGAAGATACGTTAATCGCACCATTCGATTACTTCTTACCGATAACAATTTAATCTCTTCGTGAAAAATCCTTAAAGACATCAGGTTAAAACAGACGACGAATTTTTAGTAAAACGAATTAAAATAATTAATAATTCGTTAACAAATCTGTAAAGGAAAAACGTTAGTCGTAAAATTAAATAACGACGCAAGTTATACTTACGAACTAATTGGAGGTTAAAGTAAAATTCACCTCACCACGTGAAGACACACAAAAACAATAAGTTGGTGGAGATAAATGTACTAATCGATCACTCGATGATAATCACGATTGTTACACTAATTAATTAACTTTATTAACTCCATTAGAGCAAGAAGATACCGAACATAACTATAAACGGTCCGGTCGTATAGCACATGGCCGCAGCCCGTGGCAAAAGTAACTAAATTCCTGAACCACAGGCCGACGTATGCCACCAACCACGCACTCCAGGGTGGAGAAAAGAAGACCTTTATTTTTGACGTTTCATTATATTAAAAACCAAAGGAAAATTTCCTTTGTTTAGTGCATTCCGTTTAATTTATCCATTATAAAAATCCTGTTTTGTTACTTACCTTTGTTAGAAAACCATATTATTTCTGTTAATGTTTAATTTTTCAAGAGAATCTTATGATTTACTTTATAACACACTAGCTAGAACAATAAATCTCGTTCAAACTAACTTTGTTGGATTATGTGTTTTTATTATCTTATATCAGTGAAACAGAGTAAGTGAAAAAGAATCTGGCCCCCACGACAAAAGCTACCCGAAGGCCTTAAAAAGAAGTCGAGTCAAAAACGGCTTTACAGTATACAGTATTATAACAGGTCGAATCATGGATTTATTCATATGAGCTGAAAAGAAAAGACAATCGCGAGTTTGAACGATTGAAAATTATCTGAAACCGACAAAAGTTGTTCGTTCTCAAATGGAGAAAATGGTTGCCTCGTTTGTCTCAAAATCAGGACATGTCGCAACTATTAGTTTACCGGATCGTAGAACAGTTAACTCTGATTGATATACAACAGTTTGTTTGCCAGGAATTATTACTAAACTCCGAAAAAGTAATCAAAATCGACGCATTTGCATCATGACAACTGTCACAATGTTCGATAGAAAAGCAATTGAGTTTTTGAACACCAATCACATCGAATTATTGCATCATCTTTCATACAGCCCCGACTTAAGTCCTATTGACTTCTTTCCATTTCCCAGAATAAAAATGAAATTGCGTGGTCAATGGTTTGAATCGCCGGAAGAAGCAGTCGAAGCTCACAAAACCGCTATTCTGACTACCCCATCTTCTGAATGGAAAAGCGTTTTAATAACTGATTTGAGAGAATGGAAAAGTGCATCAAATTTAAAGAAGAATATTTTAAAAATAAATAAAACACTTTTTGTCTAGATCTTGTTTGTCGTTTACCCTATTCCCAAAACTTTCAGTGTTGCCCTCGTAATAATAGTATACGAGGATGTATTGATAACTAGTTAGCTTAGGCCAGTTCCATGCAAAAAAAAATATTGCTTTACCATAGCAACGAACAATAACTTATTAGAAGTTTCAGTGTAAAGTTTGACGTCAAAAAAGTAAACCAGAGTTAAGCAATAAATTAAAAGAAAAAAGATGTCCACCGAAATTGTGAAAATCGAAAAATTGGAGTATCGAGCCATCATCAAGTACCTGTATTTAAAAGGGTTAAGAGGTAAGCAGATTTACGAAGATATAATTAATACCCTTGGTGATCAATGTCCTTCGTATGCGACCGTGAAAAATTAGACTGCAAGCTTCAAAAGAGGTAAATTTTCAATTGAAGATGATGACCGATCGAAAAGTTCTTGCTTCAGTTTTTTGGGATTGCCATGGAGTAATCATGATTGATTTTTTGGATAAGGGTAGAACAATAACTGGAGATTACTATTCGACATTACTGACCACTCTACGAGAAAAAATTAAAGAGAAAAGACGCGGAAAGCTATCCAAAGGTGCTTTGTTTTTGCAGGACAACGCCCCTGCACACATATCTCATGTTGCCATGCAAAAAATTCGTGATTTAGGGTTTGAATTACTAGAACACCCCCCTTATTCTCCAGATTTGGCTCCGTCCGACTATCATCTCTTTCCTCAACTGAAAAAAAGTTTAAAAGGTCGTAAATTTTCTTCCAACGAGGAGGTAATAAAAGCTGTGGAGGTCTGGTTTGCAGAGCAAGAAGAAACATTTTTTTGAAAGGTCTAGAGACGTTGCAGGTTCGCTGTAATAAATGTATCCAATTAAGAAGAGATGATGTTGAGTAATAAAATATTTTGACATTGAAATTTTGTTTGGTTCTATAGTAGGCTAAGAATTTTTCAATATAGCCTCGTATGTTATTGTTAACGAGAACGAGGAATTGTTATTATGAACAAGGATAAAAAATATTGTTTATATACTTTTGTTTATTGAATATTTAAAACTAATTAATTTCAACTTTCAAGGTAATCTACAGCAATAATACATTTCCTTGATTAAAACAAAGTGCCACAGTGCTACCTACTTAATTGGTAAAATAAAATTTTCTTCACGCTTTTACAACTTTTTTTCATTATTAGTTGTGGATAACGTTTTCTATATGTGGTTTCACGTCGTACTTACGCAATTGAACAGTTAATTAAAGGACATTTATTGTTCAATGCGCGAACATATCTCTATACTGTAGTCAGTAAGTATAGCCAAAGTACTCAATACATTATCTGCATCTATATCTTAAAATTATGAATGTATTGGTTCCAATTATTAGATTATTTTATTATTTTATCTATATGTTGCTAGGCTCAGAGAAAGTGCAAAAATCAGTTGTTATTGAGCAGAAAAAATGAATACATCAAGCACAGAGATTTTAACTACAATTAGCAGAGAAAATGGGGTAAGATTGCGATTTTTAAATGTTTTAAATAAATAATTTATATGTAAATTAAACGGGTTATAAACTAGCCTCCACTTAAAATCCAAATGAGAGAACAACTGCGATTGAATAATGAATTTTTTTATGTTCTAAAGAACTAAAGAAACTACAAAACTATAAAAATAGTGTTTAGTGAGTTGCTATGCTGAACTACAATAACTACTAATCAGTGGCGGCTTTTCAGAGGAGACTAGAGAGGCTCAGCCTCCTTAAACAAAACCAGAAGAAGAAAGAAAAACCAGAAAATTTACAGGGAGCAGTCTTGTTTAAAATTAAAAAGGAACTCGATTATTTTCACAAAAACTAAATTAGGCCACGCCCCCTTTTGCCTCTTCAATTTTTAAATTGATGGGCCGCCACTGCTACTAATAATAATTATGTATTATGATAAGTCCATGTGGCAATATATAATTAATAAGCAAAATATGGCTTACCTATACAGTATGTAACAAAAGTTTAAAAGGTTACTAGTAAACTCAACATTTTTTTAAAAACAGCGTGTCCCAGCGAGCGTGACATTTAAAATTTTCTAATAGAATGAAATAATCTCAATCAAATTAATCTACTTAAGACAAATTTTATTGTGTTATATCCTAATTTTATTGGTCATTGCTAATCTATGATTTTTTTAGGCTGAGCAGACTCCTGGAAAGAAAAAAGGGAACGGCAAAACTCAAATTCTTATAGGATGGGATAAACCAAGATCTTTCACGTACTTGGGACTTTTTCTATGCTTTGTTGTATGGGCTGCAATTTATTTTCCTTTATTACATAAGCTAAATAAGCATTCTACGGAAGAAATATGAACTATATTTATAACGCGAATTGACAACATATTATTAAAATATTTGGGTTACCCGTATTAATTAGCTTTATTACTTATTGATTATTAATAGTCAAAACAAATATTATATTATTATATCGTTTTGTACAAGTGTTTGCCAAAAAGTGATCGCTGAAAAGAAATTAAAAACTTCAAAAGCAAATTTCCTAGAAAATTTATCCTAAAAATAATTATGGTGTAAATTGAAAATTACCTATTCAAGAATTTCATTAGAGATAATTTGTTTTAGATTTTAAATATTTGTGTAATGTATAAACGAATTCACTTTTACGTATATTAGCACGCGTTACAATGTCGTGGATGGTACTAGATGCAAATTTCCGGAATCGCGGTGTCGCGCCGAGTTCTCCAACCACTAAGCTATCTCGGTTCTCGCAATTCTCTGGTGTACACGCGCGCAGTAGTTAATCTCGATTCACCGCACACTGTTTAACATATAAAGATATTTTTGACACATGACGTAGCTTGCGTGTAGGATACTTTTTAAGCCCAAAGACCAAGGTCATTCTTAAGATTTACGAGGCCCAGAGCAAAAATTATTACCATTATGCCAGCATAAAGCTGCACCACAGATGATTTTTTAAAAAAAGGACCCGTGGCCTAATTCAATGGTTTTTAGTGAAAAAAGAAGTGAGTAGGGTTTGGTTTTTATATTGAAATTTCTTCCAACTTTCTTCGGATTATAGTGTAATTAATATTATTAGTTTCATTACTAATTTGTATCGCCAAAATGTAAACTTTTTCCTTATACCGTTTTACCGTTTGAAATAAAATATTTTGTTGTATAATATACTCGTACAAGCATACCTTTTTAAATATACTAAGAAAAGAGCTAGAGTTCGTGTAGTTTAAATATTCCTCTAAATGATTAAAGAGTCAAAACCGTAAACCGACGGGTGGTAGTAAAACAGCCGGTTTTTGTACTCTTTCTTTCTTAATAGTTTTGTATGGTAGGTACGCTCCGTAAAGTTGTCGGTAACTTTACCACCAGCAGAGAGGTACAATAATGAATAATCTCTTTCTATTCTATTCTTCTATTGATTGTATTGAACCTCTCTGCTGGTGGCGTAAGTCAAAAAGAACTTTACGGAGCGTACCTACTTTACAGTTTTCTCTTTTTTTCATTTACCAATGAATAGTAAACGGTCAGCAGTTCTTATTTCTTATTTTAAAGCAAACAGAAATACAAAGAAATATACCCTTTTTAAGTACTACCCGTCGGTTTACAGTTTTGACTCTTTAATCTTTTAGAGGAAAATGTATCCTGCACGAACTCTAAGTGCGTTGTTACACGGTCCGTTTTTGCGGGTCCCGCAATCCCGCATCCTTCAGTCCTGCGAAGGACTGCACTGCGGCAGCATGCTGCCACACATCCCGCCAAAACGGACACGTGTAACACCTGCCATTTAAGCTCTTGCGTTGTGGCCATCCTGCAAAGCGGGACCCGTATTGCGGGACCCGCAAAAACGGACCGTGTAACAACGCACTAAGAGATTGATATCTACCTCCTAATAAATTTCTTAACAGCTATTTAGCAAATAAAAATATAACTTTCCAATAAATTCTAGCCAAATACGATAAAAAAAAGTGAGACTTACCCTATTTACCACTTTTAAATTTTCGATTTTTTCGCGTAATCGGCCGCCCATTTTTATTTAAAACAAAGAATCGCCATCAACAAGAAACGGTCACTTACTAACGAGATAAATAAAGCAAATGGTATTAAAGCATATTTTTATTATTTTAGGTAAAGATAAATAAAATTCGAATATTGTTATCAATGTTTCTCCTACGTAAAATGTATTCAATAACTTATATCTGTATCTGTTGTACTGTTGTAGCTTATTCAAGTCGGTGCAATATAAAATTAATATAATGTGAGGGAAACCCTCATGTAGCAACTATTACCGCGTAGTATTAATCCTTAATTAATTTTTTTGTGTGAGACAATTTAAAAAATCACATTTGAACCACATTTTGAACTTACTAACTATTGGAATAAAGATCATAGCGAATAGCGAAATAAAATAATGGCGAGAGTTGATTAGAGTAGTAGGTAGAGTGATGCCAGGAAAAGACAACTCCATCACGTGATTACTGTTCAAGTTGCAAATGTAGTTGAATAGAAACAATTTTTTTTTAGTTTATTACAAATTTTTAATATTATTTGATAATAACAGAACATTTTTTGAAGAACATAAAAGTTTTTTTGAAATAAAAAAGTATCTTATTGCATAAAGTTTTGCATGTGAGGGAATCCCTCGCACGCGAATAACCTCGTAACTTATAGCCTAGCAACTAATGCCGGGTTAACCGATGATTGCTTTATCATCGAGTTTTAATTGATGTTTTTACTATGCTGGTTGAGTAAAAATTAAACCATTCAGTATCAAGGGCAATCTGTGCTTTGTGAAGCAAATAGTCCTGTTTCTAAAGCCTCGTCCAGACTGCAGCTGCAACGTGCAACGTGCAATGCTCACACCTTTGATAAAACCTGCTTTAAAGCAAGTATCAAAGAATTAGACGCCGCTTTAACTCTACACTTCAAAATTGGTAGCCTGACAAACCAAATCATAAAATTAGACATAGTTAAAGAGTTGTCTACGGATTACATAACATTTTCGTAAAAAATACGTAACCTGACCAATTATTAAAGAACGTCAATGTACCTATTACGAATAGACTTGGCAGTCAACGTATTAAAATTAACACCACTATGAGCTATCACGGTCGCCTTTAATAATTTATTACAACATTTGAACGTAGGCCCTAAAATTTGGTGAAACGGATCTGACTATTGGAGTAAACTACAAGCACAAAGCAAACTGGCTGCAACCGTAATCTGTGTCAATTCAAGTATTGTATCTGCGATGCTGAATAACTCCTGACCTTGTTCTTTTCATTACTAAGATAACATATTACATATTTGAACTATGTTATTTACATCGTTTGGGTTTCGAATTCTGTAAATATTGATTTTTTTTTACTCTACATTAAAGTATAACAATGGACAATATAGTGACATTTGTAGTGATAATTAGCGTGGCCGTAATTACCGATGTGCTTTGTGAGTAAACTTGTTTATACATTAATCATAAATTTATCGTTTATATTCATGCCGTAATTAGCTTTAAATACCAATTTAAAAAATATTACAAGTTACAAAGTTACACGTGGTTATGTAAGAAAAGTACAGAATACTACTACAGCATTACAACTTTGATAACAGAGGACCTCGGTGTAGAAAAACTGGGAATATTTAAATGTTTAAAATTAATAAAACTGTGTTTACTCGTAAATTAATTACGTATTAATTCATTTTCCTGTTAGGGGCCCCCATAACTATTTATCTGAAAATGTCATCCAAAGAAAATATTAGTATAGCTCTTTCTTTGATAGTACATACATCGTTTTTGAATAGGTAGGCACAAAGCAGTCTGCTTCGGTCATGAAAAGCAAGCGTAAAAGTTTATAGAAATAGTGGGACTGCCAAATTGAAATTTAAGTTGTCCACATGGGACAATAAAATGACTAACTTATCGAAACCGTCTAAGTTGATTGATAAGCAAATAATGTACTCCGATCTCTTGTCTATTTTCCGAAGAAGTTCCTCCCTTAGTGTCTATAGTACATCAACATGGTCTCTAAACTACCCTTTTAGGTATTCCCAAAGATAATACTTCTTAAGTGGATCGAGTGACTGGCCCCTCTCTTTCAATCCATTTGAGACTTACAAAACCACAGTCCCATAATGAGTCCCATGATACATAAACCAACAAACCTCATCTTGTTGCCAAAGGATACAGCTTCAATACCATTTACCATTGTGAAAATGTGGCAATGTTTCTCGCAAGAAACGCTCGTTATTGTCACCATTCAATCCATTTATCTAATAGTCCTCATACCTCATGCGGATAAAACCTTGCATGTTGTGTGTTTAATAGGTTATTGTTGTTGTTTAATAGGTCAATCCTCTCAACTTCAAAATAACAATTTCGACGGGCAGCTTCCATTAGGTAACCAATCTCACTACTCTCAAAGTCATATAAATCCCACTTGGACACATTTTAATCCAACCACCCCTTGGCCGGCATTGGGAAGATATAATTTGAGTCAAGCTGTTCCTATATGGGTTCAACCAACTATTCGTGCATCACATTTTCAAAATATTCTTCCTTCAGGGACAAATTTTACAAGTCGAACCCATTACGAAGCGCCACAACAACAACAACACTCTCAACAAAGACAAAACGAACCACAAGATATCGACGACGAAGAACTTCGACAATTTTCAGAAAGTCTTTTAGAAAACGACGTTAATAACGCAGCTTCCTACGTCACCGTAAACTATCAATCTAAAACAACATCTAGATCCAAAGATGACCAAGCTCCCCAACCGTAAATAAGTTTCGTTTTTTTGAATTAACCTAAGTTTGTTCTTGTAGGTTGTTGCACATTCACAGAAGTGCGTACACAATTCCAACTATAGCAAAATTAATTTTGTTACATAATAATTATATTGTGGAGACAAACGTAAACGAACAAGTGACTTCTCAAGAAGTTACAGAAGAAAATAACTTATTAGACGCTATGCTTTCGACTCCTGTAATGGAAGAGACTAGAAATTTTTTGATAAATAAAGGTGATTACGTAACTAAAAGAAAACATGATGAAAACTTGAATAAATTGCAGGTATAATAAGCGGTAATGCTGCTGAATTTAAAAGGATTTTAAGAGAAATGTGGTTTACGATGTACTCGCGTGGAGGAGGCAAACTCGGATCTAGCGGATTCGAACACGTATTTTTGGCAGAAATAAAAACTAGCGGAGTTTCTGGACTTCACAATTGGATTTTTTTCAACGACGCCGAAGCTAACGGAGCGGCAAATTATTTGGG
Source organism: Malthinus flaveolus (assembly GCA_950108345.1). Classification (NCBI taxonomy): domain Eukaryota; kingdom Metazoa; phylum Arthropoda; class Insecta; order Coleoptera; family Cantharidae; genus Malthinus; species Malthinus flaveolus. Next base: position 72,989,792 of record OX467285.1, read on the forward strand.
TTACATGAAAAAAATTGATTTGGGAAATGTAAGATTTAGCACGCCATCAAAACTGACGTATTAATAATACTTTTCATTGCAGAAAGGGGCCATTCTTAAGTACCATTTTACATTTCACAATGTGGACAAGCCCGTCGGTTCTATGTTTATTGGAACAAGTCCCGAATTTGAATTTGCTTTGTATTCGTTGTGTTTTCTTGCACGGCCCGATCGGGTTTGTCCTTTGCGTTTAGGAGGGAAAAGGTTTATCATCAGAACGTACACTTACCAGTATCGAGGAAAAAAATTAATAGGGAGCGCGTTCCCCGAAATTTAGTAGTCTATTTTAACAATTTAATCCTATTTAAATTAATTAAGAAAATTATTGTTGATTAAAAACATTGTTGAATTGGTAAATAAATTTTAATGAGACGAGTTACGGATGGTTTTTATTACATTCCGATGATATTATCACTAAATGAAGAAGTCAACTGCTATCTGAGAGGAATATATCCAACTCCTTAAAAACGGATCTCTGGAAGGGAGTTCTCAACAACAAAAAATTAAGAAAATTTCAAGACACGTCCATCCGAACCAATAGAATGGAAGAATAAGTTAAATTATCGAAATACAAACTGACTATTCTAAAAAAACTGACACACTAATATCTATTAGTCTGTAAATTTCAAGCAATATCTTGCTCTCGTGCTGTACAGGGTGTCTGCAAAAACACCTTACAACGCTTTAGGATAAACTTACGAGAGGATATTAGACCGATATAATCCAATTTACCTCTATGCAAAAGTGCACCATTCCAGAGTTACGGCTCTTCAAATTTTGCCTTTGACAAAAGTATTTCTTTTATATCGGAAGAACCGTTTTAGATAGGAGTTTAATTCGTGGAACATGTTTTTCCCTCATGGAAAGCTATCAACCTACAAAGTTTAGGGGGAAAAGACACAGTGGAAATAGACCAATCACTGCATCGTTACTATTAACAGTTGAATATCTTTGTAATCCGTCGATGAATTGTAAAAATTGACTGCATAAGATGAAGTGAAATTTCAATATTTAGAACTTTGACCTCTTTAACTTTTTTCATACGGCTTTTGGTTTTGTACATAAAAGGAAAAACAGACATAAAATTAATTTTAAAAAAAATTAAAATAATAAAATTTGAAGATGCAAAAGCTCAAAATATTCTTGGGCATTAATCACCTAATCAACCATTTTACACTTTGCTCATTAAATTTAAGGGAGGAGACCTTAAAATCGATCAATAATTGCATCGTTAATAATAACTATTGAATATCTCTTTAATCGGTTAATGGTCAATGAAAAATAAAACTGACTGCAATTTTTTACAATTCATTGATGGATTACAAAGATATTCAACTGTTAATAGTAACGATGCAGTGATTGGTCTATTTCCACTGTGTCTTTTCCCCCTAAACTTTGTAGGTTGATAGCTTTCCATGAGAGAAAAACATGTTCCACGAATTAAACTCCTATCTAAAACGGTTCTTCCGATATAAAAGAAATACTTTTGTCAAACGCAAAATTTGAAGAGCCGTAACTCTGGAATGGTGCACTTTTGCATAGAGGTAAATTGGATTATATCGGTCTACTATCCACTCGTAAGGTGTTTTTGGAGACACCCTGTATAAAAAGTTTTTGATAAGTATCTACCGCGTACTTATTTCAAGTGTTTATTTTTTGCCTCCTTAATTTGCGAAATTGGTAAATTTCAAATTACTATTTTTAAATAAAAATCTCGTTTTTGCTCTTAATTTTGGTATCATTTGCAGCACAATCATGTTATTTTTCGATAGCTACCTAATTATCTTTCCTATATGTTGTACGTTGTATTGACGAGCAGGAATCGGCAAAAATGAAATACTGGGTTAAATTTCTGTGTTTAACTTTAAGACTGGGTACTGTATATATAAAAAAATCGCGCTATCGCTGTTAATAATTTACTACAACATTTGGATGTAGACCCACAACATTTGTTGAAACCGATGTGACTATGGGAGTTGGAAATAATACCGGTCGTAAGTCGTAACACGCCCAAAGCAAACTATCAAATCTGAGCAAATTGAAGTATTGGATCTCGTATCTTCGATATTAAATAAAACTACTGACCTTGTTCTAAATTAATAAGATAACATATACCTAGGTACCTAATATTGGAAATATATTTCCATCCATCCTTTGAACTTCATTTTTTTTACTTTAAATATATTAAAGTATTGCAATGGAAAATATAGTGACATACATAGTGATAATTAGCGTGGCTGTAATGACCGACGTGCTTTGTGAGTAAACTTGTTTATACTTTAATCATAAATTTATGGTTTATATTCATGCCGTAATTAGCTTTAAGTACCAATTTTAAAAATATTACAGCAACACGTGGATATGTAAGAAAAGTACAGAATACTACCAGAGCATTACAATTTTGATAACGGAGGATCTCGGTGTATAAAAACTGGGAATATCTAAAATGTTTAAAATTGGTAAAACTGTGTTTACTCTTTCTTAACTCATAAATTAATTATGTATTTAGGAAATAATTTTCCCCTTGCAAAATTTTCTGGCGGGCCCATAACTCCGACATCTTCCGTTTTGGAAGACACTAGCTCCAAGAATAGGTCTGTAGGTCTTCAGTTTCACATACAGTCTATTTTCCGAATAAGTTCATTCCTTAGTGTCTATGTCTATATAGTACATCTGCATAATCTATAAACTATTCTATTAGACAGTCCCAAGGGTCGAGTGACGGATCCTCTTTCAATCCATTTGAGATCTACAACATTCCAGTTAAATAAAAATTGATGAGTCACATAATACATAAACCAACAAAGAACCTCATCTTGTTGCCAAAGATATATTACAACGTATACGTAAATGGAATTGAATACATGAATACCATTTACCATTGGGAAAATGTGGCAATGTCTCTTGCAAGAAACGTTCGTATTGTCACCATTCAATATATTTATTTAATATCCCCAACGCACAAACGGGTTTTTCAAAAGTTTTGATACGGCACAAGCCAAGCATGCGGATAAAACTTTGCAAGCTGTATATTTAATACGCTGTTGTTGTTTAATAGGTCAATCTTCTCAACGTCAAAATGACAATTTCGACGGGCGACCTCCATTAGGTAACCAATTTCGCTACTACTCTCAAATTTATATAAATCCCACTTGGACACATTTTAATTAAACCACCTCTTGGCTGGCATTGGGAAGATGTAATTTGAGTCAAGCTGTTCCTACATTGGTTGAACCAATTATTCGATCATCACATTTTCAAAATATTCTTCCTTCAGGGCCAAGTCGAACCCATTACGAAGCGCCACAACAACAGCGTTCCCAACAAAAACATAACGAACCACAATATATCGACGACGACGAGCTTCGACAATTTTCAGAAAATCTTTTACAAAACGACGTTAATAACGCAGCTTCCTACGTCACCGTAAACTATCAATCTAAAACAACATCCAACTCCAAAGTTGACGAAGCTCCCCAACCGTAAATAAGTCTAATTTTTTTAAATTAACCTTTTAAGCTTGTTCTTGTAGGTTGTTGCATATTCACAGAAATGCGTACTACATTCCAACTATAGCAGAATTAATTTTATTACATAATAATTATATCGTGGAGGCAAATGTAGACGAACAAGTGACTTCTGAAAAAGTTACAGAAGAAAATAACTTATTAGACGCTATGCTTTCGACTCATGTAATGGAAGAGACTAGAAATTTTTTGATAAATAAAGGTGATTACGTAACTAAAAGAAAGCATGATGAAAACTTGAATAAATTGCAGGTATAATAAGCGATAATGCGGCTGAATTTAAAATGATTTTAAGAGAAATGTGGTTTACGATGTACTCGCGTAGAGGTGGCTATCTCGGATCTAGTGGATTCGAACACGTATTTTTGGCAGAAATAAAAAATAACGAAGTTTCTGGACTTCACAATTGGATTTTTTTCCACCACGCCGAAGCTAATGGAGTAGCAAATTATTTAGGTTACATGAAAAAAATTGATTTGGGTAACGTAAGATTTAGCACGCCATCAAAACTCTGACGTATTGATAATACTTTTCATTGCAGAAAGGGGCCATTCTTAAGTACCATTTTACATTTGACGATGTGGACAAGCCCGTCGGCTCTATGTTTATAGGAACAAGTCCCGAATTTGAATTTGCTTTGTATTCGTTGTGTTTTCTTGTACGAGCTGATCGAAGTTGTCCTTTGCGTTTAGGAGGGACAAGGCTTAACATCAGAACGTACACTTACGAGTATGGAGGAAAAAAATTAATAGGAAGCGCATTCCCCGAAATTTAGTTGTAGTATTTAACCCTATTTAAATTAATTAAGCATTTTTGAATAGATAAATAAAGCTTAATGAGACGAGCCAGTTGTTTTTATTAAATTCCTATGTTATTATCACTAAATGAAGATAATATAACGTCAACTGCTATCTGAGATAAATATAATTATCTATTTTTACGGAAGGTCGACAACAGCATATATGATACTAATAGAAGATTTTAGTGTTGAGTAATGACTTGAAAGTGAAAACTTTAAGTAATTCGTAAGATGTATTTCACTTGTAGTAAAAACTGTTTGCGTTATTTAAAAATTAAAAGCTTACCACGCGCACAGTTTTACCATACTGTTGGAATATTTGGTTGTAGAGAAAAACCCGCGAATAAGTTTCAAGGTAAGAATCGAAAAATTGTTAAATTTGTTAATCTTGTAACATTTCTTCAAGTTGCCGAAGAGGTATTAGAAAGTAGATCTAAAGAGAGTAATTTTTATAGACTAGTAACTGCATTTAGACAATATGCACACAACGAAGCTGACATTAATCCGGTGTCATTGCAAAACCAGCCCTTGTAAGATAAAAAATTTGTGTTAAAATTAGAATTATACGCTTATTGTTTTAGAGAACAACCACAACTTCAAATTCCAAGATATGGACTTTCTGATTCACAAAGAGTTCGTTTTGAGCACATAATAAATCACGAAAATTCGGAAGGTACCGTTGGAGAAGCTATCGACTTTTTGAATAACGTTTACAAAAAGTTTATAAGTTTCGAGTATTTGCATTTGGAGGTAAGTAACTCTTATAAATATACTTATAGTTTATAGTATACAACTTGATCAAAAAACTTTTAGAGCGAAGAAGAAATCGAGTGGATGAGCAATAGAATTGAAAGTCTTCCACGTGAAACATTAACCAATGAGGTGAAACTTAAACTAGCAAATGAACTCCTCAAATCTCAAACAATAGACCATTTTTTGGCGAATAAATTTCCCGCCCTTAAACGATATGGTGGAGAAGGTGCCGAAAGTACGATGGCGTTTTTTTACGAATTTTTCCATCTCTGCGCAGCCGGTAACGTTAATTTAATCCTCGAATTCGTTTAAAAACAACACTATTTTAGACAATCTCGAGCAAATTGTAATTGGAATGCCTCACCGAGGGCGTCTTAATTTTTTGACTGGAATGTTAAACTTTCCTCCAGTCAAGCTATTTGCTAAATTACGTAAAGTACCGGATTTTCCTGAAAAATACGAAGCTACAGGAGATGTTTTAAGTCACTTCAGTAATTAATTCAAATTTTTATAAGAACCTCTCAACCAATTAAAACATTTTTAGTTTCGTCCACAGATCTTAATATAAACAATAAGTCGTTACACGTAAGTTTACTATACAACCCTTCTCATCTTGAAGCTGTAAATCCGGTTTCGTTGGGAAAAACTCGAGCCAAACAACTGAGCTTAAAAGATGGAGATTATTCGAAAACTGCAAAATGGAGCGATAAAGTCCTAAACGTGCAAGTAAACAAATTTAGCATTACCTTAAAAAGTGGTTTAAAATGTTAACTTAAAGATCCACGGTGATGCCGCTTTTGCCGGTCAAGGTATAAATCAGGAGTGTTTAGTTTTATGCCGGACTCCTCACTTTGATGTAGGAGGCAGTGTTCATTTGATTGTAAATAATCAAATTGGATTTACCACACCGCCAGAGCACGGGAGATCTTCTCGATACAGCTCCGACTTAGCCAAGACAATTTCGAGTCCAATAATACACGTGAACGGAGACCATCCTGAAGTAAACTCGCTATACGTCAATTTCCAAACCTAAAATTTAAACTTTTAGGAAGTTTTGAAAGCGGCAAGAATTGCTTTTGAATATCAAAGAAAATTTAGAAAAGACGTATTTGTAGATTTGAATTGTTATAGACAATGGGGGCACAATGAAGTCGACGACCCAACATTTACGAATCCCGTCTTATACAAAATTATACAAAATAGAGAGTAAGTGCGCAACTGTGTAATTACAACTTAAGAGTAACATATCGTATGAATGAATAGGACAGTACCAAATCAATACAGCAACGCATTAATACAAGAAGGCCTATTATCAGAACACGACTCTAAAAAAATCGTAAAAGAAACATACGACTGGTTAAATGAAGAGCTCAAAGCGGTAGACTCTTACAAACCCGAAGTAAGATTTTAATTGACGTTCTAAAGTAGTATTACAAACCGGTGTGGTATTTTCAGGACCCATGTTTTACAAAACAGTGGACTGGTTACGAGCAGGCACAACCTGTTGTCACAGCATGGGACACTGGATTTCATCACGAATTGTTGACTTCGATTGGAAACCAATCGGTCTCTTATCCAAAAGACTTTGTAAATAATTTTTGCGGGCGATGGTAGAATACTCAATTGCTCACACTCTTGCAAATTTTAGAACATTCACCCACATCTTCTTAAAACTCACGTTCAGAATAGATTAGCAAAATTAGAAAAGGGCAATTCGATTGACTGGGCGACTGCTGAAGCTTTAGCCTTTGGTTCTTTACTCTATGACGGTAAACAATATTTTTAGTCTCGTTTATTATCATTAATGACCTATTTATAGGATACAATGTTAGAATATGTGGTCAAGATGTAGGAAGAGGCACGTTTTCGCACAGACACGCTATGTTAGTCGATCAAGAAACTAATCACACATATATTCCACTTAACGATATTAGTACCCAACAACATGGTTTCTTAGAGGTATTTTGAAAACAAAAAATTAATATTTTGTTAACGTTTTTGAATCTAGATAGCCAATAGTATTTTATCAGAAGAAGCAGTTTTAGGATACGAATATGGAGTGAGTGTTGAGAATCCAAACAATCTCGTAATTTGGGAGGCTCAGTTTGGCGACTTTTTCAATGGAGCACAAATTATATTTGACACGTTCATTTCTAGTGGAGAGGGTTTGTACTTTAACGACGTCTTGGATTCAATCATAAAAGGGTTTTTATTTTTAGCAAAATGGTTATGGAGTTCCGGATTAGTCGTAATGCTTCCACATGGTTACGATGGGGCAGGACCCGAACATAGTTCTTCAAGAGTCGAAAGATTTTTACAAATGACAAATTCTAAAGAGCACGAAGTCGATGGTGATAATGTTAATATGCAAGTTTGCCAGCCCAGTACACCTGCACAGTATTTCCATTTATTAAGAAGACAGGTGAGTATTCGACAATTCATTGTTTTATTCTTGTAAGACATTTTGTTGTAAACTTAGCAATACTTAGACCGTATGAATATTATATTATTTATAAATCTAAAAAACTTATGGAACTTACTTTTAGATGATTAGAAATTATCGTAAGCCATTAATCATAATTGCTCCAAAAACTTTAATAAGGCTATCGGCTGCAACATCCAATTTAACTGAAATGACAACTGGAACAAGTTTCGTCTCGGTTATCGGTTGGTCACTACAAAACGTTCTTTTGTGTAAATTTTCTTACATGCCGAGTTTTTTTAGGGGATCCTGGTTCCAATCCTAAAAGCATCGAGAAAGTAATTATTTCGTCTGGAAAGCATTATTATTCTCTTCTCGATCATAAAGAATCCAATGATCTAAAAGGCGTTGCCTTAGTACGAATAGAAAGCTTTTGTCCATTTCCAACTTTGGAATTGCAACAAGAATTAAGCAAATATTCAAACGCCAAAGGTACCTATAATTGATTAGTAATTTGAAAGTATGTAAATACGTACCAATTTTTCAGCATTTATTTGGAGTCAAGAAGAACCACGTAATATGGGAGCGTGGACGTTCCTCAAACCCAGATTTGAGAACCTAGTGGGTAAAACGGTAAGATCTATTTCCTTGAAAAAATAATATAATGGTAATGCGTTATTCCTTTTAGATTCGATATTCTGGAAGAGACACATTATCAACACCTGCTGTAGGAATGGCCATACTGCATGAAAAGCAAGCTGTGGAAGTTGTAACTACACCTTTTACAATGTAATTAAACAACATCCTAAATACAATAAAATTAGGTTTTAAAATTAAAATTGCGTTTGAGAAATTGATGAACCAACTATTATAGTAAGGCGATTACTAGGGCGTTACAGGGGGAGAAAGCGAGGCGAATTGGATATTTCGTCAAAATTTTACAAAATAATTGGATAATATAAAATGTTGTCAGACCTTTTTTGAGGCCTTTACAATTTCCCTTAACGTGGCTCTCCCGCTTGTGACGTAGTCGACTTTTTTATAGAATCGGTCAAACAAAACACTGGGAAAAAGATACAAATAGAACGTGCTGTGAAAATTTGAAATAAATCAAGCAATAAATAAGGGAGAAAAGGCTTGATTAACGTTTTCAGGCCGGCAAAAGCAGTTTTAATTTAATTCATTTTTATTCCTGGACGATAAATAATTAGCTTTTAAAATATTATTTATCATAACGTTGGCCATAATCCATTTCTCTCTCCACCCACATAACGCCCCACAGTCACTTTGCGAGAGCTTTTACTTTACTATTCGCAAAAATAAAAGTGCTCTTATTATCCATATATTTTTGTTTAATAATGTACACAGTACAATACAGTGTGCTAATGCTACTAGTGTCAGTTTCTTCATCTAAAAGCCTGACCACTTAAATATAATAACTTATTCTATCGCACTTATATTTAAAATTAGTATAATCGTAGAAAGACATATGTTACATTACAAATTGATAATCTTCAGTTAATGCGAGCATTAAGCTGTTGCTGCCATTATCGAGTAAAACGCTATTTTAATGTACCACCAAAGAGGTAAAGTAATTTTTAAAAGACGTTAGTGAAATTAAATCTCAAATGTTTACTATTTAAGCTATGTGGTACACCTAAGTTCACTCGCACCTTCCACTTTTTTAAATAAGTCAATAGTCGTTTAGTAAAACAGTCGATTTTTTAATAAATTTGAGAAAGAAAATTTGAAAGACTAATTTCATTAACTATTTTAGTTTCGATTCAATACACGAATTGTATAAGTAGCTAGTTCTTTTAAACAAAATAAAGTAGTAGTGCAAAATTCCCAAATTTAATTTTAGTTAGAATTCATCTACGATTTACTTTTTGGTAGATTACAGGAACTCGGGCACAATTTTGCTAATATTGAAATACTTTGCTTGGCACCTGAATAAATTTTCGGTAAGTCAAAAACATAATTTGGATTTCTACAACAACTATTTTAAAACGATGGTATTCAAAATTGGTCTTTGAATACCGACGAACTTTTACATCAATTTAAAACACGTACTTATTAAGAAATCGATTGCCAAGTTAACACGATGACCTGGCTGACAAAATAAGTTTTAGATTATAATACAGTATAATCACAATTTTATAAAATCACCAACTAGTTTGTTTATATTGGTTGATAATGAAAGACATTTAAAAACCAAAAATTACCATAATCGAAACTTAACAACTATTCGTCACCATCTCAATTGTTTCCCAAAGCCAAATATTGGTAATAATTAGTACTTAAACGGACTACTAAATATGGCACCAGTCCTATATTGAATTTGTTTTAGGTAAATAAAACTAATCGAAATAAAATACTGATGAATAATATTGCGTTCCTACACATTCAAATGTTTTTATCTTACAGAATTAGTGATCACATCACTTATTTACAAGATTACAATTTAAAGCTCTATACTCTAATACACTATTGTATGTTTACAACTGTACGACATCGTCCATATGGAACATTAAAAAGCTTTTTTTAACGAAAACTACAAAACTAGCAAAAAAACACAATATTTGCACATATAAATAAAAACAACTTCCTCACTAACAAAAGTATAAGTCTTATCTACTACTAAAAGGCGAGCACTTATTCTATAAAATGATATTGAACCACACATTGTGGCATTATTGTGTTCCGCACCAACCTTTTACTAAATGAACAAATTCTACATCAATCTTGTTTAGGCCGCAATACTTTGCCATTATACAGTTTTTCACAAAAATATTAATTCAAGTGCGAGCTTAACGCAGGTAATCCGTTTCAGTATAATAATCAATTACATGATCCTAAAAAATCGAGGATAAAATTTAAAATATTTTGCCCTTTTGAATAATTGCTAACCACTGGTTTTTATCACAACTGCACTCCCTTTAAATGAAAATATTTGTATATAAAAAATTAAGTTTAATTAAAACCGTGTTTGTAACGATTTTACATCCATATCATTCCCACAATTACACTACTTAAAATTTTGTACTACTAGTTTTGCAGAAAATAATAATTATAGGATAAGCTTTTTAAATGTGCCTCTTGGTATTTGCGTTTCAGTATATTAACCTTAAACAATATTAGTTAAAAACTAATAGTCTTCTATAAAATAATAAATTAAAATTATTAAAATTAAGACTTAATACCTACAATTAAATAATTAGACAACAAAATGATATAAAATGCCAATAACCTACTGTACAATTTGTAGTCTTTTGAGTTCACTTTCACTGTGATATAATCCACAAAAACGGCTATCATAAGAAACGATTACTTAATATTAATATAATGTAAATTAAAATTTGTATACAGAAACATTTAGTAGCATAAGCTTTCAAACATAACGAAGATGTCTCATGCGAAGCTTTAAAAGTTGAAGTTGCTAATAGCGAATAAAATTACAAATTGGTAAATCGCATGCTATAAAGACTTGAAAATGAAAAGAGCTAATCAAGAGTTAAAATTGTTAGTGGAACAACGCGTTAACGAATTACACAAGCTAAATAAGGTTATTAAACGCTTAAAAATCAAATATAATTCATTAAAATTCTTTAGAATAAAAGACAAAAGAGTGTGCGGCAATTCTTGCTTTATGCAATGGGTATAGATTGTAGATGTTCCTGTTTTCAGTTGTATAATTAATTAATTCTAATACGATTTAGTTTAAAAAAAATACTAATTCCAATGCTACAAATCGCTTGTCTCGATTGCGGTGCAAACTGTGCGACGCCATCAATTTAATTTGAGAACAAGTGTAAACATTGCTATCTACATAAAGTGGTGTTATTATTTATTAAACTATTTAAAATTGACTATCTCTTGCATTGCTTAAAAATTTGCATTAAAAAAACTGAAAAATGTTATTAAACTGCAAACACTTATTCTATCAACTTCCAATACTTTTCATTTTTGAAATACAAAAATGAATCGACCAGGAACTATTAGGTCTTGTTAGCTAATTATTACGATGATTATGAGATTCTGCATTTATAAAGCTAGAGGCAAATTTTCACATTACATTTAACATTCACTTACAAAAATGCTTAATTACAATAACTATTATAACAATTTAAAAAATCAATTAAGATAATAAAAATTTAACAAACAAAAATCAAAAACAATTATTTTAGATATATCGATTGCAAATTTTGTTTAAGTTTCAAAAAGTAATGGAATCTAGTCACTTGTCACAATCAAATTAAAATGCACTTTTTTCTAAATCGTCGTGATTTCTTAACTTTATGCTTAAAATTAAGTTTACCGTGTCACGTGGAAGCCAGTAATGATTGTCTCTAACTACGAACAAAACGTTTCTTGGTTATAATTCACGACGCAACAAAAATTACATCAACACTTTTACACTAGAACGAATGGGTTCAAAAACAAATAATACAAACTCGCTGATCAAATACACTATCACGATGAAACTCAGACTGAACAATAATGAAGAGATTTTGTTTTTCAATTCTTTTTAATTAACCATTAACGTATGCGACTCCATAGGTGCAGCCGAATCGTACAAAGTATCTGTATCCTGAGTTGGTTCGCCTTGTAACTGACACTGATTTGTTAAAGTTCCAGCACCACAATCACAGAAGAACCTGGAAATATTTAATTACGTTTTAGTACAGTTGTAAGAAGAAATCATTCAATTAAATTCTAATTCATCTTGTGAAATATGCATTAATAAAAAAAAAAACTCCAAGCCCAACAAAAAACAGCTACAAAGTATTGCTATCAGTGCATCCCTGACTGCAATGCTAAATATTAACTACTACAAAAAAATAAAGTTTGATATTTCGATCATCCTTTCAAGAAGGGTTGGTAGTTTAGAGCTATCTATATTTTTTGGGTCATTTGGGTACTTATCGCATTTTACAAGTTTCAACTCCAAAACCTTCGTTTGATCATACTGAACGTACCTACATATCAAATTTGAAATACATTGATCAGTTCATTAGCGTTTTAAAGTCCCCTACACACGACCTGATTTGGTCAGATCAGGTAGAATATCAGGTCGTGTGCAGGCTTGTCGTCTAACATTTATTGTGTCGAGTCGTCGGGTGTTGTCAGATGGCCCGTCCACCTGACTACCCAACCGCCTGACCAAATCAGGTCGTGTGGAGCGTTGTCAGACGATTTAGCGTGTAGGCAACACCTGATTTGGTCGGACCGACCGCATCAGGTCATCTGTAGGAGGCTGGTTGGATCACAAGTTGGGTCATGTGTAGGCAACACCTGATTTGGTCGGACCGACTGTCAGGCGGACCGCGTCAGGTCGTGTGTAGGGAACTTTAGTTTTAACACACACACAGACACAGGCAGATATTTATGCTTGAAAAATGACAGAAAACGTCAAGATTTTGCAAAAAAAATTCAAAACGACCGGTAAGTAATTTTATCCACAGTGGCATGGTAAATTAGTCTCCTTGTATTAAAAATCAACAAATACTATACCAATTGAGAAAGTTTATTCTTACCTATCGTGTCTTATGAATTCCACATCGTGACCGGCATGGCAAGTTTTAATGCAATTGACACATATTGCGTTACGATCAGTTGTGTTGCAAGTTTGACATCTGTAGAAGTCGTGCATAGGAAATGATGTATAACTAGATATCTTATATAAACACTGTCCGTTGGCAACGGCCTTCTCGACCGCATCTTGATTATTAAATATCTTATTACCTCGAACAATGGGTTGTACACCACTAGCTAAGCACAATCCACCGAATCTATTATTAAAAATTTGATTAAATTCTAAAGTCGCCGTAGCGTTATTTGTTATTTCTACACCAGCTGCCATTCCATCGAATATGCGATTTCTACGTAAAATTGGATGACTTTGAGTGGAAATCAACACACCCGCTTGGGCATTTCGAAAAATATCGTTTTCTTCTAAAATTCCTTTACCTCCATTGAATATACAAATCCCGCCATCGCGACCATCGAAAATTTTGTTACGTTTTAAAGTAGGATTAGAATCTGTCTTTATCCACACACCCGCCATTGCATTATCAAATATTTCATTTTGTTCTAGAAGACCTAAACCACCATTATAAACAAGCACACCACCATTCTGTCCACCCCAAATTTTATTTCCTCTAATAACAGGATTACTACCAGTCCGAATTTGAACACCCGAATACAAGTGATTAAAGATATCATTATCTTCCAGTTTTCCATGACCGTTATCGTAAAAATAAACACCGACTTGTTTTCCCGAATGTATACGATTGCGCCTAAGCACGGGAGTACTACCAGTGGTAATCCACACCCCCGCTAAAGTGTTAGCGTAAACTTCATTTTCTTCTATTAGGCCTTGTCCTTTCTCGTGCACATAAATTCCACCATGCTGTCCATGATGAATTTTATTGTGACGAACAATGGGATCACTGTTTGTACGAATTTGAATACCGGCAAGAGCATTACCATAGATATTATTATGCTCTATCAATCCTCTTCCTTCGCCAAATATATACACACCTCCCTGATGGCCGTTATAAATTTCGTTACGTCGTATCGTAGGATTACTATTTGAAGTAATCCACACCCCCGCAAAATTATTAGAATGAATTTTATTATCGATAAATTGGCCGAGGCCGTTTTCGTGCACATAAATTCCTCCCGTCTGCCCATGATGGATTTCACAATGCACAACTGTAGGGTTAGCGCCCGCCTTCACTTCGAACCCGGCTATTCGATTATTATGAATATCGTTTGCTTCAAAATAACCCTAAACAAGTTTAACAATAAAAAATCAATACTAAAATAGTTTTATTTTTTTACCAAGCCGTTGTCAAAAGTAAATATTCCAACGTCTCTTCCATGGTGTATGTGATTTCGACGCATAATTGGATTTGCGTAATTTTTTACCCAAATACCAGCAAGAGCGTTTCGACTGATTTCATTATCTTCGTAAGTTCCTTGAGCATAATCTGTCACGTATAAACCTACATTTTCACAATCACTTATATCGCAATGACGAATCAATGGGTTTGCGCCGACACCACTCACACACACGGCGGCACCCACTGTAACGAATAAATAATAAAGTATTTACGATTTAATTAAACATTTTGAAACTTACCAACTGATGTACTACGTATAATACAATGATCTATAGTTGGACTACAATTTTCACCGACTTCTAAACAATAGTGTTTATGATGAGGGACATTGGAAGCCACATCAGGAGAAAATTTAAGAGTTAAATGGCCTGCGTAAGCTTGCTTTGCTCCCTCAACAAACATTACAGTAGATTCGGACTCTCTTTCCAATATAACAGACTCTGCCACATTACCAGGAGCAGCACCTAACAATTTAAGAATTAATAAAATTGACAAAAAGCAATTTCTCGTACGTACCCATAATTGCAACATCGGAATCAACTACGAGAAACTCTCCCCTATAGGTTCCAGTGTGCAAAAATATTAAAGGCCCTTGATTAGCATTTTCAGTTGAGTCTCCACTAATACACGAATTTAACCTAGTACCGCTTATATTATTTCCACTAGTACGTTCGTCGGCGTAATCTAACGCAGCCTAAAATTGCGAATTTTAGAAACACGCTTTTGGTTTAAATTTAAATTCGACATACTTGAACTGTATTAAAATAACACAAATTACGCCCTTTAAATTGTAAGTCTTGATATCCTGGTCTAACATGAATACCGCGATATAACTGTCGAAACGATTCCTTCCAAGGATTTGCCAGATCTGATTCTTCGGGGCTTATAAATTCAAATGTTCTTGAACTTGGATTAAATAGTGGTAAATCGTATTCGTACACATTCTGATATAAACGTTTCCTAAAAGTTTAAAACATATTTGTTAATAATGACCTAAAATTTGTTTAAGGACAAATATTATGTGAAGCATTTAGTTCCCGTATTGTAAAAATGTTAACACACAAGAAATGTACTTTTTTACGACAAGTCAAAAGATTAACTTTATAGAGAAACCACTCCTTTTTGGCACAGGTGACTTACGATACCCGTAGAGAGGTACAATAGAATCAATAGAAGAAAATAATCAAAGGAGATTATTCATCATTGTACCTATCTACTGGTGGTAAAGTCGCCAGCCAGAATGAAGTGGTCTTTCTGTTTCTATACACCAGTTTTATTATTGGTTTAGTAAAAAGCTACTTTTTCCACAAAGGGTCCGACTCTGTCCATCAGCCCATGAACAATTTTTACAGCCCAAACTATAAGAGCTTGAGAGCTGAAATTTGGTAAGATTGTACAGCTCAGATAATAGAGATTGCAAACAAAAACTTAGGTTCATAGGTCTGTCCGGTCGTCAGTGGACAACTCTCAGAGGTCAAACTGTAAGAACTAGAGCTGACATTTTTAAACGTATATCGTGGGATAGTAGAAACCAGGGCTTCAAACCGTAATTCTTTTCGTTTCGGTTCAACACCCTGTACTTTTTAAAAAACCTGAGATAAAAATAAATTTACAAATTTTTAAATTTTTAGGGTAAATTAATTAGATAACTCTAATACGTTGCAAATGAACCCTAACATACACACACATACATGTGAATGTGTGAATTTGCAACGTATTAGAATTATAAAAAATTAATTGTTATATGGCAAAACTAATTGTTAGAAATGGGACTGATGCAAGACTTCAGGTACATGCTACGTCAATAATTCACAGTTTGCAAACATAACTTTCTGGTTTATTACACCCTTTAACTGTCACAACAAAGTCAACCCAACAATTTTTTAGAAGTGCTGTACCTTTCTCTTATGCCTACTTTTTGAAATTGCAAACCCGTATAGAATGAGACTTGTGCTTTGAATTAAAATGATTGTCAGTCCCATTTCTAGCTTGTATGCGCTCTAGTTAGAATAATCATTTTAAAAAGTGCTTAGAGCAATTTTTAGAAATAAACAAAAAAGTTACCAGTCCTTTTAAAAATTTGAAAATGTTAGCCTTGGCTTCTTACATCTCTTAAAATGTTTAAAAAATGTAGTTTTCATCAAGATTCGAAACAACTATCTACTAGTAGAAATATGTGTAATACCGAGCAAAATATGTCACTCTGTACCTTTAACGAACTATACTGTACATTCCTAAGTGTATAAATCATCTTGAAAATTCAACAAAAGTTATTGTTATGATAAATTATTCATTTTTAGTAATACACAAACGAAGTTAAATGGTGTAGCCAATAATACAATTTAAACACTGATGATATGATAGTAAAACCGAATCACAAATACTTACCACAACTCTGTGTCATTGGCAATTGTTTGAAATCTCTTACATACTTGACTAACACGACACAAATCTTGTTCCAATAAATAATTAAAAATAGTAAGTAAAACTTCGTCGGGCAATTCGTATTGCAAGTAATGAGCAGCCGTATTTGTGCTACCTAAAAGAAGTAACAGAGATTATTATCAAATGTTGAAACTAATTAATTAAAAATAAAACCTACTTTCATAAGAAACTGAACATGTTCGTCTAGGGCGTTTACGAGCCGGCAGCATAGCGGATGTATATCCTTGTGCCGACGTTGTAGGTGCAGCTGGTGATGTAGGCGATCCTGCAGTTGCGGCACTTGTACTAGGGCCTGCACCACACTCGTGATGCGAAGGAGATTTCCTTCTCAAGTCGTATGGGGAATGATGTGTTGGCACGGTACCTCCACTGGTTCCAGGAGCTGTTACCGAAGGGCCCCCGGAACCAGGGGCGGCAGTTGATAAAGCTGGAATGTTTTGATTTGGGACTGGACAGGAAGGTTCACATGGTTCAGCTGAAATAATTTAAAAGTGGTATAAGTTATGCTAATTACAATTACTCGACCTGGAAAATTTCGTTTTAGTAATTCCAAAGTTACTGGTGCTCCTTACCAATTTTTCCTTTAGTTTAATTTGATGACAAATTAGTAGTAATCTAAAAATTGGCATTTTATAACTAACCTAAACAAATCGTAGCGAAAACTCTAATAAATAATGAAAGTCCACGTGTAGGTTGTTTTATCTTGGAAAATTTTTCAATTTATTTGAGGTGTACATAAAAGTGATGGGTTTTTAAAATGGCAGAAAATTTATTAAAAAACAGATATATTATATGAAAACATCTTAATCTGCTTGAAATAAAAAACGTTTTTAGAACAAGCTACAAATAGCTTATTAAAATTCCTTAAATTGCTAGTTAAAAACTTAAATGTGCTTAAAATGTGCAGTAAAAAATATTTAAATTAAAATTTTAAGTATCGGTACTGATAAAAGTACTACATCGCCTTACACGCCCACCCACACCATTGATAAAATTGGGAGGGTGAATACACCATACTATTTAATTAATTTTTCAATTCACACTTCCATAAAATTTTATTGAACTAACACAATTGACGATAATTAGCGTACTATTAGTGATGTATGGTAGATAATGCGAGTAGAGGTGGTATATCAACAAATTTACGTTACAATAATTCGCAATTTAAATTACAATCGTTTATTGTAATCAAAAATGGTTCCCAAATTATAAGAGATCGTTTGCTAGACTTCGAGGCTTCGAGATATTTTTTATGAGCCAAATTAAAAAGTTATCCTGAATTACTTTTGCGCTGGAATGATACTCAAGTCTGACATACTGGGGTTTTAAAATTAGTTCACTGATTGAAACTTTTACTTTACTGAAACGTTAGGTATCATCTTTGCTTGGACTGTTATATTGGCATACACTTATGTGCTCAATTATTGGAAATAACAGTTAAGAAAATTTTAAGAAACTACAATATTGCAAAAAAAATTACGAATAAAAGCAAGTTATAAGTGTCGATTAGTAAAACAGGTGCTGAGTTTCGTAGGATTCGTTTATTGAACAAAATACCTAGGTTGGTAAGGTTCATTTATTCAAGAATCGGTACTTCCTCGTTTCTATAAATTTGCAATTTAATAAAAGCGTATCTACAGTTCAAATCATTTATTGCTGCTAACTGTGTGATTAACGCATTTTGAATCTGTAAGCTCGACTTGAACAACCATTATGCACCCCGAATAAGAATTTTTGTCTTCCGACAACCTGCAGGTTTCAAGAAAAGTATAATTTTATTTAAATTACCTCTTGAAACATTAAAACTACAAGTTGAGAATATTAAAATTGTTTAATTAAAACCACATTACGAAATTTCCTCATTATGACAGTAACGTCCATTTAGGCTAATTAAAAGTTGATAACGTTAATTTCTAAAATCACCACCAAGTAACATTTTTGAACAGCTATAAAACGGTTCTTGAATTATAAAAAAAATTTACAATTACAGTCTGTCTGCTCATATTTAGGTTGTTTGTGTATATTTATCTTGTATGTGGGCCGCCTTGTTATTTTTATTAGTTTTGTATGACTTTTGACCAATAAAACTTTGGCCCCTTAAATAGACAGATGCACAATTTCGGGTTAAATTACAAAGTTAGAAAATAAATTGCTAACTCGAAACAATTTGTAATTAAAATATGCAAATTTAAATTAAATAAGTATCGAATAGAATTCGGACATAGCACCAATAACTTTAGTAGGTAGCCAGCACAACTTACCAGACGTAGTTCTCGAGGGTGTGGGAATTCTATTTGCACCTTTTCTTCGAGATCTTCTTACATACGACCTGGAGGCCGTAAAAGAGGCGCTCGGCATCTTTTCCACCACACAAAATGTTAAAAAATTGCTGCTAAACAAAGGAAACACTTCCACTAGTACTGGCAGCCATTATCACGGTTCTTGTTAAAGGAATTTCCTAACCAATCATAATCGTTCGAGCTCGATCATGTGACCACGAAAATGTCAGAATGGAGTATGAATACCAGAGAATTTTTGATTGTTTTTTATCGGTCGCGGCATGTTTATTACTTTCCGTCGTTTATATTTCCAGTTTGTACGTATGGAACTTCAAGCACGACAGGTAACAAATTAAAACCTAAAACATACCATATATTCACTTTAATAAGAGCAACAAAACCGTGATGTTCTTGCGGCAATACTACCCCCCTTAGCCCCTCGGCTGTAAATACCGAATTCGAACCATCGTATTCGGATTTCGTATTCACACTGTTTTACGAAAAGTCGCGTATTTTTATTTTATTATTAATATTCGAATTGAGTCTTACAAATGATGTTTATTTTTTTACAGAAACCACCCGTCTACGATAAAAAGAAGATTTTTTAGCGTTTTTATTATGATGTTCATATCTCCAGCCTTTTTATATGTAGCTATTAACAAGAAAATCTTAGAGAAGGTACGAAAACTTACTCTAGAATAGTAACATTAACTTCACAGTTATACAAAGGTCTTAATCTCAATAGTTGAAGCACCTTTTGCTTATGATACACAGCAGCATAGCTGGATTTTCTTAGTTTCGTAGTGTTAAAACGATACTACATTCAGTTGCCATTTGAAATATTTCAAGTATCGTAATTTATACTAAAAATACTTTTTCAATCTAAATTTCGTTCTACTTTTATTTTATTCTTCATCTAAGCTAAACCATTGAGCTTGAACGTTATTCAGAACTAAGGGAGAATTTTACAAACTAAGTTAAAAGGCAGGTTGCAGCTGCTTTACCATTGTTGACTAACAATAGTTTCTATAGCTTGATCTTGATTCACGGTTAAACTTGCTTTGAGCAAGTAATCGGCCCTTAGTGGTCTGTTATAGGATTCTAATTCTTAACGGATTAGTTTCACTTATCTAAAATAATTAAGAAGATCCAATATATTCAATAATTTATTACTTTAAAACTTAAGGCCTTACCTTAAGGTAAACTTCTGGTTTGAGCTTTCTACTTGATGTATTTAACACGTTCGCGACGACGTGCTCCACCGGTGGCGCACCGCGCGTTTCGTCTGTAGCCGTTGATGACCACCGGTGGTACATTTGACTTAAAAATTTGTTATGTTCCGGCCTGAGACAAAGTATACCAATTTTAGCGTCGTCGCGAACGTGTTAAGTTATAAAACTACCCTTCACATGGGTCTGGAAAGTACCGGCTATCAGCTGAAAAACTGTTCTATTTAATTTTTTAAATTCCGAATTGATGTCAGCTTGAAATGTTTTTTTCAGAGTAGTATATGGCAGGTGATGGGATTTAAAAGCCAAGGCATATTACAAGCTTTTATTATGCCATGGATACTTACGATGGTTCTGTTTTTAGGACCTCTGTTGTTACAACTCAAAAATGGTTTATTAAAAGTGTACATAGGTATGTATAATTTGAACCGAATCTTATTATTTCCTCTTATAATATTATTTCAGAACCAATGTACTGGTTTATAAGTGCCAAAAACTTAATTTGGCTTAGAAATCATGTTGTTGCTCCATTATCTGAAGAGTTTACTTTTAGATCTTGTATGTTACCATTATTGTTACAAAGTTTTACACCGTTAACTGCTATTTGTATATGCCCTCTGTTTTTCGGTGTAGGTATGTACTTATAAGTATCATTTAGGCCATCTCTGACTCTTGACATTTTTATTTTAGCACATTTTCACCACATGATCGAAAGAGTGCGGAAAGGTATGGATCTAAAAACGGCATTTCTCATATCTTGTAAGATCTTAATATCAGTACCAAAATTGTAAAGGCAATAGTTTATTTTTAGGTTTCCATTTCACATACACTACAATTTTTGGAGCGTACTCCGCCTTTTTATTATGGCGTACGGGTCATTTTATATCATCTTTTATAGTTCACGCGTTTTGCAACCACATGGGTGTACCTGATATACAAGAGCTCGTTACTTATAAAGGTTCTCAACGAATCGGTATTTTTGCAACTTTTTTCTTAGGAATAATTCTGTGGAGTTACTTGTTACATCCTCTAACAGAACCTTCTTGGTATTACAATGAGCCAATTTGGCAGGAAGTCTGAAAAAATTATTACTATACAATTAACGACTAATTGCTCACAAAATTTAGTATAAATAATTGTTAGGCCAAATTACTTTTAAATAATGTAACATAATTTGTTAGAAAATAAAAATGACTAGTACGATGTTTTAAATACGTATTTAAAATAGGATAGGCGTATTTTAAAGAATAGTATATAGTATTTCGAGAAATATATATCACATAGTATTTTTTAAAGATTGTTTACATCTTGCCTATTATTAAAATTTTACAACTTGAAACAATTTGATAAAAATAGCTGTATTTACACGATTTAAGTAAAAAACAATAATAAAATGTTTAAAAGCAAAAACAGTACAAACTAATATAAATACTTCAAACCTCAAATATAAAAATATCTTCTTATTTAGTTAGTATTAGGAAAACGATCACCATCGTGAGATTGATTTAAAAATGCGATGTTACTAGATTTAAGCCTAGACGCTGCTGCAAGTGACGGAGAAGGTGACATGCAGGGTGTGGAACACAAGCTGTTGCTTAAATCACACTGATCGAGTAATCTTAGCAATTCTTCTGGAGTCGGCCCACCATTTGCATTATCTAAAACGTAAAATTAAAATAAATTGTTCTGAAAAAAGCGAATAAAGTACAAACCCATATCTGATTTGTTAAATAAGTCGAGAGCAGTTGTAAGGTCCCACATTTGAATGGCACCGTTTGAATGACCGGTAAAAATGAATCTGCGCGGTCGAGATCCCATTCGATTGGAACCTTCACATTCGTGCACACAAAACGAACTTATGGTTGTACCATCTACAGATTTTATTACGCACACCCTAAAACGACATACTTTAAAATAAACAAAATGTTTGTGTTCGTATAAACCTTTTTCCGTTGCTGGCCAATCTCACATAAAGTTGATCCGTATCGGGTATGACCTTTTGAACAAAGACTTGTTCATCGTCTTGCTCACCAAATGGACCACAATCGTTAGCAGCGGCCTGACTAATACAAGGCTCCACGGCTTCCAAAGAAATTATTTTAAAGGAAGCTTCAGGAGTGGAACCCGGTTGTGTCGAAATCATTCCACGAAAGCGTGTTACTCTCCAACTTCTCACGTGATTATATTCGCAACAAACCGACACTAAATATTTCTCCGAAAGAGTTACCTGTATTAAAATACATTTTAATAACAAAACGGTTGCTGTAAAAAATGATTTACCTTTGTAACGGGACTCTGATGTACAGTAAAGGTTTGGAACAGTTGGGGACCATGACCTACTGTTTCGGGATGTTGCACTATCACTCGAACCGAACCTGATCTTGTTCCATACGCAATTTCGATCCAGTTGCCACATAAATCTGCCAAACAGCAAAGCAATTTCTTTAAAAACTAGACAACCAATGCTGGAAGAATGTTTTTCACTACAAATTTAAACAATAAAATTAAAATTTTGTATCAATATTTTTATAAAGTAAAGAGGTTTATAGTTGTTTAACAATTTACCTTACGATTCAGCATTTTATTTTATTGCAATACTTTTTAAATGAGCTTAAATCAAAATTTAAGAATGTTAACAAATGTAAAATTCGTATGAATGATATAATTAAGGGAATGTTGCAATTATACCGAGAAGAAACCGAGAAGAAAATTAATAAATTTTCAAAACAAAATAATACCGATGTTAGTCTTCATTTCAAAAGATACTCAACAATAAAAAGATAATTTCCCTGGAACACATAATTCAGCGATTGATTCAAGAAAAACATTTTACTTACTTCAAATTGGTTGGTACGATTTCACACGATTAATCTAATAATAAAATTAGCTGTGTCAGAATTTGAAGGTGCATAAAAACTAGGAAAGCGATTTCTGTACTTCAAGAAACTTACGATACTTCTACAGAACTGTTGTATCAACGCCTTCATATTTTACTCAAAGCTTACTATTAATTTCAAAAGCTAATTACTTCATCTTTAGTATTTTTCAGTTTTTATTCATGCAGAATACGTAGTAATAAATTGAAAACCACTCCAAGTTACTTTTTAACACGCTAACATTTTATTAATAGATTATAGATGGAGAAAACAAGTGCGTGTCTTTGCCTTGTGTTGGCATACCAGCAACAAAATTCTATATATTAAATGCACTGTGCTCAATACACAAAACAAATCGAATATACGTATCAAAATATAGTATTGTAAAATAGTAGTGTAAGTGTTAAATATGTGGCATACCTTCGCGGCCCCTCTCAGACGCTGGCATGAAACACAAGGTTTTGAGTTGCATGGAGAACAGAAAAAAACCCTACATTAATGTATGTATACAAATTTAAAAGTTAAAATAATATCGACATGATGCTCGAGGGAAAACGAAACAAAGAAAATACATAAAAAATGTTTTTAATTTTGTAATAACTTACTCGTTTTAGGTGTGAGGTATACCGATATAGCAGTAACGGGGTCATTATTTGGATCACGATACAATTCTGTCACTAATAAATCATTGTCTTTCATTCTTAAAGGAAACTTTTGCATGTCTAAAAAAATACAAACGATAAGTACATAGGTACTCGTATCGTGCAAGACGAATCTGTAAACATACCTATATAATAAATGCAGCCGTTATTACAGCCTAACAATAAGAAAGAGCCCGCCGTATCAAATGATGCGATTGGTACGACATCTTGAGTTTGCCAATGTTGAGTCATGGCATGCCAAACTCCTAATTTCCCAGATGGGGATAGTGCCACTAATTGACTACCAATAAAAAACAAATATTCGACTTTCACATTTAAGTTGAACGTTCCTGAAATTGAACGTTTTTATAAAAGTAAAATCTTGTTTTACAATTCTTACCAACATTCGTTCTAGTGCCATCTTCAGAGACACCCCATAATCTCACCTGGGCTCCATATGCAATGGCAACCATCTTAGATGCTTCTCCTGCACCACTCGAACCCATTTTTGCATTAATTGCGATACGTTCTATACAATTGTCTATGTAAGGGCTAGTAAATACTTGCTGCCAACCACTAGAGTCTTTAAGTCTAATACAAAGAGATTACAGTTAAATTATAATTTAAATTCGCGATTAAATTAAAGATCTACCTGTAACAAACAACAAAATGTGCATAGGCTACAGCAATCCAATTATGATGTGCCTTAATTATCTGAACTCTTAAAGGATCGGTCCATGCCGAAGCTAAATAAAAATTAGTAGGTGAGGTACATTAAAGTTAATATAAGTAAATACTTACTACTAGCTCCAAATACTAAACTAACATCATTACGAAACAGCTTATTCAAATCGGCCGAAGAATTTCTTGCATGTCTTAAATCGAGCGAAGCGGCCCTAGAATGACCAGAGCCAGGTGGACCTCTTCCGACTAATCCTCTAAGATCTTGTGAACTTCTACTGCAACTTCCAGATAATCCTATTCTTAACTCCAAAGATGAATTTCTAGAGTGACCTTAAGAAAAATACATGAACACTAATTATTGCTTAAAATGGAAACAATCGATAAAATTCATCATACCTCCAGTTCTACCTTGAACATAATTTGGAATTTGCACACACGAATGTACACTAGAACAGCCTTCGTTTGGAAAAACCACACTACTATTCATAGCAGTATTAACGACATAAGTTGTGAAAGTGTTTGAACCTGCAATATCACTATTTGTGCTTGCAACAGAATTAGAAGTTGTTTGTTGCTCGGGCAGACGAACGCTCGAGCCCGGTCTACTTGAATGAACACTAGTAGCTTCTGTATGAATACCACTCGAAGAAGTCGATACAGAAGAGTCTTGTAAAGGTATACCTAAATATTTATACATTTTGTCATTTAAATTTAAAAATTAACAAAAAACACTTACAAGGAGGTGGTAAATATCCATAAAATAAAACATCGCCACAAGTAGCTTGCGACATTTCATCACATAAAATGAGCCTTTTAACGAGTGGAGCAATTCCATAATATTCAGCTTCGTGTCGCAAAGTCCTTATGTCGATATCTTTTAATTCAATTTCTCTAGTTCTTAAATAATTTAAAATCACAGAAAATAACTTGGGATCCCTATCGATAAACACTGCACCCTTTTCATCTCTAAGAGTAGGTATACGACCATTTAAAAGTGCAGTAAAAAATGTATCCGGTATCCATGTAAGAGTTTGACGAGATGTAGAAAACCTTTAAAATAGACTATTAGCCTATATTGAAATAAATAAGATGCAAATCTACCTTTTACCACCAACATTTAAGTGAAGAATATCACCCGAATAACTTTGATGAAAAACGGCCATTATTTGCGCGTCACAATCTCACAATTATTCTTATTATAGTTTTAACTCAAAGACATTATTTATTCTTTAGTAAATACAGGAAAATATAATTTAATAATAAAAACAAACTTCTCGACTCTTGACTTCTTGACCTAATTTGTTGTCATTTAAATGTCAAACTTAGCACTTGACAGTTACGCATGCGCGAAAATTTAAAATTTGAAAACTTCATGCATCAATTATTCAATACAAATTCATTTTCTACTTATTATCATTTTAATTTTAATAGAACTTAATGGGCAATTAACACAAAAAAATGTAAGCTCTGTACGTAGTGTATAAGTATAGCTGCATGCATTTCCTCTGAGGCTATCCTTGGCGATTCAATTTAGAAATTATTTTCCAGCTCGTAGGTCTTCCACGCTACTGGCGCTACTAATAATGTTTAATGTTTTAATGACATTATTATTTCGCGGTAATGTAATATTACGCACTACCAATTTCAAATCAAAGATTATTATATTATATTAATATTGTTCGTTTTAAGAGCGGCGGAATATTGCATAGTTTAAGGCTTGAAAATGTGCAATCTTTTGTCTTACCTTTCAGAAAGCCGAAGAAAGCTGAATATGAAAGCCTGTAATTTAGCATATATAAAGAAAAAGGTCTGCTCTACAGCTTGAGATACTTTTGAACTCAAAAAAAATTACAATTAGTGCCTTTTTTTAACCACAAAGTTTGTCTATTTTTGGATGCCTGCTGAGCTATAGTCCCCTGATATATAGTCCCCTTATTTTAGACCACCCTGTATCGGCAGTTTGCTCAATGAAGTTCCGTTTTGAGAACCGCGAATTTTACTAGTAATTTTACTAGTAACTAGTAAAAAACGAGTTTGAAGGAAAATTATTATTTGATTTCGTAGATTTTACTGTTTCTTACCCTATGTATAAAATACACACAAAATAGGAAATATACTGTAAAATCAGCTTTGTAAAGAGTGCGGCTTGGTTTATGAGGGTATTTATTTTACACAAATAAATAATAAATATAATGTTACAAAAAGGGTATTGCATACAGTACAGTCGCAATAATGTAAACCGTAAATACACAATACGTCTCTCTCTAAAGAAATGCAGGTCCAAGTTGGGTGAAATGTAATAATGGTTGCAGAGCTTATTTTTTCAACTAGGCGCACCTTTCGTAGCGCCACCTGAGCAGAATAAGCCGACTACTCCAATATTTCCCCGACCTTAAATGAGAATATTTTAGCTTAAAGCTAGGGTCAGACACAGCTACTTTTGCAGCGCTGCAGCTGCAGATTAAAAAACTGCGCTACTTTGTGCATCTCCGTGTGGTGCGAACGACCACCATGCAACTGCAAAAGCAGCGCCCGCAAGTTTGTTGCAGCAATATTTTGTTGCTGCTTGCAGCCTGAAAAGTAGGTACGTCGTACGTAGTAGGAAATTCGTATAATATTAACATTTTATTTATTTTTAAATAAGTACCTACTTTTAATTGCAATTCATTACCAATGCAAAATAAAATTACTATGTATTTTTTCAAAAAAATTGATTGGTTAACATATTGAGGCATTTACAGCAAGTGTTACCTTCACAAAGATTGGACGCAGCAAAAGCAGTCTGTTGTGTGTGAACACTACTTGCAACTATTGCAGTCGCAACCTTAAAACTGGGCAGTAAAAGTAGCTGTGTCTGGCCCGGTCTGGCCATTGAGTAATAAGATCACTATGTCTGGCCCTAGCTTTTAAACTTCATTTATTAATCTATTTAATTTTCAGTTCTAGTTCTAGTAGTACCATTGAGTAATTCGTATTCGTTGCTCTTTGGCTCTTTGTTCACCTTTGGTTGAAGTCTGTTAAAAGCGTTGCTTACAAAATAGTCTTCATGGAAGACGCCCTCTTAGATTGAAGATAAGATTGCACAATTCGCTTCATCGAAGAGCCTTGAATTAGAAATAAATTGCATAATAATATTATAATTTATAATATTATAATAAGTAGGTACTAATATGTTAAAGAGCATTGGCGAGAACGCCGCATTCCGCAAAGAATTTCCTATCCTTGAATTATTCTCATTCTTTTCAAATTTGTCAAATTGTCAATGGTTTTATTACTAATTTTTCTATATAATATTATAATATTTTATAATACAAAAACCTTGCGCCTTGCGTAAAATTATTTTGGTTTAGTAACAAAACTATGAAGGATATTTCAATTACCTCTATTAGTACTAACTGTAAGCTGTAGCTAATTATCATTACTACATAAAAATAGGTACAACTCTTAGCACAATAATTTTAATAGATTTTTCAAGTTACACTTAACCACAAAATTATTATTTAACAAATGAATGTAAAATATAAATCTAAAATATTTTCATGTCCTCAAATACCTATCTTCTATTAGGCACGTACCATCAAGTTCACCTTTTAAAGTGGTTTAAAATTACTAATTCTATACCTATAAATGATCTCCTTCGCATTTAATCAGTTTCCGTACTTATACTAAGATAATCAAAAATTACCATTTTTAAATAAATTTAAATCTAAAATACTATCATATCCTCAATTAAATAGTTTGTATATGTTATTGATTAATACCGTTTAATTTTATTCCATTTGTTATATCAAGTTTACCTTTGAAAATGCTTCAAAATTATTCAAATTATTGCATCGACCTTGAACTTCTTATAATAGATAATTATTAATTATATATTATGTTTTGCGCTATGAATCTCCGTTAATTTGTTTTAAACAAAAATAAACTCTATTAGAAAACTTCTCTGTATCTTATGCGTAATAGAAATAAAACATTAACCATTAACTCATTAATATATAATGTCATTTTATACCTTTATTCTTTTAATGGCTTCAACAGCAAAGCCCATACAGTCAAACCGTCAAACCTACCTCCAGTAATGGGTTTTTAATTTACTTTTTCACTAAATTTTACGGCATAGGCCTCACTTTTGAAGCTGAGAAAGCTACCTAAACTACTTATATCTAAGCCTATACCTACCTAAAAAGATGTAAATTTAAAATAAATAGATACTACTTTAAATTCCAACAATAAAATCAAACTCTGAAGAAAAGTGGAAGTGAATAGCAAGGTAAAAAAGTGGCACACCACAGCATGAATTCACTTTCACAAGCTTCAGAGGTAAATAAACTTTTCTAAGAGTCGGTGCGTTTTCTATTATGAAAATATTTTTTAACAAATCTAATTTGAATTAAAAAATTTGTCATAATATTGAAAAAAATGGGCCTTTTATTGAAAACATCAGGTAAAATATGATTAAATTGCGAGAAAATTGATATTATTCGGGTTTTCATTTTTTTAGAAAAACATTCTGTTCAAGAAACGATTAAATTGCTAACAAGTAATGATGAAGAGGTGTGTGATAGAACTTCAATATATTTTGAAAATAATCAAAATATTCCTCCCTATTTTAACGAAAAAAAGTTCGAACTGTAAGTATCGACAACTCTTCTTGAAATTTGAATTAAATCATTAATTAGTGATTCTGATGTAACTGTAAAGTATTTCAAACTATTTGATTAGATCCTTAGAGAATTTAGAGTATCCAATTCATTTTCATGTAGTTTGGAATTTTTTTTACTGCAAAAATGTTTTGAATTCCTTTATCTAAAATACGTTTAGACAAAATAAAACTCCATTTTAAGGATCATTGAGCCATTTTTTTAATGGCAAGTCATTTATTTCTTTACGTTTCGCCGTATACTTGATTTTTTTTCGGGCTTCTTCAGAAGTAATCTTTATACACATTTAACAATTACTCCGTACAATACAATTAAAAATTCGAGATCTGAAGATTAACAATCAGACTGCCACACAACTTTTTGCAAAAAATTTTTCCCTTGTTGGTTAATTTTTTCTCTCTTTTGTATACTTTTGTTTTTATTGGTTTAATTTTTATTTTTTTTACTAATGTGTTTCTTTGCATTTTATTTTTTATCCTTCAATTTTATAAGGAAATAAAATTATTTTGTGTAGTACTTGAACTACATGAAAATTTAAATGAAACTGCAGTAATTTCTTTAAACAAGTATCCAATTCATTATTTTTCTAATTTTCGATTTTCTAAATTATGTTCAATGTTATTACCTATTATACTTTTGCAGAGGCCAACAATTTTACAGAAAGCATATTTTTGCAATGCTATTAAGCAACCTTTTGGGCTTAGTAGCAGTTATATCTGTTCCAAGAATTTTGAATATGTTATTGTTTACCAAAAAATCAAGTGACACTATGTCTTCGTACAAACGATATATGGCTACAGTATTCCATATGTGTGTTTGGTACGAAAGTGATTTTAAACCTGACTCCAAGTACGTAATTTTCAAATACAAAATTTAGCTAATTCCTTTTTTACACTTTCAATATTTAACTTTGTCAAGATTGTGGCGTTCGATAGCTTCAGTTAAAAATAAACATAATTCGGCAAGCGACTCGAGTTGTAAAGCTGGAGGTGGAAGAATTTTACAAAAAGATATGGGAATAACGCAGTTTGGTTTTATGGGATTTGCATTAATTCGTCCAGAATTAATTGGAATTTATGATGCGACAAGAGAAGAGCAAGAAGCGTTTGTTCATTTTTGGAAAGTAATAGGGCACGTTGTTGGTATTGAAGAACGGTATTTTAATAGTACAAATTAAAAAACGCGAATAAGTATTCAAATTTTAGATTTAATATTTGCCGAAATTCGCTCGAAGAAACCAAGGAAATATGCGAAGCTCTGGTAGAAAATGTTTTTGTGCCTAACATTAAAGAGCAAAACCCAAACTTCGTACAATTGTCGGAAGCTTTAATAAATGGTATGTGGGTAATGGTTCCTTTAATGGAACCAAAATCCGTGATGACGTATTTGTACTATTTATTAAATACGAATTCGAATAATAACGAAACCAAGATACCTTATACGATAAAGTTCAATTTATATCAAAATTTTGTATACGTTTTGATTACATCTTTTGTTTATCTTCTCAAGTACAAACTAGTGAGATGGTATTTAAATGCTCAACAAGTATTTTCATTTTGGTTAATGAGAAATTTTCCATTTCTTGCGTTTTATCAATATGGTTTTAAAAACTCGTACGTAGATATAAAAATAAAAAAAAGAAATTGTTAAAACATAATGTAAGCTGCTTAAATTAAAAAGATAATATTATCTATTTATTAGTATAAATGGAGCCAATTGAGGCAATAAAAGAGAAAAAATGGCATAAATATGTATTATGTTTTAATAATATAGTTCCATAGTTCTTATTATTGTTAATGCTTTCGACAGAATCCGGGCATTTGTACGCATATTGAACACATACCTTGTAAAATACTATTTCGTTGTTACTTTTAATAAATCTAGCTTTATTGTTGTTATAATCCTGATTTTTAATAGACAATGAAAATGTGTGGTTATCTTATAAACAATATGCATTTGAAGTCATACATATTATGTTTATTAGAACTTTTAAACTTATTTTTGAAAGTAAAGCACAGTAGTGAAATATCGTGCAATCAATATGAGACACCCTGTATACCTGTTTAATTTGGTATTATATACGGTATTATTCTGCCTTCTAATTAAAGATTTCAGAAAACAAAAGTTGTATTAGGTTTCGTCTTGACCTATTGTGAAGAAATTAAGAAAAAAATTTGATCAAAATTGCTATTGCACTTCTGAAGCTTTTTATTCACAACTTGGAAGTACGATAATGATTTACTATATCACATCATATAAAATAAGGACGAAGTTAAAGATTTTTTGAAACAAAATCTTTATCGTACCTCCAAGTTGTGAAGAAGAAGCTTTTGAAGTTTAATAGCAAGCTCCTTAATGTTACAATTTCTAACAGAAGTGCTTTTTAACTTCTTCACAAAAGGTGAAGACGAAACCTGGCACGACTTTTGTTTTCAGAAATCTTTAATTACGTCTTTAACCTCATGTAGTGCATATTTATCGATCAGTCAATAACTTTTAACTTTGGTGGCCGACTCATTTTATGAAAGTTAAACTAGACTTCCGCGTCATACTCTGCAGTTTTAGTGTAGTAAAATTAGAGTCTAACGGTCTAGCCATTACCGAAAAAAGTTCTGTGCTGTGGCAAATTGTTATATAACCTCCTCGTTATAAGTAATAAAAACTTGCATGACCTAGGGCGTCGGGTTTTCGTGGCAGGGGGTAAAAAGAGGATAATGTAGTTTTTACAGTTTTTTGCAAATATCTCAAGAGCCTTGAGATCTAGCGCAAACACTGCCATGCACAAACTTAATCTCAATTAAATTTTAAACAAAAAAGTCTAAACATTTTTGTACTCCAGACAAGGGTTACGGAGATACAGAAGGGACGTTCATCTGGCTTTTTTTACCAAATTGTAAAATAATGGCATTCTTACCCTTTCCATATCTCTCTAACCCTTGTCTGGAGTCTGGACCACACAAAAATGCATATATAAGACCTTTTTTGTTCAAAATGAAATTTAAATTTAATTTGTTTAAAAAAAACTGGTTTGTTTTAATGATCCACCGTTGTATTAATGATATAAACTGATTTACTAATCGAAATAAATCACACCTTGAAAACTTAGCAAAGTGATGATATGATTTTTAGAGGTTAGATTAATTAAATTTAATTTAATTGTAACTATAAAAGAGATAGGTTCTCTGTGTGGAGGTGGAGAACGTGGTCCAGGACTTTTCCTAGTTCCTAGATCTTACATTACCGTAAAAACAGAAACTTCTAAATTAATTTACAAGCCCGAATTTGAATTTTCTGGCTCTACTATCTGAGCTTTACAATATTTTAAAATTTCAGCTCTTAACTTTATCAACGTCCTGAAACGAAAATAACCATATATCAGTGCAACTACTTGCCTACCACATAGACATGTAGCTACTGTAGCAATGACCAAAATTTCAGAGATCAAGATTTGAAATACAAATTCTTGACCTCATTTTCTTATCACATATCACATTTTCGATTTAAAATCAAAACTACAAGACACCACGGTGTAAACATCACATTAAAAAATATCTTTAAAATATTAAATGAAGTCAAAATTCTCAAAAGTTGGCAGTTCAGACAGTTTAATATTTTCTGGTTTGGGCATTTCTTCAATATCGCACTCCAAAGGTCGAGCAAAAAAATATTTATGTTTTAAAGCCTAAAAAATTGAAAATTACTGTTTATTCAAATCCTCATACTGAAAACAGGCACAATGCTACTACCTACTACCATGCAGTGTTATTATATACTCAATGCTACTACACAGATTATAGACAACTGAAAATATCGTGTTTAAATGCACTCACCTCAAAAGCAGTTAACCGTTTCTTTGAGTCGTACATGACAATATTTTTAATTAAATCACGAACTACGGCAACAGTATTAGGAACAATTCCTAACCAACTGGTAGCGGAACTATACGAAAAAGTTATTTTGTTATAATCTGGTAGCTGCGATAAACCTGGCCAAGTTGCTTCAGTTGGCGTTCCTAGCATTCGTAAAACAATTGCCAACTGTTCAATATCCGTTTCGCCCTTAAAAGTAACGCCAAATAAAATTAAAAATTAAATTTTAATGATATATTTTTACTGGAAATAAAGGCTTCTTATTGTATAATTCTGCCATAATGCATCCAACAGCCCACATATCAATAGCTGGCGTATAACTATGTGAACCATATAATAACTCTGGAGCACGATACCATCTTGTAGCTACTTGATGAGAATATTTCCTATCAGGTTCATTTTCTACATATATCCGTGCTAATCCAAAATCGGCTATTTTTAATATGCCCGCTTGAGAAATCAGCAAGTTAGCGGGCTTTAAATCCTAAAACAATTCTAAGTTTGTGTATAAGAATACACGTTTGTTCGTTGGACTTGTACTAAGTTGTTCAGAACAGTTAACTAGAGTAAAACAAGTTAAAACTCATAACTATTCGAAGCAATTTAGTTAAAATCCAACGAACACACTTTACTATATTTTACGTACTCTATGCATTATATGATTATTATGCAAATAGCTGACTCCAAATAAAAGCATTTTCATATAACATTTTATTTGTGGTTCCTTCAACAATTGGGGTGTATGGTGTATAATATCGTAGAGACTGTATGGTAGATATTCCATTACTAACATTATACCCATGCCATGGGCAAGTATATCTAATACTTTTACAACCTACAACTCAATACGTTAGTATTGAAAACTTACGGTAGTTTAGAAGTATTACATAGAGCGAATTAAGCACTCGTAAACAGTTTATTTCTCGCATAATATTTATAGGCAGTCCTTGATCCAAGTTTTTGATTAAAAGCTTTTTTAATGCTACTTGTTTGCCCGTTATTTTATTTGTTCCTTTCATAACATATCCATGAGCCCCTTCACCAATTTTGTCGTACACGAAGTAGCGATCCATAGTTTAAATTTTAACCTAATTGAAAATAGTTCTCGAGTCACTATTACAGTTATTTATTGTAATTAAAAATTGCCCACTAAAATCGATACCAATAATTGATCCCATCATAATTTTATTTTGTAAATTGAGGTTACGTTACGTTTTTGGTTTGGTTGCTATAAACAAAAGAATAGATACTGTCGATACTGTATATAATATATATATATAGAGATGTTCCGTGAGATACTGTAAGCAGGGAACAACTGCAACAACTATTATAGACACAAATCGTTATTTTGCTACTACTCTTCACGTAAACAAATTTACATCCATCATGTTTGTGGTTTACGTCTTTAGTTGAAAGTTCTTTCTAACTGAAATATACATTTTCAAGATTTTACAACTGTTACGCTGCTGTTATTTTAAAAATCGAGTTGTTACTTGTACCTCCTACTCCATATTACACGAAAACAACAAAAGAATTCAATTATATTATAAAATAAAAAATTTAATTTTTGACGAGCAGCATACAGTTCATCAATAAAATTATATTTGTCCCGAAGCCAACTTAGCTCGCACAGCTTTACCAAACTGATCGGCACCAGCTTGGTTTACTTCGGAATAACCTGGAATTTCTAATGCACATCGTGAAAGCCATGTGTTTACATTAGCATATGGAATTACATCCCAACCAACAGCCTAAAAACAAGATACTAGAAAAGTGTTTTAAGTAAAAGAATTGATTTATAAAATTACAACTATGCTGGAAACTGATGCCGCTAATGCACAATCGGCAATGGTAAATTTATCACCACAAGAAAAATTTTTGCCTTCCAAAAAAACATCCAAAAATCCTAAAGCTTCGTCCACTGGAGCTTTTTGTTCATCATATATTTCAATTTCTCCTAGAAAGAGTATGGGGAACTAAAAATTAATATAATAATTGGGGTGAATGTGAAAATCGTTGTACATACACAAACGGCGCGAATACGTGGATAAAGAACACCACAATCAAACTGTAGTCTCTGATTAATAATCGCTCTTTGTTTTAAATCTTTAGGATATAAAGAATCATCTTTACCGTAAACATCAGCTAAGTAAGCAGCAATTGCCCTACTTTCGGTTAATACAAAATCACCATCTACTAAAGTTGGGACCTGGTGTCGTGGATTAATCTGTAAAATTATTAAATTAAAAAAATAATTGAATGTAATAATTATCAATAAATCGTTCAAACAAAATTTTCTAAACATAACCTCTCTAAATACCTCAATAAATTCTGGTTGTAATTGTTCTTTTTTAAATAAATTTATAATTTTCACATCTACTTCTAGTCCCAAGGCACGAGCCGTCAAAAGGGCTCCTCTAGATGGAGCAGATGGTGGAAAATGATATATAGTTACACCCATTTTAATAATTAAAGCGATTAAAGGTACTTGATACTTCGGTATTTTGTACGGTATTACCACGGAACATCCCAATATATATATATATGAGGAAGAGACAAAGCCAGCTATTTTTAATTTACCGTCTTTTAGCGCCCCCTGGTATTGGCTGCCGAAATAAATACGTGTGCGCGGCAAATTTGAAACAATGATATTTCATTTTTATTTAATTAACTTAAAATAATTTAAATAAAACAGATTTTTAATTATTAATAGCTTTTATTTTTTATCGATTACGCATTTGTTTAACAATTTCGATAATAAGTAATTAATTTTAGAAATTATTTACAATCTAATAATAATAACTAAATATTTAATATACTAATCACAGCACTAACAGTAAAACATTATAAACTTACGCAAACTTAAAAAAATAGTCGTAATAATTATAATTTGTACATATTCATTCATTCAGTCTCAAATCTCAATCCCAAATGGTTTGTCTTTTAAGGGTAATACTAAAACTTAAAATGATAATATAAGCTCTTATAAACGATTAAGTTGCAATCTTTTGTTAAAATTAGTAGGTAGCTACTTGCGTGTATAATAATTATCCCATATTAATTAATTTACTATCCATAAAAAGAGGCCACTGCATTTATTTACTAAGTTTTTAGTGATGCGCAAAGGGCTCTTTTGTAATAACTTTCTGTTGTATAAATTAATACGTTGCTAACGTTATTTCCAATTTAAGTAAATCGGTAAGTAAGCCCGTCACAGTATATATGAGTAAGTGCTGGTTTAACAATGCGCCTTCAAACTGAAGAGGAAATGTGTAGA
The DNA here is from genome assembly GCA_950108345.1 of Malthinus flaveolus. Lineage (NCBI taxonomy): Eukaryota > Metazoa > Arthropoda > Insecta > Coleoptera > Cantharidae > Malthinus > Malthinus flaveolus. The sequence continues at coordinate 73,026,201 of OX467285.1, forward strand.
ATTTTGGATTTGGAAAAATGTTGGTATAATAACTGATACCAATATTTCATTTATTTGAGAGTTAAGTGAATTTAATTTTGGATTTACATCAAGTATAAATTTATTCTCCAGTTAAATGTGCATTATAAAACCGTAGATTGGAATAATAAATTTATACTAATATCTAATTACTTCCTAATTACAAAAATGCTTGACAAAATGGTACTAACGTACGACGACATGTTGTGCCTATAAGAGACATATACTGGTTTATCAATACTCAGTTAGAACTGCTTACTAAAAGCTACAAAGTAACTTTCTAATTAAATGTATAAGGGTTGGACTAACAAACTAATAGTTATCCCCAATTGATAAACACATTACTTACATTAATACTTATCTATTATTAGTCAAATTTAACTTGATAAATTCGTACGAACTTTTATTAAACTAGAAAAAGGAGAACTGTTGTCAACCAAAAATAAGGAAAGTTCTTACAAAAGTTTAGTAGTGGTAAATGTTGAAAATCTTGTATAAAGAGGACTCGCGAATGCGCCCACTCAAAAACAGCAAGACTATAATCTATAATAGATTAAAATTTGCAGATTACTGTCACTCACCAATTTATACCAGAATTTCAACATTTGCCACACTAAATTTTTGCAAGAACTGCGTACATACTTAATGCAACCTCTGAAGCTGCCTGGACACTGTTCAATTAAAATTATAAAGAAACCAGATACAGGTACTTATATTTACATAGTTCCAAAAAACATAACCTTGATGAATAACTGAAAGCCATTGAATTTTTTGGCGCTGTATCTAGAGCCTAGAGAGCCAGTTTCAATCAATTAACGAATATATTATTAATTATTCGGTAACTACAAAAATATAAACAGTAGAAGAAAATTTCTTATGACTTGATGTGTCCAGGCAACTTAAGGGCGATTTTTAAACTTTGAATTTTTTATTCTCGTTAGTAATTACCGTTCTCGTCGAAAGTTGAAGTGTGTATATTGAATCGCTTAAAATATAATTTGCCACTGCAGTTGAAGTGTTGAAACTATCACAAATACATGACCAAGCCAAGATGGCACTGGTTGCCTTTGATTGACACATTTAAAGTTTTGTACCTTAATTTACTGCATCACTGCAGCCGAAAGTTTATAAATGACCAACTGCTTGATAACAATGAACGAGAACAGGAAAGTCAAAGTTTATAAATCGCACTTATATAGACCCGGTATTTTAGTTGCTGGTTAAAGTCGTGGTTACCTTAATCACAATTACTTTAGTGGTTAAACATCATATTTTTGTGATTAAACGTAGAAGTTACAAAAATTTGATGTTTAATCACGAAAATAATCGTGATTAAGGTAACTAGGACTTTAACCAGCAACTGAAATACCGAGTCATAGTATTATTCAGCGTTGTTGGCGTGTGCGTCATTATCTCATTATATTATGTTATCGTACGTTATTGGTAAAATACAGAGAAATAAAGGTACCTGACACATAAAATCAAAAACATCATTTTGTCATTTTTTACATCAACGTACTTCGAATGATAAATAACGCTGGGATGAGAGTAAAAACAATAAATACTATAACTCATAAATTACGCGCCAAGATCTCTGAATAATACTATAGTACTTATTCTTTTTTGGCATTATAAGAGACTAATAGAACTGATAGGTATTACTCATGCTGGTTTTCTCCACCGCTTCGTACCGGTATAAGTAACCATTGCCTAAACTGATGCATTCAGTTTTGATGCCTACAACGTTACAGGGCGATTGCCATAACTTTAAGAGATTAACATGTATGCAGTTTAGGTAATTCTTACTCTACTGTTACGAAACGTTGGTGAAAACCAGCACTAGAAAAAATCGCCCTATATATTATAGTGGTTTGATTTGTAAATTAGGGTCACTTATTTGAAGCAGACGTATGCAATTTAATAAAATTATCTAAAACAAAATTTGGTCGGCGATCGACATTCTTAATTTTTCTATTAATGGAAGTGATAATATAACGAAACATGATTAAAATAATTGTACGTTTGATTAATACAGCATTAACTTTATCATGAAATTTACAAATCTTTATTCGAAATTTTAACTGATCAAAAATAAAACTGTACAGATTACTGTTATCAATATTTTGGAAAAATAAATCAAAAATACGAGCCTTCATTTTATCTATTTCTATAATAAATGAATTTGAAGGATACATTAATTTACCTCCATAATCTTTAAGGAACGTAAATGAATGTTCACACGGCGATTCATGAGAAAGAAAATGTGCACGACAAACAGAACAATTATTTTTTAAAAACTTTTTACAAATAAAACCTGCTATATATGAACTAGTACTAAAACGAATTTGATTTATAAATTTAGTAGAATAATTAAGAGGTGATGTGAGAAGTTGACTTTCATGGAAAGATGAAGAAGAAGGTGTAGCAAAAGGAGAAAATGATAATAAAGCTTCAGTTCCATCTTGTTCACAATTTGTTGTATCTGAATTTGAAATAAAATTATTGACTAGACAGGTTTTAAAAGCTGCAACAAATTGTGAACAAGTTGGTCTGGTGTTATTTCCACAAAGACCTCTTATAATGCCAAAAAAGTTTTCCAAAGGATCTTGATTCAAACTTCTAGTTGTTAAAAATTTGAATCCGAACCTTTGTAAATCTACCCACAATCGCTCGATGTTTTTCAAACTTACAATGAAATTTTTTAAAGATGGAGGGGCAGGAATTTTTTTCTCGTCTTTAAAAAATTCCACAGTTGAAAGAAACATTTTAGCTTCAGCCCAAAATCCCATATGCTCAGAATTTTTCGATAGTGGGCGGCACAGTGGTTTTGAGGACTTTCTGACGGAGTTCATACTATCAAATATTTTGTCCATAAACAAAACCAGCTGTGCCGTTCCTTTACTATCTAGAGCCGTACAGGTATCCGCAAATAAAAGTGCAGCATATACAGAGCGACTGAACACCTGTGATGCTAGCTTTACTTTCATTTTTTGTTTACCCTGCGGGTTCATGTGGCTATCTGTCAGTTTTGAGCAGATTTTACTATCTGGATTACCTCCATCTAGTTTATACAGCTGTTCAATATCGGCCCATTTAGCAACTTTATTTCCGAAGTGGATGTTTTTAGTCAAAAAGTTATTTCTGAAACATTTTAAAAGATGAGGTGGATCAAAGATGTGATAAATTTTGAAATCATCCACTTTGTAAATACAATCACCATCAAAACCACTTTCGTGGCTGAGTTGTGAAACTGCAGCCACATTTGCGGAGCCTTGATCGGAAACGGAAGCTACAATTCGTAGTTCTGTTACCTCATGGACCTTCTTAACTATACATTTAATCAATCGCTTCAACTGAGGAGTTTTGGTGGCAGACTTAACAAAATAAAAGGCGAGAGGCTGTTTCCACCTGACATTAATTCCTCTTAACATAAAAACCAAAGAATGATCAGCTACATTTTTTGTTAAGCCTTCCCCAAAGTCTTCCAACCCATCCACACTTTTATAAGATGCATTCATACTCAAATTGGGCTGAAGATAAACTTCATCGAATAAAAGTGTACAGTACTTTTCTAGAGGTTTCATAGTACGTGACATCCTATTTAAAGCCTTAAAAATGTTGTCATTTATACCTGCACTAATGTTTATAGCTGCCAACATTCTTTGCAGGGTTTTCTTCGACGGCAAGTTAAAAATTGTGCTAAGAAATCTGTAGCATCGTGGTGATGATTTATATACGGCAAGAAAAAACTTTTTTTCTTCTGTCGTCCATCTGATGCGTTTCTTTACACTGCTAGTTCTTAGCTGAGAGCGAATAAAAACTTCAGCAACAGGAGATAAATTTCCTAAAGCTTTAAAATTTTTGTTTGACAACAGTTCCTTAGTATTACCCTTCGACAATAACCTATTAAATTTTCTTAAACCTAAACTTAACTTACATTTTTTCAATCTAGTCGCGATACGCTCCAATTTTTTATTACGTATAAATAATTTTCTTTTGATTGGGCTCATTTGATTCTTTCTAGTGAAGCCCAATTCCTTCAAGGAATACCCTGATGGAGTAATTGACGATTCTTCTAAAACCCCGTAGTTAAAAAAAATGTAGGTATCATAAAATAAACATTACTTACGTTTTTGCAACTCTTCATCACTAGAATGTTGTGGACCTTCCTCCAATAGTGGCAATGGTTCTTCTATACGATAAGATATTGTTAAATAAAGTTGACAATTTTAGCGGTCTTATTTCTTACCTTGCATTAATATAGGTGCTTTAACACCTGGCACTGCATTTCGATTTAACGCTTTTTTCTCAGCAGTTTGGTACTGAGATACATCGAAATGCAGGCCGCACACACTATAAAGATGCCGAATAGACGAATATTCGGCTGCTTGAGCTTCTGGCAAAATATTAATATTTTGGAACCACTTATCCCTCAAAGATTTTCTCCTCGGGAATAAGTGGTACCTAATATTTTCTCGCGGTTGGGCATTGTCACATCCCACCACTGCGCATTTATTATACTGTTTTGGCATATTTAAAAATTAAGTATTATTCTTTTTCAGGACTTATATAACTGACAGAAGTAATAAGCACTAATAAGTAAAAACAAAAAAGTCGACCAACGCCGCCCGTATATATTTAGGAATTTCGAAGTCTGAATTATTAATAATTTTTAAATAATTGGTGTTTTTTGGAAATTCTTTCTTCGGGTTTAAAAAATAAAATAATATTATAGGTACATACGGCTGGCTCATGTAACTGAATAAAATCAACTTTAGGATACATATTTAAGAATTATTTTCATTTAACTTATGGTAATAATTATGAATAATAAGAGAATTTTGTGTTTTTAATAAAAATTAACGAGTTGTAGAAATCTTTCAGTGTTGAATGCAAAATAACTTGTTGAATGCAAACAATTTTTAGTTGGGATGCGTACATTATTAAATCCTGTTAACAATAATTATTATCGTATAAAATTTGTTACAATGATCTACATAATCATTTTTAGGTTTTTATTTAAAACTAACTTACTTATTTATTAACAAAGTCCCTAAAATGTTTTATTTACATAATTAGAAAATTGGCGTTCTTTTAAATTTGAAAATCGAGTAGGGGGATTTTAGTTGTCACTTGAAATTTTTGATTTTCTGTCATTCTGACAATCACTGACAGCAGATATAGTAGAACTCTAGAAATTAGTGACACTCAGCGCCATCTCATATTGGCTGCCACGCTGTTCTTAATTTTATATCTTAATGTCCCCTACCTGGGTATTACCAATTACGGGTATTACTGAACAACAACTGATCAGATCAAAGAATTGAGAGAAGCGGTAACTCGATAAATTGAGGTCATTGTAGATAGGGAGTTGTAAATTTTTTATTCAGTATTCAATGTTACCCTACCCGTCTATTCTAAATCTAAATAGGTAGAGGTAATAGGTATTTGTATTGATATATTACCATTTCCATTCAAAACTAGTGCCTATATAAATATACTATATTAATATTATGTATCTACCTGAGACCTCAATACTCAGTACTTTAATAAAAATGAAATGAAGTTTTAAAAAGAAAAAAATTAGGAAAGTTAATGAAAAATCGAGAATGCTGTAACTCGAAAGCATTCCATTTGTAATTCGTAAAAATTTCATTGCAGAAATTGTGGCCTTGCAGACAAAGTATTCTCCAAACAATCTATAGTGCCCAATAATTATTTCTCCGACTGTAGTACATACGGAGAAAAAATAACATTGTAAGTCACTTCTTTGCAGTTTGCTGCTCACCAGTTGCTTCTACAAGAACGGTAAAGGTAAAGGTATCTATCAAAAGAGAATTATTTTCTGAGTCTCCGAGTACCAAATACCTACTTTTTAATTTAATTATTAGTAATTTAAATAGTATTTTAAAAATTCAAAAAATAAGAGCTGCCATTTCATGTAAAATTTTAATAACTTGGTTATATTAATTTATAAGCTTATTACTTTACTTAAAAATTAATAACAAAAATAGTAAAAATTCTACTACGAAGATACCCTAGGTTTTTATTGTGAAATGTTTTTAACAATTCACATTTCCAAAATTATTAAGTGTTGATAATATGTCATCGCAGCTCGAATTTTTTTACAATTAACTTTCGATAGATACCTTTACCGTTCTTGTAGCAGCAAACTGCAAATAAGTAATTTACAATTAAGTAATTTACCGCTTTAAAAGTTTACACACGGTATAAAATCTGTTGCTAAATACTCAAATTGGCAAAAAACAAAAAACCAAGATTTTTACTTTAATTATGCAATGTCAACAGGCTTTCTTAGAGTAATCAATAAGGATATTTTTGAACTGACCTGGATCTGTTTGTTTACCTTCCAAAAGGCGCATCCATATCAATTTGAAATTATACCTGTGAAGAGTAATTTTCCCAAATTAATTTACTTTGTGTAAAATAGAGCAAGTGTAATGTTTGCCACCATTAGCAGTTCAATAGCATCTTAATCGGTTATAAAACTCGATTCATGTATTTGCAAACATTCTATTAGAAATTTTGTAATAATTAGAGCCAATAATAACAACTATTTCATTTAACATGGTACCGTCCCAGATTTCAACCAGCATGTAAATTTTTTAAAGTCTACTGTATCCACATAAAATTATTGCTTTAATTCCTTTTTTTATTTAAAAATAACCCATACAAAGGTCGAATTTAACAAGATATAAATTATTTATCATTTGGGCAGCAATTCATAGAATTTTCTAATTGATTTACAAATATGAAAACTATTACATGAAAAATGATAACAAATGCAAATTGAATCTTACAAATTAGTCATAGAAATAGATACATAAAATTCATAAAAATGTATTAACATAAAGCGTTTAACTAAAAAGCAACGGTATCTGTGCCAAGCATATTGCACGTTCCGTTTCTCAGGGGGATAGAAATATGTTACTGTATATAAATTTTAAACAGATTTTATAAACTTTATGCACGACAATTAAAGAATAATCATATATTTGTAAATTAGAAAAACAATTATATGCGTAAAAATTTTAATAAAACCATTTTTATTTATATGCTCATAGAATAATAATAATGAAACTACGTTACTGATAAATTATGCTAATGGCTATCCCCGCACTGTCGGAAACTCAACAACACACAGCTGTATTTACAAAACCTTTAAGCAATAACAAGGCGCACAGTGTTTTTTAAAGATAGCCAGAATAATTCACTCTGGTTTATCATTGAGTTTTCAGCTCTTTTGCAATACTGTAAGAAACTATTTTGTTCCAATCGATTTTCATACGTGTTACAGGCAGTAACCTCCTCAAAGCTTTAAAGGTAGTATCTGACATTGTTTGATAGTTTTCCGATATTGCAGTTTGGTAATGATTTTCGGAATCTTCGATTAATTGTACAATGTCTTTCGCAGTTTGTGTTTCGTTCGATAGATTAACGCTTTCTTTTATTTCTTTCGAACTTACGAGCTGCACGTTACCTTCTTCGTAATAATGAACTTGAACTTTCAATATACCTCGAACTTCGACCGTTGGACTCCCATTCAAAGTAACGAACCATTGCGAACGCCACCTTCCGTTCCAAAAATTTTTAGGTTGAAACTGGTGATCTTCTATACAAGCAGTTATCGTAATTACACCACCAGGTTGACTTCGACCGTAAACACTACATACACCATCTTTGTAATGATTTTCTGAATACTGCATAAATTCGGCATCTACAGCTGCTCTCCATGGTTCGGCCGATGTGTCAGGTGTGTATTGTTGATATTCTGAAGCATCTTTTCTTAAGTGGTCGTACCTGAACGACTGCTTACTACGTGGATCGTAAAATCGGTTATTTCCTAAATCGTTGTATTCTGTAATGAGCACCAAAGTATCGGCATTATCTATTTTAACGGGAGTTAGTTGATCTTTGTTATATTGAGCAAATGCTCCACTTGCGCCTTCTTTTAACAGGTCGTCGTTGTTTAATAACTTTCGCACATCATTAAAAACTTCGTTAAATTCTCCAGGAGGGGAATGAAGTATAAAATCCGACACAATTCTTACTTTTTCTTGATCGGTTATTATTTCGTCGCCATCCGACGCCATTGTTAGGTTGGGTTGATTTGTCACTTTGATGATGTGACATTTCAGAAGTGAGGCAACTTAAATATCAAATATCTCCAGTCTTTCTGGTAATAGATATCGCCTCTATAACTAATTAAATGCATTTCGGCTTAAGGGATGATTAGACAATTAAGTTAATTAACAGCGTATGTACAAAATTTACTTCACATTTATAAAAATTTATAGAATTTGTTTAAAAATTTGGTGAATTTTGAGTAGTCGGTATATGGTTGGTATTGGTTGTAATTTAAATACCTTTCTACATCGCAAAATTTTTAGTTTAAAATTTTAAATAAGAAACTATTAATTTCCTGTGCTACAAATAGTAACGTTTAATTTACTTGATTTTGGTTCATAGATATTATTAGACTTTGGTTCTTAATACCATTGGCAATACATAAAAAATACAAAAAAGATACTACACCAGACAGTGTAAAACAGCTTTAGTATTTGTAAAATTTATATAATTCGAAGTAATTGAAAAATGTCCGCTTTACAATCTTTAAATAATTTTAGATATTTTGATAGCCCGGATGGCAAAGATATTTTTCAGAAAGTATGGTGTGCGGGAAAAAATGCTGGCATTTTAGGCTTGGGCTTATCAACTATGGATGTTATGCTTCATTCTCAACATAAAGGTTATCTTCATATTCTCGGAAGGTACGCTTATATATGCTTTCCTCTAATTGGTATAACGACAGCTTTCGTCGTCGTCACAAATACGGCTACTAATTTACGTCAGAAAGACGATAAAGTGAATTGGGCACTTGGAGCTGTTGCCGCTGGCTGTGTATTTGGTGCTTGGCGTAAGAGCAATTTGGCAGGTTTTACGGCATCTTCTGTGTTTGCTGCAACAGCTATATTAAAGAAGCACGCATTACAAAACGATTGGACCTTAATCGACCGAACATATACTCGACAAGTTGGCGACCTTCGTTCTGTGAGGCACGATTATACTTTAATCAAACACAGACCAGGTAATTGGACTACCGAATGTCCACCCGAAACAAAATCTAAGTAAATTACAAATGTGTATGTACATAGTCAATAAACGTATTAAATAGTATGAATTTGTATTTTCCTCACTAATACAAGTTTAAACAATTAATCTACACGAAACTTGTTTACAACATAAATGTATTTTATGTTTAAACGAATAATATTATCAACTAGATATCACACAATTTAATGCATATTAGATTCAAACATTGACTACAATAAGTGAAATCAATTACACGTGTAACTAACTTATTAAAGCTAATCATCCTTTTGAATCAAATTTTTTTTACAAGGCAGCAGCACTTTATAACTTGGCCGCATTGTGCTTGCATTTCAATTAGACCTTCATAAAATATGCGTTGAGAGAAATTATTTTATGAAATTGCAGTATTAAAATACAAACACAAATGTAGTTCTCCAATGTTGTTAATTTTTTATTCATCGTCCGAATGTGAAGATGTCGAATCGATGTTTGTGTGGTTTTCGTTATCATTTTGGTCCGCAACTAATTCGGACATTTGAGCACCTGTGCTAATTATGGTGTCAATTTCTCGGCTGATCTCTTTTAAAATTTTATTTGATAAAACATCTTCAACTGGAATATCACTTTCTTTCAGGCTTTTAACTCTGTCGAATTGCACTTCGTCAATTTCTTCTACTTCAACGTCTTCAATTTCTTCTACTTCGACTTCTTCGATTTCTTCTTCACTTCCAGTTTCTTCATCCTTAAAAGTAATTAGTAGGTAGGCGTTGTAAAAAATATTTAAGTATTACTTCAGAAATATCGTTTTCGGCAGCAGTCGTACAACTAGCAGTTGTATATTTCGATTCATCTATCATTTCTTCATCTTTAGATTCCAATTCATCTATTCCATCTTCTGTAAATTTTTAAAAACTTGTATTGACGTTCTTATTTTATACGCGTACTTACCATCTTGTGAATCTAAGCTTATGACAGAAAGCGTCATTTTGCTGGCTAAAATTACCGTAGGATCGGCAGAAGAACTGTCTTCGTCGACTTCTGCTTCTGTCACAGAATCCGCAACTAAAAGTTGTGATTGAGGTGGTAGAGCGCCTTGAAGATAAATTTCCTAAAACCCTGATTTAGTATTTATTTAGAAAAGGATCAAATTAAATACTTGGGCAGGCTCAATTACTACCGTAGGAGGTGGAGTATTTGGAATAATTGGCGATTCTGGACGTTTCCATTTTTTACCACCTTCACAACTAGCAGTCATTTCCATACCTAGCACTTTAACGGACGGTTGATCGTGTTCTTGACATTTTTTAGCACTGCCATTAGCATGTAGCATACCATTTGATACCTCGGATTTCTAAGGACGAATAAAAGATAAAAATTTGGTAAAACTCGTCACATATTTGAGGAACATCTTACAGACTTTACATAATTTGAATGTCTCAAAATTTTGATTTTACGTTTAAAATAAAAAACAGAAATACTCGTTCAAAGAGTAGATTTGTGCATAATTAAAATGTTCTCGTTTTTCAACTAAATATGTAAAAGTTAAGATGTTCGGAACATTAAAACACAACACACTAAAAAAGAAATTCAAATTATACCATAAACGAAATTACGGCCACTAACTAGTGAAAATAAAAAATAAGTAAGCTACTATGCGAAAGCTGCGAAAGAATGCAAAAAAGTTTGCATTAAGCAGTGATTGGGAGGCAGTTACGTTTTGTCATAGGCTTTTGCAAGATGCAAAGTTGGTAACACCTCCAATACCTGACTCGCTACCCCATTGGCTCTTCTTCGTGCTTCCATCTCTTGGTCAACCTCATCCAGTAAAGCCGACATGGCATTTACAACTAAGAATAAATAATAACACAACTAGACCAATAATATCACTTCAAAAAATAGTTTATCAAAATTAAGAAAAATTTGAGTGTGTACTTTTAACGAATGGGTATTTAAATTATGTTAGTAAAAATGGACAAACAAATTATAAAGCGTATCAAGCGTAAGCTAAGCCAAGCTGCTAGTGCGGGCAGGAGGGTGCAATTCAGCACACCTGTGACCTAAGAGGTACTTGAGCCATTTGGGATACGATGCGTTCCATGGCTAATTCGGTCTCGCGCAGTCGTCTCCTTAATTGGTCCATCTCTTGATCTCCTACAGACACATATACTCAAGACATATCCAACATATTTAAATAAAAATTTAGACGGCTAAATTAAAAACAAAAATGTATGATTGATGTCCCTCCTGCACCACCCTAGTCAGTGACTATTTCGATCCAGTGTCATAAATAACTGTGCCTTTCTGATGATGGGTGTCTTAAATGTATCTTTATTGAAAAAAAGTGTTCTCTATCACTTATAAATGTTCGTGTATGAATCTTTTACACTGGGTGGATAAATTATTTAATTTTGAGAAGGTAGGTTTTAGCCACTCAGTGTTAGTTGTGAAAAAGCATCGAGTAACAAATTATTTTTTAATTTAAGCACTCCGCAAGTGAGTAAATATCGTTTATAAGAAAAAAAATATCAACTTACTGGCATCTCGTTCTTTCCAGCCTATTATTAAGCAGCACAAATATACAATGAATAGATTGTTATAAATGGAAAATTGCAAATTAATGAAAAAATGTACACACCTAACTTACTTGAACGAGAATCATTGGTTGTTCTACTTTTATCGGATTCGAATACATTTCTTCTAAACGATAGAGAAGGTTCTACCGGAGGATATAAATGCCCATTCGTTTCGTCAGGTCGCTTTTTAAAAATGAGCTAAAAATTAAGGTGTCAAGTTATGAAGTTTAAACCGAATGTCCTATACCTTCATGAGTGTATATGAAAAAAATATAACGATTCCAACAGTGTAAATTGGCATAATTATTCCCATCGAGTTTAGTCCTTTTTGTGGTGGTGCTATATGTCCTGCACCACCCATTGGAGGTCTTACGCCTGGTACTGGGCCGGGCTAAAAATTTAAATTTTTTTCATGTTTGTGTTACACAGATATAGAGCGGCGGCTATGGAACGCTTTCAATGGAAAAGTGCCTGTTCATCTGAGTCCAAAATTTTAAGATACGCCGCATCTTTTTCTATGAGTAAGGTTTTTTACTCCAACCCATCGCCTGAAGTGACGTCGCACAGTTTTTTTTAATGGCAACCCTTATTTTTCTTACAGAATACGATTCTCTTAGAAATTCTACAAGGCTAGTACCAGAAAACTAAAAAGAAGTGTGCCATTTATTCAATATTGCATATCAAAAATTTTATTCTGTAAGAAAAAAATTAAGGTTTTCATAAAAAAACTGTACCGAGATTACTGCAGGATGGGAGTCAAAATCAATCGGAAAAGATGCATCTTGAAAAACTAAAACTGATGCCTTAAAATTTTGGCTTCAGATTCAATTTTTTTTATTTTGAGCGTTTCATAGCTAAAAAATAGAAATAGGTGGTATATTTCAAATGTATAAATACAGTTTAATTACTTATTAAAAAAATAAACAATTCAGGTTTTTTAAATATTATAAAGTAGTTTCTATTTTTAGAAATTTTGGAACAGATTGAAATTACGCCTGGTATTCACTCTTTTTTTGTATTTATACTTATACATAATGAATATATATTTGTGACGACAAGTTCTGGCTTTATCATGGTTTTATTCGTGGAAAGGTTTCAAAAATTAAAAATAACTTTTATGTTATTTGAAATGCATTTAAATATTTACAAAACGCCAATACTCACTCGTCCATTTACAAATTTTGCTCCTGGCCCGGGACCTTTCATTGGTGGATGATACGGTTGAGGAATGGCTCTTCCCTTTTCGCGTAAAGCCGGATGTAACATTTCTGGTCGTAAATGAGCTGGTCTTTCTTGTCTGACATCTGCAAAATTTGAATAAACTGTAATAACAATAAAATAGAGTTCAAAAGCGTTTAGCAAAAAATTAAGAGCTCGAAAGTTCACAAAATAACTGTTAGTTTTTGCACACAAAAAACGCTCTTACAAGTAGAAGCTAAGTTGACTGTGATTCGATGAGGTACCCCTAATCTCGAAGGCGAAAGACCGAAATTATACTTTAAACAGAGAGACCCATTGAAAGATCGCACTTCGTCGACAATTTGCTTAAACGAACGCCCTAAGCGAACCTGTTCTTGCAGCACAACGGATAAATCTATTCCGCATTTATTTAAAACCTCGGAACGACATTTAGATATTACGTCTTGCCCTCTTAGGGGTTTCTGATCATTACTCTGTACGATATTGCTACATAATTGCGACATTATCTCTATAGTGTGCACATCAATATCTGATATAACATCGCAACATCCTAAACATTCGAGAAAATGATTAATAATTATAAAACTAAAAACAACAAAACTACCTACCTTTGTCATGAGCACTCGGTTTCATATGCTGGTTTACGGGTCCTACCATCATAGGATAAAATACTTTGGGCCAAAGTATCGCAAAACAGCCTACTATTATTACAAGCACAAAAAATGTCTTTCGTGTGCCCAAATCGTTTTCAGACATTTTCGTAAAGTTCGTTAATATTTTACACCCAAATTACATTATTTAACTCATTCACCCACTCACGCACCAAATCAGCACAAAAATAAGTTTTTGGTCGGCTATATCTATTCGAGACTTCGCAAAAAGTCAAAAATATATCGATGACGACAGATTTGTCCCGAAAAAACGAATATTTTGAGTCTGTCTGAAAGATAAAGAAGGGGAATGGGAAGTGGTGCGCAGTGGCGTAGGAAATGGGGGTCGTTTCGTGCTAAATTGTGATTTTGAACATATCAATTAGAAATCTGTTTTTAAAATTAAAAACGCTGTATATTTTGCAAACATTAATATTTATTAAGTGCAATTAAGCGATTACTTATAGAAAAAATAAATAGTTACATCATTTTTAAAGATATAAACTAACATTAAAATAAGTTAAAATTAATGGAAAATACAACGGCGAATTTACTAAAAGTTTTGGCGTACCTACTACAAAATTTTATATAGCTAATCCGTAAACAGAAACAATACAAAACATAGTTTTGTTTTCCCAACGCACAGTACAACTACCATCGGTATTATTATCCCAATAACACGAACTAGCAGTGTGTAAGCCAGCTCCATTCTTTTGCATTATAGTACAGGTAACAATATATTTATAAGGTTTAAGTAACTTAGTTAATTCGGCGGTGCAAGACTCCACGACAGACGTCGTCCAATTATTAACCTTAGCTTGACTATAACTATTTCCACCGATTACACCTTCGATAGCGTCTTTGATAATTTTGCTAACATCGTCTACCACAAATTGCCCTTCTTCCTGCAAGTCCTGTTCTACGGACACTTTTTCTTTTTCTGCCATTTATGCTAAAAACGGAAGCTATCAGTACATGATGTTTTTGTTGGATTAAAGATTTGTATAAATACCCTTCAATAATGCACCGATATTTCCAAAAATATATAGGTTTGCTTATATTAATATTATACAAAATATAATTTTCTTACAATTGCTAGATTGTCAGACGTCAATTTATAACATTTGACCTTGAATATTTGACGTGACGGTTTTAAATGAAAATGTACACGGTCAACTGTAATTTTCTGCCTTAATGATAGAATTAAAATGCAAACGGAAAATCTTTATTGAAACACATTATATTAGATGTAGATGGCCACCCATTGCAAGTATGTCGTATGTGTCACTGCGCTTACACCTAGAAATGATTGAGATTAAAAAACATCAAAATTCCATAAATTATCGCAGCGATATTGACAACTTGAATTCAATTTACTATAACCTAATAAAACAAATAAACGTACATTAAACAAAAAACTAGACACCCTTTTCTATTTTAAATATTCCCATAACAACTTAAAATTCAAAAACATTATAAACGTCACTATAAAAGTCACATTTATTTGTATTAAAAATTTTTTAACCTTAATTTATTTAATTTAACGCGGGAATTTCAAAAATTTACAAGACACATCTCCGTTTTTTATAACAGTAAGTTTACTTTTCAAAAATTTATGCTTTTCGCTAACCTAATTTTGATTTATTTCCTTTACAGATTTTTAAGCTTTATTTTTAATTTTTGTAATTTTTTATTTTTTATCTGATGAAGCCTTAGGGCGAAACGCGTCATATTATATATTTTTGTTTCAAAACGTGGCTTCATTATCTTCAAAACATTATTATCATTTACAAGAAAGCTAAAAAACTATTATAAGCTTTTATTAAACTTATCAACAATTTTGTAATCTTTTGTCGTATTCAATTTTTTATCATTCATGGTAGGTAGTAATTTGCAGTTTCAATTTTAAAATTGTGTTTCTTTATAATCACATGAGATAACAAACATCAGTTTGTCTCATCTATTTTTCTTTATCTTTAATTTTATTTGTATAACACAGGTGTAAAATTGTTCAAAATATTGAAATTTGACTCATTTAAAAAATTTGCTTTTAAAAGTTAAAGTTTTGTAGTTAAAAAAAATCGATCTAAGAAATTTAAAGATTCTTGCATTCTTGAAGCATAATAATTAGTGCAAGTGAGTGTAATAGGTAGGATTGTGATTCCCAGTTTGTAGACGACCGTTTTACTGGATTTCAATTTGGAAAACACTTGTTAGCAGTGCCGGATTACCCACTAGGTTAGTGAGGCTGTAGCCTAGGGGCGCCAAGTCAAAAAGGGGCGCCAATTGCTAATGGTAAAATAAAATTACAATAATTAAATTATTGAGATAAAGGTTCCGGTAAATATTAACAAATAGTCCATTTTAAAAATTAGCAAATGATAGTACGGATAATACCTAAGTCGAGAAGAAGTGCCCTTCAACGATCTTTAAATTTATAATAACAAAATATAAATAAATATAAAATAAATTATATGATAAGATTTTTACCTCTACTCTGGCCGGATTTTTTTATTTAATTTATTAACAAGTTAAAAAGAGGAGGCAACAGTGTAGTGTCAAATGAAACTTTATTTCTACCCATTTAATTGTTTATTGGAAAATCCGTAAGATAGCTTTTTCACTCGGGTTTATCATTTAGATGTAAACTATTATATCAATTAAAATTGATACCTAATAAGGAAACAGGGTCCAGGCCTGGATTTAACATTAGTCTAATTAAGCTAAAGTCTAGGATTTTAGGATTCGCGGAACTCTTCAACAATATTTTGTGTGTATCTGAAATAATATAGTAATTTTTCTATTTTGTTTATGTGAAACATCTTTTTAGGAGACACTATCAACTGCTACTAAAATTCCTAATCTACATTTTAAGCCGTTTGACCTTGAACAATAAAAAAATTGGTCTGCGGTACTATTTTATTCCATTTCCTTCTCAAATAGAAATTTAAAAAAGGGCACTAAGATTATTATAGCCTAGGGCACCAAAGTCCGTTAATCCGCCGCTGCTTGTTAGCCGATGAAGATTCCAAGGTAATTACTCGATTTTTGTATTTTCATTTGGTAATTTGTTTCTATTCATTTGTTAAGGCTTTATTATTTTGTTTTTAGTTTATAGTGCAGGTTTCTTTGACAAATTTAATTTAAAGCGCCCAAAATAGATTTGCTTCCATAAAAATATTTTAAAATAAATGAAAAAGGCATTCAAAATGTTGCATTTGCTACAAAAGGCTTTAAAATGTATCAGCAAAAACTTTCATCGACAACTTAATGTTCATATCGGTAAGTAATTTGTTCTTCAGGCTCGCATATTTTTTCTTGAGAACCTGCAAAGATTCTTTAAAATTCGACCTTCCTCGACAATCGAGATACTTACGGACACTTGAAGTTACAGGCACGAGAGCTTACTTAATTGTAGTTTTCCAACCGCAGGTAAAATATGCACCCAAACCACTTTCTGGAGGTGGCAAAGTAATAGAAACATCTTCAAATCTCTGCAGAGGGTCTTGACCAACAAACTAATCAAAGTGGAGAGTTCTTAATTCAAAACGATGCATAACCACTACAAATAAAATTTGTCACACAAACTAAAACTTGCATTGCTACAATTTACCTCCATATGTTTTACCCTCTTATGTTTTACAATTTTGTAGTTATACGAATCAGAACCTATTGAACAATTCGATTAATTATTATTGTGCTTACATGCAAAGCATCGGATGCGTTTAGTGGACAAAGCTGCGGACAAAGTAATCTGTTTGGCTTTGGTTATTATTTGTTATATTAACATTATTTAAATTAAAGTTATCGAAACTGCACTTGCGATCGAGGTGGGGTTTCAACCGATGTATTTTTAATTTTAGTTTTATCATTCAGTATTAAAATAATATTCATTCGATTTAGTATTCAAATTTCACCTTCAACATTATAGTAATCAATTTTTAGTAGTTAAAGTTTATTCTCATCATCAACATTTCACCTTCTGGTTGGTGATACCATTGATTATACTGTATAATCAATGGTGATACGGTGTTACCACACTTCCTTTTTATCCTTTTCATGTTGTGGCGAAAAGTCAACATTTAACCTATTGTCTGTCAATGTCTTGTGTTTGAATCACACTGTGCACTTAGGGTTGGTAATTTTCAGTTTTGCACCTCTACGTATTCTAAAATAGCATCCAAAGTACAGGTTAGAAATCTCAAAGTTTAATTATATTTGTATTTTTTTTTATTTACGTGAATTTTTGTAATTGAATTGTATCCGTATTTTACAATTTACGCTTCTCAAAATTACGTTAGCTTATAGATCAGCAAGTTCTTATTTAGTAGGTACCTCGGCGGAATAATATTGGTTTGCTTTATAAAAATAAGCTGAAATAGCACGTGCTGCCATATATTGAGTTTGATTATTTGAATGCCCGCTCTTAAAAAGACATCAGAAATAGCTCTCCTTGATTTCAAAAACTAAATTATACGGGACGTTTCTATTTGAAATAGGAAACTAAACTGGATCTGGATTATTAAGGAGGGGGGGCAAGCTCCCTGCACTTAGGCCACTTAATCGGGCCCATTGTACTACCGCCAAACAGCCTCCCCGTGCCCATCAGATCTCGAGCCATCCAACATGTAGGATGAACTCCAGAATTCTGGTGGGAGGGATGGTGCTTATTCTGGCCATGTCAATCCTGAAGTCTCCCAACACGGATCTTCTTATCGACGTTAGAGCTGGACAGTGACATAGCACATGTTCAGCGGTTTCGTCTTCTAGTTCGCATCCACGACATATGGGATTAAGGAAGCTAAACTCATTTCAGGTTTAACCGGAAGTTGAAATAATAAATGTTTGATATTACTAAATAGGCAATTTTACAACCATTCCAAACCATTTAAAATATATAGAATGTTGTATTTAAAATAGAAAAACAAACCCCATTTTCTGTTAAACCGGAAGTTAACATTTAGCATGTTTGGTATCATTAGACAGCTAGTCTTACGATATTTTAATATATCATAAAATATACGGGGTGTTTTCAAAAACTCCTTTTGCTTGGCGAATTTCTGGTTTAACCGGAAGTGTTTCATTTGTTAGCAAGAACAAGGAAAGGAAGCGGAGGACTGGTGGAGAGAGAGTAGTGGGGACAGTCAACAGGAAGGCTTAGATTGAGTGGCTGGAATAAAGAATTTTACAAATATTGAGTGTTTTATTGAATTAATTAAAGTCAAAGTTAACATCAGTAGTAATCTGTCATAGCAAATGAACCAAACAACGGTGAGTAATTAAGAACTACGATATCCACAACATATTAAAATATAGGCAAAACTAAAAGTATTTTTTTAATTAGGCTCGATGTGTACTAACTTATAGCCGAGTATATACAGTGTGTCCACGGATAGACCGAACTATACTTGTGAACTTTCTTATTTTTCATTTTTAGATAAAAAGCTATTCTTTATAAAGAGTTTTGCTTCTTCTGAAAAGTCTCTTGTCATAATCAAAATATCAATGTATCGTACAGGGTGTTACTGTGGGCCAAGATTGTCTGAAATGCGACCAAAATAACCTTCTTATTTTTGGCCGCCCTGTATCGATTTTGTTCAAAAGCTTAGCCGAAACCAAATTTCAGCAAAATCGCTTTATAGTCGTTCCATATGAAATCGTCTAATCAGTAAAGCCAATATATTTTCGACTTTGCTCAAACTTTGTGAGAATCTTCATTAGGGCACACCAAAAAACAAAAAAGGAAATCCACCGTCATTTAGTTTTCGCATGCGTCAGTTTTCCCCTTTTCGAATTAAGCGTTTAAAAAACGTCATTTTTATGCTTTTAGGGGTTTATTTAATTTTTTGTGTTTTATGTTAGCCCTCTTCTAACTGTTTCTTAATAAGTAAAACCACGTGTTCACATTTATATTATTTATTCAACCTCTCAGTTTGGATTTCTAAACTCGACTGGTCACTGGACACTGGACATGAAGTGCCCAGCAAACCACTACCTTTTTACCTTTTCCGGGTAAATGGTAGTCGGCGCCAAGGGATTAGTCCCCGGCTATTTTTAGCTTATTTCTGAGAATTTGGCTATCGACACAGTTTTAATGTTTTTATCTGTATAACAAATTTTCATTTGAAGATATCTACACGTTCAAGATGGCATTTTGAGTGCTGAAAATACGAGTCTTTTCCTAATGTTTCTTTCAATAACAATTTACAGACGAATCAAATTTAAAAGGAGGAAATGTAGATCAGGAATGAAAAACTCTCTTGTTTAGATTCGGATATCTTGATTAATCGAATACAAAATACAAAAGTGAGTAGAAGACAACTTTTCCTTTCTTAGATTCTGAAGACTGTGTCCAAGTTAACTCCCTTAACAGGGTGGGGACAAGCAGTAGACGTAAATTTCAGATACTGTGTTTACTATTCACCAACGTCTGGAAATTTGCTTCAGTGCCTTCAGTAGCATTCGAGACGTGAACTGCTCACTATTTAATGACTGGCCGATGCTATACTAAATACTGCTTTTGAGTCGAGTAAGGGGCAGTTTTACAATAACTATTTTAGGCGCAAAATCCAAAATTATTGTTCCGTCACTTTACTTAATAGATAAACTGTGTGAATTTTGGATTTAAAAAAATGTTGGCATAATAACAAACTGTATAAATAGTACAGTGCAATTAACGCAAAAAATTTGGTTGCGATCGGAATTATTCCGGTAGTCCCAATTTTTTAAATTTGTTTTATAGAAAGGTCTCCTAATGTTAAATCCAAAATCTCGATCTCCGAGACCCTGTGCTCGAGCCGCCATCTTGAAAAAACCAACAGAAATCAAGCCAATGACTAGTTTTTGCCAATTTTGACCCGGAAGGACTACATTTTTGGCAAAGGCCGTTTTATACGTTTTAAAAGTAGGCAAAATTTGCTACAGTTTAGTCAAGCTTGCGCTAATCAAAAATGTATCGATCCTTGCCCTGGAACATGTGGTGTTGGAGCTATATGTCAAGTAGTCAACCACAATCCCAAGTCCAAAATGGTCTATGTAGACCCCTGGATCTTTGTCAAAAATCCAAAACTAAAACGATTTAGTTTTGTTTAATTTTTTATTTTTGACAATGATCCGCATTATTTACCTTACATCAAATGGGGTAGTTATGAATTTTTGGTATGTTATACATGATGGATGCCTAATAATAAATTCAAGTTATCGACCTCGACGGACCTCCGGATCTTTGTCAAATATCCAAAAGTATATACCATTTAGTTTTTCTTTAGTTTTGGATTTTTCACAAAGATCCGGAGGTCCGTCGGGGTCGGGAACTTTTAGACCAGAAAAGTTTATAAAGATAATTATAATACCAACACAGTGCCTCATAATACCTAAGAGTTATTAAAATTAATTTTAGCACATGTTTTAAAAAAATGTTAACATTACAATAATACCAAGTTTTTGCCATACCAATGTATTTTAGTTACTAATCCAATTACGTCAATGCTTGATATTGATGTACGTTTCACTAGCACTAAAGGCCGATTGTATTCGTACATTACTCGTTGAAAGCAAGCCTAACGGTAAATCTGCCTTATCATTGTCCATTGTGAATGGTAAGCTTGGTTCAGCGTTAACCTTGCTTTCAACGAGTAATGTACAATCGGCCCTAAGCATCCCAAATAAAATTTCTTATAAGAACAGTCCTAGTCTAGTATTTTGGTCACTTAAAATATGTTGTCTACGACGACGGCCGAACGATATATACAAGCTTTCGACCTCGGCGGACCTCTGGACGTTTGTCAAAAATCAAAAACTCAATCGCTAACGAATGTTATAATTTCCAACAAAAGGTTTGTTTTAACTTCTTCATAAAAGCCAGAGGTGAAACCTGGCACCACTTTGGTTTTAAAAAATCTGCAACTACGTCCTAATTTTATGTGCTGTGATATGAGAAATCTTTAACGTGCCTCCAAGTTATGAGTAAGAAGCTTCTTAAGGTCAATAAATGTTATAATTTCGAACAAAAGTGTTTTTAACTTCTTCATAAAAGGTGAAGACGAAACCTAGCACCACTTTTGTGTTCAGAAATCCTTACTCAAGTTTTTATTCTACCTTATGCAGTGCAGGATTATCCATGACAGAATAACTTTGGTGGTTGATTCCGTTTATAAAACTTACGCGTCTTATTGCTCAGTTATCCAGTACGTAAATTCATAGTTACCCTTTCCCCGTCCTATATCTCGAAAAGGGTTAACTTTAGTGAAAAAAATGATATGACCAATCTTGTAGCTAATAATGTTTCCTAAAACTTTTATAGTCGCTTTTATTTACGTACGATGGATAGGAGCAAGTTATTCTCAAAAAACTAGATGTTCCCGTGATTTCGGTTGCTTTTTTCAAGATGGCGACTCGAGCACATGGTCTCGGAGGTCGAGAATTTGGATTTAACATTAGGAGACCTTTCTATAAAACAAATTAAAAAAATTGGGACTACCGGAATAATTCCGATCGCGGATTACTAATTGAACTGTACTAAAATGATACATATATGTTTTATTTATTTTCGAGTTAGGTTAATTTATGGGGCAAACATTTTTATTTATTCCATTTTTATACCTAAAATAGGCTATTTCTTGATTATACGAAGATTGTCAAACTGGGCATAAATAGTATTATATATTTTGAGTGTTATAAGTTATAAATCGTTAAAAACACTTCGTCTCTCAGTCAGGTGCTGACACTGACGACCTGTGATAAAACTGTCACGAACTAGTAAACGCGTGATCGATTAAATTATATGCAACAACACATCTCTGCCATATTGCTGTAATGTGTGAATAGACCTTTAATGAGCAAAATTAAAATTGGCTCTAGAGAATGCAGGATCGTTCGAGCGAATGTTTCACATAATATTAGAAATTGTTTGTTGTAAGTGAAATAATTTCACAATTTATCAAAGGAAATAATATGCTTGTTATAAAAGATCTGCACATTATATCCGACCGCGCGTATCAGAACTCCAAATTAAGTTTGATGATTGATTTTTGGTAGGTAGCAAGAAATTACTGGCTAAAACCGAACGCTTCCCATAAGAAGGACTTTTTATAGTAAGCGGAGTCGATTTTAATGATGATAGTAATTTGTAATGTGTTCTAGCAGTGCCATTTTGTACTAATCAGAAATTGGAAGAAGAACCAAATGTTCCAATTGGCATCTGCGAAGGGTACAATTTGTATACTAAAAGGAGATGACGGCATCTAAAAATGTAACAATTCGCCAGCATTTTGTTGGAGAAAATGGCTTATTAACGAGAGGTAATTTTACACATTTTATTATTGTTAGAGCTTTAGCATGGTACTGTGCTTATGTTACTAAAAATTTAGTTAGTATCAATATGAAATATGTAGATATTTTAATTTAACAAATAGGAAACCTATAATTTAGTAGTTTTATGCTTTTAGATACAAATGAATACAAGGATATGAGGGAAATCAAATGCGGCTTGGAAGACGGTCCTAGAACTGCATTCATGATTGAATCTACTTAACAGATCTACCGACTAAATCGCTCTTGAGCAGATGTAATGTTTCTCACTTCAACATTTATGGATAGTGAATATCGTCTCTAGAGGAAATTTCAAGTTTTTGGCTGTTTGAGTTAGGGTCGAGCTGATAATCCTCACAGCAAAAGTTGCATTTATTTATTAACCTGACTGTTGAGAATGCAGGGGCGTTTGAGCTCCAATACTAATTTACTAATTTATCTAACTGGTTATTAACAGGAAATTATTCAAGAGCCAGAAAAACAAAAATGAGAGATTAGGACATATTTCTTTTAGAAATTTACACTTTGTAGAGTAATTAATTATAAGTTATTACTTTTAGACTGTTCTCTATTTAAATTTAAGTAATCTTTGTCCTTAATAGTGTATTTCTTGCTTTACTATAAATCAAAACTGTTTATGCATTAAAATTTATAATTATAACATTAGTTTGTCAATTAGTTAAAAGTATTATGCATTTTCCCGGCAATATTGGCCGTTTTCTAAGTTTAGAATGTGAGAGTCAAAAATTTGTAAAATTTTAACTTTGTACGCCTAATACATGGGCAACACTTCCTACTCTACCAATACACATAAATTTAGTATTATTTACGATCGAAATTTGCCGAGTGGGGTGGTCACATGATCACTAAAAGTTAATATAAGGCCAAGTTTTGGCAGTCGCATAAAAGTTTATCAACGGTTAAAATCTACGTCCTGGACGGAACTTTCGGGTTCCTCGTGTGAAAAATCAACTTCAACTTTTTGAATTTTTTTTTCTTGGAAGTCGTTAGTAGCATTGTTCTTAATATCCTTAGCGATTTTTGAATCATTTTGTCGAATATTAAATGCAGGAAATCTAATTTAGAAGGAACAATTACTTATTCATTCCACAGCGCTTACAACGCTGTTAGTTATTGCTTTTCTCTTCTGTTAGTAAATCTTACGCTTGTTTAAATTGTACTTTAATTAATTATTAATGTTTATTATATATTTATTATACCTGTACAATGCATTTTTATATTAGGTACCTACTATTTTCAGTTTAGAACATTTTGTAAGACGTACGTTTAGACTCTGAAGACTAATTAGCGATACATAACATAGAGAGACTTGTTCCATAATAAATTAACACAGTAATTTGAAATTACTTTTTATACAGAATTAAAATTATTATACGTTGCAAATTAACCCCAACATACACACACATTTTTCTCCTTTAAAGTTCTTTCACATGTGTGTGTATGTTAGGGTTAATTTGCAACGTATTAGATTTATCTAAATAATTTACCCTAAATATTTAAAAATTTGTAAAATTAAAATTATATTTAATTTATTTTTGTCTTATAATTAATTATAATGTAGTATGTATTACGTTGCGTAAAATAAACGCTTAAAAGCAATTAATTTCTTTTATTTATAAACTATCGACTAAAATTTTAAGAATTATAACAGTACAAAAAATTTTAAAAGTCAAATATCTTCTAAACTAGAGGATCACGTGCGTCCAAATTCTACAAGGATATTTGCCGTTAGTAGAGCTAAAGAATCGCACCCTCGGAATTGCGTAATTCCGATTTTATAAAATTAGTTTTTTAAAAATTTCCTTTGAATTTTACAATCTTTGGACAATGTAGTAGGAGAGCAGAAGGTCGATAAGGTGTTGAAAACAAATTTTAAATTGAGGCAAGAATAATTTTATAAATTACAGATTTTATATTTACACGCTTATCATAAGCGATAACGCCTCGTTTCATAACATAATATGAGATGCTTTTTGAATAAATATTTCTCTTTAATTTATTTCGATTACCCTATTGCACTTCTGCTCTCCTACTACCTTGTCCAAAAAATGTAAAATTTGAAGGAAATTTTTAAAAACTTAATTTCTAAAAATTGGAATTACGCAAATCTGAGGGTGCGAATCTTTAGCCCTACTATCGGGGAATATACTTGTTAAATTTGGGCGCTTGTGGTCCTCTAACTTAGAAGATATTCGACTTTAAAGTTATTTTGAATGTTTTAATTCTTAAAATTTTATGCTTTATGTCGAATATCTTCTAAACTAGAGGACCAGCAGCACCCAAATTTAACAAGTATATTCCCCGATAGTAGGGCTAAAGATTCGCACCCTCAGGTTTGCATAATTTCAATTCTTTAAAACTAGTCTTTTTAAAATTTTTTTCAAACTTTACAATTTTCGGACAAGGTAGTAGGAGAGCAGAAGTGCGATAAGGTATTCCAAATAAATTAAAGACAAATATTTATTCAAAAAGCATCTAACATTGTGTTATGAAACGAGGCGTTATCGCTTATGATAAGCTTGCGAATATAAATTCTGTAATATACAAAATTATTGTTGCCTCAATTTAAAATTTGTTTTTAACACCTTATCGACCTTCTGCTCTCCTACTACCTTGTCCGGAAATTGTAAAATTTAAATAAAATTTTTAAAAAACTAATTTTATAAAATCGGAATTACGCAATTCTGAGGGTGCGATTCTTTAGCTCTAATAAAGACAAATATCCTTGTAGAATTTGAACGCTCGTGATCCTCTAGTTTAGAAGATATTTGACTTTTAAAATTTTTTGTACTGTTATAATTCTTAAAATATTATTCGATAGTTTATAAATAAAAGAAATTAATTGCTTTTAAGCGTTTATTTTATGCAACGTAATACATACTACATTATAATTAATTATAAGACAAAAATAAATTAAATATAATTTTAATTCTGTATAAAAAGTAATTTCAAATTACTGTGTTAATTTATTATGGAACAAGTCTCTCTATGTTATGTATCGCTAATTAGTCTTCAGAGTCTAAACGTACGTCTTACAAAATGTTCTAAACTGAAAATAGTAGGTACCTAATATAAAAATGCATTGTACAGGTATAATAAATATATAATAAACATTAATAATTAATTAAAGTACAATTTAAACAAGCGTAAGATTTACTAATAGAAGAGAAAAGAAATAACTAACAGCGTTGTAAGCGCTGTGGAATAAATAAGTAATTGTTCCTTCTAAATTAGATTTCCTGCATTTAATATTCGACAAAATGATTCAAAAATAGCTAAGGATATTAAGAACAATGCTACTAACAACTTCCAAGAAAAAAAAATTCAAAAAGTTGAAGTAGATTTTTCACACGAGGAACCCGAAAATTCCGTCCAGGACGTAGATTTTAACCGTTGATAAACTTTTATGCGACTGCCAAAACTCGGCCTTATATTAACTTTTAGTGATCATGTGACCACCCCACTCGGCAAATTTCGATCGTAAATAATACAAAATTTATGTGTAGTGGTAGAGTAGGAAGTGTTGCCTATGTATTAGGCGTACAAAGTTAGAATTTTACAAATTTTTGACTCTCACATTTTAAACTTAGAAAACGGCCAATATTGCCGGAAAAATGCATAATACTTTTAATGTACTAATGTTATAAGTTATAAATACCTTCATTTATTACATAAGTAAGCAAAAATAACAAAAATTTCATTATTTTTTATGTCATGTTACTTTTACAAGTAACAGGGTTAAAATTCTTATTCTTTAATATTGCAAATTTTTTACATGTAACAAAGCTGCCTAAAGTTAAAATAATCAGTCAATTATGCTGACATTCAGCTGCTTACAAGCCGCTATTCCGTATGCCGAAGGCCATTACAACAGCACTCTAGTAACTAAATTCATAGTACGCATTTCTTCTTAATACTCTTGTTCTTGTTACTCTTCAATTAAGTTTTGCAATGTAGGGCAACTCATAATGACGTGCGGACGTGCCTGTAACAAAAATTTCAATGTACTAATTTTAATAACATTAATAGCATTTACAGAATTTACTGATAATCTTTTTAAAACCTCTGAGAGCTTTTGAAAGATGGGAGGATGCTAATTAGTATAAGCAACACTAAAATGAATAATTATACCTTAATAATAAAACAATACGGTTCTGTATTTAGAACCAGCCTTTATACGCTTTACCAAAGTGCTACCAGAGAGCGCGACGGTTCACTAAATGCGCCCAATCAAACCAAATAAAACTGAATGAAACAAACGAATTAACGAATGTTAACGAGGCTTGAACGCTTGAACAACTTTCATACTTCATACTTTTTAATTAAATCGCTTTTAAATATAAAAGTAGTATTGTACTGACCTAATTAAGACAATCTACAACTGTAGTTTCCAACCAAGTTATCGGCAAGTTTTGAAGTAGTTCTAATCGTAGGTAAAGCTTTTTTTTACTGCACGTTGAGGTTATATAGATACATTTCAGAAGTTTCTAAGATGAAAGACGTTATCGATGTTATGGAATTACAAGGAGAGAAGAATCGTCGTACACTACTCGATTATCGACAATTAGATTTTGCCGGTGGTTTTATCCCAGCTCGTTTCATTTTTGAGTGTGGGCTCAAACTGCAAGCACAACCATTAACCATCGCTACAGCGACGATTTTATTGCATAGATTTTTTAAAGAAGTGGATCAAAATAATTACGATTGCTATGTAAGTTTTTTCAGTTTTAGTAGGGAACTAGCGATACAAATGTGAAATATTTGTTACAGCTTATTGCTGCATCTACTTTGTATTTGGCCGGTAAAGTAAAAGACGATCCTTTAAAAATTCGTGATATTATCAACGTCGCCCACAATACCTTACATCGTGGTAGTAGTCCACTTGAAATTGGTGACGAATATTGGAATATGCGGGATGCAATCGTACAAGCTGAGTTGCTAATTATGAGAATATTAAAGTTCGAAGTGACTATTGTTCATCCTCATAAGTACATGCTGCATTATTTAAAATCGATGGAAAGTTGGATAGGCCAAGATGATTGGAATAATATTCCGGTGGCTCGTACTGCAGCTTCATTTTTGCAAGATTATCATCACGATTCTAGCATATTAGAATATCCACCTCAGCACGTGGCAATTGCATGCATTTCTCTAGCTTTACAGTGCTACGGTATCTGTTTGCCATTAATCGAAGATAATGACGATGAAGCTTGGTATTCCGTATTTATTAAAGACTTGCAAAAGGATAAACACTGGGAGATAATGGAAAAAATTATGGAAGTGTATAATAAAGAGCCAATTATGGTTTGATAAATATTCGTTTGAAATAATTTAAGATTCTTTTGTATAAATTTTCTTGCATAAAAGTATTCAACAAGAGTTTAAATGTTTCATTTACTTATTTATCACTAATTATTTTTATATTAATTTAAAAATCGTTCTTTTACTTGTACAATCTGTCTTTATAAGACAACAGATTTATAGAGAACATTCCTTTGATCGTTCTCTTTTGATATTACAATCATTGGTGTGAAGGTAAAAAGTAAAGTGTAAGATGAACCTATAGAAATTGACTTGACTACCAATTTTAATCTTAGAAACAGACATACTAGATTGGTCACCCGATATTGGAGTTCCGACGTTTTAATTAGTTTACTAGGTGTACATCCACTCTTTCACAAAACTTATTACTAGATTTTGTTATCCTGCTCTTTAAGCAAGTGTATGCACAAGGTACTTCTTAGCATTTTGTTTTGAAATGCAGAGGTGGATCCCATATTCCTTTGTAGCCACTCCGGACGAACGCGAGCATGTGTGATGTACAAGGGCATTGCAAAGACTGAGGTGAAGACCTAGGCTGACCTCATGATCTCCGATCATGGTCCAAGTTTTTCCTTGGATTAAGAGATTCTGTACAACAGTAAGTACCACCAGTTAAAAAAATAGGAAGTAAACTTACTGGTCTTTATGAAGTTACTTCTTCTTCAATCTTTTAACGACGCTTGGGTAGTACAATTTATTTTCCAAGAAGTTGTATAATGTCCTGTTCATTGTTTAAAGCCTTTAGAACTTCTTAGGTGCCTTCCATTTTTTCTTCTGCTTTTTTATTCAACTTGTTACTAGTTCTAGTTACTTACATTATGCAGACAATAATCGGTAGTTTCACTAACTTGCTTTTGTCTATCTGTTATGCCTGGGTTTACTGTCTTTTAAAGGCGAAGCTAAAAAAAAATATTGACAATTTGAAACGTAGTTTATAGAATTTAACAATACACGACCGTTTGCTTCAAAAATCAAGTTAGAATTGAAGGCAATATAAAACAAGTTTATAGATACCACAGTATTTAATAAGCTCATTTAGTCATCATCGTGGAAGCAATTACATACAACTAAATATATAGATAATTTAAAACGAGTTAAAACTCTTCATTTATATGGCATGTGAAATGGCATCGTTACACTAATACAAATAACATAAACAAGATTCCCAATTTATGATTACAATAAATGTAATGATATACATACATCGAATTAAACAAAGAAACATACTCTTTGGTTAAGTTAAGGTTGCATCGCATGTTATTTTCCAATCTTACACCTATTTATTAAAAACTCGTTCCAAACCGTACACAACTCTAAACTATTACTTTCAGTGGCAGTGTAACTTTGATCTTATTTTATTTACTTACGTAATTTATTATTAAAATATAGTTATCGTTTCTTTTAATGAGATGCCACCTTATGCAAAACCCGTACTTCTGTGTTTGGCCTATTTTAACGAAAAAAAACAATAATTTACTCATTTTATATCAAAACTGAAGCTAATAACGTGACAGATAACATATAATCCAATTAGGCAGGCGCTACTTCCTTGCAAACAGTGAGTTACATAAATTACTACATAATACATCCATCTAGAACTAACAGTTAAACATTATTTACTTGATAAATCAGGAAACTTGGGAATGAAAAATTTAAGCATACATCATGTACCTACTTTTTTTAAATTATTAGTAAGTGCAAAAGATTAATATTTGCACACTATTATCGTTAACACTTAAATTTGTGCTTTTAACATAATGTTTCATGATTTATTATTGTAGATAATTCAAATATTCGAGTAAAGCAAATACCATTACCTTATCAAGTGAATAGTATTTGCAGGAAGCTTTGATACATTTAAATGTGCGAATGTGAGCAGTGGTGATTGCTGACTAGTCAACATTTTAATTTACAGCCATTTTTGATACAATTTCCTAGCAGTCACCAAATAATCCTCGTAATTTAGCAACAATCTTTATCAACACCCGGAGGCTCATTAATCTTTAAAGTGTAAAAGAACCAATTTAATCAAATTATTCCTTAGCCAGAATTAATAACTAATAATAAAAAATCAGTAAATCTCCGAACGAAGATCAAGCGTAAAAGAATAAATATATCTATTTCATGTGAAAAGCATGTAGTTACATAAATAACTCAACATGATTACTAAGAGTCGACCGAAATGAACTAAAACTCGTTTAAATATATTCTCAAAATAGTTATAACGTTTTATTAAATTTATATCGTACCATCGTACATATAGTGGAAACCGAGATAGTGTTTACATTAAAACTGTATTTTAATATAAAAGTTTATAGCATGTACACAAATGCCACTGTTAAAACGTGTAACCCTTAACCCACCTCCACACTTTAGACCTACTGCTAAATCATCCCTTTCTTAAAGAGATACATTTTAAAACTAATATCAAAAAATTTTTACTTGGAAATTCGAACTTTTAGTTAATTCAAGATAAATGATGAGATACAATTTTAACAATTTCAAAACTTTGGTAATGTTTAACTTGTTTTTATAAAATATCTTATAAAGATTAATTTGTTCCCACATTAATTTCTTTACTTTATAAAATATAACACCAACACCCAGAACATTTTAAAGAAGAATTCAATTTCTTTTAAGATTGGGTATGTTTGCTTAAACTTTTCAATTACGATTAATAACACAATAAAACAACAAATAAGTAATCGATTACACATAGATTAAAACACTTAGCTCAATCTGTCACTGGATATATTAAAATGATATGAATATTATTGGAACAACCAATTTGATAATAGTGCCGCAAGTGTGCAAACTTTCTATTGCTATTAATATTTTTTTTATTTTTATAAGTACGTTCGGTTTGTACGTTTTAAGATTTCTTTTGTACGATGTTCTTATAATACTGTGCAAAACCAAATTCAAAATTGTCGACTTACAATAAATATTAAATAGTATCAGCCTTAAATATGTACTTATATAAGATATCAATTTATTTTAATTGCTTTAAAATAAGCTGAAACATTTGATTTTCAAGTTTACAAATATTCAATATTTGATTTTTACACTTTTTAATTAAATAAATACAATAATAAATTCTTCACATATATAAAACTGAAATAAACAAAGACATATTCACTTTTCGCATTTTCATTCTTAAAAAGCAGTTTAAACGTCCATCTGGTTAAACGGACGAAGAATTCAACAAAAAGAATAGTTATCCATTTAACATAGAAAAGCAGATAAATAAGCAAGTAAGATGAAGAGTAATCCTGTACGCTGTCCCGCAGCGTCACCCTTTCAACTTACTTTTATAAAAATCTGCAATAAAGACACAAGAATTCACGCAGGTTCATAATACGTTATATACAATGACTAGTACTCTTTTTATATCCCCACAACTATGTATCAATATGAACAGATGTTACTACTTCACATACAATTAAAAATTAATACGACAGGGGTGGGAACCGATGATTTATAGTTGTGTTCATCGAATATCTTTCATATTTTGCTTTGAGCCAAATATCTTGAGCATTTGTTCTTCATAATCGTTAATGTTGCGTTTCATCAGTTGCATGCAAGGACCTAAAAGACGTTCGAAAGCTTCTACATCCAAAACTGAAAGAAAGAGTATTACTATTTTGTACGGTTAATATTAAGAGAGGGACTTACAGGCAAGTTTAAGTTCGTCTAAAGCATAAGCGGACGCTGCACGAGGCCTATGAGTAACCAACGCTAATTCACCAAAATATCCACCTTTCCCGACTCTATTAATTTCGATCTCTGCTCCACGATCGTCCAACACTTTTATAAGAACCGTACCGTTTTCGACGAAATACATGCCGTCGGCTGCGTCCCCTTGTTTGATAATTCTTTCCGAAGCGCTATAATTTCTTGGAACTAATGCGTCGGCGAGATTCATTCTTTCGTACGATTGTAGCGTTTTAAGCATGGGTACGCTGTCTATGAGAGCTTCGTACATCTTTCGTTTCTTAAATGCAGATTTCAAAAGTATACGCCTAAACGTTTGGCGATCCATTGCCCATAACGATCCTTCCGACGCCGCTTTGATTGTTGCGGCTCTTGGCATGTTGTATAGTAAAGCTAATTCGCCGAAGCTACCTCGATTTTTGTATGTGTGAATATGTTTAGGTTCTTGACCAGGTTCTGCTACCAGTGCGTGAAATACTCCACTATATAAAAAAAATAAATTTTATCTATTTGCCAATCAAAATTCGATAAAGTGTACATGTAATGTTAAAAGAATCTCCAGAGAGTTTAGAATTAAAAATAGAAATAATGAGTAATTTTTAAAATTGGAATGAAGCGATTTAAAACGTTTTTCGAGCAAATAAAAACATAATTAACCTATAAGTAGCGCCATTCTGATTTTTGTTAATTTCCAAAGATTACTTAAATTCTTTTCTAACAGTTTTATGTCCGTTCAACTGCCAAGGACAGAACCTATTGATATGGATGAATTCCAAAGCACTCGACCAAGACATTAGCCCATAGAAAATCAGCAAAACCAGCAACCCCAAGAAATGATTCCAAACGCTCTTAGCTGCTCGATCACCTTGTTTTTACTACAATAAAATGAATAAACAACTATAACTCACCTTTCGATAACATAGAAATTGTCGCCGTCGTCTCCTTGCTTAATAACCAGTTCGTCTTGAGTTACTTTTCTTTCAAACATAGCATCCAATACGTCTTGCATTTGTTCCTTATCTAGTGCACGGAAGAGTAAGATGTTACGAACCGATTCTGCCAATCTTTGACGTTGCTCGTCAGATTTCGGAAAGATAACTTTGGCACCATCGTCTTCATCTTCTTCCGGATCGTAAGTTTCGGCAAAAACAGATTTGCGACGACCCGTAAAACGACCCACTGGCGGTTCTGAATAAAAGTACACACGTGTCAAACTATTATGTTAAAAGTGTATATTTTGTTAAATATTAAATACAAATGGTGTATAAAAGATGACACGAAAAATTTTCATTTTTTTTAAATTAAAAAAAAAGGGTAATAGCTGTTGCTTTCAACCATTGGTGCACATACATTCTTCACAGTAGCATGGCTCTTCTATTGATTCTAAAAAAGAAACAAAACTTTAGGACCGAGTTTTTATAATTAAATTTACTCCCCATCGAAGTCTACTTATTTATTCGGTAAATAAAAGGAAATGAAGTCAAATTTAAAAAATCGGAAAAGATACAAATATATTTTTGAATGCAACAGCTACTGCCACGCCGATAAACCTTAAAACGGTAAATTAAAAAAAATTACATCCTTCTGCCTTCTTACAAATAAAATAAAGCGAATAATTAATATCCAAGCAATACAAGTAACAGAACTAACGGAGTAGGTGGTCACGTTTACAATGGGCAATGAAGTAATTTAAAGATCATTAAAAATTTAATTAGTCCGTTGTTTAATTAATCAATCAAAATCCGTTTACGTATTTACAAAAATACCACGTTTTTGTATAGGTCACAGGCTCGGTCACAGGTATAAAGAAGGATACAAGAGTTACTTATATAATTTTTTTGTACATAACAGTAAAAAGCGACCATTTGCAGATTTCCTAATCTAATCAGAGATAGGGCTACGATGAACTACAATATGTCCATATATTAATGTATTACTGGGTTTAACAATAATTTCCTCCTTACAAGTAGGTACAACAATTTATATCCTGGAGTAGTTTATTACACCAACCAATTAAATTTGTATAGTAATTAAATTTTTATTTAAAAAAAATTCGGCTTTCAATTTTCATTTAATTTTATGACTTATTATAAGCGCAATACTACTCATGAGAACACCTTTATATTTAACATTTAAATTGGCTTAATTGGTTAAAATCTCAATTTTAGAAAAAAATGTGAAGATCGCAAATTACCGACTAAAACAGCAGCTAGAAAGAAATTAATTAAAACGAAATTTGGAAACATCGTTTAAAATCAAAATTGGCCAGTTTTTGCCCAAAAAATTAAAGAACGGATGAAATATAAATCCAGATTACAAACTTGGCGATTTTCTAAAAAGATATATCCCCCTATTCACAAAACGCGCGCTAAGCCTAAATATATTTTGCCGAAGTAAATTGCATATAATTTATTCTTAGATCAATATGCATGTTGAACTTTCGGATACAGTAAATAAAAGCGTTGCTCCATATAGGGAACAAATTTGTTCTAAAACTTGCCTTACAAGTTACAACAAAATGGGAGTAAGAATTTATGGCAGAAATAAGAGCATTTATGTTTTCTTTGGTTCAACTATTGTTTCGAGAAACTAACCATAAAATACAATAAATTAGACAACAATTCTCATTAAAGAACCTGGTAAATGGACGTGCTGCATCAATGGCAAAAACAAGAATAAAATGTCCTAAGCGTAACTAACAACTCAAGATATTGATTGAAAAAATGAGTTGATAAAATCGTTAACAAAAACATTCGTGCTGAGATTTAAAGAAAATAGATTACAATCAAAAGGAAAAAAATTCACAAAATGTCGATGCCCAACTCACAAATCTATATACCAATACAATCCTCTTTAGAGTCCATTAGAGTTTTAATGGCTGTTGAATGATTAAAACACTTATTCTATATCGAGTCCAACATTATACTTCTGCAAGCTGGATTAGTAAGAGTATAAAATATTGTTCAAACACTCGTTATTTCATACATTCGTATTATACTAATCCTGGAAAGAGCCGTAAAAAGTTCGTTCAAAACGTTAGCAGCATAACTACCTCATTGGTTCTTAGAAATGCCAAGAAAATGAGGGTAACGATAAAGTAGACGAGCTGGCAAAAAAAAAGTTCAAACAGCCTTCCCTGTTACCCTGAGTCAATCGTCAAACCAGCCATAACTACTATTAATGCCCTTCTTAAAAATAATACCCATCAATTACAGAGTGAAAGATTGACAAGAAACGCAAGTTGCCGTCAAAAGAGCTTTTCCGGCTTTTTCTAAAAAGTTGGTAAAATACTGTCTACAGCTGTCTCGAACTAATCTACAACAATTGCAGGGACACTCACGGGAGACTGTCGACTAAACAAACATCTCCACACACTGGGTTTGATAGATAATCGCAGATCTGATGGGCACGGGGAGGCAGCTTGAAGGAAGTACAATGGGCCAGATCCAGAAGACTACATCAATTAGTGGCAACGATGAGTCCTATCGTTTTATATTTTTAAAGGCGAGCGTAAAGATGGGTGTTTTATTTCTTTTTTAATAACAAAGTCAAGTTCTAATTGATAAAAAAATACAGGTTTAGCCCAAGCATGTGAGAAGGCGAAAATCACATTAGTCTATTATGGATCGGGAGTTATCATGAATCATGACACTATAAAATTTGTCTAGTTGGGTCCTTTTAGTTGCTAGAGCCATTCCTCTTGGCTCTTGACCTACATATTTATAACACAAGAGAGAAGAGGTATAGAAGGAGAATGTTAATGTTTCACGTCCTACTTATGATACAGCTGTTCAAGAAAAGCTTCTTTTCAGTTCGACAATTTTGATGTGTTGAAGAAAACATTTTTTTATGTAAAGCTAATGCAGAGACGAGATCTCTATGTTAGGTTAGTTAGGTATTTGCAAGTATGAAGTTTCATAACAATATACGAATATACCCACAAAATTGCTGCAAACTGACATGTTTCTCCACTGCAGTTTTGTAATACAAGTTCGGGGTAGGGGTAATCATTTGTTCGACCGAAACCAAATCCACCCTCTCCTCGGGAAAGAAATTTTTCTTGGCAAAAACAAGCGTTCAATCCTTCACGCAATTCACACTTCTAAATGAAGTTTTGATAGTTAGGAGAAAATGGAAATTCCACCATAGAATTTAAATGAAGCATTTAACCGTAACGGCCACAAAATACAATAATCATTTTTGAGATAAAACACGCAATTGCAATTTTTTCTAATAGATTATAATATTATGCTTAAAAACAAGAGTCATTTCCATTCAAACTGTTACCTAACAACTTATTTAAAAAAGATATTAAAATAAGTGTAAATATAGTATTTAAAGAAAATGAGAGTTTGAAGTCACAATTATAAGAACAGTAATGTTTAAACTTCAAACATTATAAAATTAAACCTTACATAACTTGTTTATTAAGGTTAATAATATAATTTAGCTGTTTTATTTAGCACTGCATTGTATTCAAAAACCTATAAAGGAAATATTTATTTGGTAATAACTCTGGCAGTTTAAATAGCAAATACACATTACCACACGTGTGAACACTACTGAAGAAATTACAAAAAATGAAATAACATAGATACAATGATCAAATGTAATAAGTATGCAAAAATGAATAAAATCTCTTCAAATACTCATACGATTTCTAAGCACCTCTTCAACATTTGAACATTATGTACAAACGAATTAAACTCCTTTACGATCCAAAGATAAGATAATTTTGCACGAGTTAAGAGTTGGTAATTAAACAGTTTTTAAGTATTTGTACTTTCGATTTGTTATACTTTACTAGTTAAGGTTTAGAAAGTCAACACTAAACTAGGTAACCTTAACAGATTCGAGTACATCTAAAGTAATGTGACACTTACCTTCTTCCCTAGATATAGTAGATTCGTCGGGCGAAGAAGCTT
Source organism: Malthinus flaveolus (assembly GCA_950108345.1). Lineage (NCBI taxonomy): Eukaryota > Metazoa > Arthropoda > Insecta > Coleoptera > Cantharidae > Malthinus > Malthinus flaveolus. The sequence goes on from OX467285.1 coordinate 73,063,047, forward strand.
CGGTGCCTCCCTCAAATATCAAACCGCTGGTTCGACTATCTCTTAACCGAACGAAGTAATCTGCTGCATAATTTATAACATCTCCTGGTTGTTCTAATAAATAACTTATGGTAAATTCAAGAAGAACTTCTCTCAAATCATTCGGAACTTGTATATTTTGGACTGGCCGATTCATATCGAATAATATATTTTGCTCTCAAAAAATTTTTTGACAATTAACGAATTCGGATTTTATTTATATAAAATTGGTCTTATTTGTTAATGTTCGAAATTTAATAAAACGAATACCTATTTAGGAAATTAACTACGGGCGCGTGAACACAGCCAAACTCATCGAATTTTAATATAAGTTAATATTAATTTAATACACCACTTCCGGACTGAAAAAACAGCTAAGGCTCAAACGTCAATTTACGTTTAGCTTTCAAGTGTTTTACTCACACTCTCATATTCTAAAAAAAACTCCCAGGTGAGCGATTTGGGGAAAATGGAGGTTTTCTAAAAACCTTGCGTAAATATACAAGCAGGACGCGACCATTAACAATAACCAGTATAAAAAAATACACTTAAATTAACTTTCACTCCATATTTAATCTAAAACCGACTACCTATCTCTAATTTATTATTTGAAAATAATCAATGATTAATATTCGTCCCGGCGATTGTGGTTCACAAGTCGACAGGTGCAAAACGAAACTAAACCCAATGACGCAACCTACTGGTGATCTCGAAAATCTCAATTATATCACGCAACGACCCACTCCATTTATACAGTCTAAGGCAAATTTTGTCGATGCTTTTTAATGTGACGTCACAGTAATGTATACTACCAAAAATTTGGAAGAATATTACTTGAAAATTTAATTTAGAAATTAGAAAGCCTATTAGGCAACCCATCACGCACATTTGCATCTAAAATATAAAAACTCATTACGATATTATGTGAAACCAGTGACGTGCTGCAAATAGTTTCTCGACAACGACGGACGTCAAAAAGCGTCGGACACGAATTCTTTGAAGAGGCATTACGGTATTACCTAATTGAAAGTATAGTTTTCTATGATACGAGGCAGAATGGAGAAATACAACATTATATTTACACTACAACAGTACTACACACTAGCAATATCAGAAATTGGAGTAAATTGAGGCCTTAAGCTGAGCCTTTAATAACAAAACATCCAATTTCTCATTTACATCATTTTGCTCATGCTACTTACATACCTTTTTTATCACTCCAGGTACTCAACAGTTAATTAAAACAATCAATTTGGACAATTATTTTGCTGTTTTGAAGGATTTGGACTTAAATGAAATTCCTTAGTAGAATGCCACTATTAAAAATTTTGAGTTTACCAGAAAATTAATCTTATAATACATTCGTTACATTATTTTACAATCAGACATCACATCAGAGTTAAATCTCATACATAATTATTTACCGGTGTAGCTCAATAATCACAGCAACACAAATAATCATCGATAATATAATACTAATAATAAGTCGTAATTGTCTCTTCCAAATACAAGTTGAGCGAATAAATTCAGAGCTTTCGTAAGTATCTTCTTGAATCTAAATCAATGTGTAGTAGAATAGTAGTAGACATAATTGCAGTTAAGAAACTTTGTACTACAGATTGATGTGGAATCAGAATTAGCGTCGCTATAAAGGTAGAAATGGCCATACTGGGGATGCTGTTTTAGTAAATCAAAAACATTTAGTAATAAAACAGAAAATCAGATTGACTTTCAAAAACATTTTTTCAAATTTTCGTATCTTCTTGAATTAGTCATTACGAGATTCTTATTTATATTATACCTATAACAGTTTACAGCCTCAGAAAAATTTATTGAACAGTAGATTTCTCCTTTACATGTACGTTTTAGCAGAAACATTTCATTGTTGAAATTGTGGGCTTGCGGACAAAGTATTATTCGCCAAACAACCTATAGTCACCAATAATTATTTCTCTGACTCTGTTTACCCTAAAATTATAGTTCACATACACCACTTAGCATAAGTTTTGTAAAGCGACTAGTAGGTACTAAACGTTGAACCTCATATAAAATCTTAATCCACTTGAATTGCTATAATTATCAATCATTTATTCGACGATTGTTGATTAAAATGGCGAATTATAAGTTGTTTCTCAATCAGTTTTAGTAAAATTTTTACACATAAGCACTGTTTTATTTTGATACAAATGTGGCTTGATTAAAATTCTTATTTTTAGTTATTAGTTTTTCGGACCATTCTCTCAACAATTATAAAAATTAATATCTATTAATATCCCCAAGAGCCCAGTTCTAATTATCTGAATCTTACTAGTCTATATCACCAAACTCAATACTCAAGTAAAATACGAGGTAAGAGTTGAAATTAAAAGTAAACTATTTCTCGATTAGTATTAAAATATTTATAAATATGTATAATTTTACTTTATTAATACTTATTCAAAATGTATAAACAAAAACTGCTTTACAGCGACAACCAAAACATAATGATGCAATTCTTACAGAACAGATGAACATTTACAGCTTTCACTTGAAGTGCGTCATGGAAGTATAGTTTCATTTATGTAGGCGCATGTAAAGATTGCTGTACAATTGGCCTTCCTTCGAGCTTACTATATTCTAAATGAAATTCCTTGGCAACTTTTCTCCAGTTGTGTGCATCAAAAAAGTAGTATGTACCTCGTTCGTACGTTGTTGTCTTTTCTAGAAACACCATACCAGGAACTTGTGTTATCCATACCTTCTCTTCGGTATGATAGCGCCATTCTCTACTATACCTAATAACAAATAAGAATTAAATACAGATACTCGACCTGAATCTCAAAGAACTTACAACTCTATGGCAGCTGCAACTTGAAGAACATCACCACAATTATTATAAAACATAAAAAATAAGAGATCTTCTTTATATCGATTTAGTTTAACAGCAGCAAGTTTATCCCTAATAGCAGTGTTAACGAGGTATTCAGGGGGAACATGAAAATCAATATCTTGCGGCCTGCAAGGTTGTTCTGCCCAAGGCCCTCCAAACGTTGGGTAAAGATTATCGGGAGAATTGAGATTCAAACCCAATGCAGTTAAATCTTGACCCAAAGCTAAAGAAACTAAATTGGGGTCTGTTTCTGCTGCTCGAATAAACGTAAGTAAACCAACTATACCAAACTGATCGTTAACCATACTAGAAGGTATGTTAGTTACTCGACCATCGGGAAACGTTTGAATGCCTTCTTTGGGGCTATTTTCATCTGATAATCGACTATCATTTAAACTAACGAGACCTCCGCCAGAAGTTTTATCGGAGGATTGTCCACTCGTTGGCGAACTTCCATCTCTAATTTGAGTTCCGGGTAATGCAGGAAAATCTTCCGATGACATAGTGAATTCACTAGATTCTGAAGTCGGTTGCTTAACCATCCCTACGTATGGTTTGCTACCGGGCATAGGACTTGGCTGTGGTAAATTATCTCCGGAACTTCTGTTCGTTAGAGAAGGAAACTCACTTAAATCTAGTAAGGGTGGCGTATTCGTATCTCCTGATCCAAAAACTGAATGCAACGCGTTGTAACCTCCTAATGCATTCATACCAATTTGGTTGGTGCTGCTAAAGTAAAATTATTATTTATCACGAAAATTTAATTTTGTATTAGTATCTCACCCCAAACCAGGTATTCCTCTTCTTTCGGAAGGTGTTCTTTGGCCAAACACTGGAGTAACATGACCAGATATAGAGCTACTGCCAAAACCAACGTTCGATCGACCGAGGCTATTGCCTCCAATATTTCGTGTAAAGTTTAAGTTCGCCATAACTACCTAACAATGCTATTGGCAGTTGTTTGCATAACGTAAACTATAAGACAACAAGAAGATCCCTTTTAACTACAATATTAAATTTGTAGCACAAAGACACAAACACAACTTGCACTAAAGGTTAAAGCAAATTTACGAGTAATTAATATAAAAGGATCTCGAAAAACGCTACAATTATTAAATTGGTACAGTTCTTATTCAGCACGTGTTTATAGTTTTACAGCAAAAAATGAATAATGATAAATAACTTTAAAGATGTTATTGTCCAACTTATATCGGCCATTACAATCATAACTGTCAAAAATGCAGATTATTTTATTATCAATATATTGGGTACAAAATGCTTCAAATAGAGGACACCACTAGTATCAAAAGATTGTGAAAATATTAAGGGTGTTCGGTACGTTTTACTCCAAACTTGGAAGTTTATTTTATTCTAGCAAAAATACTTTAAACTTCGGAAAAACTCGCAAAGAACAGAAAATTGATACATTAAATCCATTATTATAAATAAATTGTTAGTAAGTCTCAAAGAGTGGGGGCGAGCGGGAAGAAGGGGAGCCGTTTAAAAGTGACTATTTCTAGATTTTTACAAATAACTATAAATCTACTATAAATCGTACGTTGATGAAAGTTATTATAAAAGTTATAGAAAACGTTACTAGCTACAAGTTTGATTATATGCATTTTTCCATAAGTTCAACCCTATTCGAGAAGAAGAGGTTACAGTGAATTTGTTTACGGGATGACGGTGTATAAACTGTGAAGTAAGACGAGTTTCATGAAAGGAATCAGCCACTAAAGCTATCCACTCAGATAATCTGGCACTCGATGAGGTAGATTAAAGATGTAATTTTCTAGATTATAAGTACCTGTCCCTATTGGATTCAATTTTTTTCTCTACGGTTTCTACCGTTTATGTATGAACCGCGTTATTTCGTTTGTCCCTATATATTTTGTTACCTAACCTTTACACCGAATATTCCACGATATTTTGGAATTTTTTACACGTTATTATCAATCCATTTTTTTGGCGCTATTTAAATAACCACACTGGTCTATACAAGTACAAATGATTTCCACTTTACTAGTGCTAGTAAAGTAAGAACCTCATTAGCACCTTTCTCAGTTTACAGCATGTGTGCAATAAGCTGGTCGATTAGAGCTACTCGACTAGTGCTAGTTAACTGGAATAGAGTCAACGTCTCTTTAGAAAATCAAGCAGAATACCTACAGCATCCCCCTTGTCTGTAGTGAAACTGGCTATGCTTCAATTATTTGCATATGTCAAATACAAAGAAGTTTTTCTCATAGCAACTAGAAGATAATAGGTTCGTTCCAACAACGAATATTTCCAGTAATATTACTACAACGCAAGCGCATTAATAAAATGTCGTTTCAACAGACAAGAATTACTAGTTCGGAATTCGGATTACTAGTAGTCCGCTGTTCCAACACGTTTAGAACCGTTGAGAACCAGTAATATTATCGGCCACACAGTACTTGCTCGGACCAAGAACTAAAAATTACCGTAATATTACTGGTTTTGTTCACGCAAGCGTAGTTCTTACTTCAATTACTGGTAGTGAACGGTAACAGAACTCCTTGTTAGAACAGACGTAATAATAAGAGCTCTAGCTCGAGCTGGTATAAGTAATTTGAATTTATAAGATTCATGAAGGTGCCATAAAAAACTATAATATAATATATAATACCTACTTAGTAGTTATTTTGTATTAAAAATTACACAAAATCTAAGAAATCGACCCTTTTAAGATCTACAAAGTATACATATCACTTTTGTAAAAGACACAAAGAATAATTAACAACTATCTTTATAAAATTCTAATAATTGATTTCAAGAAATTATAAAAAATTAACTAATATTATTTAAATTTGAATATTATACGATTTTAATATATTTATTGCCAATAAAACATGACAAAAACTTAAAAAAGCACAACGAAAAAAAATAATCGTTTCATACATACAAAATACTGAATCACAAAATCACATACATTTATTTCATTAACACTCTCGCCTATAAATTTTTTCCATAAACTTGAAAAATAGTTTATGTGGAAGTCCTTTAGATATTTGTTGAATATGTGTTCGAATAAGATTGAAACTTTCTTCTTCGTAGACTGCATAAGTATTGGGCAAACCTAATTCTTCGTACAGAGTACGAACAATTTGTTCACTCTCTGCACTCTGCCTACCGTAGTGTTCTTCGAGAACTTTAATTTGTTCGGGCGTCGATCTTTGTAAAGCAACAACTACAAGCCAAGAACATTTACCATCACGAATATCGGTTCCATTCTTACCAGTGAGGCTGAAATCTCCGAAACAATCCAAAAAGTCGTCCTAAATTAAATTAAGAAGGTTTAGTTTAGAAGGTAACTCTTTGCTTGCAAATAACTTACTTGCACTTGGAAAAAATGTCCCATTTCAAGTAATATAGTTTTAGCTTGTCTGTGCATCTCTGCATCGTATTTTCCTGCTAAGTTCATAGCCAAAGCTACCGGCAAATGAAACGAGTAGTAAGCAGTTTTATATTTTACGATGGAGTTATATCTATTCATAGTAAATGACTCTAAGTTTGGTTTTCCATTAGTTAAGCACATGCTATCTAAAGCTTGACCCATGGCTGTTTTTAACGTGATTTCGTGAAATAGATCCATTATTGCTACATAACTAGGGTGGTTGGTCAAATATTTTCTTAAAATGGAGTATATTGCGCTTTCCAACATTAGACCGTCGTTAATTGCTTGAAAACCAACTTCTTCATTACGATACCAACACGGAGCCCCTCGTCGGCTTTCTGATCCATCCATTATGTCATCATAGACTAGGAAGGTTGCTTGTAACTGTAAATAATTCATATTTTTAGTTATATTTTTATTAACGAGCTATTGTTGTTTAAGTATTTGAAAGTTTAATTTTAAGAATAAATATTTAAACACTTAAGTTTAAGTATTTTTAGCATTTCTTTCAAATGTAGCTATCTATAGGTAGGAATTAAAATTGCGCTCGTGAATCCATGATAAGTTATATTATGTAAGGCTTCAAAAATTTCAATATCAAGTTTTACTACGTCAAGTTAAATTATGTCAAAGGATAATAACGTAGAAGAGGATACCAGTAGTACCTATAGTCAGTTTTTAAACAGGAGGAGTACTCAAAGTTATCGCCCTACAACCAAAAACATTTTTGATGGGCCGATGGGCTAAGGGAAAGGTATCCATAGAGATTTAACACGCAAAAATGCACATTTCTAGATATCCACACCAGATTCTTTTGTCTTGAACTTGCTTATTCGGCAAAAATTGAATGAATGCAAATCTTCTAAATTTCCGAATAATAAAATTAGTAACTGGACAATCGATAGGGTAGACCAATACACGACATGACGCATTAAGAAAACTTATACACAAATCCAATTACAGTAAATCCAATAAGCTATTTTAGACCTACAAGTCGGAATATAAAAGGAAGTAAATGAACACACCATTCAGTACTTCTGTTAGAAGTATTAAACAAGTAAGAAATTACTCTCGAGTACATTCTCTAAACGTGCTAATTTCAAACCTCCATGGTTGTTGCTGTACGCGTATTTAAAAAAGGCTCGCCGAATGGTAAGATCCAAGTTTATTTAAGCAAACGCGACTTTTTAGACCATTTGGACTTCACCGATCCAATCGATGGAGTCGTCGTCTTGGAAAATGGCTACCTTAAAGGAAGAAAGATCTATGGCCAAGTCGTCGCTACATACCGCTATGGTAGAGAAGAAGACGAGGTCATGGGTCTCAAATTCAGTAAGGAAATGGTAATAGCGTCGACCCAAATTGTCCCACCACCGAACGGAGAGAAAGAAGAATTAACGGCGGTTCAAGACAAGCTCGTCAAAAAGATGGCGCCCGAAGCATACCCGTTTACCTTCCGTTTTCCCGAAATGTCGCCTTCGTCTGTAACTCTCCAACCTGGAAACGACGATGCGGGAAAACCTCTAGGAGTCGAATACTCGTTAAAAATTTACGTGGGCGAAAACGAGGAAGATCGCGGTCATAAAAGAAGCACGGTAACTCTGATCATAAAAAAACTTCAATATGCTCCAGCATCGCGTGGACTTCGTCAACCGAGTTCGTTGGTATCGAAAGGATTTACTTTTTCTAGCGGTAAAATTAATCTCGAAGTAACTTTGGAAAAGGAAATTTATTATCACGGAGAAAAAGTTGCTGCAAATATTATGATTACCAACAATTCGAGAAAAACTGTCAAAAATATAAAAGCATACACTGTTCAACATTGCGAAGTAACCATGGTCAACACTCAGTTTTCTAAATATGTGGCAAGTTTAGAAACTCGCGAAGGTTGTCCTATAACACCGGGAGCGTCATTTACCAAGACCATTTATCTCGTTCCTTTGGCTTCGAGCAATAAAGATAGGCGCGGAATTGCTTTAGATGGGCATTTGAGAGACGAAGACGTCAATTTGGCGAGTTCTACGTTAGTTCCGGAAGGAAAATGTCCAATCGACGCAATGGGCATAGTGATTTCCTATTCTATTCGCGTGAAATTAAACTGCGGTACTCTTGGAGGAGAGATAGTAACCGATGTGCCATTGAAGTTATTACATCCAGCACCTGGTATGCAACGTGAAAAGGGCAGTGCATTGAAGAAGATGAAATCAATCGAAAAGAGTCGTTATGGAAACGAGTACGGAGACGACGATAACATCGTATTCGAAGATTTTGCTCGTTTGAGACTTAACGAAGAGAACTAAACGTCTATGTTTCTTGAAATATTCAATATTCACCAGTTTTTTTCTTCTTCTATATTTCTTATTTATTACATTTAAATATGCAGGTATATTAAAAATATTTATGGCACGTAGGTAGTACAAACTAAAAGAAATTTAATGGGCTTTACTAATAATTAAAAATGTTATTGAAAAAAAATTATCACAATACTCGAGTTGGATTAATATTTATTTATCGCCAGAAAATCTTTTAATTTGCTTTTTACTGTTACTCTTAATAATTAATTACAACAAGATTGTAGGCTCCGTATCAGATTAATGTTGTTAAAGAACGAATATCTGTTATTTTTAGTAATAATATAAGAAAATAAACTTATTTAGCTATTTAACATGTAAGCAAACACTCTGTAACACATTTGCAATTGGTATTGTGAACTTGTTTAGTCAATGTATCGAGTTAAAGAATAATAAATTGTAATCAGTGCACTCGTCTCTCAACTCGCAAATTTTGAGAATCTCTCAATTATTAAAAATATCAAAATTATAAAAGAAAAATTTTGAACAAATGTATAAGGTGGCTTCGTAAGTTTAATTTATAGCAATTTTCAAACTGCCTTACCTTCGGCAAAGTCGAGAAGTCATTTCGGAATATCGTGAGCCTCACTATACCTAATGTACCCAACAAAAACTTTCAGCACTTTGTAAGTGACGTCATTGTCGGACAAAAACGCGTATTATCATTATGCAAACCTACGAAACCTTCTTTCGTGTCTGTAAATCATTATTGCCGAGCTATGAGGTTGTAAGTTTAAGAAATCGAGAATGCCCGAAGAAAAATTTGTTTTTGAAATGCTCCTTCCGATACTTGTAATATCTTGAAACAAAATGTGCAGTCATGCTGTCACGCTCACGCCTAATGGTAATGAGCTTACTAAGTTTTGATAAAATCGAGAACGTTCGGGAGAGAATCGAAATCGAGAACTCACTGCTGAAGTATAATGGAATGATTCAATAACAACTAGATAAAAGAAACGCCAAAAACATTAATGTATGAGTACAACTTAACAGGTAAAAATTCCATACGTACTTCAACCAAGTACGCACTTGTGATCAAACGTTAAATCCATTTATTTATTTGAAAATATTTTCAGTTCAACGCTTTTGCTGAAGGCTGAATTGTTAGTATAAAGACTTGGAGAAAGGGGGGGGGGGGTTATTACGAACGAAGTCTAGAGAAAAATAATTGGTCTGAAGCTTTAAGTTGTGCAGGATAGTTTTGGAATTAAATCGAGATTTTTACCAATTAGGGAAACACCGACGTACTACCTAATTTTAAGACAGCTGCCTATAACTTGAGAACTGAGGAGTAGTGTCATTTAGGATAATACTAAATTAAAATAATATATCCATCCTCTAGCAAAAATTTTCGAATTTATAACCAACTTTCTTTAGTAGTTATGTTAAGAGTTATTTATAGTCCAGCCCATTTAAGGTGGTATAATATGACTCATTGCCTTACAGTACATTTTACGTATTTTCGTAGTTTCAGCGCGGATATTTTAATATTAAACTACATGGAGCTATTATACATAATAATTATGTATACCTAAGTGTATTTTTCAGGCAAATTCTTAGTTTGCATAACGATGAGTTGTGCGCCACTTTATTTGGACTAAACTCTTGTATGATAGATGATAGTATCTCAACCAAATTAATACGCAGAGACGGTGTCTAAATTACTGTTAAATAAATGTTTAGTAGAATGGAAAAACAATAGAAACAATTTAAATGTAGAAATTAGAGGAAGAAAAATAAGTTTTCTTTTCTACGACTACGACGCCAGTTCAGAAAAATGAACTCTTTTTTATAAGTATGTATTTGAAATTACAAATTGAAATTAACTAACACGATTTGTATCGTCTAGTGATCAAGGATAAGTCAGGTTATATTAACGGTTTCGTCTGCATAACATAATAATAACGTTATGCAATACGACGACTTGAAGAGTGACCTGGTTCAATTAATTGGGATAGCAAATAGCAACATCAAAATTAAACTCAATGTACTATTTAAGTTATTTATCTTCTAATATTTATTCCGGAAACTCTAACTTATTTCCAGATATAGTATACGGAGTTGAAATTTTGCATACGGTTAAAGAATGGCGTAAATATTAAGGTAAAAAGCGAAAAACAAAAGATTTCCTTTAAGGGGACGAATTACGAGGTAAAAAGAAAAATGAAACAATACATTTTTGATAAGAGATTCCAAATCAACTGAGTAAATACTAAAAATATGAAGTTATAAAAAGAGGGACCTTACTGAAGCTCGGACATTTGCGACAAAGGTATATGCCAACGAATGGGCTCGACGAACAAACCAACAAACTGAACCCTTTTGGGTATTTTAACTATTTGATCGGAGAAGTGGGCCGACTAGTCTCTTGGAGGTCGATAAATTCCTTACATTTTTCTTCAGATAGAATGATAAGAACTTTAGTACTAAAGATTTGACTTAAAAATGCTAATTATACAGAGTGTTTGGTACGGCAATACGTGTATATTTTTTTAGTACATAATATGGCTCGTTTGGAACCGATTGAGGCCCATATACCTCTATGTGAAGTTTGTCCATTTTCTCTAAAACTCAATTAAACTAAATTCCCCCAAAAATTGGGTTTTAGAGAAAACGGCAAAACTTTACATAACTAGTTTCAATCAATTTAAAATGAGTCTTAGTATCTACTAAAAAATATACGTATCTACGTATCGCCGTATTAGACACTCTGTATTTTCAAATTTAAATACTTTGCCATTAATATGCAGAAAAAACACCTCGGTGAATATTTTAATTATTATGCGAACGCAAACAACAAGTTCATTATTAAATTTTTAAAAGTAGAGGAAATACACTTTTTCTACTAATAATAATTAAAACAAGAATAAAAAAGAATATAGGTACGAAGGTATTAATTAAATACATTACGTAAGTAAATATAATAAATATAAAACGTCAGCAAACGATATGTTAAAACTAGAATTATAGAAAAACTGTAGATAAATTTGATCCTTTTCGTTGTTGGAACATACGAACAATTAATAACGAATTAAAACGCTTGGTTCTGTTTGGGTTTTTGGGGTTTTAATTAAAATTATAGATAGTTCAAGCTTCAACTTGTAAGATTATTAGGTGTAAAAGTATTGTCACGATTTATGGAACATAAATGCCATTCCTTTTTCTTTATTACAATTTCATATTGAGTACCTACTCAACTACTAATAATGTTATTGGTAATTGTTTTCAAAAGTGTAGGTAGGTATGTACTGATAAATGAATCAATACCACACTTGCATAGATTTAAAACGAGGTCGACAATCGAACCTCAACTCAACTCGAACTGACTCATAAGTTTGCTTTCGTTGGAGTTTGATGAGACAAAATCGCCCATCTTCAGATCTTAAATGTCAAATTGTTGCAGATATACTTTCAGGACAATATGGGGAGTAACAAAAATGTCAGAGTGGAGTTTAAATGTAAGTCAGAATAAAGTAAAACGTTCTTTGATTATAAGAGAGAAATTGGAATAAAAGTAAGACTGAACCCCCCCCCCCCCCCCAAAAATTTTGCCTGATGCAGTACAGATTGCCACAGTCAAATTTTCACCTTGTCCAATCATGAAAAAGTACTTCAAACTTGCGGAATTTACCAACAGTGGAATCAGAAGTTACCAATAAGTTTTCGAAGTATTAGTAGGTCCAGTATAGATTTGTGATAACTGATAACTCATAATTGTCGTTGGTAAATAGAAAACACAAGAATGGAGAATAAAGCAAAAGACAACAATCAAATATACACAAAGTGATGTTTGGACTTAAAACATAAAGAGCAACGTGCGTTGAATTGTATTGTTTGTGCATTACCAATTCCACATGCGTCATGATTTCATTTAGCCATAGCCAAATATAAGTTGCAACCTATTCTGTTCATTAGCAAAACAAAAATATAGAAACACAAATGGGGCTAAAGATCAAACATGAATAACAATAGGAACACAAACAATTAAAAACTGTACGCAAAATGTTTTCCCTAATTAACATAGCGCTTTAGAAAGATAATTTATAAACTGTCATCAACAAACTAAACTATTTGAAGAAAGTGTACTATCGCTAAAATTGACATCAAGGTGTGGAACTATTAATTTAAAAATAATACTAATTAGCAAATTAGCACATATAATGCTGATGCCTTGTAATTTACAAGCCTTCAAGATCTAGATACCTAAATTGTCAATTTGTCCAAACAAAAATGTGTAGTTAAAAAAAATTAAATAAGAAGAATATAAAAAATTGGTTTCCAGGCACTTGAGTTTGAATCAAAAATACTAAAAATTACTTACCATCTCAACGCACCAACCCAAAATGTTTGCCAAGCGTATATTTTCCGGAGTTAAATTTTCCGACGATTCCAACATCTTAAAGGCCGAAACCACGGCCAACCCTCTAATCTTCTTTCCTGTGGGAACATTAAACTGCAATACTTTAACGAAACGCTTTGTAACTTCCGGTATATCCGAATGACGACCAGCGTCGGTTAAATCTCTCACAATATCCGGAAAGACCGACATGAATTCTCTACTTTCATCTTTAGACGCCATGGATAGAGTTTTCGGTAACACGTTTGCGTTCACAGTGGACAGTGCTCTAAAACGAGAAAAATACCACTAGTAAGTTTGCGAAGAAACTTACGAGATCACTTTGCTTAAAATTTATATATACACAACTTTAACCTCCCATATATTTGTCTTACGTACATCGCAGGGGCGTTCGTGAACTTTACGACGGATTAAGAATTTGATAATTACATTTTATTCGAAGGTTCTGAGAAAAATTAATAAAACATTAACGCGCAAAGTTTGATTAAATTCAATTTTTTATTGTTATTAGTGTTTCATATAAAAGAATTAATTACTTAAAGCAAATCCAAACTGCCTTAGTTACTACTACGTGCATGATTTTACGAAATTAGTTGTAATTGAACTGGTTTTTGGTTATAATATCTTGTGATGATGTCGGGAATTCTTGTGTTCATTAAAAATTTTTTATAAGTTAAAGTTCGTAATTTATACAAATAAGTACGCACGTCACACATTATAAGATTTTTGCACTTTTTAGAAACTCCCTCTTAGATTTAGTACGTAAGTATTGCGATCAGTCCCCCCCTCAGCCATCTACAAGATTAACTAAATACTACTCTGTAGCTTTTCAGCTCCAAAGAGGTTTTCATTTTAGATAATCTTCATTATCGTAAGTGAATTGAACAAAATAGTTTTTTTAGTTTGGCCCTACATGACGATATCGAGCCACTACTCCATTCAGAAATCTCAACTCATGACGGTATCGCTAAAAATGACAACATATGAAAAATTTGCAAATTTTTGTCCACTTGTATCTCAGACACCAGTAGGTCTTCAGAAATCGTTCTGATTTCAAATTGTAGCAAATTTAGTCTACTTTTAGAAAGCATAAAACAGCCTTTGTCGAAAAATTAGTTCTTAAGAGTCAAAATCTCAAAATGAACAAAAACCGGTTTTGCGGTTTCTTGGATTTTTGAGAAACACCCGGAGGTGTCCATTTATAAGAACTGAAACCGGAGGTCTTCTGAAGTCCAAAATTTGGACTTATCATTAGGCCTCCGTCATAACGTCAAATCATAACTACCCCATTTGATACAAAGGAGGGATGTTTAAAATTACTGGACTAAAATCTAAAACTAACAAAATCAAATGCAATTGTCAGAGTCACTAGTCACCTACTAGTTATATATTTTAATTTATACACTTTCGTCACTCGAGTGTACATAAATAATAACACGCGACACCGAAAGAAAATCGAAGAAAAAAATGAATTCGAACAAAACTTGACGAGAAGGCCATTTCAAGGCAATCATATAAATTAGACAAGATACGTATGTGCAAAAATTCAAAATTTAAATCGAAGGATGCATTTATCAAACAATTTCCTTTTCGGATTTTTGGATTATACGTTGTGCCAATTAGCACGGGTGATTGATTCTCTAAGCCAATTAAAGATTTGGAGCGTAATCCCCCAAAAATGTCATTTTGTTACACTTTCGTGAAAATATTAATTTTATATGTACCGGAAATGTTACTGACAATCGAGATAATTAAATTGACTATACAATAGCTATACCTATAGGTATTATCAATGAATATACGTATACCGGGCGATGTATAAATAAGTAGAGCATGGTTAATTGACTAATAAAGTTGTCTTATCTTGGCAGTAGCGTAGCTATAGAGCACAAATCACTAACGAGCGCTCATCTTATTTTTAATTTCCAAACGAGCGAGGACAGTTATATTGTCATCAGGCAAATCACTCACTTTTTGAGATGTTTTCATGTTTTGGGGTCTCTCAAAGCCATTTTGTCTAGTGTTATTGAGAAAGAAATTTTTTACAAGAAGCAAGAAACAAAAGACACCCCCAGTAATACAAAAGCCTAATGTGGCAATCGCATAGGTACCTATAGAAATCAGAAGGGAACACTCCGAGATACGCTTAACAAATCCATTGACTAACTAATAACAATGAGACAGTCAAATTAGACAAATATAAGACATTTGAAGGGAAAAAATCCAAAAGTTTTGAAAATTGATACGACTGTTCATTACAACCTGTACCTCCTGAAATTCAATAGCTCGCGCACCCCTGTAACCCCCTCACCGTGCTATATCTCGAAAAGAGTTAAACTTATGGAAAAATGCATATAACCAATCTTGTAGCTGATGATATTGTTTTATAAAACTTTCGTAATAACCTTCATCAACGTACGATCTATAACAGGCGAGTTATTTTTAAAAAACGAGGAAAAGTCAGCTCCTCCTCCCCTCTACCAAATCTTAGTATGTTGTACTGCAGGTTCTAACGAACAACCATACAAATTTTCAAAATTCTTGGATTGTTTCCCTCAGTTTGTATTATTTAACTGGGCTAGTAGGATAGGCAAGCAAGTAGTAGTAAGGTGAACATCTTTATCATTCAATTTATATATTAAAGCGAGATATTATCCCTACCCATCTAATCTGAAGGTGATGTCCCTACTTGTAGTTTGTAAAAAGAGAAGGACAGTCTATTAATGGTACATGGTATTAACGGTTGTATAATATTATGTATTTATGACATAATCGAATATAAAAGTATTTTTCAACTTGTAGTGCGTTAAGATTTTTTTTTCATAGGGCAAACTTTAGTGAAGTACTCACGACTCACCATAAACTCGACAAACACACAATTGGTGACTTTGGTGACAATGAGGTGACTTTTATCACCTCACCACTCACCTCTATTTGTTAATGTTATTTGTTGATTTTTATGTATCCGAACACTTATGTTTGTAAGTTTAAATTTGAATGTTGTTGAGAGATGCAATGATGCAATTAAATGCAACTCGGTGAAAAAATCAGAAATTAAAATGATGAAACTAGTTTCTCTAAATACTATACTTATCCCTAATGACGTTTAAAGAATATTACAATTGTTACATAACTAATATTAAGAAATTACCATTTAAAGCATTTTAACTGTCATTCTCTTGCATCAACAAAATTGATAATAATTTAGAAAAATGTAGCAAATCTGTACTTTATGATAGTATGAAAAAGTATCAATTCTTTTAGGCAAAACTTGGAACAAAACCTCGTAGCTAAAGTCATAGTCATTTCGGACTAACTTGAAACGCTCTATACATCTTTCATCTTTCATAATATATATGCAAAGCATTCAAGTACACGTGTTCATGTGTAGATAGATATAAGTAAATATCCAAAACAAGTTTACATTAAATATAACGTAAATATAATTATTTTATAATAAATATTAAACAATTCGACATTGAAAGGCAATGAAAATTAGAAAAAATTGTTTGTTTACTAGACGAAAATTAAACGTATTTAACGTCGAGACGCCGATTCCCACTTATTTGATTGTTAAAGAAAAAATGTAATACAAAATAGATCTAGAATCCTCTAAAAATTATACTATGCCCTTACTTTGTCTAAAGACGAGAACTTCATTTAAATATTCAAGCCCTTTGGCGTTTGTAGGTGTATCAAATTTGTATCATTATCCATCAAAAATCAAATACATACAGAATCGAATAGAACGTCAATACTGACTACTTGCTTATAGTTTACCCTCACCCATCATTTGATTAAATAAAATTTAAAAAATGTTAAGTTTATGTTTCGTGGCAAGTACAGGAATCTCGCTCATCAGCAAAGACCGAAGATAGAAAGTTACTTAAACGTACTATAATATAGGTTTCACGTTATTCCGGAATTTGATCTATAGAAGAATTAAAGAAAAGAGGTAAAATTTTGAACAAATGTATAAGGTGGGTTTCTAAGTTTTATTTATGGCCCTTGCGTTTATGGAAAGCGTTTGTGGACAGAAACAGGCCCCACCGACACACGAATAAGAAATTCATTATTTTCAAAATTGATATTTTATGACAAGATTCATAACGGGCATTACCGCAAAAAAAATCATTTTCTTCCAAAAGAGTTTTACCTACTTTGAACTTTGAGGCGAGAAAGCAAACAAAAACTAAAAGCGAGTCTCTTATTAACGATTTGCATATAAACATATAAACCCACTTTCATCGAATATTCACCAAATTTCTAGTCAATAATTGGAAATTTTAAAATTCTTTCCACTCTCATCCGAGATGAATTAAAAATCATTGCAATACTGTACGTGCAGACTACAGAGTGCAATAACAGGATTTTAGAGGTATGAAGGGAACCCCATCAGAGAGGGACCGATCTGTGTGTGCTTCGGGTCACGTACGCCAGCCAGACAACAGAGGGATTGGGGCTTTCGTTCGAAAGAAAGTAGTAGCCCCATTTAAACTAGTTTTGAATCGATTATTTATTAAAGTTTTTGAATAGCCAACTCACCTATGGTTAATATTTTTTCTAAGTTGCGTCCATTTCGACGGTTTATATTTTATATCATTAATGTTTTCTTGTCTTTGAGATGTTATGCTTTCACTATTAGGTGCACTGGAAGTTTTACTTATTTGACGCAAAAATTCTTTTTTAAAAATTTCACGGCTTGTGCCGTTATAGCAAGTTTTTAACGAATTAATAAACATCTTTAAAATTATATGTTGTTATTACTTGAGACAACTTCTTTACACGAAATACCATTTAAGACTGATTGAAGAAGATAACAATTTTCAACTTATAAACGGCGAGTGAGTGAAATAGAACGAAAACAAACTGCGAAGTGTGATACAACATAACAGGCTTACACGCACACATTAAAATGCACGTTCGCCTCTTCACGTGGAGTAGGAATGTTTGCCTATTGATAACCAATTTTTTTAGTGATCATCTGATCATGCAAGCTTTTATTATTGTACTTACTTATTAACTTATTTTATACATTTTCGTAAAAAAACTTGATCGGATATTAATTATGCCACTGTGTTTGTTTTAAAAGATCATCATTTATCATCAAAGGAATATGAAATCTGGCTTTTGGTTGGAAAAGGCTTACTTCGGCGAAGTAGTAGCTTCTTCGATACTTTCCTCGTTTGACCACTTCAGGTCGATGTACTTATACGTTTTTCTATTTTAAGAAGGAGAGAAAAATATGATAAAATAATTTAAATTCAAGTACCCTACTCTATCTACTCGGAAACTTATTGCATAGTTATTTGATCCATGTATTGATCATGTAACCGGGAGTAAACCCGATCAGGATTTTCATGTAGGTACTGAGATTTTGATTTGAAATTTCAGGAGATTAATTAACGCACAATTTTGGGTGTATATCAGTTTATACTCTCCGTACACGGGTTACAACAAAAAATTTTATTTTTGATTTCTCAAAAAAATCCACTCTTATAAAAACTCCTGCTTGCCTTTCCACTTTCGTACTCGCACCCCACACTATTCTTATCCATAGTTTACAGGAAATGAAATATTAATAGTTTTGAGTTTCAGTAATCCATTAAAAATTATGATTATTTAAAAAAAATCAAGATTCTGGTTTAAAAATATTGAAAGCTCTTTTCTTCTTCCAAATAGCCATTTTGACTTCGTCTCTTCGTCATTCCACCACAACACAGCTCCGTTTGGATGATGCTCTAATTTATCCTCAAGTAAACTGCTTGTGGGTTTTAATGGTTTAAGTTTTAAGTTCATTTCTAAATTAAGACCACTTTGCTTTCTTAAGAGATCATCACTGAGGATGGGCGATTGTAACTTTGGAAATGGAAGTTTCTATCAAAATTGGAAAATGATCACTATCGCGGAGCTGTGAAAGAGGTCTCCACTGAAGACTTAGTGCCAATGCCGGCAAAACCAAGGACAGATCAATAGCGTGGAAGCCTTTCGTTGAAAAACGTAGGTTTACCATTATTTAACAGAGCGAGTCCAGTATCGTCCAGAAAGGATTCCATGCGCCTTCCTCTCATATCTAACTTATGAGAGCCCCACATTAACGGAGAAGGAGCGCTAAAAGCACCCAGCAGTAAGACTGACGAAGGAAGTCGCTGTACTAAGGTTTCAAGCTCTTGTAGAGTCCACTTTTATGTCAGGAAACTGTATTTGTATTGCTACGGCTTGTAGTTGTGTTTGTAGCCTTAAGCATGTCGCACGAATAATATCATCTCGAAGAAAAATGGAAACACCTCCGTGGGTTCGCCCATCAGTTTGTATATTTTTATGGAAGTTTTCAAGAACGTAGGTTGAAGAGGGCCAGTATTTTTCAAGTGTGTTTCTTGAAGATTCGCACAGAAAGGGTTAAATTTAGTTATTGTCATTATTTAATTCACAATAATGGTATTTAAGACCACTGCAATTCCATTGAATTATATTCCCTGTATTTAACACGTTAATAAATACAGAGTGGTCAAAAACTTATGACGACAGGTTTTAAATGAAAACCAATAGATATAATTTCTTTTTATAATATAATTTGTTTATGAAGTTGTCCTCCCCCACATACAATGTATATCTTCATTTTTGGTTTTCATTAAAAACTGCCCGTCATAAGTGTTTGAACCACCCTGTATATCATGTTGTGTAGTACTCTAAACTCTAAAGTAAAATGTTTTTGATCAATTTTTTGATCTATTATACCTATAATAACATCAATCCAGGAACATACTGTATAATGAGCACAGTACATTTATAATCAGTGGTTCCAAATCTTTTGGTACTGGAGCCACCAATTGTACAGAAAGATTCGCGGATATAGGGTTTAAAACCCTCGTTGTATATTATACCTCTCATCTCCCATCCAAGGTGAGAAGAGCTGGTGGGGAGAAGGACCTATTAAAAGTATAGAGATTATAAAGGTTATATAGGGCGCTCCTTAATGTCATGCTAATAATAAAAGGGGGTGGTTTCTCAGGTCATAAGAGTTATTATTTATTATCTCCGAAACTACTTCAAATATTATTACCAATTTTGATATGTGGTAGTAGGATATAAAACCACGTTTTTAGAAGTAAAAGTTATTTTAATGCTCTACCAGTGGCGTCTCTGCAAACATGTCCTCTGATATTTTTTTACCAAAAAAGTGGTACGCCACTGAAATTTTTCTATGTCGATATTTTTTCTGACTAGTCTGGTCAATGCTAGATAAGAACGGTTTCTTGAGTTTTTTCTTCAGACCGTTGATTTAAAAAAATTAAATTGAAGTTAAAACTTGTGTAAAAGTGTGTAAAATAGGTAACCTGTTTATTTATTTATTCATGTTAAGGACATTATTAAAGATAAATTGATCAAATAACTTTTCCAACTAAAAGATATGGTTTTATATCATATTAACACATACCAAAATTGGTTATAATATCTCAAGTACTTTCGGAGATAATAAATCAAAACTTGAACATCCTGTAGCAAAGCAGTTAAGCGGTTGCGGACATATTATGCGTTCATATGAACTTTTCTTCATAAAATGACCTAAGGAATCACACCATAAAATATTAGCATGTCATTAAGGAGCACCCTGTATTTGGTTCTACGTTAAAGTGTCAAAAAATTACTATTAAACATCAAACCGAAGGGTCGTTACAATCCCCACTATTCTCGATTAAAGTGGAACCATTTGAATTTTTCTTCGAAGAACGAAGGATTTCAACTTTATTATGGAGAATCTTTAGTCCCAGACCTGTGAATTTTCCCTAACTCGAATTTTTGAGGTCGCTTAGAGAAGGCCGAAATTCAATTTTTGAAATTAAACAAACTCTTTAGATGCTTGTTTGTACTAACTAATTGATTAACAATAAAATTCAGTGAAAGCTCCCATAAGCGGACACTCATAGACCGATTTTTCTGTTGAGGAAAAACATTTTATTATTTCTATGTTATTAAGGGTTTTCCTAAAAGGCCTGTAAAAAACGCTACCACATACTCCTGAGATCAAATAAGACGATTTAACCAAATTTATCTCATCCAAAAAGTTTTCTTTAGCCACTATCGGATCCCGAAAAATCTTCAAGATAAAACGGAGAAGCACTAAATTGATTTATGTGTTTACATCCGTTTATTAGAGCTCCGCATCCGTTTATAGGATACTTTTGTCCACTTGGATAAAGAAACGTAGTGTCCGCGCCCGTTTACAAGAGAAGCCCGCTTTTTAGAAAGTAACTTCCATAGAAAATTTGTCCGTTTAAGAAAGATGTCCGCAAAGAGAGCTTTCAGTGCAATTTCTTTTTGATGGCCCTGAATATAAATACCAACAAGGGAGAAAAATAATTGTAAAGCATTCTACTATTAGGTATGCTGAAACACGTAATGTCTGTCCGCATGGGCGCCGGCAGGAGGGTGCAAGGAGGTGCACTTGCACCCCCCTGGCTTTTGAAAAACTTTTTTAAATTCGACTTTCATTTTTATTTATTAATAAATATAACCTATAACATAATAAATATGTCGTACAGCGACAACATCGTTAAATTCGGCGCTGGGTCACATACCTAATAAAATAGGCCCCGTGTTTTCAAGGGCCCCAAAACAGCTCATTTTATAAGAATTGTTCAATTAAAATTTCTTTCTACCCATTTTAATTGTTTTAATTATTGGAAAATGCGTATAAAAGAGCTTTTTCACCCGGGTTTGTCATTTAGATGTAAACTATAAATTAAAATTGATACCTAATAAGAAAATAGAGCCCAGGCCCCATTTATCATAGGTCAAAAGAATTCTCGGAATTCTCCAATAATATTTTTTGTTTACCTGAAATAATTTTCCTACTTTGTTTTCGTGAAACGTTTTTTTTGGAGACACTATCAATGGCTCCTAAAATTTCTAAACTTCATTTTAAGCCGTTTGACCTTGAACAAGCAAAAATTTTCGCCTGCGGCGCTATTTTATTTTAGTGTTTTCTTCAAACGAGAGACCCTAAAATTTGACAACGCCGAGGACTTCAAAAACTATAAACACGCTTCTGAATAGGCCACACCCCTTGCCCGACTCTTAAAAGAAATTTGCACCCCCTTGCAAAATTTTCTGTCGGCGCCCATGTCTGTCCGTGTAGTTTTAATTTGAATACAGACAAAAAATTTTCTTAAAACAACCACAAAAAGCCTGACAAAAGCTATTTAATTACAAACAATTAATTTGTGCTTCAGTTATTTTTTATTCATGGTCTACCACGTTCTCTTTGTTAGTTTTTTGGTATTTTTCTCAAAACTTAGATTACATACCTACTAAATCCGTAAAAAATTTACATGCATGAACACGTCCATTATCATGTTATTACGTGGTATGAGGGGGGGAGGGGGTATCGATATCTGGTATTTGAACAAAATATTGCTTCAAAGTAGTATTTCTTAATGTCCCTCCAGACCCTTAATTTGTTAAATTGTGTTTAGTAAGAATACATTTGGAATATTTGGAAATAAGTCACTTTTCTCAAAACAAACCATTATTGTAGATCATGCTATTTTCCCACGGATATTCCTATCAATAGTTTGATACCAAATATTCCATAATTTATTTATAAATAATTATATGCAAGCGCATTACGATAAAACGATACAATGGACCCAAAAAAACTTTCTAAATCCAAAAAAGTAAAAATATACAGGGGGGTGTATTTGATATTTCCGGTAAAACTACAAGTGATATAAATCTTAAAAAATTAAAACGGTTTTATAGGAGTGACGCTGATTTGGTTTACAGTGCACATTTTTGCGTGTGCACCACCTTTCATCAATCATTATGAAGCGTGGTGTAAACATTTTGCCAACTTCTTCTTCTTGTATTACATTAAATTATTAGGTTAGGTAAATATTGAAGCAAATTAGTATCAAGTTAGTTAATCAACCATAGATAACAATCATAAACCATAAACGCGACCTGGACACATGTCATGTGCATGGCCCAGGTTAAAAGTTCCATCAAAAAGGTACTTATAATGCATTTAATGAACAATTAAGATATTTAATATTTTTCTAATAGCTACACATTAAAGTATAAATGAAAACAAAATTGGCATTTAAAAACAAACCAATTTTCAATTAAACAGGTTGGTGACATTAATTAAATTCAAGGTTCGTTAAGAGAAATTTGCATTTTTACATAAAACAATAAACGTGTTCACAAAACGTGCGAAAATTATTCATCTGAAACCGTAGCGAGATGGGCCTTAATTCGTTACTCACGATAAAAGCCAAAAAAGACGGAATGCTGACTGGGCTAGGAGAAAGGGTTAACACAAAACTACGGTTTTAAGAAATCAGCTTTCATCTTCCATAAATGCTTTCATCTGAGAACGGTTGCTTATACTATAGATTATGTATAGATAGTAGAGATTAAATAAGTGATCAGTGATCATATGAAAATTCTTTCTTTTTCAGAACTCAGGTTAGCAGTTAGCTCCAATCTTAATTTCGTGCTATACAGAGTGAATCGGGATGAACGCACCAAACTTTAGAAACGTATTCTACACGTAAATATAAGACAAACAAGTCCTAAAATTGTCATCAGATTTTCACTTGTTTTCGAATTGCAGCATTTTAGATAGGTAGTAGATTAGTTCAACTTTTAAGCAGGCTATGTCATGGAAAATGATGATCTGGCTTAGGGTGCGTTAACTTGCCCTTCTCCCAGTGAATATTTTCTTCTCAAAACCTAGCTTTCTAGAGTACATAGTACCTAGCACTCCAACCCTAAAGCTAGAACCACTCCCGTTTCATACGGCCACTTAAAGTCGGCTAAGTTGACCCCCCCCCCCATTGTTTTAGAACCACCGAAAGCTATCTCTGTAATCTATTGAGCTAGCACATCTTAAAGCAATATCCTTACCCTCCCAGTTAGTATTTATTTTTTAAACTTTGGGGATCGAAGTTATATAGTCAGCAGTACCTGCCACCCGATATTTTGAACCTATTCCCTTCGGTCGTTTTCGATATATTTATGCCACCTAGCCTCACTAATTATACAAGGTGTCCCTGAAACAACTCGCTACCACATACTCCTGAAATTAGGAAGTTGAGCTTAATCGTCCTATTTTTGTCTCAGGAATATGTGGTAGCGAGTTGTTTCAGGGACACCCTGTATAATTAGTGAAAGTACATGACGTAATATCTCCAAAACGCCCGAATGGAATAGGTTCATAATCGGGAACCAGGTGGTGGTAGCTCAAATCTCCAAAATTTAAAAAAGAAATACTAACAAGGAGGGGGGAGCTAAATTTTTTCCATTATCTCCGCAAGGGTAGTAGTGCTAGCTTTAAGATTTGGGAGCTAGTTGGTGCTAGCTCAGTAGATTGCAGAGTTAGCTTTTGGTGGCTCTAAAACAATGGGAGGAGGAGTTAGCTTTAACTTAGCCTCCCCGGATTTTAAGTTGTCGTATTTTGGAAACGGGGGTGGTGCTAGCTTTGGAGTTTGGATACTAGCCAGTGCTAGGTGTGTACTTTAAAAGTGTGTATTTTTATGTTGTAACTTGCATAAAAGAACGACAGGAAGAACGCGGAAAAGCAACGGGTGCTGTTAGTAGACAAATTAGAAATATTTTGTTATACAACTCTAAAAGACTGTAACTCGAAAAGAAGCGAAAATCGGATAACAATAAATTCTTGGGGCTGCTCGTCTTATATTTATGTGAAGAATACGCTCCTAAAGTTTGGTGCATTCGTCCCGACTCACGATGTAGATAAACGTTACAAAACGAGTATAATTAATTTATCGATAAGGGTTTTTAGTTTTTAGCATACATATTACATTATAAGTGGAGGAACGGTTTATCCACAAAAAAGAGCAAATTTAAAGAGTTTGTTTGTCTTGCTCTTTTGCACTAATCTTGTCTGTGTCCTGCTCTAATGACGTCACACTTAGCACGATTGGTGCAGATAGAGCAGACAAATAAACAGACCTAACCAGTGATTTCCAATCAATTTTTTCAAGGGTATACTTACAAGTGCCCGATTTTTCCTGTAATCTGCGGGGGGGGGGGGAGATATATCAAGGTAGAAACTAAGAAACAAACGTTTCTAGAGCAGAATTGAACGTAAAATAATTATTTTTTAGAAACTTACCCAAATTTCCAATATTTGTGATAAAAATTAATTGTAGGTAGTTGGTTGGTAGTAAGTATTATTTAGTTAACGACAATTAATTTTCTCAGGTAAACGAGAATTGCAAAATATTGCGAATATAAAATAATAACCAAATTTGTTCTATTTAAAAAAAATAACTGGATTTAAATGTTACGGTATTAGAACAGCAAATTATAACATGTCAATGACATATCGTACTGATTTCAATATGAGCAATTTTTAATATAATTATTATATTTTGTAAAATGTTCAACCTAGTTACTAGTATTTGTAGTAGTTATACCAAAATCTTTTATTTGGAAAGAATTTCAGAAGTTAAACAACCCTTAGAAGCGCCCTGCAGACTAATACAACCATGTTTGTATATAGTTTGTTGGTTTAACAAAAAAACGTTAGCACTTAACAATGTCACAAATAACTAGAAAATTCTCTTGAGGTATTTTACAGCTCATCAAGTGATAGAATCATAAGATCAGTTTGTAGCAGATAGATAAATTATATACGATATAAGAAGATTAGGCCTGTAAATCTCCCGACTTTAGATGTAACTGCAAAAAAAATGTGTTGGACTAACGTCCATTTTCATAATGAACTTTAACTTAAAGTCGTCATTTACTTTAGCAGATCCATGGTTTCCTAGAGCAACTTTAGTACTTTTAAGGCTACTTTAAGGTAAAATGCTGGGTGAGGTTCCTTAAAGAAAGTACTAATGTACTAAAATTACTCAAGAAAACCAAGGATCTGCTAAAGTAAATGACGACTTGAAGTTAAAGTTGATTATGAAAATGGACGTAAGTTTTGGCTCCATTAGTGGTCATTTAACGTGGTCCTGCTGCAGATTTTCGGACGTATTTATAATGTTTCAAAATAACCTCATCTAGTGGTAATCAAAATACTGTATTTTGAATGTGCCATTAAAAAACGATGATGTAGCAGAAACGTTAGCAAAAAATCGAAACGAAACATGTAAAAAGACGTGGTTGTAATAGCTACATTTGGTAATGGACCATTACGAAACACTTGACGCACACCCTGTATATTTTTAGGTCAAGGCTTATCTGGGTTCTTGCACACATCTAGGTAATAGGTACATAATGTAGAGCAAAAATAAAAAATACAATTTAAGCTTGAGAAGTGAGATAAAAAAGTTTGAAGATTCTCGACAAACATTCAAGGAAGGAACTCAAACCTCAAACCGACGAAATCAAAGGGATTTAAGAATAAAAATATATACGGTAACGTTCGATACGTTTGCACATCAAGAAAGCTCCTTCAGAAACAAAATAAACAACATAACGGTACAGGTACAGAGTGCAATCAAAAGCCCGTCAACGTATCGAATTATTTTTGCCGTAAAATTGATTCTGATCGACATTTTCACTCAAGGTTCTATGACCAAAAAATGAGATCAACATAGCACAAACTAATAATAGTTTTACTATGAAAAATTCAAAAAAAGAGTACACATCACAATCAAATTGCACAAGTGTTGTCAGCCTGTATTGGTGAGCAATGACCATCCAGTGACCCCGCGTATTCGATGCTTTCCCGGAAGCTTGGACAAAAGAGCTTCCGGATGGCGGCGTAGGTACCAAGGACCTGTAGAGTCATCACCAAGGGGGCTTTGACAAAAATAATCAGTTGGTGAGTGCAGGTGATAGTGATAGCAGCAGAGCAAAAAAAAGCTGTAAGTATATGCACCCTTCGTTAACACCATCGATGCTCGATTGTATAAAATTTCACAAGTGGCCCTCAAATAGTGCTTTAAACAATAGTTTAGAAGCTTTAATCAAACTAACAGTTGATAAATTTGATTTATTTGTATGTATTTATAGATTTGTTTAAAAAATAACTATCCGAATACTATTTATTTACATAATGTAATCTCATTATTAAATATGTACCATATTTTTCTCGCGTATATACGTCCCAATTATCTTATTTGTTTTCTAATTATAAATAATAAATATTTCATTTTTATGCGCTTCAAAAATGATATCAAAATCTAAGTTCAACGTTTTCAAAATTTGCACATGTAGGATTCTACTATCGTAGATCAATCTTGAGTTTTAGATAGAAACGAAGAAACGTATAGAATAAGCGAATTAGTTTTTGCCCCAGCGTTTTATTATCAGTAAATTGCATATTTAGGAATTTATTGAATGCTTTTAAAAATAGTTGCGTGGCATGATAATGATATGATCTCTCTGTATCCGATAGTTAAACTGCAATATCTCCTTACTGTTCGAGAATCTTGGGAAGACTCCAAGACGCTCGCTCGTATTCATTCAATATAAGTAGCACCAGCACGTATATTCTTCATTGGAAATGTTGAAACCAAAGTTAATCATAAAGTAGTTTCATTACAAAATATTTAAGAAGTTAATTAATTACTGAATCAAAAAATAAAAATTTACGATACTATTATTGTAAGATTTTTAATCTCATTTCGTAAGTTATCGGTGTTGTGACTTTTGGCAATATAAGCACTAATCACAATACGTATCGAGGTTATCAATTTAATTGTGTTAATTGAAAATTCTTACTCTTTAATCTGCCCTTGTAAAAAGTACGTAGGTTACAACGAAAAGTTCTAATTAAATAAGTCGGTTTTAAGTAAGATAAACTATGAAAATTGCAAGTCTCTATATTTAAACTTTGAAGCAAAGGAGCCTAACAGCTTAATGGGAAATAAAGTCAAAAATTGCCATCTTATCCTACGCAGGGCCCGCCTCCAGATTCATATGCAGGGTGTATCAAAAATATTGGGTTGTCTGTAGCCTTATACTGACCTGCACGACGTAGTGGTACAAAAATTGTTAGTGTTGGTTTAATTATTTTATAAATATTTTTGGTAGAGAACTTTGTTCTATATACTGCACGTCATTGCTAATAATTTTTATTACATACGCCAGAGAAAGCCTTTGAAGAAAGAGACCCAACCTCATCAAATCCATATTAACGCTTAGAAAGACCTTTCAACTGAGTCAGACGTCTGGGACAACTGGTTAAGAAGTGTTTCCGAAACTCATGTTGGGAAGCTGGAAGCATCTGAATGTCGTTTGACTATAATATTATTTTTCTGTAAAATTAGATCAAGGCGGTTTGCATTTGCTTTTTTTTTAATTTATATCAAGAGACTACTTGGCCGACAAGTCTATACTTGTTTAGGGTTCCTTCCTATTGTCTCTTCCCAAATTAAGGTGGCTAGGTTTTCAAGATAACTGCAAATGTGATAACGAATTTCGAATAAGATTGGCACGGCACGTTGCCCATTGTAATTTTTTTACTTATTTCTTTCGAGTTTTCTTGATCGTCCAAAAAGGACCCACTTTAGAAAAAAAGTTTGTTGATAGATGATAAAGATTTATTTTTAAATTTATTTTTGATAAGGCGTGCATTTGTACATAATACGGTATATGCATATACCTATGTATACAAAGAATTTAAAAAGTTTAATGTAATTTGCTCATTTTTAAATTACGTTCAAATTACGAAAATGCCTTTTCGATGAA
Source organism: Malthinus flaveolus (assembly GCA_950108345.1). Lineage (NCBI taxonomy): Eukaryota > Metazoa > Arthropoda > Insecta > Coleoptera > Cantharidae > Malthinus > Malthinus flaveolus. Next base: position 73,091,738 of record OX467285.1, read on the forward strand.
GGATCTGCGAGGATTTGATAGCTATAGCCCCCTCCCTTTGGTAGGGTAATTATCCTTGGTTATACCTAGTGTAATTCAACCAAAAATAATTTTAAATCGAACCTTTTACGTTTCGTACGAGAACACATTATTTATCTCCACAACTACTTGCTACTTGCTTGCTAATTGAATACGATGCGAACATCTCGAGTGGGACTCAAGATCTCTTTCTTCTAACACAGACCCAGAAGCTTTTTCTGGTAGCAATTTGAGTATGATTCAACTAAAATGGTTTCAAATCAAAAAAAATGTGTGAGAACACATTATTTATCTACAGAACCGAGAAATACTAATAAAACCCCATGTAAAACTCTCGAGTTGGACTCGAGACCTCTGTCTTCTAACAGAACCAGAAGCTCTCACTGGTAACAATTTGACGATCTTTTGTTTTTTCGCGATGAAAAGATACATATATTTTTTTAACAGCTGGGTAAACCTTAAACGCTGAATCAAGAGAGAAACATTAACGAGTCACATATTGAGAACTTGAATTGCATGCTATTTTCACGTGACTTCACAACGGATAAGATAGGTATCTAGTTCAAGAGTATTTTGGGCGGCTTCTTACATTAGGTATTCTATATGAAGCTGAGGATATGAACGAACATTAATTAAAAACGTGAAAAACTGTCTACTTAAATACAATGGCAGCACGCTATCTAATAGAATATGAAATTATAGTTTCCATCTTAGCAACAAGTGTTAGTTTTAGTTGACATAACGCATAACTATTGACATAATAATCTATACAAACAAGAATTAAGATTATGTAATCAAAGAGTATGTGCGTAAACTGAATATTTCTTTTTTTTTAAATAAAATAAGTTTTATATCAATTTGATAAGCGCGCGATTAATGACCTTTAATAGTAAATCTTACAGAAAAGTTTTGGTTAGTGATAGAGTGGAGACTATAATTAGAAAATACATAGATGCAAAAACGTCAAAATGAGAACCGAAGCCTGAAACACTTAATTTTATTGGGAATGATCACCTGAAGCATTGGGCTTTGGTTATCGTCTCTGATGAGAAGGGCCCTTCTCGATATAAAAACCAACTTCAAACTTCAAACTGGTATTAGTGCTAATAAGATTAGACAAACTCGACAACAACAATTTAAATTTTGTATTTGAGTCTTAATCTTGACATACTGATAAACGTTAATCAGAAGCGAACTACAATTAAACAATGGGGGACTATGTAAATAGAATAATCTACTTATTCGAATTTTGAGTTCCAGTATATTTATACAAAAACTGACGCCGTGACGTGTGAGAGACTATCGATATCAAGTATTCCATGCACTCATGCACAGAAAGAAAGTCCGTTGCCATATATACAAAGACTTTTTGAAAATGTCGACTGTATAGATCTAAATACAAAAAAATATTAATTCAGGGATTCGAGTCTATCGGAAAGTTAAATTTGTCTTCGGTGATGAGAAAATTAGGCAAACACCTCTGCACCCCGTTCAAACATTGCTAAGAAGACGATTCGTGTCTCCTTCAGATTATACCGATTTTAAACATTCAAAGCGGAACGCTGTGAATCATTTATTTGCAGTTTGCTGCTTCTACAAGAATGGCAATGGTATTTATCGAAAAAGAATCTCCTAATACCAAATACTTCTTTAATTATGAGCATATAAGCTGCCATAGTTATGCACTTTACATCATATTTTATTACTTTGAGTTTGGAAAGAGTTAGAGATTTCCATACATCAGAAACTGAAATGTAAGCTAATAAGGCCAGTCAGCACCTTAAGATAAGACGCACTTTAGAATTCTGTATACAGGGTGTTTGGTACGGCGATAAATATTAAGATCAAATACTGTAGACCTAATAATACGTACAACTTCACGAGTTTCTACGCATCTTTCCGGAATCAGAGCCAGTAGATATTTATTGGCTACTAGCTCTGTGCGGAATAGCTCTTCAGCGCCATCTATTGGCCTGAGTTCCTGTAGATAGTAGTCAATCTTAGGGCGAATAAAAATTGAAAATTAAAATTATGTCTTAAATCCTCAAATAACAATTTCAATGCGTTTCTGTTTGCGTACTTTGATAAAACGTAGAGAACACCATAATTCACCATTGGCATATTGACGTAATTGACAACTGATGCGTATTTCAGTAACTCAAGACTGCTAGAGGCGCCACTTACGCGTATTTACTAAGACTTCTTTGGAATCGATTGAGGCCAATATACTTCTATGCAAAAATTTACCGTCCTACATAGAGGTAGGTATACCGATCTCAATCGATTCCATACATCAAGTCGTAGTATCTACTAAAAAAATATACGTATCACCGTACCAAACACCCTATATTTATACTTCTCATATTTCTTATGTAATTTATATAATTAAGTAAAGATAAACATAAAAAACTAAACTTTTTATTATTCAAAACATAAATTAATCAAAAAGTAGACACGATATGAAATGCGAAAATATTTTTTATCAGAAGCAATGTACGACGTTTATTATTTGTTGATTTCAACTCAAAAATATTTAATTTAGATTAAAAAAATTGCGTTTCGAATAACTTATTCAAGTACAACTTTTGCTTATATATTTTCGTATTATCAACCAGTGCAAAAAAATTAGTGCATATGATCTACATCTTCGCACCAGAATTCTGGCTTATCGTATCCTAGAGCTTCTGGAGTATCGACGCCAAGTTCGTTCAGCGTAGGAGCGATTTCTTGCAAAATATAAGGATACAATCTTTTATCTCCGACGCATTTGTTTTTCACGCTTTCCATAAAACGCACCGCAAGTGCATAATCGTTAACTCGTCTACAAGCATATAATGAAGCTATTATGACGCGAGGATCGGGTACCAAATCCATTGCCGAAAGATCGTTCATAGCTTGACGAACGTCCCAACCATCTATGTCGTCTCGACAAAAGAAGCACTCGTATCTAAAAGGGATTCGGCAGTATAAGTAAAGTGTAATTTAAAAAGATTTGCCCTTTTTATTTGGAAGACGATCAATGAGAAGTTAACAGGAGTTAACGGAGGACTCGATTAAAATTTAATGGAGAGGTGGCACAAACAAGCCCGGATTAAATATTTAAAGCCCCCTCCCCCAACAAAACAATTAAAAAATATTATATAGGCATACAGTGCGTCCAGGGACTTTGAAAGGCAATGCGAGGCCTGGGTCGACTAATATTTTAGGAGCCGTTCAAAATTTAAAACAGTATTTTGGGTAAATAGACTCGGTGGCTCGGATTTACTTTTGAAGGGGTTCTAGGCCCATGTTATGGGGATTCCTAAAAAAGCGCCGCAGACGCAGTTTCACAAAAACAAAGTAGAAAAATTAAGAATTACATTTTGCTGTATTTTTCTAGATAACCAAACACTATTGTTGGAGAATTACGAGGCCTCTGAATTTTACCATTTAATTTTTTTTACTCGTCCTAAGTTTTGTCTTTGCCTTCTCCTTTATTTTTGTCTAACATATCCACTTATTTGCAAAGTTGAGGTTCCTAATATTGCGACTTGCCCCTCTCCCCTCTGATAGACCCTGAGTGTGTCGGATGGATGTTAATTACACCGACTGTAAAGGCACTTCAAACATTTTTTGGATAAATTAAGTCGTACGGAATTGAAATTTTGGATTTAAGCTTGAAACTTAGTATAGAAGTTTTTTCAAAAACTTTCCCCATAATTTTGGAAACAAATATTTTTTTAAGGTTTAAACTATTCGTAGCTAAATTTCTAAAAATCTCCCGTGTAATTTTATTAAATGTCTGCTTATTAACGATTTTACAGCTTCTAGAGACTCGAGGTTTGAAAACATTTTTGGAGTCTTTACAAAGACTCACGTGAGTCGTGAGTCGTTTACAGAAAATATAAAATAAATTTTTATTATTATTGATTGTTTTTATAATTCACCACAGTACCAAATATCGATTAGATCCGAAGCTGGGGCCCCTGCAGCTCCCTTAGCTCCCGGAATCCAGGTATGGCCGCGAACTCGAATAAATTTAAATAGGTACGAGTAATTCGTTAAATTGAATACAAATCACATCAATGAGCTTATAATAATTAAAAATTGTTTTTATCAAGTTTGTTTTGTTGGAATTGTAATTAGAAAGCATTTAATAATTATTTTAGTAATGCCTTTGTTTACAATAACAAGTTTTCATTATTAGTGATTATTATGATGTAGCGAATCAAAATTTAATTTATAAAGTAAATCAACTTACGCGTACCTACGTAGGTTAATAATTATTTGCTTCTAAAAATAAAATCGAATAATTACACGTGCGAAATTCATAATAAAATGATTAGGTATAATACGGCATAATCGCGCTCGATTTGAAACCATTTTCCACGTTTCCATTTTTATAGAAAATTATTCTGATTTCCGATGAGGAACTAATGTGGTTTCTCCAATCTAATACAATATACGTACTAATTATGATCTCGAAAAACTAAAATGTTTTCCAGAGTGTTCTCTAGCTCTACAACTAAAACATGCCCCATCATACACTTTTAACCCCCAATGACTCCTATCCGTTTAAAGAATAATTATAAATGTAAAAAAAAAGGTTTTAAGGCATCCATCGTATTAATGGAAATCGGTAAAATAAAAGAAAGTGACGAGACTCTTAATAATAAATTTGAAAGTCAAACAGATACCTATCCTATGGGATGGACAATATAAAACTTGATTACTACTTGGTTCTTAAAATCTGGCATATTTCCAGTGAGCTATTTAATTTTCATTTACCATTTGGTTCATCATTAAGTACATGATTACCTTGCAGTTATCTGTAATAATTTCCGTTTTATTATTGACACGTTAAATAATAAATATTGAATAAAAATACGGAAGAAAATTTCGTTAGAAGCATTCACTAGAAAGTAATCGTACGATTTTCAACCTTGGCTAAAGACGACATTGCCTGAGAACATAATAATTTGAAATTGCAAAAATTAGAATAAACCATTAAAACAGACACGGATCTAAAAATAATAGTTGTAAATTATCGTATCGATATATAGACAATCTTTGAAGCAATCACCTGATAACACACGGATTCATTGGCATAAGCGTGTAATTAACAAACGGAGGAATGTGATTTTTTAAACAGATACTTTGCAGTGTAAATTAGAAATTAGTTTCATCATTATCATTGGAAATTATTAAATTAAGTCTAGACCGACAAGAAACATTCTGCAATGTTATAAAAAGTGTTTAAATCGGGTTTATAACGGGTGGTGATCTTACATCAGAGTAGTTTTAAAAAAATACATGCACCTATTATTATAATAGGTATACCTGGTCAAAAGATATAAAGAAATTATAGAATCAAAGTTAGTGTTTGTCTTTTTTTAAAGGCACCCAAAGAAGGCTAGGTGTACAATTATTCATATAGTAATATTTTATAGAATGAAGTAATCGAAATTTCATGACATCAAGGAGATTTCAAGAAATTATTCCATAGTGACTACGCAAGTCACACTGTTTTAGTTTTAAATCTTGATATCTTGAAATTGCGATTACTCCGAATAATAACAATTCCATACCTCTGAACAAGTTCATCGAAAGACTCGTGGTGCAGTGTAAGATGCGAAATCGCTCTATTTGGAGGATGGACGATCTTCTTGGCATTTCGAAACAATTGCACGGCCATGGATCGTAACAGGGACATCTAAAAATTGATATAATTAGTAAAAATTCAAAATTTTTTTGCGTTATAAAATATGAAACTACCGTTAATTATAAAGCACACAAAAAAATCTATAAAACAATTTTATAATGCGCATTCTGTCATTGAATCTCATGCTTGGTTTACTATTTCCGATGAAAAGATATAGCGTGTAGTGCGAACTATTTGAAACGCAGGATGCCTGTTTCCGCTTTTTTGTCACAATACTTTTCACACCGTAAAAAATTTGCTTGCATTATATTCAATTTAAGAAAAAAAAATGAAATAAAGCTCCATTATAAATTAATATCACCAATAATAATTAATAAAGCATCTCGTACATACGAAGTTTTACGTTACAACGCATGCAGTTTCAAATCTCGACGTAATCACATTAAAATGCACTTCTAAAAACCATTTCAGTAAATTATCAACGCACGAATTGATGCGTGGGAATTAATTAAAGTGCGTGTATAATTATTGTCGATACTACCAATTGTAAATTTGATCGATTGATAAATAATCCTTCCGTGAGAACTTGGCGTTCTGCTCAATTGAAATAAACAATCAGTTGCACAAACTTATTTTTGTAGGTGGGATAAAAAGAATGCCCAGATAGTGAATGGAGTAACCTACCGTATGAAGAACTTCAAAATGAAAAACTACCCTTTTATACCCAACATGGTTCAAGCAATTACTGTTCTTACGGTTTTGAAAATGATGACTAGAGGTAAATAAATATATTTCGATTAATTATTCTTCGTTTTATATCTTAATTAGATGTTGTAGCTCAAACCACGTGCGGATCTGGTGGTTCGATGAACGGCAAAGTGATGTACGAAAGGCTCCCAAATATTCAATTACAAGGATTCGACGATGATATTGTAAGAGATACGGCACCCCCTTTTATGGTCTTGGAAAAATGTCAAGATTTGTGTTTAAGAGATCGCACGTCGAGTAATATTGTGAGAGCGTGTACTTCCTTTGATTTTCAACCAGGAAGTAGAATAGCGACTTACAACGGAGGCCCCGAATACGAAGAATCGACTTGCTACTTAACGAGCGAACAAGCTGCTCCCGAAGGCATAGGAAATCTCATGGCGGTTCCTAATAGCGTTCATTTCACCGAAGTTTGCATAACATGTAAGAAATACACAACTTAAAAAACAAAACAAAGTGCTTACACCTATCTTAATTTCACATTAGCAAACAGACCAGATCGAGAATGTCCAAATCGGAGATACATCTTTGAAAGGCACCCGAGAAAAAAGTTAAAACTTCCAATGGCGGATATGAAAGAAATGACCGCCTCCAATAGAAGCGAGTGCGAAGATAAATGTTTGAACGAGTTCAGCTTCGTATGCAGATCTGCCACTTTCGACTCGGCTCTAAGAACGTGCACTTTAAGTCGATTCACGCGAAGAACTCACCCCGAACTGCTGGAAGACGACCCTAGTTCCGAGTATTTAGAAAATACATGCTTAAACGGTAATTTTACAAAGTTCAAATACGCGAGAAGACTTAAACTTTTATTTCAGGAGAACGAAGGTGCGACGGACTCGGGGTGTTTATCAAAGAAGAAAACAAAAGATTGGGTGGACCTTTCGAAGTTGATTTATTTACCAACATAACTCTCGAAGACTGTCAAGCTATGTGTGTGAGGGCAGAAAAATACTTCTGTCGCTCTTTGGAATATGACGAAATGACAAAGCAGTGCATTTTGTCTGAAGAAGATTCGATTTCCCAAAAAGAAGATTTGGGAGTAAGCAGCAGCTCCACTCACCATTTCTACGATTTTGCTTGCCTGGACAGCCGTAATTACAAAACGCCGCATTAAAAAAAACAATTGAAATCATTTTTTATATTACAGCTCGTGGCTCCGAATATCCAGACAATTCGGTAACGTCTCATTTATTTACTGGAAAACGCGCTGACACTGCTTTTCAACGTTATAGAAATAGTAGATTGGGCGGAGAACATCATTCGGAAATATCTGGTCGCTCTCTAAGCGAATGCTTAGACGAGTGTTTACGCCAACCAAGTTTTCAATGCCGCTCGGCAGTGTACAGCGAACGATATAGAACTTGCAGGTTAAGTAGATACAATCAACGAGACGGAATGCGAATCATTTACGATGCCGATTATGATTATTACGAAAATTTAATGCGTACGTATTATAAAATACATGCCATAATTGGTTTTATTATCTCGAATAAACAAAAAACGTTGCAGATTATGTAGTTGGTGGTGAAAACGAAAGTGGACAGAGACCCGGAGAAAGTGGAAGGCCCGGTGAAAAATATCCGGGTGGACCGTATAGACCAGGCGATTCAGGACAACGGTTTCCACCAAGTAGTTCTGGTAGCGACTACCATCCAGGAAAATACCCCCCATCACGCCCGTATCCAGATTACGATAGATATCCCGATGATCCCCGTCCTAATAGATATCCCGATGATCCTCGTCCTAACAGATATCCCGACGATCTTCATCCTAATAGATATCCCGACGACGGCCGATATCCTCCACGTCCTTGGCGACCATATCCCGATGAGAGTAATGAAATATACCCAGTGAGACCAACGTCAGATAGATTTCCACCACCTTTAGGTGGAGGACACAAATATCCTTACGATCGATACCCTTACGACAGATACCCCCCACCTGGTCATAGATATCCACCCGATATAAAAAATCCTCAAACTCTAGGAAGTGACGGTTACCACTTTGATACGAGATATCCTGTAGATGGAAGATATCCTCCTAAACAAAGATTCCCGTATTATCCAGGTATTTACCACAATAAATACCCCGATAGATACTCTCCAAACTATGATACCCGTTACGACGGACTAGGCGGTGGTGGAAGATATGGAGGTTCCGAAGACCGGTATTCGGATTTCGATAGTAAATTTTATTGGGATGGGAAATTTTTTGTTCGGCCAGACCGACGTCCGACCAAACCGTACGACGATAGACCTTACGATCCCAAACGACCATTCAACGATAGACGCCCCTTCGACGAACGACGTCCGTACGATGAGCGACGTCCCTACGATGAACGACGTCCCTACGACGAAAGACGTCCTAACGATGTTCGAAGACCTTTCGACGAAAGAAGACCTCTCGACGATAGGCGACCTTTTGACGAAAGGCCTTATGATAATCGCCGACCGTACGAAGATCGCAGACCATTTAGTAGCGATCGTCGTCCATTTATTGATCGTCCACCGTACGACGGTAGAAGACCGTATTCTCCGGGACCGGATGGTCCCATATATGATGGCGATAACACACTTGGAACGAGACCTTTTGGATATCGTTGCGAAGAAGGAGAGTCTTTTAAACAAGCTGGCGCTAGACAACGATTACGTAAACAATATATCAGACGCATTTTAGCCACGCGAACTTTAAACGACTGTGAGCGCGAGTGCACAGACAGTAGAGATTTTGTTTGCAGAGCCTTCAATTACAGGTAGGCATTTACATAAAACTACATAAAACATTTTAAAAATACTTCTTATTTAGAGAAGCAGTCCCTGCTGATTATAGCGGCGAGAAAGAAAATTGCGAGCTCAGTGATCGTGACACTAGAGATTTAGAACTTGAAAATCCTCAATTCTTTGAAACTACCGGAAATTTTGATTACTACGAGAGAACACTTAGTAGGCAAAACGGCGATGCTGACTGCTTAGATGGTAAGTAAACAATAAATTCTTACACTCTTATCTGATTGTAGTTGTTATTTAGTGAGGCAAATATGCAATGAAGACGGAATGGAGTTCACTTTGATTACGCCGGAAGGATTTTACGGAAGAATTTACACGTACGGCTTTTACGACCGTTGCTTTATTCGAGGTAACGGGGGTGTCAAACATGTGTTAAGAATTAGCGGAGCACAAGGGTATCCAGAATGTGGAACGCAGCGATTTGGAGATACGATGACTAACATAGCCGTGGTTCAATTCAGCGATAACGTGCAAACAGGAGGCGATAAGAGATTCAATCTTACGTGTCTCTTCCGTGGGCCAGGTGAAGCAGTAGTATACTCGGACTACATTGGCGCAGGGTAAGAATCAATTAGCAAACTATTATATGAAAAAAATACGTGAATTTTTCAGATCTGGTAGTCCAATACCCATAGAATATCTTCCAGCAGAAAACACCCTCAGTTCAAAGGTTCGTCTACTAATTTTATACCAAGGAAGACCAACTACTACAATAGCGGTCGGTGATCCTTTAACGTTTAGGCTCGAAGCTCAAGATGGCTACAATTATGTTACTGATATATTTGCAACTAACGTAATTGCGAGAGATCCTTATTCTGGACGATCTGTACAACTTATAGATAGAAGAGGGTAAACCCCTTAATATTATAATCGAATAAATATTAATTATTCCTTCTGTAGATGCCCGGTAGACCCGTACGTATTTCCAGAATTAGATCGAGGACGCAGTGGAGATTCATTAGAAGCTCGCTTCAACGCATTTAAAATACCCGAATCTAATTTCTTAGTATTCGAAGCAACTGTTCACACTTGCAGAGAAGGATGTAAGCCAGCATTCTGTGAAGCAGGCCGTGGAAGGGAAGAACCGTCGTTTGGTAGAAGAAAACGAGATATTAATGGAACGCTTGTAATAGACGCTAATGACGCAAATATAACTGTAATAAGTAACAGTTCATTAGGCAACGATAGTGCTGTATCGACCCCAGATGCTAAAAACGAAGAATCAGAATTAGAATTTGTAAGGGAAATGATTGAGGTGAGTAACAGTCTGCTTAAACAAAAGAGCAGTGGAATTAGATGTTTACAACTTTAGGTGTTTGAGTCTCGAGAAGAGTTACAGCATGAAGCCCGCCTAGGAATTCCGCTTCAAGAAACAGTTTGTTTGACTTCTGGAGAGTATAAAGGATTAATTGGAGCCGTATTATCACTTACGATATTCCTCGTTATAATATCGCTCACAGCAGGACTAGTTTACAGAAGATATTGGACAGTAATACGAAAAAACGTCATCCTGGATAGAGAATCGTCACGCTCAAGCAGTTCATATCCGCCAACAAGAAGCAGCGGCTTATCCAGTTTATCGATGTTCGGTTCGGGACTTCATAAACCTTTTCCAGGATTTGGTAGACCACGCGCTTTTCCCGATTTTAATAAAGACGAATTGGGAATAACAGGGGCTGGTCTTGGAGGTCCTTTCGAAGATCCCAGTGAACCTATTTATACAGATCCATCTCTTTTTGAACGGTCGCGTAGTTTAAGAAGTATAGCAGTGTCATCAAAACGAAAATTATCCCCGTGCTCTCAAAAAATATAAGTAAATCTCAATATTATCGTATAATATATTAATTTGTAGTTTGTGAAAGACGTGCGCAGGTACGAATGCGAACACTATTTATTTAATCTAAAAATTTGCACTATCTTCTTATAATTACACACCTTTCTTTAAACTATGTACTCATGTCTAAACTATTAGGTACTTTTTATACTTTTTTTTATTATTTTGAAAACCAAAATGCAATAAATTACACTGCCCAATTCAAGCGCTCATAAGTGTTCTTGTGATTTTAGAATATTATTTCGTATGTAATGAGAGTTATTAATAAGAAAAATTGTAAACTTGCAGTATTTGAGTAGGTTTATGTTAATTTTAATTTCTAGAATTTACTCTAATTAATTAACATTAGTTTAAGCATGAATGTATTTATAGATGCACTTCATCTACATAATGTAATAGTTGAAATTTACTAATTTTTTTCTATTTCGTTAATTATAATTTTATGAAAGAGTGTAATAAAGAATCAAGATAAAACAATTCTAAAATACCCGAATGCCCTACACTAAATAATATTCGCTACGCCACTGAAACGTAAACGAGATGTCAAAATTTCTCACAGCAGCATCTTGCAAAAGAAACGTAACCTCACATTTTTGTTTATCATTTTGTTCGTGTTTCCTTCTTCCCTTTATATAAAATATTTAATGGGCGTTATTTACATCGTTATCTTTACCTAACATTATCTTTAGATTTTTCAAAATTTCCCCAAATAAGTTGAATTGGAAATAATCCTAACTAAATTAATTAACAGTTTCTAAATTTGAAAAGAAAATGGAAGAAAAACAGAAAATGTACGTAAGCTTACCTTAATTATTAAAACTTTAAGATTCTTTTAACTTTATCTTTATAAATTCTCAAAATAATCTTGCCAATGTCGAAAATATAATTCAGCCAAGTTTCAAACCTAATTTTGTTTATCTATGGAAACTACAGATTTGAATTTTAAAAATTTTTAGATTGTTTTGCGGAGATGTAGAAGGAAAATTTAACGCATTATTTAGTAGAGTAGAGGCAATTAATAAGAAATCAGGCCCCTTTGATTTACTTCTGTGCGTGGGAAATTTTTTTGGAGTAAATAATAAAGAGTTTGATGCATATAAATTGAACATCAAGAAAGGTAAATAATTACAGTTGGACTTATCTATTAAAAAAACAATTAATTAAAATCTTATACTTGCTAGTTGTTGTACCGACTTACGTTTTGGGACCTAACAAGGAAGAACACGTTTCTTTGTATTCTGAAGAAGGATCCGAATTATGCCCAAATGTACATTACTTAGGTCAGTAAGAGTGTGTTAATTAACAGCTCTTGTTAAGACTTTATTTTAGGCAAACGTGGTTTGTACGTTAATACGAGTGGACTCAAAATTGCCTATATTAGTGGAGTAACCGAAAGTGACAAAGCAAAAGGAAGTCACACATACACTATTGATGATGCTGTAGCGCTGCGAGATTTGTGTAAGAGAGGAAATACAAATTTTAGGGGTGTCGATATTTTAATCACATCTCAATGGCCACAAAACGTTACTAGGCAGGATCCCAACTATAAGGTGATACAATTAGATTTGTTGTAATAATTATTAGCAATGTAGTTATATATTTTTTAGCCAACCACACTTGTAAGCAACAACTCTGAGTTAGCATCTTGGCTGAATTTACAGTTAAAACCTCGCTATCATATTAGCGGATTAGAAGGAATATATTATGAACGGCCACCTTTTCGTTCAATTAACGTAGCAGACAACGACCCCTCTCTTGAGATCGTCACCAGGTTTCTTGGTTTAGCAAGAGTAGGAAATCCAAATAAAGATAAATGGCTTTACGCACTTAGTTTGTCGCCATTAGATAAAATGAATTTCAAAGAGCTCATGCAGAAAACTACAGATGAAAGTTTATGCCCATTTCATTTAATAGAATTAGAAAATTCGAGTAAGATATTTTATTAGTTTTTGTTTGGTAACAATTAGGGGTAATTTGCTCATTCATTATTAGTATTTAAAACAAAAAGAAGAAATCCAGAAGCTAACCAGTATTTCTACGACACCACTACACACGAAGATGAACAAAAGCATCCAAAACAAAAACGTAAAAAATTCGAATTTGATCAAAGTAAATGTTGGTTTTGTTTGGCTAGCCCTTCTGTGGAGAAGCATCTAGTAATATCAGTTGGTACATTAGTTTATCTGGCTTTAGCCAAAGGTGCGAGGTTGTCCTCGAGTTATTGTCGATTCTAATTTTATATTTATTAACAGGAGGATTAGTCGACGAGCATTTTTTAATCTGCCCTGTCGAGCATCACCAAAGTAGTGTTACCCTTTCCGAGGACGTGCTAAAGGAAGTTGAACAGTTTCAAGAAGCAATAACTAAATTTTATGCCAGTATCGATAAAGTTGCAGTCTTCTTCGAAAGAAATTATAAAACAACGCATATGCAAGTGCAAAGTGTTCCTATTCCTAAAGCGGCGGTTTCTGATCTAAAGGATATATTTCAGGTAGACAAAATTTCATAGAAATAATTGAAGTATTTGCTAATAACAATTTAATTTAGGATGAAGCCGATGGCAATGGTTTTAAGTTAGAGGAACTAGATAGTGGTAAGCAATTAAATCAAGTTTTAGAACCTCGTTGTCCGTACTTTAGCGTCGAATTAACAAACGGAACAGTATTATATACAAAAATCCAATCGTCGATGAATTTTCCAATAAATTTTGGTAGGGAGGTTTTGGCTTCTGGGCCAATTTTAAACATGTCTAATCGAAGCGATTGGAGAGAGTGTACCTTGAGTAAAGACGAGGAGGAAGCTCTAGTTAAAAGACTAAGAAAGTCTTTCGAGCCGTTTGATTTTACATGATCAAATAAACATATTGTTAACATAACATTTTATTATATTTCGTTACATTTGACAATTGTACAATAAAAAGGTGTATCCAAAAATGACAGTCGTTTAAATTTTGTGTGGGGAAGATGAAGTTGTTGCTGCAAACAGTGATGCATTAGACGACAATGTGTTAAGTTAACACATAGATAACTAAAGTGTGTTGTACACTTATTGTTTTTGTAAATCTTGACGTAACAATCTATAAACTCTATAACATATATTTGGGTTTATACACATTATTATCAAGCTCATTTTGGCACATCCCATTTATGGAAGATTGGGAAGCAAGTTGCGTTTACCAACTCTTGAATCCCACTCGAAGGCACCTGCCACATTACGCTTTCCTAATAATAAATCTCAAAAATAACACAGTAAAGTTAATTTTTCAATTTTTTTAATCTAACAAAATGCAAAGTAGCACCGTAGGGCTTAAACTTACCAAGTTTACAAATTTGTCTAATAAATCAACGACTTTAAGTTTTAAGTTGTAACCAAATGGCCTTTATAAAAACTATACATTAATTTGGAAAGCTTCGCGACTCAGCTTTGACAGTCCCCTATGCCTGTGCCCCTTCTCACACTCTGCCTCGCTCAAATCTCGCGGATTAAGATCGGAAAATCTACTGGGTGGATGAATTCGATCGTTATAACTTGGTGTATGTGATATACTAAAAGTAGTTTCTTCGTTATGGCTGGAATAACCACTACTGCTTCTCACGTGCCTTTTACTTAAAGGCATGGCCTTAATTTTGCCCTTGCGGGATATGTATGGTTTTCTTCCCATACTACCTGATGGTGGAGACGTCTCTGAAGAGGAACTTGAACCTTCAGCACCTCCTATTTTAAGAAATCGCATTAATTAAATCATAACTAGCCGTTAGTAAAGTTTACCACGCATTCGTTGTCTGAATGATACTAAATCCTGACTACCTACAGCACCATCACCTTCAGAATCACTTCCCAAAGTATCATATTCTGAAATAGGTAGGTGTAGTGTTAAAATCTTCTTTACTTCCGAGTCAGTGCTGCCCAGGTTGTCTGATTCTGAAATATAGTAAGCTTATGCTGTTATATTGTAGAAAGAAAATTTTTGGTTGAGCAGCAGTGGCTCTTCGATTATTATATAAATCGGACTTTCTAAAAACGAAAAAGATTACCTTGACTTTCAGAATGAGGATCTCGTAATCGTCCACCTTTTCTTCTCACTTTAGTGTACTCTGGTTCTTTATTCTGGAAATTTTAAGTATTTAATTAAATTAGTAAATTTCGTTTCAATTAATTCTTTTATGCGTACTTGATAGAAGTATTCGTTTACTCCTTTGTGCTGTGTGTGTTAACAGATTAAACAAAATCAGTAAAAAAATATATCTTAACTTTTTGAATTTTTGTGTTCAACAGTCAAAGTTGCATTTATTGAAATTGTGAAGCAAACTAACACCGATGAAAATACTTTGGGATGTTGTTTAGTCGTGGCTATATGTGTTCCTAAAAATCGTAAAGTATATAGTGAATAGTGTCGAAACGTCCAATGTCACTGTCTGCAAAGAAGAAGCGAAACATATTTTAATTACTAGAAAATTTATTTGGGTGCCAAGACATTCATCACAGAGTTTAAGTGTGCGTTAGGAACTTAAATGAGCAATGAAACCGACAGTAGACCACAGTGACTTCAAATTGGTTGGAACTATAAATAAGAAAATTTCTCTCCAACTGAGAACTAGGCAATTAAAAAGACGTCTGTTAGTAAGGATTATTAGGTGTGTAAGTCAATTGAAAGCTCTGTATCGTATTTCGGGTATTTCGTTAGTCAAATTACAATAAAAACGTATAATTAAATTAACATTTAAAGAAATTGTGTACTGTTATTAACATAAAATACCAGACAAAGGAAAAAAACAACACATAAATGAACAAAAATTAAATGAACCAAAATTAACTTACGTGTCCTAACTTAAACTTATCAATAGAAGGTGGATTAACATCGTGATAAACAAAAGACCCGCGTACCGAATGGTACGGGCCGCTATAAATATTTCCACTGTAGGAACTTTCACTGTATGCTGGCTTAGACAACTGGAATGTGGCATAAGGGCAAATATCTTCTATGTAATCCGCAGAATCGGCTTTGTACGTATCTCCTTCAATCACCAAAGGTTGTTGAGGTCTACCGACTCTCACAGCCAAGTATTGTTGATCACGATTTTGTTTATTTTGAATTTGAGCTATTGATGGTGACTCTCCCATCGAGTGCCTTTGGCCTTCTCTTCTTCTAAAAATTTCTAAAGGGGACAAGTTTAAAATAGTTCTAGTGGCCGGATTGATTACAACTTACTCTGCCTCCAAAATAAAGTTGCAAAAAGACCTAACAATACTAAGATAGAAAGAACGATGGGAATTATGACGCGAGCATTTGCATAAAAAGACTGATCACCCGAGTGAGAGACCGGAGGTGACAATTTAGGAACATCTACAAATAATTGATCAAATTAAAGAGAAATGCGATTTTTTTCAAGCTCACCGCCCAATAGGGTTAAAGTAGTGAAATTATAAATAGCGACAGTTTCTCCGGCATTGTTAAGCGCAGAAACTTTGAGGTGATAATCCGTAGCAGACGATAAATCCGTTACACTATATATCCGTTCGGTTGGCTTAACGTGATTTGATGCCATTATCCACGATGATTGATGATGCTTTTTGTACTCTATGATAAAATATAAAATTCCACAACCGCCGTCACTCCACGAATCCAACCAAACTGTAACTATCGTCGAATTCATTGTCAACATTTGTGATTGCTTTGGCTTGACTGGTGCTAAAAATTATAATCGAGCAATTCAGAACTAGTTTTATTCCAATGCTTACCCGTTCCTTTAGTATGAGCGTTTACAATATCACAGGGAAGTCCAGTTCCGATTCTATTGAAAGCTGTTATATATAAAAGGTATCTAGTTCCACACCACAAATTTCTCAACATGTGCTCGTCTGTACGCGCAGAAATTTGCAGTTCCTCCCAATCACCGTGATCCCTCTTATAATTAATGACATATCCCAAAATCGGAGAGCCTCCATTTTTTTGATCGACCCAGCGTAAATGTAAACTATCGGTAAATTCGGCTACAACTTTTAAAATAGGCGGGTCGGGAGGAACGAGAACTTTCAAGCTGTACACTATTTCGTCCTTTCCGTGCTGATTTTCAACACTACATGAGTAGTTTGCTTGATCTATACTTTGCACGTCTTTTATTTGCAAAGTCGCATCTGACGAAATCGATCTACGACCGCCAACTTCTAAAGATAGTTCGTTTAAATGCCAAACTGGCGTGGGAAGTGGATCTCCTACTCGTTTACAAGGAAGATAGACAGTTTGCTTCCAGGCACTTACAATTTCTCTGCCGAACGACGCTACTCTACCTGGAATGGTCTTTGAAGGGGTTACAGTTACTACACGCGTGCTATCACCTTCCCCCACCTGAAAAAAATTGCCTAATTAAGCTCAAGTTGATTTTGAACCTTCGTTAAATACCCTCGTGGAAGCAGTAACCCAAAATTGATGAGTGGCAGTTTCGTGCGATCTACTAACTTCTTGAGTTTCGTAAACGGAATCTAAAACTTTCTTATGCGTTCCAGCTTCTCGACCATCTTCTAGACTACTCATGTAAAAAGTGTAACCGATTAAAGGCCCGTTACTATATTTAGGAGGCAACCAGGATACTAAAATTTTATTAGGTGCACTTAAAACTGCTTTTATTTCGGCAGGAGCTGATGGGACTGCAAATAAAATATTTTATACAAAGCTCGTTATTTGTAAAAAAAGCGAAGAGTTACCATCTTCTTCGGTGTGGCAATACACTGGTTCAGATCTAACACCATCTCCACTTGCGGTGTACGCTAAGACCGTTAAACTATAATTTGTGTACTTTCTTAAGCCTGTTATTGTTGTGCGCAGTTGAGGAATAACTTTAGTTTGCTGATCGTCTTTATCTAAACAAATGACATTAATGTTTTTGTTTGTTTTTAATGTTAATTTTTACCTAGCCATTCGCTTACACAGTGGTAAGTCACTTTGTACCCTTGAATTATACCATTGCGTCCTTCAGGAAGCGGAAGTTCCCATGATATGTGTAAACTTTGTGCACTTAAAACTGAGCATTGAACATTTTCAGGTGGTAGTGTTGGGGAGTCTTCTAAAGTACGAATAGTTACAGATTCACTAGCTGGTCCAGACCCGCGACTGTTGTAAGCCTAATTAACAAATTTTCAATAACAAAAATGCACCCCACGAAGAGTAGACAACTCACTTGAACAATTATGCTATACGTCGTATATTTAGACAAACTTTGAAGGGTTGCTTCTCCACCAAAATGTTGTCTAACTTCTACACTTTTAAACGTGTAACTTTGAGTAGGTAGAACAGAATCAGAAGATAATTCTTGATAACCCACATGATAACCTAATAAGTTTCCATTCCACAAGTCTCTTGACGGCGGTTCCCATATGACTAAAATTTCTGTCGAACTTTTAGCTTCAGCTCGTACATCCAGTGGAGCTCCATTTGGCACTAATAATGTAACAAAATTATGAATAACAAAGATGGAAGAGCCACTTAACTTACCTTCTTCAAGTGTACTAACTTGAATTGTTTGGCTTGGTTCACTAAGACCTAAACGATTCTCGGCAAGTATTCTGATATGATATATTTGAGCAGGGCGAAGATTTGTTAACGTTGTTACTTCTTGAGAACCAGGTACTGATTGTTTGGAAGGTTGGCTAGGCCAGTTGTCTGTAAATAAATTACGTGAGGTTTTGCTTCAAGTTTCTGACTTACGTACCTAAACCAAGCTTGTATTGAACAATGTAGCTAGTGATGAGACTATTTCCACTGTAAGGTGGATTCCACGATAATCCGATAGTTCTTGACAATTGTTCTGTAACTCGTATATTTTTGGGAGCTTCCGGCATTTCTTGTATAGTTAGCTGAATATTCATTTCGTCGTGGCCGTAAGAATTTGTGGCGTAGCAAGAAAATACTCCGGAATCTTGTCTGATAGTTCGTTCAATTCCCAACTCTGACACCATTCCTTCGGCTAGAACTTGCTCTCTGATGGTGTAACGTTGGTCACCTCCATTAGAAATATGTTGTCCGTCCATCTTCCAAGTAATGTCCATGGGTATATCGCCGTTTGCGGTACACTGTAAATGAGCGTGTTCCCCTTTTGTAACTTGAATTTCTTTCGATTTTTGTGGAAAATGAGCAGGAGCTAAAAATATAATACAATTTAAGACGATTACTAGCGCGCGATATTGATTATCTAACCGTTAACTTTGAAAAATACAACTTTGCTCACTCCGGTACCGATCTTGTTTTTAGCTTCACACAAATAATGGCCTTCGTCATTTTTTGATATGTGAAGAAAACTCAAAGAACCGTTTTGGTATTGATGCACGTTAGGCTCGAATAGAAAATCTTTATATTCCCCAGGCTGTTCACCTAATAACATCAATATTATAGTTTGTTTATTAACGTTGAGATGAGAACTTTGTTTATTACCAACAGCTTTTTTCCACGTAATCACTGGTTTTGGATAACCCATAGCTTGACAGTGTAAAGTCGCTTCTTGTCCAGAAGCCACATTGGAATCTGATGGCTCCATCGTCCATCGTGGTGGAACTAACGTTTATATAAAGTTGTAGTTGCAATTTGTTCTTTTTATATACCTACTCACCATTTACTGTTAATGGCACAATATATTTCTCTGCACCAGCAACGTTACTTGCAGTACAAGTGTAATTTCCACTATGAGACGAACTGACTTTATCGATAATTAATGAAGATGAAAATTCATCGATTCTCCTTACTGCAGTTCCTTCCGCAACATTATTAGATATAGTTTTGCCATTCCTCTCCCAACGAAAAGTAATCGGTAAATCACCTTCCATTATTTGGCACGTAATTGCAGCTCTCATTCCTTCTCTTAAAATGTCAGTCATCGGATTTATGGGAATTATTTTTGGCGGCACTATTAAACGATTTATCACAAGCATTTCAAATAATAAATTTTACTTCAATTAACAATAAATTACAAAAAAAAAGGTATTACCGTTGACTTGAATTTCCAAATCTCTTCTGGCAGTGTGTCGTTGTCGATTTTGGGCTTGACACGTGTAAGTGCCAGCGTCTTCGGCGCGTTGTGTTTGCTCTATAACTAAAGTTCCATTATTATAAACCCGTTGTCTTCGATTGATTGGAAGTATTTGCCCGTCCCTTTCCCACGAAATCGTCTCTATGGGATATCCAGCAACGGGACATTTAATAACTAAATTCGTTCCATGAACACCGGTTATTTTTGGCATCTCTCTTATAAAAGGAAGGCCGTAAACGTTAACTCGGGCGCTATGCGAAATTTTACCGATACTATTGTGTGCCGTACAAGTATATTCGCCACCGTCTTCAGACTTTATGTTGCTTATATTAACGTGACTAATCACATCGTCTTGAATCGTCACGTATTGCCCAACTAAAAATCTAGGGGAGTCCGGAATTGGGAATCCATCCAACGACCACGCAAATTGAGGTGGCGGATTGCCAGAAGCAACACACTTTAGCGAAACTGTAGGACCAGGTTGAAGCGTTTGTTCGGAAAACCAATAAATTAGCTCGGGTCCGGCGTCGCCCATGTTTAACTCGGACGTCGCTTGAGCTTGATCCCAGTTGTTGCTTACGACACACTGAAACATTCCCTTGTCATCTTTAGATAACTGGCGAACCGTGAGTCTCGGTGGATCTGCCATCATTTCTACTCTACTATCTGGTGCTATCGGTTTAGAATTATGAAGCCAAGTAATTTGAGAGATCGGATACCCTCCAATTATGCATTGGAAACTCGCTTCTTTACCTACGTCGACTATTTGAACTTGAGGTTGTACGTGCACAGACAAGGGAGCGGTAACTTCTAAAGTTACGCGAACACTTTCTTCGCCCGCCGAATTATTTGCAAAACATATGTAAACTCCACGATCTTCCAAACGAACCTGAAGCTTTAAAAGTTAGGAAAGAAACAAAAAAGATTTAAAGTTTATACTTTAGAAATTTTTAGCAATCCTGCGGATATCATAGAAACACGTTCGCCTAGAGCAACAGGTACGGTTTGTCCTTGCAGTTCTCTTTTCCAATAATAGCCAGGTACAGGACGACCCTGCGCTACACAAGGAAGGGTAACATCTTCGCCAAGGCTCACACGGCGTGCGTTGTATTTATCTACGGTTATTCTGGGCTGAACGTTACCTTTAGGCTCGGTTATTATCACTCGGCCAGGATATGCACTTACTTGTACTTCACCTTAAATTAAATTAAATCAATAAATAAGTAAAAAGCGTGCCACTACACAAAGACGATTATTTTCAAAACTATGGTTGGTTCCAAATTTAAAATCTACACCCAATTTGGTTGCAAAGTCGCGAGTTAAAACTTTCCAACGATTTAACGAGTTGAAGTTGAAACGCGAAAATTAAATACTCACCAGTGAGACGGTTTACGGTTCTGCATGTATAATTCTTGTACGAATCGCTAGGCCCTACGTTGCTAATATAGAGATCTCCATTCGCCAGAACTACGTACTTTCCTCCAATATCAGTATTTGGATAGATATTGACTGCGCCATCTTGAACCCAAGAAGTTACCATAACGTACTCGGCTACGTAACTCGAAATTTTGCATTTTAAAACTGCAGTATTTCCAATAATCACATATCCATCGTAAACTTGAACGTCGTATTTCTGTTTTACAACTGAAAAAAAATTTAATTTTATTATACATGAAAGGTGTTAGGTATAAGAAATTAGTTACTATCTTGCGGTATCGTAAATTATTGTTAAGCGTCGCCGGTAAGTATACTTCAACGTCGTTTCTCAATGAATTACTATTAACTAAAATTGCTAATTTCTACATTATAATTTATTATCAGCGAGTTTGTTTTATAACAAATTCCAGTTTCATGTGGTACGTAGTATGTACAACGAATCGTTGTCTTGTTTTTATATCCTACATCATTTATTCTATATCCTACATCATTTATTATTTTTGGACTTGCTATAATAAAGCTGCGAACTATTACTGCTATCAGTGCTTCTTCGACTGCACATTTTAAAGAAAAATGGGAGGTAGTTTTGAGAGAAATTTTATTCAAAAAAGTCTAGTTTTCATGTACGTTCCCTATACGGTTTAGTTTTGCCCCCAGAAACCATCTTTACAACTTCAACGCACTCTAGCACCTAAATTGTTTATTTCATGGAAAAAATCTAAGAAACATAATTTGTAGGAAATTGAATTTACTTTATTTTTGTATAAAAACACTATTTACAAAAAGTGCGTAGTTTATGAGTTATAAGCGATAAACAAAAAACAGTTTTTTTGGTATTTTTGTCAAACTTTAACGCACTCTAGCGTCTAAGCCGTTTGTCCGAGGAAAAAATCTTTTGGATATTTATAGTTGTTAGGAAATTTTATCTAGTTTACTTTTACATAAATCAACTTTTCTCAAAAAGTGTGTAGTTTTGAAGTTATAAACGAAAAACTAAAAAAAGAGCAAAAAGCCACCCTTCTTAAGCCGCCCCAAGCTAATGCTGTTACTTTTAAGAAGCAGACGGTCGGTTTTATTACTCATTTGGAATGTTCTTTCAGCCTCCATTGGCCCAAATAAAAAATTGTGTACTTTTGGATTTCGGCATTCTGCCTCCCGGACACGCTATGTCCGATATATCCTACACTTCAACCCGCTCTACCACCTTCACTGTTTGTTTGACGAAAAAAATTTAAGAGGCGTAATTTGTAGGAAATTGAATGTGCCTTAATTTTGTATAGGGACATAACACTCTCTAAACTAGGCAACAAAAGAGTTATCATCAACGTATAGAGAAATTCAGAATACCCTGTGCAGTCTTCTCTTAAACCATTTCATGGCGCTCCTGGAACACCCTGTACGAGAAGCGAAAATCCATACTCATCTCCAATTTTGTTATTAATACGTAACACGAGATAATAATAATTAATTATGCAAGAATTTGCCAACGATAATTAATTTCAATAAGAAACCAACTTATAACCATAAAAGCTTAGAAAATAGAGTTTATTGAAAAGTCCATTTTGCATTAATAAGTACATTGTATAATCTTCACACTGTTAACTGTCAAATAAGAGGTATATCAAATGCTAACATTAATTTATCGTTATCACTTTGATTAGTTAAATTAAATTAATATAAATGAATTATCTCTTGAAACACTTGTATAGTTTACAACCTCAAAGCGACCCTCAAGGGTCGTGAATTAGGAAGTAAAGTGCTTAGACATCACTTAGGGTGTGTCTTTTTTGTGGTAAATGGTCGTTAAATTACATTATTTTTTAAATTAAATTGAATTTTTCAAAGAAAATTCAAATTTTAGTTTTATGTTTGTTTTGTTTTCAAGTTTACCGTCTTGGAAACTTCGACGTAGGTAGTTAACGATCTTTAAATTTATATAACTTGGAAGACATCCATTAAAGGTGGTGCAAATTGGTGCTATTAAATACGTTGTATAAGTTTTATGTGAGCTATAAGATGTTGGGGGGTGGGGGTGATGAGTTTACGATGCTGAAAACGAGCACAAGCAGCCAACGTACAACGCTTGAAAAATGCAGGGGAACCCTTTTAATAACCATTATTATTCAATAATTTATGTAAAAGTGGTATTTTGAGACTTATTATTAAAGACGTGTGTGTTAATATTCTGGTGAAGATAACTTCCAACGTTGTGCTTATATAAGCTTTGGACTTGCTCGATGCTAGATGGCTTTTCACTCTTAGATAAGTCGTTTTCATTCATTTGACCTAATTGTTGTTTTTTTTCTCTTCTGTTTTAGATTCACTTATAGCTCCCGACCTTTGATCCTTTGCGTCTTTTATTATTTCAGTACCCTAGCTCCTTAGCTGACTTACTTTTGGTTCAATTACTATGTAAAATACAGTACAATTATCGTTTTTATGCAGAGTGCAAAATCACTACCTACAATTAACAAGCTTCGTTGTGCTATAGAATTTAAAAATCCGGATTGCCTGAATTAGTTTTCGATATGTTGAGATTTTACTCTGGAATTTTGGAAGATTCAATTATATTTTGATCCTACTTCGCCTTCGCGAAATTCAAAATAATAGAGAGGCAAGTTAAATAGGTTTTGTTACGTTTGTTCGAGAAGGAAATCAAAACAGAAATTTTCAAAATTTTTCTCTTATCATTTAACCTCAATAGACATCAATTTATTAAACTTACATAATGCCATTTTTAAATTAAAATTATAATTAAGTAAATGAAAGCTAAAAAATTAGGTTAGTGGAAGAATAGCTTTTGAAAGAAATCTGTAATGGTCGACGCCTTTTTGGCGTAATAAAAACTCTTACGTTGTACGTCAATTGTAACGTAACGCCTTATTTGTTGATAAAATATGTATTTGACTACTAAATAAAATTGATTATTACACTTTGAAAATGTTTAGGGCGCCAGTGTATTTTGTAGTTGAATACACAAACTAGCTCACGTCGGTATCGCCGTCAACTCTCTCTCTCTGGCCGTTGAAGAAGCAGAAAAAACACAGTTCAAATTATAAGTCGGATATAATGATCAAATAACATGGACTAACTCGTCCACAACACATACATAAAATAAATAAATCAAAAACCGCCAAAAAGACACGAAATACCAAAATACATTAAATACGCGAACATACAAAAAAATCCGTTACGGGAAGCCGCGAATCCGTTGCACATTTAATCTACGACCTTCTTAGTCTAGCAACGGATTCTCGTCTCCCGCAAAAACACAAAAATGAGCAATTCCCAGATTCCCAACTCAGGTAAATACTGGCGGGTTTCTGGAAATTATCAGTACAAAAACTTAACAGATCTTACTCTTAACTATCCTTCCTACGGCGCCCTTACGGCCGTATCTACTCTAAGTAACAACCTCCTCCGGATGGTCTACACTCCTAGAGCTCTACACCTTCTCCGTTGACCATCCACGCAGCAGTTTGACCTCCCGAAAACGACAGCTTATACTCCGTTGAACTGAGGGGTTCACACTCTTTATTTGACCAATGCGAGATGATTAATACGAGTTACTTTTATCCCGTTGCGATTACTATATGGTCTTATTTAATTGGTTGCCTGAAGGCGCGTCTTCACCGACCGACTGTTTTTTATCTATATCGGATATTTCGCGTGTTCAAAATCAGTGATACTAATAACTGTACTGTCTCAACTGGACCGTTAACGCTAAGTGTCTTTATTTTGGGTTGACACTTCTATCAAGCACACCCGCGAACAATCCAACTACTAATTGTGGCTTCCCGAGCCAGCCCTTTAACTTTGTTTTAATTCGATGCGTCCGAATTTATTATAATTTCGACCGGTTCGTGCTTTGCCCGAAAACGACTTACTCACTTTACTTATTCTTGACTTTTACTTGAGACCTTTTTCCAGGACTTTACTTTTACTGGTCTCTCTTACACCGTACTTAATTTAGATTCTCCTTTTTGAGAATCCCTTGAATCACTAATCTACTCTTGGAAAATCTTTCCGCACTACTCGTTTAAACTTTACTTCTTTAATCTTTTTTTTGCGACCAACTTCCGTTGAATGGTCTGGGATTACTTAACTTTTCTTTACTCTTTGAGAGGCTTATGGAAACTTAACTTCTCCCTTTGGGAGTCTCACGAAGACTTCTTCTCCCTTTGGGAGGCGTACGAAGACTTAACTATTTTCTTACTTAACGCGACCGAGATTACTTAATTTTCCTCCCCTCGGCGCGCGCAATCGGCCTTTGCCCAATCAACGCCCGTCCTGTTTGCGACTTAGCGGCGCTACGGATAATTTATGAGTTTGTTTCCTCGGAGATCTTAATTTCATGTGCGTCTGCACTTTTGGTAATTATCGTTTCTCCGAAACTCTAACGGATATACTGACATTTACCGCTGAGAGATCGTTTTTTATTATTAATCCCAGGACCTTTGGCTTGTTTATTTAAAATATATTATTTCGAGAACTCTCTTATTCCGTCTTACTGGCGCCGGTGTTTTATTACTACGTTTCCTTATTCAAACTAAGTAACTAAAATTTGGGGTCGTTACAGTTACTCCCCCCAATTTTCGGTTAGATTGGTACAATGTACCCGAAAATTGCCAAAGTCGTTCACAAATTTTGAACTTGCTAACATATTTACATTCCTTACTACCTACTCTTACTAATCTATATAAAAAAATTCCTAACCTATCTTAACTATCTCAAAATCATAACTGAAAATGGGTACTCTTGCCCTAACTTATCTTAAAAAAATTAGAAAAACTCCATTGCCGGACTACCGTAGGCATGGGGTACTAAAACCTAAACTTAAAACTTAAATAATTGTTCCTGCTAATATAATTAGCAGCTTAAAAATGGTTTTATTGACCTAAAGTCTTTGAATCGCGTGTTCAATACATTTCTATCGGTTATTTCCCGACATGTCAAGCTCCTTCTGACTAAAAATGTCCAAATCCTTATTGATACCAGGATCGAGTTACTACTTAACACTTTATTTCGTGTATTGATAATCCATAACTCTTTCTTTTCGTCAAATCCAAAATTATTTTTCCTATTCGTAAATCCGTTCTTCGTAAAATCTCCTACTCCCCCTAACCTTTCTTTAAATTTATCTCCTTGGTTTATTTGTTTACCAAAGCTCAAAACTTTTATAATAAAATTCATCAACAATAATAGAATGGTCATCATTATTTTTACAAACGACTCTACAGGCAAGCGTTTATATTTCGTATTTACGACCCACAATCTCTCGGTTCTCCCAAACTTATCTTGTTCCTTAAACCGGTCCTGTATCTTATTAATCTTGAAATCGTCAATCACCTTATATTCGGCAGCCTTTAACAACATTCTTTGTTTAATTATTATATTAATAAGCACGACTAAAATCAATTGATAACGGTAATTATTATCACTAGCCTTAACGCATAACTCATTGTGCGCCCCTGTTTGAAAATTATTTTGAAGCCGGACCTGTTTTGTATTTAAATCGTCCTCATTAACTTCATTCGTTACTATCTGAACCTCCTTTATCAAGTTTACTTCATCTTTACTTCGTACCATTTTCAACTCTGCATTAAACGTTTCTAAAATTTTCATTAATCTTACGTCCTCTACTGGACGCTCCTCATATTTGATCTCTTTACTTGAGACCCTACTAACCTCCTTTTTTGAGACCTTACTAATCTCCTCATTTATTTCATTATTTGAGACCTTACTAATCTCCTCATTAATTTCATTATTCGAGACCTCACTAATCTCCTTATTTACTTCATTATTCGAGACCTCACTAATCTCCTTATTTATTTCATTATTTGAGACCCTACTAATCTCGTTATTTACTTTATAGTCCGAGACCTTACTAATCTCCTTATTTACTTCATTACTTCCAATTACTTCATCTACTGCTCCTTCTATTGCAGTTACTTCTTCAAAATTAAAAACGTTATCTTTTACTACCTTGGTACGCTTCTCGTCAATGATCAAAACTTCCTCTACTACTTCTAAAATCGGTTCCTCATTATAACTAATCGTAGCTTCATGAACTTCAAAATTGTTTGCTACTAAACTTTCTACCTCATCTAAACCGTTATCATCAATTTCCTTAATACCTTCCTGCTTAACTATTAACAATTTCTCTCCTACATCTGCTTGAATCTGTTTTACTTCTACTAAGTCTGTCTCCAAGCTAACTTTAACTTCAGTGTGAGCAACAATCTCACAAACTTCCTCTTTAAATCCCTCTACCTCTTCTAATTCTAAAAACTCTTTACTAATTTCATTTATTTGCGCCTGGTTTACTATTAAAACCTCGCTTGTCTCTACTACTTTAACAAAATTTTCCTGAATACTGCTCTGTGCTTCCTCCTGAATATTAATTTTAACTTTATTTCTACTAACTACTTCGCAAATTTCTGCTTTAAACGCCTTTACTTTAAAGGATTCTAAAACTTCTTTTGTTTTCCGAATATTTTCCTGCCTTATTTTATCAAAATGCAATTTTACTAAATTTATTGCTTCTAATTGTTCATCACTTCTAAACTTAACATTATTTTGTTCATAATATTCACGTTCATAATCGTACGGTTTATGCGTTAATTGCTCCTGTGTTCGGTTCCGAGTCCGAGAGAAAGGAGCTACTCCCCCCGAACTACTTAGTTTTCCGTATTATTGTTTGTGATCGGTGCCGCACGTGCTGGCACTTCGGTCACTTCGTTCGATCTCTCATGGAAATTATTCCTAAAACCGCCGCGTCCGCGATAATTATTTCCTCTGAAATTATTATTTCCTCTACTAAAACCGCTATCTCTTACAAAACTAGGGCCAGACACATTTCGATTATTAAAATTTTCCGCCAAATTTAAATTTCTAGCGGGTTCTTCGCGACGGATTTCTTCGCGCTCATTTCGATTATATGGATTCACCCCTGCCGGTTGATTATGGTAACCACGGTTGGGAAAATTATTTCTCTGGTTGACCTCTCGGTTTACGACCTTTAACCTTTTAAGGCAAGCAATTAACTCAATTCGATTACTAATTTGAGCATTACCTACGTGCCGCGCTATTTCTTCTGGAAACTGAGTACTAATAATCTTAACGAACCTATCTTCTGCTATTTGGTGTTTTAAATATCGTAATTTCTTCCACCATTCCATAACATATTCTTCGCAACTGTCTTTCCTACTATCATATCTGCTAATACGAAAATTATTATCTATTTCTATCTGCTCCTTATCTGACCAAAATTCTTCTAAAAATGCCTTTTTCACATCGTTCAAAGTTACAAAATCATCCGTCACGTATTCAAACCACTTAAACGCTCGACCTTTCAAACATTTACCTACTTTTTCTATCTTTGCCGCCTCTAATGTAATTCCTGCCGATTTTAAATATTCGGCTAATTCTTCCCAGAACCGTACTGGGTGGATTTTACCTGGGTAATCTATAAACGTCGGACTTTCTAGGGTTGGTTTATTACAACTATGTTCTATACCTACATTACCCCTCTCACGTTTAAGTCCATCTACCTGTTCATTCAAACATTCAAAGTTTCTCTGAATCTCGCCTAAAGAGCTTCCTATTTTACTTTTAACTTTTCCTACCACCTTCTCTAACTCTTCACACTTTTCCGCGTTTCCATCGACCTTCTCCTCTATTCTGTCGATGTCATTACTAAAACTTGACTCTACGGTACAAATTTTCCTATTTACTTTACCTATTTCGTGCTCCATGTCAACCCTAATCTTTACTTCTGACTGACTAATTAACTCGGCTCCTCTTTCTTTGCAACTTTCTATCTCATCTTTTACTTCCTCGCGTAATTTGCCTAACTGTACTTCGGTTATCTGACTCATTTTTTTTTCTAATTGCTCACCTAGGTGGAGTATTTTCTCCTCTAACTGCATTTTATTTTCATGCATTTCCTCTCTTAACACCTTTTGACCTAAATTCGTATCCCTCAAACCTAAATTCGTATCTCTCAAACCTAAATTTGTCTCATTTTGTCCTTTTTCTAGCCTTACATTTCCTTCGATAATTTTCGCGTTTAAATCCGCAAACGCTTTGGTCATATAAACCAATAATACGTCATATCCGCCTGGGTTCGCGTTTTCTTTTATTTCACCAGTTTGTGGAACTGGTGTTGAACTAATTAATGTTTGTTCAAATTCCGCGCTTTCTCCCGTTTCCACGCCGCTATCCTTAACTACGTTATTTCCTTCATCTACCTCTTTATCTGCCATTTTTGCAATATTTAAAATTTTACCGGTACGTAACTCCATAAACCGCGTTAATTTCGCGCCTATTTTGTACCGACGGATTCGTGAATAGTAATTATTTTCCGCGTTTATTTACCGCTAACTTCCGAATAAAAAAATCAAAACTTTACGTTACTTATATCCGACGCTTCTCGACAAAATAGATTTTTTAAACTTTACTTGAAATGGGTTATTTTCAAAATTTACTTTTACTCGCATTTACCAAAAAAAAAATTTCTTAATTTGACTTGCTTACACTTCTTCCTAAAAACTGTCGTTCCCTTTGTCAAACTGCTCGTTTACAAAATCTTTAACCTTTTTTACACAAATCAAATTTTACCGCTAAGAAAAAAACTAACTTTCCGACCCATAATCCGAACCTGTGCCTTTCTTTCAGAGCTCCACGTTGATGCGACAATTGTAATGGTCGACGCCTTTTTGGCGTAATAAAAACTCTTACGTTGTACGTCAATTGTAACGTAACGCCTTATTTGTTGATAAAATATGTATTTGACTACTAAATAAAATTGATTATTACACTTTGAAAATGTTTAGGGCGCCAGTGTATTTTGTAGTTGAATACACAAACTAGCTCACGTCGGTATCGCCGTCAACTCTCTCTCTCTGGCCGTTGAAGAAGCAGAAAAAACACAGTTCAAATTATAAGTCGGATATAATGATCAAATAACATGGACTAACTCGTCCACAACACATACATAAAATAAATAAATCAAAAACCGCCAAAAAGACACGAAATACCAAAATACATTAAATACGCGAACATACAAAAAAATCCGTTACGGGAAGCCGCGAATCCGTTGCACATTTAATCTACGACCTTCTTAGTCTAGCAACGGATTCTCGCCTCCCGCAAAAACACAAAAATGAGCAATTCCCAGATTCCCAACTCAGGTAAATACTGGCGGGTTTCTGGAAATTATCAGTACAAAAACTTAACAGATCTTACTCTTAACTATCCTTCCTACGGCGCCCTTACGGCCGTATCTACTCTAAGTAACAACCTCCTCCGGATGGTCTACACTCCTAGAGCTCTACACCTTCTCCGTTGACCATCCACGCAGCAGTTTGACCTCCCGAAAACGACAGCTTATACTCCGTTGAACTGAGGGGTTCACACTCTTTATTTGACCAATGCGAGATGATTAATACGAGTTACTTTTATCCCGTTGCGATTACTATATGGTCTTATTTAATTGGTTGCCTGAAGGCGCGTCTTCACCGACCGACTGTTTTTTATCTATATCGGATATTTCGCGTGTTCAAAATCAGTGATACTAATAACTGTACTGTCTCAACTGGACCGTTAACGCTAAGTGTCTTTATTTTGGGTTGACACTTCTATCAAGCACACCCGCGAACAATCCAACTACTAATTGTGGCTTCCCGAGCCAGCCCTTTAACTTTGTTTTAATTCGATGCGTCCGAATTTATTATAATTTCGACCGGTTCGTGCTTTGCCCGAAAACGACTTACTCACTTTACTTATTCTTGACTTTTACTTGAGACCTTTTTCCAGGACTTTACTTTTACTGGTCTCTCTTACACCGTACTTAATTTAGATTCTCCTTTTTGAGAATCCCTTGAATCACTAATCTACTCTTGGAAAATCTTTCCGCACTACTCGTTTAAACTTTACTTCTTTAATCTTTTTTTTGCGACCAACTTCCGTTGAATGGTCTGGGATTACTTAACTTTTCTTTACTCTTTGAGAGGCTTATGGAAACTTAACTTCTCCCTTTGGGAGTCTCACGAAGACTTCTTCTCCCTTTGGGAGGCGTACGAAGACTTAACTATTTTCTTACTTAACGCGACCGAGATTACTTAATTTTCCTCCCCTCGGCGCGCGCAATCGGCCTTTGCCCAATCAACGCCCGTCCTGTTTGCGACTTAGCGGCGCTACGGATAATTTATGAGTTTGTTTCCTCGGAGATCTTAATTTCATGTGCGTCTGCACTTTTGGTAATTATCGTTTCTCCGAAACTCTAACGGATATACTGACATTTACCGCTGAGAGATCGTTTTTTATTATTAATCCCAGGACCTTTGGCTTGTTTATTTAAAATATATTATTTCGAGAACTCTCTTATTCCGTCTTACTGGCGCCGGTGTTTTATTACTACGTTTCCTTATTCAAACTAAGTAACTAAAATTTGGGGTCGTTACAAATCCCCGGAAAAATACCCAAATTTTCATTATTTTTGAGTTCAAACATTTTATTCTTAAAACCCCCGGAAAAGTGAAAACAAACAAAAATCGAAAACAGTTTAAGTAATTGATTCATTCCAATATTAACGTATACGCTCTCCGCTACTCTTAATTATCGTATTTATGCGTTTTGGCATGTTAGAAATGAGATTTTCAATAACTTTTTGGGACATATTCTCCAATTCTGCAATTACTGAATCTACCAGTTGATTGTGGACGACCCATATATGCTCGATAGGATTTAGGATTTAAATCGGGACTATTAAGTGGTCTCTCCACTAACGGAATATCTACAGCATTGCACTAGTCAATAACGTGGAGACGAGATTTATCTTGCATGGAAGGAAATTGCATTACGTGTTCAACTACGATGCTTTCGATATAATTCATATACCTCTCACGTATTGGAACCAACTCTGTGAGGCCAGGCCGTTGAAGCAGACTCCACCGAAAAAACATAACAGAACCATCTCCAGAATGGATCCTTGGAGAGATGTAGCAGCTTGCAAATCTCTCTCCAACCTTTCGTCACACACGCATACGTCTATCAGGAGACTTACTCGCCTTTCATCTGAAAAAAACCTTCTTCCAATGATCAACAGTCCTGGCAGATACAATCTTTGAATTTTGTGCTGTGGGGTAACCAATGTTTTTGCCGGTCTTCAGCTGCTTAATACGCTTTCATTTAAGCTGCGGCTAATTGTTCTAGACGACATTACAAGGTTTGGAGCATCATATTTGAGCACATTACTAGTCACTCTCTCCGTTTCTCAGAGCGGATTGCCTGAGAAAACGCCCATTCCTTATAGATTAGTTCATTATTTTGCTCTTATCCTGATCTTACAAAGTTCAAAGACCTTACAAGAGCGCTTTTAGAAAACTGGATGAACCACCAAAATATACTTATGCCAGTTATTACGTCATAGTAAGGCCATAGTTGAGGAGGGCGAGATCAATGGGGTTTAAACGCTTCCCAGAAAACTTCAGAGGTCAGGAGAACGTCATTGATAAACCATTAGAAAATAACTACTGCTTTTCTACAAATTTGCCGGATTAGTGTTCGCTGTACTATTATGAAGCGATACACAGACAGAAATGCATCTCGCAGATTTTCCGACAATGGAGAGAACCTTGTCTCAAAATCCTTCATACTATAGACACTATAGGTGTCCAAGAGTCCAAGGGACCCTGCATGTAGAAACTACGGATTATGCGAAAAAAAAATGACTCTTCTCATCACATTATAAGCAGATGACCAGTTTTGCGGTATTGAGAGAGTCTACACCGAGTTCTCTGAAGGGTTACGAGTTAATTGTACATCGTAATAAACCAAACTGAAATTCCCTTTCCAATCTGGTAAATCTTAGCCATAGAATCTTGTACTCATTATAGTTTTGTAGTCAGGGCCAGACGGATTTTCAGGGAGATCAGGCCCCCCTAAACCATTGAGTTTCCCTCTTCTAGCAAATTCGTTGCTCTCGCTGCTTCTTCCACTGAAGCATTTCTTGATCGATTCATTTTTTGAGTCGAAAACACTCGTAACTGGCACAATGGATAAGAAAGAAAAGCTAGCAGCTAACAATATTTGTTTCAATAAACAATTTTTGAACATATTTTAAGACAGTTTTTGGGAAAAATTACTTTGAGAATAAGAATATAAAGCCTAACTAGCAAGATAGTGGTGCGTTAATTTTGTCCAGAAGGTGCATTTAAGAAAACTACAACATTTCCCAAACCTTTTTTTCATTTTCAAGTATCATTTTAGATTCTGGGGTTTTAAAAGAAGCTAAACGTTTCCCCCCTTGTCAGCCTTGTTAACTCCATCCGCAGAGTTGACTTGGCTGGATTCTTATTATGTAATGAAAACTGATTAAGTTTGCCAAATGCCAATATTTTTGCTACACAAATACACACTGTACCTAAGTATCGAATACGAATCAAACGATTTTATAGCGCAATTTATATTTTGCAATGAAACAAAGGTTTTCATAATTCAGTTTTATCCCTCAGAGCGAATCACTATGTAAGAAATATTTTGACGAGCTAATAGCTTTTTTAAATTGGAAAAGACGAAAAAATTGGTGACACGACATAAATTAAAATCAGAAATTCTAGTAAAAGTGGTTTTAATATTTAAAGCTTTAGGGTCTTTAGGCAATCAACCTTCCACTTGTTTAAGCTGAACTCTGAGGTCAAGTATGAATTTTGAATAAAAATGAAAAATTGCTTTTATGTTTTATAATATCAGTAGCGGCTGGTGTGATAATTTATAGATAGGGAGATATCGTAAACTACAACGCGTTTTGATTTTTAAGTATCGACATTTTAAACAGATGCTCCTACAATAATTTTAACAATAATAACAAAAGTTTTTTGATAAAAATAATATTTTTAACAAATAACGAGAAGTAGGTATACTTTGTTTTACATTAATTTCAATTCCCCAGACGTCTCGTCGCACCGAATTCCGAAAGCAATACAATTTGACATCCCTCTAGATTTAATTTTACTATCGAAATTGAGCTACCCTTATATTTGATTTAAAGGAGAACCCTGCACATTAAATTAAGCAATGAAACTATCTTTTAGGCTTTTCGGTAGAGAATTTTAAGAAAAATGGCACAAGATAACGACTTTATTGCGTGGAAAATGAGGAAGTAGAAGTCTCAGTTGAGAGTTTTCTGCACTAACCACAAAGCAATGCAGTAACATTTTTCAATTTTTGAAATTTGATCTTACAATACTCTTTTGTTATTGCTCTTTGAATGTATGCCTTTTACATAACAGTATTTGAATTTAATGAAGGGTTGCTAGAAACTGATACAATAGTAACATTTTCTATCATAAACAGTAATTATCGCTTTACACGGTACAAAGACTGGACCAAATTAATAATTAATGAACCTTCGTTAATAAATCCATAGGATACAATGTTGCACTCGGCTTATAGAAAAATGCAGTCCACATATTTACTTTTGAAGTAAAAGTAGTTAGTTAATTGAAAGGTTTAATTTCAAGCAACGATATTTAGAGGTTTCCAGATTTCAACGTAAAAGAAAATTTTAGTTTTCGTGAAACGCAACGAAGAAGAAAATTTGATTAAAAATACCATCACGTAAATGACGGATCTATTCAATTTCGTAAAAACTTAAAAAATATATAGGTAGGTACAAAAAATATTTCATGTCACTAATATGCAAAACCGTACCTGAATAATTGATATAATTTAAAAGCTTTCGCGTAAGCAGCTGCGACTGCGGAAAACTCGGGATATCATCAGGAAGAGAATACTAAAATAACTATATACGAGAAAAACAACTCATCTTTATAATACCAACTTTAAAGAATCGATTAACTTTATTATTTATTAAAAGCGTTTTAAAACTTTTTGAATTGCTAACTTTTTAATTGTTCGAATTGAGGCCCGAAACTAGTATAAGTACGTGAAGTAATTTACGTTAAAAATTGTTCTCGGTTTATTCGTGAAATTCTTAATATAGTAGACACAAACCTTAATACTATCTTTATTTTCAATTCAAAAGGATGAAGGCTGAAGGCAAGGAGTTACACGACTCCAGAAATTTATTTTTGTTTTAAAATTGTGACTTTTGTTATTTAGATTTTAGGGCTCAATTAAATAGGAAACGCAAAACTTTTCCATTTGCTTAATTTCGAATTTAGTTTTTGTTTTTTACATAATAAATATTTATACGCCATCGGGCTGTTTCAAACTCCCGTCTAAGCTTAAAGACTCATGATATACTGATAGATACGAGGATTAGTTAAATAGGGCCAAAGTTACGTATTTAGAAATGCCATTTCATGGCATAAGAAGTTACACAACTCTCGATACAGGGTGGCTAAAGTTCGGCATCCAGAGTGGTCAATTCCCAAATTAAATATCCTTTGGACTATATCATAATCCACTTCTTCTACTCGGGTAGTTATTGTAGTAGTGGTATTAGTTCCAGTTCCAACAAGTATTCGCACGACAGCTCGTCAAATTTTCGAAAATCTGCCCACCAATATGGATATTATACAGGGTCGTTAGCTTTTAATTTTTTAATATTTAGGAAGAAATGACAAACATCACCCAAGTAGTAATTTGTTATTTTAGAAAATTTTAATCTTATAATTAGATTACAAGCCAAAAACAGAACTTTTTGCAACTCTACATTTCTACGTTCTTAAGACAAAGAAAAATATTGATAACTTTTTCTTAAAGTAACGGCTACCTTTAAAAATGTAGTGTTTTGAAGAGGTTGGGTTGCCTTTGTTAAAAAAACAATTTCAATTTTGACAGTTCAAACGTAACGAAATAATTGAATACTTTTAACATGTTTGATCACAAAAAGTTTACAAATTGAACACAAATTCAATAAAAACGAACACGGTAATTAAAGATGACAACAAAGATTCCCTTAAAATTAAATTCAAACGTTCGAAATAGCGCTCAGTTTGCCAAAATCGAGTTCGTGAAATCCATGGCTGAGGCGAAGAGCATGCTGACATGCAGCTGAATGTCAGCATACTTAGCACAGTTGACTGATTATTTTAAGCAGCTTTGTTTGCTAAACGCACTCATTATTTCGTCCTTTATGGTCCGGGAGGCAATGAACATTTTTATTAAGCGATAAATTACAAAATAACTGCATTAACTTGGGGATGACTTAAAAGGGTATTTTTATTGCTGTGTTTCACTTATAACTCGAAAACTACGCACTTTATGAGAAAAGTTCTTGTATAGAAAAATAAACTACATCAAATTTGCTATAAATTATATCCTTGAGGTTTTCTTTCTCAGGTGAACGGTTTAGGTGCTAAAGCGCGTTAAAATGTGACAAAATTACCAAAAATAGCAAATAAATACAAAAAAACTGTTTTTTGTTTATCGCTTGTAAGTCAAAAACTGCGCACTTTTCAAAAAGAGGGTTTCTATATAAAAATAAAGTACATTGAATTTACTATAAATTATATGTTTTAGTTTTTTTTCAACGAACGGTTTAGGTGCTAAAGCGCGTTGCAATTGAATGTCTATAAGATGAGCAGCGTGTCGGGGAGGCAAAGAGGCGCAGATACAAAATTTTTAACATTCACGATACAGGCTGAAAGAATATAGCAAAGGAGTAATAAAACCGGCCGTCTGCCATTTCTAAAAGGGTTAGTTGTATAAATCGAGATAATCTCGGAATCAGAGATACTCCACGATCTATTTGAATGTACGTTGTACCAACCTAAATCAACAACTAATCCTGATTTAACTCGAAATACATTTGATACTAGAAAATTGGTGGGTTAACCGTGGACCAAGTGTTTATGAGCTAACCAAATCGAACACCATGCTAAGATCTCATCCTAAATTCAGATCGTAGAGTTACTCTGACTCCGAGATTATCTCGTTTGTGTAGGCATTAGCTTGAGAAAGATGGTTTTTTGCTCATTTTTCAGCTTTTAGCTTATACCTTCAAAACTATACACTTTTTGAGAAAAGTACTTTTATATAAAAGTAAAGCACATCAAATTTTCTACAAATTATATCTTATAGGCTTTTTTCTCCGGCTAACGGTTTAGCCTCTAGAGCGAGTTGAAGTTTGAAAAAAATTCCAAACTCGGCACAAAAATTGTTTTTTTATTTATCGCGTATAACTCGAAAACTATGCCCTTTAAAGAAAAGTGGACCTATAAAAAATATAATACATTAAATTTTCTACAAATTATATCTTGTAGGCTTTTTTCTCCGGCTAACGGTTTAGCCTCTAGAGCAAGTTGAAGTTTGAAAAAAATTCCAAACTCGCCCCAAAAAACTGATTTTTATTAATCGCGTATAACTCGAAAACTATGCCCTTTAAAGAAAATTGGACCTATAAAAAAATATAATACATTAAATTTTCTACAAATTATATCTTGTAGGCTTTTTTCTCCGGCTAACGGTTTAGCCTCTAGAGCGAGTTGAAGTTTGAAAAAAATTCCAAACTCGGCACAAAAAGTTGTTTTTTTATTTATCGCGTATAACTCGAAAACTATGCCCTTTAAAGAAAAGTGGACCTATAAAAAATATAATATATTAAATTTTCTACAAATTATATCTTGTAGGCTTTTTTCTCCGGCTAACGGTTTAGCCTCTAGAGCAAGTTGAAGTTTGAAAAAAATTCCAAACTCGCCCCAAAAAACTGATTTTTATTAATCGCGTATAACTCGAAAACTATGCCCTTTAAAGAAAAGTGGACCTATAAAAAAATATAATACATTAAATTTTCTACAAATTATATCTTGTAGGCTTTTTTCTCCGGCTAACAGTTTAGCCTCTAGAGCGAGTTGAAGTTTGAAAAAAATTCCAAACTCGGCACAAAAAGTTGTTTTTTTATTTATCGCATATAACTCGAAAACTATGCCCTTTAAAGAAAAGTGGACCTATAAAAAAATATAATACATTAAATTTTCTACAAATTATATCTTGTAGGCTTTTTTCTCCGGCTAATATAAAAAAGTAAACTACATCAAATTTTCTACAAATTATGCCTTTTAGATTTTTTTCGTGAAACTGACAGTTTGGGTGCTAGGTTGAAGTTTACAAGAGCGTAAGTTTTTTGGTCAAACTAAACCAAAGGGACACGAAAAATGTATATAGTACGGTGAAATTGAATTTTTTGTGTCGATTTGAAATGTATTGTGGCATACGGTTTTAAGTGCAGCCTTCGTGGTTACAGACGCCTTTAAAATGGAAGAAAATTTGGAACAGTAAAAATGTATGAATGTCTTAATGGCTGACGGCTTCTAATCAGTCCTTATAAAGATTCAGGTAAAATTGCTCTGCCGAACGACTAACAAAACTGTTGAGAAAAACCTATGATCTGTAAGCCTAATGGCTTACGCGAGCTTAAAAATGTATGGTTTAGTAGGGTCAGGGTATTTATGTCTGTTGTTGAGCCGATTATATGTATAAATAATGTTATGTCTAATAGCATTAACCTAAAAAGTAAAAGAATAACTTATTTTGAAATATAAAATCCCGAACTGATTTTAATAAAACTTTTTTATACTATATCGAATATAAATATTTGCATGCAAATTGTTATTGCTTTTGTTCTTCAAAATATTCTACAGTTTTATTCAAAAAAGTATACCCAATTTATTTGCACGTATCAAAGTATAAAAAGAATGCACAACAATTAGTTAAAAAACTTTATTAAAAGTAGAAATCAGTACCGAAAAAAGTGTATAAAATTATACGAGCGCCGTGGACTTGTTAATAAAGAAACTTTTCTACTTTTGGTAAATACCGTATCGAACTAAACGAAACAAAAGACCATTGAAGTCTTTCAAAGCTTACGAATTTTCTATAGTCGAAAAAACCCTAACTTACAGACTCGAGATGTTGAAACAAAAGCACCGAAATTTTTGTTAAGGAAAAAAGCAATTTGAAATATTGGATTTTTTAAAACTACTGCTACATTAAACTCAATTTTTCTTTTACTCTTTTTTATCTTACAAATCTTAGATTAAACACTTGTTACACAAAAGGAGCGTATTGAATTTGAAGAATATTTTGTTATATAATATTGGTGCTATTGTCCGCTCGTTGTTCGAAATGTTAGATAGAGAAGGAAATAAAACGTATATTTGAAAACACCTCAAAATAAGTAAAATAAAATAGATTTGTATTGAACATGAAAGAAGCAGTTTGTTATGGAGCATCTTTCAATGCTTTTCAAAGTTTTGTCGTAGAGTACAATTTTAGCATTCTTGGTGTATTTTTATACTCCTTATTGTATATAAATTTCATATTGTATAAAGTGTCCCAGTCGTCAGATTCATCTTTTGACGTTAAAGTTAGAAATCTTGCTACGTTTTGCCTAAGAGGCTAAAAAGCCAATTTTCTCACTATTTACACTAATTTGGACAAATTTAATGCTGACAGTTGTTTCGACCTCTGTGCCATCTTCAGGGCGACACTTTCAAAATAAAGCTATATTAAACAGTAACAAGGTTAATAAAATTAGTACATATTAAGGGCGAAGGTGATCTGAGTTCAATGATAACTTTTTCAAATTTTGCCCCCCCCCATTTCTTTTGGTTCTCTACTCTTTAATTGCTATTTTCTGATGATTCTTAGTTATACTAATTAGTTATGATTATTATTTTTGTTAAAATTAAATTGCACCCCTAATTCTTTTGGCCCTCTAAGCTTCAATTCATTACGGCAATTTTTAAATCAATCATAGTAGTTACTTGTAATTCATTAATTTCAATTATTATAAGCGTTCCTTGCTTCAGTAACCCCAATTGTCATCCGATCACGATGGGATTCATATCAATCGAATGCTCGTTTGACAGTGCATTTTTCTCGAGTTACTAACTGTGTTTATAAAATTCCATTATAGCTATTAACGTATTAATTGAAAGCGTGTCAGGCGAGTATTTCCACTGCCGCCCATTACGTGCTGCGCTGGGATTGGTGGATCTCAAGAGTGGCTCATGAGCCCAATTTTGGAGGGTCGTTAAGTTTGAGTCTCCCTGAAAGCGTAACGTATTGTTGCAGGTCTTAGCTGCTAAACAGGGATTCTCGGATTTAATTTTGGGTGCACGTCAGTGACAAATCTACTACACACAGGTTCTGTGTGGCGATTATTCCGTGGTGGTTCTAGGAGCCGCCGTGAAATAGAAATCGCCACGCTTCCGTGTGGCTACTGCCACGTAGTGGTTCTTAGGAGCCGTTATGAAGCATTTCTAGCCTCAAATCTCTGCTATCGTGTGATTACCCTTTCGTAATGGTTCTTATGAGTCGTCGTGGGACATCCATAGCCGCAATACCCCCATCCCTATACACTCTCTAGCCCATAACTCACCTCACGTAGATGCTGAATCCCTAATTAATTTGTAATTTTTAATTAGCGCTGGTAATAATTACCAAAGTCTTTTGAGTAAGGCCAAACTCATCCCCTTCTACGACTGAGTAACGTTGAAGAGCAAAATATGTATAAGCTATGGCTTTCGAACTTACACATTCATTTGTCCATAAGCTCGAAAATAGTTTTAGAACTAAACGATTTCAAATTAGTTTAGGGGTTTAGGCAATAAGAAGAGGGACCAGTGGACACAACGTATACTCTGAAAAGTATTTTAAGGGTAAACTTTTAGCATATTTATGAATAGAACTAAACCCAGTAGAAGACCCCAAAATCAAATTAATATGTTTCGACTTTAATTGCGAATGTTCTGAAAAACTAAAACCATTTTCACTTTTACGAGGTAACTATTATAGACTATAAAATTGCGGTAAACTTCAGAAGGGTGAGTTCACTAACTTTTACTTTCTTATTTGTCGAAAGTTATAAGGGATCGTATACTGAGGGAGTTAATACAATTATTTTTGCAAATTCTAAAACTCATATTCACATTTATTCAACCTGATGTGCACTACCTATATGTTAATAGAAATTTAGAATATACGTCAAATGCCTAACCAAACAAAACAAGCAATTGAATTCATTATGAGACTAGGTAGGTACCTCCTACTATATATAAATCATTTTTTAAGTCTTTAAAAATACAATCTTCGCGTGTTTTATGTGCTAAAATACGAACCTTTTTTTATAATGTATTTATGGGGTGTCAATAACAAACTCTGGTTTGAAACTTTTTTCTAAGATTTCTAAATATTTCAACTGTAATTCGCTCTTTCAGATTGTCAATATTATGAAAACTACTAGGTGCTACTCCAAAATAACAAATTAGTGTTCAAAAAGAGGCGCCACTCACTCTTTCCCATTTAAGACTTAGGGGTTTAAGACTTTTCCTGGGGTGGGGGGGATTTAGGGAGAACGCAAGTACTCGATTTTTTATACTAGTTTTCAAATTCCCACCCTGTATAGGACAGCGTGCCGAGATCATCTGAATGTGGCAATATCAAAGGTATTTTTTTTTGTGTACAGAGTCGCTAGGAGTACGTAATGTCGGCTCTCGACCACTGTCAACCTTCAGAAAAATTCCTAAATTTTTATAATTTGATTTTTTTCTTTGAAAATGGACTAAAAAGGCGCAAAATAAAAAAAATTGTATAAAGAACTCATTTTATAAGTCATTATAGCACTCCTCCATTAAAACACTCCTCGCTACGCGAGCCGCATTTTAAACTTGGGTCGTGCTATAATACGTGACCTAATTTATATTGTAACTCAACTTACTGTAGAAAGTCGGTACTAAAGTAAAAAATGTAGAAATTACTTATAAGTTAATTACAGTTTAAATAGGGAGAAACGGCGAGAATAAAGAGAATAGAGCAACTGTTGAAATAGAAATAAATGGTGTATTTAGTTAGCGGTTTCCAATTAGAGAAGGGGTCGCATTAGGATAGATTGTGAAACATCTTCATGATTGTTTAATCTACGAATATATGTAAACGAAACGTTATTGATTTAAATACAAATTACTCGAAAGGTTTCTCAAAACCACTGGTATAGTTTTGCGA
Organism: Malthinus flaveolus; assembly: GCA_950108345.1. Lineage (NCBI taxonomy): Eukaryota > Metazoa > Arthropoda > Insecta > Coleoptera > Cantharidae > Malthinus > Malthinus flaveolus. The sequence goes on from OX467285.1 coordinate 73,134,218, forward strand.
TAAAATTAGGTTCTTAATATTTAATTACTAGATAGAAGGACTCTCGAAGTTTAATTAATAAACTTTGAAGTAAATAATTTTGTTTGTTCTTGTATACAGGGCAACAACTCACAAGTTGTTAATTTATGAGCGAAAAGAGATCGTCGATCACGTGCCGAAAATGCGTGTTTTCATTTCAACTTTTCGACTCGTATAAGTGCAATATTAACCCTTAGTACCCCAATAGCTTAAAGTATCTTCAACAATTGCACAATCGTATCTACATGGCTAGAATAACCGACAGCCTTATGAAATTTGGGCTAACATTTACATTTCGAACCACCGATAGCGCAGATGAGAAGATCTAGGTATATGTTATCACGACTTTTCTAAAACCTGCAGTACTCGACGATTCTGACTCTCATTGAAATGTGAAATAAAATTGTATTAAGCGTTTTTCTCTAAAATAGTTAAAAGATCGAATTTGTACCAGTATTTAGTATTACACGGTAATATTCTATGTCTCAAATCTATAGGTTAACACACAGCAGTCAGTGTACGTGTCCTGATGGTGTATTGTGCAGAACTTCAATTAAATACGGCAAAATGGAAAAAATGTAAAGCGAGCGTGACAATTTCCAATAAAATAACAGAAACTTAATAATTAATTTAATTAACGATATTTGTCAAAGAGGCGTGAAAGTATAATAATACAGATTAGAACGTTAAATAAGAACTTCTCGCAATTAAATTCTTGCCAGAACAAAATAATAAACTTAAACTTATAATACAAAGCAGAAAGTTCGTGTTAACCTAAAGGGCTTACACAATGTCTCATTAAAAGTTATTATTGTTACAAAAAAGTAATGGTAGGAAATTTTTTATCTCTTTATATATATGTAGTATACTACTATAAGATGACATATACGCAGCTTCATACATGAAGAAAAGAAACATAAATAATATAATATAAGAATAGCGTAAAGCAACTAACGTTTGTTTTAAGTAAATTTAGTTTCAGTTTAGTGTTGACGTATTTGACCTTTTTAAGTTGAAACTTATTACCTGAAGAGCTGGATGATATAATAGACATTCGAAGAATTAGTTGGCTCCGACCTTAATTCGATTTAACGTCTTTGGGATCAACTCCAGAGGCGTATTCGGCACCATTCAGCCATGCTAGACACTTCAAGAGTTACGATTGGTCATTTGAGAATAATTTGAAAAACTCCTCAAATTTTCCTAAGAAACTTAAACTCATCGCCACGCAGGTTGAATGATATAGGCGTAAGCTCGTAGGCAATTCAGAGCAGAGGAGGACACGGTTCTTAAAGACAGCCTCACTTTTTAGAATTGTTCTGTTACTTTTCAGATTGAATTCATTTTGGGTTTAGTTAATTTTTCTTGGCTAAATTGTGTAATCTAACATCATCAAATAAATAAATTTTGAATTAGGTTTCTACATTCATAATTATCATCTCATGGTTGTCCTTTTTTATCAGCCAGTGAATTTTGTTTTAAATGACCCAAAAAACTTATTTTGTAAATAAATCGAAAGTAATCAGCATTCATTTAAGTACATAATAAACTTCTCCTTTGAATTAAATTAAATAAATGGGTTGATTTGTGATGCTTAATAATTCTCAGTTCATTAGCACTACTTAGATATCAAAACTTCAAAGTTATCTTGTAGTCAAATGATAAATAATTCCAAATTACCTAATATGTAAAAGTGTATACATGTGAGGTTTCCTCCGATCAAAGTTTGTAGTGTGAGAAATCATTTTCTTTAATTTAATAATTTCAATATGAAAGTAACTGCAAAGAGCTTTCTTCGTAATGGACAAAAGCTTCAATTAACAATTTTAGAAACGGCTTTCGGATGTAACAGATGTTATAATAAAAATACTAGTAATGAGAAAACATTAACGCAAAGACTGTGAGATACAATTTCTTACATTTGTACCAAAATATATAAATTTTTATTATTTTTATAGAAAAAGAAGAAATGACAAGTAGTTACTTTTATTCGCCATCTTTAAATTTTATTGCTAATTTGGTATTTTTTGGCGGCAAAATGTTTAGCTCGTTGGGGAGTATTTACGTTCCCATTTTTGTACCGATCGGTCGTTCCGTTTGGACGCCATTGGCGTGCATCGATTTAACCTTTAACGGCGCGTTTGGGAGCATTGACACATTTGAATTAAAATTTTTTGGCGGCAAAATGTATAGCTCGTTGGGGAATATTTACGTTTCAATTTTTAAAAGTAAAACTTTGAGCCATCGATTCACTAAAAATGCAATTGAAAATTATATAAAAATCGTGCACATTTTGTTTGGAAAACATCCGTCAATACGGATACAGAAAATAATTCATTTGAGAAGGGTAGTCACTTCGGTACCCATGAAGAGCACTTGGTACGACTCGACCACCCAAATTTTTTGTAATCCCTTGAAACATTCCAGTTTTACTGCCGGATCCTTTCTTTCTTCATACACGACGAAAAAAAGTGACTTAAAACCTCTCGCAAACGCCTTGAAATTGCCCATTTCAGGTGTGGATCGAAGAGGGCATTTTAACGTTAGAAATCAGTTCTGTAGGTGTATATAAATGGAGATGGTGATGAACTGATGAATATGTTGTATATTAGAACAACTCAACAACCATGCAAAAGTGCTACTTTTTAGGACGAATTCGACACCGAACACAAAAATTTAAAAACCGACTTTTAATAGTATATTAAAGAACGAATTTCATAAGTCACGTAATATAGCACGACTCCAAGTTTAAAATGCGACTGGCGTAGCCAGGAGCGTTTTAATGGAGGAGTGCTATAATCGCTATAATGACTTATGAAATGAGTTCTTTATACAATTTTTTCTATTTTGCGCCTTTTAAAGTCCATTTTCAAAGAAAAAAAATCAAAATATAAAAATTTAGGGATTTTTGTGATGGTTGGCTGGTTGGCAGTACTAATTGTAAAGTGACATTTCGTAATTTAAAATTCAAATAAATTGTTTTGTAGTTTGAATTGGTCGTTAATTAATTAATTTTAATTATTATGTTAAAAAATAGAACATGATAATTACAAAAATTGTCGTTTTCTCTTTCCTCGATTTGACAAAATACGTCAAATTAAATATTACTACCAACTTCGAACATCAAATTTTACCAAAATTATTACAGCACGCTAAATCTCATTACGACACGCAAATGGATGCTATAATAGCGATCTTACAGACGCAAAATATAAAAAATTATTTATCAATCAATTTATAAGCGCTTTAATGATTTATTAAGTCACATTTCTAGCTGGCATAGTTATTGAGACTAGTGTGGTCCATACTGTACATTAATAACACGGTTGAATTTTGTGATAAAATTTGATTAATAGTAGGTGAACAGTTTTAAACGAACAACTCATTTAGAAGTGTTAATGCAAGTATTTTGTACAACAATGATGTGCCATTAATAACTTTCTCGTTTGTTTAATAGAACCATTATAATTGACAATTGTTCGATCTGATACACACAATAAAGTAGCGTCCACAAATATCCATTGATAGGTGAGCATCAACTGTCAACACGTATACCAATAGTGAATAAATTGTGTGATTTTCAGAATGTACTTATATAAAAATTTAACGTGAAAATTTCAGTTGCCCCAAAAAAGTAAATTTCTCACTCCCCCCTTCAAAAAACCTTTTTGAGATAGGCACGATTTAAAATGGCACTTTTAATTTTGTTCTTTATGGATATTGTAAATTTGAAACGAGTTTGACAGCACAGACAGCATTACTTCCTCGACTATCTAATTCGTGTTCTTTTTTTTTATCAATGCCCTTCTTTTATTTTTTATAAGAAACAAATTTTATTTTTGATGGTACCAGCTTATCGGATGTTAAATTTCAGATTTCATTATTAATTTGGTTTTGTGTTTTATTACATTATTATTAGTACTTTTCATTATGTTCACGTGCATTTATTACCTAATTATTAGTATAACCATTGAAAACACTCGATTTAAATAAATAATCAATCGTAATATAACAAGACTAATGATCTCTTTCTAAAATAAATGTCCAAAGTGTAATCCATCACCATCACATTTAGCATCGTTTGAAATTTCTTCGCATCCTGCAAACTCCAACTATTCTTGGATGTAGAAATGTTCATCTACGACTGCGCTATTATTTTTGAGGCTTTGAAGTAGGCGAGTATTACCCGTACCTCGATCATTGAAGTTATTCAGCGGTATTATGCATCACACTCTGTAGGAATAGTGGTCAACCTGTGATAGCTTTTTTACAGACGCAAAATATGAAAACCATATTATTATTAATTCGGCATTAGTCGGTAGGCTACAAGTTACGTGGTTATTCGCGTGCGAGGGATTCCCTCATATGCACAATTTTAGACTATAAGATACTTTTTTATTTCAAAAAAACTGTCAGATGCTTCAAAACACGTTCTATTATTAGAAAATAGTTTAAAAAATTGTAATCAACTAAAAAAATGAATTAAAAAAAAAATTAAGTCTCATCTCTATTTTTTTATTATTATCTTTATTCAAAAAGTTAGTAAGTTCAAAAGCTGTTTTTTAAATTGTCGCACACAAAAAAATCAATTAAATTAATACGCGGTTAGTCGCTATATGAGCATTTCCCTCACATTATATTGCATCGATTTCAATAACGTAGGGTCACGCTAATTATAGTAATGTTGCATAAAGCAGTTATTCCAATCGGTGGTGGAAGTGTTATTAGGAGACTAACGAGACGACGAGGGCGAGTGATTATCGCGATAGCTACAAAATTTACACCGATGCCTGCAAAAAAAGGCAATAAAGTAGAAGCAGCAGTGGTTCAATACCAAGACAAAACTCGATACCAACTTCCATCAAACAGTAGTATCTTTACTGTTGAAATGTCAGCAATACATCAGGCACTAATACACCCAAAATAACACAAACCATCAAAAAGTCATAATAATAACAGACGCATTAAGCTCTCTACAATCAATTAACCATCTCTACAGTACCAACCAACTAAGTAACGCAATTAAGACTCTGGTACACGACTTAGAAACCCAACAAAAAACAATCGGCTTCTTATTTTCACCATCGCATGTAGGCATCGAAGGGAACGAAATGGCAGATAAAACAGCGGGGAAAGCCATTCACTCAATAGACGCGCAGAACCTTCAGGTTAAGACGCCAGATGATGCTAAAAGCGAAATTTGTGAAAAAATAAACATTATATGACAAGAGCAATGGAATCTAAGCAGATTAAAATTTAAAAAAAATAAAACAAGCATCAAGGACAAACTACCAACACCATTCACTAGAAACGAACAAATAAAAACAAATAGACTACGCTTAGGACATACCAGACTAACTCACAAGCACCTTTTCGCAAATGAAAAACCACCAATGTGTGACAGATGCCCGAGCAGATTAACAATTAAACACTTCCTGACCAATTGTGAAAAATACCAAATTCTAACCTTAGATGTACTGAAAACGATAAATGGATACAGTGCAGCGTCGAGCATCGGATTTAGGTCTGGATGAACTCGGTTCGAGACTCGCTAACACCACTAGATTTTTCTGTGTCAAATGCCTTGTCCCGGGTGGTTCGGAACCCACCTAAAGCCGTTGAAGCGGACATTAAATGCCACATTAAAAAAATAATGGCTACTTACTCCGTGCAAGAACGTGTCAAAATTATAGAATTTTATTGTTTCCCAATGATCTACAAAGCAAAGAAAATATCGAATACATTTAATGTTGCAACATCTCCCAGTGCAAACTTGATTAGGAGCTTAATCCACTGAATTGAGGAACGTGGTACAGTATGTGATCACAAGTACGACCAAATGTTCATCGATGTGTTCGCAATGAAGAAGCTGTGGTTACTTTACGACATTACGTCTACGATGATCCATCTGTATCTACTCGTCGACGTGCTAGTCAATTGGGCATCTTGAAAACATCGCTAAGACAAATATTGAAACTTGATTTGAAGGTATTTCCATACAAAATTCAATTAGCCAAACAATTATTACCGCAGGATTCAGAACAGCGCCTTAGATATGCCAATAGATTCGTACAGCTAGCCACAGAAAATGCAAATTTTTTAAACAACTTAAGTATGAGTGATGAAGTTCATTTTCATTTAAATGGATATGTAATTAGCGAAAGATCAAATTTGGAGTACAGAGAATCCAAAACGTTGCATTAGCGTCAATTACACCGTTATTAGATGCACGTTTGGTGAGGAATGATGGCCAATAGAGTAATCGGTTCATATTTTTTTGAATCTGATGATGGACATTTACAAACCGTTTCAGGGGTAGTATACCAAACATGATAGAAAATTTTTTACGTCCGGCAGTAGTGAAAAACCCTGACATGTGGTTCCAACAGGCTGGAACCCTGGAACCACGGCGCATACCGCGAGAGCGACAATGTGCCTTCTTCGAGAACTTTTTGGTGACAGAATTATTTCGAGAGATCCGGATTTCGCTTGGCCCCCCCGTTCCCCAGATTTAACATCACCTGATGCTTTTTTGTGAGGCTACTTAAAAGGACGGGTTTACTCGATAAACCACAAACCCTAAGCTGGCTTAAGCAAAATATTCCTGGAGAAATAGCAAATTTGGAGAATGAAACGTTGAGTGTCGTAAATAAAAATGCATTAGAAAGAGCCATTATGTGTTAACGGGCAATTGGAGGTCCTTTAAATGACATTATTTTCCACACTTAGATAAAAAAAACTTAACAAACTAACGATACTGTCCTATAATAAATATGTTTAAAAATATTAAAATTACAAAAGCTAGATGTATTTTAAATCAGTCAGTCCAAGTTGGCCCACCTTGTACTATAGCGACTAACTCGAGGCCAAACCATCAAAAGTACGAGACAAAACGAGACTAATAAAAAAGTCTCGTCTCGTCTCAAAATTATAAATTGTTCTTTAAATTACAAGAACATAATTTATTGGTTTCTCATTGAACTCATCATCAATGGATCATTGCCAGAGTCTTCAAGTTCTGTCCGTAGTTTTCAGTTTCAAATATACCGAAACATTAATTTCTTAATCTGTTAATCTCGAAATATTCGAAAGTCATTGCTAATAAAATACTCGTTTGAAAACATCCGAATTACCAATCATCAATATTTTAAAATTAAATAGTAGGCAGGTACTTGCGAACCTGGAAATAGGTGTTGAGTTTTTTGATATGATTTGAGAGCCTATTCCATTGTGTATACTTCTAATGTTAGTTTTTTCGTGTAATTTTGTTTGCTTTGGTTTGCTTGTATTTTTTTGCCAATCCTCTAGTAGGTATTGATCTTCGTCCTACACTCTACAGTATAAATGTATTTATTTTCCATAACGTGCTCGTCTATTAACTTAAAAAAACGTAACGAGAATTTGTAGAAAAACGCATCAAAATATTTAACTTTATTGAAAACCAATTTTCAAGTAAAAGTTTATATTATATTTCAATATTAAATAAAATATTCCAATTGCACACTGGAAATGTAATTTTTGTAATATAATTTATATTCCATTTCCTATTAGTAGTTTTTTTTCTTCCGACTTCTTTGGAAATGGAGAAAAACATTGCGAATAAAATTGTTTCTGCAGAATAGGTTCGGCCTTAAATCTACTCGCGTTGATGAAATTGAACTAAATTTACAATAGAATAGTGAATGGCGGCAGATGCAATCCTAAATAAATGGTTAAAACGCCCAATGAATTAAAGTAAAGAAAATTGCTAAAAGATAATTTAAGTTGATTACCGCAAGATTAAGACGTTTTTATAAACTGTCGCGATTATTGAAGACGAAGCTAGCTGAAAATTTAAATCGTTTTCAACTTCTATTTAAAATTTAAAATTTCTAGCTCACTCCTAAAAGCTTCTAGAAGTGAAGTTGCCGTTTTTGTTATTACTATAAATTGCAATAATGTAAGGTCGTTTATGTTATAATAACATGTTGTAACATTTTTATTAGATATTTAGTTTTTATGGTGTACGCAAGTTCAAGTTAAATTTCGGTTTTCAACTCTATTTATATTATGGACGTGGATATGCTCTTTTACGATTATTTTTTATACATTTAGGTACTATCTTAGATATTAAAGATTCGATATCAAAGAATGTTTTTTTTTGTATCTATTTTTCTTAAGGTCTTTTTACTATACACTCACATGAATTATTCATATACATTTTAAGGTACATTATGTAGATTATAAAAAGTTTTTCGTCCTGAAAACATAAAGTTTGAACTTTCAAAATTTTTTTAGATTACAATATTTTTAACTTTTCGGGCTTTACGAGTCGCGTGCTTAATATTTTGTAGTACTGGAATTGTAACTTAGTCCAAGTGGTGTAAATTTATTGAACAAAACTATTTAGAAACAAAACTGTAATACCCAATTAATACAGCAGTTGTTACCAGATTCATGTTCGTGTGCTCAACTTGGTGTCAGTAGTCAGTAGTATTTTGAATGTCAATGTAGACTTGTAAAATATTTTTTAGTTATTTAATACCATAATTCAAGCACATTCTGTTTCAGAGTATACGGAAATAAATACCAAGATAATAATAAATAATAAAGAATAATAATTATGCACATTGAAAGGTATCACAGTTAGTATATAGGCTGAGCGTTTTCTCTTACATTCGTGTGAAAGAAAGCGAATACGTGATACCTGCGACTACCTTAAGTAGTACCTAACCTTTTAAACAGCCGCCTATGAGTTTTGAGCAATCAAAATTTTGTTTAGTCGATTTTGTAAATTTTGACACTTTAACGCGCGCTAGCGCATTAATCGTTTGCCCGAGGAAAAAATTTAACATGTATCATTTGTAGGAAATTTAATGTACTTTATTTTTGTAACCCAACACTTTTCTCCAAAAGTGCGCAGTTTTTGAGTTATGAGCGATAAAAATTTTGTTTAGCCGACTTTGTAAATTTTGACACTTTAACGCGCGCTAGCGCATTAATCGTTTGCCCGAGGAAAAAATTTAACATGTATCATTTGTAGGAAATTTAATGTACTTTATTTTTGTAACCCAACACTTTTCTCCAAAAGTGCGCAGTTTTTGAGTTATGAGCGATAAAAATTTTGTTTAGTCGACTTTGTAAATTTTGACACTTTAACGCGCGCTAATGCATAAATCGTTCGCCCGAGGAAAAAACTTAACATGTATCATTTGTAGAAAATTTAATGTGCTTTATTTTTGTAACCCAACACTTTTCTCCAAAAGTGCGCAATTTTCGAGTTATGAGCGATAAAAATTTTGTTTAGCCGACTATGTAAGTTTTGACACTTTAACGCGCGCTAGCGCGTTAATCGTTCGCCCGAGGTAAAAATTTAACAAGTGTCATTTGTAGGAAATTTAATGTACTTTATTTTTGTAACCTAACACTTTTCTCCACAAGTGCGCAGTTTTCGAGTTATGATCGATAAAAATTTTGTTTCGCCGACTTTGTAAATTTTGACACTATAACGCGCGCTAACCCATAAATCGTTCATCCGAGGAAAAAACTTAACATGTATCATTTGTAGAAAATTTAATGTGCTTTATTTTTTTTTATAGAAAAATGTTTATCATAAAGCGCGTAGTTTTCGAGTTATAAGTGAAAAATCGACATACTACGAGTCAAAATCCACCGTTCTCGAGCCTCCTCCAATAATAGTCGCGACTACTCCAGCATACCCCCGCTCTCTCGCAAACCCCTCATGCATAATATGCTGGCTTTGTAAATAATTTTAATGTATTTAATATTGTATGTAATTGAATTATACCTTTTCATTTAAAATTTTCAAGTTGAAATTTAAGAATAAATTTTGTTATTTTGTGGTAAAATCCACGGCTGAGCGATGCTTAAGAGCAATTTTTAGATAAGCTACCGATACCGATAAGCTGAGCGATGCTTAAGAGCAATTTTTAGATAAGCTACCGATTTTTGGTCTTACAATCTAGCGGTTAGTCCCGATTGTCTAAAACTTTTAACAGCCTGGTAACCAGCTGGTTAGCGACGTCAAAGTAGTTAAAGACGGCAATTGAGTGTGTTGATTGGATAGTAAGTTGTTGAAATAATAACTGGTTAAATCAACTGTTAAAATTGTTCAACTAGAGGTTTAGTGGTTAAAGTATCCCACTCATTTGAATTACGTATAAGATAGGAGGAGTAAATAAATAAATATTTCTGATAATACTCCCAATTTAGTAATTCGTTATGTTAACTTAACTAAGCAAGAGAATTCTTATTTTTGTCGAAAAAAGTAAATAACGTCTAATATCTACGGTAAATTTAAAACTCAAACGCAAGTATAAGAATAGATGCCGAAGACAAAGTTATTTAAATTAATAATTTAATGAAAACAGTTTCGAAACTTTCACGACTTTAAATCTTACGCTTTAAAATATTTAGAACTTAACTTTAGATGAAAGGCAAATAGGTAGATAATCAGCCTTTAACTTTACGATCTTAGTTTTAAATAGGATTAGCATAATGAGTCTTGACTTATGGACTAGTTTTAAAAATTTTCTTACCTGCTTTAACGTGGACGTCTTTGCTAAGTACACTCCCAAGTGTGCTTCTTAATCTACATCTATACAAGGCCGCATGAATATCGTGACGATACAGTTCGTTGGGAAAAGGCGGAAAAACCAATGTTCCGTTAGGATACAACAGTCTTAATTCTGGAATCTGAAAAAGTATAAAAATGTGTTAGTAATCTTATTCGTATCGTCCTGAAATATCGTATCCAGTTTTCCAAGCCCTACATTTAATACCAACAAAACCGAGTCTTCTCACTAGAAATATTTCCAGGCCAGGCTTTTCATCACTATGCGAGAGAAAAGTGCCTATTTCTAAAATTTATCCAGCCCGATAGTATAAAATTTATTGGAAATTTCGTTTAAAATTAAATGAACGAGATTTGCCCGAAGTAGTTCGATCATATTTCGAACTCAATGCTGTTTTGATTATTCGCCTCGTTCACATAAAAAACACGAATTCCTTCAGAAATTGCATGTCGCAGCAACTGAGCAATAATATTTTTTTGTTTATCGACTAATACATTTTTTATTTAGTTTATTTTACGATACAATTCAATTGCCGGGACTTTCTGCTGCTATTCACATCAAAATTGCTTCTTGCAAGTAATTTCTTCAGATAATAAAGTACAACAATGCTCAAAAATCATTATTTCGATTCAGTTAACTGCGACGCAGTTATACTAGAAATAGAGGGGTGCACTTTGATAGCATGTATTGGTACAACTAAGCCCTCTCAATTGAAATTCCTTTTACGCGATTGCATTACGAGATTCAAACAGTTATTTTACGTTATAAAAAAGTTTTTATTGTCGCTGCAGCCAACGTGGTTGATATTATGTGTCTTTATGCAAATTCAAGTAGTTTGCTTCTTGTTGAAAAAATGGAAATTTTTTAATGAAACAAAACAAAATCTCCAAGAGAATTCTGCTAGAAAAAATAGTACACAACATCACGGATGTTGAGTCGAGTGGCACGCACTTAATCTAAATCCATAAAACAATTCGTAGGTCTGAACAGTAATCCTCGGTGTCGTTTGTATAAGGAGTGCGACTGAAAATGAACTAGAAAATTTACCCTACATAAAGGACGACACTTGAGTAGATTAGCATTATTTTTTTTCGTGAAAATTGTAATAAATAATAACTATAAAAACCAATCAATTTCACCTCTATATTTAATGTTTATTTTTTTCCTTCTTATTCGAGTATGTATATTATTATTATTATCAGAAGCTTTTCTATTAAATAAACATGGGATTGATTCGGTTTCTCTACAACATACAATACATTTTAAATTTATAGCCGAATAACACCCAAGGCGCTTAGTAAAACAGTTCGTAAACCAGTGATACATTATGGAAGTCGGATTTTCTCAAAAATGACACACTTGGGCCTGCACAGGTGCTCTTGCGACAAAACTGATTTATTTATAATAAATTTATAGCGCTTAGAAAAATTGTGTGTTAATAAAAAATTCAATAATTTTTAAATAAAATTATGTAACTAGGTATGTAACTAAAACTGTTTTCTTTCTTGCAACTTTTTCGAGTAAAATATTTCCACTTGTCAATTTTCAATTTGCGTTAGTTATTTACGTTTATTGGTTTTGTGGGGTTATAGATCTCTTGTGAATTTTTATTGGAGTCTTTTATGCCGGTTATTTTAAATTATGCCGTGTTATATTTGTAAGAAGCTTAAATAAAGGGACACAATTAGTTAATCGACTCCCTGCTTAGTTTAATCTTAGATCATCAAATTGCTGGAACTTCCAACAAACAGGGAGCTCCAAAACAACTCAGTCTATACCGTGGGGAGAAATTAAAAATACGGTTTATTGAGTTGAAATTGATTCATTAATTTACTCTTCAGAATTATAAATTTTGAACCACCATGTATTATCTAAGTAAATGAAAACTGTGTTAATAAAAATATGGGAAGTAGGTATACTGAATCTAGACATTGACAAACGGTAAGGTACTTCGTGCCGAACGAATAGTTGATCCCAATTTACATGGGACCCCTAAATGCTAATTTCCATAATACCCTATGAAGGCATATCGTGCCACTGCAGTCAATCTAATTTACCGGCTAGCAAATTTTGTAAATAAAAATTCAACAAACTTCGCCTTTTTAGTTAGACTATTGAGGAGGATTCGTTTATCCATTTATTTTATTAAAATTTATTTACTGTTTGTAGTACCAAGACAATAATCAACTCCATCGTGTTAGAACTAGCAGCTCATGAGTATTGAATGCACGTCTAAGCAATGAATCGGTATTTTGATATTCTCATCATACACAATATTTGAAAATCGAAACAGATATTTCCGACTTAGTCAGCAATCAAAATTTACCACTTTTTTCAATTGAACTGAAGCTTTGTGGCTTTTGAGATGAGCAAGCTTTGCTGAGCATCCAAACAACGTTACTCTTTGAATTGTAAAGCTAAAATGTGAGAAGGTTCTTCCTTAGCCTAACTGGCCTAACACTCGAGTGAATTTTATATTAAAATGTGCAACATACACAAATAAAAATATTTACCTCTTCGCGCTAAATTGAAAAGAAAAACAATCAAAAATAAGAACATCAATTTTCTTTCAGGAAAAGCTATTATACAATCACTTTTCGTAAAAGGAAAGATATTAAATTGACATTATTTTCAATGTCTAATAATAGGACTCGAGTTCAATGAGAAATTTTAGTGTCTTTATTTACGAGCATTTATAACGATCTCATTATTTTATATCTTCCAGAAAATTGAATTTTGAATGAAAAATCTAGTTTTATTTATTTTTAGACGAACATCAAAACCACGTTTAGAATTTAAAGCATTTTATGTCACAACAAAAAGTAGGTATCTATTAAAAAATATACATCACCAAAGCGTGTCTTTGAAAGGAAAATATTGGTTAATATAGAGATAGAAAATGGCGCCTCTTTAGTAGTAAATGATAGTCACAATATTTCTAAAGTTTACTTCACGTTAAAATTCTTAGTTTCTGTTTTGGATAAGTTTTTTGTTATTTTCTCTACATTCTTCACATGTAACCTCCTCTGGGTGAAGATAATATGTTTTTCCCGTTAGCTTTACGTACCTATTTTGGTACAATGCTTGGTAAATACCTATACGTTTAATAAAGCTCTTGTGAATCACCATGGTAACCCCAAAATCAACTTTGAGAGAATGAGAGGTCTTCATTACTAACTGCTAACCCGCCAGCTATCTCGTTTTACTTAATCCCTAAATGGCTGTGGAAACATAGTTCACACACATTGTTCTGCACCACTTGGTCGTGATTTCGGCATTCCAGAACAAATTTAGAAACTTTCATGCACTTAAGCCTACTTTAGACCTAGACCAGTGTCAGTGCTAGATTGAGAATCTAACACTAGATTGAGATTGAAAATATCTCCATTTGGGAGCCCCGTGAATATGAACAGAATGCAAAACTTCAGAGAGCTGAGCTAGTCCAGTCCATGAAATAGAATTTTGAACCAGGCTGGAGGCAAGCCATTGTTCCATTCTTCTACATGCGGTCAAACTATATAGAAGTAACAGTGGCAGAATATCGGCAGTTTGAATTATAAATTTGAAGGCGGCTCTTTGTTTTTCCAAATAACTCGCAGCCTATAGATCGTACGTTGATGAAGGCTATAATGAAAGTTATAGAAAACATTATTAGCTACAAGATTGATTATATACATTTTTTCCATAAGTTTAACTCTTTTTGAGATATAGACGCTGGCTGTGCAAAAATGTGAAGTGACGCGTAAGTTTCATGAAAGGAATGTTATCCACTCATGGATAAATAATCCGGCACTGCATGAGGTTCCTGAAAACAAACGGTACCAATTTTCCGAACTCGTGGATTTTTTCCCCCAGTTTGTCTTATTTGACTGGGCTAAAAAGAATATACAGGGTGAATTAAATATAATTAAATTGAAATATAATTCGCCCTGTATATCCCATTAGATTTTCCATTAAATTAATTTATTAATTTTGACATTTTGTTACATTAAATAAGTACCGACTTAGTTTAATGTGAGTAGGCATTTGAGTAGATACATGTAAATTTAAAGCCAGAAGAGGGAAGAGGTTTGAATTTGAAACTGCTGTCTGATGCAAAGAAATGTTATCCGTCTTAAAACTGGACAATAAAATAGAGATAAAAATTTATATTTTCCTGTCGTTACGTTTTGACTTTATACTTACATAGTCCGGTCAATTTAGACATTCGAAGGTGCATAAAGTCCCAACAAGCTGAAAATCAGTAAAATTGTTCAAAACATAATTATAAATAAAATTTAAAAGTTCCCCGTCATTCCCGTGTGTGGAAAAAATTTTATTTGAGGTTAAAGGTAAAAAAATGAGTTTTTTGCGATTTTCAGCACAACGGTAAGTTTTATCAAAAAAGTACTTCAGACAAAAATTGTAGATCATAAAATGATCTATAAGAAATGTATCAAAACTTTTTTTCCTACGAGCCACCGTTTCTGAGATATAACGAGATATACAAAAAGTTGTATATATATATAACAACTCTAGAGATGTATACAGGGTGTTGCATGACGTTCTGTACAAACTTAAGAGGCGTTTTTGTGAGGTCAAAATAAGTCGATTTAACCAACTTACTCTATATATCAAAATGGTTCCTAAGCCCGTGGGGGTGCTTCAAAGTTGAAAAAATTTTTTTCTTTTTCCTTAATAACTCAAAAATGCTTAGTTTGATTTGGATCAAATTTGGTATGTGGGGTCATGTTAAAAGCTTAGTGTACGAAGTACAAATAAATACTCGAGCTCAACTGCAGCAGCGTATTATTGAAGCATGTCAGCAAATAAGGGATAACGGGCTGTTGGTATATAGGGCAAGTTGGTCAAATCGACTTATTTTGACCTCAGAAAGATGCCCCTTAAGTTTGTACAGTACGTCATGCAACACCCTGTATACGTGGCGTACTTATGCATATTATGACGATACAACTTTTACAACTTTTTGAATCGTTATATCTCAGAAACGGTGGCTCGTAGGAAAAAAAGTATTGATACAATTCTTATAGATAATTTTATGATCTACAATTTTTGTCTGAAGTACTTTTTTGATAAAACTTACCGTTTTGCTGAAAATCGCGAAAAACTCATTTTTTTACCTTTAACCTCAAATAAAATTTTTTACACACACGGGAATGATGGGGAACTTTTAAATTTGATTTATAATTATGTTTTGAACAACTTTACTGATTTTCAGCTTGTTGGGACTTTATGCACCACTTCTCTCATTTTTTAGTCTAGATTGACCGGACTATACAACTTTATAGATACTACATAGAATTTTAAAATTTCTTAATGCCAGGTCTGTTCTTAAGCCGAGTCCATACAAAGTCTATAGGTAATATTATAATTAGATAAAGCAATAGAAGGTCTTTGTGACAAGGAAATAAGAAGACTCGACACGATATTAAAAATGTGTGGTTGCCATGCGGAAAAACAACGTAAATTAGAAGATCTCTTTTAGATAATATAGAATAAATCATTGTTTTCAATTTTATAAACCTCATAAACAAACACACGCGGCACAACCGAAAGAAAACTCTGCAACTACTAAAAGAAGCATTAAATTCAAAAGATCCCATCGTTAAAACGCTTTAAAAGTTGAAATGTTCGGCGGCGAAAGATTTATATTTATACGTATTTTAAAACAAAAAAAAAGCACCTAAAACGTACTTTACATAAGGCAACGTAAAAGAACGTGTTAATAAATGAAACACGCTGTATATTATAATAGTTTTTAATAGTCTTATCTAAGCACCTACTCATTAGTTTGAAATAAAATCTGTGATTAATTCTAATGATCGGTCATTAGGGCGAGTTATTTAAAGCTATTGATTTACAATTTCTGAGGAGTTTTATGAAAAAAAAAATAAACGTTTATGATTTGTCATATCTTTAACTTAATATATTAAAATACTTAACTTAATAATAAAATATTTGAAATATGTTCTTTAACTTTCTATGAGAGTCTCTCTGTTTTGTTGGATAATTTTCAAGCTCACACTAGGCCACCCTGTATTTACTGTGATAATCTATAGAAGCAACCCAGAACTTCAGGCGAGTTCTGAACCACCCGGATCAAGGCATTTGACACAGAAAAATCTAGAAGTGTCAGCCGGATTCGAACCAAGTACTACACCAGACATTCTTAGTCGCTAGACCACCCTAGCCATCGGAAAAAAAATTTATTAGCTTAATTACCTACGACGTTTGGCCCAATACGATAACAATTTTTACACGTTTGGTGTGCGAAATGTGCTCCGTTAATAAATTAAATTATTTTAATTAAAATTTAGTATGTTTTGAAGCTAGGTGCGGTTAAATTCGTGTAACTTTGAAGCTCCGTTTTGTGCCTTTTGGGGTGTTGAAATTGGCGAAAGGGAATTTCGAGTTAACAACTAGATTAAGGTTACTTTTTCACTTACTGTTGTAATTAGGATGTCAGATTATCTTCATAGTTAACCGTGCATTTATTGATGATTATCATATCATAATATTATACACCACTTACCACTACAACATGTAGTGTACATTTTTTCGATCTGCGCTTCGAGTTAAATTACGTTTTTACTTTTTAAACACAAAAAATGTAAAAATTATATTTTACAGGGTGGCCTTTATCCACAGTGAGTTGGTAAGTATAACTTTGTTACTATGTAAAGTCGATTTAACAAAGTTATGTAGAAACTTGAAACGTTCCACCGAGAAATTGAAACCGACTTCCCCTTGATTTGCGACTAAACTTCAAAGTTTAAACTCGCATGTTTGTCCCAACCGCCCAGAGAAGAATAATTTTTGTATTTTAAATTTTTCGGCGAAATAAGTTAGTGTCCATATAAAAAGTTTTGTTTGACTTACAAACGAGGGTGGTATTGAGATATTTAAGCTTTGTAGCTATACGGAGTGCTCGCATATTACGAAAATTCGAATATTATGTTCAAAAGCCATGTATTAGTTTTTCGTGTTTTAGGAGACTGTACAAAATAATAATTTAAAACTGTTCGATTAAGTTATAAAAATTGCAATTCCTTAGTAATTTAAACTTCATTCTATCTTATACAGGGTGTTCGGATATTCTTTGGCCAACGGTCTACACATGATTCTACAGGTCAAAATAGCACTAAAAGCTTCTATAACAAAAAGTCGAAATCTTAATAATAAGAAAGTTGTGGGGCCTTAAAGTTGAGTTTTTAAATTTTCATTTTGGTTATAATTACTTTAAATGTTACCGAAATTTTTTGATATTGGGCACATTCAGTAAGAATTATAAAGCCTCGAATAAGAAGTAGAAAAGTTTAAGAAATCTCTGCAATAAAGGGCACTTAACCAGAAGTCTAAATTTAATTTTAGCCCTAACTTTTTTGTCTGTTCTATTTTCAATTATTTTTCATACGAAATTTGAAAGATTAGACACAATTATAAAAATAAGGTACTCTTCTTTTAAGTTGATATAATTAACCGTTTCATCAGAAATCGCTTTCAAAAAGATTAAGTTTGGCCATTTTTTACGAAATTTTAAATAATCAGGTTGCCACGATCAACTAAAAACGAATAAACCAAAAGAATTTGGATTTTAGTTGATCATGGCAATTTGATTATTTGAAATTTAGTAAAAAATGGCCAAACTTAAACTTTTTGAAAGTGATTTCTGATGAAACGGTTAATTTTATCAACTTAAATGAAGAGTACCTTATTTTTATAATTTTGTCTAATCTTTCAAATTTCGTATGAAAAATAATTGAAAATAGAACAGACAAAAAAGTTAGGGCTAAAATTAAATTTAGACTTCCGGTTAAGTGTCCTTTATTGCAGAGATCTTAAACGTTTCTACTTCTTATTCGAGGCTTTATAATTCTTAGTAAATGTGCCCAATATCAAAAAATTTTGGTAACATTTAAAGTAAATATGACCAAAATTAAAAGTTTAAAACTCAACTTTGAGGCCCCACAACTTTCTTATTATTGAGATTTCGACTTTTTGTTATAGGAGCTTTTAGTGCTATTTTGACCTGTAGAATCATGTGTAGACCGTTGGCCAAAGAATATCCGAACACCCTGTATAAACAAACGAGATCACCGCAGAAAAAACAGAAAAACTCACCCTGTAGTCGGGAACTTTAGTTAAAAATGGAAAGTTCAAAACAAACAGAACAATTCAAACAATTAACAAGAAGCAAAGAAGAGATATCTACTAAGATAGCTAAACCGAGACAAAGTTTTATGTTTAGGGATTCGACATTTTAGTTACCGTTAGGAAGTCGCAGCTATCTGGATTAATTAAGAAAATATTTGCAAAACGTCGTTAATTTAACAGATTTTTAACTTAGCATTTTGAGGCCCTATCGAATATTGTAAAAAAAGCTTATAGTACCTATAGAGGGTAATAAGTATGTGTACACGTGCACAAACTTAATTTTTATTTTTAAATAAATAATTAAATAAAAATTATTATTTGATTGATTTTAAGACTAAAAGTTCATATAAACATGAGTCCGCAACGGCTCGGTTTTCTAGATATGGGTGATAAAATCTGATACAAGATAGGTCTTATCAAAATAAATTAAAAAAATTGTAAAAATGTGTCAAGACGAGTTTATACACGATGCTTTTACAAAAAATGTCGTGTTTAAATTTCAAAACTAAATAATAACCAAAATACGAAATTTTGCGACATTTATCTCCTTAATTTTCTAAAAATTCAAGGAGATAGAAATAAATTCTGTACTACTACTATTTGGAGCTAAATTAATAAAAATCTTTCCACGGCCATTTTTGAAAATATGTGCTTACCAACGAAGCAAAAATAACCAGGTATGTACTAATAAGAGATTCTAAAATTACCTTTAAGAAAACAAATTTTCTGGACTTATCGGTCATCGCGGTATTTTCTAAAACACATAGTTGAAAGTTTATAGGGTGTTTTAAACCTTCCAAATACGACGAATTTCACAACACTCCACTCGCGTCATTACCGTACACCGAATTAAATTACAAAGAATCGAACTAAAATGCGTCGAGATATACAAGTTGAAACAACTATTGATAAGTGACGCGCTTATCGCGTCAACTATTATCAACACCTGATGCGCCATATGTGTATTCAAAGTTGTCGTTTAGAAAAGTTTTTATTCCACAAAAATATGAAAGCTGGTTATTTTTAAGAAGTGTATTCTCATTTAAATTAACGGACGTAAAATGTGCACAGAGGGTGCAATTCCCTTATATTAAGAGAAATAAAAATTAGCTGGCAAAAAATTGAGGTAGGTATTCAATATTCAATGCCAATAAAATCATAGTAAATGCTCAATTCGGCGGACGCCACCGAATTTTAGAAGTTCGATGATATATTTTTTATAATAATAAGAAATTATACACATACCAGACCTCTATAATACCACGATGTTTGTCAAACAGGCGGTATCATATTATAAAAAAATTTTTATTCTCGAATTTAGGGGAAAATCGATTGGAGCAATGTTCGATTAGGACATGCCAAATGACAACTGAAGAGTACAATCCACTAAATTCGAAAACAAATTTTTCTTGTGATGATAATGTCCAGGTTTTGGCAGAATTTTGGTTGTACAAAATTGTAAAATTAAGTGATAGTCGAACGACCAACTTCCTCATTACTCATGACCCATGACATCATCTTTTTTATTGAATATGAATTCTAATCAATTTATATCGAACCGAACGTTTGTATGTATCTTGAATTCGATTTTGACAGCCTGTAACTAGAAAACGGGGTCGTTGCGGACTCGTGTTTATACAAACTTTCTGTCTTAAAATCAATCAAATATTAATTCCTTAAAGTTTGGTTACATACTTAATTAACACTCTGTGTAGAGTGTAACAAATTCGATCCCCAACATGGGAATTGCGTTAATGATGATTACATAATATAGAAACGAGTTTTTCAGATTAATTAAGCTCTCGTGTATAGTGAAGACAAGGTGACCACATTATCATGTTAAAGTTTCTGTTTTCACTTTATCATACCATATCTTGTAACTTCTTCTATTACCAAAAGTTTAATAATTAATGAAAAATAATGATTTATTTCTTCAATTAGCGGGAAATAAATTCAAAGTTTTTAGATTAAAGTAATTGCCAATTATAGCTATCACTTCAATTTTATATTAAACTGAGTAGAGTGAGTAGACAAAGTAGAAGGAATAAATTCAATATCTCTGAAATTTTAGACGAAATTAGTTTGTGTCAACATCATTGAATTTGTTTTAACGTTTTAGTGATATAGGAAATCTTTATCGTACCTCACAGTTGTGAATCAGAAGCTTCTAAAGTTCCACAACGCACTCACTAATATTACAATTTTGAACAAACTTTTTTAAATTTCTTCATAATAGATGAAGACGAAATCCAACGCGCATTTTGGTTTCAGAATTCTTTAATTACATCTTTATTCCACCTCATCCAGTGCCGGTTATATCCATGAGTAGATAAGTTTGGTGGTTAATTCCTTTCTTGAAACTTACGCTTCTTACTCCGCAGTTTGTACAGCGTCAAATTTACTGTAACTCTTTCTCCGCGCTTTATCTCGAAAAGAGCTAAATTTATGGAAAAAATTTATAAAACGAATCTTGTAGCAAATAATATTTTCTATAACTTTTGTAATAACCTTCATCAACGTACGACCTATAGGAGGCGAGTTATTTGTAAAAAACTAGAAAAAGTCGTTTTTACACAATCACCCCCCCCCCCGCTCGCTTTCACTCTCCGGGGTTTTTAGTAGTTTGTACTGCAGGTTCTAACAAACAACAAAACCCATCACGTGACCAAAGCTACTACTACTTCTTAGTACAACACAATTCAGACAAACATGAATAAATAATTTACGTTTTAACCCGACAGCTGCGACTACGTAATAATTGGTGAATAACTTCACGACTCGATCTACATTCATTTCTATTCACTGCAGCTGCAGTACAGATCTATTTTGCAACTTGAATGGAAATCACGTTGTTGGTTCTTCGTTTCCTGGTATCACTCTACTAAAAGTATAGTCCATTCAAATTCAAGGTGCAGTAAAAGTCAACACGTACATGCAGATATCTTGGTAAATTAAGGAATGTAAATTTTTTTTTAGATTTTGAGTAGGGGTTCGGTGGAGTTGGAATAATATCTGCAGTCAATTGCAGTCGTTACGCGATGATCACAGTTGACATTTACTGCACTTGAATGGAGTATAGACAAGTAATTTTCGTTTCATGATAGTGCTACCTCCACATCCGTAATATATTGAATTGCCGACTCGACATTTTACTAATAAATGCAGGTAAACTAACAGTCGACTTATTTTATCTGTCAAATCTAAAAAATCAACAAACCTGATGTGCCGGAGAACCATCAGCTAAAATCCACTCGACCTCAGGAGCTGGACTTCCATGTGCAGTGCATACTAAACGTCCTCCCGAAGTGTTACTAAATTCGTAACGATGTGGTGGTTCTTGCACAAACAAAGGTCCTTGCAAATCTAATCCTCCGCCCCATACTGAAACAAACAAAAAAAATAAACGTTTATTTACAATTGCTTGCCAAAACAATTTGAAATACATTTTTGTTTAGTCCACTTTATTAAATGCCGGCATTGCTATTATTCCGGACCATTAAAAATAATAGTTGAAGCAAATAACTTAATCGATTTCCGGCATATATCAATAAAAAGTTAAAACAGTTCAGTCTGTTGTGCAATTTGGGTGTTTGAGGGAGATAATACGTCGGGCTTCTGCTTCATTAAATCTCAATCAGAATAAGCAGACAAGGGGTTTAACTCGTTAACTACATTTTAATCTTCACACTTGATTATATTTTTTTGTAATAAATTCGTTTCCGTTTTTCACCGATATCAGATTTCTCCAGTTATCGCTTACAATACGTTTATATAGTAGTAGCGACGTGCTTCTATACCCTTTGAGTTTTTGTTAAAAGCAAAAAGCTCTCGAGTATTTACTTGGAATGAGAATTCCATAATTGAGTTAACCTCTATCACGAGGATCACAAATGTCGAGAATTGCAGAATTAGTTGTAAGCTAAAATCAGTTGCGACGTTCAAGTTTTCTTGACCTTAGATTAAGATTGGTAAAAGGGGAAGCTCTGCCCTTCGTATATGTAAAGAATATTAAGAGTTTCAGCAAAACTTCAAAAATGTGTTATTAAGTAATTCAGTTCAACAATTTCTGAAGATTTTAGTTCGAAAGCCGTTTATGGATTATATTCTGTGATAGTTTCTTGTAGAGTATTTCGGTAAACAAAAACGCTAAATATAATTTAAAAAAAATTTTTTCTTTCTATGTCTCTCAGAAGTCAATTAAATTTTTATGCACAGATAGCACCGCAATTAGTCCAAATACAAGTTGATTAAGAAATTCACCAAATGACTGTCCATACAACAATTAAAAATACGTTTCCACGACCTAATGCTGCAGAGGGGAGCTACGTTTCTCTGAACATGGCTCTGAAAAAGACATACTATTTGATTCCAGGTTTCTGGATCATGTAGGGAGGGGGAGCAAGCTCTCAGCACTTAGGTCACTTAATTGAGCCCATTGTACATTCTCTAAGAGTCCTTCCCGTGCTCAACAGATCTCGAGCCATCCTACTTGTAAAGTAGTCCTCAGGATTCTGACGGGAGGAGTGGTGCTTATTCTGGGCATGTCGAGCCAGGTAATCCAAAACGTATCTTCTTATTCACGTTATGGCTGGGCAGTGACAAAGCACATGTTCAGCTGTTTCGTCTTAAAGTTCAGCTCATTAAAAATTTTGTGACAAAATTTTACAGGCATTATCCATCCAACTACTTGTAAGCGACAACCGCGAATAAAAGAAATAAAAACAAAACTGCCAAAAGAGAAAAGTAAATTTAAGATTATCCTTTCACAATTTCACCTCAATTTATGAAAACAGGCGCCAAAGGAAAAGTTAAAAAGGCAGTAAATAGTTGACTCAAAGACTTTACATTTGTTTTGGTATGGAAATATTGTGTCACGTATAAAACGTCGTATGAAAGATTTATTTGAACTTTTTTATTCCCAAAAACTTTATGAGATGGGAAAGAAGGGCATTAATCTTAGCGAAGCCATTAATGTAAAATTTATCCTTACACATTAGGAAGAGACTTGACGTGAAATTTTGAAATTTTTTAAAAACTGCGCGAGTTAACATTATGTTCAATAGATAAGGTTGCGGTTTACCAACAGAGGATTTTCTTATTGCAGAAACCATTTTCTGGCAAGCAAGAGTATTTGTCTATGTAGTTTAGAAAACTTTCCAATGAAATTTATTACATCCTGGATGAATCTTGGACGCGTTCCACTTTAACTTATTCCTATTTTAGAGAATTATTATAAGATCGGCGAACTGGAGTTAAGCTTTTGGCACATTTCCAATTTTCGTTTAAAAAGTAAATTTTAATTGTTGCTATTTTCGATAACGCGACGTAAACAATAACTCCATTTCGTTCGCCAATTTAAACTCTTTACTTTGACAAAATTTTCGTAAAACGTCGACTTCGGAATTAATTTTTGGTAAATTTGCTTAAAATTTTGTTTTAAATGTGTTTGGCGCTTTGGTAAACACAGTTTAGTTTATAAAATGTTATGGTTGTAGGTTGTAGTTACGCATAAAGGAGCTAAATTTCCTGTCTATTAACCTTCTAGAGTTGAAATTTGTGGTATAGGGTAGTAATGCAATGTTATGGACTACTTAATCTGGAATGGAGAGAGCTCGATATAGGGCCAGTGAAACTATAGTTCGAATTAAGTCAGTCGTGGGTGATGATTAACCGGAATTACGGATAACATCTGCACTGAAGCAAAGTGTCGATAATAATAATTATTATTAAACACCCCATACTAGTTAATAGTTAACGATTCACTTTATTTTAAGCTGCGCGCTAAATTCTCCCTAATCAATTTGATTAGAGCTAAACGTTTTAATCGTCGAATTTTTCTCTTAATTAATTTATCGCATTTTGAGACTAATTAATTTTTTGTGTCACGAAGTAACTATGAATCAAATTGAACAATAATGTTATTCAACCGAGAGGGATAGGTCGAATGATTTAAAGGATTCGGGAAATAGCGTGGCTATTGTCTACTTAGTTAATTAACAGATGCTGATTCCACCGAATATGTAAATTAGATTAACCCTAATGCGTGAAAATTATTTTGCTTAATTGAATCGGTCAAGAAGAAATAATAATATATTTATTTGCGTTAATAATCGTACAGGTTGGTATCAAGAGTAGTAACGTTTTTTTAAAGCCCAGTCAAATTAGACAAATAGACGGTGTTTGAGGAAAAAGAATGCAAGAGTTTTAAAAATTTGTATGGTTTTTCGTTGAAACCTGTTGTATAGTATATATAAATACAAAAAGCCCCCTAGGGTGGAAGCGAGGGGTGAGGGTGTTTAACTCGCCTCTTATAGAGTGTACGTTGATGAAGGTTATTATAAAAGTTGAGTGGTAGAAAATATACGCTTTGAAGCTCCCAGAGTCTTCCGCAGTGCTATTGTTATTCTGAAAGCTGACAAAGGTAACGCCACGGTCATAATGAACACGACGGACAAGCGAAAAATCAGTGAACTGCTAGACTCAACACCTAGATGCACCTAACACAAAATTCTAGAGCTAAAAGTCTACAAAAAACCAATCAGCTCATTAAGGATGTCTCTTTGGAGCCGGAAGTCCGGGGAAATACGAAAAACCGAGGCATTACCACCTTGTCTGTACGGTCTACCCAAGATACACAAACTTGAAGTCTTCTTACGATCGATAGCCAGCACTATTAGATCCTACTCGCATAGAGCCAACTACCTAACAACTCTTTTGAAACCACACATCAGACAAGATGCTTCATTTGTAAAAGACTCGACGCATTTCGTGGAGAAGATCAATGACATCCGTTTTGGGCCCAATGATACCCTAATTAGTTCTGATGATGTAGTTTCACTTCTCACAAAGGTTCTTATCCTGGAAACTTTAGCTATTAATTATACAAGACAAGTTCACAGCAGATGGGAGCTCACTGCTCCACTGTACCCTAACTAGTATGTAATTTCAGTGGGAAAATAAGTTTTATGAGCAAACCGACGAAATTTCCGTGGGAAGCCTTTAACTCTGGGGATAGCTAACCTGTACATAGAACATTTTGAGGCCACACTAAAACCGAGAGTATAGCTAAGTTCTGTAGACGTGTAGACGACACATTCGTCGTATGGGGTCACGGAAAACAGGAGCTGGAGCAGGAGCAGGAGCTTCCTGAAAACACCCAAACAGCGCCCACCCCAACATTCAGTTCACTATCGAATCAGAGAAAGATGGAAAGCTCGCGTTCCTGGATGTTTTGAACAAGTGATGGAACTCTGAGTCGCAAGGTTTTTAGAAAACCCACACACACGGACGGATACTTACACAAAGGGTCAAACCATCACCCGAACCAAAAAGAGGGATCATCAAAACATTTAAGAGACCAAGCCACAAGAATTTGCCAACTACAATACCTCTGGATTAATACCAATTAACCCCTCCCCCCTCGATCTTTGATACGCCGGTCATAGTAGAACGTTTCGTGGCAATACTTAGTCGACCTGAGCTTGACTTTTTGCCTTCTATTTACCTCTTGTGATGCGACCTAATTTCAGTATTAGTGTTAAAAAGATAAATAAGGGAGTTTTCAGATTTCATGTTCAATGGAAAATTCACCTGTAGTTTCCTTTAGCCTTTAGGCAATATTTAAAATAACTGTTGTTGAGATTATGCTTTAATGACTGACTAGTAAAGTTTTATATTTACATTTCAATAACGCTCGAAGCGTCATAATAAATTTCAAACTCGAATAAAGTAGCTCGCATTTCCAAAATAAATATATTTATAGAAAATTTCAATTCCACTAAAAGAAAGCTCCCATCGATCAATTACTTAAGTGCAATATTTAAAAAAAGAGGCGAACAAATTGACTGTCAGACTGGAAAAAGTTTTCGTATGAAATTTCATGAAAGGTAATCTATTTAACACTGGAGAGGTATTAAACGGAAGTTATACTATTAGGACCGATGATCGATTTTTAAGAAGTAAAAATAATTTAATTTTTTTTACAGCTGTAAGAACAAGTTGACGTGAAATGTATATTTTTCAAATTATCCTTTTTTGAACGTCAGTTATGCCGTTTTATGATACGCAGTTCGAATATTTACGTATTTATGAGATTGCCGAATGTATTTTTTATTTTTCACCAAACCTCTATCATTGCAACCATTTCGAAATTGTCGTTTGTATTTCGTTAAATTAAATGTGTTGGAATGTAAATATACATTCTGGAAGGTCAAGTGTTGGTCACAAACCGCTTTGGAGATGCTCTTGCTGACGAGGGTCGAATACCTCACAGTTTCTGTGTTTCTGAGTTGTAATAACACACCGATTTTCGTAATATTTAGTGTCGCGGCGCTTTTTTGAATTTAGTCAAAACTGTGGAACGAATTCAAACGACCTCGGTTAAAAAAACTTACAAATACAATATATTTACTCTGAGTGTATTACATGAATTACTCATGAACCCAAATTCAATCAAAACTAGGATTAAGCTCTGTATATGACAGATATACAATTTTTTATGTAGGTAGAAAATTTTTTTTTGATAGATTGGGAGATGTAGATTTGTAGATGACGATACAAGTCATCTTATTGGGGCAAAGAAGTTCTCTTAATTATTGAATTTAATAGTCTCGGGAAAATACTTATCGAACATTAAGGGGGCTCTAAAGTGGAATTGTAAAATTGGTAGCAGAGTCTCCGCTCTTGCCATATAATTTTGAAGGGTTTTCAATTAAAATTTAGGGGATGTCCGTCTCTTAGCGTTTTGTAAAAATTATTTGTCAGTATTCGTGGAAATACCGTTCAAGGTGTGGCACTTTACGCATTTGTCACACTCAATTTTGCAAGGCATTTCCACTATGAGACAGACATACCTTGGACGTTTTTCTATAAGAAGAAAAAGTTTCAATTGAAGAAAAATCTTTTAGAAAAGTTCTAAGGCAAGAGCGGAGACTGAATCGAGCATATTCTTTGAAGTTTGTTATATTAGGTAGTAGGTATACGCTAGCGAATTTGCAATTTCACTGAGTGTAGCCTAGATCATGTGCGTTTCATCTAGTTAATATCTTGAAGTATTTTCATCCCAAATATCAATATTTTATTCTTAAAATTCACAAGTACCTACGGTTTAAGCAAAGATCCTACAACAATGAACGTAGGTAATTAGGAGCACCGGTCTTCAAGGGTCTGTCTTACTGGGCAATTATGTTTCTTAATCATTTGCTATGTGGAATGCCAAGATTTGCATCAAGTGGTCGTGTGCTAATATTAGAACTTCTATTTATTGCAGCTAGTACAATATTTATTTAATTTTCCACAATGTTGTCTTGGTTGCCTACCTTAGTTAAAGCTTTGTTTTTGCAGGATTTGCAGAAATGATACACCGAACCGTATTTTTATAAATTGTTAATAAATTTATGTATATTATTGTTCTCACAAGGTCGTATATCCATACCTGATTTAAACAGTTTCCCGAATAGAACCATTTTACAAACTGAATTTTATTTTAAACGTTATAAGCATAATTCGTTTTCAAATAAGAAAACGTGAATCGAAGTAGCTTATAAAGTTTAAACGAAATGACAGACGAACTCGTTAAAATAACAAGAAGCGCAACAATTTGTTTCATGGCTAATATATCAGCTATATTTGATAATGCAAAATTTATTATTTAACTTATTATTTGTACTAAAATAAAATATTCATAATTTCAATTTTTTAAATAGGCTATGTAAAAGATGTTGGATTGACGAATAAAGTCGTTCCAGGCAAAAAGAATATGATTGATATCGGAAACGGACAACTTATCACAAGAACAGTAATAAGGATTCGGTGCTAATTCAGGCACTGAATACAAAAAATTGGGCTTTTGCTACTAAAGGTCAAGGCAAGCTCTAGTTTGGTAGATTTGTACAATTTGGTGTCCTAATTAATATTCCGAGTTTAGGACTTTGCGACCGCCGCTCGCGCCTCCATATTGGTAAAATGGTACCGAAGACCAGTTTTTCGGGAACATCTTCTCTCCAGCGCTACCTAGGTCAAAAATAGTCATTACAAAAATTATAAAGCATGATATTTCATGTAGCTTTTGTAAGAAAAAATGTTTAATCAAATGAATAGTGCACGAGTAGAAAAGTTTACAAATGCACATTTCATGTGCCATTTTTAGCGATTTAGCTTTGGTGAAAGATTCAAATTATTTGATTTTCATCAAATATGTAGTTATGATTTTTTTGGTGCTGTAAGTATATGATGAAGGTCTAATGATAAATCTAAGTTTCGACCTCGGTGGATCTCCGGATCTTTGTCAAAAGATATATCTCCAAAAATATATACGATTTGGGTTTGTTTCCGTTTTAGATTTTTGACAAACATCTGGAGGCCTGCCGAGGACCAAAACTTCGATTTATCATTGAACCTTCATCATGTACAACATACCAAAAAATTATCATTATCCCATTTGATGTTAACGATGTAACGATTTTGCGAATTTTAGAAATTTGCCGAGCTTGACTCCGCTGTAACTCGTGCACTATTCATCTGATTGAAAAATATGTTTTACAAAAATTATGGGAAATTTCGTACTCTATAATGCTTGTAATACCTATTTTAGACCTAGGTGACGCTGGAGAGTAGATATTCTTGAAAAACTAAGATTCGGTGCTATGTTTCCAATATGGCGGCGCGAGTGACGGTCTCTCAAGGTCTCAAACTCGGAATATTAATTAGGATACCAAACTGTACAAATCTACCCAATTACAACTTTTCTGTAAGTCAGAACCTACCCATTGCCCGGCTTAATGAGCCTTAAATGTGCCGTGATTAAGTGCAAAATGAATAATTTTGATGTAGGAACGTCTAGACATTGCCGCGATTGAATAAACTGGCTATTTGTTTACCGACGAAAAGATTCTACCGTATGTATATCGATTTGAGCCTAGACAACCATCCCAATAATCCTGTCAGCTAGCCAGAGACTTACATCTTTAGAGTTAGAAGAAGATTTTTGTAAAATGGACATTACGATAACAGACGTCATGATCAAAATTGACCGCTGCTTTAGCTATTTTGTTAGCCACCTCATTTTCTTTAATACTCCTATTAGCCACTACCATTGACTTCGCTACCCAAATAAATAGTACCTACTACGTGTTTACCACTTTTTGCGAGATTGTGCAGCTTCTGCAAAATTAAAAAAATTAGACCATTGCAAGGCGATACCTTCATGATACTGCTAAGACTCAGTAAACCTGACAAGGAATCCGTTAAAATTGCGAAGTAATGCTTATCTTGGTAATTACTAGCAAATCTAAGGGCGATTAGGATAGCCTCTGCCTCAGCGGAAAAAGTAGTGTAATACTTGCTAAGTTTTTTGCTATCCTGAATATCTAATAATAATTATGGAATACACATGCCACAACCGTTACCGGTTTTGGAACCGACAGTGAAAATTTGGAGATAATTACTCAATTACTGTAGCCATCCATAACCTCTGAAAATCTAGGTTTTGTTAATTTCTTCAAGCCCATAAACAGGAATTGTAATCTTTGAACTACTTAAAGCGGTTTCATACGTAGAGGAAAATAGGGGCAGAATGGAACATTATAAATAGTCTACAATTGTCGATAACCAGTTACAAGTGGAAGATTTGTTTTCAATTTTCCAAATTGTTTTTTGAACGACTTTCTTGATCAAACGATTCGTCTTTTAGATGATCGCTCTAAAGCGGTTTTCAGTAAAAACTTTGGAGCAAAAAAATTTCGACAAATAAAAATAGGCGTCTCTCCCGACTCTACAAGTAGTGCTTCTACGGGTGTGAAGCACCCAAAGAAATACGAATGTCCTTATATTAGGTTTTAGTACTAACTATTAAGGAACAGTACAAAATCCGTAGTCGATTATCGATCTCGTGAATGCTTTATAAAATCTCAAGCGTTGGAGTTGGGTTTGGGCCCGGCACACCAGTTTTGTTGCAAACTATTTTTAACATACTTAAGCTTTTTTCAGCTTTTGTTTTACAATTCGCAAGATGTTCTCTTCAACTAAGTTTGTTGTCTAATGAGAGACCCAAGTATTTGATAAATTTCTTAATGGGAATTTTATATTTAGAGAGTTCAATCATTTCTAGGAGGATGATGCCTAGAAAAGTATACCACCGCTGATTATGGTCAATAGGATGTTATTGCACATCATATCGATGGATTTTTTAGTTGAGTAGATGACAAAGTCGTCCGCATATTGCAGACATAGATGTCATTTCCCCAAAGGTTATGCATGTACCTATAAAGTAAAAATATCGAATAGTGAAGGCAACTGTACAGAACCTTGCCTTGAGGTAAACCTCGAGAGACAATTCTAGGTCCGTAGATCGGATTTCGCACCGTGATAGAAACAGATCTATTTGAGAATATTGGGAATATTGACATGAGGCCCGAATACACCTAAGCCACCTAATGTATACAAATGCAAAAATCAATGTATGTAAATTAGAAAATTTTTAAACCAGTAAACCTGTGTCGTTTCCTGTGTCCGGAAAGAATACTCGAAGCTAGAAGGTCTATTAAAATATCCATTACAATTTTGACGTTATGTACAAGCGCAATCTATAGTAATATAAATACTTATTGTCTTTTACTTTCTAATAAAGCAAAAAGTTTTATCTTAATTTAGTTCATTTAACGTCTAATTTAAGCTTCAAGTACACGAACAGTGGGTATCGCAGGCAATCTAAAATCGTTTTTATTTTAAATTACATTTTATAGTTTATTTTAAAACGAAATATTTCTATCTAGCGGAAAACTGAAAAAGATAAAATAAAATTTGTGATGGGTTTATCACTTTTAGCTCTGATCTTGATAACTCTCGCGAACTTTTAGCGAACCCTTCTGCAAACATGACGTAATCCGACACCCTTTTGTCTGTCCTCACTGACATCAACGGTAGGCTTTCTATAGTGATATAATATTCCCT
The DNA here is from genome assembly GCA_950108345.1 of Malthinus flaveolus. Lineage (NCBI taxonomy): Eukaryota > Metazoa > Arthropoda > Insecta > Coleoptera > Cantharidae > Malthinus > Malthinus flaveolus. The sequence goes on from OX467285.1 coordinate 73,165,912, forward strand.
CGTGCTTCTTTTAAGATAGCTATGAAAACCACTAACATTACTTAAACGTGTAGAATTTCATTCTTTTTGTTATATTGTGTATAAACGTAATTTAAGTGCAGAAAAATTAAAACGGGGCAAGTCATTACTCAATGGTTATAATAGCGACTTTGTTATTCAACGTATAGCGCGTAACCTTTATAATTCATATTTTCCATCAAGCAAATGACAATCTTAGTATTAAAATTTTACGAGGTTTCCAGTAGGTTATATTTTACAACAAACCCTGGAGATTTCGTAAGGGACGCAAAAGGTATCGACCACGCGCTCATCTTACGTTATCTAAAAATATTCTATATTTTTCAATTTTCGATATATAATAACATTATCTTTCTACAATTTTAACTTTTGTGTAAGGGACAAATTGATATAAGAAAAAAAAGAAAAAACCATTCATAAAAATGAATTTATCTAAGTTACTTTTGATCTTTTAAAATATATCACGATGAAACATAAATTGAATTATTTTAGTAATAAAAAAAATCTTATTATACTTATACAGGGTACCTTAGTTTTCGATTCTCTACTTGGGGATTTCGGTTATTATATTATTATACGGAATGGAGATTAATGTTGAAGAGTGTGCCTTTCCAATAAAACTAGTTTAGGTCCATGTTACCCCTACAGTCCGATTGTCACCAAAATTACACTCTACACTCTACTTTAGTAAGAATGGGTAACTTCAAAAATCTTTTTTTTTTGTACATTTTCTAGCGTAAGTTTGATTTAGTGTCCATCTTTTAACCTTTATTTTCAGTTATGCCTGTTCTAAGTCTTGATAAAGCAATTAAAGCGACTGTGTTGTCGGAAGAAGGAAGAAAGCATAATTAGGTTGCAGTGCGGTTAGAAGAGAATCAATCTCGGCAAATTTCCTGGCTTTAAAGGCGACTTAGAGAGACCAGCAATGTCGGTAGAAGACGAGGACAGAGTCACAAACGTGTATCACTGAAAACAATAGGCATATAAGAATAAGTGAGAGAACAGTGAGGAGACGGTTAAGAGAAGTATATATTCGCGCTAAGCGCCCTGCAATATGCCCCATTCTATCAACGACTCGATTAGCTTTCGCTCGTCAATGTGTAAACTGGAGAATAGAGAATGGTCGTCAAAGAGTGCGGAGAAGAACTGGCGATTAGCGAACGTTATGCCGAATGTGTGATTGCCGAGAGACACAATTTGAAAGTGGCTCTATAATGATTTGTGGCGGCATTTCATTGAATGGTTTTACAGACCTTGTTGTTTTCCATAGACCAAGTGTGACGGCGAATTCCTATATTGAAGACGTTCTGCAAGATAATGTAGTGCTGTTTGCATACGGTATCGGAGAAAATTTCTTGTTAATGCAGGATTACGCTTGCCCACATGTTGCTCACATTATTACCGACTATTTAAATGCAGTTGGAATTAACATATTAGATGGGCCGACCCGTAGTCCTGATTTAAATCCGATAGAGCGTTTGTGGGATGATCTGAAAAGACGATTACACAGTCGAAGACCAAGGCCTGCTTCATTAAAGAAACTGCGTCAGTTCCTGCAAGAAGAATGAGACAATCAGCAGGAAGAGTCCATCAGGAATCTTATTAGCAGTATTATCCCGCGACGTGTCTTCAAGCCGGGATACATGCTCGAGGAGGACATACGAGATATTGAAGCTAGAAGTTCATTACGTAATCTTCTTTTGTTATTGATATGATAATTCGTATTTATTAAAATTTTCAGTAAAATGCAACGCACTGTAGAAAGTGGAGATTACTATTTTCAAATCAAAATCCATTTTTTATTTTACAACGAAATTAGCCAATTTGTTGAGAACCCCGCGCTTGCATTAACTCTTGGACCCGGGACCCTCTAACGCCCAGCGCCCCTATTAGCCAATCCGCGTCCCTATGTTAGTATAAGTATATTATGTATTATGTAATATGTATCTACTTTTATAACGAGTGTACAGCTAACACTCGTTATTATTATATGAAAAAGTAGGAATGAATATTTGCAAAACGATATAGTAGGTAGGTCATTGAAGCTTACCCTGTATATAGTATACATCATTAGCTTTTTTTTGCTTACGCCATCCTTTTGTTTTACGTACATGGCTTAGATTTCATTATCACTGATAAGCTTATTCGTACATTATGTAAACATGTGGTGCGGTACACGAAAAGTAAATACGACGGCGTTATCTTTTACGAGCAAAATCTGCCCTAAAACTACTCGTAAAAGTTAACAAGCGAAAGTGCCTACGACTATATTTTAAAATTTTTTCCTTTCATCAATAAGAAAACTGATGCGCAAATCGTTTTTTGTCAAATAAGAAAAAACTAATTTATTTTCGATTTGCGTAAAAAATTTATTTAAAACTCGACTTTGTAATTTGCAAAGGAATTAATGAATTTTGACTTTTGAGTATTAATTTTTCGTTAAAGTTTCTTTTTTGTTAACATTCGACAATTCAATAGGCATCAAAAATTACAGCTTTTTAATAATCAAAATCGGCTCTCTCATAAATGGATATTATATTGCACAAAGTGTCCATAAAGTAGTGAAGAAATACTTCGAGATAAAATTCTGAAGAGTATAATATACCCTCATATATGTAAATGTTACCCTTTTTGACGTCTAGTTTAGGAGTAGATTGTTAAAATTGATTTTTAACGTTCCTCTCGAAGCTGCTAAGGATAGCGATAGATAAAAATTTTCTTCCAAAATATTAGACATTGGAAAGCCTCTCCAACTCGAACTATAAACATGTTAAATCGACTTGATTAAAATGGGTTTTGACTTTATATAGCAAATCTCTTGTGAGTTCTATAATTTTTACGAGAATTTTTATTAGCCGTTGGTCTCATGAAAGTCTAGCAATGGCAATCGGTCGTTCATATTTACAATCGCTCCTAATGGCTCTCTTCTAATCGAATGTGAGAAAAATCTACTGAAATTCAGTTTAAATTTTGAAGCGGACCAATTTTCTTAAATGTGGGATTTAAAGAACACAATGAAAGGTTTGTAGGATCGTAGGAGAATAAATAACTGAGTATGTGCGCCCTAAAAGATTGATTAGCGTTTTGCGACGTTCTCGTAACCTCACTAAAAACGCTTTTAGGAACTATGAAAATATTCTTCATCTAAAAGTTGCTAATTATGTTTCTTTGAATTGAATTTCTAGTCATCCTTTCATAAAGAAGAAAACCGCCTTTCAACTTTTTCGCTAAAAGCCTTGAAAGAGTTAGTTTACCCAACCTCAACAAAAATAACAGTAATTTTCCCTCTTAATGTTTGTCTATTATAAAAAAAAAACTTTAAAATATTCCGCTTAACCTTATTTGAATTTAACGCAGTTAATAGCTTTCAGCCACTGAAAGATAGCAAAAAGAGTTGATTGATTGTGTTCAAAAAGACGTAGACGTCTTACACCATCGCATCTCTGCTGAAAAAGTTGTTAGGGTAAACTTTTAGTTAGATATTGCGATGTAATAGATAGATAATTAAAAAAAATCAATTTATGGCTAGCAATTAAACTAATTAAACCGCTGGGATTAAGTCGATTGTTCTCTCAATACTCCGAACACACAAACAGTTTAAATTAAGACCGCATTGGGCATTTTGTGTGTTTAGCGAAATTTTGTACTAAAAATTATTGTTTTGTTAATTATAAGATACAAATTGTTGTTGTAATTGTGGGCCGAGGGAATTTAATTGTTTTACACTGTGTACACGTTCACAGTGGGTAAAATGTAGAGATATGTGATAGTTCAAAAGGTTGGATAAGACATGAGACGCTTAATTAGTTAATTCAGTTATAATCCTCTCAGTTGTATGAGGGTAGTTTCTCTACATTATTACTTAAATTTATTATAATTAATTTTACAACGTTAACTAATTTGTTTAAAAATTACCTAATTTCATTTTACATTTTTACGTACCTAAACGTAAAACGACATTTAAATACCAAGTTTGTTTTAAAAATACATTTTTTGCAATTTTAACGTAGATACTATAATATTTTTATTTATCTTTCCACTAGGGGTGCGAGTTTGCACCTGGGATGTTTTTTAAATTTATCCGAGTTTTATAATAATAGATTTCTGAACGTATCACTTCTTTCTTGTTAAATTCAGTCCTGAATAAAGTTAAGTTTTTAGTAGGTACCTAAGGAAAAAAAATTATGATTTTGTAATCAGATAATTATAAGTTATAAGTAATGGGGTAAGAAACTGTGAGAAAAGGAAAAGTTGAAAATTACGTTTATGCAATTTCCTTTTTAAAGGAGAGGGTAAGAAGTGACTAGTTCTACTTCTTTTAAATTAAAAAGAAAAGTCCGGTCAGTTTTTCCTATACAGTAGAGAGACTACTTGTTATGTATAGTTAGGGTAGGTAGTTTTTCACGCAAAAAAAACAAAATAATACTATATCATATCAATAACTAATGAGTGAAATTCTAAAATTTCACTTCGAAAGGTTAAAAACCTTCTTTTGATATTTCAAAGAGAAACTGTCGATTGAAACTTAAAAGTCGATCAATTGTAGTACCTATCGAGCAACTATTACGTACCCGATTAAGATGCCGGCAAGATTACGAAGATTTATAAGTTTAATGCAGTTGGTGATCGATATGGGGACTATAAATAGGAATTTACAAATTTAAGAGAAACATATTTCTACTTGAAGGCAGATTTCTGTGTCTATCATTGAAAACATAGATGCAGTTCACTAAATAATTGACTAAATCGTGAAATTTTGGCTTAACGAGTGGCTGAAGCATCGAGATGTGCAAATTATCAACAGACCACCACTTTTTAAGCTAGCCATAGACGATACGGTTTACCGAAAGGCACGTCTTCTGGCTTGCAATTCGGGAGGCTAAACCTGTACACTAAGCGCAGGCATACACGTCTACGTATTCTCGTAGGAGTTTAGTCAGTATAATATTCGGTATAAAGATTTTATGACTTCTAAAAATATTGATTTCGGAAAATGATCTTAAGCTAGCCATAGACGATACGGTTTACCGGAAGGCACGTCTTCTGGCTTGCAATTCGGAAGGCTAAACCTGTACACTTAGCGCAGGCATACACGTTTACGTTTTCTTGCAGCAGTTTAGTCAATCTAGTGTTTGGTAAAGGCTTTATGACTTATATAAAAATAATGATTTCGGAAAATACGATACGGTTTACCGGAAGGCACGTCTTCTGGCTTGCAATTCGGGAGGCTAAACCTGTACACTAAGCGCAGGCATACACGTCTACGTATTCTCGTAGGAGTTTAGTCAGTATAATATTCGGTATAACGATTTTATGACTTCTAAAAATATTGATTTCGGGAAATGATCTTAAGCTAGCCATAGACGATACGGTTTACCGGAAGGCACGTCTTCTAGGTTGCAATTCGGGAGGCTAAACCTGTACACTAAGCGCAGGCATACACGTCTACGTATTCTCGTAGGAGTTTAGTCAGTATAATATTCGGTATAAAGATTTTATGACTTCTAAAAATATTGATTTCGGAAAATGATCTTAAGCTAGCCATAGACGATACGGTTTACCGGAAGGCACGTCTTCTAGGTTGCAATTCGGGAGGCCAAACCTGTACACTAAGCGCAGGCATACACGTCTACGTATTCTCGTAGGAGTTTAGTCAGTATAATATTCGGTATAAAGATTTTATGACTTCTAAAAATATTGATTTCGGGAAATGATCTTAAGCTAGCCATAGACGATACGGTTTACCGGAAGGCACGTCTTCTAGGTTGCAATTCGGGAGGCTAAACCTGTACACTAAGCGCAGGCATACACGTCTACGTATTCTCGTAGGAGTTTAGTCAGTATAATATTCGGTATAACGATTTTATGACTTCTAAAAATAATGGATTAGGAAAATTATCTTAAGCTAGCCATAGACGATACGGTTTACCGGAAGGCACGTCTTCTAGGTTGCAATTCGGGAGGCTAAACCTGTACACTAAGCGCAGGCTTAGTGTACAGCTTAGGCTAAGCGCAGGTTTTTTTGCAGAAGTTTGGTCAGTTTAGTGTCCGGTATAGGCCGAAACGAAACACAACGAAAAAAGATGAAACGCAAACGTTCAAAGTGGGTGAAAGAGTGATTCGGAAATTTTTCAAGAGCATGAGTGATCAGTCATTTATTATTAAATTATAATAAGTAGAACAAACCACGGTAAAATATGACATGGTACTGATTAAAATTACACTGCCATCAGCGTAACTCTCGACCTGTACCCACAATTCGCACATAGGCGTTCCGAATGGTTTGCGATAAACAAAACCTGCAGGCAAAATTTCAAATGTTAACAGTTTTTCTGGAAGCCGAGAATTCAGGACTCGCCTTCCGGCCGATGTATCTACTAGCGATGCAGTTTGCCTTCCGGATTGCAACAGGAAGTCCTGCCTTCCGGTAAACCGTATTGTATTTTTTAAGCCTGCTTAAAGGTTTTGCTAAAAAATATTAAAAGGTCTAGGCTAAACGCTCAAAGACCAAGAAAACCTAAATTTATTCATTTATTTCACCAAAGGACGCCTATAAATAATGCAAAGTGCGCGCTTCGTGTTGTAGCTCGTCCTCCCAGATCATGCAAAATATAGGAACGCGTTAGCTAAATTTTCCTTGACTCTAAGTTGCCCCATTGAGTTACCGCAAAATTTTTAAGCCGAGCATAAATTTAGTTCAAGATGAACCCTTAAAGCGATCACACAACTCAGACGATGTAATTGTGTTAAAAATGAGACCCGAAACTTAAAAATACGTTTTTGTAAGATATTCGAATATAATTTCAAACTTTTTATACAATTTTGTAATTTCGTGTGATTTATAATGGAGATTTGAACTTTTTTTTCCAATTGTAACCTTTTATTAGAAAACAGCCATACACAAAAAGTTTAAAAAATGCCGACCACAAAAACTTGATTTATCTCTTCTTTTTATTCCTCCTTTTCGAAACCATAATGTATGTGCCAAATTTCCCAAAAATTGATCCAGCTAGTTTGCACGAACAATTCACAAATACGCAAAGATGCATTCGTCTGTTACAGTAATACAAAGCGGACAAACATTCCTCTCTTACAAAAGCTGCATGTAAATTTTTAATTAGTCGCTTTTACGTAATGCATAATAGAATAAAAGTAAAATAATTTATTTTTAATTTAGATTGGATTTTATAACGTTGAATGGACACTGCTGCAGTTTGTTAATACTCCAACAGCAATATCTTAAGCGTTATAGGGAAGCGACCAATCCAATTTGTTGTAATTTATAATTATAATCAACCTGGTTGGTGCACTAAATTGAGATGAGATTTGCCTCTTAAACGCTTTTCCCCACTTCTTCTTCTTTTCGCATTTTTCTATTCTATCAAATAAGCGAGAACTTTCACTAAACGTTATTTAAGCCCATTAATTCTACAATTTAAATGCAGTGCGGTAAGATGAGGTTTTGCATATATAAGAAAAGCAGTAGATGAAATTGCATTTTGTTGTATTGCAAAAATAGACTAACTGACACGTACATGGTTGGTTGCTACTAAAAATGAAATTTTCACGAAAACTGCACACAAACTCGTTCTTCTATACTTCTATACAGTCACCTTTGTTTAATGACAAGATTTAAATAGTTGTATCGTAAACAACCTTTGAGACAGCTTTAGGTAACTTAAACGATTTTATGATTAAAAGAGGAAAGCTCTTGTGTACTTGTATACTGGCACTAACTCTCATGAAACTGTTTATAATTAGCTGGTTGTTGGTTTCAACGTAGAGAAGTGGTTACATACAACCTCGTTAACCTCACTTTTGTTATATCTATTTAGTAAAAAGTTCCTTTAAAGGCTCGAAATTTTCTACCAACTTCGAATAATGAAAGTAGACTGCCTGCTTTACGTGAACAATTTATAAATATTTGCGAGTATAGCGCTGGTTTGGAAATGGCGTGTATAATTTGATAAGTACGCGTTACAAAGGAAATTGCTATTTGCGTCAAATTAGATTTTAAATTATCGACAAGTCCTTTCGGCGATTTACCCCATCGCTATTTCATGTCTGTATACCGGATGTATTTTTAAACGTGTTAAGTACAGGGATCTCGCTTATCATAAGAGATAGATAAATGGATAAAAATGGTCCCTTACTTATGTCTAAATAAAAGGTGGCCGTGCTCGAGAGGTTCTTTGAGAGATTCCTGACGTTTCGTTTGATGCTGTGGCAAACATCTTCAGAAGTGTTTTGTCTTGTCTGGTAAAGGTAGAAGTGACCGTACCGTCGTACCGAGAGATGTTTGCCACAGCAGCCAACGAAATGTCAGGAATCTCTCAAAGAACCTCTCGACTACGACCTATTAGCCCAAAAACCACTAACACTTAAAAGCTTAAATCGTGTATATTTTTTCAAACCTTTGTACACTTGTTTCTTGGCTACTATTAGGTCTACAGAGGCCATAATGGTATCAAATTGTAGAAAATATAGTATACTTTTAGAAATTATAAAGCTATCGTTGCCGAAAAATTATTCCTTCTGGGCCAAAATTGACAAAAACTGAAAATTTCGTGGTTTCTTGGATTTTTGGGCCACTCCGTTCAGGACGACATTTGACGTTCATCGGATTTTGGAAATCAAAATTTAATACCGCCTGCACTTCACTATCGTGAGCCTCCCACTTTTTGGCTTGTTTGTTCAACAACTTTGGATTCACTCTTCATTCACATCTTCAAAGATGAAAAAACAACAATTTTTAATAGGCAACCATGTGAACCGCCTTTGTGCTCCGATATCTTCACTAATTTAGTAAAATTATGATAATTAAATTTAAAATATCGCTTCATGCACATTTTGCGTGATGAACATTTATTAAGTAAAATAGCTCGTGTAAAGAAATAACATTTTGCGGATACAATAAGATATATTCGAAGCCGCACCTTCACAGATTCTCCTCCTTTAGACATGCAAAGTTCAAAAGATATCGTCTAAATTCTCCAAAACAAAACCATACCGCTTAACAAAATGTCTGAATAGCGACGAAAAACACATTTTTTATACAACTAAAAGGAAACACGGGCTTTTTAAAATTACCATTACTAAAACTTTATTTAAATATAAAAGAAATTTACACTGCTCCTTTTTTATTTTATAAGAAAGAGCCTGTTGTAAGTGCATAAATATTTACAAAAATAAAATCATCCCTATGGCCACAAAAAGTGTTAAAAATAATGTGAAACATGGGGTCTGAAAACAGAAGCGTTGATTTACGTATAAAATATTTAAGTTTCTTCCCATCTTGCAGTTTTCGCAGAGGTTTCAACTTTTTTCCAATCTCAATTTTAAATGCTCATATCTAATTTAAATTGCGCCTTGAGTTTGTCTAATAAATCTTAAATTAACTTTTAACACTAAATTAAAATTTTGCAAATCGCGCCGTGTTTTCCGGACGTAATTTAATATTAGAGGGAGAAGAAAATATTTTTTTTACGCGGATATTACGTTTGTTATCAAATGTTCACGTTTATATACACTTTATTCATTTTTGACGCGCGTTAATACGTTTCGAAATTCTTCGGGACGATAGTAGAACAAGTGTGAAGATCAATGGAGCATTAAGTGATTGGTATAGAATTGGACAAGGTGTTGGGAAAGTGAGTGCTTCTTGCTTAATACTATATATATTTATAGAAAATTTTGTTGGGGAAAAGCATGCTTGGGTGTGTTTTGTACAAAATTATATGACGCCTTTGTGCCTAAATAATTAACAGGAAACTTTTAACTCAACCATAAAAGCTCCTAAAGTTCGATAAAGCACGTGCCCACCCTTTAAGTTGCGGTGCCCACCCGAATGCCCACCCAAATATTGCACTAGCTACCAGTTACCAGTTTTCAGAGGTTTTAAAAATGCGAAATAATTTATACTTCAAGTACTTTTCTGCATCTTGTCCCCATTTCCGAAAAAAAGCTTAAGAAGAATATTAAAATCAAAATCAAACTATGTGTAAAAAATTAAGTATTTGAATTGGGTCCTATCAGACCTGGATTTGGCCTAGGGCCTTAGGTAAAAGGATCCCCGTAATTATTTCATAATATTGTTTCTTTATATTAAAAAGTATAGTACTTAGTTGAATTCTTAATTTTCATCCCTTGTTTTTGTGAAACGTCTTCTTTAGAGACACTATTAATGGCTATTAAAATTCCGGAACTTCGTTTTTAAGCCATTTGACTTTGAATAATCAAAAATTTTTGCCTGCGGCGCCATTTCATTTAATTTCAAACGCAAGAAATGCAAAATTGGCGAATTCTTCTCGCATTTATTTAAAAATGTATTTAAAAAATTCAGGCGCCGTTACTGCCTTTCAGAGAAAATGCGAGACCCGAGGCAACTAATATTTTAGGGGCCCTACAAAATATAAAATAACACTGTGGGCAAACAGGTCGGATTTAGTTTTTAGGGGTCCTAGGCTGAAATTCTTATACTAATTCTTCCCTTGCCATGGACACTCCTGAAAAGCCCAATAGGTTAAAATGTTTGAGTGATGCTCCAGGCCAAGCGGCTTCAAATGAAGTTCAGGAATTTTAGTAGCGATTCATAGTGCCTCCCCCCAACAAGCCCTGGTCTAATCCATATCTAGTTCTAGCCTTATTTGTATGAAAAAATTGAGAATGCAAATACTCTAATAGACTCGCGATATAAATGGGTTTTCATCGAGTCAAGTGGTTCGGTACATAGCATGCCAACAACAATACGTTGTCGTTCGGATCGATCTGCTAACAATCTTGCTGCTGCAAGTGAAAGTGTTGAGAAAGATCCGAGTTTTCAATTCCACGGCGTTCTCACCAATTGGGTCTATCCCAGACCACCACATGGCGAATTTTGCGTAAAGATTTGGCTCTAAAACCTTATAAGGTTTAGTTAGTGCTAGCATTAAAGCCAACCGATTATGCTGTTCGTCGACAACTCACTATCATTGAACAAGGTGATGGTTTTTCTAAAAAATCATCTTTTTCGACGAAGCTCATTTTCGTTTTAACGATGTTCATAAGCAAAATTACCGAATTTCGGCTTCAGAAAATCCAAGAGAGATTGTTGAGAAACCTTTACATTCTGCTCGTGTTACTGTTTTGGTGCGCTTTTTGACCCGGAGGAGTGATTGGACCGTAATATAATTAAAATGAGACTGGAAACTCTGTTACTGTCGATACATTGCGATTGCGTTATCAGAATATGTTAACTTTTTTTGCCTCTTTTTGATGACATAGATGTGGATGATATGTGGTTTTTCAGCAGGACGGCGCTACATGCCATACAGCAACTGAATTAATTTATTTATTGCGAACGAAATTTCCCGATCAAATACTTTCGCGTAATTCGCGAATAACGCCGTTAGACTATTTCTTGTGGGGCTATCCGAAAGATCAAGTCTATGCAGATAATCCATAATCCAGGGAAGCCTTAAAAGTCAACATCTAACGCGTAGGTTTGAGCTGGTGGTCTGGACGAGACTTTAGAATGTGCGCCTTAGTTTTACGTTTGACGTTTTTATTTCAAGAAATAAGTAAGGGGCCCCTTCTAAGAGTTCAGAACGGAATATTTTAGAAAAGCCATCGTTTACAAAAATGCTCAACAATGTATCAAAGCACTATTTAATTAATCGTTACAGCCAACTTTTCTGCTTATTATACAAAATTGGAGTTTAAAACTTTCAACTACTACATGTTCATGCTCATAATTTCCATAAACTGTTTATAAAGTAAAGAAATCGCCAGGGCTATCTACTCTGTGTCGTATATTCTCAAGTGGTAGTTTTATTAACGATGGCAAAATACTTTATATACTAACTCGGCTATAAATTTAAAGTTTTCTTGTTTTGAAAATATCAAATATATGTCGAGAATCCAATTCCGGAGATCCTCTAAAGAAAGAACAATTTATCATAGTCTGATCTTCTTACATCCTTGAGTTTACAATGCAACCAAGTTAATAGATAAGAAATGAGGGTCTGTTTTATATCCATAAGCAAATGTTTAACGATAGCAATGTTTAAGTATTGCTTTTTTTTAAAAAAAAACCTATATCAACAAACTAACGGGGTGACTTTTTTCCCTAGTTTACTATTTCAATTTTTTTTTTTTATACAAGTTTTAATTTTCGTGAAATTAATTTCCCAACAGTTTGATAAAGCGTGGAGTGAGTCGGTATTTTATTACTTGACTTTATTAAAAATGTTAGTGAAAAAAAATCAACAATTTTGTTTAATTTTGTATTCAGTGCGCTTACAAATTTTAAAAGATATAAAAAAGCAGCGTGAAAAATTTATGAAGCATATATAAGTATATGAGACGCAACTTTTTTCTTTTAGGTCTTTTTTTCGTGAGAAAAAATGATAAGTTAAATTGGATTACTAAGATACGAACTTGCTAATTAACTTTTTTTTACGCTTTAAATTTTCATCGAATATGCTAAAATCCTTAATTGGTTTTTAAACGAAATTTTGCTTACACGAAATTTGAATTTTAGGGGTGGTTTTGTACAACAGTAGCCTCTTTTGACTACTAATATAAAATCTACGCAACAACCAAATGTTTTCTGACCGTGTTCAAGTTACAATTTTTACTGGAGGAGCTCAATTACGTTAAAAATTGATGCAATTTTCCGATAAAAAGGTTTACCTAAAATTTGTTGGTGCAAGTAATCAAATAGTATTACCTAATTTTAAGCACGGCTACAAACTAGATTACAGTTCTGCGTTTATCCACAAATTGATATCAAGTATTTTATGGTAATGAAGGAATCTTGTTACAGAATAATTGAATGGATGGGTAGGAGTACATAAGGTTTTATAGACGAACGAGAGGATTCTGATGACGGTGTTTACTGAGGATGACTAACAACAAGTTGAACACCTGATGTTGTGGTATTTAAAAGCTTCTAGAATCTAGAACAAGGAGATGCATAAGAAGCCACGTCGTCTTAAAACGGCTTAAAACATTCTAAATATAGAGATGGCGGTAATTTTGACGTGCATGTGCGTATCCCCATTTAAAAAATCTGTTAAAGTAGCAGTATCAGTTTACTACGTTTTATTCAGCCTCCTCTGTAGGTATGGCATCGAAAATCATTTTTTAATATCGTAGATATCGAGTTTTTAGATTTGAGTTATGTAAAGCGTTCTTATAACTTATAAAAAAATCCGAATATGAGTATGAATTATTTTTCGTTGCGTAAATGCGTAGGGGTCGTCAGAAAGCAATCAGTCAATTTTGTAACAAAATTTAATTTTGTGCTCGACCCTCGTATTGCAATCTCATATTACTCACTCTTTTCACAAGCAGAATGTATCTATAATCCCTCGTCAAACTTTTACCTAAATATATAAACATCCTGGGATTACTAAGCGATTCTGGGTGTTAACCAAATCAGGATCACCTCTATAGTTTTTTTACGAATAATAAATTTCAAAATGTTAACTAGCGAACAAGTTTAAACATACATAATATACTATATGCCGCAGTAAAATATTTGTAGGTATCACTTCCAGTTTTAACAAATTTAATTTTGCGTCTAGTAGCCATGGTCATTAAAAGTTCTTTCTACTGAAAACCTGGAGGAGGTAGGAAAAACTAAATCATCATATGGAATAGCATATATCGGGTAAATGACCTCCACGGCTTTCTGACACACACGCACTCTTTTCTTAAAATTTGCCATGACCGTTTTGCATCAATGTCACCGAATTTCGTTGATACAGCGCCCAATTTCCTCTTTCAAGGCGTGGGTGATCGTGGACTTGTTGGCATAAACTTTACACTTCAAAAAACTTGGCGGCTAATTCTGATCACCAAAAAGCGAAATTACACGACTAGGAAATCGTTCATGCAGTAATTGGGATTTTTATCGGACTGTATGGCTTTTGCATCATCTTGTTGAAACCACATGTCGCCCACATCCATATCTTGCAATTTAGGCACAAAAACCTGCATTATCATATCGCGATAGCGAGCATAAGTAACATTGCTTGACTAGTCGCATTTTGGAAGAAGAATGGTCCGATGATGCCTTTAGCTCAAAATCTGCACCGAGCAGTGATACGTGGTGAATGCATTTGTTTCTCAACAATCACTCGTGGATTTTCTGAACCTCAAACGATAAAATTTTGTCCATTAACCAAGCCATCAAGATGAAAATGGGCCGCATCGCTGAAAAATCAGCATCCACTTGTTGTTGTTCCATAATTTATTCAACGAACTCTTTTAGCTGTACGTGGTCAGTATGCCTCAGTTCTTGAGATATGAAGATGCAAATCTTTCGTGAGAATACGCTGTAATAGAGAGCTTCTCGAAATGTTCAATTCTTGGCCACAGAATTGATATTTCTGTACTCTCAGCAACACTCTTATGAACTGCTCAATATTTTGTGTTGAACTACTTGCTGAAAGACGGTCAGAGTGTTTAAGCTCACTAATTAATCTACTCCCTTTAAATTTTTTAATTATTCTCTTCACAGTTGATGAAGTTAAATCGCTATTCTGACCATGTTTTGTACAAAAATCTTGAACTGTAGCTGCTAAACCTTCGCTACTTTTTAAATATCGCTCAATAAGTTGACTTTTTTCCTGGTGAAACTAGAAATGATACAAGCACTTTACTACGACGTATAAATTCAAAATTACTCGTTATTCAACCTCCAGAAATTTCAAATTAATATCTCGCAAGATTAAAAAGTTACAGGGGCGATTTTGATTTGGCTTAAACACCCGGTATAAATTAACTTTTAATCCCACCGTATACGCACATTTCAACACAATTTATCAGCTTCCTTTTAACACACCACTAATGGTATAATATGCGTGTAAATTGTATTTAGGCTTTTAATAAGTGATAGATGTTTCGGATTTACGTTACGTGCTTTTTAGATAACAAATATTCTTCCATTAATCCTAATAAATCATCAACTGCCAATGATGAAAAGGGTTTTTTTCTGCTGCAATAATAATCTTCTAGTATTGATCTTTGCGTATTATTAAATCTGCGACATTTTGACGTAAAATGCAATTAATTTCATTTTATCTAATTTCTTCAATCACAACTATTATAACGTATTCAACGGAAAAAAGTTTAATTGCCATGTTTTTAATTAAAATTAAGTTTCTTTAAATTACAGATTAGCGCAGTAATACGTATTCAGTATTTGATAGAAATTGCAAAGCAGAGAAGGAAATTTGAATGTTTGACAGAGGTTTTAAGTTCAAGTAGGTATCTCAAATCTTATTGGGATGGCGGTGCTGACAAAAGACGTGCCCTAGATAAAACGAATCACTTACGTAGATATGCTAAGAAAGACGTCTAAAGATCATGATATATGCCGTAGTATAGATACTTTTAAGTAGGTATCTATTAAAATTTATACAGAATGGTTTTGAATCAACGTCAAAAAATTTCAGGGATGATAGAGTAAGTCAGTACAATCATTTTTTATTATATCGTATGGAAGTCGTCGACGTTTCGTAACCCCGTAATTATTTCTGCCAATTTAGGGGTGAAATGAGTAGAGGTTTTTCGCAAGTATTTAAGAAACCGCCCTACCGACTTGGATGAAAAGTTTACAACGAGTCACCCCAATTATTGCACATTAGATACAGGAAGATCAATTTGATGTCTAGCTCAGGCTCGTGTGTGAGGCTCGCGGCTCGTTTGTAATGAGGGTGACTTATTTTTTAAACCAAATTTTTAGGAGTGAACATTTTTAATTTGAATAGACGTGTTCAAGTCTTTAAATCTATTGGATTGAAAAATGTATCTTGTTAATTTCTTGCCAAATTAACGGTTTTTAGCTTTTTAGATTTAATAGCCAATGAGCCAGTGCGTAATATAATTTTTAAGTTTAGAGAGATGATTTTCATCAACAAGATACATTTTTCAATCAAACAGCTTCAAAGACTTGAATACGCCAATTCAAATAAAAAAATGTTTCATTCCTAAAAATATTATTTAAAAAATAAGCCATCCCCACCCAAATCGGGGTTACTAAGCCTCGGTGACCCCCATAACATAATACAAAAAATGATTGTATTGACTTATCATCCCTGAAATTTTTTGGCGTTGATTCAAAATCACCTTTATAACAAGGTGATTTTAAAATGCGTACTCAGCGTTTCAGTGAATATAAAGCAAGTTATGACGGCAAACTTAATAAAGTTTTCTTCTAAGATGTCCCCTAAGGGCGGTACAGTTCTTTGAAGGTGGTTCCCTGAAGATTTTCCGGGTTACTTAGAAACACAATTTGAAAGACGATAATAAGGAGGACGACCTGAGTTGCTGATATGCTATTGGTCACGTAACTAGATCGTAGTTACTCCACTGACAATTGTTGGACCAAGCAAATGATTGAATTGAGATCCCGACAGGATGCAGTCTTCACGATGGTGGTAATGTTAAACGAATCCAGATGAATTGGGCAAAGACAGTTCACAACTAGCGCAACTGAAGAAAATAATACAAAAATCAGTGCACGACGTCGACGATAGTTATTCGAGTTCCAAAATGGGAAATAAAACAAAGCAACCATCACTTGAAAGTTAAGTGAAATGCTGTTAATTAAGCAAACTATTGTCTATTTTTCGTAAATTTAATAATAAACGCGCCCATCTACACACGACTCCTTCTATAAATAAATTTAGCACACTTTCAGGGAAAGATTAAAGATTTTAAATTTTAAGTTGATTTTAAATTGAATCGGAATATAAAAAAAAGTACGCGATAATTCAGGGAATTTGCAAACGAAATCGTTCGACAAGAGACCTGGAGGATAAAAGAATTTAAATGCAATTTCGAAGTTATTAAAATTAAATCTTCGCAGTCTAATTTTTTCTTCGCAAATTGTGATCTCGCTATCGAATAATGTCGTCAAACTTCTAAAAGTTGGAAAATTTCGCACAACATAATGTAACTGTTTGCTTCTTTCAAAACGTTGTTGACAAACATACGCGATACTCAGATTTCTAGTTTAGATAGACATTTGACGTTCCAGAATTGTGGTATCGATTTTGCAATAAAATGAAATAAAATGTCAATTTTTAGTATACTCGGTTGGGCACAATGTGTTCCGAATTAGAGCAGAAATTGTGAATTATTTTATTATCGCACTTACGAACAATGAAAGTTTAACTAGAGCCATTTCTTCTAAAGGACCATAATTACGGAGCACAGTTTCGGCTTTTTTGTTCAATTTAATTTTCTCCACAGAGAGCACATTACTCTCGATCCGTATATAATAATTTTATTGCGTTCGCGAGGGCAATATTTAATTTCGTAAACATGATTTAGGCGAAAAAGGTAGTGACGTGAATTTGTTGATGTAAATTGCAAATCACCCCGATCCTTATAACATCATCATCGTCGATGAGAAGTGTAAATGTGCTTAAAAGTAGAAAATGTATAAAATTGCATTAAAATGAATAAATTTATTTTCTCAAATCGAGAAAATCTGGATACTTTTTGTAATTTTAGTAATATTCAATTTTTCCATTAGCTTCCCCTGTTTGTCTTTTGTCAAAATTAAATCGTCCAATTTAGACTGTTTTCTAAACTCATTCACGGTTTTCTTCTCACGTCTCCGACGTTGTCTGGAGCGTGGCAAGTACATTTCAATTGTCACTACTAGTGACTGTTTTCCCAGAGTTTATATAAGTTTGTTTCAGCATTTTCAATGCTCAAGTGTGCCATCTTTACATTACGTTTATTAAACAAGGTGTTTACAGCGAAGGCTTAACACATTCTGACTGATTCGATCGTCTTATTTTAAACAAACTATTGTAGCTTGTAGCTATATGAAAGAAAAACGCACAAAAAGTAGTTGTAAATTGCTTAAGACAGTAATTTAAAACTTTAGAACGCTTGAAATCTTACCGGAAAACTTATTTCAGGGTTTTTCTTTTTCTTTGTATATTTTCGAATATTTCGTACAAAACCCTCAGTTACTTCTTCTCTAATATCTTTATTTAGCTAATGGTATTTAGCTAAATTTTTTTTACCTAGATAGTTGTATTTCGTGTACTCTAGTATAGTTTAGTTTGACCCCCAAAAATTCACACTTTCCGAGGCGCTAAACTTCAACGTGCTCTAGCATTCAAACTGTTCCTTTGACAAAAAAAATTCAAGAGACACAATTTGTAGCAAAATGAATGTACTTTATTTTTTTGTAAGGACACTTTTCTATAAAAATGCAAATTTTCGAGTTATAAGCGATTAACAAAGAAACAGTTTTTTGGTATATTTTGAAATTTTTGTCAAATTTTAACGAGTTCTAGCGCCTAAACTGTTTGTCTGAGGAAAAAAAATTTCAGCAATAATTTGTAAGAAAATACATGTACCTTATTTTTGTATAGAAACACTTTTCTATAAAAGTGCGTAATTTTCGGGGAATAAGCGATAAACAAAAAAAACAGTTTTTTGGTATATTTTGGAATTTTGGTCAAACTTTAATGCATTCTAGCGCCTAAACTGTTTGTCTGAGGAAAAAAATTTAAGGTAGTACTACCGGTTTTAGAATTTACGTTCAGAATTTAATGAAACTTGGCATATTGGTACATTATAATATCATAATTAACCAGTTAAATTTTTGGAGGCCTACAGAGAACTGAAAAAAAGATAAAAATATTAAAAAATTTTTGCCTTTAACATTGATCCTTATGGGAAATCACAGATTTTATTTTATTTCACAAAATTGGACGTTCAGATTTTTATGAAATTGGTATCAATAGAAAGAAAAAAATTAATTGAATTTTCTGTATTAATAAAACCTTAACTTTAGAACTCGTGATAAGAGTAATTAATAAATAATTAAGAAAAAACTTACATGTGGCAACGCCGCCAAGAAGGTTAGACGCGCGCGAAATTTAAATATGTACAGAATACGGCTAATGCTACTTGTTTCACATTTTTTTATACCTTTTTTCAGTGACTCTTTTATTTTTCCAATGAAATATTCGTTTTGTACCATTTAATAAGTTTGATTCAGACATTTCATTAGTAAACAAACATTACATGTCAAACCGATAACCTGAAAGGTATTTTTTGTCTCTTTTGCTTTTACGCGGCGTTGCCAAATATAAATACGACGGAAGTCAAATTACAGTAAGCACACATTTGACACGTGTGGTATCGGTAGTACTACCTTAAGTAATAATTTGTACGAAATTTGATGTAGTTTACGTTTATACAGGATGTTTCCCATAAGTGCGTCATAACTTCAGGGGCTGTTACAAGAACTCAAAAGAAGTCGTTTGACCCCAATTTTCTTATACCGAAAGTTCCCCCATTCAGAGTTACACGGTGTTTTAGCTGAAATTTTCAAATTTTTGAAAATTTATTGTGGCGAAACGAAAGCAGTTGAGAAAATAATTTTTGTGGAGATGCCTTATGTATTTTTAACTCTATGAAATAGATGTGGTACTTTTGTTTTTCAACTGCCAATATGGCGGATTCAAGATGGCGCTAATCGAAATATTAATGGGATTGCAATAAAATTTTAGATACATGGGTTTCTTAAAAATTAGTCGACAAATCTGAAATTATAATTTCAAAATTAAAAAAAAAAATGACAAACGCGTAACCTGAGAAAAAAAATTCTTTGTACCCAATTGGATGAAAATTACACTGTGGGTACTTTCGAATATTGGCTTTCGAACTATCGAGCCAGAATTTCAAAATTCGATCTAGAAAAAAAAATACAGCTATTTGAAAGTAATTAATTTATAAATTTTAAAATCAAGTGCCTACTTTATAAAATATTTTCCCTCTTAATCATTTATTTCGGTCGTGGTGGTTGATGATTGTACTCGGATTGTACTTGTTGTCGAAATAAATGATATTATTATTATGTATTCTCAAATAGCTGTATTTTTTTTCCTAGATGAAATTTAGAAAATCTGACTTGATAGTTCGAAAGCCAATATTTTAAAGTACCTAACAGTATAATCTATTTTAATAAAATTTGAAAAAAAAAATTTTTTTTTTCAGGTTACGCGTTTGTCATTTTTTTTTTAATTCTGAAATTCTAATTTCAGATTTGTCGACAAATTTTTAAGAAACCCATGTATCTAAAATTTTATTGCAATCCCAATAATATTTCGATTAGCGCCATCTTGAATCCGCCATATTGGCAGTTGAAAAACAAAAGTACCACATCTATCTCATAGAGTTAAAAATACATAAGGCATCTCCACAAAAATTATTTTCTCAACTGCTTTCGTTTCGCCACAATGAATTTTCAAAAATTTGAAAATTTCAGCTAAAACACCCTGTAACTCTGAATGGGGGAACTTTCGGTATAAGAAAATTGGGGTCAAACGACTTCTTTTGAGCTCTTGTAACAACCCCTGAAGTTATGACGCACTTATGGGAAACACCCTGTATAGAAGCACTTTTCTTTAAAACTTAAAACTTTAAAAAATCTTAGTCAAATTTTAACGCGCGCTAGCGTCTAAACTGAGAAAAAAATTTAACAATTATAATTTGTAGGAAATTTGATGTACTTTATAATTATAAAGAAGCAATTTTCTTATAAAGTGCTTATTTTTCGAGTTATAAGCGAAAAACCGAAAAAGAGCAAAAATCCACCTTTCTCGAGTCACCCCCAAGTTGGCAGACAGTTGATTTTATTACTCATTGGCAATGTTCATTTAGTCTGTACCGTTAAAAATTTTCTACTCTATCGTTAAGTAAAAGGGCTTAGCTAACACACGGACTACTATACCTAACTTATACCAATACCAATATGACGAATAAGTAATAAGACAAGAATGTCTATGAACCTGATACTTGAAAAAGAAGTTGATAATATGGAAAATGTTTCAACTAATATGAATGGTAATAGTAATTTACAGGAACAATCATATACCATCAGTTGCATCTGTATTCAACCACGGAGTTTTCTGCACATCCCAAAGTTGCAACCTTCGGTTGGGTTAGTTAGGCCCCCATTATTTTATAATTATTTTAGATCTTCGTCATTTTCCAATCTCCGCCGTTTAAACACACGGTTATTTAAAGAGCGGCAGTTATTTCTCTTTTGAGGTCTTTCAGATAAGACAGATACTACTTCAGGAGATTACCTATTTAAAATTTTGGAGTTGTTCCCCTACGCGTTTCGTTGTAACGGGGGCAAACTTGAATACAACTAAAAATTTTGATCGTCTACGTCTATATTATTATATTTGTTAGAACTTGGTGTTGGATTTAACCAGCGTCATCGTTGAATATTGAAAACCACGCGGAAATCTACCCTAAAAAACTGTAATACAACAAAGGCTCAAATTTGTTTTAATTCCCAACAAAAGTTCGAACTTCCATCTTGTTTCTAATTAATCATTAAACTTTTTAGATTAAAACAACTTTTATTGCAAACTTTAAAAGACTTCAAATTTGAAATTAAACTCCACATTATTAATGGAAATCGTTATTTTATATTTCTTTAAGTGGCTCAAACATTCTACATTCTAGATTGCGTAATAAAATTTAATATACAACATGTAAATGAAATTTTGTTAATAGTGGCATAAAAATATACGAGACGCTCCACTCTAAATTTTAAATTGCTCTTGATCTCTAGTTGAACTTTAAATTATACATGTTCCTACAACCCACTTTGTAACTCTGTATACCTACACAGGATACACCAGCACTCGTAATTTGGATTTTACAGCCCTTTTCGAAGTTACCACTTCGAACAACTTTCAAAGTGAAGTGAAAAAGCGCCGATTCGTCGATGAGAAAGTACTTAAATAGCGCGGTCTCAGGCCTCAACTACCCCCAATTACAAATTTTAAAATTCGCGCAAAATTATAATTCTACCTATACTACTATTTCGAGTTTTCCTGCAATGTTTTAGGAAATTCTCAAGAGCTCAGATCAAACGTACTACAAGCAATTTAAACTCTTAATATCGAGATGGAGAGATTAATCTTTTGTGGAAGACTCAGTTGAGATGCTCAAATTCAAATTAAACTTTTCTGGGCGGATTTAAAATATAAAAACCGCAGGCAGTAAAAGTCAAAAACCACTCTTCTTTATTATATCCAATTCTCGCGCCCCTTTAAATTATTCCACTATTGACTTTTACCATGAGTGTGGTAGTTTTTTGTTCGACTTGTAATTTGTTAGAGAGACTCGGAGGAGATTTGGGTTTGCTATTTATGAACTGCCACGATAGCTTCTGGTATTTTTATTTAGATTCTACTATTCTCTTTTTCGTGGAAGATTTGCGTGACATTTGTTGATAGTTTACATAAAGTACAATGAAGCTAGACTCTAGACAGGTTCACTTTAAATTCTCATCTTTTTAATGTTTCTATAACGACGGAATTTAGTTCAACCCGAGAATGGAAAATAAATTGGTATATGTTGGTTTTGCTACTGACTGTATAAAGACAATTCGGTTTTGCTAATGCGAATTTAGATATATTTGCTAGATTATTTCTAGGTTGCTGAAGAATCCCACACAAATCTACATTTAACGACGCTCGAAATGGTTAATTATTTCGTACTTTGTATATTTATGCTTCCTTCGAGTAGGTATATGTTTGTTTAGCGCGAGAACACTTTGCTTTCTGTAGTTTTAGAACGAAGTGCGATAAATGAACTGTCTAAACGCTAAACGGTGTACGAGAGCGTAAGCTTCGTTCTAAAAACGTAAACATGGTAAGCTATTTTCACGCTATTTTTCTCCATATTTCTAAGAGTTTCAAAAGAAATTGCGACTTGATGTTCTATATTAGGGTTTCTACGGTTGGGCATTTATTCACATACAGTGTGCTCATTTGAAAACTTCCCACCTGGGATAACTCAAAATCGTTGATTAATTTTTATGTTGAACTCTTTCACCCCAGCAACCTCTACTTGGAAGTTTCTAATGGTAGCCCCTAATGTGTGATAGTCATTTTAAAGGGCCTCAAAAACCTAATCTTTAGCCTTGGAAAATTCGGGAGGGATGATATCGAGAAATATTGTACGAGTCATTGAAGCGACATGATATTTGGATATTACATGAAGCCTTGATCTCCTTAAGATTATCAATCCAAATTTTTCAGTGACTTGTAACCTTTGCAAAGTTATAAAACAAACTTTAGGATAGTTGGCTATACATCCGGGATTTATTAAAAAGATTCAAATAACTTGTAATTTGAAAGTTCAAGAAGCGAGAAACTCGGAAATCTTAAAAAATCCTTGAAAATAAAGAAATAAGTATTCTCTTATACTTGTAAATTTGAAATTTAAGAGGCAATCAAATAATCCGAAAAAAAGTGGATCTCGTTAGATAAATTGCCAAAAAAAGAATATCTAAAAAAGCTTGATACAGCCAACATTTGACGTGATCGTTCACGTCAGAGAAAATAACAAAATGTAAAAAAATCGTCAAGTCCTCGATCTACAAATGTCGAGAATACGAAGGAGAAAAAGTTGTTTTTCATATTTCTCGCTTTGCATTGTAAAAACGAGTGGTTTTCGAAGTTTTTATTTTGTAAAGCTTTCAGAAGAAACATTTAAAAGCAATGTAAACAATTATGATACTTAAAAAAGCTTTAGGATAAAACTTTCAGCGAGTTTTGACAAAATAAGTAAAATTAAACAACACGAAACTTGTGTGTTTTGAATCTTTCTTAGCAAATTGAATGTGACTGAAAATAAGGAAAACTCTTAAAAGTTGGCAAATTAAATTTATTAATTTTTAAAATAAATTTTTTTAACTCGCCGAGTTTCTTTATTAAAAAACTTTTTTCTTAATATTATTAGTTTGTCTACAAATTTTGATTAAAACCGTGGCTCGTAAACGCTTAGCCGGAAGAATCAAAATAAATTAAATTAAGTCTTTAACGAAGCGAGTACCATTTGAGTCAAACAAACTTTTACCTAAAACAAATAAAAGGCGAAGAGACGAGTATCAACGCTATTTCGAGTGACATTTGCAAATGGGTGTGAGGTACAGCGCAGCAGGAAAATGCGAAGCGTGACCTATGGAGCACCCCAGCCGCCACGGCTCGTTACAGCCATCGATTTCTTTAAAAATGCAATGCACCTCTAATTACAGAATAGTGGGTGGTTGCGCAACCGCGACCCCAACGATCCAAAAACTATCCATTTTAAATATTTTTTAACGATCTCCCCCACACTGTTATCCGACACGATTAATTATATTTTTCGCGCAAACGTTCCAACTTTGAAGTTCGAAAGTTGAAAGGCCCGTTTGAACTGAAATCGAACTTTTAGGTTTTCGTCATTAAATTTGTTGTATTTAGTATTTGTGACTGTAATCGCGATCTTATTTATTTTAATCATTGCAAGCAGAAAATAATTATTGTTTCCACATCCTACATCACCATAGCAGACACGTTGTGTTCAATCCGTCTCCCCTTCACACACAACATCATAATGTTTCAAAGGAAAAGTCCAATTAATACTAAAATCACAACTGGGATTGTAAAAAAATTAATGAAAACAAATAAAGCGGGTATATAAATGAATGTAGTTACGTGGAGTATATACAGAGTGTTTTACTACTATTACATAAATAATCATAATTACACTTTTTGGTAAGAGTAACGCAGATTACAATACATTTTGTATATCGTTCCTGCAATTACATACCAAAACAGAATAATAATAATACAAAATTCCCTTTATTCTTGAACTCGTTTGTTATGTAAATACTGTATATTTTACGTACTAAAACAAATTGTTTAGACTAGCTTTTAAATATACATGAATATACAAAAGTACTAGATTTTATAAAACACAAACTGTGCTGCAAAATTAAAAAATAACTCCAGATAGGTAAACAATTTTATAAAGATTAAAGCAAACTTGTACTTGTAGGTACAGTACCTCAAACATAAAAAAGTGTTATCTTTTGCGACACGAAAGGCAATTATATACAATTTCTGAGTCTACCTCCCAAAATATTTCAGGACGTGATGTAATATCAGACTGTTGAATTGGACTAATGCGAATAGATACAGCAATACATTTTGGATTTTGTTAGTCAAAAAACTGCTGTTGATTAGATATAGGCGATTGATTGATTGATTGATTATAGGCGCTATACCGTTAAAGTTTGACAAAAATCTAAAATCGGTTAAAAACTACTTTATCGCTCATGATTCGGAAACTACGAACTTGTAGAGTAAAGTGTTCCTATACAAAAATAAAGAACATTCAATTTTCTATAAATTATGTCGCGTAGAATTTTTTTGTGAAACGAACAGTTTAGGTGCTAGAGGGGCGTTGAAGTATAGAAGGGTGGCCACAATACAGGGTGATTGAAATCAGGTGATAATGCATATTACTCAGTTATTATGAAAGATAGAATAAAAACTTATGTAAGTAACTTACAGTACTCCAAAAGCTTGTTAAGTTGGTCTATTTAAAAGCTCAATTGAAATTAAAACAAAAGAGTAACGTTAATTTGGTTATTTGTTTTAAATGAAACGGGTAATTTTTTCTAAATATTTGTTCTAGAGTATAAAATTCTTTTTATAGTGATGCTAAAAAAGAATACAATATTTCTGATAAACTGAAGTTCTGACAAAGTTTTAAAAAATCAATCTAGCGATCAAATTACCATAACAATAAGAAAACAACGTTTAATAACAACAACCAATCGTTCGCTTTCTTCCTGGTCTACCGCCTCAACTGTTTGATTGCCGAAAAAAATTTATCAGACATAATTTGTAGAAAATTGAATGTGTTTTATTTTTATATAGAAATACTTTTCCCAGAAAGTGTGTAGTTTCAGAGTTATGAGCGATAAAACAATTTTTTGGCCGGTTTTAGAAATTCTTTTTTAATTTAACGCGCGCCAGCGCCTAAATCATTCACCTAACGAAAAAAGTTAAAAAACATAATTTGTAGAAAATTTAACGTGTTTTCTTTTTGTATAAGAAAACTTTTTTCTAAAAATGCGTAGTTTCCGAGTTATGAGCGATGAAACAATTTTTTAGCCGGTTTTAGAAGTTATTTCTAACTTTAGCGCGCGCTAGAGCTTAAATCGTTTACCAGAAGAAAACAACCTAAGCAATATAATTTGTAGAAAATTGAATGTACTTTATTTTGGTATAAAAATACTTTTCCCTCAAAGGGCGTAATTTCCGAGTTATGAGCGATAAAACAATTTTTTGGTCGATCTAGACAGTTTTTTTAAGTCTAACGCGCATTAGCGCATAATTCGCTCACCTGAAGAAAAAAACTTAAGAGATATAATTTGTATGAAATTTAACGTGTTTTGCTTTTGTATAAGAAGACTTTTTCTAAAAATGCGTAGTTTCTGAATTATGAGCGATAAAACAATTTTATGGCCGATTTTAGAAGTTATTCTAACTTTAACGCGCGCTAGCGCCTAAATCGTTTACCTAAGGAAAAAACTTAAGAAATATAATTTGTATGAAATTTAACGTGTTTTATTTTTGTAAATGAATGCTTTTTTCTAAAAATCCTTAGTTTCCCAGTTATGAGCAATAAAACAATTTTTTAACCGGTTTTAGAAGTTATTCTAACTTTTACGCGTTTATCGTTTACCTAAGAAAAAAAATTAGGAGATGTAAGTTGTAGAAAATTGAAAATACTATATTTTTGTATAGAAACCGAGAAAAGAATCCTTCCTTCTCGATTCACCCCCAAGTTGACGCTGCCACTTTTAACAGGCAGACGGTGGGTGTTATTATTAATTTGCATTGTTCTTTTCTTGAATAGTCAAAAATTTTGTACTTTATGGTTTGGTAAAAGTGTTCGAAAACTAAAAGTGTTTGAGCCGGTCGGAAGGATTTTAATTATTAGTTTTGAGAGCAATATTTATCTAAATAATATTAATCTTGGTATATAAGCTGGAATTAAAAACAGAGCCTTAAATTCCTTCGTAAATGCAAAAGTTATGATAAGATGAATTTATGAATTTTTTTAAGTGGAAGAAAACTATAATTATGCTATTAGTAGAAATCGTGTCTCTTGTTGCATCAAACGGGAGTATTATGTAACGGCATTATCGAAAAATACGCCACTGAACTTGTTGAGACTGAACTTTGTTTTCAGGATCATCCGAGATTAGTTTTAACAAATAAAAAAATGTAAGACTCCTCTTAACAGATTGTCAGATTTCTTTTACATGTAGCACAAACGTTATCTTGCGACATCTTAATCACTTTAAACCCCTATCATGATCGGAAAAAGCTTAAGATTTGTGGATAACCACGTCACCTCTACGTAGGAAAAAATCAACCACTCACCAAATACATTTATAAAAGTGTCATTCACCTTTTTCTGCACTCTTTTCATCTCAATTTTTTTTTAAATTTGTTAATAACCTAATTTCAAATTCCCTTTCAGTTTCAAGTTATGTAAAATTTCTACCTCCGACTCTTACTCTTCAAAGGAGTATTAAAAATTAATTTTTGTGAGTTTAATTATACCATAAAACCTCAAAAATCTAATTATTTACATAGGCATTCCTTTTTACTTTTCGGTAGAAAATTTTAAAATATTTGAATTTTTATTTGTGGAATTACCATATCTCAATAAAGCCGAAACATCTCTGAAGAAGATACATCCCGCAAGTTAAATTAATTTCACTTCACCGTAATCTTATTTGATAAAGTTTAGAGTTTTGTTGCTTCAAAACAAACCTCATTATAGTAGCAGCTGTAGTATTTTGTTGTATTATTCCATGCGTATACATTCCCAACATATTTTCATTTTGAATATAGGTATGAAAAGATATAAATTTGGATCCATATCTCAGATACACAGTATTCGCTTTCAATGTTTGAACAGATCTGTTTTATTCAGTTTTATTTATTCACGTCTGTATACCAATCGACCAAAGCTGAAATGTTACAATTATTACGTACAGACGCCACGCAACGCATTCAAAATTGGCTAAAGTAACCTTTTTGCGTATTAAATATTTAACGGTGTGCGCCTCATTTCAATTTAAATTATACACAATACTTGCATTAGGCTCGTTAATTTAATTTTTAATTTCATTCAGTTGATGAGAAGTGGGAAGTATTAATGAAAAGGCTGCGTGAAGGCATAAGTCGCATTGCGACGTAAAAACTCGCTCGAATCGCTTCATATAATATTTTTAAAAGTAGACGACTCTCTCAACAAGGCCCATTTTGGGCTCCTAAGAACTTTTATGCTTTCCGAAGACCCGAAGACCGAGGTTTCTCTACAGTAATTTCTGTCAGTGTGCTGGGAAAGAGCTGTCGTTTGTAATATTCAGCGTGGGTCGTGGGCCGATTTCTTCCCAACCGATCCCCAAAGTCGGAAATAGTGATAAGCTCACCCCGGTCTTAACAAGGTATAAATGTAGCGTTTAACCCATTCACGGAGCGCTAGGTTCGATAAGAAAGCTACACATCTTTTTTTAGTGAATTTTTGTGTAGATTTTTTATAATAATAAAGTTCATTATTTAACAAATATTTATCTCAACAAAGTCGACGGACAACTGAATTAATGCTTGACTTATTAAATTAATATTTCAAAAACATTTATCTTACAGAAGTAAAATACCCGTAGAGATTAGAGATAAATAAATAAGAAATTTTTTTTCTGATTCATAATGTTATGTGCCTGAAACCTGAAACAGATAGCGATTGAAAAAAAAATATCACAGCTTTATCATTGCTACCTCTGTGCATTAATCTTATAAGAAGATCTAAATTTATAACACCCTCATAAATCCTTTCTACCTTTGAATGGAGAGATAAAAGAAAGGATTAATAAAAATTACTGTATTCAATATAAAACACTGCGTCTACTATTATGTTTGAGTTAATAGATTTTCATCCCTTGCAGACAGAAAAATCGAAAGGATTTAAAACTTGGGGTTAGGGAATAACACAAATGACGAAAGAAATCGGTAAATTGCGAGAGGGAACTTAATGTGTTAATAATTAGTTTATCGGGCGATGTCCTTAATTTATTTTTATTTACATAAAAACGTAAAGATTAATTAAGGGTAAATTAAGTAATAAATATGTACTAATGAAGTTGCGGTTTAATTTTTGTAATTAAATTACCTCGTGGAATAAAATTATTGTGCCGTGGGGTCAATATTACCAGGGTTCTTTATGATTTTTTGCACTATGTATGATGTTGATTCACTAGCCGAACATTGAGAAAACTTTTAATTTGTTTGATAACGTACAGGATAATTCTGCATGATAATAATATATATCATATATGCAGCATCATCAATATATAAGTTTTCTAAAATCAGGTAAAAATTTTTTTTACAGTAAATCCTCTATAATTCGAGGACGTTGTTTATCTCAAACATTAGTAAGCTGTCAAAACCAGGGGGGTAACCCGGAGCATTGAACACAAAATACTGTTTTTTTAAATACACACCTACTTTGTTTTTGTAAAACGCCTTTTTTTGAAGACACTATCAATCGCTACTAAAATCTAAAATTCCTGAACTTCATTCTAAGCCTACATGCACAACTTGTTCTCTCCTACAAATTTTTCTACAGATGTCCATGATTGAATAGGTGTCTTTTTTATTTAATTTAAAAAAAAGAAACCTTTCAAAAGATACGTTGAAGATTATTATGCGAATATCCACCCCCAAATCTAAAGTATGTGAAAAGCTGGCTTAGGTGACGTAGATAATAATTATATGGAGTACCTAGCTACTCGTAGCTCGTAGCACAAAGTACAGGGTGGACAAATCGATAACTAGAAGTAATGTGGAAAAATGAATGGCGCATCCTCAAATTTTTTAGGAGAAACTTAACGGCAAAATGGTGTTTTTTTGAAATAGAATCAATAGTTGGATATTACATATTTGAATCTAATTTTTTTATCCTCTTTTCAATGATATAAAATATGTGGGGTCTATTATTTAAGCTTCATCCCATTTTATTAAAAATTGTTAAATAAAAATCACAAAAAATGGCAATAGAATAAAATTTAAAAAAAAGAATAAAATATATCATTGAAGAGAGGATAAAAAACGTTATTTAAATATGCCACATCCAACTATGGTTGCTATTTTAAAAAACGCTGAAACCCAACGAAGATATTAAAAATCCCTTCGGCTCATTTTATTATCTTTAACAAAGTACCAGAAAACGTGCTTTTGCTTTTTCTGTAACTTTTAAACAACCGACATTTAGCGAAAAATCGAACTTTTGCTTATAGCTCCAAAACAAAAGAAGATTGCGAATTCCGCTTTTCGCCATTGA
Organism: Malthinus flaveolus; assembly: GCA_950108345.1. Lineage (NCBI taxonomy): Eukaryota > Metazoa > Arthropoda > Insecta > Coleoptera > Cantharidae > Malthinus > Malthinus flaveolus. The sequence goes on from OX467285.1 coordinate 73,196,170, forward strand.
GCACCTCTACAAAAAAGAGAACGAGGATGCGCCATCCATTCTTCCATATCTCTTCTAGTTATCGATTTCTCATAAGGACCGTCAAATTTTACCCACCCTGCTCATGTGAGAATTGGAGATGGAAGGACTGATGAAATCGAAATAGACCAAAAAAGATTTTTCTATGAGCCAACGCATTGATTGAAGACTGGAGAGTTCGGTAGTGTTTATAAAAAGAGCACTCATTCTACTCTTTTGGTCTTGACTATAATTACTTTTGAAGTGAATTCAGCATAAATATATTTGTCTTCTCAATGCAGATAAACTCAAGAATTAGTTTAACAAAACGTCGAATGAACAAAAGCAACTTGAGCTCATCTAATTTAATAGTCGTAAAAAAAGAAAGAAAATAAATTGATATAAATTAAGAGATCTAAAACGAAAATTAATCCTAGTAATTTATCTAATTAAGTCCGTCTAATAACACTTTCCCTTTAATGTAATTTAGGTTATAGGCCTTTTGGTCCTGAACCTATAAAACCTCCTGTGCGATAATTCACTAACAAAGAAGTATTTAGTTTTTAATTAGCGTTATTTCAATACGCCAAATATATCATTCAAAACGTAACTTTTTCATAATACATTCAACGAAAAAGTAAAATTTTAAAAACAGATTTTCACGCGATTTTCTTTTAACTCTAGTGCCCACTTATATTTCAAACAATTTTCTGTTGTATTTAGACTTAAAAACAAATATTTACAGAAAAACAATTGAAGAATTTTCTTTTTGAAAACGCATTTTCCTAGTTTGTTCTTATACCAACTTGTAACGATGGAATAAATCGATTTAAAAGAACTTCGCGAATCTAAAAATGTACAGAGAGTACCACTATAAAGTTAAAGGAATGATCCTGGTTTGCCTTATTATGCACTCGGTTTATTAATCATGTGGCAAGTGACAAGTAGTATACGCGGTATAAGAGGGGGTTAATCATAAGAACACAATGCGTTGCTTTTCAGCATACTTTCCTCTAAAATACAATTAACTTACCAAAGAAATTAGGTATTTATTGGTATTTTCACGTACAAAAAAGGGCCCAGCGACTCTTACCTGAAACAAGAAAAGAAAACATTATTTATCAAATTACTTCTGAAATTTTAAATTAAGTTTATACACAAACTTAAAGGAATTATTATTTGATTAATATTAAGATAAAAAGTTCATATAAACATGGGTCCGCAACGGCTCTGATTTTTAGATACGGAGTGTTAAAATCTGGCAGTAGATAGATCGATAGAAAAAAATGGTAAAAATGTGTCAAGAAGCGTTTATACACGAGACTTTTACATAAAAACGTCGTGTTCTAATTTCAAAACTCAATAATGGCCAAATTATGAAATTTTGCGTCAGTTACCTCCTTTATTTTCTAAAAATTCAAGAAAATAGAAATAAATTGTGTACTACTATTCGGAACCAAATTAACAAAAATGTTTCCACGGCCATTTTTGAAAATGTGTACTTTCCAACGAAGCAAAAATAACCAGTTATGTACTAATAAAAGATTCTAAAATTACCTTTAAGAAAACATTTTCTAGACTTATATCAGTCTTCACTATATTTTCTAAAACACAAGTTTATAGGGTGTTTTAAACCCTCGAAATACGACGATTTTCACAACACTCCACTCGCGTCATTACCGTACACCCAACTAAATTAGAAATATTCGAACTACAATGTGTTGAGTTACAAGTTAAAACTACGATAAGTGATGACGCGCTTATCGCATAAACACCTGATGTACATTCATAGTTGTCGTTTTTAAAAGTTTTAATTCCACAAAAATAATGAAAGTTGATTATTTTAATTCTTAATTAAATTAAAGGATGTAAAACGTGTACAGAGGGTGTAATTCCCTTATATTGGGAGAAACACAAAAAGTATTAGCTGGCAAAAAATTTAAATTTTCTGTATACTCAATTCAAGCGCCCTTTTAACCCATAAATACTCATGCCAATAAAATCATAGTGAATGTTCATATGGGGGGGACCTCTAAAAGACGCCACCGAATTTTGGGAACTCGATGATATATTTTTTATAATAAGAATAGACACACACCCCTACTACGGTGTTCGTCAAACAGTCGGTACGTATCATTACTATGAGAAAAATTTTTTATTGTAGAATTTGGGGGGGGGGGGGGATTGGAGTAATGTTGGATTGGAATATATGCCAAATTACGACTGAAGAGTGCAATTTACTAAATTTGAGAAAAAAATTTTTTCATAATAATGATGTCTAGTTTTTTGCAGACGTTGTAGAAAACCGTAAAAGTAAGTTAGAATTGAAAGACCAATTTCCTCACGGGGGTTGTTATTAAGTAAAAAAATGTCTTTTATTGACATTACAAAATTTGAATTCTAATAAATTTTATATTTAATTTATAAGGAACCGAACGTTTGTATCTATCTTTAATTAGATTTTAACACCCTGTATCTAGAAAACAGAGGCGTCGCGGATTCTTGCTTATACAAAGCGTCCCTGTTTCTTGATCCTACACATAGTTTTCAAATGCACCGCCAATGCTTTATTTTATAATGAATCATCGAGTGAGCAAGCTTTGTAGCTTTAAAACACTGCAGAATTAAATTTAAAAATTAAAATTTTACGAAAAGTAACATAGAACTCGAAGCCTCTAATCCGCTATACCTATATGTCAAAATAAAAACAAAAGTCACTAAATCAAACAGTTTCCATTTGCTACTTGAAAGTACTCTCTGATGCTTATACGGTATACTCTTTGAACATTTTCGATGATCGATAGTGACTAAATGAAATGGCTCTTGCCAAATTTGTTGTTTGAAGTTTTACATGTTTTTTAGCTGCCTCTTTTAGTCGTACTTTTTCAACTTGCGAGGGAACAAAGTGACTGAAATAGTTCAAAAGGGATTTACTTTTGTCGTGGCCACTTCGAAACGCCTTGTGAGTAAAGTGTACTTTCAATATTATGTGGCGAACTGAATTTTCGTAACTTTGAGGTTATTGTTTGGAAACATTTTTCAGTAACCACTCCAGATATTATATTATTTAACGTTTTATAAAGAAGAAAATGACATCTATCAAATGGTGCGATAAATGATGTAAGTTGATATTTGAAGAACATTCGATGAAGGCAACGCTGCTACACAATTACCAAAAACAAAAGAAATACTATTATAAAAAGGAGAATGAATGTAAATTGTTTATAGTCCAGTCAAATTAGACAAAAAATCGTGGAAAGTTCGGAAAAATTCGCATAGACCTGAAAATTGATGTAGGCCTTAAATACACTATTACAAATGAAATGTCAAAAGTCCCCATCGATCTCACTTGTGCTAAAAATTTTATTCAAAGACAAAGGTCGAAAAATCGGTTTTTCGCAAATATCTCTCAATATTAGTTCAATCAAATTGGACAAACGGATGGCATTTGAGGAAAAACCATTCAGGAGTTTTGAAAATTGGTATGGTTGTTCGTTATAGCCTGCAGTACAACGTACTAAAAGTCTCGAAGGGCGGGGTGCAAAGGGGGGTGGGGTGCAAGGTGCAAGAGGGGACTGTTTAAAAGCGACTGTTTCAATTTCGTGCAAATAACTCGCCTTCTACAGATCCTACGTTGATAATGCTTCTTATAAAAGTTATAGAAAACATTATTAGCTACAAGATTAGTGCATTTTCTCATAACTCTAACTAACTGTTTTCGAGATATAGCGCGGCGAAGGGGTACAGTGACTTTGTTTATGGGATGACGCTGTATGACGCTTCTTTAATTACATCTTTATTCTACCTCATCTAGTGCCGGATTATCCAGAAGTCCAAAACTTTGGTGGCTAATTCCTTTTGTAAAACTTACGCGTCTTACTCCGCTCTCGTAAACTCGTAAACAAATCTCGTAAACAAATTCACTGTAACCCCTTCTTCGCGCCATATCTCGAAAAGGGTTCAACTTATGGAAAAAATGCATGTAACCAATCTTGTAGCTAATAATGTTTTCTATAACTTTTAAAAGAAGCATTATCAACGTAGGATCTTTAGAAGACGAGTTATCTGCACAAAATAGAAAAAGCCGCATTTAAACACCTCCTCCTCCCCCCTCTTGCACCCCACCCTCCGGAACTTTTAGTATGTTGTACTGCAGGTTATAACGTACAAGTTTTCTGTTATATACGACACAAAGAAACGATCTTTATTAACAAACTATCTTTATTAACCAAACGAATGGCTTTCAATGGCGAGGACAATTTTAATACTGACAATTCGCGCCACTCTAGTGCGCAAAGCGCCCTTATCTCTCATACACAAATACATTTTATTAGAATATACAACACCTCCATCTTTAAATCTCTAACAATCACAAAACTAATCTCTCGGGAGCTTTAATGTTTTCCTGAGGCCTTAACCTTCTACAATCAACACTTAAATTAACATTAGTATCTTCAGGAACTAAAATATCTTTTTGCATACTCTCTATACAATCTTTTCTCTTATTAGGCCTTAACCGACATCCACTTTCACTAAATACGTTTTTGTTCCCAGAACTGCCTCTACCACCCCTTCACACCAATCGGGTGTTTGAGGTCTATAATCTCTAACCCAGACTAAATCATCTTTAACAAAATGAACATCAGATTTATTACTATAATATTTTTGTTGATAAGCCTGTTTACTTTTTACAACATTTTTTACCGAAGGTAATAAAAGTTCAAATTTTGTACGCAAATTATGACCAATCAGGAGTTTAGCGGGAGTCTCCCCTGTCGTGGAGTGCACAGTATTTCGATATTGAAATAGGAAACGATTTATGATTAAGTGAAAATCCGCATTGGCGCTTTCAAATTTTGCCTTTTGTATCGCCCTTTTTAGGATTTTTACTGCCGATTCCCCCTCACCGTTTGTCGCGGGATGATACGGCGCCCCAGTCAAATGTTTTATGCCCGAATGTTCTAAAAACATTTTTCAAAACTCCTGAATGGTTTTTCCTCAAATGCCATCCATTTATCTAATTTGATTGGACTAATATTGAGAGATATTTGCGAAAAACCTACTTTTCGACCTTTGACTTTGAATAAAATTTTTAGCACAAGTGGGAACGATGGGGACTTTTAACATTTCATTTGTAATAGTATATTTAATGTCTACACCAATTTTCAGCTCTATGCGAATTTTCCCGAAGTTGAATGTCTATTTTGACTGGACTATTAAAGATCTCCAAGTTTATTAGAAAGAAAAGTTTGTAAAACGTCGTAACCAAGCAATATGGTAGAACAAGTTTTCTAATTCCGGGCCGATAGAAAAAATTATTTCGACAATTTTCACTAGCGGCTATTTAGCGGCAATTTTCAAACACCAAGTAGCTTACGTGCTAATTTCTATCCACTTAACTGTCTCTTGAATACCTATACTATTCGTTTTCGAAGCCACGTATTAGGTGTACAATTTTTACATCAGTAATCACCCGTGTTCAATGTGCTTGAAAATAATACAAGTGCGATAAGCACATCGAGCACTCGTAATACTGGTGTAAATTTGCCGACATAACTTCGAACACTCGTGGCGTTACAAGTGGATTTTTTCCATTATGCTTTCCCGACACTATAAATAATATTTAGTCCTAATGGGGCACATCAAATACAATCGAGTTAACCCAACATAAGCGTAAAATTCGAACCACGTATAACTGAGTATTATTTTAGAATTTAGAACAAAGAAACGTTCCATATCGCGCGTTTGAATTAAATTTTAAAATTTGAAAAATATTTGATTAATTTCCACTTGGGATGATGGGAATATTTTAAATGTAAACTATGCGCACGTAATATAAACATTAATTAAACTTCACAGCTATATTAATTTCGGGTGCCTGTTGCAATAATTTTTCTACTATAATAAAGAAATATGAGTGCATTTTGAAAAGTTTGAATATATTTCGAAAAAACTTTCATTAAATCGTTGTACATTTAACACTCGGATAAATACATGAAGTGCACGGGAAAATTACTAGCAAGTTTATTCGCGCATGATGTACTGTTGTTTTATACAGTCAATATAAACCCTAGCGAGCTCATTATCGAGCTAGTTGATTTAAACTCTTGTAAGTACGTACTTGAACAAGCAAAATTTGCGCTATTAGAATAATTTCCTCTTAATGTAAATAAATTATTAGTGCCATCGGCGCACAATTAATACACCAGTTTCGTAATTTTTGTTTCAATTAACTTTTTCGTCCAAGTTTTGTTGTTTCGGTATAAGAGCACAAATTATTTTAGAAGTTATTTGTTTTTCTAAGCTGATTAAAATGATGTTTTGTTTCGTTTTTTTTATTATTTTGTTAAGCTGGAGAAACAATACATGGCCAGCCAATTACGACATCGTAAGAGATTTTTAGATTACCTCTTTTAGAAATGTTCCTTTTTTAGTATTTCGTTTAGAAAGGAAATTATAAAGGACTTTACGTTCAGAATTGTATTTTAGGATTAGTTAGGTACCTACTTGAAGTTTTCATTTTCACGATGTGACTTGGGCGCTTACCAACGAGATATCAATATGATTTTAGATGTTAGCAACGATTATGGTGAATTTGTGCTTATTCTGCGTTTGATTCTTTTGCTTCATCCAATCCACAGAAGCAATGAAAAAGAAAGGAAAGCAAAACAATAAGCAATTCTAACAAAAATTGTAAAAGAATTCATTTTTAAAGAAAAATGTTGAAAGCGTTATAAACAAATTGGTTAGACGATTCATATTTTATAAGCTGTACGTCCAATTGTGTGAGAACTTTGTGTTCACAGAGTGTTTGTTGAAATCAAAAAAATTTCATTTCCATCGTCGATAAAAAAAATTTCAACTTATGTTATTTCAATCAGCAATTTTAGTTCGACTTCTAATGGTTGTAGTAATGGTAATTCTACTCTAAATTTGCCTCAAATTATTTAAACAATGCTTTAGGGGCGGATGGGTTAGAAACCAGCTAACCACAAAACACGACTTTTATATAGAACGGTTTGGTAAAGCGTTCTGGCGAAATTCGCGTTTTAGCGGATAATGGCACGTAAAACAATTAAATCGATTATTAATAAATAAACGCTTTAATCTGTTTTAACAACAAAATTTAATCAAATTAATAAAACTTCGACATAACAACTAACAAGCGTCACTTCCATTTCGTAAAGTTTTACTTGACAAAATTATAGGTAGTAGAAAAGTTTTTCAGATAAAACTGATATCTTACAAAGAGATGGGTAAAGCTTTAGGAAAAGTTTTTCTTTTTCTTTCCTCTTTTAATAGTTTAATTACTATGAGGTGTTTGAACTCGCGTTTAATATCGTACGGTTCACAGTAACAATGCCCTTATAGAAAAGTCGGAATCTTTTCTAAGCCATCAGAATTATACAATACGTTTAGAAAGTGTTGGAAATTGTAACGTATTATACCAACCTAATTCGTGATCCCACAGCCAAAAAATTTGATAACTTATTGAAAAAATCGCAGTTGTAGACGGGGGTGAGTTCGACGCCATTGGAAATAGTGTACACACAAATACCACAAATAAAATGCGTATATTTTCAATCCAAAAAAAAACTAAACAAAATACAAGACAGTTACAATTAATGGACTTGTGTTCTACACAGACGGAACTAAAAACTCAACAGGCATCACAAGAGCTGGAATCATTGAGGACGACATCTTGAGGGAAGGGGTAAAGTTACGCCTCGTGGAGCACGTAACCGTCTTCCAAGCAGAAATTTACGCCATTCTGATAATATGTGCGCCAATACAGTTAGATCAAGGTTATCACAACCAAAGAATCTTTGTAGCATTTGACAGCCAAGCAGTCCTTTAAGAGCTGACCAGCAACAGACTGCATTCCCAGACTGAACGAGCTAGGGGGGAAGATTGTATCAGCCTAGTGTGGGTGCCAGCTCCTGCCGACATACCCGGGAAAAGAGAAAGCTGATGGTATGACTAAGGGCAGTAAAATAAGACCCATTGAACCAGAACCAGCCTTTGGCATTCGCTAGAAAATGGCGAATTTTATTGTTAAGTACATCAAATGTGACGGACCGTCCTACCCGACCTAAGATTGGGTTGCAGAAAGCTTTTAATCAGCAATTAAAACTCAAATCATTTAACGGTTGTTTGCAATGACGTTTTCGTCTATACCTTAACATTGACTATGGCCGTCACATTAACCAGACTTTGTGCAACCCAACGACAACCATCTGATTTAATATCGAAGTAAACTTTTCAGTCTTATTGTAGAAAAATCGGATTATTCAAGTCGCTGTTGGGGAGACAATTAATATACAAAAGGTTATTTTTTTAGTCGTGTAATTTTTAATAAAAAAAGTTTACGCAAAGATTGTTCAGTTCCATTATACGGGCTTCAGCCAAAAGCTCTCTAAACGTGAGCTTGTTTTAATTTTGATAACTATGTAAACGAAATTTGGCCATTGAGACTTTAGAATCTTATACTTATAATGTTATAATATTGCACCCAAATTCCTAAATAAATCGGCTTATGTGAAATTTATTAATATATTTAAAGTTGAGTTTTGGAAGTAAATTGTTTTAAAATACCAAGTTTTAAAATAATAAATGCAAATATTCTCATTTGCTCATCCTCTTCTAAATAAATAACGTTTTTATATAAAAAATAATGGTTCTAACTAGTGATATCTCTGTATTTACCTACAGCTTATTTTGCAGTACATTTACTAATACCCTAATACCCAATATACGAAAAGTATTCGATTACTGTTCCCTATTGGCTATATCGAATATTTGATATTAAAGCTTAATGCACTATGTTCAAATATCCGCATTGCCAAAAAATTACTTTCTGCAATTAATACTTAGATTGGTTATAGTCTATAATCTCATTTAAGTCGAGATTTGTTATATTACTAATGTAAAGAAAAAGTATTGGAAATCAAATTGGTCCAAGTTGAACTAATGTTAGTATAAGGTGATTTTAGTAAAGATGAACAGCGCCGTCGATAATGCTCTTATCTGAGAAAGCAACAAAGATGAGTGTCTAGATTAAAGATTAATTGGATTACCTTCTTATATCCTATCACTTAAAATAAAAATAAAAACTCTCCTCAACTCGCGTAACCCATTCCCTGAAGTAAAAAAGCAGTTTCCGGTTTCTGAATTTTATTACGTTTAGTTTAACTACACAAGCGAGCAATTAAAATTGAATATTGTTTGGGCCCACTGTGCTCATTTGAATATTGCATTTCAAATAATACCGAAACAAAATTAAATTTTTTTAAGTTGAACTACACGTTGGGTTAACTATTGGGCATGTCGGTTATTCAAGTTCAAAGTCTATAATGGGCAAATTTAAAATTGCAGTAGGTAGGTGTACGTTGTATAAGCGGTCGTTAACAGAACGTAAAGAAAAGCAAGAAAGCTCTTGTTTTTAAAGTTGTCAGCGGAAAACTGAATGGTCAATTGGTCAACTCGAACTCGGCGAATCGTACTCGACGACGGTCAAGTTAGTGACGACCAAGTTGGTGGTAATGAATTCGCCGATGGTGCAAAATGAAAGTGAAAAAAATAATATTTCAGTAATAGTTATTCAATAAAGGAATTATGTGTAGAGTATAAAAAAGTAAACTTTACAAGTCATTTACCACAAAGAATAGGTAGTATAGCAGCCCCCCCCCCCCCTATCCGATTGGTGACTAATAAAATTACATTTGATGTCAATTTATGTTACTTTACTAAAGTATTTAACGTCACTTAGAGATTCTGGACTTTTTACAGCCTGAACTCTTTGAAAGACCCTTGGATGTCATTCCAAGGGTATTTGACTTCCAGACACCTTTCAAAATGGTCATTCGAGACCGCGACATGGCTAGAAGTCAAATAATACAACAGGAATTAAATTCCTCCATCTCAGATGGATCTAAAACTGAACAGGGAACAGGTATAGGAATATATGGCCCAAAATATAAGGCATCGATAGCCTTAGGAACTTTCCCCACAATTATGCAAGTTGAAACACTTGCAATAGACCTATGCGCACAGGAATGCCTACAAAGGCGTATAAAGGGTAAAAAGGTCTATATAATGTCTGACAGTCAAGCCGTGCTAAAGGCACTCAAAGCCAACAGCTATGAATCCCTATCCACTTGAGAATGCAGACAGTCCCTCAAAAAACTGGCTGGGTGCCGGGGCATGAGGGAGTTATAGGAAATGAAATAGCTGATGAACTAGTTAGAGCAGGCTCAAAAGCTATCCCGATTGGACCAGAACCCTTCTGCGGGCTATCCAGAATACACAGAACAGTAAAGATCCAAAAATGGGAAACTGAGAACAAAAAATCTCACTGGCATAACATACCAGGACATAGACAGGCAAAGAAATTCATTGAGTACTCGTCTATGAATGCTAAAAAGATTGTTCTTCTATCAAAGAACGAAATCAGACTTATAACAGGTCTGTTTACTAGACACTGCGAAGTGAGGTACCTTCTCAAAAAACTGGGATTGGAAGATAGTGACACATGCAGGTTATGTGAAACGGAGGTCGAATCCGCCGAGCACATTCTCTGCAATTGCGATGCACTAGCTCCACTTAGGTTGAAACACTTAAGGCAGGCACAACTAACGCCTGAAGAAATGAAAAGAAAGCCTCTCGGGGACACTCTAGGCTTCGTTGACAAGATCGAATTCCTGAGAATATAATACGAGTAGGGTTATGAACAAAAGATCAATGCTGGTCGCAGTTCTGTAAAGCTTACGGAGCCAATCGACCCCTGAGTACAATTCAATACAATACAAAGTAATCGCGGTTATTTAACCGCGATTTATCCGCGAAAAGCCGCGACTTAATTTGATTCCGCAGAATATGCCAATTGCGGCAGAACCCGCATAGACTAGGTATTCACATCTGCAATTCTATAACCCAAAAATAACGATTTGTTAAAAGTAAACATAAGTACCTATTGAGCGAAACACTTTGTGCAATTGAAACTTTTTTTACTTCACATATAGGCGCGACTAACGAAAATAGCAATTTGAACGGCGCGCCGTGAAGAGTAGTGTGATAGGCCGAGTGGGAAAGTTTGCTTAACATCAGCCTCAGTAGCAAAAATGCATTGGCCGAAAGCGGACCGTGAGTTTACCGTAAGACGTGTGATTGCTGACCGATATGTCAATATGACCGAAAACTTTTTTCTGCCCAACTGCCAAAAATGTTGGAGATGTATAGTTTCAGCAAGGCGGAGCCACGGCACGCACATCGCAAATTGCAATGTTAGTTTTGAGCAAAACCTTTCCCGGGCGCTTGATCTCTTTGAGGACCGATTTTTTGTGGCCGGCGAGCTCTTCTGATATAGTCCCTTGCAACTTCTTGTCATGGGGAAATGTGGAGCCCATTATTTGGACCAATCGTCCATGGACCCCAGCTCACTTGAAGGAGAATATTAGCCAAGAAATAGCCGGCATATCCATCACTATGCTCGCAGGAGTCGATATGAACTTTAGAAATCAAGTAGACTTGACTATGAAGGGCGTCACTTGCTAAATATTATTTTTATGTAAAAATGCAATAAAAAAGTTAGAATTAAAAAAATTTAAAGTTACGTAGTCGCACCCTGTACCTTTCCGCGAATAGTAACTTTTGTCTAAAAACGTTTCTCTTTCAATTTCTATGCAGCTATAAGCCCAGTTACAGCAATTCTGGCTGTCTAACCCGGGGCCGACAACGTAAACACGTAAACGAGTACTATATTTAAAATTTAATTACCAGCCAATAGCAAATATATCAATTTTTTGTCAATAGAAGCATCGTTCAAAGTCTGAAAGTATCACATTTGCACCATTTGAAACAAATTATATCTACCCTTTCCCTATGATTAGGTTAGCGTTTTTGCGTACATTAGAGTTAAATTTTGTGCATAGTGTAATACGTAGGTACAATAACACAAATCTAGCACGGGCAAGTTTCCGATAACGTTTCCATTTTGTTGGAATGCAGTTTAAATTAAACTTTGGTAACGTTTTAGTTTAATATATTCATCGAGTAGGGAAAACTAACCCAAAAGCTGGTTAGTCGTTTTAGTTTAATATAAAAAAAAGTTCTCTAGTTATTTCTGGAACAAGGAAGTTTCAGTTTAAGCGATATACAAAATTTTAATTGTTATTAGAAATGCGACTAAAAACGACGTCTCGTGAGTCTCTCATGGTTTAAGATTATGCGCTAGATACAGATAGTACATAGTACCTACATACTATTGCAATTGGGAATTCGTTAACGCGCGAAGTAATTTAGTTTTCTGTATTAAGAGTATAGCTGCAGTCGGAAAAAGCTATGGAATTTAACTTTTTTCATTAACAAATTGCAGCATCAACAAGCGATGCGATATTAAAAAGAAGGTAATTGTTAAATGTCACTGAATAGGAACTGACAAAACTTGATCGTATTATTTGCTACCACATTAAAAAAATTGCTACACACTTTATGTTTTTCTACACACTCGATTGTATAGATATAGATTTTACTACCAAAAAAAACCAGGAGATTAAATGTTAAATAAACAGCAAAAAAAGTCGAATTGATGTTTGAACATATCTAAAAGAGTTTCCCTCATTCGGAAAATTGAATAATCTAAAAAAATATTTAATTAAATGAATTACAAAATATAGGGCATGCTCAACAGATATTGTCGATGAAGCATTCTGCGGATCTTCTGGACGTCGGGACGCCCTTATTTTATTTGAAGCCCACACCTGAGCGAGCTGCCTAACGTGTTGATTTATTCTGAAGCTGAAGGCTAAATTCACACGGCTAAAAAATGTTTATAAATCAAATTTCTGTTTAATTTGCTTTATTGATTAGTTTAATGCATTTAAAAGTATCATATTCGAGTATTACTATGTACGTTTCATACATTGTAGTGTAAATTTGCATATTTGTTTATAAATTACCATATGCATTTTACATTCATAATATTTCGCTTTAAAGGTAGATTAATGTAGTGATATAATACATGAATACTATTTTAGATAGATATAGAGAATGCAATGTCAATTCATTTTTAATCTAAAAAACGAACTCAAAATCAGTAGAGTTAAATTTTGATTACCCAGTATTAAACTCCATACTGAGGACGCCGTAGAAGTACTCATAGCCCACCGTGAGAGCGCTCCCCACCTCTACAGCACGTCTCGCAAAAGAGATGACATAAATTGTAGTTAAAAGTTTTTTTATTACAAGGAATACGACCACATCAGTGACTTTGCCAAGTAAGGAGACTGATGTGAAGTAAGTGACTGAAATTGATGTTGCTTGTAGGACTAGAAGGATGAGACTGAATATTGGATAGGTACAAAATGTAAAGGAACCAAGGAACGAAAAGAAAGCAGGTATTTTGGGAAAATACCAACGAAACATGTGCCGGATGCCTAACAATGGCACTAATACATAAAGAGTTGCCATCTTTGGCGCCAAGTAAATACAAACGAAAAATGTGGAACGAATACTTAAATACTAACGAACATTATGAAACAATAATTAAATATAAACGAAATCTGAACAGAGACTTCTCTCGTAAAATATTGTTCAGTTAGAAGGGGGAAATCACTGTTGCCGGACAGGTAGGTATGCAGCAGCGGATCTAGCCAGTGAGTAAGTAGGCTTCGGTTCAAAAAAACATTCATGGGTCTTCATTTAGTTGTCTTTAATTAAATGTATGTAGAGGTCAACCAGTGACGTAGCAATACTGTCACGGGTATGGATTTAAAAAAACTTCTACAGGCCTCCTAGCGAAATTTTGGAGTTTTCAAGGTCAATAAAGCTTAGATCAACTTCAGGAATTTTTTAACATATTCGTGTACTGTGAAATTCAGCACTTTTTTGCTAATGCAGTGTGCCGAAATTTGAAAATTAGATACGATTTGAATTTTTTTTGTTATTAGAAATTTTTTTGGGGGGTTCTTTCTTTCGGGCCCTTCAACTCACGGGCATGGTTCCAAAGAATCCTCGGAGCCATTATAGTTACGTCACTGAACCTAACAACTACTATTCACTCTAATTTTGAAATAAACTCGTTTATAAAAATTAAGTTCGAGTTGGACGCTTGGACATCTGTTTGTGAAAATATAAAGGCCTGAGTTCTGCAATTGGACTCTCAAGCCCATGCGCCCCAGGGTTCCGCACCGAACTGCCCGGTGATAAGTCCGCACTAGGTTTAAGTTTAGTAAGAAGGAGTGAGGTTTAGCAATCGCTTGGGCAAGGTTTTGAAAATTAGTTTCTTGAGATTACTTATTAAAATTTTTTAACTTTTTAAAAGCTAACAGGTAGGTATTGCCAAAAATACAAGGAATCATTAGTTCAGTAAATTTAAGCATCCTACCAAATGGGGTAGTTCTGATTTTTTGGTATGTTGTCTATGACGGAGGACTAATGATAAATCCAAGCTTTCGACATAGGCAGACCCCCGGATCTTTGTCAAAAATCCAAGAAACTTTGAAATATTTTACCTTTTTTCACTTTTGACCTTGAAGGATTAATTTTTGGGCAGTCAGTTTCATATTTTTTAAAAGTAGGCTCAATTTTCTATAATTTGAGATAAAAATGGTAACAGTATACCTAATGGTGTCCGAGACCCAAGTGCACACAATTTTTCAACTTTATCATATTTTGCCAATTTTAGGGATACAGCTTTTGACAAATAACCGAATCATTTATCTTGCATCAAATGGGGTAGTGATTGTTTCTTGGTATGTTTATATTATGATGTTAATGAAGATCTAGTGATAAATCCAATCGACCTCGATTGGTCCCTGGATCTTTGTTAAATATTCAAAAATATATACGATTTAGTTTTGCTTTAGTTTAGCTTCAGTTTTGGATTTTTGACAAAGATCCGGAGGTCCATCAAGGGCTAAAAAATCGAGAATCGATAAATAATCTGGATCCTAAAAATGGCAAAATATAACAAATTTAAAAACTTTTGTCTACTTGTATCTCGGACACCATTAGGTCAACAAATACCATTCTGGTCTCATATTGTAGAAAATTTAGTCTACTTTTAAAAAGTCTAGAACTGCATTTGCCGAAAAATTAATCCTTCAAGGTCAAAAAACAAGAAGTTAAAAAATTACTCGGCTTCTTGGATTTTTGACAAAGATCCCGAGGTCTGCCAAGTCCGAAAGCTTGGAATTATCATTGTGCATTGGTCCTCCGTCATAGACAACATACCAAAACGTCCGAACTACCCCATTTGATGCAAGGTAACCCGAAATTACTGGACTACATATTAGATTTAAAAATTTTTATCTCTATTATTGTGCGCTATTGGCATATAAAAAAACACTACAAATCTCAATCGTCTTCAATATTTGATTTTTTGGGGGAAAAGAAATGTTTGACTTTTGAATGTGATACGATGCTACCTTAAGGTTTGCTTAATATGCTACACATATTTTCATTTTTCTCTATTCTTTTGATGTGCCCACGAAACTCGATCTACTTTTTTAATTTTGAAGCATTTTTAACGTGTCACAATACAGTCGCGTTGTTCTTAAGGTCACATACATAATTCTATGCTCACTCCACTTCAGTTTATTGAGAAGAACACCTCGAAAAACTTCGTGGAGGCTACCAGATGCAGTTTGCCTAATTTTGACTGAAGAAGGCGAAAGTCTATTTGGCGAGTGTGTCAGTGTTGGTGAAAGATGATATAATTTGTTTTATTATAGTTCAGAAGGAGTTTATTAGCAGTAAGCCAGTCTGTGATAAAAAAGATTATGAGATGGATTAATTGGGGAAGAGATTTGAGTGAATTCTAATGTTTACCTCACGGCACTTCTAATTTTTCATAAAAGTAAAATAACGTAAGCAACGTAAACTTCCCCTGACTTTACTAAAAAATGGTTGTGTTTGTAGTCTTTACAAACTATTCGAAGCTCATGATTTGTGCTTCACAATGGCAATCTCAAACTGATATTTATATAAAATGTTTCCTCGTCTAAATCTGGTTTAAAACTGATTGTACATTTTCATTAAAAATGTAAAGTTCAAATTAGGCAGGTAATTTTGTTATTCGACAAACAAATGTAGTGATTAAAATTATCATAAATTAATTTAAATTTCAATTACTTTCTATTCTAAACATTGTTTGTTATTATTAAATTTGCATAAAGAATACATTTCTTCAAATCGTTATTTAGTTGTGTACTACGTATAAAATTGGAGTTAGGTTTGGTTTGTTGCAATACTAGTAGAGTAGGGAGTGGGATATAGGTAAATCTAATCCAAACGATCTATAATACATATTAGCACATCTATCTAAAGAACTCGCTTTAGAAGTTTCTAGGGGTATTTTAAGTACACCATGTACGTAAAAGAAATAAAAGCGTCAAACTCGATATCTTTCCTTTGTTATTTAAAGAAAAGTTTGCATGGAGAGTAGACGAAGTTATCCAACACAAAATGATGCTTTTTGAGCATACCTTAGCTCTGTAGTGTAAGTTGAATTCTCACAATACAATCCCCGTCACGTACCTTTTCTAACTTTGCCAGGGACTTCGTCCTTCCATTCTTATTTGTACAAAAAGCGAGTTTCATCAACTTGCTCCCAATCGTTCAGACGAACAAAAAGCGATATAGGTATACCCACCTCTTATATATTTTCTAACTAATACTTAATTTAGCAAAGTATATTATTAGATTTAGCACAATTTTATTTCATTCTCTTTTATCGCATTACCAAAAGTACTTTTATCTGCAAGTAATACAGATGGATGGCGAAATCGTTTTAATCACAAGTTATTTTTTTATTTCTCTTTATTTTAACTAAAAGCAAAGAAATTAATTTAAATTAGGTAAGATATAGGAAAATATTTGTACAAACGAAAGAACTTTTCAAGCGGGATTTACTTGCTTAGCTATTTCGTTATTAAATTTTTAAAAAGAAATTACAAATTAAATGTTATTTAATTTGTTTAAACAGTTTGCAAGAATAAGATTTTTCGTTTGTTTTCAAGAACATGTAGTACCTATTCACTTTGAAATTTTTCTTAAAAAGCTCTTTTGTAGATGAAGTAATTTTTAAAATGTGAAATATTAACATTTAACGTAAACAAGATGATAAAATCAAACGACGTTTTTTTAGGAAATTGCCTATCAGTGTATATCTTATACATCATTTACGAAATTTCAAATTGTATTTTGACAACCTAAAAACAAACTTTGAGAAAAGGGATGTTTCATATTTTCAGTCGAACGAGATCATTATATTTCCCCTGAGAATTAAGTGTATAGTAAGTTGAAGATAAACAAGAGAACATAGTAAATAGCAGTATAAATGTTATGAAAAGTTTATCGAGTATATCTTGAAATTGATTTGTGATGCCTCGTTTTTCTTTTTTTTTCTTATAATTACTATCTTTCTTAAATCTGCAGTTAAAGTGACGATATTAAGTGTGTAAATACAGTGAGCCGAAGTTTTGCTCAATCAAATAAAGGGTTGACTCCAGCTGTCTCCAAAGCAACTCTTATTTTATTACTAGATCCAGAAAGTGTTTGAAAAAAGACGTTATAATACCTAATATTTCATACGTTTTTACCATTTTAGCGCAAAACTGAGACACTCTGTATACTGCATGTTTTCGTTAAACTTTAAAATTGCTACTAATTGATTTATTTGTAATTGTAGTCGATGATACGATACGATTACAGTTGAACGAGTGCATTTTAATTTAACTTTTAAATTTGATTTAACGTTTCAACACTGAAAATCGCTCACAAATAGCTACAAAATAACCTAGCTCCGTGTGCATTGAATTGACTACGTAAATGAGAAACGCAGTTAACAGAAAATTGAGCTGGATAGAATTGCATCAGTGATGATACGATGACGACGAGTCTCTATATGCTGTAGAATAGGACATTGTTTCGTGTTATGAACAGGCAAGTAATGCCATTCAAACATTTAAAACTTGTGCAGAAACGTGTAGTTTTTATTTAAACTCATGCAGTTTATCGACAATACGAGCAATACCTACTTGAGTATAATATGATTATCATTTCGATCAGAAAGTAGTTTTTAATATTTATTTCTGTTAAATTTTACCTTACGACTCTTACATCTGAATTGTGTAACAATTTGCCAGAACGAATAGCGACAGAGGAGCCACCAACTTTCCGGACTATTTCTCTTTTATAAGTAAAAGTGCAAATAAAAAGACAATGCGACTATATAAGGACGATTTTAAAAAACAAAAATGAACTTCGCGACATTTTGCTTTAATGGAGAGTAGTTCTGGGCTAAAAGTTGGCAACTGTCGAGTAGACGCTTTTCGATTATCAGTTATGAAACGCTACATAAGCTACACAGCGAATTATAATAGCAAAAACCTCCTTAAAATTAAATATTCTCACAGCGAGTGTAATATTTAGTCGACAAAATGTACCACTCTGTTTGCCAGTCGAAGAGAATTATCGATCAATTCGATCTAACGTGGTGGTGTATGAAAAAATAACAGCTCGTCCTCGGTCAGGCCGGTCTATTGAAAATATTGCCTTAATGGGTGAAAGTGAGAATCCAGGCACCTCGGTTCGTCGCCGTTCGCAGCAACTGACCACTTCCACAAGCAGTTTGAAGAAAACTTTAACGAAATATCTTCATCTGCATCCATGAAGCATCATCCGCGTCAAGTTTAATTGACTCAAAAACACCAGATGATCATGTGCAACGTCACACCTTCGTCAACTGGGTGTTGAAAAACCAAAGTATGGACATTGATTTTGTTAGAGCAATAATTATCTTTAGCGATGAGGCGCACTTCCGCTTGAATGGGTACGTGAACACCTAAAATAGCCAGATTTGGCGACCAGAGAATCCGTATTTTGTTCATGAGAAAACAATGTAACCACAACGGAGAGTTGTGGCCTGCGTTGGTCGGTATGGTGAGATGTGGTTTCAGCAGGACGGGACAACCTATCACACTGCGCGAGAATCAATGCAGTTGTAGCAAGAGAGATTCCCTGGCCTTGTCATCTCACGCACTGGGGACCAAAATTAGTTACCGAGATAGTGCTATCTAACGCCGTGCGACTTCTTCAATGAGGTGTTGTGAAGGTAAATATGCGAAAATGGAATCTCCAATTTTTCTAAAAGGGCAAACGAGTGCCAGCAGAGTCGTCATAAGTAAAATCTTGAACTATTACCAAATCTTTTACGTAAATGCAAGATATGAAAATACGTATCACTTTTTTGAAGTTTCAATAAATGACGGTGCACCACGTAATTTAATTTTTTATAGTATTTTGTCATGTCGTGTAAAAGTAGAATATTTAAATAATTATTGTATATCAGTCGGATAAAATCTTCTCGGAATTTTGATCCACCTGCATCTGCACAGTGTAGAATCTAACGAACGAATCAAAATCAATAAGTAACAATTTAAACTTGAATGCAATCTCAAGATGATTCGTTAAGCAATTCGGAAAATTTTATTTCAAAGTAATTTTATCAGCGGAGACGTTAAGGTGAAAAGATTAATTATTTTCCTACATGATTCGGAAATTAAATTAAAACACTTTTCCACTATACTGTAAAGACGTGTGAAATTTTTAAAACTTGCACGATTTGTTTGATCGCGTTTCTAAAAGTAAAAACGATTAGAAAAATTTGATAAACTAAAAATTTATTACGTATACGTTAAGAAGTTTTTGGAGCTTAGAGCGGCGTATTTAATTAATCGCGTTTCCGTACGAAGTAAGGAAAAAGCTTTGGTTTCAAAAAAAATGTCATAATTAATCTCCAAATACATCTAGTTTTCGAAGTTATGTGGATTAATATTTTTTGTCATACTATGCTTGAAAATGACACTCGTCCACTGTTGGTATTAATAGCAATCAAAAGCGTATAGGCTCTAGGCGTCAGTCATTCCAACTAAAATAAATTATGTTTTAGAGCTGAGTAATGGAGAAATTACGTGATTACACATCTACCTAGATTGTGTTTTCTAAAAGAGCTACTGAGAATTAGTACATCCATTTTTAATTTCAATAGACACTAAAGAGATTTTTTGAGCAACAGTTGAATACGAAATACATGCAGGGTCACAAACGAATTATAAACAAAACTAAAGTTGAAGCTGTCCAAGCCGGTATTTTTCTCAACGAGTTGTAAGCAAGAAGATTTAATCTTAGCTGATCCGCGGTTCGCCGAGTGTATTAATGGTATTTAGACACTGACCTCCATCGAAGACAGCCTGAAAGGAATTGTGTCACGAGTGAAAGAAACGATCGCTTTGTTGTCCCATCATAGCTACGTAACAGGCATCTTACAGGAGTTGGCCTTGAACAGTGACAGTATCGTGACAAGAAAGCTTGGACAGCAGTATTTGATACCGCGCAAACCTATTACGGGCCCAAGTTAACTGCAGCTCATCGATAAATTCGGCTGCAGTTTGCTAGGCATCATCGAAATTGGACTCCAGACGCAATGAGAGCATATTATTTTCACTAACGAGAGTCGAATACCACTACATGGCGCCTACGAGTGTCATAATGTCATGTGGCGTTTAGGAGAACGGTTTTCTCAATGTTGCAGACAAGAACGCGTAAGTTATGGAAGGAGCTGTATAACGTTTTGAGGTGGAATATCTTTTAAAGGACGCACGTAGCTTGTTGTCATTCGCAAGACCTCATGTTACTAACATAGCTAGCATAGCAACATAGCAATTTTTCATTTCTGTCAAGCCATGGTCTCGCTACAAGGTCTGTTAATACCTTAGTTCTCTCCATTCCTTCTCACTCTTCGGGTTCTTGCGATGGTTCTTTTCAGGTGATGTCTGCGCGTGCTTGGAACGGGCTGCCTAACGAGGTTCGTCTTTCTCAGTCGTTACCTGTATTTGCAGCTCGTGCCCAAAAATATTATAATCATCTCAATTCTCTTTTGTAGATTTTGTTTTGTTTGAGAGTTTCCCTATTTCTGTTTTCAATCTTGTAATCTTGTTTTCTTCTTCTCTTCTAGGTTGGGCAGGGCATAGACATTGCTGCAAGCAATAAGCCTGGCCTGTACATATAATTTGTACAAATTGAAAAATAAATAAAAATAAATAAATAGCTACGCATAGATACTTAGAGGAGATTGAAATTCGTGTAATGCAGTGGCCAGCCAGAAGTCCGGACCTCAACTCGAGAACATTTTTTATAAAACATAACAAAGACAACGAAAAGTTAGAACGCGAATTCATCACCAGCAACTCTTACTGACCTGACTCGAGAGAGCGGTCAGGAAAGAATTGGAAGAATCCCCCAGGACAACATCCATACTTTCGATCGCTAAGAAATTGAATAGAGGCGATAATAAGATGAAAAGGAGAGAATACCTCACTGAAATTACATTTAGATTGTGTTGGATTAAAAAAAAATCAAAAATTGAAAAACATAAATGTTGTGAAATTTAGCCTTTTTCTGATAATTTGAATCTTATTTTATAGGTTTTCCAGTTTGAAAATGCTAATTCGTCACATGTGTAGGTGACCAGGGTACTCTATTATAGGTAACATTCGAAACAAACTTGTATTTTTCTTGGCCAACTTGATGAAACTAATTTTGATAAAATTGATATGATATGGAATAAGGGAACACGCAAGTCACCAAAAATGGGTGGAGTTTATAGAATGAAAATTTGGCATAATAAGTCAAAGCGAATATTAAATTTTTGGCCCCTCCTTCCGCGCATCCAATATTCTATCCAATAAATGGCACTTAGTGTTCATCTTTAAAACTAATTATTTTTTCCAATCAACGTTTTACAATTTGATCATCGTTTTTAAACGAATACACGAATAAAGTATTAAGTATACCTATATTATGTATCTACTTAATGTTGTATAAAAGAAATTTTGAAAAACTTTTCCATTTACAAATTTGTTTCTTTGACGTCAGGTTTATAACTGACAGAAAAACTGAAAACCTAAGCTAGAGAAAAAAAATGCAAAACTTCTTGGACAGAAACTAAAGAGATAGGCTACGCCTTATTTCAATTTAAGTTTATTTGTTTCTTTCGATTGATATACATACCCTTCGGTTTTTCTTTAAACTTTAACTTTTGTCCATTAGAAGCGATATCGCTACTACTTTAAAAGTCCATTTGAAAAACGTTTGATGTATTTTCACGATTTAGAAATGATACAGCGTCTTTTTTATAATGCTATTACTTATACTTTAGTTGGAAACAGTTGTTTCTGATGGTGTCTATAAGGCCATTATCACTTAAGCAGAGTGCAATTGAGACGTTCTTTTTGTGTTCCGAAGAAAAACTTTGCTTTCAGTTATCATTTTTTCCCTTACTTGTTGATATAAATTGAATCTGTTCTGCAATAATGTACGATAAGCCACAAGTTTTTGTACTTTTAAACTACAACTTGGGAATGTTTGTGCATCTAAAGAAATTTAAAGTTGGGGAAACTAAATTATGTGAATACCAAACAAACAAAAGATACTCATTCTTTAGAAGTGTTCTACTAAATTTCTTCTGTCACTATAACTTGGAACTTACAAACTACCGTCTCTGCTTATTGACAAAATTAAAGATGTGTAAATCAGCAAAGATGGTCTTTAACTACAAAGTTGCGAAAGTACTTTCAGTTAATGAAGCTTTCGCTGGTAATAATTTTTACTAGGTAACAACATTTAATTTAATCGTTGGAAAAGTTTAACTGGAAGTGTAATCTTAAAAATTAGTTTTTCGTTTGGTTGAAAATGCCTTTTCGACGTGGTTTGGTACGTCAAACTCATGATTCCTGTGTCACAGCTGATAGACAATAGAAGCGGGTACCTATTACTTCTTAGATACTTTAAAAAGGAATCGCGGTCTAATGGAAACGGGTTTGGAGGACGATGGAATGTCGCCAAGAGAGTCAAAAGTGACAAAAAAATTGAAATTAGGTTTGTTCTTAACCCTTTATTTGACAGTGTGGCTCTCGCAGGCAACATCATTTTCTACAGGCGTATATGGACATGTACACCATGTCTAGCAAAATGTAGCTCTCAGGCAATATCTGAGTCATTGTTTAGAAGACATAATAATAATAATAATAATAATAATAATTTATTCGTGCCAGTTATGCAGATGCATTTACACACGTCAAAAATTCGGCACATTCACATTAATACATACAACATTCACTACAATTTAAAAACTCCGTAATGGAGTAAAAGGCATTTTTAAACAAAAATGATCTTACACAACTCCTGAAATCAGTAGGGTTTAATTCTTTTACACTACATGGGAGTTTATTATAAAATTTAGGAGCGAAATAGTTGATAGAGCTCCTTGATTTGTAAATTCTCCCGTAAAATAATTCCAAATTGTTGTTACCCCTGGTCTCGTACCCGTGATTATCAGATTGATGGCTATAATCCTTTAAATTATCTATTACATGTAACAAGCACGATAAAATGTACAAAGAAGGGACCGTTAAAATTTTGTGAGCTATATAAGAGCTCCTACAATCTTCCCTGAATCCAAGACCACACACCACTCTGACCGCCTTTCTTTGCATAGCAAAAACCCTGTCGGTGTGCCTCGTGAGACCCTAGACCAGTATACCATATGCAATCCTCGATTGGATGCAGCCGTGAAATGCCAACTTAGCAGTAGTAATAGATATGAGATTTCGAATTCTTCTTAAACAAAATATGCCACCGGCCAGGGATCCCACTAAACACTCAACGTGACTCTCCCAGGTCAGTTTACTATCTAAAACCACGCCCAAAAACTTTGTAGAGTCACTCGGCGCACAGGTACCAAAAATAACTGTCTTTGTTTTATTATTGTTTAGGTATAGTTCATTTTCCGTAAACCAGTCACCAGCACTTTTTCTTACAGCGGACAAACTCCGCTCCAACTCTAGTAGATTCCTTGAAGAGGACGATAATGTGGTGTCATCTGCGTATAGGACTACGTTCTACCCCGTGAGGTTTACGGGCAGGTCATTAATAAAAACCAAAAATAGCAGGGGACCAAGAACTGAACCCTGGGGCACGCTCCTCTTAACTTCCACAGTACTAGAATAAGCACCATTAAAATAGACACACTGTCTTCTGCACTCGAGATAAGAAGCGATGAGTGCAGCACTCGAAGGTCCGAATCCATAGTGACCAAGTTTTGCCAACAACAGCCCGTGGGACACACAGTCGAACGCTTTACTGAGGTCACAGAATGTGACTCCAGTATTCAAATTCAAATCATAACCATTATATATGACCTCACATAGCTGGTTTATCGCAGAAACCGTAGATCTCCCCTTACGAAATCCAAACTGATTGGCACTGAACAAACCATTTTTTTCAAAAAAGTACGTCATTTGGTTAGTTATTAGTTTTTCAAAAATCTTTGCTATAATTGGTATCAAAGATATGGGTCGATAGTTGCCAGCTTCAGTAGTTTTGCCCTTTTTGTGCACAGGTATGACTTTGGACAATTTTAAACATGTAGGAAAGATCATCCGACGTATACATATATTAAACAATCCAGCTAATGGAGCCGACAATACATTTTTTACACACTTTACCATTTTCGAATTTAGGCCGTACACATCGCAACTCGTACTATTCTTCAAAGCACATATGGCATCTCTTACGTTAATAATTGAGACCTCCTCAAACTCAAAATGCACACTTGCCTGGACCTGTGGCATAAGACTTTTCGTATCCGGCTTTTCACCAAGCTCATCGACAATATTCCGACAGCATTGACAAAAAATTTATTAAATTGACCAGCAGCCAAACCTCTCAAGGGAGGATTCGATTTGTTCTTATGTTGGTTTATTATTTGCCAAGAGGCTTTATTTATATTAGAAGAATTCCTGATGTAGCGATCGTTTGACAGGCGCTTTGCTTCCTGAATCGCATTTCTGTACCTGTTCCTATACATTTTAAAAGCTACTACGCTGCATAGTTGCAAATCTTAGTAATGCCAAGATAATCAAATTATTATACTGCCCCAGAAAACCACGCGTTGTCAGACGCTGATTTATCAGATAATGAGAACGACGATGTAATTCTTGCTGAAGATAGTGATTTTGAAGATCGTCTTGAAGCCTATTATAGATGGTACAGAACATGCCGAAATTATAGAAGAGACAGACCTGGAAGACGATGAGTTCCGTTATCTAATTTTGTTTAAAACGATCACCAGATCACCAGATGATGGGAATTTTCAGT
This sequence comes from Malthinus flaveolus, assembly GCA_950108345.1. Classification (NCBI taxonomy): domain Eukaryota; kingdom Metazoa; phylum Arthropoda; class Insecta; order Coleoptera; family Cantharidae; genus Malthinus; species Malthinus flaveolus. Next base: position 73,221,385 of record OX467285.1, read on the forward strand.
TCAAAACCCTTCAAATGGCTAAAGATGATCATCCCACTTTTGACAGATGATGATACATTAGAAGAATTTCAGTGTGAAGCGTGAAAAAGTTACACAACTAACATACATATTTCTACAGAGTGTTTTTTTTAAATTAATAATATAACCCTTGGGCTTGGTGGGCAAGTTGTTATTTACCTTTTCAAAGACATTCCTCTACTACTACTCGCTAAAGTATTTTTTGATCATTTCTTTTGAGCATTTGAACTTATTCTTTATATCAAAAGAAGGCAGAGAAAGTGTGGATTATTGGTATGACCCTAATAATCATTTTAATAGTGTGAAATGGGCAGATAACAAAGTTATAGCTTATAACTTATAACATAACTTAGGCAGCTGTTTGTTATCCATCAAACTCATGAGTACTGTAAAACGTTGAAATACACCAGAAAAAAAAGTTCATGTGCCAAGATGGATGCATCGTTCCATGGCTCCAATTCATCTTCTACTACACTGCGAGGCTTTCACAAAAAGTCGCCACCTCATTCTCAGAAAGGAGAATATGTTGCAACGAGAATTGCCCAAACTATCAATCTGGACTTTATCAAAAGCACATAACTTATATAAAGGAAGATTACATCCGAGGCGCATAATACCCCCAAGAGGTCGTGATGTAAGGAACCACTGGGAACCAGCCTCAGCGAAATAATAATAAAATGCATGGCTTTTGTTTCGACGAGAGACTAAGAAATGTAAAGCTCGTCTTCATTTAATGATTGCAGAAGCACTAATGACTAAAGGAAAACGCAAACAGCCATATCTAGAAAAAGTTCCTAACAAAAGAGAAGTTGTAATTCTGGCACCTGTGGCAGATTCACGATGTGATGGTATAAAACATTTGCCAATATACTACAGCAAGGGACGCTGCAGGCACTGCAAATCGGACGTTGTGACGTAGCAACACATTTTTTCTTAAAAACTATAGGCCAAATTTGTGTTTCGATTGTAAAATGTCTTTACTAAGACCAAGTACAACATGATTTTCCCCTAAAAAATTTATGGTTGTCAAACAAAGGTTTTTAAAGTATTTAAAAAAATATTTCTTTTAATTTGCATCATGCAGCTCTCTTTAAATTGAATAGGTCCTTTATTACGACTCGTCCTGTATAAAAGGAGAGTGTTAGAGTGTAGTTAATTATTCTTTGGGGTCACATTTTAGGGTTTCTAGTTAACCCAGCAACCATCACTTTTCCACCTTACTATAGAATATCCTATTTTCAGCTTGTTTGTTGTTAAATGTTTTATTTTGTAAAAATTTCCAATTAAAATGGTAATTTAATTGCTATGAATTTTAATTGGTGCGTTTTAAGTGTTTCAATTTAAGTTCTAAGGTTTTGAGGATTATACGTATAGCAGTTAAGCCTTTAATTTTACGGTCGCTTAAAAAGTTAAATTTGAAGTATTTAAAATTGAAAACTCGTCAATACTTTTTGTGTTTTACGAAACTGATATTCAAACTTCGTTCTAGAGCTTTATAAAACTCAATCCAACTTTTTTTTTGTGCGCGGTTCCGAAGTAAATTACTAAAATTGTATACCGAAAGCGCTTGTTGAAAGAACCTAAATTAGGCTTCGAGTATACGATAGTCCTCCAAGCTAAGAGAATGAGCTGGACTTGACGTGGTTTTATAGGCACGATCGGGATCCACACTTAGAATTTCTTGTCGTTTATCCTGCATAAATTGCTTAACTGAATTAATAAATGGCCAAAGTTTACTTATCTAATTAGTAATTATTACATAGGTAACAATATTTCTTCATTTTAACTACCGAATTATTTGTTGTTTAAATTATTGTTGCTTTCCTGAACTTACTTACTCAAGGGTTAGGCCATCGAATCTTTGTAATTGGAGTTCCATATGTATAGGACACTGGACAAAAATGCAATATCGTAGGATACGTGTAGTTACACAGGGTGGTACAAAAGAAAGAAAGTTATATTGGATTTTTCTAAGAGCATAAAAGAGTTTCCAGTTTCATAAAATGACCAAATATGGTGCCCATATAGTGAAAACTAGACGATATAACACAAAGCCAGCGTGCTTTAAGAATTTTACATATTTTTCATGAATTGGATGATTTTAACTGAGAGAAGGCGACATACAGTATATAGACACCACCACAGCGTCATACATATTGGTAACAAATTATTAGCCCATAAACGTTAAGAGGCACGAACGAAAGAATTTCAAAATGATTAATAAAAGCTTTTAAGTTTAGTCCAATTACTTAAAAGTTAAATTAAAAATATTCAGAATTGAAAATACGCCCTTATTTTGTTTTTTCCTAACCAAAATTAAACTTATTCGAGCGTAGCTTTATAAACTCAATTAAACTTTTATAATGTACCCTTCTTAATGAAAGTGTTGAAGTAAATTATTGGAAATGTATCGAAGGCGACTGGAATAAACTTAAATTAGACATTTTATTTCTACCACGCCTTAAACCTACACGCATTTTGTACATCCATTTAAAATATTATGAGCATGTTAATTCGAAGGTGAACTTTTTCCGATAGGTTTTCTATACCGAGTGTCGATGTAATTCTCGAATCCTCGTTTTCCCCTCACATTTTAAGCAAAAAATGAAATTTGGCAAAATCTTGTATACTACCTACTTAGCCAAAATATGTACAGGGTGTAAATTTTTATTATTGAGAGAGACACTTTAATTGAGTGTTTGCGTTCACCCTAGATCAACTTCCAAAGTAGGGTGGGCTAACTCCTTAAATCTTAAATAGGAAGGGGGATTCAGTGGCACTCCCATTTAAGATTTAAGAGGTAAGTTGACTCTTCTTTATGAGTTGATCTAAAGAGAATGCATCTAACTCCATAAAAGTAGTGCCCCTCGATAATAAAATTGACGGATCTCGCGGAATTTCAAAATTCAAAACTAGTAAAGTATTGGAAGTGGAAAGTTTTCAAATTGACACCCTGTATATTTTAGACCTTCTGTTTTAGAGAAAACAAAAACATAGCTGTAAAATCACCCAGTACCTATGCTTTACCATATTTGAAATCGTGATAAATGCTAATTTTGAAAATAATTGTTGCTTCTATCTGAGTCTTTCCGTATATTCCATTCTTAAATTTAGAGTGCTGATATCGTGCTGCCGTTCTTTCAAGTATGGCGGTCGTTTCGTCATTAATAAACGCAGGTTTTTGGTATACATTTTTGGGTATAGAAGACTTTTGCCAATTTTCATTTCTGCAGCTCAAATCTAAGGGAGAAAACATGGGTTCAAGCAATGTTGTTGACACCCTGTGTATTATACTATTTACGTTATGGAAATTACTCATCATTTTAACGCACCCTTTTCTACACCTGTACTTGCCCTATAATCATTTCATTATTATTAATGGTTTCAATTACAATAGCTAAAGCTCGCTTGTGAAACCATCAAACTAATTTTAATAACAACTTGGTTAGGTGTCGAGGTAACTCTTTAAATTAAAAAATTACATGTTGCCCACCCCTTTTAAAATAATTCAATTATTTTAAGTTCCCTCAATACATTTTAAACGGTTGTTTTTGAAAAAGGAAATTTATGTAATGCTCTATCAACAAAACTCGCTTTTGATATATCTTCTAACATTTTTCATCTCTCGACCCTACAAAGTCGCTCGTGTTTTTAATATTTTTTCTTAAAACATACAACATTAATATTTCCACGATTTTCTTCCAATACATTTATTCAAACCTTCATAAAATGTAAACTTAATTATCCAAACATGTAACCTAAATAGAGAATTGCTAGATCTTTAAACTATAAAGTTGTTTAATTAGAAAAAAATATTATACACACAGCTCCTTCTAATCTTGAATACTCTACTTGGCCCAAATTAAACCGTATAGTACGTAAGGGCGTAAAGGGCAATTTAAAGTTGTTTCAGTTTGAAACTTTATCCTCAAACGTGTTTTGAAAGGGTCAAGGTATTCATTCGTAAAGCTAACTCAACCATTACACAACCTTTACAGAAAGAACGTCAAGGCGTATAAATATCGACACCCCAAAAGTGTAACTAAAAAGACGCTTCTTAAATATTGATTTTTGATCTTAAAAAGAAAAGTTACCGCACTTGTAAAGCAAATCTACCAACAACTTAAAATAATTTTCAGTCTATTTCACGAGCGGGCGCTTATGTTTTGAACATAAATTCACGTGTCTATTATACGATTCAGCAACAAACACTCCCTAAACGCTAAACCTAATTAATGAGGGTATTACCTGAATTTCCAATTTGATATTATTTAAATCGGGCGTTATAACTCGGGAGTTTTAAACGAGAAGGCCCCGGGAACTTACCAGTAAATAATATTCACGAAATTTTCTTATCACTTTCGTCAAATTATCATCGTTTCAAATTCGTCATCCCAACTATTTTTATTCGAAAACATGGAGGTGGAAAAAGTTTTTGAAACGCGTATAACAACACGAAGAAGTACATAAAGGGCGCTGAAAAGGGTCAGCATGCTACAAGTGTTATACAATCATCCGAAGAGAAATAGACGTACACGAGTGATGTAATTAAAGAGACACTTTAAACGAAAACACGAACCTGTTGTTGAACTTTTTTTAGCTTTTCGTAAAAAATTCGAAATTTCGTGTTAGTAGTTTTATAAGTTACATTAATTTTCTTGAGTAAACAGCGTTGTTTTAATTTATGGTTACAGTTTCAACAGTTACCAAATGATTAATTGTAAAACTTGATTTAAATCCTCTAGAGGAAAAGCACTCAACCTACATAACTTTAAAATTGTCTTTAGAATGTCAAGTCACGACGTTTTAATTTATATTGCAATAAATAAGAAAGTTTAAATTGGTTATAATCTTAATTATGGTTTTTCATTCGAGTTAAAATAGAAGATAATTAATGAAGCACCTCTAAATGGCGCAAATATTTACTAAACGTGAGTGGAAACTGATAGCTCATCCTTAAATAAAAGTATCACGAGAGATTTTGAGTTTATCGGTTTTATCTTCGACGAGAGGGAAGACAACAAAAATTTGAAAACCTCGTCTTACTATTTCAAAACATTCTCGATCGACTTAGCGTAGATTTTTTGTGTTAAACTTTGGATTTTTTAGGGACTAAAATATTCGAAATACGTATGTACTACTATCAGGTTAAAGTTGTAAGCTCTTTGCGGTTTTAGCAATTAATTAAAAACGCATTTTCAATTTACAGTTATGCGATACATCTTTCAGAATTTACGACAAATTTTATTTTTTTTGAAATAATCTAAAAGCAATAAAGCCAAATATTGTAAGACGTAGTAGTATAAAAATATTGCCTTTTTTCAAAGTTTAATACACGAGTTGATATTACAACCCAGAAGATTCGACTTGGGTTAGATTGGATACGGAAGTTTCCCGAAGTCTGCTACACCGGAATTATATGTATATCGTATATCTGGAACTGAGATTTGTGCCGGACTCCAACCGAATTTAACGTTTTAAGCCCTATCTAAAGTTGTATACATAAACTTTCCAATACACTACAATACTACGTTTGAGAAAAACATATTTTTTGAATAAGTATCCTCAGAAACTTTAGCTCTGATTACTTCACTAACAATTTATTCGCTTTTTTCAATTTCCAAAATATTAGTCGCATTACGTGCCCATTTTTAACAAAAATTTGAGCGTTTGCCATAAACATAATAATGTTTTTCCGTTCCGTAGGACATTATAAAACTTCTTAAGTTCCTTTTTGGATAATAAAAGTTAATAATTTTTGTTACAGTAGTTGTTGATACTCGAAAATATTTCACGGTTTTATGTTGAAGGGTTTATGGGAGAAAAGAACGTTTTCCTTGATTTCCTTAAGAGCCGTTTAATGTGAGTTGAAACGTTTTAATGAGTTGAAGTCTAAACCGATTATCGACTTCGTTATGCAATTCTGTAAGATTAGTTGGTTTCAAATCGTTATAAAGTACTTGAAGTATATTTTACGAAACTATAATAGTAGGTAATCTAAGATAGAGGCTGAGAAGAGCACAAAAAATATACGATACTAGTTAGTTTAGTTGTAGCTACATGTAAGATTATAAATAAAATATATAGCTAGTTTTATATCTAGACCTAGGGTCCTATGGACAAGCGGGCCCTATAGACCTGTAGACGAACGCTCGGAAAAAACGAGGGACCGACACCTCAGTTGACGTACTGGATATACACGGTAATGGTAATTCCAATAGCAACGTATGCAGGCTCTGTGTGGTTTGGACTAAAACACAAATAAACCCTGAAAACACAAACTAGGCAAAATACGAAGACTGGCTTGCCTATGGATAACTGGAGTAATACGTACGACGCCTTACAGCAGCAATGGAAACAATGCTGGATCTTCAACCTATACATTTGGTAGTTCAATTCAAAGCATTAAGAGAGGCTTGCAGATTAAAAACTCACTTCTCCACAGGAAAGATGCCTCAACGCCAAATTAAGACATGCCTCAATCCGAAGAGAGATGGCAGAATACCCTATACTTAGTACGGTGTCTGATAGAACAACCAGAGCATATTATTAGACATCGAAAAACCCTACGGAAATGACATTCTGATAAAGGATGAATTGGAATGAAAGAGAATCAAATTGAACGGATTTGTGTTCTACACAGACGGTTCTAAACATTCGACAGACACAGGAGCTGGAATCATCGGGGATGGCAAGGGGTAAGTTTAAGCCTCGGGATCTTGGTAGCGACTGACAGACAAGCAGTCCAAGCAGATGAACAATATAGGGGGGGAGGGAATTGTATGAACGTAGTATGGATGCCAGGTCATGTCGACATACCAGGGAACGAGAAAACAGTCGGTTTGGCTAAGGAGGGCAAATCCTCCTTTGGTATTCCCTATTATAAAATTCTAAAAAGGGAAATAAAGTCACTTCTGGTAAAGTGGCATATTAAATACTGGAGAAAAACTCCTGGACAGGCCCATCCTAAAGTACTACTGGAAACACCCTCTTACAAAAGAACCCGCTCTCTACTCAGAATGAGCAGAGGTGGATTACGACTGGCAACGGTAATAATGGACTATTGCAAGCTTTAAAAGCATCTGGTATGTGATGGGACTATAAGAAAACCCAGGATGTACAGAGGTAGAGGAAACTCCAATTCATCTTCTGCTGCACTACAAAGCGTTCACAAAAAGTCGTCACGGCATCCTCGAAAAGAAGAAGATGATCCAAAGAGAACTTCCCAAATTGTCAATAAAGAAAATTGTGGACTTGATCAAAAGCACAGAACTCACATAAAACGAGACTACATCCAAGGCGCACAATGGATCGAGATGTCGCTATACGAGGAACCGCTAGGGACCAGCCTCAGAATCGCAAATAATAATAATAATACAGAATTTAGTAACGTGCTCAACTTGAAACGTCCAGGGTGATCGAGACGCTATAATAGCGTCTGGATTTAGATTCAAGGGGTTTTTAGTTCGTATGCGGCTGGCACCTAGATTTTTTTGTATTAAATGCTTTGGTCGGGTGGTTCGGAACCTACCTCCCTAAAGCTGTAGGTTCAGCCTGTAATAACCTCAGCCGTTACACGGGCGTAACATAAAAAGAGTTCTAATAGCTCAAAAAACGCAGGATCAAAATAAATCATTAAAAATGTAACTTTAAAGTACGCGTCATCAAATCCATTCTGGATTGTACATTAGTTATAGATATAAATTTTAATTGATTGCAAAGCTTTTTAATTTTTTTGTGAACTAAAATACTCCAGAGTTATTTCATTTCCCAAAAGCTTAAAAAGAGTAGGTTGTACGTATAAAATGAGGTAGAATTTTACGTAGAAATCGTCAGTTGCTTAAAAAGGGTTTGAAAACTCGATATGAGAAAAGCACTTTTCCAATTTTCCAATAGACTATTTAATGACTTGAAATGCTTTAATGAGTTACAGTTAGATATCGATCATCAATTCACTTTCCAACTCATCGACGGATTCAATTTGCAATTATTATGAAATAAAATATTTACTCTTCGTAATTGCGTACTTTTATATTTTACGCGAATGTAAAAGCTTCGGGTGATTATCTGTCGAAACGGACGATTTTCAAATTTGATTTTTTAAACGAGATCAATTTTGGATTATGAAATCTTTGGAGTAATAATTAGTTTCTACAAAAATTACAAAAAAAGTTTTGATGCAGTGAAAGCGTGATATCCGTGCACCCATCGAGATTGGAAATCGAACCCAAATTTCTCAATGTCGCGAGATTAAAATCTTTTTTTTTCGTCTAAAATTTATCAATTGGTTGCTTCTAGAACGCAATGTAGGGAAATAACGTTATTAGCAATTAGGAAATTTTAAACGAGACCGTTTAGTCTTTAAGCATAAAGCTTTATCAACGGAGAAATGTTGTTTGGTTAATTAAACGCGTTAACAACAAAGAATGAATTTTTGATGTAAAATTTAAATAAAAGATAAACGCCTATTCCCAAGTTAAATTTTTTGTATTGGCTTTGGCTTAAAACCTTGCTGAATTTCTCTCTTTTTGTCCTAACTAAATTATCATTAAGCATCCAGTAAAGCACGAGAATACTAAAGACTTGTTAAGTAAAATTCAGACCTTATAAAAGTCTTTTAGTATAAATGATAATTGTTATTCACTTATCTTAAGATGCCACTAGGGAGTCGGACTCTGAATACTATAGTAAGAGCTTTTAAGTTAAGTACTAACCTTGATGAAAATTTGTATGAGGGGGTAGTAAAATTAAAATCGTTAAACGAAACTCTTAATTTAGAGTTACCGTTGAAAAGAAAGCTCGAAATATAAATATATTTCATTGCAGCAATCGGTGTAAAAATTCATGCAGATGCAGAGGGTGTTAGTTTAGTCCTTTTATTGTTTTTTTAATAATAGGGGCGCCTTTAATCTCCATACATGCGTACATAGATCAACGAGGAATAAAATTTATGTATTTTAATCAAAGGATATTTCGCAACCTTTAGAAGTATCATTTCATATAGCTGACATCCAAAGAAGAGGGAATTTCTTTTGAAAAGATGTACAATATAGAAAGTATTTGTATAGAAAATACGAACAATCAGATATTTACTGCAAGTTCTCGCTTTCATATAAAAAATGTGGATTTTAGCCTAAGCTGAAGCGAATAAGACATGAATTACAATATGTGGGGAATAAAATAAACATCTACTGTTGTTATTAGCGTTTATAGGTAATTATCGCACGTGCTTGTGCATTATTCTACAGATTCGTGAATGCAATGATTGCGCCCCTGGCTTCTATTTAGAACTGCTAATGAGGCTGCCGTATTCCGAAGCGACGCTCTCATACCTCTTTTCTTCTTTGCCTCGAATACAACGTGATGGGGGCTGATTCTAATCTCAGATTGCATGACACAGAAGACTTTATTATTATTTTTTAAGTGGCTTCTGAGATTGCTTGTTCTGCACGAACGCCATTAGGTGGAAGGATTTGTTAAAATTTAAAATAAGTACTAAATAATAAACCGACTACCTACCCCTAAAAAATGTACATCGCGTAGTAGGTACTACGTAATAAACTTATTTATTTCGCAAATATAATGGATTTATCAAGCTATACCCGAACTATTCAAGTGTAAAAACGTCACTGATAAAATAAGAATAATCAATCAATGACAAAATTTAAAAGAGAGTTCTTGAAGGTGGTTTTATAAAGTGTATGAAACTTTTTTAGAATTTATTCAAGCTTATAAAATTGTTATAATCGTTGTTAACAAAACACTCTGATCTTATTAAGTTGAAACGATTTGCTTGTAACCGTCGAATTGATGAAATGAGCTTAGAATAAGTACTACTCGAACGCACTGTAATGTAAATGCAACATCAGTGAAAAGGTGAAAATGTTTTTCAATTAAGAGGGGAGTCATTCTTTAAATATTTAATAAATAGTGTTTCTTTTAATTTCATAAGTGGGGATCTACCTGTCATCACACTCTCGTGCTCCAACATCGATTAGCTTTACTCTGGATTCTAGAATTCAACACCTTCATTACAAATTACAAGGTAAGCGCTTGTTGAATATTGTTCCACGTTCCACTCGCGTTAATAATTGAAATAAATTAAAGATTATAGAGATTGTTTCGGTAGAGGGTCTACTGGGCAGCGATACGTAAAAGAAAGCCGTTGAAAATTGTTGAAAGAAAGTTCTTTGAAAAAGTGCATCAATATAAACTTGGATTTGCAACGGCTCTGTTTTGTAGATACGTCTTATCAAAATAAATTTAAAAAATTTAAACGTGTGTCAAGAAGCGTTTATAATTTTACATAAAAACTTCGTGTTCAAATTTCAAACTGAATAATGACCAAAATATCAAATTTTGCGACATTTATTTACCTCCTTCATTTTCTAAAAATTCAACAAAATAAAAATAATTTGTGTACTACTATTCGGAACCAAATTAATAAAAATCTTTCCACGGCCATTTTTGAAAATATGTACCTACTTACAAACGAAGGAAAAATAACCAGGTATGTACTAACGAGAAATTCTGAAATTACCTTTAAGCAAACACATTATTTGGACTCATCGGTCTTCACGGTATTTTCTAAAACACATAGTTGAAAGTTTATAGGGTGTTTAAACCCTCGAAATACGACGATTTCCACAACACTCCACTCGCGTCAATGCCGTACACCAAATTAAATTAGTAAATTACAAAGAATCAAACTAAAATGCGTCGAGATATACGAGTTGAAACAACTATTGATAAGTCGCGCTCTTATCGCATACCAGCACCTGATGCGCCGTATGTGTATTCAAAGTTGTCCTTTATATAACGTCGCCTGAGAACCGAACTATTATATGTCCATTTTTACAAATTTTACAGGAGAGGGTTTTGAAAGTTTGGAAGTTTTTAGAGCCCACGTCTAATAAATTTTTTGAGTTTTAATATGTTTGGTGGTTTTTAGTGTTAATTCACTATTTAAGAGCAACATCATATTCCATTCTTAAAACGCCATTGCTAACATAAAAAATGATTTATAATTTTGTGCTATGGACATAGAATAAACAAAAAAGTATAAAAAATTACAAAGAACATTCAAATTTATTTAAATAAACTGTAATTCTAAACAATAACAAAACAACAAAATGAAATATTTATAATCAATCATAATCTGTACATATTTTTAAAAGGTATTAATTATTAATTAACAAACCAACGAACTAACGTTACCACAGTACAACAACAAACAAATTCACGCTAAATAGTTAGATAGATAGATAGGTTGATTTTAGTTTATTCTATGTCCTCACCTGACTCCAATTCTATGAATCTTATTGGTCATTTTGGACATAGAATAATAGTGTCCGAACTTTTACAAGGTTGAATGGACATAGAATAAAATTGTCTCTCTGTATCTACAAAACTAAATGGACTAAGCGTATATAGAATATAGTGGGTATGGAGTTTAGGACATAGCATAAATTGGTGCAAAAATGTCGTTTTGAAAAAAAATTGGACATAGAATAGTTCGGTTCTCAGGCGACGATAAGTTTTAATTCCGCAAAAATAATGAAAGTTGATGATTACTTTAATGCATTGTATTCTTAATTAAATGAATGGACGTAAAATGTCTACAGAGGGTGTAATTCACTTATATTTGGAGAAACACAAGCAAGTATTAGCGGGCAAAAAATTGAGATTTTCAGTACCTACTCAATTCGAGCACCCTTTTTAAATCTTAAATATGCCAATAAAATCATAGTAAATGCTCATATGTGAGGGATCACCAAAGAACTCTCCCGAATTTTTGGAGTTCGATGATATATTTTTTAAATAAGAAAATATTATATACGTCATACTTATAATGTTCGTGTTCGTATGTTATGAGAAAAATTGTTGATTGGCGAATTTAGGGTGAAATCGATTGGATCAATGTTTTATAAGCACATGCTCAAGTATACTGTTATCTTTGGTATGAAAAGCATTAGCAAAGAGAGGTGGCAATGAAATAGAATCACGTATTTATCGCTATTTGAGTAAGGACCTCCATTCCACAGTTTCGCACGTTGTTATGTACTCCGATTCTTGTGGAGGCCAAAATAAAAACTCTTTTAGTTTAAGCTACTTGTTTAGTTGCCTTACAAGACTACAAAAATCTTGAAGTTATCGACCACAAATATCTTGTGCAAGGACATACGCATATGGAGTGCGAGAGCAATTATAGCCTTATCGAGAAAAAGAAGAAAACGTGCAATCTTAAAATCAGGCATCCCCATGATTGGGCTCAGCTCATTCGCTTTTTCGCTTAGTTGGGAAAAGGAAACCTTTTCGTGTTTGAGAATTAGAAACAACAGATTTTCTAAATTTTTCAGGTTTGTATTCTGGTTCTCTCGTGAACCAAAAACTAAACACAGAAGGGGTAAAATTGAATTGGAAGGAGGTGCGAAGGATTAGATATAAAAAACACTAAGATTTTATTGTACAAGAACTCTTTAGATGAAAATGAAACCTTTAAACTTGTAGAAAACTACTAATAACAACCAAATTGATTTATATCCAGATGCATCTTCTGAAGACGAATGATTTTTCACATTTTCTGAATAAAATGCTTTAAAAAAAGTAGAGTCTTATTAATTCCGTACAATAAATTATTCTTTTCAATAATAATAATGACAAAGGGTTTAAGTCATACAATTACCAGTGAAAAAGAAGTTAAGTCAATCAAAAGTTACTTTTTGAAAAAAAATTTTTGACTGCAATATGACTGCAGTGCCAAAATAACTACAATTTTTGACATATCACCTTTTTCACGCGCATCAGCGAATTGAAAGACCAACTTCCTCACGGGGGTTGTTATTAAGTAAAAAAAATCTTTTTTATCGACATAGGAATTATGAGTTTTTCGCTGAAAAAGAAATACAGAAATAAGTGGTCGAAAATGTTTACCTCTTATTCCGTTTGCAAATAACACAAAATACCATGAAAGCATCCCCCCTCCTTATGAAGCCATGTTTGAAGTTAAACCTAAAAAAACGAATATCATCATGATCTCTTCCTCGCGTGAGCAAATTCAAGAAATTGAAATCGAAGAGCGGCTTGAAGAACAACCAATAATGTTTCCGAAAATGGTCATTCAGTGGAAGAAGATTGCGACAGCATTCATGAGACTAGCAAGGAAGCTGAAGAAAGAGACAAATATTCTTTATTTTTCGAGACAGTTAATTTTATTATTGAATAGATTTGGCTTTTACTGTGTGCAAATCGAGATTGATTTTTGTATGAACTAAATTAGAATAGCCATTTGCACTAATTTTGTCAGTTTGGTTGCTGACAGCTGTTTCGATACGCTGTATCATCTTCGGAGCGGGTTTTTAACTTTTAAATTTTATTCAACGTTCACCACTCAAGCTTTGTGAATGTCAACATTCACAGGTGTAAGTCAAATTAGATGATATTCTAAATGCACTTCGAACATACGCACAGGGTGGACAAAATTTTATGGTTCTTATGGACAAATCGATAACTAGAAGAGCTATAGAAAAATAGATGGCTCTTCCTCGTTCTCTCTTTTTGAGAGTAACTCTGGAATTCGCGATTTTCTTTTGTTTTGAAGCTATAAACAAAAGTTCGATTTTTCGCTAAATGTCGTTATCTCGGTTGTTGCGAAGTTACAATATTAGCTCCAAAACAAAAAAAGATCGCGAATTTCGGTTCTTGTCATTGAGTTCCTCTAACAAAAAGAGAACGAGGATGCGCCATCCATTTTTCCATATCTCTTCTATAGTTATCGATTTCTCCTTAAGAACCCACCCTGTACATTGAATAACTTGAAATACGTCAACATCCACAAGGGAATATCGCCAGTCGCCCAATTTTAGTAATTGGCAGTAACATCTACATGTGTTTTATGTCTGATAAAGCGTTTCTTTTTACAATTTTTAGTTTAGAAAAAATGACCATTTTGTTCGATACGAGAGTGATTGAGTGATCTGATGAGTATTGCAGCTTTCTATTTCCATTACACGTAAATAAATAATTGCTATTATTAATTATTATACATAAAATGAAAGAGAATATTCTGCTATACGTCTAGAATCTAGAGCAATGTTAAATATTGTAATGAATTGTTTAGGTAATTAGTTGTAAATTAGTAACTTGAGAGTTGCATGTTCAGATCTACATTGCACATTGCACTTAAAAATTTGCATACTAAAAGCCAAACTAGACAGCCTTCACCGGGTCAGAAACTTTCTAAAACACTTTGCCGTTAAAAATAACGACGACTGTAAAGAAAAATTTATTTATAATACTGCTGCGTGTGTTTTAGTCGAGAAAAATTCCGGGACTAATCTCCCACCAGAGGATACACCTCTGTTGTTCTAACAGACATAATAAAGACACGTTTCCGTTTTTACAGAATATATAAGTCTTAATAACAATTGAACTCGAGCACTTCACAGCTTTCTTATATATTTTGTCACATGAAAGGCCTTAGCCTTTTTAATGTTACCTAATTGAATTTGATGCGTTTATGTGTGTTCTATGTAAGTCATATCATAGATTCGCCAACTTGTGAATGGTGAAACGACAAATCGATAATGAGACATAAATGACATAATTCGAACTTAATATTACAAGTATTTCTAAGGATTCTCAAACGTATTATAAATGGTTGTTGTAAGTTTAAAGCAAGTCAAGTCGCCAAAAAGTATATATATGCTGTTTGTAGTTTAGAGAGGGGACAAATACATAGGGAAGAATCTAAAGTGCGATTATAAAAATAAAATAGTTTAGTTACTAGTTACTACACTGAATAGGAAAGTTGTTAGCTCTCACTCAAGTTATGGTTTATCTCACGACTTTATGCCCAGAGACCCTAGAGTATAGTGCATACGAACCTATGTCAGATATTTAAATTGCTATTTTGTCTGTTATATTTCAACTTTGCACAAATAACATGTACAGGCCGGGCTTATTGCTTGCAGCAATGTCTAACTGCCCCACCCAATTTATATGAAGATGCAGTTTGGCAAGGTTAAAAATGATCGTTAGGAAAGAAAAGTTAAGTGATGCTTTAAAGAAAATGAAAATGAAAAACGATAAAGAGAAATGTCACCTTTAGAGAAAATTTGATAAGTCATAATAAAAGTTTCGTGCTCTAAGTTTGAATGTAAATAAGGAAGGCGATAGCCTCACCTCAACAGGCAGCCCATTCCAGACCCTGGCAGACATAACATTAAATGAATTACTATAAGAACTTGATGAGTGAATAGGAATGCCTAGGGTTAAGGTATTAGTAGATCTTGTAGCGAGACCATGACTTGACAAAAAAGAAAAGTTATTGCGGAGATATGTAGGCGTGAAGGTGTGGAGAACGCGAAATAATAGATAAACTAGATTGAAAGATCTCCTTTGTGAAAGCGGTAGAAGAGACAGTGATGAACGTGATTGGGATACGTGATCATACTTACGTAAGTCACACACAAATCGAATACAGGAATTTTGCAGTCTTTCAAGTTTCAAAGAGAGCTCTGAAGATATGTCGCAGTAAACGACATCACAATATTCAATGACAGGTAGGATGAGGGTTAGGACCAGTGTACGTTTAAGACGAAGTGGAAGGTAGCATTGTAATTTTTTTAAGGAATGAAGTTTGCAAAAAACTGATCTTGATATTTTATTTATGTGCGGCTTCCATGTAAGGTTTTCGTCAAAAATGAGTCCCAGGTTTTTTACTGTTTGTACAAATGGTATAATGACATTGTCGATATTAACCGTTGGGAGAGTCAGTTTATCAACCTTGCTTAATTGATGTGTGGTCCCAATCAGAATACATTGGGATTTTTGGGGGTTAATTCGTAATCCAAAAGTTTTAGTCCAGTCGTGTACTCTGTGAAGGTCGTCATTCAGTAAATTTATGGTGTTATGTATATTGTCGGGAGAAGTGTGTACGTATATTTGGAGGTCGTCTGCGTAGAGATGATAAGAGCAATTCAAAATAGATTCAGAGATGGAGTTTATGAAAAGAGAAAATAGGAAAGGACCCAGTATAGAACCCTGTGGTACACCACAGCTCAAAGAAGACCATGAGGAGCGACCGTTCCCGATGGAAACCCTCTGTCTGCGTCCTGTGAGATAGGAATTAAACCAAGCAAGGCCACTGTCATTTATAAATAAACTTTTTAAAACAGCTATAAGTATGTTAAAGTCCACAGAATTAAAGGCGCTACTGAAGTCAAGAAGAGTCAATATGGTATTTTTTTGGTTTATCCATGCCATGTCTGATATCATCAGTAACTTTTAACAACGCAGTCGCAGTACTATGTCCTCTACGAAAGCCACTCTGCAAGGGATTAAGTAAGTTAAACAAAGTTACGTAATCATTAATTTGTATGTAAGCAAGTCGTTCAATAAGCTTAGAGATAGCAGGAAGAATAGAAATGGGCCTGTAGTCGCCAACAGCTGAAGGACGAGTTACCTTAGGAAGCGGTATAACAAAGGCAGATTTCCAGATAGTAGGAAAACTAGAAGAAGCAAAAGAAAAATTAACTATGTGAGTGATAGCTGCAAGTACATGATCAACCAACAGGCAAAAAACATCGATACTAAGACCATCGTATCCTATGGCATGAGATCCTATACTTAAAAGAGCGTTTCTCACCTGCTGATTGCTCACCGACTGGAAAGAGAAACTGGGTCTAGAAGGATTTGGAAGAGAGGATAATCGATGTATCAAAGTTTTCTTTAAGTCAGCGTCAATTGTAGAAGGAGGGGTTGTAAAATGAGAGTTTAAGAGATCAAGATCAATCGAGATGTCTGGGTTATGTAAAGTAGATTCACCGACACCGAGAGACTTCAGGAATCTCCACGTCTCCTGGGAGCTTGATGAGTTATTTACCCTGTTAGAAATGTAATGACTTTTCGCATCTCTACACTTGGTCCTAGTTTTATTTCTAAGGAGTCGATATGATTCCCAGTTGGCAGCAGTTCCGCAGTTTCGATATTTCCTAAAAGCAGCATCCCGGTATTTCATCAAGCCCCTGATCTCATCGCTCAGCCAGCTTGCTGGTGGTCGTCGAATGATAACAGTCTTGTATGGTGCATGTTTGTAAAGAAGTTCAGTCACGAGTTCAGTCAGTGCGTTTACCTTATCGTCAAGAGTATTGTGTGTTCAACTGCGTATTCTAATTCCGCTCCGTAAAGTTCTTTTTGACTTACGCCACCAGCAGAGAGGTTCAATACAATCAATAGAAGAATAGAATAGAAAGAGATTATTCATTATTGTACCTCTCTGCTGGTGGTAAAGTTACCGACAACTTTACGGAGCGTACCTACCATACTTTGAAATATTGTAGCGCGGAGATATCTAAGGCCATAAGCATGTGAGATTGAGTATACGGGTATAAGGTGCGTTACAAAAGCGAGCACGCTATGCATTTAAAAATGCACAGCAATCGATTCAAAAACATTTATTGGATACGTATACGTAATAGATAAATTGGTCTCTAATTGACTTTTCTTTTTCTTTTTTCCTTACAAATATTGCTTGCGAAATGAAAATAATAGATTAGCAACGGGATAAAAAGAAGCCTTAAGTGTACTTATTGAAAAAAGTTCTCTTTTTACAACTCGGTAAACTTTTTTGAAGACGTTTAAAATTTCCTTATAGCTTTACAAATAATATTTAAAAAAATTTTTAATTTTAATTAATTTTGTCATTTTCTCTTTAAAAGGGAAAAAGTTTTACGCTTTACGTATTTTAATTACTTTACAGGTAATATACCTAAAATAATTAAAAGTAATATTCTGTAGCAAGTAATTAGTGTTCCTGAAGTGATGAATTTTATTAAATCATTATTTTAATTTCGATATTCATCGCCAATTCTGTGCTTAATTCAATAAAAAAAGTATTTCAATTATAACTTAACTTTTCGAATAAATTGGAAAAAAATTGAACTCAATTTTCAATAAAATGTACGTTTAGGCATAATTTTTATTACAGTCGTATGTATAGCTGAGCTTGAACCGTACAGTGTGTCCTAAAAAATTAACTGTCTTTTTTATATAAAGTTTTCTTTTATTATTGGTGGTGTGGTGCCATTCGTCACAGTGAAAATTTTAAGAAAACTTTCAGTATCGCCCTCAATAATGCCAAAATACTTTTTTACTCTCCCACGTGAAGCCAAAACAGTGTGTGGCGAACTTTAGCCATTTCATTTTTTTCATATTATAAAACAACCGCTTTTTTTACTTAAAAATAAAAATTTTTTTTAACAAAAAATAAACTCAGCCTCGTTCAAAGCTGTAGTGGTGTATTTTATTCCTCTCCTTTTTTTAAAGCTCATTTTACGTAAGAAGCACGCAAAAAATAAAACTTTATTACTCATTAACCAACACAATTCCGTGAAACAACTAAATTAAAACAAAAATAAATGTGAAAGTATCTTGATTAATAATTACTCTTTTTTATACAAACTTGAGAAAGAGCAAACCTTTCTCCTTTTTTTTTTAATTTATCTCTTCAATGGTAGGCACACGTTTATCAGTTCGCCGTGGATGAATTAAAAAATAGCTTTAATTAGCCCCTCGTTAAATAAAACTTTTAGATTCAGTAAACCATTCTTCGGCTTATTAATTAAGCTCTTTTTTGAATAACAAAAGAGTCTTTTTTTCAAAAATTCTATTTCAGCTTATAATTAAGAACTTCCGTATGTATACGAGGTTGCAGTAAGATACATATTAACAAAAGTTTATTGTTGAGTGTGCGTTTAGGCTCGTATGCAACAATGATGAATGATGACGATGACAAGAATAAAAAAAAGAGTTTCGTTTAATTATGTACAGCGTACAGCAATGTTCTGTTTTTCTCATTCGTGCTGTTTTCTTTACATCTTAATTTCAGTGGGGAATTGCATCGTAGCTACTACATCTCTTTTTGTGCTCTTAGCAACTATTTTGCATTCGTTTGCTATGATGTCGTCTTCTACAGTCCGTTTAAGTACCTACTACTTCGTCACAAAACTGCAGACTGAGGTATTATTGTACTATATAATAAACCCGAAAACAAGTTTACGTATTTATTTGCATATTTGCAATGCATATCAAGTCCACAAACAATCGATCGAGTGCTGTAGTTGTTAAACAACGCAAGAAATTGTTGATATGAGGTGGTTGGTACACCCTGTATAACGAGATTATCCACCACCTTTATAGATCATTTTGTATTAGATTCAGTAGTTTAGAATAGCCTGCTGAGACGGAAGATTTGTGAAAATTTGCTGTATTAGGTTTCAGTTCTCAGTCTATTTGTCGATTACTAATAGTCAATGGGTGCGTTTAGCGGACAAAGTTACTTAAAGTAATCAGTCAATTACGCTGAGTATGTCACCAAACTTTTTGAGAAATTTTCCTAAACATGGGGGGGTCGGACGATAAATATTCTTATCGTATACGTGGGAGACACTCTCTTTCAAGTTTTATGTGTCGGCCCTTAATAAACCCGTTAACCTGCATCCCATCATCTGCAGGGTAAGTAGAAGCATCTGACGTTTTAAGAGCTGACCTCCGGAAGAACTAAATCAGCTCTTATGCTGACTCTCAGCATACGCTTTAGCGAATTGTAAGCAGTTGAATGTCAGCATACTCAGCATAGTTGACTGATTACGTCCGCTAAACGCACCCAAAGGCTTTATTTAGTAACTACTGACGTTGTTACGTATATAAGAGATCTAGTGCTAAAACAAAACGATCTGCGTTTCTTAAAAAAAAAGTGTTTTTGAATCCATTTCTGGAGACAACTACTGTTCAACCAGCTGAAAGTTATTTAGTATTAACTCGGCCGTTTCTTTCTGCGTTCAAGGGGTTTCCTTAAAATATGTCTCTGGTACGTATGCCAAACAGTTCTTTATAAAACTTCGGCGAGTTATGGCTCAGGATAAGCAATATTCGGGGTAGAGTGCCCCACTGATGCAAAACATCGGCTTAAATTGTATTGGAAGGATTCGTCCTGCTCCCTGGTTCTATTGCAAAATTTTATTTTTTCCTTTAAGAGCCATTCTGCAAAGTTTATTTTGATGGAACTGTAAGCGATCCCAAGATCAGGTTTTGGACCATTGGAGCTGCTTTGAGAGCTTCGCGCGGCGAATCTCGTTTCTTTTAATTCCCGAATGACTGATGGGTACCCAGTGCATCGTCATTGAGTTACGGAACGGAAGGTCTCGCAAGTTTTGCCAGTATTTCATAAACTTAGAGGTATAGGTAATGGGCCGGAGTCAAAAGGTTGTATATATGGCATCTGACTTTTTGCTCACTTCTATGGTAGGCATTTTCAAACAGAAATTGGGTGAATCCTGTGCGGTGGCGGTCGTAGTACACGTGCCGGTGGGTTCAGGAATACCGACTTTTAATACTTTTATTTCATAAACTGTTCAGAGATTTTCTTATACTTCATAAGAGTCTTCAGAGCATCCTGGTTGTCAGTACAAATGTAAATTCGTTTATTTTGTTAGGCTCGTTCATGATTTGCCTTAACACAAGTAGAGAGTTTGAAGATTTATGCCTGAAAGACTGATAAATGATAAATACAGGTCGAGTGCAAATCTATTGACTATCTGGGAGTAGAAGAAGAGGTAAAGTATTTAGAGAAGAAAACAGAAACTTGGTGAGTGTAATGCAGAAAGTCATAGGTCATGGGCCACGAACACAGAAAGCAGAATGTACAATCTTTACGTCAACTTTTCAGATTCTACACCTGGTATTATAGTTCTTTAGTTAGGCAGTAAGTTTAGTTTTCACAAAACGAAAAACAAAATTTTAAAAGCAATTCTTTGAGGGCGCCTACGGGAATTACGTATATTTACGTAAGTAAGAAAAATATAAAGAGAAACTCGTTGCTGTAACGTATAAATATAAATATAAATGTTACAGATTTTAACATTTTATACCTTTAACTCTTATATGCATTAACTTAATCCTTTCGCAAACATTCTTTTACAAGTAGGAAAACGGGAAAAATATGTGGTGAAATATGGCAATATCCGGAGGATGTCACAAAAAAACATAATGGCGAGTTTGATAAAAGAAACCTTTCTACTGAAGGAAGTTTATGAAAAACTATGTTTAAGTATTTTATTTTTATTTGAAATGTATAAATTTTTCAGTTTAATTTATAAACTTTTGTTTTGAATGCAGCTTTTAATTGAAATATAAAGAAATACACATTAAAAGAATAAAAAAACACATCGCATCTTATTTAAGAAGGTGCTCGAAAGATATAAAATCGGAAGCCTCATTAACTAACGAATTAAAAGGCTAAAAAGAATTCACGAGTTTTAAAAACAGCATAGCTACTAGACTTGCATTGCATATATTTATTATTTATTTATCTTTTTTTTTGAAAATTTCTCGAGTTTTGCAGAATCTTTTTCACTTAAAACTCCATCCGGCCACTTTTGAAGTTTAATTAAACTTTATGTGGTTATATTTTATTAATTAGTTTTCAATTAATTTTAAGAATATTTAATTACATAATTGCAATATTACAAATAATCGCGTGTAGTAGGTATACATTATACATGTACCTACAGTGTTCTACACATGTAGGTATATCGTATTCCGTAATTTAATTAGAAATAGACAACCTAAATTTTATAGGAAGGCCTTCCCTGAAAAGCGAGCAATTACATTAAGGAAGAAAAGTTATAGGTACTGAATAAAATAACATATCTTAAAATGTACGGTTATTTAATTAGAAAACCATTTCTACGTCTTTTATAAAACTTTAGCAAGTAATAGTTTTGAGTCATTTCTCGCCGAGTCCGCCTGAAAAAGTCGCGATTGCTGAGATTAGCTTCAAATTTTACAACTACGTTAGTTCTAAAAGCATTTTTCAAATTATCGTTGTTATTCAGACACAGCACAGGTCCGAAATTGTCACTATTTTTAAAATTTACGATATTCTGATCCTAAAACACTTATCTTTGACGTATTATAACTCGAAAACTGTTTGAATAGGAACTTGAGACAGTCACCACGTAGCCTAGAAATCCTCAGAGTGTGATGAGTGGTTTAGTAATTGCTACAAATTAAATTAAAATGATTTAAATACAAATAAGTAAATTCCCTCTTCTTCACTGAGCTTAGAATGACTTGTATTTTTTTAAATTTCAATTTAATTTGCTTATGGCTTCAAAACAATTGGTTGTAAGGAGATTATGATAATCACTTATCTTCCAATCGGTACAAATGATGACTCATTAAAATAGAGCAGAGAAGAGACCAATTACTTAAACGACCCTCGTTTGGGAAGTCTCGATAGGTATAGGCGTCAATATATAATTGCCTTAATATTAGTAGTTTTGGCCATGCTATTCATTTAGTGCCAGGTCTGTATTCAACAACCTACAACATTCCTACGGTAATTATTGTTTAACGAGCCCACTCAAGCTTCTCCTTATATTACCAAAAAATAGTAAGCATATTGTTGAGCTCAAGAATTGAAAATTGTTGTTTCATCATAGATTCATAAGATTATCCATATTTTCTTGAATTCATCTGGGATAATAATTAGAATCGTTAAAGTAAATTTTGACTAATCTAAAATATCACAAAATCACGTTCTTGATTGTGACCAACCGACAAAAATAGAGGTGATTGTTCATCTGTCATCGATGATGGTGATAAGCCGTCGTGATTGGTTTTCAAGCCCGACGAGCGCACAGACGTCGTAATGTTTCATCGGTCATCGATAGTCGTGACAAATCGTCGTGATAGAACCTTATGTTTGTCAGCATAACCGATGAAAATCACCAAGTATGTGGGCTCATCGGGCTTGAAAACCAATCACGACGGCTTGTCACGATCACCGATGACCGATGAAAAATTACAGGGTCTGCGCGGACGACTTTAGAGATTAAAGTTTACTAACGACAAAAGATAATTGAAACAAATCAAAAACAAGATAGTAAATTGTTTGTGTGTATGCGCTATTTTTTGAAAAAGTTTTATTTACTTTAATACTTAGTTTATTGGTACTCGTAAGCAATTTATTCTTTTATGAGTATTTTCGTTAAGAAACAACGATCCATTCGAAGATTAAATTTCGCAAAGTTCGAAAAGTGAATTTATTGCAGTAAAATAGACACAATCGATCCCGTACTGCCTTACTACTACTCTAAAACTATAGTGTCGCGATAACACCATTTGTGACTAAAATATTACAATTTCAGGAATAATTTTACTTTATACACTTTACTTAGTTTGCGTCATGAATTTCAAACCTTTTAGTTGTCCTTAGGGATCTGTCACGCCGGACTATGAAACATTAAACACTAAGATTAAAATGATATACGGATCATACAACAGGAGGTAGGTATGTGGAGAAGGATCAAGACATGACGAAATTGACTCGGAGATCAACGAACCCCAAGCGAGGCAATAAAATCTCATAATACATAATAAAGTTCAAATGCACTAACAACAAAACATTCCCTTTAACGACAAAATAACCACCTTGGAGTGTGAAAGCGGAACTTATTGCTTACATTAAGGTAGATAATGTTGTTGAAAAGGATCTACAGTATCTTCTAATTTTTTGCGAGAGCTCTGGTGGGGCGATAAAGTAGGTGATTAAGTAAGGAACAAAGTAACAACATATTTGTATCTTTTCACTTCTGGAAAGCCTTACGGTGGCTTCAATAACCCTTCGCGATTTTTATATAATTTACTTATTTTAAATAAATAAAATATAAATTTAAAATTCTCTAATGACCGAGTTACTGAAAGACGTTTCATTTCATGGATATACTCGTAGCAACCAGATATCCTATACCAATATACAGTACTGAAACGTTCATAAAAGACGGTTTCACCTAGATAACCGATATCATAAATGCAACTAAATAGTGCAGTCGGTGAACCGTATTTCTCTTTAGTAGTACCATTGAGTATTGAGTGAATTTACTCAATGGTATTTGCACATAAATAGAAAGGGACTTGACACTTGTGGTTGAAGTGTTCCGTAAAGAACGCAAGGAGCATATTAGTAGGTATATGAACGTGTACAAAAATTTAAGTTTGAAAAACTGCAACAAATTTTGTAAACAGAGTTGTTCCAACAAGAAAGCGCTTCTACCGATTTTGAATCCCCCCTTTAAATAAAAAAATAGCCTTAAAACTCCAGTTCTGTACCTAAACAAAGGCACTTCGTTTTTAGCAAATTTGAGCGAATCGTTCCAATCCCCCCTCAAATTTCAATCTCCCTTTGTACGTGAAAGCAAAAGAATTCGAAGGATAAAAAATGCACTTCACGATGATATGTAGA
Organism: Malthinus flaveolus; assembly: GCA_950108345.1. NCBI lineage: Eukaryota > Metazoa > Arthropoda > Insecta > Coleoptera > Cantharidae > Malthinus > Malthinus flaveolus. The sequence continues at coordinate 73,245,710 of OX467285.1, forward strand.
GTTAGAGGGGACCTACCCCGGAAGCTCAAGTTCCGTTATTCTGAAACTGAACTGACTAAACCACCTCAATATTTATTTACACTGAAAGCATTTCTTAAAGCGAGCATGTTTATTTTCAGAATTCTGAACTATATACGCCATTTACTTTTATTTTATTATTTTTCTACACTTTACCCATTTATCCTAGTAGAAACATTTAACAAACTTAATTAGATATGGAGTTTCTTGTAGAAATTCGTAGATGACAAAAAACAACTTGTTAATGAAGCAAGTTCAATTAGAAGCGTGTAACTTAGAGTATGTCAGTGGGGTTCGTTACGTACGAATGTAAACATGTAATCCTCTATTACGTAACATTTAATGGAAACTGCCTGTAAAGTTCAGTCATCCCCCATTCTGCCATTTCTTGCCATTCTTGATAACAAACAAGTTATAAATCAAGAAATTTATATTTTTTATAGCTCTCTTAGAAAGGCAAAAAAATATTTTTTCGAAAGAACAAATGCATCAGTAAATTGCTTGTTTTTAGCGAAAGACATTTAAGGTTTATATAACTTCATTTCTCACAGTTTCGGTCTTAAATGCTAGCAGTTTGTTACTAAACATGTTAATTGGAAAACTTTTGTTAGCACAGACACAGCTTGCTTTAATTTTTCAAATCTATCGTCTAAATCAAAACTAAACACACAAGATAGGATTCGTTTTAATCTCCTAAACTGTCAGATTAGTCTGTTTCTTATCAAAATGTTATTACAACCTTCGTATACAAAGTGTCAGTTTCAGGCAAAATTGAATAAAAACAAAAAAGTAAGTTAACGTTCCAGTTTAAATATCGCGTGGTTGTTTAGAACTCGTGTAGGTGTAAAATTTTGAAATTGGCCCTATGAGAGTTTCCTCTATTGCTGGCGACTCAAGTTTTACTCTTTGTAAACACAACATGTACCTAATTGAAATATATGTATGAAATGTCTTCTCAAGTTTTGTCAAGAGAACAGTTTGTTTGTTTAGTAAACTACTTAGGTACATATTTATTTTAAACATTTAATTAATTATTACGACTTTAGTTTCGCGAAATTAGGAGAACGAGACGCGAAAGTATGTACAGGCTGACACATTAATTATTGAAGACATATTTTTTGTGCAATTCGTGTAACAAAAGATCGGTTTTTGGAGGCAAGAAATATTAACTTAAATGCCCTATTTGCGTTACGTCAAAAGCTTAGTTCAGTTCCCAGTTTAAATCGTATTAACAGCATCGTTATGAGATAATTCTGCTACATGAAAGGTTCGTGAATTTCAGTAATTCAATTTCTATTTCGTGCCAATACATGACAACTAATCACTTTAGATGGTATATTTGGCCGAGTATATAATACTTTTTTTGCGACGGTACTCTTAATTTAACCCTAATAAAAAATACAGCTCGTCGACATTACTCGGTAGAATTGAATTGGGGAAATATAAACCACAACCATAAATCGAGTATTCCGTAAATGACCCGAACTTGGACTTTAAAAGTTTCTAAATCATGTCTTAACAATTTGTAAAGACGGGGTTAGGGGGTTAAGTACTAATTGAGTATTCAAAGTTAACAATAATGTGTTTAAAAGTTACAGTTCCATTGGAGCTTCAGATTACAGGGTGTCCCAGGTAGAAACATGACTAACTTTCTCTATTTTTAGACAATCTGTGACTTTGCCATCAATAAGTGCACACTGGTTGTACCTATCATAAAACGAAGATTAAAATTCGCATCTTTTCATATCAAAATGGTTCTGTAAACAAGTATTTCAAAACCAAAAAAAAGCCAATTGTAGCAAAAATTATTGTTATCTATTGTTATGTTCAGAAACTCTTTTATTCCCGATATGCAGAATTACCCTATGGCTAAAGCTGGTCAAAATGGAATTTATTTAAACAAAAACAAGCTTACATTAAAAAAACACGGTATTATTTGAAAAAGTGGTCGTCGCTCGCTTTCTCTGTGTTACAGTTAGAAAATCTATATCTTCCAACCCTCTTGATACAACAAATCTGTTTTTTAAGTTAGATACTTTAAGTATAAAGGGAATTAATTAGTAACAACCGAATTAAATTTTAACAATCTTTATTTATCTTTTCCCTTTTAAAATGTTGTTATAATGTTATATTTTTGTTTCAGTAAACCATTTTATGGTCGTGAGCGTGAAAGTTTTCCAAAATTTGTTTGAAAAATAATAAAGGTAGTTATCTCTTTCCGACGGATTGTTAAAAAGAGTTCAGCGTTGTGAGCTTTCTCTCGATAGAATATCTGGGTTGTGAAGAGATAAGCAAAAGCGAACTTGTTTTAAATAATTGCAAAAGGACCGCTGTATAAAAGGCGATAAACATTTTGATTTAAATAAGTTGAAAAAATTGTTTCTTTGTTTTCCCAAACAATAGCGTCTCCGGTATAGCCATTTCTGTCTTTTGGGCTACATCAGCCAGATAGCAGCCGTTGCACAACCCTTTTAAAAATATTTAAAAACATCTTAACCTCACATCTGAGTTCTAAAATCTAGTTTGCGTTACACAGAAGTGATTTTCACCTACGCCCTTAAGTAAAAGTTTTAAAGAAAGTTAGTAATAAATAGTAAATAGTGTGAAAATTTTAAGTTAAAGTTAGAGGTTAAGACGTTCTTAAATTTTAAGAAAGTTTTGTGAAACCCAAGGTGACTTTAGTAAATAAAATGACGCGCCAAGCAGGACGGGTTCTAACGCCTCTTAGAAGAAAATACACCCTGTACACTGTTCATTTAAGCTTTAACCATTTTTTCAAATAAAATATATTAAACCTTGGGGCACCCCTCAATTACTTAAAACCTATATTAGATCTCAGTATAGATGGCATCTATCCAGACATGCAGATGTCAAAATAACGTTTGTTTATCGCGTGGAAAATCTTATTGAACTATCATCATCTCAAACGAAGACAAATATTCCCCATCACCCCAAATTTGTGCTTTGCAGCACAAACGCTGAAACTCGAGATCAAATCAGCACAAACGAATTCAATTATCAAAAATTAAAAATTTGAGAGAGGTGGTGCTGTCGTTTTCTCAGCACCACCAATTCGAAATACGAATATACCCTAGGGTTTTGCAGCACAAACGCTGAAATTCAAGCAAAAATCAGCACAAACGAATGCTATCAAAAATTTAAAATTATTCAAGAGTGGGGGTGGGGTGTTGGAGAGATGCAGCTAAAATGTATCGGTATCGGGGCGTTATTGGATCGAGATTGGAGCGAGAGCGACAATGTGACCACCTGTACGATACCGCTCCACTCCGTTATCGTTCAGTTGTGTGCTAAACAACAAACAAATACACGAGTATCATGAGTGGCGCTATAATAATAGGTATGTTTATTTGTCTGCTCTATTTACTCCAATTGCTCCAAGTGTGACGTCATTAGAGCAGGACACATAGGCAAAATTAGTGCAAAAGAGCAGGACAAACATACCCTTTAAATTTGCTCTTTTTACTCCAAGCAGACAAATAAACAAGCCTAATGATGTAAATATGAGTATCGTACCGAGAGTGTATCGAGATTAGATCTAATCCCATATGTCGTGGATGCGAACTAGAAGACAAAACCGCTGAACATGTGCTATGTCACTGTCCAGCTCTAGCGTCGATAAAAAGATCCGTGTTAGGGGACTTCTGGCTCGATATGACCAGAATAAGCACTACCCCTCTCGGCAGAATTCTGGAGTTCATCCTACATGTGGAATGGCTCGAGATTTGATGGGCACGGAGAGGCCGCTTGGAGGTAGTACAATGGGCCCGATTAAGTGGCCTAAGTGCAGGGAGCTTGTTCCCCTTCCTTAATAATCTAGATCCAGATCGAGAGCGTATCAAGAGCATATCGAGAGTGGCATTATAGTGTAAACAAGAGGATATTTTATCGGATGGGGAGTGTATCGAAAGTGGAACTATCATAGTGTGATACGACCTTAACTTGAACTCCAAAATGTTCTACGTTAGGCGTAATATCTAAATGCGTATCACTTTATGTTAAAATGTATACCCCATAGTATGCCAGTCCCTATTTGGTCCTCACATTGTCTTAGTGGTGGATTTCCATTTTTTGTTGCTGCAAAATCTATACCTATGCCTATTTGCCTTTCGCTTAAACATATTCGTATTACTATCACAGTTCCTCATAGTGTTAGGGAGCAAGGAATATACTCTATGGCCAACATAGGCACGAGAACGCTTCTCAATCGCCTTAAAAGCTCTTGGGACCCGTATCCCAGCCTGCACCCTGTGTCTTGTTGAATGCTCGTGTCCTATCCTCCTATCAGATGTAGACTACGGTTATGTTTGTGTTGATATCACAAATTATGAAGATAATACGACTACCTAGGATCGAGCTAATATTAAAAATGATTTTTAGAAAATATTTCTGAATGACTTCCAACCCATTTAAAAACCTACCCCACACCATTATTCCATGGTACTCTATTAATAAATAGTATAATATTTTCAACTGTTGAAAGTGACTTCTAAGATCATTAAGTTCAAGTGCATCCAAGTAAACAATACTGTAGCCACTACTATACCGCATCGAGAAGAAAGCATTTGATTAGATAAATTTTTCTCAAAAGTCCCAGCAAAATATAAATGTTGAGAATTATTCATTTTCTATACAGGAGCGATGGATAGCTGCTGCAAATTTCCGGGTAGAATAGAACATCGAAAAATCATCCAGAGGCTAACACCATTTCCCGATTTTCTGTTATTATGCTCAAGTTGTACTTACAACTGTTCATATGAATACATCTTATACTTATGTTGTTCTTAACATTTCACTTGCAGGGAGAAAATCTTTGCGATTGTAGTGCTCGATTTCATCGCGCCAATAAATCCAACCCACTTTTAATGATAAAAAATGAAAACAATAATAAATAAAGTCGATAAAAAGCATTAAAGCACATTTCTTGTCGAATTGATTTGACTGCAAAAAATTGCTTAATTTTTAAAACGAATTTAGGGGCTGTTTTATTTATAACAAGTTTTTTTAATCCTGTTAGTTAAGCTTTTTTTTTGAATAAAAAACAGCAACGTGACATTCTAAAATTCAGGAAATAGCAATTTGTACAAATAATTTAATAAAAAAAAACTTCCCTCTGGAGTTTATATTAGCCAATTTTATTTTACAATATTAAAAATAAATGTTGAGCCTTAAATTTGTTTTTTTAAATAGATACACAGGTTTCCTCTTTCATACGGTAAGCTTTTCTTTAAAAAGCCTTTTTAAATTTTTCAATTGATCGAACAAGAAGGAGGTTTATCGTAAGACGTATAAATGCGTATCCACCGTCCTATCTATAATTTGCTTTAAAATTTTATCAATTATTAAACCCCCTAAATACGTCTTTTTAAGCTTCTTCCTCTTCGTATACAAAATCCAACTTTTAGCTCTCTTCTTATCGAGTCGATTTCGATTATTACAATTTTCGGATCATGCTAACAACTCTTTTTCGAGGATGAAGCAAACAAATTGCTTTTATAAGCGTTTATTAAGTAAGCCATTGAAATTCTTTTAAACCTCTTTTTTAAATCTTCTTTTTCCGCTTTAAAAATTTTTTCGAACCTAATCTAGCGCGTTACTAAACTACAATAAAATGGGTCTAATTAAAATGCAAATTTTTACGTCGACATCAAAATGTTATGAAGACCGTGTCGTTAAACTTTTTAATATTGGAACAAAATGTACAGTAATTAAAGGGCAATTTAGTTAAATACTTAATCGCATTATTTTATATTGCAATTTTAATTAATGTCTCAAAGAAGCGGGATGCGCTCCGAATAATTTGATTGGGTATATACAAAAAAACTAATTAGATAAATAATTTCTTAAAAAATGCGTTAATTTAGTAAAAATGTCAAGTGGGTGTAATTACGCGTAACTAATGCGCTCGATTAGTTTGATTTTACCTAAAATATTAATTTTAAGTAGAAAAGTTTGTAAATAATTTTCGAAACACCCGTGAGCCGGCATCTGCTAATTATATGCACGCGTACGGAGGTTATGCGATTTAATTAAAAAATTTGTTTAAGTAATAATTAATTATGTCCTTACCTAAGTGACGAACTAGCGCTAACCAGCACCATAGGAGCGGTGCACTGCTCATAGCTACCCCATGCTAAAATAACACCATCGCACTATAGGGATAAATCCCGGTCGACAAACGCACATCGACTACTCCTGCAAATGCTTGTGCCATGCGAGCAGGATGCGCGCGATGTCCTGCTGCTATCGCACTCCGGGTTGTGGAGTGATCAAGGGTTGATAGCTAAGGGTTGAAGTTGCTTACAGAGAGCTCATATAATCGTGCAGGATAATTTTACGGTCTAAAGAGTATGTGTTTCAGTTAAAATTGTTTAATATATGCATTTTGTGCAATAAATTAACGAATTCGCTTCTTATTGGAGCATAAAAAGCAAATTGTAGTAACTTATTAATTAAATTAAATTTATAGCTTTAACATCGGAAAGCCGCTCATTAGCAGCTTAGTTAAACTAAAATCTCTGGATCAGTTAAGCTTCATATTTCTTTGTTTTTTTATATACCCTCACCCCCGTTGTTGGTGATTAATAAAGTAAGAATCTTAGAAGGGTTTTAGGTAGTTATAGGGCTTTCAAGCTGTTTACTCTACTTAATATATTTCAAAAACCGGTATAAGAACTGCTAGTCTGGTGTTACATTTGCGACAGATTAGTATCATTACTAGGCAGCGCAAGAAAATTTAAAAACTGCATTTTTCCTGCTAACCCCACCGATGCTTTAAGAAGGCAATTCTGATAGCTGAAACATCTGTATAAGTTTTTTATTATGTTTTTGAAAATTTCAATGACATTGACTAAAATAAGCTGGGCAAAGCGCATTTTCGAAATAGTAACAAATAGTTCTCGTAAACTAGATGAAAAAAATCTCTGAGAGCTACCAACCCTACATTAAATTACATAAATGTATCTATTGCTGTTACCAACTTTCAAAGTAAAAAAGGCTATAATTCTGATCAATTCTCCCAATTTATCCAACTCTGTAAATCTTATAAGAGAGGTTGTACAGCCACAGAAAAATTCATTAGGCACTAGTACGTGGTGACTCTTTTCTTTTCATTATACGATTTAGTGGACAATGGCATAATCAAGGGTGCTCTAGCTATTTAACATTCCCTTTGTTATTCATAAAAACTTCATTGCAAAAGTTTCCCCAAACAACCTATACAGAGTGGCCAATAATTATTTACCTGACTGTACATCATTAGTAGTTTCTTATTACAGTCAACAAGCTCATTATTTGGCACTATATTATTTTGGTGTATTATAGAAGTTTTCTTTAAAGTAGGGGTGCCGATAGCTGGACCTACAAATAATGAATCGTTCTGTCAAAACAGAATTTAAGCACATGAACGCCTTTGCCCGGCAAAGACTGTTAAAGATTCTCACTTCATCTCAGTTTAGCGCATAAGCGGTAACTTGATAGAGCGAGACGTCTGCAGAGGACAGCGCGTAAGTTGGTTACTAAAACAATAATTCGCATACAATTTTTGACAATGCAAGCTGAAAGAACATTACAAATGAGTAACAAAACCGACCGTTTTAGGGGAGGCTCGAGAAAGATGGGTTTCTATTCTTTTTTAGTTTTTCGCTTATCGCTTGAAAACTACGCACTTTTTGAGAAAAGTGCTTCTTTACTCTCTACATCAAATTTCCTAGAAATAATTAGACTTTTTTTGAGAATAACGGCTTTGGCGTTAGAGCGCGTTAAAGTTTGACAAAAATTTCAAAATAGGCTCAAAAGTTATTTTCTTAGTTTATCGCTTATAACTCAAAAACTATACACTTTTAAAGGAAAATGTTTCTATTCAAAGATAAAGTACAGTAAATTTCCTACAAATTATGCCTGAAAGACTTTTTACATCAGAGGAACGATTTCTTTGGAATCTTAGAAACAATATCACATGGTATAATGTTTGCTAGATATAGCCACAGACAACCTAAACTTAGGTTTAGTTTAGGTTGTCTGTGGTATAGCTCTTGGATTAAAATATGTCGCGCATGGCGCGGCAATTAATATGTGCAATGTTTCTATCTTTCTATTATATTGACACAAAGGAACAAGTGTGTGCTTTGTAGTAAGTAATAAAAAAAATTTACATATTGAAAATGTTATCCTGGAGTCTGAAACAAAGTGAAACTAAAACAACATAACAAAGGAACGCAACCAGGTGGAAAACTTATAACGGCGACGTTGAAAAACGACGTTAAATAACCTAAAAGAAGAAACATGTAAGTTTCAACTCGTGCAACAACTTTTTGATTTAATTCGACCCTCGCCACAACAATAAACTAATTAAATTCTGGCAGCAATTTTGCATTGTCTGATCTCATGTTTAATTCCAATTTTGACGCACATATCAAATAATTGAATGACAAAAAGTGCCAAGATCCTTGTTTAAGGATAAATGATGATAAGTTATTGTGTTGGAAAATCCAGACAGGTGTTCAATGTAGCATTAAGCCGTTATCTTTATGACCAACAAAAAGCTTAATATAGCTATTGTAAGCTATTATATAGGAGATCATTAATTTTATAAAGAAATTTAATATAATTTTACAGAAATCAGGGAGACCTGTGGGTCGGTTTTTGGTTTTCAGCTCCCGGAAATTAAGTCGTTTACAATCCATAAAATCATTCGATATTCGTTTCTTAAACTTTATTAAAATAAAGCCAAGTCATCACATAATAATTAATTTGCAATTAACATAAAACTTTTGACTTTTACTAAAAATGCGATACCAGGATGTAATTAAAAAAAGAAAGTTTAGGAATTTTGTTAACAACAAATCAAAGACCGTGCTTGTTCATACACTTTGAAAATCACAAACTGAAATAACGATAGATGTTCGTGATGAGAATTTATTTCTGTTGAGAAAAGCTGTGATTCTCGAGAAATAATCAAAAGTTTTATTTGTAAAATAAAAATTATAGATAAACACGTCCACGTGAAATTGTTAAAACAAGAAAAATATTGTTTTGCAGAGGAGAAAGTAAATTAAAATTGCTTTTGTTTGTTTATTGCCTAATTACATCAAGAGTTAAGCTTTTGTGGAGACGAATTATAGAAGGATTAAGGAATGTAACCTATTTCTTGACCTCGTTTATACCTATTTCAGGAAAATTATGTCTTCACTCTACTTCAGGTAAAGCAATAGAAAACGTTTTTGTTATTTCAACTCACTCGGATAGGTACAACAGTAGGTTGAGGAAAAGCTTCAATTTAGAATTTAGAGCTTTGAACATCACCTTAGGTGCTTTTAAATTCCAAGATTTCTTACTGTACAAGTACAACGAACTGCTTTAGAAGAACAACTATTGTTATTTTATGATAATTAGAAACCTTAAATATACCTACATTAAAATAGTCGTTAATTAGCGTTGTTTCTAAAAGCTTTTTTAAATAAAGGCTCCAATTTTTTTTTCTTAGTTTAAAATTAATCTCATTTACGGAGTTATAGTGTGAGAGGCTCGGGAAGGGTGGCTTTCGGCTATTTATTCGTATAACTCGAAAACTATGCACTTTATGACAAAAGTTTATTAGCATAAAACTAAAGCACATCAAATTTACTACAAATTATATCGCTTAAGTTTTTTTTGTCAGGTAAACTATTTAAGCTCTAGCACGCGTTAAAGTTAAAACAACTACTAAAATCGACCCAAAATTTTATCGCTCATAACTCAAAAACTACTCACTTTTAACAAAAAGCGTTTGTGTACAAAAATAAGGTACATTTAATTTCAAACAAATTATGCTTCTTACATTTTTTTGTAAAACAAACAGTTAAGGTGGTAGAGTGTATTGAAGTTTAGAATATTTCCGGGAGGCAGAAAGCCGAAATATAAAAATACAAAATTTTTTATTTTGACCGAAGCAGGCTGAAAGAACATTTGCAAGTGAGTAATAAAACCGACCGTCTGCGAGCTTTTCTGTTCAGACGAATGGCTTAGGCGCTAGAGTGCGCTAACATTAGACAAAAATAAAAATAAAAACTTTTTCTTGTTTATCGCTTATAACTCGAAAACTACGCACTTTTAGAGAATTGTTTCATGTAAAAATAAAGTACATTCAATTTACTGCAAATTATGTATTGTACATTTTTTTCGCTAAACGGACATTTTAGGTGCTAGAGTACGTTGAAGCATGTCGGGTGGTTTTAGTGGGTAAAACTAAACGATTTTTATATTTATTTTTTTGTAGATGCGCTTTTCTCAAAAAATGTGTAGTTTTGAAGTTATACGCGTAAAACCAAAAAAAGAACCAAAATTCACGCTTCTCGAGCTTCCCCTTCTTTAATGTTGCCACTTTTAACAGGCAGATGGTCGGTTTTATTACTAATTTGCAATGCTCTCTTATCCTGCATTGTCATAAATTTTATACTTTTTGGTTTAGTGTTCGCTGCCTCCCAAACCATTAGTTTTTGATTTAAAAATCGACGGCGTATCCATACTAACGATGTTTTCGTCAACCATCAACATCAACCCTAAAAGGCTCGGGTGAGCTTCTTAACCCTCGCAGTCGCAAAACTGGGTCACGACTGACCCAAAGTCGATATTTTATTAAATAACTGCTATGATAAATTTTTTTATATAATTTCCTTCTGTGTATTCTCCTAAAATACTAAACTACATAATGTACTGCTGGAAAATATCAAAAAATGTATAATTTTAGAGAAACGTTAATAAAGAACACCCTGTATAAAAATCTGCAGAAATGAAATTATCAATATTAGATTTGAAACAAGCAAAAACTTTTGCGAAAAGTAACATTTTTTGATAAAATCACTAATAAGCGAGATTAGATTGATACCAAAATGTCCTTATTTCATCCGCAAACACAAATAAAAAATGGGTCATCGATGACCCGGTTTTGGTAAACAATGATTGTAATTTATTTTGGGACTGCGAAGATTAAAAAGAACGTTTCTTTCTACTGTAGTTTTTGATCACTTTTTTAACTATATCGACTCTTTTTCATTTCAAGGAAGCGATGACAGTCTTGACAGCAATTTTCGTTTCGCTTTTCCGGTATAAACAAGACACCTTTCGTCAATTTTCATTTAAATTTCAACAGGTTGATATCCAAAGATAACTGTCCACCTGTCAAGAACTAGAAATACTGTCGTCTGTTTGAATTTCACGAAAATTTTATAAATTTCTAATGTCGTTACCACTTACTGGACATTGTTAACAATAATTATTCCTAGGTTATCTTTTAACACTAAACCTACCGACACTGTGTATTACCGACATGTATTACTATTCCTACCGTGACCGGTCAAATGACCGGTCTTTGAAATAACTTATATTTCACCGCAAAAAATGATCATACCACCTGATTTCTTTTAATTTATAAAGCCTTTTGTTTTTATTTCTTTTGATTTTATCGCACAATGAAAGAAAAAGGTACTGTGAGTGTAGAATGAAGATAACAGCCAATTGATAATGCAAAAATATCGTTTCTTTTATTTATAAATAAATAATGTTCAATTTATTCTTTTTCACCGCATATTTTACAAATTACAGGCTTCTGAATTACACATTTTCTGCATACGTATTTTTTACATTTTAGACAGATATTATTGGTCTTATCGTCGTTACTATAATTATTATCTTATCATGCTCTTGCATGTTTTCTATTCTCGTAAACTTGCATTATTTGTACTGATTGTTGCTCTTTTTGATATTAGGTTGCAAGTTCTTCTGCTCCAAAGTTTCTTCTCTAGTGGCTTCTTTATGCAAAATATATTTATCCCGGCTAAGTCTAGGATATTGAAAAATTCTTGTAGAGGCCATCTCCAAGATTTTGATTTTACAGCGTATTTACTGGCAACTTGGTCGGTCACATCTACTCCGAATTTGGTACTATTATAGTATAATCAAATCCGGTATACGCCGGGAATAATTTTTTTCAATTTCTACGGATGTACACATGTAATACAGCAACACTAAAATGTATTGGGCACTAGCACTAGTAAGTGGTAACTTTCTTCTTTTCATATACATTTTAGCGGATAATGGCATATAAATCGAGAGTGCTATTATAACTATAAAACATCCAATTCGTAATTCACAAAAATTGCAAGGCAGAAATTGCGAACTTGCGGACAAAGTATTTATCAAATAACCTATAAGTGACCAACAATTTTTGCGCCGACCGTACCTATGCATTGAACCAAGAATCCCAATTTTAGTGGTTCCCTTCTGTTCTGTATACGGCTCTACTAATTTCAGAGCGACACACTCCCCAAGCGGAACTGAAGGTTCTCTCCTTTCATCATCACTATATCTACCTATATTTGATATTTACATCAGACGCTCACCACAATTTGATATCAAGTTTGTCCGGCTTATTGGGAATTGGGCATTGGTTTGTTGGAAACAATTATATTTCATCGATAGTAATATATTATGGTCCTGGTTTATAACAGTTCGACTGTTCTCAACGAAATTACACCAAACTTCAGAAATCAAAGCAAATTTATCTGTTTGCAAGCGATGGTTTTGCTGATTTATTTTATCAAACCGAATAAACCTCATAATTTGATGAGATCGAGGCACCAGGAAAAATAGCTACTGTCATTTTTCGTCTGGACGTAATCAACGTCGTCGCCATTATTGCGACATCTTCAGATCATGTATCACACATTTTTGCTTAGAACCATGCCACACTGGCATGAGCTTTCGTTTGTAACGACTTTATCATTTCTAAATTCAATTTTTGAGAGAAAACTATTAAAAATATATATCAGTTGTTCAACCGGTCAAATGACCGGTCGCGGTAGGTAAGCCAGATTGCATATTTTTTTCAGAAAACAAATAATAAAAAAATATTTTAATACTAAAAAAGTCATTGTATGTATACTATAAGAAAAGTCATGAAGTTACAAGCTGGTGCAACAATGTTGTATGTAGAAAATTCTAAACGATAATTAAAAATCGGTCATTTGACCGGTCGTGGTAGGTTTAGTGTTAATGACAGTTAGATACAAAAAAAATGATTATATAAATAATGGCAAAAAAATACAGAAACAATTACTATCAGACGAATTACAACGGGAATGATGAAATAAAATAAGGTTGCCAACTAAAACTGTTGTGAAATGACGCGTCTTCTCCGCACGAAATTCAGACAGGCGACCGTATTCTTCGATCACGGGGTATTAAGGGCATTAATCACAAACGGTATTAAACACATTTTTAGAAATGTGCTCGCCTCTTAATCATTTTAAATACGAACACTTAATAATTGCTTGATACGAGGCCCATCAGGCTTTAACTTACCGAAATGAAATTTCACAGTTAGGGTAGAAGGGTAGTAGGTATAAGATATAATTATTTATTTATCAATATATTAAGATAGGGGTACAGTAACGGATTTTAAGTTCCTAGCAAATATAATTAATTAGTGTAATTAGTTTTATGATTACATTTTGCTGGGTAGATTAGAAAAAATTCCAAAAAATCTCATTAAGGTATTGTATTAAGTTAAATAAACAATTCTACAGTATACGATTGTTAAATTTTTTACGTTTATGTATGTGAAGATCATAACGTTACGCAGTTCGAGTGCTATAATTGCTTTTTTGGTTGGATTATTCTGAGTTATTTTGTAAAATTCTTTTTATTGCCATTACGTGTTTGCATGTAATCCGTTTTTATTGGTAGGTTAATTTATGAAAAAATTTTTCGTTATTACTCTCTACCTTTTCATTTATCTAAGCTTTACTTTGATAAATTTAATATTAATAATTGAAATTTTCAATTTACCCAAGATGGTAAACGCAATATTCCGACCCTTTCGAAATATGTTGATTTTTAAAACTGCCTTGCCGAACACACCGATTATCATCTACTATTTTAACGAGCGTATAATAGTATAGGAATTTTTTTTTGTATACATAGGACAATACATGGAAAATGAAACTTTGGTAAATATTGACTCCCCTAATTGTTCTAGAGAAATGTTAAATAGATAACTTGTTAAAAATAAAATGCTGCTTCTGTTTAAGTAGTTTCATTTTAGGTCTATTAAGCGAATATCTAGAAAATCGGAAAAAATCAATAGGAAGTGTAAATGTTTGGTTGCTACAGATGTGCCTGACCTTTAACGAGAAAACGAGCGCGACTTTCAAGTGTATTGCGGGTTGCAGCTGATAAAAATAGTAGTTTAAGACACATTGGTCAAAATTTAGAAATATCCCATACCACAGTTCGCAATGTCTTAAAGAAGCAAAATCCAAAAATTAAGTCATTGAACTACCAAAGAGCGCACGAAATATTTGAGGAAGATCAATTCGACAGGATGCAGTTTTGCAAGACTATGGTCGAAATGATAAATTAAAATAGAAGTTTGTCGAATCGGGTTTTATTTTCAGATGAGCGTTCATTTTCAACCCTTGGCATCCATAATTCACAAAACTTTCGTTACTGGAGTTTAAATAACTAACATTTTTATGTAAATTCTAAAAGTCAGTATCGTCGTTCTGTTAATGTGGGCTAGTTTACTAAAACACAGAGTGATTGTGATAGCGTTATCAGCAGTTATTGCTGGAAGAAGTGGGACTCGCAATTGCGGATTTATTCTCAGAGGACGAAACATGGTTCCAGCAACGATACATTACCGGAACACTGGATAGGTCGAGGTGTTACTATACCTTGGCCAGCTCGGTAGCCTGATCTGGCCCCTTGCGATTTCTTCCTCTGGGGTTACTTAAAAAAAAAACTTTATACTCGTAGCAATGAACCCTTATTTGAAAATTTCCAGGCATTGATGGAAGCCATATTTGTAAATTGTGACAGAATTTCCCAATACATGTTGGCAAATGTTAGAAGAGAATTTTATGATTGCCTCGGATATTACTCTGATATTTAGGGAGACGAATTTGAAAATTATGTTAAGTAATTTCCCTGTTATTTTTATATTCAAATTTAGACTTGCCTGTATAAAAAATACAACGTCCTTTATAAGGACCACATATTATTTTATCGAAAGATGTTTTCTCATTGACAAGCCGATTTCGCGTTAAAAAAGAATTTAATTCTAAAATGATTAGAGAAGCCAATATTTACCAAAGTTTGGCTTTGTAGTTAGTGTTCCCTCGTCACCCTGTATACCCTTGTGCTTAAGTTTTCGTTTAATATAAATTTTTATTCAGTTACAGTTTACAAGTTACGAACGTTGTTTACTGTAAATTTACGTTTATTTGTAAAATGTGTCCACATTTTATTATTGAAAAGTGTTGGAATCGTTACTTTCTTGGCTTTCCTTCTCATTTTGTATACTATACAGTATACACATATGCGTATGTATTTTTTTTTGTTCAATTTTTATTCTATGTACGAAATTTAAGCTTCCCTTTTGTGATACCGAAAAATTAAAGTTACATCAGACGAAGACAATTTATTGATGCTGTTTTGTTTTTTAAGAGCAAATATATTTCCAGGAGTAGGGAAATAAGAGAAATATACGTACGAAAGATCTCCAACGACTTATATAACCTTTAAGAGTTAATAATTTAAATTGCGTTTCCAATCGGTAGATATTCCGCGTTAGTTCTTGTTTCTGGGTTTTATTTCTATTTCTTTAATTAATCAAAAATAATCATTCTATATAATTTCTTGGGGTATCTTTTAGGAACGGCCCCGGGTGCTTTCCTGACCTCATCTTGCGACTTCTGGTAGATTTTAAATTTGACAGTAACGATTTACCTATAAACTACTATAAGTACGTCAAAATTTAAATTTTAAGTTCAAAATTGTTCTGCAGAATTTCATTTGTACCTGCTTAACGATTTTTTGCACTAAACTAGACAATTAATTTGAATAATATAATATGATAAATGTTTCTAATGCTAGAGTTGCCTTCGTTAGTCAATTTGGAAGCCCAAAATAAGCAGAAAGATTTTTAAAAACATGGGTCCGCAAATGGCCTGTTTTGGATATACGGAGGATAAAGAACGTAGGAAAGATAGGAGCTGTGTCATCGCCGCCAATATCGCCCGATTTAAACATCTTAGATTTTTTTATTAACCTCGAAGAGCTGCAGCAAGTAGAGTAGATCAAGGATGCTATTGAAACCGAGCCAATGTTGAAGTTTTTAAAAGAGTTCAAAGGTCTTTGCATCAGGGATGTCGTAGTTCCTTGAAATGGAGGGAGTTTTTTTCTGTGACTTTGTGACTGTACCTGTGTATACTGTATAGACAGGAACTACATGTCAGACAAGTCGTCAGGCAACTTGTTTGTAAAAAGTGATAAGCAAAATCATAAGTTAGATACTTGGAATAAATTTAATTATTTGATCAAGTTTGATGAAAATTGGGTGATCGCGGTAAAATGGTATGAAGTTTAGAAACAATAAATAATTTACTAAGGGATGCATAAATATGTGATTAGAATTGGAAATCAATCGGATTATAAATAAAAAATACTTAAGGGTGTGACTGAGAAGTAAAACATACTGTAGAACTGAATTAGGTACCTTTAAATTAATAAATGTAAAAACTTTAATTATACAGTATGTCTACAGATGATGGGGATACAAAGAGGTACAATTTTTTACTTCTCAAACAAATGACTGGCTTATTTTCAAACTTCCATATTAATAATACATAATAATATTAGTGTTTATCTGTCTCTTACAAAAATTTTAGTCAAACTTTTTCTAAAAAAATCTACTCTTTATAAAAGCCCCAGTTTCCCTTAATACTCTCTTTCCACATACAATTTTTCCATCCATCTTTTACAAGAAAAAAATATTAATAATTTTATGTAAAAAATCATCTCTTTTCATTGGTGTAAAAATTTGCATAAGGTGTCACTTAAAATTCAGCAACCCGATGCATTATCTCAAAAACGGTAAATGAAAAAAATTATTATTATTAATTTTAAATAAATATTCGGCATCGACTGTCATTAGTCGAACTGCAGAATGCAAAGGCCCTGCAAAAAATAATCATCTACAAGTCAGTCAAAACTACCAGACGACAACAAACAAATAAGCGAAACAAGAACACAAATACATTAATAAATACTAATAATAAATAAATAAATAATTTTAAAAATATCAGTCTCAAATATGAAAATGTTATAAAATATCACAGTCTGACAATTATCACATAAGTATCAAATAAATATCACACCTTTGTAATAAATTAGTCTCCTACTTGTATATTAATCTCGACAGTAGCCATTCGCGGGGCGGCGCTGTCATCTCCACCGCTTACTAGTTGCCGTATAGCACGTCCAACTCAGAACCAGCACCGCGCTCTGAGCTAAGAGCTATTTTACAAGGACTGCCCAACCTGGTTTCCGAGGCAGAATGTTTAACCATTTTTTATTGATTTTTGATGATTAACTTTAATGATGCCAACAATAAAATGGTCGTCTTAGTAAAGGAAGTTGCTAAAATATTAAGGATATCGAAATCGATAACTTTGAAGATTATAAAAGATCATCTGGGTATGTCAAGGCTCAGTGCGATATGGGTGGCTAAAATGCTCTGCCTACATCAAAAACAATATTATTTTGAATATTGTAAAGAATTTTTAACGCTGTTTAGTGAGTGGTGATGGCCCAACAGCTATTATCAATTGAATTGTCACAAGAGATGAAACTTGGGTTCATTTTTATGATCCTGAATCAAGGAAGGAATCTATACAGTTACATTTAAAGAGTGGTCCAGCACGAAAGGAATTTAATGTTGTGCATTCTGCTGGAAAAGTGATGGCAACAATCTTTTGGGATTCTGAGAAAATTGTTTTAATTGCTGTAAAAAATAAAGATACCAGGATACCATAACAGATGCATACTACGCTGGCGTTTTACATCGATTAAAAGACGAAATGAAGTAAAAAAGATTAGGAAAATTGGTAAAAGGCTTACTTTTACTGCAAAACAATGCACTTGCTCGTAAGGCAAACATTGCGATGAGTCTCATGACGTGATACGGTTTTGAAGAGATTATTCAGCCACCCTAAGGTCCAGATTTCGAACCAATTGACTAGTGCTTATTTTCAAATTTAAAAAAGAAATTCGTGGAAGGTATTTCGACAGCGATGAATCACTCCAGATAGCAGTAAACGAACATTTTACGAGCAAACATAAAAATAATTTTTTTGACGGTTTACAAACAAACTCATAGAAGTAAGAAATGGATTAATGTTCTAACATATTAAACATCATAACATATAAAAATAAAATTATATAAAAAAATTTACGTTTCTTTCTGCCCCATTCCGCGAACTTAAAAATCTCCCCTCATATCCTCATATTGCCTCATGTCGCCGGGGACACACGCCTCTTTTAGTCGACTTTTACGACAGGCAGAGAATACCTCAGGGCTATTCAAACCCGGCCCTGCACGGGGATATTAATATTATTAGTCTTTTTGAAAAAAATTGTTATTACAGTTTAAACAATTTCCCATTTTTTAGTTTTTCGGACATACATATTATTTAAATAACTGAGCGTAGCACCAAAAATTAAAAAACATCAATAAAGTACTCTTTCAAAACTGCACCATAGCGAAAATGAAAAATAATTCACCCTGTATAATGCATATACATATATGGTCCGTTTTCTATTAAAATAAGCAAAAGCAATTTCTTTATCACTTTTTATCCATTCATAATTTCCAATAATAATTGAAAACAAGCCCATGCTGTACTAAACAACTTTATTTCAATTTGTATATTAATAACCACGGTCCACGGATGAAAGTTTAAAACTCATTATTCATTAATTAATTAATATTGGACCAAAATAATGCAGGTTGCGTCTAAAGCGAAGTTCAGTAACCTTAAGTTTTTACAAATTTATCGATCAGGTTGCCCATATTTGTTTATTAGTTGGAAGAAACTGCAATGGTTAACTTTGTTCGACTTAGGAAAGAAGAAAAATAAGTATATTATACGTTTTCGACGTGAGTTTTGTTTGCGAAATCACCCCAAGCATAAACAATATCGCCAACAATAAGTTGATTAGAATATTTTGACGTTTTAAGCTCTTATAACATTTGCAAATTAAATTGCGAATATTGAAATTTAAATTTACTCCGACATTTATGGATAATCTACAACTATATTATAACACACACTTTCAATTACTTACAGGAGTTGAAGCGTATTATTCACACTATCCTTATCCGAATATGTATTTCTGCATGGTTTACAATGCGCCACAAACATGATGGATTACACTACATTTATAAACACCCGTCATTTTTCCGAAATAAAAATTTACATTTATTTAAAATTTTGGGCGAAAAACCTGTGGAGGAATTTCCCAATTTATTTAGTTGGCAAAGTTTTCAGTTTTAAACTTACGGAACGCCGAGTGTTTAAAAGTAACTGCAGACTGGGGAGCAAATTTTCCGCTAAGTTTAGAGGTATTATTATGAAATTGTTTCTGGGATAAATTTTAATAGCTCCTTTAAAGCAACTTTTGCATTATTCATATAGCAATATTGGTTTTTAGAGTATTTGCTTGGTAAAATTTTACAAGATATACTCTAAACCCATTGTTTTTCGTCATTAAAGAATTGGAAAAACTTTGTTTTTTAATACAAACCAAATTTCCGCGACATCTTTATCTTTAACCCATTAAGTACCAATGTCCTCATTTGATGACAGTGTCTTATACAATTTTTTTAAGGCCTAAAAAATGATGAATTCTTATAACAAAATTTTTTTCTAAAATTAGTAAATGTTACTCATCGTATTTATATTTTTATTTTTTAAAAATATCAAATTTCAAGTACTGAAATAAATAAGTTTACGAGAGTGTGTCGTAAACGAATTTGTAGGTTAGACTTATTGTTTTTTTATCGTTCAACAAGGTCATTATATTAGAACAAAAAAAATATTAGGCATATCTGAAATGTTGAGGAATTGTGTTAAAAATATTTATGATCGTAAATAATGAATAGTTTACGTACAATTTGAGTTAAAATTTGGGTGTCATCGAATGAGGACGTTGGGAGAATATGGTAGTAAATTGAAAATATATACGGTGATTGACACTACAAATAAATTTTGATTTTTCTTAACAGAATTTATTTCAGTCACGCTATTTGTACGATTTTATTGCTTTTGGGGTTGGTTTTTAAAATTTTTAATATTTGTACATGCATTGATTAGGTGTGTAGTTGTGTCAAAAAGCGTTCTTGTTATTACTTCTTATTTCGTGAAAGTGATAAATTGTTGTTTACCTAGTAGTTACACCTGTTTTACTTACGTCTATCGGTAAGTTTTATTTTTTAATTTATCAGTAATTCAGTAAGTAGTACTATTCATATTTTAAGCAGGTATGTCGTACCACATGAAAAAGCTCTATCTTTAGCTGAACTTGAGGATATTGTAAATGCGTATGACTTCTATAAATCAGATGAGGAGGATAATCTTGATATTATTTTGATACCAGCCAATGTCGATGAAATCATCGATGAAGACGAAGTCGATGACGATACAACGTTAATTGACACACCTGAAATACACGACGTTGCAGGTACATTTGAAATAAAATGCCATTTAGAAGGGGAACAGCCAGAAACATCTTTTTTGGAGCAGCAGCCCTCTACATCTAGACAGATAAGTACAGTACAACGTCGCGAAAAATCGAAAAAATGTTTCTAAAAAACGAAAACTTACAAAAGAAGAAGGTGAGTAGACTAGTGAGAAACCAAATTACAAACAGCCACCTGAAGGAAACAGTAAACCTGTAAAAGAGACAATGAATAATATAAAATAAAACTACAAAAATTTTAGCCCAGTTGTGTGTAGAATGCTTCGAAAACTATCACACAAAATCAACCTAGGTAAATATTGCTTACATAATTATACAAATTTTTCCTATAATAAGATTATTGTACATTTTATCATTGTAATAATATAGATCTAATACGTTGTAAATGAACCCCAACATACACACATAAGTGAAAAAACTTTAAATGAGAAAATTTGTTTTCCACCAAGCGCCTCGGGAAATTTGTTTTCCTCTAACTAATTAACCCTAAATATTTAAAAATTTGTAATTTATTGTAATAATATGTTTCAAATGTTAATAAAAAATTTGTTTTATCTATTCTATTAATAAACTTCATTCGCTTCTGTTCTATTAGATAAAAATTTGAATAGCAAAGAAAACGTACACGTATTATCCCAATGTCCTCATTTGAAGACGGCATTTATCTCAGACATACAGTCATAAAATCAAAAAATGATAAGAGACATTTTTGAACAACTATTTTTTTGCAAGCAATTTCAAAGAAAAAAAACACTAAAATCTAAAAAAAAAGTGCTTGGTACTTAATGGGTTAATAAAAAAATACATTCACAAATTCTGACACCAAAAGATAAAAGTTCAAAAGTTTGCATCATTTTTAAGCAGTTCCGTTAATGGGTCGTACTTTATAGTTTCTTCATGAATGTTTCAGTAAAATATCTGTGAAACTGTAGAAGTAGAAGGGTGAAACTTTATTTTTCTTAACCACCGGTCAGAATTATACTTTCACTTTTTGACTCTTTCGCACACTTTGCTTGCGGAGACAAGCGTAGACAACAAAACGTATAAAAAATTATTCTTTAATTAGTGACTTTTTATTTAAAAAACAAAATCAATCGGGCGCGATTTTAAAGATACATTTCAGAAGGGTCGAAGGATTTAAAATGAAAGTAATCTCGATCCCAAATCCCGACTCATAAAGAATTAACATTTCACTACCCTGTCGAATTTCTTCAATTTTATATTCTGATACTAGTTTTCGTTTAGTGATTCTCTTTTTTATCTACTATCTTTCAGACAAAGCTGTACAGCGGTAATCGCCGACTTACCCTTAGTATCTGCAAAAAATTGAAAACTTTCCACTACGAAAATAATTAATTGTCATAACCGGAGTTCTACTTATAGTTGAATAATGATTAATCTGCTTACTGCAATTAAGCTTTCAAGTACACACTAGTATTGTAGCAGCGTAAGTGGTACCAATCGCGTACCTGCAATTTACTTCAATTTGAAATATTATGCATATGGCAGTAATGGGGCTAATAGAAATATTATATTTCGAATTAAATGACAATATAAAGCTTATAAGCTTATAACTTATAATATAAAATAACAATGAGTATACTTCATAAATTACCTACGATACACTAAAAAGGTAAAAAGTTTAATAGTTTTAAAGTCGTTTTGAAGTGCTTTTCAAACCTTCCATGCATAATATCGTAGATAAAACAAATCGACTGCACGCGGCAGTGGAAATTTTATTAGCGAGGTAAAGCTATTCAATAAACCTAAATACAATAAAGTACCAATTATATTGATATTGTTATATAAAAATGTATTGTAATATTGCTGCTTATTTAATTCTTCAACTAAGTAATTGCTATTTTCTCTTACAAAGTAGGAAAAGCAGTCTCTGAAAGAAGTTGCTGAATAATTTTTGTCTCTATCATTTAAAATATTCGCTCGCACTACCTGTTTTTTTCATTTAAAATGGAAATTGCGCGTATTCTAGCAACTGTAGCCCTGTGGCGATACTACTGCAGTTGAGTATGAAGAAAAAAAACCGAAGAAACTACAAAATAATGAAAAAATGACAATTTTTTAAAATTATAGGCCTTGGTATAATCAAAGGCCAATCTCTAACCCTTCTTTCCATCATGTCTGGACTACAGGCTAACCATCTAACCAATCTACTGTTCGAATATCAACTTCATTTAAATACTCGTTTTCTCGTTTACTTATTGAACTCCATGTGCTCCAGCATTATCCTGGATTACAAGAAACCTACCTAAGATTCGATGAAGGTGCAAAGATATGTCAGTATAATATAGCGTACACCAATAGGCTACCTTCATCAATAAAGCAAAGCTCTGTACATGCTCTCAAAGATATATTCCGCCCTAAACCCCATTACCGAGCC
Source organism: Malthinus flaveolus (assembly GCA_950108345.1). Classification (NCBI taxonomy): domain Eukaryota; kingdom Metazoa; phylum Arthropoda; class Insecta; order Coleoptera; family Cantharidae; genus Malthinus; species Malthinus flaveolus. Next base: position 73,268,721 of record OX467285.1, read on the forward strand.
TCTATCGTATAATACTATTTATCTGATGTTACATGCAGAGTCTCTTTCATTTGGCCTTCGGTAAATTAGACGACGATCGAAATGGTATAAGTAAAATCTGGATTCATATGTAAATACTAATCTAGCTGTACGTGTGTACGTTGCTCTACAGACAACCTTTACAGGTTGCTGTCACTCAAAAGGTCCTCGCAGAGTTTGTTCTTTTTGGAATAACGAACAACGACGAACACACTAGGCGGTGTTTCGTTCGTTTTTCTGAAATTGTGGCTTAATCATCAGCATCAGTGACGGTTCTTACAAAAACGTTAGCAGTGGCGGCCACAGTTGCTATAAAACTAATATTTTCAAAGAAAAACGTTCAAAATGGGCTAAAGAATGCTTACTTAAACAAAGACAATTTTCACAACTAAATCTTATGAATAAATTGCGACTAGAACTCCGAGATTGGCTTAATTGTCTACAAATTATCTAACTGTAGAGTGTAGAGACGACACTGAAAAAAACCCTTCAACTGCATCGTCACACACACGAGCACGTTTGAAAACGGACGGTTCAAATCAAGCTCCAACAGATATTTTTGAACGCCGACAAGAAGGACGGTTTTTGGTCACACACCGACCGTTTTACCCGTCCGACTAAAACTGTCAAAAAAGAAAAAAGTCTGTGGGGACCTTAAGGTAATAATTTTGTTCAGAAAGTCATTATCTAAACGCAGCGATACTTACTAAAGTCTCATGGTCATCGACGAGCTGAATTTAAAAGCTTCTTGCTGTAGTGAGCCGTTTTCTAACAGCTCGAAACTTTTTGAATCGTTCTTGGATAGCATTAGTCGCTTGCCCTGCTCTTCTTGAGTGCTCATTTTCAGTTTCATTATAACGTTGTAGCATTCTAGCAATCGTGGTATGAGACACACCGAACCTCCTATCGAGTTCACGTTTTGTAACTTCTTTAGACGACAAAGTGGCAACTTGAACACACTCGTGGCAAGTTAAATTTCATTTAACGCGTTTCATTGTTGGGTCACATTGAAAAGCGTTGTCCGCAGTGTAAAGAGTACGACAAATAACAAATTTCTAATAATTTTCTATAGAAAAAGACAATATTTTGTGATTCATAATAATTGATAGTGAGATATAGGTACAGGAATGTTAAGACCGGGCTTTCAAATAATCAACGTCAATAGATGGCAGCACGTGCTATTTCAGCTTATTTTTATAAGGCACACCATTATTATTCCGCCGAGCGAATCAATTAATAATACATACCTACTAAATAAGAACTTGCTGCTCTATATAAGGTAACGGATTTTGAGAGGCATAAATTGTAAAATCCGAATGCAATTCACTTATTAAAATTCACGTAATTCAAAAAAAAATACAAATATAATTAAACTTTGAGATGGCTAACCTGTACTTTGGATGTTATTTTAGAATACGTAGAGGTGCAAAACTGAAAACTACCAACCCTAAGTGCACAGTGTGATTTAAACACAAGACATTGACAGACAATAGGTTAGATGTTGACTTTTTGCCACAACACGAAAAGTGTCGTGCTTTATTTTTTGAGATACAAGGTACAGGGTGTTAAATTTGTGGTCTAAAAATTGGCTGATCGGAATAATACCTGGTTTTGTTTTGGGGCAAAAAGTGATCTTACGTTTTCGTCGTAGAACCCACGGTTTCTAAGATACTTTACATCGTAAGAACCCAAGGTAAAATTTAAAAATGAATGATGATAAGACTGACTGATGATAAGATGACTTTTTTCCTCAAAACAAAACCAGGTTTTATTCTGATCAACTAAAAAATATTATATAGTAGTATATTAAAATTTTTTAACAAATTTATCACCCTGTACCCTGGTATCTCAAAAATTAAAGCTCCAACGACACATCATGTATACAAGAACTTTTCCGTCTATTTGACATTTACTACATGCCCTATAAAATTGTAACGCGTATTCATTCACCCTGTATAGTGCCAAATCTCCACTGTAAGAAATTGATCGTTTTACGTTTGAGCAACGCTAGGACATATTGAAAAATTATTTCTAAGCGAGTGTGGCGTAGAAGAAACTGTGCAAAATTTGAAAATAATTTTTGGTCAAAATGAAGCTGCGATTTGACAAACTAGAACGTTTTTTGGGGGAAAAGTTTAGGACTGTTACTCCTAATACAACCCACGAACAATTGACGCACTTAAGGAAAACATCTTTAGAGTTATTCTTGAGATGGAGTCACAAACAATCAACAAAGTACTGCTAAATTGGGTTAACAGGATGGGGTACTATCAAGCCATCAGTGCCAGCAGCCATTTAAATGAAATTGTTCTTCAAAAATAATTGCAAGGTAAACTTTCTTCAATAGATCATCGTAAAATATTAAGCTGTGCAGCTGTAATAACCATTTCAAAAATAAACCACCCAGAAAAATGACCCACCCTATCGTATAATAACAAATAATTTCAAAATTTTTTATAGAAAATGTGGAAGCTTCATTACCCAAGAAGCTATAAAATACCTTAGCAAAAGAAATGTAAAATTGTGAGAGTACTCGTATATTTTGAGAAAATGCTAATTTTTTTTTATTGTTTTGAATTTTTTGATTTATATTCGAAATTGAGCAAGCGTCCCATGGATGACTTTTTCAAGAGTTTAATATTGCGACCGTTAAGTACTTCATTTTGAAATTTAAATATAAGGTGCAAACATCTATCTCCTATTTTTTGCAAGAAAAATATTTGTTTGATGGCTTAAGCCATTCTAAGTGACCTAAGAAAATCTCTCAAAAATTTTCTTAAATTTAACCTTTGACGATTTTACAGCTTCTAAAATTTCGAAGGTTTCGAAGACTCATAAAACTTATTTCCAGCCCACATTTCTTGATATGTCAGGGCGGAAAGCTTGAATGACAAGATTGGCGGCAGTTTTTCCTTTAAAATCTCGAATGCTTGGTTATTCGTTTTGAGTGTTCTATAGTGAAAACCGCGAGTGCATTTACACAGACAATGCAACAACTTTATCTTCAAGTTAGAAATTTCTGTCTAGATGGTTATTTTGAAGTCCCAAACATTACTCTCACTAGAAAGGAAATATCCGCATTCGTCAGTACGCTGCAGTAATCTTTTTTTAGAAGTTTTTGTGCAAAATAAATTTACTCTATTATTTATGTACTCAACAAAGTAATATAGGTATAAAGTAGTGCAAATAACAGCCAAAGAGAGTTTGTTATTGAAATTGATTTATTATACTCGATATCTAAGTTATACTTTAAATTAAATATCAATGTAGTGAATATTGTAAAATAAATACCGAAAACATCGTATAAATTTTCTTCAAGTTAGGCAATTGCTTTTGCGTGTAGGTACACAAGTGCAGTTCAGGGAGAGAAAATACTAAATTAAAGAATGAGTGCTCCTATAAAAAGTTTTTCGTAAAAATATCCGCGTTGAGAGTTTTCATAGTCGAAACTACCGATGTCGATGAAAACATTCGTGTTTGCCACTTGTTTGTCCATCGGTCGGGCCATCTGTCTCTCTCTATACCCGCGTATTTAATTTAAAGAGCTTGGTGGACTCGAGATCGAAAAGGCGCCAAATCGACATGTCGGCTTAGGAGTCGAACCCGGGTCCTTTAACTCAAGTTTAGCGCCGAACATGGCCTGCCAAGATCAATACTGAGACTAAATATTAATTTAACAAAAATTTAAAATTTAGAATAAATTATATTGTTTACTTTCTTTTTACTTTGTTTTGCAATGTTAAACACAGTTTATTTTTAGCGAGCGTCTCATCGAATATTTAGGAAAAAAATTTTTTGGCGTAGTAACATTTCATCTTAGAAAGAATTTCGTAAATTGGAGTACTTTTTTTGGTTCGTGTCATTATGCAAGTGGTAGAGGTGGTATAATCGATGATGGAGCCTATCCTCATGACAGCTTTGCTCTGCGCATTCATTTTCTTCTGAATGAGTGCTGGAGTACTACGTTTTGGCTACCATAGTAACCATAGGTCTAACTTGACGTCATTGACCCATTGTTACATATTATTAACCATGAGATAAACTATGCATCATTTCGTATTCGATTTGAGTTGATTGACAGCGATATCGGAAGCGAGCAAGAGATAAAAATGTCTTTAACTTTTGCATATAAAAATACTTCCTATCATTTCATATTTTTCATAATCGATATCCTATAAATGACGTTGAAATCTGCATAATAAATGCAATTACGGCACGTTTAAACTTAAAGAGGCGTTATCATGAAGTATGGAGCATATTTTTTAATGTCGACATTACTTGAAAAATCGTAAAGTGTACTTCCCGATTAAAAAAACTAATCAAAAAGTCTAATATCGTTGCCGTAATATATTATCGCGTTTTCATTCATTCAAAATTCAATAACTGGGAGAACTTGGGAAATTAATCTCGAAAATTTTTCCTATTAAAACATTTGGCTTTACAATTGTAATTTTTCAAAAAAATAATAAGTTGACTACTATTTATAGGGTTTCCATACGTTTTGGCTTTTATTTTTTTTGTTGCTCATTACTAATCTGCTAATGGCCCATTAGGCTTTAGCTACTTTACAGGTTACAGCAACGTATCCCATTAAGTACATATTTATTTAACAGTAATTAATGATGAGTTTGAGCTGTTTATTGAATTCTGATCTTCGTATTACGATGTTGGTTTGGTTATTTTTCGCGTAAATTGAAAAATGTAAATTTTGGAACTCAAACATAACAACTGTAATACCCGCATGCTTTACTGGTCTTATATTTCAATTTTACTATACTTTGAAGATACAAATATAAAAAGCAACACAATTCAGAAATAATGGTGTAGTGTTTTTATACAGGGTGTTGCTTGACGTATTTTACAAACTCTTGGAACACATTTCTCATGTCAATTTAAGTATAAAATGGGTTATAAACGTTGGTCCATTTTTCTCGGCTACGTTCAACCATTCAACCGAAGTGCAACCGAAAATATCGATACACGAATTGCATTAACGAAATTGCCTCATGCTCGTGTATAACCCTGTATATTTGAATAAAATCAATTCGAGCCCACTTGAGCAAGTGCATTGATGAAATCGTAAAATTTAAATCATTTAATACTCTTTTGTTTGTTCATTCGACAGTTTCGTTTTCGTTTTCTAATTTCCGTTTTCATTTTTAATGAAAAAAATAGATTTCGTTCACTTTTTGTTTGGATATAGCCTTTCGGGTATTTGAAGTAATTTACGTGAATCTTACTAGAGGCGACGTTCTATACTGCTCGATTTGAGTAAAATAACTTGTGAATTTTAAATGAAATAAAAATAAGTTTGTTTTTCTACATCGCTGAACGTTAGTATGCCTTGTGCCATTCAAATAATCTAATAGAGCTTTATCAACTTCCGTAACCGCCGACATTTTGCCTCACGTTTAATAATAACAACCATCACCGAAGTGAAATTCGATAAAAACGGGAATTGCTCAAGTTGGAAAGACTTAAGCGAGGTCTTGCGTTCTATTATTGCTTTATATTATGGCGATTTAGAAAGATATTCCTATATTCAAGTGGTTTTAAATTTACGCAGCTTTGCTTATTAATTAATATTGTTAACTGAATAAAAATTATAATAATTATAATATAGTGGAGTGCGCGGGGTATTAAATTGCTTGCCTTCTGGGGTATCAAAATTCGATGGTCGTCAAAATGTCGTCCTGTTTCCTTTTTTCAGTTTTTGTCAATTTTCACCCACAAAGACTAATTTTTCGGCCAAAGACAGTTTATAATATTTAAAAGTCGACCATATTTTCTATAATTTGAGACCATTATGGCCTCTGTAGACCTAATGATATCCGAGATACAAGTGTACAAAAGTTTGCAAAAATATACAAGATTTATTTAAGAATTTAAGCTTCCCGATCGGGGTCATTAGTGTGGGTGGTTTTTAGGCTAATGGGCCGTGATCGAGAGGTCCTTTGAGAGATTTTTGAGGTTTCGTTGACTGGGTGGCAAGCCATTAGGAAACCGGAAACCATTGGGTCTACAGAGACCATTCTGGTCTCAAATTGTAGAAAATTAAGTCTAATTTTAAAAATTATGAAATTGCCTTTGCCTAAAAATTAGTCCTTCTGAGTCAAACTTAACAAAAACTGAAAAAATTTAAAGTTTCTTCGACTTTTGAGCTACCCCGTACAGGACGACCATCGGAGTTTGGTATCGTATAAAGTAAGGAATCATTTGAGAAAGGTTTCAGCTTCTAATCTCAAAGCATAGTGAAAACCGAAATCATTTCTAAACGGCTGTGCACTACACACTAATACCTACACTATTTGCTAATACCTATTTTAAACTATTTTCGAGCCTGTTTCAAAAAAACTGTTAGTTTATCTATTCTCTGAGTCCTTGAGTAGGTATTAGTGGTCTCTATTATCTAATTAGATACACTAATTCTACCATGCCCAGCATTGGCCCAGCATCACGCGTCAATTATACTAATCACTTAATCAGCCTCTACTTCTTTGTATCGGTAGATTGAAGGTTTTATGCTTTAGTTTCACTGGTTTCACAATGAAACCAAAAAGTTCGTTCAAGAGTAGTTGATGAAAATTGTTTTACTTGTAAAAAGACGGAAATTATTTTAAAATATTTATAAAAAAGTTTACTAAACGCTTTTTCAATATCTCCTCAAATACTAAACGAATCAGAGCTGTCATACAGTCGAAAAATGAACAAAATCAATGCTTATCGATAATTTAGAAATAAACGTATGTGGTATACGGGATTGGATTGACTTTAAAAATGTAGCAATCAAATGTTTTATCCGTTCTTTCTATCTACCATTCATAGGTATTGAGACACCTACGCAATAAACTCAGAGAATTTGCTCCACACTGTAGTATGATGAGCATCTTAAAGTACCTAGGTACAAAGTTAATTAATAATTTTATTTTTTACTTTTCGAATTTTCTACTTTCAAGTAAATTGTGATGTGGCGTTAATTAAAATAGCAGCGCGATCATGACGATGACGAACAAGCGAGTAAGTAGAAACTGCAAAGAATTTTGCGCCGACTTTGGAAAATGCAATAATCACTAAAATTCACACCGTAATTGAAATGCTAGTTTAAAACTTATACAGAGCGTTTCATTGGTAAATGGAAATATTTTAATGGTTTTAAAAGGCCAATCATAACAAATATATAAAGAAAGATGTAATTATTACTGACCTACAACAAGTAAACAACTTTTTTTACAAACTGCTTCACTTCTTTGACGCATCTTACAGACAGTTTTAGTATCACTACTACAGATCTGCTAACAAACTAAACTAACAATAAGAACTATCGGTCGTTCTTTACAAGCCCAACCAACACAACAGAGATTGCTCAAGTTGTTCAAGAAGTCAAAAACAAGACTCAGGCATACATATTATATGAGATCCCTATTACAGTAATAAAGCAAAACATCCAAACAACATTGCTCCACATCAGTCTGTAGAGCAATCAGAGCAATTTACGGTCTTCCCCAGACTCGTTCCTGTAGAGACACATTTCCAAAGTTAAAGTTATGGGAAATTTTGAAGTACAACTACTATGTTTTACACCAAAAATCCAAAAAAACTTAAAGAGCCAATTAGCCAATTAGCCAATTAGAGTAGTACCACAGTTGAAGTTAGAAATTTTAGAGAAAAGTTTAAAAACAACTCTTTGAGGGTTGATCTAGGGAGAACGCAACTATACCATAAAAGTGTCCCCTTCGGTGATAAAATTGACGGGTCTCGCGCAATTTCCAAATTCCATACTAAGGCGAAGATATTAGAAATGGGAAGTTTTTAAATTAACGCCCTGTACTGGGGGGTGGTAGGGTGGTTTAAAAAAAGTAACTTATAGCCCATGAAATATTAGGACTAATTGATAAAACACCCTGTCTGTACCTCGCTTATGGAGGCCTATTTTATAAAGTTATTTAGAACCACCTCGGCGAACTGTATCTACCTCGAAATATTTCCCTTTACCAATGCAACACCCTGTATAGTTCAATTTTTACGTATATTTTGCAAAAGACTCCTTTCGACAAAAGTAAATCAATGTCAGTTGTTACAATTTCAAACTTGAACAAAAATGTTGCAATGTTTGTTTTGCGAATATGCGCATTTATTCTTTTTGTCAATATTCGGCCATTACTTTTGCATCTCAAAATGAAATTGTTAACTCAATTTCTCGTGGATTCGTTGTTAAAATGAGCGATACTCTTACAGGTGGAGGCATTAGTAAAGAAATTTGCAGGGGAAATGCCCAGTAAATTATCTCAAATTACACTAATTTAATTTAAGCATCTAGAATATTCAGACATTTTGTTCACAATAACATTCTGTGATTTTGTTTATCGCTCTTGAAATAAGTTCTCTAATACCTAATAATTTAGGACGAAATGAATTTTGTAATTTATAAATCGGCCCACGCGCTCCGTTTTCAGTTCTTCTCATAAATCGACTAAAACTAATACGATTAACTTCAATTTTATCAATTAATTTAATTCTATAGATAAGTACTAAATTACACAAAGCAGTGCTTAAGCAAAATTGAAAATGATAATGATATTATATCATATGTTTGTGTGCGAAGAAACTTGAAGCGTTTCATAATTATTTAATTTCGGTTAATTGAATTTGTCTTGAAAGTGTATACATAAGCTCGGTTTAAATAGATAAGATTTGTCGTAACAATTATTAGGGACCGCTTTTAGTTGTTAGTGATGATGCTGATTGAGTTTAAGTATACAGCGTGTCTAAAAAATTGAGATAATGCTTCAACTGTTTGTGAGTCCAATTTTTCAAAGACATTATATTGTTCTGTATCTCAAGAAATTACGACGCGATTTTGACTTTATTTTTACGAAAAGAATAGGTTTTTGTTACCCTTTAAAATGATATATCACACATTAGAGATTTTCAAGTAGGGGTTGCTGGGGGTAAGAGGGTGCAACATAAGAATTAATCAACGGTGGTTTTGAAGTTTCCCCTCCGCATCTAAATCGTGTATCAATTAGATTTCGAGTTATTCCAGGTGGGAAGTTTTCAAATAAACACACTATATATAGACCCAAGGTACTTTGCTTTTTATAATTTTTATAATTTTCGACCCTATCAGTTTAAAAAAATGTACTTTGGCATTTTATTAATGATATATTTCAACGGCGTGGTAATTAGATAAATGTATTAATTAAAAATTAGCGAGACATTGTTTTAACGCCTATACCTATTTAATTAATGCAAGTCACGTAACGTTGTAGATTGTTGAGGTAATGACATTTGTAAAATGAATTGTAATAGGGTGGTGTGGCTGAGAATAAAATATGAAATAAAATTTCACTCGAAAGTGGCTCTAAAACAAAAAAAATTTCCTTTAGAACAGTATTAGGCTATTATAATTAACCTTTCAAAGTTTTCACGAAAGATGCTTTGAAACTTGGTATTATAAAGGGGGTAGTAATGTAGGCGTAATTATATTTTTTTCAGGTTGACTTCCATTTTAAATATGATACTTGATACGAGCTGAACCCAAGTCTCTACTTGTAGTAGGTGAAGCATTATTGGGGCAGGCACTGAGACATCCTTTTATAGTCGTACAAAGCCACTTGTAATTCTCTTTAAAAACTTTCACTTTCGCTTTATCTTCAAGCTTTAAGAATTTTTTTCCTGCATTTAAGTCTTTCTATTCATCTTGTACTACGTCTATCCGTAATGGTAAAATGCCTCTTCAGAGCGTTTTAGACGGGTTGATAATATATCAATAAAATTGCCACATTTAAATAAAGCTAACGTGTCAACAAATTAAAGTTATATAAATACCTAATAGATATTTTCAAGTTTAATATTAACAATTAAGAATGATTTATTTGCCCTTAAAATACGCACGAATTTCTATATTTACTATATACAGAGTGCTAATTTGAAAACTTCCCACCTCCAAATCTTAGCCTTAGTATTAAATATTGAAATTCTGCGAGATCTTGAATCTAGTATTTGCGTTCTCTCTAGATCAACCCTCTAAGGGGCAGGTTAGGTTAGGCCCCTTAAATTTTAAAATAGAAGGGGGCTCAAGTGGCACTTTTTTGGAAAGCCCCTTCAATAGCCTTTACAACGATATGTTAATTTGTATTCTGGGGCTAGTAGTTTGGACGATGTTAAGAAACTTAAAGAGCTAAGTACAGTGCCACAGTTGAAGTTAGAAATTTGAGAGAAAAGTTTAAAAAAAGGGTTGATCTAGGGAGAACGCATTTATACCATAAAAGTGTCCACTTCGGTGATAAAATTGACGGGTCTTGCGCAATTTCCAAATTCCATACTAAGGCGAAGATATTGAAGGTGGGATGTTATTAAATTAACACCCTGTACTGGGTAGTAGGGTGGTTTATAACTTACGGCCCCATGAAATATTAGGAAACATTGATGAAATACCCTGTATCTCGGCTCTCGGCTATGGAGGTTCTCAGACCTATTACATAAAGTTATTTAGAACCACCTCGATGACCAATATTTACCATTAGAACATTTCTCTTAACCAATGAAACGCCCTGTACACATTAAGTGTTACAAGGTGTACCAATGTTAACTATTGTCTTTTTCTTAAAGTTCTTTTTGACTTACGCGACACGCAGAGAGGTTACAATAATGAATATAAGCCTCCCTTAGAGAATATCAATAGCAATGACAATATCAGGCAGGTAGATGTTACAAAAATGCTAGAAATCTATCTATGCATACCCTAATGATACCAACTTAGATCGCAATTCACTGCAACACTCTGTTGGTATCAAAATCAATTCTGAGTAAACAGTTTTATTGCATCGCACACACTCACGGTTTGCTGTAATGACACTGACACGAGGGATGTTGTGGAGCTAATCCGGCAAATTCATTGAGCTATGGTATTCGTTTAATTGTTTTTTGTCATTTTATACCATTCTTGGAAATCAAACATTAATTTTTCAGAAATAAATACACGAGAGATTCATTTTTTATTTTCTCGAAAATAACCTGCGAGTTTTTAGTGGAAAACGAAACTTTTGTGCTAAAATGAAATTATTCTGACATAACAATCTCTCGTATGTTTAGTGTGGCGTTGACGAACAACTCAAAGGTTAAATTCGAATTTAAAAAAAACATGAACGTTTACCCGGACTTCATAGTAGTGGAAGTAAAAGTTTTTCTCTAAGGTGTCTCCTAAGGGAGGTACAGCTCTTAGAAGGTAGTTCCCTGAAGAGAGTTTTTATTTAATATATCTCAAATCGTTGGAGATATTAATGCTGAAATTCGGCGTAACGTAACGAAATTATTAAATTTTATAGTTATTTACGGAGAAAAGGCACTCTTGTCAAACATTGATGGGATCTCTCGTTTTCGAGTAAATTCGCTTTGAAAATTTTTTACAAGTCGGTTTTTATGCACAAACGTAAACTGTTGCGCTTGGAATGGAATTAAAGAACCAAAATGAGACTCAAAACGGCTGTTTATGCATAAAAGTCAATTTATAAAATATTTTCAAAGCAATTTTTTTCTAAAACAGTGGGCCCAAAGAGTTTGACAAAAGTATTTTTTCCCAATAAATAATAATGAAATTGAATAATTTCATGTCAAAAACAAAAGAAAACTACGTACAAATAAATTACCTCCACTCCAGGTATAACCTCCCCTTAGTTGACATCTGTAAATGTTATTATGTTATTAAGTTGGCCTGGTTAAGCCAACTTCAAACATTAATATCTCCAAGGGTTTGTAGGCCAGTCAGTAGAGGACCAAAACCACCTTCTGTGATGCAATAAATGGTGTAGGCGCTTTTATTTTTTTAAATTGTTTATATGGGTGTAAACATGTAAAAAACAAAAATGCTAACCCGGCGAACTCTGGAAATTTTTTGGCAGCCAAAAAAACCCAAAAATTTAGAACTTGTTTTGTTTTTTTGCCTATACCCCCTAAACGGTGCATCTTAACGAAAAAGTTTTTATATAACAAATTGAAGAGCATTAAATTGTGCGTCGAACGAGTACCAACACTTAATATTTGGTCAAGCGGTATGGTTTAAAACCGCGGTCAAAAAACGACGATTTTTTCCAACTTTTTCAGTGCAGTCGTTGTGCCGGTGTTAGCATTCTTGTTTTTTACCTGTTTACACCCATATAAACAATTTAAAAAAATAAAAGCTTCTACACCATTTATTGCATCATAGAAACCCTCTACTGACTGGCCTGGGAGATTGATATTAAATGAAAACTCTCTTCATTTCAGGGAAAACCACCTTCTAAGACCTCCTTCTTCAACCACCTTCTTCACCTCTCTTAGAAGACACCTTAGAGAAAAACTTTATTAGGTTTTTCGTCATAAATTGACTTGCTCTATAATATCCACTAAAACGTTACTATACGTACGTCTGTATTACCAGATTGATAATACACACTAACACCAATGTACTCTTCAAAAACTATACTGTAGAGCTTATTATAAATATACTACGCTAGCACAGTGTTGTTTAGTAAAAACAAATGCGATGTTTTGATCAAAATTTGTTTATATATATTTTTTTAATTTCATGATTATTTCCGAATGTTCGATGTAATTTGAATTTACGTTTGGTGGTAATTTGGTGTTACGCTTTGCGCCTTTTTAAATTTTGACAAGCAACGTCAAGTCAACTCCCGCAATAATTTGTTTAAGGATTGCTCGGCATTCGAAAACAAAGGCACAAAGACTTTATTCGGTAAACGATTACCAAGTTGTTTCGTAAGATGCGAACAAAGAAACACGCAACGTTACCTAAACTTTTTTAAAACTCGATTACAAGCCTACAATTTTCAACTTTTACTTTTGAAAATTTTTAATTTGTGTTATTGTTATTAGAAATGTAATAAACTTTTCTGAACTAACAAGAAAGTTATACACATCATTTCCCTTACCGCCTAATTAGGTTTTCTTTCTATTATCTCGAGTTAAATAAAAAAATCTTACTTTGCAATCTTTCGGTTCTAAATTAAGGTTAATTCCCGAGCAAGGTGATCGATTTTAATCGAGTTTAATTTTTTCGTCGTCTGAGGTTAAGATTAAATTTTCCAGCGAGAATTTTTATTTGTGGCCTCAAGTATATTGAGTGGTATAAGCGAAATTTTATTGATCCACATTAAGAAATGCGGTGCATTAAATGTTAATATTTCGAGTTAAAAAAATTTTATTTTTAGGGCTAATGGACCATATCGTTCGTGCCGTTGAATTTTGGCATGCGCACAAATAATTTTAATCGTTTACCATTGCGTATTTCTCCAAAACTTTCATGAATTATTCAAACGTATATCTCTTTAGAATTCATATCTGTTACACAAGAATGACAATTGCTCCGAATTTATGTAATTCCGAGCCATTTTATATACAATATTAAAGTTTAAGCTGTTAAAAGTTGACTAAGCATATTAATAATTAATTTCTAGTTATTGCGCTAAGTTTACGCATTTATAAATTTTATTCGAACTCGTCCTTTGGAATTTTTGCGCTCGGTATTAGAAATATCCCTTAATAAATCCTTAAAGAATGCGAGGTGAATTGGTTTTTTTAAATAGCGAGCTGGATGGGTGGATGTGTTGAGATAATGAATGGGAGTCGTATTATAAAAAGGGGTGATAAAGAATAGTAAACAAAACGGGCAAAGAAGGGTAAAAATAATGGGAAAGCATTATTAGTGAAAACACGACTGTGATAAAAATTAGTCAAGGGTGGTTTTGAAGCTATTTTTCTCGCATTTGATAAAAGCGCACAGAATGAATAAATTATATTCTAGTAATGCATTTTGGAATTGAGTTCGGAAGTTGGTTGTTTAATAAGACCTTAACGACCTTTGTTTTTAAGAAACTCGAGCCAATTTAAACAACTTTTGTAATTTGAATTTATATCAATTTTGTTGAAAGTGTACGGACAAAAATGAGTAGTTACCTAGCTAGTTACAGGTTTATCCGATATGCCTTCAGGTTGTAGTAGGTATCTCAACATGTTAATAAAACTAAGAAAATGTCCACTTTTTGTTTTTAAATGCGAAAAAGAAACGAAAACTTTTCGGAACTAAGAATTTTAATTAACTGTTAGCTTTTCAGAAAATCCTTTATTTTCGCAATTTTATTTTTGAATTTTAAATAAGTAAGCACGCGGTTCTTTCTAATGGAAATAATATTCTGATGGTTTTTGTTTTATAAACTTAAAAATCGAAATATTAGTAATCTACTTTTTATGATACCACCAAATAAAGGCTTTGTACATAAGATACAGATCTTGGTCTTGTTTGTCAAAAAATAATTGTGAGAGATGGTCAGTTAATGTGGCATACTCAAACCATATGTACTAGATGCCAAGAGGCAAACAAGGATCACGACGAAGAAACCCCTTATCCAGCCAACATTCCGAATATGACGAACTTCGACCTTATAGTCTAGGAGGTCGCGAGCACTTTTACTAAACGATAAAGTACAAAATTTTTAACGATGCAGGTTAAAAAAAGATTGCAAATTATCAATAAACCCGGACGCCAGCCACTCCAAAGTGGTAGTATTAATTTGGGAGTGGCTCGAGAATAGTGGGCGTTTGCTCCTTTTTCGGTTATAACTCGAAAACTACGCACTTTATGAGAAAAGTGATTCTATATAAGTATACAGGGTGGTTGGTTTTTTAATGTCCAGCTTATATCTTCTAAAATATTAAAAATACAAAAAAAAGTTAAATTAGGAGCTTTACAAACAAAACCTGGTCTACAAAATTGCGTATACAATTTTGTTCCACGGCCTACTTATTTTGCGTAAAAATATGCAACTTTGTTTTTTTAAATAGAACACCTTGTATATTTTTCAGATTCTAAATCAATTTCTCTTTACAACGATGTATCATAAATGCCTTTTTGGACATGGACATTTTTGCCAAAATGGACATTTTGAACAAGCATTGTAATACTTTACGTATTAAATTTTGTTAAAATGGTGGCCCAAAAATTAAAGATATAGTACGAAAAATTCTAAGAACAAATTTCAAAATCGCACATCCTTGAAACAAACCGTTTTGAAGATATAACGTTTTTAAGTACCCTCTTAACAAAATTTAATACGTAAAGTATTACAATGCTTGTTCAAAATGTCCATTTTAGGAAAAATGTCCATGTCCAAAAAGGACAAAGAGAAATTGATTTAGAATCTGATTCTGTAAAAATATACAGGGTGTTCTATTTAAAAAACAAAGTTGCATATTTTTTCGAAAAATAAGTAGGCCGTGGAACAAAATTGTATACGCATTTTTGTAGACCAGATTTTTTTTGTAAAGCTCCTAATTTAACTTTTTTTTGTATCTTTAATATTTTAGAAGATATAAGCTGGACATTAAAAACCAACCACCCTGTAGACTACATCAAGTTTTCTACAAATTTACTGTATTTCTTAGATTTTCTTCAAAAACGTCTGCCATCACGAAGTCTGCACTTAACCCTTTTGCCACAATATATTAAAAATTTATTTTTGGTGTAGTACCCTATAGTTTAGTTTGACCCCCAAAAATCTAGCCTTCTCGAGGAAAGTGCAGTTTGGTGATTTCAACGCGCTCTAGCTCCTAAACTGTTCGGTTTACAAAAAAAATATAAGTGGCATAATTTGTAGGAAATCGTTTGTAATCTATTTTAATGTAAGGACACTGTTCCCTAAAAATGCGTAGTTTTTGAGTTATTATCGATTAACAAAAAAATCAGTTTTTGGGACAGATTTTGGAATTTTTGTCAAACTTTAACGCCATCTAGCGCCTAAACAGTAAGTCTAAGGAAAAAAGCTTTGAGATATAATTTGTTGTAAATTTGATGTTGTTTATTTTACATAAACGCACTTTTTTCAGAAAAGGTGTAGTTTTGAAGTTATAAGCGAAAAACTGAGAAAGAGCAAAACCCACCCTTCTCGAGCCTCCCACTAGTGAATGCTGCCATTTAGGAATGGCAGACGGCCGGTTTTACTGCATCGTTAAATTTGCACTTTATTGTTTATATAGTAAAGGTGCTCTCGGACTAAGAATCCACTTATGCCCAGAATAGTGCTGTGGTTCGACGAATTCGTAGATAAACTTTAAAAATTGTTAAACGGTATCCAACAGCTTCCGTACTTGGAAACAGGCACAGACTTGTAAAAGGGTTATTTAGAGCGTCGCTAGGTGGATCCGAAACATCGAAGTCTCTAGATTCTAGAAGTACGATGCAAAGGTTCACCCTACACCGAAATACAATTTGAATGTGCCAAAGATTTACAAAAGACCGACCACTTCTCAGATTTCTAACGAAATGTTGAAAGTTTCTTTATCTAAATGCTAATTTGTTAATTTTTGTGGATCATGGGCAATCAAAAGCAATAGTACAAATTTCCATATTTAAAATTTCAAATTACAAGAAGTTATTATTCCTTAACCTACGACTTAAAAATAGAAAAAAATGAAAATTATCAGCAAAAATTTGTATTTGGTTGTTATTAATGATTTGTGACAACTATTTTTGCTCTACTTCAATCGCTACCACCAGTTCTCATTTTATCATAGTTGATGGTTCCATTTAAAATTTACAAAAATTTCGTTCCTGCAAAAAAGATGCATCATGATGATCTCCACAACTGACAAAAATTTTAGACTAATCGTGTTATTAATAAAAAAGTTATTTAGGTGTAGGTATTCGTGTAAAGTGAAACACATTGTATCAAGTAGACGGAGGGAGCTGACAAGTTTAAAAAAAGGACTCCTTAGCATTAAATAAAATGCAAATTAATTGATATTTTGTATTAACTTAAAAATTCAATATCTTTTTTTACCGTCAAATTTCTACAGCAAAAAATTATTTGGTTTGTATATTAAACGTCTTTTTAATTTCAGATTAGCATAGCTTTGCATTCATTATAATACAAACCCTTCTGAAACAAATGATACAAAAATAAGAACTAAAACTCTTAAAAATTCATTCGGTTCTGTTGTGCTTTTGTCGTCGATTATGTTCAAACTTTTATCTAGAGAAAATCAATATATTAGGCAGATTCGTTAAAATAGTGCATCTAAAAACGAAAATGGGAAGCTTAAAAACAACATTAAAAGTCGTAAAAAGAATCGTTGTCCCTTTCTTTATTTATTATTTGGAAGTCAACAAAACATGTAATGTATCTAGCTTTTCGGATAACAAAACATACAATGAAAATGTCGTCCTTTTTGCACCATCGAGACAGTCGGTTATTCTACGGTTACCCGGTTATTCCCTAAATTTAAATTACGTTCACGAATCACACATCTACAACTTCGGAAAGTAGGTCAGATGCATTATTAGTACAAAATTGATTTTCACGTACGAATAATTCCGATTTACACTAAATTTTGTAACTACCTAATGATAAAAGACAGGTGACAAATGGCGCCGGAATTATTTATAATATTTTCCCCAATATTTTTGAACTTTGTGGAGTGACTCGAAAAGCGAGAAATAAAGAACAATAAATTACATTATCCTCCACCTTTATTTTATCGAATTCACTCGATAAGAATTGGCATGCAAAACGTAATTCGATAACTTGCGGTCCATTATACAACCTGAAAGAGCGGCGCCATATAGAGCCTGAATGCTTTTGCATTGGGGCTCGAATAAGTTTCGGCCAGTCAAGCAGTTGCAAAAGCAGTCGGACAGCAGCGTATTATCCTATGGGCAAATAGGGCAAGTGGATTGGAAAGAGCCCCAAAACCATAACTTGATTTATTTAAAAATAAATTGTCACTTAAAAAAGAAATTTAAGAAGAACAACGATTGTGCCTACGATGAAGATTGTCCTTTTTGTAATTGATAAAGAGTCTATAACCATAGGATTTAGACATCTGTTAAAAACATTTCTTTTAGTAAAATGCGCCACTGCAGTCAGACCGTACACGTTGTACTTTTGAGTTTTGAATCTAAATCTAACCCAGCTAAAAGTCCATGTTTGAACGATTACCATCGAGGTTAATGTTGGAAGACACGAACGTCCTTGTTGAGTTCAAAAAATGTACTCTGCCGAGTGAACATAACAAGTAAAAAGATTTTAAACGTGTACCGAGGACAGTCACTAAGTAGGTGGGCAAAATTCGTTGGTTCTTATGGAGAAATCAAAACAGGGTCGCAAACGTGCAGCATCGGATTTAGAAAATCGTTTTTTGTAATTAAGTTCTTTACGAAATCGCAGTCTACCGCTACATAACTCCTAAATAGCCTTGATGCCACAAGAGGCATACAAATACGTGAGAGAACAGTGATGAGAAGGTTAAGAGAAGCAAACCTTCAAGCTAGACGTTTTGCAATATGCCCCATTCTGCCCAGGCGACATCGAACGACTCGATTAGCTTTCGCTCGTTAATGTGTGAACTGGAGAATAGAGAACTGGGAAAAAGTACTGTTTACAGATGGGTTGACGGTCGTAAAAGAGTGTGGAACGAGAGAGACCGATTTGGAGATGACTCTATAATGATTTGGGGCGGCATTTTATTGAACGGTTAACGGTTTTACAAACCTCGTTGTCTTCCATAAACCACGCGTGACAGCGAATTCTTATATTGAAGATGTTATGCAAGATAATGTAGTGCCATAGAGCATTTATGAGATGAGCTGAAAAGGCGATTACATAGTCGAAGACCAAGGTCTGCTTCACTAAATGAACTGCGTCAGTTCCTGCAAGAAGAATGGGGCAATCAGCAGCAAGGGTCCATCAGGAATCTTATTAGCAGTATGGGGCAACGCCTTCAAGCCGGGATACATGCTCGAGGAGGACATACGAGATATTGAAGCTAGAAGTTCATTACATAAGCTTCCTTTGTTATTGAAAAGATAATTCGTTTTTATAAAAATTTCCAGAAAAATGCAACATACTGTAGAAGTGGATAATACTGTTAAGTTGTTTTACCGGTCAGTCTATTTTACTATTTTCTTTAGATTTAGGATTCCAGCCTAGATTTAGATTTTATTGAAATGTTTTTTTTATTTTTTTTTAAATCTTCAGATTACAAAACAAAAAAATATCGCGAATTCTGGTTTTTGCCATTAAGTTCCAAAAAGAGAATGAGGATACGCCATTCGTTTTCCCATATCTCTTATAGTTATCGATTTCTCCATAACCATCGAATTTTGCTCACCCTGTACTTACAACACTCTTCAATGAGTGGAAATGAGACAGAAAATTACAAATTATTCGGTTTAAGGTAAACAATCGTTGTTCTCATTGTTCTGTCACCAATGTGCATTGCACCTTAGGATGCTGCCTGGTTATAGTCTTTAGAACAATTGATACAATACTATCGCGATATTAATAATAGTTTATACGACTTTGTTGTTATATATTGTAACATTGTAGTTCTTGTCTCATCTTATTATCAATTTACTGGATACTCATGTGCCTTTATGTTATCTACGGATTGCAATTAATTAGAACAATACACTTAACTACTAGGTCTTACCAAGTTACACCTATTAATTATTATTATTACATGTCGTATAGTTCACGACAATTGGAAAACATTAAACCGTCAAAAATTAATCCACCAATTTCCAGCAAACGATTTTCACTATATGCGGTCATTTGACATCAAAACTAATGATAAAAAGCCAAGTTGTAAAGAAATCATTAAATTAAATTTGGCCCACTAAGTTAGCTGCCTCGTTAGTTGACTTGTTCGAACTGTTAATACGTATAAGTTGGGCAAAGTGAGTGTTTTTGATGTTTGCTAACGACTTCTCCCTATTTTCAACGTTTGGAATTAAAGGCTTCTTTTGTTCTTTTTTTTTCTTAATACAATAAACGAATTATTTTTTAATTGGAAGAAAATAAGTCTTGTTCTCAGATGTTCTTATTACAAAGATGGGCTTTTCGGATTTAATTAAATTATTTGTCTGAGAAATATGTTATTGTCCGACTCGTTTATTGTACAAATGCTTTAAGTGAGAGGGTAGTGGTTGTTTATAATGCCAAAAATAACTAAACAAGGTAGCTTTATTAAATTTACAATAATGAGGTCAGAAGTCCTTCGTCGGTAAATTACATTTGATACACCTTTCTCAATTTTTTATAAACTCCAACGACGAAGGTGGGATTACTTTTTTCATAATTTTAAATTGCTACATTAGTTCTCTATTCTACACTGCTTAAAAGAAACTTCATTCAAAGCTTCAACCTTTTTATTGAACGCTAAAAGCTATTTTAACTAAGTTATAATTGAGTTGGGCAGTTTTTGCTTTACATTATTTTCAGTCAAGTTTCGTCACATCGAGGAGTTTTTCTTATTTTGTCTTACTAAGGGCTCGATCTATAAAGGTTTAATTTTACTTTGCATAACATGTAAGAGCTGAAGTGTTAAATTTTGCAACTTTAATATCTCTTTGTACATATTCGTCAACATGGCTGTACTATATTATAATATACATCAACGACCTTTTGATCTCACTGCATGAATATCCACCTCTTTATCTTAAACTTTATCGATCACGAGGGTGTTGCGGACGTTGCGGTTATAGCAATTAAGACCTTATAGTTGCTTTATCCAAGTTGAGAAAGTTATTACACTATTTTTAACAATTATTGTCAAAGTTAGTCAAATACGAATAGATGGCTTCACGTGCCTCAGTGTTTCCGTTTTATAATTTCAGTGGTATAAGCAGGGGTCCGTTAACCTGCCTCCCCCCCGTGAATATTTTCTTCTGAAAACATAGCTCCCTAAAGTACACACCTAGCACCGGCTAGCACCCCAACTCCAAAGCTAGCACCACCCCCGTTTCCAAAATACGACCACTTAAAGTCGGGAGGGGCTAAGTTAACGCTAGCCCCCCCTCCAATTGTTTTAGAGGAACCAAAACTCTGCACTCTACTGAGCTAGCACTAGCTAGCACCCAAATCTTAAAGCTAGCACCACCACCCCTACGGAGATAATGGGGGTTGAAAAAAAAATCTAGCTTCCCCCCCCCCCCCCCAGTGAGTATTTATTTTTTAAATTTGGGGAATCGAACCTACTGAGCTAGCACCACCTGGCTCTCGAT
Organism: Malthinus flaveolus; assembly: GCA_950108345.1. Classification (NCBI taxonomy): domain Eukaryota; kingdom Metazoa; phylum Arthropoda; class Insecta; order Coleoptera; family Cantharidae; genus Malthinus; species Malthinus flaveolus. The sequence goes on from OX467285.1 coordinate 73,289,794, forward strand.
TTTGAAGCACTTGTCGCCGGCGGTTTTGGAGATATTAAAAACCTTTTCTGGGGGTGGGTCAAGTTAACGTTAGCTCTCCCCAATTGTTTTAGAGCGGCCAAAAGCTTGCTCTGCAATCTACTGAGCTAGCACCAGCTAGCACTTAAGTCTAAAATCTAGCACCACCACCCCTGCGGAGATAATGGGGGTAGCCCCTCTCCGTTAAGATTATATCATTAAATTTGCGGGATCGAATCTACTGGGCTAGCACCCATCTGCCAACTGATTTTCAATTTATTGGAATTTTTTAATGAAATAATTAAAAAAAGTGTTCAGGTATTTTAGAACGGTTTTTTCAAAAATTTTGTATTTTGTGCTTGAACCGGTAGGTGCAGAAGTTTCTTGAGTTAGTAAAGTGTGTGATTGACTTCACTATAGGTACTATAGGTAAATTCATATAATTGGTTAGGTTAGGTTAGGTAATGAGTGAGGCAAGTATAACTAAATTTGATTTACTTGTATAAAACATCGTGGTTATGGTTTAATTTGGTTTGTTCGATTTTTATTTTAAACACTCCAGTTAGTAACTAAAATTACAGTGTGTCCCCGGAGAATATAGATTGTCAACTATTGACGGTATCACGCGATTCGTTACTCTTGTCGAAGTAATCAGAAAAGAATAAGTAAAAGTGCGATTTAATAGATAATTGTGGTACCAAAAAATCCGAATAAATTCAGGTGTATTAATTGTTAATTAATTTTAAAAGTTGACTATATCAAAACTAAAGCCCTATATTTTGCCTATACATATATTGCTGGTTTTACATTTTTAAAATAATAATTATCTACAAAGTTATAATAAAAAAATCTTGAAAATGGGCTAATTGCTATACAGACCGCCATTTAGAATTTAAAAATATACCGCGGATGAAGATTGTCCGAAATGCGACCAAAATAGCCCCCTTATCTTGGGCCACCCTGTATAGATTTTAAGCCTCGAATTTTTTCTGAAAGACCCTGGGTATTACTATTAAGAAAGTACGACACTTTCTGTTCCAAAAATATTCAAGAAATATATTTTACAAAAAGCGGGTGAAAGGTGCATGTGTTGTTGCGGTGTGGTAGGAAAGAACTAAATTTATCGTTTGCAGTGAAACTGATCAACCACTAAAAGTGTTGCCATCCCCACACTTAAAATTTTTGTTTCTGTTACGTTTAATCGAATCTTTGATTAAATAAAGTCGTGTCGAAAAGGAACGTTTTTCGCAATACCAATTTTGGCATCGATTTGTTATGTTATAATGTCACATTCAGTTAACAATTTACTATTAAAAAAGTGAATGTATAGTCAAAACCAGGAGAGGTGTCTTATGACAACAGAAATATGTCATTTGAATCACGCTATCCTTGTTTATAAGTTTGTTTTTACTTTGTGGGAATGCAACAGAATATTTTAATACGTCATTTTAGCGAAGAGTCATAAGCCACCTCTCGTGGTTTTGACTATAGTTCTGCTACACCGAAGAAGTTTTTATATGTTTTTAAAGTATTAGGAGTTCTGGAAGATTAATTTATTTTAAAATATTTTTTGCAAAATCGACTCGTGTAAATTGGTTGTTTGTGTTATTAATGATCAAACTTTCTGAAGTATACCAACCTTATCTTTTTTGATATTTTCCTCAGAGTGGGTTTGAAACGGATTTTAATTAACTATTATTAAGAATATCAAAGTTTTATGTATGGTAGGTATTATTTAAAGAAAAATACTAATACAAAACTTTAGAAAAAAGGCATTATAACTTGAACTTTCAACAAGTCTGGCTACGGATTTTGTTACACTCTGCCATTTTGTTATCTTTTGATGAAAAAGTTGCCACCTTCATTATAAGAGGTATATTGCTGAGCTTATTTTCTCCAGTTTTTATGATATTAATAAACAACGGATAAAACTCTACCAGCTCTCAAAAAGGTCAAACAGATATCTGAAATAGTACCAAACAATAGTACGGTGAGTGGTGAGCTCTACCTATTTTCAAAAATCTAAAATTATATGAGGTGTTCTCATATTTAAATAGGAAAGCTAATCTCATTTCCAACTATACCGGAGCTCAAAATACAAAATGTTTGTATCACTAGATACACATATATATATAATTTACAATATTACAATAATAATTTTACAATATTCCAAACCACTTGAAATATACATGGTGTTGTATTTAAAATAGAAAATATAACCCAATTTTCAGTTAAACGGAAGTATTTTTAAACTAAATTAGTAACAAATACGATAACTTTGAAGTAAATAAAACTTGGACATCTACAACGTTTATCCAAAAATATGGCCACAACCGATTTTGAGAAAATCCAGAAATTATACAGAGTAGGTGCATTATTTAAATTTAAAGAAATAAACTGCGACATCTACGAATCATTGAACTAAATGATGGTGACAACTCAGTCACCACAATTATTTAAAAGAAATCTCCATGATGTTAATTAATTAAACATTTTAAAAAATTATTTTATAAAAATGTTGAAATAGAAAAAATAGTATAAATTACATGTTTCATAAGCCTTGTTAAGTACTCGCCCTTTTTAAAACTTGGACTCGATACGTTAACAAGTTGCCTTATGAAACTTGTACTTTAATAAACTATAATTAATAAATTAGAAAGGCTGTCTGTGAACTGAAAATTACATAAAATTTTACAACTTTTCTGTGTCAATGTCCATACTGCGCCTCAAAATTACCAAAATTAGCACGGCGTTTAGCGGCCAGATCGCGATTGAGGTTTGGACGCTCAAAACACCGCGACTCGAGATTAATAAATTAAATTATTTTACATACCTTGCATCAAAAGGAATAGTTTTGATTTTTTGGTATTTGTCTACGACGGAGGCCTGATTTAGGAATGTCACAAACGGCAAAGGATAATTTCAAACGCGAGCACGAGCACAGTATCACACAGAGAACAGACTAAAATATTAAAAATTCGAGTCAATTCGATGAGTATTAGATAGTATTTTGTATAACATTTTAAAATAGTCTTCCATTGGTGCACGTGCAAAAACTCTTATCGAAGTAGAACTGATGGTATTTATTTTAATGAAACAAAATTTAAGACGTAGATTTATTTACTTATCAAGTTGAATTTATATCAAATAAATATATTCGAATTCGTCAAAATTACAAAAGAGAATTCAAATTTTTAATTTGAAATCAAAAATAGTATTCGTAAAATTGTGGATTCTAACTACAACGCCGCATGGATATCGCAAAGTGGAAAACTTCCAAATTTTCGAAAACCAAAAATTATTACATAAGCCATAAGACTCTCAAACGTTTAATTATTAAAACATGTACCTAACTGAAATTAGTTCTTGTTGACTAGCACTTATTAAAAAGACTAAAAATAAAAATTGTTAACAAACACCAAATTGTTTTAAAAGTTTTCTTGCGCCCAAGTAACTTTAATTTCAAATTTTGTATTTATACTTTATTTTAGATTATAAACAAATTTGTTTCATTTAGTCTAAAATAACAAATAATAGTAAGGTACTTGAAGCATTTTCGCATTATTGTCTTAATTTCTTAACACCATCTGACCTCATCTTTTTTTATTTTAAATTCATTTTTTCGACTTACAGGAGACAAACTTTCGTTCCAAAATCAATTATAAAGTTATTTTCTTTTCTGTAGTCAACTCTATTCCGGGACACACTGTATAGGTAGAAATGCAAGTAGCTGCTACTTACTCGTAAACTTTATTTTGTTCAAATAGAATGCTCGTATTAAGTTGTAATACGCCGTTGTACAAACATTATACAAAAGTAATCCGAATATTGATATTTAGACATTTCAATAAAAATAGATTTCTACCCTTATTACAATACTATAACTATAACAAAAGTTGTAACTTTTATGTAATAATTGATGTATCCATTAGGTTTTAGAAACGCGTATAAACGCGAAGATCCTTTTTGGAAATGCAACATCCATTACTAGTGACATTAATAATTTAAACAAAAGATTATAGACAACAACATTTTAACGTACTACAAGAAATTTCCATTATGATATTGCTATCGTCGTTCACCTCTTCCGTACCCATTTTCGCCGTAGTAGATATAAATTCACGCGAAAAATTTTTTTAATACATTCGTAGGTATTAAATGAAATCAATAACAGGGGACTTCCAATTTTATTTAAATTGGATTAGTAAATCATGAGTAATTTTTGCTAAAATAATTTAAACGTTTTCAAGTGTTAATATGTTATAAAGTTGTAATTGGGAATTCAGAATAAAACACGGAGTAAATGATGTTGGTGACGACAACCGATTTTTTGATCGGATCGGAGACTGTGTGAAGACACCAATAATAGTATAGGTACGAGGCTATATTGAAAAATTCTTACCCTACTATAAAACCAAACAAAATTTCAATGTCAAAATATTTTACTACTCAACATATTCTCCTCTTAATTGGATACATTTATTACAGCGAACCTGCAACGTCGCTAGACCTTTCAAAAAAAATGTTTCTTCTTGCTCTGCAAACCAGACGTTTTTATTACCTCCTCCTTGGAAGAAAATTTACGACCTTTTAAACTTTTTTTTAGTTGAGGAAAGAGATGATAGTTTTGCATGGCAACATGAGATTTGTGTGCAGGGGCGTTGTCCTGCAAAAACAAAACACCTTTGAATAGCTTTCCGCGTCTTTTCTCTTTAGTTTTTTCCCGTAGAGTGGTCAGTAATGTCAAATAGTAATCTCCAGTTATTGTTCTACCCTTATCCAAAAAATCAATCATGATTACTCCATGGCAATCCCAAAAAACTGAAGCAAGAACTTTTCGATCGGTCATCATCTTCAATTTAAAATTTACCTCTTTTGAAGCTTGCAGTCCAATTTTTCACGGTCGCATACGAAGGACGTTGATCACCAAGGGTATTAACCATATCTTCGTAAATCTGCTTACTTCTTAACCCTTTTAAATACAGGTACTTGATGATGGCTCGATACTCCAATTTTTCGATTTTCACAATTTCGGTGGACATCTTTTTTCTTTTAATTTATTGCTTAACTCTGGTTTACTTTTTTGACGTCAAACTTTACACTGACACGTCTAATAAGTTATTGTTCGTTGCTATGGTAACGCAATTTTTTTTTTGCATGGAACTGGTCTAGGCTAACTAGTTATCAATACATCCTCGTATGTGTGCAACTACACATCATTGCATTACGGAATCGGTACTATAGTCCCGGAAATTAATACATAAAAATAGGCTATCGCTACAAATGGTCCAGGAGTGTTGTAATTTGGTACACTTGTACAGTTTGGTGTCTTAATTAATATTCCGAGTTTTCGACCTAGAGCGACCACCGCTCGCGCCGCCATATTGGAAAAATGGGGCCGAAAACAAGTCTTTTAAAAATATCTTCTTTCCAGCTCTACCTAGGTCGTAAGTAGATACGTAAGTAGTGGACGAGTAAAAAAGTATGCACATTTACCGTATTGTGCCATTTTTAGCGATACAGCTTTCGACAAAGATCCGAATTATTTACCTTGCATCAAATGGAGTAGTTATGACTTTTCGGTGTTGTTCCTGATGAAAGCCCAATGATAAATCCAAGTTTTTGACCTCGGTGGATCTCCGGATCTTTGTCAAATCTTCAAAAAGATATACGATTTAGCTCTGCTTTTGTTTTGAATTTTTGACAATGATCCGGAGTTCCGCCGAGGTCAAAAACTTGGACTTATCATTGTGCTTTCATCAGTACAACATACGAAAAAATCAGAACTACCTGATTTGATGCAAGGTGTAGAATCCGGATCTAGATATATTCGATTTAATTGTGCTTTAGTGTTGGATTTTTGACAAATATCCGGATTATATACCTTTTATCAAATGAAATAGTTATGATGCTTTGGTATGTTGTACATGATAAAAGCCTAATCATAAATCAAGTTTTTAATCTCGGTGAACTTCAGTATCTTTGTCAAAAATCCAAAACTAAGGGAAAACTACATTGTCTATATCGTATGTATCGTATTAGCATTCGTCCGGAGCATCTATTTTGCATCAAATCAGGTAGTTTTGATGTTTTGGTATGTTGCACATGATGAAAGCACCAATGATAAATCCAAGTTTTCGACCTCGGCGGAACTGCGGATCTTTGTCAAAAATTCAAAACAATAGCAGAGCTAAATCGTATATCTTTTTGAAGCTTTGACAAAGATCCGGAGATCCACCGAGGTTGGAAACTTGGATCTATCATTGAGCTTTCATCATGATCAACAAACCAAAAAATCATAATTACTCCATTTAATGCACTTGTGTGCATAATCCTTGTCGTATTTTGTTCTTGATCCTGAATTATGGCTTCCATACAGAAGCTTGTTTGATGAACAATAAACTGAGCAAAACATATTATTACGTCCTGTGTATTCTAAAGATTACCGTAGCAAACAAGATCGGTTGTCATTATTCGATTGTCATAAACCTAATTGTAAATCAATAAATTACGTTGTTAAAATCGCAGTGTTTGTTTCGTTTATTTGTTCTGTGTAGTAAAACTCGTAATGTGCGTTACATACTCTTTCGATATAAAACATCTTAAGGTATAGATGTAAAGTATCATTTTTTAACTAAAATAGAGGCGGCTTTGGTTGAAATTATCATAGGGCTTTCATCATGAACAACAAACCAAAAAATCATAACTACTCCATTTGATGCAAGGTAAATAATTCGGATCTTTGTCGAAAGCTTCAGTCAGAATCTACCCATTGCCTGGACTACTAACTGTAAATACAAATTGAATTTTATATCTTTATTAGGTAATTTTTGTTTTAAATTAACCTTTTAAGTGAAAGCACCCCGTTTTGTAAATTTTACATGGTCTCAAATGTTCGTACAAATGAAAAACAATATTTAATTTCTTGCATGTAGCGTTACATGGAAAGTTATAAAAGGATCTCGAATTAATTTGAATTTGAAAACAAATAAAGCAGTTCATGTTTTATCATACTCAGCCCACTTTCAGACGTTATTTTCTTGTTAATTCGTAAACTCCAACAAAATTACACAACTCGACATTTCAGATGTGGAAAATTATAAACCGCGTGTTATTTCGAAAGGACCTGTACAGGGTGGGCAAAATTCAATGGCTCTTTAAAGAAATCAATAACTAGAAGAGATATGGAAAAATGGATGGCGTTCTCGTTCTCTTTTTCGGAGAGGTGCTCAATGGCAAAAAGCGGAATTTGCGATCTTCTTTTGTTTTGGAGCTATAAGCAAAAGTTAGATTTTCGCTAAAAGCAATTTCTTGTTATACAAAAAAAAAACAATATTTTCTAAGATTTTTGGCGTCTGATAGTGCCTTAACGAAGCACTTTTGGGTATAGGGGTAAGTTGGGTTTATTTGTCCTTTGGTCTCAAAAATATGTGGTAGAGCTCTGTAGCTTTTGGGGACACCCATAATATTCCACTCAAGTTAATAGACAAAACGATGGCATTTGAGGGAAAAAAAGGCAAGAGTTTTGAAAATTGGTATGGTTGTTCGTTGAAACATATAGTACAACATACTAAAAGTGCTGGAAGGTCGGGTACAAGCGGAGTGGATGAAGCAGAGGGTGTTGTCTACTTTAACTCTTTAACTTTGAACAGAGCTAAATTTTCAGTCGGGTTGATAGTTACATAAAATGAAGGAAAGTCTTTAAACAGCTCCTTTCCGCTCGCCCACACCCTTCGGGAGTTTTAGTATGTTGTTCTGTATTAGGTTTCAACGAACAACCGTGACAATTTTCGAAACTCCTGGATTTTTTCTCTCAATTTGTCTTATTTGACTTAACTGAGCTACCACCACATTACCACTTTGTTATTGTATTTTGTACGAGCCCTGCCTCGAAGGCACGACTAAGTGCCAAAAGGATGGTCTATTCGAAAAAGTTTAAGATTTCAACTTAACAAAAAATCAAGAATGTAATTGACAACTTAAATTGTAAGTAGGTAATGGTAGCCTAATATCCTTACTACTTACACGTGTCAGAAAAGAACTTTAAACATAAGAAGAAACCGTCTCGAACTAAGGATTTCAGCCTAATCTGTAGAAATGCTTATACATCAAAAGCACTATTCCGAATTTTAACATCAAGTACTACTACATTGTTAAGAGGAAGCTTTCTGAAAGCCTGAGTATAAAGAAAAAAAGTATTGGAACGACTAAATAGTTTTACGAATGCGAAAGAGTGTAGCAATAAAAATGAGCTATGCTTTTCTTAACACGTTTCGTTTTAAAAAATATTTATTTAGCGTCCTAAGCCTTTAAAACTCAAATTGTGGTTTAAATATTTGGGCGATAATGTGATAAAACTTAAACTTTTCATAAACTTTTAAACTTCTTAAATAGTACAGATAATTTTGTAAATTTACACTCGAGTTGTTTCAAAACCCGAAAAGCCTTAATGTATTTTATAATAAGGGATGAGATTATGGATATATTCATATATCATGTCGAAATCTCATTAAATTTTTAGAATTTTTTAAGCCTCTTATAGAAAAAAAAATAAAAAAATGAAGAGCGTGCTAAAAGACCATCGAGAATCGTTCTTTTTTGATTGAAAATATTTTTCTCACGCCCTCTACATGGCAAATGCGCGATTGAATACCAAAAAAGAAAGACGCCTAATTAAAATCTCTTCCATTTTACCCCAAATCGAGTAAGGTATATTTTAAGGTTTTCGTGTTACAAACTGTTGTAATTCAAGCGAACAATGATTTAATTAACTTTCGAGTTAATAACAAAATAAATAATAACGACGATCATAATCGTAATAAAAAGCACTCAAAAAAATGCGGGGAAGAATTTAGACGATCGAGTCAAGTTGGGAAAATGAATGTACAGGTATGAGAAGCATGTATTTATTGATTGGCAAACCTATAATTGACGCGACCTAAGCTTATCGTATTAGCAGGGAAAGGAAGGAAGACGTCGGGCCGCATTTGCTCCCTGTTTCCTGACGACGACGTCTAGATGCTAGAGGACTAGAATTTCCGCCAATAATAAAAAATAATTTAAAATAACTTGTATAACTCGACGATAATTTATGCAATTACCAAAATGGAACTTTCGAAAAGAAATTTGAAACCTGGTAATATTAATTAAAATATGAAAAAGAGGTTTAATCAAAATCAAAATCAAAATCGATTGTAAGAAAAATTGGCGTGTGGTGGTTGGTATAGAAAAATCTAAATCGAGAGAACAAAACCGCGTAAGAAGAGAACGGAAGGAAAGAAAATTTATATGTGTGCCAATTAATAATCGTTCTGTAAAATTACGTGTAAAATCTATTACTAAACAGAGGAAGTTTTTAAACCCTGTCAAGACCAGCGGAATCAATCGAAGCGTAAATTAATAGCGTAAGAAAATTATCGTACACAGTACTTTACTTCTAAAGGGAAAATGGGGCTATATAAGATCGTATCTCCTTGTTCAGACAGATGTAAAAAAAATTGATGGTGAAGTCATTTCATTTCCGTTTTTTTCGTCCAACCTTTTCTACTCCATTTGTTGACTGTCTTTTCAGTTCTTTAATACTCTCATTTCTTTGCTGATTCTGCTAGGTTTTCTACACAATAAAATTTAATTCTCCTCCCGTGTTAGCCGAACCAGTTATAGTTTAATAAATTACTTAATTTAATAATCGACAACAATTTATTTGCTTTCTTATGTAAAAAAGCTTATAGTTTTAAGGTTTTAATCGTTTTATTTTTCCAATATTAGACCAATTTAAAGTATCCAGAAGAATCCAATATTGACTCCAGTAGAGTAAACACAATTTAAATAAAAATCCTATTTCGTCAAAATAAAAAACGCAACTTTTTTTTCTATCAAACGGCCCACGATTTTCTTTTTTCTATTTCCGTTGTAACTTTGTAACAGGAAATAGCATCTACTTTTATTTAATGGTGACTTATGTCAATTTTTTATTGGCGATTTATCAATACTTTTCGATATTATTATACGTTTGTAACAATATTTACTCCTGAAGAATGTCAACTTAGCTCTGTAATAACCATCTCGCCTAACGATCTTCTATAAAGCAATTTAAGGACACTCGTGTGCATAATCCTTGTCGTATTTTGTTCTTGATCCTGAATTATGGCTTCCATACAGAAGCTTGTTTGATGGACAATAAACTGAGCAGAACATATTATTACGTCCTGTGTATTCTAAAGATTACCGTAGCAAACAAGATCGGTTGTTATTATTCGATTGTCATAAACCTAATTGTAAATCAATAAATTACGCTGTTAAAATAGCAGTGTTTGTTTCGTTTATTTGTTCTGTGTAGTAAAACTCGTAATGTGCGTTACCTACTCTTTCGATATAAAACATCTTAAGGTATGGATGTAGAGTATCATTTTTTAACTAAAATAGAGGCGGCTTCGGTTGAAATATGAGTAGAAACTTTATCATTTAAATCCTCCTCGAGATTTACATATGAAATGACGTACTAAACAATGCTCAACAAGTAGGGCAATATGTGGTTTTGGTTTCTGTTAGCGTAAAGCCTTAAGATTAATCCTGTATCCTGTAGATCGTGTACCAAGAGGACGATTAAATGTTTCTATTTTATTATTTTCCACATATAATATAAGTAAATAAAATATAGACCGATATTTTAAATATTTCAAATTAGGTAGGAAGCTTTAAAATAAATGCTCCACGGTTCCAAGTAGTTATTAGATGCTCTCACAACAAAGCAAACACTAAAAAGCAAAAAATTATCTAGATGAGTTGCTGATTAGTTAATAAGGTGATTAAACCATTAATTTATTGACTTATATTCCTCTAGATGACTTAACGGTCAATAGGTAATATAGCGCTGGCAATACAAGATAAGAAAATCGACGATATCGAACAGCCTACAATCCAATTCAACAATTTCAGTTTTCAGACTTTGTTGATTTAATTTTTTAATTATCATTTTAAACATTTTTCACTTTTGTGAGTTTAATAAAGGCTTCAGTTTATAAAGACTAAAAACCAATTTAATTGTATACCCGTGTTTTTCTTGCGTTAAAAAATAAGGTTTTAAAAAAGGCTCTTGTTGGTCACAAAAAATCGTATCTCGCGTACTAATCCGGTCAATCTAGACCAAAAAATGAGAGTGAAGGTGCATAAAATCGCAACAAGCTGAAAATCACTAAAATTGTTCGAAATTAATTTATAATAGTTTTTTAGCTTTCTTGTTAATGATAATAATATTTTCGCTAACCTAATTTTGATTTATTTCCTTTACAGATTTTTAAGCTTTATTTTTTAAAGTTTTTTACTTTTTTAATTTTTTTTAAATTTTATTATCTTATGAAGCCTTAAGGCGAAACGCGTAATTATATTTTTATTTTTATATTGGCTTTTTTATCTTCAAAATATTATTATTGTTCGAAATATAATTATAAATAAAATTTTAAAGTTCCCAATCATTCCCGTGTATGGAAAAATGTTTATTCGAGGTCAAAGGTCAAAAAATGAGTTTTTCGCGATTTTCAGCAAAACGGTAAGTTTTATCATAAAAGTACTTTAGACAAAAATTGTAGATCATAAAATTATATATAAAAAATGTATCAATACTTTTTTTCCTACGAGCCTACGAGCCACGGTTTCTGAGACATAACGATTCAAAAACTTTAAAAAAATGTGCTAAGTACACTACCTACCTCATAGGTGGCGTGGAAACGTGTGCATAAATATTATGACGATAACAACTTTTACAACTTTTTGAATCGTTATATCTCAGAAACCGTGGCTCGTAGGAAAAAAAGTATTGATACATTTTTTATAGATAATTTTATGATCTACAATTTTTGTCTGAAGTAATTTTATGATAAAACTTACCGTTTTGCTGAAAATCGCGAAAAACTCATTTTTTTGACCTTCGACCCTGAATAAAATTTTTTTCCATTCACGAGAATAATGGGAAACTTTTAAATTTTATTTATAATTATGTTTTGAACAATTTTACTTATATTCAGCTTGTTGGGATTTTAGGCACCTTCGAATGTCTAAATTGACCGGACTACCTATTGTTGATAGCAGGTAGGGTACCTACAGGTCTTCCGTCGTATTCATAAATTTATTCAAATTAACTTTTTCAAATAGTTTCCGAATGTATTCACTATCTAAACTAAATTTACTCGATTTAAAAATTACTTCGCGATCTAGGATTTCCACTTTATTATTTAACCTAATCGAATTGTTACCTAATGGCCTAAGCCTAAAGGGATAATAATTTTATCCATGCACAAATGCACATCCTTAGATTTTTAAATAAACGAGGAAGAAGTTTAGATATACAAAATTACTAACCTTTGAAATAAAATTGTCACGAAAATGGATGGCGGCCATCTTCTCGTCTTTGAAAAGTTTTCAAAACACCAAAAAACCGATTATTGAATTATTTGAATTTGCTGTTAATTATGCAGTAACAACAATCACTCGAAGAACTGTTTTTATACGCAACCACTATTTATTTTAATTAAAAACATCAATAATATCGATTTAAAAGTCTTATAAGTGCGAGTGGCTTTTTACGACGCCGCGTCCTTTGCGAACTTGCATGCGATGCTCAAATATTTTCTAAAAAGATCACGTACGCCACTAATGGGCTTACTATAAGGTGAAAATGAAGAGCCAATAGAAAAAGACATATACGCAATTTTAATTTGCAAATCGGTTTTTAATAAAATTTTTGCATTTACGTTTTTCAAACGTTTGGTCCACATTACGTGCATCTCAACTATTCAACCAACCAAGTTGGCCCCAAAAGGAATCCGAGAAAAGTAAAATTGCGGGACTTTTATAAAATTACGCCACACGCCACACGCTTTATTTTAATACTTTTTTTTAAATTAATTATTACATTATTGCTAAATAAATAGGCACTGATTAGTACCTACTTGTGCCTGCGGGTGATAACCCCCGGAAAATAAAATAATATTTCGCCAAGTTGAAAGCTCCCACTTGTTACCAGCTGCAGTACTGATAACGATACGACATACGAACGGGATAAAATCGCGGCAAAAACAATTTTGTGTTAGCTAGTGCTAATATAGGTTATAGTGGATAAAATTTCTTTAATTTATTAAAAACGGTAGTGCATTTTACTGGTTTTTGGTTTTGGCATTGTCGTAGATTTTAAGCTTAAAATGCAAGCTGAGAAAGTTGGGTTATGCGGCCGGCCGGTTATGAAAACAATACCTACATGTAACTTTATTTTTAGCATATTCTCGAGTGGGCTTTATTTTCAAATGCAGCTTTCAATGCATTTTCTGTAATTACAGCAACTGTATTTGCCTCTACTGCGAAAATGATTAGGTACGTTTTTTAAGTTTTTCTGTTTGTAAAAATAAGGTCAAAACAGCAAAACTGCATTTCCCCTTTCTGTTTTCAGCGTTTGTTTTCTTCGTAATCAAAGTGTCCAGAAGAACTTAAATTTGTGGTTACACAAGCAGTCGCTTTTTTAAAGAAGTTATTGCTTGTGCCCGGGGGACAGATGGATTAATCGTAAAAATTGTTCTGGATATTCTGTCTGCAGCTGCTTTTACGATTTTTAGTCACTGTCATCTGATTTTCTGTTGTCATGGCAATAAAATAAGGTGGCTCTTATTTTGGACCACCCTGTATCGATTTGCTTGAACAGTTTATGAAACCAAGTTCACACAAAATCGCTTTAGTAGTTTTTGTTTGATGGCGATTACAAGAAATTCCGGTGTCTCAACGAAAAATAATTCCTAAAGTGCGAAATTCTGAAATTTTTGGATTGCAGTGTTATACTGTCGTGAACCCTCTTCAGTATCTCTGTGTCATAAGATTTTATTTAACGTTTTAATAAATAAACTAATTCTGAAAATTGCGGATTTGAACAAATTGCTCCTCTAGAAATCCTGGGATTACAAATATTTCTGGGATTGCATGATTGCAATCGCTACAACAAAGACCGTAAAAAAATCGTCCAAGAATTGATGAGCAAGAGTAGTCACCACTGACCATGGCTTGCGTTGATTTGTAATTTGGCAGTAGGTCATAAAATATAGAGAAATTAAAAGTGCATTCAATAAACGTAGAACATAAATCTTCATCAATATAACAATAACAATTATTAATAAAATTTTATTACTTACTACTGACTGTTTCGTCGTAGTAATAATAAATTTTATGTTAGACAAAATTTAATATCGCAGTCTAAATTAATTTTCCGGGATTATTGTTTAGATTTAAAAAAAAAAAGGTTTTCCTCGAATTAAGAATGTTAAATTAAAATTTCATTATTTTTCGTATTTAATAATTGAAACTGCTATACGTAAACATTACAATGTAACGTTATTTTCCTTTTTACTAAATTAAAAAATTAATTTCTGGAAGCACACTCTTCTAATTTAATTTCATTAATCAAATTCATAAATAAACTTTTATTAAAAACCTATTAATTCTAATTGAACGGTATTTGTTCGCTTTGTTAATTCTTTAGAACAAACACACAACCATTTGTCACGTTTGTCAGAAAGCGTGTAAGGGGGAAAATGGCGAAAACACTAAGCACTAACTTATTTGCTCCTATATACGATACTCGCATTAGGAGCTAAGTATCGAGAAGATTTTCAGGTTTTAAAGGTCCAAATGTTACTTACGGAAGAACCCACCAAAGCAATTTTCGGATGAAAGTCACGCACTGTGGACACTCATTGGATTTTCAGCCAGCTTAGTTGTCTCGTGTTTATTTTGTTAGAAAATTTTTCAAATGTAAGTTTTCACAAAGTTCCAAATTACTTTAAGAACAAGTAACTTTATTTAACAAACTACTATTTATGTGTATAAAAAGGGTTTTTGACAAAAAGTTTTTTCCTCGTGTTAAGTAACTTTATGATGACTACAAACCATGTATGTTGTTATTTTTTAATGAACTTTTTAGAATGAAAGTTGCAAGAGTAGTATGACGGAATTAGAAACATGATAAAATACAAAATGTATTATTAAAGAAGTGGAAGCTCCTGAATTAAAAATAAGGAAAAAACGCGCATTAAGATAAATAAATAAGAACAATTTAAACAATAGTCGGATAAAATTTTAATTTTTACTCCCTAAACTTTTATCTCACTAAAGAAAGAGAAGTTAAAAACCATCGTTGCAGGATATCTCTTTAAAATTTAAAGGGCACTTAATAAATGCATAAAATTTTGCTCTACGTTTATAAAAAAAGTCGAGTACATTTTGGTATGCGCTCTATAAAGAAACCCTCGAGATCTCCAATTTAATTTTTGTAGAAATCCACTTGAAAAGTATAAGGAAGGGTTGATAGAAACAAGTATTATGTTTTGTATTTGAGTATTTTCCTTGTTAAATTAATAAAGGTATTTTTCGTATTTCGAGTTTCTTATATTTTTTATTTTAAATAAGAGGAGCTACGACCTGAAAACCATTTAGCTTTTTTAGGGGACTGCAGTGGGTATAGCTTCCTTATAATATTAAAGTGTGGTCCTATGTGTTCTCTAGTTTTTCATCACAAGCTGCCTCGTTGCTGGGACTTTAATCTAAAGCTCAATAGCAACACAAATGCATTCAAATTTTTTAGAGAACGTATCGACTTCTAATTCTTCAATCAAAACCAAGTATCGAATACGACGTTTCAAAAAGCGTAAAAATGTTGAAACAAACACAAATATAGATACCTACAAATTAATATTTTGTTATGCACTCTAATTTAGAGGTTTAGCTTATAGCAATTATCTTATATTAATAAAGTAATTAAACAGGAAACTTTACTAATCACATGGGAAATTAAGTACAATTATTATTTCCATTTCACCGTTTTAATTTATGGCTTCAACGTTATTTAATTCTCTTAATAGTGGACTTGTTATACGTAAAAAGTTAGGTACCTATATAATATATTAGGATTAATTTGTGGGTATATAACAAAAAATATATTAATGCTAATGTGTATTTTAAAGCCGCAGAAGTGTTTATTCATATTTATAATTAATTACTTTCAATTTTCAATGTTTTAAGTAAAAAAAGTTTTGAGCGTTTCCATATTTGATATCTAAAATTTATGTAGGGCAAAAGAAAAATTTCTAAGACATTCTCAGTCTACATTTTTTAATAAATATCACTTTTTAAATGATATACGGTCACGTCTTTTGTAACTGCTGGGAATTAAATTTTACAATAATTGACAAAGTCCATACAATTTATTAGTCATTATTTTTACTTACATAAAAAAAGACACTCTTCGACACACTACACAAACACCACATCTCATCTCCCCGAGGGTTATTTCTCAACCCCCCTAATTACCTATAGTCCAATTCTAATTTTTCCCTACTTATAATTTTATAAAAAATACCTAATTACTATTTTCAATGAACTCACGTTTAATAACTGTTACTCACGGTTAATATACTGATCTTAACAATTTTGTTATAAAAATCGTTTGATTTTAAATTCAATCGATAAGCTTTGATTTGAATCAAACTATCGATTTGAATCAATGCGATAATTCGATTCAAGTCGAATCGCATAAAATAAACCAAGCAGATTACAGGAAAGCAATTTGAGCTGATTTTGTACGAATTTTAGTTGTGTCGGTCCAAAACAGGTACAAAATAAAATATAGGTATCTACGTAATAATGAAACGTTATCACAACGGATGTGACGTGACTCAGTTTTTCAACATTCGTAAGATGTGTTACCTAGGTACACACGTAGTCGCAAGCAGTTACAATACTTTTGCATACGCAGCTTTTTTAAATATTTCAGATTATTTCATCCCTTTGTTGCTCAAATAAAAATGCCGGATGCAAACAGAATTAAGCTTTGGTGTTACTTTCGTAAGCACGAAGAATAATTAATCGATAAATTGATTCAAATCCATTTTTTGAAATTGAAATCGATTTAGCTCGATTCAATTGAAATCGGTTTGAATAGATTTTTTTGACAAATCGATTTGCCAAGTCTTGAATCGCCCAAGCCTATTTGCTGTATCCGACCGCTTGCTGTAAAAAGTTTCGGTTATAACCAGTTTATTAATTATTTGGCGTGCTTCTTAATTGCACTTTTTGTTCAGTAAGCGGTGTTCGAACAAGCTTGAATCTGCTCGAACACGATCTATATGCACCAATTCGCTACTCGGTGCATGAAGTTCATGTTCCCCCGCACTGTTCGAACTTGACGTTTGAGTACTCAAATGGCTGTTCGTGTAATTATAAAACACGCTAATTGTCTACTACTGTATTTAGGCTTGATTAGTAAGAGTAACATAAAGCAACAAGAAACAAGGACAAATTAATGACGATTGAATGAAAAACATAAGTTTAAAATCGCACACGAGGTGCCACAAGTTTGTTATCATTATCACGCTTTATTTTAGAAGCTAATCGTCATACATATTTGGCTCAAACTTTTGTACTTAATGTCTTTGTGGTTTAACATAAAAAATATTTTATTACGTTTAAATATTAAATAAAGAAATTCCCTTATTGGTAAAGTTTCATGTAGTTGTTCTCATTAAAAAGTGTTTTCCAAAAGATAATTTGAAATTTCTGAACAATTTCTTGTATCAAAAATGAAGCACTTCAAAAATTACACAGCCCGACCAGGTTTAAAAAAGGTTCGTGTACAACTTTGCAGCGTTTTACTTCCACATAAATAATATTTGAAAACCCCCCAAAAAATAGAAATTACACCAAAAATTTTTTTATTAACAGTAAATTGTTATATTATAAGGAGTATAATAAGGGCAAAAATAAAATGAAATTTTTCTAATAGATTATATTGAATGACTTCTAGCGACAGTTTAATTTAGAAAGTTTTAAGCTTTAGCGAGGGCTGCTAGACGAGTTATACACGTGTTTATATTTTGTTTCTCTTGGTCTGGAGTAATCGAAGCCAATACTTGTTTTATGACCCAGTTAGCCAAATGCTTCTGGGCAACACGCTGTTCAATTGTCTGAACTGCAAGTTGATAATCTAACTTCTTCTTAACTTCGGTGTAATATGCCATCAATCTATCACGATAAGCGGCTTCTAATTGTAAGTGTACATTTTCACGTTTGGCTTGAACTAAAAGCATCTGACCTTCGGATCTCCACTGATTAGTTTCTTCGTGTTTAACTCCATCTTCGTAAAATTTCTTTGTGATAACACGATTGTGATTCCAACCTTCTTCGTATTTATCGACTTCTTTATCTAAATATTCAGCCACTTTGGGCCCTAGAGCTTTTACTGCATAAATACACATGATTAGTGTCGATAGACCCATGTAGTACTCGTGTTCCAAGACGTACCACTCTTTACTAACTAAATAAGTGGCAAGACCTACACCAAAGGTGTAAGGACCGGTAACACCTGTTTTCTTGTAAAAGAAAGTAAACCATTCTTCGGGAAAAACTCCCATCCGAACTTTACCGGGCTCTTGCCGTACCTAAAACAATTAAAATGTGGACCAAGTCACTTAGTAACGTAGATACGAGTTCGTATCGATTATAAGTTACTTACTGGCCGATTAGCTGCAGTATTTGGGTCTACAGGGCATCTGACGGCAAGTACTGGTGTTGTAGCGGTACATCTGCTTATCAACGACGCTAAATTTGGTTGAAATTTACCTAAAATACGAAATAACCTCAAAGTGATTACATAAACCCAACCTAAATTAATGAAAAATATGTTAAGCGGAATTGAAGCCCTTTCATACAAGGAAACATGAAGAATGGTCAAAATGAGCTTACCCGATAATAAACTTGCCCTCGAAAGCATTTTAGTTAAAATAAAATTGTAAAAGAATTAATAAAACCGCAGAAAATGTCTGCCCTCGACGCAATCATACGTCCTTGGGCAGACGGCGTAACGCGCAAGACGGGGGTAAAATCAATTTTGACAGCTAACCAATGAATCAAAATATTCAAATTTATTTTCAACAGATTTATTTTTTTAATGCAAATTAAAATTTAAAATACGCTTTTACATCAAGAAAAATACACCTTATGCTACGTTTTATAAACACTAAGCCCCACGCAAGTTATCATGGTTTCGTCTATTCAAATCGTGCATTTTGCTGATTTCATCCAACTGCGAAGAAATTTGAGAAGTGTTACGATCAATCCATTGTAAAGAATTCATGTGCGCATTTAAAATCCTTCCAATTTGTGCAACCTAGAAACAGTTATGTCTAATATAAAATTGTAACTAAATGACGAGGTTCGGATACAAGTCATTTTAAACTAAGTTTAAAGATCTTGATTGTTTAAACATTGCTATAACTTGAAACTATAAACAATAACATCAATATCTCTAAATTAGACTTAAAGATACTAAAGATTTGCACGAAAAATTGAAGATATCAAATTGTAATGAACTTACGGGATCTGTAAGTTCTTGAGATTTATTAGATTCGTTTAATTGTTCGATGATTTCCTTTAAATCTTCAGACATCTGTTTCAAATTCGCATCAATATTTTCGGCCAATTTATAAGTGTGATCACGATCCATATCTGTGACTGTAACATCCTTAAGTTCATTTTCTAAAGGCACGATGCAGTCTTCCAACTCCTTCTGTTGCGCAAGAACAAAGTCCAACTCTTGATCAAGCTGTTGCTGTTGTTGCTTAAGCCTATCGATTCCATTGCTTACATTTAAAACCTGAAAGTGAAAATTTATTTCACAATTCAACTTTTATCCTTAAAAAGTACCTTTTCGCCATTTGTTATCAATAATCTATCCCAAGCATTCAAATGCTTCGCTAAATTTCCAAATACTTTTCCTTGTTCTTCTAAATCTACAGTCCACTTATTTATGGCATCTTCCAACTGTGTAAATGTCATCGACCCACCAGCTGGTAAAACTGACGCAATTCCTGTGCTTGTTCTAAAAAATGTTAATGCATACCAAGCATATACGACATGATAATCAACTTACAAAGTTGGAGCGACTCCTAAAGAGAATGTTGGAGCTGCCGCCGTACTTGTTGCACCCATATTTGTAAAACTCAATGGCGCCGAAGAGCTTGCAATTCCCAATGAAGGAGTACCACCTAAGGAAAAGCCAGTCGAAGGTGTTACCGAAGTGCTCTTCGAGAGTAAATTGAAAGCGGGGGCCACGGACGATGGAGTCGAGGCACTAGCATTAAATTGAGGTAGAACAGGTGTCACTACAATAATATAAATGCGTAAACCGACGTACAAGTTAGTTTAGAACTGCTTACCAGTTGTAGCAGCAGGCAACGTGCTAGTACTAATGTTAAATGGGGTAACTGCCGTCGACAAAGCTGGAGTCGTATTTGTAGGAAGTGCAAACAAAGTTGAAGTTTTGGTCTGCGTATTCACATCTCCTGCTCCTACTCCTGGTACGTTAAATTGTAGACCAGTTGTATTTGCTAAAACAAGAAAATGGGAATATAAAATTATAGGTTAGAATGGTTAAAAAATGCCTGGTGCTGAAGTTGTTGGTAAGGTAAATCCGGTACTTTTTTGTGCTCCAAAAGTAAAAGCCATAGCTTAACTTTATTAGTGTAATGAAATTAAACACAAAATAATAATTTTAAACAATTTCAAACGTATAAATGACAGCTTGTGCAATTTGACATTTGACAGTGATGGAGTGTGAAATTATGCAGTTGAGCTTTTATTGTTAGTGTAGGCAACCCATTATACACCTCAATTATTTTACTTTTACCGTTGAGTAATAATAGTCCAGTCATGAATATCAAAACCGGGTTTCACCTTCAAAAAATTCCAATAGTTTTGAAATTTCACACACTCGTTTGGAGATGGGTAGTCAAAATATGCAATTGTGACTCAATGCATTTCAAATGTATTGGTTCACTTTGATATTAAATTCGTTGAATTATTATCCGAGATGAAAAGCAAATCTTCGATTAATTATTTGTAATTGACGATGGGCAACGATTACTGTTTTGTTTATGCGCTGGGGAAAATTTGTCATCAACTCGAGTAAAGAACTAATTTAACATTAAAAGTGAACCAGTATCTTTGAAATTTGACCTGAGTTATAATTGCAGAGTTTAAAAAATTATAATCGAGAAGTTTGCCAATTTATCAAACAATTAAACGCATTTTACAAATTATTAAATTTTTAGGGTATATTAATTTTATAAACCATCCTAGATCCAAGGACGAGTCCATATTATTTTAAAAACTTCATAAAATCTTCATTCAGAAATTATTAGAAAAATGATTAAATAAAATAAAATTTAGGGAATACGACGAAAGGTCTGCACCTGTACTGCTATCAACAATAATACGCGGCAGGCAGCTTATCTCTTTCCAAGTTTACGCCTGCTGATCAATGCCTTTTTAATTTACATCTTCGACGTGAATAGTTGTGTTTAATAAAATTTTATCTCGTATTTTTAATTTAATCCTTATATTAAGGATGGAAGTTACGTTTGGTGTTCTAATTAGTTTAAAGGTAAATTTTAAGTTTAATTTTTTTGCAAATTCAAAATATCTCTTCTATAACTAGTCAAACCATTTTCACTTGATGCTGGTGACCTATAAATACTACCCCTTTTATTATTATCACTTAGGTTTTTTCTTAAGACCAACGGTTTATGCAGGAGAGCACGTTAAAGTTTGACAAAAATTCTCAAATCGGCCTAAAACTAATTTTTTCAGTTTATCGCAAAACGATACATTTCTTTGGCCTCGATTTTAGAATGCCTCTTTAATTTTAAAATTCGACGTGAGTTAGTTGTGCTTAATAATTCATTGCGTCAAGTGTTTTTAATTTAATCCTTATTTTAAGGGTCGAAGTTGCGTTTAGTGTTATAACTTATTTAAAGGTAAATTAAAATTTTTTTTTGCAAATTCCGAATATCTCTTGTATAAGTGAAATAAGTGAAACCATATTCACTTGAT
Source organism: Malthinus flaveolus (assembly GCA_950108345.1). Lineage (NCBI taxonomy): Eukaryota > Metazoa > Arthropoda > Insecta > Coleoptera > Cantharidae > Malthinus > Malthinus flaveolus. The sequence goes on from OX467285.1 coordinate 73,311,712, forward strand.
GCTGGTGACTAATACCTCTTATGTACCTACCTACTATATCTTTTAGTTTATTTTATAAGACGAACGGTTTAGGGACTTAGGGCTTTAGGGCCCGTTAAAGTTTTACAAAATTCCAAAATCGGACAAGAAAACGATTTTTATTGTTTACCACTTATAGCACCTAAACTGTTTATCTGAAAAAAATCCTTTAAAATGTAATTTGTAGAAAATTTGATGTAGTTTATTTTTATACAGAAACGCTTTTCTCAAAAACTTCGTAGTTTTCAAGTTATAAGCGAAAAAATGAGAATCCTTTACAGCGTCTGCCGGACAAACGCCGCAGTAGTTTGGTAGTAGAAAATTATTTTATCAATGCCACTTTAACCCTCAAATTATTAAACACTCAATTCTTTTTCTAATTTATTGGGTGCTTGTGGGCGGATTGAGTTGCCAAGAGGCAAAAAAATTGTATTTTTGATTCCTCAAAAAATACCATTCTTCATAAAACTCTTGCTCGTCTTCAAACACACGTAGCCCACATTCGGATTTATCTGTCTCTACAGGTAATGAAATAATAGCAATTTTGTGATTGTTTTAAAATTGGAAAAATTTTGATTTTAGATTAAAAAAATTTCTAAGTTCAAAAAAATTTAAATTACGTCTATTGCCTTAACAAATAAACAAAAAATAAATTGTGTTACGAGAGTTTTAAAGCAAGATAGAGTTTTCATAAAGAGTGGCTTTTTTGAGAACTCAAAAATAAATTTTTTCAATTAGAAAATTTATTTTAAAAGTTATTGCCTCCCAAATTTTTCTTCGCCATCTAACCCTGGCTTACCTTAATGTAAGTAATCAAAAACTTTAAACGAAAAAATATTTATCATGATTTTGGTTCTCTGCGCGGAACGTAGGTACCTACATATTATCAAGAACGATAGAAAGAGTATAAATATTATTTCATTGATATAGCATGTTCCTGGATGGAGTTCCAAATAAGAGGCAACATTTTTTAATTTCTCGAAAAAGCACTTCATAACTTCACATTATTTTTTATCGAGCAGTTGCTGATATCTGAAAGGGAGTAGGTACTAATAACTATGTTTTTCGGACTTTTATTACCCCTGGTCTTCTATTTTATCAAAACAATGTTGTAATTTAGTCATTTTATTTCTAGAATAATACCATATTATTAAAAATCAATCATACCATCATACCAACAAGTTTCAGTAAAGGAATGGGGCAGATATAAGAAACCCCGAACGAGGCTTTAAAGGCTAAAGGACTATACTACAGGAGTAAAGGTACCTTCATATTATGCGTTTATTGTTCACAAAAAATTTAGTTTGTACTAATTCCTATTTTTTGTCCAGTTTTACCACGACGAGTTAATATAACTCGACCGATACTCATTTAAGTTAGAATCTTTGCCGTTTCTCTTAACTTGGCTTTCTCACAGATGAAAAGAATGCCTATGAGGATGTTATCGAAACTGCAAACTGCAAAAAAAATGAATATTTTAATCCATTTCGACAATGGTGAGGATCTGATGATACTGGCGATGCCGTGTACAGGGTAAACATACAGTGTAATACTTAGCCAACACACAACGCGGTAAGAATATTCGTATTATAGTGCTTTTCCTATACTTAGATGCACTTTATTTATTTCTATAGGTTCACCGACCCAGTTACGGTGTTAATGCAGTTGGACTATTACAATGCCATTATTTATCAAGCCGATTTTAACATGTAAGCACTCAGTACCGAAAATTGTAACCAAAACTGAAAATAATTCGGATTTTGCAGAAAAATATTGAGGAAAGCAAACTGCAAGGCGAGGGGAGACTCCTCCATGCACCCTTGGTGGCGGCGTCTAACGAGTAGCGGAACCAACGCCATGGCCACCGCTCGATTCGCCGCTAAATTCGTTGGTGTGCGTGAAGGTTCTCCCAACCGTACGCCTTCCCGTGTCGGATGGTCACTCCAAATACGTCATAATCGGTTAAATGTTATTCACCCAATGTAAGATACATTTCCTTTATTTTATTAACCCAATTTTACAGTCGGTCTGTTTATACTTTTAGTAAACCATCAGGAGGAATTACATAGCAAGTTTGAGTTATGGGGGAGATAAGAAACAGCGAACGAGCTCTAAACGCAAAAGGACTACAAGAGTAAAGGTACGAGAACGTTTATTGTTCACATTTATTCAATTGGTACTAATTCTTCATTTCTTTGTAGGTAGGGTCCACTTCAGGGATTGTATGAAGAATGAAGAGGGGTGAGTCATTTTTACTTTTTCTTCAAGTGATGGTGAACGTGAAAGTGGAAGTGACAGGTTAGGTAATTAGGTAAGAACAATATTTTCAACCGTCAATCCAAGCAATGAAAACCAACTAATTGTTTATTTTTCCATTTTCAGATTAGGGAACCAGGAGCACCGCCCGGAACTTGTTTATTATTATTTTTATATTTTTAATAATGAAACTTATACTATGCTTTGTGACTCTAGGTTTGGTGGTCCACGTCAGATCAAGAAAATGGCAAACCACGCTGGCTGTTCAAATTGTTCAACATTGTTCAACACTACCTTTTAGTAAATAACAACAATAATCAGGTGAGCATCGGTGTTTTAATAATATCTCTTGCACTAAAATTAGTGCAAAAATTATGATAACTGAGCCATTGACTAATTTTATTATCTTTTGTTACTATTGACGTAAGAAAATCAAATGGTCAAGCTGGAAGAACGTTAGAAGTCGCGCTAGTTCAAAAATTGGTCAAGAGTTTTTCACTTTCAAGAAGAAGAGGAAATTAAATGATGGATAGCTTACCTCCCCATAAACTGCCCATCCTTGCCGTTTTTCTATCTTGGTTTTCTCATGGATGAAAAAGAGTCAATTTTCGTTTTTTTAAGCGTAAACAGGACACAGTTTGAGACTCCAGGTAAGGTGCTTGTGTAACTTTGTCTAATTTCTACATAGTTTTACACTTTTTAGATAAGAGTCCCTAAACACTTGAGGAATTAAAGAGTGCATCGCAATCCGCAATCAGAGATGTAAATATCAGTAACTACGAAACTAAAGATTGAAAAAATAAGAAATCCGATGAATGCTTGAAATAAATTCAAACTTTGCGGAAAATTAGTGAAGGCGTTCGTTAAGTGGACTACGACGGTACAAGATTCGTCGGACTATTAAAGAAGTGGCATTGGTTGTAGGCTTATCTCGTTGAGGGTGTTATTTACAGACACCATCCCCAATGTAAGATAATTTGATCTATTTTATTAACTCGATTATACAGTTTGTTGTTTATTTTAGCGAACCAGGAAAAATTACACAGCAAGTTTGAGTTACGGAGGAGATAAGAAACGGCAAATGAGCTTTAAAGGCAAAAACAGAACTGCGTCATTGTTTATTTTTCCATTTTCAGATTAGGGAACCAGGAGCACCGCCACAGAACTTGATTATTATTTCTTAATTTTCTTAATGATGAACTTATTCTGTGCTTTGTGGTTATAGGTTGGGAGGTCGGAGGTCTAATATCTTAATACAATAACTGTCAAATCAAGAAAGTAGAGCACCACCAGTTAGAAAACTGCTTAATATCTCTTCATGGTTTTCTCACGGATGAAAAGGAGGCAATTTTCGTTTTTCAAGGGTAAACAGAGCACGGTTCAGATTCAAGGTAGATATTTGTCTGAGTTATACTGAAATTCGTACAGTGTTACACTTTTTTTTTAGATAGAATCACTTTAAACTTAAGTAATTAAGTAAAAGTACATCGCAATCCGCAATCTGATGCCTAAGTTTGTAGCAACTGAAAACTACAAGAATAAAGATTGAATCTAAAAGTGCAGGATTTTCTAAAATGGATAGAATTTTATATGATCTAGAGGTAGAGCGTCTATGAAGATGTTATCTACACTCAACAAACTAGTTTATTGCAGTTAACTCCATGTAATATGCCAATGGCTCAATAAAGGTACCTATTTCGCTTTTAAATTATTAAATTTGGACTAAGTTCTTCAAATTGTTTCAGGTAGTAATTGGTTATACTTATATATTTTGGCGAGCTACTACAGAAGAGAACTAATATTTTGATCCATTTTTAACAATGATGGTGATATTGCCAGTGCCGTGTACAGTGTCAACGAAATTCTTCAACAACGTATATCGCGGTAATAATATTCATCATATTAAGGTGCTTTTTCCTATACTTAGATGCATTTAATTAACTTTACAGGTTTCACCATCCATTTATGTTGTTAATGCAATATGAGAACGAGATTTATAAACATAATTCCCGATGTGAAAATATTTCAGGTTAAAGATTAAGAAGAAACGAAAGTATGAAGAAACTTACCTATCTCAAACAAACTCATTTAAGTAAGAATCTTTGCGGGTATCTTTTAACTTGATCATTAGTAAATTAAATAATTATGATTGTAGGACGTAGGGCGGGCGCAAGAAAAACGGCATTCGTTATTCGTAGTTCTTTAGAAACAGTATTTACAGACAACATCCGCAATGTACGATATATAATCTATTTTATTAATCCAACTTTAAGGTCTATCATTATTTGCAGCAGGAGAAATTACACAGCAACTTTAAGTTACGGAGGAGATAAGAAATTACATCGAAATCTGATGCGATTGTAAAATAGGTTAAAGTTAGGTACAGATTTTCTGTAATGGACAGATGATGGCACATAATACGTTCTAGACCGATTACCAACTCCCAACGCTGTAAGAATATTCATTTTACGCAGCTTTTTTCTATTCTTAAATGCACTTTATTTATTTTTACAGGTTTTTAACCACCCAGTTACGGTCTTAATGAGGTTGTACTTTTCAACGCCATTTATCAAGATGATTTTAACATGTACCTAATGGATCATTCAGTGCAGAAAGACGTAACATAAACTAGAAATAAATTTGGATTGTACCGAAAATCAGAGGAGGTGTTCGTTAATAGGAATAGGACGTTTCAAGATTCGCAAGACTGTTAAAAGAAGTGGTAATGGTTCTGTTTGAGAACAAAATTTATCCTGTAAGAATATTTGAATTATGGTGCCTTTTCCTATATTTAGATGCATTTTATTTGATTTTACAGACTTCACCACCCATTTATTGCAAAAAGGGTTAAATACAGGAGTATGCTTTTCTGTAATGGATAGAGGATGGTACATATTATGTGTTCTATACCGTTTATGATCCGGTCACGGATTGAAATATATCTATCCAAATCCCAAAGACGGTACCCTGCAAGGTGAGGGGGGACTCCTCCATGCACCCTTGGTGGCGGCGTCTAACGGGTAGCGGAACCAACGCCATGGCTGCCGCTCGATTCGCCTCTAAATTCGTTGGTGTGCGTGAGGGTTCTCCCGTAACCCTTACCGTCTCTGATGATCACTCCAAAAACGTTATAATCGGTTAAATGTTATTCAGTGAGGCGAAGGGCGGCCTGCTTCTTCTCAAGTTACACTTTTGAGAACGAGATTTACGAACATCATACCCAATGTAAGATACATTTCATCTATTTTATTAACCCAAGTTTACAGTCAGTCTTTTTTACTTTTAGTAAACCATCAGGAGGAATTACATAGCAAGTTTGAGTTATGGGGGAGATAAGAAACAGCGAACGAGCTCTAAACGCAAAAGGACTACAAGAGTAAAGGTACGAGAACGTTTATTGTTCACATTTATTCAATTGGTACTGATTCTTACGTTTCTTTCTAGGTAGGGTCCACACTTCAGGGATTGTATGAAGAATGAAGAGGGGTGAGTCGTTTGTAATTTTCCTTCAAGTGATTGTGAAGTGAAAGTGGAAGTGACAGGTTAGGTAATTAGGTAAGAACAATATTTTCAACCGTCAATCCAAGCAATGAAAACCAACTAATTGTTTATTTTCCCATTTTCAGATTAGGGAACCAGGAGCACCGCCACCACGCAACTTGTTTATTATTTAAAAAAAATTTTTTAATATAAACACTTATTCTATGCTTTGTGACTCTAGGTTTGAAGCTCCACGTTGATTCAAGAAAGTGCGAAACCACGCTGGCTGTTCCAATTGTTCAACATTGTTCAACACCACCTCTTAGTAAATAGCAACAAAAATCGGGTGAGCATCAGTGTTTTAATAATTTCTCTTACACTTAAATTAGTGCAAAAATTATGATAAGTGGGCCATTGACTAATTTTAATATCTTACTATTAACGTAGGAAAATCAAATGGTCAAGCTGGAAGAGCGTTGCAGTAATTAACAAATTGTCAATCGTTTTCACGTTAAAGAAGAAGAGGAAGTTAAATGATGACGAAGCTTACCTGACAATAAAATGCCCATTTAAGTTAGAGTCTTTGCTGTTTCTCGTAATTTGGTTTTCTCACGGATGAAAAGGATCTAATTTTTGTTTTTTCAAGCGTCAAGAAGGCACGATTCAAGGTAGATATTATTTGGCTACGTTATTCTAAAATTCATACAGAGTTTTACACTTTTTTAGGAAGGAATCACTCAAAACTTAAGAAAAAGTACATCACAATCCTCAATCAAATGTATTATAAGATTATAAGTCTATAGCAAGTGTAAACTACGAGACTACAGGATTTTCTAAAATGGATGTAATGTTATTCAATAGAATGCCTACGAGGCTGTTATCGAAACTTAACAAATTCAACTGATTGCAGTTCTGTCCATGGATCATTATAAGCCAATGGCTCATTAAAGGTACCTATTTCGCTTTGAAATTTATTAAATTTTACTAGCTCTTGTATTAAAATGAGTGCATAAGTTATGATAATTGGGCCATTAAATAATTTTATTATTTTGTAGCTACTGACAAGGGGAAATCAAATGGTCGAGATCAAAAAGCTTTACAACTAGAGTAAACAGATTCGTCAAAAATTTTCACGTTAAAGATTAAGGAGGAATGAAAATATGAAGAAGTTTGCCTATCTCAAACAAACTCATGTAAGTAAGAATCTTAGTTATTATCCCTTAACTTGATGGTAGTAAATCATCTAACAAAATCTTAATGATTGTAGGATGTAGGTCCATCGAACAGGAAAAGAGTAAATTATTCCTTCAATACAATTTTAAATTCAATATGATCGAACTTACGAGAATTAATTGACAGAGGATTTGTTGATTTGTTCTAGAAGCTATGATACAATAAAATTCGATTTCACTCAAGGTACGGGTTCGCCTGTAAATGTATTGCATTTTAACTAAGTGCTATCATGTCTTTCAGGTACAATTACATCAAACTTTTCAAATTATGGTAAACGTACAGTCATATCAATAATTTTTTTGTCTTGCCTTGCTTGGGAAGTTGTTGAGAGATCAAGTCGTCATAAGGAGAAGAAAAAATGACAACTGTGGTAGTAAATATTCAACGTGTGGGTCAAAAAATGCCACCCCTAAAATTATGAAGAGGTAAAACTCGGTAAAAATTCTTATAAATTTATTTAGTTTAAAACCCTCGCCAGAATTATTGGACCTACAATTATATTATTTGTAGAGGGGAGGTCCAGAAAGAGCAACAGCTGCTACTCAAAAGGATAAGGATGAAACATCCAATAGTTCTATTTGGCTTTATCAAGAATCGAAGAATATGTCGACAATATTTTATACAAGACGTAAATGAAGAAAAAAAACCTCCTGGAAGACCTTTTATCTAAGGTGCTAAGTTTAAGTGATCCACGAGTGTTTTTCAAATCCTCGCTTTTAGTGTATTCTTTGTATATTGTTGTACTTCTACTTCTACTTCAGTGTAACGTTTTATATCAAAAAATTTGTCATCAATGGAGGTTAGGGAAAGGCCTGAATAACATATTGATATACTAATAATCATTAAATTCATTTTCAACGAAATATTTGCGCGATTTTTAAATGACAGTTAACGGATCATTAGAATTTATTAAAATGTTTTTCAGTGGGGCGAAGGGCGGCCTTTTCTTCTAAAATTACACTTTTGAATCATTTAAACTTGGACAAACACCAAAGGGGATTTTCCGTATGAAAAGATTATAAAGTCGAAACTTAATTAATTATTAGTGGAGAGACCATCAGGTTAAATAAATGCTAAGTATTAGGACCTTCAAGCAGCGGGGTTATAATTTGTAACGGCTCATTTGTTTCAGAGAGAAATTTCAAAAAGGTTATGGATAGAAGAAAAGGAGGCGATTGTCGAGTAGAAGGTTGGGTCAACACAAGCAATGAAAACCAACTAATTATTAGCTTTTCCATTTTCAGATTAGGGCTCGGTGCACCGACATGGATATTGTTTATTATTTCTTAATTTTTTTAATAGTGAAACTTATGCTGTACTTTGTGGTTCTAGCTTAGGAAGTGCAATACGTTAACTGTCGATTTAAAAAAGCAGGCAACAACGCTGGCTGTTTGAAAACTGTTTAACACAACCTCTTAGTAAACAAGCAGGTGATGATCAGTGTTTTAATACTTTCTCTTGTACTAAAATTATAACTGTAATTTTGTATTTTATTGAGTAATTTTATTATGTTGTAGATACTGACATGGGGAAATCAAATGGTCAAGATTGAAAAGCGTTACAAGTAGAACTGCACAAATTGGTTAAAAGGTTTAACTCACGTTAAAGCTTATTAAGAAAAGAAAGTAGAAAAAGCTTTTCCTATCTCAAACAGACTCATTTAAATAAGAATCTTTGCTGATGTGGTATAGTAAAATATCTAATAAAATCTTTATGATTGTAGGATGTAGGTCCACGGTAATATCGAACAAGGAGAGAGGAAAATTTCTTAGAATTCAAGTAATCGTTCAATGCAATTGAAAATTGAATACTGAAGAACTTCTAAGGAGAGCACCATAGCTAGAGGTGAGATTTTTACCTTTTTTTATTTCCGCTGCTATTCGTATTTTATTGAACTATAATTTGTTAACTGATAAATATGAAAACACCATATATATTTTCTATTTTTATAAAATGTGGAAAAGTTATCGGTCTTATGATACTAAACATTTTATATTTTGACTTTCATATTCACCGAGAATGGGATTAGCTTTCCATTTCAAATAGAAACACCCGGTATAATTTTAGATTTTTGAAATCAGGGATATCTTCTGAGCATACCACTGTTTGGTACTATTTCTGACTCTGACGTCTTTTAAAATATTTTAAGAGCTTGTAGAATTAGCTTTAACGCGTACGAAAAAGTCCTGTTAGAGCCACATCAGCTGTTTTGACAAAGATCCGGAGATCTGCCTGGGTCGAAAACTTGGATTTATCATTTTTATATATTATTTTATTTTGAATGTTGCAAGGCGCGTAAAACAACTCAGGAGAGCAACGGGAGCTGCTCGTAAATGAGTAAACGTAGATCGGTAGACGAGTAATTTTATGTTGGCTATTAAAAATGGGTACTTTTAAATAAAAATAATAAACCTTTGGAATAACATCGAGGGTGTGATGTTGTAGCCCTTTTAGGCTATACATGTTTTTGCAAGTTAATTAAACCATTTTGTTACCAAAACAATTTAAAAAGTTCAGTTTGGTTTGTCCCAAAAATTACTCTTTTTAAAATCCCCTGCTTTCCTTGAAAATCTCGTGCCACGTATTAGTTTTTATTCATCTTTTGCAGGAAACGAAATATTAATAACTAATTTGGGTTTCAGTAATACTTAGATTTAAAAATTTCTAAGTTAGAAAAATTTTTAATTACGACTATTACCTGTAACAAATGAGCAAACAATAATCTGTGTTACGAGAGTTTCAAAGCAAGAGGGAGTTTTCATAAAGAGTGAATTTTTTTCAGAAATCAAAAATGTAAGTTTTTGGAAATTCGAGTCAGAGCGTATAGGTACTACAAGTAATTCCGTAATAGTTTTGTTTTTAAACAGTTAGGTCGAACGATAAAAGTGGTTTGTCTGCCAGTATTATCCAAATCTTTCGATTAAATATTTACGCATCAGAACGTACCTTTACTCTCATTCTCAATGTATGATGCATTACCAAACTCTTATATATTAATCCTGTTGCCAATCAACATTATCTCCAATACATAGGTACTACAGTTAATCTAAAATTTCTGCTTTTACGACGGTTTATGAATTTATTGTCATTTTTCACCAAGTTAGTCTAAATATTTTGATGAGTAGGCTGTGGTGCGGTTTAAATATATCCAAAATGCGATAAGTAATTTATGATTTTTAATATTACACAAAAAGTTTATTAATAATTTAATACTGACTTTTTACATAAATAAATATGTACGGTATGGTTAAAGGTATATGAATAAATATTAGTGGCGATTTAAGTACAATGATAATAGGATACTATATGGCACATTTAATATAATATGGAATTGTGTATTAAAAAGATGAACTTTACAGTATTAGTTATAGTGACGAATTATAGGTATTAGGTAAGTCCTAAGTACAATATCTTAAAGTATATAACAACACCTGTTCCACTAAATTAAAAACACGATTATTTACAAAAATCTTACACGAGTAGTTTATTAAATACCTACAATTAAAATTAACTCTTAAAAAATTATGTACAACCTTTATAAATATTTAAAATCGTTACCTCACATAAATCAGAATATTACTTACAAGTAGTACATATTATTTCCAATTCCAATTTATACAAGTTGGCTTTTTAAAAAGTTTTCAAATAAATAAATATACACCTTATTGACATTAACGCAGGATTTGTAAAGAGTTTAGTTTCTAATAAATAATTAAGTTATATAACTATCTTCAGTCATTTTTAATATAACAAAAAATCACTTTGAATTCGAGGAATGACGAAATTAATTACAAATGTGTTCTTCCTTTTTGTACCTGCAAATTTCACAAACAACATTGCAACACCATACAAATTGACACTTGCATTTTTCTTCTACTTCTCTCACACGAGTTTGATAACCTCTTCCACAACATAAAAGACGACAACCATCTAATCCGGGACTCGTTCTATTACACACTCGCCCTCTCGTGCCCAAAATGTTTAATCTAAAACACGTCAAATTTTTGTTCCAATCGTACTAGTAAGGAGATGATAATTACGTTTCATTTTTTTCGCAATAATCTGGCGAATCTTCCAAATAAACCAAATCTGTTTTATTGGGTTTTTTAAGATCTGGACTAATGACTTTTAATTTTTTTCTTCGTCTTTCTACAAATTTAACGTGAGAAGCTCCTTCGTAACGTTGAAAGAGTGCTTCGCCAACTTGTCTGAACGGCGGTAATCTCCTCCAACACACTCGCATACTACAAGAACCAGACATACCGTGGCACTTACACACACGTTGCATTCTTTGTCTTATGCTCTGCAAATAAATCGTTATTCGACTATAAATTAACGAATAAGTAATAAAAATACGAACTCGTCTTCCAGCTTCACTATTGTGTAAATTCATAAGTCCGTTAGGTGAGTTTGCGTCTTCGCGAGAATCTAAAAATTCCCTACTAAATCGCTCGCCGTAATGAATATCTTCCGAACAACCGCCCCATTGCCATGATCGATGTTTTCTTTGTCTTACCCGATTGTCACACGAACAATCGGTTAATTCTCCTTTTGAACATGCTCTTGTTACGGCAAAAGCCACGCTTGCAGCCGATATCGCGTAAATATATGCAGATTCTCTGCTTTCTAAAAGAGAAAATAATTAGTTATTTATTTTTCAATCCTATTATTAAGAACTAGCTTTATTTATAAGTATCAAAGTGAACAATAAATTAATGAAAATATCACATAAACTCACTAACTGATACGATGTTTCCGAAAACAGAATCATTGTCTAAAAATGTCGAGCAATTCCATCTGCTGTAACGGAACTGATGTTGGCACTCGTCCATAGCCAATTTGGCTCCATTCCCAACGACCTGTAACAACTACCTGCTAAAAACAGATAATTCACATCGATAAAAAAAACTTACATTTAAAATTCTATCGCTTTGTATACATAATTCTTTTTGACGATCACCTAGGTAGTCTAATTTTTGACACTGTTCTTTGTGTGTGACCGGCGTTAAGTCCACCGAATTAGATAAGGAATTTGGTAATCCCAGCTGCCTGTAACAAATTTTTACGTTTGAAAAAATTTAAAAAGAATTTTTTGTCGAGTGCACGAAGTACAACTGTTGTAATGCAACCGAAATAAAAAACTCTAGACGCCATGTAGACGGTATTAAAGATATTGGCATCTGACTCTGGTCTCAGGTGGGCGATCGCGTCGAACATGTCCCTAGACAATTACCTCATCTGTTTTTACCCTATTATGTCCCCTTTTATATGGTCAAAAATACGCACTGCTTGTGCCAGAAGTTGGAGAAATTTTATTATCAAGAGAATTACTCATAATTTGTTATTTTCTAATGGGGGTAGTTAGGTAAAGTTGATACTTTAAAAGTGAATTAAATAGAAATAAGAAAAAAAGAGACTGTTGCTTGCTAGTTTAGGCATGTCATCCACTTGTCAAGTCAAACCATACAAATGCGTATCAAGAGCAATTGTTGAAGTAGGTAATATAAAGCGAATTAAAACGTAAAAATTCCAACATGTATGATGAAGTACGAAGTAAAATAATGAAGCACTCGAGTTGAAGACTAATTACACTTTTTTTAAAGAAAAAATCAGCCATTTTAACATATGTGAATTTGCACGATTGGCCGTTACACGAACATGGGAATGTTGATTAGTTGTTGAATAAAGTTTACATGAATGCAAATTCGTATAATAGGGCTTTTGTTATTCAACAATCGAGCAACAATAAAGTGGTTTCGAACCAATCACACGTATGAAGCAATTCTCCAAATATTCGCCCTATTGGACGCCTTAGGACAACCCTAGCTTTCCTTAATCGGTAATTAGTACTACATGATGGCTTTTGTATTCTTGTGCAATTTGACGTTGTCTCAATTTTCAAAGATTTTCTTCAAGGGAAGTATATGGGTAAATGGGCACAATTAAAAACTCTCGACATTGGTGCACCTACTCGTTTAATTATTAATTCGTACCTGCACCTGAATCGCAAGAAAACCTGTAGAATTTAATAAATCATTTTGTTGCTATGAATTTATTACTACGGCATTCAATAAATTAAGCGAAAAAACAAATTTAACAAGACGCGATTAACACGCGACAGTTACTTGATTAAATATTCATCCATTTTGATTTCTCAATATTTACTTGAGGCAAACGAAGAGGATGCCTAATTATACAGCTTATTCCAACAAGGAGCTGCTGAATCATATCGAGCCAATTAATATCTTTGTCAAAATAAACAATTAATTTGCGTTTACATTTTCCCGATACATCAAAAGTGAAATTGTGCCTATTAGATAAAGTTAAAATACGGCCGTATAGCTCGTTAAATTAGCCCCTTAAAATGGATTTGGATAAATTATTTGACCTAAAGAGGTTCAAAAAGATAATTAGATTAGTTTTAAAATGTATGCCCACTGATTAATTGAAATAGTTCCCTAATGAGCCTTTTTTTGTCACAGGTAATCGCATGTTTCCTTTTATTTGATTCAAAGGTCTCTTTTATAACTGTCCAAATTGCCTTTTAAATTCTTGTCCTGGAGTGTTTGAAGAAACAATCGTCATACATTAAAACGCATTAAGAAGAATGTAATATAATAGAAGTACATAATTAAGTACTATTTACGCTACTCAACTGTTTACGAACAATAATCTTTTAGAAAATATACCGGGAACACTGATTCTTGTTTTAATTTAATATTGCTTTGAAGTGCGCCACTTGACGGCTTTTATAAGATAATAGATAAAGAGTGAGAAAAATTGGAAAAACGTAGTAAATAGGTAAAATACAGCTAAATACATGTTTTCTACAATTAAAAATTTTAATCTAAAGCCTATAGTTATATAAAGACTACTCCGTTCTGGCGCTGGTGACTTTACCACCAGTGGTTAGGGTTAGGTTAGGGAGAATAATAAATAATCTCCTTCGATTCTTTTCTTATATCGATTCTATTGAACTTCTCTACGGGTAGCGTAAGCCACCGGTACCAAAAAGGAGTGATTTCTCAATACATTGGTATAGAGTATTTGATAGAGTAGTTATTCATTTTCCAATGTAAACAGTTGGACTAGCAGTTGGTAGAGCAGAGTACCAGTAGAGTAGGATATTAGCACGGTGGTATAGTAATTCGATTACTTGCCTTTCTTCAACATTAACTTCTACCAAAGAATAAATTGTATGTCCTTTGCTTCTACTTTACCTACTAATCGCATGTGAACATCCCATTTAAGTGGCCTAAGTGCAGGGAGCTTGCTCCCCCTCCTTAATAATCCAAATCCAGAATCGCATGTGAACATCAGCTACCATCCAGTGCATTTGGTAGTTGGTAAAGAACAGAAATCGGTGTTTTTAGATTTCTTTTTAATGCAACACGACGACGATGATTGGTGCTGATTTTGCTTGTAGAGTACAACTACTACGCCTCTCTCATCTCATTTTCATGTGTAAATGGATACTGTACCAAAAATGGTACAGTAGAGTAAGGTGACAAATAAAGTACGCTGGTAGACTATACCTACCATTTACTCTACTAATGTAAACTTGGCTTTAGTAAAGAACTTTAGTCTAAAGTTGCGTGTAGTTATACTTTTAGTAACCTAACGATTGGTTACATACGAGAGCGGATTGATATATTTCCGGAAAAACAAAGAAGGTGCAACTTTTTTCCCAATTTTATTTTTTATTTTTCAACATAGTCTCATTCTAGCTCAATACACTCATTCCAGCGATATTCCAACTTTTTGATGCCATTCGAATAATAAATCTGGTCAAACCTTTCAAAATAGGCATTTGGTGCATCGATTACTTCAGCATTCAAAGCAAATTTCCGCCCACCAAACCATTTTTTAAGATTTGGAAACAGAAAGTAATAGTAGGTGGTCAAATCTGAAGAATATGGTGGATCTGCCAGAAATTCGAAACGATGTTCAACCAATTTTGCCATCGCAATTCTCGATGAATGTGGCGGTACATTTTCATGATAAAACAGGACTGTTTTCTTTCTTAAATGTGGTCGATCCTTCTTTATTTCGTCACTCAATCGATACAATAACGATGCATAGTATTGTCATGTTATTGTTTTTCCTGTTTCAAGATAGACAATCAATATTATGTCACGCGCATCCCAAAAAACAGTTGCCATAACCTTTCATGCTGATTATATCGTCTTCGCTTTCTTGGGGGCTCTTCCACCATCTTCTATCCATTCTTTAGTTTTCTGTGTATAGTGATGAATCCATGTTTCGTCAACAGTTATGAATCTACAGAAAAATTCGTTGAGATTACGGCAAAACAAGTCCAAAGTTGTCAAACGAGTGAGTTTTTGATGACTTTCAGCAAACGCGGCACCCATCTTGCCGATAGCTTTTTCATTTTCAAATGTTCATGTATGATGTTGAAAACGCATTCATATGAGATCCTCACAATGTCAGCAATCTCGCTCAACTTTACTCTGCAACCTTGTAATACAATATCATGGATTTTTGCAATTATCTTCGGTAGTCACCTCTTTTGGTCGGCCCGAACGTTCAACATCATTTGTTATTGTACGACCACGTCTAAACTCAACAAAACAAAAATAAATCATAGATTTCGATAGAGCAGAGTCGCCAGAAACACTAGTGAGCTCAGAAAGAAATTCTTGTTATGCCAAGCCTTTCAAAAATAAATATTTAATCACTACACGGTACGCAACTTTTTCCATTTCAATAAGAAATGTAAAATGCTTTCATTCAAATGACTGTAGCGGGCAAATTAATAGAAAAAATGATTTGAAATTTTGAAAGCAGTTGACTTAAAGATTATACTTGTCAACTGTCATATTAGTATTTCGTTTTTGCAGACATCTTTTTCAATTCCTGAAACTTATCAATCAGCCCTCGTATAACAGATAAAACTTTCTTAATATTTATGAACTTTAAAAAATAATTTAAAGTATTTACATTGCTATTATCCTGCTAAATTAAATTATTTTACTTAAACAATTTAACCCTCCCTCTCACTTTTGTGCATGGTGTATAACGTATAACCGTTGATTAACCCTCAATCAACGATATAACGCATTTTTGCAGTACATATTCACATTAGAAATTTCATCCCAATCGCTGAAAGCAATCTTTTGCCTCTATGCTCTCTCTATGGAGTCCGATAGCGCCCTATTAACGAAGCACTTTTCGATAGAGCTAAGTATGTTGGGTTTTATCGTTCTCTTTTGGTCTCAGGAATAATTGGTAGAGCTCTGTAGAGACCTTTCGGGGACACCCTGTATAACAACTAAAGTCTATAAAAGTTGCCAACCCTATAATATGCAGTCTCTTCATTACTTTAAACTTGAAACTTTGCCACTTCTTCACCTACACAGATACGAATTCTAATTATAATGATTTTTCTTAAATACATAGTAAGATTGCGTCCATCTGCAAAAGATCTCAAAGTCCCTCTTATTTTATTTTGTAAGTGGCAACAATCTTCAAATAAAATGAATCTTATGGATTGCTACAATTTATTTCGTTCCGACATTCTCACAAGCAAACAGTTCGAGAAAAAATGGATAATTGTAAGTCAACAGGAGAGAAACAACCATCTAAACAATTTTACAATTGAATCCACCTGACTTTTGAATCGATTTAAGGTGTGAAGATTTCGATTTCTTTCTCCGAAGTAGACCGTTTCTTTTTTTTTAACTACAATCGGCCTCGACTTTGTGGTCATTAGCTTATTTGTTGTAAATATTTACTAGTTTATAAATCAAATAATGTTTGAATATTTATGATTTATTGTGTGTTTAACGCCGAACATAAAAATTGTTTTACAAAAGGTATAATAGGTACATTAATTGAGATATATCGATACTCCAATATTTTGTAGGACTTAATTAGTTTCGTTACCTATGTTAGTAGCCATCTATTCCAGCTCATGAAAACTCTAATGTCACTATAACCAACCATTTGTAATGATAAAAGTGCGCATTATAGAATTAGAATCCTCGCGATTAAAAAAAGAAAAACCTTTCCAGCTTTACCATCATAATAAATCTAGCAAATTTTCAAACTTTAGCGCTTTTACGATAGAGAATGAAACTTATTGATTAGAAATTTGCTAATGAGTTCGTATTTAGAGTTTTGAGTTTAGAGAGAATTTTTGGATGTTTGTGTATTTATTACTTTCTTGATTCAGAAGTTCTTTTAGATGAGAGGTAGAGTAATTTTCTTGAATCTTTTAATTTGTTTGATAGTCATATTATTCCAATATAAAATTAATACTTTCGGATTGAACTGATTTGGTTAATATACAATATAGGTTTAATATTTGCACTAAGATATATATAGACACCCCATTTGTAATTTCTACGCCAATTTTTTCTCCCTGTTTAATACAGTTTTTATACAGTTTTTTTGTAGTAAAACCAAGCGAGTAAAATAAACACGATAAATATTTATAAGTAATGCATAAAATCCATATAGGTATGTAGATTTGTAGATAGATACTCGCATAAGTCTAAAACGTAAGGAATTTTATTGCGGTTATAGGCTTAGGCAGATTTCCAATTGAACACTAATAAACTGCGAACGTATTTGGTATTTGCTAATTAAATGTGAAAACATTCTAAATATTTACGTGCTTATATTTCTATATATTAATCATTTTTGATATTAAAGGCGCTCTTAAAGTAGTACCTAGAAGGAAATGAATTAATTAACTTTAACTAAACTTTAGTTTTTAAAACTCACTTTAGCATATCGTTGGTTTTCCTAGAGCAACCTAGCATACTGCTCGGTGAGGTGAAGTGCCTACTGTGCGTTCCAAGTCATTCCCAAATATCTTCTCGATGGCTTGATTTACGGTAATCTATGTTGAAAAGGATCATGGGTCATAGATTAAACTTACAGAGCCACCCTATATATTTGTTCAAAATTTTAGCAATTTTTTTAAACTATTCCACAGGTACGTTTTTAACAATTGTCTAATGTGGATTTGTAAGCTAAATTGATGGTCTTTTTCAACCCGGATTACCACAAGTAAAGCCAGGGAGTCGTTTAGAAATAACGTGAACCGCACAGTACATTAGTACTTTATTTAAAGAACAAAAGAACCTCACCAAGCACTAAACTTATAGTAAAGTTAATCTATGAAAATCAACAATGCCGATTAATATGAAAATGGCCGTTGATAATTAGATAAGTATGTGGTATTACTTACCTACCAAATTTAAAAACAAGTTTATTAGGACCCAAAATATTCTACGTTTTCATATAAGTAGGGCATTTCAAAATTTGAAATAAAATTGTGAGCAAACAGGCTTTAATTAATTTGTGAGGGGGTCTTTAAACTGAAAAAATTATAGGAGCTCATGCCATACGTTAGAAATAAAATTAAATAGAGCGAAATTTTTATAGGAGTCTTGTCATGGGCACTCTTGAAAAAACCTCGTAGGCAAAATTTTCTGATTGCTCCAGATCAAACGACTTATAATGAAGTTCTGAGATTTTAGTAGCGATTCATATAGTGTCTTCAAAAAGGGTGTTTCACAAAAAGATAGTAGAAAAATTAAGAATCTAGTGTACCTAGAGCTTTTATTACCATCTGAGGTTATTAATAATTCGCTGACGTGCGTGAAAAATACGATAAGTCAAAATTTTCAGAAAATGGGGTTAAGTCCTTTCCAGAACCTACATGCTATTATTATCTTTGCATGTGTAAACGAAGATAAGTCGGACAAACTTGATTATTGCAGCTAGCGTAAATGTACTAATGGGTTAAGTCACAAGAATTGTTAAAGATTTTGTGGAAAAAGAGTCAGATCAACTTGTGATTTTATGCACAAAAGAAAATTTTCAGAATTTAATGTGGTATGGAGACAACTGAACTTAATTCTCTTTACAACACGAAATTTGTGTTTGTTTCTATAGTTCATTCAAATTCAAGCTGCAGTAAATGTCAACTGTAATCATCGCGTAACGACTGCAATTGACTGCTGATATTCTTCCAACTCCCTAAACATCTAGGCACCACCGAGCCCTTACTCAAAATCTAAAAATAGAAATTCCGTAATTTACGAAGATATCTGCATGTATGTGTTGACTTTTAATGCACCTTGAATTTGATTTTTTAATTTTCCTGAAAAACTCATAGTTTTTGAGGAGAAGAATAAATCTGTTTCAGGGGCCCTGTGAT
This sequence comes from Malthinus flaveolus, assembly GCA_950108345.1. Lineage (NCBI taxonomy): Eukaryota > Metazoa > Arthropoda > Insecta > Coleoptera > Cantharidae > Malthinus > Malthinus flaveolus. The sequence goes on from OX467285.1 coordinate 73,330,892, forward strand.
TGAACGGGGCCCTAGTTTGCAGCCCGCCGTAAAGTCATAAACAAAAACTATTTTTGATCATCTGTACGTGCTGGTAAGCTCTAATATCCGGAGACATACACTGTAGTATATGAAAGTTCTTGAAACTCGGTCTTCAAGAGGTACACGAAATATAAATAATGCGCTCACACGTAGTACCTAATAATTATTTTAAAAAAATTATTAAGAAGTAGATAAGTAATAATCAATACGTAGTAGATTAGAAGACAAAAAATCAATTAACATTTATAGGCAAATTTGCATTGACAGTTAATTAAAAGTTTACAAGTGTAACACGAAATAAAAACCTAATTATACTACCATCCAATAAACAATAATAAAGATTGTGTTTGCATTTATGTTTAAGGTTATAAAACAACGTTATGCTGAGTAGATTTTCGTGACCAGTATTTTGTAGGTTAATTACAATCGTTTAATTTGAGTAGCTTTAGTTATGTAAATAGTAAATTAAATCAATTTTTAGAATAATTTGAGCCAACTTTTCAAATGGGCGAAAGTGTTAATTATTTAACTTCTAATGCATAAACTACTTAAATACGCATTTTCCATTTTATCTACTTAAGATATTCAACGAGCACTTAATTTTAATCTTAATTTAGCATTGAAATTTTACTCCACCGGAAAACAAAAAGGAGACGACCTTTTTTAACGTATATTGCATGTAGGTACTCCAAGTATCAAAATGCATGTACATTATATTTCAATTATCGAATGTAGTAATTTGCATAACCCGTTCGTAATAGCTTTTTGCATTCGGACCCATCTAATTTAGTGCATCAATATGCAATAAATTTTTGATGCATTTAAAAAGAAACAAACAACGTATTAAGTAAGTATTCTGTACAAATAATGAAAAATAAATAACTTAAATAACTACAATTAGTAAAGTGATATTTATCTTGACTCGGGTCACCTTCATATAGTAGTTCGTATAGCTTCCAACTTATTGTGCCACACATCCAGCAAAGCTTTTAGAATCGTTCAATTCATTGTTGCAAATATGCGAATGGTTCGGAAACCTGTTGCAATTGAGAATTTAGCTTCGGAAATGTAATTGATGTATTAATAGTAATTCCAAGTAGTAGAAAACATAACGAAGGTGGCCAGCACAATACGTGAGGATTGGTGATGAATCAAAGCTTTCAATTTGTAGGTATGCCTATCTATAGTGCGCTAAACTCGCCAGTTTCGAGTTTTTTAAGGTTAAACGGAAACCTCCATTAAACTTGGTTACCATTCAATTATTAAAATATGGCATTCTCTATACGTAACCTGTTCCAGACTATACCTGTATTTTTAGGAGTTAAACATTGATCTGAAGTTGCAATTAATCTAAAAAGTTTAGTATATATGAAATCAATAAAAATGCAATTCTAAATCAACCCGAATTCATATAAGAATGAACACCGTAATTAACATAGGTTTAAGCAAAATTCTAGGACAGAATCACAATATTATTAAGATTTTATTATTTATTAAGAATATTAAGAATTAAGAATAAGAATATTTATTAAGAGGGAAGAGCTAAGGGAGAGAGAGAGAGAGTGTGTCTAGTGTAAAACTTATATTCTGTAGAATCGTTATTTTGAGTATTAAATATTGATTTCAGCAGCCTTATAAAACTTCCTACAGAATTTATGCTTTATCAACTAGCAACCCCCCCGTTTTCACGAAAAATACTCTCGAAGGCGTAAATGTGTAGGTTAGTACACAGTAGAACCATTTAGCCAAATTTGCAAAATTCAAAAACCGACTATTCCCGGGCTAAACTTTTAAATTTTCTTTTCGAAATTCCATAACTGCGATGGAAGCATTTTCGGACTTTTATATTATGTTATCGTAATCGGGGGCTACTTGGACACACCGGGGTAACTTGGTGACCCCACGAAATTACTTTATTTTTGATATTTAGTTTGTTTGTTATTTGTGTAATGGTTATTTGCAGTTTAAGATTCGTTTTAGCGGTGGGGGATTTATAGGGATGCTTACGATGTTGTAGCATCAGGCCCCTGAGCATGGAGCCCAAATGGGCCTCCAAGACCTTACTTTATTTAAGCACTTTCAAATTATTTTATTCTGCTTTTTACCTAATATCTAATTTAATACATTATTTCAGTGCAGCGTTTAGGTATATGCGCGTTAATATGGCCCCAACCCAACTTTGGCCCCAACCAACATAGCTCCTTTTATAAGAATTATGTCCAATAAAAATTTCTTTCTACCGATTTAATTGTTTTAATTACTAACGTTAATCACACGCAAGTTTGTCATTTACTATTAGATGTAAACTAATATGATGCCTAAGCACGTAACTAGATCATTTTTTGGGGGGTCATAGGGAGGGCTCGCTGAAAACTGGGTGGGCCACAAAAATATACTTATGCCAGTAAGATTTTAATATCGTATCGAGTTTAACCTTATTACGTCGTATCTAGGCCGTAGTTGGGGAGGTTTGAACCCTTTTCAGCGATCAAGAGAACGCCATTAATAAACCATTAAAAAATAGTTACTGCTGCTCTACCAATATGCGGGATTAATGTTCGCTGTACTATGAAGCGACACACAGAGATGCTTCAGCCTCCCGCAGATCTTTTGACAATTAGGGATCCATAGAGAGAACCTCAAACTTCTTCATACGTGTCCAAAAGGTACATGCATGTAGAGAGTAGAGACTGCATACTGCGCGAAAAAAAGAATGATGCCTTAGTTTTGTGGCATTTAGAGAGTACACTGAGCTCTGCTTCTCTCACTGTCGTTTCAAAGACCTGACTAAGTACAAGGAGTTGCGACCTTACATCATAATGATAGCGGGGAGTTATCAGGTACTTTTAGTTATCATAAATTTCATCGTAATGAACCAAACTCAAAAATCCTTTTTCTATTTGATAAATCTGAGTCATCGAATATTGTAGTCATTAGGGTTTTGTAGTGGCCAGTCTGGGGCCAGACGGATTTTCAAGGAGGCCAGGTTACCTCAGGGCTCCACCATAGTTATACATCTTTCAAAACCTCATCGACCCTAGATGCGTAGAAAGGGAAGTGAGGAAGCGGTAAAAAGAGACGCCCAATCCGTGTGTTTAGGTTGGTGTGTAATCATGTATGTCTATGTGCCTGTTGATGCCTACTAAGGAAGCGGGGTCCAGGCTAGTCGATAGGATCTCGGGTTAAGAGAGACCCCGTAATTCTCAAAAATATTTTTTGTCTATTATATAAAATTATATACAAATTTAATTTTTAATTTTTCACTATGAATCGTTACTAAAATTCCCGAACTACATTTTAAGCCGTTTGACCTTGAACAATCAAAAATTGTGGTCTGTGGCGCTACCCCCCCCCCCCCCATAATATGTTACTAGGGGCCTCTTAAATATAAATAGCATCAAGCCCCATATAATCTCACCATCCGCCACTGCGTTTTATAATGATTTTTGTTGATTTTATAGAATAAAAGAGATATCTCAAGAAATATTTAATTTGAAAATATAAGAAAACGATGTTAAAAACTTGTGTAAAACTTGTCTTGTGTCTTAGGTCGAGCTTTTTTTTTATTTGTGTTCAAATCCGGGGTAGCATATGTGGTTATAAAACGCGTACTAAAGGCCATTTCGATACACTTTTAATAAGGTGACCAAGTAGCCCCAATTCGGGTAAACTTGGTAACTCAATAAGTTCTTTTTAAACCATTATTTACAATTTTCAGTTTTCTATGTGTTGCGCGTTGCATTTTGGTGATATCGGTATACCCAAATTTTTTGAGACCAAAATATTTATTTTAATTTGGCAGAATTTACTGCAGATTATTACATTTTGGCTGTTTTTTGGAAACAACTTACTGCATAAAATTCTCTAAAATCTTATTATTTGGAGAAAGAAACGCTAACTAACAAATAAAAATTAATCAAAAAAGTTTTAATTTGTATTTAGCGTTCCTAATTTTTAATATGAAGCCCGGACTTATCAATTGCAATAAATTAATCAAAAGTAGATCAAAAATATTTATTTGTAAAATTATTTAAAAATAAGTGGTTAAAAGGTGTCCAAGTAGCGAAGTAGCCCCCGATTACCGAATGTAATATTATAATAGATATTATAGGTATAGTTTGGTCAAAATACTGTCACCCACACTTTTAAACGTTGCCCGATTCTTGACACCCTGTAGCAGAAGTTAACTAATTATGCACGTTAATAAGCATTTTAAACAAAACTAAAAGAACAATTACTTTTCCAAGTACCTATTACAAGTAATTTATTTTATGAAGTACCTATATTGTTTCATTTGTTGTTTGCTTTTATTTTGTAAGCTGTAAAATATGTATACGTCTACAATTACCAGTTAACCATAAAATAATTAAACGCAGTAATCGTCATTTAATTTTATGACTTTAAATAACTTTTCGAATTGTTTCTACCAATTATAACATACCATAATCAAATTAGGCGAAATAATCAAATAATTTTACAATTGTAATCAACGTTCGTAATTAAACATTTATTATTATTTCTCGAGGCGCACATTCTCTTATATGCAGATTGAGCATTAAATATACAATAAAACTGAAAATTTGTCTTCATGAATGTGACTCTTTAATGAGAGATCCTGGCAACTAAGGGATAGTTTAGCGATGAATTTTTAATATAAGTGGTTTTGTTGGAATATATATTATTAGACGAGGATATCCGGTGGAAAATAGGCATAAAAGATTTTTATATTGAATAGGCTATTAATATGTTTATAGTGCCTCGTAACTAGAAAATGGATTTGATGTAATACCTTCCTTCGGCCATTTTACGTTACATTAAATATCCTACAATAAAGTACAAAGTGCTTCGTATATTTTATACGTACCTAATACTAAACTTACATTTTTGTTTCACTATCCCCTTTTCGTATTCATTAATCAAAACAAATAAAATACAAGCGAAAAGTAAGAAATGCAACTAATTTGTGGTGCTCACTCTACTTAAATAAGTCTACTTTTGTGGCTAGTATTGCCACTATCGTGCCATCCTTAATGAATCCCATTAATTTTATAAGACCTACTAAATATTTTATTGGTGCAACTGAACGACCGACATATTGTGGTTCGTTATTAGGGGTTGCTGTACGTCAGTAAAATAGATCACAATGCGTTTTCAACCCCGTAGACTTTTAAGATGGTTTGCAGCTTATATACCTATCGTGCTTTTATAGATTTATGACGTACCTATTAAATATAAAATGACGGTAATATAATAACCTGAAATCTAAACTACTATATTTATAACGCAGGTATATTAAAAGTAAAAAAAAACTTATGCACTTTGTTGAATCGAGTACTAAGCTGGAACCGAATCCAAATAACGCACTCTTGAAAGTTCTTTTATATATTCCCTTCTTCATTCATAAATTTCGTTCTTTGTATTAGCAATTAGTTTGACGGATTTTAATGGTTTATTTATAGGTATATATGTGCGCTTCTTAAAGAAGATCTAAATTTGATTTCAAAATATGTTTAGAAAGTTCGTTACTTTTTGAGTCTTTGAAGTTTATTTATAGATCACACAAACTTAAAATATTTTCACTATGATTAGATTAGAGTAGATATCAATCATCTCTTCACGGTTTCTTCAAACAAAAGGCGTCTACCGCACGCTAGAAAATTTTTAAGACAAACTAAAGCTTTATTTGAGGGCATACAAATTTAAATACAGGGTGGTCAAACACTTATTACACCAGGTTTAAAAGGAAAACTAATACATCAGATAGAAAAAAATTTAATTGTATGTAATAAGTGTTTGATCACCCTGTATAAGTTGTCTATTACAGAGAGAGAGAGAGGCATTATTTTATGAAAATTAAAAAAAAATAGTCAGATATTGTCAATGAGCTATTAATTGTTCTGTGCCTATTGAAAACTCACTGGAACTCACGTCACTGAAAATCATTGTTGGTTGAAACAAATTTTGGTTTTGGGCTCATCTAAGAGATCTGTAAAGCCCTGTCTCCTTTTGAACTATCCTGTATACGCACTTAATAAGTTAATGGTTGATACACTATTACAACAACAAAAATTAAATATGTCTTGTTCTCAATATCAAAATCTATTCTGCGTAGCGAAAAGGTTCGCGCTCGAGCGAAAGATAAAACTAATCCGTAGGTAATACAAATTTACAATTAAAATTCAAAATCAATTAAACTAGAAATTCAGAATTAAAACATCACAAAAGCACAATATACTTCTCATTTTATTAAACACACGGAACACGGCCCTAATTTAATCTAATTTCTGCTGTATATTTCGTCCAATCCCAGCCAATTGGTTCTTCTAGCGAGTCTAGGCCTCTAAAATCGTTTGTTTGCCTTCCCATACTGCAACATTTAATTTCTTTTATCTCTACATCAACAATCTAAATAATAAGTTATAAACAGATTAAAAAGTCAATGCAGTTCGTTACAAGGAGATGATGAGATTACCATCACACATGCACTACACGATCGATACCTGCCTCATCATTCCAATTTGTAAGCCCTTCAATTTAGATTTTGATACATCAAGTTGATAGTTTCAATTTTCGGTCAACGCTTCTACCCATGCGAAATTTTAATTTGGCCATTTGCAATGATGTTATTATGTTTTGTCTAAAAACAAACTCGTCGGTTGGACTAATCAACTTTTCTAATGCCTACACGTTCAATTACAATTCGTGCTCATTTTTATGTTAATGTGGTATTTTTATATGCTCGAGTTTGTTAACCACTTTTGTATCTGTTTTTAAATCAATATTTTGCCAACGGAGATTATTTGATTCTTGGTCATTTATTAGGCAGTTAATTAAATCGTTTACCTCGAAATGATTAAATGTTTTGTTTGGTGAGGAACATGAACTAACTAGGTATATTTATGAACAAAAATTTTAAACATTAATATCGAGATCGAACTCTATATTTGCTTCGAAAAACTTCGATTCTAAAATAACAAGCCACAGTGACTTGAATAATGGTTATTTGAATAAATTTTTGTAGTATACAGGGTGGCAAAAACTCACTAAACGTTATACATTTATAATAATAGAAATTTTATTATTTAAGTGATGGAGAGTGGGTTAAATTAGCAAAGTTGAGTAGAATTACATGAAAATTCAGAATACATTAAAAAAATTGAGCATTGTTGCCAAGTTTCCACTTTATTCGAGAAAACCTGAAAATCTTCAGTATTCAGTTTTTAATAGATAATTTTAAAATAAATTAGATTAGTTTAACGATAGACTAGACTAGGATAAGAAATTTATATGGGTTTTGTGATTGCCGAAATCCAATAGCAAAAAAATGGCAAAACTTACGTAAGAAAGTCGTAAGGCCCTGTTGTATAAACGAACTAATCTGGGAGTCAGAGTTAACTCCGCGATTAACCGCGATTAACAACTAATTCTCAGTTAAATTGAAATATATTTGAAAATTGATGGGTTAACCCTGGACCAAGTGTCTATGAACTAATCTAATCGAATCCACGCTAAGATCTAACCTTATATTCAGACCGTGGAGTTAACTCTGACTCCGAGATTATCTCGTTTATAAAAATGGGCCTTAGAAGATTACCGTAAAACAATACGGACTGATTATTGGATACGTTGCATTGTTCGTGGTATAGGTGAATACATGATGGATGCACAACCTTTATGAATCTCTATAAATTTTGTGGAAATATGTTTAAAAAAAAAGTAAGTCTCCTTTTACCCTTGTATCTCACCTCGACAGTTGAGGTGAGATGAACCATTGCAGATTGCAGACCAAAATGTTTTTATATTTTTAACATAGCCTCACAGTGATCGACATAAATTAATTCTATAGGTACAGCATTCGATACTATTAACCACGAGATCCTATGGTCTATATTCAAATATGTAGGGCTAGAGTCTGTTCATTTGAAGCTGTTTCGAGATTATATCAGCAATTATCTCAAGCGGTTAGGGTTGTTGAGGTCTCTGAGAGTTGTGGCCTGTGTCACGTAGGGCTCTCAGACAGGTTACTGACAATCTTTGCCGTGTTGTTGATGAGTCTTCTAGACATTATTTGGTCATTAACGCAAATAAGATCCAGATGATCCTCTTTGGACCAGAGCGACTCCGGCGGAATGTGCGAGCCAATGTTTCTATAGCGATTAATGGCGAAGCTGTTCGGCCGATGAATTCGATTAAGAACCTTAGCCTCTCAATGGAGACCATGAGCTGTGATTTCCGGAACAAACTTCCAAAGTTGTTAAGATTGTCTACCTAAACCCCCAAAACCTAAGGCTTTTATTTCCGTATAGGCACATGTTATCGTTGAGGCGAAGATTATATTATATCAGACATTGGTTTTGTCACATTTTAACTTTTGTGATGTTGCATATGCCGCGGGACGCCAACTGGTTCAAAACTCATGTCTGCGTTTCATTTACGGTATTTGGAAATACATGAAGATGTAATACAAGTGGAAAGATGCCAGATGGCTGAATATGTGCCACAGACGGTTGCTGCACTCTGCCTCGATGTTCCATAAGATCACATATAGGTCGGATGTCCACAATGGTGAATGTACGTTCTAGTAGCCTATTGACAACTCTAAGGTATTTCACGGAGAAATTCAAATCTTCTTTTACTTATCAAATAAGTAGTATTTACAATAGGATCCCCGAGCGCTACAGGCGGTTTTGTGCAGACGCCTTTACATCGAAGTATAAAATTTATTTGTTCTCGGCTCAATAATATTCTTTCCCTCAATGTAAAACGTCTTTGCTCTCTCCTCGATATAATACGCCCTTCTTCTCTTCTCAATAATGCCTTTCGTCATCATTCTCTTATTAATAATACTTCTCTCCTCTATAATATGCCTTTCATGGATTTTTTTCATTAATCTTTAAATAGTCAATTTATAACATTCATATGCTCTGGGTAATCCAAAATTTTAGATCTTAATCAAATGTAACATGGTAATATGGGTTTTATTAAAGTAAAGATAAGTGGAAGTGGAAGAGCAGCATTGTGCTGAACTTCGCCTTTTTTCCCTGAACACATTACATTCAAACTGTGCATATTGCATTTCACAATTTATTATCGTAAGTCGGGATGTTTCTATTTTTTGTTTTGCTTAAAAATCATCTAAAAAGTAAGATTAAATTTTGTAAAATGTGGTCCAACTCTCCTCGACTTGCCCTAAAAACATTAAAAAACCTTTTTTAGATTTTTTTGTATTTTTAGTGACTAACGAGACAGCGTTGATTAAACATTTTGACGATTACCAGGTTTTCTCGACTAAGTTGGAAACTTTGAACAATTCTGAATCAATCAACTCTGTATCTCTTATAATAACGTTACCCGTATAACGTAGTGAGATTTTTGTCACGCAGTAGATAGCATAGGTACTGCTTACCATTGTTTACTGATGATGAGTTTTCCCGGCTTAAGGAATTTTCTCTATGAAGCGCGGGGTAAAATAACGATAAAAAATTCGGTCTAATATACAACTATTTCAAAATTAGGAGAACGAAGTTTTTCATGAAGAAGCGGTCTGTTATGTTGTCTCTCATTGATGGAGCGTAACTTGTATTGATATTCAGTCGACCGAAACAAATATTTCATCAAACTAACGTTTTTTATTTCTTCATACGTAACATAATGCATTCATCTAAAGTTATTTTTATACTGGGCCGTAATTTAGTGTACTACAGTTACTTTGTAGCTCGAAGAGCATCCAGGTGATATCAGCAGTAACAGTTCCTTTCATCGGTTAGATTTATATTTGCTCGCATCGCGTATCAAAACAATACAAGCTAGGTACCTCTACCTAGTTAATTACATTTTAAATAACTCATACTCATTTGTTACGTACAGTTTAGAACAAAAATAAATATTTCTTACCGAGAACGGAGAGAACAGCTGATACTATCTACCACTACTTTCCACTCTTAGTTTTACCTATACATTACTTTAATTTTGGGGTTAGTCTACTACACCATCAAATGTACCACAAGTTACATCCCTAATTTCGTGTAACCCTCACCCTTGACGCACGTGCCTTTTTGTATAAATATCCCCTAAATATATCAATGCGTATTTCAATTAATTTATTGACTTATTCCAGAAGTAATTGTGAGTTTATCTAATAAGTTTGAATTTTCTGCTATCATTAGTAGTTCGTTTAAAGTGCTTTAATTGAACTCAATGTGCAGATGCAGCGAAAATGCGATCTCGAGAGGGTGTAGAACCTGAGAGATCGTTTCATTTTACGACAGCTATAAAAGTGCATAGGAAATAATTCGGTGGTTGGATTCAACCTAAACGTTTGCTTCATACCGAGTTTTGGACAATGGTCACATATCACATGAATAATATTGAATATGCCCTGTCGAAGATTATAACCTCCTGCTGCGAAATACTATCGACGTGTGATATGTAATATGTAACCTATGGAGTAATAGAAAATACACGAACGTAGTGAAATTGAAACCCTAAATAATTTTCCAAATCGCCCCTACTGACTGACTGCATCGGAAACTTCGACGCCGACTCCAAAAGTTTTGTGGTCGCATCGAAAATAGTTTACGTGTATTATTTTTTCTTATCGTGTTAATCTCGAATAGAACATATTAAATTTTTTAGTACGACGCCACTGTTTGTTAGTAGGGCTGTAAGATTTATGCAGTAGGCAATAAATGCTGGTATTAGCAATCAAATTCTGGCGACCATCGTAAACCGGAGGGTTCGCGCTCGTAAACATGTGTCCTCTTCCTATATTGACAAATTTCAAATTTCATATATGAGATCGCGACTTACATAATCAGAGACGAACTTTTCTTATATCCAGTTAGTCTCGAGCACGATTGTGGTTGAATTATATAAGAAAAAAAATCAAAAAATGATACAGATTAGAATAAATTTATTTCAATCCTAATTTTATTCTCGAGATTACGTATTAGATAAATAAAAATCCTTGAAAATAGACATTGCTTATATAAAAGCCAATTCTGCAGCGTCTATAAAAATATGCAAAAATTTTTGAATGTTGTCGAATATCAAAACGTATTTGCATTCATGGCATTCTTGGGTCATAATAAAATATTCAAAATTGTGTGTTGTTAAGACAATAGTTTGCATTATGTCAGTTGTTGACCTTATTCTCCCATCCCTGCACCGCAATATTAAATAAAAATAAATAAATGCGGGGTCACCCTATACACATTAGGTATTATATTTCATCCCTTAGGATTACATCAAAGTCTAATTAAAACTGTGTACTCGTGTTTATAATTTAATCTTTTAATAAAATTCATATAGCGAAAATCTGCATAAATGTCTAGAATTACACTGTTTTTTAAGTATTTTGTTGTTTTTCGTATAAAAAAATAACAAACAGGGTATGTTATACATGGAAAATGATGATACTTTTTTAATCTTTCATGTATATTAGTAGAGGTGATTTAAACTTTTAAATTTAGATACCTCAACTCATTAATTAAAAATTGCTATTCCAGTTCCAGTTTTAATTATAAAAGTTTCATGATGAAGTAGCAGTTGCCACAATTTTAAATTTTATAGTAAAAAGTAAAAACTTAAAGCTCAATAATATAGTTGTAAACTTTTAATAAGTTTGGTTTGGTTTTAATAATTATTGTACTCGCCCTGGTTTCGTTGTTTATTCATGAGGGCTTCTTCGACTCTTAGCAATTCGTTTCCAGTCATTCACCATCGCGTACTAAGTCGTTTGAATCTTGGATCAACGTTAGCTGAAGCACAAACACCCTTTATATAAATGGCCGCTTTTCATTTGGCTCAAACTTGATGAATTGTCATAAATTTGAAATTTGAAAAACGCGATTAACAGAACTTATAAGTAATAGTACAGGAATTTTAGCCAGAATCCGGTACAAACCAGAAAAAAATTAAATAGTGACTTCTAAAGGTTGATTTCGATTCATCTGATCATGCTCTACAACATATCCAAAGTCCCCAAAAATTTCTGCATTGGAATTTTTTTATAGTGCTGTCGAAGTTTTGGGAAATTTTCAGAAAAAATAGAAAAGTTGAACTTTTTTATTTTTGTGTCTGCCTCTTCCAGACCAAGTTTAGTTGGTAATTTACGTTTGCTTAAGTTCAATAATGCTTGAGGAACACAAAATATACACCTGTCAGATAAATTTCTAACATAAAAGCACGTAATTTACAAAAAATCGTTATATTTCACGTAGTTTGCATCTTGAGGGGGCTTTGCTCGGCCTAAGTTTTGCACGTTCTTCGCCGCTATGGTTCATCTGCAACTGTGGTATTCGATGGGTACGAGATGAGTCACTTGTCAACCAAATCCCAGGAGCAGCTTCGCAGGAACGCAGGGAAGACATCGCCAACCATTCAACCGCTGCGGCCTGACATGATGAACTCTGCGGCGCAAGTAAATTTTATGGGCAATGCCAAAAACAAGACGAACTTCATCGAAATGCTGACACCAGAGTTGGAAAATGCAGGAATCAAAGTGTTTCAAGATCCCGGGGATGCGGACCCGCTCACTGTGGAGAAAGCGCTGCAGCTCGCGCAACACCCTGGACACGTCGTGGTATCTGCAACAGATAGTACAGATATCCTCGCGATGCTGATTCAACGGTGCACCCCTGCAATGAAGGTTTCGCTCTTTTCCCCTGGAACTAGTGGCAGGACACGCAAAGTCCACAGCATCAGGACAGTCCAGGAAAGTCTCGGTCCTGTGAAGGACGCCATACTGTTTGCGCATGCCATGTCAGGATCAGACACGACATCGGCCATTTATGGCAAAGGAAAAGTGTCCATCCTGAAGATCCTTCAGGCGAACAAGGAAATATTGGACTTAGTGAAGGTATTCAATTCCCCTGATGCCAACGTGGAGATGCTCGTGTCTGCGGGGGAGAAGGTGCCGATGACGCTGTACAATGGGAGTCAATGTAAGACGTTGGATGAATACGTGGGTATTAATAACAAGAAGTCCTCTCGGGTGCGCTAGAAGCAGCAGACGGCCGGAGCGAGAACGCAGACTATCATGGTCTCCCCTCCTCTCTTTCTCTCTCTCTCTCTCTCTCTCTCTCTCTCCCTCTCTCCCTCTCTCCCTCTCTCTGACCCACACACACACACCCTCAGAAACCCTCTCACACCTACATAAACTCACATATCTTCCACGAGTGAAACAAACATTTCCACAGCTTTTTCAGCAAATTACATGGTTTTATGTCGGAAATTCATCTGACAGGTGTATATTTTGTGTTCCTCAAGCATTATTGAACTTAAGCAAACGTAAATTACCAACTAAACTTGGTCTGGAAGGGGCAGACACAAAAATGAAAAAGTTCAACTTTTCTATTTTTTATGAAAATTTCCCAAAACTTTGACAGCATTATAAAAAAATTCCAATGCAGGAATTTTTGGGGACTTTGAATATGTTGTAGAGCATGATCAGATAAATCGAAATCAACCTTCAGATGTCACTATTTAATTTTTTCAACCCCTATCCCCAACTTTCCTGTACTATAAGTCGGACCTTAATAATTAGCGGAAAAATGCACTATTGACTAGAATGACCATTAAATTTTGGTGAAGAAATGATACAAACACTGAAAATTAATGGAAACTCACTAAAAATGTAAAAAGATCAAAGAATTTTGATTTTAATTAAAGACGGATAAAAACTTGTAAGTACTTCAATGTTGCTTGCGACCTCTACAATCTTCAATCCTACGGGGAATACTTGTTCAAATTTTTAACTTGTTCTTGCGGTAAGTTTGCCCATTCTTCTAGGGCGGCTGGAGCTGTTCCATACTTCCTGAATTATCCCTTCGACTTCTAATCCTACTTTTAATAAAGTCCCACATACCATATTACGCTCTATGGGATTCAAATCAGCGAGCAGGCAAACCATCTCAGAACAGTCACAGCTTCAGCTCTCAGAAAATTTTTACCAGTTCTGCTATTATGTAGAGAGAAGCATTATCATGCATGAAAATGAAAAAATTATATCCCATTTGGGCTCTTCACAGGTTGTAGTAGGTACTGAATCGACATACTATTATACCTGCGGCATATTACATTTTGCCTTATGGGAACCAAACTGGGTTTCTCTCCCATCATGATAACTTTCCAGAACATTACAGTTTCACTTTTACATCTTGAGGCATATCTTGCAGTTTCCAGCCTTGCTTGCCTATACCTCTGTCTCATAAAACGCGAGTTCAATTTGTCCAGTTCTGGATGTTCAAACACCAATGTCACCAATTAGCCGGTCAATTTTGTTCTGCCTGGATAACTCAAAAACCCTTTATTACCTCCTGTTAAATAAATTTCGAGCTCGAAGTTTCTTGTTGTTGTTTCAACTGAAACGCTAACACCAGTAGTCTGCAAAAGTTGCCTTTGGAGCTCCTGATGAGAAGAGCTTGGATTTCTTCTTGCTATTTGAGTTAAAACATGGTCGATCAGTAGTTACTCTTCGACTTGTCTAGGCCCGTTCCCTAGTGTTTCCAACTCCCTTGTCCTTGACCTAACCTAACCTCTTCTGCCTCTGGATAGCTGACAAATCGGATCAATGAGAATTTTCTACATTCTACTACGTGAATTTGAAACAAACTTTTTATGACCTCGATGCATCGATGAAACATCTGTAGGATAATGAAACAGATAGCGTGGTTACTTTAGGGTCTCTACATAATATTCACATGCAAATCGTACAACTTGGCTTGAACAGACTAGATTGACAGATTTGCTTGTGTGTGTGTGTGTGTAGCGAAAGTTGAAGCTTGAGTTGGGTTGAAGGCTAGGCTTGTTAGAAATCGGATAAAACCTATTACGTGCAGTTTTATTCTTGATGCCAAGTCGAGTCTAGAAACTTCATAAACAATAAATTAAAAAACTTTGTAAAATTGAACGGACTGTGATCGAAAAAAGTGTTGCCAAAAATTAATTCACTTAAAATACGTTTTCTGACGGCAATAAGTATATTATCAGACGATATTGCTGTACAATGCTGTGTGGAGACGCTGCCAAACAACATACTTTGTTTTGCCCAGCTTTGCTTGACAAGCCAAGTTGTACGATTTGCGTGTGTGTATACTTTACGCTCGATGCTTAAATCAAGAAGTGAGAACAAAATTTGCAATACGCAACTGAAACCGTATACGGAAAAATAGGTTCGTATACCTTCAGAAAAACCGAATTTGTCTAACACGTCTAAAGTAGTTTTATTTAAAATCTTAGTAGCCGTAGTAAAGTCCTCCTGCCGCAATGTTATAGTGCTATAAAATCGTGTTTTATTCATTGAAGAAGTTAACATCAAAATTGATTAGAAAGTTGTTAAATTCACTGCTATTAACCCTAATGCATCGAACGGATTACATTTTACATTTTATGATTGTGCAACAACACCCAAAATTTGAACCTCAACCAAAGTTTATTACATGTCGTAAATTCTACAACAAAATTTTATTTTGAGCCTCGATAAAATGCCCAACTAATACCAATAAATCTCAAAAAATTTAAAAAGTCGTTCGAGATGTCGGAAAAATTCTGAAGTGTTAATGAGGAACTTAAAAATTAACAACCACATAATTATGTTACATGTCTAATTTTTAGGGTAAATATTGAACATTTTTATTTAAATTGTGGGATGCAATTTTAAATGTAAACCTTGAGATCGTTCATTAACTCACGAGAATCTTTTGTTTTTGTTAATGATATTCTTATTTATATTTTCATAGAGCAGAGCATAACCTTTCTTGCTACGGTCGATTAATTTTACTACGGATATATTAATAGCATTAATTGTTCTTTACTAGGCGGCCAAACTCAAATTTCTTATACTTTTTTGATCTCTTAATTTCGTACACATAAATCTTCTATAAAATAATAAAATTCTAGAGTGTTTTCTTCTCGACTCGCGATAAGACCCACTGGACATTTCAAGAATGTTAATTGGAACTGGGCTTCTGTATGTGCGACAGATATTGGTTTAGTTTATGGAGGTATCGGCATCTTTGATATATCTTTCACTTCTACAACTAGAAGGTGAAATGGTGTAATAAATTAAGCCATCATGTTTTATCTTTGCGATCGCTGTTGGTATTTTATTATATTAAACAATAGAATTAACAATTTTAATAGTCGTCCCAATTCGATTCTTACTTGTTTATTGTCTTACTATGCGCTATTATCGCTTTTCACATTTGAAAAATGTTTGGTGTTGTTGAATTCGTTTAGCCGATTAGTCGTATATACGGATTGTTAGGACAGTCCACGACGGACTGCGAATGAAATTACGCTCGAGATTTGGCGAGAAATGTCAAACATACTGCCAGATATCAGATAGAAACTTAGCTAAATGTAAAACTTGACTATAAGTGCGAGAAAAGTCTAATAGGAAGTCTTGCAGAAGTAGCTTCCAATGCACATGGCTAATGAAATGGCGTTGGTGACTTTACTACCAGTAGAGAGTTACAATAATAAATAATCTCTTTCTATTCTATTCTTCCATTAATTCTATCGAACCCCTTTGAGAGTAGCATAAGTCACCGATGCCGTTTCAAAACGAAACTCATGGTTTTTCAATAGGGCCGATATGATTTAAAATGTTATGTTAACCATAATATTTAACAAAGTAAAAATGTCAATGCTTGTCATTTGTTTTTAGTATACTCAATGTTAGGTAATTGTCTCCAAATATTTTGCGTGCACTTCGTGAAAATGATGGTTCACATAATCGACCTAACTGTGCTTTTGATTGGTCGGATCGTTACTAAATTCGACAAGGGTTGTACTCTTCGCGGTACTAACGCAAATCTTATTATACTCAATGATAATACTAAATCAGAAATAACCAATAAAACACCCAAATGGAAGAAGTGAAGTGAAACGAGGTGGTGCTATACGTGCTACCGAAGATCCAAATTTCTCGATTTCTTGTCGTTAGGTCTTTCAACAACGACCAATTGGCGTACTTTGGTTTACACCCTTATAAGAGTGTATTAGATCTTATAACTGAAGCAACTAGGCAACTAGATCATCGTAGTTATCGCGAGTTTGTCAATTCGGCTCTAAAGCAACTCAAAATTGATCCTAGTTTTGATAAAACTAGTTTTTGGTATGAAAATAATCCACAGAAGATCCACAGACGCTATGGATGGCTAAAAATTGAATTGAATATCGGTTGTAAACGAACCTGATGGGCTGGCTATTTACAAGATGTCTAATGCAGACAATAAAGTAATCGAAAAGACTTGATTTAACGACTTTAAAGACTTGGATTAAAGACTTGGATTGTGTCGACCCCAGAAGTGGACATGGTAGCCAGCATGAGTTTGCTGATTTGGTTCTAGAGCAACTCAAAACTGATCCTAATTTCGGAGTTTTGGTTAAATGGCTTAGTCAATAAGCAAAATTGTAGTTTTTGATGTAGGTATCCACAAGAGATTCAACAAACGCGAGACGCCATTAAGGTGGCGATTTCGCCCATGTAAGAAATGTTAATTAGCATAATGAACCTGAACGAACCGCTCCAGTAAAACGCTTATGAATTTTTTTATTTCTATTATAAGGACAGGGGCCTTCAGAAATTGGGAATAAATTCGCTTAACTATTATTATGTCAATTTTAATGTAGCTGTTTGATAAAAGTCGTCGTTGTTCTTAAAGTTGCTTACTTTTAAAAATGAGCGAGGGACTCTCACTCTCGAACCCTGTACCCCTGTACTCATGAAATTAGGCCTGATTAATTGAAAAAAGTCTTCTAAAATTGAGTTCATCAAATTCACTCTTGTAAACGAACCCAGAGATGGACATTTACAGGATTCAAATTAATAACAAAATTTTCGATGTAATATTTTTAACTGATTTTGTTTTATTTCACCTCAAAATCATATCATTCTTATTGAAAAACTCTGTCCAGCAGCTTTCCGATACATCGCTTTATATAGGTATTCTTATCCATTCTGGAAGGCGAGCAGATTTTTTTGATCTATCACTCAAATGTATTATTCTTCCACTTCCGTTTAGTCCCTTAATTCGCTCTGTTCATTAAAATTAGTTGTATAGATATTGGAAGCACGAAATAATTTATATCTGCAGCGACAGTTAACATAATCAGAAACTGCAAATGTAGGGCTTCTCGTTATGCACATTCCCATTAACAGGTTTTATATTATTGCAATAAAAATTTTGAAAAGGTATTAAAACATTCAAACATCATCAGCATCATAAAGTTTGCTGCTCTGGAATAAGTAGTTAATGTGTACAGTAATTTCGGCAATTTTATCTAATTGGGATATACGAATGAAGGATTCCTCTAAAATACAACTACAAAAATTTAATTTTGGATAATTACGAATTTCTAACAAAATTTATATGAAATGAAAAACGAATACTTTGCGTAACTGCGCATAAAGAGCTGTACATACTTAGCAACAGGGCCTTCCCATTTATTACACCTGAATTCTGAATTTTTTATTATAATTTATTTTTAATAACTTAATTAACCTTATATGTACCAGTGAGATCATATCAATCAAAATAGTTGTAAACATCGTGAATTAATTTATAGCTTAAAATATTAACATATAATTACCTACGAGCTTAAGTAATGGACAACGTCGATAAGAGAAAATATAATTAAGAATTTCTGTTGAATCCAGCGGACTAAATACGCTGCCTGATGAAATAATTATATGTTTCTATTTTATAGTGCAAAGGTCACGGCAGTACATGGAGTTTCAAAAAATATTATAGTGTAGGTTTTATACAATCACCATTATTATTTAGTACTATTATAATGTACAAGTAGATACATTACATTGCAAATAAGGTTTATGTCATGATATTTAAAAATTAACAAAAGTCGATCTGTTCTACAAACTCACGTTTACTTTCCGATAAAATCTATCGGAACTAATCAAGTAAAGATATATCAGACAATATGCAGTATTGACGTAACAATGGCATCTTGGAGGGCTCGCCCGCTCGCCAAGATTTAAAAAAGTTCAAAATTACGAATTATCTACGGTTTCGTAACTTCGTTTGAATATATGGAGTATTTTTAAACTCGACGCAGACGTTATGTAGTGGCAATGTTTCAGCAGAAACGAGCGCTGTGAACTGCGAAGGAAACACAGGAACGATGGGCTTGACCATACAGGGTGAATTTTTCATTTTCTCTACGAGGATCTCGTTCATTCTAAGAGTCAGAAAAATGGTTAAATGGGGTAATTTTGCAAGAGTAATTCATTGATGCTTTAAAATTTTTGGTGCGATGTTCAGTTGTTTAAATATGGGGGAAAAACTACCTACTATAATAACTATTTATCTATCAAACTGTCGCATTTTAAATGGCACCGTATTGAAATTTTTACACCAATGAATTATTATAGGGAGCGGATTTTTTACTATTGGGCTTGCAAACCGTCAACCCCATAACAATTAAAAAACAAAAATATGTAGGTACTACTTATTAGAAACATTTCATTTTGTGTTAATTGAAAGAAATATTTTATTAGCAATTTATGAATTGAACGTCAAGATTGCAGCTGCCTTAAGATCTTGGAAGTGTAAACTACTGTAATTACATCATAAAAATTTTCAATAGGTAGGTAGGTACATTTAAACATAATTTTGTACATCAAATTTTATTACGAATGATTGTATCTTTAATAAGTTTATTCGTTCGTTATAAAACAATTTTTAAATTTATTCCTAAAGCCGAAATAAAATAAATCTTTCGAATAAAAGGAAGAACAAAATCGACAAGATATTTCAATGCGTATTAACGTATTAAGATACTTTTGACAAAGAAGACAAAGGTTTAACTTTTGATCATAAACGGCAGAATGAAGGTAGTGCTTATTTTAGTCAATGGTCATTGATGAATTTGAATGCGTTCATTTCTTTAATCATTACTTTCTATTATATCATTTACCGATTTAACTATATAACCTCAGGATACTTCCCCAAAAATTAAATTCGTTTTTTTGTTCTTAATTTTTCAAAAATTGCCACCCCTCTATGAAAAGTTTGGTTTGCCTTAATAGAAATGAGATTAGCCTTCAGATATTTGGTGGGTTAACAATTATGGAAATGGTTTTTCCGTTAACCCTGTGTAGCTAAAAATAAGAATAACTTTAGGTTAGGTATTTCAAAAAATTTAAATATTTTTCGATTTTTAAGACACTGATTTTATTTATAAAAAGCCAATAAGAGTTTCGCCATGTGAATAGTAAATACAAAATTATAGGGTTGGACTGATTTTTATTGAATCATACTTATTGATCCGATAATAATAATTATGTGTAGCAGATAAAATTGTCCAAATGTTCACTCTAGCATTAGCAGTACACATCAATCCGTTTAGGACGGCTTTCTGGCATAATTTCTTGTTTCTTCTCTATCGTATTTCACCAATATGCCTTATTATCTCGTCCTTGGGCTCTTGAATTGTTGCTGGCTTATTGGCATAGACCTTCCTTGTGAGATAACAGATAATTTCAAAAGAAAAGTTCAAGAGTGCCAAATCGCACGACTTCGGTGGCCAATTTATTGATATCCCAATGATGTCAAAGTCAAGAAATATCAATCCATTTCATCACAGTTAAGTTTAATTTAATTTAATTCAACCATTGTGCCGTCCAAATCTCATCAATTTTAACCCTCGAACGGGCGCACGCGGACTGTCAGTGTCAGTCCGCACACACATACTTTTGTTTATATTTTTGCCAAATTTTAATTTAGCGACTTGTGACTTATTCTAGCTTACTAAATATGCATACCCTACATTATAATTAACGTTCAGCAAAAAAATCGCAGCACGGGTTGTTTTTACGGCGTTGTGGAGCCACAATTCGCACGCGCCCATCGCGCTTCGTGTGTTGAAGGTGTCGAATTTTCTGATAACTGGCAAGTTCATAATGAAATTTGGATTAGTAATAAACATCCTAAGAACAAAATAGTAATTTTCCATAGAATATAATAAATAAAAATAAGGTAAAAAATGTCAGCTTCTAATAGCCGAATTTTCACCATTGTAGTTGCACACTGGAAGATGGATCTCATGAGGATCCAAAACATTTCGTGACATAAGATCTAAAATAAAATATACGAGGAATTACTGTACATAATTTATTTAAAGAATTATTGATATCCGTTTCACGAGATAATACGTCCCGGGAACTTCTCGTGCAATAAAGTCAGTGCAATGAAGTTGCGTTGGTAATGTAACATATTGGAACCGTCTTGTTGAAACCACTGATCATCCAATTCGGGTAATAAAAAGTCAGCTGTCATGGTACGATAGCGTTCACCATTCACAGTGACGGCATATCCGGCACCATTTACGAAAAAAGCGGTCTAATAGTTCCTCCAGTCTAAAAACCACACCAAACAGTGACTCTTTGAGAATGCATCAGTATCTCGACGATCTTTGGGTTTCATCGTCCCAAATGCGAACTGAAAATGATCCTCGTCATTGAAGATGATTTTTATCATTATAAAATTGAGAGTACCCTGGTGTACTCCGCCGCGCACTCTTACTGAGTAACACCCCTTTCCGTTACTGATGATTCACTTTTAGATGCCTTCAACCTCAAACTAGCTTATAACGATTCCACGTTATTTCCACTTATTTTATAGTTCCATGTCTTTATGTCCGCAATGTACAGTGCTCGTATTGGTGTGAATTAAAAGAGTAATAACCAAATCAGCTCACGAAACGTTTCTAGAGAAGGCAGGAACAGGCTAAAATGCCTCTTTCTAGTAGCGAATCAACTATCTTCTGCGTCTTTTTTACTTTTTTGTTTGAAATTATCAGTACTGTTCCCTTAACAGAATTTGTTGGGGGGGATGAAGATACTATTGTGGCCACCCAATCGAATCATTATTGATATTGTTAAAACACCCCCCTTAAAAGACAATTTAACAATCGGAAATTGAGTAAGTGATTATCTTGCCCGTGAAGGAATTTTTGGACGCCCACTCAGAATATACGTTCCCTGCCCTAGGTCAAATTTGTCAAACTTCGTCCTGGTGCTATCGAAGTATTTTGGGGTAAAACGATCACTGATTCCATCTATGAAGTGCTATACGATCCTAGTCTATCTGAAGAAAAACAGCAGCATAACGTAAACCTTGTATTAATTGAACGTCTCACGCTTAATCTCATCTGAATTAAGTATTTTATAACGATTTTCATCGCTAAATAAAACTTTTCCTTATTCGTGAACTGTCCATTTCAAATATTCCCGTAAATTCAAAACCGGGTGAGCGCGTTTTTCTCTCGAAACTATAGTGTATTTTTGCAAAGCGTCTGCTAAACAGTTTTGCTTCAAATTTCACTATAAGCCCACCAAATTTTTCTTTGACAAACTGCTATTTCTGGTATTTCTGCAATAATCCTAGAGGCAGATTTCCAAAGATCGTTTTGAGAAATTCTTTTGATGCGTCTACCCATCCAAATTATGTTTTTTTCTGGCTTACCTGATTTCGGCATGTTATTCAAGTGCCCCCTTTCATTATAAGATGAAATTATTCTTGAAACTGTGTTTGGGCAAAATAAACTGTCGTGAAATATCAGCTTGCTTTCTAATTTCAAAAAAAGCGTTTATCAACAATCTAAACAACATTTGTTTAAAATTGATTGTCAAAACTTGAGAAATAAACTTGACTTTTGTCGCGTTGTTTTAGGTTTGTTTATTTGTCTGCTCGGAGTAAATCGAACAAATGCTGTCCTGTGCTCTTTTGCACTAATTTTCTCTATTTATCCTGCTTTTTCGGCTCTAATGACGTTACACTTACCATAATCGGAGCAGACAAATAAACAACACCATTATAGTGTCTTTGAAAAGTTGCAGAGTTGCAATCATTTCAATTGTTTTGTTTGCTGATGGTTATTAATTAATTGTTGTTGATGAGAGCAGCCTACTATGGGATTTTCAAATAAAGTATAGTGAATTGGAATATTAAAATTAATATTGGAGTTCGATATATTGTAGTTATTACTTTTTCAAATATGTTGCTCTATTTTTGTGCGATAGTGTGTATCTACCTGCTCTGATAGTGTATATCTAAAAACTCCATTTATCCCCCCGAAGAACTTTTCAAGTGTTAAAATGTGTCAACTTGTTGCCTATAAATTTATTGCAAATTTTAAATTATTAATTATTACGTAATTAGTCCGGTCAATTTAGACATTCGAAGGTGCATAAAGTCCCAACAAGCTGAAAATCAGTAAAATTGTTCAAAACATAATTATAAATAAAATTTAAAAGTTTCTCATCATTCCCGGGTATGGAAAAGATTTTATTCGAGGTCAACGATCAAAATAATGAGTTTTTCGCGATTTTCAGCAAAGAGGTAAGTTTTATTATAAAAGTACCTCAGACAAAAATTGTAGATGATCAAATTATCTATAAAAAATCTATCAATACTTTTTTTCCTACGAGCCACCGTTTCTGAGATATAACGATTCAAAAAGTTGTTATCGTCTTAATATGCACACGTTTCCACGCCATCTATGAGGTAGTGGACGATAACCTTTTACAACTTCTTGAATCGTTATCTCAGAAACGGTGGCTCGTAGAAAAAAGAGTATTGATACATTTTTTATAGATAGTTTTATGATCTACAATTTTTGTCTAGGGTACTTTTATGATAAAACTTACCGTTTTGCTGAAAATCGCAAAAAACTCATTTTTTTGACCTTTGACACCGAATAAAATTTTTTCAATACACGGGATGATGGGGAACTTTTAAATTTTATTTATAATTATGTTTTGAACAATTTTACTGATTTTCAGCTTGTTGGGAGTTTATGCACCTTCACTCTCATTTTTTGGTCTAGATTGACCGGACTAAATTATAACGTTTTTCGGTTTATCAATAATAAAAT
Organism: Malthinus flaveolus; assembly: GCA_950108345.1. NCBI lineage: Eukaryota > Metazoa > Arthropoda > Insecta > Coleoptera > Cantharidae > Malthinus > Malthinus flaveolus. The sequence continues at coordinate 73,354,814 of OX467285.1, forward strand.
TAGTGTTCTTATATTGTATGTATGATATTGCAAATTGAATGTAGCTCTATTATGTATTTCAGTTCTCTCCTTCTCTTACCGCTCTCTCTTAGTTAAATCATTAAATCTATAATAAGCTCCAATTTTTACTAAAATACATCAAAGTAATTAATAAAAATCGTAATCAATACAGGTTAATGCATTTTTTCTAAAAACTTTTTCCGAATATTATAACATTTAACATTATACAGTGAGGGAAAACTTATTGCTACAAAGTATTAAATAAATAATTTATGTTGTAATAAAAATCATGAGTTTTTACATAAGTGATTAATTAAAGTTCAAATAAAAATAATTATACTTATAAGAAATGGGAGGAATAAAACGCCTCCTTATATGCTCGTAGATAAATTTTCCGAATATAAATAGATAAAAAATAATTACAGGATAATTTCGAATTAGTAGTTACAATTTTTAATAACAAATTACTACTAGGTAATTGAATTTAAATTGCCATCGAACACCTATTCTAAATCATTTTGTTAGGTTTTAAAAAATACAAACTAGACGCTATGACCTGTATCTACTTTTAAGTTTATAGGCAGGTAAGAGGGTATCAAACTCATCTAAGAAGAGATTAACAGCCGTGGACAGGGTATTGTTAACACCTTGTGACGAATTGCTACAACAGGGTCTTGGAATGCCGATATTTATACCGACGTTGGTGCCAGAGTTTGTCTAAACACGCGGGGATGTTAATATTTAATTTCTTAAGTGTAGGTTTCTCCTCACAAACTATAAAATGAAATCGCTTTTATTCTAATTGAGTTTCTCAAAGCGTATAGATATATATAAAAACAGGTAAAACGATGCACTTTAAAGAAGTGGAAAACTGCAATATCAACAGCAATTCGTTTTTACTGGCTATCAACTCGCAAGAGTTGGATAATGGCAAACGAGATGCATCGCAGGGAAGGTTTGGTTAAATTTATTTAAAGGAGTATTTTCGTAAAGTTTAAAACGGGCGGCTATTTTTAATTTGGGTTTTATTATTAGCGACTGTGTGTCGTGATAACGAGCAGACAATGAAGAATCCGAGGAGGTGTGTACCCCTGAGGTTAATGAGATATTGGTAGACTGCGGTCGGCTACGAACAGTTAATTATGTGAAGAGGGTAGTTGCCCTAGGGTTCGAAACTCGTGATATTACTAAAAAGGTAGTCTTAGTACAAAACTTGACTCTTAATTAAGGGAGCATTTTTTGCCGTCTTTGGGAAAAATATAAAATGTAACATAGAAAATTCAATATACACTTAATTCGAAAACAGGTAACTTCCCGTGTAATTAATTAAACTTCGTAAAGTTCCGAAACCACCTTTAAAGTTTATACTGTTTACTGCTCCGATTATTATTATTACGGTGTACATTATTAATCCTCATGACTCACTGTGGAAATACAGGTGATGCCGCTATAATATCACAAAATTAAGGACTTTCATGGGCGTAAAAATTCCCCGAGAGCGTTAAATCGTAAAATCGTGACTATTGGACATTTTCTCCGGCTAAAATCTCACCCTCAGACGGCTGCCCTTTGTTGACCAAACCGTTTTCCGATTTTCTTTCATGTTTATGTCTTTTATTTAGAGGTCGTTCACGACAACTACATTATGTTTATTTTCGATATATGATTTTTAGGCACGCAAACTTCATTACGATTATGTGTTAATGATATACTTCTGAAAATTACCTCGTGATATATAAGCAAACCCTATCATGGTAAATTAACATCAACGAGAGAGGTTAACTTTTTTCGTAACTAATAGACGCGAAACATTGTGAAAGTGGATTAAGTATTAATGAAATTTTGTCTGCTTGAAAAAAAAAGTTTTTTTAGTACTACTACTACGTATCTCCGGGGTAAAGGGTAATTATAAAAAACACCCTTATTTTGTCCTTTTGGCTTAATTATTTGGGCATTATTATTTGACAAGTACCTCTAGTGTGTATTGCGTATAAAACAAAAATGCTTACACATGCATCGAGTACGAGCTTGCAACACTTGAAAGCTTAGTGCTCTCAAAACTTTTCTAATTACCATTACAAAATATTAAAACGCAGAGATTTTCCTTATTACTGCGGAGAAGCTTTTAATTGGAATAAATTGAAATGTAATAAACAGTGCCGTAAATTGTGGTTATTTATAAACGAATTAATAATATTATTGTTGCAAAGTAAACGAATAGAAATGGCCGTAACATTTATCTTAATATAAAATATTAGCCATACCTGTTAGTACAAGCAAGAAAGCATTGTTGTTTGCAAGGTTAACCGCTTAACTCTCCTTTGGAAGTTTAAAAATTAATTTTAGTTGTAACTTGTAGATACTTGCACAATTAACTTTAATTTCAATGTTTGACACACTACAAAGTAGGTACAAAGCTCCTACTCGTCGAGAGATGTATATGGCTCCCGTTAAAATCGAGATCACCTTTCAGAAGTAGATTTGTCACCAGTTGTTGTAGTGTTGTTGTTCTTCAAAACAGTTAGGTATCTATCCTTCCAATATTGTGACTTTATGTAATTTCATTTTGACCATTTTGGCAATCTTCCACTGTTCCACTTAGTCTAAGTCACAACTTTTTTTCAGCTTCAGGAGCTCTTTTTAACTTTAAGAGCGAGAGTGAATTTGCCTGGTTTCAGAAATATTGCGCTTTTATGCCATCTACCACCTCCTTGGTACTGTCGACAGAAGCAAACTGTGCCCCTGGGAAGGCGTGACCGGTGTCGCTTTAGTTTCGAAATGTGTAATAACTTTCTCCACTTCTACCACTGACTGTACATACTTTCTTGACCTGATTGGATAAAAGTTTTACCCCCCAAGTTTTTAAATTTAGTTGGCATATTTTCCGGGGGAACAATTTGCTTCTGAGCGCTGTAGTTTAAGGTGTCATTTACACATGCGAGAAATTTCAGACAAACTCTCAGATATTAGAACTACAGCTGTAAACTTGACTGTATAAGTGCGAGAAATCTCGAGGAAGCCTTGCAGAAGTTTCTTTCAATACTGTTTACACTCTTGCTTACAGTCAAACGAGGCATAAAGGCATCCTCTTCATATGCGAGAAAACTTCTGCAAGCAATTTCAGGAAGAGAGAGATGAACTAGCTTAATGTAAATTAGACTGTAAGTACGAGGAAGTCTTGCAGAAGTATTGCAAGCGAATTCCGCAAGAGTTTTCTAGCGCTTACAGTCCAGTTTACACTAAAATAGTTTTTAACTAGCAGTCTCTGATATTTCTCGCGTGTGAAAACGACACCTAATACTCTTTGTGCATAAAGCTATGTATGTTTTCCCTTTAAATACCTATTACGAAATTTCTATCGTCGACTCACGCGTAAGTGGGTAAAATAAAGTTGGTATGAGATTGCCTGGGCGGGGCCCATCACCTTGTGCAGTTTATGTGGAAGGAGTGTGCCAGACAGTTCACATTTTGATGACGTTTTTTGTAAAAAAAAGCTGTAATGAGATAGGAAATTAGTAGCACTTTATTTTTGTATAGAAACATTTTTCTCCAAAAGTGCGCAGTTTCCGAGTTTTAAGTGATAAAACAGTTTTTTGACCGATTTTGGAATTTTTACTATACTTTAACGCCCTCTAGCGCCTAAATCATTTGTCTGAGGAAAAAAACCTAAGAAATATAATTTGAAGAAAATTTTATGCAGGTTATTTTTATAATAATAATAATAATAAGTTTATTTCATGTAAATGCGCAAAGCGCTTACATATGTCAAAAAAATACATTACTACATCACAACATTAATTTCGTCCTTCAAAAACTCTTCCACTGAGTAATAGGACTCGCGCATTAACATTTTTTTGATATGACATTTAAAAGACTTTACAGTTAAACCCCTCATATGGTCCGGCAACTTGTTGTAAAAAGATAGATAGATAGATACTTTTCTCAAAAATGATGCAGTTTTTGAGTTATAAGCAAAAAAGAGCAAAAATCCACTCTTCTCGAGCCACTCCCAAATTAATGCTGCCCCTTCAGAGTGACAGATGCTCGGTTTTATTACTCATTTGCAATGTTATTTCAGCCCGAATCGTTAAAAATTTTGTACTTTATTGTAGAGTACCTAAAGGTGCATTCTGCCTCCCGGACTATTACTACTATTATTGCAAAACTTTTCTGTTCAGTGAAGCTCACAGAAGATAACGATTTCGATATTATTTATCCTTGATTGTGAATTGCCAATACTTTACACACTATTAGTTTCACATTACGCACTCACTGATTAGTGTATCAGTGACCAGTCAAATTAGAGTTAGGCAATACAAAGTCCAACGTGCAGAAGTGTCAATTTAGCCCACCCCTGTCTAAGTAACGGTTTAAAGTCATGGTCAGGCAAATTTAAAACCCCAATAAACGTTATAATACATGTAATCAACCCAACAAGTTAACAATACCGTGCCATTTTTCCAAAATAACCTCATAAAAACATTGAAAGACGGCAAACATCTAAAGATGAACATGACGGCAACAGATAACAATCATGAGTGAGACGTGATTTAACTTCGTGCTACCATATTGATGCGCTCCGATGCTGAGTTTCGTTTTCACACACATTTAAAACTTAATTATTTTTTTACCAAGCATAACATTTAAAAAAACATAAAAATATCCAAACTTATTGATCGTCAACACGAAAGCTTTTAAAACAAAAAGTCCTCATTCGACACAGATAAGTGAATAATTTCTTAATTGCATTAATTCTTACTATACCTAAAGGTACCTATAAGAGCTGTTCATTACAAATTACAAAAATTGTTGGACCAATTTTAAATTGTTAAAATAAAATACGTCCGGTAGGTAGTTATGGAGTAAGTTTCTCATCAGCTGTCGGCAGATATTTAAGAATCCATTAAAGAAGCCCTACAAACTAATAACAAGCCATGAAAACAGCCTCCTGTGTGGACAGCACAAAGCTGCTTAGTTGCTTTTTGGGTCCAGTCAACCGACTCCTTATAGCGTTTTCTTATTTTGTGTGGGCATTTTGTATTACACTTTATGATACTACTTGTGCACAGGTAGACAACAATAAATGACTAAATATATTTATTTTTATAACTTGTAAGTTCTTTCCACAAATTGGATTTGTGAACTAGAAATTTAAAATGAAATTTTTGAAAAAAAAGTAAAAGTAGATTATTACAGGTTTGAGGTTTACGTATGATTAGTTTACATGTGTCGATTATTACGAGTCATCGGGTTGTCAATATAATTTTGTTAAAATTTGTGGTTTAGTAATATACTGAAATATTTTGTATACTTTAGAAAATAATGCCTTTCAGTTTCACTGCTCAGGCGGACGTTTTAAGACAGTCTCTTCAAGGATAAACTAATCAATTTTCTTCGGTAAGATGTTTTGTTAAAAATACATTTCCAAAAAGGTAAACTTACAACACATTGTTTGTTCGAGGCGTTTCTTACTTTCTTAAGAAACTCGCTTCTATTCAATTTTTTGGTAAAAAATCAAAATACATATTTGAAAATAGTAAAGAGGAAGACGTGCGTGTAGAACTTGTTTAAAAACGATGCGTCTTTTTGTGAAACAATAAAAGGAATTCAAATATTTGACCCAAGACAAATGTCTGACAAGACATTCCACTTTAGCATCAGAGCCGCGACTTGAATTATAAATATTTGTTAATAGTTCAGTTCAGGTACAAAACGACAGCTTAAATCTGTATAAAAGAACATTATAAACGCTTATTATGAGATTTTCGTGTGTGGTTTGAATTTAAAAAAATATTGAATACTAGATTTTAAATAACCTGCGTCTCGAGATGAAATCAGTTGTTTCACCTACTAAAATTATAGTTCTCCAGTCTCTATAGTTTGATGATAAATCAACTATTAAATTCTTTTAGGACTTAGAGTTAAGATTAATATACTAAAATGCTATCGAATTAGTTGTACAAACATCTAACCACGTTAAATTCGAGTTTAATTGCCAGAAAATCGGCTACCACCGTAGGTATACCGAAATTAATAGGCCAATCGTATTCGAGTTTATGTAATTGGGAGAAAATGCAAAAAATTCAATTATTTTACTAAATTTTCCAAGGTGGTCGTGGCCGTATAAAAATTTTAACAAAAAGAGGTAAAAAATTACTTTAATGAGGCCATTCCTTTAATAGCCCATCAAGCAAATAAGACAAATTGAGGAAAACATCCAGGAGTTTTGAAAATTGGTATATACATACTAAAAGTCCCGGGGGCGAGCGGAAGAAGCGGAAGCGGTTTAAAGGTGACTTTTCTTCGTTTTTGGAAAATAGCTCGCATCCTATGGATCGTACGTTGATGAAGGTTATTATGAAAGTTATAGAACAAATTATTAGCTACAAGACTGGTTATATACATTTTTTCACAAGTTTAACAATTTTCGAGATATATATCGCAAAGAAGGGCTTTCAGTGAATTTGTTTACGGGACGACGCTGTTTAAACTGCGGAGTAGACGCGTAAATTTCATGAAAGGAATCAACCACCCTTATGAATAATCACTGGATGAGGTAGAATAAAGATGTACCTATTTAAAGAATTCTGAAACCAAAAGTCGCGTTGGGTTTCGTCTCCACCTATTGTAAAGAATTTTAAAAAATTTTGGGCGAACTATCAGGTATTAGTGCGCGAGCTGTTGAACTTCAGAAAATTCTTATTCACAACTTGGAGATACGATAAAGATTTACCTACTACATTATCACATCGCATAGAATGGGGACTTTTAGTATGTTATACTGCAGGTTTTAACGAATAAGTGATTTTCAAAAATCCTGGATTCTTTCCCTAAAATGCCATCTATTTCGTCTATTTGTCTAACTGACAAGAAAATAATCAATTTGAAAACAATATTATCACATCGCATAGAATGGGGACTTTTAGTATGTTATACTGCAGGTTTTAACGAATAAGTGATTTTCAAAAATCCTGGATTCTTTCCCTAAAATGCCATCTATTTCGTCTATTTGTCTAACTGACAAGAAAATAATCAATTTGAAAACAATATTTCTCGACATCAAACGCGATAATTTGCGAAAATTTCGTAAAAAAGATTTTCAAAATTTAGAAATGGATACAAAGTTTATCCGACTTCGCATGTCGTTGTCGGGTATAAGTATTTGATGTGGTAATATTATAGAGATTGATGTGATGATTTCACTAGCAAAACGCGTATTATGAATTACAAAGGAATTTTTAAGAGCAAAAAGCGAGAACCTCAATGCATTTTTATTGTGAATCAGTTAACATATACTTATGGGGCCAAAACTAGGCAATACCTTTTTGACTTTATTAGCAGAAAATATTTTAAGATAGTTTTATTGGTTGGCAAGGCGTTCCAGGAACAATATAGCCAATGCATAAGATACTAGGATTATACAGGGTGTCTCATGACTTGACTGGGTTATTAAAGTAATTTTGAGTTAAAACTGCTTAATAAATAATATCTATTATATGCTTGAAAATGCTTCCTAACTGAACTATAACCACTAAAAGTAGCGGTTACAGAGGGAAAAATTTTTATTTTTGATTTACCATTAAAAATCCACTCTTTATAAAAACTTCTGCTCGCTTTGAAACTCTCGTAGCACAGATTTTTTTATCCATTTTATGAGACTGTCAAAGTAAGCAGGAACTTTTATGAAAAGTGGATTTTTTTGACAAATCAAAAATCCCTCTTTGTAACCCTAACTTTCAATGCTTGTAGTTCTGTCAGAAAGCATTTTTGGACATATGTTTATTACACCTATTGACGTCGAGCCATAGAACACCCTGTATACCTATTACATGACGGAAGACGTTAGGGCTAGACATGGGGGTCAAGGGGTTGCAAATTTCTTTTAAGAGTCGGGCAAGGGGCGTGGCCTATTCAGAAGCGCGTTTATAGTTTTCGAAGTCCTCGGCGCTGTCAAATTTTGGGGCCTCTCGTTTGAAGAAGAGTAAAATAAAATAGCGCCGCAGGCCAAAATTTTTTATTGTTCAAGGTCAAACGGCTTAAAATGAAGTTTAGAAATTTTAGGAGCGATTGATAGTGTCTCCAAAAAAATGTTTCACGAAAACAAAGTAGGAAAATTATTTCAGGTAAACAAAAAATATTATTGGAGAATTCCAAGACTTCTTTTGACCTATGATAAATGGGGCCTGGGCTCTATTTTCTTATTAGGTATCAATTTTAATTTATAGTTTACATCTAAATGACAAACCCGGGTGAAAAAGCTCTTACGCATTTTCCAATAACTAAAACAATTAAAATGGGTAGAAAAAAAATTTAATTGGATAATTCTTATAAAATGAGCTGTTTTGGGGCCCTTGAAAACACGGGACCTATTTTATTAGGTATATGACCCAGCGCCGAATTTAACGATGCTGTCGCTGTACGACATATTTATTATGTTAGGTACTATAGGTTATATTTATTAATAAATAAAAATGAAAGTCTAATTTAAAAGAGTTTTTCAAAAGCCAGGGGGGTGCAAGTGCACCTCCTTGCACCTTCCTGCCGGCGCCCATGGGGCTAGAGAATATTCACGTACAGAGAATACAAGTACATTGTAGCCTTTTCAATCTTACGGCTTATTAGGAGTCGCTTTTTAACTAATAGGCATTGTGCACTGTGCAGCGTCATTCAGATATTTACACCACAATCTCTCCTCTGAAGCAACGTATTTATTCCTAGAGCCCATGTCAATTCTCAACGACGTTATCAGAAACTGGCCAAGTGTTCCCAAAGTTGAATAGGGAAATTGTGCAATGTTTTGAAGCTTTTGTTACAGCCACATCAACACTTACTAAGTACCTACAGATATTAAAATATTGTCGCCACGTTAAATTGTAGCCCATGAGCAACTTCCTCAAAAATTAAGCGCCCTGTGGCACTTCTGAGTATTGATTCGTAGTAGGCAATTAAAAAACTACAGCAAACGATTTTTTTTAGTTTTGACAGTCATCAATCACATCTCATTGAAACTTATTTAGAGTAACGAATGGTGAAGTTTAGAGCGTAGATTTCGTTATCTCCATCCAACGATCATGTCGATGAATGCCAGTAGCACAAAATACTAACTGTTAAACTCGAAGACACGTCCAAACATATTTGTAGGTAATTGAATTTTTCGTGCCAATTAAATATCTATCAATAAAATAAATTATTAATTTTATAGTTGAGACATTGGCTGCAAGGAATTAATGGCCGAAATTGAATTGAAAATTTCAAAAATTTCCAGCCTTTCCACACCATCAAACGTCTAAGAGTTTAATTTAATCTTAAAATCTAATCGAAAATAATTATAAACATCGAATATAAAAGAATCTGACAATTTAACCGGTTTACGTCATTTTTACCTTATATTTACAGCATAGTTAATTATAAAACTAATTTACAGAATATAAAATTTGGTTTATGTGACTGAGTATAAAATGTATTATGTTAATCGAATTTGAAAGTTGGAAAAAGTGCGTACTTATAACGTACTATCCGAGTCCAAGCAAATGTTTATTAATTGATTTTGTAATTTCAGGTGTAAGAAATTATAGTGCCCACTGCTATAAAATCTTTGACGTAGTGTTACAGTTTATGTATGAAAACCAGGATGTAAATAGATTTGTTCATTTGCTTTCGCTTCAAATTCATTTTTCGATTGATAAATTACAACTTCTTTTTTTGCATCTTACAAAAGCATTTCTGAAAGCGTAATTTAGTTTCACTTATTAGTACCAATTTTTTATATAATATTTCCCCAAAAACTTGTAATATAGATATATGTTTTTCCTCTTAAAGAAGCTTTTGGTCATCAAAGAATTAAGGGTATAGGCTCATTATGGTGAAAGGAGCTCTCATATTTTCAATTTGTATCCATTAACTTTTTTGTCATTACCTTCCCGATGTTATAGATTCTATTAGATAGTATACTTATGCTCCTCGTCGTATATAACTTATAAATAATGCCCGAGTTGTAAAATTAGGCTTCTCAGAAGCTATTAATGTAGTATATAATTAAAAAGATATAAAATTAGCGAGATTATTAAGTAAACGCGCTTCATAGAATACATTAATAATTAAGTTTTTGTGGTATTACCATCAAGTTCCACTTTGATCATTCGCACCTCTTCTTATAACCTAAATGGAGTAGTAGCGATTTTAATAACCGATGGAAAATTTATAGACTTTAATTGTGTCGTTATAATGATAATGATGATCAAAAACGTATTAAAAAGTACTTTCAATATTATACAGGGTGTCAACTGTAACTTGGCCAAGAATGCCAGGGTAGGTAGAGGACCGATAGGCAAGTATTTTAAAGATAATAGGAACCCATGTCCGAAAATGCACCCGTACGGAGCTACGGCCGTTTTTAACTTTTGGTTTTGCACCCGATGTACACGCTACATGTCGTGTTTTAAAATAATTGTCTGCCTGGCAACCTATCGGTGCCTAGGAAATACATTGTTGTCGCTCAGGTGTACCTGTGGCGCTGTGCTCCAAGTGCGTTGCAGTTCATAGCCCCATTACGCCAGATGCACGTCGGCGAGCTCCTGAAAGGTTAACCTGTTCGTTGTTCAGCACACGTTTTATTGACACAATGTTTCTGAGCTGACATTCAATGTATTTCCTAAGCCACGATGAGTTGCCAGGCTAACAATTGTTAGACACACGACATGCTGCCTGCATATCGGACGATGAAACGTAAAGTTAAAAACGGCCGTAGCTCCGTACGGGTGCATTTCCGGACATGGGTTCCTATCCTTAAAGTACCCACTCTACCTACCCTGGCATTCTTGGCCAAGTACAGTTGACACCCTGTAGAAAAGTGTAGAAATGGCTGGCTCTCTTGTCTTTATGGTCTGCCCGATTCTTACAAATCAGAAAATTTCTTCAATAAACCAATTCTTTCTTTTTACAACTTTCAAAATCATTGGAATTATAGAAGTCCATTTTGCTAAACATAAAGCCTCTCAGTCACATATATAACCACTTTTATCAATATTTTGATAAATTTTTTTGTAAAAACTGTTTTTATAGGGTGATAGGGTTTACACTCCCGTTCAGTCGCGGGCAAAAAAGTTTTATTAATTTATTAAGAGACCGATCCTGGTATAAAAGTCGCATAAAATTAGTTTGGTCTATACCTATATCGATCAGTTAGATGTCGAAAGGAAATCAAAAGCTCAACGTCAAATTTAGTTTTTGATCAAAATATCGAATTGGATATTATAAGGGGCCAGTCCCACCAACTCTGATTAAAGAATTTAATCACGATTAACGGCAGTTAATCAATGAATTGTCATGACAACTGACAACTCATTTTTATTCATTAATTAACTGTTATTAACTTTGATTAAATTCTTTAATCGGAATTGGTGGAACTAGCCCTAAATTCTTTAATCAGAATTAGTGAGACTGGCCCTTAATGTTTATAGTATAGGTACCTACCGACGAAGTATTTTTAGTTTTTAGGTGTTAGAATTAAGAAATCTAATTGATATCTAGAGGATAAGTTTCAACACCCAACAACAACTAAGAAGCTAAACTCGTGGATCTTCTTGTATTAGACCATTAGACTTCCAAGTCGTTTAGGTATTTAAAATAAAATAAAATACTCAAATATCACACGATCCCCATGAGACACGAAGACACGAATCTAGGTTTCAATTTAAATCCTTCTATTACTACCGAAATCGTTTCAAATTTCAGAGCCTTACTATAGCTCTTATAGTTTGGGTGTAAAAAGTGTTACGGCAGACGGACGGACGGACAGACATAATAACGAACCGCATTGAACTATCTAATAGCTGGGTTCTCTTACTAGCTCTCTAATATCTCTTCTGAGCTAATCAGCTACTATCTCACATTCCAATTTCAGCTCTAGCTCTTTACTAGCTCTTCGTGGTGTTGAAGTTAAAAACTAACCCAATAAGTAGGTACTGTGATCATTGATCAAAAATGTTTTAAATTCTATTTATAGTGTTAGTGCTGGGCAAGAAAACTAGTAAAACTGTAAATATACATCAAGTTAGCTAGGTATCTACCTTATTAGTATTTACGCGTGAATAACAAATGAGATCTTGATCAAGAAATAGGTATCAAAACTGAAATGGCTGGCGATATAGTAGGTATAAGTTATTAAGTATAGTCAATCCAGAAAAGCCTTGTTTTCCGTACGTTTTTCTTAAACGCTTTCGCTTGTTTGAGATAATTCGAAAGAATTGTTTAAGTTTTTCTTCGGGTGGTGACACATCATAGTATGCATATCGTTTAATGCTATTTTTTAAATGCATTGCATTATAAACAAGAATATTATAGCAATAATAATTAATACGGTTTACAGTTTTGTTTTGGCATAATATTTTTAATCTCCAGACAATTAATTCATGAGCACCTGGTTACTGATCCTCTCATGGTGCAATTAATTGTATTAATTAGGTAGGTAATAACATCTTATTTGTTTTATTTGTAGTAGATGGTTGAGCTCTTTCTGCATCTCATTAATTCTCAACATGTACTACCTAATTATGCCTAAGTAATTTTGCAGTGTACAGTACGAGAAATAATTATTGGTCACTGTAGGCTGTAGGTGTTTTGGTAAATACTGGTCCGCCAATCCGAAATTTTTACGAAGTACAAATTGCATGTTTTATAGTTACAGCACCCTCGTTTTTATGCCATTCTCTGTTATAGAAAGACCACTCCGTTCTGGCGCTGGTGACTTTACCACAGCAGAGAGGTACAGTAATTAATAATATCATTCGATTCTTTTCTTCTATTGATTTTATAGAACCTGGGTAGCGTAAGTAACCGGTGGTGCCACAAAGGAGTGGTTTGTCTATAAAACATATAAATATATGAAAAGAAGAAAGTTACCACTTATTATACTAGTGTCCAATCAATTTTTCTGTGGCTGTACAATGTTTATGTCTTTTTTTTTATATTTTCATAAAAAAAGACTAATTTCCACACGGCATTTTTTGATCAATTTTCTTTTAAGTCATTGTTGCCCGTTGCCCCGTTCAACTCTTATTAACATCGTCGATTTCCTCTTTGAAATATAATACGGACGTTTCCGATTTATCGTTTACTGTAGGCCTGCTTGGTATTACTATTACCTTCGGTACCTATCCTAAAACATCCTCCTTCCTGGGATAACATTTTAAATAAAAATGATAAAATAACTCGCATGCAGGGCAGATTTAAGAGCGAATTAATTGAAGAGGTTTGAATTTTCGAAAAAAGACAATTTCTAATGATATATTCATGAGGAAAAAGGCTAGGTTTTGAAGTCTCCTCCACATATCTTCAATAATCAAACCCTCACACTAATACTAATAGGTTCTAGGTTCAATGTAACGGGTGATTTTTTAAGAGGTATAGGATTTGATTTTCAAAAAAAACACAAAAAATTTGAAAAATTTGATAAAATCTTTATTGGAATCGATAGAACGATCAATATAATTTAATGTTTGAAGATGATTTCATGCAAATGCTGGCCGCGGTTCCGGTTTAGATGGCCCATTCGCAAGGCCCAATTTCGGCACACTCTCTCCAACATATCAGCCGGTATATCACGAATAAATGCTTCAACATTGGCTTCCAGTGCGTCAATCGTTGCTGGTTTATCCCTGTAGACATGAGCCTTAACATGGCCCCACAAGAAATAGTCCAAAGGCGTTAGATCACACGATCTAGGCGGCCAATTGACGGGCCCAAAACGTGAGATAAACTGTTCACCAAAGGCGGCTCTCAATTGGGCCATTGTTTCGCGTGCCGTGTGGCATGTGGCACCGTCTTGTTGAAACCACTTGTCATGCATGTTCAATTCTTCCATTTTGGGCAAAAAAAAATCGCCAATCATCACACGGTAGCGCTCGCCATTCACAGTAACGTTACGGCCATTGTCGTCTTTGAAAAAGTACGGCCCGATGATGCCACCGGCCCATAATCCACACCAAACAGTACATTTTTCGGGATGCAGTGGTAGCTGTTGCAATGCTTCTGGCTGGTCTTCACTCCAGATGCGGCAATTATGCTTATTGACATATCCATTCAACCAGAAATGAGCTTCGTCGCTGAACACAATTTTTCGATAAAAAAGTGGATCTTCCTCCAACTTTGCCAATGCCCATTCACCAAATGTTAGACGTTGTGGGAGGTCGTGTGGCTTCAATTCTTGCACCAGCTGTATCTTGTAAGGTTTTACACCCAAATCCTTTCGCAAAATTTTCCACGTAGTGGAGTAACAGAGGCCCAATTGCTGCGAACGGCGGCGAATCGACATTTCACGGTCATCACTAACACTGGCGGATACAGCCGCAATATTTTCTTCGGTCCTCACTCTACGTATGCGTGTTCGTGGTTTAATGTCCAATAATGTAAACTGGGTTCGAAATTTAGTCACAAGCTTCCGAATAGCTGCCTCAGTAGGCCGACCAAACTGCCCATAAATTGGAAGAAGTGCGCGATGCACTCTCTTAACCGAGCATGCATTTTGATAGTAAAATTCAATAATTTGCAAGCGTTGTTCGTTCGTAAGTCAATTCATGGTTAAATTATAGACCAAACTGAACAAGTTTGACAATGACACAAGACACGATTCACGCGTGATCTGTCAAAAACAGTGTTGCCAAAAAGATACCAGCAAAAAAATCACCCTTTATTAAGGTGCATCACTAAGTGGGTATGTATAGGTAGGTACAAGGTACATGCTGCTATTATAAAACTAAAGAAATATCTACTAATGGAAGAGATCGAGATTCAATTATTATTGACTTGTCTTACTCGCGCCATCACTACTTAAGGCTTCGACGGCATAACATCAAGGGTGGCAATTAGTTGGAAACCAATTTATTGATGTGGTAATTTGGTAATACATGATCGTAGACGACTGACTGACAAATTTAAACTATTCCGAGTGAGGTAGTCAGGTAGTTATGCAATAGGAATAGATTTTACAGAAAGACAGCTAAACAAATGTTCTGCTAATAGGTCTTAGGTTACTGCGTCTGGCAAAACTGCAAAACACAGGCCTTGATTCGCAGTTTTCGCCTAAAGCGACCTAAAGTATTTGACATCATTACATAAATCATGAACTTGAGTGTGTCTTCAATCTTCAATAGGCGCACAGGGTTTCTTAATTATTGTATAGGTAAATTTAGATTACCATCAATCTCTTTTTGTTTCACAGCCTCTGCGAAGTTCGTTATGCCCGTTATAATTTATATCGTTAATCAGATATCACTTTTTGCTCTAAACAATGTTGTTTGTTGCCAGTAATAAGAAAAAAAAATTGGGAGATTAAAATACATGTGGGTGATTTAATGAGCATAAATAATTTTGGTTTGTGTTATCTATGCTTAAATTCCTCATACACGTGATATTTTAGTACAAATATAATTTACCATATCAGATTGCATTTTGCAGTCTAAAAATATTATCTTCAGTTTTTATCAAACACGACTTTTTAAAAATTTTAAACGGTCAATCCTTTAGGGGTTACTAGTGCCGGCGTTATTTTTAAGTCACCCTTATGCCAACCAAATTTAATCATTTTGCCCTGCAATTATTTCTAGGGCTTAAAAACTGACCTGAGACCTGAGTTCAGTTGCATGTTATTTTACGAGCTTATACGCGAGTTGCTTATCTAAAAAATTTAAAACTAAGCTATCATCATCTATCAATTTGAACGTCGAGAACAAAAGTAATAATATAAAATTTGAATTAAGTATTTACACGATCAAAAAACAAAAAGCCAAAACTTATTTTAGAAAAATTTCCAACACCCTATTTACTCACCACCAATCGGCAAGTGTGAGATGCAGAAGTAGCGTCCATAAAGCGACGGCAGCAAGACGTCCCGCGCCGCGACGCTTCATGCCGCGCAGTTCACAATGATAACACTACACTTACTTGGACAAAATCTAACTAAGAACTGAGTTGAGTATTCGCGCCGACAGCGAGGGCGTAGACAAAAACACTTGCTCACTTTCATTGGATAAAATGCACTAAAATCTCCGCCTGTCTCAATTTTAACTTCCGGATACACGTGCAGAATTAGCGGGTGGATTATCATCCGCCGTCATCGGTACTTACTACTTACTTCAAACTCTGCAGGGAATTCTAAAATTGATTCTTTTACCAACTAATGAGGAATTACATGTTGTTGTTAGAAACTTTATGTTACCTACCCTGTTTACGGATTTATTTTCTTTTATAAATACTTGGTTAAGTCTGCTTTTCCTTACATAATACCTACATAAAAATTGACTATTATTTTTTATTAATAAAATTTGGAGTGAGAGTTGAAAATATTTTAGTTTTAATGTAAAAATTGAGGTGTAAACTTTTTGGTGCATTTAAACAATTAAATTTACATTATACAGTGATGTTCTGCAGTACAGATTACGGCACATCATCACAATTAGCGTCCTATATAATTATTAGGTAAAGTTTTATTGCAGACACCACTGATCACTGTATCACTGTGTCTGAAGACGCAGTAAATTAGTAACATAATATAGCGTCTTAATACTAAATTAGGTGGCATTGAAGACTTGACTAAACATGACCTGTGATGTCTTTCATCTTTTAGGGCCAGTTCCACCAACTCTGATTATAGAATTTAGCCACTGTTAATGGCAGTTAGAACCAGCTCCATCATCCACTAACTCTGATTAAAAAATTAAATCACGGTTAATGGCAATTAATCAATGAATTGTCATGGTAACTCATAACTCATTGACATTCATTGATTAAGGAATTAAGGGCCAGTTCCACCAACTCCAACCTGGTTCCAACTAGGAGAGAGATTATTTATTAAAAAAATTTCATCTAAACAAAAGCATAAACATGAAAATTGAATAAAAAGATTAAGACGTTCTAAAAGTAAGTAAAAATTTAGAGATGACGTTTTTCATTTTTTTAAATTTTTTTCTTTATTATGGCCCTAAAACTAAACTAAAACTAAAG
This sequence comes from Malthinus flaveolus, assembly GCA_950108345.1. Classification (NCBI taxonomy): domain Eukaryota; kingdom Metazoa; phylum Arthropoda; class Insecta; order Coleoptera; family Cantharidae; genus Malthinus; species Malthinus flaveolus. The sequence goes on from OX467285.1 coordinate 73,371,812, forward strand.
GGGACTATGACAAATTTCGAGTACAAAAATCATTGAACAAGCAGAAAACTGCAACTAATTATTTTATAAATATAATGCAGTAACATCTATAAACGTGACTCTAGAACGCGGCGGAAATAGTTTGAAATTTAATATCTTCTCAACGAACGCAAAAACAACATTAAAAATACTTTGATAATATAGATAAAGGTTCAACTTAAAGGCACCCAAAGGCTAATACAGATAGGGCAAAAGAAACCCTGTTTTAAATACTACTAAAGTGAAAAACGGAGTTGTTAAGGACAAATTCGCGCGTTGACGCTCCCACCACCGATCGCTACCCTTCTTCGCCGCAAAGCAACGAGAACGCATTCACCTTCGATTCATTACTCGGTATTCATCATCGATTCATCTTCGATCCGCTCAAAAAGACTCGCATACATAACAACTTCGCAACGTACATTTATATTATATGTAAAAAGAGTTTATTTTGTATTCGTATAAGTTAGTAAAAGTCTAAAACTCATTCGTACAAGTGATTCTTTTATTTAACACAACATTCATCAACACAAGGTCCTTCGAAGCTTTAAGTCACAACATAATTTGGTCCAATCGAGTCGGATTGACCTGTAATCAAAACAATCGAAAACACAACAACCATATTCAAGGTGTAAGAAACGGCATTTTCATCATCACAAGGGCCCGTTCGGTACAGCGTATAACGAAAAACAAACGCAGCAAACTGACGTAAGTCCAATCCATTTATTCAATCATATATTTGCCGCTTTTTATTTGCACCAAAACCGTACAAGTTTTCTTTTGAAATCAATCGATCAAAAAATCAATCATAATGTCGAACAAAGACAAAATTACACAATTAATCCGCGTAAGAGCCGGTATTAAAAGTAGTTTAACATCATTTCAAAAGTTTTTAAATAATTTAGTCGAAACTAACGTAGACCACGCGGTCGAACAGGGTGATAGCGCAAGCGAGAACTTGTCTCAACCCTCACAGATGCGTTCGTTATCAGAATTCGAATTCACAAAACTATCTTTGAGATTAAAAAACGCTCAAGAATTATTACCACGGTATGAAAGCGCTCAAACAGATTTAATTTTAATTGAAAGCGAGGACAATTTGCAAAAACGGTTTGACGAATTAGATAATTTTGAATCATTATTTAACGAAATCCTAGCTCAAGCGCAAATCTTATTCGATAAAAACCAACAATTATTCCTTAAAGACGATGTTTCGGTTAGCAGTAGTAGTAGTCATCGTAATATAATTAATAACGTAGACAAGCCAAGCTCATTAGCTAGCGTTTATTCGCACGCTGGATACTCTCCTCCTATCCTTAACAGTCCTAAAATATGCAATGTCAAGTTACCAACGCTACAGTTAAAAACGTTTGAAGGTAAAGCAGAAGACTTTCCTCGATTCTACGCTTCGTTTAAATCTTTAATACACAATAACGAAAAGCTAGACGACATGTCTCGGTTCTTATATTTGAATGAATGCTTAGGAAAGGAACCTCTAAAAATCATCGATCATATCGAAGTAGTGCCTTCGAATTACGAAGTAGCTCTCGGGCTATTAGAAAAAAGGTACGAAGATAAGCAAGCTTTAATACATTCGCACGTAAAGGGTATAGTCGAGTTCCCCAAAGTTAGCAAAGAATCATATACAAAACTAAGGGAAATGTCGGACTCCCTCCAAGGTCACATAAGAGCCCTTGAATCATTAGGCGAACCCGTCCACGCATCGTCAAGCTTTGTCTTGTATTTAGTAGTCGACAAATTTGACTATAATAGCCGCAAAGAGTGGGAGGTGGAGTCTTCAAAAACGGAATTAAAACCAGATATCCCCTTTCTAATCAATTTTCTTGAGAGCCGATGTTCCTTACTAGAAAAGGTCAACGTAGGTTCGAGATCATTCGAAAACAATTTTAAGGCAAAGACAAATTTGCTACAAAAGCGTCCTAGCCTGACACATGTGAGCAGCATTCAACCTTCAATCATATGCGTCAGTTGCAAGGAAAATCATCCAATTTATTATTGTAAAAGGTTTTTAAATTTAAACCATCAGGCCAGGTTAGATGAAGCAAAAAGGCTACAGCTATGTATCAATTGTCTGAGGTCAAATCACTCGATCACCGCGTGCCGATCCGGTCGGTGCAGGAAGTGCAACAAATCGCATTCAACCTTGCTTCATGAAGCATTCCCCACGGTAAACTCAAACGGCAATGATTCTTCTCATGATGCCGCGACCTTAGTACAAAAGCCAGATGTTCCAACCATCACTGCTCTATCCCTTTCTAACGCATTGCACATCTTGCCAACAGCCATAGTTTACATTCACGACGCTAAAGGCTTAGCACGAAAATGTACAGCATTGCTCGACTCCGGTTCTCAGCGTTCCTACATGACCAACTCGCTATGCAATCTTCTTAGACTAAAAACTTTTCACTGTGACGTCCCGGTAGCCGGCATCGGTCAAACCCGTACCACGGTAAATCTTTTCACGCAAGCGACTATTCATTCGACGCATAGCAAATTTTCCATGCCTGTAACATTTCTGTTGCTACAAAACATAGCTAATCCGTTGCCTTCTTCGTCGGTGTCTTCATTAAACATACCTTCCAATTTGCCACTCGCGAATCCCGATTTTCATCGTGAAACAAAAATCGACTTACTACTCGGCGTTGATATTTTCTGGAATTTGCTCGACGTCGAACAGCCTTCTTTGGAAATCCACCCGTATCTACACAGCACACGACTTGGATACGTGGTCTCAGGTGGTCATTGTGAACCTAATTTGCACAATCGAACTGTTTGCAATTTATCCACGGTTAACCTCTCAAAACAATTAACGCAATTTTGGGAAATCGAAAACATTAATCTTCCGAAACCTTTATCGCCCGAAGAGTATCAATGTGAATCTAATTTCATAAAAACTACCAAACAAAATAAACAAGGTCAATTTGTGGTTACAATACCATTAAGTTCCAAGCCTACAGTTTTAGGCGAATCAAGACAGCTCGCTTTAAAACAATTCATGTCGCTCGAAAAGCGTCTACAATCTAACAAATCGTACCAAAAACTGTATGTAGAGTTTATGTCCGAATACAAGGAGTTGAAGCACATGATCAAGGTCGACGAAAACAAAAACGTACCCTACGAATACTTTATTCCTCATCATGGAGTATACAAAGAGCAAAGCCTCACGACAAAACTAAGGGTAGTGTTTAATTCTAGTGCGCCTTCATCCAACGGCATATCTCTAAACGACATTCAATTAAATGGTCCGATAATTCAGAACGATCTCTTCTCCATCCTTGTACGTCTTCGTAGATTCAAATACTTAATCTCCGGCGACTGTTCAAAGATGTATCGATCCGTTTTAGTCGACGAGTCTCAGCACTCGCTTCAAAGAATATTCTGGAGGTCAGATCCTTCTCAACCGCTAGAAGTCTACGAGCTCGCCACCGTAACGTACGGTGAGAAATCGTCGAGTTTCTTAGCAATCAGGTGTTTATTCGAACTCGCAAAGCAGTGCGAAGAAGAACACCCTAAAATATCTAACATTATTCGCAACGATATGTATTGCGACGACTTACTAACCAATTGTAGCACGCTCGACGAAGCAAAATACATTTGTTCAACCATCTCTTCGGTGCTTCAAGTTGGAGGCTTTACATTGAGAAAATGGAATTCAAACGTTCCTGAAGTCTTAGACGTAGTACAGTCCGATACCATATCTAATAACATTCTCGCATTCGGTCCTGCTGAAAACAATAAAACATTAGGACTATTATACAATAGTTTTAGCGACGAATTCTTGTTTGTGATTAAGGAATTCAACGCTCATTCCAAACCCATTACTAAACGTACCGTCTTGTCGTTCATATCCACTATTTTCGATCCATTAGGTTTGGTGCTCCCTTGCACGATTTACGCTAGAATTTTAATACAAAAAATTTGGCTACTAAAAACAGGCTGGGATGACCCCTTGCCTCAAGATTATCTTAACGACTGGCTAACATTTTGCACTGACCTACCTCAATTGAACTCCTTACAAATTCCCAGACAGGTTATTTGTGATCATCTAAAAATCTTGGAATTACACGCCTTCTGTGATAGCAGCCAGTTATCATATGGAGCATGCGTTTATCTTAAGTCAATAAATATTGATAATCAAGCTTCGACTCATTTGCTATGTTCGAAGGCAAAGGTAGCTCCTCTAAAGATCCTAACTATTCCTAAATTAGAGTTGTGCGGCGCCTTGCTTATTGCCCAGCTTGTCAAAAGGGTCAGAGACTGTATCGATTTGCCAATCAGCAACATTTTTTACTGGTGTGACTCATCAATAGTCCTTTCTTGGATTAACACACCACCTCATCTCCTGAACATTTTCGTGGCAAATCGTATCGTTCAAATTTCCGAGTTATCCGAAACGATTCAATGGAAATACGTACCAACAAACCAAAACCCAGCCGATCTTCTTACCAGAGGAATCACTCCTCAAAAAATCGCAGAATCACAACTTTGGTGGTCTGGCCCGGATTTTCTCAAACACCAACCTGAATCCTGGCCTACTCTTCCTCACCTTCGTACGCGTGACTTACCTGAACTAAAATCTCTAAATACAATCAATCTTTCCGCCACAAATTCGTACAAATCCTTCTTTCCTTTCGAGAGATATTCAAGTCTACAACGAATGAAAAGAGTAATGGCATACTGTTTACGCTTTGTGAAAAATTGTCGTCTTTCAAAGGAGAATCGTAATTCAAACATACTTACCGTCGATGAGCTAAACAACTCCTTAATACAATTAGCGCGTCTTTCGCAAATCGAATCGTTCACAAACGAATTTAACTTAATTTCACGTGGCAAAAGACTTGAAAAATCAAGCAAACTAGCTTCATTAAGTCCCGTCATGGCCGACTCAGAATCTGTCATACGCGTTTTAGGTCGCTTAGGAAATTCTGATTACGACTACAATAAACGGTCGCCAATTATAATCGCGGCTACGCATAATTTTACACACCTACTTTTTCGCTACATGCACGAATCTAATCTTCACATTGGCCCGCAACAGCTTTTGTTCACAGTCAGAGAATCATTTTGGCCAATCGGTGGACGAAGCTTGGCTAGAAAGATAGTGCAAAAATGCATCACTTGTTTTAGGGCAAAACCCAAAACTCTCGATAACCTATTAGGTCATTTACCTCATGATAGGGTAACTCCTTGTTTACCGTTTTCCATAGTCGGTACCGATTATTTTGGACCCTTCATGATCAAAGATCGCGAAACTCGAAATTATAAAACTGTAAAATGTTACGTCTGTCTGTTCGTGTGTTTAAGCACTAAAGCCATACATCTCGAACCCGTAACAAACTTATCTACCGACGCTTTTATAGCGTGTTTACGAAATTTTGCATCGCGCAGAGGAATGCCTCAAAAAATATATTCTGATAACGGGCGAAACTACTGCGGTGCGAAAAATCAGTTATACGAATTATATCATTTTTTATCGAAAAACAAAGATGACTTGTTAAAAATGAGTTCATCATACAATTTCAATTGGTCATTCATACCTCCCTACTCGCCTAGCTTGGGTGGCATCTGGGAAGCGGGTGTTAAGTCCGTGAAACATCATTTAAAACGGGTAATGGGAAATGCTAAATTATCATTTATCGATTTTAACAATATTTTGGTGCAAGTAGAAGGAATCCTGAATTCCAGGCCTTTGTCCCCTTTATCCTGCAGCTCGCAAGATCTAAATCCGTTGACGCCGGCACATTTCCTGATTGGACGTCTACTCACCGTCGTGCCAAACGTCGATTTAACTCATTTACACGAAAACCGTTTGTCGTTACACCAAAGATTGCAACAAATAATTCAAAATTTTTGGAAACGGTGGTCGAAGGAATATATTTCCGAAATCCAAGTTCGTTCAAAATGCAAGGAACTAAAGGAAAACGTCGAGTGTGACTCACTCGTTATAATCAAAGACGATGGCTTACCTCCTTCAAAGTGGAAGTTGGGACGCGTTATCAAAACACATCCTGGAACCGATGGAGTTGTGCGCGTCGTTTCAATAAATACAAAGGATGGCGTCATTCAAAGAGGCATATCAAAAATATGTGTCTTACCGCTCAATTGAAGAACTCGTCCAGTCCTTCAATGGGGGGAGCTTATGTTAAGGACAAATTCGCGCGTTGACGCTCCCACCACCGATCGCTACCCTTCTTCGCCGCAAAGCAACGAGAACGCATTCACCTTCGATTCATTACTCGGTATTCATCATCGATTCATCTTCGATCCGCTCAAAAAGACTCGCATACATAACAACTTCGCAACGTACATTTATATTATATGTAAAAAGAGTTTATTTTGTATTCGTATAAGTTAGTAAAAGTCTAAAACTCATTCGTACAAGTGATTCTTTTATTTAACACAACATTCATCAACACAAGGTCCTTCGAAGCTTTAAGTCACAACAGGAGTCAATTTGCTCCATGTCTGCAGCAGAGGGTTAATCAATGAATGGCAATGAGTTGTCATGACAATTAGCCATTAACCGTGATTAAGTTCCTTAATCAGAGATGGTGGAACTGGCCCTTAATCAATGAATGACAATGATGTATGAGTTACCATAACAATTCATTGATTAATTGTCATTAACCGTGGTTCAATTCTTTAATCAGAGTTGGTGGAACTGATGGCTCTTAAAAAATAAATAAATTGTTAATAAACACTTGATACTATATTATAGCATCTCCGGTTTGGCCATTTATTTTGACCTTATTAGATCTCACTGTCTCAGCATAAGGTTGTCTATATGTCTATGCCTAATATTTGTTTATATGTAGGTATTACCATTACGACGTAATGAGATGGTGCGTAGAATTCGCCGGTCAGAACTGCATCTCGAAAGCGTCACGTCAAGATTATTCTCCAGACAGGAACACTGAAAACTAAGAAATATGACCAATGACCAGTAAGTATTATACAGTGTGTTCATTTGAAAACTTCCTACCTGAAATGACTCGAAATCTAATTGATATACCATCACGCTTTTAAGAAAAAACACGTCGATTTAGATGCGGAATGGGAACTTAAAAACCACTGTTAATTAATTTTCATGTTGCACCTTTTCATCCCTAGCGACTCCTACTTGGAAATCTCGAATGGCAACCCCTAATGTGCGGTGCGTCATTTTAAAGGGCATCAAAAACCTTATCTTTCCGTGAAAATAAAATCGAAATTGGATCTTAATTTCATGAGATACAGTACAATATAATGTCTTTGAAGAATATTAGAAGAGGTGCAGTAGAATAGCCGGTTATAAAATCTCCGGATTTAACGACCCTTGATTTCTTTCTTTTATAGGAATATTTTAGTGAGTGAAGTTTTTAAAACTCCAATAGTATTAGACATTCAAGGATTCAAGATCTTAAATCAGGATAACTCTTGCCGTCCATTCTAGTGCGTCTTTTCTACCAATCCATTGCCCTGAAAGTTTTTCATCGAGCCAATTTTCCGTCTTAGTGTTGTAGGTAATACTATTTTTCAAAGACATTATATTATTCTGTATCTCAAGAAATTACGATCCGATTTCGATTTTATTTTTAGGAAGGAGGTCACTTATTGCATTTTTTGATCTAACTACAATACATTTTTTACGGTCCCATCCTCCTTCGCTATTTACTGTTGATATCAATGTTAGTATTTCGAATTTCAATACAAAATGGAATGAGCAAGGAGCTGGAGTACTGTACCGTCATTGGTTACTTAGAATCTGCTTTAGTATAATAAGTAGAATATCGTAATATAGGTATACCCGTGTGTCTCCAGAATGGAGACTCGCCACAGATATAGAGAACTCTATATTTTTAAGACATAAAGCTTTGCTTAACTGTAAACAATTTGCTGGTGAGTTTCATGACAACTCACGTCGTCCTAAGGATTTATAGACGTTGTGTGAGCACTTGTGATGTAGGTAAATCATAATATTAGCGATATTCTCTTTCTATAGCGACTCTTTCAAGCGATATTATCCGTTACACCCCATGGAATACCTGATGTGCATGTGTGTCCGATTCTATTGTATCATCGAAACTCTAAAAATAATTTTTTATCTGTCCGTTAGTCTTCCATTGGTAAGCAGGCTTATTCGGGCACTGATATCTGCGAGGAGATTAATTAATGTATTTGGCTCTTACGGACTATCTACATGATACGGTGTGCAGGTTTGAACGACCCCATAAGAACCAAGCCATTTCTAGTCGCCCTCGGAGATAGTTACCCTCTTCAGATAGTGGTACCCTGTTTGAAGGCAGGCTTACCCATAAACGGAACGATTTGAAAGTTCGAACGCATTTCTCTTAACGCGTGAACGTTTGAATTCGTCTGCCAACTTTTATTTACAGTTTGGAAATATAGTTATGAGTTGTGAGTAATATTTATTATAACTACCTGTCATATTATATACGATATCCTAGTAATAATTGTGAGATTATTAAAATATTCATAACTTAAGTACCTACCTACCTATTCAACCTTTCGCAACAGTCTTGTTAACATTTATTCGGAATATGAAATATTTTCCCACATTTTCAGACTACTAAGTAATATTACACGTGTATGTACTATGCTAGTCAGAGTTAATTGGTTTGCTCAAATGTTAAGGCCAATGCAAGTTTACCGCTATGTACTGATAAAAATTGAGAATTGAAGGTGTTTGTTATATTTCTATAAAATTGACGGTAGGTAGGTACTACCTATATCTATACTGAAAGCTGAAAGTAATATGGTAAATTCCATCGCATCTCGCATCATACATTCGAAACAAAGTATTGCCACGCAAATTAAAATCTAATTCCTTTACTAATTATTGTATTTTTACCCCAAATAGTTCAGATTCAAACAAACTATTAGTTACTTTTCTAACTATTTTGATGTTTGTATAACTAGATATTATAATAAAAAGTTACGAGATAATAAACTTATATTCGATTCCAATTCCAATTATTTTGATATACGCGATTGAATTCTACTAACTGTTTGTTTTGTTTTAAGCGGATTTTCGAGCCCGGTCTGGAACAATCCATTCGAGATCTAGATATTTAAAAAGTTCTACTGAAAATACCCTATACCTCCCTGCCTGTTAATAATAAGGAAGAAAATAAAGAATAATAACTTGGCGTGCCCACAGTGGATCATGTAAGATAATACAACGATAATGGATTTCCATAAAAATCGAATAATCCAAACATTAAAATCAGTCTCTATGCACATAAATATTGTCAGTTTTAAATACATACACATTACACATGCATCTTATTTTCAAATGTTACTTTAGTTTATATAGGATATTTCAAGACGCTGAGCGGCGCTTTTGACGAACATTGATTGTTTAAAGAAGCGCTGTTTATATAACTTAAAAATTGTTTACATTTATGAGATAGATGGTCCCCAAATCTTAAACGATTACCGTACTCCTTACATGTCTTTTGATCTTTCTTTGAAATTTTCAACATATTTTTTTATCATAATCACTAGTTAATTTAATATTTTTTTAACATAGTTATTTTAGCACTTTCACATTACTTTTAAGTGGCAATTACAGGATTACAGGCTCATTTTATTAACATTTATTGGTAAAACATAAAAAGCTATAGATAAGGTCTGAAATAATTCATTTATTTGCTTATCCACGACCCTGCTAGATAGGCAGCCTACTACACATGTAAGTGCGTGTGGTTGCCACAGTCTAAAATCTCCATTCCATCTCAATTAAAAATTGTAATAAGTAATAATTATTAACTTCTACAGCATTTCTTCTTTTTTTCCAGTTTAGTGCTTAAAAATACTTCTCCAACAGATTCAGTTTTGCAGGAAAACGAATTTATTTTCACGGCATCTTTGGCCATTTGGGAAAAAATTTGCTTGACTCCCTAAAAAGTTACATTTATTGTTAATCAGGAATCAGTTTAAAAGATAAGAAAAATACGTACGTCAGCTTCGGTGGCAGAGCATTCGAAATATTTAGCACCAATACTTTTGGCGTATTCACTTGCTTCACTTGTAGGTACCTAAAACATTATTTTGCTATTACCAACTACCAAGCTACAATTTGTTCAACTTACTTCTCGTCTGGCACTCAAATCTATTTTATTTCCTATAACGTAGTATAAAATTTGGTTGCCCATTAAACTATAGCGCAAATCTTCCGCCCACCGTTTAACGTTTTTAAAGGAGGTTTCATCAGTAATATCGTACATTAATAGCGAAATATCTGCATTTCTATAAAATATTGGCACTACAGATCTGTATCTTTCTTGGCCGGCAGTGTCCCATAACTGTAATAGTAAGAAACTTGAAAAAAAAGAGGAAGCGATTGAAAAGCCGCACTTATTATTAGTTATTCCATCAAATTGATCAAATGAAGTTCCTTATATTATAAAGGAAATTCCAAATTAAGCATCTATCTGATGTTTAATTATACGTGACGTAATGCAAATGTTTTCTAACTTTTGGTGTTTCCTCGCCTTAATTATTTTGTATGACTCATTATGTGGTTACCCACTCTGATCAGAGAGAGAACACATGTTACGGCTTTTAAGAGGAGTCCTTCCTCTTTACTCGTTAATGAAGAGAACCTCTGTTGCTCTGTTTGAAAATTTTGCTGTTAGAAACGCATTGGGTGTGTTTAGCGGACAAAACTGGTTAAAGTTATCAGTCAACTACGTTGAGTATTTTGACTTTCAGCTGCTCCAAGCTGCTAAACCGTCTGCTGAGAGTCTTGTATAGTCTGGCCATTTCATAAAGTTTTTTTTTACTTCTGTCACCGGAGAGAGGCGACAATAGTGAATAGACGCCGATTGTTGAAATCTGGTTAGGCCTTTTAAGGATTTTTGCCACTTATTTACGAAAACTAAAGCTGCTATGGGGTTGCTAGTAGTATATATTTATTCAAGAAAATAGTAAAGTGATGGTCTACAGAAAATATTTACCTATCTACCTAGTTTATGACACCCCTGATTAATACAATTACATTTTAAATTTAGATGCAAGTTTAGTTGAAAAAAATTTAGTTGAAAAAATGTTTGGTTGAGAATTGAGTTTTCAATGCACGTGTAACCAGATTTTAACAATAATTGCTTACCTACTTGACTTCTCTAAGGGAGGCTCTCTATTCACTATTATAATCTCTTTGGGAATGGCGTAAGTCAGAAAAAACAGTTTTTCTTTTACATTTTTGGATTCAGGTGAGCTAAATACGTTGCCCACCCAACTAACGCATTAGGAACAACAAATTTAAAATTGGATTAAAAATCTCTTTCAGAATTTTTAAAAATAACATAATATATAAGCGGAATCATTTTTGGAAGTTGAATTTAAAATATCTTATAAATTGATCCATAATTTCACCTAAATATATTTAAACTGCGACGCACGTGCATCGGTACATCACATCACATGTGAGGCTTAGGGCCACCGCACACTACAGACAGTCGGTGACCGTCTGTTTTGTAGCGAAGTGACCGCACACGACAGACAGTCGGTCAGACATCGGCTCCTACATCTACACCATCGCACACGCTACCGACTACCGTTAGGAAGTCGGTGGTTGCTGCATTGTTTGTCCGTGATTTTAGCTATAGGAGATGCACAACTACAACGACAATTTTGTAGTTTGTGTGCGCGCCCCTACTTAATTACGTTACTCCCATCTCCCATCTACCGCCGTCTAGTCACAGACAATCGTGTCGGTTGATAGTCGGTGGAAAAATAGAACACGTTACATCATTTATGTAGGTCCGTCATTTTAGTCGGTTGTGTGCGGTGCTACATAAGAATCTGTACTGAGCATTGTAACCGACTATTTTGACGGTCACCGACTGTCTGTAGTGTGCTGTAAGCCTTATCAATAATTGTTCACGTTCGTTCCAGCAAGTTTTGACGTTATTTGTCCTATTATTGTCTGGACTAAGGCACATATTAGTTTGTATACGTAACTACAATAATTATTGTAATTAAAAAGTGTATTTTTCGAAAAGGGTTTCGTCACTAAAATGTCCGTTTTCAATCATAACAATTCAGGAAGAAATTATATCGTCTTCTGGTAAGAATTTATCTGTTTTGAATAATAATTTGCATCGTTATTTATTGAATTAATTAAAATAAAACAAGTTAGGTCACAAACTGCGTTTGATATTGCAACTTAAAGATTAGAAATAGTTTTAAATCACTTATGAAGGTGTTAAATGGCTTAAATCCGCCAAAATTGTTTGTTAACTTGTTGTATCGAAACAAAAAGAGAGAAATTTATTCAGAAGCTACCATCCGTTTTTCTTCGGGTGGTAAAAATAAATTAATACGTAAGAAGGGTATTTAAATCGGGGAAGCATCGATAGCAATAATTTTCAGCTATTTCTTTTATTATAGGAACATCGTCATGTTAATAAGTGGAAATCTTCTAACGTGCACTTGGGGACACCACGATCACGGATGAATTAAGGTAGGTCCCGCACTGGGATTTTTTTTCTTACCCGACAGGCGAAATCGGGGAGCTTTGTATACGTATAACTGCAATCGCAATACGCACTTCTAATAAACTATTTGCCGCAAAAACCGCACGTTTACTTTTGTTTGATAATAATCTATTAAACGCCTCCCATGAATTATTCTCTACAACTTTATACGCATCGTCCCGATATTTTACGCTATACAGTATGGCTTTTGAGTACCTACTATTCAAAACCAAAATTACTGTGACTCCTGGAGTTATTTTAGAAAAGAAAAGTTTAAATAAACGCACGGTTTAGACAATCCAGTTCCAAGAGCTTACCTGAGAGCCATCCAGTATCAGTTATACTCGTAAAAAGAGTTTTAATCTAATGAGGTTACTTTGAGACCTAGAATTAGTTAGCCTCATTTAAGACCTAACATACCCTCCCTCTAGTCCTCTATCCCGCATATTCTAAAACAATTCCTTCTGGCATTGTGGCTCTATTTTATTTGCTAGTGTCGGCTATTTCCTAAAGTTTTTTTGACTTACGCCACCCGCAGAGAAGTTACAATAGTGAATTGCTAAAATATCAAGTTTTAAATGGTTTACAAGGAGTCATAAGTAAAAACATTGGAAACTAGCTGGCAAAAAGTTTTGTATGTTTTTGTTTTAGGCTCCTTGTAAGCCATTTAAAACTCAAACTTCTTTGTATACCATATATACAAAGGGGATTAAAAAGTTGTTTCGAAATTCGAAATAAATGTTTTCCGACTATACCCACCATTAAATTTCAATTTAATAATAAAAATTGCTTACTTGTAATTTAGTGATGTGACATCCTGTATAAACTACAGAACTATAATATGAAACTCCAATTGTTGGTTCAACCGAATGATAAAACTTTTGTTCTAAGTGTTGTCTGAAAAAGCTTGTTTTTCCAACGCCTATGTAAAAACAATATATTAATCAAAAATTATTTGTTTTATTTAAAAATATTTAATTCCTTACCCTGATCGCCTACAATCACAACTTTTGCACTAACAACATTTTGATAATTTGATGACATGCTTGTTATTAACGGATAAACAATTTTGGTTTCGGTTTTTAAAACGAAACAAATTGAACGAGGCTTGTTCAAATTATGAGCTTTGGTTCCTCTTGTACCTTCTTTAGAAGACGGCAAAAAGTCGTTAAACCATGTCAAAAGAGATTACTGGAAACGGATTTAAATTTCTCTATTTCTAAAGTAGTTTTTAAGTGATTTTTGACCCTTATTAACACAATACGCTATTTCTTTGGAAGCATGTTTGGTTCTCAGTGGCGTAGATATTGTGCTTTGGTGCGCTCACTTGTTTCTCAAAAGAGTTACGGCGAAATTTGTTGTATATCTAATTTTTTAATTTCAAGCTTTTACTGGTCTCCTATTAGTTCCGCAGGCGAAAATTTTTGGAATTTTCAGGGTCAACAGGAGCTTAGATCCACGTCAGAAATTTTTAAACATATTTGTGTAATTATTTGCAATTTATTAATGATTTGACCATTCCGTCATTGCTAAGAGCCAAAGAGGCTATAAGTTAAAAATTTAAAATAATCGGGCATGCTGTAATAATTGGTGCATTCAGGGAACTGCAGCGTCAATTAATGGACGTAAAGCACTTTAATGAAGCGCTACACATTTCCCTGAATGTACCCAATATCGGAGAAGCTACTTGAGGCTGCGGTGTGATTTAAAAGCAGTCCAGCAACTTTGCGTCTATTTTTGTTTAAATTTTTATTCTACTCTTTTTGTGCCTCGCATGATTAGTGTGCCTGGAGTAGTTGCTCTAACTGCCCCACGTAGCTACGCCATTGTTGGTTCTATAGAACGTACTACTCATGGAAGAATAAAATAAGTGGACTGGTTATAAGCTGGTTTGAGGGTATCTAAAAGTGAAGCTCAGTAACGGAGGGGGGGTTACTCTGTAAGTGTGCGTGGCCGAGTATAGATAAACCACTCCTTATTGGCACCGGTGACTTACGCTACCCGTATAAATCAAAGGAGCGTATTGATTATTGTACTTAACCACTGGTGGTAAAGTCACCAGCCACCAGCGTCAGAACGGAGTTACTCTTTCTATACGCCAGCGTACTACTCTCAATTTTACTTCTACGAACTTCTTTATGCATCTGACAGCTTGTTCGTAACTTGGGGCTTCATGTTCTAAGTTCTTACCTCGTTCAACTCTTCCACTTACTTTATTCTTTTATAGCACTACTCAACGACTCTAGTTTGGCCCCTGGGATGCGCCAAGTGGAATGCAGTGCGACGCCAGCGGCGGATTAACAGACTTTGGCGCCCTAGGCAATAATAATCCTAGTGCCCTTTTTTAAATTTCTATTTGAGAAGCAAATGGAATAAAATAGCGCCGCAGGTCAACTTTTTTTATTGTTCAAGGGCAAACGGCTTAAAATGAAGATTAGGAATTTTTGTAGCAGTTGATAGTGTCTCCTAAAAAGATGTTTCACAAAAACAAAATAGGAAAATTTTTATATTATTTCAGATACACACCAAATATTGTTGAATAGTTCCGCGAATCCTAGACTTTAGCCTAGGTAGTTAACTTAATGTTAAATTCAGGCCTGGACCCTGTTTTCTTATTAGGTATTGAATTGAAAAATAGTTTACATCTAAATGATAAACCCGAGTGAAAAAGCTATCTTACGCATTTTCCAATAAACAATTAAATGGGTAAAAATAAATTTTCATTTGACACTACACTGTTGCCTCCTCTTTATAACTTGTTAATAAGTTAAATAAAAAAATCCGGCCAGAGTGGAGGTAAAAGTCTTATCAAATAATTTATTTTATATTTATTTATATTTTGTTATTATAAATTTAAAGATCGCTGAAGGGCACTTCTTCTCGACTTACGTATTATCCGTACTACTATAATTTGCTAATTTTTAAAATGGACTATTTGTTAATATTTACCGGAACCTTTACCTCAATAATTTAATTTTACCATTAACAATTGGCGCCCCTGTTTGACTTGGCGCCCCTAGGCTACAGCCTCACTAGCCTAGTGGGTAATCCGGCACTGTGCGACGCTGTACCCTGTACGACGTTTGGCTCCCGTTAGCGTGAGGGGTTTCGCGTTTCGCCTACTGGCGCATACAATTATCGGGGGCTAGGCAAAAATCGTCAAGAAATTCGTATAATAGACGTATGGAAACTCAAAATTGAGCTTCATGGTGTAGAAAATATCGCTGTATCTTCACCATCTTAATAATAATTCTAACAATAGCAATATAATATGATTACTAATAGTAGGTACAAATCCTCAAGGGGTGAATCCGAATACAAATTATTATTTATTTTTGCATTATCTATAATTAATTGTGTAGGTATTGTAATTGTGTATGATCAGTTTCTTACACGTACAGTAACTTTTAAAAATTTCTAAATAGCTCGTGGCATAAAAATGGTGTTAGGGCGCCTTCAGGAAGACTGCATTTTGTACGAGGGATGATAGTTCGACTTCGTCTCGCGATTCAAATAATCAGCCAGCAACCATCACGAATAATTTTATATTAATTTATCCGAATGGTTTCTCGTTTTTGTGAAGACCATTCGACTAAAATAATGTAAATAGAAAGTACAGGGCAAAAATTGAAAATTATATTTACATCAGAAAAGCCTGCAAAAGGTGATGTGGAAATTATCAGCGTCCACCTGTGGGACGGAGCAACAGTGACGGCGCCAGGGTTTTTTAAATGGGTTGGCACGATATTTTTGTGATGGGCACATACATTTTTAAATAAATGGGGGTTGCAAGTAGAATTCGACAATTTTGCATTTCTTGCGTTAGAAATTAATTGAAATAGCGACGCAGGCGAAAGTTTTTGATTATTCAAGGTCAAACGGCTTAAAAACGAAGTTCCGGAATTTTAATAGCCATTGATAGTGTCTCTAAAGAAGATGTTTTACAAAAACAGGGGATGAAAATTAAGAATTCAATTACTATACTTTTTTAAATAAAGAAACAATATTATGAAATAGTTACGGGGATTCTTTTATCTAAGGCCCTAGGCCAAATCCAGGTCTGATAGGACCCAAGTCAAATACTTAATTATTTAACACTCAGTTTGATTTTGATTTTAATATTCTTTTTAAGCTTTTTTTCGGGAATGGGGACAAGATGCAGAAAAGTACTGAAAGTGTAAATTATTTCGCATTTTTTAAACCTCTGAAAACTGGTAACTGGTGGCTAGTGCAATATTTGGGTGGGCACTCGGGTGGGCACCGCAACTTAAAGGGTGGGCACGTACCCACCCTGCCCCCCCCCCCCTGGCGCCGTCACTGCAGAGCAAACGCTGTAACGCATTAGGACCGTGAAGTTCAAATAAAAAAACAATATTTTTAAATAATTCGGTGGTTTTAAAAATTTATATTTTACTCAAATACTTACTAATCGCCTACTAACTTCTGGCAGGGGGGGGGGGCAAAAGGGCATACTTCAATAAAACGAAATAGAGGACTAACTCGCTAACTGCTATATAGTCCGGTCAATTTAGACATTCGAAGGTGCATAAAGTCCCAACAAGCTGAAAATCAGTAAAATTGTTCAAAACATAATTATAAATAAAATTTAAAAGTTCCCCATCATTCCCAAGTGTGGAAAAAATTTTATTTGAGGTTAAAGGTAAAAAAATGAGTTTTTTGCGATTTTCAGCACAACGGTATTATCGGTTTATCAAAAAAGTACTTCAGACAAAAATTGTAGATCATAAACTTATCTATAAGAAATGTATCAAAACTTTTTTTCCTACGAGCCACCGTTTCTGAGATATAACGATTCAAAAGTGAAAAACTCATTTTTTTACCTTTAACCTCAAATAAAATTTTTTCCACACACGGGAATGATGGGGAACTTTTAAATTTTATTTATAATTATGTTTTGAACAATTTTACTGATTTTCAGCTTGTTGGGACTTATGCACTTCTCTCATTTTTTAGTCTAGATTGACCGGACTAATACTTATTTACTTATTTTATAAGTGAAAATACTTTTCAACAGAATGCTAATATTTAAATAAAATAGATACTTAGAAATTATTAAACGAATGCAATGAGTCTCTGATAACGAAAATGGCAAAGTGATACCTCTCTACGTGTAACTAAAGAGTTTCAATTTAGTTACTCAGGTATAGCTGTTAGATCAAATACTTCAACAAAAGTATTTATATTTAATGTAGTTAATAACAAATAAACATGAAACTAAATAAATACAAGAGAGTATTTGGAAACTCCTCTCTGTTCGCATTACTAATTGAAATCGTGTTTAACCAATGTAACGGTATGTAATTTTTATTTAACAACTTTTTCCATGCGTTATCGTATTACCGAGAATTAATCACTGTTAAATAATTATTATCCTTTCAGTCTTTATTTGTTATTTTCATATTTTTTGGGGGTCTCGTGGGGCTTTACGTGTAGTCGTGTAGCAACGGTCATTTGGCTAAAATGTACAGGGTTTCTCAATATCAGTGTTTCTTTCTATTGCTCTTACTAAAGAGTTTTCGTTCGAAGTAGATTAAATATTAATATTAAAAACATTTTAGAGAATTGTCTGAAGTTTTTTTTAAAACGAAACGGACTAGTTTTGAAGTACATTTGGTATACTTAAAGTATACATAACATTTCTTATTCATATTATCACATCACCCTAAATACTTTTACTTTCATTCACTTTTCTAAATACCTATCAAAATTTATTTTGTTGCTAAATAGGTTACTGCACATCAACGATTAAAAAATAGAAGTAGAAGATTATAGAGAGTTGCCAAAATGATTATCTATGATGACGAAAATTCGTCGACATCATTTGAAAGAACAGAAAAAGTTCAAGAAAGTCTTTTCAGTTTCTAAAACTGTTTCTAAATAACGATTTTATAACCAAAAATTTAAAATAGTTCAGTCAATGGGGAGAAAAACAGGCCATTGCCTTACAAAAGGTGGTGTAGTTCTGATTTTTGAATATGTTATTGGGTTAGGGGCCCTGATGAAAAATTCAAGTTTTCGACCTCGATGGGGGTTCGCACGACTCGCCATCTTGGATTAAAGGTACGAAAAATTGGTTTTTCCGATTTAACTTCTTCACGGTTGATCTCACAACAAAACTGTCAAATTCAACTTTGGAGAGGACAAAATGCCCTACAATATTTGTGTTATTGATTTTCTTCCTATCTGTTACGGTTTCTGAGATATAAGCTGGAGAAAATCGCTATTTTTAGAAAAAATGAATTTTTTTTTGGTAAACTTTGCTTCGAGAGCCCCCCCCCCAATCTCCCCATATCAACCCATAAATTTTACATTTATTCAATTTAAAATGATTGTGGGGAGGGGGGGTAGAAATGTTGAGCGAATTTTCTCGTTTATATTCCCAACAACCTGTCTCATATGTCAACAATTATTCATTCTAACGTTTTGAAGGGTAGTTTTTGAGCAGAGGAGATTGGGGGGGGGGGGGGTCTCGAAGCAAAGTTTACCAAAAAAATTCATTTTTTCTAAAAATAGTAATTTTCTCTAGCTTATATCTCAGAAACCGTAACAGATAGGAAGAAAATCAATAACACAAATATTGTAGGGCATTTTGTCCTCTCCAAAGTTGGATTTGACAGTTTTGTTGTGGGATCAACCGTGAAGAAGTTAAATCGGAAAAAACAATTTTTCGTACCTTTAATCCCAGATGGTGGATCGTGCGAACCCCCCCTCGAGGTCGAAAACTTGGATTTTTCATCAGGGCCCCTAATCCAATAACATATTCAAAAATCAGAACTACACCACCTTTTGTAAGGCAAAACCCTCCATTGAGGACTAAAACGCCAGTTTTGTTATTTTCCACCATATTTAAGAAACGTTATGGAGGGGGTAAATTTTTGTTTTTTGATTTGGCGTAGACATAACTCAGGGATCGTTGTTGTCCATTTAACCAATTTTCTATCTCCGCGAATAAGCAAGATCCCTGTTAGTATCACAAAAGTTGATTCATCCTGTATAATAAAATTAATTACTACCTACATGTAATGTTCATAGTACTCTCCCACCAATTTATTATTGGATTAAATATAAAAATAGTGGTTTTCTAAGAATGGAAAATCCACAAGTTTTATCATAAATGATATCATGAGACTTACCTACCTACTAATGACTAATGACCAATTCTGCTAAATTGTATATTTTGCTTAGAAATACACTATTAATTAATTAATTTTATCGGTTCCATGTATAGCGACAAGATACTGTGGAAATCGTGGACCGTGTGTCGATTTACGAAAGTGCGATCCTTACATGAGCTTTGTATCAAAATCTGAGAAACCTTTAAAGCATCCAATAGTCAAATTTCTTCGTTCTCAAACGTGTGGCTTTCAAGATCATTATCCACAAGTTTGTTGTTCCGCAATACCCCAAACTTTAAATGAAGAATTGGCCAACATTTCGAAAATACAAGTCGTCAAGCAATTGTCTAGACCAAATTATAATAATTGGAACGATCAGTTTGCTACTAGCACGATTAAGACAATAATTACGTCTACAAGAAGAACAAGGGAACAACAACAAAAATTAATGGATATGATTCACGAGTATTATTACGATTTGTATAACTTTAGTTTTGAGCTAAGAAAACGAAGAGGCACCGATAAATCTATGATAGATTTAGAAATTAGATGAGTGCTTTGTATGCTTGACTTTTGTTTTATTTTAATAAATTTATCAATATTTGTACATATTTGATACGAGAGGCGCTTACATACTTTTCTATTTAGTTTATACGTTTATTGTACAACTGCAAAAAATGACGATCTATTTCAGAGCCGGCAACACACTGTTAAGAAAGTAAAGCTGAATAGGCAGTAAGCTAATAATTTATTGAGAATAAAAGACACAAGTAGTAATTCTCTTTTCTTTTGAACAATGATATTCTTAACCGTTCTTTCTTTCCACGTTAGTGATGGATTTACGTTTACGCCCGTGAGACCCGGGTCTAGGGCGGCACAATTCTAGAGGCGCTAAAATTTAAGAGGCGAGAAAAATTTAAAGAACTATTAACATTTAAAAATCGATTTGGAGGCATTAACAAGTGTAACGTGTAACTTTATTTTGTTTAATGATTACGATTCTAATAATTATGTTTTTAATAAAACAGCGGTAAAAAATGGGCTCCATATCGGATGGAGCTTAGGGTTCAATTGAACCTATATCCGTTACTTCCATTGCGTAAAAGATCCCAATCAATCTTCTTTTGGTACACTACTTGCAAAATAATCGTGAATAGCATTATCAATTTCTTTCTTTCTACCTCGTAAAGTTTTTTGAGACCTAAAACAACCAAAAGTCGCACTTTGCTAAATCAGGCGTGTCAGGCGAGTCTGGTGAATATTCTATTGTTTTAACCTTTTTTCAGTCAAAAACTAGACTGTTGAAGCTACTGTGTGAGACGATGTATTGTCGTGATAGAGCATATTAATCCCATTTTTGGAACTTGGTTAAAAACTTCAGGCAAACATTTTTTTATGTACCATTTAGCTGCAACTGTCGTCTGCCCTTCGAGCTTAATTGCTTTGACCAGGTTTGTATTTCTAAAAGAAAACTGCGCACATCACTTTTTTAGTTTGCTGTTTTTTAGTCGTCGCTGAAGATCCCTCGTCTGGAATGAATCCGTACACGACTCTCTTGACGGGTAGGCAAGTCGAAAAAGGGAATGGTATGGGTTATGAGTTTTATTGCCTGTCACAATTTTTGAAAAAACATTGGTGTACGCTATTATTGAGAATATTTAAAACTTGATATCAAATTCGTACACGCTTTGCTTGTAGAAACTCAGAAAGCTGATGCCACACAAAACGGGGACATATTTTATTAACTGCAGGTGATCGTGTGTGATCTATCACTGATAGATCACTCACTGAGTGGGCTTCGGTGCAAATAGCATTCATGGGCCCTAATTTTCAAGTGTTTTTAGAGTCCTAACCAGTGGTTAGGACCTAACCAGTAATAGAAATACTATCACGGGTCTGGGTTTCAAAGAGTTTTTACGAGTATCCTAGAGCCTCAGGTGAAACTTTTTTAGAGTTTTTAAGGTTAACAGAGCTTAACCATAACTTTAGGAATTTTTAAACATACAGCATGTCAACTGATGGAGTTGACAATAGGTGCAATGAACAATTAATTTTAGAATTTGGTGTTGATATATTGGAATGTCACCCTGTTTGATTAAAAAACAATTTTAATCAGGTTTTTTAGTGAAAAAATATAGTGGGCCGTGACAATTAAGAGAAAACTATAGTATATGAAACCATATGAAACTATGACCTTATGCCAAATCGAAAAACGGTTTTGCTTTTCACCATCTAATTTTCTCATTCTCAATCAATTCTGCTTGACCCTCTATTCAAGTATTTAAGCTGTGTAATTGACTTAATATGTTATGGTGTTAGTTAATTGAAAGTCAATAATTATGTTTCCTATAAGCAAATGACGTTTTAGTTGCTAGAAAGCTATTTTTATAAATACTCTTAACCTGAGACGATGGCACGCACCCCTAGCACAATTAAGCCCTATATTAATAAGAAGCCCTGTAGTCTTAGCCCCCATTCAAAAACGGTGAAATTTAATCCCAAAGTAATCTTATTTTACTTTTTACTGTTCTAAATTTCAGTATACGTACCTACTTATATAGGTACCTACCTACATAATATTTATACTTAGGTTTGTTGCTCAGTATAAATTACTTTAACGTTATTCAGTTGTTTTAAATTTATATTCACATTGTACATATGTACACATTATTATGCCGACCCAGTGAAAATAAACGATGCTTAGGAGAAGTAATGGACGTATACTATTTATTTCTTGGTACTCCGAAATGACTTCTTGGCTTCACTTACGCTAATCCGGTTGAAAAGGACCATAAATTAAACTTACAAAGCCACCTTAGACATTTGATCAAAATTTTAACTTATTTCTTTAATTGTTCCAGGTAAAATTATGACAAATGTCTAAAAAGTGGCTTTGTAAGTTTAATTTATGGCCCTTCTCAGCCGGCGTCGCTTAAGTGAAGTAGTGAAGCCAAGAAGTCATTTTGGAATATCAAGAAATAAACAGTACACTCGGTAGAGAAACTACTGCTCGTCTACTGTCATTATCACATTACGCAAGTGTGTTTTTCTGATACCAGAATGTACTTATTTTATTTTGATGCCGGTGTTTTCTAATACTACTGTGAATGAGGTTTTATATGTACCGTATGTATAGTTTGAAAGAGGAACATAGAGAAATGACATGTAAAATCATAAATCTTAGTTTCTACTTCTGTTGTGGTCTCTAAATTTCATAATTGCGTTCAGAATTTGCCTTTTTTAATGCAAAATTTGTCGCAAAATGAAAAATAATTCATTTTGAAAAACATATCGCTAATAGGATTCAGGTTCTAGAAAGTGCCTAGTGTCGCAAAAAAAATCTATTTTTTTGCGTAAAAGCTTTTAATTACTAGTAGCTAGCTGAGTAACGCGCACAGTTACAATATAGATAATAAATCGAGCACGGAATCGAAGTTTCTCGAGATTATTGCTCCTATTCGGACTATCCACGCCAATGGGGATTTAGTTTAGCTATTTATATTATAGTCGGTAATTGATAGTTTTGATATTAGAAGATATTTATTTAATTAATTATAATTTAAAATTCTCCGTGTGACGGTGTGACCCTAGGTAAAACCAGCTCTTCCCACTTGGGTCGATTCTCTCGTCATATCATGATGACGTTTTAGTTCGGTGTCAGATTGTCTTGGAAATAATGTATTGTAGATAGTCCTTGCCTTGAAAAACACAAATTAAGTGACCATCAATGTAGTATCAATTAATAAGTATGGCTAGAAATATTCAGAAACTATTTAGTGCAAATGTGTTATTTTTAGTAAATATAATAGGAATAATAACGATTAAAGGACGTAAGTTTTATTTAATTTTTAAATGTATAGAAACTAATATATTTTTAATATTGCAAAAACAAGTTTAGATAACCTATAACTATAAGTAAAGAGTTAATCATATTAAGTACTCAAAAAACTAGTTTCTTTTCAAATCAAATTGTTTGTACGACGACCTTGGTTTCGATATAATTCAATTTTAAAAAATTGTTTGTTTTCCCCTCATTTTCTAATTTTTCCAATTTTTTGCAAGTTCAGGATTTCCTAAAGTTTTAAAGTATTTTGGGGCCGTTATTTTGAGTCTTGCACTCGAGCCTGATATTACAAAACATACTTTTGGTAATTTTCGTGTCATTTATTTTACTGGTGGTTTTGCCAAAAATTCTTTCGCGTGTTGCTAAATGTAGCCTTGTATTCGGTCAGAAACTTAGTGGGGGTTTACAAAATTAAATTAGATGCATCTACATCTATATTATGCATTTGAAAGAAATCTTCAAGTTAATTATCAAAAAATGTTTAAATAGAAATAGTAATGCTTGTAGCAGTTTTAAGTTAATTATTATTTAATTAAGTAATAGTTGATAAGGATATCTAAATTTTGTTTATTGTACAAGTGAGGATAACCCATAAATTCTCATTAACTTTCCAAAGTCTAGGTATTACTATATTTTTGTAGTTTTCAAACTTCAATATGTAATTGGAAATTTCTTGTTTAATCTTGTAATTTTTATAATGGCACTTCCTGATGACCTACATTTGGTATATCTTTGTAAAAAGATTCTCAAACTACCTAGTGCTTTTTAAATTATCTGTTGCTAATTAGTGCGTCATCGATTAATACTGTATGTTCCGTTCCAAACCGGGGTATTTTTGCACGTATAATCTTAAATTTTAGTTTTCATTTCTGATGATATAAATTTTAAATTAAAAAAAAGCCCAAAATTTTCTTTTGAATAAAATGCGCTCGATAATCAGTAAATGGATTTCCACAAAGTCCGAAAAATTAATTATCACTCTGAAAAAACTTCAGTGTCTTAGTTTTTGCACGAACAATAACTAAAAATTGGCCAAACAAATCCCTCGCACCTCTTAACTAAAATGGGTTTGACAAAACAGAAGTGTCAGAAATGCCCATATGTACAAAAATGACTGAATTAGGAAATTAAAAGTGTCTAATCAAACACATTTTTCAGAATGGGTTGTAGATGATGACGGTTGCAGAACACCAGATAGAGGAACGGGATCGTGCATTCGAATTAGGGACTGTCAACCAATGATAACTTTCATCGAACAGTCGGCAACGCTAACGCAGGCAACAATACAAATTTTAAGAAATTATCAGTGCGGATACGAAGGAACAAGCGTTAAAGTATGCTGTCCTAATTCGCCAATCGTGATAGGAACTCCCGGAAACACCGGAGGCACAACATTGCCTCCTACACCAGACGTTACCAACCATAGAAACTTCAATCTCTTACCACTAGACTGCGGATTATTATCGACTCGTAATAGAATTACTGGTGGGAACAAAACTGCCTTGTTTGAATTCCCATGGATGGCCTTAATATCGTATCAGACAGGTTGTTGGTTTATTTAAAGTTTAAGTTACTTGATTTAAAAAGTTTATTAATTAGCAAATGGGCCAGATTTTCGTTGTGGTGGTTCCATTATTAACGATAGATACATTTTAACGGCAGCTCATTGCATCACAAACCTTTCGACTCTCAGATTGTAAGTTGGAACAACTAAAAAAATATAAGTAATAAAAAGTTGAGTTTTTAGATTAGGCGTGCGAGTTGGAGAGTATAATATAACTTCGCTGCAAGATTGTGAAAACGATAACGGCGTTATCGAGTGTTCGGCCCCAGTTCAAGATATTTTAATTGAAGAAACGATTCCACATCCCAATTACAATATTTCGACGTATACGGATGATATTGGATTAATACGACTAAGTACTCCCATTGTACTTTCCGGTAAGTCGCTTTCATTATTGTGCTCACTAATTTCACTAAATTTCTACTTCTTCCAGAGAGTACAAATAGCATATGTCTCCCTACAACGGTATCTTTAAGAAATTTTAATTTTACGAACAATAGGCTTTTAGTAACAGGCTGGGGCGCCACCGAAACAGGTATGCTCATATTATACCATCAATGCTGCGATTTTAATTAGAAATCCAATTTTAGGAAGAAGGAGTCAGGACTTGTTAAAAGTAGAAATTCCGGTTATTCCCCAAGATGAGTGTCGTAGGGTTTATTCAAACTCTCCAGCTAAAATAAGCTATAAACAGTTATGTGCGGGTGGTAAAAATCGACGCGATTCTTGTGGTGGCGATAGTGGTGGGCCTTTACAAACAGTGAGCACTTTCGAAGGCGATGTTCGTTATATTCAGTTTGGAATCGTTTCGTTTGGTCCTCGATTTTGTGGACAAGAAGGTTTTCCAGGAGTTTATACTCGGACTGATTATAACATGGATTGGATACTCGATAGCATGAGACCTTAAAGATAATGAAAAAAACTACTAATGGCTGTTAATGACTGATGAACAGTATTTATTTCTTATGTTTAGTAGTAGTAGATGTAAAATAAGGAGCTTTTTAAGATGTTGTTGTATTTTACAAAACAGACAATTTTTAGAAAAATATGTATATACTACTTTATAACATAGTTTTCTTATGTTAAATTATTTTATGTTGTTAGATATTAAACACCAGTTTTTAATTGCCAAAATAATCCTCTAAAACTGACACAAAATTGGTATAAAATGCTGTTTTTGATGTGCCTATACTTAATTGCTTCCTTAGCAATGTCATCTTCCATCAATTCCATTTATTAACTACCAAAAATATATACATAAATATTATAACAACCGAAAATTATCCTGTTACCACACCTATTATACGCGGCCGAGTAACCTATACTACTCTGTCGCATCGCATGTCTGTGACATTTACCTCTTGTAATAAATGAAAAGATTCATTTTCTGTTTCTGATAGAACGTAGTTTACGAGTTTGTTTCTTTGCTAACCACCGAACTCTCGCGTTTTTGAAAAATTACCTACTTTACGACATTTTATATAGTGTGATAACAGGTTCTCTAAAGATAGCACGAACTGTAAAATAGTAGATGTACCATAGACACTGGTACTGCAAAGTATACATAAACAGTTTGCATTCAACAACAGTTACATCCTTTAAAAGTAAAATGTTGAGTCCTGTACTCATAACTATAATTTTGGTAGTGACGTATTCTTCAATTAATTTAATTCGTGCACGTAAGTATGTTAATATTTTGTCATTCAAAATACAAAAACACCTTATTCAACAATAATTTTTTTTGGACGGTTAAAAGCAAAACTGCATCATTTGATCACTAAATCAATTCATTTTGCGCAAGAGACTCAAAAACTCGTTCCTCGAAGGACGAAGCAGATTGAATTATAAAAAATAAAGAATTGGATTTTCTCAAGTAATTAATTGGGCAAATCCAAAGAGTTTAAGCTTCTTCCAAATCGCGTGTTTCGAATAAATTCCAAATTAAGAAAATATTGTTTTTCTTTATAGATAAGGAACGTTGTAGAACTCCAGATAATCAGAATGGAAACTGCACTTTAATATCAAATTGTCAACCGATAATACAATTTTTGTCTAACTCGCCTAATCCAACACTGTATCAAAGAACAAAACTGGCGCAGTATCAATGTGAGTCAACTGGACGTTCACCAAAAGTATGTTGTCCAAATGGCAAAGTACAAATACCTCTATCTGAAAATGCTCCAGTACGTACCAGCCAACCACAAAGTGACGTATCTAACCATCGAAATATTAGACTTCTACCAAGTGAATGTGGTGTTACTAAAATCTCTTATCGAATTACACTAGGGCAGGTAACGGGCTTATTTCAATTTCCTTGGATGGCCCTGCTATCTTATCAAACGAGTAAGTTCACATCTTTTGGACAACTAAAACTTCAGCGTTCTTAAACTCGCAGGAGTTTTAATCGCTTGTAAATGCGTAGTAGTTCTTAGTTACATTTTTTAGAAAATGGACCGCAGTTCAAGTGTGGTGGTTCGGTTTTAAACGAAAGATATATTTTAACTGCTGCTCATTGCATCACGAAAACTTTGTGAGTAGTTCCGAAAGAGAGTCTGAGTAAATTCGATAATTGAAATACGTACATTTCTAGAGCAGGAGTGCGCGTTGGGGAACATAATATTTCGTCTATTCGCGATTGTGAGGAAGAAGATGGCGTAACGTCGTGTGCACAACCAGTTCAAGATGTAGGATTTGAAAAGACCATTATACATCCCAGTTATAAATCGCCTCTAACTGGATACGATATTGCTTTAATCCGTCTGTCGACTCCAGTGTCAATTAATGGTAAATTATAAGAAAATCGCTGAATGACCTGTAAAATGAAGAAATATTTTTTTACCTCTAGAATATTATAGAAAGTGCGTTTCTCCTCTTTAAATATTTGTTGGCCTCTCTTTGCTCGGCCGAAAACACCCCACTTCGGAAATTTAAGTTACCCTTATTAATTATTTTATACTTGTAATATACATGGAATCGTAAATAATCGTAATTGCTTATTTGTTTTAGAAAATGTAAGGCCTGTCTGTCTTCCAATTACAAAAGATCTGATGCACACCAATTTAGTTGGTAGAAAATTGACGGTGACGGGATTTGGAACAACTGAAAATGGTTTGTTGATTTGCAATTTGTGTTTTACGTAATTTTACATATCATTTACATTGTAGCTTCTTCCAGTAATGTCCTGTTACTAGCAAAAATTATTGTTAAGTCAGAAGATCAGTGTAAAACTCAATACAAGAAGCAAAGTATTAAGGTGTACGATACTCAGTTATGTGCAGCGGATCCTGAAGGATCTGATTCTTGCAAAGGAGATAGCGGAGGACCGTTACAAGGTCCGAATTTTGGTGGAAATAGTCAAGGTCCCGTTCGAGTTTATCAGTACGGTGTAGTGTCTATTGGTCCTCGTCCTTGTGCTAATATTGAATATCCTGGAGTGTACACTAGAGTTAGCAGTTACGTGCAATGGATTTTAGATAATATTGAATCATAAGTAGCTATGAGAAAATTGTCAATTATTATAATTTAAAGGCGAAACTTTCATTTTGGTATTTGCGATAAGTAGGCGCTATAAGTACTTTGACTCTGACCATTTATAGGTGCATTCATATAAATATTTTCTAAAGGACTCGCTACTCTGTATATTCCTGAAAAAGGACAGAGCTGCTGTAATTCGTGTTGGCTCATCCTTGTCGTACTGCGGCGTTTCCTTGCCCATCGGTAACGAAATATTAAAAACCTAATTTAAAAAAGCGAAAATTTTTATTTGATAAATATTAGCAAGAATAAGTATGAAACAAGTTATGGAAGTTTTCTTTGGAATCTATAAATGACGTATAATTTTTCCGAATTTTTCATGGTGTTAAAAAAATGACGAATTACTAGAATCGTAGGCGTAGAGAACCATATTTTTCATACTTAGGCTACTAATCAACTTTTAGAATATGTAGGTGTTTTTATGTTTAAATCATTTAAAAGGTGCTCTTCTAAAATGGAACAAGTAAACAAAATACATAGCTCAGTTTTTGAGATATTCACGAAAAAATGTAAAATTCCGTTTTTTCGTTACTTTGGACTTTTACCTTATGAAAAGTGGTGGATGCAAATTCGCCAAATATATCAGTGGACCAGGCCACCTCAATTGGCATTAGTCGCATCTAATATACAAAGTGATTTATACCAGAAGGCAAGAAATGAAAATTTGTATTTGGGATTGGATTGTAAGTGAAAAACGCGAAATAATTTTTTTCTAGTCAGCCTTGGATTTGGAGATTTCGAGCTTTTTCCTTATCGGAAAAAGATCCCGTTGGGTGTTTGGAGGGTAGGAAGTTGTTTTAGCCGCCTTTCCATAATGTCCCACATATGTTCTATTGGGTTCAGGCCGAACTTCTTAGAGGCCAAACCATGGTAGGAATTTTTATTTCTTAAATGCACTGCTTTCACCGCTGAAATTATTACAATAAATGGAACGACATATTCTTCTAAAATGTCTGAAATGTACCGTTATGATGTTAGCCTCCCTCTATCCACTAGAACTAACTTCGTATGAGCTCCCAAACGTATCCCAACCCACAGCAATGTTACACTTAGGCGTATCGTTCTCCTGGCCTTCTGTAGACTTTTTTACGCCTATCGTTGGAGTAAAGACAATATCTCAACTCATCAGTGAACAATACTTTTGCCCAGTCTTGATTGTTCCTAGCAACGTGTTCGGAAGCAAACTTCAACCTTTGTCTTCTACGGTATCTGGTGAGTAAGGGACTAATGGCAGCTGTTCTAGGTTTAATATCATTCTCTGCAAGTCTTCTCCTTATTGTACCTTGACTAATTCTAAAGTCATAGCACTCCAAAAATTCGTTTTTAGGGAAGTGCTGGTCACAAACCGTATCACAAGCTTGAAGGGGCGATAGTATGGTCCGAAATATGTATAAAAGTACACATGAACATGGGTCCGCCAATGGCCGGTTTCGGAGATAAGAAGCATCTCTATCTTATTATGTAGAAACAAATAAACAAACAAGATAATTTTTGAATAAACAGCAAAGGTAAAAAGTCAGATGCTCAAAGTGCTCACCCCCCATTTCAAGAAAATACGAAATCTCTGCTGCAAGAACCTTCGAACTTTTTAGAAAAACCCAAAATTTGCTCGAGTTATGGGCATCCTTGATCTACTCTTTACTGCAGCTCCCCGAGGTCATCTACAGGCATAGAGTTCACTAAGGTTTTCATATATCCCCAAAGAACAAAATCGAATCAGTTTAAATTGGGCGATCTTGCAGGCCATGATATAGGCTCTCTCTCTTCCCACCCATATTTGTTCCGTGTAATACCCTCGACAAACTGAGATTTGAATGATTATTAAGTTAAATTATCATTAAGTTAAATGATCATTTAAAATTATAGGTGACAGACTGGAAAGACACAAAATCCAATACGCTTGCATTATCAAAGGCCATTATTAAGGCTATCTATATTTATGTCCTTCAATGCGGCGCGTAATTCAAAAACAGCGGCGATGTTTACCGAAGGGTTGCGATGACGTTCCTAGAACGTCATCGGAAATAAATGATCATTAGATCATTAGGTAAATGATGTAGTGACACACTGTAAAATAAATTAGCAATTTATACTTAATGATCATTAACTTTTCAGTCTGTCGAGGGTATTAATCCTCTCTAGAGATAATCGAAAAATGATTATTCAAAAAGACGTTTCTGCATATTTTGAGCCATACTATCCCCCCTTTAAGTTTGGGATACACGTTTTTTAACACCCTGTATAGTGGCTAATTTTTGTAGTCGTTAATTTTGCACGTTTTAAGTATGTTAAGTGTAGATGGTTAGAAAACCAGCCATACAAGATAATTTGGAGCAGTCCATAATTGAAAAAATCTTCAAGTAATAATAGAAAAACCATTTATGCGTCAAACAATAATTATTTACAAATTTTGGCAGTTTATAACATGACGGAAACCTGTAAAATCGAATTTATTGACCCTGATGTATCATCCACATTAATTTTTTTGTTAAAATGATTGCAGATAGTCTAACAGAAAAATAGTTGATTGTTAGTGTTGGTCTAATGTGGTGTAATAATGTGGTTAAAATTTTCAGATATAGGAAATAAAATTGAGTGGGTAGTTACAATAGTTTACAATGTGGGAAATACTTAAAAAAATCGTGTTCTTCTTTAGGCGTTGGAATTTTTGGTTTTCTCGTAATAAAATGTTAGATTAAAATTTTGAGTCACTTGTACAAAAAATAAAAATTTTGGGGAAACAACGAACAATGCGTCTTCGCATCAAAAAATCCAATACATTCGGGAGAAGAGGTTGTGGCTAACTCGCGATTATTTAATCACTATTGCCAACTTGATTAGTTGTTAATTAATGTTAATATTTCTAACAAGGTGGGTGATTAAATATTGTGTATAGGTATTTTAAGATAATTATATTACGATTTGATATAACAACCGATAATTCGGGGAAAACCAATTAGTAGTATAAATAATATACCAAGCCTTATTGATGGTTTGGACGTTTGGAGGAAACAGGCAATATAAAAAGTCGATGCTACTGGATTTTACATAAATATAAAACTCCTCAGTATTTTAAACATTTTTATTTATAACAAACATAAGTTAGAGTTTACACAATGGTACGGACGAACAGTGTCAGTATGAAGTTCGCATTATTAGTGATTTACTCCACGTTAACTTTAATTCAAGCACGTAAGTGAATTTTTAATTTTCTTTTTAAAATTTAATTTTCATTTAAAAATTTAATTTTCATTAAACATTATATTACAGTTAACCTCAATTTTGTATAAATTAATTCATCTATAATATTGACTTTAAATAAAAATGTAGCTTCTAAAACTCGTTTCTCGAAGGACAGTAATCTTGGTAGCATTTTAATTTCTTACTACTCCAGACTCGTTATTATGTTACAAATAAATAATTTAAACTTTTTATTTCGCAAATTACAAAATTATAATTTGGAGAACAATGTCATCCATTTGTCGGCACTTAAGAAAGTCTAATCAACATTTCATTTTTAGAAAGCAGCGCACGTTGCAAAACTCCCGATAACAAAGATGGGAACTGTGTTCCAATTACGAGCTGCAAACCAATAATTCAATTTTTAAGTAGTTCGCCAAATCCGACGCCGTATCAAAGATCGAAATTAGCGCAATATCAATGTGAATTAAATGGACATGCAGTAAAAGCTTGTTGCCCGACTAGTTCTATTACAATAGCGTCGACTGAAGATGGCGATAATAGAAATGTAGTAGTAACTAGAGACGAAATGGAAATCGATGTTTCTAATCACGAAAATTTGAGACTTCTACCAACTAGTTGTGGAATATCTAATACCACTTTCCGGATTTTTAATGGACAAAAAACTGGAGTATTTCAATTTCCTTGGATGGCGCTATTATCTTACCAAACAAGTAAGTTATTAGGTAGTAAGCCACAAAAGTTCATTTATACGAATAACATCTCGTTTTTAGGAAAAGGGCCAAGTTTTATGTGTGGAGGTTCTATTATTAACGAAAGATACGTTTTAACTGCAGCTCACTGTGTTGTTAGTAATTTGTAAGTTAAACACCGTATTTTTTGCACTTTTAATAAGTTTTTACCGTCTTTAGGTTAGGAGTTCGTGTTGGTGAACACAACCTTCGTACTGAGCGTGATTGTGAAGTAGATGACGATGGCGTATCTACATGTGCTCCTCCATTCCAAGACATTCGTTTGGAAGAAACTATAGTTCATAACGATTTTAACACGCCTAAAACTGCCAACGACATTGCTCTAATACGTCTTTCGTCGCCAGTTAAAATTGCTGGTGAGTAAATTGAATTGTCTTAGGACGAGCTGTAAATTAGTAGCTCAAAAGCAAGTTCAACGGTAAGCCTGTCTTACCATTGTCAATGATCCTGCCAGGTACATACATCTTTCAAAACCTCACCGACCTGCTCAAACAACCAAGTTTCGTAAGGTTACACACCAACCTAAACACACGGATTGGGCATCTCTTTCAACCGCTTTCTCACTTCTCCTTCTGCGCATCTAGGGTCGGTGAGGTTTTGAAAGATGTATACTGGTTGGTTGTTCGTTTATTGGCAATGAAAAGGCGGGTTAACCGTTGAGCTTGCTTTGAGCAACTAATGTACAGCTTGCCCTTAATAATCTGCAAGAATTTATAAAGTGGGCTCAAACAAGTATCGCAAGTTTATTGGTAGTTTCATATTTTCAGGGCAACGAATGCTCTGTTCATTGGATATACGCAGAAAAGTCACGATGAATGTGTCAATCGATATCTCCCTACTGAAAAATAATTTTTGAGTATTATAGGACTCATATAACGATAACTATCAAAATGGGTTTATTTTTTATTCATTATAGATCGTAAAGGAGATATGGACCGAGACATTCTTATAGACATAGACTAACTCTGTGTACACGCAAGAATTTCTTTAATGCTATCGTAAATAATATTTTATCAAGAAAGTTAGTTAGGTCAACTCTCGGGTATACGTGGAATAAATTAAACAACTATGATTCTGTTGCCGACGTTTCGGTTTATATATTTAAACCATCTTCAGGGCTGAAAAGGACACAAGCAATCGGGCTTTTAGGCTACATCAAAAGCTCCAGTCGGCAGTCACTAAGTCAAAAAATGTTTTTACAAACAACGACATTACAAAAGTTGTCTAAGTCAGATTTGTTGGCAGTGACACTGGCAGGACGTTGTTTTTAAAAACATTTTTTGACTTGGTGACTACCGAGTAGAGCTTTTGATGTAGCCTAAAAGTCTGATTGCTTGTGTCCTTTTCAGCCTTGAAGATGGTTTAAGTACATAAACCGAAACGTCGGCAACAGAATCATAGTTGTTTAATTTATTTCACGTATACCCGAGAGTTGACCTAACTAACTAATATTTTGGAAAAGAAATTGGCACATATCATTTTATCAAGAAAGTTTAGAAATATTTATATGCCACTTTTGCGAGTGTTTGTTTTGAGGGCGATCCTTAACTGAGCATTTAGTCCTTAAAGTCCTCCTTTTTCTTAATATTGTCTGTAAAAATGGGGTAAATAACATAAGAAGTGAAAAGTGGGTGCAGATAATGGTTCAACTCAAAAGCATTCTTCTCTGTTAAGTTAAATAATCCTATTTTGAACTGTAGAATCACCTGTATAAGTTACATGACATCATGACAAGTTATGAAATTACCTCATATGGTTCTAGCCAGAGAAGTTAGGATGAGTCTCAAGTCTCAGTTAAACTTCTAAGTGCAATACTCACTCCAAAACATCATACTAAGCTTCTAAGAAGCTTAAAGAGAACCTTAAAGGTTTTACAAAGAGGCAAATCTAATGAATCACTCATTTTTTTTCAAAAAGGGTGTTGGAAATCTATGAGTTTCTCGACCGGATGATGGTTGCAGGTTGCAGTAAATACTCCAACTCCAATACTCTATTTTTATAATTTTTGTAGCTACAAAGTTACTCCACCACCTTATTCTAACTAAACCCTTCTCAACATCTTAAACAGTTCATTTCCAGGACCTATACTCGACTTCTTTTCTAATTCATGTAACATGAAACTTCCTATAAAACACGAAACAGTTGTCTGTTTAGGAGCTTCTTGGAATGTTGTTGTGTGCTATGAGTGCATTTGTACTTGAGATTTGCAATACTTCTTCAATGCCTTTGAACCGAAGTAAAATAAGGCTATTATCTTCAATTTCAATTATACTCTTGAAACTAGACTATTCATTTATTCCTAAAATTATACAGTCGTAATACCTAAATTTTTAGATAACGTCAAACCGATTTGCCTTCCGCTTTCGACCAATTTAAGAAAAACCAATTTAATAGGAAAAAAGTTGACCGTAATAGGCTTTGGAACTACAGAAACAGGTAACATTTATTTTTTCTCCCCTCATACACATTTTTTAACTGACTCAAATTTCTTTTAGACGACCAAAGTGAAGCTCTGCTCCAAGCAAAAATACCAGTGGTAACGCAAGAAGAATGCCACAGCAAATACTCGATGAGACACATCGAAGTAGGCTCTCGGCAGTTTTGTGCGGGCGACTCGAATGGAACCGATTCTTGTAACGGCGATAGTGGTGGGCCTCTGCAAGGCGCCAATTTTCTTGGCGAAGACGGTCCTGCGCGTGTTTATCAATATGGCGTCGTTTCTATTGGTCCTCGGCCGTGCGCCACAGACTTTCCTGGATTGTACACGAAAGTTGGCAGTCACATTAAATGGATTTTGGATAACATTAAACCCTAGTGAATAAAACAAAGATTCGTTTTCATACATTTTTATTGATTGTAGAATTGAAGTCGAAGATGTTAATCCTCGTAATACTAGCTTTAAGTTAGTTTTGATTTTTTAACGATGAAGTTTTTTTTTGAGAAATTGGAAATTTTCTATTGAAGACTCTTGCGTAATTCTACGATAAAAAGTAACAAAAGTTCAAGTAGGAATATAAACGTTTTTGTTAGTTATATTATGTTTAAGTATTTATGAAAAAATGAAATACAAAGTACTGCCTTTTAATTAACTGTACTTTTTGTGATATTCTGTCAAACATTAAAAAATTTAGGTAATTAGAATTTTTCTTCTTTGGTATTTATTTGCAACAGTAATTAGATATGCACTGTAATCTGTAATGGTGGGTTTATGTTCGATTTTATTGATTTTGATTTAATTTGCCATTTAAGTTTCATTTAACTTTCAATTAAATCCTAAACGCATCCATAATTCGTTAAATTATATTGTTTTATATTTTTACTAAGAAAATATGGGCGTTTCTCTAACTTTTTAGGTATTGTATACGTACGTAATTGTAAATTTACCATTGATTTTTAACAATTTTATTTATTAACATCTTGATTCAATGATTCGATCTGAAGTTGATGGACGCATCAAATGGTGAATTTACTTTTACTCGGATTAAAATGCATTAAATATTGACTGTTTATTCTTTTGGGGGGAGTCTACAGACGCGTCAATTTTAACTTGGAATCATTGGCAATCTATTATACTAATCAATGTTCTTTTTTGTCTACTGTATCTATACTATTTGCCCTGTCTCAAACGTGAACATATATGAGTTCAACATGATATTGCTCATTTTTGCCGATTCCTGCTCGCCAATTAATACACCGTACCTATCGAAAGATCGCATGATTGTGCATCAAATGATTCCAAAATTAAGAAAAAAATTCGATTTTTAATACTAATACTAATACAGTACCTACCTAAAGTTTGGCGAATAACAAAACACTTGAAATTAGTATGTGGTGCCTTACTTGTCAACTCTTTTTTAGTCCGGTCAATCTAGACCAAAATATGAGAGTGAAGGTGCATAAAGTCCCAACAAGCTGAAAATCAGTAAAATTGTTCAAAACATAATTATAAATAAAATTTAAAAGTTCCCCATCATCCCGTGTATGGAAAAAATTTTATTCGTGGTCAAAGGTCAAAAAAATGAGTTTTTTGCGATTTTCAGCAAAACTGTAAGTTTTATCATAAAAGTACCCTAAACAAAAATTGTAGATCATAAAATTATCTATAAAAAATGTATCAATACTTTTTTTCCTACGAGCCACCGTTTCTGAGATAACGATTCAAGAAGTTGTAAAAGTTGTTATCGTCCACTACCTCATAGATGGCGTGGAAACGTGTGCATATTATGACGATAACAACTTTTTGAATCGTTATATCTCAGAAACGGTGGCTCGTAGGAAAAAAAGTACTGATACATTTTTTATAGATAATTTGATCATCTACAATTTTTGTCTGAAGTACTTTTATGATAAAACTTACCGTAACTTTTTTTTTACTTTTGACCTCGAATAAAATTGTTTCCATAATTGTTTCAATGATGGGGAACTTTTAAATTTTATTTATAATTATGTTTTGAACAGTTTACTGCTTTTCAGCTTGTGGGGATTTTAGGCACCTTCGAATGTCTAAATTGACCGGACTATTTACAAGAGACTTGGAGATTTATTAGTTAAAAATGAGGGGTTATTTCAATATTTATTATAATTTTGTCTTATTACTCAATGAGATACTAAACCACCAACAAAACATCCAAATGCAAGAAGTGAAAGAAATATTAGTGCTGTAAGTGGGTGGTGTTAATAAGATCCAAATTTATCAATTCCTCTTCGTTAGGCCTTTCATCATTGTTACGCAGAGGCTGTTGAGATGGTTCAAAGAAAGTTCTTGAAATAAATATATATCTTTCAAAGAAAGTGGTGTAAACCCTCAGTACACATCATATGATCAACTACTAGAACAGTATTTTCGAGCCTTCTGAGTCGTCGCTGCTTAAATTCATTGGGATTATAGTTTAGCCAAAAATCTTACGTTTTAAACCATACACTCCGGGCTTACTTAACTTTAGTGTCCCCGGATTGGCTGCTCGTTCTCAAAGGGTTTTTTAACTTGTCGCAGGCTAGGACCAATATAAAATTCCTTCACTCCCCAATTATTATTAAAAATGTGCAACAACTACAATATGTATTGCGAGGAAATAGATATCGTTTTCATAACGTTCGCGGACTATGAAAAGAGTTGCTTGGCGAAGGTCTGTGGATGATGCGGAGCGGCCCTAATGTAACCGTTTCTTTTCTTTTTAAATTTTTAATATTTTTAATGATTTTTCTTGTCAATACGATTTAACGATTTAATGATAATAGTTGATGATGTTTAATTGGCTTGATTTTTGTTAGGTATTGGATTGTTAATTAGTGATCAGTGTTTAATATAACTGGTGTTTAGTTAACAACTAAGTCTTATGCGTCATTATAATGTAGCCGATTATTGGGCATAAACTACAATAAATAAATAAAACAACGATCACTTGGTGTACTTTGAGAAAACACTTTGGTTTGCACCCTTATAAGTTAGAGTGTGTCGACCCTTGAACTGAAGCAACTAGACAACTAGACCATCGTACCCATCGCGAGTTAGCCGACTCGGCTCTAGAGCAAATCAACATTGATTCAAATTGTTTTAGACAAATCTCATTTTTGGTAAAATGGCTTTATCAGAAGCAAAATTATCGCTTTTGGTGTGAAAATAATCTACAGGAGATCCACAAACGCTATTGATGACTAACAACTAGATATCGGTTGTAAACGATCCTAAGGTGGACATTCACAGGACGTGTAATGCAAATGTGTAATAGTTCAAGATAATCAAAAAATTGTGGCTTAAATTGATTTTGCTTTACTTCATTTCAAAAATCATATCGTTCTTATTGAAACGCTCTGTACTAACTTAAAAATTTCTTACAACGTTAATTCCCTATAGATCTAATACGTTGTAAATGAACCCCAACATACACACATAAGTGAAAAAACTTTAAATGAGAAAATTTGTTTTCCACCAAACGCCTCGGGAATCGAACTCAAGATCTTGCTATTTCCGGTAGCACGCCTATACCAAATACGCTAGGAGGTAACTTTCACAAGCAATCCGGCATTGTTTAAATGCGTCGAGAAAGCGTATACCTTCTAGCGTATTTGGTATAGGCGTGCTACCGAAAATAGCAAAGTCTTGGGTTCGATTCCCGAGGCGTTTGGTGGAAAACAAATTTTCTCATAGAAAGTTTTTTCACTTATGTGTGTATGTTGGGGTTCATTTACAACGTATTAGATCTATCTAACTAATTAACCCTAAATATTAAAAAAATTTGTTAATTCCCTATGTTCGATTTTGAGACTTGACACCCGGTGTATGCACTATTGCGAAACAAAGCTTATGTTTTGTAGTTCCATAAACCCAATTTGATTATTTTGGAAAGAAAGTTTAGTGACCTATGTCTGCTAACACGATACCAAGAATAACTCCTAACTTTGAAATTAACGTGTTATCTATCGTGGCAGGAAGTTTGCATAAAATGAATATATACGTCAAATATTAATTCTATTTATAAATGAAATGAGTAAGTATAGGTAGTAGTATTATGGCAAAAAATATCCCACAACTTTTGTTCTACGAATAGCCATCTCTTAAATTGTGGCTAGTGACTATGAGAAAAAGATCTAGATGCGAACGGAGAACGAAGTCCCAAAGTCATGGTCACTTCATGTAACCACAAAAGTATTTAAGGGGAAGTACCACATATCAAGCTGTTTGTGTATACTGTATATTTCTATTTATAATTACAATTGGGGTTGTTATGACGTTATGGCACTAAGGGGTAGGAAGTTGTAAATAACCAACCATTGTAGGTTTGTGGCCTTCTTAATCAGGGGCCACTTTGGCCATAGGTTCGTACTAACATAGAGTGATTTAAGAAGTGTTTTTGTTTTTTTATAAAGCCCCCAGTTCATACTTTCCAGTCCTCGCTTCGAGTTGTCAACATTTTTTTTCAAATTCTTCACCATTAAATTATTTAGAGAATTTTTGAATGTTTTACAGTTTTAGTTAGAAAAACTTATAGCAAATTGTATTTTTTTGTAATACTCGTAAAAACTTCATGGGTCCATGAGCATCAAATGCAAACAACTTTTTGCCATTGCGACGAGCACACCATAAAAAAATTGGAGTAGGTATTGTACACTAATGTTTCACGTTTATTTATAAATGTAATCGAACCCAGAAAAAAGTTTAATTTGCTGGAAAATTCGACAAATTTGTGTTCGTCGTACGTGGTTAATTTTCTAAGACCATAGACCATGACTAGAGGATGATGAACTTAGGAAATAATAGCCACGAAACTGGAGTTAATGATGCATTCACATTCAAAAAACTAACAAATTCGACCGTTTGTGAATAATTAAATGTCTTTAACATTCTAATATACTTAATCACCACCAAAATGTATAACAATTTTAAGGAAGTCGGAAATTCCCGATAGTGACGCGTAAAAAGTACCTACCTAATAAAATGGTTTAAACAAACTCGTAAAACGTGTTTCTAAATTAATCAATTTTTAGTAACATTTAACCACACTAATTATCTTTTTAATACGAAAACATCACAATAATAATAATACGAAACAGTTTAACCCAAACGCTCCTTCCCAAGTTTTGTTTATGAGCCTATCAACTATTAGGAATCCGAACTCTGTGACTTCCTCAAATTCCAGCCCACTTCCTACTAAATTGTGTGGAAAATTATTAAAGAATAAAAAAAAATCAAAAACGATGACGCATTCATCTAATTGGTGTATAAATGTAATGTAAAACCGCAATGGTGGTAGTAGTAAAAATGTGTACCCCTCAAACACTACTTTTGTTATTGTTTCATCTGGCCCTTTCGTTGACGGTCTCTTCACGTAAGTACGCACTTTAATTAATTTTATAAATTAACTAACGACTTCTTTTAGAATGGCCTATAGATGACGACGGTTGTAGGACACCCAACAGAGGTGTAGGAAAATGCGTTTTAATAACAGAGTGCCCAATCATACTTAATTTTATACTAAAATCGTCGAGACTTACCCCAAAAGATGTCAAAATATTAAAGTATTACCGATGTGGAGTATACAAAAATACGATCAAAATGTGCTGCCCTAAAAATAATATTATAGAAACTAAGTTCAAAGGCGACGAGGACGACGAAAGAGAGGTAACTGTATCTGTATACCCCTTACCTTTAGATGTACCGCAAGTTTATTACCACAAAAACTTTCATCTTTTACCGACCGACTGTGGTACAGCCGAAACACAAAATAAAATTTTTTTCGGTAAAAAAGCGACACTTTACGAATTCCCCTGGATGGCTCTGTTATCTTATCAAACTAGTGAGTATTACCGTAACCGCGTCGTTTGTAAACTGGGGTAATTAAATTTTTTTCAGGAAGTGATAATATATTTCGATGCGGAGGAACCATCATTAACGAAAGGTATATTTTAACAGCGGCACATTGTATCTCCAATCAACCAAGTTTGTAAGTAATTTCTACAATTCCAAACTCATTTTGAATAAACAATGTTATTTTAGAGTTGCAATACGTGCCGGCGAATACAACGTTCGCACGAAGCGAGACTGCGAATTGGCCGATGATGGAACTCTCAGCTGCTCTCCTCCAGTACAAGACGTCCGGATTGAAGAAGCCATTATCCATCCGAATTTTAGCATCTCGTCACTTTTGAACGATATAGGCCTTTTGCGTTTATCGACCCCTTTGAATTTATCTCTTGAAAACGCTAAGCCTATTTGTCTTCCGACATCGGCTTCCTTGATGAATTTGGATTTATTGAATAAAACTATGATGGTGACTGGATGGGGTGTCACAGAGAGCGGTATGTAAAACGAGTAATTTAATTTAGAAACTTAACGTTTGTTTGAATGGATTGAAGGTGTGAATAGCGACGTGTTGTTGAAAGCTGCAGCTCCTGTTGTAAGTCGAGAAACTTGTGGCGCCATTTATAAAAATCAATCCATTCCTATAACTACACGCCATTTGTGTACTGGAGGTGTGAATAGTTCAGATTCGTGTTATGGCGATAGTGGTGGTCCAGTTCAAAGTGCCCAATATATGAACGAGGATGTACGATTTGTTCAATTTGGGGTGGTTTCAGTTGGTCCTAGATCGTGCGGATATAAGGAATACCCTAGTATCAACACGAGGGTGGATTCTTACGTGAATTGGATACTCGACACGATCAAACCGTGAGGTCTACAACGAAACGCTTTGTAATACGCTTATAATTTTTTTAAGAACAATAAAATTTAACATAAATAAATTCTTAAGCATCGAATTGAATTTATCTTGACCTTTTTAAGTTTAAGGATTTTGCATAATACTTAATTAGTAAATCCAAATTAATACACTAGGTAGGTACTAATTTAAATTAAAGAACATTATTATTACCTAATTATGCGCTTGCGCATTGTATAAATTAAAACAAGAAGATAATGTTACCTACTAAAATTATTTATATTAAGAAACTTTGCCTGAGGTTGTTGTGGTATTGAGTTATAAAGTTGATCATGAATAATTGTGAAAATGGATAAAACATTAAATTTTTTCGTGCTGTTCTTTCTATTAGCAGCAGGCAAGTAGTTTGTTAACTAGTAATGACACTATTCAATATTATTTATAATTAATTACTCCAACTAGATTAATAATCGCGTTACTTACATCATAACTACTCAATTAGTTACACATAATTGTTTTAAGTAGATTGTAATTTTGCGATTAACTATTGCATTGCAGAAGTGTATACAATAAATTTTTAATTTTCGAGTAAATATTAGGCTCTTTTGGATAAAGATATAACCTTCTCAAGAGCTAATTACGAGTACTTTGAGCTCTACGCTCCGCTCCATTGACTGTTAGTATTCCGTGCTAAACTTAAAGAAAATTAAATTTTTTATAATTTAATTAGTTAATTAAACAGAGTGAGTTTGAAAATTACGAATTTAATGTACTTTTCGCATATTATTATGTTCTGCTTTTATTTTATATTTCACCTGGATTCTACAACGTACAGTTCTTATTTATTCAGGTATTACCGTATTACCCACCTATAAAAGTGCAAACGAAAATAAACCAGAATAAAAATTAGTTTTAATTTTGTTAATACAATTATTACGGTTGCCGTTTAAGAAAGTCAAAATTATTTGGTATTTACCATTTTCATTAATTAATCGTTTATTTAAACAGTCAAAGTCAAATTACGGACATCTAAACGCAAAAATTAGAGTGTAAACAAGGTTTAGACAAGTTTAGTTTGTCCTAGCCTTCAGCTCTCTTAATTAAGTTTAAATAAGAAAAAAAAACTGATTTTGTGACTGCAACGAGCAATTATCAACAAGCAGTTACTAAAGTCACGGTCACCACGTATTGCTATCAGTGGAACCTTCAATGTTAAAATAGTTGCATGTTCAAGAAGAATACAAACTTTTATCAAAGATGATGCAAAGAAAGTAATTAAATGAGATTATCCATCAGAAATCAGTCATCAGCCATCAGTTGGGTCTGGACCAGCACGGCTGTTTTGACCAAGACTGTTCCAAGGGTTCCCTTTTCTGAAATCGACCTGCTTGCATTACAATTTTACTTAAAAGGCCTAACGTAGTTTCAACCTTTCTACTTATCTTCTCTAAAAAAGGCTTGAGCCCCTACAGGCTTATATTCATTATTGTAACCTCTCTGCGGATGGCGTAACTCACCAACACCATCTAAAAATTAATAGTTATTTATGGTATAAGCGGAGTATGTTAGATATATATTATCCACGAGAGGCACTTGAAAGCTACC
Organism: Malthinus flaveolus; assembly: GCA_950108345.1. Classification (NCBI taxonomy): domain Eukaryota; kingdom Metazoa; phylum Arthropoda; class Insecta; order Coleoptera; family Cantharidae; genus Malthinus; species Malthinus flaveolus. Next base: position 73,415,124 of record OX467285.1, read on the forward strand.
AATCTTGGCGAGTACCTTTTACTGGATCTGGATTATTTAAAAAGGGAGAGCTAGCTCCCGGTTTTAGGTCACCAAGTAAAACACATTGGATTATCTCCCAGCAGCTTTCCCGTGCCCATCAGATCTCGAGTCACTCTACTTGAATGATAAACTTCAGAATTCTGGCACTGTGTAATATTCCTATAAGTCCCAGCCTATAAGACCCAGACTTCATGTAACATGTTAAAAGTTAATTGGCTCTCATCGATCATTAAGTAAAAATTTGATTTTGAGTCGGTTACGAAGGGTTTGGAGGATATTTTTTCGCGATTTGTGTAGAGGGGGAATGCTTCAAAGTGTAGCGAAAACTATGGATGGTCGAGTCATAGGGACGAAATCTGCAGAGCTCGCTAAGCTGGCTCAGCGTCAGGGACGCAATTTTGAGGATTAGAAATTTGGAAGTGCCTTTGCTTCGATAACACTGATGGATAATGATGCATTTGCGTTTGTTGCTTCTGCACTCCACTGCTTCTCAGTCGTGCAAATTTTCAACGCTACCAAGCACTCGTGTATTCCTGTAGCCAGTATGATCAGCAACTCACATGTGCTGTAAATTTTACGTTATTTCGGAACGACTTCTTGACTTTACTTACGGATGGTAACTGTAAGGCGGTTGAAAAGGAACATAGAAAAGAGGTAAAATTTTGAACAAAAATGTCTACAATAGCTTTATTACCGTAAGTAAAGCCAAGAAGTCATTCCGGAATAACGAAGTGATTAATTTGTCCCGTTCTAAGCATTCCTAAACGCACGTTATAAATTAGTAATTCTGATACTATTTTACAGGTGACTCTCGCCTCCAAGAGACAACTATAAAGTGCAGCGGAAATTCTCAATGTGTTCCTATAAGTGAATGTCGATCTGCAAACTACATAACATTTCCGTGCCACGAAGAAGAGTCCATTACACATATATGCTGTAACGTAGATCCAATCGTAGAATCAAATGTAACCATCGTGAATACCAGAAGTGCATTTCCCGACGATTGTGGTGCCGTTTTTGTAGGAAACAGAATTATAGGAGGCGAAATTGCGTCTTTGGGCGAATTTCCGTGGATGGCACTTCTTGGTTACACGTGTAAGTTACCACGTCAATACATTTGTACAACTTATAATAACCATCGTGATTTTGTAGTGCGAGGACTTGATTTTGTTCAATTTTTATGCGGAGGTTCAATTATAACACAAGATTATGTACTTACAGCTGCTCATTGCATATTAATCGACCCAAGTCTTAATTTGTAAAAAAATATATACAAGGACGTTATTAAATAAATAATTGAAATTTTTATTTTATAGGCATTTAGTTCGGCTAGGAGAGTATGACACACAAACAAAAACGGATTGTGTTGGAGAAGGTAAAGCTAAACTTTGTGCGGATCCTCATTTGGACGTCATTGTTATTAAAACTATTCCCCACGAAAACTACAATAATATAACTTTGGAAAATGACATTGCTCTAGTTAAACTGAAGAATAAAGTGACTTTTTCAGGTGAGTTCAAGGAGTACATGCTTGAGGTTACTGAGATATCAACTAAATTAAATTTTTTTAGAGTATATTAGGCCGATTTGCTTACCATTCAATAACAGTATGGAGCATTCACAACTTATTAATCAAAGGGCAACAATTAGTGGTTGGGGAAAAACCTCTTCTGGTACTTTTATCACAACTGCAAATTGTTCAGTTACAAGTGCATTATAGGCAGCTACAACTGTTTTAAATTGCAAAAATTAGCTTTTGCTAGCAGAACTAAGAGCTATTTACTTCCACTGTTAAGCATCTTATGCTGCATGTGTAACGGACATAAAATTATAGGTTTAGTGCACTAAACGAAATTATTTTGTAGCTGATGTAGCTGGTTCTCATCAACTTATGTTCGCAAATGTCGTAATCTGGGATTCCAACAGATGCAATAATTCGGTACCAAAAAGTGTGAGGCCTATAACATCGTCGCAAATTTGTGCGAGCGGAGTAAAAAATCAAGATTCTTGTAAAGGAGACAGTGGAGGGCCGATGGTTGAGAATTCAAATGATGCAGAAAAACGTAAATTTCAAATTGGTATAGTATCGTTTTCTTCTTCGCAAATATGTGGTAATAACGAATTTCCTACAATTTATACTAAAGTTGATTACTATTTAGATTGGATTATAACGAATGTGAAATGAAATTTATTAACGAAAATCTAGTCATATAATATATGTATTGCACATAAATTTTTTATAAAAATTAATTAGTGTACGAATTTTATTTTTCTTCATTATTAGCTTTTATTAATTTATCGAGTGCCTCATTTTCTTTCGTGAAAGTTTTCCCAGATAGGTCGCTTAATGTCAATGGACTTGAATGACAACTGTTGTATTTGCTAAAACAGTAATCATCTTGAAGCTTACTGATTAATTCTTCTTTTGTCACAGGATAGCTCTTGTTCTGAAAATTTCAGAGTTAAGACTTTAAAAGTGTAAATTAAAATTATTTGAGGCGAGAAATTTTAATGGTACTTTAGAATGGCCTCTGAGACTAGTGGCTGAAGATCTTATCGGAGTGACATTTCTGAGGTCTTGGGTTCGATGCTTCTAGTGTCAAAACTACCATCAAATTCGATTTCACTACTAAAGAAATGATTTACACAAAAAACGAAAAATGATCATTTTTTAAATTTCTGGTACAATCGCGAACATTTCTAGGTGTTATTTCTGGGTTATTAAACCTTATAACAAAAGGGGGGGAGGAAATCGGAAATGAACACTAATAAATAACAGATTAATATGTAGTACACATCAGGCCAAACCTTAGTGTTGCTATGGTAATAAAACTTTTACGCCACTCTCGAGTCACGAAAGACCACCACCACTGTGAAAAAATGAAATAGTAGAATAAATTACCCGCGACTGCCTTTCAAACAGCATGGGCATTTGATTGACTCTTCCAAACATGAGCTCCATCCGATGCCTGTGTTCTTCACTGCGTAACCTCTCTTCGTCACGCCTCAACTGTAAACGCATGGCCAAGTCTTCTTCGTGACTATAAACCAACTTTTGCCAAGCAGGACGCTTTCTCAAAACCTTCTCTCTCCATCTTACTTCCTCTTTGATTTTAGCTTCTTCTAATTTTTGGCACATCTCTCTTTGCATCTTTTTTCTAAAACACCAAATAAGTTCGTTTTTCATTGCAAGTATTAAAATTTTTCTACTTGGCTGATTGAATTCGTAAAACCGCCGCCAAATTTGATTTATTTACAGACAGTAAATCTGCAGCTGATGCAGGTTTGTAGGTGCTCACATTTTTACTACCTCTCGAAGAACTAACGGAACTACCATAACAATTGAGCAACTAAAACGGAAAGAAAATAATCACAATATTACTAATCCTAATGGCTGAATTAACTTGTTTTTCTGCACGCCTCTTAGCACTTTTTCGTCTCGACGAAGAAGATCTTCCAGATATGTAATTACAGGACAAGTCATCTAAATCTCTATCGCGGCGATTGCGATTTAAAGTCGAGTTCGATTTAGTTGAATTTAAATCAAAATCGGTCTCTAAATTTGTGTAAGACCGCGGGCATATTGAAAATCTAGGGTTGGACTTTTCTCGTTTAGCCATTGAAGGTGGTAAAGACGCCGATTTCATCATCTCTTCGGAACGAATTTTTCTCTGAAGAGCTCTAAAAGCGTTTATGATTACAGTTTGAAATACTCGCGGTAATTATTATTTGCGTTACCTGTAAAACTCATCTTCATTCATTTTGTGATAAATGTAATTGCTGAACAAGCCTTTAGGAACAGGCTTGGCTCTAAACTGTTTTACTTTAATCGGCTCGTCGTCCAAGAAAATACTTGGAGAAGATTTACATAAACGACTCGTGAGACCATGGCACCTTTCCTCGCGACGTGTAAATGAAAACGGTCTCATTTGAGCCCTCAGATTTTCTTTACTTCTCTGTTTAATAATTTGGCTTCTATATAACGTGAATGAGTTGAAAAAAACAAAACTTTCCCTTACAGACATACCTTTTTTCTTGATCTGCAACAATCTTCTCAAATAAAGGAATTCTCGACTCGATAGGAATTGGATTAGCACGAAACATTTCGTTCTTCTCCGGTTTCTTTTCAACGGCATTTAACATAACTTCGTCTACAATTTTATTTTCTTCGTCCCTAACAGTCATCTTGAATGGCTTCGGAATCGTTATGCCGTTTTCTTTCCATCCAATTTCCAAGTTCTTCTTCGTGGGCGTATTTGGGGCGCTTCTAATTTTAAGCGGCAATTCTTTTTCTGAATCGGAACGAAAGTCGTTGACACTTAAATCGTCCCACGCGAAATCTTGAAAATTGTTTAAGTTGTCGTAGTTTTTCGAATCTGACGGTGAACTGTTCAGTTTCGATTTTCTTGTCGATGTTTGTAAATCGAAATCAGATTTATCACTAGGACTTTCGATTCGTACCGATCTTCTGGAGGGTGGCTTAAGGCAAATTTCTTTATCTGACGATAAGATCGACTCGACATCGTCCAACTGTTTCAGTTTGTTGTAGCTTAATTTGTTTAATGTCGGAGTGGAGCAAAATTGTTTGGTTGGTTTAAAGTCTCTCCGATTGTTGTTTTTTAAATTATTTTTAATGCTGAGATTTTTGTAATCGTCCATCCAGTTTTTGGTTTTGTTTTGACACTTTTGTTCGCGTTGAATGTAATCCGTAAACGTCTGTTGCTTTTCCTTAAGATTTTGAAGTTTTCTGTAGAAATCTTTGTTTGATAGGTGATTCAAATCATCGTATTCTGGAATGCTATCATAAAATTCTACTAATGATTTAATTACGTTTTTCTCAGATTCGGGGGAATCTCTCATGTTGTTTGTTAAATTTAATTTAGTAACCTGATTTTGGATATGATTAAAAATTTTTTGCTCGTATATTGGAGAGGGTTGTTGACTGTTGGGGTTTCTTGGGATTTTTAAACAGGTATTGTTAAAAACTGCACTGTTATGATCGGACATCGTACAACTACTACTAACTCTTTGTGCATGTTATAAGTTTACCTACGATTGGGTGTTTCTATGGCAACCCATTTATATTACTGTTGTAATCAATACACCTCAATTTAAAATTATTAAGAGAAATACGAAAATAAATAAAGGAATCCGAGTTTTAGGAACGCAAAGTTTACATCTCGGAATAATTGGGTTTATAAATAGGCATTCATTTTGACAATATAAATTTTTAATGAACCAATTGCGTAATAAGTCATTTGTTTTGAAATAATGTTATAATGTTGATTAAATCCTTAAATAAAAAATTCAGTTGAGTACGACTTAAAAATATATATAAATAATAATAAGATAAGCATTAAATTACATACCTAGTTGTGATCTTTAGTAGATTCCTAATAGGTATTGTGCCTTTATGGCTGTAAGATAACAATATCACCACGATAATGCATTTTCGTCAAATAAAATGATTAATATAAGTACAATAATTAACTATTGCCATAATGCAGATAGTATCGGGGTACGCTAATATAGTATTTATTCATTTATAAACAAATAAGATGAGCGCATGGTTTCGCTAGCTCTTTGGGAATTAGAAATAAATGAAAATTTAAGAAACATTGTTAATAACGCCCAAATCACTCCAAAAATAACAAATTCGCATATCGTTGTAAAAACAATAATTATGGGCTTTCAAAAAAGGTACCACTCGACCCCCATTCTTATTTAAGCTTTAAGGGGCTAAGTCTACTTCTCTTCGGGGGTTGATACTTCATAAAAGTGCCCCCTTCGGTAATAAAATTTCAATATTCAATACTAAAGCGATAAAGCTAAGATATTAGAGGTGGAAAGTTTTCAAATTGACACCCTGTATATTTTTTGCCTCATGTAGTGTTACTCTCTTAGCAGGTTACTAATAATTTACCTTTTTCGTTAATTAATGAGTTTTCCATTTATTAAATGGAATATCCTGTAGGTATTTAACAAAATATAAATACCTATGCGTTTAGTTTATAAATACTTATTTTAATGTTTACCTTGCTGATTATTACTCGGTATATTTCCAAATAATTTTAAATTGCAGATATAAACCTATAAACGCCATAAAAATAAATTACTCCTTCGAATTCTCAATTTATCTCTGATAGTACAGAAGCTATCGAAGACCACGCGCTTATCGGGGCACCTTTGTATATTATTTTTGTTGCTAGGAGAGCCTTTTTTAAAGCTAATTTTAGTTCTTCTTGATTACTTATTTGAAGTAAATATTTTTCCTTTCAATAAAAAATTCCATTAAGTTAAATAGATTAAATCAAAAAGTTTACATTTACATGCAACGACGTTTAGCTAGGTATTCAAGCTTTTTCCAGTTTAGTAAAATTACATCATAGGGCAGTTAATTATAATTAAGCGGATTAATTTTTTTGATATAACTAAACTACCCAATAAAAAATATAAAGAACGCCACTGGCTAATTGGCAACGTCCAACGTCAAATTTAAAATTTGTTCAAAAGTAAACATAACCTCAATTATTTTCGTATTATTGGAAGTATAAATAAATAGCTATTGTGAAATAATTACAAAATACAATTATTAATTTTGTTCAGGTTAATGGAGAGTTAGTTTTGTTGTTATTTAATTTGTAAAAATAAGAAAAATTACTTTAAGATTTAATTGGGAGGTTTTGGGCCGAATTTTTGTTACTAATTAAATTTGATTATATTATCAATCAAATTTTGATAATAAGAAGTATGTCGCACTTGAGAATTTTTAAAAAAGTGAATTATGGTGCTAGCATTTTCCAAAAATGTACTTTGGGAAAAGTTTTAAATGGTTACGAACCCTCAAGATACAATTCCGACCTGGCGAATCATTACGATATTGTTATTGCTGGTGGTGGAATGGTTGGAACTGCTTTAGCATGTACTTTAGGTAAAGTTACAATATGGTATTTATAGAACTTGAATTATGTAGCAATATATTACTGATTGATTTTTATGGCCTATTGCTCATTTTTCATAAACTATTGCAGTTTTGATGTTTTGCGATTGTTAGAACGCTAATGCTTATTACATTTCTGTAGGTAAAAATCGTAAATTATCAGAAAAGAAGATTTTGCTATTAGAAGCAGGTAAAAAGTTTAAACGGATAGGTGCAGAACAATATGATGTACGCGTGTATGCATTAAGTCCCAGTACAGTTTCACTTTTCAAGAAAATTGGAGTATGGGAGTATATTGCACAGGGACGTTACGGCACTGTTAAAAAAATGCAGGTATTATTAAAAAATATTTTATGATACACAATTAAAAATACATCGATTTTGTATAAAATATATTTTACTTCAATTAACAATCGTTTCTCTAGGTGTGGGATGGAATTTCTGATGTTATGCTTACATTTAACAGTTCAGATTTATCAGAAACAATTGCTTACATTGTTGAGAATGATGCTATCTTAGGAGCTATAGATGAGGAATTAAAACAGTTAAGCAATGTTACCATAGTTAATGAAGCTAAGATTAAAGAATATGAATTACCACAATCCGAAAAGACCCAAACGAAAATTGAAATGGAAAATGGCAATAGCTACAATTGCGATTTATTAGTGAGTAAACTGTAATTTTTATTTCAATTCGAAGTAATCTCTAATAATCGTGGTTGATGATGCTTCTGTGGGTTGTTAACAACAAGACGGAATTGTAATAAGGAGAAAGCTTTACAATATTCGCATTAAACATCTTCAAATTTTGATTTAGAAATTTGTTCAATTTTGTCTATAATAATTTTGTTGCATTCATGAAATTCTTTTCGTAACAGTTCTACTTCTTCTCTAATGCTATAGTCGTTAAAACTCGATGTGATCGTGCTCATGTTGGAATTTAATCTCGATAACTTAGGATGTTTGTTAGTTGTTAATTTATAACGACTTTTGTTACGACCTTTTTTATTTCTCGCCTTTAATTTTTCTTTGTGCTGTGTTACTAGATCGTATATACTTTTTATCAAGTCTTTAGGTATACGTCCTTCCCTAGGATCGTTAGGCCTTACATAAAGTGCCCAATGGTGGTGATTTTTAAGTAACAAAGCGTGCTTGTAAAAAAATCTTAAAAGGCGACGGGGTGCACAACTTAATAGTCTCGAAAATAACATGCTTTCTAAATGGGCCACCAATTCTGCTTGTCGAACCAATCGATCTAGTCCCGCACTTTGCTGTAAACCTTGAATATCACTAACCGCTAAACCAACCATTAAGTTACTTAAAATTAGCGTTACTAGTAGAACGAATGCGAAGAACATAATTTGACTTGTTATTGGATATAGTACTTGGTTACCATCATCCGACGAGTAAAATATGTCCTCAAATTCTAATTCTCCCGACATCATAATGACTGTTTTAAATAAACCCCATATAAGGTTGTGAAATGCTGGATAGTTGGCAAACAACACACCGAAACAAAGACTGAATGCTACCAATAGCAAGGAATAAACTAAAAGAAACTTTGAGAAATTCAACGATACAGTTGTAAACATTTGCACGTATAGGCCAAAAACGGGAAATCTTCCGACAATCATCATTAATTCTAACCAAGCGATAAATATTCCTACTGCAGCTACATGATGTTGCCACGATTCTACGTGAGTTCTTACGTCCATACCGTGCGATGGAAGCACACAAAGAAAAACTGCACCTATTATTAAAAGTTGTAACCAATTTTCCCATTGTTTTATATAACTTAACCAGTTGTGTGCTACTTGAAAGATCTCTTTGGCCATTACTAAGATATTTAGAAATATTAATGTATAGCCAACTACACGTACATAAAATGCAACCGCACAATTTTCTGTGTAGGCTCTAGTAATAACTGGACAGTCTCTTAAAAATACTCCAACTGTGTATCCCGTGAAAAGTAACACAAATAATGTGTGATAGAATAGGCTGAAGAAAAAAAATTTTCTTATTCTTATCCATTTTAAAAATAAAAACGTTTCGCATAAAGGGTGTTTTAATATATCCCTATGTCCGACTTCGATAAAATTTAAAAGCAGTTCGGTTTCTCCTTTTCGAGCCGATGGTACTAACACTCGAAAATCTAACTTCAATTCACAATCGACGTCGCCTAATTCGTGGTCGTTTAGTTTAATACTAGAATCGAATTTTTCTATGTACTTAGGAATTACGTCGGGAGTCCTGCGAGTAATAAATGTTAATACTGAAATTCCACCATTCGTACGTGCAGTTACATCGCCCCCAGAATTAATCAACAACATTATGTAGTGCGAAAATTCGTTTAATGCTGCTAGATGCAGCGAGGTATAGCCAAAATTATCGGGTTTATTCACGTTGGCACCTCTTGTCAATAACAAACGTACGCAATCACAACGAGATGCTTTTGCAATTGCAGCATGTAGTGGAGTTCTACCGTCAATATCACTAGCATTAGGATCTGCACCGTGATTTAAAAGTAACAGCAATGTATCGGTTGATTGTGATAAAATGGCTAAATGTAGTGCAGTCTGCTTTTTGGAATTTTTTGCCGTTAACTGAGCTCCGGCGTCTAAAAGAAGCCGGGTCGATTCTACGTTTCCATCTTCGGCTGCTAAATGTAACGCCGTTGTTTTTTCTGCGCCACATTGGACGTTTATGGCAGCTCCATGTTTAAGTAGTAAGCTTACGATTTCTGGTGAGCCCAAAGCTGCCGCCACGTGTAGAGGAGCTTCAGTATATACCTAGACAAAACGATGAGAAACAATAAATAATTTTTATGGAGGTTGCTTAAAAAGAGTATAAAATGAGACTTAGTTACGTTGCAGCAATTTTTAGTATCAGAAAGTATTTGAAGTGCAAGTGGTTGGATGAGAAATGAGAATATAAAAATAGCCACAACTTATTCAAAATACTTCTTTCCTTTGAGCTCTTTATATTTTGCAACTTAAGTTTACTTAATACCTGTGGAGTATTTGGTATTGCTCCTGCTTGTAAAAGTTCTCTGACACAATCTGCTGCAAGACTTTCTACGGCATAATGTAAGGGACTTTTTGTTGATAAGCCAGCATTAACGTCTGCTCCTCGACTAATTAAAAGTTTTATACACGGCAAATCGCCTTTACTAGCGGCGCAGTGTATTGGCGTTGCCCTATGTTTGGAATCCCATACTGTCACATGTGCTCCAGCGTCTAAGAGAAGTTTAACACTTTGGTAGCTCCTTGTACAAGCAGCTAAATGAAGAGGAGTTCTAAAATTTACAATTTCAAGTTACTAAATACTACAGAAATATTTCTGAGTTACCTTCCTCCTGGATCGATAATGTTGACTTTCGCTCCATTATTTATAAAATATTTAACTGCTACTTCGTTTCCCATCCAAGCTGCTATTAATAGGCCGGCTCTATCTGTTTTTTCACAAGCGAACAATTCTTGAAAACGTCCAGTTTGAATAATTTCTATTAGTTTGTCCGCTTTTTCCAAAGACTAAGGAGTGTAATGGTATACAACTTACTAATAAAATGACTACTTACCATAAGGGAATTGTAAACACCATTTGCATCCCATATGTCTTGTATCGGCCTAGCGCGAATTCGTTGATCTGTATCGGAACCTGAGCCGACTTCTTCTTCGCTCGATATACTTATCTCACTATCAGTTTCATCTTCACATTGCAATAAAATCTGATCTCTAGCGTCTATTGTTACATTTTTTACCGGTTGCTTATTAGTTTTTAACGCCATTACACAAACAAAAAATATCAATTTGTTATAAAGTTTAAAATCACAAAAGATTGGCTTCTTTCCAACCAATTAAATTTTGCGAACGCGACCGTTTAATTGGAAAAACATTAGCAAGTAACCGTTTAACAAGCTTTTAAAGTAGAAGATTATTTTATAAACTCGTTCGTTTTATTTACTGAGAGAACGCCCAGAAATTCTAAATTAAAATTTAAATATAAACTATTTAATCCAAACAAATTTAAGAAGAATTTCCGTTTTATTTACGTTAATGGAGTCTTCCCAATTTTAGTGCAGATTATTAATGATGAAATTATAAACTTTAGAAAACAACACTCTTGTACATTTATCCAAATAGTTTGCACTAATTTAAATGGTCATTTTAAAGTAATAGCGTAATAACTTTTTATGAAATTATATATATTTTTTAAATAACACCTTTGAAATAGCACAATGTTTTCTGTAGGATATGCGGAGATCTTGTAAATTGCTCGTCGAGTAATAATACAACTTAGCATTACTAACAAGTTTTCTATTTTTAAATGAAATAATAAATAAATTCCGATAAATTCTATTGTTGAGTCTTAAAAACATGTGCACTATTTCAAATGTACGAAAAATATTTATAGAAAATTGAAAGAAAGTGTATATTTTGTTACTTACAGTTGGGATGCGATGGTGCAAATTCAAAGGTTCGTACTACTATGGGCGTTAATTACCTTTCGTGGAATTATGAGCAGAAATCAATAGTTGCAACTGTTAAATTATCTGAAGTAAGTATAAACTTTTTCTTCTTGCAATATTTCAAATATGAATTTTTTAGGAAACCGACAATGTTGTCGCTTGGCAAAGATTTATACCGACCGGTCCAATTGCTCTACTTCCGGTATAATATACTTGATGGTATTAATGCTGCAGTTTACATATTTAATTATTTTATCTTTAGCTAAATAGTGATCACAGCTCTTTAGTTTGGACAACAACCACAGAACAGGCAAATGATTTATTAAAACTTTCTGATGAACAATTCGTTGATGCGCTCAATCAAGCAATAGTAAGTATGCATTAGTAAATCTTAAAGCTAAAAGAAGAATACTCTACAGCAATAGCTTTGGCAGTTAATTATCATTTTGTCATCTACTGGAGTTTTTATTACCCCCCACCCATGTTAATATTGAAAATAATGTGAAGTAATTTCTAGTGGAAGCCCTTCGAATGCCATTCTTTTATTAGTAATGCTACAGTAAAATTTAATAAATTATTGGAATCATTTCAACTCCCTTCTAATGCTGTTAGACAACTACCGCCGAGTGTTATAGGCATAGCCGGTCCGAGAGCTTCTTTTCCTATTGGTTTTGGACATGCTTCAAGTTACATAGCCAGAGGAGTTGCTTTAGTTGGGTAAGTACATAAACTTTTAAGTAATTTCAACTCGAATTATATTTTTATAAATTGTTGGGTTTTTAGAGATGCAGCTCATCGAGTTCATCCGTTAGCGGGACAAGGTGTAAATTTAGGATTTGGAGATGTGGCAACTTTGAGTAGGGTTTTGAGTGAAGCGGTGTATTCTGGAAGTCATATCGGTAATGAAGCCTAATTTTTTGTTGCCTATATAGAACAATCAATTCATATTTATTTCTAGAATTTATACAGTTAATGAGCAAAGTGTTAATTGTTTAATTTAAGTGCAAGGATTTTGTGCTCTTTAGAAACTAATCAGATTCTTAAATTTAAAAAAACTTCAGAAGGTTATAGTGACACTATTTACTAATAACTAATAAGCGTTTTCAATTAGATATAAAAAAAATCAGTTTTTAAAGAAGGAAATGTGTACAGTGAAAGTTCTCATAAGCACTCGTGGGACCTATTTTTTTGTCCTGTGGTGTCTGGTTAAGGGAAAAACATTTCATTATTTTTAAGTTTGTCCTTTTAAGAGAGACGTTTGCTTATTAGAGCTGTCCGCAAAGAGAGCTTTCACTGTATTTGCTTTTACATTTTTTAACTGTAGATGTAATGAGGAAAAAATGATTTTAGGCAGCATGTTGCATTTGAGAGAATATGAAAGTGAAAGACAAAGATACAATCTACCAATGATGATGGCTATTGATGGATTACAAAAAATTAATTCTACCGAATTTACACCGTTGGTACTGATGAGAAGCCTAGGATTACAGCTTACACATGCAATAAATCCTTTAAAGGTAAATCAATCTTTTAGCAATTTATTGCTATCAAAATTTTTAAATAAGTCAAGCGTATCATGGTTTAATCTCCACGACGTATTTACGATTCGTCTAAAGCTTGATAGGTGGTTAGTGTTAAAATAAAAATAAGTTTTCACTTTGTGAATTTTCTAGTCTGGGACTACTCAGAGCACTAAACAATAAACATTTACACGACTTGTCAAGGGGAAAAGAGCTGCTATGAGTTATCAGATTTAGTATAAGGAAAATAATTAACAAACGATACATAAACAGAAATTTATTATGTCCTAGTTATTTATGCAGATTTTAAGAACCATTGACACCAATTATACTTTATACTTGAGTGTCAATTGTTAGTTGTTGCTAACTTCTTAGGTCACAAAGCCATTGTAATTAAATGATTAGATTCATCAGATCCACTTAATGAGATTATTTTCATACGCAGTTAAATTTTGAGTGTTTATTATTGTTATTGTGTATTACTAATTTTATTTTTAGCGTTCAATGTTTGTTTTAAATCAGTTACAAAACAAATATATTCAAGTGTGTCTTCTTAAGGGATTTGCAACTTAACGATATACAAATGACTACTAAGAATGTCTGTCAATATCTCTCGTAACTCTCTTCCTATAAATAATAGTTAAAATTTGATATTTTCTAATACTAATACACATTGCAAAACAAAAACTTAGGGTATAGTCAGACCATTTTGTACAGTTCTTTTTAACTTACGCCACCCATCATAGAGAGGTTACAATAGTGAAGCCTTCCTTACAGAAGTCAAGTGGGTACGTAATTGTTGAAATCTGCGTAGACCTGCATTGAAAGCTCGGGTCTAAACCAAATTTAATTTTTTTCAACAAAACTTGTATTTAAATATATAATGTGGTTGTGCTTGAAAAGACAACATCTGGGGTGTAAATAATTTCTGTAGGCCATCCTTTTATGTTTTCTTGCATAAATGCACTACTAGCGGCCTCATAGCGGATTTAGTTTTCGTAAATAAGCGGCAAAAATCCTTAAAAAGGTCTAACAATTACCTACCTACTTAACTTCTCTAAGGGAGACATCTATTCACTATTGTAACCTCTCTGCTGGCGGCGTAAGTCAATAAGAACTTTAATAAGTGGCCTCACTATACTGTAGGATTCACGTTATTCCAGAACGATTTCTTGGCTTTATTTACGGCCTTACGGTGATGTAAGTTTAATTTATGTCCTTTTTTAACTGGCTTACCATAAGCAAAGATTATATAGTAATAAGAAAAGGCAAAGCAATTGGAGGAAGTGTGACCGTTTAAAGCGTAGTAACATCGAGAGAGTGAGAAGATGAAACATTAATTTTTAGTGTGTCCAACTTGAGTTAAAGGTTTCTGTACTCAAACGGTATTTTAATCTCTTATAACAATTGAAAATAATATATTTTTGGACGACGACCAGTCAATTTAGGCAGGTACAAAAACTTTCTTGACAATAAAACCATAAATAAATAATAGCAAAGTTTACCGCACTTTGCCGTAAATCGTATATAATTCGTATTGTAAAAATCCTCTTTCAGGTACCTAAGAATGCTTAGAATGGACAAACGTTTTATCTATTTTTATCCCTCTCTTTGTTGCTCTTACGTAGGCATACAAAAAAATAGTGATATAATGAGTAGCGTCATCTGAATCCCCAGGGTTGTACTACGCTTTAAAATGGCTCATATGTTTTTCTGTTACTTACCGTAAATTCTTTGCCATAAGTAAAGCCATGAAGTCATTCCGGAATAACGTGAAACCTACAGTATACATCGAATATGTCCCAGCTAATATTTTTGTTATTTTTGGGAGTAAAGGACAGGTATTTTTTTATCAGCCAAGTTTTTCTGTGCAGATAAATATAAAAAAATCTAGTCAAATTGCTCGAAGGAAATTTACAATAATGTATTTTTGGTGACCAGGATCTCTGGCCTTTCTTTAAATCCTTTTAGAAAGAAGAAAAAAATTTGAATTATACCTTTGTACCTATTAAATTCCTGGAAGGTAAGAAAGTTTTTGAATGCAAATTCGTTAGAAAAGCATGTCATTAGTATTGTATTACTGCAAGGGACTATTAGGGACTAAACCAAGGGTGGTTTACCTGAGACTAAAACCTCTGCCAGTGAGTAAGTTATTTGTTATGCTAAGTATGTGGTGTCTTTTCAAATTTTTTACTTGTTTAACAGCTCTGTTCACTTTAATTTCATAAAAATTAAAAAAATATCACCAAATTTACTAAACCAAATGATCTTCTGTTACGCTTTTGTGCTATTCTGGATGTTTTGTTACTAATTAAAGCCAGTAGACAGTAGGACATTTTCAACGCTGTATAATTACCTAAAATTATTACATTGACTTTAGGCACAGAGACTCATTTTAATCTTTCAGACCTCAAATAAACCATGTCGTGTAAACCAGAAAACGAACTTCTGTATAGCTATAATATGCAGATTATTTATTGGAAACATATATCGAAGAAGCTGTCACATTTCCTCTATGTATACGGACAGAAAAAAGTTTATCTGCTTCGAATCGTTTCATTCACGGTTCACGGTTTAATTCTTCTTTTTATGGCACGCATGTCCTTAATGTTTTTATGGAAAAACTAGTAGAATTTCAAACTGACACCTATGTAAAAATGCAAATACTTTTATTTGGCATAAAAATTACCTATAATATGTATACGATTACTTAGGCCTTAATCCAGGGTGACACTAAAGGTAGCCTCTACTTGACTTTAAAACGATCATAAAGCGTCTCAAATTATAATATTATTTAAAGGGTCGTTATTTATAGAAAATTATTTTAAACCAGAAACGGTTTTATAATTTTAATATAATTATTTGTTTCAGCGAGCTATAATTGGATTTGCTGGGCATTAAAATATCAACCCTCAACGTAATCGAGGTAATTCTTTGTAATATTTTCCATAATTTGTTATCTATTAAAGATTAAGACCTTACGACGTAAAATAGCATTGTAAACACAGATTGTTAAAAACAATAATAATAACAGTTTATTGTTGTTCATTATTTTCCAATTATATTTTTCCAAGGAAGTTGCCAAGTTCGTTGTGTTGAAAACTGGATTTTTACCACATAAAGAGACGTGTGACGTCACAGTCTGATTTCTATGGTGACCTATACTTATTGATTATCAATCAAACTTCGTTAGAGAAACAAATATAATTATAATTAGTGTCCTCAAATGACATTTACAGATTTATAATTACGTTTATAATTTCATAAAGCAGTTTTAGGTCGCTTATTGTTGTTTATAAAGATTATCTTGAGGTACTACTTTAAGTGAAACGGTGTAGTGATACGTCCGTTGCTGAGCTGTGGGTATAAAAGCCACCACCACTGAAATTTCGCTCATTTCATTTCTGTCGTTGTGTCGAATAGTGTGTGCATGCGTCTCGAAGCCAATTTCCAAAGAAGAACCTGAAGAACCAAACCAAACCAAAGGACAACATTCCACGATTCCACGTTTAATTAATCAGGTGTGTTGAGTTGTTTTCTGCAACTTTATAAAGGAAGAACTTAATTTTTTTTAATATGCCATTTGCTGTAAATAAACCTGCACCCAAATCTAACGAAATAGCAAAATGGATTTCTAAATTTAAAAGAAAAACGAAAACGTTAAAAATGCAAAGAAAAAAAGATTTGTATTTAGAAGCAGTTTTAAAATGCGCAGTTGTTAGGGCGGAGACGCAATTAAGATGGCGGCAACAAGAACGATTAGAAAGATGGCGGCGGATGCAGCCCATGTTGACGTGCCGACAAAGCTTACAACAAAACGAAGCGGTGGTTAATTCTAGTCAATATTGTGAAGAGTTGCAGAGTTTAGATGAATTTATGTTACAACTTAAAGCTATTAGAGTTGACGTTCGAAAATAGCTTTTTACTACTAATAATATTGAAGCCATATCTGTGATTACTATGTATTTTTTCTATTGCAGTCCCTTTCGAGGGCAGTCAAGACTTGGGAGTATCGCAATAGTTGACGAAGGAGTTCCAAAGATCGGTTTGTAATGTATCGTTAAGTTTTAACTCATTAAATTACCTGATTGTACAAATTAATTATATTTGACTTTTTTTATCAGCTCATTTCACTTGTATATTTGAAAAAAGAAACAATTTTTAAAATAAATAATTGAAAGAATTTTCAGATTGTTATAAATTTACCTTTTTATTAATTTATTTAAATTTCCATGTTTTCGAGAACTACTACAAGCCATGGTTGGGGTGTACAAGGTATAAGTGGTCACAAGTATAACGTAACGAAAGCAAGTACGAAGTATCTATGTGGTAAATTTTCTTCGCTTGAATATGAGGGTTTGTTGAGTCGTCCAAGGTGATGAGCTTCGAGTTCTTATTGGTACTTCTCGCAAGTTTTTTGATGTTGATCGCTCTGGAAGAAAATTCCAGCGTCAATATTCATCCTCAGACTAGGAGGGAGGTACCGGTGCTAAAATAAGTACAGGCGGTAACATTTAATTATTTCTTTTTTATTTGCAAATGTGTAAAAGAGTAGATTATGTGCGGAATTACTTTCTTAGGTGGCAGTTTATGTCGAGACGAATGCCAAAATAATGGTCGTTTATGACATCGTACCTACATCCAATATATCGAGTAAAATTCAGTCGAGAGTAGTAGCACTAAGAAGTAAGTCTTCCGTACCTTTTGAAGTTTTTAGAAGCAAGCATTTGAGCTGATGCTTGTGCCTTCATTCTCAAGTTAAAAGTGCTCTACTTGAAATCTAACGAATATGCACCATCACAAGTCACAACATTACTGCACTAATCATGGTATTACAAACCACCCCATAACCATTTAAAAGCACATACTGCTTGTGCGAGGAAATCGTCCAAACAGAGTCAGGTAAACAATATTTTTTCTAGGTAGAATCGAGTTTGTCATTTTTATAATTCTTAGGGCCTTTTTGATTGATGTTATTGAATTTATATTGGTTTTTAACTAAAACTGTACTTGGTGCCACCTCTCTAAAATTTAGGAAGCGATGAATCGTTCCATTAATTAGAAAACAATGTAACTGTTTCCTGGGAAAAACATCTTGAAATATTGCCGCATTAGGTAGAAGGTATCTTAAGTGTTATTACTTTGGTTTCAACTGCGACGGAATTATCCTCAACATTCAGCGTCCGGAGCTGTTTGTTAATATGCCTGTAACACAGCGTATTTTCTAGCTACAGTACTAAACTATCTCACGGAAATCAAAGCAGTAATCAAAAATTCAATCATCTGAACTACAATTGATTATTTGCGTGAACTCTACGTGGACACGTAATGAACTTTCATAACCTGCCTGGGCTCACCCGTTATTGGTAACTTCAAAGATACTTGCAGTCTTCAAGTTAGAACTAATTAAAACACCAGAGGTGCTTAATAAATACATTATTTTTGTTGATGAAGTGTACGATTCATCTTTCGATAGAATGGAGCAAGGTATGCCTATTTAAATTGAAAAGTATTATGATAAACTGGTAGTGATGTTGGTATATTATATTTTTGTGTGAATATCTTGAGAACTTGGTTGGGTTGTAGGAAGCTCGATGAGCAAAAGATTGTTGGTCGTCAAACCGAAGGGCAGCCGTCCGCATATAATTGTTTGTTTTTAGAAAGGAGTTTTTCGTATAGTACACGAAGCTAACGGAACCTCTGAATAAGTTATAACAAATATCAAAATGAACGCTGCAGGATCCCAACAGTGCCCCACTGCTACCCACGACTAATTTGTTTGCAGATATCTTGAATTCGTCCACATGAATATGCAGCAATGATATAATAGCAGTCTTGTTTTCAATTCTCTGTTCAACGGTACAAAAAAATCAAAATCTGCAGTTTGATGACATTTTGGATCGACGCTTCCTCGCTGATGACTATTAGAAATATGCCTCCATCGGCTATAACTAGTATGTTTACAGAACCTTGAATAAGCACCACCTCTTAGCTGATTAATTAGATAATCGACAACTACATAACCAAAGAAATTAGGATAACGTTTAGGAAACTACTACCAGCAATAATTTACTTACTGACCACTGAAGAAAAGTTTCGTATAACAAATTTTAGTGTTGTGTTGGAGGGTAACTCATTATTTTACTTTCGTTACCAGGCCTATTAATTGGCCTGTAATTGATTTGATTCCAGTTTTGTTTAAAATAATTCGGTATACGAAATGCCACATGGCTTTAGTTGTTGATATATGTATTAGGAGTTATGTGTCTCGTATGGGTACTAAAAAGAAATATCTAAGCAGTGACTACTTGAAGCTCAACTCGCCTATAGGTAATCCCAACCTTTCGTAAAATAATTTGTTCACAGAGGACTAAACGAGCTGAACAGTTGAGCATGCCGTTAATCTACATCATCAAACCTATATAGGACATTCATTACAATCACGTTTTTCTTAATGATAGACCACATCACACCAACTCGAAAGGTGTAAGTAGCAGCGTTGCAGTAACCACTATTTTGTAGTCGATTGCTTAAACGTTCCAAGAAAACTTTTCTATCCGTTATTTGACGACGCTGCTAAAGGAGTCTTTAACGATAATGCAATTTACTTGGCATATTCAGAAAATATGAATAAATCTCGAATTAAAACAAAACAAAGACCACAGAACAACATGAAATCAACAAATTTCTAATGAGGTATTTTCAACTTCAATAACTTTTGGTTTTCACACATCCTGGCCTGTCTATTGGCGTGCAATAACTCTATTTACAGAAAATTAAGTTTATAATTTGCAACCGAACTTGAATGGATTTAGAAATTTTCAGTTTCATCTATTTTTACGTAAAGTTTGTAGAAGTACGCCAAAGATTAACATCGACGAATTAATAATACCTACTTAAGCTTAGAGATGTTTGGTAACATTTTGACTTTTTGCTTTGAAATAATCAGGTCACGATGACCTGTAATCGATTTGTTTACAGTAAACTGAATGTCCTTACTATGTTAATGTTGCTGATAAATTAACTCCATTAATCAACCTGCTCATTAAAAAGGAATTTCTGCTTGAAAGAACACCAACCACTTCGAATTGAAATGTCATTAACAAATTTTTGTGTATGGTAACCGAAAAGCGTTTTTACTCTTGAATAGTAGGTCAGTTTGTGACCTGTAACCTGTGTGCTTACAGTCCCAAGTATATTTATTGAAAGGAGAATATTTCTGTGATCATCGAAAGAATACATTGGCTCTAAACACGCTCCCATTGTTAACTAGATACGAAAAATGAAGATTTTAAGCTATCAAATACTCAAACTTCTGTCATAATTCGTCTTACGTAGTCAGCCCAACTTCGATACAAACTTCAACCTCACCGAATTGTTCTGGGTATGCTACAAAGTTGTTCGCTAGGGCGGAGGAGTAAAATCAGTTGTAAAATTTGCATTGGTGTTATTAGATATTGAAGTGTTTTAATTGTAGCAAATCAATTTTAAAATTCTTAGAAGTGGTAAAACTTCATGAAATTTTTATTAGCTGGAAATTTCTCGTCATTAGAAGATCAACAATGCAGTTCTCAGTTTTTTAATAATTTTTGTGCATGCATATAAATCAAATCGTAATTTTGTTAGTGAAACAAATTTGAAAAATTGTCTTAATATTTCATTTAGTTTGACTTGTATGAATATTTAACTTCTTTTCGTTGTAAAATATTTTATAATATTGTACACTTATAAGAATGAGCTATTCAACAAACAAGGAAATGCATCTTCAGGAATTCCATGAAAGAAGAACAGTTCAAACCAAACTTAAAAAACTGTAAGTTTACAAATTTCGATCGATCCAGATCTAAAAATATATATAAATTATTGTTTTAGACAGTTAATGCAGACAACTTTAAAACCACGAGGATTAAGAAGTTGAAGAACAACACATCGGTACGTGGTGTAGAAACTAATAACCAGTGGACAAGAAGACGAGCAACCGATGCTTTGTTAGGACTGACGATGGATCGAAACCTACTTGCAACTCGGAACTTTTGAGAGGTGTGAATGCCATTAAAATTTGGATGAGAATGGATATGTGGATGAAAATCTAGTGGGAGGACGAAAGAAAATGAATTTCTGATGCCAATGAACCTACTTCTGATGGCGAAGACTACACAAAATTTTGGATGAAATCAAAACCTCATTGTAACTGATGGATATTAAGACCCGGGAATTTTACCTACTAATGTCGTTACATCTTAAAACTGGAAATATGAATTTTTGGACAGATGACTTCAGTTTTAATTGAACTCCTCAAAGATTGCTGGGAATAAAAAAATTGATTACTAATGGCCAAATTTCTACTGCGATAAAAAGACGTAAGTGGACATTTTAATTTATTACGATATCTAATTGAAGACATACAGTACCATTAAGAATTGAATGGAAATTGGAGTGAATTTCTGCGTACCAAGAAATAAAACTGTTCAACATTTGCTCTAACTTACCAAAAACAAATAAGTCCGCATAAATAGAAGGATTAAATAGAAAAATGAGTGGAACCGAGGGCTTCATCATTTAATCAAGTCGAAGAAAATGAAGTAAAATTCAAAAGTTTAATGTTCACTAATAGATACGTGACGATGTAAGTAATCCATACCTATAAATAATTAGAAAGACTTCCAGACACAAGAAAAACAAATTACTAAAATCGAACATATTTATATAAATAGAAGAAAAGTGTTCAAATAGAAAAGCAATCTTCAAATAGAATTCCAAAATGTTTTTCTGATATGATTATAAAATTCAAATAAAGTCGCCAACAACAGCATCATTGTATGGTATTGGATACAAACATTACAGCTATTACTACAAACTAAACTGTTCTGTAAATGATCGCGCATGATGAATTAATTTGTAATAAGATACTTTAGGGAAGAGTGCTCATAAAATTAAATACGAAAAATAATTGAAGATCTGCGTACCAAGATGAATAGAGAAAACTTCGAAGGGGATGGAATTGAGGACAACAACTTGGAAGAATACTAAAGCGATTTAATTTGAAATGTTACGGGTATAAGATTTAAGACTTTCAAACGATTTTACAGAAAGAGTAAATGGGAAATGGGTTTAAAGATGTAGCCGAACATAATGTGTGAAAGATTTTTGGATAATGATTCTACATAATGGATTAAAGTGATACATGAAAGAGGATGGTGCTTGAAAGAACATGTAGAAAACAACTATGTAGTAAATGGCGATAAAATTGAAGGCAACGGGTGTAAGATTAAGGGTCTAAGAAATGATTTTACAGGAAGATTAAGAGTAACATGGATTTGAAGATCATAGTGCGATCGAGTCTAGGATAATGTTCTTGATACCGAAACATGTAACTGGAGATATAATTTTTTGCATACCCCATTTGCGAGTCCAATTCAGATAGGGCAAATTTATGATGATAGCGATTCTGATATCGAATATGAAGATATATTAGAGGTAATGAAGTGAGCGATAAATCAAAGCGAACTTCGACAATCCGCAGCAGCAATTCAATTGACCAACGTTTTCTCATTAATGTAATTGGAGAAGCCGTCGTTTGATGAAGATGAGCCGACGTTTAAGAAGATGTGAGCGTGGAAGAAGGCGTCATTGGATGAAGATGGACCGACGTTAGAGAAGATATGGCATGGGAGAAGGCGTCGTTCGATGAAGATGGGCCGACGTTTGAGAAGACATGGCATGGGGGAAGGCGTCGTTGGATGAACATGGGCCGACGTTTAAGAAGACATGCATGGAAGAAGGCGTCGTTGGATGAAGATGGACTGACGCTTAAGAAGATATGGAATGGAAGACGGCGTCGTTGGATGAAGATGGGCCGACGTTGGAGAAGATATGGCTTGGAAGAAGACGTCTGTGGATCAAGAGGGACCGACATTTGAGGAGATATGGTACGGCAGAAGACGTCTTTGGATCGACGTTGGAGAAGATATGGCATGGAAGAAGGCGTCGTTGGATGAATATGGACCGATGTTTGAGAAGATACGGTATGGAAGAAGGCTTCGTTGGATGAAGATGGGAGAAGGCGTCTTTGGGTAAAGATGGAACGGTGTTGGAAAAGAAACTGCGTAGACGGGTCGACGTTTGAGAAAATACGGCATGGAAGTAAACGTAGTTGGATCGACGATGGAGAAGATATGGCATGGAAGAAGACGTCCTCGGATGAACATGTGTCGACGTTTGAGAAGATGAGCATCGAAGAAGGCGTTCTTGGATGAAGATGGATCGGCGTTGGAATAAACATAATTCGTAGATGGATTGACGTTTGAGAAGATACGACATGGAAGAAGACATTCTTGGATGAAGATGGGCCGACGTTTTAAAATATATGGCATGGTAGAAGGCGTCCTTGGATGAAGATGGAACGGCGTTGGAAAAGACGTAATTCGTGGATGGATCGACGTTTGAGAAGATACGGCATGGAAGAAGGCTTTCCTGGTTGAAGATGGGCCGACGTTTCTAACGATATGGCATGGGAGAAGGCGACCTTGGACAAGGATGGAACGGCGTTGGAGAAGAAACCCCATGGAAAATGACATAATTCGTAGATGGGTCGACGTTTGAGAAGATGCGACGAGGAAGAAGATGGAACAGCGTTGGAGAACTTATTGCGGGGTAGAAAATGTCCTGTTGAACAACGTTGGTATAAAATACTTTTAGGGATGAAGCCATACTGAAGGAAGATGGATCAACATTGGAAGGAAGACCGCACTGAAGAAGATGTCACTGGGTGTAGTTGAATAAATTTCGAATAAAATATTGCTTGGAGAACGACGTCATGGTTGAAGATGGACCTGCGTGGAAGAAGGCTTCTCGTGGGCGAAGACATCGCTGGTAGAGGATGGACCGACACTGAGCGGGAGAAGACGTTCTGGATGAAGATGGAACACCTTGGAGAAAATACTACATGAAAAAACACCCTGGTTGAATATACAACACCGTTGGAGAAAATACTGCGTGGACAAGATGTCATGTGTAAAAATACAATTTTGAAGAATGGTCACTGAGTGTAGATGAATTGATAAATGTGATATGAAGAAAAGGTCATGGATAAAGGTGAAATGGTTTGGATAAAGGTGTAATGGTTTGGATGAAGGCGTCCGCCGGCGATGATGGAATTGGATAAGATACTGCATGGAAGAAGACGTGAAATGGAATAACTGTGTTAGATTAGATAATGATACTGAATGGTCTGTGATAGAACAATGTGAGCATGTTTAAGATCATAAACGCAGAATACTTAATATAGAGTAACAAGCGGAGATAGAAGTTTTCATAGAATTATTTATGCGAGATGAGTATAAAAAATAAAATCGATACAAGACGGAGCAGCATGATTTCCAGGAAAAAGCTTGAGATTGAGAAAATATAATAAATGTAAATTGAAGTCGACAAAGTAAATATCGCACATCCCATTCAAAAGTGTATCAACTCAAAAATTTAAATTTTTAGGATTATTGCAATGACATTATAGCATTAAACATCATTTATCTCCCAGCAAAAGCGTATTATCCTAGCTTAGACCAATTTTCACTAGACGGCGCGAACTGATTTGTCTTATTTAAAAATTAAGTCACCTCACACGCGGAAAATAGTATCATTTGAGGTTGTAACAAGGGATGTTAATTGTTTCCTATCAAAAGAGTATCATCTCAAAAAGACTGATACGAGGTTACTAGTTCGGAATAAACTTTTGGTGAAAAAGTGTATTAAAGCAGATTGTTACTATATTTCCTTAAAACTTAGGTAAGTACTTTAAAATGATTTTACAAGAAAAGTGTATCATTTAGAGTTAATATGGTTTTGCTCGAAAGACTTATTCATCTTATGTTTAGTTCTAGTTTTTAAAGAGTATTATTTCTATTTACGACGTTTTTGCTGGAACATAATATAAACTATCACGTATTATTGTAATTTAATACTTCTTTAGATAGAAAACTTTTTGAATTTTTTTTTAAAATACTTTAAAACAATGCAATAACACAATGTTTTATTTCTGTAGATTTGTAAGTTGGTTTATCATATTCGTAAAATGTCATATAAATCAAGAACAGACCGAATTTTGATGGCTGCTACCGAATCGCTAAATAAAGTCCCCACCAGTTCTAAAGTAAATAATACTTCGTGTATTGAATCTCCTCACTACACTACATTATCTCCAATGTCGATCACTAATGAATATTTCAGTACGACTGAGACAAACTCCGAATGTATGACTAATTATCTAGATAAAAGTGAATCTGAAAGTGAAGATGACGACGATAGCGTTAACGATCCTAATTTTGAAAGTTCAAGTAGTTCCAGTTCGTCTTCTTCTTCCTCAAATGAAGAAATAGTTCATGAAGTAGTCAAAGATAACATTGAAGTAGAAATGAATGGTGAAATTGAAAATGATGCAGTGCAAAGAAAGACAACCAGAAAAAGGTTACGAAATGAAGGTGAATGGAATAAAAATAAATTGAAAACATTAAGAAATGCTGGAAAAGAATACATTTCATCTTCGAAATCCAAGAAAGTTGTTCCTGCTAAAGAAGTTAAAGGCCCATGTGATGAAAAATGTCAGCATCAATGCTTTAAAAAAATTAACCAAGAACAGCGTTTAGCAATTTTTAATGACTATTACAGTTTTCTAGATGTTAATAGAAAGCGCGATTTCTTATTAAAACATATGGAATTAATTATGCCAAAGTATCGATATGTCAGAAATTCCAGTCACCGAAGACACAATTACGCTTTTCATTTTCAAACTTGTGATGGCAATAGGATAAGAGTTTGTAAGAAATTTTTTAAAAGCACACTGGATATTAACGACAGAACAATACTTACAGTAAGAAACAAAACTTTGTCATCGGGTATCGTTACTGCAGATGGAAGAGGAAAACACGAGAATCATAAAAAACTAAAGGACGGTTTAAAGGATGGTGTTAGAAAACATATTAACTCAATTCCAAGAATTGAGAGCCACTATCTCAGGGCTCAGACGTCAAAAGAGTTTATTGATGGCAGTAAAACAATTGCACAGTTACACAGGGATTACAAAATTTATTGTGAGACTGAAGGCGAGACAGCGGTTAATTACCACATGTATTCAGATATTTTTAACACCGAATTTAATATTTCTTTCTTCGTGCCCAAAAAAGATCAATGTAGTTTGTGCTTTCAATACACCACCGCCGATGAAACATCAAAAGAAAACTTAAAAACAGAATATGATGAGCATTTAAAGGCAAAATTATTATCAAGAAAGGAAAAAGAAATGGATAAGGCTAAAATTAATAAAAATTTCAAAGTAGCCTGTTTTGATATGCAGGCGGTGTTGCAGTTCCCTAAAGGGGATATCTCTATTTTCTATTACAAGTCAAAACTGAATACCATGAATTTTACGGTGACGGAAATTGGCGATGGCGCAACTTGGTGCTATGTTTGGCACGAAGGTGAAGGAGGAAAAGGTGCCACAGAAGTAGGCACTTGCATACTGAAATATTTAGAGGAAAAATCAAACCAGTGTGACAGTGAAGAACTGGAAATAGTTCTTTATAGCGACAATTGTGGGACGCAGCAAAAAAATAGGTAGCAATTTAATGCGTTGAGTGTAGTAGTTCTTTTAGTAAAACATGCCTCCATTTGTTTCAGATACTTGATTGCACTTCTACTGTACGCAGTACAAAAACTTAACATAAAAAAAATTACACACAAGTACCTTATAGTTGGACATACCCAGAACGAAGGGGATGCCACACATTCTACAATTGAAAAACAGGTATGTGTTATTAATTGTACCCAAGTGTTTATAAATACCTACTTTTAATATTTTTTAGGTTGCCAGAGCACTAAAATCAGGACCCCTTTTCGTTCCGGACCAGTTCGTAACTTTGATAAGAATTGCTAAGAAAAAGGGATCTCCTTATTCTGTTAAAGAATTATCCCACGATGACTTTTTCGATGTAAAACAGCTCATGGCCGATACTGGTATAAATTTTAATACGAACACTGACGGAGAACAAGTCTTTATAAGTAACTTAAGAATTGTAAAAGTTGAAAAAAACAAACCATTTATATTTTTTTATAAAAATTCTTATGAAGAATCTGAGGATTGGAAATCAGTAGACGTTGTGAAAAATCCAAAAAAGACTACCAGGCGCTCAGAATCTGCAAACGACCATTTAAAGGAATTACCAGTTCTTAAAAAAGCTTACAAATCTAAACTTGCAATAAATGAAAATAAAAAAAGGGATTTGAAATTTCTCTTGGAGAAAAAATTTATTCCTAACTATTATAAAAGCTTTTATGAATCGTTATTCTAATAATTATTTTATTGCATTTTTTAGTTGTGTATACAATTAGTTTAAGTTTTTGTAAATGGAAAATATTTTTTCTTTGTTACTACTTTTGAGAATAATATAATTTTATTTCCGTATTACCGTTTTTCTCTTGGAAGAAAAGTGTATTATCTTACTATTTTTGGATCTAATTTGAAAAAAGGTTAGATTTTTTTTATCATAATAATATGCTAGTATGCTGAGTCAAATGAAAACTAAATATAACAAAACTAAGATTTATAATAAGTTCAGAATAAGAAAAACAGTTTTTAATAATTTTGTATTGCTTCTCCTGTAAAATTTTACTTTTTCAACTTAATACACTTTTGAATGGGATGTGCGATATGACTACGAGAATACGGAAAATTATATTAAGAAGCCTACGGACAAGCGGCCATTTGTTTGTTACAAACATTTAACTTGAGTTGTACAAAAAGAAGATAAAAATTTAACCTACTGCGGGCTTTTTATTCTTCAGTACTGAATCGATGGAGTAATAAAAATGTGTGATTGACATTTACATTAAAAAACATTTTAGTCTAATTCAAGGAACCTACCCTACCACCTCTTGCCATGTCTAGCATCGGCTTGTATCACTACAGATTCAGAAACTCGATCATAAATTAAAATCGAGGACAATAATTACCAGTTAACTTCGGTGTAAGATAAAGTATGAAATTGTAAAGATGCCGGATGAGTATGGAAAGTGCTATTGAGTGTCTACCTGATACATCGAATAGCAGATTAAAACAGCACAGTAAATTGAAGATGCATATTAAAATTTTATTAGTACAAATTGATGCAAGGATAAAGATAAATTAGGTTGCATGTTATGGGATAAAAATTGAAGAATCAAATAGGTTGAAACTGAAAAACGAAAGTATTTTTTTATTTGACAATGCCATTGCAACGGGCAGATATACTAACTACAACTGTTTCAGAAATAACTTTGAATTTTTGAAGCGAAACTACAGTAGCTACGGAATTGTAATTGGTTATGGTAATAGTTTCGTATTACAAAGTGTAGAATTAAAAGTATTTAATTGTAAAATAGTTTTTTAAATAATCTGCAATAATCACTTCAAAAGTTGTGATTGAAATGAATATAAATATATAAAAAACTAATGTCCAATTGTACATTATTATTATTATTATTTAAAAAATACTAGGTGTCGAAATAAATTAACTGATTTTTTGAACTTTTGGGTTTGTATTAATTTAGTACAATTTTTTGAAAAATAAATAACGTGCATAATTTTTGTGTTTCATTATTTTTATTTTTTTGGGTAGGTATCTGCTGATTTCGCATGTGAAATTATATAAAGACTAAATAAATTTTTGAAACTGAAAGTTATTCGTTAACTTGAATCATTTATGAGGTACTTACTCGATAAGATTATTTAAAGATTGTTAAAAAGATCCATATGGTTTATAATAATTCTACTATTATAGAAGTTGCTTTTCTCTATGAGTAAACGAATAAGTACTTCACTAAAAACCTATGAGCATTCTCAATATAACTTCATGGCTTTTTAGAGCTGCCGCACACTACAGATAGTTGGTGACCGTCAAAATAGTCTTAGAATGCTCAGTAAAGATTCTTATGTAGCACCGCACACAACCGACTAAAATGACGGACCTACATAAAAGATGTAACATGTTCTATTTTTCCACCGACACTATTGTCTGTATCTAGACGGCGGTAGATAGGAATAACATAATTAAGTAGAGGCCCGCACACGAACTACAAAATTGTCGTTGTAGTTGTGCATCTCCTATAGCTAAAATCACAGACAAACAATGCAACAACCACCGACTTCCTAACAATAGTCGGTAGCGTGTGCGATGGTGTAGATGTAGGAGCCGATGTCTGACTGACTGTCTGTCGTGTGCGGTCACTTCGCTACAAAACAGACGGTCACCGACTGTCTGTCGTGTGCGGTAGCCCTTAATGGTTTCTTAAAGATGAATGAGCGCAGTTACGAATTTTAATCAAAAGTGAGCCTAACAAACTACTGTATTCTAACCGAGCGATTCAATAATGATTATTTTGAAGTTTTAGTTAAACGATGTAAGCTAAGCAAAATTTTTTGCTAAGATTAAAATAGTAGTTCGCCAAAACTAGAACCGTAAAAACATAAAAAACGAACTGCAATTAAATAATTTTGTGATTGTTCACCCATTTTACGTTATGTCTTATTATTAGTATGTTTAGAAGTTTAAAACCATTTAGTTCCACTAAAACGTATTTTCCACATCCAAGAGTTTCAACTGATCTTCTAACAGCATTTTATCATCTAGCGTCAGTTGGACGTTCAGTGTCTTCTGAGCAGAAGTTTTTGTGTTTTAAGTTTTAAAATTAAAAATGGTAAGTCTTCGAAAATTCTAAATGTTCTTTTTTAAAACGCTTTCGTTTCAGCTTCGTCTAACAGTTCTGATAGCTTTTATTATTAGTATGAGCTTTTGTGATTGGGTTGAAATTCCCCAATCTTCAATTTCATTGAATAACGATAAATTTAGCAGAAAATCAGGTAAATGTATTAGTATAATATAATAATTAAATTAAAAATGTCGAAACTTGAAGTTCAGTCGTGCTTTGTAAATGTTGTATCTAATTATTTGTGACTTAGTTTCACAAAAGACAGTTTTAATAATTACTTTGCTTGTTATGAGGTATGCGAGCTAAAATTTTAAAAGCGTAGATTACGTTGGTGTTATTTTTGTCCTTTTATTTTTTTGTAGATGGCAATTCTTTGTACATTTATACAACTACAACAGCCCGCACTCCAATTTTAGCAAAACCTACGATGCATGGAAAAAATCGATCTAAAAATAATAGAATTAATAACAATAAAAACGACAAAAGAAAAAATTTAGGAGCCAAAAATAATGTTAGTACACAAAATAATGCTAACGTAAAAACAAACAGGGTTAACAATCTAAACACTATAAGTAATAGAAAAAGCGTTGAAGAATTTAACCACGTGAAAAATATTGAAGTAGTCGATAATAATTTTGAAGAAGACTACTTAAATAATGAAGAAAATGAAGAGGAGCAGTACAGTTACGCTAGTTTCGTTCCTTATTTAAGTACAATTCAAAGCACCCTTATGAGAAATGCGCACCAAAATAAGAAAAGTAAAGTAGGCGTCTTGACGAATTTACGAGACCATTTATTATACGAGATACGTACGGTTCTTTTTATTTATTTATAATTATATCGATTTATTTCTACCAACTTTTAGAAAATCGCATGACTTCGATTTGGAAGCCTAGGACTTCGAAGGAGGCTCGACATCAGGACAGCGACTCAAATGTCGACTTTCCTTCAAACGAAGCTGCTTTAATGACTATAGGATTTCTTACATTTGCTGTATTTTTAATAAAACTCGTTCTAGTAAGAAGCGTCAAAGAGTAATTGGTAATTATGAGTTTTAATTGAAATTTTAATTTTTTTAGAAACTAGTCCAAGCAATAAAAGATAAAATAAATATGAACAATTCAACTAGTACTACGGCTTTTTTGGGAAGAAAACGTCGAGATGTTTTAGATGAGGAGTCGATTCAAATTTTAAATTATATCGATCAATACGCATTTAAATAATTTATGTTATAAATAGGTACCTAATTAGTAATTTCAATTGCACTCGAGTTTTATTTTTTAATTCTTTCTCCTTAATTTTCTTAAACTTTTCAATTATTAATAAAAGAAAAGATTAAAGTTTTGTTAGATTTTGGAAATGTGGTATGTGTCATGCCATATTTATTATCAATTGGTCTTAAAAATTTTGTGATACGCAAGGTAGTAGTGTTATCGTGTTTCGCGTTGAACATTAAAACAGTCAAAAACAATACTTCATTTCGAATAAGTCGTTCTCTAAATTTTTAATTCGCGTATTCTTCGTAATTTTTTTATTTTAAATACTTTTCGGTGTAACACAAATTAATTAGTGCTACCGTGCTACTTTTTATAAACATTTTGAGTTAAGTTAGTGTTCCAAAAGCAATTGGGTGAGTACCTAGCGTTTTTATTTTGTGGTTGTTAATTACGAATTTTTGTGTGTTTCGCCCATCAATATTGAAAGTTATCGCACCACCTGCAATAATTTATTGTATAAGCTGTGCTAGTCATTAGCGTGATGTTGTATGTACACATGTGACATGTGATGTACACTTAAGGCCAATTTCTTTTTTACAAAATACGGTTTTGAAAAGAAAACTGATTTATTCAGGGGCGGATTTAGGCATGGATTTTATGAGCTGCAATCCACGGATCCGTCCAATCACAGGGCCTCTTCGCGGCGGTACAAAAAATAAAAATTATTTGATTTTAAAATTGAAGAAAAAATAGTTTTTACACCATTTATTCGTAAATAATATGACAACGTCGAGATGGGGGCTCCTCTAAAGCGTGTTAACTTGTAGCTCTCGTCGTTTGACATTGAAGTATAGTGATTCTTTGTTAAAAATTAAGGGGCAACTTTGTGCAGCAATCATAATAATTTATATAAATTATTTTCATAAAACGCCTTCTTTCTAAGTTATGTCCATCTCAAGGGTACGGCAAAATTAAATTTTTGTCTTTTTAAATAATTCTGATAAATTTATTCATCTTTGATTATTCATTTATTTTCTTAACCCTCATCATACCAACCGGGGTGCAAACGCACTTCAGGCTTGGTTTTTTCTTGAAAAAAGGATATTTGGACTTTTTTGTATGCCTTCTCTTTTCAATAGCTTCGTATAAATTGATTTTTAGACTACTGTCGGTTTCTCGATATACCGAAATGACTTCTTGGCTTTTCATGGCTTTGTTTGCGCTAATCTGGTCGAAAAGAGCCATAAATTAAACTTACAAAGCAACCTTAGAAATTTCTTTATTTAATATTTCTATCTCTTTTATAACTCTTCCAGATAAAATTCTGAACAAATGTCTGAAATTGCTTTCGAAGTTTAATTTATGACTCTTTTTGACCGAATTAGAGTTAAGTAAAGCCAAAAAGTGATTTCGGTATATTGAGAAACCGACAGTACATACCATTGCAAATTGCCTTAAATTTTAAATAGATGGAAAGAAAAAAATCTAAGATGTGTTGTAATGGCGAATCTGAGTAGGTACCTAATTAGGTATTTCCCAATATTTTATCGTTTATTCATTTTAACAGACAGATTTATTCCTTTTCCTCAAAAACTATGAGTATTGTGAAAATTAAAAAATTAAAAAACAATTTTTTTTAATTTTTAAAAATTACAGCAAAGTTCTGATAGGAAAATCTTTTTTAGAGAAACTATCAATGGCGAGAGGAACTTTAATAATCTACAAGAGAAAAGGGCAAAATTAAGTTTTTATTCGCCTTTTTCAACACTTCTGTTAACTTTCTTCAAATAAATATTCATCTTCTATCATTCATTCATTTTCTTGTATTTTCTTAAATATATTTAATGAGACAGACTTATTCTTTTCCTCAAAAGCTTTGAGTTTTTGGGGAAAATTTAAGAATTTAAAAAGAATTTTAAAATTTTAAAAACGCACAGCAAAGTTTTGGTAGGCAACCTGATAGGGGTTGCATTTTTCAACTCTGGAATGATAAAGAATCATAGCAAATGTTACAACAAAAAGCCTTTTAGTAAGTAAAAACCTTCTACTAAATGCCATTCTCATAACTCGTACTTTCTTCAAGTTTTAGAAACGTCTGAAATAATATACGTAGTAATTTAATTCCTAATTTTCCTACTTTGTTTTTGTGAAAAATCTTCTTTAAAGAAACTATCAATGGGAGGGGGGACTTTATATAAATCATTTTCATACAACGTTTCTTTTCGAAGTTATGTCGCTCTACAGGGAGGAACGGAAAAATTAAGTTTTTATTTGTATTTTTCAACACTTTTGATTTTTCGCCTGCTATATAGAAGCACGTATGTATAAGTAGTCCAGTCAAAATAGACAAAAAAACGTGGAAAGTTCTGAAAAATTGACTATTTTGACTGGACTACGTATACAATATTATAGTACTTGTATACGTTTGTGTTAGGGGGTCCAGGTGGCATAAGCTCTAAGTACTTCTAGGTAGGCTCCCGACAGTGTTAACACCCCCGGGTTTTATCATTTTTTTGTAAATTAATACACAATTTTTCAATACCTTATTAGAAGCGTAACTCAGGTTTCGCACTACTATTGGGTAAACTTTAAAAATTAAACTAATTTAAAATTTCACCTGCTGGCAATTACCCTAATTACCAATGAATTTTTACGTTTTCGACTCACACTTAATTTTCTACGAGGAAGTTGACGAGATAAAATCTTAGGGGTAACTACGTGAGTTGGTAGAACGTAGAACAAGGCGTGGGTGCGTGAAGTGTGAAGTTAGCGAAGTTGAAAACACTAATTTTAAAACATTAACCAATCGTTTTTCTTATTATAAGTGGCCTAATATAGTGAGTTCTAAAAAATTCAAGCACCGTTATGGTTTTCCAATTATTATTAACAACTCTGCGATAGTGGTACTTAGCATCTCCTTGTGAGTCAGGTACGGACTTACCAGGGGGGTTGGCGCTAGAGCGTCCAGGGACCCTGAGCCAAGGCTGCAGGTTAAAAGGGGCTTCATAATTCTCCAACAATATTTTTTGATTATTTGAAACACTAATATACAACTTTAATTCTTAATTTTTCGACGTTGTTTTTGTGAAATGTCTTTTTTTGAGTGCGTGCGGCACTATTTCATTTAATTTTAAAATGTTTAGCCTATAGGACTCTCCCTCAAAGGTAAATCCGGTCCCAATCAATTGGGCTTCTACAAATATTTGCGTTCCTAAAAAAATAAAGCCACCTCGCACCTACTGTGAGTTTTATCCCTAAACTGGCTGTATAAATAGAGACTGAACGAATTGAAGGAAATTCTTAACAATCGTGTTGTTTAGCAGAAAAATTTTTATTGCAAACTTATTTATTATCGTAGTAATGTATAAATAATTGAAATTATTACAATATAAGTTAAATTGAACAGAAGTATACAGCAATAAATATTAAAAATTAATAATTTATTATCTAATATCACCAATATTTGAAATGCAATTACATAGTTGTTGCAAGTTAATGTAATTTATTCAGTAACGAAAATTATTTTACAAATAGACAAATTTTAATTAAGTACTTAATTTATTTATTAGTTATCGAAGTTTCTTGTGTTCTATCCTGCCTTATCGATGGCGGCGTTAATTTTTCATTTGGTAGCTCAATGTATATTGGCAAATTTGTCGTCATGAATCTCTGGTCTCCTTCTGATAATTTGCTTGCTGAGTGATTCAAAGATGATATCTACGAGAGACTCGTTTAGCGAGAGCTGGTAAATTGTAATAAATACTTACTTTGCGCTTGTAGAGAACTACCAAAAGGGTTAAGATACAAATTATAAACGCAGAAGCTGTCGTTAATACTATTAGAGCCGTGTGATATGGGGCTATTACTGAAACAGGAGACTGAGATACTATTTCTCTATGCTCCAAAGCTATTACACGTTCAGCAGTGGCAGCTTCGAGGGAAAGCTGATGAATAAATTGTGAGCGCGTAATATCTGCAGTCAAGTCTGGGAAAAGTTGTTGTTTGACCTGCAACTTAATTAATTATCATCATTGTTTACGCTTTGGGAACTTATTTTTCGTACCATTTGTTCTAATAGATATGCAACGTCCACTTTATTACTTCCAACTAAACGAAACTTAACATATAAAGCGTCTGTACTCGGTTGAGCTACCAACTCATCATTTTTAATAATTCCTCTCAAATTTGCCAATATTTTTCTAATATTGTCTAAAATTGGAAGCGCCGATATCTCGTCGAATTCTCCTCTGAATCCAATGGTTACGTCCACATGCTCAATTGGCATCATCACTAAATAATTATTTAATTGTATGCTAGTAACTTGAAATGGTTTCTTGATATGATTCTACTTACAACACAATTTTTCCCCCCTTTTAAATGTATTAGTATGAGGTAATTGGTTGCCAGCTTCGTCAACACACCAACATTGATCTTCCTCGCACTGCGCAGGCAAAAATCTTCCTGTAGCATCGCATTGAGCTTTTAAAGCCTCGCACCTTGATTGATACGGCAATTGCCAAGCAACTACGTCATTTTCTTGAGCAACTAAATCTCCAGTTTCCACGTAATCCACCGATGTGAGTTGTAACATCAGCTGTTCTAAAACTAATCATCAAATGTTTAAAAGAAAACTTTTTTAACTTTCTTATTTACTTAAGTCGGCGTCGCTTTGCTTAGCTTTTCCCCTAGAACGTCCTCTGGCTTCTCTAAAATTACAATCTGGATTTTCTCCTCGTATGACAGTTCCTTTTAACGCTTCTCCTTGAGGATTAACGCACCAGCACACTCCAACGTGTTCTAAACATTGAATAGGCTCCCACTTACCAGTAGTAGATTCGCAACGAGGCTTAAAAGTTGGTTTTCGATAACGTTCTGACGCTTTTAAATTCTTTTCGCGTAGACGCTCGCATTGGCTCAACACTGAAAGCACTTTTGTAGATGGTTACGACATACAAATCTAGACATACCAGGGCATACTACGTTGCAAGCTTCTTCAGTGTGGAAGTTGTTATGATTTCCCTGACAACCAGAATAAATGAACGTCTCACATCTATTTGTTTTTGAATTGAAGAAAAATCTTGTGTTGTTTGATTCGTAATTTAAGTTCGCGCAAGATCCTTTATGGACAGGTTCAAAGCAAACGGTTCCTGAAAGATTATATTTTATTATTGTTATAAAGGGGTTCAATTGTTTTTTGTACTTGGCTTTGGACAACAAACAGCATACTCTCCTAAAGGACTTAGTTGGCACTTATGAGAAGACGGGCAATTTTCAAACTCTGGTCCGCAACTTACAACTTCATCGCCGTTTCCTACTTTGAGAGGCTCTCCATTTTGACAAGGGTTTTCTTTTTTGGGTAAACACATTGGTACGGCAGGGCATGGCCAGTCAACGCACTCGACATTTACCAACCTACAACTCTCTCCTTCGCCGCGGCAAGTTATACTTGCACATGGGTCGATACATTCACAAGTGCGGCATCCATTTTTATCGAGTTTAAAGCCGTGATCGCAATCTTGACTACACTGATACAAAGCGCAGTTTTGTGAGTGAGATTTAGCTTTACAATCTAAATGCTCGTTAGAAGGTACGCGAGTTTGAGACATTTCGAAACCTCTGAAGTCTGCACACCAACATTCTTGTTTGCCATGATCGCACTGAAGAGACTCATAAGTACCGTCCGATTTACACTGTGGTATGTAAACTCGTCCTGCCGGTACTCCAGATTCGTGAGCTTGGTGTTGTGCCACGGCTCTTTGATGCTGACATCCTAGTAATGGGTTTGCGTAATCACTTAATTCTTACAAAAGTGCAGTTTTTACCTGTTAGTAATAGCGGTTCCACGCATTGAGTGCCACATCCGTTTGAACAACATCTTTGAGTACCGTTACAAAGTAAATCAGAGTTACATTCGTATTCACAAGAAGTCGTTGCACTTGGAACTAAATAAGGACATTGTCCAACTTTTTTGGGAAGACCTAAAATTGCGAAATTGTTAATTTTAATTGTAAACAAAATCTGGTGGTTTTTACAAGCTGGTACTGGTGGACAGTAATGGTCTGTACAACTAACTTCGACCATTTGGCATTGGTAGTTATCTTCGCACTTGATAGAAGAGCAAGGGTCGCGACATTGGCAAGCGGGACAGCCAGTTTCTTCTTCAAGAATAAAACCATAATCGCAGCCCATTCTACACGTTAGGTCTAAGCATTCTAAATTATTTCTTAGTTCGGCACAATTTTTCGTACTGTTTTGTTTTCCCCGAGTTTGGGGTATTTCGGTGCCAAACTGGTCGACGCACCAACATTCGCCTTTGGAACATTGAGTTGCTATAAAGTTGCCTTCTGAATCGCACGATGGTTGTGGAAGAGCTATTGTCATTTCTTCCCTCGTTCCTTCCATATTTTCCGTAAATCCGTGTAAATATTGGCACACTAAAATTAACCACTAGTTATCGCTTCACGTTGCCCTAATGTTCGAACTTACTTGTTTGACTTTTTTCGTTTGAGCTTTCTATTTGATTATCTGCATCATCTAAAAATTGCCGTTCGTAAAATTGCATAAATGTTAATTGGTTCTTACTTTGAGCTTTTTCTTTTTCTTCGACTGGACAGCATACCGATTGAGTTGAGCCAGCTACAGCCGTACAAGCGTAATTTGTGGGGCAAAAAGTTCCTTCTTCGTTTGTTCCCAGCGCACAAGCAATGGGTGTACCGCTTAAGTCGTCTGTGAGGGGAGTTCCTTGCTCGCAAGGATTTGCGTATATTGTTTTAGGTCTACACACGGGCAGACTCGGGCATAAGAAATCGTTGCAGTTTGATTCACGTACAACGATGCATTCTTCATCTTCTGGACAAGCGTAACCTTTACACGGATCATCGCACTTACAAGTAGAGCAACCATTTTCGTCTACTTTAAACCCATATTCGCAAACTGCTGCGCATTCCAGTTGTTCACATTCAATTTTGTGGGTTATACTTCGTCCAGAAGTTAAGCTACGAACTAATTCGGACGTAAATAAATTTTCAAATTAAGTTTTCTGATATAGGATTTACCGTCGCTTAAACAATTTACGTTTTCAGCTGCTCCCATCGATCCTCTTATTTTAGTCCCCATTTTATCCACACACCAACAGACTAATCCATTTCTACTACACTGTTTTGGTTCAAATTGTCCATCAGTCGAGCATTGGGGAATATAACCTTTTCCCATTCTTTCGTTAACCGATAGCAATTCACTTAAAACTTTTCGATGACGACACTCTAAAAATAGCCGTTTGACGGGACTAATAAGTAATAAGAAAGTTAATCGAACTCACCAGTGACATTTTTAGGATGAACGCAAGAAGATTGACATTGACTAGTAGTGCAACACTTTTGCACCGAGGGACATTCTAAATCGTGCGTACATAATGACCCACATTCGTAATCTTCTTCTATATCAGATGGACAATCGCCGGCTTTTTGAATTTTTAACGATGCGGGGCAACAAACTCCGTAATCATTTCCTGAACGTAAAGAAATTATAATTTAGCTACGAGGAAGTGTAGTTTGCTTTTTACCTTGTTGCACAAGGCATTGGTACATAGGAGGACAAGTTGGTTTAGACGGCTCATCGCCGCATAAAAATGGGCGAATTGTATCGCTAATTCTTAAAGGGTCCCCAACTGGACAAATGTTATCTAAACTTCTTCCACGTTTACCTATAATTAAATAATTAGTTTTGCTCCGCGAAATTACAATTAGTGTCTACTTACAAGTTGGAACTGGTGGGCAGGGAGGGTCCGAACATCCAATTTCTTCAATTTGACAATTCAACGAGTTGGGACATTGAATGTCGTCGCAAGGGTCCCTGCATTTACAACGAGGACACCCATCTGGTGCAAGAGAAAATCCGTGCGGACAAAACATGCGGCAAGTATGTGCTGCACATGAATTTGGCTCTAAAATAATTATTACATTGTTTGATTAAAAAAGTAACAATGGCGTTAATTAATTTATGTTTAGTAAAAGAAAGCGCAATTAAATTGTTTAATTTATAGATAGAATCTGAAGCCGAAGGACAAAACAGGCTGTAGTTTGATTAGTAAATTTAATAAAAAAGCAGCAGTTTCTCTAAAATTAATGAATAAATAATTTCGAATTAGAAAGGTGTAAGAAAAACTAATAGCGCGTAGGTAATTAATAAAATTTATTGCCTCTAACCTGTGCAATTAACAAGCGCGACTGCTGGCGCTCTGGTTCCGGCTAATTCAAAGCCCTGCTCGTCAACGCACCAACACGAACTTACAATTTCATTGTCACATTGTATGGGCTCGAAACTTCCGCTCGCTTTGCATCTTGGTGTCCGTAAAGTCTTTATGTCGACTCCCAACGATTTGGCTCTTCTGGAAGCTGCTCTTTGTAGAGTTTCACAACCTTAAAATTAATTTTTGATAAAAATCGCGCGCTTCTCTCTTTGTTTCTGTGAGCACGATGACATTTGATTATATTCTCACAAATTATGGTATTAAATATTTCTAAATCGAAGAACAAGAAAGTTTGAAATTATTATTACCTGTGTGAAGTTGTTTTGCACATACTTTTCCGCATGGACTTTCACAACAAATGCTATCGGTACTGCAATCATCGTCGTCTGTGCACGAATCGGCATTATATGGACACTCTTTGAGATCTGGGCATTTGTTGATGTCTGAAAAAATAATTTTGTAGTGAAATTTATTGCTGTTTATTACGATCAATAGTTGCAATATAAAACCTTGGTCCAAATGTTGGTTTATTATTTTAGATGAGAATCACTTTTAAAGGCTGTTATTACGTTAGTTATTATTTTTTGTTGTGAAAAGTTAATAGTGATGTGCTTAATGACAAAAGCTAATAGTTACAAATTATTATCAGTTCTACTGTGAAAATGTAAAAAACTAAATTAGCTAAATTTCCGTACTTTTCATTTTAGACTTTTAGATGTTAAGCTAGCAAATTACAACTTCAGAAATTTATTGTATCAGCCTAGCCTATACGATTTTAGTTTTAGGTCGAAAAACGCGATCGAGCTGTCCGATTGAGTAGGTACTTAAATTATTATAAATTAGTTATCCCTTCTTTTTAAAATAGTTATTGACTCTTCGAAGTATAAATAGTCCTCTGCTTGCAGGCATCGCTCCACCTGCCACTGTTGGAAGCGGGTCTTTATCTGTTGAGGCTTTTAGAAGTTGCGCCTCTTGTACCGAGGAAAAATTAGCCCTGTTCAACAGACTTATAATTTTAGGAAATAAAAAGAAGTCGCAGGGAGCTAAATCCGGTAGATCTGGGGGTGTTAAAGCAACGTCATACGTTTAAACTGCTTTATTGAAAGCGCATTACGGGTATAGACCATTGTCTAGATGCTAGATCCAGTCATCCAGTCAGTTCTGAACGTTTTTTCAATTTTTTTTTAAATTTCGTCAGCACTTCTTTATAATTCCTAATTGATTCCCCGTATGTACGTATGCGTTTATCAAGTTTCTTAAAATTTGCATCTGTTTTGATGTGCAGGGGCGGCTGGACGTTTATCGTCCTTCAAGTTGTCTCTTACTTCACAAAACCGTTTATGCCAATCAAAAACTCTATATAGAGACATGCAGCCTTCTCCGTACTTCCCCGCACACCTTACTTAATAACAGAATAAAGGTTTCCGTAGGAGTTTTCTTTATTTTAACGATTTAATATTAACTCGTAGTTTGATTTTCGTAAACGTTTTTCCGGGAAACTTGAAAGCACGTCACTATTCAACGGCTACCGTACAAACACTATAATAATTATTGAGCTAGCGAGTTAAAATTTGCAACGTTTATTAACTAAAAATCAAAGTCAATTATCATGTAAGTACGCACTTTTGTGTAAAAGGGTCTAATACGGCTCGCAAAAACGAAATCTAGATCTTTCATTTTTCAAAAAAAGTGTTGAAGACCGCTTAGCGCCAGGGCGGTCACTGGTCGCTTCGCGACTCCGTTGCGGCGACGATCATAATCTTAGCATGGTTTACGGTAAGATCATCCTTCAAATTTTGATTAGTAGAAACTACAGATCACCATGATCTTACATTGGACGTTGTTGGTACAATCCGCCCATTAAAAAATTTTTTACAGTGCCATAGCTTATTGGACTCCTTCTACTAATATTCTTGATTTGAACGGAATAGCTCGCCCAAAAACACTTTTTTAGTGTTTTACTTATACTGTAAGGTTTCTAGTTTTACCCCCCCCCCCCCCGTAAGGGGGGTCATAAGGTACTATAAATGGTTCCTGAGCAAGTTTTTCAAAATTTGACTTGGCTCTTACATGTTTTCGATATTATTAATCGGTATAATCGGAAACTTGGCCGAATTTAAATCTCGGCTCCCTCTCTTTATACAGGGTGTCATCGAAAGTATGGTAAAAATTGTAAAGTAGTACGTACCAGATAAGAATAAGAATAAGAACTAAATCTAATTTTTTTCTATGGCGCAGAGAAAGGAAGTTAAATAGGTTTTCTGTTTTCTTTGTTGCCCTAAAATTTTGATCATCGCCCTTTAGAAATTTTTATAGCTGGTAAGGAACGGCGAAAAGACAGTTAGACGGTACCAAGAAAGTTGCCCAAATTGACGCCTTCCTTCAGCACAATAGCACAAACATTGTAGTCGATTATCGAATCAACGAATGAGTGATGTCAGAAGTCTTAAAACCAAATTTCAGACATTTTGTTGGGCAAAGAACGGATCAAATAGTTGACGCAGAAGAAAATATTCTCCAGTATGCTGAAGAAAATCCTTCAGCAAGTACTAGGGGTATTTCTGGAAATCTTGAAATTTCTCGACATGTTGTATGGCGTACATTACACGAAAATTTCTTACATCCGTACTACATACAACGTGTACAATTATTTTAGCAAATCGATCGTACCAAGATCACCCTTTATCAACCCTTTAGATTTTTACCTCGGGTGGGGGGGGGGTACGTAAAAGGTGTTGTTTATACTACAGCGGTAAGAACTATTGATGCTCCCCGACAACGATCCAATTTGCGTGTGCTGATTTGCGACATAATGCCGCAATTTTTGAAAGAGTTCGTATAGTTCGCTTCTAGACCGAGCCGACGCTTGAATTCAAGTTTCTGGTGATCATTTTGAACACATTCTTAAGACTGTTGTTTAATTATTTAATTGTTTATTTATTGTGTATTCTCAATTTTTTAAGTTAATCTAATAATTATAACGTTTTTGATCTTGGATTTGGTAAATCTTATTTTAGTAGTCAGTAAATCAGTGGCACTTTGATAACAGTCTCTTTATTAGCTCTGTTAACATTTAACATGGATGATACAAAAAAAGTTTTTTAGGTTTTCTTTTTCTATGTATTACTCGTTTTTAAAATTTCCAACAATACTTTCGATGACACCCTGTATACTATACGTAATGTAAAGCATACACTTTTTTGAAAAGCTTTCAAATAAAAATGGTACACTCGAAGAACTTTTAATTAAAATTTCTGTATTATTAGACGGGAATTTTCAGTTTTAAAGTAAACACTGATGTAAACAGAATATATATTTCCGCTAGCATGTAAATAAAGTGATTTCTCTAATAGCTTCACGATCCAAACAAGACAAATCTCATTAAACTGAAAAATGTGCGCCGGTGTAAGAAGTAAAAATTGATAGGGGCGAGCTCCTTTGTAAATTTATGGTTCATCCGGGCTGATCGAACTCCGTTTTCTTTTCATTTTAATTTATTGAAAGCAGTTTATGTTAATTATTTTATCCGAATTAACAATTCGACAACAAGGGCTTTTACAAAAAAACTCGGGTTTAAAGTAATTATACAGGACTTCCTGTCTCTACAGCAAATGACAAGGTTTTCAAGTACACTTTTTGTAATTTGCTAAATTACGTTTCTTTTAAATGTTGTAAGGAAACAAGCTAAAAAAGTTAATATAAATAGCATGTTAATTTAGAAATTTCTTGTCGGATGAAAGTTGTTTTGGCGTAAAAACTTCACGAGTTAATTTATTAAATTACTTCAATTCGCAAACGAAAAATTTCTGAATTACGGTACGTTTTCACTTTCAACGCTTTTTCTAATGAAGATTACAACTTCTATATTTTGTAATAATTAATGGAATGCAGTAATTTTATTGGAAACGTGTAAATTACATTTGTAATTACAACAAAAAATTGTATTTTTATTTTCGAATTACGAATCGAATTGATATTCTACGTACGAAACTTTTTAAAATAATATTTTGTTAGAAAACCGCACTTAGTTCGCTCTGGCTGTGAAAACTTTTTTTTTAAATCTCAACAATATAGCAGACATTTTCAACTAAAAATGTTTTTGACACACCGAATTGGAGAAAATTTTTCTTTTGCTACGACAAAATCGTTATCTAATGTGAAAACTTTTTGAATTTATTTTCTCTTCTTCATGATAATGGAAAATAGTATTGAAAGTTTTGTTGAAATATTAAATTATTTTCTACTTTTATTCGAGAAAATGAGCGTTTACGCCCTTAGTTTGTTTTAATAAGAGTCGCCAAACGACAACCAAACATTAAACTAATTACGTTTAAAGTTGGGTAAATAATTAAATTTAGTGTAAAAATTAGAGATCCACGTTTCCAAGACATTTGACTAATCTCCTTTAGGTATTATATTATACCGTGTGATCCAAATTAGCGGACTGCCTCCAAGTTTATAGCTCCTAACCTAATTGGCCGAATGAAATGAAATTTAGAGGCATTAAATAGGACAAAATTTGGCGCTTTAATCCTCTACGAATTTTGCATTTTTTCGAGCTATGAGGCCTTGTAAAAAAGTGTTTTTTATTTGTTTAGCTGCAGTAGAGAGTTAATTTTTTTAAATCTGGTTGTAACAAGCGCAGAAGTCCGAAGCGTCACGTAGCACAAAAACGTGGATCATTTTAATTCGTTGACATAATTTGAAAA
This sequence comes from Malthinus flaveolus, assembly GCA_950108345.1. Taxonomy (NCBI): domain Eukaryota; kingdom Metazoa; phylum Arthropoda; class Insecta; order Coleoptera; family Cantharidae; genus Malthinus; species Malthinus flaveolus. The sequence continues at coordinate 73,458,983 of OX467285.1, forward strand.
AGTATGGCATGGCATCGCACTTTGCTTTTAACCTTCGAAGCTCGAGAAGTTATAAAATCATTTTTAAGCAAAAAATTTCAAAAGAACCGGAGAAAATTTCTGTTAATTTAAACTAGAATCTTCGAAACAAATTAAGGACGAAATATTTTATTTGAAACCTCAAGTTTAATCGAGTTCAATATTTTTCCTAACAAACTATTATGGCTACTATACTTTCCAAGTGATGGGCAATGGGCATTTATCCGGTAAATAAAAATTAGGTAAATCATGCTTTCGGTTTTCGGTATGCACCCAGTATTTATTAATTGTAAAAATCAAAATTTTTCATATCCTACCATATTTTTAACTAATTTTAAGCATAAAAGTAACAAATCATTGGGTGCGTTTAGCGGACAAAGCTGCTTTTAAAGTATAATCAGTCAACTATGCTGAGTTGTTGAGTATGCTGCCATTCAGCTGCTTACAATCCATTAAACCTTCTGGAACATCTGGATCTTTTAGGGAGGCGAAGCAAGCTCTCTGCACTTAGTCCTCTTAATCGGACCTATTGTACTTCCTCCAAGCGGCCTCCCCGTGCCCATTAGAGTCATCCTACTTGTAGGATGAACTCCATTAGGATTTTGGCGGGAGGGGTGGTGCTTATTCTGATCATGTCCAGCCAACACAGATCTTATTATCGACGTTAGGACTGGACAGTGGCAAAGCACATGTACAGCCGTTTCGTCTTCTAGTTCGCATCTACGACATATGTGATTAGTGATTATCTATCCCAGTTTGTGGAGATTTTTGTGTAGTCGACAGTGTTCCGCGAGTGTCCCTGCAGTTTTCGTAGATTAGTTCGGAACAGCTGGAGACAGTATTTTGCCAGCTTTTTAGAAGGAGCCGGTGAAGCTCTTTGGCTTTGACGGCAACTTGCGTTTCTTGTTCATCTTTCAGTCTGTAATTGATGGGTATTATTTTTGAAGAGGGTATTAACAGTAGTTACGGCTGGTTTGATGATTGGTTTGGAGCCACAGGTAAGGCTGTTTGAACCTTTCTTGGTCAGCTCGTCTGCTTTACCGCTACCTTCATTTCTTATATGTCATTTGACCCAACAGAGTATAAGAACAAAATAACGTTGTTTTTGGATATCTGATTCAGCAGCTTTATGTACTCTAACAGAAGACCAGAAGTTTTCTTGCAGGTGTGTGTGTTTAAGGTTTGTAAGGTAACTTTACTGTCCGTCGATATCACAAGTATTTTCTTGTTAAAAATTTATCTGTATAGGAGTTCATTGGTATACACACAGTACTCGTAATATCTCCATCGGTCATCCAACTGAGTCATATTTTTCCAGCGGAAGGCTGCCGTCGAGGGCAAACTCAGGTGAGTGCACACCTGCTCCAGATCCCTTTAGATTTTTTGATCCATCGGTAAAGACAGCTTCGATGTTTTTAGTTGAATCCATTAGAATTTGACTTTGAAAGTCTTTGTTGAATGTATATTTTGGAGAGATACCGTCTGCATCCATCTTCAAGAAGCTTCTTGGGGCTCTCCTTGAGGATTTTCGCGTGTCCGTAAATTCCATATCTGACGGACCATGTTCCCCATCCCTGCAGCAGTCGTAGGGTAACTTTTCTTACCATCTCCTCTACATATAGAACTAGTGGGAAAAGGCCCTAAACCGTTTGCTGAGAGTGAGAAACAGATAAATGTAAGCAATACTCAGCATAGTTGACTGATTACTTTAAGTAGCTTTGTCCGCTAAACGCACCCATTGTTTAAGAGTTAATGAGTTAGTTATAACTTACAATACAATGAGAACTGAATTATCATTTTGTCACACACTAATCTCATAATCATAAATGAAACAAAACCACTCATAAATACACCATGGATTATGTAGGTTTTTCTGGAAATCCGTAATTAATTTCATTAGGGGGGTTCCTCTTTTAAGCTATGCGTCGCTATTGTTCATAAAAATATTTTTTCGAATATCCAAAATTAGGAAAGTAAAGGATGGCTAACGAAGTGCTCATCACCCAGTAAATTACCATAAAATACATTGCTAAAAAATTTCTATAAAAACCATTTTTATCGAGTGACAGCCAATCATAAATTTTTAATGTGTTAAAATAACGACGCGCTGTCACTTGATAAAAAGGATTTTTTTACAAATTTTTAACGAGATATAAAATCTTGATAGAAATTTTTAATCGTTTTAGTAAAAAATTACAAAACGACCCTGCCGTCCGATAAAAACGGTTTATAAATTTTTTAACAAATATTGATGGAAACTTCACCGTGGGACTCGGGTTTATAACTTAAGATTTAATGCAGATTATAGGATTATTAAATTATACGAAGTGTTCTATTCACATCTATTTTACAAGTGAGGCCTGAAGTAATAGAAAGTTGATTATTTGAGTAAAGAATTGGCCTTCTATCGGTCAATAAAATAAATAAAAAGTTTAGCAAAGGTCCCGATCTTCTATAACACCCGGTATAACAACATTGCGAGTCTAGTATTAGGCTGGAAGCTTGTATAATTAATAGTATGAGCTTGAGGCATTATAAGAAGACGTGTATAAACAAACAGTCATTAGTCATTAGTATAATATTATTTAGAACATTAATTCAGGGCCTTTTTTTAAAAGTCTTAAGACTATTTCCAAAATACAGGTTTCTTTGGTATAAGTAGTACCTACAACGAACAACCAACTAATGAATAATTTAAAAAAGAATTTCTGTGAGAAGCTTAAATTTATAGATTTTCGCTAAAAATTGATATTTTCTCTTTTTTTCCGAATTTAGCAACGATTGAGATTTATGCTGTTATTTTAAAAGTGCCTCATCTTTACGCTTTAATAGCGAACTAAATGATAAATGGAAAAATTCGTTTGTGAGGCCAACCTATTCAAGTAAATGATTTTTTTTTAATTTGAATTGTGTATACCATTTTAATAGTTTAGAAAAAAGAAAGTTTATAAAGCTCAATTTTGCAACTCGAATTTTATTTTGAATTAAATATTTGTAGCAAAATTCAAAATCGCACACATTACACAAATCACATAAATCATTTTAGCTTTCATACATGTGCACATGTAGTGCATATCAATTTTCATCAATAAAGTTGTCGTTACAGTTTGCTGCTTGAAAAATCCAATTTGGTATCAAGCGCTATTTTCAGACTTGAAATTGAATTAAAACGATAAGTAGCCATGCCAATATTTAGCTATTCGCCTCATTTACGAGTGAGTTCTAATAAAGACTCGGTTACGGTTACGGAAAGAGCACGTAAATGACCCTTTGGTAATTATTAAGCTTTATCTGAAACGGAAGTACCTACTTCATGAATTCGAAATAATTCAATTTAGTTAGTAAATTGTGGAAAGTATCTAATATAATAACATCGTTGCAATAAATCAAGCAGATAGTAAGCATTCACGTATAAGCTATTATATTACTCTATATGCGTGTATTTACTAATTAGCTTCGTGGCTATTTTACTCTTCAAAAGTTCAAGTAGAATTCGTGAGCGGGTAACTGCATGACTAATTAATTACAAAATGTAGCAAAAATTGCAAATTAATTAAATTAACTTTAAAGAGAAAATCTTGGTAGGGTAGCGCAGATGAAATTGGATAAGCAGCAAAGCAGCTTATAGTTGGTTGGGACTGTTAGGATAAGGATTGACCCGCAATCCTATGGTCGACGTGGCTAGCCTCAGCATCATATTTGCCCATCGTTTCATAAACTTTACATAAATTATTAATATTTGTTGGAGTTTTAGAAAACTAGGCCAATCAAAGATTGACTTTACACGTATACACAGTAGATATGGTTCGTAAAGCTTATTATTTGTTTAGGTTGAATTTAGAAATTAGTAAAAATAGTGCAAATTGAAAAGCGCACGGGTGATTTTGACGTGATTGATTGTTACACAAAGTTATAAAGTTATAATGAAACTAATCAAGTTGGTCATGTGGGTAGAATAGAAATTATGAGGAAATCGCACCGGTAAGGATGATAAGAACGTGGACACCAGGAAAACTGGTTCAAGAAAGTATGCGATAGAAAAACGTAGAAGAGGTGGGGGGGAGCTTTTGTTTGATAATATCGGAATTATGAAATGCACACTTTATTGTTGCTAACTTCCTGATTAAAACTGGAACTTTGCAGGATAATCTGAAATAAAAATATGGAGGGCATTTCATTGAAGAAAAATCAGCCTTGATTTGTCGTGATTAAATAATTAAATTAAATACATGGTGATTAAATAGATAGATATGTTTTTATAGAGCCTTTCAAACCTGCTAACCGTGCGCAGATAGTTGCGGTAGACTGCGTTTTATTTACTGGTTTTAGTCGCCCATCCTTTCCAGCGCCGTCCATTTAATTGCGTCTCGCAGACTGATAAACTCATGATAAAACATTGTAGTTTATGGACATGGACAAGTGGGCATACTCGTACCTGGTTACAAATTTGAAAATTTAGCGTAAAAAACACAAAAGACCCTTTTGTGTCGCCATAGGATGTGGAATTCAATTGTCTTTCAATTGGGTTTAGTGTAGCATTACCCGACGACATTAAAATAAAAGACTCTTTCGTACGCGTTGAAAATATTCGAAAAGATATCAGAGAGAGTACCTAACAATAGTATGCTCAGAAGCTCTCCCTGATTTAAAAAACTAAAATTATGCCCGGGAGTTAATAATATCATTTCCACCGGAAGCCAAAATATTAAATGTTTGGTATCACTAGATAGATAATTTTACAATCTTACAAATCACTTAAAATATACAGGATGTTGTGCTTCAAATAAGAAAGCTAACCCCCTTACCAAATAAACCGGATGTAAAAATTTAACATGTTTGGTATCATTGGAAAGCTAATCTTACGATACTTTAAAAAATAATAAAATATACAGAGTGTTTTTAAAACCTCATTTTGCTTGGCTACTTTCCGGTTTCATAGGAAGTGCTGTTTAAACCAACACATAATAGAAATTTATGTAATAAATTAATATACCAGCTTTCAATTTCAAATTTTAATTACAAAAGAAATTGAAAGTTTTGAATATTTGACTTTCAAAAAATCATAGCTCCGGATCTGGTCATAGCAAACGAACCAAACTACACGGTGTTTAATTAAGAACTTCGATATCTATAAAATAATATATAGACAAAACGTTGAAAAAATCCGTTTTAAAATTTTACTCAACTTTGGCCCTTCACAAGTAGGAAATTTTGAAATTATTTTAACAACCGTTATCAAAACTAGAGTTCTATATTTTGTCTATATATTCCTGTTTTTAGATTTTCATAATAATAATTTTCTCCAAAGTTGTAACGATGTGGATTTCTTATACGGCTCAGAGTGATATGAATCCCAAGATTCTGGCTCTGAGCTGGTCCAAATCCGCATCCGTTTTGGTTGTCAACTCACTACCCCTAAACCACGACCCAATATTTCTCCCTTGTTCATTTTCCCCGTCGTTAATTTGTAAAGAAAATTAACAATTATTAAATTAGACCGACACCTGATCATTATCTAGTGTACATTCGTTGAAGGCGCACGAGGTCAATCATTTTAACGTCCGACTTTTCTATACAAAATTTAATAATTTCAAAACTTTGAAATTAATTTTGTGTAAAAATTAAATTCTAAACTTCGCCCCCCCTTTCTTCTACTCCCCTAATCTTCTTTTGACATCCCCTGATGATCCGTAACTAATTTTATTAATTAATGGTCAGGAATTTGATTTTTATTTCTTTTGCGTCCCCAAATTTTCCCCGATCAAGACGAGACTTACACCATTCGAATACCCTTTTAACAGCGCATTTTTCCTGCGTCAGCATTTTTCTCAAAGGCCACTAATTGCATTTTTATAATTATATTTAGCTAGTGGATGATAACCCGTCCGCAAATATTAACCCCACTATTTCGACCTCAGCTCGCGCTGTGATTGGTTGTTTCCCAGAAAGGGTAAAAATTAATAAATAGCCGCGTGACAAGGCAGTTCTTGGCAGTTTATAGCAGTCCCCGTGTAGTCTCCGTGCAGTCTCCTAGCAGTCCGTGTAAAGTGTGTGGAGTCTCGTCTTTACACCAGTGTGACAACCAAATACCCCCAGCTTCCGAGTGGCTACTGTTCTGTGGTGGTCCGCAAGGGTAGTCGTAGAGCCATATAGCCGTCTCCCCTCACTTCCGTGTGGCTACTGTTCTGTGGTGGTCCGCAAGGGCCGTCGTAGAGCCATATAGCCGCCCCCTTACCTCCGTGTGGTTACTGTTCTGTGGTGGTCCGCAAGAGCCGTCATAGAGCCATATAGCCGCCGTCTCCTTCCCCTATATCTTTCCGTGCTACCGTATGTCTTCTACTTATCATTATAACTGTATTATTAATTATATATGTTTTGTTACTTATGGTGGTAATTTCTTAATAAAATAAATAGTTTTTTATTTGTGGTATGTGTGTACATTTTATTTCGACGCCGAACCTACTCCCTTCACCGACTGAGCGACGCTAAAGGGAGATTTGGTAAGCTACCGATTTTCGGTCTTACAAAGTAATAATAAACAAACTAGAAAATGGAAAATGGGGAAAATCGTTATCCTGGCCGACATTTTGAATTTAGAAATTTGATAAAGTACTTTTTTAACTAGGATCGATATGTACTAACTTATAGTCGAGTATAAATACTGTGGATCAAAATTGTCCGAAATGCGGCCAAAATAACCCCCTTATATTAGGCCACCCTGTCTCAATTTTGTTTAAAATTTTATTTTGTCGATGAAACTCTGGTAAAGTGGATAAAACCAAATTTCAAGAAAATCGCTTTAGTGGTTTTTGTTTAACGGAGTACATACACACAGACTGACAGACAGACTTTTTCTAAAAGTCTAATTTTTTACTGATTTAGATTCAGAGGGGGCCGAAACGTCAAGAAATTAAATTTAAACATTTTTTTAAATCATGTTACTTTTTTAAAGTGGAGGAAGTCAACGAAAAAGGAATGTTGAGAATGTTTACTTCTGCTTCTTTTTCCACGATTTTTTATTTCATTTAAAATAACCGCAAAATTTTAGAATATCTCAGAGCCCTTAATTTTATTTCTCTTTCACGGACGTCCGAAGTTTGAAAAAATAATTGTTGCACTTGGAAAAATCAATATAATGCCAATAGCTCATCGACCCAAGCTCGCCCCGCTAAATTTTATTTTGTCAAAACTTACACTTTTCATCATGAAATGCATTAAAACGAATGCTTGCAAATGAAATTACTTTTAATAAAATTTCCGAAACAAAGCTTTCCATCTCCATTTAAGCGAATCTGAAGGGACCATAAGTAGATTGTATCCTGGGGCCCGTAAAGAGGTTCAAATACGGGCGTATAGCTTTCTTAGGTCCTTAGTAACTTCATTGCGATAACAAATTTCGTAAGGATGACACCGAGAATTAAAACTAAGCGAGAATTTTATAAGAAGGTATAGGGTAGCTATGTGAAATAAATTTTTTTCACAAGGTACTCTACTTATTAGCACACCATCACGATACAATGCTAAAAATGCTAAGAAAAATTTTGAAGCAATCTAATAACTAACTATCATGTACCTATTTATAATTAGAAATTAGCATTTAGAAAATTACATAGAAACAAAGGATATGTAATCTATTAATATTAGATTATCAGTCTTAATCTCGCTACAACGGCGAAGTTTATATTACATCACAATTCGTATTTTTCTTTAATAAGAATTAAAATTAAATAAGTCTTAAATCTTAGTAATTTGCATTTAAAATACGGTAAAGCGCTAAAGTAAATTAAAATTAAATTATTTTGTACTGCTTTAAGTTAATGAACTTTGTAGTAATCTCCCGGCGCAGACTTCTTTACCTACCTATATCAAATAGTAATTTTCATCAACTGAGAAAACACGTTGGAATGTTGAAAACAAATTCTACTCGTTACATTTCGTAATTTATAGTTTCGATATACTTTTAATATTTTTTCCCAACAAATTAATTTGGAATAATTAAGATTAGGTATTGCCGAATTTTTCCTAAACATTTTGAAATTTTGACTTTTACTTTTTGTGTGTGACGCTTCTTTTTAATAAGTTTTTTTTTTTAAACTTTTCACTTGAGTTGGAACCTTAAGTGAGAGTTTTGATATACTTCTTTTTTGTTAGTCACTTATTCTTTTCACGACAAGACAGCACAAACTTTGTTATTACATTTTTTGACTTTTTACGACCATTTATCGACTAAAATAACCCCTAAACCTTGTTTTGTGGATATCTGGAGCGTAATAATTTAAAATGTTTTGGTGTAAATACTTGAAATTTAATATCTCTCAGATTCGTCAACTTAAATCTTATTACTGAAGATATCGTCGGATAATTTTGCAATAATTAACATCGACATGGTATATTAATACATGTTAGTATCGAAACTTGGTAATTTCGTAATTTGATATTGATGTATTCTGTTCCTTAAGCTGGTGATAGGGATATCAAATAATAATAGATATGTCAATCTTGAAGATCGATGTGATTTGATGTGTTGCTTACCTGTTACCTATACTTCAAGGGCCAAGAGCTAAGAGAATAAAAGTTTAGTGTTTTAAATAACTTCTTATACCAAGTTAGGCATCGAGTAGCGAGTCGCTAGTGCTCTACTAGCTCGCAAATTTGTTTTGAAATTTAAGGAGTGGGTAGCTTACAGAAAAACGATAACTTGGTATCGTAGCACTTACACGTTACACTAGCTCTCGTAGACCCTATGCTCTGGCTCTACGCACGCTTTATGGTTAATGAAGGATAGGGTTTATGAGAACGTTGAGAAGATGAAAGGATGGTTCCAGAAAAACAGCTTAAAATTAAATATAGAGAAAACCCAAGCTATAAAATTTGGACGGTACGGGGAAGGTCTGGAATTGTTGAAGCTAGGAGAAAGTGAAATAAGGATGCAAGAAACAGTAAAATTCTTGGGGATGCAAATCGATCGAAATTTGGACTGGAAGTCACACATAGAATATCTTACTGTAAAAATAAATAAAATGACTTATGCATTACGAGTTTTAAAAAACATTCTTCCAACGAAAGGTCTTCTAACAGTGTACTACAGTCAAATACACAGTGTTATTAAGTATGGTATTTTGATGTGGGGCAAGTCTCCACACACAAAAAGAATATTAAAATGTCAGAAGAGGTGTATTAGAATTATGATGGGACTCAAAAATAGGGAGCACTGCAGACCTCACTTCAGAAGACTTGGTATACTTACAGTTTATGACATGTATATATTGGAGTGTGGCATGTTTATGAAAAATAATCCACAAATATTCGAAGCAAACATCTATGAACACAAGTATCCGACAAGAAAAAAAAACACCCATATAACAAACAAAACGAGATTGCACGTTACTGAAGGACCGTATAACAATATAATCAATGTCTACAATGGAATTCCAAATGAATTAAAAGAATTAAAAAACCCTCAAGAGTTCAAGAAACAACTAAAAGGCTTGCTGGCTGAGAGGTGTGATTACGATTTCAAAGATTTTTTTGTGTAATTTTTTATTGTGTAATTTCTTTGAGATGGTGTTATTGTTGAAATTGTCAATGAATGTTGTTATAAAGGCATTAGTGTTGTTATTTAAATTAATTGTTGCGACTTGTTCCATGTACTGATAAGGTACCAAAAGGAATAAAGAGTATTATTATTATTATTATTATTATGACTATCGGGTCATACTACTGAAAATTGCTAAAGTGGGTTAGTAACGCGCGTTTAAAATAATATTATTTTACAATTTGGCCAAGTTATCTTTGCAATTTTTATTTCTTCGTTTTTATTTCGGTTTCATAATGAAAATTCGCCTATACGCTGCTCATTTTCTGAGTTTGGACTCACGTAGTAAAAATGTTTCTCATGAAACTTGTTTTTTCAATACCCATCATAAGTATTATTACGATGGTTAGTAGATTTAGATTAATCAAAATGTCTATCCAGCAGGCATTAACTTCGCTCTGGCAACTTTCTCTGTTTTTTACGTTTTATTTGTATTTATAATTTTCAAATTTTTATTCTATTTAGTCCAGGCCGCTCAGTTCTCAACGCGCCCTAAAATATTTCTATGGATTTGAATGTACTTTTCTATAAAAGTGAGTAATTTTCGAGTTACAAGCACTTATTTAAGTAAAAAAATATTTTTGGTCGATTTTGAAATTTTTGCTAAACTTTAACGCGTTCTACCACCGAAACCGTTTATCTGACAAAAAACTCTTAACATATATAATTTAAAAAAAAATTTTATTTACTTTATTTTTATATAGAAGCGCTTTTCTCATAAAGTGCGTAGTTTTTGAGTTATAAACGAAACACCTAAAAACGAGCAAAATCCATCCTCTTCGAGCCACTTAAGTTAATGCCGCCACTTAGGAATCGCAGACGGCCTGTTTTATTACTCCTTTACTATTTTTGCCTGCATAGCCAACTACAACATTTTGTATTTTAGTAGATATATCTGCACTCTGCCTCCCGGACACTCTACGCCCGATATACACTAAACTTCAACAAGCGCTCTAGCACTTAAAATTTTTGTCTGAGAAAAAAATCTACCACACGTAATTTGTAGAGCATTGAATTTATTTTATTTTTTATTAGTTTTTGAGTTATAAGCGATAAAACGCCTTTTTGCCGATTTTGGAATCTTGTCAAACTTCAACTCGCTCTATCGCATAGAACGTTCGTCTAAAGGAAAAAAACTAAGAGATATAATTTGTAAGAAATATGATGTAGTAGACTAACGCGAATAGCTAAAATATTAAATTTTGATTTTGTCCGTATAAAACTGCTGTTATAGTTAGATATTTATAGGCGTTACAGCGCGCTAAAGTTTGACAAAAATCTAAAATCTACTTTAACGCCGATAACTCGAAAACTACCCATTTTTAGAGTAACGAGTTTGTATACAAAAATAAAGAACAGTCAATTTTCTATAAATTATGTCTCTTATATTTTTTTGTAAAACGAACAGTTTAGGTGCTAGAGCGAAGGGTGACCACAATTAATACAGGGTGATTGAAATCAGTGATAGAGCGGATTACTCACTTATTATTAAAGATAGAACAAAAACTTATATAGATAACTTACAGTAGGTATTCCAAAAGCTTGTTACGTTAGTTTATTTAAAAGCACAAATGAAATTAAAACAAGAGAGAAACGTTAATTAGGTTTATTTTTTCAAGATATTCTTTTAGATTCTAAACTCTAAAGTATCAATTTTTTTTCTTTTTTCTTACAGTAATATAATAATTAGTAAACTGAAGTCATCGTAAGATTTTAAAAAGTCAATCATCAATCTAGTGATCAAATTATCATGACAATATGAAAACAATTAAGCCTCATTGACACGGTGATAGTTTTCGCGATAGTTTGCGAGAGTTACTGTTATGATAGCAAATCTCACCAAAATTATCATCGTGTAAATAGACTACTATCGTACTATCACTATTATGATAGTTACTCTCAACTATCTAGTCAAGCTAGATAGTTGCGAGTAATTCTCACGATAGTTACCGACTATCTCGCTTAAACAACATCGTGTAAATTAAACTCTCCCTCTCTCTCTCTATGCTATCGCTAGGAATACTATCACTGTGTATATTGAAATTAAAGTTGCTCTCACGATAGTAACTATCGTGATTTACTCTCATGATAATTACTCTCCTAAAATACTATCACCGTGTCAATGAGGCTTTAACGTTTAATAACAAAATCAAATCGAAACCACCCATTTGATTTCTTCCTGCTCTACCACCTCAACTGTTTGTTTTACGAAAAAAATTTAAGAGGCATAATTTGTAGAAAATTAAATGTAATTTATTTTTGAATAGAAACACTTTTCTCTGAAAGTGCGTAGTTTTTGAGTTACGAACGATAAAACAATGTTTTGACCGTTTTGAAGTTTTTTTAACTTTAACACGCGCTGGCGCCTAAATCGTTTACCCGAAGAAGAAAACTTAAAAAATATAATTTGTAGTAAATTTAATGTACCTACTACTTTATTTTTATATAAGAACACTTTTCCCTTAAAGTGCGTAGTTTTCGAGTTACAAGAGAAAACTGAGAAAAGAGAAAAAATCCACCCTTCTCAAGTTAATGCTGCCATTTAGGAGTGGCAGATGGATGTTTTTTTACTCACTTGCAATATTCTTTCAGCCTGAATCGTTAAAAAGTTTGCAATTTATCGTTTAGTAAAACTGCACCCTACCTCTCGCACTATATTTGGAAATAAAACTGGTTGCACATACCAAATCAATTTGTATCCATGTGGTGTATTTATAATTCATAGGAGGTCTAGCAGGTCCCTAATAAACGGTTGCTCTTGCGGGGTCTTCGAGAACAGCGTTCTGCCCTTTTCCAATATTGCTATTAGCGAGTTATTTAATTTGTCGTCCAACACCGCCCCAACTGTGTCTTTTCTTTTTACGTATATTAAACAATTCGTCATTATTTAAAAAAATTAAATTATTAGTGGTTGATAATAAACAACGAAAGCGTGTCGTGTATTTTCCATATCAATAACATTACATAAATTATTACGTTCTACGTACCTATCGCTATACGCCATGCAGCTTTTGGTTGTTATTTTTACATTAATATCTAAAAAGTAATTACACTCTACTATTGCGAAATTTTATATTTTGCTGACACTTTTTCCTTATTACTTTAATTTGCATTTTAGAACAATTCGTTCGTCGTAAATTAACGAAAGTCCGCAGAAGCTCCATTAGCTCTAGAAATTAATCCAATTATAAATGCATCTTTTCCTTGCAAAATCGATATATGAAACCTCTTTTTAGTATCAAATTTTTATTTAGTTCATTTATTTCTGTTATAGGATTAGGTACAGTAACTTTTTAATAAAAAAAAATTTACATAACTTTTTAATATTTAGTAGGTACCTACCTACTATAAAGCAGCACTAAATTTATATATTAGTTGAATTTGCGTTGTAAATGGATACTTGAGACTTTAGACAGTACGAAATATAAACGGTTTTATTTTTCTTATTTCAATTTACAATGCGAAACAGTCTATGCACCAGTGAATAAATGTACTAATCAAGGAAGGTACTCTATTTTGACAAGAAAAATATACCCATTGCACAAGTTGCAAATTTCTTTTGTGTTTTGTAAAATTTTATAATTTCGTTTTCAACGAAATTAGTTTCATATATCATAGAAAAATACCGATAAATACTTAAGCCAACCTAAAATAATTTTTACTTTCCTCACAATTATGTAACGATTATTAGATGTAGTATAGTGTCAAAGGAATTTAAAGGCATTGTAGCGTTTTCACGAACAAATGACACTAGCACAGCAAGTTACGCAGTTTAACTTAGTTAAAGCACTTTCTCAAATTGTTACTAAAAATAACCTAGATATTAGAGAGAATAACCCTCCTATAAAAAATTTCTTTTTACTACTTTTTTCTCCAAGAGTTACTGAGAATGACCCCTTACACTTAGACTAATTATTGTTCTTTTATACAGGCCACGGTTGTATTATAAGAGGCCCACCACAGTCCTGTTACTTCGAGGTAGGCTGCAAGCCTAGTGGGATATATCTTTTATATATCCACTGGTTTCGAAACCGAGTGTAGACAGTCTCAGAAAGACTCATTTTCTTCCCCACAGTCCATAAATATAGAATACCTGTATAAGGAGTTTAGGATGAGGTCCCCTTTACAGAACCCCTATTGCTGGTTCAATTATCGGTTCCACGAGTCTTCAGAAAAATACGAAAAAGACCTCCGCGGGTCTTGCTTACGTGGATAAGGTTTAAATACTACGCGGGTCCCTTGGTTCCCTGAAGAAGATTATCGTCGAACCCCTTCCAGGTAGCCCGAGTGATTAAATCTAGACTACCGTGCTTTTTGACCGTACCTATCCGTAATGGTTTTATTCCCATTAAAAGCCTTTTACTTCACGCAAGTTTAGTTTAGGGCTGGTTACTGGATTCTTATTTAAGAAATTGTGACCACCTCCTATAGAACTCCTTAGAAGAATCTCGAATACTAACTTAACGATGAAGTGTTTCAGTGGTTAAATTTTCTTTTATTAGGCATTTCACGTTTATTCCAACTGCTAAGGTTTTTTACAACCAAAACCTACTACAGCTTTACGGTGATCCGAACCACCCCGACCAAAGGATTTGATATAGAAAAATCGAGTGGTGCCAGCCGCATTCGAACTTGAATCCGGCGGTCTTTTAGCCGCTCGACTACCCTGGCCGTCTAGTCGAATTAAATTTTCCACAAAAACGCATTGCTGCTCTTGTATTAATTCGTTTTGAATCCAATACATCAGGCTATATTTATTTGCTTTAATTAATCTTCGCTAATTCAATTTACTCCCTAATTGGCTATTGTTAAAAGAGAACAACCAACACACAGAAAAATATCCACCTATTCTTTTCTTGTTTCCTTTTTCACGATCATTCACGTTGGCAGTGTGACTGTATTTTTTTATTTGTTGAATGGTTCTGATCATCAAGCGTAACACACTTATAAATTGACTGTTATATAATGAGTTTTTCTAATAAAAAAAGTGGATAGAGAATCGAGAGAATCATCAATTCCAATCCAAATTGACCCTCGGTTGAGTTCACACAAAAATTTCTACACGACTTGTACATTAAGGCCTAATAATAATCAATAATTGCCTAAAAACAAATTTTTTAATTCGTACCGTAAAATAAATATTATGAGAAATGAGTGATGTGTCATGACAGGACTTTTAAATTTACTTAACCGTAAAGGATCGCTGGATCACGCTGGCCAAAGCAATCACGCGGTGGCGGTTGGTCTGGTGATGTAACTCTAGCGATCAGGACACCCGCACCAATGCAGTTTTAGCATTGGTGTGGGTGTTATCATGACTGAGCGAGATGTTGACTGCAACCGCGTGATAGCTTTGGTCTGTGGGAGCCTTTAAGCATTTTAAGGGGCTTCAACAGCAACAAAAAATATAGATTGCTATTTTTAAAACCGTGAAGCACAGTGAGGCTCATTGTAATTATTAAAACTAGGGATTGCGTGCGGTTATCAGGATGGGTCCTTGCTCCAAAATATCAAATCAGTCAATTAAGGCGTTTGAGAGTTATCGTGGAGAAATAAATTCGCACACACGCACCGACAGAGAGACTTCATTTTAGAAATGGTCTACCCACCTTATCTACATGTTGTACCGGTAAATTTGAAAGTAAAATTCGAAACTCCAAAAGAGAACAACAATGAGCTACCTAAATGAAATTGTTTGGGACACAACAACTGTAAATCCGTTACAAATAGCATAGCACTTATTTGTTGTATATTTGTATAATATAAATTGTTTTTAATTTATATATTAAGTAAACAGTCTTATTTTTACAAAAGTGTAGGATGAACCGTTACGCTGCAGTGTGTCAGTGAATCAGTGCTAATCCGTAGTCGGTCAACGAGCTAGCAAAAGTTCTTAAAATAACTTTTAAAAGATGAAAAGATATAAACAGGTTGCAAAAAAATTAAAATACAATTAATAAACATTTCCTATACAATTAATGTTGGTAGGTAGTACTTATAATAAAAAGGACTCGTGGAGTTGATTATTTTACCGCCAAACACGCAATTACTAATTACAATATGCCTACTTGTTACTACACAATCGGAGAAGTCTTAAGAACGAGCATGCGAGAAGCGAGAAGTGTCGCGCGAGAAATTGCAGATAGACTCTCAGAGAGAGCTACAGCTTAATGTAAACTTAGCTGTAAGTGCGAGAAAACTCGAAGAAGTCTTGCAGAAGTCGCTTACAATTACACTCTGGCTTGCGGTAAAACGAGGCCTAAAGGCATCTTCTTCACATGCGAGATATCCTCAGAGACAGGCAGAAACTATAGCAAATGGAAATTGGACTGTAAGTGTAAGAGAATTCGAGAAAATCTTGCGGAAGTCGTTTGCAATACTGTTAATGTACATTGGAAGCGACTTCTGCAAGACTTCGTAGAGTTTCTTGCATTTACAGTTCAATTTACATTTGCTATAGTCTCTCTCTCTCTCTCTCTCTTCCTGCAATTTCTCTCGCAGAAGTTTTCTCGCATGTGAAGAAGAAGGTCTCGTTTGACTGTAAGCAAGAATGCAATAGTGTAAACTCTTCCACAAGATTTTTTTAAATTTTCTCGCACTAGCAGTCCAGTTTACATTAAACTAGTTTATAACTGGCAGTTCTCGCATGTAAAAACGACACCTAAATATGCATTTGATGCGACTTCTGAAAGACTTTCTAGACTAGAGTTTTCTCGCATTTTACATTATTTATGTTTCGATCTGTTTTTTATCAGTTTCAGTCTGTCTGAAACTTTCGTTGCTTCTCGCTGCAACTTCTCGCTCTCGCAGCTTCTCGCTGCAACTTATTGCAGCTTCTCGCTGCAACTTATTGCAGCTTCTCGCTGCAACTTATTGCAGCTTCTCGTAGCAACTTTTTGCAGCTTCTCGCTGCAACATCTCGCAGCTTCTCGCTGTAACATCTCGCAGCTTCTCACTGCAACATCTCGCAGCTTCTCGCTACAACATCTCTCAGCTTTCAGCAGTTTTTGCTCATTGAAAGACGAGGCCCTAAGGCTTTGTTTTTCCGTAAGCAAGCGACTTCTGTAAGACTTACTAGAGTTTTCTTGCACACAGTCAAGTTTTAGATTATTTAAGTTTCTAGACTGTCTGTCTGAAACTTCTCGCTACCGCTTCTCGTAGCTTCTTGCAGCGTCTCGCAGTTTCTCGCTGCAACTTCTAGCCGAAGTTTTTTGGCATGTTAAGACGGGGCCTTTTTAGGCCTCGTTTTACTGTAGGTAATAGTGCATGATTCCAAACGACTTCTGCAAGACTTCTTAGAGTTTTCTCGCACTTAAGTCCAGTTTTAGATTATTTAAGTTTCTAGACAGTCTGTCTGACACTTCTGGCTACCGCTTCTCGTAGCTTCTTGCAGCGTCTCGCAGCTTCTCGCTGCAACTTCTCGCAGCAGTTTTTGCACATTGAAAGACGAGGCCTTAAGGCTTCGTTTTACCGTAAGCAAGCGACTTCTGTAAGACTTACTAGAATTATCTCGCACACAGTCCAGTTTTAGATTATTAAAGTTTCTAGACAGTCTGTCAGACACTTCTCGTAGCTTCTTGGAGCGTCTCGCAGCTTCTCCCTGCAACTTCTAGCCGAAGTTTTTTGGCATGTAAAGACGAGGCCTTTTTAGGCCTCGTTTTACTGTAGGTAATAGTGCATGATTCCAAACGACTTCTGCAAGTCTTCTTAGAGTTTTCTCGCACCTAAGTCCAGTTTTGTATTATTTAAGTTTCTAGACAGTCTGTCTGACACTTCTCGCTACCGCTTCTTGTAGCTTCTTGCAGCGTCTCGCAGCTTCTCGCTTTGCATGTTAAGACGAGGCCTTTTTAGGCCTCGTTTTACTGTAAGTAATAGTGCATGATTCCAAACGACTTCTGCAAGACTTCTTAGAGTTTTCTCGCACTTACAGTCTAGTTTACATTAGTTTCTATCCGAGAGTCTGAAATTTCACGCATGTGAAAACGCTGCCTAAGAAGAAGAAGAAGAAATGTCTCCATTTCTCCTATCAATTTCGTTCGTTAAAATTGAACCGTTTACTTTTCCATTTTGAGTTTTGTTGAACCATTAAGTATTTTTATAGTTCATTACGCGGTTTGGTTAATATGATTTGTTTAGTAAAGCTTCGGGGCATCGTTAATATTTGATTGGTGATATAGTGATGTTAAGATCATTTTATGTGTCATGGTCCTCACAAGCTAATGCTCTTACGTGAACAAAAAATTTAGTTTAAATTGAATCAGGAAACTAGTTGGGAAATTTTATTTAAAAGCTCGTTGTTCAAACTTACACCCAACTTTAATTGCATCCTGGAATTGTAAAAGAGTTTTCAAATCCTGCCACTGAAGTTTAGTTTTAATAAAAATAGGATAACTATTATAACGACATCTCTAAGGGCCACCCTGTATTGTATACCTCAAAATCGAAATATAAATAATTTCAGGTCGCTGGAGTTATCTAACTAAATTTTTTAAACGTAAGTAAGAGACACCCCGATGTATTTATGTATTTAAATTGTCTAGAATTACTTACAACGTACTAATTGTCAAATTTATTAATTATACAGAGGAGTAGGTACTCTTCATTACACCTGAATGGATGGAGTCATGAATATAAATTTAAAATTATGTACCTACACTTTCATACCCATATTTTAACATTATTATTAACAAATAAGAAGGTCAAACTTGTTTTGGAATCGTCGTCGTTCGATGTACGACAAGGACTAATTTAATAATTTAATTTGTACGTTGAAACGAAACTCAATTAAAAATTTTTCTTATTTTACAAAAGTTCTAAATTATATAGCCAACTTTTTTCGATCTACATTATTTAAACAGTTATTCGCAAACTTCTAACTTTAAATAAAATATTATAATTTGTTATTAATGGTATATCACGAAATGAACATTTAAATAAATATTATGTAATGATAAAGTAAACTTACCTTTTTCTGCAGATGCAATTATTACAGTAACCATTAGAAGAACCCCAAACAATGTCGATCGTGACGGAAACATTTCTGCCGTTTCCTGAAATACCACAATAATTTTATAACGATGCTTTGTTATTTAAATTAAATTTTTTTTATGAGTTTTGAACATTGATTATCTGATTTGATATGCATATAAATGAGGCAAAAAATGGCGATGTTTTTATTCGTTGGCGCGAGTATCAATCGGAGGCAGCAGCAAATGCCGAAATACTAAAGGGGAGTTGGTTTAAGACTTTTTTTATTTAACGTGTGCTTTTGCCCCAAATTTGCTCAACTAAATAATTAATTGCTTTTTAGGATTAGGACCGTAATCTTCCTTTCAACAATATCAAATATGGTATTGATTTTATCCAAGGCAAAATAGCGTATTATCAATGAAGGAGGGCTTACCCTAGTTTTTTGGATGTTGGTTAATTTCATTTTTTCCCTATAAAATTTGTTTGAAAAGGTTTTTTTAATTAATTGCTTTAAAGATGTATACGAGAGCTTTTTTATAGGGTTAGGATGGCGAAAGGGAAATCGGTGGTGTAAAGAGAATTATTATACTGATGTATAGAACACATTTTAATTGAAAATATAAAGACTAAAGCAATTTAAAATAATTAAAATAAAATTGCGTTTACAAAATGTTTAAAGTTAAAGGCCCTCCGGTATTTTTATACAGGGTGTAAATTAAATCGGAATCACCCCTATAAGTTTGCATCTTTCGAGATATCACTGTGAAATTTTATGACGTGAAATGATGGGAAATTTATATTGATTCGCTGTAGTAGGTACTAACATATTTTTCTACTTCCTATTTCACCGGAAATAGTATCAACTTTAGTTTTTCAAACGGAACACTTTGCATATTTATTATTTTAGGATTTAGGAAGTCTTTTTCAATATATTTCAACTATTTTTGTAAAGCAATTTTTCCCGTACTCGATGATAACAATGGAAAAACTTTTAGCGATCATTGGTGCCTTTACTTTGTACTCTGCGACTGCAACAGTACGACGCGACAAATTGCATCTTAATTTATCATAGTTTGGCCTGATTTAGACAGGTGCGGCATGAATTGAACTTTGCTGTGAAGAGTAGACGGTAGTCAGTGGTCAGGGACCTGTGAGTAGTCTCTTTCATAATAAACTCATGTGCGATTAGCACGTAGGCAGTGTAGAGGAAAATACTTTCGAAATGTTCAAGTTTGTTAAAACTACGTACCATAATCATATAATCAAGTGAACTATTATTGCACATTTATTTGTATTCCGCCATATTAGTACAGTCAATTAAGGGTTTCGCTTTCGAAAAACTCTATTTGTAAGTACCTAGTGATGAATATATTGTAAAAATTCCGATGAAGCCGAGATGAACTTTAGCGACAGTAGCCGAAGTTACTTGTCTTGGTTTTTCGTAAATATCTCGAAAACTATGGGTTGGAACTGAAACATGATTTAAAACAAAATTAAAACTGATAAAATTTTCTACAAAATTGAACGTGTGAATTTTTTTTGTATTTCTAAAGCTTACCAAGTTATAAGGAGTTAATGATTGTTGTTATTTGTCCAAACCGCGTTAGCTCTGTTGCATTGGCGATTTTGGCAAAAAACACCAAGTTTCAACGCCTTATAACTTGGTAAATTTTAAGAATACAAAAAAGATGCATAAGTTAAATTTTGGAGAAAATTTTATCAGCTTTAATTTTGTATATAATCACGTTTTAGCTCCAACCCTTAGTTTTCGAGATATTTACGAAAAACCGAGACAAGTGACTACTGCCTCTAAAGCTCACCTCTAATTTATCGAGACTTTTAGGATATTCATAACTACAACTTACAAATGAGTATGCAAAGCCCATGTTTCATTGACTGAACCATATGCAACACACATCAACAGAGTGGGAAGAATATAAAAGAAGTTTCTTATACTTATCTCGGAATAAAAAAGAGAAAAGTCGCTTTAAACTTTTTATAGTCTTGAAGTAACTTGGAGCGTGTCAGACGCCTGCATACTACACAAAATCTCTAACAATCGGATGGCGTGCTCTGAAATTTTGTCTAAATTTCATTTCAATTGCTTCCACCGTTTCAACCACAGTTTACAACTTTCCTATCATTCGCTTGACCAGAGCATACTACTCCATTGCCATCAGCGATGTATAGAGATCGATTTGTCCTCTCACAGTCTTCGTATAAGCTTAGGACCACTACACGTCGCCAGGGCTTATATTTGTTTACTCGTGCGTGATATCTACGATTTTTCTAATATTTTAGTTCGTCGACTGTATGTACTGAAATCGATTTATTATGTATTGCACGACTTTCTGTAAAAACGATGGATGCTTCACTGAATTTCAACCCATTGGCCATTGGCTGCCCCAAAATGAACAAAAAGACTTAAAAATAGATTTTTTACGATTGCAAAAAGTATCAAACTAGGGTAGGGAATGTGTAAACGCTATTTGTAAAAAGTAAAACATACGCGAACTCGTGATATGAATCAAAAATTGGAAGCTCCGACACGGACCAAACCTTTTGTTTTCAAAGCACATTCGATCTTTTTACCACGTTGTAAAAAAATGGGTCAAGTGGCTTGATTTAGAAACTTTTCGATTTTAATCTTTCTACTTGTGCCAAAAATACACTACCGGCACGGCTAATATAAATGAAAGAACAATGCGAATAACTCGCATTTATTTTTTGTCTTTTAAACTTAATCGTAAAGAGTGGAAAAACGGTGTTATACTTCGTCGATTTGATCGATATGGTAGCTTTAGCAATAACCGCGATAGCAGTGAGGAACCTTCAAGTTTAAACTGCCGTACACTGTACACATAAACTTGTTCCAATTGGCTAATAAAAGAGAAAAGCCGGCTTTCATACTGAAGCGTTTATAGAATAAAAATGTATCGGAAATTTCTAGGGCCTTTTTAATGTTTAATCATCATGATAACCTCTTCTTATGGCTTAGTCGA
This sequence comes from Malthinus flaveolus, assembly GCA_950108345.1. NCBI lineage: Eukaryota > Metazoa > Arthropoda > Insecta > Coleoptera > Cantharidae > Malthinus > Malthinus flaveolus. The sequence goes on from OX467285.1 coordinate 73,480,568, forward strand.
AAGAAGAATGAGTGAAAAATAGAAGCTTAAAAGAAAATTTTGACCCTCAAATTAATTTGTGTAGTTAAGGGCGTACAAAATAATTTTGTGTATAATCCAAATGCGCACAAAACAAGAGCATTAAGAATAATCAGCTTCTATTCATGACATTGCCAAAGAACATGTAGTAATTAAATTAATTGTAGAATTTCGTAAAGCAAAGCCCACTAGCGTTTTATTTTTAAAAGCAAATAAAAATTGCTGTTCATTTACTCTTACACTTTTGTAACATTGTAACTATAATACGTCGTTGATTAAGTATATTTGTAGACAATAGATTTCGAACAGAATAAAAGATTTAAGTAGTGCAACTTGTCTATTGTTTATAAACTTGTAATCTTGTAATGCTTTGAGACTAACTGCACAAAAACAAAATAGAGTGGTAAAACTTCCAATCAGAAAGTACTAAACTAGAGCTTATTTTCTGCGAGCTTTATGAAGTACTAATAAACTTTTAATTAAAATAGTTGGCTGTTGGTTTTGTCATTGGAGCTAAGTATTTATTGTAGGTAAGGTATTTTGGAATAACGTGAAAGTATCAATTTCGATTTTATTCTTCGTGGCTCGTCGCTTCACCCTCTTTTATTTCGTTATCCTTCTTTCATTAAGTCAAATTTTCCGAAAAATGCTCTCTACACTTAATATTAGCTTTCTGTAATGTAAAAAGAGGGATTCTGAGAGACTTTTTGATTATACTAAACACTAAAGTATAAGCTATAAGTTACTTTCGAGGGCGGATAATGCTAGGATTCAAATTTATAGCCAACCTTCTTCACTTTCTGAAAGATATCGAAAAATGTAAAGTATCTAATCCAAGTACTTTGCTTGTAGATTGCAGTGAAGAACTAGTGTTTGAGACACCCTTGACGCCTGCAGTCCCCTTTAGCCACTATGAGAGTGTATAAGCTCTAATAAGTGTTCTAGTTCTAATCGATGATACCATGATTACCTTCAAACGTTTTCTGGAGTAGATATAGAAATCGATCTTCCAAGTATCTTCTCATCGTCGACCTAAATTGGGAATTGGGATATAGAGCATTAAAATGCAGTAAACATTGTTTGTTGCTATTAAGCCAAAGTTCGTTTTTTCAATTATTCGCTAAATGTCGATATCTCGGTTGTTGTGAACTTACAGAAAAAATATTAGCACGTTCTTTAGACCCTTTTTTAGCCAATAAAATTTTCTACATATCACGCCCCTTAAATTTTTTTCGTCAAATAAACAGTTGAGGTGGTAGGGCTCGTTGAAGTTTGGGGTCTGTGTCCGGGAGGCAGAATTCCAAAATACAAAAATACAAAATTTTTTATTTTGACCTTTGCAGGTTGAAATGAAATTGCAAATGAGTAATAAAACCGACTTTCTGTCTGTTAAAAGTGGCAGCATTAACTCAAGGGCGGCTCGAAAAGGGTGGGTTATTGCTCTTTTTTAAGTTTATCGCTTATAACTTCAGAACTATTGACTTTTTGAGAAAAGTGCATCCATGTAGAAGTAAGAGAAATCAAATTTTCTACCAACTGTATTGAAAAAAATTTTTTTTCAGACCAGCGGTTTGGGTGCTAGAGTGCGTTAAAGTTTGCCCAAAATTTAAAAAAAAAATTTTTTCTTTGTTTATCGCTTATAACTTTAAAACTGCGCCCTTCTAGTGAATAGTGGCTTGATACAAAAATAAATTAAATTTAATTTCCTACAAATTATAACTCTGAGAGTTTTTTTGTCAAATGAACAGTTTGGGAGCTAGAGCGTGTTGAATATGTAAGGGACTACATGAAAAAATTTTATACTACAAATTTGAATTTTTGAGAGCTCTCAGTTTGGCTTATAGGTCTAAAACAAAGGATGATCGCAAATTCCAATTTTTGCCGTTGAGCTCTTCTCAAAAAGATCGAACGAGAATGCGCCATCTATTTTTTCATCTCTTCCAGTTATCGATTTCTCCATAAGAACCATCGAATTTTGCCCACCTTGTACTTCAAACTTCAAACAAGTACCTATTAACGCTACTTTGACATGTATTGTACATCAAAATAGTCAATAATATTCTTCATTATCGAATGTATTAACTGCAGTAGTAGTTTCATCGGTAATATCTTTCAACATCACTCCTTTTCAATGCGGCTTATAGTAGAGTATGGTATTCTTTACGCGAAAATTTTATATCCCCCACTCACAACATAAATTTTCTTTCTTGGCCTTGTGCACAAGTTCAAATATTTCATAAATTCAAAGACTCCAAAGTAATGGTATAGCTTATACACCACGTCTTTACATTTTCAGAGCTCAAGAACTACCCTCAACTTTTTTTTTATAATGACGTACGGTCTACCGCATAGTAGTACCTAACTATAACTAAAAAGTGTCATCAATATTCAAAAATGTTATTTATGGAACAATCTTTTATAAGTTAAGTGCATCTTTCAAGGCGATTTTTCAAAATTTTTAAGACTCGCTCGTACTATTTACTTATTAGGTACGCTACATGGTCTTACGTCTTACACTAAATCGGGATTAAGAAAACGTATGCTCTGAAATGAGTCTCTCGTACCAGTCTACATACAAATTACTAATTAGGAGTTAAAATTAAATTCATAAATTTGTGAAAATTAAAGTAACAGCTTGTGATTTGCACTGAAGCGTTGTTTTATAATGGTTAATTAAATGCAATACTTATGCAGTGTTTGTTTTCTTTGTATTCGAGCGATAATTTATAATTAAACTAATAACAATGAAATGCTTTCCTATTCTTGTAGAGAGACGCATAACAGCCCTTAAAATTTTAATAACCTTTTAATTAAATGTTTGTAATTAAATTTCTGCTTAAATACGACAGAAAGATTGTAAATCAATACATCAACTTATTACAAATTTAATTGAATTCACAGCATTCACAGAAAATCTCTAGACCTTTAAGGGAAATTATTAATGACAAAATGGGACCTTTTTATTTTTTATGTATAATAAACGTTTATTAAAATTTAATTCTCATTAAAAACTAATTAATTTTAAAATGTAAGAGCAAATTGAATTTTTATTTTCTTTATTAAATGTCTTTTCCCTTTTGTGAGCTAATTAAAAATAAGCTAAAATTATTTAAACATTTTCTTACTTTTATAAGCAATTTTGTAAAAGTAATTAGGTTAAATTTCAAATTATTATCAAAGTTTTTCACCATCACAAAATTATAAATTTTATAATATTATAATACAACAATAATAAAGTTAAGAGTATCTTATAAAATCTTGTTTCGCATTAATATTTATATAGGGTGTAGATGAAGAATGTAATGTAGATGTAGGATGTAGATAGGGTAGATTCTATAGAGCGTCCCGAATCTTTCTATATACAGCAAGGGGGATCAAGAAGGGTGGATTTTGGCGCTTTTTATGTTTTCAGCTTATAACTCCAAAACAACTCACTTAATGAGAAAAGTTTTACTATACAAAAATAAAGTACATTCAATTTTCTACTAATAATATTCCTTACATTTTTTTCTTCAGGTAACCGATTTAGGCGCTAGCGCGCGTCTAAGTTTAAAAAGCTTTCAAAATTGGCCCCAAACATTTTCTATCGATCATCGATCAATCTCGAAAACTACGAACTTTATGATAAAAGTTCTTCTATAGAAAAACAAAGTACATTAAAATTTTTACAAATAATATTTCTTAAGATTTTTTGTCAGGTAACAAATTTTAACGTTAGCGCGTGTTAAAGCTAAAAAAATTTCAAAATTGGTTTATTTTTACGCTCAACTCAAAAACTGTGCGTTTTTGGAGAACAATGTTTCTATGCACAAAGAAGGGATATGAAATTTCCTACATATTATGCCTCTTAAATTTTTTTCGTAAAATAAAATAATAGTTGAAGTGGTAGAGCGCCGTTGAAGTTTAGGGTATATCGAGCACAATACAAAAATTCAAAATTATTCCTTTTGACCGTTACAGAGACTGAAAGAACATTCCAAATGAGTAATAAAACCGGCCGTCTGTCTCTTAAAAGTAGCAGCATTAACTTGGGGGCGCTCGAGAAGGGCGAGTTTTTGCTCTTTTTTCAGTTTTTCGCTAATAACTTCAAAACTATCGACTTTTTGAGAAAAGTGCATCTATGTAGAAGTAAGCTAAATAAAATTTCCCACCAACTGTATTCAAAATTTTTTTTTCTCAGATGAGCGGCTGGGGCGGTAGAGTACGTTAAAGTACTCTAATTCTAAAAAAACTGATTTTTTGTTCATCGAAAACTACGCAAACTTGAAAACTTTAGTGAATGGTGATTCTATACAAACATAAAGTACCTAGTACATTCAATTTTCTACAAATTGTGCCTCTTAGATTTTTTTCGTGCAATGAACAGTTTGGGCGCTAACACATGTTGAATGTGTAAGGGTGGTTTTTGGGGAAACCATACACACTACCGTACATGTAAAATTTTTAGACTTACTAAATTGTTTGCCCAAAAAACTCTAGAAGAAAACTCAGCTACTCCTAATAATTTATCTAAAACTTTAGCTATAATTTTTTACCGCCATTTAGACAACTAGAAAACCTGGGTTTCGCAACGACTATGGCCACTGTGGACTATGGGACCGAAAATAAAAAATAATGTTTTTACATGCTATTGACTATCAACTAAACATGTTCTGAATCTCTCTATAATTTTCAAAATCTTGATATTTGTGTAAAATAAAAAAGTTGGTTTAGTTTTTGATTAAACAGAAAGTAAAAGTATTTGGATGACATCTCCGTATCTCCGTAGGCTTCAAATTTTGTTCGGTGTGCAAAATTTTAATTACACACTAGCCTGGTCTCAGTTACTGTGCTTGACACACGAGCAGGAAATCGCAATTGATTTGTAAACTGCGGAGTGAGAAAATGAAATCTAAAGAGAGTCGAAAATTAATTTTCTCCCCAATTGTTACTTCGACCATTCGTTTTAGTAACAGATTACTTACACTGTCCTTACATTTTTAAAAATTGGTCGGTATCAAGAACAATAAATTTCATTAGGGTAGAATTCTTACAAATTAAGGTTTGCTAGCGGTGGCAAAGTCTCCTTGTGATATTTAACTTAAAATGTGGCTGTGTGTCTAATGGAAATAACGCACAAGTCTCTCAGGAGCAGGAGACGATTTTCAAATTTGAACTTATAAAAATTTAGTTTATTTTAATTAATTTTGCTGCATTAATCTGCAACACGTATAATTCAAATTTAACAACTATACAACTATCGATTTTATAACCAATTAGGTGAAATTAATTAAACTGGTTCAACATAATTTGTATATACATGCATCATAATCCTTATGCAGCAAAAAATTTCCAACCATTTAAACTTGAAACTATTCTCTTAATTTGTAAATAAATTGATTACCTACTAGGTACGCACTTACTAAAGTAAAATTGCAAACTAATCAGATTATTCCAATAACACAGTAACTAAATTACAGAAATTAAATAATTTCCAGAGATCGAGCTTCGTCAATATGATCAATCAAATACGTTTTTTTGACACGAAAATTGTAACTTGATTAAATTTGCGAGTTTGTGAAAAACTGTAGAAGCACAAAAAACAAAAAAACAATTGAAGCGAATTGATCAAGTCTGATTATGGAGATTGATTTTGAATTCCACTTCTTTATAATTCCATTTGTCAGCTTTATGTGCATTTCGTTTTAAAGTAAATATTTACTAATTTCGAGGTGTGTTTGCGACGTTTTCTATTAGTTTAGAAATTTTCTTCATTTACTATTTAAATTTTAGTTCGTTTTTCTATTAAAAGAACAACTTTTGCCGAGAAAAGAATATACAGCGCGGAGCGCTGTTCATTTTGATTACGAGCGAGCAAGATAGTTACTTGGAAGTTATTTCTCGAACACTTTACATGTGACATTACATAAACAAATGGGCATCGAGACTAATCCAGGTATAAATTAAACAGACTGCCTAAGTTATTTGTATGGTAGAAAGATTTTAGTGTCTACCTCAATTATACTCAAAGTTGTTTTTATCTCATTGCACGTCTTAGAAAGCATTGCTAGAATTTTCTTAAATATTCTGAATAATCTAGCAAATCTCATATTCTTGTAACTAGACGTTTACAAAATATACAGAGTGTCGTATTTACGTATTTAAAAACACACGGTCCCAAATAGACCATAGATGTATTGTGCAGTTTTAAAAAACCGCACTGTATGATCGTTAGATAGTTGGGTAGTACTTTAAGTTTTTAAGCGACCTATTAGCTAATTTGGATCTTTGGACGATTGGCAAGATTTGTACAGGTTGATTCAGAACAATTTTTAGTCTCCTAGTATCTTGAAGGCTTTTAAATTCATTGCCTTCCGGTAGAAACGAGTCAGTGGATCCACATTAAGATTTTTTCTCATCATCTTCACAATTTGTGGGCATATTTGACGACATTTTAATTTAAAATTGATATTCATAAATGAATTTAGAATATTTAGACTTCCAAGTGTATTTAAATATTGTATTTTTTTACTTCCCTCCCCATCCATCCCCGCAAACCCATTAGAAAAAAATTAGAAAATTCCAAGACTAAACTTACACTGAGCATCAGGAACACTCTCGAGTTGAATTCTTTTGTAAAATTACAAACGTTAACTGGTTAACTCCGAGTTTAAGGACGGTTTTCTTAATTTGGATTTTAATTGAACTCAAAATTTTCAAACGGCACTATCATCGTATGGAATATCAACCGACGCGTCTTAACAAAGACTCTCGAATGGCGCATCGGGAATTTAAAAATCATCATGGATTTGCATTTTATGAGCCAAAATATATATTTATTGCCATCTCCTGAAGATATTTTGTAGATTAGAGTAAAATAAAACTATTTAACTATACTTGAACTATCTGAGGTGGTAGTGGTAATTGAAGAAAAAATAATTTTTCCAATTTATGCTGCCAGAAGTATCGAAAGATGATTGGATAAACGAAAATAGATTTGATCATGATTGAAATCAAAAGTTTGGTGTACGATAACGCGCCAACTTTTTTTTTTATATTGTAATACCTACTTACTGGTAATTAATGAAATATCGGCAAACACAGACCAGATCAAACACACGGTGCAAAACCACTTAAAACTAATTACCAACTACTCCGAATGATAATTAAAACTTGAAAATGTAATTATTACAGCAGGTTACTGACTTGATAGAATTGCAATTTTTTTATTTTTGGAGGTCCGTAAACTAGCGGTTTTTTTTTCCTAAAAAAAAAATTACCTTAAATAATGTTAATGAACGAAACGTCTGCATTTGTAATTATTCATTGTTGATTGTTTGAATTCATTAACAATTTTTTTAATGTCGAAAAAATCCGGTCATCGTTTGTTAAATATCTATCACATATGCAAAATAGTACGCTAATAATTATTTTCTCTCTTTATAAATACAATTCAGCATTTTCAAACTGAATTTATGAAGTTAACATTACACACTTTCTTTAACAAGTCGAGAAAGTTGCAGTAATAATTCGATAAGTAATTGGTTTAATTTTGTTAAAATAAAAAAAATTGGAAGTACAAAGTAATTTTATAAAATTCTTACCCTTGTTTTTATTTTTTTTATTTAATTTTTTAAAGTACACAATACCACTTAGAACTTCATAAAATAAACATATCACGCGCGACGAAAAACTCACCGGAATAAACCTCACTACTTAACTACCTACATAGAACATTGTTCTTTATGAACTAAGAGTACTGGATTGCTGTTTGTGTTCAACATAGTGACCGACTTTCCCAAACGACGGCATTCCCTAAAGGTGAGAGCTGTGACGTCACTCAGCGACTTCGTGTTGCATCCGGGAGCGCACCTCGACGTCTTCGCCGGAAATAAAATATTGAAAACCAAAATAAATATCTTGTAAGTCTTTTACTCGTGCCTTTCGAATCGCCTTTAAGTTTTATCAAACGTTACATATTTAACGTTTTACTAGGTTACGAGTACACGTATAATTAATGTGTAATAATTGTAAAATGAATACCAGGTTAGAAATTTCACACACTCTAACAAAGCCCTATATTAAATTAATTTTCGAGCGACTAACGATTTTTAAATTATTTTAAAAATTGATGTAATTCGACGAGTAATTACTGGATTTAGCGGCTCTGCGAAAAAGCGGGGACTAATAGCGAATGAAAATAAGTTTTGGACGTCCGCGGAAGTGAAATGTAAAGAAAATCTCAAAATGTTTGCGTTTCGAAACTTTTTGTTGTGCGAGGCACTATATTTTGATAACTGTGGCGACGTTCGGACACTCTTTGTTGTGCAAACGGCTTATTTTGACTTGTGGCAATAACTCTTCGTTTTTGTAGATTTATTATTTTTGAGTGATCAAAAAAATTACATCGAACAATCTAAAGGCGCCCACATACCTCGTGATCGTTCATCGGTCTCATGACAAGCCGTCACGGTGGTTTTCAAGCCCGATGGGCCCACAGTGATTTTTCATCTGTCTGTGGGCTTCATCGAGCTTAAAAACCAATCACAACGGCTTGCCATGATGACCGATGAACAATCACGACGTCTGTGGACCCATTTAGGGCCGATTAATTAGTTTTTGCATTTTCGTTTCTTATTTCCAAAGCTTCTCCATAGTTCTGTCGTTGGAGTTAATATTTATATTTACGTAGCATATAACCCACAACTTCTCTCTATATGTCTAACAAATTGTCTAATTAACAAATGAGCCGAATTGTGTTAGTTTTTAACAAAGTTTCAGTAGAACAAATCGAGTTTGGTAGTTTGGTTAGTCCGTTTCAACGTTACACAGTGTAAACTTAATTTAAATTTCTGCCAGAACAAGTAAAGACTGTAATATTTTATCAAAAACAATATTCTCTACATGAAGAAAGGGATTACTCAGACAGGGATCGTATGTACGAGTGGAATAAAAGAACAAATAAACCGAATGTATATTTTGGTTTCGGCTTTCAGCTGTACCAAACGTATCTGTTTACTTAGATTTATGAACGTAGCTTTATAAAAATGACACGGGGATATTTTTATATTTTTATTATTAACAAATAAACGCGAACTAAAGCGCCCAATTGCACGAAACTTAAGTTTTTTGATGTTAAATAAATTGCATCAAGTTGTCTCGGGGCACGAAAGTTATATAAAGTTTAGGAATGAACTTCTTCTTATCTCATAAATTTCTCAAGTGGCTAACAACTTTTTAAAGTGTTTTGATTGACGAATTTCTAACTTCTAGATAATATGTCTTCCTTTCTCATTACATGATTGATTAATAAAGTACGGTGCTGCACTTCTAAAGTGTGATTATGTTGTATAAGATACGACTTGAGTACTCGAACGTTTTTGTTCTATTTTACGTGAGTTGGATTTTATCGAGGAAACTTTGAAGGATGCGTATACAGGGTGGCTCATTTAAAACAGTAAATTAAGAGAAAATTGTTCGAGCACGCCAATTTTTATTTTTTTTAATAAGGACTCATGGACTCACTTCAATAGCGACGCGTGGGTGACATCCACACATCCACACAAATGGTAAGAAGAGTCTAATATGGCACATCGTTTTACTGTTTGTTAAATTATTTTTATAACTTATGGCAGTGTTATACTTTTTGAATTTGGGCCATTACCATTAGCTTCCGTAAAAGAGCGTTTTAAAGATTTGATCAGTTGCTTATCCAGTGTGTCCGCGCCCACATTAATAAAGTAGATAATTCGATAAAATCGTTACGCTTATTTTGTCTAAAAAACTCTCAACTCTCTTTAAACGCATTTATTAGTACAAAATATACCACTTTTATATTTAATTATTAAATAATTCGGAAGAAACGTTTATAAGTGGTCGTGAAATGGTTGGATGCCCCAGTAAAGAAGTTTTTGGGCGATAAACGCACGACGGTGCTTGAACACTCTCCATATCTGCTGGATTTAGCTCCCTGCGACTTTTATTATTATTAAATTATTAAAATACTTAATTGAAAGTCTGTTGAAAGGAACTCATTCACTATAAATAATTTTCCGATGACTCTTTGTGGATCAAGGATGCCCTATTCAATGTGCCTTGAAATTCTCACACAGTTCTTGTTAATTATTTTTGAGCGCGACAATCGAAAAATATTAATTTCAGGCGTCAAGCAGTGTCTTCAAAGTAAATACATTTGGTGTGATGCTCAAGCTCGTGCTACATCGGTCCATACTTTTTCTCTTTTGAGCCCAAAATGAACTTTAAATTTTAGGTGGTATCTTCAACTCGAATCAAAATGTTAATGTATAGCATTAGCCCATTATCGAATTTCAGTAATGTATAATTTATTCAAATTATACTGAAAAATTTAAATTGTTTTCGCTGATAAATTTTCACGTTGTTGCGTCTTTAGAAACGATTCATAAATTATTATAATGGATACATTTTTTTTATCAAAATTTGTTAAAAAATGTAAATTGGATATATATTTTAAAATTTTAAACACGTAAAAAATGACACATCACTCTACTTGGATAGTACTAATAGGTACTAATAAATTATGCCGAAAAGTGTATTTTCATTATACGGCCGGATTATAGATCGTGCGATATCTAATCCTTAATAAAAAAGAAAAATGAGGTCAATATCCTGTTTCTTCTTTTATATACCTACGAGTTTACATTACGAATTAATTCTGAATCATGTTCGTTACACCTTGGAAATTCGATTATGCAATGGCAACGTCGGGTATAGCTTAGATAATGTCGAATTCTTCGTGATACACCTTTCATGGTTTATTTCTTTAAATAACAACAATTATTTTAATTACACAATGGTGTCTCCTAACTCCTAACCAAAATTGATTGTGGATATTTTTATATACCAGCCACGTACAAAATAATAATAAAAATAACTGAGATAGGTGTTGCATAATACCGCGTATGGGATTCTTCTAAATCAACAGGTATTTTATTTTAAATGACCGGATAAAACTTTCAATTTTTAATTATTAATCTTACGTATAACTTGCTTAGATTCTATAATCTCTCCTCTTGTTGATTATAAGTTCGGCCTAAGACTAGGACAACAACGCCCTTTCTGGATATTTCATTGTTTGTAATACCATCTTTGGTAATACATAGGCGTACTACACAAACAGTTAACATTTTAATAACAATAATAATTTACTAACAAATATAAGTTGTGTGAGAATCAAGTATTATATTATTATTGTGTTTATCCAACATGACCAAAAACACTTCTGTCTACTCGGGCGAGAGTATTAGGGCGAGTATAGAGCGAATTTTCCCAGTTTTCAGTACCTTATTTGCGCAATTGAAAAAGAGGCGAATGTATTTTCTTGATAAATTTGTGTTTTGTGTTGTTTCTTTTATTGAAATACAATCTTGTTCATGGGGTGAAAACAATTGTAAATCGGTAAAATATTACCTGCAGGGTTGTAGAAATGAAAAATTATGCTAAACGCGTAATAAAAAGTAAAAAAGAGAATCTATTATTTTCTTTCAAATAAATATTTAATGCCATCAACCATCAACTCGTAACAATGCAAATTGTGACAAAAGCTTATACTCAAATAATTTTATTCGGCTTTTTTAATCTTTAATAAGGCTTTATTAAATTAACTTTTTCTGTATCTTAATAATGGGCAGATTACTCTACTTTCCACGACTTCGTATTTTCATTATACGGTAATGATCACACGCATTGTTTTCTCTTTTTATATTCAAATGCTGTAAGTAATTGGAATTATGTTTTTGTCACTTTCGTTAATTTAAACTAGCAATTAAAATAATTGTTTTAATATTAAAAGAATCGTTCGTGTCAATCCTTAAAGAAACACCGGTGATGCCATTTCCGAAAAAAAATAGAAAATCTGATAGGTAATACAACGCAGTGTTATTATATACTCAATGGTAATACAGGGATGCTATTATTATAAAATTATAGGTTGACCAAGAGCTAAATAGCAATAATTATACCACTTGATATTATTCCAAAGATTCATTATCGTTATTTTTTATTGTCTGACAAAAAACGCAAGAGACATAATTTGTAGAAAATTTGATAGGTATAGGTACTTACTTTATTTTTGTATAGGAACACTGTTCTCTAAAAGTGCGTAGTTTTCGATTTTTGTATGAACTAAATTATAATAGCCATTTGCACTAATTTTGTCAGTTTGGTTGCTGACAGTTGTTTTGATACACTGTATCATCAATCTCGATTTGCACATAGTAAAAGCTAAATCCATTAAATGCGTCTTTTTCGATTTATAAACGGAAAACTAAAAAAATCAGTTTTTTTGCCAATTTTGGAATTTTTGTAAAACTTTAACGCACTCTAACACCGGCACTATTTGCCCTAAGAAACAATCTAAGCAATTTAGTATGTTGGAAATTTAATTTACTTTATTTTTATATAGAAATACTGTTCTCTAAGTGCATAGTTTTTGAGTTATAAGCGATAAAGTAACAAAATCAGTTTTTGGTCAATTTTGGAATTTTTGTTTATTTTTAACGTACTCTAGCGCCTGCACTGTTCACTCTACGAAAGAATTTAAAAGATTTAATTTGTTGAAAATTCAATGTACTTCAGTTTTATATAGGAACACTGTTCTCTAAAAGTGCGTAGTTTTCGAGTTATACACGATAAACTAAAAACATCAGTTTTTTGGTGGATTTGGAACTGTTGTCAAACTTTAACGCACTCTAGTGCCTGAACTGTTTGCCCTAAGAAAAAATCTAACAGAAATAATTTGTAGGAAATTTAATGTAATTTATTTTTATATAGAAACACTGTTATTAAAAAGTGAGCAGTTTTTGAGTTATAAACGATAAACTGAAAAAATCAATTTGTTGTCCAAATTTGGAATTGTTGTCAAATTTAAACGCACTCTAGCGTCTGAACTGTTGGTTCTAAGAAAAAATCTAAAAAATATGGTTTGTAGGAAATTTAATGTACTATATTTTTATATAGAGCCACTGTCGCCTAAAAGTGCAAAATTTTGAGTCATAAGCGATAAACTAAGAAAATCAAGTGTTTAGCCGATTTTGAAATATATTTGTCGATTTTTTCTGCCTACATTATCAAAAATTTTTTACGAATTGTTTTAGGACACCCTGATTATTTTAATGTTTTGGAATTGTGGAAGTTGTAGATCTATTTTACCATTTTCTTACTGCTTTATCACAATTATTAGTTATTTCTTAAAGAAATTCCTGTAGGTTATGCAACACTTCAAACTTTGAGCTTATACTCGGTTGCATACCATTTAGGTTTTATTACAGATAAAATTATTGTTTATATGCTTCACGCACCTCCATCCATTTTATATTTAAAAAAATTGCAATTAACGTAATTTGTTAATACGGTTTTATGATTATCTTCACGAAAATGACATTTCAAAACTCATCGAAGACAAATCAATACTAACCTCCAACCTTACGAATTAAACACTTGAGAAAAATATTTCGGTAAAACATGGTAAAACTTACTATAATATTTGCCCATTTTTGGCATACTTCTCATTAATTTTTCCTTTTATCAATTGTTATCAAACGTCGGATGAAACGGAATAAAGTTATCTAAAGGATTTATCGAAAACCAAAATTGTCTAAACAGACCACGGGCCACAGTGAAATGAACATTTCCTTCAGCATTAATTAAACTATTCTGTAAATTTTACGTTTACGTTTGTCTCCAATTAATTTTAGATTGTGTGCAAAACTTATAATTACTCGTGTAAACTGATTTCAAAGTGCAACTCTCGACTAAAATGAACTAATCCGATTAAACACAATAAAGCAAATAAAACTTCAACCACCCAACTAATGCTTGCTTTCTTATACAATGTTAATTAAAGCACTTTCATCTAGTGGACACATATAACTAGATTCCAAATAAATAGTTTCAATGGAAGACGTTTTTGTTAATGAAATTAAGAGACTTCAAAAACTCTTTCACTGTTCCCATCTCTCTTCTGTGAAATTGAGAACTTGCCTAAAAATTAATTAAAAAATAATGCAGATTTTAAGCACCTAGCAGGTACCAGAAGTTTCTTAATTTCCTTCAACACCTGCGGGTAAGATGAGTCTCAACAACCGGCCTCTTTTCCTTGAAGGTCACGAATTGATTAAAAAAGTGAAGGATGGTTAATTTGAAAGTCATTGTATTCTAACGCTTGTAGTATGGTATTTATTGGAAAAATACCAACAATGCTATAATATCAAATCTAACACTAGTAATTTGTTGTTGCAAAAATATACAGTTAAAATGTACTGCATGTCATTTTTAATAACTTGTCGTGATTGATGAGATGTTTATGTGGTAGACGTTTCCGTTGATTACATTTTGGGCGCTAGAAAAAAAGGGTAAAAATTCACTTTTATTAAAATTGCGATAAAAGACTACTAATTAATAGTATGGTGATAACGGTAACAGTTTTACAACAGCAACAAATAATTTAATTTCAGTTCCTGTTCTCATGACCAACTTAATAATTAAGATGCGTACCGTCTGCTTCTTCACTTCACCTTATGTGTATTGTGTATGCAGTTTATTCTTATCTTCTTTAAATTAAAGTTTTAAGTTTCCATCAGAATTTTCAAGAAACGACGTTAAAACTGATCATTTTAGCCGTATAATTAGACTAAAATGCTTTTAAAATTTCCGTTCCATTAAAATGAAATAATTAGCAGGCCGGTCAATGGGGAGGATCAATAGCAAACTTGTGTAATCAAGTTTAAATTTTTTTCAATTAATTAACATTTTTTTAGAATAGATTAAATAGAAATTGAAAGTTTACTTGTTGGTTTTGTAGGCAAATTTCTGATCGATTCTTCTAAGAAAAGAATTGTAATAGTAGAAATTAGGTGAAAGTTGAGTGTTTCTTTTTGTGTTTTAGGCGACTTATGGTTTCAAACGTTCCAATTTTAATTATTATTTTAAACTTGAAAATTATTTATTAAAGCATAACAGCAATTTTCGTTGATTGGAATAAGTAAAGCGGTGGCGGTGTTTGTAGGTATTTCAAAACCAATAGTGAAGTGCACAGCCACATCAAAGTAGCTTAGAAATTACTTCAGTTTTCACTTAGAGATTAAAAGCTGGCACCTTTTTCAAATATACTTTCTGGAATACCAAACTCCGAATGTCCTGAAAATGCTGTCCTGTACTCAAAACTTCAAGAGACTACCTCTTTTAAGTTTTTGTCAATTTTGACCTAGAAAGACTAATTTTTCGGCAAAGGCAGTTCTATACTTTCTAAAAGTTGACTAAATTATCTATAATTTGAGACTAAAATGGTCTTTTTAGGCCTAATGGTGTCTGAGATACACTTTTGTACAAAGGTTTGCAAATCCGGAGGTCCGCCGAAGACAAAAACTTGGATTTATTATTAGGTCTTCATCATATACCACATACCAAAAAATTATAACTATCCCGTTTGGCATAAGGTAAATAATCCGGTTTTTGTTAAAAATCCAAGTGGTTTCTGGGCTAATGGGCCGTGGTCTAGAAGTTCTTTGAGAGATTACTAACATTTCGTTTGCTGCTGTGGCAAACATCTTCAGAGAAATTTTGCCCTGCACAGTGAAGGTCGAAGTTACCGTACTGAAGGTTCAGGAGGAGGAATTTCTAAAAGAACTTCTCGACTACACAGAAACCACTCACACCAATGACGCCGGCAGTGAAATCTTAAATTCGCCAATAAATCGTGAATATTTTTGCAAGCTTTTGTACACGTGTTTCTTGGCTATCATTAGGTCTACAGAGACCATAATGGTCTCAAATTGAAGAAAATTTAGTTTACTTTTAAAAAGTATAGAACCGGCTTTGCTAAAAAATATGCCCTTCCGGGTTAAAATTGACAAAAACTGAAAAAAGTGTCAAGAATTTCGCGGTTTCTTAGATTTTTGAGCCGCCTTGTACAGGACACATTTTCACGTGATACCCTGTGCACTCCACTATACAAATATAAATTATAGAATTTTTTCATATCTTCCTGTAGGCAATAAACTGTCGGAACAAACTATTTCATATTAAAAAAAGTCTAGCTTTTGGCGAAACAATACCGAAATTTCCTAAACACGCCTACATCCAAGTCGATAACGTCTCTCCGTCTAAACGGCCGCGAATGTTTTAAAAAAAATGTTGTCTGGACCCTCTTCCGATGATGGTTGTTATGCAAAATAATTCCCGAATCACTAATTTTAAATTTCTGCAATTTATTCACCCGTGCGTTTTGACCTCGACCACACGGACCAAAGATAATCAATGCAAAAAATAATAATTATTGTCAAAAGAGGAACTTTTTTACTATAACTGAAAAGGAAGAGTTTCGTAAGAAATACAATTTCTTTAGGGCGACTTTAAAAATGACTATAATCATTTCCCTCATCATCGTTTTTGTACGTTCGTCGAGCGTAACAAGAGAACGTGATGTGTTACATAGTTGCTCCATTTCAGACGTTTGTATATGCACGAATTCCAAGTGATTTATCCATTATTAGTAATTAAAAAGAAGTTTGCTACTTTATGTACTACATATTTCACCATGTACTCTAATTATGTGTTTTGTTCTTAATTTAAGTCGAAAGCTCGGATGGGTTTCGAGGTATAATTAAAATTATGTTTTTTTATTCAAATTGCAAGCAAAATCGCGCGGGTTTGTTGTTTTTTATTTTTTTCCATAATAAACCCCTTTTTGTTGGGTATTTTGGCGTTATTAATCAACGCTCTGATTCTACTATATCCGGTAGTTAACCATTGTAAGTTGTCCTCAACTGACCTGTCGTTGGAATTTGGAATTATTAAATGCGTATGACCTTTTGCACAATTAAAAAGCAAACACTAACCACTCGCTTAAAAACCGTAATTTTTCAAGCACCGAAGAATGTAAATTTCTTGCTCCCAGCTAAGGCACCGAAATTTCAAACTTGTGTGGTTACTCAAACCACTCAAACTCGGAGAGACGATTAGTTGATTAGCGATTAAATTTAAGAACAGTCAAACAAATAAATAAATTTCTTTAATTAACTCTCGCTTGGTCAGACAAATTATTAATTAAATCAAATCACTTTTAATTCAATAATTTCAAATCATTGTTATTAAATTATAATTATTTATTTCTATTTTTTTAATAGACAAAGCTCGATTAGGTCAAAATAAGTTTAATTGGATTCGAATGTAATAACTGTTTACTTTCTATCTATTTTCAGTTTAGATTGATTAAGTGTTTTGGGTTTACTACGTAATTTAGTACAATTAAACTTATAGAGACGTACAATTAAATCATAAAACACTACTATTTTATTCGTGAGATCGTCTTGAAAAGAGAAGGTTTTATATACTTTCAGATTATTTTCTTTTACCACCCTCCTTACCCATCTTTACAGTCTGGGGCAGGCGGTGTATATCAAGGTAACTCTTTGATGGTTTAATTTAGGCTTCACTGCCGTAAAAGACATTCTTCAGTTCTTCTATATTAGACTTGAGCTTAGTAGTTCTAGATTTTTAAGTCTCAGTCAAGACCCGACCTATACGACTCTTGACTCTATCGACTCTTGACGTCCTGACTGAGACGAAAGAACACTTGACAACTAGCACGTAACATATATTCAAATAGGCTCGTGACAGCTTATAACTCGAAAACTACGCACTTTATGAGAAAAGTTTTTCTATACAAAAATAAAGTGCATTAAATTTTCTACAAATGATATCTTTTGAGTTTTTTCCTCAAGTATACGATTTAGGCGCTATCGCGCTATAAGGTTAAGAATACTTTTAAAATCGAGCAATACATTTTTTTGTTGCTCACAACTCGAAAACTACTCACTTTTCGAGAAAAATGTTCCTATACAAAAATAAGGTACATTCTTTTCCTACAAATTATAGCTCTTAAAATTTTTCCGTCAAACAAATAGTTAAGGTGGTAGAGCGGGTTAAAGTTTAGGGTATGGCGGACATAGCGTTTCCGGAAGCCGAAATACAAAAATTCAAAATTTTTGATTTTGACTGATGCAAGCTGAAAGAACATTCTAAATTAGTAATAAAACCGACAGCTTGCCTCTTAAAAGTGGTAGCATTAACTAGGGGGAGGCTCGACAAAGGTGGGTTTTTTCTCTTTTCTCAGGTTTTCGCTTATAACTTCAAAATTACACACTTTTTGAAAAAAGTGCATTTATGTAAAAGTGCACTAAATGAAATTTACTAGAAACTATATTCGAAAGGTTTTTTTCTCAGACGAACATCTTAGGCGTTAAAAGGCGTTGAAATTTGAGAAAAATAAAAAACTGTTTTTTGTTTATCGCTTATAACTCAAAAACTTGACACTTTTAATAAATAATGTTTCTATAAGAAAACAGAGTACATTCAATTTTCTATAAATTACCTCTCTTAGATTTTTTTCATCAAATGGGCAGTTTAGGTGCTAGAGCGCGTTGAAGTATGAAGGGTGGGTCTTGGGGATAAAACTAAACCATGTAAGGTATACATGACAAATTTTTATAAGTACCAAAAAATTGCATTTCTCTTCAATACCTTTGAAGTTTACGAGCTCTATCACCTCAACTGTCTGTTTGACGAAAAAATTTGAAGAAGCGTAATTTGTAGGAAATGAATTTACCTTATTTCTGTATCTATAGGGACACTTTTCTCGAAATGCGCGTAGTTTTCGAGTTATGAGCGATAAAAGAATGTTTTTGTAATTTTTGGAAGTGTTTTAGTTTTATAGCGCGCTAGCGCCTAAATCGTTTACGCGAAATAAAAAACTTAAGAGATAACATTTGTAGAGAATTTAATGTACCACTTCATTTTTTCATAGAAGAAATTTTCTCATAAAAAGTGCCGTTTTCGCGTTATAATCGAAAAATTGAGAAAAGAGCTGAAATCCATTCTCCAACCTCCGACTCCACGTTGATGCTACCAGATGGTGGATTTTATTACTCATTTGCATGGTTTCTTCATCTTGCATGGTCACAAATTTTGTACTTACGGTTTAGTAAAAGTGTTCGCTGCCTCACGGAAAATAAGGTCAATATCATGTTGTCATAAATGGCTAACTATGTAGTCCTAGAAAAATACTTATATTAGGGGTTCTCCGAGCGGCCCGGCCCATTGGACCTCCAAAACAGATTGCATAAGTGAATTTGTAGTCTGGGTTTTTCAAAAAACATCCGCTAGTCCACTCTTGATCTTTTGATGGGCTTTATTGTATTCATGATAATTAATCCACGCCTAGTGTTTACCACCACAAAGGTGAAAAATCTGAGTATATGCCTCTAATCGCATTCTGTGAAAAAAATTTAAATTTTAGGGTTTAGTCGATATCCCAAATTTAAAACCCAATTTATTTGAAAGACTCAAATAACAAACTAAAGTTGATCTTGTAAGTGCTTAAAATGATATCTAAGAAGGAAACAAGCAAGGTTAGATGAGAATGTTTTCTGACAACACTACCTACTATGAATTGTCTCAACGAGAATTTAGGAACCACAAAAATGTCGTACGCATACACACAAAGAGTATTTTAATTATGTTGTTGACCTTGCAATATGTCATTAATCTTCAGATTATTCACCTATAATTTAGTAAATAATGAGAAGTAAACAAGAACAACTCACTAGTAAGTGTTAACATTTTTAATTAAATTAATTTTTTTCGGCAATTGAACAAGAATAATGATGGCTGAGGAAGTGCGCGTTTTTCGTTGTTTCTTGAACGGCGACAACTATTTTTTTTCTCATAAATGTAATCTTGGCGTATTACTTGAAATTTTTCCAGATTCTACGTATAGGTACTCTAGCTTAAGATGTGAATAATATAAATTGGGCCCTACGCTCGCCTGTTTTAATTCTCCAAAGTCGTTTTAAAGTGGCTGTAACTTATGGGCCATGGACCTTTACAAGTGGTTATTTTATTATTCATTAGCTGGTTGTCACCTGAGCAGGGCTGGATTGCAGGTTATAGATCCTCACATCTCTCTAAAATGTATTACTAATATTACTAAAAAATAGTAGGCCACTCAAGAAATGTGTTGTTTTGAAACTATTGAAATTTGCATTGAATAGATTTGAAAGTCGATCTCTGTCGCATCTTATATTTCACATCTTCGCATATACCATCAACTTCCTTTTTCCAAACAACAGCGTTACTTGTTATGTGAATATATAAAATTTTGACTTTAACGTTTAATTACCTACTGATGAGGTTCTGAAGAAGTTTTCATATGTTAATTTACAACCGTTTAGTACAACTGAACATAAAGTAATGAAAATAATAATGAAATGCGACTAATTTTTAAAAATTCATAATATTACCATGTTTTAAAACTAGAGAAAACATTAAACAACGAATTAAAGAAATTTTTATTGGCTAATGCGTTTAATGTTTAATTGCGAACCTTTTCAAGTGAGCAGATGTCAAAGAGAAAACATAATGAATGCCGGTCGTATATTTAAACAATAAAATTCCTTTACTAATTCGATGATTATAGGCACCTGTATAAAAGATCTACTCATTTTTAGTGTACAATCAAAATTATACTTGAAAAATTGCATTTTCGCAATTAGACATAATATAAAGGGGTGTGTTTATCTAAGCCTATTCCAGAAATTATCCTTGGGTTTGGGTGTAAAGACCTCGCTATAATACAATCTCAACAGATCTTTTCCCGTTCATATAATAAAACGTTTTGAGACAGCTTGGGTGATTTTTTCCTTTTTGAAGCGTTAATTGAAAAAGAAACAGGATCAGGACTATATTCAACAGCCCGGGATACTTTTAAGGCACACAACGTGCTCGGGGGCGTCAAAATCTCTTTGTTTGTCATTTGGTTTCTGCCGGTTTAAAATAATGAATACTTTTTGCAGAATGGATGAGGTGCTCTTAAAATCCAAGAAGACTGCAACATTGATGTTATATCATTGACGTTCGTGCATAAATTGCTAAGTGAATTTATGTCTTGCACGAATGAGCAGCTCCAAACCCCAATTCAGCCTTCGCAGTAGAGGTTATTTACATTAAAATGATTATTTAACAGCGCTAAAACTCGAGTATTCTCTCAATATTAGAATCGATTCCCTATAATATACCAGTTGTTACTAACAATGCCTACAGTTTAAATTTCACCATTTAAAACGTTGAAAACCTTTATGACTGTTCGATAAAAATTGCCAGCCTCATTAAAAGCACTGCATTTCCTGAATGTGGGTCGGATGAATGTTTCATCTTCATAAAATGAATAAAAGAATCTATAATGCGGCACATGTGCAATTAATGAGGACTTGAATATCTCCGCAAAAGCTGTAGGTACATTTAATTTCCATATTATGGAAAAGTTACGACCACCTTAACGCGTGCTGAAATACTTATCTTATTAAACGATTCACTATCTTCTTATCTTCAGTTGGTATACATTTTTAAGGCTTAGGGAAACAGCATCAAAGTGTTACAAATAAATGGAAAATTAGAAAAAAAAGATCAAAGTTATTTACTAATAAAATTAACCATAACATTAGATTTATTTTTGGTTTAACGTTTTAACAGTGATGTGTAGTGCTTTTCCGTTTTACTGCCACTTACCTAATAAATAAATTTAGATTTAATAAATTTTTTACTTTCTTAATTTTGATTTAAGTAGGTACTTCATTAATCATTTTTAATTATTTTCTTTCAATAATTCAACTAGAGACTTTTTAAGACTTCAAGGCTTATTTATTTTTCTGTACAAAGTAAGCAGAGCTGCTCTTTTTTACAAACAAATTACTTACCAAAATATAGAGTGCTGTGGAATTGTTCGCATAATATGAATTTACATATTTGGTTTATTTATCATTTATAAGTTGTCATATTAACATTGCTCAGGTGCTAAAATCGTCTTGAAATTGTTTCTCGCAACTGAGGAAACAAGTTTATTGTAGACATTGTAGAGCATTATTTCCACTCATACTGAAATGGACGGGATAACGGCCCAAGTTTAAAACAAGTCTCTGAAACATATTGATAAGAGTGTTTAAACCAAGCGACCCTCAGTAATTCGTTGAACTTGTGGATCTTCAAGTCGTCGAAGAACAGTTTTTGCCAACAAATTTCAAATTTCGCGCACCAAATCTACTGGTGAACAAGCAATGATTTGAACAGGATGGCACAAAGAGGCGTGCAGCCATACGCTTTCTAGCCTTACTTCATGAACATTTTGAAAACAGAATTGTAGAACAGAATTGACTCGTAGAACAGACTTCGAGTAGTACCTTTCTCATTTACCTGATCTGATGACGCCGTCTGATGCGTACATTCGGGGTAAGCTGAAGGAGTCAGTTTTTCGATCAGAAGATCTACCTGCAAATGTTGTAGAGCTGCAACAAAAGATAACAACATATCTTCAGCGACTGCGGCAACCACAAAAATATGTTCAATAATCTACAAAATCGTTATAAAGTTTGTTTGCTCCGTCATGATTCATGACGCACATTTTAAACATTTAAATTATGCAAATTAAACATCCAGACTGGTGGATGGTCTAACTGATGTTGGTTTTGAATGCAGTATTTGTTCTTCTTTTATATTTTTGAATGTAACGAGAATTTGCTGGAGTACGCCTCATGCTCTCATGCTGTTGAAAAAGTGTATTCATGTCGTATTAAAGCCATTGAAGTTTGTTATTAACAATTCTTTTAAGGGTGGCCTTTTTCTAGATAACCTAAAGAGCGCAGTCGTGGAGCCGATTAGTATTCATTTCAAGTCTCTTCTCCAAGCTTATTAAAAAGATTGTCAGTTGTAGAGTTGTCCAGTTTTTCTGCCTTTTAACTTGTTCAATAGTTTGTTCGCAGCATGGGTTTTTAGAAAATAAGTAGTCAGTGAAACAGCTCCTTTCGAGCTGATGCGGTCGATATACCTGTTCCCTTGATCTTTCAAAAGCTTTTGATTGTGTGAATCCGTGTGAATTCCGTTCCTAAAACTCATCAAGGGGACTGGTTTGTCTTGGTTTGGTTTGTTTGTCTTACCGGCCATTCGCAGCTTGTCTTGTCAACTTTTTTTACTACTGGGGCTTCCTTTATTTATTATATCGACTTACCTCTAATCTTGTGGGACTCTCCACACGCGGATGACTCCACTCTTCTGATGTGCTCTGATGGTTTTCTTGATCTAGAAATAGGTTTGGTTTTCTATCTAGAATAAATAAGGAAATTGTTGAATATGAATAGGATTTGCCTTAATTCTCGAAAAACAGAGTGCGTCATATTTAGGACAAACTGTTGTCGAGCTGCCTCATCGGAGACCATTTATGATGGTAGTAACCATTTAACGGTTTCGGACAGCTGTCGGTATCTGGGAATTCTTTTGGATGGTGCCTTTGGCTGACGTGGTTATGTTGGCCTTCTCTCTAATAAGTTAAAGTCTGTAATTTACGCTTTTCGTGTATTGATAGAGCAATTGAATGTTTCCACGCTGAGTATGCTGTACTTTTCGAATTTCCAGTCGTATTGTTCTCTGGGATCTTCAGCGCTTGTATACTGCAAAAGTTAGTTTTAAGAACAATGTGCCGTGGTTTGTCTGGAACAGAACTGTTCAAGAAATGTAATATTTTGACTTTATTTTGTCTCTATACATATAAAAGAATGTACAATGCTTTTGTTATTATTATATCTGTCTGATGATGGTTGTCGATAATACTTGAGTGCACGAACGGTTTAACAAAATATGAAATTCAATATACGAAATACGGATTCATAAACGTGAAATTTATATACTACGCATGAAGTGAATCACGCTTGATGCTCAAGTTTTTTTTAAATTTGCCTATTACTAAATTTGATGTATATCTGTATGTTTAACTTTCTTCATTTCTTCTAGCATGATGCAATTCGACCCAATGCTGTACTACAGGCGTCTTTTTCGGTTTTGATGTTTTGTGACATCTAGAATCATCATATCCTGCTGGGAATTTCAATAAATTTGCATAAAACTTGAATGAAATTTGGAGAAACCGCAAGAAATAACCGCAGGTATGTTTTTGTTATTCATTTAGTCTGATAATATTTAAAAAAATCAAAATGTTACACAGATGATCCTGGGCTTGGTTTATTTGTTTATTTGTAAATAGCGTATAATAAAAAATGTCGATAATGTCATAAATGGGGGGCGGGGGCGCTCACCACCAAGAGAAGAAAACTATCGGAAAGAAATAATTTAGTGTTTATGAATTTTATACATTTATTTTTCGACACACCGTAGGTATAACATTTTTTCGCTGAAAAACTTAAACGGGTTAATTACAGCTACATAAATAATCAGAAAGTGTCAATTGTTGTACAATTTCTAATATGTCATTGTTTCACTAAAAGTTTTTTAATTGAAATTTTCATTCTTAAGAATCGTTTTTTAACAATTTTTTTCAAATTTCAAATTGCGATGAGCGTTATTTTCAAGCATAAAACGTTTTCGGTCTGTCTCTTCTGTAGTCACTGTCTGTCTGTCTGAAGAAGGTAACTTGTAAACTGAAGGATCTACTATCTAGATTCAACTATTGATTTCAATTTGGTGTACATTGTGTACCTACCTACATGCTCAAACATTGTGAATTGTAAACAAAATAGTTTCCGGGATTTGAAAAAATTACGAAATGGAAATAGGTAGGTAAATTAATACTAATAACTATTTGGTTATTTACATTATTTGATTATAGAGAATTAACGATTCTGAAATAATTTTAATTGCCACCTACCACCTTCGAGAAAGTTAAAAAAAGTTAATTTCTTTGGCTTACTGAAAGAAATAGTCTTCTTCAGTGGGCGAAACCAAAAATTAAAATAGTACATTTTAGAGCCAGAATCCAGAATTGTAGACACGCATTTTTTTGCACTTGTTTTATAATTGCGAATTGTTATCTCCCAATTAGCAATCAATATCGTACAGTTAACAGTTCGCAATCGACAATCTTGTATGGGAACTCCTATACAGGCGTACATTACATACTTTTGTTCCCATTTCAAAATATTACAAGTCATCTAAATTAGTTCCTTTTTCATACAACAATTAATTTTTTTTAACAAAAATTAATATAATGTTACTTAATTAACAATAGAGCGGTGTTGAAAATAAATGGGCATTATGTAAATTTTGTCACTTATTTAACGAAAAGAACGTAATTAATCACTTGTGCGGGCATAAAAGTACACAAAAATGTTCAGATTTGATTCTAAGATTTTAAAAGTTTAAATTTGAGTAGGCCAGGTGAGTGTGTAGTTTGTTAGAGGAGAAGTAAGAGGAAATTAAGAAACTACCTGCTGCGGTGGGGGATTTGTTTGATCAAACGTACGACGTTTCGTTACAAATGAACGCTACGCTACATTGTTTTGATTTAGAATTCGATTTGAAAAAAAAACAATTGGCTGCCATAATTTTGTTATCTTATAAAAATCTTTTTAGATTTTTGTAGCTACTATACCATTTTTAACCCGATCTTTAGCATTGACGAAGAATTTCACTTTACTTCAATTCAAATTAGTCTCTAGTCAAATTAATATCGTAATTCACCAACCATAAGATGTGCTATTTGTTTATTTTGACTTTGGACAAATAGAAACGAATTGTAGCGACAATTTTTGCTAGTTGTCTTAGTAGCAAGCTCAGATTTCTTCTATAATGTTTTTCGAAGTTTGAATTCGTTAAATAGTTGTATTAATCTCTTATTATTATGTTTCACTAATCCGGATACTTTGTTAATATACCCACTACTCATCCGGATTAGCGAGGGTTACGTATACTTATCTACAGTCTACAGTATACTTATCATTCAGCGCCCTAGAGCAATATCTCAGAAAAGTTCAGGTGATATTTGTTCTTTATCAAAATTTTTATACACTCTAGCACCGTACCTAAACATTTTTGACATTTTCAAGGTCAACAGAGCTAAGATCAACTTTATGCACCGACAAAAGCTTTATTTCACAATTTATTTGTTTGACAAATTTATAATTGTCAAGAGGCTATAAGAGCGCCTTCACAATTTATTTGTTTGACAATTTCATAATTGTCAAGAGGCTATAAGAGCGCCTTCGGCGAACTGCAGTGCTGCAGAGCTTCATTAAAGCGCTTCATATAACAACCAATGCACGTAAAGCACTTTAATGAGGCGCTGCAGCGCTACACAGTTCCCTGGGTGCGCCCAATATCGGAGAAGCTACAAACTGGAGGCTGCTCCGTGCTCCCACTAATTTTCGTAGCTACGCCACTGCTTATCTATCACTATTGCTCTATTCTGAAGCAGGATCTATCCTAATATCTTAAAGCTACTTCGAAGTGAGAAGTTATTCATCTGACCCTTTCTTTGAACAATTGATACTGATGTCAAACAGTAGCTTTCAAATGAAAATTTGGTTTTTGGGGTCTGTCTGTCCGCATGTTTTAGCAGCTCACATCACCACATTACTATAATAGATTTATATCTGAAATTTAAGCCGTAGGCCAACCCACACACAGGTCATCTGTGGATCACATATCTATCTTATTGTTGAATTATAAAATGCTTTGGATGTCGCATGTCGCTCCATTTACTGTTTCTAATGTGGAAGATTGTGCAATGAGTTGAACAAAATAAAAAATGTAAAATTTTAAGTTCAAACGAAACGTAGAGTGTAGTTGGAGTAACTCTTATTTAAGGTGAAACGGTTTATAATTACGAAAAGGTAGGTAGCGAGAGCTCTTGCAAAGGCCAAGCATGGTTAGCGTAGTGCTCATCGGCCGCAGACCTAACATTTACAAGAATGCTTCGGTGATGTGATCCAACAACTTACGTATTCTAACGGCTCCATGCCATAACTATTATTTTAAAACTATATAGTCGTTTAATTAATAAATTAGTGATTTAAAATGACGTACACTGTGGTGACTTTTGTGTTTATGCTACTTGTAAAGTGTGCCATTTGTCTTATGTGCCTTCAAGGAATACCCGGTGGAAACTGTACTCAAAATCTAAATGGTAATGTTATTTGATTTCCACTTTATTTTTTTGGCGTATTAATTACGGAAAAAACAGTTTAATAAAATTGACGAAAAATTGATAATTTATCAATGAACCTGTTTTACTGTGTCATGTAAGGCATGTGCCGAAACTCATCTTTTTAAAAGGTGATACAAACAGGTTTAGACCCAAATTTTTTACGCGTAACATACCACAAAAAAGCTTAGAAAGAATGTCTAACGTGAAAGATGAACATATAAAATATAAACAAAACAGATTTCAACAACAAAAATTGTTTATTTTTAATTTACAATTTTCAACCCGTTTTCTATTATTGTTTTCGTTTCGCTATCGAGTTTCAAGTCTCGAGTCAATAGTAGTGTGTAATGGGGTATTGGTCGTCTAACTGGGAATTTCAACGCTTGTACAGACACCATCGAGCTCACGATACACGGTACTTTGAATTACTGCACGTTTGTTTTTTTAATTTAGTAATAAATAACGGAATTTAGCAAGCCTCGACGACAGAGATTGTAGAGATAACTTGTCTTAAAGTTTTGGTTTCTTAATTAACTAAATTTTTATCAACTTTCCTATATCACTCGAAGCAGGATTTCGTTGTTTCGTTGAACTGTAATTTTTGGAAAAATAATACTTATTTAAGAAATTTGTATTTACTCTTCTTCTCTTTTATTATTGTGGTATTGATTGTTTGGATGTTAGACGGCATCAATCTAATGAGGGGGTCAAATTTAATATATTACGCAGGGTAAAAAGAAGGGCCCACTTTTCTTTCGTTATTCCTCCATTTTACAAATTTTTCATTTGACATTATGTTATTCTCCTCGTTATAATTATTATCTTGACAAGGACGCTCAAATTTATTGATACGAAAATAATTAATTAGTCAGTAGTCCACTTAACTGTCGGCGTAATTGCAACATAATTCGATCTTATAGATAGGTTTTCTATTGTTAATGTCCAAAATAGGCAATGCACCTTAAATAGGCGGCACAGTAAAATATTTAAGACATGGGTGGAGGTTGATAATAACAATTATGGAAGTTACTTAAATAAGCTGTAATTAATTTTGAGAAAAATCAAGTTGCTTTTGTTTACTCTTTCAGCGAGTAGATAATAATGCTAATTAAAATTTTATTTGTTTGTCTATAATTTACTCTTTTGGTAACTGGACCTCCAGTAAAGACACTAGTTTTGGTGCGTTACTGAAAACAACTTTAATCATTTAATTTTCAATAAAAGTGCATAACGAGTACAAGTATGACTCGATGATTATTCCAATTAAGAGCACGCGTATACGTTATTCTTATTTTACTAAAAGTATGTTACTTGTTACTTATATTGCTGCTACCAGCAGATTTCTAAGTGAAGGAATTTATTTCAATTTCATAATTACTTTACAACCACCTACCACTATCTAGACATTTATTTAAACAACCAAAACGTTTAATTACTAATTTTTACGCAATAAAGTCTTAAATGGTAGTTCCTCTTACTAAAGTGTGGAATTTCCATTCTTTCTTATATGGATACACGGTTTCCTTTTTATGAGTCATTTATACGTTCTTGCTTATTACTTATTATCATCGAGTCTTGGCGAAACGGTAAATTTATTTAGCAACGACTCCCATAGAGTACCATGTTACGTATTTTAAATTTGTGTCTATTGTAATTCAAAAGCCATCAACAAAACAGCCAAAAAAACTGTTAAGTGGCGTAGTTTTAAAAGAAATTGTTTGTATGTGTTATATTTAATTACTAATTGTTTTCAATTTCTTATAGTGGAAATTATAACGGTTAACTAATTTACAATTTTTATTATCTGTGAAACGAAGTCATACCAAATTTTTTCAATTCACGTTTTACTAGTACACTTTTTTGTGAATTTATATGTAAAATTTAGAAAAACGCATGTTCTGGGTGGTCTTTTAAGAATGGCCATAATGTAGTAGCAGATACTATAGCTAAGATCATAATAACACGGTTAAACCAAGCATAGCCAATTCGTCGAGAACTGCCCTGTAAAGAAGCGTTTGTAGAACATACTCCTTTGCTCGTAAATCCTGACATTAAAAGTCCGAAAGGGAGCAAACCACTAAATTCTGAATCTCTATCAGGAAACTTTATATTACTCTATCCTTGACTTCCATTGCCTTCCGAGAGGTAACTACGTACCTTATGTAAGATTTAATTTTGAAATTGAGATTACGATATGAAACCCGAATAGTCTTAATCCCTAATTAGATACGAGATATACATGAAATTATTATTTTATGTAAGTATTTGTTGTCTTTACAAATTTATAATAATCTATTTTTTACATGAGATCATTTTATATAACATATAAATATTTATAATAATTAATGTGCCTATTCTTCGAGAAATTATTTGTAATAACATTTAATTTCGTGATGGAATGACAAGTATTATAAAATTATAAATATTATATAATATAAAAAGGTATTGCTAAAATTGTAATTAAAATTTACGAGGTAGTTTGTCTATTTATGTTATTCTCTAATACATATAGATAACAGAGAGCGAGACACGAGACTACTTGCCCTTAAGCACTTGAGCAAAATTAAAAGAAGATTCCATTTCAAATACTTTTTACAGCTGCATGTTGAAATAAATTTGCAGCAATTGTATTTTTTTAAACTAGACCCAATACCCAATCCTGTTATAATGAACTTTCTGCCCTGTGGAATTTATGTAACACCGAAGACATTCTCATATAGAGTTACTGTCAGCACACTCCAAGTTTGGAAACATTTCTCGATAGTTTCTAACTGAAGGCGTTTCCGTCAGTTTCCGTCAGTGCCTAAAATTGTTTAGATCAGGCGTAATATAGCTAGGAATTTATGTAATGTAGGGGTAGTTTCAGATCTACTGTACTGCAACCTTGAAAACGTTAAGGCATACACCAACTACTACAAAAAGTTTACGCAATTCATAACTGGATTCAGTTTAAAATTTTGATGATTAGGGCGTTGGATAAATATCTTGAATTATCTCACTGCTTGATAAAAGGTAAAATTTCAAAAAGTTTCGTGTGGGAGTGCACGTCTTTAATATATTATCTATACTCCATTCAAGCTTAAGATGCAGTAACCGTAAACACGTAGGTATAGGTGTTGGATTTTCTCATGAACGACACGTGACACCGGCGCAGTAAACCAAAACTTGTCAACATTTCAGGTGCAAACCTTTCTAAAAACATCGTCATTCGTTTTCGTTATTTCGTACAGTGCGGTTAAACACGTGTTCTTGAGTTCGTTTTATTTTGTTCCAGTTGTTTGTTTAAATTATCGTGTAATAAGTAATAATTATTTAAATTTTGGCGCCTTTTCCAAAGTAAGTCGATGTTTTTATACTTCACTTACTACAAAATTTCTTGGTTATGGCTCCTCTTTCGCGCAGCTACGGGGTCACGTGTCGTTCATGAGAAAATCCAAGACCTATAATACGTGCAGGTATCCTTTTTTAAATTGTGAGAATAATATCTGTAGTCAATTGCAGTGGTCAGTGTTAACATTTACTGTAGCTTGTATTTGAATGGACTATAGTTGTTGTAGTTGTCATTGTTGAAAGAAACACTTTAATACCCTGTATACTTTGAAGTCTTAAGGAAATCTCACTACATTAATTTGTATTAAAAACAGTCTGGTAGCTTCTCTTAAATTTTACTAAAACTAAGCAATGTCTTATACCATACGAAGAACATTTTAATAACAATTGCAACATTAAGTGTAATTTGTTTTAATTCCCACATGCATATTTGCATATTACAGAATAACTTGGATATCAGTCTTTCGCTAGGTATATTAAAAATAAAGTAATTATGACGGCATTAAAATTTTAATTTTTAGCACTAAACGATTTTATAATACCTGCTCATAATGCTCATATTGTTTAAGACCATTATTATTAATTAGTGGTTTTGAAAATACCATAATAAGGAAATATTTTAACTTCAAATAGAGTATAATGTAATATTCATATACATATAGTACCTATACAGTTTTACAAAAAGACATTAGGAATTGTTTTTTTCACTATTTAACTTAAAGCCGTTGAAAGGACGCTTAAGAAAGTGTTATTTGAATAATAAGAAACATGATGATAGGTATTTATTATCATTATGGATTGGAAGGTACAATAAAAAAACCTTTTCTGTATGTGCCTAATACAGAAACTCATCATTTTATTAATAATTATTATAATAAGGTTGCTACAACTATTTTTTATGCAAATATTTTAACTAAAGCCTTCAAGACATAAAGAAAAAAATGTTCCTAAACTTTAACCACCAGATTAATATTTAAACAAAAAACAGGTAGTAATATTCAAATTATTCCGATATGACTTCTTGACCCTGCCTACGGTTAGCCGTTTACAACACGTGTAAACGGCCATAAATTAAACTTACAAAGCCACTTTATACATTTGTTAAAACGTTTACTCGAAAGAAGAGAGAAAAAAAAGAAAATTTTAAACAAACTGTTTGTAAGTTTAAGTTGTGGCCATTTGCAACACGGCTTACCGTAGGTAGAGTGAAGAAGTCATTCCGTAATAGCTTGCAAACGCTCTATAACACTTTCTTAAGTGCATTTCACACTGCATCAAGCTAAAAAGTCCAAAAAGTCGACTCTTTTGAATTTACTATATGTATACTCGCATACCTATTTCCAATTAAACTTTTCTAACCCTTAATTATATTAGACACGTTGAATTTTTATAACTTAATTATATAGTGAACACGACCATTGTAGACAAGTAAAATTACCTTTTCATATCTTACGTAAGCTTCTCTAATGACCTTTTTTAATAATAGAAAAGTAAACTTTTCAACATGAACAGTTCTAAAAAATTCGACCAATTTCAATAAGAAAGAATTGAAGGTTAATCAATTTGAGATATATTTTTTTACTTTAACAACATTTTTATTGCAAACCGCTCGCTAATTCTTGCTTTTGTACTTTTATTCAACGTCAGTAATAAGGGTTTTTTGATAAGAACGATATGATTTTTAAATGAAATAAAACAAAATCATCTCGGGTTCGTTTACAGGGGCGAATTCGATCAACTCAATTTTAGAAGACTTAATTAATCAGGCGTAATTTCATGAATGCGAGATTCGATATTTAATTTTTAGTGATAAATGGCTGTTGAAGCTCCTGTGGATTATTTTCACACCAAACATGACAAGTTTGCCTTTGAGGTAACCATTTTGCCCCAAATTTGTTCGAAAAGACCAAAATTAGGATTGATTTTGAGTTGCTCTAGAGCCGAAACGGCAATCTCGTGATAGCTACGAAGGTTTATAGTTTTTGGGTCGACATAATCTTATAACTTATAAGGGTGTAAACCCAAGTCTCTTTTTAAAATACGCCAATTCTTAAGAACGACGAGGGGTCGATAAATTTGTATCTTCTCTATAACACCACCACTTACACCACCAATATTCGCTTCACTTCTTGCATTTGTATGTTTTTTGGTGGTTTAGTATCGTCATGGAGTAATAGGAACTATATTAGTACATAATATCGTAAAGAGTACAATTCTTCTCGAATTTAGTAAAGGCTCGTGTCCACTAGCAAACAAGTTGCGCTAGTTCTTATTACAGACACTGCTTGCGCGGCTGTCTACCCTCTGTTGTAGCTTTTAGCAAATTTACTGACGCAAGTTGTGGATACGCGATAAAATTAGACAAGCACTCATTTAATTTACGTTTTTCTCAAAAACGGTTTCCAGTCCAGTCTATCAACACGTGTTTGCCTAAATTACGTAATTTTGAATCTTCTATGTACCTATAGGGTGTTTCTTTGGAAGTATAGAACTTTAAATTGAAATAAAACATAATTTAATCAAATGAACGGAATTTTAGCTTTGTTTAATAGAAAATCTTATGCCATTGTTTGAATATTATTTTGAGCATACGACCCTCGCTACTGGTTCTAATATAGATTATCTTGGAGGTCCATTTTTTGACCATTTTTTAAGCATTATTCGCCTATTTCGCCAATAAAACACACAATGTTGTTGACATGGATTCTCTTCACTCCAAATGCAACAATTTCGCTTATTGACACAGTCATTGAGCCAAAAATGAGCCCCATCACTGAACAAAATCTTGCGATGAAACAATGGGGCGACTTGATTTTCAGATCATTTGCCAAAGAGACGATGAAAATGATGGTATTGCGGCTTTAATTTTTATACGAGCTGGATAAGGTCTTAAACCAAGATCTCTAATTAAAATTTTTACAAAAAGTGATCGGGCAGAGGGTCAGAGGTTCTGTGCTTCTTCAGAAAAAAATATTAATTGACAGTGCACCTAACCTATCCACGTATCCGCATGGCAAAAATCGGTGAACGCCTTAAATATTAACTATTAACTAATGATTAGGAATTGCAAAAATTTTAGTCGCAAGCTTTATATATTTTTTAAAAGTTGTTTTGCATTAATTTATTAGATTTAAATAAAGACCAATTTCAATTAGTTGGTTTAACCCAATTAACAAATTAATTCTGTGCAAAACTCGAGTAAATGTGTCCCACTATATCTTTTAGAAAACGACTTGAACAATTTAATATGAAATTTCTGTTGTTTTATTGTTCAAAATAATTCTTTATTGTTA
This sequence comes from Malthinus flaveolus, assembly GCA_950108345.1. Lineage (NCBI taxonomy): Eukaryota > Metazoa > Arthropoda > Insecta > Coleoptera > Cantharidae > Malthinus > Malthinus flaveolus. The sequence goes on from OX467285.1 coordinate 73,514,207, forward strand.
AAAATGTGTTAATTATATGTCACTTAAAATAATAAAACAAAACATTACATTAAATTGTTCTTATTCCCATAACTAGTTATTTATATTGGCACAATTAAATTTTATTAAATGCTCGTTCTAAGACGAGCCGATACAATTATTTTGCTTTTTTTAAGGCTAATTGGGTAGTTCAACCTTGTTAATATTTTTTTCCGTAATGCGGATGAATAGTAAAATATTGGTGCCCAAGACCATTAGTGTAAGATTTTATGTTGTACCAAGATGCAGATTGATAGATGCGCTGCGATATAATACTACACCTCAAAAGGTTAACGGCATAACTGCTCTCTTATGTAATTTACTGTAAACTCATTTTCATGTAGTGTACGTTCTTATGTGCCACTTACAGTTTTCAGATTTTATTGCAAAGGGGTGTTTTGAATAGTGTTGTCGTTGCTCATTACGATGTCAATTTCTGATTAAAATGATCAAGGTGATCAGGGTTAGTTATACCATCAGAGATGTTCAGGAATTACGTTAAGGAAATAAAGAAGCAATTTTAATTGGGAAGGTACTAACATAAAAAGCTAATAATTATTAAGTCATCATTAAATTGTTAAATTGATTTGCTATTAACTAATAATTAGTAATAATTTATGTTTTTTTGTTGGTTAAACATCATTTTTTTGCTATAGGTGGCCTTAAATGTTCTCACACATAACCACCGTTAATTACAATGTTCTGTACATTATTAGTGCTTTCTCGTGTTACAATTTTTAAATATTTATGTGCAGTGTGCACGTTACACTTCGTCAATTTTCGACCTGTTGATAAAAGGGAATCGACTATAATTTTCGTAAGTCACTTCTTACTATTGTTGTTTTTCTACTAAAAGTTAATTAGGTACTATTAATCGACAATTAAAGGCGAATCATAACAGAACTTAACGAGCTATTTAGAATTTAGAGTAAGAAATTTTAGTTGATTGGTATTATACTACTTTCATTACACGCTGTTTTAGTGTGTATTCACACAACATTTCCATAACAATTCAGTGCCATTAACGATTAAAGAATAAGTTACAAGAAAACGTTTCCTGTACTTATAAATCCAAGCCCTTTTCAGTTTATTTCAATTTTGACCCAGAAGGACTCATTTTTTGGCAAAGGCATTTTTATACTTTCTAAAAGCTAAGTAAATTACCTACAATTTGAGACTAGAATGGTCTCTGTAGACCTAATGGTAACCGAGAAACAAGTGCGCAAAGGTTTGAAAATCTGGAGGTCCACCGCGGAGACAAAAACTTGGATTTATTATTATCTTCAGAGGAGTTTTGTTCTGTGTGATAAAGTGACCGTACTGAAGGTTCAGAATGAGATGTTTGCCACAGCAGCCAACAAAACGTGAAGACTTTCTCAAAGAACCTCTCGACCACGGCCCATTAGCTCAGAGACTATTCACACTAATGACGTCGACCGTGAAAGCTTAAATTGTCAAATAAATAGTGTACATTTTTGCAAACTTTTACACACTTGTACTTCGGATACTATTATGTCTACAGAAACCATAATGGTCTCAAATTGTAGAAAATAGAGTCTACTTTTAAATAGTATAAAACTGCCTTTGCCGAAAAGTGAGTCCTACTGGGTGAAAATTGGCAAAAACTGAAAAAAGTTAAAGTTTCTTGACGACCATCGGATTTTGGTACCCCAGAAGGTAAAGAATCATTTGAAACGGTTCCAGCTTTTAATCACGAAGTGGAAACACAAATCACAATTTTTTATACCCTCTGCACTCCACTGAAAGACACGTAGGTTTTTGGCGTGTGGGTGAAGTTTAAAAGGGATGTTAAATATATAATTATTTCTTAAAAATGACATCATTATTTTTCGTACACAAATTCTTAATTTTGCGAACTGCCACTTCAAGTGGCCTTGTATTGTCTCGAATTTTTTAACCATGACCCTTTTTAAGGCTCTTTGGCTTCTTTGACAGGTCAAATTAAAACGTTGTGCCTATATAGGTATGTCTCTAAACGTATTATTAAGTAAACAAAGATGAGAACAATATTATGTTTGCCATGTACTTCAATTCTTTTGTAAAGATTTCGATCACTACATGAGAGATCGTTCATATTTTATGCTGAGCTATGAAAGCAAATTTGATCGAGAACGTCTATGTAGGTACTATGCTTTTTGCTTATTGTCAATTTTAATATCGAGGGGACACTTTTATCGAGTGTTTGCGTTCTCTCTAGATTCTAGATCAATCCTCAAAGTGGAGTAGACTTAACTCCTTAAATCTTAAATAAGAAGGGTTGATTGGCATCTTTTTTGAAAGGTTACATTTAGGCTCATTTACAGCGATACGCTAATTTGTGATTTTTGGATAGTCTTGGATGATATTGCATTTTAAAAGGTAAAAAATGAAACAATATTGCAGACTAGAAAAGGTATTATTGAATTATTGAAAATGTTCTCCTTTATGTCCAAACTTTACTGATCTAAGCTAAAAAGCGGTTATACGAAACCCTTCTAGTTTTTCTCCTTGCTATGAATGAATTATTATGAAGATATTGCTTGCATCCAACTAAAAATATTTAACTTCATCCCTGCTATTTCAATTTAGGGTATGCTTATGCTTGCCTTCTCGATGCAGTCTTGTATTACTCTCTTCTTTACCTTCTACGACGAGCTCGTGCAACTTAAATGTTAAATCATGTCTAACGAAAGCTTGAAAATGAAATAATAAAAATTAGGAAATAAGATTAAGGTTGCAAAAATTTACATAATGGATTATCTTATAAACAGAACACAATAGTTTGTAAATCCTACTTGTTTATTTTAACTTTCACAGTGTAACCGTATTAAACTATTAGTATAATAATTTTTAAGTCATAGCATAGTAAAGTTACTTAAAAAATAAGGCAGGTACAGTTTTTCGAAACAATATCTCTAGCGGAAGATGATTATAAAGATTAGGAAAGAAAATTAAAAATTTTCTCACGAAAGTTAAGATATTATGGAGTTCTCAAAAGTTAACTTTCTTATAATTTTTAATCGCGTCACTATTCCACTATGGAAATGTTTTATATGTATAAGGCCTTGACGTCGTTTTTTCTCACGTTTACGTGAATATCTCAAATCTAAGATTTTCGAAATTAAGCAAATTTTGTTGATGACCTTAAGCATGCATCTAACACGCGTTTGATCGTTGACTGACTGGCATTGATATTATTGATGTAATTAAAATTTCAATTTTATGAGAAAAATGAATTTGGTGAGTTTACAGTCCACATACATCTGAATAGTTCGCTGACACTAATCTTAGAAGAAATTAATGTGATTGAGGTTAGCTACTAGTATGGGTTGGACCAGCAAAAATCGATCTATATAGGAAACGGTCTAGTAAAGGCGCATTTTTTTCTCAATCGTTTACTTTTAGTGATGGACACGAGACGAGACTTGGGTTAGTCTCGTCTCGTCTCGAATGTTAAGATCTAGTCTCGTCTCGAGTCTCGTCTCGTCTCGAAAAGTCTCGTCTAATTTGATGAAGTCTCGTCTCGAAAAGTCTCGTTAAGTCTCATTAAGTCTCGTTTTTCAATTCTAATTATTAAATAGTGTCAAAAACGCACTGAAGTTACATAATTAGGTAATGTTGATTTTAAAAAATAATTTCTAATTTTTTGAAAAATTTAACTTGAGCCGATTTTTCAGTTAAAACATTTTTTAGCTATCGAGTGGCTGTTGGCTATACGAAATATTAAAGTCATAAATTTAAAAAAGCCTTAGTGCAACAGTGCAAGGATTTTAAAATAAACTATCAAAGAGGTTAGATGTGTATATTATACTCCGATTACTAATACAAGCAAACACACCGCATTTAAAAAAAATGATTGAGTTTAGTTTTGAGTTTTATGAATACGAATATGAATATGCTGAATTATCAGAAAGGCAATTTTACTTTGAACACGAACACGAGACGAGACTTTTTTTTGTTAGTCTCGTCTCGTCTCGTACTTTTTATGGTCTCGTCTCGAGTCTCGTCTCGTGCTAATAAAATGGTCTTGTCTAGAGTCTCGTCTCGAAATTCGAGACGATACTCGAGACGAGACGAGACTAGTCTGATATCGTGTTCATCACTACTTACTTTACGTCACACTCGGGAAGATGTTCGGCCATTCAAAAATAGTATGAGAAGATTGTGTTGGTTGTCTAGGCAGTTCAACTTCGAAAACGTAGATGTTGGACATGTTCCAGTCCCTATACAGACTAGAAAACCGTAAATAGTCCGGAAGGCTTTAAGGGTGGAAGGTACCCTAGCTAAATTCGTAACATTTTAAATAGGCAACCCAACTTACTTGCCTTATTTAAGCCTACGTATACATCGTGTAAGGCTAAGTAGCATAAAATATAAAAGAAATAGCCAACTTTACCGATAACAATGAAGAAAATAAAATCGACAAGCAGGTACACATAATCTTTTGTATGTACCAAACAGGTGGCGACTTTTCGTTGCATTGTATAAGAACAGTAAAAGTGCCAAGTACTTATGCCAATAGCAAAGATTACCTAGTTGTTATAGTATTATTCAGCAATCTTGGCGCGTACATGTATCAATTTATGAGTTTCATTATTGTTTCCACTCTCATCCCAACGTTACTTAGCATTAGAAGTGCGTTGATACAATAAATGACATACGTTTTTGATTTTATGTTTGTCAGGTTCCCTTATTTTTCCGTATTTCATGAATTATGGCCGATAATATATAATGACGCACACGCCAAGAACGCTGAATGATACCATATTATAGTATTTATTATCAAATTATCATTTTATACATGTATTTACGTTTCCTAATTTATATACGTACTATTATAGATTTAGAGCCAGGATTGTAGCCTGAAGTGCGAAGCGCCTAGGGTTACAAGACGCGTGGTCTATATTAATAGTCTTCCCAACGGTAGTGTATACACGATTATTTTTACTACTAGCACTTTAATCTCATTAAATTAAAAAATTAAATCTTTCAAAATTAAATCACAAGTTCGATCTAATATATTTAATTGGCCTTGAATTTGATAAAAATATTGGTAATTTTTTAAAAATACAATTTACCCCGCTCAAGTTTTACACACATATTGTTTTGCTTATTTTTTTAACTTTCCTTAATTTTTTGGGTTCTTATCGAATACAAACACTTGACTTCCACCAATCCATTATCATTCACTAGTCTATCAGGGCTACAACATAAGTGAGGGTATTCTTTAGGTATAAAAAAGCCGCTTGACTAGACTTTCCACTTTCTTGATTTCCTCATATTTTTCTATAGCAACATTTTCGAGTGTTCTACCATAAAATTTCCACTAGAAAATTTTGCCACAAGACTCGTATAAACACTTCTCCGTATAATTGGTAGTGACATTTCTAGAAAGACGATTTGATTGAACAACGTTGTCATTACTTTGCAAATCTCTTCAAACAATGCACTTGTTTGTAGCAAAGGCATATAGTTATCATCTTTAATTGTTTTTAAGAGTTTTAAGAATAGAATCTATTCGTTTGAAACATCTGCTCAGTTTTTTAATATTTGTATTATTATCATTGTTTTTGAGTAGTTTGATTAGCGGTTGAGAGTAGACTTTTAGTCATTAGTCAGTAAGAAAGTATGAAAATGCGATTCATTAGAATACATCAAACTAGCACGATAAATGAAATTAGCATAAAGGTTTAAAAAATGAAAAAAAAATAGGCTAGAAATCTAATTTCATTTAATATGAAATTGGAAGTCTCGTAGTCTCATAAAATACATTTTTGTTGTAATTCTTCAAAAACTTAGAAAATGACCCCGGGCGAGAAGGGTTGTGTCCTTTATATCGCAGGTAATAAAGTGCCGAAATTCGTGTACTTCTCTATCCTTTTCTGGGCTCTACCGCACTTACTCTGCGATATTTTACTAAATTATTTTAGATAAGTACAGCTTTAATTACCCATCGAATATAAAATTTTAAAAGTATATCTTATCATCGTGATTCAGTTCAGGGTATAACAAAATTTGAAGCAAATTGGGCAATTAGGTAAGATAATATGACTACTTTTGTGTTAGTGAGACATATTACACATCTAATAAAGTTGAATTGTACAAGTATCAAAATAATAAACAAAATTTTAAATATGTCATACCCTGGAGTAAGGGATTCTCTATAACATGGTTTAAACGCCGATTTAATTAAACTGATATTAAGTCCGTGAATATCTAAAAATCTATCTTTTAAACTATAATGATTATGACTTTTATATTACACAGATATTAACTACAGCCCTAGCTAATATTCCGCACATCATCGATTTCTGAAAATCAGTTTTTTATAAGCTAGAAAAAAAATATTTAAGTTCTAAAATTATCGGGTACCTTCCCTCCTTAAAACTGCACACTTTTTCAGAAAAGTGCATCTATGTAAAAGTGTACTAAATGAAATTTTCTACCAACTACATCCGATACGTTTTTTCCTCAGACGAACGGCTCAGACGTTATAGTGGGTCAAACTTTTACAAAAATTTTAAAAAAGCTGTTTTTTTGGTTTATCGCTTATAACTCAAAAACTACGCAATTTTAGTCAATAGTGTTTTTATACTAAAATGAAGTAAATTAAATTTCCTACAAATTATGTATCTTAAATTTTTTTCGTCAAACGAATAGTTTAGGCGCTAGAGAGCGTTGAAGTATGTAAGGGTGGTTTTTGGGGCTAAAACTAAACCATAGGTATAGTAGGGTACATAAAAAATTTTTATACTACAAAATTGCATTTTTTGTGTAGATTGTCTGTCTGTTAAAACTGGCAGCATTAACTTGGGGGCGGCTCGAGAAGGGTGGGTTTTTACTCTTTTTTCAGTTTTTCGCTTATAACTTCAAAACTGCACACTTTAAAAAAAAGTAAATCAATGTAAAAGTAAACTAGATAAAATTTCCTACAAACTACATCCGAAAGGTTTTTTTCTAAAACAAACGGCTTAAGCGCTAGAGTGCGTCAAAGTGTAGCGAAAATTTAAAAAAAAAACTGTTTTTCTGTTTATCGCTTATAACTAAATACTACGCACGTCTAGAGAAAAGTGTTTCTATACAAAAATAAGGTACGTTCAATTTCCCACAAATTATGTTTAGTAGATTTTTTTGGCAAAGGAACAGTTTATGAGCTAGAGCGCGTTGAAGTAAGTAGAAGAATTGCATTTTTTTTATATACCTATTTGATAAATATTGTGGTATAATATACCACTAATTGGAACTTAAGGGTCTCATTGCGCCCACATTTCTAACGGTGAGTACATGTGTAGCAAAATCGATAGTGTTTTTGTTCTAATACCTGTAAGCAGACGATCAAGTTTTGACTACTTACATAACACCCACGACAAGAAATAATGATGTCAATAAGCATAAACACCGTTTGCTATAACAAATGATGAGATGATGCACATTCCAAGTTGAATCACATTGCTAAACGCATTCGTTAGTTACGAATTGAAAGTTCTGGAAATATTAGAAACTCGATACTCGATAGTATCTTATTTCAACCACCAAGTACTTATATAGTATATGGTGGGTATGTGATATACAAATGTGTATTTTTGGTGCCCAAATAGAAGTAACAAGTAAATACAAAACTTGGGCTTGGGCATATTAATTAACCACTGACTTACTATAACTAGTAATTTAAGAACTAAATTTTCAGATTGGAAACTAAACTGTGCTTAATTAAACAGTTGGTAGAGATTAATTATTAATGAAATTCCAAGCACGAGTTTGGTAAATTTTAAAATATGGTAAGAGCAACGTGATGCTTTTAGAAACATTGCATTGTTTATTATAAACAAATCAAGTTACATTATCATCCATTGTTTGTGTAAATTTTTTTATTAAAAACAAATGAGAATCCCATTTATATACATTAATAGAGCTCGTAATGGTATGCAATAATTCGTATTCTACCTTGAACTACTTAAAACTATTAAGAAAAAATTGACGCGTTGGATTTTAGCTGTCGTTGTTGACCTGGGGCAAAAAACTCAACTGTAATAATAATTCGGTACTAAAAAGTTGTATTGGCTATAATAAGTTTGGCTATTATTTAACCACATTGCGATACTGAACTTAGTACTTTCTGATCTGATGAGGAAGAACTAAGAAGAGGTCATTATACCACACCACGATAGTAAATAGTAAACACGAAAACCTTTACTTTGCGTTTGGTTTTCGAATGACTGACATAACTGACAAGGATGTGGATAATCGATGAAACTTTTGCAACATATTAATAATATAATAATTACATTAAATTAAATAAAGTTTAAGATGCACTAGAAGGGAAGAAAACTTGGAAAGCTTGTTCTTTTTTGCAGTAGCTCAATGTTCATTTATCTTGTTTACGAGCAGATATAAATGTTCTTTTAATCTCGCTTTATAAGCAAGTAAATTATTGAAATTAAAACTTAATGACTTTTTATACCTATTAATGAATACTCATTATTTTTCATCTACCTATATATTACAGTCCGAGTATATTACTCGTTGTAGTAACCACAAACTTGCGATTACTTCCGTTCAACGACCTGTAATATTTACATTTTACATTTTACTGTGAACTACAACTGACAACTTACTGGAGATTATTTTTTAAAACGACGAATTAACGACACACAGGCACCCTATTTGGGTTAGTATATTTGTATACTCATCTACAGGGTGTTTTTTTACTTAGGTACCAATATTCCAAAGAGCGTCTTTTTTAATTCGCGAAGAAATAATTCTGTCGTATATGATGCTTGACGTCTACATCTTTACCGAAGAGGCGTACTTACGACTCTGAACTAGTCTCTAGTACCAAACTGAGAAACTATTTATTAGAAGGGTTTTAGGCAACATGAAACCTAAGCAAAATCTCTAGTGATCATTTCCTATTATATATGTAGATTATAACACATTTGAACACATCGTGAGCACTTGCCGTCGATGTACTCTTCACTTCTCTTTTATCCAGTCTACGAAAACCAGAAATGGACTTCGCCTTCAAAAAAATTCAATAGTTTTGAAACTTCACATACTCATTTGGACGCGTCTAAATGATGAATATCCTAGAAATCTTGATGATCACCTGAGGACCTGAGAGGTGAGCTTTAGCGGCAGCTGCTGAAGACGTCATTTTTTTTTTGGTTTTTCCTTAATATCTCAAAAACTATTGATCTGAGCTAAAATGTGATTCTAAACAAAATTAAAGCTGATCAAATTTTCTATAAAATTGAATATGTGCATATTTTTTGAATTTCCAAAGTTTACCGAGTTATAGGGTTTATAGGTTTTTTTTCTAAACCCCCCATTAGAGCAAGAATTTGCAATTTCCTTCAAAATCTTTCAAACAAAGTTCATTATTAAGGATTTCAATGACCTTGACCCCCCAAACTATTTTATAAACTATTTTTCCATTTTTGTAAACTGATGTGGAAATCTTCCGAAAGGTGTATGTGTAGCGGTAGTGTGAGGTTGGACTAAAATCGCCCTACTTACTCACTAAAGCCACACCATAACCCCCACTTTCTGTGGAGGTTCAGTCCAGCGTGAAGGCTGGGAATCCGCTTTAGCCCTTTAGCATCATTGCTTTCAGTCCTTCACGCCATAGCTTATCGCTATCATACGCTGCCATGTCGAATCTTCGATCTCTGAGCTTCTGTCCTACTTCAAGAGATGCCAGGGGGTGGTTAATTTTAAAATTTGGTGCCTGTAGTAGTTAAAACAGCCCTGACCGGTGAGGAGCTGCGTCAGATGGTAGCTCAGCTTCCCGTCCTTCCTCTCTACCCATAATTGTATATTGGGTATGAGAATCCTCGTCTAAAGACCCTTGTCTGAGTCCGGCCAGCGCTGCTTCGACTGCGCCATAGTATAGGCGTGGGTTACAGAAGGTTCCTCGAGCTTAAAGGCTCTTTTCATAGCGAGCAGATCGATCATTTTCCAACTTGAGATAATTTACGTTTCTGGACATTTTTTCACTCTAAACTTTTGAATTAAAAATACTTATTCGCTTTTGCTTCCAGAACAAAGTAGCTGAAACAAAAGTTACAAAATGGTGAGGTATTTGAGGCGGTTAACTTAAAAAAAAGATAAGAAAAGCATGACATAAAGGCTCTCTTATCTTTGACCTATAACCTATAACTGACCTAACTTAGCAAATGCGAATAAATTATGAAACGATGTGAGTGTGAAAGACAAAGAAAAATCTCTTCGTGCAGGATACAGATTAATGTGCTATAAAATCACTTCAAGTGTATGTGTGTAAATTACTCAAAAATGTTTTAAAACAGCACTAAGTGCGCTGTTTTTCCGTGGAAGTTGGAAGAAATTTGAAAAAGCCAAGTAGGTTTCTGCATTAACAATTTTGAGTTTTTGGATAAATAGTCTGAGCTTCGGATTTTTGATATGCAAATTAAATGAATACAAATAAGCATGACAATGAAAAAATGAAGTGCTATTAATTGAGTCGTTGACTTAAAATAATAACGTAGTGGGCGTTGTGTTTTTGTACAGTGCCTATTTGATGTGTGACTGGCAGACAATATGCAAAATATCCAATTCAATGCCTGGTTGACGATAATTGGAAAGTACGCAAAGAAGAAACATTTAGTTGGGTGTAACGCGTGCTTAAAATCTCTCGATACCATTATAAGATTTTAATTGCAACAATAGTGTCTTAAGATATTTTGCATAATTTGCTAGTTTAAAAATATTTTATTATACGTATAAAAAATACAATTTAATTGTATTAACTCCACCCAAAGAAACTCGCCTAGATGCCATGATATTTAGATAGATCTTATTGGAGATGGGCGAGGTGCGGCTTCATCGACGAGAAACCACTGATGGGTAAAGTCTGCTTAGATTTTCGCAACTTTAAAACTACCAAAAAAATCACGATTTTTTGGTACGTAATGTAAAAGGAAAATGAAACTAATTTCTATACTAATCTACTGATTCAAACTATACGATTTTTATAATTCATTTACAAATTCGCTTTGTTACAAAATTTAAAAGTTATTTAGTAATTAATAGAACTGATGTAGCAGATTTTGTGTTCTTTCACCTATTTTTTATAATTGGATTAGTTTTAAAACACTCCTCTTTTATTAAAAAAATGGTTTATAATATTTCAAATTTTATATTTCCTTAATCTCTGAATCGATTTTTTCTCGATAGCGAAAATAATTGGTAAATTGTTGTACGAATTATAGGTGACCGACCTTTACAAAAAGACTCATAATAGAAATTACCAACTATACACGCTACTATGAGGCCAATATCCTGATGAATGAGATTTATCTAAAAGTTTTTTATGTTTTTCATCAATTTTCGTTTTACATTGTGTGGTACAAAGAGTGAGCAATCAATACGATAGGGGAGGATGATATTGAAAACATTTCGATATCAGTGTGTCTCCGGACCCTACTTACTTTACTTTATTTTTGTATAGACACACTTTTCTCTAAAAGTGCAAAATTTTTGAGTTATATAAGCGATAAACTAAGAAAATCAGTTTTTTTGGCCCATTTTTACATTTTAGCCCAACTTTAACGCGCTCTAGCGCCTTAACTGTTTGTCCGACGAAAAAATCTAAGATTTTTAATTTGTTGGAAATTTATTTTACTTTATTTTTATATAGCAACACTGTTGTCTAAAAGTGAGCAGTTTTTGAGCTATAAACGATAAACCAAGAAAATCGGTATTTTGGCAGATTTTAGAATTTTTGTCAAACTTTAACGCGCTCTAGCGCCTTAACTGTTTATCCGATGAAAAAATCTAAGATTTTTAATTTATTATAAATTTATTTTACTTTATTTTTATATAGAAACACGGTGGTCTAAAAGTGCGAAGTTTTTGAGTTATAAGCGATAAACTAAGAAAATCAGTTTTTTGGTAGATTTTGGAATTTTTGTCAAACTTTAATGCGCTGTAGCTTCTAAACCGTTTATCTGAGGTAAAAAATTCAAGAAATATAATTTGTAGGAAATTTGATGTCGTTTATATTCATATAGAAGCATTTTTCTCGTAAGGTGCAAAGTTTTTGAATTATAAGCGAAAAACTAAAATATTAGTATTTTGCCCGATTTTGTCATTTTTGTCAAACTTTAACACACTCTAGCGCCTGAACTGTTTGTCCGAGTAAAACTTGTACCCAATTTGATTTGTTAGAAATTTAATGTACTTTATTTTTATATAGCAACACTGTTCTCTAAAAGTACGTAGTTTTCGAGTTATAAGTGGTAAACAAAAAAAACAGTTTTTTGCCAAGTTTTAAAATTTTTGTCAAATCTTATTGCCCTCTAGCGCCTAAACAGCTTATCTGAGGTAAACAATTAAGAAATATAATTTGTAGGAAATTAGACGTAGTTTATATTCATACTAGAGCTAGATCGGCCCTACGGGCCGATAGCTCTAGGTCGGCCCTGCGGGCCTCCGCTCGGCCCTACGGGCTCTCGCGCGGGCCTACGGCCCTTAACCCTAGGGCTCGGCCCTACGGGCCTCGCGTCGGTCCTTCGGACCTCAATTCTCGGCCCTGCGGGCCTCGTTCGTCGGGCCTTCGGCCCTCCAGGCACAGAATACCGTATTCTATACGTCAAATTACGCAAACTTTTATATAGTAGTAAAGTTTGTCGGTAAGCTAATAAATCACCTTGTATAGGTCAGCTTTTAGGGTCTCCGGTTGACCATACGTGTACCCGTAGGTCAATCTTAGCTTATCGTACCTATACCAATAGGTACTAACTTATTGATAGAGAAAAATATTCTAATTTAGATGTTGTTTGAAATTAATTGTTGATCAACTATTAATAATTGCACTGTGAATATAATTGAAGACACGAGTGGATGAAGGTGTTATGTAACATTAAAAAAAATGACTTTTTTTACTGAATGAAGGTGTTATGTACTCTTCTATCGCACGGCACCTTTCAAAATGTGTAAGTATTACTGTAAGATTGAAAACTGCAGCGGATGAAGGAGCTATGTACATCTAAAATAACATTCTCAATGGAAGAAGGTGTTATGGGCACACATAACTCCTTTTTTACAATATGAATGCCATAAAAAGAATACAATTCTCGGTGTGAATGAAGGTGCTACGTAACGTAGATAGCACTTTCATTCATAATGATAATGTAAACTATTAATTGTCAGTGATAAAAGATATTTTACGTTTTTCTTATTGTTTAACAACCTTAACTTGCATGAAATCATACAAAAATCAAAAGTATTCAATTATTGGGTTAAATTAAGTTAAAAAATATTAAATTTGCGCTTCTTCAAAGTTTATTTTATAGGCACCTTCCTAATCTAATCAGTTTTGCAATGCACGTTTAAATAAATATATACAAAACTGTTTGATTCCCTACTGAAAACTGATAAATATTTTTTTGTTTTAATTTTGAAACACCCAACTATGAATGAAGGTGTTATGTAACCCAATATAAATCACTCGGTAATTTATATCCCGAAAATACTCCAACATTACATCCTAAAGTACTCTGTGCACCTTACCGAACAACCTCATAAAAGACCGAGAAGCAAAAAACTCGATTTAAATTACAATTTTACTACATCAAACAGATTAAATAGATCAAATAGAATAAAAAGCTATCGAATAAGTACAAATATGGAGTAATATACCACTTTGAAGCTATCCGATGGGTTAAAGATAGTTACCCGATTGAATTGAAGATCGAAGCCGTAAGATTGTTAACATCGCATTAACAGAAATTTATAATTTGGTTTTTTGCACTACCTAAATTGAAACAGCCATTTGTATTAATTTTGTTACTTTCCTTGCTGCAGTTGTTTCCATACACTGTATCACCTTACTTAATATACCAATATATCACTTCCAAGCTACCCGATAGGTTAAAGATAGTTACCCGATTGAATCGAAGCCGTAAGATTCTTAAAACTGCATAAACAGAAATTTATAATTTGGTTTTTTGCACTACCTGAATTGAAACAGCTATTTGCATTAATTTTGTTACTTTCCTTGCTGCAGTTGTTTCCATACACTGTATCACCTTACTTAATATACCAATATATCACTTCCAAGCTACCCGAGAGGTTAAAGATAGTTACCCGATTGAATCGAAGCCGTAAGATTCTTAAAACCGCATAAACAGAAATTTATAATTTGGTTTTTTGCACTACCTGAATTGAAACAGCTATTTGCATTAATTTTGTTACTTTCCTTGCTGCAGTTGTTTCCATACACTGTATCACCTTACTTAATATACCAATATATCACTTCCAAGCTACCCGAGAGGTTAAAGATAGTTACCCGATTGAATCGAAGCCGTAAGATTCTTAAAACCGCATAAACAGAAATTTATAATTTGGTTTTTTGCACTACCTGAATTGAAACAGCTATTTGCATTAATTTTGTTACTTTCCTTGCTGCAGTTGTTTCCATACACTGTATCACCTTACTTAATATACCAATATATCACTTCCAAGCTACCCGAGAGGTTAAAGATAGTTACCCGATTGAATCGAAGCCGTAAGATTCTTAAAACCGCATAAACAGAAATTTATAATTTGGTTTTTTGCACTACCTGAATTGAAACAGCTATTTGCATTAATTTTGTTACTTTCCTTGCTGCAGTTGTTTCCATACACTGTATCACCTTACTTAATATACCAATATATCACTTCCAAGCTACCCGAGAGGTTAAAGATAGTTACCCGATTGAATCGAAGCCGTAAGATTCTTAAAACCGCATAAACAGAAATTTATAATTTGGTTTTTTGCACTACCTAAATTGAAACAGCTATTTGCATTAATTTTGTTACTTTCCTTGCTGCAGTTGTTTCCATACACTGTATCACCTTACTTAATATACCAATATATCACTTCCAAGCTACCCGAGAGGTTAAAGATAGTTACCCGATTGAATCGAAGCCGTAAGATTCTTAAGACGGCACAAACAGAAATTTATAATTTGGTTTTTTGCACTACCTAAATTGAAACAGCTATTTGCATTAATTTTGTTACTTTCCTTGCTGCAGTTGTTTCCATACACTGTATCACCTTACTTAATATACCAATATATCACTTCCAAGCTACCCGAGAGGTTAAAGATAGTTACCCGATTGAATCGAAGCCGTAAGATTCTTAAGACCGCACAAACAGAAATTTATAATTTGGTTTTTTGCACTACCTAAATTGAAACAGCCATTAGCATTAATTTTGTTAATTTCCTTGCTGCAGTTGTTTCGATACACAACCTTACCCTAAACTCCCTTTAAAATACCATCAGAATATAAAAATTTCAATTTTAGTCACTCACTTTCTCTTCGACTAACAAAATCGAAATAGCCACTTGTACTAATGTTGTCGGTACGGTTGCCAATAGCTGTTTCGATACACCGTATAATCTTCCGAGAGGCTTTTTAACTGTTCCGAAGACAATACAGTGGATCGTAGCAGCTGCGGACCATAAAACTGAAAATTTTAATGCAAATGGCTTTTTCAATTTAGTCGGTACAAAAATCAAACTCGATTTGCACACAGTAAACACGCCGAATCTATTAAGAATTTATTAATTGCGCCAAATTTATCTTCCATCGAGCAGTAAAGATGTCGAATTAACATCTCGACTGAAATGTCCCATTTGTAATTTAACACAAATAATTTTAATTTAACACTCTTCGATAACCTTATTTTCGAGTCGAAACGACCCATAACAAATTTTACTTGACTCGAAATAACACATACCACGTAACAAAGACAATAAATGTCTCGGACCCATAGATCGTAGAGTTTCCAGATGCACAAAAAAATTTTATTTATGTCTCCAAATGCACTTCCCACCGATTCAGCACGACGTTTTGAATAATAATTTCGACTTAATATCATATTTATCCGATTAAAACGGCTAAATTTTAAGAACAATAATTTACATTTAATAAGCTGTCATAATATATTATAACCTTATTGTCATGTCGGTATTGCAGATTTCCACGTTATAAAATTAATGCGAAAAAAATGTCCCCTCGCGCGCGGAAAACTAAAAAAAAAGTACAAACGTGCGTTCACGAAACACGCCCCGTGGTCAAAAGGGCCGTATTAAATTTAAAAAGTGTTTTTTTGCAAAAACGTGCAAACGCGAAATGTGAACGAACCTTCGAGTCTCGATAAAGTGAATGCTCCACAAATGAAATTTGATTGTTTTAGAAATTTACGTCAAAATTTGCAATATTTTCCGAGTTTGCATACTCTCGAAGTTCTCCGAGGTTTTCGAATAATTTTCCCGTGCGCACGAGCTCGATTAAGGCCCCCAGCCGCAATTCCAACGCCCAAAAAACTTTCCCCGATTTTTGCGAGTCGCTTGTGGCGCTCGTAGGTTTTTTTCATACTTTTCGCTCTCCCCGGGCCCCCCGACTACCGATCCGCCCCAAAAAATTATCCTAGCCTCTCCCGCCGGTCCCCGAATTTCCGAGCCCAAAATTTTCCCAAAATTCGCCCCCCTTCCCCCAAACCGAAAAACCGTTTTTTTGATCAACTCTTGCTTAATTATCATCGGAAATCAGTTCTGGAGCTTTATAAATATCATAAAAGCATTTTTTTCATAAGGTGCGTAGTCTTCGAGTTATAAGCGAGAAACCGAGAAAAGGTAAACCTCTACTCTTCTCGAGCCGCTTCCAAGTTAATGCTGCCACCTATTTTAGTTATTGGAAATCAAGTCAGCTAAGGCAATTCGAGAAAGATGTATTTTAAGTTCTGGTACGCCGCCTTTTTGGTTTATATAATACCAAAAAATATAAAAAATAAAGTAAAGAAAAGTTGTTAGTACCTACTTAATACAAAAATACAAAATTTAACAAGATGGAAAGATGAAAATCACTATACTTTACTCTTTTAATAATGTTGCTTGTGAAACTAAGTATGAGTAATCTCAGTAATTCACCAGAATCTTCAACAACACTGCAACTATCTATAGTGATATTATTACCTACATTATGCTTTCGTGTTTAGGAGTTCAGATTTTTGTTCTTTTAGCAGATTTATCCACTACTTCGAGGCCAACTATTATGCTAATCACTACCAAATAACTAAGGATTTTGGAACAGTCTTCAAGGTTTTTCTATTCCTGTTTTATGTATTTAGCGTCGTCAAAGACGTCTGATTATCCGATTGTAATGTAATAATTTAAATTCTTTTATGATCGCGGCTTTCACGCCTCGATAGTAAAATGTGAAATGAAATCCAAACACCTCCAGTCTCTAGTACTACATTGCACCTTTGTGACAATAATTATTACTTCACCATTATTAAAAGTAATCAATCCTGATCGAAAAAATAATGAGCGCCTAAAATGGAATTATAAGGTAATTGGACTCGAACAAAAAAAATCCGAAAGTTACCACCTTCTTAAACTATTAAAATCACCTTTTAGAATGCAAAGAAGATTATTTTAAGCTTGGCTCGAAGTCTCAAAATCGACTTTCAAATATCCATAAATAGCAAAGTAATAAACAAAACATTTGATTATTTATTGGGTTTCGAATTTTGTTTAAAATATAAAATTTTGAACGTGTAATTTAAAATACGGTAAAAATGCTTTTATACATTCTGGTAGTTAAGTAGTTCATCAAAGTGATCAACGAACTGTTTAAACGAATAATGAATTTCCGCTTTTACCATTTACTGCATGTACTTTTATCAAAAAAATAATCTAATTCTTATAACGAAACAGAAAGCCCCGCAGTTATTTAATTTTCATTTTTGGAATCTCTAAATTGTAATTAAATTTTTTCTCAAGAAAAAAAATTGGATTGGAAGCATCAGCCGTAATTCGAAACGTTTCCTACTCGCTGCTTCCTATTCTAGGTAATTAAGAAATGTTTTGGAGGTTTTAAAATTTCTAGTGATTATAAGAGCATTCCTCGCTTCAATTAATCTTATACGCGGTGATTAATTCGAAACATCTCAATCTAGTCGCCTGTGCCAGATTCGTCATTTACTGCACTTTTACGAACTATCGCTGCTGCATTGAGTAAATTAAAAGGAAAAGGATTTAGTTCAAGAAATGCTAAAATATGGTTGATAAAAACTGGTCAATAATACTTTATTTTGAGGTTACGACCCAGATATCGTATATATTCGATTCGCGATAAACGGGTTTTTCGTATTAAGAATGAAACCTACTCCTTAAAGCAATTTTGTAAATTAATCCTCTTTTTGTATTTTTTTGAAAATTAGATACCTATTAACCTAAGAACTTTTTTTAAATTATAGATTGGTTCGAATACTCGTTACAAACGTCCAAACCACTGCCTCAACCTGAATCCTTAAGTATGGTAATAGAAGATCCGGACGACGACGAAAAGATGTTTCCTCAATCACAAGCAATTATACAAACTACAACAATTAGGATAGTAAATACTACGGAGATTCCAACAACGTTAGAGCCTAGCAATGAAACTAATCAGCCAAAAGGGCGAGCGATAAACTTTAGTTTAAGAGACCACGACGACCAAAACATACTAAACAAAACGAACTCCAAACATGACGATTTAAGCGATGTCAGTATGGAAAACGACGATCTAATGGAAATGGTTACGGTGGCCAGTACAACAGCAAAGACTTCGCCAAACTTAACGAGTGTGTAGTTGAACCGTTTAGCTTTTATTGCGTTACAAACATTAAATTTTAGGGTCGTTTTGTGTAGACGCCGGTTTGACGTACGAAAATGGAGAGACGTTAGAAAACGGATGCAATTCGATGTGCACTTGTACGAACGGTAAAATGGAATGTAAGGATAGGTGCTCTGCGCCGTTCTTTAGAAAAGGAAAGAAAATTGAAGATCCATTATGTTCGGCTCAGGATGTCGAAGATCCTTGTTGTTCGATTCTAGTTTGTTCGTCCAACGCAGGTAACAAAATGCCGATTAATCCACCTTGCATAATTATTATTTGAATTTATAATAGCGCCAGAGACGAAAATTTCTGAAAGTTGTTTGTACAAAAATAAAACGTATCACAAAAACGAACGAATCGAAGATGGGTGTAATTCTGTTTGTACGTGTGAATCAGGCGGTCAAGTTTTATGCACACCGAGGTAATAATGTCCACTTTATAATGACGTTTTTTGATCATTTACATTTTCAGATGCATTCCAGTTCATAAAACTTCGGAACGATGTGTAGAAGTGCCAGATCCTTTAGATTCGTGTTGTAAAAAAATTCTGTGCGACGTTACTTTAAACGACCACGAACCAGAAAAAGAACACGACGACGAATTTAAACCTAAATTACTTACAGCAAAATATGTAAATGAAACTACAATTAAAGTCGAGTTCGATGGCGATTTAGAAAGTGGCGAGGTGTTGCCAGAAGTTCAAGTTAGCGAGAATAAGATGAGTTGGACTAACGTTAAATTATCGCCGGGTGGTTACTTGCAAAATTTTGAGCCTTACGTCCAATTTGTTAAGAGTAAGGAAGGCGACGATGTAATAAAAATTCACAATGTACCGCCAGTAGGTAATTCTAATTCGAAAAAATGCGTTTACAAGGAACGCACGCTACAAATTGGAGAGGAATTTAACGATAATTGCACGTCGTTGTGTGCTTGTCGCGAAAACGGAATGACTTGTCTCAAAATCGAGTGTCCGACTTATTTTGGCGTCGACGTATTAAATCCTAACTGTATCGAATGGGAGACCGTGCCCAAAAATTTCGTTCCGTCTCCTCCAAATTGTTGTCCCGAAACTGTTAGATGTAAAAATACCGGCAGTTGCTTGTATAAAAACGAAACTTACAGTAATTGGCAACAAATTCCAATAAATGTCACTGGTTGCGACAAACAGTGTTATTGTGAGATGGGAAAAGTCGAGTGTCAAAATATTTGTTCTCCGGTTACCGCCTTGCCACCTTCTAATATAAACTGTCCAGCTCATCGTGCAGTTTTAGACCACATACCGGACGACGACTGCTGTTTTTATTGGACTTGCGGAAACGACGAAGACTCGAAAGGTAAGTTCTGCTAAGTTTGTAATTTATATCAAAATAGACCGGAACGTGGACTGACTAACTCTGCCTCTTCCTCCTTTTGTAAATATTGTATAGTTTCGATTTAATAATTTGTGTAGTGTTTTTTGAAAGTGTTATCATAAAAATTATTTATTGCAGGCAGTGTTTTAAGTAAAATGAAACAATCAAATAAAAGCAACGAACATTTGGAAATTAATACAATTATGCCTTTTGTTGACCCACTCTTAGAAAGAGAGCCCACCAAAATATTGGGCCCGTTAGTCGTTTACACAAATAAACAAATCGATAAAAAAAATAAAACGAACGAAATACCGGAGTTAAATGTTTTGCCCAATATAACTTTAGACGAAAATCATTACTACATGAGTAAAGGAAATATGGATTATAATGTAAAGCATAATAATCCGTCGTCGAATATAATTAAGCCTGCCCACAAAGTAACAGAAAATAAAAAGAGCGAGCCACATTTGCCTCCATTTTTGGGGCCATTTAATCCTACCCACTATCCCGCGTTTCCTTCGAATAGTCCTCAGCCAAAACCCAAACCGAATAAACCTTCTAATAATCAATTCGTAAATAGAGAGCAATTTCACGGTCCCTTGCAGTATCCGACGAACCAAAATTCGCAACCATCGGGTATAAATAATCCCCATATACAAATTCACGGCAAAGGAGACCCAGATGAGCTACTCCAATTCATTAACCAACACCCAGAAATAGCAAATTATCCTTCCGGCTCTGTACTCGAAATTCAAAACGTCCCTTCCAATCAACACCCACCTAAAAATTACAATACACAACAGAGAATTAATCCAAATATGCTCGCACCAACAAACAACAAACAATTAGTCCCTTATTTAATAGAAAACCGTCCACAAGACGATTTAGCTTCACATCAAATAAATGTAGAACACCTTTTACAACACATACAAAAAAATTCGGCTCAACCATTCTCGCCATTCTCCCCCAACTCTCCTATACCGATTAATAACGGACAATTGGTGTTTACTGCACCAAACGGACTAATTATACCAACTAGACATCAACAAAACTTGACTCAACAAGGTTTGTTCAAATTTACCTAAAGCAATGTTCCAATCAGTAAAAATTAAAATTGAACAGGTACTAATGGAGGTTTATTTCCCGGAGCTTATTATCCACCAGATTTTCACAACAATGCGGACGAAATTTTCGTTCACGGCTTAGAAGCTATAGATGCCCACACGATTCGTTTAGCGTTTATTGTACCTCGAATATTAGTAGGTCTTCACGGTAGAGTTGAAGTTCGTTACACTTATAAAGAGTAAGTTAATTAAATTTACCATTTAAAATTGCTAATTATAATTTATTGCAGCGAAATTGATCCTAGTACGTGGCAAGTTCAAATATTTGCGCCGCCCAACGATCTAATAGAAACTCCTCAACTCGAATTTGATCTTTTGGGCCTTAGAGAAGATACGGAATACAAAATAAAAATAACAATTTCCCTACGAGATGTGCATAACACGCCAACAAGTCGTATTTATACAGTTAGGACGTTGAAAGAGTCGATTTCTAGCACTCTTCCACCAATGATACCCATAGAACCCAATCTAGTCGTAACCGACATAAACGCGACTTGGTTAAACATTGCTTGGAGAAAGTTTTCCGAAAAAGAATTACAATTCATCGACGGTGTTCAAATACGATATCGAGAAATTGATGGTAAAATTTACGCGGCGACGCCATTAATACATCGAGCCGTTACGAGTTACACTTTAGAAAACTTGAAGCCCAACACGAAATACGAAGCGGGTATATTTTTCATACCATTTCCTGGTCAACTAACGGAGTTGCATGCAGAACATATGATACATTTCACTACTAGAAACGAATTTGACAACTACGGTTTTAACGTTACTTTAGAAATTGGCCAAGTGAAAGCAACGAACGTCGAAATCGCTTGGTCCGGAGTACCATATCCTGAAGATAAATACGTAAACATATACCGAGCTATATATCAAAGCGATTCCGGGAAGGGCGATTCGAGCACTTTCAAAATAGCCAAACGGGATTCCCCTCCAAAAGCTCTAATCATGGATTTGAAACCTGGAATCCGTTACAGGTTGTGGCTGGAAGTTTACCTTACAAATGGTAGAATTAAAACTAGCAACGTACAAGACTTTATAACCAAACCGAGATCCGTACCTTCGTTGGGAGCGTCGACGCAACAAGGTATTTATTGAATTATTCTTTCTATAGTGCCCGTTTCAATTCTTTTTATTTAATTTATTAGGTAAATTAGAAGCGGGTGATCTCTCAGAGCACAAGGGTGATTACTATGGCCCACTAGTCATCGTAGCAATATTAGCTGCAATTTCTATACTTAGCACCCTTATATTACTTCTTATACTTGTCAAGAGGCATAGTCAAAATAAAGCTACAATTACACCACCTCCTAGAGTAAGTCAATCGGCTTACGACAACCCCTCCTATAAAGTTGAAATTCAACAAGAAACGATGAGTAAGTCAAAAACGTTATTTTTAGCCGGAGACTAATTTTTTGTAATTTTGTAGATTTATGAGTGCCCAAATAATTCAAGATACTGTAACTGTAAATATTTTTAGTGAGTTGTAGAGCCCAGCAATTAAATTGTGTAATATGTAACAGTATTCTATTTTTTTGTATTATAGATTTATTTAATAAATATTATATTTTACGAGCTTCGACTTTTTCGGGCATGTACTGCAAAACAGATTTATGATGGCAAGTTAATAATTGTGGTTGAGAAGTAGTACAATGAAACTGTGTAATAAAAGTTGAAGTAAATACTGTTTTTTAGTAGTTTTAAAGTAAGAAACTACTAGGTAAAGCCCCTGTATCTGTGCCTCGTTGATTTTGTCGCATTCCACATTTAATTTAAGAGAAGGAAATTTAAATCAGGAATGAAAAGCTAACGTGTTTAAGTTGAACAGTATTACAATTTGTTAAAAAAAGGAAAATGGCTTTACTAAATTGAACATGATGTTCCAAATAATTTTGAGAATATTAATTCAAAACAAAATAAACGTACGCCTAATGGATAGGCAAGACATCAATCACCGCAATACTTCTACAATGCAGGGACGTTCGACTTCTAAAATTTAATTACTAATTTACTTAACGGGTTGTTAATTGTTACAGGGCACTATTCAAGAGCAAGAAGAACAAAAATAGCAATTGGAAAGTGATAATATGTTTTAGTACAGAACACGCTGAAAATCATTCATGTCTTTAAGAAGCTCACACATTGTAAATTACTTATAAGTTATAAGGTACTACTACTTTAGACTTTCAATTCAATAAATTTTTAGTCGTTAATAGCAATTTTCTTGTTTTACTCCAAATTATTATTGTTTATGCACTAAAATTAACAATTATAACATTCATTTATTAACTCACTGTAACTTTTATGACGTAAATTTGGTCGTTGGTCACCTTCTTTTAGACTGTCAACGGTACGAACCCATGCGACAGCAAAATTCACTCGGAAAGGTGCTGCGAAACTATGAACTTCATTCTCAAAAAATCATGTTTATATCTTTATATTATTCTTAAGAACTGTAATTAATTTACTAAGTTAGGTAAGTACTTGTGGCAGTGCATGGCAGTAGTTGAAATACGTAATGGAGTCGAAATGCACCTCTACGATTGGATTCTGGCGAGTTGGACCCTCTAACCAGGAATAATTAATTCGTTCAAAACAGCTTTAGGAAAATTTATTCCATATTGTAGTACTAAAATAATAATTGACAATGAAAACTGGAGTTTGGATATCTTTATTAGTCGAACACAAAAGTGAGTAGAAGACAAATTTTTTTATTGTGTAAACTTACAATATTCCTAGATTCTGTAACAGGGTTAGAACGGGGATTAGAAGTAAATTTGAGAAGTTTAAACGAGCAAAATTTAAATTGACTGTTGAGAATGTAGGGGCGGGCATTCGAGCTCCAACTCGAAATTACTAATTTAATTAACGTATTAACGGTTTGTTAATTGTTACAGGAAATTATTCAAGAGCCAGAAGAAGAAAAATCAGAGACTGGAACATGATATGCTTCAATACAGAACACGTCAAAAGTCATTTCTATCGTTTAGAAGCTTACACATTGTAAAGTAATTAGTTATAAGTTACTACTTTAGACTGTTCTCAATTTAAATTTAATTCATTTTTTGTCGTTAACAGTGGTTCTCTGGTTTTACTATAAATTAGTATTGTTTATGAGTTTATGCACTAAAATTAATAATTATAACATTCGTTTATTAACTAAGTTAAAACTGTTATGTCTTCTTCGTCCAAATTCACCAACTTTCTAAAGTTTAAATGTGCAAATAATGGGAAATTTGTTAAAATTACAAGTTTGTACGCCTTACACATAGGCAACACTTTTAACTCTCATACTACATTATAAATTTTGTATAATACGATAGAAATTTACAGAGTGGGGTGGTCACATGATCACAAAAAGTTAATAAAAGGCCGAGTTTCGGCATTCGGAAACTTTTTTATCTCCACTTCAAATCAGCTTCGAAGAGAAATTTTTCAGGTTGCTCGTGTGAAAAATCAACTTCGACTTTTTGAATTTTTTTTTCTTGGAAGTTGTTAGTGGCATTGTTATGCATATCTTTAGCGATTTTCGAATCATTTTGTCGAATATAAACGCAGGAAATCATATTATTAAGAAGCAATTATTTATTTCTACAGACCACTACAATATTTTCGTTTGAAAGACGTTTATTACGCTGTCAGTTATTTCTTCGCTCCTCTGTTAGTAAATCTTACGCTAGTTTAAATTGTAATTTAATTATTAATGCTTTGTATTTGTATATTAAATAGTTTAAGTTTACAACATTTTGTTAGACGTACATCTAGACTCTTAAGACTAATAATGGCTTAGAGAGACTAGTTACATAATATATTATGTTAAGAAGAGACTTTGTTAAAACAGTAATTAATTTTATTTTATAATTATTATTGTATGTATATTTTATTGAAAAATATAAGTAAAACTAGAAACTAATTAATTTTTTTTTATTTAAAAACTATCCACTGTCCATTGTATTAGAAGCAAGTCTTTACGTTGAGAAATAATACCCGCTTAGTAAAATTTTTAAAAACACCCCGAAATAATAAATAAAAGCAAATAGGAAATCACTTTTAAAGTGCTGTACTGTCAGAAGGTGTAACGCCAATTTAGGGGTGTTTTTGGAAATTTTAATAAGCTGGTATTATTTCTCAACCCTTGGACTACCCTCATGTAAAATTTCAACTTCCTAGCTCCTCTAGTTCAAAAGTATAAGGCCAAACTCATCAAATTTTGCTATAAAAAACGTAAACAAACTGCTAAAAGTACAGAAATTTGGGTGTACGAGCCTTTTCTTACATTAGGAGAGCAGAAGAACGATAAGATCGTCGAAATAAAATTTAAATTATTAGAAAAATATGTAATAAAATTTAAACTCGTGTATTTAAGCGATAACGTTACATAA
Source organism: Malthinus flaveolus (assembly GCA_950108345.1). Classification (NCBI taxonomy): domain Eukaryota; kingdom Metazoa; phylum Arthropoda; class Insecta; order Coleoptera; family Cantharidae; genus Malthinus; species Malthinus flaveolus. The sequence goes on from OX467285.1 coordinate 73,539,758, forward strand.
AAGCCATTTATTGAGGTAAATATTTTAGGTATTAAAATTTTTTTGACAATCTTATCGTTCTTCTGCTCTCCTAATGTATGAAATGGTTCGCTCACTGCAATATTTGAACTTTTAGCAGTTTGTTTACGTTTTTTATTGCAAAATTTGATGATTTTGGCGTTATACTTTTGAACCAGAAGAGGTAGGAAGTTGAAATTTTACATGAGGGTAGTTCAAGGGTTGAGAAATAATACCCGCTTATTAAAATTTCCAAAAACACCCCTAAATAATAACTAAAAGCAAATAAGAAATCACTTTTAAAGTGCTGTACTTTCAGAAGGTGTAACGCCAATTTAGGGGTGTTTTTGGAAATTTTAATAAGCGGATATTATTTCTCAACCCTTAAACTACCCTCATGTAAAATTTCAACCTCCTACCTCTTCTGGTTCAAAAGTATAACGCCAAAATCATCAAATTTTGCTATAAAAAACATAAACAAACTGCTAAAAGTTCAGAAATTTGGGTGTACGAACTATTTCATACATTAGGAGAGCAGAAGAACGATAAGATCGTCAAAACAAATTTTAATATCTAAAATATTTACCTCAATAAACGGCTTTTATGTAACGTTATCGCTTACATATTATGCGAGTTTAAATTTTATTACATTATTTTCTATTAATTTAAATTTTATTTTGACGATCTTATCGTCCTTCTGCTCTCCTAATGTATAAAATGGTTCGCTCACCGCAATTTTTGAACTTTTAGCAGTTTGTTTACGTTCTTTATAGCAAAATTTGATGATTTTGGCCTTATACTTTTGAACTAGAGGAGCTAGGAAGTTGAAATTTTACATGACGGTAGTCCAAGGGTTGAGAAATAATACCCGCTTATTAAGATTTCCAAAAACACCCCTAAATTGGCGCTACACCTTCTGAAAGTACAGCACTTTAAAAGTGATTTCTTATTTGCTTTTAGTTATTATTTAGGGGTGTTTTTGGAAATTTTAATAAGCGGGTATTATTTCTCAACCCTTGAACTACCCTCATGTAAAATTTCAACTTCCTACCTCTTCTGGTTCAAAAGTATAACGCCAAAATCATCAAATTTTGCAATAAAAAACGTAAACAAACTGCTAAAAGTTCAAATATTGCAGTGAGCGAACCATTTCATACATTAGGAGAGCAGAAGAACGATAAGATTGTCAAAAAAATTTTAATACCTAAAATATTTACCTCAATAAATGGCTTTTATGTAACGTTATCGCTTAAATACACGAGTTTAAATTTTATTACATATTTTTCTAATAATTTAAATTTTATTTCGACGATCTTATCGTTCTTCTGCTCTCCTAATGTAAGAAAAGGCTCGTACACCCAAATTTCTGTACTTTTAGCAGTTTGTTTACGTTTTTTATAGCAAAATTTGATGAGTTTGGCCTTATACTTTTGAACTAGAGGAGCTAGGAAGTTGAAATTTTACATGAGGGTAGTCCAAGGGTTGAGAAATAATACCAGCTTATTAAAATTTCCAAAAACACCCCTAAATTGGCGTTACACCTTCTGACAGTACAGCACTTTAAAAGTGATTTCCTATTTGCTTTTATTTATTATTTCGGGGTGTTTTTAAAAATTTTACTAAGCGGGTATTATTTCTCAACGTAAAGACTTGCTTCTAATACAATGGACAGTGGATAGTTTTTAAATAAAAGAAATTAATTAGTTTCTAGTTTTACTTATATTTTTCAATAAAATATACATACAATAATAATTATAAAATAAAATTAATTACTGTTTTAACAAAGTCTCTTCTTAACATAATATATTATGTAACTAGTCTCTCTAAGCCATTATTAGTCTTAAGAGTCTAGATGTACGTCTAACAAAATGTTGTAAACTTAAACTATTTAATATACAAATACAAAGCATTAATAATTAAATTACAATTTAAACTAGCGTAAGATTTACTAACAGAGGAGCGAAGAAATAACTGACAGCGTAATAAACGTCTTTCAAACGAAAATATTGTAGTGGTCTGTAGAAATAAATAATTGCTTCTTAATAATATGATTTCCTGCGTTTATATTCGACAAAATGATTCGAAAATCGCTAAAGATATGCATAACAATGCCACTAACAACTTCCAAGAAAAAAAAATTCAAAAAGTCGAAGTTGATTTTTCACACGAGCAACCTGAAAAATTTCTCTTCGAAGCTGATTTGAAGTGGAGATAAAAAAGTTTCCGAATGCCGAAACTCGGCCTTTTATTAACTTTTTGTGATCATGTGACCACCCCACTCTGTAAATTTCTATCGTATTATACAAAATTTATAATGTAGTATGAGAGTTAAAAGTGTTGCCTATGTGTAAGGCGTACAAACTTGTAATTTTAACAAATTTCCCATTATTTGCACATTTAAACTTTAGAAAGTTGGTGAATTTGGACGAAGAAGACATAACAGTTTTAACTTAGTTAATAAACGAATGTTATAATTATTAATTTTAGTGCATAAACTCATAAACAATACTAATTTATAGTAAAACCAGAGAACCACTGTTAACGACAAAAAATGAATTAAATTTAAATTGAGAACAGTCTAAAGTAGTAACTTATAACTAATTACTTTACAATGTGTAAGCTTCTAAACGATAGAAATGACTTTTGACGTGTTCTGTATTGAAGCATATCATGTTCCAGTCTCTGATTTTTCTTCTTCTGGCTCTTGAATAATTTCCTGTAACAATTAACAAACCGTTAATACGTTAATTAAATTAGTAATTTCGAGTTGGAGCTCGAATGCCCGCCCCTACATTCTCAACAGTCAATTTAAATTTTGCTCGTTTAAACTTCTCAAATTTACTTCTAATCCCCGTTCTAACCCTGTTACAGAATCTAGGAATATTGTAAGTTTACACAATAAAAAAATTTGTCTTCTACTCACTTTTGTGTTCGACTAATAAAGATATCCAAACTCCAGTTTTCATTGTCAATTATTATTTTAGTACTACAATATGGAATAAATTTTCCTAAAGCTGTTTTGAACGAATTAATTATTCCTGGTTAGAGGGTCCAACTCGCCAGAATCCAATCGTAGAGGTGCATTTCGACTCCATTACGTATTTCAACTACTGCCATGCACTGCCACAAGTACTTACCTAACTTAGTAAATTAATTACAGTTCTTAAGAATAATATAAAGATATAAACATGATTTTTTGAGAATGAAGTTCATAGTTTCGCAGCACCTTTCCGAGTGAATTTTGCTGTCGCATGGGTTCGTACCGTTGACAGTCTAAAAGAAGGTGACCAACGACCAAATTTACGTCATAAAAGGTTCAGTGAAGAAGTTCTTCGTCAAATAATATTTAGAAAGCCCTACTTCGTTTATTGGAAGAAGAATATCGACCCCATGATGATGTACTACATCTAGAATCTTGACTAGACGATTGTAGCCTGGCTTCTGAGAATAGTATACGCGTCTAGGCAAAACCCCTTACACTCACTGGAGATACTGAGATACACGTCGTATAGCGACGACCGTGGTTCAACTTGACCCATTCAAAGGTTACGTTATAATCGTTGAGTATAAGGCGATTGAAGTGTTGCCTATCCAGTAGGCGCATGTATTATGTTGTTTTGAATAATATTACTCATCCAAATTATCTGTACCTACACCGCCCATAGATTAGGTAGTAGACACCACCTTCAATTTCAAGTTTCTAAATCCACTTTTTAAAAAGCGTAATACTCTCTAATCTAAACAGGATAGCCTTTCATTCCTAATCTAGATTTCCTTCTTTTAAATTCGGCTCTTCTGTAAATTGTTACTGGACAAAACGATGCTACTCTCTAAAATAGAAATAAGTTTAGTTACTACTTAATTAAAACCACAGTAAATCACGACAAACACCAAATCAGCATTGAGCATAGTATTAAGAAAAAAGTTGCCTTCTAATTAATCCTAGGATGCACACCTAAAATATTTTACACTTTCACCCAGCACAAGCCTGCGAGGCCTCGGTACACCGCCCTTATAGAATGTAGGTAACTTAAAAAGTGATTTTAGTCTTTTTTTGGTGAATATATTATACAAAAGATTTTTTAATAATCGATAGGTATGGTAGGTACGCTCCGTAAAGTTGTCGGTAACTTTACCACCAGCAGAGAGGTACAATAATGAATAATCTCTTTCTATTCTTCTATTGATTGTATTGAACCTCTCTGCTGGTGGCGTAAGTCAAAAAGAACTTTACGGAGCGGCTTTAGAATAACTTAAAATACATTTTCTTCAAAAAACAGTAAAAGATTTGGTTCTTTGTTTTGGGGGATTATAATAAAATTTTTGAAAATTTATTTTAATTCGTGGGTCTCGTAAGCCCATGACATGTAAATACGAGATACTAGTGAATAATTAATTAGTCGTTGGGCCTTGCAAACTCATGATGTACATTCTAGGGTTTAAGAAATGAAGTTTCGTTTTTAAAAAAGTGATTTTAAAATATGTACACCAAAAGACACACAGTTAGGAAACACCCTATACTATTAGGTATACACATAAAAAAAGTAAGGACATAATTAAAATTTACCTTTGCAGTAAATTTTCGCTTACATCTCTAATAATAATAATTATTACGGAATAAGAAAATCCGTCACAACACTTATCACACTAACTTATCAAAACCTGTTAAGTATCTATACTGGGTTTTTCAAACTTCTTTGGGCTGATAACACAGGGTTGTTAATACAATGTCTCAAGGTTCAATAGTATTGCAACTTGGAATCAAAAAGGTTGTATTATACGTTGAGTGGCAAATGGTATGGTTTCAATATTGACAGTTCACTACTCAATGCAGGTACCTAAGATAACTGAAAATTGATAGTTTTGTGCTTTAATTTCTCCCTTATCGGATATAACAAATCTCGGTTATAACTTAAAACGAACAAATTTTTGCAGTCTCGTGAAATCGTTATAACTATAACAGAGTTCTATTGTACTTACTGCGATTTTAGGTTTGGAACAAAAGACACCTACTACCTTACATAAAAAAATAACTAAAAAATATGTATAATTTAAATAATCAATTCCAATTATAGAAAAAAACAGTCTTAATATAATACAATTCAATACGTATACTTAATTTAAATTGAACTAGAAGTCGGTGAATTCTTTTCCCTACGTTTTTTAGTTTTAGGCCTATCTTTTCTTTTAACAGAACCAGACGAGCTAACAGAATCAGCCGGAGATTGCCCTCTCGCATAATCACGTATTAAATCCCGTAAATTCAATAAGTCTTCAGCTTCTCCTTCAATGTCAATGTTAATATCTCCATTGTCTGGTTCAACCACTTTTTTAGGAGCAACTACAAGAAAGTACTTATATATAAATACACTTAAGCGTAAAGTTTATTTACCTTTCATCTTTTTATTTCCGTTGCGTTCTTTTTTCTTCTTCCTCTTATCACCCGAACTCCAATCCATATCATCTTCATTATCACTAGCTACATTACTGTAAGAAGCACTTTCACGCTCTCTGCTGCTATTAGCTATTCTACGACTAGCATTTCTCGATCGACTTCTTCCCATTCCCATGCATTTTTCTAAATGAGGTGCAAACCTGTCATATTTAATATTTAGTACCTAAACTTGGCGAATCTTAGATATAAAAAACACTTATATGTCAGTTACGAATTTCATAAACAATAAAAGTTTATTTTACACAGTCTAACTTGAAAAACCACGTTTCCACGTAGCAAACTAACACCAACACCTTACCCAGATGCTCCGACGATCCTCTCACAGTTAAGACACAAGCAGTCATATTTCTTCTTAAAATTGTAAGGTCCAAATATGTCGATGCAAGGTCTGTTACAGTCTTCCTTCGTAGGTATTTCTTTATCTAAGTCTAAGACGTTAGTCTTTTTATTACGATGCACACCCAAAACTATTCCTATTGTTATATTATCTATTAACTTATCTAAATATTTCTCCGTTACTTGACGCAATAAGTCTTTATTAGCAACCATATCGTGAAAATCTGTATCAACATTTGATAATAAAAATTCACTCGACATTTTCACAATACTAAAATTTCAAATTTCCCGCTTTTTGGGGCCGGTAAATTTTTATAACCTCGAAACTTTCTACAAATTTAAACACTCGATTTTTTCAATTTATTATAAATTAAACTATCCGCTAATTGATCAAAAAATTATAAAAATTAGTTTTAACAATTATATACAACACACAAGTTATAAACGTCACACAGTTTAGTCTAAAGTCAAACATCCATAATTTACGTCTTTTCATTGCGCCTAACTTGCATTCTATCCAAGATTCGAAATAGATTAGGCCTAATAAGAAATTTATTTTTATAAGGCATTTCTAATCATTTTTAATTTGTAAATGAATTAAGACCGAGAGTAAGTTTGAAGGGATAACTATTTTTAAAGGATATTTAAATTCAAAATAAAACTCAGTTCAACAGTTTAACGAAAGAATAAATATGTAGGTATTAGGTAACTATCTATTCAATCAATAAACGCAGACAGATAATTTGGGATTGAGATTCCAAATTAGAATAATCTGCATTATTCATTCCATGCGATCATTAAAGTTTATTAGTTCATGTTTTCATCAAAAGTTTTGCTTTTAGAAAAAACAATACCATTCATTTTAACATTCTTCTTTATTTCTGCAGTATTAGAACATATTACTGGCCCAATTAAATTACAGCCAAGATATTTTTAAGAGTTTGTGATTGAGTAACTAAAGAGTAACATACAGAACTATCAATTTTCTGAAAAAGTACAACAAAATGATGGCAAGTAGTAGTATAGGTATCTAGGTATGTAGTAATAAAATCAATCTCAATATTTCTTAAATTTAACCTGCGCAAAAACCTACCTAATAATAATTATAGGTGACCACGCATATAAAATTCAAACTACTGATATTATATTCATGAACTATAGGTATTATATTATAATAAATATAATCTGTAATCTAACTGTACAATCAAAAGGTAAAATACGAAAACTTCGTATTTATAATATTATCAATTCATACATTTATGTAGATAGGTACATTGCAACTCTGTTACTATAACAACTTACCATTACCAACACAATTGCGCTATATAAATTCAGTCTACCTATTTTCATCAATATTAACATTAAACAAAAACAAAGTAAGCGTCTTAAGTATGGATGAATCAGACAACTCGTGGGTTTTTGATTCTTTGGTTTGTTTTCTGAACGGTCCAGTTTGGAATGCACCATTACAAAGTTTTATTGAAGAGAAATCTTTAAGTAAATTTTAAAAAAATTGTATTTCAAACATTAATTATCTATTTTTAGTATTTGAAGAAAATACAGAAGATAACAATGACTACCAAAAAATATTTGAAGAATATAAAAATTTGGTAAGTGAAAAATGATGGTAGTTGCGCGACTTGAAAATTTCTTCAAAAATTTCTTTTAATTAAAAATTGATGATATTGGTATTTGAGCTCATTTATATTTACTGCATGCCCTTAAGCTCGACCAATTAAAGTGAATTTCTAAAATAATCGATTTTGTACCTATATTTTCATAATCATTGTTTGTCGTCCAAGTCCAAGTCCAATTAATAATAGTCTCGTCGCTGTAACCACAAAATAAATTATTATCAATGTTATTATTATTTTAAAGATAAATATAATAATTATGAGCTAGTATTAAAGTAAGATAATAGAGGTTTCAGTCGTTTAGCATATTTTTTGCAATTTAGGTGGACGTAATGTTGGGAAGCTACATGGAAGACATTGGAATCACTCCTACACAGTTTGAAGAAGCTTGTAACAAAGGACATCTCGGGTTATTGCCGAAACATTTCGACAATGTAAAGATTTTTTTTGATTCTAAATTAGTCATAATTAACTTTTATTCATACGTAGAATCTCTTTGAACAAATATGGGCGGCAAATGATTATGCAATGTTTAAACAAATGATGATACAACGTAATGTAGAGCTTCAATTACAAGCTTTAGAATTAATTGAACAAAAATATGGAATTATGCCTCAGTCATTTATTCCACATAAATCAGATAAAAAAAATGAAACTACTGCTGAAATAGCCGAAAATCACAGATCAAACGAATTAGAAGAAAATATCATGGAAGAAGTAATCAAGTTAGATTTATATCAAACTGCCTCAAACTTAATAAATTAGAACGTATATTTTAGAAAATTTCCATTCGACGATATCGATAATGAACAACCACATTCGTCTAAAGATGTAGATGAAGAAGTTCAATATCTGATAGAAGAGAAGCATATTCTCCAACAAACTTTAAAAAATATTGGTAATTATTTACTTTTTATTCCCGCCCGGATTTTATTAGAATTATTTAAGAAAAAAATTCAAAGAGTAAGTCTTCAGATAAGCCACAGGAATCAAGAGAAGAAACTGTACGAAGCAGTGAAAAAAGTCTAAACATCGACTCAGCAATAAATAATCCAACACCAAGCGAAATTGCATTCGATAAGAAACCAATAGCAACTGAAGTAACTATTACAATAATTAACATTTACTGCAATTCCATAAAATAAAATAATTAGGCACTATATCAATTTAAAATCCTGATGTAAGGTATTTTTTAATAGTAGTAATAATACGTGACTATTCACAGATTGACCGAGTGGAACTTAAGAAGAGGCAAGAATATTTAAAAGCACAAAGAGATAAATTAGTGGCTTTAAAAAAAGAAGCACGCAAGAAACATTTAAACGACGACTCGAAATCTGACGATAAATTAAAAAATCGTCCAAAGTCGTCAAAAGTAGCCGAAGCCGTCATGGCAGGTCAATCCACAAATATCGAACATCAAGATTTACAAGTGAGAAAATCGTTAGCAGAAAGATTAAGATCAGAAGTAATTAACAATAAGAATGAAAATTAAAATTTTTACTTATATTTATTATCTAAATATAACGAATACAGTTTTATTTTACAACTTTTATGTTTAAAACATTGATAATTGAAACAAGTAACACAAACTTGGAAGAAAATGTACGGAATCATTGTGATAATGTCGAGGAAAAATATTTGTATCAAAAAATATGATAAGGCTGTTGTTTTAAAAGATTTTTAATAAATAATGTGCACAATGTTTCTTACGATTTAAGTACCTAAATTGTTATTTTTTCAAATATTTGTTTCGCATCTCAATAGCCTAACAAATTTTATAGTATTAAAACACACACATTCTACTCGGTTGCAAAAAGTTAATTTTGTGAGGCTATCGAAAAGTTTAGTTGTATATAATATATTTTATGGCCTTTGTTTTTGTACAATTATGATGTGGTAGTTTATTTTATTATATTAATATATTCGCTCGAAATTATATTATATTTTTCAATATATTGCTGTTATGAGCTTTTTCTCTTAAGCGAACATATTAAAATACATATTTAATACAAAATGTATGTACACAACTTTACACTTATAATTCACATTTATTATGTGTAAAGAATTAGTTAATAAACATAAAATCTTTCAAATTTGTATTTTTTTAAATCGAAAATTATACACATATAACACAAATTAAAACCACTTATATTTGTCAGAATTTTAAACTATAAGACCTTTCGTAAGAGAATAATATATATCACGTTTAAGATAAAATTAAATCAACCCAGTTATAATTGGAAAAAATGAGAATAGATTAAAACATTGCGCTGCTTATTTCTTTCTTTACTTTTTTATTAGGTGAGAGGCACATAAATTTAAGTTGCTCGAATTATAAATTTATTTTTGGAACGTCCGTCTTACTTTACTAATGGTGGTTAATAATGAAAACAACAAATTTTTATGTGTCGGTCACAAAAAAAAGAAATAAATAGCTACCTATCTACCTATCAATATCTAAAATATGAAAAATTCTCAGTTAATCGTTTTTAAAAATAAATAAAACTTTTAATTAAATGGGGACAGCATATACAAACATGAGAAATTTTAAATAATAAAGCGTATCAAAACGAATCAACAAAATGAACTTATTATAACTAATAAATGCTTACGTTTAATTTGAAAATGTATTATAAACCGTTCTCAATAAGTAAAGTTCCAATAAATTCAAAGTAAAGTGATGTCTATAAAATGATTTTATTGTTTTATGAACAGTTTCATAGCAATAATAATTAAATAAATTATTTGAATTTTTGTCAAAAATAAGTTACCGATTACAAACATAATAAATAATAATTTACACTTCAATTACTTTTTATAGTTTATACAAAATCATAAAGTTTCCTTCAATTCAATTAATTTAAGTTGCTGTTATGAAACTGGCCATAGTATCGTGGTAATCCCGATTCCTCGATATTCTGAAAATTGAAACAATTTAGACAGCACCAAACACACTTTAAAAAATGAATAAGCCAAGTCCACTTAGTGCTTTATAAAAAAAAATATTTGTAGGCATAAATGAGACGATATTTATAAATTGTTTTTAAAATTTGCTTTGGGTTTCATTTGGAGATTAAATTAAAGCAATTAGCGTTAAAAATGCCTATTCAAAAGCTACAGCAAGGATTTGAAAAGAATATTAATTAATAAACATGTAATTACTGACACTTATGAGATTTTTATGAAATTAACGGACTTTCTAATTTAGTAATTTAAATATATTTATTTGTGGAGCAGAATCTTTTGTAACACCCCCAAAACATCGGTAGAAGATAAAGAACAACGACGGTGTTTGGCTAAAATTAAAATTGGTAAGACTTTCTATTATTCATACATTTGAGCTCTAATGAAGTAACTCAACTCCGAGTTCGGTTAATTTTCGGGCCGGTACAAAACTAAGTAGTCCTTAAGTTGTGATGTGTAACTTTAAAAGTATGACAATATAACACATAGATTACACTGAAAGATACGACCATTATCAACTATTTTAAAGCACCAATAAATAGGATTACCCAATCAGAATTTAAAATAATTATCACACGAATCAAATTAAACAAATACAAAGAGCAAATCTGAAATAAATTATCTCCATTGATACTACACTCATCGTTTACATGTTTTTAACTATTCGATAATAATACTTATCGACTACTAACTACTATGTTCAAATACATTAGTTCTTAATTCACATCTGTTCAAATTAAATGTTTTTTAACAATTCTAGGTAATAAAAATTTACAGTCACACGATGTCTCGCAATTTGCGCAGAAAAACACATAAAAATTTATAATAAACTACAGAAAATTAAAATTGTATTGAAAACACCCTGTTTCAAATGGCTACCTTGAAAAAATATACTTTGTTTCCATAAAAAAAAAGTTAAATTTTCACGTGTTTTCCAGTTGTAAGACAATATGGTATATACTTCACATTAAGGTGCGATTTTATGAGTAAAAAAATTATTATGCAATTCTGACTGCAGGATTCACCAGACAGTTGTCTCGATGCCAAGTTGTAATGAAAACATACGACATCAAACAATGCAGTTACATTCATAATTGTCTTACTCGCATAATCTATCATTTTAAAAAAACATCACTTTGAATGCAGTTTTATTGGTTCAGTATTTTATTTAAAAAAACACTACAAGGATATAATTGACTGTTCAATTCGAATCCCATCACTGCACTCTGAGATCACACTTAGAATTCATCTTACACCGAGTTTATAACTACTTACCTATTCTAGAAACTATGAAAGGCGTGGTCTTTTATTTACTTCTCCACCTTCTTCGTCATCTTCGTCAGAATCGCCGCCTTCATAATCGACCAGTCCCTGCAATACGATAAATTTAGTAACGAGAAAAACAAGTTTGACGGCCGGTATAAATTTATTTCACGTACCCTCTTAAACAGCGATGATCTTATTTCCGTCGGCATAGGACTAGGCGGTTGCCCACCACTAGCATTATTGTTAAGCATCGAGGTTTTAATAGGAGTAACATTCATTTTTGGCCCATTAGCTTCAACCTTTTTATCTATTATTTTACCAATATTATCTAAATCCGGATCAAGTTTTTTAGTTAATATATCTGTAGTTGCTGCCGGTACGACAGCTTCGTTATCATCAAAATCTTCATCTTCGTTAAACCACATTTCTTCTTCTTCGTCCATTTGTCGTTGATCTCGACGGTATCTACTATTTCGTAAAATTGATGGAACACTATAAATACCAACGTATAAATTTAAAAATGCACTTGCACCTCGAGTTTTTATACTCACCCATCTAAACTAGATCGGTCACGATCTTTCATTTTATCTTGATGCTGATCATATCTCTGTTTTAAGGATTTAAATGTTGAAACGTAACATATTTCGTCGAATGACGTTCCATAGTTTTCAATGACATGAGAACACAACGTTTTAATGTCTTCCAATTTAATAAATTCAAACATTTCTATAATGGCAGAATCTAACAAGTTGTAACGACCATTGTTCTTTACAAAAGCATCGACAACAGGCGAAAATAAATTTCCTTTGATAATATATCTATTATAAAATTCGTCTTTCAGTGCGATTAATTTGCGCATAAACCTTAATGCACATAAAACAAGAAATTTGTGTGTCGATTGCATTAGAACTAATACTCTTCTCAATAGATCTTTGTTTAATATACAATTTTTTATGTGATATGTGTGATGCTCAACACAAAACGATAATAGCTCAATTATGAAGCCAAGAAGTTGGACAGTCGAATAATCTTCTTTTTGAACTTCTTCGTTAATAGTGTTTTCCATAAGAGGAGCTGAATAAAGATAATCTGCTTTCATTTAACAAGTCATTTACGAGTACATAAAAATATTTGATACATACAACCATTTAAGGGTACATCCTAATTACACAAATTCATTTCACCCCTAAATTTGCAGAAAAAATTACGAAGTAATAGATCTACTGGCTCTAGTAAAGCCAAGCAAACAAAGCTGAAAGGAAATATGCCAATTCGCCTTTAAAATTCGTGGGGGTAAAAGTTTAAGCCAATTGGAGTGTTTTATAATTGCACAAACAGCAGTTAGAGTACTCAACGTGAAAGTTGAGTTTTTAAATGCAGTTCGCTTTTGAGCGCGCGTTTTATAATGACAGATTTGTGCTCGAACATGAACATGAGCTTGCTTTCAACGCTATGAAAGCTTTCGTGACGTCACGGTTCCAGTACGTAAACTTATGCGTCAAACGCTAAAAGCCTCCCCGAACGCACAGTAATACGTCATAATAGCGTGTGGTGCTAATAGCGTGAAAGCGAGCTCTTCGAACGCACCCTACATATCACATAACGACATAACCTCAAAATATATTTTTGATAAGAGTGTACTTGTCAAAATAAAGCGTTACCAAACTATTCCTACCTGAAGGTGTTTGGCTTGTTGGACTTATGCGAAGCATCGGCAACAAAAAATGATTGTATTATTACTATACAATACATGCAATTTTCTGACATTGATTCAAAATCACCCTGCATATAAAAATGAAACCCATACAAACTTATGCATGTATAAAAATACCGGCGTGGGAACACTGCATTTTCCTTCGAGGAGCACTTGCTCAGTGATACAAAAGCCGAGCATTTACTTAAAATAGGTTAGGAAGATCAGTATCAGTGGCCCGTCAGTAGGTTTATCGCCATCCGTATAACTTGATAAGACTATTTTGACTTTTACTTGGCAAGTTTCCTTTATAAAATGCCGTGTCTGTTTAAACTTCTGGGCGCCCCAATGGTTTTTGTGCCCCTTTAGAAGTCATTCCCCATTCACAATCAGGTTCGGGTCTGCTAAAGGTGCGGTACCAGGTGGTAATGATTAATTACATAAGTAAATATCAAGGCCAACGCAAGAAACATATTTCCTTCAATTTCTCAAAAACGGCTAAATTTATTAGAAATCTTATAACTGTATTAGAAGATTTTTTTCCTTTATTATATTGCTGTAAAATAGTTAGGGGAGCCAATATTTACAAAAGTTTGTTTTCCCATGTTACATCCTACGATCAAGATTCAAGTTTTCACCGTGTATACATTTCTTAGCAAATAATGAATTACCCTAATGAATTCAACATTACTTTTTCTTTGGATCAAATCTATAAATCGCGTCAAAGTTTATCAAAAATCAGCTCGAACAAAAAGAAAGTGCAATTAGGACGTAGCCTTTACGTTGTAGTGTAAGAGTTGAAAAAAAACGAAATTTAAACATGCAAATAATATTACTCACCTATGAGAATATGCACGCTGTGTTTATAAAAAAAGTTCAAGAAATCAGTTTTTTCAGCTTTATTATTAGAAGAAAGCATATTTTCAGGATCGAGCAAATTTCTTAGAACTCCCATCAGTTGAACTGCTCCACCCAATTCAGGATCTGAATCGCATATCATTTGTTCTATTATAATATTCAGCAGCATTTGATCCTAAAAAATAAAAATAGCAAATTAAGGACTAATTAAATAAATATTAAAGCTACAAACAATAACATAACAATATTCCAGTTCTATTTTTAATAGACTCTTACCTCGTCAGTATTATTTGCTTGCTGCAAAGTATATTCTCTTACGACCGAAGGCGAAAACTCTACAATATACGTTAAAATATCGACAGAGGCATTTTTAGTTTTTTGATCGTCAGCGGCAAGTGTAATTTCCAAAGCTTGCAAAATACCTAAATTTGTCAAGGTTTTATAAAAAGTTTCTTTAGCTTGAGGTTGTAAATTTTGTGAATAATTACAAAATTCTTTCAAAAACAACACTAAATCTCTTCTTTTAACATCTGAAGTGCTAACGTTACTTAACATGGAAAAAAGTTCGGTTAAAAACTTTTCATCTTCTTGTACTAAAGACACTATTTCAACCTTGTTGAAAAATATAAAACTGTTCAATGTCGATAGCATGTTGTCTTCAAATACAGATGGAGTGGGAAGAACTACGTCTTGAATATATTGAACTCGAAAAGTCTGGTGAATTTTAGATAAAAGTTCGGCATTTTTAATCGGTATTGCTTCCTTAAATTTGGCTTGTTGCTTTAAATAATCTCGATGTCTTTTTGGAGTTGCAGAAGACGGATCATATTCTAAACAACCCACTACATCGAAAATTGTATCATCCGCAAACATAACCTCAAATAGAGCATTCTTGTTTAACAAAAATATATTCTTAAATATATCGTAAAGATGATGCAATCCTTCAGTATTTTCTAAATCTTCACACATATGAAACACATTCAATAACTTTCTAATATAATTGTCATTTTCGATAGCCGCCGATAATTTTTCTTTTCTCGCAGGAGAACTTAAACAATTACTAAAAAGCTCACTTATGTCCTCTAGCCTACTAAGTTCACAACTAGGTAGTTCTATTGGTGGAGCAGAATCGGACATATCGTCAAATCTCTCATCCTCCGATTCTTCGACAATATCTTGAGTGATTTCCACCGATGGATCTTTTCCTTGGACCTGACATATCTTCTCCCAAATTTCATCACAACCAGCTTTCTCTTGAAAACTTAAAGCTAAATCAAAATTATCACCTTCCGACCAAACAATCAAAGTATCTTGCTGTTTTTGATAGGCAGTGTCTGGTTGTATTTTAGACTCCAACAATAAAGAACCATCGCTTTCTGCTCTAACCAGCAGCGAAATACCTTTGAGGCGATCTGCGTACGAAGACGAGACGTGTCCCGTACCTCGATCGTCCCATTGTCTGTCGGCATTTAATGCGTACAATTTGACTCTTCGCCTCGTATCTGTCATTCTGAAGAACTTAATAAACTTTAGATCTTAATATTAAGGTAATCTCCGGCATTCCGCCTTCGTACATAAATCTGAAAAACGAATTGCATATTAAAAATTTTAAAGATTGATAAGCACGCAAAAATAGATTCGTCAAATATTTACAATTTCTAAAACTCGAGGTAATACGGCGAAAAATATTAAAAAATACAAACCTGTTTACTAAAAGTAGTATTTAATTAATTACTGGAGATCACAACCTTTGTAGTAAAATTTTGGCTAATTTAACGCTATGCAAACGTAAGGAACGGCACATAAACAAGAAAAAGATATTGTTCGGATTAATCACGTTATATAATAGATTTTAAAGTCTCGTATCCTAAACATATTTAACTAGTTTTGCACATATATTTGAAGAAAAACGAATGTATTAACCCGCTTTAGAAAATGGACACAACAAGAGGCCATCTTAGATTTACAACAACGCTCGCAGGGGTTCACAAGGGCAACCGCAAGGACAACGCGCATCGACCGCGAAATTTAAATTATATAAATGTTTATTTAGTCAATTTTTGTAACGAACGGAAAGAAAATTAAATTTTAATTAAACAACATCCGGGTAATTTAAATTAGTATACAATATTCGACACTTAATTTTTGAGACTTGTTTCTAGCGTAAATTAGAAATTTTTTTCACCACAGCGTAACATAACCTTTAAAAATGATTTTAAGATAAGAAAATATTGTCCTTATTAAATTATTTCTAGTTGTAGTGTATTAATTATTCCTGATGACAGTAAAAAAATCGATTAATGAGAAGATTATTTGTTTAAGTCACAGTGAAAATCTGAATGGAAAAAGCATACAAGTAACGGTTACTAACTACGACCAAGTGTTGGAAATTACAATTAAGCGATCAACAAATTTAAATTTATATAAGAAATGTATTATCCTATTTTTAGTTACTCTTATTTCTATAATTTTGTATTGTTTCGAAATTGCCAGCATATTTCATTGCTGGATACCCGTGCTTATAACTTCCATTCAGTTTTATAACATTTTATTTAGCGTATATCAAGGTAAAGTATTAGGAATGCCTTCCTCCTTAATTTTTAATCGTGTTGTTGTAGAAAAAGTGTTAATTATGAAATCGTTGGGGTACCAAATAGAGTCGTATTATTTTCTCGGACACACATCAAGTTATATTCCTTGGGAACGTATTAAAGCTATTTTCATAAATGAAGTTGTGTCAAAGGTATGTTTTAAATAATGCTACGTATTTATGTGTAATAAATAAAACTTTCAGCAAAGAGTTATATTTTTATTAACTCTTCTAACCAAGGATACAAATAAAATTATTCCATTATTTACTGTAAGAACTTTTGCTCATATTGTAAGATGTATTTGACTAAAGTGTTGTTTTCAGGAAACTATGCCACGTCTTCAGTGTTTAGAGATGATTTATCAATGTATAGATCCTTGCCATAATTAAATAAATGCTTGAATTAGTCAGAATTGTGTGTCTATAATCGATTTGACTTACTTTTTAAAATTTATAAGATGTACGTATGGAATAAATGTCAAAGACGAGTATCATATATTATACCATTTATTAAAAAGGTTCCTATAAAGCAGCGATGGCGAACCTACCAATCAATTTTATTTTTTAAATTATGAAGTCGTGGGTATATTATTATTTTTTTTTATAGTTCCGGAATTTTAATAGCCATTGATAGTATCTCCAAAGATAAAGTTTCACAAAAACAAGGGATGAAAATTTTTTAATTTTTTTTGTCTGATTTCTTTAGTTACAAAACTTTAGCTTAGACTTAAACACGCTCGTGGGCCATCAAAATTGTCTCGTGGGTCAGTCTATGACCCACGGGTCATAGGTTCGCCATCGCTGCTATAAAGCCTAGTTTTGCTAATAATAGCACTAGTAGCAAATTTTTACGAGCAGAACTGAAAAAGTGTACGTTGATGTGCAAATTATAACTCGTAGCATTTGCTCAACTCAAATAACACTGATTTTAATTGCTTTTATAAGACAAGTAATTTATTTCAATGTCAATTCTCATTTCTAGTGTTGATCGAGATCTGACACTATATTGTACCAAAATTTAGGGATATCGAGACATGATTTACTAAACTAAAGACGCAAATGTTAATTCAGTAATAAAAAAGTTTGTATTCATATATCAGACGGAACTGCAGGTCCTCCTGCGTGATTAGATTGATTTTGTTTATGTAGTGGATCAATATTATCTGTTGAGACATCTAGCTATTAACTATTGTGTATTTTGTGTGCTCATTGAGCTTGGTATTTTATATGTCGTTACTGATAGGCCACACACAAACCAAATGGTTTAAGTGGCGCAGTTACATTTATTTTTATTCTTTGTAAAAATATGTAATATTATATATTATCATGCATGTAGAATATTATTAACTTACAATAAATGTCTTATTATTATTATTAGATGCAGTTTTTAATTCTGAATTATTTCAACTTGGCATCAATAATTTAGAATGCTCAGTATTCAGGATAAAACTGGAATTGATTGGTTGTATGACAGATTCAAACGTTTTGCGATGTGAGTCCACCTGCGTTATTTTTCGATTATGATGACTATCCAGGACTATAGATTTCGAATAATGAATGCCGACATAAATCAAATAATCTTATCTCGTTTTCTTATGTAAATTTTATAAAATAAATGAATACTAACACGATAAAGTTTTATCACTAAGATGAAATAATAATCTTGCAGAAAGTCGGTATTTCTAGCACAGAGCTGCTTGACGATTAATTGCAACTACAATTGTGCAACTTCTTGGGCAACTGAACAGTTCAAACATTTAGTTAACATTTCCAGCGAACGAATATGGTAACTTAAAAGACTTTTTAATTCGTCATCCTAAAAGACGAGCAAAATAAATATTAAGTTATCACTGGGCTCAACGATACTTACAGTTTTGGTATCAGAAGCAGTAGATTCTAAATTCTTTTTTATGTTAAGATCAGGAATTTCTAACAAAGAATTTTTCTCTTTCAATTTTTCTCGTAATTGTTCTATTTCTTTTTCCTGTTGAACAAAATAAAGATTAAGTACAAAAATATAATACTGATTTGAATTAAAAATCAGAGAATCAGAATGGTCTAACTGTTAACATTTACTGAGCCAGTTAGGAAAAGTGCAAAAAAAACGACTTAACTGCAGTACGGAGATAAATACACGATTACATCAAAATTAAAGTTATAAAATTTTTCCGATGAGTTTAGTAAAATTTTTGCTAATGGACTACTTCTTAATTTTCAGTTATAGTATAGGATAAACATTATACAGTAGATATACGTACTATCTGTTTCATTTTTAGCTTCATTGTCTTGCGCACAACTTTTTCAATTGCTAATGTATATTTTTCACGATCTGCAATGACAGCCAATTGTAGATTTTCATTCTGTTCAGAATCTGTGTATTCAATAAAAAATTAAAACAATTTATGCTGTAAATAACATTTTATATTACCCATGCTTCGAAATTAGAACTTCACACTTAGCGTTTAGTATTTAATTAAAATAGCAAATAATATTTTTCTTCTTTTAGTTTACCTCAAATTATAACTATTGCAAACTCCGAGTTTTTTGTAATTAATTAAAAACTGTTTGATTCGAAACTTAATAAACTCATAAACTGATCAAAGCAATAAAACATAAAATTCTGGGTTACGCCAGGTTACGCTCACGTTACGCTTGGTTACGCTTAAAATTATTTAACGAATATTAGCGGAGCGGAACAAGTAGATAGCTACTGGCTCTACACTATGCAGCTTCGTAGCGCCATCCAACGTTGAAACATAAAACTAACTTGAGGGAAATTTAGAAAAACTAGACGAAATAAACTCAACAATATTAGATAATTATTCTTAATTCATTTAAATTATCGTTAGGTTCATGACAGTTCAACGAGCCCTTAAATTTGAGATAATATGCTTAACTGTACATTAAAATGCGTTCAAGGATCCTCTATAATAATAAATTGCAATCAAAAACAGTTTCTAAAGGATCGTTTTCTAAATTACACCAACCCTTAAAATAGTTAATTGTTTTAAACTGTTGACATAAAAACAGGTTGGTCATTAACGAGCCATGTTTTGCTCCTACAAAATTAGATTAGAAAGGTTTAATTTACAATTTTAATAAAATTATAGAATATTTATCTAATTTTTACTTTTCAATCTGAATTAATTACTTATCTTTTATCTTATCGCATCTTGTACATGCTACACCTACACTATGCAAAATATCAGAAAAAAGCGATTCTCTGCTTCTTTTCAGATATCGCGATCATACTAGTAATTTATATAATAATTCTATCGTCGAGCGTCGAGTTCGTGGGCGTATAATTTTCAACTGAAGCCCGCAAAATTTTCCAACTTTCAGGAGAAGAAGTAGTGGCTCTTTAGCTTTAATCTCGTACGTTTTCAAATTGTTTCGGTCATTAGATTTTGTTTCGTGCCTGCTTCTTATACATTTCGAATTAATTTCTCAGGCTTTACTCTGAGACTGAAACGCCGAATAAGGTGTTCTAATTTAAGTTCAATTTGAATGATATGTTTGGGGTTTGGGCTGCACGTTTTGCGGGAAATTTACTGAAATTAGACAACTACCATCTACCATCAGAGCTTTATGTACCTTCTACTTACTGTAAGTGAATATGTCGTTCTGACATGGTTCTGATGATCAATGAATATTAAAATAGATTAGTTCAGCTTAATATAGAAGGCTCCGAAAGTGGACTGCTTAGACTCCCTTCCCCTTTAATTTTGGATTAGGAATCATTTTAAGTTTGTTCCAATATTTATGAATTACCGTGTACGTATACGATCTCTTATAAGAGGTAGGCATACATCTTTCAAAACCTCACCGACTTGCGCAAACAACCAAATTTCTTACAGCGACGTAACCAAGGTTACACACCAACCTAAACACACGGATTGGGCATCTCTTTTAACCGCTTTCTCACTTCCCCTTCTGCGCATCTAGGGTCGGTGAGGTTTTGAAAGATTTATACCTACCTACTTTCGAATCTTTCGATTGCAATTAACTCTCATAATACTTTTGTGGGTTTCCAGTTTTTAGAGATCGCATATAACTATAGGTATACGTGAGTTTGTTAATAAAAATTTCTAAGGAACCAATAAATTTTGAAAAGAAAAATTTTCAATTCTGTGCATATTATAATTTTTATGTTAGGCACCTACCTATCGCTTTAGAAAGGCTGTGCTGTGCATATTTCTGAAATTTTTCCTTCTAAATAAAATGGCAATAAAAATATAAACCAATTTATATCTTCGGATAATCTCTCATACCGCATTAGGTTTTATAATACTTATTAAAATTTTTATTAACTTTCCCTTTTTATTGCTCGAGGAAAATGTAAAGGAAAACTTACTCTAACAAATGTTGGCAATTTTTTATGTAAAATTCTAACACATGGGTGGCTCACACGTGCCTGTTATGTGTAGTTTTAATTAATATTTTTATTGTGAATCCCATATAGTATAACACAAACAAAGAAAATTTTAAAAAGGTAGTTCGTATAACAGCAAAGTTAGAAAATTGACAAATACAGTCTTCTCTTTTTAAAATATTGCCCAGTTATCATTTAAACGACATCGTATTTTTTAAAATATGCCCAAATATACTTGAAGGAGTGAATCGATTTTGAAATATTGCGAACGCATTGTTTTTTATATTTTATACGTACGTAAGAAAATATTATTTAAAAAAAAGTCCGAAATGGTTCGAAAATAGTTTTGAAGCTTTCAATAAATACAGTGAAATAAATAAAAAGAGATTTCAGAAAGCGAGCTAAAAGTACCTATTGCAATAAATCCGGATTTTAGGCTAGCGGGATTCTAATAACCAATAGGGTAAAGGGAAAGAGAGTGAATTGGATTTGAATAATATATTGAGTAAGAATTATCTAAAATACACTTTTGTAGTAGAAAATAACAATAATGGCATTTCTCTACCTACCCCTAATAGCTTCAAGTTTAAAATTCTATACAAAGTTTCAGCAATTGAATTGATAAAAATTCGCTTTCCATAATAAAACTTCCTTTTTTTTATTTGATGAAAAAGATCCATTTGGAAATTACTAATGACAACAACGTGTCTTTTATACGTATAACTAAACTGGTCATATATTTTTGGAAACATTTAATTTGTCTTTTAAACGTTATTTTCCGCAGAAAAGAAAAATGAAAGAGGTAACTTCAAGGCTTGGCAACTGTTGACCTTGTATGTACTATTTTTTTGTTTCCTATAGGGGTCTCTTATAAACGTCCTTTGCACTAACACTTAGGCTAGATGGTTCTTTGTATATAGTGGTCTGTCCGTAGTCATCAGCCCTAATTTTTCGAAGAAGGCTACAAGCCTTTACATCTTCGCAACTGATGTACTCGCTACTCGTACAGGTCGCTAAGATTCAACTGATGAGATATGCGATGCTGTACAGTGAGCAGATGAAAAACAGGGACATTCCTATTTAGAACTTGTAACTAGAAAATAAGTGAACGCGCAAAGAACATGACGTCTGGCAGAGAACAACCTGTCAGTTGCATAAAGAAGTTCCGAGAATTTCGTAGTAGGGAAAAGACAGAGTACCCTGGCGTACTCGGCAGCGGACACTTACTGCCCCGTCCGTTACTGATGCTTCACTTTTAACCCTCAAACTAGCTTATAGCCATTCCACTTATTTTCTAGTTCCATGGATAAACTTATACACCACACACCACTACTAATGCGCACCCGGTCGTATATATCTCAGTCGAATCTGAGCTACATGTATGTAATATTTTGTTGTTTCCTCCAGGGGTTTATTATAAATGCCTCTTGCACTTAAACTAGATGGTTTGTTGTACATTCGGGTCGTGTTACGGGTCAGTTTGCACTCCTTAGCTTCGTTTTCTCGAAGAAAGCTGCACACCTGCTCGGACTGGTTCTAGATTAGCAGAACCTAGGGTAGACTGTCTCAGTGCCGTAAAAGCCGAACATCTGCTTAAAATGTAGGAGCTCTCACCGCCCTAGAAAACATAAAAATGATCAATGGTTCTATTAAACTCACAGGACATGGTTGCGGAGGTCTAGTCTTACTAGGGTGTAGTAATTAACCCGAAAAATCAACTATGAAAACGAAATTGCAAACGCGCATCCTGTACATTAACGTCTACTATAATAGACCATACTATGATCTACGTCTGAGGACATCCAGCATCCAGCTTAATAACAGATACCAAATTAATGACTGGTGACTATTCTATCGAGTTCCTGCTACAGTTGGAAGGGCTTTATGAATTAAAGAAAATGAAGTCACAGTCATGACACATGACTGAACAATAAAGCAGCTCGTTATCGGTCTAATACGCCCATAATTAAAATTATGGCCGTTCTTAGGCATAAGAAGACTTCAGATTCTGGTATTAAAATACTTTTGTGTTAAATTTGAAAAAGTTAGTTTTGATTAGCTGTGGCTCGAAAATTCCCTTACATCTTTCGACCAGCTATACAAAGGTTTCGTTAGGATGTTTTTTAGTTTATATCTGGTTGAAATAGTTTTAGATATAACAACACATTTGGATGATACTGCCGAATGGATTGCAATCACCAAAAGAGAATTTCATTTGCGAGACTTTTCAGGGTTTCAAACGGTGTAGAGTGTAGAAATATAAAAAGTTTTAGCCAATGGAAGACTAATTGCTGCTTTTTGGTGGATATTGAAAGACTGAATGAATACTACTGAAAGTTTCGGTATAAATGTGATACAGAATATTTTTTTATTAAAGTGGTTAAGTGCATGGAAGAGAATTTTCAGTCAATATCGACCTCAGAAACTCCACTAAATCAGGATAGGCAAGACCATCAAAAAAGCCCAAAGACAGCATCACAATTTCCATTTTATTGGTATCATTGGTATTTCACCAGCAACTCCTGAACACAAATCATTAATATTCGTAGAATCTTTGCCCTTGACACTTATGGTTGTGTTGTGTCAGCAACAAACAACCAATATCTACCGAACGATTTTGATTAAATAGTAATCAGAGGGAAATTAATATTTGCAGGAACGTAATTCTACATCTAGTACATGCTACGTTCCCCTTATCAAGAATGAAGTTTTAGCCTGTATAATAAATAAACATTTCTAGTAGTATTTTTTTTACAAAATATACCGTAATCAGGGGCTACTTGAACACCTCGGGGTAACTTGGATGTCTAAAGAATAAATCACTTTAAAATATAAGAAAATAAGACTGAGCTTTTTTCTATTTGTACTCAAATCCAGAGTAACATTTTTGTTCTAAAGGCCAATACACTTTTAATATTAAGGTGACCACTTGGTCACCTTAATATTAATAAAGTCCCAATTACGGGATTACTTGGCCACCGAATGAATTTTTTTTTTCAAAAATCATTCACAATGTATATAATAGTCTTCCTATACCCAAATTTTTGAGACCAAAATACTTTCGTTTAGGTGTCCAGTGTCCAAGTAGCCCCCGATTACCCTTGCGAGATTCCTAGAGCACTTACCAAATTGTGGTACTTGTGTTAGTTTTTAACGGTCATAAGTCATAAGTTTGGCTACACAAAGTAAGTATTTGAGAAAAAGTCCAGCACACACATTAAAGCATGATCTAAATTGACTCGACTGCCCCTGCATTATGATATCATTAGCATGCCAGCATTATTCATTAATTCAGAAATGGCCGAGTCGAGTAAACCATTTACTCCGGTACATTTGAACTATCACACCTAAATGTAAGATAATATAACTTTTACGTTATTCCATGTGAAACGTAGACGTTAGACAAACGGTATTAGTTGTGCCACAAAAAAAACTCGAACAAAATATTTAGTTCATTAGTAAAACGTTTTGAGTTTGTAATTGTACATGGTGAGTAACAATAAAACTACAAAAGTTTTTATAATTGTCCTAATGAATTAATTGAACTGTTAGTAAAATAAGATACAATAAAACTTTTTTAACTTTGTTATGAAGTTTCAGCAGCTTAAACAGAATATTTCCATTCCGGTGGTTATGTGGCGCGCAATTGTTTAAATTTTCCTTTATTTTTCTTTCATATCACTTAGAAAATTACTGACAACGACAACTTGTTTGGTATTATACGCGCGCTAGGAAAAAAAATATTATACGAGTTCCCCATTTCCCCCATTTATTTTTATTAAAATATATTATTTTATGCAAAAGGCGCCATAAAGGAAGTATTTTATTGATAAAACTTTTGATTAAATTGTATTCTACGATTCGTAAGATATAGATTTGATATAGTATATCTAATGGTTTGTTAAAACTTTTCATGTTAAGGAAAATGCAACAACTTTCGTAATATTTGTTTTTTAACAGTCAAATAGTTTTTTAGTATTATAAGCTGTTACTATAACAAAATTTTTGTACTAAAGTCTTATATTTAAATGACACATTTGAATTTCCATCAGTAACGCAGCATAAACGCTAGGAATCTTATTATCGAATTTATTTGCTTGCCAATAACCCACATTCCTTATAGGGAAACTTTTGCTTAAGGCAGATATAAAATTTACGAGTTTCTCTTTTGATATCCTTAAGAACTTATATAACCCATGTCTCATTTTAGTTTGGTTTTTGGCAATCTTAAACATTTACTGCGTATTTGTAAATCTTAAAATAACATTTTTCTATTTTATCCTACACTTTTCGAGATACTAACGTATTTTATTATTTTTACCATTTTCAAATGAAATTTTAATACTATACGAGTTTTTCCAGTATGTGACTTGCACAATGTTAAATTAGAAGGTGCACACGTGGACGGAATATACGAAATACATCAGATAATTGTGTTTTTCCCTGACATTTTTAGATTGCTTTGACGAAGGATTAATTATTAGGGCTTTGTTTAACTATCAGATTGTTGGATACTAGAATACTCAACCACCTGCACTTAATTAGTTTATTACCAGTTATTGTTTACTAATTACCCGATTCAACGTGTATAAGATATAAAATCTAAATTTCTCACTACTGTGATCAAATTACGCTATCATTCATACTATTGCTTCTGAATTTCCAATTTACCTTGTCGTTAAAAAGGCATATTATGATTTATGATATTTAAAATCACCGTTGTTCATGAAAAAAGTATTTCTTGGCATATACAGAACCTCATAAACACCCTTTGTTATGGAGTGAAAAGGGATATTGAGCACAATTAAAAAGGGACCTATCAGTGAAATTCGTGAGAAAACTGGTATTTTCAAGTTTTTGAAAATTGTGCAGAACTCTTAAGGTGTAGAAATAAACGTAATACGTACAGAAAAGTTTCCTCTTTACAAGAGCTTTCAAATAAAACAAATAAAATCGAAATCGAACTATTAGGAGCTGAGATACAAAAATTTATTCGGTTAATGGGGGCCATCTTTAATGACCGTTATGATGGTGTTCTACACAGATTTTTAAGTGACTCCCTATCTGGAAAGTGACCTTTTGGCATCAACTATGACCATAGAAAGTGGCACATCCCAATCAAAAAGTGCAGCGCTTGGGCTTTTTTAGCTACATACCCAACGTACTACTCCCGGACACTCTATGCACCCTAAACTTCAACGCGCTCTACCACCTCAACTGTTTGTTTGATGAAAAAAACTTAAAAGGCATAATATGCAGATAATTTAATTTACTCTATTTTTGTATAAAAACACTTTTCCACAAAACTGCATAATTTTCGAGTTATGAGCGAAAAAAATGTTTTTTGACCATTTTGAAAGTTTGTTTAATTTTAACGCGCGCTAGCGCCTAAATAATTAATCTTAAGAACAAAACTTAAGAGATATCATTTGTTTAAAATTTAATTTAATTTATTTTTATGTACATAAACTTTTCTATAAAGTGCGCAGTTTTCAAGTTACAAGCGAAAAACCGAAAAAAGAGCCAAAATCCACCCTTCTAGAGCCTCTTCCAACTCCCAAGTTAAAGCTGCCACTTTTAACAAGTAGTCATTACATTGGAGTATTTTGTACTTATGCCTAGTGAAAGAAGCTTTAAATCTTTGAAAGCGCATCTTTCAGCTAATCAATCATCAATCAACAACTAAAATGCATACCGTGCAAAATTGAACAAATCGATATTAATTATTATGACGGGTAACTCCAATAAAATGCCAAGAAATTTTAAACGAGGATTTTAATAAACTGTAATTTAACTGGAATTTTAATTTAAATAACTCCGGGTTTTAATGTAATGGAAAAAACGTCAACAAGAATTTAAATCTAATTAAACTACTGTAATGCTGTAATGCGCTCATAAAAAAGTAATTTTGTTACCCTTTTAACGTATTTACAAAATAATGTATTTGAGTAACTTCACTCAGAGGTTATCCGTTAATTTATAAAATTTTAAATTCTTGTTTTGTTGGGCAGAAAACTTTTAATGGCCTTACTTTAGAATTTATCAGTTTACTCAAATCCGTGTGATTATCTTGCAGCAGACGAGCAGACAAGTCAAGAAAGTAATAATGAACTCACCGGTTTTAGGCGAGTTGAGTTATAGTATTGTTGATCAATAAACGAGATTGATGACAAATTATCCAGCTAAAATTAAATTTATATTACACTTTATTAACTCACCTACTGTTTTGTGTAATAATTAAGTATTAAAACACACGGTTTTATAATTAGACTTTGGAAATAACGTTAAATGTTAAAACGTTTTTTTTTTCTTCTTCGAAAGTCTCACATCACTAACTACTTGCGCCCCATTGAGCTAACGAGCGTCGTTTTTGGCTTTTAGCAACTGGAAATTTTTAATTAGAAACGTTTTTTCTCTCTCAACATTTAGCTCTTGCAATAGAAAATGTTTTCTCTGCGGAACAGTCGTAAATTATTAGTTGTGTGGTTTATGAAAATCCCGACTTGTTTATTTGAAAC
The DNA here is from genome assembly GCA_950108345.1 of Malthinus flaveolus. NCBI lineage: Eukaryota > Metazoa > Arthropoda > Insecta > Coleoptera > Cantharidae > Malthinus > Malthinus flaveolus. The sequence goes on from OX467285.1 coordinate 73,567,444, forward strand.
AATAACGTGGTTAATGAAAATGGTTTTTGGTGGTACAATGTACACATGTACAATGTACAGTGTTTGTAAACATTTTTCTTATTGCAGTTTGCTATTTGGGTATTTGCCCATTTTATTTTTTTATTTTTTATTTTGACGATTAGGGAATCTAATAAGAAGACCAACGAGTTGATCTTTTCAATTACAAGACTCTTCTAAGTTCTGTTACAAAAAAATTACAGCAACATTATTTATAATTCGTAATACCTGCTCACAGCATCCCTCACCATCAGAAGCTCTCTAACATCATTCAGAAAATGTCTAAGTGCCTGCCCGAATATATCGACCATACCAAAATCACGATTGCACGAGTCGCAAATTCTCTGAAGAGGAGAATTCAATAGTGGCTCATTTTACACCCTTTCAGGCTGAGAATGTTTCTTCTGCGTGTGATGCGACCTGATGTGTTAAAATTTATGTGTCCCGCAGGGAAATCCATCCCCAATATGATTTTATGCAGGAAAGACATGTCCGCCAAGGCGCGACGAGACCCCAGACTACACAAATTGTACCTTCCCAACTGACTCAGATATGGCATTTTGACGAATGCCACACCTTATTAAAACAAAAATTTAGTCAATTCATAAACTTCTTTTTGAACGCCATCAATTCGATATATTTATGTATTTGGCGTAAAAGGGGTTCCAAACCGGTGACGCAAACTCCAGATGACTACGGACCAATAAGCAGAAAAGTGTAATTGAACTTTGAGGACGTAATAGCTCCCGAGTCGACCCACAATTGCCTCAACGTGCTCTACGAAGGAGAGTTTGGAGTCCAGTAAAACCCCCAGATCACGAATTGTTGAGACACACTTTATCTTGCGTCGATCGAAAAGATTGATATATTTAATATGTGTCTATTTCTGCTGAAAGTAATTTGAAAGCAGTTATTGTAATATAGCTGTAGTCTATTAGCACGACAATGATTGTCGAGCCTATTCAGGTCCTCCTGAAATCACAATTGAGATGTGACCCTACACATAAAAAAAACTTTAGATCATCGGCATAGAGAAGGTACTGGTTGTTGACAAAACATGAATCGATATCACTTAAAAAAATTGAAAAAAGAAGATGCGACCTCTTAGGCACCCCACACATGACTGGCATCAGTCCCAATTTGCTACCATTATTATCTTTTAAATTGAGTTCTTCCCGTGATGTACGAAACTAGGCATTCCATAAGCCCGCCTACCACACCGAAAGTCTCCAATTAGGTAATTAATGCTGGGTGATGAACTGTGTCGAAACATATTGACTCAGGTTAGTAACTATAGATCTACCCCTGAAAAACCCATGCTGCGCACGTCAAGATCGCGCCCCATCATGAAGAATAAACAAGCAAAACTAATCGATTTCATTATCTTACCACGGTTTGGCAACAGAGATATTGAACGATAATTGAAAATATCCATATTAGAATCTGCTTTATGAGTAGAAACAACTCTAGCAATTTTTCACAAGTCGGAGAAACAGCCTCTGGCCAATGATAGGTTGAACAATAAGTACAAAGAGCCCGTCTCCACAATTCTGTATAAAAATAGAAGGTATTAAATTAAATCATTGGATTCTTGAAACGTTATCAAAAACTTGAGCGTCCGTGATTCTCTGATTATGTAAAAAGAAATCATTGAGTGCAGCCATCAGAATGAAGATCGAAGAATGGCATACGTCCGGAGTAACTAGTACTTCGGGACTTTTTAAAACATTTCCATATATCCACGCTTAATGTCACTCGTTACAAATATAATTCCTCCTCGTAGATTGCGTGGCAACCGACATGGCGACAAGTTTCTCGTAGAAGATACATCCACGAATATGATGTGCTTGTGCTTGATAGGGTAGGTATTAGGTACAACACGCTCTGAACTATACTGCTCACCACAAACATCTTTGAAGCCGAAAAGTGGGTCCAAAATTTGATTCCGTGCGAATAGAGCACGACTATGCAGCCGTTGGACATTGGCCTAATACTATACAATTTCATTTTTCAGTGTCTGTGAGAATATTTAAAAACAACTCAACGACAACTCACAAAAGTGAGGTTTCTTTCTTAGAACTAAAACCACACAACATGATTCTCTAGAGATTCATAGTCAAATGTATACAACGCTAATAATTAAATATTCAAGACCAAGCATAAAATGAGATCTCGTCGGTAAGAGGGTACTTATTCAAAAAATAATAATGTAATCGACTTGAAAGTAATGAAAATAGTATTTGCACATAAAGAATGTTCAATTTTTAATCAAAGGAAATTGAGCTTAATACAACAGGCATCCTATTGGGAATAGACAATGTGAAAATTTCATTTAGGCTAAGTAGAAAGAAATGAGAACAAGTAAAGAAAAAAGATTCGATTGTTTCTCGATAATTTACGAAAGAAAAAGACTGATGGAAACGAAAAAGTACATAGAGCAGTTCACAATTTTCCACAAAATGTTTCTTGAGTTGAGTTATGAAAAATAAAGTTGCATCTCTATACCATTATTAAAGTCGCTGTTTATCCAATAATAATATTCCAACAATTTTTTCAGAAGAGTTGCTGAAAATATAGCGTGTATGTACTATTTGAAAAATATTGGAATGAAATAAGTAAATAATAACGAGAGCAAGATACAGACCTTGGTAATTTTTCATTATAGTATAGGTACCCACTACTTGCATCGACAGTAAGTAAATTTACATTATTTTACAAATTTAAATCTCCTCTTGACATATCCGTTTCCTCTATGTTATTTGAAAGGATTTGTTTTATTTATTCATAACGAAAAACATTATTCAGACTCCGCTTTTATTATTTAAATTTAAAATACATAGACGGAAACAAACTATATTACAAATAAAAGCTGCTCTGTATTTTGAAGTCATGAAAACAGAAAATTTAAAAGGAAGCCTCATGTAAATACGCAATATTTTAACGCAAATTCGTGAAATTCGTTTTGAAACTGCCGGTTTGAACTAACATAAGAATATTTTCAGTCTAAATTACACTTGGAGTGGCAATCTCGATCTCCCTACTTTTCATTTAATAAGTAACTTGAACTTAACACAAGAATGCACTTATTCTACTAACTTCTTTAATTAACCTCTCTGTTGACATGTAAATGGAAATTGCAGTTTACTTCAAAATAATGGGTCGACTTATTTTTAGTTTTTGTCTAAATTGAAATGACTACACAAAAAGTTTTAGAGTTTTCGACTCTTCGTTTTAAAAGATAATGTGATTATGATAAAATTGTTGTCTGAAAATTTACGTTTTTCCGTTTACTTCGCCTTATTGTGTTACCATTAAAAGTATAATCGAAACTGTTTGTACAGAAAACAGTTTAAAATATTGCTACAAAATAAAAATGAGGATAAAAGAGAGCTTTCTTTTCTTCCCTTTAAGCTTCTTTCCAACAGAATCACAGCTAATAATTTATTTTCCTACGGTTATTTATATTGCTTATTATTATCCTCGAATACTAATTTTAAATTCATCTTTCACTTTTAGCTACGTTTTTCTCGTAGCATAATCTTTTTATACGTTACATGCTTTACAGCTACAAACTGATGCACAAAATTACTTATTGATAGTGTAGCAAAGCACAAAAGGAGGTCAGAAGGCAACGAAGGCGAAAAATGTGAACACGCTGAGCCGAAGATTAAATATTATTGTTTACATAAAAATTCAATTTATCGGCTCACTCTTCATTTGTTAAATTGTCTGAGTGATATTGCTTTTTTATACGTAATAATCTGTTGTTGGAAGATGACAGGTGATGCCCTGCTGTTATCATTTATCATGTTTCTTGGTAGAGACCAAACCGTTTACCTGAAATAAACAAATACATTATTGGCGCATTTTACATTTTAATGATGAACGTATTTCGCGAAAGCAACACTATTGGAACGCCTTGTACAGTAGATAGGCGCAAATTTCAACTCTAATTCGGAAAGTAGCAGTTATTTGCTCGCGGAATGAACAAATGTATACAGTACAGTCTTTCCAAAAATAACAATCCAAAAATTAACTCTATTCAATGATAAAATAAAAAAATAAAATAAAATAAATAAAACAACTTTATTTAGCAAAAGAGCTAGTAAATACTCCAAAAAGAAAAATAACACATTTTGTCATATAAACAAAGCAAACAGTCATCATCATAGACATAAACGAAAATAGCAAAAAAAAAAAATCAACAAATCAATGGTGCGTTACCACGTACTCGGATAACATTTTTTTAAAAACTATGTGAGTGGTACAATTTTTAATAACATTGGGCAAAGAGTTAAATAATGTAAGACCACTATAGAATGCCGATTCCCTCACCTGAGTGGATCGAACGGTATCAACAAAAAAGTTTTTTTTATTTCTCGTGTCGTGTTCATGAATATCAGCGACATATCTTAATCTACCCTGCAAGTAACGAGGCAACATATCTTGCTTAATTTTAAATATTAAATCCAAAGTTCTGAAGATAATTCTCTGGTGGACACTCATCAAATTTAAAGTATTTAGCATAAATATAACTGGAGTCCTCTTATGACACCCGAGAATGATCCTCATACCCCGATTATAAACTTTCTGCATTCTATCAATACAATTTCCCTGCATACCAAATAACAAAGATGAACAGTAATCAAGATGTGGGGATACAATTGTCTTGAACAGCAACAACCTAGTTCCAAAATTCAAACGACCGCCTATCCTAGAAAGAAAGTTAACCTTTCTTGACATCTTCTTACAAATATAATCACAATGGTCTTTAAATTTCAAATTCTCATCCAAAATAAATCCCAAATACTTGATTTTAGTAACCCTTTCCAGAACATTCTTATTTATATCTACAGTATTATTACTATTTAATAACAAATTTTTTAATTTAAACGAACTACCGATAATCATGTATTTGGATTTCCTTACATTGATTGCAAGATTATTGTCACCGAGCCATGCATAAATATTGCTAAGATCAAAATTTACAAGTTTGAACAATTTCTTAATATCGCTACCTGCAACAAATATCATGGTATCGTCCGCAAACATTGAGATCTCGCAATGCTGAACATATTTAATCATGTCATTTATATATATGATAAACAACAATGGGCCAAGAACTGACCCTTGGGGCACACCAAACTTTGTCTCCATTTTGTCCGATATAGCAGTTCCATATTTCACTTTTTGATATCTACCGAAAAGATAAGTTTCGAACCATTTTAAAACGGCACCAGACATACCCAAACATCTCAACTTCCGCACTAAGAGAATCCTATCGACAGTCTCAAAAGCGCGTTTAAAGTCAAGGAACACAGCCAACACATAATTACTTTTTTCTCGTTCTTTTAGCCATAAGTCACAAATATTTAGAACCGTTGACTCGCAAGAATGGCCAGCGCGAAATCCCGACTGATTTTCAACAATGATGTTGTTTTTATTACAGAAAGTCAGCAACTGTTCTTTCACAACTATCTCCAAGATCTTCTCATAAACAGGTAGAATATTTATTCCTCGAAACTCTTCACAATTAAATGTGTTTGAAACCTTTTCCACTGGAACAATAATAGATGTCTTCCATCTTTCTGGAAATATTCCAGTCTCCAAAGAAGAATTAACTACATCAAGCATTCTATTACCAATAACCTGGAAAGCATCTCTAAAAACGACTGTAGAAATCCCATCTTCCGTACCGCCAGTACATTTTAATGAATTAACAACCTTATGCAAGTGATGAAGACTAATCCTTTCAAATGTTTGAAACACTCCAAAATTTTCAATATTTCGCAAATAATAATCTACGCCATAACACTTAGTTATTTGAAATGATACATCTTTGATACTATCTAAAAAGTATTTATTAAACTTGTTTGAAATTTGCTGATGGTCAGTAATCACACCATCAAAGAACTTAATCTTATTTGAAGTGTCACTAGTTTTCTTAGGTAGAAGGGGTTTTAGTTTTTTCCATATGTTCTGGTGATTGCTTTCAGCTATTAAATTATGATAATATTCATTCTCGCTACTCCTCAGCAATCTAGTAACACGATTTCTTATCATTTTATATTTATTCCACTCTTCATCTATCCTAGTAAATATTGCAATTAGATATTGGTTATCTCTCTCTTTCATGGCTTCAAGAATCTCTAAGTTTAACCATTTAATTTTGGCATTGCGAGCTCCAATTTCAACACTTGTCATTGGACACATTTCATCAATCACCGTCACCAAAGGTTTTATGAGGTTTCTCTCCAAAACATTCACATCCACCACTCCACCATCCCAATTTATATCGAATAATGTGCTGTGTAATGCATTTATGTTATAGTTTTTGTAATTCCGATAGTATAACAATCTTTTTTTAATATTTTTGACATCATCTAAGTTTACAGATATAATAGAGTGATCAGATATCCTCGGAGTCAAATGTACTTTTTGTTGCAGGGACCCGTCATTCGTGATAACATAATCAATTAAAGTTTTACTATCTTGCGCTACTCTAGTGTAATCCGTGACTAACTGATGCAAGCCACTACGATAGATCAAGTTCTGCATTTTGCCTGCATAAAACGACTGTTTTGAAAGGTCTATGTTAAAGTCACCAGTAATTACAATTTCACCCTTGTAGTCTAATATCTCTTCAATAATCTCTTCAAAATCGGCAAAGAACGATGACAACTCCGAGTTGGGGGGATGATACAATGCAGATATCAAGTACTTTCTACTGCTAAGTTTAATCTCGACTTCCAAAAACCACAGATAATACTCTTTATAAATGTTTCTTGTAACTTTATAATCAATACCGTCTCTTATGAACACGAGCACACCTCCAGTACGTTTACTTTCCGATAGACAATTTACCATTTTATAACCCTGGATGAGTAGCTCGCTGTTATCAATATCATCGGTAACATGAGTCTCAGTTAAACACAATATCGATGGCTGCCAGTCCGAAAGAAGAATCACAATTTTATTTTTATTGTTCAAGAAGCCCTGACAATTAAAATACACCAACTCATGTAAGCCTAATTGCTATGCACTACCAAATTTAGTTTTATTGCAAATACTATCCCTAATTCTAACGTAACAAGGGCACGCCCTGTCAGATGCAGCATGTTCCACATCTAACTGTATATTAAGCTTCTCAACTTTTCTCGTACAATTTATACACTTTAACTGTTGGGAAGTACACTGGCTCGAGTCGTGCTTTTCAGAACACTTAAAACAAGCCAATTCGTTTTTGCAATCAGCCCCAATATGATTATATCCGCAACATTTATAGCATCTAACTACATGAAAATGGTCCTCCATATTACATCGCCTCCATCCAATATTTAGCTTCTCCTTTAATTTAATTTTTTCGTACACACTACTATCGATTTCAATTACCACATTGCATGAGTTTTTATAAAATTTATTATTTAGTTTCTTTAGCAGTTTAATTTTTGATTCTATATCATTATCAATCTGCAACAAATCATTCTGCTCAATTAAACTCTTGATAATTACACTATCGTTCTCCTCCATATATTTTTCCTCGATCCCCCTTATCATTAATTTTGGATTTCTCAAAAGCGCATCCTCAATTTTATACTTTTTACCCAGTTCTTCCTTAATCTTATCCTTAATTATACCTTTACTATCTTCACTATCAAGAGCTATCAACACACCGCCCCTTTTTATGTTTTTAACGCTATCTATTCCTACTTTTAACTTACTTGGGTCAATTTTACTGCTCAGATCTTCTCGCGTAATGCTACTAGCTTGCTCCTTAATAGGCCTGACCATCAACATATCAGCGTAGGATTTCTTCATATCTTTGCTCCCAGTTGGGACATCAATATTCACTTTCTGCTTCAACAAGTTACCATGCTCTTCAATTTTTTCATTTTGTTTCTCAATCATTCGCATACACTTCATAACACATTATATTCGATATTCGAAAAATATACCGTTTGTTCATTTACGATAAATGTAAGGAGTTTCCTGAAGTGTGACGACTCCAGACTAACGTGAGCACGCGTAAAATACAAGAAAATTGCAAGAACATCACGTAGAGACTCGGGTCCGGTCCTCGATTGCGGTCCAAGTTTTTCCCTTTTATAATCAACGCATCTCGGATGTATATTATCGTCTACGACCACCTAACGCGTATTCAAATGGTCACCCCGACGTGATGAGTCAACAGTGCTTCCGTTGAGAAAGAATGTTCGCCGCCTTTCGAACATCGAGATGAAGGACGTCTCTAGAAAGGGAAGCACTGTAGCGACGCGCGACTAACGTGAGCACGCGTGAAATATAGGGGAATTTCAAGAGCCTCGGTAGATTAATGGCCAAAGCACTCGACGCGACACCGTGGAAACTCGGACTCGATCCCCGATTGCAGTCCAAGTTTTTTCCCTGTAAAATAAGCAAATTTCGAATGTCTACCGTCTACGACCACCTAACGTGTGCTAAGTCTGTAATTAAACAGAATTTTGAAAATGAATGTGTTTAGTAATGATAATGAATATCCTTAAAAACCTGATGAATCAGCGATGAGCTTTAGTGGAAGTGGTCGAAGACTGAAGACATGCCATTTTTTCGTTTTTTTTTAATATCTCGACAACTTATGGGTTGGAGCTGAACCGTGACTACACTGGGTGTTAAAAAACATTTGTCATAAACTTGAAGGAAGGATCGTATGGTCCAAAATATGTAGAAAATTCTTTATGAACATATGGCCTTCACAAATAGATAAACAAACAAAGTAATTTATGAGCAAACAAAAGTCAAATAAAATGTTTAAAGTTCCCTCCTCCCATTTCAAGGAACTACGGCTTCTCTGTCGCAATGACATTTGAACTCCCAATCCCAACATTGGCTCGAATTTGGTGGCATTCTTGATAATATACTCTTTACTGCAGTTCCTCGAGACTATTTACAGGCACTAAAGTTTTCTAATATACCCAAAGAAAAAAATCGAAGGTGTTGACATCGGGTCATCTTGCAGGCGATGATAATACAAGTCCGCTAGGTAGGAACCTATATTCCCCAAAAGTTTCGTGTAAATGCTTTCTAACTGCAATCGAAAAATGAGCCGTAGCACCATCGTGCTGGAACCACAAATGCGACAAAAAGGAATAATCTTCCGTATCTCCAAAACTGGCGATTTGCGGACTCATACCCATGTTAATTAAGACTTTTGGGCATATTTTGGGCCATACTATCCCTCCTCAAAGTTTGTGACACAGATTTTTTAACATCCTGTATACAAAATTAAAGCTGCTAAAATTGGTTACGGTTTTAACAATTAATGAAATACTTATAAAAGGAGGGAAGAACTTAAACAGTTACTGTCTATGAGTAAGAGGTGATGATTTGTAAATTAACCGTTGTAAAATCGATTAAAAAAGTTCAAGATTGCAGTTTTGCTTTCAGTTTTGTCCTAAAACTACACCCTAAAGGCATAAACAGATGTATCAATATTTACATATTTTTCGCGCTCGTGAAAACACGAAAATGATAATGTATATGCGGAGACAGTATAAAAAGCGAATATTGATAAATATAGCTGTGGTACGTCATACGTCCTTTAAAGACAAGAAAATATGATTTTCTCACAGATTTATAAAAAATTCTCCTTCCTTTTAAACTGACAAAAATAATAGTAAGTACAACATAAGTGTCTATGAGCGCGAAAACACCAACACAGGATACCAAAGTAAAAGTTTTCTACTAATTAGTTTGAACACTTTATTTCCTGAATATTTTGATTACACCAAGTGTTTTACTTCATTCATTTTTTATTAAAGTAAAGGGCTTTTCAGTTCGTTTCAAATTCAAACAGTATTATAGTCTGGCCATTTCGTAAAGTTTTTTCTGACATATGTCACCTGTGGAGAGGTTACAATAGTGAATAGAGCTCCGTAGAGAAGACAAGTAGGTAAAAATTGTTGAAATCTGGTTAGACTTGTAAATATTTTCCGTAGATCATGCTTTTACTATTTTTTCATATAAATGCACTACTAGCAACTCCATAGCAGATTTAGTTTTGGTAAATAAGTGGCAAAAACCCTTAAAAAGTTTACCAAGATTTCAACGATTACCTATCTACTTGACTTCTCTAAGAAAGGTCTCTATTAACTATTGTAAGCTCTCTGCACTGGCGTAAGTCAGAAAAAACTTTACCAAGTGATTTCACTATAAATATACCGCATACCTACTATTTCTGGCATATCCTGTAGTTTGGGTTGAACAAATCTACAGGTACAATCTAAACACTTTATGCAAAAGAGTAAAAGTAGCTATTACAATGATTCGTAAATTTAATCTGCACGTCACCTCCATTACTGTGAGATTTATGTAAGAGCATGTGAGAAATTCATACATCATCTTTAGTTTCAAAGCAGCTGTTGTGGATTGTTTCGTAAAACTTACAAAAATTATGTTGTACACCAGCAATTGAAATATTTAAACCGTTAAGCGTTTCAAGCAGTTTCTATTTTTAGATCAAGTAAAAAATGCAATATTTTAATTAAGACCCAATTTTGTAAGATAATTTGCCTGCTTAGCTCATTTCTAAAAATGGTTAAGTTGGGAGCAAGTGGGAAAGAAAATTGATTTCAGCCAAGTAAACGCACAGCGTAAGATCAATCGTGTTAATTTGGTTTGTAAAAACGGTTACCCGAAAAATAGAAAGAGCTACACACTCGTTTCTGGACCAAATTCGCTTGTTGAAGAATATTGAAAAGTGAGTAAAGCTATGAAATTTCTTCTCTATTTAAGAGTTTTACGTCAGTGAGTAATTGCCTACAGGTGTCTCCAAGTGGCTCCAAACCACCATCCAAAGGCTTTGGCTCATCCAAAAAATGTATCTTGATGATAATAATAATAATAATAATTTGATCACCTGGCAACCAAATCCAATAGAATAAATCTCCATCTGCATCCAGGTAAAGTTCAATTGACTCAAGAACTTAAAGCAGGTGATCATATACAAAACAGTACCTTTGTCAACTGGGTGTTGAAAAACCAAAGAATGGACGCTGATTTTGTTAAAAAAATGTTTTTCGCGATGAGGCGCACTTCTATTTGAATGGGTACGTGAACACCCAAAATAGCCCAATTTGAGGATCAGAAAAGTTGCATTTTCTGCATGAGAAAGCAATGCATCCACAACGAGTCACCGTTTGGTGCAGATTTGGGCCGCTGCAGTGGTTGAGTGGTTGAGACAACGACGGCAATGCCATGCCATTATAATGGTGAACGTTGTCGGAATATGATAACGAAGTTTTTGTGGCCTGCATTGGTAGAGTATGGATCTAGACGAAATGTGGTTTTAACAGAACGAGGCAACATGTCACACTGCGCAGGGGGCAATGCAGTATAGTCAGACCATTTTGTAAAGTTTTATTTAACTTACGTCATCCATAGAGAGGTTACAATAGTGAATAGAGGCCTCCCTTAAAAAAGTCAAGTAAGTAGGTAGCTGTTGAAATCTGCGTAGACTTGCATTGAAAGCTCAGGTCTCAACCAAATTTAATTTTTTTCAACAATTTAAATATAAAATGTGGTTGTGTTTGAAAAGACAACATCTGGGGTGTCAGGCAGGTAAATATTTTCTGTAGACCATCGCTTTATATTTATTAGCGTAAATGCACTACTAGCGGCTCCATAGCGGATTTAGTTTTCGTAAATAAGCGGCTGATTTTAACAATTACCTACCTACTTAACTTCTCTAAGGGAGGCATCTATTCACTATTGTAACCTCTCTGCTGGTAGCGTAAGTCAATAAGAACTTTAAGAAGTGGCTTCGTCTCACTATAATAGTTGCATGAGAGGTTCCCTTGCCGTGTCATCTTACGCACGCACTGGTAACCAGAGTTGGCCACCAAGATCGTGCGATCTCATTCCGTGCGACTTCTTCCTACGGAATTTTGTGAAATCTTTGGTTTATGCTAACCAACGAACCAACCAGTCACAATTCGTGAGCTGAAGGAAGAAATTCGACGTACACAAGGCAAATCTCAAATTTTTTTAAAAGAGCGAATGAGTGCTAGCACAGTCGTGGCGGCCATTTGTTAGATATTTTAATTTACTTATAGTCACCATATGCTTACTTAAATTAAAATAAAAATATTTGCAATTTTCGAATAAACAATATTATGTTTTATTGAAAAATTCAATCTTTCGTTCTTTTTGAATTAGCCTTTAGTTCATAAGCTAGTAAACAACTAGCTAGTAGAGACTGTCCCAGAAAACTTGCTACACCCTGTATGAAAATTTAATACCTCAAAATAAATAATAAAAACGAAAAAAAAATTTCTAATCTAAGCCGAGTATAATAAACAGAAGAAAAATCGTTTGAGCGACTCAAACACATTCGAATAGTGAAACATAAAAATTTATTAGAATTTTCTTTTAACTGGACTTTAAATTTTTTATGTTGTAAAGAAATCTAACAAAATACATTTTGAAAATTCAATGGACCGTAGACTCATAATTTAACTCATCCTTACAGTTGCGATCTTACAGCTTGAAAACTGTCGACACTTTGAAGCAAAGGGAATAACTTTGGAAGCAATAAAATAGGTTCTCATCGCTTTAAGGCAGTGTCTATAATTCCCTCGTGTGCCGTAAAAAAGAGACTCACGCACAATTTTCCGGCATTACTCGTGTGTGATAGTGGAAAATAACATTCGATGGCGCCAGTTTACAAATATATGAATTATTTCATAATTTACACAAAAAATTTTTACTCGGCTTTTATTATTTAAAATTTCACACTTTTCTTTCTGTAACTGTTTTTAACACCAGACTACGCTTTTACGGTTCTTATTCGAATGAAATATAATTCTAGTTTTAGATGGTGACAATTTAATACTTTATTATTATTTCAAGTTTTTTACGGTTGACCAAAAGTCAAAAGCCAAACAACGAATTACTATTTATATCTTACGACTGTTTATTGTTTTAATGGAAAACTTATAGATATTGCTTAACTAACCCACTTTATTTTTCATTTTACTGACAGTTTTTCTTGAGTTTTTCAACAATGCTCGGCAAAAACTTAAACTGCTATTTTAAAAATAAAGTGGCTGTATCAGATAGATAAAAAGTTTGTGTGGTAAACAAGACTTCCACAGCGTTTTTTTCTAAAGATATAACGAAATATAAAATTTCTAACAAAGTTTTGGTCAACCCTGTACTTGAAGCTACTACTTTACGAAGTTGAATTGTATTAAAAATTTAAAAAACGATAAATTTCGTCTTAAAGTGGTTGCATTACAAAAATTGTATTTATATTCTCCAAGTAAGTAAATAAAAGCATCCATAATCTGCAAGGCAGCGATCTCATTTGCAATTGAAGTGGTCATTTTATGCGGACAGCTAGTTGGAACGTCTGTCCATCGGATTTAGTAGGTTTATTCAAATAAGGGATCCTATCTATTCACTTTATGAGCAAAAGAAAATAAAGCTACCTAACATTTACCATGTTCTAGAATCACAAGTGTATTTTGAGTGTTAAACCAAACCAAACCAAATTGAAATATGTATTTTTCCTCGGGTTAATTTTCTTTTCGAAATTAAAACTACTCGCGATACGTTTATTTTTATTTTGTTTAATTTTGTAATTTACCTTGCGAGTAATTGAACAATGAACGTAGCTGTAAAGCACTAGATATAACGTGTAATTTTATTAAGAGTTAAGATGCTTGACTGATGCTGAAATGCACTTTGCATTGCAGCATAGTAGTTAAGCCTTACTATGGATGACATGTACAGCAATTTGTAATTATTGTTCGCATTAGTGCTTGTAACTCTACAGTGTATTAGAAAATGTTTTATTTTTCTGTACCCAATTGTTATTTTCAAAGCTTGCATTTATAGTATACTGTTGTCTGCCAAATGATGCAGCTTAATTCGACACAGTGTAATGTTTAAAGTATAAAGATTACATAACCCATAAACCTCTACTGTGAGGCCTATCATCATCACATTTTCCTCGGGTATTTACAATATTTTTCTTTTTTAGTTCTGCTGTTCTTTTAAATATTTTGCTAAAATATTTTACAAAATAGGAGACTGCTTAAGCTACGAATACATAAATATAGTCCCCAAATACAGTTTACAGTGTGGAGAAGATGGCAACAAGAGCAGCCCTACGACTGCGGAGATGGGAACTATGGTCTGTTAGATAAATATGGAATTTACATTTACAGACACACCAAAATCCTCGAGAAGTGCTCCGAGAAGCTACGTCTCCTGGAGATGGATGCAGACCGTATCTCCCCCAAAATATGAAAATATACATTCAACAGAGATTTTCAACTCAAATGGATTCAACAGAGAACATCGAACCAGACATAGCTGTTTTTTAACGCCGATAAGAAGATCTGTGTTGGGGGACTTCTGGCTCGACATGACCAAAATAAGCACCACCCCTTCCGCCTGAATTCGGGAGTCTATCCTACAAGTAGGATGGCTAGAGATCTGATGGGCACGGGTAGGTCGTTTGGAGGAAGTACAGTGGGCTCGGTAAAGTGTTTTAAGTGCAGGGAGCTAGCTTCCTCTTCCCTCATCCAAACCCAGACACTTTACACTTTTTTACGAAGAGGATCAAGAGGAAGAAATGAACACCACACCAACTCCCATTTACTTGGATAAATTCATCAGAGCTGTGTCTAGAGTCGAGACATTTGCCCTTTGGCAAAAATCGTACCAGTGGCAAGTTAATTTGCGACAAGTTGACCAGATACTCGCTGTAAAAGAGTAAATGTTTCACAAAATAAGTTAATCGTATATTAAAGTTTTATGCGTAGGGCTCGGTTGGTTGGGGTAGTCTTAAGATAAAATTTTACGAGCAAGATTCAAATAAAATATAAATTTCTTTTTATTTTATTACGAATAAGATTTTTAGTTCTTATTTAAATAAGTTTTTGGTATGGTTGCAGGTAATATAATTTTGGACATAAAACCTTTTCGTACGTAGTATCATCTGCTTTCCGACTTCTTTGTCGCTACCTCAATTCGCCTTCAATACACATTTACGCACAATTTGTCACAGTTTCCTGCATCATTTTACCGCATTACAAATATGGTTCTCGAAGTTTTATTATATTTCTGCTCTTTTTTTTTAAATATAACCCTCCGACATAAACCTTTTATTTGAATTATTTTTATATAAACGCAGTTATACTACTCGCCCTGGCTCGAATACGTATTGAAACAAATAACTTTAGAGCTATACACGAGAAAAGGGTGTACTTTAGTTGACATAAAGATTGATATAAAAGAGGTTAAGGGTACACTCTTTATCATATAATGATAACGTATTGAAATACACGAACATTTTCTTTCAACGTCGTAAAAGTACTTTCGTAACATAACAAAACATTAATAATTCAAAGAGCTTTCTTTTAAATTAATGTTAAACTTTCGAACATCCCAAAAACAATATTGTTTTAAATATATAATAGGGCTGGTCTTTACTTGTTAGAAATAATTCATTATAAGATTTAATAAAACAAAAAGTTGTTTTGCCATGTTATCCCCAAATTGAGTTTGTCTCGAGTCAAAATCAATTCCTATTAGAAGACGTTTGTTGATTTGTTTTTAACTTGTGAGCCGACATTTTTTTAAATTCGAAGTTGGCCATAAAAATAATTATTTAAGTTTTGTTTTCAAAAACTTTTATATAAATCATAAGAAAGCAATAATTTTTTAAATAAAGTTTTTAAAAGTTATAAAAAGTAATATAAGTTATTTGAGTTGCAATGTAACAGACTTTTGATATAAAAAAAACGATAAAATTTAAATGTAAAAATGATCCAAGAGAGTCAGAATAAATAAGTTCTTAATCAAACTTTTTAAAACAATCTCGCGAGTAATTACGTTACCTTTATACAGTAAAGTGAGAAGAGAAAACATTATGCGACAACCTTTGATCAAAATTGAGTAAGTTTGTCTGTATTCGAATTCGTAAAGAAAAATGTACAAAACTTCTTAGATTTACATGTAAGTGAAATAGGTTAATGTTATAAAGCGTGGTGTACAGCTTTGAGAGATGAATGGAAAGACGACCCGATTCAAGTAAGTGTACACTCACGGACTCACGGCATAAAATGTACGTATACGACAAAAAACTGGCATTCTAAGAGCTAGCAAACATTATACCACTTCATATTGTTTCAAAAATTCATCATTTTTATTTAAAAGTAGTAACTATCTTTCATAGTCAATATAAATTCATTCGTCTGCCGGAATATATTGGCTGCATTTTCCCCAAAATGACGTAAAATTACTTGATTTATTCCAGGACAAAATTATAATAAAAAAAAGATAAAAAAATTATGAAACGATCTGTCTAAACAGAATTTACGCAGGCCGACGCATTTGTTCAACAAACGCTGTTAAAGATTCCCATTTCATCTCAATTTACTGCATAAGCGGTAACACGATAGAGTGAGACGTCTGCAGTGGGCAGTACGTGAGTTGGTGAGAAAGTAGTGTGTAAATATACTAAAACAATTACTACAAACTTTTTTATAATGCAGGCATCGGCCGCTCTTAAAAGGCAGTATTAACTCAGGAAAGGCTTGAGAAGAGTGGGTTTAGGTTCTTTTGTCAGTTTGTGGCTAACTAATAACTTGAAAGTGCTTTAATACAAAAGTAGGCTTATATCAAATTTCTACAAAGTACATTTATCAAAAATTGTTTCTACAGCCGAATGGTTTGAGCGCTATAGCGAGTTAAAGTTTGGCACGAATGCCAAAATCGACCAAAATATTGTTTTTTAAGATTATCGCTTATAACTCCAAAACTGTGCACTTTTGGAGGAAAGTGCTCCAATATAAAAATAAACTAAATTAAATTTCCTACAAATTATATTTGTCAAGTTTTTTTTTCAGATGACTTGTTTAAGCGCTAGAGCGAGTTAAAGTTTAAGACACACTCCAAAATTGACCAAAAAACTGTTTTTAGGATTGATCGCTTATAACTCGAAAACTGCGCACTTTGTGAAAAAAGGTCTTATGTATAAAAATAAAGTGCATTAAATTTACTAAAAATTATATTTGTTAACCTTTTTCTTCAAACAAATGGTTTAAGCGCTAGAGCTAGTTAAAATTTGACATAAATTCCAAAATCGACCGAAAAACTGTCTTTAAGTTTATTGTTTTTAACTCGAAAACTGCACACTTTGTGAGAAAAGTGCTCTGATATAAAAATAAGCTACATCAAATTTTCTACAAATTAGGTAAGTTAAATTTTTTGGAGACGGTATGAGCGTATTGACCGTCTAGGGTCTAGAGCTAGAGTCTGAGTGTGCCTAAATATAGGACGTTCGAAAAATTTATAGCTATCGCTTTTGAAGCTGAAAAAACTCCTATCGGGCGGTTCTCGTGAAAGCGAGTGAGCGATAGTATAACACAGGGATCCTGACAAAACAGATATGGACTGGTATCTTCGTTCACTTAAAAATTAATTTTACACGTACAATGACTAACAAAGAATGACACATTCTTTACTCTGTATGTTTGGGATGCTAAATCCTTTGCTTTGCCATCTCAAAAAGATGAATTTTTCTGTTTTTTGCTTTTAACTTGAAAACTGCACTTGTTGAGAAAAGTGGTTCTATACTATAAAAATAAAATACATGAAATTATATCTCTCAAGTTTTTTCTTTAGACGCACGGTTTAAGGGTGGCTCGAGAAAAGTGTGTTTTTGAGGTCAAATTGTTTCATCGAGAGAAAGAACCCTCTTTAAAAAAAGCAGAGTTGAAACTAAGTTCGTTAAGAATAATTTTTCTTTATTCTAAGATTACTCAATCTACACGACAATCAACCCTTTGTGCGGTTCGACGTTCTAACAGTATGCATTATAGAATTTCATTTTGTATTTTGCATATTATTGACATAGTTCTGGGTTTTATAAATTGAATATGACTAAAACATAAATTTCTTTCCCGAAGAGTAAAATTGTGGAAACTTTTACACTAGATTAAAGAAAAAAAAACTTTCGTGTGTTAAAGAGTAATATAGCCCTTAGAAATAAAGTTAAAAGCGTTTATATACTTCTAATTTAAAGTAATTAAATATTTACAAAGCGTTTCTAAAATCGCCAAAGTTTAAAATTATTTTCAAGCAAGAGCTTTGCTTTAGTTACTATAATTTGAATTCAAGAATGGAATTTCAAACTTTACTATTACAACTTGCAAAATTCCAAACTTCCTGAAGGGGGTTCGAGTTTGTTTAAATATAATGCTTTGTTTTTCCCCCTTTTCTTCTTTTAAAGAAACGGTAGATATGTGGTCACCATTCGATAATAAGTTCGTCTAACTTATTTCGGAGTTTGGATTTAGTCGACGGTCCGGCGCCTTCCTTATATAACAGGATCTCAGTTCAATTCTACATTCAATTTACTTACTGAGTGAGTTTCATCGCTTTACAAGAATTTAATTACGAAGTAAGAAATACATCTGATATTGGTAAACTACTGTTTAACAAGTTGGTACAAATTAGTAAATCAATATCTTTTAGAAATCCGATAATTAATTTACTATTCGATTTAACCATTTAACCATTATAATTTACTTACTACTAAAATAAAACCTTTACGATTTACCGTTTTACCGGAATATTTGGGGACAACAAAAAAAAAATTCGCATGGTGGCGAATTCAGAGACGGTTCATGAAAGGAAAGGGTGGTCTGAATAAAATGTCAACTCAATTACAGAAAAATTAAGCTTTTCATGAAGGGGATGAGGTTACAAAGAAGGGACAGACTTCTTCTATCGCCTCATGACTTTAAATGCCCCCTGGTATTCGTTTAAGGAACTCTCGAATCGATATAGGAAAATCATTTACCCATAGACATGGGCTTTAGTTAAAAAACAGAAAATTTCTTAATATGAAACAAAAGATACTGAAAGCAAGTTGCTAGATGGTCCATAATCCTAACAGTTCCATTAAACTTTAAACGCAAAGCTTTACGGAAAAAAGAAGATTAAAAAAGAAGGAAACGAAAAGGTATAACAGATATAACAAGGCATTATTTAAAGACAAAAAAAGTGTAAATTTAACAGGTAGGTTCGTTCTTTATTCTCAGTTGCGCCACTGATTATTTGACTAACAATGTAATAAATCAAGCTCACCGTGGAAAAATCGAAGAAGCTTTTACATTTTGCAATTGAACTTAAAATATTGAGAGCTTTTCATAACACAATTGTAGTAAATTCTTTAATAAATCACAAATTGAATAATTCAAATATTTCTCAATTTATTTAAAAGGTACAAAAATTAATATACACTTTTTCGCAAATTCGGGAAAATTTATACGAAGCACCACGTCAGCTATGGAGATTTCTGATGTGTGGGCACAAATGTGCAATTTAACTGTTTTGCATAACGTCTTTATTCGTTTAACCCTAACGTAAAACAAGTGCTGATAGCGTAATCAAATTAAATCAATAGAGGACTAATGAGATGTTTCTCCAGAGATTTACAAATACATCTAAACTAAGAGGAAATTATTCATTCAAATTAATACATAAAATGGGAAAATTTAATTTTCTCGTAAAATAAGACGTATTAGCTAGATATTATCCGTCGACAATTGTTTGTACGTAACATTTACTATTTGTTGATAAATAATGCAAAAGAGAATTGGCTAGGAAACGAGGTGTCGACGTGTCGAAGACTCGAAGTGAATTCCATGTACTTATAGCTGTAATAGATTAAGATTAGCCATTTTTCGTAAGCTCTAGTAAATAATTACAGGAAAACTGACACACCCTCTGCAGTATCTTTCGTCCCTTACATTTTTAAAGAAGTTCGAATGAAAAGCAGCACTCTCCCTAAGCGCGTATATAAAATTGTAAGACTCAATCTAAGAGAGGGAATAAATCTGAAAAGTCTATTTTCAGTCTGCATTACTGAGCATTAATAATTCCGACAAGCAATAACCTTAAAACATGCATTTCAGCATATTCCGTTCAGCGTTCAGTGCCCTATTTTGCAGATTTGCTCCATTTGTTTCTCACAAAAGCAATCTTGAAGAGTGGGTGTTATATCCATGGATCAAACAAGGCGACGACAGGCGCTTACGAAACTAGCTCTCTAAGGTAGTTTTTATAATGTGTGCGATTGCCATCTTTAGTTTTTTTTGTACTAAAAATCAGATATTTTATGCGGATTGCAAATAAAAAACAACTCGAATAAGTTTATTATCAAACATTACCAGTTACGTTTATAGGCAGTCGATTTTTAACATGTTTTAAAGAGCTATCAAAATAAGAACAGAGCAAGAAGGCACGGAAATATTTATATTTAGATATCAAGGTACACGTTTAGTCGTAAATTGTGTATCTACTTTTACGATGTGGTAGAAACTTGTAAGTTTTTAATTTTAAAGTGACTTACCTACTAATTAAAGTTTCGTTCAAATTTATAAGTCGTCAAGTCAACATTAGATTTTTAGCAATAAATTTTTAATTAGATATACCTACTAGCTATACTATTACAGCTTAAAAAACTAGAAAGTTTGGCGTGTAATGCCATTGCAAGTTAAAAACAGACAACTTTGAAACATTTTGTATTCAAAATAAGAAAATGTAGTTTAACTTACACAGTTGCAAGTTTAAAGTAGGTAGGTACTACCTCAAAGTTTCTATTAAAGAAGTTATTTTATGGGGTGCTTTTGAATAGTCAATTATTTTGAATATTAATACGAACATTGATGTTGCGTATACAAGATACTTTCCCGAAGGAATATTGCTTTATTACTGCATAATTATAATTTACATACTTTTATCATAAAAGGAAATCTGCTTATTTATAGTGTCCTTTAATAGGTCAATAAAATAATCATTTCCTTGCTATAAAATATGATTAAGCAAGGCCAACCAGACTTGGAGGAGTTTGAAAGTTTCCCGGTACGTGGGTGGCTTTTTTAGGACCCGAGTCCTTTATTAGAACTAAATAGGAGCATCAAATTTTGGAGATGTAACAAATACATTCAAAATTTTAAATAGAACAGGCCCATTGTTATTACATATTTTGAAACTGCCTAAAACTGTCTTTCCAACGATATATCACTCATTATAATTATCTAATCAAATAAACGCAGAAATCGATTATTAAAACGCGCCTATTTGAAATAGATATTCAAAACAGTAGGCGGTGAAACAATTGACAATGTACCGATATGGGTCATTCACGAGGCAACGGATAGTCTAGAAAAAAAAGACTAATTTTATTAACGACCTAGGTGACAGTCGAGACGTGACGGCCATAAAGGAGGGCTTAAGAAAGGCTCTTGAGAACATCGAGTACCCAAGAGACAAAATTGAGGTACAAATACCAAAAACCGATTACGGGGAGTGGACTGCTGGTGGTGGTCTTTGTGCGTAAAGATTTTTCTCCTACCTCCGAAAAAAAACAAAGTTAGGTTAGATTAGTTTTTCGGTACTTGGACCGACTCTGTGGAATCTCTTCTACGATGATCTGATGAGGACAGACAGACCAGAAAACACAAACCTGTTTTGCTACGTCAATGATCTGACGGTGCTGGTGTCAGCACGGACAGAACGTGAAATTGTGAAAAAATCGGAACGAACACTGAGACACGTTCAGCGATGAATGGTAAACAACAAGTTAGAGATTGCTCAGCAGAAGACAAAAATGATAGTGCTAAATCTAAAGCGGAAATCGAAAGATCTGCACCTGAATTTTGGTGCAACTAAAATCGACTCATCCAAGGAAGTGGACTACTAAGCCATCACGATAGACTACGGGCTAACCTTCGCCAGGCATGTAGACAAAGTGGCAAACAAGGCCGCCAAAACAATAAAAGCAATGACTGCAATATTACCAAACGTCGGAGGGCCAAAAGACAAGAAGGGGTGGGTCCTTCAGGCTGCCCGTCAGTCAGTTATTACCTATGCAGCACATGTATGAACAGGCGCCCTTAGGATAAAGAGGCGAGTCCAAACACTATTACGAGTCCAACGAACTATGGCAATAAGTGTGTGCACAGTGCATATAGCACAACATCTACATACGCAGTAACGGTGATTGGATGAATCATCCCGGTGGACCTGTTAATCCTGAAGCGAAGAGAAATCCACAGGATCCTGCGAGCGAATCTAGGATATGTCCCCAAAATAGTCAAACAGGCACAGAGAGAACACACGCTTAGAGTATGGCAAGAGCGGTGGAATACCGGAACAAAAAGCAAACATACGCGAACCCTTATACACGACGTAGCCACATGGGCGCAAAGGAAGTACGGAAGCCTAAACTTCCACTTGACTCAAATACTAACGGGTCACGGGTGTTTTGGAAACTATCTGGAGGGGATCCAGAAACAAGACTCTGCAGAATACTGGTTCTGACCAGGTGAGGATGACGATGCCAAGCATGCCCTGCTCCACTGCAAGAGAGGAAACACATCGAAAGAGAATGGATTTGGAAGCTGGAGCCACAGTTACAACGGAGTATGTCCAGAATAAAATGCTGCATAGTCCAGAGAGATGGAAAGCAGTTGAAGGCTTTGCGAACAAAGTTATGAGTGCAAAAGAAAACCACAAAAAGCTGTTACAAAGACAGCACAAGGACGACCGGAGAATCAACAAATCAACATGCCTAGACCGAGTTTTATACCACCACGAGCAGCCCGACGAAATGCCTACACGGTGATACCAGGCTACTCTTGACAATGGTGAAGAGAAGAAAGGGCTTAGTGGGCAGGCGCCAGGGTGAACAACTTCCCTGGTGAATCCCACACTACCCAGGGCGCACGAACCTTTAAAGTAGCCCTGGGTGTCTTTCGAAGATTCTTCAACCTCGTTAAAAAAATGTTTAGATTAGGTTAGGCGAAGACTCGCCACAGTATTTACAAATGCAATGTCTCATTAATAGTACTCCACCCCATCTCATATTCTATTAGAGTGGCCCAACTTTTCCAAATTGGAAAAATGTTCTCTTGGCCGCTGGTAATAGAAAGCCCAACAACACTACTTTGTTCATTTAACAAATTCTCTTCACTACCCCCACATTCCAAGGAATATTGTATAGAAACTTTTATTGCAAACTTTTTTTTAATTTTCCAAAAATAATCACCCCGTATATTACACTATACTTGACCACTCACTGTCTATGCTTTTTTTAAGCAAACTGTCGTCAACGTATTAACGAACCAAGGAGCATGAAATTCGATTTTAAGATTTGTCGTCATATTGCAACAAAGGACTAAAATTAAAAACTGTTTTTGTTGTATCCAGTATTGAGTTTGGTTTTTTAAGACGAAAAATGTAAAAATAAAAAGTGATATAAGTATAAAATAATTAAATACGCACAAAAAACGTTCAAAATATAATTATTTTTAGAATCTTATGAAGCTTTAAGTAAAATGTGACTCGTTTTTAAACGGCAAAGCAAAGGCTTCCACAAACCGTACCTGCATAATCAAGTCTAATGTTTATTACTAGTACAAAATTGGAAGATAAAGATAAGGTGAAGTATTTAACCCCTGATTGAGCGTTGAGAGTAGTATAGGTAATCAATAGTTCGATAGGTACCTTCTTACTTTAATAGAAGAGAGGCAAAATAAAAGAAATAACAAAAGGTTAGGATTAATGGAAAATCATATTTTAACTGCGACCTTGAAATAGTGTACACCTAAATCAGCAGTTGATGGGCAGGAAATTAACGAACAATTAAATCAGTTTAGTCCAAATTAACTTCTCAATATTAGTTAATTATTTTCATTTAATTACAATTTTCACTTTTCAAGGTCACAGTTCAGAAAATTTTCGGCTACCTATAAGAAATCATATAAAATTACAGTGAGTTAAGTAGCAAAGTAGCAAATAGATCAGTGTAGACCACATAAAAATCTCTTTCGTTTGAACTACATTCGTTTGCTCGTCGAATAGTAAGTTAACTTATACCTTATACTTATACAATTACTACTGAATTTGAATGCTTTTGAATGAATACAACTATCGGCTATTTGATGTTGAGTCTTTTCCGTAAGTCCAATAATTGTCAATTTGCATAGAGAAATTTTTTATCAAACTCATTTGCTAACAACTAGTGTTATAGAAAATAGATTGCTATAAAATGTTTAGTTGTACACCCAATAACCATCTGTGATAAATAGCAATTGGTTACCAATTAATTTGTGCAAATTATCGGCTATTAGACTCATGCGGTGCAGTTAGTAGTTACACTAGCAGTTTCCGAGACTGCCATCTGTGAGTTCTTACACTCTACAGAGCTACGTCCAATTGAGAGTTTTCTCGTCGAAAAAAAATTATTTTTCTTTCCCTCTCGCGAATTTTCTCTTGAAATTAAAATATTTTGATGAAGGAACCATAAGTTACGAACTTTAGTAAAGATTCTCCCCAATACTTTATAAAGTAATTTTGAAAGCGATAAGTTGGATTCCTTCAAACTACATCGAAACATTTTCGAAACATAAAATAATATTTGCATTGAATTTCTCATTAAAATTTACAAAAACAAATTTATTATCTCCGACGTACTCCTTATTGTTTCTTAAGATTGTTTATTTCAATTTAGTTAAAGTTTGATTAATAAATTTATGAAATTGTAAGCTCACGTTTAATCGCCCGATTCGTTGTCTTTTGATTGTTATTCCCTTTGCGTGTTTGGGTTATGGACCGTTCTGTTCTGGATAATCTTTAATTGCCCGTGTATAACGCTCGTTTCGTAATACAGATAGAGTTTGTCAGATTGCTTCAGAATTTTAGATTTGCAACGTGCAACGTTTATTTATTATTTTATCTACATCAATAATTGCTTTTTTTCTCGTTAAGTTACTTTTTAGATTGAAAAAAATGTTATTATTTCCTAATAACTTTTGTGAAAGTTTTAATTAAATCCTTGATAAACTGCAAGAAAAAGTGCGAAATTGAAATGCTATTAGAGATGATATAAAAATTTAATTAAAGGGAATGCAATTGTTTCAGAATTATTTTCTGACTGGAAAAGATTTATGGCGTGTAGTATATCAAATATAAACTAACGAACTTGCACTCGCAAAGAAAGAAAATTTATTACTCTTTTAGCTTTTTCACGTGTGTTTAAGAGCAGCTCGATGGATCTGATCTAGATGTTATAATAGAATGTAGGTATATTAATAGAGGAGGATTAACAAATTATCTACGGCAACTGACTGACGCCTTTAGCCGAATCAATTAGATAAAGCTTCTAATAGTGGATTTGCATTCCTGATCAACTTGCAACAGTCTCGCCAAATTTATCGTCATACAGGGTAAGTCTGCTGAGATTGTCACGTAGTTCTTTTTAAACGAAAGACGCATTGCTGACTATTTTTACGGTAGTTCATGCCAGGAATCCAGACATACCAGTCAAAAAATGTTGTTTTAATGTTTACGCAATTTAATTTAGATCTAACAGGCCCTTCCAGGCTCAACTTCATCACGATACAACTTTCTAAAATAAATTTACGCAGTAAGTTTGCAAACCGTAACTTTCTCAGCACAAAAAAAATTGCTCCAGTTTATTTTTTACTACAGGAAAGTTTTAGTTTTAATTTTAAATGTTCAGGGTGACTTTGAATCAACGTCTGAAAATTTCAGGAATCATAGAATAAGTCAATACAATGATTGTCAGATTAACTGACAATTGAAAATCATCACAATTGAAGAGATTTTGACATATTTTTGCTTTATTGCGAAAATGTCTGAAGTCTGCAATCAAGCAAGACTATAGAGATTGGATATCTACCACGAACATGGCAGTTAGGGAAAACGCAAAAGATTTAGTCTTTTGTTAAAAATAAAAAAGCCCAGAACGTCGACTCCTAATAAGGTGTTCTACGATGATGTCACTGCTGAAAACACTACAGACATTTATGATCTGAGTCAAAGAGGAGCGCGGTGGCGTAACTATAAATAATGGATCTGAGAGTTCCGTTGAACGAGGCCTGTAAATTTCAGAGTCCCGGAGAAGAAAGCCAAAAAGTTCTGTCGACCTTGAAATATCAAAATGACCAAAAAAGAGGCGCTAGAAGCCTCTGTTCCTTTGTAGATTTGGGCCGATCGACTCCTATTTACGGGGTCGTTTTACGATTCACCGTCCATCCCTGAGCAAGACATCAAATTGATCTTCCAGCATTTAATGCGTAATAACTAGGGTGACTCGTGAAATTTTCATCCAAGTCAGTATTTCTTAAATACTTGCGAATACCCCCATTTCACCCTCAAATTTGCAGGAAGAATTACGGGATTACAAAACGTCGATGGCCCCCATAACATTAAACAAAAAAGACAGTATTGACTTATTCCATCGGCCCTGAAATTTTTTGACGTTGATTCAAAATCACCCTGAATTTATCACGAGATCAAGAGTTCTGCCGGATCTTGTTTCGACATCAAGTAAAATATAATGTTCATTTACAAATCGAAGCATTATTCTAGTTGAGTTAGATTTAGTTAATTTTCATGATGGAGATTCAAATTAAATCAAATCCCATTTTTTTGTACTATTTTCTCTCCTACTTGACTAGGTTTATTGCGTGTAGTAGTATATCAAATACAAAAACTAACGAAGTTTCTCTTACAATGAAAGAAAATTTATTGTTTTTTTTAGCTTTTCCACATAGTGGCGTTGAAGCGATTCTATCGATTTAGACGTCAGAATGTATAAAGGAAGTAAATAAAATGTTAAATAAACAAAATACTTAATAATAATTGTTAATTAAGTCGACATTACTCTTGTTTAGTTCTCGACTTTTCTACAAACTGCAAGCAATTCATTTCTTTCCAGCACTTCCAGCTTCTTGTTTACTTTTGAAATTGATTAATTACATAAATCCTGATTGATAGCCCTATTAGTCGATCCTTTTAATGTAGGTAATCAACCACTGCATACTGACACAATGATGAGTGTGAGCGACAATGGCATTTAGCGTAATCGGTAAATTGATTTTAAGCAAAAGCGCGGGACAAAACGGTTAGTTGAAGTACTTATTCATTAATCAGCGTCATAAGTACACTTTTTTGAATTTGCTTTTAATAAACTGCTCGTTTGTTACAATTACGTTTACATAATAAATAAGCTAAATAATTAAAGTGACTATGCTTCGTAAAGAGTATTTAGTAACTGATACCATTAACCTACATCAAAAGCACTCGAAAGCGTAAAAGTTATAATTTCATCCCTTATCGATAATTTATTTATCAGAATTGACGACCCCAAATGCAAATTGAACGAAAATAATAAAAAAAAGATTGATCGTCTAAAATTATCTGATTATGGAAGGAAATGAAATTAACACCGTCGCTGTCCCCTAGCAACAACTTCCGAAAGGACACAGTTCAACTTTAAAAAATTTTGTTTTACAAGAAAGATTTTTTCTTGTTTGGCCTTAAAGCCCAGTTCCAGATTTCTCTCCACAGCCCCATATGTAAAAATAAGGTTATGTTTAAATCGCGTGGGTGCTCGAGAAGGTATATACGAGGATATATTGAAAAATTCTTAGCCTACTATAGAACCAAACAAAATTTCAATGTCAAAATATTTTATTACTCAACATATTCTCCTCTTAATTGGATACATTTATTACAGCAAACCTGCAACGTCTCTAGACCTTTCAAAAAAATTGTTTCTTCTTGCTCTGCAAACCAGACCTCCACAGCTTTTATTACCTCCTCGTTGGAAGAAAATTTACGACATTTTAAACTTTTTTTCAGTTGAGGAAAGAGATGATAGTCGGACGGAGCCAAATCTGGAGAATAAGGGGGGTGTTCTAGTAATTCAAACCCTAAATCACGAATTTTTTGCATGGCAACATGAGATTTGTGTGCAGGGGCGTTGTCCTGCAAAAACAAAACATCTTTTGATAGCTTTTCGCGTCTTTTCTCTTTAATTTTTTCCCGTAGAGTGGTCAGTAATGTCGAACAGTAATCTCCAGTTATTGTTCTACCCTTATCCAAAAAAATCAATCATGATTACTCCATGGCAACCCCAAAAAATTGAAGCAAGAACTTTTCCAGCAGATTTTTGGACACAAAATTTCTTAGGTCTTGGAGAACCAGAGTGTCGCCATTCCATCGAGTGTTGCTTTGTTTCTGGATCGTAGAAATGTACCCAAGTCTCATCCATAATAACAATTTGGTTTAAAAAGTCTACATCGTTTTCAAATCGAGAACAGATCGAACGCGATGTTTCTACCCTTGCACGCTTTTGGTCAACATTCAAACATTTGGGGATCCATTTTGCAGAAACTTTTCTCATGTCTAAATTGACGTGAACTATATGATGAACGCGTTGGTATGAAATATTCAGTGCTTCAGATATCCGTTTTAGCCCAATTCGACGGTCTGATATAATCATGTCATGAACTGCATCGATATTTTCGAGGACTGACACAGAAACTGGCCTTCTCGATCGGTCATCATCTTCAATTGAAAATTTACCTCTTTTGAAGCTTGCAATCCAATTTTTCACGGTCGCATACGAAGGACATTGATCACCAAGGGTATTAACCATACCTTCGTAAATCTGCTTACCTTTTAACCCTTTTAAATACAGGTACTTGATGATGGCTCGATACTCCAATTTTTCGATTTTGACAATTTCGGTGGACATCTTTTTTCTTTTAATTTATTGCTTAACTCTGGTTTACTTTTTTGACGTCAAACTTTACACTGACACTTCTAATAAGTTATTGTTCGTTGCTATGGTAACGCAATATTTTGTTTATGCATGGAACTGGTGTAGACTAACTAGATATCAATACATCCTCGTAGGTGCCAGATCTGCAGACCACCTTTAGAGGACTTGAGTTTCCAACTGACACGGGTAGCTCTTTCGTGAACGAACTTGAAGTTAATTTATAAAGTTAGGATCCCCACCGGGCTTATTCGAAGGTAGGGTTCACGTAAGTTAAGCAAATATACAGCATGGAGTTTGCTTCGTTGCAAACACTGTAGATGCTACGTAATAATTTCACGCAGGTCGATGGTTAAGTTTCGACTGAAAAAGTCATACTTTTTTGTAAAATTTTATAATTTTTAGTTAGCTTTGGCGTTGCAAACGTTAAATTAAATTAAAATGCAATTTAAACTAAGATAAAATATGTATGTGTGAGCTACGCTGACTATCAGATAATTATAATTTGAAAAGCTTTGTGTCTGAGAGTCACATTTCACACTCCACCTCTCATCAAACAAAGCAGTAATTGCCAGCTTTGATGTGAACCTCGAGATCCCACTGTTGATGCAAATCAGATCAAAAGAAAGTAAATTGAAGGGTATGTTTCAATAAAATAGTAAAATTATTTAATATCCCAATTTAAGAGAAAACTATTGAGCTGCGTTACTGGAAGCAAAATGCAAAATTTAATCCAATTAGGATTTCTACCCAAAATAAGAATAAACGTATTGAGCCTTCCCATGGAGATTTCAACTCTATTGCGTAAGTATATATTTTTTATGTATGTCTAGGATTTTAAAACCATATTTTTACGACGTCCATACAGTAGTGAAGAGCGATGAGAGAAGGGTCAACAACGGGATCTGCAATGTTTGTTCGAGAGCTAGAGCTAACAAGTTACATTGGGAAATGGCTTGTTAGAGATGGGTGTGTGAGTTGTATGTAATATACCTGCATATGGGTAGGTATGCATTTTATTTGAAATGTTGTTGGTAAAACTTACACACCGATAAATTAAGGGTATCGCTAAAATGAACTAATTTAGAAATTTGACTTCAAAAGGAATAAGTTAATAACGTTTAAAAATTTTAATTTGGTTACTAAAGTAATAGATTATTTACCATTTTGTTAAAAATCGAAACTGCATAAACTGGGCTTCCAATGATCTCCACCAACGTATTAATTGACACGAGATCTTTTTTTAGTTCTTGAACTTCTTAGCAATGTAGCAAACAAACGATTGATGGTTAAACGATTTTTGTCATTTTCATTAGCGCTATTTATCAAAGTCTAGTATATTTACGTAAATTTGATTTGAAACCGTCACGTTCATTTTGTTTTGGTCTCTTTGCTAAAGATGAATGACACAAGGTAATGTGCACTTTCATATGCAGTTTAGTGTTAGTTTACTTCATCATTTCTAAGTACAAACTGGTGTTTACCTGAAACCTCAGCTAGCCAAGCCAGTAAGTGTTCTTCTCCACTGTTATCACTTAGCACTTTCCAGTATGCTATATGTATGATAATTAAGACATTTCTGTTGGTATGTATATTTACTTATTAAAATACTAATTTTTAGTGCTTACTTTATACGAGTACACGATGGGAGCAAAATTTCGCTTAGGCATGATAATATCGACCCCTAAACCAAGGACTAGATTATAACTGAATTGCAATAGATCAATCTAAATCAATTTGTAGTAGATACTTGTATGTAGGAAACAAAAAGTCGGAGTTAAATAACTCATGTCTACCTGTCCTACTCATTTGAGGATTTTTAGGGTTGGCTTCATTAATTTGAGTAGTTTTTTGGGCTAATGGACCGTGTCGAGAGGTTCTTGGTAAGATACCTAACATTACGTTTACTCCTCTGCCAAATATCTTCAGAGGTGGTTTACCCTGTGTGGTAATGGTAAGTGACCGTACAGAAAGTTCAGGAACGAACGATGTGCGCTGGTCTAGTATACTCGTAAAAATAGAAAATAAGTGGAAGGGTTGAACGCGTGAAGAACATGAAGCGTCTGGCAAAGAACAAGCTGCCAGTTGCATAAAGAAGTTTCAAGAATTTCGTAGTAGGGAAGAGTAACACCCCCTTCCATTACTGATTTTTCACTTTTAGATACTAGCTTATAACCATTCCACTTATTTTCTAGTTACATGGGTATACCGGAATTAATAGTTGGAGTGCTGTGTAGTTCTCTATTACTTGTTCCTAATTGGTCGATCGTCTGCGTGTTGTACGGTCGATTTCGTTTGATGTTTGAGACTTTCAATCAATTCTCTTTGCAGTCACAGGGGTAATACTGGGCCACGGTCAAGAGTATGTACCTCGGTTTTGTCGTATATGACGCGATGGTATGTTTGGATTTCTAGAGCATGTTCTGCTACTCCGGATTTTTCATTCCGAAGTAGGTGGCAATTTCTTTTGTGCCCGGAGATCTGTTTCGTTTTGTCGTTTCGATGCGTACTTTCCTGCATAAGTAACTTGCACATCCCCGTGTTAGCCAAAGCGCCTCTAGCACCTTTTACCGATCCCAAGATTTCCTGAATTTCTAGTTTTTTTTTAAATCAATATTCGGCATCGATTGCTATAAGGTCATTAGCCGATCTAGTTGTTTTAAAAATGGGTTTGCTGCTGTATTTGTCCATTAATTTCCTTATACGATTGGTGACGCTTTTGATATAGAGTATGAACATCTTGCCTGTCGGAGCAGGGTTGTTTTGATAGGTTGCGCCCTTAGGTGTAGTCCTTTAGAAATGCGGTGCCCGGGTTATCTTTTGTGCCGAGTAGCCGTTGGTTTTAAAGACCATGTTTAGATGTTGTGTTAGTTTTTTCTAAAGATATTGAGGTTGGCAGATTCTTGTGGCTCGGCCTCTTAAGTATTGTTACAATCCCTCTTTTTTGCCTGAGCTGTTCTACTATTTGATGGTAAACGACAATTAGCGTCTTACATGATGGTTGAAAAAAAGAAACGGCAAAGGACAAAACTTCGTTATGACGCATCAAAGTCGTTTAGAAATGATTTCTGTTTTCACTTCAAGCTTAAAAGCTGGAAACTTTTTCAAACGATTCTGGAATACCAAAATCCGATGGTCGTCAAAATGTCGTCCTATATGGGGTGGTTCAAACATCCAAGAAACTTTATCTGTTTTCAGTTTCTGTCATTTTTGGCTCAGAAGGACTAATTTTTCGGCAATGGCAGATTTATACTTTTTAAAAGTAGACTAAATTTTCTACAGTTTGAGACCAGAATGGTCTCTGTAGACCTAATGGTGTCCAATATACAAGTGTAAAAAAGTTTGAAAAATGAGAGAGTCCGCCGAGTCCGAACTTGGATTTATTATTAGGTGTCAAAATCAAAACTAAATTGTGCATTAGTGTGAGTGGTTTCTGGCCTAATATGCCATGGTCGAGAGGTTATTTTAGAGATTTTTGACGTTTCGTTTGCTACTGTGGCCAACGTGTTTTGTCTTGAGTAGCAAAGGTCGAAGTTTTCTCAAATCATTGAAAATTTAGTCTAGTTTTAAATAGTATAACACTGCTTTTGCGGAAAATTAGTCCTTCTGGGTCAAAATTGACAAAAACTGAAAAAAGGTAAAGAATTTCGCTGTAAATTTTTGAGCCACACCGTAAAGGGCGACATTTTGATGACCATCAGATTTTGGTACCCCAGAAGATCGGGAATCATTTGAAAAAGGTTCCAGTTTTTAATCTTGAAGTGAAAACAGAAATCACAATTTAATACCGCGTGCACTCCACTATTATTTCCTGTCAAATGTTGTGTAACGATGTGGATTTCTTATACAGCTCAGAGTGATATGAATCCCAAGATTCTAGCTCTGAGCTGGTCCAAATCCGCATCCGTTTTGGTTGTCCACCTACTACCCTTAAACCTCGACCCAATATTTCTCCCTTGTTCATTTTCCCCGTTGTTAATTAGTAACAAAAATTAACAATTATTAAATTATACCGACATCTGACCATTATCTTGCGTACGTTCGTTCAAGGCGCGCGAGGTCAATCATTTTAACGTCCGACCTTCGTATACAAAATGTAATAATTTAACAACTTTGATTTAATTTTGGCCAAACATTAAATTCTGAACTTCGCCCCCCATTTCTTTTGCTCCCCTAATCTTCTATTTACGTCCCCTGGTGGTCCATAATTAATTTTATTAATTACTGGCCCTGAATTTAATTTTTATTTCTTTTTCGTCCCCAAATTTTCCCCGATCACCACGAGACAAACACCATTCGGATGCCCTTTTTACAGCGCATTCTTCCCGCGTCCTAATTTTTCCCAAAGGCCACTAATTACATTTTTATAATTATAATTAGTTAGTGGATGATAGCCCGTCCGCCAATACTATCCCCATTCTTTCAATCACAGCTAGCGCTGTGATTGGTTGGTTCCCAAGGAGGGGAAAATTTAATAAATAGCCGTGCGCCGGAAGAATCCGGAGTCTTCATAGTAGTCCGTGTTAAGTCTCTTCTTGTCCGTGGTCGCAAGTGTGGCAACCAAATACATCCCTCCCGAGTGGTTAGAATTTTGTAGTGGTTCGCAAGAGCCGCTGTGGAATTTTTCCTAGCCGCCGTATTCCCTCCCGAGTGGCTACTGCTTTGTGGTGGCCCGCAAGGGCCGTCGTAGAGCCGCCGTCTTTGTCACTTTTCCCCTGTTCCCTGCCCGTGCTACTGTAAATTTGTATATATTTCTATATATCCTTTATTGCTTGTAATTATTACATTTTATTTATTATTTGGGTTTACAATAAAACATTTTTCATTTGTGGTATGTGTGACTTTTATTCCGACGTCGAACCTACCCCTCAACCGACTGAGCGACGCTCCAGGGAAAATAAGTAAGTTACCGATTTTCCCGCTTACAGTTGATTATAATCTATTATGGGAATGATAACTAATCATGTTTTCATTATATTTTCTTAGCGCTTATCCGCTTTTTAAAATGACAATGTATAATGACAGTAGCAAGAAAATCAAAAAATTGTAGTAATATATAGTAGGTACTAAAATACAGCCGGGTTTGGGAAGCTCTGTTTAGGCCAACTTGCACATATTTAAGAAACTATGCATCTATGATTAATAACAAAAGCAAAAAAGTGTACATAGTATAGTTTCAAAGTTTGACACTGCCACAAAGAACTGAAGACTGACTTTCTGTGATAAATTCGATACGTTCCCTAAAAGTTGCAACTGCAGTTCGTTTCTATTCTACACAAATACTGCGAGTTTGTTTATAATATTGAAGTGTAAAGCATACGTACTACCCATAAACCACAGAATTAAAGTGGTTCTGTTCCTGATAATTGATAGTTAATCACGTCATCTGTGTCAAGCATTATGTGCTTGAAATTTTCCCCATGTATAATACCCTGGTTGGAAATTCTTGCTCATCTGGACTAGTTAGGATGGAGGAGGTGATCCAATTAGCGAAGTACAAGAAAAACAATGGAAAATCCAGTTCGCTTTCAAAGCGGTGCAGTTGGGAATTTTAATTGGAAATTGTTGTTTTCGTTTTGTTTTTAAATCCGAAAGTGACACGTAAAATCAAAATTTTAATTAAAAATAGGTTTTATTGAAGGAATCGATTACTAACTATTAAACTACTAATTAGTCGTAAAGCTCGTCAATATAACAATTTTATCGATCCAATATTTAGAAGTGTAAATTGTAATATTAATAAGAAAAAGTCCTGAAATTTGAATTTAAAAAATATATTTGTACAAAACTCAAATTGAATATTATATGCAATTGGCATGTTATTTAAAGTTTAACTAATTGTATAATGTGAAAGTTATCGGCTTATGTTTGATTCGATTAAATTTTATTGAAGTAAAAACCGAATTTCGAACCAAAATATGAAAACTTTATATTACAATGCAAAAGTTTGAAAGTAAATTAAACTGTCAGCAACAGTCAAACTAATAGACTGGTTGGGATAACTGAAAATTTTCAGGAGACATTCCGAAATAATCTTGTTTAAGTAATTCTTTTCTATTCTCAACTTTTTTTTTCCGCAACTTTCTCTCTAGTTTAAATGAAACTGGTCGCCCCTATTTATTTTATATTATTACTATTAGTTCCCTTATTGTTTTATAAAATGGTTATTTATTACTTATTTCATTTCGCTTTCGTGATCCAATTTATGTTTCTTGTTAGAAAGAAATTTAGCGATAGTAATATTTTTTTATAGCTCGTGGATCTTCTTTAAACTATATCTTATTATTTATAAAAATCTCGACCTAACTAAAAGTTTTCAGGCGTTATATTGTGCCCTGAAACTGTGGATGTGTTCATGGAAAGCCATATATGAGGCACAAAAGTAGAGTTAAATTAGCAACGGAGTGGCATATTAATTAACCAGCATTCAAAAAGTGAAGTAATTCAAGCAATTTATTAAATTACATAAAACTAGAAAAGTGGTAGTTTTACTTGATAACATAATCGCCCTAGATCATGAACATTAATAAAAATTACAAATTTTTTAAATATTTAGGGTTAATTAGTTAGATAGATCTAATACGTTGTAAATGAACCCCAACAAACACACATAAGTGAAAAAACTTTAAATGAGAAAATTTGTTTTCCACCAAAGCGCCTCGGGAATCGAACCCAAGACTTTGCTATTTCCGGTAGCACGCCTATACCTAATACGCCAGGCAGATTACACAATTTTCTTAGCAATCCGGCATTAAAATTGTGTAATCTGCCTGGCGTATTAGGTATAAGCGTGCTACCGGAAATAGCAAAGTCTTGGGTTCGATTCCCGAGGCGCTTGGTGGAAAACAAATTTTCTCATTTAAAGTTTTTTCACTTATGTGTGTATGTTGGGGTTCATTTACAACGTATTAGATCTATCTAACTAATTAACCCTAAATATTTAAAAATTTGTAATTTATTCACGTATGATTGTTGTATGCATACTAATTTGATTTATATATATTTCGCTTTCTCGACGCATTTAAAACAATGCCGGATTGCTAAGAAAATTGTGTAATCTGCCTGGCGTATTAGGTATAGGCGTGCTACCGGAAATAGCAAAGTCTTGGGTTCGATTCCCGAGGTGCTTTGGTGGAAAACAAATTTTCTCATTTAAAGTTTTTTCACTTATGTGTGTTTGTTGGGGTTCATTTACAACGTATTAGATCTATTAATAAAAATATTATTTCTGAATATTTTATTTAAGAAAATATGTAGTATCTAATATATTTTTACGTTTTATTAAGGTGACATATTTAGGAAGACGAGAAAAATAAAGAAAAATAATATTTTCTTCTTAAAAAGTTCGTACGATTTCGCTTTTGATAAATTCATTTTGATACGTTAAACCAGACGAGATCTTATTGATGATATTGGAAATGTAATTTCGGGGACTTAGAAAATATAAATAATGTTTATTAGAAATTCTTATTGGTACATTAAGATCGTATATCCAAAAAATTAAAATTTGGCACACAGTAAGCAGCGGTTGGAGTCAAAAAAGGAAAATTAATTGAAGCTAAAAATAGCGGCCGTGTAATGAATAGACTGTAAATTTGATAATTTTACTAATTATAGAAGCACTAATTAATACCTTTACGATATATGATTGATTACTAAATTAATAAGCATGTTCCCTTAACTTTGTTAGAGCCTAATTTGTTTACATAAATGTACTTAATTTACCAAACTTATACGTATACTAAACATAAACGTGTATATTATCAATCTTACCAATTACTCCCTTTCCTTGAAGAATTATATAAATTTTGAAGCATGGATCGAAAGATGTGTAAGAAACAATTTTACAAAAATGCGAAGATACTCGAAGCCCCGATATTACTAATTAGAAAGATTGATAGGGTTGTTTCTAGAGGTAAACCCTGGCCTCTTTCTAGCCCAGAAGTGTTGGAAAGAAATCTTAGCCGTCCGGGAAACACGATCACCGTACATATTAAAAGACCCCTTTTCAATTTCTATATACAGGGTAATTCCAAAATGGCGGGTAAGCTCTTTAGTAATACGTTATAGGGGATAATGATTGAAGTAAACAAAATGTTAAAAAAATCCTAAGACTCTAATTTGTGGAGAAATAAAGAAGTTAAGTTGAGAACTCAACTCTGAATTCTGACAAATTTTGAAACTTTTCATCATTTCTTAGTAATTTTCTAGAGTTTCCAAAATATAAGTTTTTAGTTACCTACCGATTTTACACTTTAAATTGTGTCTTCTTATTCACTCGGTAATCTGTACTGGTAGCAGAATGCAGAAATTCGAATCAGTAACGCTGGAACGACTGAAGAGTTTAAAATTTAAAAAAGGCGTTCGCCAAGGGTGCATCCAGTCCCCAATGCTATTCAACCTGTACGTAGAAAAGGCATTCTTCGAATCAATCGCAAATAGCGCCTTTGGCATTAAAGTGAACGGAATCCCCATTAACAATAACCGGTATGCTGATAATACCGCAGTATTGGCAGATAATGCGCAGGACCTCCAAAGTCTACTAAATCGGGTCAATGAAGAAAGCCAAAGACTAGGTTTGAGGATTAACATCAGCAAAACCAAGTTTATGTTTGTTGGTAAGAACGATACTCCACACACTCGAATACATATTAATGAAGAGAACATCGAACATGTCACACTATTTAAATACTTAGGATGCATGATTAACAAAGGATGGGAGCCGGATCAGGAGATAAGATGCAGGATTGAACAGGCTAGAACAACCTTCCTACGACTACGAAAGTTTCTTACAGACAAAAATTTTAATTTCAGCGTAAGATATAGGATGGTCAGTTCTCCTGTACGGAGTTAAGGCATGGACGTTGAAAGTACCAGTCATCAACAAAATTGAAGCCTTCGAAATGTGGATCCTGCGACGAATGTTGAAGGTGTTGTGAGTTGACCGCGTGAGAAACGAGGAAGTTCTCCGAAGAGCCGGTCTAGCAGAACGACAACTCTTCGAAAACATCAAGAAGAGAAAAATAGGTTATCTCGAACACATACTACGTAGAGAACGCTACCACTTTCAGCGCCTCATTCTTCAAGGTAAAATTGAAGGAGGAAGAAGAGGAATAGGCAGATAAAAACTATCGTGGCTAAGAAATATCCCTCAATGGACAGAGATAAAGGACTTCCAAACACTACAAAAGGCTGCAATTAATAGAACCATCTGATAAGAAAGCGATACACGATGAACGCCACGCAGGAATCTGCATGGCACTTTAAGAAGAAGAAGATTCATTTAAGCGTTTGGAAGTATCTACTACTTACACTAGGATGTACATGTACAGGTCTACGTAAAAAAATACATGCCAATTCCTAAACTTCAGATTGAGTCCTGAGACGCACTATCATTTATTTAGTGCACCTACGCAACTGCAAATCTCGAGTTTTTTCTATTTTTTTTTCAATTATTTATTTAACGTTTGATGTGGTTGCACGTTCGTTAGTTCTCAAAACTGTTCAATTAAAAATAAGAGTAAAATGTAGTCGACAAATAGAAAATAAACTACGTAATAAAACTTCTCTTTAATGTTGGTTCCGTTACCAAGCTTAGTTTTATGAAAAGATTTCCTATACAAATGATACTTATTAGAAGTAGAAGTGAGTGCTAGATCCTAACATAAAAATAACACCTAAGCAGTTGTACCGAGATTAATAACTCGAAACATTTTATTATACCAACTAGGAAAGGAGTTGCTATAATGTTTAAGTCCCAGTGGCGAAATAAGAAAAAGAAATTAAATTGAAAAGAAAAATTAAGGTACATCGTTTTTATTAGAAACCTGGATGGAGTGTAGTAGAGGCATGATACCATAACATTAATTTGTAAGTTATAGTTTATAGTAGCATGGAGTGGAGGTACGATTGAAAAATATTTAATAAAACAGGTGGTAGAAAAATAATAGTTGATAAAACAACACAGAGAAGTTCAATCTATAATTCCGTGCTCACTTCTCCTATACAGGGTAATTCATAACTACATGGCGAAAAATTATAATGTTCTTAATTATCGTTCCCCTTTCTAGGGATGTAACTTCACATGATCTATCACATCAAACTATCAAGGACGATAAGAATAAGTCAATACAATCATTTTTCGTTTTATGTTACGAGAGTCACTAACGCTTCGTAACCCAGTAACATTCTGGAATTTATTCGCCTGTTTCTAAACGAGAGGGTTTTTTTGAGTCAGAGTTGAACCCGAATCTTTGGGAACATTTAAGCAAGAAAATGGTGTTCCGCAGGGTTCCATCTTAAGGGTAACCCCTTTTCTCAGTACAATAATTAACGACGTGGTAAACAGAGACGAGAAGTCCTACTCTCAGTTTTTTATGTTAATAATCGGAAATGCCTCTAGGCAGACCGTCGAAAACAACAGCTGGTAATAAATTATTCGTTAAACTGCCCCTCGAACTCTCAAAATTCCAATTGAATTTATTTCACTAAACAAGCAAACAGAATACAACCCTGTAATCCTAAAATTATTCCCGCCAATAAGGTATTCTCCTGTATAAATAATAAAGTAACGTCCTGATGATAACGTTATTAGATGAACAATTTCTATAAATTAAGCGTATTTTGAAACATCACTATCCACCGTGGCTTTTAAAAACACAAGAACCAATTTAGAACTACGCGCAACTGAAAAATCACCCAGAAATAGCTAAATGATAAGACCCGCCTATCAAAAATGTAAGGCTGGTTTTCCGTGAAAGAGGAAGCTTCCAACGAGTCGGAACTCGTTTACGCTTCCTCAGGAAAACTGGCCGAAAACAACCATTAAATTCCTGGGCTACCGGTCACCTTCGTTGCCTCTCCAGAGCATAAGAACACCCTACGTTCTCGCGTTAAAATTGCGTTCTCAATCGTCCTTTTAATACTAACGGTCGCAAAGCAGCACAACGGCCGGCTCCAAATAATTCATCGTAGTGAGGGTGGCAAACAGCCACACGTTAATCAACCCTCGCAACGATGTTGGTATTGTCAGAAATGCCAAGTTACGACGTGCGTTTGTTTGAATTAAATCATCGTGGTGAGGGTGGGAAAAACAAATTCGCTTTAACCCTCACTACGATGTGTGTATCGTACCGAAATACCCAGCAACCGCTGGGTATAAATAGGGCGATTTTGGATTAAATAATTCAGTTTCTCACGAGCTCCCACCGGGGTAAGAGCTCCTGAAACAGCTCTTGCCGGAGTTCAGTTCGAGCTCCCAACGGGGCAAGAGCTCCCAGAAAAGAGCGTCAAGAGTTCCAAAGAAGCTCTTGCACGACACACGTCGTAAATTAAGAGTGCTGAATTAGCCGCGTTCAAAAGAAGAATTATACGAGTAAGTATACCAGGCCGCGTTCAAACGCGCAGGGCAATAGCCCCACCGACGTAGCTCTTTCGTGAGCCAAGCCGCGTTCAAACGCGCAGGGCAATAGCCCCACCGACGTAGCTCTTTCGTGAGCCAAGCCGCGTTCAAACGCGCAGGGCAATAGCCCCACCGACGTAGCTCTTTCGTGAGCCAAGCCGCGTTCAAACGCGCAGGGCAATAGCCCCACCGACGTAGCTCTTTCGTGAGCCAGGCCGCGTTCAAACGCGCAGGGCAATAGCCCCACCGACGTAGCTCTTTCGTGAGCCAAGCCGCGTTCAAACGCGCAGGGCAGTAGCCCCACCGACGTAGCTCTTTCGTGAGCCAAGCCGCGTTCAAACGCGCAGGGCAATAGCCCCACCGACGTAGCTCTTTCGTGAGCCAAGCCGCGTTCAAACGCGCAGGGCAATAGCCCCACCGACGTAGCTCTTTCGTGAGCCAAGCCGCGTTCAAACGCGCAGGGCAATAGCCCCACCGACGTAGCTCTGTCGTGAGCCAGGCCGCGTTCAAACGCGCAGGGCAATAGCCCCACCGACGTAGCTCTTTCGTGAGCCAGGCCGCGTTCAAACGCGCAGGGCAATAGCCCCACCGACGTAGCTCTTTCGTGAGCCAAGCCGCGTTCAAACGCGCAGGGCAATAGCTCCACCGACGTAGCTCTTTCGTGAGCCAAGCCGCGTTCAAACGCGCAGGGCAATAGCCCCACCGACGTAGCTCTTTCGTGAGCCAAGCCGCGTTCAAACGCGCAGGGCAATAGCCCCACCGACGTAGCTCTTTTGTGAGCCCGGCCGCGTTCAAACGCGCAGGGCGATAGCCCCACCGACGTAGCTCTATAGAGCCAGCCGCGCGTCCACGCGCTTGAAGTACAACCAACATAAAGGGTTGTCAACATCACCGTCACTGTCATTGCCACTGTCACTGGCATTGTCACTGTCATTGTCACCGACGCTGTCACTGTCACCGTCGTGATACGGTAACCGTCACTGTCGCTGTCACTGTCGCTGTCACTGTCGCTGTCATTGTCGCTGTCACTGTCAGGTGTACGGCCAAGAGTGCCAACACGTGCACACGTACCGAAGAGGCGTTTGTGCGCCCCGACAAAGGTGTAGTCGCTACGCCGCCCGTCCGTACCGTGGTGGGTTGCCGAGACTAGCCCGAGGGTGCCGTGGGTCTCACGCACTCCAAGCGTCACATACATTGATCGTGGTCCGCGGTAACGACCGTAGGACCGTAGGACCCTCATAGAAGGGCCTAGTGAAGTATAACCTCACAGAAAGCACAATCTCAAGCAGATTGACCTCGAAAGTAAACGCATACCAGCGCCCGGAGGTAGTCTCGAGCTTCCCCCACCGTGTGACGGACGTCCAGTCGACATACCTCCGTCATTTGAACCCAGCGTTGACTTTGTTATATTTTTGTTAGCACCACGGGCAGGGACCTTCTCCGACAACCCGTGCTGCACCCCAGCGCACGGAGCTAGTTTGTGTTATTGTTTGTTGCGTTACTGTGTTTATTAGTATATAAGAAAGTTACCTTGTTTGATAGTTAAAGAAAATAAAAGTTATATTCCTAAATTACTCGTTTGTTGCATTTTTATTGGTAAGAAAAGAGCCTAAGAGAAAACAATTAAGAACCCCGGATCCCGACTGGGTGAAAGCGTGGCATCCCAAATCGTAGACGAAAAACCCGTCTTACAAAAATTGTTAACAAAATTCAAGAATTAAATCGAGATCTGCTACTGACACATCGAAAATATCAACTGGCTGGGCAGCTGGGCTTTTTCCGTAGGAAACCAAAAGTTTACTTTTCAACTTTTCTACAACATACAGTATACAGTGTAGAAGCTTTTGCTATTCGGCAAACTCTTATTGTATTCATTAATGACCAATCCCAATCAAACTCTTTCTTAAGGTGGCGATACTCTAGAGTGAGAAGTCCCTCGTTCATTTTTAAAAGTAAACAACTTTAAGAATAACGACGACCGTTATCAAATAGCTACATTACAGTCTTCATAGTTAGGCGAATTTTTTCCCAACTTTAGAATACTGGAGCGGTTGGCTTAGGTTCCTTATGCTAATTATTCTTCAAAACTAAGTCTTAAAGTGAAGATAAATATACAGAGTACGATATGTATATTTTAGAATTTTCATTTCTTGCTTAAAAATGGGCCAAGAGTGGGTCACTAAAAGCGAGCAATTTTCCTGACTTTCAGTGAGCATTCTCTATTAAATATCAACATCACTAAGTAAGGACAAATTGACAAGCCAGTGATGGAGCTACAAACTCAGTGCAAATCGGGAATGTAGTAGAATTTGTTTGGGTACCATCGTACTTAGGAATAAAAGGTATCAAAGGTGCAGATGCAGGCGCAAACGAAAAACTACCCAAATACCTCCGAGTGACCAAACTTACTAAATAAATTTAATATCTGTATCGTCTGTAATGTAGTACCTAGTAAAATAAGTGAATACAAAACCGTACCTTGAAGCACCCAAAACGTGCAAATATTAAACGCCTTTTATGCGAATAAACAAAGACCTACTCTATTTCCTGCTTATTAAAATAAAAGACCGATTCAAGTCAAAATCATAGTTGGTTGGTAAATACGCAAAGTTCCAATTCTGAAAATATCACAGTGAAATACATTTTAGTTCTTAAGATAATGACAGTGTCCGTTTTAAAGAATGTCCGATTCATTGCCACTCTACCCTCCTCTGCATATGTGAAGAAGCTTTGACACTGTCCTAGTATGTACTGTGAAGGCGCACTTGTGCTGCAAGCCGTATCCGTGCGAGTGCGTCAATTTTGAAAATTATACTCTAATAATAAAAAGTTTACATAATGGTTTAAAATCAAAGCGGAGTTCAGACAGCTCATGGATAAACTGGAATTAAGCGACTCATTAGTGTTTTCCTTAGTGAATTCTAAATTGTCTTACAATTTAATTTTCGTTGCTGATGACTGTATACGATACATATACTAGTAGCTATACTTTGTTCATTCATAAGTTGTAAAATTCTAGTTCCGAAGAGTGGGGTATGAGAAAAAAATTCAATTTTACCGATAGGACACACAGTCGTATTTTGGGTCCAAAAATTGTGCCAACTAGTATGCACCACACTTTTAATAAATATGTGTCTAATATGGGAGAAATAGAATATAAATCGGAATCATTGGATTCCTAATCCAATGATAAATATTTACCCAAAACTATCTCGTATAGATTTTTGGAATCTTGCTTAACGAGTAATATAGTAATCATAATTTCGGATAAGCGAGATAATGACCCGCACCCTTTAGAATATTCACGTACGTGCTTCCTTAAATGCTTCCTCCTTATTAAAAGCATTTGGAACCACAGCATATTATGTAAAACAAAACGACTCTACTTATACTACAAATTTGCAAGTAAAATAGTTTTCGACTTACCATTTGAAATATTTCGAGCTCTTCTCCGATCGTGACGCACCGTGGAGTAATCACAAGTGGCATCTGTCGATTGCTACTCCTAGAAATAAAACAAAAATATTAATACACTTTAATTACAATTTTAATTGCGCGAAATTATGTGAAGTAATATCTGAAACAACATTTAACGTGAAGTGAAGAACTTGAGAACGCTATATTGATTTAGTAAGTACCCACTTGTACTGAAACAGTTACATACTAAATCTTGCACTAAAGCAACATGTAGGTAGTGATAATAGTGAGATATCTTACAAAGTGAAACATATATAAAGAATTTACTAAAGAATAAAAGGATGCACTACAAGATCAAGGATTTTGTGAAAATAAACGATTTGTGAAGCGCTCAAGGGCTTTTCTCTCGTGACTACAGTTATAAAAGTTATTATAGGCTTTTTATCATTTCTACCACGACGTTATAAAATAATACATTTAGTTGATTAGTATAGTTTAGTCCAGGTACAATTTTGGAACGAAGGTTCTGAATCACATTAAAATGGAAATTAAATTATAAATTGTGTCGAGTTTTGGTATAGAAATTCTCTGGAGTTTAACGAAGAGCCACAATCTGCTTTTGGTCATTTGCAAGGATTGTGTTTCAAATAACGCAGACCTTACGGCTACCAAGTGGTTAATTACTCAAACTCTTAGGCAAACTACTACTCCTTAAAACGGAAGTTTCTATTTTGAGCGTTTGATTACCTACATTATTTATTTAAACATTAAAATAGTTCGTTACGGACGAACGTTTACCGAAACCTTTTAAATATTTCCTACCAAGAAATTTTTTTTATTAGATAAAAGTATCTATACGTATAAAAGTCAATAATATAAGATAATTTACTATTGAAGTTCAAACAAATAATCCATTAAAATCTGCTCCGAGATGATAACATTGAAAGGCCATCAACTCCTTTATTTCACTTGCAAAAGTCAATTCATTTTCCTGATAGACGTCGGTATAAAAGCAAATCCATTTTAGATAACAATGCAGAAAATATAGAGAAATTCTTAAGTCAAGAGTATGCAAATCTCCCTTGATGCATTCAGATTGTTACACTGTAAGATTTTAAAATTTATATTATAGAAAT
Organism: Malthinus flaveolus; assembly: GCA_950108345.1. Taxonomy (NCBI): domain Eukaryota; kingdom Metazoa; phylum Arthropoda; class Insecta; order Coleoptera; family Cantharidae; genus Malthinus; species Malthinus flaveolus. The sequence continues at coordinate 73,612,067 of OX467285.1, forward strand.
GCAATTATCCAATGTTTATGATAATAAAATTCAAACCGAATTTTTCTTCATTTTTTTCTCGTCTTTTAACTTTTACGATAAAATGAACAAAAACAAGTTTGCCCAAAAGTTTATCCGCATAATGCAAATAATTTATTAGAAGCGAGATTATTCGAAGGTGTAAGGGAAGCCGCGCCATGTAGTTGTAAGTGCACCCTGCACAGAAAGTTGCAACTTTAACGCTTTCATTAATAATGTACTAACTTATTAACTGCCTGTTTTGCATTTTAATTTTAACTGCGTGGACGTGCAACATGCGAACACGGATTGTGACAATTATATTTATCGCTCATTTGCGACGCGTGTGATAGTATCTGTGCAAACAAAAGGAACAGGAAAAAGATGCAAGTAAGATCACTGGATACACTCTAATTGACTGTTGTATCTTCTGCTGAAAAAAAGCTTGCCCATCTCTCGGGTTTACGAGAATTCTATATGTGTGACCTCAAAGTTTAAGAACTGTAATTTTTTATTTTTTTATTCGATAAAGGGTTAGTCAGAGACCTTAACCCTGGTTTTAAACACCTGCTATATTACCTACAATAAGAAGAAATATTCAATTGTATAAAATATTGACGAATATTGATGTGGAGAAGAAAACTGTAAGCGCTGCGAGACGCGCCGCGCCGTGCTCAATTAGAAGTTTTCAAAGTTGAGTGCGACATGAGCACCGCTTGGCTTGGATTGGACGGCAAACAATCGACCAAGCGGATTAATTTCTACATCAAAATACTCATAGTGGAGTTTTCTTTAAAAATCATTATAGTCATCAACGGCTCCGAAGCACCATAGGAAAACGACTCGCAAAAAACCGCCCGAAGAGAAAATTTTCAACTTTTGAACACGAACAAGTTTTTTTCTCATCATTGGAGTGCTTACTATGACATAAATGCTTTGAAGAAAAAATACTAGCAAGTCCAAAGACTCTAAAACTATAGAGTTGCAATGGTTAGGACGCGAGATATGAGTCACAATGCATTTTTAGTCATTTTTTCAGTCCCATCACCTCACTAATAAATTACTTATCTGCCAGTCTAGCCAACTATAAAACTGTGCGCGTTTGACTACTTGATTCTGAGCTTTTAATTAATTGGCATTTACTACATAAATATCTCTCTAATCTGCATGCTCACCCGTCTGCCAGAGTGCTTAATCTTAACTACTAGATGTCTATGTCTAGATTTCTATCTACTGGACTGTCTGTATTTCTCTGTCTGTTACCTATCTAACTGCCACACTTTAGGCCAATATGAGTAAAATTCGTAATACTCAAAGAAGAAAACGAATTACGAGAAAAGTTTTAATTACGAATTGGACTCGCATAATTAAAGCAGCACGACGTAAAGCTATCGATTCGGTGCTTTACAACTTCACTCGTACTCGTAATAACCATTTGTTTAGCATACAAACACATAAAGTGTTAAGTGTGTGAAGCGCTCCTTCAACTTCACCAATTGAAAAGAAAATTATTGTTCGGAATCAAATAATAAAATAGGAAAGTTAAAGCAGTGGAAAATTTTATAATAATAATACAAAAATTCCTCAAGTGCCGGATATTATTTTACTTTTATGTTGAAGTACTAAATGAAAATGGCACAAAAAAGTAATTTACCATCAATTTTCGGGTATTAAAAAAAAAGTTGAAAAATACATAACAAGCTTTACAAGCATTAAGTACTTCGTTAAAAACTAGTAACAACCCTTATAAATTTAAGGACAGAAAATTTAAATTTAAATGTGCGGTAACAGAATTATCTGGTGCAAAGTCTACATACAGTTCTAATTTCTCAAGGGAGTTGCGGTCGGGATCCTACTTCATTTGCCTGTTCCTTTGCCTTTTGTAGCGGTTTGTCGTAATTATCTTAGAGCATATAAATGTTCACTTTTAATTACATTCAATAATATACATATATTTTTTGCGTATTAATAATTTTTTGTTTAGCCCCGAATTCGTACATAAATTAAACAGTTTCGTCGTTTCATGGTTCATGCTCATTCAAATGAAAATACAAGCGGCTCAAACACTCCCGCACTGACAGTTAATTGAGCTTTATAAAATAAACATATCTTAACTTTATTTTTCTCCATGTTCTGTACTTTGTCTAATTATGCTATTCCATCCCTGAACTCCCGATGAAGTCGAGAATAGTTTGTTATGGGGGCTCCTTCTCGGTATATAGTGTGTTTCAAGAGCCAGTACCTAATAGCTTTGCAAATACGGAGTCAATATTCTGTTTTTGCTTGAACCTCTTTGCAGTAAAGAAATATTCGATGAGCAGATCATTAGTTCTACCCGTCTTCCGCTATATGATCTGGTATATTATACAGGGTGGGTACGCCCGCAAATGGCAGTTACAACTTGTGTTGATAGGCACCAACTTTTTATTTGGAGCTCCAGTTCGTAGTTATTCAACTTCTTAGATTTGTCTAACAATTATCATAACTTCCTTATTTTAACCCTTGTGTGGCGGCATAAAAAATCATACATAAACAGCGAGCGATGGTACCCGGGTACCACCGTGTGTTTTACATTGTTTTAGGCTTAAATTTAAAGCAAACTTAAATATTTCTTAAGTTCATCGAGAATAGTAAACATTTATGCTAATAAAAAATCAATTTTAATTGATGAATTAATTATTAAAACACCCTTATTAATTAAGAAAATGAAAAAACAAACAAACTGAACAGCTATTAAATCCAAACAAAAATAAATTTAACTTTATTGTGAAAATCATATTGTGAAAAATGTGCTATTGCGGCAAGTATCAAGCCTATAGCCAAGAGGAGGTGACCCCCCCCCCCCCCGTTTGCAGAGGACAGGGAAAATTCTATTAAATGCGGGCACCTACCTTAAAAGAAATAATTGCTGTTCTCCCCCCCCCCCCCCTCCATTATATTTTAGCCTTATGTACCCCTAACTAACTCTTGTGGTAAATAGCTATATTCTCTTAGAGACTGGTAGAACCGCTAATGGAATCAGTAGCAAAATTCTTATAGCTCGGCGATGAGAGCTCCTTAGAGGGGCCCCTATCTCAAAATCCTGCATACTATATGCATATATATGCATACATAATATGCTAGCCTGCATATTATGTAAAGGCTTCGAAAAAAAGAATGAATCTTCTCAATACATTATTACGAAACGGCACTAAGACAGTACATGTAAGTAAGTACATTCACAAGAAAAGAAAAAAATTATCTATATAATTTCAATAAAAGTAATATTTTTTGACTTAATCTCAGTCCGGGGGAGGGGGACTTGCTCCCCTCCTTTGCTCAAACTCTTTTCTGGTTACGGTCTTGGCAACAACGAGAATAGAAAACGAGAAACTCGTAAAGCGTGTATGTAGCATTTGTAAGAGTATCGTATACGTTCAGCACGAGAATCGAAGGATAAAATGCTCTCAATGTTGAGATAAATAATAATTATTCATGATTTTCGATTATTTTTAACAATTGTGATATAAAAATAACAATTAACCAAAATATTACAAACAATCTCTATTGTTTTGGAGCTAAAAAGATATGGTGGCACCCGGGTACCACCAACCGCCAGAATGTGTTGACATTTCTTTAAGGTCCAAAAGATACGCCCATCGTACATGAAATTCTAAAAAATGACGTAAAACGATCTACTTGAAGATGTCCTAAAAGCTAAAATCGATTCCGTTTCCCAAAAATTAAATGTTTCATATTTTATGCATTAAAAGTACCCGGGTACCACCGTCAGCCACATAAGGGTTAAGGACCATTGAGGAAATTCAAAGGCTTTCTGAGTTATCTTTTGAAATAGTTTCAATAACATAGTGGCGGCAAATCAAAAATTTTAAACGAAAATATTTTAATAACTAAATTTTTGTTTGGTCACCATTGTGTTATTGAAAAAATTCAAAACAGTTGTATAAGTACAAATGCTTTAGAGTTAGAGAATCAAAAGATAATTCTGAAAATTTTTCATTTTTTTCAATGGTCCTTAAAATAAGGAAGTTATGACGATTATTAGTTCAATAACTACAAACCGGAGCTCCAAATAAAAAATTGGTACCAACAAAAGTTGTTTATTTCAATGAGTTGTAACCTCCAGTTTCGAGTGTAACCACCTAGTATTTACACCCTGTATAGAGAGTGTAAAGATTTGATTTCGTTAACCAATTTTTCATGGACTGTTTTGCTTGACATTGACCTGCACTGTTCTCGCATGATTTTTAGTCGGTTTCATTATTATTTTAATTTATCAATAGCGTACGTACCCAGGACCAAATTTCCTGAGCTTATAATAAGCCGATTTTCAAACACATTAAATAATACATTTCAATTTACGATTAAATACTCGTCAATAAAAAACCCAACGATTCCATACGTATAAAAGGTAACATCAATTTGTTTAAAACTCTTTTTCCATTAAAAATTTCAGTAAACAACAAAACAGTGTAGAATATTTTGGTGTTTATAGTATTATTGGTATTCGTCGAGTATTCAAAATACTTTCGAGTCCTTAGGCGTAGTATTAGCAGCGCTTAATGGATTAGGCGCGCTTCAGCGTCTCAGTGTTGAAAACTTTAATTTCTCACCAAACTTCATATTGTGACACTTGTCACCTGTAGGTTAATAAATTAGTAATTATGGGAAAAGTTAGTTATCTACTTAAGTCTTTCTCAGAACAGGTAAAAGTTTTCACACCGTCTATCTTTCTTTACATTATACCTAAATTAGTGGAAACGCCTATTAACAACATTATTCAATGTCAAATTACTTTATTAGTCCGTACCGTAGAACCACAATAGCTAGCACTACAGGCCCTTAGGATTTATATATGATAATAGGTATTAAGAGCTTGAAGCTTGACAAACAAACTAAACAATCTTAAGAAAAAAGTCCTTATTTCTTCTACCTATAGCCCCATAACTGATTTATTCTCCCATCTATACTTTAACCACACGCTTAAAACTAGTCTAGGTAATGTGTTCTAGGGCGTTTTAAAAAACTAGCCCGCGAGCTACCCCCTTATAAACAATTTTGGTGACAGAATAAAAACAGAAGCCCAGTGAAGTAGATACATGAGATATAAATTTGGCGACACATAGCTATGTAAGAGTTTGAAATTACTTTTTATGTACTTCATCAGTCCCTCGCTGTCTGAAGAGCGCACAAGAAGGCTTTAATTACTGGGTTGGCAAAATGCTATAATTTAATAAAAATGTTATAGTAGCAGCGTGGGTTAAACTCATTTGGCAGAAAAATGTGAGAAGCTCGGTTATTAGTTATTATACGATTGATGAATTTTTCAAATACCACGTTTGGATCTCACTGAATATTTGATGTTATATGGATAATGAATTTTATGAATAACGCGTTTTACTAACATCAGCTTTGAAGTACAATGTCGATCATTGCAACTTGATTTTAAAATGTTCAATTTAGATTTTTATCGTTCGGCAAACGAATTCTTGATGTTGCAGTTACGTAATGTCTGAGTATGAGAGTGTAAAACTACGAAAAATTTTAATTCTAAAGCTATTTTTCACTTGCTACCTACTAAATTAACTGGCCTACAACTGAAATGCTTTATTAACCCAGTGAAATAAGATAAATTGGGTGCAAAAAATTCAAGAGTTTTAAAAATTGTTATAGTTGTTCGTTAGAACCTGTAGTGTAACATATTAAAGGTCCTGGATGGTAACTTACGTGTCTTACTTCGCAATTTGTTCAGCGCCATCCGGTAAAAGAAATCACGGTAACCCATTCTCGCTATATCTCAAAAACGGTTAAACTTATGAAAAAAATGTATATAACCAATCTTGTAGCTAATGATATTTTCTATAACTTTCATTAAAACTTTTATGCATGTATGATCTATAGGCGGCGAGGTATTTGCAAAAAACGAGGAAACTATTGTATTTTCCCTCCTCAAATGCCATGTTTTTGTCTAATTTGGCTGGACTCAACTAAACATCATGTAAACTTGATGATTAATATTGACAACTTCCTAACTAAAGCAAATAGAAGTAAAATAAGTAATTGATAGAAAATCCAACCTCACCCTTTGGCTAAGAATCAGATTAAAGATGCAACGGTGGCCTTTTCTAGTTCTTTATTAACCAGAGAAGCCCGTTCCAGCTTAGGTTTAATTTTTGAGGGATTTTGACTTCTTAGCAAAAATAGGTTGCCGGTGGTGCAAAATCCTCTCTCCGCACTTTTTTACACGCTACCTAACCGCAAACCTAGGGGGGGGGACTAAATATAGCTATCGTAAACTACGTTCATAAAATGATTTTTAAAAGTACGCCATAGGATATTTATACAAGATAAATAATATCAGTACTGATTTAGTGCTTACAGACAAATACACGGACAGACACACGGCCTGACAAACATGAAATTTACTACGAGACGCTGAAACGCAAATATAAATTTTTAATCCCATAAAAATTAAGATTTTTTAAGCAAATCGAAAATAAAATCCAGTGTTTTTGAATAATATATTATTTTCTATTTATCTGGACTCAGTTAACTAATTCATGATTTTGAAATGTATACTATAACAACTTAGAATTTTTATAATTTGACGTAACAAACTTAAATTAATAGTAGTAGCAAAAAAAACAGTTAAGACAATTACGTAATAAAGACAGGTATTGCATTAGCGCAGACCTTTGATACGCAAACTAAACAAGTAATTTATATTTATTTAAAATGTACAGTGTACTGCAAAAAATTGTTTTACTCAGTAACGGAAATCGCAAAACCGCGTTATTTTGACTTTATTGAGCCTCATCAGCTGGAGGTATCCGGCAATGAGTTCATCTATAGTCCGAGAGGCAGCAAACCCTTTTATTAAACCGTAAAGTACAAAATTTTTGACTATGCAGAACGAAAGAGCATTGCAAATGAGTAATAAAATCGACCGCCTGTCTGCTAAAAAGAGCATCATTAACTTAGGGAAAGACCGAGAAGGGTGGATTTGGGCTCTGTTTTAGGTTTTTCGCAAATAACTTGAAAACTACGCACTTTTGGAAAAAAGTTTTCCTATACAAAAATAACGTACAATTCATTTTCAACAAATTAGACTTCTTAAATTTTTTTCGTATACAAACGGTTGGGGTGGTATAGCACGTTGAAGTATAGAGTATGTATTATCGGGTGCAGCCTGTCAGGGACGCAGAATGCCAAAATTCAAAATACAAAATTTTTGATTTTGACCGATACAGGCTAAAAGAACATTGCAAATGAGTAATAAAATTGACCGTCTGCTTCTTAAAAGTAGCAACATTAACTTGAAGGCGGTTCGAGAAGGGTGGGTTTTTACTATTTTTCAGTTTTTTGTTATTAACTTCAAAACTACACACTTTTTGAAAAAAGTGAATCTATCTAAAAATAAACTAGATAAAATTTTCTACAAACTATTATCAGAAAAGTTTTCGGACTCTATGCACTAGAGTGCGTTAAAATTTGACAAAAATTAGAAAATACTACTGTTGTTTTTGTTTATCGCGTATAACTCGAAAACTGCGCTCTTTTAGTGAATAGTGTTTCTATAGAAAAATAAAATACATTCAATTTCCTACAAATTATATTTCTTAGATTTTTTTCGTCAAACGAACAGTTTCACTACTTTCCCCATATTTAACCGATTCTCTAACTCTTATACAATAAGCAAGATCCCCATAGAGAAAATGAATAATAATTCACCCTGTACATGAATAAATGTATTTATATTTGTTAAACGAATGCAAAAAGTAACTAAAAACACTACAATTTTCAAAAAAAGTATTTTTAAATTTCATCTCTTATTCAAGAGAGAGTGGTAGTTTAGAGAATTTTTTCCTTTCTTTTACGATAAGAAATTAGAAACCAAAAATTCTCTTGACCTCAAAGAATCGAATTAGTTTTGAAACTTTGCATTACTCATTTGTATAGGTGTCTAGTGATGAATATCCTAAAAGTCCTGATGGATCAGAGGCGAGCTTTACCGGCAGTGGTAGAAGAAGTGCCACTTTTTATGATTTTTCGTAAATATCTCGAAAACTATAGGTTTGGGGGGGGGGGCAAAACCTGAATTTATACAAAATTAAAGCTAATAAAATTTTCTACAAAAGTCAACCCTTAGTTGACTGGACTACACAGCTAGTAAAGCAAAATTTTTTCGAGGGTAAATTTAATCCTCTCAAGAGAGGGTGGTAGTTTGGGGAATTTTTGTTCCTAGATTTCAATAAAAAACACAATTTTCACCTATTAGTGGTTTTGCTCAAAGGCAATCTGAACCTTTTTTTTATCATCCAGAACATACAAATTTTGAAAAACCTATTACAATTAATTCGTTTCTTAATTCTCGACACAGAAAGACATACCGAAGATTTTTTATCCTGGAACATTGTTTCTCGATTTTGTAAAATTTTTTTTCAAAATGTCAAAATTAATACAAACTTTATCCCAACTACCTATGAACAGTAAGCAATAGCCGGAAATAGTAGGTAAATCGATTTTAAAGCCAACCGTGGTCATTTTTTGGGCTCGTGCGTAAGATAACTTTTTTGGCGCTTTAAAAAATATTTTAGTGTATTAATTTTACATTCCACAGTAAAATCCTTCAAAACGTAATTAAACGGTAAAAGAGCAAATGTTTGTATTGCAAGTGAAAGTTCTCGAACTGAATAAATATCTAATAGGTACCTACATAGCTACTTAATAAAACTTAGAAAAAAATTTAAATCCTTGGACTTGAAAAGAGAATAAAAAACCCTGAACTCTTCACAACGTTTACAATTCTCTTCAGACCTTAAACAAATTAAAATACAATGTATTTTGCCTTAGTTTTAATTTTACTTTTTAAGTAAATTTACGAAAACTCATCCAAACTTAAGAAGAGTAGATTAGCAAACTTGAAACAATTGCAAACAGCTTTTATTAGCTTTAACTTGCTACTCAACAAGCTCCGATTCAGTTAAACAGACCTGCAATTTAATGAAGTAAAATTTAATAAGTTACGAATAATAAATTTATAACGCTTGCGGCTCTTAGGTACTTCAACCGACAATAATTATTAATCAACTCAACGTATAAAGTAATTTTATGCTATCAATTGGAATTTGTTGCAATGGAATTTGTTGTTTGACAGGCAAAAGAAAACACAGCGAGTTCATGTCCAAAGTATGTGCAATTTGCTTGCCTGGATCAGCTTAATATTGAGCACTACCCTTTATCTCTAAGATAGGGCAGATTTTCTTGGTAGGGGTAGTTTAAATCAGTAGGCAATACATTTAAATGGTGCATTTATTTCCGCATTTATGGGACCTATTTTGGAGTTAATGAATCATAGGTTTATTACATTTTATTTCCAAACTTCATAAGAATAAGTTCTATAGGCTCTTAAAGTCTCCAGAGAGAAAAATAATTAATTTAAATCTTTTGATTTTGCCTATGATAAGACTGCACCCTGCACCTACAACCTATCGATACAGAAACAGTATTTTAAAATAAAATAAATTAATTAATATGCAATAAGTAATAACACTTTGAAATGCAAATAACTGCAATTAATTGTGAACTTTAATTATTTACCAACTTGAACGAATTTGCATTGTTGCAATATTCAAATTTTTTAAGTGACTACATTTAACTAAAACTGCCCTTAAATTAATTCTTTTCGATAATTTCTGAATAAAATTTAATTTTGTCACCTGTTGAGATGTTTATTTAGTTCAGTGTCAATTAAATAAGAATCGCATTCTAAATAGTATTAATTAAAATTCATTTTACTTTATCATACCCAATGTCTTTTACCTTCTAATTGCAGACAAAAAACTAAGTACGGAACTAAGGCGGGGTCACCGTGATCAAAGAGGTAAACTGTTTGTCAATGTACTATTACTCATTTACGATAAATTATTGGCGCTTATGAAGGACACGATTGAAGTATATATACGAGGGTAGCTAAACTTATTGGTATTGTAAGTTCTTCAGCTCTACAAGATCTCTAACATGAATACCTTGGTAAGAATTACAAATTAAATTTGATTTTTCTTTTAATAAGGGTTTATATTTTCATTTTTTAGACCGTTGCTGTCTTTGCCTGCGTGGTAGTTTTAGCAAGTGCTACACCCTCCGGTTATTTGGGTTATGGGCACGGACACGGACACGGACACCTTCCCCTTGTCGGTGCGTCAGGAGTAGTATCTAGTAATGGAGCAGCTGGACCAGCAGGAGTCGTTACCGGACACGGCGCTATTGGACCCAATGGAATTCCAAACGCACATGGACACGACCACGCCGGTGTACTCGTCGCCGGACACGGTTTAGCCGCCGTCGGTTACGGACACGATCACGATGATGGACAATGGCACGGAGAAGGTTTGTTAGCTTCCCAAGACTGGGCTGGACACGGACACGGAGTCCATGGAGCCGCCATCATTGCCCCAGTTGCACATGCCGCCGTTTCGCACGCCGCCGTTGTTGGACCAGTAGCTCATGCTTCCGTTATTGGACCAGTCTCTCATGCCTCCGTAGTTGGACCAGCTGCTCATGTAGTACATGGTGCTCATGTTGGTTTAGGCCATGTTGGTTTAGGTCATGCCGGTTTAGGCCATGTTGGCTTAGGGCATCATGGTATCTGGTAATTAAACCAAAATTACAAAAAATCTACTTCCAAACAACATTATTTCCATTAAACTCTCTAGATAATATGTAAATTAAACTAAAAAATGTATATTTTTCATCGACGTGCGCTTCAAAAGGACTATGACAATCATTTTTATTTATATTATGTATAGATTTTAATATTCATATTGCATATTGTAAATACATTATAAAAATGTGTACAAATAAAGATTGCTGCTTTCCCGTACCAAGTGGAAAATGGTTTTTGAGAAAAATTTTTAAAAACTTTTTATGAAATACCTACCTATGTCAGTACCTAAGCAAAAAATTCACTCAAACGTCGAAGAGTTTTAGTAAAGCACTTAAAATTTGCCGAATACGAGAACGGAACCGCAATATCAGAGTAGAGGAAAGGGGTCTAGGAAGGGGTATAAAATTTAGAGCCAAATAAAAATATTAATAGCAACAAATAACAACAATTCAAACTGGATGAAATCAAGGCAAATATGATGTTGAAGCAGTGAACAGCGACTCTCTTCATTTAACTGTGGCAAGTCGTGTTCTCAGTTCTCAGTACGCAAACAAAAGTTATAATTTATAATATAGTTGGGTCACAAGTATCTTTACAATATTGTTACAATATTACATCTTGGGATTTACGTGAATATTACGAGCAAAATTTTCAGAAGTTTTATAGAAGATTACCTCATTAACTAATTTCAATATTCCCCGGCGTCTTTAATAAGAATTTCGCAATGGGCTTGAGATCTGAATTTGATACATTCCTATCGCCTACCCATCTTGGTTTTCAGATTTAAGTTACCCTTTAGATATTTTTTTTCTATTCATCTCTGACACAAAATTGTTGTAAAACTTTTAATGATTAATTATTTTCAATTTATAGCAAGTATTTCGAGTCGAGTAGTGAAAAAGCTAAAATTCAAAGTCGCTCTTCAAAGTCTCCACGCGTGATGCTTCAAAACGAGTCGAAATTGCGAGAATAAAGTTTGAATTTCGAGAGCTAGTTCAAAATACAAAGAGTGTAATAGAGTAACATTATAGAAAGCAGAAGATTCGTTTAGGATCAAAGAGCCGTCGCAGTATACTCAGCAGCTGCAACTGCTACAGTCTGCTGGTGCAACCTTTAGGTATCTTACACCTTTATCTACCTATAGTCTTCTCTTAAAGGACAGACTACCCCAGCTTACACAACTAATCATTAATACTGCTATTATTAACTAGTCAGTTAGTCGGAACTACTAAAAGATCGTTATAGGGCCACGATGATTTTAACGCTTTTCAGCAAAAGAGTCAAAAGTTTGTTCCCATTAAATATTACTTTCCGTAAAAAGATTTTGAAAACTTTAAAACAAAGTAATTAATTATGAATCTACCACAATTTTAAAGCATCTAAACTTTGAAAGATAGTTAGTTAAAAGTTAAATTCGTAAATTTCCTAAAAATAATTATGAGATAAGTAAATGAAAAATTTTCAATTTTATTTGAGCTAATTGGTAAATTAGTTCCAATTTAAAAGTGCGAAGCAAAGAGTCGATCTAAGCAGAATCTTTTAAAGTCTTCATTAATCATTCCCTTTTCTCAATTTCATTTATTCTTGACATATCAACGGGAATAAGTAGGGAATTTGTAAAAACAGACAAATTGTTGCAAGTGCGCTTTATTACAACTTCCTAGAATTAGTTTAATTTGAAAATAAGAATGGGAGCTTGCTTGTTGACGAGCTTACAGCTTTGAACAATTAGTTTCACATTCAGACTATTTTTAGGAAAATGCCCTCTTTTATACACTTAATTTGCGTGTTACATGCGAACTGCTATAATAATTCCCATGCACTACTTTCTTTAAATATCTTGTTGATTGAGCTCGGTATACTAAGCTTAATGCCTTAATTGTGATGTGATGACCAAACAAATTCGCAAATACGTAACGTCGATATTATACTTATACGTTTGATTAACTTTAGTTCAATTATAAGCTCATATAAGCTTCTATAAACACTTTTCTTTCTAATTGCATTAAGAAAAGAAATAAAATTGAAGTTTAAGCCAATTTAGCTGGAGTGAAACTGGCAGGTTTACGAAAGCTCACAGCAAATCTGTGTTAGAGCTAAGCTTTCAAGGAAGGTTCTCGTTGGCATAATTTCCTAATACAGCGCTCAATCAGTGTCTGGAATGTCAGTATAAATTCCAACGTTCCCCTTAAAAAAATTTTACGTAACAAATCTTTTTTAAGGTAAAAATAATTTAGGTAATTATAAATAATTTATTACACACTTTTAGACGAGTTTAAATAAAATTGCGTCTGAGAAATGCGAATGTGTCGAAATTTTAATTTTAAATTGATCCGAATCAAGTTTCAAGAATCGCGATTGAAAAGTACCAAGATAGGTCACTTGAGGCTTAAGCGTTCCCCGATATATCCTTCTGGGTAAAATCCAGACCTAAAGACCCTTATTAGAAAAATCCTCTAAAGGATAATTTAAACAGATAGCTTTTAAAGTAGTAACTTAATACAATTCTAGCGCTACCGAAAGGGTAATTAGTAGGTGTAATATTGGATTTAATAAGAGGATTAAAAAGCTCCATATTTTCAAGCTATTATGAATTAAGCAACAAAGTCAGACTACAAACTTGTGTTTAAATTTTGATTCCTACACTTCTCATTATTACATTAGAGTGCACTTAATAATTTCTCAGTTTAGCAAACGTTAGCATTTTAGACTACATTTGCAAGTAAAATTTTAACATTTTCGAACTAAATTAATTATTAATGGCTGAAGTGTACTATTTAAGAGAAAAATCTACGCCAAAGAGAAAACTTGGCGATAAAACTATCCGCATTAAGAACAATTTCCTCTACATATAGAAATTTAATAAATTTTAGAGTGAAGCTCATATTGCAACAAATTCAAAATCGTAACGTAAACAAACAGTGCAAAGGTCCAAAATCAAAACCAACTGCTGTGACTTATAAGAATCATCAAAATAGGAAAACCCCCATCTTCAATCATACTCGTGTAGCAATTGTGTATTTCGCCGCGTTCAAAAGTAATTTGTCATTATAAGAATCGGTTTAAGCTAAAAGTCGTTAAGTTAAAAATAGTTGTATAAGTCCATAAAAGTATTGTCCCTTTAGCTACCCTTGTAAAACAACCCGGTTCATTTCGAAGAAGTCAAGACGCATATGTTACGAACAATTTCAGAAATACGAAACGCCCCATAGAGAAACCATTAAATTAGTCAGAGTTTATTTTTTTAGTCGAACGGAATCTTTAGAATTTCAGTAACAGGAACTAGTAAATTTGGACCATAAAACTTCGTTTGACACTTATCCAGAATCTGTTTAGAAAGCTTCTTCTAGGAAGTACAAATGTTATGCAAGTTTTTCTCCAGTTTTTCTAAGAATAAGACCTGGCGAGCTGGATTTTACGTAGCCAATGAGCCAATAATAGTTAACCCCGGATTTTGACCATAAAGCTAGCCCCTCACATTGGATCTTGAAGATCATTTTGTTCCTGTTAGTTAACACCCTCGAGTTTATAAAAAGGCTTTTCTCCCTTGCCTCTGGGCGATATGTTAACTGACTTCCGCGCGATTCAGACCGTTGACTAATTGCTTTCGTGAATTTGGTTATTTTGGTAAATTGTCATTAGAGTCAACGTGTATTAGAGAAATTGTAAGTTTTGCTTGAATTAAGATTTAGTATCCTTCGCCCCGGAAAATATTAAAGTTTTGGTTAAAGGTTAAATTAGTTTTTTTGAGCTCAATGTGGTTAAAGAAATTGTTGAGTTTTAGTTCATTTGTTTTTGTTTTAATAAAAATCGTTAACACAATTTTCGGAGTGTTTTTCTAAAGGTTAGTTCGACATGACACCCCTGGATCTCGCTAAATGGAATTAAACAGAAATTGGCAAGAGAAAGATTTTGAGGAACTCTGTTTTGAATCATCCCGCGAATCTACGTATCCCTAACCATCTTAACTGTCTTCTCCAATATTTTGGGCTTGTGTAAGACATTGTTAATGCACATGGTTACACTCGTGGCTATTTACCAAGTTCATGAATTAATAGGTTCGTTAATATAATAGCATTGATTAAAAGTCAATTAATGGAATGGCACGGGGCAGATTAGAGGACTAAAAGAAAGGAGCAGGGCATTGTAATATAATAAAAAATTCAACAATTATAATTAATTTTTTTAATTAGTTAGGGAGAATCAGGGGATGTTCAAGCATCAAAAGAACTGGTGGGCGAAAAAATTAATTTATGAGTGGCCCGGAACGGGGGGGGGCTGAGAAGACTAACAGAAACGAGTGGTGCAATGTGATGAATCTGATGAACAATTTGGCAAATATAATTAATTTTTTAAAATAATTTGGGAGCATCGGGGGATGCTCAATCATCAAAAGAAATGGTGGGCAAAACAATTAATTTATGAATAGTCCGGGGGGGGGGGGGGTATTACAACTTAGAGGACTAAAAGAAAGAAGTGGTGCAATTTTAAAAATGCAACAATCACAATTAATTTTGTAAATTTATTAGAGAGCATCTGGAGATACTCAATCATGAAAAGAAATGGTAGGCGAAAGAATTAATTTATGAATGACCCGTAGGGGGGATTGAAATTTAAAGGACTAAAAGAAAGGAATTATAATTGTCGACTTACTTTTTAAAATTAATTATGGCGCATTATGCTTAGCACCAAAAGAAATGGTGGCAAAACTTAGACAAAATTAATAAATATTTTGAAATTATTAAGTTAGTTTTGTACAGCAACGTTATAGGTGTGAAAATGATTGACCATTGACCGCGACAAGTGTACGAATTTACACTAGATAACGTGTCAAGTGACGGTATATTTTAAGAATTGTTAAATTAATAATTAATTGATAATAATAATTAAAAATTGTTAAAGTAATAATTAACAACAGGAAAAATGATCAAGATAGAAATACTGAGTCACGGTTTAAGGATAGTGCACTGACAACCAAAAGCGATGAGGATTTTGGGCCAGCTCAGAGCTAGAATCTTGGAACTCTTATCACTCTGAGCCGTATAAAAAATCCACAACGTTACAACGGTACCGTCCACCGTCATCCGTCATCCAAACTCGTTTCGTATTTTTGTTTCGAATTGATGCAGTTATGTGCGAACGACAAAGGTTAATTAAATAAAAATAAAAAATCAAAGATGGTAATCAAGCTATATGCTGATGTGCACTCCATACGTTCCGTAAATCTAAGAAATAATTGAGTGGTTTCTTATGTACGAGTATTTCTCGAGACAAATTATTGTATATTAGTTGCCACGTACTCAGGTCGTTTCCAAAAACTCCCCAATAATAAAAAAGTGGCAAAACCCCGACTACCCTCAAAACCCAACAACTAATTAAAATTGAGCGCCACATAGGTGTGGTCCTCTGAGGTCTGAGGGAACAGCCCAACTCAGAAGGAGAATTGACACAAAAATAAAATTTGTAACGATGTGGATTTTTTTTATACAGCTCAGAGTGATAAGAATCCCAAGATTCTAGCTTTGAGCTTATCCCAAATCCGCATCCGTTTTGGTTGTCAACTCCCTACCCTTAAACCACGACCCAATATTTCTCCCTTATTCATTTTCCCTGTTGTTAATTATTAACAAAAATTAACAATTGTTAAATTAGACCGATACCTGAACATTATCTAGTGTGTATTCAATGAATACGCGCGAGGTCAAGCATTTTAACGTCCGATCTTTATATATAAAATTTAACAATTTCAAAACTTTAAATTAGCTTTGTCTAAAAATTAAATTCTCCATTTTTTCCCCCATTTCTTTTGCTCCCCTAATCTTCTGTTTACGTCCCCTGCTGGTCCATAATTAATTTTATTAATTACTGGCCCTGAATATAATTTTTCTTTCTTTTGCATCCCCAAATTTTCCCCGATTACGACGGGACAAACACCCTTCAAATGCCCTTTTAACCGCGCATTTTTCCTGTTATCATTTTTTCCCCGAATGCCATTAGTTGAATTTTTAGAAGTATAATTAGCTAGTGGATGATAGCCCGTCCGCCACTATTATCCCCATTCTCTCAATCACAGCTAGCGCTGTGATTGGCTGTTTCCCAACAAGGGGAAAAGTTAATAAATAATCGTGCGACCAAGGAGTCCCAGGCAGTTCCTAGCAGTTCGACGGCAGTCCCTGGCAGTCTTGGCGTTTTAACAGTCGTCTCCGTGTAGTCCCTGTGTAGTCCCCTATCAGTCTTCATAGTAGTCCGAGTTAAGTCTCGTCTTGTCCGTGGTCCCAAGTGTGGCAACCAAATACATCCCTCCCGAGTGGTTAGAATTTCGTAGTGGTTCGCCAGAGCCGCTGTGAAGTTTTTCCTAGCCGCCGTATTCCCTCCCGTGTAGCTACTGTGCTGTGGTGGTCCGCAAGGACCGTCTTAGTGCCATATAGCCTCCCCCTTCCACCTTACCTGGTCCAGGTCCCTACCCCCTGTAAATAATTAATCGTCGCGCTCTTGGCAGAAGATTTTTGGTTAATTACTTAATTAATTAAGACTTTATTGTATTTAAAATTAGTTTTGTGGAATTTATTTATTTATTGTTTGGGTTTAAAATAAATACATTTTTAATTTGTGGTACGTGTGACTTTTATTTCCGACGCCGAACCTACCCCCTTCACCGACTGAGCGACGCTAAAGGGAGCATTAGTAAGCTACCGATTTTCCCGCTTACAAATTTACCATGATCACAATATTTTTGAAAGGATAAGTTAAACTCCGGTTTGAGGAGTCAAATAATAATGAAAATCCGTATCGGAACAAATATGTGACAAATGCGAGAGAATAGAAATCTCGATACAAGCTTATCGAAGTTAATTTACAGTTCGAAGGTTGAAAAATATAGCTAATCAAATAATAAAAAGAACCCTACAATACATAATATGGTAAAGACCAAAAAAATTATTAATTAAAAATGCTTACCTCTAATATAATTACGTCCATTTTCATAATCAACTTTAACTTGAAGTCGTGATTTACTTTAGCATACCCATGGCTAGTTTCCTAGAGCAACTTTAGTACTTTTAAGGCTAATTTAAGGTAAAGTGCTTGGTGAGGTTCCTTAAAGTAGCCTTAAAAGTACTAAAGTTGTCCTAGGAAACCAAGGATATGCTAAAGTAAATGACGACTTTAAGTTAAAGTTGATTATGAAAATGGACGTTAGAGTAGAGGGCTCACTGCTCACTGAACTAAAAAAAACACTTTTTAGGAGTTTTTCGAAAATATACTAATTGATTTTACTTAAAAACCTTGTAATATTAAATTTTTTACGACGATATAATTTAATTAATGGAATTTTCAATCCTCAGATGAAAACGTGATCGATTTCACTACGAAAATGAATACTGAAAGGTTAAATTTTGAAAATAACACGATAGTCTTCCACCCTTACACTAAAGAACTTGAAGTTGCCTACTTTTATGTAAATTTTCTATTTAAGCCCAAGAACTACGCCTGCTGTGGGGGCGCCGGCGACCCCACCTATTAAAAAGGTCAGGTTTTAGGGTCAATCAAACAACCAATTTCAATCAGTATCATCTTCTACAATCTAGAAGTAACCTATAAAAAACGAATGTAAATAAAGACCTAACACTTTCTAATAAGAATAAGGTACTAATTTTTTTCATAAATTTTAGAGTGAAGCTCATTAACAAAATACAAACTGAAAATCAACCCCGTAAACAAACATTGCAAAAATTAAAATCAAATGATATGTGATGTGACTAAAAATAATAAAAATACGAATTATATTTAGTACTTTAATTTTACTTGGCTTCCAATTTAAAATTTACGACAAAAATGAAACCTTAGTTGATACACCTTTTTGTTCTTGAAAACTCTTTTAGAGAGTATTTTTTGTTATAAAACCAAACTTTCCCCATAAAAGCAAGATAATCTTCTACTCATTCCATAATAGGTTCCCTCATAATCAAAAACTTAATATCAAATTATTTAGAATAGATAGATATTTACCTTGAACTTCTGTGACTTATTGTTTTAATTTAACGTCTAAGAAATTTGGTTTAGTTGCATAGTTGCAGAGCATTTATCAAGCAAGGGGGAAAATTAACATAGTTTGTGTTGAATTAGATAACCACAATGGTTTACCTTAAATTAATTGCTTGTTTTATTTCCCTCTTAATTCGATTGATTAAATTTAACAATTTAACCTTTACCCATAAGATTTTTCTTAAAATTTATTAGATTTAGGTATACCTAACCCTTTTCTTTAACTTAAACTTAATATATAATGTAAATTAATTGAATAAGTAAAAGTTTGAAACCGTCACTAGATGCGGAAGTTTGAAAACTTTTATTAGCTTTCAATTTTTACTGAAACACAGGCCCAAATACTTGAATAAATTGTAAAAGCATCTTAGTTTCATAACAAATTTTCTTAAATTGAGTCGGATGTGAACTTTTAGAATTTTAATTATCTTCTTATTACGAATAAAGTTTTAATAATATAATTAATAAAGAGCAAATTACAAAAATTTTGGAATACTTATTAATTTAATTATTGAGACTTTCTAGTGGCACTATTTATTATAAATGTAAATTTCTGTAAAATTTTTGAAGTTAGACAGCCCTTAGAATTGGCCGCCTGTGGTTCTTGCACGCTTTCCTTATAGTAGAAACGTTATTTCTTAAGAATAATAGTATATTAAAGAACGAATTTCATAAGTCACGTATTATAGCACGACTCCAAGTTTAAAATGCGACTGGCGTAGCCAGGAGCGTTTTAATGGAGGAGTGCTATAATCGCTATAATGACTTATGAAATGAGTTCTTTATACAATTTTTCTATTTTGCGCCTTTTAAAGTCCATTTTCAAAGAAAAAAATCAAAATATAAAAATTTAGGGATTTTGTGATGGTTGGCTGGTTGGCAGTACTAATTGTAAAGTGACATTTCGTAATTTAAAATTCAAATAAATTGTTTTGTAGTTTGAATTGGTCGTTAATTAAATAATTTTAATTATTATGTTAAAAAATAGAACATGTTAATTACAAAAATTGTCGTTTTCTCTTTTCTCGATTTGACAAAATATGTCAAATTAAATATTACTACCAACTTCGAACATCAAATTTTACCAAAATTATTACAGCACGCTAAATCTCATTACGACACGCAAATGGATGCTATAATAGCGATCTTACATCAGACGCAAAATATAAAAAAGAAATTTATACTAGGATTAAACAAAATCTACTGCAAATGTCAAGTCCAACGTATTAAAATTATATTAAAAATACTGGAGCAACACAAAATGTGGGTAACTAAAATACAAATTTATTTTATTTTAACGGTTGAAAACAAGTCTAGCTGAATGCTAAGCTTAAACAATTGGATATTAACATTTATATTCATTAAAACTTTTTGACACAATGTAAATATTACTAGCTAGTTCGTACATTTTTTGCCGTGTTTTGTATCGTGTCAAAAGTTCTAACAATATAATTGGTTTTGAAAATTTCATCCCCAACAATAGAAGTTGTTTTCAAATACGTGCAATTATTTTTCAATGAGTGCCGAGTATTCGCCAAAGTAAACAGTAGGTACCTAACTAAGTACGAGAACAACGACAAAAGATAATAAACCTTCCTTCAGTAACTGCAGCAACCACTCTTGATAAATTTAATATGTTCAATGATCTCGCTAATCGTTAAGAAGCTTGTTTGCACCACTAGTGGTGCACGTTTGAACCAACTAATAAACAGTTTAAAAGCTAAGGGGCCCCATAACAGACAAAAATAAATTCCAAACTAAACTGTTGTGAGGTCGATAATTTCTCCAAACTACTACCTACTCACCTACTGCAACAAAGCTAATTTAATTTACAACCTAAATTAAATAAATCAAAAATAAAAGCTTTTTAAATTAACAGTATATGTCTCTAGGTACCAAAATCGCAATGGCAATTTCAATTGTTGCAAAATATTAATTAATAACTTAATAAAACTGACTTTAATGACTTTTTCCATTGTGGTTGAGTGTGATAACATATAAATTTTATAATAATTAATTTCATGAACTCAAATTAACCAAAATATTTTATCGCGGAAATTTGTTACAAAGTGAAGATCGATATTAATTTGCTGTATTATTATGAGTAGGTACATATTAATTTACTGAAAAAATCAACGTGTATGTAATAAAACGTTTGCCACGCCACTTTTAACTGCTATTATCAGTTTTATTATGTAGAAGTGCAAATAATAATGCATATACATATTATTTGTACGTGCGCAATTATTTGTTCATTGAAACTAAATGAAATTGAGTTTAATATCGGATATAGATACACAAACTTTAAGGCATTAATATTTGATTGAACGCAACGGCGTTGTTTTATAGATACGCGGGGTGTTAAACTATATAGTCTCAGCGCAATTGTACAAAAACAGGCTCCCGTGAGCTCTTTGATGAAGCAAGTCTCAATTTTGACCGTAAAGAAACATAATTTTGATGTTGGCATTCTCGAAAGTGATGCGTTTGAGTGCTGTGCGTGTGAAACAAAACACTTATCCGGTATCTTAGACACTTTTCAATTTATCTAAGTACCAATTTTTTTGATATTTTCTGTATTATTGACGTCTAATGATAAATCCAAGTTTTCGATCCCGGCTGACCCGAAAACTCGAATAGGCAACATACCAAAAAATCAAAACTAACATACCCCATTTGTTGTAAGGTAGCATGTTTAAATTGACTAGACTAATGAGGGTATTTGTTAATTTTTAGTGCTTGTAATGTATTAGTTTGAGGCTATCTAGTGGCCAGTGGCCCTAGAAATAATGTCAAGCATGCAAATATGCACTGGAAAGACTCTCATAACTCATAACTTAGACATATTCATTTTTACTTTTGCTAACTAGAAAAGTAAACCTTTTAAGAAAACGGTTAGTCCTACATAAAAATTCGTAATAACCGTTTTTGTGTAGAATTGATGTAGCAATATTTTTTGTGTAAAACTTTTTTTCGTAATCCTAATAGTTACTTAGATAAATTGAAGAAAATGTTTGCGATGTCGGCAATTTGGTTTTTCACATCACTCAAACGCATCATTTTCAAGAGTGCCAACATCTAAATAGTCAAACAAGAGATTAAAAACACCACACTTGCTTCATCAAAGATCCGATGGATGTACATTTTTGATAGGGGGCTAATATAAAATAGGTCTTATAAAAATAAAATTTTAAAAACTATTACATTGAACATGAGTGTGTAGAAGCATTTTTTTAATTTCTGAGATAGTAGAAACTAGAAACAATAATCAAGACATTTTAATACTTTTTGGAAAATTACTTTTTAAATTGAAAACAGGACCGCTGCGGACCCATGTCTACGAGAACTTTGTGTCTTAAAATCAATCAAATATTAATTCCGTAAAGTTTGCTTATCTACAAACTTAATTAACACCCTGTATAGTGGACAACTTCTCAAAGCGTGACCTTAAAAAAGCAGAACCGAAAAAATTATTAGCAAAAAACTCGCGGAAAGTCTGAAAAAAAATTAGAGCCATTAATTTAGTTTTATCCTAATTAATTGTTCAATTACCCATTTCATTATTTTATTCAATTATGATTTCCGTTTTCACTTTTTTTAAGTTGTCACGGTTTATGAGATATATTATCTTAACATCGGTTTAGCCTATAAGTTCGATAAAAAAAACGCAATAGCGTTATTAGTGAAAACATGACATCCTGAAAAGAACTTAAGCAAGTTAAAGCTGTACAAAACAAGAAATTAAAGAACAAACTACTCAAATTTAATAGAAAAGTTGAAAAAATATAAACAAAATCTAAAGTGGTGCATAATATAAGGGATTTACGATTTTCAGCATTTTTACAAAATTTTATACCTATTTGTAAGTAAATTTTCAGAGGTACTCCGTATTTATTCGTGTCTAAAAGATATGTAACGAAGAAGCCGATATTTCAGTATAGAAATTAAATGCATAATAGAAACTGTTTCTTGAAAACTTTTCCACAATTATGTTAATATCTATAAAAACGAGCAAATGCTACTTACAATTTTTTCAAGTTTTATCCACTACAATTGCAAAATTATTCAAAGTACGTACTTTAGATTTGTAGATACATATTTTCCATTAACATGATTTCCTGAATACCTCTTCTGATATTTTTCTAAAGAAGAACGTATCTAACAAATGTTCTTGAATTTAACATAAATATACAGCATGTTCCTTAAGTTACACAGGGGGAAGAAAATATGCATTTTTAGCCGTAGCAAAAAAATAATTCCGGGAGGGGGTTGCAAGCAGAGCCGAATATAGAGCAAACTACGCCAATTTTGGCCCCTTTAAAGCAGAGTGGTTATGAGTTAGAAATAAAATAAAACAGAATGTTTTAAATTGTTCAAGGTCAAACGGCCTAAAACGGAGTTCACCAAAAAAGATTTTCATAAAAATGAGGGTACCTACCTATATTTTTTTAAGATGTACAAATAATATTGTGGATTAATTAAGGGCTCCTTTTTAACCCGGGGTCCTAAGCTTTAGCCTAATGGTAAATCCAGGCCAGTTTGATTTTTCTTTTAATGCCCTTATTGAGCTTTTCTTACCGGAGATAGAGGCAAGTTGCAGAAAAGTACCTTTAAACTGTTCAAGGTCAAACGGCTTAAAACCGAGTTCTCCAAAAAAGATTTTCATAAAAATGAGGGTAGTACCTATATTTTTTTAAGATATACAAATAATATTGTGGATTAATTAAGGGCTCCTTTTTAACCCGAGGTCCTAAGCTTTAGCCTAATGGTAAATCCAGGCCAGTTTGATTTTTCTTTTAATGCCCTTATTGAGCTTTTCTAACCGGAGATGGAGGCAAGTTGCAGAAAAGTACTTAAACTGAAAATTATTTTGCATTTTTTCGAGCCCTCAAAAATATTCCTGCCGATTCCCTCTCTGGGCTACGACCTTGAATCTCCCTCACAAACAAAAATCTAGAATTGTTAAGTTCGAACTGCGTGATGACCACGAAATTAGACCGTCCCTCCCCTACCTTCCTTCAAATCGTCCTTAAAAACGAAAACGCATTATTGGAAATATGTTTGATAGTTTGAAAAACGCCGATTTATAACCTCCCTTTTGCGCATAAAAGTATGCAATATTTCAAACCCTTATGCCGTATTTGAAATATAAGTGAGCTGACAATCCTTTAAGCGTAGCAGTTGAGAATTTTCAATTTTACATACATAGAACAAAACGAAGATCAAAGAAAATAGTATCACGTGTCATATGTATATCTAAACCGCAAAGCTTGTTTACACATTCGTGTAAAGCATTGTTTTACGACACGGAAACTAGAATTCGACAATAAAATGTACGTTTCTTGAAATATATTTGATATAAAGGAATTCTTGTAATTTAATACTGGTTAAAAGGTCCAATTCAGCCGTGTCTCAAATTAATACTATTGTTCTATTTAAACAATTTTTTAACGAGTCGAATAATTTATTTACTTTTAGGACAATGATAAAAGGGTTTGTAGAAAGGCATTACCACAATTTGTATAATCACATCTATTAAAACTGTAGGCCCTTCTGCTCATAGATAGATAAGATAGAAGAGAATGAAAAAACACAATAGTAATCTTAAGTAGTGCAGCAGTAGTTGAACAGTGAATAGTTCTAAAGTTCGCTATTGGATTTGTTTGGAATCCTTTTTCATTCTTTAATTTTTCCCGCAAAACCGACAGTCTTGGAGTAACAAATTTAATTTGTTTCATTAAATTTATTAAGAAAATACAATTAAATTAATTCAATAAGAAGTAATGGAATCTAACAAATGCATTTGGGTGAATGAATGACAAAATATGAATAGTATTTAGTTGAATCAAGTTATAACAATTCTTGAAAATGACAAACGTTTTCTCTGTATAGTAGTAGAGAGTTGTAACTCCGAAAGGAGGCGTTGTGGGAAAATAATTTATCTAAACGACGAAGAATCAACCCTTTTAGTATTTTACGATAATTATGAACCACATAAGTATTTATAAATTTATGATTTTATTGCAATTTCACTAATGTGGAAACTTTTTTAAAGTACCTCGTATGTAGCATAGTACCATAATAGAACCAAAATAGAACATGAATATAGCTCAAAGATGATAAAAAAGTCGTAAAAAACGTTTTAACTTTCGACAATGGAAGAAGGGAAATTTAATAAACTTACAAAAAGCGATAATTTAATAAGTTGGAAGTGTCGTGGTTGCAGAGAGTTACAAACGCCAAAGTAGTTCAGACAATGCACTAAAAATAAGGCTAGAATATAGCCGAATAGAGGTGTATAAAGCTCTGAAGAGAAGAGCGCAGAGAAATTAAAATTTTTTTGCTAAATCCAAATGCAAGGGACATAATGCCAATGCCGTGTATAACTATAAAATCGATGTGAAAATACAGAAATAAGAGCAGAATAATTTTTAATAATTCCAGTTCCCGGAGGACATAAATCGAAATATTTTTTATTATGGATTCTCTAAAAAAAGCCGACCCAACTTAATCTTCGTGTAATACCTTTATACCATATAGAAAAATACTCACAAAAGAAAATATTTAACTTGAAAGATTTCTTTCAGAATTTTCAAGAAATGAAAATATTAGATATTTAGTAGAACTTTGAATAAGTTGTTAAATATCACATACTTACTTATTAATTTAAACGGTGCCACCAACGTTACGATTTATTCACTATTTTATTAAAAACTAAATTGGGGTTTGTGTATTATTTCAAATTCAATTTTTTTATCTAACTATAACCATCTTTTTAGACTTTATTGTTTGTGACAATCTTGAGACAATTTCCCCTGTTTCATGATTGAGTTGATTCAATTTAACGTCGTTGCTTTTAATATTTTTTCTTTTTTAGTCGTTACACGCTATCGTCTAATACAAATATAAAAAATAAATTCTCGTTTATAAATAATTCTACATTTTATGAAAAAATACGTTTTAACATTATATTAAGCCGCTTGACGTAATAAAATTAAGTTTAGTGGTGTTTGCTTAGAGATGGGATGCGTATTGATTTAACACGTTAATTATTAATACGTAACCAAGTCCGGGTTTAAATGATTGAGTCGAACGTGTTCCGCAACGCGTCACATCCAATAGAGGCTTTCGGATTAAAGTGCTCTCATTTAATTTTTAACAGCATGATAAGATTATAGTTAAATCATATTATATCGCCAACCTATAATTTTGTTACAACAATTAAATTAGCTATTAAACCGCACTGATCACATTATGACCAATATCTTTTTATAAGGGCAGGAGTGGTCAGGAGTAACTTTATTAAATGCAGTTGTTGCACTGGTTTTTTCATTTCACTTTTTTAAGTGTCACGATTTCCTTTTTACCTAATAAAATTTTGGTGATCTCCCCCGAGAACGACGTGGTAAAAGTGCTTGCATGACTAGTCTCGGGGTAATTTGCACCGATTTCCCGCTGAATGCGACCGTTAACTAATTTATTTGTTTTGTGCAAATACAAATAAAAAATTCCCCCCCCCCTCCCCAAGAATAATTTAGCAAAAGTTGGTTCTGGAATTTATGAAGTATTACCAAATAACTCGAACTGATGCGAGACCTATACACTAAGTAGTTTAATAGGGAACCGGCAATTATATATAACAAGGCGAAGCTTTGAATTCTTGAAGTGTCAAAATAGAAATTCCGTTTACATACAAAAAGACAAAACGCTCGTGTAGCGTAAGTAAAAGACCTAAGCACCAATGGTTATAATTTCTATAAAATTAAAAATCGACGAAAAAATTTTAAGTTTCAGCTTTCTTATACCTTCGTTTGGCAATGCTTCGAAACGTAAAGTTATCAAACGATCAAATGAGACAATGCGCAATTATAAAATTAATTCGTTAATTGTTACTTGAAAGCATCAAAGAGTTCTGAATATAAATCAAAAACTCCATCTTCCAGTTCATCAAGCAAAAAGATAACGTTATAATTTAGAAGAAGGGAGTGTGGAACAATTAAAGGTGTGGAAGTTACCCGTCATAATGCTAAAGCAATTTTTTTTTAAATTTATAATTACATAATTAGTAAAAATAAATAAAATTTAAACGAATATGACTTTTAAACGACAAATAATAAATATAATCACAACTGTACTAATTGCACGGTTAAAGCAAAGATAAATTCCGGCCATCCTGACAACCATTTGATCGCTTAAATTTCCTGTGTTTCTGAAGCTCGGAAATTAAATGCCATGACCGCAACAAAAGATTCCAATGAGACGTAAGCGTGACTTCTATAAAACGTTTGGTTTTGGTTAGGAGGAATAACTTGATACAATGCAATGACTTTTATAGATGTTAAGGTAGGTACCGGTTTTTTTAACTTTAAAGCAGTGGTTCTCAACCTGTGGGGCGCGCCCCCCTAGAAGGGCGCCAAATATTTGAGAGGGGGCGTGAATAAATAGAATAAACAAAAATCTCGAAAACTTATTTATTCGAATAGAAAATTAAAAGACAACATAAATGCAATTCCAATAAAACAATAAAATTTTAATAATTTATTAATCCCTATACCTACGTATACTTGGTGAATTGGTGAAGTTTGTGAGTATTAAGTCAGTTTATGTTAAGAGCCTCAATAACCTGGACGTCGATTATCCTAATTTGTTTTTATGAAACATCGGTTTGGAGAGACTATCAATTGCTAGGAATATTCCTGAAAGTCATTTTAAGCCGTTTGACCTTGAACAACCCAAAAATTGCGCCTGCGACGCTATTTCTGAGGGGTCGCCAAAACAAATGCCTACAATTTCGGGGGTCGCGAGCTAAAAAGGTTGAGAAACGCTGCTTTAAAGGAAGAAATTGTTATTTTACAGCGTTTATTTTTATTCAGGTTAAAACCCTAAAATCGGGGCTTTTCAGAGAACATACGAGGGCCAGAGAACTGATATATTTTAGGGGCTCTTCAAAATAAAAAATAAAATTGTAAACAAACAGGCACGGATTTACTTGCGAGGGGGTCCTAGACTGAAAGTTTTATAGGCGCCCTTGTCATGTCTACCTACCCGTGAAAAACTGTCTAGAGGATTAGTAGTTAGTACCTACCAGTAGGTAGGTAAGTTTTTAAGATTAGGCCATGCAATGGCGTAGATACTTGGAAATTATTGGTTAAATATCATACTATCATGAATTATGAATGTAGAAATAAAGTGAAATAGCGCTGCAAGAGAAAGTTTCAGATTGTTCAAGCCCAGACGGCTTAAAATGAAGTTTAGGAGTTTTAACAACAATAGCTCTCCAAAAAAGAAGTTTAACAAAACCAAAGTAGAAACAAGAATTAAATTGCTATAATTACTATTTCATATAAACAAAAAATATTGTTTGGGAATTATGGGGCCCCTGAATTTGACCATTGAATTTTGTTCTACTCGCTCTAATTTCTGTCTTTGCCTTCGCCTTTATTTTTATCTCACATATTGAGTTGCCAAGTTAAGGCCCCTAATATTGCGAGTCTCGGGAAGTGTTCAAATAAGCCTACATTTTTACATAAACAGTATCCTAGCCCATTACAATAGGAATTTCTAACATTAATTAACTGCCTCGTATTAATTAATCCGTACTCTGAAAGAACTGCCTCTATCAAAGAATTAATATTTGGGTGGTGATTCTGTAAATATTATTCTTAAGGTGGCTCCACAAAAAAAAGTAGCAAGGTGCTAAATCCGGAGATCTGGCCGACCAATTGATATGGTGTTTCCTCGACCAATCCAATGGTTTGGAAATGAATTATTTAGTCAATTTTTAACGTCTAAGCCGAAATGAGCAGGTCAGCCGTCTTATAGGAACCAGATCTCCTGAGTTTCCCTTGTAACTTCTTCTAATGCTGTCTTAGAAATTAACAGATCTAAATACCTTTCCGAATTTAAATTACCTTCAATTTCAAAGTGACCGATAATTTCGTTCTTAAAAATCCCAGCCCAAATAGTAATTTTTTGACGATATTGAGACCTCGAAGAAATATTGATGTGAGGGTTTCCCTGCGCCCAATACCACGTATTTTGAACATTAGGTTCGTTGTTAGAATAAAGAATCGGCATTTGCACGATTTTGCATTTCTCGGCAAAATGTAACTCTGATCTCTTCGTCAACAAGAAATATCTTCTGAAGGCACTGCAGTTTAAAATGGGTGGTATCGATTCTTTTTGAACACTTTAAATGCAGTTTGGTGAGACATCTCTTTATGTGCAGTAATTATTTAATTACCTATGGCCAGTTTTGAACGATTACACACGGTATGTGTAAGAGAGCTCAAACTTTGATGAATTCTAAAGTCAAGAGAGTTACAACAACTATCAGAACATTCTTGCCAATAAAACTCAATTTCAAGGCTCAAGACTACTCGGAAATAATTAACTAGATGGACTGTGACTTATCTCCCCCCCCCCCCCATTGCTTAAAGATATTGGTGACGATGAGATAAGGTCATAACTCTCTTATTCAAAGTGACTCAACCCCTACTTGGGATATAGCATTCAAGACATTCCTAGTTCACATACGGGTAGAAGCCTCGTGACAAAAGTTTCACGAAAAATTTGCGGAGCTAAGTCTAAGGATTTTATTCTCGAGGTCAACCATGCCTAACTTCGCCCATAAATCAGATTTCAAAATACCTACAGCTAAGAATGAGAATGAGTGAAAACGGAGATGTTCAATTGATTAACAAGCGTTTCTTTGACTTTCGACTCTTTACACAAAAACTTTCTTCAATGAAGAACTCTAGAACTGATGGTATAAAATAATTTGTTACATTTTAAACTTGTAGTCAGTGTATCCCCCCCCCCCCTAAATGAAAGTTGGTAGTGATTTTTTCCTTGAACTGTGATCTACCTTTATTTCAAAATTTTTTTTTCATCAAATTTCCTTAACTTTGAAGGTGAAGGCAAACGCGACCGGAAGATGTTCATGGATGTAAATAATATTTAAACATTATTTTCTGTGGTTCTAATTCATAAGAATTTAATTTATAACATTCGGGAAGGGCGTTTTTTTTCAAATTTCGACAAACATTAGAGCACAAGCACAACGAGAAGATACGAACCAATTTTATTTCTTTTTTTACCCTTTTTTAGTCTCCCAAATTCGCAAGTTTGCCGCGGTACTAGAAAAAACATTTTGAATCTTTTCAGACCCACCCTAAATGTATATCAAGGATTTTAAACACGATACCTTGCTTTAAACCTATTTTTGCGCCGGAAGAATTTGTCACAGTAGGTATATAAATACTGTATTACAGCAAAAGGTGATAATCTGATAATTTTGAGGACACTTTTAAAGTTTTATTTATCGTGCCTGTAGATTTTATCACGGAAAATGTCAATGCTCTTTCAGGAGCGACGCTCACATTGCCCTAGACATCAAATTAAGATTCGCGTCAATTTACCATGCCGTGGGTGTATTGACTTTATTATTTGCAAATATTAATCGTGCTCCAAGTTGGACGTTACTCCGATGAGATCTTAGCTTTAAGCTTATGACAAATGACAACTCTAATGGATTCGTAGAGGAAGTTAAGCTTAGTTAGCTATATTATACTGACATCTGATGTTTCACAATTTCAAAGAATAAAGAATTAGGATTTTATGTAGCAAAATGAAAAATGTTTTTTTTTAATTTTTAGCGGCAATTACGTTTTAGTTTCGAGAATCACCTTTTAATCCGTTTAATTCTAGTTAAATTTTTGCTCATAATATTATGTTCACAATAATTAACCTTCCGCATAATGTCCAGTAAATACAACCACGCTCTTGTTATAATAATAATTAGAAGTTCTCGGTATAATCTTTTTTCAAGCATTACTTGAAAGTTGTTCCAAACCGTATTAAATCTGGACTACGTTAAAGCGTTCAAGTAAAAGTACCTGTAATTTACTTGATACATCTGCACTCAGGAAGGCTATAATAGAGACAAACTCGAGTTTAGGTGGGTCGAGATTCTCTACACAATTTGCATGTTAAAATAAACATAAGGTTACTTGTTAACACCGAGGTTACTACTATAGTAATTCATGATTTGATAGGTAATTTTGCCTAACCACTTTACATTATGTTTAACTGTCCATCATTCCACAAAATGAAGTTTATCTTTCCCAAAGTATACAATATACACAGTCTATTCACTATAAAATATATCTTTTTATTTGTTATTTTATGTGCATTATATTGATATTGCATACTTGTCTAAGAACTCTCGACAAAAATCTTATAGCATCTGGTGCTTGATAGAATTTCATTTCAAATATTGAAGCAACAAAAGTATCGTATGACAGGTTGCAGTAAAGCTGATGCGTCAATATATCCCAATGGGAACTTTTCCGATAACTATAAAACCGATGAAAACGGTCGCGAAACTAACAACGAGAGGTTATTGTATGACACGTAGACTATCGACAGACTCGGATACGGGTTCCGGAAAGACATCCACACAGGATCGACGATCGATACTTGTCAGAGGCATTGTTTTTGAAGCAATAGTCGTTTTATTAACGCATCAATTTTAATTTGTATCGAGAAGGCTTGGAGAATATTGGTAATTTTTTTAATTCGATCATCCCATTTCTAAGCATGTTTGACGCAATTGTTTTTATTAGTCGGAAAATGTTAGAGATGCGTGTAGATGGAAATTAATATTTTTTAATATCGATTACATAAAGTGTAAAAGTGGTAACTGTTGTTAGCAATGTTCGTCAGTTATGCGTTACATTAGGGTTACTCTTATAGCAAGGGTCACGAATTTTCTCTTGTTTTGCTACCCGGTTCTTTCTAAGTACTTTAATATTATTGTGACCTTAATATAAACGACTACTTAATGTGTTTATAGCCGGTACTTTGTTTACTAAATGACCATACTTGTAATGCTTATGAGTAACCTGCCAAGAAATAAAATGTTTAAAATGTTTTATAATTTAACAAAACGAAAAAGGGTCCACTTTATAAAATAATTTTAATAAAAATTTGCCGAAAGCGTTAAGTTATCGATAAACTAGTGTTTGGTCACGTCGTCGTTGAACGACGTAGAAAAGCTACCTTACAAAACGAACCCAAACAATTGCTTCTAGAATTGGCAAATAAATTGACCATCGTCCATCGAATTTAGTCGAATCAGCTTGTTTAGTAAGATAAAATTATCTTGGAATAGTTATAGGACCTTAAGAGGAAGTTATTGATATTTCGGGAAATTTATTTCGCCTACAAAACGCCCCGTAATAAATTAGTGCTCTTAGGTATAATAAAGTCGATACACGATACAGTTGTTGTAAATTGTAGCAATAATAAGTACAAAATGAAATAGGTAACTAAAATTAATTAATTGAGAAGTGGAATAAAATGCTGGAGTAATTCATTATAGTGCTTGCATTGCAAAGATGGATGTGCACTCAACAACGAATAGTTTTATGAAGGCAGTGTGTAATAAAATTGCCACGTGAAATATAGAACAATTAAATTGCTTTTACATTTTTAACTTCTGAAACAAACAAATTTCTAAATAATTAGTACTAATTAACACATTTGGGAATCGACATTTATAATGCATTTTAAAAACCATTAATTAAAAAAATTATGTATTTTCTAGATTTTCTTCCTTTCTTGTATTATTAATTTAGCATACTAGGAAAAAACTACTAACTACCAACTAGGGAAAAATAAAAGGCAAATTCAGGAAAAATATAAGTTTTTTCTCTACCCTTCTTTATGTATTTTGGGATGCTGAATCCGAATTTAAACTTTGTTACCTCGTCTACCTTGTCTACCATGTCTAGGGAAAGGTTTGTTGTGGAGTGCAAGAGTTTCTTTAGATAGAGTACCCGATGTGGAGACTGAGTTTTTAGTGATCATCGCGGTGTACACTGTACATTGTGCATACACAAAAATGATGTACTTACTATATATTTTGATTTGTAGTCAACATAGAATTAGGGCTTGTCCCTATTTGAGGAGATCAGTTTAATAATAAAAAAAATAAAATAAAAGTGACGCCCTCTGAGAAAATTGTGAAAAAATGCTGTTTTATGAGTTTTTACTAATAACTCGGAAATGACGCACTTTTTTTTAAAATTACTTTAATAGAAAAAAAGCTACATCAAATTTTCTACAAATTATGTTTCTAAAGTTTTTTTCGTCCGACAAATGGTTTAGGCGTTAGAGCGCGTTAAAGTTTGACAAAAGTATCAAAATCGGCAAAAAGGATTTTTTAATTAGTTTTTCGCTTATAACCCAGAAACTACGCACTTTTAGAGAAAAGTGTTTTTATACAAAAATAAAGTAGATTGAATTTACTATAAATTATGTCTCCTATGTTTTTTACATCAAACGTATGGTTTAGGTTAGGCGCTAGAAAGCGTTGAAGTTTAGTAGCGGACGTATCGACTAAGCCAAGAAACAGCAGTCTCATTTCTCGAGGTGAGCTCTATTTTTACAATAACCTTATTTATTCCAGTCGACTAGGATCTTTAAAACAACCAATAGTTTTGAAATTTCGCATACTCATTTGTTTATTAGTGATAAATACACCAAAAGTCACAATGAATCAGAGGTGAGCTTTTGCGGCAGTAGCCGAAGACATACCACTTTTTACGGTTTCTCGTTAAAATCTCGATAAATACCGATTGAAGGTGAAAGGTGATCGATGAAAAAATGAAAAAAACGCTGCTATCTGTCTTATAAAAGCAAATTGGCTTTATTTTTTTGAGAACGTCTTTTCCAATCTATTATCTTTCCAAGCATATCTAAATTTTCGTTTTATGCTTCTACAAAGCCCGCGAATCATCTAGAGAGAATGCACTAAATCGGCAAAATATGATTTGGAACAAAATCAATGAAAAAATGTTGAAACTACATCTTCGCGAAAACGTCGCTGCATCTCTCTTATAAAGACGAATTTTCTTTATTTTTTTTGAGAACCACTTCTCCAATCTAATATCTTCATTTTTATACTTCTACGAAGCCCGTGAATCATCCAGCTGAAATAGACTTCATAAACAAAATATTTAAGATTTTGAACAAAATCGATGTAAAATTTTTCAATCTTCACCTTCGCGAAAACGCTGCTCTCTCTTTCGCCAATCTATGATCTTCCAAATTTTCATTTTTGTACTTCTACGAAGCCTGTGAAGTTAATCAAGAAAACATAATTTTGAACAAACTCGATGAAAAAATTTTCAAACTACAAGTTCGCGAAAACGCTGCTATCTGTCTTATAAAAGCGAATTTTCTCCATTTTTTTTGAAAACGCCTTCTCCAATCTATAATCTTCCCTTGCATACCAAAATTTTAATTTACTTCTACGAAGCCCGTGAATTATCCAGGGGAAATATGCTTAATCATGAAAATGTAATTTTGAACAAACTCGATGAAAAGATTTTCAAACTACATCTTCGCAAAAACGCTGCTATCTCTCTTATTTGTTTATTTTTTTTGAGAACCCCTTCCTTCTCCAATCTATTATCTTCCCATGCATACCAAACTTTTCAATTTTATACTTCTACGAAGACAGTGAATCATCCAGGGTAAATTGACTAAATCAACAAAATAAGACGGAACAAAATCGATGAAAAAATGAAAAAAACGCTGCTATCTCTCTTATACAAGCAAATTGTCTTTATTTTTTTGGAAAACGCCTTCTCCAATCTATTAACTTCCCATGCATACCAAAATTTTTATTTTTATTCATTCTGGGGGAAGACGCCGGTGAACTTTGGAAATACAAAAAACATGAATATATTCAATTTTGTAGCAAAGTTGGTCAGCTTTAATTATAGGTACAATCACGTTTCAGCATAGTTTAACTAAAACTGAAAAAGTGATGTCTTCGGCCACTGCCGCAAAAATTTTGGGCTAGGCACTTACTAGGCACCTAGTTTAATTATTCAAATATATACGTAGGTACTTATATCTTAGATATTCAACAAAATTGTTTAAGCATTTTCTTAAGTTTAAAAAAAGATGCCCAGAAGGTCAAAATAAACTCAAGTTTCATAATTTAATTTAAGGGTAGAGATTATAAATTATTAATTATTACACACAATGTTATGCAATATTTTTTCTAAATCTAAAACTTTTCGTCTCAAGTGTATTCATTAACTTTAATAAAAATTGTTCCAAACTTTTCAAGCGCTGGTTAAAAACTATAATTACCCCTATACTAATCTTTTAAATATATCTACTAGGTAAGTACTTACATAAAAGTTACTGTAAATATAAATTAGCTTATAAAGTGAATTTATTATTAAGATTATTATGGTTGGATAGTAAAACTTCGTGTAGCTGTTTTACAAGGCAGGATTTAACTTTTAATTTGACGTTTACTCAAATTGAATTTTGCAGTCGTTACTTTAAATTTATTTCAGTAGTACACTACTAAGTATATGGGTTCAAGAGGCTCAAATTTTTAATTATATGTTTAGTTTTTCTCGTTATTGAAAATATTTCTTGGAAAAGAGGTTACCGATATAGCTAAAAGTAAAAAATGTTTCATTTACGACTTTTAAGCAGCTCATAGTTTGGCCCTTATTCTTTATTCAAATTTAAATATGGAGGTTTCAAAGCAAATTTTCTTTCTATACTTCTTTTGAAAAAACTATTTTTATATTTGTTTAAAACCCTTACAGCACCAACCTATTTTTTTACGTTAACTACCAACCGGGGTGCAATTGCACCCCAACGATTTTAAAGCTTCAACATATACGGTCCTGTACAGTGTTTGCATTGCAGTTTTGTGCTCTTCGATAAGGGTTTAAATTGTGACTGATTTACTGAATTTAAAATTTTGAAAGTGAGTTGACGTGTTGAATTGAACCTGTAGGATTGCAAACAAGTGTTTGCAACCAGTATATTATCGCTTTGGAAAACGAAATCTCATTTGCAAGGTGTTATCTAGCGTTGTTATTATCTTCAAGTTTTAGTTATAATTTAATTTGGAATTTGCGCACACGCGAAATCATTTAAAGTTGAAGGTTGGTGGACAGGTCCGTACTAAACTAAATTAAACCAGGTTAAATTTGTTGTTGTTCGGGATAACTGAAGTTAGTATGTCCTTGCAGTGTAGTAGTTGTAATAAGGTCATTCCAAAAAATACTGCTGGTGTTAAGTGCGGAGGAGCATGTGGTAAAAGTTTCCATGCAAAGTGTTTGGATCTGTCGGCAGAACAGCTTAGGGCCTTAAAATCGCGAGCAATTTGCTGGCTCTGTCGTGACTGTAAATCTAAAAAGGGTCTTAACTCTTCATTATTTGGAGATGAAGTGGAAGTGGATCTCTCTCTTGGCAGCTTCGCGGGTGGGTGTGGTGAGGTTGAATCTGGAATTCAGGTCCTCCTTTCGCAGCTGAAAAGCGACATTCTCAAGGAAATTAAGGAAAGGTTCGACTCTGTTATGGCATCCGTTGACTACTGTAGTAATAAAATTGATGACTATGAGCAGCGATTTGCGGCCATGGAGGATAAACTTGGAATGTTGAACCCATTGTCTGAGCGAGTTGTTACACTTGAGGCCACTGTCAAGTCTCTGCAGGCGCAAATAGATGAATCGGAGCAATACTCCCGCAGAAGCAATCTCGAAATATCTAATGTTCCCGAGTCGCGTACTGAAAACGTCATTAACATCGTTCGTGCAATTGGAGACTCAATTGGATGCTCTGTTGACGTCTCTCAAATCGAGGATGCCCACAGGGTGCCAAACATGGACAAGAACAGCATTCATCCAAAGAACATCGTAGTAAAGTTCCTCTCTCGCCAGACTAAGAATAATTTCTTGGCCAGCGCCAAGAAAAAAAGACCCCTTAAATGGTCTCATGTCAACTTGGGTTCCGGTTCGAATGATGGTCAGATATACATTAATGAGCATCTGACACCTCGTAATAAAAACATCTTCCTTAAAACAAGAGCGGCTGCTAGAAGTAAGGGGTACAAGTATGTTTGGCATAGCAATGGAACCACACTGATAAAGAAAGAAGATACGAGTCGCATTCTCGCTATTAAATCTCTGGCCGACCTCGATAAGATCTTCTAGACTATCGAGATGTATTTTGTTTACGCTTTTATATGTCTGTGACTGTCTTTGGAATGGGTCTAAACTTGAACTTATACTATCAGAACGTGAGAGGACTGCGAACCAAAACAGAAGAAGTCTATCTCAATATATTATCAAGTGATTATGATATAATCTGCTTTACCGAGACCTGGTTAAATCAACTCATTAGTAGCTCGGAGTTGTTCCACGGCGGCTACCGAGTTTTTAGAAGGGATAGGAGTTCTAGTAGCTCAAAAAAGTCGCGGGGTGGCGGTTGTCTCGTTGCGGTTAAGGATTCGCTTAGGGTGGTTGAGCGTCCTGAACTGTGTAGTGCTATTGAAGACTTGTGGGTGACTATAACTCAAGCTAATGGTTCACACATACACATATGTTGCGTGTATGTTCCACCTGCAGATGCGGACGCCCTTTCAATATTTATTGAGAAACTTGAATCTATACAGGCTCGATTGAATAATGATCACATTATCATAATTGGAGATCTCAATTTGCCGAATTTGAGATGGTATTACTGCAGCTCCAGCGGCCATCTGGATGCCCATGCGACAAGCGATAGGCTGTCGGGCGACTTCATGAATTGCTTGTCTCTTTGCAGCCTCTCGCAGTTTAATTGTGTAGTTAACGATAACCAAAAAACTCTAGACTTAGTTTTGTCTAATTTCACTCGAATTGACGTCGGAATGTGTTCAGACCCTATCACCGTTGTTGATCGTTATCATCCACCACTTGATATAAAAGTACATTGCCAGCCTCAGGTAGCGTCTCCTACTCTGTATAGTGATATTAAGTGTTTCAAAAAAGCTGATTACGACTCTATAAATAAAAAGCTCCTTGCTACAGACTTTGACTCGCTCTTCAGTGGTTGCAATGCTGAGACTATGGCAGTAAAATTCTATGTAGTCCTGAATGATGTCATCGATAAGTATGTGCCTGTGTTGAAGAAATCGCGAAATAGGTACCCGGTATGGTTTGATAGCACCACTAAGTCATTATTAAAAGAAAAAGAAAGATTGCGTTCAAAATACAAGAAATATGGACTGGAATGTTATTACCATGACTATAGTGTGTACCGCAAAAAAGTTAAAGCCAGTATAAAGGTTTCCCATAAGAAATATTTAGTGGACATTCAAAAGTCAATAAAAAGTGATCCCAAAAAGTTGTGGACATTTGCCAAAACCAACAAAAAATTAAACTCTTTTCCACCTATGATGAACCTGGGTGATGATATTGCTACGACGTCTCAGGAGATATGTAACCTGTTCGCGGATCATTTCAAATCCGTCTTCTCTGACTGGTCTGTGGCACGGGCGGACGAAGATGAAACGTCGCACACGAGTAGCGTCAATTTACACAACATTCAATTTACGGTTGAACAGGTGTCAAAGGCCATCGAGGATCTTAACAGCAACAAGGGTGCGGGTTCAGACGGTATCCCAAGTGTATTTGTAAAATGTTGTTCGTCTTCACTGACGGAACCTTTGCAGATGTTGTTTAATAAGTGTATGAACGACGGACATTGTCCTACAATGTGGAAAACGGCTTTAGTGGTTCCGGTATTTAAATGCGGCTCTAGAGAACGTATTGATAATTACAGACCTATATCAAAACTGTGCATATTAAGTAAAGTTCTGGAATCTCTAATTTATAAAACAATATTTGATCACACCAAAAATATTATAATCAATCAGCAGCATGGCTTTCACACAGGTCGCTCGGTCGAGTCTAATCTTATGGTTTATACGGACTATATTCTTGGTTCTCTGGGCGAGCGTGTGCAGGTGGATGCCATCTACTCTGATCTGGCCAAAGCTTTTGATAAGGTTGATCATGAGCTGCTTCTTGTCAAGCTCGAACAAATTGGCATTCACGGTACTCTTCTCAGGTGGATGGCATCCTACTTGGGGGCGCGCTTGCAGTGTGTGGTTGTTTGCGGACACAGATCGGCTCCTTATAGGGCAATATCGGGAGTGCCACAGGGTTCCCATTTGGGACCTTTACTGTTTAATCTATTCATAAATGATGTTGGCCAATGTTTTCGTCACTGTCAATTTTTATTGTTCGCAGACGATCTGAAAATATTCATGAAAGTGCAGAGAGTTGACGACTGCATTAGGCTTCTTAGTGATTTTGAAAGGTTCCACGAGTATTGCCTGAGAAACAATTTGTTGTTGAATTTAGATAAATGTTTTGTTATTACTTTCAGTAGAAGCACATATAAAATTTCATACAATTATCTGTTTAATAATACAACTATAAAAAGAGTAGCTAAAATAAGGGACCTTGGTGTTATCTTGGATAGTAAGCTACTGTTGAGCGAGCATATTGATAAAATAGTTGGCGGAGCACTGAGTACGATGGGGACCATATTTAGGCTGTGCAAATCATTCAATAGTATCGACTGTTTAAAAACGCTATATTTTTCTCTAGTGAGAAGCCAACTCGAGTTTGCCAGTATAATATGGTCTCCTCATTATTTTGTAT
Organism: Malthinus flaveolus; assembly: GCA_950108345.1. NCBI lineage: Eukaryota > Metazoa > Arthropoda > Insecta > Coleoptera > Cantharidae > Malthinus > Malthinus flaveolus. Next base: position 73,651,310 of record OX467285.1, read on the forward strand.
ATCGGGACAGGCTGGAGAGAGTCCAGAACAAGTTCGTAAGGTACCTTAATTGGAAATTCCACACAAACGTTTCTTTCAGGTCTTTGAGCCTTCGTCGTCTAGAAAGGGACATGATTTTTGTTTTTAAACTTTTCAATGCGGGAATTAACTGTCCTGACCTATTGTCTTCCTTTCCAGTTAAGGTGCCTGCAAGACCGCTTAGGGCGTCTGGATTGTTTGCGCCCAGGTTTGCTGGCTCTAGCTACACACAGAACTGCCCAATTAACAGAATCATGCGTACATTCAATAGGTTCAGTGAGTTTGAGCAGTTCCCGGATATTTTTTCGTCGAGCCTGTCGACTTTCAAACGTTTTGTGCTGCTCCATTCGGGCACTGTTGATGCTATGTAGTGATTGTGTGTAATGAGTAATATTTGATCTTTTTAATGGTTATTCCATATAGTATGTAGATACATTTTTGCCAGTCACACTATTATTTTAATTTTGTACCTGTGTTTGAAATTCTTAAAAATGTATTGAATCAGCAAAGCATTGTACTATTCTCTTTTTTGAAGTATTGTACGTGGACAACTGTTATTGGGTGTGCAATCGGCGAGCTAACGTGAGGTGATTGTGCACCTGTTGTTGTCCCAAATTTGTAAAATAAAATAAAAAAATATAAAATTACCATTTTTATTATTTATAATAATACTTCACTCTATTGGCGTTAATTAATAAAACCGCAAGATTGTAAAAACAAACTCTTTATATTAAAATATTGGAATAACAAATTACTCAGAAAACTTGATTCGCCATTACATTACAATAGTCTGCTTTGTATTAATGCAGAGTATTAACGCATCTTTGATGTTTTTCGCTTGATCTACTTAAAATTTTTGACATTTTGCAATGACATGTACGAGTAGTTTAAAAATCAATTATAGGAAGCTACTGAAAAGAACGAGCATAAATAAATTCCAAACATCTATTTTTTTTAAAGAATCAAGCCTGGGGTGCGTTTGCACCCCGGTTGGTACTGTAAGGGTTAACTATTCTGAAAATATTATAGCTCGTGAACCACTCCCACTAATGAAGCTAGATGGTCTACAGAAACGATAATGGTTTCAAATTGTAGAAAATATTGTCTCGTTTAAAATAGTACAAAACTGCCGTTGCCGAAAAATTAGTTCTTCCGGGTCAAAATTGACAAAAACTGAAAAAAGATAAAGAATTTCCCTTCGTACAGAACGACATTTTAACGACTGTCGGATTTTGGTACCCCAGAAGGCAAGTAATTATTTGAAAAATGGTCCAGCTTGTAATCGCGGAGGGCTAACAGAATCCACAATTTAGTACCCCGTGCACTCCACTAATAGCCTGACTATGAGAGTATGTTATTAATAACTAATAATAGCAAGTTTTGATAAGAAACCACTGTGTGTTATGCAACTTAAAGTTATCGTATTTACCAGGAGTATCTTACGCGTGTTACAATGCGTAAACAAACAAATTATTCAAGGAATTTTTCCAATTAGGAACCTTCTAGAATAGCAAAAACAAGTGCAATCCAATCGAGAAGAGCTTTTTCAAATCGGACACGTACCCTAGTAATAGAAACTCACTTTACTTTCCAAGCTAAGCTAACAAGACAGAAAATGCATTTGAAAATTGAACTAGCGATCTTTAATAATTGAATAGTGAACGAGATCCGATTCTTATGTTCCGAGTTACGTGACATTTTAATATTTTCTTCATTCAACTTTCGAGTCAATAAAAAGAAACTAAACTTTGGTTTTTCACCCGATTGTAATATTAAAGTAGGCGAGTTTTTAGTTTACGAGAAGTTTTCATGTTAATTTGTGTAAAATAATATTTGCCAACAACGTAATTATTTACTTCTAAATTATTAAATTTGCATTTTCTTTTAAATGCGAATTATGTATTTAAATTATCCTTTAACGAACAGATTTGCTACAAAGTTACTTTGCAGTTTTTTGCTAAATTGGTAACATTTGTAAGGGTTGAAAGAGGGCCTCGAAAAGGTTAGAATTTTAAATATTTTTGCTGAAAGTAAAATTTTTTTGTGTGTTAAAAACCTTATAACGTGACTTCTGTTGGCGAAAAGTTTAAATAATTAAATGTTGGTTAAATTTCTACTTGAGATGAAAATTAGGAAAATTAGAGATCTTAATTAAGATAATGCAAGTCCTGTTGTTCCCTCGCGAACAATTGAAAGTCCACGACACCTTTTTATACATTTTATTTTTTTTTCTAAATTGAGATGAAAAAAAAAGAAGCTTTATTTTGCTTTTTTTAACACTCAACTTTCTACTAATTCCCTTTATTACATTACAGAGTGTTCTAAATTACGTAGCTACTCGAGAACCGAGTAGAATCTATAAATCTGTTAAATATGTGGCCAACTTATAATTTGGCATTTCACGTAAAATTTTTATTTACCAAAACATTTAGAATTGTTTTTGGTCAAATAACGTAAACGTGTTAAAAAGAAGTTACTCGAAAATTTATTTGAACTGGCTAAAAGAATCCGACAAATTTCCTACAGTAGGTAAACGACTTCTGCTCGAATATGAGTTGAAATTTAGGGATTACCTATTTTGTACGAGGGTTGACTGACAAGTATAATCCTAGGTGATTGCCAGGCACTCGAATTTAGAAACAATTTCAGGAAATCTGCAAATAGCTTTATTCCGCCCTCCTGTGAGGCCTGCGTTCGACGTCACAACATAATAATTAGAGAAAAGATATTGAGAAAAATATCATTTTAACAACAAATTTGAGACATCCTATACATAATTTTATATGGTTTAGTATGTACTTACAATTTTATTTGTTCTAGTGGAACATAAAAAATATTTTTTACGAGATACTTTTATTACAATAAATGTCTCACCCGTTATCAATTTTGTCATCTAAAGCGAATAATTTCAGTTCCACTTCAGATGTTAAACATCATGTTTTACAATTTCCCCGACTGGATGAAATTATTCGTGCATGGAAATAAACGACATACGTATAATTTCCACCATTATTAACAGTAATAATAATCAACAGATACTAATATTTACCGCCGTTAAATTTATTTCCAAACGAGAAAAATGAATGCGCCGTCGAATTTATTTCATAAATGCGTATAAATATTTCTCATTTTATACGTTTCTTGGGTTATGTTAGTTGATTTTTCTTTTAAACCGCCACCAGATCGTAATCGTTATAATTTGACACAAACTGAAATTGGTCAATGTTTTGGAAAGGGTAAAAGGAAAAGAAAAGTAATAAAAGAACACCATATTCAACCCAGTGAGCCGTTTGGCCCGTCTTCGTTTCCGACAGCCGGTTACAGCGAAAATGAAACTGTTTCTGCAACAACGGACTCAATTATGCTCTTCTTATACTAAACTCATTTTAATTCCGTTTAATTATAGTTTTTGTAGTTTTTATTAATTTTTATCAATTATTCGAGCGTTTGAGTTTAAAAGGACAAATTTAACTATTGGCGTTCCGTTAATAATGCAATTCATCGTTAATCAATTGTATTACCAGCAAAATTGATATGTGTCATCGCAATTGCCATATTGTCGCTCATTGGCGCTTTCCATCATAAGCAGACTATAATTATTCCGATGAGTTCAAAATACCTTCTGCATGTACAATCATTAACAATATATATTCGTTTAAATTAATGTCACGCTACTGTTTACAAGTTGGTTTATCTCAAAATCTAAAGCTTACAACCAAAACAAGATTTTTCTCAAATTACTCTCATAATTATAGTAATTTCGTCTATTTTAATTTTAAGAAATATAATTTGATAAGTGCGAATGCTAGTACCGTAATAATTTTTTATGATATGTCTTTAGGGCGAATAAATTTGTCCCAACTAATCCTTTTCTAACAAATAACGCCTCCCCCGTGTACGTGTGTACCTTACTTTTAGCGAACCGTATAAAAAACGTTGTGTGACAATGCAATCTCTTGTAGCCTATAGAAACGTCGAGTTGCCTCTTTTTGTAGTCATAATTTCACTACAAATGTTACAAAGTTTTTCTGTCTTACAAACTATTTTTATTTTTCCGTTTATAAATAGGGGCTGTTATTATATAAAAAAAACTGGTGGTTTTTAAAAGTTGTTTAGCTACAAATGTGTGTACACAGATGAAGTTTTTTGGCATCGCTGCAAATATTTTGTTCTCTGATCGATCGGTAGAAAAGTAATACCTTTCCGGCGTGTTGCCACTCCGTATGTCATATGAGTTGCTAGATTATACGAAGTAACAGTACGATCAGAACTAGTAAGACCTTGTATATCTAGAGCAATTTTTACGACAAAAACGTTGTTTAAGGGGTCTGTGAGTTCAATTCTCGGTGTACATCAAAAGTGTATTTTAAATCAGTAAATAGCATAGGCACATGGACATCTATATTCTGGACAAACTCTTAACACATAATATCAGCGCTACTAATTTATTAGACTTGATTTTTTACAGAAAAAGTGAAGTAGCCGGACCTGGCCATCTTTATCACATTATAATGTTAAATAAAATATTATTCTCCTACAACTGGTTGGTATGTAAAATTATAAAATATACAGCACGTCCATTTTTGATTCTACGAAAACAAGGTACCTACTTTTTACAAACTTTTTACTTTACTTTTCAAAACGAGCGATGGATTTCTCACTCTAGGGTATCGCCACCAAAGAAATTTAATTTTTTTAAAATTCCGTATGTCCAAACTGAGATTCAATGCATGCCTTTGAGGTTTCTAATAGAGAAGCAGAATTTTTTATAAAGAATACCTTTTTTTCGTAGATTCAAAAATAAAACAAATTTTCTTTTTGTCAACTCCAACAGTGAATACTGGACACGTTGTATACAGTGTGTCCACGGATGGACCTAACTATACTTGTAAACTTCCTTATTTTTCATTTTTTGAAAAAAAGTCGTTCTTTATGAAGAGTTTTGCTTCTCTTGAAAAGTCCTTTGCTATAGTCAAAATGTCTATGTAATGTACAGGGTGTTTAGAAAATAGAGAAACGTTACTGATGATAAAAGTAAAGTACTAGTTATAAGAGAAGAAATGAAAAACGTTAAAGGAAAAAGTTGTTTCTAATGCTAATATAAGCCCAAATATGAAATTTAAAAATTGTATCTCAAAATGTGTATTTTTGACTTCTTTAAAATAAATGCAATTAGTACTCATGTACTCAATGAAGTTTACCAAAGTGCATAATTTAATGAAATATGAACTCAAACAACAATAACATCGCAGCTCTCTTGCATAAATATTACCATTGATAGTACTCAACATAAGATCCTCCTACTTCTACACAAATACAAACTTTGAGATACAATGTTCAAATTTCATATTTGGGCTTCTATTAACATTAGAAACAAATTTTTTCTCTACCATTTTTCATTTCTTCTCGTATAACTAGTACTTTACTTTTATCATCATTCACGTTTCTCCATTTTCTAAACACCCTGTACATTACATCGACATTTTGACTATGGCAAAGGACTTTTCAAGAGAAGCAAAACTCTTCATAAAGAATAGCTTTTTATCAAAAAATGAAAAATAAGGAAGTTTACAAGTATAGTTAGGTCCATCCGTGGACACACTGTATACCTGCGCGAATTTTTTAGACTTTAATGTAACTTCAGTACCGTAGTTAAGTATTTTTATAATATACACAGGATTTAACATGAGAAAACAAACTTCTGTAAATATTTGCTCCCCTAATTATTTTACGGCAACATTCTAAATAAAATCTTTTTTAAAGAATAAGATGCTTCTTCTAATACAGTTATACGATTTTTAATTGATTCGGCCGTTTTAGAGTAAATAAAGGAAAATTATTCAGTTAATAACCGATTCTCCCGTAAGCCTTGATTTTGATGTGAGTCAGATTCACGGAACATCCCAATATATATAGTCAGATTCTCTTGTTATTTGTTTGGTAATAGTAATTTGAAATGGATTATCAAGGCTAACGAGAGAAAAGGTTCTTAACTGAACCTTAACTTAACTGCACTTGATTCTTCTTTTCCTTCATTTTCTTGAAAACAGACGAATCAATTAAAAATTGTATTACATGAAGCTTTTCATTCTTTAAAAATTTTGTACTTAGCATTTTCCAGTAAAATAGTTAGGGGAGCCAATATTTACCGAAGTTTGTTTTCCCATGTTAAGTCCTATATGATCAAGATTTAAGTTTCCACCGTGTAGGTAGTACCTACAGTTTGTGAATAATAAGTAAAATATTAAAATTCTTTTAAACAGCAACCGTAGTTATTTTACTTTGCTGTAGTAGTCAAAAAGGTCCTAATTCGTATTTAAAAAAATGGGTAGTGGTTCTAAATAAACTAGCAAAATTATACAAGCAAAATAATTAGAAGTAGAAATACGATTTTTAAGCCACGCGTGCCTCTATCCAAGTTGCATCTCAACTGAGTTACTACAGCCCTCCTAAAATGTACGGGGCAAGCTTCAATTTTTAGTAATAAATCACGAATGCTTTGGCATAGAAAGTTTATATTTGACATATATGGTCAGCTTTTTCAGTTTCCTACGTCAGTAGCGAGACATATATATCGCTAAGCGTATAAGAGAATGGAATAACACTCGAAACAATTCGGTTTCTTGTACGGTTATCGCACACGAAGGTTTAGTATATCAATTCGACACCGATGTCCACCTATTGATATACTTAAATAACATTTAGTCGAAAACTCGAATTTCCTATTATAAACTAATAGATTACATGCAATTAATTGAGTAGAAGGTTTAAAAGGCGTATACATTAGCCCTGTAAAAACTGAAAGAAAATTCTTGAAAGTAAAAATCTAATGTATCCCTTTTCTACAATAGACAGAGATAAAGTTTTCGGCAAACTAGATTTTCTTTAGTTACTAGGTAATCACAATAACACAAAACACAATTAATACATAAAACATAAAAAAACGTAAAGTTTCATATATTATTTGTTTTGAAAAAAACTTCTTAGCATCTCTCTTATTGAAAGTTGAGATTTGATCTCATTCGTCGTTTGGTTATAGAAATGTCAATATTTTCTCAATGACTCCACGTTAAAATGTTGTACAAATTTTTATTTTTCATCAACCCTTCTTCTAAATAAATTTCACAAAATGACATTTAAAATTTAAATACATTAAACACATACGGTAAAATGTAAAGAAGTGATTATTACGCCATTGCTATTTACATTACCTTTTAGGAATTTTTCAGCCCTTTTGAAAAAAATAGATTTTTCGTATCTCTCTAGCGGAATTTGATTTATTTAGTGCAGTAGGTAAGAATCGAGTTTAAATCATATCCTATTAAAAATTGTGAAAGTAAAATTTCAATAAATATGTTAATAAAGAATTTAAAATAACCCCGCGCCGTTGAATTTAAATTGCAAAAAACAGAGACAAAACAAATAAAATACTTTTTAATATTTTCATGAGAAAGAGGGAAAACAATTTTTTATTTATACCATTTTAATTTTACCATCAGGAAAAGTTTAGAAAAGTTTTTACTGGGTTCAAAAACCGCATCTTCTCCAAACGAAATTCTAACATGAGTTCCTAGTTCCTAATAAGATACTTGTATATTGTAATATTTTCTTGTACAATATTGAACATCACTTTTTTCCGTCTTGTTCAGCCTATCCGGGGACAGCAAGGCCTAATTACTTGAAATGTGATGTGTTTTAAATTAGATTAGTAGATAGACACTCTAACATCCAATTTTTAAGAAACGCTAGGACGTTGCAAAGAAGGCAAAAGAAAGTAACACTCATGAAATTTCCTTTATTGCGGGTCACTTTTTATTCCTGTACGTTGTACAAAAACGATTGGTCGATATAGAATGTTTTAAAATCGCTTTCAGGCATGGAGACTATGTGAGAGTTGGTTCTTATGTAACGGATGTACAAAAATTTTGTAGTGATTTAACTTCATCAATTGTGAAGGGATTACTTAAAAAAATGTATAAATACTGGATCAATTAACTATCTTGTCTTCCTTTGGCTAGTTGTTAAACACACAACATCAAAGCAGTTCGTGAGAGTGTTGCTGAGAGTACCTGAACATGAATTCGGCACCGTGGTCAAGAATAGGACATTTCGCAAAGCACTGTAACGCGTATTCTCACGAAACATTTACTAATTCATGCTTACAACATTTAATTGACTCAAAAACTGAAGCCTCCTGAGCACGCATAGCGAATAGAGTTCGTTGAATGGACTATGGGACAATAAGAAGTATGGATACTGATTTTAAGAACAATATCATATCTAGCGATGAAGCTCATTTTCATCTTGCTGGCTTGATTAATCGATAAAATTATCGCGGTTGGGGCTTAGAAAACCTACGAGTGATTGCTGAGAAACAAATGCATCCACAACATGTCACTATTTGGTGCCGATATTGGGCTCGAGACATAATCGGAATTCTTATTCAAAAATGCGGTTGGTCAAGTAATACTCTTATCAGTTAATAGCGCTCGCTATCGCGACATCATAATCCATTTTTTGTGTCTAACTTGAAAGATGTGAGTGTAGACGACTTGTGGTTTGAACAAGACGGTGTCACATGCCACACAACCCGAGAAACAATTCAATTTCTGCATGAAGCATTTCGTCGTTTTAGTGATCAGAATTGGCCGCTCAGATTATTCGATTTAAGGCCGTTGAACTTTTTTGAAGTTTAAGGTTAATGCCAACAAGCCCACGACCACCTACACCTTGAAGGAGGAAATTGAGCGCTGTATCGACGAAATTCGACCACATTTATGCAAAACACAGTCATGGCAAATTTCAGCAAAAGAGTGCGTTTTTTACCCGACATGTGCTTCGATACATAACTCTATCTATACTGTCTACTTTATGAATCAATAAAAAATTTACAATTGTTAATTATAAACCTGTGTTTTCTATTAAAATTACTGTTTGCGCGAATTTTGGGACACCCTTTACATACCCCAACTATCTGTGTTGGGCGTGCAGGCTTCAACTGCTCAGTAAGAACGTAAGAACCAATGCAATGCATAAGTTACAATTAAATTTAACTCTTGAAACGGTGATGACAATACTTTTTAAAATAATTTGACTGAATGTATACTGCATATCTAATAAACGATTTAATTAAGAGTATTGGTTTTTATCAAACAAGTACTTTTTGGAAGCCCATAACTTATCAAATAAAATGAAACTGCGTAAAATCTCCCGTTACGCGTACAATTTGTTTTTCAGCTTGATAAATTTGCTGGAGTGTTTATTTTGATGCATAATTTGGACGTTGTATGCATTACAATAACAGTTTTCACGCAGTAGGTAGTTATAAATTAGACTTTTTTTAAACCCCCCAAAAAAGACTTTTAACCGTTCATAAATCAACCTGTTCGTTATTACACTAGAATTTGAGGTCTACGCATTTTAATCCAGATTTATCCGTAAGCTCTTATTTACATTGTACCTAGTAGAAATTTGAAAATATTGATTTTATACGAAGATATATTGAATAAATATAAATTTTTATTTATGTTCACGTAGGTAACTTGTAATGTTTGTGTTTGATTTGGTAGTTTTCTAAACCACCGCGGAATAAAATTGAAATAAACCACAATCGACTGCAGAGAAGGAAATAATAAATGAACTGCAATAATAAATCTGATTCCGCATTACTGTTTATGCTGCAACATGCAACTCACATTTAAGAAAGTCGTAAAAATAGAATTTTAAAGCTTTTTCAACTTTTTGGTAATTTTTGATTGGTCGAAAGATGGTCAAAAGTTTAATGTATTGGCGAAAAAAGTACGGCGATAAAGTTGTTTCCTCGTAAAGCGACAAGAAAATATTACTGTTGTTAACATTCATCGAAGAGCAAAACTCTATCAAAAGATATATATTATAATCTGATAACAAAAAGTTGGTGAGTACAGCACAAAAATTGATGTTGACAAAGAAGGTCTATTATATGCAATGCATCATCATTTGAGACTGTCTAATCATAATGTCAAAATGGGGTTATATAGGTCAAGCGTAACAAGAAGATGTCAGATACGTTCCATATAAATATTATAAATGGAGAAAATGTGCAAGGTTGACAGGAAAATAGATTATTATTAGTATTAAGTACGCTCTAGTAACTTGCAAAATAGCATATTAATGTAATCAATCAATGAAGGTTATTGACTTTTATTATCATTTTATCTTAACCGAAGAAGAGACACGCAACGAGAAATACGCATGGTTTCGAAAATGACATCCCTAACTTATAATTTATAACTCTCTTAAACAACTAGCATTAGGTAACTGTGTTTATGTTGTTACACTGACAAGATCTCCCTTAATATCCACCACCTATTTAATTACGACGAAATATACTATACATTAGCATCAAGATGGCCAAATTTCATTATATCATAGATACCGTGAAGTTTGCGTACTGTGTACTGAAAGGGGAAAAATTGGAGAAGAGTTGTTGTACTCTTCACGATACTAAGGCAGTTCTTATAATATTAGATACCACCGCGAAAACATACAAATAAATGTCGATTGGGCACCAGAGCAACTCAAAATCAATCCTGATTTCCGTAAAATCATCTTTGTGAACAAATCTCATTTCTGGTTAAATGGCTTCGCCAAGAAGCAAAAACTGGCGTTTTTAGTGTGAAAATAATCCACAGGAGACTCAACAGACGATTAAAAATTGAATATCGAACCCTTCATTCATGAAATTAAACTTGATTTATTGAAAAAGTCTTCAAAAATTGAGTTCATCGAATTCACTCTTGTGAGCGAAGCAGAGGTGGACATTTACTGGATATGTAATGCAGAACATTAACTTTATCTAGGTAGATACCACGATACCACCTTCAAAATGAATAGAAAATTATGGTTGTGTTTTAAACTGATTTTGTTTCATTTCACTTGAAAAATATCGTTCTCATTGAAAAACCTTTTACCTACAACGAAAAAATTAAAAGATGGAAAAGAAGGAGGTAATCGATCAAAATATAGACGAAACTTTTTTAAGCTAATTTACTAAATGACGGACTTATAATGTTTGTATTACGAAGGTAAAGTTGCGTGAATACGCTTTCACTGTAAAAGGCTAAAAGTAAAGATGGCCAATCTGCTTGACATTATTATTTCAAAGTTTAACAAATATTTGGTTTGACTTTCTTATAGGTTAGCACTAATTAATTAATGGCCTCACTGTGCACCCACAGTGCTTAAAATTTAGTACACTGATGCAAAAGCTGCGATAGCAGCAGATACGTAATAAAAGGGATGTTAGGAACGTGGTGCTGGTCATATTACAATGAAGTATTGGACTCCCGAATACTGACCCGTTCTACGTAAACCCCAAGACGTACACTCGTACACTGTAGATAAATTATATTTTTGAGGCAAGAAACCTAAAATAAATATTTGAACTATTTTGCGAAGTAATTGTAAGTAATTAGTATTAAAATGAGTAAAGCATACAACAACAGATTACCTATTCGGTTATTTACTTACATCTAAATTAACATTGCAAATACCTCTTTTGTTTAACTAACTCCTCATTACAATTCAAACTTAGACTATGAGAAAGCTTTCTAATTAAGTTATTAATGGCGAATATTCCTACCAACTTTCAATCTTATTTCAGTTTATTTTAGCAACAAAAAGGTGAACAAAACACTTCTAGAATATTAATTGCGCCACTTTTTCACTCAAATTGAAATTATTGTATTAAAAAATAAAGTCGCGTAATGGCATCAAATAGATAATATTTGTAATAAAAGTACGTCGTTATTAAAAATTTACTTTTGAAATAAAACGACGTATTATAAGACGGGCACTTTTATAAAGAGAAAATAATGAATAAAAGATTCAATAGAAATAAATGAAAGCGCTAAAGCTGAAAGGAACAATCAACTCTTCAAATGAAACTTACGCTTGCAATGTAATGAGCATTCAAACAAACACCCTATTATTCTTATAGCTCAAAATTTTTAATTTAAAAATGCTCGATTTAGTTAAATTATTTAAATAAAAACTCGCCTAATCAACAATAATGGAAATAGGGTGCAGGAAAAACTTCAAAAGGAGCTTAGGAAAAATAGTTATTGTATTTAATTAAAGGTAAAGCGAAAACGTGTACAAGTAGAGCCGCGTATAAAATTTTCCTGCCGTTAAACAAAGCAAATATAAAGTACACGTTACGTGTCGACACTTTCATAATTTAGTTATGAAACTCCAAAGCCAACTATGAAAGCCTTTTCTTTGCTCATTTAAACTTTATTATTTGAATATGCATGTGTTAACACTAACTCGAATAAATACAACAGTGGTTAAAGATTTCGAGTATAAAATAAAGTTAAAGTTGGGGTATTGTTTTGTGACTCGAAGAGATTGTTAAAAGGTTAGTTAAACACTTATAAGATTAAGCTTTCTGTAAAATACGAATTTTAACAAATTATAAAGCAATCCGGTACGAGTTTATTTTTTTTCTTTTTAAATCGATTAAAAAATACCGCGACTATTTGTTTTCATTCAATTGCTTGCACTTGGTGGAAAAGACAATGGCCGTTAAATCAATCCTATGTGGTTAAGTAAGACATCTAAAGTTATCCAGTTTAACCGCTATTAATTAAAACGTTAAAACTGGCCAATGTTTTGAAAATGCTTCTCTTTTAGATTAATTAAAAGATTAAGTAATGTGTGGTTACTTCAAGAGAATAAAATTACAAGTAGGGGTGGTTTTATTTGATCTAATTACCCCCGTACAGTTATTGCAGAACTGGAATGGACTAAAATCTGCTCATTTATTAAAAAATATGTCAATGCCTATGTATGAAAACGATTATTAATGAAGCCTTTGCATATTCGCATCTAATAGATATTTCAATCTATTCAAATATCAAATTTTGAGCAAAACTTTTATAAAAAAAACCGAATAGACCACCGTGGACTTTTCAAAAATTAACTTAAAACTACAAGTCTTTTTTTAAAGTAATTTTAGCGATGAGTCATAGGACATTTCTCCTGGTTTTGACTACTATACAACTAAGTATTATTAGGGATGTACCCAAAGATGATGATAGTAATGTTGGCGTAGTCGTGTTAATGGTAAATGTAAGCAACCTCTATCGACTACTTGGAAAATATTTGCCATTGATGATAATAATAATAATAGTGACTGACTCCTTAATAGTCCAGTCAAACAAGGGAAAAAACTGGGCTGAAACTGCATTAATTAGAAGTTTGATGAAATTTTAATGGTAGATAGGGGGTGCCACTAGAACACTCCAGCCAAGTATCCCCTCTCGGATTCTGCAAGGGGTGGCCGCAATCTTGAATTTAAGGGATGAAGACATCATGTATCTCAGTAAATACTGTTGTACGTGAAAAATTACTGTTACAAACACTATTAAAGAGGATATATCGAACAACTTTTGCTTGGACCTTTTTTTGAAATGATTGTCCAAGAGTAGGTAATAAGTTTTCAAAAATGACAAAAAAAATTTTGAGCACATGTATAATGTATATTAATATAGAGAAACTCAAAAGCTACTACCATTTTTGGTATAACCATTTCTCGCCCCCGATTGACCGTTTTATTGTAAAGTCGGAAAAACCGTTTCTACCTTCAAAGTGTAATTTTTGAAAATTTATAACTTTTGAACAGTAAGAAATTTGAAAAAAAGTTTCAAACAAAAGCTGTTGGATATTTCTTCCTTAACAATTTTTGTAATTGTCATTTTTCACGTACAAGCAACATTTACCGAGCTATTTGACTAGAATAGTTTGGATCCCTCCCATGCCGGTATAAAGGCAAAGCTACAAAGGACGTTATAAAGTTTCAAACATGACTCGAAAAAAGTATTGTACACATGTATATATTATAGAGAAACTCAAAAGCTACTACCATTTTTGGCATAACTATTTCTTGCCCCCAATTGTCCGTTTTATTGTAAAATCGGAGAAACCGTTTCTACCTCCAAAAGTGTAATTTTTGAAGAGTTATAACTTTTGAACAATAAGAAATTCCAAAAAAAGTTCTAAACAGAAGTTCCCCCTTAACAATTTTTGTAAAAACCATTTTTTCACTTACAACCAGCAAACCAGCATTTACCGAGATATATGACTGAACTAGTCTGGATTCCTTTCCATACAAACGGAAACAAAATAGTACGCCAATGTATTACCAATCTTCCATTATAAGCAAAAACATGCCACGGCGTACAAAAACATCACCAGGGACTAATTAATCAAAAATAGCAAACACAGTGGACCAGTAGCAATGACTAATTAAAAGAGGTTAAAGCGCTAGTTTTAGAACCGAGACCATATAGCATGAAATAAAACTGACGAGACTAAGACTAGGACGTGGGGTCCGAATTCGAATTGGATGTGAACGATATGTGATGGTTTCAACAAGACGGTGCCAGATCGTGCGATTTGACACCCTTGAACTTCTTTCTTTGGGGTTATCTCAAAAGTAAAGTCTATGTCAATAAGCGACACACAATTCAAGAGCTAAAGGACGAGCTAATAAGGCATATTGGTGAAATAGAGGAGAATTTATGCCAGGATGTCATCCTAAATTTTAACAAATGTGATAAAATTTCATTTGATTTGTGCAGACAAAGCTGTGGTGAAAATTTGAAATTTTATCCGTAGAAAAAAAAATTAAAAATAATCCACCCTGTACAAATCGGCTATTATTTTATAATTCTTTTAGCCAATCAATTAGATATGATGAATTAAGCTGCTCGAAAAATATTTTTTAACATAAAATATTGTGTACCTACTATACAAGGCGAATTATTTTCTTGAAAAGAAAATTTGTAAAAATTACGTAAAAAATCTTCTCTTTTTATTGGTGTAAAAATTTACACAAGGTCCATTTAAAATTCGACAGTTATTAGGTCTGTTCATTTTTCTGCTCTATTTACTCCAATTGCTCCAAGTGTGACGTCATTAGAGCAGGACACAAGCCAAATTAGTGCAAAAGAGCAGGACAAACAAATCATTTCGGGTCATTTAGAGCAGATCGAGCAGACAAATGAACATATCTAATATCTCAAAAACGGACAAGGAAGAAAAAAGATAGAATTTCCCATTTTTTAGTTTTTCGGCCATATTTAAACAACTGAACATCGTACCTAAAATTTATAAGCATCAATGAATTGCTTTATCCAAACTGCACTACGTTCCTCATTTAACCGATTCTGTAACGCCCGGTATTATCAACTTTTTTGTCGCTTTAAAAAATTGAAACTCCCTTTAATTCAAAATATAGCCATGCCATTGGTAACATACTGGAGGTAACCCCCAGTGTTATCAACTTTTAAAACTGCCTTTAAAAATTTAAACTCCATTTATGTCAAATATTAACCAATGGCAGGCATGGCTAGATTTTGAATTGGGAGTTTTAATTTTAAAAGGCGACTTAAAAAGTTGATAATACTGGGGGTAACTCTTACAATAATCGAGATTCCCATATAGGGAAAATGAAATATAGTTCACCCTGTATTTTACGTTCCTGTATAAGAACAGAAAATGCTACCAAAAGCGTTTTACAGTGTAAATGAAAATACGCCGACTAGAGAAATTTACCTTCAAATTTGCAGAATAATGATTAGCTCATTCAAATAATTAACATTTTATCAAAACATACCTAATAAGTAATTAATTGTTTTAGCTATAAATAGTTCTTGTTTGTTTATTTATTGTAGAGTTCTCTTTTCATTATCTAAAATCCCATCTACTTCAGTTCAGGAATTCAGGATATCGAGTTCGAAACACACTAGAAATTTTAGAGCTGGCCATGGAGGTCATTTAGAAAAATTCTCGAGTTCACTAACTTTACTGTTGTAATTTTGAATTATTATAATTCATTTAAACTAAATCAAATATTACAATTTCTTAAAAACCGAAAGGAAAAATAAAAAACCGAGTGTCCTAATGAATTACGTGATTACTAAGTATGAGTAAGCTACTTGGTGCACGCTATTGGAATACAAATGTTATCAAACGCATCATAGTGCGACTATAAATATTTTCAAATAATTGATTACAACAGTTAATAATTTATTGTAAATTGGAAAATAGCCACAAGGCAATTTATTATTGGATTCAAAATAATCTACATTAATTAACCACGTTAGTAATTGCAAAAAAAAATTATATCGAGGCGTCATTATAATGAGAGAGGCTCTTGGCTAATCGACCGTGGTCACTTCTGTGCTACCGAAACGCTCATCCCCTGAAGATGCCTACTACAGTTGTAGACAAAACATTGCGTTCCTCACAAGGAACCTTTGGACTACGGCCCATTAGCCCAGAAATCTCTCTTACTAAAATTGTATCGAAATTAAAAACTGAAACCGAAGTAGCTATGAAAGTGTTATCTAATATAAAGTTATGACTTATCAGTTACGTTATGGACTACAAAACTTGAGCTGTAAAATTACGCCAAATGATTTTTAAGTAATTAAGTTACCTAGATATTATGTGTGGCCATTTTAATGACTCACTATACGCAGGAAATTATTTAATTGTACTAGTGATAGTAATTAGGTAAGTTAATGATCGTTGCATTAAATACCACTTTGGATTTATCAAATTATGTTAACTATAGACTAGTCAACTAAATTTGTCCCACAATTATAGGTTAGTTTTTGTATGTAGGTATAACACAAAAAAATGCGCTTGTGATTTTAAGCTGAAATAAGAAAATTGTAACAAAATTGTTGAGTTTACCTTTGAGAAAGTCTTCGTCTCTGTGGCTGTAACTTCTTCCAATTAAACCGCCCGTAATTGCCGAAAATGTAACGAAAACACAAACGCACACACACTCGCTCATAGCTTGCTAATTAAATACTAACATCCAAATGTAAAACTACGCGACGAGTACGAACGTGTAAACTGATAACAAATCAAATTTAATACGAAACTACCAAATGTTGCAAATTTTATCTAAAAGTTTTAACAAAATTTTCCTTTTAAATTTACATTTTATAAAATTGTTTATGCTAAAATTATTAATTATTAAAATTGGGCGAGAGGGTAGATTTTAATTTCTTGGGGAAATTAAAATTTTAATTTGTTAAAATCTTTTACTAGACTAGTCACTAGACCGACTACTAAGTTAATAGTAACAAACTTGAAGATCAAGAGGATTACGAATATCCGGCTAATTCCCTGTTTGTAAATATTTAAATTGTAAGCCTCCAATCTAAACCCTTCAGCACAGCCTGTTTGATTTTCATTTTTAAATTAGTATTGTGTTAATCCAACAGTAGCGATTTTCAGAGTAGGTACAAAGTAGTACAAAGGCACCAAAATTTTGACGGTTTAGCAATAATAGTTGGGTGGAAACAAAAATTAAGTTTAGTTACGCGCAATAATCTTAAAAGTTTGACGTACTACAAGAAGTTGTAAAAAATTTGCAAAAATGTAAAGTATTTGATCATACTCAGGCACTTAGACTCCCCATCAATGTTTTGTGTTCCTAGATCATCAGTTATTTACTAAAATTGTGGCTTAAAAAAGCAGTGGAACTATAAATAGTCAGACTATTTCGTAAAGTTTTTTCTGACTTACCCCACCCGCAGAGAGAGTATTTGAAATGCAAGTTTCTGTAGTTTCTGTATTATGGAAGGTATTTGAGTTGCCGATTTTAAACCTTGAGGTCACTAAGGAGAGGCGTTACACTGTCTATGATTTCTCAAAAACTGAAACCAAAGAAAATAGTGATACAACCGAAAGAATAGCCCACCACGTTATCACCGTTCAAATTTAGCAGTAGATTTGTACGCAGTTGCTTAGCAACGAACGTAGGCAGTGCCATGAAGTTATTGCCAATTTATCAGATGTTAGGTTACGTGCTAATTTGTGTTTACCTCGATTTCGTTGCACTAGAGCACTAGTAGTAGGAGCTATGGTCACGTAGTGGGCTTTTATTTCGTTGGGATCGCCCTACCAGATTCGATGCTACTTACGGATTTTTTACCGCCCTTTTGTTTCAAATTTTCAATCTAGTACGTTGTTTAGAGATACGAGTATATTAAACGATTTTTATTATAAACGTAACATTGTAGTTTTTGGGTCTGCAAGGTTTTTCTAACTTAAAATTTACATATGTTAAAGTCTAGCTCTATTGGAACTGCTTGAAATCCTAGACATGGAGGATTTAGTGTTCTGAACACTAACACTACCCCATTACCCATAGGTAAGTTTTCGTAGAATTCGTAATACTGAACGTTGCTGATATACCAACGACTCCCCACAAAAATTCCTTAATTACATTTAAAATTCAGCACTTCTTTTCAAATTAGAGGAAGTTGATATTAATACCATTCATTAATAAAATACCTTAAGTTTAGTTATTTCTGAATAAAGCATAATGGCTTTGATTAAAATTATACATTAAATTCAAAATTTCAACATAAATCAATGTATAACTAAATTTTAATAGATAAGAAGGAAATTGAAATTGCGATCGAATTAAAAGATTAAGTGCTTTTCTTATAAAGATTAATTGGGTACACGTATTTTTCTCTTTTATTTATAACCCGAAACTATAAGATCTTTCGATAATTTAATTATTAAATATTTCATTCTGTAAAGGTTCCCTTGTATGCTTTAAGAATTGTAATGCCCCAAGCTTAGGTTAGCACCAAGTGCTTCAACAACAATACTAAAATACAAATCACTTAATTACTTCGCGAATACGCATTTAGGGAAAATTTGAAAATTTTAGGTTGGGTTTCTCTTTTAAATAAATCTTGGGAGAAATACGTACTGAAAGAGGCAGATTAAATTTGTTTTGAATCTCGAATATGATAACTGATAACAAATAACTTATATTTATATAAAATTTTTAAAGTGTAAAGTATGCGTTGTAAATTTCTGCCTTTTTGGGCGTCATCGGTCAGAGGAACAGCTAACTCAGTAAACTATACAGGGTGTCAACTGTAACTTGGCCAAAAATGCCAGGGTAGGTAAAAGACCGATAGGCAGGTATTTTAAAGATAGGAACCCATGTCCGGAAATGCACCCGTACGGAGCTACGACCGTTTTTAACTTTTGGTTTTTCACCCGATATACACGCTACATGTCGTGTTTTGAAATAATTGTCTGCATGGCAACCTATCGTAGCCTAGGAAATACATTCTTGTCGCTCAGGTGTACATGTGCTGTGCTCCAAGTGCGTTGCAGTTCATAGCCCCATACGCCAGATGTACGTCGGCGAGCTCCTGAAAGCTTAACCTGTTCATTGTTCAGCACACGTTTTATAGACACAATGTTTCTGAGCTGACATTTAATGCATTTCCTAGGCAACTATGAGTTGCCAGGCAAACAATTGTTAGACACACGACATGCTGCCTACATATCGGACGATGAAACGTAAAGTTAAAAGCGGCCGTAGCTTCGTACGGGTGTATTTCCGGACATGGGTTCCTATCCTTAAAATACTAGCCTATCGGTCTTCTACCTACCCTGCCATTCTTGGCCAAGTTACAGTTGACACCCTGTATATTAAAGAAACGAAAATTGCTTGAGTGGGAGCTACTCTTTTCAGGTTTTCCGTTGTTTTTTTATTATGTAATTTTGATTCAAAAATATCCCACCCTAAAAATACAAATGTTTTTTAACGCATTAATATGCATTGTATATTATTATCTCATATCACGTAAAATAGTGGTGCATTATGTATGACGTTGGGTTAGGTTTCAAAAGTAGCAACTTTCCTAGTCGAGTAGAAATCAATAATAATATTTAATAAACGACTTCCCCATTAAACGATTTCGTACAATTCGTATAATAATTTACGAGTTGTCATAAGACAACCATTTGGAAAGATTAAATGCTTAGGTCAGCTACTACCACATGTAATCTGAACAAGAAATTTTGCGTTAACGTACAAAATTATTGAAGGAAAATAAAAATAGAAGGAGCCATTTTGGTTCATTTGGTATTCATGACTTATATCTTTATAATTACAATTTTAGTTCATAAAAAACGCAATTTTAAGCAAGAACAAACAAGAACATCATTAAGGGGCGAGTTGTTATATCAACTTATACAAACCAAATGATTATATAAGCAATTAGATTTAGAACTTGGGCGGGAATTTCATGCATCCGGAGTGAATCAAGTTTATGAAACCGGAAGAAACTTATAATACTTCTTTTGTTAGATTACTTTTTCTATTAAATTTATACGGAGGAGAGAGATGGTAGTTAATTTTAAAAACTTAAAATACGTTTTAATGCAAAAATGTTCTAGTTTACTGGGTGTCCACTCCTAACTTCTGACGTTGGATTTGAAGTGACAATTTTAAATACATACAACTGATCCCGTAGTACCGTACCATAAAGACAATATACACTAGGCACATAAATTGAAGGATATTAAAAAAACTCCAAATTTTAGGGCTATTTTCAACGAGGGATAACTCGGAGAAAAATGATCCTAAATAGATAATTTAAAAAAAGGAAATTGTAGCCTCAAGTGTCTAGTTTACAGATCTGAACAGTAACATTTTTTAACGTGGGCGGTTTTTACGTAATCATCCGAAAACCAACTGAGAATAATTTTTCAAATTTTTTCTCGTTTTTGAAATGGTCTGTCAACGTCGAAAAATTTTTTTTCATCTTGCGACCATAAAATTTGTTTAGACAATTTAATCAGCTTTAGTTTGACCTTTTAATGAGCTGCGTACGATTTTTTGCCGCGAAGTAATCGTTGATCAAAGTAAAAAAGGCCATTTTAATTTTGACAATCGATTATTTAATACTCGGGAACTAATGAATCGTACATTTTTTTTCGATTTTGTCCAAGGTGTTATGTATTTAAGCCAACAATATGGATTGTATATGGATTGGACCCATATTGAAGTCGAAAAAATGCAAAAAAATCGAAAAATTGCTTGTTACGCCGATACTATAAATTTAAACCTTCGAGGCGCTAAGAAAAAAAATCGCAGAGCTTTGCAACTTTAAAAGTTTTTTAGAGACACTTTGAGGGTAAAAAATTACCAACGATATCCTTTGTTTATCCACTATATCCAAAGTTATACCAAATTTTCCAAAAATCCTTAAATTCGCAAATTTCCAACTTTTTTTCTGCCCCCATCATGGCTTTAAAAAAATCTTTTTTATCAATCGCCACCGATTGCGTTTTATAGAGAATGTCTTCCAGTTTCCAAAAACCCACCTTTATTTTCTGTACGATCGTTAGTTCCCGAGTAATCGATTGTCAAAGTTAAAATAGCATTTTTTGCTTTGATCGACGATTACTTCGCGGCAAAATCTCGTACGCAACTCATTATAAGGTCAAATTAAAGCTGATTAAATGGTCTATACGAGTTTTATGGTCGCAAGATGAAAAAAAAATTTTTGAAGTCGACAGACCATTTCAAAAACGAGAAAAAATTTGGAAAATTATTCTTAGTTGGTTTTCGGATGATTACGTAAAAACCGCCCACGTTAAAAAATTTTACTGTTTAGATCTGAAAACTAGACACTTGAGGCTACAATTTTCTTTTTTTAAATTTTCTGTACAACCATTTTTCGCCGAGTTATCCTTTGTTGAAAATCGCCCTAAAATTTGGCTTTTTGTTAATATCCTTCAATTATTGTGACTAGTGTATTTGGTATTTTTTAAGGACAATAAAATGAAAATGCTATACCAAAGCGTAAATGGTGGAGGAGTGTAACAAAAACTCGATTCAAAATTACTGTTGAACGTACACACCTGATGACAATTGGAACAACAGCATCAGTGACAAAGATAAGTCCGAAACATTTAAAAATAAAGTTTCGTTCGTTCATGTTATTTCCTGATTTTAGTTTTTTTAAATATTCGAGAGTCGCCTTTCACTTAGACCAGTCGACCTTTTGTACATCCCTATCTCGTTACATAGGTCAGCCACAGCCATGCCTCTTGGAACAAGACTGCAGTGATATTCTCGGATGTATCTGTTGTATATCTATCTACTATAAGAACGCCTCATCTGCTAAACAAAGCGTTGTAAAGATCTATTCTCTTCCCAGCAGCCTCTAGATGTAAGGTCCTGTGTCCTCTCAGGCACTTATAGTATATGTACGTATGATGATTGTAATTCCGTTTACGAAGGTCTCATCGTTGACAAATATAAATTTATTTTCTGATTCCAGTGACTTCTCCAGGAAAAGACTCTCAGATTCTCATCAAGATCAATAGTGAAAACCATGCATGATTAATTTGAATCCACCAAAATATTATTATTAACGATTAGGATAATATAATTATCAAATATATAATAAAAAGCAGCCTTAGTGCTTTAGAAGTGTTTTTAAAATCTGACGTAGTAATTTGGCACATAATGTAGATCTGTAGATGTACTTGGTACAGTATGTAATACACACACGCACTGAACGTTTTTTATTGCAAAATAAAATTTTATTACATCCGAAAAAGTATGGTTTTCCAATATAGAAACGAAAACTCTACCTATACGTATACCTACATCAAATTTAGTTACTCTCTCCACGATTATATTTCTTTGGAAAAACCTTATTTCCTCTAGTTATTATTCGTATACTTCCTTTAAAGAAAATTCCTACGAAGTATATTTTTCTGAAATACGAAATTTGCTTGCTTTTAAAAAAAATGTTTCCAGCCATTTCGTGCAGGTACAGCTAGTTTGTTCAACAATATTAATATTTATTTTTGTCAACATATTACTATGCCGAAATTTATATCGAAAAGCATGAGTGGTTTGCAAAAGTAAAAGTTGAACATGTCAACTTTTTAGGTTGTTTTACACTTAATAAATGTTTTTCCAATACTCGATCGTAAAAACTTTGATATATATGGCACCATTTTCCTGATAAACAATTTTTGGTTTAACAGCGTCGATGATATATATTTACTAAACTGAAACTGTCTTAATTCTAAATATTTTATGTGCATTACCTAAAGACGTTATTATACGAAAGTGTATTTTCATGTAAAGAATAGATAATGCTATAACAAAAACATATCTAATACTGAATCCTATTACAGGATAACGTTCAGAAACTGTGCAATATTCTATAGGTAATGCATCTATCATATTCTGTAACTAGCTATACGTGCGAGTATACATAAGAAGTGCACTTTTCTTGGAAAATTGTTTCTTTTAACACATTTTATATTGTCTAGACAAAAAAAAGGCCAATTTTATGTACCCTGTTTCATGCTTTAAGAATGCTAAAATAAATAAAAACAAGCACGTCTAGGTTCTATGGTGTAAAACGAATCGTGAGGCAGCGGAATTCGATGTTGTGCTAAAATAGTTGTTAGTTGTCACTAAACAATTTTAAAACGTAACAAGATCATTTGCCAACTTTTCTAGAATATACTATTTAATGAGGTTTTAGAGATTTCAAATTTTCTTGCTTATTTCATGAAAATAGATAAAACGCTGTAGAATACTCGTTTCGTAACTTCAAATTGCAATATTCGACATTCCATTAAACTCGACTAACGCCTCGTTTGACAATATCCCCATATCCTAATCTCGTATAGAAGACTGCTTAAAGAACTATTTTGTTATAAGTTATAAGAACCTCACATAAACTTTTGTACAGTTTTTTCGAGTAGGAATTTTAAAACTGAATAAGGCCTGAATTAAAGAGTTTTGATAATTTTTTGCTCATTTACTGTTGTAAATTAAATTATGTAAGGTCACACTGACAAGTAATTTTGTACTATGTATTGCATTTTCTCTGGTCAGCTAATTTTTTTGTTACTCGATCAAATACCGGTTAAATTAGTTATTAAAATAGTTGAGTTGTGAATAGGACTCCATAGAATTAACAAAATAATATTGAACGTAATTGACTAAACAATAAACTAACTAAGCTAAAATCTACTAGAAACTTCTAATTGCTACGCTACGCCGCCCTATTAATTGCGCTACTTTCATTGGAAATTTATTTGGTATATGAAAATTGATCCAATGCGAACTAATACTTTTAACTGTCTGTGAGATCTGAAATAGTCGTTTCTTAATTTTTGTTATTTCCCATTCTATTTCGAATTTTTATCTTTGTATTTTCTGCCATTTTCATCTTTATGAAATAAATGTTCGATAATAATAAAAATGTTTAGAAAACATAAAAACCCTGCATCTTACAAATTTTTACAAATTAATTTTCCTTACCTTCCAACTTCCAAGTCTTCAAAGTCTTCGAAACAAAATACTACTACACTCTTAACAAGTACACTATTAATTTGCCAATTTAGCTCGCCTTCGCCTTCTACAATATCTAAACATTTCCAAGATATCCATGCGGACCCTGTAAGAAGATAATAAACGATGTATATCAAAGAATAAGTTTAAAAATTAAAAATTAAAGAAAATTTTACAAAAAGCAATAGAAAACTTAAAGCCTGATTTAATTTCACACATTTTCAGTAAACTCGCAATTTGTTCGAGGTTTCCTGAAAAAAACAACTAAGAAACGAGCTGTAATTACGATTAGGTTACTTAAATGGTGTAAAACTAGAAAAATAATGAATACCTTCTTCCATATTGGCTATTTTGGAAATTTTAACTGAAGTTGATACAACTGAATTTTTTCATTTTTCTATACCTACAAGGTGATTCAAAAATGCGTACTCAACGTTTTAGTGGATACATAGCAAGTCAGTTTATGACAAAAAGCTTAGTATAATTTTCTCTAAGGTGTCTTCTAACAGAGGTACAGTCTTTAGAAGGTGTTCCCCTGAAAAGAGTTTTAATTTAATATCTCTCAACCCGTTTAAGATGATAAAAATGTTGAAATTTGGCGTAGCGAACTTTTGATGCTTAACCAGGCCACTTAACAACATTTGGAGATGTCAACTAAGTGGAGGTTATATCTGGAGTGGAGGTGCAAATAGCCTCCCTAACTTATCTCTACATAGGTTTCTTTTGTTTTTGACAAGAAATTATTCATTTTCACAGTTATTTATAGAGAAAAGGTACTCTTGTTAAAACTTCTTAAGAGCCACCGTTTTAGTAAATAATCGCTTTGAAATTTTATTATAAATTGAGTGTTTTGCATAAAAAAATCAGCTTATAAAAAATTTTTAAATAAATTTTACTCGAAAACAGTGGATCTTATTGATGTTTGACAAGAGCACCTTTTTTTCGTAAATTACTATGAAACTTAATAATTTTGTATTAAAAACAAAATAAACCTACGTAGAAACAAGTTAGGGGGTTACTTGCACCTCCACCTCAGATTTAACCTACTCTGAGTAGGTTAAGCATCTCAAAATGTTATTAAGTTGGCCTTGTTAAGCATCAAAAGTTCGTAGTTTGTAGTTCCTTCTTCAGGAAACCTTCTAAAAGCTATACCAGCTGTACCTCCATTAGGAGGCGTCTTTGAGAAAAACTTTATTAAGCTTTTAGTCATATATTGACTTGCTCTATATTTACTAAAACGTTGAGTACACGTTTTAAAATCACCTTGTATATTAGGTATTTTATTTCTAGCAAATTTCATTTCACAAATTTAATCGCTTTTAGAGCTCCGCTCTCAACCCTCTCAACAGACTTAAATTAATTGAGTGACATTTTGTAAGATTGTACTGCAACTTTGTGCAGATCAATACCAGTTGATAAAGCCCAACATTTCCAAGTGGAATTGACGATTGGCCCTATAATAAACTTTACATTTAGTTGCTTTAGTTTATTTACAAATTACCCTCGATTTTGATAGATAACAAAGAACATTCAGGAAGAAAATCAAATTTTGAACAATTTACCATGCTTAAGAAGTATCTACGCACGAAGAGGATTAACACACATTTCTTCTACAATTCTCATGCGAATAAACAGCAGAATTTAAAATTGTACTAAGCAAAAAGTGCGGTAATATTCTAAAGTATCATTCATGTTTAGAACTCACTTAAGAATGATCCTGTCAATTATTCCTTGTCGAATCTGAACGTCTTCTTGTAGACAGATTAATGGAAGGTATCATTTCGAATTGAAAATGTTGGCAAGTTGATTTACTACAATATCTTTTTTGTGTACAAAAAACACTTAAAGATAATTCTTTAAGGAAAGAAAAACAAACTTAATTTTATAATAACGAAGTTATTTTATTACACACATATAACATGGACTATTATCGTTTTATATAATATCGAAAAAATTACATAATAAAACACGATTTTTTTGTTAATAAATAACTTATCTTACAAGGTCACTTTATAAAAAAACGAAAAATATGTACGTATCGTATATATACATAATTAAAATTCGTTTTCTAGAAAAACTTTTTTAATTCCAAAAGTTCATTAAAAACAAAATAAAATTACGTAAAAAAAGTTATATTAAACTGTTTACAAATTTGAAAGCAAAGAAATAAGCTCGTGATTTTTAAAATCTAGAAAACCAATTAAAAACTCACTATGTACTAACTGGAGAAAATGAAAATTTTACTTCTGTAAAACAATTTCGAATAAGTATACATAAATCCCTTAAATTTGAATGTTTACAGTGTTGTATTAAGAATGTTAAAAGTTATATTTGAAAATTTTAGTAAACTAATAATGTTGTAGATGCCCTTTTATTTAATTTCCTGCTAATCGTTTTAAAAGGCTTGGAAAGAAAATTAACGTCTGTTCAAACAATAAAAAGTAATTATTTATAATACAAGCTTAAGATTAATAAACGCAAAGAGGTTACGCTCGAAAACTAATAATTGCTTTAACTTATTGCCTTTGCGAATATAGTTGTTTCACTTGTTACCTTTTAATTAATCAACGAACTTTCGTATTTTAATGACAACGCTTTACTTTACTGCGCTATTATCGAAATTTCTGAAATGTAACTAAAAAGCGTTAAATTAAGTGATTCTAGTTGTCACGCAACTGGTCCATTAGTATCCACCAATCCATCTATTTCCCTAAACTGGTACTTAAGATATAGCTGTCAAATTAAGCCGTTTTAGATTCGCTATTGTAGTATTTCAATTGGGGGATAACAAATTGCACTTCTTAACTCAACAATTCTTGGTTTCTTATAGTACCCTTCGAATAATTTTACCCTAGGTAAGGGTAAGGGTGTTGTCAAAAAAGAGGGATTGTAAAATATTCTAAAATTCAAAAGTGGTGCTTACAATGTCGTAACTGTTCGATTAATTACAAATTTTAATTAATTTAACTGTAGAAAGATACTTCGACACAGTTGATATCAACAGATTCAAAATTATTAAGTAATCTTTGTAATAAAAACAAATGAAGCCATAAATATTTCTAATTCAGAGCTCGTCGAATTCACGAACATTTTAGATAAAGGAGGGAATTTTTCGTACAATTCGTACATCTGAGTTCAGCAACAATGCTCAAAATGTTTAGAACAAAATAGGGGGGGAACAACAGGTAGTTAGAGTAAAAGGGCGTAAAAATGCAAAAGAAATACTTTATCCCCCTTATTGGCTGATAAACTTGTGATTTTTTTATTCCAGTACAAGAAATTATTAAAGACTATCAATAGGACTCCCAAAAAATCTCCTAGTGAATAAGTTTTGATTAAAATTTTTGTTTTTGTATTTTTCACTTCATATACACGTAAACTCCACGCGTGTTTTTCGATTTAGGGGTACTCCTCTTCTTCCTCCAGTTACCGAACTTTCGCCTGGGCTAGCGTCTGCTCCTTACCTGAGTCGAAGTAAGTTCATTCTATGTTGGCTCTGACTATTGTGGGGGGAGAGGGGAAGAGACCTCGCAATTTTAGGGGTCTCAACTTGACAATTCAATATGTTAAATAAAAATAAAGACGGAGGCAAAAACAGAAGTTAAGATGAGTAGAAAAAATTCAAAGGTCTTCTTCAGGGGCCCCGTAATTCTCCAACAATGTTTTTGTTTATCTGAAATAACATAGGAATTTACTTCTTAACTTTTTTACTTTGTTTTTGTGAAAAATCTTGCCCCTTGACCTTGAACAACAACAACTTTGACCTGCCGCGCTATTTTATTTTCTAACTCAAGATTCATGATATTTAACCACTACTGTCAAGTATGTACGCCATTGAATGGCCTAAACCCAAAAATTTCTATTTTGAAGGCCCCTAACATATTAGTTGCTCCGGGCCTCACATTTTCTCTGAATGGCCATGCCTCCGCTCATGCTTAGCTTCCCATTTTCCATTCTTTGGCTGAGATACGGTTAAACCAATTCGAGTCTCAGAGCTTTATTACTTTAAAATTATTTGTTGAAGGCTATTTCGATTTTTTAAGGGTTAAATATTTGGGAGACGTAAATTAAGCCTTTTTGGTAATTTTTCTCAAAATTCGTATTTTCTTTTTAATAAGGAAAATGTGTTTTTTGATCGTCTTTTACATTTAAGTTTCCAACGTTTTGCCTTTCATAAGGCTTTTTCAAGGAGTTACATTGACAGTTTAAAAAATTTTTTACACTTCTGCGTCACATTTAAAAAAACTGTGTAAAAGTGTAAAAATTTTTTATACTGTCAATGTAACTCCTTGAAAAAGCCTTATGAAAGGCGAAACGTTGAAAATTTAAATGTAAAAGACGATCAAAAAACACATTTTTCTTATTAAAAAGAAAATACGAATTTTGAGAAAAATTACAAAAAAGGCTTAATTTACGTCTCCCAAATATTTAGAGCTTTATTACATTTCAACATGTCACCTTCAATTTTATTCTTTAAAAGTTTAATTTTTACCATCTACAAAAATATGAGAAAAGTAGAACGGGCCTTAAGATGGCAAAGTCTTCTGAACCAAGCGCTGTTCGTAAATAATACACAAATATGCGATGGAAATAGTTATTTTGAAGACCGCAATCGTTAGAGATCTGACGGAGTTACATTAAAATTTTAAAGCAAAATGAACCCAATGTGACTTTGTTAAATATGGAGGTTTGCTATTAAGGGAGTAGCTAAAGCTATAATTTCAACTTTGGATCTAGAAACAGGGCGTGGGTAGAATTTTAAAATTAGTAAATTTTTTACTAAAAAGTCTAACCTAAAGAAACTAAAAATATTATAGGACTCGAGTGACTGAAAACGTCGGTTAATTCTGCTATAAAACCAACAGTTGAACTTTTCAGTACAAAAGTTTTTCCCAACTTTAATGATGAATTAGTAAGTTGGTAATAGTTTTTATTAAAAAGTCGGACAGTCGGTGGAGAAGAAGCAATCGAACAAATCTCACCAATACAAAAAAACTCAATCAACTAAATGAATAGATAATAAAAAGTTTTTAGCTCTATAATAAAATCGTTTGAACTCCAACTACACCAACTTTAATTTGTAAATTTAAATTTTAATTGATTCACTCTACAACCAATTTCAAATAAATGTTTTAACTTCTCTTAAGTTCTCTTTTACTTGTTTTTCTTTTAAAAAAGAGAAGAGCACAAGATATATAAGACTCATCTGGAAAATTTAATTTATCTTAAAGGTCTCGATCAACTTAACCATCTTAGTAAAACGTCCCTCGGTATTAATAGCTTAATTCTCGATAGGTTGAAGTGAAAAATTGTACTAATGCAAAACCGATCACGTAAATTCGTTCCAAAAAACTCAACGTTAAAAGTAAATAAAATTTATTTCCGAGACCCAATTTTTTTGCTATTTTATTTTTCCAGCTCTTTTTCATTTAACAAAAAGCTCAAAACACTTACTTTAAAGGTAGTACCTACCTAATAGAAAACTGAACGAGATCGAAATGAAAGTTTTGCGTAGAGAATTTATTGAAATCTAAGAAATGGAGTTTGAAATCACCAAAATATTATTTTACTATAGTTCGGAATTATTGTAGAAGTTTATTTTAGTAATGGCGAATATGCTCTATCAGATTGTTGAGAAATAACATAGAATTGCACATTGTACCAATAATGATAATAATTTATATTGTAAGTTAGGAAAGTTGAGAGAAGTTACTACCCAAAGATATAGGGTGGGTACGTCGTGCCTCGCATATCGTGCTAATTGTTTCGATTACGTTTGAAATTATTAGACAGTGATGGCAGATATATATGTCGAGAGAAAAGAATAGCAGGCCAGCATCGATTAGTCACACAAAATCCAACAGGAAAGGTTGGTTGGTAGGCTTAAGATCAAGTACATAGGCAATTCCTAGCAATAATCAAGACCCGCCAAGGGTTCTGGAGTCGATAATAATGATGACTTGAAGTAATCCATCTTTATTGTAAGCATCTTAGATTTATTTACAATGTAGAAAGAGCAGTTGTAGAAGAGCCAGAACAGCTTTTATAGCGAGAACACATTTTAAGCGTTTATTATCGTTGCTTCAATGTGAAGTGGGAGACCGACATCAGATGCAACTGCAAACTGCAAATTATGTATAACCACACAACCCAAAACTATCTGAAAGTTGCACTCTCTCACAGCGTGAGCCATTATGAGCCGTTAATCTGAATTAGGAATAATGTGTAAATAAAGCTGATACTTTAGAAAAGCAATATTCTAAATTCTGAGAAGCCGTCGGCAGCGCTTAATGCTCAACTCGGCATTTAAAAAATGATTTGAATGCAAGAGACGAATAGGTTCCACAAAGAAAAGATATTGGGTGGCCACACTGCTGAAACTGCACGTTTTGCCTAAAATTCCGGTTCAAGTTTTGGAGAAGTCCAGCAACAGCTTCAAAACTAACGGATGTTTTTTCAGAAGTATAGAACTTTTGATGGAGACGGCTTTGATATTAGTTATCATGGTTCAAAGTTGAGTGGTTGTTTTTATAAAGTAATGTTTACTATTTCATCATGCAAAGATTGACACGAGAACTACGATTCTAAATCGTGCAAATTTATTTTGAAAACCGCGGTTCTATTCTCGACACGTACAGATCATT
The DNA here is from genome assembly GCA_950108345.1 of Malthinus flaveolus. Taxonomy (NCBI): domain Eukaryota; kingdom Metazoa; phylum Arthropoda; class Insecta; order Coleoptera; family Cantharidae; genus Malthinus; species Malthinus flaveolus. The sequence goes on from OX467285.1 coordinate 73,682,183, forward strand.
TTACGAATGACATAATTGTCCATCCGAACCAATAATTCGGCAAACCATGGATCGATTTCGCACTTAGTTTACGCTACTTGATGTTAGCTTACCCTGTGGCATAAACCAAATCCAAACCCTTTGATTCGGTACCGTACGCGACAATTGGACATCTGTCCGATTATTTTTTGAGCAAAATTTTAAGTAAAGATCTTGGCTTAAGGTCTTATTCAGCCCGAATAAGAATTGGAGCCGCGAGACCATCGTTTTCGGCGTCTATTTGACGAATGAGCTGAAAATCAAGTTGCCCCATTGTTTAATCGCAAAATTTTCTTTAGTGATGGGGCTCAATCCACAGGCGAATCCACAGGCTAAATAAGACGACTATTGCTTGAACATGGTAGAAATTTAGACATTCAAGATGCATATGCTCAAAATAATATTCAAACGCTAAATGGCATAAAATTCCGATCATTTAATCTAAATATACATGTTTTATTTCAGTTTAAAGTCCTAAACCGCCAAAAAACACCCTTTATTTTATTAATATTATTATTATATTAATTAATAAAAAAATATATTAATTTATTAATAATATTTTATTAATAAATATTTTTCAAATTTGCTTTTAAGCGTTATTTAACTCATCGCTAAGTTGGTCTACTGACGAACTGACTTTGTGAAAAAATCAGGGACATGTAAATCTACCATTGGTTCAGCAAATTTGTTATCTATTGCTATAATTAAAAAACTATCATCTGTCTGCGCGTTTACTGTTCGCCCACCCTATACGTATTTTGAAAAAGTGACGTCGAGAAAAGCAAAAAAAGTTTACTTCGTTTCTATTTATCTTTCTCTGGGCGATGCACTCAACTGCTTTTATATAAAGCTCCTAAGCTTGTAACTTGCTTTAAATTGACATTAATACAGTTAAAGGGTTTTGTGTGTGGAGTATTGCATTTCGTAATTTATAGCTTTGTTTTTAGTTCCATAAGTTGCGCTATTGTCAGTTAGTGGTTGCATTTAACAATAGTAAATATAGCGACACGAGAAGGCAACAAATAACAAAATATTAACGCAACATGATTCTTAATGAATCGGTGGTAGCTCTCGACCGTTTTTACGTAGTTTAAATGGAGATTTAAAAAGTTACTACTAGTAGTTATAGTCTCTAATTAATTTTCTGAACTATGTTTAGCGTGTTTTGTTCTTTTTACAAGACTTGAGAACTCGTTTCATTTTGTATCTTTTACAAAGCAGTGTTGTTGAGTACGTTTTAATTTGAAATTTTATCCAAAATTCTGTCTTTTTGTTTTTTAAAACATAAATAACACTAATTAGAGCAGTATGTTCGCTAATTAGAGAAGCCGTTCAAACCCAATGTTAGATTTCAGCACCCAATATTGAATAGTTGCCGAGACACATCGATTGTTTGAATAGGTATAGCATGTGAAAATAATAAATGTAAAACTGGGATAAAGAGATGAAGATACCGTAGAATATTCCCGGAATAGTGTTCACTGGTTGGTAAATAAATGGCCACCAGTTTTGCCCAAGAATCTTTTTTTTCAACAAGTCTCAAGCACAAGAAATAATTTGCCCCAAAGCAAAAATTCAAGATCGATACGATGAAGAGATGTGTAGACCGAGCTACAGGACCCCATTCCCATCTTCCGATTTAGAAACTCACGAAACCACATGTATATCTTACGTTTTATATTTATAGGGGCATTTTGTTTAAACGCTACCAATTTCCACATAATTCCCGGTAGAATAAACGCATTAATTGGGCACCTAATAAACCAGAAACAAACAAATAGTTGAAAGATAAATTTTGATTGCGAGTCAACAAAGCAACAGATCTCAAATTAGTACCTACACAAATAGTATCGCGTTCAAACTACGTTTCTGAAATCAATGATTTTTATACTATACAGGGTGTTAAGCAACATGTATCGTAAACTTAGAGGAGAAATAATATGGCCCAAAATATGCAAAAAAGTATTAAAGAACATGGGGTTCGCAAATGGTTGATTTCGAAGATACGAAGAATTATTCCTTTTTGTAGCATTTGTAGTTCCAGCAGGATGGTGCTCCGACTCATTTTTCCATTGCCGTTAGAGAGCATTCACACGGAACTTTTTGACGAAGATGGATATGTAGGGGAGGAACTGTATCATGATGGCCTGCAAGATCGCCCGATTTAAACCCTTCCAATTTCTTCTTTTAAAGATATTTGACAACTTTAGTGTACGCTACCCCTGTAAATGACCTAGATGACCTGCAGCAATGAGTGTATGAATGGTGCCAGCAAATCTGGCTCAATGTTGGGGTTTTAAGAAAACTTCGAAAGTTTAGCTCTGATCTGTTTCAAATACAAATTATCTTCTTACGGTTTTAGCGATTGTTTGATTTTGCTTCTGCAATCTTATCTTAGTGGTCGCTCCCAGTTTGTCACCTTCGGGGGATATCTGTCTGAGGGTTTTACCCCAGGTTCGGGTGTCCCCCAGGGCTCTAACTTGGGTCCGCTTCTCTTCTTGTTGTATATTAATGACCTGCCTGATTTGCTGAACTGTGAAGTTCAGATTTACGCTGATGATGTGAAAATTTTCATTGTTGTTCGCTCACGGGATGACTGTTTGAGGCTCCAGCATGACTTGACGTCTATTGACACCTGGACGGACCTAAATGGCCTGACCTTAAATATTTCCAAGTGTCGTGTAATCAGTTTCACAAGGAAACGTGACCGAGTTCACTTTGATTACCATCTTGGTCACGACTTGGTTACCCGAACCCGGGCGATTCGGAATCTAGGGGTGCAATTTGAGGAGGACTTTGAATTCGTCAAGCATATTTCTGCCGCTGTATCCGCGGCCAGCAGAACTCTGGGTTTCATCTTGCGTACTTGGAGGGATTTTCGAAACCCCTTAACCTTGAAGCTGTTGTATTTTACGTATGTGCGTTCTAAGCTAGAATATGCCGCCTTGGTGTGGAACCCCTATTTTCTTTATCAACGGAGCCTTATTGAGGGTATGCAGAGGAGGTTCGTTAAGTTCTTGTGGCTTGGGAAGTATGGGCCGTACCCCCAAAGGGGGTTTCCGCATGATATTTTACTGGCCGAGTTTGATATCCTATCTCTTCACGTGAGGCGCGTGCGAATGGGTCTGTCATTTCTCTACATCTCTAATCTCTTCTCTAATAATACTAATTATTAGTATAATTTTTAATTTCATTTGCGACCAAAATTTTTCCCCGATCCCGATGATATTTATATCAATCGAAAGTCCGTTTAACAGCGAATTTTTTCCAGCGTTACTATTTTTACCAAATTCAATTAATTGAAGTTTTGTAATTGCAATTAATTAACGTATTGAGTGATAACTCGCCCACCAATAATTATTCCCGTTAGAGAAGAAGGGAAAAATTAATAAATATCCCTCAACCTAAGTGGGCTTATCTATGCTTGTCTTGTCTCGGGTCTTGAAGTGTGAGGGTGAGTGAGAAAGTCGTGTATTCGGTTTTCCCTGATATTTGAGCGAGTGCCAGTGAAAATCAGCCGCAGCTTCCGTGTGGTTATAATTTCGTGGGGGTTCTAAGAGCCGTCGTATAGAATTTAATTAGCCGCCGAATCACTCTGCCGAGTCGTTATAATTTCGTGGTGGCTCTAGAAGTCGTCGTGGAATTTGATAGAATCCCCCCCCCCCCCGTGATTATAATTTCAAACCTAGCCCATTTTCGACTGAGCGACGCTACAGGGAAAATGATAAGTTACCGAAGTTTCGGTCTTACAATAATTGTAAATTTTTTTTCTTATTTTTGAAATGGGCCGTTTGCGGATCTGTATTCAGTAATACTTTTCTGTATATTTTGAGCTAAAATATCCCCTCCAAGTTTTTGACACTTGTTTTTAACACCCCGTATACTGTCGTGACAATAATTTAAATTAAACAAGTGTTTGATAAGAAAGGCCGTGATTTTACACAGCCTGTCCCCATAACATACGACATAAAACTTCTTTGACTTTTGTAATAAACTTAAAAATCTTCGACCTGCGTGATTATCTCTTGATTTTACATTAATTTCCAAATTTCGGGAACTTAATATTGCTCTTAATCTTTCTTCCATCTTTAAGTTTGAGTTATAAAGACAATCTTGCATAAAATCAGTTGTACGAGGTTCCACATCAAGTGGAATTCTTCACGTTTACAAAAGAATAAAAATGATTGTTGGAATTAAATATTATTAAAAATACTTTAGTTTAAAAATATATAAACGTAAGTTTATTACGTGTTATCTATTTAACTAATTCTCGTTATAAAGCTAAATTATTTTGTTAGCAACTAATTACACCTAAAAGCAATTTGAAAGGTAAATAAATTACTTTTTATTGCTGGTTTTATAAAATTTTCATTATATTTTCATTTTTATGCTTCTTTTAAAAGGATTATCACGAAAGGCAAAAAGCTTTTTGATAAATATTTTTGAATGCGTGATTGGTTTCATTTCTCGATATTAATTATCTTAAAAATTTGTTATAACAAGCGTAAAACATCATATACCGCTAAATAAGAACGTACGTTAATATTAACAATTGACCGACTGTATTCGTATTGCATTGATTACCCTAATTTACCAATTGCAATGAAAACAGACAGTATATCACAATAATATAATAATACTTACATAGTGAACACCTTCATATGTTTTATTTTTATTGTTAAACATTTTTACTGTGAGCAAATTAGTACAAAAGAGACGTTTAGTGGAATAAATTTCCGTGGTTGTTCGTCATCTTCTTACAAAAATGGCGTTATAGGTTTGATTTCAATTGCCTAATATTCCAGTAAGTTGCGGACCCGTCCACTAAATTACTTTATAAAGAAAGAACTGCTCGATAGCTTCGAAAAAAGAGTATAATTTCTCATGATAAACAAATTTCAAGTCTCGTAAAGCAACCATTTTTGCAACATGGCGACCAACGCACACCACAAAAGCGAACTAGCCGTTTTATTCCACTAAAAATTCTAGCTTTGCCTTCCGTAGTAGGTACTCTTGTTACTGATTGTTCATAAAAATTTTCTTTTACATGTAAAAACTCTTATTTACAACCTATTTACATAAAAATTAAGTTTACTGCTATTCAGTCGTCTTTCGTTTCTTTTAACATTAAATAAGTTTGAGAGTAACTTTCGTTATTTTGAGTTAAAATTATTTGCAACGGGAATACTTCAGTCGTTTTCTTTTTTATAAAATAGTCTCTAAATTTTCACTCACCTATATTATTATTTTTGTTCTTCGTTTATACATACGAAATGTACACCTAATTCACATTTACACACTCGCACTTCACATTGTGTTCGACTCTACCATTAAGATGGTCAAAAGCGTGTTGCAGAAGCTGTCGCTCGAGGCGGCTGAGCTATTCGAGGAGTCCTACCTAAAGTGCCATCAAGAAGCGGCTGAAGAACCTAAACAGAAAAACTTATAGTAGCTTCGTGTAAACTTAAATTTGCCGTTAGTTAACATTACGCTATTATCATTTTTGGAGCTGGGTAAAGTTGTTTCTGAATTTGTGTATGTTTGGGGTAAGTGTACATCTCCCGTATGCCGAGATATAAAGTCGGATGTATGCTGATTTTGTTGATGAAGGTTACTGTGCAAAGGATATGCACCCGTACTATGTAAATAAGTTGGCAAACATTTTGTTACATCAATTTGAGCATAAACCGTAGGCTCTTGAGTTCTTATCACAGACATTGGAATCGATTGTTGGTTGCTATAAACTGTAGGCGACGCAGACTGATTAGTTAGGGAAAGTTCGGCGTAAGTTATTTCGCTAGTCTGAAATATAACAAAAAAGGTATAAAATAAGAGTACACGTCGGTTAGAAATTATACTCACTCCGTAATCTTCGTACGAACATCCTCGTCTTCCATCAACTGCGCCTTGTAATCTCGAGTAGGTTCTTGGCGGAGCATTGTTTAATCGTTCGAAAGCGCGTTCTTCTTCTTGATATTCGCTATCACCATTATTTTGTGGAACTATGTCGGGGTTTTTTTCTTCTAAACTGTCTGCGCTGCTATTTAAATCTTTATTAAGAGGTTGCATGCTTGTTTTGTCACTATTTCTATCGCATTCGCGATCGCTCGACGAAATTCTTGCGTCTTTATAATTATCGTCGTGTAGACCGCCTCCGCGAAGCCTTATAATAACAATAATAATAATAGCGACCAAAATTAGAGCGGCAACTACTCCAATCAGTATTCCTAATATCGGGGTAATATGGAGCAAAACAGGAGTTAGAGCTATAAAAACTTGACTTTAGTTTGATCGATTTTTAAGACAAAACGACTAAAACTCACCCGTATGCTTTTCGGCAGATTTAAGAGTGAACGTTTGTAAGTAAGCAGTTTCGCTTTTTCCCTTTTTATTGAATGCGAACAAAGCTATTTGAAATCCAAGTCCAGATTCCAGTCCGCTAACTGTAAATGTTGGAATTCTGGAAGTGACGTTGTTCACCAATTTTCGTGTTAGCGTGTCGTATACTTCCATAATAAATTCTTGATGCATACCGCCGTCAAATCCTTCGATGCATTCGACGTATAAAGATTCAACCGTTTGATTTACAATCGTGCAATTTACGAGAGGATCGGGTTTACCTGCATTTTTTATTTAAATTTAATATATTTTCCAGTGCGAAATTTATAATTTACCTGCTGGATTGATATAAAATATGCAAGGCTCTCTTTGTTCGCCCACTTCGTTTACACCACTACAAAGCAAAGTTCCGTAATCGCTTTCGCCCATGGGTTGATACGAGGCCGTGCTTCGCGTTCGATCTGTCGCAATTAAATTTTGTGGAATATCCACAATTACGTTATTATCGCTGTTATTAAACTTCCAAAAGAATTGAATATCTGTCGGATTCGCTTCCAATTCACAACGAATTTCTGCCGTCTCTTGACGAGCCACGCCGTAAGTTTTAGGCTGGGCTGGACGGCATACGGGCGCAACTAGTTTAAAATAAAGATGTTTAGTTTTGTTCATTGCTGGTGTGTAATTCCAAAACTCCACTGTTAGATTTACAAATTATCAGCGAAGCTGATTTGAGAAGTGCAAAATAGGCTAGTTTGATCATTTCAAAATGCCCTTATTTATTTCTAGTATCTTCCAATTTGTATAACTAAGCCATTTTTGTGGCTTAAACCATGTTTGTGGACTCCAACTCAACCGAGATGCGAGGGAAGAAAGTTGTGTTTAAAAATAAAGATTGCACGGTTTGACTTAGAAGTATCAACAGAGAACAACAAATCTGGTAGCAATACCATTGATTACCACTATCATCGGGTAAAATTCAAAGTAGAATGCACAAAGCGTAGCTTTGATGCAATAAATAGGAAATTACGTTAATAGGGGATGTTGGTTACATCAAAATAACGATGAGCGTACGCTTGGGATGAACTCAAAAGGTCGTAGATGGAGCTCGTTTAAATTAATTTTTTAAAAATGATTAATCTGAGGTTTCCTAGCAGTGTCGTTATAGAGCAGTGTCAGAGGTTTGCTTATTTGCGACAACAGAATAAAGTAACAGCACAAAGAAGTTTGTGTTTTGTTATAATGTTTCGTCCAACGCCATAAATGGACGGAAGTCACTTACAGCTCCGTAGGTCTAACAATAGAGTTTCGGAAATACACCCCTTCCCATTGAGAGTTTAAAAAGAGTTTATTACATTTCACATCCAACGTTATCGAATTGCTTTCTCCGTCACCTTCGTTATTACTACCAAAACAAGTATAAAGCCCACTTCTTGATCTTGTTACATTTTGTAAAACTAAACTTTGATTGCTTACTATAGTCCCTACAGCGGCATTATTGAAAAGAATTCTTCCCTAAAAATAATAAAAAAATAAAAGAAGGCAATTTTAAAGTTTGATTATTATTTTTACATTATGCTTCCAACCGACTTTATACACCCAAGGATTAGATTTGATATTACACTCAAAATAAACATCGACACCTTCTTTAATTGTACTTCCGTTTAGATTACTTCCCAATTCGACGGAAACTATTGGAACATCTGCAAGAAAACTAATAATATTTTATAAACGCTCGTGTTTGATATAAAACGTACGATATATATCTAATTTCCAACCATCTTCGATGCCACTTTTAGATATAGATGGCTGTTGTCCTCGACACGATAAATATTTACCACCATCGTCGATCGATGGTACAAACGTCAAAATACTGGTCGTAGAATTGCTATCAGGACTAGTCTGTAATTCGATGAATAACAATAATAGAATTGAAACGAAAAAAAAAGAATATATATGGCAAAGAATTGGCAAATATAAGAAAAAAAAAGCATTGGAAATTCTGTTTTAAAAACGATTCGTGTTTTATTACTTTTTACAAATAAATTTCTATTCTCACCGTTTCTCTTGTGTTAGTCATTTGTATGCTGCCTTTCCACCAGGTAATAGTCGGAGGCGGTCGAGACCCCACAACTTCGCAGCTTAATTCGTATGTGCTTTCAGCTGAAAGTGGTCGATTTACGCCCAATAGTTTTACCCACAGAGGACGCACTGAAAAGCACATTTGAACACTTAAATGCCATTATTATTCTATTATGCGTTAACAATTATATTACAATTGCGATAAGAAAAAAACGTGGAGAAAAGTCAAATGTTGGAAAAACGTGGTGAATTTGTATCGCTCTTTTCTCTTTTATTTTAGTAAAAGAATTTTATTAAAGAATAAGTTATACATCAATAAATAAGATTCAGTAACCTGGAAATGTTTTAGATTCAGTAACAAGTGTCTAAGAAAAATTCAATGTGTCAGTTTTAAATTTAGTAACTATCGAATTTACATCGAAATATTTATTCGCGAAAATTTCGATGCGACGAGAATTAATTTTCAGTTTGTCCAACTGCCACCATTACAAATTTATGAAAGTTAATGTAAATTTTAGAAAATTGGTACACGAACAAAAAAGAACCGTTTTTACAGAAAAACAAGTCGCTTTCTAAATTTAACTTTCGACTTGAAATGGCTGAATTTTTAATACACTTGTGCTTTAGTTAATTGAAGCCTTCACCTTCTTTAGAAAATTGTTCGTCGACTTTCACTTTATGCATAAGGAGAAAACAAGGCTCATTTAGAATTTTCTTTTAGAGGAGCTCTTGTTAACTTTGGAAAAAAAAATTTCATTTTTAAAGGCTTATAAAAGTTAAGTCATTTAAAAATAAAAGTAGCTTTTAGAACAATTTATTTTGAGTAGTTTGGGATATCTTTTATGTTGCTGGTACCTACTGTTATAAAAGTTTTAAAGGTTCTTTAATGCAATTAGGTTCAATATGCTTACTACAAGTAATAGTTTGTTCCGAACGCAATATAATCGCCATGAATAAAAAAATTTACAAAAGTTTTTTTTGGATGGCACAATATCTAAATAAGAGATGGGCAAGTAAAAGTAGTAAACATGGTGGCTGAACATTTTAAAGAAAAGTTCATTTAAAGTAAACAAATATTGAAAAGAAGGTTAAAAAGTTCAATTTTAGAGTATTTTAAAACTTTCTTGATTTGTACAATAGAAAATGTGCTTGAAGCTAATCATAAATGCTCTTGTTAATTACTAATCACGAATGGGGAGAGAGTAGCAGTCGTATTCTTATAGTATACTGAAACGATCTATCCTGGACTATCAATAGTATTCTCATCGGCCAAACCTACAACTATTAAAATATTTGATATAACCCATAATTATTCAGATATTGGGCGAGAACTAGGAGCTCTTAAAACAACTCCTATCAACAGATTAACGTGCGAAGCCTTCACTAACAACAAGAAGAGGAATGCTACCAATAAGATATTTCAATAAAATTGTTCAAAGCTGAAATCACTTATTGTATCATAACGTGTACTCCGATAGATATTCCAATACCTACTTATATTAGGAATTTTCCATAATTTCCATATTCCCATCCAAAAAATAGATATTTCAATATATTTATTCAAATGCCAAATTTCGAGCAAAACATTTATAAGAAAAAACCGAATACACCATTGTGGACTTAAACGTCACCGAAAATTAACTTTTAAAACTACAAGGTTTTCCAAAAACAGAAATGAATCAAAATTTAATTAAAATGAATTTTCGAATAACTTTAGAGAATATAATATTCTACTGATACATTTAAAGATGATGATGGCTATGTTGGTGCAGCTGTGTTACTGGTAAATGTAATCCACCCCTATCGACTACCTAGATACTCCTCAGTGTTCACTGAGAAAGTAACTACCTATCTATGAAGCTCTAAAACTCGGAAAACATGGCTGCGTTTATTAACTCTCTATAAACTATTTTAAACATTTTTAACTCGAATATCAAGCCAACAGCTATGAATCCCTATCAACTTAGGAATGCAGAAAGTCTCTAAAAAAACTGGCTAACCTTGACTGGGTGCCAGGGCATGAGGGAGTTATAGGAAATGAAATAGCTGATGAACTAGCTAGAGCAGGCTCAAAAGCTATCCCGATTGGACCAGAACCCTTCTGTGGGCTATCCAAAACACACAGAACAGCAAAGATCCAAAAATGGGAAACTGAGAACAAAAAATCTCACTGGCATAATATACCAGGACATAGAAAGGCGAAGAAATTCATTGAGTACTCGTCTACGAATGCTAAAAAGCTTCTTCTTCTATTAAAGAACGAAATCAGACTTATCACAGGGGTGTTTACTGGACACTGCCCAGTGAGGTACCACCTCAAAAAATTGGGATTGGAAGATAGTGACATATGCAGGTTATGTGAAACGGAGGTCGAATCCGCCGAGCACATTCTCTGCAATTGCGATGCACTAGCTCGACTTAGGTTGAAACACCTAGGGCAGGCACAACTAACGCCTGCAGAAATGAAAAGAAAGCCTCTCAGGGACACTCTAGGCTTCGTTGACAAGATCGAATTCCTGAGAATATAATACGAGTAGGGTTATGAACAAAAGATCAACGCTGGTCGCAGTTCTGTAAGGCTTACGTAGCCAATCGACCCCTGAGTACAATACAATACAATACAACTCGAATATCCTAGCTCATACCGGACCGGTATAACAGGAATTGAAATAGTAGACAAAGCTGCAAAGGACTTTATTACCAATCCTTCATTAATTATAAGCAAAAAAATACCAAACAACGAAAAAAAACATTACCAGAGACCACTAAACAAAAACTTGGAGACACAGTAACCCAGCAACAATGACAAATTAAAAAATAGACCAAGAGCTGGGAGTAAAAATAAGTGCCCCATAAGATTCCAAAATTTTGATCTCACAGATGAGTAATTGTCTCCGCTCTAAGTGCAAAACCGCCCGTCTGCCAACCCTAAGTGGTCGCACACGGACTTTTAATACCTAGTTCAAGTAAACACGAAAGTGGATTGACGACATTAGCAGGCCTTATGATGGTGGCAAATTCACTTTTCTAGCGTTATTAGATTCCAGCAAGGCATTCGCTACTATTGATCACAATTTGCTTCTTGCTATTTTACACTACGTCCGCTTGGATGGTTTTACGGATCGTCTCCTGGAAAACTATCTCTCTAATAGAACACAGAATGTTCAAATAAATAGCAATAATTACGTCTCGTTCGAAGAAGCTTGCAAGAAGGGTGCCCCAAGGGTCAATTTTAGACCCACTGCTCCTTTGTGAAAGAAAATATTGAGAGTGCTGTTCGTATGATGCCATCTCGCGCCTGTCTCAGCAACATACTCTGCTTTGGAACCCTACCAAGTCGCGTGTGCTTCTACTGGGTAAAAAAATTACAAACGCAAATATCGTAATAGATGATGTTAAAGTGCCGTTTGTAGGGAGTGCAAAGAACGTGAGTTTGGTTCTTGACAAAATGTTCCGATTTAAGTCTCAGGTCTGTAAAAATACACAAAGGTCTTATTATCATCTAAACCTTCTTTACCCTCATAGGCAGTAGGTGTGGAGGTGACGAGATTGTTGTGTGAAACGCTTGTCTTGTGTCATTTTACCTATTGTGCTTTGGTCTATGAGTTCTGTATCGATAATGAGACGTCACAGCACATACAGGGTGTTCAGAAGACAAGTTTGAGATTTGTTTACGATATTCCTAAGTTTACACATATATCACATGGGTAGCAGGCGGCATTGTTTCACAAAATTATTACGGAAAAGAAACCTCCGTATTTGTATAATAAAATAACGTTCAGGGAGAATGTGTTCAACATAAATTTGCGGCATAGGGGCCTAATAACGGTTCTGCAACACAGGACAACTTAATATCAGATATCCTTTAGTTATAATATTGCCAGGATGTATAGTAGCACCCCTCTCCCTATTTAAAGTGTATTTAACTGAGCAGCTTCGGAAAAGGCTTTTCGCCCACTTCCTTATTATTTTTAAAAACCTAGCAGTTGATGCACCTTTCCAATAAGTTTTCTTTAAAAAATATTAATAACTTCATTCCTTTACGAAATCAAATCTTTGGAGCACTGTAAATTTACAGAAATTTACAGAAAGATTTACAGAAAGACATTATTGATATTTTTATAGCGTCCCATAACAATTTAGATTAGATATTTCACTCGCTAACTGCGAGCCACACGTTACACTGAAGATACATTACTACATACATACTACATTACTACATAGTAGATACATTTACTATTTATATTCCAACAGCCCATTGGCACCACATATTTTGCAGTCTGTGTTTGCAATTTCAAGGACCGATTGCACCCTCCTGACCATCCATCTAAATTAAAAATAAGGCATTAAAGGTTGAAGTTATTTTAGATATTTTTGCGTTCCATCGACAAATTAAATCAAAATAATATAAAAAAATATTCGACATTTGGTTTAAAAGCAAATGTGACTATTGAACACAATCGCGTGATCTTTCGAGTTTAAAGTTACACAGCAATGGTTTCAAATTCGAAGACGGCACTCTCTTCTCTAGAACTATTCAAATTTCTCCCTATTTCCTTTAAAAGGATCTCAATTTTTATTGACCTTAACAGAGGAAAGGTATTTTTATATGTCCATTCACAATAAATTGACAAAAACTACAAACTCGAGTGTTCTTTTGATCTTCACAGTTTTGAATTAGAATACGATACTTGATCGTACTGCACTTACACCCCAATCACTTTTAACATAAAAGTGGAGAGTGGTGTTTTCGTCGCATTTCTATTCAATTTAAAAAGCGGATTTTATTTAAAAGAAACTTTTCTTTCTGACCATCTAAATAGCAAACAAAATTTTAAAACTTTGTACGAAAAATTTTAAGTGCGTAGATTCAATTGGATGTTAAGCATAAATTGTATTTTGTCGAATTGTGGTAAAAACCATAATTTGAAAGTTTGGAAGTTGTATACAGCTTTATTCTATTCGAATAAAACAATTTAAAATCAAAAATACGTATTTTTAAAGCAGAAAACAGTATAGAAATTTAAAATTCTTTGTGTCAAGTGAGAAAAGCTATAGTAATAATGGTTATAACGATCTACTTGAAATGTTCGTCGAAACTGAATTTCTTAAAAAGAAACTGTGACTAAACGTACCCTCGAACAAATAAAGGACCAACAAATTGAAAATTTAGAAACAGTTGACCCAACTTAAATTATCGATAAAATACATTTTGGAAACTTAAATAGATCATTACTAGACTTTGACTTTTTACCTTTTCCATTAGTCGAAACGTTCTCCTTTTTTAGTTAAAATGTTAAAGAGGTAATTTTAAAAGTGATTTGCATTGAAAAACTTTCAAATTGACATTGCTAAGTGTAATATTTATTACCTACTGAATCAAACTAATTAGGCAATTAGTATTAATATTCAGAAGTTTTAACTCCCAGATATCGATTTCCAATCGTTCATACGGACTCATTACGAGTTCAAATTTAAACTTCGTCTCGGAAAAAATAGCGATGTGTCATTACAGACATTTTCGTTCATTAAACTTAAAAAATATTTAAAGTAATCTACTTTAATGTCATTTTCTTTTTGTTATTAACAAAAATTGTCTAGCATTAGTATTTCATAGTCTTAAAATATAGATAAATTGATGGTCGCTTAGACATGGGTCATAGGAACAACATACCAAAAATTCCGTAAAGTTTAATGTTTGTTAATTAATTAAAAACTAAAGTTGAGAGTAGTATCGGAAACTCTATCGAGAGCGCCACTCCGTCACTCCAGTAGTTCTTCACTCATGATTAATTAGCCAGATGTTTGGTTAACTTGAACTAATAAACTAACTCTCAAGTGTTCTTTTGGCGACGTAGCAAACGTCCCACAAGTTCCGGACCCACTTCTCCCAATTTTCAGTCGCAGAATATCAACTGTTACTCAATCTTCTTTAGTCAGCCTCAAAATGAAAAAAAAATTTAATTTACAATATTAATTTCTAACTTATAAAAATCTTTACACGAAAATCTGGCGAAGTTGGGAAATTAAAATTAGATTGATAGTATCTTAGCTGTCTTACACGATTAGTATTATTAATGCAGTATTAGTGAAAAATGGGTACCCCACACACTACTCAATAATATTTATTTATATACTGTCAGTTACGATAGTGCTTTGAACAAGGACGGTCCTAGTTATGTTTGCTCCGAGTGATTCTGAATCTGACATCATAATAATTGCGTTGGCTGTGGCACTCAAAAAGAAGACAGAGAAAAGCGTGGGTTTAGAACTAGTTAGAAAGGCGTTCGATTCACGGACATGGGGAACTACTAATAGAACCCACTGAAGAACTGGACATTATATCGATCAATATAATGTCAGTAGCGATCTAGCTTTGAACAAGGACGGAGCTAACATCGTAACAATTACGTTGGCTGTGGCACTCAAGTACAATAAAAGAAAAAAGCAAAGAAAAGTGTGGATCGAGAGATGGTTGGAAAAGCTCATGAACATGGGAAACTACTCCGAGAACTGACTAAAGAGCCCGACGTTTGCCGCAACTTTTTGCAGATAAACGACTGTTTTAGCATTTAGTTGCAATAATTTCACAACCAATAGAAAAGCAAGAGACAGTGATGATCTGATGAGTTATTTCACATAAGACTTATACGTAAAAATATATTAATACCGCCTTAATATTATACAGGGTGTTTCCTATAAGTGCGTCATAACTTCAGGGGCTGTTAGAAGAACTCAAAGAAGTCGTTTGGCCTCAATTTTCTTATACCGAAAGTTCCTCAATTCAGAGATACAGTGAGTTTTAGTTGAAATTTACAAATTTTTAAAAATTTATTGTGGTGAAACGAAGGCAGTTTGAAAAATAATTTTTGTGGGGATGCCTTATGCATTTTTAAGTCTATGAGATAGATGTGGTACTTTTGTTTTTCAACGGCCAATATGGCGGAATTAAGATGGCGATCATCGAAATATTAATGGGATTGCAATAAAATTTTGGATACAAGGGCTTCTTGCAAATTCGTCGGCAAATCTGATAATAAAAATTTAAAAAAAATTACCAACGCATAACCTGAGCGAAAAAATTCTTTTTACCAAATTTAATTCCCCAAAACAATATTTCCCAACTATTTATATTTATTTTTATTCTAATATTATCGAGTATTGAAGTTGGATTTCAAAATATCCGGATAATTTGAGATCCATGCTACGATCCGTCAATATCTCACCCTTACACGCTCAATACCACGATCCATATTGATCGTGTAGGGGACGCCTATGGGGTATTATTGCGCAATATTACGTCAGTCTCATGATCGTATCTTGCTTTTTTATTAGTGTGAAATCATTGCAACTAAATGGCGTAACAGCTTGCATTTTTTTGCAGAAAGTTGCGGTAGTCGTCCGGTTCTTCAGTGGGTTCTCAGTAGTTTCCAATGTCCGTGAGTCAAACGCTTTTCCAACTAGCTCTAAACCCACACTTCTCTCTGTCTTTGTTTATTCTTCTCGAGTGTCACAGCCAACGCAATTAGTACGATGTCAAATTCAGAATTACTCAGTGAAATAATATCGCTACTGGCATTATAATGGTCAATATTGAGTATTCAGTAGTGTGAAGAGTGCCCATTTTTTACCAATATTGTTTTAATAATATTGACCGTGTAAGGCAGGCTTTAACAAGTGCCAAAATATACGTTTATGTAAAAACACGAAAGTTGTATACAACATAAAAATTATGATTATTATTATTATAGTATATGCCGTAGGTAAAAACTACAATCGGCGAAATTTTCAGGCGCAGGGGTTGAAATATTTTGCGTGCCAAAAAGCAAAAAAGTCTCACTAAAAAAAAGTCACACTAAAGGTGAGTAAAAAGTGTGAGAAAAGCGTAGAAAAAAACTTCTGTTTTTATCATGACAATCCAAGATTTTGGTACTTAATTCATATTTTAGCAAATTGGAAACTTTCTTTAAAAAAAATGTTACGGGTTCTCACCTTCAAAAAGTAAAAGGCGAATTTGAAAAAAAAATACGTAAACCGAAAATTTATATAATTTATTTTAACTGGAATGTCAAACCTTTGAGCAACAATAAACCTAAGCGTATTAAATGAAGCGATTTGCATTATGTTTAAGCAAGGGCTATTCAATTTACCCGCTAATTACTAGTTGTTATCGGTGCTCCTCATGACGTATCACACGGTTCGTGGATTATTCCTCTCATCCCGGAGTTAATTAGCACATTAAGTGAATACACTATCACATTGTATGTGCTTTGCTAGTAATCAATACATCGTAAATTAATTTTACTTCAAGCTGTACAATTAAATGTCTTTATGGTGGCAGGATGTTGAAATCTCTATGCTTCCCTAAATTAATTTTAGTTTTCACTTTACGTATTTTGCTCGAAACGTAGGTATATTACAATGTACTCTGTAATTCCTTGGCTAATTTACAAAGTGTAAATTACTTCCCATGTATAACTATAAAGATTTAGCTCGCTTAAGCCACGTCGTCTGAAACTCTAAAAGTTAATCGATCGCATGACGACATAAAGACATCCACAATAAAATTTGGCATTTAGCCATTAATTAGGAGATTGCGAAAAATAATAAAGAACTTTAGTAGGAGAAAAGGAAATTATTTCTATTTCTACATCGCGCTATTTGGAAAATTTAATCGGTTCTCTTATACAAAAAAGTTTCTACGAATATTTGATTCAACTGACATCTTATATAAGTTAGTTTACTTGCTTTGACTTCAATTCTGTTTGAACTTCCTATAGAATTTAATTTAGAAGTGCCTGTTAAAGGTTATTGGATCTCTTTTTGATTTTACATTCTTATGTTGATAAAAGTATTTTTAATTATAAAAAGTAGTAACTTGAGAGTTTCGTCGAGTGAAAATTTGTTAAAATAAATATTACGGCGCACGGAGTGGCACCACTAACCAACTAATTGAAAACTACTCTATTGCTTCCTTTTTTTAACTCTTTGTTTTCTAAGCTATTCATCTACACCTGAGCTGAGCATTGTTAGAAATGCTTTAGAATTTGTAGTTGGAAATTTGCATTTCTCGATGGTTTGTAAAGACAAATGGTCAGGTTAGAACGAAGCGGTGGAAATCTATGAAATCGAGATCGATTGTCGAGAGTTTGAAGTTAAATTGCTTTGAAATGTTATGGATATTATCACATTACAATCTGTATAACTATATCGATATTGCAAATAATGTGATTTGAAAACAAAAATTAATGAAACCCATGAGACAGCTTTGAACAAGCTGAGCATCGATCACACACTGTAATAATTTGCAGTTTTTAGCAGAAACTACAATTTTATTATAGTCGCTTTTCGAAAACACGTCGTTTTGGAAACTAATCTAACCTAACTTTTTGTGAATGGCTTAGTATAGCAAGGGCCTCATTATACTTAATATTTTGAAATTCATTTAAAAATAGAGTTTAAGCAGTGCGTTTTCCAAGGTACCAGGATGAGGTATTGCAATAAGAAACTGTAATTCAGTTATCATATTATTTCTTTATTTTTTTTGTATTTTTACAACTGTTTTTGATTGAATGTATACATACTTTATTTTTGTATAGGAACACTTTTTCTAAAAGTGCGTCATTTTCGAGTTATGAGCGATAAAAGTTTTCGGCCGATTTTGGCGGTTTTTTAAAGTTTAACGCGCGCTAGCGCCTAAATCGTTTACCTGACGAAAAAAAATTAGGAGATATAATTTTTAGGAAATTTTATGTAGTTTATTTTTACATAAACGCAGTTTTCTCAAAAAGTATTTAGTTTAGAAGTTATTAACGAAAAACTGAAAAAGGAACAATAACCCACCCTTCTCGAGCCGCCCCAAGTTAATGCTGCCACTTTTGAGAGGAAAACGGTTAGCTGTATTACTCACTTGCAATGTTCTCTCAGTATGCATCGGTCAAAATCAAAAATTTTGTATTTTTATATTCCGGCATTCTACTTCCCGGACACGCTATGTCCGATATACCCTAAACTTCAACGCGCTCTGCCACCTCAACTGTTTGTTTCACGAAATAAATTTAAAAGGCATAATTTATAGGAAATTTAATGTACCTTATTTTTGTATAGAAACACTTTTCTCCTAAAGTGCGTATTTTTCGAGTTATGAGCGATAAAACAAATGTTTAGCGAATTTTAGAAGTTTTATTAACTTCAACGCGCGCTAGCGCCTAAATCGTTCACCTGAGAAAAAATACTTACAAGATATAATTTGTAGTAAATTTAATGTACTTTGTTTTTATATAAAAAAACTTTTCTCATAAAGTGCGTAGTTATACGCGAAAAACCGAAAAAGAGCCAAAATCCACCCTTCTCGAGCCTAGTAAAAGTGTTCGCTGTCTCCCGGACTATTAATCCTTATAACACAACATTATTGTCTATTGCTATTATGTAATGTAAATAACAATAGTTGTGCATTGCTTCACAATCTCCTGTATTTTAAAATTCGTATAATATTCGTATTTAATTGGAATATCTAACAATAATTGAGACTTGAACGTTAATTAATAGAAGATTATGAAAAAAATGATCATTTCGCGAATTCATCATTCATGAAAATATATATTCAATATAAAATTTACTACAACGTAACAAGGTATTCGATGTTAGTAAAATTGATGTTCATCCCCCATTCTTTGTAGCAGTGATGCAGTTGGCGTAACATAGTTCGAACGCGTCCTGGGCCATTACTTATTGAGCATCAATAAAATAAATCGTACACAGAAATTTGTGACTTGTCATTTTTTTAGCACCACTTTTAATAATATCTCGAGATGAAAAAAAATATAGAAGAGAAATTCTCATCTCTAACTTTATGGGAAGAAGCGTTTAGAGCTTTTTATATTATAGAACAATGAAATAAAAATAAGAATAATCGATTGTAAATTAAAATTTTGTATCAAACTACATTTATCGAAAAATTTAAAAAATAAATCCGCGATAGAATTTATTAAAAATTGAACCTGCAGCGAATTTTAATTTTTCAATCTAAATTTGCATAAGTTTTCGCCTATATTAACTTGATTGAAAATTTTAAGTTGTTAATCAAACAGCCTAATAACCAATTCAAAGCAATTCGATACATTTTACTGCAAACGAGATTGATTTGACGAAACTGGAAATTATTCTGCGGCATCCTTGTCGTTTACGATTTAATATCACACATAACACTCTCTGCTCCACACGTAAATATTGCGTTACCTCACATCAAACTGCGTTACAAACTTAATCACGGTATTTTAACTTTCCTTACAATTAAACTAGCAACTAATTAATTATACACGAGAAAATTACCGCAACTTATTAAGCACAAAATTTGTTATTATAACAGCTAGAAGTAGGCCGAGAGGCCTTCGAGGCATTAAACGTATGCCACACATCAAGTGGAAATTTGCTTTGGAATACCTACAAAATTCGTTTATTTAAAAAACGTGATGAATTAATTCGGAAAAAGAGTCAGAGTCACGTTTGAAACCGAAAAATTTAGGTAAGTGCCTCAAAAACTTTGGAGAAAAGGTCTAGAGCCATGAAGCGTTTATGAGTCGAGCTTTTGTATCTACCCAACGACCTGGGGATTTAGGATTTTATTGCAATTCGTCTGTGATGAGTTTGGTTGATTTATAAAAAATAATCTGACACCCAACTTTGAAATTTAAGACGTGGGTCGCATCAATTTTACGGCTCAGGTGGAGCATTACAACACCGGTGCGCTTTATAACTCCTTGAAACACCTGGGAAATGTATAATTGATATAGAAATAATTGAAAACCGAAAATAGGCAATTATCACAAGTAAAAAAGTTAAGACTTAGCAATGTAGTCCTCTAGTTTCTTCAGAATATTTTGAAATTTTGAAAAGACACTAAAAGGTCCATCAGAAGAATAATTCCCCTTTAAAAACAAAACACTAACTTTTTTCCTCGTATTCTTTCGAATTAAATTAATTATCCTTCGTTCAATCTCTGTCCGCTGAAATCGCATTTTCGGCCTAAAGGTCGTAAAAAGTTTTGTCCTTATCAACGAGAGGAATCACCGTCCGCAAGTTCTCGGTATACTTTTAAATCATTCAAACATTTTACATTGTACAATGTACAAGTTACGTAAACATACATCACACGTTTTTTTAAAATTCAGTTATTTTACCTTGTTGACCAAAAAGTTTGATGCGGGAAAATACTGTAGAAAAACTTAAATCGCGTGCACTATTTTCCGGTTTAATTTGAACTGCAAATACTTAAAACTATTCTCCTACAAAGTTCAATTTTAAAAAAACTTTATGCATCATACGCGAGCTGGAAAATAACAAACCCTGTGTTTCAATAATGAAAAAAATTTGTTGATTCAAAAGTTATTGCTATGCATACGAGTATAATTTGTATGCAGTCTGAAAGTACGTATTTTGTGTAACAATAAAACGTTCGATAAAAATATATTATCGGCAACGTTAAAATTCGTATAAAGTATCGTTAAAAGCAATCATTTCACGCAAAAGAATTATTTCACACTTCAAGTAGAAAAGTATAGAACGCACTCGTAGGTATTCAAAAAGAGGTAATCGAAATACAATTTTCTTTTAACCTTTTCGAGTGACGAAAAAAGTTAAATTCGTTTTTTATTATTACGCCAGTGGAACGTTTTTAACGTTTTTAACGTTCGCGGCTAAAATGTAAACTGGCAACATTATTAAAGTTAAACAATCGTTTTCCTAAGGTGGATGAGCAAGAGCATGTTATATAAATGTGTAAATAAACCCTTATGTAATTTAAACAAAGTCGCGGAAGATTTAACTTCTCAAAGTGCTTTTATATAGGTAAATAATGTATGTAATCAACATTTTATATTACGATAGAATTTAACTTATTTTTGTTTTTTTGGTCCGACCAAACCCATATCTGCACTATTTTTACGATCCTATATTTTTGCTCGTTTGTTAAAGGTTCCCTGGTGCGTTGTATTCTGCAAAGATGGCAATAACATTGAATTATAATTTCTACAGTTATCCAAATCCACTTACACTAAATTAAATTTTATTTTATCTTGAAATTACAATTTTTTTTATTTTCCTCTCTTAATCACAGTTTTTGATTACGGTTTTCAAAAAAATACCGTTTTTTATTGCTCTAGTGTACTTATAAGACTTTTTCTATTTTTATTTTTAATTAAAACGTAGTCAACGATTGATTGATAGCGGGAACTATTATTAATTGCTATTCCATTACTTATTACAACAGTTTTGGGAAACTAAGCAATCGAGAAATAACAAAATAATTCTTTAGGACACGTGGGTGATTGATAAATAAAAATTTCTGTCTTAGGCCTGTTTGACCTAACATTTCCGCGACGTAGTGAAAGGTAGGCAGTCATCTTTGACGGCTTGCAAGGTTTTCCGTTTCCACCACGAGAGCTTGTTTGAAATGGTATTTTGCTAACTCGACATACAAAGTCAGGTAAACTAACACCTACAAAAGCCACAAAGGCGCGATTTAAAAAATTCTTATTGAAAGGAAATGGAAACAAAGTTACTTTAAAAAATTACGCCCCTTTTTTCTTGAATTTAGCCTTGCAGTCGGTGAAGCACCGATAGCAGTACCTACTTTCAGGACTTCTTTAAAAGCGCCCCGGAACGATCAAGCAAGTTTGACTCAACTTGTTTCGAGTTGAGCACTTTGATCGTGTACCGTGTACTACAAGCCGATTGTTTCAAGAGTGATCTTGCTCTACCAACTTACTTGGTCGACGCGGTAAAAGCAGTTAAAAAAAGTTTCGATGCAGAAACGATTAGAAAAAACTGCAAGCGACGAACACGCATGTAATGAACTGAAAATGCTTCATCAAGTAGACGCTTCAAGTTAGGTCGAATTACCAAGCATAGGGACTTGATTCAAACTTGCTTGACCGTCTCGGGATATTGCAGCTTTTGAAAGAGCAATTCAGTGGTGTATTCAAATTTAAAGATGGATTTAATAGAGTTGAAACTGAAAAGTTGGAAAACAGGCAAGAGGCCCCTTATTACTTGCAGTAAAACATCTTCATAAAACGTACACAACATACAAAATCGACAGCATACGTGATCAGCAATATGAGGTGTCACCAAACGCGAGGAGCATTGAGACAAGTACAATACAAGTACCCCTCAATTAATGTGAGTAGCATACAAACAGATAAATTGATAATGTCGAGACCATCAGAGTGGTGGTACAAAATCTACTTCTGTGCAAAGGAGCACATGTACGCCGTCCTGGCTAATGAAACCTCAAATGCTTGAAGCGTTAGATCGTGAAATTTTGAACAAATTTACTATATTTAAACAATCGATTTTATAAGACAGTATTCTATGGAGCACCTGCAAGATAAACCTGTCCTCCTGTTAGCAAGAGTCTGCACTTCATATCGGCCACGTAACATATCTGATGACATTAAATGCTAAATAACGTTGGGACCAGAGTGAAAATAATAAACGTAACGCCTAGATTGATGAATACACGTGTTAAAAACGCCGAATAAGACTATACCTGAATTAGGATGTTAGTCTATTAATATTCTGTATAATAACGCCTAGCAATCTACGATAACTACCAGCAATACGATCAATGGGGTCCAGAAAAGAGAAGTTGACAAAATTATGTGGCACCGAGGCCCTCATTGCAGCTGACCTACTCACAACTTTACATTTTTTACTAATACTAAAAGCGTGGCACTTTAATAAATTGAGACAGAGTCTATTTAGTACGTTACTACCCAAGACTAGATCCAGATCAGATTGAAGATAGTACCCCAGGCCAGAGCAATCCTAGTAAAAATGTTTAAATCATCTGCATAATAACTATAATAGATATTGAGAGAGAGAGAGAGAGAGGTATTCAAACATCTTGTCATTTGTAAATAATTACGAGAAATACACTGGACCCAAGTTGCTACCCCGAGGAACCCCCCAAAATATCTATCTCTCAAATACGACGAGATCAGCTCCAAGATTGCAGAGTGTTGGTTCAAGGTCACAATTAAAGGGTGACTCAAACAGTTTTAGATAAGCGTATGGGCGAGTACTGCTTTGTTGTTTTCTCGCTTGCAGTGCCCCAGAGCGTAAAGCGTTTTATGTTTTGCAATTTGCTAAAAGTGAATCTAAAACTTTATTTGGCAACAGGATGGAGCCCCTCCTTATTGGAATCTCTTTGTACGCGAGTGGTTGACCGTCGAAGCCCCCGAACGTTGGATTAGTCGAATGGTCGAGACGACAGAGCTCTTTTTAGCTGGCCTCCACGTCCACCTGACATAACGCCAGCGATTTGTTTTCCTTTTGGGCTTTATAAGAGGTCCGCAGCTACCTAATGATTTGTTAGAATTGAGACAGAGAATTGAAGAGGCTATTGCTTCCATTACCCCGGACTTGTTATCAAAAGTGTGGGAAGAATTGGACTTTAGGTTGGATGTGTGCCGTATAACTAAAGGTGCACATATCGAACATTTTTAAGAAAAGCTAGGTTAGTTTACCTTCAATTTCATGTCTGATTTGTTGTAAATAGAATTAAACTGTTATAATATACCACTGAAACTGGGACATTCTTTTATGGACACCCGGTACTATATTAAATATTATGTATTATGTACGGAACCGAAATAAACGTTTGTTTTCGGTTCTGTTCCGGTTTTCGTTCAGCAAAATTAACGTTTTTTTTACTGTTTTTGGTTCAGTTCCAGTTCGAAACCCTGATATCATGGTTCATCCTAGCAAAAGCTTTACTAAAGTCGGTATAAATATATTACATTTGTCTGCTAGCCGTGGTGTAGTTGGTCATAAATATGACGTATTATTGTACAACCGCAAACAAGTGAATTAGTGGATCCAGTAGGCTGGATTATATGCAAAAATAAAGAAGAAAATCTTTTCCATGTATTGTTTTTATTGCATGAAACTTAGGTTTCTCAATGGGATCATATTCAAGTTCTTAACCAATAGAGCGGATTTTACAGTTCTTTGTTCCTCTTTGTTACAATAATTGAAATTTGATTCAGTTTTGATTGATTGAGAAATTATTGTATCTATGAAGTGATTTATAAACGTTTATGTATGTACTAGTAATCGCTATTTCCTTTTTATTGTTATTTACCAATACAAAAAGTATCAATATAGATAAAGATTCTTTCTATCTGAGCTATAAATCATTATTTCGAGTTTAAGTCGGAAAAAAAGCTGTTTCCACATTTACCATATCACTAATCTATTAAAATGTACGTCAATATTAACAGAAGACAAAGACTTGCAAGTCTGCATCTGTATCATAAATAAATAAATTTTTGAATGTCTTAAGAGAAGCAAGGATGGCAAATTTGTAAAATTGATGTTATTATTATCCCAGCTTACACCTTAACACCCACGGTATCAAATTATCTAATGATTTAATTAGCAAACTAATTTGGCACAGTAACATTTAGGATAAATTTTAAATTTGATCCGTAAGTGTTTGTAAATATTAACATAAATAAACAAGGAGACTTAATGTTGCACTTAACGTAATCAGCACGTTAGTGACGAGAAGCTGAAGTTCTTATAATTTAGTTAGTCGACTCGGGTTAATTAGTGTTACCAGTTACCACATCTCAAAATTAATTAATTAAATTTCGTGGCAAAAAAATTATTAAGCAACGAGTGTTTTGAATTTGAAAATTTCGAAATCTTCTCGAACGAAGGTTTCGAAACAATAATTATCTAATTAAAGCAGGTTATTGTGTATAATTACGCACCACGTTAATTAAAACTAATTAACGTATAGGCAGTTATAAGTTAATAAATGTGTTGCTATTAACACATTTTGTCTTTGACTACAATATTCATCAAAGAAATTTCGTTAATATTAGGTTATTCGTTAAATAATAATTTCAAAAACTTACGGTTGATATCCAAAGTGACTGAACTTGAAATAGGAGCAACCATATTATTATTTGAAGCCTGACACGTGAAAACTCGATGGAGATCTTTTCTTTCCAAATTGTTTATGTTTAGTATATTCCTCACTCTTCTAGCTGACAGCAGTTGAAACGATTCGTCGAGTAGAGCATTTTCTTGCCACCAAGTTACTTTCGGCGAAGGCCTCCCTATAATTGAAAAAAGAAACACTTTTTTGCTAAATTTCAATTTACTTTGCTTCAATTTTTTTTATTTACGTAGGTCGAATTTTATTTCGACTTTAAAGTTTG
The DNA here is from genome assembly GCA_950108345.1 of Malthinus flaveolus. Lineage (NCBI taxonomy): Eukaryota > Metazoa > Arthropoda > Insecta > Coleoptera > Cantharidae > Malthinus > Malthinus flaveolus. The sequence continues at coordinate 73,707,850 of OX467285.1, forward strand.
TGTACCAAAAGGGTTAATTAGTTCTTACCTCCGGTTGCAACGCACGTAATATTCACAGAGTCGCCCTCGTTGTAAGGCCCAAGTATATAATGAGGAATATGGACTCCTTTTTCGTTCAATATACTCAACTTTTCCGGAGGAACTAAGAATAAAACAAACTCGTTATACACAAATAAAAACTAAATGAACAAATAATGATCTAAGTTACGTTGAATTTTATTTTATTTTACGAAATGTTTTGGTTATTATACCTAAGAGAGGAGCTGGAGAAAAGAATTTGCGTGGACAAAGCAGTGTCATATTTTTAGCAGCCTGTCTAAATATTTTTTTCGGTTTTTGATGCTGCACTGTTAAATGAAAGCAGAAAACTGATGGTGGCAAGTGGCAAGGTAAACTCTTTAAATAACACTCTCAAAATTGCCATAAAAGATAGGGTAAATGTGGGTGAGATGACGCATGAGGAGAGTTGCCGCAGTATAAGATTTGATAACAAGGAGACCGATAATAATCGAGTGATTTCACTATAACTCCTTCGTTACCTATTAGTAAGCCAGTGAGTCAGTGTGTGAGTTCATATTTCTGTTTACGTCTGCAAAAATACAAACTTTTGATTAAAGTGCTACAGGGTAAGTGTTAAAAATTTTAACATGATTTTATAGAAGATATTTTTTTACCTAAAAGTAATTAATTTAATATATTTTCTTGTGCACAATGATGAAGTATGTGAACCAGGTTGTATACTAACAGTATTACGCATAGTTTTATTCGGCCGATTGATGGTTAGTGCCCTGCAGCATCTCTCCCATAGGTAGAGTAGAGATGCCGCAGTTAATGCGAGGGAGAGATGCCGCGGCTTTTAGACCTGTTATTAAACTCACCAAAAATTTGTATTTTATTTACAGAGGCAATGCCACGAAAATACATCAGAAAAAGTAATAGGGCACTCTGGAGTGAGGAGGATTTACAGGGTGCCGTCAACCCTATTAACGAACATCATATATCAATAAGAGAGAAAAACAATTTAATATTCCTGAAAGAGCATTAATGAAGCGAATTTCAAACCATACTTTCAAGAAAACTAGTCTCGGACCTTTGTCTTACCGTCTTACCTAAGGGTAGAAGCAGAACAAAAAATAGTACAACGTATAAGCCATAAGCCATCTCTCCCATACATCTGCGGCAACACACCCACCCTCAATGGGAGAGATGGCAATTTATGGTGTTTTAGAAAATAATTTTTTTTATATGTTATTACGTTAAGAAAAATGTTTTTGTTGATATTTTACCAAAATATACATTCTAGTAACCACATGAGTCTATTTTCGTAAGTTAAATCTTTAAACTAAGGGCACAATGAATTTTTTTAAAAGGTGCGGCATCTATCCCACATTTACCCTATTTAGAAAAAAACTTCTCAATTTGCATTTTTTGCTTTTACACATAAGAGATTTTTATTTTCCCAATAAAATACAGCAAAAATTTCTTCGATATTATTTGTAAGAAATACTTTCTACTTCAGCAGCAAAATATTACCAGTCTATTTGTCGAAAACATAAATACAAAAATAATGTAAGCTGACAAAGTATTATGTTTTTTACTTTATTTTATTAGAGCATCGATTCAACTCTTCTTCTTGGGCCTTTGACGTGCTCGTAACGATTTTGCAATTGTTTTCAATCGAAGTTCAAATATAGTAAAAATGAAAAATCTGAAGACAGCAAGGAGGTTGAATATACATAAAAGAAAGCAAACAATTTTGTTTTGAAAGACCACAGATGGTATTATCATCAGAGCTTACTGAAAAGCTCAATATTTACATGAATTCAATTGATTTTAAAGTAGTTCATCAGCTAACCTACAGAGCTCTCGACCAATTAGAAATCAGAATTTATTAGAGTAGGAATGTTATTTTGGCTTTGCCAACACCACACATACAGGGTATTTACGGTCTTCTCGGTATCCGTTTAAAGGGCGTTAGTTCAAGTCAAAAGAAGCCGATAAACCTGAAAACAGCTTAGTAAAAGTTGCCTCATAAGCGAGATATGGATTCTTTTGGTTTTCGCAATAAACGTGATTTTAAAATCTAGTAACCTACTACTTAATCCTTTGGTCTTTCCGATCCCCACACCTAACACCGTTAGACATATAATTGTGGGGTTGTATGTAAAGGCACAATACTGAAGTTTTTGACATCGATGACCTCCAAAACCGGGTACAAACAGCAGCGGTGGAAATTCGTCAACAAGGTTTATTCCTTGGCAACTATGTGAAGCGGTGAGAACACCGACCCCGTTGTTGTAAATGAGTAACCAGCTTGAATAATACAGCCACTCGCCTAAGGAATCGACCAGACTGGTGAGCGATTTGCTTCAAGCAAAAAGTCAAACGCCAAATTGAAGTGGCAATACTGACACAAAATGTAAACGGCATATCGCTTAGCGAGTAAGCGTGTCGGTCTCAATTCAACTTTGTCTGCCGCAATCAGCCACCACACCAACGTGGCTTCGTGTTTTAACTAAATTTTGATATCAGAAGTCACACGTTTCTATAGACATCCTAAAATACTGGAAAAACCTCTTCGGATGTTTTCGCTATTGTTTGTACAAATTATGAAACTCTCCATTTGTGCAACTGGACAACAAAAATCGTCTTCCAAAAACAGAACAATTAGATGTTTTCGTGAGAGAGGCATCTCATGTCGCTATTATATGACATGTTCAATCGCTTTTCGATGGACGGGATGTCGCTACATTGTCGCCCACGACTTTTCGTTCGCGACAAATGGCTTGCCGGTCTGACCGAGCCCTAAGTGTACTTTGAGACAATATACAGGGCGTGGAGATATTGAGAACTCTTTTTAGGGGAAACAAAAGCATAATAATATCTAAGTTGTCTCTCTAATGAGGCAACAGAAAACGTCGTGACCCGAGAAACCACCAGCAACAAAAAAACTCCAACTTTCCAATAATGAAGGATTGGAATCATTGGACAAGTATTAGTGATCTTCATTAAGGACAATAAGAACTGAAAAATTCGGAAGTGAGTGAAAAGGGCATTTATTTAGTGAATACGTTCAATGACAAACAAAAGAAAAAATACCGAGACAGGAAAAATACAGTTTTACAGCTATTTCCGTCGCGCTGCTTACATTTCGAAGCCTAAACTGTGAATGAGATAAACTTAAAAATGCCCATAAAGGTGACTGATGCACTCATATAATCAAAATGACTACCAATAATAAATAATTAACTACGAGAATGTTATTATCAATAAATAATGTTATTGTATAGGTAACTTCTATTATTAATACGAGCATTTGATTAGCACGACTTGCTTATAAGCGCACAAAAATGATGGCATTTACGTTATAGCGTTATAGCAGTTCACGTTTTTTGAAAATCAATTACCCATATCTTAGCTTTCAAGTAACGATCTTAATTGCCCTTCTCCTAAGAGAATTAGAGAGAACAATAGACACAATAAGTTTTTTCCAGTAGATGTAACGTAAATTCCGTTTGAAAAAATCTAATCCGTAGAGATAACTAATTCGAAACAAAATATTTACAATTTACGTAAAAAAAATTCTGGCAGTCGTCGTTAGTTACGATTTTTCTTTTTGCATTTTTCAGAAAATTCGGTCAAAAAAGAAATTTCACGGAAAGAACAACTTCGACCATTTAAACATTTTTCTCGAGCTAGAGACGAAACAGTTACAATTTGTCAACTCCCCCTGTATGAAGTAAAATAATTTGTTTTTTTATCTTACTCTCCACAATAAACCTATTTTTTATTATTTGATTTAAGTAACACGTAAAATAAATTATATGAAGGCAATGAATCGTTTGATACTTACCGATAACGGTTAGATTAACTCGAACATTTCTAGTAGGGGTTTGTCTGAAATCGACCCTACACTGATAAATTCCCCCGTCGCTTTCCTTGACGTTATTCAGGGTAAGTTTAGCCGGATCGTCTTGATACTGAAAATTTGCTCGACCTCCGACAAAGTGTTCGTCTGCCCAATGCTTGCCCTGTTTGAGCTGCTTGTCCCGGGAATCGAATCTAAAAGAAGTTACGATTTTATTATTTAATTGGTAGCTCGTGAAGCGTAGATTTAAAGATTTTGTAATTTACGTTCGTAATTTATTATAAAATAATTGCTAACTTACGTATATATCGGTATTTGTTTGCCCTTAATCCCTTCTTTGTACCAAATTACAATGTGCATTTTATCATCGGTAACAGCTGGCGTTATATCGCAGGGTAATTTTGCCACACCACCTTGTACGGCTTCGACCGAAAGTGCCGTTTTAACTGTAACAAAAATAGCAATAAAATATTTATACACGTATTAGTTTTTTTAAAGAAACACGAAAAGTTTCCGAGACAAATTTATTTTAACCTTTGAAACGCGTAATTTAATATTCAAAGGTTTTTCCGAGGAACTATACACAAATTGCACTTAAAAACAGTTGGCCGTTTGAGGAGATCTCGAAAGAAGATATATTGCGAAAATCCTTTGGGATCGTAAATTTGCGTCGACCATCGAGAAAGGTCAATTTTAAGCCAAAATAGTAAGAGCCCTGCGGTTGTGTACATAAGTTTCTAAAACATTGAAAATGTAAGTCAACAAATCTCAACTTTTATAAAAGATAAAAAGTGCCACTTCTAAATTTTATTTATTATCTACTTTTACTTTGCGTAACAATAAGCCTCTCATTTTCCTAATTTTTTGGCTCTTTTACAAAAAAATATATATGGGAAAGTAACCCCTGAAAAATTATAAATTGTCATCTTTATATTTACTGCTTAAATTAAAATATTCAAAGGGTGGGCTTTTAAGTAATTTTCTCGAAATAGGGTAGACGCAAAAAATTAATACCGTCTTGAATAATAATAATACTTTTGACAGAGCGGTTCAAATTAACCCAGACAGAGATTAATTACTCTTCTGGTGCTTTTTCGGTTAATTTTCATTATTAGCTGACAAATTGAAAGTGGTCTTGTTTTGTTTTCATTTTAAATATATATTTTTATGCTTTTTCTGCAATTTTTAAAATTATCGTTTTTTACATTACAAACTTTTAATGAATGTTAACTAAATAATAGTCTTTGTAAATAATAACAATGTTTACGCTGTGCTTATAATGAAGTAGCGACGTTTTATCAAAAGTTTTCTAATAAAGCTTTGAGTTTTGTAAAGCAACTTGTGATGCAAAAATAACCTAAAACTCAAGAATTTTGTTCTTTATTGCTAAACACTTAAAACGATATATTATTATATAACAAGAAATACGCTACATCAAAGTGTGCTATAATTCGTTCGTTTTACAGCTTCTTTGTTAGATACAAGTTCTCTCGTTATTTTGGAATATTTTTCTCGACTCGCGTAATTTCACCGAATATGGATATTTTAACTGTAAACTAAATCAATTACTAGATCTAATTAAAGTTTAATTAAAAATATGAAATATTCAAAGCTAACATTTTTATGAAGTTTCCTATTATTCAGCCCAATTGCGCCTCAAAAGTGCTTATAAAATCTAAAATTATAGGTAATACAAATTGATTAATAGTTAATTATTTAGTGCTAGAATTAGATTTTGATACAAGTTTGGTCAAATGCCATAATTTCGATTTAAAAAAGATTTCCCCTTCAAAATAAACGTAAAGTATTCCTTGTAATGTACCTACACGTCTACACCATGACTCCGCTATATCCTAATAGTACAGAATCCGAACTAAGATCGTTCCGTTCCCATCTGCTTACCGGACAAAAAGTATTTTTTATCAAACATAATGTTAAGTCTGGTAACCGTGATTCAGGACCGATTTTTCGCAAGCAACCCCATACCACCGTGTTCGCAATAAAATTATCTTTGTTTTGATATACGAGGATGTATTGATAACTAGTTAGCCTAGACCAGTTCCATGCAAAAAAAAATATTGCATTACCATAGCAACGAACAATAACTTATTAGAAGTGTCAGTGTAAAGTTTGACGGCAAAAAAGTAGACCAGAGTTAAGCAATAAATTAAAAGAAAAAAGATGTCCACCGAAATTGTGAAAATCGAAAAATTGGAGTATCGAGCCATCATCAAGTACCTGTATTTAAAAAGGTTAAGAGGTAAGCAGATTTACGAAGATATGGTTAATGCCCTTGGTGATCAATGTCCTTCGTATGCGACCGTGAAAAATTGAAACTGCAAGCTTCAAAAGAGGTAAATTTTCAATTGAAGATGATGACCGATCGAAAAGTTCTTGCTTCAGTTTTTTTGGGATTGCCATGGAGTAATCATGATTGATTTTTTGGATAAGGGTAGAACAATAACTGGAGATTACTATTCGACATTACTGACCACTTTACGGGAAAAAATTAAAGAGAAAAGACGCGGAAAGCTATCCAAAGGTGTTTTGTTTTTGCAGGACAACGCCCCTGCACACAAATCTCATGTTGCCATGCAAAAATTCGTGATTTAGGGTTTGAATTACTAGAACACCCCCCTTATTCTCCAGATTTGGCTCCGTCCGACTATCATCTCTTTCCTCAACTGAGAAAAAGTTTAAAAGGTCGTAAATTTTCTTCCAACGAGGAGGTAATAAAAGCTGTGGAGGTCTGGTTTGCAGAGCAAGAAGAAACATTTTTTTGAAAGGTCTAGAGACGTTGCAGGTTCGCTGTAATAAATGTATCCAATTAAGAGGAGAATATGTTGAGTAGTAAAATATTTTGACATTGAAATTTTGTTTGGTTCTATAGTAGGCTAAGAATTTTTCAATATAGCCTCGTATATTTCAATGAGAAAACAGATGAGTACATATTACTATATCGACTTCCTCTTTATACTCTTGGCAACCCGGTAATAGGAACCACAAAAAATAGACAACCTAACTTTTGTATGTTCCTTATGCTTTATTCTTTCGATTAGGATTAAATTCGTCTGTTAGATAAGTGAGTAAAAGATGAAAAAAAATTAATAAAAGTAATGATGGCCAGGACCATGGCCTGAACTGGATTTGTTTAGACAACCCATGCGCAATATATTTGTTAAAATATTATGTTAGAAAATACTTTTCATCCGGTAAGCAGACGGGAATGGAACGACCTTAGCTCGAATGTGAGGCAATAACTATATCTGCACCTTCCGAGAGGTGACACCTCATATTATAATTAGATTATTTTGATTATTATTTTATTTATTATTTAAATCGAGCCCTTACATGAAGAGATGACAGTGCTCCCTCTTCTTCTACACCACAGTAGTGACACATGTAACATGATAGGCAATATAGCGTACTCTCCAGGTATGCAATATAAATAAATGTCTAGTAATAAATCGAATGCTAAATGCTTGTATGGTAGGTACGCTCCGTAAAGTTGTCGGTAACTTTACCACCAGCAGAGAGGTACAATAATGAATAATCTCTTTCTATTCTATTCTTCTATTGATTGTATTGAGCCTCTCTGCTGGTGGCGTAAGTCAAAAAGAACTTTACGGAGCGGAATTAGAATACAAGTTTCTTGCAAAAGCCTTAGTAATGTTCTACTATCACATTGATAGTTTACGCAGGATGGGGCTCCATGCTCGATTTGCTTTAAAAGATAATATTTTTCAAACAATAAATACCGTCATAAATATATCGGAAGAGGAGGGTCGGTCGCTTGGCCATCAACGTCGTCCGATCTGAATTCGCTTGATTAAGCTTGCAGACCACCAAAACCGTATAGTGATAGTGTAAGCGCGTGCAGTTACACCAAAAGGGGAAAATAATATTACATAATGCACGCGAAATATTTATAAGAACACATTGAACCTGTGAACGTAGTATAACTAGCTTTAATTGCGTTTAGTTCATTTGTGTTTAATTGCCTAATTATATTAATTTGTCAAAACAATATTAAAATTCTTGAAATATAAAAGCGCAGTTTTTAATTAGATAATGAATAATGAGATTGCCAATACCAAGTACTACTTTAAATAGAATAGAAAAGTTCAGTTAGATCGTGTAGAGACGAAAGCGAGTGAGATGACTACTACCACTGTTACGAACAACAAAACATCGTCAAACCAACATAAATTAATGTAAAGTTGGAAATTGTAAAAATGATTAAAAATAAAATAGACATAGAAAAATGTTATAAGCTTTATGTGAAAAAAAAAGACACAATGCTCATTTGCAAAGTGTCAACTGTTGTTGGTTTATCAGCATAAATCAGTGATATTCCCATAGAAAATAGTCCAATGGCGTTAAATCACACGACCTTGGAAGCCAATTCACTGGACCATTTCTTATAATGATGTCATTAAATTTGTCTTTCAATAAATTAATTGTTTGTGCCGCTGTATGGCAGGTAGTTCCATCTCGCTGAAAGGAAAAGTCTTCCTAGTTGATTTCAAGTAAATTTAGATACAAATAACCATTTATCATGGCTTTGTAACGATCACGATTGACTGTGTAACATTCGTTTTGTCGTTGTTTAAAAGATGAAAAGTTATTGATACCTCCAGCATCTAAACCACACCAAACAGTACAGTTTTCAGGATGTAGAACTGGAGAATCTCTGGAGGATTATTATCACTCCATATTCGGCAATTTTGTTTGTTAACGTAACTATTTAACCAGAAATGAGCTTCAGCACTAAACAAAATGTTTCGATAGAAAAGTGGATCAATTTGCAATTGACTTTCAACCCATTCTCCAAACAAACGACGCGAACAATGGTCTTGTGGCTTAAGATCTTGAACCAATTGGTTCTTATATGGATGTAGATCTAGGTCATTATGTAAATTTTGCATGTAGTGGAATAACAAAGACTAACTTGTTGAAAACGGCAACGAATAGACAATGGGGATCTTCATCAACAGCTTCCCTAACAGCACCGATATTTTCTTCTGTACGTGTAGTTCTTCGTCTTGTTGTGGCTTTGGTAAACGTTGTTTTACGGAATTTATCAATAACTCGACGAATAAACGGCTCAGGTTGGCGATTATGACACCAAAAAATTCACGAAGTATTCTTTGACAAACAGAACATTGATTTTAGAAATAAATCACCCTTTATAATAATTAAAACCTGATCGCTTTAGTGATATCATTTCCACCATGAAACTTTCATAAAGCGTTTTAATACTTTTGTCGTTTGTGAGATGAAAAAGTACCCGTTAGTAGACGCTATCAAAAACATCTACGTTCGTTGCACCGTAAAAATATGTTAGTCTGAATGGAGATTTAACAAGAAGTATCACCGTTGATGGCGGTATTAGGAATACAAAACGAGTGCAGTCAAAGTGTAGCAAAAGTCTATGGACGAAATAAAACAAAAACATTGGTAAACTTCGAGCAATTTGTGAAATGGGATTTCTTCATTTTGTATAAAAGCATTTAACCCAGTAATAAAAGGATAATTTCTTGAAACTATGATTATTTGCAATGGTAACCGAGAACTGGCAGAAAAGTAAAAAAAAAAAGAGTAAATGAATAGTAACAATTCTGAAATATCGAAAGTAGTTACGAGTAAAATTTGGTAAAGTAGGTATCAGTAATACAGTAACATATCAGCGCAAAGCCCAGAGCACGTTCAAAAATACAATTAAAGTTTCTATTGTAGTAAATGTGTACTATATCCGAATGAAAAAATAAATTACCTAATTTGAAACAGTACAATTAAACAATAAAAGTGTCATGTGTTAAATAGATTTTGACTTAAATATATACTTTTCGAGTTAACTAACAACAATTATAGCGAATAATTTATTTTGTTCATTAATCGGCTAATTGCTTTAATTAAAATTTTAATTACAATGTGCAGTAATGTGTGCATTTATCCGAAAAATATCACTTTATCATTGAAATTCTGATAGTATCACATGCATAAATGGTAACACAATGTTTGCCAAAATTGCGTTTCAGAGCCACTGATTATTGATTATTCCACTATTTAAGAACAGGAAAAATAGAAAAAGACCAAAAGTTATGGTAGGGACTTATGCAGTGTCTCAAGCGGGTGATATCGTAAGAGAAAAAAAATTTAATTGCGTTTTTTTAGACAGACCCGACTGTAGCACTTGTTGGTGCTTTTCTAAAGATTATAAATTTTGAAATTAAAAATTTTTACAAGAATCGAATGTCTAAAATCAGCCTTGTAATTAAAAATGATAGGTACCAATTTCTTGAAGGTTTTCCATAAGAAAATTTTAAAAATTGAATTTCGTATAATTTTTCTCAATATACTCTTTTTTTTTAATTTTCGCATTCAATTTCTTCCAAAATAAGTCAAATCCAGCATTTACTTTACAATTATATTTAGTTTCTAATCTTTAGAGAAGAATCACATACAATTTTCGCAATCAGCTTTCCCCTAAATGCCGTTTGTTTAGATATTGTATTGCTAAAGCTGTAAAATACACGTAAAGAATTTCCGAATTATTCTTCGCCGTTTAATTAACCTGGCGCCTTGGCGTAATACCGGATACGTCTGTGTGCTCTGATGCATTTTAGTTTCTAAATAGGTCCAACTATACCACACCTTTTTGTTTTGTTGTCGACTTTGTAACAATAACGATTAAGGCAAATACAAACAAAACGAAATTACGTATCTGTTACAAAGCAGTGTACGTACAAAAATGTAGGAGTTAGATCCGTAGATAAAATCGTTAAGTAAAGCTGTGTTTTCATTGAAATTATATCAATTTTGGGTGTGCATAGCCAAACATTTATCACATCGTTACTTTGTAATTATTAATAATATAACCTCCCCAAATACACTAGTCACAAAAATTAAAGGATATTAAAAAAATTCCAAATTTTAAGGCGATTTTCAACAAAGGACAACTCGGAGAAAAATGATCGTACAGAAAATTTTAAAAAAGGAAATTCTAGCCTCAAGTGTCTAGTTTTCAGATCTGTACTGTAAAATTAGCGTGGGCGGTTTTCACGTAATCATTCTAAAACCAACTAAAAATAATGTTTCCAAATTTTTTCTCGTTCTTGAAATGGTTTGTGGATTCCCAAAAATTATTTTTTATTATGCTACTATAAAGCTCGTTTAGACAATTTAATAAGCTTTAATTTGACCTTTTAATGAGCTGCGTACGATTTTTTGCCGCGAAGTAATCGTCGATCAAAGCAAAAAAGGTCATTTTAACTTTGACAATCGATTACTCAGGAACTAATGATCGTACAGAAAATGGAGGTATTTTTTCGATTTTTCCCAACGAGTCATGTTTTTGAGAGAAAAATATGGATTGTCGCCAAAAAACCATATTGAAGTCGAAAAACTGCATAAAAATCGAAAAATTGCTAGTTACGGTGATTTTTGGTCAATACGATAAATTTAAACCTTTGGGGCGCTAAGAAAAAAAATCGCAACTTTGCAACTTTGAAAGTTTTTAGAGACACTTTGAAGTTAAAAAATTACCGACGATGTTCTTTGTTTATCCACTATATCCAAAGTTATGTCAAATTTTCCAAATATCCTTAAACTCGCAAATTTTCAACTTTTTTTCAGCCATCATCATCGCTTCAAAAAAAAGTTTATCAATCGCCACCGATTGTGTCTTATAGAAAATGTTTTGCAGTTTCCAAAACCCTACCCTCATTTTCTGTACGATCATTACTTCTCGAGTAATAGATTGTCAAAGTTAAAATGGCCTTATTTGCTTTGATCGACGATTACTTCGCGGCAAAAGATCGTACGCAGCTCATTGAGAGGTCAAATTAAAGCTGATTAAATTGTCTAAACAAGTTTTATGGTCGCATAATAAAAATCAATTTGCTGAAGTCCACAGACCATTTCAAAGACGAGAAAAAACATGGAGAAATTAATTTTAGTTGGTTTCGGATGATTACGTGAAAACCGCCTACGCTAAAAATTTTAACAGTCAAGCTCAAAAAACTAGACACTTTAGACTACAATTGTCTCTTTTTAAATTTTCTATACGACCATTTTTCTCCGAGTTATCCCTTGCTGAATATCTCCCTAAAATTTGGAATTTTTTAAATATCCTTTAATTTTTGTGACTAGTGTATATTGTTAAAATAGTAATTACTCGTATGTCCCTTGTATGAAAAGACTGAAAGTCTTTTCACCAGTTTTTATTACCTAAAGTAATTCCAAAACAAACTAATATATAGATACGGTTTTATCCTTAAAAGAATGCCATATGATCTATTGAATTTATCACTTGGCGTTTTATTTATATCCAAACTTTTCTTTTAAAAGTTGTTGTTTGGTGCATCGACAGTTTGTGCACTTATTTTTACTTTTTCAAATGCAAATTTTAGAGTTTATTTTAAACTATATAAATATAGTCCTCTTATAGTAAATATTACCACATTAAATTTTTCATGAAAAATAAAAAATAAACATTTAATTAGTATTCAGTGGCCAGTATATCAAAAAAATGGTCCCCAGATTGACTATTAACATACACTTTGCTTAAGAAATTTATAATTTTCCCATTTTCTTTAATATTTTTGGTATGCGTTTGCAATACCTACTATATCGATATGCTCTATAAAGCAAACCCTTAAATTAAACTTTTTATGAATGAAAATGTTCCTAGTTCGACGTTTCGAGGTGGCTGACGGTAAACTTCACGTAGATAATACATCCTGAATGATGGGTTCTCTCGACTCGACGTACACCACATTATACAAGTAAGTTCAACCTGGGGTTACGTTCAAAATCATCACGTATGTTTTTACCAAGTATATCGACAGTTGGGACACTAGAACTTAGTTACAGCTATATACTATTCTTAGCTTGTTTATTGTCATTTCCTTCCTCTTTAGTTAGAGTATGAGTAACGATTGTTCAAACTTAAAACCAATACTAAGTGATTTACCTGATTTTACGTATCATCCGCTTTCCCTAAGAGGAAAGAAAGCAGCAAAGTCAGAGATTTTCAATTAAAACAAATTAAACACATGGCTTTAGTTCCAAAGACTTTCTACACTGATTTAAAAACTAACAATATTGTTTCGACCCATATTTGTGGCCTTCGTCGGAGTTAAAATTAACTTCCTTGAGCTAAACTTAACGAAACCCTTTTTGTAGTTTAAATTTTCACTCCGACGAAGACCCGAATTACGGACCGAAACAATATTCCAATAAGTGTGTGAGAAATCAATCAACATTAGCATTAATTTTCATTAAGCAAATTATAAAGAAAACAGCGCAACACAACTAAGTTTTTAATTCAAATCAATTTTCCGCAACTTTAAAATAAATTTGAATAAGAATTATTATTATAATACCCACGTCTTTTAATATAATCAAAAAGTTTTCTCTTTTGTAGTTTGTAATTTTGACATTAAAGTTAAAGCGTATTTTTAGGTACTTTTAATAAGGAAACAAAAATTCATTCTTTGTTAAAAAAACTTTGTTTGAATGAACGAATAAGAAAGAACACGCACCTTAAATATTACATTAAAGAGCAAAAGAAAAACATAATTTTAATCCAGTTAATTTTTAATTAATGACAAAAATTTGAAACATTTTTTACTTCTTTTTAAACATAATCACAAATTTATTTTGTTTGCTACTTCATTAACTTCTTTCTTAAAATGCTCCAAGCAGTTTATGTTTGTGATGTACCTACTACCTTTGAAATAATTTTGAAAAAAATGTTTTGTGCTTCACATCATAGAAGTTTTTAGCTTTTAAAGTACATACAAAAATAATAATTGCGTAAATGTACTTGTTTTTAGAGAACTTTCAATTAAAATTTGAAATAGTAATTTGTAATTTATAAAATATAAAATTGCTTAAGCGTATAACAGAACGAATACCTACATCTACAATCTACATACACTAATTAAAGTTATTTTGGTAAACTAAGTACACATCGATGTGGGTCAAATTTGAACATTCAAATTTACTATTTGTCCAAACCACGCGGAGTTTTAAAAGTTTAATTTAATATGTTCGTTCATTCGTTTTTTGTCTATAATATTATACTGGGCGTAAACTGGAAGCTCATCAGAAAGTAGCGATCAGTATATCTTTAAACGCCAAAAGATTGTAGTGCATGTATTGAAATATGCACAAAAGGGAGCTGATAGTCTTCAACTGAGCACAACAACTGCATTGGAACGAAATGCGCCCTCAGCCTCAGTAATAAATTTTTTTTAAATTAAAAATTACGTATAAGCTTTATTTACAAGCATAAACCTCGGAAGAAAAAGCAAAGAAAGCTTTAAACAAAAGAGCTTAGCTGCGAAAACTTTAAATTTTTTATTTAAATTTCCCAGGCGCCTTAATCCGAATACTTCAAATAATTGAATACATTAAAAATTAAAAAACTTGACGGCAATTTTATAACAGTTAACTTTAGCTAGAGAGAATGCTATTCAATCGAGAGACTATTCAATTCTATTTCCGACTATCGTAGAAAATACTATAGAAGTACCTAACAATCAACTGCTAAAACTGTACAAAAATAATTAAACGGATTGAACTAACTCTCTGTGTAAAATTAATATTGGAGTTCGTAATGTAAACCAAACTTTCAACAAAAACGTGTAAAAACAATTTTTGATTAAAGTTTGTTAATTAAGAAAAACGATGCCACTTTTTCAAGACTGTAATATTATAACTGGTCAGTTTTCTTATTATTTAATCGTATTTCAAAAGTTGTTCGCTTTGGACCTCTAATGCCCGTTTGCACCGTTTTGCTTTTAAGAAAGTCTTAATTAAGTATCTCTCAACTTTGAGATGTTCTTAAATATTATTTTTGTTGCACCGACAAGTTTGAACCGTTTCTCAACTAAGCAAATCTTAATTAATTGGAGATGTAGCAACATTGTAAATATGAACCAAAAAGTAGGCTGTTAACGTTGTTTGTGTGCAAGTTTTTGCAAAGTTAGTGACAATTTGAGGAGATAATTTCAAATTGTTATTAAAAATGAATGATGTAAAGGTATAATAATAGCTTGTTCGCTATCTAATCTCCATATTTCGATTTAAAATCTTACTTAGGTATTAACAATTTATTGGTCTTTGGTCTTGGTCTTAAAATTCAAAACTTAAGCCAAACGAAAGAAAAACTAAATCGTATATAGTTTTGGATATTTGACAAAGATCCGGAGGCCCACCGAGCCCAAAAACTTGGATTTATCATTAGACCTTCATCATAATGTTATACAACACACCAAAAATTATAACTACCCCTTTCGATGCAAGATGAATAGTCCGGATTTTTGTCAAAAGCTGTATCGCTAAAAATAGCAAATTATGATAAATTTGCAAATCTTTGTACGCTTGTATCGCTGATATCAATAGATCTACAGAGACCATTCTGGTCTTACTTTGAAGAAAATTTTATCTAATTTTAAAAAGTATAAAACTGCTTTTGCCGAAAAATTAACCCTTCAAGGTCAAATTGAAAAAATTTTAACATTTCGAGGTTTCTTGAATTTTTGACAAAGATCCGGAGGTCTGCCGATGTCGAAAACTTGGATTTGTCATTAGTCCTCCCCCATAAACAACATACCAAAAAATTATAACTACCCCATTTATGAATGTAATAAAAAGTGTCCCAAAAAATTTTTGATTTCAATCGAAATTTCACCTCGGTCTGTCAGACCGACGATACCTTCAATGTTATAAACATTGGCACGACTCCTGTAGGGTTAAACACATAGTGAGCGTCTAGCAGCACACTTAAATAAATTTGTAGAAAAACTTGTTACGTTATTTTTCCGAATAACCGGGAAAATAACGAAATGTGACTGTTTCTGCCACAATCGCGAGAGCGTAGGGGTGATAATAGTGAGCCCGTCGTTGTACGGCGGTATGTAGAAAATTCACGTCGACGTGTTTGCTACCTATTTCCAGTGTCCCGGCCCCCCGTTCAGGAGACTAACGTGTTGATTACCGAACCGCTTTCTGCAGGAGGTAAGATGTTTTTTGTTGTTTGCTCACTATCATCACCACCGTTCTCGTGATCCACATGCGGTTGTTTTTTCCTTGCATCTTGATTTTGTGTCTTTTCGACATCTGGAGCGTCCGTGCCCGCAGCCACGAGGCAAATTGGACTGCATCCACACCGCCCCGAGCCCGGTCGGTATTTATAGTTATACATAGTACACAGTAAGTCACCAGCACCAACCAAGGGTGCAGCCTTTGGGACTAGACTTAGTTTTTTGTAAACATATCTATTACTGCATTATTGCACCGCACCCTATTGGGTGTTTTTTTGTTTTATACAAACAATTGTTACCACTGCTTGATTTAATTCTTTTATTTTGTATTTAATTGAGAATTAACCTGCCGATACTGCCCGGTGCTCAGCAACCAGCTGGGGGTATCCACGGGCAATGTTGCTTGGTGCTCAACTTCTTACACCAACTTTTTTAGACTCACGACCACCTTCCACAGGGTCTAGCATGGGCTCCCGACGACCACCTGCCGCGTGGTAACCGAGTAGAGAAGAAAAAAACTACGTAACAAACTTATGGAAACAGCAGGCGGCTAAAGAAATTTAAGCCTTCATAGCTTCCATCTAGATACGTGTTATGTGGTAATAAAGTAGTGATCTAAGCCTTTAGATCTTCAGATCGGTTAACACACTATTTATTGTAATTATAAAATAGTAATTATAATGCTGTAAGCTTACAGAGGGGGCAATCAATGGAGTGTCCCCTACAAAAGATAATAATATTCAAAACAATATGTTTTGAGGTTTTTAATGGAAAAATCAACTTCACCACCCCAAGAGAGGTAAATAATGATAGGTTTTGAGTTTTGATTAGTATGAAGTAGAAAAAAATTATTACAATTTCAAGTTAAGAAAATGCTAATCATTACATTCATTGCTTTCTATCAATGGCACTTCCAACAGAACTTGTTACAATTATAATGGCGTTATCCAAGCTCGCCTTGTAGATATAATTTTCACTAGTGGTTATTTTTCTACAATTTTTTACCATTTCAAGCCAGATTTTTTGACGCAAAAATTCTATTCAACACTCTCAATAGATAGGTACTGACGTAGAAACTCTAGCAGAACTTCGAACAATCGCGGTGTATATTGTAGGTAAAAATGGTTTAACTAAAGAGAGTACCTAATTTAATTTGAACTTTACCGCTAAATCAGGTAAAGTCGGATAGTAGCAGCATTAATTTAGTTTAAAATAAACGACTTGGTAACTCTTAAGCGCTACGAGAACTACATCATGGTGTGTAAGTAAACATACGCGGATTTCAGTTAATGGTTTTTTAAAAATAAAAATGGAAAGCTTAATCTCTTGGGCCGCCAAAAAATATTTAAGCTCGCAGTTGGTTATACCTATACATGTATACATATACCTCGGGGAATGGGCTTCAAAAAATTAGAAATTTAAAATTTCGTAGAATACTTTCTACTTTAAAAGACGATTGATAACAAAATATTTAAATTGAAAAAAATTGATACCACCGAGTCCCAAGATAATACAAAATAATATGTAAAAGAAAGGATATGGTGTAAAATTGAGTTTTCTACAACTTTAACAAAAATGTAAAACTTTTACTATGAACTTTCCAATAAAAGCGTAGAAACATTATTTCGCGCAAGGCGTTTTTTGAATGGAGCCATTATGTTCTACTGGTATGAATGTTAATCGATGAAAGTGTATGTAAAAGCTTAGAATAAGCATTAAATAAAGAATAAGAAATATCGAAAAATACTTAACTTTTGCTGCTCAAAGAAAATACATACATTATTGAGTTAATTTAAGGGGAAGCTGAAAAAGTTGTGATTCGATTGAAATTGCATTACAAAAAAAATTGGCGAGGTAACATTTTTAAAAGCCAAACATAATTTATTTAAGTTCAAGAAATAAGTACCTAATACAAAATTTAAATTACGAACAGGGAAATTCGAACCAATTTCCTTGTGTACCCACATTTTGTATTTGCATATCGAGAAAGTAATAAGGTTGTTTTATATCCGTAATAGCACAGAAAATTTTTGTTATTTTTGCAAGTGACTTACTTGAAGAGTCGTATTTCAACAAACTCGAGATTTTGTGCACATTATTTGATTTGGTAATATAGTAACAAAAAACGGCTAAACTCGGAGTTATTATTTTGCTACAAAAGCTCGTGCTGCATTTAATTTATGGCGCATTTCTAAAACCAAGAATGCAATATTCAGTAAAGTGAAGATTTTAGAAAACGGCCTATTTAATTATTTTTCCATTTACAGAAACGACGAAGCTGCTGTTGAAACAGCTTCTCTACTCTACGGAGACGATAGCACGAAGAGGCACTTTCTCACCTGCGCAAGTAGGTTAACATCCACTTAATACCGATGATAAGAAAATTATATAATTCGATGACGAAGAAATAAAGCGAAAAAGTTTTTTGTTACAATATAAAGCTACCCTAACCGATATTAGAGACAGATAATCCCATAATCAGAAACTAAATTTAATTACACCGAAAATTACTTTCAGACAGAAAATTGAGTAGATGAATCACACATCCACAATTTAATGATGACTGATGAGCAATTTATACGAAAGATCACCCTTCTAAACTTAATTGTCATTTATAGGGTTTCTTATTTAGTCCGTTAAATTTGGTTTTTATTACTTAGGGGGAAAATTTTTTTCCCCGACCGATAATGCATCGGTGAGGCTTTAAGGCTTTCCATTGAATAAAGAATTTTCCTAGTGCCCATTTGGCGCTCTTTATTAAAAGCGACAAACGTAGTAAAAGGGGCATTAAGTAAAAAGGAACTTTAACACAAATCTTGGTAATTTTTTAAAACGTTTTATTTTTTTAAGTAGCAAAATTAGAAGCAAATGCGATTGTTGCAAGTTAATTTATTTTAAAAGTATCAAAAGGAGTATTTTTATCCTGACATTTTGTTAAAAATATTGCATTAAAAGTACCAAGAAGTTCTGAAAAAAGCTTGAATAAAACATTATTTTTGTTAAGCTTAAGCAGTAATTACAAGATTACTATCTTTTCAATAAATTTTAAGAATTTTCTTTAATTAAAAAAATATAATAAGGGTAAAAAAGTAATTATGTAGTAGTGGTGTTTATCTTAGTCCCAGTTGGATACCGTTTCTTATTAGATAACATCTTCGGCCTCATTTAGAATTTAACAATTTGATTCTAATTATATCGAACCACAACTGTCGAATAGACTTTCAGACTTAATCTGAAATCAGATTGATTTCAGCTCGTCAGCAGAGGATATAGAACCCAAGTTACTTATTGAGTAGTTCTTAGTGACATGAACTTAATTATCTTTCAAGATTAAACCAGAAGACGTCGAACTTTAGACATTGGTTTATTACAGTCGATTAGCCATTTTTTTTTTAAACTTTGCCGCATCGATGATTGAAATCTGCTTATGATGAAAAGTGCCGGAAGAAAATAAATTTAATAAATTGCAACCTTCGCAATTTACGTTTTTTTTACAAAACGTATAAAAGTTGTGAACCATTTGAGAGGGTCGATTTACTCTCGTAGTCGTTTAGAAATTTGATATGTACTCTTCTGTCCGACTTTTTCATTGTTATGGAAGTAAACGTCTGGGCATATTTTCAGTAAGAGACCATCGACGAGAATCGTGTCAGACTAAACAACTTCTGTTTGCCTTTTTGTTGAAGTACTTCGATTTTGTTGTTGACAGTAATTTGAAAACATGGCGCGCATAAAGATTTCCAATCTTCATAAAATTTTCTAACAAGGGGCGTTATTAAATTTTACAAGAAAATTGAAATAAATATGAATTAATTTGACTTTAAGATTGAAATTATTATGATTTGATTCTTTCAAATTTATATTTAACAGACTCGTTTCTAAAGCCACGTTATTTACATATTTTAATTTGATTTGTAATCAAAAATATAATTTCTACTTGCTCTTTCCTCTTAACGCACTAAGTGAAAATTAATGTCTCAATTAAAAACAATAACTGTGTACGTATAACGTACATTTAATTGAATTTTCTGGAAATACATAAATTTATTTTGTGATTTACGTTTAATTTGTATCTATGAGAAACTTTTTCTTCAGTAGTTATTTAATTTTAAAAGTAAAATAATTTACAGGATGTTCCATAAAAGTCATACATAATATAAAATATTTGAAGGAAACTTCAACATTATTAAATAGGTATGTAGCCTCTTTTACGTCTACGTCTAGTTTTAAAAGAAGTAATGGTCCCCATAATAATCAAGTAGGTAATCAGGAACAATCAGCACTTGTGCCATACTAGCAACTCATAAATGGATAAAGATATCAAAGGGGGTACTTTTAAAAACCTACTAATCTCACGTTTTCTAAAAAATTTGAACCTCGTAAGATGGATAAGCAAATTAATCCAATTTAACCTTTTAAAGTTTGATTAGATTATGAGCAATTGGCATTTTATATTTTACTCCAAGTTAAATATTTAGAACATGCTCACTTGCTCACTCTTACTTCTAACGCAGGCACGTACAATAATAACGTGAATGTATTGGAAGGCTCAAAATACTTCAGTTCGTTTTTCCTTCAAATATTTGGTATTGTTCTGGGACACTTTAACACACATTAGCTCGATAAGCTTGCAAATACTAAATAGTTTTTAAAAATTTAATATTGGAAAGCAATTTTAGATTTGCCGAAAAATAATAAATAATCCTAGACATCCAGCAACATTTCTGTTTTTGAAAAATAAATTAGTTTTTTTATAAAAACGTAAAATTATAATAAAAACGTTATTTTTTTCTTTCCAATATGGAATGGTATTGATTTGGAAAAATATATATGGAATATATATTCAAACCGACTTTGAAATAGGAAGATAACAAGACCGCAACATATTGGTAAAAATCGAAAGGGCTAAAACGGTGTATGTGGACCGTAGGCAATTATTATTTTAGGTATAGATTATTTAAACATTTTTTTATGTAAAAAAACGAAATTAAAAGGGATGTAAATTTTAAAATAGACGCTTGGGTAAAAAATTGTTTTCAGTAGTGTAAAGAGCAGGCGCCGAAGAATTTCCAATTTTCTCTAAAACGAGTAATACAATTAATAAGTAGTATAACAGCAAGCAAATTAAAATTTTTTTAATTTTTCGTATTAAGATCGACTGGAGTTCTTCGTAGAGCAAGGAAACATGCACATCTTAGCGGTATATGTATAAGTAAAGGCATAAAAATAATAAAACAACCAATCTTCAACAATAAGTTCTAAATCTGCAAACAATGTTTTAGGAAACCCAAACAGCAACGAATATTTGAATTAAATAACCAAAAGGAAGACCCAAAAACACCAACTGCTTCATTTTCAGCAGGTAAAAAGCAATACCCAAAACCTGAAGGATTGGACAGGCGGAAAAACGTTTCTATCGTGAATTTATTGGAAATGGAAGCTCTGCTGCATGGCTTTACATTGGTCGTGCAAGCATAAATGCAGAAGCGACAAATGTGCTGGATTTTCTGAAGCAAAAATCCCGGAAAGAGACAGGTCCGTGAAGTTACAATAACCACTTTCAAAAAAAATAAAAAAAATAATGCTATAATTTAGTATGAATTTAGTGTAATTTAGTGCGCTAATAAAAAAATTTAGTGCGCGTCTAGTTTAGGCGCTATACGCGTTGTAAATGTGGTTATTGTAAGTTCACGCGTAATAACCACCTTCTCCGATTTTTATGAAACTTGGTGATAATTTAGTATGAATTTAGTGTAATTTAGTGCGCCAATAAAAAAATTTAGTGCGCGTCTAGTTTAGGCGCTATACGCGTTGGAAATGTGGTTATTGTAAGTTCACGCGTAATAACCACCTTCTCCGATTTTTATGAAACTTGGTAATAATTTAGTATGAATTTAGTGTAATTTAGTGCGCTAACAACAAAATTTAGTGCACGTCTAGTTTATGAGCTATAAGAGTCGAAAGATGCATATCGTAGTTTGCGTCTGCGCGTAAAGTAACTAAGTACTGTCGCCGATAGTACTAGTACTGATAGATCATTACAAAAGGTTCATCTCAATTTAGTAGGTACCATTGATTCATGTGGTGCAATTTGATACACACGAATTTAAATATAATTAGTTCCAGCGTAGGTAGTAATAATAACATTGTATTCTTCATGGTATTCATATTGTAAGAAAGGAGTTATGTGTGCACATAACACCTTCTTCCATTGAGAATGTTATTTTAGATGTACATAGCTCCTTCATCCACTGCAGTTTACAATATTACAGTAATATTTACACATTTTGAAAGGTGCCATGCGATAGAAGAGTACATAACACCTTCATTCAGTAAAAAAAGTATTTTTTTTAATGTTACATCCTTCATCCACTCGTGTCTTCAACTATTCTCTACTTTGTTATAGAAAAAGTAATAAAAAGTATTTATCGTTTACAGTCGTTTTTAGCAACATCTCCTGTTTGTCTTTGACCAATCGTAATAATTTATGTAGATATGATTAATTAATTGAAATTTGTTAATACCGGCTATAAGTTTTGCGTTTGTACCTAGATAGGGCATTCGAGCTTTGGCAGAGTAAACTGAAATTAAATCTAGACAAAGTATCTCATTCATACTGCTACATTTTGTTTCTAATTATCAATGGCAGTAATTTTATGAACTTCCGTAGAGTATTTGGGGTGGAATCCGCGTTGGATAGGTAGAAAACAGACAAATAATAACTTTTTCCTAAAATCTGGACATATTAGTAGGTATTGTATTCATACTGCTAAATCTTTCTAACTATTATTTTTCGCACACATTCATGCAAATTTAAAAATTGAAAACCGGCTAATTGTTACTAATTAATTTGTTATATACCTGGTCGTACGGTCGTACTATTCAAAGGAACCGTTTCGGTATTTGGACAGTACGACCGTATAACAATCTCATTGTAAAATATTCTTGTTTTTATTGCTTTTGAGTCATTCCAATCTGTTATTACCCACCCAAGTATTTTTAAGACTACCGTTATGGGGTGGAGTCCGGTATCAAAACCTTGTAAAAAATATATCGCAGTCGTCCTACATGTAAGCTCAGGGAAGCAAATAACATTATAATTAAAAAACATAAAAAATCTTAAGTGTGGTGTATTATGTTACAAATTAAATCTCAATCATCATTTAACAATATTATACAGTCCACTAAGAAGTAAAATTTAATAAATTGGAGACAAAAAAAGCAAGGATTACATAATTATTTTCAATAATATTACTGCTGTCAAATCAGATGACTGTTTAAAATACTTTGTTCATTAGCTTTTTAATTTCTTTTAAAATCAAAATCCGAAAAATTCATTTAATTTGCATATTACCTGTATGGATTTGAATATGTTCTAATTATTATTTATCAGAGAAATGCAATTTTATTATTGAAAAGGTTATTGTAAAAGGTTCTCCCGGTGAATCTTTTCGTTAAGGCTCGTCTAGACGCAACTTTTTATGGAACTTCGTATAGCCTCATAATCAAAATTATGAAAACTGCCGTTAGTACAACCCCAAATTCAAGTTTTGAACTAAAAATACATTCTAATGATTTTGATGTATTATAATTTATTATAGTCAGATATTTCAGAAAAGATGACAAAATCTTATGGACCTATAATATTTATAAGTATAATTGATTAAAAATTTTGGAAGCTCGTGTTGATATTTTGGAATACCGACCTGCTTGGTTTGAAAAGTATTTCAAGCAAATTTTTGATTTAAATAAATCAAGGCTGTCGTGGCAATTAAGAAAGAACTAATAGGCAAAGGGCCATTTTGGTCTATAATACGGTAAAATGTTACTCAGAAAAGTTGTTCTGAATAAGAAATTATAAACCTAAGCAACATTTCAAAAAATATTGGCCCACTTTGATTAACCAGTATTTTTGATGGACGCTAAACGCAGTTATCAACAAATTTCAATTAATTAATCATAATGTCTACATAAATTATTACGATTGGTCACAGACAAACAGGAGATGTTGCTAATAACGACTGTAAACGCTAAATACTTTCTATTACTTTTTCTATAACAAAGTAGAGAATTATTATTACTACCTACGCTGGAACTAATTATATTTAAATTCGTGTGTATCAAATTGCACCACATGAATCAATGGTACCTACTAAATTGAGATGAACCTTTTGTAATGATCTATCAGTACTAGTACTATCGGCGACAGTACTTAGTTACTTTACGCGCAGACGCAAACTACGATATGCATCTTTCGACTCTTATAGCTCATAAACTAGACGTGCACTAAATTTTGTTGTTAGCGCACTAAATTACACTAAATTCATACTAAATTATTACCAAGTTTCATAAAAATCGGAGAAGGTGGTTATTACGCGTGAATTTACAATAACCACATTTCCAACGCGTATAGCGCCTAAACTAGACGCGCACTAAATTTTTTTGTTAGCGCACTAAATTACACTAAATTCATACTAAATTATTACCAAGTTTCATAAAAATCGGAGAAGGTGGTTATTACGCGTGAACTTACAATAACCACATTTACAACGCGTATAGCGCCTAAACTAAACGCGCACTAAATTTTTTTATTGGCGCACTAAATTACACTAAATTCATACTAAATTATCACCAAGTTTCATAAAAATCGGAGAAGGTGGTTATTACGCGTGAACTTACAATAACCACACTTGTAACCCTTATAACTCCGAAAGTACGCGCGCACTAAATTTTTTCATGGGCGCACTAAATTACACTAAATTCATACTAAATTATCGTAAAGTTTCATTAAAATTGGAAAATGTGGTTATTGTAACTTCACGGACCTGAAAGAGACTTTCATGTTGAGATGCTACCAAAGAACGATGACGCAAACAGTATCGTTCAAGGTTGGCACGCACATGGATATTCTCGACGAGCTAGCGTTTTCGGATTTTTCGTCAAAACAATAGACAAACGAACTCTCAATGCGAAAGTGCTTTCAGTGGCGAGCGGAGAAGCGACTTAACAAAAGTTTCTTACAAAAGTTTTAAGAAATTTTATGTCTTATAATTGTTGTAATATCTACTTATGACCTAGATGGCGCTGGAGAGAAGTTTTTTGAAAAACTTGTTTCGGCCCCATTTTTCCGAAATGGCGGTGCGAGCGGCGGTCGCTCAAGGTCGGAAACTCCGAATATTAATTAGGACACCAAACTGTACAAGTGTACCAAATTACAACACCCTTGGACCATTTGTAGCGTAAGCACATTTTTATGTATTAATTGCCTGAACTATAAGGGGATAAGGGCGTTATCCAATCTGGACTAAAAGTTATAAATCTGAACATACAAAGTATTGCAAAGAAACAAAATCAATTAGCGGTAGTGTTAAAAAAACTATATTGACATAGCCTGCATAACAGAGCATTGGTGTATCGACGATTTCTTGAGTTATGGCCTTGAGATTGAAAATTTTGCTATATCTTGATGTATAAATGTCCCGTAAGTACCTATAACATCAACTTATTTGTCACAATTTAAATTTTCTGACTTGTCATACCAGCGCTTCAGTTCTTATTCAGTTTGCATTTTAGTAAGCCATAAGTTTTTTAACAGGAGAACACCGTTAACATGAAGCTGGGCACCTGGGCAGTGATGTTAGGTGGCATTAGCGTGGCTTCAGTGGCGTTGATTATCCGTTCTTAGCTCCCCTGGTTCGGCTTCTAGTAGAACCTCATCACTGGCAAATTTTACATTATTGACAGTGTCCAGTACACAAATAAATATTTATTTATAGTGCACGCATTCCTGTCCAGCTTTGACAACAATGGTCTCCATTAACTGTGGTTAAAATTGCACGGTATTGTAGAAAAAAATTATGTTCTTTATTAAATCGATATTTTTGGGAACGACAAAGACTTTAATGGCGCCCTACTCTGTATACCGCAGCACTAAAAACAGATTTGGTGGCATTTCCAGTAGTTCTTCTCTTTCTAGGTCATGATAATGGTGATGTCGCATACATGTCACATATTGATGGTGGCTCCCTCTTTATAATTTAATTGTGGGAGATACTACTGTGCCCTATTCTTAGCCTGGAAAGTCTCAAAGTTGGTTTGGTGAACGGTTAGATGTTGTTTTAATGTGCAAATGAGTCGGGCCAAATAAATTGTCATTTTCTTCTAAAATGAACGAATAAGTATTTTGGTCCCAAAATATTAGGCTATACCGAGATCGCTAAAATACAACGCGTATAGTACTACACTACACTAGTAGATTGGTACAATGATCAATAATCTCCTTCGATTCTTTTCTTCTATTGATTATATTGAACATTTCTACGGGTAGCGTAAGTCATCGGTGCCAAAAAGGAGTGGTTTACCTATAACATACATATAAAATCACTGTCGTACTGATAGTTTTAAATCATACTATTCGGGAAAATAGGCTTTGTTATTGTTAAGTAATCATTTTTAAGGTTTTTTGAAATTATTTTGCGTAGGTATTAAGTGCAGTATTCTTAATTCGAAAAATATTAAGTACACCTAGAACTAGAGTGCTGTGCTATGTACATGCCAGTTTTGAAAATTATATTTTTACAAATGAAACAAAAGAAGCCTTCCACTTTTAGAATTACATATTACTTCATATAATAAACTAAAAAGTATTATAAATTTTAAGTAACGTAAAACTGAAATTATAGAGCTTTTATAAACAATGCCCAATACCAAAATACAAATTTTCTTCATCATAAATATAGAACAGAAATTAGGATAAAACAGAATACACTTTACTTCAAATAATGTAACATGTAGTTACATTAAATACACAAAATTTCCTAATTGTTCAATTAATACAATCTATTATTTGAAACACTGTAAGGTCCACTGCTCGATTTAGAATGTACCTCATAAATTTAAAAGTATTGAAAAATATGGGAAATTAATCTCAAACAAAACACAAGTTAGTGGTATGAATAGGAGAACAGGCGACGAAATATTATGAATAGGAAGGTATCACTTGCATAAATTAATATTTCAGAACATTACTATTAAACCACTCTAATTATTAAACTTACAAAACCGTCAACGTCAACCATGAACAGTTGAAAAGAAAGTTTTCTTACAAATTGCCATTGGTCCCTAAAATTTTTTAATTTTTGATTTTTTAAGAGAAGATATATACTTTTGTCTCAAGAGAGTTCCATTTCTTCACTCCTCAGGGATATCTAATCATTGTTGGCTAAGTTAACCGCTTTGTAAACCGCAGCAAAGGCTACGATAGTACGCAAGCATGATCAACCCACTAGAAAGGAGCAAAAATTGGGGTGGAAATGAATAAAACGAGATGCAATCCAACTTAGCCAAAAAAGGCAACAAAGAGCGGATCAGGTTGTTCGAGCAGCTAAGACTGTTGAATGCAGATTTAAAGATTCTTGATTCAAATCCGGCTGGCCACACTAGATTTTTCTGTGTCAAATACCTTGTGGTCCGGGTGGTTCTGAACCCACCTGCTGTAGCTGTAAGTCCCGTCTGTTAATAACCATAACAGTTGACTCGGACGTAAAATACCACGTAGAAAAAAGATTTAGAAATATAATTCAAATACTGTAAAAGCATGATAATTGGGAGAGCTACAAATTTATAAAAGCGCATACTTTACAATGTTCACAAATAATAAATAATACGCATTAAAAATAATTACTAAAAGTTATTATTCTTGCACTCTTTCAACTTCGTAAGAGTCTCTACTATTTGGTTAAACTCCCTATAG
The DNA here is from genome assembly GCA_950108345.1 of Malthinus flaveolus. NCBI lineage: Eukaryota > Metazoa > Arthropoda > Insecta > Coleoptera > Cantharidae > Malthinus > Malthinus flaveolus. Next base: position 73,735,526 of record OX467285.1, read on the forward strand.
TAACACGCCTCTGAATTTATTTCTGAAACACTGGAAGTGAAGAAAAAATAAATATATATTTCGAGCAACTGAAACGTAACGAACACTTTATAAAAGGAAATTATTAATAGAATTACAGTTACACTTTAATAAAATTCAAACTTTCTTTTATTTTTGATTTTCCACGCCCATTCCTAACGCAAAACCTTTAATTGAGCAAAAATTTAATCAATACGTGCACATTAAAATGTACATTAATTTAGTCTCTACACGCACATAAAGAAAAGTATTAAAATGTCTCAAAAGAGAACTACAAATTTTAGCTCATTAATGCCGAGTAGTGTTCGTTAGGAATTTATAATTAAAATTGATATCAAAGATGCAAATTATATTATCAGAATTTTAATTTCAGTTTGCATTTAGTCATTTGTGTTTGTACCCTGTACACCTACCTATGTGGAAAAAATCCTTTTGATCTTTCGTATTGAATTTTTATTTAATAAAAATTTTGAATTAGTTCGTTACTGAGAGCCAAGGCGAACTTTTTTAAATGTAAAATTTTTAATGAAAATTTCAAAATATTTGATTAAATCCACGTGATGGCGAAAGGTTGATTGTGAATTCAAAAAGCAATACGATTTGGAAGCGGACACGAAAATTCAAGAGGTCGACAGACCATCTACTTAACGCCAGTTTTTAAAAATAGTCGCCTACTTTGTTAAATAACATTTTCAAGACATTTTACCGATTTGGAAAAGCACTGTGTTTATGATGGAAGTAAGAGGGGATGATTGAAACAAACAAACCAGAATATTCAAATTATTGCATGACGAACGCCGTCAGCGACGAATTTAAACTGAAATCATTCAGTGATGCCAATGATACAATTACTATGCAAGCCAATATTAGAACATACAAACCGTATGAGAGCAATCATTTTGAGCTGATGGCATTGTTGACGATTATTGCAAAATGTATTTTACTTCTTTTGAAACTATTGCAATATTTGACTAACACGTAAAGTCTCCGGGGTTTAGAGTTTAAATTAAATTAATGATTGTATTAGGTATCACCAAAAAAGCCTCTAGCAGGAGGTCGGTAGACCATTGGCAGCTCTATAAAATTAATTTTATGCAAAATCCCCAGAAAGGGAAATCTACCTCAGTTTTTCAAACTGAACTGATGGGGATAAACAAGAAAATAATAATATCGACGGACAGTAAATCTGCCTTGCAAGTCATAAACATCTGGTTTTCTGTTGGAGTGTATAAAGAGCTTCTGAACCAAATTAACAATGTTTTTATGTTCTTTTGGATCAAGGACATCAAGGAAATGAGGCTGACGAGCAGACGAGCTGGTCAAGAAAGGTCCAAACAGCCTTATCAAAACGTTATCAAGCGTTATCAAACGAACCGTAACTACTGTTAATGCCCTCCTTAAAAATAATACCCATCAATCACAGTTTGAAAGATGAACAAGAAACGTAAGTTGCCGTCAAAGCAAACAAGTTTAACAAACTCCTAAAACTACAGCTGTCGCTAACTAATCTACGAACAATTGTAGGGACATTGATGAGGCACTGTCGACTACACAGACATCTCCACGCTCTGGGATTGATATAGATAATCTCGTATGTCGTGGATGCGAACTAGAAGACTAAACGGTTGAACATGATGTGCTCGGTCACTGTCCCCTGTCCAGCTCTAATGTCGATAAGAAATCCGTGTTAAGGAACTTCTGGATCGACATGACCCCCGAATATGCACTACCCCTCCCGCCAGAATCCTGGAGTTTATTCTATAGCACGGGGAGGCCGCTTGAGGCAATTTTTTGAAAAAAACATGTATTGCTCACTGGATTCGAAGAAGTGGCTCTATTAAAATGACTTTTAATAACCAAAAATTATCTCTAGTAAATTAATTTTTTTACAGAAGTACTTGAAGAGTGAAATTTGCGTATGCATCTCGGCTTCTAGTTAGCTCAGAGTCAATCTATCGCTCATAAATAATGTTCTCAGAATGCTTCACATTGTCTAACGACGCCCACTTTGTTATTAAATATGGAGTTGGTAGTGAGCACAGTGAGCACTAATGTCATGCTCCTAATTTCAAAAATATAACACCGCTGAAAAGAAGGTCTAACATCCGATAAAATAATGTTTTACTAAAATTTTTTAAGGCGGATGTCACTCCCACGTATCCGAAAAGTAACTCGAATAAAAATAAAATTGAACTATCGGATTATGTTTTTCTTTATTGACTTCAAGAGGTATAAACCTGTGTGCGGACTCTTTTTGGTAAACCGCCCTGTTTGCCGAAACTCGTATTAAAAACTCTATATAAAATTCATGTGGGCATAATCTTTTTTTCGAGTCCGTAGAAAATTAGATGACATTTAAAAAAACGTTGATAACGTTATCACCCTGACAGCGCTCTCGTCATATAAATGTGAAGTAGGTTATATAGATTTTTAGAAGAGAATTAAAAAGATTCGGTTATATTATTTCACAGAAAATAGCTAGATTAACAAGAATAACCACATCATGTTTACCTCCTGTGATGACAACAAATAAGTCTCTAGATTCCCTCCTATCTCTTGCTAATACTATATTTTGAGCGAGGAAATTCATATTGAAGTTTCACTTAATTTACTAAGGGCGAGGTATCCATCTGCTAATAAACTTCCATTCTCTAGCCGTCTAATACTCGGTCTAATAATAAATTGATACTTGTTTAAAGTGTCATAATTTTCCAGAAAATTGTTTTTGTGTTTTATTAACTTTAATTTCTCTAATATTTTACTACAAAAATGCATTACGTTTGTAAACAGGATCATTAACCCGAAACCATTTCAAATTTGAAAAATTTATAAATTTCATAATTTCCAAAAAAGTTTAAAAAAGTTGAGTAGAAAATTACCAAAAAGATAAATGAATTTATTTAGTAACAGACATTTCTTTTTTCTCCATATCAAATGGATTTCCTACGGATTGACATTCGTTTCGTTTTTTCTCAAACTGCGTTGACGCTTAAATATTCGTTTGGATTTAATAAAATGGGGTAACTATATACATCACTAGATGTTAAAATAAGTTCAAACAAACACATGAGATGAAACATCCTTCTTTTATATACTTAGAAGCTTCTTTTATGATTTTTTCATGAGCTTATTAAACTTTTGATTCTAAAAAAGTAATTACACGTTTCGATGAGATTTTATTGGTACCTCTACTTTAAAATTCCCACGAGAGTCGACTTATATTCGAATCTCCTTTAAAACAATAATAAATAGGTACCTATTTGACATTATTTTAAAGTACAGTTGGTAATGCGGTGCGTTGAACTTAACTAAAGTTAATGAAATCTGACTTATTAAGCTCGTATAGAGTTAAAGTAGTGCTTAAGATGAAGCAAAAAGGAAAACGCGAAAAAAGATTCCCAACATTTTAGACAATTGAAGATTGATTATTTCTTATTTTATACGTTTTGGGATTGCTTTATATACTGCTTCTAAACATTAGTCTCACAATAACACAATGTCTCACATAAATCCAAAAAAGTTGGGCTTAAAAACAAATACGGAGTATTTTTTAGTAATTCATACGAGATTTTAGCGAGAGATTTATTTTTTTTTTCGCTATACATAGATGAAAGTTTAATATAAAATTTTTAACTATAAAAGCACAGTAAATAGTGAATAAAATTAAACTTTCTATAGTAATTTAAACGATATATATCTTAGTGGAGGAATAAGAAGGCATCGAAACACACAAAAGTAAAAGCGTTTCCATAAATTATTGGTGATTGGGTAATGGAAAAGTTCCCAGTTAGAGGAAAAGCTTTTAGAACAATCGGTTACTTTTTCGCAATATATATAGCACCAAATTGGAAGCGAAATGGACCGGAAAGGTAACTCGGAACACATGCTACCGATAGATTTTATTATTAAAACGCTAATGAGCCAAAAGGAATAAAGAACGAGTTACGAATAAAAATCGAAATAACTGTTTTTTTATTAAAGTGGTCCAAAAAGCAAACAATAAGTCCATCGGCGTAGAAAATTAATTTACAACTTAACTCGCCAGAGTAATCTTTTAAACTAGAAACTTTATTGGAAAAATAAAACTCAAACTTCATACTACATAAGGACAAAGTTAAAAGAAGGTAACTTCGAAAGATTACTATTAACGTTAATTAATTTTACTTAAAAGGTAAAATTATGCGATAACTTTGCTATTAAATTCATCCTCGATTTTATAAATAAAAAAATTATTAAAAATTCAATAATGAGCGGAACTTAGAATTTAATTAAACTCTATATTATGTCAACAGCACTACTTTCAATTATGGTACCTCCGTATACTGTTTGTACTAGTTGTTAAAAATTTAATTAATAATTTAGATAAATTGCTAATGAAGTTCTTGTAATTAAAAGAGTGAAACTATAATAAATAATATTCAGATACAAATTGAGCCCCATATAAAATTGTATCCGGCATTCTATTCAAGAGAAAAACGCGAAGAAAAACCACATGGAGTCGACTTGAAGGTAAATTATCTGTTTGATAATTTTTATATAAACCCCATCCGTGGACATACTGTATATTCAGAAAAGTGACAAAAATAACGTGGCGCTCAAATTTCAGTTCTTTATATAAAACCCACCCCAGTTGTAACATCAAGCCGGGGTTCCCTTGTACAGGGTGTCTAGTTAATAATGGGGCACCAAAAAGTCATATATTTACAAGGTTTAAATAAGGCAATTAAACGGCAATTACCTTAGTATAAAGTAAAAATTTTGTCCACGTGTCGTACACTAATAGAATTTTAATTAGAATTTAGACTTTACTGTAAGCACTTAACCTAACTTTTCAGTTTTATATTAGCTATAAATTTGTCACCTGGAACAATTTTTGCAATTTTAGATTATCATCTGAAAGAAAATTAAAAAACACGAAAATTAGGTACTCTTAGTTCAAGTGCGTAAGTTCAACCGTTTGCCATAAATTGCGTCTTAAAGTTTTAGGTTGTCGTGACATGCAATGATCAAGTAGCGATGATCACAAAAGCAATTGAAAGCGCTTCCCATAAAAAAACAATGATGGGATACAAATGCACAAAAATGGTTGTAATGAACCGTATCCCCCTCATTTCAGCTTTGGAAAATTGTTTATATCCCGGTATTTTTTTTCACACAAACCAGGCAGTAAAAACGTAATAATTAACTAATCAGAAGATGGCAAGCACCATCCATTGTTTTAGTGATCATCATATTAGGTCTAGTCGCCTTATTTTAACCTGAGGAACCTGCGACTTTACGGTGTTCCATTGTGAGTGGGATAGTGAAACACCCTGCATATTATGACCGATTTTGTATTTTTGTCTGCTTTTCTATTAATAAGTGTAGCACTACCGGCAATAATTTTAGTTTTACAGCCAACTACACCTAAGAGCCGATTATCAAACACAAGAATTTTATTTTTACCGTTTCAGCAAAAATTCTGCGCATTATTAATCAATTCAATGAAAATTACGATAAAATGCGTTTGAAATATTCATTACGTTGTTATCTTTTCTATAAAATATTCCATTTGTAATTTTTGTCAGCAACATTTGAAAGAAAACAGATGAGAGTGCGATAGTAATTTAACGAATTCAAAATGCAAAGAGAACAACCAAATCGATACAAGGGAATTGATGAACAAGTTTAAATAGAATAAATATCTGAATGGTGAAGCAAAACGTATAGGGCCATCTTATCTAAATACCCTTATTCCGAATCGGTGAACCGGAAACGAGAGCAACAGATCTTGGCCACAGAGATAAAATTTAACCCTTTTAAATTTCTGTGCTGGGGTTTTATCAAATCGCATATGTTGTAATAAGCCTAAAGAAGTTACTGAGCATACTTACTAAGCAAATAATGCTAAAGGATGTGTTTGAAGTAGTGCGATAAAATGAATAAGGAAATGGATGAGCGTAATACGTGGGCTCGTAAGTTTCTTAATTCCAAATTTAAAATTTTGATCTGAATAACACGGCCGTTTTCAGTTTATCAACCTATCAGCTACATATCGTATATAAGTACTTTGTTTGTTTATGCATTTATAATGAATAATTATAGCGTAACTACTACTTTAAACAAATTACACGAAGTGCCAGAAAAGTGCACTAAGATTCTCCCAAGCAGGTAGGAAAAATTATAATTGTTATAAAATTGTTTAGACTGGCAGTTCTCATCCGAACTGGGAAGAGGGTTGAAAGTTTGAAATTTAACAATTTTTCTTTGAAAGCTTGATTTGTTTGGCAACTTTTTTCGTTCTTTAATTTTTCCGCTGGCAGTGTTTCTGAGTAAAAAATTTGTTTAATTTGATTTTCTTTATAAATTTAATGAAAAGCAATTAAATTATTCTTAATTGGGAAAAATGACAAATGGAAACCTAAGTTTACCGTTCTCCTCTAGAGGTCGTAAGTCCAAAAGGAGACCTTGTCCCCTTATATCGCCCCCTCTGCATCTTTCCTCTTTACCTCTTGCGGCATTAGAGCCTCGATAAATCTTTTATCGTTCCTCGTTTCTTAACCCTCGAACGGGCGCGCGCGGACTCTCAGTCCGCACATTTATATTTTTGCCAAATTTTAATTTAGCGACTTGTGACTTATTCTAGCTTACTTAATATGCATACCCTACAGTATAATTAACATTAAAAAAAATCGCTGCCCGTGTTGTTTTTACGGCGTTGTCAAGTCACAATTCGCACGCGCCACTCACGCTTTGTGTGTTGAAAGTGTCGAATTTTCTGATACCTGATAAGTAAATAATGAAATTTGGATTAGTAATAAACATCCTAAGAATAAAATAGTAATTTTTCATAAAATATAATAAATAAAAATAAATGAAAAAGAAGGTAAACAATGTCAGTTTCTAATAGACGAATTTATTTTATTTATTTATATTAGGATTATTGTTTTGTTTGAAGAATAAAACTATTTTTTTTTAGTTAGTTAAATAGTTTTTCTAAAACACTAGTCATTAGTTTGATGAAAATATTGCTTAAAATATGAAAATTTTAATTAAAAGTGATTGCGGACTCACAGTCCGCGTGCGCCCGCTGGTGTTACAACTCACCGCACGCCCGTTCGAGGGTTAAAAGAGCGTATTAGTTTTACTTTTATAGTTTGTTGTATTCAATAGTTTTATACTCAGATAGTCGTTTATTAAAATGTCCTTATGGAGAAAAGCGAAGAAGCGGTAGAAATAAAGAAGATGTGCCCTCCCGGACCAGCTAGTCTTTAATAATTCAAAATAAAAAATTAGTGCGTGCTTGCAACATTAAAAGCAATCAGTTCCCTTCAACTCCGCCATGGTTAGTGCAAACCCCTTAAGGTTCTACTAATAATGGAACAATAAGTCGCATATCAACCCACAATTCTAAGAGATGTGTTTAACAGCATTATTTTAGAAGAGATTATCGAGATTCCGAGCAAATATACGATACAGACGCTACCAAACTTAATACTGGAGTAGGAGTGGGAGCTGTAACAAAAGAGGCAAGACACATTTAAAATGACTATTCTCAGTAGCATTTCTACAGCCGAAGTTTATGCAATTTCTCCGAGTCTCCGATTCGCTAAGCGCCCTCAATGCCATCCAAAACACCTACCAGCGCAAATAACTCGTTAAAGATATCTTAGCACAAATGACGAATTTCAAAGTAGCAAGAACAGATATCAAATTCCTTTGGTATCCATCATATGTTGATACTCTGTATATGACACACCCCTAACGTCACTTTCGGGTTGTATCGAAAATTTATGGTAATACGAGTGAGACAACTTCACTGGACTTCTCCGGGAACTAAAACCAACTATCAACTAAAGTTAAGCCGTAAACAAGAAGTCGCTCTCTGCAGGATATGCGTATATAGGGGCATACCAACTTAACGCACAATTATCGACAACCCTCCACCAACATGCGAAGTGTGTGATACCAGTGATACCAGATACAGTAAAACACATTCTGAGACAATGCTCAAAATTTGAAAACCAAAAGACCATTTTTTACAGAATCTCTGATGATATATCGCAAAAATCCTAAAAGCCAAAAATCGGGACCAGAGCAAAACTATGGCTATGATAATGATAAGGTACTGAACTTTTTCAAAAGTATATTTATCTGTTACATCCAATTTAAAAACTTTGTAATTTATTGTAAATATTCGATTAGCTAATGACCTATGAGTTAAAGCTCACTAATGCACAAACAAAAATGTAAAATTAAGAGAGTGGGACAATAACAACATTTTTTGACGAAAATAAGTTGGGCACTTTTTATATTACACTGACCACTAAAATAAATTAAATTATTGCTTTAGTCTTGAACGGTTATCTCAATGCGTAAAAGAGAGTCATTTTGAACTGCCTCACTGGTCACTCGTCGGCTACGTATGTTCTCATAATAGTTATGTTTCAGAATTAAAAATTTTTTAGGCGTAAATATGATTCAAAAAATTGTAGCCAAAATTGAGATATTTTATTTATATCAGAAATATCTAATATTTAGCAATCTAAAGTCGAAACCACAACCGTTCTTGTGGTATCGAGAAGTTCATATTGCTCATGAATAGAGTATAGAGAATATTTTAAAATTCAAACATCAATAACTTGTGATTTTCTTACAAGTGCCTGCGTGATACTAGGCATAACAAATACCTACATTTTTAGGAAATTTTAAGTTATTAAAATATCAATCGATAAAAGTAATTAAAACTATAACTATAACTAAATAAAAATTAAAAAAGTAAGTAAAACCCTACTGACCTTATAATAGTAACAATAATGTATTTCTTTATTGCCAGTAATTTAATCAAACCTTAAAAATGTATTTTTCAGGTATACTACGTAAAGGTGGTTTTTCGAAGCTCTGCAACTGCTCGTTATTCAAATGCATTTAAATTGGAATAAAACCTACATCAGTGAGCTGTCTGGCAATGGTTGGGGAAGCACATGTCAGGTCGAAGTTCAATTACAAGAGCTATAGGCCATAATTTCATTTCACGCCTTTTTCGATGTGCGCTCTTCTGAATTTTACATGCGAGATCTATTTAATTGAACCTTTTATCTCCTGCAAAAGTCGGTATTTTTCAACCATCTACTATACAATTCTCGGTAAATAATTTTCTTCTATTGTGTAATTAAAAACTTTTTTTTTAATTGGGAAGTTGAGTAGTGTGGGTGAGTTTAATCAAGGTTTATTCGAAGCTTAATTAAATGGAAAAATAAGGATAATTTTGAACGGCTTCATTTTTTCATATCAGAAAAACCACTACATAAATGTATATAATAAACAATTTGTCAAAAAAATAAGACCGGCACAATTTTAATGGTTGATAACAAGATTAAAATTTAAAAAAATGTGAGCTTTATTTCAGAATACAATTTATATGCTAATACAAAATAACCAAACTTCGTTATCTTTATGCAATATTTGGTGGTCACTACATTTTCATTTCATCAAGCCTAACACGGTTTTTTACTCAAAAATAATTTTAAAATTTATTACTTATTGAAATATACCCTAAACCTTAATAGAGTACATGGATAAGCTTCAATTTTCAAAATAAACAAAAAAGGGATCATTGTAATTTACATTTACAAATACAATATAAACGTTTTCGTTTGATTTCTTTTTAATTATATAAAGCGACGACACCCAACTAAATAATGTGAGTAAAATGATAACGATCTGCATTGGATAAGATATTCAAAGAAAGTTTCAAAAGCTGTAAAAGCATTAAAAATTAATGCCAGATACAATTGAAACCACGTAAAATATTTAGTTATATTACTGTGGTCAGTGACGACGCCAGGGGGGGGGGGGTGTTGCGGTGCCCACCCGAGTGCCCACCCAAATATTGCACCAGCTACCAGTTACCAGTTTTCAAAGGTTTAAAAAATGCGAAATAATTTACACTTTAAGTACTTTTCTGCATCTTGTCCCCATTCCCGAAAAAAAGTTTAAGAAGAATATTAAAATCAAAATCAAACTGTTTGTAAAATAATTAAGAATTCGAATTGGGTCCTATCAGATCTGGATTTGCCCTAGGGCCTTAGGTAAAAGGGTCCCCGTAATTATTTCATAATATTGTTTCTTTATTTAAAAAAGTATAGTAATTTGAATACTTAATTTCCATCCCTTGTTTTTGTGCAACATCTTCTTTAGAGACACTATCAATGGCTATTAAGATTTCGGAACTTCGTTTTTAAGCCGTTTGACCTTGAATAATCAAAAATTGATGAAGAAAATTCGATCTTGGACTTCAAGGACGTCCGTCATTATGAAAGTTGCACAATATAATATTTGAAACCTGCACAAAAAATACAATTTTTGGGTACAGCTTGCCCCCAAATTTTGATTTTATGCTTACAAATAAGAGCACTTCAAAAAAGTCAACTTGGGGGGCTAACTTCACGGAGCCAACTTTTTTGTGCAACCTTTATACTAGGACGCGCTCTAGCACCTAAACTCTTCGTTTGGCGGAAAAAATCTAAGAAACATAATTTGTAGGAAATTTAATGCGCCTTATTTTTTTATGTACAGACTTTTTTCTAATAGTGCGTAGTTTTCGAGTTATAAGCGATAAACTAGAAAAAAATAGTTTTTTTGGCCGATTTTGTTATTTAAATTTTAACGCCCTCTAGCGCATAAATCGTTCATTTGAAAAAAAAGTCTTGCAGAAGTTGTTTGTAGAAAATGTTATGCTGTTTACTTTTATAAAGACGCATTTGTTTCCAAAAGTGTATGGTTTGGAAGTTATAGACGAAAAACTTAAGGAAAGAGCAAAAACCGACCTTTCTCAAGCTGCCCGAAGTTAAAATGCTGCCACTTAGCAATAACTTCAACGCGCTGCGCTCTATCACCTTAACCGTGTGTTTTACGAGAAAACTTTAAGAAATATGATTTGCATAAAATTCATTGTACTTTATTTTTATAGAGGAAGGATTTTTTCTATAAGTACGTAGTTTTCGAGTTATCAGCAATAAAACAGTTTTTGAAAGTTTTTCAAACTTTAACGCGCTCTAGCGTCTAAATAGTTCATTTTAGAAAAAAAATCTAAGAGATGTTATTTTTGGATGGAAGCACTTTTCTCATAAAGTTTTATAGGTTTTGAATTATAAGCGAAAAACCGAAGAAAGAGCCAAAATCCACCCTTCTCGAGCGTCCCCCAAGTTATTTAATCATTTTGAAGAGAATACGGTCGGTTTTATTACTCATTTGCAATGTTATTTGATCCTGCATAGTCAAAAATTTTGTACTTTACGGTTTAGTAAAAATGTTCCCTGCCTATCCGGTCTAGAAGACGCGAAATCTGGAAAATCTGAGACTGGAAGTGTCTACAACAAACTGTAAAATAGTCTATTGTTAAGCATTGTTCTGGAGACTATCTCTAGATGACCTCAAATAGATTTCTATTACTTTGGAATATTTGGATCTTGACACTGAGATGTATGGACATCTAAGAGGTGTCAATTCTACCCTGAATATTTTGTGAATAAGTACACACAAAATATTTTTGAAAAAATGTAAAAACTAGACTGCTTAATCTCCGTTGCGCTAACGACTAAAAGCAAAAGGTTAGAGAAAATTTGTTAATGCTACATCATTTTGAGCTCGGCAATATGGGATGTAGTTGCAACATTTGCAAGTATCAGAAGTTGTGTGACAGTTTTTAAAACGATGGCAATAAAACGATTCGTACAATCTGTATATTAAACAAATACGTGTCCTTGCGAATTCGAGTTAATTGCGAAATTGGAAAATTGAGAGTACCTCTTAGAAATGTACGACTTCGAGATGACCAAGCCGTACTGTTGGGATCAATAGACAACTGACAAAAATGAACTTCTCACCTCTCACGTAAATTTTGAGAAAAATGTAAGACGCACACGTATTTTAATAAAAAAAGTTTTCATTTCGTGTATGCGCAGATATTACTATTGCTTTATTTCCACTCCTCGTATAAACTGTCCTTAACAGTTTCGTGCAAAAGAATCTCCATTTAAATTAAAATAAAAAATATCTTTTAGCAATCACTTTGTTAATAGATTTCGTTTGTGGTTACTCTAATGACAATGCGTGAGCAGCTTTAAAGGGATAGTATATAGGTCTGTGGAGCCTAATAAAAACGAATTCGAACGCTGTGATGAAAGCGTTGACTAATTACACAAACAGCACGATTCTGCATCGATAATCATAGTGACCATTGCGTCAATTTGGAAATTTAAAAATACTAAAAAAACACGACGTGTTAAATTGGTAGTAATGGCTTTTAAATTCCAACTTCCCTACAGCGGCGCAATGATTTTTTTAAATTTTAGAGTGAGCGTAAAAAACATTCAGTAGAACGTTACACAAAACATTTTCTATGATTACTGATTACGTGATTACTACTACATAAACTTCATGGAAACAAAAACGAAATAAGCAAAACAATCATTAAGCGATCGAGCATTATTACACCGGTAGAAGTGTTTTTTGTTAAAATTCCAGTTGTTGCTGATGCGGATATGTAGAGAAACTAGCGGTCTAAAACTTGCAAACTTTCTTTAAATGATGAACTGCTATACAATGCACTGCGTTCGTTCAAAAGCTTCCTAACTTCAATATTACTTTTGAAACCGAACACAAAACCTTAGCCTCCAGCGCCACCTTATTAGGATTTTATGTCACTACTATACATATTACGAAAGTTTTTTATTTGATATAAGTTTTTTAATCACCAGTTTGACATTGATTTGTAGTGCAAAAGTTACTTCGTTACAAGTGTTTCTATTTACATATTAATGTTTTAAAGTGCGCAAGAAACTTACGAGAGTTTACTTGGACTTCTCAATACCTGGCCGATGAGATCTAAAAAAATGGAAATAGCTATAAATGCGACAGATGACGTGTACGAATGAGTAACTCGATAAACACTTTTCATTTATTGATGATATTATTGACAGAACAACCCGATATAAAATTATTTCGTTGTTAACTAATGTATATGTAGTAGGTACTTCATTCACGCGGCTGAATGTGAAATCTATTTCAATTATTTTGAATTAGTACTTTGATCTCATCCTTCACGCAAATTTAATTTTATTACGTGCCACGTACGTACATTTTCCCTAACAAGAAGTGCCTCGCACACTTTCAAGGCTTTCGAGTGGATAATGAAGCAATATTTTGTGTTACCCCCCAAAGCATAAAATGGTGATTGAGTAAGAAGAGAACTATCGACACTGATACTAACAAGAATTGGGTATTAAAGTAAACGAAATGAAGCTCGAAAAGGATTAAAAATTGAGTACAATGAAATCAGTATTGAAAAGTCTGAATAGGATTTTAATCAAGTTATCGGCCTTAGAAACGAGACGTTGGAGACTTTTACCTCAGAAAAAAGAAAGTAGACGAAGAACGCGACAAGATAGACAATTGAAAATGTTAAACCAATAATTTCTCTTATATAATCCTAACTCTATATGCATTGGAAACATTTTCCAAGCCAAACCTTTTACTTTATAATATTAGCTATTTCATAAATATTGATGATAGTCATCTCTTGTGAATCTGTCTTCCAATTCCTACTCAAATGAGAAGCTCTCGTATCAAAATAAACCAATAAAGTTATTAATAATGAAACTTTTCTGTAGAACCTACGTTTAGTTAATTTATCAAAAGAGTTGAGGATTTCCTATACATTAACGTATATTATAATGAAATTCTAAACTTTTTCTAGAATTAAAAAAAAATATTACAATATAAGCCTCTCTTTTCGTTTTAGCTCTTGTTACATGTAAGCTTCAGGGTTTTACCACATATAAATGGGTTTGTTTCATGCATTTATATAGGGAAGTAATAGTATCCACATCCCTAGCTTGTTTTGTTCCACATAAACGTATGAAATACAAATCTCTACCTTGCGTTACGTTACGTAACGAGCTATGATCTAAATAGACTTTAGTAATATATCACACATTTGCTCTTATTATTCTTGTATTCATTAAACGAAAGATAATAGAATTTGCGAAAATAAACTTTACATAAATCATGTAGGTTGTGGAAAATTATGGTTGCACTGAATACTAAATTTTTTGCTCGTACCGATGTAGATGCGTTGAGAATTCAAACAAAAAGTAACCTTATAATTGTTAATATTTAGGGCATTTATACCAAAATAGAACCATCCATAAGCTTGCTCCATTTGAAATAAATAAATCAAGGGCACTATACAATTTCCGCGTGTGGATTAAAAAATTATCGAGTGATCTCAATCGGCAGGAATTGGCATTTAACCAACCTAACGTTCATTCATTATTGTATTCTCATAGGGAGTATTAATTAATTGAATAGGATGTCTCTCGAGTAAACGCTTTAGACTGACTTATTGGCAGCATACCAGCATATTACATAAAGCGATGCTGCGAGTCTTTATATTGCCAGTTAGTAGGCGCACTAAATATTGGCACATCGAAGGGCTTTTGAATACCTATTTTCCCGTTTTAAATTGCACGTCTCAATAAATGATGATTACGGATGCTAGGCTGATCGAAATGGAACACTAGAAGCTTCTTCAAGGTATACAATAACACAATTTTTTTAATTTTATACTTAAAAAGGGCCTAATGAGTGCCTGGAAGGAAGTTCGTACTTCTCGAACTATCGCGTTTTAAAAAAAACAAACGGGCAGTTCCTTTACGGTTTATCGACCAAACCAAGACTTCTCTATCACTATCTCTATCGGTACTAAAAATCAGAACATTGCCATTCGTTAAGGATGAAATTTATTTCGTAATAGCATTCGTTGAACACTTAATTCCGATGATTAGTCAGACTTTGACTTTGACGTTAAAATGACGTTCTATCATTTTTATTTAGCTGTGACAGAACGAGATAGAACGTCATTTTAACGTCAAAGTTTTCCCGCTATCCATAAAGTTTATGATACAGAATACGCCTGATTATATGGGTATGGAACGCGTGTGCCAAAATTCGCAAGTTTTAGCGTTTTATCACTACTTTAGTGTTTCTTAAACTCAAACAATTGTAAATAAACGAAATGCGTGGTTATAATAATAAAAGATTTTTATCAGTAATTCAAAATGCTTTCTTACAGCAATTTAATTCTCTAAACAATATCTTCAAACTTTGAAGCGTGCGTATACCATTATGACTGAATAGCATTTCTAGTATATAGTATATAAATGCTTTGTACGTTTAATGGTACTCAAACTTAATGTAAATAGAGAGCTAATATAAACAAATAAAGTTATTTACACGAAATAACAATTAAAAGGTCCTTAACTTTCACATTAAACTCCTTCAGGGGTAGTTTCACCAATGAGAACATACATAATAATTCAATTGTTCGGTTTGTTAGGTATTTCTAGACGCGGAGTAAAGATTTTTGAAGGTCAAAATTTCAAAACATACAAATAATATTTATTATTTCATCGTATTTCCTATTTCGGCTTACAAACGCTTCCGGTTAAACCGGAAAAATGACAAACAGGAAAAGGTTTTGAAAGTACTCTGTATATTATCTAAAATAATGGTTTGATCGTAAAAGTATCTGTCCAATAATTTCGAACATTTCATATTTTGACTTCCGGTTTAGCAAACAATGGGGTTATTGTTTGATTTCTTTAAATATAAAGCTTTTCTGAGGCTATACAAGAGCTCAAAGCTTCAATTCACAACAAATTACGCCCATTACACGCCCTGTTAGCAAAAATGTTTTCCACAGTTTGATTTCAAAAAAAGCCTTGGCTACATCAAAATGGGACCTACATAATATTTTTTCCGGAATTGTTATTAAAATGTAACAAAAAAAGGTTGAAATTTATTTTTCTGTTAAAAGTAAAAAGAAATACACGTAAATTATTAAATTGCATGTTCAATGATTTGAGCGGAATATACGTGGTACTTGTATCCTTCTATTGCTGCGATCGACTAAACAGAACGTGCTTTGTATTTGAAGGTGTACTTATACCCTATACCGTACTATACATAAATAATTCTATAAACCACCACAATCCCATTCATGCATTTAAAATTTTAATTGAGCAAACGATAATATAATAACGGGAAAAAAATATTTATATGTATTCACCTCACTAGGAACAGTTGTGGGTTAAATTTCATTTACATAATAAATGGAATAGAAGTTAAAATAAAGTGAAATAATTACGCTGAAATGAGTTTTAGCTTTACAAAGGGCCTATTTGGGAGTGTACTGAGAGCTTAAGAAAATATTAAACACGAAAATCGAAAGAATTATCAAAAGCACCAACTTGAAGTTTATTTTGGGTGACGCTTTGATATCAAAAACAAAAAAATATAAACTCGACATTTCAACGTTATTAAGTTACGTACAATGTTCTCTTTAAGCAAAATGTTAACCACAAATCCAAAGGGCTTACAGTGTAAGTGTTCATCTTGTAAGTCCTAGATCAGTAGTAGGTATATTATTATCTTTGACTTAAGCGAGAGCTTAGTAAATCCGCAATGCCCGTCAAGTCACCTTTGAAAATCTTCAGTAGCTATTTAAATTCGCGTTGGTTTTAAACGTACAATAATAATCTGCAAAATTTTCTTTGATGGAAGAGATTTATTTTTAATCGTTCTTGTAAAGAGGATAAACTGCAGGTAGGCCTTATAAACGTAATACGGTGATCTTTCATGTTGAAACTCGGAAGATTGCCGTCAAATAGAATTTTAAATGTATATTTTATAATATTCCACGAAAGTTTAGGTTGAATTTATTGGAATTGTTTATACCTAGTTAAAGAACGTTATTAAATGTCAAATCTTGTTGGTTTATTTAACAATATTAAAATTTCGCAAGTATGGGTTACTAAATTTCATTGACGAATTATGTATACAAATGCATTTGGGCTCTTTGGAGCAAGTACTAAACGGTTCATCTTGGAATTTTGCTTCAATAAACCTTTAGGTTTAAATTTGGAAAGTATTGAAGTGCCGAGAATCCTTCCGTGACCCACATCCTGCATATATTTAATTCTGGATTGCAAATAAAGATGAAGCAAATTAATATCAAAGCGTGGAAGAGAAATATTGATCTTTCAAATGTAGAGATAAACAGTAAACACATATCAAAAGAAATTCTACCCTAACGAATTAAGAATCTTCCACTAGTTGTGTTTAACAATAATAGTATATTAAAGTACAAGTTTTATAAGGCACCGTGTTAACGTACGAGTCCAAGTTTTGAAAACGAGCCGCTTGCGGTGAGTTTTAAAAAGGACGAGGCTTATGAAACGCGTAATTTATACTATTTTTTCTATTTCAGATTTTAATAAAATTAATTTGTTAAAATATTTAAATAATTAACATCATGGAGATTTTCTTTTTATAATAATTGTGGTGGCACTGGCTGAGATGTCACATCATTTAGTTCAATGATTCATAGATGTCGCAAGTTTATTTTTTTAAATTTAAATAATGCACCTACTCCTGTCTGTATAATTTAAATTTTAATAATAAAAATGAATGAAATATCTAAAACCATTATTCTTTATTACATTTCAATTCTAATAAGCTCTAAAAATAAACATTTTAATAAATTATATTTGACATTGTTAAACGTCAGTTCAACTTGACGCGAACTTAGCAGAAGAAATTCCCCCAGAAACAGTACGTTAAAAGAGCTTCTTAACGCACTGTTTTGAGACCAAAACAGTACGTTAAGAAGTGGATTAAAGTACCGAAATAGAAAAATATTTTTTTGTTCATTGCTCAATCACATTCCAACAATTCATTTCCAAAATTTATGTTTGTCACCATACAAAACAAATACATTTTCAATACCTTTAATACACTACCTAATCTGATCAATGAACTGTAATAAGAAATAACACATATACCTACAGGGTGTATATACACTAGTCACAATAATTGAAGGATATTAAAAAAAGCCAAACTTTAGGGCAATTTTCAACAAAGGATAACTCGGCGAAAAATGGTCGTACAGAAAAATTAAAAAAAAAAATTGTAGCCTCAAGCGTCTAGTTTTCAGATCTGTACTGTAAAATTAGCGTGGGCGGTTTTCACGTAATCATTCAAAAACCAACTAAAAATAATGTTTCCAAATTTTTTCTCGTTCTTGAAATGGTTTGTGGATTCCCAAAAATTATTTTTTAATATGCTACTATAAAGCTCGTTTAGACAATTTAATAAGCTTTAATTTGACCTTTTAATGAGCTGCGTACGATTTTTTGCCGCGAAGTAATCGTCGATCAAAGCAAAAAAGGTCATTTTAACTTTGACAATCGATTACTCAGGAACTAATGATCGTACAGAAAATGGAGGTATTTTTTCGATTTTTCCCAACGAGTCGTTTTTTAACTTTTTACGTGGGCGGTTTTTACGCAATAATCCGAAAACCAACTAAGAATAACTTTTTAAATTTTTTCTCGTCTTTGAAATGGTCTGTGCACTTCAAAAACATTTTTTATCTTGCGACCATAAAACTCGTTTAGACAATTTAATCAGCTTTAATTTGACCTTATAATGAGTTGCGTACGATATTTGGCCGCGAAGTAATCGTTGATCAAAGCAAAAAAGGCTATTTTAACTTTGACAATCGATTAATCGGGAACTAATTATCGTACAGGAAATTAAAGTGGGTTTTTGGAAACTGCAAGACATTATCTATAAGACGCAATCGGTGGCGATTGATAAAAATTTTTTTTAAAGCGATGATGAGGGCAGAAAAAAGTTGAAAATTTGCGAATTTAAGGATATTTGGAAAATTTGGTATAACTTTGGATATAGTGGATGACCAAAGGATATCGTCGGTAATTTTTTACCCTCAAAGTGTCTCTTAAAAACTTTTAAAGTTGCAAAGCTCTGTGACTTTTTTTCTTAGCGCCCCGAAGGTTTAAATTTATAGTATCGGCGTAACAAGCAATTTTTCGATTTTTTTGCATTTTTTTGACTTCAATATGTTTTTTTGGCGACAATCCATATTTTTGGCTTAAAAACATAACACCTTGAACAAAATCAAAAAAAAATGTACGATTCATTAGTTCCCGAGTGATCGATTGTCAAAATTAAAATGGCCTTTTTTGCTTTGATCAACGATTACTTCGCGGCCAAATATCGTACGCAACTCATTATAAGGTCAAATTAAAGCTGATTAAATTGTCTAAACGAGTTTTATGGTCGCAAGATGAAAAAAAATTTTTCGACGTCGACAGACCATTTCAAAAACGAGAAAAAATTTGGAAAATTATTCTTAATTGGTTTTCGAATGATTACGTAAAAACCGCCCACGTTAAAAAAATTTACTGCTTAGATTTGAAAACTAGACACTTGAGGCTACAATTTCTATTTTTAAGATTATCTATACGACCATTTTTCTCCGAGTTATTAATTGTTGAAAATAGTCCTAAAATTTGGAGCTTTTTTAATATCTTTCAATTTATGTGCCTAGTGTATTTTGAAAAATGGAATTAACTAAAATTATTGTTAGTTTTACTGTGATTTATCATGATGTGTCGACTTAGCTTAACATGATTGACTGTGAATGGTTCCTTTAAGTTATATTACCTAACATAAAGAATTCTAGATTCTAGATACCATTATTTAATCCAGAAAAAGCGACTTTCGGTGAATACATTATACATATTTTTAAACGTTCTGAAGTTAAAATCTTGATTTATCCTGAAGCGTACAGTTTTGGCGTTTGGGCCTGACCTTTTTAATTTAATGAAGCTACTTTCAGACTCAGAAAGAATTAACAAAAAAGCCTTGGAAAGGAGAAATTCAAAATTTGCTAAAGTAACGAAAATGTCTAAATCTGCATTATTTATCAAAAATTTAGGTTATGACAACACACACTTGTTGACTTTTTAAATACTTAAAAATTAAACCAACGTTTACGTATACGTAAAAAATGTAATAACCTTTTTAGGTATTCAAAACATGTTGAGAGTAAATAACAAAATATACCAAAAATACCAATTAAGTTATTTTATATTGCTAAGCTTTACGGTATAACCTGCTATTATTATTAGAACTAAAAAAAATTTACCACAAATTTTCTTTCTCTAAATTTAATTTTTATTTCCATTTACAGCTACCTATCGCCAAACGAACGATTTTCAAAATAACTTCAGAAAAGCGTATCCTGTTGTGTTTAGCAGCTATCCGAGGGTCAGAAGTAACATTTTACTGTATATAATTAATAATTATAACAAGGGACGAGATAGCATGCTTAAGTTGTTACCCATATAAGAAATGAAATTCCAGAAAAATTCGTAAATTCGTATAGGCGTGAAAATTGGTAAGTACATACCTTAAAGGTCTCGAAGCTGTTTAAAGGTGACTTGTTCTAGTTTTTTGAAAAAAAAACTTGCCTCCTATAGATCGTACGTTGACGAAGGTT
Source organism: Malthinus flaveolus (assembly GCA_950108345.1). Taxonomy (NCBI): domain Eukaryota; kingdom Metazoa; phylum Arthropoda; class Insecta; order Coleoptera; family Cantharidae; genus Malthinus; species Malthinus flaveolus. The sequence goes on from OX467285.1 coordinate 73,755,954, forward strand.
ATTATAAAAGTTATAAAAAATATTATGAGCTACAAGATTAGTTATATGCATTTTTTCCATAAGTTTGGCTCTTATCGAGATATAGCGCGGATAAGGTGTCACAGTGAATTTGTTTACGGGATCACACTGTATAAACTGCGGAGTAAAATGCGTACGTTACAAGAAACGAATCAGCCACCGAAGTTATTTATTCATGGATAATCCGCCACGGGATGAGGTGGAATAAAGACGTAATTAAATAATTCAGAAAACAAAAGTCGCGTTGGGGTTCTTCATCTATTGTGAAGACATTTTGTCCGAAACTCTAATATTAGTGATGAGTGCGCTAGTAAACTTTAGAAGCTTCTTATTCACAACTTGGGGGTACGATAAATATTTCCTATATCACATCAGATCAGATCAGAAGAGGTTAAACAACACTTTTGTTCGAAATTGTAAAATTAGCGAGCTCGCTATGCTCACCGACCGTTATTTTGAATACAATTTTAGCAAAAGTAGGGTCGATGGAGACTTTGGACACTTAATATATTTATGGTCTATACTAATTTTCAGTTCAGTTCTAAGTGCTTCCGTCAATCCAAAATATTGTTCGTACTTGTTCTGAGGCCTGTTTGAGAGTAACTCCATGAAAATATGTATTAGGAATATGCAAAATATTTGTTGATTTATTTTTAAAAAAAGATCAACTTAACTGGAAGATAAATAATAAAAAAAAACAATTCGATACATAACAGCGAATAACAACGGTCTCTTAGTAGTATCGTCACTACCAATCCAATAGAAATTCAGAGAAAATATAAATTATAAATTATAGAAAGTATCATTATTGGTTTGCCGCATTGGAATGAATTGTTCTGTGCTCTTTCATAATATGACGTACAATTTTTGATATTGTATTTATTTAAACGTTCATTATTTCTCTTTGACTCAGAGTCGCTTGTACAGGTATATTTACAATTCCCTACAATTCAACTCGTTTACCTAAGAAAGTACATTCAGTAAATTAAACATCGGATAAAATTAAAGCGATAAAATATTGTAAAAGACACTATTCACTTAGCTTTATTGGTTGTTTATATACAATCAACTTCACATCCATTTTAGTCGATTAGATTTGGATTAAGTAAAAGAAAACACCGAGCTATATAAAAGTACCTAAGCTAAAAGTAATCGTTACACTTATTGAGCTTTTTTGTGTAAAAATATTTTTTTCGAGATAAATTTTTACTTTTACATTGCCACTTTCTTCCTGTTTTTAAAAGCATGACGCTATAATTGTCATGAAAAAGTAAAATATATAGATCCATTAAGTTAAACGCACAAAGAAAAGAGAAAAACTAAATAAATAAAAAAATAAAATTGTTGGGACTGTTATTAAAAAGTTGTTTACGATGTTATAATTTATTAAATAATAATGTAGTTAGAAAAAATTGTTATAATAAAATTTTACAGCAACATCTTTTCCCCTAAGTTGAGGGTTTAGAAACTTATAAAAGATTTAGTTCAAAGTACGACTATAAATAAATTTTTGATTGTAAAATTCATTTTTTCGAAGCACATTAAACAACATTACTTATCTCAATAATTTATACCTACATCAACTTTGTTACTCGTTTTCTACTTCATTGCTTTGCTGATGGTTTAAATAGATGTGTGCTTCGGTTTTTCCACTTAAAATAACTCTTACGACGCGAAAAACCCTATCCAAATAACTTTTAAAAAATTTTCACTTCAACAAATTTTCGTAAAGTTGCCAAACTCTCTTTTTAATTTGAAGACTGCCATCACTTTTTTCTCTAAAAGTGAAGGCAAATTAGTACGAGAATTTTTTCGATAACGTGCCGAAGGTTTCATCGCCTAATCATTTCTTGACAAACAACTCATCGCGAAGGTTAAAGACAGACGTAAACGTAGGGAAAATGTCAATTTTTCTACGTAAGAACAAAGACGTCGAACAGAATATTTTTCCGAAGAAACATATAAATTAAATTTCTCTAAAGCGAGGCTTTTCTACCTCTTAAGTACGTGGGAAGAAAAAATCCCTAAAATGTCAATATGGCGTTTTTTTCAAATAACATTTATAACAGGAAAGTGAACAGTTATCAAGACGAAAAGTATTTCCAATCAATACTTGACTGCAAACACATTTACGCTGTCTCTACTACTTAAGCTTATTTCTAACATATTATTTTTAGTAGAAAAATCCGAGCTCATAATTCTTGGCGAAGTTATGAACAAACTTTATGAGACGAAGCCAACAGAAAAGTCCATAATTTTCCCTAATACTCACTTCAAAAACTAAAGTTTGGATTATTAAAAATTAACACGTAATATACCTACGAGTCCAACTACGTAAAAAAGCAATTTTGGGGTAACAAATAGAAATGTTTCTATGATAGTCAATTAGAGCCTCTGTTAGGACAGTTTTAGGGCGATCATCAATTATCGAAAATGCAATGGCATGCATGGATATAAATGTTCGTGCGAGTATATAGCGATAAAGCCAATATTTCACAGAACTACAACGTTAAACTAATGATCAAAGAGGACAAAATAATTAAAACTGGAAATGTCACCAACAGAAAATTTACACTCTGCGTAAATGCAGCAATTTTTTTAAATTAATTATTTTGTCGATCAATAACACGTACAATAATAATTACTAATCCAACAAATCTTCTCCAAATGAGGCAGCAAAGATAACATAAATTAATTATTAATGCATCCACGAACATTTGGGTTACATCACAAACCAAATTACGCGATCACCCCTATTTGTTTTTTTTAGATTTTAGTCTCAAATGTCTCGATTTAAAATAACCAATAGTTTTTAATTTATATTCTGTTGGTAGTAATAAAAACTATTTTTACTATTGTATTCATCATAAAGTTTTGTTTTAGAATTTTTTGTATATCTTCACAGATAAAAAAATTTTCTATCGGTCTGTCCATCAGTATACGATAAAACATTCTCTTAATTCCACGATTTTTTTTTATTCAAACAAAAATATGATAAATTATCTCTGAGCTACCTGGAAGCACTCGATTACAACAACAAAGTAGAACAGATTTTATTCCAATTTAGTTAACTGTAAAGGAATCCTGCATAGTTATGATTATTACTAAAACTAATAATAATTGTTTTAGTAGTAAAATAGTGATAGTTTCGCTGCCAATTGTAGCTTGTTCTGCGTAACACTAATTAACCAATTATTATAATCCAATCACTAGAGAAAAATAAGAGGTAAATGCAGGAAAAAAATATATAAAAGTTTGTTTCTTGATCGTTCTTTATGTACTTTGAAATGGTGAATTCGAATGTCAAATTTTCCACCTCGTAAAAGTTATGCGTTTTGAAAAAATTGCGAAAAAGATGCTCTTTTTCACTATAACTTGAAAATTATGCACTTTTTGAAAAAAGTGCTCTATATACAAAAATACTCCTTTCCTCAATTTTTTTCAAATTATGATTATTAGTTATTAGGTTTGATTTTCTCAAAAGAGCGAGTTACGTTTTAAATAAGAATATAGTAAAAATAGAGCAAAAAGTACAAAAAGTGTGAGTGTTGTTCTCGGGTTAGGGCACTACATCCAACGTCGGATATACAGGGTGTTGCATGACGTACTGTACAAATTTAAGGGGCGTTTTTCTGAGGCCAAAATAAGTCGATTTAACCAACTTACCCTATATACCAAAATGGTTCCTAAGCCCGTGAGGGTGCTTCAAAGTTGAAGAAAATTTTTTCTTTTTCTTTAATAACTCAAAAATGCTTAGTTTGGTTTTGAGCAAATTTGGTATGTGGGGTCATGTTAAAAGCTAAGTGTACAAATAAGTATTCGAACTCAACTACAGCAGCTTATTATTGAAGCATGTCAGCAAATAAGGAATAATTCGGAGGTACTAAATGCAGCTACTCGGTCCATTCTTAATCGACTACAAAGTGTATCGATGCTGAAGGTGGTCATTTTAAACACTTAGAATAGTTTTTATTTTTTAAAATTTTGTAATGGAGAAAGCATACATGGCATAAATGTATTATCGCAATTTTAGCCTCTAAGATTGAAATATTGAAACCATAATTATCACATTTAGAGACACAAAACGAGTTTTTTACAAGAGCCATAAAATGTCCAAAAATTAATAAGGCTTTTATTTAAAAACAAATTTAAAGAGCTGAAACTACCCCCAAAAAGTTATAATCAAATTTATCGAACAGTGAGGGTAGTTTTCACCCTTAGGAAATTTTAGTTGAGGTTTTGTGAACTTCAAAAAGTAACACTTCAATTAAAATGTTCACATACCAAATTTGATCAAAATCAAACTAAGCATTTTTGAGTTATTAAAGAAAAAGAAAAAATTTTCTTCAACTTTGAAGCACCCTCACGGGCTTAGGAACCATTTTTGTATATAGGGTAAGTTGGTTAAATAGACTTATTTTTACCTCAGAAAAATGCCCCTTAGGTTTGTACAGTACGTCATGCAACACCCTGTATTACACTAAACGCATTCTAGCGCTTAACCTAAGCCGTACGGCTGACGCAAAAAGCTTAAAAGACATAATTAATAGCAAATTTAATGTACTTTATTTTTGTATAAATACACTTCCCTCTCAAAGTGCGTAATTTCAGAGTTATAAGCGAAAACAAAAAAAACAGCTTTTTGGTCGATTTTGGAGTTTTACACTAATTTTAACGCGCTGTAGCGTCCAATCCATTCGTTTGAGCAAAAAACGGAAGAGACATAATTTGTAGAAAATTTGATGAAGTATAGAAGCAATTTTCTCAAAAGTGCGTGGTTTTTATTTTATTTTTATTTTATTTTACAAATTTGGGACAACAACAGGTGCACAATCACCTCACGTTAGCTCGCCGATTGCACACCCAATAACAGTTGTCCACGTACAATACTTCAAAAAAAGAGAATAGTACAATGCTTTGCAGATTCAATACATTTTTAAGAATTTCAAACACAGATAGCACAAAATTAAAATAATAGTGTGACTGGCAAAAATGTATCTACATACTATATGGAATAACCATTCAAAAAGATTAAATATTACACATTACACACAATCACTACATAGCATCAACAGTGCCCGAATGGAGCAGCACAAAACGTTTGAAAGTCGACAGGCTCGACGAAAAAATATCCGGGAACTGCTCCAACTCACTGAACCTATTGAAGGTACGCATGATTCTGTTAATTGGGCAGTTCTGTGTATAGCTAGAGCTAGCAAACCTGGGCGTAAACAATTCAGATGCCCTAAGCGGTCTTGCAGGCACCTTAACTGGAAAGGAAGACAATAATAGGTCAGGACAGTTAATTCCCGCATTGAAAAGTTTATAAACAAAAATCATGTCTCTTTCTTGACGACGAAGGTTCAAAGACCTGAAAGAAACGTTTGTGTGGAATTTCCAATTAAGGTACCTTACGAACTTGTTCTGGACTCTCTCCAGCCTGTCCCGATATACAAAATAATGAGGAGACCATATTATACTGGCAAACTCGAGTTGGCTTCTCACTAGAGAAAAATATAGCGTTTTTAAACAGTCGATACTATTGAATGATTTGCACAGCCTAAATATGGTCCCCATCGTACTCAGTGCTCCTCCAACTATTTTATCAATATGCTCGCTCAACAGTAGCTTACTATCCAAGATAACCAAGGTCTCTTATTTTAGCTACTCTTTTTATAGTTGTATTATTAAACAGATAATTGTATGAAATTTTATATGTGCTTCTACTAAGTAATAACAAAACATTTATCTAAATTCAACAACAAATTATTTCTCAGGCAATACTCGTGGAACCTTACAAAATCACTAAGAAGCCTAATGCAGTCGTCTATTCTCTGCACTTTCATGAATATTTTCAGATCGTCTGCGAACAATAAAAATTGACAGTGACGAAGTTTTTAAGTTATAAGCGGCAAATTCAAAGAAGAGCATTTTTCGAGCCACTTTTACGAGGTTGCAAAGTTCAAACTCGGATTTAGTTTCCCAAAAACATAAAAAACGATAGATAGATAGACAATATCCTTATTTAAAATGTAAACCGTTCGTCTAAAGAAAAAAAACATAATTTGAAAAAACTTGGTGTAAGTAGTTTATTTTTGTGTAGAGTAGTTTCCGAGTTATAAACGAAAAACTAAAAAAACAGCTTCTCGTCGATTTTGGAGTTTTAGACAAAGTTTAACGCGCTGTAGCGTCCAAACCGTTCATCTGAAGAAAAGCTAAACAAGCATAATTTGTAGAAAATTTGATGAAGTTTATTAAAGCAGCTTTTTGACCGATTTTGGAGTTTTAGACAAACCTCAACGCGCTGTGGCGCCCAAACCGTTTGTCTGAAGAAAAAAACCGAAAAGGCATAATATTATGTAAAAAATTAGATGCAGTTGATTGCTAACAGTTTAAAATTTTTAACGATATACCGATAGAATAAAGAAACTTAAGTATATATTTTATTCCTCGCCAAACTACTATTTGACTGGACTACAACATTTACTTATTATTTTTGTATATGGCAGTTTTCCAAAGAAACCCAACAATTCAAAAGAGCGTTTAACTAGACTAGAATAATTTTATGTTAGCTAGGAGATCACTCTAACTAATTTTCTTAAATACTTCGTTTTCTTACTAGTTTTTCGTTTATTTTGCCTAATTTATCTAGAATAATCATCTTGAAAGTGCAAGAACAAGATCTCGCAGTTCATCCGTTTTTCCAAATTTTTCTGAACTAATACGCTATTTGAATCATTTTTAGAAGGATGTCGCTAATATGTATGTTCACTGTATGTATATATCCGACAACACGGTATACAACGCTTAAAGTAAATGGCTACAGACTTTTGAATGCCAACTTGCTTGCCCTGACAGAAAACCTATTGAAAATAAGTGAAGGGTGGCTTACTTGAGTTCTTAATGACATAATTCCTACTAACTTTAAAATGAAATAAAGAAAAAGATAAGAATATCCAGTGTTAGAAAATTATCGTCTCTATAAAATATAAAAAGAAAAATTTTCACGTTAAGCTTACAGTTATGAGATAAACCCACATTAGAACGAACAACGAAGTTCGGAAAGTCATGTAGATGGCCACATCAGATTTTATTTTTATTATTGATCGCAGTAACCCCTTAAGTAAATCTACTTCTCGGACTCACTTTTGCGATAGTAATTTAACTTTCGCAGCTGTAATTGTTCTTAACGTGTTTTTTACTCTCAGCTTAGATTTAGTCCGTTGGACATTTCCTTTAAAGGTTATTAATGGAGCCCTAGTTCGGTAAGTTTACTCGAATGTTTTAGTTATCACATCACTTAACAGTTAAATCGTTTTATGGTCGTCCATTTGATTTAAAAATTTCTAAGTGTTTTATTATCGAAATTAGTATAATTGATTAGTTATACAGCTCAGCTAGTAGGAAGTCTTCACATGAAACAACATTAATTTAACCTCTAATATTGTCAATAAATTATAGGTAGTATTCGCCAGTCAGTCAATAGTTGCCAACCTATTGGAATACTTTCGTATTTTTCGTACAATTAACGTTTTACTGTAAACGTATGAATGTGTACTTTGACGTCCCTGGCGAGCTTTCCCCAGCCCATATTTTTAGGACTTTTTACCTCTGTCCACACCGGTGCACCCAAACAGAAACTTTGAAGATCGTGACTACCTTCAAGAACACGTACATCCAGGACGTTCGAAGACAGACCTGGTACAGTAATTTTTTTCTCTTATTTATCTCAAAGTTCTTCAGGGGTGTACACGTATACTAGCAACACAAAAACATTGCTATTATAATAAAAGTGGTTAATGCCCATTCTTTCTACACCTTAAGTAGATATGGATTTTTCTGAAAAACAACAACCTAATACAAAATATTTACACTCTACTTTCCATGTAAGTGAATAATAATAATCCATCAAATTCTAATGTCAACTTACAAATACTAAATATTCGTAGATAATATGAACTAGTCTTGAAACAGTTATCTACTAGTGTAGCGAACATTGAAGCAAAATCGTTACTAATCTTATAAATTCATGTTAGTCTGACGTAACATCCTGACAACAATGCTTAATTTTTGTTTTGTTTTGCTGGTAGGTACATAGTACACTGTAATTTCGAGAATCTTCTATTGTTTTGTTCACAAAAGAAACTTGATATTTAAAAAACAACTTTTGAATATTTCTGATGGTGATTGAAGTGGTTTGTTATCGGCCACTAACGGATTTAAGAAAGGACGCTTGCTCCCTATTGATGAACTATTTTTCCCCACTATCAAAGTCGTTTAAAAATGATTTCTGTTTTTACTTTGAGATTTAAAGCTGGAACCTTTTAAAGTGATTCCTTACTTTTTGGGATACCAAAATCGTTCTGTACTAATTTTTCGGCAAAAGCAGTTTTATACTTTTTTAAAGTAGACTCAATTATCTACAAGCTGAGACCAAAATAGCTCAATAGACCTAATGGTGTCCGAGATACAAGTTACAAAAGTTCGCAAATCTGAAGGTCCTCCGAACACCTGAACATCTCCGAAGATGTTTGCCACAGCACCCAACCAAACGTCCGGAATCTCTCAAAGAACCTCTCGACCACGACCCACGAACCCAGAAACCACTCACACTAATTACGCCGGCCGTAAAACCTTAAAGTATCAAATAAATCGTGTATAATTTTGCACACTTTGGTACACTTGTATATCGGATACCATAAAGCCCCATTTACATAGAACGTGCAGATTGATGGTGTAGTTTGTTGGTCTAGAACTCGCCAAGTGGGCAACGTGGCGTAAAACCATTTACATAGACTTTAGTGGTAATCATTTTTTTTTCTTTTTTTTTTTTCCTATTTTTTTTTCTTATACTTGAACGATGAGATTAAAATAGTACTACCGAAAACCAAAATGAAGAAATAAAATCAAAGCAACTATTTTGTCAAATATTTGTTTAAATTTCAAATAGCTGGACCGCGGGGGAGAGATGCGCTTCTATGATTGGCTGGTGCCGATTTACTAAGAAAAGTGGTCTAGAAGTTTAAACATTACAAACTTTCTGACCATTGTTAGCAACGACCTTGCCAACTATACTTCATTGTAAACGGGCACGTTGAAAAAACCCTATTCAAGCTTTTAGACGACTCTTGCCCTTACTAGAACGATTAGACTACTGTCTATGTAAATGGCACTTTAGGTCTACATAGACCATAATGGTTTCAAATTGTAGAAAATATAGTCTACTTTTAAGTAATTTAAAACTACCTTTGCCGAAAAAGTAGTCTTTCTGGGTCAAACTTGACAAAAACTGAAAAAAGTAAAGAATTTAGCGGTTTCTTGAATTTTTGAGCCACCCCGTTACAGGACGACATTTTGACGACCATCGGAGTTTGATATCCCAGAAGTACTGGATCATTTGAAAGAGGTTCCACTTTTAATCTTGAAGAGAAAACAGAAATCACAATTTAATACCCCGTGCACTTAACTATAAGCATTTACTAAACACGTAACGTATGATTCTAGATGTGAGCTCCTTGACAAAAATCGCTTGTTTTGGGCATACTTATTGACTTCTTTATTTACAGGATACGAGAAAACAATACAAAATTTAAAAAAATTTATAAATTTTACATAAAAATAAAATGCGTAGCTCGGGGGTTTTCTCCATTGAAAGCAGGTATACACAAAATATTTACATCAAATAAAAGGAAAAGTTATTCGCAATTACAAATATTTGACAAGGGTTCTTATTTGCTTTACTAATAATTTCTAAACGTTCCCATTTATAGCTTGCTACCCTCGAATGGTCAATTTGATCGTTCAAAACTTAATTCGAAGTTTGATTCATGTTTCACATGACCAAACTATTCAGTGCAAACTTCTAATGGGGTGTAACTTGTAGATGATATCAACAATTACCCACCCTTATCGAATAAGTAGTTTCACTAAAGTTTAATTTGAAAGAAGTAAAGGCTTCGGAATTTATAAATTAAATCAAGTGGTGGCTAGTTTTTATTATAAAATTAATTTCCATTACAACTTTAAAGCATTTGAGCTATCGACCTTAATAATTTAAGGAAAACTATTTTAATTAAGCATCGGAACACTTTTAGTTCTAATTAAAATTATAATTAACCTTTTATAGTGTTGTTTTTTAATGAAAAGAATTTTACGAATTTAAATATTGTGAGTTTTTTGTGAGTGGTAAAAAAATCTTTTATCAAGTACAAAAATTCAAAACTAATTACTATACTGTGAAGTGCATTGAATTTGCATTCCTATTTTTGAAATAGAGTTTTGGCTTAAGGTTTATTAATAAAAAAGAAAAACACCAATGTTTTCTTAATTGCTTGGGAAATTTTTATGCGAATAGCTGCAAGTTTGTAGAGGACTCAATTAGGAGAACTTTGATATTTGGTATTCTACAGCATATAATGACGAATTTAATTTTGAGGGTCGAAAGTTAACAAAACATTAACTGTAAAGTTGTTGAGTGTAAAAACTAAACTTGTTTTCTACAAAAACCAACAACGATTGCATTACTCGAGTTTCTTGTTCAATCGAGTCTAAAACAAAGTTTCTGCAAACGCCCTTATCATTTTTTCTTTTTTTTGTAGTATTCATTACATTATTAATTTTCTTCACGACTTATTTTTGTTTATAAGGGATAAGATTTCAAATTTCGTCTTAGACGTACGAGTTTTACTAAAGAAATCCCACAAAAGTATCAATATTGATAAACTTAATTAGAAATTCATTTTATACAATAAATTATTATTCTATGAAAACTTCATAAATTTTTAGTACCAATTTACAACATTCTTCAACTACATATAATAAATTAATGATTGCAAAACTATTAAATTACTGTTATGGATTCAACTTTAATTAATGTGTTCGTCATTGTTCTTCATAGAATTATAATTTCAAACGAAACTACCAACTCGCGCTTATTTGAGTGCAAGGAATTTACAATGAATTGGTATAGTTCTAGTTATTTATTATTATTAACCGTAATAAACAGCAACAATTCCACAAATAATAATTAGTAATTTCTTGCTTTTAATGAAAACTACCCATGCCTAAGCTTCAAGTCGTTGGTAAGAAAGTTTTGTTTTCTAGACTTTCTCCGAATTTGCTGGTGCTGTTTTGCGTAGTTTTTCCGCCCTTAAACTGCTGTCTCCATAATACTTGGGTCTGTAAGTGTAACAGGTGAAGCATTTACCTCCCCCCCCCCCCCTGTTTTTCAACTGCCATTTACTCTCAGTCAATAGCTAGAAGTAAATTTTATTAAAGACTAAAGTGGATTTTACTCAGTGAGGGGCAAATTTAACCTTACTCGCAACGAAGAAACCGAGAGTAAATGATGAAAACGATTTCTTTAAAATAGGTCATCTATAAGCTACACAGAATGACGTTAGAAGTGGATCAGAAAGTTCAAGTAAGGTTAGAAATAAATAAATGGTCGAAATGTAATGTAAGCAAAGTCTTATTCAGTCAGTTAGGGAACATTAATGCCTCTAAAGACACTAGTGCAGAAACGACAACCTCTATGAAATACAAGTGAGGCATTTTCACTTCCTGTGCATCAGTACAACTTTGACTTTATCTAAAATTGTCTGTCTGTCTGCCTGTATCCATCGTTCAATTGTCAAACAATTTTCAAAATTTTTATGCTCTCATTTTGACAACTAAAGTTAGTAGGTACTAGTTAAAAATAAGAAGAACTATTTAAAAAATGTCTGCGACGTCATTACTCGAAAAAAAATGAGAGCATAGGAAATTGAATTCGTTTTAAATAATTAAATTTTTGATTATTTTTACTAATAAAATTCTTGGGTCCAAAGATCTTTTTCAGAAATATATGTCCCAGTGTCAATGAAAATGCTCCATATTGTTGTACATCACTTTTTACTTCAATTTCAGATGATAGAGTGCATGTGGCGGATTCTATGACCCCCCCCCCCCCTACATAACTAGCAGAGGACGAGCTCCAAAAGAACTGTCTTGCTCATTTTAGTAGTATACCTGTTACGGGTAAAGTAGATAGGTCGGTATATGTACACATTTGCCGGTACGTGTTCACATTATCCGGCTTAATAAAGAAATGTGAATAAGTATAGCATCATCGATTGCCGCATGCACTTTTACCGGCTGATCACGGCTACATACCGACTATCGATTCAACTATAAATTAAGCCAATTGTAGAATAAATGTATTTTTATTAGATAAAATATCGCTCTTGTTAAATAAATCATGCTTGTTTGCTATCAAAGAAAAGTTTGTAACTGTAACACGATAAACCTAGCTTTTGGTAATGGTATTTTTGCTTTATATTTTTTTAATTAATTTTTTTTCAAATCCTGCCCTGAGGCCCGGAGTTTTAAATTAATTTAAAGAATTGTTTATTGAAAAATTTTCGTGACCTTTGAATATCTCCACAGTGAATAATCTCCACAGTGAGTGCTATTGATCGAAAAAATATGAAACTTAGCTATATGCCTCTTATGTTCTATAAAATGGTAAAACCAGGTTGATTTTATTATACTTGTCAATTTGTATGAACTTAAATTCTTATAATATAAACTATAATAATAAATTCTTAAATATTTTTGAAATATGCCTGAGTTATACCTTTTAAGCCTTTTTTCTCTTGGAGCTTATATACAAATATTATTTAAGAGTGTTTCAATTAGAAAGAAAAGCATTGCAAATTCGGAAAATAACATCGTAAAAGTAAAAAGTGCTGTTGTATGGCAGCGTGGACTAATGCCGTAGATAACAAAAACCCAACGGCGGTAACCAGCATGAGTGCCTAGTAACTATTTTAAAAAAATTGAACTCGAAAGCTTGACATCAGAAAAGCTATACAGGGTATCTCGTAACATCACCGACAACGCTCTACAGTGAGTTCCCAGGACCAAATTGAAGTTATATCGTAAAATGCATCCCTTAAAAGTTATCAAAGTTGAAGTTTAAATGTAAAAAAATCACTTCATTTTTATCTTTTTACCCGGCGCGATTCATGGGTGTCATAGAAGCTTGAGAATAAAACATAGAGGCAAGATATAATAAAATTCACCGTGGCTGACTGATATCGTGATGGAAACCCACGATGAATATTTGGCATGAAAATCAAAAATTGAGTAATATACGTCGGATCTTTCACAATTATATTTACCACGTATACCATTATCACATGCAATGCTGTGTATTTATTTATACCTACTAATACAGATGTAGTACATTGTGCAAATTATTTATTTAACAAACATTACATTCACCGAATATGATTTGATAACATAAATTTCTGCATAGTAGGTAGGTACATGGAAAATACGAAAAGATAATAAAATTGTACTATTCGTTTATTGTGTTAATGATTATTTTCCCACTCACATGACGCACGTAAAGCTGCATTTATTTGATTAAATATCATTTAGATACTTTCACATCACTATTTGTTGAATTAATTTAAATAATAATTTTAAAACAATCAAGTTCCCGCGAATAAAGTCCATTATTAAATAATATCCTGAAAAGTCTAAGATTAATACTTATTTCGTCCTAAAAGCGACGACGAGATATTCCCAAAAATACCCATCTTGATAATTAATTTCGTTGACAGTAATAAATGCTTTAAAATTTCAAAAGTCAACCTTTGTCGCTTCTTGTAATAATTCTTTATATAAACCACTTCTAGTGCTATTAAATAGGCGCTTTCAACAAATATTTCAAAGTTTATTCAAAGTCTTGAATCATCAAAGTAAGCTTCTCAAATACTAAAAAAAGTGAGGCTTTAATCTGATTTTAATAGGTGTCTAAGTGGCTACTAACAGGGGCAAATTAGAATTCTTGAATAATTCTTTTTAGTGTTCACAAAAAATTTTATGGGGTAATGTTTACGATGTACTAAGCTGAATAATAATATTTAGGAAAGTGAAAAACAGGTAAAAATTACAATCAATTATAATCTGATTAAGGTCATAAACACGCCGATTAATCTTTTCAGTTTTTAATTAGTGTGAGTGCCAAGGAAAAATGTTAAGAATTTAAGATTAATAATTTTGTTGAAAATTCCGTTAGATTTGATTAAACTCGTCCTTTTATTCAATTTTATGTTGGCAATCGGTAGTAAATGATAAATATGGATATTTTGCAAATTGGAAGGCACGCGAGTATAATTAGCGTGTATTTGGCTGTATCAAATTAGGAATTTGGATATATAATTTTATGCTAATTAAGTATTTTACTAATAAGTGTTTAATAAATAGGTACATCTAATGCGATTTAGCTCCAGTTTTTAAACAAATAAGCCAGTTGCTAATCATAACAATCCCTCTCCTCGAGTATTAAGGGTATCAATGACATAGCAACATTGCCAGACTATACGAACTACTCAGACAATATCTATGTGCATCATGCAACTAACCCTTGGTACAACAATTAAAGGGGTTACATATTATACCTATCAACATCGAAAATACCAAGTTTATGATTTTCAATAATGCTAAACTTACTCCAATTATACTCTAACACGAGCAGGAAGCAAAATAAATTAAAAAAAACAAATTACTAGGACTGGCCATCAACAAAAACTGCAGTGGAGCGATCACATAAACTTAATTATGAGAATAATGAGCACCACACTAGCGGATCTAACTACATCGGCACTAAACAGAAAATATCGATCACTAATCCACTCACAACTACCATACTTGAGCCCAGTATGGGAGCATATAGACCAAAAAGTGATTCAGTAACTAACGCGGGACACTCACGACATTGCCGACGCCGATTTTGACATGTGATACATCAAAATGTTCGATAATTTATACTGATTACAATGATAGATACTAATTTTAGCGGCAAATGCCCAAGTTTACTGAAATCGACTTTTGAACGGAATTAATTCTACAATGCTATCCTATGGATTTCATTATGCGATTCCAGTTAATTAAATTGGACACTACACGTGTTGAACTGGTTTGAACTTCAAAGAAGTATCAGCTTACGAATCTTCCTAAAGGAGTTGAGACACACTCGAGTAAACTTCGAAGATAAGTTATCAGTTGGATTATTAAAAAAATTAGTTCGTTACTTGTAACATTACGGTCTTTTATGACCATGTGACTTGAGTTACGTCGGCATTCAAATAATAATTGAAGAAAAAGCAGAACTGAAGAATCCTAACTCATACTAGTACCTCGAAAAACAAATTCTGCTCGCACTTCTTCAAAATCGGCGATAGGGATACTTTTCTTGAGGTTTAGGTGAAAAGTGAGAAAAACTTCTTATAAATTAAGTCCAAAAATGCTTGCTGTGAGCAAGCGAATGTTTAGGTACTTTCTCTAATTCACAACCTTGTTGTCCAAAAAGACCTTGCATTGACGTGAATCATGAGTAACCACTATACCCGCCTTGAGGGTTACTGCAGCATCTCCATAAACGAATATGAACAATTTTGTTTGGGTTTGAATTTTTCCACGTTTCTCAATTTTTTTTGTATCCGAAACAATATTTTTGTTTCAAGATTTAAAACTAGATTTATCGCATTTTTAAAAATTTTTATCGCACCTCGTATATTTTTGGGAATTGTGATTGTGTGAGCCCCTATTGATCGTTTCTTGCCCTAGTCTATCTTTTTTAGAATAACCGAGCTCTAGTAGATATGCGTTATACCTTTAGAATTATAAATTTCGCGATGAAGCAGTCAGGGCTACAAAGTTAGACATATCTATATTTGCTCTTACCACAAGAGGGGTGAATTTGATGCAGCCCTTGTGGAAACTAAAACTAACAAAACAATTATATGAAGCAGTATTTAATTTTAAATTTATAAAGTAGAAATTTTAACCTACAGACTATAACAAATTTAAAACCTGCAGTAATGTTACGAACGCCTTGCGATTATCAAACTATATTTTTGATAATGACGTCAATTCCTCAAAAGTAACAAAATAGTTGAGCTCGTAGCTCGTAGACACTCAGTGTTATACTATATGAACATAAACGACTGTACAACTTAAACAGGTTGATATCAGAAAATAGCTCGTTCTCCCTACAGTGCCGCAGGTCACAAGCGGTCGACTCATAATATGTACCTACTGTATTTGTAGAACAGTTGAAATCAAATAAGCATAACGACCTTTAAATAATTAAATCTGTAAATACAGAGTACCTAGTGAATTATGTACCAAATTCATAACTACCCTGAAGTTAGTTCTGTTTTTGTACATTTGAAAGACAATTATTAGCAGCATTGGATAGTTTCAGATTCGGCTCTTACTTATGTGTAAATTGGGCTTAAATTGACTAAGGGTTTGTAGCCATTTTCACTAATAAGTTAAAAACCTGCCAGGAAGAAGAAGATGGTACAGTGTATTAGACAAACAGCTGTAAGCAATTTAGTGAACAACATTACTGTAAATAGCCACAAATTCTTAGTTAGCAAAAATACTTTCTAAATTACTGCAGTTAACCCTGATATCTGCAAACTCATTTGATACCAGCGGGTCGAAAACGACCCACCAGACTTATTAATTGATTCTAAACTCAATTTTAATTAGATTTAAATAAAACTACATAAATATGATTAAGAAAGGTTTATAAATCTACTTAACCATCTAAAAATATTTATGAAAATGCGATGTGAACGCTGTGGCGGGCTGCTTCATGATTTTTTTTTAAGTAAACAAAATAATTTTTGGTAGTTTTGTTTATAGGATTCATAATCTAAAAGATTTTTACTCTCTATCAATTCGCAAAACTGAATTTATCATTTAATTATAAATAAATACCCAATTGTTGATAAAACATAGATGATTCGTTAAAAACCTACTGGGAACAACGGTGTAGTATAAATAAGTATAGCATTATGTGCAAAATCGAGATAATCCCGAGTTATTTTTCAAATTTTAACAAAAAAGCTTATTAGTTTTGAGCGCTAATTAGAGCTTAATTAATTAATTAAATTTTTTTGTTAACTTATAATTTATAATACGTTACCTCGATTATGTTTAAATTTGGATTTTGTGTCGTTTATAAACTTTTTCATTGTTAAAATTATAAAAATGGAGAAAGGTAAATACGATTAGCAAGAACGACAAGCGTTTTTCCAAAAATTTTAAAAATATATGGTTACAAATTAATTAGAACTAGGCCATTTATACTTAACCACACACGAATTACTTGAGCCTCTATAACACTTTGACGACAATGATTAATACTTTTGATTTTGTAGTCACACCCTTTGAAATTGCTGGGTACAAGACAGGAAAAGACTCAGGAGAAGAAGAGTGTTGTAATGTTGGTCGTCTAAATAAGGGAAAATTGTAAGCCCAATCACACACAATCAGAAAAGCGTGGAATCGTTGGTAAAGAGCTTGTAGACTGAAACAATGACACAAACAACATCCAAAGCACAGAAAGGAGCTAAAATATCTCTTTTTGCTCGTCAATGGAGCTCTGACAATTTACTCTTCGTTAGTGTGCCAAACAACGACAACTATTATTGCTGTGCACCTGTGCACCACCTCTCACTCTGGATAATAAGTATGGTGGTGAGCTTGTAAAATTAGAAAAAATATATTGTTCAAAAGAGAAGAAGCGCATGCAAATTCCACAGCCATATGTGGGAAAAGCGTACAACGAGAATACGGGCGGAGGATGCTTGATTGAAAACCATTTTTCAAATTACAGAATTGCAAGAAAAAAAGGGTCTCCCATGACTCGACATCATTAGTTTAAGGGTGTGTTATTGAAGTCATTTCGAGTTAAAATTCTTTAATAAAATTATGCCCAAAAATACTTGCTAACGGAACTACAACCATTGAAAGTTGCGGTTACAGAGGGAAATACTTTTATTTTTAATTTCTCAAAAAATCCACTGTTTATAAAAACTTCTGATTGCTTTGAAACTCTAGTGCCACATATTATTCTTTATCCATTTCTGAAAAGAAATGAAATAAGTACTCATGATTCTAATTTTTTCACATTGAGAAATTTGTAAAATCAAAGTATTACTGAAACTCAAAATTATTAATATTTCATTTCAGGTAAAAAATGTATAAAAAATATTATGTGGCACAAGTGTTTCAAGGTAAGCAGGAACTTTTATGAAAAGTGGATTTTTTTGAGAAATGAAAAATAAGCCCCAACTTGCACTGCTTATAGTTCGGTCAGGACGGTCAGGGTGTCAGGAAGCTTCAATAATACACTCTTAAGCTATTGACGTCGAGTCATAGAACACTCTGTATAATATACGCCTAGCTCATTTTACTATAGATTTTGGATATTATTTTAATATGTATAATGCCTATAGTTCATTCAAATTCAAGGTGCAGTAAATGTCAACAGTGATCATCGCGTAATGACTGCAATCGACTTCAGATAGTATTCCAACTCCCTAAATATCTAGGTACCACCGAGCCCCTACTCAAAAACTAAAAAAAACTTTTACATTTTGCAATGTACCAAAATATTTGCATGTAGTATGTGTACTGCATCTTGAATTTGAATGGACTATTATAAATCTTAGACTCCAAGCAGAAATCATGTTTCAAACTTGGACAATTTTTGTTTTGGACGAATAGACGTCAAGGCTCTTTTATCAAGAATAGAAAATCACGTGTAAAAACCCGGACCTCATGTTCCTGTCCGGTAAGAAGGAACACATTATAATTATTATACCAATGAATTTAGTAAATGACGTGTGGACTTTGTAGCAATAAAAGCTTGTTGACTTGCGGTGTAGCGTTACATGACAAGTGTTTTCTCGAATTTCTTAAAAAATTAAAGTTTTTAAAAGTTTGCTGCATAAAATGTCAAAATAATAAGCAAAAAGTCGGAGTACCTACGACTAGTTTACACGCATCTAATGAAACGTAAACCCAAATCAGCATACCATGAGCACTTGTTACCAGAGGGGTGCATATTGCATAAAGACCCACTTTGTATTTTTGAAATTATGGCTTAGCATTTTTTAAATATTATTTTCGTCTTCTAAGGGGGCCAGATTTGAAATCGCGATATAATCAAAGAATAGCTATTGATGATGGTATAAGATTGCTGGTCAAATTTAAATTTTATTAATAAAAATAGTTTCCAGCGTATATTCAATTGTTTTAAATTGCACTTTGTAATACAAAAAAATTCAAATTTTAAAAACTAGACCCCAATTCTACCTACTATAAACGATGAGCATATAAGCATAATATCATTACAGGCCCACCTTGTATAAATAGGTATTGATTATTAGATTATTACTTAAAACTGATTAATAATTAAATGAAACTATTAGTTGAATAGTTTGTAAGAGCGGCGACCATGCCCCCCAGATCCTCATCCGGTTTTCTAACTAACTTCATCCGGCCCGGAGCTCTTTCACCTTTTTGTCTAATACGAAACATTAACAGGGTCCTATATAATTTTTTTCAAATTTAACAATTTTTGTTTATTTTAAAAGCAAAAAACCTTTTTTTTTTCAAACAAATCGCCCACTAATTAAAAATTGACATAATCAACTGTCATGACATGAATATAATTTTTTTTAATTTGGCTGTAGGAAATTCGGTGTTTGTGAATAGAAATTTTCATTTGCAATTTTTTTAGTGATACGTGAAAATGTTTTATTCTTGACGTGGCACGAAATTGGTTTTAAATGTTGGCTGGCGCCTTTTACGTAGGTATTTCAAGTACAGCGACACTTAATTAAAATATTACGCTTTTTTACTTTTTAAAAAGCTCCCTGTGAAATAAAACTAGTTTTCTTTCGTAATAATATGTTGATATTTTGACTACCTATATTATGTTGAATGTGTATATGGAACCAGAATATCGAGTTAATATACACCTGTTCGTTTCCAATACCTATAAACGTACTACTGTAATAAACAATGAGAATTTTTTAAAATCTCCAGAAGGAGAAGTATCGCTCATTGTTCCTTGATCGGTTAATTAAAATATATTTTAACTAGTTTTTTAAATTATTTGTAATTTAATTAATATCATTTGTGGTTTTAGAAAAACAAACTCATTAAAAAAAGTCTGCAAACGCACTGTCAGATCAAGTTGGTTGGTATCCATTAGTTAAACTTTATTTATTTTTAAAAATAAATTGCTTTAATTAATTTTTGTTTGATTTAAAATTTAGCGATGATTTTCAACTAGATATACCTTACTTTTAATTAAACCGCTCGGCTAAAAAAACAGGAAAATTGGACCAACTTTCGCGAGTTTCATTACTCTTCATAAATATCGTTTTTACGTGTACTTGTACGTAACGAGAGGAGTTACCTCGGTAAAAAGTATTCGGCAAAATTACTTTTTCAAGGAAAAAAATTTAATTATAAAAATAATTCCAACGTCATTAATCTATCCATTGAAATTCTATTTTGATAATGAATTGAACAGATCTCAAACTTTAGTATTGAAATCTCACGAAGCGCAAACTTGAAAGATTCCCGCCAATAATAACACAAAAGACTGTAGAAAATTAATTAAAACTTTGACATCAAACGCGTTAACCAAAAGAAAAGATAACATAATAAGTACCAGCATCGCTTTCTGAAATTGTTCTAACACCTCCAATTGCAGCAAACCACAAATAGAGTAAATACACAATATTTGTCAAACATTCTTTGTGAACACTTGAAAAAGTTTTCACAAACACTAACATGGCGAAACTTAGTTTTTTTCGACACTGGCGCCAAACCAATTAAAAATTCTCTCAACTTAATTTTATTCGGACAACTATTAAAGCGTAAAGGTAACGCGCTCTTTATAGCGAGTCTCGTGCGTCGAGTATACGCACGTTTGCGGATGCTTTAACAGGAACATCGCCGACACGGAAAATACTGGCGCTTCAGCCTGGGATTGCGACACCAGCAGAATTTCAAGCTTGCGCTTGGCCAAAAGCTCTCGACGATGACGTACGGAGGACACCGAATGTTGACCAACGTACGGAATAAACACTACACACCCTTTTACTTTACTTCTTAATTGTGGTAAAAATTTTGGCATAAAATGAAAACAAATCATTACGAATGTTCTCCATTAAGAATGGAAGGAGAGGAAGAAAAACGCCCAATTAGGAATTTCTCGTGAAAATGATACAAATAAAGAAATTTTAGTTTGGCAATAGTTGGGTTTGTTATTAAAAGCTAATTTACTTTGTGATGTTATAGTTTTAAAATTGTTATAAATCACTTTTATGTGTCTTTAGCAGAAAACTGAGATAAGTACGAGGGAATTTACCTCGATGTATTGCGAATTTTCCTGCAGATACTACTGATAACAATAACATTCACTAAATTGAATTGTTTGTTTTAAGCGATACAATAAATATTGTGCAAATGGCCGATAAAAAGTATTTATTGAAGTTTTATTGATATAATTTCCCGAAAGTTAATGTATCAATTTTCTAAATAGTATTAAAGTGTCACATTTTTCATTCAGAAGTCGAGGTTTTTACTGTACGTACATAAAAAAGTTAGACAATGACATTAAAAAAAATGTTAACTGTAAAAGTTATAATAAAATTTTTCTTCCATGGGGTTGATATTGCGAAAATGTTTTTGAATTTTTAAATTGTCAATAAAAATATAAATAAAATCTGCCAACTTGATAAATATTCGTTTACAAAGTTTATCATCCAGAAACCAGACATACGAAAAAAATAGTTAAATTTGAAACGTGTAAATAAAGGTGAGCGTTTTTCGATAACGTTTCTTTCTTGTTTTTTTCATACTAAAACCCTCCAGTATCAACATTGTTTCGCCAAAATGATCTCGACATCCTAATCTTATACGAAAAAATGAAATATTGATTTAGTGCATTGTGTGTTCTAAAAAGAAGGTTTTGATGAGTCCATAATATTAGGAAAAATATCGAATTAAACCGAATTAATTAACAGCGCCTTAAAAAGTTTTTCACACAAGTGCAAAGTGCCTAAAACTACATATTATAAATACCGCAAGGTCGCAAGTCACGGCTCGTTCGCGACTTTTCTCTCCTTCCAATCTTCCTTCAAAAGAAAAATAATCAGAAAACAAATGCAAAAGTAAAACGGTGATAAAGCTTCCGAGAGATTGAGCGGTCGTTAAAATTTTTTTCTGCTTTGCACGGATTTGTCGCAAGTCACAAGCACGTCATCTTTACCTAATATTTAAATTTATTATTTATTACATAATTGAAAAAAGAAATGGGGGTAAACTCTAAAATGAAATTGCTTTGGTAAGCGAGAGGTCTTCGATAGTCGATAGCCTCTGTTGTAATATTGGATGAGGTAGAGTTTTTAGAAAAAAATAGGCACGCCACTGTTTACCACAATTTTCCAATTTAAGTTTAAATTTCGTGATTCTTAAAAACAAAAATGACTAATGATTTAATGGCTATCGACGCTCTGTAATTTCCTGACGGATCGTCAAAAGCTTAACCCAATTGCTTTTAACGGTAGAATAAGCTACTGAAGTCAATCAATTCGTATTATTATAAATAACACCCTGTATATTTAAAATGAATCAGAAACCACTTATTTATTGACGTCATAGTCAAGTATGACTTTTAATGTAAAAAAACGATTATGTCATAATGTCATAACTTATAATGTCGCAGAACATTCATTGATTTCGTACACCTTTTGACATCTTTCTTCTGCAGTCATATTGCGTTTAACTGCTAATAAAAAAGGAGTACCGACTCCCTAAAAATTTGTAATATAAATTAAAAAACTCACCTTTATGAAGTAGCGGAAATTGAACTTAAAACTTCTTCCAGAATGTCCCAAATGACCATCGATAATTCCAAACGCGAGGTGCGAGCACAGCACAACATAGCCACACCGAATTCGATGGTACACTAAAAATATTAAAAATGCCAGTCAATATGATGATTATTATTAGATAGGTAGTATTTTGAATAACAAAAATCGCACGTGCAAAAATTCTTATCGAAGTAACACAAATGGTAGGTGCGATAAGTATGGCAACTAAACGAAACAAATTACAAACTTACATATTTATCAAGTTTATATTTGTATCAAATAAATATATTCTCGAATACGTAAAAATTACAAAAGAGAATTCAAATTTTTAATTTGAGGCCAAAAATATTATTGGTAAAATTATGTCCATTTCCGTGGGCAAATTCTGCTCTAACGACAGTACCAAATATTGCCAAGTGAAAAGTTTTGCAAATTTTCGAAAACCAAAAGTTATTTTTAAAATTTTCAATTACTAAAACCTGTAACTTAAATTAGTTCTGATTAACTAGTGCCCTAACTACTGCACATTCAGTATTGAAAAATGTATAAATTAAAATCTTTTCCAGAAACGCGAAATTATTTTGTAAATCTTCATGCGCCCAGTTAGAGCGCAAAAATTGCAAAAAGCGATGTACTCTCCAACGTGCCAATATCGAACCCTGTAACTAGATATCCCAAGATATTTAAAAAATATCTCGAAAATAGCACTAAACAATAATACTTGTATGCTCAGAAGCTCTCCCTTAATTAAAAAAGCTAACATTATACGGAGTGTTCTATTTGAAATAGGAGAGTTATTTCATTTCTGGTTGAACCGGAAGTCAAATTTAAATCTGTATAGTATCACTAGTTAGACTATTTCACAATCTTTCGTCCAAACCACACAAAATATACTGGGTGTTGTATTTTAAAATAGAATAGCTAACCCCATTTCCACTTAACCGGAAGGTAAAAATGTAACATGCTTAGTATCATTAGTCAGATAATCTTACAATATTTTATAAAATTGTAAAATATACAGCAGGGTTTTCATGTTTTCAACAACTCCTTTTGTTTGGCTAATTTTCAATTTATGCAAAACAATATCGTAACTGACTCTAAATAATCGAACTATGGGTAGTATTGTAAATCTACATTGTAGCCCATCAAAGGTCGTCTTATACAGTTATAGCGCTAAGGGTGGGCGATAGTTCACCACAAAAGTTGTTTCGCCACCCCATCGCTCACACTGAAAAATATATAAAGATTTATTGGAATTTGTAATTCTTAGTTGGCGTCACTTTAGTATTGAAGAACCCATCTAATACTTTCTGCGTTTTTCTAATTGTAGAGTTAATTTTGTCCTGAAAAATAGCTACAAAGCTGGACGCTAGAGCGTTACGGCAAGCCAGAAACTCTTTTCCCCAAAATCTGCTACCTCGTTTTAAAAAAATAACACTTTTATTTAAATCTCATCAATTTTATGAATGACAGAGAAGTCCGAAACTGCTCCCGCGTAGAGGCGCTGGTGGTTGCAAAAAAAAGTTACAACAGGAATTGAGAAATAGGAAAGTAAAAGTAATTAGGAAAAAGGAATAAACTACGTAGTTAACATGGCACCATCCACTAGCGCCACCTACTATAAGCTTTTCAAATGATCTGTTAATGACAAGTGTCATGACTCCAACTCCTACCGCCAACTACTTCAAGCTTTCCAGATTACCTGCCATTGGCAGGTCTGGATTTACCATGTATGAATTTAGTCCTGAGCCGTCGGTTAAGAGGGACCCCGTAATTCTCTAGCAATATTTTTGGTTTATCTGAACTACTCAATATAGCAATTAAGGCTTAGGCTTAGGCTTAAGTCGTTTGACTTTGAGCAATCAGAAATTTTTGCCTGTTGCGCTATTTTATTTGATCTCTAAGGTCATAGCATCCTCCCACGGCAGCTTCTGTGCTCGCCTCACTAATTGTTGTCTGTGCCCTTATCTGCCGTCCTTAAAGAGATCCTAGCGCCGTCACTGGTCTTATACAGTTGTAATGCTTTATATTAGGAGACTTTTAAAAATAGTGTGCGTGTCAATAAAAAATTGTATTTAGATATTTTTCCAAAAATAAGGAAAAGTCTTATATTTTTTTGTTAGTTTTTAATTTGCCTCTTGCTGTTTAATTTCAGTCAACACGGTATATATATTTCCATTCAATTAGGTAAATGGCTTTAAGACTACAGGTGTCTTAGACGAACATTTAGAAATGAATTCACCAATACGATAAGTACTCCGATCTATACATGTTTATTAAACCCACATACCAAAGCCTACGACTATACATTTCCTAGCCCAAATGGCAATATTTACCATTTAGTACTTTGACTTCAATATTATGATCATAGTTAGTTATAACAGGATCGAACAGGTGCTGCTTAAAAATAAACACCTACACATTTCCGCGATATTTAGTTATTTTTGCCGATTTAATTGCGAAATTCGCTCTCAATTCAGCTTTGAGGTTACATCTACAAATGTCAACAAATAGATGGCATTTGAGGAAAAAACATCCAGGAGTTTTAAAAATTAGTATAGTTGTTCGTTATCTAGTAACAACATACTAAAAGAGCGGTTGTTTAAAAGTCATCCGCCTCATCCAGTTAACAAAGTCACTGTAAATATCGCACAGAGCTATATCTCGAAAAGGGCTAAACTTATAAAGAATTTAAACAGCCAATCTTGTAGCTTATAATGTTTTCTACAACTTTTATAATAACCTTCATTAACGTACGATCTACTGGAAGCGAGTTATTTGCAAAAAACTATACAAAAAACAGCTCCTCTTCCCCCGCTCCTGCCCCGCTTGGCCACACCATCCGGGACTTTTAGTATATTGTAGTGCAGGTTCTAACGAATAACCATACCAATTTTCAAAACTTTTTTGCCCTCAAATGCCATCTATCTGTCTAATTTAACTGGACTAATATTTATTAGGAGATATTTGCGAAAAATATTTTTGACTACATAGATTTGGAATCGTTAGAGACTTTTGACATTTCATTTATAATAATGTATTTATGGTCTATACCATTTTTCAGTTCTAAACGAGTTTTTCCGAAGATGAATGCCTATTTTGTAATTTCCTGCTTCTCTAATTATTTTAGAGACCTCAAACAAAAGTTTTCAGGCTTAAAATTCTACATCTAAATAAATTTACATAATTAATTTCGTATGCTCTACAACTAGTCCAGTCAATGGGGAGAATAACAGGCCATTGCCTTACATAAGGTGGTGTAGTTCTGATTTTTGAATATGTTATTGAGTTAGGGGCCCTGATGAAAAATCTAAGTCTTCGACCTTGAGGGGGTCCGCGCGATTCGCCATCTTGGATTAAAGGTACGAAAAATTGGTTTTTCAAGGTTAACTTCTTAAGGGTTGATCCCACGACAAAACTGTCAAATCCAACTTTGGAGAGGACAAAATGCCCTACAATATTTGTTCCATTCATCTTCTTCCTATCTGTTACGGTTTCTGAGATATAAGCTGGAGAAAATCGCTATTTTTAGAAAAAATGAATTTTTTTGGTAAACTTTGATAAACGGTGATAATGCTCTGCACCTGAAGATGTTTTATGCATTAGCGTACGTTCCTACTGCTAACGTTATTTCTGTCTATGAGTCTATGATCAAAATGCCATTTTTTGTAAATCATGAAGATGAGTTGAGTGAATTTTTGGATTATATGGAGAATACCTGGATTGGTAAGGTAACTCGTCGTGGTGAACGCCAACGTGGTACATATGACATCGCAGTATGGAATCACTATCAGTCAACCGTTGATGAAGTAGAGCGAACAAACAATGCTATAGAGGGGTGGCATAATGCGTTTAATATTCGTGTCCAAAATGCTCACGTAACGATATGGGCATTTATAGAATTTCTTCGAGATGAGCAAGCGTCAGTCGAGTTTGAATTGGAGCAAATCGTTGGAGGTGAGGGGCGTCCAACTAAAAAGCGTAAATACCAAAATCACGATCGTCGTCTTCTAAATGTTGTTAAATCTTGGGACACTGTCGAGCAGTTAGAGTATTTACGTGGGATAGCCCATAATCTTGAATATTAGTATTATATAGTATAGAATATTTATTGTTACGTTTATGTAATTATTGAAAATATATTCACTTAGATATTTATTGTAAATATATTTTGTTTGTTGTGTAGGTTCCTTCCACATTGATGGACTTTTCTTCATTTTACGTGATTTTTTTGTATGGGATATTTTGGCATGGGATAATAATGATCGGGATGTATTGACTGGGATTTTCTGACCGGGATTCGTTGTTGGCAAGATAAACGAGAAAATTTGCTCAACATCTCTACCCCTCCCCCCATAACCATTTTTAATTTAATAAATGTTGAAATGTGAGAGAAATTGTTATGGGTTGATATGGGGAGAGAGGGGGGGGGGCTGTAACAAAAACTTCGAGCTGCGAACACTGATGACTCATTTTTCGACATTTATAGGTTATCATAAAACTGCTCTAACTTTGGATCTGGTGGAGCTAAAATATTAGTGATACACTCAGTTTGAAGGCAATTTAAAATCCTACAACTTTTGTTTCAAAGAATTTTCTCTCAAATGAACGGTAAAAAAGTCTCCAAGCGAAGTTTACCAAAAAAATTCATTTTTTCTAAAAATAGCGATTTTCTCCAGCTTATATCTCAGAAACCGTAACAGATAGGAAGAAGATGAATGGAACAAATATTGTAGGGCATTTTGTCCTCTCCAAAGTTGGATTTGACAGTTTTGTCGTGGGATCAACCCTTAAGAAGTTAACCCTGAAAAACCAATTTTTCGTACCTTTAATCCAAGATGGCGAATCGCGCGGACCCCCTCAAGGTCGAAAACTTAGATTTTTCATCAGGGCCCCTAACTCAATAACATATTCAAAAATCAGAACTACACCACCTTTTGTAGGGCAAAACCCCCCATTGACTGGATTAAACTACTATTGAACAAGTTAGTGAAATATACAAATAATAAGTAGATACCTACTAACGAAACATTAATTAATTACTCTGACAGATTTAAATGTCACACAGTCGTCAAACAGTATAATCAAACAATATTTCTTCAACTCCATTTTCCGTATTATGGCTGGAGGTAATTTTCAACACTTTTATATCCAATTTCTGCCGTTACAAATTATGCAAAATTAATTTTGTTTACTAATTTAAAGTCAGAATTTTTGACCCTAAAACTTATACTTAAACGTTTTTTGACTAAAAGCAGCAAAAATTAGAAAAGTGTGATTTTGCATGAATGTGCAAGTCCAAAGACCGAAAGCCAATAAGCCAACCCGATACATGAACAGTACGTACACTCTCGTCCTGACAATCTGTGACCGTAAAATAGAAACTAGACCAGCTAGCAAACTTTTGTTCGCCAATTTGTAATAAGATCCGTTAACCAATTTCGTTTTTAGCCGCTTGGTACGATCGATATTTTCTATAGAGCAAAGTTGCTGGCCAAATGAAATCAAGTTTATTAACTTCAACGGTCGCTATTTTGTATTTTGAAATTATTATTAAAAGTTTTTGTTGCTTCTAAAAACGTGTCAGAAGTGCCCTAAAGTTATAACATGTAAAAATAATTTTATGTGATGAAATCGCGGTTATCTATCTTTTTTATAAATAAAGATGGCTGCGATACTCGTAAACTACGTCAATAAACATTTGTATAAAACCTAAAAGAATTAAACAAAAAAAAATGATATCTTTTGAAACCTACACCCGATCGAGGCCAGAAATACTTGTAAAAAAATATTTGTACAGCCCTCTAGGCATATTTTAATTTTGACCATCTTTGCCTTTAGATTATAGCCGTTTAAGTTTGTATAATGATTTTAATCTTAATTACATTTTAATCGTGTCAAATTTTATAGGCGGCATCTTATAAACGCTTAAAAATGGATCACTTCTTCCACCATTTCTTACGTACCTATATAAGTATAGCTACTAACTAATTTAATTATTTATTAATGAAAATTCAAGAAAACCTAAAGTTAAATAATGTGTGATTTTAGTTAACGACACTTTTTTTATTCGCCAAATATATAATTTTCTTCCTCAACTTAAGAAGACTGTATATGAGAACAAATTACAAACAATCAAAAGTGATACGGAGTTTTATATTTTGCTATGAAACTTTTGCGCAAATTTTTTGTACAGCAGGAGTTCCGCGTTTCCCCATTTAATATTTTTCTTTTCTAATAAGAAGGATTTGTAAGTTTCTTTAGATAAAAACGTGCTGAGAGATGATTAATGTAGTTCATTTAAAATGATACATTTTGACGATTGCAGAATATGGCAAAGCTCCTTTTTACATCATTAGCGAATAAAAGTATTTTGGATGAAAGCAATTAAGACTTTTTATTTTTTATTTGATTATACTTATACTGCCAATTAATAACTTTAGATATTTCAACTTATAAATTCTTTTTGCTTACGATAAGGGGTATGGGGCTAATTCAAAAAAATGTATGTACCTAGGTGTCATCTTGATAATTTGTTTTGTATCTCTTTTAAAATCCAGGTTTCCCTAGAGGACAAAAACAAATTAAAAAGAAAATATTACTCTTATATTTTAGAGACAGCTTTGTTGTCGGGGAAGCACCGATAGCAATACTTTTGCAGTTCTTTTATAATTTGAGTCGTACACATAATATTGTAGTTGCACATATTAAATTTTTTTTAATATTTAAATATTTAGTTTAGGTGGAAGAATTTTGTCATAAAAAAGCACATATCTTAAGGTAGGTATACGAAATTCTTCAGATTGTATTAAATCGGAATGAAAAGCAAGCATGCGGATTTTATTTTCAATTTCCTTCTTGTAAACCGTCAAAGACAATCGTCTGTGTGGTTTCAATTTTATTTGTTGTAGAAAATTGTATTTTATTTCAGTACATTTATATTCAACTAAAAATATATTTTTTTATGCATGAGATTTGCTTCGCGATATAACAGTAAATTTTAATATTATTACTGCTATTTCGTATTTATAAAATTGGCTTTATTAAAAACTCGATTTCATCCAAGTTTTTTTTGTTGTCAAACTTAGCAGAGCCCAAGTTTACAGGGTGTTCTAAAAGTGGCAAAATTTATTATTTTTTAAACTTCCGATTCTACTTCTTTAATTTTACAAACCTTGGTAGACTCTTAAATTGCATTTACCTAACTAGAACTTCCAATGTCCCACAAAATCGGACCTAATACATCACAAAATTTAATGTTGAACAAAAAACACATTTATTATTAATTCTATTCTCTTGCTTTCCCGAATAAAGAAAATTCCTGATTATAGTATTGAAGGCTATCTACATAATATTGTTTCAGCCTCAAAATCATTTAATTAAAATTTGAAAGAAATAAAAATTAAAAAGCGTATCCTAACATACACAAAAACTAATGAGAACAATAATTGTTATGTTGGTTTATTTTCAGACTCATTGTTTTGCTTCCGGTAGTTGATTATATATGCAACAATTAAAATATTTACTGTAAACTGAAAATATACGTTCGTTGCAGGAGCTGTTATTTTTATCTTTAATTTTTTTAATTAATAGTTTATTGTTACCTACATTATTAATATGATCAGTTGTTGTTCGCAAGTTCTCATTTTTTTACAGTTTACTTTAACAATCATTAGCTCTCACGGCTAATCAACACAAGACCTACCTAGTAAATCTTGAAATATCAAGACGATACGATACTTGGATATATCTAATCTTGAAAACTCAACTCTTCATCTTGTCTTGACATTTCATCAAGAGTCTTGAAACTCTGCTTTGTAAAATGTTGGACCTACTTATTTTGCATTTTGCTTTAAATGTTAAACAGTTATCACTTATCACCAATTTGCGACAGAAATTAAGTTACGCTTCCTGTGAAAATAATACAGAATTGCATTCTGATAAAGTGATAAACTAAGCTCCTGGATCGATTTAAAAAGTTGATTACTATTGACAGAAATCCTACTAACGAGATCATGTTACTCGCATTTCAAGCAGGAAGAGATAAACTTCACAAGAACTATCGTAAATCAAAATGGATATATGGGATTGTATAATATTAGATATCTACGTCATAAGCTGTTAAAATTTCACTCACATCTTGGAGAAGGGATTTGGAGAAAGAGTTGTTAAAAAATAAAAATTGAAAAAAAAATCTTTTATGTCTCCACGCAATGGCTCACAGTGCCAAACAATGGATAGAAGGGTAGGCATCGTCAAGACATCGACAGCCTTAGTATACACGAACTTTTAGAAAAGAGAACGTCGTATAGATACCACAAGGATTGGAAGGCAAAGATTGAAGATTATGTAGGACAGAGAAGAGAAAATGGGAATACAGGCATATTAAATTAGTGGAAGGAGAATCGGCTGAAACGCCCACGGGTCTGAATTACAAATTTTTCCAAGTGTGCTCATCGAGACTTTCAAGATCAAGACTTTCAAGACTCTTGTCTTGAAATTTCAAGACAAGACTTGGATAGGCTGTCTTCTTGAAATGGCTACCAACGTCAAAATTTACAAAAACTCGTCTCGCCCTAAAACTCTAAAGGTCTCGTTTATATTGGCGAGCGATGAGCTGTAAGCGGTGAGCGGTGAGCGATGGGCGTTGAGAGTTATAGCGGTGGCATGTGTATATTGAGAAAAGTACTGAGCTATTAGTAGTAAGTATGTCGCTGTCCAAGTCGTTCCATATGCTGTGATTTTTGGAAAATTTAATGCTATGTAGAAAGCTATTCTATTAAATAGAAAAAATAAAAGAAATGGGATTCACCAAAACAAAAGTAGATTGATAAATAGTGAATCTTATCAATTGTATTACGAGTTGCGTAAAGACTCATCGCGATTTTTTTAATTTTTAAGAATGTCAGTTTTGGAAATTAAGATTTCACGAGAAAACTTTCTATGTCTGACCACAGGTTGTTATATATAAACTGAAATCATTAAGAAATGCGTCGTTTTGCATATTTTATATATTAATAAACGTCATTTCGAGCGACGACGGCATTGCTCAGCGTCACGCTCAACTCTCGTTGCAATTGCGTTGCAATGTACACACGTTTGTAGATTTTAAATGTGTTTGATTTTTTTTTCAAACGCTCATCGCTCACAGCTCATCGCTCGCCAATATAAACGCGGCCTTAGGCACTGTCATTTATAATTTTTTTATTGGATAGGGGGATGGTCGGAGACCTTAACCCTGATTTTGAGTATTCGCAAAATTACCCGTTTCGCCGCCATCTTGGAAAATGCGTTGTGACCCATATCTCGCGTTCTATTCTTTGCAACTCGATGGTATTGGAGTCGACTCGCAAAATGCCGCCCAAAAAGAAAATGTCTAAAAAAATTTCTACTTTGAGCGCTTACTGGCATAGATGCATTTGGAGGAAAGACACTAACGAGTTCAAATGTCCAACGACTCCAATACCAACCTCCAATCAACCTCTTATCGAATAAAAAAATTTTAAATCACAGTGCCAGAAACTTTTAGGTCACACGTATAGAATTTTAGTAAATGTACTGGACTATAAATTTAAAAAACTATAGAAGACTAACTTGTTTTGCGCCTAGTGCTTAAAGGAGAGGATACTAGATACTTGTTCCTTGTTCTATACGATTACCATTTACTCCCAGGTTCACCTGTTGGTCGTTTCTTTTAACATGAATTTAGTTTTACTAACGTTGAGAAATAATCCATATTATTTACTACTTAGGGCCAGTTGAATAAACGAGATAATATCGGAGTGAGAATTAACTCCACGATCTGAATATAAAGTTAGATCTTAGCGTGGATTAGATTAGGTTAGCTCGTAGGCGCTTGGTCCAGGGTTTATCCATCAATTTTCTAGAGTCTAATATATTTCAATTTAACTCAGAATTAGTCGTTGATTAGGTTGATCGTAGAGTTAACTCCGACTCCGAGATTAGCTCGTTTATACAACTGGGCCATATCAAATTTTATTAACTTTGAAACAGTGAAATATCGAATAAAAACCTAGGTATTCTTCGTAGTGGAACCTATTCTATTCTGGTTATTAATATCTTTGTAAGAAAAGAATGTAAAGTCATAAGTTTATAACCAAGTTATTAAATTTGACATGCTACGGCAGCTCGTATTTTTTGAATTTTAAAAATATTTGAATTACTTTTTAATGAATAAAAAAGATGTTACTTAATTGTAAAGCATTTGGTACTAGAAGACTCAGAAAATAATTCTCTTTCGATAGTTAATAGATATCCTTGTCATTCTTCTAGAAGCAGCAAACTACAAATACGCGATTTACCATGTTATTTCTCCCCATGCACCGCTTTGAAAGTAATCACATGATATACTATGTGCCGTTTACCACCTTTGAAGCTACTCCTCAGTGCATTTCTTAGTGTAAATTTTATGCTGTGTGCCATTTGAGATTATTTCGATTCTTATTTTTTGTAAAATATCCAAAACAATTCCAAATTTTTCATGAACTAAATAAACTTTGAATATTTCCGAGTTCTGTTATAATTAAGTACTTAACAGCAGAATCCACTGTAAAATAATAAAAATACAAGCAGAAAATTTACCGCATTTTACTCCGTAGGCCGTAGGCAATGCACGAAGGCACAATGTACAAGAAATGGAAATTTAAAATGTAAGTATAGGGTAAGTTGAGTTATTTTAAAAAAGATTTCTATTTTTAAATTTTTCCTTCGACTTAATAACCTCATTTTTCTATAATTAATATAAAACGCATAAAGTTTTCATAAGTTAAAAAGGCGAATAAAGCCCTCGTTGCTTAATAACTTTAACAAAGTTTAGAAGGTAATTAACTTGCGCTACCCTAAGTGGTCTGTATAAACGTTGTTAAACTTCTGGAGATTTAACGAGATGTGAAGTAAATACTTTAAATATGTTACAATTCTATTATAACACACTCGCAATTACATTTAGTGTTTCTGTAAAAGAATATCGTAAGTCTAGGTTTTTATCTATTTTTTTCTATAATACATTATGAGCGTTTGTCAACTCTCCAAGTAGCCAAGAGCCATCAACCGTTTTATTTTTAATGTAAAGTAATTTTGTTAATAGGATTAATGAAACAAAAGCAAACAAAAATTAAAATATTATACACGATAAGTACGAGAGTGTGCAAATCTATAGGCCCGTCCACTAAATAGGTGATGATTCGAAAAGAAAAACACAAGCTTGGCAAAAATTGTGGTTTTAGTCGCAGGTAAAATCTACACTAAATAAAATTACTCTTTTTATGCCCTATATCCATCCCTACTTGAAGTTTAGACAATTATTGTGTTCTAAACTCTGTTGTAAACCGGTGACCTGTGACAGGTTAATAGCTTGACAAAAGGAAGCAAAGACACTTAAGAGAAGCCTATAACAGCACAAATTATCCCGTCTGGTTAACAGCGTAAAATTTTGCCTAGTTAACTTGATAAATCAGCGATACTTTTTAGAATAGATATGTTGTACAAGTATTAAACTTTAAATACAGTCAATATAACGCAACTAAAAACCTCCGTATTTTTTGAAACAATTCGACACTAAGCAAGTTTGTGACAAAAGTCAAATAACAATAGGACTTTCGGGATTAGTAATGGTTCTGTTCATATCGGTGGTTTGTGAGTCCAATGCGACCTGGTTTTCAGTTTTCAGGATTGGTTAGATTCGATATGCATAACCTTACTGAAAGCAGGATGTTCAATGTGCAGACAAGCACTTCAGCTATTTTTTAAAATCCTGCTCCGCAAAATAAACAAGTCCTTAAAATTTGATAGGTGTAAATGGGTTGACCGCAATTTTTGATTTCTGTTCGTTCCAGCACTTCCTAATCTTTAACCTAATTCGTACTCCCATTTTCACGAGGCAATACCGCTACTACTTAAAATCATGAGCAGGGACTTTCAGAGAAAATGCGAAGCCCGGGTAACTAATGTTTTCTTCTAAAAATTTAAAATGAAACTGGAGGCAAGCAGGCCTGGGTTTACTTTTTAGGGAATCTTAGGTTGAAAATTTGGTAGTGGACCTTGTGATGCGTAGCCTTGAAAAAATTTAAGAGGGATCCAGCCGTGCGTCAACCAACACTCCGACATAATAGTAATAGTATAGTATAGAAAAATGAATTGTTCTCTTTTTTAACCGAAATTCGCGATCTTCTTTTGTTTTGGAGCTAAAGCTGATAAAGCTGATAAGCTATAAAAATGAGCAGAAGGGACTTTTAATATTTTCAATTAGTTTTCGTTTTATAACAAAGTTGTCGATTGTCAATTGAGGTCTCTAGGAAGAGAACCCCCCTCTTCCCCCGATAAGCCCTGAACATGAGCAACTCAATCAAAAGTTCGACTTGAGCGGCTGCTGTGTAGGCAAGACTAACTAGAAAGGAACACGATTACACTATATCGAGCAGCCCACTTGAAAGGCCGAAAGGTCAAATTGAAACTATTCGTAAAACGATAAAATAACACTATCATTTAATTTTTGACGAAACCCTAAATTGGAAAATACAGTAATTTACGTTAACTTACGTCGTAACGCTAACACTTCGCAACTCAATCTAAGAAGGAATTAAACTTTAAATTCACGTAGCGATGACTAGTAAATTATGCGTATGCACTTCTGCTATTTTCAAAAATGACCATAACATTGATTAACCACAAATATGTATAGTGATAATCTGATAATAGCATAGAAATATCAAAAATTAAAAAATAACCTTAGAAGAATCCTCAAGTATTTATAAAACAATAAAAAACAGCTCTATAACTTTAATAAAGTATATTTTCGCTTTTATATCATCTTAAATATTATATCCTAAGATGAAACGAATTATCTTTTTGCTAACGCCAATAAAGAAAAACTGACATTATATTATTGCCTTTTGTTTCGCCTTTAGCGAATTTTTGATTGAACATCTAAAAGACTGCGCCAAGTTAAAATTTAAGCTCTTTTTGATTGGAGTAAATACATTTTAATTGAAATAAAAACAAGCACCAACTTTCCATATTTTTCCAAGCGAAAAAGGAAGTTTAAAGAAATAAATTATTTTTCATTTCTTACTTATCCAATTTCTTACAAAGGTCTTGACATTATTGCGTAATTTAAATTTTTAACAGTCTTTTCATTTTTTCCCTTTTTAAATTAATGCCGACTCAAATTTAATTTCTAAAATTCTATTTGCGAGCCTCGTCTTACACAATTAAGTAATCGAATATGACTTACCGAGTTTAAATAATAATCGTGGTTGAGCTGTAAAGCCACGTTTTGACCCCTCGATCTAACAATGGGGTTTCTTTACTTCCCCCTTTTCTTCTTAAAGTCGTGAAAGTTAATTTTTCTTGTGGGGATACATAAAAATGTTAGTCTATTGAAAGCAATCACAGACAAGAAATAAATTCCTGCTGCGAATCATAAATGTGGAACATTTCTAAAAGATTACAGCAATAGGGGGTAGTAAAGTACAAATGTTTTCTGTCTTAACCTAGCGGGAAACAAATTATACAATTATTCTCATCTGAAACTTGAACATACTGTATAATTTTGTAGGAGAAACAAGAAAATAAAATTATTATAGCGAAACGAAATAATAATAAAAGCAAACGATAACTGCAAAAATTAATGAAAAACA
Source organism: Malthinus flaveolus (assembly GCA_950108345.1). Classification (NCBI taxonomy): domain Eukaryota; kingdom Metazoa; phylum Arthropoda; class Insecta; order Coleoptera; family Cantharidae; genus Malthinus; species Malthinus flaveolus. The sequence continues at coordinate 73,792,375 of OX467285.1, forward strand.
AATTCTGGTCTGCCACATTAAATGAGATAATAACCTTAATGATAACCACCCTAAAATGATTGTGCATCTTTCCCAGCTTCATATAAAATCATTTTCGCCAAGTTCAAGTGTATGTAAATGGTAATTTGGAATAATCTAATGTAATTACACTTAACCCAAGAAAATTTCCATGTTTAAAATGAGTTAATTTCGTACCAAGAAAACCTCACTCGTTAAAAACTGTTTTTCATTAAGGTTGATGAACTTTCAAAAGCGACTCAAAATTTATTTACATTTTCATAAAAAGTAATATTGATACATTCAACTAACTACCCCTTTTGTTAATGCAGGAAGTTGGGGACAAATTAAATAATGATTAATTTTCGGCTTTTCGTGAAAATTCGTGGTTCGTTAATTAAAGCCCCTCTTAAAAGGACGAAATAATAAACAATCTCAGAAGACATATCAATTCGACCGCCCCTATCATTGTAGTTATGTTGTATAGGGATCGGACGCTAAGGGATATATCGGTTTATCCTTAGTGTTTTCGATATCCCAAATATGGGTATTTATAGAAGAACATGGCAAGAATACGTAACTAAGGTAAACAATATATTTCTTTTATTAATTCTAACCTTCAAATAATTTTTATGAGTCGTAAATTTAGAAATGAATAAGTTGGAAAAATTTCACAATTTATTAAAATACTTTTTTTACAGACGCGAGGCGAAATAACGGCTTTAAACAACCTTTCTGAATATTACTTGATCGTAATCCTGTCCTAAGATGATACACTGCTCACCTAAATCACGCTAGTCCTTGGATCCATCTACTTTGTTCAGGCAGGCAGACATTTTCAGTAGGGGTTAAATACACATAAGCAAAGCGGTTTTTGTTGTTGAAGTAGTATAAACGTGAAACAAAATTTAAAAAAAGAGACTTTTCTATTATTTTCCCAAAACTACAGCGTGTGCTGAGCTTAAAACTTTTTAAAATCGTTAAATCATTATCGAAGGCTTTGAATACCTACTATTGAAAAAATACTAAAAAGCAAGGGTAGAATCGTATGAACTCTCTACAACGCTGTCATCACGCGACACGTTCAATGTTGACTTCCCTTCCCTTACTTGCGGGTTGCAAATGGTCTTTTAGGGACCTGCTCTAAAATAAACAGAAAGTTCTAAGGCCACTCTTGACTCAAGTAACATACGTTAGCGGAATATTTTGGCCATCGAAAGGTTTAAAATTTATAGATAAAATTGTCGTTACGCTACTCAAAAAATAAAAATGAGTCACTTTTTAGTTCTCAAAATTCTGTAAAAACATCATTTTTCAAAAAAAAAAAGTTGATTTTCTTTAAGGAAATGAATTTGTGTACTGATATTTAGTTTAGTCGGTTGCAAGCAAAGCAACCAGTTCGGCATCACGAAGTCAGGAAGCAAATTAGCAAGAAACTACCAGAGAAAATGGAGTTGAAATATGGTTAGACTGTTGTTAGACCCTCAAAGTGAAGCTGAAAATGTACAGAAAATTCCCGTCTAAAAAGCCAATTAACTTGATAATGAGAAAGCTCGAACCAGGAAAAATGCATTTTCTTTTATATTTTTCCGAAACTTATACCGTAGCTGGTATATCAGCTGTACAAGATGAAATTACACAAACTGCTGTAGATAATAGGGAATGTCGATGAATTTTGAATACGCTTTAAATGCAATTAAACAATTGCAATTTCGTAGTTAGTAAAACAATTCAATTTTAAAATATACCTGCAGGCTGATTTTTTATTGAGTATACTCGAATATGAGTTACATATTTGAGTAAATAGAACACGCTGTTCTATTCTCACGTTAAAATTTAAACAAGAAGTGGTAATCGCAACTACTTTTTGTCAATTGGCATACACGAGAAAGAAACTGCACAAATAAATACGCCACAGCATATACAGACAGACGAGTAAAATGTTATGCAATTTTTAATGTTGAATTCAGACACAGACATTTGCGTCTCACACAAAGAGTGACACGAGAATTTGTTTCCAACTGGTTTAAATCCTTAATTACAACAATGCATAGCAATGTCACTAGTGCATGGCTAAAAGGGTTAGCAGTGGGTGTTTGTTGCATGGGGAGCGTTAACGAATACATAAATTTGAAGCTTCTGTCTCACAACGAGCTTAAATAATTATTATTGTTTTACCTGATTTAACTAATGCATACTAATGTCTTCCGAAACGTTGATTAAAAGATGCAATTATTTTTATGTACACCCTACACTTCAAGTTTATGCTATGCCACAAAACTAAAACAGTACTTTTTTATTGTTTTTACGGTATTACTGCAATTGTAATATTGTACACTACACCTATTATGCACGTAATGCAATATTCGCAAATTAATCGAAATTTGCTGTAGGTATGTAATACGTGACACATTGATTAAACACAAACCTCAATTTTTGCTGTTTTCGAGAAAGAAAAATAGAGATTCTTAAGGTTAAAATGGAACTTAAACGTAAAAGTGTAAAAGTGGGTGTTAGTACTTCAATCTAAGCATGCAACATTCGTCCTGATAAGTTTTCTATTCTTCTTAAAAACTGGAGAAATGGAATCCTAAACGATTTAACTTTGCCAAAAAAATGTGTTAACATCAACAAACATTTAATAAATGAAGTTACAAAGGTCAAATTTTTCGATTTCGGATAAATCCCATTTTTAGCTCGCATTAACCCGAAAATAAATAGTGGCACTAAAAGATGAAGGAGCAATGAACATAAATGAATATGTACATTTTGTGATTTCTTAGTGAAATTGTCCATTTCGTGAAATGCATCTGCTTTGTGTAGTCTCATTAAATTTTCACTATCTGGACAATATATTAAATGTTTTGGCAGTCTCGTAATGGAAATCGTTTTTATGATTTTAGTAGTTAGGTTAGGCTAGGTTAGATTAACTTAGGTTAGGTTAGGTTAGGTTAGGTAAGGTGGAAGAAGACCACAAAACATCGGTATCTATGCCCGAAATTAGCTACATTGAAACATCGAAGCAACGTAAGCTCCTAGATATAGCACTCAGAAACACAAACATAACGGCATATCTATATCAACAAGGGAAAACGGCGACTCAGGGAGAAGCTGGAGACACAAAGCCTAGAAGATGGGAAACCGAGAGGCACTCTATACAGCAAATAAGGAAGTCATGACTATACAAGCCAAAAACAAGGATGGACAAATGACCTATGCAGACTTGCTTAAAGAATTGGAAAATAAAGTAGCTCTAGAAAACTCTGAAACAAAAATTCAAAATTTAAAAACACGGGATGGCGGCATATCGGTTACGGCGGTGGGCGACGCAAACAAAAGAAGACAGTTCAAAGAGAATTTGGAACAGCGAATGGGCGAAATTATCACTGTTAAGACCCACATTCCGCAAAAGACAATTTACATTCGCTACAAACGCTAAATAACACTGAAGCATTAATAAGCGTCAACATCACAAAAAATGCTGCTATAAGTAGCCGCTTTAGGTATGCGTATGCAAAAACAGAAGCAAAATATGCTGATTACATTCTAAGAAGGGGAAGGCTATTGATAGGCTGGACACTCTGTTGAGTAGAAGAGGCCAACCGCCCGGTGAGATGTTACAACTGCCTGAATTTTGGGCATGTCTCCAGGGAGTGTCGAGCGGACCCACAAAGGGAAATAACCTGCATGAAATGCGGCGAAGGGGGACACAAAGCAGCAAGCTGCACAAGAGCCCCAAAGTGCACCTTTTGCAAAGTCGAAGGACATCGGGCAGATGAAACAAAATGCCCAGAGTTCAGAAGGTATATAGGTGAGATGAGAAGAGCCAGGGTAATAAAGCAGCAGCATCCCCGAAACTCAGATAAGACGTGCTCCGCAAATGAATTGGAAGCCCCGAATCTACCTGCAGATGATGCACCTTAAAGTCCTCCAAATTAATACGGACCGAGGCGGTACTGCGGACGAACCAAATAAGAAGAGAACTGGTAAATACCACGTCGACCTACAACTCGACGCATACATTAAGCTCGGAAAACGAAACATGGCCACTAACGTCTTCGGTGCAAACACAGAAAACCAGAGGGGAAAAGTCATCGAGGAATGGATCGAGGCTAACGACCTGGTAGTTATAAACAACGGGGACACACCGACTTTTGCCAATGCAAACGGCAGTTCCATCACCGACGTCACCGTCGCAACCGCCGATGCCGCAATATACATAAAAAATTGGCACGTAGACGAAGAGTCGGAGACAATGAGTGGACACCGCTACATAAAGTACCAAATCATAAAGAACAAGGAAATAAAAAACGAGATTCTGCGCACCAACAAGGGGTGGAGGATCACACCGGAGGGCCTTCTAAATATCGGTAACGACTTTAAGAATGCCTTGGACGAAATAGGACCGTATGGAAAGGACATCGCTAGAAGCCTAACTACATATATTACCCAGAAAGCAGATCAATACTTCTCCCGAAGAAAGGGCTCCATTAGCGGACATGTCCCTGTTTTCTGGTGAACTGAGGAAATAGCGAAGAAAAGGAAAATCTGTATAGATAAACGAAGGATAGCGACCCGCTTAAATAAGAGCCACATCGATGAGCGTACTAAAGAGACTGTAAACGACATATACAGAACAGCAAAAAAAAACTCAAACTTGCAATAAGAAAGCAAAAAGAGGCTTCCTGGAAGCAACTATGTCGCGAACTGGACATCGATATATGGGGTAAGGGATACCAGATAGTAACTGGCAAGCTAACATACAGGCCAAAGATAAAGCTCAGTCAAGCTGACACCAAAAAACAAATCGAGAAGCTGTTCCCCAACCACCAGCTGGAGTCCTGGCCAGCCATAGAAATTCCCGTAGAAGAAATTGAAGAATTCTCGGTAGAAGAAGTATTGGCCGCAACACAGACACAGACAGAGGGCGCTGAGGAAGTGCCGTCAGATCAAATTTATAAAATGATCCCAGAAATAACGCTAAGAAAGGAGTTAGCACCTATACTTAGCATAAAATGGCCGGAAGTTGCTTTCAAAAGCACAGTGAGGGGAGTCTCTTAGGTGGAACGGACAATATCGCAATTGTAGTCCCAAAAGAAGCGGTGAAAATGGTTTCACTATTGAAATTTTTTGACCCATTTCATGGTTTGACTGTTTGTGTAAGTATCAATATGGCTGGGGGGTTTTCTACAAACCTATTAACCCTATTTTTCCGTGGCTCCATACGACGAGTGTGGCCTACAAGCTAATGGCTACAGAGCAAAAGAGGTAAAGCGCGCAGTACACCCTAGAAGAACCACTGGTGAAAAGCCACAAGAACAACCAGTCTATATGCAAAAAGTTCGTCCTCTACATCAAAGGCGTAACCGATGGCATAGAAAAATTGCTGGGCAAACACAACGTCCGGCTTTAAATCTACCAGAAAAATTCAAAAAAACCTACGCTCACTAAAAACGCCATAGACCCTCTATCAATTGCAAGAGTGTACAAGACTATATGCTCATGTGGCCAAGTGTACATCGGGACAACAAAACGGATCATCAATACCAAGATATCAGAGAATAAAAGAACTTGTCGGTTACACCAGATCGAAAAGTCCGCAGTAACAGAACACGCATTACAAATCCAGAAAAACTACCAAATCATGTATAACAAGACTAAAGTACTCTCAACCACTACTCACTACTACGCCCGATTGCAAAAAGAAGCCGTAGAAATTTTCAAAGTCTCCAACAATTTCGACAAAAAAGAGAAGGCAATAAGATTAACCTCTTGAACCACACAGGACTTGCTTAATTTAACCTTCAAAAATGCCTACTACAGAAGTGAGTTAAACGTGAGGTATCGCAAATAGAACATTTCGACTACTAGACATGAAACCTCCACCTCTACCTCTAATGACGCCAGCCGTAAAAGCCTAAATACTATTTTATTTTGTATCGCAGTTATGCATTACACCACTATCGCTATAAAGGAACCGTAGTTATACTCCCTGTAGTTGGTTTAAAATTTAAATCAGCCTGGTACCAAGGCATGATAAGCCTTTCAACTGCAAATTTGAGAAGTAAAATTTAGCCTAAAGAGGTTCGAAAAGTACAAAAATAACATTTTATTTGTTTTCATTTTTTTGCTTATAGTTGAGTGTCTCGATAATACGTTCTTGATCGTCTTACTCTCCCCAAGTTTGTTTCTTGAACCTCTTATGTAACTTTTTCAATAAAAAGTCACCAATAAAAAAACTCGAGCATGTAGCTTATGGTCACACTGTATAGCAAAGTTTAGATAACTTACGCCGAGAAAAAGCGCTCTTAATGATGAAGTTAAAAGTAATTTTGCGAGTTTATAAAGTAGGGCAAACAATAAACACGACGCTGTTTCAATTAAATGTAAAAGTGTTCCTAACGTAAAAACCGTAAAAATATTTGACCATTATATTTATGTTAGTGGTTACAAATTGTTCTTTAGTCGGAATTAAAACTTGAGAGTATAATAAAAGAGCACTTGCATAGTTACAAGAAAAAAAATAATGCACTAAAACAAAGTGATATTTTTCATGTTTTTGCGACTCAATTATGTAGTGAGAATAAAAAATGTTATTTAAATGTAAAATGCTACAGGGGAAATGTGATGTGTTGGTATTATATTTTATGAACCTTTCTCTTCATTTTAATTATAAACGTATTACAAGAATTTATATGTAAATTTTAATAATTTTTTTCTACAGTTGTGCACACTACTTTTTCTACTCTTTTCACAATACATTTGCATTAGGAAAATTCAGTTTTCATGTTAGAGAGCAGAGAGGACATCAGATATTATCCTCGTCCACAGGGCATACGATAATTACTTTGGAACGAAATTGCACAGTAGTGAAAATAAACGAACCTTTAAAACTCGTTTTTACAATGCTTTTTTATATTTGACTCCAAATTTTTTAATTTGTCCAGTTACCCTGCAGATTACATTAATTTAAATACACAAAACTGTTGTGAAAAGCCACGGACGTTTACTTAATTTTAACCCCTTTTTGTACACAAACATAACAATAATTACCAAATTAAGTTATTACGAAGAGTTTAAGTCTTTCATTTTTATTCGGTAAATACAAAAAAAATGCATGATTACTTGTTCCGAAATATAATCTGAAAGCTCGTGAGAAAAGTGACAGCTGCCAAAACCGGAGTCAGCATTCAACGGACACCAGACCTTCCGAAGCGAAAAAGAAATTTGTTTCATTTATGTAATTTAGTTTTCTCTTCCCCTTTTCTGTTTCCCCTTTCGTCCAGCGATAATTTATTACAACTAAATAGTTGCTACAAATTTTTGTTAATAAAAATCATTTTAGAATTTTCCCAAAAGTTAGAACACAAATTGACCGCTGTTAACAAACTAATTTATTTTCGTCAAACAAAAAAAAGTCATTTATCAAAGCTCTCGCAGCAAGAAGAGTTGATATGAACATGTTCCTTTCGACTACATATTGTTAATGTATTTCTAATTACTTCAGTCGAGTTGCAAAATAATAATATAATGTATCAGTATAAACGTTCTTAATTGAAAAATTTCTGGACGATGATGAAGTATCCATTTAATTGTTAAGAAAACAAAGTTTAATTTCATCTAGTTAGCTTTATGTATTATTTGCGCTAGAATGCCCCCGTTTGCGAAAGCATACGAAACGTACAAAAACAAAATTAAATCCGTATAGCTATGCTATAGTTGTTATAGTGCCAGTTGTTAAAAAAATTCCACAACTAAAACGTAACTCCATCATGTAAGGCTGTCTAAAAAACCGTTGTCAGCAAGTCGAAGTGGTGCTGAAATGCCAGACGCGTCTCTAATACTGATACATGGCTCCCTAGAGCCTGTTAATTGCGTTCTGTGTAAACACCACTCGACTCAAGCTTGACAATTTTCAACATCAGCATGGGCCTTTCCTAACAAGATCTTGTCAGAATTTCTAGGGGAAAACTTTCTATATTATAAATATATTCCGAGCATTGTTTTTGCTGTCTACGCTGTGTTTTGCAAACGAAATTGCGACACAACTTCGAAAATTAATATTTCGGTTCAAATTGCTGATTTTAATAACACAAAGCTCTTGCATTTGAAAAAAAAATTACTTTCTAATCAAACATGTTATGATGAAGCCTAGTGTCGTTCGTAAGCACAAAATCGGCAATGACTTCAGACGACAAGGGAGCAAAGCAAAACTTTTCTAATTACGCAGCACGTTTAAACCTCATTCAACCACACTTCGTTAACTATAATATTACTAATATACGACTACTTTGTGACGATTATGCAATTGACGAGCTTTAGTAGTATGTTCAAACAAAATATTTCACATCAATTATGAATGATCGGGGATCGGATACGTGCACGTACACGTGCAGTCCAACAGTGCGATGTGTGTTGACTGAGGACGAAGCGAAGTTGTGAGCCTTTCGGAGAGGTTAAGAACTGTTGTTCCAAATAAAATCAATAAATGCGCTAATTTAATAATTTCGGAGTTATACGAGGTGCGCCAAAAGAACCCTAATTGAAAAGAGTGCGCAAAGACGAACCGAATCGCCAAAACACCAGTTAAACGCTCTTTATTGGGAGAACAGATCAAGTGATCTCACTTTATTGTAAGTTGTTTTGAAGTAAGTTCAGTTTAACTTGAAAAAATAAATGTTTAGGACTACCCACGATATACCCAATTAATGTCGTAGAAAAATTTATTGGGCACTTGTAAGTGGTTAGTTTTGTCTTTTCATATGAGTTTTAGAAGAGAATGGTACAAAATCGAGAGTGATGTTACTATAAAACGTTCTACCGTTCTACGTTTCAATAACATTATGAAGCAGGGGGTTAGGGTTATAAAATAATTGTAGAATTAAATTTCTATGTAGTATGCATGTCTTTCAGCCTACCCCTACTAGATAGCAAGGATGTTTTGTTTTGGTTTAAAATAATTAAAATTTTCAAAAAACACAACAATGATAAACCGAAGCTGAAACTGAAAAGTGTTTAGATGTAGCAATAAAGAGTGAAAATATAATGAACGTTTAGTATCAAGTCTCTAGCCGACAGCGACGTATAACGGCTCCGCGTTTAAAAACATTCAGATAATTAGATAACCTAATCTCAGCAGGCGTCCGTTCCAGAAGAGACGAAAAATTGGTTATGAGATAAGAGGAACTACCAGGTTACCAGAATTGAGAATTCGAAACAACAGAAAAATGATGTGAAGGTTTGTTGTTTAGTGGAGGGGTAGAAGAGATAGCATCGGGATACGTGGTCGAACTTTGACAGATTACAAAAAATCTTATACTGCAGATATTTTTGAGTCTTTCTAACTTAGTGGAGAGTTCCACAGATAGATCGTAGTAAATACTGCCGCAGTATTAACCATGACTAGAGTTACTCTGTCACTTTTAGTTAAGCTGTGCTTTTAGTTTTAGTGTCTGTGGAGGAGCCGAGAGGGAATAGAAGTCAGAAGAAGAGGTCGAATTTTGTTAGGTAGGCGGGTGCAAATTAATACTCAATGCATAAAAGTATTTGTTACGATCATTTAAGTTAATGTCACTGTCCGAATTATCAGTCCGAGCTTCTCCCACACCGAAGGAACGAAAAACCCTCCACAACTCCCGTGTATCAAAAGCGCTATGTATTTCACCTCAAATATAACGAATTTGGCATTTTATTTCGGAGACTTCCATGGACTGTTTTCTGTATTTCCTATGGAAAATATCTATCCTTTAGGTTGCCTTCAGACACGATGAGTATCTGCTAGTGATGGACTTGCGCATTTGATATAAATCTACCAACGGTATTACGACGGTAAAAAAAATAAAAAAGTAATAGAAACATTATTGAAAAAATTAATTTTTAATCAAAATCAATTCTTTAGTTGTTGTTTGCTTTGAGTTGTTTAGAAAAATAATTGATTGATGAGGTTGCATGCAGTTCATTCGAAGGAAGAAATATCACAATTCAATAAATTAATATTGATGATTTTGACTGTTTTTTTTAGCTTTTTTTTTCTTAGAAATGGTTGTTTAAAAGCTTCTCTTAGGTTTAATCATTCGCTAGCATATTTTTCACAATTCATTTCATTTTCACTGTTGTTTTTATTATTTTTTCCATCATTAATAACATTCCTTTTTCTGAAAAAACTTAATTTTTCGAAAATATAAAATTTACGCCGAATTCACGTGTTATAATACAAGGTTTCAGTGGCCTCAGGATTGTCATAGCGTATCGTATTCATAAAGTGTTAAAAATAAGATTCAAGTTTAAAAGTATATTTTCAGGCAAGTAAAAATGTTAATATGCATGGGTTTGAAAATTGCGATTTCATTTTTCAATTCATTGAGAAATTATTTTATACAGAGAGTCCCGAGCGAGTTACAAGGAGTTTATCTCTTGAAATTATACCCTGAAATGCAATCCAAAAAGTTATAGGCTCAAAAAGTTGAAGTTTAAGGCTATATTGAGAAAAAAATGCAAAATTAGTGTTTTGAATGAACTACAAGAGCCATCAACAGTAAGCAGTAGAATACAAATTATTTTTCAAATTTTCTTAAGAATCGTGAACTTTAGAAGAAAAATTTAAGATACAAAAAGTCAACATCTTAAAATTCATTACTAAAATCGAACAGAATTATTTTAATTTATTTTGCAAAAACGCTATTTTTGAAGAGTTGAAGGTTGACGGCACTCCCCAACTGGTAGTTCTAGCTAGTTCTAGTTTTTCTCTAAATCTTTACCACACATTGACTTGTAAAGGATAAGTTTGCTGTAGAAAAATCAATAAAAACATTTCACCCGTTTTGGAGGTGCAGTGATTTGTTTACATTTTAACTTCAACTTTGAGTGTTCATAAAGTTTTAGAGGTGCATTTTGCGATATACTTTTAAGAGGGGCAATTTGAACCTAATTTGGTTCTGAGAACTCACTGTAAAGCGTTGTCGGTGATTTTCCGAGACACTCTGTATAGTTTCTATTACTTGGAGCCGTCAAACATGCCTGTGGCCGTTTATAGCGACTCTCTCGTGTTCAAAATTCTAAAGCATTACAAAAGTTGTATCTAGGGACCGGCAAATAAACGAAAATGTGCATGTTACTGCATGCTAGTTCAAAGTAGTAAACTTCTAGAACACGAGTTCACAATCTGTGGCAATAGTAGGCGGTTGGAGACGTACTGATAGCCAGATTACCTTCATTACAATCTGTCATACGGGATGTATTGATATCTAGTTAGCCTAGACCAGTTCCATGCATAAACAAAATATTGCGTTACCATAGCAACGAACAATAACTTATTAGAAGTGTCAGTGTAAAGTTTGACGTCAAAAAAGTAAACCTGAGTTAAGTAATAAATTAAAAGAAAAAAGATGTCCACCGAAATTGTGAAAATCGAAAAATTGGAGTATCGAGCCATCATCAAGTACCTGTATTTAAAAGGGTTAAGAGGTAAGCAGATTTACGAAGATATGGTTAATACCCTTGGTGATCAATGTCCTTCGTATGCGACCGTGAAAAATTGGACTGCAAGCTTCAAAAGAGGTAAATTTTCAATTGAAGATGATGACCGATCGAGAAGGCCAGTTTCTGTGTCAGTCCTCGAAAATATCGATGCAGTTCATGACATGATTTTATCAGACCGTCGAATTGGGCTAAAACGGATATCTGAAGCACTGAATATTTCATACAAACGCGTTCATCATATAGTTCACGTCAATTTGGACATGAGAAAAATTTCTGCAAAATGGATCCCCAAATGTTTGAATGTTGACCAAAAGCGTGCAAGGGTAGAAGCATCGCGTTCGATCTGTGCTCGATTTGAAAACGATGTAGACTTTTTAAACCGAATTGTTACTATGGATGAGACTTGGGTACATTTCTACGATACAAAAACAAAGCAACAATCGATGGAATGGCGACACTCTGGTTCTCCAAGACCTAAGAAGTTTCGTGTCCAAAAATCTGCTGGAAAAGTTCTTGCTTCAGTTTTTTGGGATTGCCATGGAGTAATCATGATTGATTTTTTGGATAAGGGTAGAACAATAACTGGAGATTACTATTCGACATTACTGACCACTCTACGGGAAAAAATTAAAGAGAAAAGACGCGGAAAGCTATCCAAAGGTGTTTTGTTTTTGCAGGACAACGCCCCTGCACACAAATCTCATGTTGCCATGCAAAAAATTCGTTATTTAGGGTTTGAATTACTAGAACACCCCCCTTATTCTCCAGATTTGGCTCCGTCCGACTATCATCTCTTTCCTCAACTGAAAAAAAGTTTAAAAGGTCGTAAATTTTCCTCCAACGAGGAGGTAATAAAAGCTGTGGAGGTCTGGTTTGCAGAGCAAGAAGAAGCAATTTTTTGAAAGGTCTAGCGACGTTGCAGGTTCGCTGTAATAAATGTATCCAATTAAGAGGAGAATATGTTGAGCAATAAAATATTTTGACATTGAAATTTTGTTTGGTTCTATAGTAGGCTAAGAATTTTTCAATATATCCGTACGTGTCCTATACAATGTATATGTATTTGTCCAATTGACGTTGGTAATGTAAACGCCCTTGAAGTTTAGTTAATTATTTAAAAAACAGTTGTATAAAGTTTGTTATATTACGTCATTTAAAAATAATTTGGACACATATTAATTTTAGCAATATCAACAAACGAATTATACCAAAACAGTTTTATAAAGGCAGGAAATTTCTGATATTGGTGTTATTTCAATTATCCTCTTGTATAGCATAATAAACTAAAGCGGAAATTAAACAATCATAATCTACTTTTGTTAATATTTTAATTATATTATTTATGCCTATTAATTATTTAAGTTACACATACAATTACAAAATTAGGCCCATTACAAAATGGGCCTTTGAAAAATGTTACGCAATATATTTTAGTGGTTACCGAATTAATTGAATTGCAGAAAAACTACAAGAATTATTAATTATAGTTTGTTACTATGTCAAAGTTTATAAATCCCGTTTAGAGAATACATTTAAATACATTATATTTGGAAAAATAAAGCCTGAAAAGGATAATAGTACAGGACCCAAATATGAGTCTTGGGGAACACTAGAAAGAACTGTAAATAACTCAAAATGTAAAGAATCTTTCGAACACTTTAGAAAGATCGGCATATACGCGCTATAATATATCATATACAGGGTGTGAATTTGAAAACTTCTGACACTTCATCGAGTATTTGAGTTCTTCCAAGATCAACACCCCCAAGTGGTGTCGACTTAACCCTTATAATCTTACATGGGAATGGTAGTCGAGTAGCACCTTTTTAAAAATTTCGTTCAATAGTCTTTACAACGACCTTAGTATAAAATATCAAAATTATACGCGAGACCCGTCAATTTTATTATCAAGATGGATACTTTAAAAGAATATTTGCGCTATCTCTAGACCTCCAAAGTGGGGTAGGTTTAACCCCCTAAATCTTAAACAGGAAAAGAGATCAAATAGCACATTTTCTAAAAGCCCCTTCAATTGCCTTTTCAACGTTATGTTACTTTGTTATTTTTGGATTAGTGGTTTTGATGATGTTGAGAATTTTAAACAGCGACAGTTGAAGTATTTAGAAATTTTAGAGAAAAGTTTCAAAAAAGAATTTATTTTTGTTTAGAACATAATAGAGAACCTTTTCAACAATTCATTAATGATCTTTTTGCCTACAGTTATTTCATTTTTTACCTTTTAAAACGCATTTTTCACCGTTTATATCATGAAAACTAGGTACTATGTACTCCAAAAATAACAAATTAGCACCTCGTTATAAAGAAAATTAAGGGGCTTTCAGAAAAAGTGCCACTCGATCCCTCTTCCCATTTATGATTTAAGGGGTTAACGATACCCCACTTTGAGAGTTGATCTAGGGAGAACGCAAATACTCCATAAAAGTATCCCTCTCAGTAAAAAAAATGAGCGGGTTTCGCGGAATTTCATTATTTTATACTAAGGCAAAGATACTGCAGGTGTGAAGTTTTCAAATTGACAATTTGTACAATCTCTTTTCAGTCGATCTATTGGATCCATGCTGCCTCAAAACTATCAAATGCTTAGAACGATGTGATACCGAACGTGAAACTAATTCATCTAAAACGTATTCATCTTTCGCGTATCTTGAATTTTAGACTTATCGAGTAAAAATGTAAAAAACAGACAATTCAGAAATACATCGTTTCAGAAACGGATGAGAAGTAGGATGCAAGAACATCTGCAACACTCTGATCACGATTCGATCGTCAGATTTACGAGATAAAAATTTTTCCAATGCGCTGTTTAGTGGAATTCAGAATACCTATATACGTTGATGGCTTCCACGCTTTCTCATTGTCAAAATTAGCATAAATAATATAGCATTGCAACGATTCAAATGTTTTACAAATACAATAATTAATGCAACACTTCGTACAAGTTTTGCTATTCGGCTACCGATTAGTACGAAAGAAGTTAACAAACATTTAATAAATGAAGTTGTTATTTACAAAATTTTGGTAGATTCTTTAAATCTATATTAATTCAAATAAGGCAGTTTAAGAAAATAAATTATTTCCGCCTCCTTCATTTTCTCTTAAGATTTAAAACGTTTTCATCATTGCCTAATTGTCGAGAATTCGAAATGCTTTTTAAAATTATTTATGTTAATTTTTTCGTATTGTTTGTTTCGCCAAGACTTCTAATTTAATTTTTTCTAATATAAAATTCAATATGAAAAAATAGGATATTAGATTAGTAGTAATAAATTCACCATGCAACCTTTTTTGCATACTTTTTAAAGATTTCAGATTTTATAATTTAATTTTTTTGCCTCTTTTAAAGCTGAAGGAGTTTCTACGTAATATTGTTATTTATGAGTGAGTGTATTTTAGTTGTTTTCATTCATTTCGTAAATTCTGCTTACGTTTAACTGAGATTTTTGTGGCGAAAATTGTTCTTACAGTATCTATCGCGGTATTAGTATGCATGATGGGAAGAAGTAGGAGAAGAAGAGTAGTTAGAAGCTATACCAAAATTAAACTATTTATATATTCAAAGACTGTATTAAATCAGTGGCATTGATAAATTTTGCGCATGCATAACAAAATATGGTAATTTTTTCTGTACAATATAATAAAGTATCAGTAACATGTTTGTATGCGAAACAGAAAACTCTTCTATGATAGATGAGAAAGTTTAGTCGTATCTCACCACATTTGAACTGTATTGGGCCTGAATTTTTATATATGTCAATATGATAAAAATTTCGCGAAATTTATTGCATCTACCAATTTTTAAAACGTTTGTAATATTTTGAATATTTTATAGAAGTTAACATGCAAATTATTTACAGATTTAGGCAATGTAACAAACATAAAGAATCTTTCGTTTGATATTGCAATTAAAATGGAACGATTAGATTCGAGCAATTATAGCGTAAAACGAGCCACTACAAAAGGCTGTAAAGTAGGACCGGGCGAAACTCCCCGGAGAAATTATTGTTGATTGTAGATTTTACAACAGATATGCCTATTTCAACGCGCATTTAGATTTAAAATTTCACCGAAAAATCATTTAAAAAGTGCGCAAAATATTTTTACGACTTATCGGTTTATTTCCACCAAAATTATTGCTTCACTTGACAAAAAATTTGAAACTTACGCAAATGTTTGAATTTTCGTTAGAGCGAAATGTTAAAAAAACAAAACAATAAGAAAATCTCCAATGATGCATTAACGTGTAAAAACGATGGAAGTTTTCGAATGGCGCCAACAGTTTTAGCCATCAACGCCTGTGTCGGACTAGTCAAACTATAAACACATCTCGCGAATTCGAACTCTTACTAAGTTTAACAACTTCCACCAAACCCTAAACCAATTCCCAGACTTGATGACTTGTTCCTTTACTTGTTTTCTCAATGTATTCCGTTCTAACCTTATGCATAACCCCTCACAAAAAAATATGTAATTTTTTTTTAAATTAACGCGACACAGTTTTTAGTTACAAAGGGTAAAATTATTGAAGGGTTGGGCGCTTTCACAATAATGATTATGATATTATATTTATACTATCCAAATTTAGAAAAGTAAATATTAGAAAGAGCATAAACTGAAGTCAATTTCTCGAAACGATCTTCGTATTACGTATTTGCTTTATACGCTGTATTTTACATAGTGTACAATAATCAAGCAGAATTTCCTTAATTTTATACAATAAGGGCAAAAACCGTTGAAGTGCGAAAACGTAAAATTTCCACCACTTTTGTCATTTCACACGTCAAATTACTCATTTTTACATTTACATTAGCCTACATTAGCCTGCATTAGCAAATGGCTAGTTTTCAACAGCAATTTTAGATTGGCTCTACATTGTCAGTTATTTATGTATTAACGTCAAGTTATAGGCATAGGCACGCCGAGCGGTCATAAAACTAATTTAGATCCGCAAACCCGCAATCTTGTGATAAAATTGTTATCAATGTTTTGATAAAAATTTGTATTTAAATCGTTTTTTGGTGTGACAGGGTTAATTTATAAAGAACTTAATTACGTAAACAATCCAGAGTAAAAAACTTTTTTGGGGGAGAAAGTGATAGGGTAGTTTTAACAGAACTGTTGACTTTTTTACACAAATGATCCTAGTATAGTATACAGTATAATTTCTCGAAAAGTTGTTAAGAAACGCTTGAAAAATTTAACACGAAAAAATTCTACAATTGGTTTTAGAGAAATTAAACTTCAAACATTTTAATTGTCCACCATTTTGAAATGGTTAGAGATATAATAAAACTTTGTCAATATTTTTTCCTAGAGATTTTTAAATAGATTACACACATATTTTTAGTTTTTTCTCAACTCAAAAAATAGGGAAAATAAATAGAAAATACAAAATATAAGAATTAACCAAAGCGAGGAAACTAAGCGCCTTTTTGAAAAATTGAACTAACAAAAATTGTGATTTATCATGTGGTACAGTTAGGCGTAGTTGACCTGAAACATCCTGTAATTATATCATCAATGTATGATCAATAATAATATGGTCCAGTCACACTTCAGTAAAAGTTTCTTTTGCAAATTCCTAACGTATATACCTAGTGCTGATGCTAAGTAGTATGCTGAAACGTTTTAAAAAGTTTTTCGCAAAACGACCCTGTCACGTGATTAAATAGATTTTAGGCAATTTTGATTAAAATATTAATAAACCTTTTTGAACCTAGCGCGAGCCTACACGAAACTGGACTCAAACCAAATTTGGTACCTACACTAGTTCTTTCGACTGTTAAAAAGTCACCAGAGGTTAGCTTATGTAGTGGTAAAGTTGTACAACAGGGGTGCCAATTAAAATTAAGGCCATGGAATCAATATCCAACTATTTATTGATAGGAAAAGTCGAGCGACAAAACTGTCAAAACGTGCATACAGTGCATACTTCCAAATCTGTCATGGTTTGCAAATGGCCTCCACAGTAGAGTGAACTCTTAAGCACGTTAATATTTAATTTATTGGAGACATTACGGCGCTGTTGCTAAATAGATGATTGCTTTACCGATTATAGATTTACCAAATTCTGTCAAATTTGTATAGTACGCCACGAATATATCGATCGGTGAGGGCGAGAGATTCGATAACTGGAATAGTGGATTAAAATCTATCACAAATATTTACAGGTATAATTAATTATATTTGGCAAATGTGATGCTAACGAAATACAATTGGATGTAATTGCATCAAACGTATGCTAATGAAAAAGTTAGCAAACAGATACGTACTCAACTATAAATTTTACAAGTTAATTATTTGATTAAAATGACTGATGTGGCCATAATAGGACTTTTTTGTACGCGTTGAAAAAATATTCAAAAAGGTATCAGAAATAGATCAGAAATATTTGAAATTTTCTTTTTTAGCGTTTTGGATTCAGGGGCACCCGAAACGTCGAGAAATTAAATTTAAAAAAATGTAATATTTCATTTCCTGTAAGAGATGAAAACGAATATGTGTAATGGAAGTTTAAAAATATGCAAGACATTTTACAAAGAGTCAATTTTAGGGAGAAACAAAAAATACAAATTTTGCCCCTCTTTGTAACCCCATCCGTCGACATACTGTTTGTACAATAACTTAATAATAATTTAGGTAATTTATTATCTCAGAGAAGCTGATGTGATAAACTACGAACGTATTATGTGA
This sequence comes from Malthinus flaveolus, assembly GCA_950108345.1. Taxonomy (NCBI): domain Eukaryota; kingdom Metazoa; phylum Arthropoda; class Insecta; order Coleoptera; family Cantharidae; genus Malthinus; species Malthinus flaveolus. The sequence goes on from OX467285.1 coordinate 73,810,561, forward strand.
ACAAAAAATTGAATAGTGTTGTATAACAGAGAAAAGCCCATAATAATAATAAAATAAGCAATAAATAATTGAGAGTACCTTCCGTACAGGTCAGGGGTCGACAAGGCAGGATTAAAGAAGAGCCAAACGTCATAAAAGCCGCATTATTTACTGATACAAGAACTGAATGAAATTTCATAACACAAAAACACCTCTGTACTCTCATACACTGCTAGTAAACATAGAAATTGCGTATAAAGCTACATAAAATTTTATTATTTTAACAATACGGACTAAGGACGCCCACTCGCCTACATGAGTGACGCCAAAGTGAACTCTGGTTAGTGAGCTATGCATTATCGATGTATGTTTTGAGTTGGTAAAAAAATAGCTAGAAGAGGCACTAAAATTTTGATCTCGAAATTTTAATCGTGGAATTACTGCTTTGTGCACAGGACGGTTAGGTATGGCATCACATCCACACCCACACACGCTTATCCACCCTCCTTCAACCACACATCCTAAACACACATACGTGGACTTTTCTACCTAATTTATTTTACCTTTTACTCATTGAAATTTTCAATCGATTTCTAATAATTACCTCCCTACTTATTTGCGTCGAATAACGTCTACAAAGGAGCAAGTCGTTCAAAACCAAGCACATCCTCATCTGTGTCAAATATTTAAATTCGTTATTACATGATTTTTAAAAAAAGATGGAGAAAACTCGAAAATTAAATACGGGTTCTGGTATAAGCGAGAGGTCTGCAGAGTCTCTGTACTCTGTAGTAATACTTGACAAGGTGGATTTTTTACGAAAAAATAGGTACGCCACTGTGTTTCCAGAATTTGCCAATGTCAGTTTATTTTAATTTTGTTATCTTTTAAAATAAAAATCACTGTAGGTAATGCTTTAATGGTTACAGAGCGTCGCGACTCGCGACTCGCGACGCTCTGTAATTTTCTAACGAATCGTCGAAAGCATACCTCACATTGTTTTTAACAGTAGATTACGCTAGTAAAGTTGATAAATTCGTATTATAAAAAATAGCACCCTGTACATTTGAAGAGCATCAAAAGCCACCTATTTATGAAGATTTTTAGGCATTAGAAAAAAAAATTACGTAATAATGACGCAGAACATTGGTTCTGTACACTTTTTGACATCTTTCTTTCCCATTTACCCATTTTTATTGCGAATGCGTATAAGAAGTAGCAAAAAATTTTTTACTGAGTAAAAAAACTCACCGTTATGAAGTAGCGGAAATTGAACTTAAAATTATTGCAGAATGCCCCAAACGGCAAAAGATAATTCCAAACGCGAGCACTTAACACAAGCAAGTTCACCCAAATACTAAATTTTAAAATATTAAAAATTCGATGATTATTAACTAGATAGGTAGTATTTTGAATAACAAAAATCGCACGTGCAAAAATTCTTATCGAAGTAACACAAATGGAAGGTGTGATAAAACAACTAAACGAAACAAAATACAAACTTGACCGATCAAGTTTTATTTTATATCAAATGAATATCAAAAATAATTCAAATTTTTAATTTGAGTTCAAAAATGTTATTGGTAAAATAATCTCTACATCTCTGTGGGTCAATTCTGCTCGAACTTTACAGCACCTTTAAATTGCATAGTGATGGAAACTTTTCTAAAAACTAAAAATTATTTTAAAAATATAGGTCTTGTACTTTCAGTTGTACCCTGAAATATAGTTTTAGCAAACCCTATAGTCCAGGAAGAATCGGCGCATGAGTACCGAAAACTATTCCACCTCAATTTTTTTATGCGATTCTCTTCAAATTACCCTATTGATGATATAAATGCATGTTGCCAGGGGGCAACCCCGTGCCATATTGTTTAAACCAAAATTGTTTAAACAATTGCGAGGAATTGTTATTTTTCAACCGGACAAATTTTTTTGTATTCTTTGTTAAAATACAATTTAAAAAGGTCCTATGGCTTTTCACGATAAAGTTAATATTTTTAGAGATATGAATTTTTAAAAGTTCGAAAAATCTTAAATTTGGGTACTTTTGATCCACGAAAAATATATTAACAAAAAAATAAAAATATAAATAATTTTTTTTTAAATTCTTTATACAATAGTTAACAATATCCTTAATTGCGATTTCTAAATATTTAATTATTTATACCTGTTTTTAATTGTTAATTTCGCGCGTTCACAAGTATGCGTTGCTTACCTATAAGTATATATCGCTCTCTCGGTGTCCTAAATCATTATTTTACATTTATCTTTTAAACTATTAACTTAATCAGAATTTTTAAAATTAGCAATGTTATCCATAATTAAATTATCTACAATTTGTTCACAAGAAATTTTTTTCTAATATCAATTTTTCAAAAGTTATTAAGGTTGAAACCGAACATATAATTAAAATTACTTTTTTGTCATTATAGCAGAAAGTACTTACATTAAATAACTTCTTCAAGCAAAGGTTATACATGTTAATAAAAATGCATAAATTTCTAAGATAATAACTAAAAAGTTATATAAACCAATAAAAAAGTAATTTTAATTATATGTTCGGCTTCAACCTTAACCCTAAAGCTACCGTACGGGGTACCTGGGTACTTTTTTGAGTTTAAAAGCCTATAACTTTTTTTATTTTAAAGGAATATTATTGAGACTTTTTGACATCCTGTAAAATTTAATTCTTTACACGAAAATATTAGAGGGACACAAAAAAATTAAGTGAGATGGGATATTTTTGTAATTTAATAACTTACACCTTAAACCTACCGCATGGGGTACCCGGGTACCTCGCTGTTATTTGCTTGTATTTCATGGGGAATCAATCAATTAAATGTAGAAGTATTCGAATTATCCATTTATATTACACATTTTTATATTATAAATAATTATTATTATTATAAACAATAATTATTACTAATTAGAAATCGCAAAAAAAGTTAGTGATGAACTTTTGTACTACTTTTGTACGTTAGATCAAATGGAAGTCGGTGAGATCGGTGAGATATGCCCATCGCAGACAAAACTTTTACAACTCTCTCATCTTTTCCTCGTTTTCCTGTTTGGCATTTTTTCACCATTCTTCCAAAATATGCAACAACCAATTACCCTCAGTCGTTCAGTTTTATCCCGTTCTTGAACGTTTATTTGTGGCTGTGGTTTTGTAATGACGCCAAGAAATGATAACAATGCAATTTTTATCAAAATAAAATTGAATAATTAATCCTTTAGTTCCCTAGTTCATAATCCTTAATCCCTAATCCCTAGTTTAGTTAGTATAGATCCTATATACTTCGATCTAGTATGGATTGCAAACAAAGAGTTTTTCCTAAATCTTTTAAAATTTCCCTACGTTGATTTGATTTTGAAGGCAGCTAATAGGGTGATTTTTAACAAAAATTATTTCTATGATTCTGGACACGGATTATTTGGAAAGATGTTGCAGTACAAAATAAAAATAAACCCTGTTGTAAATGTCCGCGACGCTACGCCCACATCAGAAGGCGCATGGTATCTTCACAAAACAGCTTCACTTTGGAGACGCAAATAGTCATTTGCTGGTTATAAAAAAATTTTGGATTAGGTAAAAAGGCGTGGGAAACTAACAATTGTCTTCTGGGCACTGTCGAAATAAAGCACGTGCCGACACAGGGTTTATTTGTAAAAATATTCCAGTGGATTATTAACCGCCCCAATTTGACAACAAAAATTGTTATCTTAATTTATTTTAAATTATAATTAAAAAATAATACATTTGCAAGTTGCAATAATAATTAATATCGCCCAAATATAAACTAATTAGCTGTATTACTACTCATTATCCATATAAAACATGCAGGGTACCCGGGTACCCCGTGCGGTAGGTATAAGTTGTAAATTTGTATGGTACCATGAGGGTTAAATAACTTTTGAAAACTGAAAGTGTTTTTAAACCAAAATAGCAACAAATAGAAATTAATAAATTAAACTAATGTACCGACTTGCAATTATAATTAATTCTTTATGACAAAATTAACTACAAATTTTTGAAAGTTTTACCTTCAAAAAATCATAACTACGAATCTGGCCCTTAGAAAAAAAAAAATAACGGTGTTTAGTTAAGAACTTCGATATGTATAACATATCCAAAAGTAGAAAAAACGGCCCGAGGTAATTTTGAAAAATTCCCTTTTAAAACTTTAATCAATTTTTGCCCTATTAACAATTTACTTTATTCAAATAAAAGTATTTTGCCTATTTATTTGTTTGCTTCGATTTAAGGGCCTGTGACCCTTATACGTCTTCGTTGGCCGAATTGATTTTAAAAAGATTTAAGAAGCAGCAGTAGGGTCCAAGCTGAATATTTTTTTCTTCTCAAATACAATAACTAAATACCAACCATTTAAATTTACCAATACGATAAAAACGCCGTTTTCCGTTATTATTTATCAAACAAATAATAAGTAAAATGTATGACTAAGCACGTTATTATTGTGGTTGACCAATTTATACAATTTATTGTTAGCAGGTACACGATTTTTATATAAATTATTAATTTGGAAAATTTTATTCCACGAACGAATATAATACAATTGACGTAATTTGTCACAGCATCAAATTTAACTTCCTTAGTTTTAATAAATGCGACTTTTTTGATGATGAATATAAATTTTTAAGTACTTTCAGCGAAAGTACTTTAGATTTCTAAACGCGTTATTTAAAAATGTTATTAAGCCAAAAATTTTAGCGTCGTAGTCAAAAACTTAATCCTATACACACGCAGTTTTCTTTTTCGAAGAAGAGGGTCACTCGAGAATTTAAAAAGAGCGTAAATACGTTTAACGCAATTACACCTTTCGATGTAAAATTAAAAAATCATAAAACTTAAAACTACCTACTAAACTTTTCTTCAATCTCTTCTTAAGCTTAAAACAAAGATTTGGATCTATCCGTCTGAAAAGTTATCCTACTTACAGCATAATGCACTTATTCTGTTAACTTTGTTAATTAATTCGCAGTTGACGTAAATAGTAATCACGGTTTACTTATTATAAACGATTTTTTGGAAATTAACTTTTTTACCTTATTTTGTTTTTTCTACACTCACGTCAAAAGTGTGATACATATTATATTATAGCTTTAAAGCGGCCCACACACCTTGTGATTTTTCATCGATCATCGTGACGGTGCAGCGTGACAAAACCGAAGTGCGTAGGGCAAAAACTGTCACGACGTACCGTCGCGATGACCAAGAACGATACTTGATTTTCTTCGGGACGGTTCACCGTGCTTTGCAATAAGAGCGAGGGGTTTGGGGATTTCCTTCCAAACCGTGAAAATAAAACACGACGGCTTGTCACCATGACCGATGATTGATAAAAAATTACTAGGTCTGTGGACGGTTTAAGGCCGTAACTCACCTATCAGCACAGCATAGGAACAGCGACTGATCGTCACCGGCAAATTTTATTTCTTTAGGTGTATTTGAGTGTAAGCGCGCCCATCTAACAGCATCAGCACAGCACCGACAAGGCACGTCAACGCCTCAACCACCACACATTTCTCCGAGAGAATATTTTGCGGGTGTCGTGCTTGTGATGTGCTGATACCGTGCCGATGTCGTACACTCACTTATCAGCACATTTCGTTTAGTTGCAGCTTACAATCAGTGGAGTATATGCAGGAGCCTGAAGATCCCGGGCTTGTGGCGCAAATTTTGGGAATTGCAAATATTTAAAATTTAAATTTGTACGCATTTACAGTTTGAAGAGAAAAAAAAATTATTTAAAAATGTTTTCGAATAAAATTTTTAATTTTCATTAGCATGTGTTGAAATTGGGTCTGCGACATCCTAAAATACTTAAAAAACTTTTCTTCATCACTTATTAGATGCGGATATAAAGTGAAAAATTCTCCTTCCTGTTTTCGGAATTTTAAACTCGGGTGCATCCAATATCTTCTTTTTTGGCGTTTATCATTCGCTTCTTCATCTAATGATAGAGCAATCATAGCTAATTCTAAATTTGAAAACCGGATATTCTATATCACACGAATCTACCTACTTCTACAAACAAAATGCAACTGCAATAAAGATGTGAATGTGAAGCCTAGAGTCGGGTACCGCGGTGGTGCTGATCCCGTGCCGAGGCGTTAGATGAACGTACACACAACCGTCGAGTTTACCACTCGGCGGTGCTGTGACGATGCTTGTCGGGTGCTGTGCTGATAGGTGAGTTACGACCTTTAGAGTTGAAATTGGTATGAAAAGGCCATACTATGCTATACTATAAATTAAGACAGAGCACCCCCAAAGTGTGCAGAGAAGGAAGTCATTAAATCATTCATGTTCTTAAGAAAGAGAATTTGAAATGAAAATAAAATTTTAACGTTTTTTGAATATTTATCGATTGTAGTCGGTACATAATAGGGTCTCGTATTTAATGAAGACGTTCAAGTCAATTTTGAATAAAAATTTTATTTACACTTATCTAGCTAATTAATAATTTAATGAAAACGAGAAAATGTTTTGTTGAAAATAATACTTGAATAGCCCATTGAAATAGCGAGCAATGGGCGAATATTTGAAATTTCCTTCCTACGCATATATGTACTGCGTATTATATCGACGCAATAATAAAATTAATGACATTTCCAAAAACCAAATTATTGGCCTAACCGTAAAATGAAACTTAATCTTTATTTATATCTAAAAATATAATATAATTGAAGTACCTACGTAATATTAAATTTAATATCTACTGGACAATACCATCAATACACAAACATACACATCATAAATATTTGAGCTAGGATTCACATTTTATTTATTTAATTAACTATTAATTGAAATACTTCAATTGGCAAATGCAAGTGAAATGTCGTTATATATTCAATAATAATTTTAAAAATACAGTCGTTGTATTGTGTCAAAAGCTTTGCCAAAAATTACCCACGGCAGTGTAAACCCGATTCAATTAATTAAAATTTCCTCGTTAAACCTATTTAGTTGTCAGTTCCGTCTATAGGAATTTGGAATATATTATTAATGCAAACTCTTTTTGTTCAACGTTTTTTGTTTTTCGTATAATTTATTATAATATTCAGATTTTCGCCAAGAGACAAAACACTTTTTTTTCAATAATAACGTGAAAATCAGACGTATCATGAAATATTTATGGGGTTCGGAAATTTAGTACTAAATTAAAAGTTAAACGTATGCAAAATAATTTTGCTGGTTTTATATTACGATAAAACGAAGATTGTTAAAGTCGTCAAACCGCAGCACTAAAACACAGGAAAAGAAAATTCACAAGACGCTACTGTATAGTAATAAAGAATGTAATGCGCTGTGGCAGCAGTGCCCTAAAGGGAATGGCTAACGAATGAAGATTGTTTGTTGTCGCCTTGTTCAACAACGCGAATCTAATGCGTTTTTTGAAAAAGAAATTTTATATTAAATAATATGCAGATATTTTGTTATTTCTAAGTTTTAAGTTGGTAGGAAAAATATTTTTAAGGTTTTCGTTGAAAAAATTTAAAATGTTGACGCACGATCAAAATTGGATTGTATCGAGAAGGCTGGAAGTATGCATGACTACGTTAATTTAATGCCTATAAACCCCCGGTACGTAGAGATTTGAAACTGAATTAGGTGTCTATTCGATGGTGCACACAGTTTTACTTTCCACGGTAAGGAAAGCTACGACTAGTTTCTTTAAAAATCCTAAGACTACAATGCTAGATTTATAGACCACAAAGTCTTTTCCTATCCGCCCGTTCTCAAAACGTTCTCAAAAACGAAGTTACTTATCTACAACTAATTGGGAAATTCTTAGGTTTAAGAAAAAATTTGTTTTGCTCCTGTTGCAACATTATTTATACTGATAATAGTTGTTACTGCGGCCTGGGTGGTCGAGCGACTAATGCCCGTACTAATAAACGAGAATTGATCCCCGATTGAGAATTAATTCTCGGATTGACTGAGAGTGTTCGGACTAAAAGCCCTGGGTTATTGGTTCGAATTTAGCTGGTAGGGTTTAGATACGGCCTTAGATGCGCAGAAGGTCGGTAACAAATGGCAGGAAGTCTACCTCGAGACTTTTCTATGTGTCAAATGTCTTAGACAGGGTGGTTAGAAACTCAATTAAAACTGCAGGGTCTGTCTATAATAACCTAAGGATGAACTGTACTCAATTTTCTTAACCAAGGGATCAACTGAAACTCAGATTACAATTAATTAACGAGTCTTACTCTATTTGACTCATGGCTTAACTTAAGTTCAACCTGCCTTATCATTTTGTTCATTGACAATAGTCATGCCAATGTCAATGTCAAGGACCACTGTCATTAAACAATGATAAGACAGGATTAACTAAAACTTAAGCTTAATTGTACAATTCGCCCTAAAGTGAAATACTGCCAGTTCAATGTTTGTGTGGGCACAGGGGTGAAACCAAGCGGAAGTTTTCTCAAAACACTCACTATGAGACTATGAGAGACACTATTCACCTACAAGAATTCAGCTTTCCCATAATTAGTTCTAGTAAAAAACTCTTATTGATTTATAAATAGGGAGTAGGTACTTACAAAAAAATGAGGCTTTTGATACTAATTTCAGCATATTATTTAAAAAGTTACTACGTACATCATCAGTCGCTCTTTAGCACGATGATTTAATATTCTTGTAAAAAATCTGTAAAGCTATAAACTTAAAGAGTGTAAAGATGATGTGATCGCAACATTACATGCAGGCCACGCACCTTTCTTACTACGTTACTGCATTGAATGTTGAATACTTTAACCGGATGATATAAACTGAAGAAAGGTTGCAAAATCTCTTTTTAAATAGAAATTTTATATTTCTGTACATAACTGAAAATTGTGTTAAATTAAATAGAACAAACAAAGAGTTTGAAAAACTAACAGAAATCGGTAAACAAGTAAATGAAGTAACCGACTAAAAACTCTATGGAATGTGGTTTTTAAAGGCAAAACCTTGTAGCGACTGACTTGGGATTATTTACAGACAAACGTAATGAATATAGACTGAAAGATAGATGATTGTTTGTACGATAATGAGCGTGTTAAAATTGTGGTTAGCAAATAGCAAATAGCAACGACTTCTGAAAATTATCCATTGATACATCGTTGCAGTCGAAAGTAATAAATGAACTGTATCGAGGTGTAATCAAATACGTTAATAAGCAGCGTGTTTCACGCGAACTTAAAATTAGAGATCTAAACACTGAAAATGAGAACAACATTAACATAAAGCGTAGAATGTACTGGGAATGTAAATAAAGTTAAATTCCAAGTGTTCCTGTCAACAACTTTTACACTAACTAATACATTGTTGCACGAAAAAGAGTGGAATTTCATGAAGTAACCTAACTTAATCTCATTAAGTGGTTTGTTGTAGTGTTGACGAATTTTTAGAAAGCGTCAACCTTTGGTATTGGATGCAGATATTAATTAAATTAAATTACCCTTTTCATGATGTTTCAAAAAAGCTCTGCAAAGTCTTACCAACGTTACAGAATCAGAAAATATAGGAGCAACTGAGATTAACAAAGTAGTATGGTACTTCTGAAACGAAAAGAAGATCTGATCAGTGATACGAGCGTCTGAAACCTCTGAAAACGACAGAAAACTGTATGATTGGCCAGGAAATTTTACCTGTAAAGTGACCGAAACTTGAAGCGGTACTACGACAATAAAAAGCAAAAAGCGGAAAATGAAGTCTTATAAAAGAAGATGTGAAACTACTATTAAACTCCAATAAGTGGTGTTTCGCATTAAAAGTCCAATTGCAACCGAAAACCGAAACACAATAAAGTATCAAGTGCTCGCTTAAATCACAAGTTGCATCAACATATTTATTCCGTCTCTTTCAGAACTGCATCTGATATAAGTATTACTAGTTGGGGAATAGCCATTAAAGTAGGTAGGTGCTTTACATAATTTAACAATTTGCTATCTAACCGAATTTCCGAAAAAAGTGCGGAAACGTTCTGAAATTAAAATTAACTAAATTCAGAATTTTTTCCGCAATGCTGAAACAATTAAAAAACCGCTTAATTTTTGTTCAAACAAAAAAATTTGCTAACGTTTCACAAACCAAGGTTCAAGTGCAGAGTAGAGAGATCCTTCTAATAGGGTGGTTTCAAAAAGGGTTGTTGAACGAAATCGTAGAAGACTGAATATTTGCTACTCTTCTAAAGGAGATGGATACTCCATTAACATCATGGTATTTACCAGCCTCTTGACTTGCAGATGTGGAACTGTAGATTAAAAGCAATAATAGGACTCGATTATCATTATTCATCATCAATTCGAACACGACGTAAACGACGTAGACTTTTTCCAAAATAAACAAAAAAGTGCAACTATTTGTAGTTCGTTTAATAGCAAATTATATACTTTTGTGTATAATCTAAAATTACTTTTTATTATAGATAATAATAATTGAAGCGTAATACAATTTAAAGCCAATTTTTTTACTTGGATGAATTTTTCTATTTAGAGCATCTTTTCACATTTGTTAATCGTTGCGGCAAGAATAACAATAGTAGAGCGAGTAGTTGAAAAGACTTGTAGTATTCTTATGCAGGTCTCATTTGCTACGTGTTTTGAATTTGGAAGTTTTAAAAGTAGCAGCTGACTAGTTTGAGAACTGTTTCACAGATTTAAAAACATTTGAAAAGCCGCTACAAAATGGTATAATTCACCAGTATGGAGTATGGGCGACGTACACCTTTTTTTGTCCCCTTTTTATTTTTATTTCTTAATAATTGTGCAAAGTTTTAGTTTGTCGCTTGCTCACTGTAATATAATTTAGAAAGTGCAAATACGCGAAACACGAGAGAATTTTTTTTGTTTTAATTATTTCGTTTAACACTTTTACACGTTTGTACAAAGACAGGGCCGTAGCCAGGGGGTGAAAAGGCGAGGCTGCGAAAAGCGTCATCCGTGAGCATAATTAATACACTAATTGATGGACTAGGTAAATAAATATATAGAGTGTGCCAATGTATCAATAATTAATCAAGAAAAGACTATTCCAGGTTGAAAAGTTGGAAGGAAGAACACCCAACCCATACGTTTCCAGCTATTGGATGATATCATAGAGCGTAGACAAAAACCTCCATTTTGACCTACATATATCCAGGAGGTCTCTCAAACGCCTGATAAGACTGTCATGTGAATGCCGAAGGCGTAATGACTTAGAAGCAGCAAAAGAAGAGTTATGGCGTCGGCGTGAACTCCACAATACTATATGCGGCGTCGGTGTAAACACCCGCCATGGGGCACGGAAAAATCGAAACTGACCGCTCTCAACCCAAAGAATAGTAGCGCTCTGGCAGAGCAGAGCTTACAGAATAGTTTTCATCCAAGCGGTTCTTCTCCTGGTGGGAATGATACCCATTCACTTACCGGCCAAAGATTATTTCAATTTTATATTTTAACTCCAGACGTTCTGATATACAAAGCGATTCTAAAATGTCTACTCAACGTTTTAGTGGATATAGACCAAGTCAATTTATGACGAAAAGATCAATCAAGTTTTTCTCTAAGGTGCCTTAAGCCCTTGGAAGGAAAGCCTTAAAGCGAGTTTTTATTTAACACCTCAATATATACAGGAAAGGTGCTCTTGCCATTTTATTCTATTTTTATGGTACAAAGAACAAAGAGATATGAAACTAATTAAAATACTTCGGGTCATAGAGCACTCGAGCATGAAATACTAAAACGAAGGACCTTTAATCATCTTTGGATTTCAGATGCAAAATAGAATCTCAATTTCAAGTACATCCAGTGGCTCTTGAGAAACTATACATGTAACTCATGTACTATCATGTCTTTTAAACCTTTCTGTACCAAAAGTTGCTTGAAGTTGATCTAAGAACACGTACTTTGTGTTAGTATTCCTGCATTTCTGTCTCCATCTCTATTTCTATCAAGATAAATATTTGATTTGTCATTTTTATTCATTTGAAAAGCAACATTGGTATTCTTACACTACGTCTTCCATTTTAGTTATTCAGTTATCTTTAATGCACTTTACTAGTATGTACCCTTAAGTAGTATTTAGTAATGCAATTTCTAATTCTCTCGTGGTAGTAGTTTTGCTAATTCTCTATTTACACAATTAGTTTATGCAGCACCACATTGCTGAAGCCATCTTTTCCTTTACTTAAAATAGCGTGCGAGTTCATTTAGTGGTTTTGTACCTAATTTAATTAACGTATTAATTCTTGTAAATTAGAATAATACTTAATTATACTTTTAGTCACTAGTAGTTACAGTACGACAAACGATTTCACATAAACTGTGCATTTCTCAAACTACGTTACATGAAATGAAAGTTTCTTGAACTAAATTATACCATGTCATGCAGAATTTAGAAACAAATTATCCAATTATACATCCGAAATGGAAACAAAAAGCTTTCCAATAAAAAATTTAGTCCTGTAAATTACAAGCGACTGACTTCACTGATCACAAGTCCCGAAAGTTAAAAGTTTAATAAAACTATGAGGAATTATTTGCACGGAGCACACATACAACGATCAAGTTATTTAAAGTGCGGCAAACTTAAATTTAAATAAATAAATATTAAACAAGAGAATAATTGGTACAAATGTAAAATTTAAGCCTATTACATTTTGTAATAAACAGAGATGATATAAATCAAGAAGTGGGTACTTGAAGCTCTACTTTATTCTAATTATAATGCGTATTGTATAGCTTAAAAGATAAAACAAGCTCAGTTTACTTGATTAATGATGATCTAAGTAAGATATTTAAATTAAAAACTAATTGAAGAATACAAAATACCTTCTTAGTATTCTACCAAACAATGCGTGCTCATTTTTATAATTGTTTCTAATTAAGAGGGCTCTTTGCTTGCGCTCAAAAGATGATTAAAATACCGAACAAGTACGAGATTAATTTTTACAAAATTAAAAAAATTAGGCTCGACATAACAAAACAACAATAACAAAATTATGCAATTACTTAATCAGATTTCGTTACAAATACTATTTTGGAAACTTGGGTGGTGAGCAATGTTTTATGACTTGAGCAGTTGGGCAGTCAATTGGCAGAGCAAAAAATTGGAAGTGGGTGCTCTATAGGAAGATCTGCTAGACTGTTGGGCATAACGATATCGGGGAAGATGAAAGGAAATTAATCTGATCAATGATCATGATAGATAAAATCTCTAATTTGGTATCGTACCAACACAAAAGATGTAAGTCGAAAGGGGAATAATAGAAATTTCCAATCGATATTGAAATAGATACCACCAGAAAAAAGAAAAAAACGTCTAGAAAAACAAGACGTGAATAAGAATATCAGGGAGTTCTAACTAAAAAACACGAATCTGGCAGAGAAGTAAGAGTGCGAGATCGAAAGTTCTCAAGTCTGCGTACACCTAACAAACATAGTGCAACGATATGTTGCATATAACCAAGTTGCGCAGATGACATTTAAAAAGTACACTTATTTTTGAAGAGGCAGATTTGTGTTTGTAACTTAAATTTGAGAGCATCAAAGAAAATTATTTATGGCTGATGTTGGTTCACGTCCCAGTTTGGATACGGTAAATCGGGTATCGCTACAGTAGCAATACTATAACGGTATCGTAGTATTCAAAAGTATCGAAGTATGAAAAGTATAGACGTATCGGGGTATCGAAAGTTAAGGTATCGAAGTATCGAAACTATCGAGGTATTGAAAGTACGGAAGTATCGAAAGTATTGAGGTATCAAAAGTATCGAGGTATGGAAAGTAAGGAGGTATTAAAAGTTAAAGTTTCGAGGTATCGTAAGTATCGAGGTATCGAATGTATCGAGGTATGGAAAACATCGAATTATCGAACGTATCGAAGTATCGAAAATATTGAGATATCTAAAGTATCGAAGTATTGAGGCATTGAAAGTTAAACTATCAAGGTATGTAAACTACTATTGAGGTATTAATGGTACCGAGATAGTGTAAGGTTTGAGGTATCACAAGTATGGAGGTATTGAAAGTACTGAAAGTATCAAGGCATTGAAAGTTAAAGTCTCGAGGTATCATAAGTATCGAGGTATCGAATGTATCTAGTTATCATAAGTATTGAGGTATCCAAAGTATCAAAGTATCGAGGTATCAAAAGTTAAAGTATTGTAGTATGGAGACTATTGAAATATCAAAGGTATGGAGGTATTGAAAGTATCGAAAGTAGGGAATTCTTGATAGTTTGAAAGCATTAAAGGTATCGAATTATTGAAAGTATAGAAAATATTGTAGTATTTCTTTATTTGGCACCTTTAGAATACACGCATGCACACAACATAAATGTCTACTACAAATTTTGTGCATATAGAAATTGTCCCTTAATACTAAAAAATGTGTTTTGTAGAGTTTGTTTCTACGGTTTCCTTCGAAATCTTCGATACCTTTGATACCTCGATTACCTTCAATACTTCTATACATTTCATACCTCAATATCTTCGATACTTTTGATGCTTCTAATACTTAAAATACTTCAATATCTTGATACTTACGATGTCTCAATACTTTCGATACCTCAATACTTTCAATACCTCAATACTTTCGACACCTCAATACTTTCGATACCTCAATACTTTCGATACCTCAATACTTTCGATAACTCAATACTTTCGATACCTCAATACTTTCGATACCTCAATACTTTCGATACCTTAATACTTTCGATACCTTGATACCTTCGATACCTCGAACTTTCGATACCTCGATATCTTCGATACCTCGATATCTTCGATACCTCGATATTTTCGATACTTTTAATGCCTGTAATACTTAAAATACTTCGATATCTTGATACTTACGATGCCTCAATACTTTCGATATCTCAAGACCATCGATACCTCAATACCTTCGATACCGGGCGAGGAGAATTTTCCCCGTACAATATTTTCAGTTAGAAAAGGGGATTAATATCTTTTTATCACTGTTGTCGTATATCGAGCTTTCACTTTAGTTTGGGGGAGAGGGGTTTGGCAGTCATGAACTAGTCACTTTAAGAAGATTTTTAAAATTCATTTCCTGACATTCTTTTTCTGGATTTTTTAATGGTAAAAGTACCTATTGCCAAAAGTACAAGGTACATTTGTATCATATTAGAGTTTTAAATTTTTATCTCTACTATGCATAATTAACATTTAAAAAACACATAAAATCTTAAATCGTTGTGTATACTATTTAAATTTTGGGGGAAAGTTAGAAGAAATTTTTGACCTTTGAATATGATATGATTAAGGTCTGCTCAATATGCTAAATATTTTTATTCTGTCTATTTGTTTTGGTGTGCCCATGAAACTAATCTTAGTTTTTTAATTTATACGCATTTTTGACGTGCACGGTCGCGTTGCTCTTCAGAGCTTAGATCTGATGAATGCATGGGTCAAATTTAATATTTCTTAGCTAGTACAGTTTCTAAAAAAGCTAATAAAAGTATTTATTTTTATTAATCGAAAATATTATGTAGGAATTATCTTTCGTGACACGATAGTAGTAAAAAGTAGTAATAAAGTTGTCAAGCATTGAGAAGAAATTCTTTACTCTTCAACATTTAAATTAAATATGACTAAGTGCTTTCAATTTCTCAACAGGAGCGGTATCCGGCATGTCGCTTTAATTTAGTTATTCTCTTTTGCGACACCTCTTAATCTTTCTTAAGAAAAGAACACTGCAAAAACGTTTCAGCTAAAATTGACAAAATTATTATAAACATCGAGAAAAAAAACTTTCTTCGTTTCGTATCAAGAAAAACAGTCGAGTTGTTCCATTTAGTAAGTATAATAAATATTTTTAAAATTTTTCCCGAGATATCGACAAATATAGAAATCAATATCAATTTATAAGCTACTTAATACTGTCGGCAATATTGACATGAATAAAGCACAAAACGGATTTCTAAATTTATAAGATGGACGACCAGCATTAACGATACTTACTTATTTCATGTCTGGAATTCTGGCGCCATTTCGTGTCCGTTTTTTTTTGTTTTAATAAAACAGTCAATCATTTTCGCTCATTTTTCCAAAAAAATCTAACTTAAAAAGTTTCTTTTTGTAAACACAAATGTGTTTTTTGAATTCAACTTTGTTCCGATATAAGATTCACATTTCAAGTTGAACAATGATGGAACAAAAACTAAAAGTTTTTTTTTTAATTGGTCGAATTAAACTTTTCGAGCTTTCGTTTTATTGTCGTTTTATGTATTGTAAAGAGGACGATGTAACATGAGCAAATGTTACAATATCGGAATGCATAAAACCGTCCAACATATCAAAATGAAATATATTTTTACTATAATAGTTCTTGTTTTAGTATAGCTTAGAACTTTTATCTAAGTCGTAATTTTTCAAAACGTCTTCATAAAAGCCAAAAATATCTACCAAACCACATCTAGAATACATGTACAATTTCCAAACATTTCCAGATTTACATAATTTAGGGAAAAATATGAATTATGGTGAAATTTAGAAACACCTCAGCTTGTAGCTTGAAGACTTACCTCGGCTTAAAATCCCCAATGCGAGCAAACGAGTCCATCAAATTGTCTGCAACAAAAAAATTATTAGATTGTATAATGCAATTTCAATTTATTTAAGGAGGCTACAGGTCTAAACCCGATAGGCTTCAACAAAACATTTCTACAAGTAGGTTATGAATTATTATTCTATTGAGCAGTGTTCACTTGTTTGACGACTTTTGTCCTTCTTAACTCCGGTAAAGACCAGAATTGGTAAAAAAAAATAAAAACAAAAACCAAGTGTCAATCAATCAAATTGACTTTCTATATCTCTTATAGCACATCCTTTGCGTAGTGGGTTTTCTTCTAGTCCCCGCCGTATACAGGTGCTTTTTAAGCTGGCAATGGCTCATTATTATTGCCGTTGCCAGTCGTAATTCACCTCTGCTCATTCTGAGTAGATTTCCAAAGGGTTTCAGTGTTTAATATGCCACTTCATCAGAAGTGACTTTATTTCTCTCTTTGTCATTTTATAGGGGATGCCAAAGGCCCAATGGGTCTTATTTTGCTGCCCTCTATAGCCAGACCGTCCGCTTTCTTGTTCCCTGGTATGTCGGTATGAGCTCGCACTCATAACAGGTTAATGAAACTTTTCCCACCTGCCTGTCTGTCTGTCTAGATGTCGTGTGAAGCTTAGTTTGCTATCTATGATCACTCCTAAGTATTTGGATTTTACAACTGCTTCCAGAGGTGTGAAACTTCCCTGTTATTGATATGGCTATGTCGTCAACATGACCTACGACAAAGCGTGTAGGTTTACCTACCTATAGCAACAATAATAATTATTGTATGCGTCAGTTGCGGCAAAAATAAAAAATACCAGTCGGTATATTAAACAACAGGAATTATACTATTAACCCCTATTATAATATAATATAAGAATGTCATCTTCTAGATGACAACGTTCATATCTCACGTGTAAGTAGTAGTAGTTTGAGGAAACGGAACTGATATCTGAAAAAAGCCTATCTCACGCTACTGCGGAATTTTCTTCGGAATGATATATTATGTATATTGTTTAGTAGTTAATATAGTTTGTTGAACATTGCTTTTATATTGTACTTTCTACATGTACGGGATTGGACGATAGAAAACCCCAAGAAAGAAAATTGTTTAGAACTTTTTCGATTCCATCGGTGTTATTCATTCAAAAAATTTATTTAGGTGAAGTTCCTAACTAATGAACACAACCCTTGAGTAGGTAGATATTTTTATTTAATTCAACAGAGCAAAATATGTTCTAATACCCTCCAAATAACTCATAAAGCTACTAGTAATCCGTTTAAGCCGTTTACATTATTTTTCAACTCTCTCGAATAAAATAAAAAATTATGAAGGAAATTTGAAAGTATATTTGTCCAAAGGCAACATTTTGTAAATTTTGAAAATACTCCGTCATTATTAAAAGGTTAGATACTTTGTTTAAACTACGTTCTGTAGCATCCCCTAAATCAACATCGTAAGTTTCTCAATCGTATGCATAGGTATACTTGGGTAATAACAAAGTGTAATAAATTTCGTGCTTTACTATGTTTTGTAATTTTCTAGTTAAACACGAACACATTTGAAACAGTAATTAAAGAGTAAAATGTCTTTTTACGTTCTGGAAAACGATTTTCTTATTTGTATCTTATGTGCTGTTGGGGAAGTAAATAGAAATTAAACGGAAAATATAACACATTTTCGAGCACAATTGTTTGAAAAAAACAAAAAGAACAACATCTTTATGAGTTGAAAAAGCATTGAAATAATATCAAATTATAAAAGTTGAATGAAGAAGAAATAATAAAAACTTTAATTGGTTTTGGTTATTTTGTCTACTCTTTTCCTGTCCAATAATTAAACGTGAACGACTTCAAAATTGTTTCGCCGTAATATTTGAACTGAAAATACAATTGTAAGTTTCCGGAGATGGTACCAATTAACTTGTATTTTAGTTCAGCTAGAATTTAAGCTAAATTATGTCTCAAGGAGGGTATAAAATCCCAACTTAACTCTATATGTCAGTTGTTTGTGTGAAAATAGGACTTACAGGTGTTAATTGAATTAACCAATTAGAAACACCAACAATGCATGTCTATATTTTACACGATATCGGGCTTATATTAACCCCACATGACCAAACTCTGCTAGTTCCGCCTTAAGTGATACTGAACGGTTGGTTATCTTAGCAAAACCCTACCAACTTTGTAATCACAGCAATTAGTAAACTATGCATACATAAATTTTACGACCTTTATTCGATAAGTATTAATAAATTTATCAACCACTTAAATAATCATAAAATTTACCTTCGGAAAAGTACTTGTGCATACAGGGTGTTCCAATAGACCGACTAGTCGAATTTCTTGTTTGTTATGGAAAACTCACATCGAAGCGTACCTCTCGACGATGTAAACGTAAACGTGACGCATTGCAGTTATAGCATTTGACTAAGCTCGGATTACATAAACTAAACTTAAACATTTATTAGTCGTACTCAACCTCAAGATTTAGTTTATTTTTTTATCTAAAATCTAGTTTGTGTTGCTTAAGAGTAATTTTTAATTACATACTTATAAGTTTTAAAGAAAGTTAACGGTAAATTCATAATATAAAAGTTGTAAATTATATTTTGAGGTTAAGTGGGGCTTAAAGATTAAGTTCGTTTGTGTAGCCGACGCCAACGACGGCAAAGCAAGTAAATTTTCGTATATTAGGTATATGATTGGCAGTTTGAAACGCGTTTCAACTAGTATAGGGTTACGATATTTTTAGAAGGTTGTGTTCTGTTTCAAACGCGTGGGGAAAATGAAAATGTCGCGTAAGTCAAAGCAAACTATTTTCCACTCTGGAATGCCTGCTTTAAGATTAACAGAGGATTACATACCTCATGCATTTCAAAATAAATTTAGAACAGACTCGGGCAAGGTAAAAGTGATGTTTAAATGTATTACCCTATACATTTTGAATTCTTAATAAAATTTTATTTTTTAACGTACCTACCAGGTATAGATAAAGGGGTGAATCACAAGCTGTAAGTGATAAGTTTGTTTTTTTTGAAAAATAAGTCTAATTAAGTTTTAAATTATTGGATCACCATACTTAGTACTATTATAATACAGCCTTAAAGAGGTAATGGTGCCAAAAGTCAAATGTAGTAATCTCCAGAGTAGCAGACTGAAGGTTTGAGAAAAGGCATCAAAAATTATTAATGCGACGTTTTGAAATTGAGTAAAAAAATTTAAAATACCAAATCAATACAAATACTCGACGACATTCTATAAAAAGATCGAAGATTTTGCTATTGAGTTAATAAGGATAATTTAATTTTTTATTCTCTTTGAAGTATGTTTCCTGCAGGAGCCAAAGGTTGATCTGGAGATTTCCTTTGAATAAAAAAAATTAAACTTTTCAAAGGTATCTTTTATAAACTTATATAATTTTTAATTGGAATGATATTTAAAGAAGTCTTTTGCTTTTTCTGGAATATAATAAAATAATTGAGTTTTCTTTTTAAATTTATAAAATATTTAACTTTTTTAAATTACATTTTTAACGAGTGTTTTTTTATCAACTTTTCTGTTAACTTGCTTTTCATTTTACCGTAAATTTTGTTTATAATTATTCATAGAAGAAAAACAAAAAATTCTATGTCAAAATAATTTGGGAAATCCATTGGCTCCATTTTAATATATTAAAAATGTGAATTTGTCAGTTTTATCAGCGATAACTTGAGCAACGCTCATGATCCGCTTTTTTCAAAATTTAAATAACACAATATAATAATAATATACAGCTGCACAAAGTGACAGTAGTACTTCCCCAACTATTCAAAAAAGAGACATTTCGGGATCAATTATTCTCGTCTTAAGTTTCTATTTCTATAAGAAAGTGCATTGTGCACCACATTTCAGAAAAATGTTTTGGGGAATTTCGCATTCCTTAAAATAAACTTCTTATAAACTTCTTATCCATGATGTTTTTTGTTTCTAAAAGAAAGTTCTATCCTGCAGAAAATTCTTCTATACGTATCTTCCCCGTAATAAGTGATAAAAAGTTACACGATCTAAAAAGCGTGTAAACAGTTTTAACAATTTTCTGCAAATATCTCGAGAACTATGGGGTCTAGCGCAAATATTATTCAGTACAAAATTAATTTACATTAAATTTTGAACAAAAAAAGTCCTACGCATTTTTGTGCTTCAGGCAAGGGTTACAGGGATGTATTCGAAATTGTGAGTTCCGAAGAACATGCTCAAACATGTGGAAGAATTCCTCGGCACCTGATGGGTGCACCAATACTAGATTCAGTGATTCTTGACGACATCAATGAAGGTAAACTTCAAAATAAAGAAGATTTGATTCCTACAATGTACAATGCACAATGACTAATTTATTGATGTTGCTTCGTTACAATTTAAGTCGGAGGTTTGCTAATTTTCAAGCATTTTTTTGAGCACTTTGATGAAAAATTTAAAATAGTGCAGTGTTTCCCTTCCCATATCTCCGTAACCCGTGCGTGGAGAATAAAAATCAGTAGAACCTTTTTTCTTTAAAATTTAATGCAGATTAAGTTTGTATATGATAGTACTTGCGCTAGACCTCATGGTTCTCGAGATATTTACAAAAACATGATGAAACGTACCATTTTACCCCCTTTCCATTTCTCTCCACGTAAATCCGACGCTATAATAGGTCTTACAATTTTTTATCATTTATTACGACGAGGGTACATAACAATTTGCCGCAGGGTACTACTCTTGTTCATGTGACTAAGTACAACCGTACCTGACTTTTGCCTCCTATTTAAGAGGGGAGGGGGATTCAATAAAAAGTTGAGTTTAGACTATTTCCCCGGCATGATTCACGGGCTTCTTAGAAGCTTGAGAATAAAAATTTTGGTATAAATGGGTAGATAATAGATTGGAGAAGCAGTTCTGAACTATTGTAAAGAAAAACCGTGTTCAATAAGCGAGGTAAGGTTGATTGTATTTGTCTTATCAAAACAATAATGGCCAAGAACTTAGGGGGAGAACAAAAATCTGGCGTACGCTTATGAAAATTCTGACGTTCAATGAGACCAAACAAAAAAATTTTGAATAACACAGAAACCTTTAAAAATTTACAAAATTTATACACTAGTGCCTCTACAGACAACAGACGTTAAATCCCCCTCTTAAGATGCCTATTTTACTATCTAGAGATACAAAAGTATTATTTTTTCCAATCTAAAACCACACTCTTTATCAATCCCATTCTTTAACGCTAAGACTACTGATAATAAATAAACCTTTTCGTTAATCTTAGTTAGCATTATTTGTTTCACGAGATCTTGAAAACAAATTTACAAAAAAGAACTCTCAAAAATATTTACTACTGGTTTCCACTTTCTAGTTGTTATTTAAATTAATTATTACCGGTTCAATAGACCACTTTAGTAATGGAACTTTAAACATTTATCAGCACGACTCGACCAACTAATAAACACTAATTTCATAGTTGGAAAAGTTGGTAATTTTCTACTAAATTAATCAAAATTGTGAACTCCATTGACATCGGCAATATTAACCCACGGCCATCAATTAAACATAAAGTTAGTTTAAAATCGATACGAAGCATTAGAATTTTAATTGTATAAATTTCTTCTCTAGGAGGAAACTTGTTAAAATTGACATTTCCTTGTATGTAGCTTTATATCATCTGTAGACTTTAGTGTAAAATGTTAATTAAAAGATATACCGTAAAATAAGAAGGTTTATTAATTAAGTGTTTTAAAGAAGCTTTACTGGAGTAATAAGTTTCGTTAAAGTCTTAAAACTTTCTTCTACTACGTACTTGGTTTTTGCAATACCGAATTTATTACCACACATTACAACCCTCATCTGGACAACTAGGGAACGAAATTATTATTTTTTTCGAGCCTTGGTCGAAAATTATAAAAATTATTTCGCCGAGATAGATCGAAGAGAAGAGTGGATTTTTTTAATCAATTTCCCCCAAAATGTACTTTTTAAATAAATTAGCCGTGTAAAGAAAAACATTAGAAAAATACTATTAACTGGACGTTGCAAAAGTTCAACAGCTCTGTGTAATCTTTTAAGCTGTTACAAAAAGCTATCCACACATTTCCCTCGCCGCACAGTTTGCTAAAAGTACGAAAGTTAATTTTGTAGAGCTCTCTTGCTAAAGTAATCGCCACTTTTTCCCTCGACACAATAAATCTTACTTATTTTAAGAATATATGTAGGCTAGCGGTTTTATTTAATTTAGTATTATCTTCCACCTGCTTTCGAAATAATTTCAAATTCGTGTTTAATCAGCATAACTTATTCTCCAGCATTAATCAAACCATCACTTAATTTTGTAGAATTTTGCAAAAGGCGACCTTTGTACTTTATAATAAAATATTATATATTGATATTATTTTTATAGTTATATAAAAGCTTTTAGAATTACTAGAGTATAACTTTCTACCTGCAATAACTTTTTAGGAACGGAAACTTCTAAAAGTTTTCCTGATTTACGACCGCTCAAATCAACTACCAATACGATCAAAATGTATCGTAAACATTAACTGAGGAGCTGCTTATATTTCGCACAGTTTTTTAAATTATTGCCGTAATAAAAATAAATTATGTAAAGTAAATAAACTTATGTGCTTCAGTTTTTTAATTATTGACGATAAAAATCAATGCACACATAGATAAAAACCTACAGGGAGCTATTGTGTGGAGTTATGGGTAATTTCGAGGTTCTTCTTTCAGGTAAGAAAAATAAATTAAAAAGTTTCAAAGATGCGCATAAATAACGAATTTCGATTTTTATAAAGTTTCAAATTTTTTACTTTAAACCTCTTACGGAGAGAGATAACTTCTTCAAATGTTCCGAATGTGGATGTAAATTTCTATTCTAATTTCTAAGATGTATTTTAGCTCCAGTCATGATCGTCAACTAGTCAACTTACTTAAGAAAATGGTCCCTTTTATAGTATAAAACTACCCACAGTTTAATTAGCGTTGTGCGTCGAACTAACCTCTCTAGGTCGGCCCTTCGGGCTTCGAGAAACTGATGTGCTGATGTTTACTGCATACTTAAGTGGCGCGTGAAGGTTGCCAACTGTCACACACATATCAATGTCGCCACACTAAATATTTTTCCCGATATCGATACAAACTATAATAGATAAATATGGAAAAATGGATGGCGCATCTTCGTTCTCTTTTTTGAGAGGAACTCAATGATAAAAACTTTGTAATTACATAAAATAAGTACTCTAATGTTTTACACATTCAGATTGGCAGTTCCTGTCCATTGCAAGCCAGTTCTGTGTTTTTTGTTGCTAAGATACAACATTTAAATGAATTTGATGCTGTTCTTACTTTAGCTAAGTAAAGAGATGTCGCAGAAATGCTGGACATTCACCAATCGACGGTTCTCGGGTGCTTAAACGATACGAAGAGACCTGTGAATACAAAATGCGACCTGGACAAGGTCGGAAGAGATGGACATATTGTACAACGCCTAGAGATGACCGATATTTCTAAATGCGATCTTTGCGAAATCGCTTACATACAGCTCCGTAACTGAATAATGAACCACTGAATGCAAGGTCGGCCAATGTAAGTACAAAAACAGTAAGGAGAAGGCTAAATGAATACGATTTGAATCCAAAGCGTCCTGTAAAAGGTACACAGCTTCGTCAACGTCACATAATTGCTCGATTGCAGTTTGAACGAGCTTATGCAAATTAAGATGAAAACCTACGAGGTAAAGTTCAGAATTAAATTGTGGAAGCCAGATAAACGTGGGCGAGTGCATAGAAAACTTGGGGAACGTCACGCTTAGTGCAATCTTGTGCACAACGCTAGTTCTGGTGGAGTTCCAATCACGCTATGGAATGGTATCAGTTGGCAGTTGGGATAGCAGAACAGAGCTCCTTGAGGTGTATTTGAGAATGAATGCAGACTGGCACATCCGCAACATCATTCTAGATCATGTTCTACCATATGTTGGATATGATAGCCTTATACTAATGCACGATAATCCCGGGGTCATGGTGGCTGAAGTAGTGTTTCAATATCTTGAGAATGCTGAAATTGAGTTCTTAGACTACCATATGGGCACCATTAAAAAACTTGCGCTTCCAACTTTTCGTGGCTTATAACTCAAAAACCGTTGGTGTGACGTAAGCGGTCTTGATGGCACTAAAGGGCACTACTAACCAAGCACTTTTGAATAGCTCAGAAAATTTTTTGAAATTCAGAAATGTGGTGCCAAGTGAGAAGACCAAAAAAAGTAGCGGCTTATATCTCGAAAACTAGAAGGATTTTGGAAATTTAAAAAAAGCACTAAAAGGCACTAATTGAGCACTTTAGACGAATCAGTGTAAATAAATTAGTGTTTTCAGGTTTTCGCCAACTTCACGGACCCTGAGGAACATGCTAATATTGTTTCGGTAACTTTATAACA
The DNA here is from genome assembly GCA_950108345.1 of Malthinus flaveolus. Taxonomy (NCBI): domain Eukaryota; kingdom Metazoa; phylum Arthropoda; class Insecta; order Coleoptera; family Cantharidae; genus Malthinus; species Malthinus flaveolus. The sequence goes on from OX467285.1 coordinate 73,835,546, forward strand.
ACCGAGAGATTGTCATTTATTGCAAAAAATTGAAAAACCGAGCTTCAGCTTAAAGCTCTAAAACAAAAAAGTTTGCAATTTCCGTTTTTCGCCATTAAGCTCTTCTTAACAAAGAGAACGAGGAAGTTTAAATCAATTATCATTATACAGGGTGTCAATTAATACAACCATGACTACCCATATTACTTTTTAATCATTCAACACCTCAATGTGAAATTTAAGGACTAATGAACCATTAAATAATAAACCCATTGACGATGTCTTTAGACATAGAAAAAATAAATTGTCATAATATATTTATTTGCGTTATGTGAGCGTCAAACATTCTAGTTTTTAAAAATAAATAATTTCTTTCTAATTGAATCATTTCTTTTTTTCTGTTTGTTGTTTGTTTGTTCATCGATTATCGATTGTACTTTATAGCAAACTGTCGGTAAAAATTCCTCTATTAGAATATCGTAGTTCAATATTTGAAAAAATGACGTTAGCTTCCAAAAAAGTAGAACGCTTACAGAACACAAAATAGTAGTTAAATTCGTATAATGATATTACATAAATAAGTTTTTCTATAATATGTTGTATATCCGAGGCCCTCGAGGGCGTCGATGAAATCTATGAGCTTCTTAATAAATGTCAAGACCTTTAAAGAATCATTCTTGACATGGAATTAAGCCAAAAGCTCCTATGAAAACTGATCCGGAAACGCTTCGTAAAGGCGTGAAAGCGCGTTAATTCGCTCTTAAAAAATACAAATAAAATATTTTTTAGCAGCCGAAGCAAATTTAATTTTCTCGAGCTGGACGAAAATTCGGAGACGAATGACAATTTAATAGCATTTAAAACAGTTAAAACTTCCATAATCTATTATTAAAAACTGGTTAAAGCTTCCTTACCCTGTAGGCATTTATTTTATATGAATTTGTAGTAAAGTAGGACTAGCATTAAACATGAAAATAAATTTTTTATGTAGGTGAAAGTTTTAAATTAAGTGTAGCGCTGTTCACCCATATTGAAAATGAACTGCTTTAAATTCCAATGCGTTATTATTAAATCAGTAACTTCACGCGTCACTAAATGAAATTATTAATTGACGGTACTTAATAATTTTATTGTAATTATTCGTTCATATATAGATTATTTAATCAACAGAATAATTACACTCAACTACAAGAACTATTATTTCAAAAGTTTTCCAAATTGAGTGGAAACTTTCCTGTTGCACATCAGATGCAGCAACCCCCGATGTCGATGTGCATGATGTACACCTACACATAATGTAATTAGTTACGTTATTGCGTTCAAGCTAAAATTTTGATACATAATTAGGACGCAATCTATATCTACAATGACAGATTAAAATTCCAAGCAGAAAGCCTTGGCAGACCGTTACGTCCCTTGGCGTACGTCTCGAACGGCGAGTCCAATAATAACCAACGTCTAATATCTTTTAAACCATAAATAATTTCAGTGCATAAGCCGAGACATTTTTGTAAGAAATTTAATTCGACAAAAAGTACCAGCAATACCAGCGATATCAGCGAGAAAGTAATGGAAAATACGTCATTTGTAATGCGTAAGTAATAAATAATATAAAAACACAATGCGACAGTACCTATGTTGGCTGTATTTGGTAGATTTTTGTATTAGGTCAGAGAATACAATAGACAAAAAAATTTCAATTGCGTTAGAAAATTTGTTAATTAGTTCATTGTAAACGTGTAACTTGGAGCAAGGGGCAAGTTAGGCATTCGACCGTTAAAGTTAAGCCGTTGATTAGTGAAGCAATGGTGTTTGTTTAATTACCTGAAATACTTACAAGACTGCTAGTGCTTAATTATATAGATATACCTTAGAGACCGACCACAGCCAAGGCGTAATTGTAGCCAATCAGGATTATGTGAGGCAAATAGCGGGCTTTAAGAGACCGAATGTTGTTACTCCGATGTGCCATATAAGTCGTTATAACCGACCGTGATTACTCCTTGTATCTTATATTGTTTTATATTTAAACGTACAACGAAAATTGCACTCTCAAGAATAATTTAGAGAAATAAAACCAAAGCATTTGGGTTTTAACGTAATTGAATAAGAAACAGTTTGAAAAGTTCTAAACAAACCTTAAAAGCCACGTTAAACTTGGAGAGAATAGTAAAAAAGTAAGAAAAACTATCACTAATACAAATAAAGTAGAGAGAATTATGAATGTGAAGAGGGTACGACGCCAATCCATTTTCAGAAACCCAAAAGGAAATCACACTTCAGCGCCAAACGCGTTTCTAATACAGATACATAGCTGAAAGGGACCTGTTAATTGCATTGACTGTAAACAAGGAGCTCAACTCGGACTTGATGGTTTCCGGCATCAGCATACACCTTGTTAACAAGTTCGTGGAGCTAAGCTATACCAACTGAATTTCTAACACAATTTCAAACCGACAAAAATTTATTCATTTGTTTTGTGTTATTTTGACATTATGTACTATAAAAAAATTAAAATAGTGAAATTGATTAAATGCGACATGTAAAAAAGAGAAGTTAAGAGGCTTTTGTCAGTAAAATGGAGCTTTAACTACTCAATTACAAATTAATCTGTTATAACGGGGATTTTAACACAAAATTTAGTCAAGTAGGCAGCTGTCAAAGTTAGAAAACAAAAATAACATATACTGTATAATCGTAATTTTGCGGTTGTTTGTGTAGTTTAATAGCAAATGGGCATACGTTCTAAAAACACATATATTGGCATGTTCCGTGAAAAACACTTTTACAGCTGTAAACGAATACACCGTTGACAAGCCACGATGTCCCTTAAACGATCTTTAACCTTTATTTCAGTTGAAACTTCCTACGGCACCTTGATCGTAGGCCATCTTCTGTTCATTAATTAACCCACTAATCAGAATTTGACATTCTGAATGATTGCGTGGCACAGTAATTGGGTTAGATGTTATAAAGCTGCGTCCAGACTATCGAACCGAACTTCGAGTCGAGCCTCGTTGTGAACAACTCGTTGCGAGTTTTTCTCAGCTCGAAGTTCGGTTCGATAGTCCAGACAGTCGTAAAGTTGGAATTTTAGTTAATAAAAATGCCCTCCAACTCGTTAGAATCAATTATTGTTTAATTAATTTTTTACAAAAATATATTATATCGAGCTTTAAATTGTGCCTTTATCAATTAATCTAATATCAAGCAAAAAAACTCAAGACTAACGATTTCCGCACAATTTATATTACAAGAGAAAACCCTCATTTAGACGAGAATAGGCGTAAATTTCTTTTGTTATTTCCGTTTATTAGCCCTGTTCTTAAGAACGTTCTAGCTCTTAAGGGCAGATGTGATTTCATTAACCTTTCCCGTTCTCTTGAAGGAAATTTTCTTGTATTGAATACAAACATCTTAAAAGATTCAAAATAGGATAATATGATTATACAATACAAGCATTGTTTTATTTTACAAAAATACGCCAATCTTCTGTTTGGTAAACTAACAACCGTTTAATTTTCTTTCGATAGACCTTCTTATAGGTACGTATTCAATTTTCTTTTTTCTTTAGTTATATTTATTAGTTTTACCGTGGACGTCGTTATTTTTTATTTTCCAAGCTCCTTTAGGTAAGCGGAAACGAACAGAACCGAAGTAGGTAAAATATCTAACGACTAAAAATTATTTCTACCTAATAAAGGGTTTTCAATAAGAACGGTAAGATTTTGAAGTGAAATAAAACTAAATCAGTTTAAAAGACAACCACAATATTTTGATTATTTTTAAGCAACAAACGACTAAGTTATGTTCAGGATTTACATACCCTGTAAATGTCCACCTGTGGTTTGTTTACAAGAGTAAATTTGAAACACTAAATTTTCGAAGACTTTTTTCAATAAATTAGGCCTAATTGCATGAATGCAGGGTTCGATATTCAATCTTTAGTCGTCAATGGCGTCTATTGAATCTCCTGTGGATTATTTTCACACCAAAAACAATAATTTTGCTTATTGACAAAGCCATTTTAGTCAAAAATGAGATTTTTCCAAACAAACGATTTATTATCAAAATTAGAATCAATAAATTTTGAGTTGCTCTAGAGCCCAATTGGCAATCTCATGATGGCTATGATGGTCTAATTTTAGGGTAGACACGATCTTATAAGGGTGTAAACCCAAGTTTTTTAGTAAAGCACGCCAAGTTGTCGTTGCTGAAAGGCCTAATTCTTAAGAACGACAAGGAATCGATCAATTTGTATCTTCTGTAACACCATCACTTACAGCACCAATGTTCTCTTCACTTCTTGCGCTTCTATAGTGGATGTTTTATTGGTGGTTTAGTATCATCATTGAGTAATAAGAACTGCGTTTGTATCGTGAAGAGTACCACCCTTCTTGAACGTAGCTTAGCGTGATCTTGTCACTTTCGAGAATTTTAAGCAAATTACGAGCAAACTTTTGGGTAATTACCAATTAAAAAGCAATGCCAGTTGTGGCAGATTGTTAGTCGATTTTTGTCAAAGTTAAAAAAAAAGTCTTCGGAAGAATTTAGTGGGCTATACTTTCGAATGAAACGTAGTGTATGACAAATTAATGACAATCAAGAATCGTATTTCCTGTTTGCAAGGTCAGTCCAACTGAAGTCAATTACATTTTACGTTGATGTGGTGTATTTTATTTGGTAACACGAGACTAGGTTTCCAATTCCAATTATTATTTCTATCAAGATTATTTCCAAGATTTTCTAAACAGTAACAACATGTGTGTAAAAAAACAAATCTAATTGCATAGATGTTTAAGCAAATTAAAGGCACAGTCTAGATACAAAATATTTGAGATTTAATGAAGACGAATAGATCTTTAATGCATGCTCTAATGCCGTTTTCGATGTTAAACGATACTATCGTACTAAAGTGAAAATCCTACTGTGAGCCTGCTTTGCTGTGTGTCTTTTGACACTTATTCGGGTGCCATGTCAAAATGTAGTGAGTGTGATCTGAAAATAAATAGACACGACGACTCCTTAAATTGCAATGGTCGGTGTAGGGGGCTGTTTCATATACGGTGTGTATCTGTTACAGTAGAACAGTATACGAACATGAAGATTGATAAGAGCATTACTAGTTGGCGCTGCACGGGGTGTGTGGATGAGGATTCTTCGATGGTTTCTCGGAGTGATGATAGCGAGTTGTTAACGCATGGGATCGTTGAACCTGAAGTGGGAAGCGAGTTGCTAATCGATGACGTTGTATTGGGGAGCAACTCTGATAAGATAAATAAGTTATTGGATAATCAAGAAAAAATGCTGAGCATGCTCGACAAGCTGATGTGCAAAATAATCGTATTAGAGCTTGCTAATAAGAATAAAGATGTAGCTATTAAAAATCTGGAAAAGCAAGTATCAAAGTTAAGTTCAAAAACAGATGAAAATGGCAAAACTGATAAGAAACTGGTGAAAGGAAAAATGAGTTATTCTGAGATCTGTGGGGAAGGTACCAGAGGGAAAGACATTTTGAATGATCCAGCTTCCGGATTACGGCTGACTTCTGTTGATAAACAGGGGACAGGTCGTGAACCAATTCCAACGGTTGAAAAGAAAAAAGTAAGCATCAGCAATGATCCGTCTGCTGGAAGACAAACATCGAAAAAGCCTAGCCAGAGGAATTCAACAATGCTGGGAACGGCTACTGCCGATAACGTGAGCTCTGATTTTGCTGCCGTAGCCAAGAGGGCATGGTTGTATGTTGGTAGGGCAAACTTGAGTACTACTCCTGAGTCGGTTTTGACCTACTTGCGTAAGGGAATTCCAAATAAAGATGCTGAATTTTCTGTAGACGCCTTGAGAGTTGATGATAACGCGACTAGCAAATCATTTAGGGTGGGTGCAAGATTCGAATACTTGAGTGAACTTATGAAGGCTTCCTTTTGGCCTCAAGGGTTAGCAATCCGAAGATATAAGTTTTTTCGGCAGGGAGGAGATGGCAAAAATAACAAAATTGGAACATTTGCAAACTGAATGCTGTCTGAATATTGCTCATCTAAATATTCAGTCCATCAAGAATAAAATACTGGAAATTGAAAATTTATTACTCAGTGAGAAGAAATTTGATTATCAGGTGTTGTGCTTTTCCGAGACGTGGTGCAGTAATTCCGAGCTTAACCTCGTGGCTATACCTGGCTATCGAATGGTTGGAGGATATGGAAGAACATTTAAGAAACATGGAGGTGTTTTTATTTTTTGTAAAGAGTATCTGAAATGTGAGACCATCGAACCAATAAATCGTCTATCAAGGGAAGTTGTCTGTGAGTTGTCAGCTGTTCATGTGAAAGATTTCGGAGTTCTTGTTATTACACTGTATAGGTCGCCGTTGGGCGACTTCGAAGAGTTTATTGGAATTTTTAGTGGCGTTCTGGATGTTTTGGCAGAAAGGGCAGATAAATATGTGGGTGGAATAATCATTAATGGAGATTTCAACCTGAATTTTAACGCGAGTGATGGTAGGACGAGACAGTTCTCTGACCTTATTGGTAGCTATGGTTACAGAGTCACGATTAAAGAGAATACCAGAGGCAATTCCTGTTTGGATAATATATTGACGAACTTGGATGACGAGCTGTTTTCTGTCGGCGTGAGAGATCCCTGTTTATCCGATCATTTGCTTGTTGCCATCCGGATCCGAGCAAGTAATATTGGGATGTCTCATGGTAGAGGAACCTTCAGGTGTCGACCGGTGACTCAGCACGGGCTGTTTAAATTTTATAATCTTGTCGAGGATTTTGATTGGGATGCTATAGTTCGCTTGGAAGAGAGTTGTAGCGTCGACCAAGTTTTTAATATTTTTAATGAGAGGCTGCTCTATCTCATAAATGAAGCTTTCCCAACCAGAGTCAAGAGAGTTAAAAACGTTACATCGCACACCAAATTTTTAAAGATTGACTGGTATACGGACGATTTAAGAGAGATGAGGGAAACTCTAGTATTGATAAGGAATATGGCGAGGGACGGATTTTGCAGTGGTGAAATGTTTAGAGAGTATAGAAATCGCTACAGAGAAGCTATCGCACAGGCTAAGCGGAGAGCCAACGATAATTATATTATGAGCTCTGCAAATATCTCCGGGTCTACGTGGCAGGTTATCAACCAGTTGAGGAAGAAGCCCGAGTTGACTTCTGACGTTCTTCAGGCGGAGGATTTTAGTCGATTCTTTGTGGACGTGGTGGATAATCTTGTGGAAAGCTTAGTGGATAAACCAAATAATATTAATTTAAACCTTGGGAATGTGAAGCCCGAGTTATCGTTCTGTTTTGAACAAGCCTCAATAATTGAAATGAGAGACGCACTAAAGAACCTAAAAAGCAGCTCTAGTACTGATGTATATGGAATTAACGTAAAAATGTTAAAGTGTGTAAAAAATATTCTGGCTGCTCCGATGTCTAAACTCTTTAATTTGTGTGTTCGTAATGGTATCTTTCCGAGTTGTTTAAAACTGTCAAAAGTGGTGCCGATATTTAAGAAGGGATCGCGTGAAGATGTGAATAATTATCGTCCTATATCTCTAATACCTATCATTGGAAAAGTGTTTGAGAAGATTATGGCAGCACAGGTCACACGTTACTTTGAGTCCGGGGCCCTGTTTAGCGACACCCAGTTCGGCTTTAGGAAGGGACGATCGACGGTTGGTGCTATAAGCCAGCTATGTAATTATATATATGAGGGCTTTAACGGAGGTGTTTTGACTGGAGTGGTATTCTGCGATTTAAGCAAGGCGTTTGACTGTGTCTCCCACGAAATACTGCTAAGTAAACTCCGGCATTACAATTTTAGTGGGAGCAGTTTAGAGTTTATGGAGTCCTATCTGGAGAACAGGAAGCAGAGTGTGCTCTATGGTGGCAAACTGTCTACGAGTTGCGAGGTCCTGAGAGGTGTTCCGCAGGGCTCAGTGATGGGCCCTCTGCTGTTTTTAATATATATTAACGATTTGCCACTTAATGCTGCCGGATCTCGTGTCGTGTTGTATGCCGACGATACAACGTTTGCAACACAGACGAAACACATGGACGCACTATGCCGTAGATTGTCTATCATTAAGGAGACGGCTGATAAGTGGTTTGTGTGCAATGACATGTGCTTGAATAATGCGAAGACGGAAACTGTCGTTTTTGGCACAAAAAGTGAGGGCGATTGTGTTGGATTTTTGGGTGTTATGCTTGACCCTGCACTGAGTTGGGTGGGACATATAGACAAACTGTCGCTGTCTCTTGCGAGTGGTGTATTCCTCTTAAGAAATATAACGTCGAATGTGTCGGAACGAACGTCCATGATAGCCTTCCGTAGTTTGATTCAGACTAAAATTTGTTATGGGATATTGATATGGGGTTTATCTAAACATACGCCTCGAATCTTTGCTATGCAAAGACGAGCTTTGAGAGTTGTTTGTGGACTAAAGTATCGGGACGACTGTAGAAATATGTATAAACTTAAAAGTGTGTTAACTGTGCCTTGTATGTTTATTTTTGAATGTGTCGTGTATGTGAAAAATAATCTTGATTGTTACGAGAGTCGAGCAGATATGCATAATTATTCAACAAGATTCAATAATTACTTAAGTCTTGATTATGGACGAATCTATAAAGCGAGAAGTGGAGTCGATTATTTTGCTCCAAAATTTTATAATAAACTACCCGAAACACTAAAATCTTTAGAAATAACTAACTTTAAAAAACGGGCTAAGTCATTATTGATGAATGGAGCTTTTTACTCCTTGCAGGAGTTTCTGGATGCTGAGCTCGACTCGTATTCTAATTTGTAATATTTTATATTGTGTATACCTATTGATTGACCTGAGTAATCACAACATGTGAAAAAACTCCAATAAAAATTATTATTATTATTATTATTATTATTATCTTACTAGTATTGCAGTTCGTTTTTTATTGTAAGAGTGGTTCATAGAATATGTAATGCTGCTGCTTTCTCAATCCTCATACATATAAATTAGAATAATATGCCGCATATTATATAATAATATAATGTATAACACAAAAGTACAAGAAGACTTTTGTACATTTTGGAGTGTCAAGAACACAAAGTGCGTGAAAAAGTGAAAAATGTTAGTTCACGCAGCATGTATAATTAACCCCAATTTTGTTCGAAATTTTAATAAATATATACAAAATTTTATCAGTAACTTTATCGGACACTGTCTGTACGTGCCCACTTAAATAAAAACTCTGTGCCTCTTGTGGTGTTGCAGCTCGAGCTACTTGTTCAGATGTTCAGCCAGCTCATTACCAACAATTCCCTCGTGTCCTGGAACCCAAACGAGTTATATGCACTTATCTTGTTTTAAACGTGACAGTAGAGATTGCACATTTGCACAACATTAATGATTGGGTCCGACGAGACAAAAACTTTTATGCCTAACAACCTGTTGCGAAATCCGTGCAAACCACAAATTTCTCATGATTTGAACAATTACAATAGTGCAGTACCTGCCATAAAGCATATGCTTCAGCAGTGTATATACTTGCTGTTGGATGATGTGTCCATGAAAAGCAACTTCTATCAATACTCACTCCCAAGTCAGTCTTTGACCCATCTGTATAAATAATTTTATAACCGTGGAATTTTGACAACAGCTCCTGGAAAAGTGTCCTGTAATGCTCAGAAAACGTATCCATTTTTTTATATCTTATCAAGTCCACGTATTTAGTTGTAAATTTGTTTGAAAATATAGAAATTAAAAGGAAAATTCAAGAGGAAAATTTATTTGAAAATAAGTTAATAGTTTACGAGCTATAGCATAGAGTTGCTGGACAAGTGATAGTGGGCCTATTGACATAATATGTTGTATTTATACGAGTCTATATTATCTTGAAATGGTGCATATTAGGTGACATGTCTAGAAATTGCATACATTTTGTTTAGAAAGTAGTTGAGAAGAAGACGTTTTTGTCGTAAGTTTAGAGAGGGGAGACCCGATTCTCAATACATTCTCTTCGACTAGTTCTTAAGGCTGCTACAGCAAGTCCAATTTCAGTTGTCTGTATTAGATCTAATCGTCGAAAATAATTAGGTCTAGCAGAAGAATAATATATTCGCACTCATTGTCAAGAATTGAAAGGACTAAAAATTTGTGTAGCATGAGGAGAATAGTTCGAGAAGATCCCCATGGGACCTAGTTGGTATAGACTATGCTGTTTGAATCTGAAGGACCAAGATCCAAAGATTTGACCGTAACTTCTGAGGAAGAAAATTGGAAGCCTACAAGGATTGACATTTTATATTTATTCTGATGATCACTCTCATTATTGGCCTTGATTCGGTAAAAAGGTTATTATTAATCTTGTATTGGTTTGCAATAATAGTTGCAGGATGGGTCTAGCCTAAAAGTTTTTGTAGTGTTTCTCAACTGTAGCAATCGTTGGTATAATTAATAATGGCTAAACATCAAAATAATGATAGTTTGATTATTCCAAGCAATCCTGATCGTTTTTTAAATCAGTTTTTTGACTAATATAAAGTCATTAGAACTAAGAACGCCAATGACCAAATTGACAAGTTTGTTTTATGTGTCTTATAAATAAAATAAAAACGCCAAAAGCTTCAATTTTAACAAAGACATAAAATAAAAAGAAAGACGTAATGTGGCTCATAATATCAAGTAAATTGAAAAAAAAATTTGACTTTTTTCATTTTAAAAAACGAGTTGAAATATATTTATAAAAATTACAGTAAGTGAAGGCAAATAAAAGTTACAAATCCCGGAAATCAAAGAAATTGCCTTAATTCATCCTCTGTCAAAAGATATAAATGCTGAAAAAGACAAACGAGTTGATGTTGGTGGCGATTTTCTTCAGTGCTCTCCAATTTTTTTTGACTATTTTTTAAAATGAACTTTGGCAAAAAGGAATTTAATATTTAAAGTGCTTTTTACGTTTAAAATAAGGTCAGATTTCAAGTTGGCCATGTTATTTTTAATAAAAACAAATTTTAATTATATTTTGTTTTAATTAAACGTATTGTTTATTTTAAATTATTTTTACTGTAAATTAATGAGGCAGTATGGAAGCAAAGAATCGTTCATGAGTAACACGAGATGGGAATCGCCTCGTTTGACCCTTACTGAGACCATAAATTTGAGAAAGCCATAATGAGACCACTTGTGTCTAGGCATTTTGCCAAACAAGAGAAACGCTAGATATTGAGCATTTTCATCCTAAAATATGTTTTTATATATGGGTTACAGCAAACATTACATATTTGTACAAGTGACTTTTACAGTTTAAATGTCAAGTTTCTTCTTACTTTGTTTTTTACATATACTTTACGTTATTATGAAAAAAAAGTTGTGAGTTCAACTCCGGAAGGTCTACTCTGACATAAAAGATAACACAAAACAAAAACAGCGCAGATATCTTTTGTTGAAAGCACAAATAAAATTCTAAATTGTTTTATCTTTTAAGCTATCACTTTATAAATTTTACCGTTGGAAATTACAATGGTTAGTAACATTGAAGAATAATGGCGCAGTATCGGACTACTTTTGAATTTTTTTAGCTTTCAGAAAAAATTTACATTTTGCAGTTTTGAAAGCATTTTTGGCGAGCTCGCTGCAACCACGATTTATTTTTGTAATAGCAACAAATTCACATTGGCTACTAACCTAACTAGATTGCTTTTCCTAATCTAAACAGCGAGTTCTTGCATGTGGAATGAAGTAGAAAACTATAATTTTCAATCAGCGATACTAATAACCGTAACATAACCACTAACCATCACTATTTTTACAATAATGATAGTAACAACGGCTCGTAACCTCTGACATGCCGTTCTTCGCCGTAACTCCAGTCGGGGGTAAGAGACCAGGTCCGTGCTTCATTGTACTCGTTATACTTATAGAGTTAGCTTTTAAATTTTATTGCCTTTGGCACCACCTCAAATATTTTAAGGAAATAAACGGTAGTTATTTACAATTATTTAATTCGGCATAAAACAAAGATAAAAACCGAACCAAAACACCTGAAATACAGGGGGTTAATAACTCATTGCACTACAGAACCGTTTCATAAAAGTTCTTGGTGTAGATGCTAAAAATTGGAACCGATAGTCACTTAGTTTGTGAGCAAATTTTCATAATTTCTTCCGCTTTATAAACTTTAATAATCTCGAGCTAAAAAGACTTGGCCGTATTTCAAGAATTTAATCAAATAATTGAAGTACCATCACATAATTAATTAGCTTTGCAATTCGTCTCTTACGAAAAAATACCTAGAACGATCATTTATCTACTCTCGAGTGTTACCCTATCAGAAAAATGCTCGTTCAAGAAAATATTTTGATAAACTTTCTTCATTGTACATTAATTAAAAACTTTTGTTATAAAAATACCAAATTTTCATCAATTTCGTCTCAAAGTTTAAGACATAGGTTGTAGCTTTTAAATGTTTTGCATGCTGATGATGGGGTTGAAGTGTTTCGTAAAGGTAATTAAAGCACGCTATGTCGTAACAAAAGGAAATTACATGTGGTATTTTAATTTTAAGACGCCTTTAGTGTGGTTTTAAGTAATTCTAGAAGCATCTAATTTCGTTTTGAATTTTCGAATTGGGAAATATGAAAACCGTTTCGTATTAAATTTAACTTTCGACGGTATTTCGCTTTATGCAAGTTTGAAACTTTAACACCTTTCAACTTTTAATATATAAATTGCGCAGTCAAAGCAAACGTGTAGCAGTTATTGACATTGTATTGCAATACGATAAAACGTATATTTTCGCAATGAAAAATGTACTTTAATCTTTCTTTTGACATTTAAAATGTAAACGTAAATGAAATTCGACAATTTTGTCGTTATATAGATCACATTTCAAACACATTTTCTTTTGAAGACCTACTTCGAAATACGTCAGCTTCGGATTCGTAAAATTTTTCTTTACTCGGATATAAAATGAAGAAATACTATCTGACATCTAATTATCTAAGCTCATATGAATAACAACTCCATCACTATGTATTCAAATTTGAACGAAAAATTCAATATTTGGAGAGATTTCACAAAAAAAAAGTTTCTGCCTCGATAAATTTTGAATTTGATTTTTCCTATAAAAAGTAATGACGTTTTTAAGTGCCTAATTAAAGTTGATAGCTATCTAGGAGTACTTTTTATTCTTATAATTTAACAATTTTTGTTTTTACTGAACTTTATAATTTTTTAAGTAATCCTAAACCCAAAGAGTTGACATCTGCTGAATAATTTGTAATTACCATAAATTAATTGATACCGTTTACGTTTAATATTGAATAAAATTTTTTTGCTCAAAACTATTCTATCCTTGTACTAAGTTGAATTTACGACTTCTTGTACGGCCACGTTTGGTAATTTTGGATATAAAGAGACGTGGATTAATTCATTTTAGGTACCATGTTTATTAATAAGTGGTGATTTGCTAGTAAAAGTTCTGAGTTTACCACTGGGATCAAACCAAACCAGGAGTTTCTAATTTAATCGGAAGTATACTAACAAGCACTCAGTGAAACATTCTAAGGACAAAGGAAAACTGGGACTTTCGTAAAATCATAAAACGTAGAATCTGCACAAGTTTCTTCAGATTTCTCGTTTACCATATGCAAACGGCACTACATTTTCCGGCAGAATATCTTCGATATAAGAATTCACCGTCACACTTGGGTCTATGGAAGACAACGAGGTCAGTAAAACTATTCAATGAAATGCCGCCCCAAATCATTATAGAGCCACCTCCAAATCGGTCTCTTTCGGCAATCGCACATTCGGCATAAGATTCGCCAGTTCTTCTGCACATTCTTTGACGACCATCGATGTAAACAGTATTTTTACCCAGTTCTCTATTCTCCAGTTGACATATTGAAGAGCAAAAGCTAATTGAGTCGTTCGATATTCAGTCGTTCAGTTTGGGGCATATTGCAGGGCGTCTAGCGTGACGATTTACTTCTCCTGACCTTCTCCCCACTGTTTTCTCACTTATTCTTATGCCTCTTGTAGTCTCAAAGCTGTTTTAGAGCTCTGGAATGGTAAGAGTGCGATGTCGTAAATAACTTAATTGCAAAAACGGTCATCTACACCCGATCATGCACGTTTGCAACCTTGTCCTCGTCGTCCACCGGCATTGCCAGTCTCTCGAAATCGTCTTTCAAGCCGAGAAATTGTCGATTGATTCACTCCTAACCGCAATGCAACATTATTCGGCTTTCTTCCTTCAAGATTTTTGAAATTACCTATTCTTTTAACAGTTAACAAATCAGCCCGAGTGCATAAGAATTGATTTCAAATCGCAATAAAACAATTTTGACGGCCGTGTGATCTTTAGACATACTTTAAGCAATTTGCAGACATCAAAATACAGTATTACTTATTAGTTACATTTTTCGCCGGGTTTGTTTAGTGAACTATCAAAGTATTTCCTTGATGGTAGGTACTTCGTTTTTAAGAATTTGCTCAAGACGGTGTAAAGCTTTAAGCATGTGAAGCGACTTGTTGAATCGAGCTCAACTTTGAGCAGAAAGTGTCTTTTAGAAAAGTTCTAAAACTTAACGCTTACTCGACGTGATTTTCTACTCTAGATTTCTAAGTTGGCTGCTAGCACTCTTGTGCTATGTGATTATTAAGGAAATCAAATAGTAATTTATAATATCAAAATCTTTCTACTTTACCCCCATTAGAACTTAAAAAATATACGGTAAGAATAAAAAGCTTCCCCAATCATAACATTAGATTACAGACAAATTGAATATATTGCAGTATATTGGGTTCAACGTTTCCCCAGGTATTATTGAAGTTCTAAAAATTAACAATGAGTTTAGGTACCTCCTTAGTTGAGAAAATAAAATTGGTAATAACTACAAAAAAAGATTAATTTGTTACGATCGAAACAAATCTTAGGTATAAGTGCGCGCGCGCTTGTGTGCAATAAAATAAGAATTAAATATACACTGCGTTTCATTATTTATTCTCGAATTTATTAATCGTTTACCAAACAATTTTTGAACTAAACTGCCAAGTTATTAAAAAAAACTACCCCAAAAACTGCAATAAAAAGTAAAATTTCAGTTAGAAGCTTTACAAGTTCCAAATCCCGCGGTATTAAAAGAGAAAAATTGCTTGCTGGCCCCACATAATCGTTAACCGGAATAACCTTCGCTTGATCAATTTAAGCATTCAATTACTGCAAAACTTCGAAAATTCAAACATATAGAATGCAAAAAGCACAACAAGGTTATTTTAACAAAATTTAATTAATTGCCAAACAATACCCTTACACTAAAATTTCGACTTACAAAATTATTAATAAATAAGCGCCAGCTTTCAGTTTGTAATTTATTAAAGCAATATTCCTTACCTTACAGTGCAATTACATTAATTAAGTCGTCATTACCTTAAATGAAAATTAATGATTTAATAAAAATTAATATTGGGGCGTTAAAGTACTCCAAAATCGTTTGAAACGAAATTTAAATTTACTTGGTAACGAATAAATTTCAATTAGCACAAAGTTTGCATAAAATTATTTTCATAACTGTAATTAAACGCGATTTTATTAGTAGTAAGGTAATAAAAAGTAATAAGTAAGAAAGTAATAATTTACAATAACAATAATACAGGTGTTTCAGGGTAGCAGATTGTACAATAATTCTGGTAGGTTTGAAACATTTGTTATTACACCGTTTTCTAAAATCCGCGAACTAAACTGCTGGCGTACTGCTGGACTTGACACATGAAATATTTATAGTAGCTTTAACTCTTTCTTACTAGACTTCATTTCAAGTTGGCGAATAAGCTTAATCCACAAAAGTACTGGGTGATGAAGAGCCCTATATATTAGTTGTTATACGACCGACCAACACTTCGCATGCTTTATAAATGGAGCTCATCATACAATTGTTTTCTTACACTTTCGGGGTGAGACACGAGAATTTTTTCACATCTTTTTTCTATCCCGACATCTTTCTTTTCTTGTTCTAAGAGGTTAACTTACATAAAAATGAAAGATCGCTCAAGTTTGAATATTTGAAACGGTCGCTGGCAGTTCAATCTTAGTTGGTATCAACTTACGACTATAATTTACAGGTGTCTCGGAAGTAAGTTGAAATCCCCAGTGTCAAAGTCAGGATGTACCATATTTGAGCCCGTTTCCATAAAATAAAAATATTGGGAATAAAAATACACAACGTGACGTGAAGTCGATATAAACGTAGATAAAAGTTTCAGAACGAATACTTTATGTTTTTTATACGTGCTCTCTAACTATGCATTTAAATATCAAGTGGAATATCGTCGAAAGTCACGATTTACGTTCATTTCCAGTGGTGATGAATAATAAAGGTATTAATAGTAACTGAAATTTATATTCTTTGCTTATTATTGTAAGTATATTATTAATCCCCCCCAAAAAAGAATTTTCGATTTTCTTCATAAATACACTTCTTTCGCCTACACCTTTCATTCTTTAATGAGATTTATAATTATTCGATTATTCCACAACATTCAACTCGTTTTATTTGTAAATCACAATGGCTTTGAAAATGAGAGTATTTATCGATTCAAACTTTTTAGAAAAATAGTAGATTTTTGTTATTATTAATTAGTAATTAATTAATAAATAAACTCTCCCTACATTTGAACAGGCCAAACCAATGTAGACACCAAAGCTAATTTTCCGACTGCTTCATATTTTTATTCTAACGCCGCCCCCACAGACCTCGTGAATTTTTATCGACCATCGGTCATCCTCACAAACATAAGGTTTAGTCACGGCGGTTTGTCACGATGACCGATAAAAAGTCACGGGATCTGTGGGATCATCAGGAGTGAAAACCAATCACAGCGGCTTGTCACCATGACTGATGACCGATGAAAACTCACGAAGTCTGTGGGTTGCTCAATATTGATAAAATTTCAAGAGTTATTTGTGAAAAGTAATAACAAGGGGTGAGCAATGATAGTGCTGACTGCTGACTGACATCATCGACCATCGGTCATCGTAACAAACATAAGGTTCAGTCACGGCGGTTTGTCGCGATGACCGATGAAAACTCACGAGATCTGTGGGATCTTTAGAAGTGAAAACCAATCACAGCGGCTTGTCACCATGGCTGATGACCGATGAAAACTCACGAAGTCTGTAGGTGGCTCAATATTGATAAAATTTTAAGAGTTATTTATGAAAAGTAATAACAGTGGATGAACAATGATAGTGCTGACTGACATCATCGACCATCGGTCATCGTGACAAACATAAGGTTCAGTCACGGCGGTTTGTCACGATGACCGATAAAAGCTCACGAGATCTGTGGGATCTTTAGAAGTGAAAACCAATCACAGCGGCTTGTCACCATGGCTGATGACCGATGAAAACTCACGAAGTCTGTAGGTGGCTCAATATTGATAAAATTTTAAGAGTTATTTATGAAAAGTAATAACAGTGGATGAACAATGATAGTGCTGACTGACATCATCGACCATCGGTCATCGTGACAAACATAAGGTTCAGTCACGGCGGTATGTCACGATGACCGATGAAAACAAACTCACGAGATATGTGGGACCATCAGGAGTAAAAACCATTCACAGCGGCTTGTCACCATGACTGATGACCGATAAAAACTCACAAAGTCTGTGGGTGGCTCACTATTGATAAAATTTCAAGAGTTTTTTGTGAAAAGTAATGACAGTGGATGAGCAATGATAGTGCTGACTGCTGACTGGCATCATCAACCATCGGTCATCGCGACAAACATAAGGTTCAGTCACGGCGGTTTGTCACGATGACCGATGAAAACTCACGAGATCTGTGGGATCATCAGGACAGAAAACCAATCACAGCGGCTTGTCACCATGACTGATGACCGATGAAAACTCACGAAGTCTGTGGGTGGCTCAATATTGATAAAATTTCAAGAGTTTTTTGTGAAAAGTAATAACAGTGGATGAGCAATGATAGTGCTGACTGCTGACTGACATCATCGAATTATCGTGTCAGTACTTAAACTTAAACTTAAATACGTAGGTTAGGTTATTTTAGGTTAGTATGTATACATCTTGGCGATTATCGCTCGACTTCTGGCTCTATGAATTGTATACGCAGGTATAGTCTGACCATTTGGTATAGTTTTTTCTGACTTACGTCGCCGGCAGAAAGGTTGCAATAGTGAATAGATGCCTCCTGTAGAGATGTCAAATAGGTAGGTAATTGTATAAATCTGAGTAGGGTTAAACCTGCTTTAAAATCTCGGACTCTAATAAACTTGTACATATTTAAATTTAAAGTGTGGTTGTATTTGAAAATACATCTGGGGTGTCATAAACTATAGGCAGGTAGGTAAATATTTTTTGTAGGCCATCTACTACTTTCTTGCGTAAATGCACTACTAGCAACCCCATGGAGGATTTAGTTTTCGTAAATAAGCGACAAAAACCCTTATAAGGTCTAACCACATTTCAACAAGTACCTACCTACTTAACTTCTCTAAGGGAGGCCTCTATTTAGTATTGTAGCCTCTTTGCGGGTGTCCTAAGTCAGAAAACGCTTTACGAAATGGCCTGACTATAAGCAAAACTCCTCTAACTAACGGGAGCTAAACGTCGTACAGCGACGCACCCGTTCAAGTTGACGGAGAGCTTTTGTATAATCGTTGAAGTTTTCTTTATATTTCCCATTTAAAAACAAAATATTTTAAATTGGAGGTTGTCTGTATAACGATTGTACGATAACGATGTACTAAAGTCATTTGAACTTGATGAATAAATCAAATTATCCGTATATCCGTATTAATCGTTTAACATTATTTTGTACTTTACTGTACCTTACCATATAATAAGAAATGTGTGTTTAGATATGCTACATTAAATTCAACACGGAATAAAACACAAACATACGTGTGACGGGAAGGGTAGAAAGGTTCCGTGCTATGATGAAATATCTTGTTAAAAGCTCTGAAATTTCGCACATATTATAACAAACTGCTAATATTTTAGATACCCCAAAACTCCTATCTTTCTTTTCTTTTTAAATTAAATGGATAACCTTGATAACTATATTTTGCCACAGTTCGATTATTTATTTAAAACTAAATTTCTTTGATTAGTCTCGAATAGCACTAGAAAACCTTCCGCTTGTTTTGCGTGTTGTTCCGAATAGGCAACGGTGTTTCAATTGTTCCTGAAATTTTGATGTCATTTCTATACAATTCATACCTTTTTGTTTCTATCCACTTCATACTTTTTACAGGTGGTTAAGATGTATTCGAAGGTGATGTTTAGATAAGCCGCCCACAGACGTCGTGACTTTTCACATCGGTGATTGTAACAAGTCGTCCAGATTCGTTCTCGCGCCCGTTGAGCCCACAGAACAGACCTCGTGATTTTTCATCGCGATTACAGATGACCGATGAAAGAAGGCCAAGTCTCTGAGTAGCTCAACAGATGGTAATTGCAATTGTATCTATAATACTGGTAATGGACAACAATGAAAGTTTCTATTAGTTATGACATTTATATCTTTTTCTTTGGTCTATAAACTTTTAGTAGAGTTAAGCTAAATTTTTTTCCAAATTGTCAAGATATAAAAAATATTATATAGACTTTTGGACTCTTGATCGAAGTGGAATGTGTTAAAATGCGCAGTGTTTTCGTGCATTTTTGAGGTTTTATTGAATATCTCTGGTATCACAAATATCTCGTGTTAAAAAGGTACTTTACCTAAAAATGTTTTCCCTCTACTTCAAGAAAGTCTTCAACATTATGAAAACTTTATAACATTAGAATTGAGTTTTTAAACAAGCAAGGATATTGCTAAGCCTAATATTGTAAACACCCGAGACAAGATGTAAATTTGTTTAATAAAAATCCGGTGCTTATGGAACGGCAATCGGAGAAACTTGTAATCGAAATTTAAGAACTATACTGTATAACGTTAAATGCATTGCAAAGTGTTAATAAAAGCGAGTCATAAAAGTATGATACAGGGTGGTAAAAAGAAAGAACAAATCACAGTATGGTGTAATATAAAGGCATAGTAGTGCAAAATTTAAATTTCTTATCATAGTTGTTATAGTTATAACCTTATAACGTTGTAACTAACCCTCACAACAAGCATTTTGTACACTTTACTTTAATTGTGTATAAAAGATAAATAGCCGTATTACAAAGAGACATGTTTGCAATAATCGTGTTGTTAAGATTAACATTGCATAATAATACATTAGTGTAACGAATCTACTATTGTACTTAAACTTTGTTGTGTTACTAAAGCTTCAAGTTCGTAAAATATTATAGCAAGGCAAGTTTATTAGTGCGCCGCGTTTGTTAACACGGGTTGTAGTATAAATCACCTTAAAACAAAGCGAGGGTGTGGACAAACGATATTGTTAAATAGAATTGTTAAGCATTGAAGTTAAGGACCACTTTCAGTTGTGCGTTTTTTTTTAGTTTTGTTCCTTTTTTTGTATTGAGCAATAACCATTTTTTTCAAAGGTCATGCTAAAAAGCGAAAAATAGCTTTTTGTGGTGTTTACACAAAGCTTCGCCAATGCAAAATAAGATATTCAGGGTGCGTATAGCGGACGGGACCCGTTCATATTAAGTTAGCGAGTAACCGACGTTACGACGATATTTCATCGCAGCAAGCGTCGACTACCAAATAAACACAAAAGTTCTACTCTCTACCTTTGGCAAATTTATTTCCGCGCCAAAGAAATTTTTTTGTATTCCATTTTCTTCTCAAGTACTGCAAATTAAGATAACACTCTCTCGAATTAGGGCGAGATATTTTATAATCACATAATAATTGAGATCGGGCGGTTTTTAAGCTTGAAAATTTGAATTTAAGGTCGTAATTTTTTTAATAAACTTGCAAGTTCTAATTTAATTAATTTAACAAAAATATTAAATCCGTGTTTATAGGTTGCATCTGTTGTTACGGCCACTTTTATAAAATCGCAGAATTTTCAGCACCTGCAATACTACGGCAAATTTAACTTTATACGATCGCGAGGTACACTATTATATACTAGCGTTTCCCATTAACAATAATATCACTACAAAAAAGTCTTAAAAATTGAGTACATCTTTAATATTAACCTATTACAACTATTTTCGTGCATCTCGTCATCGAGTCTCTTTTAAAATTTCTTCGATTTTTTATAATGGACAAGCTGTCAAACACATACGGTGTATGGAAAATCTCTATTATAAGCCTTTACTAAACTTAAATCAGAACTTGCCTCTGACATAGCACATAACTACTTTGAACCAAAGTTTGCATTAATTTAAGGTACGTTGAACGTTATCTATACCAGTAATATTCACTAATAATCAAAACTTGCTTAGTAACACAAGATTATCTCTTATGGTGGAATTTACGTAATACTACTGAAGCAATAATGTGATTATCTCAATGGAATAAACTAATCACAACTAATTTTGAAAACCAGGTGAAACTTTCGTTTGAAATCGCTGCCCCGAGCCTAACAATTTTTTTTGGTTACCCATACCCCTACAAAAATTTTAGCCTAGGGCCCCCACAAAAGTAAATTCTAGCCTAATATTTGGACTACAATTTTATCTTAAATTTTTAGGGGTCTCTAAACCATTAGTTGATCCGGGTCACGCATTTTCTCTAGGGCCCAGTTGTATAAACGAGCTAATCTGGGCGATTAACCTAAATTCAACATAAATAACAACTAATTCTGAGTTAAATTGAAATATATTTGGCTCTAGAAAATTGATGGGTTAACCCTTGACCAAGTGCCTACGAGCTAACCTAATTTAATCTACGCTAAGATATAACCTTATATTCAGATCGTGAAGTTAACTTTGACTCCCAGATTAGCTCGTTTATACAACTGGGCCTAAAATATGCTGGAGTGAGTGAGTTAAAGAGTATGAATTTAATTTTCACGTTTTATCAATGACTGGATGCATAGATATAGGATAGATCTCGAGGTTTATTTAAAGTTGCTGCATTTTTATTGGTTTATCCTACACTTTTGGCCGAATTAAACTTTTTGCTATTGGGTTTGATCTTTCCTTCAGAACTACCCTGATCGTAAGGGAAGGAAACTTTAGGAAACTATTTAGGAAACTACTTAATTTTTAATATTTCAGTCAGGCACCCCTCTGAGGATGAGAGATACTATAACTTTCGTAATTCACTGATTTAGAATAAAGATCAAGGTAACTTCACAGGTTCACATTGCATTTTTTGTTTTAACTATATTTATTTTAGTTGGTACTTACTGTTCTATTTTCTATTTTTAAGACAACAGTCCAAGTTTGAAAAAAATGTTAAATGCTGGTCATAAAGCATTAAAAAATATGTGCATACAAAAATATGTCCTGTGTCCTCGTCGTTGTAATCATAAAATTTTGCAACAAAATGTGTACTTAATTAAAACTAAAAATTATGTTATATTTTCCATATTATTTCGCTTAAAACATAATTTACTTGGTATTTTGCCAACAAACATATTTAAATCTGATCCTAAATTAAAATATTTCGACTACCAAAATAAAAGTTGTGTGTATAAATTTCATGTTTAATATGAAACTGAAAATCGAAATTTATCTAATAAGCGAGCCGAATATATTTACACAAAATATTTTTCTACACATATCTACTCAATAAGTGAATAGAAGGGAATGAAGGAAAATAGTCTCGATCTTATTTATTGCACTTTTAATTAAAGGATGTATACGTTGAGTGTCATGTAACAACATTATCGGAGGAACGAAGCCTCTTAATGTCTGTAGTGGTCACGCAAGCTGCTGCAAGAACACAAACAAGAAACAAGCCATCAAGTCCAAAATTGGTTTAGGGCTTCGAATCATTAAACTTGGTGTGAGTTTAGATTTGTGGTATACGTGCCCTGTGCTTAATTCAAAAATAAAAGAAAACCAACAATAAGGGGTAAATTCTATCGGGAATAAAAATTTGAAATTGAAGAATTTTAGAAAATTGGAAAGAATAAGTTTATTTTTCATTTTTTGTAGAAGTTTGTTCATTTGTTATAATATTCGTAGATATATCGCTTCTAAACTTATTTGGAATATAAATACGAGCCAATTAAAACCACTAAGAATTTAAATTTAAATCTTCTGTAACGTCATTTATCATTAGTACAACTTAACAAAGAACTCAATCGCGACATTTTTGAAAATTTTTAAATAAAATAGACTATTAGGCAAAGATACTTCTCTAGTGTGCAATGAAACTTAAAGCCCGTAGTTCGTATGAACTGTTTATAAACTTGTGGATTTTCAGGTATCAACTCTAAACTCATTTTGTGTAATTATATGGCGTCCCAAATAATTTTAATTGCGTTGGGATGTAATGAGATGAAACGCACATGTTTGTAATAGTAAGTAGTACCACTAGTTGCACCCTTTAAATATAATGCCGCATACAAGGTGTTATAGAAAATTTTATGTAGAAAATGCAAAAATTACCCCCATTTAAGTTGTTGACAAATGTGTTTGAACACTCTGTATACTACAAAAGTGGCAAACATTTTCTTTACAAGAAGATTTTAACAAATTTATAAGACCCGATTTTTAGCTCCAACAAGTCATACCTTTCAAACATCGAACTGGAAAGCTATTGATCTGATTTTATCTGTTCATTAACCCAATTTATCTAGAAAACTATAAAGCAGCTTTAAAATCCGGTAAGGTCTAAAAGCTAATTACTTGGCAATTAAAAATGGATATCCCCACAGATTGTATTTTTTCCCAAGATATCTCCATTCAATGCAATGGAAATATAAAGAGAACAACAGAGTTGTAAAATAGAGAGCCGTAAGAACGCCGCCGTCAGAAAAAAGTACGAATGCGGTATTCTATGCCTACAGGGCCGCAGGTCTGCAGCCGAGAGCCCAAAGGGCTAAGAATAGAAATCCGAAGGATCGACAAGCTGGAGGCCGAAGGCCGACTATTAAGGGCCGACCTGGAGCTCTAGTATTACTGTTCATTTGTATAAATTATTATGCTACTAAATTTTTAAACACTCTGTCTAAGATTTTTTCCCACCCGTTATTTTAAGATTCAGGTGCCTTATTTTTATTAATTACTACACCAATGTACGAAAGCTATACCTAACTACGTTTCAAAGTCAAAACCCTTAGTAAACAGGTTATCAGAAAAGTAAAGGGTCGTATTGGATTAGAGATGAGAAATATACTAAAATAGAGAAGCTTTTATCCAGACTAGGGTTCTTCAATCCTGTTATTGCT
Source organism: Malthinus flaveolus (assembly GCA_950108345.1). Lineage (NCBI taxonomy): Eukaryota > Metazoa > Arthropoda > Insecta > Coleoptera > Cantharidae > Malthinus > Malthinus flaveolus. The sequence continues at coordinate 73,859,792 of OX467285.1, forward strand.
AAATAAATTTAGTTTTACCATTTAAATAATATTATGTATTCTCGATATTAAATTACACACCATCGCATCTAGTTAAAACTAAGCAAATCAACTAATTAAATCACTCCTCGCTTTTAAGACTTAAGTTATTTTATTGTTTCTTTGAAAAGCTTTTAAACTTCCTCTATATTACTATGCGAAATATTGATTTTATTCGAAGTTCATTCGTAAAGGGCGTTTAAGTGTATAGTATAGGCGCAACCCCAAAATGGTTGGAAGAATTTTTGAGTATAGTATCAAATAGAGTAGCCGTATAAGGGGTGTTTACTAAAAGTGTTCTGTAAATTTATAAATAAATACAGTGGTGTGGTGAAAATTCCAGTGAACGTAGAGCAGAAAAGTGCTTAAGCCATTTCAAAATGCAACAGCGTCCTCGATATAAATAAATAAAAGAGAAAATTCGAGTCGGTAGTAGGCACCGGTAGTACGGACACTGGCATAATCTCCAGAACCGTGACCTTGATAAAGTTTGAATATAATTTCATCCAGTCCCGTTTGATAAATTGTACGAATTTTGTTATAATGACCGGCTTAAAACTTCAACTATTTCAAGGTCAGTAAAAATGTGAAAATATAATAGGATAGTTATATACGTAAAAGTCAAAAAAGTGATGCTTTCCGCTTTCCCTTACTCGACGGCATTTGAAGTATATGAGCCGCGTACAGCGGCCGAATAGTTTAAATTAATGTCTACCACCCACGAAACAAAGGTGCATGAAGTGTAGTCAATTAGAGAGCAGTTGTATCTCAAGTAACTCTGACTCAAGACTCAATCAAGTTTTTAAGGAAATAAAAAAAAAAGGATTACTTATCTTGAAAAAAGAAACCCTAGCGTTACAGTTTCAATTATCAGCATCACTTTATTTAGTAAACCTAAACGAAAATAAAACTTTTTTCTCTATTCTTTTGGCGGATTCATCCCGGACACTTTCCCGAGCAAGTTTTTTTAACAAACGTATACACAATTTTCTCCTTTTGTTTTTGAAGATGAGCTCAAACTCTCGTCTACAAAGTTCGCTTCTAAAATTTACTTTATTATACGTGGAAAAGTTTTCGAGTTACTTAGCCGAATGAAAAGAAAAACGTTTATATCGTAAAATTGAATTACTAATTATTACCTTCTTTTTTTCCGACAAAACTAATGATTTTAATTTAATTAAACGTCAATTGCCATTTAACGAGTTTCCCGTAAATTTATTACAATAATAATTTAGAACGCGTGCTGCTGTATTCAGTCAAAGTAGCTGAATGAATGCAAGAAGTGTGAATTTGACCTGTTAACTCGTTACCTTAACTAATTTCGGTCGCTGAATACGGATTTCCGACAGAGATTACATCTGTTCCTGACTCGGCACTTAATCTTTGCGAACGGCTATCTTATGACAACTTCTAAATTATTACAAGGTTCGCACAAATTGTTCGTTGGGTCGAATAATCCACCGCTTGTACGAAATTGCCATGTATTCTTGATCCTCTTTTATATGTAGGCTGTTTTTCTGATCCGAAAATAGATTTTCTGTGTATTTTTTGTCTTTTTATTCTGAATTATTGAGTGTTCGAAAGTCCGAAAATATTCATTTCGAAGTTTAATAAATTAAAGTTCGAGTGACAAGTTGAATTATTAGCGAGAAAGGAGATTTTCGTTATTAAAAAAAAAAGAATTTATCTAAAAACTACACGAAAATTGTAATTAAAATTTATAGGTGCCATAAAATTGAGTACAGTTTGCAATTATACTTTTTCCGCGATGTCATTTTTAGTAAATGATTCAGTAGATTAAGCTGGCCGTAGCGTATAATGGCGAATCCTAATTCCATACCGGTGTGGACGTAGGATACGATAAAATAAACCCATTATTCCAGAATTTGCCCGGATTAGCAGTACAGGGAGATTTCAAACGCTCATTCGGTTCGTTGCACTTTTGTTTCGCTTTCGTATCCTAACGCTGATTACTGATTAATGTTTAACATTTAGTCAAATTTTAATTTTGGCGAATCGCTCCTCTAATAACCAATAAAATAATTACAAACGAAATCGTGTAATGTTATTTACGTACCGTTCTTTTCAACTTTTTAATTTGACAAAATTAAAAAAAGTAATTTTTAAAGAAATCAGACAAAATCGGATATAAAGTACACGACTTGAATTTAAATAAATTGAGTCCAATTAGCTTAATTGCTAAATGGTTGATTTTATTCTATCTTTGTCTAAATGCTACTCGTTCCTTTTTGCTCAAGTTTAATTGACTTGTACACATTTAACGTCCGTGGTTTGTTAGTTTTTTTAAAACGGCTAATACCTTAAAGATTACAAAAGAATTTCGTTTCACTTACTTGTTAGTTTTCCTGATTCAATACCCAATTTTTCTGCTGCAACGCCGGCTTCTTTTGTTTTGAGATTAATTTATTGTACTTCTAGAGAGCTGTTTTCTTTTCTGAAAAAAAACACAAATTAAAGAAAATTCAATTAATTCCAATAGTCAAATCGCCCTCCCAATGTAAAGTCGTTGTCTGACATTTTTTACCTGTTTTTCAAACCCTATTTTCATTTGTCGCTGAAAAACACCGTTAGATTTTAAATCGTGACTCTCGGATGATGTATCTATCTTTTCAGTGTGCCAGGACATTTTTCTGTCTATCTGTGGATGAATCGGTGGATATGTATATTGTATATTTGAAAATTAAGAAAAATTATTAGGTTTAGTTAACAAATTATGAATTTTGTTGACTATTACCATGGGCGTCGGCAGAAAATTTTGCAAGGGGGTGCAAATTTCTTTTAAGAGGCGGGCAAGGGGCGTGGCCTATTCAGAAGCGTATTTATAGTTTTTGAAGCCCTCGGCGCTGTAAAATTTTGGGGCCTCTCGTTTGAAGAAGAGACTAAAATTAAATAGCGCCGCAGGCGAAAATTTTTGGATTTTTCAAGGTCAAACGGCTTAAAATGAAGTTTAGAAATTTTAGGAGCGATTGATAGTGTCTCCAAAAAAAAATGTTTCACGAAAACAAAGTAGGAAAATTATTTCAGGTAAACAAAAAATATTATTGGAGAATTCCGAGACTCCTTTTGACCTATGATAAATGGGGCCTGGGTTCTATTTTCTTATTAGGTATCAATTTTAATTTATAGTTTACATCTAAATGACAAACTCGGGTGAAAAAGCTCTTTTATACTCATTTTCCAATAATTAAAACAATTAAAATGGGTAGAAAGAAATTTTAATTGGACAATTCTTATAAAATGAGCTGTTTTGGGGCTCTTAAAAACACGGGGTCTATTTTATTAGGTATGTGACCCAGCGCCGAATTTAACGATGTTGTCGCTGTACGACATATTTATTATGTTATAGGTTATATTTATTAATAAATAAAAATGAAAATCAAATTTAAAAAAGTTTTTCAAAAGCCAGGGGGGCCGGCGCCCATGACTATTACCTAACAGCGGCGATGTACTAAACGTAGAGGGTCGGCTACCGGACGTCCAGTGATAAAAAGCGTCAATTCGTTAACTGAGATACGAAGTGCTTATCATACGTATTGAGCAAAAATATTTTGGGATTAAATGTATATGTATACACGATAATGCACGCTGATTTTAACAGTCGAGTCCTGAGCCGTTATGCGCCTCGATATACCAAATTACGTTATGTTAGACTGTAATAGAATATCATGCGCTTGAATCCTTATTGATGTACTATTTCTTAAAGTTTTTCAATAACCGCCGCCGAGACTATACATACTGTTATCTGGATTTTTTTAGGAGTGTATGACCGACTTAGTAAAATAGTTGACAAGGCTGAGTTTCCTATTTCATTTGTCAGTGTCATGAGAATTCCCAAACTCCTCCCAACTCACTACTGGCATAGGATTCACAAAAACAAATTATTTGCTTTTAAAATAAAAATGGGCAAACTGTACACAAATCGCATAAAATACGGCTGTTGAAATGGAACAAAAGTCATTAGATTTAAAATTAAATTTTGTATATTGAAATTAAACAAATGAAATAATGAATTTTTGAAATAATGAGCAATTACTAAGCATGCGACTCTACAGTAAAAGATTTATTTTAATTTTAAATAGGAATTTAATATAATCATTAATCAGCAGATGAAAATCTAACCGACCTGCTGTCTCTTCAAATGCATTTGCTAAGTTAGTACACGAAAGGCTGAAGAAAAATAGCAAGGACAAGTCGTAACACAACAGTCTTTGGATGATCTTATCGTAACAAAAATGAAAACTAAATAATATGCAAATAATTAATATACTATGTATAAACAGTCAGAACTGTCAAAACTGACTTTAGACTTTAAAAGGCCCTCTTCGATCCAAAAGTGAAATGAGCTATTTAGAAGGGGGCGCCCGCGGTTTTAGGACAACATTTACGTCGCGCGCGGAGAGGAGATCCGGCAAGAAAATTGGAAAGTTTCGATGGGTGGCGAAATACGAGTAGGGTATAGAGGGTCGCAGACATGCGCGAGAGCCCGTAGGGCCGAGCAAAGTGCCCAAGGGCCGACTCTAGTATAATATACTAGCATTACCTATATTATAATAAATACAGGCGATTAAGGTAAATAGCAGAATTTGATACAATGGCAAATGCAATTGATTTAATTTTGATATTATCTAAAGTCTAATCTAAAGACTACTATTGAACATTTCATGAAAAGTATGTCCAGATCATAAACGTGTTTCCTTTGGGTTCTATAATCAGGTTTTCACTAACAGGACATTCTTGTCCATTTCATGTAATGGAAAACTGCTCTATGATCTTAGTGAAATCTAATAATAAAATAATAACTTCATTAGGTAGATAAATGATAATCTTTTTGTGTCAACAAAATAAATCAGTAACTTCATAAAAACACCAGTGTTAACATTTATAAAAGAAGTTGGGCAGAAATCAGAAAAGTCGGATGAAATCAAGTCCAGTATCGATACTAAATTTCTTCATTTAGCTTGTCAAGAGTCAAAACGTAACTTACTATTTGTCGTAGTACCTATACGCGACTTGTATAGACTAGATAGACCACTCCGTTCTGGCGCTGGTGACTTTCCCCCAGTAGATAGGTACAATGATGAATAATCTCCTTCGATTCTTTTCTTCTATTGATTCATTGAACCTCTCTACAGGTAGCGTAAGGCACCGGTACTAAAAAGAAGTGGTTTCTCTATACTTAAGCCTATTTTGGGTTAAGAAGTCTTCAAGAACGATTTTTTTATTATTTTAACTATTTTTTGGTTATAAATTCGTACAAATGCACGACTGCGTAAGCAGGTCGACCTAAAATTTTAATTAGCAACGTAAAAGTGTACACAGGCGATTATTTCGTATTAAAATAAAATCACAAATTCAAGATGATAACTGCATATTTTAGAAACCTTTAAGTAATCTAGGAGATGTTCACGGATTAAATTAGCCATACAAATCTCAATTAAATTATGCATTCATGTACTAAATTATCTCAGTTATATGAGCGCAGAAATTGCTCCGTTTGTGTTTTTGGCATTATATTGCAACCGAGGGAATTATAATGTTCGGTTTCTCTTAGAATTCTCTTTTAAAATTTGAATGTATTTGTTTCTTGTAATTGTAAAAGAACATTGTATTAACTTCCTGCTGTTTTTAATGCATGCATTTATTTGCTTCTGCACCAAGTCGACTGCATTGGGTTGTGCTTTACTAATAGAAATTTGTTGCGAAAATCTACACGAGTTACAAAAACTCTTATTACAGAAAAACAACTACATTTCTAATTAACAGATTTAGTTCTCAAATTACTAAAAACTATTTTTCACGAGAACGATTTGAATAATTTAATTTCGAAGCTATACGTAGTTCGATTCTCTGAAGTTTTCGAGTTTCCTTACAAAGTTGAAAATTTCACGTCATAAAGAGAGCTATCAAAACTCTAAGGTATTAGCAACACTAAGAAACGATCCCAAAGAGACCATAAATAAAGACCGCTGCAAATTTGTCATCAATGCATTCTTTAAGTTTTCATCCTCCTCTCTTATTTCGAAGTAACTTTTTCCATTTTATTCGAGTTAGCTTAACCGACCTGAAAAGCCGAACACAATTTGCATACAGATTTTTAATAAAAATCTTATATTTTGAAAAGAATTACTGATGCTTGAGCAAAAATATTTTCAACAAATGGACCACTTGATTTCAAAATGGCATGAAGTAACTTTTCATCTTAGTCCGACTTTTGTCTGGCAAAATTGTTGCATCAGTTTTTGTAAAAAAAAATTGATAAAAATATCCAAGCCCTTTCTCGTCCTCTAAACTAAGTTTTTTAGAGTTAAAAACTACTTTGCAGTCTCTTTCTCAACCTGAAAGGTTTGACATGAAATGACTCGTGTAGGTACATTACGTTTAGTTAAATAAACAGATTGGTCACTAAACTTTAAACTTTTCTAATAATTTTATGGTAATTTTTGCCCTTTGTTAACAATTTATTTTAAAAGGGAAGGTTCACAAAGTAGTTTTTAACTTTTTGAAAGTGAGTTTAGTATAAGGATCTCTTATATCCTTTGAAATATAAAAAAAATACAAACACTTCTTTGGAAACTAGAGGAGGATGAAAATGTAGAAAGCATAAATATGATACTAGATTTGAAGTGGTCTTTATTTATAGTTTTTGCCTAAATTTTAAATTATTTGATTGTACAACTGACAAGTCCAATAGAATTTTAAATATTTTCTTAAAATTGCTAGTTTACTGCTTCCCTACTTGTATTAGACAGGCAGTCTGAAAGGCAAGCACCATTTACCTAAACAAAAATATACCTAAGTACTACTGCAAAAAATTTCACAATTTAATTTCTGCCATTTCATGCGTCATATTTTCTAATAATGTAGTCAGACGATTGTAGTGTAACTACAATGATCTTCTGTGAGTTAAAGCCCATAAAGACGAGATTGAGAAATGTGGTCATACTTGAGCAAGTTACACACGAATCTATTACAAGTGTTCAGCAATCATTCCTACTTAAGGATAGCTCGAATGAGATAATATGTCGGAATAAACCACATCCAATATTCAATGGCAGGAAGGAGGAAAGTTAAGATAAGAGTACGTTTAAGGAATCTAGAAAGGCGTTATTGTAGTAGTCTCCAGGTGAGATTTTCGTCAAGTTAGTCCAAGGTTTTTAACAGTTTGGCTAAAGCGATAACGTCAATGGCAATGAAAACGTTAGGTAACGTCTGTCTGTTAATTTTCTTTAGTTGGTCACTATTTGCTCTTACATTAAATTGATATTTTTTAGGGTTTAGCCTGAGTCCATAAGATTTAGTCTAGTCGTGAAGTGGGTTAAGGTCATCGTTAAGTAAGTTGAGGGTGCCGTGTATATAGTATGGTTAGCCATTTATGTAGATTTTAAGATCGCCTGCATAGAGGTGATAAGAGCTGTGAAAGAGATAGTCAGATATAGAGTTGATAAAAAGAGAAACAAGAACCATGCTTAGTGGAGACCGTGAGGAATGATTTTACCTAGCAGAAACCCCCTCTCTACGTCTCGTAAGGTGGGAATTGAACCGCAGCGCTCCAGACGTATCAACATGAAAACTTTTGAGTACGGCAGTTAGTACGTCAAGATTAATTGAGTTTAAAGCACTGCTGAAATCAAGCAGGACTAAAGAACAGTAATTTTTAGTTTATCAATACCTTGTCTGATATCATCGGTAACCTTCAAGAGCCCAGATCCGCTGCTGTGACCTTTTCTAAAACCGCTTTGTAACGGACTAACTAAATTGTATGATAAGACATAGTATGTAAGTAAATGGTTCGAAAAGTTTTGAAATAGCTGGGAGAATAGATATGGGTCTGTAGTCACCAGGCAATGAGGGATCAGTTAATTTAGGGAGACGAATAAAAAATGAAGACTTCCAAAGAATGAGAGAGACTGCAAAAAAAAAATTAATTATATGTGTAAGAGATGAAAGTACGCGATCGATTAGCAAGCGAAAAACATCAATACTTAGTTCATCGTATCCAGTGTCATGTGACTTCATGTTCACAAGAGCATTCTTAACTTGGTTGTCATTTTCTGGTTAAAAAGAAAAACTTGGTCTAGTCTAGTAGGAGGAAGAAGAGAAGATAAACGACAGATTAAGGCTTATTTTAGGTTGACGTCGATCAAGGAAGGCGGAGTAGTAAAGTGAATGTTTAGTAGGTCCAAGTTCATTGTAATCTCGGAGTCATTTTGATTAGGCTTGCCGATGCCGAGAGACTGCAAGAATCTCCAAGTCTCCTGAGAACCAGAACCTGTAGAGAAGTCTCCAGAAGGCTAGTCCTAATATAATTTACCTTTGCTTCTACCACTTTAATTGTAGTTTGATTTCTTTAAACTTGGTACAGGCTCCAATTAATAGGAGCTATTCCATCAATCGTTCCAAACGCTCTCTTTAAATCCTAAGAGATAACAGTCATTACTTTGCTATCGTCGATTGCTTCTTTCCAATTGTTTATAACACACTTTCACTTTCACAACTATGGCTCTTTCTGAACCCAGATTGGTACTCGCATATTAATTCGTTCTTAGAAACAAATTCCAAAATTTGTAAATATACTACTTTTTCAAAGATTTACTAAGATACCTTCAGCGAATTCGGAACTTCTTCAGTGAACAGTGAACAATTTACTAATTTTAGCATATGGTCAACTACGGCATCAAATTAATAATTCTTTATAAATAGACATTCCTACATCATTCGGACTGCCTTCCTCTGTAAGAGTTAAAATGACTTTCCATAGTTCTTCCCCGCCCAATAACTCAAAATCTGATAAGTTGCTATTTCTACTTAAATCTGTAAATTTTCAATCATTTCTGAGTGTAGTTTCGATAGTATCGTATTATAAAAAACTCTCAGTTTTCTGGTCTGTTACTTTGGTCTGCTTTAACGATTTTCACATCTCGTTTGGTTATATACAGGTGTTTGAAATGTCGTTGCGTTAATTAAAGGAGGTGATATAAAAGTCACTTAGATTAAATTTCACCAAATACGCCATGATGCAAAGTTAGTGTCGCCGTTTTTGGGATATGATGCAACGATAACAATAAATAGATCGGTAGAAATGGTCCAATATCTTGGCCAACTAGGCCACGAGACCTAACTCCTCTAGATTTTTTCGTCTGGTGGTGCATGAAAGAGCCAGTATACGCAGTAGAAATTATAAATATTGAGCAATTACGAGACCGAGCTCAAGATGCTGGAAGACAAGCAAAACTACTGAAATGAAACGTAGGAGTTGGAGTTGTGTATAGGAAATCGCGGATCTCATCTTGAACAAAATTAGTGGGTTTCGTATTTTATCGATTTTTTTGTTGTATTGACCTTCCACACACCCTGTATACATCTGTCAATTTTTTCTTGGTAATATTGACATTTCTTCGTCCTGATCACGAACGTATATTAGGAAAGAATCGAAAATATTTATTTTAAGAACGTCTCGCGGTAAATAAATCTCGATAGGCCAGATTTATCTGCAGAAAATTCAGAGTACTACCTAGTGAATATTTTCGTAGTATGTAAATAAATAATTTGGCAAAAAATCTGTCGTACGAGGTTTGAAAGAAATATAACTTAAAATAAATAAAACGCAAAAGTCAAATTATAAAGAGAGTACTAGTTAATACGTAGTAATACCAACTAAACTAAAAGAGGTCGTAAATGGAGTATATAGGCAGGTACATTATACATATTAAATTGTTTGTTGATGATTAGCTTATTGTTGCTATGGAATATACGCAAATGAAACGCTAGAGGGCTTCAAAATGCAGATTTATAATAATGGGCATTTCTAAAAGTTGAAAAGAATGTTAAAAACCTAAAATTAAATTTGTGGATAAAAACTATTTTAATCACGTCGTACAAAATTGAGTTGCTTAAATTGATAAGTGGAACACACTGTAGGTACGAAGCTCCAGTAAAAACCTATTAAAAATTTTAGATGTATGTTAACCTAATTCTTAGCGATGGTTCCAGAGGGTAGCATTTAAATATTTAGTCGCTCGAAACCAAAAATTGTACAACTTGGTTTAGTTTTCAACTGAAAGTCAGCTTTTGTACATCAATTATTTTATTACTTCGTTCTTATTCTTCATCCGTTGCGCTACAAGTAACCTCGTTATAAATACTCAATTTTCAATGTTAAAAAAGTTATTAAACTTTTATTGTAAGAAATATAATTTAGTTCTGGACGTTGTAATAAAATCGTATTTTGTAGCTTAAACATTTTTCCTATATTTAGCTTCCGCATTAAAATTTTATTTGGTCTTTACTCTTCGTTTTGTACGGTGTATTATTTTTGACAAATTTTTCTTTATACCATATTTTACTAAATTAACCGCCAGCCGACTAAAATTAGCGACAATGCGATGAATATTCAGAAGACTACATGCGAGTACATGCATGTCTGCTAACTAAGCGTACTAATCAAATCATATTTTGTTTGACGAAAACTAGACATATTTCACAATAAAAGTTTGTTTGAACTTATTAATCCCTTAAAATTACAATTTAATCAATTAAAAGAGAATAAAATTAAACTGCTCTAGAAGATTTAAACTTGCTAATAAGTTATGAACGAACGTAAGCCATTATTCTTTGTCAAAATTACTAGCAAAGATTAGTGGCAAAGGATTACACGTAGAATTTGCATTTGTAATAACGAAATTACTAAAGCCATCTTAAGCAAAGTCTTTAATATGCATTACAGCTCGTCAATTTATGGTAACAGCTAAAGCAAATACTAACTTATTTGCAATGTTAAGCTTGGTATATAGCGATATTGAAGGAAACTGGTTTACCTACAAGCTTTTAACCGACCTCTATTATCAAGAGAGTTGCTCAGCTTTTAGTGAAAACCTCATTACTCTCTTTTGTAATGGTGACGTGTACGATGATACAGAATCTTAATTTCCACTTTATATGTTTCGCTATTGTGAACATAAAGATTTTACAACAACTATTTCTATAAATCTTTCCTTTTGCAACTCTTTTACTTGAAACTAACATGCAAGAGAATACTAATGCTAACGTTAACTGTTTTAGACGTCTCGGAGAAATCTCAAATTAAATTTATTTTAAAACTTCTTTTAAAAGCGTCGCTTGTCGTCTATTATGGTCAAAAGCTCCTTTTGGATGGAAAGTAACAAACATTTAGTTTGACTGAGAACGAGTATTTTTGTAAAGCAAAGAGATTACTCGGATTCTTTTTGTAATAATTTAAAATTCATAAGTGAGAACTCTAAATATAAATTTCGTATATCTACCTAATGGTAAAATTTAAAACAAAGTCATCTGTCTACAAATGAGGTCTGAGAACAATTTCGCTCTTCTCGCTTCGTCGCCGTTATATCCGCAATGAGCTCTGAAATGAGCATTACTTTTTCATGCAAAATAAACAAAAACTATTTGTTCTTTTTGTAGTTGATTAAATTTCTCAAGTTATTGTAAAAAGCGTATAATATATTCTATGGTTTATTATTACTTTTTCTTAAATTTCCTAAATGTAATTTTTTTCCTTATAATAAATGCGTGGCTCTTATACAATATTTTTTATACAACATAATGGTAATATCGGGTATGCGGTATTTGCTTATCATCCATAAATGTAACAAATTGATTTTGTCGATCAAAGGTCTACTTATGGCAATTTCTGAAGAAGGTTTTGACAGCCGTCAAGTCTCACATTATACAAATGCTTTAAATATTTTACAATCTAAATCACCCCGAGACCTTTGCATAATAATATATGTTTTACTTCAATACATCCTACGATTTAATTAAGAATACATTGATTTAGTGCAAATTTAATAAGAATACGCCTACTACAGGGTGATTACTGAGAACCGCATCGTTTTAAAAAAGCCACAAATTTTTAAATGTTCAACAAAAACTTGATTTATTTTCAACAATGTAATCTACAAACTCGGAATTTTAAAGAATTAATTAGCGAAAATAACATTGCGTAGGTGGCGCCTTCCGATTTAACGCATGTTTTCAGACGTTCCCTGAAGTTACGCATTGCATCTTATAACTTTAACTCTTGTAATGTGCGTGGTTTTTAGGCGTGAACACGTGCTTTGAAGAAACTTCAAAAAAAGAAGTCCGGGATCGTCAGATCAGGGGACCGTGGGGGCCAAGGAACATCTCCAAAACGAGAAATAACTTTTCCAGGGAAAGATTTTCGGATCCCGCTGTGTTCACATTATGCATCCACCTCAAAATTGTGTTACAATCCGGAATCGCCCCACGCGGTGGAACATTGAAGTGCCGGCGAAAGTCTCGCTGGGTTTGGGTCACGGACTCATTGTTAGCATAAAAACGTCTCATAACAAAAACGCGGTGCTCAAAGTCCCACATTTTGAGTGTAACTAAAACTTCCAACTAGCCTCCACACAGTATGACTTTCCCAACTGCCATCTCCCACTACTTGCCGTGTACTACCCAATACAAAAACATGAGTTTCTTGGTAAACACCCTGTACTATTACATAGGGTTACAAATAGGAGTTTGATTATATTATATTTGATAGAACATAATATCATAACTTTGGTTCGTATTTTTACTTACTAAAACCTGGATTAATCGATTGATCTTTCGTGAAAATCGATCGATTATCAAGAAATCAATAAGTACACTCACTTTATCGTCAATTTTTTTAACGAATTTCATACCAATCTAGATTCCAATAGTTACTATATCAAATTGAGAAAACTCTATATGTTTCGAAACAAAGACCTGCTTTTGAGAAATTGATTATTTTCGAACACTTTGTTTTGACAGATCAGTTTTAAGTAAATCGGTTGAAATAGAGCCATTTCTTGCAAAAATTTGGAAAGCATCCTTAATGTTGATGTTCGTCTGCCTGTTAAAAGTGGCAGCATAACTTTTGAGAGGCTCGAGAAAGGTGGATTTCGGCTCTTTTTTTGGCTTCGGGCTTATAACTGGAAAACTACGAACTTTATGAAAAAAATTCTTTTATACAAACATAAGAACGGTAAATTTTCTACAAATAATATCTTTCACGTTTTTTGCTAAAATATACGGTTTAGGCGCTACCGCGCGTTAAAGTCAGAAAAACTTCAAAATTTGGCCAAAAATTATTTTTAGCGTTCATAACTCGAAAACTATGCCCTTTTGGAGAAGAGTGTTTCTAAACAAAAACTAGAACCATTCAATTTGTTCAAATTATGCCTTTTAAAGTTTTTTCATCAAACAAACAGTTGAGGTGGTAGAGCGCGTTAGTATTAACTTGGGGGCGGCTCCAGAAGAATGGGTTATTGCTCTTTTTTCAGGTTTTCGCTTATAACTTCTAAACTACACACTTTTTGAGAAAATTTTATTTATGTAAAAGTAAACTCAATAAACTTTCCTACCAACTACGTATATTGGAAATATTTTTTTCCTCAAACGGACGACTTAGGCGCTTGATTGCGTTAACCTTGTACACAAAAAATCCAAGAGAAACTGTTGTTTAACTCGAAAACTACGCATTGTACGAGAAAAGTTTTTTATATAAAAAAGTGCATTAAATTTTCTACAAATAATATATCTTACGCTTTTTTTCTCAGATTAACGCTTTAGGCGCTAGCGCGGGTTAAGCTGAAGAAAGTTCGTAACTACTCGACGTTCTATAGGTAATACGTTGTCATCACGTCATCAGGAAACAAACGAGGTTTTCGAAGCATTCAATATTTTTTAAAGTTACTATAAAGAGCCATGGTATCCTCAATAAAGATTCACGGGGCGTTTTTGCACTTTTTCAATGCCTAAACGAGTTCTGGTCAGTTTTTGAAAGAACCACAACACGAATTTCACTTTGTGTCTTTTTAGAGGATAATGCAGTTGACTGGGAATGCTGATTGCTGGTCCATTGATTAATTTCAATTATTAGTAACTACATAATGTGACATTCGAGTAGATCTGTTATTCTTTCTGAAAAAACAATATTTACTTGAAACCGCATATAACAATTTGGTTTATTTTAAGAACGACTGAAAAGTGCGAAAAATTGGAAAAAGCAAACATGCCTAAAGCATATTTCTTGTTCAGAAAAACACTACAAAGGCTTTAAAACGATATATTGAAAGCTGTATTCAAACAATTCATTTTGAAGTAGAACTTAAAAGAACAATAAAATCAAAACATTGTTTATTGTGTAGACTGTAGACAAAGAATAAATTTAAGTGCATTTGGGGCTGTTTTACTTATTTATTTTGCAACAAACTAACTTTTACGTCGTAAACTCGATTAACGAATTGTACAAAAGAAAATATACAAATCAACTTCTGTTAATTTGATTATTAGCCCACAAGCCAAAAAAAACGAGACAAATTGGCACGACCCTTTTGCATATTATTACAGGCTGATATTTTTGTTAGCTTGCGCAACAGATTAAAATTAACACTTCATAAATAAGGTTTTTAAAGCACTGAATTGAAATGGGTTAATTATTTTTGAATTAAATAACAAGCTTTATAATTATTAACGGAAAGTAATCGCTAAAAATGTCAAAAGCTTAATTAATAATCATCCAAAAAGGTTGTGTTTATGAATGTGATTAGTTTTATACTTTTGAGCTTCTACATTCAATAATTTACTCAAAAATCCACGCAAGTTGTAGTGAGCTTAACCTCGCGACGATGAAAAGACGATTTTTGGACAGTTTAATCGAATACCGTTTGACGTAAAAAACTTGAAAAATGTCATCTATAGGAACTTTAATTTGCTTTATTTTTGTGTAAAAACGCTTTTCTCTAAAAGTGCGCAGTTTTTGAGTTGTTATTAGAAAACCAGGGCGTAGTTTTCAAGTTTTAAGCGATAAACAAAAAAACATTTTTTGGCAATTATAGAATTTTTCTCAAACTTTAACGCGCTCTAGCGCCTAAACCGTTTGTCTTAAGTAAAAAATCTAAGAAACTTAAGTAGTAGCAAATTTAACTTAGTTTATTTTTGTATAGAAGTTATTTTCCCAAAAAGTGCGTAATTTTTAAGGTATAAGCAAAAAAAACTGAAATAAGGCATTTATTTCAGTTTCATGGAATTTTTTCAGAACGCGTCCCTTTTACGAGGTGGCAAAGTTGAAATTCGGATTCAGTATCTCAAAATAGATACAGAACGATAGCGAATAATTATACAGTCTATTACTGGGGTTCACTAAACACTAAAAAGACAACTAGTTTGAACCACTTTGTATATGAAGCAACACCTCATATTCTATCGAACGAAAGCTCTAGGTTAAAAACCCATCAATTCACTTAAAACTATAATAAGACTTGAAATAAGTTAATTACTCAATTTTTATTAATTTTTTGTCCCTAATTACTAATTACGTTTTAAAGAAGCTTGACAAACTTTTATCCATTAATAAATTGATTTAAACTCACCATTTTGATTAAATATTTTAAAATGCAAAGTAAGTATAATTTAATATGGAATATTTATGACCTCGTTTTTCTCCAGTTTAGGGGATATATTTTAATTCAAAAGCTGCGAAAATTGAACTGCTCTATAATTAAATCTATGAGAATTTACTACTTATAAAAAGGTAGGATTAAATTTATAATTAATGCATAATTAAGTTAACGAAATATTCCAAATTATTTCTCATTGTGTGGCATTGATGACACCCTTAAATACTTTAACACTTTACCCTTTAATCTTTAGATTCAAAAACTGCTTAAATTTAAAGGCGTGAAAGGAGAAAGTAAATAAAGGGGAATTCAAATTGGTTTATGAAGTTAGAAAAACCAACTTTTAGTTAATATTTCGGCCTTCTTCCTTTTTAGTTGAAATTAAATTAAACGTACCTACCCTCATTTTTCAGATGCTCTAATGAGTAACGGAAAATTTGACTAATGATTTTAGTACGATAAAATTACTTGGGCGGCCGATTTAAAAAGGGGATTTCATTATTATACTTTCTTTAATATAAAACTACCGCTCTATTTTATAAAATTCAACTTCATTGTGCTTACCAGACAGAAAGCTTTGGAACGATGTTTTAACATTGTCGAGAAGGGAGTGAAAATTACAAAATAGAATAAATTCAAAAATATTCAGAGGTTGTTTTTTTTTTTAATATAATGGCTTCGCGAACGAGCGCACAGAGGTTGTTGTATTTGTTATTTTTTTTCACTAATTAATTTTACACAGTAAATATTGTCTTATCTCGAGCATTTGTGTATTAAAGCTACTAGCTTAGTAGTCGGGGAAGCACCGATAGCAATACTTTGCTGCTGTTTTTAGCAATTGAGCTGTATTTCGAGGACTTAGAAATAATGTGGCTAAAAATAAATAGGGATATTTATATTTTGTGAGTGTTTAAATAGTTTTAAAGTTTTAGAAATGTTTTTTTTATTTTCTACTCAATGTAAAATAATTAGAAGTGCTATATAATTAAGTAACCTAATAAAAGTGGTTGTTAATGAATTCAAATTACTGTGGGTATTGCTTTTTTTCGTCTGTAGATAACTACGTACAATTAGCATTGGGTTTTCCACTGACATACTACACGTATCTATAGCTCTGCTAGTAAATTATGCAGAACTAACGTACCCTTTGCGGTTTGAGCTTTAGACCACACTTATTTACAACTGAACCAGATTAGATATGTATCGTCCATACCTAAATTACTAGCTGAATAATATTTTATCAATATAATCGAATTATCCTATTCTATATTAAATTAACTGTGGAACTACAGAATATATGGATTAAACCTTTTAGCATGCCTTAATTAGAACAATTGATACTTCATCACCTCTAAATAATATCAATATTTATACGGGGTGTTTACGTAATTTAAACGTTTGCGTGCTTAAGATATAACCTACTAAGTTCTCGAATAAGTGTTGATACAGGATACACAGTATATAGGGCGTGGTCGTGAACTTCTTTACGAGTTACCATTCAGTGATACTTGAAAGTTTTTCTAAAGCAAGTGGTTTACCTTTTTCCATGATTTTTTAATAAGAACGACTTTTGGTATTACTTGAAGAATCATAAGATGAGGCAGGGGTAATCCACGAGTGCGTTGGGGTGATGCTATATCGAGTAGCCAGTCGTGAATAGAAGTCGTTCGAAGTCGTATTTTTAGGACTTCGTGACGAATTTAAGGTAATGTTCATTCAAAAATTGCCTTATAGTCGTGTATTGGAGAATAGAGTAGCGGAATTTATTGTTTATTTCCTAAGCGTTTAGTCCCAAGAGCTGACGCCCAAAAGACTTCAAGTTATTAACGAAGTTATGTATCAAAAAAAGTAGCCAGCGTTCCAAATAACTATTACTTTTATACTTCTTATTTACATTTATAATTAAATTTGAATATTCTTTAAAGGAAAAGACTTTAGGAATCACCCTCTAAATTTTCTAAACGTTCCTCAGAAACGCCCCCGTATACAATAAATACACACAAAACGATAATGGTTAACATGTTACACAATAATCTAAAAAAAGCTGTTTTCGTGTTTTCTTATACTCAAACATAATTTTTTAGAATAAATTTGTTTTATAAGCTTCTTAAATTGTTTGTAAACATAGCAATTTCCTATTCATCTCTTTTGAAAGGGCATGAAAATGAAACAGGGCGTAAAAGAATTATGAATAACGCGAGAAGCATATACCGCAATTTTAAAAATATCTATTCTAGTTTCGTTTTTAAATTAATTTTTTTCAAACCAACAATAAGGAGTTTTCACGAGTTTTATTAATTATTTTAATTCCATACACAAGGTAAGGGTAATAAACGATTTACAGAAATCGATTATTGAACAGAAGAATTTTATTTCACTACGGTAATTGAATCTAATCAAAATAGAAAATCTAATTTATACGCTTTTGTGTATTGTTAAAATTTTCAAACTCGAAACAAAATAACAATAATGCGAGAAAAATTGAAATTGTAACATTTTGCTAATTTGCCGAACTGCTAACTAAAATATTGTTAACTATGGAAAAACTCTGAAAATAAAAACGTTTTCAAAATAAAATCAGTTTTGCTGTATTGGCATTTTTATCCTTGACAAGTTATAAAATAATGCTGAAGTGTAATATTTTTACCTTTTTTCTCCACAACAGTTTGATCCAGAAATTGGAATTCAGTCAACAAATTACCTCCGTTTTCTGTATAAAAAAGTATGTTATATATTATCTGGTAAGTAACAAGGCATATGAATTCTAGCTCATGTATGAAACTTGTCATTAAATCGATTGACTTGTCAGCTCCAAATATGGATGAAGATGGATGGCAGTTTCTTGTCATTACATTTAACGATTGCTATTATAGCATCTGGTTAAATCTCCAATCAACCCTTTTTTTTAAATTCTAACAACGTCAAATTTACACACACGAATGTTTCGAGTTGTAATAATATTTATTACTTTGCCAACAATTATGTTAGAGATGCACCTTGCTAAATTACTGTAATGGGCTGTGTATAATTAATAGGGCCGTATAACAAGTCATGCATGAAATGTTAATTACTAAATATATCAAAATAGTTGTGAGATTAGATAAAAGAACTACATTGTTGTTGTTGCATGATTTAATACGAAAATAAATCAAATTTTCGATAACTATTGCAGTAATTTTCTTTTACAAGAAATAGTTCAGTTGCAAGTACAATAAAATTTTTGAAATTCGTATTGTAAATGCCAAAGAGAATAGAATTAATAGAACATGATAGAAAAAAGAATTTTTTGGGGACAGGGGGGTTGAAAAATACTCAAACATACTATAAGAAAACTCGTTAGAAAAGAACGATTAAGGAGTAGGCTTAGGAAAGATAATTATGGTATTTCGATAATCTGCTCAAAAGTGCAAAAGCCTAGTTACGTTAAAAGCGATTTCTGCAACAATTTAACTCCAGATTGAACAAAGTTTATTTTTAAATTTTGTTAATCGGGTATTTGAGACAGCGGCGTGCCCAAAGGAATAGTAATAGAAACGGTTAGGCTTTTTAATATAAAGCCAAGGTACTTTATCGAAGTGTATCCTTATAATAGTCCGGGAGGCAGTGAACACTTTAAGTAAATTATAAAGTACAAAATTATTGACTATACAAGATGATAGAGCATTGGAAATGATTAATAAAACATGTCTGCATGTTAAAAGGGGCAGCATTAACTTGGGAAAGGCTCGAATAGGGTAATAAATTTGGGCTCTTTTTAGGTTTTTTGCTTACAATTGAAAAACTACGCATTTTATGAGAAAAATTATTTTATACAAAAATAAATACATTAAATTTTCTACAAATCACATCTCTTAAGTTTCTTTCCCCAGGTAAACGGTTTAAGCGCTAGCGCGCATTAAATTAAAAAACTTCCAGAATCGGCCAAAAATTATTTTTTGCTCATAACTCAAAAACTGCGCATTTTTGAAGAAAAGCGTATTTATACTGAAATAAGGTACTTACATTCATTTTCCTACAACTTATGCCTCTTAAATTTTTTTTGTAGTACAAACATTGAGGGTATATCGGTCGTAGCGTGCCCGGGAGGCAGAATGTCGAACTACAAAAATACAATATTTTGGATTTTGACCGATGCACGCTCAAAGAACATTGTAAATTAGTAATAAAACCACCGTCTATCTCTTAAAAGTAGCAGCATTAACGGCTTAGGAGTTAGAGTGTGCTAGAATTTGACAAAAATGTCAAATATACTGTCTTTTTTGTTTATCGCTTATAACTCAAAAACTGCACCCTTTTTGAGAATAGTGCATCTATGTAAAAGTGAACTAGATAAAATATCTTACAAAGTACTATATTTGAAATGCTTTATGCTCAGACGAACGGCTTAGGCGCTACAGTTCGTTAAAACTTGACAACAATTTCAAAAAAGTTGTTTACAACTCTACGTAAAACAGCTTTATAATATAATATGATCAAATTAAAGTCTGAAAATCCGTTTGCCGTCTTAAACGATCTTTTGACTTGGTTCCACAGAACAAACAAGCTCTGGAAAAAATATGTGAGGCAGGAGAAACTACTAAACTGATGCGGATCGGCTTGGACAAGCCGTAACGATGGGACGCACTAATGAGGATCCCACGTCCGAAATACTCATAATAAAGAGCGTCCTTTAGGGTGAAATCTTTTGTAAAACAATGGAACGCAGAATATAGACGTAGATATAGACGGGCAGAATTACATCATACTTTTAACGTACGCCGACGACGACATGGTTATGCTTGCTAATAATGCGTACGATGTCCAAAAGAAGCTAGATATATTTCACACATACCTTATTGCCCAAAATTTAGAAATAAATACGTCCGTAAACCAAATCCGTGCGTGATATTTAGAAAAGGGGGTAGACCGCGTGTCCGCGTGTGCCGTTACCTTAAAATTTAACAACGTAAAAATAGATGAAGTGAGCTGCGGTGTCACCTTTTCGACGAGAATTTTTAAGAATTAAACCAGCCTAGCAGTTAATAAAAGAAAAAAACCAAGAACCACGGTTAGAATTAAAAGTATAAAATAATAATCGAGAATGGAGAATTCTACAGCGTCGCTTAACCGACCACTCTATATATAAGGCAAAAATTTGGGGGTTGCAATATTGTATTCAGGGGTTAGAAAAAGTACAATAGATTTTCTTTAAGGCGTTACTGACTATAGAAGTAGGTACTGCAAATTGCGTATTTAGATTGGAGCTTGGACTCGAGCATCTGGCAATTCTAATACTACCGATGGTGCAGAATTGGCTATGCAGGATCCTGCAGATGGAGATGAACAGATGAAAATGCTTATGTGCCTATTAACGCTAGATAATTTGAAACAAAACACAGGAAAATGCAACCCAGGTTTACCCAGGTCGTGCTGTTTTAAGTAATATTAATTATGATCGTCTGCTTAAAGGGATCAAGTGAATCTAGATCTAATTTCGTTACACCATAAAAATGACGGTGGAAGCGTGTCTCAGCTTACTGTTTACCTCAGATGTTCAGAAGAGCAAGACATTATCTTATAACACCATACAGGATACGTTCCATGTTCCATGCAGACAAACCACATTTAGTGGCGTATATATAGTAGGTACCTAGCTATAAAAGTTGCACTGCAGTTGTCCCTGTAAGTTGCAAACCAAAATTTCCCAAAAACCATATTTGGTACTTTCTGTAAGCTATTAAGAAGAATTTTGTCAAATAAACCTAAATTTGAAAGTTTGTCCTGAGAAATTTTTTCGTGACTTTCAAACACTGTGAATTTGGAAATTGGGCAAAATCTTCCTATTAGATGGAGATTTTAAGGCCTCGGTAAGCGCAGTTGTGTTTATTTAACTTTTAGTTTCCCGCCAGTACTTCTTCATGTTAGAAACGAACCGTAGATATCAGAGGAGCTTATTTCCTATTTTAAATTTTCGAGATAAACCACTCAAGAATTGCACCACGTTACGAGTCTCCAAAGACGCAAGTTTAAAAATCGCAACTTCGAAACAGATTTCAAATTTCAATATTATAAAGTCTCATCATACGATGATACGAAAAATTGAAAATAATAACAGTCGAGAAGTTGATATACGCACAGTTAGTCGAGATTGGGATGTAAGAGGAACTAACGATAATCGATTTGATTTCTCATAATTTTTGTATTAGAAATTCTCGATCAAATAATAAAAGTCCAATCTAAACTTTTTAAATAAAATCAAGCAATAAGCCTTTCTACATTTAATTTTAAAACTGAATTTATATGATAGAAGCAAAATGCACTTACAGATGAAAATGATAATTAACTTGTAAATGTAGCTGTTTACGACTGGAGTACACTTTAGCATCAAATTCTCGTTTGAAATTTGAGTTTAAGTAATATTTAGGACTACGTTTAAGGATTATTATTTTTAAATTCTGCTCTTTATCCTAGCTCGTTTAAATGTAAGTGCAATTTAATTTCAATAAAGAAAATTAGGTTTTATCGTAACGTGAAGTAATTAAGTCGGTACGTCTAATAGGTACTTATTGGAATTCAAAAATTGCGAATTAAGTCAGCGACAAAAACTCCCAAACTGCTATTACGAAGGTAATAAGCGTTGGTTTCTTTGTATCTGAAGCAATTTTACATACAGGGTGTCAATTTGGAAGCTTCCCACCTCCAATATCTTCGCTTTAGTATAAAATATTGAAAAGTGACTCATTCAAGTTTTTTGTATATAACTCGCCTCCTATAGATCCTACGTTAATGAAAGTTATTATGAGAGTTATAGAAAACATTAAGAGCCAGAAGATGCGTCATACGCATTTTTCGTAAAATTAACCCTTTTCGAGATATAGTGCGGAAAAAAAGTTACAGTGAATTTGTTTGCACTATGACTTTGTAAGTTTCATGAAAGGAACTAGTCATCAAAGCTATCCACTCTTGGATCATAGAAAGTTTTCAAATCGACACTCTGTATAATACGACAACCACTTCATGTAAATGGGAAGTAGGAAGGTGCACGACATAAAATATCTAATACGTGATACAATTCTATTATTAAGTAAAGTGATTAATTTTCAATTGTATCAAATACAAAGAGATGGGAGTACTTAAATGAGGGGTAAAGAGGGGAGGACACTTGGTAATTACGGTTATTAAAGTTTGCAGAGGTCGTCATACATTGAACTTGAGTAAACATTCAGCTATTATATTGTAGACTTGTTGACTGTCATGTCCAGTACAACGTTATTTAAATAGTAGAGAACCGTTCGTACTAAACGTAAATGCACTAACTACTTCAATGAAAACTAATTAATTTAGAACTTGCCATTACAAAACATAAGTTTAATAGAAGCTCGGAAGGAAGCTTTTTCGTTCAAAGGCTTGACTCTAATAGTTCGTCTTAAAATGTCGTATTAAAATAGAATCTAAATTGGGTTGTTATAGTGAATGGATGGAAAATTTATAATACACATAACGAACAATTTACGCCATAAAATAATTGTAACAACTTTTATGTTATTCGAAGAGGAAGTTCGTCACATTAAAGCCATATTGTTAGGCTTTTATCCTACTTTATCTTTCGATAGTAAAATAAATAAATAATTCATACATAAACAATTGAATTCTGAATTTTATGGCACATGCTTGATTTAAAAACTTCTGAAGTAAAAATGCTTAGAGCTTTTTGGTAAGTAATCAAAACTCGTATATTTCTCCAACTTCTTTATTTTAGAGGTTGCTGTAAATCCAGTTGTAGTTTCAATAACCGCGGAAATCAGGCAATTCCCAGTCCTCACACCCGATACAGTCTTTCTCGTTTCCCATTCCTAAAAATTATGCATTTTTTTGTTAGGCACTCTAAGATTGACGAACGACGTCTTAACATTGGACTTGCGGCAAACACTCAAAAATGCGTAAGTTCTAACCGAATTTACGACATAGTGTATTTAAGTTAGGTCGTTTTATCCCGAAAGAAAATGCAATTTTTAAGCTTTTAGCATTTGCTCCAAATTTTATCGGCTTAGATAAAAATTACAGTACAAATATATCACGAGCAGGTACGAAAACGAATTTAGATAGAGCAAAGATGAAGCTAGAACGTCGACTTTAAGTGGCTTATATAAAAACAAGCTGTTTCGGTACTACTCCGAAGATGAAACACGAAATGCGTCCGCCTCGACTAGTGTTTGTACAAAGTAAATTGAGTAACCCTTTAAAACGTAAAAGACTATTTGTGTTCAATTTTAGCGTTTGTGTAGCGCTGTATATTAATGTATTTTCGGCCTATATAAAATTCCTGTCAAAGATGATAAAAGACGACCTCTATCGGTAATCACACCCTATAGTGGATTCGATACCCTCGGGACGAAGTTTCCGAGGACAGATATACATATTGGTGATTTATTAAAAAGGGGATATAATAAATGTGCGAAAATTTTAGATGAAGATTTCAAAAAATATATTTTATATTAAAGTTTACTGTCGTCTTATATAAGACTCAATGATAAATTTGTATTACATTTAATATTATAATATAGAAAAGAAGGTAATTTATCAAAATGGATTTAATTTTCTCGTCACATCTTTTTAAATGGTTCATTTCGAAATAATTTCAAACACAAGTTCACGAAAAATTGAACAAATTCATCCCGCCCTTTCATTCATTCGAAAATATTACTCCTACCAAATAATATCGTTAGGTACGCGATCGTAAGAAAAGATATCGCAAATCGAATCTTCGTTCGATTCCTTACATAACAATAATAGTAATATTTTGTTTTCAACTTAACACAATTTATGTTTAAAACGGTTTAAATAAACCATCCGACTCGCTTATATACTTCTTCTAGAAATCTAGAACTTTAAATTACGTTCAGATAAATATCTAAACCAAAACAATACATATAAGGAAAAGATAATTAACGTCGTTATGTTCGTAAAAATCGGAATTAAACTTATTGTCTCGATGAACACAATTTATGTTCTGAAAACATTTTTTATCAATATATTAAATCTTATTCAGGGGATCGCTTGGTTGAATTTCATTAAACTCGAGGTTCGAAAAGAGGTTCCTAAATCACTAATTTGCATCTTCAAATGAGCAATAGTACCTACCTAATTTTAAGTATATGCATGCCGCATGCGGTGTGTTGAAGAAAGGTGCCAAAATTATCAAACTTTTGGCAAAAAAACTATAGAATACAATAATAAAAATAAAATTAACGCAAAATGAAAAATAAGGAGAAGTACATTTTCAATTAGTATATGGCATTTCCACCTTTATTTTCAATTGCGGTCTCACACCGACGTCTGATACTTGAAAGTAATTTGCGAATTTCGTCTAGATTAATGCAATTCAGTATTTCGACAAGATCTGCTTGTACCTCATTGAGGTGCAAAGTGGCAGTTGACGTTTTCGTAAACGTCTGACGATGATATTCTTGACGTTCTCTATTGGATTGAGATCTGGGCTACGTACAAACGGTAAATATCAATCTCATTTAGATAGCCAGTATGAGATCTTGCATTAACAAAAACTAACTAATGAAAGGGATGACATATTTATCTAAAATTTCTGTTATTAGTAGAGTGCATGGGGTGTTATTGTGATTTTTGTTTTCACTTCGAGGCCTTTTTCAAACGGTTTCTTACATTCTGGAGTACCAAAGTGTCATCTCATACGTGTGGCTCAAAAATCCAAGAAATCGCGAAATTTTTTATCTTTTTTCAGTTTTCGGCAACTTTCTACAGTTTGAGATCAGTATGGTCTCTGTAGGTCTAATGGTATCCGAGATACAAGTGTACAAAAGTTTGCAAAAATATATACGATTTAATTGAACATTTCAGCTTTTACGGCCAGGGTCATTAGTGAGAGTGGTTTCCGGACTAATAGGCCGTAACCGAGAGGCTCTTGAGGCTCAATCATCTCCTCGATGAACGTTTTGGTACGGTCACTTCGATCTTAACCACATAGGACAAAACACCTCTGAAGACGTTTGTCACAGTAACAAACGAAACCTCTCGTTCACGGCCCATTAGCCCAGAAACCACTCACACTAATACACGATTTAGTTTTGTTTAGTTTTGGATTTTTGAGCAAGACCGGATTATCTACCTTGCATAAAAATAAAATAGAAGAGATTTTTTGGTGTGTTGTATAATATGATGAAGGCCTCATAGTAAATCCAAATTTGACAAGATTTACAAACTTTTGTCCACTGGTATCTCAGACACCATTTAGTTTAGAGAGACCATTCTTGTCTCAAATTGTAGAAAATTTAGTCTACTTTTAAAAAGTATAAAGCTATCTTTACCCAAAATTTAGTTCTTTTGGGTCAAAATTACCAGAAACTGAAAAAAAGTAAAGTTTCTTAGATTTTGAGCCCCCCCGCCGTACAGAACGACATTTTGACGACCATCGGATTTTAGAAGGTAAGGGAACATCGGAAAAGGTTCCACTTTTTAATTTTGAAGGAAAACAGAAAAACAAAAGTTTTCTAAATGACTTTGATGCGGCTGTATTTATTTCACGCTATTCAGAGGTTCTCTCTCCCCAAACAATTACATACCCACCACTGAATAATATTGTTTCTGCAATGTTGCATTGAACATATAGGTATATCTTTCATTTAGGCGTCTTCGGCGTCTATCGTTAGTGTTCAAACAAAATCTTGACTCGCCAAGCCATCGATTTTCCGATTACTGTAATTTCTAGCAAATTGAAATCGAGCTCCACGATGCTCCAAAGACAAAGTGGGGACTGTAGGAGGTTTTCTGGAAATCAAATTATATTCTCTTAAGCGTCTTCTTACTACAGTATCTGTCATCCTGTGCTTATTTGTTTATTATGAACAGCTTACAGTTCCATTTTCCACTATACAGGGTTTTCAACTTTAATTGTCCATTGCTATCTCGAGAACTATTACAAGCTACGAGCTTGCTTAGATCAGCCAACAATTGCTATTTTATGTAGGTATGTGGCAATTATTTGTTTTGATCAGTGATTCTCAAAATACACCATGCAACTTTTTTATTTTAAATGGGAACATACTTTTGTTATTTATTCGAAAGAGTATTTAATTCCGAATTCAACGATATAAAAACGAAAAAGTCCTCACGCACACTTATTCAGCGTTCTTGGCGTCTGCGCCATTATACATGATCATGCATAATTCGTAAAATGCAGAAAAATAAAGGAACCTGACATACATAAAATCAAAAACGTATGTCATTTATTATTTCAACGTACTTCGAATGCTAAATAACGTTGGGATAAGAGTAAAAACAATAAATGAAACTCATAAATTGATGAATATACGCGCCAAGATCGCTGGATAATATACCGATTTTATAGTTCTCGAGATAGCAACGGTTGACAATTAGAATTGAACTCCCTGTAACCTACGTGTTAGCGTTGTTTATAAATTAGCTTAAAATTATAATAAAGTGGGAGATTCATGAATTCAGTCTCAAGAATGAAAGCTCCTCTACCGAAAAAGTCCCACAACCTTAGAAATCGAACTTGAGGTCTGTAGTAAGCATACACGGGGTTACTTTTTTATGTTCTCAGTCAGCAAAAATTTTGAGTTTTAAACCAGCTACACTCGCTCGACTCTATTTTGCGTTATGCCAACAACACTGTTAAACTAGCTAATTGAAATGTACAAATGCCATTTTCATAACAGTAATTAGAACAGAGTCACAATTACTTTTTAATGTACCTATTCATAAAGCCTACTTCTATACAAACGCGAAAAGTTCTTAAAACATGTTTGAATGCAAGTCAAAACAAATTACCAACTCTTTATGACAAAATTAATTTAGAAATTTTGTTAAATTTAGGTGATCGGATTCTTATTATCACTAAGACTAGTTAGACATAAATTACGATTATTTTTTGTTTCCAATATAGCATTTTCGGCAAATATACCTGCGAAGAAGGCAGGATGTAACAAATCCAAATTTTTAAATTTATAATTAATGCCCTTAAATTCCGTAAGTGCGTACAAAATTAAAGTACATGGTAATAAGCTTATAATCAAGGCTGAAAACTTTAGACAGCTTGCAATCCTTTAATTTGATAGCAGTTATATAGCCTAAAAGCTGCAGGGCTGATGCTTTAAACTTTTGTCATACATCATCTACAAAGACTAGGTAAAATTATTTTAAAGTGCCGAGAATAATTCACTTTAACAAATGCTATTAGGAGCGTAAATTAACACCTGAGGTCTTTCCTATTGGTATTTAAAATTGTCACTTAAATGGTCAAAAATTTGTGAAACGCGCTTTTCACTTGTATATAGAATTTTTTATATTCTTGCTGTGGTATTCATGATTTGTTATTCATCAGTAAATCGCCCGCTCGTCTCTTGTAAAAAACGCAAATCGATTGGAAAATGAAGTATAGTACTTGGCGTTGTATAAACGTTGTGTTATAACAATTTTATATTTTTTAAACGCTAGCGTAAATATAAATTTGTTTACCAACGTCTGCGGCTACTATACGTAATTTCAAATATTTTTGTACAAGTGAAAAATTGATCGCGGTTAGAACATTTTAATTATACCAAAATCAAGTGCAGGAATTATTTTTATAGATGTTGCGCCTTTTAGACTTGAGTTCCAAGAAAGTCCAAGAGAAAGTTTATAAAGTTAAATTAGAAACTATCCCTTCGTTATTAGCTACATATTCTTATCCACGAGTATAATCTACTTGAGTAAGCTTTTTGGGGGATTTAGGAACTCATTTTGGATGTCTTAACCGCTTAGATTCTAGAGTTTAGGCTATGTAAATAAAAAAAATAGCAAAAACGTGGGGGTCTCGGGTGTGTGATGAGGTGATGGGTTAGTTGTCTTAAAGTATGATTTTGTCATTTTGATCCAGTTTTTCATAGTATGATTTTCAAAGTTAGAGGGCTTTAAAGTTCAATTTTCTGTCTTTTTGTTCTGGAATCGCTAATTATTCAGAAACAAAAATTTAATTGTAATCAATCAATTTCTAAATTGACAAGGTTTAAATTCCCACCCACCAAA
Organism: Malthinus flaveolus; assembly: GCA_950108345.1. NCBI lineage: Eukaryota > Metazoa > Arthropoda > Insecta > Coleoptera > Cantharidae > Malthinus > Malthinus flaveolus. The sequence continues at coordinate 73,888,294 of OX467285.1, forward strand.
GGTTTCAAATTTTTAATTCTTTGGACAATGTTACTCTTCAGTATTGCTGCCATAAAGGTATACAGGGTGTTCGGATATTCCTTGGCCAACGGTCTACACATGATTCTACAGGTCAAAATAGCACTAGAAGCTCCTATAACAAAAAGTCGAAATCTCAATAATAAGAAAGTTGTGGGGCCTCAAAGTTGAGTTTTAAAATTTTAATTTTTGTCATATTTACTTTAAATTTTACCGAAATTTTTTGATAATGGGCACATTTACTAAGAATTATAAAGCCTCGAATAAGAAGTAGAAAAGTTTAAGAAATCTCTGCAATAAAGGGCACTTAACCTGAAGTCTAAATTTAATTTTAGCCCTAACTTTTTTGTCTGTTCTATTTTCAATTATTTTTCATACGAAATTTTAAAGATTAGACAAAATTATAAAAATAAGGTACTCTTGTTTAAAGTTGATAAAATTAACCGTTTCATCAGAAATCACTTTCAAAAAGTTTAAGTTTGGCCATTTTTTACTAAATTTTAAATAATCAAATTGCCATGATCAACTAAAATCCAAATTCTTTTGGTTTATTCGTTTTTAGTTGATCGTGGCAACCTGATTATTTAAAATTTCGTAAAAAATGGCCAAACTTAATCTTTTTGAAAGCGATTTCTGATGAAACGGTTAATTATATCAACTTAAAAGAAGAGTACCTTATTTTTATAATTTTGTCTAATTTTTCAAATTTCGTATAAAAAATAATTGAAAATAGAACAGCCAAAAAAGTTAGGGCTAAAATTAAATTTAGACTTCAGGTTAAGTGCCCTTTATTGCAAAGATTTCTTAAACTTTTCTACTTCTTATTCGAGGCTTTATAATTCTTAGTAAATGTGCCCAATATCAAAAAATTTCGGTAACATTTAAAGTAATTATAACCAAAATGAAAATTTAAAAACTCAATTTTAAGGCCGCACAACTTTCTTATTATTGAGATTTCGACTTTTTGTTATAGGAGCTTTTAGTGCTATTTTGACCTGTAGAATCATGTGTAGACCGTTGACCAAGGAATATCCGAACACCCTGTATATCAATATTTTGTCAAAACAGTAATTAGGTAATAAAAAATAAAATACTATCAGTACATATGCAAAGGGTTATGTTACTATACATTGACGTTGTTACCTAGATAATACTTCGTTAATAGAAGAAAATATAAAAAACTTTAAAGGCTATAATATAGAAATTGAATTTATTATAAATTTAAATAAATTCCAAATAAATTGTTTAAAGTAAGCTATTCGTTTCAAGACAAAACTAACTAATCAAGTGTATCACTACACTTTATGGTAATAATTTTAGACTAAAATATATAAGTTTTGGCATAGATAGAAATGAAGAATATTAGCATTTTGCTACAAATAACTTGATATGTATATCACCCGGCCATAAAGAATGTAAGTTTTGACATTTAGATGATATATAAAGCCGTAGCATATTATAATAAGAAATGTAAAAACTTTAAAAAATATAATATATGGCATAAATACGTGATGTTGTTAAGCTTTTGATTACTTCAAGTTTCTCAAAATTTCAACTTTATGTAAGTCTATTTACTTGCACACACATGGCTAAATAAATTTTCACATTTGGGCGCATTTTTGCTAATTAAAGCAGCATTTGTTTAAAACTAACTATTCATCGTAATCTGATGGTGCTTCTTCTCCGGAATTTTGGTGTAGAGCAACAACTAACAAAAAAGCGGTAAAAGCAACCACCTGCAGAATTCATCCATTATTCAGCCATCGAACGGCTTTTTAAACATGTACAATGTATACATGGACACGTAACTCCCACTTTTTAAATATGAAAGATAAAAAAGAGCCGATTTACTAATTGGAACTATCAAATCAAAAATTCACTTTCAGGTTTGGAAAAAGTTCAACAGGCTGCTCTTTCACACGATCAGATTGTAATCTAGATTCTAGATTCGGGTGAGTGGGTACTTAGGTATTAAAATTTAATATTCGGTTGGGAATTTTGAAATCATTTGTGTTTTGAGGCTGACTGACAATATACAATTTTAGGGACATCCATTGGTAATTCGTTCAACTGCTTCTTTCCTTTTACACTCGAAAATCTAATAATTATTTTAAAAGAACCGTTGTTTGGTAAACGAAAGTAAGTCAGAAAACCGGCAGCTTATATTTTTTTTATCTCTTCAGCAGCGTTCAGTCGTAGATGAGGTGAGTAGATTTCGTGACGTGATCCCAAAGATCAAAAGTTTGAAGAATAAGAAGGAATAAAAAATCTATTCTACATGGATACATTTTTAACTTTAAGAAGACTTCGTTCATCAAAACCGAATCATTACGACCACCATGCAAGACAAGCTGAGACGATTTTAGAGTGTAGATGTCCACGTAGTCGCTATGTTAGGCTCTAAGACCTAAAACGGCCACTGAGCGAAAAAGATGACCACAACGTGTTTCGGCAACAGTTGCCACAACACATGCAACATGCAACAAATGCTAACAACGCGTTGTGGTCTCTACAAAAAAGCCACAAAACGAAATTCGTGTTGTGGTTTTTTTAGAAACCGACCAAAACGCGCTTTGGAATTAAAAAGTTTCACAGCGCATTAAGAATGTTTACTATAATATAGTTCAGACAAATAGTACCCACTTTTAAATTGCGTTAGTTAGAAATTTTATGAAATTTTAATGGTAGGTAGTCCAGTCAAGAAGTTTTCTCCCTCGAATTCCTCAAAAGGTAGTATGAAATGAAATCATGTTATTTCGGAAAATATTGGCTGTACATGAAAAATTACTATTACAATAATTTTTAAGAAGGATATATCTAACAACTTTTATTTGAAACCTTTTTTGAAATTTCTTATTGTTTAAAGGTTATCTATGAATTTTCAAAAATTACACTTTTGGAAATGTAAACGGTTTTTTCGATTTTACAATAAAACGGTCAATCGGTAGCCAAAAATGGTTAAGAGAAAAGTTTTTTCTTTGCAAAGTTACAGGTTGGAAGTCGCTCAGATTCAACTCAGATATATACGATGCTGTACAGTACGCATATGCTAAATAGGTACAGTACTAGTTGGAGAAAGATAAACCTATTCACCACTACTAATGCGCACCCGGTCATATAGGTAGTATCTCAGTTCAAAGTTGGTGTATGGGAAGTTGTCTCATCGACGGTCGGATGAGGTCGGTGCAATTCGGGCTAGTGACGTAGGTAAGATACCTAATAGACCCGCTCGAGTACAGAATTCTTACGGAAATAGTAATATTTTTATCATTATTTTTGAAATTAAACAAAATAGCTGCTTATTATTAACAAAGTACCTTTTCAAAAATATTATCGTGCTAATTAGCTATATGATAAGTCTAATTCTAGCTAATTTTGGTTTTATATGGTTTTATTCAAAACCGAATTGTCATAAACTCTTCAAATTACGTTTCGCTGAATCACAAACGTTAGCTTTCTCAAATTACAAATTAAAAAACATTAACAAACGATGTTTTAACATTTTAAAACCTTTAAATCAGTAGTAAAGCATCGCAACTTATTTGTGTTCCGGTATCTTACCTATGTCACAAATCGTTCGTACAATGTAGATGAGACAACTTCCCATACACCAACTTTGATCTCAGTTCAGTTTGAGCGACCTGTATGATGTACATGTGTTCAAAATTTGTTTTTTATGCTTGGTGTAAATACAGAGAGGGCCAAAAATCAACAGGCCCCACACACTTTTACAAAAAATTTTAATTTTACACGTAAGTAACTAATTATTTCAAGACATCGCAAATTTCTACTTGAGGCGCTCCCTTATTATGAATTTGGTGAAAATGCGAATAGCCGAGGGGGAAAATTCGCAGGAGTGTTCTAGTGCCACCCCCTAAAAGTACTATATTTGACTGGACTATTACACTACATTATTAAACATTTTTAATGCCCTGTGTCACTTTTTAATTCCAAAACGCGTTCTGGTCGGTTGCTAAAAGAACCACAACACGAGTTCAGCTTTGTAACTGTTTTGTACAGACCACAACGCGTTGTGAGCGTTTTTGTAATAGCCGAAACAGGAATTTTGTGTTGTGGCATAAAACTGTTGCCAGAACGCGTTGTGATCGCCGTTTTCGCCCAGTGGCCGTTTTCGGTCTTAAGTCCCCTACACACGACCTGACGCGGTCGGCCTGTCAGTCGGTCCGACCAAATCGGGTGTTGCCTACACATGACCCAACTTGTGATCCAACCAGTCTCCTGCAGACGACCTGACGCGGTCGGCCTGACAGTCGGTCCGACTAAATAAGGTGTTGCCTACACGCTAAATCGTCTGACAACGCTCCAAACGACCTGATTTGGTCAGGCGGTTGGGTAGTCAGGTGGCCGGGCCATCTGACAACACCCAACGACCCGACACACGACCTGATATTCTATCTGATCTCACCAAATCGGCCCGACCGCCTGACCAAATCAGGTCGTGTGTAGGGGACTTTATACTCCCTAGTAATAGAAATATATAAGTCCTGCCCCTGGAATGTAGGCATTTATTATACACTTAAGCATGAGCTAGCTAGATAGAAATTGTGAGAAAATGGGCCATTTACGGGCGACTTTTTGGTGAAAATCGAAAATATAAATATGGATTTTGTGCGCTACAAGCTTATTTAACTTTTTATTTTAATTTACTTGGTTATATTGGTTATATGCTTCACAAATATGACAATTTTTATCACCAAATTTGAGAAATTGAGTTCTATTAATTTAACAAAAATATCTTGTGGCGCACTACAATAGACTATAAACTTTAATGTACAAAAAAAATTTAAAAAAAGTTAAAAGTTACAGCGGAATTTATAATCGGGGTGCCAATTGAAATTACGAGCGCAGATTACCCCCTCTAAGACGGAAGACTCTCGATTGAAGAAGATTCTCACTCTTGAGAAACCACCAATGACAACGCAGCACAAAAAACACTGAAAAAATGCTCTGTAAAACGGGGTTTTGATTGGTATAAAAATTATATTTAACTAGACTAATTAATTACGGATTAATTTATGAATAACGCGGGAGGTTGATTGAAAATTAAAGGACTAAAAGAAATGAGGGGTGCAATGTAATTTTTAAAAAATCAGTAATTAATTTTTACACATAATTAGGGATCCTCAGGTGATGTTAATTGAAGATCAGAAACAAAGGATGCGTGAAAACGTCCGACCGTGCACCATTTCGGCAAATGTACACTACATAACATGTCAGATCGCGTTTTAGTTTATTAATTGTCAAATTTGGTAATAATTAACAACAGTGAAAACGATCAAGAGAGAAATATTCAGTCGCGGCTTAAGAGTAGTGCACTGATAACCAAAAATGATGCGGATTTGGTTATCACTCTGAGCCGTATAAAAAAATTCACAACGTTACATTACTGCAATTGAATTATTTGGGGTTTATTTATTACAGGTCCGATCCAATGAAGGAGGTATAGGGCAGAGCCCAGAAACTCCATTTACCGGCTTCAAGGTTCAAGATATTATGCAAATGTTTGACTGGAAACCCATTCCCATTGCGTACTAAGCTTCCATTTTATAATTTCTTAAAAAGACCTCGAATATAACTATTTTTGTACAGCAGCTCAGTGGAGATGCCGTAAACAAAATTATATAAAAGCTCATACGTATCTGTTAATTTGATTTAATTTTTAATTTTACTTTCTTTCGTTTCATTAATAAATTGTCTGCTCATAAAGAAAATATAACACTACAGACTACAAATCCAAGCACTTTAAACACAAAGCGTTTGGATGTCTGTGTCCTGTGCGAACAGATCCAAGAACCACAACGTGATTTACCGAGATCATTTGTCATATACCAAATATCCTAGTGGCGAGTCTAGGGGTTTAGTGTTTTCTCAATGAAACTAAAATATAAACCTCGAGTTAAATTTTATCCTGCTGCGAGTTTTCAACTGTAAAATTATTTAACTCGCAATCTTCATTTCCGCCCACCATAACTTTATAAAAATAACTTACCAAAAAAATGAAAAAAAGAATAGTAATGTTAGAAAATTACAAAAAGAAAACTTATTCGGTTATGAAAATCGTTAGAATCCCACAAGGATTAAAATTGAAGCTGGAAGCTTGTGCATACTACTTTTTTTTTCTTTCGATTTAAACCCTAGACTGAGAGCCGAAAAGAATTAAGGAACAGGAGAGAAGCTTTTTATAAATAAATATTTAAAGAATTAAGTTCGAGATTAAAGTTTTTCACAACTGTTACGTCTTATTTATTTTGGTGCCTTATTTTTGTCGTACACATATAACACTAAAAGCGTATATAATAAACTAAGTTTGTCTCGTGTTGCTTTGTACAACGACATTTCGCTATCATTAGTTATATCCGGTTGGATTCGCGCGGCTTCCGCTATAAAGAAAAATCTTAAAAAGTAGTGTTATAGGTCTTATTACGAGACGAAAAAAAATTATTTTTCTTCAAGTTAAATTTGGCGCAAGAAAGAAGGAGGTGGTGTCACGATGAGCAAATACGATTATTCCATCGCTCGAAAAATATTAAACTATGCAGCATAAGATAAAATCTTGTGATCATATTTTTTACCCCATTTTACTTTTTAAGGTTTTCTCATCTGTCTACAAATTACATTTAAATCGAGTTTTCACCGCCGTCTTTTCCACACTCTTACAAACTTTTCTCTCTTTTTGCAGTATTTTAAAGACATCATCAAGTTTCTGCTTACCGACCCGGCGTTGCATTTAAATCGGTATATAATAATTAAACTAGGAAGCTCTCGGTGAACGTAATTGAATTTTTGCGTAAAAAATTAAACGAATTAATCGAAATTCAAATAACGATTTCATTTTTACCCGAACTTTCATTATAAAGTGTTAACTAAGTTTCGTCTTTACGATCACCTGTGATGTAAAATTGTAATCTGCCTTTATCGAAAAAGTAACGAGATTCTTCGAGTAGGTATCTATAATTGGAAAGTCTATGATGTTTCGTCTCCACTCGATATCATTAAGAAAACTAACAGAGAGCCAGTCGTCAAGTTCGAAAATTGGTTTAGGGTTTGAAAGTCGTTAAACTTATCTTTGACTGATAATCGTAGATGCGTTTATAAGAGTTATCCAGACCGAGCGACGCTGATGACTGCATTTGTTTGCGCCATTGAAAAGTTTTTATCGTTTTTTCACGCCCTAATGCTTTGTCATATTTTTTATTGTTTGTTCCTCTTGATCCCTTTATTGCTATTATATTGCTGATATGTTACGAGCTCGGCATTATTTGTAGCCTTTAAAATCTACGGACAAAAATAAGTAAATCTTTGGTGTAATCTTCAAGATCGGTCGAGTTGAATATTTAGTGGTAACACTTTCGTAGGCGCCACTTTAGTTGTAAAGTTTTTTAATACTTGAACCGAAAATTCAAATTTTACAACTATTTATATTGATTATTTCGTATAAAAATGTTAAACATTACTGTGAATTTGGCCATTATGTAAAATAAATAATTTTCAACTGCTCATAAAAGATTTTATCGCAGATAAGTTCTTTTAGTCTATACATTTATAGTTATTTTCTTTGAAAAAGTTGCTGCTACAACTTTTTCCTCTTACAAAATCAATTATTTCAATTGTTACTATTCTTGGGAAACTTCGATAACTACTTTTTCAATTTTCATTTCTAAAATGTGATAAAACGTATAATTTGCGCGCTACTGATCAGAAGTAATAGTTGTAGCATATTGGAGCATCAATATTAAATTATTAATCCTGCGTTGCTCGAGCTATGGTTTGGAACATCATTACTCGCGCAGTGAGCACAACGCTCACGTAACACGCCCAACTGCTAAGAAATTCGCCAATTCACTGTTATAAAATAAATATTTATATAACTACAATTCTATATCGTTATTTATAAACTTAGTTAAGGATTAGGTAGATGGACAAGTTCAAAATTGCAAATATTTAACTCGGGTAGTAGAAATTGTAAGAACGTGGGTGCGAAGCGCGAGCAACGCAGGGCCAAAGCTGGCTTTCATGGTTAATCTAATGGTTTAACCCTCTCTTAGCTATGTACTTGTGTAAAGCAGCCCTATCTATTAACAAGCGGGTCGTCTGTACTCTTAACATCAATATCATGCAAGCAGAAACCGCAATTGGGGCCTTCTCGTAGTAATAAATTAACTAATGATTGAGTTGTATTGAACATGTGTTTATTACAAATTTATTAATAAGTAAATACATACAATGAAACAAGCAGCAATTGTAATTAAGTTGTAAAAATACGTAGGTACGTAAATTGAATAATTTCTAAGTAAACACTAAATTTACTTTTTTAGAGTCAAATGTTATAATTATAATACCTTCGTAGTTCTGAAATTACAAATTAATTATTATATATCATGTAGTTATATTTACAATCGTACTCGTTTTGTTTTACAACATAAATACCACTTGATAGCTGCTAATTACATCAATTACACTTGTCAAATTATCAAAGTGGCAATGGCAGTAATTTATTTTACAAATCAATCACTTCTAATTAATTTATATTGCAACCAAAAACGTTTTATTATTGTATTGATTCTTCAATAAATTATACACGGCGCCCTTAAACTTGAAACGTTAGAGAACATGCAAAAAGCTCGATAGTTCGTCGGAAAAATCCGTATGTCATGATGTAACAGTCAAGTAAACCTTTCGGACGTATGCGTTGAAGTTCTTAAAGTATTTTAAAAGGCATCAGTAATAATAGTACCAAACAATACTTTAAAAATCAGCAAATTTACAGGTTCCTCTTAAAAACCCCTTTTGCATAACTAATTTCAGGTTTAATCGGAAGCGTTTTTATAAAACCAAAATCGCAACAAATAATAAAAATTTATGGAAATAATGAATGTACATTGTACAAACTCCTAATATTATAAATGTAAATTGCAAAATATTATAAATTGTTGAATTTCATACTTTCAAAAAACCTAGAACTCCGAATCCCCAAAAATGGAAAAAACATGGGCCGATTTAGAGAAACTCATATTTTCAATTTTAAACGACTCCTTAGAGTACCTAGTCAATTAAAAAAAATTCTTTAGTTGACTATAATATTGAAACTAAAGTTCTACATCTTGTCTCTGAAAACAAAAGTATCTACCCCCCCCCCTATAATTAAAATTAGTTACAAAATGAAGCAATGGTTAGCTGCCTTTAAAAACTTAAGAATTTTAGAAGTTATGTGTAAGTACTAACTTATAAAGTATGTGGACCAAGATTTTCCGAAATGGCACCAAAATAACCCCTCTATTTTGGACCACCCTACATCGATTTCGTTTAATTGTTTATTTTGTCGGTGAAATTTTGCTAAAGTGGCTGAAATCAATTTTTAACAAAATCTCCTTAGTCTGGTTTCAAACGTTAGATTTAATGCCCCATGTGGAACGGCGCTTAGTAGTTTTTGTATTAAGAAGTTACATACACACACACATACATCCAGGCTGATTTTTTTAATAATTTATTTTGATTCAGGGGACCCAGAAACGTCGAGAAATTAAATTAAGTAATTTCGAGCGCGCATTACCTTTTCAATATAGGCGAAGTCGCCGAAAAAGTAAAATTAAAATTTCTAAACAGAGGAGCAACACGTTCAAAGCTAATAAAGTTGCAAAACTTTGCAAAGAGGGGTCGTGTAGCCCTTAAAATTTTGTAGTACTTAATTTGAAAAACTAACCTTTTTGCATTAGCAGAAATTGAACTTGAAACTTCTTCAGAGGGCCCCAAACCGTCAAAAGCAAAAGCCAAACGCGAGCACTGCACATAACCAAACGGAGTTCAATGGGTCGTCACACTCACGGGACCGTAACAATACTAATAGACTAAATTATTAAAAATTCGAGTCGATACTAATGTGATGATTATTAGGTAGATAGTATTTTGAATAACAAACACCTCACGTGCAAAAATTCTTATCGAAGTAACACAAATGGTACTATGATAAATAAATGTATTCTAACAAAACTTTATCTGTCAAGTTTTATTTAATATCAATTAAATTCAAACTTTTAATTTTAATTTTTGGTCAAAAATATTCTCCTCTAACTTCAGCAGCTAAAACATCGTAAAATCGAAAAGTTGTAAATATTCTAAAAACAAAAATTATTTAAAAAAGATAAAATTGTTTTGAAAGTTTTCATGCGCCTAATTAGGGCACAGAAAGTTTTTCTAAATTTAAACAAGGTACTCTCCAATGTGCTATTATCGAACCCTGTAACTAAGCTTAGTTTATACGGAATAATAGTAACTTGAGCACTTTCGATATTGAAAAGTGTAAAAATGTGAGAAAAATTATTTGGGAAGCTTCTTTACGCCTATTCTGAGCGCAAACTTTTGTTGAAAATTCCACCATTGTACTCTTAAATGTGTCCTTATCGAACCCCTAAAACTAAAAATACTACTTTTGCAAAGTATAGTCAACGGAAAAGTAAAAATGCACTCGAAAAGGTATAGAACCGCAAAGAAATACCAAAGAGAAAGAAAATATCATTGGAATGGGTTTAAAAACGCCGCTTACACTCATAAAGTGTAAAAATATCGATGAAACGAAATTACCAACTTGTAAAAGAACCTTGTCTCATATAAAATCATATGAATATTTATGTTGCAGCAGTCCAGGCTATGATTGGGGGTCATGTACAATTTTTGAGGAAGATTCTTGGGTTGTTTGTTAATAAACTATAAGGGTCAGTCCAGGCCAGTCCCACAAACTCTGATTATAAAAGTTAATCATGGTTAATGGCAGTTAATCAATGAATGGCAATGAGTTGTCATGACAAGTGATTGATTCACCACCATTAACCGTGATTAAGTTCTTGACTCAGAGTTGAATCCTAATGTAATTTTCCCTATGGTTTATTTTACGAATCACAAGTTATCTGTGGATTCAATACGTTTGACGTGTGATTTTTAAAATGCAACATAGGGAAAATTACATTAGTACATCTGCACTTATTTTTGTATGTTGCATAATAAAAATCAAGCACTGTATGATATTTGGCCAATATGGACAAAAATGTTTCGTGTAGCTAAAGATCCGCCTACCGGAATTGCCACTGCACCAACCTGAATAATACATCTTACCTTCACAGATCCAGACCTTGCCAGGCTTCTTTTATATTTTTTGTCTCGCAGTTGAATAAATTAAAAGTTTTTAAATTTTAATGAAGCCGAAAATCGGAACAGAAATTTCTCTAATTTTTTTTTAAAACAAAAATATTTAAAAGTACAGTCTTACGACACCTATTAACAGGACAATCAAATTCATTATCAAAGTCGCGACTCAATCGTGTGAAGATGCTAATTCTATATGTTAATTACTGAAAGAGATGAATTAAAATTACGAAATAACTCAAATTATTGGATTGGCTTTGAAATTCTAATCAAGATTAAGAACGCAGTGTCACCATTGATTGATAATGTGGAATAAGAATTAGTACTAACAAATGTAATGAAGAAGTTTACTTTTTCTCTATTTTTCCTCTAGACATTAAACTTGTCGCAAAATAGTAAGGCGTGAAGACGTCGTGAAAATTCGTTTACAAAATGAAAGCATTCGAGGAAAATTTTTGAAAGGATCCGAAATAAACAGTTTAGAATATTTGGTCTCTCTTTGCAATATGAGTCTATGTATTCGTTTAATGGTGAAACAGGTTCATATTTAACAAGTTTCCACTTATTGATGATATTTGTCTCTTAACTGTTAACCATAGTACCACTAATTAGCTTAAGTATCGTATAAATCAAACCAAAAATCAAAATGACATGCCTACGTTATGACGAGCTTTACATAATGTTAAAATTATTTAAATGAACTACAAGATATTCAAAATTTACTAAAAGGTTTAAGCTTTTCCAATCATAAATATTACTCCAAGTCCTACATTTACTTATTCAAATAATTTGAAATTTTGTAATTTTCAATTAATTCATGTATTACTAAGATTTTTGTATACAGCAGAAAATATTTACATCAGAAACTAAAGACGCAGAATTAATGCTAGAACGACACAAGGAGTTAACTTTAGTACGTTATAATAATACCTTTCAAAACCGTTAAATATGCATGACTACGTCTTTGAAATTCAACAGTAATGTTATAATGTTAATTTATACTAAAGGTCCTATCAAAAGTGGGTCAACAAATTTGAAAAAAAAATTGCAAATTTATTCCCTCGCTTTTAAAAAAAGAAACTTCAAAGGGTGAACATGATGTTAAGATAATGTAAAGTTTACTCTAGTTATTTTACACACAAAAGCTTTAATGAGGTATTTGGCGCTTAGCGCAAACTGTTAAGTTCCATTCGAGTTAACAGTAACATAAATTTAAACTTAATTGGTTTGCCTTGTTGCGTGTTTAGTCACGTACTCATCATCCCTACCTTGAGGGCGATAGTCGATCTTACCCTTAAAGTACGTTTTTAAAAATTTATTAAATAAATGTCTTTGTTATTAAAGATGGCATCTAACTTATCCATTTAATACTTAGTTGCACTCGAATTGATATTTAAATAAGGGATAAAATTTTATGTTGTCTCTTTTAATGTCTTCCTGTTGCTTAACTTAGTGTTAACTTAATTTGTTTTGAAAGCGCAAGAATAGTTTTTAAGTCCAATAAAAATTTTACATCTGTGTCAGTTTATAGATATTTGTTATACCTAGTTTAACCGTAATTATGTACAAAAGATATAAAAACCTTAAAGTTTTTGAGGAATAAATTCCTGAAGTCTTTATCTAAAAAGTTTATGTTTGTCCATAAAATTAATTCCAAAAAGTTTAACAAAGTGTAAATCAGTTGGTATAGTTGTAGTAGTTATCTTGCCTACATAACACCAAAACAGTCTTATAGCGTCTTTAGATATCTACAATAAAAAATCATCAATTGTTAGTATTTTTTATTTGTTAGTAATTAGTAATTATTATTATTATAATTTTCAAAGCCCACCAGTGAGACATACGAAAACAAGTAAATATTTTTCAGTAAATTTGGTTACGTTGTTACAGTCGCACATAAACACTCAATAGCCTGAAAAGCTTTTTGGTTTAAGACATGCACTCCCAAGTTTGTAATTCAGATCTACGGAATAGAGACACCTCACTGCGAGTGCAATTCACCCTTTCTCGGCAGTTTGTTAAGTTTCACGGAACTTTATATTTAAGTTCAGAGTTTATAACTACCTATTAAAATTTTATAATAAACAATATCCCATTCGCCGCGACCCCCAACCGCTGTTTTGACAGACAGGCCCTTCGGACATAATATGCTTTCGCACCGTAAGCCTTTGTTGTACGCACGATGACGCGTAATGAATTATAATTATTTTGCATGGAAAGCCTACACCTGGACTCAGAAATGAAATATAAAAGACATTTTTAAGATTTACTTTACTTGTGTCTCGTTTCCGGAACGCCCAATCGGTTACCGCTGGCCAATGTTGCGATGTTGGACAAGGGTGCCCAGGGAGTAGTCGTGGGTCAATGAGTAGTAGTTTGAAGTAATAATTAGGCGCCAAGCAGCCTGGCCCTTGGACACCTCAGCTGGTTGCTCAGCCTCTTGCGACAAAGACCCTTGGTGCGTGTTGACAATCTTTTTTTTTTGTAATTTATAAAGAAACTACATACTAATGCAATACAGAATACAAGCATAAAATATATATATAAAATTAGCGCCACTGGTACGACAGATCCGGTAGTAGGAGCAAATCCTCGAATATAGGGAGGGTTCTCGGTTCTCGAACTACAGACTCAATCCACGGAACGGGCAGGTGGAAAACACAAAAAAGAAAAGCCGCCTCAAAATTTCAAAATCAGGATAAAGAAATTAACTTTACTATGAACTAAAAGATAAAGGAAAAGGGACACTTCTCTAAAAGGCGTTTTAAGGGGATCATCTCAACGAGCCGGTGCCATGACGACCCCATGACGTAGTACAAACTTATCGAAATACAAAACAACCCACTAGTAGCCGATACCTTAAAATAAATGTCCCAGCCACGAGTCGAGAGGCCGTGAATTGATCTAATTAGCGCCACTGGTGAGACAGATGGATGTCCGGTAGTAGGAGCATATCCTCGAATATAGGGAGATTCTCGGTTCTCGAACCACAGGCTCAAACCACGGAACAAACAGGTGGACAATTTTACGATAAACTACAAGAAAAAGGAAAATCATCTTTGCTTGAACACAAAAATTGTAACGATTGGCATTTGACTATTATAGGGGCGTTACTGGCAGCGCTGGGTTTCTGGGTTTTTTATTGAACTCCAAATTGACGTGGAAAAATCATGTGGCGGAGTTGTCTCCAGCCCTTTTCCAAAACATTTTTGCTCTTCGAAATGTGGCGCGAGAAGTTGATCCAGAGGCTTTACCATGGATTTATACAAACAGAAATAAGTTATGCTTTCCTAGTGTGGGGTCTTTCGGCTCACTCTCAAAAAATTGTTTGTCGAAAAGTCGTTTGGGGTTTTGTAATGACTATCGGGGGACTTTTGCTGCCAGGGGCTTAGACGGCTACCCTAGAGGTTGTGAATTTCATAACTTATAAGTATTCGACAAGATCAAATTTAGATCTTAATCTGCACTATGGTGCACGTAGTTAACTATTACGCTGCAAAGTTTTTTTTATAAATTGCCGAATTTAGGTCTTTAAGACCACAGTCAAGATAATGTTGGTGAGGGATGCATATTACTCGCACGAAGACTATCAATTGCTCATTTTTGTTTGTTTATAATTTAGTGTTGACGTGTGTATACGATTTGTATGGAAACAAACGAATAAAAATTAATTGACGACTGGGACACAGGCAAAAAAATTAAGTGAGGTGATAATCGGTGCCCACATGACGTAAATTATAGAAAAACAGAACAACTTACTCGACGCCAATACCTCAAAATAAATCTCCGGGCCACGAGTCGAGATGCCGCGATTATCGCACCACCTGATGTACTAATAGGTTACAAGACAATTGAAGGTTAACGCTATTTTTCAAGTATTTAGAAAAATAACATATTACACTTCTTTTAGAATAGAAAAAAAGAAACTAAATTGATAACTCTATCTATTGCTACTCGTTCGGGCCACCTAACACGGTAAACCAAGTAAAAACACAATCCATCTTACAGAGCGCATTTACTTGACATTAGTAATGAACTTTTTGGTGTGTTTTTACGCGAGTTCAGTAGTTGTTTCAGCCAGGGATTGTAGTACAACATATAAAATATATTATCCTTTAATTTCTACTCTGCTGTGGTATCCATGTGCATTGTGCATGTTTTGCCATGTTATGCCATACGCAATGGTTTGCGCTGAGTTACACCACATGTTTTTTTAAATTCCCCTAAAAATAATAAAACAAAGTTTGAAAACTCACCAAAAATATTTTCTCATTAGACTTCCTTTTTGGCGACCACGGTTTCTGAAACAAGAGTTATGACCTAAATAATTTGACCTCATAATTATTTTCTTAAAATTACTGGTTTTCAATAATATCAAATTAGAACAGAAAATAATTACAGCGTAGAGTGACAACTAAATTAAGGGAGAACTGATAATTTCCGTCCTTCGGAAGCTTTTATGTTTCTTGTAAATTGTTAAGACATTAGTTACAGTTTAGGTCCAACTTCTATAAGTTTTAAAACCACTAGGTATCACTACTTAGGACCATAAGTGGCTCGAACCCGGCTAATAATAAAGAACTTTAATAACCAATCACTGAAAATTTGCAAATAACCAATTAGGTATTGTTAAAAAAAGAATGAAATTTAATGTCTACAGAAATAGAACTAAATATTCCCATTTAATTTTATTACAGCCTCCAATATAAAACCATTACTTTGTCAAAATTGATATTAGGTATAGTAAAATTTAATTATTTTCGATTTCGATTTCCAACAAAACTCACCAGAAAACTTAGTATACACTTGGGTTTCATTAAGCGAGAAATTTCTTTTACCTGAAAAGAAACAACGTTAACTTTGAGAGGAAATGAAGCTGGGAGTTTCCGCTCGTATCGCTAACTTCGAAACATCGTAAACAATGTACAAATTTATAAAGTAAAATCGCCACAATCAAAATTTTTTTTCTTGTAATAACTTTTTCTTTTTTTGTTATTAGTATTAAACTAATGGATTGCTGTCCATTTAATGTAGAATTAGACAAAAATGTACAATTAAATTAAGAAATCGTTACATTTATAGCTTCAGGAAACGTCAAACTTTTTTCATCCTTGTAGTTATCTCGCCTGTCTCGCTTTACCTTGCAATGGCTCCGTTAAGGCTTTTTAATTTATCTGTTCAGTACGCACTAAAATTAGAAATGTGATGCTTTACATTAGATATCGAAAACTGCGTCTTCTCTGGGACAAGCATGTCCTTTTAGATGCTTCTAAAGGTGACTTATTTAAAATTGTCGATTTTTAAGAAGACCGTGGATGTTTTTTGAAAATGTTGTTTAAAAATGTTTTTTGCCGGCTCTACACTACATATTTACTACGTAATTAGGACTTTAATCTAAAAATAGATTTATAATAAACGTAGATAATAGGCAATTTAGTAAATATTCCCAAAGAGAACATGTGAAAAGATAATTTGTATATTTTGAACGTTACAATATTTATGTGCTCACTTTGTTAATATTCAGTTCTACTACTATTGATGGACTGCCAAACAAATTGCTATTAAAAATTTGTTTAATTTAAACTGAACGGGTAAGTTAGCATAACAATAGCCACAAATATAAAAAAATTAGGGTTAATTATTAACGAAATTAATGTATTATATCCAACTTAGTAAATAATGAAATAGATGGTATCTAAACCAATCTATATTTTATTTATGTGATTTTTTAAAAAGGCACAACTTATAAAATATTAATGTCAAGAATTGCGCAGATAGGACAAGTCATATCTATAATTTATAGGATTTTTTGTTTTAGGAACAAAATATTATTTTTCTCGCCACACAACTCGAGAGCTTAATCTAAACCGAGTTGACTGCGAATTTACCACTTCGTCTAATTTCAAGCACAAGGAGAGTGAAGAAACTTTTCAAGTTTTGTAAAATGAAATAAAAACTATTACGATAACTTAAAGTGGAGAAAAAGGCAGTTTAAATTGTAGTTCCGCAATACTACTGTAGAAATAAAAAAATAATATTTATAATAAAATGCTTTGTGGACGTGGTTATGTTATCTTGGGGAAAATAAAATTTTCAAGCGTAAGACAAAAAAATCATGGAATATATTGCAGTAATGTGTTTTTTAAGTGCCGAAGCAACGCTCACATATTTGAGGAATATAAGCAAAGCGTTAGACGAAAAAGCGAGACGTGATTTGGCGCCACTATCAGCTGAAATTTCGAGCGTAAAATATAGATCAGCTAATGTCGGTCGTATATATTTTATGTTTTGGTATTGTTTCTTGTTTATTTTTATCTACCTACTACTTAAAAATTCTTTTACAACGCATTAAGAACGATATTTAACCGTTCGAATTATTCTTATTACGAAAAATTCCTCCAAAGGTAAAAACGTATAAATTATATTTTTTGTCGAAATCTTGAAATTCATATTTCTTAGTGTCGAATTTCAAAGCTTTTATATTTTCTAACTCAAAAGCATATTACGCAGATCAGCAGATGAAAGGTGCCGAACATAAGTGAATTACACTGAAGCGATGATGCCATTATCAAAGCAGCCTGACAGCACTTAGCCACATTTCATTTAAATTGATCATGAAAGTAGAACCCTTAAATTTCTATATCATAAATTTTACCTACTCTATATTCTTTTGTTAATTTTTCCCTATTATAAAGTATTTTTAACGCCATTTATTTTATTGTTCTTCGCAGCTGTAACGCACAACTTTCCCCGGATATTTTCACATCTGAACAATAGATGGAAATGCTTTATTGAAAAAAATATAAGGCGGAACTTATTTTAAGGAAAAAATAATTGTATTATACAGTTTTAGAAAATAATTGTGTTAAGCACTTTGAGCTTACATTTCACTTACGTTTCAGTGCTCACTTAAGAGAAAAATGTGCAACGGTTGCTACACGATGGACCAAGTTCAATTTTCTAATTGTGAACTGTAATTTGTACACGTCTGCTTCTCTTTTTTATATTTTTTTACGAAACTGCAATTAAGTAAGATGAATATACCGGGTGGCCACAGATTTAGTTTCGTCTTGTCATTTTGTTTTTCTGGGAGAAAAACTCTTGAAAAATCGATACATTTTTATGCTTTTTATGATTGTTTTCGGTTTTTCGCTAATATCTCCAAAACTATAGGTTGTAGCTGCAATGCGATTCAGTACAAAATTAAAGCTGATAAAATTTTCTACAAAACGAAATAAATTAATGTTTTTTGTAATCCTAAAGCCCAGCGAGTTATAGGGCGTTAAAAACTGGTGTTATTTATAAACTTTTTTTTTTCTTTTCCTGTGAATGTACTCAGGGTAGACTGTCTCAGTGCTGTTTCCTAATAATGTATTGAGAAGATTAATTATTTTTTCCGAAGCCTTTACATAATATGCAGGAAGTAAAGGACGCCTAATAGTATGCAGGATTTTGAGATAGGGGCGCCTCTGTGGAGCCCTCATCGCTGGACTATAAGAGTTGTGCTACTGATTGCATTAGCGGTTCTACAAGTCTCAAAGAAAAGATAGCTATTGACCCCAGGAGTTAGTTAGGAGTAAGGCTAAAGTATAATGGGGGGGGGGGGACTGGTGCCGCCCAAAAAGTTTTAAGGTGGCACATCATCAACGTAGTCTGAGAGATCAAGCAAGACGTTGCACATGTGTGTGTTCATTTGTCTTGGAAGCTTTTTACTTCTCCCAGGTTCATAATAGGGCTATTCTCACTCCAAACCTTTACACGGGGGCTTACGCTGTTATACAATTACAACAGAACATTAAAGTCTTCGAATATCTTTGAAAATTGGCTAATTTTTCTAGTTCAGTAACCTGTTAAGCTTTATGTATTTTCCGAGACTAAGTAAAATTTTATTTAATTCAAGTACAGGAATTGAACTACACAAAATCTATAAACATTTGTCAGATTTACATTTGTAAGATTGAGGTAAATACATTTAAGGCAACAGTAGAAAAAATACAGTTACAAATCGGTTGCCACAATAAAAGAAATCATTCAATAAATGACGAACTAAACCAACCGCCGTAGTCTCTAGAAGTGAAGATAGTGTTTACCTCAACGTATATAAATTATTACTCGATACAATATAAAGTTCGAACATAGGAAACTTTATCAGATTTAAAAAGATTTTCCTGTCTAATTTCTTTTTATTCCTTTCATCATTGATATATCTAAAAACAAATCTAAATAGTGCATTTGTCAGATAAGAAAAGAACATTAAGTTATCGGTATATACAGATCATTTACGTGCCACAAGTGTACAATCTATATTAAGTGAAGTCGAATAACTTTAGGGTTCTCTATCTATCTAAAACGTAACTCCAAGAGCGCTCAGCTTTTTTTCCCTTAAACTAAAATAAGGTTTGGAAAATAGCACATTTTGTATTCTCTAAGACGCCTTTTAATAAGTAGTATAGAAAATAGCTCCTAGAGGATATTGTTCATTATCGACAATTTTTAAATTTAAAAACTTATTTGGTAACACTTTTTCTTTTATCTTTACTAGTTTTTTCACATTTTACTCAGGTTTTATTAGGCACTTCTAGAAAAATTACTTTTAAATTTTGTATCTTATGTTATGGAAAATTCTAATTTCAATATATTTTACGATTTTTTCCCCAACAACCCTTATCGAGGTGGTTCACAAATGAGTACCTAATTTGAATTTTGATGGTCAGTGGTGAAAAACAAAATTAATATTACGAAGTAATAAGTTCATCCGCTCATCGCAATAATTACTCATTCACTTGATTCACTTTAGTGTATTGGATCGAATAATATCGAGTGTATGAAGCGGTTAGTTATGCTAACGCAAATTGCAATTAAAAACACTTAATTAATTAATAACTTTATTCGAGCGAAATCCACGATTTTGTATTAATTTTCGGCCAAAACATTACGAAAGTTTGTAAAATACTTTTAAAAATGTAATGTTTGTTTACTAATGTTATTACAAAATTAAAAATTTAATCAGTTTTACGAATACTAAAAACTTTTTACTATGTCGTAGAAAGATAAATTATAACTTGCTTTGATTATAAAGTTGACGTTAATCAAATATTTGTCTATAAAAATCCTCGCAGACCTCTTTATCAGATAGATTTTTAATTAAAAGTCGAAGTACCTACCCGTAGACTTTTGTTTTTATTATTTTCTTATTCCTCCATGTTGGCTATAATATTAAAATTTTTAATATTTTAATTGAAACGTGATTTAAATTTATAACGAAGGTCTAATTAGAAAGGAATTAGGCGTTGATGTATTTTTATGCTTTTCACACAAAATATTAAAATAGCAGGTAGTTCGTTCGTTATATACTCTCTGATTGAACCTTTTGAAAATTAATCAAAATATTCCATTTAACTTTCGTTCGTTTGTTGGAAATCGTGAAAATCTTTAGAATTGCATGTCCAAATTGATCAATTACAAATAAAGCTAATGAAGCGAGGAATGATGTGGGCACGGAGATTTCTCTTTGGAATGCTTAAATCTTGGCTATAAGAGCAAGCTGCGAATTATGACAACTACAACGGCTCTATTAGGTAATTTCCTTTGGAAACATTTTACGCTCAGTTGCCTCTTTTGAAGAGTGCGGTAGTGATTGTCGATAGCTACTTAAAACGATCAATTGCAGTCATTTAACATTAACAATTAATAACACTATAACTATTATACTACAACATAGGAAAGGTCCCAAAAGATTTATTTGAGAAAAAAATTCCCTTCTTAAGTATTTGTGTTACTTGTAGTTATACAAAGCAAAATTGGTGTTTCGCCAATATGAGAGCATCGAATTTAAAAAAGAAGCCACATAAGCAGACATGATTAATTCGAGTTTTAGCGAGTTAGAAACAGGAGTGGGATTAATTTAATTACACGCAATGGGGCTCCTAAGAGCGCAATTATTTAACGAATTGAAATAGCAATAGGTAAGTGGTGAGGTGACGCTAACTGCGTCATTTACATTTTTGTTTATAAAATATTTTAAAAAGCAGATAATTCACTACAAAAATATAGTTTGTTTACGTTCAGAAGACGGGATGCCCTAAGAAAACTCATGGTTCACCACAACCAATGGTAGGTTCCTTTGTAGCGATAAAAAACAAAAATGTGCTCCGGACTTGGTAACAAGACTTCAATTGGGTACGTTGAGCAAGATAGTGGCTCCAGGCAGTCTGCGATTCTTTAATAAATTTTTGGAAAATTGGATTTAGATGATTTAGTGCTAATTGCGGATTAAAAATAATCTCAGAAGCTAGCTCGTATGGTAGATATTATTATAGCCAGTTGGGGAATTAAGAGCGCCTTTTGGAGTCATAAATTGTTGGAACTTTGGATGTATGGTATGGTCGTATGGTTTTTTTGTCGAAACGTTTGCGAATATGGTGTGATATGGTTATGGTAATGGCTAGTAGACTAGTAGAGAACGTTAACTAAAATAACTTGAACTAAAGTCGATAAATTTATGGTACCAAGTAACGAGGAAATAATCTCTGGACAACGGGACTTGTCAATATTATAGCAACCTTCGAGATTTTCCCTATTAATCGTACATTGTTTTACCCCTTTACAGGTGGAGGATACAGCGGAAGTGTTAACTGTGTGGCGCCCTAAAACCACCTCAACCCACCCCTTCTCCATTGAGAAAGCCGGAACTGTATTAGTTTTGTGTTACGCTTCCGTGAATTTTATTTTGCAGGTCACCCTGCGCGGGTGTAATGTAACACATTGCATTGGTTTTATAAACCCTAAATTAGCGGAACACAAACCATTAATATACCAGGTAGGTAATCATTTTAAACAGTGTGCTGGCCATAGCGACATAGCGACCCTGAGTTCTCAGGTAATTTACAAAATTAACACACACAGCTAGAAAATTGAAGAAACTCTGGTACCATTTTGTCAAAACAACCCACACGATCCCATCTTCTACGGCGAGTTTCTGTTACGACATTTCATTTGATATTTAACAAAAAATGTATTTATTTACAAAACGTATGTAAGGAAAAATTCCAAACCTACAGCGTCTGGAAGTTCTAAAATTAAGTTAAGACATAGTATTTGTCCAATTAGAAAGAACAAATTTCAAATGTCATGACATAAACAATTACAAAGTTCAAATACTGATGAAAACAAACGTTAAAAAACAAATTTGTGTTAAACTTTTCAGCGATGATTTTAATTGGACATCTCCGAAACAGACTCTCTTGATTTTAAGCTAAAATAACTTGATTATAAAAAATGTCTAGTTTAAAAAAATACAAAAGTCCCCAAATTAGTGAATAAACAATCAAATAGCAATGTTTCTTATTGAGTTGGTCTGCACAAAGTCACTGTTCAACAAAAGGGTTTTTCAATAAGAAGGACGAACCGTATTTAGAAAAGTAGAAATGTCAGTACCTGTCATTTATTTTTAGTATGCCCTGACAATTCATTATGGCAAAATAATTATTCCACAGTAGTCGGCGGGCACTTCGTAAAAATGATGGTCCCATAATCGACCTCACTGTGCTTTCTTTTTTCGGACCCTCACTAAATTTGAGAAGGGTTGTAATGCTCACAATACTAACGCAGTTCTTATTACCCAAAGATGATATTAAACCATCAACTAAACATCCAAACGCAAGAAGTGAAGGGGAGCACTTATGGTGTAAAGAGTTGTGTTACAAAGATGCAAATTTATCGATTCCTAGTCGTTTTTAAGAATTCGGTCTGTCAACAACGACAACGTGGAGTATTTTACGAAATGACTTGGGTCTACACTCTACACCCTTATAAGATTCATCTAGAATCTCGACCATTGTAGCCGTCATGAGTTTGCCGACTGGGCTCTAGGGAACTCAAAATTGATTCTTATTTGGGTAAAAAATCATCTTTTCGGGCAAATCTTATTTTTGGCTAAGAGGCTTTGTCGATAAGCAAAAGTGGCGTTTTGGGTGTGAAAATAATCCACAGGAGATTCAACAGACGCCATTGACGATTAAAAATTGAGTATCAAACCCTGCATCATTCATGAATTCTTTCTAACAATCTTCAAAAATTGAACTCATCGAATTCACTCTTGCAAGCGAACTCGAGGTGAAACACGACTTCGTTTGTGCTTAAAAAAATTTATTTTAATTTTAAACTGATTTTGTTGAATTTCCTTTCAAAAACATACCGTTCTTATCGAAAAATCCGTACATCACTAACCATGCAAGAACCATACAACGATTACTGGCTATAGTCAAAGTTCGAAAACTTTACGAAGAAGTTCACAAAATCTGTTATTAGGTATTGGTTAAGCTGGCAAGAAAAGCTCAACATACGAACGAAGCCGTACAAGGTACATGTAATAGTAGTTCTTACCCCTGTAATTCATACCGGAATTTTCACAGAACTCGCTCGATGTTAGAACTCCGTAATAAGCGGCTGCGATTATAATAAAATTACCTTTCTAAAGATCTACCACGAGAGTAGTGCCATTTAAGATGGTGGTGTAAGGTAGCGGTTGGCGGTAGAGATTTAAGATGTTAGCGGATAATCGTCGTCTACTTGTCAAGTAGTTGCCCACATCGAAAATGAGACAAACACCTCCAGGCAAGTTTTCGGGCTCTTTTCAGTTTCAGTTTAAAATATTACGAACAAGAAGTTTTAAAGTGACCGCGGTGATGTACAACATCACTCGTCTTAAGTCATAAGTACGTTTGTGACTTTTCAAAACATAAAGTAAATAAAAATAATTTTATTGGATCTTACAAAATTGAAATTAAATTGAAACGTAAAGCGTGCAACCCCCATTTGTAAATATAATACTCGTTCTCATTAATATTTTAGGGCAGGTCAGTACACTTTATTATTTTAATAAAAAGCGCACGAAAGTCGTAGACAGCGTTTGAAAACTCTGGATAAAAATATAAGTGATAAATGTTCAATAATAGGAAACATTTTCAGAAAATTTCAAAACATTCGGGGTTGATCGTGTTCCATCGAAAGGGAGGTTTTAGCTGGGCTGGGCTGAGCAAGAGCTTTGAGCTTTTAGATTCGTCGTTGTGACAGCGCGTAGTTCGAGTTGTATCAGTTGCAATCCCAACAACACGCTCTCTTTAAAAAGCTCAACGAAGTTACGTACTTTTACTGTTTTATAATATAAAAAAACAGTCGGTTTATTAAAGTTAACTTTACAAGTGTAAAAAAATTTGTGAAATTCTCCGTGTTACGATGTGCGTTTTAAAATAAATTCAATTTTGAACTGAAAATTTTTTAAAAATGACTTTCATCTCGAGAGAGTTAACTGTTTGGTACTGTATAAACACTGTGAAATATACAATAATACTTTGTCTCTGTGGAATATTCAGTGTATACGCGAAAGTTGCGAATAACGAACTTGGTAGGTTTTTCAAGTTTACTACAAATAATTTTTTTTTAATTAAAAATTTCAATTTGCAAGGTTTTTAACGAATTACTTTAATTAAAAAGGGCGCATTCTTCGTAAATTTGTTTTTGTATAATTGTAATTTGTTTATTAACCCTTTATTTAGAGGACACTCTGCGGAAATAAAATGAGCCGTATTGTAACGTAATTTGAGTTTGGGCTTAGTTAAAATTTAATTATTTATTACGAGAAGTCTGTTTTTAAGTCAAGATACCTATAAGTAAATGAGCCTTCAAGGCATAAACCTTCGAAAAAATTATTTTTACAACAAACCGTAAATATGAGAGTTTTCTCCCATAACACAAAAAAAGCGCGTTAATGTTAGTTTGGTGTTTTTAAATTAACTTTAAAATTTATATTGGTCACACTAGAGTATTAAAGTACGTAAAGTTATACTACAAGTTGTAAGTGAAGGTAATATACAGGGCAAAAGCATAATGTTATAATGTGAAAATAAAATTATATTGCCCTCAAACTGACGCATTGCGGACCAAGTTAACTTTTGTTGTTTTATCTAGCTAAACAATAATATTTACACAAACACACACTTATGAGTTGTAGTGAGTAGGTACAATAGAAATAGTAATACGTCAACAATAATTCATAAATGATCGAGTTGCTTCAATCACTGAACAGAAATGCAGATTATAAGTTAAAAATCGAACAGAAGTCTTTCACTTTGTATAATAATTAAACCGAGTAATCAAATTCCCTTTCAATAAAATTTTTCATTAATTTATTAATTAGTCATTGTTCAGTTTTTGAAATGATTCCTTTTTACGTAGGGCTTTCAGCGAGATTAATTTTGAATATTGCGTACAGTTTTATTTACTGATTGTACAATGTACCCACTCACATAAGGGTGTTGTCAGAGAGATCAAGTGCGTTTTGAAAAGGGGTGATGTTTTCGATTAAAATCCGCAAGCGCGTGGTTTTCGACATACTATCTTACTGTGATTAACGTCAAAAAAGGGTGACATTGAGGAAGGCACTTCTAGTATTATAAAAATATTTTAGTTACACAAAAAGTATTTGAAAAATATTCATCCAAGGGGTGTGTCGTTATACATTTGTGTCTAACGGGAAAATTAACTGTTGACGTCTCATTGGTTTCAAAACTTCAAATACGGTTTAAACGAATATTTATAATGATTTTCAACAAGACGAAACATGATACCTACTCAAATTTTGATGATGTTTCGTCATGAAGAATAAAGATATATTTCAGTTAACAGTGTGGGAAAAATTAGAATGATAAAACGTCTTGAAAATGCTGGGATAAACTTAAAATAGGTGTAAGGTGTAATCAAAGTTGGAGAAATAAAATGGCCTACAACTCTCGTTTCTAGGAATCAACATTCTGAAGTCTGTCATGTTCACATATTTAGTGAACTGCACTGCACTGCAACCACAGGTAAAGCTTCATTGCTTCATATGCAATAAATCTCTACACAACGACACAAATGGGGGGTGCAGGAGAAATGAATTAATTTTCACGAAAATATTTTATTTACAACGACGCTTTCCTGCATATGAGCAAATGAGCATACTGTTACAATTTTCGTGTCAGTGTGAGTTATAAACTTGAGAACTGACTCGAAAAAACTAGAAATGAAAAAATTGGAGGTTATGAAAACATTTAAGAGCCACTTGCACCTTACATGTGGATGCTTTGAAATCCGTCCATTTATTTAATAATATTATGCGATCTTCCTCGTCTACTTAAAACTTATTCTTCAATTCCAACATTTTTGTATTTGTAGTCTTAGCGTACCCAACTTATTTAATTCAGAAAACGTTTCTAATTACGAGTTTGTGTTTACATTCAGTTTCGTCAGATGAAAAGGATTAATGGTCGATTAAAATATTGGTTTTGGTATACTGTTTGTTCTACTACGAACACTTTCTTTCGTAATCATAATGAAAGATCATCGATCTTCGATTTAATATTTTTATTATACACTTAAATATAGACTAAAACGCGATATAAAATACAACGGCGTGATTGAAATTCGGCGTACAAGATCTTAAGAGCTTAGATAGATCACGGGTTTAAATTTGGCAAAGTTGGTAAATTCTGTGCTGACAAATAATCTGCAAAGAAATTGTGAATAAATTTACGCCATGCTGAGAGTTCCGAGATGAAAAACAATAATGCGAGTCGCACTTTTCAATTCTTTGCGATGATGGGGAGTTATTGATAATATTACGATAAAAAAATTTTGAATAAACATTATTTATTAATTGCCACTACCCCATCTTTCTCGAACTCGATTTTAATTCGTTGATATCGTCTGAAAGAACTGAAAAAGTTCCTTAAAGAAAGTATTTTCAGTTTTTAAATATCTTTCCAAATAACGATTTTAGAGCCAAAAATTAAAAACGCCAATTTCATTATTTTATGCCATATTTTAGAAATGTTATGGAGAGGGTAAATTTTATTTTTGGTGTGTGTAGGCATCGTTTTTATCCATTTAATCAACTCTCTATCTACGCTAATAAGCAAGATCCCTGTACGTAGCGCGAAATTTGGTGCATCCTGTTTATGGATATATGAGGCCTAAGAACACTTCACATTCATCTGCCTTATACAAAGTACAAATTAGGGCTGAACTGTTGGGATTGATGGGGTACATAGAGTTTTGGGAACAGTTACCAAGACTCGCGGGTTAATGATGAAGAAGATGCCTAAATTTCGAGCTCGTAAACATGTTACTGGTTACATCATACCCCAAAGTACAAACGCCGGGTTAAATTTTAACGGCATAAATACATGAATAGGTATGGCAAAGTGTTAGTTCCACAATTTTCTCCTGGCACGAGCTATACGTATATGTTTTTGGAAGTAGTATTATAGGTACAATTTAATTAAAGAAATAAAAAGGCTTAGTATTATGACATGAATAATAGTCCTTTGAACGTCGTTTTACTGCAGAAAACTACTAGAAACATCAGTTGTAAAAATATTCTATTCCAATAATAGCTGTGTTAGTAGGAAGCGTCTTTGATTAAACATAAATAGCCGAGTCTCGTTATGTAAAAGTGTTTCAACCCTTAACAACAATATTAATGACCCTTAATTATTAGTTAGTACATTAAATTTTTAGGTTTAAAGTTAGGGTATCCTTTCGTTTAGTATTCATTTAATGTCCTTTAATTAAAATAAAGTTATGCGTTTAAAGTGACCACCGAGATGAAAGTGATAATAAGATTAGTCGTGTTTATTTATATACAGCCATTCATCAGCTTGTTTTCCAACCTAATAAATCTTATTATTTAAAGACTAATTTTTCAAACCATTGCTATAAAAAGTTTCAAACTTTTCGGAACATTAAAACTTTTATTTTTTAATTCGCAAATGTGCTTCTTGTGTTACTACATTTTTTAAATAACTTTCTTTTTCTTATACAATGCAGGGCCGAATACCATGTAAATTTGTTCTACGCAACTTGTACCCAAAGAAAGTTTTTTAATTTTTTTGAGTGTTTTTTTAGATTTCCTCGATCTGTCTAATTCTTCGAGATTGTTTCTACGCCGTCAAATTCGCTTTATTTCAATGTCGTACTTAACTTGTAACTCAAACAAAGTTAACAGTCAACATTGAAAGAATAAAATAGATCGCTACAAAAAAGTTTTCGAAAATTCTAAAATTAGCGACTTTTTTTTATTTTATTTGTTTATTCAAATATAAATTAAATTGACGAAAAGTAACACAAACAAAAACTACGCATTCGGCTAATTCGTTGGACTAACATTACGAACAAGCTTTTAGTTTAATTACAAACAAAGATATGAGGAAAGTGCTAAGTTATAAGTTGGAACTGTCGGTTCAATTTTTGTTTATTTCTTTGTCCGGTTTTGTTTACTTTCAGTACTCTATTTTTTTCTAACGTCTTTATTCTTCAAAATAAGTTTCTGTAGTTTCACATTTTCAACAAAACTCCATTTCAAGCTCTCGCCCTGACTCTGATTCCCTCTGATGTACTGAACTACTATATTGCAGCTCCACGTTTTCTTAACAAGAACAAATGACAAGATCTAGGTAAAAACAACCGAATTATTTTAGTTTGAATCCTCATAATTGATTTAACCCACCTTTACAATTTACAAGGTTTGTCTACCAAAACAGTAGTTAACATACAAGGTGATTCTAAAATGCGTAATCGATGTTTTAGTGGATAAATACGAGTAGAGCAAGTTAATTTACGACCAAAAGTCAAATAAAATTTTTCTCTAAGGTGTCTCCTAAGTGAGGTACAGCCATTAGAATGTGGTTCCATAAAGAGAGTTTTTATTCAATATCTCTCAAATCGTTGGGGATATTAATGTTGAAATTTGGCGTAACTACCAACTTTTGAGTAGGAAGTGTTAACTAAGGGGGGGGGGTTATATTTGGAGTGGGGGTGCAAATAACCTCTCTAACTTATTTGTACGTAGGTAAAGATTACAATCAAATTTTACCGCAAAAGAGTGCAGGTTCAAAATGCAGCACAATGGTTGCATCTTGATCTACCACCTGAACCAGAACAATAAAAAAAAAACAGGTAATTAATTATTTACTAACTAGAATGTGCAATAATACTATAAAATTGAAATGGACGTATGCATGACATGAAATGATGCAAAATGACGTAAAGCGAGCTCCAACAGCGATACAGAGCAGATCAAGTTGGTATCTTCTAAACATTTTTTTTAACAGTTTTTTTAAATTTAATAAGGGATTTGGCCTCGAATACTTTACTTAGCAAAGTATTCCACAGTTTAACGTGGAGAGTGGAGAGTCAGCAAATTAGAACGTCTAATATTAATACCGTGGATATCGCTCCTTAAACCTCAAGCGTCTTAAGAAGTATGAAGGCATATTATCAACTCGTATAAATTTGTAAAAAATAGGCAAAATATTGTAATGCCTACTTCTAACCATGTTCACCCATGTTATATGTGGGATATTCGTGCTCTATGCTATATTCCGTAAATAAAACGACAGCAGGAATTTTGCACTACCGCAATTCTTCTTAGATTATAACTTGGATCAAACAAGGCTCGTACAGCGTACACCTTGTTTAAATCTTTAATATAACCTTCTCAGTTTCACGATAGTTACTAGGCTTAAAGGAGTAATAAATTTGCGTATAATCTGCATAAAAAAAAGATAAATAACATTACTGAATTTCCTAAGAAAGTTACTGGTGTACGGGCTCAAGAACCAAACCCCGAGGCACGCCACTCACCTATCGCCGAGCCTCCGGACATCTCCAGTACAACTAGTTGCATTCTATCACACAAATCCAAGTCAACAAGACGCGACAAATTAAATCATGTCAAAAGCACGCGAATAATCCAAGAAGCACCAAAGCAAATTTCTCTCATCCAGACCTTTAAAAATATTATCGGTAACACTTTGCAGTCCTGCTGTAGTCAGGCCTGAACCCCGACTATTAGTATAAAAAAAAACTTGAATTTATATAAATGCTCCCGCAGCTGACCGCTTGATACCTTTCCTAAAACTTTAGGTAGAGCAGGCAATATAGTAATTAGTCTCAGGTATTTAGAAGTTTCAAGCTTGCGATGCTTAGATAACAGAAACACTTTAGCCTGTTTCCAAGCTGCAGGTACCATAGAATGAGAAATACAGCAATTAACTAAGCATTTATAATGGCCGGACAACACAATTTTAATAACTCAATGTTTAAATTATCGAAACCGCAAGAATTAGATATATTGCTATTTTCACAATCTAAACCTGACTCTCATTAACCTCCGAAAAGGATAATTCCACAGAATTAGCCGTGCTACTCATATAAAATCCCATAAATTCAAAATCAGCAAGGGCCCATCAACAATTAATTCAACAAAATTTACTTTATCATATCAACATCAGATGATAGATCCTCCGGAAGCCCGGAAGACTGCCATTTTTAGGTTTGCTAAAAATATTAGTTCTACAGAGGCTAAAGCTTCTTTTGTTTTTGACGTGAAATTATTCAATTTCATAGTTATTTACAGGGAAAATGTACTCTTCTTAAAACTCTTTAGGGCCCACAATTGATTTTCATGCATAAGCAGTTGTTTGAAGTCAAATTTCTATTTTTTTATTCAATTTCAAAAATAACAGTACAAAGTTTTACGTTTATGCGTAAAAATCAATTCCAAAAGATTGTACCCGAAGACGGTGTCGATGTTTGACAACAGGGTCCTTTCTCCGTAGGTAATTGTGAAATTTAATACAAAAAAAACGTACTAACAAATAAGTTAAGGGATTATTTGCACCTCCACCCCAGATTTAACCTACCCTAAGTTGACATCTCAAAATCCCATTAAGTTAGCCTTGTTAAGCATCAAAATTGGCGACCAAAAGACAACTAGTTTATCTAATGTTTCGCAGAGTATCATAAAGTTCAAAACTTCGAATATTTTTTTGTGTGTCTTACTAGGGTTAAGTAAGGGAAAACTTCGATTTCGGGAAGTCCTTGATCTATCTTTCTTTATGTACATCAACATTTATCAAGAGTACTAGAAAAACACAAAATAATTACGCAACTTTATTTTTATATATTTCTAACATTTTTGTACGTTGAATAAGTTGTATAAAAAACTTCATTCCTAATAACTATAAAATAATTTTAAAATTCCGTCACTACTTCTAAGACTGTTTCAGCTTTTCTAGTAACTGTACATTGTACATTTTATGCATTCATTTGTATTTTAATGCACTGCTATATAAAATTCGAGACATATGCCGACATTTTATATACCAGTCGTAAGCAGGGGCCATAGCTCCAACTCTCCAATTTTCAGAATATGTAGATTAGTAAAAAAATTTTCTGATATTGATATCTTCCCTTTGGACAGTTTAGGCTGCCTTAGTCTTAGAAAAATGATTATAGCTTTGAGATTTTGGGGATACGGGCCACTGACCCGTGTTGATTTGTTTTTGCGCTTCACTGTCTCGCTCGGATTATGATTATAAATAATATTGAACTGTTGTATTAGTCTGCTCAGTGTGTTTTGTTGTTTGTCGGAGAACGCTTTATTCATTTTTTTTCTGTGTACATATAGACTGTAGCTTGTAATTGGACGTTGTCTGTTAGCTATATATAAATAAATAAATAAACAAATGTACGGCACATAATATGAAACAAATTCACTTTACTCCAATACTATGCACAAACTTACACAGAGAAATGCAATAATCTAATAGTACGTGGTTTAATTTACGTTCGAGATCATTCTATTGGCTCACTTTAAACTTAATATTAATATCATGTTTCTCCAAATACAGCATTTATAAGCTTTGAAGTAGAGTGAGAAGTTGTGGTTTATGCTATCGCAAATAAACATGCAAAAAATGAAAATATAAAACTGCAGTGTTGAAAAAGTGAAACAATTGAACCAAGCACTCTAATACAATGAAAACACAATTATATTACAAAGGAAGATAAATTGACATTTCAAATACAAATGGCGTTAGATATACTATATTAGATAATAAGAATTTGAGTTTTCATTTCAAGAAAGATAACGAACCCTTAATTTGTTGTATTTGTTGAATACCGCAGCGTATTTCTAGAATTCGACCGACGGCCATTTCTTTCAAGCTCTCCAAATTACTATTGAAGAAACTTTATTTATGAGTAGCATCAAAATTAACTGCTCTATTATCGACTAATCACGCGTGAGGGCACCATAGGCAGTTTTAAATAAAATTTAAGGCGACAAATAAAATTAAACATACTGTATATTTGAATACCATTTCTTCTCATCGTTCAAGCACTTCTGTGGCAAACGCTTTCGAGTTTATAAAATACAGCTCCCGTCTTGTGTATATAAGTACAGGTATCTCGTCTTAATATTTAAAGTATGGAGCTTTACAGAAAACCTAATTAAAATTTTAAATTTCCGCTTTCACGTGTGTTAAGTCGGTGAATAATTTTTTCCCTCGCCATTTTGTTTGGATATTATTTATGGTTACTTAATTCAAGAGAGGATTGTAATTTTTAAAAGCCTCTTTTCTGAAGCAAAATTTTATTTGTCCCCAAGGAGCTGACTGCTCAATTTATTTGTGTATTTCTAGTACGCTTTAATATTGTGTTTGCTTTTAGTAGTGTAAACCCTTGTGTATTTATTTACTTACGAATAAATTAATAAATTTAAGTAACGGGGTTACAAAAAAGTGTGAAATTTCACGTTGATATTTGAATGGAATTTATATTGCGAAAAAGAAAATTTTCTTATAAAATCAATAAAATGCTGACTTGTAGTCTTTTTGTTATTTTATGGGTGATCTGTTTCAACAACGTTCAGTTAGGATTGACGAAAATCTTTGGTTTCATTGAAAAATGTTTTCGCTCTACCGTAATTAATTTTGTTTTATCGCTTATGTTAAATTTCTGGTTGGGTTTTTGATGTGGGTATTGGGGTAAAGGGTGCATTTTAGTTTCATTAATTGTATCGGTCTCATGTTTACACACATTTACATGGGACAAAACGCAAACAGATAAAACATGGTTTGTAACATCTAAACTCAATAAACTATTATAATATTGAAAGGGATTAAATTATTATTATAATAATCTACATATTTTTCGAAATCGGGAAACTAACATTGCCGCATTTGGTAGTAAAATCATAAAATTTCAATGCAACGCTGTCTATCAAATTGATTTTTTGTTTTAGTCCTCGCATCCTTTCAATTTCATGGGGATTTTACACAAAAAATGTTGAGCTGACAAATTTTTTTTAGAATTTATAAAATTCCCGTCCTTTTTTTATTTAATTAAATCTGCACCAACTGCAACAATTAATTATTTAGTTGCCACTTGATTTAAATTGCAAGTTCTAATGAGTTTAATGCTTCAAGTTTCAATCTAGAAAATGAATAAGTAATGGGAAAAAAGTAAATCTCCTTATAAATTTTCTATTTCTTTTGACAATTTACTAAACTTTTTTAGCAAGTGTCTCAATTTCATTTAAATATTTAAATACAGACATACAGAGTGTCGAGCAATATGTTTGAAGAAATGCTGTGTTTTTTGGTAAAGTGATAACAATTCGTTAAGGAAAGCAGCACTTTCAGTTAATATAACGATGATTTTACGGCCAGAACCACCGCAATATACACAGTGGTGTTCACGGCTCTTCGCTACTGTGGAGCGAAATCATATTTTGGTAACTTCCTGCAGAAATACTTGAAATATAAGTTTTCAGGCATGAAATTCTGCATCGAATCTATTGACAAAAAACTAATTTTTCATAATTTGGAACGGCAAAAACTAAAAAATATGAAACCCCCACTGCTTTAAATAACGAAAAACACAACTTCAGAAATTAATTTTTAATTGTGGTGAAGCCTTGGGTAACTTACAGCTTCTCTAATCAAAGATTCTCTAAATTAACAAGTTATCACAAGACAACGTATAGGTCAGCACTTTTATCATCTCGTCAGTTATCGAAACTGGGCAAATCTCGAAATCTAGTAAGAAAATGGATACCTTAATAAATATCTACTAATACAGGCACGGGTTATAAGTTATAAGTCACAAAACACGGGACTAACCTCTGTCCATTCAACAAATGCAGCTAAGCCACGCCCCCACAAATTTATAATCGCGCAGACCAATGAGCGGAAGAACCAGTTTCACATGATACAAATTAAATGTATTCATAAAAGCGCACCAAGTTCAAATAATTGTACAAAATTGAAGATTGGGTTGGGGGGGGCAAGAACATAATTATACATAAATGGTTATAAGGAATCTAGAAATTTCTGGTCGAAATTATATTTGTGTGTCAGGGTGTTAATGTTTCAGAAAAATTATGCGGAAGAAACTAAAACAGTCACTGTCACTCAAAGCTTACAATTTCTTTTATATACGAGGATTTACGTCTTTCGTGCAAACCTGAATAAATTGTAACTCGTAACTTAAATTTTTATTATTTTTTAGACTTTATTTATAAATATTGCTAAATAAATGAAATAATTTTCGTAATTCTATGACTTTTCAGTAGGTCTAGGTGTTAAAATACCATGCCGGTCCTCGTAGGCCTGAGTTAACTCTGTGGGAAATAGTATATAAAATGCAGTCTACTAGAGTATGACATTCAACGTTTAAAAGTTGTAAGAAAAATAAAATGTTTTCATCACGCTACAATTAACTTTTATCATAATTTATATTTCAAAGACAAAAAGAATTTTTTACAAAAGATAACTTTTGTTTATTGTTAATAAGTTTTTTTCCAGATAATTTGTTTAGTTGTTGTGTGGTAAAATATTTGTTTCGGGTAAATAAATTTAGATCAAATACAAAAAAAACATTTTTTCAAGATTACCAAGTTGGCGAGTTTTAACGAAGAAAACCTATAATTTCTGATCAAACGACACCACATAATCGAACTTCTAAGTTTTATATCTACAAAAAGTTAGGTGCTTTACAAACTTTTATACAAACCAAATCTTTGATGTTATCATCTTATATCCACATATTTTTGCCAGTATCCGCGTTGATCCACCCCAGTCTTAATATGTGCTGCGGGACCGTAATCCGCACCACAAAGCAACGAGAATGATACAGGTGGCTTTGAAAATACGGTTAAGAAAGATGGAAGAGATTTTAATCTACATTTCAAATACCGTATATTACCCTCTACTTTCTAATGTCTATAACCTTTCTTGTTGTTTCGTCTTAATTTTTCTCCAAAAACAAAAAGAGATGGTGAAAAGTTTGGAATACTACATAGAGCTCGAAATTGAAGCGAAAAGCGTCTTTTTATTTTATCGTATTATGCGGTTTCTATG
This sequence comes from Malthinus flaveolus, assembly GCA_950108345.1. Classification (NCBI taxonomy): domain Eukaryota; kingdom Metazoa; phylum Arthropoda; class Insecta; order Coleoptera; family Cantharidae; genus Malthinus; species Malthinus flaveolus. The sequence goes on from OX467285.1 coordinate 73,923,714, forward strand.
CTTTTACAACCTACAATTCTCAAGAACAAACAGAAATTCGAGGATCGAGTGAAGTATAGCAGAAATCTTAAAGCTTAGTAAATGTAAGCCTCAAGAGATCAGAGCTTGAAAAGTCTGAAATTTCACAACCGGTGTACATATTACAGAATTAACGACATTCCTCGCTTAAGGAGAACAGAGCATGTAAATGCTGTGGTTTCTAAATTCTTACTCTTTGCAAGTACATTATGAAATTCAACACATTTTGCTACAAAAATTATTTTCAAATGTTATACCATTCAACTAGGGGATGAAATAAAGCTTTTCGAGAACTGGTATTAAGGTTACGCAATTCAATTAAACTCTACTTAAAAAGAATTTAATCAATACCAGTTAGCGACGCTTTAAAATTTTTTGTTCCGCCGTTTTTTTTTACTAAAATAGACCAATTAAATGAATCAGACAACGAGCAGTGAAGGCGAATAGATTGCAGCAGATTGCAGAGAGCGTGAAATTGAGCTCGTGCATGACATGTGCTCCGTAAGCGGGTTACACGTCTCTGTAATGCAATTTATACCAATTTAAATGCATTTGAATATATCGTTGCAGTCTTTTCGTTTTTTGTCGCTTTTAATTATTTTTCACTAATGCAAATTTTTAACCTAACAGTTCGAGAGGAATATAGACTGAGAATGAACAACTCGCTGTTGTGCATCTGGATTCTTTTTTAAACATTTTAATTGGCAAAAGCAAAATTGTTTTTTTCATTTTTGTTGTCACAGAATGACAGAATATTATTAAAATGGAAAAGAACAATTTACTCAGAAAATTTTCTATACAAGTACTGGTATTGAAATTAAAACACAATTTTGAAAAAAACTTGTCTTCAGTCCCGACTACAAAATTAAACTAGCGAGTCCAATTAGCGTTTCAAATTTTCTATTTTTTATCTATCAATGAAGCTTTTAATAATAAGTGAAAGCTTTCGAAAAATTAATTAAAAATCTACATAATATTTCTAATTTGCTAGGCTACGAAGCTCTTTCAGATGAGCAATCCAATTCTAATGGAGTGGACTAAATGCGTAGTATTATTAAATTTATAATATTTATGTAGAATGAGGAAACTGTAGTAGGTCCTGTGAGTGAGCCGTCAGAAGAACTACCTCAAATATTTAGGAAGGGGGAGCTAGCTCCTTGCACTTAGGCCACTTACTCGGGACCATTGCACATCCTCCAAGCAGCCTTCCCGTGCCCATCAGATCTCGAGCCATCCCACTTGTAGGATAAACTTCAGGATTCTGCCGTGAGGAGTGGGCCCCTATATCTTGTTTTTATTTGTCTAATTGTTAACGGCCGACTCTTGCGTCAGCTGTGCTGCTGAAAATGCGAAGGATATATTTTTGCGTATAACCCGAAACCGAATTGATGTAAAACAGAATCATCCATATTCTCTACTAATATAAACACTAATAGTAAACTAGAGTATAAAGATAGAATTAATTAGGGTGCTGTAGACCAATCCACCTTAGCTCTTTATCAAATAAAAAGATTCTTCCAGTTGGTTCGTTTACAAAGAATGAGAAATTAGCTATAGGGCTACAGCCCTCCTAATCCATACTTTAAATAATGATTTTGTGTGAAATAAGGCTACCCTTTTAATTCTTTCTCCCCTTTAATAATTTTCCAATATATCACGTTTCTGCTCTATTGTGATCATAAATGCACATGCCGTATTTTTAAGTGTTCGCTCAAACCGTTCATGCATTAAAGTGCTCGCTGACAATTCGAAAGGCATTAATGTTTTTTTAATACTTTTATTGGTATTTTCGGTACAACTTATGTAAAAGTAGTTATTTGTACAAAAACGTTACAAAAATTTAATTATTTCCTAGTTATTGAAGAGATTCCCATTTTTGAGCTGTATATGTATTTAAATTTCTTTTTCAAAAGTTAAAGAAATTCTAAAGGTAATTTTAAATTAAGCAACAAAATGTTAAAGGGTCACATATTTAAATTTTAAACCACTTTTGTTATACTGTAATATAATTTTCGTAAGATTTATATGTCTTGTATTCAGTGCACATGAAACGAAGTATGTGGGTAACTTTTTGGGGTCCAATGCACAAGAAATGTTCTCTTTATAACATATTCTAAATCCCTCGTCATGGCAACTTCCGTGAAATTCTAAAAGTCACTTAATGGCTTTCGTTTTGTTTTACATTTTAATGGAGCATATTCGTTGTTGGCTAATAGTACGCATACGAATTTAAAATCTACAATTGTTGTATACGATGCCCTATTATCGATTCAAACTACCCACCGAATTAAAGAAAACTTCACTCGTTCTCATTTCAATTACTTCGTCCTCTTTGTTTTACATGAACGGTTTCTGAAAAGACTAAGACGATAGTTTCCACAACAGTAAAAAATGTTTTTAAACAATATTTTGAACGTCTGTTCTTTTATCTTTTTGTATTTCACTAGAAGTAATGTAATTTGCGTATTATTATAATTTTTCTTTGTAAAAAAACAAAAGAAAGTTTGAAAACAATGCTGAATTTAATTATTACAAAGTAACAAAGCAAATAAAATAATAAAGTAAAGAGAAAACAATACAATTTCAAAAGGTTTTTCTGAAACTTTTCGCTCATTGTAGGTAATTTTTGTAGGATCATTTACACAGTGCCGGTATGACCAAAAGGTTAGGTAAAAATTCGATAAAATCGGATGAAATATTAGCTCAATAACGACTATAGCAATAAAAAATTGCAAATTTATTAACTTTTTAAAAAATTTGTTCAAAACATTAACTAAGGCGAATTTTGCATTAATAAAAAGAACATTATTACAGAGAAGGAGAAATGTTAGGGTACGTATGCGCACCTTTAGCAACCAATGTAGTTGAAGAGAAAGTGTGATAGGAACAGGAATTAATTTTAAGGGTGTACCGTGTACCTGCAACTGATTTCTAGCATAATTTTCTGTAAAAGAATAATTAACAAAAAGTAGCAATCCCGTACTTACCTATATAGAATTACTACAGCTAACTATTTCAATCCCCCTAAAATATTTCTGGGTTGCGTTTTTTCGTTAAATTCGAATACTCGCACTAATTGAAATAATCAACAATAATTACAAAAAAATGTAATGGAAATTGTAGAGATAGGTAATTACTGAACTTGATAGTACGTTGGGTACACAGCTAAAAAACCCCAAACGCTCCACTTTTTGATTGGGATGTGGCATTTTCCTCTGTCAAAGTTGATGCTAAAAGTTAACTTTCCTGATAGGGAGCTACTTGAAAATCCGCGTAAAACACCATCATAACGGCTATTAAAGATGGCTGGTCCTCATTAGCCGAATAAATGTTTTGTATCTCGGCTAATAATGATCCGATTTCGATTTAATTTTTTTTATTTGAAACCTCTTGAGCAGAGGAAACTTTTTTGTTTTTAAACATTTATCTCTACATGTTTGAACTTAATTTTGGTTGTTTTATCTCGGCTCAGGCGCACTTGCTATTTTGTTAAGACCGCAGGGAGAAATTGAGTCGCGCTTGAATCGAACACATCTATTTGGTTGAGTTTTATTATTAATTGTTTAAAATTGAACAAACAGTTGGTTTGGTGAACTATTGGTAAGATTTCCTTTGCTTTCCTTTTCCCAATCTTATCATAATAGTAGTCGTTCACGGTTAAATTTATCATCACGTTTTGGGTAAGTTATCATTGTGATTTAATTAATTTCGTTTATACAGTCCACTTAGTATTTTTTGTTTATTGTCGTATTATTATTCAACATTTGGTCCTTATCAAACCGGATTTGTAACAATATATTATTTAAAATTTCGGTGACTGACTTTAAAATTTTTTGTTTTATATCGCAAGGTCGGTCCACACGCGTTAATAAATTCGAAGATAGTATAATTGTATGTGTTCGTCTCAAGCTAAAATTTATTTTATTATTACCTATCGCTTTTGTTAAATTTACATTTTCGGTCATGGATGACAGTACGTCTAAAATAGCGGTTTTGACGTCTCGCAAAGAGACCTACTTTCGGCGCATTCAAACTTTATTTGATTTAACCAAAAGGTTAAAAGAGCAAGCTAGTCTTAGCAATTTCGTGGTGCGCTATGAGTCGTTTGATGAAACCAAAATTCAATTCTTAAGCTGCGTTGAGGAGATAAATTTATTTTGTCGTTGGTAGAGTACTTTTCGAATTTCAACAAATTGTTAAGATCTTGTGTATACGTCTTACGATTTACGAAATTATTACCTCGAGTTCCCGTCGAAATTTCGGCTCTTGACTTAAAGCACGCTGAATATGTTTTGATTAAAATAATTCAATGTTCACATTTTGGTGAAGATATTAAACTTTTGGAAAAAGGAGAACCGAGTACGCCTAAATTAAGAAAGTTGAGCCCTTTTTTGAATGAGGGATTGATTCGAGTTGGTGGACGTATTTCTAATTCCGCCCAAAACTATGACTCTTGTCATCCTATTCTATTACCTAAACGTCATCGCTTCGTTACTCTAGTTATCGAGTATTATCATACTATCAATTTGCATACTGGGCCTTTGCTTCTCCTGGCTCTCCTTCGCCAAAAATATTGGATTTTGTCGGCCAGATCAGTGGTTAAACACGTTTTGAGTCGTTGTAATGTATGTTTTAAAACACTACACCTTAAGAGTTTTGCAGAATTTTCAAAAATCAGAAAATTTCACTTTTCTCACGAATTTCATTGACAAGTCCCTTGTTAATAAATTGTGCTCAATATCTCTTTTTACCCCAAAACAAATGGTTTATGTCTATGAGGTTTCGTATATGTCAAGAAAGACTTATTTCATTAAAGACATTGATTTTTAATTATTTTGAAAATGGTTAGTCCAGTAAATTTCAACATCCTACCTTACATGAAATGAGGTAGTAGTTCTGAAATTTTGGTAATTATTTTTCAGTTTTATTAAATAACTTTAAAAAAATATAAATTGAAAACAGTCTCAAATTGGCTATTAAGAATTAATTACAATTTTCTTATTAATTTTAAAACTTTTTTATTAATACGTTGGTGATGTAATAATAATTGAGAAATTGTGTCCCTATCGATATAATTGTTTCTTTTAAATTCGATATTACTTTTGACGTGAGAGAGTTAGAATAACTAAATCTCAAATTTACTTTTAAAAGTCCACACCCGGTGTATGACTGTATTTAACAATTCATTTCAAAATATGAATTGTGCTGCAAAAATTAATTTGAAGTCTTAGAAAGAAAAAAACAAATGGCCTTTAAAAGTTTTATCAGATAGAAGAGAGAAGGTCTAATTAAACAAGTCAAACTTTTTGATATTTTAATTAAAAAATTAAATTTAAAAACCCTTTTAGTGTCAAAGTTTATAAGATGTCAAAACTTTATTCAATAAAAGCAATGATTCGTAAATCTTTAATTTTGACTTAATTGGCAATTTTATATTATTCGTGTAAACTGTAAACAATTTGTTAAGTAATTAAAATCTATAAATTAAAACAATAGTCGTTCATTAAATTAAGTATCACTACCTAATTGTTAATGGTGGTGTTTACATAGCAATACACTATTTATCTATAACATGTTTGGATCGTTTATAATAGACACTCGTTTTCGGTTTACTGAAAATCTGTAAACACACAAATCACGTAACTTCATTAAGTGTGTTCAACATTAAAATAGTATAGGTGCCTTTGTACCCAATTCGAACGGTCGGTAATATTTAGAGTTATATGAACAAAATAATAAATTTGATATGCACATCGCATTGTAAACTATAGTTATTCCAGAACCAAAATTCAAAATTATCGTCATTTCGTGTTTGGAAAGTTAAAAATTAAATAGGTCGCAATTTACGACGAAAAATTTGAATCGTTTAATTAGCATTAAAATTTGTTAAAATGCTATACAAGACAGAAATACACTTGCCCAAATTTAACCAAGATAAAGTTTTGTCGTTTAATGCAATCATCAATTACTGTCTCACGGAGTGACGTCTTCATTTGGTATACTTCATCTAAAACTACTGGTAAATGTTAGTTACTATGTGGTAAATAACGTTAATGACAATGATACACCTATTAGTGAGGGTAAGCCATTATTAAAGTTGAACTGAAAGCAAAAACTTTTATGGTCGTCAAAATTAATTATTGTGGTCGTTACTACGATACTAAACTAATTAAAACGAATAAGGATGTTTGGTGACCTAATTTTTTTGTGTCACTAAAACAACAGAATGAGTAATTACGTAAAAGAAACAATGAATTATTTGATAATATCTGTTTTTCGTTATTTTTTTAATAAAAATTGTATACGACAGGCGGATAACGCAGAAAGGGCGTTAATTATTACATGTTGACTTGTACGTCCTTAAAGATTTAAGTTTTGGTCACCCTGTAAAGGGCTGTAAATAAATTAAATATTTACTTTTTGATGCCTCTCAAAAAATGTAGTCTGCTTGATTTACTCCAATTGCTTCAAGTAGGATCTCATTAGAGCAGGACATATAGGCAAAATTAGAGCAAATGAGCAGGACCGAGAGAGAGGGGGTGAAGAGAGGGGGGGGAAGAGAGAGAGGGGGGAAGAGAGAGAGGGGGGAAGAGAGAGAGAGAGAGAGAGACTAGCTTAATGCCAACTGGACCGTAAAAAACGTGAGGAAGTTTTGCAGTAGTCGCTATGCTTGTAGCTAAAGACCAAAAAAGAGGCCCAAAGGCCTCTTCTCTGTATGCGAGAAATTGCAAGAAGATAGAGAGAGAGAGACAAAAACTAGCTTAACGTAAACTGAACTCGAAGTGCGAGAAAACTCGAGGAAGTCTTGCAGAAGTCGCTTCCAATGCACATTTACAGTATTGCAAGTAACGAGATTTTCTAAAGTTTTTTCGCACTTACTACACTTTTTAGACAAACGATTATTTGTAAATCTTTAATGCTTCGTTTGAAACTGCAATTTCCATTTTAAAAAGTTAAAAAATTAGTGCAGTAATAAGGTCAAACAAAAAGATTAAAATGAAAAGTGTCGACTTTCCAACACGAAACCTATTTTTCGAAACTTCTTACTATAAAAGCGAATTTTTTTCCAATAATAATTTCGTATAAATTTTTTAATCATTAATCAAATTCGTTATTGATTTTGAACATGTCAAATAAGATGCTTTATAAGAAATATAGCGATCCGAAATAAACATAAATCAAACAAATCTTAATCAAATATTTTTTGATGTTTTTGAGCTCGGTAGATGTGCAAGTCAAAACTCTTTTGATTTCAATCTTTCAAATATGTCTCGCTATATTACTCATGTAAATCAAGTAGTGTTATCATATACAAAGAATGCCTGCACGTAAGGTTTTTTATTCAAATTTTAATTATGCAGTAAAGAGACGAAATGCAATTATATTTCAAATTTCAAAAAGAAATGGGAAGTGCTCGTCTGTTTATAAGAACGTGCTCGTAACAGCGTTGCAGTATGCCTACTTATAAAAGTGTATGTGATGAAAGTAAAAAAAAAGTTGAAGCTAAGAGTGAAAGGGTTCCCTAGAAATATGGGGTGAATGAGCTTTTTTCACAAATGAAAGAGAGTTGTTGAGATGTTTTGAATAAAAGTGTCATTACGAAGTAGATATAAAAGAGTGTGAATTGATGTAAAAGAAAAGGGCGAATAATAAAGTGCCAGTATATATGAATATGAGAATGAATATTAAAGTAAGAAAACTCCGAAATAAATGAAAAAATTTAACAATCTATTTTTAAACAAAGGACGGTTTCCATTACCTCGACTTTTCACCACACCGTAGATTTGTAGAAGATATTTACGGCATCCCTATTTTTGGGTTTAATCGCTGCCCAAATCTCGATGCTTCGATGGGTACCCACTAAAGAAATTTAGATAACTTCCGTTTGATGAGGCATCGAAAATCAGTCGACAACGAAAGTCAACCGGAAGGGTCAACAAGCGACGAGACGATAGTCGTTCGGTTTGAATGTAACTCGATGAGATTTCCAGCTTACTGAGTACCTACTACACTCGTGTCTCTTTCCTATATTTTCAACTTCCGTAATCGAATATGTAGCGAAATAGAAGAAAATAATATTTCGTGACCTTTTTATATTTAATAACATAATGTTGATACTTTATTTCGACCAATTTTACAACGTAAAAGAATAATCGTAATTGGATATTGCGGTCGTTTTCTTCAGAAATGAAAAACTAAATTTGTACAGAGTACCTACTACGACATTAGTAGGGCAATGAAACTGATTTTTTTTGAAATAAAAAATTATAATTACTCCCGTATAAATATTCGTAACAAATATGTATTACACGTTTTGAAAGCTTTGCACAATTTGTGCAAAATGTTTACAAAATAAAAAAACTTAAGATTTCCCTGATGTGAGCTTTCAAGAAAAATTGTCGAAAAATGTATAGAATATTATCAGAAATCGTCAAAGATCAGCAACATAAACATGAAACAGTTCCATTGAGTTTCAAATAACAAACACAATAGTTAATAAGAAAAATAAACTGTGGTAGCTAGTCCATTTTCTAACTTACTCGTATTAGCTAATAATCGATTTGGGTAATCTGTTTGCTTTTTAGAATGTTTGGAATCAGCTCTCCAAAGTTATAAATTAAAAACCTATTTTTCAAGTAAGTCTTCGGAGTTGGAAGACGGCGCAATTTATTTATTTCAGAAGATTTGAAATGAATTTTACTGGCGCTTAAATTAAACAAAGTTTTATGCACAAACACTCGGGCATTTTAGCATTTCCAATCATCGTGTTGTTTCAACTTTAATTTATATCTCGGCAAAATCTTTGACTGTAATAACAAAAAAGTAAAAATTTCGAAGTTTATCTTGAAAACTGCGAGCTCCAATACTCATACCCTACAGCTGTTGGACTATACGACTTTTAACTTTAAACTTTTAGAGCTACTTTTTGAAAATCGTATTTCAAAATAAATTTTTCTGTTTATAAAATTTTGAAGGATATAGGGAACTAAGGAACTAAGGAACTAGACTGGGCCGAACCACATAAGCAGATTCATACAGTAAAAATTTTAAGTATTAACAGGGCTATTTCCCAATTTTTAAAGAGAGAGTCTCTATTTGAAGAAAATTGTATTTACAATGGAATCAAAAAAGCTTTATTTTAAGTTTTCCACCAACATGAAAACCACGAGCAACATAATTGGTAGAAAATTTAATGTAGTTTATTTTTGTACAGAAATAGTTTTTCCAAAAAGTGCGTATAGTGAAAAACTGAAAAAGAGCAGTTTTCCTGGAGTTTTCCGCAATTTTCTCAGAACGCTTTAGTTTTCCGAGATGGCAAAGTTTAAATTCGGATTCAGCATCCCAAAATGCATAAAGAAAAAAAACGACTATATTTTTTTCCTGGATTTATCATTCATTATTCAATAGAGACAGGACTATGTTATAACTATGACTAATCTTAAACGCGCTCTAGCACCTAAACGGTTCGCCTGTTAAAAAAATGTAAGAAGCTGAAAATTTAATTTACTTTATTTTTATATAAAACACTATTGTCTAAAAGTGCGTAGTTTCCGAGTTATATATAAAAAAAACAATTTTTTGTCCAATTTTGGAATTTACGGGAACCTAACCTAACCTAACTTTAGCACGCTCTAGCGCCGAAACCGTATATCTTACAAAAAACAACAAGAAACATAATTTGTAGAAAATTTAATGCAGTTTATTTTTGTATAGAAAAAGTTTTCCAAAAAAGTGCATAGTTTTTCAGTTATTAGTGAAAAATTGAGAAAAGAGCAGTTTTTCCTGAGTTTTCTGCAATTTTCTTAGGACGCACCACTTTTCCGAGGTGACAACGTTGAAATTCGGATTCAGCAATTCAACATCCCAAAATACCTACATAAAGAATAACATAGAAAATCCCTACTATATTTTTTCCTGGATTGGTCAATTATTTTCTTATAGTGACTGGACTAAAAGAGATTTAAACAATTCACACTGATGGAATAATAATTTTGAATTTTATACCTTAGATTAGCCATTCTTTCGATTATACAGAGATTGTAAAACTGGGTCTAAATGGGGAAAGTAATGCAATTTTTGGTGCTATATTAGGTTGTGGAAAATTCTTTAAAGTTACATAATTCATTATATTCGTCGTTTTTGAGATAATACAAGGAACTGTCGAATTTTAAATACCATTCTATGCAAATTTGTATACCAATGAAAAGCGCTGATTTTTTCCTCGTATTTTTTAAAAACATTTATTACTCGCAGAAAAAATGAAAAATATGTCACCCTGTATAAAATCTATATTCATAAGAATCATAACCAGTCCATCTTCGAGTTACTTGATGAACATTATTTAGATATCCTTTATCCCGTGGAGGATATTATAGGGTGTATTACCTGCAACGATTGTCGTCGTGTTGTGGATTTAGTCGATTTGCCCACAACACATAGTGCGCATCAGTGGCCAAAAAAGAAATTTTTTTAATACCCGTAACGCGATTGAAACTGTTTACAGTACAAGGAGGACGACTTCCAGTCACTGGAACACGATGAAACCACACTTAACCCGCACTAAATTTTCTTCAACATCCCGTTTCAATTAGAATAAGGGTGGGGGCATACTTTATAAGTTTACAGGTATCCACATCTAAACAGTCGTGACTATGTCACTTAGTACTTAGCGAATACTGAAACCCATGTACGGAATATCTCATGTATATTTAAAATTATTCCACAAATTTTGCAAACCAACTTCCATTTTATACATCAAAACATCCGTCATAATTTAATTCTTTCCACACCAAGCTATGCTAATGTTAAAAAATATATTTTACGTTGTACTATTATTGTTAATTTTTCATCAAAAAGCGTTTTCGACATTTTCCACGTCTAACGCGTACGCTTTCTCATTTAAAAAAACCGAATAGAAAAATGTGAAAGAGTCTAGTTTTACCTTTGTAATATTTGAAGCTTTTGTGTCAAGCTCTTCAAGTTTCCAATTGATTCTTCGATCGGATTTTTTTTTAAAATTCGGTGACCTGTTTTAATCGGATGACTCTTCAATTTGTATAATAGGCAAGAGCTCGTTATAATGTGAAGGGTAAAATTTTTTAATAAAATAGTTTTTTTATCGCTTGTCGATGAAATGTTATAAGATGTCAAAAAATATTTAATAAAACGAAAATTAGTTTTGTTAGAAACTTTACTTAGTATTTCATTACTAATGAGAAGAAAATAAAGAAAGCGGATAAATAAAGAAAGCTTACTGCGTCCCTTAAACTAGAGCGAAATTGTAAAAAAAAATTAAAGTGTTGACACCTGGTGCTAATCCTGAAACAATTCTCAGTCAGCAGAAAACGCCCTTTTGAATTGGAAGTAAAATGTAATACAAAGCAATAACTTCTACCCTTGAAAAGTTTACAGGTCATGTATATCGTAGTTTCAGCTCCAATTTTATTTTTGCTCGATTTAAATATCTTTGAGCTGTTTCTACAACTGGTTTTCTTGTTGAATTTATTTAATGGCAAATACAAACGTTTATAGTTTAAAGGAATCAAATTTTACAATTAAAAACGTTCGTGATTAGTCTATTCTTTTATGTTTATGTTTATGTATTAAGTTTATGTCACAGTAAAACAGGCCACACGCTATAAACACTATGTGCGACCAAGTTGGATACTATAGAAGTTTGGATGTTCAAGAGATCGCATAATAGAATAAACACACCGGCTATTGTGACACCATCAGTGCAGTTTTCAGTTTATTAAGTTTATAGAAACAGTAGCACTAGACGTGCCAGTGACTTTCGCAACACGCCAAAAAAAAATGCATTTTCCCGTAACGATAAGTTCTGGAAAGTTGACTTGAATGAGTCATAATATTAGAGAACTCGAGAAAGCTCTCGAATACACTAGTAAGCGAAAAGAATAATTACAATAACGTCATAACTTCTTTTGAAATAGTGAGTGCCATGACTGTAACTGCATGCAGAGAGAATGGCAACTGAAAACGTACTACATGTCTTCACAACTGGTTGTTTGTATTTGTGGCCAAAATAGTGCACAACTTGTCGTTACGATTGACTGTTCAATCTATAGTACAGCTTGTCGTACAAAACACGACAAATGAAGTACCTAGTGAAGTTCAAGTTACAAGAGCAGTAACATTAAATAAAGAAGGCCACAGCTATCGTTATGCCGCAAGACAACTTAATGTGAGCCCTTCTGGTATCTCTAGAATTTTGAATCGATACTTAGAGATCGACAGTTATGGCTATGCTAGAAGAGCTGATCAGGGTCCAAATCGCTCTACAAGAGAGATTTTTGCGTAATTGTGTGTTAAGATGTCGTAATCTGCTGCTAGAGACCTGTGCAGTGACCTCAGAAGAGCCTCTGAAGTTTAAAATTATACAAAAATTGTAAGAAAAAGGTTGTACAAGATCAGTAACATTAAATGAAGAAGACCATAGCTATCGTTATGTCACAAGACAGCTTAATGTGAGCCCTTCTGTTATCTCTAGAATTTTGAATCGATACTTGGAGATCGACAGTTATGGCTATGGTAGAAGAGCAGATCAGGGTCCAAAACGTTCTACAATCGCTCAGCAAGAGAGATTTTTGCGTAATTGTGCGCTAAGACGCCATCTACTGCTAAGGACCTGCAAAAAGACCTCAGAAGAGCCACTGGAGTTTCAATTTATTCTAAAATCGTTAGAATAAGGCTGTGCAAGAGCAGTAAGATTAACCCTAGAACCACACTGTGAACAAAATCAACATAAATACGAGTATATCAGACCTTGCCACAAATTTTTTAAATCCATGAAATCGAATCAAGCAATGCCACAATCTCTAACTCAGTCTAGAGGCATATCGACAGAGTGGAAAAAGAACTTTTGGTTAGGTAATGCCCAAAAATAGAGTGCTTTTTGGGGAAAATTTTCCGACGTCGGTCGAAGCTGAAGATGAATTTCTTCCTTAGCACAGCAGCGTTGTTGCGGGAAATCCGTTGGGTATTCGAGGACCGGAAAATCTGTAGTGTGTGACCCACTACTTACAATAGATTCCAATAGATTTCCAAAATTCATTTGACATCAATCTATAAAGTTATCGGTAACATTGGTAAAGTTCAAACAAAAATCTTAATCTTTTGTTACTATCTTTTGGTGTACAATAATTTTATCTTTGAATTGATAGCATAATTATTCGTTTATATTTACTTTAGTGCTCAGTAGGTAACTCTCAAAATGTTAAAAACAATGTAATTCCCTATGGCCAGTTTTGATGGTTGTTAGTTGCCATTTTTCGAGATCTGATTCTAAATAATTGAACATTGTACTGTTCTTTGAAATAAATATATTAGTTTCCGTATTTACTTCAGATTTTATAGTAAAAAAAATTATAACATCCGATATATTTTTCCAATAACCAATAATGATAATTTAACAAAGTATTGTTTGATACGTCGTCTTGAAAAAGCAAGGTGGTGGCAATTTGAACGTGTTATTTTTGATATTCAGGATCGAAACTCCTGCTTACAGGGAATAATGTCAACAAAAACTTGCTAAATATAAAATCTACTGCAAATCTCCAAAATAAAGATCAAGTAGTTATGTTAACATAAAAACGAAATACATAAAATCTTATGTGCGGTAAATAGATGTTTTAGTGAAAATTTTTACACTTTTGTAAGTACGTAATTTCTTTTTATTATAAGATTACTTTTGCGAAAACTATATATAAATTTAACCCAAATTTGTTTACCTCCGGTGAACACTCAAAATTAAACTAAAATGTAACTGCTATGTTGAACATTGATGTTTGGAAATATTGTTTGTACTACAAAAGAAGTTATTTAAATATATCAATAATTTCACGATGGAGTCGGTTTCAAAAATTTGAATTAAAAAATAAATTCTGTATTGTTTTAAAATATTTTCGATTTGAATAAATATCCATAAATTACAGACGCCACCACGTTACATCAGCATTATGTTTCCACGAGCACCCACCATAATATATTATTATCTTGACCACATATTTTCATAGTCAAGGTAGGCGAACAAAGGGATCAAATAGATTACTTTAGATACGTATGTGTAAGTAAAGTGATGGTGGTCGATAACCCTTAATAAATAAGATTTATCTAGTATCAACGTGTCCACGAAGCAAAGTTCCCTAGGGATTTAGTCGTTGAGCTCCCACACTTTAGGACACGTGTTCTATATATCCTGATTTAATTCAAGATATGCTGCTTTGTTCTGTCCTATGGAGCTTTTTTCAAGTTTTCCAATAAATTAAAAGAAATATATTTCACGTTTCTTTACGTTTTTTTATGTTCTTTGAAAAGAACATATTGTTTTAAGATTTTGTGAGTTTTTTAAATTCATTGTCTCTTTATAGAATTCATTACAAATTTTAGGATCATTTCCTTTAAAGATAAAGCAATAGTATAAAATGAAAAGCGACAATGATTAATGATGGTCATAAAGAAGTTCTTCGCTTCAGTTGTTTGTCTCGCACTTTTGGAATGAAACCAATTTACCGATTATGTAAAGAACATTGTGGTTCACATCATTGTGTCAGCATGTCGTAGTAAATTAACTTAAAAACGTGATTAGTCTATTACAAGTATTAAAATCCATAATAATACTTTAAGACGTATTTTAATTAACAAATTTTGAGCCTAACAACAAGCTTTGGTGTTTGCAAAGTTACATAATTAATCTTTGAAACGTGACGATTTTTGAGTTTTTCATTTCCATTCGTTCTCATTTACAGTAATTTTAAAACAACTAATCAAACGCATCTAAAGTTCAAGTCGATAAAAAGACACCGAGCATATTCTAAAAACATTTCTCATATTGCAATTTTCTTAATTTGAAATAAAATAAAAATGTTGTTTTAGTCAATATTTCAGCAGGCTTAACAGAAAATGAGTACCTAATAGAAAATCTAACCCAAAAAGCAAAATCTCTTAAAATATTAATATTCTTCGTCGTCGTAAAAATACAAGAAAATGGTAAGGAAAAAGCATTAAAATATTCGTAACAATAATTTGTGCTGTGCGCTTTGAAATATTGAATAACTTTGGATTATTACAGTAAAAATAAACTTTGTTTACGCACAAATAAAACCCATATAAGCCTCGTAACATAAAAACATGAAAGAGTACATGAAAAATATCACTGTTTACTTGTTTATTTAACTCAAAGTTATATATTAAATGAAATAAAAAGCTGCACATAAGTCGAGTTATAAATTAAAATGTAAACTGCAAAATATCTCCACTCTTGTTTTAGTCCAAGTATTAAATTTTGAGAGATAGCTCCAGTAATGTGTGGACTAAATATCAAAACGGAAAGTAGAATTTTCCAATTTAAAATGAAAATATTGGAACATACGACAACATTACTGTTATCTGGCTAAATGCCGAGACGATTTCAAGAGCGGTTCTGTTATTGCTTTTCCAAATTTATTGTTACAGTCTAGGTCAAAATTATTACTACTTGTTTCCAAACAATTTATACACGAGCAGAAAAACAATAATCATCAAATTCAAGTTTATTGTTCATGACAAATTTGCAAACCAAATCTCGATAATTTGATCTAACCAAATGCCTAACTATTCGGAAAGACGCGAGCATTTAAATAAAATACGGATTCTTTTACAAGCCGAACCTTAATAAAATATCTAGAAAAACTAATACTTCAACCGAAAGTGAAGCAGGAAATTTTGAAAGTCCAATAGTTCATTTTCTGCTCACGAAGGAGCGATTAAGTTTTGGTTTATTGTTTGACTGTTTGACATTTAATGCCATTTTTGTAAAACATGAAGCTGTGTGTCCGGTGTAGACATCATTCAAACCATACCGACCTGCGCAGAAAGTCGACTTTCGTACAACGTCGTAACCAACTTGAACATGCGGATTGGGCATTTTTTTCTACCCCTTTCTCACTTCCCCTTCTGCGCATCTAAGGTCGGTAAGGTTTTGAAAGAACCCTACAGCGTACTTCCTGGGTAAAAATCGTTTGTGACTGTGTGACTTTTGAACAACGAATATTCCGTAATCAATTTAATATTTCACGACATGGAAGAGTGCCGTCCGTTCAGGAAATTATATAATGGGTGAGAAAGTTTGAAGGAACTGTCTTCACATTAAACTTAAAGCATAGATGGCAAGAAGGTCTGTAAGAACAGAGAAAACATTGAAAGAGTTCGAATAGCGATGTCAAGTAGTTCACAACGTTCTGCAATTGAACACGAATTTTCACTGGGCATAAGTGACACATCGTTACGAAGAATTTAAAGAACTTGTGTTTTCACCCTTAAAAAATTCAAGTAGTCCAGGAGCTGAAAGATAGGGATATCTTGACTTGCAGGATTTTCAGTGAAGAAATATTGCGACTTGTAAATGATGATTAAAACTTTATTCGCCGCTTGTTTATGTCAGATAAAGCTCATTTTTATTTAAATGGGTATGTAAATAAATAAAATAGTCGATATTTGATGAAAATCATGGAAAGATGGAAAGCTATTACATAGTTCGAAAGTTGCGGTGTGGTGTGCGCTATCATCATCTGGCATTATTAGGACTAGAGAGGAAAAGCCAAGGAACTAGAAACTATGTGGAAGGGTTGAGCGCACAAAGAACATGAAGCGCCTGGCAAAGGCCAAGCTGTCAGTTGCGTAAAGAAGGTCCAATAATTTCGTAGTAAGGAAGAGTGAGAGAGTACCCTGGCGTACTCGGCCGCGCACACTTACTGAGTAGCAACTCCCTTCCGTTACTGATGCTTCACTTTTAGATACCCTCAAACTAGCTTATAACCGTTCCATTTACTTTCTAGTTCCATGGGAAAAGCCAAATACTGTTAATACAACCCGCTACACACAAACACACATGGTCAGGACATTTTTGATGCAACTCCATTCCTGGGTTTCCGGAAATTAATGAATGACCACAAGTCATACTGCTCGTGTGTTCATAGTTGCTTTTAGAGAACCATTTCCGGACGGACTCATATCTAAACATGACGACATCTCGTGGCCTCTAAGACCCCTAGATTTGTCCGCATGCGATTTTTTTTTATTTAAGGATTTCTGAAGAGCAGCGTGTACATTGATAAAACACAAACTGTACCGGAATTAAAAACAAATATCAGACAAGGTGCACTTACTGGGTTTTGGGCGCCTTACTGGGTTTTGGCCACCTCGTTGCCCCGAACTAAACAAAGAAACAAATTATCTATTAAAAAAACGTAAATTTCGTAACGTCGTTCTTGACTAATGCCCCTCGTGTTCAGTCTAAATTTTGCACCCTTAAAGAGCACGCACATGACTAAAAGCTTCCGATTTATATTTAATCTTAATCTTTCTTTTTTGCAGTTAAAATGGAATATTCTATCGAGGCTGTTAGGGGAAGTGTAGCAAAATTACCTTGTGATATAACACCTGACGTACCGGGAGATAAAATGGAAATTGTTATATGGTATAAAGAAGGCATTAAAAGAAAACAGTCGCCAATTTACACGTAAGTCAAAAATATTATTTTCTTAAGTTTCTCTTATTTTCATTTTCGTACAAAGAAATTCTGCTGAGAGTTACTTTTGAGATCCTTCAACGTATCTGTCATAAGAAGTATGTTATGCTATGCAGAAATGAGCTCTTAATGCACAGACACTTTTCCTCTTAACATTAATTTTCAGTATCTTTCAAGAATTCTCATTACAACTTTAAACTACTTTTATAAAAAAACTTGAGACGTGTAACTCGAAATTAAATTTTTTCGAATCGGATAAATTAAAAACGACTTTTTTACATCATTCGTTTATCCAAATAAAAATGCCTTTCAGGACACACTCAAAAAGTTTTTGCGTGTTTACTGACAATTAAATAAAAGGTTTAACAAATGTAAAGTAATTATTTTTTTATGTCTTTTTACATTATTTAGAAACATAAATAAGTCCTTAGTGCAAATTACTCACTGTCGTGTTTCATTATACCTAACAACAAAACGTAAAATATGTACAATTTTTATTTCGACTGATAAGGATAATCGTCCCTTAAAAATGCTATAAACGTACTACTAATCCAACTAAAGTGCTATTCCTCGTAAGATTTATTATTAATAACGAATAACACTTAGGTACAAATTATTTCGTAATTTATTCAAATAATTAAAACATTTTATTTGTTCTACCAACAGGTACGATTCTCGTGGAAAACCATTAGAACAAGGAAGAGAGTGGGCCGACGAATCGATTTTAGGTGGTAGAGCCTTCTTCAGATATAATGAACATCCGTCCAAGCTCACAATTGATAGCGTTAAAGAAAGTGACGGGGGTATTTATCAGTGCAGAGTGGATTTTCTAAGAACGCCCACGAGGAATATTAATGTTAACATATCAATAATTAGTAAGTAGTTTACTTAATTTAACTAATCGCGGCAATTTTCCAACCTTAAACCTGGCCTTAAAAAATTATTCTTCTTCTCACTTAACAAATTGCGTAAACGAGGTTTTATTACTTTTAGTTCCCCCGGAAAAGCTGAAAATACTCGATGAGAAAGGCGTTCATATTCCCCATTATATACTTGGACCTTATAACGAGGGGACTTCTATTAATATCACATGTGTTGCTACAGGAGGTACGTCTCATATAAATTACTTTATGATTAAAATTCTTCTTTGTAACGATGATAATAACCTTTTAACTGAAATTTCCCCTAAAATATTATTCGTCACGTTCATTAATTAATTCTGAAGTGAAAATTCTTTTTATCTCTTTAAGGGCGCCCTTCTCCTAAAGTAACTTGGTGGCAAGAAAATGCATTGTTGGACGATTCTTGCGAATATTTATCGGAGAAGAGGGTAAGGAATGTTTTACATCTAGAACGACTTCAAAGAAGGCACCTGCACTCCGTGTTTACATGTCAAGCATCCAATAACAACCTAGTGACTCCCATTTCAAGTTCTGTTACCATCGATATGAATTGTAAGTACAATAAGCGTATGTACCATATTGTTTGTAAAACTAACTTTATTAATTAATTTTTTTACAATGAAAATTTTTAAACTTCAATTTTTGTTTAGTAAGGGGGACGAAATTAAAATTTGTAACCTTGTGATCTTAACTGGCGATAGTTGTGCCTGTGAAAATTATAACCATCGAAGTTTTTGGAAAAAAACGACTGAAAAACATATATTTATACCTACATTATGGATTTTATATATTAACGTGGAAAACTAGTGGAAAGTTCACAAAAATATACTTAAAAAAGAATATTGGAAAAATCAACATTTTCCTTCACATTTTCATCACTTGCGTGATATATGCCAATTTACTAGAGTGTATTACATTTTTCTTTTTCAATTATTAATAGGATGGTAAAATAACGGGTAGCTCTCCCAATATTAGTGAAATTACCACAATAATGTAACAACAAAGAACTGACAATCGAAAATTCAAATTGTATTTAGTATTAATTGTAATTTGTATTCGGCCTCCATTTGGGCGTTTATTATTAATTATTTGTGAATATTAAAGGTTCGAAGATTT
The DNA here is from genome assembly GCA_950108345.1 of Malthinus flaveolus. Classification (NCBI taxonomy): domain Eukaryota; kingdom Metazoa; phylum Arthropoda; class Insecta; order Coleoptera; family Cantharidae; genus Malthinus; species Malthinus flaveolus. The sequence goes on from OX467285.1 coordinate 73,943,274, forward strand.
TCATTACTGATTATGACACTCCATCAACAAACCAAACAAAAACAGGATTAGTTAAGACCTATTAGGACGCCACAAATGTTTGCACTTTCGATTTCTTTTTATTTCTCCCTTAATACAAAAATGAATTATTAAACATTTTGCAGGTAAATATACCGAGTGACCCAATATTCCAAAGAACTTTAGTTATCTTATCTAATGGGCATCAACATATTAATGTCCGTGGAAGCTTTCATTACGACGCAGTATACAACAATAAAGGCCCACTGAATAATTCACGTACAAAAAAGCTGTTTTTGATTAAGAATTAATTGAACTCTCTTTTTGTTTTTATTTCTCGAGTGCTTAAATTCGTTCTCACAACCATTGTAAACAACTTAAATATTACCCGACTTTGTTTGCTACCTCATTTATTGATTATTTGTTCATCTAATTGGTTCAATTTCAAATCTATTAAGTAAAAACAGAAAGAAAAGCTTTAAGTGCCCACGTAGAAAGAAGCAAGATCGTATTTATTTTAAATTTTTAATCGATCGTTTTTTAACAACGTATCGAAAAGATTGGAAAGGCTCGAAAAGTACACTTTAGATTTTTCCACTCAAACAGTTTAATGGATTGTAGCCAGAGGTCATGAATTTTGTCATGGAATTTGAGAGAAAAATTTTGTTTTTGTCTTATTCGGAACAAAAGTAACAAATTTATCAAGTCGAGCTGTTACGAACGATGTTGTGCTTAAAACTGCAGTTTTTTTAGTTCGTTTTGAACATTTCGTACTTGCGAAGTATACCCAAGCTTGGAATACCCAAGCTACGAAATACATGTTAAAACTTAAGTTGAGACTTTTTTTGAAACTCGAGATACCTACTACATTATCTTGAGTACTTTAGCACCACCCCTTCCGCCAGAATTCTGGAGTTCATCCTACATGTGGGAAGGCTCGAGATCTGATGGGTACGGGGAGGCTGCTTGGAGGCTTAACAATGGGCCCGATTAAGTGGCCTAAATGCAGGGAGCTTGCTCCCTCTCCTTAATAATCCAGATCCAGAGTACTTTTAGTTGAAGTCGATATACCTAGTAAAATGCTCGTATTAAGCCAGAAAGACCCTATCGTAGTTATTCAATATTTCTGTATTTCAGATATATTTTTGCATAAAAACTTATAAGCGATTTATAAATGATTTTAGTGATGAATATCCTAAAAGTCCTGATGAGTCAGATGTGAGCTTTAGCGACAGTGGCCGAAGACATGTCCCTCGTCTTGGTTTTTCGTTAATATCTCGAAAACTATGGGTTGGAGCTAAAACATGAATTTATACAAAATTAAAGCTGATGAAATTTTCTACGAAACTCAATTTATGGATGTTTTTTCTATTCTTAAAATTTACCAAGTTATAAGGCGTTAAAAATTGCTGTTTTGTGCTAAAATCACCAATGCAACAGTGCTAACTTGGTTTTGGCCAAAAAACACTGATTTTTAACGCCTTACAACTTAATAAACTTTAGAAATACAAAAAAACAAAAAGTTCAATTTTGTAGAAAATTTTTTCAGTTTTAATTTTGTATAAATTTATGTTTCAGCTCCAACTTATAGTCTTCGGCCAGTAGATGAATCGTTGTGGCAGAAGATCAACTACTCGAATGCGGAAAATGTTGATCATTGACTCTGCAAGCTTCGGCACTTTACACCAAACATGTTAACCAGTTCATTAGTAACTATAGTAGGAAAACCTCTATTTGGAAATGACTTTATAATCTCTTTTGTAAGATATACAAAGGAGTTTGAGTTTTAAATGGATTACAAGGAGTCTTCAATAAAAACATTAAAAACTTTTTACCAGTTATAGTTTCTATTGTTTTTATTTATGGCCTCTTGTAAACCATTTAAAACTCAAACTCTTACAAAGGGGATTAAAAAGTCTATTCCAAATAGAAGTTTTTCTACTGTACTATAAAAATGAGCTATTTTACTTATCCAATACAATTCTGATTTCAATTTTAAACATTGGTGCCAGATTACCTATCACATTTTTTTGAAATTTCGAATAGTCTCTTCACAGGAGCGGCTCTAAAATATTCAATTTTAATAATGAGTTTCAATCTTCTCGCTCACTATGAATATTTTCTTTTACCGACATCGATTACAATTGTTCAAAATAACGTGTAGTAAGTAGTATCTCAAGTTTTAAGAAAAGCACCAACTTAAATTTCACCCTGTATAGTAAAATAATATTAGTGAGTAACCAATAATTATAACAGCAATAATAAACAATCAGAATACAATAAAAAAAGTTAAGATACGGAAAGAACTATAGAAAGTAAGAAAGTTGAACCGACAACTAGAAAAGAGAAAAGGGCAGGCTGCACAAATCACACTCCACCTTCTCGTAGTACGTATGTCGATATAGAATCTTTGACTCAATTTACAAATAAGTACAACATTTTAACATCTCCAAACTTCCCCTGTAAGTCGCCCCTAGTCTTTGCGGCCAGTAAACAGAATGTTTAATTTCAAACAACGTAGCATTCCTTTGGAATGGAATATCTTAAATTTCTACTGAAGGTAAGTGGTCGATGAACCCCGAGTCACAGCAGACTACATAATAATACGTAGAGGTGAACCAGAGTCCAGATTCATTGGGATCTAGATAGTAAAATTTATGAAAACTGCTGTATGAGTAAGTACTGTATAGTATGAAGTACAGCACTGAAATAAAAAACAATTAATAAGGAGAGTATTGCTATGAGCGTTGAACAGAACAGTATTAGATTAAAGTAAAAACGATATTTCAGGCACAACCTCGTTTATGAGTCGAAAATAAATGTTAAAACTTTATCAAAGCGAAGAAATAGGTAATAAATGATTTTAGTACGAGAAATTCTAAGAGCAATTTGAAACAGTGCGTCGCTGTGATGGACCGTTTCGAAAATATAACGTTTTCAGGTAATGAAATAACCGGTCGTGACGTCACTCCGACATACAACTATTGTATCTGTATTCGGTGTGACGTCACAAATTGTGAATTCGAACTAAAGGCTTCTAAATCTAGTTAATACTGTGAAATTAGTTAATTTCTGTGAAAAAATGCCTATTTGATTTACACCCCCTTGAATTTTTTTCCTAATATGTTTATTGATTTTTATTGAGTAGGTATCCTTAAAAACCGGGTTATTCTAAAATAATTATACATAGTAATCTTTTCAGTTATTTGTGTTTTGAATAAAAAGTCTTAAAAGTTTAGCATAATTTGAAGGTACGCTATATACTGGCAGCCTGTTAATATATCAGGATATAACCATGTATAACTTAAATTCATCTCCAAGAGCAGGGGTGAAACCGAGTGGGCATGGCAGAACTCGTAAACATTGCTTGGGGCGTGAAGTAAAGCCGAACTTTTAAAATTTCCAAAGAAAATATATTACGTTATACTTATTACTTATATTATTTTATTACAGCAAATAAAACTCAAATATTTACTAAAAACAAATTTTGTAACGTAGTAGTTGTAACTAATCAAATCGTGATTAAACTATCAAAGTCAATGAAATCTTATTGATCTTTAAGTTAGATGTGATGGATAATAATACACAAGCAATAAACTGTTGGAAAATAGTTATAATGTAATGGAAATACTGCAACTGAAAGTTTGTCAAAAGAAAATAGTAAAATAGTGTCGGCTATCAAGTAAATATAATAGCAAATAAACAAACATAGAATTTAGTTCTAAAGTTTATATTGCCTGCTGGGAATGTACTTACATCGAATAACTGCTTTAGGAGTTATTCAGCTTTAAGTTTTTGTCCAAGCTTAAGAAATTTCCGCGGAAAATAAATCGAAAAACTTGAAATAAGATACACTAAAACTTGAATTAGAAGTGAAATGAGACAAGATTGAATGCGATTTAAATTTGTGCCGCAGGCAATCTTAAATTCACTTTATTTTGATCAAAGAAAAACTTTAATACCATGTGAAACTGTGTAAAAGTTGAAAAAAAAAATTGCACAATTAGCAATATTATTTTAAAACTTTTTTAAATGCGACCGAATAAAAAAATGTTAAACATATTTATTTAAATTAAAAAACAACATTAACTTAACCATATAAACCAAAGTGCGAAAACAGATAAAACATTTAAATGAATCATTGAATCGGAAATAAATCGTTTGACCTGAATTTAAATAAACCGGATATAACTGCCGCTGTTACTGAATTGCTATAGCTGTATCTTGAACCATTTTTCTTCATTTTCCTGTAGCCAAAATCGATCTCAGATAGACGATCTGGTGGTTTAACTTTTGTCATGCAGACTGATTTCCGGTTACAAGTATAGCCGTTATTTACCTTTCTAGGTTTCATTTATCTTTCCATTCCCTTTCTTCTTATTTACAAACGTCCAGTTTTAACAAATATTAGCGAAAACAAAAACAGATTTAACTGATGTTTTTTTTTTCAAAATGAAAACAAGTTAAACGCGAAGTTATTTGTTTATTGATCAACGTGTATTGGATATTTAATTCCTGCTGGGTCCTCGTTATTTTCAATATAAAAAGACGCTCAGCTCCGGATTAAGGGGGTTAGGCAAAAGGAAAAAAATATCCAGAGGTCCTAGCTAAAGTAAGGCCTCAACTAAATGTGTTTATTGATAACGAAAATGTTGTAATTTTAAATGTTACTAGGTAACACTTCAACGCTTAGGATTAAAAGTAACTTAGAGCCTCGCGTCTACCTCGGATACGCGTTAATTAAAGAAATATCTTTTCGGCAACAGAAAAACTAATTTTTGTTCTAAAATTCTCTGATGCCTTGCCAAGCTACTCCCCCCTATTTCTAGCTTCATATTTTTCTGGTATCTGCCGTTTAGACGATTTTCACTAAAGAACCATATAATTTTCTATACGATTCGTCAAACCATCCGTATCAGCCTTTTCTTGAAAACGGTTTGTTGTAGAGGAATCGTTGATTAATGGCTGTATAGAAGCTTCGGTTTGAAGTTGTGCTTTTGATTTTACCACCAGCAGAGAGGTACAATCGTACAATAATAAATAAGCTCCTTCAGTTCTACTCTTCCATTGATTTTTATGATTTTGGTGTAGGTAGATGAGGGTCAATGGTGACTAAAAAGCTCTTCCATAGGGACATTATCCATCCAATATTTGTTGTTTCTTTTTAGTTACGTCTTTTTCACGAAGAAATATAGCCAGCAAAAGCTAGAACGTCTTCATCTAAGCGATTTTCTCAAATTGAAATAGTAGTATTCTTCTACTAAACAAAGCACCTCGCAGTACGGTCTGTATAATGTCAATCTTCATGACCCATGACCTATGACGGTCTGGGGCTTGGCCTATAAACAGTTCAGTGCGAATCCATGCGTCATCAACCGACATCAAAATGTCTTTCAACCGAAGAAACTGTTTAATAGGAAAAAATTATCGATTCTATCGTGTTGGGTCTTTTTTATTGAAACACGTCTATTTAGTAAAACCAGGTGTTCACCAAGAACCTTTAGACCACGGCCAGTGGGCCAGTTAGGGCAGAAACCTCTCATACTTTCCACATACCATAGATAACTTTCCTATTGTGACCATAATTTACAAATGCAAGACATGAATCAATGAGGACTTGGACTATCCGTGAACCGTGAAGGGGCAATTTTGCCAGAAAATGCTAAACAGCAAACGTGTTAAACCATCGGCCAAATTTTCTTAGATCGGGGCAAACTAAATTTTTAAAAATGTACTCTTCAGTACAGTATTTTCAATTTCACAACAATTAGGACAGTAGATTAGTTGTGTCTCTTACAAAGCCGCTTAACTAAATGTTCCGAAGAATTAGAAACCATCAATTTCTAAAAAGAAATCCAGGTTTCTTACTTTCAGCGCTAGAAGCTTTTATCTATTTTATTTTCAGTTGCCAGACGAATCCTAATAAGCAGGCACTGGCGTCTAGTTACTCGAGACAGACGTATACTATAATACAACTCGGAGGACTTCTAAAATTTAAACAATTTTAATATTTATAAGATCAATACGTTATTTTTAGCAATGAGAATACTGTCGAATTAGGATATTGCATGCTAGGTGAGGAATCTATCACTTCACCTACTTAATCAATAATCAAACTTTTTCCTTACTTCCTTTATCCTTTGTTAAAATTTTATTGCGAATTCAAAGCTTTCTAAAGCAAGAAAGAATCCTTTGAGATCCTTGTTTAACAACTTCATACTTTTATGCGTATTTCGCAAACTTAAAAATCTTTAATGCGCGCTTTAAGTCGTAATTTTATTAGAATTAATTATTGAATAGTTCCTACTTACAAAAGACTACGTTTTTTACTTTTTGAAATTTTTTTTATCGACCCACATCGGCGCAACTAAAACGAAATTATTATTTTTTTATTTTAATTTTCTTTTGTGCACATTTTATAATTGAGTTAATTAAAAAAATAACTACACGTAGAAGTTTCAAAATTAATTTAAAAATCTGACGTAAGAGTGATGAGAAGTTGGGATTATCTCGTATCTAATTTGCATCATGTTTGTGCAGCTAACCTCTTGATTTACTAATTACTGGTTGTTATCGCTACTCCTCATGGCGGATCACACTAATTACGGATTTCACCACTCATACCACTACCAATTTGCATATGAAGTGAATACATATAATACTCTACAATGATAAAACAAACTCAAAAGATATTTTGTCAAACTTTAATTAAAAATTAAATGGAAAAAATTCTTATTTTATAAAAACCTACGAGAAAAGTATATAAATCGAGTTTTGTTATGTTAAAGTGCCTTTGTGAGTATCGATTTGCCGTGAATATGGAACTACTGGCCCTTTTATCTTTCGAATTCTCATTGTACTTTCAGTTTAGTTTACTGTCCAGGTCCAGGTTAAAACTCGATGTTTAAACTTTTTTTTTCGGCAATAGAATTAAGCGAACAAATAAAAAGCGCGTTTTTATCAAGTTTGGCTCGTTTAAAAAAAGGGAGGCGACAACAAATTTAGCCTTAGGTAAATTTTTTTCCCTAAACTTCGTTAATTTGTCATGGGTTGCCAAATTGAATTTGCAGAAAAGTTGTTCGTTTTCTTTTAATATATTTTGCGGACCTACCTACCTTAGCTATTCGTTGATAATTAGCTTAACTTTTTCTTTAGTTGTTTTCAATTCAAACCAGGTCTTTGTTTTTTGTTTGATAATATAATAAAAGTGCTTAAATTCAATTTAAAAAGTCAAAAAAACTATATGTAGACTGTTCCAAAATTCGCGTATAAGCATATTTACCTTGTGAACAATAAGGGTTTCTAAATTATGGCTAAGTTTGCTTATTAAGGGCTCGTTAATAATATTTTTAATTTTCACAGAAATTTTGAAAATTTTATTTTATTTTAATGCAAAGTCAAACACCTGACGACTTGAGCCACAGCGGGTAGCGGAATACCATTACCTAATATTATATTATGGTATAAATTCTAAATTTTAAAATATGAACAGATGGACACTCCTAGTGGGGTAGAAGCATCCATGCTAGCAACTTTGAAGGAAACTGATGACTGATGACTATATCGATACAGATGAACTGCTATTATTGCTCTTGTAGTTTACGTTCGTTCAATTATTAGTGATACCCCCTTCCCCTTCGCCGACAAAGTGATTTGGCACACAATTATAATATGCAGAGCATATTTATAGAAACAATAGAAAACTTCATCGTGGACTCTCATTTCGCTGTTCAGGTTTGAACTTTTTATTTGAATATTACTTCAATTTCAGTATTTAGAGAAAATTGTATTTGTGGTTTTATTATTCAACATCAACATTGGAATGTAGTTTAAAGTGAATTAAATTCGTTTATTATTTAGATTAAAAATTCCAAAGTTTGATCAATTCTAGTTATTACAATACTAAAATTTTTATTTATTTTCGTAATGTGTATTTTACGTCCGCATCAACTACTGTGGTTATTAGCAGACGGGACCTACAGCTTTAGGTGGGTTCCGAACCACCAGGACCAGGGCATTTTGACACATGGAGACACTCCAGTGGTGTCAGTCGGTTTTGAACCGGCGACCTTTGCATCCGCATGCGACGATGTTGGCCGCTAGACCACCCCGGTCCTCAAAATTTTTATTATTATTATGAGTTGAATGAATTATTACAAAAGCGATTCGCGCCTCTATTGACCACCTACGATTGTTATACTTTTTTGTTAGTACAGTCTTCAAAAATCAAATTTTTGGCATAAAATTAAGTCAAGCCTAAGTGTAATATACTAAATACTGGACATTGGTGAAATTTCAAAAAAACTGTTTGTTGTATGTACATTTTTCGAGTTCCCTGTGGTACAAAAAAAACAAAAAAAAACGAAAATACCATAATTTCCAGTTTTTGTAAATATTTTCTAAACTAGTGAAGTCATTAATTTATAGTTGCAATTTCTTATGGTCGCAGCAGTACCTATTTAGGTCCCCACTCCCCACGCATAGAGCATAGACGCGATTTTGGGACAGCCTGTATACCAGCAAACGAACAAAGAGAACTGTTAGCATATTACCCATTACTTTTTATCACTCAGGAAAATCAGTTTTATAGAAGTCAACAATAGAGATGTAAATTACTGACAGAGTATCCAAGTATACTAAACTAAAAATAATTATTGAATAATTCCATATAATGAGCTAATGAGCTTTTTTTAAGTTAAATGACTATTACAAAAAAAACAATATCAAGATGAGCAATAATAGAGTCCTAAATACGAACTAAACAATCAATAATACGTGCAATGTGCATTAAGCTCCAGTGGACCGTTAAGTTAGATTTGTAGATTAAAACTATAACATGAGCAATTAGAATAAATATATAATTTTACATTAAACGTGGCAATGAGTAACGAGAACTGTACAGTGCACAGCTATTCAATAACACTTTTATGAGTTTTGATAGTTTAGGAAATAAATAATGTAAAAATAATCAAAATCGTTACTATATCTTTTAACAAGCGCTTCCCAGATGTCAAAGTTTTAATCGCTCAATACTTCCAGCAAACAACTCCAACGTCTATAAGGGCTCGACTTTTATTTCTATAGACGAGAAAATTCGTAAACGGGTCTGTTGATCTGTCGCTCCAAAGTGCAATTTTAATGCACGACAATTAAATTCTATTCTTATTACAGGGCAATACAATGGGCCAAACAGTGTAGAAAAGTATTGAACTTTTATAGCTCTGCGGTGATATAATTTATCACACCACGAGCACCATTTAATTCCCCCTTTACGTGCATTGTAAAATAAATCGTATAAATTAGTACGCGTCGGTATTGTATTATTAATTATTTGTAGATAAGCATATTATGGCTTGCAAAAACAATTTTTTTCTATACGTAACTGCAAACATAATTAGAAGTGCCGTAATAGTTATTTTGTTAGTTATGCATCTAAGAGCTTACATCTTTTTCCCAAAATTTTTTTTGAAAATGAAAAAAACTCATTTCATAAGTCATTCTAGTACTCCTCTATTAAAAGGCTCCTCGCTACGCGAGTAGCGCATACCGAACAACCGAACCGACCTTAATGACAGCTAGTAAGTATACGAGTAAACCCTTTACCAGAAAGTGATAAAAATATAATAAACCTAAGACCATCTCTTGAGAGTAACAAATATGCATTTTCAGCGAATTGGACAGATGCGCCATTCAAGCCATGAGCTACTTACACAGTACACACCCTTGTACATCCACACACACACATCCACACCCACCCAGACATTATCTACTGGGAACATAATATAAAACTTTTTCAAAGTACCTATAGTCCGGTCAATCTAGACCAAAAAATGAGAGTGAAGGTGCATAGAATCCCAACAAGCTGAAAATTAGTAAAATTGTTCAAAGCATAATTATAAATAAAATTTAAAAGTTCCCAATCATTACGCGTGTATGGAAAAAATTTTATTGGAGGTCAAAGGTCAAATAAATGAGTTTTTTGCGATTTTCAGCAAAACGGTAAGTTTTATCAGAAAAGTAATTCAGACAAAAATTGTAGATCATAAAATTATCTATAAAAAATGTATCAATACTTTTCTTCCTACGAGCCACCGTTTCTGAGTTATAATGATTCAAAAAGTTAAAAAACGCGCTAAGTACACTACCTCATAGATGGCGTGGAAACGTGTGCATATTATGACGATAACAGCTTTTACAACTTTTTGAATCGTTATATCTCAGAAACAAAGGCTCGTACAAACAAAAGTATTAATATATTTTCTATAAATAATTTTATGATCTACAATTTTTGTCTGAGGTACTTTTATGATAAAACTTACAGTTTTGCTGAAAATCGCGAAAAACTCATTTTTTGACCTTTGACCTCGAATAAAATTTCTTCCATACACGGGAATCATGGGGAACTTTTAAATTTTGTTTATAATTACGTTTTGAACAATTTTACTGATTTTCAGCTTGTTGGGATATTAGGCACCTTCGAATGTTTAAATGAACCGGACTACTAGACGATTTCAACGAAAAAATAACAAACGATATTAAAATTTGTTACAAAAAATGCAATAAAGTAGAACATCTTCATTAGTTTTAAAATAACAAGGAATTTTACGTACCTCCTGAATTGTGGAAGACCAAACGGAACGTAGCCATTTTGTAATGCTTATACAGAGGAGTCTGCTCATAGAACCAGAAGGCATAAATAAGATTTAACACAGCGCGTATTAAAAAAAACGTACACCAACGGTTAATTAAATTAAACATTTATATGAAAACTTGTAAATTAAATTAATTTAAATAGGTACTAGACCACCGAATTAACGTGCGCTGTTTACATTTCAGCGCTTCGCGTCAACTAGTCTTAACTCGTTTAAAGCCAAAAGCAGGTGCATGCCGAGAAGAAAATGTGTTCAGGACTGCACGCAACGCATAAAATCTTCCAATTCAATTTTGTTATTAGATACATTTTTAACCGTTTGTTTTCTAAAATGATACTTATAAAACTAATTTATGATTTATCGTGGACAATTTGGAACTTTTTAACAGTAAAATATAGTTAAAATAGCCAACTTTGGTACAGTATTTTCGTTCCATTGCGTGCAAAATTTGACTAGCCATAGCCAGCCGAGCCGAGTACGCGATGACGCGTCATGTCGTGCCAAATCTCCTAAATTTGCATTGTTGCCGTATTTTTTAACGTACTAATTATTGTTCATTTATTTGCATTTTCTTAGCAAATCGGATTAATAATTATTACATAAAATTATTAAGTTTTACACATAAGTGGTTGAAATCAAATTTTTATTTGACGGCTTTGCCGCTTTACATACACAGCAGTAGGAAAAATTGTACCTACGCTTTAATTAAAGTGCCTAATTATTAAAATAATTTATGCCGTTACACCTTTAAATTGAATTAATTTGAATATTGTGGGCACAACTTAAAAAATTCCAGGGAAGAGTTCTTTCTTGGACTAACCCTATAATGATCATTCTTAATACTTCTTCGTTTTAATCGGGTTTTAAAAATATGTTACAAATATACCCTTATTGGATTCCTAAAAGACTTCCTTTTTAATAAAATATGCACATATTGCTTACACGCTGGTAATCCATTACATTCTGAACCACATCATAAAAGGGTCTTAACAAAAAAGTGTCTAATTTGACGTGTGAAACGAACCCCATACTAAATTTTAAATTACTACCCTTTCGAACGTAATTAAAAATGTAATAAAAATAAGTACTTATTAGGCGCACTAATAAATTTGAATTACGTAATTGTTATCATAAATGTTAATATGAGCTTAAGTATCCATTCAGCCGTGGTATAACATAATATTTGATAGCCTTAACTTTCCCAATGGGCCATTCCTTAACAAATTACCGCTAATTTGTAATTACAATAAGCTTAAGTTAGTTTGCAAATGCACTTGAAGTTTATATTAGTTAGTTTCATTCTGGGCTCTAGGATAAACAAATTAATAATTAACGTGAATTTAGCGTAGTGTTGAGGTAGGTACTACCTACTAAAAGAATTATTTAAAAAGAAAACTCGCCGACACCGTTAAGTCGATTTATAATAAAATGTGTGTATTTATTTGTCACGTGTAATGCGTAATATTATGTGACAGTAATAACGTCTTTAAAGTTTTTTAATATTTTTTGATTATGCGTTCAATATACGACAGGCAGTTTTTCATAGGTTATATCCCGAGACCTACAAATTTTACCGACTAAACTGCTGGTAGCTTGTTTTTGTAAATTTTTGCTTAGAAAATGTTCGAGACTTAATAATTTATATATTAAGAGCCCGAGACCGTAGGTCGAGGGGTTTTTGGTAAATTATTAAGTCGAGAACATTTGCTCAAAAGCAAAAATTTGAAAAACCAAGCTACCGGCAGTTTGGGTGGTAAAATTCGTTGGTCGAGGGGTATATGTTACGATTATCTCTCAAATAGAATATACTATGGTTTCATATTTGTCTTACCATTAACAAAAAAATAAATTTTACAATTCTAAATTAATAATTATTTTTAAAATGAGGAGAACAATTGAAAAAAACTTCAATTTTGATATTATATTGTTAATGACGTGGTAACTACAGAAACGACAGATACTTTTTCAAAACAGTCGTGGTTGAAAGTTTTCACTAACATAGCCGGCTTATACGATTCTAAATTTGGTACTAAAGTTAAAGTAACAATGAAGTCATACCTCAGGATTTTATAGAAAATTTTGTGAAAAAAATATAAAACTAAATTTTTTGAGACGCGTACCAATAATTTGTACCCTACATCAGAGTGCATGATTTGCCACACCTCATTTTTTTAAATTCGGAAATGACATTTGTAAACGTCAAAAGGTGGAGGCTGTTTATTCACTGTTAAATTTGGTCTAGACCTGTTACCCGTTTATCTAAACTAGTCACGTGGTACAATTTTGATGTTTTTTATTGGTCAGAATTATTATGAGGGAGATAATCTTTAATAATAATAAATTGAGAGGTGAATTAAAAAATTTATGAATACCTAATAAGAAATCTTTAATGTTACAATTATGTGCCAATGAGCTTTATGTATTGTGCGTAGCGCGTATATATTCGGAAGACGTAATTTAAAATGAAAGTTAAGTACTCCATTGAAAATGCTCTTGCAATTTTGTTTAATGAGTTTTTAAATTGTTTTAGAAACATTACTTTGCTTAATATTTCAAAAACTAATTTACCTTAACAAAAACTATATCAATTTTTAATGAAAATGATGAATTCACGCAAAATGCTGGTTTTGTAAGCTTTGACCATAGAATATGTAAAATAATTAATATTAAACTGAAAACTATCGATTTGGTCATGTTGTGCCGTCCCCACATCCGTGCGTTTATTTAAATTATAAAAAGCTTCTACATTCTACACCACTTCATCAAAAATCCAATAAATAAGTAGGTAGTACCAGAAAACGTTATTATTAAATTATAAGATTTAATATAATATTGCATACTATGACTAATAATAAAGTAGAGAATAAAAAGAGAATAAAGTAAAACTGATTTTGACCGATGGCTGACGGCTGATGTGGCCTTAACACGACTTTATCGTACTAGTTGAAGTGATATAATGATCTTAATACATGACTAGATAGATAATTTTTCGGTTTTCCAAATTGCTAAAAATATACAGAGTATTTTCAAGAACTCCTTTTGATTGACTAATTATCTCTAGTTTAACCACAAGGGTTTTTTAAAACTAACTTGCAATTATGAATTTTAATTACAAAAGACATTATAAATTTCTAAAATTTTGACCTTCAAAAAATCTTAGCTCCGGATCTGGTTATAGCAAATGAACCAAACAACGGTGTTTAAAAATATAAATATATAAAATATAAAATATAAAATCGCCGGGGCCGATTTTGAGAAAATTCGTTATAAAATTTTAGTCAACTTTAGTCCTTTAAAAGTAGTCAGTTTTGAAATTACTCTAAAAGTCCACTATATCAAAACTACCCAGACAGGTTTTTTTTAACAAATTTATTTCGACTCGGAGGAGCCAGAAACGTTGAACAAACAATTTAAAAATTTCGATCGCGTTACTTTTTCAAAGTAGATGAAGTCGCCGAAAAACGTAAAATTGAAATTTCCAAACAGGAGCAACACTTTTAAAACTAAAAAAGTTGGGAAGCTTTAGAAAGAGGGGTCGTTTAGCCCTTAAAATTTTGTAGTACTTTGTTTAAAAAAACTAACCTTTTTGAAGTGGCGGAAATTGAACTTAAAACTTCTTGCAAAATATCCCAAACGGCAAAAGATAATTCCAAACGCGAACACTGCACATAACCAAACGGAGTTCATTGATACACTTAAAAATAATATTAAAAATTTGAGTCGATAATACTAATGTGATGATTAATAGGTACTACGTAGTATTTTGAATAACAAACACCGCATCAAGTTTTATTTATAACAAATAAATATTCTCAAATACGTCGAAATTTCAAAAAAGAATTAAAATTTTTAATGAGAGCTAAAAACATTATTGGCGAACCAATTGTGTGGACCTAACCCACCCAGACAGAATTTTTCTAAAATGTTTTTTTTACATTTTTGTTTTCGAGAGAATCAGAAACTAAACGCTAAAAACTAATAGTCCAGTCAATAGAGAGAAAAACAGGCTATTGCCCTACAAAAGGTGATATAGTTCTGATTTTTGAATATGTTATTAGGTTAGGGACCCTGATAAAAAATCCAAGTTTTCGACCTTGAGGGGGGTCCGCGCAATCCGCCATCTTGGATTAAAGGTACGAAAAAGTGTTTTTTGCGATTTAACTTCTTAACGGTTGATCCCACGACAAAACTGTCGTGAAGTCTTGTGAAGTTGAATCCAAATTTGAAGAGGACAAAATTCCCCACAATATTTATTCTATTCATTTTGTTCCGATCTGTTACGGCTTCTGAGATATAAGCTGGAGAAAATCGTTATTTTTAGAAAAAATGAATTTTTTTGGTAAACTTTGCTTGGAAACTTTTTTTACCATTCATTTGAGAGAAAATGCTTTGAAACAAAAGTTGTAGCATTTTAAATTGCCTTCAAACTGAGTGTATCGCTGATATTTTAGCTCAACCAGATCCAAAGTTAGAGCAGTTTTATGATAACCTATAAATGACGAAAAATGAGTCATGAGTGTTCGCAGCTCGAAGTTTTTGTTACAGTTCCCTCCCTTCCCCTATATCAGCCCATAACAATTTCTCTCACATTTCAACATTTATTCAATTTAAAATGGTTATGGGGGGGGGGGTAAAGATGTTGAGCGAATTTTCTCGTTTATATTGCCAACAACCTGTCTCATACGTCGACAATAATTATTATGGGTGGATAGTGTTTGAAAAGAGGGGATTAGGGGGGGGGGTCAATCTCATATACTTTTAAAATCGGTTCAGGGGTTTGGCAATCACACGCGTTCAAAGATTGCGGTAAGTCGCACTTCTCCATGAACTAGTTTCATGGTTTGACGGACCTAGGTTTCACGGAACTCTTTTGGCTATAACTCCAAAACTTTTTGTCCGATCCGTAATTTCTTTTTTCCATCTCAAAGCTGGTTAAATTTACTATCAGATCCTTTATTTCAAATTTTGATTAAATCCTATAAAATACCCACACTAGCCCACTGAACATGTGAAAATCGTCATATTTCGCAAAAACGTACATATTTAGCGTGCTGGTGTGAGTATTTTACGCTATTTAATCAAAATTTCATATATAGAGCTGATAGTAAATTTAACCAGCTTTTAGATGAAAAAAATAAATTTTAAACCAGATAAATAGTTTCGGAGTTATTGGGAAAAATGTGCCAAGAAAACTTTGATCCCACAGCAGTACACGGTTTTTAACGTGCTTGGATTTTTATTTTATAGCGTTTGATTAAAACCTCATATATGTGGTCTGATGGGATATTTAACCAGGTTTCAGATGAAAAAAAGAATCTACGGATCGGACAAATATTTTGGGAGTTATAGCCAAAAGAGACCGACAAACCTGGTTTCATGGAGAAGTGCGACTTACCGAAAGTTAGCCAATCTTTGAACGCGTGTGGTTGCCAAACCTCTGAACCAATTTTAATGTTATATGAGGCCTCTCCTAACCCCTCTCCTCAACCAATACCCTCCAAAACGTTAGAATGAATAATTGTTGACATATGAGAGAAGTTGTTGGCAATATAAACGAGAAAATTCGCTCAACATCTTTACCCCCCCCCCCCACAACCATTTTAAATTAAATAAATGTTGAAATGTGAGAGAAATTGTTATGGGTTGATATGGGGTGAGGGGGCGGTAACAAACACTTCAAGCTGCGAACACATTCAACATTTATAGGTTATCACAAAACTGCTCTAACTTTTGATCTAGTTGAGCTAAAATATCAGTGATACACTCAGTTTGAAGGCAATTTAAAATGCTACAACTTTTGTTTCAAAGCATTTTCTCTCAAATGAATGGTAAAAAAAGTTTCCAAGCAAAGTTTACCAAAAAAATTCATTTTTTCTAAAAATAACGATTTTCTCCAGCTTATATCTCAGAAGCCGTAACAGATCGGAACAAAATGAATAGAATAACTATTGTCCTCTTCAAAGTTGGATTTACAAGTTTTATCGTGGGATCAACCGTTAAGAAGTTAAATCGGAAAAACCAATTTTTTTCGTACCTGTAATCCAAGATGGCGGATCGTGCGGACCGCCCTCAAAGTCGAAAACTTGGATTTTTCATCAGGGCCCCTAACCCAATAACATATTCAAAAATCAGAACTACACCACCTTTTGTAGGGCAAAACCCCCCATTGACTGGACTGTAAGCTAAAAATCCAACAAAAATGTAAAATTTAGATTAATTATAACACGCGGCTTTCAAAATAATAAACGACTCGCAGAAAGGAAACCGAAAGAGACATGAACCAGGTAGAGCTGAGCGATGTCCGGATAACGAGCCTAAATTAGTAAAAAGTTTTTCTACAGCATCACTCTCAGTAGCATCTCCGGTATGGTTAGTTATACTTTGTTGGGCAATTGGACATCTTCAGCCATGATGTAGACAGTTTCTTTAAAATTTAAAAAGTCGACCCCCCCCCTACCAAAACCAATAAGTTATACGCTAGAAATCAAGTTCTTTAAAGGTTCACTATCATACATCTTATAGTGGGTCTACGATCCTCCTGTTCTCCACCAGAATCTGGTTCATAGAGCTTCAATATCATACATCTTATAGTGGATTTACGGTTCGGGATTGGAAAAGCCTTCGCCCTACCACCAGCCGACCACAAAATTGCTTCAAGATCATCCGTTATTAAGACCTGAAACAGACCAGGTTTAGCATGACGGCGCGCCAAGTAAAAAGGTCCTCTTACCTCTAACTATCACTTCGACACCCCAACATACAGCGAGGCCTGAGCCTGCAAAATTGATAAGATAGATTGGTGGAAACCTGAACACATACTGATGGTCTTATATGGTTAACGCTACTATGGAGCGTATACCTCCTACCAGAACTCACGTCTTCCCGTTACTATTTAAAGTACGACTGCAGATAGACTATACACTAGAAAACAGCTCCCCCGGTGCAGACACTGCAGCAGCTAATTGACCAAAAGATCACGCGTATGTTCTGCCGAAGGACCGACGCACCGAGACAGCAAGTGTAATTTAGCGCCATGAACGCATACGTTGGGACCCTTCTACTTCCAGTTAAAATACTTCTGTGTTCATCTGTTATCTGCAGCCCATTAAGTGCAGGGTAAGGTAGAGCCTCCGACTTCCGACGTTTAAAGGTTCTACAAACAAGTTTTTTCAGCCACTCGATCTATCAAGGCCATGTGACACTATTGAGAGTACAAAATTTATCTGTAAAAGGGGAGTGTGTCGCCGGACATCTGAATTTGAAAATCATATTTTGAGACCAAAACTTACTAAGTTGGAAAACAATTTTAGGCATATTTTGAGTTTTTGTAAATCAAATTGGCCATGACACATGAAGAAATTTTGTTTCTATCTAAAGTACCTTTTAGGAACTTTAATTTATTGCTTAATTTGTATGTTCCTACATTAAACTAAACACATCGAGTAAACATGTGACTCTTATCAAAGCATAATTTTGAATTAATTTTCAGTCATAAAGCTCCCCATTTTTCCATCCCTTTAGTAAAAAAGAAGTGAATAATAAATTTTTATGTTTCTAATTTTTGAAAGCTCTTGAAACCTCTTCTTGTAAATAATTGTAAAAACGAACTAAAAACAAAAAAAAATTTAGTACCTTATTACTTATAGTTGGGAACAATGAAAGTTGAATTCAACACAAAAGTTTTTACTTGAAAAGCTTTTGAAAAAATGAGGTAATTTTGGCAAGTAAAGTCATTAGATACTAAATGTCCTGGGCAGACCCCGTCGTTATCGGCTAAGAGTACCATTAACCTCGACTCAACTATAACGTCAAGTGCCAAACTCGTTCAATCTCCGTATAAAACATTGCAATGAGGACCTAAAATTTAAACTACATAGAGAAAATGTTTGTAAAACTCCGTCCACACATAATAATTCCTTTTAAAATTTAAACTCGATGAGAAAAATCGTTATTTTGTGTTTTCGATTATACGAGTACATCGCTAATACTTAAAACATTTTAGTTAACCGAATATACGAACATCCATTAGAATTCCGCAATTACAAACTACAGAGTTGCTAAAGATTAGACAGATAAGGTAATAGGATTCAGCTTGACTTGGCTAAGATTATTTGCTTACTAACGCCAGAAACTAAACTCGTTTAGCATAGATAAACTCAATTGTATATTAATAATAGGCATTTAGAAATTAGAAATTAGTAAATCCATTTTAAATTCATTCCATTTCTAAACAATTTAACTTGGAACTCCAACAATATTTCTTCCATCAGTTAATTTGCTCAATAGCTTTAATTAATCAACTTTCGAAGCTAAGAGAGCACGATTGATTAGAGTTTAGAGTTTTCGTATATCTAAATTGACAATGATTTCAACTTTGAACTATTAATTGGACACCTCATGAGCGATCAAAACTGGTAGGTAAGTACGCCATAGGTACGATTTTCGTATAAATAATAGAAATAAAGTAAAAATGTTGAGCGAGCCTGTGGTCCGAATAGGGTTTATTTTATTTCGAGTTAAACAGAAGTTTTAATTTATCGCCCAGTAGCTTCTCGAAGATAAACTCTTTCGAGGGCAATAAAGTGATATTTCTTAAAACTTTCAGTAGGAAAGCGCTAATTTGATAGATCTTGTAGTTTAATCCCTCAGTGGTTGCCGGTTTGTTCACATGGAACACATTCCTTGAGATAATCCCAAAGGAAAAAAGCCGAGTCTGCCAAATCCGCAGAGGCTGGAGTTGGCTCTGGTCCAACACGGAGACTAATTAAATGTGCAAGGTTATGAGATTCCAGACTTGATCTTTTAGTATTTCGATAACTGCATTCTTGATTTGATTATGATCGTAGAAGCACTTTTTCGGTTCAATCTTGAGTTATAAGCAAATCAACTTCTATTTTCTCTAGAGCAAAATAAGAAATTTTCGTGATGATATTTCAACATTATAAACTCTTTAAATTTCTTCCTGCATTTGAATAATTAAGAGGTGGCTTGCAAACTAAACTTTAACTACTTTGGTACACTGCCCAACGGTGTAGTTTTCAATTATTAATTTAAACGGAATATTTTACATTCCCCAAAAGAAAAACGGAAAACTTTTTATGTATGAGTTAGTTAAAACGCAATTAAACTATAAATTAATACATTTAAATTATAGGGCTCTCGTAAAACTAAAGCGAATGCATTTAAGTACACTCCATCCAATTATATTGGAAAGTTGATTCATTTAGCCAATTTCTGTTCTATCAAGGCCCGTTTGTATTTAAACGTTAAGCTATTAATAAACTACGCCATTAATTTGCTAAAAATAACACTACAATGATGTGTTTAAAAATTTAGTTTTAACCAGGAATTAAAAGTAAAACGTGTAATTTATCTCTTTCATTTTCATATAAATTAAATTATAACTAGAAAGCTGGAAAGTTTTCGTTGGCTGTTGATTTAAGGTTTTTGTTTATGTAAATTATTGTCACATCAGGACAACCACTACTGTCCAGTTTTGTAATAACAGTGTTATAATAATTTTTTTCTATTTCGGTACTTTAATCCACTCCTTAACGTACTGTTTTGGTCTCAAAACAGTGCGTTAAGAAGCTCTCTTAACGTACTGTTTCTGGGGGATTTTCTTCTGCTAAGTTTGCGTCAAGTTGAACTGACGTTTAACAATGTCAAATATAATTTATTAAAATGTTTATTTTTAAAGCTTATTAGAATTGAAATGTAATAAAGAATAATGGTTTTACATATTTCATTCATTTTTATTTGTTAAAATTTAAATTATACAGACAGGAGTAGGTGCATTATTTAAATTTAAAAAAATAAACTTGCGACATCTATGAATCATTGAACTAAATGATGTGACATCTCAGTCAGTGCCACCACAATTATTATAAAAAGAAAATCTCCATGATGTTAATTGTTTAAATATTTTAACAAATTAATTTTATTAAAATGCGAAATAGAAAAAATAGTATAAATTACGCGTTTCATAAGCCTTGTTAAGTACTCGTCCTTTTTAAAACTCGCCGCAAGCGGCTCATTTTCAAAACTTGGACTCGTACGTTAACACGGTGCCTTATGAAACTTGTACTTTAATATACTATTATTTAGTTTATATTTCAGGTTGTGGAGGGGGTATCTATTAAGGAGAATTGATTAAAAGAAGAGTATTACTTATAGCTCAAATTGCAAAGCTGAGACCCGAAATATAAACAAAAAGTTAGATTTTTAGCGCTCGGGGATGCTAGTGTGCGATATAATGCAAACGAAAAGTCGTGGATGACAGAGCGACCATCGTCCATCATAACCTAACCTAACCTAACCAGACAGAGTGACCAGTAGATGAACAATGCCGATTCTAGAGCGGAAGTGACGTCACAGCTATCATAAAACTTAATTTGGCGGGAAATTCAAATTTTCGGGCTTGACTGCATGATCGGAAATGACGTCACAGCCATCATAAAACTTCAACGCCATTTTGTATTTGGCGGTAAATTTGAATTTTCTTGTTTGAAAAAATTGGGGGCCGCAATGTCTCATGGACCAATGCCCCATGCTCCATGGGCCATGGACCATGATTCATGGTTCATGGGGCAATGCCCCATGCTTCAATGTGGTTCTACAGCGGAAGTGACGTCACAGCTATCATAAAACTTAATTTGGCGGGAAATTTGAATTTTCTGGCTTGTCTTCATGGTCGGAAATGACGTCACAGAAAACTTTAACGCCATTTTGTATTTGGCGGTAAATTTGAATTTTCTGGTTGAAAAATTGGGGGCCGCAATGCCTCATGGGTCAATGCCCCATGCCCCATGGCCCATGGCCCATGGTCCATGCTTCAATGTCAAGGTAGTTTAACTAGTTTTTGGACAAGTGTTTAAAATTAATGTAAAAATAATAAAAAGAATTAAATTAAATGCAATGCAATGCATTTTGCATTCATGAAGGAAAAAATAGAAGTGATGACTCGTTTTCACCTTGATAACAAAGATGACTCATCATAAAATAACAAAGAATTAAATCAAATTTTTTTAAATAAAATGTGTTTACGTTTATAATTTATACGATAAAGATGACGTATTATAAAAAGAACAAAGAATTAAATAAAAAAAAATAAAAGAATTTTGCAATCAAGTGAGTTAAATTAAATGCAATGCAATACATTTTGCAATAAAGTGAATTATTACGCAATAACTAAAAGATAGTAAAACAAAAGATTCTTTTTACTTCGATTATTTATAAAAATAGAATGGAATGTGCTTGTACGTGTTTTAATTGATGTAATGAATAGCTGACGCATCATTTTTGGTACGTTAACATTAAGAAAATAAATGAAACAAAAAGAATTAAATTAAATACAATATATTTCGCAATCAAGGGAATTATTACGCAATATATTTAATGTTGAGGATTATTATAAAACGTGTGTATTTGAATTATAGTAATTAGTAATAATTTGTACTCTCACGTTTCACGTTTACAATAGTGAAGTTTATTTTTTCAATTATAATAGTAAATTTGTACTCTCATATTTATTTTAAGTAAGTACGATCTTAATTAGTAATTTATTTATTTTTTTTTTATATTTTAAATTTTGTTCAGCTGATTTATAACAAAACAGCTGGTGCTGGTGTATCAATCGAGCGCCACCGAAAGCTCCAGAGGAATTTAGAATAATTTGTGCTCTCAGATTTTACTATACTGAAGACTATTTTTAAGTAAGTACGATCTTAATTAGCAATAAATTTTTTTATTATTTGATTTTTTTTCAGCTGATTTATCACAAATCAACTTAACAGCTGCTGCTGCTGGTATACAAACCGAGCATTCGAAGGTTGAAAAATTTAAGAAGAGGGTTCTTTTCGTAAAGAATAATGGACCAAGCAATAGATAATGTTACTGAGGTGAGCTCCAATATTATACAGACCATCGCGAAAGCATACAAAATTTTGAGTCAGCAAAAAAAAAAACATAATCAAAGTGAAATTAAAATATGGATTAAACATATTAACAAATCTTTACGATATTATCATAAACTACTAAAAAAAAATACTGATTTGAAAATTGGCACGAAACAAAATTTACTTTCTAACATTAGTCATTTAAAACGGTATCGACTACTGCTTCAACGTTTGCCTATAAACGTAATAGGAGAAGGTAGTTCTAAAACAACGCGGAAAGATCGAATAAAATGGATCGATTTATATAATGCTTTTAATAATCGTCTGCGTACCGGTGTCATTATTAATCTTAAACATATCGATGTTAGTGAATTTTTAAACGATTCTTATTTTCTTTTTAAAACCCGCGTAAATAATGAAATACGTAAAAATCATATGATAAAAGTTAATACTTGCTTCGAAGGGGAATTTATAAAGTTAAATGCTGGGGATGAAACAATCATTGACTATAAGCACTTTAATACAAAAAATGTCATAATACACGAGGGAACGGATATTAAAGAGGTGTTCCAAGAACATATTTTTGATCCGATCTTAGCAAAGCTTGAGGAATTTCAATTACGAGACAGTGGGTTTGGGTTAAGAAAAATTATTTCTTTGAGTATAAATATAAATAAATTTGAAGTCGGTAATGGTTCGTCTTTCATCAGGCTCCCAGAACCTATTGCTCTGAAGCGCGCGTGCGTTAATATCAAAAATTATGATGATGACGAATGCTTCGCATGGAGCATTACAGCGGCTCTTTTTCCGTGTAGCGGGAATAGGGATAGAGTAGCTTCTTATCCTCATTGGTCAACCGTATTGGATATGTCCGGTATCGACTTTCCAGTTAAACTAAATCAAATAACAAAATTTGAAAAACTAAATAATATATCTGTCAATGTATATACTTTAGAGTTAAATAATAAATCGGTGTATACCGTTGTTCCGGCTTACTTAACGAAAGCGAAAAAAGATAGTCATGTTAATTTATTATTAATACAAAATGTTTATTTTCCAAAACTAAACGATTATGAAGCCGCCCCCGTAATCGAGGATGAAGTGGAAATTAAATATCATTTCTGTTGGATAAAAAATTTATCGCGACTTATATCGAGGCAGGTCAGTAAACATGGCCATAAGAATTTTATATGTGATCGGTGTTTAAATTATTTTCATAATGAAGCTGCATTAGTTAAACATTCGGAATATTGCGCGAAGTTAAACGAGTGTAGAATAGAATTTCCAAAGTACGATTCCGTAGAATTTAAAAATTTTGTAAACCAGCAAACATGTCAGTTTGTCGTCTACGCTGATTTTGAGGCTATGTTAAAGCCCTTAGATTCCGAGGAAAATATGAAAACGCGGAAATATCAAAAACACGAGGCATATAGCGCAGGTTTATTTTTGAAATGCTCGTACGATAACTCTCTATCCTTTTACGAGTCGTATAGGGGACCGAATGCCACAAAGTGGTTTGCTGAGAAACTGACCGAAATTAAACAATTCGTATTTAAAAAACTTAGTACTGTGGTACCCATGCAAAATGCCCCCGACATTAAATTAGCCACCACTTGTCATATTTGTAATCATAAATTACTTCCACAATCGGATACGATTGTAAGGGACCACGACCATTTCACGGGTAAATTTAGAGGATTCGCGCATTCAATATGCAATTTAAAATATAAAAAACAATTTGTAATTCCTATTGTTTTTCATAATCTTAGCGGTTACGATAGTCACTTTATTATTCGAGATATAGCTAAATTGGGGAGCATTAGTTTATTGCCCATAAACAAAGAACAATATATATCATTTACATTAAACAGCGACGATACGAATATAAAATTTCGATTTATAGATTCATATCGATTTTTAAGTACTTCTTTAGATGAGTTAGTATCAACTTTGGAGACTAATAAATTGAGTAATTTACGTTCCGAGTTTAAAAATATAGATGATACATCTTATCAATTACTTACACGTAAAGGCATATTTCCCTATGATTATATAGATTCTCAGGAAAAATTAAACGAAACCTCGTTACCTCCCAAAAAGCAATTTTACAATAAATTAAACGATTTGGAAATTTCGTCGGAGGACTATGATCATGCACGAGATGTTTGGAATAAATTTAACTGCAAAACTCTAGGCGAATATTCTGATCTTTATATGAAAACGGACGTATTATTGTTAGCCGACGTTTTTGAAAATTTTCGTACTGTCATGCATAAAACGTACAAGTTAGATCCAGCGTGGTACTACACGCTACCCGGTTATACGTGGGATGCAATGCTTAAATATACAGGTTGCAAATTAGAAATTCTCAAAGATATTGATATGGTTATGTTCGTAGAGAGGGGAATTAGAGGAGGTATCAGCGTTTGTTGTAATAGATATTCTGAAGCGAATAATAAATATTTGAAAAATTTTGATCCTAATGTAATATCCAAGTTTTTGCTATACTTAGACGTTAATAATCTTTACGGTTGGGCTATGTCGAATTTTTTACCATATGGAAACTTTAAGTGGATGAATAATATAGATACTTTTAATATAGAAAATATACCTGATAATTCGGATATTGGCTATATACTTGAAGTGGATCTTGAATATCCGCAATATCTACATGACCGACATAAAGACTTACCATTTTGCCCGGAACACATGCGGCCCTGTGATATACCATCATCGAGTTACAGATCGAAAATTCCTAAACTCATGACTACCCTCTTTAATAAATCTCGTTACATAATTCATTACAGAAATTTAAAACAAGCTCTCCAAAATGGTCTTAAAATAACTAAAATTCATAAGATTTTAACTTTCAGTCAATCTGCGTGGTTACAGCCTTATGTAGAATTTAATACAAAATTGAGAGCCGCGGCAATTAACACTTTTGAAAAAAACTTATTTAAGCTAATGGTTAACGCCATCTTTGGAAAAACAATGGAAAATATAAGAAAACATAGAGTGGTAAAGCTTGTTTCAAAATGGGAGGGTCGCTACGGAGCCAAAAATTTAATTGCTAGTCCAAATTTTCATAACCGAACCATTTTCGATGATGAATTAGCCGCTATAGAATTAACGAAATCTAGACTCGTATTTAATAAGCCCATGTATATAGGTATGGCGATATTGGACATATCCAAAGTTTGCATGTACGATTTTCATTATTCCTACATGATTAACAAATTAGGGGGTGTAGATAACTGTAAGCTTCTTTACACGGACACGGACAGTTTTTTGTATGAGCTACATTGCAAAGACGTTTACGCAGAAGTTATAAAACCTGATATTCATATGTTTGATACTAGTGACTATGCTAAAGATAATATTTATGGCATTCCTCAAGCAAATAAAAAGGTACCTGGCTTGATGAAAGACGAGCTTAATGGACGCATTATGACACATTTTATAGGGTTGAGATCAAAAATGTATACATTCAAATATGATGGGGAACAGTGCGTCAAAAAATTAAAAGGGGTTAAGCGTAACGTTATAAAAAATAAAATTTTGTTTAAAGATTATCTCGATTGTTTAAAGAGTAATATTGATAAACCAATAACTCAGCGATTAATTAGATCATTTGCTCATGACGTCTATAGTATCGAACAGACTAAAGTTGCCTTAAATGCTTTCGACGATAAAAGGTCTTTAATTAAAGGCTCTACAAATACCTTACCTCATGGGCATTATCTACTATTAAATGAAGGTAAAATTATATGTAAATAATTTAAATTTATTTCTAATTCTCTTTGATTATAGGAGAAGTGGATACGGATGGTGTTTAATAATAAGGATCGCTTCAATGACATAAAAACGAATTGCATTGCACATAGGATTAGTTTTAAAACTTTACATATTTACAAAATTAAAGTCGAAGTAAAAGAAAAATTGAATTGTTCTTCTATTACTCCTAATAGTGTTACATTGTATAAAGAAAAAGAAACATGATAGAAAATAATAATTATTGTTTATTGCTTTTGTATAATAAATATAATATATATTATGTACTTATAATATAATAATTTTACAATTTATTTGATTTATTAATCCAACTGTTGTGAGAAGTATCGAATCCAAGCCATTTTACAAAAACTTTATTTGAACGTCTTTTCAAAATTTTTTCTACCAGATAGACATCAGAATATTTAACCGCTTGAAGTTCATGCTCATAGAAACCACCTTTTATTGGTCGTCCTTCTAAATCTTCTAAAAGGTATGTTGGAGGATCGGTTAGTTGAACTTTGGCAATTTTAAATATTTCGGTAGTCCAATTAGGTGTATAACCTTTTTCAAAAACATGTTTAATCTTGCTTATTCGGACATTATTGCCAATGGAGAATTTGCTCGGGGAAGTTAAAGTTTTTATAAAATTGTATGATGAGTTTAAAACGAGATTTTCGTTTTTCTTCGTTATTTCAATCGATATTTTAACAGTGTACCTAGGTACTTACTTGAATTTGAAAAAAATATCTCTGTTTGAAATTTTTGATCGGGGATATTCGTTAGTCTTTACGTAAAAAATATTAATCATACTACGCTACATACGTTACATACGCTTACATACGCTAAATATTAAAACGAATATAAAATAGCCCCAAATTAATAAGAAAGTTATCGGTAAGTATAATGAAAAGATGAGAACAATGGTGTCCCAATGACCTATTACTATTACATAGGACTTAGATCTAAAATTATATACAATAAAAACCCAATCTTACCATGGAGCTTTAATCAGATATAATATAATGTCTATTTCATTATTCAAAAGAAGATCGCTCTTAGTTCATATGATAATAGAAGATTTAAAAAAATAAATAAATCAGGCTCATTTTTGTTATGTAAACATTTAAAATACCTATTATAATAAAATATAAAAATAATTTGTAAAGACAGACCGCTAGACAGACAGACCGCTATACAGACAGACCGCTATACCGACCGCTATACAGACATACCGCTATACCGACCGCGGTCGGTATTAGCGGTCGCTATTAACGGTCAGTATTAACGGTGGCCGGGGGCATTTTAAAATAAATATAATGTCCATGGCCCATGTCTCAAGCCGCATTTCAAAGTGTATTTTAAAATAAATATAATGTACATGATTCATGTCCCATGCTTCATGCCTCATGAGTCACCCCGGCCACCGTTAATACTGACCGTTAATAGCGACCGCTAATACCGACCGCGGTCGGTATAGCGGTATGTCTGTATAGCGGTCGGTATAGCGGTCTGTCTGTATAGCGGTCTGTCTTTACAAATTATTTTTATATTTTATTATAATAGGTATTTTAAATGTTTACATAACAAAAATGAGCCTGATTTATTTTTTTTTTTAAATCTTCTATTATCATATGAACTAAGAGCGATCTTCTTTTGAATAATCAAATATACATTATATTATATCTGATTAAAGCTTCATGGTATGTAAGCGTATGTAACGTATGTAGCGTAGTATGATTAATATTTTTTACGTAAAGACTAACGAATATCCCCGATCAAAAATTTCAAACGGAGATATTTTTTTCAAATTCAAGTAAGTACCTAGGTACACTGTTAAAATATAATTTTCTAATAAATTGATTGTTCTTTATAAAATGGCATCTAACGCGGAAGAAACTGTCACATTTTTTGTATGATACTATACTTTAGGCTTTGTATTTTAATATTACTAGTTAATAAAAAAATGATATTTGCGTATTATTCTGTGCGTTTTATTACTATGCAGCACCCAAAAGTTGCTATCCTATTTCACTTGTTTTCAAGCTACTACACTTTATATGTTTACATAGTTTTTTATTTATAAAATTCATTTGTTTTCATGGATTACTAAATTTGAAGCAAATAATATCAAGTATGCTACAATCTTTTATTTCAAACGTAGGTTATGATATGATACATCGTTAAAAGTAGAAAAAAAATGCGATTTTTATAAGTATATAAAAATCCATTTTGGTGTATATTCAACTTAAGAAAGTAGCTATCATTTCCTCTAAAAGGATAGTTGCAATAATTTTTTTTTTGAAATCATATTTGATTGTGTCTTTAAAAGTAATAAATTTTAACATCATCTCGCACATTCTTTGAAAAATTATGTAATTATAAATTAAACGTAAAATAATAGATCTGAATTTCCCTTTTCTGAAAATTGGGACCGAAATGCTCCATGAGGCTATGCCCCATGAATCAATGTAAAGGTATTAGGTTAATTTCGATCACAACAAAAAAGTTATAATTATATTATAGTATCCTAAAACGTAGAAGGTGCCTCTTAAAGTAAAATTGCAAAACTTGTAATGATTAGAAATAGTTTGTTTGTTTTTTTTTCAAATATTTTTACTTTATAATAGTTTTTTAGCTTTCTTGTTAATGATAATAATATTTTGAATATTATATTTTTATTTTTATATTGGCTTTTTAATCTTCAAAATATTATTAATATTTTTACTGTTTTCAAGTAAAATGTACTATTTTAAGTTACTTAAAAATCATAGAAGGTACCCCTTAAAGTAAAAAGTACAAAAATGTTATATCTAAGAAATCGTTTTTTTTTTTACTATTTTAAGGTGGCGATTTTGCTCATGTAATAAATGTTGCAAATAGTGCTTTACTGGAGCGCTTGAGCAGCAAAACCTAAGAAAGTTACAAAAAATAATTATGTATACAAAAAATAAAGTATAAAGATTGAGCTACAATGTAAGCTAAATTTTGTTATTAAAATGTTGATATTAAATAGAGATAATGCTTACTGAAAGTCAGGATAATTGTTCGCTTTTAGATACCCACTTTTGGTCAATTTTTAAATAAAAAATGAAAATTCTGAGATATACATATCGTACTTTGTATATTTATCTTCACTTTAAGACTTAGTTTTGAAGAATAAATTTGCCTATGTCAATTTTAATGTAGCTATTTGATAACAGTAGTCGTTATTCTTAAAGTTGCTTACTTTTCAAAATGAGCACATACCTTTCTCACTCTAGCATATAGCCACCTTAAGTTTCCATTGTTTTCTATAATAAAATGTAATGTGATAACCAGAATGGTTTTTCTCAACACCTCGTTCCCCTCAGTTTATAATAGTAAATACAACTTATTGAAATTTCACTTCAGCATATGCAGTCAATTTTTACAATTTCGACAGATTACAAAGATATTTAACTGTTAATAATAACGATGCAGTGATCGGTTTATTTCCAGTGTGTCTTTTCCCTAAAACTTTGTAGGATGATAGCTTTCCATAAGAGAAAAAAACATGTTCGACGAGTTAAACTCATATTTAAAACTGTTCTTCCGATATAAAATAAATACTTTTGTAAAAACGCAAACTTTGAAGAGCTGTAACTTTGCAATGGTGCACTTTTGTATAATAGGTCAATTAGATTATATCGGTCCAATATCTTCTCACAAGTTTACCCTAAAGCGTTGTGAGGTGTTTTTGTATACACCCTGTATAAGTAATATATTGTTTTCTTTTTGCTACTTTTATTTATTTAAATATTGTGAAACTTAATTATTTATTTGGGGATACCTCGCGCTTTTTAGTGTTTTAGGCTTGACATTAACGGAAGGGTTAAACAAATTAATTGCTTATTTTATACACCTGTATATGATTTAATTTTTTTATACCGAAAAAATAGTAGCAACAGACTATTGCACCTATGAAGCATCACGAGGATACTTGCGTTAGAAAACTCACGTCATTAGTTAAGGATTAAACTACCTTGCCATTGCCTCATGGACCATGGAGCAAGCAGTTTTCTTTCTTTTTTATTTTTTGGAAATGCTCATTTATCTATTGAATAAGTAAATGGTACATTTTTTTATTAATCGCATTAGAAAAACGCATGCAATTTCTAAATTTTACCTATATGAAAATTATAATAAGTACTTTGTACATCGCTCGCATAATTCCAATGTCAACACCGGAAGATATTAGTAAAAATACAACTACAAATTATTTTATGTTGATGTATACAGAAAAAATTGAAGGATGAATAGAGACACCCACGCTCTCAAATCAGTATTTCATACTTTAAGTTGGTATTTGAACTCGGCATTTTTTTTGCCATGTCAACACCGGAAGATAATTTAGTGAAAATACTACTATGCAAGTACAAAACGTACTTATTGAAATTTTTGATAGGTAAAAGCACCTAAGTTTTGATAAAAATACCAATTTTTCTCTGTACATCCAAAGATGCAGATATAAACAAATTAAAATGAATTAAAAAATTACTAGACTTATATTATCCTGTTATCCATACTCAGTTTTAGTGTGCAATTACAAAGCGTACCTACTGAATTTTTTTGTTAAAAAGCATTTAAGGTGTAATGAAAAATACCAACTATTTCTCTATACATCTAAAGATGCGTTATGTCAACACCGGAAAATACATTTTATGCTGATTTGCACAGAGAAAATGAAGGATGAATGAACTTTAAGCAACAAGAGTTCTGAATAATTTCTTAAGTAAATTAACATGGAAAATCGCTAAGGTACCTACATCCTTTGATTTTCGGTTAACGAAAGGTGTCAGGCCTGAATGTTTTCCTTATGGGAGGTGCTTATTTATAAACAAAGCAGGCAAACCAAAAAGAAAAATCGTAGTAACTTTCAATAAAATTTATTTTATGTTAAAGATCTACAATTCTCCGCTATTTTCTTTATAGTAACAATCGTATAAAATTTTATTTTTATTCATTAATATCGATTCTCTTAAACAATACAAATTTAAATCTAACTTATCTATGGATGAGGTGTTTACAAAAGTGTTGATAAATTTAGAAAAGAATTTTGGAAAATCTAAATCACCGAACATTCTAAAACGTTCATAGATCGCTTCTTCCTCGTTGAGTAAACCTAACACAAATTTCATGTTCAAGGTCAAGTTAACTCCCCATTTTGTAGATATCTCTATCGCATTTATGCCATCTATTTTTAGAACCACAATTTTATAATCAGAATTATTAAATTCCAAATCGTTAATCTCGAGCATTGAACGTAAATAGTACACAATGGTTTTCCATTCTTCTTCGATAAAGGAAACCTTCTGTTGTTTCCAGTTCCTAATTTTTACAA
Source organism: Malthinus flaveolus (assembly GCA_950108345.1). Lineage (NCBI taxonomy): Eukaryota > Metazoa > Arthropoda > Insecta > Coleoptera > Cantharidae > Malthinus > Malthinus flaveolus. Next base: position 73,974,953 of record OX467285.1, read on the forward strand.
CACTCATATAATTTCGAACTGCACTCAATCCCGTAGAAATGATGTTAAACAAATCATTGAAATGAACAATTTCAAATACTAGCTTCTCCTCGTTTCTAACTTCTTCACGGTATTTTTCCAATTGCATTTCTAATAAATCGATAGAATCGACATCACTATCTAAACAATTATTTAAGAAACTCATTTTTTTACACGATGTCTTTTTTATTCAAAGTTTCAACTACTATTAAATAATATGTACTCGAATTATAATAAACTGCTTTTTTTAACTTGTTCAAATAACAGATCTGTCATTACTATTAGCTATTTCGAACCACACGTGGTTCGTTGATTGGATTTAATTTAAATACGGAAATAAAATTCTATAAACTACTTAATATATATTTACGTAATATCCCCCAAAATTATAATGTCTTTTGTGATAAGTTAAGTTTTATTAGAAAAACGCATGTAATTTCTAAACTTTTATTATATGAAAATTATGATAAGTACTTTGTACATTCCCTCACATAATTCCCAGGTCAACACCAGATTTATTTTCTGCTAATGTAACAGAAAAAACGAAGTACTAATAGAGACACCCACGCTCTCAAATCTTAAACTAAAGAAAAATCATAAAACAAATCTATGTGCTATATTTTTGTACCTATTAGTTATTATAGAAGAAGTAAATTATAGATTTGGCAACATGATACTAATGTTAATAATCGATGACATATAAAAACATAAGTGATATAAGTCATCATAAGGGTAGTTTCAAAACATCATTGCCACATACTTTTCTTGATCAGAAATTTCGACATTCAAAATTAATTTTGCATGACAATAAGGGTGTTATAGGAGCATTTGTTTTTGCCTAATAATTTTAAAAACACGTAAATTACTAAAAAGGTTATGCGTACAAACTGCTTGAGAACATTAAGAAGAGATGCGAATTTACGGTTTTCTGTTCTAATGAACAATCTGAAAAACTATTCGAAAAATATAAATGTATCAATGAGGTCCTTGCACAATTTTTTTGTTTGCAGAAATTGAATCGTTATACAACTTTAATTAAACGAAAAAAAAAATTTTTTTTAATTTTTTATTAAAGCCCTTTTACTTATTTTTGATGATGTAATTTCAAATTAATGATGAACTTTAAGCAACAAGAGTTCTGAATAATTTCTTAAGTAAATTAGTATGGAAAATCGCTAAGGTAGCTATTTTTTTAATCTATATTGAAGCATGGAGCATGAAGCATTCCGACCCCGATTTTATTTTATTTTTTTTTTGGTATTATAAAAAAAAAATTATTGTTCTTATCAAGGTGAAAAACAAAATGATTAGTCATCTCATTTATGTTCTTCATGAATTACAAGCAAATTCATTCTATTTTTAATAAGCACATTCCATTCTATTTTTATAAATAATCGAAGTAAAAAGAATCTTTTGTTTTACTATCTTTTAGTTATTGCGTAATAATTCACTTTATTGCGAAATGTATTGCATTGCATTTAATTTAACTCACTTGATTGCAAAATTCTTTTATTTTTTTTATTTAATTCTTTGTTCTTTTTATAATACGTCATCTTTATTATATAAATTATAAACGTAAACACATTTTATTTAAAAAAATTTGTTTTAATTCTTTGTTATTTTTATGATGAGTCATCTTTGTTATCAAGGTGAAAACGAGTCATCACTTCTATTTTTTCCTTCATGAATGCAAAATGCATTGCATTGCATTTAATTTAATTCTTTTTATTATTTTTACATTAATTTTAAACACTTGCCTAAAAATTAGTTAAACTACCTTGACATTTTATGTCATTTCTGTTTGTTTAAGGATTTTTTTTTATTATAAAAAAGAATTATTTTCTTAATGTTAACGTACCAAAAATGATGCGTCAGCTATTCATTACATCAATTAAAACACGTACAAGCACATTCCATTCTATTTTTATAAATAATCGAAGTAAAAAGAATCTTTTGTTTTACTATCTTTTAGTTATTGCGTAATAATTCACTTTATTGCAAAATGTATTGCATTGCATTTAATTTAACTCACTTGATTGCAAAATTCTTTTATTTTTTTTTATTTAATTCTTTGTTCTTTTTATAATACGTCATCTTTATCGTATAAATTATAAACGTAAACACATTTTATTTAAAAAAATTTGATTTAATTCTTTGTTATTTTATGATGAGTCATCTTTGTTATCAAGGTGAAAACGAGTCATCACTTCTATTTTTTCCTTCATGAATGCAAAATGCATTGCATTGCATTTAATTTAATTCTTTTTATTATTTTTACATTAATTTTAAACACTTGTCCAAAAACTAGTTAAACTACCTTGACATTGAAGCATGGACCATGGGCCATGGGCCATGGGGCATGGGGCATTGACCCATGAGGCATTGCGGCCCCCAATTTTTTTAACCAGAAAATTCAAATTTACCGCCAAATACAAAATGGCGTTAAAGTTTTCTGTGACGTCATTTCCGACCATGAAGACAAGCCAGAAAATTCAAATTTCCCGCCAAATTAAGTTTTATGATAGCTGTGACGTCACTTCCGCTGTAGAACCACATTGAAGCATGGGGCATTGCCCCATGAACCATGAATCATGGTCCATGGAGCATGGGGCATTGGTCCATGAGACATTGCGGCCCCCAATTTTTTCAAACCAGAAAATTCAAATTTACCGCCAAATACAAAATGGCGTTGAAGTTTTATGATGGCTGTGACGTCATTTCCGATCATGCAGTCAAGCCTGAAAATTTGAATTTCCCGCCAAATTAAGTTTTATGATAGCTGTGACGTCACTTCCGCTCTAGAATCGGCATTGTTCATCTACTGTGACCATCATCCATCATACGTGATTTTGTGATTTATAGAAATTTTGATATCAGAAGTTAAATGTTTCTACAGGCATCCTAAGATACTGAAAAAGCCTCGCCGGATATTTTCGCAAGAAACTCTCCATACTCCTCTCTAAATCTATGTATTAATGGGTTGTACACTATATTGTCTTTAAAAACTGGGCAACTGTGTAAAAAATTGTATTCCAAAAGCAGAGCAACTCGACTATTTCGTGAGAGAGGCATTGTTTTAAACTACATGTAAAAGTGCTCCAAGAATTTGCCTCTTCTGGACATGGATGTGAACCGTATCTCCCCAAAATATACATTTCACAAAGATTTCCAAACTCTAATGGATTCAACTAAGAACATCGAAACAAACATAACTGTCTTCACCAATGAATCAAATATGCAAAAAGAATCTTGAGCAGGTGTACACTCACTTGACCTTTCTTTCGATAGTAGCCTACCATATGCCTCAGTTTTTTCAACTGAACTCATGGGGATATTACACAGTGTCGATGAAATCCTAAACAAGAAAACACTGATATTGACGGACAGCAAAACTTTCTTGCAAGCCTTAAACACTTGCAAGGTAACTTGTAGTCTTCTGTTACAGTGCATAGAGTTGCTGAATCAGATATCCAAAAATAATGTTTTTATATCAATGAGGGTAACGATAAAGTAGACGAGCTGGCCAAGAAAGGTTCATACAGCTTTTCCCGTGGCCCTGAACCGACAATTAAATCAGCCGAAACTACTACTGTTAATACTCTCCTTAACATAATGACCATCAGTTATGGTAGGTACGCTCCGTAAAGTTGTCGGTAACTTTACCACCAGCAGAGAGGTACAATAATGAATAATCTCTTTCTATTCTATTCTTCTATTGATTGTATTGAACCTCTCTGCTGGTGGCGTAAGTCAAAAAGAACTTTACGGAGCGGAATTAGAATACAGACTGAAAGATGGACAAGAAATGTAAGCTGTTAGTCCCCCCTCCTCTAAATCATCCAGATCCAGATGTTCAATCACTTTGCGGTGGACGGGATGGAACTTGTCTCTCACTAATACATTGCCGTCCAAGACTTTTTGCTCGCGAAAAATCGCTCGCTAGTGTGCCCGAGCCTTTACTCGACTGTGACACACTAATCTGCTGTAGTACTGGCGGTTATATGATTAACGAAGGAATTGCACTGGATTTCGAATCTGTGATTTCAAAGGTGCTAGTTCGACATAATGCCTTGTTATTAAATTTTTGATCCGGTTATTTTGGTAACGAAATATAGCACGAACCTCTATTACAAGTAGTGGATTTAAAAAGTATTATTCAAACATTAAATAATTGTATTTCTATTGAAGGGTTATACATTGCGAAATTTTACTCTCATTTAAAAATAAAAACTACCCTTAATACAATAGAATATATGCTTTGTTCTATGTTAACCAAACAAAATTTATTTTTCCTAACAAAAGTAAGCAACGCACAGTTTTCAAATAGTATACGTACCTAATACCTATTACGTATTATTGTAAGTGAAATAAAATTGAAAGGCAATTAGCTAGTTTTTGGAATATTGGCATCCACTACAGATGATCTTTGTTGCAAAAGTTCAAAATTAGTTCACCAAAGTTTATGCATAAATCAGCGTAGAAAATAGCAGGAAGCAGCCCGAGTTAGTAATGTAATAGCAATAGACCCGTAAAAGCCGGTGTGGATCACAAGGTTTCCCTTGCGAATAAAGACAAGTTCAAACTTCCCAAATATAATTTAGAAACTATTATTTTATAGAAAAAAACTTAATTCTTTCAATAACGTATTTTATATTGTTTCAGTACGTCCACTCGCCGTGAAGCTTTTAACTGAAAATCGCCCACTTTCGGCCGAGAGTGCTTACGAGTTAAGTTGCGAAGTTGTTGGTTCGAGACCAGCACCCTCGATCACTTGGTGGAAAGGAAGTCTGCAGATGATAAATACGAGAGAAATTGTAAGTTTCGCAAAGCCGAAGCTGAAAATAATTATTATCAAAATTGTTTTAATTCGCGTAATAGGTCAGTCCAGATGGGAATACGACTACGAGTATTTTAACTTTCATTCCATCGGTCGAAGACGCTGGAAAGTATCTTTCCTGTCGTGGCCAACAACAACTAATCCCAGATAGTGGAATAGAAGACGGATGGAGATTGGAAATATATCGTAAGCTCGTTTTTTTTATTACAAATAATCCGTTCTTTATTCGCACACCAAACAGTTTTTAATTGAGTTTCTTGTGTTTTTCAAACAGAATCGTTTTAACTTTCATGTTTATTAAATGCAAATTCTAATTTTAGATGTTCCTTTAGTTACCTTAGAATTAGGAAGCAATTTAAATGGTAGCATAATTAAAGAAGGTGTTGACGTTTATTTTGAATGCAATATTAAATCGAATCCTTGGGTTTATAAAGTCAGTTGGCGACATAACGTAAGTTTAATTGATAAAATAAAATAAGCGATTAATTTAAAATGGTATTTATCAGGGTAAACTTTTACACAACAATCCGTCGTCAGGTACCATTGTTAGTAATCAAAGTTTGGTCTTGCAAAGTGTTAATAAAAATAGGACGGGTCTTTATATTTGCGTTGGAAGTAATGGCGAAGGTGATGGTGTAAGCAATCCCGTTCATTTAGATGTGAAATGTAAGATTTGCAATTAAACGAGTATTTATATAGTTAAATTAAATTCCAACTTTAATAGATGCACCCGAATGTAAACTAGGACAAACAAAAAATTACGGAATAGCAAGATTCGAAGTAACCGAAATTAAATGCGAACTAGAGGCGAATCCAACAGATATTCAGTTTTCTTGGAAATTCAACAATAGCGACAATGCCGCTTTGATAATAGACCTTCCACAAAACCTAATAACAAGTGATCGAACTCGCAGTATCATGTCCTACAAACCAATAACTGAATACGATTATGGAACTTTACTATGTAGCGGAAAGAACGAAATTGGGGATCAGAAAGAACCTTGCGTGTTCTACATTAATCCTGCCGGTATGATTTAAAACAAAAGCATTAATTTAACTACACTTCTTTTTTTAATTTTCTATTTACTTAGGAAAACCCGATAGTTTATCAAACTGTACTATCACAAATCAGACCACAGAAGCTTTATACGTCGAATGTATTGAAGGATTTGATGGTGGTATCCAGCAAGAGTTTGTTATGGAAATTTACGATCCGCAAAATCGTAAGTTAGTGAGTAGCATTTCGTCTAAGAGTCCCGTATTTATTGTTGGTGGGTTGGAATCTGGTCTTTTGTTTGATGTCGAACTTTATGCATCGAATAAAAAAGGAAAAAGCAATATTGTACGTCTACAAGGTTACACACTTAAATCGGCCGAAAAACACATTGGTAAGTTTATTCGACGATAAATACAGTTTGTCTATTCCTGGGGCTTTTAAAGGCTTACGAATTAGTTCTTTATGTTATTATAGCTTAGTTTTAGGAAAAACTAGGTAAGTCTTAGGCCGCGTTTATATTGGCGAGCGATGAGCTGTGAGCGGTGAGCGATGAGCATTTAAAAAAAAATCAAACACATTTAAAATCTACAAACGTGTGTATATTGCAACGCAATTGCAACGAGAGTTGAGCGGTAACGCTAAGCGATGTCGTCGCCGCTCGAAATGACTTGATTGTGAGCGATATATGCAAGCGTTTGTTAATATAAAATATGCAAAACGACGCATTTCTTAATAGTGTCAGTTTATATGTAACAACTTGTGGTCAGGCATAGAAAATTTTCTCGTGAAATCTTAATTTCAAAAACTGACATTCTTAAAAATTCAAAAAATCGCGAAAATTCACCATTTATCAATCTACTTTTGTTTAAATGGTGAATCCTATTTATTTTCTGCAAATGGATCGACTTGGAGAGCAACATACTTACTACTAATAGCTTAGTAGTACTTTCCTCAATATACACATGACACCGCTGTAACTCTCAACGCTCATCGCTCACCGCTCACAGCTCACAGCTCATTGCTCGCCAATATAAACGAGACCTTTAGAGTAAAGATTCTCAAATGACACAGCGGCTACATGTGAATTACGTGTGCACATAACATTATAGCCAGAGCTTTAGAAAATGAAGCCTGAAAACTAAAAAAAAAATTGTCAATTAATAGCAATACCCGGTATTTCCGGACGTATTTAACGCTCACCATAAATTATCTTTAGAAGTTCTTAAGAATCCATAATTTAAATTTATGACTGCGTTATAAGCCATATAACGTGAGAACAGTTGATCTCACAAAAAAAGTGACTTACCTATTGTTGTAGACAACTTTCTAATCTACAATTTTTGTAATTACGATTTTAGTCTTTTGACCAACAGGAAACGAGTTATTCGTGAAAAAGCGGTTCACAGTAAAAAAGTTCATAAAAACCGCAGGAAACTAAATTAATAATAACATAAAGAAATTAATTTGAGCCCCAATTGAGAAATAACCACTAGATAATCCATCCTTTATTGTAAGTTATTTTCAATAGCTGCAACAACATCGATTCCGCTCAAAATCAGTCCTACGCTCGGGGCTTTGATAGGAGTAGTAGCAGCTCTCATGCTGGTAGCTATTATAATCGTTATAATAATTCGGGTTCGAAACTGTGGAGAGCAATATGATTTGAAAACTTACGAAGATGACGGACTGTCACTTTCAGCCACACAATGTATAACTAACGGAGTAGACAAAGCGAGCGGCGAACAAAACGTCGATTTAAATGGAAGTACAGAAAGTTTAGAAGAGAAGAATCCCGATATTATCCCACAAAGTGATAACGAAGAGTGTTATCCGAATAGCAAACATTCATTTGTTTTATTAAATAATACACCACAATTACGAAATTATGTAGGAATTCAAACTTCGGTTCCCGTCGTGTTGGGTTTAGAACAAAACGAACAATACGGCGATATTAGAATTGCGGCGCAGGTAAAATTTAAAGTTGCAATTTTAATTCAAAATTAACTAAACAATTTCAACAGGACGAAGGGCAGTTTACACAAATGTCTATTTCACACCACGAGGTGCCTTACGTAATTTACAACAAATCGACTTCGAGTACAATTTTACATAGGCAAGATCCATTAGTTTACGCAGGCATAAGTAGATCAAATCGCATGCTTCCATGTCTTCAAACCCTAAGTCCACCTTACATGTCCACTTTAAAACGAAAACCGCCTAATTTATATTCGTACGCTTATTCGCTCGATAACGAACAAGTTGGAGATGCTACTCTCCGGCCAAGAAAGAGTGTAAGAATTTTTGTTTCTTTTAGCGCAATGTTGATTTTTATAAAATAAATTTTAGCTCGATTCGTGTTGAATGAAAACATAAAATAAACGATGGGTTGAAATAAAATAACTACAAGTGGTTAAATTGATCGGTGAAGCTCTTCGATTGATGGAAGAACTAAAAACGAGAAGAATAGTGGAGATGTGATTTAGAGATTTCAAATTGAAAAATAAAAAAAGTGTATTATATTGAAATGATTATTGTGAATTTTTTTTTTAATTTTTAAACGAGTTGTCGTATTTGTTGACAATAAATATAATTGTAAATGTTTGTAAACTTACTAAAAGCTGTTAACAAATTTTATAATGTTTTGTAACCAAATCGAATAAATTTTGTACATATTCTCGCCAAGTGTTTTAATTAAAAGTTAATTTTTTTAACTCGTGTGAGGTAAACCTACTGGTTTGTTGCCAAAACCGCATAAAAGGGGCGAAAATGTGAAATTTTTCCGACAAACAATCAATTTTCAAAAAAATATTACAACAAAGTTCTTGTATCTAGATGAAAGAGCTAAAGCTAATAAAAAGCTGCCCAACTAATTATTTTGAGAACTTTTAAATTTCAATCGATTTCAAACAAATCCTCTACAATTTGGGAGCTTCATTTAAAAGCTTACTATTTAATTAAGAGAAGAGTAATTAAATGTTTGTAGAAATATCAGCTCCAGCTAACGAATTAAGAGCTTACGAATTATGATAAATTCTTCGCACCGAATGAAAGATTCGATCATAATTTTTAAGGTTTCGTTTTAATTTTTGGGCTCGAAAATATTTTTAAACTGAACGAAGTAAACTTTGAAAAACTAAATAGTGCCGCTTGGAATTGTATTTAAACATATTTCTAACGACTACTAATACATGAATCCGTGTTAGTTTTAAATGAGCTGTGACCATCTCATTCGTTTCATTAAGAAACATTGCTATTCCGAGTAGGGAACTGCTCTAGATACAAGTATCCGTAGATTAAAATGGATTTTCTATTGTACCGGGGGTAAACCAAATCAGTATTCTGCTCTATATTATAGATTTTTCATCTTTTGAGCGATTCTGAAATTGAGGAGTAATCCAGTGAAATTAGACAAAAATAGCTCACTGTCAGAATAATTCCTACAAAGCTGGACAAAATCGGCGGAGCAATTTGAGATGTACTCAAGGTCACAAAACATTGTTTTTTGCAAATAGCTCGCCTCCTACAGACCGTATGTTGATGAAGTTTGTTATATAAGATATAGAAAACATTATTATCTACAAGACTGGTTATTGGTTATACACGTTTTTCCATAAGTTTATACATTTCCGAGCTTTAGCGCGGAGAACGGGTAACAATGAATTCGTTTAATGAATGGATGACGCTGTATAAACCTTGGAGTAAGACGAGCAAGTTTCATGGAAGAAACCAGCCACCAAAGTAATCCACTCGTGGACTCGTGGCTAGTCCGGAACTGTAAGAAGGAGAATAAAGATTTACGGAAGTAAAAATCGTGTTAGTTTGCTACTTTCCGTCATTAATTTGAGTCCGGGAAATGGCACATTACATCACTAGGCCGGGAAGTGTTGCTAAGTAACACTTCCCGGACTGCTTGGCGAAATTTTCGTAAAGAATTTTATTTTTTAAATTTTTGCTTGAAAAAAGGTTGCCGGCAGCGGGGGTTGAACCCAAGAACTCTAGATGAAATACAAGGCTGCAAACCCCTACACCAAACGAACACCTATATTAATGTATGTAAATCGTGAAGTTATAAAGTAGTTATTTGTTGCTAAGTAACGAATATAAAGTGAATGATGAGATTTAAAATGAAATACCTACAGCGGATGATTAATTTGACATTTCTAAAATGACATTTTTATATGCTATATATGCAGGCTTTTGCGCTTGCTTTTGTCATCGAAGAGTTGACGTTTCCCGATGAGCAATCATAACAAACAAATTGCCGCTCGTCTCCCATGACAGCAAGCGCAAAATACATTGCCGCTCGTTGCCATGAGAGACGAGCGCAAAGTAGAACAGTACCGATTGCTTGAATTTAAATTTGGTGCGCATACCTAAATTATTATTTATTTAAATTTAAATTAAAATTACTATAATCGAATAAAAACATGTTTGTTTTTATTTAAAAATATAAATAAAAATCGATTTTTGATCAAAATAAACCAGTAATACATTTTCCGAGTAATTTTTATATATTTTTTTAACTTTTTTGGCAATTGTAGAAAAAATTATGTGTGCATCTCGAGTACAAAGTGTCTTTGTCGCTCTAAAAGATTGTCGCGCTCCGCATTGCGTCGCGCGCCAAACTTCTTTTACGAGCGACAAAGTATCACTCTAGATACACAAATAGCTATTTACGGTATGAAATAAAATTTTATACGATATACGTCCGTGAAGTGATTTTTAAAGCATTCGTTTCGAAATTCCGGACTCAGCTTCGCTTCGTCCGTAAACATCTAACTCATGCTTTAATAGGTCTTTTCCCGGACTAATGACGTAAATAACTATTGTTCGAAATTGTAACGTTTAGTGAGCGCGCTATTAAACAGAAGCAGAAGCTTCTTATTCACAACTTTGAAGTACGATAAAGATTTCCTATAACACATAGAACAAGGATGTAGGAAAAGCTTTTTTAAAACCCAAGTCGTGCCAGGTTTGGTACTTTTATAATAAGCTTCTTCAACGTACGATCTATAGGAGACGAGTTAAGATGTATTCTCATGGATCCGATGAAACCCATGGAACGGCAATACTATCAATTTAATTTTTCTAATTAAACAACCTGAGTATTTTTACGGTTTTTCCATTTCCATAAAAAGCTGTTCAAAAATAAACAACAGTTTGATACCAAATATTCTGTAATTCAATTATAAAAATGAGAAAAGTACCATTTTTATTAGATTTATTATATTTATTATTTGTAAATATGTTATTATAAGAAATGTTTCGTAGTTGTCTATAAAAAATTCCTCTTTTGGACTATCGTTGTGATCCATAACAGTTCCATTTGAGAGAAATGAGATAGTCTCAAACAAATTGTGTCAAAATGATGACGTTCATGACTTAATTTTACTCAAAAGTGGAAAGAACAGTACCAAGTTTTGTTTAAGAAGATTATCGACGACGTCTTAAGCATGCAAGTACCATCAAAGGAAGTGTAATTACTAATTACAGAAGTAATTTTACGTGCTCTACTTACTCTAGCAGTAATTAGCACGGTTGGGTTTTATGCTATCGAATGTATTCGAGGTATGCTGGGGTACCTACATACTGTTGTTTAATTTATAAAATGTGTAAATAACATTGATGCAATCGATACTAAGGCAGAAGCTAACAGAATAAAATACAACATGTATTTTCAAACGAATAATATTGGAGAAATTTTGCAAAAAATAATACATAAAAGCGCACCGAGAACATTATCGATTTGACGTCCTTTGATCCCAGTATTAAAACCGCAAACAATTTTGTTCCTATAAAAAAATGGCAAGTAATTGAATCTGTTATTAAATAATACGTTGTCTCTTTAATTAGAAAATGGAATTTAGTTCGAATTTAGCACTTTTGAAATAATCGGCAAATTATGTTTTTTAGTTTAAAGATGTTTAAATTCAAATATGCTTGTCTTCTCCAAGATAAAAATTTTAAAAAGGCTGTATCGTCTCAAATCTAAAAGTTTTAATTTGTAATGAGTAAACTTCAGTTTACACCTTTGCGCAAGTGTCCTTTGCTCTCTTTCTAGAATTATCAATTTTAGAATGATGTACCTTTCAAACGCCCTTTTTTGTAGTACTACCTACTACTAACTAGCCATGTAAAACTTAATGTGTAAGAGCCCACTTAACACGTAAGATGATGAAGATGTGTGCGTTTTAAGGTAAATTGTAATAAACCTTGGTTTGGTTTATTTTTGTACCTTTTTTTCTAAATTCCGTGGTAGGTACAATAATGACATAGTAGGTACACGTATTAGAAGTACAGCTAATTTATTTACATTAACACTATTTATTGGATTTCATTTTACACTTCTAATTTATTTTAACCAGCGAGCTGCTTAACTTAATCGTAATGTAATTGCATTGTATGCCACTTACACAGGTAGTTAGCCTTGCACCTTTAATTACCAAATCGAATTTAATTACCGAATGACGCGGTTTGGCAAAGCAGCGTATACATATTGATGTGTTTACATTTTGGCTACAATCTCGACCTATTCTAAATTTGTTACGATATCTACGGAACATAATATTAGACAACTACAGATTTAGAAAAGTAAAAAAAGATTTTTCACACCTAATATACCAGATGGTAACTTTTATAACAACATTATAATTATAACGTAGAATGCTTGGAGATATCGTGAACCCAAATAGCCAAGATTGATCAAACTACAAAAAGTTGAGTGAGTGTAATGGCTTGGCATGAATTGATATGGGCTATCCACTGAACGTTTTGAAAATGTTCCAAAGTTGGGAGATTTTCATGTTTAGAGCCAAAATTTCAACGATGTAATTTGATAATGTAATGTACGTTATCATGAAAAAAAAATTAAATAAATATGAGAGTTTATTTATGTAGCTTTTCTACATAGGCCACTTGTTAATATTCATTTATTATCTTACGGCTGTTCAATTTCTAAAAACAATGGGTGCTATGAAAGGGGGAATATTTGATTGTTGCCCAATCTAATAAATCTGAAATTGCAATATCTAATCTAAAACTGTTTTGTATTCATTAACCTTTATCTGGCTCAAGGAGGTACCCGTGAGTACTTTTTACGCATAAAATGGGAAATATTTAATTTTGGGGAAACCGTATCAATTTGGGCTTCTAGGACATCTTTAAGTAGATCATTCTACGTCCATTCTGAGAATTTCGTGTATGATGGACGTATCAAGTAGCAGATTCACCATTTACTACAGAGGTCAGTTACGATGTTACGGACTAAGGCTGAAGAAATACAAAAGGGACGAGGGGTTAAAAGATACGGTGGTACCCGGGTAATGTAGCATTTTTTATACCACCAGGGTTAAAGACAAGTAAAATAACTTTGAATTTTATATACAGTGTGTTCGAATTTATTGTGACTCAACGCGGGCACGTAATTTTACGAATTCTACAGGTCAAGATAGAAACACATCAGTTCCTATAACAAGAACGTCAATGTAAAGAAGTGTGTGCACGAAATGGAAAGAGCACTTTACTTGATGAAACCAAAATTTCATTTACGCTGTAAGTCACGTACCAAGTATTTTGTTTATTGTTTTGTTTAATTAATGAAAAAGAGAGGTATTCTTCTTTGTTAATAAGTATGTCAAAAGTTCCAAAGTACTAATAATTACTTAAAACATTTTTTATTGAAAAGATCCCCTAAAATCAATAGTCTAATAGCTATAAATCTTACTACCTATCATTGAAATAGCGAAACGAAAAATTGCTGAACTTTATTTACAGAGAAATAAAGAAGTGGTTCTGAACTTTCGCAACAGTTCGGCTTTGGAGAATTCAAAAACTAAACGAGAATATTGGTGAAAAAAATCTCGCTTAACAAATAATTAAGTAGTACCTATGCTATACAAAATTGTTAGCAACAAAAACAACAACTTAAACTTCCTTTGTGTTGAACACAACAGGTCCGGATTGGAAAAGTTCACAACCGAACTAATATCTTAGAGCACAAACAAACTACGAATTTAACGACAAATTGTTTATACATAAACCATGTCCGCGTTACACAAACTAAATTCTACTAAAGTTATTATAGCTTTAACATATTGCATAAATATTCCCCCAGCTGCATAGCTGAAGATAAACAAGCCATCAATTGGTATTAAGTATTAACATCAACACCTGTGTCGCTAACGATGTAAGAAAATAAATTATTTTTAATACGTAAACTAATTTATTGCTAAGAATGAATGTTAAGAAAATTAAATATTAAAGCTGGCCACAGACCTTGATTTTTCATCGGTCATCGATGATCGCGATAATCCGTCGTGATTGCTTTTCAAGACCGATGAGTCCACAGAGCTCGTGTTTGTTCATCGGTCGTCGTATGAAGCATCATATTCACGAATAGACCGATGACCGATGAAAAATTACGAGGTATGTGGGCTAATCGGGCGTGAAAATTTATCACGACGGCTTGTCATGAGCAGATGATCATCGATGAAAAATCACGATATCAGTGAGCGACTTAGGCCCAGTTGTATAAACGAGCTAATCTCGGAGTCAGAGTTAACTCCACGATCAACATAAATCAACAACTAATTCTGAGTTAAATTGAAATATATTTGACTCTAGAAAATTGATGGGTTAACCCTGGACCAAGTGCCTACAAGCTAACCTAATCAAATCTACGCTAAAATATAACCTTATATTCAGATCGTAGAGTTAACTCTGACTCCGAAACTATGGTAAGACAAATAGCGGTTATTGAATTGTTCGGTATCAGTAGTTTCATTTTGCTTAAGATTTTCCACAATTTTTAAACGCTCGGTATGATGAAGTTCTGTTCTTATTGGAACTTATTGGAAAGCACTCTACTTTCTGCTACAATTTGCCACAATCAAGTGATATCTTTTTTTTCTTCTGATCTATGCCCAATGCAAATATTTGTCCCAACTCTCAACAATAATGTTCCTTTAGTAGGTGTGTCAACAGTCCAAGTGCTTGTGGCTTTTGTCAGTGCAAACCCAAATTTGCTATAATTTAAATCTGCTGAAGTTTCTTAGTCCGCTTCTGGTTTAAAGTTCAGGCAACGACTATATTTTAACTTCGTAGGGTCTATTTCAAATGCCGGTACGTACGTAATTAATCTCTTATACTTCGGCCTAAATTTATGAAGCAGTAAATTTTTTGGAAAAATAGTAAGAAATTTTCCCCTATTTTCTGTCCTTTTATTGTTGCTATATTATTATAGTAATGTGTAGATATATGGTTCTTAACAAATATCGTTCTTTTTGTCATTAATAGAAATTTAATGAATTTAGTAGGCGTTAGTTAATCTATTTAAAATTTTCTTTCGGAAGTTTTAAATTACAAATCTTTGTGAAGGGTTCCAACTAAAAGTGTTCAATATTAATCAGAAATCCTTCTCTCAAAAAAATAAATTCTTAATTAAAAATTTGAAAACAACTCAAAGATAAATTGACAAAAGTTATAATGCGTTAGTCAGTTCAAGTGAGTGGAAATCAGAAGTGTCGAGGAAAGTAAACCTCTTCTCATACTTTAATTAAAATTTCTCAAACGTTTTGTACTATTTGTTCCAATATTACTAGAGAGTTGTGCAAAAAATTGAACTGGTGTCTTCAGCAACGTGATCGTAATACCATCGTGGCGATTAAAATGAAGCTGTTTACTTACTTTAACTGTCTGACGATTTCTATATTAGGGATGGAAAACTAATAGGTGGAAACTTTCATCACTCTTGTGTTGCAAAGTAATAAAAACGCATTTGTAACATCCAAAACGTTTGTTCTTTTTAAATGAAAGGAGGGTTTGAAGTTGAAAAAGTTGACGATAACAGAGTAGGAATAAAGTTGAAAGAATATCTCTAATAAAATGAGTAATTTAATAACAAATTGCGACATCCACAGTGAAATTATGTTCTCTTTGTAAATATCACTGTTAATTGTCTCTAATAAATTTTAGGCGCTCCAGAATGTTAGTATTTCCCG
Organism: Malthinus flaveolus; assembly: GCA_950108345.1. Taxonomy (NCBI): domain Eukaryota; kingdom Metazoa; phylum Arthropoda; class Insecta; order Coleoptera; family Cantharidae; genus Malthinus; species Malthinus flaveolus. The sequence continues at coordinate 73,990,803 of OX467285.1, forward strand.
TTTGTAACTTTAATTTAAACTTCACCATGTGTTCTAAAACTTTACGGTTACAAATTATAGAAAGATAAATTTATTTCAGTTACTTTGTTACTAACATTATTTTAACCTTTAGCATGTTGTTTAACTTTTAAAGCATACAATCGTCTAAGGTAAGTTTACTAAACTGGTGCTTGAACAACAAATAAACCTAGGCTAATTATTAAATAAATTGTAGATCTACTACTATGCAAACAAGTTGCTGGTACAAGCAAGCAACTTGTCAAAACTACGAAAATAAATCGTAAAGGCATTAATTTGCCTGGAATCAATCGGTACGAAAAGTTGCCGAAAAAAATAAAAGAGAAGCGAACAAATGAAATTGTAAGTCATTTTTTTACCGAGTGTGAAGCAATTCATTTTGTACATAAATATAAAATGAATAATGTAAAGTTTCTACAACTTCACATAGTACCTACTATTTATTAGAAAATTACTACTTAGTTCGTTCAACACTTTTTAGACGCACTGTATATTATATTAGTACATGAGTATAATAATAGATGCCCGTCCACTTGTTTTTTAGCAGTTTAGGTCCACTTTCTAAATTTTTCAAACGCCGCTCATCTTTTTAATTCGCTTATTAAAATTATATTGCTTATTAGTACTGCTCTTACGATTTTTCGTCATTTCATTTATTAATGTGAATCTGAAATCGACAAAAATTCTACAAATATTTTCTGATTTATATACTTCAACTTTTTAAATGTTTTATTCAACCGAATTCTCCTCATGTATTGATTTCTATTGTCCATAATTTGTAGTTGGTTAAATATTTAATAACCTTCTCCGCTTCACTCTTTATTGTTGTTGTTGTCGAATCTTTCATTCGTATCAACGTTACCTTTTAATGATTAATTGTTAGATTGAATCGCTTAGTAGATAATTAAAGTATTTTGAAGAAGTCTAAAACAAACTTACTTAAGCATACTTAATAGACAAGGTACCAAAAAATCAGAACTATTTAGATAGATTGAATAGTGTTTGCGATATCGGCCATTTTTTTCTCGAGTACTGCCTTCAAACGCATCATTTTTGAGAGTGCCAACATCAAAATTATGTATCTTCGACGTCAAACAAAGAAATTGAGATCAATAACATACTTGCTTCATCAAGGTTCCGACGGGAGCCTGGTTTTGTACAATTACAAGGGGGCTGTAAGCGTTCTGAGAAAACAGTTAGTCCTACATAAAAATTGGTAATAACCTTTTTTGTGTATAGTAATTGTTGTAGCAATATTTTGTATATTAAACTTTTTTCGTAACACCAATGGTTACTCAGATAGATTGTGTTTGCACAAGTGTTTGCTACGTTAGCCATTTTGTTCTTCACGCGCAGCAGTCAAACACATAATTTTCGAGAGTGCCAACATCGAAATTATGTTTCTCCAAGTTCAAACAAAGAGATTGAGATCAATGCCACACTTGCTTCATCTAAGATCCCACGGATGTACATTTGAGAACGGACTAATAGGTGTGATCGACTAAAAGTTTTTGAATATCGTTTTGATATTTTGGAATCCCGCCCTGCTTAATCTGAAAAGTTTACCGATAAGGTTTTTGATTTCAAAAAATCAAGGTGGTCATGACAATTGAGAAAATTTCTCAAAGTGAACCAATGTTTTTGAAATGTTGCGTCGACTCATAATTTCATATTCTGAACAACTTTTCCTAATAATATTTTGTAATATCGATAACCAAAAGGGCACTTTACCTAAACAGAAAATAGTTTTTTTTCAATTGTCATGACCAACTTGATTTTTTAAAATCAAAAATCTGCTCGCAATACTTTTCAGACCAAGCAGAGCGGGATCCCAAAAGATTAAAACGATATTCCAAAATTTTTGGTCATTCACACCTATAGCGAAGTCAACCGGGGACACACTGTATTATGAGATTTTCTATGCATAAATGTAGTAATTATAATTTAATAAATCAACTTTATTACTGAAAAAAATTGCAGCAGTCACATTTTTTAGAAGAAATCCCCTTTAAATCCTATTTTTAATATTTAGAACAACTATTTTCGCAGTTTTTTGCAATCTTTATGTTTTATGGATTTGTAATTTTTTTGTTTATCAAAATCTTACGTTTTTCGAGTAATTAAAGTGTAAATTTTATCTAATAGCTCAAAATTGTACATAATAATTAAAAAAAAAATTTCGGATTCGAGTTTTTTTCTTTATTTGCATTTTCTGAGAACATTTACCATAGTAATGTATATATTTTTTTATACCATCAGAAAGTAGAGACTTCAACGAACAAGAAGCCCACCGACTTTTTTAAAAAAGCAGATATTTTGACGTGAGAATTTTCGATTGAAAAGTGGGGTGCTTTTTCGATATTAAGTCAAAATAAGGTGAAAAAATGAATATTTTAAATCAAAAAAATTACTGTGTGTTTGGGACATAAAAAGGTAAGTTTTCACCAAATTTTGTAAAAAATAAAAATTTTTGCACAAGATACAAATAAAAAACCAAAAACTTGGTTATTTGAATTTTTCACATAAATTGTGAGGTTATGTAAAAAAAGTGTAGAAACAAAAGTGTAGATCTTTTAATTACCTACAATTTTGCGATTTAACTTTTTTTTATAGGACTTGTAGTTTTGCCGGAAATCGAGATAAACCGTTTTTTACCCTTAAAAACTCACTCCCGTCCCCTTCCCCACCTCAGATCGCCCGTAATTTATTTTTTTCTACATTTTTGGTATATTCTCTACCTTTTCCAATGGGTTTCATCCTACTATAATTTCTTTTCACTTTTTGCCATTTTCAAAGGTATCGAACCTGGTCTAAGACGGTAAATTCAATTATACAATTAATGACGAAACTATGATAACAACGTACTTGCTTACGACATAAAAAATCGGGTCGTAGGTATGTAGAAAAGTAGAAATTTACTATGAAACGTTGACGATAGATCGATATCAAAATTATCGATAAACGGACAAATACGTAACAAAATGAAAATTGATAGAACAAATTACAAAATATTTAAAAAAAATCGAATAATTACCTTAGGATCTTAATCGGCTAACATGTGCTTTCCATTTAAATATTGCAATCCCGAAAAACGGTTATGCAACATGGGAATTAAAATTACAATGCAATACACTTGCACTAAAAAAACTCCAAATTCCTTATTTAACAGGTTGATTTTTTAAAATTAAATCAAAACTAACTTTTGAAAGCAAATTTTACAAATAAAAGTCGAATGTTAAATGTGAACAATTTTCCACCTGATGTGATACGAAGATAAATTGAAGATAAAGAAAAATAAATGAGACAAACGAAGGTCTACGCCATCTCGTGGGATTATAAATAAACAAAATTTTTAAATTTAAATTGCAAATTACTCAAAAATTTAAATACAACGACTGAGGCTATCCTGTACACAATAAAATCAAAGAGATAGCAAACTAATGCAAAAGTTAACAAATAAATAAGATATAAGTATAACTACTGAAATATATTTTTTTATAATATAATGACTTCGCAAACGAGCGCATTTAGCCACGACAAGGTGAATAATAAAAGTAACATAATGTAATGATGGAGTGCAGAAAGTTAAATAGGAAAATTAGTTACTTTAATGGCATTAATAAGCTGTTGAAGGGGCGACTTATTGTGGAAAGGAGTGCTGAACTATTGAGAGGAAGTATGTTATGATTGACTATGAGAGAATTTAGAAAAGCTTGTGAGGCGTTTTGATGGTTTGTGCAAGCAAATAGGGGATGGTTTAGGTCGCATACGGAGGACCCGTCGCATGAGCAGAAGGGACCCTGCTCCAACTTCATTTTAAATAACGTGGCCGTAAGGGCCACGTCAGATAAGTTTTTGATCATATGATAAGTTATAGAGTCCGGTCCCGGGGAAGTATTTTTTCCTGTTTTTATGTGAAATTTTAGTTCCTTCACAGTTATGGCGCGTTCAAGCCAATGGTTACTCGTGACAGGGGTTTCCTAAGAAAGGGGTCTATGTACGCTAGGAGGAGCTAAACCACACAAAAAAACTCCACGCTATGAGAATCTAACTCGCATTGTTTCTGACCAGACACCCGAGATATCCTACGAGCTCTAGCCCAAACCTCTGAAGACGCAGTGGAAGAGCTGAGACTCATGCAAAAGCGCCTCCAACTATCCCTAGATTTTCCTTTGTAAACATATTTAAACTTAGCTATCATTCTTTTACACGTGATAAAATTTAGCAGAGTCGAATTACTTTTATATTCCTTAAAAACCCTTATTTTTTCCTTAATAAGTTCCTCACACTCTTCGTCCCACCAATAGCATTGACGATTTTTTGGTACAAAAGGCTTATTAAGTGGCATGCTCTCGTTCGCAGCACTACCGATAATATCCGTTAAGAGATTTAGAGAACCGTTCTCCCCGGAAGCCTGCATTCTACCGGTGACTGCTAACTCAACTGATTTTTGGTATTCATCCCAGTCTGCTTTTTTGACACACCATTTAGTGGAAGGGTATATCGTATTGTGAAAAATTCCCGAGCCTTGTCCTAAAGTGACAACTATTGGAAAATGGTCAGAGCTGTAAGTGTTGTCCAAAACTTCCCACCCCGATGACTAACCAAGCCAGATGATACAAAGGACAAGTCTACCACTGAATTAAAATTTTAAAATTATTTTACTGAAGTTAATACGAGTATTAGTTGTTTAAATTTGTATAAAAATGTAATGCATACCTAATGTAAACGTAAAGTAGATATGCATTAGCTTCAGTTCTCAGTGCAAAAAAAATATTGTGTCTATTTAATGATAGTTAGGTCAGCTAATATACACTAATACATTGTAATATGTACCCCATGTAATTTATGAGATAAGCATAAATGTGGCAAAGTGTAAAACGCGATGGCGTTTAAATATTTACGTATTTTAAATTTCATATAAGTGCAAATTTTAAATTAAGCCCAACCTAGTTATTGCATATCGAAGTTATTGGTGTAAAAGTTTACGAATATTTAAGGGTAACCCTGAAGTTTGAAAGATAATACTTTATGAGGTGAAAAATTGAAGAAAAAACATGAAACGTGTTTTGAAGTTGCAAGATAAAATAAAACAAGAACTGAATGATATTAATAAAAAATTATAAAATGTAGAAGAAACCGATGAAAGCTCACTCACTTAATACTATTATTATTATTAGTATTGAAGTTAGGTTAATATAAATGTGCGTGTATACAACATCAATTGAAAGAAAATGACTTTCCAATGACATTTGTATGATAAATAAATGATATAACAACAAAACTATTTTGTATTAACATGCAAATGGCAAGTAAACAAATACTATAAATTTCCATGTCAACTTTTGAAAATCTTCAAATTCTATTTGAAATTGTTTGAACTACATGTCGCATCCTTTTTGCAGATTTAACAATATGAGTAGATGGCAATATTTTCGTACATAGCTATAGCAAGTAGGTTTGAAATATAAACGTTAAGATAAAATAAGTTGTATTAAATTTGATGTTCACTTTTAAATCTCTTAACGCTTTCGATTGCCGTGTAAAGAAGTTTTATATTCTATAGCACAACGTCTACACAAATATTTTATAAATGTAGGAATAGAAGAGATGACTTACGATCATGGTGTATGTGTTGTTTGTGAGGCAAAAACTGACTAATATTTCTTCCGCCTCGTAAGTGGTGACATTTCTAAAGTAGCAAATTTTTTGTGCTATATTTTAGCTGGCTTCGCTTCTTGCGTCTCTTCCACTAATGATAAATTATTTGTCACTGTTATTGTAAAAGTTATTTTCCAAGAATACTTTTCAACTTTATTGCAGTCTATATTCCGATTTTGTTGTCAATGTTTCTTACGGACCGAAATATAATAAATTACTTTTTATTTCGCAATACTTTGGTTTAACCGGCCTTTAGAGTGAAGTTCGGGCAGTATTAGCTAGTAAGTAAAGGTGTAGTCATTATTATAAATGAATAAAAGGTTGGGTTGCCGTATTGATAGTATTTTTATGCATACACCATACAGGTATACAGTATCAACAGAAGGGGTTACACTCTTTATAAGTAAGCATATTAGTTGTTGTTATCTGTCTCTTACAGGCAATGAAATTACAGGTTGATGCATAAGTTCGTAGTGTTTTTGGTTTCCATTGTAAAAGTTCGTCTTAAAGAAATTTTATTTGGGAAATCTCAACTTCATCTTAATGCCATATGCCCGGTATGTTAGTTGCTGGTTAAAATCGAGATTATTATTATTGTTGTTATTATGTTTTTGTTTACACTCCGCACTATGGTTTCAGGTAAAGAGTTCCAAGAGCTATGAACGCGATTGCACAAAAATTGCTTTCTTGGCAACTTATTACAACGTTCCAACACTATCTTGCAAGAATGACCGCGTAGATGCACATTTTGGCTAAACGTAAAAATGTTCATAGGACACGAGTAATAACCGGACACAATTTTATAGGTTTCAATTGGATCTCCACGTTCGCGCCTTTGTTGTAGGGTTGTCAGTCCCACTCTCTACGAGAGTCGTTCTTCGTACGGTAGGTTCCTAAGTGCTCGAGGCATTTTAGTTGCTCGCCTCTGCACTTTTTCAATTAAGTCTATGTCCTTCACAAAATAAGGTGACCACGCTGGCGATGCATTTTCCAATATTGGTCGAATATACACTTTATAAATTTTTAGCAAAAGTTCCGGAGTTATGTCTTGAAAAGCACATTTTACTAAATATAGTACGACGTTGGCCTTCTTGACTATAGAGGTAACATGATGAGACCACTTCAGATCCGCAGACACTGTAATACCAAGATCTACCTGAGTTTCCACCTTTGACAGCGTAATGCCATTCAGTACGTAATCCTGTTTACGATTATTCCGACCCACATGTAGAACATGGCACTTATCGGCGTTCACCGACAACAACCACCTCGCCGACCAGCGCTCCATTTCTCTTAGATCCGACTGCAGTACATTTGCTTGAGTAGCTGGGAAGTTAAAAAGCTTAGTATCGTCTGCAAAGAAAGTTGGATTAGACTGCAAACAGCTGGATAAGTCGCTCACATATAAAAGAAACAACAACGGCCCAAGAACAGAGCCCTGTGGAACGCCGCTCAACACGAATACCTCTCTGACAATTCGCCTTCTATTCTCACTCTAAAGTTTCTGTTTTTTAAAAAATCTTCTATCCAATGCAGTAAGTTACCTCTTATCCCATAGTGTTCTAATTTGTAGATTAATCTCTCAATGGGCACACGATCAAATGCCTTTTCGAAGTCGATATAGACGACGTCGACAGGTACTCCCTCATCAAAGGCTGTCGTCCAGCTGTTAAGGTTTACCAGCAGATTAGTTGAAACTGATCTTTTAGGCATCTTTTAGGATCTTTTTAGATTGCTAAAACAAATTTCATACTAGAAATTTATGCCATGATAATATCTCAGATTTCGGAGAGAAATGTTTTATTTATGGTTGAGAGAAAATGTTGCTATAAAGTTAGAATTTTGTTTAGACTAGAGATAGAAATATGGTAACGCTTTGTTCTCGCCACATTTTGTTTAGTTTCAAGCAGGAGTTCATCATGTCTTGCACCAAACGTCAGGCGGCCGCCATAATAAATTTATTATTGCATACAATATGGGAAAAAATGAAATTTGGGGTGCTCAAGTGGTTATTAAGAACGGAATTATATAGTTAGCCCGAAAGCGGCGGGGTCCTATAGACCAACAGTTGAGTTCGGCCAGAACGACTAGATGAGACGATTAAGCTGTTACCTACACCCCCTATTAGGTAGCAGGTAAGAAAGTACGCTAAATTTGGATCTAGGATCCGCCTGCTCTCCCCCCTGCACCCAGCTATAGCTATATCAGGGGTTAAAGAGAGCAGTCTGATTGGAATCTCTCACCTCCTAGAAGACCATTAGCCCCAGCGAATCCAACCTCATCAGAAGCCTTTAGACGTCTGCCCGCAGTACCAGTGGTACCCAGACTGGTCACCGGTACGGGGATAGCTACTCTTCTTCCACCAGCCACCACATAATCGCTTCCAGATCATCCATTACGACCTACTACAGACCAGGTTTATCATGAATGATGAGCTGAGTGTTCGGTGTTTCTTTACCACACGCCAACAGCGGGACTGCGCCGGTAACCGGAGTCACCAGCCAGGTTTGCCTTGATGGCGTGCTAAGTGCTCGAAAAACCTTACCACTCAGCAACAGCGGGACTGCGCCTGTACCAGGGACTAGGTAGATAGCGGAAAACCTAGAAAGTAAAGTGTTTTCCAAAAGTAGGTGAATATTAATAGTGCCAATAGATCCATAAAGAGTGTTAGACCAATCACAAAAATAAAATTACTGCACGAAATTGGTTTTCTCGTTCCAAAGAATGAATGTGAATGATGTCCCACGTTTAGAGAGACCATCTAACGTTTATGAAGACAAATTAGATGCTTCAAGTCGTGATGATTCACGTTAATCGACTTGCGAATTGGCTAATAGTATAGTAAATCAACCATCGTACAATAACTGCATGCCATAGGCAAAGTTCAAAAGTTGAGTGTGCGGTGTACTGTACGTTTTCCTTTTGAGTTGATAATGCTTGTCCACATACTGCTAACATTATAAAAGTATCTAGTCGAGAGCTCTATTGGGAGGTTATTCCACATACGGTCTCTTCTCCGGATCTTGCTTCAACAAATTTTTGTCTTTTCCGCTCTCTGTCTAACAATTTCCGACACATCTCATCTAACAACGACACTGCTTTTCAAAATTGACTCAGCGACTTCTTCACTTTCAAACCACCGGCTTTCTTCAAACGTGGAATCAAAAAACTACTAGAACATTGGGGGTTGGAACGTTGAGAACATTGATCGTAAGGAATTTAGGAGAATATTATATTACTGACTAGTTTTTGTATTTTCAGTAAGTTGTAACAACACCCCCTTCCTTCACTTTGACTTTTATAGAACTTTTACTTCTTTGTTTGAGCGCCAGCTCATAACTAATTGAACGATGATTCGTCTTCTCCTCAGGTCGTGGAATTTAGTAATTTGCTAATGGTAAGGTTTCTCTTGGTTTTCTTTATTTTATTTTGATTTCAACAAACTTTGGGTGATTTGGAACGAACAAAACAAAACTAACCTAAAAAACAAAACTTACGACTAAAAACGATAAACAATATTTATTTCTACAGACTTTCTGACTTTTTTTCCACTAATTTCTTCTTCTTTTTTCTTCCTTTTACTTCCACTAATCTTCTAGTTCACCTTCAAACTAATTTTTCCTTCCTTTTACTTCCACTATTCTTTTCTTTTACCTTCCACCTCATTTTTTCTTTTTTTTTCCATTAATCTTCTCTTTCACCTTCCAGCTAATTTTTCTTTCCTATTACTTCCACTAGCTTCCCTTTTCAATCTTAATTAATTAATCATTTTTTGCTATTATTTTTTCCCATAATCTTTTTCTTAGTTCTTAATTGAAACAGTAACCATTCTATCAAACTAATCATATTAATTTAAGTCCCATAATTAATTTTGTAAACTAATGGATCTCATAAGAGAAAATTGATACTACCAGTCCAATATTTGTAGGCATAAATAATAACTCTTAGACCAAGCAAGCTGTAGTAGTTTACGTAGGTATACGAATTTATGTTTAGTTGTAGTGAGTAACACTAACTTTAAAAAATACTGGCGGGTGGCAATACATCGAGTCTACAGATTCAGATTAATATTCTCTTATAATACCACACACAGACTCAAAAATTGGTTTTAATTTACATCGGGTAGTGAATTTATTTTCCTTTTTAGCAACAAAAACGACCAGGTGCTATTCAAAACGACACACAAAACGAGATTTTATCATTTTAGAATTGTAAACTCGATTTCCATCGTATATATAGGAGAGACAGTTTAATTGACAGAACAATAATTCGGCATTCAATTTTGAGATAGGTTTAAATACGAATACACACGACAAGAAAATGTTAATTGAAAATAATGAGTTGCTCTTGAAATGTATTCGTACAAATTGAAAAGGATCTACAAAGACGTCACGAGTCGAGTGGCCACATTTATTCGAGTTTTTTAAAACGCAAATAGAAGCAGATTTAAAATTCTTACTATGCCGTGTAATCTGCACAACTCTCGAAACATGCAATATCGTTCAATTTTCCATAATTCTATATCTATCCGCTGTGAACTGGAAAAAGAAAAGGGTATTAAATTGGTGTTTCTCATCTTTAAATAAAGAAAAATAAACGACGATATAATGTAAATTATATCAAAATCAAAATTTTTTTTATTTATTAGCAACTTTCGGAATTTATTTTAGCTACCTTTGGTCCAAATTTATATTTTTGGCGATTAACATTTATATTAACTTGATTAATTCAAATGGCATATATGAATAAATTTTTGCTTATAGGCAGTCATTACAAAAAAGCACGTAGATGAAAAAAGAGTGGCATTTTATTCTTTGTTAACAATGGCATTAAATCGATAAAATTTTGCATTTAATTTACTTCAACAGTCGCTTTAACAGTAATACAAATATATCGCTACGAGTTTTCGATTGCAAAGCTCAAAACAGGTAATTATCCTGTAAATCCTGCTATAAACTTTCCTCTCTTCCACTCAGCTTGCATCTTAAACTTTTTATTTAAATCTCGCTTATTAAGCAAGCATTTCATCATTATACAAATAAAAGTTGGAAATTTCGTTCTCCCTCTTCTATAGTACTACACGACAAAAAGTTTTCTCTTTTTCTTCCTAATGAAAATAGTTATACACATATAAAAAGCATTAACGCCGTAGCTATAAACTGCCAACTGTAATAATACAGCCTTTATACTTATTCCGCAGTATAATAGGTTGGTGTATGAAGCAACCTGTGCGCATTGCGGGTTACAATAGAAGTGCTGCTTTAGAACCCCATTTCCCCTAAACGTAATGAGCTGATACACTCAGGTAACGGAGCAACGTTTTGCTACTAACATACGACATTGTCAATCTAACCTACATACTTAATTAGACTCTTAGTTGCGGTTTATAAATAAAATACTGCCTTTGTCGTAAATGTTTACTGTTTGCTTACGTTTTAAGGGAGCGGGCGAAAGAATATCGCCGGTACGGTGTGGCAAATGAAAAGCCATAAATAAAATAGTATTTGATTCTAATAAACAGTATTTTAAGGGGTATTACGCTGTTCGTTTAAAGTTTAGGTAAAGCTTAAATGTGATACAACGCTCGGAACAATTAGAATTGTTTGGTATTGTATTGTGAGAACGCAATATTGAGATTGTAAATGTAGATATTCATTATTTTAAGGTTAACCTTTAGACTATTTTCGTCATCTATAGGTATACACCTATACAGGTTTTTTTCTTGTTAAAGTACCACTACGGTGAATGGAAATATATTAAATAAGAAACATAAGGAATGAAATGTTCATGGTATTTTGGGTTCATTTTTGGAGAAAATTTTCACGAGGAAAAAAATCAGAAAATTGCCAAATCCTTCGAGGCTTTGCAAAAAGCACTGCGATGAGCTTAAAACGCAGTTTAGGACACTCTGTTTCTATAATTTCATGATAAAAATTCTGGGCTTGCCCAGGCTAATTTCTAATACACACAGAAGATTCTTTAAACAAATTATTATTGAAAACAAAAGAACGTCGCAGTACCATATCAAGTGCTTGAAACGTGGAAAATAAAGCAAAGACCAAATCCAATCTTGAAGTCGAAAAATACCATTTCATTGTCTATGGTATGGGATATGGATGTGGTACGGTCTTCTACTGCGGAACCTAAAAGCAAGACATGGACTGGCATTGATGATGTGCAGACTGCAGACGTAGTTTGTTATCTGACATTATAAATGTTTTCCTATCGACGGGCATCTTTCCCAAGCGATTTTAAGAGAAGTAACCCGCATCGAAATGGAAGAACTGTAGGTGGATCATTACCATGACTCGTTTTTCTAAAATTATCGAATAAATCGCCTACGAGAGATTTGTGCATTTTATAAGAAAAACCAACATGGTTTCCGTAAAGATCATTCCATTGAGAGCGCAACTAAATCAATAAAGATGAAGGCATTGTTGGAGTATTTTTTGATTTGCTAAGGACCTGCGACACAATAAATCTATGCGTTCTATCGGAAAAACTCAAGAACGTTGGGCGTTGGCATTCGGGGAGTGGTGAACGACTGGATAATCTCATAAATATATTATGCCGAGTCTAGAAATATCGGTCAAGATTGGAAATGTTTACTCCGAAGACTTTATGGACCTAAAAAGTCTCCAAGAAGGCTTAATGGGGCCCATTATATTTTTGCTTTACGTTAACGCCTTTTCTGAATACGTAACTTTTGTATTGAATAGATAGAATAGACAGAATAGATATACTTTTATTATCGGAGAATTGTTGAGATCAATCTGGTCGTTTAATAATGTGTAGTTACTATTGTTGTGTTTCATGATTTCTATGGTTTCTAGGTAATTTAGTTAGATACCTTTAGTAGATATATGTAGAATTTCGGGTTTGTGAGTAAATGTGTGGTTGTGGTTGAAGATGTGTTCGGCATAGTTGGAGTCAGATTTTCTGTGTCTGTAGCTTCTCGAGTGTTCTTTGAACCTTTGTTCAAAGGTTTTGCCGGTTTGGCCTATGTATACTGCATTGCAGTCGGGGCAGAAGAGTTTGTAAACTCCTGATTTTTTCATAGGGTCTATTTTGGTTTTGGTGTTGGTTATAATAGAGCTGAGGGTGTTGTCAGTTCTGAATGCTACTTTTTTGTTGCTGTTTTTGGTGATGAATTTGGTGAGTTTTTTGGATGGAAGTCTGATGTAAGTGAAAGCGGTGTATTCTTTTTTAATATCATCGTGTGTTTGTTGTGTGTAGACCATAGCCAAAGTCTTTTTGTGAAGTTTTTTCTTGAGGATGTTGGTGATTATGTTAGGACTGTATGCATTATTTTTAGCGATTATGTATATTTGGTTTAGCTCTTTTTTGTAGTTTTCGTCCGTCATTGGGACGGAAAGTAGTCTGTGAATCATAGAGTGGAAGGCGGCTAGCTTATGTGAGATGGGGTGTGTGAAGGTGTTGTGTATAGTCGTGTCTGTGTGGGTCGGTTTGTGGAAAACGACAAAGGAGTGTTTATTGAGCTCTCTGGATATGGAGAGGTCTAGAAAGTTTAGGGTTTTGTTGTCCTCTTTTTCCATAGTGAAAGTGATGTTTTTGTGGAGTGTGTTGAGGTATTGAAAGAAAGTATATAATTGTCTGTTCGTGCCGTTCCAGCAGATTATTATGTCGTCGACGTATCTGTACCAGTAGCTAAAGTTTGAAGTATGTTTGGAGTTGTGTATTTGTTTTTCTAAGTGATTCATAAAGATTTCAGCCAAGAGAGGAGATAGAGGAGAGTAACTTTTGGTGATCTTTTAACGTTCGCTGATGATTGATATTATCACCATCGTCAGCTCAGATCCGTCGCTTCAACTGACCTATGCTTGATTGAATATAAACGTTACGTAAATTTGACAATACTTGGCGTAAAAATACTCATTTCTAATTAATTACAGCAAAACTATGTGTAATATGAGCTTACTACTAAAACGAGACGAAAAAATTATGTGAGCGCACTAAACCCGGTGATAAATTATCCATTATCGACAAAAGCAAAGTTTCTTGGTTGTGTAGTGAATGACTGCATAGACTGGACTAGCCAGATAGTCTCTATCTGTAATAAATTAAATAAGTTGTACTTTTTGTAAGATAATTTCAATGGGGTCGCTAATGAGCGTTTAATATTCGTTGGTTTATCCCACAATTTCTTGTAATGTGTTAAGCCTAGGGGTAGACAGGCAGAGCAGGGTTTTCTTTGACCTGGAAGAGCTTCGATGTTTTCTGCTGGGGCTTTCTCAAGTAGTTTAATATTGTAGAAATTATATTTCAATTGTGTATATGTGTATGTATTGAAATATTTATTTGGCGTACTACTAAACATACACTTAATGTGGACAGTGAGTAGAATAAAGCAGAGATTTATAAGAGATTAGTTTTCGTTTTTTATTTATTTATTCCTCACATAGAAAATTTCAGCAGTAGATCTTCTATTTATCTTCTATTTGTTCAAGTTTCTTATGAAAAATGTATGGGTAACCTGGCCTACTGAGAGCCAGTTTTACAAAATTGTTGAATTGCGATTCCAGGTTTAAGCTGCTGAGCTGTTCAAATGATAGAAACTCATTGCATAACAATGTGTATTGTGTAGTCGCCATAGCAGGTTATTCGTAAACTACTTTTTATACAACTGACCCTAAGAATCCACTGATATCCTTCTCGCTTTATATAAAACTTATTTGATTTCACGGTATAAAAATATGATTTCATAACTTACTCGACTCGAGCCTTGCTGAACTTGCTGAATATTAATTTATTACTCTTAGCTCTGTGCTGTTGAAGATTTGACTTTTTAGCATATTAAGTACAAGGCTTTAGTCTTTATCTTTTTGTTAGGTCTTTAAAACACTCAAAAGTAATTATAAATACAGTGATTAACAATTACTAAGATATTCGTTTTATAATAGATTTACACAAGCTTATGTACTTTTATTAAACTTTCTAACTTTGCAAATTCTTATACGAGAGGTTTTTATTCTGATGTACATTTGAATACTTCTATCCGAACAGAAATTTTTTGTGTTCAATAAAATAATGCAAATTTTCTACGTTAAGCCTTTGTTATTTTAAATCAATTTAAAACTTTTAAAGTTGAACCTCTCCTAATCCTTCAAAGTAACTCTAGTGCGAAACAATAAAAAAAATAAAAAAAATACACAACACAATTTCTTACATCCGTAATTTGTTACATAAGTAACATACGCGTCAATTCAGAACTACCCCATCTACTGAACCTCAAAAATGTTACAATTAACTTTTTACGTAATGTAACAACCTAATTACAAATTGATATTAAGGTTGCGATTTTGCCCATGTTAGAAATCTTGCAAATAGTGCTTTACTGGAGCGGTTGAGCACCGAAACCTATTGAAATTACAAAAAAATTATGTAGATAAAAAACAAAGTAGAAAGATTGGGCTGCAATGTAAGCTAAATTTTGTTGCTGAAATGTTGATATTTAATAGAGATGAAGCTTACTGAAGTGAGGAAAATTGCTTGCTTTTATTGACCCACTTTTGGGCCATTTTTAAATAAAAAATGAAAATTCTGAGATATACATATCGTACTCTATACTTTCTTCTTCACTTTAAGACTTGACTTTGACTAACTATGTCAATTTTAATGTAGCTATTTGATAACAGTCGTCGTTATTCTTAAAGTTGCTCACTTTTCAAAATGAGCATATACCTTTCTCACTCTAGCATATCGCAACCTTAAATTGGTGAGAACCTTTTTGCGGTCTTCAGGCCTTCAAGCTGAAAGAACATTACCAATGAGTATTGAGTTAGCAAAGGGCGGGTTTTTGCTCTTTTTTTATTTTTGGTCAAAAACTAATTTTCTTAGTTTATCGCTTGTAACTAGAAAACTACGCACATTTAGAGAACAGTGTTTTTATACAAAAATTAAGAAGTACATTTAATTTCCTACAAAAAGCTTCTCTAAGATTTTTGTCAAACAAAGAGTTTAGGAGCTAGAGCGCGTTGAGGGGTGGGGCCAAATTAAATCATAGGTTCCACGAAAAATGTACCTATATACCAAAAAATCGCATTTTTTGTGTGATGGATTGTGGCATACGGTTTTAAGTGTAGCTTTCGTGGTGACAGATGTCGTTGAAGGCGAGGGAGTCCGCCGTACCGGATTTTTTTTCGGAAAGTTTCCTCCACGTATGCGTGTCACTGAGTCTGGAAAACGCTTAATCAATTAAAGGCGCGCTTCCGCGCCCATTTCAGTCGAGAGCGTAACTATGCCAAACTTCCAATCAATCAGGGAAAGCGTTAGAGAGCTATCCTGCAAAAATTCAGACATAAACCTCTACCATCAGCCTAGATCGATTCTAAATGTCCCAAAACAAGCATCTAAAGCATTTCTAGCTGAATCGCCATGATTTTTTTACCTATTATTGGTAAAGACGATAAAGAAGATGTTAATAATATAAAAGAGATAGGAAGATTTAATAAAATATTCTTTTATAACTTTATTAATTTCAAATTTAGGAAATGAATTAATGAGTTTTTGGGGTCTGTTAAAACAAACATCTGTGTGGTATTTATAATAGCCTTAAGCTTCGTCAGAGTCAATAAAGTGGCGTAATAAAAAGTATCCGAAAACCGCATCACGATTGTTATGCCGAACATATTATATATGAAGCGAAAATGTTTAATTATTTATATTTTACGTAAAGTATAGCATCTGCAGAGAGAAAGTATCCTTCTTACAAGAGTTTTCCTATAATATTGAAGTTAGCACCACTACTCAGATTTCAGACCTTTCTTATTTATATTTTAGTTTTGTTTTCCTTTTCTGCACATCTATCGCTTTTTCTAAAAAAATTAGAATCAAGTTCGTGTTGAGAGAGGAAAATTGTGTTTGTTTTATTAATACCGAAATGGTGTATCTGTACGAAAATGTACTTAAATGTGTTTTAAAAGCTTTACATGCTAATAAGTCAAGAGGGCTTAAGACCCTCGTTATAAAGAAAGGGAGGACGTCAAAATTTATTACTAAATAAATTAATCTTTTATCTACGTTAACAAGTCGTCTGAGGAAATGCAATGAAGATAAGCTGGCTCTTAACGTTTGCAACAGTTTGTTTAGAAAGGTGACTTTATAAACTTATGTTTGCACACTAATATTTTCCCGCTTTCAAAAATTGTGTAAAAAAAACTTATATTTTACGCTTGGTTTCAATTACTTGGAAACTGAATTGAAATGGAACGGAAGAATTTTTCTAACTTAGTAAATTGACAAGGAAAAATGGGTTATTCTTGAAAAAGTGCGATTATGTTGAGCAGCTTATCTTGGTATGAGAACAGTGGCGCTTACGCAGCGCGTATATAAGGGGTGCCGTTTTAAGAGCCGTGCGAATCGGCAAATTGGAGTTTCATAATTTAAAATAAAAAGTGAAGCGCGGCGCTTTAATAAACTACCCTTTTAATTAATTATTTTTCTATTTTGAAGACGACTTGATAAATTCTCTCGTGTTTCTTATCAAAGCATAGTTTTTGCTTCTTTTGTTTTCATCTTTTGCATTTAATTAACAACCGTATTATGAAGTGATTCTTCTCTACTAGCAGAAATTAATAATATAAAGTTGGAAGTGAATTTTTAAGCCCAACTTTATAGTAGAAGAGGACAAAACATAATAAATTTCTTAAAAAAAGCTTACTTTTGTTTGGTGTTTTTTTTTATTTTTCTAAAGGCGTTGATTTAAAATTTGTCAACAGCAGGTGTTACTACCCTAAAAATATATAAAATATGTCGGCAACTT
The DNA here is from genome assembly GCA_950108345.1 of Malthinus flaveolus. NCBI lineage: Eukaryota > Metazoa > Arthropoda > Insecta > Coleoptera > Cantharidae > Malthinus > Malthinus flaveolus. The sequence goes on from OX467285.1 coordinate 74,008,264, forward strand.
TGCACTTAAATACGAGTTGAACGTTCAAAAGACAATTTTGTAGAAACGTGACATTTGTAAGATTAGCTAGAAGACATTGCAGACATATTTACATACCTTGACTAATTCTAAATACTTCGGCACCTTTGAATTTAACATTAAATTATCCTCCTTAATGCCCTATTTGTATGTACGTATCCAATCTATATTGTCACATTGTACATTTTATAATGGTATGTGAGGCATAGAAACGATTCCAGCTTAATAAGCTGTGGCCGAATGGCAATGTAAGTATTGTATTTTTGGCGGTGTCATCGAGCAGGACCAATAATAGTAATCGGTAACGTCTACAAATCTACATATTGTACTTATAGCTACTATAGCAAATAAGAAAAAATGTTAATCGGCGATAACTTGTAGCTAGAGTTCGGAGAAATATCCGTAGCATAAGAAATAGGAAAATGGTGGAAAAATAAAGAATCTTGCTCGTACGAACGTTGCACAAGTGCATCTAAAACAACCCTTGGTTTGCCTGGCATTAGCAGAAGGAATTATTTGTTTATTAGCAGCCCTCAGAGCTATTATACATGTAATAGGTAATAAGACTTCATTGTTTTTAATGATTAAAATTTAAGGTGAAGAGTAAAGAAGGCCGATCGATACTGAAAACAAACTGAAACTCTTTTGGCGTATGATTTACAGTTTCAGGGTACACCTTTGGTAAGCGTTACGGTGTTGCGGGCCGCAGAGTTTGTGCTACCTATTTATTGAAGAAAATCTCTTGCTGCCGCTCTCAGTGCTAACTGCCCTTACAATGCTTTGCACTAAACGCGTGCGCACGTTAATAAAGGTTAATAGGATATTAATAAACGGGAGGTCAATAAATTTTTAATACCATTTTCTCCTCGGAAGGCCATGACAAACTACAGAGGATAATTGCTCTAATTGTAGCTCCTTTAAGTATTTATTGGTGTTTAGCACACTTCCCGTATCTCCTCATATAAGTATTCAACTCAGTCAAACACAGGTGTAAAAGGGGAATCGTCTAAGTTCCTAAGGATGTGTAATAAGAAGAAGGTAAAGTTCGTGCAAAATAAAAACATGAATTTATTGTGTTCCGATACGCTTATGAACGGTCCCGCCTCGTTCATGTTTCTATTTGGGACGAAGTCTTCTAGTACGTATAACAAAAATATTTCGAAACAAATGTGTCGTAAATAGCATTGAAAGTATCGTGCCACTAATAAGTCATGCCAATGACAAAAAGCCTAACGGAGAAGCGTCAAAAAGATAGATAATACAAGGTAAAAAGAAATGATTGAAAAAAAGTCAAATTAAGGATCAATTTTTTCTCCGGAATTTATATCCGGCGACATCCATAAAGCTGTTAGAAAGTGTTGTAAATAAAATTGCGAGAACATGATTGATCAATAAAACTATAAGCAGAAAAATCTTCCTCTCCGCAACTAAAAACTACCCGAGTCGTATCGTATAGCGACTTAAATGCGGACCGACCTTCCAGGTTTGGGGACTTTCTGGCATTTAAACTAGCATCTTTAACTCTCATTTAGGTAGCGCATTTTGGAAATAGCGAATGCAATACAGTACGTGAATCAAGCTCTAAGCCATATAGGTTTGCACAAAAGTTATTAAAGAGCATCTCGGTGTTTGTATGGTACATCCGGTATACCTACCTATAGAGCTATACAAGGTTTTATAAAACTAAACCCGTTAAACTAAATACCAAATTTTTTATTGAAGCTAAAAACGACATAAACGAAATTTGTATCAAATCGAGCTTAAGTGAAAATCGGCAAGATGTCTAACTTATGGAACTTTCCATTTGACACTGATCGATTACTAAACTCGACAAAAATTAGAGCGAAAAACCCCTATCAAGTTATGACAACAATAACCGTTTTATGTATATTAACTATTTAAAAAAAAAGTTTTTGTTGATGGTAAAATATATACCAAATTAATCACTTTGACAAGAATATAAATTAGTTATGTATAAAAACGAAACTATTCGGAGCGGTTTGTATAATGAAGAAAATTATTAAAACAAAAATTAACAAAAAGTCTGTCAAATACATTCGTATTATTTCAATAAATTCAATAGTACGAAATAAGCACTGCAAAATGAGTTGGGAAATGAGACTTAAAGCCGAGCTTCCTTTTTAGTTCTCGTATAATTCTAAAATTTGTTTTTTTCAATATTTTAAGTCCTTACCTACTAATGAAATCACAAAATGTTTTTTAATTTAAGTGAGGTCCTCCGCATTCAACATAATATTATCTTCAATCTTCATAATAGTACTTCCAATATCAATAGAGAAAAACTCAAAGTAAAATTTTTAGAAATAAACGTAAAGGGTGTCCCGAAATTGTAATTTTGTTATTGATTCGTTAAGTATACACTATGGGGTTTAAGTAGGGAATATTATACCGGGTAAATGGTCTCCACGGCTGTGCTGGCACATACACATTCTTTAGTTGAAATTTTGCATGGACGTTTTGCATAAATGTTGGCTGAATTTTGTTGATACAGCTCTCAATTTACTCCTTCGAGGCGTGGAAAGTCGTGAGCTTGTTGGCATAATCCCTAGGCTTCTAAAAACCACCCCCAAAAAGCCCAACAGTGTTAAATCGTATGATCTTAGTGGCCAATTCTGATCACCAAAACGCAAAATTACACGACCAAGTAGTAATTCATGCGGCAATTGAATTGTTTCTCGGGCTGTGGCATGTGGTACAGTCTGGTGTGTGAATGCTGATTTTTTTGTCCAAAACCATGATGATGCTCATTTTCATCTTGATGGCTTGGTTAATCGACAAAATTATTCCATTTGGGGTTCAGAAAACCCACGAGTGATTGTTGAGAAGCAAATGCATCTACAACGTGTCACTGTTTGTTGCGAATTTTGGGCTGGAGACATCATTGGGTCATTCTTCTACAAAAATGCGGCTGGTCAGGCAATAACAGTTAATGGTCGTCGCTATCGCGACATGATAATCCAGTTTTGTGTACCTCAATTGCAAAATATGGAAGACATGTGGATCAACAAGACAGTGCTTTAGAATTTTTAATTATAAGCGTGTTTTCTATAAAAATTACTTCTTGCTTAAATTTTTTAGAACACCCTTTATATGTAAGAGCTAAATTGTTCTTAAAATACAAGGTACTGACTCTCTGAAATCTATAAAGCCTTATTAAGTTTTTTGAACACCTCTCAAAATAAAAATTCAATTATTTGACAAATAAATACACATTGAAGAAAATATTGGCTGAGTAGAATTAAAGTTTGGTCTTAATTCAAGCAAATAGGATTACTGCATTTTCTTTTAAAAAACGACTGCTAATTTAGTATTTAATAATATTTAATAAGTTACAAGTAAACTAAAACTTTCCCGGTCCTGAAAATTCCAGGTTATACATTTTTTCCAACTTTCCATTTTATGAAAAAAACGAGAGAGATCTTTTGTGCACCATACCATCTTTATTTTGTCAAATTAGGTAGAGTGCTTTATTTATAAGGTTAATGAAAAGCCCTTGAAGATCAATTCAGTACACAGCACCTGCAACATAAATTTTCCTCAATTTACTCCACAGTCAAGAATCGAAGAATCAGTTAACTAGCCGTATTTTGAGCGATCCCACGACTGTGTCTATTATAAATATCAAAATATAAACTTTAATCACACAATTAATGAAGCTATAAATAATTTTTAAAATGCATCCACTTTCAGATAAATATCACCACTCTCTTTACTCGCTATGCTAACAGATTTAAAACTTAAAATGTAGAATGAAGATAAAGTTAATTTTAACCTCAGTTAGTACAGAGATCGGATAGTTAGAAATTAAATGGAAGAAACTCATTTAATACTAATTTTTTATCTCATTATTAAGTAAGTTATCACAATTAGTTTTCCTAGAGCCCTATTGGATGTAAATAATTAAAGTTAACATCCCTTTGAAACTAAAAAGGCAGCTTACTTCTATTATTATAGTAGTTGATAGTTAAGTTTTTAAATTATTTATTTGACGTTTTTAATCCTTTCGGTTGGTTAAAAATTGTGGAAACACAGTTTTAAACTATTTTATGGCAATACTTATGTAAAATTTTATGAATCCATAAAAAGAGAAAGCGTATTATACCTGCGCCTTTGTAAACGTCAAAATTCAACCGTAAAGTATAATTAAAGTCCACCATAGAATTAAACCATCCACATTGTAACCCAATCAATAAGAAGTTGTATCTTTTACCATAACAAATTAATATTTCACGTCAGTTTTTAATTTAGTTTTACACTTAAGTAAATGGATAAAACTTCTGCAGCAGGGTGCCTATGGATAATAAAATAAAATTATTTCTACAATTCAGATATAAAGTTTGAGCTTATCTTGGGTTAATCAAGAGACTACTGCCTACAGGAACAATTTTAGATACAATCTTATCAGAGTTGTCGCTTTTAAATTGTTATATAATCTTAACCCTTCCCATTTGATCTTTAATTGGTATTCATATTCCACAGGAACTTACTATATTGTTAGTTGTAAATAAAATTAAATTGCAACAAAAATTTTTGCAAAGTTTCACAAAGTTATTTTACAGTTTGAACCATTAATCTTCAATTAAGGCAAAAATTTGGAAAAACGTGCGTAAAATTTCCGCAGTGTGTGTTTCGTGACGGAACTTTCACTTGATGGGAATAATTCCGAGCACAATTTCGAAAATTGTGTGGTAAAAATTGTCAGCAAAGGCCAGTGGTTTAAAACTTAAATAATTTAATTTTTTATAGCTAGTTTTAAGTAGTTAACAACAGCTACATTTACATCCTTTTTAGTGGATAAGAATGATTAATTAGTACAATGTCAATAACACGAATATTTTTTTGAACACTTTAAACTAACATTTCCTTGTTGTCGGCTAAAGAATTTCTTTGATTATCCTACGCACAAAATCGCATATTGAATTAAATGTATTTTATTCGTAAATTAACTATTTCCATCCAAGCATTTAATTAATAAATAGAGGACGGAACACATTTCCAAAGCTCGTATCAAACATTATTATTGAATTTTAAAATAAATTTACGAAGACTTTTGTTTTGTAATTTAGAAGATTGTCCTTTGGGTAATTTGACGGTAGTAATGATTATACCGGGTGACGTATAACAAGCGCTCGTTGTTAAGTGGCTAAAGTAAAAATTTGCCGTTTACAAACCCTAAACGATTTAATGGTGATCAGCTGATCAGAAACAATGAAAAGAGTTTAACGCTTTATCTATAGGTCTACTTTGATAACAGTATTGAATCTTGAGTTGTGTTATCACGACGGACTCATCTTGAGCACATCTAAAATTCAAAAACGACACAAAAACAATTACGAAGTTGCAGCACTTCTATAGCTCGCTCGCCTAATCTTAAGTATTTTGGGATAACCGTGAAGTGATTACGAGATTTAGGGGGCCTATACCCTGGTAAAAAGGCGTGTACATATTAGTCTCGAGTCGCTATAAATTCAACAGTCACTTGATAAAAAAAATGAATGTTTTGCTTCATTCATATTCTTATTCACAATATTTCAAGATGTGTTTGAAGGTTACTCACTGTATAATATTTATTAGTCTTACACCTCTGGCCTAATTTGGCTCCATATGACTCCTCCGAATGAAAAAAGTGTTCAAAGGAAAGCGTTTTACAAGAAAGAGGTTAAAACAAAACCGATGCAGGCATTATGGGAGGTATTACTTTGCAAGAGTTGCAGGTCTCATTCGAAAAGTAGAAAGCACGTTTGGATCGATGCATTACATCAAACGGCGAGTACTTCTAAGAAGATTGAATTTCAACATGATGTAAAAATAAAGACATTTTCTGTAACTAAATTCCATTTTTTTGGGGTCTTCCCCATATATCCCTCTACAATGTAAGTAAATTCGATTTAAATTGTATTTTTTAATGCTCTAACAAAATAGTAGGTACAATTGCAATTACCGCCGCTTAGAAAAATGCCAACTTAATTTTCAAAAAGTATCATTACTACGTCATTCAAATTTGTGCAAAACCATAAATAGACGATTTGCAATGAGGCGTCCGGCACGTTTTACAAACATTTTTGCACTAGCAGTTCTCACGCAAGTGACGCAGAAAACTAATTATAAATTTTTTAAAATCGGATTCAAAATGTATTGATTTTCATCATTTCATCGGTTGCATCAATCGAATTCAAAATTTCTACACCTAAAATTATATTTATTTGTTTATACCGACAGTGAGCAATTATTATTTCAAGATAATTAAATTATACAACTCTGCAAAAATCGACTACCGTCAGTTAGCTGACCTTTATCTTTGATGCTATACGTATCCGATAAATATTAAACAGGTCAGAAAATAATTTGAATTTAGTTAATTATTACCTACAAGTCCTCAAAGCTTGTTTGGTAAATTTTAATCTAAATTGAGAACTAATAGTGGAAATAAAATTTAGTTTTCTAAAATATTGATTAAAAGAGAATATTTAATTGAAATGAAAACTGTTACAGTAGAATAGTTACATTACCAACAAAGAAGTCTGAAAGGGTTCATCCCCAAGTACGTACTTTAAAATTCATTAACAAAAGCTCGTCTTTTGTCGCATTTTTTCGCTATTATTTACCAAGCTTAATACTTATAATGTGTAAGCAAGTACCCTAATTAAGTTGTTAGTTGTGGTCATTGTACACATTACATAACCTTGATGTAAAGAGCGCCATGCTGCTTAATCCGCTGAAATATTGCAGTATTTTTTATCGAAAGTGATACACGATGAATTTATATTATAGTTTCGTTAGTTTTGTTTGTGCTTCCTCAATTTTCCAAGTGAACGCTTCCACCGAGGAAAATTTTAATGGTACGTTATAGGTAAAGGGGTAAAGCACGCTTACTGAAAGTTGCGCTTACGTTCCTAACATAACTGAGTTGTGTAATTATTGTTATTATAATTAGATTTTCTGGTTAAATAAGTTTTCATGCACAATGTTTGATATTGTGTTTACGTTGTTTTTGTACAACAAAACGAGGTCAAATCTGTAATCAAGAGATAGTTTAAGATGTTCACATGGCAACCTTTAAAGTATTTGTTTGATATTATTTACTACCGTTTAATTTGCTTTAATGTGATGTTTAGATAAATATATTAACTATTCACTATACGAGCAAGTTGGACTTTGATATAGCTTCAAGTTATGCAAAAAGAAGTTAGCAATAAGACCGAAAATGGGTTCGTTGCAACAGTTATCTTGTAAATAAGGGTGGTTAAAACGGGATGTGATGTAGGTCAGTTACTTTGAATTATGTATTAACAACAAGCTTTAATATATAAATTATTCAACCGGTATTGAAATAGGAGTTTATAATGGATTTTAGGGATGACGTTGGTTTAAAGCAATCTCTAAGTTGGGATTGCGTACATCAAAAGTATCACGATAACGTGTATATAGGCATATAGTGAGATATAGCTTTTTACTTAAATTATCACTTTGGGAACAAAGTTTGTACCCATCAAAGTGGTAATTTCAGGGCATCGAACCGGAACTGAACCGAAAACGTGAAACCGAAAAAAAACGTTATTTTTGTCTGAACGAAAACCGGAACTGAACCGAACAAAAATATCGGTTTATTTTAGTTGCGTTGTTGCGTACATAATTTGTTAATACTTAATACAATATTTTTTCTAAATTATGGTAGAAATTTTTAATATAAAAACATTTTAAAATTAATCACTCGGAGCTTAACCGAAAATCGTTATTTTTCCGAATCTTAACTAAGAAACTTAACTTAACTTTTAGAAAATTTCTGAATATTACAAAATGTATTATTAATATATAAGTAGGTATACATTGCTATAGGTAGTCTCTTCTCGTTTGAATACAGAGTGATTTTGAATCAACGTAAACAAATTTTAGAAATGGTATTTTACCTAGAATAAGTCAATACAATCATGTTTTGTTATAATATGTCATGGGTTATGGGGGTCGACGACGCTTTGTAACCTCGTAATCCTCTGCAAATCTAGGGATGAAATGAGTTTTTTTGCAACTATTTAAAAAATCGCCCATGATGTTTCTTGGATGAACATTTCACAATAAGTTACCCTAATTCTAGTACATTAAGGGCCAGTCCCACCAATTCTGATTAAAGAAAATTATCACGGTTAATGGCAGTTAATCAATCAAGACATCTTATTGTTATCCATTGATTAACCGCAATTAATTTATTAAATTTAATCAGAATTGGTGAACTGGCCCTGAATTCTTTAATCAGAGTTGGTGCAACTAGTTCTAAATAATGAAAAATCAGTTTGATGCCCTGCTCATGAGTGGCTCGTTTGGGGTAGGGGTAACTTGTTTTTTAAATAAACTTTTTAGAAGTGAACAATTTCTACTTTGAATAGACGTATTCCAGTCTTTAAATCTATTGGATTCTAAAATGTCTCTTGTTAATTTCTTGTCAGATTAACAGTTTTCGATGTAATAGCCAATGAAAATCATCTCTCTAAACTTAAAAATTACGTATAGTCAGACCATTTTGTAAAGTTCTTTTTTAACTTACGCCACCCATAGAGAAGTTATAATAGTGAAAAGAGGCCTCTATTAGAAAAGTCATGTAGGTAGGTAATTATTAAAATCTGCGTAGACCTGCATCGGGTCTCAACCAAATTTAATTTTTTTCAACAAAACTTGTGCTTAAACTTGTATTTGAAAAGACAACGTCTGGGGGTGTCAGGCAGGTAAATATTTTCTGTAGGCCATCTCTTTATATTTTCTTGCATAAATGTACTACTAGCGGCCGTAGCGGATTTAGTTTTTGTAAATAAGCGGCAAAAATCCTTAAAAGGTCTAACCAGATTTCAACAATTACCAATCTACTTAACTTCTCTAAGGGAGGCATCTATTCACTAGTGTAACCTCTCTGCTCGTGGCGTAAGTCAATAAGAACTTTAAGAAGTAGCCTCACTATACCTATTGGCTCATTGGCTATTAAATCTCAAACTGTTAATCTGGCAAAAAATTATCGAGATACATTTCTGAATCCAATAGCTTTAAAGACGTCAATTCAAAATAATAAATGTTCCATTACTAAAAATATTATTTCAAAACTAAGCCATCCCACCACAAACGGGGCAACGAGGCGTCGGCGACTCCCACATCATTATAACAAAAAATGATTGTATTGACATTATTCTATCATCACTAAAATTTGTGATAAAGTACGTCATTTTACTGATAATTTAAATAGAACGTAATTGCAGTCATCCCCCTCCGCCTTTCCATTTCTGCTAAAGTATTTTTGCGAGTCAAACGAAGTGTTGTGAAATGGAAGAAACCGTTAAAATGGTCTCCCAAAATGCCAATAGAAATTAATTGTTAGCTAGTAGCGGCGAGACGCACCAAAATGCGTCAAACGACTTAATTACTTAGGGCCAGTTCCACCAAACCTTATTAAAGAAATTAGTCACGGTTAATAGCAGTCAGGGCCACCTCACCAACTCTGATTACTTCTGGCATGACAATTTGCCATTAACTGTGATTCAATTCTTTAATTAGACTTGGTGGGACTGGTACTAATTTACAGTCACAAAACCGTTAAAAGACTTAAGTTGATGAAATTGTATCAAAAGTGTAAGATTTATCGTTATGTGATTCCGTTTTTAGTACCTACTACTTACTACATACTACAAACAGTAGGGACTTCAAAGACGTTCAAGGAACATCTATCAACGATCTGGAACTGATTCACGTGCAAGTTGTTAGTATGAGATGGATTTCTTTTGTTATTTTTAAGGCAACGTAAGATCAAGCCCAGTTAAAATTTTTTTATAACCAAGTAAAGACCACCCTTGACGCCAATCTGATGTTAGCAAAGGGTAAAAAATTTGTACTAAAAATTTTGGAAAAAAATACATCTCATTTCTAAAGAGAACTTATTTAATGCGTTAAATTTAAAAATAAACGAATCTAATAAATAAAGAAGCAAATACATTGATTTAATAAGTAGAAAAGTTATTTATTATTCCAGTCACTTTGTGGACTTTCATATCGCAAAAGCCCGATTTTGATTTATTTGAGAGTAGTGAGTTGGCTTATAGGAAGTAGGATTATGAACAAATCTCAACGTGCCGCGGCATATTTACACTCAATTAAATCATTTATAAACCACTTTCATACAGGACAGAGAATAATACGGTAGAAATGCACAACAAACTTGAAACGTATTGGTTATTATACAAAACGTATTCTGAATAATCGGTAGACTATAAAAACGAACGAGTTTTCAAATTTTACAGCATCCGGAATTAAACTTGATGAACACATTCTCACACTTTGAAAATTTTACAGAATTCTCACATTCATAAAAGCATTACTTCCGAATTTTATTACGAGTTCGTATATTTATACATTACGGAATCTATTGTTCGCCACAATTATAAAACCGACGCTATATTTTGTGACACTCGTAAACTAGGAAACTAATTTAAAGCTATTAACCACTCAACCGTGGCACCACGACAGCTGTTCTGTTTATAGCATAAGGGTAAAGATAATTGTCAGTAATTGGAAATTATCAAGAATGAACAACAATCATTTATCTTGCCTTTATTTAAGATTTAAACCAAATATTTTTTATTATACCTAGGTGTATTTCGATTCGATTTTTATTCCCAATTTTTTAGTCCAAGACAGGAGGCCACACTCTCACATGTGTAAAAGTTGGACACGAGTCTCGGTAGCTATTAGCTATGAACTACAGCCGTAGTTATACTAGGATGCAAAATCGATGTGAGTGCTGTAGTAAACAAGCATACACTTTCAAACTAAGGACAGTAACAAAAATTAAGTGATATTATGTACCTACCTACTGAAGGAGTAACGAGATGCCTGTCAGGGCACAACTTGGTTACCTACCGGTAAAATAATAAACAGGGCTGATACGTCGATTTACATCGAAACTTGTGACTTTTTTACATACTTTTGAAAAATAAAACCGTCAAAAGTTGACGTAAAAAAGTTCGAGCCGAATAAAAGTAGACGCCAAAATTTGAAATTCAAAGTTAATCAATGTCAAAACGTTAGATTAATTACTTACAAACAGCAGGTAATTATGTACATGTTATACAAACCGCCCTCGCACCAATAAATCAAGTTTGAGCTGTGTTACTAAAATTTTTGAATTAAAAGGGGGCCAGTAACCCAGAAGAAAAAGTATTTAAAATGTTCGCCCGTTTGCGGATTACAATAGAAGAGAATCAGAAGTGTTCCTGAATCGCGTTTTAGTAGATTGCCTCGTCAAATATAATCGTAAAATAAAAAGTGACCGCTAAAGCCGCTCGCCCATAAGCCTCATGATTTTTCATCGCGAGGGTGCGTCGTGTGTGCAGGGCCGTTCTTAGGATTTGCGAGGCCCAGGGCAAAAATAGTTGCGAGGCCCACATGACTGCGTCGCAGGCGATTTTTTCAAAAAGGGGCGTGGCCTAATTTAACGGCTTTTAGTGAAAACCGTGGCTGTGGTCAGAAAAAGTTTTTGAGGGGGGTTTCCAAATACATTCGGGGCCGATATTTCAATCATCTATTAAAGTTCCTAATAGTTATTTGCCTAATAATTTATTTAGTTGCTATATGATTATAAAAATTAACCAATTATAAAAGAGGATTTACATAACAACCAAAACTTATTTGCCAAATAGCTGCTATTAGCACATTTAATAGAAGATTGAAATATCGGCCCTCGGACAAAGAGCACATTATGCGAATTTTGCGTCCCTCGGCTCAGAAATGAAATAAAATAGCGCCGCAAGCAAAAATTGTTGCTTGTTCAAGGTCAAACGGCTTAAAACGAAGTTCCGCAATTTTAATAGAGATATTGTCTCCAAAAAAGATGTTTTATGACAAAATTTTTTTGGGTTTTCTAAGTGAAAATTTATTGGCAATATTTGAAAGAACAGGAAAAGTTCTCGTACCTTTTCAAGTAACGATTGTAGAGCGAAAGCGACTATTAAGAAAAATTTTCCCCCTAAGAGCGGCCCTGCGTGTGTGGGACGAATACTGTCACGGCGCATCGTCACGATGACCGAGAACCGATAACGATACTTAATTTTCTTCGCGACGATGCATCGTGCTTTGCAATAAAACTGAGGTGTGTGAGGATTTCCTTCCAACGGGACAGTTTAAATTCAGTATTGTCTATTGTCTAATTCCAACTGCCTGCTGCTTTAACATGAGATTATATCATCTTTTATCACGTCACAGATGGCACAGATGAACAAAGAAAAATCAGGCGTGAAAACCAACCACGACGGATTGTTACGATGACCGACGACTCATGAAAAATCACGAGGTCTGTGGGCGGTTTTAGTTATGAAGACGTGTTAACTAATTTATTAGTAATAGCGCCTGAAGATTTTTGAAAGAAGGGGAAGGGATAAAGACACGAATATTTTGGCATTTTATTATTGTTGGTGTCGCCTAGGCAAAGCTACCTCGCTTATGAATGGGATTTTGTTTTACAAAAGTTCAGGACTCCTTCTCCAATCTATTATCTTCCCATACATATCAAAAGTTTTATTCTCAAGCTTCTATGAAGCCCGTGAATCATGCAGGGAAATAGTGTAAATCCAATCCACCTTTTAATGTAAAAAATGCAATTTAGGAATAGTTTACTATTTTATGTTTGGGTAAATTTTATTCGCGTTTAATGAAGAGCCTTTGTCATAATATAGTACACATCATAATGTGTAATATCCAGTTGCAAAGAGAATTTTCGAGCAATTTTAGAAAATCAAGTAGTATATATGCCACTAGTATTATTATGTACATGTACGTTTCATTTGAAATATTAAACTTTTTTGGTTGTTTATCGAATCCTCGCTGTTCTATTGTTTCTATACTCATGTCAAATTATTCACAATATATCTCATGTAGGTACCACTTTTTATTCAGCTTTTTTTTTGTAACATACAGAAAAATTGAAATATCTATCGTATTACAAACAAAATCAGAGCCTTTTCAGCCCTACCTGTATAATTATAAACTGACGTTTAAAAACCATTGACATTGCAAACAATGGAGTTTTTAACACAGTGTCGGAATATACAGATAAAAAAATTGCTGCGATTTATATCCGCAAAATACACTTCTACTAGAGGAAAGCGTTAATATAAATCCTCTAACCACTAACGCGAATAGTGAAAAATGAATCTTATTACTAAATTTTGGAATACTTAGCCTTAATACCTACTCTGAATTTTACTAAAAGTATATTTTTGTTTTTACACCGTTTGACTGTTTAGTTAAAAATCATCGATTTCAATTTAAACTGGGGCGCGAAAACATTCGTGGCAGTTTATTCAAGTTAACAAACACATCAATTAATTAATTAATTACGCTCACAAATAACGCCAGTACAACACGAACCTTTTAATAAAAGAACAAAAACTTAAGTTTATACGAGTGCACCAATTCAACTTTAATTTTGGATTGTGAATTATTTATATAAACTTAAAGCAATTCAGAATAGGTATTGTTTCCTTATACAAAATGATTAATTATTAATTATTTTGAAACAAATCATTGACCTCTACTAATAAGTTCATAAATTAAATTAAATGTGTGGAATTTTCTGCCCAAATAGTACATTAATCATTTAAAACTAAATATATGTACGGGAGGCGTTTAAAAAGTAATTAGTTTGTTTTTATAGTTTTAATGAACAATTTTTTCCCCATTCTTTGCAATAATTATGGATTAATTGACTATACATTTTTGCAATGATGGTCGGTGTTTTAGATGTTTAATATTTTCTTAACTCAATTTGCAATAAAAAAAAGAAGAGAAATATTATGGATGGGTCCCTGTAGGTGCGTTAACGGTTCCAAATTTTGAAAATTTATATTATTGGAGAAAATTAGAGGTAACTAATACCATTAAAAGTTTCTGCAACAGCTACAATCAAATTTGTGGTAAAAAGGTATTGTAATATCTTATCGCGATATTGTTTTTTAATTCATATATCGATATTTCGAAATCGGCATTCCGATATATCGATATACTATTATTCCGACATATTTATCGATATATCGGAATTAGCCCAGGCAAGTAAGGTTTCTATCTAGAAATAATTCTCCTAAGGCTGAATTGTTGAATATAGACAGCTTTGACCTATTGAAACACTAATACTAAAGTGTCCAACGATTCCCATGTCTGCGTCATTCGTTTTTAGGCTCTCTGGGTCATGGAAGTGGACTAACCAACTGGATCTGGTGCAAATTTTATTAACTTATGATTCGATCAACCTCAGATCGATCTCAAATAAAAGAGGAAAGATCAAGGAATAATCTGCCCAATTTGGGCAAATCCAAGAAATTCTAATCTACAGGGTGACTTACAGCCGGTGGACATAAACGAATTCTCGTATATAGAAAATTTAATTTCAAGTGCAAAATAAACAATATCATTTTTTGAAATTACTCTTTGTCCTTGTTATTTGAGTTTAGTGTTATATTAAAACTAATTAACGAAGCGTGTGTTCAAAGTGACCACCATTAGCTTGAATGCAAGCGTGACATCGTCGTATAATAAGAGAGTTCGGTATAATTATGTATATGGATAAGTTGGTTTTGAATTTGCAAGACAGCATTATTAATCCTTTCGGTTAGTTGCTCCAATGTATGAATCGATTCTGCGTACACTAATTGTTTCATGTGTCCCCACAGAAAAAAAATTGATTTAAATCTGGTGACCTTGGAGGCCACTCAATTAAACCATTTTTACCAATCCATGTACCGTTGAACTTGGTATTTAATCAAGCAATCACCTCCATTTTCTATGTGAGGTCTTATAACAGATTTACATATATCCATTAGCATTTAAACGATTCGAAAGTAATTGCTCGTTAAAAATACCTTCCTTGAACCTTTAACGAACCTTTGTTGAAATTTTCTCCGTCTTTATAGAGCCCGTACAGACACTGCGGAAACCGCGCGGTTTGGACTGCAGAAATATCTGTGTTCAGACTGCCGGCGGTTTACGTGCAGATAGGTCTGCAAGAGATGGGCGAGCTTATCGTCTCAAAAAGGATAAAAGTTAAAAAGGCAGTGTTGGGTACGCCCAATACTACGCGATCGGCTCTCGCATGGCCTATTTGTCTCGTTGTATTCCAAATTACGACAATTTGAGTCAAAATTTTTTAATTATTTGCGAATGTCAATAAAATCATCATGAGTACGTTAGAAAGACGTCATAGGAACCGCGCGGATCTGTTTTCTGCGGTTGATTTGCGGCTGTCGCGCGGATTGGATGTCTCTGAACAAGTCCATATAATAAGCTAATGTAAGTGAGAAACCGCGCGGAATCCGCGTAGATTCAAACCGCGTGGTTCCCGTCGTGTCTGAACGGGCGCTTACTCGTGGGTTTTCAAGCGATCTGAAATTATTATTGTGGTGTTATTTAGGCCATCTCAAGTTCAAATGTAGCCTCATCGGTCCCCAAAATTGTTCTAACAAAATTTTCATTTTGTTGTTGCTGTTGAAGAACCTGTCGGCAGAAAGTTAGCCGTTATATCCCTGGAATGTAAATCTAGAACGCTTACGCGGTGTCCTACTTGAGAGCAACGCTCGGGCGGCGCGGTCTGCACGGCCGACGCGTAAAAATCAAAGCAATGTAAACTATATTGTGTGTCCTACGTAGAAATCACCGCGCGGCACGAGCTGCTCACGCGGTTGTGGGGCGGTAGAGCCGATCAAAATATTTAATATTGCGCCGGCCGGCGCGGTCGGCACGACCGAAGCTGTAATATCAAATTAATGTAAACTATATTGTGTGTCCTACGTAGCTATCACCGCGCGCAAAAGCTGCTCACGGCGCACTCAGTTGTTTATCTTCAGTCTATCTTGCAACTTGTGTAGGTACATCATGTCTGACCCATTTTACGAATTATTAATTAGTAATGTTAAAAATACTCGTGTTATTTGGGACACTCTAGTCGCGTTTTGCCTACGCCGCATTTGCAGCTTTGGACGCGCCGGCCGCGTGTACCGCTCACGCAGGACACTCTGATCGCGTTTACGCCTACTCTGCAGCTTCGAACGCACCGACCGCGCCGGCCGCTAGTAACGCTCACGTAGGACACCGCGTTAGGGTGCAATACCTCCTGATTCAGCGTTTTCTACACAATTGTGATACTGCTAAGCGTGTACTTATTCTTTTTGTACTCACAGCAGGTTCATGCACAATTAATAATACTTTCCTCTTCTACTACAATGTTATGATCTACTGGGTACTGGTTGACCACCAACCGTCGGCGTTTTAACTCTGACAAAGACCAGAATTGGAGGCAGAAACAATATTTTTAGTTTATTTTTTAATTTAAAACAATTCTCGAAAAAATCAAGCTTTTCATTAGTTTTCTTTTGACTATCATACCATCACGTTCCAACAAATGTGTGCTAAATCAATCAAATTAAAGTTAAAGACTTGTTTTGGAATAAAAACTTTATTACTAATTGCTTCATTAGAATAATTAGCCCCCTACCCTTAAGAAAAAAGCACTGTAATTTAGCGAACAGTAATAACTATTTAAATTTCGAATTTAATTACTTGACTTGTTTAGGGGAATCAACAAATAAACCAATATCGTTAAATAAAAGCAAGTAAATAGCAAATGCAATTTAAATGATTTGTTGGTAAATAAAGCGCAAATTTAACTAATTTTAACGTTAAAGTATAAACATTTTTTGTTAAACTAAACGTAAAATAAATTTATATTCGGAAAATGAGTTTTCTACAATGTACGTATGATGAAAGGCAGGGAGGGAATATTTTAATTAACTTGAGGTTGAGGGTAAACAATTTGTATTTAGTACGTACCTACTAGGTACCTATTTTTTTCGTATAACTACAAATCGAATCATGCGAAATATTTTTCTTAAATTATTACACGATTTTATAAATTGACAAATATAACATGACATGCGTCAAGAGCATTCCTCAATAATGATAAGCATGTCACAGATTTTCAATATAACTTGAACTTTAATAATAACGTTGAGTTGTCTCTCACTTCTACTTCTCTAATGGCTTTTACTTCTACGACTTCGTTTTCTTTTTTAAATTGTTTCTTTTGCAGAGCAATAATAATTTTATTTTCAGTTACCTATTAATTCATAAATCGAATAAACTCAATATCACATTTTTAATTTAGTGATTCTATTTGATAACTTGATATCTAAAATTTCATCGATTTTGTTAAATGAAGTCTTTAACGGTAAATAGGTGGATGTTACCTACGGAGGGATTAATCTAATGACTGTGATACCGTAGGGACGACGGTCTACATAATACAATTAAGACTGATTTACACATACATGTACAACTGCATGTCTACTGTGTAGTTAATTAAATAAAGTACGAGTTTGATTAAAACCACAGCACATATAATTACAGATTTTAAATCAAAATGTTAGCATGTCACAAAATAGACAAACTGTACGCAAATTAATCAACTCGAGTGAAAATGAAAAGTATCAATTTTACTAGAATGAAAAGTGAAATTTATTTGAATTTGAATGCTACTTGTTTATGTAATGACGCAATAATGACACGTAAAGTGTTGCAATTAACTTGAGAAATTGCGTTTAATTAACTTTGATAATTGAGTTGTAAGATATCAACTTGGCAAAGGATATAAATTCGAAATTGTGGCTGTAGTCGAGTCAAAATTTAAATTAAGATACTTTTATTTGCTCAACTTGGTGGTGTATAACGTATAATTACGATTGTAATTCGTAATAAAATATAAATATAAATTAATGTAACTTCTTATTTATTATTAAGTTTGCTGTAATGTAAGCAAAAGTCGGAATAATGAAAGAAAATATTAATATTCCGAGAATCAAGCCATCATTATTAATTATTTTAATTTACATCCAGTCGTCGCTTTTATTACAAAAGAAAACACTACAGAAGCTAAAAATTAAGTTGATAAACGTTTTGAAATTTTAGTTACGTATCACACTGTATAATATACTATATTAGCATTATAGCATAAATAGTGGCAGGCTCTCAAGTGTGTGTAATTTGGACAGTTATACTGGCAAATGCAAACTCACGGTACCCAAATAAGATATACGAGCGAGCACTAATAAAACCCTATCTATCTATCACAAGGTGATTTGTAAGTAGAAATCAATCCAACCACAATCGCAAACATGGGTGCGATACTATTTAATGTTATCATTGATACCTCAATCTAACATCAAACGAAGAATGATATAATTGTAGAATGCTAAATATTTCGTCTCGTAATTTAATAATTAAATAAAGAATTCTGGCAATTTAAGACAGGGCTGGTGTCGTAACGCCACGTATGCTCGTTTTAGTCTTTGAACACTATAGATTAAGAGCATCACGTTTTAATTAGTAAACAAGCTCCAATTTGTTAAAAAAAGACAGGAGAATTAAGTGGGTTCTCTCTTATTTAGTATACCGAGATCATTCATTGATTAAGTTGAGGGGTTATATTTGGGGTTTTATTGTTAAAATTGGATTTTCTATTTATAAAGGGAACGTGTGTAATTTTAAATTAGGGTATAATAAAATCGTCATATGTAATTTGAATTTATTTGTGTGTTTAATAGATAATTATACGATGATGTTATTAGAGCCATTTTTGTTACTATTTAAGGTGCATTTTTTTATCTGTACAAGAAAGGTGAAAAAGAGTTGAAAAAATTACGAGAATGTTGGCTCAATTTTGGCGTCCAAAAAAGTGACTTTTATATACGTTTTCAACGACCTGAAATTTTTTAGGGTCTTTCTGAGGCTCGACTTTGTTCCTGCTCAAAGATTCTAGGTTGGCACCTGAGAATTATTGTATGGGAGAGTAGGCAAACCCTCTCGCACTAACTGGAGCTAAACGCCGTACAGCGTCGCACTCCGTTCAACTAGGCGCGTCTCAAGTGCCAATCTAGAATCGTTGAGTGGTAGTTTGGTTGTTTTCTAAACAAAACAGTCACCTGACGACCAACTTAAATTAAATAATAGTAAAATCTTTTATTATAAAAACGACAAATTTGTTCTATTCATCGTTGTCGTTCAAAACAGACCACTTTTAGTGGGATTGCTGTACCTATACATCCCTATTATCATTGAAATGTAATGCTACTAAAATACAAAGTATTACATCATGTATTCCAATTAAGTAGCAATACTCGAAGTAAATTAACACTAAAATGAAAATTTGTTGGTATAATTGCACGTAAAGCTAAATTTTTGCACAGTTTACTGCTGATGATAGCGTTATAAATAAGCATCAAAAGGTCCCCACGCGTTTCTCAACGATTTTCCGTTTGGTTTTAAAAAAACGTGTCGTCGATACCCAATTTGTTGATAATAGAGGATTAAATATTGTAAAACTCAAGTCTCACATACTATCCGTAAATGGTGGCTTTGGCTTTCTTATTCGTTCTAATTCCTATATTAATCAATTGGTTCAGGACAAACTTTTTTTATGAGACGTGTTTATCTAAAATGCGTTTTTAGAAACAAAATGTTCAAAACTCGTTTAAAATACACTTTTTTAGAAACTAAAAAGTGTTACACCCTGATTTTTATTTTTATTTAATTTGAAAACTGCATGCGGGAGAACTCTACTTATTACCATTCTGGAGCAATTAATTTTTGATAAATCTTTGATGTGTGAGAACGTAGATAATTTTAAAACTTGATTACTACTTTTGAAATTCTAGCCGTGGAGTGAGGAATATTTTTATTGAAATAATTAAATGTATGAATTTTGAGTCCTTAGTGGGATTTTTCCACAGCTACATAGATAATTATTTTACCTGAAAAGGGATTTTGGCTTCAAAAGTAATAAAAAACCCTAGAAAGAGGTACGTACCGATTGTTAATTTGTCCCAGATGGTATTCTAAAGCCGCTCCGTAAAGTTCTTTTTGACTTACGCCACCAGCAGAGAGGTTCAATACAATCAATAGAAGAATAGAATAGAAAGAGATTATTCATTATTGTACCTCTCTGCTGGTGGTAAAGTTACCAACAACTTTACGGAGCGTACCTACCATAATAGATGTGTTTTTCGTTGCAAGGTTCTTGTATATAATTATTAGTTTTTAAATAGTAAGTTAATTATTACTAAAAATTTTCGTATTCGCCGTGTCGTCCCATTAGCATCAAGATTCGAAATATTGAAGGAGATTAATTTTTTTTGGAAATATTGGATGAATTAAATTGGGTTTTGGAGTCTATAGTTGGAAACGTTAAAGCATCGCCGTGTCCGGATAGATTGTGAAAATTACTTATCACATCAGCTAAGATTTATTTTTTTTATATTTTTTTATTGTAATCTTCGTTTGGCCAGACCGTAGAAATTTTTCATTCAATCATTTAGTCAATTTTTATATATATACGAGTATAATTATAATCTATCCGTTCACAGTTGCGGATTTGAATTTTGCAACTGAGTGGCGCCTGAAAATAAATTTTTTTAACCTAGCCATCTTCGCTGAGATAGGCCGGCAATATGAAAGGTTTTTGCTTTAGCTGATTTAGGATATTTTGATCCGTAACAAAAGATATAAAAAATGTCTACAAATCGTTTCTGAAACATGGAGGAGAAATCATCATGAGTCTTATGCATGAATCACTTTAGGCTCTAGCTACTCCAACAAAAATGCTCAACAATATCGGGGACAATTCGGGGACGACATATCTATAGATAAGGAACTTTAACATGAAAAATCGATTAACATTCATCCCTTCCCTTTTATTTCCAAAAACTTAAAAATCTCGTTTTCGTCTATTTTAGCCGTAAAGCATGTTTTTCTTTAAATTTAGGGCAAGCGTTGTTTTTTTCCTGACCTGAACCCTTTAAAATCGACTTTAAACTTAAACTTTAAAATTAAATTTATGAGAATTCATTAAAGAGTGGAGACGAAACTGTATTTTCAGGTTACTTCTTAAGGGATGAGTCATGCGTAACCTTATTTGAGCTGGACCCTAAAAATCAATTGAGCCTATCTAACTGAGTAATTCGGTAATCCACTTATTAAATATTTCTTCGGCTTGTTTGCGGCTTATTTTGAACATATTCAAGTAATTTCAGAACGTAAGGTGCCTAAATGTTCACAGGCAAGACATTGTTACTTTAATTAAAAAATAAACAAACTAAAATCAAACTATTAACTATAACTAAACATTTCAAATAGACGAAAATCCATGCTAGAATGGACTTCCTACAGTAAACAGAGACGACAGTACTTCACTTCGCTATTTGTGTCGTTTTCGTCACGAACTGCTACTTTGGTTAAAACCCAATTTTGACTAACTAAGCAAGTGACGAGAGAAAACGTCGACTATTAATTTTAACCAAACTCCAGAACTTGTGATACTATATTTCCATTATTTTTCTGAAGTGAACGTGGACAGTACTCACGGCAGATATAAAATCACGTAACAACCTTATTTTTTAAATAATATTTTTTGTATATTTCAAGTGTATATGTTTAGGTACCACCATGTGGTTAAAATGTTTTAAATACATCTCTACGTATTTTTAAAATTATAAATTGTTGGAGTTGGAGTAGTCTTTAGACAGTTTTAATTATGTATGTTAAGAACCCTTAAAGTTTATACCCGTAGATAATTTCTCTCAATACAGATAAAATTCTAAAAACGCTTTAATAAAATTTTAATTCGACTAATTAAGAATTCTTAAAACAAATTGTATTTGAACAACATTTCGGCGTTTTAAAATAAACATTTCTCACGGTTTCTTTACAGGACACATTGCCCACATACTTGAGGTTGTGAAAGGTGGTGTAACAAACATACCATGTAATATATCACTGCATACTTCAAGTGACAAAGTGCAGACTGTTATTTGGTACAAAGAAGAAATAATTCACAGTCAAACACCGATTTATACGTAAGAAAAAGCTCACTTTTATGTCCTCGTTTTGTAACAATAAATTTATTATAGATTTGATGTACGTGACAAAACGTTAGAAAAGGGAGAACATTGGTCGGACGAATTAGTTTTAGCTGGAAGGGGATATTTCAGATCTCAAGACGATCCTCCTAAGTTAGTAATAATAGATGTGCAAGAAAAAGACGCCGGAACTTATCAGTGCAGAGTTGATTTTTTATTTGGCCCCACTCAATATAGTAAAGCGAAAGTAATCGTTATAGGTATTTAATAAATTTTGACAAAAAATTACATTTTACTTAATAAAACGTTTTCAAGTACCGCCCGAAAAAATAATAATAGCCGATGGTCAAGGAAATCACATCAATCACTACGTTGTTGGACCATTTAATGAAGGGGAGCTAGTGAATATGACGTGCATTGCAGTCGGAGGTAAATTATGTAGGAATAATTTTAAACAAGGGCGGATTTGATGAAACTTCAGTCGATGGCACTATTACCAAAATTGATATGCTTACGTGAACCTTTACTTTTTGTTGTTGCGTATCTCCATCCGGCCGAACATTTTAAATCCGCCCTTCTTTATCGATTCCTAATTTTTCATTATCTTATCTTTTTAACCACCCCACAGGTCATCCACAACCTAATATAACGTGGTGGAAAGAAAATACGTTGTTAGATAACACTGTCGATGCGTTTTCTAAAAGAAAAGTCAAAAACACTTTATATTTGCAACCTCTTGAAAGAAAAGATTTACACACCGTACTCACATGTCAAGCATCCAATAATAATAAGGGTCTTCCAATTTCGGCTTCTATTACCTTAGAAATGAATCGTAAGTTGAATTTAGAATAAACCGAGATTACAATCAATCAACTCAATAGTTTTCTTTATACCTATTGTTGAAATTTACAGACAAAAAGTTTATTTATTTAAAAAGTTGTTGGAATAAGGTCGACTTTATACGACGTAAAATAAAATTCTCAAATCCCAAGTTTTTTTACAATTTTAACTTGTCAGCAAACGTGCGGTGTATTGGCGACACCCCACTGGTGTAAAAACGCCTGTAACTTTTTTTATGAACTTGATAACGATGTTCTGATCTTGTGTACCTTTCTAATAAGATTATATCAACACGTTTTCTTGCACATTCAAGTTTTCCTAAGGGAAAGAAGTGTTAGGGAACTTAATTTGTGCACGGGGTATCATCAAACTCCCACGAGCCCATCGACTTCGTTAATTTCGTTTGCAACTTTTTTAATTTACATTATTTGATTGTGGCTCGAAATTAAACATCCAAATTTTATTCGAGCGAAGTTATTTTTTACGTGCTTTACGCTGATTTTTAAAAAAGTGTTTAGTTTTTAAATGTAAAAATTTTTATCGAGTACGACGCGGGTGGGTATTAACTTTTGAGCATTAACTGGAACATTTTGCATATTGTATGAATCAATCGCAAGCCATGAATATAAAATGAGGAAATAAGGGTACATAAAATCAGTTTTGCAGCTGCCACTAGACAAGACGAAACAAATCAGAACAATTTTACGAGGCGAACAACGTTATTGCAATAAATCCGATCTCGGAAGGGTTGGAATTTGTAATAACCGACAGAATAAGCAATAAGAGGAAACGATTCTAGATAGTGGAGATAACCAAAAGAGTTTCGATGAACTAAAAGAGTGATTTAATACAAAAGAAATATGTCAGAAACTATGATTCCCCCGATTGCTTTTCTTACGGCGAATGATCGATTGTTTTAATTGATGAAAATTTTAGTGAGACCTCTTTGGGCCAAAATGTACCAAAAACAGAAAGTACTTACAGAAGGAAATTCTCATGAGTTGAGTTGTGATGTCGTTGGATCTCGACCTCGACCGTTAATTACGTGGTGGTTAGAAGGCGTACAATTGACTGACACGAGGGAATTGGTAAGTTATTTTAAATTAAAACTGGTAGAAATTTTTTTAACGCCTAAATTAGTAATTACACTTAGAAACAAAAGTGTAGAGTTAATAAATCAACTTGTATTATTTTTTCTAACCAACTATTAGTATATTATTATATTGCACTCTTTAATTTAGACATTCGTGAGTAACGATTCCGTGACAAGTTATATGAAGTTTGTGCCTACACTTGATGATCATGGAAAACGAATTTTTTGTAGAGCGGTGCATCCGTTTATTTCAAATTCCTTAGTCGAAGAAGAATGGAGAATTAATGTACAAGGTAATTTTTGTTAATATTATACAAAACTAACACTAGAAAACAATTAATTCATGAAACTTGAGGAAAGAAAGTGGAGAGAGTTGAATCAAACAAAAAAATTAAAACTTGCGGTAAATATTTCGATTCAAAGAATAAAACAAACTCACTTTAAATGGGAAACTTTAACTTTCAGAAATAGAGAAAATCGTCCACTTACTGAAAACATTGTTATCTCCAAAGTTTCAATTTTCTGAACGGTGTACTTATTAATGTTCCCGTTTAGAAGCGTATGAATTTTTTAAATGTGTAATTTTGAAAGACCCATGGTAATTCTACCTGCAGTTTATGACGGTTTCTTACTTGTAATAAAAAGCTGCTATAAGTCGTTAGTAAAAAGGTAAAACCACATAACAACACTTCCTGTGCTACGATACAGCAACAAGTTAATCACATAATATAAAATTAATTTTTTGATTTCGAATTTCTGCTGTTTTTTTGTTTGAGCACTTAATTACTAAGCACACGCATGTTTTTAGTAAGAAGACATATTTATATAATTTTTGTTTTGTATCTATTATTGTTATCTGAGTGATCAGTAATCATAAGAGATAAAGGAAAGTTTGGAAATGTGCCAAAGATTACTGTGACGGTTACTGGCATAACATACCAGGACATAGACAGGCGAAGAAATTCATTGAGTACTCGTCTACGAATACTAAAAAGCTTCTTCTATCAAAGAACGAAATCAGACTTATCACAGGTCTGTTTACTTGACACTGTTTAGTGAGGTACCACTTCAAAAAACTGGGATTTGAAGGTAGTGACATATGCAGGTTATGTGAAACGGAGGTCAAATCCGCCGAGCACATTCTCTGCAATTGCGATGCACTAGCTCGACTTAGGTTGAAACACTTAGGGCAGGCACAACTAACGCCTGAAGAAATGAAAAGAAAGCCTCTCAGGGACACTCTAGGCTTCGTTGACAAGATCGAATTCCTGAGAATATAATACTAAATTAATAATAAAAGGGTTATGAACAAAAGATCAACGCTGGTCGCAGTTCTGTGAGGCTTACGTAGCCAATCGACCCCTGAGTACAATACAATACTGTGATGGTTTTTAACAATTCATCCAGTAATTTTGTCACCTAATGTACCAAATGAGACAATTATGATGATGCCTTAGGCCTAAATCATTCAATGTCTAATGATAAATCCAAGTTTTCGATCTCGGCGGACTTCCAGATCTTTGTCAAAAATCCAAAACTAAAGTAAAATTAAACCGTATATACTATTTCGAATTTAAAAAAAATAATCTAAGATCCACCCAGGTCAAAAACTTGGATTTATCGTTGGACTTTTATCAGATACAACATACCAAAAAATGGTAACTAACCTATTTTTTGCAAGGTAACAAAGTAGGTGACAAAACTGAACCCACCATTTTCAAGGAAAGTTTAAGTTTTTGGGATTAGGTACTTGAAAGTATTGGTTAATTATCGTAAGTCCGAAATAAAATGAATACATTTTTGATTGTTCAAGGTCAAACGGCTATATTATTTCAAATAAACAAAAAACATTTTTGGAGAATTGTGGGTCCCCTGAGTAATTTTTTCTACTTTTCCTAATTTTTGTGTTTTGTCTTTGCCTTCACGTTTATTATTGTTTACCATATCGAGTTGCCAAGTAAAAACCGCTAATATTGCGAGAGGATTATGCAACTGCATAATCCTCTCCTCCACCGCCTGATAGGCCCTGATCATCATTATGCCTTTGAACGCGTCCAACGTAATACTGCAAGGAAGTATTCTATTCCAACTGAGTCTCTGAATCAACTGAGTACTGAGTCTCAAATTCCAATTTTCGTTAACTACTAAAATTATACTATATTAGTCCTAGTGCAATCCTTAGTGTTGAAAACACTATGGGCATACGGAGTTCAGTTATGGGGGAGTCGAAAACCATCAAATGTCAAAATCATTCAATGATTGCAAACAAGAATATTGAGATGCATCGTGACAAAAGAACAATGCGCGAAGATCTCAAAATTCCAACGAATGAAGCAGAAGTGCGTCGGTTGTAGAACACATATTGCATCAGACTACTAACGAAACACGAAAATGAAAGAGTAGCCACACTCATCAGCTGACTATTTGTGCCGCCTGAAAAGGTGTTGGTCCATCGACCTATTAGTAAAGAAAAAAAGTTTTGGAGAGTCATCAGTAGAAGACCTCTCCCCTATGTAAATAGCAAAAAATTTGCTCATTCTCATTATTCCGAATTTTGTAGAATATACTGTAAATATGCTGATTAAAAAAATGCAGTTTAAGTAACATTAGCTTCAGATATCTCATTACATTGCTGTACCGCTCAAAAGCGACCAAATATGAAAAATTTGCAAACTTTTGTTCACTTCTTGTATGTCAAACAACAATAGGTCTACAGAGACCATTCTGGTCTCAAATTCTAACAAATTGAGTCTAATTTTAAAAAGCATAAATAAATAGACCTTTGCCGAAAAATGAGTCCGTAAAAGTCAAAATTGACAAAAACTGAAAAAAGATAAAAAATTTCGCGGTTTCTTGGATGAAAAATGATAACCACCCCATTTAATGCAGGGTATGATGTTTTAAATTACTGGACTGTTACTTATCTTATAACTACCAAGCAACCGTTATGGTCCCCACAGAAGAAATTATTAAAAATTACTTTATAGGAACAATAATAGTACTATAGTACCTACATTATTAATATTTGTGAGTTTTATCCTGTATGTGTGTTACAGAAACCTGTTAGAAGCTATCAAGATAAGAGTGAATCGAATATCTTTAGAAATTTTTACGATCTTATCGCTAAAAATTGATAGAAAATAACCTGAACGAACTTAATGCAGTCTTATTCCATATCTTGACGTACCTAATTCAACATTTCTATTTTAGATTCTCCACCTCACATTTTAATCTTCGATTCTGGTATAAATAAGAACGACATTAGAGAAGGGATGGACGTAAAAATAAATTGCGAAATAAAATCCAACCTATTGAGTGACAATAATATTATGTTTCAGCACAATGTAAGTTCGAAATTTACGGCGTAATAAAATTTTAAGTAGCATTATTTTAGGATGAAAAGCTTTATCATAATCCTTTATTAGGTATAATAATTTTGAACAATACGTTAGTGCTCGAAAAAGTTGATAGATCTAAAAGTGGAAACTATTCGTGCACGGCAAACTACTTGGAAGGCACCATTAAAAGTAACTCGATAACACTCGATGTAAAATGTACGTAATCTAAATTGGTATGAAATCGTCGTGCGGATTGAAAATTAATAAAATTGTTGCAGATGCGCCAACATGCAAATTGGGTCAGATAAAAATACACCGCGTCGATCTGAACTACCCTCTAGAAATTCCTTGCGAATTAGAAGCTAATCCAATTCAAGTTCAATTTTACTGGAAGCTTAAATATAACGATGGTAGTAGTGTTAAGCTCTCGGATCATTTGGTAACATCACAAAACACTTCTAGCATCGTGCAATATTCACCTACATCTGAAGACGATTATCCCACTCTAATTTGTGCCGGTAGTAACGAAATTGGATTGCAAGAACAGCCTTGTGTTTTTCACTTAATTTCGCAAGGTTTCGAATCGACGAAAATAAACTTTTTTGAATTTTTTACACAATTAATTTCAGATTCGCCAGACGCCCTTTCAAATTGCAAAGTGACAAAGCAAACTGAAAGCTCGTTAAATGTAGAATGTATTGATGAATTTAATCGTGGAATTCGAGGGGAATTTATTATGGAAGTGTACGATGCACAGACAGGGAAATTAGTTCAAAATGTCACGTCTTTAGATCCTACATTTAGTGTCATCGGTTTAGAATCGGGTATTGGATTCGATATAGATTTGTACGTTGTTAATAGAGAACATAAAAGTTTGGTTACACATTTGCAAACGTTCACGTTAAATTATGGAAATATCTCAGGTAAGATTTTTATTTTTGTTACGAAAAAACACAAGTATTCACAAGTACTTCTTCAGGATATTCGGGAAGTTTTATATCCATATATAAATTGTTATTCCTGTTAGCTGGCGTAGTGGGATCTCTGATTTTTCTCGCAATTCTCATAGTAATTGTAGTTCGTTATCGTGGAAATTCAGAATTTACCGAAGAAGCAAACTGTAACGGATTTGAGGGTTCGAGTGGTTGTTATTTGCCCGTAGGAAGTGATAAATTTAACAAACAGACTGGCTCCAATACTAGTTATGATAGCTTTGACACAGATTCTCCAGATATAATGACGTAATGAACTTAATCCTCACGCATTTAAAATTTATTTTTAAGATAACTACTCTACCTAATTTACTAGTTTATAAGGTCTGTGATAAAATATTTATTTCGTTTTATAATAATTATAGTGAACAACAATATCCAATAAAACGTTTATCTGAACCTACGGCGTATGCTTTTTTCCAAAAAAATAACAATAAAATGAAATGAGAACGCAATGCAAGTAACAATAAAAATTTATTGTTAGAAAGTTCGATTTTAAAATGGTGATTTCGAGATGATCTTTTGTAAGTGGAAAGTATTTTAACTACTTTATAGATTTTGAAAACGTTAAACTGGGTAGGAAGAGCAGAGTTTAGAAAATAACTTAAATTATATTTTATAGCAGTATCAGAGATATTAATAAAGTTTTAGTTTACGACATGCTTTTGGCGTTACACTTTAATGCTTGTAAAGCCATTTTTATAATATAAATATAATAAATATCCATCTACAAAATTTTTGAACCTCGAAGAGTCATAAGTTACAATTGGGTTTTCTCGAGATTTCCGTATTGATAATATATAAGCTCCCTTAAATCATCGTATGTCTTGAGAGACGTTACAAACACTTTATTTTCAAAAGCTAAAATACCAATAAGGTGAGACGTAAGTAAACAGGAGAAATAGAAGAAATCCCAAGACACTCCAGAGACACTAACACTCACAAGTTGACTTGAAAAGTCAAGTTCAAAAGTACAGCTTTCCTTTATTAGTTGTAAACGTGTTGTCGGGTTCGTTGAAATATCAACGTCGCAAAAATGTTAAGCGGCCGTTTTTAATACGCGAATGAATTGCAAAATGCAAATAATACAGTTTAAAACCCAACACGTATAAATTCTTTCAATTTGCACAACACACAAAGAGCAAGTGTCGGCTAACATCAGATAATTTAGTCTGGAACGTGTAAAAACGAATGTTTTACAAGAAATAAATCTTTTTGTCGAGGCACTTAACGGTCTGGATTTAACGCAAAGTATCCCACCTACAATTCAAGGCAATTTGACTCAAAATTCTATGTATACCTGTGGCACTTTGCTTTCGTGCATAGTTATCGCGTCGCATCTGATTTAGAACAAAAGTAGTTCAAACTAGTTTAATTAAACCAAATTAAACTACCTACTTGGTATTCTCGTAATTACCATGTAACTTGTTATGGATGCTTACTATTGTTGTAATAATTTAAGTGCATTACAAACTTCAAGTACCAATTGAATAAATACCAATTTGAGTAATTAATTCAATCGCTTCGTAATTATGACAGTCGATAACAACAGATAACACAGTGTCCGCATAAACAATTCTATTAGACGCTAGACACGTTTTGTTTTGCATATAAAGTTCGACAAACTCGAGAAAATGGGTAGTATACATCAAGTAACGATAACTAAATACTGGGCAGAACCTGGATAAGGAATGTGCAAACTCCGGAGTGATTTCCCAAATTTTTCGAGAACTGATGTATGTCAAAATTGAAGACTGTGAAGAGAACCCAAAAAACTCTGAAAAACAAAGCCGACTTCAGATTTTTTGAGGAATGTGATATATTTTCACTTTTAGAAAAATCAAGTAGTAGTGAAGGATATCCTAAAAGTTGTGATGAATTAGAGGTGAGTTTTAGCGGCAACGGCTGCTGACATGTCACTTTTTTAGGTTTTTCGCTCATATCTCAAAAACTATAAGTTGGAGCTAAAACGTGGTTATATTCAAAATTAAACGTTAATAAATTTTCTACAAAATTGATTTGTATTCCTAAAGGTTGTCCAGTTATAGGGCGTTAAAAATGAATGTTATTTTGCCAAAACCAGAAATTAATGCAACTATCTGCTAATCTGCTTCAATGATGTGGGATTTAAAATCTTCAACTTATGGTACGACGATATAAAATCAGATGAAAATGACTAAGTATCGTAATAGGAGCTACAGAAATAGAGCGACAGGATACCCAAATCACAGAACAATTTTTAAGATTTTTACCATACCTACCCTCTCAATAACTTCTTTAGAAGCGATTCCTTAAACTCTGTTAACTTTGAGAATACCAAAAAACAGGCATATAACTATATAGCATATAAAAATATTCTAAATTACCTCTCATTGGTTACAAAACGGGAGAAAACCTGCTACATCAACTTACTACTTCAGAGAAACAGAGACACTCGTAGACTGTCCCTTCTAAATTGCCCAACGATATCTCTCCCGAACTTGCGTCGAGCCCCAACGACATAAATTATCATTTCATCAATTCTATTCCTCCTTCACTCACATCTTCTTAGACCCTCATTTTCTTTACTCCTAGCAGGTTACCAAACGGAGTACCAGAACTTTCAATTCCGCCAATCACAACTGATTCTCTCTATAAAATAATTATGAACATCAAACAAACGCCTACAGCCCTGATAAGTTAGTGATAACATTAACTACAAATGCTCAAGTTAAGCTATCCTCACTGCTCCGATGCCATCTGCGACCTAGTAAACTACGTACACATGTATCTACAAGCGGTGATATTTCATCACTACGGAAAACTTTTCTATAGCCACTCGTTTTTCTACGGTCCTACTTATTTCCCTTAACTATTGCCGTTCGCCGTTTGTCAAAATAATGGAATTTTATGTTAACCGCTTACTGGTCGACCACATAAGCGTACTTCCTCCTATCCAATCGGGCTTCCGAATACGCCACAGTACGACCACGGCATAAAAATGTGTAACATTCGATCTTACCAGGGCCCTCGATCAATCGATAATTTCACTACTTGCATCCTCCATTGTAATGACAAGGCATTTGATTGCATCTCACACGATTTGTTCATTGCCAAATTCTATTACTATGATTGCGGCGAAATATTCTCCAGCTGGATTCATACTTATATCGAGTACCGCACTCAAATTGTGACAATCGAATAAGGCAAGATCAACACCAGCTCTAATAAACAGAGGGGCCTCCCAAGGAAGTATTCTGAGCCCTACTCTGTTTGCACTCTTTATTGCCAATGTTCCTAATGTCGTTTATTTTTTATTTTTCGTTGGCCCGAACTGCTCGCTGCACCTCTATGCAGGCGACACTCAACTTTATACGGCGTCTTCTCCTGAACACATAGACTAACTGTGGAACTACTAATTACTAATTATCAAATTCGCGGAGTCTGCAAATGGTCAAACGAACAATGACTTTTTGATCAACCCGGAGAAGTCCGAGCTGATATGGGTGAGAGCCAAAAGATACCGGGAACGAGTAGTCAAGCGGATGTCCACGGGAGTAACCGTCAATGGTAATCTTTTGAGGATGAGTAAGTGTGTAAAGAACTTGGATGTACTGCTGGATTGCAACCTCAACTTCCAGCAGCACGTCGACCAAAAACTATCAAACTCTTTATACCAGTTTAAATACGTCTTGCCGCCCACTCTCAAATGGAACCCCTCAAACTCTCTAGTTTTGTATCTTTTGGACTACTCGAATCGGGTGTACTACCCGTTTATAACCCAAAAGTACAAATCAAAACTGCAACTCCTACAAAACAGCTGTTTATATCTATACACTTTTCATTACATAGCATTGCTAATTACGATCGTATTACTCTATTTTATAACCTGGCATTTTGAATTTTGAAGACCGTATAACCCCACTAATAGCGGCTCGAGTATTTAGGTGTCTCCATAATGGCTGTCTTACATACTTCAAAAAACATCAGAACTAAATACGAGAGCTGTTTTGCCTACTTGGCACCCTTTTCAATAAACAAGTATTTCGAGTTATATAACTTACCCCCCCCTCTGATTTTAAAAGCCATTTACGGGCTATTTTGTTGAATAATATGTGGATTATGTTTCTTGAAAGTGGAGTTGTAAAGCTGTACTCAGCACACCTAAGGGCCAATGTGACATTGTAATAATTGAAACCAATAAACCATATCGATATATCTCTCTATGTATACCTATATTGCACTTTTCTCACTTAACATCTAAATAACTGAGATCCTTTCTTGGGAAGAGGTAGGGGGGCTTTATCTCATTTCCTGAGATAAAGCAAAAATACTCAATGAGCTGGATGAGCTCCAATTACCCTATTCGTTTGCTTTGTTTTGGTTTGCTTGTGGTATATTTTTTCTTTCCCCTGTACCATCATCGGCTTATTCAATCTTAAAAAAATTAATTTATATATATGGTCATGCTCATGGTTTGCCATATTTGAGCAGAAAAATTTTATTTTCTTAAAGTTGGGTTAATGATTTCATATTTGCACTGGCATTGTTATACCAGAATACTATATTATTTGCTTTTAAATCCGTAATTTGGAACAGTGGGTAAGGGAGAGGAAGGAGGAAAATCTTCTTTTTTTCTTATTTCTTCTTTGAAGTTTATTATTTTTGTAGTTTTATTATTTTATTAACTAATAGACTAAAAATGTTTTGCGCAAGCTATTGACCATCAATCCACTATTATAATGTACATAATAATTACATTCATGTATTACATGATTGTATACGGAAAAATAAATTAGATTTGATTGATTAATTTTGTAGCAAATTTTATCAGCTTAATGTTCTTTATAGTGGCGCTTCCGCTCCAAACTATAGTTTTCGAGATAGTAACGAAAAATTATAAAAAGTGACGTGTCTTTGGCCACTACCACTAAAGCTCAAGCTCACCTCTAATTCATCTCAGGGCATTTAGAATTTATTCAATTATTTATCACTAGACACATAGAATTGAGTACTAATACGTGAAGTTTCAAAACTATTTAAATTTTTTGAAGTTGATGCCCACTTTTGGGTTTCGTTGACTGAACTAAATTTTTCATTAGTGGCCCTAATATTATCTTCGGTAAAAATGAACATTCAAAGTTCAAAAAAAAAGTTTCTTATTCCTACTTTTAATAGTATTCAATTCTCTTCTTGAACACTGTATAACTATTTTAAGCAAATTGATTGGGTAACTACTAACTTCAGCAACAAAATAAAAAAGATAATAATTTAGCGAACTCTAGGGAAATGGTTTGAATATGAATTAGTTAAATTACAAGGTATAGAATAGTACATTAACAAAACAACGGCGGTATAATGTAGTATATAACATCTCAACCACTTCGAAGGCTCCACATTCCACATAACTATTTTAATTAGAATCTCTTAAAATTTGAGAACCAAAATAATCGATATCTCTCTAGTTGTTTATATACCCGGGAGGGGGGTTAATAAACATTTGATATCGGTAGAGCATTCCTAAAAAACAAGTGTGGAAAAATCTCTTGTCATTTTATTTAAATTGTTTCATTACTAAGTTACACCCCTGTAACGAAGTTGCCGGACAAACTGAGAAAATCTAAAATAACCAGTAGAAAATTTTATATATTTTCAGGACTAAAAAAGAAGTTATATAAATATGCTTTCTAGCTTTCAGTGAAAGCAAAAACTCATAAATATATAATAGGCTTCAGAGGCAAATTGTTTCCGTAAATAAATTAATAAGAGAGTCTAGTCTAGATAGATATTCGTTAACTACAAACTTAAAGCCGTTTACCCAGATAGGTACTTGGGATGGAAAAAGTAATCCTGGGGTTATTTCAGATAAATGTGGCATTCATTCCATTGTAATTGTAACTTTATACTGTACTTACTTGCGCAAAGTTTTCACTTTTTGTTTCTAAAGTACTGTAAACAAAAACATATTTCTTGTGCTTCTTTTGTATTCGCGTTTCTCTTGTTAAAACTTTTATCTCTTCGGTCTTTGGCTCTTTCATATTGCATAATTTTGAGTTTTAAGGTTGAAAATACAATTGATAAAGTTATTAATAGTTAAATTTACTACCGTTTAAAATAAAATACAAAATTTTGTGATATAATTGACATATTTTCCAAAAAACATCGTATCTTGACAAAAAATCGTAATTTTAACAATTAAAAATTGCAATCAGTAATAAAAAAGTAATTATTGCCCATTTCATTCTATAAATCAAAAAATTTAATTGTTTCGATAATTTATTGAGCAGATTGCAACAGGTAAATCGCACAAATTTAAGACAATAATGACGCGAAGTGTCGACGCCATGTCGAAGGCAATTTATTGCGATTTGCAATTAACAAAAATGAACATTTTTCTGGCCCTATTTTTAAATAATTGAATTTAATACCATAATGTGTTAGTCGTGAAACTTACATTTATTTAAAAAACTGTGTTCGTGCGTGTTTGGAAAAAGTTTGTTAGCCTAAATGGGTTGATTTTATAAATTCACCGTCGGATATGTTTGGTTTCCATTAGGATGTAGTAAGTGTTCATTTACTTTAAAAACACTTGTAGGCCTTTTTATACATTTACTAATAATAGTAAACGGTAAACGCCATTAAGTTGCAATTTGATTTACTTTCACCAATCATTAATTGTATTCTATAGCGTTTTACTTAAAATGTTAAACTGCTAAATTTGACAGCAAAGGCAAGGGTGGAGCTACAATTTTTTAATTTGAAGCCAAAATAATCATCACAATGTCTGAAATACCCCTACCTCGAGACCCCGACTATCATTTTTTGACGCTTCTGTGATTGAGACACGGAATGAGCTTTTTGGATAAAAATATACGAATAGTAAATGACCACATTGCGCGACCAACCTTAACACTGCCTACTCACCCTTTCGTGTTTGGCCGTAATTCGGATTTAATTATATGTGTCAGTAAGTTGAATACAATAACCATAAAATTTTGACCTTTCCGCTAATACATTCGATTTATTTAATTTTTCAATTTTTATGGTAAATTTAGTATTTTTCAGCCAACGCCGAAAAAAAGTTTCGGTTCACCGAACCAAAAATTAATAAAAGAGACAGGTAGTTTGAAACTTGGAACGTTACTTCGAAAATAGAAGGAAGCAAGTGCGTGACTGTTGTTGTCGGCAAGTCGGAATGCTTAAAAAAGTTGTACAGTTTCATCCACTGCCTTTGTTGAGAAGTGAGTATGATGTAAACGCCTCTCTTAAAAAAATATAAAACGTTTTTAATAGTTATCTTGTGAAAAGTTTTATTTACGACAAAATGAGCAACTATTAATTAGTAAAAACAAATAATACAAATTCGCTTCTTGTGTAAGTAGGTATGTCATCGAAACTTTAAACTCACATAGAAGTACTTTCCGACGCTTCATTTTGGCAATATTAGGAAATTTCATACCGTAGTAGGTACTTACATGATATCAATAGCTCATGAACTCGTGAGTCGTGATAACTGTGCCTGCAATAGGCACTAACGATAATGTTTTATTAATCGATCTTTTGAGCATTTTTGAATGCTGCAAGATCCTTTTATTTTATACGAACTCGTGTCATTTACATAGGTAGTCCATTACAAATAAATGCAACCTTCTGCTACTGGCAGAATCGCAAGATACCCAAAGTAACTTTACAAGCAATTTTTCAAGTTTCAATGTGATTTCTTGAATAAGTACGTAGTATCTCAACTTTCTTGTAACGTAAATATTTCTTATTTAATTAAATTTTGAGAAAAATAATACGAGTCTGAATTAATTATAAATTTGAGCTAATATTTGCCAGTTTCCCAAAATTTCGCACCGTTAATCTTAGATGTACCTGCAAATATAAAGGTGGGCCCTGTCTCTCCTTATAATTATAGCGATTTCCCGACTATATCTTCATTTTCGTGTGTTAGAAAATCACTTATCGACTTATTGGCTATCATATCCAGATTTGATTTAATTACTATTTTCGAGTAGTGCAGTCTGCGGTGTGGTTGTAGTAACATAACATTTATTAATCACCTTAAAATTATTACAATAATTTGCTGTGTAATACAAGGATTGTAATCACAACCAATTCAAATGTAAATTGTGCATAGAGTTATATTGTATATAATCTAACTACCACCAACCCCATTGCTGCATAGATTCCCGTCTCAGATACTTACGTTGAAATGAAATAATTCCCTGCAGTGCAGTACAGATGTAACAAGGGCAAAACAATTCACACAGCTAAGACAATTTGCTATTTCCATTGCTGCTTTTTCTTGTTCATTACTACACATTACTCAATAAAAATAAAGTTAACTAATTTACTGTAGTGCAAGAATATGATATTTTTAGAAAATGTATTTGAAATATTTGTCGGTAACGCTAAGAAAATTAAAAAAAAAACACTAACGAAGCTCAAGTTGCTCATTTATTCTAAATCCGTCGAGTTTAGATTAGGTCTACGTGCCACTTAAACTCTGCTGATTTTTCAGAAGAGTTCTCTCGTAGGAACCATACGAGTTTCAGCTTTCCAAGTTCTCTACCAGAGCTGAGGTTTTTCTTAATATTAACTTGAGGTTTCAGGGAGGGGCTCGAACTAACACGAGCCTAAAATTTAAGGTAAAAGCGTGATGAGTTTGCCATTTGTTCAGAGCCAAGTCTGTAAACTTTTCAAAAAGGAGGTTGAATCAAAAATAAATAAGCCAGAAGGGACACCCCCCTTTCACAGCCGCTAGTGAAATAACGGATGTTTTTACGTAACCAAACACAATCATCAAAAAAAAAGTTGAAAACTTATTTTAAAACGGCTAAATTAGAACAGGATTCGAATTTTCCATTCTAGAAAATAAACTAGTTGTAGAAAACTGTTCTCCGGATGACACTTTTGAACTAAAAACGCCCATTTAAATTACAAGTTGTTGAGTTTAAAAGTGAATTTGGCAATCTTGCCGCTTCTGTGAATGCAATTCCAGTTCATTAATGCTACTAACTGTTAAGCTTATAAGGGGACTCAATTTAACTTTAATTAAAGCAATTAACACTTTGCAATCTTTTACCGCTATAACCCCCTTGGTCTCTATTACCTTTGAGAAAGTGGTTTTACTTCAAGTGAATATGGTGCTGTTTTTATTCCTTCCTTTCTCTTAAATCAATAGTTGCTTTTTATTAATGGACATCATCATCATCTGCATTAAGTGTTTTAAAAGAAGTTTTCATTAGAAGAAGACGTAGCAGCGTTAGTTTAATCTTCTGGTGCACATAAACTCTAGAAATTGTAAAAAATGTTTAAGTGACAAGTCGTAATTAGTTTTCAAGCCCGATGAGCCGATGAGTAAACAGACCTCGTGAATTTTCAGCGGTTAAAGCGTCTTCATTGAGTCTTGCGTTTGTCACGATGATCGATCATCGGGCTTGAAAACCAATCTTGACGGCTTGTCACAATGACAGATGTGCAATATCATGAGGTTTGTGTGCGGCTTAAAATGGAGATCGACAGTTCTGATGGCTAATTTTATGGTTAGTTCAAGGACAGCTAGTGAACTGCTTTATGCAAAATGCCCGTAAACATAATTTGTAGATATCTAGTTCAGCAGCTCTAGGCATTCCAACAGACACTGTGAGCTTGCAAAAGAACTTTTCTGTTCCTTGATACCTGAATTTGTTGGTGAATTGTCCGGTTTAGATTGGGTGCGTGAAGTTAGCACGGCCATTTTGAGCACAAAAATTAAAATTGGTGTCATATTTTTGTGCTATTTTTGTGCTCTCGAATCCACCTATTTTTAATTTTTGTGCTTCTCTATTAACCCCGCAATTAAGAGTTATCGTTGGCCGTGCTAACTTCACGCCAGCACGGCCATTTTGAGCACAAAAATTAAAAGTGGTGTCATATTTTTGTGCTATTTTTGTGTTCTTGAATCCACCTATTTTTAATTTTTGTGCTTCTCTATTAACCCCGCAATTAAGGGTTATCGATGGCCGTGCTAACTTCACGCCAGCACGGCCATTTTGAGCACAAAAATTAAAAGTGGTGTCATATTTTTGTGCTATTTTTGTGCTCTCAAATCCACCTATTTTTAATTTTTGTGCTCTTTATTTTAACCCCAAAATACATTAGAGTAAGTTCGATAGATCATCAATAATCACGATATTTCACGATCTGATTCTTTAACTGCTTGTTAAAAATCTTTTAAAAGAAAATATTTGTCCAAAACGGCTTAGTTTTCGAGCTGAGTACTATTAAGTACTTAAATGCTTACTAATAAACCCAAATTTTAGACCTCAGCGTCCATCCGGATCGTTGTCAAAAATCCAAAATTAAATGGAATATATTTTTGGGTAGTTGCCAAAAATTCGGAGATTAACCAAGTCCAAAAACTTGGATTTATTATTATATTATTAACCCTTTATCATAGGGTGATTCTGAATAAACGTCAAAAAATTTCACGGATGATAGAGTAAGTTTATACAATCATGTTTGTTATTGTGGAAATGCAACGTCCTTATAATTGTAATTAGCTTTTGTAAATAATTGTCAACTGATAATTTTCTCTTGAAGGCAATATTATTTTAGAATCTACAGCCGCGTATTATCCTATGGGCAAATAGGGCAGGCGGCAAAGTTGGAGTTGTAATCAGAAATTTGTAGGTATTCTACGATCGACAACTAACTGGTCGTATTTCGTAATTCATTAAAAAAAGCTACATTTCATTTAAAAGTAGAGTACCAACACTAATTTTGCATTAATTCCTCATAGTATAAAGTATAAATTATTATTAATGTTAGTAGTGCTCAAAATGCACAAGCAATTTAGCAGGTACCAATAATACTACTGGTGTCCAAAATAGTTATCGGATTAAAAGGTCAGGTAGCTTGGTACCAAAATTACATCCGCCCGCTAAAGATTGTCCTTTTTGTCTAAGTTATCTAAAATGTGTAGTAGGTACCGGCATGTGTACAGAGTTTCCAACAATTTTACGATCAGTTTGATGGGTCAACAATTTCGTCAAATGAAATACAGGGTGGCAAATATCTCAGTACGTTGTATGGGTAACTTTGTTATTACAAAAGATACAAAGTTGGTTAAATTAGCAAAGTTGGGCAGAATTAAATGAAGATTCAGAATCCGTTACGAAAATTGAGCATTATTGCCACGTTTCCAATTTATTAGAGAAAAGGCAAAAAACGTCAAAATTTTCAATCAATCTTGGCTCGTTAGTTATTACAAATACCAAAAAATACAAAAGAGGTTTTTTATAGATAATTTTAAGATGAATTAAATCCCTTTACCAAAAATAAATTTTAGTCACTACTTTTTGAGTTATAACCCAAATTTACCTTTTTTCAAATGGCAACCATATGCAATAGTTGGCTCATTAATTTCCTTATTTTTTTTTATTTCAACGATATAAATTATTTTATCTAATTGAAATAATAGTCCACATGTTCACAAGATACAAAAAATTACAATTAAAACAGATTTTATTAAATAAATAGCTATGGCTATGATAAAACAATTGATGAAAATCCTTAAAATAAAAGAGGATAAAACATTGACGTTTTTCAGTTTTTCTCTAATAAATTAGAAACGTGGGAGCAATGCTCAATTTTCTTAACGGATTCTGAATTTTCTTTTAATTCTACCCAACTTTGCTAATTTAACCAACTTTGTATCTCTTGTAATAACAAAGTTACCCATACAACGTACTGAGATATTTGCCACCCTGTATTGCACTTTAGTCCGCCTTATTGTATTTTTTATAACCTTTCCCTGGTCGGCGAGTATCTAATTAGAGAACCAAGTCTACAATATTAATAGATCTAATACGTTGTAAATTAACCCCAACACACACACACATGTGAAAAACTTTAAATGAGAAAATTTGTTTTCCACCAAACGCCTCGGGAATCGAACCCAAGACCTTGCTATTTCCGGTAGCACGCCTATACCAAATACGCTAGGATTCCCGAGGCGTTTGGTGGAAAACATTTACAACGTATTAGATCTATCTAACTAATTAACCCTAAATATTTAAAAATTTGTAATTTATAATATTAATGTTTTACAAAAATGTAAATTTTGGATTGTTCAGGGTCAAACGGCTTAAAATGAATTTCAGAAATACTATTAGCGATTGATAATATCTCAAAAGAAGGTGTTTCACGAAATAAAATATCGACTCACTATACTTACTAGCGATACGCTATTCTTCGCAAATTTTTCAATAACTTATTTGTTAAAACAAGGACTTCTCCTGTTGGCACTGGCGAATTAAATTACAAGCATTTTTACTATTTTTCGTCGGAACGCATCCACATTTTTTTTAGATAAATCCCATTTTTAACAAGCAGTTAAAGAATCAGATCGTGAAATATCGTGATTATTGATGATCTTATAACCCTTAATTGGTGGGTTAATAGACGAGCACAAAAATTAAAAATAGGTGGATTCAAGAGCACAAAAATAGCACAAAAATATGACACCACTTTTAATTTTTGTGCTCAAAATGGCCGTGCTGGCGTGAAGTTAGCACGGCCATCGATAACCCTTAATTGCGGAGTTAATAGAGGAGCACAAAAATTAAAAATAGGTGGATTCAAGAGCACAAAAATAGCACAAAAATATGATACCACTTTTAAATTTTGTGCTCAAAATGGCCGTGCTGGCGTGAAGTTAGCACGGCCAACGATAACTCTTAATTGCGGGGTTAATAGAGGAGCACAAAAATTAAAAATAGGTGGATTCGAGAGCACAAAAATAGCACAAAAATATGACACCAATTTTAATTTTTGTGCTCAAAATGGCCGTGCTATCTTCATGCACCTGTTTAGATTCTATTTGTGCTACCTAACACCCATGCATGCACATCAATTAAGCTTTTTTTGGTGGTAAAAATACTGTACACCTGTTGTATTTCTGGAAAACCACTGTATGATTCTAACTCGTTAGTAAAGAGTTATTACATCATAAGGACCAGACACGATAGATAACAACTTTGTTTTTCTTTGCTTAATTCGTACCAATTAATTTATTTTTACTTATAACAACTGAGGCTCAATACACCCACTATCTTTCAATATCTTCGCTATTCTTCATTCAATTTAAAACTCATTTTAAAACATCAATTTTCCTTACTTTAAACAACATTTTTAGTAACATGTAACATGCACTTTTTAGATAACATTCACAAAACAAATTGAAAAGAGAAAACTTGAAGTTGATAAGCACAGTATCACCATAAATATATTATGTGCATTTTATAGGAAACGATAGTTGTTGTAAATTAAGTGTAATCTAATGCGCAAAGTTTCAAATAAATAAATCATTCCAACTTT
Organism: Malthinus flaveolus; assembly: GCA_950108345.1. NCBI lineage: Eukaryota > Metazoa > Arthropoda > Insecta > Coleoptera > Cantharidae > Malthinus > Malthinus flaveolus. Next base: position 74,049,836 of record OX467285.1, read on the forward strand.
AATATCAAATTACTATCTACGTGAAACAAAATATATTCAAATAATAAAGAAAAAGCTCAAACTGAAATTTATGAAAGCACAAAAAAATTTAATGCATCTCAGCTCTGGAATTTTATAATCAACTTCTCTTTATCATTTCCTTTTTGTTATTTAAGCTCACTTTTTAAAATGAAAGTAAATTTTTTAAGATTGTAATGTGATCCTTTAAGTATTCAAAAAAATGATTTGTTTTTCCAATCGTTAACTACCTGAGCTAATAAGACTTTTAGAAAATTGTGATCAGGAATAAAAAATAGTTTGCTGTTTGCTGTATAATTTAATTTACAGCTTCGGTCAATTTTAACTAATATTTTACTTTCCCATTTACCTATAGAAACGCCCTAAGGTAAGAGATAAGACGTGAAAGGGTGCATTCGTTTTGGGAGATTTTAAATCGATCTTGTATAGTGTGCAGATCATTTTGGCATCAAATTGGTCTATGTGAATGCATGACTTGGGTGCATTAAGAAACGGTGAGGATTTACATATACACCCCACTCATACTTCTTAATATCGTAATCTCACCCACTCTTCCTAACTCTGGATCTTGATCATTTAGGGAGGGTGGGCCAGCTCCTTACACTCAGGCCACTTAATCGGGCCCATTGTACTTCCTCTAAGCGGCCTCCCCGTGCCCATCAGCTCTTGAGCCATTGAGTTTTGTGTAATTTGTTTTTTGTGTGGTTTTCTCAATTAAAATCTTGCGGTCTAGAGTAATCCTAGCTCTTCGAGAAAATGAAAATAACGAAATTGCCCACAGTAGATTATAGTAGGTTAAGGCCGGTAGTTCGATTTTCAGTAACAGGTAATTTATTTTTTCTATTTCGGTACTTTAATCCACTCCTTAACGTACTGTTTTGGTCTCAAAACAGTGCGTTAAGAAGCTCTCTTAACGTACTGTTTCTGGGGGATTTTCTTCTGCTAAGTTCGCGTCAAGTTGAACTGACGTCAAATGTCAAATATAATTTTTTTAAATGTTTATTTTTAGAGCTTATTAGAATTGAAATGTAATAAATAATAATGGTTTTTCATATTTCATTCATTTTTATTTGTTAAAATTTAAATTATACAGACAGGAGTAGGTGCATTATTTAAATTTAAAAAAATAAACTTGCGACATCTATGAATCATTGAACTAAATGATGTGACATCTCAGTCAGTGCCACCACAATTATTATAAAAAGAAAATCTCCATGATGTTAATTATTTAAATATTTTAACAAATTAATTTTATTAAAATGAGAAATAGAAAAAATAGTATAAATTACACGTTTCATAAGCCTTGTTAAGTACTCGTCCTTTTTAAAACTCGCCGCAAGCGGCTCATTTTCAAAACTTGGACTCGTACGTTAACACGGTGCCTTATGAAACTTGTACTTTAATATAATATTTCATAGTATTTTAAAATATTATAATGGACCTCTTTATCAAATCAATTATTTAGTGCAATTTGTTAATTATTTACTGATTCTTAAATAATTAATAATTAAGCCACTAAACACGTAACAAAAATGAAACTTTTTATTTTAAAAATTTCATCAAGTTGGTCATTACACCTAAAACCTACTACCTACCTACTTTAAATATTTGAATGTTAAGCCTGGTTCTGTTAAAAATGTATCACTTGAGAAGCTTTATTTGCATCGTCTCTTAAAACTTTTTTTGTAACAACGGTCTTATATGAGCTGACAAATACTTTTGAGTACCTCTTCTTATATTGAAGAATTTTCCAAGGTAAAACAATTACACTGGAAAACTTTTAAACAATTTTTAATTTTAACACAATAAATTATGAACAATGAAATGTATGAAACTCCCGATGTTCTGATTTCTCAATATTAGTTTTCTTTGTCCGTGATTTCAGTAGTAAAAAGAGTCACGTTAGATGAAATTTCAAAAATTATTACTTTATCAGAAGCTTTGTTTGTAGATAAAACTTGGCAACTGTTGGTAATTAATATTAATGAGCTAGTAGCCCCCGTATTAAAATGTAATTATTTAGAAACCTAATAAATTAGTATCATACGTATCCATTAATAATAACCCTATCATATACTTGTAGAACGTCTGATGAAATTTATCACGAGTTAAGAAAATTAAATAAAATGTTGATATAAAAAAATATTCTAGAGGTGGTCTAGCCCTACTGCCCTACCTCTTTTTGATTTATTATAGAAAACTTTAAAATAGTGCTGCGCCAACAACCCTCTAAATATATATTATCAAAGTATACAAAGTAATTAATTTTTGTGCTTATTAAAATAAAAAATAATAATATACTGATACTGTCCTTTTATTTATGTCGTAGTATAAAAATTTTCATTAAGATTTAATGCAATTTATATTAAATGCAATGAACTTCCAAATTCGTTCTATCTTAGGATCAAGTGAATATAAATCATTCTAAAATGTAAATGATAAAACCGGAATTTTATATTATCTTCTTAAAACCCCTAAAAATAGTAATGTTAAAAATATTCATATTCAAGTTATAAATTTTGTTCAGGTTGTTTCAATTTGCTCCAATTACCCCCTTCGGATTTTTTTTAGTATTAGTAAAATAAAATTTATGAAAGTTAATAAAATTTAAGCAACAAATTTTTTTTGAGATATTACCGCCGTTAGATATTGACCTTTTACTCTTGATGAGTGTTATAAGATCCGGAACGAGCACGTTTCTAGCCGGAAGAGACTGCCGGTTTATCCTGTCTGTCAACGTACTTAACTTTTGCAGCATGAAAAGCGAAAAACGTGATCAGTCAACATAAACGTTTTTTATATAGAACACATTGAGTATCGTTAGGGTAGTAACAAAAGTTTTTCTTCTTTTTATAGGAAATTTAAACTTAATCGTAACTATTTCCACTTTAAGATCAAAGAATTTCTCTCTCCAAAATTGAAACCTCTTACAACGCATTATTCGATACATGAAATTGGCGATTTTAACAAGGTTAAAAGGTGACTTAGGTAGCCAATCGATGTCTCCAATTTGAAAAAGGACGAACTCTGGAAGCATGGTAGACAAAAAGTTTATAGATTCCCGATCGGTATTCGGTTGAAACAAACTCTCATAATCTAGCTTGGAAGCTTGGCACGCATCTGTATGGGCTGCCCGTTCTTCCAATATAGAAAATTCTGTTTATTTCCGTTGACCTCTACACGTCTTGTATCAATAATTATTTACGTAAACGATTTGTTCATAACAATTACTTTCCAATCGTCTCTCATATTAATGACATAATGACTGGAAGCAATTACAAGCCTTTGTTAATACTATTTAGGTATCTGCTAACATTTTCAAGAATGGTTCAAATATGAAGAGTAACAATACAAATTAAAATATAAAGAAGTAAAATATTTTTTATGTAAAATTAATGCCCGACGTCTCGGGGGTAGAATGGTAGGTGGTGGTGGGAATTGCGTCGAACCAATTTTGGAACGGGGTGCCGCAGATGTCGTTGCCTCGTCACGTAACTGTACCCTTCGCCGCACCGGCAGCGATGGGGATACGGCGGCCAGCTCGTTACTGACCTCGACCTTTAACCCTAAAGCTACCGTACGGGGTACCCGGGTACTTTTTTGAGTTTAAAAGCCTATAACTTTTTTTATTTTAAAGGAATATTTTTGAGACTCTTTGACATCCTGTAAAATTTAATTCTTTATACGAAAATTTTAGAGGGGCACAAAAAAATTAAGTGAGATGCGATATTTTTGTAATTTAATAACTTACACCTTAAACCTACCGCATGGGGTACCCGGGTACCTCGCTGTTATTTGCTTGTATTTCATGGGGAATCAATCAATTAAAAGTAGAAGTATTCGAATTATCCATTTATGTTACACATTTTTATATTATAAATACTTATTATTATTATAAACAATAATTATTACTAATTAGAAATCGCAAAAAAAGTTAGTGATGACCTTTTGTACTTGCAAAATCGTTAGATCTAATGGAAGTCGGTGAGATATGATCATCACAGACAAAATTTTTAGAACTCTCTCATCTCTTCCTCCTCGTTTTCCTGTTTGGCATCTTTTCACCATTCTTCCAAATTATGCAACAACCAATTACCCTCAGTCGTTCAGTTCTATCCCGTTCATGAACGTTTATTTGTGGCTATGGTTTTTTAATGCTTACTTTGACGCCAAGAAATGATAACAATGCAATTTTTATCAAAATAAAATTGAATAACTAATCCTTTAGTTCCCTAGTTCATAATCCTTAATCCCTAATCCCTAGTTTAGTTAGTATAGATCCTATATACTTCGATCTAGTATGGATGGCATACAAAGAGTTTTTCCTAAATCTTTAAAAATTTCCCTACGTCGATTTGATTTTGAAGGCAGCTAATAGGGTGATTTTCAACAAAAATTATTTCTATGATTCTGGACACGGATTATTTGGAAAGATGTTGCAGTACAAAATAAAAATAAACCCTGTTGTAAATGTCCACGACGCTATGCCCACAGAAAGCGCATGTTATCTTCACAAAACAGCTTTAGTTTTGAGACGCAAATAGTCATTTGCTGGTTATAAATAAATTTTGTATTAGGTAAAATGGCGTGGGAAACTAACAATTGTCTTCTGGGCACTGTCGAAATAAAGCACGTGCCGACACAGGGTTTATTTGTAAAAATATTGCAATGTAATATAACATAAACTCCGTTGTAAATGCCGACGACGCCATGTCTTCACAAAACCGCTCCAATTTGACAACAAAGATTGTTATTTAAATTTTTTTAAAATTATAATTTAAAAAATAATACATTTTCAAGTTGCAATAATAATTAAAATCGCCCAAATATAAACTAATTAGCTGTATTACTACTCAATCTCCATATAAAACATGCAGGGTACCCGGGTACCCCGTGCGGTAGGTATAAGTTGTAAATTTGTATGGTACCATGAGGGTTAAGTCTCTCGGGGGTTGAATTGGTGATCCTCTCGGACCTACCTGTCTCATCGTGATCGGGGTAAAATTTGGGACACCAAAAGAAATAAGAAAAATTAAATTCATGACCACTAGTTAATAAAATTAATTACGAATCATCAGGGAATGTCAATTGAAGATTAGGGGAGCAAAAGAAATAGAGGGCAAAATTCAGAATTTAATTTTTAGTCAAAATTAATTCAAAGTTTTTAAATTATTAAATTCAGTATAGGAAGACCGAACGTGAAATTGGTGTGGGTCTAACTTAATAATTGTTAGTTTTTGTTAATAATTAACAACAGGAAAAATTAACAAGGGAAATATATTGGGTCATGGTTTAAGGGTAGTGAGTTAATAACCAAAACGGATGCGGATTTGGACAAGTTCAGAGCTAGAATCTTGGGATTCATATCACTCTGAGCTGTATAAAAAATCCACATCGTTACAATACAAAGTACAAATTAGGACTGAAATTTTGGGATTGATGGGTTACATATAGTCTTAGGAGCAGATACTATGACTCACGCGTTAAAAATTAAAAATATGCTAGATTCCAAGCCCGTAAACACCTCTATGGGTATCCCATACCCCAGATTACCAACGCCGGATTAATAACTTTCTTGCTTTAATTCAAATAATTTACAACTCTATTCTATGGAAGCTTGCTAAACCTACATTAGACATTTTACCATAAATTTTAAATAATTATTATATAATGACACGACCATATTAACTATTAAATTTTAATAGGTTAATTATAGTTAACTTAAACCAAATTAGCGTTTTATACGTTAAATAAATAACCAGTCTCAACTCAAACTAAAGCAAATCCTAGTGACTTGAAATCTGCAAATAAAGAAACGATCACGCACAGCACAAAATAATAGATTTCTGCGATGCTCTTGGGGTTGAAGGATTTTGCGGATCTAAAGGGAAAGTTTATTGTCCTTAAGAATGTATAGCAACTTCATCTAAACACTACATTATTTTTAAAACTTACTTCTTTCTACCTATTACTTCTTCTTGCCGGAATTAAAAAATTTTGATTGTTAAAGTTTATCGGCAGGTATTAATGAATAGAATTAAACGAAACGTTGTTTATATTTAACAAATTTTATGAGAAAATTCATTAAGCGTAGTTCAACTAAGAGATTAGCTCGAGGGGTTACTTAGTATTTACTTACATTTTACGCAGAAATGAGCACTGAATTGTCAAAGCACTTCTTGCGTATTTGTTCTATGGCTTGAAACGAAGTTCGTCTTCAACATTAAATACGAAAACATAATGTACAAAATGTAAGTCGTCGGTATGAAATTCTTTCAGTGGGCAGTGGGTAAAGAATTTTTTGTCAGAGCGGCACTAACCGATTTTTGCTTAACCAGAGATAAAAATGAAGTGCTGATTAGCATTTGTGAAATTTACGTAAAATAAAATTAAAAACCTAAAAGGGTAATGTCTTATCACAGAACTCTCCCGTTTACTTAACCTCAAATACGGCTTCTGCATTAGCGGGACCCATCGTTATAAGTTATAAAATAATAGTGACCTTTGATCTCTGGCCTTGCCGAAAGTTATATTTAAATACCTAAAAATTGTTTCCCAATAAATTTATGGGATGAATTCTCGGTCCAAAAAAATTAATTTTATTACAGGCGACTTATTGTTGTAGTAAATTTGAATAAGTTTGTTTAGGTACTACCTAACCTTAAGATACGAGTAATAAATTTAAATTATTATATTATAATAATTTCATCCCTTAAAGATAACTTATTATTATTATTTATGAAATATTTCGAGTTAAATAAATTACCAAAAACAGATAATAGAAACCTTATATTTACGACTGTTATATGAAAAAGAAGCTCTTTTGTTCTCGAAAACGGCCAAGAAGACAAATTGTAAGAATTAAACTTTTCCATTTCTGGTTTAGCTAATGCATTTTATCTCATTGACCGCGCAACCTAAGTTATTGTGAAGTAGAAGTTTTGGAAATTTACTGCGGCGTTCGTTCAATACAGCTAATGAAGATTCTCAAGCATAAATCTTTAAAAAGAACAACAAGCTTAAAACATACTGAATTGAATAAAAACAGCTAAGGAGAAATATTGGCACAATAAATAGTTTAGAGAGAACTTTTACTCTTTCGCCTTTTACAATAAAATAAAAATTACTTAAAATTTCGTTAACGAAAATTTTGGGCTTAATTAAATTGCTTGTTTTTGTTAAAAGCTACTCGCGTTATTAACAACATAGCTTAGAAAGTTTGATAATGGAAAACTTTGTAGTTATTTCATCCCCAAGTTTAAGACACCAAAATTATATGCATAGTTTTGATAAAGCTACGTAATAAATTTAGAAAATAACTCAATTTTGTGGCAGATGTCCTATATTTAGCTACTACGCATCTATCTTATGCAAGCGCTATAAATTTAACACCATATTGGGTTGTAAAATTCGCTGTTTTATTCATAACAATAAAAATCGTGCTCAATTAGTTTTCCACAATTCTGTGATGTGTAATATGAAAACTCGCTTTCTCATTCACCACAAGGACAATAATTATTCATCAAGAGGACGCATGAGACATCGCATAGAATATTTAAAACGTCGCAATGTCAACTTTAGAAAAAAACGACTTATTCCTAAATGCCTTTATTGTAGTAAGATTGCTGAGATTCTATAGCGTACAGACCTACGATGCGAAAGAAAATATTTATGGGCTAGGCACTATAAGCATGAATCGAACGTACTTGCACGACAGTTAAAGAAACGGGTTAATGGGTGGACGTGGACACTGCAGCAAGTTCGCAAAAAACTCGCAAATCCGATTGAGTTTAGTTAATCGAAGCTACTGCAGTTGAGGTTCTGGAAAAGATCTCTTTGAAAAACAAATGTTAGTAACGTAGGCCTAATTATTAAGCACGTTAAAGAAATGCTTAGCTGTGGTTTCAACAAAACAAAAACTGCAGGCTCAGTAAAGAGCTAGGAATTCAAAATAATTGGATGCGCTCTTTGGCCTCATCCTAAAGAAAGGGGATCGAGACTGAAGTCCCCTGCAAACTTCTGTAAAAAATACACCTTTGATTTTGTAAATAATTCCCCTCCCCGGGATTTTAAAAAGGAACGGTTTCAGTTGACGTTTTTCTCAGGATGTTGCTTTTTAATTATGGGTCCCACAGCATTTTAACGAAGGAGTAAGCTGTCGATACCACAGTGCTATCATTTTTCGTTGTTTTAAAAATTATCGAATTGTGAAACATTTATAGCGGAAAATTGAGTGGAAATGTCTTTTAAGTACAACTGCAGAAGGTGTTCCTAAAAATATCTAAACGCAAAAGAAATAGAAATATAAACAAGTCGGCTATAAACGCTAGTGTCAAAGAAGCACTTTTAAAAATTTTTACTTTGGATAAAATTAAAATACCGAAAGCCTACGCCATCTCAGTGAATAATTAATAACTTGAATGAATTTTTGAATAAATAAATTTGAAAACCAAACATTATCGGTATTATACTACTTCTCTATTTAAACCGTAACACACTACAAAACCATTACGATTACCATCATTTACGATGTAATTACAATTAACTACAATTAACTCGTAGCTCCTTACTATCATATGAAGTAAAGCCGTAGCTTCTTGCACTTAATCTGTTTTTTTAAAGACAGTAAGTGCGTTGTTACACGTTACACGGTGCGGCAGCATGCTGCCGCACATCCCGCCAAAACGGACACGTGTAACACCTGCCATTTAAGCTCTTGCGTTGTGGCCATCCTGCAAAGCGGGACCCGCATTGCGGGACCCGCAAAAACGGACCGTGTGACAACGCACTAAGAGAAGCAGAGATCAGTGTAGAATCTCTCAATGCGGCAAAATTGGGCGTATGCTATAATTCATGGAGTAGATTCGTCTTTTTCTCCGCATAGTCTGCAGTTCGTCCATGAAGGGTCCTCTAGGACACCTATAAATAGTACCTATAGAGTATGGGAGATTTTTAGACGAAGCTCTCTCTATGGATCTCTCGTTGCGGGAAAATCTGTGGGAGGCATCTCTGCCTGTCTGTGTGTCGGTGCATAGTACCGCAAACGCTAATTCAGAAAATTGGTAAAGAAGAAGTAATTATTTTTTTAATGGTTTATCAAAGGCGTTCTCTTGACGTCGGAAAATTTTTAGAAAGGGTGTTCAAACTTCGTTTGTGGATCTCATCCTCCTCGACTACGACCTTGATATGACCAAAGAACATAGAATTATCAGAAAAAGCAACCAATGTTAAATTTTAAAACCTTTTAAAGTGTAGTAACACAATTGAGCTCCAGATGTCTCTGCTCAGTTTACAGTACTTTCGAGAGTGTGAGAAGATGAAACATTTAATTTTAGTATGTCCAAACTTGAGTTTAAATGGTTTAAAAAAGGTTTATTCGAATGGTCTTTTAATCCTTTGTTGTACCAAAGACCAAAGATTTTGAACTTCCTATCAACAAAAACTTTCGTGACAATAATATAACCATCATAAAATAACAATAGAAAAGCAACTTTACCCCTTAGTCGTAAATAGTATTGTAAAAATCCTCTTGCTAGCTACCTACTTAAGATTGTTAGAATTGAGAATAGACAAACATTTTATGTATTTTTGTACCTCTCTTTGTTACTCTTACGTAGGTATACGAAAAATTGTGCTAAAATGAGGAGCGACATCTGAATCTCACCGGTGTACTACGTTTAAAAGAAGGCGCATAGATCCCATAAGCTTAGGATTTCTGATAATTCTATGTTCTTTGATATGACGTAACCGCGCTTATATAAAAATTCGATATGATGTTAAAATCTATTGTTATAAGTCATAAGTCATAAGTATAGTTTTGCCGCTTACTCAGTTTTCAGCAAGCCCTTCTAATACCCCTTCTCTTTCAAAATGATGTATTTACGTGCTAGTGAGTAATTCAAACAAAATAAATAGAGAGTAGGTATTTTGCTTTTTTATGATTAAGAGCAATGGTCACGTTCTTCAAAGTTTCTCCTGCGGGGCAACGGGTTGGGACGAGGTAAAAACTTCGCAAAAGGTGGGCTGGCCAAAGGCTCGACAGGACGACGTCAAAGTGCACTTACGTTTATAGTAAAACGCTAGTGTACAGACAAGACGAAAATATTTAAATAGATCGACTAAAATGGTTCTTTTAAAAAAAGTGATTTATTAGCCTTCTAAGGGTCCCATTGGTGTAATACCTGCATTTCGACACCCTTGTCACACGTCACTCAAGTACACGTGGACTAAAGAGCAAAAATATTGGTATTCCGTAATTATTCAAAAATATAGTATTTTAAAAATACTGGATTTTAATTGTTGGTCTTTAATTTGGTAATATTATATTACTTAATATATTATTATGTATTTATGATCACATATGAAGACAAAAATATAATAAATATAGTAGGTATACTATGTATAATGAATACGTATACCATATTATTGATATTAATTTATAAATTGATATAATTTTATTAATTATTGATCATACGAGACCTACAATTTTATATACAGGGTGATTTATAATTAGGTGTAAACAAGTTTTAGATCTACTCTGCATAATATTTGGAAATATTCTCTTAGTTATTAGGAAATTGGTCGCAAATATGACTGACTTTCGAGAGCTAATATTTTTGTATGTATTAACTATATTTAAATTTCACAAATAGGCGTTAGTCGTTTATAATCTACTCATTACACAAAAAAAATATCAAAACTCTAACTTTAATATTAGTCTCTAAATTAACTTTCTTTGTACGCTCTACATTTACTATACTCATGCGTAAGGACATGTTCCTAAAAATACCAAGAACGAATTGACAAATCGAAATAGTGTTTACAGATTTGAAAACAGGATAAAATATTGCGAGTTTTTAAAGAATTAAAAAAGATTAACTAAAAAAAAGTTACAGCTTATAAATTATTAATTAATATTAATTAATTATAAATTGATAACATTTTATTAATTATTTATTGATCATACGAGACCTACAATTTTATATACAGGGTGATTTATAATAAATTAGGTGTAGGCAATTTTTAGATCTACTCTGCATATTTGGAAATATTCTCTCAGTTATTAGGAAACTGGTCGCAAATATGACTGACTTTCGAGAGCTAATATTGTTGTATCTGCTAACTATATTTAAATTTCACAAACAGGCGTTAATCATTTATAATCTACTCATTACACACAAAAAATTTCAAAACTATAACTTTAATATTAGTCTCTAAATTAACTTTCTTCGTGAGCTCTACATTTACTCTCTACTCCTGCGTAAGGACATGTTCCTAAAAATACCAAGAACAAATTTGACTAATCGAAATGTGTTTACAGATTTGAAAAAATAAAAAACTGCTTTTAAAGAAGTTTTTAAAGAATTAAAAAAGATTAACTAAAAAAAGTTGCAGCTTATAAAATAAAATGAGAGTCTTTGGTTTTATCAGTTTTAGCGATAACGCGTAAATTTAGTTGATGTGTTTTTCAGATTATCTGTCGGTACCGAATTGACCAACTTTGCTAAATTTAAACCTACGATCTAGCTCTTCAGATAAGTGAGATCCCCTTCATGTTACGCAACAAATTTCAATCCTCTTGTATATTATACAGTGGATTGACTTCACAATATAGGTATATATTTAATCAAAAATTTTTAAATCTTGTTTAAATATTTTGAAATAACGCCCTGCTTGGTAATAATAATTAAAAATTTATTAACAATAAAAATCTTTATTTATTTATTAAATTGTAAGTATTTCCGATTTTATAATTTTCTGCTCAAAATCAAAAGTGGATAATTTAGCAATTCTCACTCGAGAAAAATTTGCTGGCCAAGAAATATAATATTTTACTTTTGTGCCCCAGGCATCTTGCTATAACCGAGGGTGTCGCCCAGCTTAGTGAGAATACAAAAGCAGGTATAAGATGAGATAGTTCCGCTAGATTCCTTGTAGTGGGCGACACATATTTACTACAAAATCTGCAGTTTTACGTGATTTTACTGTTTCGTAGAAAGCTAATTATTTCTAAAATTAAATAAATTGTGCTATAAAATTTTTATTGATGTATAGTTAAGGAACAACTTTACTAAGGCCTGTTGTCACTTTTTTGCAATTTGCTTTAGGTTATTAGGAAATTGGTCGCAAATATGGCCGATTTTCTGGGGCTAATATTTTTGTACGTATTACCTCTATTTAAATTTCACAAACAGGCCTTAGTCATTTATAATCTACTCATTACACACAAAAAATTTCAAAACTATAACTTTAATATTAATCTCACAATTAGCTTTCTTCGTAACCTCTTCATTTACACTACTCATGCGTAGGGACATGGCTCTTAAGGCTGAACAATTTTGAGCGTTAGAGAATGTCGTTCCGAACAACTTTAAAAACCAACCAATTCAACTGATCTAAGAGGTAGCCAAAGGGTTTCAAAGAGACATGGTGTAGACGATATAATACAGAATAAGATATCTCACAAAAGTTGTCCCTGAGAGTTGAGCCTTAAACAGAATCAGCTAACTGCACAGTTACAGGCTACGACATTTTTTAGTTCAAGTTTGAGTTACCTACCTACGTCACACCCTTTTGTGCTGAGAAACACAATTATGTTTCATAAAAATTTCGGTCACTAGAAAAATTACAAGTATTAAAGAACCGCCAATTAAATCGACCTCAGAGCCCACAGAAGTTACGCCAAACGTCGCAGTTTTTCAGGACGTTTTGGATAGATACGAATTTCTTCGCATTTTTGTAAGCAACTGATCGACTATTGAGAATTTAAACAAATGACAGATACTAGTCTGTTTGTTGATTTTCAAAATTTCCTACAAGGGTAAAACAAAAAGGGGCTAATTTTAAGTTTAACATCGAATTTTTCGATATAATTAAATTAACCATTATGGACAGATAATAATGTGAGTGCTTTTATGTACTTTTGTTCTCTTAATGCTGCTTTTAAAGTGAAATATAAATACACTAATGTTGAGCAAATTGTTTCTGATCACGCGAACTATTAAAAAGAATGTTCAAGGGATAGCTAGAACTTATCGAACAATCGCTCTTTCGACGCCATGTCTCTGAAGTCTTTGAACTTATTACGTGAACTACTTATTCATGTTATTCAGAAAATAAGTGCATCATTATAAGAAGGAAATTAGCACTAGCGGCGTAAAGTAAAGTGTCGAAAACGTTTTAAAATGTCAAAGAATGATCAAAAGTTTTATTATTCAATTTTTATTTTGAATTATATAGAGCGTTTATCGAGTTTTATAAATCATCGTACTTATTTATACTCCAGATCCCATCCGAAGTAACAGTTAAGACCTATTATATTAAAAGCATCAAGATAGTATATTATATTATATCGATGTAGGTGTGGTTTTGGTGCTACCTGTACGCACCCTGTACGCTTGCACATTGTTACCTTTTCAAATATTAGCTGAAATTTAAAAAATAAAAAAACGAATTAATATGGAACAGTTATAAAACTTACTTGATTTTATTTCGCTTGCCTCAAGGTCAATTAAGACTTGGTTGTTAAAGTTAAATAATTTAAAAAACAGGTATAAAATTCTAATCCTATACCTGAAGCGAACAATAAGAGATAGATACCACCAAGCAAGAAGCAATTTACACGGTGTGCGGCAAGTTAATGATTTGGGATTCATTTCTTCAATGGTTCCCGAAAGCAGAAGCGAAGGAAAAACTACATTAATTCTATATCAAATTTTGTTATCTTTTGAGAAATCTAAATAAAATTAAAAACGGCGAAAGAACTGCTACTACGTCATTAACTTAAATTGTTTGGCGAGCGATCAAAATAAGGTTCAATCAAAAGGATTTGACTATACCACCTAGTATAATACAAGTATTTTCAACTACGCTTGCCAGTTTGATTATTAACAATTATTGGATTTTGCGCTACTAATCGATAAAAATAACGCCGATACAGGTTTTTCTGTTTCAGCATAACCCATAACTGCAGTTGGCGAAATTTAAAATATTTTTAGCGTTTTTAACATTGGCTTTATAATCTGTTAACGCGCCACTTTTGGATTTTAACCATTGTTTCAATTTTAATTAATATTTTTTAAATTATCATTACAATTAGTGTGTGAGCCAGACTGTTTTACACTAATTATTGTAAGAAACTATTTTTGTCTTCCACGATTGTTTCGGTGTCGCATGCTTTATAGTAATGGTGTTTGAGTTTGAATATTTATGCATGTTCAGTTGTTCAGGTTCAAGAAATTCGAGTTGTTTTCGACGTTATGAAAGTTCAAAAACTTATTCAACGTCTCGCTGTGGTCTTACAAAAGGATTACCAATATTATCAATTTACTTCTTATCTTACACCAAACTGCAGACGTACTTAGCTTTCTTTAAAAAAAGCGCTCTTTGAGCAATTTGAGACTTTTATTATTTTATTTTTGGATCGAATTTCGAATACTCGACTGGCAAAAAATAGCAAATTTTTTAGTCGGAATGTTTTTTCCAGATTGCTCCACTGATATTTTCATTATTGTAACTTATCAGGCGTACATGGGGACTAGAAGGATTTTAAGCGCCTTTGGCGTTTTCTCACGGTGAATATATTATATTTAAAACAATCTCATTTACATATAAGTAGCTCCATTTCACTCCTAAAAACAGGTTGATGTAACCATAATAAAATCGTAAATTAGTTCATTTAATATTAAAAAAACGAAACAACTTAACAGGTGAGCAAAATAAATTACTCCCAGTATCTGATTAGCTCCTTTTTTTACCTTTAAATATTTTCGTCTTCAGAAATGCTGATCATTGATCAGCGGGTAGCACTTGTTGGTAAATAAACGACTACTAAAAATTATTAAAATGAACAATAAAGTCTTTAAAATCGTACCGAGTAGTAGTACGTAATTTCTCAAAATCAGAAGGCTGTAATTTATGTGTCTTCCATTCAAGTTTAAGTAGAGCTTTAGGCAAATTGAACGATACACCACAAAATAAGAATCAATTATTAAATTAAAATAAAAAAACTGAAACAGAGCTAACCCGAGGAAATTAAAAATTAACTAACGGCGCGTTTTGTTGTGGATGATCGTATAGAATTTATTTAGTAACTACCTACTCGTACTAACCTCTATTGGGTAAACTGAAAATTTTTAAACGTTCGAAAATATCTAAAATCAATTTCAGAAATTATTTTTCACAGTTAAAAATAATTATTTAAAAAGATGAAAACCATGGTGGGTTATTGAAGTCATATTGAGTTAAAATTCCCGAAAAAACACAAATATTATGTTTAAAAATGCGTCCTGACAGAATTACAACTATTGAAAGTTAGGGTTACAAGGAGGAAAATATTTTTATTTCAGTTTAAGTTTACCTTAAAACTCTCGTGCCGCATACTATTGTGTTGCAGGTTGCAGTAGTATTACTTTGTTTTAAAAAATCAGTAAAAAAGTAATTATCATGAGTATTTCATTTTTTCAGGACTTTTTGTAAAGAGTGGATTTTTTTAGAAATCAAAAATAAAAGTTCTTCCCTTTGTAACCGCAACGCAATGGCTGTAGTTCCGTCAGGAAGCAGTTTTAGACATACATTTATTAAGTCATTTTAACTCTAAATGACTTCATAACACACCCTTAAGTTATGGACGTCGAGTCATGAGACACCCTGTATAATCTTACAATATTATACTTTTGTTTTCGTTCATATTATTTTTTTAAAGTAGACCAAGTCAACAATAAGGTAAAGTGAAATTTTGAATCGATTTTTATTATTATTTTAATTACCTCCCCTACCCTTCCTTCTTCTTTGTGTCTATAGAGGAGCAAGCCGTCCATAACTAAAAGTGTATAGGCAAAATTGTTATATTTTGACGCGATAGCTCTAAATATTTGATAGTTTGCGTATCTAATTTAAAGATGGCAATGCATCCTAAAATGAACTCAACTAAATTCTCTAATTTTAAATTTTCTAAAGGGGAAACCGCTAAACTAAATTCGTCTAAAAATGTTTTTAAGAAATTTCCGAATCCGTTTGTCACTGTTTAAATTCTAAAATTTGTTTCATATAAAAATTAGCTTACGTTCGGACTACCATTCGTTCAAACTGCCAGAAAAGTACGGTAATTCGATCGTCGGTAGACTTAGATCTTACGATTGCGCTTGCAATTGTGACGAATCCGAAGATCCCCTAAAAACCTCTTTAGCTGTCAGTTGAACAGCACCATATAGATTATAAAATGAATCTATCGCAGCATAATCAGGTGTAAATTCAGGCGTAATTTCTACTTGGAGCATAATTTCCAGAAATTCACTTTTTGATTCATCTATTGTAATTTGAAGCCTGCGATAAATGGTTTCCTTTCCGGCTGTTAAAATTTTTAGTCTGATTTATTTTGACATTCTGTACCAAGTTTAGAAAAACAGCTAATAAAAAACTACTGTTTACAAATTTGCCCTTAATATATTTCAAAGCCAAAAATATCCCCGAGAGCAAAAGATCTAGATCAGTAATTTGCGTTGAATTGAATTGGAGATAAGAAACAATGTCAAATTTCAACTAAGAAAAAATATAAAGATGTGGATAAGAATCTAAATCCGGTTCGAAGGACCATTTAATGTTGGGTGGCTGCTGATTAGTTAATCAGTTGCGTCACGAGCTGTTGACAATAATATAAAAAATAATTGAAAAACTTACGAGTACCTAATAGTTGTCTCACTAATTAGAAACGAAGATAGAATGAGCTGAAAAAGTGACACAAATAGAAGGTGAAATTTGGAGTAATTAGAGTTTAATATGATCAAAATGACTATACTACTAATATACTAGAACTTTAATACTGAATAATTGATAAAACTAAAAATTGAAAATAGACGTAAACCCCACTTCGATCGCAAGTGCAGTCCTGATAGTTAAAATTTTTTTCTGCATTGTACGGACGATTTGTCACAAGCACATCGTCTTTGCCTAATATTTAAATTCGTTATTAGTTATTAGATAGTTGATTGAAAGAGCCTCTATAGTAATATTGGGCAAGGTTGCTTATTACGAAAAAGTAGGTACGCCACTGTGCCATCCAGCATTTATTACAATATTTTTGACCTCAAATATAATATAATTTGAAATCTTTTTTGCAATTTTGACGGATTCGAGAATATTATTTGATATATAAATAATAAAACTTATTCTTTACAACAGCCGTCTTTTTGTTCGATAATAATATTAGCACGTGCAAAATGCGAGCAAGTGTGATACGATTTTACAATGTTATACAAAATTATAATTTAATATTTATTTTAGTCTAACATTGAACTCAGTTTAGTTATGTGCTCGCGTTTGGAATGATGTGCCGTTTGAGACTGAGACACTATGCATTACGCAAGACGTTTTAAGTTCAATTTCCGCTACTTGATCAAGGTCAGTTTCTTTTAGTTACTATATACCAAATTTTAAGGGTTCATTCATTTTTATTATCAGTTATTAGTTCTTACACAATTAGAAAAATGTCAAAATGTGTATGAGCGACATTGTGCCTTAATATTTTTTCTACCTTGAAAGTCTTACTATACCCTGCATAAATAGGTGGTCTCTGATGCTTTACAAATATACAGGGTATTATTTATAATACCACGAATGGATCAATAAGTTCACTAGCGTATTCCACTGGTGAAAAGAATTAGGGAATTGTTTTCGACGCTTCGATAGGAAATTACAGGGCGTCAATAACCATTAAAGCATTACGGTCATTTTTATTTTAAATAATCACGAAATTTAAACTTAAATTGGTCTCATGCAGGAAAAACACAGTGGCGTACCTATTATTACCTGAAAAGGCTACCTTACCCAATATTTTACTGCAGAGGTACATCTGAGGCTATCGAAGACCGCTCGCTTACCACTACACCCTGTATTTAATTTTTGAGTTTATCCCATCTCTTTTTGCCAATTATCTAATAACGAATTTAAATATTAGGCAAAGCCAATGAGCTTGTGACAAATCTTCCGTGCATTGCAGGAAAAATTTAAACGACCGCTTTTTCCGAAGTTTTGCCACTTTTTTAGTTTTGAACGAACTGTTCCTCTGTAAACGTTGTAAACGCATAAAAGATGTCTTCTTCTTGAAGATAACTCCCACTTTGAGCAACATACGTTTTTTTAACAAACTTACTTCAAGTTAGTCCGAAGTTAATAAACTAGGGTTAAATTTAATGAAGAAGCCGGATGTAAAATTATTTCTACTGAGGTCTTTTGGCAAAAATTCTTATCATTTAAGTCATTTCGAGAGTAATTTGATGTATAATTTTAATTAAAATCTTTTGGCAGTACAACATGGGCCTATCTAAATCAATTACGTCGTAATTTTGATACCCGGTACTAACAATCTTGTTAAATCCTCTTACTCTTAGTCCTGGAGGCAGCGAACATTTTTCGGATTTTCGCCGTCGAAAACTACGCACTTCATGACAAAAGCTCATTTACATTAAAACAAAGAACATCAAATTTTCTACAAATTCTACTTGTTAACGTTTTTTCTTCAGGTGAACGATTTAGGTGCTAGTGCGCGTTAAAGTTAAGCAAACTTCTAAATTGATTAAAAAATTTTTAAATTGCTCATAACTCGAAAACTACTCACTTTTTGAGAAAAGTGTTTCTACATAAAAATGAGGTATAT
The DNA here is from genome assembly GCA_950108345.1 of Malthinus flaveolus. Classification (NCBI taxonomy): domain Eukaryota; kingdom Metazoa; phylum Arthropoda; class Insecta; order Coleoptera; family Cantharidae; genus Malthinus; species Malthinus flaveolus. The sequence continues at coordinate 74,068,506 of OX467285.1, forward strand.
TCAATTCCAACAAATTATGCTTCTTAAATTTTTCTCGTAAAACAAACTGCTGAGGTGGTGGTTGAAGTTTAAAGTATACAGGGTGTTTCCCATAAGTGCGTCATAACTTCAGGGGCTGTTACAAGAACTCAAAAGAAGTCGTTTGACCCCAATTTTGTTATACAGAAAGTTCCTTCATTCAGAGTTACAGGGTGTTTTAGCTGAAATTTTCAAATTTTTGAAAATTTATTGTCTCGAAACGAAAGCAGTTGAGAAAATAATTTTTGTGGAGATGCCTTATGTATTTTTAACTCTATGAAATAAATATGGTACTTTTGTTTTTCAACTGTCAATATGGCGGATTCAAGATGGCGCTAATCGAAATATTAATGGGATTGCAATAAAATTTTAGATACATGGGTTTTTAGAAAATTCGTCGACAAATCTAAAATTAGAATTTCAAAATTTAAAAAAAAATGTCAAACGCGTAACCTGAGAAACTAAAATTTTTTTTTCAACTTTTTTTAAAATAAATTATACTGTTAGGTACTAGGTAATATTGGCTTTCGAACTATCGAGTCTGATTTTCAAAATTTCATCTAGAAAAAAAAATACAGCTATTTGAAAATACTTATATCAGTACAAATACAAATAACAATAATAATATTATTTATTTCGCCAACAAGTACAATCCGAGTACAATCATCAACCACCACGACCAAAATAAATGATTAAGAGGGAAAATATTTTATAAAGTAGGCACTTGATTTTAAAATTTATAAATTAATTACTTTCAAATAACTTTTTTTTTTTTCTAGATCGAATTTTAAAATTCTGGCTCGATAGTTCGAAAGCCAACATTTGAAAGTACCCACAGTGTAATTTTCATCAAATTGGGTAAAAAGAATTTTTTCGCTCAGGTTACGCGTTTGAGCGCCATCTTGAATCCGCCATATTGGCAGTTGAAAAACAAAAGTACCGCATCTATCTCATAGAGTTAAAAATACATAAGGCATCTCCAAAAAAATTATTTTCTCAACTGCTTTCGTTTCGCCACAATAAATTTTCAAAAATTTGAAAATTTCAGCTAAAACACCCTGTAACTCTGAATGGGGTAACTTTCGGTGTAAGAAAATTAGGGTCAAACGACTTCTTTTGAGTTCTTGTAACAGCCCCTGAAGTTATGACGCACTTATGGGAAACACCCTGTATAGTACCATCTTACGTGTCGGGATGGCAGAAAGCCGAAATATAATAATGCAAAGTTTTTGATTTTGTCCGATGCAGGCTGAAATAACATTGCAAATTAGTAATAAAACCGACCGTTTGTCATTTCTAAATGCCAGCATTAACTTGGGGCGGCTCGAGAAGGGTGGGTTTTTGCCACTTTTTCAATTTTTCGCTAATAACTTTAAAACTACCCACTTTTTGCGAAAACTGCATCTATGTAAAACTAAACTATATAAAATTTCCTACAAACTATATTTGTAAGAATTTATCCTCAGGTAAACGGCTTAAACGCTAGAAGGCGTTAAATTTTGACAAAATTTTAAACAAAATTATGTTTGTTTTTGTTTTCGCTTATAAATAAAAAACTACGCACTTTTAAGAATTATTGTTTTTATACAAAAATAAATTTAATTTAATTTCCTACAAATTATGTTTCTTAGATTTTTTCGTCAAACAAACGGTTTAGGTGCTAGAGCGCGTTGAAGTATGTAAGGGTGGTTTTGGGAGTTAAAACTAAACCATTATAGGGTAGGTAGGAAAAATTTTTATACCGAAAAATTGAATTTTTAGTGTAGACTGTCTGCTTCTTAAAAGTTAAAGCATTAGCTTGGGGGCGGTTCGAGAAGGGTGGGTTTTACTCTTTTCTCAGTTTTTTGCTTATAACTTCAAAACTGCACCCTTTTCGAGAAAAGGACATGTATGTGAAAGTAAAATAGATAAAATTTCTTACAAATTATATCTCTTAAGTTTTTTCCTTCAGATGAACGATATAGGCGCAAGCGCGCGTTAAACTTAAAAACATTTCCAAAATGGGTCAACAAATTGTCTAATCGCTCATTAACTCGAAAATGATGTTTTAGAAAAAGTGTTCCTAACACAAAAATAAAGTACTTACATTCAATTTCCTACAAATTATGTCTCGGAAATTTTTTCTTTCTCTGCCACCTCATCTGTTTGTTTTACGAAAAAAATTTTAGAGACATAATTTGTGGATTGATCTTATTTTCGTATAGGAACACTTTTCTCCAAAAGTGCGTATTTTTCGAGTTATGAGCGATTAAAAAGTGTTTTTAACTTTAACGCTCGCCAGCACCTAAATCGCTTACCTGAGAAAAAATACTTAAGAGGGAGAGTAAATTTTAAGGAAATTTGATGTGCTTTGTTTTTATGCAGATGAGCTTTTGCCATAAAGTGCGCAGTTTTTGAGTTATGAGCAAGATACCTCCTGCATGACCAAAAAATTTGTATAATATAGTTTAGTAAAATGTTCGCTGCCTCCCGGACTATCTTCTTATCTCACATTTGGTATGTCGCCTTGAAGGGCGATGTCCAGTACGCTCAATAGTTATTTGAAGAATTTGTAGTTTTTTAACAGTTCATGAATGCCATCTATTGCCTACATTAGTGTCGATCGTACGTATATTATGTGTTGGTAAAAAGTTGAAAAGGCGCTGGCTAATAAATTAAAAATATTCGCTAATTAGTTAACGATTTTTTTGCCATTAAAAGTCAGTTCGAAGCAATCTAAAATAGAAATCAATTTTAATTTAACATTTCTACATTTTTTCCTTCTAATTTAAATACCTATACCGGTTTATAATAACTACAATAATTTTAGTTAATTTTCAAAAGTTTTTTTTTGAAATTGAAATTTTTTTTGCAACACGTAGATTTAATCAAATTTATATTGAATTAATAACTAGTGTTACTGTTTAACAACAATTTAATAAATTAAGCTTAAAAGTTATAACTATTAATCATTTTAATTTCTTTTTCGGATACCTATACACACGAATGAGTTTAAACTTAAATTTATTGCGAAAATTTAGAAAATAAAATTTGATACTAACGATAAATGTGTTGATTAGCAAATATAATTCATAAAAAAGTTTAATAATACTTGTGATAAAGTGATACGATCCTTTATAATCGCCGGCTCGTATAAAAATCGTTGCGTAGATAAATTGCTTCAAATTTTTACCACCTCAAAAATACAAACGATGTGAAAGGGTAAACAAGAGTTGGGCCCGCAAGATATGTGTTAAAGCAATCTATTTACCAAAAAAATGTAAACGTGAACACAGTTTCTATCCAAACTTACGCTTTATCCAGTTGCTATATTACATTTTCTCAACCGAGAACAACTTGAAATTTATTGGCGAAATTTTAAATTTAATTTTAAATATTTTTGGTTCGTGATAAAATTTTTTAATAGTGGTTTCCTATTGTATTAGTAATTTTAAATGTTAAGGACACGAAAGACGACGAATCCTTTTTATTGTAAAACAAAAAGCTTTTAACTTTAAATTGAATACTTGAACCCATTTTATCTTATTGTTGTTACTATTTCAATTATTGTTAAACAATTGTGCAATTTGCTTGTGTTTGCAAATGTTCTGTTTTAGTACAAATTGCTAGCGGAAGATACGACTTTCCCACTTAGTTTGATATTCATGAGAGCAAAGTAAATATAGCGAATTGCCGAATAACCAACATAGAATCAGTACGTTTCATCAGCCTTGAGGGTGGAAATTAAGATTGAAATCTTATTTTAATCTTGTAAATATGACGTATGTTGCATTAGAATTGAATTTAAAAACAAATCAAAGTTGGCAAAATATCGTTGACTTATATTTCGTATTTATATTGATAGGTACCTACTTTCACGTTTTTCCCCAACGGCAGTAAAACTATCGAAACCTTCAGAATTGATATGATCATTTTTGAATCAAAGCTTTATTATCTGTATGTAGTCAGCTTACTTTTGTTCTTACTTTAAAAAACTCAGCTCAGTTTAGTCGATAAATTATCTGTAAACTCACAGGCAAAAACAAAATTCTACAACTTTTGTAAGAAACAGTTACAACAAATTCGTAAAATCGCTTTTTTTTTTCTAGAAATTTCAGTAAATACGGATTACTCCATAGATACTGCCGTTTTTTACTCATTTCTAACTTAAACAAGGTCTAGTTTAGTAGATTTGTACAGTTCGGTGTCCAAATTAATATTCCGAGTTTGCTACCATGATCGACTGCTGCTCGCGACGCTATATATTGGAAAAATTGTACCTAAAACCACTATTTCGAGAATGTGTTCTCTCCAACGCCACCTAGGTCAAAAACAGTTCTTACAAAAATTGTAGACCATGAAATTTTCTACAACTTTTGTGACTAAACATTTTTCAATCTGATAAAAAGTTCACCAGTTACAGCAGAGTCAAGCTCAGCAAATTCCTACAGGTCGCCGAATTGCAGAATTTTTCGAAATTTCAATAAATACCGATTACTTCATACGTACTGCCATTTTTTACACATTTCCGCACTACCATGAAGTAAAGTAAAATACGCGTGTTTTTCGTGTGGTATCCCCAGGAGGCCTAATCCACGATTAGTTATTTACCAATGTCCTTTATTCCGTTTCGATGCCCTAGTTTGTCCAGACTCACTGAGAAATGTGTGTCTTTTTCTTCCAAGCTTTGATCGTCGTCGTCTTCTTTTTCTCCAGAGTTCACAGAAATCTCTGCGCTGTTTTCATACGCGTCTCCATGGCAGCATGAATGTGCAGATAACAGAACACTCTTTATCTGAAAGTTTGAACTTCACGGTGTCAAAGTTGTTACCAGTTATTTTGGAAATTTGCTAGAATACCAATTTCACGAGGATTGTGACAATACTGATTCTTTCATCTCCAACGCCAATTCTCTGGGAAAAAGGGTGCCGAGAGAACCAAGCAATAAATTTTCTATCGTTTTCGTCTATAAATTTGTTGGGCGGAATTGAGTAAAAAGCTGTAGTGCAATTAACAATTTCGAAAAAAAATGATTTAGCGAATTGTAAAAGTTTGCTGGCTGCTCCGCTGTAACTGGTGGTTGCTCATCTGATTGAAAAATGTTTCACAAAATTGCAGGAAATTTTATTTTCTATAGTTTTTGTTGTAGCTATTTTTGCCCTAGGGGAGAAGATTTTATCAAAAAACTGGTTTTCGGTGTCATTTTTCAAATCTGGCTGTCTTGGAAACTCGGGATATTAGTGAGGATACCAAACTCTACAAAACTACCTAATTAGAACTTTTCTTGACCTTTTGTAGCGAGAGCCCCCTTTTATGTTTTCAGTGCCTGGAAATTTTTGTTAAACATCTTTTTTAAAGACACTATTTAAAGCCGTTTGGCCTCAAACAATTAAAAATTTTTGCGTTTTTTCAAGCAGATTAACAACATAAAACCCCGTAAAAGTAAATTCCAGCCTGTTTCCCCTCAATACTAATTTGGAAAGACCCTTGGCCTCGTTTTTTCTTTGGAGGGCCCTTATTAATGGTCTGTCTGTCATATATTTTCCCTAAATGGCAGTTTTATTTCTCTGTTCAGTCGTTAAATCTTTTTTTGAGTTTGGTTGTGGAAGAGTTGTTAAACACACACGAAATTCCTGAAATATGAATACATTTTGAGTTATAAAAAATAATTTACAGTGCCTGTTAAATTTGTACGTTTGTCTTATAAAATAAAGATCAAAAAGATTAAAGTCCACTTTGACGTGAGCGATGTGACGATCTCATTTTTAAATGAAAATAAAAATACAAGCCTTTATCAAAAATAATCAATTAGACCTTACCACTTCACCCTTTAAAAAAGTTAGTACGTCGTAACTCTTCCATTTTGGAATTTAAAAATTGTTATCTGAATAATATCATTTCCGTGCAGATTTAGTTATGGTACGACATTGCGTTCAAAAAAGTATACGACGATATAGTTGAAATACGGCAATTTAAATTCAATTTATATTATACAAAAAAAAACTAAGACTAATTGGAAGCTTAACTCAACTTAAATCTTTTTTTTGTCTTTTTACGTACGTTATAGAAGAAACTTGAAACTTTTCACGCCATTCGACAAGGCAAGAGTTATTGCAAATTGAAAAACATGCAGTTTTCAGTAGGTGCGTTATTTGTAACACATGTCTCCTACATCTTGTTGATTTTGTTAATAAATCTTGAATGTAACAATTTTGTAACAGTCCATTTTTATTTTTTTAACTCAGACTTATCTTCAAAAAGGGCTCAGAAATACTAAATCGAGCTTACAACTGAACTAAAACGCTGTTATGTAGGGAATGGCAAAAAAGTGCAATTACTGAAAATTGAAAGCAGAACTGCAGAACTGTTCGTAGCTATAAACGTTATTTCTAAATGAAAATATATTCCCTTCACCCTACAACGTCGTTCTTAAACCTTCATTTCACATAGCTCTTAGTGGTTATAGTTTTTTACGGAACTTCGCCAAATACTAGAATAAGTGTGAGAGTGTGCATGTGCATGTTCTTCTCCACACAGTTTCTTGAATATTGGATTAAAATTTACACTGATACTCTCGCTTCTTGTTTCACGTGAAGTTTGAGAGATACCTATTTGGATTTTATTACAGCTATCCCCGAACTTGCCCAGTTCCTTATCAACAAATCTTATTGCACTGTTACAATGTAGCAATGTAGTATGGTGAAAATTGGGACTTTCTTGAAATTGTCAACCAAAGCATGCTAATCTACCATTATTATCGTACATCATTGCATTTAATTAATTGCGGGGCCGAAATCCACGTCTCGAAAACCTCCGCTCTACTTATTTTAACAAAAGATTTAATGAATGACGTAAGATGTATAAGCAAACGTGAATGAAAACTACCTTTCTACCCTTATGTTTACGTACGTACGATTATATTGATAGTAACCATTTTACAAGAAATGTACGATGAACAATTCCCGTGCACAATTAACAGTCTTTACTGTATAGATTTTTTTTCTATGATTAACATACCACAAAGTAGATGCTTCTCTTTAAAAAATTTGAACTAGTGAGGCCTTTTTCAATGGAGCGCTCAATAAAAAAATCGTAAAATGAAACGTCGAAGTCGATGTTGAGGTTTGAATTTTAGCTTAATTATTATGTCAGGTACAAACGACTGACGGCTATACAGGTACGCACATTGACGTATTGTGGCATGTCATTGCATAATCAATTTTATGTGGAAGGGTAATATTGAATAACATACAGATATTAGTGTGTGGAGGGACACAAACGTAAAACGTGCAAGTAGCTAGTAATAATTTGCACAAATGCATTTGTAATTAATCCTCCAGGTTTGTGTGATGAGAGCCCAACATACTCTAATACTTCCAATCTTGTATCTCATTTGAACATCTTGATGAAAACAAGGCGTCGTTTTCAGAAATCCTGTGGAAAAATGATTAGGAGATATCATTTTTCGTAGAAGTTATTTGATACAGGAGATGGTAACAAATGTTGAAGCAAAAACCAAAAATTTTTTTTCAGAAGTAGGTAATTCTAAAACTGCAACTAGTCGATCGTTCGAAAATGAATTTTATTTTTATTAGACAAACAATTGAGTACACTTTGATAATTGAATTAAACAATCTTCTTCATTAATTATTGCTACATCATTTATACATTAATCCGCATCCATCCTTGATTGAACGTGTTGTGGGTGTAGCACTTCAATTGGATTTCTCATTTTTCGTAGACTCATAGTGTGGCCGCAACCACGTAGCGGTTTAATATGTAGAAGGGGTCATATCTATATCTGTACTGCGTTACATGGGGGTGGGAGCTCTCAACACTATTTTTTTTTAACGCTTTTGGTAACCAGCGCTTGTGGGCACGTAGCAGTAAGCACACTACACAAAACTAACAGTCTCATGAAGGAATGTTTAACTAACTTTACATAATGCAAAAAGCCCTTCTTCTAAAGAATTTTGATATTCTACTATGCATCGCTATGCAACGCTGTAAAATAAAATAAAAACAGTGACGTTGGGTATACTTTAACCAGTTCAACCACCATTCTATTTTGAACCCTCACAAATTGGATAGTTATCTTTACACTTGTTACATTACAAATAGAAAGACAAAACTGTATACGATCCCACTAAACTTAAAATAATACACGAGCCATTTTTATTGAATACACGACATTTCAATAAATTCGAATTACCTTTACTGTAGTAGTACATAAGTAAACTATCGTTGCAGTGAAGCTTGTGTTTTTTATTTTGAGACTCGTTTCTCGTTTCGTATTTTCAAACTTATTTTACACTGTTCAATTTAGAAAAATTAAAATTGAAACTAAGGGTAGTTCTAGACAACAGTAAAAGTATGCAACGTCAGTCAGTTTATTTACGCGAAAACTCGAAGTAACTCACTGCATTGCCTTTGGTGGGCTCAAAACAAAATGGTCGGTGTCGATTTGAAAGTTCGTTTTATATATTTTTTTAAATCCCTCCCTCCATTAAAGCTAGTCATAATTTTAAAAAAAGCTTTTATCGAATCGTGCCTGTCTTTTTATTCGCAATTATAGTATTGCAGTTAAAGCTCTGAATTGATGTGCAAATATCGCATTTGTTACGTATTTTGGAAAATTCTTGCCAGTTTATAACTTAATTTAAATTTCGTAAACCTGAAAATTCAGGGCAAGTTCAATTTTAACTTTAAATGCGTTCTTAGATCAAATAAAGCTCGTTAAAAAAATTAAACACTTTGATTAATGAAGTGTAGGTGAAGTGTAATGAAGGTGTAAGACGCATTTCAGAAAAATTTCTCAAGTTTATAGGTAATTGTTAGGATTGAACTGACGTTTTCTTTAACAAATATTTTTTGATATTCAGCATTTTTGAATAAAATAAATGAGGTATTATGCACAAACTGCAAGCAATAAAAATTTTTATTGAAAAAGTCGAAAGATAGATTAATAAAAAAAAGTATTCAAAAGCTTCCACTTCGTTGCGGCATATATGTAGAGGTCCACAGAGATTACTTGCAAAAGTGGTATTATTTGTTAGATTTATGTAGTGCGACATAAATGGAATTATATAAACGAAATACAAGGATTTACACTTTGGTATTTTATTCAAATTTTTTAATTTTGCATAGAGCTTATATCTTGGAGCGTTTTAATTAGCACGTAAAGGCAATAATTGAGTAAATAAGATTAACAACATTTTAGTTACATTCTCGTACATTTGTGTTTCAACAAAAGCTTTTCAAAATGAGCACAATTCGGCATTTGACCCATATTTTAAATTATCTACAAAATTCCCTAAAGATATTTTTTAATCTCTTGTGCGAAAACTGTATTTTACCTGAAAATACTTTACGTTTCTCTCTCAGGTATCTTCAACATTACCGAAATTTTATTACTACGATAGAAATTAGTCTACAAGCCGAGGAGACCAATTCTGCAGCAGAACTTTTTTTTAATAAATAAAATTATACCTACTGTACGGCCTTTTTTCGCTATTGCATAGGAAAATTAGCTCGACAATTGTCCAAACCTCAAACTCCAATAAAAAAAGTTCTACGCTGCGGCAAATTGTTGTATACTCTCCTCGTATGAAGTGATAAAAAAATTGCACCACCTAGAACGTCGGGTTTTCGTGTGAGGAAGGTGGAACTGGAGTACAATGATACCTACATTTTAACAGTTTGCTGCAAATATCTCGAGAACGATGAGGTCTAGTGCAAACATTACTTAATATAAAACTAATCTACATTAAATTTTTAACAAAAAAGGTCCGATGAATTTTTGTGCTCCAGAGATATGGAAGGGGGGTTATTTTACAGTTTGATAATAAAAGTCAGAATGACGTACCCCTTGTATACCTCAGTAACCATTGCTTGGAGCACAAACTGCCTTTTTTTATTATGTTTTTAATGTACCTATACTTTTTTTTTGTCTTGGGGTTAGACCCTAATTTCACTAGACTTAACTGCAGAGGATGAAACTTACGCGTCTAATAATTCCAGTTTAAACAGTGTTATCCCGTGAACGAATTCATTGTTAGCCTTCTATGCGCTAAATCTCAAAAAAGGTTTAACTTATGACAAAAATTCATATAACCAAACTTGTAGCTAATAATGTTTTCTATAACTTTCATAATAACTTTTATCAACGTACGATCTACAGAAGGCAAGTTATTTGCAAAAAACTGTTACAGCGTACGATTTTATTCCCTTTGCACCTCCCTCTAACGAAAACCCGACGCCACTTTTTATCACTTATTATGAAGAGGGTAAAACTTTTTTTAATTATTTTGGATTTGGACGCTAATTTTATTATACTAATTGAGTCTTTCTTTAGACAAACATAAAAACCCATAGTTTCGTAGATAAAACCTCTTATTATTAACTAGAAAAATTTGCGTATCGAGCTTTTGCAATTATTTATAGTTTTTCTGTTAACGTGAATAGTTCGCAGCGTTTCGACGTTTACAATAATTGTCGATCAAAAGCATCGAAATAATTAATTTAAAAAAATTGTAGGGAGACTATTATTTGGAAAGACCCCACGGACGAGCCACACACACCCATAGCGTACAATTAACTTGCTCCAGTAGTTTCGATCATTTAATCACGATCTATCGTAATCCTGACAACGAGGATGACAATTAATTACTTGAACCGCTAATTGGTAAGCGCTTTCATCAAAGCTCGTTTCATAGTTTGACATGTCAAACATTGTAAACGATTTTACTAACTTTTGATAATAATCTGAGAGTTAAGGCAACCGATTTAGATAAAATGTCAAGTTTTCTGTTTGCATATGTCGCATTGCTTTTTAAATTTAAACAAAGTAAATCTTAAAAAGATTTAAGATATATACGTTAACTTTATTTAGAGAAGCAGTCACCTTTAAAAGGAACGGTTTTGAAGTGTGATATATGCCAGTAGTACTTGCACATTGTACATACAAAGCAAAACATTTATAATATATTACACCGTCGTCAATAGGAAAATGTAACGAAAAACGTATTTCTTTTAAAAGTTACTGATACAACAAAAACAAAACTACTTTAAAAACAGCTTTACTTTAAAAGCTTTATCGATCTATTATTAATTCAAGTAAAGCTTCACACTGAAGTTCCACAATGATCAGACACCCACCAAAAAAACAAAAAAAAACTTAATCAATTAGATTTGTGTGTTAAATCTTACCTAACCACTTTAATTTAATAGAAACTTCAACCTAATTAAATAAAATCGATCCTGACCACCCTGTATAAAGATAAATTTGAATTAAAAACCTTTTATAAAAGAGACCTTCTATTTTAATTTTTTTTTGTTTTATACTGATTAAACCGATATCCATTCCGTAAAAAGTGTCTGTATTTTATTTTAAAACCGTAAGTAAATTCGTTTTTGCTCTTCTCATATATTACAGTTAATGTAAAACTGGCATAATTTAAATTTATTGGTATTAATTTTACCTTGCTCTTTCGTTCCTACGGTTATTTTCTCAAATACTTAGAGAAGCATATTTCTCATATTATAATTTATTCTTACGTTTCCTAAGCTATTAGCAATGTTTCAAATTTTCAAACTTAAGTTAACATTATTTAACTTCTTAGGATGCTTAATATTTCCTTTATTAGATTTTAATTTTCGGCAGACTTCTCGAAAATTAATTAATATTACGCTTACTACCACAGGGTGTTTTTTGAAAGTATCGCCAAACTTTATGACTCAGTGTTTCTAATATTATTAGTCTTACTCCTTAATTAATTACTCTCGAGCCAAGTGGCGTAGCAAGAGGAGCGAGGGAAAAGGAGTCTATCATGCGTCCCGGGCGCCACTCGTAGAGTGGCACTAGAAAAGGTACCCAAGGCAAATAAGATTTTCCGGAAAATTTCAATTTTCAAGATCATAGTTAAAGCAAGGTCAGGGCCCCGCAAGCAAGTCCGAGCTTCCCAACAAATTGGATAGTTCCAATATTTTTTGTAACACTATCAATCGGTACTAAAATTCATGAACTTCATTTTAGGCTATTTAGAAATTCTCCCAGTGGTGGCTTGAAAATATCGCTTACATTACAAAACTTATTTTTTGTATTTTATCTAAGAAGGTCGGAAGATCGTGACGACCTTTACGTGATACATTTTTATATATTATTAGTGAAACTAGCGCACAAAAAATAACAAAGTCGAAAAAGCATTAAAATTCGATAGCATAAGTTGATTTCTATCTTTAAACTTTAACAACAATCGGCACATTTCTCTCACATAATCCGCAGTTTGCAGTAGGTACACTGTGAATAATTAAAATTAAAGACATATATTTAAATTAACGGGCGTAATCACCATATAAAATAATAAAACGCTAAGTACAGTGTAAGTGAGATTAAGTATTGGTAGACAGCTCCTAAAGTGATGTAATTTGTTAATTAAGTCGACTAATTTTTTTTTCTGCGAGTTATTTTTAAATTTTGTCTAAAATAATAGCAGACACTTTTAGCACAATAAAAACTTTGTGCTTAAATTTGTATGAATTAATACTTTAAAAACATAGTACATAATATATTTTTTTTATTTTTGAAGTTGTTAAATACTCTCACAATGTAAACATACCACAAGTGGACAGTAGCTAAAAATATAGAATAAAGTTGATGCTATCCATTCTTCTCAAACAAACATTGCCTTAAAACGTTTTCTAAAGCAAATATAATAAAGTTTCTTTGATGCATTTATTGCTTTCCAACTTTTAATATGTTTTCACTATTTTCTAATACCAAGCATACTGTTATTGCAATAATAAAAACTTTTCAGTAGTAGTACTACTACTTCAAATGGCTTTAAACACGAAAACCAAAGTTTTTTACCGAGCAATCTAGCAAATTGGCTTATAAATTGGCGAATTTTTTAAATTTAGCTCAAACTTATAACTATACTATTTTGCTTACCTTTAGCCTCTACATCTAATTACTAGAAATTTCAGACTAACCCAACTTGCTAGGTCTATAATAGGGAAATTGGATATTGCTTATAGTTGCTTCGATAAACTGCCTCAAATAAAGTAGGTACATTTTTTAATTATTTGAATTCACAGTTGTAGGCTTAAGAAAGTAAAAGAAAAATAATATATTAATAAACCAACTTACAATAAGGTCAACAAAAATTCTTAATCAAGACAAAATCTAAAAATGATTTCTTAAAGTTATTCAGCTCTTTACAACGAATTAATGCTCAAACAAACCGCCCTCTTAGGAAAGGCAAATGCTCAGTTTTTGGTAGAATTGAGTTCGTACATTTGAAAACATTTTGTCGTTCCATTAGTACCTGCTTTTAAAACGCAAGTCCTCTAAATTACCTGTCCTGTCAACGTGAAACCCATAAATTTGGAATTTTTAATATCTCCACAAAAAAAATCTAAAGGGCAAAGATCGGGGGATCTGGCAGGCTAAAGGTACAAGCCCTAGCCACTAGCCACACAGCAAGCGGTTTGGGAAAGTCGCACGGGCAACCATGTTCTTGTTCTTATTCTATGTGTAGTCTAGTCAGTGGGGGGTTTTGACCTCCAAAACACTACCCTCCAAAACGTTAGAATGAATAATTGTTGCCATATGAGACAGGTTGTTGGCAATGTAAACGAGAAAATTCGCTCAACATCTCTACCCCCCTCATAACCATTTTAAATTGAATAAATGTTGAAATGTGAGAGAAATTGTTACGGGTTGATATGAGGGGAAGGAGGGGGGCTGTAACAAAAACTTCGAGCTGCGAACACTCATGACTAATTTTTCGACATTTATAGGTTATCTTAAAACTTCTCTAACTTTGGATCTGGTTGAGCTAAAATATCAGTGATACATTCAATTTGAAAGCAATTTAAAATCCTATACCTTTTGTTTCAAAGAATTTTCTCTAAAATGAACGGTAAAGAAGTCCCCAAGCGAAGTTTACCAAAAAAATTAATTTTTTTAAAAATATCGATTTTCTGCAGTTTATATCTCAGAAACCGTAACAGATAGGAAGAAAATGAATAGAGCAAATATTGTAGGGAATTCTGTCCTCTCCAAAATTGGATTTGACAGTTTTGTCGTGCGATGAACTTTTAAGAAGTTAAATCGGAAAAACCAATTTTTTGTACCTTTAATCTAAGATGGCGGATCGCGCGGATCCCTCTCAAGGTCGAAAACTTGGATTTTTTATCAGGGCCTCTAACCTGATAACATATTTAAAAATCAGAACTACACCACCCTTTGTAGGGCAATGGCCTGTTTTTCTCCTCATTGACTGGATGTCAATGTGATGTGGTATGGGAAATCATTATCGTACGTCTAAGTTAAGTGAGTAAGAAGCTTCTAAAAGCTCAATGACGAGCTCACTAAATGTTTCAACTTTAAACAAATTTTATTTTATTTTAAAGAAGAAACCTAACGCGGTTTTTGTTTTCGTAAATCTTTAATCACATCTTTATGCTACCTCATCCAGTGCCGGATCATCCATTGGTTGATAGCTTTGGCGGCTGATTCCTTTCATGAAACTTACTCGACAGTGTGTATACCTATACAGCATACAGCGTAAACCTGTAAACGAATTTAGTGTTTCCCGTTCTCCGCGCTGTATCTCGAATGGGGTTAAACTTAACATCTTGTAGCGAGTTATTTGCCCCCAAATTTTTTTATCTTTGTTCAAGATCGCTGCTAAAAGACGCATTTTTCACACTGAGATTTTTCTAGACTTTTAGTAGGTATGTCAAAAAGACACCAAGAACGAATTAAAAAATTGAAACAGCGTCTTTTTGTGGAAAATTTAAAACCTATAAATCTGCACTATAACTTTTTTAGCCTTTCAAAACATTTTTAATCCTTTTCTTTTGTAGCGCGCGTAGGGGAGGAGTGATACACAAAAATACTCTTTATTTGTGTGTTAGAGTGTGATTTGGCGGGCGACAAGTCGTTCATGTGCTAATATGGTTCCGAATATGAGAGATTTCGTTATTTGTCCCTGCTTCCCACGCACACCAGTCACGGGTCCCATAAGAGCACCATTTATGGATACCTACTACCCACCTGCAAAAGGGCTTTGAATCAGAATGGAATGCAATGTTGGGTCCGCTAACAGCCATACTGGTAGTATAGGTATGTGTATAATGCATATTTTCTTTTTATAAAAAATATATCGAACTCCTAAAAGTCGTTGACGTACTTTAGAAATCCCCCATGTATGAACATTTTCTATAATTTTATTTGCAAGGCTATTTAAGGGTTAAAAAGGGTAATCAAATTGACTACTGAAAATTCAAATTTTTTGTCCTTTAATAATTTTTTGTCTTTCTCCCAATATAAGAGAATTACACTCCCTGTATATTACATACACCCTCTGGGATATACATTTTAAGTCGATTCATTTAATTAAAAATAATCAACTTTCATTATTTTTGTGGAATTAAAATTTTTATAAATGACAACTTTGAATACACAAATACACATATTGCGACTCAGGTGGTTATGCGATAAGCGCATCACTTATCGTAGTTTCAACTTGTAACTCAACGCATTTTAGTTTGATTCTTTAGAATTTAATTCGGGTACGGTAATGACGCGAGTGGTGTGTTGTGAAAATAGTCGTATTTCGAGGGTTTAAAACACCCTATAAACTTGTGTTTTAGAAAATACCGTGAAGACTGATGAGTCCAGAAAACTTGTTTTCTTAAAGGTAATTTTAGAATTTCTTATTAGTATCGTACATAAGTATTACCTGATGGTTATTTTTGCGTCGTTTGTAATTTGCAAGCACTGTGGAAGATGTTAATTTGGTTTCGAATAGTAATACATAATTTATTTCCATTTTCTTAAATTTTTAGAAAACGAATGAGGCAAATGTCGCAAAATATGATATTTTGGCCATTATTTAGTTTTTATGTTTCTTTACACAACATGTTTATAATTTTTTTAATTTATTTTCATAAGATCTATCTTGTATCAGATTTTAACACCCCGTATATAGAAAACAGAGCGACTGCGGGACCCATGGTTATATAAACTTTTTGTTTTAAAATCAATCAAATATTAATTTCTTCAAGTTTGTGTACATACTTGATTAGCACCATGTATAAATATAAGTGTAGACCTAGCTGAGAGTGAATCAATCGTGAAACAAATAAATCTGTAAACGATGTTTGAGTAACAAGTGCCAAAATATAAATGCAGAAGGCTTAATTAATTATTAATCCCCATAATATGGTAACTATTCATCTACAATCTACACGTTTCCACGTATTAATACCAGCGAGGTCGCCTCCAGCTAAAAGCATGTTTACTATACAGGGTGTCTCGAAAAATCATTAACAAACTTTCAAAGTGAATTCTTAAGACCAAAGTAGAACATTTACCCTTCTTGAAAGTATGTCCCCAAATGCAACCCTAAAAAGTTATACGCTCTCAAAGGTGAAGTTAAAATGTAAAAAAAATCACTTTATTGAAAACCTACCTACATAGGTAGTGGTCCTTGGAAGAGTGGAAAGAAGACAAAAAATCTAATTTTGTTCACTTTCAACTATTACTAAGTTATTTCTACTTTTTGTCTGTTCTCTCCACCACCAAATATTCAGATTTTTACAAATAGTATATGGTGCGGTCCTTTCCTGGGTTGTCAGAAACATACTTGCCACGTTTCAAGTCATTTGCTAAAACTGTTCAAATATTATCGTAGGTACTCGCCGACATCCAACAAAGAATAATCGTTTTTTAAATTTTTAAATTGATATTTTGTTTCGCTTACTTTGGGAAATTATTCTACTTGCCCTTTTAGTGTAATAAATTACTTCCTTTCCTGAAAAGCCCGATTAAATTTTAATTACTGAATTATGTTCATATTAAATATCCAGCTCGCTTGCCCTGCACGAGGAATAGTGGGTTTTCTCGACAAACAATTATCTAAGCCAATCCGTAAATTTGATATATTATGATAAGAAGTGTTGTCGGCTTAGAAATGAGAAAGCGTTACGTTGATTTGTTGACATTTCTCAAATTTCACAAAACTAACGTTTTTGTGTACCTTGACGCTAGCCGGTAAAGTTTAGTGATGAAACTGCCGATTTTTCTATTTAATTTTTACAAGACACTCAAGACAGTCTTTGATTTGTCGAGAATATTGTTTTAGGTTGAATGTTTATTCAAACATCTGTAACTCGCCGAGAAGCGCAGATAATAGCCATTGAAATTCGTTTTACGAATTTTACAGTTAGTGAACATTCTAAAAAGTTGTTTACGCTTTATATTAATTTGCGATGTGCGCGTAACGCTTTGCAGCAATTATTTCTACACTCGAAAGTGTTTGCATTTAATAAAAGACGAATTTATTAATCATCAAAGCGCAATTTTTCGGATTCCTCATGCATAGTAACATGCCATGCCGTTGCTTTATTAAAAGTACCCTTTTGTGATTGGATATCTAATGCCATGCACTTACTACACCTTTGATTATTTTCTCCACAAAAAAGCACACACACCACAGTATACGTATGGTACACAACACATAGCTGGGGTCGTTTTGCCTCCCGCGGTCACGTTTTAATTCGTATGCCGAAATTGGACTTTCATGAAAAAACAAGAACTTCCACAAAGAGGTGGTACTATTCCAAGAAAAAACCCATTTTGCTTTTGGTTATGGTTTGTTCGTATTAATTTTCCTTGCATTTATTGTTAATTGGAAATAAAAAAACAAATTGGACCCACCTGATATGCGAGTAACGGCCGCTATTATTCCCTTCAAAGTACTCTAATATCTTCCATATGCGTGTTAGAGAAATTGTGCGTGCTGGCTGTCCGCCGAGACACGCAAATGAAAATTAACACTATAATATTACCTTTGACTGCCTTTGATCATTGTTAAACTTTTGTGTGTAAAATTGGTTTACACTTGTTGACGAATCTCGTGTTTTATATAAACTTCTAGCCGTAAAGCTGCAGTTTAGAGATATGCTTTCCAATCTTCCGTCTTGTTAAACCACAAATGTAAGGCTTAGTTGATTTTATACTTGACTCATGGCTTTTATAGTATATCATAAAAATTTTAGGAATAAAACATATTTAATTTATGTACTAAAATCAATCACCAAGTATTAGTTAGTACTAGAGCATTTTTCTTAAATAGAAATAATTTTTTGTTCTCGCACAGTACGTTTTTATAAAAAAAAAGAAGACAAAATCCTTTAAATGAACATAACAGCGTGTGCTCTATCTTTGTAGTTTCTAATATATCGGTCTTTTGTGTTGTAAGATTGCTTATACCGTTTTCATATGGTACTTTGTTTGGGCGAGCTTAACGTAAAAATTATTTATGATTTAATATCGGGCTTTTTAGTTGCTAAACATCTAGGGTAGGTAATTATGAGTTTTACGTATAGTTGAAAATAATTTAAATGTTTACCAAAAAGTTGAACAGATGCACAGTGCCCTAGAATATAGCAATTAAAAAGTTGAACAATTTAAATGAGTTACATTTTAGTACTTGTAACGGACGATTTTAAAATTAAATGTACTCTCTCAACTACTAAGTACTGCTTCATATAATATGTAATTTGCACAAAATAGTGGAAGCAAATTTTTGGCCTCAAGCGTTAACTAATGTGGGAATGTAATAATACATGAAGGAACTTAATGCATAGAATTAAACATATTTAGTACTAGAAAATTCCCCAGTTAATTTTTAAAAATGCGAAAAGTATTATTTTATGCGTATGAAATTAATGGGCAAAACTAGACTTTAGATTTAATATACGCGAAGCAAACGGTTGAAAATGAAAAAATAAATGAAATACAATAATTGCATTGCACGTGTTGGTTTGAAAAACTGTACAGTGCTTTAAAAGGCGTCTCAAACATAACACAAAGGGCTTTGTAATGTCAAGAGCTCAACTGCTTACAAGAACATATTGAATTCCATAGTAGTTTTCTATTAAGAGATTTCTTTGTTCCAACTTTGGCCATTCATTTATGTGTGTTAAATAAGGGTAGGCGCGGACACATATAGAATTGAATTTGGCCCTTACATATCCTTTATATTAGAAATAACACCTAATAACAAATTTAGATGTCGAGGGGAGAAAATTTCAAAAACCGTTCCGAAACGAGCATCCATTTGAAACAAAATACGTTCGGCATCAACTAAATTATTTGGGAAAAATCAAAGATAGCATCGAAAAATTAAATATTTAAATCGAATATTTGATTAAATTACAACAAAGTTGATCAAAGTTAATTTTTAATTAATTATTTTTTGTGATGTACGATACTAATACACGTTTCAACTACATAATCTCATTTGTTTACTTTATTCCTTAATATTACACTCTCTTGCACAAATTGATATTTTGAGGTAATTCTTTTAAGTCCTCTTTGAAATTTGGTAAATATCCAATTTCGCAAGTTGAAGAGGATATGGAATTTGAAATATACTAAGTTAAATTACTTCTTTCATTCAATTTAGATTAAAGAGATGGTTATTAACGAAAATTATTACAAAATGGGGATTATTTTACTTCTCTCCCTAGGGACTTTTCGAGGTCATTTATATTAATAATCTTATACGAATTTAAAATTTTCGATAGGTGGGTAAATATTTTATACTGATTAAAATTTCTTTTTCATACTTTTTGTTACGTAAGCAACTAGAAAATGAAACATCTTGTTTAAATGAACATTTATTAGTATTGATTTTGATGCTTTATAACGGTTTTGAGATATCAACATTCTGTAAAGTTGTTTAAGATGTCGACGAAGTCACTTAGCTCAGAGCAGAATAATCGAATTATACACCACTTCAGATGCAAATCGATTAGATTTTTCTTCAAATATTTTAAATCTCGACGTCAATTTACGGTGCGGTTATAAACCTTAATGCATCTTCTAAGCGCGATTCCAAATTAGTTATTAATTGACCCAAGTAGTAAACTTACGGGATAAATTGTCCAGAAAGTATTTTAAACTGGACAGGGCGACAAACAATGCAATCTTGTATGATTCTCTTAAGTATCTACTATTATTATTATTATTACGGGTATTACCTACTTTACTTGGGAAAAAATTGTAAAGTTTTTTTATTGCAAATGTTCGTTTTTAGGGCCTTAGGGCGCAACACTCAGAAAAAGCAAAAGTTTGGCACTTTTACCAAATAGGACACTCCGCGCCTGTTCAGATCCCCAATAAGATTTCTTGAAAAACTAATTCTGACTTCATAGTCCCACCAAATTGACCCAATGTGCAGTCGAACGTCCTCAATTTCTGCAAAGAAATTTTTACGAATTACAAATGGAATGTTTGATAGTTACACTGCACTCTCGAATTCTTCTGTTAAAAGAATAACGTTGCTTCTTACCTACTACTACTACCTACTGCTCAATAAAAATTTTCGTGGCTATACATTTTAGATCGTTTTGTAAATGGTAACATCCGCCACGATTATGCTCAAATACCTAATAAGATTTCCTACGAAACTAATTCTGACTTCATAGTGGCACCAAATAGACCCAATGCACATTTGAGATCGTCTTATAAATGGTTACATCCACCTCGATAGTGCCTTTAGAGGTGGAAGAAATTAACGTCACATTGGCAAATATACGTATGTGCCAAGCAGACTGGGCCACCAGGATACCGGGATTTTCGGTGGGTCGGCTGGTTACTACACCAAGTTACGTATAAAAAACCTACTGCGGAAAGGATGGAAGGAAAGGGAAGGGGGTAAACCTCAACTACTACTGCTCAAAATAAGTAAAATCCCCAAATTTATATTTTTTTGTTTTGATACATAATTTGCTGGTAAATAAACTTGTGAACTCCAAAAAACATCAGTTCTACCTGCGGCCAATTGTTGTATACCCTCTTCGTAATAAGTGATAAAAAGTCCTAGAGCGTCGCGTTTTTGTGGTAAAGAGTGGAAAGGGTACGTTTTAACGGTTTTCTGCAAATATCTCGAGAACCATGTGTCTAGCGCAAAAATTATGTAGTAAAAAATTAATCTACATTAAATTTTTAATAAAAAAGGTGCTATATATTTTTGTGTTCCAGACAAGGCTTACAGAGATATGGAAGGGGTAAAATGACATTATTTTACAGTTTACCAAAACAAGCCAGAATGACGTACCCCTTCTATATCTCCGTAATCCTTGTCAGGAGCGCAAAAATGCTTCGGGCCTTTTTTGTTTAAAATTTAATGTAGATTAAGTTTGTACATGGAAATGTTTGAGCTAGACCTCAAGGTTCTCGAGAAATTTGTAGAAAACTAGTAAAGCATGCCATTTTACCTCCCTTTTCTCCTACACCCTCAAAACCCCGACTCCATATCTCAAAATCTGTTAGTAATAATGTTTTCTATAAATTCATCAACGTACGATCTACAGAAAGCGAGTTATTTGCAAAAAACTGTTAAGAAGTACCATTGCACCCCCTCCAACAAAAATCCAACGCTATAGGCTGTGCAACTTTATATCGCTTACTACGAGTAGGGTACAGAACAATTTGCCGCAGGGTAGAACTTTCTTTTTTGTATTTTGGGGTTTAACGCTAATTTTATTTTCAATTAAATGCTTAAAACTTGCTCGACTACTATATTATTTACTATTAAGTGGGTTTCAGTGGGGTCTCATCAGTCTTGTAAAAACTTGGCTGTAATATGTAAGATAACGTAGCATATAACAATTCTTGGAGCTTTTTTTATTATACTATAAGGACGCTAACTTTGTTTTGCAAGATGGGAAATCGTTTTTTACTTGACTATTACACGTTTCTTTGTGAACAAGTTATTGTAGGCGTACTCTTGCAGTGCATCAGGATTTCTAAAAGGGACCATTAATCGAGGTGCAATCCCATATTCTTCATCTCCTAAGAGTAGGTAATGCTTGGCGATTCTGGAAAATTTCTCTTGCAGTTTTATAAATTGTGGAGTTTGCCAAAACTCTTGAATCATGGACTGATCATTCCTAAACCACTGCGTTACGTGGCTTGTACATTAATGCTAGGATAACCCTGAAGATGCGTCCAGACTATCAAACCTAACTTCGACCCGAGCCTCGAACGAGGATGTGTGTTTTGTTCGCAAGAAGGCTCGGCTCGAAGCTCGGTTCGATAGTCTGAACGCCGCTTTACAATTTATGTAATACTCGTCGCCGTGAATAGGTCTTTTTTATTCTTTCGATAGAGCAATCGATCACACATATTACACAAGAGAAAGTGTATTTCGTAAGCCACATTTCTTTTTGCTCGCATTGCATCTTTATCACTGTTTGGCCCAATAGTCCCCTTTTCGATAACTTTGTCAATAGAAGATTATAAACTCCAATAATCTTCTGCTACCTCCGTCTAAAAACCAGGGTCTCCTATGTACCTTAGCAGAATTTTCATTTTATCAAATTACTCCACATTGCCTCTAATGAATCAAAACGTGTAATAGTCACGATCATAGGGCGTTCTTCTCGGTGTGTAACACTTTTGTACACGTAAATTAGACTTAAACTCGGTACATAAATTCAAAGTAAGCCGGATACAAACTAGAGTAAAAACCCCTATACTCAAATTCGTACGTAGGAGAATTTACTCATTCTGAGTAATTTGTTTCAAATTTTTTTTCATACAATGATACAATCGCGAGTTCCTATATCTACCCTACTTCAAAATTTTGAGAATAAAGTAGATACTACTCGTTTTTATTCATATCGCTCAAGGAATTAAAATCATCACGAGATCGAATTAACCAAATTTTTGTACAAAAATACCTTATTTTTTTCATATATCTATAAAAAAATTCGTAAATTTATGTTTATTAATATTTTTATATGCGTAGAAACCTTAAAAATGTTGAAAAAAATAAAATAAATAAATTCTTTCATGATTCATGTCAGCTTTTATAATAATATGATTGATGAATTTAAATTTTTAAATTTGCAATAACACGTTATTAAAAATATTCAATAAAACGTAACAATAAAGCCAGAAAAGAACCTTAATATTTAATATTTTATATAAAAAGCAATTTTTATGCTTTTGTAAATCAAAATGTAACAAACTGTAATAGAAAATATTTAATTAGATAGGTCTTTACCCAAAAGCCTTATAAAGTTTATACCGTCATATTATTTTTGTTTTTTTGTCATTTTTTGTTTTTAATTAAGTGTTGAATAATTAGGTATTTGCACTTTAGATTTAGATTTTATTATTATCCGTTTATTTTATATCTAATAATTAGTAGCGTGTCAATTATAATCAGAGCAGTCCTAAAAGTAATTAAACCGAGTTAAATAAACACAAACTGGTGATAATAATGAGCAGTGTGCAGTTTGTTAATTTACATTAAATTTGGCAGCTTCGCTTTAAAATTCAATTGGTAATTGATAACTAACTAATATACCCAGATATCAAAAATTTTAACAGTTTTTAGTACGGTCAGAGTCTTTATTTTTTATTAAGAAATATTATAGAGCACATCAACTACTATGATCTCTACTGCTGTCTTTAAGCCTGAGATACACATGCTATTAAAAAAGCATGCTTGTTTGCTACTTAGTAGTATACTCATTTATAGCATGCTCCGTGTGTGTACATTTGCTAGTAAAATTACAGACTTTACAAGCATACTTATTTTGAGCATACTCGTCTCTAGCAAGCTTCAGATACACTTGCTTGTTATTTATGATTCAAAATGGACTTGGTACGCATTTTCCCTTGAAATTTTGTTTTTGTATTGTGCTATAAATATGCTCGCAGTAAATGCATTCAGACTTGCTTTTGAGCACGCTTCTCTCCACTCGTACCTCGCGTTTTGTGCTAATTAGCACGTAAAATAGACCAATGTGCGATTAACTAGCGTACTTCTTTACTAGCATGCTCTTTTCGAATACACATGCTAATTGTATGCTACTAACTAGCATCTGCTCGAAGTTTGCGTGCTTTCATGCTAGTACGTAGCATGTGTATCCCAGGCTTAACGGTTCAAAACAGTAATTAAAACGGCCACAGTTTACTTAGCGATGTATTGTCTACTCATCGTACCTGTTGGTCACTGATTCATTATTTTTGAATGAAAAGTTTTAAATTTTGGAGTGTTATGAGTTATGAGAGCGTAAATGAAACTGTGGGTCGACCATGTGGACCAAATGAAAGCTATAGATGATTAAAAATGACGACGATGTAAACATCGGAATTCGAAAAAGAAAGGAAAATGATGGTCTAGAGAAAAACACCTTACAAATATAATAGAAATACTACGAAAGCACTTTTTAAAAATCATCTTTAGAACAGAACGTGCGTTCCCTAGTATTTATTGTTTTGAAAATCAAAGTTGTGCTTATTACGAACTTATATCTGAATTTTTCTCGCACCTGTAAGTACTCCAGTTGATTATTTTGAGGCTTTCCCTCTATCACTCTACAGGTAAAAATTTACAAAAATGCGAACGAGTAAAGCAATAATTTGTATGCACGTCTTCGTAACTTCTTCGTTCAAAAATAATAAAGTGGTTAGCCCTAACTAAATATAAATCCGTGGCCACCTTGTGATACACAATAATTTATAAATTAACTGTTCAAGTAGGGATTTAAAAAATATTTTAATTTATGCAAATTAATAAATTCGTGTAAGAACGTAACAAACAAATCGTTTTATAAACAAACTTACACTAATAAAATTTTTAAACAAAATAATTAATTATTTTATCTCAAGTCAAAGACTTGAAAATGTGTTTAAATGTATAACTTGGATTCTCATACGTTAAACGGCTTCGATATGTTAATTTTTAACATTTTTAAAATAAATTTCTTGTATAACAAACTGAGAAACTGGTATTTTTTTTACCTCAAACCAATATGTAATTTAATTAGATATAATAAACAATATGATTAATAGTACATCCCTATTTCAATAGTTTACTCTGATTGCTATTGTATTCAAATTTGAGAGATGTGTGTCTAAATATATATGGTTCTGTTTAGTGTTGGTGTTATACGAAGTTAGTCATACAAAATTGAACAATTATATGCACCTATTATGTTCATCAAGATTAATAGATTTCAGCATGACAGAGCTTTCATCTTTACCAAGTGGGGTAGAATTTAATTACTTAATATGTTTAAATTTAAAACCGTTGAAAGATTGTGATACAGGGTGCCCTTAGTATTATATCTTGCACAGCATGGAAATCTAAAAAATTTGTTAAATTAAAAGACAGCGTTATTTATCTCTAAAGTCATATTATAATTGTGTAAATGTTTTTTCTTCACTTAAAATTGTTTTGGAAAACATTTTTACCTTAGCAAGTTATGTGCTTGAAACTCTAAAAAGAATTTCACATATCACAACCATCTGAGCTCTTTAATTTAATCCCTACAATTGCTGCAAACCTTTAAACTAAAACTATTTCTTCAGAGTTCACGAGTTAAACTTTATAGCCATTGACAAATAGTTCACGACATATATTACAAAAAAATTAAAGCAAAACGACTTCCTTCAAAATTACTCATTTTATATACGTAGGAAATCTTAGCCGTATACGAGTAGGTATTGAATTTCCTCTAAAGTAAAATGTAATTAGCGATTTTGTAATTTAAACTATAGTCTTTTACTGCTGTTAACTCTACACCTACGTTATTTAATACGCAATTGAAAATAATCCTTTTAATTTCCTGTAAGTAAATGTTGTTTTGATCTTAACGAAATGGCGCTTATAAACACTAGAAAGCTGAAAGCATTTAATTTACTTTCGAACATGAATGCTTGAAATTAGTAACCGCAATTACACATTATACGTACGCTATGATGTTAGTAGTCGCTGCTTTTGAATTTACGAAAAAAGTATGAAATTAACAGCCTATTTAATTCGAATTAAATTAATTATTAAATTAGCGACGGAGTTAAATTATATGTCTCATGATATGCATTTGAATCTAAACTGTAATTACCGCTTATTGAATAATTTCTAAATTCGTGGTTGCAAATGAGATGTGGAGCGTGGAGCTCCTCCAATAGATATCTTATTTTGTAAGTTACTCTGAGTGCTACGCTCGGATATTATAGACGGTCATACATTTATATACAAAATTTAAATGGGATATCTAGCATCGTTGACGTGAAGTATTTCTTTAAGAGCTCGGGAATTCAATTCGTACTGAATATGAACAGAAGTACACTTAGGATGAAATTTTAGTAAATAACGGAAAATAGACAAATGACGAGCAGTAAATAAATTTTCGTATTATTCATTTTGGACTGCCATACTAGTAAAAAATAAATTTTTATTTTAAACCTTGGACTATTAAGGTCCGTGAAGCTGGCCCCACCCATTTACGCACACTTTTTTTTGATAGGCGGAAAAAATAGTGCAAAAAGTGTGCTTTCAAATGGTGCAATTAAAAAAAAGTGTGCGCTCATAATAGCCTCAAAATCTTAACTTCAAAAAAGCTTCACGCTAGCCCCACCCAGTTAGGCACACTTTTTTTAACCTAGTGGAAAAAGTAGTGCAAGAAGTGTGCTTTCAAATGGTATAGTTCAAAAAAAGTGTGCGCCCTTCCTAAGCCCTTTTTTTGATAATCTATTTTAGGGGTCAGCCCCACCCAGTGACGCACACTTTTTCTAACCTGGTGGAAAAAATAGTACAAAAAATATGTTTTCGAATGGTCTACCAAGGTTTTCCACCAGGTTACAAAAAGTTTGCTTGACTGTGGGTGGGGCTGACGTAGTCTAAAATAGATTATCGAAAAAAAGGGCTTAGGAAAAGCGCACAGTTTTTTTAAAGTATACCATTCAAAAGCACACTTTTTGCACTATTTTTTCCACCTGGTTAGAAAAAGTTTTCGTCACTGGATGGGGCTGACCCCTAAAATAGATTATCAAAAAAAGGGCTTAGGAAGGGCGCACACTTTTTTTGAACTATACCATTTGAAAGCACACTTTTTGCACTTTTTTTTCCGTTTATCAAAAAAAAGTGTGCGTAAATGGGTGGGGCCAGCTTCACGGACCTGGACTATTATTATAGTTAAACATACTTATTTGATGTTTCGAACAGTACGTATTTTAAATTTCAAATTTAATGGGTTCTAGAGGTCTTACAATAAGAATATTATAAATTCATTAGTTTTGGTATGATTCAAACTGGGTGAAAGATACGACTTATACATGAACTACCTATTAACATGTTCCCACAAGTAATTAAGATGAATGCGTACACCTAAACCCTAATTTACTCGAATACACCAATATCAGACGAGCAACGAAGCTTTAGAAGACGATACGAAATATATGAGTAAAAGATAAAATGATGGAATGTGAGACATTTTATTTGAGAAGTCCTATCATAAGGGCAGAAAAGCACCATAATATCCAAAAAATCCATCGTTTGACGGTATTGAACCACTAAGTTGCACACAGCACAGAGCTTCGCTCAAAGGAAGCACTACTTTCACTGATCTTGGCATATCAGAAACAGAACACGGGCGCGATAGATAAAAATGTGAGAGAGCCACAACGTAGACGCGAATACAACGAAAAGAATAACTGATAACGAATTTAGTAAAAAATAGAGATAATTAGAGAAATCGCAGGCAAGCACAGCCGCATCAAAGTCTGTTTTCACTTCGAGATTGAAAGCTGGAACCTTTTTTAACCTTTGCAGTCCCAAAATAAATTACAATCATCGCTTAACAAAACCGGGTCATCGATGACCCATTTTTTATTTTGTGTTTACGGATGAAATAAGGACATTTTGGTCTCAATCTAATCTCGCTTATTAGTGATTTTATCAAAAAATGTTACTCTCCGTAAAAGTTTTTGCTTGTTTCAAATCTAATATTCATAGTTTCATTTCTGCAGATTTTTATACAGGGTGTTCTTTATTAACGTTTCTCTAAAATTATACATTTTTCGACATTTTCTAGCAGTATATTATGTAGTTTAGTATTTTAGGAGAATACACAGAAGGAAATTATATAAAAAAATGTATCATAGAAGTTATTCAAAAAAATATCGACTTTGGGTCAGTCGTGAGCCGGTTTCATGACTGCGAGAGTTAAATGATTCCTTATCTTCTGAGATACCAAAATTCGATGATTGTCAAAATGTCGTCTTGTACGGGGTGGCTCAAAAATCCAAAAATTTTGATCGTTTTCAGTTTTTGCCAATTTTGACCAAAATCCCTAATTTTTTGACAAAGGCAGTTCTACAATTTATAAAAGTAAACTAAATTGTCTACAATTTAAGACCAAAACGGTCTCTACAGACTATAGACATAGGCCTATTGATGATGTCCGCGATTGAAGTGTACAAAAGTTTGCAAATCCGGAGGACCGTCAAAGACAATAACTTGAATTAAAAAAACATAGCTATCCCATTTGGCGCAAGGTAAATAATCCGGCCTTTGTTAACAATTCAAAACTAAATCGTGTATTAATGTGAGTGGTTTCTTGACTAATGGGCCGTAGTCGAGAGGTTCTTTTAGAGATTCCTGATGTTTCGTTTGCTGCTGTGGCAAACATCTTCAGAGGTGTTGTGTCCTATGTGGTAAAAATCGAAGTGACCGTACCGAAGGTTCAGGTGGAGATGTTTGCCAAAGCAGTCAACGAAACATCAGGATCCTCTAAAAGGATCTCTTGACCACGGCCCAGTAGCTAAAAAACCACTCGCACTAATGACGCCGGCCGGAAACGCTTAAATTCTCAATCGTGTATATTTTTGCAAACTTTTGTACACTTGTATGTCGGACACCACATTGGGTCTACAGAGACTATAATGATCTTAAATTGTAAAAAATCTAGTCTACTTTTGAATAGTATAAAACTGCATTTGCCGGAAAATTAGTCCTTCTGGGTCAAAATTGACAAAAACTGAAAAAAGGTACAGAATTTTGCGGATTTTACAAGACAATCCGCTACAGAAGTTTGGTACTCCAGAAAATAAGGAATCATTTGAAAAATATTTCAGCTTTTAATGTCGAAGTGAAAACGGAAATAACAATTTAATACCCTGTGCACTCAGGAGCTTGAGTAATAGATAAAAGACTTAAAAATAGACTTTGGAAATATCAAAAACAGAAAAAAAAATTAGAGTTTGGATAGCGGGCAAATGGCAGATCGATCAAATGAACACAAGGCCCTTAAAGAGACGAAAGGGTAGTTGAACCTCTGCAGGCAGCTGCTCAACAATACGAATTCCAAAAGTAGTTAATTATTAATCAAAATAAGAATACAACTCACAAAATCAGAACCAGTATAGTGATTCGTTATTCTCTATCTCTCCCCCAATTTAAACTCCTCTCTTCTTATTATTCCATATTTTATATTATACATTTTTACGACTGAATAAAATTAGCTTAAAAATGTTATCGATTACCAATTTATTTTATCGATGATAAAAAAAAGAAACAATTATACTTTATATAATTTCTACAGTTTTATGTGTTGGTTCGTTTTCACAAGAATAGGATAACTCAAGTGAGAATAGATACTTATCGAAGTGATATAATGGTATAGGTCTCTAGAGCGGTATTCTCTTTGTGCGGACCCTTTATGATTTTGGACCCTGCGGGACTCCTAGACCTGTCACTGAAAGAATGACGGTCGATTGCTCATCTTCTTTCCTTTTTCTATCGGCGAGAATCGAATAATGTAGCCGAGATTACTATTTTTATAAGAGTGTGATTAAGTTATTTATTACTTATGCACCTCATTTTTTATCTTTAGTGTTTAATATTTCAAATTTATAAGCTACTCGTTATTTTTCTGAAAACATCAATAAATATTTCGTTAACGTCGAACACAAACATTGCAAAAAGAATTCTTTAGTAAGTTAATTTTGTTCTTGTAGAAGAATACACACAAAATACATCTACGAAGGTAAAAGAAAAACTACATTTGAAAGACGCGTTATATTCAATAAAATACTTATATAGGTTGAAGGAGCCTTATACAAAACTACACCTTCAGACAACACTAAGGCATTATTAAATTACACCGAAATTGGTTTGTGAAGTTAGATTCTTTTAGGGATGCAGGTAGGTATAAATTATAATGGTAGGGGCGCATAGTTTATAGCTGTACTATAAAGAGGAACAGAAGTTCTTTCTCAAATTTATTACAATCGAGATAGAATATACAACCATTAAAGATAAAATCTTATAGAAAGTCGACTCTTTAATTAGTAAAAGAAAATTATTGGTTTTCAACGAGTATGTGAAATTATATGTAAAATGACCAATTTCGACTATTTTATCGAACTTTTGAATCAACAGTTTTCGTCTTAATTACAAAATTGCTTAGTTAATTTTGTAGTCGTGTTATAAGTTAATTAATTATAAGTAAATAAAGACTTCAACTTAAAGACAAAATCAATACTTTTATTAAAGTTTTTACCGACATTGCGTAGCCTAACGAAAATAAATTATTTAAAATCTGATTTCGCAACTTAGGGTTCTCATTTCTTTCTCGATCTCTTCTACTTTCTGCATTTATTCATCTCGTTTTTATCAGGTGGTCAAATTTCAAAAACTATTCCAGATTCCAATAATTCATTTATATGGATTGTAGTGCCCTATACGCCTATACAATTATAAAGTTAAGCATACGATATGTTTTATAACACCGTTGATAATAATAATAATAACATTTTTATTTGCCATAAGTACCTATATGGTAACACTAAGTTTCATTACATTAGCCCCGTCAAAAAATCAATATAAAACAAATAAAGTACCTACCTATAGTATTATTCTTATTCGGCGATCTTGGGCGTACATGCTTCAATTTAGGCGTTTCAGTTATTGTTTTTACTCTCATCTCAACGTTATAGCCTTAAATCCTCACCTACCCACTTATGCCTACCATAAAAGTCCAGGAAGCAGCGAGCACTTTTACTAAATGAAAAAGTACAAAATTTTAAACGATGTAAGCTGAAATAACATTTTAGGAATAAAACCGACGGTCTGTCATCCAAAGTGGCAACATTAACTTGAGAGTTGGCTCGAGAAGAGTGGGTTAATACTCATATATTAGGTTTTTTCAGATAAACGGGTTAAGCGTTGAAGTTTAGTGTATTGGTATCGAACGTAGCGTGTCCGGAAGGCAGTTTTTGCTAATTTCTGAGTTTTTCGCTAATAACTTCAAAACTACACATTGTTATAGAAAAATGCTTTAATGTAAAAGTAAACTACATCAAATTGCTTACAACTTATATATAAAAGATTTTTTTCTAAAATAAACGGTTTAGACGCTAGAGCGCGTTAAATTTAGATAAGAATTCCAAAACTTCAAAAAAACTTTTATTTTATTTTTCGCTTATAACTCAAAAACTACGCACTTTTAGAGAAAAGTGTGTGTATAGAAAAATAAAGTAATTAAATTTTCCACAAATCATGGCTTCTGGATGTTTTTTGTCAAACGAACAGTTTAGGTGCTAGAGCGCATTAAACTTAGACTAGAATTGTAAAGCTGGCCAAATAAACTTCTTTTATGTTTTTCGTTTATAACTCGAAAACTACGCACTTTTAGAGAAAAGTGTTTGTGTTAAAAAGTAAAATACATTCAATTTTCTACAAACCATGTCTCCTGGCTGTTTTTTGATCAAACGAACAGTTTAGGTGCTAGAGTGGAGTGAGTTAAAGTTAGACAAGAATTCCGAAACTGGCCAAAAAACTTTTAGAGAAAAGTGTTTGTACACAAAAATAAATTACATTCAATTTTCCACAAATCATGTCTTCTTGATGTTTTTGGTCAAACAAACAGTTTAGGCGCTAGAGCGTGATAAAGTTCAATAAGAATTTACGTAGAAGTACTGACGTAAAAAATTATTGTTTTTCGCTCATAACTCGAAAACTACGCACTTTTTAAGAAAAGTGTTTGTGTACAAATATAAAATACATTCAATTTTCCACACATGTCTCTTAGACTCCTAGATGTTTTTTTGTAAAATGAGCAGTTTAGGTGCTAGAGCTAGAAGAAAAAATGCATTTTTTGTGTAGATTGTAGATTTTAGATATATTGTGGCAGACGCCTTTAAAGTTCGAAGACCGAATTGTCACTATAAGACCGTCAGTCAGTTTTTTTATTCTTCTTAAGTTTCTTATTCGTTTATGCTCTTTTGGTGATATTGAGTCTCATTATTTCCATAGGTGATAGTAACTATGCAATTTATTCATGAGTGCAGTGTCAGTGTAGGTCTCGTCCCAGTCCCAACTATAGTTATAGTTATCTCCAATACATACAGTTTAAACCGATTAGAATATTTTACGACGAGCTTTGTGTAATGTTGGCTTCCTTATAAGTTGCCATCGATTGCTCTCATGTATCAGTTCTCAGGCTGTCGCAAAATAATTTGGGAGTTGCCACCCAACGAACCTCTAAAAAGGACAACGACGGCTATACCTTAAATATACAACGACATGTTTCCTTTGTAAAAAAACATTCAGTATTCGCGGAGTGTAGAGTTCGTTGCCAGTAATTAAACCGGGAACTTTATAAAAAAGCATAATTTAATTAACTTGTTTGATTAGGACGTAACTAGTAATTTCTAATTAGTTCGAAGTAGCCTTAAATTCTTTTTTTAAATTAAAATCAGATTTAATTGTCAATTAATTATCTTTTAAACTGTCGAAAAAGCATCAATTAAGTAGCCGACTTGACCAGTTTTAAATATAGTACTAAATATCGGATACCTCAAGTAAATACGTAAACCAGTTTTAATTTGAAAAAAAAAAGAAAAATGCAATTAAATGGTCGTTGTTGAAAAAAGAAGTGTATCTGTCAAGTGAGGAGATACAGAAAACGTGAATGAAAACCTTGAATTTTAAAATGGCATACTGAATTCACCCATCAATCTTAATAATTGGTAGAAAATTTTTTTAAACCGCACAAATTGATTTTATTTTACTCGTTTTTTGGCCTCGGGGAATTTAGAGTTGAAGTGTAAGGCTGCTGTTTAATTTTGAACTTGATGATATAATTAGTGCTTATGTTAATTACTATATTGCTGCGCCAAGTTGAGCTTATTTTCGCGTTCTTAATGCAACAAAGCTGTATGGTGGAATTACGCTCGTTTAATTCCATGTAAGAGCTGTGTAGATATGTGTAAAAGTAGTTTTGAACTTGTAAGTGGTTTTATTTATTTTTTACTTAATTTGTTGGGTGAAATTTTGCAACTTCTTCGTTTGAACTTGAATGCCATTGAACTAATTAGTACTTGCCAGAAGCACTACAAGACCAAAGTTTTGCTACAACTTTTCAAACTTCAACAATGTCGGTAGGTATGTACTCTTATTTATGTGGGAGAAATCCTTCATGAGAAAATTAAAAAAGAATTTTTTTGGGCTATAAATTTTAATTAACGACTAGATAAAACTTGTATAAAATGAAAAAAAAATGGTATCGAACACTTGAATATATTAATTTTAATTTTTTACACATACACATTACAATATTAAGGACACTTGAGATTAATTCTTATCTTAACTAATAAAATTTGAAAACTAAGACAGTCTTATAAAAAAATACATAGAGAAATATGTAAAACATATGATATAATAATAAAACTATTTTTTAAGATAACTACAGCTGTACAAGAAATACTCAAATATCTAGATGGGCTCTCTAAACATTTTTATGGTATTACAGCATCAAAGTATCACGGTTGGTAGTATAACGACCGATATACCGCTGTGTCAAACTTTCATCATAACTTATAACAAAAGCCAAACGCTATTTAGCTGCTTGGTAAACTCTTCTTACACACCTAAACAGAAGTACACCACTTCTACGTTTCTTTCCCACATTGTGAGCTGCTGTTATGCGGCATAGATCGGTATCCCCATGACCAGCAGCTCTATGCAAGGATGGAAAGCTTTTGACTTTCATTTTGAGTTATGTGAAGCTGAACGAACGCTTCATTTATTGAACTTGGTTCTCTGAATTACCTCAAGACAGTAGTTTCACAGGAACGTGAAGCTAAAAACCTGAAAACCTCTTTCAGATAATTCAGTCATTTTTCAAGTTTTTGGGCTATGGCGATATTTAGCCAGGCGATATACTTGGCGATATTTTTCACAGCAGTATTTTGGCGTATTAGAAGTAAAATAGTCTAGTGCACCGTGGACGGTAAAGGTGGCCCCTACTAGAGTCATTTTAACATCGATCGTTATAAAACCAATTGAAACAGTTATCCGCATTTTTTCCAGTAATAAGTTGTATAATATACGAGAGAATCGAATTAACATTTTGTAAACCTTTTTATCTTAGCCCATCATTTAAAAATAACTAACGCTATCTAATTTAATTTACATATTTATTAAGTTTTACATCCAGATTGAAACGTATTCTATTTAACTCTTTTTCGAAATGAAAAAGAAGGTTTATTATCTAATTTACACAAAATAACACAGTAAGTTGTTTCGATAGTCCTATACAAAAAGAAACTTGTACCAAATCGGTTTAAATTAACCTATTTTTAAGAAAAATATCACAGCT
Organism: Malthinus flaveolus; assembly: GCA_950108345.1. NCBI lineage: Eukaryota > Metazoa > Arthropoda > Insecta > Coleoptera > Cantharidae > Malthinus > Malthinus flaveolus. The sequence continues at coordinate 74,102,985 of OX467285.1, forward strand.
TGATTATTTGTTATTTGCACTCAAGATTTTTCTTAAAATCTAGTTACAATTTGCGTGGGTTGCATCGGCTGTAAACGATGAGATATCAATATGGGCTGCGGTGTCTGTTGAAAAAGATTGTTAAATTTATTATTTTCGATTTAAAATTTCTTCACAAAACTTACATTACTTTCCCTCGATATTAAAGGTGTTGTTGATGTAATAGAGCCAACAGTTACACACTGATTTTCTTTAGTACGTGAAATATAGGCAGGAAGAAAATTGGGGTTGCGCATTCTATGCGGTGTAGATATATGGGGCGAGCTGAGAGATTGTAAACAAGAAGGTGGTGCTTGACTATAATACAAACTCGAATTCTTCTAATGGAACAAATAAAGAAGTTAAACGGATTAAACAAAAAAAATCTTTTTTCGAGTTCTTACATTAATTCTCGGAGTTAGACATTCAAAATTACCGTCGCTACTAACATCAAAACGGTTTAAAGATTGTAATCTTAGGTACGACATTGGATGTGTATTGTTTAGCCTTTCAAAAGCCTTTTCTTCGTCTCTATAAACCTCTTCGCTATTATTGTGAGGAATTATATCCGGATCCTTCTCTTCTAAGCTATTGACACTGTTATTTAATTCTGTTCTAAGTGGTTCCGTACTCGTATTCTTACTATCTACAGAAGCGTATGCGCTACCAGATAAGCTATTAACGTCGCAATTTTTAACGGGGTTATGATTGTCGCCACGAATTCTAATTACGATCACTATAATAATCGCAACTAAAATAAATGCAGTAACGATGCCAATTAAAGCTCCTAAAATTGGAGTTAATTGCAGAAACGTTGCAATGGAAGCTAAAAATAAAAGTAAAATTTTACATTTTTCACATAGAAGCGCCCGGCTTTATTACTCACTAGAACGTTTTTCGATCGACTTTAGTGTATTACTTTGTAATCTATTTATTTTACTTCTTCCTATTCTATTTGTTGCATACAAAATTAAGTCTAAAGATTGGTTAGGTTTCAAACCGTCAATAAATATTCTTGGATGCTTCGAGCTTACGTTGTTAATTAATTGGCGCGAGTAAGCGTCATATACTTCTAATATAAATATTTGTGGAAGACCTCCATCAAATCCCGCCGTGCATTCCACCTCTATAGAATATAAAGTTTGGTTTACAACCGAGCAATTCGTTAAAGAGTCTGGTTTGCCTACAAAAAACACCATTTAAATTTTACGTTTTCTTCTTAAATAAATTTAAAGAGGATGGTACCTGCTGGATTTATATAAAATACGCAAGGTTCTTGTTGTCGTCCAATTACATTCGTTCCCTTACAAAGTAACGTGCCGTAATCCCTGTCAGTTTTAGGAGTGTACGATAAAATACTTCTCGTATTATTTGAAACTTGGAGATTATGCGGTAAATCAAGTACAAGAGCGCTATTATCCGTATTGTTAAATTTCCAAAAAAATTCGATATTGATCGGATTGGCTTGAAGTTCGCAATAAACTTTAATGGTTTCGTGTAAAGCGACGTTATACACCGTTTGTTGGTTTGATTTACATATTGGATTATCTTCACCGAAAACAAAACAATCTCATTCACGCGAACGACTTGATATACGTAAACTTTTGTTCGTCATAAAAATGTTACTTACTCACATTTCACATCAAGTTGTATAATGTTGCTCTCTCCGACGCCTTCTTGATTATACCCCAAACACGTGTAGCGACCCGATTTGCCGCGATTTAAATTTTGTAGAACTAAAGTTTGATTACTTATTATTACGCCCATTGAAATATTACTGTAAAGCGTGTTATCCTGAAACGAACGAGATACAAAGTAAGCGCGAATACCTTATATTGTTATTACTCACGTTGTACTTCCAACTAACTTTGTAAACCCAGGGATTTGATTTAATGTGACATTCGAAATAAACGTCGTCACCTTCTTTTATCGTCTCGGCTTTAATATTACTACCAATTTCAAGCGTCACTAATGGTTTGTCTAGAATGAATGGTAATAATAAAGAGTGCTCTCGAATTTTTTTATCGAATACTATGAAGCCATGAGTGAAACAGAGAAGTTTGTTTTTTAAAAACGCGAAAAAGTGTCCTAGTATCGTCCCTCTTCGGTTTGTTACATTCTTACAAAAAAGTTTGAAACTTTTATAGGTCTGCCTATTTCGAAATCGATAATCGATTAATCGATAAAACTAAGACACCATCGAAATCAGTAACTTCAAGCATTTAATAATGTATTTTTCATCTCCGGTTTAATCGGAAGCGTTATTGAAAATATTAATATGAACAATTAAAACTAGCGAGGGTTTTTTAACCCTAGAGGAGCGCACCGCGATCTCAGGATCTCACAGACCAAAACGACATTTGTTTGTAATTGTTTCAATTGTTTATAACTTTATCGGCCCCCATTTTCTGTAATAGCTGCCTTATTTGGGTGCACTGGCTTAATTATACAACAAAAACGCAATATGAGTGCAAATATTATATTTTTTGAACATTTTCGGTGCCGCAGACCGACGCGTCCTTCAATGTTATAAAATGTCGCTGGCCTCCTGTAGGGTTAAAGAAGTAAAAATTGTAATAATAGTTTTTTCTTATTTATTGCCTAACTTTTCACCGCAATTATAATTTTAAACAAAACATTAATAAAACAAGTACCTTTAGTTCATTGTTCTTTAATTATCAAAGCCAACTTCAAAATGAATGAATTATTAAGTTTGGTATTAATATCGTTAATTAGCATTTCAAATTTTTAGTAAAAAACTTAGGTTTTTGAGCATTTTGAAATGAAATTGCTTGGCTTAGGGTGACGTATTAATATACGGCGGATTTACAACCAATAACAACTTCATAAAACTTGTAGAAACTACAAGCTCTAGGCGCATGCTGTACTGGCAGTACCTACAGGGTCAAGGCACTAAAGGGCACTATTGAAGCATTAAAGGCCTACAATATAAAAAATTATTGCTTCCAACTTTTCGCTAACTTCACGCTTGAAAGACGCAGACCCGTACCTACACAGTGTCTTCATTCTTGGCTAATAAATATCGCTATATCTTTTCGTTGATACTCCGAGTGACGGAGTAACTACCCATACATTCTTCAAAAACTAATTACTCCACATTTTTAAACTTTAGTTTTGTGCCATTAGCTTACCATGACCAACAATAAAAATAATGTAAAAATTTTAACTTTTTGTAATTTGATATAGCGTGTTATTCCATGGTCAAATACGAAATTTAAATTGAGTTAATTTGAAGTTTCTTGAAATTCTAATAGCAGGTAGTAGGTAGGGGGTGCCACTAGAATACTCCAACCGAGTTTTCTCTCTCGGATTCCGCAAGATCTGCGAGCTATCTCGAATTTAAGGAATTAAATCATATATCTCGGTAAATATTGGTTGGACGTGAAAAATTATCACTACAAAAATTGTTAAGGAGGATATATCCAACAACTTTTGTTTGAAACTTTTTTTGAAATTTCTTATTGTTGAAAAGTTATAATTTTTCCAAAACACTTTTGGGGATGGACACGTTTTTTTCGATTTTAACAACAAAACGGTCAATCAGGGGCGAAAAATGATGGTTATGACAAAAGTTGTAGCTTCTCGACAATACACATCTATTTAAAAAAATTTTGAGTGACTTAAAAATGCTAACTTTTGAACAATAAGAAATTTAAAAAAAAACTTCAAACAAAAGTTGTTGGATATATCCTCCTTAACAATTTTTGTAATAATAATTTTTGACGTACAACCAATACTTACCGAGATACATTAGGGGAAAAACTTAGCTGGAGTGTTCCAGTGGCACCCCATACCATACCTATCATTTAAATTTCATCAAACTTCTAATTAACGAAATTTCAGCCCGGTTTTTTTTCTTATTTGACTGGACTAGTAGTAATTGAAATTAAAATTATTAGATAGTCATCCACAACTGCGCAACTCTGTAGTTCGAACAAGCATAACTGTGCATTTCTCTACATACCAGATATTACGTCCAGTGATACCAATACCCATTTTTAATTAACAAATGCCAAATTTTCAAACTTTTTTGTCAGAAAGTAACGATTAGGTACATAAATACATGCCACCTGGTAAACTACCAACTGCAATCACTAATCGTCTAATCAATGTTAAACCAGTTGAAACTTAAGAAAGGGGTAGAAAGCAGGGAGACGATTACTCAATGCACATGTTCAAAGTTTCTCTACTAAATAACTTAATCTGTCGTATCACAGATTTGAAATTATTATTACGGAAGGTGAAATGTTACAGTTAGTAATATATTACAACAGGCGTACGCGTACGCTGGTTTTTAGCTTATCTTGTAGGTATTATAATACTTCTCTCTATGCTGCGTTCACATTATGTGGTATAATAAAGTCAACCGACGGAGTTAATTACATTTTAATACCTTTCCTAATCAACAGATTGCTGCAGTCTTCCTATTAAAACTATTCAAATGGTAGCAATAAAAGTTAAAAATAATATATTTACTTTAAAACTAAGGCCCTTAAAAGAATACTCTAGCCGACAACTAGATCCAATGTCTAGAAAGGTGTGAAACCCCAATTATGACTTTATTAGGTAGGAGTCACTAAATTTTACGTAAGGCTCTGTGGTTGTCGTTTACAGTGATAAATTCCGATCTTTTTCCATAATACTTGGTTTATACGAGAGGCATTCCAAAAGTAAAAAAAAGGCGTCTCTTGGCGTCCTTTATTGTTCCATATTAGGCAACTACAGAACGGTCTGTCGACTGTCGGTCGTCAGTGTAACAATGGCTTCAAAAATAAGCGATTCCGCCAGTTCTGAAGTGTGTCATTCATTTTCTCAACGCAAAAGGTGTTAATACAGCTCAGCTTCGCAGAAAATTGAGTGAGGTTTATGAATCTGGTGGTATGAGTGAGTGAGATAGTAAAGTTGACATTTCACTGTGCTCTTCGTACACGACGAAGATCACAGTGGAACAAGGCCAAGTGTTCACACGGATGGTCTCGTGCAACAAATGGATGGAAAAGTTTGGGCTGATTGACGCTTCACGATCAACAGTCTTGCCAAACATATCTGGAACTCAATTGGCAGGGTTATTTATTTCGGGTAGTTGCCTGATGAAACTTCAAGTCCCCTACACACGACCTGACGCGGTCGGCCCGACAGTCGGTTCGATCAAATCAGGTGTTGCCTACACGCCTACACACCTGATTTGGTCAGGCGATTGGGTAGTCAGGTGGACGGGCCATCTGACAACACCCGACGACCCGACACAATTAATGTCAGACGACAAGCCTACACCGACCTCATGTTCTACCTGATCTGACCAAATCGACCCGACCGCCTGACCAAATCAGGTCATGTGTAGGGGACTATAGAGTTGCTACCTGACTGCAATGTCTTCTGGAACTTGAATTAACGGTTTATTTTTAGTTGTGCTGAAAGCCTAGCTTTTACTTAGTTTTGTTTGCATGTAGCTATTGTTACAATTCTTTTGGCTTAATTAGTGTAGTGGCAGTTTTGCAGGTGACGCTTTCGTGTATTGCTTGGATGTTTGGGCGGAGTAACACTTATCTTTTTTGTCACCCAATTTCTTTTTAACTCCATATAAAACATGTGCTCTTTCAGAACGACTGCCTGTTCTTGGAGACGATCTGTTTCTATACCTTATAGTATCTAAACTACGTAGTTTCGCTCATGGCTTTGCAAAAGTTTGTATAACTTCACTGGGAATAATTAAACGCGGAAATAAATAGTAAATCGATGTAGGTTTATGTTGGTAGAATTTATCGGGCACTAAGTTAGTGACGGTTTTTAAAAACACTATTTGTAGAAGGGGAGGTTAAAACTCACGATTTATGTTTAACTTCCAAGCATTTTCAAGAGCACTGTGCGCTATAAAAGGTTGCTGCCCTCTACAAGAAAAATGTTTTCCATTATCTTCGATATTTGGTACAAACGTTAAGACGCTTGTTGTAGTATTGCCATCTGGACTTGTCTAAAATTAATTATAATGATAAATTATAAGTAATTAAGACGAGTTGTGCTTACTGTTTCTCTGGTATCGGTCATTTGTTCGCTTCCTTTCCACCACGTAATTTTTGGAGTAGGTCTAGAACCCACAACTTCGCAACTTATTTCATATGTACTCTTGGCAGATAGGGGCTTATTTGTTCCAACAAGTTTAACCCAAAGTGGCTTTACTGTAACAAAAGTCAAAGAAAACACGAAACTAGAAAAAGTACAAACTTTTCGTCATTAAGATAAAAAATTTACAAATTACTTCCACTTTTTTTTTTACAAAAACGAACACAAATCATCCGAGCATCTAAAAATATTTTTTTTATAGAAAATATGAAAAGTTAGAAAGTTGATCGTCTACTACGTTATAAAACACACTCCCTACTTTTTAGGCTTCCTTAGTTTGGAAACTGACCGTAACGTTTATGAAACTACCAAACTTCCCCAAACAGTTTCAGTTTGAACGCTCGAAAAACTTCCAACAAATAATATTGTATCTAGTTTATGTAAGGGGCCGAATTTCACTTTAAATCTTTGTTAAAACGATTAAATAAACTTTATTATGACGTCGAAAGTTGCGAGTGTATTTATTTTTCTCAACTAACAATCCAAGTTTGTGATGGAAATTTTCAGGATGAGAAAGAAAAAGCACGATATAGTAGGTACTCGAAATTAACGTTAAATTCTATGTTATTATTATTATAAGAATAAAACATTCTACCGTGTTGTAAGACAATGAAATTGTAGGAAAACAGTGAACGTAGATAACAAATGTGGCATAGAATTTACATGTAAATGTGTTTATTTAAGCCGATACTTAAAGCTCGTGCTTAACCGTTGTTGCGTATACTATCCCTTAATTTAAATTTACTCTAGATGCGAGTGTTTCGAACTCTAAAATACTTACGATTCATATCCAATGTAACGGCAGTCGAAATTGGAGCTATTAAATTATTATTGGACGCTTGACACGTAAAGACGGAGTGCAAATGTTTTCTCTCTAACCTATCTAAATACAATATATTTTGGACGTTCTTTTCTGATAAGTGTTCGTAAGAATCGTCCAATAAAGCGTTTTCTTGCCACCATGTTACTTTCGGAGGCGGGCGTCCTGCATTACAAAAAAAACAATATATGTGGAAATAGAAATAAAATGCGACTCAAATCCTTACCTCCCGTAGAAACGCAAGTGATATTAGTCGAAGCTCCCTCGTTGTAGGGTCCTATTATGTAGTGAGGAATTTCCACACCGCGCTCGTTAAAAATTTTAACTCGCTCAGGAGGAACTACAATTTATTTACCAACAGTTAGAACTCACATAAGTTTGAACAACAACAGTTAAAGTGACAAGAACTAAGATGTACCTAAGTTATAAAATTAACTAATTAATAAACTTGAACACAGCAACAAGCTAACAGTTTGGGATATTATTCAAATTTCCTATTGTCTTATTTGTTTGGGGTTTAGATGGCAACTTACTAATTACTGTTAAGTTCACGACAACGTTTCTAGTTGGGCTACGTCTGAAGTCAACTCTACAGTGATAGATTCCTCCGTCACTTTCCTTGACACTTTCTATCATAAGTTTTGCTGGCTCGTCTTGATACCGGAAGTAACCTCGATTTCCCAAGCCGTTTTCGTCGGACCAATGTTTTCCCAAATCTAGCTTTTTATCGCGACGATCAAAGCTACACAGAGTAAAAAGAAGAAATTTTATAGTTAACAGTAAAAAGTTAAAAAAGGAAAAAGGAAACTCATTCAAAAACTTTCATTCGAAATTATATAATGTAAAAGAAAAGTAACGAATAACTCCGACCATTGCTCATAAAATAAAATTCGGCGATTACTCGAGAAATAAAGCTCATGTACATTTTATATTTTATGCATTAAGGAAAAATTTAATTGACTCAGTTTTCATTTTATATGGATTTTTATTATTACGGCGAGTGATAAATTCAAAAGACGACGATATTTTAAAGTAAATGACGAAAATTTACAGGCTGTTCATCTTTTATGAGTAGGTACTTAAATTTATTAAAAAAGGTGTTTTTAATTTTATAAAATTATACAAATTAAATCGTGTCGGTAGCTCTTTTATACATGCATTTACATATTTTATTACACAGCAATAGTGAAATTATTACTTGTAAATGTTAGAAATTACCAGTAGTTTTATAATAATGTTCGATTTTAAATTATGGAAATGATTAGGTAAGAAGTATACTTTTCAGTCGAGCTTTCATCCTCATACTAAAAGTGTTTGGTGGAGAAAAACAGCACTAATTACGTAATTACTAATTAGTACGAAAAAGTTGTTACGCAACAATTGAGCCGGAGAGTTGGCGAACTCTACTATTTTCTCAATTAAATTTCAATTGTTTGCAATCCCACAAACTTTTTTAAGGGAACACTTAAGGGAGAACTCGTCGTTTGCAAAGAATTAAAGCGAAGATAAAACTGTAAAAACAGTGCCAGTGTTCGCAAGGGTTTGAAGACGCCATTTTAGAGGCACAAATTAGGCAATTAAATACGGCTCGCGTTCTGCAGACGCTCAAACTTTTATTTACGTTTAAGAGTTCCTTAAATTATCCCGATGGACAGTCTCAAATAAAGCATGAGAGAACATTTATTTTGCACAAGCACAACATATAACAAGGCTAACACTATCCACACAAGTTTGGACTGTGTACCAGCTAAGTGTGAACAGAGTTAGATCGGTTAAAATTCCGTGCGTGTGTACGAACCTTTAAGCGTACCTAGTTCGGTAATTGCTATAGACAAGTAGTCTCTTGACGATTAAAAATTTCCATCGTATAATTTTATGGTTTATGAATTGGAGAATGAACAAGAGAATGGGGAATTTTGAAGAAAAGTTATTCCCTCTTAATAATTTTTTATGTATACATTTAACTGGCTTTCACCAACTATACCAATACCCTAATCCCTCCAAGCTTATTTGAAATGTGACAACGTGGGAGCAATATTGTCATTTAACGAGGATGAGCCGATCAATCATTTTTACATGCCGTTTCTATTACATTTCGTGAGAATCCCACATGAATTTAATGTTTTCCAAAATATTATTTCAAAATATTTGCATCTGGCGATTTATTTTTGCCTTCGCAGTTAACTCGAACGACTGCAAATTATCATTACACGATGACTGTTTGTTACTAATTTTGAGTATTCACAATAAATGAATACGAAACGCGAAAATGAACAATCGTTCAGTATGCTCAGTTCGAAGTCCGAATTATTTTTTAGAAATACTCAAATATCTACGAATGTTTTTTTTACAAAAAGTCACAAATGTTGAACGTGCTCGCCAAATACGAATACAGTTAAAATTATTTTGGACAGAACCACATAATTAAAAACAGCTAATTACTCGTGAAAAACATAAAGCCCAACAGGCGCAATTAAAATTTTCTGGAAGAAAAATTAATAGCATACTATTGTACAGAGCTGGCAGAATTTGATGGTTCTTATCGAGATATCGATAGTAACTAAAAAAAATATGGAAAAATGGATGGCGCATCCTCGTTCTCTTTTATTGAGAGAAACTCAATGGCAAAAACCTGAATTCGCGATCTTCTTTTGTTTTGAAAACTAACGAAGATAATTAAAATCCCTTCGTCTTATTTTATTGTCCTTAAAAAAGTGCTTTAAGAACGTGCTAGTATTTTTTCTGTCTCTTCACCAACAACCGCAATATCGACATTTAGCGAAAAATTAAAAAATCAAACTTTTGCTTATAGCTCCAAAACCATAGAAGATCACGAATTCCAGTTTTTGCCATTGATTTCTTCTCAAAAAAAGAGATTGAGGATGCGCTATCCATTTTTCCATATCTCTTATAGATATCGATTTCTCCGTATAAGAATCATCGAATGCTGCCCACCCTTGTAGGTACATTGTACTGACTGACTACCCGATACTTAAAACTACACTGACGTACAGAATATTTTATATAGAAATTCCTAGAGAGTTAATGAAGAGGATGATTTTTTTTAAATGACGCAGATGACGTTTTTTGAGACATTGTGCAATGTGCACGCTTTTGACTAACAGTCAACTGCTCGACCGTTATTGTTTGAGAAGGTCCCACACGGCTATTTAAACAATACCAAAAAACGAAAAAGCATCTGCCATAATCTATCTATTATTTGCTAAAATTATATAAAAAACCGCTTGTGGAATTAAAATATTTATAGTGGTTCAGCTCTACGATTACAATTTTTCCAGTCGAATCCCCACGAGCTTCTGTTTTAGTTGTCGAAAAAATGGTCAGTAGTAGTATCTAACTCTTTTGTAAATAATAATATTTACAAATGAAAATGCAGATTAAATATTTTTTCAATTGGTTTATCATGTAATAATCTAAAGTATCTAAATTATCCGTATTGTTTACGTCAATATTCCATTCACACAAAGTGAAATGATCTTATCGATTCGATTACTTGGGAGGTAGTAAACGTGAAACAATCATTACGACCTTAAAAAATATGACTATCGGTATATTAAAAATTAATTCGTAATTACTGTTTATTATATAAATAAAAAATTGGCTGCAATCGTCAGTATACGATAATTCATATCTAGATAATCGGTATTGATTGAAAATAAAAGACACGCCCTACATTAATAAAAAAATAAACAAGGAGACTAATCGTAAAAATATATCTAATATCGATATAATTAAAATCGAAACTACCGAGGAAAATAATAAATCTCAGTTAGGCAGATTTCGATTTCTTGATATGGGTTGAACTAAGGTTGAAGCTCCGTAACACCAACTACTTGTGACCAATTGAAAACGTGCTGGGAATCCGAGTCGAATCATTATATGTTGACTAAATAACCTTTATAAACCAGTAAGGGATAAAAAGGAGTAGTAGTAGTGGCTAAGTTTATAACTGGCAGCATTTCCCATATTAATATCTATTAAAATTCAACGTTAATTGTTTCGAATAGTAAATTTCAATTACTAAATTAAAGAGTTAGGAACTTTTAACGAAGAAGTTGAACGTAACTAACAAAATTCTGAAAGTTAATTAATTTAGATAGGTACAAGACGTTTTTATATCAAAGAGCAGTGGAGTTCATTTTTTGTTTACTATCATCATATAATTTGAATTTACCTATTATATGAAAAATAAGAATTTTTCATTTCTAAACCTAGAAGTCAGTCAAGTCAGTCAGTCAGTATCGAGATAATATTAATATAGAATTTGTTACTTTCGAAAATATTATTTCCTATTTATTGTGTGGCAAAGAAACAGCAGGAGTATCGGGGTTTATTTATGTACCTGCGTGAATACGTCTTCCTCCACGATAGCTCTAGAATACCTTAACTGTGATCGATTTGGGAATTGAGATAGACCCATATATTACAGTGAGCGCACGCGACCATTCGCATTTTACGTACTAAAGCATTGGTGTCAATGGGTGGGCTATTAGTATTCACTTTAGAAGACAATTCCTGTCACTATTCAGTTGTAGTATAATTAAGATCAAAAGTAGTTGCGACTTCACCTCAGTGTCTCGTGATAATTTCGTGATAGTCTCTTTTGAAAAATTACCATAGAAATCGCATTTCCTGTAAAATGAATGTCAGACAGGTAGGGGGAAATTTAACAAATAGTTGACGAAGTAAGGAGCCATTGCTTGTTATCATATGAATAAAATTACCATCTTACGAAAATTTTACGTTTCTTATTTTAGTCTTTTTTGAGATTTCCTAGAAAATCTTCGAAGAGCCCGCAGTTTTGCTATACCAATTATTATTTAGTGCCGTATTGCTAAAGCTAAGACCACCAAACCACTCTTGGTTTTTGTTCGTTTTGAAGAGTTATAGATTTGACAATGTTAGGTTATACTATTTAATTTTCAAATTCTAGCTTGAAAAACAATTTTAACAGTAAGACTTGATTAACGGGCTCATTCGCGTCATTTCAAAATAATAAATTCGTCTAAAATTAATTAACACGATAAAAAAATTTGTTTGAAAATTCACAAAATTAAAAGTACAAAGTTAAACAAAAAGGAAAAAAATTTAATTTTATATTCACTTACGTATAAATTGGAATTTTTTCTTTAAACCAAATGAGAATTTGCATTTTGTCTCCCGCTTCGGGTGGCGTTATGTCGCACTGAAGATTCGCCAATCCTCCTTGCACCGCTTCAACCGAGTACACTGACCCAGCTAAAAACAACAAATTTGTTTCAAAAAATTTAAACTCGCAATTTAATTAAAAAAGTCGAGTAAATATTACATTAATAATTCAAAGCACACTCCTAATTGTAATAAATTTAAGGAAAATTAACCGACGCTATTATTTTGAGGAGGTAGGTATTTCCAAGAATTTTCTTTTGATAGATTATTTGTAATTAATTTATTTTTTAAACAATGAGATGTATTCCTGATCTAATATGATACCGATATAAATCTAATAAGTATTCTGGAATGCGCCGATTCACCTAACTACAATAAATTACTCATTCAACACTGAAGGGATGATGATTAATCACAGCATCCTCTAATTGGAAGTTTTCCTATTTAGTATGAAAGAGCACGATTTGTAGTTTGCTCTTTAAGTGACAAAATTTCTATATTCAAGTAGTGTTTTATATTAACTTCGTAATATTGAAAAGTACATCAATAGTAGGTATACGAAAACCTACCATTCAACTCAACGCGGACAGTAAAAGAAAAATTACCAATTAAGAATTTTTCCCTTTAAGAGAAAAAAAGGTAATATCGTCCTTCAAAAAATGAAGTAAATTTTTTATATCCAATATACGTTATAAAAAACGATTCTTGACAAAGACTCTAATAAATCAATTTCTCTTTTCCTTTTCTATCATCGGTATTTCATATATTTTTGTGTTTTCTTACACAGAAACGCGTTATTTAACACATTTTGTTAAATCGAATTTAATAATAGTCAAAAAGTCTGGAGGATCCTTTACAATTTAAAAGAAATATATTCCGATCCTTTCGTTAGTTAAACGCGCTTTATAGAAAATTTTATTTACAATCTCGTCGATGTTAATTTTGAAAGTTTGTGCGGTATACGCGTTAATTCTAAAATTATAAACTTTTTCGAAAAACTTGCAAAATAAATGGTTGCTCGTTGTATCGCCATCACTCTTCATAATCAACTCATTGAAAATTTCGCGAAATTTCATCGTGCCGAACAATAAATCCCTATTATTGTTTAATTAATTTTCTGATTTTGGAAATATTCTACACGTAGCCTAATTTAACTTTAAATTACACCAATATGTTATACTTTATTACCAATCGAAATTTACGTCAGTTGCTAATAAAACATCAATCTAATTTTCACGCTACCTATCACTACACGTCAAAAACAAAGTCCCTAAAATATTCACGAGAACTTGGAGTTCCATATATATTGATTTGAAGACGGACTTATTGCAAAAGCTAATGTGTTAAATTGACAGTTAAGTTTCTTAATGCTCGAATAAGCAATGTATAGTAAACGTCATTGAAAATTAACATCGTAAAATGTTTTTGATGTCTATTTAACTCCGCTTTGCATACTATTACTATATAACAGGATAGTGATGAAGTAAGAACGCCACTCTTCATTATTCGAGACTGGTTATTTTGTTTAATTCGATTAATTATAATACCTGTGGGCCACAACTTGTTTACAACTCCGACAAGTATATTTTCTAAATCGAAAAATGAGACGCTCGAAAGTTCGCAACTAATTTCCATTCTATTGATAAACTATACGGGTTAAGGTAGCAACCCCTGGGGCAGGATTGGATTGATAATATAGATTTTGCGGCATTTCTCTATAGACCAGTGAGTGGTATTCGACAAATATTATTTGTCGAATCAAAGCTTAAATCTTAATATTTACAAAATCAAAATATTACTAAGTAGGTACCTACTTGAATTTTAATATTCTCAATCAAATTTTATTGTTTCAGTGAACTTCTAATTGGTGGAAATTATGGCAGCTCACTGACGCGATAGAATATTATGTTGATTACCAGAGGCAAATTGAATGGTAAGTGCAAATAGCTGTTTATGCTTTTACCAAAACTTGAAACCTATCTTATACACAGGACTAGAAAAATACAACATAAATTAGTTGTAGTTTTTACTAAATTCAAATTATACATAATATAACATATTCGTTGGGTTGCAACAAAGTTTTTAATCAGTAAATAAGAGCTCGTTCAGACACGGCGGCAACCGCGCGGATTTCACGCGGTTTGGACCGCAGTCATAGCCAGCAGTCTGCGTTCAGACTGCTGGCGTAATATTGGGTTCACCCAATACTACGCGATCGGCTTTCGCATGGTCTATTTGTCTCGTTGTATCTCAAATTACGACAATTTGAGCCATAATTCTTTAACTATTTTTGCGAATGTCGATAAAATCACCATGACTACGTTAGAAGACGTCATAGGAACTGATGCGCGGATCAGTTTCTCTGCGGTTGAGTTGCACTGCCGCGCGGATTTTTGGTTTGTCTGTGTTTGTAGTTATTCAAAAAATCTCTAATAAAATATTTTATGAGTATAATACTTTTAGTGTCACAATTTCAAATTTTTGAACTTATTTAAAATTTTATTACAGATATCTCTTCATTTTTTTTTGGCTTACTGAGCTATACTGTATAGGGTAAGTCGGGGAGAGATGGACCACGAGGAGAGATGGTATTTAAATGCAACTTTAGAACTTTTTGTTGTATACATTGTTTTTATTAAGCTATAGTGAATCCATCCCCTATTTATAGTTGTTAAGGGGTGCTTGTAGTTAAAATAATATAGCAAAATGTAAAAAAATTCGGAAAAAATTATTGGAGTATAAACTGAAAAAGTAATTAAGAAGTGTGTTGGCGAGTTTATCAAAACTCAAACTCAAAACTCAAAACTGGCAAAATTATCAAAAGTACATGTCAAAGAGTGTTCATAACCTTTGGTTACGATTGTATATCTTTTCGTTAAGCCGTGCATGAGAGGTCTATATATCCTCTACATTTATGGATAGACGGACCACTAGAAATTTTTATGGTTTTTGCCGTTGCAAAAAAGCCTAACGCTTATGTAAGAGAGTCTAATAGACTTATAATTCCATTTCGTTTAAGAGTGAAGTAATAAATGAAATTATAGGTGTAACCGTATTGTTGCTTGCCGCACTAAGCTGCAGTTTAACAATGAAGAACCGGAAAAAGAGCAGGTATATAAAAGAAATTTTGACAAAGTGGATTGATTTATTACTTCACTCTTAAACTAAATGAGGAATAGTAGGGGACTATGGATGGCAACTGTACAGAAGGCGAAGATTACGAAAACCAATGCGTAGGGAGCAAAAAAGATTGCCGTAAAACATAAAGCACTACTGATTGGACACGTTGCATTGTTTGCGGTGGGTGGATGCATGATGAATGTCTAACCTGTTTGAAGGTTGTCAAATTGGTAAAAAATATGTATAGAAAAGAAATAATGACAGGGTCCTTTTACACTTGGTCCATCTCACTTCGACGGTTGAGGTGAGATGGACTATTCTAGACCAAAATGTTTTTATATTTTTAACATATTATAAAAGAAATTAATTACGTTTTATTTATGTTTTTATGTGGCTTAAGTCCGTTTTAAATAGTGAAATTGTATTGCTTAAAAATGATTAATGTTTACAGAAGTTACAATCACTTTTATAAAATGTGGTCCAACTATCCTCGACTTACCCTAAATATTGTCTAAGGCAGACGTATAGGTAAAGACAACCCTGAATAAAGCATCACCTAAGAACAGTATAAATTATAAATAATTAGAGAAAAAAGCTGATAAATTACGATTTTAGAAATTCTTAATGTCTTCTTTATAATCCAGTCAAAATAGACATTCAACTTTGGAAAACCTGGCATATAACTGATAATTATAAATGAAATGTCAAAAATCTCCATCGATCCCACTTCAGTTTTTCGCAAATACCTCCTAATATTAGTCCAGCCAAATTAGTCAAATAGATGGAATTTGAGAGAAAAAAACCAAGAGTTTTGAAAATTGGTATAGTTGTTCGTTAGAACCTGCAGTATAACGTACTAAAAGTCCCTGAAAGTGGGTAGCGAGCGGGGGGCTTTTAAAAAATGACTTTTTCTAGTTTTTTGCTAATAACTCGCCACTTATAGATTATAGGTTGATTAAAGTTGTTATAAAAGTTATAGAAAACATTCTTAGCTACAAGATTGGTTTTACCCATTGTTACCATAAGTGTAACCCTTTTCGAGATAAGGGGAAAAGGGGTTTCCTTGAAATTGTTTACGGGATGACGCTGTGTATAAAAGTATATATAAACTGTGGGATAAGAAGCGTAAGTTTCATGAAAGGAAGCAGCTACCAATAATCCGGCACTGGATGAGGAAGAATAGAAAAGAAGGATCTCAAATTGTAGAAAATTTAGTAGAATCGTCTTTGCCGACAAGTGAGTCCTTCTGAATCAAAATTGACAAAAACTGAAAAAGGTAAAGAATTTCGCGGTGTCTTGGGTTTTTGAGCCACCCCATACAGGACGACATCTTGACGACCATCGGATTATGGTACCCCAGAAGATAAGAAATGATTTGAAAAAGGTTCCAGATTTTAATCTCGAAGTGAAAACAGAAATCACAATTTAATATCCCGTGCACTCTACTATTACGCATTATCCAAATAAATATCTAGATAACAAGTAGGGCTGCTATGAAATGTAAAAATAACACAAACAACTAAAATCGTGCAATTAATCTATTATTCAACGCCGTGTCGTTTAATTACTGAAAAACAATTTTTTATTTGATTTTGTAGCTCACTTTGTTACCAAGTCAGTTAGAGAAAATTTATCCTTGATTTCCTTGGGTGTAGCAAAACAATAATTATTTTCCAGGTGGCTGTGAGCTGTGAAGTATTATTGTACTAACATGTTGCCATTCGTTTTCTTTAACGAACTTGCGAAGAATATAGGGAAAGCACCTTTCATCATTTTCAAATTTGTAAAGAAAACCGAACGTTTCCTTCTAATCTTTAATAATAGGTGATAACCTAGATTGGAAAAGCATAAAAGTATAGGTATTTTGAAAAATTTCAAATTTTGGATGTTTTTTATTTTTCAATTTATTTACTCTCTTTGGAGTTTATCCTGTGTTATAGTTTGAAACAAACCCCTCGTGTACTACTTTAAAATAAGTAGGTATAGTATGTGTGTCTCAGAATCGTGACAATGCTACACTCATGTTTTCTTTCATTTACTCGTTTTTTTTGTATTTTATGACAGGAATTATTCTGTGTTAATTTTAGCCACTGTATAAGACCCAAGAAACACATCTTAACTACTGTGAGAAATGCGAATGGTCCTAAAATTACTGTAACTATGTATCGTTATTGCAGTAAGTTGAGTTCTTGCTGCATATCTTAGCGTAATGTCCGACAATTACGTACCTAATGCCTTATATCTATCTAAACAAAAATACGCCAGTGAGAAGGCTTCTGGTGTGACCGACTATTATAAGATACGTAACAAAACATAAACAATCTCGTTGCTCATTGTAATCATTTTAGACTAGAGGCCTTTCTTGACGTATTGATGAATAAAGCGTCAAATGAAATATTGAAGATATTTTTGTTTGGCTAATTCGATCTCTCTATTAGCTCAGGATTCACTAAACTTTTTGAGAAACTTGATTGAATAACATAGGGGGTCTCACGAAAAATATTTTTATTAATATTAAAACGTACCCTAAGATTTTTCATGCCGTATTTCTGAAATATTATGGAAGGGGTAAATTTGGTGTTGCTATCATTTTTGTCCATTTAACCAACTCTATATCTATGCTAATAAGCGGGATCCTTGTACTTAACATTAAACTTGATACATCCGGTATAATAGTACAATAAATAAAATTCGGAGGCCGCGGATCAAATTCTTACGAGGGCCGAATGCGGCCCGCAGGCCGTAGTTTGGTGGCCGCTGCAAGCTAGTAGGCGGGTCCTGAACTTGAGTTCTTCTACAATTTAGAAATAAAACATTTGAATATTGATTCATTAATAGGTACCTCTAAAATGTCCATTCTCAATTTACCCTTATCCTTCTATATTAGTTAACCATTTCACTAATAACTAATTGTATTATTAATTAAGATCTTATAAGTTTACTAAATAATAGATATACAATAATAGTAGCTTTGACAAATACTAGTTAATTATGTCAATTAACAGGAGTTTCTAATTAGTTTGATAGTTAAAAGTTAACTTCTCAATTAATTTAAAATCAAATTTCGGCTGTTTGATGACTATATTTTACACTAATCGTCCTTTTTTAGATAAAGTCTGCATAAAATCATCCTCACATATATGACCTAAAATCACTCTTGCGAAAATTTTACATTAAACCGAAATTGAACTTTTAAGAGGAAAACCCATCAAACATCTTCATGACTATTAAAGAGTAAGTAATTACCATAATTTAAGCTGCGAAATTTATTTAAATACTTTTTCAATTTCAAACACTCGGAACGCTTTCCTTCTGATTAGATTCGTTTAAAGATCTATTAAAAGCTCCCAACATTATCTCGAATCTTAACCACAAAAAATACGATTTGTTTTTCTTATTTCTTACTTTTTGTTCTTAGCGCGACAAACAACAACCTGAAAACTAAAGTAAAATATTGTTATTTACCAAGGTGATTTGACTCTAACAAAAGTTTTAGTTTGTACATTTGTTTAATGTCTTAAAAATTATTCTCCGCTCTAAATATTTTCGACAAAATAAAAAAACAACAAAACTTTATAAAGTATCAACATAAAATACACGCTTTCGAATTAATAAACCGAAACAAAAACGTATTAACTACATGTGTTACGTTATTAGGTCTTAAGGGAGGTTGCCAAATTACACAATTTACTATATGGCTAAAAGGCAAACTTTGTACGAAAGTTTAAATTGATGTTCTATTTTTCACAATACAATCATGTCTTGTTATCCCACGTGTAAAAATTTTGCCATTAAATATTTATACAAAATGAAAATGTGAATAAAGTATAATATTACAATTTAGGTAAATGTGACAAAAATGTGCATGTCTCGAAATTGAAAATGTTTTTCTATTCGGGTGTTTAATTTTAAATTTTTATTGCAGAAGAGACGTCCTGTACCACGGTCGCCTCTTGGAAGGCAATAGCAAGTCACGATGTTAAAATTGGGTAAGTAAAGTTTTTCAATTTAGTAGTTGCGTGGTTTGAAAACGTACTTTACAGTTTTCTGATTATGTTGCATTAATAATGTGCTTACATAATATTAGTATATTAACACTATACAGTATTGTGAAAAATGCGTTTATAATTTACGAACTGATTTAATATTTTAACAACTGAAAATACTGAAACATTCACACGCTCCTTGAATTATTTATTTTCACTGATTAACGCATGTAGGCTACGAGCTTTATGTTATACAGTTTGAGCTTCTTTTAACGTCTTACATTGTTACTAAAATTTATTAAAAATAACTTGAAAAACGATACGAACTGCTGAACATTGTTTGTACTATTTATTTTGTGAAAATAAGTTTTAAAAAGGCTTACGTTGCAGCTTGTACAATATTAAATTTATTTTAACAATAGGCTTTCACCTAATACGACTGTCTGTTAAAAATTTATGATATATGTCATCATTTCATACATCATTTATAAGTTTAAAGAGCTCTGACAAATTAAAGTATTTTTAGAGCCAAATATGAAACTGGCGCGTTTAAAAAATTACTTTAGAAAAATAAATTTAGGTAATTAATAACACCTACCTCAAGCTTTTCATATTTTATTCAAAAAGGTGCTTTCGCTACTGAATTTTCGTATTATAGGTTTCTACCACTAAATATAAGCAGAAACTAGAGGCATTCAGAATTTCAGGAATGACCCTGTTAGACTAAACAAATTCACTTTTGTCAAAAAAGGAAAGATCAAAGAGCTTTCTCTAGGCAGGCGAATAAAAGAAAAAGTATTAACATAATGGTATCTAAGAGATATATTATGTGTGTTTATGTGTTTTAATTAATTCCACTTCGCGGAATTGGACTAGTTAGTTATTAGTTATTAGTAGCAGCGTAATAATTAATCACTTATCATCTACTCAAGAGTGAATATTGAACAGTTTATTTTTTGTATTTAATTAAATTTAATTAAAACTTCGTTATTTAGTAGTTATTTGATGAATGTCAATTAAATGTAATTGTTATCAAATTTACAAATTCAATCTGAAGAGCAAGCAAAATGTGAAAATAATCTTTATGACAGGATTTTCATTATAAAATATGTTGGTGACGGGCGTATTTAAACTTTGTCTTAAATTATCTCTTTTAATTTATTTTTTAAGTTGATAGTCCAGGGGTGGCCTACTTTTTTGGACTACACTAAATCCTACTTTTTAACTTAAAAATAATGTCGCGATAGAGTTAGTTGATGTCAGGGGCGGATGAACTTGACGTCGTCGATCCGAACAAATTTTGTTAAAAGGGTCCATCATGGGTGCCGGAAGCTAAATAGCGTCGTTGGCAAAAATTGCTGATTGTTCAAGAAATCTGAGTAGCAGTTGATAGTGTCTCCAAAAAAGAAGTTTCACAGAAACATCTATTTTTTGATGTGCCCCTATTTACTCGAATGTGTGTATTCGCTGATTGTATAGTAGGCCAACTCAGACAAAATCCGGGGATATTTCGATTTACATTAATGCTTTTAATATACAGGGTGTCAACTGTAACTTGGCCAAGAATGCTAGGGTAGGTAGAGGAGCGATAGGCAGGTATTTTAAAGATAGGAACCCATGTCCGGAAATGCACCCGTACGGAGCTACGGCCGTTTTTAACTTTACATTTTATTGTCCGATATGCAGGCAGCATGTCGTATCTCTAACAATTGTTTGCCAGGCAACTCATCATTGCCTAGGAAATACATTAATTGTCAGCTCAGCAATATTGTGTCAATAAAACGTGTGCTGAACAATGAAGAGGTTAACCTTTCAGGAGCTTGCCGACGTGCATTTGGCGTATGGGGCTATGAACTGCAACGCATTTGGAGCACAGCGCCACAGGTACACCTGAGAGACAACAATGTAATTCCTAGGCAAAGATAGGTTGCCAGGCAGACAATTAATTTTAAAACACGACATGTAGCGTGTACATCGGGTGGAAAACCAAAAGTTAAAAACGACCGTAGCTCCGTACGGGTGCATTTCCGGACATGGGTTCATATCTTTAAAATACCTGCCTATCGGTCCTCTACCTACCCTGGCATTCTTGGCCAAGTTACAGTTGACACCCTGTATATAAGTCGAAACAAAGAAGTAAAATTGAAAACCCAAATAACGTAAAAACTTGAACTTTATTTTTTTCACGCGTAACCCGGGGCGGCTCTGGCAAGATTGGCCTCGCGATCGACCAAAATTGATGGCTTTGCAATCGTCCGGTCGATCGCGATCGACTTGTTGGCCACCCCTATAGCCTTTTTAATATAAATGCTATTTTGAAACTATTCGGTTAAAAACGATAAGAGTTTTGTTGAATATCCAAGATATTTTATTGAAATTGGATAAACCAACTAATACTTTCAACTCGGTTTGAATTTAAATTGAATTTATATTTATTTACTTGAAAAAAACTTTTTTTGTGAATGTTTTACGTCTTATATACTTCTTTGAGAAGCTACTGTGTGGGTTCGGCCACCGCCAAGCGCTTAAACGATCGCTCTTTTTTTCTATACCGGCCGATTTAAGGGTGGAAGGTACCCTAGCTAAATTCGTAACATTTTAAATAGGCAACCCAACTTACTTGCTTTATTTAAGCCTACGTATACATCGTGTAAGGCTAAGTAGCATAAAATATAAAAGAAATAGCCAACTTTACCGATAACAATGAAGAAAATAAAATCGACAAGCAGGTACACATAATCTTTTGTATGTCCAAACAGGTGGCGACTTTTCGTTGCATTGAATAAGAACAGTAAAAGTGCCAAGTACTTATGCCAATAGCAAAGATTACCTAGTTGTTATAGTATTATTCAGCAATCTTGGCGCGTATATGTATCAATTTATGAGTTTCATTATTGTTTCCACTCTCATCCCAACGTTACTTAGCATTAGAAGTGCGTTGATACAATAAATGACATACGTTTTTGATTTTATGTATGTCAGTTCCCTTATTTTTCCGTATTTTATGAATTATGCCCGATAATATATAATGACGCATACGCCAAGAACGCTGAATGATACCATATTATAGTATTTATTATCAAATTATCATTTTATACATGTATTTACGTTTCCTAATTTATATACGTACTATTATAGATTTAGCGCCAGGATTGTAGCCTAAAGGTCTAGGGTTACAAGACGCGTGGTCTATAATAGTCTTCGCAACGGTAGTGTATACACGATTATTTTTACTACTAGCACTTTCATCTCATTAAATTAAAAAATTAAATCTCTCAAAATTAAATCACAAGTTCGATCTAATATATTTAATTGACCTTGAATTTGATAAAAATATTGGTAGTTTTTTAAAAATCCAATTTACCCCGCTCAAGTTTCACACACATATTGTTTTGCTTATTTTTTTAACTTTCCTTAATTTTTTGGGTTCTTATCGAATACAAACACTTGACTTCCACCAATCCATTATCATTCACTAGTCCATCAGGGCTCCAACATAAGTGAGGGTATCCTTTAGGTATAAAAAAGCCGCTTGACTTGACTTTCCACTTTCTTGATTTCCTCATATTTTTCTATAGCAACATTTTCGTGTGTTCTACCATAAAATTTCCACTAGAAAATTTTGCCACAAGACTCGTATAAATACCTCTCCGTATAATTGGTAGTGACATTTCTAGAAAGACGATTTGATTGAACAACGTTGTCATTACTTTGCAAATCTCTTCAACAATGCACTTGTTTGCAGCAAAGGCATATTATAGTTATCATCTTTAATTGTCTTTAAGAGTTTTAAGAGTAGAATCTATCCGTTTGAAACATCTGCTCAGGTTTTTAATATTTGTATTATTATCATTGTTTTTGAGTAGTTTGATTAGCTGTTGAGAGTAGACTTTTAGTCATTAGTCAGTAAGAAAGTAAGAAAATGCGATTCATTAGAATACATCAAAATAGCACGATAAATGAAATTAGCATAAAGGTTTAAAAAATGAAAAAAAAATATGCTAGAAATCTAATTTCATTTAATATGAAATTGGAAGTCTCGTAGTCTCATAAAATACATTTTTGTTGTAATTCTTCAAAAACTGAGAAAATGACCCCGGGCGAGAAGGGTTGTGTCTTTTATGTCGCAGGTAAAGTGCCGAAATTCGTGTACTTCTCTATCCTTTTCTGGGCTCTACCGCACTTACTCTGCAATATTTTACTAAATTATTTTAGATAAGTACAGCTTTAATTACCTATCGAATATAAAATTTTAAAATTATATCTTATCATGGTGATTCAGTTCAGGGTATAACAAAATTTGAAGGAAATTGGGCAATTAGGTTAGATAATATGACTACTTTTGTGTTAGTGAGACATATTACAACTCTAATAAAGTTGAATTGTACAAGTATCAAAATAATAAACAAAATTTTAAATATGTCATACCCTGGAGTAAGGGATTCTCTATAGCATGGTTTAAACGCCGATTTAATTAAACTGATATTAAGTCCGTGAATATCTAAAAATCTATCTTTTAAACTAGAATGATTATGACTTTTATATTACACAGATATTAACTACAGCCCTAGCTAATATTCCCCACATCATCGATTTCTGAAAATAAGTTTTTTATAAGCTAGAAAAAAAATTTTTAAGTTCTAAAATTATCGGGTACCTTCCCTCCTTAATAGCCCTCGCCTTAGCGAAAACGCGGGTTTGAGTCAAGAATTCTGCAAGGAGCGATATTCATGCCTTTGTTTTATTAATCAGAACGTTGAAAAAAGTAGGAAAAATCGAAGGGGGTGGTCCGTCTGAAAGAGAATGAAACGGAGTCAAATTTTCTTGATTTTAATGTTTAACTAAGGATTAAAGTAACGATATCGTATGTTTGTAAAGTATAAAGTTCATTCGGGTAATACGGATCCGGCTAAAACAAGGGGGCCCCGCTGCTTCTAAAAATGAGACCATTTTACATTTACTGGTGATTTTATTAAAGTGAGGAATATATGGGGGTGTATAGTAGTTTATTACAAAAATCGACAAATCAAATACCGATAGTTCCTATCGGTTTAAATTGCAGAATACAAAGTAACAGTGACTCTGTTATTAATTTGTAATTTAATTAACTTACTCATATTTCAGTAGGTAATTGAAACACAGCTATGTACAGTTTTTATACATAATATAATGATCCTTAGAAATTAGAAAAGTTATTTACAGTGTCTTATGTTTATACTTCTCTATATTTTTTTAGTAAAAACTGATAACCGAAATAGTAAAAATTAGCGCTGGCAGAAACACGACCAAATGTAAATTCATGTAGGGGATGTAGGGCCATATTTCCATCTTTAAAAAAAATTGGTTTAATGACTTCATTTCCTTATATTGATTTTAATACCTCAAATACCTATAAGGACATGATTTTGGAGTCCTTTCCAAACGGAAAGGCCCTATTTACCCATCATTACCCATTTGGGATAATACGCGTCTTAAAGCCGAGGGCGATATTTCCGACTAAAATAAAAATATGTAAGCCGTATTTCAGTCATAAATGGAAATATGGCTGGCTTTACCCTGTTGAATATTAAAAAACGAAAAAATGAATTTTAAAATGTAACACTTACTCAAAGATTAGATTTACCAATTTAAAAAAAATTCTTTTACCAGTAAGAAGCTCAAATTATAAGGACATTAATCAACAATAATGCCTTTAATAACCAAAAAGAACCGAAGTCGGCCTAGAAATGGGGGCTCGAAAATCTATACGTCTAGGCAATGAAATACGAAATTATTTTGTCGTTAAATTTTAATTAAAAGCAATGGAATAACGCTTAAAGGCCATTTAATAGATGAAGTTAAACCAAACGTAATCTATCAATGCAATTTTTAAAACCTTTATCGTAGATCTCCATTTACATTTTAACAGAATTGCAAGTAAGTACTCTACTATAGTTATATTTTTACATTTCAAATTGCATACCATGTTTCTCTTTTTTCTTCTAAAGAAGACAAATTAAAAACTAAATTGCCGCAATAGAAAAACAAAATGGCACTTAGCCAAGTAGAGCATGCGTTGATAAAATCTTTTGGTTTGACACAAATTATTGATAAAAAATAGCTTTTATTTGTCGACGTAAAGGATGAATAAAACATCACACTAACAATAGAATTTAAGTACACAATTAGACTGTATAGAGACGTACAATAGCGAATTTATATGTATACAGTGGTTTAGTTTTACAGCATGCAGGAAATTAAAATTTAAACCCCCTTTATTGAAAATTTGCTATTTATTTGTTTAACCTAATTCAAAAAATTCCGCGACGTCGTGCTCGAATTTCGTCTTCTCTCCACTTTTATGGGAAAAGCTTTCGGAGTCGTAACTTTTCGTCACTACGATGGTTCCAACATTGTCACAATTAAAGCTTAATTGCACTAAAAACATTAACCATTTTTAATTAAGAATATGTCATCTCGAATGTTTAAAAAAAATTCGCACACCAAATATTTCTCAAGTTTAATTAAGGCCGTTGTAAAAGTAGCGTTTTTTTATTTCGTTTTAAATAATTTAGCGTTCGTGCGGTCATTAGTATTCTCGTTTTTATTTAAACAAGAGATTAGAAATAAGAAAAATTAATTCTACTCTCGCGTATAAGTGAGGATTATTATCTTTTAAAGAATCAATTAATAGCTGCGTAACTATGTCTGCATGAGTGCGTGTCTAACAGACAAAAGAGGTTTACTAAGCGTGGTTTGGCTTTTAATTTAGAAGTTAGGAAACTTTTGTAATTTTAAGTTATAAATTAGCGTCAATTTTAATATAATTGTTTTGCATGCCCGAAAGAAATTTTAATAATTTCGTCGTTATTAACGACTTATATGAAAGTTTTTTGTGTAATGTAAGGGGTTGTTCGCAGTAACGAAACAATCAAATAAAATTTATTATTGTCGCTCATAGGTTTTGATTCGTTTTAAAAAAGGGAGAGTAATGTCGACAACATTTCCGGGTTACGGCCTATAAAAAGGGCCAAACCTTTATGAATGCAAAGTAAGTTGAATAGTTCTTTAAAAATAAAGAGGAGACGCCCTTTTTGTACGAGTCGAAGTGTCGATAATAAAAAGAATTTTTAGACAAAGTCAAAATAAAAAATAATCATAAAAGATGCACAGATCGTTTTTATAGAGTCTGCGAAGATATAAAGACCTTAGCTATGATAAAACAGAAAGTATATAATATAACTTATATCTTTAGCACTAAAAAAGTATTTTACGGTGTAACATTCACCTTATAGAAGAGGTAACCATTTAAGTGCCCATAAATTTATTGAATTTCAGCAAACGTTATGTGAATCCCCGCAACAACATCATTGATCCTCGTGTTAAAATGTGAGTGATAAAACGTTTTTTTCATTTTCCCAAATCTAATATTTGTTTTCGAAAGCACTATAAATCTCATTAATATAAATAACTCCAAAGTCGTGCTGGGTACACTTTTCGTGAGAGGAGGAGATTGACCATGTAAAAATATGACATGTCTTGCTAACATTAAGTTCGTGGCAATCAAAATTTTACAAGTTAAAGTATTTATAAAAGCATTATTGATCGATTAGATTGTTTTAACGATTTGGATTGAAAGCGTTTTTAAAAGTATATTATTATTGTTAACTTATATTATGAAAGTCCGAAACGGTATGATTTAATACCCTAAAGATTTATTACAACTACATTTTGCTTTTAAAACGGCCTTAAGCTCGTATTCCGTATGTTTACTAATTTGTGGTGGGCATAAAATTACATACGACACATATCCATATCCAAACCACCACACATTTTCCTGTAAGTAATAATAATTTGTACTAATACTTACTAGTTACTGGTTGTGCAACAAACATCTTTTTCGTTGTAAATGTATCGTTCGCAGTCTAGAATAATGCTATCAAGTCGTGAGTTTTTAATCCTTTGTAAGGTTTATGTCCTTTGTTTTGCACGTAGAAAGATTACTTTTCAATGTACTTTGCTCGAAGACTTTTCAACAGCTTAACACAAGGTTGGAAAGTACAATAAGATCCGGTATAAAAGAAGTTTATTCAAATATCAACTTCTGTGTAGCTGCTTAGTCTGATGGGAATTTTTTAAAAATAGGTTTTGTTTGAACGCACTAACCGTGAAAATCAGTAATGCACAAGATTTTAGAGTAATGGAGAAGCCAACAAAATACTACACGTATTATTTGAAAAGTTAAGACTTTTGTTCTGAAATTGTATTTTAAAAATTTTGACTCACGTTTTTTCGCCGTATGCGTCGTATTAGCCGGTACGTCAATTTTAGGTAACAATAGCTAACAACCGCACTAATGTAAAATCATGAATTTGACAAAATTCGTGGGACATTAAAATATTTCAGACGTGTCGGCTAATACGACGCATACTGAAAAAAAACACGAGAATTTTGATTTACAGTCGCGCAAACGTTTTCAGAAATTTTCATGCTTTGCATTAGGTACACAAAAGTTCTTTTTTCAATCTTTTTCAATCTTTTGATATCTATTTTAGAATTTCAGGCGTAACTTTTTGTGACAAAATAGCATTGCTATACTACTATCCTAATTATTTTTATGAACGCTTACCAAATCAATTTTTTTTCCATAAGCTTGACGACTAATAACTTTTAACCAGCCTCTACAAACTTCTTCAAATTCACGGACAATCGGTAGTTTTTTAGCTTTAATCTCGTGCATTTTTGGATCCATAGATTTTGTTTTGAGCGTCATATTTGGAACCGCCGAAATTCGCGAGTTTACTAATAATTCGTTCGTCGAGTTTGCCGGCGAATAACTGCCAATCGGCCTCTACAAACTTTTTCAAATTTACGGACAAGATGTAGTGGTTGTTTAACTTTGATCTCGTGCGTTTTCAAATTTTTCGAATCATTAGATTTTGTTTTGAGCGTCATATTTGGAATCGCCGAAATTCGAGAGGTTACTATTAATTCGTTCGTAGAGTTTGACGGCGAGTAACTGTCAACCGGCCTTTAGAAACTTTTTCAAATTCACGGACAAGATGTAGTGGTTTTTTAACTTTGATCTCGTGCGTTTTAAAATTTTTCAGATCATTAGATTTTGTTTTGAGCGTCATATTTGGAATCGCCGAAATTCGAGAGGTTACTATTAATTCATTTGTATAGTTTGATGGCAATAACTGTCAACCGGCCTTTAGAAAATTTTTCAAATTCACGGACAAGATGTAGTGGTTTTTTAACTTTGATCTCGTGCGTTTTCAAATTTTTCGGATCATTAGATTTTGTTTTGAGCGTCATATTTGGAATCGCCGAAATTCGAGAGGTTACTATTAATTCGTTCGTAGAGTTTGACGGCGAGTAACTGTCAACCGGCCTTTAGATACTTTTTCAAATCCACGGACAAGATGTAGTGGTTATTTAACTTTGATCTCGTGCGTTTTCAAATTTTTCGAATCATTGCATTTTGTTTTGAGCGTCATATTTGGAATCGCCGAAATTCGAGAGGTTACTATTAATTCATTCGTATAGTTTGACGGCAATAACTGTCAACCGGCCTTTAGAAAATTTTTCAAATTCACGGACAAGATGTAGTGGTTTTTTAACTTTGATCTCGTGCGTTTTCAAATTTTTCGGATCATTAGATTTTGTTTTGAGCGTCATATTTGGAATCGCCGAAATTCGAGAGGTTACTATTAATTCGTTCGTAGAGTTTGACGGCGAGTAACTGTCAACCGGCCTTTAGAAACTTTTTCAAATTCACGGACAAGATGTAGTGGTTTTTTAACTTTGATCTCGTGCGTTTTCAAATTTTTCGAATCATTAGATTTTGTTTTGAGCGTCATATTTGGAATCGCCGAAATTCGAGAGGTTACTATTAATTCGTTCGTAGAGTTTGACGGCGAGTAACTGTCAACCGGCCTTTAGAAACTTTTTCAAATTCACGGACAAGATGTAGTGGTTACTTAACTTTGATCTCGTGCGTTTTCAAATTTTTCGAATCATTAGATTTTGTTTTGAGCGTCATATTTGGAATCGCCGAAATTCGAGAGGTTACTATTAATTCGTTCGTAGAGTTTGACGGCGAGTAACTGTCAACCGGCCTTTAGAAACTTTTTCAAATTCACGGACAAGATGTAGTGGTTACTTAACTTTGATCTCGTGCGTTTTCAAATTTTTCGAATCATTAGATTTTGTTTTGAGCGTCATATTTGGAATCGCCGAAATTCGAGAGGTTACTATTAATTCATTCGTAGAGTTTGACGGTAATAACTGTCAACCGGCCTTTAGAAACTTTTTCAAATTCACGGACAAGATGTAGTGGTTTTTTAACTTTGATCTCGTGCGTCTTCAAATTTTTCGGATCATTGGATTTTGTTTTGAGCGCATTTGTGCAACCGCCAAAAGTAAAAATTAAATTAAAATCAAATTAAACAGAAATATGGCATTAGAGGAGAAAAAATCCCAAAGTTTTGAAAAAGTATTTAAACACCCCCCCACTTTCAAAGGCTTTTAGTATGTCGTACTAACGAACAATATCATACAAGTTTTCAAAAATACTACAACTTTTCTACTGTCTTAGAAAACAATCAAATCAACTGTGTGCCCTTTCAAAGTACGTTATCCTATTTTATTCTTTAAATAAAATTTATATTGTAGTGGTTTTTAATGCTTCACCAATATCTACGTCTGTTTAAAGCTCCCTGTTAACCTCTCAGGGCCTCCGTCTACCCTAGCCTAATGCAATATGAATAAGATCGGTTTACCTTTTTCTAGAATCTCTGATGCATCTTTAATATGCTCGAAAAACAAAGTGATTGATAAAATTACTAGTGCCCGTTTTGTGATGTGAAAAAAACTTCTCTTAAGGATCGTTCATTAAACAAAAAAGTTAGTTGATGAATTTAATAACATTTTTAGGAAATGCCAATTTAAAAATTTAAAATTTAATTAGATATCTTGGAAAGGCATTTCATTTATTTTGAAAAGTATAAAATGCTTTTTATTAGAAAATTGTAATCGTTAGATTGTGTTTAATTATTTCAGGAAAGTAAAATCGTACGCTCAGGCACCTTAAATTAGTATCCTTTTGTAGTTTTAATAAAGAGCCAGCATTTAATGTTATTTTGTAAGTATGAGTTGGAATTCTATGCATAGGTACTACAAAATTTTTTAACAAAATGCAGTGCTACAATAATTGTAGTAGTACATTCGAGTAAGAAAAATTTTTGCAGGAATTTTCAATAAAGTATCGAATTAAAATTTTATGTCGGAAAAGTATTAGGCGAAATTGCGCATTCACGACAATTTTAAATCTGCTCTCATTATAGAGCCAATTAAATTTTTTAAAATCCATGCTGTGAAAATCAGATTATCGTTTTCCGGATCGTACATTTACAATATTCCTTAGCATTAGCATCACAATGAAAAGCTTCACGTTTTGAAAATGGGTTTTCTCAGTCGATTGTTATTTCGGTATATTTATCTACTTCACGGTGATATAAATATGTAAGCTTAAATTACAAACGTACAAAGCGTCTTTCATCCTGAACGTAATTTTGAAACTTCTATTATAATAGAGGTTACAAGTTAAAAGGTAATGTTGGGTTAATGCCTACTTTAGTGGCGCGCACGAGCCAGCTTAGTAGCATGGCACACCAACACAAAAATACACTAATACACCAAACAACAAAACGAATTGAATTGTGAGGACAAGGCTGTAAAAAATTAAGGGTAAATACGGAGGTAGAACCTCTTGGATATACTTAGACAAGAAAATTGAATGCGTCGATTTGATCGACTTATAGTGCATTCCAATCGTCACAGTGAAGACTAGATTTAAATACGACACCAATACGTTGGACATTATGGTTAGTCAACTGTAACGAAATACAATTCATTTGAGGATGGATGTCTTGTGTTTTTGCTGAAACTATATGAGTTGAAAATAACGACCTCATTAATCCAACTCTTTTAATACTAAATTTCTTAAACCTTTGGTGATAATGACAATCAATCCGCGACAAAAAGTTTATGGAACAAAAATCTTGGTATTAATAATGCGAATTGGAAGGCGTTAAAATAGGGCAACTTTAAGTTGCGCTAATCATTTTAATTTTAGCAATATTTTTGATGTCTCTCTCTCTCTCACAGTAAAGTTCAAATATTTTTTTCTATAAATTTTCTTTAGATAAAAATTATTTATATTTTTTAGTAGCGCCGTTGCGGCTTTTTTCTGAAAAACACGATTCGGAAAGTACAAAATAACCTTAAAGATACATACAATATGAATAACAAAGTTAAAAAACAAAATGAAAATAACATTAAAATGTCGGTTAAATAAAGACTGCAATATCGAACGCGAGTACTAAAGAAAACACGGGGTAACGAGACAAATATCTTCAAACGGCTTATTTGCTGCTAGCAGAAGAGACGAATAATTGAAATATATAAGTTAAATACATTTATAAGCACTTCTGCTGAAAGAATGTTGATGAAGTTGTAGTAGAATGGGAAGCGGAAAAATATAGGTTACCAATTTATTATAATACAACGTTCCTTCTTCCAATCTCGAGTTTTTGGACGAAAAATTACTCGACTCCGATGTGAGGGCCAGAATTAACGATACGCCGCCTTTCAAAACCCTCATATTCTCCCCGAGTCGAAACAACTTAAAAAGTGATAAGAAAGCTCCGCTTGTGGAAGGGTGCACCGTGGACTCTATTTCGGAAGCTTAAATTTGTACTGGTGCACCTCGCCCTCCCTAATACAACCGCGACGCATGCAAATAACCGTATAACCCAATTACGGGCTACGCTCTTCAAGTTTACTAATGAAACCTTTTTAAAAAAAATCCTAGAATATCAGTTATTTAAAGTTCAAGTATACCAGAGGAACAAAAATAAAATCTAAAATTTCAATGCATGACTCGAATGCAATTTCTCATTTAAATGATGTTAATTTATTTAATTTATCAAAGAGCATCTACTATCATCGTAAAAGCTATCGCTTAATACAACTCACCCCATTTTAAAATTACAATTATTAACTGACAAATTGGTTCTTTACGATGAAACAACCCTAACAATGCAATGGTGAAAGAATAGTAATTTGGCTCTTATATTACCTAATTTAACAATTTTTTTTTCATCATCTCTTAGTGCTACTATATTACGCATCAAAGAGACACCAGCTCCGAATGCCCCTATTTCAACAACTGGCTTAAACTTGAATTCCCATTAGTTTTAATTGAATAGTTAAAAATTCAAAAATTTGAAATTCTTGACATTATCTTAAAATTCTTTTAATTTCGTTTTAAAAAGGGAATTAAAGGGCTTGGAAATATATCACAATTTTGTTCCGTTATTTAATCTAATTTAAAATCTTAAAATTAACACTAATTGAGAAATACGTTTTGTTAATTGAATAATTGGGGCATTTATTATTTGAGTTTATTTCAACAAAATAGCTTTTTAAAGTCAAATGGAAGTTTCTGTGCGAGTGTACTTTTAGTTCAGGAAAATCAGTTAGGATAACGAAAAAGATCAGTTTATTTAGCCAAATTCGGAACAGTTTTCTAAGACCTGCTCAGAGTACAGGGGTGGTTACAGAAGGGTTCAAAGGAACAAAAACTGTTTGGCGAAAAATTCTAGAAATATTTGTTTTTGCTCCAAATGGATTATTTTTCTCAATATTCCGAAATTTCTTTGTGACTTTAGCTACGGGGAGCCGAAAACTTTAAGAGGCACATTTGTTCCAAATTTTGTCCAAACAAATTATAAAAAAGAAAGATACATCCCAGGATAAGTACTGCGCGAGGTTTGTGTTGATAACGAGTTCAAATTATATTTTAAAAATATTTAACCTGATGATCACAAGCGAGATAGAGTCGAAACGTTACAGCATAAATAGCATTTTTGCTTCCCTACTCGAAACCCTAATAGCACAACATTTTCAATCAATTACTCGCTTGGAAAAGCTTTAGAAAAATTAATTTGCCACATTTCAATAAAATTACGTAAATTCATTTTAATGATAGGTGTTAAAAATACATCATTAATAGATGATTTGTTAATCCGAATTGGCGATTAAATCTAAATTAGGTACTACTAATTCAAATTATTATTATTGATGTAAATCGAGTTTTTATACCTTCCAATCAAATCGCAATTGTATTGAAATATTGAAAAGTTGTAGCTTCGAAAGAAAATTATGCAAAATTATACAAAATAGTAAAAACAACATAAGCGCAATCCATT
The DNA here is from genome assembly GCA_950108345.1 of Malthinus flaveolus. Classification (NCBI taxonomy): domain Eukaryota; kingdom Metazoa; phylum Arthropoda; class Insecta; order Coleoptera; family Cantharidae; genus Malthinus; species Malthinus flaveolus. Next base: position 74,136,494 of record OX467285.1, read on the forward strand.
TTATGTTGCGCTTTCTTGAAAAAAACTGTCGTGTTCGTTTGCTAAACACTTTTCCGCGGGATTATTTTTACTAAATTAAATCCTAGACCCCTTAAGGACATAATTTAAAATTTGAGCATACTTCCTAGCTATTACGTACCACATAAGCCTTAAGGTACACGCTGATTTTATCTTCAATTTTTTTATTAATATATAAACACTTCGTACGGTGTAATTTACATGATCAAGAAAAAGGTACATAGAAATTTTAAAATAAATATTGAAGGTAAACGCTCGTAATCTAATATTAAATCTGCTCATGTTAAATTTCTAAAAATTTCTCAAATTTGATAAAAAAAATGTTCATTTGTTTATTTTTAATACGAATTAATTAATTAATCTTACCAGTTTCAATATCCACGTTAAAACTGTTCGCATATATAATTAAAGGTAAACACACAAATAACACAAAAAAGCACTGCATGATTAAAAACAATAGTTTCAAAATTTATTAAAATAATACTTTTCGAATGTATGTAAACAAGCGGCGTTGTTTAATTTGACGCAACCAACGGACGCAAAAGGTACCTTTTAATAAGAACGCCGATTAGACACTGGTAGCAGCGAGGCTCTATGAAGCCGCTTTGGTGTTGCAGCAAATCGAATATGGGGTTGTGTTCAAAACTGCAGCTTTCCGGCGACGTTTTCCGAAACTAAACGAAAGACGCTGATGAAGAACTTGATTAACTAATGTATAATTTAAATTACACAACACAAAAAAAAGCCATAACTAATAAATGCCCGTTTGTTGTTGCATGCCAACTCTTTATTGGTGTTGTAAGTAGCTAGTACTTAAGATCGTATCTCCCGCACATAAAATACGTTTTCAAAAGGTTCTTAATTGTAGAGGAATTTTCACCGCTTTCCTTTTGTACAGGAAAATATGTAAAATTTGCAATTTACACAAATAAATAACTCCGATGGTACTTTACTTACTATAAATTGAATGTTGATATCTTTCACCTTTAACCATCAAGATTGTTTTAAAATTTATATTGTATTTGAATATTTAAAAGAGCACTAGCGTACAAAAAAAATTAACTGGCTTACTACATTAAAAAAATTTATTGCAACCGCGAGGGTTTCGTTTAGCTTTTTAGCTCTTTTCGCCACTGAATAACGTAAATATGGATGGATATTCGCCTTACTCTTACTCCGTATAAAAATTTGGAAAACCAATCTATAGCTTCAGAAAGGAAGCCGAATAGATCAGCTTCTCGAAACTTGTAAATTATTTCCAATTTTTAATATAAGTGTGCCAAAGTGCAGCAAGCTTTTGAGATAAAAGGTTACTCTCTTTTTTAAAAAAAAGCAGCAGCTTTTTCACTTACGTGTTCTCGTTCCTCGCCCGCTTTTTAAAACTATTTTAAAGGCTTTAGTTTTGCTGCGCATAGTGTTCCAATTTTGTGCCCTTTTTTACACGGTCTTTAACAAATCTCATTTGGTTTTATCTTTCTTCTTATATCCTTTTCTAACGTAGTCTACTCTGCTGGACTATTTATATCTCCTATCAGATCTTATTCGATTATGGCTACCTTACCCTTTTGTGCAACGCGTATCCTAATTTTACGTTGACTTAAAACCTTATTTAGATAAATAAAGCTACTTTAGCTGTATCTATATCTGATTATTTCTAATTTAGAGCTATTTCAAAAATTTTAACGTGCGGAAAAGTATCTGTTAATAAGTTTTATGAATAATTTCTGAAAATAAACATCAGCCTTCAGTATTTTAAAAAAGCAAACGGTAAAGGTGTAAAGGAGTAAAACCTTTTTGGTTTTAAAAACACAGTCGTCCAACATATCTGAAAAATATACACAGGCTCGTTGTAAACTATCTAAGTTGCCTATGACGTGGGCTAGAAGATAAAAAAAATAGAAGTTTCAATAAAAATAAATTTTGTCAGTGTTTTGCATTACTTTCTCCGCCCATACTCTGGATCTCGATAATAATTCTAAATGTATTTTTTCCACGGCTTGGGTCGCCAGTTTGTTATGTTTATTAATTGTACAACAAATTCCATCAATGAAACTCAAATTGGAGCAGAATTAAAATTTTATCAGAACCGCCACGAGATAAATTTCAAACACCCTATCCTGCCTCTAGAGAATTTTTGACGCAAACAGATAAAACCTAATTCAAAATGCTATTTAAGTTTTTGGTTCGTACGACCAAATATGACGACTGTTGTGAAAATTAAGTTAAATAAATTAGTTTAAACTAAAAATCGCTACTACAATTAACAATTTATACCATTTATATATTATAAATTTATAGCTATTTTCTGAAAAATAAGGAAATTGGTTGTTGTTGTATCGGACGTTGTTTTTCACTAAATAACAAATTACTAATTTGTTTGTGTCACGGTTCTAATTGAAATTGATCGAGAAAACTGCATGATGTCGTATCAGAGCTTCTGTGCATCAATATTTGCTTTAAAAATTATTTTCCATTTGCTAGAAATGGTATTTTCAAACAATCCATACTTAATTTATTATTACCTACACTAATCGCACTAATTTAATTATAAATTAAGTTTTCGTTATTACGAAATTTTGTGAATACCTACACAAAAATAATTGGTTTTTCTTTGAAATGTGAAATGGTGTAGCAATTGTAAATTCGCTTCGTATACCTACGTTCATTTGTCACCAAGAGAATTAGTTTAAGTTAAAATGATCAAGTCAATAGTAGTTCGAAACAAGCCCATAAAGCATCTTATTTATTCAGAGTCCCCTGTTGTTCAAGAAAAAGGAATCACTTCGAGATGTCCTTAACCCTAGGATGCACACAGCATGGACCTGCGAGGCCTCAGTGCGCCGTAATCCGTTAAAATATAACTTAAAAAGTGATTTTCCTCTTTTTTTTGAATATAATATAAAAATATATTTTTAATAATCGATTAGTAACAAAATAATACATTGCCTTCAAAAACAGTAAAAGATTTGGTAAGTATTGGTATTGCATAAGTATACTTTTAACAGAATGTTCACTACAAATATATTTTTTGAATTTCACACACATTAACATATACTTATGCGATTAATATTTTTTCATGGACACAAAAGGCATCTTCTACGTTTTAGTATACAATATCATCTTTCTGTTCTCTCTTTTGCGGTTAATATAAAATTTTGAAAATTTATTTTAGTTTTAAGCATTTTTTTGTCTCGCAAGCTGAGGTATTAGTAAATTAAAATTATGAAAAATAAAGAACTCAATATGTTTTTTAAATGCAGTATAAAAAGCACCAAGTGACGCAAATCTATAAGGAAAATTTAAAAAAAAGTGTCTAATCAAAAATTACACGAAGTGTATTTGGTCGCTGGGCCTCGCAGGTCCATGATGTGCATACTAGGGTTAGAAAGATGTACAGCTTAGTTACGCTTGTCTAGCACCCAGCAAGGAAGTCAAGGCTCATGTTTACATACGTTCAATCAAATAAGAAATCCCCCACAGAGAGACCATCGCAAATTAGTACAGGTCTATCTTTTTTCACTACCATGAGTCCAATGTTAAAGTCAACAGGAATATACAAAACTTTTCGAATTTTTGTATAAGTAGTAGGTGGTCCTTTAGCTTTGATCTAGTACGTTGTCAAATTTTCGATTCATTAGAGTTTGTTTTATGCGCTATTTTAGGCACCGCAGAATTGCGCGATTTTACTACTAATTCGATCGTCCAGTTTGACGGCGAATAACTTTCAACAGGAACTTACAAAGCTTTTCAAATTTTTGTATAAGTAGTAGGTGGTCCTTTAGCTTTGATCTAGTACGTTGTCAAATTTTCGATTCATTAGAGTTTGTTTTATGCGCCATGTTTTATGCGTCATTTTAGACAACGCGGAAACGTGCGATTTTACTAGTAATTCAATCTTCAAATTTGACGGCGAATAGCCTTCAACTGGACTCGCGACCAAATTTTTCAAAGTTTTGGACAGATATTTTTGATCTTTTTAGTTTTTTGTCGGGTTTTTCTAAAATGAAACGCTTGTAGGCGAACCTTCGAGTTGACCTCCCCTGTTTTGTAAAAATAACAGTTTTTCTAAAAACCATAACGATGTAATTGTCTAATATTTTGGGCTTTGCACAAAAACAATGTTTAATTCAGCATGGGTAGAATGGGTGTCAGACACTTACTTTTCTTATAAATAATTATAAGGCCGTCAAGTAAGTTGAATTCGTTATATTTATAATTAAACTTGACGCTGTTTAACTTGTGCTTAATTATCAAAATATGCTGTATCGAGAAGCCTCTTGGAACGAGCTATTTGCAGATATATACAAAAAATAAAATTAAACTAGAGTGGCCTCGGTAGGTAAGTTATGTTAAGTTCCCTTTAAAAACGGTCGCGTTTCGATACTTCTTAAAATTTTAGGGTGGAAAAAAATGACTATGCAAGTATTGTCAGTAGACTATTTTCGATTAATTCGTTTTTGCTCGAATTCATAGTCCGAAGCAATTTGATGTTCTCAATATGATCGTATAAGAGAAAGCAGTTGATCAATTGCACATTAAGAGGAAAAGTGTGGGTTAAGTACCTTGATCCAGAACTTAAGTTTTTCCTTGCTTTTTTCAGATTTGTTTGGCAATTGATTTATTAGATTTTTTCAGTTTTTGTTGCGGACTCTTTCCTAAAACTAAGTTGCCGTTCTTTATTATGAAAGCTTCATACAAAAACTAAACATTCTATTTATATATTTTGACACTGTCTGTTTTTGAGGTAAAATGTTTTGATAAATTTATTTGGATGCTACTTACCAAAAGAGAATTTTTCTGATAAATGTGTGTAATTTATTTAATGGAAGATGTTTCTAAGTTGCCAATGACTATTAGGGTGGGTGGGTTGTAGAAAAATCTAATCATTGATTGAAAATTACACATTTAATTATTTAGTTATCTCCGAAACTAAATCTATTAGTACTATCCATAGTTTAACATTGCCAATAAATAGTTACTTGACTGTTATAAATTATACCGTTTTATAACGAGGTGTTACGGTAATTATCTACACTCTGGTGCAACAATAACCTCTTGCTTTAGTTGGTTCTAAGTAGATTTAATCAACGTTTGAGGATTTACAGTGTGATCTTTAAGTAATATCTACGTTCTAAAAATTAAAAAAATTTTTTATAAAAAAGTAGTAAACTAGTGCAACAAAAGTTATTTACTCAAAATTGTTTTATAGAAAGACTAAGACATAACCATATACACTATCTTCACCAAAGTTGGGTACATAATGCACCTTCATTGAGTTTCTATCACTATCAGTTTAAGAAGATCTCGACAATTTTGTCAAACCAAACTTAGCTCATTTTTATGGTCTTTAGCCATGGATAATGGATACACCAAGACGGATTTTTGAATGGAGGCGCATTAGCTTACTTAACCCTCATGGTACCATACAAATTTACAACTTATACCTACCGCACGGGGTACCCGGGTACCCTGCATGTTTTATATGGAGAATGAGTAGTAATACAGCTAATTAGTTTATATTTGAGCAATATTAATTATCATTGCAACTTGCAAATGTATTATTTTTTAAATTATTATTTTTTTTAAATTAAAAAACAATTTTTGTTGTCAAATTGGAGCGGTTTTGTGAAGACATGGCGTCGTCGGCATTTACAACGGAGTTTATGTTACATTACACTGCAATATTTTTACAAATAAACCCTGTGTCGGCACGTGCTTTATTTTGACAGTGCCCAGAAGACAATTGTTAGTTTCCCACGCCTTTTTACCTAATCCAAAATTTATTTATAACCAGCAAATGACTATTTGCGTCTCAAAAGTGAAGCTGTTTTGTGAAGATAACATGCGCTTTCTGTGGGCATAGCGTCGTGGACATTTACATCAGGGTTTATTTTTATTTTGTACTGCAACATCTTTCCAAATAATCCGTGTCCAGAATCATAGAAATCATTTTTGTTGAAAATCACCCTATTAGCTGCCTTCAAAATCAAATCAACGTAGGGAAATTTTAAAAGATTTAGGAAAAACTCTTTGTATGCCATCCATACTAGATCGAAGTATATAGGATCTATACTAACTAAACTAGGAATTAGGGATTAAGGATTATGAACTAGGGAACTAAAGGATTAATTATTCAATTTTATTTTGATAAAAATTGCATTGTTATCAATTCTTGGCGTCAAAGTAAGCATTAAAAAACCACAGCCACAAATAAACGTTCAAGAACGGGATAAAACTGAACGACTGAGGGTAATTGGTTGTTGCATAATTTGGAAGAATGGTGAAAAGATGCCAAACAGGAAAACGAGGAAGAGATGAGAGAGTTGTTAAAATTTTGTCTGTGATGGGCATATCTCACCGACTCCCATTAGATCTAACGATTGTGCAAGTACAAAAGTTCATCACTAACTTTTTTTGCGATTTCTAATTAGTAATAATTATTGTTTATAATAATAATAATTATTTATAATATAAAAATGTGTAATATAAATGGATAATTCGAATAATTCTACTTTTAATTAATTGATTCCCCATGAAATACAAGCAAATAACAGCGAGGTACCCGGGTACTCCATGCATTAGGTTTAAGGTGTAAGTTATTAAATTACCAAAATATTCCATTTCTTTTAATTTTTTTGTGCCCCTCTAATATTTTCGTATAAAGAATTAAATTTTACAGGATGTCAAAGAGTCTCAATCATATTCCTTTAAAATAAAAAAAGTTGAAGGCTTTTAAACTCAAAAAAGTACCCGGGTACCCCGTACGGTAGCTTTAGGGTTAATTGGAGGTCATTGAATATCCTAACTCGGGTATTATAATATATTGGTCAATAGGCCTCACAACCTTTTCACTTCTCGACTACACGATACCAGCCAGTTAGTTTTTAGGGGGATCGAGAAGGGTGGATTTTGGCTCTTCTTTCCATCCTTTGCTTATAACTCGAAAACTACGCACCCGAAGATAAAAGTTTTACTATAGAAAAGTAAATTAAATTAAATTTTGCACAAATTATATATTTTATATTTTTTTCCTCAGGTGAACGGTTTAGGCGTTAGTGCGCGTTAAAGTTAAAAAAACTTCCAAAATTAAAAAAAATGGTTTATTATCCATAACTCAAAAACTACGCACTTTTGGAGAAATGTCATTCTATAAACAAATAAGGCATATTTAATTTCCTACAAACTATCCCTCTTTCCTTTTATTTTTAAAACAAACAGTTGAGGTGGTAGAGATGAAGTTTAAGGTATACCGGACATAACGTGTTAGAGTTAGAGGCAGAATAAAATACAAAATTTTAAAATTTGACCGACGGAGGCTGAAGGTTTAAAGAATATTGCAAATAAGTAATAAAATCAATCGTCTGCCTTTTAAAAGGGGCAGCATTAACTTGGGGGGCGGTTCGAGAAGGGTAGATTTTTGCTCTTGTTTCAGTTTTTCGCTAATAACTTCAAAACTATTCCGTTTTTAAAAAAAGTGCATCTCAGTAAAATTTAAGTACTTAAATAAAACTTTCAACCAACTATGGCCGGGAGGTTTTTTCTCAGACAAACGGCGTGGGCGCTTGAGTGCGTTAAACCTTGACAATAATTCAAAAAAACTTTTTTGGTTTTGTATTTTGACCTATGTCCGATATAATAGTACCCGGAACTTCAACCTCTACCTCCTCAACTGTTTATTTGACAAAAAATTCATGAGGCGTAATTTGTAGAAACTTTAATGTAATAGGTACCATATTTTTGAATATGAACAATTATTTTTTTCAAAAGTGCGCAGTTTTCGAGTTATACGCAAAATAAAAGGAAAAGTGTTTGCCAACTCCCGAACTATTACTTGTTAGGTATTATGTATAGCCTAATCGTCATGATTGAATCGCTTCAGAAGATTGTACAGTACACTGTGGTAGTACCAGTGGACATTACAGTTCTTAAGATCATTTGTTACCAATTTAAGAAAGTAGTTCCAACATTGGACCATATTCTAAAATCCAAAGAAATTTGTGAAAAGGAAAGAGTTTTAAAACGTAATTTTTTTTTAAATGATAACGCCGGCCTGCCAAAATAGCTAACGGTAATTTCATCATTATTGGGATTTTTTGGTGTTGGCAAGTTAACTCATTCACAATGGCAGATAACGATCTAATGTTATATTAGAAAAGTGGGTATTAAAAAATATATTTCTTCTGTGACCGTAAAAACAGTTTTCCTCTATGAGCTTTGGTAACTGAGTAAAATTATATGTTACAAAACATAATTCATTTTTAACAGAAACATAACTACCACTAGCGGTCTAGTTTATCAAGTTCTATCCTTGAACCAATTTAGTTATTAAAACTAAAAACATCCAACTTTCTTGTTTAGTATTTCTTATTATAAGCTTAAGCTAGTTTTAATTGTCAAGATGAAAGATCATTAATATTAAAAGAGATAAGTTGGTATATATTTGACATTAATTTATTAAATGTAAAATTCATTGGTCGAGAAAAACTGTTAATCGACTTAAGATTAAATTGTCAGGTATGATGTCGTGAGTCGTGGTCAGTCGTGTTATTCCACCACTACTCAATTTCATTTGAATTAAGTTAATTGTAACGATGTCGAAATTGAAATAGCTCGCGAGGCTGTTGATATTTCCATTCCATATCGATGATTAGGTACGTTCGAATTTTGACGTTCAAGATATTGGAATTCGAGCAATGATCGGTGTACGTCAAATGGGTAATTGATATATAAAGCACTCTTTTCAGTTAAGTACAAAATACATCATGTTAAAGATGTATAAAAGAAGAACAAATTGTAAAACGGAAACGTTTGTAATAAAAAAATTTTTTAGGTTGAATTAAATAGAAATGGCCAAAAAAATAATAAAAATAGAATTAAAGCTTTAAAAACCGCTTATTCATATAAATATTTCAATTGCGCTCGCGAATAAAAAATGTAGAAGATATATATTATAATAATACCAAGCTTATGATTGATTGCCTCATTTCCGCAACCGCAATTGTTGGGTGCGTGTGAAACCGCATAAGTGTCAACATTGACTATTTATAACACAGTTAGAGTTTTAACAATTATTGTGGTTAGAACTTAACTTTTCACTCTATTATGTTCCCTGAAAAAATTGATAGTTTAGTAAATTATTCTTCAAGATATTTGATATTAGCCCCGGGTTGCATAGAGAAAACTTCTTAAACATTATTTTAATGAGCAACATTTTCCGTATTTTGCTTAAACTTGAAATGCTTCTTAGGGAAAGCTTTTAACGCCGTCTAGTTTTAACCCTCCCCCGTCCATGTTTTAATTCTAAGGGCGAATTGTACAATCGAAGCTTAATCTTAAGTTTACGCAGCTTAAGTAAACCTGCCATTATCATTGTTCATTGACAGTGGTCCTTGATATTGACATTGGCATGGCCATTATCAATGAACAATGTTGACCTTAAGCTAAGTGACCTTTAGCGTAAAGTTAGATTGGACAATTCTTCCTTATAATTATTGAGGTGAGAATTATTTACATGTCTGTATGCAATGTTGCCAATTTTTCAGTATTACCTGGAAGTTAGATATTCAATTTTTAGGTTTGGTATTTCAGTGTCCGGTTAAAATTGAGGTTACCTTAACCGCGGTTATTTTCGTGGTTACCCATCAATTTTTTATAATTGTGAACTTTAACCACAAAACTTCATGGTTAACTACAAAAATAACCGCGGTTAAGGTAACCCCGATTTTAACCGGACACTGAAATACCGAGCATTAGATGTTTAAAAAGAGGGGAGAGAGTAGAAAGTATAAATAAACAGAGTAGAGAAGTCTCGTACTGGAGTGTGAGAGAGGCATTAAAACCTGTATCCGCAGTGTCGTATGTAGATCGGTGATATCAGTTAACAAAGACTTTGTCAATCAAATTTGCGTCCATTAGTATTTATATCGTTGTGCTCTTGATAGTCTAATTAGGCGCTCTTTCACTTACACCTTCACATTATTTCAGGACAACAATTTCATTTAAATGGCTGCCTCTCCGCCGGTTTGAAAGTACCTCATCCTGTTAACCCAATTTTGTAGTACTTTGTTGATTATTTGTAGCTCCATCTCGAGAATAACTTTAAGGATGTTTTCCTTGATTACGTCAATTGTTTGTGAGTCGTTGGAGTAACAACGTTTTTAAACATTTACCCCCTAAATATTCGAACTTCATAAAATCACAGCTGCGCTTAGCGCTTCAGCATCAGCATCAGCGGGATGCTTTATCACTTTAAAAAGAAACCAACAAATGGACCACCCGTTATATCAATAATCCAAAATTTAACAACTTAACTTAATTGCAGTCTCAATAATTTTAGAAAAAAGAAAAACGCTAAATAAATACGTGTCAGTATAAGTTAAATAATTTTGTTTACGTTTTTCTCTCCGATTTACTAGTATTACAATCGATTTTACGCTACTATAACTTGTTCCACGGTTTGAAGAACATCTAACGTCAGTCTTTTTAGAAATGTTGTAGCAATTGTAATGGTTTATACACACCGTCAAAGTGCCGAATCTCAGGTGATATTTTATAAAAGTTATTTTCGAGACTAACTTGATTTCCTCTCGCTCTCGAAGAAATCAAGAATACTTTGTACTATTTACTCACTACTTCTTGATAAGCGAATCTATAAATTTTATTGATGTGGTTTCAAGAAGCATTAATTTCAACACTAATGTCTTGTTTCAATATTTAGCAAATCCCAAGCCTTCACTTAAGGCACTTTAATATTACTATGTAAATTTAACTTTTTAATTAGCGATTCCTTAGTCGTAAAAGAACGTAATAAAAGATTTATTCTTAATTCCTTCAGTAAGGTCGTTGGTAATTACAACATAGTACACGCTTAAATTCTAGCTAAAATGTGTCTGAAAATAATTTCAAAAGTTTCAGTCATTAACGTACTTTTATTTCTTATTTTCTGGTTAAATTAATGGCAAAAATATCGGTCGTGTCGCAACGGCATTTCTAAAACAATTATTCTACTCTAATTTTTTTGTAATGCATATTTAGAATCTGCTTTTATAAAATAATATACATGAGGCGAGAGGCCATCAAACGATGACTCTTCAGATACTCCGATATGGGGTACAGTTTTGTTAATAACTAAGGCTCTGCATACACGTCTCTAAATTTGCCGCTGGAAACTGGAGAGGAAGTACTGTGCTACTCGAGATTTGAGATAAACGCAGGTGTGCGCTTAAGAACCAGAGTTCCATCCTCGTTTCGGCACTCCATCAAAAAATTGCTTCAACGCGACCGTTAGAAAACATCGAATATCGAAGAGTACTCACCTTATCGTAATTATGAAAATAAGAGACCAATCATAGTATCCACTTCACGACTTTCATAATTTTTGCCTGCAGGAAATATGGTTGTAAAGCCTGTATTGTGTTTTAAATAAAATGTTGTTCATTCTCTTTAAAAAATTGTGCCGACGACTTTAATTTCCAATTTAAAAAAAACAGTAATCGACACAAATACCCTCTCTTAAATTTTCGCGAATAAATAATTACTTAAAGACATTATTTGCGAAAAGAAGTAGGATATACTAAGCGAAATTTTAATCCGCATTTAAATTTACCAATAACAATAAAACAACGTTTAAAAGCAAAAACGCAAGAACATTAATGCCTTAAATTTCCTTTTTGCCTAAAGCAAAACACTTTTTAAAGTGATTACACTTTGAAACATTTCTAGTTTAATGCTTCTGTAGGTGTTAACGATTTTCTTTTGAGAAACTTTTCAAATGAAGCCGTTTTAAATGGATATTTTCATAATCCTAATCAACTAATCGTTTTTAAATTTAAATATTTGATTGAAGTGTTAATTTTAACGGAACGCGTTGGTAGCAAATGTTGTAAAAGAAATAAAATCGTTACGCCTAAGAAAACACCCATCATTATAAACAAAAAGAAACGCAATATTTACTGTAGAGTATAGCTTTGTGAATTTAAATGTTTTTTTTAACTAAACGGTAAGGGAGTTAATAAACATTGATGATTTTGTAAATTATGTTCGTTTCGATAGTTAAAGTCAATCAAATGTGAAGGTAACTAAATCTAGCTATTTGTATTTGCTCTTGTGTTTATTCACTAGAAACAAGACGACTACTCGATCAAATAAATTTGAACAATATCCACAACAAACATTTGTAGGGTTAGTGAGCTAATAATAACCTCTCTTGACTGGACACGACCGATGTGGCTTAAACTTCCTCTTATCAAGAGTCCTTGGTTAGTATAAGAAAATTTGGGTTAATAAATGGATGTTGCATGAAGATAAATAATGAAGTGAAAGAATACAGAGCAAACAACTGTGATTGACTCGAGAATTAATCCCTTAGTTAATTTAGCTAAAATTGGATATGTGCAAAATAAATTAAAGTTACTAATTAAGATAATCGATCACGGTTGTTTTCATAAAACTGAAAAAAAATGAGTTCGTTCGCTCAAAATGATGGAAAAGTTAGAATGTTTTACAGTAACTTTAATGCAAAAATTGTGCTTTGAGAGAAACTTTGTTTTCGTATTTATAAAACTCAACTCAAAATATAAGATACGTCTTGTTAGTTTTTAATTAAATGGGGCTGCTTGTATAGTGATAAACCCTCTATTAATTAGTAATCAACTTTACTGTTATCTACTAAGTTGCGTACTACGAGGCGCGAGGCCAGATCAACTTGGTCTCAGTAGTGATCCGACAGACGTACAGTCGTTGGAACAATAATAATATGCGAAAGTAATGAGTTTTTCTTCGGCATTGTACGTAGATTAACAAATTTAATTATACAGGGTAGGGTGTCCAGATACTTTACTGCCAAACGGAAACCTTAAATGCTGGAGATGATTGCGATGGCACTATAATAAAGAATTATTATTATATTTATGTCAGTTCAACATTAATATTCGAATCACCGATATCCGATACTGCTTCCTAAGGAAGGCAGGGGTAGGTGTACTGCTAGTATAGCTTTCTCGACGTTTCGGGCCTCCTTGAATCAAAAACAGTAAACAAAATAAAACTCTAAATGTCTAAAACTCTTATGTCTAAATAGATGTGTGTATGTGTTACATTAACTGTGGAGGTTTTCATGTGCAAGAAACCAGTAGGTACTGTGGGGATAAAATATATTTATATTTAGTCTTTTTCAGGCTAGTTATTAATAATGTAGCTCAACAGATAATCACATAATAGTAAAATGTTCCAAGTCGCCACTATTAATTTACAATTCAGGTGGTCGCTAGTAAATTAACTGTGGGGATTACTAGAAAGTAGTTAATAGGCGTACTTTATGTATGAGGCCAGTCTCATTTCAAACAGTACGTTCATCATATACTATGTGAGTTCTGCATTCTAATCTGTTAGTTTTGTAGAAAAGGGGGATTTGTGTTGACGATAACTTTGGCACTTAAAGAGACAGTGACTGGCGAGTGATCTGATGATAGATTTAGATTTTTGATATCTAGAGAGTTTTGAGATATTCCCTTAGTAAGTAATGTATATATCTGAGGTTTGGTATATGGGGTATCCTGTAGAAAAATCCAAAAAACTATTAGTTTGTATACATCGATATCCATAATAACAGCTGTCTACCTCTTGGATCCTCAAAATTAACGTTTTGCATTTAGGTTTTTGCTTTTGGAGCTTGTCGATGTTATTTTGTAAGGGTGGGGTGTGCAAACGGATTTGGTTAGCCAGTACTCTCTGAGTATATTTTTGAGTATACTGTGGACTCCTTTGCGTGTTGATGACTATGATAAGAACTTGTGTAAGCGTCTCCAGATTGGATTAATCGGAAATGGGATTACTTTTTCAATTTTAAATACATTACCCTGTATATTTTAAGTGGTGTGGAAGATTGTAAAATTATCTAGGTATCTAGTGATACCAAATATTTTACATTTTTACTTCCGATTCAACCGGAACTGAGATCGGTTTTCCTATTCAAATAGACACACACCGTATAATTTTAGATTTTTGAAATCTTTTGCATATACCTGATACCTTTTTGAATTTTTTATTAGTTTGTAGAATTAGCTAACGCATTTCTTCAAAAGGTAAAACTTTCAAGATTTATTAACCAAAACCCCTATTTTGTAACTCATAAGGACAAGGTATATAACGATTGTCGGTAGTATACGATTTTGACATGAGTTTGTTTAACGTTATTAAACGTCATTTTGTTGTATCTAACAATCGTCACTTAACAATACCGTTATGGGATGAGTTACAAAACAGGGGTGTCAGACTCTATCCCTTTGAAAGCAATATTGAATATTTATAGGTGATTTATGTTATAAGATCGTCTGTAGAATTTGAGGTGTCCGTTTGGCGATAGAACTTGTGGGCAGAGTTTCTGAATGCTTATTCGTATATTGTGGAACGTACCCGTTCCATCGTTCCATTTTATCTATTATAGAATTTTAGATAAAATCTTTTGTTGATAATTTTGCGTTTTACAGTCAAACAACAAGAATAACAATAGAATTGAACGATTTTTCAGGAAAATATGAAATTTAATTACTTTCAAACAAACAAAACTGTATTGAACGTTTAGGATGCTTTACGATATTTAATTTTGTGGGGCAAATCGGCAGATGTTTTAGTACGTAAAATCAGAGCAATTTTTGTAACTTTTATTTTTATCTTATGATTGATAACACTTCAGCGCCATTTTTAGGATTAACAATAAATTCTAATTATTTACTCTAGCGAACCTAAAAGTAGGGTAAGGCAATATTCCTTTTTAAATGTAGATTTTAATTTTTTTTACACCGCGCAAATTGCTAAAAATATAATACTTTATAGCCGATCCCAATTAATGAATTAATTAACAAATTTTAAATTCCAGGGTGTTTTAATAAATTGCCAAAATTGAAACAGGGAGTGTTTGCATAACCAGCATATTAATTAATTCGCCTAGTTTAGTCTTATAAAAGTTTCAAGATATAAAAACCAAAAAATAATGAAACTTATAAATTACGTCTAGGTTTCGTAAAAAATGTTGTTGGTCTTAAAGTAACAGAGAACTAATATGGAATCTTACGAAATCGAAATTTAAGAAAATCTAAATGAAAAGCTAATAACCTTTTTATTTTCTCTGAGATATTTCATTAATTTTGTAATGAACTGTCAAATAGATAACACTTCATACTTCACCCTTCACCAAAAGGCATCGAAAAAGTTCGTTGATTAGGTATTTTTATATACACTGAATTGAATGTGGTTTGAGACGTAATACTTTGAACTTGAACTAAACTAAGTAGTTCGTAATAGTAGCCCCTACTATACTACACAACATACTGATTTCCTGCAACCATTAGACTTTTCCTCAAACTCGAATATGTTATGTGGCGGTTCGAAACAAATGTGTGCCCGTTTATACACAGGGATTAACAAGGATTCGTCATAGTTTAGCGGTGACAGTTCACCGAGAGACTCGGGTTCGATCCGCGATTTCAATCCAAGTCTTTACCTGTCTGATCTTTTTTTCTCTAGCCGTAGATGGGTGAGATAACATCCAACTTTCGTACTTAGACTTGAATCTGCAAATTAGGCACTGGCTAAAACAGACCGGATACTTATTTTCTATTGTCTGTCGTTTTCGAGTACGTATAACATAAACTAAGAACTTGTTCCTAGTATAAAAGATGTATAGAAACTATAAAATAAACTGTAGGTAGATATAACCATAACAGTTTCTTCCAATAAGAAAACTCTGCTCATGAAATGAGAATTACGATACAAAGATTATTCTTTGGTGGTTGTTTTAGCGAACATTGACTGTATAAAATGGCATTTCATATTATTTATAAATAATAAATTTTTAGTATCAAAGCAAGTAGGCAAGGATGTTATAATTTATTAGTGTAAAAAGAACCTATTGCTTTTTAATGGTTTTAAAATCACACACTTTTAAACTTTAATCGACCGTATACCCCATTTAGAAATTCTATACACTATTACCTCTCTTCCAACGTTTAGTAATATGATAGCTTAGGAAGCAACCAACAATTTACTCTGATTAAAAAGCACGTGTCGCTAGTAAATTTAAGTAATTATAATTTACAGTTTAATTTCTACTACGTAATTGATTTTTGATTATTACTTAGTGCTATTTTAACCAGGGGCTTTGAAGTTTAAATATATTGATGAAATTTACTTTTAGCTCGAAGCTGTGTGTATTTAACACCGTTTTTTTATTATACTGTGAGTATGCTGTAATTTACACTTACACCAACGGAATATAGACAGACAACCTACAACAGCTATAGAAGCCTACATGATTTAGGCACTTAATGATCGACAGTAGAGCTAAAAAAATCGAAATTACATAAATTATTTATATACAAAACTTTTGTATAGTATAAATAAAATTTTATATGCCCAAAAATACTTACATTCAGCATCAGAACTGTTATATCTCCGGGGACGTCTTTGAAAACAGCAAACATAAAAAGTAAATAACATGTTAATCTTAATAAAATCTGAGAAACTTTTTATCTATTTAATTTAAAAACTTAACTTGGAGCTTTTATTGTATTATGAAGCTGTTAAAGAACCAACATTTTTTGGGAGTTAACTCTACATTAAAATGCAAAAGTTAAATATTTTTAATTACAATTTTGATGTTTGATTAGGCTTTGTTGCCAGCTTCTAAATTTGAAAATAGCACAAATACGCTACAAAAAGAGTATCAAGAGAATTAATCCAATGCTCTAATATACTGCTGTGAACCTCAAGTCCTAAACTAAAGCTACATTTCTTTAAGGCTATCCTTCATCCGCTCGTTGCGTTTTTCTGGTTTCAATCGTTTGTTTTTAATTTTACATAAAAATTTTTTAGATGAAATATTTATATTTTTTTATGCTCGTGTTCCGGACGCATGTTTTTTTTAAATT
Source organism: Malthinus flaveolus (assembly GCA_950108345.1). NCBI lineage: Eukaryota > Metazoa > Arthropoda > Insecta > Coleoptera > Cantharidae > Malthinus > Malthinus flaveolus. The sequence goes on from OX467285.1 coordinate 74,153,437, forward strand.
GTTGTTTAAACAAAGGTAGTAAAACTTAAAAAATTAAAAAAAACTAATTAAAACATCCGTCCGGACATCGAAAACCAAATTTTAAATTGACTTTACTTTAAGTATTTTTCTTTATTTTAAAAAATTAACAACAAAAAACTTAAAAATCCGTTTGTTAAATTTTGAGCCACAATAGGCTGCCACCTAGGAAAATCATAGTAACTAATAGAGAGAAGGCGGAGTTTGAGTCGAAGGAATTTGAATTTACATTTGAGTTTGGAGTTTGTGCGTATAATTTTAGTGTTTTATTGCCAGTGCAGTGTATTGTGCGTAGAGTAATAATAATTCTTTATTGGCTACTACTATTGTTTTTTCCATATTAAAATGGGAAAAAAAAGTAAAATTAGTTTGTCTACGGCGAGAGTAAGTTCAAAAAAGCGTGCCCGGAATGCGTCGCTGGCTAGATGGAGGTAATTATAATAAATTATTAATTATGTAAATTGATCAATTAGTATTAGACGTCCTTTAGCGATGTGAGATTGAGAATGTGAGATTTACTATAATTAATTAAGTATGAAAATTTCAGCCCTGTGAAGGTACCTAAACTTCAGTTGCAACAACCCACAACAACCAAGAATGGGACCATACAAGAACCAACATGTGCTGGATTTAAAACAAAAGCACCGGTACGACAAAAAAAATCAGCTCCAGCAGATCATCATTATGGGCTAGAAACACCTATTGAGACCATACCACAAGATTAAAAAGACGAGTTTTTACAAAGTTTGCAAAAAGGGAAAGAGGAAATAAAAAGTATCGAGGAGGCAACTAGAGGACAAGCGACTAGTGGTCTTTGGCATGAAGAGAGGTCCAAAAGACTAACGGCTTCCTGGTTTGGGGAAATTTGTCGAATGAAGAAGAATGCGCCTCGTGATAAGAAAGTCAGGAGCATCCTTTATAATTCGTTTAAGGGAAATGAACAAATGAACCAACAGCTTTTTTTATTTAGTATTTTTCTTTGTATATTTTGTAAATATAAAATCTCTTCGCGAGGGGGATTTTTTACCTTCTGGTTTTCCCCCCTCTATAAATATGTTGTTTTCTTTCGCATTCCTTGTGCTCTACAAAATACCAAGAAATTTTTTCACTCGCGTGTTACGAATTATTAAACTAATTTTAAGGAAACAACTAAAGCCAATAAAAGTTTTAAATTATTTATTTTTCCGTTTCGATAATCGCTACTTTCTTCGGAAAATTATAAATTTCACATTTGTAAATTGACAAATTATAATTTATAATTTTCCGAAGAAGATAGCAATTATCGAAATGTAAAAATATATAAATAAAAGGTTTTCTTGAAAAATCTTCAGCGTCAGAACGGAGTGGTCTTTCTCATTTTTGCTTTTTAGTCCACGTGTACTTGAGTGACGTGTGACAAAGGTGTCAAACACTCTCAAATGCTGGCATTACACCAATTGGACCCTTGGAAGGCTAATAAATCACTTTTTTTAAAATATGCATTTTAGCCGACTTATCCAAATATCTTCGCCTTGTCCGTACACTAGCGCTTTACTATAAACGTAAGTGCACGTTGACGTCGTCCTGTCGAGCCTTTGGTCAGCCCACCTTTGGCAAAGTTTTTACCTCGTTCCAACCCGCTGCCCCGCAGGAGAAACTTTGAAGAACGTGAACATTGCCCTTAATTATCTTTCTTATCAAATTCTTCTTTTTTTCAGGTCTAGTGGAAATGGAAGAAGGATTAAACTAGCTTAATTCTATTTCTATTACGGATGCTTTGCTACAGGTACGTTAAGTTAAATTCAACATTTATATAAATATATTTTACTGTAAAGTCAATTTGGAGGCTCGTCAATGAAAAACTGTGAGGTACCTACTCAAAGATAAGTAAACTGTTTAAAATTTTTTGAAATATGAATTCATAACAACTATGTTTTTGAATACATATCACTTACTTTTGAATAAGATGAAATTATATCCACTTCAGTTACCTACTATGACGATATCTCTCAAAATAGTATTGATCGTTGTTTCGCTATTGGGCAAACATTTCTTAGACTGACCAGGCCTAAATAATTTAATTAACGAATTCTCATAAATCTAAAACAATCACTTGTCTTTTTCTCAAGCTCTTGAGTAGTGCACTCAAGAGAGAAGAAGCCCGTGACATCAAGCAGGAAGTTTTAGATGGGTAAATTTGAGAACACGGATCAAATGGCTTTCGAGAGCTGTTTTATATTAAATAATACGAGGAAGGAAAATTTGAAAAAGGGATTGATAGATTTCTTAGTTGTGTAACTTTCAGCTCGTAACAACTCGGGTTACGCGCCGCGCCTTATTGTTATTACTATACTGTCCCGTGAGTGAACGGCAATATTTTAAATATAAATTGGGAAGGTCATTTTATGATAAAATGTCTTAAGAACAAATGTCCGAAAATTATTCGTTAGCGAGATATGGACATTTGCAACATCCAGTGCAACAAAATGTTGTTGAAGAGAAACGTATTCTTGATGCTATAGAACATAATCCTTCTGATAGCACTCAAAGAGTAGCAAACCGTCTACATGTTAGTAAATTGAAAGTATGGAGAACTCTGCACAACTTTGGATTGTATCCTTATCATGTTCAACCTGTACAAGCATTGTTGCTTGCAGATTACGCAAGACGTGCTGACTTTTGTCGTTGGTTAGTTAGTCACCAGCACCTTCATGGGCGCATTTTGTTTACTGATGAGGCTTCATTTACTAGATATGGTGTGACGAACTTACGGAATACACATAAGTGGGCACTCTAAAATCCATTTGCAACGAGCGACACAAACTTCCAGCACCGTTTTTCAGTTAACATTTAGTGTGGTATTTTGGACGGCTATCTAATAGGTCCGTTCGGGTTACTGCGTTCCTAAATGTTCGATTTTCTAACGTTGGATTGGAAGAAGTGGCCCAGTTTCTTGGCCAGCGCGATCACCTGACCTGAATCCTCTAGATTATCATTTATGGGGACACATGAAGAGTTTGGTTTATGCCCACCAGTCGCATACTAGACATGAATTGATCGATAGAGTTATGACTGCCGCTGCATCTATTCGCAACGATCATCGTACTCTTAGGGCGTCTACTTCTTCAATTTTAAGAAAAGCCAGATTATGTACTCAAGAAGAAGGTGGACACTTTGAACAGCTTCTGTAATGACCCTTAATTACAATGTATATTCGATAGTTTAAATGAAAAAATTGATAATTAATAATATGAAATTTTTAAAAGATAAACTATAATATTCAAATGTCCATATCTCGATAACGAATAATTTTCGGGCATATGTTCTTACGACATTTTATCATAAAATGACCTCCCCAACTTATATTTATAATATTGCCGTTCACTCACGGGACACCCTGTATAGTAAAATCGCTTGGTAAAGATTTTTCTGATTTACGCTACCCGCTGAGAGGTTGCAATAGTGAATAGAGGCCTCCCTTAAAGAAGTTAAGGAGCTTGGTAATGGTTTAAATATGGTGAGACCATTTAAGGGTTTTTGCCACTTCTGCCACTAAGAAGGCGTCTATTCACTATTGTAACCTCTCTGCGGGTGGCGTAAGTCAGAAAAACCTTAAGGAAATGACTTGACTAATATACCACTTCAAACTTCTACTAGAATAATTAAAAATTAGGAACTACAATAGGTTACAAAAAATTTTAAATTGTGTGAGTGTTCGGCTTGAGACCTTTTACCCTCTGCCAGTTTAGAGAGAATTTCGTTTTGTTTTATCTTAATTTCTATGTTTTTGAATTGTGTCGAGATATGTAAAATCATCAAGCCAAGGTGTCTGACCATACCACTTCCTCTACTTGACGGTATCAACGGAAAATTTTGAAACTGATTATGGCTGTCTAAATCAAAATTGCCTTTGTTAAAAAACATTTGTTACTCAATAGTTTTCTTTCAAAAGGTGGCATAGATTCACAAGGATTTGATAAACTAAAGGTGGGTGCTAAATAAAATTTGTTTCGAATTTCAATGGGCAAGGAGTTAAAGAATTTAATGTTTGTTATACCACGAGGCCTTTTGAGTCATAATTATAGGTGTTGTAATGGAGTAGAAGTAATCATCCTAGTATTGTAGATGGTTACTTCACAGGATTCGATTTTGCCTCTCTTGTTAAGAAAAACAAGAACAATTCATAAATGTATACAGCCGTAACTATAAGTTTCTTTTCGGATTTGAACACTCCGCGACATGATTTTCGTAATAGTAATCGTAATCAGGAGTCTTATTACCTGCTTCTGGATACGACTTCTATACAAGAAATTCCCCACAAAATGGTGGCTTACGACTGGGATAGGATATTCAAGACCTTAGTATCTTAGTATCGGGACACCCTGTATGTGCTTCTGGTTTACTCAACTACTAAAGTTGTTATTCATTGTTATGCGTGCACTCCAATTCATGGTGTCGTCCACAACCACTACTTGTACGTAACTTTGCATTTGTATTGTTTTGTATTTTCTATTGTTTATTGTTAAATTTTCTGGATACTACTGCCTCTTTGATCTATTAGTTTTGAACAACACTATGTTGCTTTTCTTATCGTTTAAAACAACATTATTCTGGCCCAACCAGGATTCCACTTTCATTACAATTTCATTGCTACTTGTTTCTGGATCTCGGATGTTTTTGCGTTGAGTAAACAATGTAGTGTCATCTGCATAGTTTATAAGCTGATTATTCCTTTAATACCACCCGCAACGGTTGTATCACACGTCCTTGAGGAGCGCCACATGAGATGACTTTTAATTGCAACTTGATTACCCTCTGTTTTGTTTTTAGTTGACGGTTATCCACAGGAACTTTTCAAATCACTTCAAGTAGGCTCCACGGAATCCATACTTGTTACAACTTATCTAAACAGTATCTGGTGATTTTTACAGTCGTAGGCTTGCGACAGATTAGCAGTATGCCGCGTGGTAATATCTCTTTGCTCTAGACATCAGAAAACTGTACCTATACCTAATACACTCAGCTAGAGCCGTGTCAGTTGAGTTTCTTTTAAGAAAACCGTGCTGTGTATGTTTGTGATCTGTAGTTTTTTTCTTTTACCATCACCATTTTGATGCACCGGTGTTATAAAGGGTGAGCCAATACACCATGCCAGTTACACCATGTAAGTAAAAAATTATTGCGTCGGAATTTTTTTGATTTCTTCATTGAATCAAGCTTATTGTTCACCACAGCTTCGGCGGCACACATTAAAAATTAGGAAGACATCCTGGCGTAATTTATCTTCTATTCCATCAATACGCCTTATTATGTCGTTCCTTAGTTCTTAATGGTAGAGATTAACCGAGCACTCAGCTTGTCTTCATGGTAAACCTGGTCTGTAATAGGTCGTAACAGATGATTCGGAAGCGATTGAGTAGTTGCTGGTGGAAGGGGAGTAACTGCCCCCGAACCGTTACCAGTCTAGGTTTTACTGGCACTGCGGGCAGAAGTTTTAAGATTTGATGAGGTTGGAGTCGCAGGGCTAATGGTTTTCTATGAAGTGAGTGATCCCAATCAGCCTGCTCTCTTTAACCCTTGATATAGCTAAAGCTGGGTGCAGGGGGGAGAGCAGATAGATCCTAGATCCGTAATCTGAGCTTTCCTTAGTTCTTGAACTGTTGCTAGCTTATTGGCGTATACCTTACTTTTGAGATAATCCCAAAGAAAGAAGTTCAAGAGCCAATTGACATCGCCGTTTTACGAGATAACACGTTCCGGGAACTCCTCGTGCAATAATACCATTGTTGCATTGGTTGTGTGGCGTATGGCAGTCTTGTTCAAACTACATAGCATCCATATCCAAATCATCCAATTTGGGCCATAAAAAGTTCGTTATCATAGTACGATAGCGTTCACCATTCACAGTAACATCATGATGCCGGTATCATTTTCAAAGAAACAGTCAAATTATTCCTCCAGCCCAAAAACAACACCAAACATTTTTGAGGATAAATCCCCGGCACTCCATTATTTAAAAAAACTTTTATGCTAATTTTGTATATCTCGAAACTCGTTCCCCGTACAAAATACCTAATTCACAAAATTTGTTCCATCAACTTATTTTTTTTAGAACTGGTTGTTTTAGCTCGTGCGTCATAATAATTTAAATTCATCGCTTGCATCTAAGTATCGTTCAAAAATATGAGCTGGAATGATCATTATAAAACTAACGAGCCAAAATCTGATTAATTTGAGTTTTTCAAATTTAATGGGAGTAACTTAAACATTATCATTATATCACCAAGGTGTATTTAACCCAAAACAATTATATGCTTAATACAGCACTACCCATACAAAATTTATGTGATAAAGAGAAAATAATTGTCGAATAATTTTATTATAATAATTTATAAGCGCTCAATAACTTAACGTTACTTCTAGTTAACAAGAAAATGATTACTAATTACTCAAACTGAATAAATTTAGTAAAATATACGTTATAAACCTTCCCGAAATTGCCAAAATGGTTTTCTGGGTGTAATATAGAGTGTTATAATTGGCTTTCTACTGCACCGAACCTAAGGCTAACCAAATACCTCCGTAATTATCACCTTCCGTCAACGCATGTAACAGCAGCTGAATCTTATTATGCATCATAGCCCGGGGTTTATTGTTTTGATCAAGCTGAGACAGAAATGATAGGGTGTTCTCAAAAAGAAAATAAATAGTCATTGTCTAGTTTTCTCGGTGCGTCTTTAAAGATAATCAAAATTGTTAACACCGAATAATTTAGTGAAATAAATTTCGGCGTTTCAACGAAATTACTTATTAAAAAACGGCTTTTTTTGACGGCCCGACTCAGGAATTTCTACTTAATTAAAATTATTGATATGGATTGATTTATAAAATATCTATTTGAGCTTAAGGAGATAACATAAATATATTGTATACTATGGTAGAATTTATGTTTTTGTGATTGTGAAGGCTTCTTTTGAATGTAGAATTAGAAGAGAATTATTACTTAGGATCGTAAAATATTGAAAACTAACAAGCAACTTTATCTAATCGTCAATTAAAAATTTCTACTTTGCAGTACCTTTGGTTAAATGTTAATCTTTCGTTAACATTCATACATTATAGTAAAAATTAGAGTAGTTTTTAGTTGTGATTATCTTTTTTTAATTTCTACCATCAATTAGTAATGGGACGGGTACATTGAACTGTTAAAAAATTAAATTTTAAATAGGTCATAAAAAGAAGACAGAAGTGTAATATTGATTTTAAGTTTCAATAGTTTTTAAAGTACTCTTTAATTAAAACTTGAGATGATTCTTTCGTACAAACATGATGCAGTTCTTGAAGAGATTATTAAAAATGTTAGATGCAAAGTTTATGAAGAAACTTGCAGTTTCAAACCGCAAATTAAAGATTTCTTTAAAAACGAATTACTAAATTACTTTGCTTTACCGGCGTACTCTTTTACAAAAAAATAGTGAATTAGTTTCAGTTTAAATGTAATTTCACAATATTGGTTATAGGAAGACACTTTCTTATTGCCTCCTGGAATAAAGTACTTCACATTTAATTGAATCATTGGTTATTTAAGAGCCGTGTAAAATTTTACAATAAAAGGGCGGTATTCCAGAAACTGTCCTAGGTTTAAGTTAAGATAACTACAGTTATATTACACTATTATCATTAAAAATTTCTAAACCACATTTGAAATTCTGCACTATCCATTTTACAAAACTTCTGCACACAGATTAACATTATTACATTACGACAGTTAACAGGTTTACAGGCGTTCTACAAATTAAATCGAAATGGTAATATACAGGATGTCCAGGATAAAGTTAGGTTTTACCATCATAGTCAAATGTTGCTTATTAATGTTTAGTTATTTATGTAGTGCTTGCTTATTTTAGTGCGAGGAGAAACCTGATAATCTACTAAAAAACTTTATGATTATTCTGAGGGAGTTAGTTACTACTCCCTCGATGTTGGTTAGGTAATGAGATCGGAAAAAAATTGGCAATTACAAAAAGTACATTATACAATTCAACCTTTTGTTAAATTGTCATTAGGGCATTTATTTAAAGTTTTAAGTAAGTGGCTCTGGAACCCCTGCTTGCGTATTTATACGTAGCTTATCCAGAAGAACACCTGCTGAACAGTAGTTCTGGTTCTTTTAGATCTTTGTTTATCTACATTCTGAACTAATCGAGGATTACTATTGTTTATTTATTTGTTTATTATACTGCTGCTAACAGAACTAAATGCCCTAATTATAAGCAAGCAGTTAAAATAGAAATAGAGAGCCTATACGCAGAGGACATACATTCAATATATTTGTTCGTGGCCTCTCTAAATAAAATAGGCGGCGATATCTGCTGTTTACCTGAAGAACATTAAATCTCAATTGAACAATATAAGCCGGCGCAACATCGGTGAGATTATTAATTACTTTGTACAAGAAAAATGCATCCTGCAGAAATCGCCTCCTTTCCAACGACATATACTCAAATGACTGCAAAAGACGCCCGTAAGACCCACGCTCCGGATATATTCCGGTATTTTTGTATTCCACAAACTTTAAAAATTGCTTTTGAACCCTCTCCCAACCCGATTTATAAATAGTGTTGTGGGGATTCCAAACAATTGAACAATATTCAAGCCTAGGCCTCACGAGCTTCTCATACAGTCTAAAAATGGTTCTAGGATTTTTAAAGGCTCTAGCAGCCCGTAGCACAAATCCCAACACCTTATAGGCAGAGGCAGCAGTCGTGTTGATATGAGAACTAAATGATAATTTCTCATCAAAAATTACACCCAGATCCCGAACCTCATCCCTCCGCTGCAACAAATGACACTCCATTCTCCATTCTATACTGAAATTCGATTTTGCAAATTTTTCGCTGGACAGACATCATTACGCATTTATTGTAACTAAATAACAGTTTGTTCTCACGAGTCCATTCAATTATGTTATTAATGTCTGACTGCAGCTCTAAACAGTCGTTTAAAGACTCGATTCTGTGCCATATCTTCAAATCGTCGGCAAATAGTAAACATTTAGAATTTTTCGCTCTTTTCGGAAGGTCATTTATTAACAGTAAAAATAAAAGAGGGCCCAAGTTCCATCCCTGTGGTACTCCCGATCCCACCCCGTATGTATCAGAGCAGCAAGAGGCAACTACAACATATTGTCGCCTGTTTAAGAGGTAAGATGTCATGAGTTTTAAGAGCTTTCTAGAGAATCCAAATGCATACAACTTTTTCAATAGATAATACCATGGTCTCAGAAGTAATTTTTTGTTTTTGTAACAACGTTACAGAGCACATACAATCAGTTTTTGGTCATCGGTCCTTTCCTGAAGCCTAAATAACGTTTACAATCGAGTACTTTTAAATTATGTAATTGGTTTAATTTATATTAGTGGGAGTTTCTCTAGTATTTTTGACATAACTTTTACAGTAGTTTTTAATGGGCATCATTAATATTAAAAGAATTGTAGCGACTTTCCGTTACACCCTTCTTTAATTCACTAGCGAGAGTGGTTGGTATATCCTTACATAATATTCGACTGCAGTATCTCTCGCCAGCTTTCCTGAAGCTGTTGTTACTTTAGAGCTAATCAATTAGCTGGTAAATTTATAGTACGACCTACTAGTTTTAAGTATCTCAGTATTTAATTATCACGGCAAATTTTTTTGTATTCAACACAAGTTCTCGGCTTGGCATGAAAACAATGAAGTTATCCAATTATCTTGCAGTAAAACATGATACTTCTGCTTTTACAAACCACCTTTTTATTAAAGTTTAGTTTTAATTAGGTAGTGAGTTTTTCAAATGTTTTTTGGATTAATCCAATTACGTTATCAAGGCGAGTTTAACAGTTTTAAATAAATTTTGTAAGTTCAAACGTTGGGGCCACCAGGGGCTGGGCCTCTACTAATTTACGCTCATGAACCTGACGCTGATGAATTAGTAATGAAAATGATAAAAAAGTGGAGATAATTGCTTATACAGGGTGTCCCGTAAAATCACCGACAATGCTCTAATAGGTACTGTGAGTTTCTAGGACTAAATTAGGGCAGGAGGGCCACTCTGGAAATTATACCCTAAACGTACCCTTAAGAAATTATAGGCTCTCAAAGTTGAAGTTAAAATGTAAAAAAAGGAACAAAATGTCGTAATTTGGCCCTGGGAACTTACTGTAAAGCGTTGTGGGTAGTGGGTATAATTGTATTAGGGAGCAAGTCATTTTAGCCCTGTGCAACAAAACTATTGAAATTATTAGCGAGTTGTTGATTGTATTAAAATAGCCGGAAAAAGATTATTTTATACAAATACACTGATTATAAGATTGTAGAATAATTTATAATAAATTGTGTCGCAGTGAAGAGGTTTTGTCACGCGAATGCCGTTGCGTTAAGAGCTTCATTTCAAAAGTTTTTCGTGTAACGATTTATATTTAAGGGTACAATCAGTGCAATGACTTTTACGTACGGTGTGAATATAAACTATTTCGTTTTCTTTTTGTGTGTCCGCGTGTATTATTATACGTTATATTATGTATTACATAGTACATAGTTTTATGAAAATTCTTTACAATTTATAACGATTGTTCTGAAATTCCACGCGACTCAGTGTAACATTAATGTGCCCAGAGTGGCCACTTCTTGATTTCATGCAAAAAAATGAATTACGAACGGTAGGTAATGATTGTGCAAATCTGATAAAACTTTATTTTACTCAAAACAACTATTGAAATGTGAAATTATTTAACTACTTTTTTCTCGTTTATTGTACGCCTTTTTAACGCGATTTCTAACTTGACCGATACTGTCGTGCCGTAGCACTCAAATACAAATGTTTAATTTAAATTTTCGTTTAATTCATATAAAACGGTGAACCATTTACACACATACGAAATAGTTATGGTTAGTAACATGACTGTAACCAATTCGTTTAATATGTGATTAAAATCTCGGTCGTTGTAATTAACAAATGGATTACTTCGATTATTGCGCTTTCAAACTGAAACTGTTCGTATTCACATTTGCTAATTTATGTTTCGCGTATTTCACGACTTCTTTTCCGTGCGGTGACGCCTCTCGTATTTGTAACGTTTTAATTAGCCTGTATAAATATTATTTTCAATACACTGCCAACCTACATATTTACGTAGGTATAACTAATTAAAAAAAGTTTTTCAAATACATTTTTTGTTGAAAGGCATGTATGTATTCTAAAGAAACGCCATTTTTAATATACAAACAGTACGTACTTCATTTTTATGAAAACAGAAGACGAGATCACAGAGACTACAGATAGAACAAACGAAAACGAACGTATAGAGAAATGGAAAAATCAATGCGGCATTTAGAAAAGCATGTAATTTCTTAAATGGGTGGAATTATTGCGTACATGAAATGTAGAAAAATTGAGTAGCACCCATTTAGCTCAGACCACTTCCACTAAAAAAGTTTCAAGAACGACAACTCAAAACATGAGCTTAGGAGTTCCGTGCATCGGAACGCGGGCTGCCCGAAACAACAGCCCCAAAGTTCAACTTGCCACTCACGTCTTCTCTCCGGTCGTAGCTCTCAATTCCACCTTTTAACCATGACTCCGTAATGCAGATCACATGAAAGGAACCGTCAAGACTAAGCCGGTAGAAATCTGATAGTTTTGTCTGCAAACCCCCCTCATTCTGATAATGCAATGAGAGCACAACCATAAACGAATACACAAAAATACACAGAAATTGTCAACTCACTCAGGATTACGAGAGAGTGCTCAAAATATTCTCGTCAGCGACCCTATTAATAACACGAGCTCCATCCGATTTCCTTATAAAGATGCTGCAGTTGCCTGTCCAAGAGTATTTATAATTTTTAAATAAATGTACGCAGAAATATCGGTCTTTTTTGTAAAGTATAGCATTCCGTGAGGTCAAGTGCCCATTAAAGTAAATCCGTTCAGTTCCAAGTAGACCAATCTCCGAATAACTAAAACCTCTATTTCTCATAATCGACGCCATCATTTCATTCTTGTTTCTCGAGATAAATTTCACGACGACATTTTTAGGCCTGCCTGGCTGGGCCCCAGCAGATGGTATCCTCTTCGTAAACAGTACAGTTCAACTTCTCAGCCATTGCAACCGCCAGAGCTCTTATATTTTTGTTGTTACTTTCAGGAGCCCCTACTATCCCCAGATTATTTCTACGCAGATACTGCTGAATAACTGAATCAAATTTATCGATCTATTTTCTGAATGTATCTGATGTTTCTCTCTCCTGGATTTGATCTCACTCTCAATAGAAACAGTGATATGAATCGTTTTACGCTTGAGCAGCGCCGGGAAATATTGGCGACAGACATTGAAAGAAATTGTTTTTCAAAAATAATCGGAAGGTACGTTGTTTTCAGTGAAGCAACTTCAAAAATATACCATTAAATGGCCCACTCGTTATAATAATTTAAGAACGCCGAGAAAACCTTTTTTGATAACTAATCAATCGCGTGAGTTAGAATATTATGCCATAATAAAACCAAATGTTTTCGTGCTTAAATGTGGGTTAGAACCACTGACTTGGGAAGCTTGACTTTGCTATTTTACTTTCGGTTGTTCACCGACATAGTTTTCTAAGAAATGAAGTGCTTCAAATCCCGTTGTTTGTGTTTCTGCTTATCCCCTTCCGGAAATATTTAAAAAACATTGTGGAGGAGCTGTAGAAATGCCAGAACTCCCACCATAGCCGATTGATTTCAAATACGATTCATTCGTTTGTGCTAGTTTGTGCTTCAAATCCCGTCGTTTGTGCTCAATCCCTTCCGGAAATATTTTTAAAACATTGTGGGGGTGCTGTAGACATGCCAGCATCTCTACCACGGCCGATTGATATCCAACAAAATTAATTTGCCGTTTGTTGGTGCTTTATTGTGCTTCCAAGTCCCTTCATTTGTGCTCATCCTCTTCCGGAGTTGTGGAGGTGCTGTAGAAATGCTCTGCAACAACTTCGAATTCTTATTGAAAATTTGATATCATACTACTTTTCTCTTCCGATGCACCCCTTTAAACATAATAGTCAAAAACCAATTTAGGGAGGGGGATTTAAGGTTAGTTTCATTCTTGATAAGATATGATAAGGCATGATTAGAAGTGACACATTTTAAGAAAATAATAATCATATAATTTACATTCCGGAAATGAAACTAAAGTATTTTAGTGACAGCCGCGTTGGCCGTCTGTGTCTTCCAAACTATTGTTCGCGAAAGAACTGGCTAGAACACGCAGTTTCAGAGCTCAGTTACTTTATCTGTTGTATTCTGTAATCCCTGCATCAAAGAAAGCAAAGATTATTTTGATGAAATTCACGCCCAAACTTGGAGGAACTTAAAAAGTTACTACTAATACTAATAAACCTAATCGTGTCAAATCTACAAGTTATCATATCTTTCACATTCTTCTCCAAGGCAAGTAGTCTAGAACAACATTTTTTTAATTTAGAATATTTATTTAAAAAGTTTCTTGTGATTAGTCAACAGATTATGATATATTACTGACATGAGGCATTAAATTGTTACCTGTCAGCTTCGTATTGAATTATTTTAAATGATATGTTGCTTTGTACTACTTTTATAGTAGGTATTTTATTAAAAGCCTCTAAAGGCAGATCCGCACCGATAATATTTACTTACTTTTCGCGTTGTATTTCAAAATTAAAATAAATGTTTTTCTTCGCAAACTCGCAAATATTTATTATCAATCTCCTCAAAGTCGTCTTGAAATTCGACCGACAACAGATAGTGTGCGTTGTACAGGGTGGGCAAAATTCGATGGTTCTTATAGTACAGGATCCTGTAACACCTCCTACCTTTCAACTCCGTTACTTTCTTACTTTGTTGGGCGCCAGCTCGGTGTTAATTGAGCAATGAATCTTCCAGGGTCGTGTGATCTCGATTTAGAAAGAAGGCTTTTTATCATTTATTTATTTTATATCGAACAATTTAAATCTAATGTCAGGCCGACCTGCCTAACAAAACACAACTAATTTAACCTATAAATAAATCTAAGAACTAAAACACAATTTTGCTTTGCTTTGCTTTTCCACTAATTATCTTCCCTTTTAACCAGTTTTCCAATTTTTCTTTCCTAACTGGTTCTTCAATTCTCCTTTCTTAACTAGTTTTTCAGTCACCTCTCCAACTATTTATCTTCCACGATTCTTCCAACTAATTATCTTTCAACGATTCTTTCCAACTACTTGTTTTTCCCGTAAATCTCTCCAACTATTTATCTTTTCAACGATTCTTCCAACTATTTATCTTTCAACGATTCTTCCAACTACTTATCTTTCAACGATTCTTTCCAATTACTTGTTTTTCAACCCTTCACCTCTCCAACTATTTATCTTCCCGTCAAATCTCAATATTTGCCCTTATAGACCAGGGCATATATTGTACATAATGATTTTAAAAAAATTTCGGATTCGAGTTTTTTTCTTTATTTGCATTTTCTGAGAACATTTACCATAGTAATGTATATATTTTTTTATACCAACAGAAAGTAGAGACTTCAACGAACAAAAAGCCTACCGACTTTTTTAAAAAAGCAGATATTTTGACGTGAGAATTTTCGATTAAAAATTGGGGTGCTTTTTCGATATTAAGTCAAAATAAGGTGAAACAATGAATATTTTAAATCAAAAAAATTACTGTGTGTTTGGGACATAAAAAGGTAAGTTTTCACCAAATTTTGTAAAAAAATAAAATTTTTTGCACAAGATACAAATAAAAAACCAAAAACTTGGTTATTTGAATTTTTCACATAAATTGTGAGGTTATGTAAAAAAAGTGTAAAAACAAAAGTTGTAGATCTTTTAATTACCTAGAACTTTGCGATTTAACTTTTTTTTATAGGACTTGTAGTTTTGCCGGAAATCGAGATAAACCGTTTTTTACCCTTAAAAACTCACCCCCGTCCCCTTCCCCACCTCAGATCGCCCGTAACTTATTTTTTCCTACATTTTTGGTATATTCTCTACCTTTTCCAATGGGTTTCATCCTACTTTAATTTTTTTTGGTCTCAAAAATTATCGACCCTGGTCTATTACTTTCTCGTAACAACAAAAATTTGTCACCTTCCAACTATTTATTTCAACGATCCCCTGATCCCAAAAAACACCATCGCCCAACCAATCACCCAGCTACCGCCAAACACAAACAAACATTCATACATTCATACTTTCATACATTCACTCATTCATACATTCATACATTCACGCATTCATACATGCAGACAGTTCTGGGCTGTTACAATCCGAACTAAGGTCGTTCCGTTCCCATCTGCTTACCGGATAAAGAGTATACTATCGAGATTTAGAGAAAAAGGGAAAAATCGAACTTTTGCTGCTTATAGCTCCAAAACAAAAGAAGATCGCGAATTTCGGTTTTCGCCATTGAGTCGCTCTCAAAAAAAGACAACGAGGATGCGCCATCTATGTTTTCTTATCTCTTCTGGTTACCGATTTCTTCACGAGAACCATCGCATTTTTCCCACCCTGTACAACTGTACATACGTCGCGAAAGTATTCGTGTGCGTTTGTGTTCGGCGTACGCACAAAAACGTGATACAACGCACGTCAAGCAACCTTTTAAAACCAAATACTTGCAAATTTTTATTTCACGTAAAGTTGTGTAACCTTTACACTTTACACTATTGATTATGCTCCCACTAAATTTTGTTTTTGTTTCCTTAATTGAACTTTTATTGTCCAATTTAAAAAATAAGTGTTTAACAATTCTAACAGCTACAAGAAGCAATGATAAATAGTTTAATTATTTTAGTAGATTATAAACCACATTTCAAATTTCATCGTTTGCCGCAGAGCTGTGTTAAATGCTATTAAAACCTTTTTATAAAAGTCGAGAACCGCATTTGTTTTTATTACTAGAAAATTAATAGTAATGCAGACGAAATTAATAAGTTTATACGTGTACTTTAGAGTGGCTGGGTAGTATTTTCAAAAAATGTTTAATTTTTTTTATGACGTACGTACTACTAATAAATTTTTTCTTTTAAACTCGTTAGATGGTCATTTTTTTCCTGACTGGTCAACCTAAAATAAATAATCCTAAAAAATTAATAACCCCCTGAGGATTTGAGTATTTATTATAATCTGTCAGTATTTAAATGTAATTTCTATCTAATAATTTGTTTGAAGTGTAATAGTTTATAATTCGTAACATCTTTATTTACCGCTATAACCATCTATATAGGGTGTCCCAAGAGCAGACTTTTCTCGCGCTCCACTCATTTTATCCACTTTGAGCTTTAATAACACTGTCTGTCTGTTCAACTGTAAACAACATTTTTGTGGCAACAGATTGAAGTTCAAGTTCGTAGGTAATTGGGATGCGTGCGGTGACAACAAAATTATTTAGGTTTTATAAACAACCCTGTATACTAACTTCTATTGGAGAACAGGCATTGTTAAATTTATAGTTAAAAAAAAGGACAAAGGTAATAATTTACTATTTTATATCTTAAACAAATAATTTGTATACTAATAAATTATAAAGCTTAACTACTAACGTTTATATTATGTCCTAAAGGGAAGAAGTTTATGTCATGTTATAAAGAAGTTCCGAATAAAGTAATTACAGTTTCGACAGAAGTATATGGATAATAACATAATGAAACTACTAATCAACTTATTTAATTTTATTTATTACTTTCGTGTGTTTATTATTGTTGAAATTATACCGTATAATTGCCTTCAATGCTAACGCGTAATGTTTTACTATTTTTACATAATAACTGCGTGTGTTAAGTATATAAATATTGTACATTGTACAGGGTTTGTATTATAATACATATTTTATCGGGGCAGATTGGATGACCTATAATAGCCATTCGTGGCCGACATTAAATTTGGCCGAAAGATAATTGTCCGAACGGACAATTTTAGTTGATTGCGCGTTCGTAGATCTTCTTTAATTTTGGTAAGTGCAAAAATAAATTTTCGTATAACTCGAAAAATTTTATTTGCTAAACTCAACGAGGACACAGCACACACTTCGAGGATATATCGGAATTTAGGAGCATTGAGAAATAAGTCACCTCCTGCTGCACGACGCCCAAAGAGGTGAAGGGACTTCATAAACATTTGTAGTTATGGTTAAACAATAATGTTAGCTCGCAAAATAGTAGAAGAATAAAAAACATGAACGAGAGCACAAGTTATAGCTGAAAGTATAAGTTGCGTGGTTTACAAAATTAATATTTTTGGTTAAATGTCCGTTCAGCTGAATGTCTGTCGGCCAAGCGTCCGGAAGTCGTGTTTCGCCCAAGAGATTCGGCCTAGTTGATTTTAATAATAACCATTATAGTTTTTTATTTTTTCTATGTATAAATATAAAATCATGAAGAGTGTTTTTGTCACGAATACTTGTACCTGTAATTTATATTTGGCATTAGAGCAGCCAAAATTTACATTTTCATAAGTATTGATATGCGTAATCTATCTATTAATAAATGATCTAGAACTTTAATCTTTCATCGAAATTACAAAATCGATAAGCTGTTTAGATTTACCTTTTGTATTATTCATAACAAAATACATAATTACAATAAGGAACAAAAAAAAATTGCGTTATAAAAGAACACACGAGAGCCGGCAGTTAAATCGTTAAATTATTTAATTTAAGTCAATCGACTTGCCTCAGTTCGATAGATAAAAGTGGCCACCTTTGAACGAACATCTGATGATTGAAAGAAATAATTGAAAAGGATGAAAAAGTGACCCGAACGATGATGACTCGTTTTTAAATCCCATTTTAAACAATCTATCACAAAAATAGAAGTTCTCCGAGTAGTAAATTTCTTTGTGTTATAAGTTTTAACTTTTAATTTAAAAATATTTAGTTGATTTGCTTTTACATTTCTCGCGAATGGCGTTTACCTTTCATCTACTATAAATATAAATTGAATTTATTTTTAATTTGCGGTAATGACTAATATACTTATTATTAATAATTGTAATTACTAAAGACCATTTATATTTCAGATGAGTCTTGAGATGTTGGTTCAGAAAGAATGAAATGAGAAGACTGTAACTATACCTAATCTTTCTACAAGGTGAGTTTACTGATTGACTAAAGAAAGTATTTTTTATAAGGAGTCCCCTTTAGGATAAAACGTAATTTTTTACAGCTTACATCCTATAAAAGATGCTGAAGCGTATTAGATAAACGTGGGTAGGTACCTGGAAGGATTAGGTGTCATTGTTTAGTATATTTAATTATTTAATTAATTAAAATTACAAGATTATTAGCACGTTAGAATCTCACGATGTGTTTAGATTTTTACTTGACCTAAGGTCTTGATCTTTGTTTATATTCAATTACTCTACAGCAGACGCATGCTAACGGAACGGTGCGTAATCAAATATTGTTACTATTTCAATAGTACCTATACAATTTACCAATCTAACGTCTTTAGTAATGTAATTTTAATGAAAGAAAAGTATTTTTAAAACTACTTGCGCCATCTGTGAACTTCAGTTTAATTCGTACGCTGAGCGGTGTATCACCGGTTGCATATAGCACTGCATTACGAACACGATTCATTCTAAATTGACTGAAATTTACTCTAAAATAAAATAATAATCTACTGACTTAAGAGTCGATACGAGGGCCAAGCCGAATTTCTTGAGAATAAATGGCATCGTTTACATTTTCTAAAATTAGATTTATAAATGTTCAAAGTAATTCGCTTCAGCCTTCAGCAATGATAACACTTCACCATTCTTTCGGTATAGTGTATAGTGTATAGGTACTTCCAAAATAATCGCGAATAGCATTATCAATTTCTTTCTCAGACAATAACTTTCCGCCTCGTAGGTTTTTTTTGAGGCCAAAAAACAACCAAAAGTCGCACATTGCCAAATCAGGTGAGTATGGTGAATGTTCATCTACACTAAAAAAATTCTCAGAATAAAAAATAAATAAATTAAAATAAATTCTTATAATGGCAAGTGCTCAGTGTATTGTTTTAATCTTTTTTTCAGTCAAAAACTGGACCGTTGAAATTGAAACTGCTGTGTGAGACGAGGCATTGTCGTCATGGAGCATAATCCCGTTTTTAGCAGCTCGGCTGAAAACTTTGGGCAAACATTTTTCAATCTACCATTTTAGCAGTCTTCTAGCACAATTGTTTTGAGCAGGTCCGCTCTTTAAAAAAATTGCGTACGTTCATAACTTTTTTTATAGCTCGTTGTTTTTAGGTCATAGTCGAGTTTCCTCGCCTTTATGAATCCATATACGGCTCTCTTGATGGATAGACAAGTCAAAAAACGGAATATATATTTATAACTTATATAACTATAAGTTTCATCGCTTGTCACCATTTTAGTAAAGAGAAGATTTAAAGTTTGATGGCGAGTTCTCAATATTGTTCTCAATAAATTTATCTTGACCCTCGTATAACGGGTTCACCGCCCTGAAGATGGTACAGTATACCGAAACAGCGTCGGTCAACCTGTTGAAATTATGTAAGTAACGGCTACAAATCTTTATATTTATTAATATCACACTAGATTTACACATAGTAAAGGCAGAATTAGATCAAAAATTTTAACCAAAATCAGATGCTTCAAAAGCATCAAACAGTTCGTAGTTTCTTTATAAAACCAGCCATGTTGATAATTTAATATGGTTTTATAGACTTACAGTAGGCAATTTCAAGCTTCTAAACTCTATACTGGTTACATCTAAAGTCAAAGCGTGCGTAATTTACGTCTTTACGCGAGTAAATAAAAAAGTCCTCTGGATACAGGTACCATCACTTCTTTCCACTTTAAGTTTTCATAAGTTTACTTCATACCTATTATTTTGAAAATTGAGACAGGGTTACTGAGTCAGGATGCTCAAACCTAGTAATGGCGTAGCTACCGTGGAGTAGTTGGAGCGAACTGCTCCTGGCGCACGATTCATGTGAAATTAAAATTAAAACAAATTCCTTCTGTACACGAAGTTGCTGGACAACTTTTAATTCACAACGCAGTCTCATGTAGCTTCTCTGATATTGGACCTTGTAGCTCTGTAGCGCTTCATGAAAGTGCCTTACTTTTGCCTCCAGTGGTTGTTATATAAAGCGCTTTAATGAAGCGCTGCAGCCCCTTAGTTACCCGAATACGCTCTAGCATGTCCGATTATTTTGACTTTATCACTTTGTACAACCTCTTGGAAATTATCAAATGGTAAAGTAAATTTTCTTTCAATTCCTAGAGTTCATCTTAAGTAAAATTACAGACATTTTTACATGAGGCGCTAGAGGACCCGTGGAAAATAAAAATAAGTAAATTAGATAGAAAACAAGTTTTGCCAGAACTCTTCCGAGAAACAAATGGGCGCACCGTTTTTACTTGCGTCATGTAGCTACGCCACTGATTAGCTACATACTATATTACTAGTAAGTTTCCTTAATTTTTCAGTGATTAAATTAATAATTATATTGCAAAACTTGATTACGTAAAGTGCAATGTCTTTGTTGTCTAAACGAGATGCTTTACTCGCCTAATTATGTTCGTTGGGTCTTTAGCAACTTTATGCATGAATAAAGTACATGATTACATTCCTATGCACATTAATGTTATTAACACACGGTAGAGCTCGTTGAAGTATTAGTTTGTTATCTAATAACGTAATAACTAATAATAATTGTTAAGGGTATATGAAATTCTCTATACTAATAACATTTTATAAAGCTTCAAGTATGCCATTTGAGTGCCCAGATTATAACATCCTGTTGAAACTAAATTAAATTCTTCTTCAGAATTCGGATAAAGAAAGAAGTAATTTTAACGTAGTAGTCTTTTCAACTTATATGCCTGAAGAAATTTTTATGTAATTTTCAAACTTTTTTCTATTTGACTCGAATATTAAATAATATATGCTACTGGAGTAATAAAAATTTTAAACCACAAAAATCTTAAAATTTACTTCCCCCAAAATGAAACAAAACTTTTTTAAGCTCTAAATTTAAAAAATGTGCCTCTGGCACTTTTATGAAAACTTGAATTTTAATTTCATTATACGTTCAAGGAACATGACATGTGTAGCTGTAATTAAGAAGCAAATTTTTCTCCTTCTCATATTAATAACTTTGGTCTAGGTTAGAGAATTAATCTAATCTTTTGTTTGAAAGTTTTACATCTCCGTATTTATGAACTAAATGTGATTTTAGAATTATACGTTTTTTAATCAAGATTAATTATGCTACATACATGCTAGGTACTAATAGTATTAATACACTTACAATTTGTAGTTAAAGTACGTGATCGTTCGATCGTTGGTATTTCAACCCTCGGATAAGCTGGGTTAAGTAGCATTATCCGACGCTGCTATTGTTCGTTGTAATTTGAAAAATTGTGTAAATTTTTATCTGGGTCGCTAGTGCCCTAATACCAATAAACAATCATCATAAGTTGAAAATTGGAGCGTTATCATGTAGTAGATTGTCTTCGTCAACACGTTAACTACAGTCCGCATAAAATTTAATTAAATTACTTTATAAGAAAAATGTTTTTGCAATTTCGTTTCGAAAAGACGGCTTTGTGATTGTCATTTTAGTTTTTAAATAGCATACTTTTAAGCACTAGTGCCTAAAAGATGTTACTTTTAAGCACCGAGTGTGTAAAAGTGACAGATATAAAACAATAATTTTAATGGTTTTTATTTATAATTAATATTTATAACGCAATTATTTAATGTACTAAACTCAATGTTTCTTGCTGATAAAGTTTGATTTTGATTTTCTTTCACTAACTGAACATTATTGGTTGTAATCGCGCATGATAAATTTGCACCAGCAATAATTCTTGGTTTCTTGGCTAGTACCTCCTTTTCTCCCAGAATTTTTTTTGCAATAGTGTTTTTGCTTACAAGTGAACTTTCTACGTAGCCTTCAGCAACGGAAGTAGAGCGCCATCCTCCATGCCTTTTCAGCATTGAAATGTTCGCTCCTGCGTCAGCTAACATAGAAGCGGACGTCCTACGAAAGCAATGGCCGGTGTATTCGTTGAAATTGGGAAGATCAAGAAATTCTGCAATACGTTTAGGTATTGCGCCGATAGTATTTATACCTACAGGTTGCTTGGTACACTTCAAATTTCTGTAATTAACAAAAAACCTTTTATGGCTTATATTTGGGGGACGCAGATTAGCATAGCTCCGAAACACTTTTAACGGGCCTTTCGCAGTTGTGACGTAGTCCACTTTATAAGGGGTACGGCTTGTCCCCTCTTAGGTGTTCATATGGAACACAAGTGGAAAAAAGATACAAATAGTTTTTTATTTTCTTTCAATGAAAAATCAGGTTGTGATTGGCTATCTGTTATTATTTATGAAGCGTGATATTTGTGACAGTTGTCAATTAACTAAACGTGGACTCGCTCAACAGACCACGCTTTGTTTTAAATAACTACTGCTAATCTTCTCTTGTAAAATGATACTTAGATACGATTTTTATTTTAAACGGCTTGCAGTCGTATATTTCTGGAGTTATAAAGAATTCTAAATATTGCAATCAATGCTTCCCCAACCACCGTGATATTTTAATATACAGGGTGATTTATTAGCTCACCGACAAACTTTGCCACATGAAAGCTCATGTAATTTTAAGAGAAAAATATATTTTGGGCATTTGTCCCACTTCACTTATTTAAAGACATCGAGGACTTCAAAGTTTACTGCAGCGAATTTAATAATAGTAATAAAAAAAGTGGCATTAAAACAACCAAAAATACGCTTTCAGCACTCTAAAGTATGCCGATTAGTCTGGTCAATCTAGACCAAAAAATGAGAGTGAAGGTGCATAAAGTCCCAACAAGCTGAAAGTTATCGTTATCGTCATAATATGCACACGTTTCCATTCCACCATGAAACTTTTACAACTTTTTGAATCGTTATATCTCAGAAACGGTGGCTCGTAAGAAAAAAAGTATTGATACATTTTTTATAGATAATTTTATGATCTACAATTTTTGTCTGTGGTACTTTTATGATAAAATTTGCCGTTTTGCTGAAAATCGCGAACAACTCATTTTTTTGACTTTGACCTCAAATCAAATTTTTTCCATGGGGAACTTTTAAATTTTATTTATAATTATGTTTTTAACAATTTTACCGATTGTCAGCTTGTTGGGACTTTATGCACCTTCGAATGTCTAAATTGACCGGACTAGATGTCATTTTTGTGTATTGTTGTTGCATTGGAAGTGCACCTATTTAATCAACAACACAATATAACGCGGTTTATTGCCGCAAATAACAAATTTTGGTCAAGAAATGTGCCAAAATTATGAATTTTATCTTAATCACATGCTACCTTTTAATAAAAAAAAGTTTTAACTAAACCACACGTCTGTGGCAACTAGTTATTCTGGTGTGCGTGAAGTGGGCAGGCACTGAAAAGCACTAACGATCATTTAGTGCCTAATCGTTAGTGCTTCGTTAGTGCCTCTTAGTGCTTTATACCCGAACTCAGCAGGCCCAACGGTTCTCCAGTAATTAACATATCAAAAGGGCCTGCCCACTTCACGCTTTGTCGGAAGCACTAACGATCATTTAGGGCTTAATCGTTAGTGCTTCGTTAGTGCCTCTTAGTGCTTCATACCCGAATTCAGCAGGCCCAACGGTTCTCCAGTAATTGACGTATCAAAAGGGCCTGCCCACTTCACGCCTTGTCGGAAGCACTAACGATCATTTAGGGCCTAATCGTTAGTGCTTCGTTAGTGCCTCTTAGTGCTTTATACCCGAACTCAGCAGGCCCAACGGTTCTCCAGTAATTAACATATCAAAAGGGCCTGCCCACTTCACGCTTTGTCGGAAGCACTAACGATCATTTAGGGCTTAATCGTTAGTGCTTCGTTAGTGCCTCTTAGTGCTTCATACCCGAACTCAGCAGGCCCAACGGTTCTCCAATAATTGACGTATCAAAAGGGCCTGCCCACTTCACGCTTTGTCGGAAGCACTAACGATCATTTAGGGCCTAATCGTTAGTGCTTCGTTAGTGCCTCTTAGTGCTTCATACCCGAACTCAGCAGGCCCAACGGTTTTCCAGTAATTGACGTATCAAAAGGGCCTGCCCACTTCACGCTTTGTCTTAGCGCTTCATAAAAAAATCAGTACGGCCGACCATTTGTAAACAATTGTTTTCAACAAAAAAGGGAAACTACATTTTTATCTTTCTACACGAGATTGTGACTTTTTTTCAATAATTGTTTCTTCGATGGTCATTTTTTGATTCAACGTCTTATAAAAACATTTGATTTCAATAATGGGGTGATTTTGCATGTTCGTTTTCTTGTTTTGTTTCGGCGGGTGTATTTTGAGCACCAAACTGACCCATCTACCCTAGAAAGTTATAGGCTCTTAAAGTTGGAGTTAAAATCAGAAATTTAAAAAAAAATTTGAAAAATAATTTGTATTCTACGATCGACAACTAACTGGTCGTTGATTATTTCGTAATTCGTTTAAAAAAAGCTGCATTTCATTTAAAAGTAGAGTTACAACACTACATTGGCATTAATTGTTCATAGTATAAAGTATCAATTACTATTAATGTTAGTGATGCCCAAAATGCACAAACAATTTAGCAGGTATACCAATACTACTGGTGGTACTAGTTATCGGATTAAAAGGTCAGGTAGCTTGGTGCCGAAATTACATCCGCCTGTATGTTTTATGTTTGTGTTAGCAATCAATTTTTTTAAATCTCTGGATTAATTGGTTATTTAATTTAACTTTGAAGAAACTGATAGTGTTAACATAACACACTATTCTTTCGATTAGGTAAGTATCTTATTGCTACTTTGTTAGTTATCAATATTTTTAAATTAATGTCTTTGGCGAGTCTTAACTACAATCAAAGTAGCATTGTTTTCTCTTCCGGTTTTACATCACTACTAAATACAACGTTTGTAGGTAAATAAATAAACAGATCTTTTATTGGCAAAGTTAAAGCTAAAACACCTTTTCATTTTATTCACATTCTTATCAATTAATATCTTAAATTCAGACCATTCAGCCGCGTATTATCCTATGGGCAAATAGGGCAAGTACCAAGGGCCCCGGATTGGAAAGGGCCCCAAAATCATAACTTAATTGAAAAATAATTGTCACTTAAAAAAGAAATTTAAAGGGAACAACGATAGTGCCTACAGCGAAGATTGTCCATTTTGTAATTGTCTAAAATGGGTAGTACTAGGTACCGGCATATTTCAAATAATCTTACGATCAGCTTGAGACGGGTTTACTTAAAATTTTGCAAATTTAAATATTTGTTGCACTTTAGTCCGCCTTATTGTATTTTTTACAGCCTTCTTCCTGGGCGGCAAATAACTAATAACCTATAGATAAAGGGTTTATAACCATAGGATTTAGGCATCTGTTAAAAACATTGTGTTTCTCCAAAAATATTTTTGCATTATTTTTATAATAGTGTAATGCGCCACTGAGACCATTCATAATACTGACGATGAACTGTGAAGAAAAAGTAAGATATTTATTATTCTTATTTTCTGTTTTGTTCTCGGGTGGTGCACAGTGAATTGCAGTTTTGTTCAGTTTTTATAGTATTGCATATAATTGTGGTGGATTAAATTGGTAGAATGCCGAAAAAATCTGTTGTTATGCCAGAAGAAATTCTAAATCAGCTTGAAGGAAATCGACATGAAGTAGTCCAACATGTATGTAAAACTTCGGCTGAAATATGGCAAAAAATATCAAAAAATTTAAGTGGACAAATGACGAGTAAAGCTCTATACACATTTGTCAGGAAAAATTCATATAACTGCTGGGAACTATTAGGCATTAATGAAACATTTTTTCGTAGAAAGCATAATATTAAGGATAGCGACGAAGATAGTGACCTATGTGATAATAAGAACTTGAGCACCCTAAAATTTAACATATCTGTAACTGAAGAAATGTGGAATAATATAAAACCAAAACAAATAACCTACAACGACAGTAAATCAAGACTCAGATTGCAGCCGGGCTGGACCGACGTTTTCAATGATGTCATATTAAATACCACTCCCATGAAATGTATATGGGTTTTCAAAAACCATGATGTATCTTCTATTGATTCGAATACTTATAAATGCCAATTAAATGGTTATTGCAAAGAATGTGAAGCAAATTTAGTTGTGTATAATGATGACGATAATAATTTAAATTTTACGTGCTATGTTGAAGGTGATTTAAAAGTTGAACATACTAGTAATTATAAAAGAAAACTGTGTGGTTTCAAAAGAAAAAATATTGGTGAGAAATTGGCTAGTGGGCAATTGGCAATAAACTGGAGAAGAAACATGGCCACAGAGTGTATGGATTTAGGAGACCCTGAACCCAGTAACCTATATTCATTGCAAGTTCTAAGAAAGTGCCGACAGGAAGCATTTCAAGAAAAACTTAACTATATTCCTAAAGATCCGTGTCCAATAAAATGTCTGGAGATTTTGAAATATACTCAACCGTATGTGTCAACTATAAAAAAAATTTGCATGGATAGTTTCCAACTTATGTACTGGACACCCGAACAGTTAAGTATTTATAATAATCACTGTTCGTCTAAACGCAATCTATCAAGATTAGCTATAGATGCCACTGGTACATTAGTTACCAAATTACAAAGACCTTATAAGAACAATTCAGGTCACATATTTCTTTATGCCGGGGTAGTTCATTTGGGCACAGTATCAGGACAAATACCGGTTGTTCAAATGCTCTCAGAATCTCACGACGTAAATAGTATTACATTTTGGCTACAATCATGGATTCGTTCAGGTGCACGTACCCCAAATATTGTCATTTCGGACCATTCCTTAGCTCTTCTTAATGCCATAGCTTTGTCCTTCGAAAATGTTTCGCTAAAACGGTATCAAGAAACAAGCTTCAGTGTTGCTCGCGGACATTCAACTATTTTACCAAACATTTTTATTCGGTGTGATTATGCTCATACAATGAAACTAATTAGCAATTGGGATAGTCTTAAAAGAAAAACAAGATTATTTAGAGAATTTTATCTAAGGTGTATGGCCCAATTAATAAAATCTTGCGACATAATTTCATTTTCTACTATATTGGAAAGCATTTTTGTAGTATGTAACAGTGAATATTGTGGAAGCGATAGTAATTGCGAACAGCATAAAAAACAATTAAAGCTTTTAATATCCGGTTGTGATTCTATTGAATTAGGTAATGAAGAGTGTGTTCATACAACCACAACTTACGGTGCAAATGAAACCGAAAGCGAATATGCATCAGAAGCTATAAGTGATTGGATTTCAAACATTAAAAATACATCTCTAGCAATGTGTGACAAAACTACAGATGATGAAAATTTTCATTATGCCCCGGAATTTTCGAACGATTTACAAAGATTTTCAAATACCTTTTTATTATGGTCTGGCGTTATGACAACTAAATATGGATATGGAAAAAGTACTGAAAGTTCAGCAATAGTAGAAAGTTATTTCAATGACTTAAAAAATAGGACATTTAAAGAACATTTATTACCCATACGCGTAGACAAATTTTTTAAACTTCACTACGACGCAATACAGGGTGCGCTAATACTCTCGGCCGCTGAAGTGAAAATACAAGCAGCATTGAAAGTGGATTCTGATACAGAACATAGTAATATGATTCAAATGAAAAAAGAAGATGGTAAGTTATTAGATTAACCCCTCGTCCAAAAGTCTCTAAATTATTATTTTAGAATTGTTTACCCAGGAATATGAGGAACCTGAAATTAGTGAGGTCAAAAAAGAAGAAGGCTCAAAAGCAGAGAAAATTGAAAATCGTTTAGTAGCAGGTAAATTTGAACAATGGGTGGCATTCTAACGTACGAACAAAACTGATAGGGCATGTAGAGGGGACTAAAATTCAAATTTCATCTTAATTTTAATATCAAAGTGTACAAAAATTAAGTCTCCATTCTAGTGACAATTCCGATTTTATTAGAAATAATTCGTTTTCGATAAATTTTGATATAAACAAAACGTTTTCTGGTAATTTTAGTCGATGCAAATTTCTGTCTAATTTTTTGCCACATAATTTAGTTTGAAGCGTTTCTTGCAATTTTAATGAAATTATAGTACATTTATCTATTGAGATCCGCTGTTAAATTCCTTTAAAACTCATTATTTAATTATTAATTAAAAACTCGAAGACGTAATTTTCAGATTTTGCCCCTCTGTCATCTGCTTCTTTTCTCCTGAAATTTGGCAGACGTGGCGAACATGATAATCTGCATCAATATCTATTATTACTTTTTTTTTCAACTTGCAGGGTTTTAATTAAAATCCATAAAAACAAATTACACATTTTTAAATATTTAGGGTTAATTAGTTAGATAGATCTAATACGTTGTAAAACGTATTAGATCTACATAAAAACAAAATTAAAAAAAGGGACATTTTTAACTTTTGAGCGTAAACTTTACACTAATTTCAACATCTGGCATCCCTTTAGCTTATAATACAAATTTTTGTACAAAGGTGGGTCATAAAGCAATTAGGACAGACCAAACATTTTTGTAATCCCTTTGCTAGGTACCTGCCACAATAAGGTGTAGAAGTGAAAGTGAAATTATCTTTATTCTAATTTTCGATGACTTCCCTACTTTGCAAAAGTAATGTGATCGAGAATAAACATTTTTTTAAATTTAATTTCTTCACGTTTCTGGCCCCTCTAAATCCAAAAATGAAAAAAATAAATTACGCCATGAAACAATAACAAACAATAAAACGATAACTAATTAAAGCAATTAAGGCGATTTTTATGAAATTAGCTTAACTTTTAACAAAATGGATACAGGGTGGCCCAAGATGCGGAGGTTTTTTTGGTGTAGTCGATAGTTATACTAGGCTATAAAAGTTAGTTGACATTATTCCTCGTAAAAAATATCCTTTCGATTGTCCCCTTTTGTCCTTTTTGTATTGTAACTTAGTAGATAATTAAAATTTGTCGTCAAGTTTGAAGAGTCCTCACGGGCTAAAGAAGCCTTTTGGGATATCGGTATGTTTGGTATAATCAACTTATTTTGATCTTAGAATCATGTGTTAGTTCTATGTCCGTGCAATTACAGGACACCATGTACAAGCAGGCCTATTCTGTCTCATAACCTCTAAAATAGTGACCAACTTTAACGTTTAACGTATCGTTCTACTTTTTTATTTAGCTGAGATACATTTTTAGAGAGATACAGAATAGCCCTGAATGTTTATTTCACATTTTAAAAATAAATAATATTTTGTATATTTTAATAATGCAGATAAAAATGC
The DNA here is from genome assembly GCA_950108345.1 of Malthinus flaveolus. Lineage (NCBI taxonomy): Eukaryota > Metazoa > Arthropoda > Insecta > Coleoptera > Cantharidae > Malthinus > Malthinus flaveolus. The sequence continues at coordinate 74,182,780 of OX467285.1, forward strand.
AGAAGAAATGAACGCCGTAGAAAACTGGAGAGGGCTAGCTACGAAGCCAAGAAAAAGAAAACGTATATCTTACTATGGAATTCCATGCCCAGAGATTCTGCATAATAAAGAAGGGAAGAAAATTAAACTGCCTGTTTTGCAAAATGGACACCTTATTAAAAACCCAATCAAATTGGGTTCTCAAAAATATTCACTTATAAATACATGCGCTTTTGATTCTGTTTTTCAAGCACTATGTGCTGCGTACTGTGATAGTACATCGTATAGAAGTTTTTTAAAAGAGAAAAGTGCTGTAGGTGTTATATCATTACTAGAAAATTTTGTTGAAGTAGGCGTAAAATTTTCAACATATAAAATGCGTTTGGACGTAATTTTAGCGTTACAACATTCAATCTTTGCACAGTCGGTATTATTAAATGGTGTGCGTAAGATTGAATGTCAATGTAACGCGACCTATATAATAGCCAATTTCTTACAAGATTTTCCAAGTGCCACAGACAATTATGCATGTACAAAGCCAGAGTGCAAAAATAGTGTAGTTAAAATTAAACATATAGATATGCTTCCAATTAATATAAATATTATTAAATCTCTGGGTTACCAATACATTGAGAATGCAATTGTAGATGCTGTAATACACGAAAGTAAATGTCTTGAAAACTTTGGCAATGAAAATTGCAACAATATGGTATCCCACAGTATTAGCGTTAGTGGCAATGTTTTCGTAGATTGCAATGACTGTGGAATAACATTACTAAATGAAATACCCTGCACAATTAAAATCTTTAATCAATGTTTAATTTTAAGATCAGTCATACATTTTTTCCCAAATGAAAGCGACTTAGGCGGTACTGGTCACTATGTGGCATTCTGCCGAAGACTTGATGCTATGTGGGAAATGTATGATGACTTAAAAAAGAAAGTAGAATATGTGGAAAATTCCAGACCAGTTCTTCCTCATTTATTAATGTATTCCATATAATTCGATTTTTTTTATGTTTTTACAATCTCGAGGAAAAATTTTATTTTTTGTTGCAATTAGCAACAAACACTGTTTGAATAAATGTTTACTTTAAATATTTTTTTTGCAATTTTGTTGAACAATTTTATATTTTAAACTTATCAAAACTTTTACTCTACATAGTTGCTCCAGGTTGATTTAAAACCTCTGAAAGTGTTCGAATTATATCGAATTATATGGAATACATTAATAAATGAGGAAGAACTGGTCTGGAATTTTCCACATAATATTCTACTTTGAAATAAGTAGTGTATTACAGCACATCTACAATTATTGCATTCTCAATGTATTGGTAACCCAGAGATTTAATAATAACCGTTAATGACCTATTTGCTTTTCCCTGTAATTTTTGAGTAATTTTATTCCTTGCTGTTATACACCAAATCAAGTAATAGGATTTAAAACACAATAAAATAAGTAGTTCAATTTATTATTAATTTATTCAAACCACCATCAGCTAAATTCTCGGTAATATTTTAAGGGGCGATAGTACACAGATCAAAAGGAGTCTACAAACCTTAAATTGGAGGAATCCTTGGAGGATCCTCTCGCTCAGGAGAAAACTTTTACCTAGGTGTTTTGGAATTTTTCGTCTTCTTTTGACCTGTACAGAGAAGACTATAAACACCCTGTATATAAACTGAGCTCTTCCGAATTTCTTTTAACCTTCAGCTTTGTACTACAGCTATTATAAATTTTAAATAAGATTGCAACTAAAAAAAGCTGGAAAAAGTCAATGCTACATGATTTCGTGTATAACTGGCAGGAACAATTACGGTATGTAAAGCACAAATATTTGAGAAATTAAAACAAAACATTCTTCCTCTCTTTTAATACATACTGTATAATTAAATAAGAAGAATAAATTATTTTTTTTTAAACAAAAGATTGACCGTACTGTTTTTTTATGAAGCGCTAAGACAAAGCGTGAAGTGGGCAGGCCTTTTTGATAAGTTAATTACTGGAGAATCGTTGGACCTGCTAAGTTCGGGTATAAAGCACTAAGAGGCACTAACGAAGCACTAACGATTAGGCCCTAAATGATCGTTAGTGCTTCCGACAAAGCGTGAAGTGGGCAGGCCCTTTTGATACGTTAATTACTGGAGAACCGTTGGGCCTGCTGAGTTTGGGTATGAAGCACTAAGAGGCACTAACGAAGCACTAACGATTAGGCCCTAAATGATCGTTAGTGCTTCCGACAAAGCGTAAAGTGGGCAGGCCCTTTTAATACGTTAATTACTGGAGAACCGTTGGGCCTGCTGAGTTCGGGTATGAAGCACTAAGAGGCACTAACGAAGCACTAACGAATAGACCCTAAATGATCGTTAGTGCTTCCGACAAAGCGTGAAGTGGGCAGGCCCTTTTGATACGTCAATTACTGGAGAACCGTTGGGCCTGCTGAGTTCGGGTATGAAGCACTAAGAGGCACTAACAAAGCACTAACGATTAGGCCCTAAATGATCGTTAGTGCTTCCGACAAAGCGTGAAGTGGGCAGGCCCTTTTGATATGTTAATTACTGGAGAACCGTTAGGCCTGCTGAGTTCGGGTATGAAGCACTAAGAGGCACTAACGAAGCACTAACGATTAGGCGCTAAATGATCGTTAGTGCTTTCCAGTGCCTGCCCACTTCACGCACACGTTATTCTGATACTGTAATAAAATTAGTAATTATTAGCTAGTACATATTATAAAAAAAAGTTTAATCATTTTAATCGATGTTAATTACTTATAGTCCAGTCAATAGGGAGAAAAACAGGCCTTTGCTCTACAAAAGGTGGTGTAGTTCTGATTTTTTAATATGTTATTAAGTTAGGGGCCCTGATAAAACATCCAAGTTTTCGACCTTGAGGGGGGTCCGCGCGATCCGCCATCTTGGATTAAAGGTACGAAAAATTGGTTTTTCCGATTTAACTTCTTAACGGTTGATCCTACGACAAAACTGTCAAATTCAACTTTGAAGAGAACAAAATTCCCTACAATATTTATTCTATTTATTTTGTCCCTATCTGTTACGGTTTCTGAGATATAAGCTGGAGAAAATCGCTATTTTTAGAAAAAATGAATTTTTTTTGTAAACTTCACATGGAGACTTTTTTACCGTTTATTTAAGAAAAAACTCTTTGGAACAAAAGTTGGATTTTAATTGTCTTCAAACCGAGTCTATCGCTGATATTTTAGCTCAACTATCAGATCCAAGGTTAGAGCAGTTTTAGGACAACCTATAAATGTCGAAAAATGAGTCATGAGTGTTCGCAGCTCCAAGTTTTTGTTACCCCCCCCCCCCATATCAACCCATAACAATTTCTCTCACATTTCAACATTTATTCAATTTAAAATGGTTATGGGGGTAGAAATGTTGAGCGAATTTTCTCTTTTATATTGCCAACAACCTGTCTCATATGTCGCCAATTATTGTTGGAGGGTAGTGTTTGTGAAGAGGGGATTGGGGGGGGGGCTTGACCTCATATAACATTAAAATCGGTTCTGGGGTTTGGCAACCACACGCGTTCAAAGTTTGCGGTAAGTCGCACTTCTCCATGAAACCAGGTTTGTCGGTACTCTTTTGGCCATAACTCCAAAACTTTTTGTCCGATCCGCAATTTCTTTTTTCATCTCAAAGCTGGTTAAATTTACTATCAGATCCTTTATATGAAATTTTGATTAAATCTCCTAAAATACCCACACTAGCCCACTGAACGTGGAAATCGCGTCATATTTCGCAAAAACGTACACATTTAGCGTGCTGGTGTGAGTATTTCACGGTATTTAATCAAATTGCTTATACAGGGCTGATAGTAAGATTAACCTAACCAGCTTTTAGATGAAGAAAATAAATTTTAGATCGGATAAATAGTTTCGGAGTTATTTGGAAAAATGTGCCAAGAAAACTTGGATCCCACAGCAGTACGCGGTGTTTAAAGTGCTAGGATTTTTATTTCATGGGGCTTGATTAAAATCTCATATATGAGGTCTGATGGGAAATTTAACCAGCTTTCAGATAAAAAAAGAAACTACGGATCGAACAAATGTTTTTGGAGTTATAGCCAAAAGAGTACCGACAAACCTGGTTTCATGGAGAAGTGCGACTTACCGCAATCTTTGAACGCGTGTGGTTGCCAAAGGACTACCCTCCCATAATAATTGTCGACATATGAGACAGGTTGTTGGAAATATAAACGGGAAAATTCGCTCAACATCTCTACCCCCCCCTCCCTAATAACTATTTTAAATTGAATAAATGTTGAAATGTGAGAGAAATTGTTATGGGTTGATATGGGGGGGGGGGGGCTGTAACAAAAACTTCGAGCTGCGAACACTCATTATTCATTTTTCGACATTTACAGGTTATCATAAAACTGCTCTAACTTTGGATCTGGTTGAGCTAAAATATCAGTGATACACTCAGTTTGAAGGTAATTTAAAATCCTACAACTTTTGTTCTAAAGAATTTGCTCTCAAATAAACGGTAAAAAAGTCTCCATGCCAAGTTTACTCAAAAAATTAGTTTTTTCTAAAAAAAGCGATTTTCTCCAGCTTATATCTCAGAAACCGTAACAGATAAGGACAAAATAAATAGAGTAAATATTGTAGGAAATTTTGTCCTCTTCAAAGTTTAATTGGACAGTTTTGTGGTAGGATCAACCGTTAAGAAGTTAAATCGGGAAAAACAATTTTTCGTATCTTTAATCCAAGATGGCGAATCGCGCGGACCCCCTCAAGGTCGAAAACTTGGATTTTTTATCAGGGCCCCTGACCCAATAACATATTCAAAAGTCAGATTTACACCACCTTTTGTAGGGCAAAACCCCCCATTGACTGGACTATTACCTAAATGTATGTTTATTTTTGTAGTAAAGAAAATTATACATTTTTTGGAAATTAACTTTCTTATTAATTATTAATCTCACATAAAACGAAAAATAGCTACTAATTTATTATTTCTAAAGGTTCTTTAAAAGTTTAAAATAAATCGTAACATTAGTAGTTTGTATAAGATCAAATTTTTATGTTGTCTTATCAGCTCAGACAACCGTAGTACAATTTCTAAGAAATCTACAGTTTATAAGCTCCGCCTCCTAAAAAACGTTCAGACGCGCCTCCGAGCTCAGAAATTTAACATTTAATTCAATTTTTTCTCCCTTATTAAGACGAATTTTGATTTGGGACTTTTTGCAAACTTTTCAGAAAGTACATTAAATTTGGTTCATGTCAGTGTTTTAAAAAAAAAAGTTCCAAAAACGGCCTTTCCGACCTTTTTTCGAAAAAGTACTGACATGGATCAATGCAGAATATGGCCTAAAATGTGCTGCAAAAATTTGAAACAAATCGATCAATAAATAAGGGAGAAACGCCTGAATAACGTTTTCAGGCCTGCGAAAGGAGCCTTAAAAAGTCGACTCCTGCGATGTCTCCCTCGGTTATTGTGAAAAGTCTTGAAATATTTGTCTTAGTGTTGGGAATATGTACCTTTATAAAGTTATTCGAGTCGTCCTCAATATCATTTACACAAATATTAGTTATTTCTTCCCTTCGACAAGCTCCAGACAATCCAACAATCAACACAACCTGAAAAAAAAAAATTCACAGATTAATAGTTTCGGCAAAATATGTGAAAATAATCGTTTTACCTTCATCATCAAATAGCTCTTATCATCTGCTTCCTTTATGAATCTTGTTATTTCTTGTTTTGTTAGTATTTTAGATTTTTTCGGTTTGTAACCTACTGATTTTCTCTTCAGATATGCAATTACATAAGTACTCCATAGAGTAGACGATTTCAAAATTGCAGATATTTGTGAGAAATAAGCCAAAACAACTTTTTCGGATATGGAATGAACTTTTTTCTGCTCACACCAGATGGTAAACTTATTGTAAGTTGTTTCATACACACATCTGGATTTAGATGGAATAAGTGTAGACAGGGCAGCCTCGGCAGCATGTTCGACGTCAGAACAGGTATCGTCATCACTCATAACTATTAAGACACAAAATATTGAAAACGCTACCTTTTAAAATTGTATAAGGAAAGAATCCATAGTTATTAATTATATTATTTACCTTTTTGGGGCTTTTCACAAAATTTTCTAGAAGAAACAACCACGACAAATATCAAATTAACGTTTTGACAACTATTGTTTATATGAAAATTTCTCTAACAACGGATATTAACTAGCACTTTTTTGTTAGTTGCCGACTGTTTGATTTTATAAATTAATATTAAAACTACTGTCATTTTGACAAAACAAACAATTTAATTTAAAAAAATTATTTTTGAGCTTTTCGAAACGAAATTGCAAAAAATTTTGTATGCAATACATTGCGAAACTCGTGTTTTAAGCACTTGATGTGTTGTCCACCGCGGCTTCGCCTTGGTGCGAGTGCTTAAAACACTATCATTTCGCAACTTATTACATAAATAGCTATTCTATACGAATATACTACATATTTATCCTTCATAAAGTTAACCGAAATTGAAATTATATTTTTTAGGTGCAAGGTTGAAGTATAGAAAGGTGGATTTTTGGGGGTTAAATTAAACAAAAGGTCTGTTCGTTTGCAATGTTTTCGCTGCTTTTTTGCATGAGATCATGAAGTCGAGTAGTCGTTTGTAAAATGTTTTCTTAGTAGATAAGTTTCGTGACGTCACACGAATTAACTCCAACATGATTTGCCTGATATTAGAGTGAACTCAGACAGTCTAAACGAACAGACCTAAAAGGAACACGAAAAATTCACATACCAAAAAATTGAATATTTTATGCAATCGATTTCAAATATACAGTGTGTTCACCGATAGTGGGAACAGTGAATAATTCTTCTGTCGAAACTCGAAGTTTACTATCGAAAACTGCTGAGGTATATTTTTTTGTACTTCAAATTTAACCGGAAGCGTACATGAATTTTTTTTCAAATGGCAACATTTATTTTTTTACATTCTAATTTTGTCACAAAATTTATTCTATTAATTGATTTATTAGCATGGACAATAGTGAAAAAATTGATATGCTGTTAATTTTTGGTGAATGTAATCGTAATTAAATAACATTTTTCTCGAATAATTTCTAATGTGACCCTATAAAAATTTTATATGTATGTATAGAGAAAAAACCGCTGACTGCAAAAATTAAAAAAAAAAAAATGTTGCTACGTATTTGAAAAAAAATCCATGTACGCTTCCGGTTAAATTTGAAGTACAAAATAATATAATACCTCACCAGTTTCTGATAGTAAGTTTTGAGTTAAATAAAAAACCATTTAAACTATTTTTTATATCTAGTACGACAGAAGAATTATTCACTGTTCCCACTATCGGTGAGCACACTGTATTGTGTCAGAAGGTTTTAAGGACAGCCTTTATGATTGCAGTGTTGTTGTAGAAACACTTTTCTCATACAGTGCGTAGTTTTCTAGCTATAAGGGAAATCACGCATGAAGTACCAGCTGCTCTAATTGGAATCAATGTGAAAGGAGTACAATTTTGTGTAATAAAAAGAGACGACGGCCTACTATAAATAGGTATTTGAATTTTTACAAGTGGGAAACCAAGACCTAACTCTTAGTAATTGTGTGCTTTTAGATACTAACCAAAACGAGAACTTAATGAAAATCAAATGCGCCTGGAAAACAATACGATAACAACTAGGTACTCGTAATGGGACCTATAAACTATAAATACTTGATGATCTATTGGCTAATTTTTGGATGTTGGGGTAAATCGAGCTAATAATAATCCCTGTAGCCTGTAGCATTAGTTTTATTATGAATTTAAAACCAATACTGACGTGCTGGTCAGAATACACTATTTGAGGTATCTTAGTTTAATAAAAATGTTGTCCTAGATGTATGCAAAAATATAGTAAAAATTATACGATTAAACAATTAATTTTGGCAACCGTAAATACACTATTGTACGATGGGTTGCATATGTAAAACATTAAAAGTTAATTACAAATTTTTAAATATTTAGGGTTAATTAGTTAGATAGATCTAATACGTTGTAAATGAACCCCAACATACACACATAAGTGAAAAAACTTTAAATGAGAAAATTTGTTTTCCACCGAGTGCCTCGGGAATCGAACCCAAGACCTTGCTATTTCCGGTAGCACGCCTATACCCAATACATTGGCCTCCGTAGTGTATTGGGTATAGGCGTGCTACCGGAAATAGCAAGGTCTTGGGTTCGATTCCCGAGGCACTCGGTGGAAAACAAATTTTCTCATTTAAAGTTTTTTCACTTATGTGTGTATGTTGGGGTTCATTTACAACGTATTAGATCTATTAAAAGTTAATGTTACCGTCGAATGAAAAGCATGGTAACCACTTGCATCTTGCATTTCGCAAGAACGAAATGTTAACGTGTATGAGGTTATAACCTTAGATTTTGGACACGATAGTTAGTTTATTAGTTTATTTATGTTGGACACGTCCAGTATCCAGCTCTCGCACAAATTGCATACAAGCATACAGTAGTAACTGGATACTTATAAAATAAATACTGACCGAGTTGAAAGGAGCCTCATACACGTAAGTTACAAATATTATAACCATATTTCTGTTCTTTAATTAGTCTTCATTATCACTCGTTATAACTTACAAACGAATTGTGTGATGCCTCTAAATTTTAGCAGATAAGAATGTTTTTGGCGTATTACAAATTGTTCTTTATAAATGAAGTAGGTAATAATTTTACAGGAAATGTGCTTTTATAGCAGATCTGTTAATTATACCCGACCTTGTACCTCAACTCGATATAGTTCTAAGTTTATTTATTACTTATTAATATTAATATAAGTATTTTGGTAATTATAGTAATTTCGTAATTTGTCGATTTTGTGCTAATCGGAAATCTAAAGAAGCGCCTACTGTTTCAATTGGCATTTGAGTAGGGCCCAGTTTGAAATTCTAAACGGAGACGCAGCATTGAAAAATGTAACAACTTACCATCATTTCATTGAAGAAAAAGATTGAAAAAGAAAGGTAACTACCCACATTTTTATATTGAAAAGGCTTTGGCATGTTTCTTTACGTTTATTTAGTTATTTGTCGAACTCAGAATAGGCGGTGAAATACCATTAAGTATGGCACGTAAGGGCTGCAAATCCACCCATGTAATTAACATATCGGAATTTGCTTCAGGTAGTTTGATTAGACCATGAAGTAGCATCTATGTTTCAAGTTTGATAAGGATCCGTTATTATTTCCAGAACCTTTTAAATTGTTTTAGATTCCACACGTAAGGGATGAAAATGCACTCTTGTAATTAACATATCAGAATTTCCTTCTGGCAGTTTGATTAGACCATAAAGGAGCATCTATGTTGTTACGTTTAACCCGCGCGGGGTGATCTACAAAAGAAAATTCGCGGAAGCGTAGCATAAAGTTGGAAATGTGCCGGCTTTCTCAATGGAGAAGGGGTGGGTTAAGGTGGTTTCAGGGCGCCACACAGTTGACACCTCCGCTGTGTCCTCCAACTGTGAAGAGGTGAACGAAGCAAAATAAAGTCAAGTTAAGAATAATTATAATGTGAAATACAATGCGGTTTAATATTAATAATTGACGGCTAACAACAATATCCAATAAAAATACGGTAGGTACTACAACAATATTAAAAAGAAAATAAACGTGGCATTATTATTATTGCTCACGAACAACAAGTAACCCACAACATAAATATCATGAACCGATATTAGGTTCCAGGGTTTGGCCAAACCGAAGATCACAAGATTGCTTACAAATAGTCTTATAAGTCCGTGTCTTTAACGGAACAAAAAAAAGTTATAAATCGTAACAATGATGACTCGAAGATCGATGAATTGATATATATATTTTTTTTAATATTAAATAAATTTCGAAGACGCAATTATAATTTATAAATTGCACATAAATGATCGAATTTTTGGGAATAATTTAAACATTCAGGTCCGTCGATTGATAATAGCTCAACGCGAGCCGACCTTGTCCGATAACGGCGTTCAACGCCAACCAAATTTGCAATTATTGTCGAATTAAATTACAAATTATAAATTCGTTCAAATAAAAAAACACAATGAAAGTTGTTTAAATTGTACAGCAGATGTTACCACTATTTGGCTCCTGAACTTCCAATCACCCTTTATCCAATGATTTGACTTCGACTACCGAGTAACCAATCAATCCAATCTACTTCGGTTTATTAATTTAAAGTTTGTCCATTAACCAGACCATCAACCATATATCGGGTTCGCAACCATTCCAAATTCAACAAAAAACAACCATGCCATGCGTAACAAATTATTATGTCCAGATAAGTATGCAGTTAAATGTAGTGGCCCCAATGTGTTACTTATCCCAACGGGGTTATGCAATTTAACATATCATCACGACTCCTGAGGTTCTTATAATCCGCTAATTAGCGTTTAATCCAAAAATCCAATACCAAAATTCCAAAAAATTATTAACGAACCTCAGGCAGCCTGAAGCCACTATACTCTCGGACGTACCAAACTCAAGTCGTTCACGAAGCCCGTCTCACGCGCATTCCCCCCTTTTAATTTGACGATTTAACAACAATTTAACTTAAATGAATTTAAAATCGTATCAATGTTTCAAGTTTGATAAGGATCCGTTAATATTTCCAGAATCTTTTAAAATGCACTCTTGTAATTAACATATCGGAATTTCCTTCTGGCAGTTTGATTAGACAATTCAAGTTTGATAAGGATCCGTTAATATTTCCTGAGCCTTTTAAATTGTTTTAAATTTCACACGTAAGTGATGAAAATGCACCCTTGTAATTAACTAATCGGAATTTGCTTCTAGCAGTTTGATTAGACCATAAACGGGCATCTATGTTTCAAGTTTGATAAGGATCCGTTAATATTTCCTGAGCCTTTTAAATTGATTTAGATTCCACACGTAAGGGATGAAAATGCACCCTTGTAATTAACTAATCGGAATTTGCTTCAGGAAGTTTGATTAGACCATAAACGGGCATCTATGTTTCAAGTTTGATAAGGATCCGTTAATATTTCCTGAGCCTTTTAAATTGTTTTAGATTCCACACGTAAGGGATGAAAATGCACCCTTGTAATTAACTAATCGGAACTTGCTTCTAGCAGTTTGATTAGACCATTAAGGAGCAGCTATGTTTCAAGTTTGATAAGGATCCGTTAATATTTCCTGAGCCTTTTAAATTGTTTTAGATTCCACACGTAAGGGATGAAAATGCACCCTTGTAATTAACTAATCGGAACTTGCTTCTAGCAGTTTGATTAGACCATTAAGGAGCAGCTATGTTTCAAGTTTGATAAGGATCCGTTAATATTTCCTGAGCCTTTTAAATTGATTTAGATTCCACACGTAAGGGATGAAAATGCACCCTTGTAATTAACTAATCGGAATTTGCTTCAGGAAGTTTGATTAGACCATAAACGGGCATCTATGTTTCAAGTTTGATAAGGATCCGTTAATATTTCCTGAGCCTTTTAAATTGTTTTAGATTCCACACGTAAGGGATGAAAATGCACCCTTGTAATTAACTAATCGGAACTTGCTTCTAGCAGTTTGATTAGACCATTAAGGAGCAGCTATGTTTCAAGTTTGATAAGGATCCGTTAATATTTCCTGAGCCTTTTAAATTGTTTTAGATTCCACACGTAAGGGATGAAAATGCACCCTTGTAATTAACTAATCGGAACTTGCTTCTAGCAGTTTGATTAGACCATTAAGGAGCAGCTATGTTTCAAGTTTGATAAGGATCCGTTAATATTTCCTGAGCCTTTTAAATTGTTTTAGATTCCACACGTAAGGGATGAAAATGCACCCTTGTAATTAACTAATCGGAACTTGCTTCTAGCAGTTTGATTAGACCATTAAGGAGCAGCTATGTTTCAAGTTTGATAAGGATCCGTTAATATTTCCTGAGCCTTTTAAATTGATTTAGATTCCACACGTAAGGGATGAAAATGCACCCTTGTAATTAACTAATCGGAATTTGCTTCAGGAAGTTTGATTAGACCATAAACGGGCATCTATGTTTCAAGTTTGATAAGGATCCGTTAATATTTCCTGAGCCTTTTAAATTGTTTTAGATTCCACACGTAAGGGATGAAAATGCACCCTTGTAATTAACTAATCGGAATTTGCTTCTAGCAGTTTGATTAGACCATTAAGGAGCAGCTATGTTTCAAGTTTGATAAAGATCCGTTAATATTTCCTGAGCCTTTTAAATTGTTTTAGATTCCACACGTAAGGGATGAAAATGCACCCTTGTAATTAACTAATCGGAATTTGCTTCAGGAGGTTTGATTAGACCATAAACGGGCATCTATGTTTCAAGTTTGATAAGGATCCGTTAATATTTCCTGAGCCTTTTAAATTGTTTTAGATTCCACACGTAAGGGATGAAAATGCACCCTTGTAATTAACTAATCGGAACTTGCTTCTAGCAGTTTGATTAGACCATTAAGGAGCAGCTATGTTTCAAGTTTGATAAGGATCCGTTAATATTTCTTGAGCCTTTTAAATTGTTTTAGATTCCACACGTAAGGGATGAAAATGCACCCTTGTAATTAACTAATCGGAATTTGCTTCTAGCAGTTTGATTAGACCATTAAGGAGCAGCTATGTTTCAAGTTTGATAAAGATCCGTTAATATTTCCTGAGCCTTTTAAATTGTTTTAGATTCCACACGTAAGGGATGAAAATGCACCCTTGTAATTAACTAATCGGAATTTGCTTCAGGAGGTTTGATTAGACCATAAACGGGCATCTATGTTTCAAGTTTGATAAGGATCCGTTAATATTTCCTGAGCCTTTTAAATTGTTTTAGATTCCACACGTAAGGGATGAAAATGCACCCTTGTAATTAACTAATCGGAACTTGCTTCTAGCAGTTTGATTAGACCATTAAGGAGCAGCTATGTTTCAAGTTTGATAAGGATCCGTTAATATTTCTTGAGCCTTTTAAATTGTTTTAGATTCCACACGTAAGGGATGAAAATGCACCCTTGTAATTAACTAATCGGAATTTGCTTCTAGCAGTTTGATTAGACCATTAAGGAGCAGCTATGTTTCAAGTTTGATAAAGATCCGTTAATATTTCCTGAGCCTTTTAAATTGTTTTAGATTCCACACGTAAGGGATGAAAATGCACCCTTGTAATTAACTAATCGGAATTTGCTTCAGGAGGTTTGATTAGACCATAAACGGGCATCTATGTTTCAAGTTTGATATGGATTCGTTAATATTTTCTAAGCCTTTTAAATTGTTTTAGATTCCACACGTGAGGGATGAAAAGGCACTCTTGTAATAATTAACTTATCGGAACTTGCTTCGGGCAGTTTGACAATTATTTAAAAAATGAAATGTTGACAAAAGGTAATTATCCACATTAGTATCTACTAGGTATGTTATTGTAAAGTTTTGTGGCTTTAGATACAAATGAAGACAAGGAAATCAAATGCGGAGTGGAAAACGATCCGACAACTGTATTCTTATGTGACCTATTACTTAATTAACACATCTACTGGCTAAATCGCGGAAGTGTGAAATTTATTTTATTTTTGTGTACCGATAAGTAGAATTACTAACCTAAGTTTTACCTCGCATCTTAGAAGACTGTAGAATAGACGGAATCAAGAATGTGACGACAGAAAAGTCTTCCTACATGAAAATAGGATGGCTGATAATTATTGTATCCTGGTCAGTTTAGTATAGGATGTTGGAGTTGTTTATTTAAAATTGTAACAGAACTACTTACTTAAATGTGCAATGCTATTTGATCTAAATTAAGCTTGCTTTGGTGTAGTAGTAGCTTTGGTAAGTAGTAACCAAACTTCTTTTATTTTAGGAAGTAGCATCGTCTCGTTCGATAACAATTTACAGCGAAAGACAAATTTAAGAGGAAGAAATCGAGATCAGAAATAGGAATGAAACATTATCCTGTTTAGATTGAGCAGTATTGTGGTTTTAATAGAAAGAAAATCACTTTAGAAAATCAAAATTGAAGATGGTTTTGTAAAAAGTTGGATATTCAGAATTAGTATTCAAATCAATTTTTTCTATTTCGGTACTTTAATCCACTCCTTAACGTACTGTTTTGGTCTCAAAACAGTGCGTTAAGAAGCTCTCTTAACGTACTGTTTCTGGGGGGATTTTCTTCTGCTAAGTTTGCGTCAAGTTGAACTGACGTTTAACAATGTCAAATATAATTTTTTTTAATGTTTATTTTTAGAGCTTTTAGAATTGAAATGTAATTAAGAATAATGGTTTTACATATTTCATTCATTTTTATTTGTTAAAATTTAAATTATACAGACAGGAGTAGGTGCATTATTTAAATTTAAAAAAATAAACTTGCGACAATCATTGAACTAAATGATGTGACATCTCAGTCAGTGCCACCACAATTATTATAAAAAGAAAATCTCCATGATGTTAATTATTTAAATATTTTAACAAATTAATTTTATTAAAATGTTAAATAGAAAAAATAGTATAAATTACACGTTTCATAAGCCTTGTTAAGTACTCGTCCTTTTTAAAACTCGCCGCAAGCGGCTCATTTTCAAAACTTGGACTCGTACGTTAACAAGGTGCCTTATGAAACTTATACTTTAATATACTATAGTACGTGCGCCTGATGGATAGGCAACACATCAATCGCCGTAATCCGCGCCGACGTGATGTGCCAAATTGAACGATCTCTGTACGCCGTTTAGCTCCCGTTGGCTAGAAGTTTTGTCTATCTACGCATATACAATTTACAGGGGCCAGGCAACAATTCTCAAGATGTAGTACCTTGTAAGGGATCGATATGTGATAATATCTACTTGCAATAAACGAAGTAGGGCCTTCCATTATTGTTTGGCGCACCATTTTCTCGCTGTAAAACTTTTCTGACGTAAATTTGACCGTTGATCACCCACTGTCCTCGGTATGAGCTAATGTGATATCAAAATTTATTCGGTGAGCTTCTACGAATTTCTGAACTTCTTTCTCAAAAGAATATTATTTATCGTTTATGCTTTTTCAGAGCTGGAGATAACTTAACTGTGTGAAAGTACTTGACAGTGGTTGAAATATGAAATGGGATCAAAATGGTCCTCTAGGTTTGAGGCGAGCTTAGCCCCCTGATCTGGAATAATTAATTCGTTCGAAACAGTTTTAAGAAAATTGGTTCTATATCGTACAAAAAAATAATTGACAATAAAAACTAGATAGATCTAATACGTTGTAAATGAACCCCAATATACACACATAAGTGGGGTTCATTTACAACGTATTAGATCTATCTAACTAATTAACCCTGAATATTTAAAAATTTATAAAAACTAGAGTTCACAGATTAGTCGAATACAAAAGTGAGTAGAAGACAAAAAGGACAACTTTTTTTATTGTATGAACTTATAATTATTATAAGTATAAGCATATTATTAAAATTAAGTCGAGCTAATAATTCTCGCAGCATTAGTTTAATTTATAATTTTTGGAACCGACACTGAAACTGTTGGTATTTTTTGATAGTATAATAACTTTTGAATACTCCCAACAAAAGAACGACATCCCACATGACATACAAAGTCGGATAAGCATTATCACTTGGTGATGTTCTTTGTTGGAACAATTTTACAATAAATAAAACTTCATTGCACGTTTGGGAAGGCCATAAAATTTTAAAATATGATCCCCCTAAGCTTATTTCGAATTTTAACAAAATAATTGAAGTTGTTATTTTTTATAGATTTATCTCGAAGGATTCTCTGAAGGTATCGTGCCATTGCTTCTAATGGAAACCTACCCCTGACGAAATATACTCCAGACTAATTGGATGATGGACTACTTGTAGAACGAAAATTAGTATTTTAAGAAATAATATAAGCTTCTAATAGATCTAATACGTTGTAAATGAACCCCAACATACACACATAAGTGAAAAAACTTTAAATGAGAAAATTTGTTTTCCACCGAGTGCCTCGGGAAAACAAATTTTCTCATTTAAAGTTTTTTCACTTATGTGTGTATGTTGGGGTTCATTTACAACGTATTAGATCTATCTAACTAATTAACCCTAAAATATTTAAAAATTTGTAATAAGCTTCTAATGTTCGGTTTATTTTTAAATGTTTAAAGTTTAATTGCAAAACATTAGTTGAAGTTACGATGTTGAACTGAATTAGTGTAAACATTATTTTGTTTGTCCTTTATTATGTAACATTTTGAAAATAGCAAAAATTAGAAATAATTAGTTAATAGTTATGGTTGTTGAAATAGAAGTTATTAAGTGTTTCAATTATCAAATCACTAATGAATAGGGTATTAATTTTACAAAAAGAGGTGTATTATATTGTGATTTTTAGCATAACGGAGTGTAAACGTGTAAAACTGAATACCTAGTGGTAGTATAGTAGTAGTTATTCACTGCAATAAAGATTACAGAAACGTCTGTCTTCCAAGTACAAATATAAAAAGAATGACAAACACAGTACAAGTGTCTCAGATTACTAGCAGGTACAAATACAACATTAATTTATAAACTTGAACTGGTGGTTCCTTATATGATTGCAGACAAAGTTCTCATAATTATGTCCTAAAGTCATTCCCCAAGAAGAGATTACTCTCTAGAGAGGTATTATAGTAAAACTGACTTTAATATTTTTGGATCCATTTTAAGACTAAATTTGACTTGTCAGCATTCGTTAATAAAATTAAGAATTAATAAATCGATGTGGTTCTAATAATTTTTGATCAATCGATTACTACTTGGTCTACTATTAAAGTTTAAAGTCAATATTTACTATAAGTACGACATCTTAAGGGGGCCTCAACTTTTTAGAAGATATGTTTATGGAAACTTCTTACTTCCGACCATGTAAGGAATAGCTCACCAAAGTTTGTACTGGATATTCAATTTCACCCTGTCATCATCTATAGGAACTTTTAAGTTTTGGGAGTTTTTATGATCAAGAGTATAAAATTGCGCCTAACGAAAGCAACCCCTCATACACCAGCGCATAGTTTAAAGTCAATATTTACTATAAGTACGACATCTTAAGGGGGCCTCAACTTTTTAGAAGATATGTTTATGGAAACTTCTTACTTCCGACCATGTAAGGAATAGCTCACCAAAGTTTGTACTGGATATTCAATTTCACCCTGTCATCATGTATAGGAACTTTTAAGTTTTGGGAGTTTTTATGATCAAGAGATTAAGAGTATAAAATTGCGCCTAACGAAAGCAACCCCTCATACACCAGCGCATACGATGTACTGTAATTATTTACTAAATCACATGTTATTAATGCTTGTATATGATTGGTCGATTAAATTTTATTGGTAGGAAAAGAGGTAATATAAGGCCGAGTTTCGTCAATAGTTTAGATTTTTATCTCTACTTCATATCTAGCTCCGAGCCCGAATTTTAAGCTTACTCGTGTCGAAAATCAACTTCAACTTTTTGAATTTTTTTTTCTTGGAAGTTGTTAAGGGCATTATCTCGAATATCTGTAGCGACTTTTGAGTCTTTTTGTCGAATATTAATTGCAGGAAATCAAATTTTTAAGGAACAATTATTTATTCATACCACAGCAATAAAATCCAGTATTTTGGTTTTTAAGGCACTTATAATGCTTGTTATTTTGCTATTCTGTTGTTAATGTATTATCGTATTATTTATATTCATACTTGAAGGCTTGGTAAACACAATAGTTTGTATTTATTTATACGTAATGAAATATTATTTTTAATTTATTTTTGTCTTGTAATTAGGTATTGTATTATTACTATTATATGTTGAAAACAATAAACGCTAGAAAACCATTATTAATTTTTTTTATTTAAAAAATGAAATAAAATTTGAAAACTTATAATAGTCCAAAGACTTTTTAAATTCGAATCTCTTCTAAACTAGAGAACCAGAATCGCCCAAATTGTACAAAAACATTATGCCGCTAGTAGGGTGCAGAGAGGCGATAAGGGATTGGAATAAATTTTAAATTAAGTGAACAATATTATTTGATATAAAACAGTTTATATTCACACGTTTATTATAAGCGAAAACGCCTCGTTTCATAACATAATATCAGCTGCATTTTGAATAACTAATTCTCTTTAATTTATTTCGATTACCTTATCGCACTTCTGCTCTCCTACTACCTTGTCCGAAAATTGTAAAATCCAAAGGAAATTTTTAAAAAACTAATTTAAAATAATCGGAATTATGCAATTCTGAGGGTGCAAATCTTTAGCTCTACTATCGGGGAATACACTTGTTAAATTTGGGCGCTGCTGGCCCTCTAGTTTAAAAGATATTCGACAAAAAGCACAAAATTTTAAAAATTAAAATATTCAAAATAACTTTAAAGTCGAATATCTTTTAAACTAGAGGACCAGCAGCGCCTAAATTTAACAAGTGTATTCCCCGATAGTAGAGCTAAAGATTTGCACCCTCAGAATTGCATAATTCCGATTTTTTTAAATTAGTTTTTTAAAAATTTCCTTTGGATTTTACAATTTTTGGACAAGGTAGTAGGAGAGCAGAAGTGCGATAAGGTAATCGAAATAAATTAAAGAGAAATATTTATTCAAAAAGCATCTGAGATTATGTTATGAAACGAGGCTTATCGCTTATAATAAACTTGTGAATATAAATTGTTTATAATATAAAATTATTGTTGCCTCAATTTATAATTTGTTTCCAACACCTTAGCGCACTTCTGCTCTCCTACTACCTTGTCCGAAAATTGTAAAATCCAAAGGAAATTTTTAAGAAACTAATTTAAAAAAATCGGAATTACGCAATTCTGAGGGTGCAAATCTTTAGCTCTACTATCGGGGAATACACTTGTTAAATTTGGGCGCTGCTGGCCCTCTGGTTTAAAAGATATTCGACAAAAAGCATAAAATTTCAAAAACTAAAATATTCAAAAAAACTTTAAAGTCGAATATCTTTTAAACTAGAGGACCAGCAGCACCCAACTTTAACAAGTGTATCCACCGATAGTTGAGCTAAATATTCGCACCCTCAGAATTGCGTAATTCCGATTTTTTAAAAATTAGTTTCTTAAAAATTTTCTTTACATTTTACAATTTTTGGACAAGGTAGTAGGAGAGCAGAAGTGCGATAAGGTAATCGAAATAAATTAAAGAGAAACATTTATTCAAAAAGCATCTGAGATTATGTTATGAAACGAGGCTTATCGCTTATAATAAACTTGTGAATATAAATTGTTTATAATATAAAATTATTGTTGCCTCAATTTATAATTTGTTTCCAACACCTTATCGCACTTCTGCTCTCCTACTACCTTGTCCAAAAATTATAAAATCCAAAGGAAATTTTTAAGAAACTAATTTAAAAAAATCGGAATTACGCAATTCTGAGGGTGCAAATCTTTAGCTCTACTATCGGGGAATACACTTGTTAAATTTGGGCGCTGCTGGCCCTCTGGTTTAAAAGATATTCGACAAAAAGCATAAAATTTCAAAAACTAAAATATTCAAAAAAACTTTAAAGTCGAATATCTTTTAAACTAGAGGACCAGCAGCACCCAACTTTAACAAGTGTATCCACCGATAGTTGAGCTAAATATTCGCACCCTCAGAATTGCGTAATTCCGATTTTTTAAAAATTAGTTTCTTAAAAATTTTCTTTACATTTTACAATTTTTGGACAAGGTAGTAGGAGAGCAGAAGTGCGATAAGGTAATCGAAATAAATTAAAGAGAAACATTTATTCAAAAAGCATCTGAGATTATGTTATGAAACGAGGCTTATCGCTTATAATAAACTTGTGAATATAAATTGTTTATAATATAAAATTATTGTTGCCTCAATTTATAATTTGTTTCCAACACCTTATCGCACTTCTGCTCTCCTACTACCTTGTCCAAAAATTATAAAATCCAAAGGAAATTTTTAAAAAACGAATTTAAAAAAATCGGAATTATGCAATTCTAAGGGTGCAAATCTTTAGCTCTACTATCGGGGAATACACTTGTTAAATTTGGGCGCTGCTGGTCCTCTAGTTTAAAAGATATTCGACTTTAAAGTTATTTTGAATATTTTAATTTTTAAAATTTTGTGCTTTTTGTCGAATATCTTTTAAACTAGAAGGCCAGCAGCGCCCAAATTTAACAAGTGTATTCCCCGATAGTAGAGCTAAAGATTTGCACCCTCAGAATTGCATAATTCCGATTTTTTTAAATTCGTTTTTTAAAAATTTCCTTTGGATTTTACAATTTTTGGACAAGGTAGTAGGAGAGCAGAAGTGCGATAAGGTAATCGAAATAAATTAAAGAGAAACATTTATTCAAAAAGCATCTGAGATTATGTTATGAAACGAGGCTTATCGCTTATAATAAACTTGTGAATATAAATTGTTTATAATATAAAATTATTGTTGCCTCAATTTATAATTTGTTTCCAACACCTTATCGCACTTCTGCTCTCCTACTACCTTGTCCGAAAATTGTAAAATCCAAAGGAAATTTTTAAAAAACGAATTTAAAAAAATCGGAATTATGCAATTCTAAGGGTGCAAATCTTTAGCTCTACTATCGGGGAATACACTTGTTAAATTTAGGCGCTGCTGGTTATCTAGTTTAAAAGATATTCGACTTTAAAGTTATTTTGAATATTTTAATTTTTAAAATTTTGTGCTTTTTGTCGAATATCTTTTAAACTAGAAGGCCAGCAGCGCCCAAATTTAACAAGTGTATTCCCCGATAGTAGAGCTAAAGATTTGCACCCTCAGAATTGCATAATTCCGATTTTTTTAAATTCGTTTTTTAAAAATTTCCTTTGGATTTTACAATTTTTGGACAAGGTAGTAGGAGAGCAGAAGTGCGATAAGGTAATCGAAATAAATTAAAGAGAAATATTTATTCAAAAAGCATCTGAGATTATGTTATGAAACGAGGCTTATCGCTTATAATAAACTTGTGAATATAAATTGTTTATAATATAAAATTATTGTTGCCTCAATTTATAATTTGTTTCCAACACCTTATCGCACTTCTGCTCTCCTACTACCTTGTCCGAAAATTGTAAAATCCAAAGGAAATTTTTAAAAAACTAATTTAAAAAAATCGGAATTACGCAATTCTGAGGGTGCAAATCTTTAGCTCTACTATCGGGGAATACACTTGTTAAATTTGGGCGCTGCTGGCCCTCTGGTTTAAAAGATATTCGACAAAAAGCATAAAATTTTAAAAACTAAAATATTCAAAAAAACTTTAAAGTCGAATATCTTTTAAACTAGAGGACCAGCAGCACCCAACTTTAACAAGTGTATCCACCGATAGTTGAGCTAAATATTCGCACCCTCAGAATTGCGTAATTCCGATTTTTTAAAATTAGTTTCTTAAAAATTTTCTTTACATTTTACAATTTTTGGACAAGGTAGTAGGAGAGCAGAAGTGCGATAAGGTAATCAAAATAAATTAAAGAGAAACATTTATTCAAAAAGCATCTGAGATTATGTTATGAAACGAGGCTTATCGCTTATAATAAACTTGTGAATATAAATTGTTTATAATATAAAATTATTGTTGCCTCAATTTATAATTTGTTTCCAACACCTTATCGCACTTCTGCTCTCCTACTACCTTGTCCAAAAATTGTAAAATCCAAAGGAAATTTTTAAAAAACGAATTTAAAAAAATCGGAATTATGCAATTCTGAGGGTGCAAATCTTTAGCTCTACTATCGGGGAATACACTTGTTAAATTTGGGCGCTGCTGGCCCTCTGGTTTAAAAGATATTCGACAAAAAGCATAAAATTTTAAAAACTAAAATATTCAAAAAAACTTTAAAGTCGAATATCTTTTAAACTAGAGGACCAGCAGCACCCTACTTTAACAAGTGTATCCACCGATAGTTGAGCTAAATATTCGCACCCTCAGAATTGCGTAATTCCGATTTTTTAAAAATTAGTTTCTTAAAAATTTTCTTTACATTTTACAATTTTTGGACAAGGTAGTAGGAGAGCAGAAGTGCGATAAGGTAATCGAAATAAATTAAAGAGAAACATTTATTCAAAAAGCATCTGAGATTATGTTATGAAACGAGGCTTATCGCTTATAATAAACTTGTGAATATAAATTGTTTATAATATAAAATTATTGTTGCCTCAATTTATAATTTGTTTCCAACACCTTATCGCACTTCTGCTCTCCTACTACCTTGTCCAAAAATTATAAAATCCAAAGGAAATTTTTAAAAAACGAATTTAAAAAAATCGGAATTATGCAATTCTGAGGGTGCAAATCTTTAGCTCTACTATCGGGGAATACACTTGTTAAATTTGGGCGCTGCTGGTCCTCTAGTTTAAAAGATATTCGACTTTAAAGTTATTTTGAATATTTTAATTTTTAAAATTTTGTGCTTTTTGTCGAATATCTTTTAAACTAGAGGGCCAGCAGCGCCCAAATTTAACAAGTGTATTCCCCGATAGTAGAGCTAAAGATTTGCACCCTCAGAATTGCATAACTCCGATTTTTTTAAATTAGTTTTTTAAAAATTTCCTTTGGATTTTACAATTTTCGGACAAGGTAGTAGGAGAGCAGAAGTGCGATAAGGTAATCGAAATAAATTAAAGAGAATTAGTTATTCAAAATGCAGCTGATATTATGTTATGAAACGAGGCGTTTTCGCTTATAATAAACGTGTGAATATAAACTGTTTTATATCAAATAATATTGTTCACTTAATTTAAAATTTATTCCAATCCCTTATCGCCTCTCTGCACCCTACTAGCGGCATATTGTTTTTGTACAATTTGGGCGATTCTGGTTCTCTAGTTTAGAAAAGATTCGAATTTAAAAAGTCTTTGGACTATTATAAGTTTTCAAATTTTATTTCATTTTTTAAATAAAAAAAATTAATAATGGTTTTCTAGCGTTTATTGTTTTCAACATATAATAGTAATAATACAATACCTAATTACAAGACAAAAATAAATTAAAAATAATATTTCATTACGTATAAATAAATACAAACTATTGTGTTTACCAAGCCTTCAAGTATGAATATAAATAATACGATAATACATTAACAACAGAATAGCAAAATAACAAGCATTATAAGTGCCTTAAAAACCAAAATACTGGATTTTATTGCTGTGGTATGAATAAATAATTGTTCCTTAAAAATTTGATTTCCTGCAATTAATATTCGACAAAAAGACTCAAAAGTCGCTACAGATATTCGAGATAATGCCCTTAACAACTTCCAAGAAAAAAAAATTCAAAAAGTTGAAGTTGATTTTCGACACGAGTAAGCTTAAAATTCGGGCTCGGAGCTAGATATGAAGTAGAGATAAAAATCTAAACTATTGACGAAACTCGGCCTTATATTACCTCTTTTCCTACCAATAAAATTTAATCGACCAATCATATACAAGCATTAATAACATGTGATTTAGTAAATAATTACAGTACATCGTATGCGCTGGTGTATGAGGGGTTGCTTTCGTTAGGCGCAATTTTACACTCTTAATCTCTTGATCATAAAAACTCCCAAAACTTAAAAGTTCCTATACATGATGACAGGGTGAAATTGAATATCCAGTACAAACTTTGGTGAGCTATTCCTTACATGGTCGGAAGTAAGAAGTTTCCATAAACATATCTTCTAAAAAGTTGAGGCCCCCTTAAGATGTCGTACTTATAGTAAATATTGACTTTAAACTTTAATAGTAGACCAAGTAGTAATCGATTGATCAAAAATTATTAGAACCACATCGATTTATTAATTCTTAATTTTATTAACGAATGCTGACAAGTCAAATTTAGTCTTAAAATGGATCCAAAAATATTAAAGTCAGTTTTACTATAATACCTCTCTAGAGAGTAATCTCTTCTTGGGGAATGACTTTAGGACATAATTATGAGAACTTTGTCTGCAATCATATAAGGAACCACCAGTTCAAGTTTATAAATTAATGTTGTATTTGTACCTGCTAGTAATCTGAGACACTTGTACTGTGTTTGTCATTCTTTTTATATTTGTACTTGGAAGACAGACGTTTCTGTAATCTTTATTGCAGTGAATAACTACTACTATACTACCACTAGGTATTCAGTTTTACACGTTTACACTCCGTTATGCTAAAAATCACAATATAATACACCTCTTTTTGTAAAATTAATACCCTATTCATTAGTGATTTGATAATTGAAACACTTAATAACTTCTATTTCAACAACCATAACTATTAACTAATTATTTCTAATTTTTGCTATTTTCAAAATGTTACATAATAAAGGACAAACAAAATAATGTTTACACTAATTCAGTTCAACATCGTAACTTCAACTAATGTTTTGCAATTAAACTTTAAACATTTAAAAATAAACCGAACATTAGAAGCTTATTACAAATTTTTAAATATTTTAGGGTTAATTAGTTAGATAGATCTAATACGTTGTAAATGAACCCCAACATACACACATAAGTGAAAAAACTTTAAATGAGAAAATTTGTTTTCCCGAGGCACTCGGTGGAAAACAAATTTTCTCATTTAAAGTTTTTTCACTTATGTGTGTATGTTGGGGTTCATTTACAACGTATTAGATCTATTAGAAGCTTATATTATTTCTTAAAATACTAATTTTCGTTCTACAAGTAGTCCATCATCCAATTAGTCTGGAGTATATTTCGTCAGGGGTAGGTTTCCATTAGAAGCAATGGCACGATACCTTCAGAGAATCCTTCGAGATAAATCTATAAAAAATAACAACTTCAATTATTTTGTTAAAATTCGAAATAAGCTTAGGGGGATCATATTTTAAAATTTTATGGCCTTCCCAAACGTGCAATGAAGTTTTATTTATTGTAAAATTGTTCCAACAAAGAACATCACCAAGTGATAATGCTTATCCGACTTTGTATGTCATGTGGGATGTCGTTCTTTTGTTGGGAGTATTCAAAAGTTATTATACTATCAAAAAATACCAACAATTTCAGTGTCGGTTCCAAAAATTATAAATTAAACTAATGCTGCGAGAATTATTAGCTCGACTTAATTTTAATATTATACTAATACTTATAATAATTATAAGTTCATACAATAAAAAAAGTTGTCCTTTTTGTCTTCTACTCACTTTTGTATTTGACTAATCTGTGAACTCTAGTTTTTATAAATTTTTAAATATTTAGGGTTAATTAGTTAGATAGATCTAATACGTTGTAAATGAACCCCACTTATGTGTGTATGTTGGGGTTCATTTACAACGTATTAGATCTATCTAGTTTTTATTGTCAACTATTTTTTTGTACGATATAGAACCAATTTTCTTAAAACTGTTTCGAACGAATTAATTATTCCAGATCAGGGGGCTAAGCTCGCCTCAAACCTAGAGGACCATTTTGATCCCATTTCATATTTCAGCCACTGTCAAGTACTTTCACACAGTTAAGTTATCTCCAGCTCTGAAAAAGCATAAACGATAAATAATATTCTTTTGAGAAAGAAGTTCAGAAATTCGTAGAAGCTCACCGAATAAATTTTGATATCACATTAGCTCATACCGAGGACAGTGGGTGATCAACGGTCAAATTTACGTCAGAAAAGTTTTACAGCGAGAAAATGGTGCGCCAAACAATAATGGAAGGCCCTACTTCGTTTATTGCAAGTAGATATTATCACATATCGATCCCTTACAAGGTACTACATCTTGAGAATTGAGAATTGTTGCCTGGCCCCTGTGAATTGTATATGCGTAGATAGACAAAACTCCTCGTTAACGGGAGCTAAACGGCGTACAGAGATCGTTCAATTTAGCACACACGTCGGCGCGTATTACGGCGATTGATGTGTTGCCTATCCATCAGGCGCACGTATTAAATTGATTTGAATACTAATTCTAAATATCCTAGTTTTTACAAAACCATCTTCAATTTTGATTTTCTAAAGTGATTTTCTTTTTATTAAAATCACATACAGCCCAATCTAAACAGGATAACTCTTGATCTCGATTTCTTGCTCTTAAATTTGGCTGTTTTTCTCTGTAAATTGATATTAAACGAGACGATGCTACTTTCTAAAATAAAAGAAGTTTGGTTACTACTTACCAAAGCTACTACTACACCAAAGCAAGCTTAATTTAGATCAAATAGCATTGCACATTTAAGTAAGTAGTTCTGTTACAATTTTAAACAAACAACTCCAACATCTTATACTAAACTGACCAGGATACAATAAATACCAGCCATCCTATTTTCATGTAGGAAGATTTTTCTGTCGTCACATTCTTGATTCCGTCCATTCTACAGTCTTCTAAGATGCGAGGTAAAACTTTGGTTAGTAATTCTACTTATCGGTACACAAAAATAAAATAAATTTCACACATCCGCGATTTAGCTGGTAGATATGTTAATTAAGTAATAGGTCACATAAGAATACAGTTGTTGGATCGTTTTCCACTCCGCATTTGATTTCCTTGTCTTCATTTGTAGCTAAAGCCACAAAACTTTACAATAACATACCTAGCAGATACTAATGTGGATAATTACCTTTTGTCAACGTTCCATTATTTAAATAATTGTCAAACTGCCCGAAGCAAGTTCCGATAAGTTAATTAGTACAAGAGTGCCTTTTTATCCCTCACGTGTGGAATCTAAAACAATTTAAAAGGCTCAGAAAATATTAACGGATCCATATCAAACTTGAAACATAGATGCTCCTTTATGTTCTAATCAAACTTCCTGAAGCAAATTCCGATATGTTAATTACAAGGGTGCATTTTCACCCCTTACGTGTGGAATCTAAAACAATTTCAAAGTGGATCTGTTAATAAGGTCGTATTACGAATAGAGTACTCGGATCGTTTTCCACTCCGCATTTGATTTCCTTGTCTTTATTTGTAAGTATCTAAAGGTACAGAACTTTTTAATAACATTTTAGTAGATAGTAGTAGTAGTACATGGTAGTACTTACAGTAGATAATAATATTGGAAATTACCGTTTGTTAAATTTTTTGAGTTCGTCGTTTCCTTTTAGTATACAA
The DNA here is from genome assembly GCA_950108345.1 of Malthinus flaveolus. Lineage (NCBI taxonomy): Eukaryota > Metazoa > Arthropoda > Insecta > Coleoptera > Cantharidae > Malthinus > Malthinus flaveolus. The sequence continues at coordinate 74,209,793 of OX467285.1, forward strand.
AATTGCGCCCTTCGCAGATGTCAATTGGAACAGTTAGTACCTGCTGTGTGTCTTCCGCTTCTAACTCAAAAACTACGTTATGAGCAAAGTGCCTCTATATTAAAATAAACTACATCATACTTCTTTCGAATTATTCTTATTACTATTATTTTTCAAAGTACAACTTACAATAAGAACGTGGGATAATGCCACTTGGCCCAGCTCGGTTGTCCGAGGGTTGAAATACCAACGATCGAACGATCACCTACGTCTACGTAACTACAAATTGTCTCATTAGTACTTAACTTAATCTATGATTTAATACTTACAGTAAACAGTAAAATTGAATTCTAATATCACATTGAGTCCAGAAATGCCGGGCTGTAGAAAACAAAGTAGTACTAGAGAAACTGATCGTTGAATGAACCAACAGTTTATAAATTTTTAGTTAGAAGTTATGTGTAAGGTAAATCAATAACATAAATTTAAAAATAATCATAATGAAAACTATAACCTCACAACCTTCTCATCTCGACTCTCCACTTTAAACTTTTCCTATTTACGAGCTAACGAACATAATGCACGAATAGTCGAATACGTAGTCGAATACACACTTTGAAAGACAGTCGCCAAACTTTGCTTATGCAACCCATCGTACATTGCTGTATTGATGGTTACCGCAATTTATCTAGAAATTTTCGGGGCAAGAGTTGTTCATGATGGCAAGATTTATCAAAATAAATACTACTTGGTCTTCCAGCTGACCGAGACACCACTTCTGAAAATTTTACATTTAAAAACATTTTAAAAAAGGTAATTTACAATTTAAATTAACTGAAATATCCTATTGATCTAATAATTTGTAGAACGTCTAAGCAGGTTTAGTATCGTCGCTCCCTTAAAAGTAGTGTTCCTTTTTGGGTTACGCATGGTTCATATGGAGATTCATTGATAACAGATAACTATAAGAAAATTAACGCACTAAAGATTTTTCCCGTTTTCCTTTAATAATCGTCTGTACAGTTTTGAGGGTCATCAGAAGATGGCGCGTCAATTCAGTTTAGTTATTTGTTATTAAATCGATGCGAGCTTTGAATTATTTAGTTACAATAACCGCTTTCACGTTTTAATATTTCATTTGGTAAAATTTTAGAAACGACCTACATGCTAGTCCTCGACTTGATCAAAAAGGGCGTATTTATAATTAAAATGTCTAAAAATTAATTGTACATAAGTGGGTAGGTAGGTGTGTAGGTTGTTTAATTTATTAATTCGAGCGATGCTTTAAATTAATTAACAGCAACAAAGTAAATTGAAAACTTTATATAAAGTTGCAATAGTCGTTAAGTTGTATGCAAACATTTTAAACAATGGTTAATTGCGAAAACCTAAATTACAAACTAGTACAATGGGCTTGGTGGAAATTCGCCGACACATCACTAGAGTTTTAGAAAAATTGGCTAGTGGTAGTTTCATAATAAGAATGTTTTTATTACCGAGCTTTACAGTAGTAAATTTTAAGTTTCATCAGAAAAGCTGTTGGTTAGCACATAAAATTAAATGACGCTTTGTATTTCTACTGAATTGCAAGGGAAACCTTCTATTTTCCTTTTTTTTCTTTCTCTCGGAATGTTTCCATTGTGACTTGTTGTTAAAGCAACGCTTATTTCTTGAGATTTGGAGTCGATTTAAATTATTTTTATTCGCGAATCGATTAAGGTTTCACAATTATTATACAAACGATAAATAAGGATAGTTAGTACTACTCAAAAAAAGTAGTCATTTGGGAAGCTACGTGAGTGTGCTTGTCAATATCTAGGACTAAAGTATCGGTTGGTATTTAACTCGATTCCTATGAGAATCAAAGACTTGAATTTTCCCAAGTGATGTAAGAGACGTCTTAAGTAATAAAGTTTTTTTGGAAAATCGCTTTTATATCGTTTGGAAACAGCAATTGTGGTAAAAAACGACGAGACTTGTAAAAAACTAAATTTTCTTGAGAAACTGTCCTGTTCTTTGTGAAAGTTTTTTTCCATTAATTTTCTATTTACGAAAAAAACAATGTGTTACACGTTTCTGTACGGGGGCTTATTAAACATTCTACATTCAGACTTCTTGTAATACCTAATTTAATAGGAGAGCACAACATTAATAATTATTGCTAATGTCTTCGTTACACCCGACCCGATGGAGGTAATTTGGAAATAGTATCGACTTACTCTCCAATAATAGAATGAAAATTATTTAATAGAAGCCATCTTCGTTATACCAAAAGATGTGTAAATCATGGCGATGTCATCTTAAATGTGGCGCATTACCCTCCGAAATATTTTTCCCCAAAACGAATTTAATGATATAAATGAATGAGTTCATCACTTGGACTTAGTCAATTTATCAGAGGGAGGCAGTTCGTTCCTTTTTAGTATGAAATTTATGAAGGCATTTTATTATATCGAAACCTTCTCACTTCTCATTATAGACGAAGAGTTTTGATATTTATTTTTAAATTTTATAGTGGTAGAAAACGGTCGGGAGGCATTTATTGTGTCTAAACTTTTTAATTTTCTTTCATTCACTAATTTATAACTAGCGAATTTTAAAATCGATTTCAAAGTACAGTAAATTATAGGTACCAAATGCTCGAAATAATTACCGACATTTCTAGTTTGTGTTTAATTTAACAATTTACTTTGTACTCGATGGAATTTTACAAGTTTGAAGGAAATAAATTTAAAATGTCATGTAAATTGGTTTTCTTGAAGTGCAATTTAACGAATGTAATTTAAATGTGTCTTTGTGTAGAAGGATTAAAAGTTGGGAGTATAAACGTCTTGAAGGTTCAAAGCGGCGGCGGCGTCTACTTTCGGCTAGTGCAGCTCCAGTTCCTCCCTTTCTTTGTTTTAGGTGACGCTAATCTGTGCGACCCACCCGCTTCGTGTCATTCTCTATCCGAAATTAAACATTCCTATCATGCAATCGGAAAAGATACTGCTGATTGATGCGATGCCAATAATTTCTCATTTAATATTCCTCCGATAATTCCAAGTTGCTCTTAAAAAAGTATACTAATCCGAAGTTATCAAAAGTTCAATAATTATAAAATTGATGTATTTGACGTTTCTTAAATTTAGTTTTGTATTTCTTAAATCAATACTAATTTCCTTCCAACTTGTGTAGAAAGTTGTGCGCATATTTTCCTCAAATGGGGTAGCTAATTCTTCTCATTAATTGTGCCTATTCTAGTCGCATATGCAAAAATAGCTAATCAAAATAACATCAAACTGTTAATAACGCATGGATTAAGTCGCGACGTTGTCATACCGATTACAAATAGACACTGCTAACTAATTATTGTCCAGTGTTAGTCTGACAGTACAATTTAATTTGACCACATTTGGTTGTTGAATTATTAATGTAAAATTGTGTATTTAAGCAAATAATTTTCTAAGCAAATATTTCCCCAACCAGTGATATAATAACTTATAATTTTATAGCCACTTCGACGACGTTGATTTTATGCAACAGACCTCTCGCCTGATGGGACCCATCTGTGGCCAAGTAACAAAAATGATTGGGAAATTAATTATCAATATTAATTTTATAATTGAGAAGGATTCTTTTGTAGACGCCATTTCTAAAAACATCAGTATTATGGTCGAATATCCATAATAATATTGATAATTCATTGTTTGGAGCTCCAGTATACTTTTTTAACGATAGACGTTGTGAAAAACTTTACCCTCATTTTTGATTTTGTTGGATAAAGAATAGGACTTTACATAAGGTTTAAATTCTTTAGATTACTAAGCCGGTTAATTGTCTACCTCTTAAAAAACGCACTGTGTTTAACTTTTTCCCAAATACCTACTTACAGCTGATAATTACCTGCGTGTTATTTTTAGCACAAAACCAGAACTACAAAGTCTACTGAAATTAATCATCAGGTTCGTTGTAATTACTTGTAAGTACTCAATCGTAAATTGTAGATGTGTAGTAGAGAGTACGTAAATTGATCTCGCAGAGCGTAATTATTAGCAATTACTACGGTCTACACAGTTAGCATATTTCACTGGCAATAAACTAAAATTAAACAATTAGTAAAATATCCCTATAAAGAGTTATTGAAAAATAACATAAAACTTATTTTCACGAGCGATTGCGTTTGTTTGTTATAAAAATTTCAGAAAATGAATTAAAAGAAACACAAAACAAAGAAATTTTTAAAAACAATTCTCTGGGCGCTCTTTTCATTTTCAAAGGCGGTTAAACTACTATTTGCGTTTGTGTCTTTTGAAATTTTTTTAAATAAAAATAATGGGTTTACTCAAGTGCCTTTTATTGTTAATAGTTATTGAATAAAACATGTTCTTATTGCTTGTTAACTGTTCATTTCGGCAAACTTGAAAATAAGTAAACAAGACGACCATGTTATCGCGTAGAACCTTAAAAAGAAAAAGAAATTAAGTAAAAAAATTATAAATTATTAGTCACGGGTACACGAAATTTCCAAGTGCGCACTTGCAAATGCAATATACATTCGCTTTGGCTTTGGTACACTGGCCTAAACACACAAAATTGTCGTCTATTCCGACCAAAATACGGGAAAATCACAATTTGTGATAAACTCGACTCAGACAACTACAGACCTCTAAATAAGTCTTTAAGCGTGTATAATAGTCAAACACCTCATAGCTCATAGCTCATTCTTTGGATCGGTCGCAGCCAGTCGACGTGATTTATCTAGACTTTTCCAAAGCCATGACTAAGTCCCCCACCGCCTCTTACGCTAGCTCGAACATCTGGGTGTTATGGGCAGACTTCTCTCTTGAATAATGGCTTTCCTCAAGAACCGAACTTACCGTGCCCACGAGTTGGTATAAAATTTTGTCGACATGTGAGTGTTACCTCTGGAGTGCTACTGACAGGGCACTGTGCTCGGGCCAATACTTTTCCTGCAATACATAAATATACTGTCGAGCTGGTAGCTGGTAGTTTCAGTAGTTTAGTTTCCACACTCCTCGATGAATGCGGACCTGCAAATGATAGCACGAGCGTGCCAGAAGTGGTGTATTTCACTGAGTGCGTTGAAAACTTACGTTCTACATCTAGACACAAATAACCCAAAAAGTTGTATATTATTTGAACTATGCACTGGTCACACCACATGAATACCAACATGATTTTGGAATCATCATATTAATCTAAAGACTTATCATCATGGTTCAACATATCGTAAACATAATAAGGAAAGCAAACTCATAATCTCATAACTCATAGTTAAGCGACTACGTCCAGAGCTTTTATTAAAACTCTATAAAGCGCATGCACGGTCGTTACAGAAATACCCTATATGCTATATGGTGTTTTTAGGCGATTGTAATTCCTTGGAAACGGTTCAGCGTCGTACCACTAAGTATGTCACCGGTTTCTTAACCTTCCATGCGACGAGCGACTCCAAAGCCTTCACTTAACTAGCCTAATATACCGCAGGACTAAAGGAGACTTATGCCCAGTTGTATAAACGAGATAATCGCGAAGTCAGAGTTAACTCCACGATCTGAATATAAGGTTAGATCTTAGCGTGGATTCGATTAGGTTAGCTCGTAGGCACTTGGTACAGGGTTGGCCCACCAATTTTGTAAGTCAAATATGTCAATTTAATTCAGAATTAGATGTTATTTATGTTGAATTTATTAGGTTAATCGCGGAGTTAACTCTGACTCCCAGATTAGCTCGTTTATAAAACTGGGCCTTAATGACGACGTACAAAATATTTAGTTATCGTGATTCATTTTCTATTCCAATTGCAGAACTGATCGTTTTGAGTTAGGATGCAAGATTGAGAGGGGCGCACATTCAAAGTGAAAGTAGAGAGTTTTCACAGTGCTACACAACAACACTTCTTCTCGTATAGGGACTTCACCAGGTGAAAATCTTTACCAGACGACGTTGTGAACTCTGCATCAGTGAATTCGTTTAAGAGCACTAACAATAATTGAGAATGAATATTAATAAAGCTCTGTTCATACTTGAACGTGATGTGCTTGTACGCCTGAAAGTTGGTTTTCAACGTTCAGTTGATGTCTCAAAGTAGATAATGGGGGGAGGTTATAATTGTATTGGTAATGAGAGGCTGGGCAATGCCAGGCGAGAGGTATCCAATTAATGGACCTACAAACACATATTAACTTAACATTTGAAAAATAACACAGAAGTATCTACTATGGATATTTTGTAGAGCATATGATATAACTTTGGCGTTAAAACGTACTAAAGCTTCGAGCAAGTATAAAGTAGACGACAACATGATACAATTACACATGAAAATTGTACTAAAAAATCGCAAATTTTACGTGATAATGAATGAATTTCTATCTAAAAAAGTCGTACAACAATATTTTCTTAAGCTTCTGCAAGCGTCATAACATTCTAATGTCAATATGAGGATTCTATAGGTATAGGTCTCGTCGCATTTGAATTACAAAAATGTACCAAGTTCTCTACGTCCTCGTGTAAAAGTTATAATAGAGTCACTAATACTATAATACCAAATAATAATTTTCCAACACTGTTTTCTTTTAGTTTAATCAATTACAGATAAATAAACTTATATTGATTCTGTTATTTTCATGCTCGTGTGTTTTTGCAGCTTTCCTGTTACTCTAGTAGAAATTGACGTCTGTCAGCTGTAACAGCGGCTCTTGAACGAATTAGCCAATAGACATGTGGGTGGTTAAGAAAGTTTTGCAAATTGTTTGCTTTATACGAAAGAAGATTTAATGAAATTTTCCCTTTTTTTTAAATTTCTTTCATTTTTATTATTTTACTCAACGGGTCCACCACAAAGTTTTACTAAAGCCACACTGTCTAAAGTTTAGGATGAGATAACAATTTAGCATGAATTTCACACCGTTACGAAACAATTAAGACACAAATTATGTCGTTAGAAATTCTCGATAATATTGTTATGAAGGTAATTAGAATTCTAAAGCGTTTAAAACTATTATCGGACTTCCAATCTCAAATTGGTACGAAATGGTATTGACTGTAGACATTATTATCTTGTTAGCTTGGATTTTACAGTACACAGTATACATAGAGCGTGTTCTAAATAATTTTGTTAGAAAATATATTTATTAGTACCTACCCCTTAATACTGATAACATAATTATCTATTCTAATACGTTGCAAATGAACCCCAACATACACACACATGTGAAAAAACTTTAAATGAGAAAATTTGTTTACCACCAAACACCTCGGGAATCGAACCCAAGACTGCTATTTCCGGTAGCAGGTCTATACCAAATACGCCAGGCGGTTAACATAATTTTTTTTTAAATGTTAACCGCCTGGCGTATTGCACATGTCGAATCACCTGGCGCAGGTTATTTACGATCGAACAATTACAGTACTAAAGCAAAAAACTTCAAACTTAGAAAAGTGCCAGAACCAAAAGATACTTACAAAGCACAAAAAAAAATAAAAAATACTTACGAATACACAAGATACATGTTTGAGAGCAGGTTTTGGACCGTTCATTGGGCTGATTTGTTGCAATCGATGACAGAAATGCGGGCATACAGGGTTTTTCACGACGAGTTCCTTGCGGTGCACCGCGCAAGTTTCCCAACAAGGATGAAGAGAATTAAAATGGAAAAACATGAAGTGAGGAAACCCTGACAATGAAACGAACTCTTGATGTCTTCACAGATGAACTTGAAGATCATAAAATCATTTTTAATTTTAAAGCGAAGGCATCAGAAGCCATCTACGGAGTAAACTCAAAAAGCTACCTGCATTGTCTGTCTCTTAGCAATAACTTATAACAAATGTATACACATGACATTGAGGGATATTGTTCCGACGAACTCAAAATTACTAAACTAGTACCAACTCACAACAATGCGGATTAGAGCTTATGTGAAAATTATCGCCCAGTATCACTGTTGCCTGCAGTGTCTAAGATTCTCAAAATATTGATTAAGACCTGTCGGTGCTGGAGAATAAATTGAATGAATATTTTCTACCTAAAACAAACGTGGATAGACTGGTGGGATGATTCGAACGGAAGTCATTAATCACTAATCAGTAATCAATAAATCGCAATATTATGGTTTATACTTGGAAGGTAAAATACTCCATGTAAAATGGAATGACGAATTATGGGGGGCCACTGCTGTATTGCATGGTGTGCTGCAAGGGTCAGTGCTCGAGCCAGTGCTTTTTATTGTGTATGTCGATAATGTTCTCCAAAGCATTAAATATTACGGAGCCTGCATATTCGCAGATACCACTTTCTTTCTTGTATTCGATCTGGCGAATAGTAAAATTGAAAAAACTCTAAAGAAGACAAAAAATTGGATGGATTCTAATAGGTTAAGCCTAAATCAGGCAAAAAAAATGCAAACTATGCGTAATTTTGAGCGGGGGAGTCTCAAAGTATGAGGTTTCCTGGCGTTCGTCTAGATAGTAAGCTTAACTGAACACACCATATCGATCAATGGTGCAAGCAGTTCTCAAGCGCCATATTTTTGTTATTATGCAAGTTTCTACAGCCGAAGGCCGAAGGCCTACAACTGTGTTCTTTTAGGGGTTGCTCTACGGGGCGCACAGGGTTATTGTGTTGCGGAAGAGAGCTATTAAGGTGCTATGTAACCTCAAAGCAAGAGAAACCTGCAGAAAGGCGTTTAATTCGTAAGAAATTCTTGCGATGCCTATAGATCTTCATTTTGGGTTGCTTGAGACACATGCATGTAAACATACAACAGTGAGGCACGCAGTCATCTCGGCATAATTATGAAACATGGAATAAAAGTGCCCCGATGATTCCTTTTCATCGCTCTAAGATCACTCAATAAGGAGTTGAATATATTGGGGAACAAAGTTGGACAACGTCCTACCAGAAAGTTTAAAAAAATTAAGTGTCAGTGTGTTCGGAAGAAGAGGTTTGCTCGCGAGTGGGGCGTTTTATTCTCTTGAGGTATTTACAGATTTTAATTTTGAGTAGTTTCGTCTTTCTAATTTGAAGCTCCACGTAACTTTTATTGCGCTGAATAAAGCTATTATTATTATATTGACCATCTCTACACAGCACTGGTCATTGGTCATTAGTCGTTGTTTGGTTTAACCGAATCGAGTCTTTTGGTGTTCAAATTTATTGTTACCTATTATTGTGATATGGAATGGGATGATTAGTTATTTTTAAATAAATTTCAAATTTGTTAGAAAGTAGAGAGATAAGAACCATATTAATTTTGTAATTACGTAAATTTTTAAATAGGTAGCCTATTTCTTTAATAATTTATATTATATAGGCAAGTGCATAATACCTGTACAACTTTTTAAATTTCGTTATTTTTTTTTTAAATTTTGAGCTAATTGTTGTTTTTCATGTTTAGAAAGTTTCTTTTAAAAAAAGGTATAAAAAATGTAATTTAACCGGGAACTTTTAAAAACTTTCTTTACCTTTCCATGTAGCCCAACTTTTCTCCACCCATTTCGAGAGCGAGATAATGCGTTAAATAACTTATTTTTTATACATTTACCCAAAATTATTTACAAAAATTAGAACAAAACTTTTTTACCTTTCCTTTTATTTTATTTACCTCTTTTGATTTTCAATAAACTTTTCTACAAGAAAATTTAAATTTCTATTTTCTCAAAATAAATTGATTAAAAGTTAATTAACAAGACTTTTATTTCGCCGAAGTGACTTTTTTTAACCCTCAAACGAACTTCTAATACTTTTTAAATGAAAAAAATCCTTTTATATAGTGAATAATCAAGATACAGCTAACGAAAATGTACCACACAATGAAACTATACAGAATATTTAGAATTGGAAGTCATGAAGCGTAATGGGAAAAAATTATCTAAATTTAAATCGGCATTTGCAATTTAAAAGCAGTGAATTTAAAAAAAAATCTCTTCGAGTGCTTTTACGTACGATAATGGAATTATTTATGATACGATTATAATGATAAAAAAATATCTGCTCAGGCTTATTACGCAAAATTATTTTTTATGAATTTATTAAAATTAATAACAACTGAGTGACATAGAAACGCGACTTTGCCACACATTTAAAAAATGTATTTATTGCTTAGCTCACCCTAATAGAGTGACATTATATAAATGCGGAGCAATAAGAGGCCTACAAGAGTTTCTAAATTAATATAAGGACGCGTTGCACCTGAAACTATCAAATTATACAGGGTGATGCTGAATCAACGTCAGCAAATTTCAGGGATGATAACATAAGTCGATACAATCATCGACTTATTTGATCACCCCGTAACTTCTCTGACGTTGATTGCAAATCACCCTGTATATTATACTACAGGTTAATCAGCGCTACGCGCTGATAAGCTCTAGGTCGGTCCTTGTAAAGGTACGGACAGAGTGCAGGCCGATTCAGATGCAGATTCCGATTCAGAAAGTCGGCGCATGCTGTGTCGGAATCAGATTAGCATGTGGTGGTTATAGTGGAAGCGTTTTTCAGAGTCATTTATCTGTAAATATTGGCTGAAAGTTGGTTACAATTATGGAGCCATCTGAAGACATAGTATTTTTATTAGTTGCGACTGAAAATGTTGAATTAAAATTAAAGAAAAGTAGAACTTCATGAAATTAACCAATTGTACGATATAAATTTGGTGAATATCATTACCTTTTTCACCAATTAAAAAAGGATAGAGAACGATTTTTTGAATATTTGTCCCAAATTTGGGGCTTTTGTAACACTTTTGCAATTTGTGCTTCTGCATTCATTTTTAAACTACACTATGTGTACGCCGATTTCAAACTGAATCGGAAACCAGAATGAATAATTCATTCCGGTAAAGTATCTGACTCGGACACCTGCGCGCTTATTCAGTTTCCTGCTGCAACTATGTCCACTCCCATTGAACAACACAGTTGAATTCTCGCGCCGATTTTCTGAATCTGAATCTGAATCTGAATCGGCCTGCACTCTGTCCGTACCTTGTTATTAATAAGCAAGCTAAGTTTATTATAATGGATGGACAATACTTTGTGATACGTTCAAGGCAGATACAGCGTGACTAAAATTCGTGGCGCAAACAGTTCTTCAGTTTCGTATTTTTTTATGAACTCGCCTTTGGGCAGATTTGAAAATAACGCAGTTTTTATTCAATGCGTTGTCCTGAAGATAAATTTCACATTGTGACAATCGATACAAAGAATTTTCGAGTTTCTTTTGTTAAAATCAGAATAATATAAGTTACTTGAAATAGTCAAAATTTAGAATTAGTTAATTCGTTGCCATAACGTGACTAAAAGGATAAATGAGTACACAGATCTACTTGATTTCAGGCGTTCAAAACACTCAATGCAGTGGTGTGGCACAAAGCGACTTAATACGTGGGTTTCGAAGCACCCCGACGCATTTGGCACATAGGAAAATCTAGAGGTGCCAGCCGGATTCGAACCAAGAACCCACGGGCCTAAGTCTGAACGCTCTTAGCATCTCGAGAACCCTAGTCTTTCGACTTGAATGTTTTGAAGGCTCTAGAAAAATTTTTAATGTTATAGAAAATACATTTAAATAATCTAAAATAAGAAACCATCGTTAGTATTTTAAGAAATTATATTCAAAAGACACGATAAAGTTACAACAAGAAATGGTTTCCAAAGAGTATTATGCTAGATAGGTTACATTCATCAGAGTTTTGCTCGAGCGCCATTTATGCATAAATCATAGAATTTGGTATTTTTTAAAACATGACTTACACATAATTGACTCAAAAACATTTAAATAATTTATATATATAATTAGTTATTTCTTCTTCAAATTTGAAGCATATCATATCACATTTATTTAATTTAATTCAACGATTTTAAATTTGTGTATTTACAAATTGTACATCATTGTGCTACGAAAATCGCTCGCATAACAATCGAAAATATAAAAAACCGCGTGTCGCCCCCATCAGTCTCTCTTTAAGGTAGGTATCCAAAGATTTTTCCTTTTTTTTATTTATCTTAAATATAAAATTGTTTCGTTACGTCTAACTACTTAAAAATTGGACTAGATAAAATACTTTCAGGTTTATAGAAATTAAGTAATTTTGTTCGTAAAGAGTAGCGCTGCAAAAAAAGAGTTAGGAATTAACGAGTGAGGCGAAAAAATTGTTAAAGTTAAAAAAAAGTTAACAAGATATGTTGTTCAGTTGCTTTGATTTTCGTTAAATTTAATATCTAATTACGTTAACTATTTTGTAAGGTTTACTTATTGTCCGTAAGTTTAAAAACAATATGTATGTATTATACAATATATTTATCAATCGTCTTTAAGAATAATGCCACTAGGATAAACGTAGTCTTAAGTTTAAACACAACTTTCTTGTTGACAACCCATGAGCGGCGTTCTAACTGTCACAACTTCTCGATGATAAATACCAGGTTTGGCGGTTGGGAATAGGGACGAAACCGGCGAAATAATGGGCGATGTGATTGACGTCTTAACTGGCGCAGGCGGAGGTCGCCTGCTATGATCAATTTGTGCGTATATGGTGGGTTCGTCTCGACGATGCAAGGATCCGTATTGATTTCCTCCATTTTTGATGGGCTCCAGTGAATTTGGTCTCGCGATTGACAGCTCCGCATACGTTACTTCATTACATACCTGTTTTCAAAACATATTTTGTCAAAGTACACGAAAAAGAACTTTAACATAAAATTTATCCACACGCCAAAACTACATAAACTAACTAAATGCGCGTTTTTTTACAAAAAACTTTAATTAATTTCCATTACTCGACTTATAAGCTTTGAAAAAGGATACTACTACGTCGCTCGCTAAATTAATAATGAGGAGCAAATGAATTAATAAAGGATATAGTAAATGTAAATTAGTTATCATTACTGATTCTATCTAATGAAATAAGCCAGCCACCGACTCCACAACAATAAACTACAGGAATACATTAAATGCAGGGATAGAATCAATTATTATGCTAACTTACTGGTTGCGGAGCATACGCCCGATCCCTCGTTATGTAAGCTTCAGTCAAGGGTGTAATATGTTGACCTGGAGCTTTGTACTCGGAGGATATCACTGAATTATTTAACCCCGGTGTTTGCGCCGCTGACCCTAACTGATAGTCTGAATCTGAAAGAAAAATAAATAACTAAATAAAATCATAATTTATAAACGAAAAAAAAAACAAAAGAAAAATATTTACCTTTATTTGCGGGAACGACATCGGGATTTTTATCGTCCTTTTCGAATAAGTCGTCGGATTCCGATCGCAAGGGTAACGTCGCCTTTTCTTTAACTGGTAGAAATCCGGGTCTCAAAGCTTGCGATCCGTCACGTTGTGTAGAGCGTATTTTAAGCGCCCCGATAATTACTACCGATACAAGGAGCAGGGCCGTTACGATTCCCACCAGAATACCTAACACGGGCGCTATTTCGATCTGATCTTGAGTTCCTAAGGATAAAACTGTAAACAGCTACTTTAAGGATATGTTAAGATTAACTACCGAACGTTGTTTACCTGTTTGTTTTTCGGCCGCTTTAAGCGTGAATCCCTCCAATAATACGCTCTCGCTTTTTCCTTTTGAATTAGCGGCGTAAACCATCATTCTGAGATTTCTTCCTGGGTCCAGTTCGCTTACGTTAAAAGTCGCAAACTTTGCAGACACATTAGCTTGAAGTACGCCGGTTTGATGGTCGTAAACTTCTAGCAAAAAGTATTGCGGTTGGCCACCGTCAAAACCTTCTACACATTGCACTTCTAAAGAGTCGGAAGTTTGGTTTAGAATTGTACAGTTGTAAGGTGGATCTGGTTTACTAGCGGCCATGATGTGAAATACGCAAGGTTCCTGTTGACGTCCGGCTAGATTACTAGCCCAGCACATGACCGTTCCGTAATCTAACTCGGTCACTGGCGTATACGTTAAAGTTGACGAAGAACGATGCATGCCCGACTGAAAACGCGTCTGCGGCACTTCTATTGTGTTAGCCGTGTTGTTAAAAGACCACTTAAAATTATCAGGAGGTGGATACGACTCGACTTCGCATAAAACTTTTGCATTTTCGTGACGAGCCACTCCGTACACTTGCTTTAAGTTTGGACGACATACGGGTTTATCTGCAATACACAAACATGGCATTAAATACCACCACTTAACGTGTCTCATTGCGGTCTTCTCTAAAGGATTTCTCCGTCATATAAATTTAAAGCTTCGCGTTTTCATAATCTATTATAATGATTGACATTTTTATAGAAAAGAAAAAATTTCTAAGAGGCTACTTCAAATATCGAGGATCGCAAGAAATCCTTCATTGTGATTAATGCGCGCAATGGAAAAACTTCGTTTTTCTTCTTTTATTTGTTTAAAGCTACATAATAGAAGAAACGTAGTTTGCGTAGTATTTAAAAACGTAAAAAACAAAACTTACACATAACTTTTAATTGCACCACATTACTATCGCCGTCCCCTTCGACGTTAGAAGCGGTGCACGAATAATTTCCAGCTTGACTCCTCGAAATTCCTTGAAGTGCAAGATCACTATTGCTCATTATTATTTTCTTTTGGTTCGGTTGAACAATTTGACCCTGTAATAATAAATAGACGATTTAAATTTATCGAAATACTAAAATCTGGTTACTAAATAAAATTGAACCGACACGTCGCCTCGTTTGTAATCCTCTTTAGATACGTGGTAGGAACCTAACTAAATATTAAAGTGATACGGTTGGAATTAGATATGAAACGAGTTGAAATTTGCTGGTTCTATTTCAAGTTATATTTAATTGAAAACGCTTGCTGCAGCATAATTCTATAAGAGGTTATAAATTAACTTTGAGTTTGGTTGTCTTTTCCTATTGTAGTGATATATTAATTTCTATATGGGGATATTTAACACACTCAAATAAATAGAGAACGGAGCTTTAAAGTATAAATAATTAATCACGCCAGGCTCTCTATTTAACTAGAAGAAGAGAACAAAACAGATTTGAGCTAATCGGTATTATAATTTGAAATAATAGTGATGGATAATCGATGACCTATCACAGTCATTTTAATGCCCGGAGTTGTGATTTGCAATAATAATAATAGGTACTACTACGGAGAATAATTATTACAATCCATTCTTTACTGCAGTAAAGCATATATTTCACGAAAAGTACAAAAATTCCAAACACCAATTTTCCTCTAATCGTGTGTTCAAAATTGAGCACTTTTCTTGAAGCTTCAGGTTTACTAGAAATTAAGAACCGGAGCTGTATCGAAAGGAAGGTAAATACGCTATTGTTAGTGCGAATTATTTTCTCTAAAGTTCTTCTTGCGAATGTCAAAGCTGTGGATTGTTAAAATTGTCCGCTGCAAACTGCCGAATTCGACGCAGTTGGGCAGACTGTCAGATATAAACTTATAGAACGTAAACTGGGCTGTAAGTGGGAACAACTCTAGTAAGTTCTGTAGAAGTCGCTTGCCCAACTTCGCCAAATTCAGAAGCCTGCTAGACAGGCTGTCAGATAGAGACTTGAAATGAAACGTAAAGCTTGACTGTAAGTGCGAGAAAACTCTAAGAAGCCGCTTCTAATGCACAAGTATTTCAAAAAATTTCTGCAGAACTTCCTAGGGTTTTGACTCACTTACTTTTTTATTATTTAAGTTTATATCTGACAGTCTGCCCAACTTCGCCAAAATCGGCTGTAAACTAGACTGTAAGTGCGAACAACTCCAATAAGTCCAGTAGAAGAGTCGCTTGCAATTCTGTATATGTGCATTGAAAACGACTTCTTAGAGTTTTCTCGCACTTATACCTAGTCCAATTTACGTTTTTTAAGTTTCTATCTGACACTCTGCCCAACTTCGCCAAAATCGGCTGTTAACTAGACTGTAAGTCCGAACCACTTCAATAAGTCCAGTAGAAGTCGCTTGCAATTCTATAAATGTGCATTGAAAGCGACTTCTTAGAGTTTTCTTGCACTTATAGTCCAATTTACGTTTTTTAAGTTTCTATCTGACACTCTGCCCAACTGCGCCAAATTCAGCAGATTAAAACTTGAAACGAAACGTAAAGCTTGACTGCAAGTGCGAGAAAACTCTAGGAAGCCGCTTCTAATGCAGAATTACAGTATTTTTTCAAGAAACTTCTGCAGGACTTCCTAGAGTTTTGACCCACTAACAGTGCACTTTTTTATTATTTAAGTTTATATCTGACAGTCTGCCCAACTTCGCCAAAATCGGCTGTAAACTAGATTGTAAGTGCGAACAACTCCAATAAGTCCAGTAGAAGAGTCGCTTGCAATTCTGTATATGTGCATTGAAAACGACTTCTTAGAGTTTTCTCGCACTTAAAGTCCAATTTACGTTTTTTAAGTTTCTATCTGACACTCTGCCCAACTGCGACAAATTCAGCAGCCTGCTAGACAAGCTGCCAGATTGAAACTTGAAACGAAATGTAAAGCTTGACTGTAAGTGCGAGAAAACTCTAGTAAGCCGCTTCTAATGCACAATTACAATATTTAAAGAAACTTCTGCAGGACTTCCTAGAGTTTTGACTCACTTACACTGCACTATTTTATTACTTAAGTTTATATTTGACAGTCTGCCCAACTTCGCCAAAATCGGCTCTAAACTAGACTGTAAGTGCGAACAACTAGTCCAGTTTAGTAGAAATCGCTTGCAATTCTGTAAATGTGCATTGAAAGCGACTTCTTAGAGTTTTCTCGCACTTATAGTCCAATTTACGTTTTTTAAGTTTCTATCTGACACTCTGCCCGACTGCGCCGAATTCAGCAGTCTGCTAGGCAGGCTGTCAGATTGAAACTTGAAACAAAATGTAAAGCTTGACTGTTAGTGAGAGAAAACTGTAGGAATCCGCTTCTAATGCACAATTACAGTATTGCAAACAACTCCTGGTAGACTTCTTAGAGTTTCTCGCTCTTAGAGTCCACTTTACGTTTTTTGAGTTTCTATCAGACAGTCTGCCCAACTTCGCCGAATTGGCAGTCCGCCGCGTTTATTAATTTCGTCCGCTGTCCGCGGTGGACTGTCGAATTCGGCGCAACTGAGTAGGCTGTCTGATAGAAACTTGAAAACGTAAAACTTCACAGTGAGTGCGATAAAACCCTAGAAGGCCGCTTCAAATGTTCATTTACAGTATTTCCAGCGTCTTCTGCAAGACTTCCACGAGTTTACTCGCACTTACAGTCTAGTTTAAATTATTTAAGTTTTTGTCTGACAACCTTCCCAGTTCCCAGCTGTGCCGAATTCGACAATCCTAACAATCCACAGCTTCTAATCGTAATAAGATGAGTTTTGGCAATGTCGAACAAAACTTCCAAAGCTTGGACTTCTTCGCTGCTGCACAAGCACGAGCAGCTCGAAATATTTCTATACTAAACATTCTTTATTCTATTTGGATCGAGTATTGATTGTAAATAATTTCCTTAAATTGCTTATTATTTGATTTTGTCAATAGAGTTCTCAAATTTAAATGAATGTAGGTAGTCGTAATTTGATTGTAGTAAAAATAGACTCGAATAGTTTATCTCCTCATTATTGAAGAAAATCAAATTTTTTAACATGGCATACGCCTGTAAATATTTATTAGAAATATACGGAATAGGTAGTTCTTTTTATCATTATATAATAAACCAAAATTGTGTGGTAGATAAAGTAAAAAGGCATACTATAAGTTATTCATAGTATCATGTCACCCTAATTGTGTTGTCACATTACGAAAACGGAAAATAAAAGAAGAAAAAAGTGTTTGTTGTTGACATTGGAATTACTTTTTTTTATTGATTTTCATGTCGAAAACTCCTTCAAACTTCCATAGTAATTTAATTTGATTCGTATGCATTTTGGGATAACATTTCAACACAAAAATCTTGCTTCTAATTTAAAATTTTAATTTTATTTATGCCTCCACTTTTTATGCGAAGAAAATTGTTCGAGTGAATTTTAACTCGAGTTTTTTTGAATAAAGGGTGACTTTTCACGATGTTGTGGTTATTTAAATCTAGGTGCACGAGTGTGAAATTTAAAATTAAACCTAATTAAAATATTTTGTATTAATTAACACAATTTACGATTGTTTTTAGCGCAGTTTTAAATAATTGCATTCTTAGGAAAAAAAATTTGATGGTTAACCTGTTTACAAGTAATTAATTTTATACTTTTGTGCTGGATTTCCAATTGAATACGAGCTTGGAAGTCTTGGAGAAAATAACAAGTGCTCGGCGCATTAGTTATCTACGTTCGGTGAGAACATGAGAAAAAAAACCAGAAAAGTTTAGGTCTTCGTACAAAGCGCCGTAGAAGGTTTTTCAATTTGCACCCTTCCTTTAATTACAAATTAAAGCACTAAATTAATGCTTATTTTAAATATTACGTTATCTCCATTTTTACAGGCCAAAATAAACAGTACCGAAAATGAAAATTCTGTTTATTTCTCAATTTGTATAATTTTAATTGAAATGTTCAAAATGTGCACCTTTTTTGGTGCAAACAAGCTTCATAACGATTCTGCAGATTATATTATATTTATTATTATTATATTGTTATAAAGATTGGTTGCCATAATTGCTGAAAATACGTTATTATTATTTGCTCGCAGATATTTATGTCCGAAAAGCTGACTCTTTCATCACGCCGAAAATGTATGCATCGGGTTTCAAAGTGTTCATGAAGTAAGGCTGTGGAGCGTATGGCTCTAATAATTCATTATTAGTCTAGGAGGTATTGGCGCATGAGAAAAAAGATTCTGACTGAATTTTTTTAGCTGATCATCTTTAAAATATTCCACTGATCATAAAAGTGAATCTTACCAAGCGGAAATGTGGTCGCATATTGTTATTATCTAATTTTCAAACGGAAAATTTTTTTATGTCCTCTGTTTAAATACGAACTTAAAAGGTCCGATGACTTTTTGTGAAATTATTATTTTAGAAGATATGGATTATACTTTTGCTGGGGGTCGCTTTTTGTTAAACTCCCTTTTCGATATTTTTTCGAGACTTGCTTTAAACTTGGACCATTATGCCGTCCATTTCCGGATGAGCTGAAGTAATGGTCTACATTAAACACTTTTTCCTCAGTTATAAGAACCATTTTCAAGAAGATTTTAGCACCTGAACAATTGATAATTAAGTCAAATGGATCTCTAAATCTCGGTACTGTTTATTTTGACAAATATTGTAGTTTGGCAAAACATTGATGGGTAAATACTGTATGTAGGACGTACATGCTATACATAAACCAAAAGAAAATCTAAAATAATATTATGTTCTAGATTCGATGCTCCCTCTAAAGTTATCGCAAACTATAAAAATAGGAGATTCCATTTCCGATTTTATAAATGGAGGAAAATGTTCTTATTTTTATGCCCAACTCGACGCTGCTTTTGTTTTTAGAAAAAACTAATTAGCAATCCAGATACATATTTACAAAGAACAAACAAAGGGGATTTTCTTTAAATGATCATCTCATAACTTTGTTAGTAATGAAGACAATTTCAATTTAAAAAAAGGGATCTAACTATCGCAGACCTTTTGACGTAGTACAAATTTATGAAAAAATATTTTATTTTGCTTCTTGGGGTCTTGAAACGTCGACTTTATTGCTAAAAATTTATAAAAATGTTTTTCAATTAGGCACTTAATTAGCCGTAAGAACGATTAATAATATAAACTAGCCAGCTCTCTTACTATTCTTTTATTTGTAATTTTGAATTTTCTTAGGTGTCTCCAATAATTTTACTTGACAGCTTATATGTAGTACCTACTTTTTTTACTTTTTTTTTAAACGAATAACGCAAGTGCGAAACTGTTAAAATTATCGATTACTAATGTAAATGAATAGTAATGATTTTGAATTACATTTTTACATAAATACACCAAAAAGTCGGCTTAATTTGTACATTTTATTATTCAACATCAATAATTTAAGGGTTTACGTATACTAGATTAGCTATGATTAGTTTTTTCATGTGGAACGCATAATTTCAAAATTACAAGAAGAATAAAAATATAGGTTGAAATTGAGGAAATTGTAATTAACATGCAAAATCTCAATTACTATAAAGTTCTAATTTAGCTATTGCAATTAATAATAAATTGTAGGTAGTACCTCATCACTTACTAACGTCCAAATGTTTGACCAAACATCTAGATAAAAAATAATACTAGATGTGTTTGTAAAACGGAAATCTTTCAGAATAATGGCATACGGATGATACACTTCAAAACTAAAACTACAAAAAGTACCAAAAGGTTTTCGTACGGATCGCTGCTAAAAAAATGACTTCATATACGAGGTGTGACAATTAAGTAATGAGACTGGTTTTATTGCCGCGCTTGTGGTAAACCTGCGACCTTGAAATTCCCTTCCCCTTCCCCGGCATCCTTCCCCTCTCCATTGATATATTTACCATCCCTCTAGCTTGTTTAATTCGCCTGCTGTGTCGTGTTGAGTAGACGTGTGTTGGTGGTGCTCGTCACGAAAATGGAGAAACGAAATCAAGAGCAACGCGTCGCGATAAAATTTTGCACCAGATTGGGCGAAACAGCTTCGGAAACGTACGCTAAAATTGTAAAAATTCCAATACGACCCGGAAACCAAACGCCAAAGCTCACAATGGTTGTCTCCGCACGCCCCTCGCCCGAAAAATGCTCGCATGAGCAATTCGAAGTTGAAAGCGATGATTATTGCCTTTTTTGATAGCCGTGGAATCGTCCACAAAGAATTTGTTCCATCGGGGCAAACCGTAAATCAAGTCTAATCGCCAAGTACTCGAAAGATTGCGAAAACGAGTCAACGGGGTGCGCCCAGACATCGCTCGTAACTGGATCTTTCATCACGACAACGCGCCGTGCCACACCGCCCTCAGCGTGTCCCAGTATTTGGCCTCTAAAGGGATCGCCGTGTTGCAACAGCCGCCTTATTCGCCCGATATGTCACCCTCTGACTTTTGTTTATTCCCTAGAACAAAATCGGTGGTCAAAGGAACCCATTTTAAGTCGATTACGGACACCCAGACAGCCGTGACGAGGGTACTCGCGGACATCCCAGTCGAAGCGATCCAGAAATGTTACGAAGCATGGAAAACGCGCTGGAATCGTTGTATAGCTGCCCAAGGGGACTACTTTGAAGGGATGGCAGAGTTGTAGAATAATTTTTAAATATACGGTTTTTATGGAATCAGTCTTATTACTTAATTGTCAAACCTCGTACTACTCATTTCTAAGTGTCTAGTGATGAATTAGAGGCGTAGGGGCAGTCGCTCCAGACATGTCACTTTTTCTGTTTTTCTCTAATATTTCGAAAACTATAGGTTGGAGCTGAAAAGTAACTTTACATAAAATTAAAGCTGATAAAATTTGCTAAAAAATTTAATATGTATATGTTTTTTGTATTCCTAAAATTCACCGAGTTATAGGGCGTTGAAAATTGATGTTTTGGCCCAGAAGCACGCAATGCTATCCATTACGGAGGATATGAGCAACCTTGGTATGTCTTTCTGTTTTCAACGTTTGCTTTCTTAACGTAAAGCTTCTTTGAAGAAGCTATTGTCTAGACGGTGGGTGGATGTATCGTATTCTGCAGCTGCTTTTACGATTTTTATATCACTTTCAACTGATTTTCTATTGTCAAACCATGAGTTCATTGAAGCAGTAAGCACGTAACTACGGAAAGGCCTGGGGTGGTCTGACCCCCCTGAAAATCCGCCTGGTCCCGGTCTGGTCACCCCACTACAAAACCATAATAATTACAATATTTGATGATGTGTAAGAATAACTTCTCGCTATATTATATGAGGCGAAGCCGTAGCTCCTTACACTTAGTTTGATCTTTTTAAATACAGTAAGAAAATCAGAACTCAGTGTAGACTCTTTCAATGCCGCAAAACTAGGCATCTGAAGCTTATAACAGGTTGAGTAGATTTATTCTTTTCTCCGTGTAATTCCCAGTCTCTACATGCAGGATTCTCTTAGAAACATAATTATAATGGTGCCTATAAATAGGATTTTGAGACGAGGTTCTCTTTATGGATTATCAATGACTTTTTCCCGATCTTTGAAAACTTTTTTGAAGGATTTAACCCTGTTGATCTCGCCTCTCGACTACTGCCTTGATGTAAGGTGTAGTAAGATTAAACTGAGCTTCTATGAAAACTCGATACGATGATCTACTGACGTAAGTATATTTTTGTAATCCACCCATTTTTCAGCGAGCCTTCTCAATGCCCCCGCCCTAAAAAATGATTTAGTTAAGTGCCTGTTAAGCAGACAGTTGATTTAGTGGTTTTGGCACAAAGAACGCCCATTTTCAACGCTCCATAACACGGTAAACTTTAGGAATGCAAAAAACATGCATAGAATCAATTTTGTAGTAAATTTTATCAGCTTTAATTTTGCCTATAATAAAGTTTCAGCTGTAACCCATAGATTTCCAATATTATCAAAAAACCGATAAAAGTCTTCAACCTTTAATTCATCAAGACTTTTAGGATGTTCATCACTATAGACACCTATAAATAAGTATGTAAAGTTTCAGAACTAGAGGAGTTTTTGAAGGTGAAACCCTTAGTTGAGTGGACTATATAAATTGTTTTACATACTTTGGGTTTTTAACAAAGCCGGGTAAGATAAAAAAACTTTTTAAAAATGTAACTTTTCAACTTGTATAGATGCCTTTTTTTAAATCGCCAATTCTTATTTTTTGTGGTAACTCAAACTCTAATAATAACAGTCTACTCGTACAGGAAGGTATTTTTACAAATACTGTAAAATATAAGGACTTTTTATTGGCACATTGTACCAAAATAACCGAAACACGATTAAAATTAATTGTAAATTCCAAAAAAGTGTGGTTTTCCGTTTATAGTGCCAAATTACAGTTAATTTACATTTCGCGGTTTTAAGCAAGAACGAGTAAGGTCTCTTTTCAATTTAAATGATGCCTTTTCATGTTTTTGTTGTACATTGGAAGTCTCAAAGTGTTGGTAAATGTTAAATACAAAGGAGGTAAAACCATTACAGACTAACCACGAAAATAAACGTCCGCTAAAATAGCAAAAAATTTAAATAGCAGTTCGTGTACCGAAGGTGTAACAATACGAGTAGGTACTTCATTTACAAAAGACGGGGAAAAATGATCTCTTCCGATGATTTAAAGCCTCTCTTTACGCTTGATTATGTCCCCGAATACACTATGTAGATTGTAGATGCATTTACAAAAGAGCGTTGTAAGTAAAACTTCTTCGTTTTGTCGGACTTTCTAATATACAAGATAGTTTTTAGCTGTATCTATCTGTCACATACAGGGTGTCGCGAGCAAACGAGTCCAGTTCCTCGGTAAATTTTAAACCGGACAAGGTGAAAAACTACGACATTGCAATGTTCCGTTACTTTCAGATTTATGTTACGAAAAATAAAAACAAAATGGACTTTTTGTTGTCCCTATAATTCTACCCCATTTAAATCCACCCCGTCATAAGCTTCAACTTATAAAATAACTTTCCTAGTTTTATATTTATGAAATCAAGTGGGCATCGTAACAACCTTTAGTAAAAATAAAAAAGGTAGTATAACAGAGCACTATAAAGCTGCTCCCTCCCTTAATAAAATATACGTTTTCTTTGTTATGTTTGAATTCAAAATACAAGTCGTGTGGTTAATTATAATTGGTTAAAGTTTTTTACGGCTCGGGGTTTAAAAAAGTTGCAAAAAAATGAAGCGCCCTTCAGTTGTGTGATCTTACTCTTTTCATAAGAGAATCAATTAATACTTACAGGGCCTAGTTAATTAATAATCAACACTAAATTGTGTTACAATCGAAACAGGTCTCCCTATACGCACCTTGGCAAGCCCGGCTCTTAAATTAAGCTTTTATTTTTTTGTTGATTCTTTATTATGTGCACTTTGTGCTCATTTAGATTTCCAACGAAAATTATTGTAACAAATAAAACAAAATGAACTCTAATTTCGTTTCATAAATCAAATGGGCGTTGGAAAGTTGGAGAAAAGTATATTTTTCTCTTGAAAGATACAAAGAAACGTTATCAACCTATTTTGATGGACGTAATTTTTATTAAAAAAAAAGTACAGTCTCCTCGATCTTTTTATATTGATCTTAAAATACGCTATTGCAAAATAAATAATCGTCGGCTTTACCGTAGGTAGTGAAAAGCGGAAAACTCTTCAAGTTGGCCATTTTTAATAAAGGTTAGACTCGAATTTAAATTTTATTGGAATTTTCTTGCGATGCAACAATCTTTTATTTGGAGTGAATGGATGCATTTTTGTATCATTAAAATGTCATAATAAAAGCTTCAATGCGCTTATTCTGAGCACTCGAACCGAAGCGCGCAATGTCATTTGGAGTAAATTAAAAAAGTGTGTTCAAGTAACAATTACTATTAATTTTTTTATTTGGGCAATTATAACGTTTCCGTTAGTTAAATTATTTAAAGTTAAAATTCCACTTTGTAATAAAAATATTCATGTAGGCTTAGCGAAAGAATTATTTTAGTAAATTCCAAAAGTCGTAACACCGATGCTTTAATATCGTTGAATAAATGTATCCATTTCTCAAAGTCTGAATGTATACAGTAGGAATGCACGAGTTCCGCTACACCTCTTCCCGAAACGCTCTGGAATGCCAGAAACTTCAGACACGTCCAGACTTTCAACTGTAATTACTAGATGCTGTTTCCGCGTTTCCTACTGATATAATAAACAGCAAAACAGTGTGTGCGGACATGAAACTTATGAGGGTCGCATCTTTCTTCCCTCATTTTCGAGAAAAATATCCGTCTCCTTTCTTACATAGATTCAATAACGAATTAAACAAGAACAACAACATCACGTCCGAACCTAAATTGTCACAATATTTCAGATTGCGCTCGCTGCAGAATTACCCCAAGTTCTCTACGACAAAACTTCGTTTATTAATTGTAGCTCTGTTCTCGTAGATGAGTATGTGGTGACATTGGGATGTGATAAAAGGAGAATGAGGTTATTTGTTTGAACGGTCGTGCACACAAGATTTAACTTTGTTAAAGTAAACTTCCGTCTTAACCGAGCTCACTAAATTTCCATTCCGTCTAAACTTTTCTTTTTCGTTTTTTATAAAATAAAAGCAATTTTACGTAATAACTTAAAACAAATTATATCGATTTATACCTATTACTGCCGCTGCTGCTGCTGTTGCTGCCGCATTGTTCTTTTATTTAAAAAAAATAACAGTCTTTTGAATAATATTTAAATTATACCCCATCCAATTATCTTGCGAAAAAAGAAGTTTAAAAATTTGCAATGTTAAACTTAACAAAAGTAAAAGAAAAAATTTTATATTCATTTTATATGTTACATTCTGCAATATCCTTTAGTTAAAAAAGAAAAGTTTTACACTCGTTAGACAAACTTGGTAACAACAAACATAAAAGTTAGTCGATTTTATTCGACGGTCTCGTCCTCTCGTCATTTTACGGTTCGCGTTGCCTAAATAAATAATTTTTTAAATGTCTTTCGAGTTTACTTTTTGTGAACCAAAAACTTGCTACTTATACAAACACAAGAGGTATCAACTCGGCAAATGAACCTATTAGAATAAGTGAATAAATCATAATATGTAAGAGTAACTTACGTTATGTTTCCATAGTACTTTGTATGCCCAAGGGTTGGCGTTTACTTTACACTCAAAGTAAACATCGTCACCCTCCTCTATGTCATCGGGGTTCAGATTTGATCCTAAAGTTAGATGAAGGATCGGTATGTCTGAAACACAACAATTTTCAATTCAGAGTAAGAGATAATCTGGCGGATTTAAAGGGAAATGATGCGTGGAAAGATTTTATATTGCTCTTTAATGCCGTATTATTTCATAAATGATACGAACGTATGTGTAAAAGATTTCTTTTCAATTTAAATCTCTACCAACGCTCAAAAATGTCGCGAATATAGTACATCAATAAAAATCACGCCCTTGAGCTTACATTTTTGTAAAAAAAATATCTACGCCTTGAATTTTTAAAGAATCTTATCAAACGTGCGATAAATAATAGCAAAGTTAGCACAAAAAAGTTCCGTATAAAAATTCAACGCAAGTTAAAGACAAAATAGCAAAAATTGAACTAAATAAATACAAAGTTAGCTCAACTATGGGGCGCGTCTATATTCTATATCTTATTATTATTCTACTCGTCCAATCCGAATTTGGATAGGGATAAAAATAGGCATCACGCTTTAAAAGTATTTTATGAAATTCTGAAAAACGCCAAAACACTTGTCTCCCTGAACTAGCATTCTTTTACTTAAAATTTTTGAACTCTTTAGCAAGGCTGTTCTCGAAAACGCGATTGGGAATTGTGAACTAATTTCAAAAAAAGGTTGGTTGTTTTTAAACGTTTTCGAGTTTTCAGGAATTTTTGATTATCTGCTAATACATAAATTAACGACGTTAGAGGTTCAGGCGTTCAGGGCAAATGATGCCAAATTAATATTGAGGAGTTATTCGGAGTGTTTAACTGATTAGATTAAATCAGATGTTTCGTTTCAGCACTTTCGTCTCGCATACTCAATAGCCAGAGTTATGACCAGAGGTAAATTTAAATAAAAATTTAAAAACGGCCAGTCAGGTGGCTACATCAGCTAGGGGATTAACTCCTCTGTATAGGTAAATTGCGCCCAAATGCTAATAATCGGCTTAAGGGACATATGATATACGTCGATGAAGGGATGAAAGTTCATAAATGAAAAGGCGAGTTTTGCCGGAAGCAAGTGTTCTTCCCTTGCGGAATTGAGCTCCTTTTCTATGCTGGTTTGTTTCATTTTTTAAATCGAACAAACTTACTACTAGTGTAGTGCACAGCCGCATCAAAGTTGTTTAGACATCTGAAACCTTTTTGAAATAATTCACTAGAATACTAAAATCCGATGGTCGTCAAAATGTCGTCCTGGGCGAGGTGGCTCAAAAATTCAAAAAACTTTACCTCTTTTAAATTTTTGTTAGTATTGGCCCTGAAGGACTAATTTTTCGGCAAAGGCAGTTTTATACTTTTTAAAAGTAGACTAAATTTCCTACAATTTGAAATCAGAATGGTATCAGTAGACCTAATAGTGCCCGAGATACAAGTGCACAAAAGTTTGCCAATCCGGAGGTCCGCTGAGGACAAAAACTTGGGATTTATTGTTAGACTATTCCATTTGACGCAAAGTAAATACTCCGGTCTTTATCAAAAATCCAAAACGAAACAAAACTAATAGTGTAAGTGGTTTCTCGGCTAATGGGCCATGGTCGAGAGGTTTATTGAGAGATTTCTGTCGTTTCGTTTGCTGCTGTGGCAAACCTCTTCAGAGGTGTTTTGTCCTGTGTGGTAAAAATGGAAGTGGCCGTAATGAAGGTTTAGGAGAAGATGTTTGCCACATCAACGATCAAAACGTCAGAAATCTCTCAAGGAACCTCTTGACCACGGCCCATTAATACCGAAACCACTCACACTAATGAAGCCGGCCGTGAAAGCTTAAATTGTCAAATAAATTGTGAATATTTGTGCAAATCTTTGTACACTTGTAACTTGGATACCATTATGTCTACAGAGACCATGATGGTCTCAAATTGTAGAACAGGTAGTCTACTTTTAAATAGTATAAGACTACCTTCGTCGAAAAATTAGTCCTTCTGGGTCAAAATTAACAAAAACTGAAAAACGGTAAAGAATTTCTCGGTTTCTTGAATTTTTGAACCACCCCTTACAGGGCGATATTTTGACGACCACCGGATTAGGTCTAGGGATTAGGGCAGGTTTGAAGTTAAGCCTGCCTTATCATTGTTCATTAGCAATGGTTTCTATAGTTTATGCTTGGTTCACCGTTGAACTTTCATTTAGCGAGTAATGTACAATCGGTCCCTAATCAGCTGGCTAAAGCTATTTGCTGACCAAATCAAGAAATTAGTCAAAAGTTCTGTGCCATTTACCTAGCCCCCGTTGACTCATTTGAACGTTGTGAGCAATTTACCTATAAAAGAGAAACATTTGGGTCATACCTGACTGGCTGGCCACTATGCGCAATTTATCTATCCCTAATAGAGTTCTAACTTCTGAGCCACCCGGACTCGTCACTGCCGAGTAGTAACTCCACGTATTTTTCTGCTTTTGTTTAAACCGTAGGCCTTTTAAAGTTTCTCAATTTACAAAATTATCGAATAGGCAAAAGGTTGTCAAAAGAGCTTTTCAAAGTTACCCCTACCACAATCTCAGATCAGCAGGAGCGTTTTTCGTTTTATTTAAACCAGTTCAAACACAAAACAGCAGTTATTTGCCTACTTAATTTGCTTTGTTCTTTTTTTAAATAAGCTCAGACTGCTTCTAAACGAGAGATATACAAAAGAGAAAATATCGTTTCGTAATTTATACAAATTCTAATTAGGAACAATAGCTAAAAAGGTTGCATTTTTCTTCTCAAATTACTTACAGAAGACGTTTAGTGTAATTGTAGATTTTTCGGTTCCTGCTTCGACTAATTGATTCACTGCTTTACAAGATATCGTTTTCCCATTGTCTAATCTTGACGGAGTAAATTTAAGGATCGAAGTACTCATGTTACCATCGGGCGAATCCTGAAAATAATACAACAATTATTAGTTTATTGCTTACTAAACAATGGAAACTAATTTAGATGTTTTAATAAAAGTGAATGGTTTAATAATTTCAATAAGGAAATTTATGCGACAGTTAAAAAATAATTTCAACTTTTCTTTAATGAAATTGCTAAAACTTTTTATTATCCATAAAAGTTTGCTGTAAATTATTTGTTTCTCTTATTAATACAGATTGTTGAAAAAATACCATAAGCTTCCAAAGTTTTGCTTTAATTTGATACTTTCCAACCCCTAGATAAATTGTTTTGCTCACTTTTACAATATTACTTACTTTTAACCTATTAAAAAGCAATAATTTCTATCAGCTTTCCGCGTCTTTTTACAGCTCTTTTATATAATATTGCAAAATGCATCCATTTTAGCCAATCGCATGAAATGATATACCTACTAGGTTACGGGTCAGGGGGTGAAAGCGCCCCGTATCTGCATCCAACTCCTGCCATTTGCAATTCAACACATGATATCAAACGTTATACAAAAATAGCCACGGGTTTTAGTACGAAGAGTTTGACCATGTTGTCATGTCGTAACCAACATCGGTTAGCAATGCACTAGGAATAGTTAGAGTAGAAAATTCAAAGATCGTATGAGAGGATTTCATTTCACATCCAACAAAACGATTGCAAACAACTTGAATGTCATACAGCTTTCAACTACGCTCGATATTTTGAAATTTATTTCCCAATTTTAAATTTTAGCGGAACTTGTTCAAAATAATCCAATCTAATCTTGAACACCATCAGAAGTATTGAATTTACATAAAACTCAGGATATGGAATGGAAAATTAAAAACTGCAAGGAGGATCTACACAATTGTATCCTGTATCTACCTATATCTTGACGATTCTGGACTAGCTCATGAGAATTTTAAGTTCGGGTAGGCGTCACCCCTCACACTAACCTGAGCTAAACGTCGCACAGCGTCTCACTCCGTTCAACTAGACGCGTCACAGGGCGAATCTAGAATCGTTCAGTAGTAAACTGTATTACGTCGACTGATGTGTTGCCTATCCATTAGGCGCACGTATTATTTTGTTTCGAATAATTGTGAAATATCCAAATTATTATAAAACTATCTTCAAAATTTTCACTAAATGTGTGCATGGTGTTTGAACGACTTGATGCTAATCTATATTTATCAAAATAGGTGGACAAAATTCAAAAATTAAGTTAAACTTTCCCTTAATTCGTCATATTTATACTGTTAGTTAACTATAAATCATTGTTGAAATAGCTTGTTTAAGCCATCCTAGTCAGTAAGTCTTGTTAGTCATATTAGTCATCTCTAAATCTTATATACCAAAATTGTTCTTTATTAATTTTGGTGTAAGCTGAGCGTCCATAAGTGGATGGTTGTAGGGCAGGCCCAGGAAGTCTTATACTAAGTAGAAGTAGTCCAGTAATCAAATGGGGTAGTTCTGATTCTTTGTTACGATGTCCATAACGGAGGCCCAATGATAAATCCAAGTTTTTGGACTCGACAGACCTCCGGATCTTTGCCAAAAATCCAAGAAACAGCAAAATGCTTAACCTTTTTTAAGTTTCTGTCAATTTTGTCATATTATTAGATGTTCATTTGATGTAAGGTAATTAATACATATTTATACACATCCGATATAACGATATACACGATTTAGTCGGGATCTCCAGAATAGTAGAAATGAAAAAAAATTTTTTTAACTTACCATTTGTGTGTAGTTGTAAGAGTTCGTACTTAATTCTTTATTATCCATCCACCAGGATATTTTTGCAGGAGGCCTAGAACCGAAACTTTGGCAGGGAATCTCGTACTGTCGATCAGCCGATAGGGGTTGATTACTGCTGAGTATTTCAACAATAAGAGGGCGAACTGTAACAAAAAGTAATCATTCAAAAATGCAATAATAAAGCACACCTTGCACTAATCGAGTTGATGGTATAATTTAGATAAATTATCAAATCGTGGGTGGTAATATTAAGTTTAAATTGTTGTTAACTTCACGTGTCTAAATTGCAATTGTACTAATGAATATTTAACTCGAGTATCTACAATTGATGTAATGAATTATTACGCAAATTTATTAGTTAAATTTCATAGCTCAATAAATACATAATAAAGCCTATAATTCTTGGATGCGTAATAAAAACGGAAACGTTTGATTTATGTATTTGCTTCCATGGATACGTTTCCAATCTATAAAATATAATATTGTATTATATACTCCACACAAGTACGGTTCAAACTATCTGAAAAAGGTGTGTAGATCAGCAATATATTTAATGTTTTATAACACTATAGGTAAAGAGGAATGTGACTTTTGTGTACAATGCAAACTTTTTATTTTTACCCTTCTATAACAGCCACTTTTTCAAAATTCATATTTTTCTATTATCGGAAAAGAAAAAAAAGTTAAACAACGTAACGTTAAATTTTGTTTCGGAACTTCGAGCACAGAGTAAATTCTTGTCTTCTCTCGACAAGGAACTCCCTCAGATACCATTACACTCTTATTGCCAAGAGGCGCATTTATTTACTTTGCGTTTATTTTGATATATATGTTTAGTCATGCTACAAAAGATAAATTGGAATACAAAGCTTCACTTCAAATTTACTCAAAGATAGAACAAATATTTAGCATTTGATACAGTTGCGCACTTAAAATAAAAATGACAATGGTTTCAAACTTTTCTCTTCTTGCCAATTCCAATGGGTAGCGGCGATGGTTCGTTTCGATCAATGGTCGAAATTATTTTTATAAAAGAACAAAACTTCAACTGAAAGCTTAATTTCCGTTATAAACGCTATCTGCTCAAGTAATTTTATATTTTTCAGGAATAATTGTTAAAGTGGCGAGCGTTTTTTGTACAACTTGAAAACAAGTTATCGCATCCCTGAAAATGTTCACGTTTAAACGCGAAATACAATGAAACACGTTCAATTTTTAAATTATTTTTAACGTTGTAGCACTTTCAACAAAGAATTTATATCTAGAATTCATTTTAGTTTTAGTGCCAAGTTCACAAAACAATCAAAAGAATATTATTCGTTGCACATACAACAGTTACAACTTAATATATAACGTATAAACTATTGTCGCGTTTTAGATTGATACTTAGTAACAATAAACTTACTTTATAATGGAAAGAGACAAAAAAGCAGAGTTAGTGTGAGGACTTCAGTTGATTGCATTTCAGTGCATTTATTGCTAATCGATGAATACACGTTTACACATCCCGCTTAGAAATGCAATTCCTTGTAGTATTTACTGGTCTTCAAGTTTTAATCACTTCAAAGATTAAAACTTTTTCTCCTGCTACACTTTAAAATTTTCCTCGTGGATAATGATAATATTTTGCTATTCAAGTGAAATTCCCACGAATTTTGATAGTTAATTTAAGCCAATTCAACTAAAAATTTCTTATGGACACAGCTGTTGTAGTAAAGTTTTGTGCTTTTAATTTATTCTATTATTTTGTTTTGCTTTGTTTTACGCCCGTTCAACTGCTATGGGCTATGGATATTACATCAGACGGGAACTACAGCTTTAGGTGGGTTCATAACCACCCACAGAACACACAGAAAAATTTAGAGGCGCCAGCCGGATTTTATTTTCGCATAATTGCGACCCCATACCACCAATTACGCGTCAGATATCGGCTTTCGAGGCTTCAATAGATTATAAATTTGAGCCAAGTGGTCGGTACATGACATACCAACCACAGTACGTGCTCGTCTGGGTCGATTTGCTAACAACATTGCTGCTGAAAGTCAAAGTGTGGAAAAAGATTCAGATTTATCAATTTCATGACGTTTTCAACGATTAGACCTATCCAAGACCACCAAGACCATGGCGAATTTTGCGTAGAGATTTGGTTCTAAACTTGTAAACAAGTTGATGGTTTTTCTCAAACAAATCATCTTTTCAGACGATGCTCATTTTCATTTAAACGGTTCTGTTACTAAGCAAAATTTCCGCGTTGGGGTTTTAGAAAATCTAAGAGTGATTGCTGAGAAGCTTTTACATTCCGCTAGGGTTCTGCATCTAAACCGTTTTTTATTTAAAATGAGACTGAAAACGCTCTTACTGTCAATGGATATGTTGACAAATTTTTTTTCCTAATATTTATGATATGGTTGTGAGTGATATGTGCTTTCAGCAGAAGAGCGCTACATGCCACCCAGCCACTGAAACAAATGCTGGAAACGAAATTTCCTGAACGAATAATTTCACGTAATTCTGCAGTTCAATGGCAGCCTAGATCGTGTGATCTTACGCCGTTAGATTTTATCCAAAGCGAGCATTTTATTTAAAATCTAAAAACAAAGTCCTTGTTGAAAAATCCTTACTACTATCAGCCTTGAGTCGTTCCATATGAAATCGTCTAATCGGTAAAGCCAGCATATTTTAGATTTTGCTCAAACTTTGTGAGAATCTTCATTAGGGATCCAAAGAAAGAAATCCAGCGCAATTTAATTTTCTCATGCGTCAGTTCCCCCCTCCCCAATTAAAGCATTTTGAAAACGTCATTTTTATGCTTTAAGATGTAAAAATTTTTCCATTGGAGATATCTGCACCATCAAGGTAGCATTTTAAAGCTAAAAGATAGTAGTTTCTGTAAAAAATGAAATAACAAAACCATATTATAGGCTTTTGAAGTTTAAGGTAAGAACTCATTATCCTGTAAGTTTCATATTTCTATCTTGCGGTCCACACGTTCATATAACGGCCTAAATAATGCAATTTTTGAAAATTTTAAAATTTCGAACCGCCTGACGCGCACAAAGGATGTTAATAACAAAACGATATTATAATAGGCTCTTGAAGTTCAAGGTAAGAACTCATTATCCTGTAAGTTTTATATTTCTATCTTGCGGTCCACATGTTCATATTACGGCCTAAATAATGCGATTTTAGAAAATTTCAAAATTTCAAGCAGTGATTTTTTTGTAAAGAGTAGGCCGAAAGAGTCAATAAATTAATAGGTTCAACTTCTTCGACGACATGTACACTAGATCTCTGAGAAATATTAGCTGTTTGCATTCAACAGTCGAGACACTGGAGTCAGTTAAAAATCACGAAAAATCAGTAAAATACTCGTATTTTCAGCAACGTGGTATTTTTTGGGGGTATGTATTGTGTTAATTTTTATATTTTTTTATATTTTAAAGCATAAAAATGACGTTTTTTAAATGCTTTAATTGGGGAAGGGGGGAACTGACGTATGAAAAAATTAAATTACGCTGGATTTCCTTCTTTGGATCCCTAATGAAAATTCTCACAAAGTTTGAACAAAATCTGAAATAGTGGAGCAACAAAAAAAATTTTTCTAGACGATTTCATATGCAATGACTCTTTTTTAATACGAAAATTACTAGTTTAGGTGTCATTGCGAGTCATTAACTCTTAATAAAAACAAAAGTGTCAGAAAATCAGTTGTAAATGTATCGACTCTATAGCTAGGAGACAATTTTCCTGCCATTTAACAGACTATTCAGTTTGCAATCCCAAATCTCTTGTAGCTTGATAATTAATGAAAGTATTACTAATATTTGTCTAAGGGGTCTCCGTTTTAAAAATATTCTACCTCTATTTGAATCTCAGTCGTCTAAGCTTCCCCATGGACATATAATAACGAGTTACAAAGTAATTTTAAAACATCTTCAATATATATTGTGTTGACTTTTAGAATTTATACTAAGGGAATATATTAATATCTTACTTCTTCCGTTATAAGTAAATCGATATTACTCTTTGTTTCTTCTTTTTACGTCTTGAAATAAGCATCGGTCCTATATGACCTTAAAATACCACTACAAAAAAATATGGCTTAGAGGAAAAAGTAACAAATATTAAAAATAAGGACATATTATGAAAGCCCAAAAAACTTTCCCCAAAATTATCAATTTTTAAATAAATAAAAAATTTAAAACTAAATTAGGATTTATCCAACATTTTAGGATACTGAAACTTCAAGAAGAAAAAAAATTGTTATCGGGACATTAACAAAAACACCATCAACATTATAAATAATTGTTTCCTTTTAACAGTACGTGAGCAAAATTTATTTATTAAAGGATCCTGGCAAATGATATGACAAACTGTCCTGCAATTATAATGAAAAATGCTTCTTCATAATAATAGTCGTTACCGAATAAGAAGCACAAATACGCGAAAGTTAAATTAAACAGTTTGTAGAACAAAACATGCAACAACTCCTTATTAAATCTAATTAATATTAATGACGTCCAAATTAAAGATTTTCTAACTTTTTAAATTAAATTTTTTAATGAAAAAAACAGGTATTACATGTAAAACTAATTGTTTATGCAAAAATTTATTTCGACTTCTGTTTATAAATCACCTCACTTGTTGCGAATTAAGTTTGTTTTAAAGACATAAATTATTCATTAAACAACCTTCTTTTGGAAGATTAATAAAAAAAAATTTACCGAAAAAGTTTTTCTCGAAGAACAACGCTTTAACTTTGACTTTTGTATTAGTTTTTAACTTTTCGGAGAAAGATTATTGTTTGGAAAGCATTTTTCTTTCTAACGAAATAATTTTTTTATAAAATGAAAATTGTTACATTCCAAAAATTGGCAAGCATTTTAAACTGTGTGCGATGCGTGGATCTTCTGCTGGAAATAAAGCGAATGTTTTCCCCCTTAACGCCTAACAATTTTCTGATTCTTGTCTGTCGGATACGACATTTTAGAGTAAAACTTGGAAAATTATCTTTAGTCGTATACGCAATAAAATCTGAAGCTCCTCAAGCAAACGTTTGAGGGCCTATACATCTAAAAGGCTGCTAATACGTCATGGCATCACATAAAGCTCAACTTCAGAACTACATTAGGGTATACTTTTTCCTTTTGCTATTATACAAGAAATTAATTTTAAATAAGATACATTTTATAATCAGTTAATTATTCAATTAATTAAATAACAAAAAATTTGACGAGTTTCCCCAAAACGGCTGAAACTTAAACGTGATTATGGGAAAATCAAATATTTCTAATTTTCCAAAAACAAACTACGAGAATATTATAGAGATTTGTCATTGTCCCCAGCTTCTTCTTTTGGAACATCCATATACTTAATCAAATCTCTTCCGTAATTATTCGTAACCATTCCCAAAACGAAACTAACAACAAATACACCAACTCCACCCAAAACTTGTGCTGCAGTAATCGACACTTTCTTAACCTTTGGATTGACGTATTTTCCCACAGGAGGCATTTTACAAACTCGTGAAACGCATAGATCGAAATTACACAGAAGAACAACTACAAATTTGAATAAAATAACACTTGTCGCAAGTTAAAAAATATTTGACATTTTACACTCTGTCATTTTCACGGCACACTTGTTTGGCCATTAAATTTTAAATGTTTCCGACATCAACACCTCAAAATTTCAAACTGGCGTCTCACGTATTTATACTGACTGATATTTCTTCACTTTTAACAAGGAGCTCAAAATAAATGAGGCGTTTGAGTTGGTAAGTAAATATACGATTTCGTATTTACTACGTGAAAATTAGTTTGAAAGTAGGTAGCACTCACGCACCTCGTTGATTGACGATTATTTAATGATAAATTACGGTTGTAATTACTACAAACCGAATATATAAAAAAATGTTTAGTTCATTCAGATTACTCAAATTTAATTAACAAATATCTGGTTACGTAGATGACGAAGCTAGTGTTTCAAAATAGCGTTGTGGGTTTAGAACTGAGAAGCTTGAAAAAGTTGCGCAAGCAACTAAAATTACAGAACACGCATCCACAAATCACGCTAAAACCATTAAAGACAGTCACTTGAGCAGGTCATTAAAATCCTAAGAGGAGACAGGACGGTGTTTCGGCCGAGCCACTAAAATAACGGGAAAACTCCTGGTGGGTCGACATGTATAATTTTTCTCCAATCAATTTTGCGATATTCCCAGCAAATTTTCAATTTTTTAAATTCAAGAACTAAAGTCAGTAATAATTCATGTAATGATACTATTGTTCCCACTAGCAACCCGTGTTACAGCAACATCGGGCAACATAAAATTCAAAAGTGGGGAGATTTAAATGTTTGTGAAATTAACAGTAGGATGATCTCATAAATTAAGATCCGGACGAGAGTGGACCATAGTGAAACTCCTGAAAAAGAAAATTATTTTCCAGGGAAGTAGGTTCCGTAAAGGGGGCGAGGGATTCCCAAAACTGTTACATACTATAGACTAGGTATCCAAGCAGATCTTACATGTAGAAACTGCAGATCCCCAGCTTTTACGGAACTAATGCAAGTCTACTCTGAGTTCTGCTTATCCGAAACCAGTGGATATTCAAAAAATCCGCCCAAGCAGACTTGTAACCTTCTTCGAAGAGAAGAGACTGCAAGGGGAGAACAAATATAGCCACAGTAGGAAAAACCGTTCTCTAAACATATGCGTTCGCGCAGTTTCAGAATAAATTTGGGAATGCAACACGACTTATCTTTCTGAAATATTGATCGTTTTCCCTGAAACACTCTGTATAAGGTATCATGCTTTATGTGGTCCCGAATAAAAATATCGATGGAAACGAGCTCCTGATATAATGGGCGGCTAGTTTCGCCGTTACGAGTTTTAGGTTCATAGAGCGGTCATTTTGACTTACTAATATCAGGTAGTGACGATTATACATATAAAGATCTAAAGGGCTGCAAAGTTCCGTTTGGGCTCGATAAATTGCTGAAAAATATAATTTGTAAACAAATAATAAGAACTAAATAAAATTCCCACAAATTTTTGTTTAAAGTACTTTTGAGAAACCATCTGAACTGTCATATTTACTGGTAGAGATTTATTCGGCGATTTCAATATCCTTTTAAAAACTTACGTTCAATTCTCCGAGAGGAGAAAACTTTAACCAGAGTGTATCTTTCAACATAGAGTGGAAGAAAGTCTTGCGGTGTCATTGATATTCCAGCCGTGAAAACAGATACCACGTTTGGGAAGTTCGTTTTGTGGAACTAACCAAACAGCCGCAAGTGAATTTTACATAACAAAAATAGCTCTCGAGACAACTTAGAAATCATTTTCAGAAACTGTTAAATGAATAAGTATTTCCTTAATATTTATAATAAAAAAGGAGTTGCAATAAATAACTTCATACGATATTTTAAATTTAATTTCCTTCTAAAATAAATTCAATTTGAAAAAAATCCAATTCTATACTTAATGAGGTTAAACATTTGAAAGCTTATACTTAACCAATTTCTTTTTTAACTAAATAAGATGTTTTACTGAAAGAAGTGATTGATTTCTCCGAAAGGTTGTGTAAACCTCTAGAAAGTACAAGAATAAACATGAAGTCAGGCTGCGTACAAAGCATTTAAACTCTGAATGGCAATCCTCGGCTCTTAATTTCCCAAGGAAGAGATCTAAATAAAAGGAATTCCTATAAAACGATAGCATCCTTTTATTGATCACAAGGCACCTCTTTTGAACGTGCTCGTTTTTAGTCGCGCTCGCGATAATTAATAACAATCTTTGTCCTTCTATTTAACGCTTATTTTGTTCAACGCCGTCGGAATTTTGTTATTTAATTTATTTTACATTAATTTTTACGGTTACGCTCAAAATGTATCATCTAAATTGTTTCTTATTTGTTACACGCAGTTATTCGAAATACATACAGCGTGTCTGCAAGGTAAGGTACAAGTTTTCAAAAAAACGCCAGGGCACTTAAATAGATTTACCTACGTTAATTTTCACTTTTGCTTTTACGATTATTGGCTTAAACTAAAAATACAAAATAAAGGCCGAAATTGGAAAAAAAAACAATTACTGAATAAATAATTTTTTAAGGTAAACGAGACAACGTTTCTTCGTACTTCAGACTAGATTTCTATTAATTTTTCGTTAATTTTTCTATTTCCAGACGTATCCTTGCTTTTCAACAACGTCATAGGTGGTCGATTTTCAAGTAAATGAAAACTTCTTCGATTTTGTATCGATATCGTTTCAGATCTTTTATTTCAGGGATTAAAATAGCCAGGTTTCAGTATGACGAGTTTGATATAGCATTTTTCTTACAAGAGCACACCGTAAATTTTTGACTTCATGAAGTTTTTATAAAAATGGTCTTTTTTGTAGACTGTTATACTTTTACGGAAAAACTTATTATCTTGTAATATTTCCTACCAATTGAAACAACAAAAATACTTCTCGACGCTTCCGGGGAGATGTTTGATCTTCCATAATCTGAAACTTACTACACGTGTTTGCCTTTGTATTCAAGGATGTTAAGATTTTGAAAGCCAAGTTTAACTTTAGAGAACTTTAAAAAGAAAGAAGAGCTTATATATCTAAAATTATAAACTTAGCTTAAGTGATTATACAGTGTGTCCCCGGATTGCCTTCACTATACACTATACATGTTCATGTCATTGGTTTTAAAAGACTTATTGAGTTGTTTAAAATTAAGACCACCATGAATGACAATTGAGAATATACTATTTTCTGTTTAGGTCAAGTAAAGCCCAGTCACTGAATACATAAAAGTGGACTTTTTGCTACAAAAAGTCAAGGAAAGTTCTAATTTGAATTTTGCGACCGCCGCTTGCGCCGCTATATTGGAAAAATGGTACCGAAAACCAGGTTTTTGAATGTATCTTCTCTTTAGCGCCACCTAGGTCAAAAATAGATATTACAAAAATGATAAAGCATGACATTTCTTGTTACTTTTCTAAGAAACATTTTTCAATTTTGTGCACCAGTACAAAATTTTGCAAATTTATCATATTGTGCCATTTTTAGCCATACAGTTTTTGACAAAGCTCTGAATACCTTGCATCTAATGGAGTACATAGTTATGATTTTCTGGAATGTTGTATATCATGAAGGTCTAATAATAAATCCAAGTTTTCGACCTCGTTAGATATCAGGATCTTCGTCAAATCTCCTGCTTTGCTTTTGTTTTGGATTTTTGACAAAGATCCGGAGAATCGCCGAGGTATAAAACGTGGACTTATCTATCATTAAGCCATCATCATATACCTACAACATACCAAAAAATCATAACCACTCTATTTGTCCACTTGATGCAAAGTAAATAATACGGATCTTTGTCAAAAGCTGTATCGCTGGCACAATATGATAAATTTGGAAACTTTTGTATACAAGTATCTCGGATACCAGTAGGTTTACAGCTACTATTCTGTTCTTAAATTGTAGAATATTTAGGTAGTTTTAAAAAGTATACAACTGCTTTTGACGAAAAATTAATCCTTCAAAGTCAAAATCGACAGAAACTACAAAAAGATAAAAAAAAAATTTCGAGGTTTTTTAGCTGCCCTGAAGGTAGCACAGGGTTCTCGAATTGGAAAACTTAGATTGTACACCGCAGAATACCCACATACAACTGAAATATTAAAAGATCATTAGCTTCGGACATTTTCTTAGGTAACCCCATATGTAAGTACAGGGCGTCTGGACTATTCGAGAAAAAATGTAGCGATTTTGCGAATAATTGTAGAAATTTGCCGAACTTGGCTCCGCTGCAACACGTTTACTATTCATCTCATTGAAAAATGTTTCTTTCAAAAGTTACAGGAAATTTCATGTTCTATAATTTTTGTAATAACTATTTTTGACCTAGATAGCGTTGGATATACTTGAAATGCGAAGGCGCGAGTGGCGGTCGCTCAAGGTCGCAAACTCGGAATATTAGGATACTAAACTATACAAATCCATCAAATTATACCAATTATAATAGTGAAGTTAATCCGGGGGGACACACTGTATTTACATAAAATATACGTACTTTAAGGGCTTGTTACTGTAGTTCAGAACTAAACTTGTACGAATCATAACAAAGAAGTAGAAATTAGAAAAAAACTTTAATTAACAGAAGTTGCGTTTGATGTTTCTTACGTCTTACAATGTTAAAGACATGGCAAGGCTCCGACCGTTTTCTCCCAAACCGCTCGACCAAAACGTTTGTAGGTCAGAGCTAAGACCAGGGATGTATAACCACCATCATACAATAACATTCTGTTACGTACGGATAACATTTTACCTATTACAATCATATCAACAATTTTACAAAAAATTAAAGAAAATGCGAAAAGTTACGTTGGTTCTGAGAGCGTTTCTTTTAAGCCGCTCGACTGAAGAATTTGAAAGTAGACGAGTGGCAAAGAGGAAGAATGTGTTAATGCCGTCACCCAATATCAATCCGCTAAATATAGCACACGACTTGCTACATTGAAATTATTTGAATATTATTAAAAATTCAAGAAAATCGTAAACGCACATTGGGTTTAAAGCAGTGTTGTCCAAAACCGATAATATAAACCAAAATATTTAGAAGTAGGCCAGCCGGGATTAAGACGAAGGATGTGTCAACACCGTCATAAAATAACAGTCCGCTACGTGTAACACTTCATCTGCTAAACTCGTTCAAAATTTAAGGAAAATCAGGAAAATACTTTCATTTTAAAGCCGATAAATTGGTCGACGAAATAATTTGAAATTCGGCAAAAACTACCAAGAAAGGCGTATAAACATCGTTGCATACAACATGTCATCAGCTACAATCACTCAAGATTTATTAAACAATTTAAAAAATCATAATAATATCTTATTCCGAGGCTGTTTTCTCCTAAGCCACTAAATTGGGAAGCTTTATGAATAAGCTTAACTCTCGATGGCTTGCTCTTGCCGTTCAGGAGGCGGTAGCGCCACTTTACGATATTTATTTTAAAAAAATTTTAAATTTAGATCCAGGGGATGGAACACGATGATAGTATCTAAGTGAAAATCCGGAGTTCTAATCTATGGACGGTCGGTAAACTAAGCACTCGGAAAATCAACAACATAAATACTTGAAGACTTTTAGCACTTCAATGTAGTAGGTATTAGGTATAGATTATTGTAAAACAAATTATTGAAACTGATGGATTTTTTTCAATTTCTATCGCCCTTTGTATTCGTGGTGTACAAGTGAGCGTACAAATTCATTAAAAGATTTAAACTGTCGTATACCTCCATTGTTTTTATTTTAAAGTTTTTAGTTGTCTCCTATAGACGAAATCGTTTATTTTACTCGCTGCTTTGCTGCTGTAATGCACTTAATCTTTGTTTATTTATTTCTTTAAACTCTAAACTTTGTGTATTTATTTACTTTATTTATTGTGTTTTCACAGATTATCTAAAATCGCTTAACTGTGCTTAAGCCGTCAGGTATTACTTTTTAGCGTTTGTACAGTGCGGAACAAATATTTAAAAGACACTTTTTGTTATTTTAAGAATAATAGTCAAATGAAAATATTATAATATCCCTAAGATCATACATGTAATATCAGTGTAAATCCGCCCACAGGCTTCGTGATTTTCATCGTTCATCGTGACAAGCATGAGGTTCAATCACGACGACAGAGGATCGATGGCAAATCACGAGGTCTTAGGCTAATCGATTAAAGACAAATTATTTGAAATGACAAGTCATGGTCCTGTAAAAATTTTTTTAAATATCGGGATGCTCTCCAAGATTTTTACTATAAGTTGAACTATTCGTTATCAGCAATTATTAAACTCAAACAGTAAACTCAATCCGGGGACACACTGTATATTATCGAGAAACTAATAAAACAAATACCAAAGCTTATTTTCCAAGCCCATGTTGCTAAACTTTATTCTCTTAATACAAAAGTCATTTTTTCATTCGCTAATGGTTTAGGGAACACAATAACAGTGATCGTATTGTGTCCATTGTGCGAACGTAATTATTGGGCTGTTTACAGTCATAATGAAATACCTTTCGCCGACCATACAAAAATTATAAAGCATTAATTATCAATAAAAATTACTTCGTTTATTTATTCCAAACATTTTTTGACACCACTGAAATCGAAAACGAGTAGGAACAGAGTATAAGCATTAATGTGCCCTACATTTACATTTCTCGAGCTCTTTGGAGCGAAGAGCAGTCAAATACAATTTTTTTTGAAACGCTACCGTCCTTTACAAGCTATAAAAAATTATAGTAATGACTAAAGGTGGACCTCAAAAAGTGTTTAGTAATTACTTTCGCCTCGCATGAAGTAGGGCTTTTCGTAATATTAGAAAAATAAGATGAAACAGATTTTAGATTAACTTTTGAAGTGAGGTCTGATACGATACCAATTATAAAATATGACACGGAAACGAATTATTTATCACTACCACTATAAAGGTAATCAAGTAATGGAAACGTTTTACTACAATTTTCTCTCGTACTCACAAGTTAGTAGTAACTATTATTATAGTAGAGTGGAGATAATATATTTGTTTATTTGTAATTTCGCTACAAGCTATTAGCTTTAAAAGAAAATTACACATTTAAAGCTTCTTTAATGTAACATTTTGATCTCATTTTTATTTTTTATTTATTTGTATTAACACACACACTTAGTTAATTACTTAAATATTGATTTTAATTTCGTAGATAGTCCCGTGATGGTAATGAGATAAAAAAGTAAATAGTTTCCGTTTAAATAAATTTTACAAGGCATAACAGAAGGAATTTAAATTG
Organism: Malthinus flaveolus; assembly: GCA_950108345.1. NCBI lineage: Eukaryota > Metazoa > Arthropoda > Insecta > Coleoptera > Cantharidae > Malthinus > Malthinus flaveolus. The sequence continues at coordinate 74,252,955 of OX467285.1, forward strand.
CAAATTCGTGGACTGTTAAAACAAAAATCATTACAGCATAGTACATAAATAGAAGTACAAAAACAGCACAAAGTTGCAAACCAAGTTACAACTAAACTTTAAAATAATTGCAACCAGTTTGGTAAATTGAAGGGGGATGAAATAGTTTGGTGAAAATTTAAAACAATTCCCCAACTTAGTGAAAATTTGATATTTATAACTATAACATTTTTTTACGAAATTAAATTTAATGTAAAAAGTGAAACGATGATATTTTGTTAACAGCTTTGGTAATACAGAACTTTAACAAATCTACTAATTAAAAAAGTTTAGATGGGTTGTTTATTTTTATACTTTTATTTATGATGGAATCATAAATATCAAAAACACTCAACTGCGAAAATTGGCTATTAAGTTACTTATAAACTTTTAAAGTACGTAATTTTACGTAATTAGCTCTAACTGCCAAGTTCGCTCCTATAAATTTTATCAATTTTCATAAGAAATATTATGGACTCTCGCCGTCAAATACATTTACGCTAGGTATTGAAAATGCCTCGTATCTTCTAGAATTGAAAAGTATAGTACCTACATTTATAATCGAACGAATTTTTTAAACAGTCCCGGAGTAACGGGAGGTTGACGGGCGGTAGCTTAGAGCCGTAGTTAAATCGGAGTCAGATTTACTGGCTAAGTCCAATTTCAGCCATAGTGCCCGGTAGTGACTTGGGCTATCATTAAAACAATCGTGGCTTTATAATAAACGAAAGTGAAGAAAGAAGCATTTAATCAAGGAGCTTCATAAGTTTTCATTACATTTTCAGAAATAATATCTCGTAGATAACCTGTGTTTAGTTCCGCACATCATTCGTCAGTTTAGCGCACAGGTTATACATGAAATTTGACTGCTTTTAGGTTTTATAACCGCTAACGAGAAGCTATGTCTTGAAACGCCGTTTTTAAACGCGCACACGCACATGCTTGTATCGAGTCGCCACATTATGACTAAATAAGTCAAATGATATGCCAAGCTTAAATAGCCTTTGAATTATTAAATCGTAAGGCCCGCAAAACCTCGATCCGGCACTGACTGAATAAAGTGTAGATGCTGTAAAATCTATGCAAAACTTTTCTGCACTTTCAGTTGGAATTCTGAAACTATTTTAGTTTTCAGCGCATTTGAAACTTTTCTCACAGAAGTAACAATTGTTATAAATTGAATAAAAAACAACAATGGAAAATACGGTTAATTTTCTAGCTGTTTCAGCAGTTTGAATATTTGCATCAAAAGTTTGTTGTGCAGTATTTGTTTAACAATTGCAGTGTATTAGTAAAAGATTATAATTTTATTTGCACTTCTTTCATCTTACGTAGTTTCAATCCAAACGACATAAATTTAGTAAAACAGTTTTATCAACAGAACTTTGATAAATTAAAAACTTAGAGGTGAGGGAACGGGGGAGATGAACTAAAATTAATAATTTTCAATATGTATGTGGACGGTCAAGTTAAAAGAGTCCAATAGTTGTGTCTATTTAGGGAGACAATTTTCAAAATCTTCAATCAAAGCTTTAGTTTGATTTAGAAGATATTAAAGTGCATTGTGCATATTATGGGTAGCATACCAACCTATAATAGTTTGTATGTTTATCTACAATCTGAAAATTTCATTACATACATACATCGTACAAGGTAAGGTGCTGCCCATATTTAGAAGATTTAAGTTGTTCAAACCGGAAATTAAAATAACCTTTTGACCTAATGTAGATAAATTTACTAATTTTCGGTACTTATTGTTTCCTGAACCTAATTCTCTGTTAATAGCGGCAATAACCATAGAAGTTTCAAGACTTTGTTGCACACTCTGGGTATGGCTAACTCAACGATAATACAGAACTATTAAAATGAAAGCTTATCGAGAAGACTTGTGAGCTAAAAGCGGTAGACCAATTTTCAAATGTCGTAACCGACGACCTTGTAAAAGTTTAAGTTCAGTTATTGCAAGAAATTCAAGCGACTGATTAAAAGGAAATTCGTAAAATATTTATTTGGATACAAGTTTAAACTTTTTAAAGGTCGTTAGTCGCAAGGGGTCGTGAAGCACACAACCATCTTTCAAGCAGAAATTTGCACCATTCGAACATGTGCGCAAATAATGTTAGATCAAAGTTATCACAACCAAAGAATATTTGTAGAATCGGACAGCCAATAAGCCCTTAAAGCACTGAACGCCTGTGAGGTGGGATTGTAAGGGACTGCATCCGCAGACTGGACAAGCTAGAAAAGTAAATTATTTTTCAACCTGGTATGGGTGCCAGCGTGCCAGCTCATCCCCATATATTAGAGAACGAAAAAGCGGACGGTCTGATGACTAAAGAGGGCAGCTTTTACATAAAAACGTCGTGTTCAAACTTCAAAACTTAATAATGACCGAAATATCAAATTTTGCGACATGTGCCTCATTCATTTTCAAAAAATTTAAGCAAATAGAAATAAATAAGTTACCTATTGCTTTGTGAACAAAATTAACAAACATCTTTCCACGGCCATTTTTAAAAACGTGTGATTATCAACAAAGCAAAAAAAACAGGTAGGTACGTACTAATAAGAAATTCTAAAATTACCTTTAAAAAATCAAATTTTCTGGACTCATCAGTCATCACGATATTTTCTAAAACACATAGTTAAAAGTTTATAGGGTCTTTTAAACCCTCGAAATACGACGATTTTCACAACACTCCACTCGCGTCATTACCGTACACCGTATTAAATTACAATGAATCAAACTAAAATGCGTCCAGGCACAAGTTTAAACTACGATAAGTGACGCGCTTATCGTTTATCAAACATCTGAGTCGCAATATGTGTATTCAAAGTTGTCGTTTCTAAAAATTTTAATTCCACAAAAATAATAAAATTTGAGTTAAAGCATTGTATTCTTAATTAAATGAATGTACGTAAAATGTGTACAGAGGGAGTAACTCCCTTATATTAGGAGAAACACAAAAATGTATTAGCGGACAAAAAATTAAGATTTTCAGTACTCAATTTGAGCACCCTTTTTAACCCTTAAATACCCATATACTATGCCGATAAAATCATAGTAAATGCCCATATGTGGGGATCTCCGAAAGACGGCACAGAATTTTAGGAGTTCGACGATATATTTTTTTCACACCCCTACTACGGTGTTCGTCAAACAGTCGGTATCATTACTATGAGAAAAAAATTTTATTGTCGAGTTTAGGGGGAAATAGATTGGAGCAATGTTTGATTAGGGCTTGCCAAATGACGACTGAAGAGTGCAATGAGCAATCCACTATATTTGAAAAAAACATTTTTTTTTCTCTTAGTAATGATGTCCAGCTTTTGGGACGTTGGACAAAATTGTAAAATTAAGTGATAATTGAAAAACCAATTTCTAAAAAAATGTATTAATGGTGGGAACTCACCGCTGTTCACTATAAAAAGATGCTTCAGTGTGTTAATCAAAGTGTTACATTAATTCACAAGTTGGAGAAGAGGAAAATTGGAATTTCAACTCCCCGAAATTAAAGTCACAATAGTGGTCTAAAAATGATAATTGAAATAAAGTGAAAATCTTATGAGGTGCAGCCAGAACAGTTTTCCAGTTTATTTTATTCATGCACATCACTATTTTATTACTGTCATATTAACCTATTTCAACTATATGATTACTAAACGTAAGTGAACATTAAGAATTTATAGAATCGATATTAGGAAGTTATTGGATAGTGCATCAATCGGAAAAGAGAAAAATATAAAATTTCAAGTCCAAATAGACTCTTTCTTTTTCTAAGTAGTTCTCAAGAAGAATACATTAAATCTTCTCCATTTAAACCCTAGATAAAAAGACGACAAAAATCCATTTCAAATTAAATCTCGATAATCAAAAATCAACATTCGAGTTACACTCAATGGAAAAAGCGCGATTCGATTAAAAAAATCTTTGCGGTATCATTTTAATCAACATAAGACCCTCTCGAAAAAAAAAATGAAACAGTACTTTACGTGCATAATATTATACTTACAATAAATTTCCACTGTAACAGATGCAGATACGGGTTGACTAAAATTATTATTGGAAGCTTGACAGATGAACACGGCATGTTGATCAGACCTTTGAAGTCCTCTCACTATAAGTTGATTTGATCGAACGCTTGCAAAACCACTTTTTGTGTCAACAGAATCGATAAGCTTCTCTCCTCTCCACCATCTTATCGACGGTTCTGGCTTACCTATAACAAAAAATGCAAATTTTAATTTTAAATTACGGCGGTTATGAGAAAAATACTTTTCATTTGCGAAATCGGTTTAAAATTAAATTTAATATGCAACGGCGCTTTATTGCGATAGTTGGATTGAGAAACGTTTTTAAATTATCGTTTATTATACGTGTAGATAAAAATCATGTTTATTACTTGATAATTCTCGAAAGTTTAAGGATTAAATAGCGAAGTAAAATTGTGGTGAAAAGCGTAATAGGGTGTGAACCATATTTTATAGGTCTGCTTCATCCGGTCTGCTAAGAGCCCCGTGCTAAAGAAACACATTTAAAGGAGTCGTCACTAGTTTTAAATAACGTACTCTCGCATGCAAGCTGGAAAATAGAAGATAAATTTTAGTGCACTAGAGAAAAAACTTGATTCATAATAGGGAATGCTGTAATTGAAGTAGATAAGAAGCAGACATAGCCCGTTATCATCAATTTCCCTGTACAATTTAATGACTTCGAGACCCTTAATGTTCGCTTATTTTCACCCTATTTTTATTAAACGATGTTTTTTATGCAAAATTTAAATGCGCCACTTTTCCTAATATTTATTATTATTACTATTGTTAAGGCTGCATTTGAGTGCTCGAGGTGTTTTTGCTTCGTTTAATTTAAGAAATCAAATGAAACTTATCTATTTAACTTTTGAGCTATTATTCTTTCGTGGCATTCTCCAAATTTATCAATCTCGAAAGAGACTTAAAAAACGAACAACCAATAAATATAAAGAACGCCATAGTAAAGAACTTGTTAAGTACTTTTATTGTTATTTAATAATGATCCATCAAGTGGTTACCGTGAATAATATCAATTTAACGAAAATACACTAAAAAATTATTTTAACCGAAATAAAAGGTCTTCAATCGAAAATTTCTGCGCTTTCCTGAAAATGTTAAGATTTAAAAAATTGAAGTATCGAATTTTTAAGCACTAAACTTTCTTTTACCTTCGGCGAGGAAAAGGAAATTAGCTTTTTCGTAGCATTAACATTGAATTTTTTATTTTGTAATTTCCTCAAGAAAAATTTTTTATTCAATTCATTGTTAGATGCTCAATTTTTATTAAAAAGAAACAAAATACAATAAAAAGGCTTCCTTTATGTTATAATTTATTTATATAAAAAATCAATTTAATTGTACGAACCTTCAAGAAAACGAAACAGCAGAATATTTTTAAACAAATTTAGGGCACCTATATTTACTTGTTTTGTATCACAATCTCGCGTATAAAATAATTAAATTCGTGAAGTAGTAGGTAATTAAAAGTAGGTACAAAAGTATTTTCTTCATCTCAAAATTCATTAATTACATTTATTCTGTAATACTCCGACACTCATTCCTTACGAACAAAAGTTGCCTTCTTTTTCATCACAACATTTAACCAAGAGTTTGCTTCAACTTAATGGGGTCAATTGGTGCCCGGAAAATTCATATTATAGATTTATAGGATATGGGAGCTGTTACAGACTTTTAAAACGACACCAAAAATTGGGGACTCGTTTTTGGAAGTAGACAGTAAATTAGTGTTAATTTTCAAAAGCTATAACTTCCCTAAGTACCCCCAATGTTTCGATTTTATTCATTCAGGTTTTTTCTTTTAAAGAAAATGCATTTGAAAGCATCAACAAGAGGTCATAGGTCACGCTTGAGCTTGGTGATTCTAAACGACGGCAAACTTCGGACTTTTCGTCAGAGGCACGAGCCAATCATGCATAGATATAACACTATAATAGTCACATCAAAAGCGTCAAGAGAGATAAGAAACTGTGAGGTAGGTACTCCAAAATGAAACAATGAGCCTGCACGCGCACATCTTTAAGATAGCGACCAATGGAACTTGGAAGGCGACCCTTCAGATAAAACGACTGTTACATACGACTGTCAACTCTTTAAAGAGTCAGTTTAAAAAAACCTTGCAAGCCAAGATCCTACCCCAGTAAACTGCTTAAGAATACTTAAAAAAGACATCAGAAACAGCACCAAGAGAAACGCCACCGTACTAAGAAACGTGCCCTATTGGTGGACAGAGGAAATAGCTATACAAAGAAGAGAATGCCTAAGACTAAAAAGAAAGATCACTAAATCACTAGAAGAATCTAGGTAGTCAACCAAAAATATACAGAAAATTGTGGAAGATTATACCGGGAAATCGAGAATGGCGTCTGAGGAAATCGATACCTCTAATGAGTAAATTCAAGCACACCCCCTCTTACGAACTTACACGAGATATAAAACTGGAAACTGTACACATTATTTCCGGACGCCTCAAAGCTTCCCCGACAAATACTGCCGGTGAAATAGATCCAGTACGGTCGACAAAGTAGTAAATGGGTCAAAAAATACAAAACAGGGTAAAGTCTCAGTACCAGACAAGATGAGCCCCAAATCAGTTAAAGAAACTATACAAACATCTTTTGAATATTATGTAAGAGCTTTAATAAACCGCCAACTACAATAATGACAATATCAGACCGGTAATCGTCCCCAAGGAGGGCAGGACAATGGCACTAGCATACTCGTTCAGCCCAATTTGCCTAATCAATACAGTGATTTTCGAACATATGATCCGAGGGCAGTTGGTGGTCGAAATAGAAGAGCACAGAGTGAGGCCTGTCCGAAGACTGATACGGGTTCAGAGAAGGGAGGCCAACCGTGCAAACCCTTTGCAAGGTCACAGTTGCAGCCAAGATAGTCAAAGAAAAGAATTCGGGTACGTGCTCGTTACCTTCGACGTCCGCAACGCCTTTTGTTGAATGGAATTTTGTAGTGATTTCTCAAATGTTCTAAATTAGGGCATTCTATGAATAGATAATAAACAGTAAGTTGCATGTTGTAAACAACATGGATGTCCTAGTAAGTTTTAAGTATCGTCAGTTTCATTTCATATTTCCTCTCCCTGTTGTTATACGGTCTCGACTTTAAAACTACCCATTTAACCTCTTTTAATTTATCATTGCTACTGGTTCACTATGTTTACCATTTTTGATTTATTAGTCCCTGGTGATGTTGTTCTACGTACGTAGTGTGGTATATGTTTAAGATTGATAATAGCGTCCTTTGTAGCTTTGTCTGCTATTTCGTTTCTTGTTATACCGGTCTGTGAAGGAATCCATACGAATATTGTTAATTTGTTTGACTGTGTACGTTTTTAGATAATTTCGAGAGCTTCCTGGGCCAGGATATTAGGGTTAAGAACGTTTGAAAGAGGAAAGGGAGTCAGTTGTTATTATTATACAGGGTGTCAACTGTAACTTGGCCAAGAATGTCAGGGTAGGTAGAGGACCGATAGGTAAGTATTTCAAGGATAAGAACCCATGTCCGGAAATGCACCCGTACGGAGCTACGGCTGCTTTTAACTTCTGTGGCGCTGTGCTCCAAGTGCGTTGCAGTTCATAGCCCCATACGCCAGATGCACGTCGGCGAGCTCCTGAAAGGTTAACCTGTTAATTGTTCAGCACACGTTTTATTGACACAATGTTTCTGAGCTGACATTCAATGTATTTCCTAGGCAACGATGAGTTGCCAGACTGACAATTGTTAGGCACACGACATGCTGCCTGCATATCGGACGATAAAACGTAAAGTTAAAAACGGCCGTAGCTCCGTACTGGTGCATTTCCGGAAATGGGTTCCTATCCTTAAAATACTTGCCTACCGATCCTCTACCTACCCTAGCATTCTTGGCCAAGTTACAGTTGACACCCTGTAGATGGCAAATGTTTGCCAAGTTTTAGAGATTCGCAGATGGTAGTCAGTTTCCTACTAAATACTGAAGAGTACGTGGGTAGTCGGTAGCTGTGGATTATAGTTCCAGTAACCACCAACATTTCCATCATCACCTCGACACATTGGTATATATTTCGCTGTAGTTTATATACTTCTCTTAAAATTATTCGAAAATTCATTTTAATTAAATTTGGATTAATTTCTATCGGTGAAGTATAAGTCCATAGTGGTGTATACGACAAGTTGGATACGAATATGGCAAGGTTTCAATAATCGTATCGGTATCAAATAAACAATGAGAAGATTTTAGAATTTTAACCAAATTTCATTTATGAAAGTTAGGGCGATTATTATGGACCTCCCAATGTATGTTTAAATTTCAACACTTTTGAATATTTAAGAAAGAAACTTAATTGCATTGGCTTGACCAGATGTAGCTATGTTGTGTTGTACATTGTACATTTATAGCAGAATAGTATTATATTATTTTGAACAATGAAATATTTTATATATAGTAGGCCAAGAATACCCACTACCCACGTCAATAATACTCCCGCGTACACATAATCGTTATATCTATTTGGAAATGTTCAAAAATATTGTTGGAAATTTTGAATTGAAGCGGTTCTAAATGATGTATCGTTTTTAAGTTTTTTAATCGCAACTTCCACCTCTTGACAATAACAACTTCTCTATAAATATTTTATGCATTTAAATTGTACTGTTGGCTTCTTCCGAGTTGCACTGATTTAGTTACGTAAACTTTCGAAGTACATTTTTCAGGTATTGAAAATATTTTCAAAGACCGTTATATTTTATACTTTACTCGTATAGTAAATTACAGTTGCGTTTCGAATATTTGAGATAGAGATAACGTATACAGTATACATACAGAGGTAGTTTTAGAAACATTGAGAATTTAAGTGTCCTGTTTCTATTTGTTTGAATTAAATTCCTGTTATTTGAAATTAATTTCTATATTTACCGGATCGTTATTCTGAAACGTAACTATTGGAAATGATACTTTATTTATTTAATTAATAATTTATAACAGCTAAACGTTTATAATTCATTGTATTAAATCTTTGTATTTATGTTCATGCCTGTGTAGTAAAAGGAAATTCTGGCCGAGACATTCTTAGTAACTCACCCCTTTTATGTAGGTACTATTTTAGAATTCTAATGTTTAACTTGAGCATTACTATACAATACAGCCTTAATACAGCCTTATAGCAATTTTTTTTTCAACCCACCTAGCCTATAAGGTACATCAATTATTAAATAGAAACCCGAATTTCAATAAAATGCTTTTTTATACATTTTTTATACCCAATACAACACTTAAATGTAACAAATCAGTATCGGTTTTGGCAACTGCATAAAAAGTTCAATATCTCTAGGGAAACTCGAAATAGGAAATAGTTGTAGAAATGTTACATGTGCGGTAAGTGGTTTTATAAAACTTACTACCAAACTTAACAGAACTTCTTTTGATCTTTAAAAAAAACTATGAAAGCAAAACCTCGGGAAAGAGGTTGGAGGTGTTTGTGTTACTCACTTTAACACGAAACTAACTAAGCACTCATAATAAGTCTGTGTATGCAACGTTAATTTGGTTATAAAATGTCTAGAGATGAGTTATTTAACGTTGTGGCAAAGTCTCGAGACACATTTGTAAATGGAAACGTGAGGTATGTAGTATGTAGTACGTACTTCTACATTATGTGAACAAATTCTAAGAAATATTAACTTGTCGCCAAATATTAGTATTCTGTTTTCGTGTGCTTCACGATTAAATCGTATTGAATTCCTTATTGTAGTTACACAAAGCACCAGTTTGCGTAATTTCTGTAAGCTTTTCGAAAATTAAACTAAAGTTAAAACTATAAAAATTGAACTTAGCGGCTATAAATTATTGCTTGGCAAAGCATTTTTAAAATTCAAAACCTAGCAGCTGCTTACCGTGTATGAATATGTTTCTTCGAGTAAATCAACGAACACTAAGTACCTAATTGTTAGTTAAGTACAAGTTACAAGTAGTTTTCAAAGTTTTGTTTGGCATTTCGTAACGAATTCCAAGATAAGTCGACAGGAATCTCTTCCTCTAACTATCGCCATTGGTTTACGCACAAAAACGTCAATGGATTCTCACATCCTTATAGTTAACTTATAGTTTTTGTTTTTATGATGAAAATCCATTTTCCGGAGATGCGTTCACAGTTTTAAAAAGGCTTAAATTATTAAAGGTTCTTCAAAGAGATTTATTAGAAGCTTTTCCTAATTGTTCATGCGAACACTTTTCCCAGAAACGTCTAACGTCGTTTTATAAATACAAAAATTGCAAAATCTTTTCATCCTTTGCTTCTTACAGTACTTCGCCACGTTTTCTTCATACTGACCATGATTGTCACCAGCTGCTGAATAGTGACGTTTAGATTTTTCAACTTCAAGATGCGATTGTTCCGATTCACACTTTCTACTTAAGGCCACACAAAAAGACAAAAATAGTCCTTGAAAGCTTCTTCAACATTGTCAATAATACGGAGGGTTGCAATTTAAGTGTTGAAAATTGGCAACACTTGGGTTGCTAGATGCGATCAAGTGCGACATTTATGACAATATAAGTACGTAATCAAAACGTTTTGTATTGTAAACAGTGAAATGAAAAATTTATTTCGGTCAAAAAATGGATTTTAATCGTGAACGTTTTTGTGCGACGATTTTTTACGATCTTCGACGTGATTGTCTAAACAGTAGTGTGCAGTACTGCGACTTTTGGTGATAAGCACCATCCAATGCCACAATATATCGATAGTTTAGTGAATTGAAACGTGGCCGTACTTCGCTGGCTGAAAAATTTAAGGAAAGTCGCACAAAAGCGGTCGTTGTGCCAGAAAGTATTGATGTTGTGTACAAACTGATAATGCTATAGATCGCCATGTGACCTATCGAGAGATTGAGGCATCCCTGGACATTAGTATGGCAAGCATACATATTGCATGAACATTTACGCGGTCGATTCCACACATTTAACAGTCAATCGAAAAAAGACTCGTATGACTAATGGATGCAAGGAAATCATTACAAACTACAACAGTGGTTCATCAATTGCAGTGTATAACATCTACACAGGTGACGAATCTTTGATTTACTGTTATGAGCCCGAAACTAAACAGCAGTCGACTGTATGAGTCAAATCGTGCTCGCAAAACTTTGAAGCATATGGTAACCTGTTTCTTCGACACAAATGGTGCCCTAAGAGCAACGTAGAACGGTCAACTTTAAATGGTACACAACCATACGTTTGCCAAAAGGCGTCAGTGAAATAAGGAAAATGAGCAGCCGACAAAGGATTTGGGCACTCGTAACGTCGAATTCATGAGTCATCCGCCGTACAGCCCCGATTTAGCACCCCATGATTTCTACTTATTCCATTAAGTGAAGAACAAACTACGTGGACAACGCTTTTGGACGCCAGAAAAAGCTGTAAATGCATTCAAAAACCATGTTTTGGAGATACCTACTTCGGAGTTGAAAAACGGTTTAATCGATTGCAAACATGTGTAGATCTTACAGGAGAATATTTTTAAAAACAATAAATAAGTTTCTCCACCACAAAAAATCATTGAACCAGAACCAGCCTTTGGCGTTCCCTATGAAATAGCAAAGAGAGAATTAAAGTCACTTCTGGCAAAGTGACATATTAAACAGTGGAGGGAAACTTCTGGACAGGGACATTCTAATATCAGAAGACCTGACAAAAAAACCCTCTGTCTACTCATAATGAGCAGAGGTGAGCTACGACTGGCAACGGTATTAATAACCCATTGTAAGACCCACTATGTAGAGTGCAGAAGATGTGCAGAGGCTTCCACAAAAAGTCAGCACAGCATTCTCGGAAAGGATACTCCAAAGAGAACTGCCCAAATGATGAATGGATAAAATTCTGGACTTTATCAAAAGCACAGAACTCACATAAAAGAAAATTACATCCGAGGTGTACAATAGATTCAAGAGGTCGAGATACAAGGAAGCACTGGGGGCCAGCCTCAACCACAAAAATAGTGGTTCTACACCCCAATTCATTCTCGTTTTTCCTTCTCAATACATGCATATTAGTGGCCCTTGTACACAGGATTGGTTTTCAGTTGTTTTGTTAGTAATTGATTTGTTTGGGCAGTTTTGAGCATTCAAACAATCACAATCATGGTATATTTATGGGTTTCGATTATCACTGGGTGCCGGGGCATAAGGGAGTTATAGAAAATGAAATAGCTGATGAACTAGCTAGAGCAAGCTCAAAAGCTATCCCGATTGAACCAGAACCCTTCTGTGGGCTATCCAGAACACACAGAAGATTAAAGATCCAAAAATGGGAAACTGAGAACAAAAAATCTTACTGGCATAATATACCAGGACATCGACAAGCGAATAAATTCATTGAGTACTCGTCTACGAATGCTAAAAAGCTTCTTCTTCTGTCGAAGAACGAAATCAGACTTATCACAGGTCTGTTTACTGGACACTGTCCAGTGAGGTACCACCTCAAAAACTGGGACTGGAATATAGTGACACATGCAGGTTATGTGAAACGGAAGTCGAATCCGCCGAGCACATTCTCTGCAACTGCGATGCACTAGCTCGACTTAGGTTGAAACACTTATGGGGCAGGCACAACTAACGCCTGAAGAAATGAAAAGAAAGCCTCTCAAGGACACTCTAGGCTTCGTTGACAAGATCAAATTCCTGAGAATTTATTACGAGTAGGGTTATGAACAAAAGATCAACGCAATGAGTTTTGATTCCAATTCTAAGGTTTAAAGGTTAACATTTTTATGGAGAAGCTACTCAATCTTAACTTCTTAGTTGGAAAGGCAGCTTTTCTTTTATAATTTCTAACTAAGCTAAACTAGAACCTAAAACTTAGGTTAGGTGCAACATTTATGTAGATAAAAAGAGAATACACAAGAACTGCGGCAGAAAGGACAGAGATTCATACTTAACAAACAACGAAGCATACAAAAAGCTACAAGAACGCACAAACATCAAACAGGATTAAAACAACAACAACAAGAAACACGCACCCTTAAGGGACTTAAGAAGAAATTAGAGACCAACAATGTTACTGCAGTAATGGCAGACAAAGGAGCGGGACTGGTATTTATTAATAATGAAGATTACATAAGCAAGACAACTGAATTCATAGAAGAAAACAACTTTATAAAACTCAAGAAAAGCCCACTAAACACCTACATCACACAAACAAAAACTGTAATTAAGGAAAGTCAAGAAACGTTGAAGAAACTAGAAATAAAACAAAAACTAATACCGATGAACCCCAAAATGCCGATAATGTACTCCCAGCCAAAACTGCACAAAGAGAATATGCCGATAAGACCAATAGTATCCTTTTTTGATTCACTAACCAACTACATAGCTAAAGCTATTAACAATATATTCATTCAGGGATTCCAATACACATCGCCCAAATCAATAAAAAAACTCCATAGAATTGACAAAAACACTACAATCTATAAAAATGCAGAATAATTATATAATGGCCTCCTTTGATGTGACCAACATGTACACCAACGTCTCGGTAGTAGAAACGTTAAATTTAGCAAAAATCATCATAGAAAGACACATCGAAGACATTCAAGACGTACAAAATATTATCAACATGCTAAAGCTGGCGGCAGAACAGAACTTTTTTAAATTCAACAACACATATTATAAAATGAGGGACGGACTCCCAATGGGCTCACCCATCTCACCATTACTGGCCAACATCTTCATGGATGAAATAGAGACACAGATTCATAAACTAGAACTGGCTAAATATATAATAGTTTGGAAGAGATATATGGACAACATTTTCATAATATTCAGTGGAAACACGGAACAATTAAAGGAGCTACATCAACAAATAAATAAAATCCACAAAAACATCAATTTTACACTGGAAAAGGAAACAAACGACAAAATCAACTATTTGGATCTCACTATACATAATAAACACACGCACCTCGATTTCGCAATATACAGAAAACCCACACAAACAGACACACTCATACCATACACATCCAATCATACATATAATCACAAGTTTGCTTCGTTCAACTCACTCATATTTCGTGCAAAACAAGTTCCCTTGAATCAACAAAATTACAACAAAGAAATAAACATCATTAGACAACTGGCGGTAAATAACGGATACCCTCTCCCAATAATTAACAAGCTCATCATAAGAAAGGACAACCATAACAATAGACAAAAAACAAAAAAGAAAAAGATATACAGGACTTGTACACAAATAGGAAAGAGCAATGATAGGATCAATAGAGCTTTTGATCAGTATGGCATCACATTTACATCCAAAACTAGTAACACGATAAAGAACACCTTATCAAATTGCAAACCGAAAAACAACAAAATGGAAGAAAGTGGTGTGTATAAATTAAAATGTACAGATTGTGATTCAAGTTACATAGGAGAGACGGGGAGAAATATCGCCATCAGATTCAAAGAACACATACGCAGTAAAACCTCATCAAACGTAGGAAAACACATCTTGGACACGGGGCATAGATTCGAGAAAAAAAACATGGAACTGTTACACAAAGCCAAAAAAGGAACAAAGTTACAATTATTGGAGGCGTATGAAATAGATAAACACCTAAAAAACAAACAAGTATTATTAAATGACCAACTAGAGCTGCAATTCAGTCCCATTTATAAAAGTGTGTTATAAGAGTAAGTACGAACGCGGAACCAACTATACAACATTAGTAAAGTTAAAATTAATATCAGTACAAGTCAATGTCATACAATCGAAAGTTGATACATAAAATTAAAATTAATTTCATTTGATTCAATGTGAATGTAAATTTTAAATGTAAACGTAGGTACATCCATTTTAAACTGTAAAACTGTAATCGTCCAAAAACTGCAAAAAAGACCAAAAAAACATGCGGAATTCATATATTTCAAATAGCCCGCAAAATTGACAAGTAAGTAGATAGAGAGTTGTAGGAAAGTATTAAATATGTAAACCTTTGTAGTCACACCTGAGGATGGATTGAAATTAATCCGAAACATGTCGTGTAATAATCTAAATAAAATATACGAGGAAATACCGAGTTTTTAATCATAACAAACCTTCTTTCATTTATGTAGATATTGATCCGTAAGAAATAAATTTTTGTATTTTTCAAAATCTTCGTGTGTGGAAGTATGAAACCGTGACAGTTTATCCCATTAATCCGAAAGTGCCAACTGTTAACATACCTATACACGCTGTTAATGCAAAAATCGTTTGTGTGATTGCATGTAAAAGTGTATTAAAAATAATTGTAGTATATCACGTTAATTGCTGATAAACTAAGCTCAATTCTACATTACAACACCAAAAACTGTTGTTTTAATCCGGTTAGTAATAAACGTGCTTTCAATGAAAAGTGTTTTATACGCTCGAAACACTATTAAAACAAACACACACACACACACAAACTATCAAAATCAATAAACTGTTGATACTAAAACCATCAATTAAGTACTTTAGGAACGTTTAATTTCATTAAGGAATTATAGAATTATTTGCTTGCTACTAAATTTTAATAGGAGTAATACTTTACTTTAGAGGTTGTTCTAGTTAGGTATACTCGTAAAAGATAAAGTTAATGGAAAACGTTTCATTACTAAATCCCCATAATTGAAAACTAAAAAAAACCGTTATTTAATATTAAATTGCCGCCAACAACATCGAAGGTGGTAGTTTGGGCGGCTTTTACAGATGACCTCTTTTATGGTGGAGTATTGTGGCCAACGTTAAGGATGTTATTATGTTGTATCTTGCTACACGTACATTCGTTGTGGTACCAAGGGAACATATGTGCCATGTAAGTAACTAAGTGGAGTTGTATACGTGACAACAATGCTGACTCACTTACGTGAAAAAGTTAATCCCATTTAGAAGTTTTTTGAGATAATTTAATAATTTTTTTCTCCCTCTCAAACAAAGTCCTCAATTTCTTTTAATCCGACCTCGTAATTAAAAACCAATTTCAATCATCAATAAAGCAAATAGTAGATAGTTGAGTTAAAATTGTGTATATACGAGCTTTTGTAAGCAGCTTTTCGATAAATCGCTTGCTCATGTAAATACACAATTTGAAAAGATTGTAAACATAAATTTATTTTATTTTGTAAAACCAATAAAAAGATTAAACGGACAAAAAAATAGAATTGACACTTTTTGTAATTTCCATTTTTATTCACGTATTATACTGCCTATTATATGTTTAAAAGTAGCTGACCACTACAACAGAGTCCAAAGAGATTATTTAATTGGCATCGATTTTCTTAATTCTTAACTTTTTAAATATGCAGTTTGTACTGTTTGTTATAAAAAGAAGTGGGTCACATAATAATTGATTTTAAACTTCAAGTTCACTGTTCGTGCTCAGTTAAGTCGACTGATAACAATTTTTTTATGCTTGATGTATGTTGAATTAATACTTCTCAATTGAATGAACAACACTCGTGACTTAGAAGACACGTAATATTTTTCCACCAATTGCAATATTCTTCACCAACTACGGAAAATAACCGTCTTGAAAACCGATAGTCATAGACTCGCGCCTACCAATGGGAATCTCGTATACCGTACGAGATACGAAGATATATATTTCTATATAATTATCATTATCCTACAATATTTATTTCAAAACACACTAGATATAAGCTGGTAAAACAATGACCTATCGACAACACGAACTCTTCTACAACAGACGGAAATGAAGAGAGAGAAAAATCTTACAACTCTAAGAATTGGTTGATTTATCCAATTGGCTTATAAAATAGCCAAGAAGACTTTAATTAAAGGTAAAGTTCCGAAGATAATATTAAAGCCCGACGTCACAAGGAACAAGGAAAATTTTGTATAGTACTTGTACGTGAATGAAACGATAATTTCCTTTGTAGCTCCAAACTACCAAGTTACTATTCTACTAACAGCCCCACAGTTTATTATAAACAGGATGTTAATCAGAATAATAAACAAATTTATTAATGCCTAAGTAATACGTTCGATCTCTCTAGAGAGACTCTAGTAGTTATGTAATATATAAAACTGCATGCAAGAGTTTAAGGATAGTACTCATCATTATTAAATTTTTAGATGGAAAACCATTCGCGTACGAGATGAACCTAGGTGATAAATTTAATTTTGAAATATCAAAAATCTTAGCACAGTTTGTTAGTAGATGATACCTGTCGTGGAAAAATTAATGAACACAGGATTGAATATCTCGTGTGCGATATCTTTCTATAGTTTTTATATGTTTTGAAAGAGACCGTGAGCCACACCAACCCCAATTGGATTTATCCTTTATCAGTGTCATCCCAAATAACTCTGCCAGTGCGGCCAAGAATTTGACCGATCCATGAAATTGAAATATTTAGGTTGGAAGATGCTCTTACTACTCGCCAATAATTGCTTGCTGTTAGCCGAACGAATTTAAACTGATAAAATGAAGTTCAATTTCTGGTGTTTTTAATAACCCGTATTTGAACTGTTAAAAACTAAACATCGCACGAATTTTTACAAATTTCTTCCAGATTAGCTCGTCAACTGAAAATACCGAGGGTTCCAATTTAATTTAATTTAAAAACTCTTATACTGTTGAATAAAACCATAATACTTTATTACTGCATAAGCATTATTTCTTTAAGAAGGACAACCCAGCGTTACATATTAATTAAGTTTATTTGAAAATCTAATAAGCTATTTACAGAATAACAGTTGAATTTAGACCTAAACTCGAAGTTTTAGAAAAATGTTAACCTTTGTAGTTACAATATAATTAATAATTAAATGCAAAATTATTCATTCAACTATGAGTTAAACCCAGTTGAAACTCAACAAAGTTGGAGGTGTGTTTAAATCATTGGTATTCCAACTTATTTGAATTAATTATTATTCGAAACGTCGCCGGCTAGGTTATATTTTACATTTTTCCTTTAAAAATTCTCTAGTTTGCAAGTAACTCTAGCAATTTAAATTTTATTTTACGATTTATGGTATAGGTGTGTAGTAAGTTTTGCAAATTTCGTTTGACTATCTAAGTACTTCTTTTAGCCGAAGCCGTGTTAATATGTTTTCGCTGCGCTGACGCGCAGTGATGTTTCAGATCATAAAAATTGTTGTTTTTTTAACTTTTCATTTACAACTCCTCGTAATTAATCTATTTAAACGATTAACTGGAACTTTTATTTGAGTTTCAAAAAAAATTCAAAAATAGCTGAAGTATTCTCGGAGTTTGCCTTATGTTTATGCACACTAACTCGAAAGGAGCATCAGAATTATGTAGAAAAAGTCACGCAAAGTTCTGAGCTAAGTTCTATCTTAAGAAGCTTTATATAGCCTTCGAAAACATCGTTTTGTGTAATAAATAAATCAGTGTCAGAAAAGTCAACAGAACTTTAAAATTAACACTTCACAGAACTTACTCGAGTGAATGCATTTTGTAACGATATAGTTCTTCACAAAATGCGCTTTAGTACAGATATTACAGGTTCAAGAGATTTAAGGTTAGCGGGTGCAACATGAACCTGTAAGGTTTTCAAACTCAGCTGCATTGGAAAAAGTCAATAATTTTTGTTCAAGATTCAAGACAAGTGGGTATCTCACTAAAAAGACCCCATCATCCACCCAGTAAGTTTTCAAGTCGTTGGCCAAAGAGAAATGTAGAAGAAAATTACTGCGATACGCGCTTGAAGAGCTTCATGAAGTTTTATTCATGAATACTTATTTATTCCTTTTACCCAAAAGCATCTCCATAATATCTGAGATCAATGTGTTCCGATGGCTTTTTAGGGTCAGGTTAGGTTAGGTTAGGATAGGATAGGATAGGCTAGTGATGAACGGGGTAGCTCATTCAATAATTTTGTACAGAGCTCCCAATTGACACACAGTTATGAGAGTGTATTCATATAGAAACAAACTGATAAGAGTGCAAAGAAAATGGTTTTACGGGTAGTCTCGGCCTACCATACTGTTTCAAATGAGGCGCTGCAGGTGATAACTGGTACTCCGCCGATAGACCGGTTAGTCCAAGAAAAGAGAAGGCTCCACGACACCGGCAGAGGTCATAATATATCTGATATTCGAAAAGCTGAAAGAAGTGCAACGATCTCAATCTGGCAGAAGAGGTGGCAGAGCAACAAAGAGAAGGCCCAATGGACCAAAGTACTGATACCAAATATTGGGACATTACTGGCGTGCCCACATAGACAGCTGAACATATCCACTCAGATCCTAGCCAACCACGGCTGTTTTAATAGCTACTTAAGTAGGTTTCATAAAACAAACAACGCAAGCTACACTCTTCGGCTGCCCCCGATGGGAAAGGCCAAGACGGGACGCACGATTAAAACTTGGAGAGGAGATAAATAGAAACACACTCTTGTAGATCTCATGAGTAAAGATAGGAGCAATTGGATGATTGTGGAACAGCTGATGAGACACATAATGGAGCATAAGGAAAGAGAAGAAAGGAAATTAGTGTGATTTAATAGCTGCGATACTTTGTAAAAGTGATCTAAAAAACAAGCTGTAATATTCTGATTAGACTAGTAAGCGCAGAAATGGACCTCGACTCTGCTGCGGGGTCTAACCGAGTCTTAAGACCGGAGGATGCCCGTGACAGCAACGGGATTGGACAATCGGCATTTCGGCAATTGGGAGAGATATAAACCCAGTGTGCTAGTACGGCCCTGACGTGAATACTAGAGACTACACAATCTTTAAGTGCCCTCGATGAAAAATAAAGAAAGCGGACTTGAATAGAAGCTGAATGCGATCTAACCATAGAACCAGAAAACGCGAAAATGGATAAAACGGAACGACAGCCCACTAAAGACCAGAGGCTACTCCTACACCGCCGGGGGCTGATAGGGTTAACCGCGTTGATCTTCGAGTCCCTAAACAGCTTTGAAACTGTTATTGACGTTTGCACAAACAATGCTGTTATTTTTTTACTGACAAAAATATCTGAAGTAATACGCAAGCGGTCCCAGGTATTGCTCGATGGTCTCTTGACGAGGAATTTTTTGGTGAGTACAAATCTCACACCGACACCAATGCGGACTGTTGGTGGTGGTCTTCGTGCGTGAAGATTTTTCTCCTTAGGTTAGGTTTGGTCTTCGACATTTTGTTCCAATAACTGTTTACGGCAACTATTGGCCGACCATCACTTTGTTTAAGTTTTTGATTAAAAACTAACCAAAATAGGTTAACAACTTAACTTCATTCGTTATATATGAACTTTTTTGCGCTATTCATTATAAGGAAAATTATGAATAGAAAAAGTTACACGCTATCCAGTTTCGTAAATAATAACTTTTAAGTTCTTAAGCTACAATAGTTTTCTGTACTAAAACAGAATGGGCTACTCTGAAGGGAATATTATATGGAATATTTCATGAAGTCGTTTCGGTATGACTTCTTTTACTAATAAATAAAAAATGTAATCGTTATGGTTCGTTTTAAAGTTTTTAGGTTTTCTAACACCATTCATTACCACACATCAAAGTTATAAGAAATTTATAGTTTCAAAAGGGCAAACAAATACCGACAATAATTAATAATACCTAGAATACCTAGATTTAGACGAAGATTTAATTTATAGGTCGAAACAATTGCTAGGTTTCTAATTATAAAAAAACCAAGTGTCTTAATTCGTTTATAATTAAAAAATCAAGATCTTTTACAATAGGTATAAGTAGATAGTCTATGTCTAATGCGGGTTCTGCCTTAATTTGCGTATTTCGAGGAATAAATTGCAATCAATTTTTTTGATGGCGGCCGCAAATCATTTAAACCGCGAATCGTCCGCTGAAAACAATTTGATTCCGTGAAATACACAAATTGAGGAAGAACCCAAATAGACAACCTACTAGTATTGATAATTCAATCTATGGCGTTAGGAAAACTGATGAGTCTCCTTATAAAACTTCGTAGATTAAAAGCTTCATGCAAAATTCGGTAATGTGGTATCCGGAAGAGAATCTATTTTGGTAATATTGGGTGGTCCGGGTGATCGGACATCAAATAAAATTAGAACGTTTTATTTAAATAAAATATTCTACCCTTATAAGTCAATGTCATTCAAATAAATCATAGTACCAGTTCATTCGATTTCTGTCAAAGACAAATTCGTTTACATCAAATGGATTATACATTTTCTGTATTTTGTAAATTCTTTTTTTTGATTTTATATTTATAATTTTATTTAATTGTGAACAGACATAAGACAGAATAAAGATTTTGAATAAAGCTATCGTTTTTGTAATGTGAGAAATAAAAATTTGATCTTGGTTTTGTCTCTTTGTAAGTTGTTTAAATATTTGTTTGAAGCTGACAAATTTTAACTTTCTCGTTTATATTCGGTTAAATCATAATTAAGGTGAAAGAAAAGGTTATACAGTAGTATAGGGTTAGTGTAGTGCCTAGTACGGCTTTCGTATTCTAAAAAATAATGTAGGTATACAACGTCGAACGTTTATAAAGTCTATTTTTGATTAATTTCAAGTACAACCTCGATTTCCTGATTTGAGATGAAGTTATTACAAAAATTTTGGGTTAAATACAAAAATTAGTTTATGCAAAACGTTTCTGCGCCTCTCCTCACAAACGGTAATCTAAGCGAAGTCAATTTAAGAAAGGAAATTCGTAATATTCGATTTTGTATTTCCAAAAGCAACAGTATTGATTTGGGTAAATTTAATTTAAGGAATTATAAACCCATTTTTTGATAATATTATGTATAATTCGAGCGCGTTAGTTACAATCGATATTAAATTTTATCGTTATTTCGGTTGCGAAATACCTAAAGCGTTGTAAAGCTATTGTCGTTTTGGAGACGCGTGTAACAAATTCGTCAACAATTTATAATCGCAACTGTAGTGTTTAACTACGTTTTCGTGTAAGAACATGTGAGCTAGAAACGGCGAATTGTATTAAATGAAACACCGAGCAAGAGTATAACCACTATGGGTATGAAGTTTCGTTAATAATTGCAGCGTCACTCCATATAGCTAAAGTTACTCTCCCGGTACTAACGGAATAACTTCAGTAATTAACAAACAAACACTCGAGAAATAAAGTAAATTATTTATAGTAAATTAGTAATTTCGGAAACATTGTAAACAGTTTTATTTAAAAAAAAAAGAAGAAAAGGTGCCGTTTGCGTACAATAAAACGCATCCTATAAAATTTCAACTTTACGCTCGGTTAACTTTAAGAGCATTTAAATTCCTCTTGATAAATTTACATGCAAAAGTTACTCTAGAATGTAACTAACTTACCTCCAGTAACGATACACGTTAATTTCATAGTTCCCCCTTCGTCGTACGGTCCAACAATTGATAGAGCGTCCTTTCCCTTTTCGTCAATAATAGTAGGTTTTTGTGGAGGAACTGAAAATGACATAAAAAGTTTATTATTAATGAAAAAACCTCTTACAATTTTTTTTAAGTTGCAAAAATCCTTAAATCCGGAAGAATCGGAAATTTAAAAACAAGGAAACGACAAGAGGAAGCTCAAAAGCTGCTACGTCGAAAGCTCGAAAGTGCCTATCACCGAATTGCGGATTTAAATTTCTTAATTATTATTTGCATAAAAAATAAAAATTAGGGAAAAAAATCAAAACGGTGTAACCTGATGTTTTATTCAAAAAGAATTTATAGGTTAATGTTTGTTACAAGGATAATGAGTATTGAGCCGTGACACTAATACCTAATTAAGTTGATTTTAATCCCTTTTGCTCTCGCTTCTCTTATTCGAATGATTAAGTTTTGAATTTATTTTCCTATTGTAAAATTTAATCTAATGGTTATTTCCTTTACGTTTTTTACTACGTGATTGTGTTTTGCTATTCGTATCTATGCCACTACTTATTCTACTGTCTGATCCAGACGGTTTACCTTTGCCTTTGCTTAGACTTAATCTAACTTTTATAATTTTGTACCCCTTTCCTTTAAACTTTTGAGTCAATATTAATTACAAACAAGATTTAGTAAGGAGGTATATTGATACACTTTGGGCTTACTACTAAAACAAAAGCAACTAATGCAGCGCACTCTTTACAACGATCCTCCAACGCCCATAAACCCCTACATAGCAATTTTCTTCTCGCTCTGAAAACCAGCTTCTCAAGGCTTGTATCCCATCCTTACTAAAAAATTTAAGACCTTACAAACTTTTTTCGCATCAGGTAAGCGACGATAATCTGAGAGCTCGTGATCTAAGACAGGCGACTAATTGATTGTTGAGAGAGGAGTGCGGGTGATTTTTCGATAAAATAAAGTAGCCCGTCTTGAAACTACTGCCTTAGAAGTCTCTTTAAAAAAATTGAAGACTGGTTCCATATTTTCTTGGATAAATGTTCAAACTGCAGTCCACTTTCAAAAAAAGAAGATAATGAAATTCCTTTTGTATTTAAAAAACCATTTTTGATTACTTTACAATTACGAAGTCAAAGAAAAGTAATGATTATTTAAATTTCCACACGGTAGTATTGCTGATGGGCAATATTGTCATCTACTACTACCTACTACTAGCGTTTCTTGCTTATAAAATAGTCTTTGAGAAAACTGTACATTTAAAGTGCTTACGAATAATATTCGAATATTAAATAAAAGAGAATCGTAAACAAGAATAAGAAAATAGCAATTCAAAGAGAAAATCTGTAGCTTGTCCGTCCTCTTTTCCTCATTAGCGGAAAATTTGGCCTCTTGAAGCTTGCTTTTTAGTATGAAACGGATCTTAGTAGATCTTTTTTCTCATTAAATCCTTTAAATACAGCCATCCACTTAATTATCAATTTTGTTCAACAATCTTTCTATCACACAACAAATTTTTGTAGTTCTGTAACCGGTGGTCTTATCTGAATCTGCTTGCTAAACATTTATTTCATAAACCGACTTTGTACTTAGTTGTCCATATGATGTCCATGCTCCAAGTCTTAATTCATACATAGCCATAAAATCCCAAATTACTTGATTTACAACCTCACTCTCATTCTTGACATTTGTCAAACTAAAATTAAAGAGTCGAAATTACGACAATTAGACCTTATACTCGATAAAAGCATTCGGTATTTTAGATGTCAGCTCTAGCCAAGTCTGAACACAAATAACATAGAAGCGAGATTAAAAGAAGCCAAGTTAAAAGCATAAGTAAAAATGTGTTGTATTTATCAAGTAACACAGATGCAATAAAAGAAAGCTTTGCAGTACGGTGTAAAGGGACGTGGTAATGGTCGATGAGTTCCGGAGAGTGATAAGAAGAGCTTTTACGTAGCTTCGCGTACAAGTAGCCAGTACAGCAACCATCAAAAATTTTATTTAAGGCTGGAGAATTGTAGGTTATGTACATTGTACAGGTTATGGCGCGTAAAAGTATGCATGCAACCCAATTAACATCTTCAGTGGCGTCCCTTACATTTAATTTTTGGAGGTGTGTATCATTTACCCGTCTTTGTTACCCGTTTATTCAAGCGTATTCTGTATCATAACCTCTAAAAATAGTGGCATTATATGCCAAAATTTCCTATCATATTTTTGGAGTAGACTTTATATGGTCGTAATCAGCGTAAAATTCTAAACAGGTTACCGCGAAAAATCTGTTTCTTGCAATTTGTTCCAGGTCAAACCTTGCATTGCCTGTACTAATATTTGTCTACGGTTATAGCTAGCAGCGACGGCTGGGTGGCTACATCTATTAGAATTTTTGAGAAGCTCAATTTACATTTAGCATTGAGCTTATGTGGAAATCTTACGTCGTCCTCAAGGCATAGGAAACATTCTTAGATTCTTTTAAATCTATTATTATAGATATATTCTATATCATATCCTCTATTCATATCGTTCTAAGTATTTATACGCAATAGAAAACAATTAGTTTAAACTTACTATAATTTGCCACTTTCTGGAATTTTTTTTGTTACTTTTTAATACTTTTTTTGAATTCAAAAATATGTCATTCCATAGAGTAGCTCTTTGGCCAGACCCTACAAAAAACATTAGCTGTAATTGTTAAGTTTTAAAGCTGTTCAGGACGACGTAATATACACCCTGTACATAACCTATAATTCTCCAGCCTTAAAGTATAAGACATTAACGTAAGACACGGCTCCATTTGCAGTGTAATAAAATATTAGTAATTCGAGCAATTCTTGTCAAACATTTAAGTACAAAATGGCCACAGGAGCAACCGTTTAGAATCCATAATAATATGTAGTATTATAGAAACGCACTAACAGTAAAATTATTGTCAATTGTGCTTGCCAAAAGAAGAAATAAAATTGAATCTACATCCAGTCCTGTACTTCGTATTTTATATTTCATTTCCTTGTTAAGAAAAAGAAAATATTGCATAAGGCTCATCGAGGAGTTGCAGCACAAGACTGACCTTACAAAAGTGCCGATGGCCGATGTCTCAAGAAACCACCAGTACAAGCTAAAACTTTGTGATTAGTGATTACCGTAACTTGGCAATGAAAGGATAGAACGATAGTGGTCCAAATACACCACCCTGTGGAGACCGTTCAAACTTTCTATCATCGGGATTGATTGATAGTTGCCCAAATACCCAGGAGGATCATGTGGTAGTGGTAATTATTTTCTTACAGTTGTTACGTTGTTATGCGTAACTTTAACTGTCATTTTTTGATAGGGCGGGATGGCATTCACTAAATGACAGCTTTTAATGATAAATTAGAGTTACGGAGTGAAAAAAGTGGGGTTTTGCAACGACAGGCAAAATACGCCAATTTTTAACTAGCGCTCGAGTTCTAACGGTTTGCCGGAGAAAAATAACCAAATAGTTAAATTTGTAGGAAATTTTATGTAGTACTTTCACTTTGAGTAGGACAATTATTTCGAAAAGTTGATAGTTTCCTAGTTATAAGCAGGGAACTGCCAAAAAATGGGATTTTGTAACTTTTTTGCATTTTTTTCAATTTTGCATCACGAAATTGTGTTAGCAAATTTCAGATTCGAATTCAGCACCCCAAAAAATATAACATTTCTACCAAATGGAACAAAAATAATTTTATTTTCTCCTTGTAAAGTTATTTCTGCTAGCGAGACCAGTAGTTCGTCAAGCACAAATGCTGTATAAGTCAATGCCTGAACATGTTGAACGAAGTTAGTTGCAAATGTTAGTAAAGATAATAACAACAAATCAAACTTTGCTAATCCATTGCGGACAAAAATGACTATGAGAACATGTTCGTGAACAAAATAAATGTTAAGAATATAAGAAATTTTTCGAAAACTTTTAATGATCTGTGATGTTAATACGTTTAATTATATTTAAATTGTTTCAGGAAGATATATAACTTTTATGGCCACTAAACAGCGAATACAGAAGGATTAAATGAAGATGGCTTAATTCTCAATTTAACACACAACAACTTGTTAACGAGTTTGCGAATCATAAAGTTTATACTTACATTACAATGACTTGCATAATTTTCAATTTCGAGCTATAGCGTTACTGCAACTGTGATAATCTTCCACAATTTTGATCGTGAAAATTGTTTAAGAGTAATTGTTTTACCAAGTTTTAATAGTTGGAAATTTAGTTAGTCAAAACTTTTATCTACATCTACTAATTTTATTCAACAGTTATAAGCTTAAGTTCCTAAAGAGATTTTCCTTATTACTGAGTGTAATACACTAATTTTAATCTCTGAGTAATTGTTTTACTCTAAAATCGACCCTTTCGTTAACAAAAGCCTTCCTTACAAGCGATCGATTTTAAGTTGTTAAGTTTAATTCTGCACGTTACGTTCCATCTTAACGTTTGTTGGCTTTTATACAAAATTTAAATTTAAAGTGTTCTGATGGACTTTGAATCTCGATAGGTATGTGAATAGCATCTTTTAAAGAAAGTTTGTTAAACTTCTTCGAAAGTTTACACGAGTTATTTGCTCGAGGTAAAGTGGAAAACGCAACAAAATGAATACTTGCATAGTCTGAAATTGCATTTACTCAAGAAACCTGATAAGAAGAAAATTTGATGTTGCTACTACGTATTGTTATTACTATTTGTAAACGCAATTCTTGCAATTTCTCAACTTGCATGAAAGTAATATCGGCGCTGGTAGGTACGTAGGTACTTCATATTTTTGTTCATGAAGAACTATATTTTTCTATTTTACATTTTTCGGTTTCCAACGGTAATATTTGAATACTTGTAATGTTATAATTAAATAAAAAAGTTTGTAAATTGAGCAAAAAGGTCTCTTCTCGCGTGAGAGCTTCATTTTTAAAACTCAAAGACAATTCTTTTTCCTCGTATGCTTTCTAAAATGGAGTATAAAGATTGAATCAAGTGATCCTTTGATCAATCGTAATGATAATGGTACAGTGAGGAGGACAGGTGGGTGATTGAGTCGGTGTTTAAGCTGGAAAGTAGTGTTCAGTCGTCGTAACAGCTTTAAGTCGCACCTAACGTAGTGTAATGACCTGATGACTGTAATGAGGCTGACCGCTACAATTTTATCTCAACTTTAACTAACTAGTGTTCAGGCAATTAAAACTATTTATCATAGAGCAGTGTTAATGAAGTGGAACCTTTGTGATACATATTCCTTTCTTTGAATAATTCTGACAATTACGAACGTAAAACTTAGTAGCTACTACGTATTGAGATACAGATACAATAGTCCGATTGTCCGACTGTCGACCGATTGTATCAGGCTCGTGATAATGAGTCGAGACACAGTCGGCTGACTCGGTGGATACCGCCGGTAGCTCCAACACATCAGGATACGATCGGCAATTCATCAAAGCAATCGCCGAGTAGATTGTTTTCCATTTCGAATGGAAAACATTGGCTAGTGTGTATAGTTCCGACTGAGTTCCGACGACTAGCAACAACCGAAATTGATGGAAAACATAGTAAAAAAGAAAACTATATAATATATACCCTTTAATTAAGTCACCCACAGAAATAGACGATGGGTCTATAGATAGTCTATAGGATTTAAAATATTCAAGTGAAAGAGACACTACAATAAACCTTTAAACTCACCATAAACACACAATGTTTCAATAGAAATAAATGCATCTGTGAAAGACATCTTGTGTTGGAAACATTTAAGAATCATTTTGGATTTTCATTTACTAATTACTTCAAAATTTTACTTCCGCTAGAAATCTGCTACTTTGCCTAGCTGCGTAGTAGGAAATATGGAACTGACTGAATGAATATTGAAGAATGAAAATAAAGATACAACTTTGCAGAACTTGGTCATTCTTGATCATTTGACTCTTAAAAGTTCTCTATTACCACAAGTATTCGATTCTACGATTCTACAAAGTGCGCCGTGTCAGCCGACTGTGCCCGTCTCGTCAGGATACAGTCAATATGGTGTATATCGGTCGATTGTATCTCAATTTGTGTTAAGCTTAACGAACTAACGAGCTGAATTTTTCCAGCACCTCCACTTTCGAATTTCAAAATTTTGATAATTTTGTTTGTTGTTTGTGCTTATTTGTGCACAACTTTTAGCGTTTCTGCTGCAAAGCTGTAGGAGGTATTATAATTTTAAATTGTGGGAGTGCAGAGGAAAAGACAGCACTCCACTCTCAAATTTCAAGTTTTTGATAATGACATTCGTTTGAGCAGATTTGCGCTCGAGTTTCGGCATTTGTGCCTCAATACCCTATAGGAGGTACTTGAATTTCAAAATGGGGGATGCTGGGGAAATGACGCCCCCCACTTTCGAATTTGTTATGTTTATACAATCTTTTATTGTTTAAATGGTGTTAGCTATTATACAAAAAGGAAAGGAAAAAAATAAAAAAAATAAGAGCACTAAAATTATTTGTAACTAAATTCTGGGTTTAATTTCTTACTGAAATAACACTATCGAAATTAATACTTTGAAATTATGTGGTTTATATTATTACGTACTTTAACGCGGAAATATCAAAAAACAAACCTAAACTCCGCAAATCCAAGTAATTATCGAATAACTCTTAGGACTTTGCAGCACACGTTCTGAAAATCGAGCACACATTAGCACAAACGTACCACAAACGAATGCCATAATCAAAATATGAAAATTCAAATGTGCAGGGGTGCTGTCGTTTCAAAAATCGAATATCTCCTAGTGCTTTGCAGCACAAACGCTGAAACTCGAGCACCAACTAGCATAAACCACAAACAAATGCCATTATCAAAAATTTGAAATTCGAGAGTGGAGGTGGCTGTCGTTTTCCCAGCATCCCCAATTTAAAATTCGAGTATCTTCTAGGGCTTTTCAGCACAAACGCTGAAAGTCGAGCACGTATTACTACAAACGTTGCACAAACAAACGCCACTGTCAAAATTGTGAAATTCAAACGTGGGAGTTCGGGGGAAATACAGCTGACCTAACGATAACGCTAGACTTTAGACAAAACAGTTTTTAACTAAAACATAAAAGTGTCTCTTTTACTATATTACGTAGTTTATTGAAATACCGTTCATGAAAAACGACGGTGTTTACAGCTAACATCTTCAGGGTTTTGCAGGGGCTGCAGTTATACTTTTTTACAAGTTGTCTGTAAGTCTATAAAAAATTAAGGTTCTCACAGTTAAATTTAAAAATGATTAGTTGGCTTCTACACAGAGTTACCGATTAAAATACGAATTAGTCTGTTGTTGGAGCTCAAAAGAAAAGTAGAACTCGTTCGCTTATGTTTATAATGCAAGCCAAAGCTAATAGGAATTTTGATATGAAATTTGGATTGACAAGTTATATTTATTGTAAACATTTTAACAAAACGACAATGCTAAAGATCGTCAAATTTAATTAGACGTCAAAAATTCAAAATATTTGCTTGCTTATTGTATGAAAGTAGATAAAACATATTACAAGAAACAGATTACGGTAGGTACTTGATAACTTGTCAAATAAGGCGCTATCTTGTATCGTAATTTTAATTGGCGTGGGAAGGAAACGACTCACGACTGACGTGGATGACTTCTGGTATAACACTGATTATATTATATTAAATTTAATTTATAACAAACGGGTCTTAAAACACAAAAATTTACAAATGTTTCTTGACCACACCAATAATAAAAAAAGTTAATATACTTTTGGAAAACCTGTGCAGTTTTAAATTTTTGTAATTTGCTTTTTAATTGTTTTTTCAACGATACCTACATAACGGATTCTAGTTTTAGAAAAAACAAAATTATTCTAAAACAACAGAACACCGATTACCGATTCCATACTGATTCTTTTAAGACCGAATGTGCAGTGTTACGTGTAATAAATTCCCCGTGCTTTATTTTTCTTCTCCCAAATTACAATTTTAAATATGTACTCGCTGATTGCCAACTTGTTAAATAATTTCTATAAATTTGCATTCTCTTAGATGTCAGTCATATTAATATAATAACTTAATTAAGCTTGCATTAACAATTAGGAGCTTCTTTCGTTATTTACTTTTAGGGTAAGGTGGCTGAAATGTAATACGATATTCAACTCACAACCTAAATGAAGGTTTCTTCTAGATTATATTTTCGACCCTTTTTTTTCAATTTGATGTTTAAAAAAGTCTCGTCGAATCGCTTATAAGCATTGATTTGTGTTTCAAAATTCATAACGGCTACGTTATTGAACTAACAATAACCTAATAAAAATGTTCGAAACACTTTTGTAAACGTAATCCCATTATAGAGCGATTTGGAACTTTAAAATAACACCCATCAATCAACACTAATGTAAAAAATATGCTAAATATTTGGAAACCTTCGAGATTAGGTTAAATACTTATAATAAACTGTTAAATTTTTAAAAACGAAATTTTTATTTAACGATAGGATTAAGCACGAGGCGCGTAATCACTACTATTGGTTTATGGGTTATGCCTCAATATACTGTTAATTTTTTCGAATGTAAATGTTTATTATAATAATTGTATATTTTCCCTTCGACTCGATTAATAGGAAATTGGATAATCGCGTGCACAAACAGCTCAATGAAGTCTTGCGTGCAATACAACAGCCAATTAAAAAGTTTAAATGTTCACCTGTGCAAAAGCTTTTTACAATATGCATTAAATAAATATGAACTGTGTGCAAAAGTAATTATTGGAAAACCTGGGCATCTATTTTTAAGTAATCGTTGCTGAAAATTAATTAAATTGGTTACATTAACGCTCCGCAATACTGTTTTTCGAAGAAATTCAGAAAATCGCTATAATTGATGTGGAAATTTAACTTTTTTCTTCATTATTATACGACATACTATTGGATTTTAGACTATTAAAGAACAATATCGTAAAGAAATCGTGTTTCATCGTTAGTCAAATAAATGTCATTATAATGCTTCTTGAATAATGCCAGGCAGCTTTCCGTATTTTAGTTGCGGTATAAAGTTGAGAACTCCTATTCGAGCTATAAAAGAAGTTTGTTATTTGAATACGAACGAGAAATAATGAAAGTTCGGTAATAGACGAGATCTGTATGGGAAGTTGGTTCCTCGCGTATTTTCCACCTGCTGCCAGTATATTGATTTTAGAAACCCTTCAACCAGCGTGCGGAAACTTTTCAACAGATTTTACATTTTTTAATCGTTGATATTTCTATGGAAATTTAATGCTTTAACACTTTACTTAAATATATAGCTGTGCATGTGGATTATCGAGCTTTCATTTCGCACAACTAAAGTTCCAAACACACCATTACTTTGCACAAAATTTTTTTTCTTAAAAGCGGTAAAAACTCCGAAAGGTTTCAGCCCTCTGCTCCGTGAAGTGGTTATAGTAGTGGAGTATCTTTAAGGAGTGATGCAACAAAAAAACGTTTGTACTTTAAATTCATATTATTTGGACCTTTCTTACTTCTTGTCCCGAAACTTATCTTAAAAGTTTTACGATTTTTGATTTGATAACACTGAAATTCAGAACTTTTCTCTTTTCTTTTCTTATGAACACGTCGTTATAGGGTACCACCCTTTTTTTAGAAGTTTCAAAATTAATACTCCGGCAATAAAAATTTTGTCCCGCACGAGCGACGGTTTCATCTGACTACTCAAAAATCATAAAAATCTGTATTATACAGGGTGTCAATTTGAAGACTGCCCACCTCCAATAACTTCGCTTTAGTATAAAATATTGAAATTCCGCGAGACCCTTCAATTTTATTACACAGGGGGTATATTAATTGAGTACTTGCGTTATCCCTAAATCAACCCCCGAAGAGGGAGTTAGACTTACCCTTTTCAATCTTAAATGGCAAGGGGGGTCGAGTGGCACCTTTTCTGAAAGTCCCTTTAATTGCCTTTACCGCGATTTGCCAATTTGTTATTTTGAAGTAGTTTCGGAATTTGAAAACTACCCATCTCCAATATCTTCGGGTTAGTATAAACGATCGAAATTCCTGAGGCGAACACTTGAATAGAGTATTTGCGTTCTCCCTAGATCAATCCCCAAAGGAGGTCGATTTAATCCCTGAGACACACGGAAGGGTCACATAAAATTACTATACGACGCAGATGCTCATAGGGCATGGGAACGTCGGCGAATAGTTGTGAGTTAAACTGTAATAGGTGTGGAGAATAAGACAAAAATCCAATGCACATCATGGAAGAGTGTCCCCGCCTAAACAAAGAAATACAGACAATGATGGAAGAACTAAAGAAAAAAGAGTAACTGATAATGATAACCATAAGAAACAAACCAAAACTGGATTAATTCTGCAAAACAGTTCTGATAATCGATAACAGAACAGAAATAGAAAATAGACTCCCTCAACGGGCAAATGGCGAGAAGCCCGAGAAGGTAAAACTCAAATAGAAGTTTTAGTGCGTAGGTGCCTGGGAGAATATTTCTAGATTAATCCCACAGTACGGTGGAGGTGCCTATAAAGATTTCCCCCAGTAAAAAAAAACTTAAAATCTCAAAAGGGAAGAGAGTTGAGTTGAACGTTTTCCGAAAGTCCCTTCAATTCCCTTTACAACGATATGCCTATTTGTTATTTTTGAAGTAGTTTCAGAATTTGAAAACTTCCCATTTCCAATATCTTCGTTTTAGTGCAAACGATCTAAATTCCGCGCAACCCGTAAATTTTATTATTGAGGGGGGAACTTTAATTGAGTTTTTGCGTTCTCATTAGTTCAACCCCCAAAGAGGGCAAACTTATTATCAAAAAGAATGAAAATAAAAGAAACGTCCAAATGCAATTAATAGGTGCGGAGAATAAGAGGAAAATCCGATGCACATCCTGAAAGAGTGCTCCAGCCTAAACGAGGAAAGACAAACAATGATGGAGGGAATAAAGAAGAAAGAGTAACTGTAAACTGATAACCATAAGAAACAGACAAAAACTGGACTAATTCTGCAAAACAGGTCTGACAACCGACACATAAAAAACAAGAAAACTGATTCTCTGAACGGGCAAATGGCGAGAAGCCCGAGAAAGTAAAACTCAAATAGGAACTTTAGTGCGTAGGTGCCTGGGAGAATATTCCCAGGTAAATGCCACACTACTTCCGCCGTACTAGAACGAGGTACCTATGAACTATGAAGGTTTCCTTCATCGAAAAGAAAACTCAAATCTTAAATGGGAAGGGAGTGTTGTGAAAACGTCTCTCGTTACGACCGCTACTTACCCAACTGTTACCATTTTTGGTGGCGGATTTCACTTACGCTACTTTACTGGGTTTGTTTTAGGTGGTCAACACAAATGCGTTAGAATTAGAATTTCAAAACTCACGTACCGCCCTCGTAGTACAAAGTGAGCGCAAACCAGTCAATTGACAAACAATATACGTTAGAGCGAAGCTGTAAGAGTTGGGAGCGGTAGTGGATTACGATAACGCACCCTAAAGCGCCCAATTGGAGTTGGCGTGGTCATCAACGACCTTTCGCTCACGACAAATCGCTCGCCAGTGTACACGAGCCCTAACAGTTGAAGTATTTAAAAAGTTTCAAAACAGAATTTATTATTGTTTAGAATTTAAAACGTAATGGAGAACATTTTCAACAATTCGTTAATGATAATTTTTCTTGTCTACAGTTATTTCATTTTTTACCTTTCAGAACGCATTTTATACCTTTTTGAACACAATATCATGAAAACTACTAAGTAATCCAAAAATAACAAATTGGCTTATTGTTGATGTAAAGGGGAAAATATTGTTCTACGTCCCTGGTTCTGTAACCACTTTTATTAATTTTAAATTACAACTTTTAATTTAAAATTAATGGATACACGTGAGGCAGTGATAATGATAAGTTGATAAGCCATAAAGCGCACTATATTCTTTCAAATCGAGTTGATAAATACAACGATTCGTTTGTCCATTAGCAAAACGAATTTTTTTAAATTACGGAATTTTTTTATCACACTGTTGGAAAATATTACTCTAATTACAAAATTACATGTTAATAAATTTAAATACCTAAAACTAATTATAGTTCTTATTTGCTATATATTGGAACTAGGAGCAGACAAAAAGAAATCGGCTTACAGCAAAAAAAAGGAAAACTTGAAAAGTCAAAGCCGAATAAGATAAATAAATAATTTTCTTAACATTTGACAACGGAACATTGCTCAAGCAATTATTTGCATCTCTAGTAATTAATTAAATTACCATTACTATTTTTCCCATAATAATTGAATTTTAAATGTTATTACGTTATTAGTTATGATGTAATGCCAACAATTGAAGAAGTTGAATTATTGGACCTCTATAACCTATCGGTTGTAAATCTGCCAACCTCGATGGCGACACATGTCAATTCTTTGTTAAATGTTGGCGATTTTTGTATACTTTTATAATTAATAGTGAGATTATAGACTCGTAATCCAACTACGTTCGATATCTGCCTGCATAACCACGTTTTTGTTTAACACCCTTTTCAATCACAACTGACGCGTAAATTTTGGTGTGTTTTGCCTTTCGTCTTTTAGCTGTACATTTAAATTTATTATAATCCATTTATCTATTTCCGGCCTTTCAGAAACTATCGAAGTGTTGTCGGCTCTGTATTTTTAAGTAATTGAGGATAGGGTAGAATTGGCGATAAATTTTAGTGCTGCACATTTTTTTTTAACAAAATAGAAAGTTTAGCCAAAACTAGGAAATAAATTAATAGTATCTTAATTAAAAAGTCTAATTGGCAACGAATCTGCACGTTTGGGAGCTTTTGAATAAAATTATGTAACGAGGTGAAGTACGTACATATAAAGTACATAGTTCGTTGTTGCTAAAATAATACTTGGCGCACCACTAATCTTCCTAGTGGACTCATAAGTCTACATTTAAAGTTTGCTAAATTCTCGGATATGAATATTAGGGAGCAAAGGTCGAAACAGCGCAGGACTTCTCTAGCCTCCGGGTTCGAATAAATCTTCATTCATCCTACCGCAGGAAGGATAACATGTTCCGTTTCGTAAACACTGCAGCAACTGAACAGACGCATTTTTTATAATATGTGCGTACGTTCATATGACAGGACCGTAAAAATGGCTTGCTCCCTAGTACAAACGTCAGATTTATTTATAGCCTAAATATGACATATGAACCCCAAAATCTCCCTTATTGCAAATACTGCTTTTTTATAAAAAGCATTTTTAAATATATTTGAACACTGAGCTACAAGAGGACTGTTTACGATGCACTTCGAATTTTTCTTTTAGAATGTTTAGTTAGTTACTCTACTACGGTAATGCTACAAACATTTTTTATATAAGTCGGTTTGCAATAGGGCCGTAAATTAATATTAGGCGACGATTCTCGAGTACCAACCAAACAAGGTGATCTGCACTGCAGTTTACTTTTGAATTGGTAAGTTAAAGCTAAAATAAACCTGACAACATGTTGACTTTGTCGATAAAGTTAAATAAGAAAACTGCATAACATTGCATCGCATTATGATGTTGAACACATCCTATGCATTATTAATGGTTTATAGAAGACAAACTACAAACGTAATTAGCTTCAAGCTTGTACTTATTCATTGGCTCCAACGGACTATACTGCAGGTCATGTTATTGTTAATTTCTGGTTTGGTTAAATACTTCAATGATGTTCTGTTCATGTTAACGCGAAATCTCGTGGTTTATTTTTATTGTTTGGCAAATCTTACAGCCATGAGATATCAGATATCACACATGGATGCACAATGCAACAAGGTAGGGCTAATTGGCGCTTTGATAGTAAAACAATACTCTTGTTAGTAAACTAAATAGATTCTTCGAGATTGT
Organism: Malthinus flaveolus; assembly: GCA_950108345.1. Classification (NCBI taxonomy): domain Eukaryota; kingdom Metazoa; phylum Arthropoda; class Insecta; order Coleoptera; family Cantharidae; genus Malthinus; species Malthinus flaveolus. The sequence goes on from OX467285.1 coordinate 74,289,235, forward strand.
GTAGTATACATTAACGTCTATAGTTCTACTAGATGGTATAGTGAAGTATAATCACCTCCCCCTTTGTTGTATCCGTACCTAGTAAAACATCACAGCAGCTCGTGTAAAGTCCTGAAAGGGAATTTCTCGGGGAAGAATCCAGGTAGATTGAAAGTGCATAGACCTGTTCTGCAGTGCAATTTTCATTTCATTCGTACTAAAGAGGTGTCGTTTGTTATAAGAGTTCGAAGACGGATTAAATGAGAAAAGTAGGGGGAGTTGGGGCACTATTAACATACGGGGCATTTTGATACTTTAATTATTACAGGATAACGAAAATAACCACGTGGGACCAAAAAATTTGTAGTAAGAAAAAATAAATTATTTAATAATAGAGATGCAAATACTATTTATATTTCTACCCCAAATTATAGTGTTATTATTTTTTGTAATCCAAGTGCTTGCGGGAACATGCAAATTATTTTCAAATTAGCTATTCAAGAACGTCGGGGATTTATAATAATTTATTCCAAAATTTTAAGGTTAACCCTTTCATTGCTTTCCCGATTTAAAAACAGGAAGGCATTTTGTTATTTAATTTTATGTCATTAAATTTAGCAATTTACCTGATTCTTAGCGGCATTCCGTTAAACAATTTTCAGCGTTATATGGCACAGTTTGATGCGGGATTTTTTACAAATCAAAATACTTTCTACATTGCTATACCTCTAAATAGCTTCATTTAAATACTGTCAAGTTTAATCAACTGTTAACGTTCGGCGTGCATATTGCTGCAAATTTAAATTTAATCCGTATTATGTTTAGATTTATTCGACCTAATATTAATGTAAATTTTTATTACAAAATTACGCAATAATTCCAAGAGAATTAAAAGTTGCAAATTATATACACCATTACAAGCGGATGCAAACGTTTCGTAGGAACTCTCTATTTATTAATTACATTTTGTTTTACAAGCTTAGTATCTTTCAATTTACTTCACTTTTTTTTCCTTTGCGAAGTATTCTCTTTTTTGTAACACCACCATGTATTGAACCCGTCTTTTAACAAATTTTCATCATCTCTATTGATAAATTTTTCTTTACTCCAAACCATTTTCTTTATGTATGCGTTCAATCACGAGAGGATAATAATTGAGGCAAACAAAAGACTTAAAAACAAGCTTTCTTTTGATTTAAAGTGTCGCGGTTTTAAAAAGCTTTTAAAACGAGCTTCATATAAAGTTGTATTTCAATATCAAGTTTGTTATTTTTTATATTACCTATAAGATATTACTACACCTTCAACTAATTCAATAAAAATTACAGAGGCGTTTCTTACCTTTAAAATACACGTTGACTTGACTAATTTTTCAATTGAACGGAAGTTATCACATTCTCCCTTTAACCATTTAATGTTGTTTTCTTTTATTCGCGCAAACACGCAACAAGGACATTTGAGTGGGAAAAATAAATATAGGAGAACTTTAATTAACCCCATACGCAGATGTTTTCCTTTGATAAGAAAATCTTAAAAACACAGATTATTCCAAAAAAATTTAAATTGTTACTAATATTTTCTACCCTGTTGATTTACCCTGCGTGCGTGAACAACACAAATACAGATAGTGTGTTTATTAGACGAGATAACAAAGACCGTAGATTAATATTAGAACAAACTATACTTGCCCAGTGGTCTTTTGTAGAAATTGTTAACTTAGCTACAATCACTGGACTTGTTGCAAGCCAAAAGTTAAAAACTGATTGCCGATCAGAAATATAATTGAAATTCGAAAGTTTACGGAAAAGCTACGGAAGAGATTCAAGGAATGGTAGGTTCTAGAACTTTCGGTTCTAGAGGTTTATCCTATAATCTCGAACAACTAATTTTTCCCCAGCTACGCCTTTCGAAAAGTAAACACTGCTCGAAAGGGATGTAGATAATTAATTGTCGATATTGGGTAGTAATTCCCCGAAATATAGTCCCAACCAGCTAAAAATACGATATAAACTGTACACCTTTCGTTTGGAGAGCCTCGACTAGAATTATTTAATTATTTATTTGTTTACCAACAGACTGGACATTACACATCAAACATTTATGTCCTTATTCGAAGTAAGCACATTAAAAATTTGCTTTGAAATTGCAGGAAACAACGAAAAGCAAGTAACATACTTCTAGTACACTGCCGATCGCAGCAAATTTTGATGAGCTCTTGTGTAGAAATACTTAAAGCAAACTAATGATGATGTAAGTACTTCAAAACTGTTTACACAATGCGAGAAACCTTCTCTCATCAAAATCCAGCTTGGACGTGATAAACGCGTACATTAAAGTAATCGTGAAGTTCAGAGAACTTGCGGAGGAAATGAACAGTCAGTTGCAAGGTGCAGGAACTACACCTTTAGAGCTGGGCAAACAAAATGAAGTAATTCCTGATGAGACATGCAAGACGACCTCTCCTGATAGCCAAAAAGAGCTTGTTCGTTGACTCTTTGTGTATACAGGGTGATTATTGAATAAAAAATATAATAAAAATACTTGGTTTTGTTCCAAAGAATTTATTAGTTAAAAACTAATAAACTATGAAATAAGTGAGGAATCAATCAGAAATAGGGTGATTATTTAACAAACGGCAAAAATTCAACGGGTTATTCTCTGAATGATACGAAAAATATCTTTTACTTTGATGATTTAAAAAAAAAAACGCTTTGTTTCGAAGATACAAGGCTATAAAAATGGGTTCAAATCCCTGAACTACTGATGCTACATGAGAAATGTCTCAAGAACTGTAATAAGGAATTTTCGCAATAACCATGTGTGTGCTGAAGAAAACCCACAAGGGATGTTTGAAGATCGTTTTCAACATCAGTTCTCGTTGAACGATTGCGCTGGAATTGTCTAAATTGAAACGGTATTTCTACCAGGAAGACTTATTGGCGAGGTTATCGCAACTTTTTGGAACACACGCTATCTCAGTTTCTGGACGATGTACCATTGGCAAAAAGAAATGCAATGTGGTTTTTTCACGTGGTGTATCAGCGCATTTTAGGCCCAGTTGTATAAACGAGCTAATCTGGGAGTCAGAGTTAACTCCGCGATTAACCTAAATTCAACATAAATAACAACTAATTCTGAGTTAAATTGATATACATTTGACTCAAGAAAATTAATGGGTTGACCCTGGACCAAGTGCGTACGAGCTAACCTAATCTAATTTACGCTAAGATTTAACCTCATATTCAGATCTCTGACTCCCAGATTAGCTCGTTTATACAACTGGGCCTTAGTGCGATTGTAAGTTTTTAACAGTAACATACGGAGATTGCTGGATTAGTCGATGTGAGGCTCATTTATGGCTTGCCCGTTCCCGGGACTTATTTCCCATGGGGCCATCTAAAGTCATTAGCTTACACTACTCCAGTGAAAAATGAAGAAGATAGAAACGACCCTAATGTTTTTAAAAAAGTTCGGCAGTCAAGAGGAGAAAATTGGATTCTTGAATCCAAGCTATAGGTAGTCATTTTGAACAGTTATCTTAGATTAACAAGCTTTGAATTTTTGCAGTTTGTTTAGTAAACACCCTGTACCCTGTATATAGGCTCACTGACTCGGAACGTTTAAACTATCCTTATTTGGCACTGCCTAGAATCACTCGGTCATGCATCTTACTCAATTCGTAAACGAAACAAATGCCATCAAGTTAATTTCGCCGTTTAGAATTTTCGTATCCAAAGAAGGCTAAGGAACCCAGAAGAATACAATTCTCTATCACTCTGTGCCCTCAAAACGAACTGTTATTTCCGCTTATTATCCGATATTAATTTCACATCCGGCATTTAAGACGAAAGCAACCAAATTTTGTGAAATATGGAAAGCTTCACTGACTTTGTTAAACGAGATGATGTGTTCTTGCCATGTATAGCCTTTAGAGTTTAGAGCTTTCGCTTTTATAGCTGCTGAAGAATTTGAATTCGTCTCAAACTCCATAAAATTCTTTTTTCAAAAACTTCAACAAAATGAATCTACGACTAATTATCCACTTTTAGGGGTTTTTAAGCAAAGTCGTTTGTTATATCGTTTTCCATAGCCCATCGTGGGAAGAAAAAGCCAACAGCCTGTGCATTGTGCAGAGTCGCGTTACGTAATTATTAATTAATATTGTTCGTTAAATTTAAATCGTCTCATTGCAGCGTTAAAGTAGGTATAAGAATAATGGTGCCATAATAAAATGATAAAGGGTTAACAAATATAATACAATCATCATTCAAGTTCAAATAAATATTGATCCATCTTTTATTCCTATTAGGAGTAAGATGAAAACTAATGTCTCACCCTATATTAAACAAAACAGCTAAACGAGTCACTTTCAGTTCGTTTAATTTAAATTTAGTTCATTTTTCAGCAAGTTTTTCTTTTTAAATTACATTGCGGAAGGATAAAAATGCGAGTAGGCAGTAAAATTTTCTTTCAAACGAATACCCAAAATTTATAATCGTTTAAGGGGTTAATAAAGCTTTTGAAATTGTACGATAATTTTAAGGCTTAATAATGGCTTACAAAAAACATTTTTATTGTCACAAAAACATATGGAGTAAATTAGGAATTATAGCTTGGATTAAAGCCAAGTATAACTTGTTGATAACTCGGAATTTTTTTGTAACGTAAAAGAAAACTCCCTAACCACGAGGTGAGCTATTACTCAAACTATTATTTGTCATTGTAAATAAAGTACTTTAAAAAGAAAAGCAGGAAGTTTTATGAAGCTTAAAGAGATAAGAACACGAGTTTTTCCGCATTCATTTTATAATTTACACAATAATAAAGATTTACTCACCTATAACTGACAACTTGACACGTAAATTCTTCGTGGGAGATCTTTGATAATCTATTCTACATCGATATTCCCCTTCATCTTTTTCGCTTATGTTATCGATGCTCAAGGCAGACGGTTCTCTTATCGTATTAAAAAAAGCTCGTTCTTCTATATTTCCATCTTTCCAATGTTTTGCGAGGGTGCTGTGAGATCCTCTTGTATCGTAACTACAAAAAACAATATTTTCATTACTCGGAAAATTTGAATTATTTATGTTTTTTTAGAATACTTTAACGTGAAAAATTTAAATAAAATTCAAGTTGGATAGACCAAAAGAGAAATAAAAAAAGGTTACAACAAAGAACTAAATAAAGTGGAAAATGGAATTTTCTAAACGGAAAAGGTAAAATTTTAGGATGTCAAAAATTGTGATTAAATTATTGTTTTATCCCATAACGTAGAAAAAACACTTAGTTTTAAACACTTATCGAATAGAAAACGCATATTATTTATTTCCTTTCCATGTACACCACTTTAGTTTCAATTTGAAGCGAAATTCATAGTAGTCACGTAAAGGAAATGTTGCAGATACAAGGTGGATCTGGTTTCAAAGTTGTTCAGAATACAAATACTATTTCCATATTGGCAGAAACTTAAAAGCTAAAGCGCTTTCATATTGTATTGTTGAACTAGTGGATACTGCGGCTTCTTGGTATGCCACAACAAAATTGTCTGCATTTCATGTTTTTGTGGTTTATGCTTTAGAGCTTACAAGTCAGTTTTACAAAAAGAGGTTACTTAACTACGATAAAAAATGCTATTTTTATTGAATAAAAATTCCAAACCGTTCATAAAAATTTAATTCGTTTCCCTTCAACAAACGTATCTGAAATAGAGTGAATAATTATTTCGTAGTTCTTTGTTGTTTGTTAAACGATCGATGAATACATATTTCTATCGAAATAACTCGAGATACAGAAAATTTATTCAGAAACGTCTCGAAATTTAGCGTTTACACGCATAGAGGGGGAGTTGGACAATTTAAAGTAAAGGCGAGGTAAAAATCTCGGATTGTGGCGAATTGTCTCGAGTGCCCTCCAACTAAAATATTAAAAATACCAAAGTTTCTAAAATTATTATCTTAGTTTGGCTTTCTTCACTGTTCTCTTCTGTCTATGAGGTTCTTTGCATGTGGATGATCATCTATTTACCACTTTACATAGACCCACAAGAAAACAAAGTATGTCAAAAAAAGCATTTTTCCGATACATATTAACATTACACATTTTACCAATTTCATACCTATCGCTAATAAATCGTTAAAACAGATGAAAGGAGCCATAAAGAAGCAGAGCTTCACGAGAAGCCAAGATAGCGGAACAGCGGAACCCAAACACGTCTTGGTTTTTCAGTCTGAATGAAGTGTGAGATCACTTCGAGTGATTGCTACAACAAGGAAGTTGTAGACAACTCAAAAACCAACAGGGCTACAAAAGGACATAATAACATACATGTCTCTTCAGAATCAGAAGAGACACTAACAGCCTCTGAAAAACACAAGAGAGTCCTCAGAAGCTTCAAAATAGAAATAACGGGGCTAGAAGGGGATATGCGGGCAGAAAAAGTGCTGGAGGAGGAGGCCCTAGAAGACAAGAAAAAATTGAAAAGAAAGTATTTGTCAATAGAAATTTAAACGACACGACCAACACACACTTTTCACACGACTATAAAATTTTCTGAATATATTGAAAGTGGGAGCTTGAGTTGCGCACAAATAGTGGCAAGCACGCATCTTTAAAAATTGCGGTTGACACTTCTTTAGTGGCGCAATTTTTAATTATATTCCTGTCAAGTGTGACACGACGTGCCATTTTATGATTTCGTATTGAAAACTTGCGCCACAAAAGTGTAAAAGTGTACAAACAGCTTTAGTGTCTTTGGGCTTTATTTCTCGCCTCACACTTGCACCTGCACAAACCGAATTTGTAGAGAACTAAATGACGAACAATTTTTGATACGAACTTTCTTTAAAATACTCGATAGCTCTCGATGTTTCTTAAAAAAAGACAATTTTTGAGGGGTCAAGACTCCTTTGTCTTTATAATATCAAGCGTAAATGCACGAGACACAATATAGTTTCCGAATTTCAATGGGAGCTTAGAGATAAAAATGAAAATCTTTAAACTCGAAAGATTTACTTTAAGCAATATTTTGATTTACTAGCCTCGTAAATAAACTTCACTCTTTACTAAACGTGAAACGGCTTCCTTTTATAAAAATAATTTGAAAATTTAAAAACATCGTTTAAGAGTAACCTTTCATAAATGAAAAATGAAATGAAAGCTATTAGCTGTTACAATAATATTCAATCGAGATGGCTTAGATATGCAATATATTGTGACTTTGTAAATAATTGACGAAACAATACTCTCAACAATGGTATAAAGTTTGCGGCCTTCGTCGCAATCGTTACTCATTGTAAAAATAAAATGAAATAAAGTTAAACCTTCATAATTCGTTTGTACTGCTTGAGATTCGGCTTAACTTTTATTTTTAATACTATTTCGAATTATTTGAAAAGATTTCAAGATGCAGAAACTATAACTTTTATGTCAAAATACTCGAACTGCACTTTTCCAATTTTTTTTCATAGAAATTTTAGAAAAATAAAATGGATAAACCTTTTGAAAATACAACGACTTTTAGAGCGTCTGTGAAAATTAGTACAAATGCTCAATAAAAAGTGCCTAGAGTGCCTGGCGATATTAATTTATAACGTGGCGGAATTGCAACAACTATAAACTGACAGAACGATAACAAAACAAAAGCCGTATCACACTCGAAACATTTATAAGTCTGATGGATACGTTTTGTTGTAGTTGTGGTTTAGTTGGAGACGTGAAGTATCTTTCTTTATACGGGGTGTCTTGTGTCTCGATAGATGGTGTTTTAGGTATAAATCAAGTGGCATGTAAACTAAATAGTTCAAGACCTATAATTTAAAAGTGTTTTGCAATACACAGGGTGATTCTTATAACTTATAAGAGGTGCTAAACCTATTTAGATAAGAGTTTTTATTCACGTTATGCTCTATAACGTAAAAATAGCTTTCAACTTACAGGGAGGTACTACCTACGGGTATCCCTTCTCGGGTTGGGTGTCCTTAGAGGGTTACGTAACACCATTTGGAGTAGTTCGAATAATAATATTAATTTGTGAGTGAAAAACAATTTATTATTCTACCACTTTTGGTCAATTTTTGTGAACATCTGTCTGGTTTAGGGTACGTTCATAACGAAACTTAGATGGATTGTTCATAGCCTAGATCTAGATGATAGCTGATTTTTAGCAGTGCATACAAAATAAACATTTAATGGATTCGGCTTTTACTATGTGCAAATCGAGATTGATTTTTGTAGTGAACACCTATAAGCGCTTATATTATAGGCTATCATTTATGATCTAGGCGATGAGCAATCATCTAAGCTTCGTTATGAACGTACCCTAAGCCCTAAGGTAGGTTCGAGATCTAATTTCGGACCTTGAAAAAGTAACGTAAGCCGTGGATTGTTAGAATTGTCCGCGGCGGACTGCCGCATTCGACGCAAGTGAGCAGACTGTCAGACTCTGTCAGATAGAAACTTAGATAATGTAAATTGGACTGTAAGTGCGATTAAACTTTAGGAAATCTCGCAGAAGTCCCTCGAAATACTGTAAATGTGCATTGAAAGCGCCTTCTGCTAGATTTCCTAGAGTTATCTCGCACTTATAGTCCAGTTTACGTTTTTCAAGTTTCCATCTGATAGCCTGCCCAGCTTTGCCGAATTTGGAAGTCCGCCGCCGCGTTTATTAATTTTGTCCGTACTTCGCAGCGGACTACCGAATGCAGCACAGCTGAACAAACTGTCAGATAAAAGCTTGAAAAACGTAAAACCTTACTGTAAGTGCCAGGAAACTAAAAAGTCCTCCAATGCACATTTACGGTATTGCAAGCGACTTCTGCAAGACTTCTTAGAGTTTTTTCCCACTTACAGTCCACTTTGCCATTATTTAAGCTTCTATCTGACAGTCTGCCCGGCTGTGGCGAGTTTGGAAGTCCGCCGTCACGTTTATTAGTTTTGACCGTGCTTCGCGGCAGACTACCGAATGCAGCACAGCTGAACCGACTGTCAGATAAAAGCTTGAAAAAGTAAAACTTGACTGTAAGTGTCAGGAAACTCTAAGAAGTCCTCCAATGCACATTTACGGTATTGCAATCGACTTCTGCAGGACAGTTTTTTCCCACTTACAGTCCATTTCTACATTATTTAAGCTTCTATCTGACAGTCTGCCCGGCTGTGGCGAGTTTGGCAGTCCGAAAATCCTAACAATCCACAGCTTAAGGGAATTGATAATGAACTACCCGCGTCTACATCAATCCGACACAAATGTTGCCTTTTTTTAGTTTGTTAACTGGCTACTTGTCTAGAACTCCTCGCTGTCTCTATTGTTTATTTAAACATTTTTGTAAATTAACAAAATAATCTAGTGAGAGCTATCAAATTATGTATTCTTGCTCTTTTTATTTAAATTTTTTTACTGTAAAAATGTGATCACCGTAAAAGCAACTTTTTTAAACGGAATTGACAAGTTTGGTAACTATTGGGTCCAGATATCAAATATAATTGTTGTTAGACTGTTTGGACAGTTTTTATAACTCAAATGGCCGGAAATTGTCGAACAATATTTTTTTGAAAACATTTTCTTTTCAGTTTTTTGATATAAAAAATTCAAAGCTTAGTATTAGATTTCCAAACGAGGTTTAAAAAATGATGTCTTGCAAACAAGGGTTTATAACGTTACTGTGACATTTTTAATCAAGGTACTAAATGAAGAAATATGTAAGTAACTTAACCTTATTACAGAAATATTGCAATCAAGGCAAAGTTTAAAAAAAACGATAAAGTTCACTTACTTTAACATATAAATTTGAAAAGTAGTGAGTATGATAAAACAGTAATTTACCCCGTGAAAAATACGGGGATTAAAAGATTAATTGTGACAATTTATACTAAGTCGGATCATAAATAATTTTGTTCCAGCCATATGTTAACGTACAGGCAGATAATAACAATGTAATTAGTTATGATAAATGTACCTGAGATTGATGAAAAGGAATTTTATTGCAATTGCATAAAACTACTATTTTTCATTTTGAACTACGTGCATTTTACTACCATTTCAACCCTTGTGATAAATTATTATAAATAAAATATAGAAATGGGCGCAATACTCTCGTATGAACAATTCTTGAGATAATACGATCTTCTAAAATACCTTGTTTGGTATACCTGGCAAAGTTGACACATAATTCTGACTAAAAGTCAAAGCATAATGAACAATTTTGAGACTTTTTCATAAGCCTAATAAGTAATACAAGTACTAAATGAAAATTAACATTTTTTAATCTGATGGAAATAGTTTCAGAATTAAATGTTTACCTACTGATGTTTTAAAGCAGTTCCCAAATTTATAAAACCACCTTATAGTGTACTGTCTCAAAATCATGAACGGTTCAAGTTACTTTTTTGTCGCTAAGATTTTGAAGAAACGAAAATATCTCCGAAAACAACTAAAGGGTGTGGAAGGAATAGCAAAAACTCTTGTGCCTTCTACTACTTTAATAAATTACTATAAAAGCATTTTCTCACTTTTTGTATAAATTTCTTAGGGGACATAGTAGACGAATAAAAACTTTAAACTATTAGTAGGTATATATTTTTGCAAACTAAAAAAGATGAGATAATGAATACGTTTTTAGAGAACTTTTCTTGAGCATCGGAATAATAAAGTGCGAAATTAAGAACAAAACGAAATTAATAATCTGGAATTCTGAAGTTACCGAACTGTGAAATCACTTAATTTGATACATATTTCGTACTCCACTGGTATAGCCTGCTGGCTACTGCTTGTTCTGTTGATACTTTTTGTTCCTTTCAGATTTAGTGTCGTAATAACGAGCTTTTCCTTAAAGCTGGGGTAAAATGTAATTAATATTAGGTGGTTTTCACGTAATTGTTTATAGTTTTTTTTATTCCTCGCTCGTCTACTTTTTAATCAATAACGCCAACGAAACTTTCGTACTTTTATAGTCTTTTAAATAGTTTAAGACATTTAATTCGAGACTAAATTGAATCAACTTCGTAAGATCATTAATTAAAAATAATTAATAAGAGTTATCGACTTACAATTTAAGCTTAACATTTAGATATAATCTGTTTATTGTGTACAAGTTAGTTATTTATTACAGTGTATACGTTAAGATTATGTGCTCAAGTTGTATTCAGATCAATTTTTAGTATTAAACAGAATTATGATTCAAAGTGTGAGATACTCAATCTAAGGGAACCTTTGTCGTGCAATATCTATCCCTTAATAATAGGATTTGAGATTGGGGAGATCGGGTTGGGTTTACGAAGTGAATTGAATGCCATGAAAGAGGTAATGTGGGACTGGTAAGAGAGTGGCTGAGGCGTACTTTTGAATGGCACGATGAGAAAACCGATAACCTAAAAAAAGAGTTACTCGGATTGTGTTGGAAGAAACACCTAATCGTTCATGAAAGTTTTAAAGTCTTTCATTTCATTTGTCAACACATTAATGAATCTTTATTAAAAACAGTTATGATTTATTTCGACTTTTGGAAGGGTAATACTTTTAGCAATTTTATTTTAAATTTATTCACAAAAAGGTTTCGATATTGTAACTGTAAAGAAAGTTACAAAATAATAGATGTTCGATAAAATCTTCAATATGAGCTCAAAGGCTGTGCTCGTAAATATCAGATCAGCTTAGCAAGAACTTTTCTATTTCAAGTAGATTAAAGTAATGTTTAAAATAACTAATATCTAATACTACTAATATCAAAAACCGATTTATTATACTAAATTGATATCGTAAATATAATTTTTTAAATATTTCTCATATTAAAATTTTTTCTTTTTATATTTTAAGTTATTAAATTCTACTGACAAACTTTTTGGGACGTACGCACTTTTCAGTGCGGTTTTGTTACATCACTTGAGCACGTGAGAATGCATCAGAATGCAGTATCGACGTTTTTCTGTATTGTATTAGGTATCTGCTGGAAGTTTTTAGGGCTCTATAATTCAATCTTAATAACAAAGTGTAGTTGTGGACTTGTGGAGTGAAGAAGTGTAAAAGGATATAGTTGTAATAAGAATGGCCGAGATTTACAATTTTGAATTTTTTCAGTATTATTTGTAATTGCAGATTGTGTATATGAACCCACGATCAACAGCTGAAACGTGCTGGATTGTTCAAGAGCTAGCAAACATTAACCACTTGATATTATTTCAAACATTAATAATTTTTATTGAAAGTACTTTACCTAGCAAATATCAAATCACTCGTCTATCGGACTATACTGACACACTCAAGTTTAAAAAAAAATCACTTTATGGTAATACAGAACCAATTAGTACATTTTTGACACTGCAGACTCAAAGATCATTGCAAATTAATAATAAAACTGATCGTATCCCACTCTTAAGCAGCAGCATTAACTTAGAGGAGCTTCAAGAAGGGTGGTTGTTGGTTCTTTTTGCAGTGTTTCGCTTATAACTTGAAAACTACTCGATTTGAGAGAAAAGCGTATATATATATAAATAAAACACATCAAATTTCCTATAAATTATATCTTTTAGGTTTTTTCTTCGGACAAGTGGTTTAGGCGTTAGTGCGCGTTTAGTTTGGCAAATATTTCAAAATCGGTCAGAAAAAATTTTGTTTTATTAGTGATTGCTTATAACTCAAAAACGACGCATTTTCTGAGAAAAGCGTATCTATACCTATAAAAATAAAACACATCCAATTTCCTATAAATTATATCTCTTAGGTTTTTTCCTCAGACAAGTGGTTTAGGCGCTAGCGCGCTTTCAATCTTGCAAAAATTTCAAATTCTCTCAGAAAAATTTTTTCTATTAGTTGATCGCTTATAACTCGAAAACTACGCGTTTTCTGAGAAAAGCGTATCTATATAAAAAGAAAATACATCAAATTTCCTGTAAATTATATCTCTTAGGTTTTTTCTTTAGACAATTAGTTTAGGCGTTAGCGCACGTCCAGTTTGGCAAGTATTTCAAAATCGGTCAGAAAAAAATTTTTTTTTATTAGTGATTGCTTATAACTCAAAAACGACGCATTTTCTGAGAAAAGCGTATCTATACCTATAAAAATAAAACACATCCAATTTCCTATAAATTATATCTCTTAGGTTTTTTCTTCAGACAAGTGGTTAAGGCGCTAGCGCGCGTTCAGTTTGGCAAAAATTTTAAAATTTCCCAGAAATTTTTTTTTATTAGTTGATCGCTTATAACTCGAAAACTACGCGTTTTCTGAGAAAAGCGTATCTATAAAAATAGAACACATCAAATTTCCTATAAATTATATTTCTTAGGTTTTTTTCTCAGACAAGCGGTTTAGGCGCTAGCGCGCTTTCAGTTTGGCAAAAATTTCAAAATCTCCCAGAAAAATTTTTTTTATTAGTTGATCGCTCATAACTCGAAAACTACGCGTTTTCTAAAAAAAGCGTCGTTATATAAAAATAAAATACATCAAATTTCCTGTAAATTATATCTCCTAGGTTTTTTCCTCAGACAAGCGGTTTAGGCGCTAGCGCGCTTTCAGTTTGGCAAAAATTTCAAAATCTGCCAGAAAATTTCTTTTTATTAGTTGATCGCTTATAACTCGAAAACTACGCGTTTTCTGAGAAAAACGTATCTATATAAAAATAGAACACATCAAATTTCCTATAAATTATATCTGTTAGGTTTTTTTCTCAGACAAGCGGTTTAGGCGCTAGCGCGCTTTCAGTTTGGCAAAAATTTCAAAATCTCCCAGAAAAATTTTTTTTATTAGTTGATCGCTTATAACTCGAAAACTAGGCGTTTTCTGAGAAAAGCGTATATATATAAAAATAAAACACATCCAATTTCCTATAAATTATACCTCTTAGGTTTTTTCCTCAGACAAGCGGTTCAGGCGCTAGCGCGCTTTCAGTTTGGCAAAAATTTCAAAATCTCCCAGAAAATTTTTTATTATTAGTTGATCGCTTATAACTCGAAAACCACGCGGTTTCTTAGAAAAGCGTATCTATATAAAAATAAAATACATCAAATTTCCTGTAAATTATATCTCTTAGAATTTTTCTTCAGACAATTGGTTTAGGCGTTAGCTCACATTCAGTCTGGCAAATATTTCAAAATCGGTCAGAAAAAATTTTTTTTATTAGTTGATCGCTTGTAGCTTAAAAACTATGCACTTTATGAGAAAAGTGCTGTTATACAAAAATAAAGTAAATTCAATTACGGATAGTATAATTTGTTGTACACTCTGACAACCATATAAACGCGAAACGCGACATTTTATACTAAAAATAAAATTGTAAGACGATGCATAAAATTAGACTTTTTCGAATGTTCGGCCATTACTTGACTAACTTGGACAAAAAGCAGTAATAACTCGAGGTCGATGAATGCGCATTTAGAAAGAAAATGTGTTCTTTTAGCTTATGAAATTACAGCTTTTTGCCTGTAATAACACTTTAACAAAACACATACAACAATTATTGAGACATTTCAAGTGACAGACTAAATTAAACACACTGTAGGTATATACTATACAAAGATAAATGAAACAATTTAGAGCGACTAACACGAAAGCAGCGTCTCGACGTTAATAACAAAATTTTTCAACCGTAAGATAGCTTAGATTTAGTAAAAGCTGAAAGGCAAGCTGAAATATTTTGTTATTTGATGATAACTGTACCTACCTTTGTTAATTTGGTCGGTAATGTTATTATAAAGAAAATCTTGTTGCATTTGACGTAAGTTGAAATTGCGACAAAGAGGGTGTTTGTAATTAATCACGCGGATACCCCAAGAATATTATCTAACATTTTCGCTCTGAAAAATGTATCTAGTCTTTTTTGAAAAATGAAAAAGTATTTGAAATTTTAAAAAACTTCTAGATATTAATAAAACTTTACAGTAAACGCCATTTTGAGTTATTGTTCGTCAGAAATTGTGTTTTTCTGCAACGCTCAAAGTGTCTCTTTGATAAATTCATATACTATTTCATTTCCATGACCACGGACCTATCTGCAATTCAAGTATTCTGAATGTCACTTGAAGTACATGTTTTTGCCGATCTTTATTATGTTTAAATATTTATAACGTTGGTAACCGTCGGTTGTGCTGTTTCTTCAAAACGTTCTTTGCTAATAAAGACAAATATCTCGAAACTGAGCATTCGACTTGGTTCCGTGCCAGGAGAGTTCGTATTTCAGATGTACACTACAAGTACATCTCGGTAATTTGTTGGTATAAACTAAAACGTTTTTACGAGCGCAAATTTAAATAATTTTACGTTCATTGGATAAATACTAAAAATTTTACTACTATTTGTTATGATAAATTTAATAATAACAACCCAATTTTCTTTTTAATAACTTCATTCAACTGTAATTTTATCCGTTTTTAGAACTCTCTCGGTAACATTTTTAACTAAAGTCGTTAAATTTTAATTTTGTTTTTTTGAACGGACTTAAATGTTTAATACATTGTTACAATATCCACAGAGGGTAGCCCGGTACTTACTTCTCTGTAACTAGGAGGTAAATGAATTGTTTATTGCTCTCGCAAATATCAGAATTTTTTTAGTTGGGGTTGTTAAAAAAGCTAATTTACAATTCACAAACAATAGAAAAATAAAACAGAAATCATTATCAACTCGAGAGAAAAATTCAATAAGTTTAGTTTTTGCCACAAAAAGAATTGTAAAACTCATGCATTGAGAATACAAGAATTGACAATAACGATGTTACAACATCTAATAACACGTTCGTATATATAGCGTTGGGGTATTCTTTTCTGTAGTAGTATAATTTAAGACTGCACGGTTCCTGTTTATCAAATTTATTATAAGTCCATTAGAGAAAAAGCATTCGAGTGGCTCAAGTTCAATTTTGGCTTTTTTCTTTCCGAATTTTCCCCAACTTAGTTGATCGATAGAGGTTTTCAATTTGATTGCTCCTTTTTTATGTGCTCCTACAGAATATTTTCTTAAATTAACCTATAGCTAATCTTTAATACAGGGCGAGTTGCGCGTAACAGTTTAAGTCTAACAAGAAAGCTGTTTAGATAAAAATTATTAGTCCCAGCACGTTGTATAGCGCAAAAGTAATTTTGAATACCCAGAGCCATTAATTTAAGAAGTGCATGACTAGTTTTCTTATATTAAAAAGAAATCTCCGTTTTTCATTCTATGCAGTCACCCAGTATATTGCACAGTTAAACAGTTAAATTGCTCCCAATTGTTACGCCACTCCATTTAGACACGACCCTGTATGAAGTAAAGAAGCATCGCTCTGTTTAGAGCCAAACTGAATCATCTCTAAAGTAATTATCAAGTTTAATTAAATATGCAGTCTATTGTCCAACCGCAAACACAACAAACTGGTGGTTTGATTGTTATTTAAAGATCTGCTGCAACACACACCGAGTGCTATTTTGATTTGCTTTTGGGCTTGAAATTGAATTGCTCTAATTTTACACTAATTCGTACTACAAACGTACATTTGAGGTTGTTTTAAATTATTTAATATACACTCTAACTGCGAGATAGGTACACAAAATTTTTGTTTTGGTCGTTGATAATTTAATTTAGAATTATTTAATGGATCAAACATAAATTTGATTAAAACTAGCTCGTGCATCGACAAAAAGCAGACAGATTTGTTTCGTGTAAAATTAAATTTCAAATTTAATTACATTATTGTAGCTTGTAGCATCTCTCTATATCTATGAAATACACCGTGTCGCTAAGAATTGCATTATAAGACTTCTGTAGTTATAATTACAAATTTAGACTAATTTAATTTTGCAGAATTGGTATTTCAGCTCGCGATATTGCTACTCAAAGCTTTATAAAATCTGATGCTTAACGGCGTTTTGATTAATCTTAGTTTGTGTTAGTTATTTTATTCCTATTCGTACCACCTACATTGTTACATTGTCTTTCAAACGTTGTAGTTTTCATTAAACCATGGTTTAAAAAAAATCAAAAGTCTTTAGTGAATTAGGTATTTACAACGTATTCTGCCAACTGTTAATAAATCTTCAATAATTAAATTTCCCTTAAATGTATCGATCTATAGCTCGCCTGTGAAAAGAGTTAGTAGTCCAGTTAATGAGTGCTCAAAAGAGGGATGTAGAGTGTAGAGCGCATGAAATATGCAAAAATTTTTGACTTCAGGGCTACGTTAGGAGTAGTTAGTAGGTGAACATACTAAAAGTCCCTCCCCTGTGAGGTGTGCATACGACGGGAGGGGGAGGAAAGATACAATTTTTTGGTTTTTTGATTATATCTCGGAAACGGTGCACTCTAGAAAAATTTGTTAAAAAAAATGAAAGCTAATTAAATTTCCTACAATATTTATTCTATTCATTTTGTTCCTATCTGTTACGGTTTCTGAGATATAAGCTGGAGAAAATAGATATTTTTAGAAAAAATTAATTTTCTTAGTAAACTTTGCTTGGGACTTTTTTACCGTTCATTTGAGAGGAAATTCTTTCCAACAAAAAATATAGAATTTTAAATTGCCTTCAAATTGAGTGTATCACTGATATTCTAGCTCAACCAGATCCAAAGTTACAGCAGCTTTATGATAACCTATAAATGTCGAAAAATGAGTCACGAGTGTTCGCAGCTCGAAGTTTTCGTTACAACCCCTCCGCCTCCCTCCATATCCACTCATAATAATTTATCTCACATTTTAACTTTAATTCAATTTAAAATGGTGATGGGGGGTGTAGAAATGTTGAGCGAATTTTCTCGTTTATATTGCCAACAACCTGTCTCATATGTCAACAATTATTGATTCTAACGTTTTGGAAAGTAGTGTTTGATAAGAGATTGGGTGGGGGGGGCTTCATATAACATTAAAATCGGTTCAAGGGCTTGCCAACTACACGCGTTCAAAGATTGGCTAACTTGCGGTAAGTCGCACTTCTCTATGAAACCAGGTTTGCCGGTACTCTTTTGGCTATAACTCCAAAAATATTTGTCCGATCCGCAATTTCTTTTTTCCATCTCAAAGCGGGTTAAATTTACTCTCAGATCCTTTATATGAGATTTTGATTGAATCCATAAAATACCCACACTAACCCACTGAACATGCTTGGTCTTAAAAGACTTTCAAGCAGATTTTTGTTTTTAAACCTACGGGAGGCGCGCAAAAGTTTGTAACATCGAAGGAAGGGTGGTCGGTCTGACTGACCTATTTCTTTATAATTATAAACTTAGCAAAAAATTAAACAATAAGTGCGGTCACATTTTACGGCATCGTCCGTTAGAACTTCTTCCATTAGACGATAAACTGGAGCCTGTTATATTTCAAAAGTTTGTGACTTATCTTCTAAAAGCATGATACAAACAATAAAAACAAACGTTTTTATATTTAAGAAAAATTTAAAAGAATTATAACATGAAAGAGCGCGGTCGGTCTGCGGCACCAAAATCGTTAAAAAATTTAATATTTACACTCAATTTCGCGTTTTTGCTCGTATCAAGCTCATACCCCCTAATAAGGCAGCTACAGAAAAATGGCGGGCGGGACAATTGAAATAATTAGAAACTAGAAAAGGTCTGTGAGGCCGAGCTTAACCTCTAATAGGGTTAAGAGTCAAACAATTGAGAAACGACTATTTTTTGTTTAGGTGAAGTGCCATTTTGGTTATTGATATGACAAAAAAGTGGTTCGGAAATTATGACTCTATGTAAAAAACCCATCTGTCGCCCAAAACTTTTTTTCAAGCCCGCGAAACAGCAATTCAAAAAGAGGGTAAAATATAATTTTTTTAAAAAAGGCATCATTAATTCGAAAATTGGAAATATTTTAATTATATTACGAAGCATACATATTTATAGCGATTATGTGTGGAATAGAACACTCCACAAATGGCCGCCACGACTCTGCTGGCACACTTGTTCTATTAGAGAAGTTTCAGATTACGTTTTCGCATTATTTATCTTTAAATTTCTCCAGTAGACGCAGAATTTCTTTTTTCAGCTCAAGAATTGTGGTTGGTTGTGTGGCATAGATGAAAGACATATTTCGTCTAGATCTATACCGACCAATACAAGCCAACTGAAAGAAGAACTTGGCAAAATTGAAAGGCAAATAATATACGAAAATGTGTAATCTGGAACTTCCCTAATAAAAAGGGAAAATGGCTGCCAGAATTTTTGCAATTTTCAAGTAAATGGTGATGTGCTTTATTAAAAACTTAAATATTGCCCTAATAACTGCAAAATAATAAACGTAACCCACTACTATCTGGTGCGTTTTATTTAGCACACAGAACTCTAATTTTTTTACAAAAACGGAAGAAAGATTAATAAGCTGTCCAAAACACCTTTTCAAAAGTGTAACTTTTTAGGGGTGCTAATAGAAAATTTTTTTTATCAAATACAAATTTAGTTTTAAATTCGAAATTAAACATTTTTTACCACGTTGTGTACGACTTTAGCCACTAATGTCCTTAATTTTAAATAACTTTAATGTTTCCAGTTACACTGAATTTACAGAAAGATGAAAGGAACTCACATCCATCGAGTTTAAATGCACTAGTTAGAAATTAGTTTAATGTATAGTAATACGTTTTAGTATATAATGAAATCTATGATTTCCTAAACCATTTATTTGATAAACGATTCACATTAAATGCTTTTATTAGTCTAACAGTTAATGCGCTTAGAATAAAATTTAATATAATATCGTCTACTTAGAAGAGGTGTTTTTTCCTCACTTCAAGTTACAGTTTGACGAAAATGTAATAAATATTATACGTGTTGTTCAATTTTCTTCTATAAAATAATTTAATATTTTAGTGGTTTGTTTGTTGGTTGGGCGACGTTTCGTTCCACAAAATAATGTATCCACATCAAAACGTCATTAGCAAAGAGTTTGTTTGAACGTCTTAAAAAGGGGATAATTGTCATCGCAATGCGGATCTCGAGGGAGATTTCTCTCAACCATCCCATATAACATGTAGTATTGCGTCAGTTGCAGGGTCCACTCTATCTTTCGAGTTCGTCTCGCATACTCCATTTCCATATCTAAAATTAGGTTCCTTAAATTGTTCCTAAACTATGCAAATTATCATCATTTGCATAATGTTGATTACAATGCAGTTTATATGATTGTCGGACTTGTTCTTGCGAGTGTCTGTTAGCGTAATATAAATCAACTATTACTACCGCCTTTGCTGTTGGGGATGCTAGTTAGTACGTACATTAGTATGACTAATGACATTTTGTTTATTTAAAAATCTTGTTCCGATGTGCCTCTCTTTAGATATAGATCTAATGCTCGAATGCTTCATATCTGGTTATAACGACGGGCAACCGCGTGTGGATTATTACTTTCTTCAGATTTCTCAGCTGTTCAATTTCGTACTTTGGATTAGTGCCACATTACAAAAGTTTGTAAAGCATTTCGACACGAGTTTTAAACAATTCGCATTTACTTTATACACATTATCAAGTTGTGAAAGACTAATGTGACGTACATAGGTAACACTCGGTACGTGCGTTAACAAGTTGCATTATAAAACTTTGCGCGTTGAAATATTTTACCCTAAAATCCGTTCATCCAACTTCTTACTCGATGAAAACATTATAAATTTTGTATTCATAATTTTTACATAAAAATCTCATTTTAAAGCTTTGATCTTTTCATTTTTAAAATGTTCAAAGGTCCATTGAAATTGTGGATAATGGTTCGTTGGCAGGAGGCACTTTTACAAAAATATTTTATTAAATAGAATCGCGTTGTACATTTTCAATTAGAAAATGCTTTACTTTCCGATTGCGAACACCGGAGTTCTATATATTTTTAGTGGTTCTTATCGAACACATGCCGTTCACTTCACACATCACTTTTATGGAGTTGGAAACGTTTTGTAGGAACGTGGCACTAATATATATGGAGTTTAACAATGGATTCATTCGCCAACCTATGAATTTCCACGTACAAAAATTTTTAAGTTTTTTAAAAACTTAACTCCGCGAAAATATGTATTGAAATTTATGGCATTAGAATAAAAATGGATATAAAATACGATAAAGCACGACACACAAAAGTTAACGAGGGTAAACAAAGTAAATATGGAATTTGCTGGAATGTTGCGTGTCCTTTTTTATCTGTTAAGCAAATACAGTGGGCAAAAGCTCGATTATTCTACAAACAGCGACATGACTTTCCATATATTTTCAGTAAAATAATTAGTACTGCTTTATGAGATAAATATACAACATTTTTTACGAAACATCATTTACTTGCCTTGTTTGCTCAAAAATAAACAACTGTTTTTTTAAATATTTCTAATTAGAGCAAATAAGCGCCTAAAAAATAAATTTATATCTAATACATTTGACCCCTTTCTAAAATATTAAATTTAGGCCCAACTCGTTTATATCCAGATAATACAATTCTCAACAAAATATTCATATTAATTTCGTACGGGATGGTAAATATAAATAACATATTTACTAATCGAGTTTTTTATCCCAAACTCCATGTTATAGAAATTAATTAATTACTAAACGTTATGTCGCTCTAACTCACCGAACAAAATAATATACGAGGTATGTTCAAA
This sequence comes from Malthinus flaveolus, assembly GCA_950108345.1. Lineage (NCBI taxonomy): Eukaryota > Metazoa > Arthropoda > Insecta > Coleoptera > Cantharidae > Malthinus > Malthinus flaveolus. The sequence continues at coordinate 74,310,751 of OX467285.1, forward strand.
ATGAATCGGGAATTTTTAAATTTCGCGCAGTGTAAGTACTGAATTAGGTAATTTTTCTTTTGTTCTGAGTAGGCGCAACTGTCTGTAATGTACCTACATGTAAATTTTCAGCCATTTTCTATGTGTAGTTTGTCTTCAACGAGTTATTGTTTAGTTCAAAATTTTGACGATCCACGAATTTAGACTATTGCACTGTTTTGAAAAATGACGGATCAAAGAATTTGTATAAAATTCTATGTAAAAAACGGATTTAAGTTATTGAAGTATTGAAAATGTTGACTAAAAGCCTTTGGCGTTGAGACTATGTCGAAAACAAGAGTTTATGAGTGGTACAAACGTTTTCAGGAAAGCCTTGAAGACGTGGAAGATGAAGCCAAATGTAGGCGTCCAAGCACATAAACTATCAATGAAAACGTTGAAAAAGTCAAGGAAATCGTTCTTGCAAATCGCCGAATTACTATTAGAGAGGTTGCCGAAGAAGTTGGAAGTGGCAGCTAAATTTGTTCCAAAATTGTTGAATTTTCAACAAAAACTGAACCGCAAAAACATCTCTCAAGAATCGTTAGCTGAAGTTGTTGAGGATCCAAACTTCCTCAAGCGCATCATAGCAGGCGACAAATCGTGGGTGTATGGCTAGGACGTCGAAACAAAGGTTTAATGTTCTCAATGGAAGAGTACTGATGAGCCAAGGCCGAAAAAAGAACGTCAGTTCGATCTAATGTGAAGGTTCTCCTTACTGTTTTCTTTGATTACAAAGGTATAGTTCATCATGAATTCCCACCCAAAGCCGTACGGTAAATAAAGAGTATTACCTTGAAGTTTTACGCCATTTGCGTGAGCAAATTCGTCAAAAAAGATCGGAGTTATGGGCCGACAATTTCTGGATTTTGCACCACGATAACGCACCAGCTCATGCTTGGCTAGTAATTCGTTCATTTTTGACCAAAAACGAACCATCGTGTTGCAGCAGCCTCCGTATTCACCTGATTTGGTTCCATGCGACTTTTTTCTTTTTCCAAAAATGAAAAGAACATCGAAAGGGCAACGTTTCGACACCATAGATATAATAAAGCAAAAAACGCGACTAGAACTCAAAGTCATAACAAAAGAGGCATTCGATGAGTGTTTTGAAGAGTGGAAAAAAGGTGGTAGAAGTGTAATATATCTGAGGGGGATTACTTTGAAGGGGACAACATAAATATTGATGATTAAAATAAAAAATAGCTAAAAAAAATAATTCCCGTGTTTCATTTTGAACAAACCTCGTGTTTACGTAGAATTTAATAAATTTGTGACACTGTTTCCGCTCTTATCGTATTTACGTTCATGCAAAGTGTGATTGAAATATACGTTAATTATTTCCAACATGAAATGCTGACTTTTTCAATTTGTTACTTGTAAATATAAACAAATTACCCGTATCGAATGTAACCTATAACTTAATTTCAAGTGGATTCGAGCACCACTTTAACGACTGCAGTTGTTGCTGTTTGAGTCGTTTTAGGACGGCTGATTTTTTACGATAGATACGTCTCGATACTTTATGTTAAATAAATTACATTATCTAGTTTAATGGTTGTCTACAGTCACATGGCCATCAAAATAAAACTGTATCGAGCTCGTAAAGGTATACCGAACGCGACGTATAAACGAAATTACGGCATATATTGCAGTTGTTGCACACTCCTCGACACATTCTGATTTTGATTGTATGGTAAAGGAAATTGTACTGGTATCCTATTTCATTGTTTCTGTTGCAAATGCTATTCGAATTTAATTTACAGCTTCAAAGGAGACCACCAGAATAGGTGTCGTGCATTATTCACGGAGAGTTTTGATCGATGAGTAATTAGAATATTATATATCGAGTTCTGTGGGAAATACTTAGTCTTTGCCTCAAATGTGCCGTAAGAAAGCGCCACCCCAATCTCACTTTGTTGTTTTAAATTGCGTACCTAATTTTTTCCTCATTGAATCTTAAAATTTTGAGAAATATCACCATTTTTTTCCCTAGTAACTGAACTACCCCTGAAAACTATTACCGTAGTACTACCGGAGTAAAATGTTACGCATTTTCTTTCAAAAAAAGCTTTTTAAAAACACTTTTTTAAATTTCATCCCAACGAGAGGGGATCGTTATCAATTAAAAGTAATTCTAAAACTTGAATCTACAAAATTTAATAAATACAATTTGTTACCTTTCTCTTTGGTTATTTTCCAAATTTTCATCCCTTTTCCTTTTTTAGTGCAGCGATTTTGTTCAAAAACACAGTCAATTTTACAACACAAAACGTTATTAATTCAACAAATATTAGTGTCACTAATTATTTTTAAATTAACACGGCTCGCGATTAAAAATAACAAGCAAACTGTTAGATTAGCAATACATTACTGAATGCCATGCTACGATAACAACACATTTGCTAAATGACGTCAAATAATAAAAATAATTCCAAATGCTAGTTTAAATGCAGGTGCTAACAAATTTAACTTTTCTTAGTAAAAACAGGAGACAAATATTATTATATTGCTATCGGTGGTTCCAATAAGTACGATATGAATGTTGCATCACCCTGAAGATTATACCTAATCTGCATACACACTAATAGTATACGATAATAATATTATATTTATATTATTATATCATTCTTGAGAGAAGATTCCCATTTAAATTACTTTGACTCCTATAAAAGTAACAACAAGTATTAGGTGCTTAATTAATTTAATGGTAATTCGATCAAATTTTCTAAATTTCAATTTACTCTTATTTTAAGGAGAGCACATAAAGTTTGGTGTATTTTCCATTCATCCTTTCACAATTTCAACTTTATCCTTCTTTTCCGAATAGATTAGTGAAGGCTTTTAAATTTTATTATTTCTCGATACTTCTTAATACCGTGGGATAAAATAAATTTATGACAAGAGGAGGCTTTGGAAAACACAACTAGAACCTCGAACTTTATATTTACAGTGGTACTTTTTTTTAATAGTATTGAGTTTTACGACTTTATTGGATAGTGTCTCTTCCAACACAGTGGCACAGAAGTTGCACACTATTAAGATTAAAAAGGCTCCTATCGTAAAAAATATATAAATAATATTCGTATAATTTAAGGCCTAAATAAAGTAATACAAATATCAAGGAACTTGTTTCCCGATTCCACTCTCCTAAATAATAAATTGTTCTGAGTACCTATCAAGTTACCTTGAGGGTTACTGCGCAGGTGATCTCAATTTTGAAATTTTTGTAGAACCTTTCTCTCTTCGTGCATTTTGCACGTTCACGTCATCTTAGTTCCCGAGTTTAATTCAGCTTACTAACGTGAACGTAATTTTTGGAAATTCATTGTTGAACTTGAAGTTGGAGAAAATTCGGTTTTCGCGTTCAAAGGCGTTGGCCACAATTTATTTATAATCTACAGTAAAATTCAATTCTTGAGTATATCAATTTTACGTGTACCTTATGGTATAGTTTGACCTCCAAAAACCTACCCTTCTCGAGACCCTATACTTCAATGCGCTCTATCACCTAAACTGTTCGTTTGCAGAAATAAATCTAAAAGACATAATTTGTAGGAAAATGAATTTATTTTAGTTTTATATGTGGACACTTGTCTTTAAAAGTGCGTAGTTTTTGAGTTATAAGTTATAACCCCAAAAAACTGTTTTTGGGCAAATTTTGGAATTTTTGCCACATTTTAACGCGCTCTAGCGCCTAAACCGTTAGTGTGAAGAAAAAACTTATAAGATATAATTTGTAGTAAATTTGATGCATTTTACTTTTAGATAAAAGCGATTTTCTCAAAAAATGTGCAGTTTTGAAGTTATAAGCGAAAAGCTGAAAAAAGAGTAACAACCCACAATTCACAATAAACTTCAACGCGCTGCGCTGCGCTTTACCATCTAAACTATTGGTTAAGCAAAAAAATCTAAAATACGTAATTTGTAGGAATTGAAATTAATTTCTTTTTGTATAGGAAAACTTTTCTTTAAAAGTGCGTAGTTTTGAGTTATAAGCAGTTATAAGTTTTTTATCCGATTTTCGAATTTCTGTCGAACTTTAACGCGCTCTACCGCCTAAACTGTTCGTCCGAGTAAACAAACCTAAGATGTAATTTGTAGGAAATTTGATGTAGTTTATATTCGTAAAGAAGCACTTTTCCCACAAAGTGCGTCATTTTCGAATTATAAGCAAAAATTCTCATCCACTAGCCACCCTTAAGTTAATGCTGCCACTTTGGAGTTGCATCACTCATTTATAATGATTTTTCAGCCTGTATCGTTAAAAATGTTGTACTTTATTTTTTAGTAAAATGCTTCATGGCTCCTGGACCATGACTTTATTTAAGCTAGAGCTATTGGTTTAGAAGTGAATATTATTGTTAGTGCGAATTTAAATAAACTAAGTATTAGTTTTGGATGGGGTCCACAAAGTTCAAACCTGACTTTTATATCAAAAATAATATAAATATTTGGTTACATTAGAGCTTAAATGAAACTTTTCAAAGTCAAATACCTACACAAATCACAGATAATTAAAATTTGGTTAGTTGTATAAAATACTCGAAGCAGAAATTTAATCAGTTTAAATTCCACATTACCTCAGATTCATTTTATATTGATTAAACCGCTAAATTAGTACATTTTAAACTTTACAAACTTTAATTAAAGATAAAAAAAGCCCTTATAAATTATCTCTCTTTTTCTGAAATTCTATAATTATGTGACACATTATAGATTGACAATTTCTTGCATAAATGAACTGGGTTTAATTTTATACGTTTTTTTAATTCGAGTTTTATAAACTTTTTCGTTTATTTTACTAGAATTCCAATTAGTTGAGGCTCTTTTAATGTACGTACTTTTGTTTTTTCACATTTACATACGTATTAGGTATGTGTGAAATTTTCACAAAAGTGACTACCTACCCTCAAGTCAAAAGTAACCTATTAAAACGTTATATATATTTTAACAGCAACATTTTAAACTTCCAACAAAGTTCAATCAACGTAGTTCGAGTTTAATAGTTTATTAACGTTAATTAGTGTGACCCTACTTCCCATTTCTAATACAGGGTGGTCCTTAAAGAGTCGGATAGTATAAAAACAGAAAACACGTATGAAAGCTAAAAATAACATGACTCAGCCAACCCTGTCTTTGTAAAATGGTAATACTTGAAGGTAGAAATTTTACACCTCTGGCTCTAAATAGCCGTGAAACATGGAATAATTAAATATAAATAAATGCCAATGTTACTTTATACTTGATGATATTCCACCGTATATGAATTAATGATCAGCAGCACAGTAAGAAAGTATAAATATTCACAAAATAGAGCAACCGGGGATTATGAACACCGATGATACTCGGGGATACGTTTTCTTTATGAATCTAGGGATAGGAGGCTTTGGGGTATGAGTAGTTGAGTAGCCCTTAAAAGTTTGTAATAATTAAAAATATCTAACCTTATGAAGTAGCGGAAATTAAACTTAAAACTTCTTGCAAAATGTTCCAAACGGCAAAAAATAATTCCAAACGCGAGTACGGGCACAACTAACACAACCGAGTTCAATGCTACACTAAAAATTAAATAAAATTAAAAATTTGAGTTAATGTTAATTCAATGATTATGAGGTGGTATTTTAGTAACATTCTAAAATCTTATTCCGCACGCGCAAAAATTCTTATCAAACAAATGGTATGATAAAGACAATTTTAATGAAACAAAATCCAAAGCAGGTAGGTACCTATCGAGTCTTATTTATATCAAAATTATAATATTCTCAAACACGTCAAAATTATAAAAGAGAATTCAAATTTTAATTTTGAGGTCAAAAATATTATTGGTGACCTTTGTTTGTGGGCCAGTTCAGCTCTAACTGAAATATCTCACAGTGGAAAACTGTTAGATTTTCAAAAACCAAAAATTATTGCAGAAATATTCGTTGAATGTTTAATTATTAAAACAGCTACCTGAAATTAGTTCTTGTCAACTAGTGCCCTAGCTACAGCACTTTGAGTATGGAAAAGCGTAGAAATTAAAATTTTTCCGAAATACCAAATTATTTTGAAAGTTTCCTTACACCCAATTAGAGCGCACAATCTTTAGTAAATTTAAGCAAGAGACTCTCCACATCCATGTTTCATTGTCGAACCCTGCATCTCTATTTCAAATAGAACCCTTCGTATAATTTTAAATTTTTGAAATCAGGGAAAGGCTCCTGTACTGAGCGAACTATTGTTTGGTACTATTTCCAATGTCTTTTTAAATATTTTGAGAGTTTGTAAAATGAGCGAAAAATACGAAAAAGTATTAGTGAAAACTATGAAAACTAATTGGGGAAGGGGTTACTATACAGAGAACCAGGGCAGTTGCAAGCATCTGTTTTAATATTTATCCTTTTTATCATTGGTTTTAAACTTGAGGAGTAATTTATATATTTTTCAACGGTGTAAAAGAGCTTGAAACATTTACAGTTACAAAAATTGATTGGGTAGGTAAATCGGTATATTCTAAATGTCGAATAGGAAAAGGCCGCTAAAAGACTTGATTGAAAATCAATCGTTAAAGTGACCAAATTATCGTCAATGCAAGTGACCATTTGATTTAGCAATGTTACGTTGGGCTGTAAAGTGCAACGATGCGAACATCACCGTCGGTGGTGTAGTAGTGCCGGACCGAATAGAGCTTTTCGATAATTACCCCCTAGGGTAACTTAGCGTTGCTGCGTGACTCTGGACTAAAGTCTAAACTGCCACAGCAGTTACGATAATCAATATATGACAAGTGCCATTTCCATTTGTTTCCTACTATTTAGAATTGTTTGCATTCAGAAGTGTGTGGATACCGAAAGGGGTTCACACGAAAGGTCTCTTTGTTGCGACGTATAATAGGATTTTGTTCATTTTAGTTTAGTTTCAACTCAAATTTACCATTCTAAAGCAACCCTTCTCTTGTTCACGCAATGGATTTACTAGATAATGAAATCGATGTCATTAAAATGTTTTCATTAACAGGAAGCTGTTTATTATAAATTTAATTAATTTTAAAACAGTATGTCACCTTTCGTTATAACCTCGTTACATTTACTTTGGCATTTCGAAAAAATTTTTTTCGATAAAATTTTATTAATTTCCAATTATTTTAAGCGACATTTAAACGGATAAAAATAGTTTCGAGTCGATATTAAAGCAAGTTTTAATTGTATTGTACTCTTAAAGTTCGTATTACAAAAAACTACCCTCATTTCAATTCCTTTTCACGCTTTTAACTATTAACTTTATTTAATTATTTACAAATCCAAATTGAGCTTTTATTATTGTATACGCCGAATAACGAGTCTTAAGCAAATAACATTCTGAATTGATTTTTACAGCCCTTAATAATTTTATGTTTATTCACCGTGCATCTACCGAAACCCTATTATTAAATTTGCGTTACGAAGTTTATTAAGAATGCGTTTCTCAACAAAATTTGATTGTGTTACTTGTAATTAGTAATTTCGAGCTTAGGTTTTCAACAAGTCCCCTTTGAAAAAAGGTATTAAATCGTGGTGAATTAATAGCACTTTTAAATAGTGGTTTTAAGAAAAAATAGTTGTTGAATAGTCTAAATATGGCAATTAATGAAACCGTAATGTAACGTGAGTGATTAGGCATTCAACGTTTAACAATCACAACACCTCGACGACAGGGTAACAGCAATAATACAAGGCAAGTAAACTACACGTAAATTGCCAAAGGCAGACTATCTCCAACAAGCAGCTAAACGGTGATCTCCATCTCCGTTTATATTTGTTCTAGAACATGAATAATGCATCTTGTCACGCCATTGTTTTAAGACTTGCGTCTTCTTGTACTTGTCCCCAGTTATACGATCTTTGCTTTTGGCAGTAAATTGTGATATTATTGTTTCCAAAATTTCGGTATATATCAATTTAGCTTGAAGCGGTGCAATTATCTACCAATAGAATAACTCTACATTTATTTAAATGCCTGAATATTCAATAATAAATAAAATAATTAACCTGAACGCTTACAAAATGTAGTAAATCGCATTAGGAAAGTAACACGACTCGAACCATAATGACATCGAAGACACGGTCTCCTGGGATTAGCTGTCGTTGTGCTTGCTGCACGTCAGAAACTAATCTAATCTGACACTGTAGTGATAGCGACGCAATATATTAGATGACTAATGATTTATTTAAAAGAACTTTAGTGGTCCATAACGCCAATTACACTAATAAGTTTTCTTTAAAATTGCTTTTTAAAGTTTCCCAGCACGGCAATTCGAATTTGGCATACGATTACTAAAATATCCAGCTTTCGGTATTTGATTCCTGTCGAGCAGTTGTCAATCAACAAAAAATATAGCTACTACTTCCAAAAAATTTTTGTTTAAGTAATTTGAATATTCGCCCCTTTCCTTATTCGTATATTTTTCAAAATGTTTCGTTCACAAGGATGCGAGGGTTTTTTTGATTAATTTCTCAACTACAACACAAATGATGGGATTTAAAAGGATACAATTCTGTGAAATGCATAAAATTGCTAAAGTAAATCCTAAATGATAAAGTACGAGTATAAGAAAACAGTAGAGATTTCAAGTTACAAAGAAAATCTACATCAAAATCTTTATAAGATTTAATGTTTGCTGTATGTGACGTCGAGAAAAATGCCCGACTTTGTAGATGAAAGAAAGCATTGCGTTTATTTTTAATATCTAGGTATGCTGCAGCTATTACTTTGTGCTCTTTCTCGTTGTTTTTTCTTTTAAAAAATTCTCAATTGTAGTATATTTAGAGTAAATGCTTTAGATCAAAATTTATTATATGAGTAATAAATTTTGTGCTTTTAGAGATTTAGATTCTACTCCAAACCTTACTTCGTTAAGAATAAATTCGTTACATTATTTATAAATAAATATTCATTTAAGAAAGCTCGAAATCTCAATTTTAAATAACATTTTACAAGGACAGTACCAGAATAACGTTTTAATCTTTAATAATAATTGTTCTAAGTTAATTAATGAACGTTTCGTGTATAAAATTCACATATACACTCTTTAGAAGTCTAATGTGAGCGCTTCAAACTATTCGGCTAATAATAACTTTTAGTTTTTGGTGTTCAAGCAACGTGAGCAAAGACAGTGACACTTTTCTTCCACATTTTGCACTTCTTTACATATCCGTAAAAATTATTTTTGGCTTCTTAAAAATGTTATGCAAATTTCACACGCCTCGCTGATGTGTTTAATGTTAAACTGTTTGACAAAAACATAATAATTCCCTCCAAATATGTAGGAAAAATTAACGAGATAATCTAGCATCAATTCTTTACGAGTGACATTTTAGACGGTGGGACATGTTTGACTTTCATGTTCTAGCCCGGTTTGAAATAATCGCGAATAGAGTATGTCGTATATTTTATTAGTCGTTCATTCGGTACAATTTTAGTAATCTATCTACAACCTACATGTTCATATCGATACGCTGACCTAAGCATAAACTATTTATACAACTACAACAGGAGATTCAGTCCAGGAGATTTCCAATGTGGCTTTGTCGAAAGGTTTTTGGTGAGAGACCTGTTTCGTGTACTATTATTGTTCGACATATTCAGATGATTTGAGAATGATTTCCTGTGCGATAGCCTATTGTACATTACTCGCTCAAAACAAGCTCAACGGTTAACCATTGTTAATGAACCGTTGAGCTTGATTTGAGCGAGTAATGTACAATATGCCCTAAGTAAACGCACTAATGGCTCACTAGTGAAGGAGTCGACTAGAATAGTACACTAAACGTCAGGTCTCTTACCAAGAACTTTCCGACCTACCTCTTATACTAATGACTAATGACGTTGACTGTGAAAGCCTAAATTTTTATATTCACTGTTTCAGAGTTCGATTTTTACATTTATTTTTGATATTTATAGAGTAGGCCTTGTTGAAAGGTTCTTGGTGAGAGACCTGTCTTGTCTACTATTGTTAGACATCTTCAGAAACAAGCTCAACGATGAACCAAGCTAGCCATTATCAATAGACAATAATAAGGCAGGCTCACCGTAAAGGTTGCTTTGAGCGAGTTGCATTGTACAATATGACCTAAGTGAACGTTCAAATGGCTCAAGAGTCAAGGAGTCTACCAGAGTAGTACACCAAACGTTAGGTCTCTCATCAAGAACCTTTTGATCACGGAGCCGATAAACCTTTCATACTAATGACGTCGACTGAGAAAGCCTCTACTATTATACTCACTATTTGAGAGTTCGATTTTCACATTTATTTTTGATATTTATAAAGTAGCGTTAACTTAATAAGATTAGTAGTAAAAGCTCAAAAGAGGCAAATATGGGAGTTTATAAACTAATGGATTGTTGCTCACTGCTCAGCCTTAATAAGCTTTGAGTATTTATATAACACCATACCGAAAAAGGGAACATGCATAAAAAACGCTCAGGCTGTTTACTACAACGGTAAAATAATTAACATTTAGGTGTTGGTAATTGATCAAAAGTTGAACTGTTTAGCACTTGTACTTTTATCTATGCTGATTAGTTTTGAAAATAACTTTTAAATAAATTACAATTTCACGCATTACAAATTTTACTTCGGTATTCTACGGTTTATCGCTTACTTTAACACGCAGAGTAACTTCATTAAGTACGTAAATGTAGTACTTACAACCTTAAAAGAAAGCCTAAATAAATACACGAGGGTTTCAAATTTAAAGAATATCAATCAAAATTAAATATTCACTACATATTCTCACAAAGGTCAGAGTTGAATTATTATTGTATCAAACAAATTGAATATTTTCTTGATTTCTATCTCTAAATTAGAATGTTTTTCGTAGTTCAAAAAGAACATTAAATACTCATTAATAATTCTAATGCGTAAGTATACAGAGTGTCTTAAAGGGTTTGGAACAAATCGATATGCCAATGACCAAAAAATGTCATACAGGAGGTAACGAAATACAAAGTAGATTAATTAGGCTCTTCTCTGCTTAAGTTCTAACAAACAAAATAATTTTGTAAAATAAGAAAAAGCCTCACGTAAATATTCTAAACTGGTACTCCTATTGTTAGTTCTATGATTGTAGTTTAGACGTCATTAATATTATACCTATCATAAAGGTCAAATATAATAATAGGATAGCAAAGGTACATCAATAAACTACCAGCCGAACGAAATAGACAAGGAAAGAAGGAATTTTTTTTAAGCAAATTGAAATGGTACAAATTATGAGTATTAGGTGGAAATATAGTATTTTTTATATTAGTATTGTATTAGTATAAGGGCCAGTCGCACCAACTCTGAATAAAGAATTTACTCACGGTTAATAGAAAATTATCCTGACAATCCAGTGTCATTCATTGATTAACTACCATTAACTGTGATTAAATTATTTAGAGTTGGTGGAACTGTCCCTCAATTGTTTAATCAGAGTTGGTGAGACTGACTCTAAATTCTTTAATCAGAGTTGGTGGGACTGGCCCTAAATCTTCAAATATTTTCACCTTTGTGGTATTACTGTTGATAAATTTTTTATTTCGACCTTTTAAGTTGCTCTAGATTCTAGATCCTACAAAAACGAAAAGCCAGTTCTGAATGTATCAGAACGCTTTAACGTTTTTAGCAGGAACTTCTACTGCTTTTCAGAAACGAAATACAAACAAAAAATGCCTAAAGTGAGCTCGGAGCGTGTTTCGCAAATTTTCAATTGTAATGAAACAATGTGTGCCTATTGCATATTAAAAAAATATAACAGTTACCTTATAAGTCCCAGTACTATAATAATACATTTTTTACTTTAATTTCCTTTAAAAAAACCTATCAAATACTCGTAACGCATTCTATTGGAATATCAAACCATCAAGACAAATTATTGTGTTGGTAAAAACCGGGGATGCTATTGTTTGAGTAAATCAAAAAAATTTTTTTTCGAGCTTAGTAAAAATGTACTCAACTTGCCAGAAAATAAATAAAGAGGACATTTCTAAGATTAAAAAACGACGTACAAAATAATTTTCATAGTATTCTGCCGCAACTACGTTCGTTCGTTTAGTTAATTAACGCTTTACGTGTGAAACATTCATGCAACGAAATTGCTACTTCTTCCGCATTCACACACTACTTCAGTTAAAAGCTGTAAATTACGAAAAAATAATTAAAAAGTATCGATGCCCTAAAAAAAACGTCGAATTGGATAAGTTGAAACTACGGTCTTTGTTAAGACATTAAAATCAATTGACATTTTTTGCGTAGTCGAAAGGTTCAAGACCTTAACGGAATCCTATTAATCTTCATATAAAAAGGCCAAGATTTCAATTTTTTGCTTCCATCGTTTAAATTTAAAAGATTTACGTCAAAGTTGACTTGACAAAATAAAATGAAAAAGGGACTATTTGAAAATTAAATAAATTTGCGAGATTAAAATCTTCGACTTTTTCTAATAATAACTTTTCTAATTGCTGATAATTATTTGGGGGAGCTTTGTGTGAACAGAAATGCGTTTTTGTTACAGTTGTGTGCGAATCATTAAATGTCTTTACTTTTTGCTGAAACTTAGTAATGATGAGTGAGGATCGGATTTCCATCGGGGATTTTAGATCCTCATTTTTAACGAAATTAATTTTCCTGCTAAGAGCTTGATTTTTTTTCTCACACGCCAATAGCAAAAACGATAATTATTAAAATTTTTATACAATATAGAGTTACTCGCAATCAATGGATAGGTACGCCAAGTTCTGAAAATAAACGTACAGATGCAGAGTGTCTGATTTTTTTTGTTCAACTAACTCTTTGAGATTACGGTTACAGATCTATCTTTGTGCCGTTTTCACGACCCTTTTGAGATGGGGCACTATTGGGACAAATATTTTATTTTTTAAATTAATTGTGTATTATTATATAGATGTACCTGCGAATTTTTGTAAAGCTCTCGTTTATACTGCGTAATGAGCGGTATAAGAGTGGCAAAAACCTTCACCGACGTCTAAAAACAGTAGAGATATTCTTCCCCTATTTCGAAGTTGTAAGTATTCTATAGAAACAACTAGAAATATTCAGCATTAAAACTATACGCAAGCAATATATCCCAAAAAAATTCAAATATAATTTAAAAATACATAAAAATAAAATCCTTCAACTATAACAAGACGTATCCCAGTAAATTGACTCGAAAGTCAAGATATCAATTGGTTCTAAAAACAAATCATGCGGAATGGTACAGAACATGTAACTTCACGTATTATAATGACGTACAATTTTCAATCATCCATAAACTTTTTAAATTTGTTACAATAAAATTTAATATTTAATACGACAATCGCCACAATACGATTATTTGGAGCCATTCAAATTTGGAGATAACAACACCTAAAATTAATTACAGTCTGACCAAAATGCAAAAATCCACCCCACTACCGACCGTAATTCAAAATTGTTTTAATAAAACTATGAAAGGATAGCAAGAGTTAATCAAGATTTATACAGGTGGATCTAGAATAGACGGAAAATGTGGTTTCGCTTTTGTTTGTAACGAAATAATAATTAAAAAGAAACTTAATTCAATAAATTCGGTGTTTAGTGCAGAACTTTGTGACATAACCAGTGCGATCAAATATTGTAGCAACCAAAATCATACTAATTACTAATTCGTTGAGTTCTCTGCTGGAAATTCAAAACCTATACAGTGATACCTGTGTATCTATCTGTGTACCTATGTACAAAAAATTCGCGACATACACCACCTTCTTACCACTCGGAACAAATATCTAAAATATCTGTGGATACCTTCACATGTGGGAGTTTGGGGTAGTGACCTGTTGGACCGAGAGGCCAAGAATGCGACTAGCAAAAAAGATTAGTCCAGGAAAAATGGAACCAAAAATGAAGAGAAGAAGAGAGTTACTCATTTAACGTCGAACCGAATGTGCAAGTATGGATTCCGCCTAACTACCTCTCACGTTCCCAAGAATTAATTGTTTGAAGACTGAGAATGGGTTACACTAGAACGACACACGAAGCGAGAACCACCACCACTGTGTGAAACGTGCAATATACAAATCACGGTATAGTTTGTTTCACTTTCTTCCGATGTAGCTTTTCGACTTTACCTATTGTAGTGTCTTCTAATCCGTTTCCAAAAGAACCATAAATTAAACTTACCAATCCGCCTTGTTCATTTCTTTACGGTTTTAACTCTTTTATATGCAGGTAAAATTTTAAACCGTAAAGAAATGGACAAGGCGGCTTTGTAAGTTTAATTTATGGTTCTTTTGGGAACAGATTAGAAAACACTTTAATAGGTAAAGTCGAAAAACTAAATCGGAAGAAGGTGAAACAAACTACACAGCACTTTTTATTTGACTGTCCAGCACTAGAAGATCTATAAATACGGTGTGGCATCCAGGCTCTTCAAGCAGGAATCATCTCCGACAACAACTTGTTAAAACTCCTAAAATTTGTAAAACTGACTAAATTTACCATTTGAACTTTCTGTACACTATTTATGTTCTGTATTTGATACTTTAGCCAGGCGCCAAACACCTAAAGATGTTAGGCACGTTAAATATTATATAAAAAAATTAAATCTTGATTTTTATGAAGCCAATGTGGCGTAAATAATTCATTTATTAGCGCTATTCCGTGTTTGTGACTTACATTTATTTATATTTGATGCGATTAAATTTTAACACGTTCTCCAAAAGGTTAATACTTTAATAGTTGATCGATTCAGTCACCGTGTATATTATGTATACTATAATAAATTACCTATTCGAATTCTCAATGTGATACTATCACTTATCCCCATTTGTATTGATTTGAAATTAGAGTAGGTACTAAATAGTTTAACAATACAATGCGTATACGTTTAGAAGCGTTTTACACTGCTAGTATTAAATCTAATATACCGTTTGTTGTCACTAAATTTATTTAATACTACAATTTTGTTTCAATTTAATTTCAGTATTATCAAATTGCTAAATAAATTAGATAAACAAATTTCACGCAGGGAGATATATTGAGTTGGTTCTTAAATTGAGGATTAATAAAATTTTTAATAATATTACAATTTAAGTAAAACCAAAATCAAAAGTCATCAAAACACAATACCGAGACAGGTTAGGGGTTAGGAATGCTTTAATGTGATTAGCACTTAGAACAACGCGACCGGATTGTGGCACGTCAAAAGTGCTTCAAATTTAAGAACCTAGAACGAGTTCTGTGGGTTCACAAGAATAAATAGGGTAGCATGGCTTCATACAAATCTACCTTGTACTTTTGGCAATACCTATACCAATTTAAAAACCATAAAATTTAAAGTGCAACATAGATATTATACGACAACAGTGATAAATGTATTGTCACTTTCTAACTGAAAAATATTGTAAGGAGGAAATTCTCCTGACTTTTCAATAACGACTGCGGTAGAATTGCTCTTAATTATTAAATAGAGAAACGTCTTCCGACGTTAAAATTTCAGTAGATATAAAATAAGTCAATTTATGACGAAAAGTTTAATAAAGTTCTTCTCTAAGGTGTCTCCCGAGGGACCCCTTTGAAAGTAGTTCCCGGTTCCCTGGAAATAGTTTTATATTTTAATATCTCTCAAGCCGTTTGAAATAAAAATAATGAAGTTTTGCATAACTACTACCAAGTTTTTTATGCATCCCCATCTCAGTTAATTATCTCAAAATTCGTCCATTGCCTCTATACGGCCCTAAACCCGGTTTAGATGTATGTTATAATAACGCCTGGCAGTTTGCTATTATATTTTTGCACGAGCACCTTTACAATTTCTTTTGTTTTTTAAATCGCACATCTTTGAAGTTCGTAACTCGAGTTTTAACATAAAAAGTTTAAGAATACAAAAAACTGTAATAAAATGATTTGCGAGGAAGTATTGTAAAATTGAAGCAGACTAGTATTTTTGTTATTAAACGAGAAAGGCTCGACTTAACGTATATTTCTGCAATCCTTTTACTAAGCCGATTTCTACAGACGAGGCACTCTCAAAATTAAATAAGTAGAATTTAAAACCGCATATGAAAAATTATGACAAGCTTACTATTTCTTTCAGTTTAAAGGCTTAAAAATGGCATTGTAAAGGAGACTCGGCACTTTTGAGCCTACTATTGGATCTACAATCTCATAAATCATAATACAAGCAGTGCAAGTAGTACAAAGTTTCTATAAGACGTCATGCGGGTTACGAGTAAAAATTGTTCGTTTTTCTTTGTTTACTCTTTTAAATAAAAACAAATTCAAAAATTTCCTTTGTAAGAGTATATATCTGGCAGATTATTTAAAGAGCGCGTCG
Organism: Malthinus flaveolus; assembly: GCA_950108345.1. Taxonomy (NCBI): domain Eukaryota; kingdom Metazoa; phylum Arthropoda; class Insecta; order Coleoptera; family Cantharidae; genus Malthinus; species Malthinus flaveolus. The sequence continues at coordinate 74,327,085 of OX467285.1, forward strand.
CATTTCGGGGCGAATTATACCATGGTATTTAGTCAATTATCGGCATGTAAGGAAGGAAAGGCATTATCGATTACCGCCGTTTAAAATATCAACTTTCAATAAAAGTAACAACATTCCTGCAATAATTTGTAATAATATGCATATACCCGACACAGTTTAGTTATTCTAAATATTTCGCATTTTCAAGTTTTGCTTGCATATTACACATAACATAAGCCCCGTAACTGACGCTATAAACTAAATACGATTCAGTTTTTGACAGACAGAGCCATAACGATTTTAAAGCTTCGCTACGCACGCATCTTACATAAAGAACGGGACTATTAACTACCAATCTTATTTTTCATAGGGGTGCATTTCATTTGGAAGAAATCTTTGATAAATGAAACGCTATCCATTTTACTTGAGCATTTAGCTTTACCGGTTGTAGTATATCAATAGTAGGTGCTACCGGAAACGTGTATAGGTGCCAAAGAGGAAACGTAATAATTTCAGTTTTACTACGTTTACAGTTCCGAATTCACGTAAAAACACCAAACAAATAAAGTTCCAGAATTAATTGACGCGTTCATAAAAAAAAGCTTTCAATAATTTATCGATAATAATTTATAGGACGTTTTGTTTATTTTTATTTACAACTTAGCATTAACTTGATGTATTAATACGAAAGAAACTTTTCTTTAGAAAAAAATAAGTCTTTATAGATATTACTGTGCAAGTCACGTACACATCTTGCTGTTATCCTAGCAGATAAATGTAAGATAGGATGTCAAACGACGGACATTGGGCAAGTTGGGATAACAATCTCTGTTTCATATTTTCTTCCAAGACTTCGGAAATCCAGGTTTGAACGAGTTTAGAAATGTCAAGTTTTTTTAGAAGCAGTGTAATCCACTTTGCGGTTAGATCGTCTCTGCAAGATGGATACAAGAAATTGCGTAGACAGAAAAAAGCTAAAGCAGTAATAGAAATTCTCCCTTTGGGAAATCTAGTCTCGTCGAATCTGGTTAATCTATTAACTAGGCGTAATAGCGCCTCATGTAGATTTAAAAAAAAACTTTCTCATTAATTATCTCACCTGTAAATTGGAGTGTGCTCATCTTTATACCATACGACGAGAACGACGCTATCGTTGGGAGCCGAAGGGGTAAGATCACATGGGAGCAACGCCTTTCCTTTGACAATAGCTTGAACGTGAGCCGCCGTGCCACCTAGAATATAAAATATATTTTTACTAAACTCATATCGTAAAAATAAACGAGTCAAAACGTGCTCCATACATTTTACTGCTCATATCATCTCTCAAAACATTTTGAATCGATTCGACTTTAATTTATTTAAAACGCCCTTAATTTACAATAAGATTTCGTGTCAATTTCACAACTTGACACAATAAGTTTATATAATGCATGTTCTAATTTATTTTAATCATTTGTTTCGCGTTTAAATTCAAAATGAGCTTCAAACTTTTAGGGTACTTGTTTCTAATTAAAAGCTTTGTTTTGTGTTTACTATGTAGAATTTCTATTTGTACTTTAAATAAATATTAATTAGAGAAGGTTAACAAAATTGATGAGTCGGCTATCATTTGTAATTTTAATAAGAATTGGTTATACCGGGCGTAAATCGAATCAGGGCCATCCCTGTTATAATTCTTGAGGTTTTAATCTGAAATTTCACGATTAATTTTTAATTTGTGCGCCATCGTAAAATATTTGAAGCGCCCATCTTTACCAGAAATCACACCAACTTCGGCTTTTCGAATGGAACATTCTGTATATTTTAGCTATTTTATACCAATAGTTGAAAAAAAGTTTAAAGAATCTACTTCGTTACTCAATTTCGGTAATTTTTACCTACCTGTACACTAGGAACCATTTTGATTTAACACGTTCTTGACGAAGTTCAAAATATTAATTAGCTTCAACTTATTACAACCCCCCCATCGTAATTTTTGAAAGACAAAAAAATGGTTCATTTAAAAACTACCCATTGCAAGCAATTTAAAGGACGTTATTAATTGAAAAGGGCATCGACTGAACCATCTGTAACCATTGAGATTTAACATGTCCTTTAAGAGATCCTAAATATTAATTATCTATTCATCAACTTGTTACCTACATCACCCCCATCGCAATTTTTGTTAGACAAAAAATGGCTAATTTGAGGACTGCCCACTGCAACATTTTTGTGAAAAATTGACAATAAATTCAAAGGACGTTATGGACTGAAAGGGTCACAATTTTGATTTAAGTGTCCTTCACGAAGTTCATAGTATTGGAGAGAACCGTTAAATGGTTTGAATCACGTAGATTATTGAAATTAATTAGCTATTGTCCCCCCCTTCCCAACACAATTTTTGTAATACAAAAAATGACTAACTTGAGGACTACCAACTGAATCATTTTTGTGTAAAATTTCCAATAATTAAAAGGAAATTATTGAGTTAAAGGGGTACCGACTGCGCCATTTATAAACTTTTTGATTTAACATGTCCTTTACGAACTCTAAAATATTGTAAAGGAAGAAATTAAAGGAATAATTTATTTATTCTTAATTTCTTAAAAGATTGTTTTACAGTGCTCATTACAAAATGATTAATCGGCCCTTATGTTAAAACTTCAAGGAATTATTAACTGACGGAATTCACGTTATGAATTTTGTTATTTATAAAAAATTAAGTTTTAAAGATGTTTCGTGTTCATTTTAAAGTCGAATTTAATATTTAACCGCGCGTTCCTATATAAGAAGATCCGAAAGGAAAACATTAAATAATTGAGGAATTAAACAAGGTGCGCCCTAGTATTTATAAGAAATAAGATGCGTAACTTGTAAAAGAGACAGTGAGAAAAAGGAAAGGAATAAATTTACCAACAGCAGTAATAAGTGACTCTCGAATGTAAGATGTCAAAGATTAACAGTACTTGGCCCTTTCTCTACTCGTAACTTTTCGAACTTTTTATGTGTTGAGGATTTTGCTTGACCTTCTCAATCCTCGAATAAGTCAATAAGGTGGTGTGCAACAGAAAAAATTTGTAAAAGAATTTTTTTTCTTTTATCTCATTGATCCAAGCATCAAATATTGATGAACAAAATGAATTCTTTCGCTACATATTGTCACACAAAAGTTTCGAAAATTGATTGCGTTCTATCGTTTGATTTTATTTCAAAACACGTATGTAACGATTTTGAAACTTGAGAAGAATAAACAAGTCGGACTACAGGAAGTTTTGATTATTTCGTGTTATTATTTTGGATTTATACCATATTATACGTTAGACGTAGTTTATGAAATCTGAGACAATAAAGAGTCGAATAAATAGAAATAAAAATGGAATTTCACGTTATTGTGTAAAAATTTTTGTTTTTCTTTTATAATTCTTATTTAAAAGATATTTTAGTAAAGGCTTTATTTGAAATCCTAAAATTCTGAGCTTGTAAAAGTTGCAGTAATCTTACAGAGAATCTGGCTGCCATCTACGAACGTTTCCATTATGTATACGCTATATAAATTGAGCTCGTTTCAGCAACTGGCCCACAAGATATTTCAAAGCTGATACTTTTCCATGACTGCAAATCAACATTTTATGTGCCTCAAACATTTTGAACTAAAACAATACTAAATATTAATCTAACCTTTTGCTAAAAAATATAACTTTCACCAAATTTTTGTCGAAACTCATTTTTTTTCTTATATTTTTTTCTTTTTAACCTATCGAACTAGAAAATGCAACTTATAACTTTTTGTACGTGTACGTGAGTGACGTTTGTCTGTCAAATTTAACGAAAAAAGAATTGTTAACGAATAACATTTTTCTTCAAGTAGATGTATCACAAAAGAACAAGAGCCAATAACTTACCTTACAACGTATTATTGATTTCTTTAAAAAACATTGTAGTCACGTATACGTTTCCAAATTTTCTTAATTTAACCTAATCTTAAATTAGAGAGAATCTAAAGTTTGAATTTTTAGATTTTACTACCCTTTTTTCTCTTCTCGCACAGTTTCTTAACAACAGTTTATGAGGGTCAGTTGTTTTGGGCTATAAAAAAACACGAAATAATTTATTTATCCAGTTTAGTGTTTTAGATGATCAAAAAAATTGAAACAAAAACCTAGCTACTGGAAATTTTTTTTTCAGTAGAAAATTAAATATTAATGTAAATCGAAAAAATGTAAATGATCGCAGAGAGCTTTGAATTGATTTTTGGGGCAACTTGTTGTTTATCAACAAAATAATTATGGGAACGGAAATGACTATAGCTTCCCAATTTGCGAAGTAAAATTACGGTTTGTGTATAGGTACCTAATCCTAATAACTTTAACGCAAAATATATTAATTAGGCTTAAATTGGAAATTATTGATCGAATTTTCTTGGGGTTATTCTGGAACCATAACATTTCAGTGAGTCATTAATATTTAAATGTGGTCATTAGTGCCGCTACTCGACAATTCCCTAGTGGGGTGTCAGCACTACGACAGGCACGCTGACCTGGTGGTCAAGTTTAAATATTGTATTTATCTGATACGTTTTTGGCGTGTTTTATTAATATTTTGAAATATTTTCAGTATCTTTTTTATGGAGTAGACATTTTTATTATTAATCGACGTGTTTCGTTCGTATATATTTTGCGGGATTGCCGTTGTCATAACTAAACATTTTAAAGATTGACAGTACGCTCAATTTTTGAATGAACATTTTCAATTATGTTTGCAGAGGAAAATTAGGTCTGAAATGGGAAATGTGGCACTTATTTCGCAGTAAAATAAGTTTTATGAAATGTTTTGTTGATAAAGCCGATATTAGCAGCTTCATAAATTTATTATGAATAACTCAACATATTAAGACCCGTCAATTTACAAATATAGTTTACTTCTTTATAGTACCTACAGAAGCTACACAAACGATGTTTTACTAAAAATACTAAAGTAACTCGTCGTTTCCATCGCCTTAAATACATTGAGCTCTCCAGCTTCGTTAATTCTACTCCAGATGCTTAGTCTTTATCTACTCTCTATTACATATTATGCCAGCAGAATCACAGTAAGCAACTGCAAGTCAAAACATTATTTCTTTATGAAATAAAACTTTTTGAAATATCAAAAACTCTTCTACCCAACAAATTAAATTTTTGGCTATGTCATTCTGTTACTATCTTAATTTATTAACGATATCAAAGGGGATCTCAAGTCCAGATTCAAGAAGATTTTATCTAATAGCAAGTACCTACCCTGAAAACCGCCAGGTACATGCTATTAACCGTGTTGTCGTTCGATGGCGTTGTAGGCGATCTATGCCCTACCTTGTGCATTTGACACACAAGACACCGATCTTTGTAGTAGAATATAATAGTAAATTTATCATTTAATGTTTAAATAGTAGATACTTAGTACATTTACCACCAGACAGGGGATCATTATCATTAATAAAACTACGAGGTATTTGGCAATATTCTCGACAAAGCTACATTACATTTAATGTGCACTATTTTGCACTGTTCTATAAATAAATCCTAACTAAAATCTGTCTCATTCAATCAATAAGTGGCTCAATTCTATAACAATTACAGTTTCATGAGTATTGGACCACTAAAATGGCTTAATGGGCGCAATAAATTATTTATTAATAACTTAACAAAATCGCTTCTTGTTTGCAGATTGCAGGTAGTGACCCAAATCATGTCTAGACTTAAACCATCTAAAGTTAAGGGAGTGAAAGTCGTTACATTAATAAATTAAATTAGGGTCATGTATAAGTGGATAAATAATTTATTTTGTGTGAGCAGAAGCGAGCTAATTCGATACGTATCAGTTCTAGTCTACAAAATAAGAAAAAAGTTTCAGTCTTCAGGCTACCGGTGTTCAATTTTGTATGAAATTTACCGGGAGACGCGTTGTCGCGTTGTCAAACCCCCTATTCTCTTATACAACGTCGCCTACAATGATTGGTGTACTGGTAAATCTCTCAGATTTAAATTTGTTGAACGTCACTGGACCTTAAAATATTTTTCGGGAGAGATCCTCAAAATTTTTACGTCCTAAATGTGCGTATGCAGACTATGATGTACGCGCTTGATGTCTTAATATCCGAAAATCATTATCCCACCAGGTCTTTTCCGCTAATTAACACACACTAATAGTTAATTTACGAAGATGAGAGTGTGATTTTTGTAAATTAAATTTGTTGCCACAATAAGTACTTGCTTTAAAAAAAATGCACGAAATTGTGATAGTAAAATTATACGATTGTAATTGGATGGATTTTATGTTGTGCGCATCTATTACAATAAAAATTGTTATCTCGTGCATGCAGAATATTTGCTTTGAAATCGCAACTGTTGGATTAGGGGAGCCTTTAGTTAGATTTGAACGCGAGTGGGAGCTGGGGGTAATACGCTAAATTTTATCTAATCTCGCCCTTAAGATGGCCCATAAATTTGCGTAATTTCAAATCAAAATGAACGCTTCTGAAAATCCCACTAGCCTACACTAGTCTTCAGCAATAAGAAAAATTGTTTTATAAATTCGCTTTCCTACAAAAAAAATAATTTGCGAGTGATCAGATAAACTTGTTTAGGTAATAGCTGTTAATTTTTTTAATTCCTTCGGGAGGTATTATTAAGGGCGCACATGCAAACTACTTTTAGTAATTATCATTTATCATTTTTATATTTGGCATCACTATTCCTTTGTAATTATTTTACCACGCTTTGAACTTTGCTCAGGTGAATAAACTGAAACACAGGCAAAACTTTATTAATTCCGTTTTTTGACAATTAATACGACGATACGGCGATGCTTTACAAAAATGCAAATAAAAATGTTAAAAGACCAGTTTACTTAATTGTTGTACGAAACTGTTCAATTTCAACCCTTATAATAACGAGTCGATTATTGAATTACATACGGTTGGATAAATTGGGACAAAGTTACAGTTTTCAACTCAACAAGAATGTAGACTAGCAGTTGAGGAATAATAAGGGCAAATTAAACCCACTCTTTATTTTACCTTTGATACCGAAATAATACAGGACTTAAAAAGAAAGGATTGAATAGTGACAAAGTTAAACCTCCTTAACAACAACAGGTGATTAGAAGTATTTTGTGTCTTTAGTTATCGATAACATCAAAGGAGTATTAAAATTAGTGGATTAAACGGATATTGACTGTATTCACGCAGTATAATTTCTTTGACCAAACCGTGAAATACAATATCAATCGTTCGTTTACTTTCAATCGTATTAATCGATGTAAAAATTCCAAAACAAAGAACTAATCCATCATAAGTACCTTGAATTTAACAATAACCTTTAGGGTAAATACATAACAATATACGTACAGCTTATGTAATCGAAGTAAATGTATTTACAATTAAACTTTGAATACACAATAAACAAACATTTATACGGCGCTAAATAACTTACAAATGCAAATCAATATTTAGTTGTTGCTCCAATTTGTCCCTTTTTGTACAACACCTGCCAATTGAAAATTCAATTCAACCATAATAAATTTAAGAATTGTTTATAGAGCGTGGAAACCACTAATTAAAAATTTTATAGAAGATTGCGCATCTCAGGCACCTACTAAACTGGTAAAATATACAAAAAGGCAGAACAGTCGTTAGGTAATTTATTCGTTTACTACGGAGAGACAAAATTTTGATTTTCTCGGATAAAAATGTTCCGCTTCTAAACAGAGTTTACCTGCTCATAAATTCTATGTTAGTATTTTTGACGGGATTCGTGTCTAATTTATAATTAATTAATCTAAAAGCCCAGTTTGAACCCGGTGTACGGGTATGGGATACCCCAGTGCGGTATTTCTCAATCCTTTTGGTTTGTGACCCCCAAATTCTAGAAATTATTTTTGGCGACTCCCTGAAAATATCACTACAGGGGAAAATCTTCAATTGTTTAAGGTCAAACGGTTTAAATTGCCGTTCAGGAATTTAATAACAATTGATAGTCTCGACGAAATCCACCAAATATACAGGAAGGTAAATTTAAATAAGTACAATCTTTCGAACCTATAACGACTCCTTTGGTCTAGGTGTACGTACCACTAACTTCTGTACTGTTACAGGCTTTTAATAGTTATCAGTTGTCATTGCCGAAAACCAGCCAATTTGAACGGTTAGGCGCGAAGCTCGACATCTACCCACTGTAAATTTACTGTAGATTTGTCTAAAGACCACGATCCCCTAAAAACATTACATGACCCCCTTGGAATCGCGACCTCCAATTTTAGAAACGCTGTCCCAGTTTACCATCTATGTAAATATCTGTAAGGTTCTTTCAAAACGTTACTGACCCAAAGCCAACATACGCAGAAAGGGAAATCGGTGTGTTTAAACTGGTGTGTAATCTTGGTTACGACGTAGTACGCAGGACGGCAAGGTTTTGAATGATGTCTACCGACTTCGGCCTTAGAAATTTTCTGAAATGATAGAATAGCGTTTGTAATTTGATTTAGAAGTTCCAAGGGGTAATTTGCCCTTCCCCCTCCTCCTTTGTAGGTGCCCATGCCTGTAAATTGTGTTATCAACGAATGGTGGTACAAAACGGAAATTTTGAGCACTCGAAACTCGAACCCGGAACTTAAAATTGCCTCGAAATTTCTCAAAGCCAAAACCAAATATAAATAAAAAAAAAAAATAAAACATTAAAAGCGGTGAGCGGACGATAACATAGACTAGCGAAATATAATAGTATAATCGGAAGGAAGCCCGAGCTAAAAATCGACGACTACTGAATAGCAAAACTGAAAAACTAGCAAACAGGTGTATTAGAAGAACCTATTTCATAACCCACTTTAAATCCATAAATACTATAAATAATACAAGATAAAAAAATTGCAAATTAGATATAATTATATGAATTCAATTTGAATTTATAAAGGTTTCGGGAATTGCAATATCAGCCCAAAGTCTCGAATGCTCCAAACTAGAAACTGACCGACCCTCTGTTGCGAGGGGTTTCGGGATTTCGAGTGTCCCATCCCTCCCTGTAGGAACCAATCCAATGTTATTTATAATATTTTTATTTTTACATTTCCTCTTATTATTTACTTGAACCCTATTCTGTTTGATCAAATTTTTTAAAACCTAGAACTTTTGTAATTTTTTCGAAAAAATTTTCCAACTTGCCCCTCTTTTAATTCCCGAATTTTCTTTTCTTTAGTAAACGTTTCAAACTTTATTTTATGAATTTACATAATTGCACATTGCATATAGGTGCAGTTATTTTGCCAATTGTCTAAAACTTTTTGGCCTGTTTATTTCTGTGGCCTGCAGGCCCTATTCTATTTGTCCTTAACGACCCTGTCTCGACCACTACCTCAACATATATTTCATCAGTAAATTATACTTTGATCGATTAACAATCAAACTTTGGTGAATTTGAAAACAAATGAATGTTTTTAAAAGAAAAACACATCGAAGTCATTTTTAAGTTTATTTTGTTTATCATTAAAGAGCAAACGCCAATAATGGCTGTTTAAAACTCAAGCCACGCAAAATCTTAAACGAATTTAATCATTTTCGCTTTTCATAAAACAATGCCTCACTTTATTTGCCTAAGTAAAACGTGTACTACGCATATACAAGGAAAAGTTAATTTTGTAAGTTGATGGGATGGAGGATGGAGTATATTTTGTGAACAAATGAGAAAACACGGATAATACAAGTTGCTAATCTTAATACTAATTAAAATTTATCTAATTTTGCTTGATGTTTTGCACATTTTTTATAAAAGAAAGAAAATTTCAGAGGTACATTGTTTCTAAAAGCTTTAATTAAACCGTATTTTTTAAATTAAACGTCGTACGTGAGATTTTTGTTGTGTGTACCGTAGATACAACATGTATTATTAAGTAAGTAAATTAAATAGTAGAAATTGATACAGGTAAAGGTTATACTATGATAGGCTATACTCATATACTTGATATTAACTGAAAATCTGGGTAGTGATTCTGAAGAGCCTCTAAAGAAAATATGAAAAGACAAATCGCATTATAAAAATAACAAAAGCCTATCGAACGATTCTCACTGACATTTCGGATATTCTACCCATTATCTCTTGCCGACGGTATATTTCTGTAAAAGAAAGCCGTTCTTTACTTTTCCAAACATCAACTTTACATAACATCTTAAAACATTCCTTTGTGTGTCAACAGAACTAAAATATTTTTTTTCTCCCCACGTTTGTTTGCAATCTGTTTAAATGCAGTAAGCAAATTTTATGAGTTACAAATCAAACGACATTGGATTTTAAATTCGAAGGTTGCCCATGACTTCCGTCTTAAATTTATTACTATGCAGTAAGTTACGGCTGTGGCCTGCGAGTTAATCAACAATATCCACAACCCACCAATTGGTTTAAATCTAGTTTTTTGTTTTGAATGAGCTCTAAAAGTATTCAGGATTAGTATAGATACAACTAATAATTGTCCTATATTTATCTAAGTACCTATTTTTATATTATTTTATTGGTTATGATTTCATGAAATAAACCGTGGATCGTCCAATATTAATCTTATTCTTTTTTCATTATTACTATTATTTTGATTTGTTACAAATGGAAAGGCCAATTAAAAAAGCCGTGTTTGCATAAATGAAATGCTTACAATAACTTGACAAAGGCATTTTGAATGTTGTAATTTATCTCATAATTTCTTTTTAAATCAAATGCCGTATTGAAACTTTCATTGTTAACAGATCAAAAGAATTGTAATATCAATTGTTAGTTATTTTACAAGCTTAACAAATGTCAGCAACGTCATCTATCAGAGAGAAAGTTTTCATACAATATAAATGAACAAAAAAGCTCTATTGTATTATAAAAATTCATTTAAAGTTTGAAAATGTTTTGCAAATCTCTTCAGGCTGTTTAAATATCAATTAACGAATTGAAAGTTCAGAAACGATGGTAAGTGAAAGGTTTATAATGGATATCCGCTTTTTGAAAAATTTAAAAGTACAGGTAAGATTTTAAACCTCTCCTAGATAAATTATTTACGGATGTATATGGATCAGAAGCATCCATATAGTCAATAAAGGAGACTCATTGGTAAAACAGCTGGGTTGTAACAATACGGTTAATTTGTTACCACCATATATAAATTAATATGTAAACCAAAGCCGTATCACTCATGTCACTTCAGCAGTTATTCATTTTACGTTCTGTAGTGAAGATTTTTATTACTTCCGATTTGTTAGGTTCTTTGAAAAGAAAACCCTGTATATATTTTTCATTCTTTTCGCGCGAGGAGGTCATTTTTAGTCTACTTTAGTATTTAGTAATTATTTATACTGAATTACTGCTCAATAATTTTCTATATATAGTTTGATACCAAGTATAGATTTTCTCTAATGTTTATTTGCATCGTTTCCAATTAAAGAAATGCAGACAATCTACTCCTGGTACTTGTATTGTCAATAAAATCGTTTTACACATACACATTATGGGAAATTAATTCAGTTATAATAAATAACACTAACATGAGAAAATAATCAAAATAGGTAGGTACCTATATGAAGAAAATTATTTGTTTTTCAAATTTAAACCAATATTTGTACCAACTTCAATTAACTTAATAATAACAACAATAAACCTTTGTTTTACTCGTTTTACTATACCAGAAAATTTGTAAAAGTGTATTCATAAATACCATCTATTCCATGTAATTTTAGCAAAATTTTAAAACTTAAATTAACTAAAACAATATTTCGTTTTTACTAATTTGATGAATATTATTAAAGTTTTGCTTTAACTTGATATGTCCAAATTAAAATGTTTTGAATTTTGCAAAGGTTTATTTTCATATTTTTGTATTACAGAAGTAGATAACAAAATTTAATATAAAAAATTGTATAAAATTAACTAGATATTTAATTGCGTTTGAATATCAATTGCATTAAACATTAAAAAATAATTTACCCATGACAAATTGCGTTTATTATTCCTATGTGAACTTCACGTCTGAAAACTCCCTGTTAGAAAAATTCAATCAATTACGGTACGTAAATAAAATAAATAATTAAACACTCGAAACTTTGTACATTAGGTAAAGCACGATATTTTAATATGCATGTTTTACATCATTTACAAGAATCAATTATGGCGCAATGTGAAATGCCAAGGTGATATAGTACTTTCAAAATGGTTTAATATTATTTTGACACGTTTGTCAAGTGAAAAAGTTTATAAAGAATCACAGACTAGCGTAATGAAATTTCAGCACTTCTCACTGCACACGTCACGAAGTATAATATCTGATTAGTTGGTGGCTTCGAGACAGTTAAATATTTAAAATTATAATCAACATACGCCAAGTTGAGGCGGTGAGGGCCGAGGGGTGCGAAACTTGCAAGAGCTACGACTTTACTTTAATTTGCTTTAATCAAGCAAAAATGTTGAGTGAGCGTGCGTCCATAATTTGACATATCAATATTATTACTTCCATTATTCATTTATTTAAATAAAATGTAGCAATTCCTGAAAAACAGTCAGCAATTACAAAGTATTAAAACCGACATTAGAAGAGCCGAGCAAGTCTTGCTGCCCCATAATATTTTGATCTATCTATACATTCTCTCACGGACGAAAGACTAGCCTAAACGTTGGCAGTAGTAATGGCGGTGTATAAATGTAATTTTAGATTCCGGAAAAACAACATTGCTAGTCACTGAAACAAATAGCAAGCCATCCGGGTGGTAGAACAAATTTAACTTTTGAATTGTAGTAACGTCGATCCTGAAATAAGAATCACTGTAAAAGTGAAACTAGACATTTAATGCCGTGAACGCAATACAGATTTTGGTTCAGATCAAATAATATGTGGAGAAGAGTATTCAAACTGCTTGACCTAAGAGAAAACAGAACAGTTTGCTTAATAAGATCTGCCGTTTTTGTGGCCAAAAAGCAGTTTGGATTAAAATTTAGGAAAGAAACATGTACTAGAAAGGGGTAATTGTGTTTAGGACTCGGTCTAACATGAAAACCTCTTCAGAATCTACGAGAGTCCGGAGGTGGCGAATGATAATCTAATTTACTTCTTCAGTTAAAAAAACTGCTGCATCGAAGATAAAAAATATTAGAAGAGTTCGAGTTTAATAGCGAAAAGAGGCCAGTGGCCAGTGCTGCGCAATTTCGTCAATGTTGTTTGACACAACCTTGTCAAAGCTTTTCTTAAAAATGCCATCCACGAAATTCAAAAAATTGTCATAAAGCTGGGAAGAAATAAACAAGAAAGCAAGTTGAGCAAAATTGTACTTGAAACTTATAAAGATCAAAGAAATGCGTAACCAAATACTCGCCAAAAAAATAACAAATAATTACCTACTACGACGTCGATACTGAAACAGGGGTTAGTAGCTGAGAAATGAAAATACTGGGGTCGTTGTGCAAGCATCGAGCTGATATTCGATCAGTTTTTTCACCGCTAGCAAAACACTCGCACCTTCTTCACCTTTAAGTGTAATCCACTGTCGTAAGGTAAGCGGACGTATAGGCCTAGACGTTAAGAGAGGAAATGAGATGGCTTCATTTTGTCGGCCTACAAAAGCAGAGATCATTAAAAATATTGCGAATTTAAAATTTTAAATTGTGTTTTGTTTTTCTTCAATTAGAGCCGAACTGATTAAAAATTTCTAACAGTCTAAAAGAAAATTACGTGCCAAAATTCTGGGAAATTTTGATTTGATCTGGTCTGCTTGGTCACGTCGGTGGAGCGCAATATTAGTTTAAAAGGCGTCGTTAAGATTAACAATTTCTTCGCTTTTAAAATGCTTTTAAAAATCCAACAGCTCACACCCTAATAAATGTTGAAAAATATTAAAAACAAAGCGCACAGGGTCCTTTTTAACGATTTATCTTACAGTAACAACATTGTAAATTAAGATTGTAATATCATTTTCTAAAGTTAAATTATTTTTCAAACAGAATTTAATAAAAATATTAATAAGGTTTATTAAACTTTTCTTTGAAACTGGAAGAATTTTCAACCTGAACTTATTACATTTATTTCGCGAAAGAGGATAAAAAGCACTTAGATGTTGCTTGCTAACGTAACATCGTTGCACCTTTAAACTAAAACCAAAATAATTTTCCAAAAAACTTGTAATCGTTTTAAGCATTTTCAATTTTTCATTCGAAGGAAAACGAGTGAGTAAATCAATATGTAGACAATAAACGTTTTAGACGGTCCACCATGCAAAACTCCCTAAAACTTGAAATATCAGTAAATAAACTCTAACAGAATTTCTTTTCCAATTTACTTTCAATTCACGTATAAAGAATAAAAAAGAATCTCGCATGCAGAATGTAAGTATTTATGTAAAACCCTCCGTTCGGAAATGTGAAGACCGCAAGTCTCTCTATACAAAATACAAATGGTTGTAGACGTACTTTTGTTCAGAGAATTTTGAATAGAAGCGTTTTATACAATTGCTCTTTTTAAATAACTTATCTTAAATGTGTTTTATTTTAAAAACGTGCTCTTAATTTATTTTAAATTTAAATTCAAAAAAATATCCCTGCGAACCCAACGTAGCTGTCTGTATACCATTCACGCGGTGCTTCAGCTATAATAACATTTAAGTATTTGTAATCTACGAGACGCTTTAGTGAAATAGTTTGCATAATTTTCCGCGAGGTTTTATGCACCCAATGAAAACTATTTTGTATTTTCCCGCATCTATTCGAATAAATTGGTTGCTAAACGTCTTTAAATTGTTTAAGTGAGAAAGAAAATTCCTTTACGTACTTACCGGTTTTCCGAAAAACACGCAAACTATTTCTTTTCGAAACGTTCGTAACGAAAGGGGTGAAATACCAAAAATAAATTATCGAGTTCTCTCTCGTTAGTAGTAATTTTTGCCTAATCTAGTGAGATTTGAGTTTTTAAATGTATTATACGACTTTTTTGAATATCTTGCTCTTTCCTAGACTTCCATTACTTTTTGTTCCAATGTTTTTTTATCCTGACACCATCTTTTATTGTGAATGGAGTTTTTGTTTTGTTTTCGTAATATATTTCCACCATTATTTGTGAAAAGCGTAACACGTCATGTCATGCGTCGCACGAACGTTCCATCTCAAGATTTTAGTTTTTAATATACATCCTGTCTATTTTATAAAGCGCGGAGAATGTTAGTGAAAACTTGTAAGCCAGGGAAGAAAAGCGCGCTACAAATATTTTTTTTTATTGCTATGCTATTATAGTTATGAGTGTTCAAGATTACACTAAAATTTATATTTGTCATGAAAAATGTTTTACGTTAGCATAAGTTTAACATTTGAGAAGCTTACAAGAACATCGATTTTGGACGCGCGTTTCAGAAAAAAAGTTTTAAGTATTACGACTTTTGTCAAATCTTTGTAAACTCGTTATTGAAAATGGTAGCAATCTATCCGTTTAACTAGGCGTCTAAAGGAAATTTGAGTTGCAGAGTTTAAGGCCTTTATTGGGAAAAATAGCATATGTGTCACTAATTCTCTACATTAATTTAAAAAACGCTATATCATAAATATAAATCTCCCCACCGATTACGATTAGACAATTCAAAAACACACCCTGTATATATTAGTGTTGTACAACATATAAATAACAGCTATAATGCATTATCGACAAAAATATTTATCATTAAATTTATTGATTAATGGCAGTTATTATTATAGTTATCCTATTTTGAAGCGATTGTTAAAACTAACTTGAACAACTATTAAGGGCATGTTTTGCTCGTAATAATCTTATAAATTACTCCAAGCTCTAGTGCTTAAAGTTGGTGTTTGAAGTGTTTGCACTTAAGTCATTACATTCACATCTTATTATCATTTTATTATGTTTAACTTCTACCAATTTACTAACTTGTTTTATAACTATAACTAGACATCAAGCATTATCTGAGTACCTTGTAGACAGGTCATAAATAATTTAAAAATTAGAAAGGAATCGGAGCAAGAAAGAGGAAGCAAATATCAGACAGCTATGAATGGCTACAATGCTCGAGGATCGTGCTAGCTCGTTCGTTGCTCTAGAATCTAGAACTTGGCTGTAGTAACTTCCATCATAGAGTGATTAGGGTGCTATCAAATAAGAAAAGTTTTTATATTTTTCCATGTGTATCTAAAACCATTTTACCGTATACAGGGTGATTCTAAAATGGCGGATAAGCTCTTCAGTACGCTGTAGGAGATATTGATTGAAAAGCTTATTCGCCATTTTAGAATCACCCTGCAATTTTCGGTTCTCAAAAGTTTTCTGAACAATAACACGCCAGTATACACTGATTTTATGAAAAATTTCCAGGAGACGTCAATAGGTAATCCCTTCCAGAAATTAATAAATTAGAAACCCGAACCGTGGGAATTAGATCACGTGAACATACCTACTCTGTAGCTACATTTTCTACTCCATCCATTGAAATAGAAGCAGCTACTTTAAAATATGTAACCTAAAAACACGTATAGCTAACAAGTACGCCTGTTATCAGTTATCATAAATTTAATAGAACTGAACTGAATAATCCGTAGCCAGCCGGTATACATTACATTCTATTTATTTATTTTACTCTTAATTAAAATTTATTTGTAATAAAAAGTAAAAAAAATATTTGCTTTATACGTAGTGTAAACAAAAATAATACGAAAGTATTTTCTTTCTACCACCACCTAATTCTGAAAGATTACTTGCTGTTACGGAAACAAACGTTTTATAAATTAATTCTTTCGAGTTTGTTTCGTGTCTCACACTGATTATTAGTGAGTCGTGACATTTTATATTCCAAAGCATTGTGTATCATATTAGCATACTAATGATACAAATTACTTCTTTCTTGAAAAAGAACGTCTTATTGGCTCTTATAAGCACTATGTAATTTATTCGGCTGTCTAGATTCCACGTATACCCATGTACTTACACCATACGAACATTTATGTTCGAGTAGAAATGCCTGGGATAATTCCGTTTGCCTGAAAACATTACACTATTACAACAAACAGTTTCCACTTTCCACTCTTCACATTCACATTTTTTTAAAGTCAGGTCAATTCGCTTAAATATATAACATCAGTAAATTTGTTTATACCTAACGCACTAACAAAATTAAAAATGAAAAACTACAAGTGTTTTAAAATTTCATCATAAACGCAGGTACCTACTCGAGTTTTATTGAACTAATCGTTGAAGGTGTAAAATTTATTAAAAATGCTAGGGGCTTACCAATTACAGAGCAGCTTTTATATTACCTTTATATATATTTTAGCAAACAGTAAATGCAAAAAGTACTAGTAAATTCTCTATAAAAAATTATGACTATATTTTATGTACAAGTAAAAGCTCAAACGAAAACTTCTAAAACTTTTTTCGCTTTTTCGAGAGAGACACTTTATGGATAAAATCCTTTAGTGGTCTGCAATGATTTTCTACGTATACACATACGCTTGTGTTTATAGAGATTGTTGTCGTAAATAAAACATTCATAAACTTTTTTAAAATAATTCATAAAATATGTTTTTACATTTATATCTTTGATGCTCTCTTATAATATGACGTAATATCCAAAGAGCTACTCGAGCTTTTTAAGAGTTGGCGAATTGTCATCGTTGGCATTGCTGCTGCATTCTTGGATCGGTATCTTTATATACGTCCCTAGTGGGCACGTTCGTTCTTTTTGAATATTGTAGTAGTACTGTCTTTATTCGTTTGGTTTTGCTACAATTTATAATGCTTTATAAGGCTGCATTACCTCATATTATACAAGGTGGGCCAAAAGAGATCACCCTGTTTGAAGATGCTCTTATTTTTGCAAATGGCCGCCAATGTTAAATCTGTTTTGACATTTGTGGACTAGACAGGTGTAGAATACAAGTGAATAAGCCATGGAGCGGTACACTTCCCAAGAACGCGGAATAATCGTGTCTATTTTTTGCGTAAAGCCCCATTTACATAGAACTTAGTGCAGATTGATGGTTTAGTTTGCTGGTCTAGAACTCGCCAAGTGGGCAACGTGGCGTACAACCATTTACATATACTTTAGTGGCAATTATTTTTTTTTTCTTATTTTTTTTTTTTGAGCTTGAACAATGAGATTAAAATAGTACTACCGAAAACCAAAATGAAGAAATAAAATCAAAGCAACTATTTTGTTAGCTGTTTGTTTAAATTTCAAATAGCTGGGCGTTGTGGGAGAGATGCGCTTCTATGATTGGCAGGTGCCGATAAAGTGGTCTAAAAGCTTAAACCTTGCAAACTTTTTGCCCATTGTTAGCAACGACCTTGCCAACTATACTTCATTGTAAACGCGTTCATTGAAAATACCCTATTCAAGCTTCTAGACGACACATGCCCTTACCAAAACGATTAGACTACTGTCTATATAAATGGCACTTAACAATTAATTCGTCTGTGGTGTTGGCGCAGCGCGAATTCCGTCGCCGATTCCCCGACCGTCCGACACCGACTGCGCAAACACTGCGCCTTTTGGCCACCAACCTAAAAGAGTATGGGACCACACGAGACGTTGCCAGGAGTGGCCGGCCCCAGAGCGCCCGTTCAAACGACAACAGTAGACGGTGCGCGCTATAGGGCAATAGGGCCATGTTAACCGATTTTTTTCTGCCGCAATTGGACGAATTAGGACTGGAGGACATGTGGTTCCAACAGGACGGAGCAACGGCACACACTGCGCGAGCCACAACCGATATTCTGAAGGCGGCGTTCCAGGGTCGCCTAATCTCTCGTTTTGGCGATTTGCACTGGCCCGCAAGATCGCCCGATTTAACCGTTCCAGACTTTTTTTGTGGGTTTTTTTGAAGTTCCGTGTTTACGTGAACAACCCCGAGACCCTGGAAGCCCTCAAGGACAACATTCGACACGAGTGCGAGAATCTGTCGCCCGAAGTTCTCGCCGAAGTTATGAAAAATGCCATAAAACGAGCCCGTATGGCAATCAATTGTGACGGCGCCCATTTGGCCGATATCATCTTCTCGACTTGACCAATAAAATTCTAAAGGTTTAAATAAACATAATCAAACAACAGAATCAAAGTTTTTCATTTAGAAAAAAAATGAGAGCCAAACAACATCGGATGACTTCTTT
Organism: Malthinus flaveolus; assembly: GCA_950108345.1. Lineage (NCBI taxonomy): Eukaryota > Metazoa > Arthropoda > Insecta > Coleoptera > Cantharidae > Malthinus > Malthinus flaveolus. Next base: position 74,346,189 of record OX467285.1, read on the forward strand.
TGGCCCACCTTGTAGTTTGTTGTATACTAGGCTGTTTCAAATACCCCCACAACCCTACATACTACTTACTAGCACCTAAACTGTTCGTTTGATGAAAACAATCTAAGAGACATAATTAGTAGGAAATTGAATATAATTTATTTTTGTATAGAAACACTAAAGTGTACAGCTTTTGAATTATAAGCGATAAACAATAAAAACAATTCTCTTTTGGAATTTTTGTCAAACTTTAACGCGCGCTCGCGCCTAAATCATCGTACACCTGAAGAAAAAAAATTAAGAGATATAATTTGTAGGCAATTTTATGTAGTTTACTTTTACATAGATCTACTTTTCTCGAAAAGGGTGTAGTTATGAAGTTATAAGCAAAAAACTGAGAATGGACGAAAACCCCACCCTCCTCGAGCTGCCCTCAAATTAATGCTTCAACTTTTAAGAGACAAACAATCTTTCGTGTGCCCTATATGGTTTAGTTTTAACTCCTAAAACCACCCTTACATACTTCAACGCGATCTAGCACCTAAACTGTAGTTATATGCGATAAACAAAAAACTGTTTGTTTTTAATTTTTATCAAATTTTACCGCACTCTAGCGCCTAAGCCGGTCGTCTGAGGAGAAAGGCTTTCGAATATAGTTTGTAGGAAATTTCATCTTGTTTAGTTTTACAAAGATGCGTTTTCTCAAGAAGTGTGTAGTTTTCAAGTTATATGCAAATAATTGAAACAAGAGCAAAAATACACCCTTCTCGAGTCGCCCCCAAGTTAATGCCGGTCAACACAGTTAGTAGTTCAAAGGACTTGCCAATTGGTAAGTAAAGAAATAGAGAAATTTGTTTTCGGGAAACTTTAGAGTTTGATTTTGCTGAAAGAAGCTTAGAAACAATTTATTATGTTTAAATTAGTGTGTTACTGCAATAAAAAGAATATACGGTTATTAGTATTTGCAAACAATTACGTAGTAAATTGCTGAAAAGGGAAAAGTTTAGAAAATACTTGCAAAGTACAGAATATGACATAAAAGTGTACTGAAATGCTAATATCGGATTCTCTATAGGGAGTTATAAAGTCATGCAGGAAATGCAAAAGTTAATAACAAAATACTATAGAAACAAATTGCACACTAATGATACTTTATAAATGTAAAAATATTGTTATGAAATTTACAAGAGCCACAATATTAGGGTGAAATAAATTCTAATGAAATGTGCTTCTTAAACCACAACAGCCAGCTAATAACAATTTCATTACTCCTTTCTTTGATAACTTTCCTCCATTATTACAACAAAAACTGAGCGAGATTAAAATTCATATTTTTCGTAAAAATTTGTACATTTTGTTTGATAAATAATTCGATTTAAGTAGCTAAAATTTAATGAGCCTAAAACATAAATTAACGAAACTTTTAATTCAAATCAGAAAGGCAAGCTTTTGCGCGCTTTAAAGCTTCCTCGTCCAATTAAATTTTTGTGAATTATAAAAACGTAACAAGTCGAAAAATATATTTTTCACATTTATTTTAATACCCCAATTTTCTCAGTTAAAACCCATTTTGTAAAATTAATACTCCCAAGTTATATGATTATTAAAATAGACATTTCGTAACACATAAACTTTTCTGATTAGGAAAATATTAAGAAACTTCGGAAAATTTTGTAGATTTAAAAGCAACTTTGTTCGAAAATATCTTTTCTTCTCAGCGAAACAATAAAACTAATAAAATAAGCCGCAGATGTTTAAAAAGGGGTACTTTAGAATCGAAATAATTTTTTAATAATCTCCAAAGAAAGTTACAGTCGAAGAAATTACGTTTTTCATTACACGAGTTTTTATTGTCAATTACTACATTAATGTATATCTATTGATGTTATAATTAAGTCGGTCTCTTTTATAAATAAAGAGAACAAACAAAGTAGGTACGCTCGTTCCTATTAACTACACAAAAGCACTTAAAACAAGTAATTTTCACATTATAATTTAAAATGGCATAATTAAGTGCAACTAAAGTAATAAAATTGCAATTATTTAAGTTTGTCATGCATGTTTATACACAAAAACTAATGCTTTCCTCATTTTAAACAACTCTCTACATGAATACCTCCCTTACATATAAATAGATTAAAAATAACGAAATTTTAATATTTCCCTCCACTTTGATGTACACCACACCAACATTATAGAATAATGAGTTGAAAACTAATTAATTTAATGTCCTTGTACAAACGAGGTCGCTAACTTTACGAGTCGTTTGAAGCAAACATTATTTTAATAAAAACCCTGCACATTCGTTTTCAGTTCGAAACGTCTCATTTCGTTTAAAACTCTCGCTAGATTAAATGAACAAATTAGTTAGGAGAGTCTTTTCAACTTAGTTTTCTACGATACAAGTAATACTTTTTCCCTCAAAGTCCTAAAAATTACTATATACTTTTTATCTTTCTTTTTCACTTTTAATTTGAGACGCATTTAATGATTTTATTATGTTATTTAGGCACGAAATTGGTTTTTTAATTAAATATCATAATCCGTAATAAACGCGGTTTATAAATTATGAATCTGTTTAAAATTCAATCAAATGCCATTGTGTAGTTTACAATTTATGCAGATAAATTATACCACAATGTAAAAATCGAAGGCAGCACTAAAATAGCTAAAACTATTCTAATCAAATCATCTAGATAGATTGATATCTTAGGCAATAACGATTGGCCAATAGCGGGACTATAGGCGGGAGTAGTCCGTTTATATTTAATTTGAAAAGTACGAAGATCATCCTTTGTTAATCGTTTCTCAATAAACTTCATTATAAGCCTTTTTTCGTAAAGCAGACACCCAAATCTCTCAAATATCGCGCATTTGAAAAAATGAACCCAAGCTCAGATAACGCTGTAGTAAAGTAGAAGATGACTACCTAACCGGCCTTTAAAACTGTAAACTCGAGAATTTTAAAAACAATAGACAAATTATTAAATTTAAGTAAGAATACAAGATGAGTCGACTAATAAAGCCATAAGGTGGCTAATCTGTAATCTGAAAAATAAAGAGCTGTGAAAATAAGCGAGCAAAAATGTTAATTAAACAGAAGTAGAAAAGTCTTAATAAAAGGGCTAAGCGGCAGTTTTATCGGAAGCCAAGTAAAACAAGAATTATAAAACAATGTAAGAGCATTCTTAGAACGTCAAGCGTCATCTAAAAATTTATTCGGTTACAAACTGCCCAAATACTTCGATTACCGTCTCGAGATCCTGAAAGTGTTGTTCCCACTGGCACTGTGGTAGTCCGTCAGTAAAAGGACAGGATAATAAAACACACGTTAAAAGAATTCCTAACTAAATTCTTTTATTTTTTTACGATAATTTGGAATGATTATTTATTGTTCTCCGAACCTTGGCAATTCCCGTGAATTAAAAATTAACCACCACACAGTCAATAGTAGCTAATGAAGAATCAATTTTTCAGCAGTTGAACTTGTCGACCATCATAAACCATTGTACGGAAGAAAATATTTTTCGGCAAAAATTCGGTTCAGATTTCAATTTAAAAATTTCAAATTTAACCCCTACGCATACAAAACAATTTTGGGTTTAGTAGAACAAATTTTTAGCAAACTTTTTTGATCGCATTAATTTAAAATGTATTTGGCAAAATAAAATGCTGAATAATAACTTTATTATTAAGGCCACTTTCGGTATTTTGTTCAATATTTCAATTTATTTCGAAATCAAACTTTTATAAATCAAACCTTGTGGAGAATTTAATAAGTTATCTCTTTTATTAGGTATTGATGTGACAAATTGATCAAATTTTTTGATGCCCACCCTTCATTATTACGCAAGATTTTTATTTATTGGATCGCTTTCATTTATTTTTTGTTACCTGAAATAGTATAATCGTTTCTCTATTATCACTATTTTACTGTCGGATATACAGTAAGAGTGGAGTAAATTTATACGAATAGATTACAAAGATTTTTTTTCTCGGTTGTACGGTAGAAAGTTGTCTTTGGGTTCTTTGAATTATTTTCCAAAATCTGAAGCCGGAAAAATAAGATCCCAAGGTTCATATATTCAAGTAACAACCGGCATATTATGACATTTATCAAGAGCTCTTTCAATAACATCGGATAAGACTTTTGGATCATTAGTTTTATCATCTACATGCCTCATAGTATCGCAGATGTAATTCAAATCAGAATTAGTCTTAGGCTACTATCCTATTTTCATAGTTAATGTCTTATCTTGCTTTTCGAAGTAAAATCCGCTTATTTCAGTATTTTTATGGCAAGTATCCTGAATTTTTAATTTAATTTGCCTAACAAACGATCGTATTATCGATCAAAAAAATGATTACAACTGTGTGTACACAGTATACGAGGTTATATTGAAAAATTCTTAGCCTTACTATAGAACCAAACAAATTTTCAATGTCAAAATATTTTATTACTCAACATATTCTCCTCTTAATTGGATACATTTATTACAGCGAACCTGCAACGTCTCTAGACCTTTCAAAAAAATGTTTCTTCTTGCTCTGCAAACCAGACCTCCACAGCTTTTATTACCTCCTCGTTGGAAGAAAATTTCCGACCTTTTAAACTTTTTTCAGTTGAGGAAAGAGATGATAGTCGGACGGAGCCAAATCTGGAGAATAAGGGGGGTGTTCTAGTAATTCAAACTCTAAATCACGAATTTTTTGCATGGCAACATGAGATTTGTGTGCAGGGGCGTTGTCCTGCAAAAACAAAACACCTTTGGATAGCTTTTCTCCTTCAAATAATTTGGCGACTAGTTCAATCTCTGAAGACATTCTCGGCATTTAAGATAGCCTTGATGACAGAATGTTCGTTATTAGAGGAATTTTAAGAGGGCTGGGTCGACTGGCAGTAGATCGTTTTTACCCAAACGATCGGGTTAAAGAGTACGAAATATTGTTGGCGAAATCCAAATCGTGTTGAATTTGCGTAGCCCAATTACTTTTAAGTTCCACCACACCAAAGAGAATAGAGTTGTTTTTTTACTTGCCGAGCAAACGCTCCCGAGACGCACGATACCACTTGTTCCAACCTCTAGTTTGTGCTCAACTGCCTCAACACGCTTATCTAATTTAGCGGATACACTAAAGACTCTTTATAGCGTCACAGTGTTAGTAGGTCTAATTTCTTTTTTTGATAAATTTCGAAATTAATCCGCAGTTAGGCGGGACTGGTCTCTTTTAATAGAAGATACGTCGAATGCAATAATATTGATCTTAGCCATTAAGAACGGAAACTGTACGGAAAATAGAAATGAGAGCTTGAATATCATATGTTCAAATTGTGGAAGGACGCAAATTAATAGTTGTGATCAAATTATCACAAAGGGAAAACTCGCTTCACTAGCTTCAGCGCACTATTAATTAATGAGCTCCGAATTGTCTACTTATTCACTTGATGGACGGCAAAAATACTCATGCAGTAGCATTTAAGCAAGAATTGCATCACACACACACAGAAAGGTAGAAATAATACTGAACTTGAAATAAAATTGAACGATGTTTAGGAACTTTTGCAGCTACGACTTTAAAGATGTCAAAAATAAAATTTTTCGTCCCACCCAAATATACAGTATGTTAACAAACTGTGGTCTAGTTGACGTGTTTGAACTGTTACATCAGTCTATTGAACCGGACCGCTCTATGTAACTATGTATTGCTAGGGATAACCAATAATTCCGCATCTGTAAAGAGAATAAAGGGTTCTACCGATTAACATTGACAGTGGACGTTCTCAGTGGTTCTTAGATTTTTCTATGAACAAATGTATGTAGTGGAGAAACTTTCATGAAGAATTTATCGTTGTTTCCACATATATGTTTGTTATTTTTGATGTGCTACGTTTGTTCAACGATGAAACAAATTGGTTTTACGTTTAATGTACTTTTCTGTCATACAACACCTGTCTTGTAGTGCGGTATAATATTCCTGTCGTTGTATATCCATTCGCTCATCCATTTTATTTTGTTGCTCTAAATTGTGCTAGAAACTTTCCCGCTAGCAGTTTACCATCTACTGTACCTAACATCATCTTGAAGAGGTTAAAATATTCTTACAGTTTCTTCCGTTTATTTTATTTAATCCCACCTAAATATAAATCGCGAGCATTGAATAAAACTAACCAATTAAACGTACCTATGTACGCACAACAGCACAACACATTATGTAAATAATAGGCAATTCAGAATTTGTATAAATAACAAAAAAGTTCTCTTTACTCTTTACATAATACGTCAGTTGCGGTATCCGTGGATGAATTAAAGTTAAATATATTTCGTTAATTAATAACTATACAACGCGCATTTATAGAATAATATATAACTTCAACTAGAAACTTTTTATTAATTTTAATGTACTGTCATTTGCAAGTCCACCAACTACTTAATGAACAAAGTACTTAGAATAATATTCTCATGTATAAAACACACAGCACTATAAATCTAACTGTCCTTAAGTGATTTGTCATTTTATCTCACGCCTTTAGATATAATAAATTATTTATATTAAACATTGTTTCTGGCCTCTGGCATCGGTGAATAATTTAGAAGTTTTTGTAAAGATATTTCTGAAAGCAGCGCGCTTCTGAGGATTACAACGTTACAAGACAAAATCCCTTCTCAGTGGATTATGTCGGTGCGGTATGAAAACGATGTTGACGTGGAGGTCTCTTAACGTCACAACTACCACGTTCATTAGTTTTAAATTTTGTTAACCTACATTTAAATTACGTTATAAAAAACGCCCTCCCAACCCCAACCACCTCATTTTTGACCACCTTTTTAAACCCTATTAAAAATTAATCAATTTTTAATCTTTTATGAAGTTGCCGGTGGTTTATGGCAAGTTAAGTTTCGCAAACTTTTCGATTTTCAGCTTTTGTTTCTAAGAAATAAAATATTTACTCGATGTAGAATTTACCTCTACTTGTTCGACTTTCTTGATTGCTCGAGTAAGAAGAAAAGTTTTGATTGAATTTTAAGAGGTTACTTTTTTGCCACTCATTTAACTTTGAATAATGTATTCTTCCTTCAGTTTAAATGCCCAAATAATTTCTTATTGGACTAAATTTAGTTGTTTTATTGTTGCTAATTTTTTTGCTTACACGAGCACGGCCTCAAACATCAGACAAAGAGATATAGTGGGTTAATATTCAAATTGAATTATTTACGCAGTTCTTGTGCTCTATTCAAGCTTCGATGCAAAGGGGAAGGTCACAAAGGCTATTAATTTTCTCTAGGGGATGTATTAGTTACAAAAGTTGAGAGAAAAACTGTTTTAAACTAATTTCATTACTTTTGGCTTTGTGGTGTTTTTAATGGCTCAAACTATACACTAAATAAAGACAAAAACGAAATAATTTAAGGGGAGATTTTTTAGCAAGTATTCAAAATTTTCCACTACGTAAATTTCGAGACTTTTCGCATTTACTTTTTGATTGATCTTTGTTAAACCGTTTTAAGATGCTTTTAAAATGGATTTTCTTAATGAAAAACGTAATTTTCCGGTACGTATACTTAGTATTTTGATTTTATGTTTTCATCCACACTTTTTCCGAATAAAATTTTATCATTTTAAGTTACTTAATACATTAAACTGTTGCTTATTTTAACTACCCGATTTTTGAAATAGAAACAACGCCATAACGTCACAACTTACAAAATTGGTATTTATGGAGAAAATGTGAATGAAAAAGTTTAGTTTTATATTTAATAGGAATAAAGCTAACGTCTTCAAGAATTTAACAATTTCAGGACACTCGGTGCGCGCTCTTTTATTTCTAAAGAGACAGCTTGGGTGCCTATACCCGTAATATTCTTTGTGATGGCCCATTTTGTAAGATATTACACAATAAACTCGAAACTGTTGAGTAATTGTGATTATCTTTTCTAATATCAGACGGGACGACATAACCTAAACAGCACTATTGGTACGAAAAAGGTGCCATTTCAAGATCACGCTTTTATATTACTATAATGCGACTGATAATAATGAAGGTGGGATACTGGATACTGGCTAAAGGGTGAGCCAAATTTTGTGGGTATCTCAGTCCTTTGTTAAAAAATTACCAAATCAAAAAATAGAGAAAAAATGCTAAATTTGATTATATGATTGGGCAGATTTCCAAAGTCGAGCTCAGAATGCCTAAATATCTATATCACCCGATTGTACCCAAATTACTACTTCCTTGTAATGTTCATAAAGAATTGTAAACCACGTGGAAGGTAAAATAGTTATTTTGCTTTAGCTACTTAGTACTATCGTAAAATAAAAATTTTCAAAAATACTGCTTAACACGTACAACCAAAATTACAGATTTTCAAAATTTCACCCCTTTAAAATAGTTTGTAAAAATTTAAGAAAACTGGCAAAAGGTGAAAACGATGGCATTGTGCATATCCTCATGGTAACTTTAAGGATTTATATATGGTTAGGATTTATTAGCTCGATAAAAATGGCTAAACAACGACCAAAAATATTTTCTCGGCACTAGTGAAATGTAAAGAATTTATTTTACACGAAAAAAATATGTACTATCTATAAGCGTGCTATAAATACTAACCGATATGAAAATATTTTACATTGAAGTTATAGTTATTTACGCACAGAGAGTAGTAGGTGTCACACTCGCAGTTGAAGAAGCTGTTTACAGGCCGACGCGCAAAATATTTTTTCCTCCATCAATAATAAAATATATTATTTATGTATCATCAGCTTTGGGGCACCTGCTGTTTATGTAAAATTATCAAAATCAAGGTATCAGAGTAATAACGATCCGTTTTTGTCTCCCGAGATACTTTCTAATATCATTATCATTAAGGGTCGTGTCACGTCACATTATACACTCTCGGTTCAATAAAATATTTTTATACAAGAAACAATGAGGGTAGTCACACTCTCGCCCTCGCTCCAATCTCAATCCAATCACGCTCCGATGCTGATACTCGTGATACATTATAATTTTATCGGAGTGGTATCGGAGCGGGAGTGGAGCGATAGCGTTAGTGACCACCTGTACGATACCACTCCACTCCGTTATCGTTCAGTTGTGCACTAAATAAACAACAAACAAATACACGAGTCTCGAGAGCGTGTTGAGAGTGGAGCTATAGTGTGGATATGAGTATCTGACAACAGAGTGTGTCGAGAGTAGCACTAATATAATAAGTGTAAACAGGAGGAAATTTTATCAGACCGAGAACGTATCGAGTGTGGGCTATAGTGTGATAAGCAGAGTGATAGATAATCAGCTAGCAGTATGAACGGTTAGGCAACTATGCCCTAAATGTATCTCTTTTTTAAGAAGACAAAGTTTCATTAAACATTAATCGTATTGCAAAATCCACTCGTTTCTCAACGCTTACTATAGGTAGATATTCTTATAAAGGGTGGGCCATGTAACGTTTGGAATTTGAATTGGCTATAAAATAAAAACTAATGAATATTTTTTTTAAATTGTGAGTTTATTAGAATGATTAGATATTTTCATTTACCCTTAGAACATCAACCGCGAAATCCCTCTAAAACTTATCGTGTCTCTCCCTAGAATAACTCGAGAACGAGTTGCCTAAAGTAGTACATTTGTCTTATAATAATAGTTGTTGACCACTAACTCGTCTTTTAGAAACTGCAAAAATATTTGAAGTGGTACTGCTAGTTGTCAAGATACGGCGCGTTAAGAATGAAACCACAATCATTCAAATGACTGCTACGGCTGGCTTGACAGTACCCCATCCAATCAACCCAAGTTTTCAGTACACTTTTGATTGTTTGGGCTCCAACCGCATGAATGGCAACTTCTAATTCGTGTTTCAAGGCATTAATTGTCTCAGGATGGTTAGCGTAACACTTATCCTTAAGGGCTCCCCTCAAAAAAATCCAACGGGGTCAAATCGCAGCCCCTAGACGGTCAATTAACATTGGCATTTCGGCTGATTATTCTATTTCCAAAAACAGTGCGCAAAAGATCGATGGTTAAGTTGACTGTGTGGCAAGTGGCCCCGTCCTGTTTAAACCAAATGTCATCCATGTCATACTTTTCAATTTTTTCAATCTTCACAGTAACGTTCGCTATTGACGGTAACAGCGGCCCCTTGCTCATTTTCGAAGTAAAATGGCCCAATGACGCCGTGGAGCTGTGATTGGACCCGTTGGAGTTTTTTTGTGAAGAGCCCTTAAGGATACGTATTACACTAACCATCCAGAGACGATTAATGCCTTGAAACACGAAATAGAAGTTACCATTCATGCGATTGGAGCCCAAACAATCGAAAGTGTACTGAAAAATTGGGTTGATCGGGTGGGGTACTGCCAAGCCAGCCGTGGAAGTCATTTGAATGATATGGTGTTACATTCTCAAATGAGAATATGAGAATGTCCAATAATTCTAATAAACTCATAATTTTGAAAAAAATATGCATTCGTTTTTTTATAGCCGATTCAAATTCCAAACCATAGATGACCCACCCTTTATTATAAGGAAATCGAAAAATGAAAAATAAAAACATTTATGTAATTATTCACAATTTTCATTACCTATTCTACCTATTGCGTTAGATGAAAACTTTATAACATTATAAAATGTAGATTTATTTACCCGAACTCGAATTATTTCATGCATAAATCTTGTAAGCAAACATAGGTACCAACTAGGTATATAACAAATGCTAAATCAGAACACACAAAGCAAGGTAAATGTACTCATTTTTAACGTTTATTATGATTTACTTTATTTTAGTTAAAATATTTTCAAAGCAAAAGTAAATATCCATGTTACATAAAGAGAAATTTTTATTCTACTCTATCCTAGAAATTATTTATAATTACAACGGTCACAAAGTTACGCTAAATAAATTTTTAATTTTTCAACTTTTAATAAGTTTGAAAAAACAATATTAAAAGGAAAAATGTATTAGCTTAAATAATTAAAATTTGTGATATTTCGTTTAATAAAAAGTTTCGGACTAAACGACAACGAAAACTAAGTTAAATAATTTGCTCTGACTTTCTGAAGTTTTCATTTTTTTAATATTCGTCAAATTGGTTGAAAAAACGTTCAGAAACATCAATTTGAGCTTCAATTTATAAATTTCGTCTAATTTTTGATGCGAATGTAAAACAAAACAATTTGGTGAAAAATTACTTTTACACAAGGGAAAAATTTGACGTGAATATGATTGATTTTTTTCATACCCATAATAATTGTAAAATAAATCACAAGATTTTTTTTTACTAACAATACTACACGTATTACGCTAGAGCCTAATTTGTTAATCAAATTAAAACATGAAACTGTTTTATAGCACACATCTAAATGTCTCAATTAACAGCTTAATACGCTGAAAATGTTATTTATTCAGGGTTGGCCAAAAATAACGAATAAAATTCATTTTTTGCTACTACTTTGACCTCTAAATGGATGGAGTGACTTAAATTTGGTGATGTACGTATGCTTTTTGATTGTTTCAACTGTCTACTTTTTGACAAGGATCAAACCAGCACCCCTTGGTAACCTCACATAAACTATTTAATGTTTTTTTTTATAAGCCCATCCTTTAAATTATTTTTTTTCAACTTTCGTTTGCTCCTTCATACCTTCAGGATATGCGATAATATGCTATAGTTCCGCAAAAAATAGAATGTTGGGAATAACGATTGGTTTTCGACACTCTGACTCTATAATAGCTTATAAAAAGTCTTCTACTCGTAGTATGCGCCCATTATTATGGAAGTTAAATAATAGAAATATCGTTACATAATATTATCAATTTTTACATGCTTAACTGATTATTAGGTATACGTTAGGTGATTTCAAAGCTCGGCCAAGCTACTTGAACGAACTTCCTTCGAAGGTGATTCGTGCGTGCGTAAATTCTTACTACAAGCATAAAAGTTGTGAAGTTTCGTCGAAACTTTTGGGTAACCCTTCTTAGTTTTCCCATAAAAGTATCTTGGGAAAAATTGTTTTATTCAAATATATGTACTCGCATTTTAACGTGAGAATTTTTACACAATTGTACATTTTCCTTACTCGAATTCGAGCTTTTTTTCATTGCCGACAATTAATGTTTATATTGTTGCTTTTATTTCTATTTAAATTATTTTGATTGCTATGCGTGGCAGGTGCTTTTAAGTTTTAAAAATGTTTGAAAAAAAATCAAAACAAAATTGTCCCTTTGTTAGTCGGTGGAAATGTATAGAGGAAATTACAGCAGGTTTAGTGAATGTACGTACATGTATGGAGATTAGCGTATACAGGACAATTTAAGAGCAACTTTATGTTTACATAATAATTACAGCGGGCGATACTTTTTATTGTTTCTACAGCCTTTGAATTGAATAAATAAATTTACTAAAAAGAACTTAAATTTTTCTGATTAGTGCAGGTTTAAAATTTATATACCTACTACTACGTACGTGCTTCGCGTTAATGGTAATTATTACAGGATATGGATAGGATTAATTGAAATCATTATTTTGTGGATTAGAACGTAAATATTTTTTCACGATAAGAAAGTTTTAATTATTACAAGTAAGTATATAATTCTTTTTTAAAACTAATCATTTTAATCATATCCTATTTTCCGTTTACATGCAATGTTATAAATTACATTAAAGCTTACAAGAAGTGCTAATATGTAAGCAGGTGTAACATAAATTTGAAACTCCGTATAAAATACATATAAAATGGATGTTCCTTGTTTTTATAAAATTTGAATGATATTGATGGATGAACAATAAAGCTCATCCATTTTCATTTACATAAGGATATTTATATAATATAATTATACTATATAAGAGCGTAATAGACGTATCGAAGATTTACTCTTAAGGTACCGATTTATCAAAAAATCTTATAAACAAAAAACTAGAACGTTTAGTCATAAATTTTAAGAGACTCGAATAATAATAAACTAATGGTTTCTCCATTATAATGTAAATTTATTAAACTTCTTCTTATTGACATTTTTCATTAAATGCCTCACAAAGACTTTTTATGGCGAAATTCAAAAACCAAACTAAACTCACGCTTAGCTTAAGTTTTTTCAACTTCGCCCACTGTTACAAATTCGGTACCATTGCCCGACTGAATATTATTATTTTAAAATACCGAATTTGTGAAAAGTGGTGGAGTTTGCAAACACTTAACCCGTAAGTGCAGACATAAAATTTAGTTACATTAGAACAGACCCGGAGTCAAAGTGACTACGTTGCAACTTAATGTGTTTCTTACACTTACAACCAAAAATATTTTACTTTTTACGGTTTGTCGATAAAGGCTGAACCAGAAGAGAGATTATTTATTTAAAAAATTTCATCAAAACAAAAGCATAAACATGAAAATTGAATACAAAGATAAAGACGTTCTAAAAGTAAGTAAAAATTTAGAGATGACATTTTTTATTTTTTTCTTTATTATGCCCTAAAACTTGGGACTATGACAAATTTCGAGTACAAAAATCGTTGAACAAGCAGAAAAATGCAACTAATTATTTTATAAATAAACAATAACATCTATAAATGTGACTCTAGAACGCGGCGGAAACAGTTTGAAATTTAATATCTTCTCAAGGAACGCAAAAACAACATTAAAAATACTTTAATAATATAGATAAAGGTTCAACTTAAAGGTACCCAAAGGCTAATACAGATAGGGCAAAAGAAACCCTGAAAATGAAAAACGTAGTCAATTTGCTCCATGTCTGCACTTACGGGTTAAGTCAAAAGTGAGTTGAGTTTAATTCTTAAATTTGTTCTTCTACCAGAACCGCCTAGGCTCTAAGATAGATTTTTGAGCCACGTCTCGGTAATCTGTCTATATGATCGCACTTCTACGTTGCAAGCGAGCACTGAACTAGCCTTATAATAATAGTTGATCTGTTGTAAACCTTATGTATACTCAGACCATTTCGTTAAGTTTTTTTCTGACTTACGCCACCCGCTACCCGCAGAGTAATTCCAATAGGGAATACAGACTTCCCTAGAGAAGTCAAGTAAGTAGGTAAGTGTTGAAATCTGGTTAGAGCTGCATTTAGAAACTGGGGTCCTGACCAAATTAAATTTTTTTCAACTAAACTTGTAAGTATCTAAATTTAAAATGTGGTTGTATTTAAAGAGATATCTGCGATGTTAGGTAGATAAATATTTTCTGTGGACCAGCCCTTTATGTGTTCTTCATAAATGCACTACTAGCGGCTCCATAGGGATTTAGTTTTTGTCAATAAATGGCAAAAACCCTTAAAAGGTCTACCAGATTTCAACAAGTACCTACCTACGATAGCTTTACCAAAAACTTTACCAAGCGATTTTACTAATATTTATCTAATACTAATACCAGTCTTTTTTTTTGGAAAACTTAAAGAACGAATAAGATTCTGGCGGATAATAATTATTTATAAATAAGCAATTTCTGATGCAACAAACTAAGACATTCCAAAATAAATAATTGATTTTTCTATTGTCTGAATAGTTGTAAGACTGTCTAAAGACTCGGGATTAAACTTCAGGCACTTAAACCTCCTGAAGTTCAATTCATTATCAAGTATAAATACTATAGTAGATATTTATTGTTTGAAATAGCATCATAGCTTTCACTAATCATCGTCGTTAATAAGTTTGTTTACATTTCAAATTATTATAAAACGGTTCTTGAAAGAGAGGACCATTAATTAAAGTTCGACGAAGCTCCTAAATATTATAAGTAGATGCTACTAATAAGAGCGAGTGATAGAAATTTTAAGTCATTAAATTCAAAAAATTGCAATCTGCTTTACTTTGAACTTAAAAATACAAATATAAAACTAAGTCGAGTTTAAAGCTATCTGATATGCCGATATGCCGATATATGCTGATATATCTGATGCCGTTGAGGCGAGATTTTTTGAGAAAATAGCCTTACGTAAACGCGTAAACTCATGGTGAATCTGAATATCAAAACACACGAGTAGATTGATTTTAAACCGTCAATATCGACGTGTCCTTTTGAGGTCACGAATTCGTAACCACCAAAATACTAAAAACAGTTATATGTCATTAGCACGTATAACTGCAAAATAGATTAAACAAACTTCTGCGAGACCGGTGGTAGCTTACTTTCAGTTCTCCCTATACCAGTTTCAGGCAGAATACGCTTTAGTAAAATAATTTTCCTTCATATTCTCAGACATCCTGAAAACGAATTTACCTACTCTACGTAAAGAGGAAGAAAAAATGGATTCGGACCTTTTATGTAGAAATGTTTTTTGGAACACATGGAGAAAATCTGTATGCGCTTCCGCGTACGAGCTATAACCAAATACTCGTTTCTAAAGTCTTTTCAAGGTCTTATGCATGAGTACTGCCTGTAATGAGCATACACTCAGAAATTCAGCTATTTGCGATCGAGAACGAGAAAAATAAGCAAAAAATATTTTAATAAAAGTATTAAAAAGAGAATACGGTAATTTCTTCAAAGTAAAACGTAAAAACTAGCAAGAAAGTTAAGATTGCATAAAAACAACGATTAAGTGCAATGAAGAGTAAGTGAAGGAAGCTTTACAGGAGTTCAAAGCTGATGAAAGAGGTATTACAAAAAAAATATAAAAAAACGGGAAAGTTAGGTGCGCTTTTTTTAATTAGTTGGTTATCCCCTCTAGTTCTATTAAATTAACAATTTAATCTACCTTTTTGTTCTTATTAAGTGACTTATTAACAAAATTTAAAATTCCAAAAAGGAAACTAATCAGCTTATCACAATTATAAATTATTGTTGAAAAAGGATTACGTCATTGTTTCGCAACTTTAAAATTAAACGTTTTAATTAAGTAGTCGAATAAGAAGTGTATATTAATATTCAGCATTGTGTGACCTAATTAAATTTGGAAAATAGCATTTCGGTACGTAATTTATTATAAGAGACGATTATGTGTAAGATTTAATTTGAGTTAGAAATCCTTCGTTAGATGTCAACTACAACGCTCCTTTAATACCACACATTGATTGCGTTCAGATACCACCGAGTTCAATCTAAGCGCGGTCAGCCCAGATAGAAGATGTCGTTACGCCCTCGCCCGTTTTACGACGTGTCAGACCATCCCTTATTTCCCAAAATCTAAAATTCACGAAATAAACCACGGCAAATGTCGTAAACTACGATTCATTTTAGATTTTGTTTTATGCTATAATTCTGTAGATGTGAAGGTACGTGAACTGAAAATATTTAACATTTTTAAAGAAAAAATAAAGAATATATTGTGTGTAAAGTTTTATTAGTAAGAAAAAATAAAATAAAATTGCGAAACCGTAATAAGCTTTTAACAAAAGTCAGATGCTTTATTTCCTCCTCTTATTTAACATTCTTTAATTAAAAGTTTCGAGTTTGTATAGACTCTGTAATTGATTACACTCCCCTACAGTATTTGACGAGGAATTAGCATTTGTATTTTGTTAAATATTCTTGAAGGAGTGTGAAAACTAATTTTTCAGATTAATACAAATAAGTTGAATCGCGAGGTTTTCGTGCAGAAAAATTTCAAAAACTAAATTATTAAATAGTTGAAATTGTAACTATAGACAAACAACTCGTTAAACAATGAATAATAAAGGCTTAATAATGGGTATGTACTACGTAATTACTACCCATACGGAAGTGCGCTAAATTAGTAGGTAAAACGAGGACGATTTCAACTAGAAGTAGCCGTAAGCAAACGGCGTTGTCGCCTTCCTATTCACAAGACAAGCCCGGTCGAGCTACCCCAGAGGCCTTGAGAATAGTCCCTTACAAGATAGCCTCCAAACTTTCCGGTGATATATTTACTAACCACAAGGAATAAAGTTTAAAATAAACTCAGAAGTCATGAGCGCCATTTATGGGAGACCATAAACTTTTGAATCCTTTTAATGTCGGTATTTCGGAAAGTGTTTCGTACTGGAGACCTCTATTTATTAGAGGTACTTTTAAGAGTCTTTTCAATTTTTTGCAAAACCTAATAGTATAACTAAAGAGTGCAAGCACTTGTGCCGTGTTGGTCAAGAAACAACGCATATTTAGACTTTTATTGCAAACTTTTTGCAGAGTACAGTTTATACCTACCTCCCTAAGCTTAATTTATTAATATCCCAGTGCCCAGTGCCTTGTCTAAGTGCACAATTCATTGCAAATCAATTTTTGACCGAATTATTTTTGATAATAAGAACTTATCCGCTGATACAAATAGAAAGTGATATAATTTAAATCTAAATAGGAGAATTTAGAGAAACACAATTAGTGTTTTATAGTTGCAATCAGTAGCAATAGTGAAAACACAAGATTACTGTTTAGTTGACAGTCTTTGCCTCGAGGATCATAAGCGTCGTATTTTTTTTGAAGAAAATGGTGAAACATTGCAGATACCTGCAGTAAATGTTGAAAACTGGAGTTTGCACCAATAGGTTTTATTAATATTTTGTTATATTGAACCAATAACGCATTTTCTAGGGCTAATGCTCCATTGGCTTGGACTGTTAATTCAAGATTTTCCCATACTTTTAAACCTACTGTTACAGTGACACGTACATTTTGTAGAACTTTTAAGATTAGTACGTAAAATCGGATTACTGCAACTTGATAGGTCGTAGGATAAAAGCCGTAGCATGGAGTAATTGAAACGTAATAACTGTGGTTTCAAATTAATTCGTACTCAGTAAATATGAACGATACATAGTAATATTATATTAAGACTTTATTCCAGCAAAGTACATAGTATCAAAGCGCGGTAGCTTTAAAATATCGCGTCCTAATTTATACAGTTGCCGTCATTAATTCGGATAGTACTTAAAGATGTCATAAATTATTTAATAACAACACGGAAGCGGTGATAATTCTGTAATGTTATTCCGGTTATCAAGCTAAAATACAAGATTTAGCTAGTCGGCTTAAAGCAATGTGGTGTATTCCGTTTCTGATAGCAAGTGTAAACAGGGTGCAGTGGAAAGTAAAATAGCCGCTTACACGCTCGATACAATACGCTTAATTTTTAACCCTGCCCTAATATATTATGTACAACGATGTAAAGTACGAGGAAAGTAATAAATTAAAAACGCCATCTTTCTGAAAGTTTTACATTTTAATTAAGTAGCTAAAATTTGTTAGGTTAAGTCAACTTAAGGCTTAGAAATTTCAGTCGAAAAATCTCACGAGGTGATAATAATCGCGTTATTGTGTAGACTGTAGACTATGAGCGGCAGTAATGAAGTTTTAAGGGTACGTATAAAAGTTGTTGGAAATATATAGCGGTATTAGGTATACGCTTTTGTTGGCTTTTATGAAAATAATGTAATGATGTAACGTGATGAACTTTTGATGCAGAAAACCGAGTAAAAAATAAAAATTTTAATACTCGCAATTAACTCTTTAATTAAACGTAAAAGTTTTAACGTCTCCTGCAAATTGAAATAAATTTTACATAATTTTTATTAACTATCTTTGTCAATTTTATTATTTACAAACAAAATTAATTACTTTCAACTCGGCTGCGATTATTTATTAGGCACATAAGGTACTACGATAGATTATCGACGATAGGTAATTTATTTGGCAATCGATCAATAAAGCTTTACTGGATCATCAGTAAATCAAATTGAATATTAATGAGAAGTTATTTATATTATTTGTGATGCTACATCCCAATTGGAAGGCATCAAATGACACGAATCAATTTATTAACATAATAAACTGCTCGAGTAAAACCTTAAAATTACTAATTCATTCTGAAAACACAAGACACCCATAAGTTTACCTTAAATACGAAGGGAAGTAGAAGCAGACTAAGTATACAATACTAAATAAGGGACTGTCAAATTTAGTTGGAGGTACTTGACTCGTTAGAGAAAAGATGGAGAAACCATCATTACCTACTAATTACACAAAGTTAGCGAAACCAAAATAATGTATAAAGATGACAAACGGTAAAAAATACCTTTAAGACCTGACCTACTAAAACATGACAGCGCGAAATTGCTACTTATTTCAGAACATTATTTAAATGAAGCAAGACAGTAGCAGTAATATGATTGAATAATGGAAAAGAATAAATAACATGGTATGAAAAGTGGCGATTTGAATAATTGGGAAGTAAAAAGCGGAAAAATGACAATCCAAAATAGAAAAAGTAACATCGAGAAGAGAGGTTGGCTTATCTGAAGTACGCCTTGGCAAAAATAGACACGACCGTGAACATCTCGACTTAGGGCCTCCCATTTCTTGTACTTTAAACCTATACATCAAAAATTTACTGGGGAAGAAAATAACCAACTCCACTTTTTTTTGTATAAAAGAGAACTAACTAAGAGGTCCAGTAAAGTGTAAAAAAAATAACAACATTAACCGGTAAAAATCTGTATTGTGGTATGAAAGCTTATTAAGGCTTCCGGATAAACATACTAAAGTACCCAATCGATACCTGTTGCGCTCGAGCTGCCATCTTAAAAAAATGGAGAAATGATTCGGATCAAAAACAGTTTATTAAATTTACTATTAAAAACCTTTCATACATTTTTTCTTTAGGTATCTCAAATACTTTAGCTGCAATCCTGAGTTGAACAGTAGACAATTTTAAAGGGCGCGATCGCGCACGGGCACATTTTCAGCTCAGTTAGCTCTAGCAAAAACGATTTTCAAAGATATAAATTTTGACATCGTCAAAAGCTTGTAGGTATAGCAAAATTCAGATTTTTACCAGTTAATATTTTTATTTGGCGAAAATTGGTCAAATATGACTGGACTAGTAGGCACTAAGGCCATTCTACTACTGTAAACGCCAAATAATCAAATTTTCTGCGTAAAACGCGCTTTGAAACGTGAGTATTCATAAAAACATTTTCAACGGTGTTAAGATACACAAACTTGAAGCGAGCATAAACGGTAGGTAGGTACGCATTTTTAAAAAAACATAATTAAAAATAAATGAGCCCTACAAGTTTTCTTTCGTTAAAGCTGCAAATTTTTATAACGAGGGCTGTGGAGTGGTCCAAATGTATCGAGTTATGTAGGGACCCTTCGCTGAAGCATTCGTTTCAATTCCGGTCTGTTTAAGCTTGTATTTCCGGTCACTCATTCTTGGGAGGCAATTGCAAAACCATATATTATAATCTGCCTTTAGGATTCCCCTAAATGGACGTGAACTGGCCAGTGTTTTTTTGTCACAAGAACGCACAAAGTACGATTAAAAAATAAGGAAGTTTCTTAATGCCATAATTTTAGTTCTCAATATTCCGCTAATGAATGCTTCGCATTATTTCGAATGTTTTTAATTTTTTACTGGAAAATCTTTTTTAACATCCGCACTTCAAGTGCCAAAATACTCCACTTATATCGATATATCGTAACGACATATAAATGAAGACAGTAGGAAATATTTAACTTGCTGTAAAAATGCTATTTGTAGTCTGCTGAACTTCCTTTATGTAAACAATGAG
Source organism: Malthinus flaveolus (assembly GCA_950108345.1). Taxonomy (NCBI): domain Eukaryota; kingdom Metazoa; phylum Arthropoda; class Insecta; order Coleoptera; family Cantharidae; genus Malthinus; species Malthinus flaveolus. The sequence continues at coordinate 74,366,646 of OX467285.1, forward strand.
TAAATTTATGAATTAAACATAAAATCAATACTACTAAGTCTCTATTATCCCTACACAATAGTATTATAGCTTCTTAGAAGAAGGAAACAGCCATATAATTAATTATATACCGTGTGTTGCCTCCGAGATTTCGCAACAATTTTACGCGTAAAATGAAATATGCACTTGGAAATATTAATTTTAGAGTAATCCACTACCCACAACCTGCAATATTTTTTTAAAGTTGAAAACTGCATAATATACTTAATGACGACTCTAGTTTTGCAATTACAGTGCACAGATGCAAACAAGTCCGTTGAAAAATATGCGAACTATACTTAAAAATTTGGGGTGGTATAATGTTTACCCAATCACGTTTAGGCCCAGTTGTATAATCGAGCTAATCTGAGAGTCAGAGTTAACTCCGCGATTAACCTAAATTCAACATAAATAACAACTAATTCTGAGTTAAATTGAAATATATTTGACTCTAGAAAATTAATGGGTTAACCCTGGACCAAGTGCCTACGAGCTAACATAATCTAATCTACGCTAAGATTGAACCTTATAACTCTGACTCCCAGATTAGCTCGTTTATGCAACTGGGCCTTAAGAAATTATTTCAAGTACAGTCAGTGGTAGAAAAAAGACAGTAAGAAAGTTATTATTGTGTTGTTGGTTACTGTGTTGTGATTACCTTTTCACTCTTTTGCTTTGCTATTTTTTAGAATTTTGAAATACAATTTTAATCAAGGGGTAGTCATACTTTTAATTGCAAGAAAGTCTATGAAGCTCAATACGTAACTAATAAATCATTTAAATTTGCCGATTAAATACTTTTTACTTGAACTGTCCCTTACAAACTAAAGCAACACCGGTAACGCCTTCCCAACAGAGTTGTTTGCTTCTGTTAGCTGTAGATGCGTTCATTTCCACTGTCCGAATTAAAGGTATTATTAGTCAAAACCAGGAGAGGTGTCCTACGACTCATTCCAAAAAACTACGTAACTTGAATCACGCTATAATTCTTTAGAAATTTGTTTTTACTTTGTGGGAATGCAACAGAATATTTTAATACGTCATTTTAGCGAAAACCTCTCCTGGTTTTGACTATAATTGCATAATATTCCATTATTGGCAAGATTTTCAAAATTATTAAAAATGTGAGATGTTTAATAAATTGTTAATTAAAATAATTGTTTTTGAATGGACATTACCAATTTTGTAAATTAAACATTTGCACGTTTATCATACACATACACAGCAGTGTTACGACTGCATGCACATGCACATTGCACAATGCACAATGCTTATTTAGATTAATTATATCGTCGTACAAACACCTTTAATATGAACTGCGAAATTTCCCCACAAAATCAAATTTAATAATTTCCTATACCTATTTTAAACGCACCTACGTATTATTTTACATAATAATTTTTTAATTGAGTCAAGCACAGTAATGCATTGTAAATTACTACCTTCTGTTAGACTGTTATCATTTAATTCGTAATTAATTTTTCCATTTTACTTTGAAATAGATGCTATCTATTTAATTAGTTCTTATTTGCCTCACATTAAAGCCTGCTTATCACACTATACAGAGTGGCTATAATATTCTTACCGTCTTAACTTTGGCAATGTGTGTGGTAAATAGTGTTACGTTCCTTAACAAAAAAAGTTCAGTCAACAATAATTTAGCCTCTTTTGAAAGATACGGCTTTAAATATTGAAATCTAAAAACGCAAAACATTTTCAGGTGTATGACCTGGGATTTAATAATTAATAAATTTTGGAAATAATATTGGAACTCATTCCTGAATTTAGGTTGGATACTGTAGGAATACCATACTCTCAATAGAAAACGTCGTCAGCTTTCTAGAATAGCCATCGCAACGTAAACACTAATGTTAGCCGAATTTCAGCAATATACTTTTGAATCACGGTATGAAGGGGACTGTGTAGGTAAAATAAAACTCTAGGAAGGCTACTGCAAGACTTCCTAGAGTTTTCTCGCACTTACAGTCAAGGTTAACGTTTTTCAAGTTTCTATCTGACAGTCTGTCCGACTTGAAAAACTTGAAAAATTAAAACTTGACTGCAAGTGCGAGAAAACTCTAGAAAGTCACTTTCAATGCACATTGTATTGTAAGCGACTTCTACAGGACTTTCTAGAGTTTTCTTGCACTTACAGTCCAGTTTTACATTATTTAAGGTTCTATCCGACAGTCTGCCCAGCTGTGCTGAATTCGGCAATCCGCCACGGATAATCCTAACAATCCACAGCTTTATACGTGGATATGTAGTGACGTCAGCCATCTTTGAACTTATTTCTAAAAATAGTGCAGCTATTTTGGCACGACTCTGTAAGCATCGTTATTGTTAGAATAGAGTAGATTAACTTACTCTATGGTGTTTGGCAACAACACTTCAATCTTCAATGGTATAAAGTATAAATTAACGTATATTACGTTACTTAAACATCTGACGTGACGTTGCCGACAGTGTCGTTGCGTTTGAAACTTGAATTCAATTAATTATTTTTACGTAACCTGTAGTGATTACCAAAAATAGCAGGGCTTCAATTGATTTAGTGTTTTGTATTTGCTCTTCAATTTTTAATAAAAACAATCTGCGCGAAAATTTTTTTACAGGAAAAGTAGGAATAAAATTGTATTCAGTATCCAGGTAAAAAAGGGCGATTTGCACAATATGAGCATGGACGCGTGTCTTAACACGTAATATATGGCGTGCGTATAGTTTTTCAGCGAGCTCATTTCTAGAGTAGGGCAATTTATAAAAAATAGCAGCACGCACTTTTACACAGTGTGCTCTTTTACAAGTCGATTTTTTAAAGGAAATAAAATAAAAGGTAATTTTCCAAATTTCTATGTAAATTACTACAATAAATTTGAAATTTTCTAATATATAGCGTTTCATATTAAAACAGTTGGACAAAATATTAAAACAAACCCAACGCAACGTTCCAAACTGCAATTTTGATTTATTATTAGAATGCAAATATAGAATTTTCAATAACAGTAATTAAAACGAATTTATTACCTCAAATTCAATTTAAATATCAAAATTAAATTGAAGGAAGGCCATTTATTAACTTTTCACTTTTCCATTGGTTAGCTTTAACTGAAATTACTGTTTAATTTTAACAAATTATGTTTATTTAAAAGGGCTATACTATAGAAATTTTTGATTTAATACTTAACTGCAGGTAACAAGTTTAAAATATAATTAATTTTTATTTGTTTCAATTATAACTGGATTTGTTGCTATAAATATAGATTGGTTGAGCGATTTTACTGAATTAAGGGATGTTTTATTTTTATCCACGTTATATTACGTTCATTAATCGTTACTAAAATAGCTCTGCGAAGTATTGAAATTTGAAATATTTTACGCACGGTGTATTATATTCAAATTTTTTTTTCAGGATGGCGCTATGTACAATCGTGGTAAAATTATTTGCCAAGGACTCATTGATGGCGCCAGTCTTAGGTTACTAAATTGTGTTATAAGTTAGTAGGTCACTTTACGAATGTTCTATTTAGAAATTAAGGTGTTGGAATCAGTTGAGTAATTTGCGTTTTCCCAGAATATGGTTGGTTTCAGGGATTCTTAACAAGCACACCTTATCTTTAAAAATACACAGCATACAGCTTTAGGTGGGTTCCGAACCATCCGGACCAAGACATCTGGACACAGAAAATCTAAAAGTACCAGAGAAATTCGGACCAAGAACATACAGACTTGAATTCGACTCTCTTAACCACTCAACCACCCTGGCATGCGTGGTATCACAAAAAATTAATGACATTTAATCCAATACAGATTGTTCATTTTAATTTATCCAATATAATGTGACTCTGTATATAATTATAGGTACTTATATACAAGTCGTGTTAATTAAACCTAAGCCATCAACCCATCAGTTAGCGTTATTGCTAAAGAATTATTCCCGTATAGAGAAAATGCTTTATTTCGAATCGCGTACTTTAATATTCGCAATAAATCTAAAAGTGAAGTGTAGGAAAAGATAGAAAAATGGTAATCCATTACAGCGAACATAATAAAAAATACACTTTACATCAATAAACTTGAAATTAATTTTTGTGTCAGCCGTGACAAATAAAACAGATTTAGGATTTAACAGTTGTGCAAATTCGTAGAGACGCTTTGTATCACCATATGTGTCGCATTCCGGGCGCTATATGTCCTTTCCGGGCGACATTTCCAAGCTTTCTTGAATCTCAGCGACGTAGCTGAAATTTTATAACCTTGCTCTCGTAGTCCTGAAACTGGAACATATATCTTTCTCGCGACATGTGATGTTTGCAACGGAATTGGTGTCTCGGATTTGTAGGATCGAAGGATTTTACAAAAGTGTTACTCAACAATCCCCAGTCTTACGCTTTTATACACTATTTCGGTTTTCAAAAACCTTAAAAGACCTAAACGATGTTTTGAACTTTCTTTTTTCGTCGATAACCTTGATTATAATGAATGAAAAGAACAAAAAATTGTGTCAGATTTTAAGAAGCCTGTTAACACCTTTGTATCGCATTTAAACCTAAATATCTAGTTTGGGTGCGTGTCTTGTGAAAGAAAATTATACAGCAAACAAAAATTAAGTTTATCTCAATGACATCAAAGGTAAACTAAATATTCATAATGGGAATTTTCTCTTCCAACAATAACGTTAAAATTCTTCCCCTATTATAGGTTATTGACTTTCTTAAATTTGTGTAAAGAATGTGGAGTATAACCAATTTTATAAATTGCTTTATCAAAAATCTTTTTTTCATTTAACTGTTAAATGAATTCCATTCATACCTTGTTAATTTGATGTTTTTTAAACCCAATGGAAAAGTAAAAATAAATACCTAATTAATATAATTTTCGACCTTTTAAAATTACCCGTTGAAAGATTTAAAAATTTTCCGTACAACAAAGTAGGCCCCGGCTCCACTTCCAGTCTCATTTTTGTAAAAGTTAAAGGAGTAAATATTTATATAAATAGTGTACCAATTAGCTCAAATTTCGTCTCCATTGAATGACATAAAAAGCCACAATCTGCATTGTTTACTAATATGGCCTAGCTGTGGCTTCTCTGTTTCATTTTCAATTCTAATTTTCGTTTAAATTACTTTTTTTTAATATAAAAATACAAAAAATACAAAAAAAAATTTAAATTATCTGAATCTTTAGTAGCGATAGTCCGGTCGGTATGACGTGAGTCCAGTAGGGTGCTTTTTCAATTGCAACTTTTGATAAATTTGGAATAGTTATGTGTATTACTTTTGGCTAAGTTTTTCTTCATCAATTAATAGTCCAAAATAAAAAATAAAGCCTGGGGGGCGTTTGCACCCCGGTTGGTACTGTGAGTGTTGAGCAAAATTGACATAATATGTATAGATTTATAGCCATGACAACACACATATAAAAACCTTACAAGTTAAAAAAAAATTCAAAAGGATTAACAGTGATGGTGATCAAAATTTTAGGGTCACAATGAAAACCTACTTAACTCCCTTTTTCTGCACAATAGAAAAAAAACGCCTTGGCGTTTTAGTTTATATTTAATTTTTTAAGAACTCTACGCCCATTTTAAAGTAACGATCGCTCATCAAAACTGGACTAAGTCCACTAACTATAATATCATGTAATCTTACTCTTATCTGATGGTACCAGTTGTCAGCAAAGAAATTGTGGAAACTTACCTGAAAAAAAAACAATGTATTAGTACAACAAATATTAATTAAAACACAAGACTAAATAGAGCCATCAATTTTAGAGTGGTTAAGACTGTTTGTTACTAATAATTGAAGAATAAAACGATTAAAGAGACACAAAGTCGAATTGTAAACAGCGCTAAACCTTCTAGATGTAATCCTATTAAATTGATAAATTATGAAGGTAATTTGAGTTAGACTGTTAGACCCTTATCTAATCATAAAATGACGAGAACTAGATTGGTGGAGCAGATTTTGTATGTCCAATTGTACCCCAAGAGCTCGTAGGCTAGTACTATACGTAATAGTATAGTACATTTGTAAGACGATTGCTATGCGTGAAAGGAAAATAATTAAGAGTCCTTTCATTTTGACGTTTACGTGTTGTATAAAATTATGGGGGAGGTTACAACCACCATTCAATACTAAATGAACTTAGGTAATAGTTCAAAATACATTAACTGCGATGGGGTGAATAAAAAAAATAACGGGAAAATTAAATCGTTAAAAAACGAAATTTTCGACTTGTCATTTATAAGTAACGGCCTATGAGTTTGTGGTATTAACATCGAATTATTAAAATAACTAATAAATTTTTAAAGTGACGCAATAAGAGGCACTTCAATTTAAATGGTTGTTTTAATACTTCTTGGGTATTCAATAGCAATGTAAATTCTTCTACGTTTAGAAGTGCAATATTTATTCTTGTAACGCTTCTTGTATATTATGCTTTTTGTAGCATTGCTAAGCAAATTTGTTTCTTTAGAAAAAAAAAACAAATCTGCCTAACATTATTGGTTCACTAAATTTATGTCTCGTAATATATATTCTTGCAAGAACATAAGGACTTGGCAAAAAATTGTGAAATAGAGAAGTTTGTTGATTTCTATTAGCACTGTTTCTTTCATTTATCACCGTAATACCCTCAACTTGTCTAGGTTATTAATAAGAACCTAAAAATATTAAAAGATAAATAACGCACCTACTGTAAATTACCCACAACTAGAAGGCAGCCTTAAAGCTATTAGTATTCTACTGGTACGTACAATAAATCTGCTGCTGGACAGGATACTGGATAACACACTTAAATTTAATATATTCCGGAGAAGAACATATTACATACAAATTGGCTTACGTCAACAAAATAATTTATTGAAACAAATTTTATTAACCTTTCACGTTTTTCTGTCAACTTTTTGTATCGAAGGTGTTAATACGCGAGTTGAACAAGAGCCGAAATTTGCTCGTTTTACATTTAAAAATATAAACTTGTGGAAAACGCAAAAAGGCCCATTGAAGATTTTAGCTCGGTTTATTGCAAATTACTACTACTGCCTACATTTTACACCTCATTTATTAGCTTAATTTATCGGTCTCCCGCAAATAAACGCTTGGTGCGTGCCACTAGACAGGAAAGCATTAAACAATAGCTTTATAATATGTATTTGCTTTATAAAACTTTTTAATTCAATATTTATTTTACGAATAATAATACAATAAATCATTCATTCGATTTATTCAATACAAACGTTCGTTTTCCTTTGTTTCATGAAAATTTTTTGGGGTCGTTAAAGTGGTTTTGGTATATTGAATGAAAAGTAAAACTCGCATAAGAGTAGGTAGGTACCTACTACAGTAGAGATTTGAGTTCGACTTTTTTCAAAATATACCGACAGGTTTGGAAAACTAAACAAATATTGGTACAGCGTGTGTTAGTTTGTACCATTCTGTTTTTTATGTGAAAGAAATATGTCAATATTGCAACGAAATTTATTTGTTCTTCTTTTGACTTGCCGTTTCAAATGTCTTTCTAACTTTATACCTATAAGAATTATTGAATTTTATCAATTATTATTGTTACGCAATTTTAGTTTTGTACTTTGTAGCGAATTATCGTACCAATCGTATCGATTGAGTGAAATTTGAATAGGCTAATTCAGGTATACAAATTATAATGAGCAAAATAATAATTTGATTGGCCACAATTACAGCTTTATTGCTTCATCAAAAAGTTGCATCCATTATTGTTGTTCGATATAATTAGCATATTATTTTGGAAATGCGCGCTATTACTAAAACAATAATGTGTGCTCAAGTTCAGAATCAAATCAAGTTTTAATTGAAAATTTAAATAATTTATATTTTGTGCGTCGATTGGAGAGTTTGAATGAGAAATTACAGTTTTATTATAGCCTGCGGCAGGTACATGGTTAAAAGGACGAGGGAGTTGAGTTTATTGAAATTATTGTTTTCTTCTAAATTCTCGAAAAGTAGCTAAATATTGTATAATACGGCACTCTCAACGTTCGAAATACATACAAAGATACTTTAAATAACCCTTGACCATGGGTATACGTTATTTTGGCAATTAGCAAGATCAATAATATACGTTTAATAAGAAAGCAGACGGAGCTTTGTCAAAAGTTCAAAATCTCCAAGATCGTTTGTCTTTTTTTCAGTTTTTGTCAATTTTGACTCTTAAGAACCAATTTTTCAGCAAAGGTCGTTTATACTTTTACAGTACATAGTAGGCAAAATTCGATGGTTTTTATGGAGAAATCGATAACTATAAGATATATGGAGGGCGCATCCTCGATTTCTCTTTTTGAGAGGAACTTTATGCCAAAAATCGAAATTCGCGATCATCTTTTGTTTTAGAACTATTGGCAAAAGTTCGATTTTTCAACTTTTCGTTTAATATCGGTATCCCGGTTGTCCTGAAATTTTAGGAAAAAATATTAGTACCTATTCAGGCACTTTTTTAAGGACAATAAAATGAGTGGAACGGATTCTAAATGTCTCTTTCGGATTATTTTTTTATTTTTTATTTATTAATTCGTAATAAAGGGCGATGAAAGTTAAATAATGTACCCCCAAGACGATAAAAAGCTATATTCAAATATGTAATATCCAACTATGGTTTCTATTAAAAAAATACAACTGTTATAAACTAACAAAGATGTTAAAAATCCCTTCGGTTCATTTTATTGCCTTTGAAAAGTGCCTGAAAAACAAGCTAATATTTTTTTCTGGAACTTTGCAACAACCGAAATATCAACATTTAGCGAAAAGTGGAAAAATCGAACTTATCGCTGCAAAACAAAAGAAGATCGTGAATTGCGGCTTTCCCCATTGAATTACTCTCAAAAAAAAGATTAAGGACGCGTCATCGATTTTTTAATATCTCTTCTAGTTATCGTGTTATCGATTTCTCCATAAGAACCATCGAATTTTCCCCATCCTGTACACACTTGTATTTTGGACACCAGCAGATTTACAGAGGCCGTTCTGGTCTCAAATTGTAGCAAATTTAGAGTAGGTACTTTTAGAAAATATCAAACGACCTTTGCCGAAAAATTTGTTTTTAAGGGTCAAAATTAAGCCACCGTCGTAGACAAAAGACAAGCTAGCAAACTTACTCGACTATCTATTATTTAAATAATTAATAAGGGTAGGTTGTTGCGCCAAACTCTTTCGCATTTTAAACGCGAGTATAGTCGCAAATGCAGAATTTAAATACATAATGCCATGCCTAGAAAATTATTAGAAAATTCTTGGAAATTAAAAAGGTCACTTTCGGTTATGGAATACACCGGATAAGCGTCTAGCCATCAGGATGTATAAAATTATGAATTTTTAGAAAACGGTGGAAAATGATTGTCCAGATCGACATCTTAACCGCGAGACCCAAGTTTATTGTTGATTAGATATTATTATTTCTTCTAAAATTATAAGTGGGGGAAAATTAGAATTAGACTATAATGAGGGTATCGAGAAAAAAACCTCGGATGTGGAGTTTGCGTAGTGCGCTGAAGAGTGTCATTTTTATGTAAGTTAAAACAAAGATTACCTAACTAATTGAATGGACCAATTATTCCAAAATCTGAATCCCGGCAGTTCCGAAAGACGTCACATTAGGAGAGCTACTCGAGCATTCAAACTAACTTTAGTAGTAGGAGTAGGTACCTACTTACAGGAGTTTTTCACAAATATATCACTTTTCTTAGTTCGTTCTTATTTCTAAAGCGGGCAATCGTCTCAATATTAATAATTAGTAATTATGTCATTAACATCATGCAGTAATCGTAATTTGGAACGCATGTTAAGTAATGCTCAATTTTCGAACTAAAAACTAGAAATATTAATAAACCACTTTACTTAGAGTTAGCTAGAGCTACATTTTTTAATAATTAACTTTATAAATCTTTGTTCGCCCAGTTTGGGAATGGAATTATTTCATTTTTGACCCTATATTTAATTTGAAATTAAATAAACAACAGCCGGGAATAAACTTCTACGGCAAATACATTCTATTATTACTTTTTTAGAAGGCAAGCACGGGTACCAGAGAGTAAGGGTCAGTTTGGCCTAGCAAAAACTTTTCGGGTAGACGAAGGATACCGAAAAAACAATTTTCTCAAATATGACTTAAAGAAGCTTCTTATAGTGGTTTGTAATTAATATGTAATTAAACAACGACTTTTTCACAAAAAAGCTTGTAATTAAAACTTAATATGCACAGGGTGTTCTCTGAGGTAGCCGTGTGTTCTAGAGATGATTTTGAGCAAAAAAATCTATACGCACACTATGTCAATCCACTTCGTTTTTGGAATATCGGCAGAAGAAAAATGCAACAATTAATGCAAATTTACGTATCAATCCCTAGCGGGCATACCCTAGCGGATTATCTGTCATATCTAATACGTGGCGAGCCAGATTCTTAAAGTTATCGGTGCGTTAATGGATAACCACGAGCCAGATATGGGGCGGTAAGAATTTCGTACAAATTCAATCTGCAAGTTCTGACTTGTCGTTAAAATCTCACCATTAGTGGGTACCTACCCTCGAATATTTGTTTTATTTTTTGTGTGATCGGTCAAAACTGTCAGCCAGATCTCTCAGTTTGCCTAAAATACCACGAGCCAGATCAAACACGTCTGAAATGTCGAATTTTTCTCCACTAATGTGCAGATTTGATACCTCAAATCAACCATGAACATCTGAAGTGCGTACTTGGTACTATAAGTGTCTGATCCGCACGGATAATCCGCTCGTGTATGCCCCGCTAATGAAGAACGTAACAAAATTCAAAAACGATGTAAGAGTATATTTTAATAGCTCTTTGAATTGTTCGCCTCTATTTTCTAAAAGTGTTTCTAGTTCTTGAGTCATACTTTGTTGCCAGTTGATTTGATAGAGAACCCAAGTAGGTACTTAAATATTGTCGCGTGTCTGAAAACATCTAATGGCGTAAGATCAGAAAGAACGTGCATGCTTTTCTTCGCGATATCTTAAAAATCGAAAAGAATTGAACTAAAGTGTATATGCACTTTTTAGCTAAGAAGTTCAGAATCGCCTCTTGAACACGCGGTGTAAAATTGTCTGTTACCTCAGAGAATACTCTGTATAAATGTTACAAATTAATTTACAATTCATACGGATTAACCAGCAGGTTAAATACTTAGTAAGAGCATCTAACTCAATTATAGGTGAGTAAGTATACTAAAACCCCTTATGTTGTATATTATGTACATATTTAGCTTATACTAGTTTTAAGGTGCTGGCTACAAACAAACTAATCAAATAAGCAGAGAGACGCTCGCTGTAAACTTACGATATTAAGCTTTGAAACAAAATTAATCTCAATTATTATAACGTTAACGGAGGCAAAATAAATCTTAATGGTATAAATAAAATTTTTTTGACAAACGCAAAACGTTCTTTTTAACTTTTGAATGAAAAGAAACATCAGCTTTCGTACTGAAGCAATGTCGTGGAAATTTCAAGTTTTTGACATTCCGTGATGTGGCATTTAAAAATATAAACCAAGTTCAAAAGCACAATGATATTTTGAAAAATAGTATTTCACGTCAGATTTTTAAATCACAATAGAAATAGAAAATAGGAATACGTATAGAATGAAGAACTAATAAAATATGCATTGTACGAAGAATAAAATGGTTGTAAATAAAAATGGATCCGCCGCTGTAAATAATATCTTTTTAGGTATTTTATTATTTCATTCTTTTGCGTTACCTTATTTCCAAGTAAAAACAATTTAATGAAAATTCTCGAGCTAGGTACATTCGGCTCTGTTTACTTTAATTACATAAAAATGCTTTCGTTTTAGCTCAAGTACGTTCCACTTGACAAAAATAGAAGCGCCGCGGATTGTGATATTTTCTATCTACTTAATTATAGTCATAAATTATAAACGAGTTGAAAAGCGTTTCGGCACATTGACAGTTTAGTGCAAAATCCTTTAATAAATGGAATAAATACGTTCTATTGCCTGCATTAATTCAGTTTCCAAATTCCAAGTGGTCCGTAATTGAACATCATTTATTATTGGAAAGCAATCAGCAACAAAGCAATTTAATTTGCTCAAATTCTTAATTAAATTTGCTTCTTTATTCCATAAGCGTGATCTAGTCGCAGTTGAAGTTAGGACGGTATTAAATTTTTTGATAAGCTATGTGTATACTCCTTGCGTTGGCTCATTTGAATTTCATATTTTAAACGCGCACGTTTGCAAATTCATAAAAGCATTCGAAGGAATCCCAGTTGGAAATCATTATGTCATAAAAAAACGTTAAGGTACGCGTAAAGATGCAATGCGATAATATTTTAACATCCTTCAATAAAGGTAATGTAGCGTTCCATAAAAACGAAACTTTTTACGGGTATAGGGTGGGACTATCATAAAAAGCTAATGGTGTGTTGTTTGAAAACTTTTTTCACACTTTTTTTAATTCTAGGCTCGGGCTTAAAATGCAATTTTTCTTCTTACTTAAACCAACGGTAAGCGTTTGTTGGACTAAACCCAAAGAGAGAGCTTGCAAATTTAAGTTGATAAATTATTGTAGCAATATCATTTTAAACTTCAAACTCATTATTCAGAAGAGCGTAAACAAATTTTGCTTGCAATTCTAAATGATAAATTTTTTACTTTCGTTACACTTTACAATTTCGCTTAAATTATTAGTGTATCTTGCCAATTGTAAATACACTTTTAACAAACCTCGTTGAAAATTAATCAGTTAATTTAACTCGAAACAAAGAACGAAAATTTTAAATCGCGTTTTTCTATTTATTTACCTTAAAAATGGTAAAATACATTATGTTGCATTTGTATAACAACTACTTCAAAAAACTAATTTAAAAGTCAGAAAATTCGCGTTATTAAAAGACATACCCCAAACAGCCACTATTATTTTTTTAGAAAGTATTTATGAAAGTATTGCTCCATTTAAATCAATGAATTGACTATGCACTGGAGAATAGATTTATCCTGGGTACAAATCCAAAGTTATTGTTGTATCAGTTCACTTAATAAAAGAAATTTGGAAAATTTTGAATTCGAAGAAATGTTGGTCTGACAAACGATACTTAGATTTAATTCATTTTCGAGTTAAGTAAACTGAGCAACACTTTGGATTTATCAAAGGCAGATTATTTATTCTCTTAGTTATAATTATGTACAAGAGCGTAGTAGAAATGCCCCTAAAAGTATAAATTAATACTTTTTATACATTTCTCTAGCACCTATAACGCTGTCAGTGCAGATTGCTTATATTGGATTAGAGTAGTCCCCAGCCCAACTAATAATTTCATACCTGTACGCGAGAAATAAATGGTAGTAGGTGCCTATGTCCAGTTTTACTAACATTGGACTTCAGGTTCTTATGGACATAATAAAAATACGCTTTTCCACGTGGTAAAACACAGTAACTCCATTGACATTCGTATAAAAGTTAAGTCTGTATGAAATGATCACAACTTCTATGTTGTTCGAGATAAACAGGTAAACAGTCGTATCTCTGCAAAATTGATAAAGCACCTCGCTATTACCTAGCGTTATTGTACGGACAGTGATTGAAAAAAGTATAAAGCTGTTGAAAAAAATCTATAAAACGAGTAAGAAAACCTAACCAGTGGATAGCTACTAAAAGAATGAAAGACACACTGTATCTGGAAGGATCACAGGTCAAATCTGGAAAAACTTTGCAAGAAAAAATGCACAGAACAAATAAATGAAAACAAACTAATAATATTTATATTGTATTATACAGGGTGTTAATTAAGTATGTACCGTACCTACACATACTTTAAGGTATTAATATTTGAATTTATTATTATTAGCAATTAGTTTTAAGACGGAAAGTTCGTATAAATAGGGTCAAGTCAGCAACGGCGAAACGGTATAAAGATGGGTCTTTTAAAAAAATTTTAAAAACTGTAAACATGTGTCAAGAAGGGCTTATACACGAGGCTTTTACATAAAAGCGTCGTGTTCAAATTTCAAAAATGAATAATGGCCAAAATATCAAATTTTGCGACATTTATCTCTATTCATTTTCTAAAAATCAAGAAAATAAAAATTGTGTACTACTGTTATTCGGAACCAAATTAACAAAAATCTTTCACGGCCATTTTTGAACATATGTGCTTACCACGAAGCAAAAATAACCAGGTAGGTACGTGCTAATAAGAAATTCTAAAATTATTACCTTTAAGAAAACAAATTATCTTGACTCATCAGTCATCAGTCTTCACGATATTTTCTAAAACACATTCATAGTTGAAAGTTTATAGGGTGTTTTAAACCCTCGAAATACGACGATTTTCACAACACTCCACTCGCGTCATTACCGTACACCAAATTAAATTACAAAGAATGAAACTAAATGCGTGCAGGTACAAGTTTAAACTACGATAAGTGACGCGCTTATCGCTTATCACCTGATGTGCATTCAAAGTTGTCGTTTATAAAAGTTTTAATTCCGTTTGTCGTTTAATACAAAAATAATAAATGTTGATTATTTTAATTAAGCTCTACAGTCATGGTTTCAGGGGATCGGTCCAGCAGCTTTTGAAGTCCTATCTTGCAAGTAGGGTACAGCGAGTTCGGTGGCAGGGTGCGGTGTCTTCGGAAGCGGTAGTTGAGTGTGGAGTTCCACAAGGCTCGGTCCTTGGACCCATCCTATTCATAATATACTTAAACGACATCCATATACCGGACAGCCAACTATATATGTATTGCGACGACACTTCACTGTTACTCGCTGGAAGCGATGAACAACAGATAGACCTCAAAGAAATTCGAGCTACTGAGAGCATTGGAAAATGGTTCTCAGCGAATAGACTAAAACTGAACGTCGATAAAACAGAAGCGCTTATGTTTGGTCATAGTGGCGAATATCGACACGTAAAGTTCTTGGGACTCCATTTAGATTCCAGGCTCAACTGGTCTCAGCACGTCCAGGAAGTCTCCAAGAAACTTTCTGGATCTCTGTACGTGCTAAGAAGACTAATTAAAGAGGCAACATACCATGTGGCAAGGACAGCTTACTACGCCAATGTCCAAAGTCTCTTGAGCTACGGCATACTGATCTGGGGCAGATCGGCGGAGGCAAAGAAACTATTTGTTCTGCAGAAAAGGTGCATCAGAATTATAGAAGGAAAAGCAGTCGAGAGACTTGCAAGCCACTATTCATCAAGGGTGGGATACTTACCGTTCCAAGCATATATATAAACGAATGCCTAAAGTATACCTACGACCGAAGGATTAGTTTGAAAAAACACAGTGACGTCCATCTTCACAATACGAGAACCAAGAACCAACTCGTTGTGCCTAAGCATGTAACTAAAGCCACCCAACAGTGCTTTGATTATTGGGGCGTAAAGTTGTTTAACAAATTGCCTGACGCGGTGAAGGAACTGCCTCCAAGACCATTTAGAAAGGCCATAAAGAACATGCTCTTGGAGGGGGCATACTACGAAATAGATCACTTTCTGGAGGGTTCGTCGTGGTTCCGTGATTGACAGTTTGACAAATTGTGATTTTAAAGTGTTTATTGTGTTTATTGCGAATTTCAGTAATGTCAACCACTTTATTACTTTATTACTTACTTTATTTTAATTTATTGTGACAAGACATGTAAATTTTTGATGTCAATAAAATGTATATATGTATGTATGTAATTAACTGTATTATTATTAAATGAATAGACGTAAAATGCGTAGAGACGTAACTCCCTTCCTTATATTAGCAGAAGCACAAAAAAATATTAGCGGGCAAAAAATTGAAATTTGCAGTACTCAATTCGGACACCCTTTTTAAACCGTAAATACCCATATGTCAATAAAATCATAGGAAATGTTAATATGTGGGGGTTCTCTAAAGAACGCCAACGAATTTTAGGAGTTTGATGATATATTTTTTATAATAAGAAACAGTATACACATTACACATGTTTATACTACGGTGTTCGTCAAACAGTCGGCATCATACTACAAGAAAAAAAATCTTTTGTCGAATTTAGGGAGAAATCGATTGGAGTAATGTTTGATTAGGACATGCCAAATTACGACTGAAGAGTGCAATCCACTAAATTCAAGGAAATAATTCTTTCTCGTAATAATGATGTCTAGTTTTTGTCAGACGTTGTACAAAATTGTCAAAATAAGTGAGTTGTTAAATTAAGGGTTGTTCTTAAGTAAAAAGATCTCTTTTATTTATTTGCAAATCCACAATCTGAGGAGTTACTAAATGCTATTCATCGGTGAATTTCAGCGCAGTTGTTTTTAATATTTCTTCCGGTACCTACGCAACAAGACGTGTGCAGAATTTTATGGATCCATCTGGTTTAAAAGAGGCGATGGTCTATTAAAAATTTTTGTAGCCTTTAGAAGACAAATATTAATATTGTTTCTTAAAAAGGAAGAATTTATCATTTGAACCTATTGTAAACTCAATCCGGAGACGCCTGCCGTGTATTATTAAAAGTTCTGTGGGGAGGTAGCGCATTAAAAGTGAAAAACGGCCAATAAAATAAGGATCACTCTAATATAGTGCACCAAGTATAGAATCAGGAAAACTCGATAGATTTTCTTTAGTAGTACGTAGTACGTAGTACTTTGCAAGTGTAAGTATGTATTTCAATTCACTATTACAACATACCGAGTGTCAAAAAGATATTCTGAGAGTAAACCAGATTTACTTGAAAATTGTACAGAATTCAAGAGTGCGTTTGAAGAATCGAATAATTCGAACTTAAAATTTAGTAATCTAGATAATTTGTTGCATGATTCGTTCCGCTTAGAATTATTCAAAACAAGAATGGTATTCAATTAGCCTTTCAATAACATTTGTCTTCTTGGACTGACTTCAAAGAAAATTTCAGGGAATGGTAATTTTACTAAGTATTAATGATATAAATTGAAAACAACTTTTTTTTAAATGTTAGGTATGTCTAATACTATTTTATTCGATTATATTGGTATAAGAAAAATATGTAAAAACGATTATTAATAATAATAACGATCCTAAAGGTTAATTTAGGTCAATTTATAATAAAGCGAATTGGACGTAAAAAGTATCATTACCAGATCCATTACTTGGATCATTAAACTTCACTTTAGTGATAAAATGATAAAAAAATAATATCAAACCCAATCCGTACTAATACCTACTACTGTATTATCCATACAAATTAACTTTTTGTTTGCAGCAACTAATTAATTTAAATTAAGAACTAATAATTAAGGAGATAGCATGGAGTTAAAATTGATGAAGTTCAAGGAGCTATAGAAGACCATGCACTTATAAGGCGATTGTATTGCAGGAAAAGAAACAAAAGCTCATTTTATGCCGCAGATGCCTTAGGTGCTCAAGCACAGTTAGAAGGATGGCGGGGACTTAGAAAAAGTCAGTCACGGCCTAGTCTGGAAAATGGAGGCTGGGTGTAAATGATAGTACTAATGGAAGAAATTTATTTGCAGGTGAAGGTTTGTATATACTCAATGATTGTATATTGAAAATGTTAGGAATTTTTCAGTACTGGGAGCTTATATGGATTATAAATTAGACTTTTCGACAGTATGAAAACGGTCTCCGTTGCACGTCGACCCTCTGGGTTGATGGTGCTCTTAAGAAATATCTTCAATTCTTGAGGGTTTGAGAAACTTCAAAATACTATATACTAACCTAACCTAAGAGGTATACTGCTTTTTGGGTTCATAGTCTCAAGGATACTCGAGTCTGATCCGTATTAGTGGAACATATCCACACAAAATATTTATTGCAGTCTCCTTGTACACACTGCAACTGCAGAGTTTCTAAGTTAACGATTTTTAAAGCCACATATGACCAGTTTTATTGGTTTTGTGGTTCTGCCCCGTGTATTTCAGCTCCCGAGATTAAGCTTAATTGGGGACCATCCCTAAACTATCCACAAACTATAAACAAACACAAACATCCATAAACTAAACAGAGACCACTTAAAATGGGGCGTTTATATTCTTCATTAGCCCATCCTTCTGTGCCTGCCTATAAGTACGTTTCCATTAATGCAACTAAGAGCGCAATCAAAGGGTAGAAAAGCATGGGGAACGGGAAATAACAAAAAACACAATTAAGCTGTTGTAAGGTGAAAATGCATAATTACACCTTTGTGAAACTCGATTGCTAATAAAACTATAGTAAGGTACTCGAAAAATAGTAATTATAAAATCGATTACAAACGCTAGGAGTAATAAAGCGAATTGCATTCGCCAGACTTTGAAAAATAAAAAATATATCAATTCTTTTATATTTTACCCTTGTTTTGCAAAAAAGCTGTGATGTAATGTCCATTAAGGGAGCGGGTAGTCCTGGTATGTACCTTCTATATTTTTCTCCGAAACAGTTTACAATTGCTCAGGACACGCAAGTTTAACACGCAACATTTACCAACCCCCCCCAGAAAAGGTCGACCTACTTATCTCGGACGTATCATAGCAAAAAAAATCAATTTTGAACCCTTAATAGTCTTAACGTTTATAACCATCGCTTCGTCAAGTTCCCAATTATCGGGTAACATAATTAAAATTTTGATGTCAAACAATTTTATCTTTCTAAAAGCTATTTATATTTCATAATCCATCTTAATTAGTATTAAATATCGATTTATTCTTGCATTAACTTTTAAAACAAATATGATACAATTAATTGCTAATTAAAAGATAGGTACAAAAAATTAAATTTAATTAAAATTTTAAACTCGCTATAAATGAAAATAAAGAAAGATTAAATTTGCGCCTTTTTGAAAAGAAAATTCTGAAACTATTTAAATTAGTATAAGAGAAAAAGTTGGAAACTTAAAATGAGGTTTATGTAAAACTTGATTGCTAATTTTCGATTTAATGAGACAACCTTTGTTGTTTTCTAATTAATTAATTTTGTTTTAGCCTACAAGGAAAGTCATTTTTATGTTCAAAGTAGTTGAAAGGCGAGATGTAATAATCTCTACATTAAATTTTCTCAGAAAGGGTATAATAACAAATTTTTTATTTTTACCAATTTCTCACAATTCACACGAAACGAAATTATCTTAACAAATTTCAAGAAAAACTAGGATAGATTAAAAAGTTCGTGAACGGATTCGTATAAAATTTTCCAGCTTTAGATTAAATTCTAATTCCAATTGTTGAGTTCTATTTGAATAAGTAAAATTAAACTTAAGTTTCTCCATTAACTAATTAAATCTTTCTAAAAAGTGTTGTATACGCTTTTAGGGAAATTTAAAACAGTTTCAAACTCATCTAATTTTACTTTATTTCAACCTACACCATCGATAATAAACCATACAAGAGAATTTACTTTCCAGCAAAGTTTTTAAGGTTCCGATTTGAAAAGAAAGTGGGCGATTCAGAAAAGTTATAACGCAATACGGTTTTCTTTTTAAAGCGCTAGAGAACACCTTCAGGATTTAAGGCCTACTGAATGATACGGAATGCCATTCATGGACTCAGTCCACTACGCTTGCAACCAGTGTACTCTATTATTAAGAGGAAGGGGTTACCTCGAGGTCTAAACATGAAATATTAATAGAGATGCGCAGGGCAAATTGCATTCGGCCTGTCTCCATCACAGCCTTCCAAGTGGAATTTTCATTAACTCCACCTGTTTAAAGATAAATCTGGAAGGAACCAATGTCTTGTGAATTACTAGAAAAGGTCTAACTTAGTTCTGGAATGTTGTAAAAATCTGCCGGTCTTTTCGATGCACAATTCTGTGACACTGCACTGGTAGTACTCAGTCACTCAGGAACTAAATGGAACTAGATAGCATTCAGGCTAGCTGGGAGAGATGGAAACTGTAGAGAAGAGCCCCAACACAGTTTATACAAATACCCTGATTTTACGATGATGTCTACCTTAATGCCACTTATTTGTAACCAGTGGACATGCAAAATATTCAACTGAGCAGGTTTGTAGCCTTCTCCGAGGAGACCGGACTACGATGGTACCCATAACAACCTAGGATGTACTAATAGTCGTCTGGCCTGTAGAAAAGAAAGTCTTTAATCACAGAGATGATATATGATAATTTATATCATAAATTTTCACGGCTATACGAAAATCATGACGACAACCCTAATCACGATTTATTGCTTAACTACCTAACAAGTTCTCATCAGCGTTTCTTACGAGACCTCTGCGAAAAGGACCCGATTTTCTATTGTGGGTTTTACGCTGAAGGCAGCCAACTCTAGCCCAAACGCATCAAAATATTGCAAAGGCTGGTGGTAGTGGTAACTATCAATCAACTCTTCTTGTTGTACACCAACCTCAACTGAGGTGGCAATTAATCCGGATCTATTTTGTATGTTACAAATAATTTCACGATCTGTTAAAAAGTCTAGTTTAATTTGGAGCTACTGTTGAGACAAAATAAATACGATTTGGTAAATAATAGCCACTAGAAATACCCTTTGAGCCTTCCAGGCCTTCGTCGATTTTTACCAATTTCTTGTGACCATACTCTAGATTCGTTAAAACCACACGTTCAAAATTTGAAGTAGGTATGTACCTACCTAATTTGTTTCAACCCTTCGCGTCATCGCGAATTAGACCGTTAACAGACAAACGAACAGACGAGCGGCGTCGTAAAGATCCACTCGTAAAAGCAGATAGATTTGGTATAATTACTTCCGAAAAAATTAATCTCGATATACTAATTGCTAATGAAAACTTTGAAAACGCTCTTGCACAATAATGAAATCAAGAGCATAATTTAAATTTTCATTTTAATCACTACACAAATTTATTTAAAATGCACAACCGTGGCTAATTTTAGTACAAAAAAGAAACTTTTTAATTAATCAAACATAGCATTTAATAAGTTTCGTTCATAATTAATTAAGCTTATTTAAATACGTTATCGATTTTATCGTTTTAATTATGCATAATGTTAATATTCGATACGAAATTGTGCTATTTTTGTCTTATTTGTCCTATGCAACATCCCCCAGTACATTTTACTTTGAATAATAGATTGCACATCTCGCTTGATTAGTTATTAAACAAGATCTGGATGGTATTGCAGTTACGTTTAAATTTTCATGACTCGCTTCTCACTTCAAATTAAGTAGGTACTACGAGAGAATTTCAGAGACTTAAAAAGTTTTCGTAAAGTTGATCGATTTACTCATAACTCATAACTATTATATCGTTGCACGTTGCACGAATATCTGTTTGATACATTTTCCAGCATTTAATTAGTTATTCCGTGTGGGATCAATAAGTTAATTTCAACATTTGGTGTTTAACCAGCTTCAAATGTATAATTTAAGAAGGGTGTATAAGCCTAAGCAATGTAAGCATAGACTTAGGTAGGTACATGGTTATGCGAGCAGCTGAAGCGCTTTCAAACGTTTCTAAGTTCTATAATCTTTTATTCACTTCGACTGCTTAAATTTTGCGACCTTCTCGTTTAACATGAGCTATTAAAAGTAAGATGTCTAGACGTTTTAGTACAGTTATCTCGAGGAGGCCTGGTAAATAGTTTAATAAATTTTCACCTGAAGTATGGAACGTAGTGATGCGAGTTGCAGAAGGTCTACAAACTTTGTAAAATCAAAAGGTCGTCTTTTAATTATTTAAACAAGAACCAATTTCTAAGGGTTTACCTAATAGGTTTTATTGAATTTAAATTTAGTTCGGATATATTTTCAGGATGCCATCAGCTATAATTTAATTAGCATTGGTTACCCTTCGGACAACAACTATTCCACTCGTAGATAGCTATTATGCTTTGACCTAAGTACAGGATGGGCAAAATTCGATGGTTTTTATGGAGAAATCGATAACTATAAGGGATATGGAAAAATGCTATTTTTTGAGAGGAACTCAATGGCAAAAATTGAAATTCGCGATCTTCTTTTGTTTTGAAGATAAAAGCAAAAGTTCGATTTTTTAATTATTTGCTAAATGGGGATAGCTCGGTTGCTGTTAAGTTACTAAAAAGATATTAGCACCTTCTTCAGGCACTTTTGTAGAACAATAAAATGGGCCGAAGGGATTTTAAATAAATATCTTCGTTAGTTTTCGGTTTATAACACAAAGTTGTGTTTATTAAATAAAAACTTAGATATATAATAGGTGGGGTCTATTAGCAAAAAATTCACGATCCGGTTTTCGCCATTGAGTTCCTCTAAAAAAAAAGAGATCGAGGATAAGTCATCCAGTTTCCATATCTCTACTAGTCATAGATTTCTCTGTAAGGACCGTCGAATGTTGCCCACCCTGTACATATCAAATTAAGTAAATAGTTAAGTTGCGAGCCCCTACTAATGATTTCACCTTCGAACTACTCTGAACATATCTATTGCCATTTGGAACCACGAGATATCGTTGTTAAAAACTGAGAAAGTTATATTCTTCAATGTTTTGGTTTGGTTTGTAGCGACTCTTGACGCGTTTAAAAAAATTTGCTAATTCAAAAAGTACGAGTTGCCTCACATTTGCTCAAAATAAATAATTATCTGCCCTCTCGAATATTATCTATTCTTGATATGTGAAATTAAGGCTAAAACAGGGAAGTTTATGTACAACGATACATGTAGAATTTGGTCAACATTTTGTTAAGCATTCATGAGGAATAGAGATAACAATAAATTAATCAGCCACGAGTTGTTATCCGAGAATTATTGTACATTTTCATAAAGTTTTCAAAGTACGTGACTGCACAATAAACTGAAAACTCGCATGCTTGTTAACGCAATTTTGCTAACAAATGTTTGATACAATCACCAATAAAATCATTTATGCAGTGATACCAAATGTTAGTTTGGATTTTATTTCCAGTGATAATAAACTCGCACAGTTGTACATAAAGTACCTACCCACCCACCTATTACCTTTTAAAAGATATAAATAAATCGAAAATCAATTAGTTTTAAAATTAGAACAGAAAATTCTATTCATTAAAGTACGCTTTCAGTATTTTCTATTTTCACGGAATAAAAAAAATAATTTTGCAATAGCAAATGTATTTAGACACAAAGGAAACTTTCAGAAAAACCACTTCTATCCTGAGTGTACTTGTAAAATTTTTTGAAGTTGCAAGGTTTCATCTCCACTTTGCTCGCGTGCTTTTTGGACTACAAGGTGACATAAAAAGAGTTTTCATAATTCATTAGTGAGTGATGCTTTATTTTTTTACTTTCAGGTGCAAAAGGTGGTTATCTTTTTGTTCGTTAACGAGTCAATGAGCAAATGAGTGAAAAATTGTAGCGTTACATTTTTATCGAAGCAATCTAACATTTTAAATTTCTACTAAAGCGTAATAGCAAACTGAAATTTTTACAAATGGCCGTCACCTCGGACTTCGCCGATTATTCAACTTTCAGTTCCAACCCGATTTAATTTACAATAAATTTCAATATCAAATCCAAAAGAACAAATTTGAATTCTTGGTCTAAACGAATTAGGTGTTAATTAGTCGGTAAAAACTAAATATGTATTAAACTTCGAAAAACTTTTAAGTCGTACTTACTACTTTACACATAGTAGGTAGGTGCTTTTTTTTCTTTTTAAGATCGCCTTCTCGCTTGAATAAACTTTTAGGAAACTCGTAAACTTTCGTGAACCAAAAAAACTTCTCAATTTATAATTCTCGAACTAATATAAATTGCCCACCTGTTTTCTTTCGCTGCCTTGCTATACGTAAAAGATTTTAAGTGGCAAATTGAAGTTTCGAAGTTTAAGTTACCTACGTAAAATTTTGGGATAAATAAGCACAAATTAAAGTGTGGGTCACTAGAAAAATAGCCTACGGCCAAGCGTAACGAGGTGTGTAATGGTGGATAATTGCTAATGCTCCCTCGCGTCCTTTTGTTTGATCGAGCAACCAAGATTTCAACTCACCCTTCCAATTCTATTTTACGATTATTTCTACTGATTTCAACCTTTTACATTAAAGATGTATAAAGAAAAATTTAATTCAAACCAAACTTGTTTTTGACAGTCATAGAAGTTATTCGAAAAAAGAAATTGACAAATTTTAAAGTTACGAATTTCAAAATAAAAAGATATAAATAGATATATTAAACGGCAATATAGAAGCGAGTAAAGTTTGTTTAATCCTAAAGTTGCTGTTAAACAGGTAACCCGACCGGAAAGATAAACAGTGGCCGCAAAGTAGTAGAGGTAGAACAAACGTAGAGAACAAACGTAGAAATTTAATAAATTCCTTTGTAAACAGCGTACTGAAAATACACTACCTTTCCGAAACGGATATTTGGATTTAAATGCATTTTTAATATCAGCTTACTTGATTGTTTCCCAAAAGGCATTCTTTCAATTATTGCAACAAACCTTCTTCTGTAACTTAAATAAGGAGTGGGTAAAATGGAATTTTTAATATCTAAATCATGTTTTTATTTTTATATGAAAGTGCTTTTAAATGAAAGCTCGATAAGAAAAAGTTAATAAGTTTCTTAAGATGCATCTTTTTATTAAGTCAAATTATTAAGCAAGTACGCAGTGCAAAAGCGAATTCAATTCCTGCACAAACTTACGTTTCTTTGTAACTCGTATAAGGTAACGTTTTAATAGCTTTGAGAAACAAATAGCAATTAAAACTTTGTAATAATTACTTGATAGATTTTCTAAAGAGCTATCTCTATTTCGGGCTCCAAACTAGGCGTCTAGGCGATTGATTACAATTAATAGAATTAGAATTAACGCTCCACTTAATATAACTAGAGAAATAGAGACAATCCCCAAGTGTGCCATGATCGACAGACCAATAATTACGTAATTGTCGAGAATTTTAAAGTGGTTTAAATATTTAAAAATTTAATATAAAATAATAGATAGACATAAGAAAACTATAAGACACTCTAAAAAATTTTCTTATATTTTACAGTAGTCTAACCTGATTTATTTATTTCACAAAAAGGCGCTCTCAAACGCCATGGGGTGACTTCAAAAGTAGGTAGTTGATAGATAATAATACGAGAAACAGGTGATTGCATCAGTGCTTAATTATTGGTCTACAAAGTTGCATTGGTTCTGACTCACATTATTGCAAGACCCATTAAAACGCTCGAGAGCTTTCAGCTTCAAGCTTTGCCTGAACTAAAAATTCATGACGTGGCAGTCTTTACTTACTCATTGCGTGTAGAGCTAAGTGTTTATTTCAAAATTACTTTAAGTTACGCGTATAACTTTGCTTCAAAGTTATTGATAATTACGACGAAATCCTTGTTGGTCTAATAAATCTCAATGCCGATTGGCGTTTTATAAAGTTTTCGAAAAAATGAGACATATCCGCAAACTGTAGACGCCGTAGATGCGATTCTAAAGGTGGCCTGAAATGGTATAGCGGGAACCTGATGCGCTCTACTGGCAGAAATGTTGAAACCGTGTTTCATTCTGCTAGTCCTGAAGGACAAACGCATATAACTCTAAGACAACAACGGACATACCATCAGAAGTTCGGATTTCTAGTTGGGTCCCCCGCGGATCTGTTTTCGGACTCCTATTGTGAAATATATTATACAACTCGGTTTTTAATATAAAAAGGTGCCCATTAAGTGGGTTTTGCGAATGATTTGGCAGTGATAATGGTGGCCAAAAATAAACAAAAACTAATAACCAGGGCATATGCAACTCTCTCAAAAATCAACAAATGGTTCCAGGTCTCATCGGATGGCGGAGAAGCCAATACGTTCAATTCAGCCTGAAAACCGGACCATAACATAAATCAAGATATTAGCATAAAGTATCTGAGCATAGTCGTCAACTTCTGGGCTACCTTCCCAGATGAGTCGAACACACACCGTAAGTGCGTAAGTAGATATGCGGGTTCTGACTTAATTTGCATAATTAAGCCGCAGTTTTTTGCGGATGGTTGTGGTTTTAATGGTCCGTTTAAACTATTTGATTCGCGGCCACGATATAAAAAACTACGTTAATTTACTCCACGGAATATGCAAATTGAGCTAGAGCCCGCACAGACTATCTACTGGCGTAGATTAGCTGAGGCATTCAATGGAGGATTCCCCAACCTTAAAAGAAGTAAGTAAGTGGAAGGAGAAGTTAGTAGGGTCTAGACTCTGGAATCGTGTAACTAAAACTAATTTACAATAGTTATTTTGTTATTTACATTTTGGAAGACGAATTTAGACACTTTATAACACGGAAGTTTATGAATATTTATGCGTACACATAGTGAAATGTTTAGTTGTACTAATTATCTAATTCTACCGCCAATATTCATTTAACTTGTTAAGGCGAAACTATTGACTTAAAAACAGTAGTAAGTACCTACCTATGGCAAATTCAGAGTTTTTGTATTGCGTAGAGTTAACAAGTATGTATAAAGCTTAAAATTTGCTTTTTAGCCTCTTTCCTCAAGTTAGTTCTGGCAAATTGCAACTTGTTAGTATTTACAAAAGAGAGAACAAGTCAAAATTTTGAGGTCTTAGGGCTCGGGAAAGCTGGCGAGTGATTTATCGCGAGCGAAGGGTTGTTGACGACAGAGCGACGAAAAATAAATTTAAACCCGTAACAATTAAAGAGGCTATACTTACTCGCTAAGCGATATATCGTTTACGTTTTGTGTCGGTATGGTTGCTTCAATTTGTTGTTACGCGTTTTAATTTATTTTTGTCGTTTTGTTGTCCACGACTTTTTGCTCGCGACAAATCGCTCGCCAGCGTGCCCGAGCGCTTAGACTGTTTAAATAACGTTGCACGCGCAAGATGCTAAGTACCACCTTTGACACCTGTGACAGTGTGGACTATCGATTAGTTACCTGTACGTATAGCAGTAGCTAAATTATAAATACGGCTAAGTTCAAAATCATCTAAGTTCATGTGTTCGCTCAGCGCCGTGTGTAAAATGCGGACCATCTCGTATAACTTTGAATTCGACTAATTTGTTAATATTCTTTTAACCTGATACTTAATCAAGAGACTATGCTGTTATTTTTTACTACTTATACAAAAACAACTATTTTAGTAGATGAAGAAATAAATTAAAAAATAAGGAGTTTAAGTAGAACACTTAAAATAGTATCTATCATCGGATATAATTAGATTTGGTAAAAGGCGTCTTTGAAACTTACCTACCTTTATTTTCTAGTTTTTCAGCTTATTTCTAAAATAACAAACTTTTCCTATAATATCAAATTATGTTGTAGCTGTTGTTATAAGAAGAAGAACATAACAGAAAAGCTTCACAAAAGAAATAGTTTTTATTTTCTCTTTCTTCAGAAAACTCGATGTAATCATTTATATTAATTAGTTACTGAACGTGCAATACATCAAAGTGGAATTGGTTAATTAAATACAAGTCCTGGAGCATTTGAAAGTTTTCTTTAAAAATTCAGCAGTAATAAAAAGTAAATTGCAGTTGAGTAGTTAGTACTAGTTTCGTTTGATCGATTAATTGCATATTTTATTACAAAGCCATTAACGGAATAAATCAAGCTTAAGCGTTTAATTGGATAATTAATTTTAGTTTTAGTAATCGAAAATTATCTTAATTATTTATCGAACTACCAATTAATATTTGTGAATTTACTCGAAAATATTTAATACGAGATGAGGGTGTGCCGAAATAGTCGGTGGTGGAAAACGCGAAAGTAAGCGAGAGAGGTGTTAAAAACAAATTTAAATGTATACGTTAACCAGCATGAAAATAGGTATGCCTATCCCCTTAATTAAATCTGAAAATTAATTAGCTTCGCAGTTTTCAACTATTCGGCCTATATAAAGCTCTTCTGAACCTAAAGTGTACGCACGATGTTATAGTCAACTTGAGAAATTTCTTAGCCTTAATGCCAATCTTAGAGCCACTAAGCAAATTTCTTGTTAAACAGTGGGTGTACGGTTTTTGCAGGCGATGTTTGTTAATCTTCATTTATATTAAACTCATTTACATAGTAGTTTACCTATATAGGTTCTTCGCTATGTTTACAATACAAACGTTCATTTGTAAAACAAATTATGACGGAATATTATATTTACACGTATATTCAGATAATTGAAATTTATTGTTAAAACAACTCGAAAATAATGACAATTCGTCTTGTGCTAAATTATATTCATTTAAGTTAGATTTTGTTTTCCGAATAATTACTGCCGTACAATAACATAATTATTAAATTTTACGTTTCCACGAACATTTGCTAACAAATTATTCTTAAGTAGGTAGACTTTCGTGTCTATTCTAATTTTACAAAATGAGTTTCATTGTTTTCCAAACTTGAGTTGATAACTTCTCTAGTATTCACGTTGAAAATAAATATCGTGCACACTTTTCGCGAGCTAACCTTTTAAAATTGTCGTAATTAACATCTCAATTTGCGACTCGAACATATTAAATACAATTATTTTTTATCTACAAAACCCCCGACGCGTTGTTGTACTGAAATTTAAATAAAGTGGGCTCGGTAAGCCCCGTATATGGAACTTTCAATAAATCAACTCGTTTAACCTCAAACCAATATCGCCTAATTATACCTTTCGGAGCGGGGGGTTCGTGTCACGGTGTGATGCGTGTGAAAAGTCTGAAAACTGCTTATTATCTTCTAAACGATACGAACAATTTAAATGAAATTTAGCACAAAAGGCCAGAGCGTTATTGATATCTGCATTGTTGCCGCACTTCTAATTTTCTTTAAATACACAGTAGTTTAATTTCCCTAGCCGAATGAGTCAATATTATTTGAGTTGACGTGTGTTTGTGTAAATTTGAATTTCGAAGTAAGGGGATGTGAGAGCGCCAGTGCAGAAAGGCATGTTAAAGAATTTGCCCAACACCTGTATACAACCTATTTTCTAAATATTTGTTCATTAAAAATATCCACGTCTCGAGCTAGTAACCGACCGTGGTGTAGGTTTGTTAGCGATTTTAGAGAAATCAGGCGGAAATAAAAAACTTTAATAAGCATATTTTAAGCATTACATTGTTAAACTTGGGAGTTTTAAATTATTTTCGTCGGTAATTATATGATATAAACACCCAGAGCAATAATAGTTGGGTATTCTCTATAAAAAATACAATTAGTAAAGCTACATTAAAATGATTCCGGTATTCGGAGAACGGTTTGCCCGGTAGCTATTGTGATGAAAAGGATAACCCTGTGTTTATCTGTAATCATAATCGTACAAATAATTCCGAAACTAATGGAAAATAGTAATTATTATTAAAATATCACTGTTTGCCTAATCAATACCCATATTTATAATACATAGTTAATGAAAAACTATTCCAAACGTCAAAATAAGATAAAAAGTTCCCATAACTACCTAGCGTAAAATCTTTCCTAAAGGAGCTACATTCCTTTGAAGAGGGAAGAAGAAAGTTGGTTTTTCAGTCATATCTAGAGAATGACTGAAAATACAATTATCAAATTTTGGTTGTTTAGGTATTTCTTGATGCATAATTTAATGGTCGAAACGAATTTTAAGAATATTGTTCGGGGGCGTGCCTCTACGGGGTAGCAAAGAATATCTTTCTCATTAACTTTCTTGAACGACAATTTTTTTGAACTCTGATTTACATTTCTTAATTACTGGAGTTATTTACATAAATAAGTTACTCTTATTAAATGTTTGTGTATGTGTGCGATAAACGCACAGTTTTGGAGAAAAACGTATTTGAAATCTTGAGTGCTCTTCCACAATTACTAAATCACTATCACGTTTGTACCTAACAGTACAACTTTCCAAACTTTAAGGACATGCATGAACTACTACTCAATAAGACAAAAAGTTCCCGTAAACATGTAGCGAAAAATCTTTTCTAAGGGCGATATAGCCCTTTGGAAGCTTACTATTCAACGCTCCTCTTCAAATACTCGTAGCTGTCTTAGGAAAGATTTTTCACTCCGTGTTTATAAGAACTTTTAGTCTTATTTTGAGTAGTAGCACATGCTCTTAAATTTTGAACTACTATTAGCTACATACATAATATCGATATATTAATCGTGGAATGGCCTCAAAATTTCAAATACGTTTTTTTCAAAAACTGTTGCGGGTATCGACATTTAATAAGAGTACCTTAATTATTAAAAAAACTCTGGCAATAAGGAATTGTAAATTAGAATTCAAGCAAATTTTTGTACAAGAAAGTTAATGAAGAAAATATCTCTTGCTACCCCATGAAGTCACGCCCCTGACTTGTATTGTATTCTTATTCCTCCATTAATAGGATGAATACGACCTTGACGTTTGGAATACTTTTTCATTATCACCCTGTATACAATAAATAAAATTTATAAATATAAAATCCAAACAAAATAACAAAATTTTCTCGTCTATAATAGTAATTGATAAGCTCTTTAAATCCTCAAATTATCTATTTATTGTATTCATCGACATATGTCACTTTTAATTTTTAATAACTGAGAGAAGGGATTGTAACTATATCGACCATTTCACTCACTAGTACCACGAGTGCTCAAAGTGATACTGGTGCAAACTTTGAAAATAATGAATTGGGATGAACGAATAGAAATTATTATGAAAAAACTTGGCAAGGATAGGTTGATTGACGACATTTGGATGTGCTAACTAAATTTATTGTGGTCAACATTTTGGGCTCGTTAGAGAAATGCGACATACACATTATTTAGGTATTTAGTGGAATTACATTTTCAAACCCAGAATTGGTTTTTAACTACATTTTTATTAAACTATTACACTATTTATGTATTTAGTAGTCTGAAAGTTGTCGCTAAACCCGTGCTTAAAATTAGCCGTTTTCGAGATAACGGGATATTTATTGGAAAAATCTTGAAATGAAAATGTGCTTTTACGCAAAATATTTTTAACGCTGTACATTGTACATGATGCTTGGATAGGTGTAAATTAGGTTTAAATTAAAGGGAATTTTTGAAGTTTGAATCCGGCTGGCAGTAGGTCCCACTAGATTTTTCTATGTATCAAATACCTTGGTCCGGGTCTAAAGCTGTAGGTCCCATTTGCCAACAACTATAACAGTAGGTGCATACATAGTTACATAGATACTGTAATTTTTAAAATTTTATACGCCATTTGTCTCCAAAAAAATCCGAACGTCTTGATGTCACTATCCTTATTATAAAAATACTGAAGCTACCTAAGTGTTTTTCTTAATTCACAAAACTAATAGTAGGTACGATGGTATTATTTTTAAAAGCAACTATACCTACTACTGTAGATTCAGTAATCCCAATTAATTTATTACGCTGTTCTAAATAAAATTGAAGCAACTGAATATGGGTTTACAAGTAAAAAAAAAGTTCAACACACACTACAAAAACAAATTCCATTAAAAAAATTTTTGGGTGCCTCGTCCTGAATGGTATCTTTTACTTTCATGTGTCTTGCCAGTTTCCCCGATGACATAATAAATTCATTTTGCATAATATACGGGTGTCCCACTTTTGATCTTTAGGATTTAAGCTACTGATAGAACGTGTAATTTTAAGGTAAAATTTTCCATTGAAAAATACTTCGTGAGGGAGTTACAGCCTTACAAAGAGGAACTTCTATATAAGGTTGTTTTTGAATATTTCAGATAAAATCACAAGTTACAGATCATATAAATAGCAGTGAAATCAACTTTATATTTTTATAACAAGGAAATGGCCTAATAATAATTGTTAAACATTTTTTATTTGTTATTAACACAACATAATCGGAAATTAATTCATTTTCTTAAAGTTGTTCAAAATTATTACCAGTCTAATAAGCGGGTAAGGTCGGGAAGGCGAGGCGGCCAGATAACAAGCACACTTTTCACTATAAATTGGCATATTTAACCAATTTCTCACTATCACACATTACTAATGAATAACTGTAACTCCCTAGTAAAAAATGTTGTCTTACATTAAAAGTGGGACATCGTGTATAATTGAAATTAGCCAAAAAATGGTAGCTTTAACAGCATTAATAATATAATAATTAACATTTTTCTAAAACTGCAGGGTAAATCATTAATCGCGTTGGGTTTTTGACAGCCTGTATACCGTACCGTATAAATAACAAATAAGTTGTATCAAGAAATATTACGTTCAATTTGTTTTTTGAGGCCCGCTAACGAAACTCAACTGTATAAGTATAAATTGAGGACTACTAACTTGAATTTAAAGTTTCTGAAATAATCCTTCTCGATTTCTTCTAGTACATAGTAGCTATATATACGAATATACGTTGTACAACTTAACCTGTATGCCTGTATGAATTAAAATATACCTTCGTTATACTATACAATACTTTAATGCCCATTTTAATAATTATCCTGATACAAAATATCAATAGTTAATCTGTAAAATAAAAGAGAAAACACTATAACTTGAACTTAAACGTAAAATACATTGATTGGACATGTAAATTCCACGAGGAGTAATTTTGATACCCTCGACTATTAAAGAAATCCCAACAGTGCTGTATCAAACTATCCAAAACGTGATTTTGTGTTATATTATTACTTCGAGACAGTTTTTTTGTTAGAATTGTATTTTATTAGGGGAAAAATTTCTAAGCGTTTGACAAATCAAAGAGATAAAATTAATGAAAAGGTTCTAACATTGTCATTATTAACAGTGACGGATAACCACGAAAGCACATCAAGTGTTCACTTATTGGGACCTTGATATTTCAAGAGACACGTTTGTTTTTCTATAAGGTATAAGATGTTGTTCCGCGTCCGATACGGCCCAAATTTTCAAAATATATTTGAAATTAGTGTAGTTCAAACAAAATTTTTAAGTTACTATACTGATATTGTTATCAACTCGATAGTTTAGATATTTTGTATCACAGACTTTCGTACATTTTTTTTCCGGAAAATTTTATTTTTTATAATAATTTGAACTTACCAACGTGAAACTCACGTAAAATTAAAAAAAGTCAAAATATGTTGTGATACCACTTTAAATAGCAAAGATTCTAGTGTTGTAGTTATTACTTTTGCACTAATTACAGAATTGTTGTCAATTGTTTCGGCTACTTGGTATAGCCAATTTGAGTTGTAAAATTATTCACAGAGGGCATATGATAATTTGGCTGATTTGGAAAACAAAATTAGGGGCGCTGTAACGTATTTAAGCAACAATCTCAATATCCTGCTTCTTGTACAATGTCAGCAGCTTTAATAAACGAACAAATTTAGGTACCAAGAGAGAAGGGTTAAGAGACTATCAATATCGAATGATTTTTATATCACTTCTGTTACATTTCTGTATTTTCACAATAAAAATGTATATTAAAAAATTCCTTCTTTGTGTTCTTTTTAATACAAGCTTAGGCTGCTGGTCAGACTTTAGTAACCTTAAACTGTAAGCAAAACATAGATTATACTAAATCAATAATTTGAAATTTTCAAAAATTATAAATTTTAAATTGTTTAAGTTACTATTTACAGTTAAAAATCATTTGGTATCCCAATTTATCCTTTTATTATTTAATACAAAAAATTATTTACATTCTACGAGACTTATTAGAGCATTGTCAAATTATTCTCAAGGAATAGTCGTTTTTTCTAGCAAAAAGTTAAAACTTGCGAATAAGTTTGAGATTACTAAAGCATGACCAGCTTAGGTTTATATTAAAAAAAGGAACATAAAAGAGTAATTAGCATAAATACAAATTAATATTGAGTTCCCCATGTCAACTTTTGAAAGTATACTCTCGGTGTGTATCCAGTGGCTTGAGGTCGAGAGCGAGTAAAGCACGAAACTCATTAAGCTCGCAGGGTTTTGATATGCATCTATTCAATAAATTCAATCTGCTTTAATCATATTTAACGAAACATCTACGCCAATTAATTAATATTTTTTCACCACGTCGAGCATATATTTTCAGATTTTTAGCGTAATTATAACCTTTGGTGAAAATATTTTTTACTCAATGCCCGAAGCCTAAAAATACTTCAATCAGACGCCCATTATTTGTTAATTCGAGAGAATCTCATTTGACTTACGAAAAAGCCCTTACACCGGGTTGTTAAACAATAAACATACTGTCAATAACGCGAAACAACTATAAAGTAGTAAATTTAATTTTACTCTTTCATATCAGTGAAATATTATTTTCAAACAGTTTTTGTCAAAATTAACAGTTATACCTACTTACATTATTTAGGTTATACAATTTGTTAAGCAATGAACCTAAACTTAGCGTTTATAGAAATGAGGGACTCATAAAATTTCCAATTTACCTTTGAACATTGAACTAGAAATTAATCGTACGACCATTGTAATTATGGATTCCTACGACCTGTGAGTAAGCAATTATTGAACCTGTTGGACCACAAGGTGATTTGTCAGCACATCTCATTGCAACTATTATCACCAATAAGCAAACGATTTTGATGCCACTGTCAATAGAAAATGTAAGTTTCACATCATTCGGTAAATGCATTTGAAATTGCATTTCAATTGTAATTGTCACTTTCACAACAAACAATCACAATAAAACTTTTTGAAACTGGGCCAATATGATTGTTAGGTCGTTTTCTAATTGTTAGTTTTCATAGAGAGATTTTTGGATAAACATTTTTGTTTAATTATGATTATGTTAATTATCAATACTGGTGTGGTGGTGTCCCAAGCGAATTGATACAAAATCATAGTTCTTATCATTTCGATAAAAAGTGTTTGTGGCCACACGCTATACAAATAATTAGTTTTTGAGTTATGGCACTTAACTAGGAAACTAGGAGACTTTTCTACAATTTGAGATCAAAATAGTCTCTATAGACCTAATGGTGGCCGAGATACAAGTGCACCAATCTTTTTAAATCCGGAGATCCGCCGAAGACCAAAACTTGGGGTTATTATTGGGGTTCATCATATACATGTATACAACGTACCAAAAATAATAACTACCTCATTTGGCGCAAGGTAAATAATTCGGTCTATGTCGAAAATCCAAAACAAAACAAAATTGCGTGAGTGGTTTCTGGGTTAATGAGCCGTAGTCGAGAGGTTCTTTGAGAAATTCCTGACGTTTTGTTTGCTGCTGAGGCAAACATCTTCAGAGGTGTTTTGTCCTGTGTGGTAAAGGTCGAAGTGACTGCACCGAAGGTTCAGGAAAAGAAGTTTGCCCCAGCAGCCAACAAAACGCCAGGAATCTCGAAAGAACTTCTCGATCACGATTAGCCCAGAAACCACTCACATCACACTATAATTGAAGCCGACCGGAATTCTTAAATTCTCAAATAAATCGTTTATATTTTTGCAAATTTTGTACACTTGATTGATCAATTTGTTACAAGTAACAATGACTCAAAAACTGTACTCATATTTTACTTCGTATCAATTGATGTTTTTGACCAGGATGATCAGAACTACAAAATGTCAGCCAAATGAACTGGGACCATAAGGTTTGTGGGAGATCCTTTCAACGGTTAACCTAAATCAAAGAGATAATAAAAACTGTCGTCGCATTTTGCATCAGTCTGCCTGCCCTAATTGGCAGGCGATTGGCAATCTAATTAATTGTGATTAGTTTCATTTAACCCCATTAATAATTTTCATACCCCTCTAGAAATGTGTAAATTTAGAACTATCACAGTATTAAAGCTATTTCATCTAAAATTCTATTCTAACAGTCAATCTTACTCTTACCCTTATTTGATGTATCGAAAAGGATAATCGTGAACTTACCTAGAAAAAAAAATTCAATATTAGTACCGTCACAAATTTATCCCAATATTAAAAGTGGAGTCACAGTATTAAATTGAAAATTTGCCGATTTTGTTTAAAACGCTTTTGTCGCATCCATTTTACGTAAAATATAACAAAAGTAGGTAGGTACCTACATAGAAGTCGATTTTTTTTCATTTCATTTCCAAGTGTGATTGTTAAATCAAACTGCTTATGGATTTTCGACAATTTTCTTCTTCATACATAAATTCAGTTCATAGAGATCTCTTTAAACTGAAGACTTGTTCAAAATATATATGATTGAGATTGTGCAAAAGGCCAAATTTAAATGACAATGCAGAACCCAACGTGATTTTTCCGCGAGGAATATTAAATTTGAATATTTCATACGCGGCTTTTTGAAAAAGAAATTACCATTATTTACCATTGTTGTTATAACAATAAATTGTAATAGAATGTAATTTAATAGTGACTTTAATTTAAAAACAAATTCCCGAAGAATTGTATTATATTAAAGGGAAGTAAATGACTAAAAATTTCGGAAATTACATTTTTCTACAGTTGAGTTTCATTAGACCTCTTTCTCATTTAAATAAAAGTCATTTTCAAATTATTATTAGTACTACTTTTTGTACCAGTTTACAAACATTTTTCCCTGCACTTTTTCCCTTTTAATCAAATAATAATAGTGAGCAATAGTGAGGTTATAAATTATTAATGACGTTATGTAGTCGCCGTGACTTGATATTTTTTGACTTTGACTTCCTGTCCTTTGGTTAGGCCTTCTGGCGCACGTCATTTACAAAAGGCTAATTTAATTTGTTTGGAACTGAAAATATTAAATTTGACTCGAGTTGATTAGCAATAGGCAGAAAAGGGTTGTTTAAATTATATTATAGATAACCACGCACCATTTAGTATAAAAGTTTCTTTGGCGAACCCATTGTAATTTCAAAATTCAATCAGAAAGCGTATGTTTCGTGTCATTATTAAGCACGTTTCAATAGTAATTTTATAATAACGAATCGAAAATGTAGAGAGTTGTAAATTGGAGTGTAATTAAACTTCATTCCCTCACGTCCCCAGACTTAATGAAGTTCGGCTGAATGTGTTACCATAATTACGTGCAAACAAGTCAGTCGTATACGAGAGTACGCACCACTGAATACTGCACACACAAACTCCTAGGCCGCACCAAGTACAAAGTTTGTGATTCAAATTCTTACCGCCTAGTTTAAAGGGTCGATGGGATTAAAGGTTAAAAGTTTACGTAGATAAATGGACTACAAGTAGAATAAGTGCTGCAAAATTACGCATTTAAAAACATGATGTTCGTTGCGGAGCTAAAAGAAAGAAAGGGATAATCGTACACTCTGGCCTAATGTTATCAATAAGTCCGAAAGTAGGGGTATCTTATCAAAATGAAATCAACTACATATTATGTCGTGAAAGATTTTTTTATACTTGAACTGTTCACACTTTTTATCATTCCCTTCAATATTACATTCGGCCGAAGCCGGATATTCAATAACCGTTCGTGGTCGAATTCTAAACGGTTTACTCGTTTATTGAAAAATTTCAGTTTTTCCCCCAGTAAAATTAGTCTATTACATTTTTTTTTGCACCAAATTTGGTTTCTTTTTTATTAGCAAATAAGGATTATAAAGTGCGTAATTTATCGCCGTACGGATTCAAACTTATTAATCTGTAAAACAGCCACTTAATTTCAGTTTCATTGGCGTATTTTATGAAAAAATTAAACAAAAACCCACAGTGAGATTACGTAACTTTACCATCAAAATTCATCAGAATCGGAGACAAAAATTAAAGAAGTAAACATGTATTTATTTATTCCAGAAAAAAAACTTTCGTATTGCTTAATTTAAGAAAAAAAAATGGCGTTGCAAAGTGGTATTAACGTCAAATCTCAAGTTACCAAAGCACAATTTGAGATGACAATTTCATAAAGAAATTTCAATTGTTGGCGCAATAATTTCTCCAAGAGTTGACGAAATCAACATCCATGATGTGTCAACTCGAGAAATGTAATTTAAATTAATCAAACTGAAATAAGAAGTTAAATTAGAGCAATTAAAAAGTCCTTTCAAAGAAGTTAATAAAGTAAAATTTCTTAATTAAATCCACATTAATTACGGATAAGGTTATAATTTTAAAATACACAACTTTAATTAGGTTATTGATGTTATTTTTTTAATAAAATGTGTTTCGGCGTATTGGCTCGTAGGGAATTTCCACGGTACAGGAAGTTGGCAGGAAAACGTTACAAAATATTAGATTTTAGATTTAATCGCGCTATCCTGACTGTTATCGACGTCTGCATTTCAATTCAACAATAATTATTGTCCCATCGCAATTATAAACAGTTCTGCAAGTTTATCATTTATTGCCTCTTCGATTACTAAAATTTATGCTTAGGTTTTTAAATAATAACCTACTGTAATAAATCATTTGTAAGTCCAGTCAAAATAGACAAAAAAACGTGGAAAGTTCGGAAAAACTCGCATAGAGCTGAATATTGGTACAGCCCCGTCGATCCTACTTCTGGCTAAAAATTTTATTCAAAGTGAAAGGTCAAAAAATCGGTTTTTCGCAAATGATCTCTCAATATTAGTCCAGTCAAATTAGGTAAATGGATGGTATTTGAGGGAAAAATATCCAAGAGTTTTAAAAATAGGAATGGTTCTTCGTTAGAACCTGCAGTACAGCATACTAAAAGCCCCAGAGGGTGGGGCTAGAGAGCGACCTTTTCTATTTCGAGCTAATAACTCGCCTCCTATAGATCTTACGTTGATGAAGCTTCTTATGAAAGTTAGAGAAAACATTATTACCAACACGATTATTTCCATAAGTTTAACCCTTTTTGAAATATAGAGCGGAGAAAGGGTTTCAGTGAATTTGTTAACGGAAGGACGCTGTATAAACTGCGGACGAGTAAGTTTCATGAAAGGAATAAGCCACCAAAGTTATCCACTCATGGATAGTCCAGCAATTAAAGAATACTGAAAACAAAAGTCGCGTTTGGTTTTGTCTTCACCTATTGTAATGAAAATTTTAAAAAAATTGTTCGAAATTGTAACGTTTGTGAGAGTGCTATTGAACTTCAAAAGCTTCTTATTCACAACTTGCAGATATTATAAAGATTTTCTACATCACATCAGATGGAAAAAGGACTTAGTTAAAGATATTGTATAACAAAAGTCGTGTCAGGTTTCGTATTCGATTTTTGTGAAGCCGGGGCGTAGCGTAATATTTGGCCTCATTTAAACATATAAACAGAATACGGTTACTCCAACTGATAAAGAACCCTTAATATTCAAAATCGAGGTACAGAAAAAAGGATTAAAGTTAGTGCAACAATAAATATAGAAGCCTGTTAAATTGGCGAAATCCGACTCGCTAAACTTTACGACGATTTAGGAGACTTTTAGTAGGAACCCCATTTAAACTGATATGGTATTATTCAGCGTTATTGGCGTGTCCGTTATTATACATTATCATGTATAATTCGTAAACTACATAAAAATAAAAGAACCTGACATATAAAATCAAAAACGTAAGTCATTTATTACTTCAAGGTACTTTGAATGCTAAATAGCGTTGGATGAGCGTAAAAACAATAAATTAAACTCAAAAATTGATGCATGTACACGCCAAAATCCTTGAATAATACCATACCTCCTATCTCCTATCCATGATTTTTAAATGACTCGCAAATATTCGAGTGTTAGGCTTTTACGGTCACGTCATTGGCGAGAGACCTTGCACCTCTCACAAAAAGAATTGAAACCTCTTGACCGCGTTCCATTAGCCCAGAAACCTCTCTCACTACTAACTCTACGATCAATTAAAATCTCATGAACCCCAAGCTTTCTATCAAATCGTCTATAGGTACTATAACTGAATAGCATTCATAAGTATAATATGTAAAGAAGCAGTTTGCGTGTTATTTGATAAATAATTTAAATACTCGAATAATGATCAAATTAGAAAAGTATCTTCAATTGTTTTTAAATACTGAATAAATAGCTATCCCACTTTTTTTAAATTGAATTTGGTAATAGAGGAATTACCTTCTAAAACGGGCTTCGACGTACTTACTTTGAACGATGTTGTAGCTGTGTTTTTAGGTAAATTGGGTGCAAATGGGGCGAGGCGGCCAAAGAGGATTTTTAAACGAACATAGGTCGCAGTTTTCAATTCTTTGCGATGATATAAGATGATTTTACCATAAATAACCTTTAAATTAGTAAAAAAACATCTACAAAGTGCCATTCTTATACATTTATTAGTGAGAGATTTCATTTAGAGAAATGTGAACCACAACAGTTTGGTATAGGAATAGTTTAAGTTTTGAAAATTCACCTTTACTTTCAATACTTAAGCATCTCCTGAAAAATTGCTCCATCTGTTCTTGCAGGGCTCATATTTCTGTTTTGTTTCTACGCGAGTGAAGTCGCTTTGAGGTTTGGCAAAGAAACTCTATTATAAGTCAGGAAAATGGTTAGGACATGTTTTAATTAAGGACTTGCTTTAGTGGTAAATTATGGTGATGTGATTCATGAAGTTTCTATACAGGGTGTCCTAAAAACTCACCAATAACGCTCTACAGTGACAAATTTAATAAACTTTTAACGCAGCCTTTAAACGGGCGACTATCTGCGAGGAGACTAATTATTATTAATGCGAAGGTTTTTGTGGTCCACAACTTGTGTACGATGTGCTACAAAAGAACCAAAATGTAGAAGTCACAGAATTGACTTTTAAACTATGCAATCGCTCGTTCCCTATTATAATAGGGATATAATAACAGCTCAACTGTAATTTTTATTAAAACTACTGCCTACATAGAAAACTTGACTCAAGTACTAAAATATTTACTTTAATTTTAAATTAAAATGCCATTTTCATACACATCATACACACTTGAAATGGAAATTTTCGATGTTTAGATTACAAACTCTTTAATGGTAATTTATTACGCAGTAATAATAATGTTCGTAATACGAATTTTCTAAAAATGAATAAAATTTTACAATAATAACAAGCTCTAAATATTATTTGCATCTTATTCATTGTTGAAAATAATTAGTAGTTCAAAATGGTTTGTTGGAAGATTATTTGAATAATCCGACTTTTCCGAAATAATTTTTTTTATAAAATGAACTTTAGAATAGATCCAAATTTTAGGGTGTTGCTAGTGGTCCGAAGTAAACACATCTCTAGTAACAGACCTGTTTAGAAGGCTCCATCCACGAGCATGAATATTAATGTTTTTGGATTAGCCTGCAGATGAGTTAGCGTTCCTAGGAGACGGTATACACGCAAAGTGGCACTTTTTATAACTATTCTATATTTTAAACTCCTAACTCACTAAATTGTAGCACTCTACCTACATTAATATGTATGACTAATAAAGTTCGTTGCTTTAAATGTAACGTTAAGAAACTTGTAAATTTTATAACAATTTTAGGATACTTAAAAAGTGTGCAATTGCAAATTGAGTTTTCAAATTTATTCAAACAAAGACTTAGTTAGGTTTTAAGTTATAATTTATGCGCAAATACACTTATCTAGATAAATTGTTTGCCTATGTGTAAAATATAATCATTAATATTAAACTGCGCCCTGAACTTAAAGATAAGAGTAATACTTCGACTACCCACCTTATTTAATAATACAGGAGCGGCAAAACCAAAAACTTTTTGCCGAGAAAGTTGTCTCTTTTAATAAATTTTGTAGCGAGGAATCATTAAATTAGCAGTGAGAGAGACATTTAAAATGTACACCTTCCTTCCAAAACGGTTATAAACTTCCATACATGATGTTATGGTTGGCATACTACGACGGCTTACTACCACCCTTTAATAGCAAAACTTATACCTTTTGAAAATTTAATTAATTCTTCAAAGAAATAATAAATTCCTTTTTAATTATTAACTAATTATATTTCCCGCATAAATTTGATTTCGTCGGGTATTTGATGCTTTTATTTAACCTACATAAAATATACGCCCACAAATAGGCCCGTCATCAATTACTACCCTATTTACAAATTCCAAAGCGGTCTAACACAAGCTTTTTGTCGTTTTCAATGTTAATTTGTTTAATAAAACCTCCGCTAAAAACAGTTTCATTAATAATTTATAGAACAAAAAATATAAAAACAAGCAATCTTAGATCTAAGTACCTACAATTAGCACTGAATTAATAAAAATTTTATTTTAATGCTTATAAATAGGCACCGGTAATTTTTGCATAAAAAGAGAAAATGGGTTTGGGTTTATTTTGCCTGCAAGTACCTATTCGAACACAGGCATCACTTTCTTTTATAAAGATATTGAAAACAATCTGGTCAATTTGAATCAGGCGATGTTCCCATCGGCATAGAAACTAAGATGCAACCAATTTATAGACCTTTTGAGGAAGATCGGACCACAGTTCCAGATTTTGTAATTTATTTAAGAAGTTTTATGTATAGAAAAATTTGGAAATTACTCAAATGTGAAGTCTTCTAATGAAATTTCCGCCAAGTAGTACTCGAAGAAAATAATACAATCGCTCTTTTAACACAAATGAAGTCCTACGGCTTTAAATCTTCCTAAACTAACGATTTTTTATTTTAAAAAAGAAAATTTATTAGTGATGAAGATATTGCATCCAAATTAATTTATTTTCTGGTGTCAGTGGTTAGTATTATAAAACAGAATTTCGCAATCTAAAGGTGAGATTTTTTGGCGATAAATTAGCCAATGGATATGATAAAAAATTGGAAATGCTCTGTTTTGGTCTCTCCTAAAAAATATTTTTTTGGAGATGTGTAGTAGGTAATAACAATAATTTATCTGAAGAAGTCAATTAACGTCAATTTTTTAACCTACGCGCTTTTATCAAAATGTAGCAACTCCAGACACGGCCACCTCGGCGAAGATTAATAAATAAATAAATATTTTCATTCTCATTGGCTGATTTATCTTCAAAACAATATTACTAATGTTAATCACAGCCATTACAAAAGAAGAAAATAAATAAGGTGGGTTTCAAAAATGCAGAAAGGAGCTCAATTTCATTGTAAATAAAATGTTCATTCAAATCCAAGAATAATTGATTGATTTTATAACGTTGCTAACCGTCAATTAAAATGATTTGTGATAAGTATTTTAAACTTCATATAAAAATTGTTTTAATCCTACTTTAAATTAGGAATTAGCTATCTATCTTCTTTATACATAGAAACAGTACCTAAATTAATGCATTTTGTTGCCTCTCTCCTCTTCCTTTAATTATTCTTTAATTAATTATTCGAAATAACGTGAAACCTACTGTACCTGTTTAATCTTGTTTCAAGGACAAATTTTACATTACCATTAGTATCTCAAAGCAAGCTCAACGAATAACCTTCCTTATCATTGGCAATAAGCCTACCACTGGCAGGGTAGCCTACCTGATAACTGATAATGCAGGCTTACCGTTGAGCTTGCTTTTAAGAGCTACTAATGTACAATCCACTCTAACATATTCAGGAGTACATGTATGGTATGGTTTTCACCTTAACCCCAGACTAAAATGACCGATCTCCCCGACGATACTTAAAATGATTATAAGCTAAGCACCACTTATATCCTTCAGATTAAGCATCCTTTAAGAGTTTAGAACGTTTATATCAATCTGGAAAGGATTATGTATTCTGGTTAAGGCTGGAGAATTATAGGTTAGAATTCTTACGTCGTCCTAAACAGCTTTATTACTCAACAGATACAACTGAGGTTTTTGTAGGGTCTAGCCAAACAGCTTGTCTATGGTTTGGCATATTTTTAAATTTAAAAAAGGTATTAAAAAGTAACAAAAAAATTTTTTCCCGAAAAGTGGCAAATTACAGGCAGTTTAAACTGATTGTTTTCTGTTGTGTATAAATACTTAGAACGATATGAAATATGTCAAGCCATAGAGGATATGATATAGAACATATCTATAATAATTGATTTAAAAGAAAATGTATTTCCTATGCCCTGAGGACGACGTAAGATTTTCCTTATAAGCCCAATGTTAATTAAGCTTCTCAAAAATTCTAATAGATGTCGCCACCCAGCCGTCGCTGCGATTCATAAACGTAGATAAATATTAGTACAGGTAATGATAAGTTTGACCTGGAACAAATAGCAAGAAACAGATTTTTCGCGGTAACTTGTTCAGAATTTTACGCAGCTTACGACCATATAAAGTCTATGCCAAAAATATGATGGAAAATGCCAAAATTTTGGCATATAATGTCACTATTTTTCGAGGTTATGATACAGAATACGCCTGAATGACGAGTAACCAAGACAGTTAAATGATATACATCTCCAAAAATTAAATGTAAGAGACGCTACTGAAAATGTTAGTTAGGTTGCATAACATACTTTTATGCATCATAACCTATAATTCTCCAGCCTTAATAAAATAAATTAACTGTTCATTTTGCTCTCCCGTTCGTGAGTTAGAGAAGTTTGCTGACAGACTGAGACCGACGGACAGACAAGGGGGTCTTTACAATTAAAGAATCTCAAAATAGACATTAGCGTACGTTAGCAGTATTGAACCTTCAACCTCCGAACAACTAGACCAAACGGACTATTAAACCATCACGCTTTACGCCTTAACTTATCAAAGAAATTTTTAACAAGAAATAAAAAAGATATTTTTGGCTTGATTATGATTAACACTAAATTAAATGAAAACGTACTAAGCTTCGAATGCGCGCATTTAAATAAAAACCATCGGAGCTTTACGTAAGTTCCTTTAGAAGTAATAAATTTGTTTTTCTTTTTTATTTAATTTTTTTAAATTGCTTCAAGTTAAACTTTTTAGTAAATTTTTGAACATATACTTTATGTTTTAAGGTAAAACCACGCATTTTTAATAGTATATACGTTTTTTTTTATTAAATATGCATATCTGTCCTTGGCTATGCGAGAGTAAATTACAAACCTTTTTGCATTACGTATTTATGATAAAGTAAAATTGAAGATTATACCAGCAGAACGTAATTAAATTACGAAAGA
Source organism: Malthinus flaveolus (assembly GCA_950108345.1). Lineage (NCBI taxonomy): Eukaryota > Metazoa > Arthropoda > Insecta > Coleoptera > Cantharidae > Malthinus > Malthinus flaveolus. The sequence continues at coordinate 74,411,369 of OX467285.1, forward strand.
TATGGCATTAGTATGATACTAACTGTAAATAAAGCTTTCCTTTCAACCTCCACATAACATTTTAAAAATTTTTATGAAAACGCTTTTGAAATAATTATATAATATGAAGCACGGACAAGAAGGAAAATGCTTGCAGTAAAAAAGCTCTCTCATGCAATAGCTATTTAATGTAGACCTGCTGATCCACTTGGTATGAAATTTACTATCAAGTTTCATTCACATTTTTCTCTGGTGTATACTGAACTTAGCTATCAAAGCTATCTCGTGTTCAGTTTCGTTTCAAAAAGTCATACTTGTCGATGTTTATAGAAAAGCTTATCTCGGAAAAAACTTTTAAGCCCAACATTGAGACCATATATTAAAAGCGTGTCGAGAAACTGACGTTTTTCAAGAAGAAATTTTTTATTTTATTTATACTCGACAAAATGACAAGTTTTAATTAAATTTTCCCCTTATACTACCCATTTAACTGCATTTCCAATATTAGTTTGTTGTTATTCGTTATTTCAAGAGTGTCTTTTAATTTGCTAAATGAATGAAATCAAAGTTTACCCAACGAAAAAACGTTGTAGAAACACTGACATAGATATATACATAGTGTGTCGGATAAAATAAGACGTATTTTTACAAGTTATTTCTTTAATAGCCATATTTACTAACTTAACCCTACGGGAGGTGTGCTTTCACTTCCTGTGTAGCAGGCGATGAATTGGAGTTTCTTTTCCTCTACACATCCTCTGCATAGAGGGCCTTCTTCTAGTCCTATCGTATACAAATGATTTTTAAGCTGGCAATGATCCGTTATTATTGCCGTTGCCAATGGTAAGTCACCGAGAGCGGGTTCCTTTGTCAAAGGGTTCATCCAAAAGGACTTTAGATGTCCCAATCCAGGAGTTCCCCTCCAGTGTTTAATATGCCACTTCACCAGAAGTGACTCTATTTCTCTTTTTGCCATTTCATCTGGAATGCCAAATGTCAAGTTCTGTATTCTGTCATCTCTCTTAAAATTCAGGCCGATCCTTACATATTCCTTTTTGTGGAGGAGGAAATTTTTAATCTGTAAGCCTCTCTTAATGGTTTGGACTTTACTACCAAATGTAAGGGTAGAAGGTTCGGCATTGTTTCCATTGTTGTTGTAGGCGTAGTCGCATTGCTCCAGTTATTCTTAGGCAAGTCAATCTTTGAATTTTGCTTAATTTGTGTTTGCAGGTTTTTGCCCATCACACAGAGCCCACATATTATGTTACTATTGGTATAACGATTACGGTTTATATCCACATTATTACTTTGTATAGGTAAATGTAATGAAAAAATTGTCGCAAATAAACGTTGCTTTGAATCGAAATTCCACCTCGGTCCGTCAGACCGATGCACCCTCCAATGTTAAAATATTTCACGCGCCTCCTCTAGGGTATGTAAAAACACTTCATTTGAACCCCCACTCCAGCACAACTAACGCTAATGTTAAACTGTAAAATTTCACAATTATAATTAAAAGTTAAAGCTAGTAAATAGGGGAAGGGAAAAAATAGTTTTAATGTAAAATATTAAAATTTCTCTCTTTCAATCTTATAATAAAGGTAATTATCACGCTTCTTTCTCCTCTCGAGTTATAGCAGAAATTATAATTTAGGAATTGTGAAAAAGGCACTTTTTAAACAATGCCAGGTAGATAAACTTTTCACATCATAAGTTGGAAAATACAACCCGAGTAATAAACCCTAACAGCATTTTCTGTTGCTCCTGAACTATATCCTTTTAAATAGATACTTAAATGCAATGAGTAATGGGGAGAGAAGGGTTACATGCAGACGGAGTTAAGAGGTACGTATTTTGTAAGTGTTCTTTAGACAAATTGTAAAGTTTGTAGACTTGTCCTAACGCCACCTCTCTCGTGTTACGTGTAGGGGAGAAGGTAATATCATTTTAGATTTTGCAGTCGTTACTTTTGCCACTATTACACATTTCAAAATTAATTTTAAAAGCTCGTCTTAGCTTCAGGGTAGGACCTTGAGTAAAATATAGTTCATTTCAATGATCTATGAAGACAAAATTAGCAGTATTTATTTTAAAGTTGATCCATAAAAGGTAGTAACCACCCATCATGATGTACATTTACATTTTGCATACAACATACTTGAATTTCTAGCACATTTTTGTGTGGTATAGTTGCGGATGTAAATAAAATAGTGACGTGAGATGAAAATTAACCCTTTTAAGACGGAAGCGGAAAGCGTAGTACGTTTGTGGTCTGGAATAAAGAAAGCCGTATTCGTTAAAAATAATTTCAGCATACATTTTATGTTACATTTGTAGTTTTTAAATATAAACTGAAACTGTTCTTTTATTACTTTTTAGGATAAGATAAAAATCAAAAATGTAATTGAACAATTCCTTGCTCATCCTGTATATACTATGATGTTTTCTTCAGTATTTGAGCGGTTTTACAGCCATTTTCTTTAAATTGCATACCTTTAACTTTTTTTTATAAAAAAAGAACGCGAATGTTAAAAACAAAATAAAGCAAATGCAAACCGCATAGTGTAACTTCAAGTGATTTCTTAATTAGTAAATAATTGTACTAGAATAAAAATTTTTAAATACCAATTAATTCTTTTATTTACCTCGTTCTTAATTAAATTGCTTTATAATAAAGTGACTCGCGAATTATTGGTTAATATCTTACAGTAATTCAATTTTCTAATTAGTTCACGAAAAGCATCTGCCTCTGGTACGTCTTTCTCTCGTGAGATATACAAGATTTTTACTAATTATTCCTATTGATAAATTCAGGAAGTTTGAATTTTGTAACTCGTTTATACACGAATGTTTTAATGAAAAACATCAATGATATTTAAAAGGAATAAATAAATTTGAAATGAAACGTAAATATAGCGAGCATTCCGTCGCTCTTGATAATCCTAATACTAATTAAGTTGCACCACAATAATCAAATACGAGGCTGTCGAGATAAAAAAAACAACAAGTATTCATTAATATACCATTATATTATAATACCTATACCCAGTGACAACAAACTATCAAAGTTGGCCATATGGAATTAAAACAGGTAAAGTATTGTAAACATTCACAGAAGTGCTTCTCCTAGACTCTACGACTAGACTATTTGGCACTAAAGTTAATTTAAACGAATAGTAGTTTATGGGAACCTCGCACTTGAATGAATATCAATACTTTGTTTCCGTTCATTTCCAAAGCATTGGATTTGTACAGGCGGGGTATCAATTGACCAGCCGAATTCAGCACGATTCAAAACATTGTGACTTATTTCTGTCTTCTTCCTCTAGAATTAAATTTACAAAAATCGCCACCCAAAAATGCAAATATTTTGACAGAAGCTGTTAGAACGCCTTTTTAAGATAAACTAGGATAATTTGAAGACTTGTTAGAATAATTTGATTTCGTTTCGTGTGCGTACTTGTAGTAGGAAACTCTAAAACCCTTAAATTCTGAAATTGATTTTTCTGAAGAAAAATTTGGGCGCAAAGTATTGGTATTCATTCGAGTGCGAGTTCTCTTTAAACTTAGGTACACTTTGTATCATTTTATCTTGCCGCACCCGCAAACCACGTAGAAATTTTTTTCTTTAGCCGCTAATATCTTTTTGTTTGAAGAATATTTAAGATATTCGATGCTTTCAGTTCAAAAGGTCTTGTACATTTTTAAACAAATGATGCATTTTTTGTATTAATATTTGCATATTTGGTACGATCAAGAATGACACCTTTCGAATTTATTCATTTAAATCCATCTTCTGGTGCTTCTGATCAAAAGGTTAAACGGACTATTCAATTTTTCAAGTAACCCGTTTAACCTTTTGATAACGTCGCACCCGAAGATGGATTTTTAAATGAGTAAACCCAAAGCATGTCATTCTTGATCGTATAAAAATATTAATACAATAAAATATTACCAACTTCGTTTACTTAAAAATACTTAACACCTTTTGAATCGCTTTTGGAAAGTCCCAATAATGTAAAGAAGACGGATATGATGAATAGGGGTAATGTTCGATTTGTATGCAGACTCGCACCTTTAACCAGTTTCTTTCGTCTTTTTAATTACCATGGTTCCCTGATGTAGACACTCAAACATAATTAGGTACTACAAAACTGCCCAAAAACTCATCGATGGCTTCATTCATAGTTCGGAAGTAGACAAAGTCTCCTTGTCATTAACAGCTCTCTTGTAACTTGCAACTCGAGCTTTTATACATTCGTGCGTTGCTCGCGAACGTATCAAACATATTTTCTTAAATTTAACGCGTTTTAACCTATTTAAAACAGATAATCGTTGCTTAATTACGATTCAATACCCGAGCTCATTTATTTTCAATTTCAGCCTACTAATCTCTTTGAAATTTGATCACAGTGACATGCTTTTGCCGTTTGAAGTAGAATTTTGCAGTAACATTTCAAACACAAGCATTTGTTTATTGGCAAAGAAAATAATTTTGTGTTTGTGCGTGAAAAAATACCTAGGCTAACTTCACGTAACTTCATATTATACGAATGAGTAATATTGCTTGTAAATTTATTAAGCGTTATTTCATATGCAAGAATGGGCGTTTTCAAATAAGCTCAAAAAAGGAACATTATCATGAACATATAATATGACATATCTTACGCTCGTGTGTCGTCGGCGTAAAAGCTCACTTCAATAGAATACATTTTTTGAGACTTTGACTTTTCAAATTGAGATTTTAATGCGCCTCCATCTTTAGCGTTCTACATAACCTTTATAACAATATTCTATGACTTGCAGCAATAAAACGTTTATAAAAGGTTCGGTTCAATATTTCAATTCCATTGTTTTTCTCTTGCGTGCTTACTAAAAAATAAATTACATTACTTTAATTTAAATGTTTTATAAATTTATTACGATAATTTTCTGAATTTAATTTCTATTACCAATAAATTCCAATAGTAGGTACGCAACGATAAACGATAATTTGATTTGGTTTTAGTATGGAGTTTTTTGTAAAGTCTTTTTAGTTTACATTACTCGTTTGAGTTAATTAATAAAAAAATCACTAGTTGTCTGTGTTTGAAGCATTTTATAATTCGCCAAAAGCACAAAGCTCTATACAAATGAACTTTTTTGCTCTATCCAAATTTGTAATTTAACGACATTTTTTATGCAAATAGCTCAGTAGTCTGAAATTAGGCGATCAAACGGAATGAAAATTTTATTATTTTTATGATACGAACATTAGTACATGGGTCCTTTTTATGCATATTAATACATTTTTTTGTAATTTTTAAAAGAGCCTTTTAGTCTAATTACACTAAAAATAAACAGTTCAATTAGAAGTATTACAACAAGTAAAATGAAAGACGTTATTAACCACGGTATCTCAGAGTTTGCTGCTAATTCTTTAAGAAGATCGATTAGGTCATTGTACTGTTTCATTTTATATTCAGATCAGTGTAAAGGCTCGTGTCCACTAGCAAGCAACTTGTGATAGATTTTTCAGACACTGCTTGCGTAGCCGTGTACACACAATTTACGTTTTTATCGAATTTACTCTACACAAATTACTATAGCAAGTAGCTTTTGTGGTTTCAAGTGTACACGTCTTTATTGAAATATCTCCGGCTATAGAAAGAAGCAGGTAGTATACCTACCATAAAACTCATCGATTTACAAAGAGCTTTGGAAATTATCTTTTAAATTTTGGGAAGACATTTATTTAATCCCCTACAATCCATTTGCACACAAATTTTGTATAGGTATTTACTAAGATTTACTAAGTATAATTAATTTTTTTTACTTTTTACTTTTACTTTTACTTTTACTAAGTATAAATAAAAAAAATAAAGAATAATTTACTAAGAATTACCAAATTCAAATTTGAAAATAAAGTTGAAGTCAAATTGGAATGAGTTTTAGTTGTGTTGCATATTTCGTATCATATACGAATCAACTACAGCTTCTAAGTGATTTTTGGTTTTTATGTGCTACTTTTCTTTAAAACAAATCAGTCTTTATCAAGACCATACAGTGTATATTTACTTTTGAGGAGTAAGTTAAAAATCTTTTTATTTTTTAAATCATAACCGTGCATTTCCACTACGTATATTATTTGTTTCTACACATCGTGTAAAAAAAGAAACGCACGGTGAAAATTTTAATTTAGTCCGTAATAATTAGTATACATATTTTGATGTTACTAATATACACATTGTTTTTAATTGTGGAGTAAACGAAATTGATTTGCAGATCAAGTCTTTGATGAAAGCAAAAGTTTTTTTTTGTTATCGACCACTTTGTTTGTCGAAATACCGACTTCAAAGCTTGTCGTAAATCTTAGTATTTAGGTACTTGAGTACAAAAGAGGACCAAATGAAAGTGAATCATAAGTACATCAAAATATTCCCAAGAATACGTAACTCGTCTGTCTTTTGGCCACTTTTACTTTTACGAATTTTCTTTCATTCCTGGTTTATCTATTTCCTTAAAATTATGTAATCTCCGTTGAATCTCAGTCCTTTCGAACAATTGCGCTAATTTCACCAATGTGGCTTATTTTTTTATTCGTTTTTTGCTTGGGATACAATTCAAAAGTGTAATTTAGCAAATAGGTATCTTTTGCTCGCTCAAAGACGTTTTTCTTTCATCTTGTATATCAGTAATTTGTACGCTTGCTAAAAACTTTCGGAACTGTTCCGAAAGTTTTGCTTCATTCGGTTTTGGCAAAACGCCCGTGAACACTTGCAAATTAGGGGTCGACCAAATTTATACCTCTCACACCGAAAAGATTTATTTACTTGCGAAAATTTTTGTCGAGAACTGTCAATCATTCCAAAGTTGCTTCGTATTTTACTACCTGAGGGTACTAATAAGGGTTTACAATTTTAAGATATATGGACGCAGTTGACCAGTCCAGTAATGCTTAAAAGAATGCCACAGCACTTCTAAAAAATTGTTTGGTCAACTTTCGTTGTGACAGTAAAGTCTTCCGTCCTTCTTATAAATAATTTGAAAACTTGTTGTCTAACCATTGGAACAGCTCCGAAAGTATTTGCCCGAGTCGGCCTTGCCAAGTCGCACGTGTACACTAGCAAATCGTGCGATTGTATACTTGCAGCAGTTTTACTCTATGTGCCGTGTACACGTGGTTTACACAGTATGCACCTGTTCTCAGACCTAACTTGCGAAACTTTTACTTGCTAGTGGACACGAGCCTTAAGTAGGTAACCATATAAACCCGAAAGATATGTCAAGTGGAAAATTGATTATTACGTTTTGCGTACAGGACCGCCCGATAGAAACAAAAATTTTGGAGTTCCCTATAAAGCATGAAATGTGAAAAGTACACAAGATTTAAGCACCCAGACAGGCATTAAACCAGCTCTCTTGAAATATGTTACAAACATATACAAACGTAATGCTAAATCCATTATCTTAACTAGAGATTGGTATTATTTCGCAATGCACGATTGTTTATTCATCTGCGATCTATAACTAAAGGTTGGGTTGCAAAAAGCTTTTAATCAGTGATTAAAACTCAAATCATATAACGATTGTTTACAGTGACTTGTTTGTCTATACTTTGGCTTCAGTGCTGAAAAATATTATTTTAATCGGCGGTTACATTAACCGGACTTTTGTGCAACCCAACCTAAATAAACAAAAATAAACAGGTGATCACAAAAATTGATTTAATTTAAAAAGTGACACAAATAAAAAAGTTTTAATTGTAACAAAATAATTGTCGCTGTATTTAGGTGACGTTATGCTAAGTGTCAATAGCGTTTATCTGCTCCTCAAGCTTGAATTACTTCATATACCTAGTCGTCTTGGCATTGAGTTTGTAAAGCAAATTTAAGAAAGTGCTTTAAAAATGTTCTTTACACTTTTGTCAAAATGGCTTTTGCCTTTTACCGCCAAACGAGCCGCAATTGCCACTTTTCACATCTTCAAACTTACTAACTAAAGACCTGTAGCCTGTAGCCATTTACATTAAATTAGTTTTTAAATAGCCTCCTTGAAGATTGTACAAAATAGACTGAAACAGCAACCCAGTTGATAAAATTAATGTAAATGGCTATGTATCAATACCCTGTAGAAGTTGAATCTATCACAAGGATTTTCAATATTTAAGAATTTATTTAGGATTATTTAGGGCGCTTCAGCAACTTTCTACTATTAGCAGCGTTCAGTATGGCCCGTTGGTCTCGCAAGCCCTATTACAGAAATCAAGCGACAAAAATTTAAACGAATGCGGTACTACTAGAACTATCTAAAGGAAAAAACTATAAAAATAATAATAAATTCAATTTTAATTAAGCTAACCTATCATTTCTTTCAAATAAATTCGCTGCGCTCACATTATAGTCGTCCACAAAAATTTAAATTTTTAAATTGCGATTCAAATGAAATTGTACAATTTGCTTAATTGAGTAATAAACGAAAAACGATGATAATGATGAAGAGAAACGGAAAAATAGTATGTCATTGGTTGATTAAACAACCGTTCTTATAAATTGTACCATAATTAATCATTTCGATCTAGATTTTATAATTACGCCTGTGTTAAAATAATTGTATAATACAGGGCGAGTTTCATTATTTTTTTATATCGATAGTGCAAATTTTTAAATGGTAGGTAGTATTACTACATCACGCTACTTTTTATATCTTCGTCGAACTTAATTGTTTTTCTATTCTATAGACCATTCCCTATTTATAGCTAAAATTGGCGATTTTAGAGTTACCTACCACCCCCCAGTGGCGTACGCGTTTTGACAATCCCGGAGCTCTAGTTCGTCTCCTGTTAGTTCGTCTCCTGTACGTTAAGAGGCGTGTTTTTCCTGCGATAAAGGAAAAAATACGGGTATAATGTTTAATAATAGCAGTTATCAGTGCGTTTCGTCCATTAATTCAAAAGATCTCAATTAAGATATTTAGTTTGCAAAGCAAACAAATTAGGTACGTTTGTATGGACACCAGCACACGTAGGAGTAAGTGGATATCAAACGGTTGACGAAGTGGCAAAGCATGCAATCAAAGAATGGAGAGTCGATGTGTACTCAACGTTTTGGTGGATCTAGAGCTAGTCAATTTATGACAAAAAGCTTAAAGTTTTTCTTTAAGGTGTCTTCTAAGGGAGGTACAGTAGCTTTGAAAAAGTAACCCTCCAGAAATGTTCAAGGCAATTTTACTCGAAAACGGTAAATCCTATCGAAGTTTGACAAGAGTACTCTTTCTACGCAAATAACTATGAAATTTAATAATTTCTTGTCAAAAACAAAAGAAACCTATGTACAAATAAGTTAGGGCAATTATTTGCACCTTCATCCAAGATTTAGCCTACCCTGAGTTCAGATCTGAAAATGTTATTAAGTTGGCCTTGTTAAGCATCAAAAGTTGGTAGTTACGTCAAATTTCAACAATAATATCTGCGAAAGTTTAGAAGATATTAAATGAGAACTCTCTTCCGGGACCACCGTCCAAAGGCTGTACCTCCCTTAGGAGACACCTTAGAGAAAAACTTTATTAAACTTTTCGTCATAAATTGGGTTGCCCTACGTATAAACTTTGAGTACACATTTTAGAATCACCTTGTATACCTACATAAGAATTTTATTTTTGTTTTGAACTACTGGTTATATGTTTATTTATTTGCGTCTTAGTTATTGTCTATTTCTTAATGGTGTTGATTATTAAATTTTCAATTAGGTCCTTTCACACCCATTTTAATTGACTAACGATCTTAGCTGCCAATACATTCTTTATATTGAAAAAAATTTCAGGTTAAACTTTAAAATTAAATAAAAAATTTGAAGTTTTCTTAAACTCACTTGTTTGCTTACATTGTTTTCTTTTATATTTAATATCCTTCTTTATCTTTGCTCTGATGATACATTTGTAATTTCCAATAAAATAGTTTATATTAGAAAGAAACAAAAGGAAATAAACAATTCATTACTATAATAAGCAGAGAAATAAACAATTCATTACTATAATAAGCAGGGAAAATAATTACTCAACGAAATATTCGTGCGTTATATTATGCGTCAGCCCAGAGTATGGATTTGATAATATTTTGAAGTCTTTATAAATTATAAACAAACCAGGTAATTTAAAGAACCAAAAAACAATCGTAGGTAGATGTGAGAATTTGCACTGATAGTCCTGTTTATTTATTTCTGATGTACTTATTAAACTTTTTTATTGAGATTTGCAAATTTTACTTTGACAAGTAAGCTAAAACAGCTAACTATTTTTACTCTCTCCAAACACGTACTACTAATAATTTCTACATTGATGGTGATATAAAAAGTACCAAGTAATATTTATAACTCTGGACTTATCAACAAGAATCGAAAAGACAAACTAAAACTCGTCACTACTAACTTTAGAACTTTGCCGATATTTGATAGTCTAATGTACCCACATGTGCATTTAATTTGCATTAATTTCCAACTTAATCAAACACCTTCAAAGTGTGATATGACGTAAATGTAGAAATCCCATTACAGCAAATGATTCTGTGGTCATTGCAAACAGGTTTCGATAAATACATAGTCGAATATTCAGAATATGTGCAATTAGTTAATAGTTGACTCAAAAAGTTAAGTTATAAACTCGAAACGACCACACCATAGGTTTTTAACCCTTATGTTACCGTACAAATATACAACTTACATCTACCATATAGAGTACCCGGGTACTACGTATAAGCTTTAACAAATTTGCAACCGTGAAGTGTTTTTCTAGAAGGAAAAAGTTACTGCCTACAAAATAAAATTTTAACTATGTTATAAATTAAGTAGATGATTAAAAAAACACTTACTTAAATTTCAAAAAATTTTTTTTCAACAATAAGTGACAGAGAGTTCTATTGATTATGAATGTTATGAATGTTATTCTTACGTATCTCTCAAGTATGTCTCAGTACACGTACCAAACAAAAGATAAGCAACTTTGTTTAGTTTTACAGTTAAGGGTTTTACCTGTTTACGATATTTTTACCGCAGTAAGCCGAATGGGGTTTTTGCCCAAATTTTTGGAACCGGCCGTGGATATTGGCGCCTACTTCACAATAACGTATATTGTTAACAAAAATGTATATATTCTAAAGCCGCTCCGTAAAGTTCTTTTTGACTTACGCCACCAGCAGAGATGTTCAATACAATCAATAGAAGAATAGAATAGAAAGAGATTATTCATTATTGTACCTCTCTGCTGGTGGTAAAGTTACCGACAACTTTACGGAGCGTACCTACCATACCTATAAGTACCTGAAACTTGTTAATAAAATGTAGTATTTCCAAAACTTTGTGAATATTACAAAAATTCAGGAAGAAACGTAACGACCGATAATTTTTTTACTTCCCTTCCTTTGGCAAATCGCCTTAGATCAAACGGACTTACTTTAGTTGGAACTCTGAGAAAAAACAAGTCGTATATTCCCAAAGAATTGTTACCATCTAAGAACAGGGAAGTGCTATCGACAATATTTGCTTTTCGGGATGAAGGTACCTTGTGCTCTTATGTGCCTAAGAAAAACAAAACCGTTGTGTTATTATCAAGCATGCACAGTACCCGCGATGTCGATAACACAACCCAAACAAAGAAGCCGGAAATTATTTTATTTTATAATGCTACGAAAGCGGGAGTTGATCAGATGGATCAGATGCTAACCCAATATCCATCAAAACGAAAAACAAATCGATGGCCATTGGCCTTTTTTTACACTATCTTAGATATAGCTGCTGTGGCCGCTTATATTATTTTCACAGAAAATAATTTGGAAACAAGCAAAGGGATCGTCGTCGATTACTTCAAAAAAATTTAGGGAAAGATCTTTGCATACCGTCGATCACAAAAAGAAGTCGAGAACCATTAGTGACTCGATATCTTTTTGTAAAAACTGCTATCGAAAATGTTCTTTTCCAAAAAATTGTAAATATACAACATGCTACACAATCGCCAACTACCAGTCAAGAACGTGACAAGATTGGGCGACTTAAGTTCACTGGATACTGCACAATTTGTAATAGTATCATGGGAGAAAAAAGAAGAAGGACTCGCAAGAGTTGTGAAAATTGTAAAAGCCCAGTGTGTGATGAACACACCAACATAGCTCCAACTGTGTGTGAAAATTGCGCAGAATAAAAAACAATATAAAAACAAGCAAATAATATTTTTTTTATGAATTTTTTTGTTATTACCTTACATATTATGCTTTTGTTCATATTAATTTAGTAAAATGTAGTTCAAAAACAGTTTTGTTTTAATGCCAATGGTAAGAGCACCCGGGTACTCAGCATGGTAGATACAAGGTGCGCTTCATAAACGCGTAAAAATGACACCCCCCCTTCAACCAAATTTTTATCAAATTTTTTTCCTTAAATAAAACAATTTTTTTAGAGATGTCAAAAAGGTTAAAAAAAATCGGTTCAGTAGAAAAAAAGTTATGCAACTTTAAAGTCGAAATAGTACCCGGGTACTCGGTATGGTAACATAAGGGTTAAGGTATTTAGTGGAGGTATAGTAATGATTCTTAAAATGAGAAATGTGTAAAACTGACCTTTAACAAAAATAATAAATTTCGTAATAATCGTCTGCACATAACAGTTTTTTAATCCATTTACTTGTGTAGGTGTCATAAATTGTAACACATTTGAAACTAATGTGCCCTATGTTTGTACATAGATTATTCAAAACGATGGAAGCGCATAATCCAGTAACTCGATGTTACAGTAACTGTAAATGGACTATGCACTCACAATAGATTCACAGGTGCATAATTCACTCTACTATTTATAGTAGACACTAAACAAAAATTTGATTTTACTACTAAAAACCAATCATAATTTCCAACTTATTGATTTTAAAGCACAAAGTTCTAATAAATTTCAAGATAATACTTTCAAACTAATTAAAACAACTAAAACAAAGTATCAATAATGACAATAATGTCGCTGAGAGTTTTAATGAAAAGTAAACTACCATGGCATTCGTTCACTCGATACGTTAATAGTCCCTCCTTTCAGCGCGATATTAATTTGTATTTTATAGGTCATGGTTTATCTTAGCTTAATCTCTATACTCAAACTTAAATTATGGTAGAAACACATAGAACTTAGTAGACTATTACAACTTTACCACTACTTCACCACTTGTAACAATATTACACGTAAGCGACGTTGAACAAATGTCTCGAATTAAATTAAATGACTTCACTGTTTATCGTGGTTTTTGAAAATAAATTTGGACTGGTAATTCGGTTTATATTTTGCACTAAATATGAGGGGTTATTGACAATGGGGTTATAGGTATGTCATCTCTAAGACACTTGAACAATAAACAAATTAAAGCTCTTACTTTACAACAAACTGTAAACCTGGCATTATTATTTAATGATTGCAATAATCGTAAATTTTTGTTTCAACTCCGAAGAAGACCTAATTCATAGGTCGAAACAATGTTGGCAGTTTTAATTCGTTTGTTGATAAGTAGGTAGGTATGTCCTTAAGTTACATTCGCTTTCATTTAATCGTATACTCCTCTTTATTTGGGCTGGTTGCTATCGGCTTGTCACTTTCAGTTTTGTCTTAATTGCTTTTATGATGGGGAACTTCTTCATATTTTTCGACTTTCATCGGTGTATAATTTCATTCAATTTCAGTATTTCGCCTGCCTACTTTTCTAATATGTACCTTCATAAATAACTTCGTACATAACATGAAAATTTCATTCTTTTTCAAATTACAATGCTAATCAATATTTATTTACTCAGTTGGTTTATATTTTCAGAATGATTGAACACTCTTCCAACTTGCCAACAAATGAACCAAATTTAGAATTCTTTATAAAATCGTTTCCGAATAACAAATACAATTAAAGTGGCATAATGTTTGAACTTTTGACTCCTCCAGAAATTGATATGCCGGATTGTAACATGTGGATTTAGTTATGGTTCGCAGTAGTTATGAATCTTGAGATTCTGGCTTCGACCTGTCAAAATCAGCACCGTTTATACTCTATCTCGGGGGCATTTCGGTAGTCACTGAGATTTTCCTTGTTTTTTTGAGTGATTATTAAATACCAAAGTCTGTTTGATCTCTCAATTTTGTCCTCTTCTTCATTTTTTCCCGTGTTCAAATTCTAATTCAAATTTACATAACTTCCACTGTGTTCAAGATAACTAACCCCAAGTGCAAGTGTCGATACGAAGTTTACTCGCGACCTTGCACGCTTTTAATTCAATTTACATATCATCTTTAATTAATTTAAAATTTTTAATTCGTTTTTTGGGCTTTTATTCATTATCACCTGTAATCTATGGTGAGCTCTTGTTATCGCTGCACAGTAGCTGAGCTGCTATACAATTTACCATAAGCCTTGCCGTATATTTTTTGAACCCCCTTCATAAATAAATTTTTATTCTTTTTAAATTCATTTCATTTGCGTCGTAGCCCCTCGTTAATTTTTTTAGTTATTAGTCCTTAATTTTTTTAATTGTCTTTTAATTATAAAATTTATATCCGTGTAATGCTGTAATCCCAATTTAAGAGCGCATTTAGTCCCGATATTATTTGACGACTTTTGATCTCTCTAAGAATTTTCCCTTGCATCTCTATTTAGATAACTTTCAGGAAATACCATTTCCATCTAAATCCTCACTGGTACCGCCATCACAGGATATACGCTCTAATTGGTGCGCGAGTGCAGTGGTAGAAAAGTTATAAAAAATAGAGGTGTAACATTTTTAAGGAGGAGACTGACAACCCTATTTGATAGGGTATTTGAAAACTGTGTACGCTACGCCTGTAAATGGCCTCAAGGAGCTGCAGCAACGAGTAGATAAAGGTTACCACCAAATCTGAGCCAATATTGGGGACTTCGAAAGAGTTCAAAGCTCCTTGCGGCAGAGACGCTCTTGATATGGGAGGAAGGCCACTTCGAACATACTATTTGACGTTTTGCCTTTGTTGTTTGCTCATAGATTACTTTGTTAGTTTATTTGTTTGTACATAATATGATGTAAACGCAAAATATTTCATATCTCCAAAACAGAGCACTTGTGGACCAATGTTCATTAAAACTTTTCTGCATATTTTTGACTTCACTATCCCCCCTCAAGTTTGTGATACATGTTTTTTAACACCCTGTATATTAGAATGTGTATGCTGGTTCCCGATACACCAGACCTAATACAGCAAGAAAGAAAATTATGAATTTTACTCAAGAATTTTAGCTAACCCAACTACAGGCTGACTATAAAAATTAATTTAATGACCAAACTTGCTGAACAAAATTTGTCTAGTTTTAAAGTTAATATTATGATTATGTGTATGTAGACACTATAATGTTTGTCTAACTTTTTTTGAAAAAAAATTTGTATGTGTATCACGCAAGGTAGGACACGCAGCTGGACTATTTTACATAATAACACACCAGGCCCTCGAAAATCCGCCAAATTTGCAAAACGTTTATTCAAATAACCCAGTAAACTCCCTCGCGAATATATCCCCACTTAAATGATACTACTTGGAAAATAAAATTAAACTTAATTCCTGTATAATAATGTAAAGTGACGAAAAACGTGACTCGAAAATTAAATACTAAAATGATTATACTTATGTTCACTTTACAAGCGGAAGATTTTCATACAAACAAATACTTTAATTGTTATTAATTACCGAGCTTTTGTGTGTACGTTTTTACTTAGACTTTTGCGTAATTTATCTCTAGAACGTTTTGAAAACTTTTTTCAAGTTGACTAATTTAAAAAAAATTTAAATTGAAAAAACGCTTATAAAGTTTGTATTAGTACCAATAATAAAATATTGAAACTTGGAGGTATAAATTTATAAGTCTTTTCGAGATTTTCAAGTGTCGTTCGTTTACACTGCGAGAAAAGTTTTTCACCGCCCATCTTAGAAAATATAATTCGCGAGTAATAAATATGTAAAGAAACTCAAGCAAATTTTCAAATATAAATGATCATTTCTTGTTAATTTTATATTCCGTTTTACCGTTCTTAAATGAGCTCATAATTATTTGAAATTTGATTATAACTTTAATAACGCACTTTCTTCGTTTACACTGATTAAATATTCCCCATTAAAGGCAGTTTCAGGTTACGGTCACGAGACTAATTTCAATTTTACGTCAAGTACCAACATTTCGATATGTTGACTTTTTTAAAATTTCAATAGTTAATGATCATTTTAAGCGACGAATTTTATAGACAGTTTAATCGAACGCTCGCGAAATTAAAATAAAGAATGGTTTCTTTTTTATTTCGTTTTAGCAAAATTATGACGAATTCGAAAAATAGTTTTAAATTAGAATTTTTCAAATTACCAAATAAGAAATAGGGGCACAAAATAAAAGGGCTTAATCGCGTGATTAAAAAACTCGTTTTTACTGTTTGAATCGCTCGATTGATTGCTCCATAACAAGCGTTCCAAAAAGAATTATATCAAGTTTGAGGTTATAAAATCAGTTATAAGAAAGCACTTATCATTCTCCAAGGATTTAGAAAATAAAATCTCATTTGAAAGCCCTATTACTTCCCCTTCAATTTTCTGTTTTATATATTCTCTCTGAGGGGTACTTTGAATAGGGGGAAATATTCTTAGTACAAACTCGCTCTTCACAGGTTTTAAAATATTTCAAATAGTTAGCTGAATGAGCAACTAGAGCGCGAATAGAGTAAATAGACTCACCTTAGTCTTTGATCTTTACGTATTATGTAAAGAAAATTAAATTAATTAAACTGCAAAAGTTCCTGTAAAATCTATACATCTACAGTTACAATAATGTGAAAAAGTAGTTAGGTTAAACTATGGCTATAGCGGAGGAAGTAGACAAGTAGAGCAACACTTTCAGTATAATTTTGTTACTTTTTAGTTAGAAAATCTAGTGGTTAATAACGGACATGCAAAGCAAACACAAGGATGTGCAAGCCAAATATAACAATAATAGTTATACGTAGAATAATAATTTTGTAATAATATCCAATAAGTTTAAAATACCAATCCATTTATATCGGAATCGAAATTCTAATTAGCATCAGAAGCAAGGTAGAGAGAGAAAAGAAACACTCGCATTACAATTAAATCTCAATTTGTATACAAATTGTTTTCTTTTAGAAAAATAAATCCATTAATATTTTAACATTTCTTGCAAAACATTTCAGTATTCTCTGGGTTACCAGAGGCATTATTGCGAATTGTTCGCGTTTCCTACTTTAAAATTGTTTGAATAAAATAAATAAACTTGTGGAAAAAAGTCGAGTAAAAATTTAAAAGCACGAAACAATATAAAAATTTGATCGACGATGTAAAAACATAACGCTTAAAGTTTGTTACCTCTATTTTTGTGGCTGAATTGCGAAACAAATTTTTTTGTGTAGTGAGTACCGAATTTGAATAACAATTTAAAAATAAATTCTTTTATAGAGAGAGTGACGATGTTTTTGATAAAAAAACGAAACTATATCTGATTGATTTTATGGTATTATTTTGAAATGAATTTACAAAGAGAGGATTATCATTTTTTGAATTTATTAATGATATTGTGAAATGGAGGCAATTTTCGTAAGATCCATATAGAGGATAATATCTTTAGCAAGTTTAGGAATTTGCAACTCTGGCGTAGTGGTCTGAAAAAAATATCAATACTCTTCCGAACAATAAATAGTATAGACGAAGTAGTTGTTAGCTATAACAATAAAATGATCAGTGCTCGCTAACAGTCCTTTACTGGACGTGGTATAATACAAGATAGGTATTATCCAAAAAAGAAAGATAATTTACATTTGAAAGTACCTACTTACAAATAAAGATGTTTCCTGAATCATATAGGTATGATACAACGTTCCTTAACTTATACTACATTTGAGTATGACACAGTGGCTTTACGTGGGTACAATATTTCTCATCTCATGTCTCTTTCTCGTTTCTCATCATACATTTGTTTATTTTCTCAATTTCTCTTTTCAACGTTACATGTCTCATAAAATTAGGAATTTCTCGTCAACAAGGTTTTCCTGATCAAACCTCATGTGTCCCTTAGACTGGCTAGATACAGAAGGTATTTTAAAGCATCTCGTTTCATGATCCATGCTCCGTATGGTTAGGTATTTAACCGTAGGAACATATTTGTACTTTGCCTAATAGTTTTCGCTTCATTGGTTTTAGCATTTTCTTATATTTTCTGCTACTAATAAATTTTTTCTGTTACTCTCACGCCAGTATACTCGAATAGTTCTGAATAAGAATCATCTGGTGGGGCGCATTGATATACGGGGAACTTTGATACTTTAATTATTACAGGATACTCAGCAATAAATAAATTTTAATGCTGTATATTTAAAAAAGTATTGAAATACCTTTCTTTAGGATTACTTGAAATATGAAGATTGAAAAAAATGTATTAAAGAAATTACATGCAAAAAACGAAGATTGGGGTTCAAAAGGAACCCCGTACGGTAACGGAAGGGTTAATTGCATGTTTCATAGCGTAAGTACTACTCAAAATTCATTATGAAACCCTACAAAGGATTTTAAACGATTAAGTCAATTGTTTCTACCTTAGAATCCATATTTAAGCAAATTTTTCACCAATTAAGCAATCTGTTTCAAAGTTAAACGACCAGTCTCTGATTCTATTAGAATTCCTAATTTAGTTTCTTGTTACATCAAGATAAATATAAATAAATATGATTTAAAAAGGTCCGAACTTCTTACTGGAAATCCGGTAGCCGTAAATAGAACGTCAGGGATTCATACTTTCAAAGTGTGTGGTATTTATATTTCTTTTCAAGGTGTACAAAAATCGTTTCATATATGAAGTTACATTCAGTTAAATACACTAAAATTTACAAAATATCCGATGAGAGCAGCCTACAAAAATTGGAGAAACTCGAATTTTCAGAAAAGAACAGAGATTAATTGTCTAGAAGTAACTATTTTTTTAAAATTAAGTTAAGTCTCCGCCCGACCCTGTACAGGATAATATAACACAGAAGCAAAATAACTAAAGATAACACCTGTTAATCCTCATAAATTTATAGTTGAGTGTTATTAAAATAAATGGAGAAGAATTAATTTCATTAATAATTAATACTTCATAAAGTTGCAGAGAACTAACTATACGAACTCGATACGAAATTTTGTCGAAATGAACTAATTGGGTTACAAGCGCAGATAAATTTTCCAATCATAATGAAACAAAATAAATCATTATTTATCAGTTTGTTATTTTTACTAAAGAAAATTCATTTTTTTGTTCCTTCTTTCTTTCGCACAAACCTAGACGCAAAAATATTGATTATTTAATTGAGATTTAATGTAAATTTTGTATAAACGTGTAGAAAAGGTAATAATATCTTTCTATGTCAAGGTTGATTTTGTGTTTAAAAAATTACGTAATGTTATGATGTAACTTCCTAATGCAAAGATTTGTAAAAAAAGACTGAATTATTTCAGTAGGTATAACCACCACCATTGTGGTGATTGAAACTACCCAATTGAGGAGTTTTTGGCTCAAAAGAAAAGGGACAAAACAGATCTACGACTGCAAAATATGGCCTACGTCTATCGAGTATTATTTTAGTAAGGAAATTACATCCTTTCCGGACTAGTGGGAAAAGTGTACTATTAACAATAGCTTCAGAGTGGCTGAATAATTCTAATTTTATAAACGAATGTTTGATATCTTTTCCAAAAACGAATTTTCATTTTATTATGTTTAGTTACAGATCAGAGAGAATAAGAAACTTTTTTTTACTTCTTGCAATTCCAATATTACCAAAGATCAGATTGATGATTTTCAATGCAGGGATGGCAGGGTATTTTAACAAAATTTCTCTGGTTATTTTCGCCTTCATATAAAAATTAAATTCAAGGCTATTACGGTCTGCTTAATCAAGATTTAGTGTTACAATTTTCACAAAAATGTGTGAAAAAGTAAATTTGTTTTAATGTCAAGGTTAATTTGGGATTATTTAGAATAATGCATACCTATTAACAGCAGTACAAGCGTTTAAATAAAAATTCGTTATTTTCGCCGAGAAAAACAAACGGGAGTGAAATTCTACGTCGAACTTTAGAGGCAAAAATCATTTTAATATGCAAATGAAAGCGAGTGTTCAACAAGGGACGTTCGTGATGTGTATATGGTGGCCCTATTTAAAACTTTTTAATGTGCATTTTGCGAGACCGTGAAAAAGTGAATATAACTTGTTTAGTTTTCAGCTACTTTATTTTATATTATAACTTGGTAAAGTAATTCTCTGGAAAGAATAACTAACTGGATATTTTGAACATAATATTGTTTTAAAATTTAAAATAAATGAAGCGGGAAATGGAAACTCGTTGTAAAGTTTTTGAGCAATTATTCGCTAGGCGGTGATACACCTGTAATTTTGAATAAATATTTAAACTTTTGTCGAGTTTTCCATTTGATGTATAACATTCGGGTCATTTTATGCACCTACATCATCTTCGTCCTCTTAATTAAATATATTTCGACACAACAGTTTACTTATTAACCACTACAGCGACAACAGTTATAATCAAATAGTCGAAAGTGAATTAAAATATCGCGCACACTTTTTATAAGTATAAAAAAGAATTGGAGTGGGTAAACCCCAATTTGGACGATTCATCTTATCTAAAGTTCAGCAATTTCAACCCCTGCAGCCACCGGAATCAATTTACATCTCGTTATTCCTGCAATTCTCTGAAAACTAGAGATTTAAGGAAATGTGCAGAATTCACAATATTTGTGCTGATATTTTTATGCATATTTTCAATTCCTTCTATTTTCTTTTATTTTAAATTACAATAAATAACAGAACAATTCAACGAAAAAAATCCTAATTCGCCTTTATTTGTATTTTTATTACTTTAGACATTTCTTTATTAAAATTTATAACGACAAAGTTTGAAACACTCCTACAGTAATAACGTAATTCTCTATTTTAACGGAATCCGCTTTTCCCAACGCCATTAGAAATATTATAATCCCTAAAGTTCCCCTTCACTGTTTTTGAGGTGGGCTTTTAAAAAACTTAGCCACTGGCGATTTGAAACATTTTAGTGAACCACAAACAAAATTTGGTACGTATTATCTGCAACAACAAATGCAAAAGCTTTATAGTTTTCGTATTTTCTTAGGTTCGCCATTTTCATAAAATTTAATTTTGCTCTATGGTTCTATTTTTCAAAAAAAAGTCAAATAACGAACATCATAATATTATACTTGTAGCAATAAACATAAACCGACCTATTTGAAATATTAAAACGTCTTCTCTCTAGTGTGTCGTCCCGAGAGGAATAAAATTATACATTTTTAAAATATTAACCGTTTTAAAATTAGATACGTTAAAACTTTCTCATGCCCCCTCAAATTGCAAGTGAGTGATCTAGTAAATAATAAAATATCGGTAAAGTAGTCAGTAAAATTACATACTGTGCTATTCGAAAGTATTGGGTTTGTAAATTTATAAACTAATTGAACAATGAAATGACGTCTGGAGAGGTAAAATACGAGAAAATTTGACAAACACTTGATCCGTCCCAGCTAAGCAGTTGAAGAAAATTATTTAAATTGTAGTAGAAGAGGTTTTCGTTATTTTATACAAGTTTTAAATTCAAGTTAACCTTGTAGGTTGCATCTCTGTGTTATGTTTCTTATGATGTTCTTCTCATGCCGTTTTAAATTGGGAAGAAACCTGTGATAAAATAGCACGTATATACGACAAAAAGGGAAGTACGTACCTACCTACAAATGACAACAAATTAATGATAAAATCGTAATAATCTATTATTTGAAGTAAGGAGACGACCAATCGTACATTTGATGTCGCAAAATGATTTGGCAACAATGGCAAATGCTTTCCTATTAGTATCTGATCCTCAAGCAGAAATGTTTGGTGTTGAAAAGTGACATTTTCTCAAATTTCCAAATTTTGAAAACGATTTCAATAAAGAAAATTGTGGGGTGGTAAATTAATTGAAACGCTAGGGATATTTTCTTTCAATTTTTCATTTTACTACCTACGTCAGTTTCTGAACTAAGAGCAAATAGCTTTTTTATAAAATAACAGAAAGTGTCTCCTACATTATTTTTTTAATTCCCTACTAACCACATGGCTCTGACGGCTCCAAATAATGTAATTGCATCTGACCAATAATTGAAGTAATTATTACATTATTAGTATAGATATTTATTATAATAAGGACCCCGCGCTAATTTTGGACCAGACCGTACAAAAATGCTATAAAACTTCCCACCTCCATCACCTTCGCCTTAATATAAAATATTAAAATTCTGTGAAACCCGTCAATTTTGTTCCTGAGAGGAACGCTTTAATAGAGCGTCTGCGTTCTCCTTAGATCAACCCCCAAGGGGGAGTATACTTAATCCACAAATGTTAACGTGGCATGGCAACTTCGGAGAATACTTGAGCAAAATAAAAATAAAAGAAACGTCTACATATAACAGGTGTGGGGCACAAAACAAAATCCATACCACATCATGAAGAAGTGCTCCACCCTAAACACATCAGAAACAGAGACGATAAGAGAAAAGAGTAACTAACACGCATAACACACAGATCAAAGCTAGACCAATGCTGTAAAACAGCACTCAAAACAGACACTTGGGAAAAAACGGACTCCATCAGCGGGCAAATGCAGAGAAGCCTGAAGAGGTAATACACAACTAGGAGTTTTAGTGAGTAGGTGCCAGGAGGATAATCCCATTAGTCGGAGGTGCCTATGAAGGTTTCTCCTACCGAAAAAAAATCCTTAAATCTTAAATAGGAATGGAGGTCGAGTGGCACCTTTTTTAAAGGCCCCTTCAATTGTCTTTACAACGATATGTTTCACTTCATTTCCCTTCCAATAGCGAAGTATAAAAATATTAAAAACTTTTTTGAAACTTTTTGAAAACTAACAATTATTTTGTAAAATTTCCTATGCCCAATATGAGTCCATAACAGGACTTTTCCGTACCAAGCGTTGAAGCTATGACCCATGACTATGAAGATATGCACCTATATGACGTTTGTAATACTTTTTTACTATTACCCTGTAGACTTTTATAATAATAAATTATAAGAAAACTACATAAATGAGACAATCGTTGTACTCGCCGCCATTATAAACTTGCGAATTAAAAAAAAAATCTTTTGATTGGGACCGATGTATACTAACTTGTAGCTGAGTATAAATAATGTGGGTCAAGAGTTTCCAAAGTAACGTTATTTTGGGCCAACCTGCATCAGTTTCATTTAAAAACTTATTTTGTTGACGAAATTTTGTTAACGTGGCTGAAACCAAATTTCAACAAAATCGCTTCATTAGTTTTCGTTTAAGGCGTTATACACACACACATTCACAATTCACACCCATCCAAATTTATTTTTTAACACATAGGTACCTATTAAGATATTTATTATGAGAGACAAAAGCAAAACATGAGCAATACGTATTAACGAAGCTCAGTATAATAAAAAGTTTTCTATTAATGAGCAAAGTTTACTTAAACACCAAAATAGCATCAATAGTTGTGTTTATGTTGTAAAATTTGTCAACATCAAAGCTCTTCAAGAGCTTGTTCATATTTGATGTACTATTTCTTAGGTTTACTCAGGTTTTAAGTGTTGACTTGGAACTGTATTTAGTTATTGCATTGTTCATAAATGCATGGTATTATTTGATTTGAGTTCGGTAGATTCTTCAAATAATTGGCTTTTGGAAACTGTAACGACCCCCAAATTTTAGTTATTTAGTTTGAATAAGGAAACGTAGTAATAGAACACCGGCGCCAGTAAGACGGAATAAGAGAGTTCTCGAAATAATATATTTTAAATAAACAAGCCAAAGGTCCTGGAAATAATAATAAAAAACGATCTCTCAGCGGTTTATGTCAGCATATCCGTTAGAGTTTCGGAGAAACGATAATTACCAAAAGTGCAGACGCACATGAAATTAAAACATCTCCGAAAAACAAACGCATAAATCCTCCGTGTCGCCGGGTGTTGACAAACAGGACGGGCGTTGATTGGTTAATTAACTGAGATTGATTGGGCAAAGGCCAATTGCGCACGCCGAGGGGAGGAGAGTTAAGTAATCTCGGCCGAGTCAAGTAAAAAAAATAGTTAAGTTTCCATAAGACTATCAAAGAGTAAAGTTAATAAGAAAGTTAAGTTAAGTTTCCATAAGACTATCAAAGAGTAAAGTTAATAAGAAAGTTAAGTTAAGTTTCCATAAGACTATCAAAGAGTAAAGTTAATAAGAAAGTTAAGTTAAGTTTCCATAAGACTATCAAAGAGTAAAGTTAATAAGAAAGTTAAGTTAAGTTTTCCATAAGACTATCAAAGAGTAAAGTTAATAAGAAAGTTAAGTTAAGTTTTCCATAAGACTATCAAAGAGTAAAGTTAATAAGAAAGTTAAGTTAAGTTTCCATAAGCCTCTCAAAGAATAAAGAAAAGTTAAGTAATTCCAGACCATTCAACGGAAGTTGGTCGCAAAAAAAAAGATTAAAGAAGTAAAGTTTAAACGAGTA
This sequence comes from Malthinus flaveolus, assembly GCA_950108345.1. Classification (NCBI taxonomy): domain Eukaryota; kingdom Metazoa; phylum Arthropoda; class Insecta; order Coleoptera; family Cantharidae; genus Malthinus; species Malthinus flaveolus. The sequence goes on from OX467285.1 coordinate 74,435,936, forward strand.
GTGCGGAAAGATTTTCCAAGAGTAGATTAGTGATTCAAGGGATTCTCAAAAAGGAGAATCTAAATTAAGTACGGTGTAAAAGAGACCAGTAAAAGTAAAGTCCTGGAAAAAGGTCTCAAGTAAAAGTCAAGAATAAGTAAAGTGAGTAAGTCGTTTTCGGGCAAAGCACGAACCGGTCGAAATTATAATAAATTCGGACGCATCGAATTAAAACAAAGTTAAAGTGCTGGCTCGGGAAGCCACAATTAGTAGTTGGATTGTTCGCGGGTGTGCTTGATAGAAGTGTCAACCCAAAATAAAGACACTTAGCGTTAACGGTCCAGTTGAGACAGTACAGTTATTAGTATCACTGATTTTGAACACGCGAAATATCCGATATAGATAAAAAACAGTCGGTCGGTGAAGACGCGCCTTCAGGCAACCAATTAAATAAGACCATATAGTAATAGAAACGGGATAAAAGTAACTCGTATTAATCATCTCGCATTGGTCAAATAAAGAGTGTGAACCCCTCAGTTCAACGGAGTACAGGCTGTCGTTTTCGGGAGGTCAGACTGCTGCGTGGATGGTCAACGGAGAAGGTGTAGAGCTCTAGGAGTGTAGACCATCCGGAGGAGGTTGTTACTTAGAGTAGATACGGCCGTAAGGGCGCCGTAGGAAGGATAGTTAAGAGTAAGATCTGTTAAGTCTTTGTACTGATAATTTCCAGAAACCCGCCAGTATTTACCTGAGTTGGGAATCTGGGAATTGCTCATTTTTGTGTTTTGCGGGAGACGAGAATACGTTGCTAGACTAAGAAGGTCGTAGATTAAATGTGCAACGGATTCGCGGCTTCCCGTAACGGATTTTTTTGTATGTTCGTGTATTTAATGTATTTTGGTATTTCGTGTCTTTTTGGCGGTTTTTGATTTATTTATTTTATGTATGTGTTGTGGACGAGTTAGTCCATGTTATTTGATCATTATATCCGACTTATAATTTGAACTGTGTTTTTTCTGCTTCTTCAACGGCCAGAGAGAGAGAGAGTTGACGGCGATACCGACGTGAGCTAGTTTGTGTATTCAACTACAAAATACACTGGCGCCCTAAACATTTTCAAAGTGTAATGATCAATTTTATTTAGTAGTCAAATACATATTTTATCAACAAATAAGGCGTTACGTTACAATTGACGTACAACGTAAGAGTTTTTATTACGCCAAAAAAAGGCGTCACCATTACAATTGTCGCATCAACGTGGGGCTCTGAAAGAAAGGCACAGGTTCGGATTATGGGTCGGAAAGTTAATTTTTTTTCTTAGCGGTAAAATTTGATTTGTGTAAAAAAAAGGTTAAAGATTTTGTAAACGAGCAGTTTGACAAAGGGAACGACAGTTTTTAGGAAGAAGTGTAAGCAAGTCAAATGAAGAAATCTTTTTTTGGTAAATGCGAGTAAAAGTAAATTTTGAAAATAACCCATTTCAAGTAAAGTTTAAAAAATCTATTTTGTCGAGAAGCGTCGGATATAAGTAACGTAAAGTTTTGATTTTTTTATTCGGAAGGTAGCGGTAAATAAACGCGGAAAATAATTACTATTCACGAATCCGTCGGTACAAAATAGGCGCGAAATTAACGCGGTTTATGGAGTTACGTACCGGTAAAATTTTAAATATTGCAAAAATGGCAGATAAAGAGGTAGATGAAGGAAATAACGTAGTTAAGGATAGCGGCGTGGAAACGGGAGAAAGCGCGGAATTTGAACAAACATTAATTAGTTCAACACCAGTTCCACAAACTGGTGAAATAAAAGAAAACGCGAACCCAGGCGGATATGACGTATTATTGGTTTATATGACCAAAGCGTTTGCGGATTTAAACGCGAAAATTATCGAAGGAAATGTAAGGCTAGAAAAAGGACAAAATGAGACAAATTTAGGTTTGAGAGATACGAATTTAGGTTTGAGGGATACGAATTTAGGTCAAAAGGTGTTAAGAGAGGAAATGCATGAAAATAAAAGGCAGTTAGAGGAGAAAATGCTCCACCTAGGTGAGCAGTTAGAAAAAAAAAATGAGTCAGATAACCGAAGTACAGTTAGGCAAATTACGCGAGGAAGTAAAAGATGAGATAGAAAGTTGCAAAGAAAGAGGAGCCGAGTTAATTAGTCAGTCAGAAGTAAAGATTAGGGTTGACATGGAGCACGAAATAGGTAAAGTAAATAGGAAAATTTGTACCGTAGAGTCAAGTTTTAGTAATGACATCGACAGAATAGAGGAGAAGGTCGATGGAAACGCGGAAAAGTGTGAAGAGTTAGAGAAGGTGGTAGGAAAAGTTAAAAGTAAAATAGGAAGCTCTTTAGGCGAGATTCAGAGAAACTTTGAATGTTTGAATGAACAGGTAGATGGACTTAAACGTGAGAGGGGTAATGTAGGTATAGAACATAGTTGTAATAAACCAACCCTAGAAAGTCCGACGTTTATAGATTACCCAGGTAAAATCCACCCAGTACGGTTCTGGGAAGAATTAGCCGAATATTTAAAATCGGCAGGAATTACATTAGAGGCGGCAAAGATAGAAAAAGTAGGTAAATGTTTGAAAGGTCGAGCGTTTAAGTGGTTTGAATACGTGACGGATGATTTTGTAACTTTGAACGATGTGAAAAAGGCATTTTTAGAAGAATTTTGGTCAGATAAGGAGCAGATAGAAATAGATAATAATTTTCGTATTAGCAGATATGATAGTAGGAAAGACAGTTGCGAAGAATATGTTATGGAATGGTGGAAGAAATTACGATATTTAAAACACCAAATAGCAGAAGATAGGTTCGTTAAGATTATTAGTACTCAGTTTCCAGAAGAAATAGCGCGGCACGTAGGTAATGCTCAAATTAGTAATCGAATTGAGTTAATTGCTTGCCTTAAAAGGTTAAAGGTCGTAAACCGAGAGGTCAACCAGAGAAATAATTTTCCCAACCGTGGTTACCATAATCAACCGGCAGGGGTGAATCCATATAATCGAAATGAGCGCGAAGAAATCCGTCGCGAAGAACCCGCTAGAAATTTAAATTTGGCGGAAAATTTTAATAATCGAAATGTGTCTGGCCCTAGTTTTGTAAGAGATAGCGGTTTTAGTAGAGGAAATAATAATTTCAGAGGAAATAATTATCGCGGACGCGGCGGTTTTAGGAATAATTTCCATGAGAGATCGAACGAAGTGACCGAAGTGCCAGCACGTGCGGCACCGATCACTAACAATAATACGGAAAACTAAGTAGTTCTGGGGGGGTAGCTCCTCTCCCTCGGACTCGGAACCGAACGCAGGAGCAATTAAATCATATCCAATACGTTTATCGGGCGTTAGTAATGAATAATTTCAGCAATCGTGGCGAAATAAAATTACCCGAAAACGAACTAAGTGAGTATGTACCCAAGATTTTAATAAGTGTAGGGGGAGTGGAGTTAAAAGCGTTAATCGATACCGGTAGTTCGATTAGTGTCATAAACGACGAAGCGTTAGATAAGGTGAAAGAGAAGAACCGTGTGTTAGAATTACCCGTGACAAACGTACAAATACAGGGTGTAAACGGTAAAATCACCAAGGTAAACCGACAAGTTTTGTTAGATGTGCGAGTAGGCACGAATTTGCAGTCAATAATATTTTTAGTGGTGCATAAAATGCATCTACCTGTCATTATAGGTATGGATTGGTTAGGAAAAAAGCAAGTTAACTTAGATTTAAAAGAAGGAAAGTTAAAATATGTCAGTGACGAACAAAGTTACGAGGTCACATTTGTAGACGAAGTATCGAGGTGTACTCAGTCAAATAATTTAAAGTTAACGTCATGTGTAGAGATAGTTTTGCAAAACCCAAAATTTTTTAAAGAGCGAGCTAGTTGGAGTGGGTCGAAAGTAGACCCAGATGAAGGTTATTTATCCATTAAGGAGTTATATGAGATAAATCTAATTGAAGTAAATGATGAAGTAAGTAAAGTAGATGAGGAGATAAGTAAAGATGAGAAGAAGGAAGAAGAAAAAATTCTTCAAGAAAAAATAAATAGGGTCACAAAAGATGACGCCAAAAATATTAAAGTAAATAATTTAAGGGTTAATAATAACCAAATAATTAAAGTTGAGCTCGCGGAAGAAAGTATAAGTAGAGAGATAGGGATTGCAAGTAATTTTCGCTGTGACGAATGTTTAGCGGTAGTACCTCAATTTAGTAAGAGTGACCATATACGCCGACATAATTTAAATAAAGATACAAGGTCATATCAGGTTAACGTAGTAGAAATTTCGAACCAGAGACAGGTTGAAGATGTCAAAATAAAACATCAAAATGTATTTTCGGATTTACCAGGTAGATGTAACATGTTTGAGTGTAAATTAAAAATAGCAAGCGACAAACCGTTTGTACAAAAATCATACCCGATACCCTACGCGAAGAGAGAAGCGGTAATCAAAGAACTTCGGCGAATGTTGTCGTGCGGAGTAATAGAGAGTTCGGACTCACCATTTTCAAACCCTATTGTAATAGTACCGAAAAAGGATAATTCGGTTCGTATTTGTTTGGACGCACGGGCGTTAAATAAAATTTTAATACCAGATCGGGAATCACCCCCGAAGCTGGACGATTTATTACAAAAATTTCACGGAACAAAATTTTTGAGTTCGATTGATTTAACAAGTGGATATTGGCAAATTCCCTTACACCCCGAATCGCGTAAATATACCGCGTTTCTAGTAAATGGTAGGAGTTTTCATTTTAAAGTTTTACCTTTCGGATTAAACGTTTCGATTGCCGTGTTTAGTAAATGTTTAGATCAGGTGTTAGGACCTGAAGTTTTATCGTTTGCGACTATATATGTCGACGATATTCTTTTAACATCCCCTACGATCGCGGACCACGTGTTTCAGCTAGATATGGTGTTAGACCGATTAGAAAAAGCGGGAATGACCGTAAATTTAAAGAAATCGGAGTTTTTAAGAGATGAACTCAAATTTTTAGGCTACTTAATTAGCCCGGAAGGCATTTCAATGGATTCGGAGAAAATAAAAGTGATCCAGGATTTTCCGGAGCCGAGAAATAAAAAAGAGTTACAATCATTTCTAGGGTTTTGTAATTTTTACCGTAGGTTTGTCAAAGAGCACGCGCAATTAGTAAGTCAGTTATCACACTTACTAGAAAATAAAATTAAGTGGCGTTGGGGAACGCTGGAACAGAAGGTATTTATGCAGATTAAGCAAGCCTTCATCGGGGTAGTAAAACTAAAACACCCGAATTTTAGTAAACCATTTTTCATTGAAACCGACGCGTCAACCCGTGCGTTAGGTATACACCTGTTTCAATTAAACGAAGAAAACGAGATACAAAGTATTATGTTCGCAAGTAGGTCACTAGTAAATGCGGAAAGGCATTATATGATTACGGAGTTAGAATTATTAGGTGTTGTTTTCGCTTGTAAGAAATTTAGGACTTATATTTTAGGATATGAAACTACCATAATTACCGATCATAAAGCCTTGGAATTTTTATTTAGTTGCAAAGCATTGAACGCAAGGTTAATGCGTTGGTGTTTATATTTGCAGGAGTTTAGATTGAACATTAAATATCGAAAGGGTGCATTGAACGTCGTAGCAGATTTTCTATCGCGTTACGGTTACGACGGGGAGAAGCGTAATAAACCCATCGTCATAGGCGCAGTTAGGAAGAATGTAAATAAAACAAAATTGAGTCAATTGTTAGTTCACTTAGAAAAGGAACAAATTAAGGATAAACATTTAAATTACATTCGTACGGAGTTAAAAGACGACAAAGACGGTAAAGGAGATTTCTTTTCGGATAAGTTCATTATGAATGAAGGAATACTATTTAAAAAGAGCAATAGGTCCAAAGATTGGAGTGTGGTTTGTATACCAAATCAGCTGACGGACGAAATAATAGCTGAATACCATTTAATGTACGGGCATTTTGGCGCAAAAAAGTGCGCGTCCTTAATTAAGGAAACTTGTTTTATTCCAAATTTGAAACGTAGAGTACAGGCGGTTTTAAAGTCATGCGACTTATGTCAGAAATGTAAACCGGACAATCAGCGTAGGGAAAATTTTATGAGAAATGTAGTTGCACAGCAACCGTTAGATTTGTTATCGGTGGATTTATATGGTCCATTACCAACTAGTAGATTTGGACTAGTTCATATATTTGTAGCCAGGGACGTATTTAGTAAATATGTCAGACTTTATCCAATTCGTAAGGCAAATGCGAAGACCCTTTTGAATAAACTTATCAATGATTATCTTCCTAATGTAGGTAAACCTAAAGTAATTTTGTCAGATCACGGTGCTCAATTTACTAGCGACCTTTGGTCGAAAAAATTATCGGAGTTGGGTATTAAGGTCACGTACTCGGCCGTTTATCATCCACAGTCAAATCCGGTTGAAAGAGTGATGCGAGAGTTAGGTAGGTTATTTAGGACGTATTGCCACGACAAACATAGTAAATGGGCCGCTATCGTATCCAAGATTGAAGAGTGGTTGAACTGCGTGGAGAACGAATCCACCGGGTTTACACCAGTAGAATTAATGAAAGGTGTTAGGAAAGAACAAAGTATAGAAAGGATTATAAAATTTCCCAAAAGAACGGATCTTGAGGCAAGTGCGAAAATTTGTTTAGCTAGGCAGCTTTTGTTGAGTAGGGCCGAAAAGCGGAAGGCACGGCATGATAGGCATTTGAAGCCGGTGACTTACCAACCGGGCGAATTAGTATTGGTGCGTACGCACTATCAGTCGTCAGCCTTTGATAAAGAAATTAAGAAATTTTTTATGTTGTATGAAGGGCCTTATCAGGTCGTAAAATCGGTTGGCGAAAACGCCTACGTGTTAAACAATCCGGATACCGGAGTGTATAAGACGACACAAAACGTGGTTAATTTGAAACCATATCAAACGAAAAGCTAATTAAAGCATTACGCGATACTGGTTGTTTGGTTACGGAAAAGATGATTTTTTTATTTTGTTTGTTTACAGTTAGTTTGTTAGAGTTAAATGATTAATTCGTTGGTTTTAGGAAAAATAGTTGGTTTTCCTGTAACGCTAGGTAAATTAGAATTAGCTAGATTAGGATGGTTATTTAGCTGTGGAAAAGCGGCATGAGAGACTACTTTTTCAGTCACGCCTACTTACGGTAAGAACCCGTTCATGCGCTGTTTAATTTCGTATTGTGGACAATAAGTCCCGGGTAAGAATGCCCGTTTTAGTTATCAATTTCTGAGTAGTTAGTAGGATTTAACTAGGTTAGCTATAGTAAGTTAGCTTGTAAGAATAGGTTATTAAGTTTCGTAATAGGAAGTACGTAATCAAGCAACCGGGCGATTGAAACAAGCCATGTTTAAAAAAGTAAACCGGGGTATTATTAAAGGCAAAATTTGTGAACGACTTTGGCAATTTTCGGGTACATTGTACCAATCTAACCGAAAATTGGGGGGAGTAACTGTAACGACCCCCAAATTTTAGTTATTTAGTTTGAATAAGGAAACGTAGTAATAGAACACCGGCGCCAGTAAGACGGAATAAGAGAGTTCTCGAAATAATATATTTTAAATAAACAAGCCAAAGGTCCTGGAAATAATAATAAAAAACGATCTCTCAGCGGTTTATGTCAGCATATCCGTTAGAGTTTCGGAGAAACGATAATTACCAAAAGTGCAGACGCACATGAAATTAAAACATCTCCGAAAAACAAACGCATAAATCCTCCGTGTCGCCGGGTGTTGACAAACAGGACGGGCGTTGATTGGTTAATTAACTGAGATTGATTGGGCAAAGGCCAATTGCGCACGCCGAGGGGAGGAGAGTTAAGTAATCTCGGCCGAGTCAAGTAAAAAAAATAGTTAAGTTTCCATAAGACTATCAAAGAGTAAAGTTAATAAGAAAGTTAAGTTAAGTTTCCATAAGACTATCAAAGAGTAAAGTTAATAAGAAAGTTAAGTTAAGTTTCCATAAGACTATCAAAGAGTAAAGTTAATAAGAAAGTTAAGTTAAGTTTCCATAAGACTATCAAAGAGTAAAGTTAATAAGAAAGTTAAGTTAAGTTTTCCATAAGACTATCAAAGAGTAAAGTTAATAAGAAAGTTAAGTTAAGTTTTCCATAAGACTATCAAAGAGTAAAGTTAATAAGAAAGTTAAGTTAAGTTTCCATAAGCCTCTCAAAGAATAAAGAAAAGTTAAGTAATTCCAGACCATTCAACGGAAGTTGGTCGCAAAAAAAAAGATTAAAGAAGTAAAGTTTAAACGAGTAGTGCGGAAAGATTTTCCAAGAGTAGATTAGTGATTCAAGGGATTCTCAAAAAGGAGAATCTAAATTAAGTACGGTGTAAAAGAGACCAGTAAAAGTAAAGTCCTGGAAAAAGGTCTCAAGTAAAAGTCAAGAATAAGTAAAGTGAGTAAGTCGTTTTCGGGCAAAGCACGAACCGGTCGAAATTATAATAAATTCGGACGCATCGAATTAAAACAAAGTTAAAGTGCTGGCTCGGGAAGCCACAATTAGTAGTTGGATTGTTCGCGGGTGTGCTTGATAGAAGTGTCAACCCAAAATAAAGACACTTAGCGTTAACGGTCCAGTTGAGACAGTACAGTTATTAGTATCACTGATTTTGAACACGCGAAATATCCGATATAGATAAAAAACAGTCGGTCGGTGAAGACGCGCCTTCAGGCAACCAATTAAATAAGACCATATAGTAATAGAAACGGGATAAAAGTAACTCGTATTAATCATCTCGCATTGGTCAAATAAAGAGTGTGAACCCCTCAGTTCAACGGAGTACAGGCTGTCGTTTTCGGGAGGTCAGACTGCTGCGTGGATGGTCAACGGAGAAGGTGTAGAGCTCTAGGAGTGTAGACCATCCGGAGGAGGTTGTTACTTAGAGTAGATACGGCCGTAAGGGCGCCGTAGGAAGGATAGTTAAGAGTAAGATCTGTTAAGTCTTTGTACTGATAATTTCCAGAAACCCGCCAGTATTTACCTGAGTTGGGAATCTGGGAATTGCTCATTTTTGTGTTTTGCGGGAGACGAGAATACGTTGCTAGACTAAGAAGGTCGTAGATTAAATGTGCAACGGATTCGCGGCTTCCCGTAACGGATTTTTTTGTATGTTCGTGTATTTAATGTATTTTGGTATTTCGTGTCTTTTTGGCGGTTTTTGATTTATTTATTTTATGTATGTGTTGTGGACGAGTTAGTCCATGTTATTTGATCATTATATCCGACTTATAATTTGAACTGTGTTTTTTCTGCTTCTTCAACGGCCAGAGAGAGAGAGAGTTGACGGCGATACCGACGTGAGCTAGTTTGTGTATTCAACTACAAAATACACTGGCGCCCTAAACATTTTCAAAGTGTAATGATCAATTTTATTTAGTAGTCAAATACATATTTTATCAACAAATAAGGCGTTACGTTACAATTGACGTACAACGTAAGAGTTTTTATTACGCCAAAAAAAGGCGTCACCATTACAAAACTAAATTCAACTCCTTGACAGTTTTTGAGTTTTATTTGCGAAATAAACAAAATTATTAGGTACGTTTCCAATCGTATGCATTAAAAATCTTTATTTTTCCTACTAAAAATAGTATTTTAATCAAGCCTGGATACTTTGCGAGTGTAAAAATTACGTAACTGGTTAACAATATTGCAATAATGTGTTAAAATAAAATTCCTAAGGCTATAAAAACATTATAAAGTAACGTGATGCAAATTTTCCCGGTTTCATTAAAATGCATAACCTAATACCTATTTTATTTCAGCGAAAAGTAGTTTAGTAATGCGTATTTGAAGTATGCACTGTAACACGTAACTCACAAATATTCATATAGATACTAATTTAACTACAGTTTTTGCTACTCATTTCCATTTGTTCGAATTATTGTGTTTTTTCAAACTTTGATCTTCTCTCGTAGTTTAAAATATGAAAAATTAATATCTATCCGAATCTAAAATTGACAATAGCATGAAACACGATACTTCTATTTATTTAAACTAAACTAAAAATAGAAAATTTCCCTTTGTGAGTATTAAAATAATATTCCTGAACTCAAATAAATAATTTTTCAATTAGCTATCCCAGATATTTTAAATTACCTTTTGAATTAATTGGCAGTGGTTAAAAAAATTTGCCCACAGTATTCATAAACGCCGATTTTGAAGAAACTGAGTACAAATGTGAGATTAAATGGGCATCAAAATATAATCGAAATTATAAAACCCCAGTGATGGGATATCAATGCAAATTAGCTTTAGACGCAATTTTAGAAATTCAGTTCATAGCCGCGTATATTTAGTAAATTATAAGTTAAGAAATAATCCCAACTTAATTGTTCGAAACCACAACAGCGCTATCAGATATTCCAAATATTCTATAGCATTATTTGAACAATCATGGAGGATTGGTTTGTGGCAAACATAACACTAATGCAACGCTTTGATGAACAAAACATACCTAATTTAATCATAGAATTCGCCGCAAATTTTGTTATTGTAAAAATCCCAACCTTTCATAATTTGATGAGGGTTTTTTTTGGAAAAAATGTCATTTCTCTTATACTTCCTTCAACAAAATATTTAATTTGTTTGTGATATCAATCCGCAACCCCAACTTTTTGTTCTTTTATAACGACCTATTTCCTAAGTGTAGGTTGTGGATACTGCTAACTGTAATAATATGTACATAATATAATGTTATTTCAGCATAAAAATGCGAATTGAAAAGTTTGAATCCTTCAGTAACTTCGTCCAGCCAAATAAGAGTTTCACTTTCAGTTTCAAGTGCTGATGAGCTTTAGCGGCATCACAGTTGCCAAAAACATGTCACTTGTTTCGTTGTTTTGTTAATATCTTGAAACACGGGTTTGAGCTGAAACGTGATTATAGGTAGGTACGCGAAATTGCAGCTGATAAAATTTGCTGCAATATTGAATATGTGCATGTTTTTTGTATTCCAAAAGCTTACAGAGTTATAGAGAGTTAAAAATTTGTGTTCTCGGTGCAAAAACCACCAATGCAACTGTTTGCTTCAATGACGTTGAATTTAATATCTTGAACTCATGGTATGGGGCAACAGAAAATCAGATAAATGTGACGAAGAATCGTAAAACAACTGCAGAAATAGTGCGACGGATATCCAGAACAAGTTTACGATACATCCACCGATCCATCTACCTTTTAGGCAATAATTTCTTGAAAGAAGCGGCTGCTTGTGGGCCCACAACCCTTTACGTTAAAAACAGAAAGAGTAAATGCATTTCAATTGTCCACAGTATTATATACAGGGTGTTCAGTGGCTGAAGAATAATGGAAATATTTCTTTTCTCCGCAGGTATATTAAAAAACTATTTGACAGGTCAAATTTATTTAAATTAGTACACCCCGTAAGTAACAACAGCGCACAATAAAAAATTAATATCTTCGAGACTGTCAGTCCAAAAGACAAACTTGTGTATATTGCTGAAATCAGAATTTTATAATCTATCCAAATCTGAAAAAAATATGGGGTTGCAATTTTTAAAAAAGTTTAATGACGTCACTGCTCGGGTAGGGTAGGTGGTAGAAAAATGAAAATAATCGAAAAATGTTGGATTTGAATTCAATCAATTGACCTGTCAAATAGTTTTTTAATATTCCTACGGAGAAAAGAAATATTTCCATTATTCCTCAGCTACTAGACACCCTGTATGAGATGTAGCCAAGGTCGTTCATATCCTCCATAATGAACTTCGTTCATTAACTGCTTGAATAATTTTGAAGGAAATTCTTGTATTGATATTTAGGATGCAAACTCTTACTGTACGGCGCGAACGTGGTTTTGAAAAAAACAATTTTCAACACTCTATAACTCGGTAAACCGTGAAAATACAAACAACATGCATATATTCAAGTTTTTAGCAAATTTTATCAGCTTTAATTTTAATATAGTGACGTTTCAGCTCCAACTCATAGTTTTCGAGATTTAAAAAAAACACTAAAATAGTGGCATGTCGCCGACCACTGCACCTCTGATTCAGAAGTTTATAACGACTTTTAGAATATTCATCACTAGCTAGGACACCTACAAATGAGTAGGTATGTGGACTTTCAAAATTATTAGATTGGTCCAAAATGGCTCTCTTTTCTAGGTACGGGGTGTTAAAATCTGATAGAAGATAGATCGATAGAAAAAAATTGTAAAAATGTGTCAAGAAGCGTTTTTGCGTGAGACTTTTATATAAAAACGTCGTGTTCAAATTTCAAAACTGAACAAAAAAATATCAAAATTTGCGACATTTACGTCCTTCATTTTCTAAAAATTCAAGGAAATAGAAATAAATTGTTTACTACTATTATTCGAAACCAAATTAACAAAAATCTTTCACGGCCATTTTTGAACATATGTGCTTACCACGAAGCAAAAATAACCAGGTAGGTACGTGCTAATAAGAAATTCTAAAATTATTACCTTTAAGAAAACAAATTATCTTGACTCATCAGTCATCAGTCTTCACGATATTTTCTAAAACACATTCATAGTTGAAAGTTTATAGGGTGTTTTAAACCCTCGAAATACGACGATTTTCACAACACTCCACTCGCGTCATTACCGTACACCAAATTAAATTACAAAGAATGAAACTAAATGCGTGCAGGTACAAGTTTAAACTACGATAAGTGACGCGCTTATCGCTTATCACCTGATGTGAATTCAAAGTTGTCGTTTATAAAAGTTTTAGTTTCACAAAAATAATAAATGTTGATTATTTTAATGAACTATATTCTTATTAAATGAATAGACCTAAATATGTAGAGGGTGTAACTCCCTTATATTAGAAGAAATACAAAAAAATATTAGCGGGCAAAAAACTGAAATTTGATGCAGGACTCAATTCGGGCACCCTTTTTAAACAGTAAATACCCATTATGACAATAAAATCATAGGAAATGTTAATATGTGGGGGATCTCTAAAGGACGCCACCAAATTTTAGGTGTTTGACGATATATTTTTTATAAGGTGCAGGAGGGTAATAAGGCCCATCGGAAAATAAGGCCCACTTACATTTGCCGTGCTAAAATATCAAAATCTGCGAGTTTGAGAGCTCCTACCTGTTACCAGCAGTGCTAATAACGATATGAATGGGATAAAATCGCGGCAAAAACTATTTTAAGAAATCTTTATCGTGGCTCTAAGTTGTGAATAAGGAGCTCTTGAAGTTAAATAGCGCGCTTACTAAGTGTCACAATTTCGAACTATCTGTTTTTTAAATTTCTTTGCAATATGTCAAGACGAGACCTAACACCATTTTTACTTTCATAAATCTTTAATTACATCCTTTATTCAACTTCATACAGTGCCACATTATTTATCAGTCGGTAAGTTTAGTGGCTGACTCTTTTATAAGACTTACGCGTCTTACTCCGGAGTTTATCCATAACCAGAATTTGACCCTTCTCCGCGCTATATCTCGAAAAGGGTTAAACTTATGAAAAAAATGTGTATAACCAATCTTATAGCTAATAATGTTTTCTATAATTTTTATAATAACCTTCATCAACGTACGATCTATAGAAGGCGAGTCATTTGCCAAAAACAATTTTTGTAGCCTTTGACCTTGAATATCCCAAATTTTTCTGATTTTGTGATATACTTATTTGGAACATCTTAATGTACGTGTAGACCAATATCCAGCTTTGTAGGAATTACTCTGACCAAAAATCCTTATTCGACTGGACTATTTTCTTACTATATCAACTGCCGGACATCAGAGTATTGCCAATTTGGGAGAGGTATGCTTGACCGAATTTAAAAATTTTAATACACATGAACGCAGAATTAGATGCTCTACAACTTTTGTTTAATGAGTTTTTCTCTTCGAGTACTAATTTCGAAACAGCAGACTCATATATTATGCAATATGCCAGTTTTTTAAAAAGTTAAGAAAAATCGTCGTTTTTTGACCGCGGTTGGCGACCATACCGCTTAACCAAATTATTAAGTGTTGGTATTCATTCAACGCAGAGTTTAATGCTCTTTAATTTGTTATAGAAATACTTTTTCGTGAAGATGCTCCATTTAGGAGTTATAGGCGAAAAAACAAAGCAAGTCCTAAAATTTTGGGGTTTTTTGGCTGCCAAAAAGTCTTCTGAGGTCGCCGGTGTTAGCATTTTTGTTTTTTACACCCATATAAACAATTTAAAAAAATAAAAGCTTCTACCCCATTTACTGCATCATAGAAGGGTGTTTTGGAGCTCTACTGACTGGCCTACTAGTATTTTAAGCTTAAAATGCAAGCTGTGAAAAAGTTGGGTTATGCCCCTGTTTATGAATTTAATACATTGAACTTTGTAACATATTTCTGAAAATAAGGCCCGGGCTTTATTTCTAGCATATTCTAAAGTGGGCTTTATTTTCAGATGCAATTTTCAATGACTTTTCTGTGTTTACAACTTGTATTTTCCTGAACTGCAAAAATGGTTAAGTTTTTAACGTTTTTCAAGCTTGTAAAATCAAGGTAAAAAAGAAGAAAACGCAAATTCAAAAAATAAAGTTCAAAACACTGCGAAAGAACTGAATTCAAAAAATTATTCTTGGCTTTGCTTTTTCTGTGCTGAAGATGTGCAAAGTGCTGGCAGATATGCGAACTTGTGCAGTATATAATGTGAATAGTGCATATAGGTCTAACAATTAACGATAGACATTTATTTGTTTGCTCAAAATGCGAATAATTGCATATATTTATAATGGGGCTTATTTGTAGCGTATTCGGTAAATAAAGCCCGACAGAAGACATTTTTTAGTTTCTTCTTACACTGTTTGTCTTGTATTTATAAATGCCATAGTAACACTAGAATGCACCAAAAGGCATGTTCTTTATAATGTTTTTGTTATTTTTAGAGTAAAAATTAATTTGCGCATGTTATGTTAAAAAATGCCTTAAGTGGGCCTTATTACCCTCCTGTACCTTAATAAGAAAATATTATTCACATACCTACACTACGGTTTTCGTCAATTGTCGGTATCATACTATGAGAAAAATTTTTTTTAGTGAAATTTAGGGGGAAATCGATTGCAGTAATGTTTGATTAGGACATGCCAAAGGACGACTGAAGAGTGCAACCCACTAAGTAAATTCAAAAACAAATTTTTTGGGGGTATAATAATAATTATGATGTCCAGTTTTTGGTAGACGCTTCCTCACAAGGGTTGCTCTGAAGTAAGTAAAAAAATTTCTTTCTTTCTACCTCCATTTTCTATTCTAATTAATTACCTTGGCTAAATATTTCTAATAATCTTCCTAAGCTAAGCTTGCGAAAAATATAATCTCGGGGTAACAAACCGAAGTCTCACCTGATTTTAGTTAATTTTACTCAAATATTTTATCCAACCAAAGTTCTCATAATAGGAAATTGGATACTCAAATCAGTATTTATTCGTCTATAAATAATTAATTTACAATTACACAAATCAAGAATTCGACTGCATAACTTGAACAGATTTAATTCATATTATTTACGCTATATTGTGTTTGTGTTAATATAAACCTTAGTGTTTAATATTGTTTCAACACATCCAAATGTATTTTCGTAGCTTCTGGGTAAATTCAAAAGAGCGAAAATAGCAGTTTAAATTAAATTTTAGGACGAGAAGTTTTGGGGCAGTTATTTGAATCACTATACCTAATTCTAGTAACATATTCTCAATTGTATAGTGGAAAGTAAAATTATGCCTGGTTATATCATAATTAATATATGGTTTTAAAGAGGTTCACTCTGATTAAACTTTATTCATTAAACTAATAAATTTATATTTAATTAATATACTAAACAAGTAGTTGAAGGATGTATTATTAAGGACATGGAGTAGTTTCACAAATCAAAATAACGAGCTATCATTTAAAATTCAAGCCCCGCTGCATTATTGCCAAACAGTTTAGCGTCATTAAATGTGGATTGATTAAAAATAACCGTGGCCTATGACGTTACAAAAAAGTGATGGCCTTTCTAGATCTCTATTTACTTACTACTTCCTATCCACCTAAAGTGCCTTACTCATAATAAAACTAAGCAATAATTGTCAAATTATGAAACTTAAAAATTTTAGTTAGTCAGATGAATCGGTGAGCAGGAGTCAGTAAAAACGTTCGAAACTTTAAATCCATATATGCCCACGTTGGTGGTTTACACCCGGTAAGTATCCAATTTAGAGACACACTAGATTAAAAGTTACCGTTTGTTGATATCGGATTGCGGATGACATTTTTTTCTAATTTGTGTTAAGTGTCAATCGGTCAAATTTCCGTCGGTGAAGCTTTCGTTGACTAAACGCCCGTCGCTCAAGTGAACGGGCCGCCGTGTTAAATAAAAATTGAAGCATTGGAATAAAATGTAACCGAAAATAGATTTAGGGCGTCTTCAAATTCAAACATTTACACGAATTCTCTGCCTAAATTTAATTTTAAACCTAAATGTAGATGCTCCCGAACTGAATATGCAAATTTGATTATTGGAAATCTCAGTGAGTTTGAGAATGTCACTTCGATGATACCTCATTCAGAATTGACATTAGTCCCGCAAAACCTGTAAAACTTAAAATATTATTTAAATTTTTTTCTGGGACATTTAAGCATAAAAAAATTGAATTCGGCCAAACGATGTCCTCCCGATGCTCCGATATATTTTTTTCGCATTTAAAATTGCTTAGGAATAAACGCTTTTTAGATTAAATTTAAATTTTAAAAAACTCGACCATAATACTTCTGTTTTTCAAATTTTAATATAGATACATATTAATATTTAAAACCACCTCAGTCCGAATCTCTATTCTAATATTTATATTTTTGGTCCATTCTGCTGCAATGACCGCAAAAATTAAATTAGATTTTGTAAGTTTTGCTTTTAATCTTTCCAACATTTCAAATTTAGATGATTTACGAGTGAAGGAAAATAAGCTGCTCTCTTAATAAACCCATTTTGAATACGTACATTAAATATTTGTTGGTTATGCTCCGCTGCCAGCGAAAGAGACGTTAAAGGTCTCTTTCACCTATTTTAAATATAAAGTCGAAATTGTAATTAATTTACGACTAAAAAGTTCTTATTTTGTAATTAAAGCCCGATTTTAATTAATTTTCTTAAAAAATTAAAAAACAAATTGAACTTTGCGCTTTATGTGGAAGTTGCCTTCCTACGTCATATGTACGTTTCATATAGGGAGATAGGGTTTTCGTTTTATTTTGGATTGTGTTATCAGCCAAACTAGAAAATATACTGGTTGTTTGGTTTTATGTAGTCTTAAATGTTTTATCTTAACGTCTTATTTGATTCTTTGTTGTCAAAAAGCTTGAGTTTCAAAGTAAGTATACACAAGAGAAATAAATAGTTCAAAGTGAAGAGTTTTTGTTATTTCCGTTTGACGTCGCTTTAAATAAATATATTATAGAGAACGGCCGTTTTAGACATTTGTGCAATTTTTGTTTTGTTTTCGGCATTGTTATAGATTTTATTAAGTGATTAATATACGCGATAGTTGGCGTTTTAATGTAAACGGGTCAATATACGTGGCAGTTACTCGGGAGTCCGCACGCAACAAACTGAAACTGTAAACGTGTGTGAATAATTTATACGTTTGACATGTTTGTCTTTCTGTATGAATTTAGACAATTACAGTCTTTATTTTCTCATCATAGTTCGATTGTTTAACAAGGTTGTTATTTTCTAGTCTACTTGAAGTTAATAAATTAATAGGGGACTACAAAACAGAACATAAATCACAAATTATTATTTAACTATAAAACGTTGATCCCAAAATTATGTCACGTAATTCATTACGAGAGACTAATTCGACTTATCCAAAGCAATAATTTGGTCGGTTTACACTACGCGTTAGTCCATAAAAGGATAAAGCGGATGTTGCCTGTGTCAAAACGGAATGTAGGGAGAAATAGGATGGGGTACAGGCGGGCGGACGTTATGACGAAGGGCGCCTTGATGCGATCTCGTATTAAATTGGTGGACCAATATGACCTCTGGATAGCTCGAGATCGAAGCGAAATTTACTATTACCTTCCTATTTCGGTTATGATGTCGACGGGAAACTTTGTAGTTTTCGTAATACGTTCGCCGACTAAGATGTCCGCTATCGTGGGTAAAAGGTCGTACTTTCATATCGCCAGCTTTTGCTAAGTCAGATTTTTATTACACTGGCGATATACTTTCCTCAATCAAGATTTCATTATAGATAGGGCAAATTTTAATATCGGATTCAATTTCATTTTGACGGTTTAGATTTAGGATGTTCCGCATAAATTTTCGCTTATAATTGCCACCCTTGATTTAAATTCAGGCAGAAAAGTATACAAAAACAATATAAATTATATAAAAATTCAAAAAGCAATCTGAAAGCCAAATAAAGTTATTATTAAAAAGATCCAATTAACTAAATTTTGTTTAATAATTAAAATTTTAATTACATATTTATTCAATTAGGTCAATTTTGAAATGTGTGCAATAAAAATACACCTAGCTCCCTAGCTCGTCAAGGTGGCAAACGTCAAATTTTGTTGAATTTACCTCTCAAATCTCTAAGTGACGTTTGTCAATAATTAACTGCATATCTAAATTATTAATAATCCCGATTTTCTGAATTTAGTACAACTAGTCCTATATTGAGTCATTCGAGGCTACACAGCAAGAGATACGTGATTACCTTATAAAATTCACTTCTAAGTAATCGTTTCAAGAATTAGTTTAGAACTACAACTCGTTTCACCGAGATAGGCGTCTGTGTCATAAGTACAACCAAATAGTTTTTGGAAATTAGCAGTTAAAAAAGAACTCCAGTCAAATTAGACAAAAATATGGGATTTGAAGGAAACAATCCAAGAATTTTGAAAATTGATACTGTTGTTCACTAGAACCTGCAGTATAACATCATGCTAAAAGTCCTGGAGGGTGGAGCTGAACGGGGGGAGAGGGGCTGTGTAAACGTGACTTTTCTTCGTTTTTGGCAAATAACTCGCCTCCTATAGATCGTACGTTGATGATTACAGAAGTTATAGAAAATATTATTAGCTTCAATATTAGTTATATGAATTTTTCTCCGCGTTGTGTGTATCGACAATTTTATTATTTTAGACAGCGTACAAAAAATCTGACAAAATCCATAATATTATTACTTATTACCAACCATTTAATTCTAATAGTTTTGCTGCCATTGAGTGTCTCAACTCTTAATAAAAACAGAACTGTAAAAAATAACATTTGGAGACTCGAGCTACAATCAATAAAACTGGGAAAAGTGGAGTAGAGTATGAAATGACCACTTTCATACCTTATCATACTGTTCAGCAAAGTATCAACAGAAAATGATATTTACCGATTTTACCTATAAATAGCGGGTAGTCTCTGAATTTTATTTAATAACATTTTATAAAAAGGCTTACAGGATGCGACTCGGCCCATTTCTCTGGTGCTGTTCGTAGCGACCTCAGGGCTCATTTTTTAAATTTTTTCCTGCAGCAAATCATTTTGCCCTACAAATCGTAATGTTTGAATAGTTTTGTATCGATATTGAATATAATATTTTATTAATAGTGCAATTTTATGTTTAAACCACCCGTTATTTTAATGTCGTGTGGTTCATTGCGAGTTCATGTCCAAAGCGTACTGGACGACTTTTAATGTTTTTCGTACAAAAAAAACAATTGTTTAAATCAATTTATAGTAGATAACGAAATGCTACTATTACCTATTTGAAAACCAACAATTGATGAAACGTAAAGTCCAAGCAAAAAACACGTTTAATTTATAAATGCTTGATGTTTTTGTTTGAAAAACTAAAATGAGTTAAATGTGATGGTACACGTATTGTACGTCGAAAACTTTTCTAAATCGATTATCTTTGAATTTTATTTATTTTATATAAAAATTAAAGTACAAAACTCATATACATATTAACGGACAAAATGATGACGACTTGAGGACACTTTTGAGGTTAGATTTGGATGTTGGGTAAAACTGGCGGTAGTAGAGTGCTATTAAAGTTTCTTTTTCGCCTTTTAATCATCATCGAATCATCCGTTTAATCAAGTCAATGTCCATTAAAGTAAGTTACTTATGAAACTGCTAGAGAATATAACTGACGAAACTGAAAACTGATATTTTTAATGCAGTACGAGATGGGGCAATTAGGCCCTAATAACAGATCAAAATGACCAATCTTCCCGTTAATGATAAAATAATGAAATGGTGTAACGTGATGGACTACGTTTGGCCTCCGGGTATTTTATCTAATATTTAGTTTAGGGAAATTACAATAAATGCGTAGGATTATATTAGTTTTTTTAAGAAGCATGTCGATATAACTTTCAATAAAGAAATAATGGTTAAAAATGGGGTAAATTACATCGCTTTATTGCCGTAGGCAACAAATACGTGATACAGTCTGCCATGCAATTACGTTAAAAACGAAACACCAATATTTTAAAACGAAATCAAATGGCAAGAAACTAAAATAACAAAAACAGAACAGAGAGGAAAATTAAGAAAAAAATGTTTATTTTACTTCTCGTTAGAACATCACACTAAAAGTGTATTTTTGCTAATGCTTTCGAAAAGGCCACCGAGTGATTGGAACGGTTTAGCAAACGTTCTAAACAAGTGGTGAAAAAATTTAATTCTTCGTTGACATTAGATTCACACTTAAGTTTTCTATTTTCTTAATATTTTCTCGAACGAACCCTCGTTTTTTGCAAAAATGCAATATTTACCTCTTTCATACTTCATTTCATTTGATCAATTAGCTCAACGCGACACTTCAGAGTTTTGCAGTCTTGCAAAATTAACGTCTTGTAAGTCGGAGAAGATACGTGAAATTGAACAACAGTAATAAGTAATAACGATGAGAAACTTCAAACTTTTTATAGAGTTTGCAGAATAATTCCATAGTGGTTAAAGTTCAAACTTTCTTAATATTATCGACTATTGGGCCTTGAAGCCTGGCCTAGTATGTACGAACATTCATAATTTAAGAAATATCCTAGGGCGGAATAATATTTAAAAACAGTATAACTCAAATAAATTATAAAAAGAAACTACTAAAAAATTTCATTAGCTATTTGACGGATTAAATTTAAAAAAAAATTGTCTGCAATTATCGATGATTAGCGAGGAAAATAATTGTAACAGAAATATACTACGCTTTTGTCTTATATCATTACACAATTGCAACTTCCAAATGAAATTATAAATTGCTTTTCAGCTGTGTCTATTTCAAGTGTCTTTTCATGTAATAATAGTGAAAACTTAAGATACAATTTTGTAATAAGATTTGTTTCATACTTTTTCTTTTAAAACTGCTTACACACAGTTTGAGACTATCTGCAAAATAACACTTTTCAACCCCAACTTTTTATTGCACCAAGAAGTGTTAAAGTGTTCGCTATATTTATATTAATTAATACTACTTACTTTCCGTTATTAAACTTTAGCAGTTACACGAAAAGATCAACAATTTAATTTATACTAATGCCAAAAATAAAGGTTGAACCACACTAATACAGTGCAGCAGCTCTCGATTCTATAAAATTTTCTCATATCCGCGTTCATTGTTTTTTGTGTAAAAAGTAAAAATATTTTATTAAACCGCGAGCGTATTGAGAGCGGTGGATCAAGCTTTAAGATGCGACCTCGTGCGAATGATTGACGCTCGTATATCGAGCACTCATGATTTTATTAAGATTTTTTTTATTTTACATTTTATTACATTTTACATTTTATTCTACAAAACTCATGGCAGTATTTTTCACATTTGGGGGACACTACAGGCCGAATCCCAAGAATGTGACCTCACAACCACGTATCTCACGAGGTGAGAACAAAACATTTAGAGAAAAACAAAAAGTAACTACAAAATTCTAAACTATCACAATCACAATCCCCCCTACTCCTTTAGCCTATCATACATATATTTTTTTAATGCGTCCAACTCACAGGTAAAGAAGTCGTTTTTCTCACAGTATTCGTTCAGCCTAACCACATCTCCCTGAAACGTCTTCGTTTTGCACCTGTCGAAAGATCTTCAGATCATCAGGAAACATAAGAAAACTAGAGTGTGTTAGAATTTCTTTTATGTGATTTATATACGCAATAAATAGTAAGGGTCCCAGGTGAGAATCCTGAGGTACCCCTGACCTAATTTTAATAAGATCTGAAACAAAACCGTTGATTTTGACAATTTGATAGCGATTCGGCATGTAGGAAGACATCCACCTATGAAGAGCGCCACGAACACCAAGTCTAAACAACTTCCGACGCAACATGTTGTGATTAACCTTGCCAAAAGCCCTCTGGAAGTCGGCATAGACAGCATCCACCCGCATTTGGTTGTCCAGAGCAGCAATGAGGTAATCGGATAATAGTTTCGACAGAATGACTTCCCAGAAAACCGTGCTGCTCTAGAACTATATGATTTTTTAAGTTCCGCACTAACACATTAAAAACGACCTTCTCGAAGGACTTCGCAATCAAATCAAGCTTCGAAATATGCTTACGATTAGTGACCTGGCTTCTATCGCCACTCTTGCAAACAGGCACGACAACAGCCTTCTTCCACTTAGCAGAAAATTGAGCCTCTCTAATCGACTTTTGTTGGTTTGTCCAAAACCATCCTCTCCAGGTTCCTTTATAATATCTATTTTAGTTAATATACCGATTAAATCGGACTCGGTTGTGTCCACGGTACACGATAGTGATGTAAAAAATGTTGAGAGCTCGTGATAGCTCACTAAATGTCATAGTCTAACCGCTAAGGTGGGGTAGTTGTTTATATTATAAACTAAAATAGAGAAGAATTATACCGACAAATATTTACTAGTGACTGTTTTCCGGCAATTCAAGTAACAATGTTTTTGACACTTATTCGAGGATTGTCCATTTAATCCAACTTGTTTTTGAAGTTACGTAGACAACTTTTATGGCAGCATCATTCGTGTTCGGCGTGGTTGGAAAAAGTATGCACATCGAACACTAATAGTGATTGATACTAATGAAAAAATTGTCGACCTAACTTCGAACACGATTGAATTAAAAATTTAATAAACTTAGTATTTTTTAGTAATCATATTATTACAGTACGTACAGTATTGCATAATTAATGCCTACAAATTGATAGAAAAAGTAATAAAAGTAAAATTTAACTACAAGAAGTAGATAAACTAATTTGAAACTCCAAGTAAGTTTAAACTCTAGGTAACAAATTTTTTATACAGATGAAGTTGAACGAAACAAAGAAAATTTATCTTCTATCCGTTACGTTAATATTAGCAAAAAACATTAAAAACAACAATCAAGGAAAACTTGACATTATCACACACGAAACTTTCATACGAGTTAGATATATCAAAACTGAACACAAACAACTATAATTAATACTTTTTTTAAATATACACGAACTCGATTCTAAAATGAAACAAATAATTTTTCCAAGACCCTTTTATACACCCAGTTTCTAAAATAATAAAGTTATTGGCAGGTTTGATTTATTAGCTTAAAGCTAAATCAATATAGCGCGTTTCATATATCATACAGTCGATACAAATATACTATTGACCTTATAAGTTGGTTGGATTTTTAGAAATAAAAAAAATTATAACTCACGGTTTATCTTGTATTCTCCCCCAACTTGGTTGCTATGATGATCTACGAATTTTCCTGAAACATAAAAATGAATCGTTTTAATATTAATAAAGAAGAAACATGATATAGTATGAAATGTTTTGTTTTACATTTTGATAAGGTTAAATAATTTCCGGCGCTATATTTTTTACCTTTTTTTAAAAAGAATTTATTGTTTAAAAAGTGGAAACTAAATTTGTTATTGTTCGAACATTCTTTTTCGTCTTAGAAAGAACAGTTCTTCTTCTTGAAATCACTTTTTGCTTTACGTGAATTCCTAACATTGGCATTATACCGGGTGTTTTGAACATTTTGTTGATTCCTGCTCGCTTAACTCATCCGACAGAAAAACTACGGCTAGCAATTAGACAGATAAAAATATTGCGCATCGAATGACACTAAATATTAATATTCACTCATTCATTTGTTTCGTGTAACAATTTTATATTTCGAAGTAAGAATAGCTATGTATTTGTGTATTTTCTGTCTGCATCAAATTAAATTAAACGAAGCAAGCACAGGTAAGCGCTGCCGGTTTTAAATTATTTAACAGTCTAAATTATTTTAATTCGGGTACCTCGTATACGTGACACGTAAAAGCTTCTAATGGTTCTGATTAAAGTTTTAAATATTAAAAAAATTTATTGAATTATTATCGAGATGAAATTGTCTAAGGCGCTTGCGTCAAATAATTTCAGCTAAAGCACGCGACGGTATCACGCAATACTAATGAAAAGCTTCTTTTATAACGCAAGCACAACATATTAGAAATTTGAATATTGAAATCCAAAACATGAATAACGTTGCAAAGCTACGTGAAAATGACTAACAAAAATATGCTTTGAATATTAAGTTTTTGTAGCTTTTGAAAATGTTCACATGTAATACGACGAGCGTAACTTGGTTTATACAAAATTTGATAACAATTGTACGTGTAAACTCGCAAAAAATTTTGTCTATTCGCACGGTTCGATAATAATTCTTAAAAAAATCTTTTTGAACGCAACCAACATTTTTGATATTTAATGGCTTGTTAGTAGTGTATACTGTCTAACCACTAGGTAATACGGAGTGGACTCGGCTTTTACATTTGCTGTAAAATAATGAGCTCGTTTGTGTCTTTTAGGTAGGTACTGCTACTTGTTAGCTCAAAATATAAATTTTGCTTAAAGCCACCCGCCTACTCTCAGCGACCTGTCTCTTTGTTTCGAGGTGTTTTTAAGATATTCCAATTTTCATTTCATCCATACATCGTATATGGAAGGCACTTGATTAAAAAATATACCTAACGTTTTTCGGATTAGAATTAGAATTCGTTTTTTATAAAATAAAATGTTTGAGATCAGTGATCCAATTGAAGAAATAAGGTATTACCTAATAAATCATACCTTTTAATTCTGTTGTAATAAAAATGTTTTATTAAGTTTGCAACAATTCCTTCTGATTGTCTCGAAACACGCATGAAATTGATATTTTTATTCAAGCACCGAGTATGAAGTCGCCCGGATTTTGTCGTTGAAAGCATTTATTTCTAAACAGGTAGTATAAAGAGTTCTTTCTGGAAATATTGAGTGCGATTGGTCAATTAGAGTAATTAAGGACTTTCATATTTATTAGTTTGTTATCAAAAGATCTTTCAATATAGTGAACTCGATCGATTTCCACTGAAGTAATTTGAATTTAGAACTCTTCCGGGTGGTCATAGGCCATAAGTGTATATTTGCTCCATTGATTATATAGGGTGGGTTATCTAACGTTTGGAATTCGAATCGGCTATAAGAAAACTAATGAATAATTTTTCAAAATCATGAGTTTATTAGAAAGATTGGATATTTTCATTTAAGAATGAAACACAACACCATTCAAATGACTGCCACGGCTGGATTGGCAGTACCCCATCCGATCAATCCAATTATTCAGAACATTTTCGATTGTTTGGGCTCCAATTGCATGAATGGCAACTTCTATTTCGTGTTTCAAGGCATTCATCCTCTCTGTATGGTTATCGCAACACTTATCTTTAAAAAAAAATCCAACGGAGTCAAATCACACTGCCACGACGTCATTGGGCCATTTTTCTTCAAAAATGAGCAAGGGGCCGCTGTTACCGTAAATAGCAAACGTTACTGTGCCATGCTAAACGAATTATTGTTTCCAAAAATTGAAGAATATGACATGGATGACATTTGGTTTAAACAGGACGGGGCGGGGCCACTTGCAACACAGCCAACGTAACTATCGATCTTTTGCGCACTGTTTTTGGAAATCGAATAATTAGCCGAAATGCTGATGTCAATTGACCGCCTAGGGGCTGCGATTTGACCCCGTTGGATTTTTTTGAGAGAAGCCCTTAGGGATAAGTGTTACGCTAACCATTCAGACAAATGTACTACTTTAGACAACTCGTTCTCGAGTTATTTTAGGGAGAGACGCGATAAGTTTTAGACCGGATTTCGCGGTGTATGTTCTAAGGCTTTAATACGCTGTATCTTGACAAGCAGCAGTACCACTTTAAATGTTTTTGTAGTTTCTAAAAAACAATTTAGTGGTCAACAACTATTATAAGACAAATGTACTACTGTAGGCAACTCGTTTCCGAGTTATTCTAGGGAGAGACACGATAAGTTTTAGACCAGGTTTCGCGGTGTATGTTCTAAGGCTTTAATACGCTGTATCTTGACAAGCAGCAGTACCACTTTAAATGCTTTTGCAGTTTCTAAAAGACAATTTAGTGGTCAACAACTATTATAAGACAAATGTACTACTTTAGGCAACTCGTTCTCGAGTTATTCTAGGGAGAGACACGATAAGTTTTAGACCAGGTTTCGTTTATATTCTAAAGCTTTAACGCGCTGTATCTTGACAACTAGGGGTACTACTTCAAATATTGTTGAAGTTTCTAAAAGACAATTTAGTGGTCAACAACTATTATAAGACAAATGTACTACTTTAGGAAACTCGTTCTCGAGTTATTCTAGGGAGAGACACGATAAGTTTTAGAGGAGTTTTGTGGTTTATCTTCTAAGGCTTTAAATTAAAATGTCTAATCTTTCTAATAAACTCATAATTTTGAAAAAATATTCATTAGTTTTTATTTTATAGTCGATTCAAATTCCAAGCGTTAGATGTCCCACCCTTTAGTAATATCTTTTGATTCAGGTACTGAAAATTTTGCTACTCCAGAGTTGTTAATTATTTTTTACAAGAGTGATATTGAAATTATTTTTTCTAAAGTCATTTTTAAATTACATCGTGCATTATTCTTAACTTAGACAAACAGACGGGAAAATGCATTCAGCGTAACGGAAATCACCGTCTATGAGAAATCGTATATTTACCGGCCGGACGTTTGATGTAGAGTACAATTCCTTGCGAGTTGTTTGATTTTAGGAGTTAATAAATGCAATTACAAGGTGTTCATAAAAAAGTATCCCAAGCTTTTTGGACTTAAAAATAATACAAGAAGTTCTCATAAACACGTAGCGAGAAATCTTTTCTAAGCGAAATACAACCCTTTGAAGAGGAACAAACGTTTTTCAGTCAGAGGACGAATAGAAATAAAATTATGAAATTTTGTCCGTTTAGGTATTCGTTTAAGCATAATTTAATGGTTAAAACGAATTTTAAGAATATTGTTTAAAAGTATGGGGTTTTTTCTCACTAACTTTTTTGAATTCAGTCTTTCTGAAATTCTAATTTACGTTTCTAAATTATCGGAGTATTTTTACACATACTGTATAAATTGTTGGTATGGAGTGAAAATGTTGAAAAAATATACAGGATGTGCTTCAATAAATGGCATTTTGTGCCAAAAAAACTCGAAATGTGTTTAAAATATCCTAAGGTCTATTATAAACTACCAAATTAATTTGAAATGATTATGATGAATCGAGACCACTTACTACAAGTAATATTGTACATGATATTAATTACATACATAGAGGAAATTTCTATTATCCGTACTGTAATAATTAATAATTCAATAGATGGAATTTAGTTTCAATATTAATAAATTTTCGAATTCACTTAGTTTGCTTGTCAAGTTTTAATTATTAATTTGTTTTAACAGTATTGAGATGGTTTCTTTTATAGATGCTACCACGGAGAAATCGTTATGCTCTATTCGGGCAATAGAAAACCCACTTTCTATTAGATTTTTCAAAATACAAGTAAAAGACTCTTTTTTTTTAATATACAATTTTAGTACAGATTACATTAATGTTAAAAACATGGATGTGATACCTAAAAGCTACTACGTCACGTTTTGGAAGATACAGTAGTAGTAGAGCGTCACATCACATTTGCAACGCCGAGAATCGTATCATGAGTTGTGAAACACACGCTTTACGAAACTGCGAAAGTACGTATATAGGGTATGGGGCATAACACTTAGAGCGAGGATCCAGTTCTCTAAAAGTATTCAAAAAAATGCTAAAAAATAACTCAAATAATAATTTAATCTGTACACTCGGTCGTAAGGAAAGTCTAGACTGTTCGGTGCGCCAATTACCAATAGACAATCCATCAATTCATTTGGTTAGTTTCTAGATTTCTAACACATTTTTTAAGTGTTGGAGCTCATTTTATTTTCTTCAACTACTTTACACATTCACATCATTGAATACCCATTTATATAAAGCATTCTTTTAATTCGTCTTAGATAGCGTCTCATCTAATTACAGTTAATAATTAATTATTTTAAGAAAACATAGGTGATGTGTGCTTTTAGTTCAGACTATACATAAAATAAACTGCTCGTGTATGTTTATCTTATAATAATGAGAATGGGTTTTGCAAACTCTGACTGAAGTGGCTCTGTGTAGTACTCATAACTCATAATATAGAACTACACATTTAATACTTGAACTTCGGGGTCAACATCCACAAAAAAATATAAGAGCCTTTTAAATTTAGGATTGGAAAAACTTCGTATTCCAAAAATTCAAGAAATACGTTGGTAATTTGAGCAACACATCCCAATGGATGTTTTAAACGTACGTTTTTACGACCGGGTGCATGGAACCCTTTTGTGTGAATTTTTTATCGGTTAAAATGCGCGTATAAGAAGCTCTGTTTGAGGTTCATCTCGAGTCTTAGCTCGATAATCTGGACCCGGATTAAGAATAAAAATGTTTTAAAGCAAAATACAGTAAATTAATATTACCACACATCCACACATGCACAATGCACATAGATAAAGGTGCAGTCTATCTAAATCTATAGCGTTTAGCCGGAGCGATTAAACTTACCAATAAGTCGTCTTGGTTGTCATTAGTCATTAGGCATTAATACACATGACGTGTTTGGTCTATCTTTAGCGATAAGTAGCCAAATGGGAATTGCTTCTGCTCTACTACTATCAATGAAACACTGAGAATACATTTAGTCGCTGCGACTAAACGCTGTAGATAGACGTACCACCTTAAGGGTAATTAACCAGCGTTGGGGTGTATATTATTTGTCTTGTCGAAACCTTATTTACTTAATTAATAATTTATTGTACTAATACGACGTATCTGTATACTATGCTTAACGTCAGCAAGCGTGTCTTAAGGGAATAAATTTACAAACCAACAAATCTAAACTCTTAAACTAATATTTATATAAATATAGGTATAATTCGTTTCTCAAGTTTGAAGTGTTTTTTTTTCAAAAAAAGATTGAAGGGAAGAGGATGTTTATTTATTTTATTTTTTGGGTTAAGAGTTTGTGAGGTAAATTGACGAAGATTCTTGAAAAACAAACCTTAAATACTCTCTTTTAGGGTGCTTGAATAGAATTAAGACGTTAAGATGTCATTCTCGTGCAAATCGATTGAGCTATTGTTGAGAAATCACGTTTCTTCTCCAAGGGAAAACTATAATTTTCTATTTTATTTATCTTGTCGCACCGGTAAAAAACATTGAATTTTACTTTGTAGCTGTTTATTGCTTGTTTTCATCTTGATTTCTTTGTGTTTGATATTTTTACTTCTAATTTTTACAATAAGTTTAAGAGTACAGTAAATAATAAATAAGCCACGCGACCACCCTATCATTAACTTATTGGTTAATAGCTTTTTAACTCCCCAACTACTAATTATTTTGTGGAAGAGCCCTAGGAAATATATCGTTCGTGATAGTTCGAGTTTTTTTTTAAATAAATTACGCTTTACAATCAGTCGATAATTTAATTGCTATTAGATAACTTTTCAAAAAAAGCTGCCAAATAAATGATGATTGGAGTTCGTTGCTAGCGCATGGAACTTATTACATACAGGGTGAAAATTCTTTAAACTGCTATAACTATTGAAAAAAGCTTTCTAAAATTGACTAAAAGTGACTAAAAAAGACGTTACTGCAGAAAATTACCCCATTGGAGGAGGACAATGAACACCCTGTATTTCTTTTAAGGATACCCACTTAAAATTAAAGTGTTGATTACATGTTATGAAAACGCTTTTTCCATATCCATTAAAATTTACCCAATCGTAATTTTAAAGTAGTGCAAAGCGTCGTGGTTGTGGTAAAACCGCACAAACCTCAGTTTTTAGAAGCCATTCATCTTGAGTTTCCGTGAAAGGACAGAAAACATAACTGAAGTTTTATTCGCTTTCATTTACATAAAAATGAAAGTGTTATTCAATTATGTTAATTTGCGGAGCTCTCACAATGAGTACGGCACGCACAAAAAGTATGGTTATTGTGCATCGTGATATAGCAAGAAGAATATTACAAGAGAAAAATTAGAGGTTTATTATATGTTCTCTTAACGTAAATTAAATATAATGGCTATATTGAATAATTTCGAGTGTTCATTCTATTAGCGGCATTGAAAATTTCTCACATTTTAATTAAATTAAGGATTCTGACATCCACACAATACAATTATTATTTGACATGT
The DNA here is from genome assembly GCA_950108345.1 of Malthinus flaveolus. Taxonomy (NCBI): domain Eukaryota; kingdom Metazoa; phylum Arthropoda; class Insecta; order Coleoptera; family Cantharidae; genus Malthinus; species Malthinus flaveolus. Next base: position 74,466,489 of record OX467285.1, read on the forward strand.
AATTAAGACTTCCTAAGAGTTGTAAGGACCTCGTTTTAAAAGCGAATATAAATTTAAATATTAATAATAAATCACGCCATGTTTTTAGTTAAAAATCAACTTCAATTTTATTATACTAAAGAAAAATGTGGAAAACGTCTTTAAAATTTTTTAGACGGAGGCTTTTTCGTCAAAAGCATTCAATACCGAAAGATACATCACAGGATAAACTTTAGGTTAAACATTAAAATTCTTTTGTACACATCAAACAATTCTAATCCATCACGGCGATACAAAAAAATATGAAATTACTATGATGGATTGCACGATGTACTCAAAAGCTTCTATATGTTGACATAAGGTGAAAAAATACGCCACAGCACTTACGTTTCAGCAAGTTTTATTTAATGTTGTAGTTGTAAGGTTGTTGGAAAGATAACAGTAAAAGGCTTCCTTAAATTACAGTTATTTATTACAACAAATTTTCTTTAAAAAAAAAGGCTCTTTTTGTTATGGCAAAAAATCTTTCGCTAAATTGTTTTAAATTAAACCTCACAAATAAAAATCGTGAGGGTTGAAAATATTTCTTTTGCCACCTTTTTTCTTCTCTTCGAGCGGAGAAAATTGTTCTATTAGGACTTTTATCTACGAAAATCGTCAAATGTTGTTTTCAAACCAAAAATTTGTGAAAAACGCCTCGGAATAATTTTAATCAACGACGTTTGTTGCAAAGTTGGGAGCAAGAAACCCCTAATAAGAATTATTTGTAAATTCCAATGTACGGTTACAATTTGCGCCTTTTAAAGAATTCTCTTGGAATAAAATGCAATTCGATGCAACTCGAGTTACATATTCGCGTTTAACTCGTAGCATTATTATAATTGTCTTTTATACTCATTTTTCTATTTACTTTAGGTATAGTAAAAAGCTTTTCATATCGTATTAAAGAAAATGGCACAAACTTCAACGTGTAGCTCAAGTGGTTTAAAATTGAATATTATAGATGAGATGGTGATGTACGACAAATTTATTAATAGCGATGTACATTTTCCCAAGTTTGAACAACCAATTCATTTTGCGATACCTCAAGAAGATATTTTTAAATTAAACTTGGCTAAAAGCTTTTTATAACGGAGAGCCACTAAAATAAAATTTATTTAGACGGCTTCGGTTGATGCAAAAATGGCGGGTTCACATTATTTGAACTAATGTATTTTTGCCTCAATACCGCCACTCAATTAGTGGATCATTAGTAACAATTTAACGATATAAAAAGTGATTTCGACACGTCACCTAGATATACAGGGTGGGTGAAATTCGTTATGTATCTAGGGTGTGCTCGTGTTACTTATACAGGGTGTTGCATGACGTACTGTACAAACTTAAGGTGCGTTTTTCTGAGGCCAAAATAAGTCAATTTAACCAACTTACCCTATATACCAAAATGGCTCCTAAGCTCGTGAGGGTGCTTCAAAGTTGAAGAAAATTTTTTCTTTTTCTTTAATAACTCAAAAATGCTTAGTTTGGTTTTGATCAAATTTGGTATGTGGGGTCATGTTAAAAGCTAAGTGTACGAAGTACAAATAAGTACTCGAACTCAACTGCAGAAGCATATTATTGAAGCATGTCAGCAAATAAGGAATAATCCGGAAGTACTAAATGCAGCTACTCGATCCATTCTTGATCGTACTACAAAGTGTATTGATGCTGAAGGTAATCATTTTAAACACTTAAGATAGTTTTTATTTCTTAAAATTTTGTAAGGGAGAATGCAGACATAGCATAAATGTATTATCGCAATTTTAGCCTCTAAGATTGAAATATTGGAACCATAATTATTACATTTAGAGACACAAAACGAGTTTTTTACAAGAGCCATAAAATGTCTAAAAATTAATAAGGCTTTTATTTAAAAACAAATTTAAAGAGCTGAAACTACCCCCAAAAAGTTATAATCTAATTTATCGAACAGTGAGGGTAATTTTCACCCTTAGGGAACTTTAGTTGATGTTTTGTGAACTTCAAAAAGTAACACTTCAATTAAATTGGTATATTCACATACCAAATTTGATCAAAATCAAACTAAGCATTTTTGAGTTATTAAAGAAAAAGAAAAAAATTTATTCAACTTTGAAGCACCATCACGGGCTTAGGAACCATTTTGATATATAGGGTAAGTTGGTTAAATCGACTTATTTTGACCTCAGAAAAATGCCCCTTAAGTTTGTACAGTACGTCATGCAACACCCTGTATAGTGGGAAATTTTCTGTAGCTCGTCTTGCAAGATCGCCAACTCATAACCCTACCGCTTGCTTCTTTGGTTATCTAAAGAAAATCTTCAACTGAACGAATCAAGCATACAAGAGAATAAGATATGAGATTGTAGCGTTTTCGAGAATTGAAGAGGAGCTGCACGATAAGAAACTATACCACATAAAACATTCGTGGCAACGAATGTTGCATTTAAAAACGCCACTGTGCGTGTGCAAGTGTCAGGATTTCTAAAACTCTGCAGGAAATAGCTTAGGATACGAACAATTAATATTAACTCTTACTTTTGAAAAACCCCGTACTTTTACTTTGATGGCTCGGTATATAAAAGTCCGTTAGAAAAATTAAGTTTTAAACATTCTTTTGTAAAAGTTAAGTTTGGATTTTTTATTTTTAAAAAATTTACCAACAATTGAACTATATACAGCACAAGCAAACTTTCCTTACTCTCTATTTACAAAAATATACCTCATCTAACAATGAGAAGGCTGCTCAAGACACGGGTACTTTTAAAATGTCACGAATCTCTTTTCAATTTGGTTTTTTAAACAAATGTTTGTAGCTTTTTTGTTAAGAAAAAGAAGAGCCGTTGCGCCATTATTGCTTTCTGGTGGTTACTATTAACAGTTTGCACTCTAAGTTTTAGTAAAGTTTTGAGTTTCTGTACGGTATTGAATTTTATTATTTAATCTTTTTGCGCGATATTGATTAAAGATAAGGTGCTTGTATAAGTTTCAGAATTTCCGTTATATATTCTTACTACTTGTAAAATAAAACTCAAAAAAGCTCGAGGATGGGAAGTAAATGCGTCTTTTTGCAAACATTTTGAGATCATATTTTGTAGTCTATGGTTTTTCTAAATGGAATCCAACTTTACAGGATGCGGTCGTACGCTTCCTGTAAGCTCTGATTTATAATGCAACTTCTTGGATTAGTTTCATTTTTGCTGTAAACTTTTAATTTTCTTAACATTTCTCGTAATCACAATTTACCCTAAAGAGTAGACTAAAGGTCGTACCTATATCTTAAGAGCCATGGTTGAGTAATTCATACGATTATGCTGACGTGAGCTGAATCAATTATTCCAACAAGTAACAAGTTGAAACGTAAGGAAGCCCTAGTAATACAATTTATGTGTTTAGAATCTTATTAAACAACCAAGAAATAGCGTGATAAGAAAAACTAAAAAAAGTAAAAGATTTTATTAATAGTAATAGAAACTCCTCTTACGTGGAGCTCGTACACAAGCCGAGGAGACCCTAGACGATCACAGATCAGTTGGAGCGAGCAATGATGCGAAACAAGAAAGTTATTCGATTTACTTGTGTATTTAGCTTTTTCTCGTACAGAGGACACAGGCAGAGACACTAATGAAGCGAGAACCACCCGGTATAGGTCTTCCACGAGTCAAAATTAACACTTAAGAAAATGTTTTCAATTTGGTAAAATAAATCTCTCAGGTATGACAAGCTACGTTGTTTATCATTTACACGCAATTTCACTGAACTGTAAATAATTTGTAGAAATTTCTCACCAGCCATTTTAGGGTACTTTAGTAGAATTGCAGCAGGTCTAAGTAATAGTTGGAAGTAAACCATCCAGCTTCAATGCAAGTATATTTTAATTACATTATACACAAGCGTCGTTAATAAAACGAGTTCGTTATGAGTTATGAGAATAATAGATAGAAACATACATTAATGTTTTAAAAAACGAGAATAAACTTTCTGGAATTTTCTATTCAATTTTATCGATGATGACTATTCGTTTTTGTAGTAGATGAAATATTAAAATCAGCAACACCAAGTACAACTCTTACCGAAACTCCACTAATTACTCTATCGATTTCAATTTTCATGCGTTTATCATCGTTACTAATTTTAGTGCCGGTGCTTTTTAATGCTTCCTGAAATCATATAATTTATTATTCTTACACATGTAGGTGCTTTGTAATTATTTGAAATATTACCACAACGGATCATAAACATGCCAATTTAAAAAAAATGATTGTTATTTTACATTTAATTAACCTTAATTTCGTGCTAATCAAATTAATGATATAATTTGCTGTATGTCATATTATCCGGTCCATAAACCAATATATTATCCTACGAATTCAGTTAATAACAAACAAATTTCATTATCATTATGGCATAATATCCCGTTCAATATAGCCTAAGGCATCTTTAACGCCTAACACGTATATGTGATTAAAATTGTGGGGTAATTTATATTCACATTAGCGATAAAACAAAACTTCAATTATTTATAAGTAATCGATGTACATGTACAGTGTACAGCGCGTCTCGGGACTCATGCAAAACGATGGGCACAGATAAAAAATTCGTATTTTGTCATTGTTGCTTTTGAATTATCCATTAAAATAAAACTCATTTTACGGGAATTTGCGATACTTGCAAATAATTTAGGCTCACAGTCTGTCTGCTACCCAAAGATTTTAATGACTAATCACATCTTCTCGTTTTCTAATACGATGCTGAATAAAAACTACGGATACGACTTCAGCAGTGAGTTACCTCCGACTTTTCTGGGCATACCACGCGTTTTGGCGTTTTAACTTATAACCGCCGAATCTTTTACTTCCTCTGCACTGTTTTTTAACAACTACTGCTTTATTTATTCCCTAAAATTTCCATAAAATACGCAACGCTACTAAAAGTGAGAGAAAAATTTATAAAATCGTATATGTATTTAAAACGCTAATGCATCTTCTCTAGTGCCGACAATATTAAGACACGCTGTATAGTAAAAAAAAGAAACTTTTAAAATAATTTCTTAACTTGCTATATTCTGAATCTATATTTTAATTTAGATCAAAAGCTAAAAAAATTTCTATCAATAAAATTCAACAGCCAAGCACGCAAGTAAGCAATTTTTCTTAACTTTTTACGCCTTCTTATTTTGTACCATATTTTACAATCAATGTAAAATTAAGGGAGTTTGTTTTGATAAAGCACGTCGTTTTTTAAAATACACTTAAAAAAGTTTGATATTAGTTATACATAAATACAACCGCTTAATTATTATTAAAATTCCATTTTTAATTTTCCCGACTGTAAATTAAACTTTTTATAATTATTTCCATGTGATTTGCCTTGTTAGAAGAGTGAAAAGCAAAAAAAAATGTATATTTATATTAAAAAAAACGAAGTTAAGGTCGTGATTCTGACACTTTAATTAATTTGTTGTGTTTTTGAAAAAAAAATTGCTTTTTCAAATATGAGGCTACACTAGTGAAAATAATAACGCATTACTGTTATTGTAATGGCTTGTATACTAAGCACCCATTGTGGCTTTCAAAGCGCTAATATATCCTTATTAACTTTTTTTTGTATTATATAGTTAGGTTTTAATGGCCCAACCAATTTGTCCCCAGAGAAACTAAAACAAAAACGTGGCAAGTTTCAAAAAAATTCAGGCTCAAAATAGCGTATCAGTAAAGTGAAATACTAACAAATTAATAAAAGCTCACCGGTGCTTCGAGTATTTATACGTAATAATTATGGGAAAATATTTGTTATTTTACAATGATATCAAAACTGTAATATCCGTAGAGATAGTAGGGTAATTTTCTCGCATGGGTTAGTAGCGAGCATCCTGAAACTTGATGGAATCTCACAACCGACTAGGTTTATTTAAATACATTGAAGATAAATCGCTATATATGAACGTCCGCATAGGGACCTCTGTTGTATCAGCTAGTGATTGATTTATATGGAAATATGAAAGATTTTCAAACCTACACCATATTGTATTTTACATATATATTGCGAAGAAGCATTTGCAAGTACGACAACTCAATAAAGAATTTCGACTTTTTACACCAGCTCGTAAATTTTATGACACGTTACTTTTAATTTTTAAATACCCCAACGTGCAGAGTATAAATAAATAAAAAGTACTCTTTTTATTTTGGAAACGATCAAAAAAACATCAAGCAAATTTGATTATAAAATTTATAACCTTACTTCCTGAAAATGAAAAATCAATCCGTTTAATTTAAATTTTATAGTACGGTATAATAAAACAATATCGATTTAGGGCCGATAAAATAATCTAAAAATTAACATTTTGAACATGTAATGAGTAAAATGGAAGTTTAATCTTCAGCTAAGTGGTAATTTAAAAAAAAACGTGAATCGATCCTACCTTTAGTTTCAAAATATTATTATTGCCGGGTGAAGAAGAACGAATCGATCTGCACAATTCAGAATGCATGAGGAACAAGAGTCTGCTGTCACCTTAACAAACATTATTTGGTATAGTAACATATCTTTGCTTAATGAGTCATCACACAATGTACAGTGTACAACCGAAGCAAAGCTAAACAGTCATTTGGGGTGCCGTATGAAGAAAGGCGTTGCAGTGCTCGTTCGGTGTACGTACAATAAGAAATGACGTGAGAGCGGTGTCAAAAAAAATTTGAATTGTTTAAGGTGCTGCTAAGACTGTCTCCATAAACAGAAAAAAATTACGATTTTGGGAAACACTCTCTAACCAATTTTTGCCTATCTAATTGTCTTTTGGTCCTAAACTGGCATTGGCATCAATGACATCGAAAATGCAATAGACAACACCGAAACCGAACAAATGATTAATTATTAACATATAGTGATCTTCAGATAATATTCTAAGAGTAGCGGGCCCTATTGAACAGAAAACGTCCTTAGGAAACTACAAGAATGGATCAAAAACATTAAACTAACTTTCAGCGAGGAGAAATCGACGATAATGCTATTCACAACAAAAGTGAAATACAACATCCATTCGATACACATGAATGAAACTACAGTACAAATCGTCTACCAAATGACCCTCCTAGGAGTAGGAGTTAGCATCAATGACAAAGTATCCTGGAAGCCTCACATCACTAACGCAATGTTAGAAACACCACCTACTCCAAAACAACCTATTTAGATTTGCCACTTCTCACTTCATCTAGTCTGCAAGCTATCTATCTACGAGGCAGCGATAAGACTGACCATCTCCTACGTCGCTCCGGGTGGTGTGAACTGTGAAGGAATAAAATGAAAATGCATATTAAAACCACTAACAAACCTCCAAAGACAGTTCGTCTTCAAGATAGATGATAGTAACCATGCATAATGGCAAAACTGGATAATGACTTAACTATCCGAACAAGATCAGTCGATAAATCTCCCGAATTTAAGTAAAAAGCAACCCAGGCGTCTTATCCAACACCTGTCATTCTCAACTAAAACAATAAATTACGCCACAAGAAGCCAAAAGGCAGCTCCGTAAAATTACCCTAGATACCTGAGAACACAGATGGGCGAGCACACCAAAAGCGGCTTAAATTATAAAATTCTTCCCCCAAATCGAGGAGAGGAAGAAAACAGATACGAACGAGACCCGACCAGCAATAGGAAGGGAAAGAAAGTGGTGTGGTTTAGCCGGTGAGAGTTCGGCACTACCGTTCACGGAAAATGGACAATCTCAACTATTAGAATTCCACACCCCCTGAATGGAAAAACAAGCCTAACCTAACTAAGCTTGTACGTGTTTCTTTTATATACTTAATTGAACGAGATACTTGAACACTTGAATGGTACATTGGAGATTTGCTCTTTTTGCAATCGGAAAATTTTTGTTAAGGGATGTGAAGGGCAATGGAGTAATTTTCTTAATGTTGAATGAAATGATATTAACGGTTAAGCCCCACTTCTTTAATTTAGATAATTATTGAAAAATATTTCACAAAGAACCTACCAGTTGAACCAGGGATGAAATTTTACGTTTCATCCCCGCAAGCAACTGATGTTGCCTCTCACCAAAAACTGTACGACACTGAAGGTATTAAAAAAACAATTTAATTTGACTTACTACGGATTCTATTAAACTCGACGTTTTAACTTGGAAGAGCTATTTCCCTTTTTGACCTTTAACCTCTTTCCTTATTCGGACACTTCAAATACTACAAACATAGAGCTCATACAATCCTGAAGTGTTCGCTCGGGATGAAATTTCTGTCATAAATTCAAATTGAACTTTTTCCTTCTAGTATTTGTTGTGTACGTACACATCAATTGCGTACTTTGACCCTTAGACGTCGTGTGGTTATTTTTACCTTTTGTAATACTTTCCCCTCTAAATGAATTTCGAGGGTTATATTAAAGTGTTGCTTTTTTAATTTAGTATTTTTTTTTTGATTTTCAATGCCTCATTAGTAACATAGAGATTAACGTCTAAAGCATTACTCTTCTTATTCTATAGGGATGTGGAAATACCCTAGAGTAAACATGCGGCAACTTTAAAATCGATGGAAAATGTGTACAACGTCAGATACTGAAAATACACAGGAACATGAAACTTTAATATACGTTACATTCGTTACATACTTACCAAGTGTTTGAAACCATTGCGTATAATTACTGCAACATCTGTCGCATAGTGAATACGTTGACAAGAATTCCCCATAACGTTTTACGCAATACTGAACAAAATCCTGGGTATTATTTGCAATATATAACTTTAGGGGCTGTTTGTATTTATATCCATTTGTTTCGGTGTTTTACTTTTGAAGGCAAGTATTTGCTCTAAAAAAATGACAACTGAAACGTAAAACAAATCCCTATCCAGGTCATCTAAACTTCAACTTTTATATTTCATATATAAATCTGAGATTAGCTTTATTTTAAAATTCCTTAAATTCCTTCCTCTGGAATATTTTCAAAGAAAACGCTTTAAATTTATTTCGTACCTTTTACCTTCCGCTTTGTTTTTATTCTCTAAAAAAGAACAGTAAAGGCATTGCCTGCACAAAATATTACTTAAACGCTTTTGTCGAATTAATTGTGTTTTAAATTTGAATTAACGTACGTAATACCTACCGCTAATAATTTTAACGTAGGACACTTTAATGAGTAGTATGTAATCATGGTGTAACTAACAGCATTTACTAGAGCGAATCTGTGATGTCTAGTGTAAGGCCATTACAACCTCATAAATGTAATACTAATACGAACTGCAATGGTTGTCTTTGATTACAATCCCTGGATTTTCTGTTTCCGTAAAAACCTTACCAAAACTTTTCAAAACTAATAAACGAAACTTTTAATAAAAACCGATATTTGAAATTTTGCCCCTTTTACACCTCCTTGAAGGGAGTATTCGCGAAGAAAGATGTCAGTTTTTTATTTTTTTGAAATAATCTAACGTTTTTCGCCTCAATTTCGAATTTATTTTCGTGAAACTATCTGTTTTGATACTTTTTGTGTCCAAAACCACAATAGTACCAATAGTACCTGGCGAAAATCGAGCCGTAATCAGAAGAATGGGACCTACCATGAAACCGCAAGGTATTGGTAAAAACTCGAGTGAAGAAAGGGATTCTAACCTAAAATAGTGGTTTCTCGATATTCCGAAATGACGTTTTGGCTTTACTTACCGTGGACCGTGTTAAAACGGTCCTAAAGTTAAATTTACAAAGCCACCTTAGACATTATTTGTTCAAAAATTTACATGAAAAAATTAAAGAAACGAGTTGAGATTTTGAGCAAATGTCTAAAGGTGTGATTTCGTTGCGACGTCTGCGATCGCGTCCGGCCGCGACGTCCAGCTATCGAGCACTGCTACAATGCACTTTAATGTAAGTGAAGAGAGAAGCAGTGCTCGAACGTGTGCTCGACTGCTGGGACGTCGCGTCCGGCCGCAACATCCTGCAGTCGCGGCCGAACGTGACGTCCCAGCAATCGCGGCCGGCCGCGACGTCCAGCAGTCGAACACATGGTCGAGCACTGCTTCTCTGTTTACTTACATTAAAGTGCATTGTAGCAGTGATCGGCCGTGTGCTCGACTGCTGGCGTCGCGTCCGGCCGCGACTGCTGCGACGGGCCGCGACTGCTGGACGTCGCGGCCGGACGCGACCGCTGGACGTCGCAACGAAATTACACCTTTAGGTGTTTTTGTAAGTTAATTTATGACCCTTTTCAACGCGGATTTACAGTAAGGCAAGTTAAGAAGTCATTTCATAATATCGAGAAACATACAGTAGGTACTTATCGTCGTTTTGATACCATTAGACTGGGGTGGACTAAAGTTTCGCAACATCTTCATCGTCGTGATTAGTTTTCACACCCGATGAGCCCACAGATCTCGTGTTTTTCATCGGCTATCGGTAATCGTGACAAACATGAGAGTCAACACAACGGTTTGGCATGATGATCAATGACCGATGAAAAATCACGAGGTCTGTGGGCTTATCGGACTTGAAAACGAATCCCGCCAGCTTGTCACGAGCATCTGTAACCGATCTATAACAAAACAGCCGACAAGAGGTACCTATCAAATTGAAACCGCTATTCCAGTTCACTCTTACTAATAATTAATAATTGCGTTTTTAGCATGAAATTGGACGACATTCCCCAGCGTTGCGACGTTGGAAATCGGCTTAGTAATAAGTAATAGGCTTAGTTAAAGAGATTCCACAACGTTTGACTATGCGATGACAAGGCCAAGTCAAAATTTGAAGTAAGCCTAGATTAAGGGTGAGCTTAATAAGACATTCCTCACACTCTGTACCGATATTTTGACATGCTTTTACTTTTTAGGTGTTAACGATTACGATTTACGGTCCACTAATTCAATTAGATTTCAAAATTAATCAAATATGAGAGCACTCATCATCTCATCAGTCCTCAGTATTAAATTTTTCTAAATAACCTGTTGAACTATATTTATAAACTAACTTACAGGAAAAGTTTATAATTGCCAGAAAGTGTTTTCCCTAAAGTAATTCTTATACGGTAGGTATGGCTCGAAAGTTTCGTTTATGAAAGCTGCTAAAAATTGCACGAATTACGTGCTTGTGACTTAATTTAAAGTTACGACCTTGTTTCTTTATCTTTGTTAACTTTATTGGATATAATTGAAGACTTTTCTGTTTGTTACGTGGGTAATAAAAATTTTATACCTAATTTAAGTCAGAGTGTATTTTTTTAATTTTTTTTTATTACGTAAAGTTACATTTTCTGCATTATAATAGCAACACGCATTTACAAAGTAAAATTTAAACGGAGGAAAACACTGCATAATTGTAGAAGCTTGTGAGCAAATAAACAATTTATTTATTTTTTCAAAAGACCTTTGCAGTCGGTTTTACCTTTGCTACGTTAAATAGAAATAACACCGAGTTTGTACCTAAGTGGGAAGTACGCAGATAATGTTCATTTCAGTGTGAGAAAAAGAGAGTCCCACAGCTTACTGTTCTCTGTTATGAGAGCGTTCTAAAGTGCCACGAGTGCTTTTTATTAATTGAAAAAAATTGGTATAGTAATTATTATTCAAGAAGGCTTTAAAACTTAAGAATAGTGTGATAGTACACGGGAACCACATTTCGTCTATCCCTATCCAGGTGATGTGAAGTCGGGAACACGTCAAGTTCATTTGGTGGTGGGGAAAGTTCCAATTTGAGAAAACTATGAACTACTGAAACAACACGATTTTGTGAACTGACAATAATAATTTCTTTATTTCCATTGACTTTTTGTAAAGCTGGAAAATTGTCTGTCCATCACCAAGTGAACAATAATTTATATTTTTGTAGAAACTAAATTAGAATAGCCATTTGCACTAATTTTGTCAGTTTGTTTCGATACACTGTATCATCTTCGGAGCGAGTTTTTAACTAATCAATACAATAATTTACACCTTTCGTAATTAGAAATTTACAAATACATAACTTAGTAAAAGGACCCACAAATCTTTAAAATGGTTAAAAAAGAAACAAACAAAAATATCCAATAAAATCGCTCGCATCTCTGAGCAGCTTCTTAAAAATCCCCGCACTTACACGAAGTGTTTATGTAAAGTGTAGTTTAAGCCAGGCACCTCTGAAGCCGACTAAATTGAATTATTAATATTAAACTTTGAATTAATTAAGAATTTGAGAAATTATATTTTGAATCGTAATCACAACCATTTAACTGGCCATTATGATGGACTTCGTAAAGGTCGTGTAAGATCGAAACGGTTACAAGACTACAAAAACTACATACCCGTCCGATAATATCATTTAAATAGCGTAACTACCGTAGCACGCGACAAATATTGTCTCAGTAGTTCAAAAACGCAATGTAACCACGTACTCCCGCAATAGAAACTATATAGATTAAGTGGATTTGTAACTTGAAACAAACAATAGTAGTCAGATTAAGTGTAACTGTATGTGTGCTAAGCCACGCCATACGCAAAATAAACAAACGAATGCTCTAATTTTTGACTACGATTGTTAAACATTTCAGGAAAGGGTTATTAAAATAATTAGTTTTGGGTCAATATTGACTCCTTAACTATACTAGAGGGCTTAAAAGCTCGCGTTTGTTATTACCACTCCCACCTCTTTAAAGTCCGTTTCACTCAAAGTCGATTAAACAAGAATTTCGATTTTTTGTGTGTTCTAATCTACAACTACACAAAGGCTTACGAGTACTATCAATCTAGTAAACGGAAAAAATTATTATTTTTTTTTGTTACATTTCGATAATTAAAAGTGGAGTATTGATATTCTTCGACTAATGACACTTGTTGATGAATCTCTAGAGAAAGTGGATTTTGATTGCTACACTAAACACCCTATAAATTTGTATTTTCGCATAAAAATAAATCTATTTCGCAGTTAGCGATTTGGTAGTTAATATAAACTTCTCAACTTTGATAATTAACACCACTTTATTACAAAGCTTGGGATACTCAAGTACTTAAAGACCTATAACATGAGTCGAGTTAAAACTTGAACACTGCGATGCTCTAGCGTTGTATTTAGAGGTTCCGTTCTAACCTCCTAACCGTACTAAATGTTTAACTTCGTACTTCATAATGAACTTTTTTTCAGTTTTCTATAAACGAACTGCGGCTTACCTACTCTTATTATGAGAATAACGATAAAGTTGTGTGTGGTTTGGTCCTTTTATGCGAACTCCGGCAATTTTAACCCTTTGAAAGTTTCTATTGTTAACCGGTAAATCAAGCGGTTTATAACTACTGAGCCAACGACAGTTGTAGGCAACAGAGGAAATTTGCTCGGAACACTCTTTAAACAAATTAATCTTTAAGGCAATTAATGAGAATTATTTCGTGTATTTATTGCTATAAGCTATAAGAAGTGAGTTTTTGAAAGATAGACGTTTTGAGGGCACACCATCTATTTTTCTTAAAACATTGTATGAAATAAGTAATACGTTTTTACATAGCTCTAGACCGCCTCTATTACTATTTCGCGTGTCTAGTGTTATCTTCACGTGCTCAAATAATTCAACTTATACAAAATGTAAACTATTTTAATTTGCGTCTTTATTACAAAATTAAATTTTCAGAAGATATTTACTTATCTATTTAACGAAACAAAAACCCTTTTAATTTTGGGATCGTAAAGCTACAACAAAACAAAATGTATAGCCGACGAGGAGTAATAGTTATAAATTCTGTATAAAGGTTCACGATAAAAGTTTTCACGTTCGTTGCTTCTATTTTCTACTATTTTCCGGCTGCGAAATGCAATTAAAAGCGAAAATGTCTCTTTACGTAGGTAAAGTTTAGCCGAGGTTAACGTAGTTGTGACAATCACCATCATACTCGGAACACCGACTCGACAATGTGTTGCCTCCGCGCATTTCAATTATACTTTATGTTTCATCTTCCGCATGGGTACAGACCATTGTACTTGGTTGTTTGCGTTCCCCCATCTGTGACGCCTATTCCCATCATAGCGCTTCAGATACATCCGTGGATATTTAAAATATCCTTTTGTTTCACGTGCCTGGTAAATACGAACTGTGTAGCTGCCTTTTTTATTACATCAATCCTTCAGCTTCAATTAATAATATTGTCAGTACTGTCACGCAGAATGCGCATAAATAAACTGTCGAGACAAATTTTCACAATACATCACTAAAGAAATGTTGGATTCCATCAAAAAATTCACTCTCTTGCAGCCGTTGAATAAGAAAAATCTAAATTATTTCCTGTCAGCATTTCCGACTTTTCTATATCGAAAAGTCCAGTCACTGTAAGGTACGAACTATAAATCAAATGCAGGATTCGTGTGGATAATCGACAAACGTATGTGGCAGCTGAACATAATTATTCTATAGACACGGCGAGAGATTCCAAAAAATAATATATCAAATTTCGCTCTTTAAAAAAACTTTTCAGTCGAAATTCGTTTACGCATTAGCAATTTTATTTTACGTTCTTCATACTTCTAATTCGTTATCATTTTTTATAAATTTTTGTTTTGTTTTGTGTGCCAATTCGGGACGAATTTTCGAAAATTTTTATCAAACGACCAACAAACAAAGTTGTTGATCGTACCGCGGTTCACTACTAGAATGGAATGTACAAGACAAAAATGGGAGACGATAGTTTGATTAGTGCCCTTTTCTAAACTATTGCTTATTAATTATTATGATATTTATTTAATTAGAGAAACAACCAGTAAGTAATTAAGAAAACGACGGGCACGTAACTACGGACGGGGGATGATCCCCCGAAACTCCGTCCGGCCCTAGACTGGCCACCCCACTCCAAAACCATAAAGATTACAATATTTGATGGCTATAAAATTTATCAGATTGAAAAGGGAATTTTGAGTTTGGTGTATTACGATGTAATCTAAGATAATATCTACAATTAACTCGTAACTCCCCGCTAATATACGCAAAAGCGCGTAGCTCCATGCACTTAGTCGGTAAGAGAGAAGCAGAACTCAGCGTCATTGCCTCAAAATTGGGCATCTGACAATGCTTCGAAAAGATTCCTGTTTTTCCCGCATATTTTACAATTTCTACATGCAGGGTCCGCTTGGACACCTATAGTATGACGGATTTTGAAACGAGGTTCTCTCTATGGATCCCTCATTGCGAGATCCATAGATCCCAAAATCTGCGTGAGACATCTCTATCTGTCGATTCATAGTACAGCCAATACTAATCTGGCAAATTGGTAGAGAATCAGTAACTATTCTTTAATGATTTATTAATGGCGTTCTTCTGATCTCTACATTTTTTTAGGAAAGGCTCAAACCACGTTAATCTTGCTCCCCTCCACTACGGCCTTGATACGACGTGATGAGGTTACACCGAGCACCGAGCTTATATGAAAACTCGATACAATGTTAAAATCTACTGACATAAGTATATTATGATGACCCACCCAGTTTTTGGTAAGCCCTCCTGATGCCCCCCCCCCTCCCTGAGAAAATAATCTAGTTAGGTGTCTGAAAAATCAGCGTCGATTACAATTTAAATATGAACTTTGAACTAATATCGTATACTAAGGCCCAGTTGTACAAACGAGATAATCTCGGAGTCAGAGTTAACTCCACGATCTTAAAATAAGGTTAGATCTTAGCATGGATCAGATTAGGTTAGCTCGTAGGCACTTGGTACAGGGTTAGCCCACTAATTTCGTAAGTCAAATATATTTCAAGTTATTCCAGCTGTGGCTGCGAGATTAGTTCGCACTTTAGATTGTTCACATTTCTTCTGTATTTACTGCAAGATGTTCCAGTACAATTTTGTTTGAAACGGATCTAAAAAACTAACCACCTTTTCCTTTAGGGTCGTAAACTTTGCTTGTTCTTCAGATACGGTAGTTACGCCCCTGAAGTATGTACCTACATTTTGTTTATTTTTATTGTGAAAAAATTTTTATATTCCTCAATCGAAGGCGTTAAAATGGATATTTCTGCCTCTCGTATTTGTTCATTTATCACAGAGAAACAGTAACAAAAAATTTAATAATGAACATTTAAATCGTCACACCTCTTTGTCATGTAATAATTAAAAAAATTTAAATAAAGAGAAAAAAAAGTGATAAAAATAAATTTTTAAATACATTAAATTGTATACTTTTGCACCCTTCTAAATCCGTCCAGATTTATTCTGATAGCATATAATCCCAAACAATACTTTCCTATGGAACCACCTACTGCGTGCTTTTATACAATGTAAATTTAGTGCTTTGACGTCTTAATCATAACGTGACATATCCCCACACTTTTATTCAATATATGGAACAATACGAATACAATGAATGCATTAGCACATTTAGGGGTACCTTCAAAGAGATACCTAACTTTGCCATTATATCTAAAATATAAATGCCACCTTGGGGTACCATATAAGTAGAGAAATTACATTCATATATATCCGCAAGGGTATTCGATCCCCATTTTTACCAAGTAATTTATTTTATTAATGTTAATTGAGTTTCCCTAACAAAAACACAAATTTTCTAAGCATCGTAGATTACGAGCATCTGACGTTAATTACTCGCATTGTTTAAAAAAAATCTATTTCCAATAAATTGTATAGATTTCCTAATATCCCTTCAGTTTTTAAAAATAACGAACTGCTTTTCAAAATATTATCTCCAATAGGTTGGGAACTCTTAAAAATATCTTTTGAAAATTTCATTACGCGTTAGTGAAAGGCACTTAGTATCTTTTGAATTTAAACTGAAAAGCTTTGTGTGCAACCTATAAGAGCTATACATTGTAAAAGGTGACAGAACGAATGTTCTTTAATTTTGTCTGTCTTTTTAGTTCAGTAGATTCGACTAATGAAAATGCGTGTAGCTGTCACATCGGTAAAACCAGGATTAAATTGTTTAAAGGTAGTTTGAGCCTCGTGATTTTGTCGCAAACATTCAACTGCGAACTTATCGAACGCTTTTGTACCGCAATATAACCTACCGTCGAAATACAGAATCCATAGCTTGCAACTAAAACACCCAAAACAATGACTATATAGAGAACTTAAATTGCATTGTTCTCTATAATAATCCAACGTTTTATAGCGGTATTATGACCTGGTAAATTCATTATGCATCCGTAAATTTAATAACAATCAAAGGGTAATTAAATTGTAATGATTAAACCTTTAAGTGACTATACACTATAATTATATTTTAATTTTAATCAGCTCCTTTATAATTCATGCGAAATCAGAAAAGCGTGCATAAAGTCAATTTGCTGCTTTTAAATACAGCTGCGAGTTAATTATTGTGTTATATACGAATAACTTGAAAATTAATAAAATTAAAAGAAAGAAAAACGACATTTTTAAAATTATGAACTTTCAAAAAGCTAAGAGCGGTTATCCATATCCATAAGGTAGGTATATGAATTAACTTTAACTTTACACCTTCACTTTTCAGAATTTTGAACAAACTTTTTTTCAACTTTTACAACAGGTTTCACAACGTACATGGTCGTGACAAATAACGCGTAAAGCTTTTCTTTTCTCCTCTTTCACTGCGGCTGTTTTTATTCTACCATCGCTATTAAACCTATTGGCACGCCACCGTTGATATAATATTAACAATAACAAATATTTTTTAAAGTTTATTCTCACTTTCACCCGTATTTCGGAGGACGCCCAAACCAATATTGACAGGATTTAAAAAAATCCTTGTGACCGTATAAAGATTTACCTATCTAACTATCAGCTACAAAATCCCGTCTCAAAAAGAGATAATTTACAGCTGATGTTTAAGCTTTAAGTTGTTGTTTTTGTATTTTAAGGTCTTTCTGCAGTGTTATTTTATCACCTGAAGGCTTTCAAATCGAGGTTTTTATTGGTGTTTAGAACGATATGGGTACCTTACAATAGCATCGAAATAAAATTTTTACTTCTGTTACAAGAATCAACCGACTATTCGACTGTAAAAATGAGTAATACAGGGTGATCGAAATTTGTTGTGCAGCATATCTGTTGTGCGCTTATCTGAAGAGCTAGGTCATAGGTTTAAATTTGGCAAAGTTGCTAAATTCGGTGCAAAACAAAACAAATTTTTTAGAATAAATTTACGCGTTTTTGTAAAAACTAAACAAAACGAAAATTCTCATTTTCTTTTAGTAGTAAATGTTACACTAAAAGAATCAAAACAAATCGACTATTCGAAATGGTGACTACGGATTCGAAAGTAGATTAAAAAGTGGCAATAAAATGCTTTTAACGAATTTAAGAAGATTTACAAATAAAAAAGTTACCTATAGCTAAAAGACAAAATCAGAATTTTTGTTTTTTCAGTTTTTGCGAAAACCGCGTAAGTTTATTCCAAAAAAGTTGTTTTTCAGATTAATGCTCCACAACAAATTTCAATCACCCTGTATAAGAATAATAACATTATATTTGGTAATAATATATGACAATCACTACGTCATTTGATTTGAGCAGGCGAAAGGTTTAGTAAATAATTTGAAAATACGTTATTAAGAGATTACTACTCGTTCACGAGCTACAAAAATTTTCCGAGACTTGAAAAATATTGAATTACCTACTTTATTTTTGTTACAACAAAGTTCTAACAAACACAAACAAAATTTGAGGAGGTAGGTACTCATTTTTATTGAAAAGTAAAGTGTAGGGGCGCACGTTTAATTTTCAACAAAAAAAACTAAAAAACATTTACGTGATATTTTACACAAAAGGTTTTGCAATGATTTGATATTGTTTAATTCAATGTTCATGTTCGTATTAGTAAATTAAATTATGTATAGCCACGCCCGATGTGAAAGACGACAGTGAAGAACAACAATAGGAGATACGCGACATATAATTAACAACAACTATTTCTTATTTCCCCTTTGTACGTTTTGTACCATTTAACCAAATTTGTATCTCAACTTATCAGCTAAAATCCTCGTAGTTACTGTGTGATTTGATACTTATATAATTGGGCTAAGCTGCAACTACGTACATATAAAACTACAAATTACGAAACTTATCAAGCTTTGCTACAAGTTACAAGTAGTGCGCCTGGAACGAATATACATATAACTAGATTTAGCTCGCGGTAAATTAATTCAAAAATGTCCTCTGTGAGTATCAATAATTAATAATAATTAAGCTTTTCTTCACGTTTAATAATTTTTTTTTGTAAGCGATCGAAAAAAAAATTTCTTAAAAATTCAATTTCTTGACGTGTTAGGCCCCCTGAATCCAAAACGTAAAAAAGTATAACTTTTAAAAAATGTCTGTCTAGGTGTGTGCCTGTCTGTGAGTGATGTTGGGTTATTTTAGTCGCATTTTGGAAAATCTTGACCCAGAGTATTTATAGTCGGCTATGTTAGGACATATTTTGTCGACATATGAGACAGGTTGTTGGCAATATAAACTAGAAAATTCGCTCAACATCTCTACCCCCCCCCCTCACAAACCATTTTAAATTGAATAAATGTTGAAATGTGAGAGACATTGTAATGGGTTGATATGGGGGTCGGTAACAAAAACTTCAAGCTGCGAACACTCATGGCTCATTTTTCGACATTTATAGGTTATCATAAAACTACTCTGACTTTGGATCTGGTTGAGCTAAAATATCAGTAATACACTCAGTTTTAAGGCAATTTAAAATCCTACAACTTTTGTTTCAAAGAATTTTCTCTCAAATAAACGGTAAAAAGTCTCCAAGTGAAGTTTACCAAAAAAATTAATTTTTTCTAAAAATAGCGATTTTCTCCAGCTTATATCTCAAAAACCGTAACAGATAAGAAGAAAATGAATAGAACAAATATTGTAGGACATTTCGTCCTCTCCAAAGTTGGATTTGACAGTTTTGTCGTGGAATCAACCGTTAAAAAGTTAAATCGGAAAAACCAATTTTTCGTACCTTTAATCCAAGATGGCGGATCGCGCGGTCGAAAACTAAGATTTTTCATCGGGGCCCCTAACCCAATAACATATTCAGAAATCAGAAATACACCACCTTTTGTAGGGCAATGGCCTGGTATTCTCCCGATTGATTGGGTTTATGAGAGTTTTACAGAAAATGCCTACTTATCTATATTACTTTTGAGAAAATCAGGCGTATTCTGTATCATAACATCATAACCTCTAAAATAGTGGCCAATTTTAACGTTTAAAGTAACGTTCTATCTCGTTCTAATATCTCAGCTAAATAAAAAGGATAGAACGTTACTTTAGCGTTAAGAGCGTTAAAGTTGGCCGCTATTTTAGAGATTATGATACAGAATACAGAATTAAGATGTTCATTATTTTGACAAAAATAGTAAAACGACACCCACTATTTCACACAGGTAAAGCAGATACAAATTTCCTATTATTATCGTGTCCATTTGTAGATACTTAATTAGTAATTGAAACAATAATTTCTGTTAACTCTATTAAATCTTAATATCCTTAAATCCTAGTATCGTTCCTAGTAATCCCAAGGGTAGGGTACAATGAAATGAAATGACGTTAAGGAATATAATATCAGAATAATTTTAAAGCGGGATAAGTAATGTAATAGCAGTTGGGTTCTAGTAGTAGACGGAAGAAATTTAAAAAATATTTTCAAATCGCGGCAAGTTAAACTATTTGCTCGCGACTTAAACAAACAACGAAAACTGAGCTTTGACTTTGAAGTTTTTTTGGGCGGTTTACTCCACAAATATTATATTTATTTACTTTATTCGTCTATATTGCCCTTTTTTTACTACTACGAACAATTTCCATTGTTTCGCATTTTCTTTAAATCAAATTATAAAAATTGCGCTATTGTTTTCAAACGTTGAAGTTCAGAAAAAACTTGCTTCAATCATCGTTGAAGGGAAATTTTTTCGAAGAAAGTAAAAAACATTAAATCAGCTTTAAAGACAGTTACATTTTATTTAAATAGGATAGGAATTAGAATTAATTTGTCAAAGTCGAAGTGTCTGCTAAGAAATCGAAAAATCAGAAAACTTAGTAGCGACGACACTTAAAAGAGATTGATAAAAGTAAAAGGATTTGCATAAGAAGTTGAATTTTAAATTTTTCTTAAGGTAAGCGCACTTTGTCTCTGCAGAGTTTTAACGAATAGTTTACTATTTAAAAAAATGAAAACTTTCGCTTTAACTAAATATGTAGATGTCAATTTTCTAATATTGGAAAAATATTTTGCTCTTTGTCTTCATGATGATATGAAAACTGATGTGTCATTTCCTTGAACCTTTGTTGGCAAGTTTCTGAAATATTTTAGAGTAAATCTCATCCCACTCCAAGTTGAATGGTTATGTCACACAATACAAAAATTTATTGTATTGTGACAAGAAAAAATATCTAAAATAAAAAAAATACGAAAATCCGATAGAGTTTTAGTTGCAATAAAAGACGAAAAAGGTTTTAAATGGAAAATAAAGGTCCTTAATTTATTCGAGACTTGTATACTCAGGTTGAAGCATTAATTTTCTCTCAGTGGAATTTTAAACGAGAAAAGTCGAAGACGAATTTAAATTTTTAAATACATAAATTGCTAGAAATAATTTTTTTACGAACTATATCAATCAACCAACCTTTCGATTTGTCTCTTTGAAGAAACTTCCGTCACGGTTTTCGCCACCCTTAGGTACACCTGCTGTGTTGCTCCCCATAATATAACGTTAGCATAGATTTGTTCACCCTACATTCTTTCGAGACCCTTTTATTGTTAACTCGATCTATATAGTAGTTTTACCACTACACTTCCTGCATATCAAATTGCATTTAAATTGCGGTTGCCGTGATTTTAAGAGTAAAAAGCGTAAAAATCACGACAAACAATAATTCTGTGGTGAGTGGGGAATGTTTACTCGTTTAATTTTTAATAGGCGCCATTTTTTACGAGAATCGGCAATGTGTATACTCAAAATTGAATTCAAATAACTATTAAAATGAGCCAGCTAGGTAATAATTTAATTGTCATTCGATTCTACGCAAATAGATAGATGAAAAAGCAATAAACGGCTACCAATTTAAAAAACGCAATACTCGAAATATTTTATTACACGCAACATAAATAAATAGTCAATTTTGATGGATTCATGAGTAACCCTTAAAGACCTGCTGACATAAATTGTAACGAAACTTTTATCAGTTTTACGTGAACATTATATTTTGCCTCCACATAATTGATTTGTCGATTTAATGTGAATAGGGGATAAATGTAGCGACCTGTATGCCACGATTTAGTAGCTGGTACTCCCCTTGTTTGGAATTTTGTTTAAACTCCTTTCTGTGTGACGAAGTATGAGAATTTACGATGAGGTTCCTCCAAGCGAAGTGCTTTTATTTGGGTTCTCATTCTCAAAGATTGGGAGTTTGTTTTTCTTTTTTGACTTACCTATAGCTATGTATTAATATTCATACGTTTACTCACTTGTTGATTTTTTTAACTCAAAAATTTGTTCAAGTCACTTCTAAGTTTTAGAAATGCAGAAAGTTGGGAGAAACTTTGACCTACTAATTTATTTGTTCAACAAAGCATTTGATTTTCTGGGGTTCAAAGTTCTTATCCTGCTACAAACCAGACTACAAAGCATTAATTATTATTAATATTGTAGGTAGTACTTGTGTCACTACAAAAATAATAAAAACACTATAAAATGTCTATAAGAAGCACGAATTATTCAAACACAAATATGCGATTTAAAGTGCATTTTTACACTGATTAAGCCCAGTTTAACTTGATTATAACTTTTATTCATACACATCAATAATTAGCGAGTGTGCAGCAGAGTTCGTTTCCGCAAATGGTAGATAAAGTAGACAAGAAAGCCGTAAGGCACACCCGAGACAGCAGCCCGGAAGAGTCTACAGTCTACAGTCTAGATACCCATCAAGAAGTTCACGTGCATAACATTGTAAAGAGTTCTACGCTTCTATAAAGACTGATGCAGTGTAAATACTAAATTACTGACATCAATATCAAATCGCTGGTTAACAAGTTGCAAGAGGTGAGATATAAATTTTCTTTGCATTCTCTCAACTCTATCGACATGCACCCTGTAACAGGGATTCCAAATCGTACTAGCATATTCTTTATTTTTCGGACTTGGGCGTTATGAAGAAGCATCAGAACCCAAGGAGAGCTGAACAGATGTTTGGTGCACCCCATAAAGGTTATGAGGAAGCCCGACATTTTGTAAACCTTTTAAGCCAAATCGTTTAGATGTAGATAGAGCATGAGTTTTGAGTCAAAGATGACACAAAGGTGCTCTTAGTGCAAAAAAAATCAACGGGATTTAGCCGTCTTGTAAAACCACCACCAGTCGCTCCAAGTCACTTTGTATTTCGAGACAATTAAATCGTCTACATCAAGTAGATACTGACAGAATGTGAAACAGCTGCTGATATCGTCATTATTCGCATATTGTAAATAGTTAGGATGCCAATGTAACTGTCTCGCGGCACCCCAGATGAAACGAGTAGCTTTTAAAGGCCACTGACTAATAAGAGCGACCCGTTAAATAAGAGGCCAACCACGCAAGTAGTAGACTCCAATGAACCCCAAAATAAGAGAGTTTTTTCAACAGTATTTTGTGACTTACCTTGTCGAAGGCCTTACTTAAATCGGGGTAGGTAGTGTTAAGTTGAGAACCTGAGCTCATAATTGGTGGAAATTACACTAATTTGATGAAAAGACTAAAATTGAGGTTAATTGATTTAATATGAGATTCAAGTTTTGTTCTGAAAACCGTAATTGAGTGCGAGAGGCACTTTTACGTTTATTAAACGTAAATAATGATAAGTTGCCAGTACCATTGCCAGTAACGATGTTTTATACGACACGAATGTGTGAATTGGAACCGAGTTGCAAAAGTATCTGAGGTGTAACAATTATAATAGAATTTAAATGTGAAGTTAAATAATGTAAAAAAGATGGGGAAGTGTTGAAAGAAAGCGTGTTCAAGCAAATTCCACTTGAAAACAAAGCCATGTACCTATTCATCAACTTACAAAACGACATCTTTTCAAAGAGCAATTAATTGTTCTGCTTGATTTCCAACCCGAGTTTTCAAAGATACCACTTAGTTGTTTTCAACGAACAAACAAAATTTTAAATTAATAGATATATAAAAATGATGAAAGAGAAAAAATGTAATTACAAAAACACACTTTGGTGTACAATTTTTTTTTCGCATTTTGACGCTTTTAGAAATTCTAATTTTTCTCTTTACAAGTTTTTTGTTATATACCTTTTTCCGCTTAAATTTTCGATTTAGATTCAGTAGTTTATGATTTTCTCGTGTAGGACTTACAACACACCACATCTTATACCTTCAGACTCAACTGAATTTAATAATAAAAATTCTATAAATTCATATATGCATTTATACGTGAATTACTGTCATGTTGAATTGCATTTGTTTGGAAATTGTCGATTGGTAAAATGTTTCTGAAACGCGAACGCAGTTACCGTTACATAACAAACCCCTTAAACATTACGAGAAATGATTGAATTATTTACTTCTCGATAAAATTGAAACTCGTGGAATGTGGTATATGCACTGTTTTTATTCAAATTTAAATCCCTTGTCTATAATATATAGATTTTGGTATATCAATAATTGAATCTCGTCGATACGTAGGAATTTTTCAGTAAAATCGCCTGAATGAACCCGTTGTTAACAAATATGCAAATATTTAAAACTTTTCATGTTTCAACTATCACGAGAAGAAAGATAAAACAAATAAAGAACTCAAGAACGTATTACCACTTGGAGAATTCGCTTTCTACTAAAACGAATTACGAAGTCAAATCAAACTACCACTGACTATAATATACGTCTGGCACGTATCTTAAGAGTACGTAATATACACCTTTAATCAAACTTTTAGAGCATTTTTTGTTTTACTTTGAATAAAAAAACGAAAAACAATTACTTTTTGAATTAATTTCAAATTCAAACGTCTAAATTTGATCAATTGCAGACACCGGCACACATTATTTTTGAATTTTCTCAACGGTATTGGTAATACAGTACGTCTACATACACCGAAAATAAAAAAAATTTTAAAATATTAATTCTAGACGTTTTTTAAGCCCTCCTAAATCCAAAAATGTAAAAAAGTATCTGTGTGTGTGTTTGTAACACCTTAAAACAAAAACTACTAGGTACATAAATAACCGGATGGTACAGTTCACGGAGGTAGCGCTATAATCATCAGCAATAAAATAAAACATCACGAAATTGAAAAATATCGCTGTGACAACATACAAGCAACCAGCGTCGTAGTAGAAGATCACCAAGGTTCATTAACAATCTCAGCTGCATATTGTCCTCCAAAGCATAACAACAAAAGAGCAGATTTTGATAAGTACTTCAACACACTTGGCAACAAATTTATAGCTGGCGGTGATTACAACGCCAAGAACGTCCAATGGGGATTGAGGCTCACTACTAGTAAAGGTAAAGAACTTATGGCTTGTATGACAACAAATAACTTAAACTATCTAACAACAGAACAACCAACATACTAGCCCAGTGACCCATCGAAAATTCCTGATTTAATTGAATTCTGCTTCACAAAAGGAATTAATACTAGACATGTAGTCACTGAGTCTTGTCTGGATCCTCCGATCATACGCCCATAATAATAACCATGTATACGCAAATAATGAACAAAGAAAAACAACCTTCCCTATACTCAAGAAAGACAGATTGGGACAAGTATAGACAGAACCTGGATGAACTAATTAAACTAAATATTCCATTAAAAACGGAAGTTCAATTAGAAGACGCAATAAACTTATTAAACAAATCCATCCAAAATTCAGCCTGGAAGGCAACGCCCGATCACGCTGAACCACGATTACGGGAATCGTGCCCGTTAATAGTCAAAGAAATTATAGCAAAAAAGCGAAGACTACGCAAGGAGTGGACAAGATTGAGAACTAAAGAAATCAAAACTGAATTAAATAAAACTACTAAGGAATTGAAGTCTCTATTGCTTAATTTGAAAAACCAGAGAATACAGGACTATCTAAGTACCTTGACAGCTACAGAAGCCACCGATTACTCTATTTGGAAGGCGACAAATAAACTAAAACAACCGCAGCAACCAATACCACCTATTAGGGACAGCCAAGAGAAATGGTGCAGAAGTGACAAGGAAAAGGCGGACGCATTTGCAAATTACTTAGCTGAGGTCTTTAAACCACATCCTGATAAAAACAACGAAAATGACAACGAAATGCTAACTTACTTAGAAACACTTTTTCAATTGGACTTTCCATGCCAAAATTTTAAACCTAAAGAAGTTAAAAGATTAATCCTAAAAGAGATTAACCCAAAAAAATCTCCAGGCTATGACTTGATCTCTGGTAAGGTGCTGCAGGAAATGTCCGATAAATGCTTCAAATTGATTACGATGCTTTTCAACGCAGTTTTGAGGCTAAGATATTATCCCAAACAATGGAAGGCTGCTCAAATTATCATGATCCGAAAGCCTGCAAAAAAAAATAACTGAAATAACATCCTATAGACCAATTAGTCTTCTGCCCATATTGTCTAAGGTGTTGAAGAAACTACTGCTCAAACGGCTTTCGCCCATCATAGAAGAAAGAAAACTAATTCCAAATCACCAGTTTGGGTTTAGGGAAAAGCACGGCACCATAGAACAGGTTCACCGAATTGTGAGAAAGATTAACAATGATCTTGAAACCAAAAGGTATTGCACAGCCGCCTTTCTCGATATAAGTCAAGCTTTTGACAAGGTTTGGCATGAGAGTTTGTGCTACAAATTAAAAAAATCCCTTCCGCATCATTTTTATGAGATCCTAAAATCCTATCTTAGTGACAGACATTTTCTCGTTAAGCACCAAGGCGAGTACACTAATTTAAAACCCATCAACGCCGGAGTACCGCAAGGAAGTGTCCTGGGTCCAATGTTGTACCTTCTATTCACAGCAGATCTCCCCAAAACCAGACCAAGTATGGTGGCAACCTTCGCAGACGACACGGCAATAAACGCATCTCATTCTGACCCACAACTGGCCTTCAGATTCTTGCAAAATAGCCTCGATAAAGTCCAGAAATGGTTAAAGGATTGGAAGATAAGAGCCAACGAGAGCAAATCTGCACATATTACATTTACAACAAAAAAAGGATCCTGCCCAGCAGTCACACTCAATGGCAATCGGTTACCCCAGAAAGACGAGGTGAAATACCTGGGAATTCATTTGGACAAGCTACTCACCTGGCGACATCATATATTCACTAAGGTTCCAAAGGGTGCAAAGGTGCAAAGGTTCCAAAACAAGGTATTGAGAACAATTGTCGCCGCTCCATGGTACGTTCCAAACGCCGTTATCCAACAGGACTTGAAGATTCCTTCTATTCAAGAAGAAATAAAAAGGTATTTCTATAAATACTGCGACAGGTTGAAATACCATCCAAACAGAGTTGCACGTTTATTGGTGGAAGACACCTGCACAACGAGAAGACTAAAGCGGTTTAAACCTGAAGATCTTGGTGATCGGTTTGATTGATCAGTGAAGTGCGGAGTTGTGAAGTGTGCGCAAAAATCTAATAAGTTTCTAACTGCTAAAATCGGCTAAAAATATTAATGTGTTTGATCATAGGATCGATCACTGCAAGCCAGTAATTAAGTTGTGCACTTGTACCTTGTTGCTTTTGTACATTGTCAGAGTATTCACTTGTTGTTTTATATTTGACAGATAGTGAAAAATAAAGGAGATTAAAAAAAAATTGATCAATTGCAGACACCGGCACACATTATTTTTGAATTTTCTCAACGGTATTGGGAATACAGTATTACGTCTACATACACCGAAAATAAAAAAAATTTAAAAATATTAATTCTAGGCGTTTTTTAAGCCCTCCTAAATCCCCAAAAAAAGTATCTGTGTGTGTGTTTGTAACACCTTAAAACATAAATAACAGCAATTGAAATTTGGTTTGAGCCAAACAAGGGGTCTAGAATAAGGGAGGTATTTATATACTTGACTATTAATAAGTGCAGGGTGGGCAAAATTCGATAGTTCTTATGGAGAAGTCGATAACTAGAAGAGATATGGAAAAATGAATATCGTATCCTCGTTCTCATTTTTGAGAGGAATTCAATGACGAAAACCAGAATGCGCGATCTTCTTTTGTTTTGGAGCCATAAGCAAAAGTTAGATTAAAAACTAACGTAGATATTTAAAATTCTTTCGGCTCAATTTATTGTTCTTAAAAACGTGCCTGAAGAACTTTTTTCCTGGAACTTCACATCAACTGAAATATCGACATTTAACGAAAAATTGAAAAATCAAATTTTTGCTTTAGCTCCAAAACAAAAGAAGATCGCAAATTACGATTTTTGCGATTGAATTCCTCTCAAAAAAAGAGAACTAGGATGAGCCATCCTAGTTCCATCCATAAGAACCATCGAATTTTGCCCACCCTGTACCTGAACCATAATTTTAAAAACACTAATTCCAACCACTTAAATTTTTTTTTAATTATAAAGCTTCGCAGATAATTAGTATTAACGAAAATTTTAAAACAAAATATATATTTTCACCTGCGAGAGTGTTTGCTTCATTTGAATTGCTACGTGTATTAAAAATATTACGTCAAATTACCATAACGCACATTAATTTTTATACGCATACATAAAGATATAAAGGATAAACGTACTTTATTTATCCACATTACAATAAAAGTGACATTTAAGCTCTAAAATAAAAAGAAATTAAATTTTGTAGCGTTGCATCTAATGCAGTTGCCTATAATAATAATAATAGTTTTAGGGTACTATATGCATACAGTTTCCTCTTTAATGTGGTAATTATGCACAAAATAAATTCAAAATATTTAAAAACCAGACTAAATTTATTTCATCTCATTATCATTTTAGGACTAACTCGAGTATAATTTTTTCAAAAATAAAATTCGAGAGCTTAGGTAGGGCACTTATAGCAAATAATTTTCAAACTTGTTCAATATACGTCTATTTTAGCATTTTAACAATGTATAATAAATTGATATTTGTACAATGGGAATTTCTAAACTGTAAGAGAAATGACGTGGGTCATTCCATTCTATATGAATCAAATGTGAATTTATTGTATTAAACCTTCAGTCCGACCAGTTTGATGCTGTTAGTATCTAATCTTACTAGGCCAAACATCGAGCGACCTCGCAATTATTAAAAAAAAATTACCAATGGAGTACTTATTTAAGAGTTTCAGTTTCTTATACTTAATTATTGGCTGTGTTAATGTGCGATACAGTATGTAACAAAAATAACAAAATTCTACTATATAAGAGACAAGGGTTAGTTCCTTCGTGTATTAATAATTTTTTTTCAAATGAAGTAAACTTTGTAAGTTTGGTGGTAAGAATAAACTTTTTTTAAAGTGAACACATGAGTGAAAATTCCAGTCAGTGCAGTTCTAAAGTCGACGATAAAACCAACCCAACGCTTGAAATACTTTTCTCATTTATTTTTCCCCGTTTTGCGAACTAAAAAGAGTAAAAAAGAGCCATTTGTATTTTAAAGCATGAATGAAATCTTTGATTTTAATTTTGATTAGACGACTCTGGTTACCGGAATACTCGACTGTCGTTAAAAGGGGTAGTTTACAATTCCGCTAGTGTTTGCACTTCTTCTAATACTTAAGTTCTAACATTAGTTCGAAAACAATGTTTTACGTTGGGAATTGCATAGGAAAATTTTGAATAATTGTTTTTGTAATTTGACGTAGGTGTGCAGGAAAAAAAATTAATAAAGTGTGAACCAAAACACATATTCAAGAAGGCGACGACAGTGGGTGGTACCTACTGCCAACAGGAGTTGTTACTAAAAATTTCTATTTTAAATTTTCGAATTTCTAATTCATTAGTTTGCTTCAAGAAGTTCTTTACACTTCCGTTGAAACTTTTTGTGCAACACTAGAAAAAAAGTTTCTTTTGGATACTTGAATGACTTTATTACAGCCCCAAAGACAAATTAGGTTGCAGTTGACAACAGCGGGTAGTATATTCTTGTATTTTTAGTAGTGTGCCGCCGTGATTGACTCCACCCATATTTTTGTAAGATGATGATACTAAACCAAAATTTCTGCTACATTTATACTATAAACCCCGGCTTGATGTTACAACTGAAGTGGGTCCGATAGATAATAATTAAAAGACAGAAATATTTATGTGACTTCTATTAAAAACTATTCTAAAAATTTACAAATATCGAAAAATAATTAGCACCGATAAAGCAAACATACAGTTATTAATATACTATAATACAATAGCAAACAATTTCTCTACCCTAAACAAATTCCATCACAAGCTACACGGCTCATCAAAAAAATTGACCCATCGGCGTATTAACAAAAATAAAAACAAATTAAACGAAACACAATTGAATAACTAAAAGTTGACACTTCGTTGATAATTGAAGTGTTAGCTATTAATATTTGCGCTACTTTACAATCAATTACTAACTCTAGAGGACTATTACGATTTCATTTGATTAACTTAACAATATTAATTTTTATTAACGAATTATGGACACAACTGAGGCTCAAGCTGCCCTAGCCGTGATTCTACTGGAAGAAGTCCTAAGCCAACGAGTTGTAGCAAGAAGAAGAAGTAGCCGGCCCGCGGTTCGCCAAGTATACCAACGATATTGGCCTCTATTGAAGACGAAATGGATCTGGAATGAATCGAGTCACGAGTGAAAGAGACGATCGCTTTATTGTGCTGCTATCGTTTCGTAACGGACTCATTACAGGAGTTGATTAGTAATCATACGGTGAGAAGAAGACTTGGAGAGCAGAAATTGTCTACACAAAATGGCAAAAATTAACTGCAACTCATCGATAAGTTTGGCTTTAGTTTGCTAGGCAGTTTCGCAATTGGACTCCAGCGCTATTCTTTTCACTGACGAGAGTCAAATATAGCACTACATGACTCCGATGAGCGATGTCGTGCGGCATCCTGCAGAACGCTATTCTCAAGTTGCATACAAGAAATTGTAAGTTACGGAAGAGGCTACAATGTTGTGGGATGGAATATTTTCTACTAGACGCGCAGAGCTTGTTGTCATTCGAAATGGTGGTTTGACTGCCGTATAATACATAAGAGAGATCCTCGGCGAGCACGTAACACCATATTATGGTGGATTTATTGGCAAAAATTTCAAATTAATGCAGGATAACTGAAGACCTCTTGTCCCTAACATAGCCACGCAGTACTTTTAGTAGAGATCGGAGTTCGTGTACTGCAGTGGATAACCACAGGCAGCCAGTTCGGAAGTCAGCTCGATAGAGCTCAAACAGAACGGTGGAGCCCGCAATCCAGCACCAGCAACTCTTGCTTACTTGAAGGCAGCAGGCGGAGACGAATCCCTACGAACAACATAATAGAATTGTACCGATCGCTAAGAAATCGAATAGATACGATCATAAGATCAAGAGGAGGGAGGGAATACACCTTGCTAAAATTACAATTAGATTGTGTTGAATTTAAAAAAATCAACATTTGAAGAACGTTATTGTAAAATTTCCCCCTTTTCAATAATTTGAATCATTCAGTCGAATGTTTTTCCTCGAAAGTGTAGGTGGGTCGATTTTTTGATGACTAATTTAAAGATAATATTGAGAAAATTGAGCTCAACTCTACCTGTAGAAAAAAATTGTTAAGAATTATTTTATTGATAGTGAAAATGACAAATGACGTAATTAAATTTAAATTATGGTTTTCGATAAATAAAAAATTATCATTATCTGCTTGTAGAAAAGGTTGTATGTCGGTTTTTTCTCGATTAATGAAGACGGGTAGATAATAACAAAAGTGGCAGGTGTCAACGATGACGAGAAAAATAATACAAAATTATGACCGTGAACTTTCAAAAATGTGAGGCCCGGGATAAATAATATTTTAGGACCTTTTCAAAATTTAAGTTTTCAGGATTAGGCCATGTAATGGCGTAGATCCTGTGGAAAGAGTTGCGCGGCAGCAACAGGGGAACATTTTTAATTATTCAAGGTCAAGAAGCTTAAAATGAAGTTCAGGGATTTTACTAGCGATTGATAGTGTCTCCAAGTCCAAAAAAGTAGTTTCCCAAAAAGAAATAAATGTTAAGATACTTAACTAAATTGCTGTAAGTACCTAGGTCCTAGGTATATGTAATATTATTGCAGCTAAACAAAAAATATTGTTGGAGAATTAAGGGGCCCCTAAAATTGACTATAGACTTTTTTCTATTTGTTCCTAGTTTCTGTCTTTGTCTTTCCCTTTATTTTTCCCTAATGTATTAAGTTGTCAAGTTTAGGTCCTTAATATTGCGAGACCCGAGACGCCAGTTCTGCTTGTCACACCCTCTGAAAGGCCCTGATTATGACCACTGTTTGGCTATAACGAGCAGTTTTAGAATATTTTTCTGGTCATGTATACTACAATTTTAGTGTTGTTACTCAAAAAATTGTACCAGATCAAACTAATTCCACGCACATTATTCTTAGCAACACCCAAAATTTCATCAATTTACTAATGCTTCGTTGTTTTAATGAAAATTTAAACTAATTAGTTATTAACAAGATGCGAAATGTAGTTTTGAGCCGAAAATATTGTTTAATTACTTAAAATAATAGGCACATAATAATGAATCCTTAATATTAATTGTCAATGTAAACCACAAAGGTATAGCAAAGTGTAGTTGTTGATATGCACGAGAATTATTACACAACGCCAAGTTTGGATTTCTATATTGAGATTCAAGTTTATTCATAAATATAGAATACTAATATTTATAAAAACTTATCTAGTGGTTGCCAGCATGATTGGCTGAAAAAGACACTCATTGATTTTCAAGCGTTAAAAAGTGAAACGAAATTCCTTTTTACAAATAAAAATTTACATCGTGCTATCTTTGACTCTGCCGAAAAATAATCGAACCGTATCGATGAACAAGTTAACAAAATTGTATATTGAATCTCTCGGTGGATATGGGGCTTGTGGAGCGTTCCGCCATCTTGATAACGTCAAATAGCACCGTCGGGACAGATAAATAGTAAATAGAGCTGCGCACTGGCCGCCTCACATCTCCAAAATAGCTGCCATAAATATCAAGACGACTAAGCTAATATAAAATCCTCTTTGTTCTCACTTAAAATTCCGAATTTGACCTATTGTATTACTCATTGCTTCAAATCTCATCCCCCAGCTTAAAAGAAGTAAAATAGAGAAGTTCGTGTTTGATTTGATCGCTTTTTAACCTCAAACTCTCTTTCTTCTTTAGCCGACTAGATTACACAACTTTTCCACGTTTTCAGTCAAATTAGCAAAGATGTAGTTGAAAATTATAATTTAGTAAGCTCTTGATAAACAAAAAGGAGTCGTTTAGCACACACATGAAGTAACAAAATTTCAGTTACACACACGAGACAACCAACAAACAAATTTAAGTAAATATTTTCGAGTAGAGCTTACTTCTTAGTTTTAGTAGTTTCGGAAAGTAAGGAATTAAGCGAGTTCATATTTTGCATATTAAATGTCTTGATAAGGGAAAACAGGTGCGAAATTTTAATGCATAGAAGATCGTTTTTTATTTGTTAACAACTTCGGTGTTTTAGATTGTTTTATTCATGGATTAGGGTATGTAGTATAATAATAGAAGAATTTCTTCACGCGATGAGCATTACTAACTAGATTATACTAAATAAATAGAGAATATCAAAAGTATTGAACTTGTGAAAAGGGTTTTGTTCGCCCCAGATTACAATGGTCTTTTAATTTAGACGCTTTTTAGTAGATATCGTGCAATAAATTTCAAGGTTTTAATATAAGTGAGCATCGGCATCAATTTTTGACATGCATGAATGTGTGTTTGGGGTTGCATGTTTTGATACTTTTAATGTAATAATCGATGAATACAGTTGTTATTTCTATTACTAGGCTAAAGGTTTGAATTAGTAATCTCATAATTTTAGTAGTATTTGGTTAGTGTCACGAGCTTCAAAACTTGAGTTAAATGTAATGTTGAAAATTGTATATCTGAACTGATTCAATCAACAACAGTTGGAAGTGACTTGCTTTGTTTTGTACAAATTGCTTTGTCTTAAAATTGGGTAACGTTAAGCAAATCTTTTCTACAATCGCGACAGGCAGTCGGCTTTTTTAAATTTAAATACCGAAAGTTCGCGCTTACTCCAAGATATGTGGAAAGCATCTACGGAAAAAAATTACGTAAGTACTCTAAAGTAAGCAAAGTAGGTAATTACTAATTAATTATAAATTGTGAGGGAATGCTAATTGAAGATTAGAGGGCTTAAAGAAATGGCGGACTAAAGTTACAATAATTAATTCGTACAAAATTAATATTTTTAAAATTTTGTACGCGCATGCAAGCGCCCAATCGCTTTAGATAAAACGTCAGGTGCCGGCCCATCTTGTTAATTGTCCAATTTTTAATAATCAGACAACAGGGTGATCAAAGAAAAATAGTTAGTCACAATTTAAGGGCGATTCACTGAAATTACTATTTAAGGGAAAACAGAGTTTCGTTTTCCAACCGATAGAAAGATGTCGGTATGTGAACGTGCACACGATAGCCTTTTCTAGCGTACGTAACAAAATAACTTCGAACTTGGCATTCAAGCTCGCGTTTGCACTGCCAGAAAGTCGTAGCTTGTAGCTTTGAACGAAATAGGTTAAATATCTTGTGGCCACTCCAAAGCTGTAAAATATCTTAGAATTGTTGTTCAACGAGTTTTCCTCCTAAATTTCAATTTTAACGGACGCCAAGACTGGGAAAGTTATGTAAAAAATAAACGGCGCAAAAAATGTTTAGTCTTTGTAAATGAACTTATTTTCATTGAATTCGTAAGCTGTAAGCTTTTAGCACTACTAGTCTAAAACGTCACTTCCATACATAATATTATGTAAATAACTGTTTGACTATAGTACGAGTACTTTTAAAAGACACTTTTGCATTTTTTAAGAGTAATTTTAAATTAGTTCTTTAATAGAATAATTAAATTAGGAATATTGACGTTTTACATCTTTAAAATGTTGATACTACAAAAAGTTTTGCGGCATTTTGTAACTCGTTGAGAAAGAGAAAGGTAGACACTTGGGGCACAAAAAAGTAATTAGGTAAAATGGATTCTAGACTTATTTGTGAAAAGGATTAACTGGTAATTGAAATTTTTCTCTGCTCAATAAGAAAGGACATCTCTCAAATGTTGAGAATAACAATAACAAAAAATCTCTAATAGCTACATCAAATAAATGTGGATTTTGATTATAGTTCTTGCTGACTCTGTCATGTGTGTCAGCACCTAAAACAAAAAAGTTCCAAATTTTGATTTTGGAATTCTCAAGTCATAACAGGAAAATTATTGGATTTGTGCTTCAAATATAAAATATTGTACAAATTGTACCTACTGTTGGCTCAGATGCGAGCAATATGGAGGTGCACATACCAGCAGCATACCGAGGCACTCATAAAGTAAATGACAAAACGTAATTTGCTACACTATGACCATTCCGGAGTTTTATCGATATAATAATATTATGTTGGCCGTACGGTATCATTAACCTCTCTACGTCTCTACACAGTTCCACCTAAGAGTTTCTATTTATAATATGAAGGTCGTTACGTTATATAAGACTCAAACTCATTCATCCCTTACATAACTTCAACAACCTGTATATTGTATATCGTCATTTGTAATTTTAAAACATAATATTTACGTTGTTATTTACAATACATTTTTATTTATAAACCAGGAAAAACAAATGAAAAATAATCCAACGCAAACATCACGCTGTAATGAATGCGAAGCGCGACAGATAAACAAATCAATATCATAATAATAATAAAGAATCTCTGAAGAATCTAAATAAATAAAAAGAAGCAATGCAAATATGACATCGAATTAAATCATTTAGGACTCGTAAAACGTGAAATGGAAAAGTATTGAAAATATTTTCACCAAAGTTGAATTTTTACTAAACGTAAATAAACTTTTTCAAAATTTTGCTTAATGAATAATTATTAACGAGTGAATGAAAGCAAATTGGCGATACTTGTAAATGCCCCTATTTAGCCGATAATTAATCGTTTTGTTTTAATGTTTATTCTAATTCTTCTTAATTAAGTAAGTGTTTAGCAGTTTACTTTTAAATATCATCTTTTCATATTATAGGTACAGGGCGATTCTAAAAGGTATTATAATTAAAGGGTCTTCCAATATAGACGATATGATTTTAAAATGGCATGTTAACCATATTTAACAAAGTAGAAGTATGGATACCCGCTATTTGTTTTCAGTATACTCTGACAATTTATTACAGTAAAATTCGCCCTACCACGACGTTTGGCAATGATTCCACAACACTCAGAGTGCACTTTTAGAAAATTATGCTCCACATAATTGGCCTAAGGGTTGTACTCTTTACGATACTACCGCAGTCCACTCAATGAAGATGCTAAAACACCAACAAAACATCCAAATGCAAGAAGTAAAGTTCTCGTCGTTCTTCAGAATTAGGCCTTTCAGCAACGATACTTGGCATACTTTGAAAAAAAGCTTGAGTCTTCGCTCTTTAAAAGAGTGTATTGACTCCAAAACTAGACCATCGTAGCTAGTAGCAGCTCTGCAGCAACTCAAAATTGACTCTAATTTTGGTAAAAATCTTATTTTTGGCTAAATGGGTTTGTTAAAACAAAATTGTTGTTTTTGGTGGGAAAATAATCCGTAGGGGATTCAACAGGAGCAATTGAGGACTAAAAATTAATTATCGAACCTTGCATTCATGAAATTAGGCCTTACTTATTGAAAAATCATCCATTTTACTCTGATTATCGAACCTAAAGTGGCTATTTACAGGGTGTGTAATGCAGAAAATAGTTTCATCGTTTGTGCTTTAAAATATAATAAAAATTGTGTTTGTATCTTAAATCGTTTTTGTTTAATTTCATTTTAAGAACATCGTTCTTATTAGAAGACCCTGTAGCTACTCATTAAGCAAAGTTTAGCCACATAACTTTCCGCTCAATTGGTTTATTTGAAAATGAACTACAGAGGTTTTCAGAGAATTAAATAGCCAATTCTTTTTGTCACTGTGTGGCAAAGTAAAGCGATAATTATTGTATTACAAGAATGATTGCAACTAATAATCTCTTCCTTGAATGGGTCGCGAAATAATGATTCAGATCGTTAGACCGCACGCTCTCCGTCAGATATCACCTTCTTAGACTACTTTTTTGGGGGTTATATGAAAGGGATTATTTATGTATATCCGGTTCAATATTGCTATAAACTGAGCGATCTCATTTTTTACAAAAAGATATTAGGGAAAATACTTCCATCACTTCCACCCTAAAACAACATGACGACAGAACATCGAGGGGAAAAGAATATAATTTTATTTTAGCGTTCAAAATTATCAATATAAATTATGCCAATAGAACCACCCTGTATACTAGGCAGCATTTATACAATTTTAGCAGCTACAAAATTATTTTAATTTAGAAAAAATGAACTTCCAAAGAAATTTAAACAAATGATAAATGATACGTACAGTTGTACTAATGATTTGTTTTCCATTTCTAAATGGCGCGTGTAAAAATATGAAGAAAAGGCGTGATCAACAGTCGGAGTTTGCAAATAATGTTATTAAGGTAAATCCCGTCCTGATTCTTTGATTAGTCTCATATTTTAATCCCCAAGTGTTATCTAAAAATCTAAATTACCTGAAACGTCAACCATCAGAAAGCTTAATATTGCAGGGGTATAAGCTTTTGCTATAAATGTATTGTTTTTAAAACATTATTCATTCATATAATATTAATTACGTTTTCCCGTCCCCTAAAAATGTTATTTGTTAGATTACAAGTTTGCCTTTTCGTAACTTTATTGTTTAAAATTTTCCATTTTAACTCGAGCGTTCTCATACAATTGTTTTTTCGTAACTCGTCTAAATTTTTAATCATTCCGCATTAGTAAATAGAAGAAATTAACGAATCGATTGGAAAATTTTGTTGCCATTGCGTGAAAATTCGTGCTTCAATATACGCTCAAACGCTCAAAGTTTGTTGCAATAAGATGATGTTATTATACTGCAATTAGTGGTTAAGAACTAAAGATTTGTTATTTTCAGATAACTAAAGCAATAGACTATTAATAGATGTTAAAATTGAAAACTTTTAAAACAAATATTTGAATGATGTTTATAGCTTCGTTTTTGGATTAAAACAACGTTTTAAAATTATGTTCCTTTAAGTTTTATACATAAAATCACGCAACATCTTATATTAATTATCTTTACTTTTAGTAAGATTAATTAGTTTTAAAAACAGTTAATTATTCAGCTGCTGTACTAGGGTAAGAAAATACTTTAAGGTGTCGTATTCGAAGAAAATTATCGTTCCTACATTTCTAATTAGAAATTTGAGCGTTGCTTTACAAGTTATTTGGAAGACAAAAAAAAAGAAAATGTATAAAAGTAACCAAACCTTCTGTTTTTTTTTCGAATCGATATAAACGACGAGGGGTCGATTTACTAATGGGCTAAGGAGATTTAGATCGGAAAGTTTTGGACGAATGATAAGACGTGACTGCATCATTATAGGAAAAGCCTTTAAGAACCCTTAATTAATATTTTATTACAAAAAGCTCGAGGATAATAGCTGTTTTTTTCAATTTTAAACATCCTCCTTAGTCTTATCGCTTGTACAGACTATCGTATACGGGGTGATTAAAAAGTGGCGGATAAATTCTTCAGAACTTTATAGGGGACGGTTATTTCAACCAAAGAAAAATAATAAAAAAGTTTATCTGCAATATTTATAATTTTTTCCTTATTGGAGACAGCTGTTTGTCGGTATTTCGTGTGTGAAGATCTGCAATATTTGGTTTACAAAATTAATATTACAAGATGAATTGTTAAGCACTTTTTTATTGCTCAATAATTAAAAAACACGTAAACTATTAGAAGAAATGATGAGAAGTTTCAAAATTTGCCAAAATTCGGTTGAGTTCTCGGTTTTAACTTCTTCATTTCTCGACAAATTTGCGGCTAAGAATTTTTTTACCACTCACTACACGTACCAAAAAGCTTACAGGCCATTTTAGAGTCACCCTGTATAGTACCACAAGGAAAAATACAATTCCAGATGCCAACAATGTTTTACACGAAAATTTCGTTGTTTGGCAATTTCTTGAGCCAAATAAAATAGAAAAATAACGACTGCGCAGCAGGAGTTGTTTTTTTGTGAATTTTGACAAGAAAAATTACCTAAAGAAATAAGATAAAAAATCTAACCTTAGCGGAAATCGTACTTGACACTTCTTGTAGAACGTCACAAATGGCAAAAGATAATTCCAAACGCGAACGAACACTGTGAGCACAACATAATCAAACCGAGGTCAATGGTCAACTAAATATTAAAAATTCGAGTTGTATTTTGTATAACATCTTAAAATCGTAGATCATTTGGTGCACGTGCAAAAATTCTTATCGAAGTAAAACAGATTTTAACGAAAC
Organism: Malthinus flaveolus; assembly: GCA_950108345.1. Classification (NCBI taxonomy): domain Eukaryota; kingdom Metazoa; phylum Arthropoda; class Insecta; order Coleoptera; family Cantharidae; genus Malthinus; species Malthinus flaveolus. Next base: position 74,506,028 of record OX467285.1, read on the forward strand.
GAACAAATGAGTAGGATAGGAACTAACAAGTTTTATTTATATCAAACAAATAATATTCTCGGATACGTCAATATTATAAAATAAAATTAAAACTTTTAATTTGTGCTCAAAAATATTATAGGTAAAATTATCTCGGCCGCTGTGGGCTAATTTTACTCTAACTGCAGAACAGCACAAGGAAAATTTTCAAATTTGCGAAAATAAAAAATTATTTTAGAATTTTTTACGTTAAAATTTTCAATTATTAACTAAAATTAGTTCTTTTTAACTAGTGTCCTCTCTACTCTCTACGGCGTTTTTAAATTAAAAACAGCCGATGTGGAAAATTTGAAACTAAACAAAAAATTATTTAACCAAACAAGCCATTCAACGTTCTATTCCCTCCTTTGTTGCAGATACTGTAGACTGTTGTATAGCTCGTATAGTCGAGCCAACAAATTCAAATTTTCAGTCTATCGATGTCGCGTAGTATTGTGGTGTGGAAACCTAATATTTTTTGAAATCCTCAAATCAGACTTATTTTTATCTATTTGACTATTTGTAGCCTCGTCTTCTCGTCTTATGTTCTACAAATTATTCAGAAATTCTACTGAGGGAACACAAATTTCCATTTTTTAATGCCCCTCTGGTAAAACGCTTATAGCTGCGGTGTTTTTGTACATTCCATACAATTGATCCGTCTACAGGTGTACATTGTTTACAAAATTGGAGAGCATCGTTTGTTGAATAATCTTACGCAATATGAGTGTTAAATTTCCCCGTAGCAGAATTATTATTTTTGTCTTATGATTCAACCGGCGTAGTTATTACGAATTTTTACGGGTAGTACAAAGCAATCTACGCTTTGAAAGCCCTTAGATGCTTTACATTCATGTACTTGTGTTATTTTTATTTACTCGAGAACAGGTAATATGTACTTAGGTCGGTTGGAAGCTATGCACTCTTTCTAAAGTATTTTAATTGTCCTGCAGGTTTTGTAAGTGAGAATAGCAATTTTAAAATGTCGAGAAACCTAAAGTTTGATTTCAAATTTGCCGTGATGGTTTAGTTATTGCTCCGGAATAAAATTATTTCCGTTTGAATTCACTTCATTTAAACTGCATGTTTAGTTTTGAACTGAAATTCGTGTTTGCATAAGTAAATGCACCTTTATATTTTTGCATTTTTATAAAACGGCGCTTTTCATTATTTTTTCCAAGTAATTGAGCACCAAGAAAAACCCGTTACAGGCAATATCATACAAGCACATCAAAGATGACTACGTTCAAAACCAATACTGATAACTTCTTCATATTGTTTGTAGTTTAGTGGGCACGGGTTTGGTAGCAACGTTTGAAGGATCAACAATAGCTTGGGCTTTAGCGTTAGCGGGCTTTGTTGACGTCGTTATTTTCTCTCCCTTTGCTAATAGCTTCCGCTATCGTAATATCGAAATCATATCTGTGATCTGGTTCACAATATCCATACCCTTTGACCGGGTGGCAATAGGATAGAAAGTAATATTGATAATCGCCAAAAAAGAATTTAGATTTTGAATTTCTATTTAATCGAACTGAAACAATTTTTCGTTTATACACACGCTTGCGTTTTAATTCGATTATCGGCAAAAAATGAATTAAAAAATTCTTCTTTAATGTTGAAATGACGATCAAGTTGAAATTCAAAACAAAACTCGAATTAAAAAACAAATTGATGTAAATTTGATTCGCATCATGTAAATTACACGTTTGACCAAAATTTAAAAATAAAATATTTAGTAATCTTTATTGGACAAAATTTAAGCTTCCTATTAATATTACAAGTTTTATAGTTTATAATTTGAACCATTACCAAACTAATGAGTTATTAAAAAGTAATGATTAAACGCCATCACTTTTAATTAAATCATTGAAGAGAATTTTACTTAGTGGAACTGGATTTTCGTAACACGGTAAATACAAATTCCACCACCCAAAACTCAAAAAGTTAGTTTTTGACATCAAAATTTTTTGTTTTGTTTCATTATAAGTTTTGTGCGAATCCATCAAGTCTGTTTAAAAATTTCTCGGAGGAATTAGAATGCCAAATACTTGATAATACTCGAAAGTTTGTTTAATAAAAACGTATGGAAAAGTTAAACTGGAAAATACGACTATCGAAGTACATTAATACGCAATATATCTTATTAAAACTTAAAAAATACGGTGTGGTAGATAATAATCAAGATTAAGGTGAGGACTAAGGCATCCCCGCTTAGGGATGGATAAATTTCTACCGTAAGCCCAACAGCTCGTAAATTGCCTACGCTTCTCTCTTTCCCGTTCTAAATCCACTTCCATAAGTTTTGCAGAACCAGACATCCTTTTTCGTCGCATTGGGAATACAGAAAAATCCATTGCGTTTCTCTACGTGTAATTAACACAAGTTGTAAAAGAGTTTATACTTCTAAAAAGGCGCAGCCAAGTTGTTTCCCTTTCATCACTCTTAAGTTGTTTTTAAAATTTTCTCTTTTAGCGTTAAATTTAAAAAAAAATCGTTAAAAAAAAGAAGTTAAGCTATTTCAACAAGTTTAAATTTATATAAATTTGTAGGTAAAAAGAATGCATGTGTCATTCGAACCGGTGAATTCTAGTCAGGTTTAAAAAGGGCGTTTTTCGATGAATTTGCCCGTGGGGCGTTCTCTTTCACCGGTATGCCACTTTGCTCCACATTTGCCATTCAACCGCATCTCACACTCGCACGTAACTCTTTTTCAACCCCATTTATGAGTTTGCCATGCCTTAGGCTGCAACCTTGCAATAAATACATGTCTGCTTTTGCTCATATTGAAATTCACTTTCAATGTAACGACACATAAATATCGACGAAAACGTCTAATAAATGGATAAGGCACGTCTATGAGCACATATTATATATCTGTGTCGATACTTTGCTTATAACGTGTTCACCTGGGCATTTCCCTCTTTATGTAAATTTTACTTGTGTAAATTTTGTTTTTTACTACCAATCTGCATTTGCTGTTTGCATGAATTTTGTTTAATAGACGGATGAAGATAAACGGCTACAGGGAGGCGGTGTTGATAACATGATAACTTAAAAGACTATTTCAAAAGAAATAAAATTTAAAAGCGCTAAATCACGTGATTCTTCCAACTTTCTGGCATATATTTAGCACGTCGGCGTTCTTTTTTTTTTCTATTAAAAGCACGACATTTTTTGATATTTTCTGAAGGAACATATTATTTCGTAATTGCGAAGTGCAACCTCTCTGGTTCTGCAATTTATATACTGCAATTATTCCTCTTGTTGCATTCGAACAACACCAAACGTTGCAATTCTGTAGTTGCGAACTTTTTTGTTTCTAGAGTCTCTGTTGGACAGTTTTAAATTTTAGTCTAAGAACCTAAACTGATGATAGACGTTTCCAGGTTGAAGGTAATTTCTGAGACTCATTAGCACCAACTGGGGCTGCACTTGCATTAATTTTATAGAAGTGCTATACCAGGAATTTTTGTGAACACTGCTTCTGAAGCTTGGCCCAAACTATGTCGGAACGGAATCGAAAGATAGCGCAGATGGTATCACATTCAAAATTGGAACTGAAACTTTGCGTCAGATTGGAACTGAAACAAATCTAATTCTTGGTAGGAAATACTGCATCATTTGCGTTGTCTGTTTCTTGCTTGTGGGCAGTTTGTTTGCTTTTATATTTTCTTTTGAAACATTTGGGCACGAAGTTTATTACCATAACCTCCTCCTCGCTGCTATTGCCAATTCTGGTTAACGTCTAGCTTCACGATCTCTTTCCTGACTAAATTGTTTGAAAATTTGCTTATCTACGTCCAAATCGAAGCGGAATCCTCAAATCCAAGAACTGATATACAGACAAATTAATTACGTTTCCGTTCAAAAACTTTTCAATAACAATGCGATCCTTGGGTCCGTTCTCCGTTATGTGGGAAGCAGGTGGTACTAAACGTTTCCCAGAGTCAAAGTGGCGAAGATCTGGAAAGAAGGTGCCCCTCTCCTCACTATACACTATACTATAAGCCTGGGACTTTTGAAACATCATTCTGTCATATTAATTAGACAAGTAGGTACGTTAGAGTGACCACGCAGGCTAGGTCACCTTATGATCTTCCTTGTGAGATTATTCAAAAATACCCAATAATTACCCAGTTCCTGATTTAAATCTATTGTGTACGTCGGGTTTAAATTTAATACTGATTAAAGGTTTATAGCCATTTTCACTAATTTTGTCAACTGGGTTGTTGACAACTGTTTTAGCACACTGTACCTACCATCCAGAGCGGTTTTTAAGCAACCCAGTTGACAAAAATAGTGTAAATTAATTGCTACAAGCCCTTAGTAGGCATCCAGAGTTGACTATTGTTGGCGATAGATTTGAGGAATGCCTCTGTAAACCGACAACATTTAAAAAACATTTTGCAGAAATACAATATTTATTTTCATTCGAAATAATCGACCCATCCTGAGAAAAACATATTTAAATTTTCTGTGCTCTCCAAAAGAGTTTCATCGAAATTATTCGTTCCACTGGGTCAATGAGTTTCGAAGTTATCAAGGCCGCTTTAGACTTAAAGAGTTCTTGTATAAACTTCTTATACAAGAACGCTCGTTTGCATGTTTCAAATTGAGTTTCACAAATTATCATTTCCATTACTTTAATAAGTTCTCACTGTACTACTACCTACAACTTTTTATCAACCCCTCCATCATTTAATTACAAAACAAAAATTTTCCTTCTTTAAAAGTTAATTTAAAAAAGTTCTTTTTTGAGTTCGTACATTAATATTAAATATGTAAATTTTAATATTACGTTTACATCTTCCAACCAGAAAATACTGACGCACGCATACATGCATAGTTATTTGATATTAAAATTGAATAACAAAATAAAAAAATTTACGAAACATAATACAATTACAAGCCAAACTTTTGGAAGTTAATTATTTAAAAAACTTTTAGTAACGATTGATCGACTAAAGCTTAAGATATCAGAAAATCGACATGTTACGCTGGGTTAACTTAGGTCTAGTGAAGGCTAAGAAAATCAAGATTGATTGTACTAGAGATTGTTTCATATCGCAACTCAATCTATTCTATTTGAAAACCACTCGAGTGATATGTAATATGCGTTCTTACATTTTATGTCTAACAAAAATACAATTTTACGTTAGGTAGACATTGTATCAATCCAACTAATTTTATTACAGAATAACCAATAATAGTTGTCGTTATTTCGCAATTCGTATAACTTAAAACAACAAAATTATTTTAAATAAATAACGAACTACTAGAGTAGAGACTAGAGTACCTATTACCGTAGGGGAGTTATTTAAAATCAAAGTTGAAATTATGAGTCGCTTCAATATTTAATTTAAAGCTTTAAGAGCTGCAGGTCCTTTCTAATCCAAAAATTTTACGAAGATTTTATGGCTGGATTTATTTAACGATTATAGGACCTCTTTTTATTGATGATTTTTATCTTGAATACGGTTTTTCGTAATTCTAGCTTACGTATATTCGAGTTAGAACAAATGTATAGTATAATCAGCGTAATGATTTCTAAACCTAATTGCAAACTTTTAAATAGTCTCACGACGTAGGGTAGGTTTTTATAATTATTTTAAAGTATCCTTAAAAGCTAAAGTGGACTCAACAACTAATTACTTTTAAAATTTAAGCTCTCATCTTAAATGGGAAATTTCAAAATTAATATTCACGCAAATACAGCGTGTTTCGGGGATTTTAAGACACTGCGTGCTTAAAATAAAATAAAGCAATACCACAGTCATTTTTTTGACTCAGCTCTGTAGCAGAAACTGCTCAAACTTTCGAAACAAAAATCAGCTTCCTGCTGACCTATAACCTATCTGTTAAAAAAATACCTTTAAATGATTTTTTTTTCATTTGTATGATCTAATGGCGGGCGGGTAGATGAAAATGTCGGAAACATTTTAGTCCCTTGGTAAAGAAAACACTAGAGTCGATCTACACTATCAATATATTGTAGATAGCCCTCGGCCCGATATAATATTCTTATACAAGAAAAATCGGGCGTAGTCACACTATCGCTCTCGCTCCGATCTCGATTCAATACATTTTTATCGGAGTGATATCAGAGCGTGACTGGAGCGAGAGCGATAGTGCGAATACCTGTACGATACCACTCGACTCCGTTATAGCTCAGTTGTGTGCTAAACAACAAACAAATACACGAGTATGGAGCTGTAACTGTGAATATGAGTATCGGTTCAAGAGTGTACCGAGAGTGGCACCATAGTTTGATGGTGTGAACATGAGGAGACTTCATCAAACCGAGAGTGGAGCTATAGTGTGGTACGACCTTAACTGTGCTTCTGATTGAATCCATGTCTTCTGTGCCTTTTCACGAAGCGCACACGAACTTTCCATTCCATAATCAAGATCAATATCAAATCGCATTAAAAGTTTTTTGCTCAGAGTATCAACTGTGAAAGCCTATCAGTGTTGTAAAGGCTTGCTTATAAACCAACCAAATTATTGGTTTTAGATTAAATATGTAATTTAATAGAAGTATAAACGATTAAGTAAGTGAATAGAAATTATACAAACTAACTATCTAATTAGTTTGATCGATGACTTAATATCTCAATTACGGGAATGTTTTAAAAATTTTAAGGTATAGTTTGCTCGTAGTTTTTGTTAAATTGAGTCTGAAGCTCCACCCTCAATTATTAATAGTATAAATAAAATAGAAATCGATGCCCATACGGTAAATTCTAATTAAGTTATCATTACGTTACCTATGTAGAGTGTATGAGCATTAGTAGTTTTAATTAATAATTACAAACCAGCCAATTCAAAAACAGATATTGAATAATATACGTAATCAAAATTTGTTATTAAAGTAATTAAATAGACATTTCGTTAAAATATTAGTATTTCAGAAGTACGTACCTATATTGATCTATCATATTTTTATTAGAAGCGTCTAGACAAACAGTTCAATTTGATGAGACTTTTTTCACGTGAGTAGGGGCTTGAAAAACAATTGATAGAAGTGAACATATGATTGGTATGTTTAATTCCAAATATTGCTGCCCACCCGGTATATTATATCGATGTCGACACACTTTCACCTCTAATGTGTTTGATTGTCATGAGGGAAAATGGTGGAAGTCAATGATTTAGTTTTTATTGTGAGTAATGTCAAACCTCAAATCATTGTATTGGTATGAATATTATAATGTCATTGCATTCAATGAAATGTATTTACTTTTAGTGCAATCTAAATTTTTTGTAAACTAATCCAATTGGTACTGGTGTACAAATACAACCTGTGAAGTGTAGCTGTTCACCGTAATGTAAAAAGTTAATCCTAAGAATTTAATTTTAATTCAAGAAATTTAAGTTAATGATGACAAAAAATTTAAATCGGTTTCATTTAATGCGGGAATTATTGATTTTATCGGTTAAAAGTGCACAAAAAAGACCGAGGCAGTAAAATTCTACTTACTAATAAAATATTCAGTAATGGAAAAACGGGACAATAAAAAAAATGGAGTCCTACGATTTTACTGAGAGTGCAAAGTTGGCAAAAATTCTAAATGCAAACCACCTCGTAATTGTTTTCTCTTAATACTCGCAAGAAAAGTAATTTGAAAAAATCGTATTGTTAACTTGTAGCACGAGTTAATTGAAAATAATCGTACATAATATAATACTTTATCTTTTTATATTAACTGAAAACAAGCTACAAAAAGCACAAAAGCAGAGTAAAAGACCGTGGAAACCCCAAGCATCATAAAATGTAAATGGACAAAAGCTTTTAACCAAATTAAGAGATTTACAAAATATTAAAGTAATTGATTGCGATTGAAATAAGTTGACTTAATATGAAAAATGCCTCAACCAAAAATAAACTTTTATTCGCTATTGTTTTTTTAGATAAAAGCTCGGAATTCCGTAACTCATATTATCGTTATTATCGTAATGGTTGGCTCATAAAAATATTTTGAATGCATATTCGAGCTTTGACATCTACTCCTACTTTCTTTAACGACCATAAAAAAATTATTGCCACTTAAGTAGCTCTTGGCATTAAATTGACCAGCAGTTGAGTTAAAACAACAAAAACAAAATCAAAACGTGCTTTTAAGAAGTGCTTAGGGTTTTTACAATCATTAAATTAAAGATGGGGGTCTTTTTTCTGAAAAGAAGTTAAGTTCTTTCGGTACTTTCGAGTTTCCTGCGAACGTATATTAGAGGTGCAAACAGTTTTATTAGTAAAATGGACAAAAAACCGTTAAGCTGCTTCGCTAAAAGGGCGCATCGTTATAAATGCCCGAAGTGTCTTTAGTTCTAAATATGGGGTTGGGAACGAAATCTACACCACCCCCATAACTTTTCTATATTGAGAGATACCTACTAGTATTCAATTTGATATTTATGTTTATGCCACTTCCGATTTTACCGGATATGACATCAACTTTACTTTTTTAAACAAAACACTTTGTTCAGTACATTTATTCCCATTTCACCGCTTTCTGGTGCTGGTTATACAGGGAGGGCCAATAAGAGTTTTGCCACGAGAGTGGTGAATAAAATTGAAACAAAAAAAAATTGTTTCATATTGATATCTTTCATCTACAGTCATTAGTCATTAACAATTTTAGGCATGGATACATGCGCGCTAGCATAACGCGTTAACATTATCGAAGTCTGTTGAAAATGTTGAAAATAGGCGTTCAAACAAAATAGTCGCATTTGGATCGATGAAAACTGAATAGAGATTATCGAGAAACCGACGCAGCCACTAAGAGTGCCTGTTAGGAGTAGTCTTTTGCTGGAGGAATTATTGGCCCGTTTTCTTTTGAAAACGATGCAGGTAATCCTACTGTAAATGGTGAACGCTATCGTACCATGTTAACGGACTTCTTATGTCCCGAATTGTATCATATGGATGTGGACGATATGCGGTTTCAACAAGACGTTGCCACATGCCATACGACCAACGCAACAATGTGTTTATTGCACGAGAAGTTTCCAGTACGCATTATCTCGCGAAACAGCGATATCAATTCGCCACCGAGATCGTGCGATTTGACACCCTTGAACTTCTTTTTTGGGAGTTATCTCAAAAGTAAGGCCGGTGCCAATAAGCCGGCAACAATTCAAGAGCTAAAGAGCGAGATAATAAGGCACATTGGTGGAATAGGGGAGAAATTACGCCAGAATGCCATTGTACCAAACGAATTGATGTGTGCCGTCGAAGCTCTGGGGAATATTTGGCCGAGCATGATTCAATAAAGATATCAAAATCATTCCAACGGAGTTACTTTTTATTTACTATTCGCATGGTGAAACTCTTATTGGCCGACCCTTAGTAGTAAAAATCGGTGTAACAATTTACCGATTTGCATCCCATTTATTTTCACAGGTTATAAGTCGGCCTTTTTGTAACTTCCAGAAATTTTCCTTGTGACTTCAATTTTATACTCTTCAACTGTGCTTATTAGGTAATATTGTTCAATTATTTCCTTTATTACAGTCTTGAACCATAGTTTAGCAAAAATTGTAAAATTTTTAGTTCAACAGTGAGTCCCAAAAGTACAATTTTCATAATTTCATTATTAGGTATTGTAGAGGGTAGGGGCCAAACAAAGAAATATTTCATACTAGCTACTATACGTTTATAAAATCGTTATGAGTTTCCCTCGCCGGACTATCAGTTTTCCCCTCATTTAGTTATGCTATTGAGTTAAATTTTAAGAGCCAATTAAAATGATGTAGTCTGTAGTCAATAGAAATTGAATAGGTGTAGCCGAATGCGGTCAAAGTTGATGAAGCCGTTGATGATGGTAATTTAAACTGTTAAACTAGGTGAAGTAATTAGTGAGTTTGGGTGTTTGAAGAAAAATCAATTTTAGGTAAATAATTTACGAGACTTTAACCATTAAACTAAAATAGAATTAAATCTATCAACAGTAATTAGAGTGTTAGGTCGTTGACAGCCTGGTGTAAGCTCGTCTTCGGCAACCGCAGTAACCAACTTGTGAAACTTCGCTTGGCATCACCCGCCCTCGACGTCTTATCCTTAAATACTTTGATCTATGTTTTGACTTCGGCAACAAGTTTAACAAATTGCTACCATTAATTTTAGCCAGAACGTATTAATTCTGACAAAAATAAGACAAATGTGAAAGTGATATTCCTTTAGTTTTTAATTGAATTAATAAAAGACGAGATTTTATGCGACGGCATTTTCAAATTGGAACTGTCGTTTTATTAAACATAAAGTAAAAAGGTTTTCATGTGGTATTGATGAATTACAAAAGATACCTATCAAGTTGTCATTTGAGTTGGTTTAAAACCTTATAGGATATGTGTTCAAGCATGTAAAAGAGAGACTCGGGAGAGTTAAGTTGCACATAGCGGTCTTTTCACAGCGTGATGTCTCTTTCCGGTTGTAAGCTGTTGGCGCGAAGATAGATTGCTATACCATTGAGTGAACTAATCCCAAGTCTGCTACCACAGATACGAACGAAAATTACTACTAATACCTTTTAGTACTTCTCCAAAATTGTGCTAGCTCGTCTTATAAAATCTCATTCGCCCCAACGAATTGAATCTTTGATAATGTCAAACGCAAATCTTATAATACTGTAATTATCCACTGCAACGCAGATTTAATAAAGCGAAACTCAATTAAGTTTTCAAGAAAACGTTAATAAACATAAATCAAATTCAATTTGCGAATCCAACACAAGAATGCGCGCCGCGAACGTCAACACGGGACAGAAAATTAGTATTTTCGAGAAAATAAAATCCGTCTTTAGATTTTCTTTGAGGGTTTATGAGCATGCAAGTATGCGACTTGTGTCCCTTTTTTTCCTTCCAGTCAAGTCGGTCTGATTAGTTCCCGGGTTGCGAACCGGCAACGACAGACTCAATAAGGAGTAGGATAAACTAGGCTCTGATATCCGAGAGTTATTATTGCGCCTTGCCAAGCATTCTGATTGTTGGGAGAATATACGGAATTTCAGATTCTGTCCGATTTAAAGCAGTTAATATATTTCAACCCCGGGCAGCCCGTTGCCTTTCCGACTTGGGAAATATCCGGAATTATTTGAGTTTTAATAGGTATTTGAATTTCATTTTGATCTGCGTGCTTATAATTTTCTTCGCTTTTCTTTTAGCCAATTTCGTTGTCTCTCGAGATTGTTGCTTGTACTTAATGTTGTCTCGTTAACGTTTTCATCAAAAATTTATTACTATCAACATTAATTCTCGCACAACCAAATTCCAACACACTCTTATTATGTTCATAATGTAATTAATATTTTTTCATAAAAGCGTTTTATTAAAAAATGGGTACACGACGTAAATTCATTTATATTTACATTTAGAAACGTTGTTAAACAATTTAAGTAATTAACAGCGAAATAAATACAAAACGAGCGATTTAAATACGGATTTTTAGTTAAGCACAAAATGAAAAAATATGTTTTAAAAACTACAAACTAAATAAAGCATAAAGCTTTTAGCTTTGAAATTGCAAAATGTTAAAAACTTAACTTTCTATTAATTTCATTTAAAAAAGAAGAAGTAAATACTTAACAGTTCAGTCTTAAGAATTTTAATAAAGGTAATCGTAAAACATTTTATGAGTTTCAAATTACAAAAATCGGATTGTGAGAATTGCAGAACTCTCGAAGTAGCTGTTAGTGGAGCGTAAATAGTTTTTACTACATGAAAACCTCTCGGGAACTAAATTCCTTGGGAGGACATTCTTGAAGATAGCACTTACCTATTGGTAATGATAATTAAAAATTTCGATCGACAACGCCCTTGTAGAATTTTGTTTATTGAACAAAAAATGTTTCATGGCAATTGCTTTGTTTAAATTTTTTGGGACAACCGGGGCGGGAAATGAAAAAGGGGAAATATAGAAATCATTGTACTCCTTCCCACCTTCAGGTTTTACTTTAAAACACATTGCCTGTGTAATTAAATCGCGTATCATATGCAGCGGCGCATTATACTTATATGAGGCCTAGGGCATATTAGAATTTTGGGGCCCTAACCTCAATTTGTTCTTAAGACAGAAAAAAGAATATATCGTATAGCGAATATATAAGTTTTGTTGAAAAAAATTTAATTTGGTTGAGACTTGAGCTTTCAATGCAGATCTACGCAGATTTCAACAATTACCTACATACTTGACTTCTCTAATGCAGGTCTCTATTCACTATTGTAACCTCTCTATAGGTGACGTAAGTTAAAAAGAACTTTACAAAATGGTCTGACTATACATAAAAATCGTTTCGTGTCTAGTGTTGTGGTTGTGCACATCGCATGCCAATCTCAATTTACTGTTCAAATGCTTAGAATTTTAACAGTTTTTTCTACACCATTAGCATTGTTCTGCAAAAAATATGCTGCACTACACTCTTAGTAATTGAGTGATTCTTAACATGAAATCAATGCTGGTGTATCTGTTGCATTGCAATATGTATCTAAGAGCTATGTTTTGCTTTCTCTGTAGTACGTAATTTCTGCATTATTTCTTTAAGACGTGTCTGCATATTGTGGGTCATAATAATCCTACTTTAAGTTTATGACACATGTTTTTTAACATCCTGTATCTGTAGGTATCTAATGCTTCTGTACTGCATAAAATAGGAGCAATTTGTTAACTCATCTCATTATAGTAACACATAGTATTATCATCATATCCACATTATACTAGCCATTAAAAAGCTTATTAATAATGCACAATACATAATACATAATAGTGCACCAATAGCTTTGTATCTCTTACAGCTAAGGAAATGGCCATGTGTGAAAAATACACCCTACCCTGTATGCAAACTTTATTATATTACTTTATTATATTATTTCATTTAGCTGCAGGTCGATTCACACATCACAGCGCCGTAGCAGGGACGTGTCACGGCCGGGATACTGGTTACCGGGTCCCGGCATAGTCTACTATTCACAAACATCAGAGAATCTTGCTTCAGTTCCTTCAGTGACATGCTAGATGTAAACTACTGTAAATGTAAATTATTTAGTTGTTGACCGATATCATACCAAATACGATCCTGTGACGTGTGAATAGATAAACAGCAATTTTTTTTCTGTGTGGTTTTTCTGTAAGGTCGTGCCGTTGTGCCTTTTTTACTCTGCTTCGCATCACTTTTTCGTAAAGGGGAAGTGGGTAGAAACGAAAGAGAAAATTTGCACTTTTGATGTACCTACTTTCCTACATAAATCTCAACTATTTGTTCCAATTTTGTAATTTCGCTTTACTGTCGCCTGCTAAAACCTAGGGAGTTGACGAAGATTTGCAAAATTAGGCAAAAGTTTTCCAAGAGGAACGTGCTTCAGCTAATTATTTTTTAAACCGTAATTAAATGCGTGCTCACATTATAACGGCGCTCCTATTTCTGCTACGGACTTTTTACGAAATTGGTTGTTAAAATACTAATGTATATTAGCGTATTGACCCTTGGTACCTGAATACCCGAAAATGTCTTTCACCGAAGTAGTAGGACCAGAAATTTGAAAACTATCTTAAAGCACACTAAAGCAAAGTTTCTGAAAGTTAAAGATAAACTAAAAATGATATTTTGCGCATGAAAAAGATGTGAAGCAAGAAGCTAGTTGATGTGGCTTGCAGTACGACTGTCAAAATTTTCCACCTCCCAAAATTATCGAAGAAAAGTCGATAGTAAATAATGATAACGAAATGAATAAATTAAAATTTATAATTATTAAGACATTAACATCATTGGTCTTAGTGGTCGTTGGTCATAGATAACGAAATGAAAATGTATAGAATACCTATTACCTAATAGCAGCAAATTAACATCGACAATTTATCAATTTCTTACAATCGAATAAAATAAATTACTATGATTAGATTGATTAGCTTTAGCTTCGAAAGTAAAACGAACTAAATAATAAATAAAGTAGTAATGTTTCAACGGTTTCGTTCATTTTATTTTATAAAATTTTCAACAATTTCCATTTCCTAATACTAATTATTTTTGCATTCGTATTAAATGATAAATCCTTACTCGCCTGCTACTTTCATTCAAAACCGTGCGATTTTCTCAACCGTATTACCTGCTTACAAATGGTTATGTTTTTAAATGAACTCATTTGTAAATTCACTTCCCAGTGGATGATTTTTCTTTTTCTTAAAAAAGACAATAATTACATTACACAGCAAAGCTTTCTTTGAGTTACATCGATTAATCCATTTTGTTACTTGACGGTTTTCCATTATTTCAAATCATAATGATGTTTCCTTTCTTTGTCTTTTTTACAAAAACAAAACCAAAATTATGCAGTTAAATGTTTGCATTTAAATTTTATTTTATTTGTCACATTTACAAATTATCTTAGAATAAAAGGTGGATGAATTTTTAATGTACGAAGATTAGTGCAGTTTGTATATTTTTGCGAGAGGTTTCTTACTTTACTTTCTGGTTGCTTTGGGAATTGCACATGAAAACTATTTCCACTAGACGGGATTTAACATACGCCCTTTAAACTTATTGAAAGAATTATTGTTATCTCAAAATTATGTCAAGCAAATTTTTGTAAAAACATGATAAAGATTTGCTACATGAGAAAATGGAAATGTTAACTTTTATGTAGCTCCCATTGTCGATTCAATACGTTGGAAATATTGTTTGTATGGTTTTGATGGGAACTACTACAGAAATGTCGCAAGAAATTAATTATTTATTTGAATGTATACTCATCTTCCAGCACAAAAATATGTTACAGCGTGGCTGCGTCACAATAAGCCCCCATTTTCTTGATCATATTTTCATTTAAAATGTTTATTTAAATGTTTTGAATTTTGTATTTGAGCCAGAGCTAACTCTCAGCGCTCATTCATGCCAATGTACGTCTTTCCAGTAGCCCACCACTTCTTAAGCCACTCTGCTTGCAGCTCAGCTGCAGAATTCCAGCTAAAGAAGTAGTGCCTATTCTAGCCATGCGTTCTAGTAACCCTTGAGCTTCGTGCATAAAAATCTGCGAATTTCATGGATAAATTGCTGAAGATTCTTTAGCCATGGGATTTAGAAATCGGTGCGCAGTGTGCGTTTATTGAGGCGCACGCTTGTTTTTTTATTATTTGTGAATATTTGTCTCTTTAGCACTCGGCTCCACATCCCATAATTGAAATAGTCCCTTAAGATCTTTTAAAAGACCTTGTAACCCCGAACTTACGTGGGGGGGGGGGGGTTATTAATGTGCCAATGGCTTAGCTCAGCTAGCTAGCTAAGCCGAAGACGGATAGGGTTCGGATCAAATCAACTTTATTATTACGAAACACCACCACAAAGTGAAGACCAATGTGGAAGGTTAGGGTCCACTGCGGCTCAGTAAAAACACAGAACAGAACAGCTACTCCATAAGACTAATATTTATGCGGAAGCTTAGTTTCGTTAGCGGCTCAATAAGAACCATTACGAAAAATTACCAGAAAGTAAGGACGGACAAGATATTAGTGTCACTTCTAATTTTCGTGACAGAGTTAAAACTCAACTCGGCGGTTCTATTTATAACTTTTCACCACCACTGTACTAGCGCACCAATGAGTGTATCCCCGTGGTTAGCGATACTAGTAAAGATGAACAAAAAGTGAACAAAAACGTAAGAGAAAATTCTTAGGGATATCAAAATCCAGCCAAAACAATGTGAGCATGGGCATGCATGCAAGGTCGAGCGTATACCTCATATCAACGCTTGCACTCTTGTGGGGTTGTTTACATTATTAACAAGGTGGAAATATTTAAAAACAAAGAAATATGCGTACCTATGTAATTATTGAGGGTTTAAACTAGTGTAAACAATTTTAGTGAACCCTGATCTTCCCGGAGAGAGCGTAAAACGATGCTGCTTTTGTCAGTTCAGAGCAAGAATTTGAGGATTCATAGCTACTCTGAATGGCATACAAATCCACATCGTTACAGCCTGGTTTCGTACTTCTTATGGAAAACTAGCTGCCAAATGTCACGATTTGAACCATTAAACTTATGCTCACACAACTGATACTCGTATAGCTCTTTAAATTGGTTCATTTGAATTAAATAACTTCTTAGGTTGTAGACGTCCATGAGAGATAGATTTTGCAGCCATTTTTATTAACGTTAATCCATTAAGGGCACGACAATATTATCTATCACCTCTTTTATTTTTATGCCTTCATCCTCTATGCAATGTATGAACAGTAAAACAAAGCGCAAGTGACGTTAATGGTCAGATAACTCATCTTACGAAACATACCATAGCATTCTCCAACGAATTAAAATTAAGATCACCTGGGTATTTAAATAAGGGACGAAGAGAGAATCTGAACATTTCTCCAAGATTTTTTACGTTTCGTTATTTTTTAATGATTGTGTTAAGTGCGTAAAATAATTACTTATCCGAGTGTACTAAATAGGACCTATATCAGGACTGCGAGTAAAAAATATTTTACAAGTTAAGAAGCAAAACATCATCCCGAGTTGTAATGCAATAGATAATCCGCAAATAAACGGATGTTCTAGTTTAATGGCATAGTTATAAGGATAAATTACACTTTATATTGTACTATGACATTTATAGAGATGATACAGAGCCTTGGGGCAAAACTTAACATCGTTCACTTTATATCAATACTTAAAGTATCAAACATTGATAATTTACAAAGTCATAATTTACAACAATGTTTATTCAAATAAATTCTTATTCTTGAATCACTTAACCCCCTATTATAAGAGCACATACTGAAATTGTAGTAGATAATGTGTTATATGTAGAGGCGAAGATAGTGGAAAGTTCATTTAGAGCGGAATCGCTGATTTACGTTATTATTCCTCACATTGTACCTTCTACTTCCCATTTCCACTTTATTTTAAGTTTATTGTTATTATGCATTGTTCTGATCATTTTGAATTTAACGTCGACGCAGTTACGATATTAAGAAGATATTTACATTAGGGGGTGCTTTTATAATATCTTAGCGTATAACGACGAAATGCCTAATTTATTTTTAATTTACCCACTCTTTAATCCTTATACGACACATTAAAAATTTAAAGGTTTAATGCACCTTTGTAATTTAATTTTCTTTTAACTCGAAGATATCTTTACGTTTCGGAAAATTTTTTTGCTTTAAAGTATTTCAAACAAAAATTTAAAAATTGGATTTAATTTATTTATTAAGATTTTTCTTTTGAAAGTAAGAATTTTTAAAATCGTAAACAAACAGTAAAAATAAATTTTATATGAAAACTTACGTTTCAAGTATACGTTAAGTTTTATTATTACGTTTTCTTTTAATATTTTAACAAAAATTTAGCTCGCAATTTTATGTTGTGTTGTAATAAAGTACAAAACTACTTTTTAACTTACCCACTTAAGGTTAGAAAAATAAAATACTTACGTGGTTAATTTGAAACTAAATTTAAATTTTCGACTCACCGTTCATTACGTCCTAGTTTAGTAAAAAAATTTCCGTATTTTACGTCACTTGACTGATTCAAGTTTACAAACAGGGATACTACGGGGGATAAGGAAATTTATCGCGATATTTCTTTTGTCGGGTTCGGATTTTATGAAAACTCCACAAGACAAAATAAGTCGTTTGAAACAGCGAGATTACGCGGTCGAGTACGCAAAATTACGTGAGCCACGGTAAAAGAGTAAAATTCTTTAGAATCTCAGGTATTTTGTCTTTAGGTAGGTATGACTTTCTGTTCGTTCGCGTCCCTGCGAAAATAAAACAGTTATTTTGAATTTTAATATTCTTCAATCTATTAAAGAATCGTATGCCTCGTGTTTTTTAAAGTAAATTATTCGAAGCGCGGTATTAAAACGCAATTACAGAAATTTCTTTCGCAACTGTTCCAGTAGATAGACATTTATTATCCCATTTTTTTGTGTAATTTTGTTAGCCATAAAACAAAGTTATTGAAGTATGGAACCTTGGGTTTTCCGTCGCTTCTGAATTGATAGCGGAAAGGTTATGCGAGAAAATTATGAAGCAATTTTGTGGGTACCATAATCATTAGTCTTTCTAGGCGCGATTTTAAAGCGCATGTTCAAAGCCGTTTACAACCGCACAGTGTTTTACAACGTCACCACTTGCTATTCTAGAAATTTGCTTCCTTTTGTGGATTTCCACCAAAGATAATGGACCTTGCACGCATTTTGTTTAGAATCTATCTTATACTCTTGGTCGATTTTGTTTATCAGGAGCGCTGTGCCGTGAAAATGTGTATAATCTCTTCTTCGCAAATCTTATTTACCCATTGTACTAGTGAATAATGCCGTTCGCATATAAAATAAGAGCTAGTATACCGTCTAACACTAATTCTCTCGCATAAGATAGTTATAAAAGATTTACTCAATTTTCAATGAGGAAGGAGCCACCCAGGGAAACGAGATAGAAATTTATCTCGGCGACTTTTAGCACCGGCTTTTCTCGAGGGAGCAAAATATTTTAGTAGCAAAGAAAAGAATAGAAAAATGTGTCGTCAGACGAAAAAGCGATGTGTACAATGTAAGAAAAGCAGAATGATAAATGCAGGAGGGGGATTTTAGACGTATTGTAATGAAGACGAGAGGACGAGCGAATTCATTTCAGTCAACTTAATAAATGCACATGCTTTTTTCCTTCATGAATGTGAATTTGTACTAAAAACGCGATTATTTAAAATGATACTATTTAGATTAATGTTGTTGTGTAAAAACATGGTTGTTTACTTTTATTTTAATCAATATTAATCTTCTTATGAGCTAACAAAAAAACACGCTAATTAGATATTTTCTACTCTCGCCCAACACGAATATTTATATTAATTGATGATCGTAATTTACAATTTTTCATTTATAACGCGACTAATTTCGAGTGACGAGATAACGTATTTGTTCAATTATTTCAAAGCTTAACATCGTTATTAATTAAAAAAACTTACGCGGAGCCATTCATTTTTCATATTTTTGAGAAAACTCCGAAATCAAATTTCAGCCTCTCAAGTTGAAGTTTCCAGGTAATCAAGCTCTGAACGTCGGAGAATTTTTTTGCATACTGGTACTTTCATGAATTGTTAAAATTGATCGTTTGTTCACACCCTTGTTGTGAGAGGCTTTTAAAAAATAAGCTTTTACTACAGATGTGAAAACCTTTTGTGTTTTAGATAATATGTTTTTTAGATGTAGAAAAATTACATAAATAGTGAAAAATTTTATTCTTCTTTTGTTTTCCGCTTGCATTCTACTCGTACGAAAAATCATTAATTATCTTTATTGCAGTTTTTTACGTTTACAATTGAATATTTTGGCATCGCTTTAATTTTTGTACAACAATTTAGACTTTTCTTTTCGTTTTGTACCTACTGAATCAACTTATCTCTTTATTCAATTCTCATTTTTTCTTTTTGCACAATTTTATCGAAACGAAGTCTTTCAAATTCAACGCTCATCGTCGGTATCATTCAAAAATATAATATTTCAGTTATTTAAATTTCCACCTCTTTACTTATATTTTAAAAAACTGTACATATAAAGTAATTTAATATCCTTTACCGTTTGTAATTGTGCAAATATTTACTGCAATCGACTATTAGCCTAAAGCCTTAATTGTTAGTTTTATTACCAGTCGCGCACGAATGCTACGAATTGTGGTAAGCACACCTCATCCGTGAAGGATTCCAGCTACTAAACTGTCGTTTGACAATCGATACCGCCGGTTTTATGTGCCCTATGTTGCAGGAGGTTCGTTTTACACTTGCAAAAAGATGGACCCTTATCAAAATAAGTTTAAGCCACGTTCGTAAGCCTAACCTCCCTTGTATTTCTGCCCTGTGCGTATTCTCTCGATAAATTTCTTTCTTGCTTTCCTTTATATCGCCCTTCTACGATCTTCTTGGGCAACCTCCATTCTCATCTAAAGTTCGTTTCAACAAGCTAAGCAACTCTGTCAGCAAACTTACAGTCGCTCATCCAACGTTAGTTTGTTTAAGTTGATAATATCCCAAACTGGAGGATTTCTACGATTTTTCCATCAGGTTTCCCTTTTTATTTAACTTTTTTTGGGACTTTAACGTTTAACGTTAACTCTCATAAATTTTTCGAAAATGCTTCATTCCCTTCTACACAATTATTAATTAGATGCATTGTTTTTCGACTTTGATTATACTGGTAGTTTAAAACGGCTGTTTTCGGATACAGTTTCATTCGCTAATAACTCTGTTTTAACTATTTTTGGAAACCATTGAGGATGTTAGTCGTCGTAGATGGATTGACGAGAATTTTGCTTACAAATTCTAGACCACACTAATGAAATCGTACCGCTTACTTAAAAATCCCATTCCAGCGCACTTGCTCACTAAACTTTGCTCGATCGTAACTCTAGACTGTTATAAAGCCGTAGGACATCCAATGAAAAAAACCTTTTAAATCGTTTTATCGTAAAATAATTTTATAAGGTTTATCACATAGTAGAATAGAGACAAGAGAGAAACTACATTCATCAGAAGACATATAGGTGCAATATGTTCCAACGCTGTACATATTTTATATCAGTCGCTGGTTTATAAATACTGAAAATGGAACTCTATTTTAATCCGCTCTATCGACTAATCGTTTACCAAATTTAAAATGTTTAAAAAAGATTTTACCCCAAATTTAAATTTCTGCGAGGATTATTGGCAAAAATGTGCAAACAATTAAAAAATTCTTAATTGTCAGTTACACTTAGCTGCGCGTTTATTAAGAGAATTGCTGTTTAATTAACTTTGTTCCAATTGGATAAAAAATACCATTTAGGGAATAATTATTAAATCGAAACTTCGAGATCTTAAGATCTTATTATTTGCAGATATTTATTAACCATTTGCAGTAGTTATAGATATGGATTATTACACTCGTGCATGTTGCTGAAGTAACCTTCTGATATTATCGTAATTAAAATACTCGAGACTAAGTAAAATTGAAATATTTCTCTAGTTACCTACAAAAAAATTCAAAAACATTGCCTTATTTGTCTTTTTTACGCTAATGTGCTTATAAAAAGCATTATCGTTATAACAAGCTATAGTAGAAAGGCTGGATGCTGGATAAAAATTTACCACTCCAATTCAAATCATTTGAGTCTTCTGAAAGATTTATAAGTTTATGGTACCCCTTTCTCTTAGTTGCACGCTTTAAAACAACTTTTATGTAACAAAGAGCAACAGCTTAAAAGAAAGTTAATATGTGGCTTCATAACGGCATGTGAGAGATTCATTCAATAATTGGTAATTATTGAGTTAAACTATCTTAACAATCGTGCATTTTCCGGCAATAGTCGTGCTGCTTACAGCGAAATTATACATGCTCCACTCACATAATGACATTTTGCCATTAGAGGTTATAAATAATTAAACTTTGATTGGAGATTTGCTTGTTCGATGTCAAACATCAATTTCTTCCTGGAGACTCGCGAGGCCGATAATCGAACCATTAAAAACAATGTTTAAGGGTTTTAAGGCTCCTTCACAAAACCGTACATAGTGCTATAGGTGGCCGACGCCGAAACCCTCTAGAAAGCATCAGACCAGGCTTGTACAGCCTACTTCGAGAAGACCTAACTGCAAAAGGACCTATAACACAATCGAGAAGGGCAAGGAGCACGAATCTCCGAAGAAAGAAAACCGTTCTCTTACCAGTGACATTAAAAAAATACTCTCTTTTGATCAGTTACAGTATTTTGTAAAAATGTTTGTCTTATATATTTGATATTGTTCTGGGAAGATAGTCAATACTATACCTACACTATACAACAGCCACTAATCTTGATTCCCCCCAAGCAAGAACAAGATAGTGTGCTCACGGATTATGTGACCAATTTTGGGGGTTGGGTGCCCCGAGGACGTTGAAAAAACGCCAAGTTGATATGTTGGATCTGAAACTTTTAAGACATATTACCGAACCACCACCCTTAATTACTTACGAATTTCAGTTGGAAATCGTTTGCATGTAACAAAGTTTCATTTCATAAAACTAGGTTATAAGTAGTTACTAAAATTTTGTAATTAAACCCCAGCATCGATAAAAGCGAATCTTAAGTTCAATAACAATCATTCTCAAAGTTTGATATTAAAAGCTAAGGCGTGAATTAGTGCATGTGTTATTATTTGACGTCGTTTTGCTTCATTCCCCGAACTGAAGCAGAACGTGAGGTGTTACTCTATCTTACCTGTGACGGAGATTTAGAACAATAAAAAATTACTTTCAAACTTTTTATAGCATTAGGATTAGAGTAAAGTTTTCTCGAGTTGAAAGTAGGAAATTAAAGTTGCGCCTTTTACTAAAATTACAAGCTAATTGCAGGAGTTACTACAAGTTTTTGCTCGGTTTTAAGAAATAACATTTTTCATCTTTTAAAATGTTGGGTGGGTCATCTCGTAACGTTTTGAGCAAACAAATGTAATTTCTTTTATTTTTTTAAAAATAGGCTCTCGCACAAATATAGCTTCAGCCAATAATTTTGCAAAATTACGGTAATCCACCTTCAAATTATCTCATTGGATGGCACTAATTTAAATTTTAAATTATCGGTGTATTTCAAAACTTCTATTTCTTGTAAACTCGGGAAATTTCTAAATTATTCATCATACGATATAGGTCGACCCATGAATTACCTCTGTCTTCTATGTAGCCCCTACTTTCCTTTTTATATAAATGCGGAAATATCGATTATTTACAAATAATTTTGTGGTAATTCAAAAAAGGAAACAAAAATATCTCAGGCACTTAAACGCCGTTGAAATAAAAGAGAACTTCCCCCAAAAATACAATTTATTCCAGTTTGCATAAGAGCTGGAAATAAATTGTGTTTTTATTTCTCAACTTCTAGGTCAATTTCACTAGGTGTCTACATAAAGATTTTATAAAGAAATGGGGCAGAACTACTTACAATTTACCTGTCGAGATTTTTATTCAACGCCTGACAGCTTTATATTTTTAAGTTTTGTACTTGTACCCTTTAAGTTTCTGAAATACTGTAATACGAGTCGTAATACTAAACTACCACCACTATAAAGCAACATCGAGGCCTTATTTAATATTATTCTAGTTACTGTTCTCAGATCAATTTTCTAGGATGTAGGGGTTAAAGTTGGTCCGTGCTCATGATAAATGGATCACCCACTCAAGCTGCCAACGTCTTTAGGGACTTGCATGATCACTCGCCTGTCTCTTTTAGTGCGGAACATCACACGTCTTTGTTAAATTGTGTACACCGTTTGAAATATTTCCCATTTTTTTCATTATTAAAAAAACAAAAACTTTAGCGGAAAATATTAACGTTAAACTTATTTTTCTCGAAATAATTCGCAAGGTAAAAGTTGTTTATTGGGATCGATGTTGGCGAAAATTTTTCCTAAAGAAAACCATCGAGATTGACTTGTCAGTTTTATTCTTTGAAAGCAATTAAAGTTTTATAACTTTAATAAGCCTTTTTTAATGGTTTTTGTAACTCTTTTTCCTGACGTATCTAAAGATTTTTATACATTTTTTTGAAGCGCGAATTAACTACGTGTTTAATGTTAATTAAATATTTTTCTTGGGTTAAACTAGAGGAATTAGTAACGAAATGTGACGTTTAATCTCAAAGGAGTAGTTGAGAAAAAGTTCGTGAGTTATTAAAGCGCTTGGCAGATTCTTTACAATCTGCTCTTTGAAAAATATTCTGCCATATTACATCATTAACTACCCAGTCCGATGTACACAAGCCGAAAGTTTTACATTATTTCAATTTTACGCAAATCCCGAGAGTTGGCTCATCGGAATTTTTCTTTATTTTCGTGGAAGAATAACGGCGAATTTAGTCGCGATTCTTCTCGTAAATTGAGAAATGGTAAAAAAAGTTTAACGTTTTAAAGCGCCTGACCGATGATGAGCTCGCCAGTAGGTGAAGTTTTAAAATTTTTATTTTATACTTCAACTTCGCACTTAATAAAATTGATCAAAACAACATCCACAGGAGCTTTAATCCGGCCAACGGCGTCAAATGCAGACGCTTACCTTGAGCTTTTACGAAAGCTTGCGTTAGAGATGCCAACAACGTCACAATCAGTAAGGAACAGGAAGAAGCCATCGCTAAAGGCAAATAACAACTGGTGCGGACGAACGGCGGTTTTCCAGTCACTAACAAACACTCATCGTCAGTTAGTACCTAGTGCTTTAGCTGTCTTCACTAATTAATACCACAACCCAACCTTGATGAACTTTAATTAAAACTACCCCTCACGCCGCACTCTCTAAATCAATTTAGATAATCAGAAAACTTGTAGTAACTTTAATATATTTTGGCTCTATTGTTAAGAGTCACGAAACAAAAACTCGATTAACTTATAAATCCAAATTCCGAATTGTTCACTCTCGCTGAAAAAAAATTAATCAAAAATTACTCGATTACGAAATGCGATTCGCGGCTCGGATCGTAAGGTAATTAATACACGAAAATACGATGTGCCGGAAAATATTGTACGATATGTAAATCACAACACGAGTAAGTAATTTATGCTAACTTTGTTGGAAAGTTAGAAACACATGTATAATTTACGTAAATCTGATGGCAATTGCAGATAGAGCGTCGTTGGTGGGCGGACCCTTATCGGGGCGCTGAAAGTTATCCTTCGCACCGCATCTCTTAATACTTGATCACACTACACGAATATCTCGCGTGGCACTGAGCGGGCTACTGGCTCGACGCGACGCTCGAGCTTGCGCGTCGACTCCCCCGCCAACCTTACACCCTGTATTTTGACCTTAGAAAACCTGTACCGATACAATAAGTTCGGGATTGTACAAATATCCAGCTTTATTCCAGATTTTAACTAAAACTATGTCCGTCTCCGGTCGAGGATGTGAATTACCTGCATATCCGAGTGAAATCTATTGGGATTTGTTTGTAAACAAACCCCCAGGACTCGACACGGCTAAATAAATATTTTGTTTACTAGTTTAAGGATGTTAATTTCTTTTTCAAATTCAATTTCCGTTTTCGGTGAAAAATGAAGTAAACGTATACAAAAAAAAAACTTTGATTTTTATTAAACAAATTAATTAATTATGTATTATGTCGTAAGTTAATAGAGAAGAGGTGTGCGAACAAAATTAAATTTCAAAATTTTTTTCTTATAATAATATAAATAACAAAATAGCTAAAGTAAAATTAATTTCAACAATCTCTACATCCAATATTGATAAATTCGCAAATCCAAAACAAAATTTATTTTCGTAATAAATTTTTGAATCTGCTTCATTTTTTAATAAGTTTAGGTGCCACTATGTGAACGAGTTCAGTATTTTGCTCTCGCTATTTAGTGTTTGTAACTATCCCTGGCTTGTCGGAAGCTACGTTTCAAATGCTTTGTAAAAGTTTCTTTAAAGAGCTTTTCAATCAGTTTACATTTCCACAAAAGCGTTTGGAAATGGTAAAATTCTTAATGCATCGTAATCGTTTCTTCTGCTTCTTCTTACACATATTTTAAAAGTGTTGATGATTCTTATCTTCTTATCCAAATCCTGCTTATTTACGTAGAGGAAGTTTTGCTACAGTTTGTTCCATTTTGAGGAAACGGATTATTCAAGTCAAAATGGCACCGTCGTAGTGGCTAGTGAGGCCCAAAACGCTGTACTTACTCGCATGCTCTTAAGACACTGGACGGGGGTGGTTGTAACCCGCACGCGTATGTGTCGAGTGTCTTCAAACTAGTAGGTACTATAACAGAGAAAAAAAACTCCCATTTTGTGTAGGAAGAGCCAACAGAACCTTATGTCAGTTTAAGACGCTAAAACTAGAGAAAATCGATAGATTTTCATAAAATCTAAAATAGGTAGGTAGTACGAGCCTCGCAAAAGGCTGTTATAAGGAGTCGGGCTCCAGTACAGAATATTTTTAGTAAAATATACGACATCGTAATGCCACTCACCCCTAAAACCATCTTTGTTATAGGGTTATAGCAATCGAAGGTAACACATTTCGAGTTACCACAGGCACAAATGTTCATAGCGAGTCCCTAAAACGAAGCAATAATTTTATATGTCTGTTTGTGAATTAAATTCTGCCCTTAGTAGAGCCACGAGTAGGGTTTATACACTAAATTATATTACATATCACAATTTTTTATATTACCATAAAGTTTTTATAACTTTATTAAAAATTAATTTTGTTAATGACTAGGGTTCAAATTGTAATTGCGAATGAAAATTCCCAATTGGTATTTAAAAAATAATTTTCATTATTCGAGTGTAGAATTTTTAATTCGATGTAATTCTATGCATTTACACGTCAGGTTTTTATTTTTTACCACTCGGAGACGATGGCGTCAGCATAAAGAATTTGGAAACTTCTGTACGGTGTTTAGTGATGGAGTATCACTTCAGAGGCGCACAATACGACAAATTTCACATGTAATTTTTTTTTATTTGTTCGTTTTCATGCCTTCTCTTCTAGAACCCTTTAGGCTAGCTACTCTTCTTAATTATACTTTAACAATTGCCACTACGGAAAAATTGTTGTGCAGAGCAACGGAAGTAACTGCCACTGTGTTAAAACAAATAAAATGCCCTTGTATGTAATCATAAATATTATAAGCGTCACTCGCAAGAAATATTTTAAACTTAAATTTATTTAGATTTACGATACACATTTCCTCAAAGGAAATTTTGTCGATGCAGAGCCTTACACATTTTTCTTTAAATAACAAGCTTTCAATTTGATTTTTACCTTAATAAAACTATCAATAAGACCAAACGTTTGTGCAAATATCTAGTTTTCTATAATATTTATCCATTAAATAGCATTTCAATCAACAAAAGCAACTTAAGTGCACTTGACTTTACGGAAATATAGAGATCACAAACATTCTCGCTTCAGAACTTAATACTATAATGCATCATGGATTGTTAGACATTTGATATGCTTTTACTTATTTATACACACCCCACACGCACATTTCTTTAGTTGAAGTTGAAAGAGAAATTTTGTAAAAGAATAGAGATTTTTACGCGTGCAATTTTTCATCAATTTTCCGCTCTTTTTTAAAACATCGTTAGTAATTTATTCGCAACTCAATTTGAACGTTTTTGGAGTATTCGAAGCGATTACCAGGTATGAAACCCAATATATTTAATGGTCGTTTTTAACAAGTGGCTTCATCTATTATAGTCCAGCAATTAAAAGGAGATTTATACTGGTTTTAAAAAGCGCCAAGAATGAACTTTTATGTTTAAATTAATAATTAAGAGGCAGGGGCGTCACCTAAAAGCTATATATGATGGAATTAGCAATAATTTCGTAATTTTATTTACACCCCTGCATCGTCAAACAAAATCGCGCGAGGCAATATTAAAATTGCAATTGAATTGGCAGTTGAATAGCAATTAAAAATGATTGTATGACAAAAACGATACTTTATTAACATTTAATGCCAAATTAGATAATTATTTTCATTTTTACTAAATTATGATTTTTAATTGGTCGATAGGGTCGAATTAAACCTATGCCACATTAGTATGAATTTTATAAGACCATCTATACAAATTACAGTACTTTGCTATTTTACTTTTTGTTGGTCCAAACCCGGCTGGTACCTCTAGATTTTTCTATGTGCCAAATGCCTTCGTTGGGTGGTGCAGAACGTAGATAAAACAGTAAGCCCCGTCTGTACTAATAAAAATAAGTAATAACCTCGTCAGTTGAACGGACAGAAAACTACCAAGCGGCCTGGGGTGGCCTGGCCTTCCTGAAAATCTGCCTGGTTCCGGACTGGCCACCTTACTATCAAACCAGAATTATTACAATATTCTATGGCCAAGCTTTATCAGATTGAAAAGAAAATTTTGAGTTTGGTTTTATTACGATATCGTTCAATATATCTACAATTAATTCGTAACTCCTCGTTATCATATAACGCAAAACCGTTGGACATCTGTTTATAATGCGTTGAGAATCTGCAGGCTCCAGGCAGAGTCATCTTAGACACCTATAGTGCCTATAGGCCTATAGTATGAAGGATTTCGAGACGAGGTTCTCTCTATGGATCTGTCATTGCAGGAAAATCTGCAGCGGTCATCTCTGTCTGTATGTCACTTTATAGTACACCAGGGTGTAGTACACCTTAAATTAATCTTGCAAATTGATAAAAAAGCAGTAACCATTTTTTTACTGGTCTCCTAACTTTTGCAATTTTTTAGGAAAGGTTCATCTCGTCCTCCTCGACTACGGCCTTAATAAGGTTTAACCGCGTTTCTATAAAAACTCGGTACGACGTTAAAATCTACTGACATAAGTATCTATATTTTTGTGGCTCACTCAGTTTTAGGCGATGCCTTCAGATGCCCCCCTTCTAAATAATTATCTAGTTACTAATGTACTATTTATTAAGAAAATTGTTTAGGTTGTATTATTCCACATACATAATTCGAGCTACGGGCTGGTCTGGTACTTCCAAGGACTAGACCTTAAAACGTCGAATACTTCTTCTCATCTTGCATTTGATGGGATGCAAGTAACTGGAAGTAGAGTGTCTCCCACGTATGCGTCTCCCGTCTTATGAACTGTTTACTCCCGCTGTTTCGGTACAGTGGAGCTCTCGGAGGAGCCCTACGTGATCTTCGGATCAATTGGCTGCTTCAGTCTCTGCACCAAAGGAACTGTGGACTAGCCTATCTGCGGTTGTACTTTAAATAGTAACGGGAAGACGAGAATTCTGGTAGGAACTGCTTCGGTGTTTCTTAACAGTAATGGTCTAAATATGATTAGGCACGTAGGCACTACCAGTGCGTGTCTATTTGTTGCTGGCGCAGGCCCCGCTGTTGGTGTATTTGTGGATGAAGTTGGAGACTAGCGAGTTCTCGCTTTTAGCGCACCACCATGGAAAACCTGGAAGTCGTAACGTATGATCCGGAAGCGATTATGTAGTGGCTTGTGGAAAGGTGAGGGGTTTCCTGATCCTAAACCGTTACCAATCAAAGTAGAGTGTAAATACAAATATGGTTCCACTTTGCGCGTGGGGCGGCCTTAAACAATTCACTTTGATACTGGTACTGCGGGTAGAAGCTTACTTGTGGAGCTTACTAGGGAGTGTTACTCCTATCAACCTGCTTCATATAACTCTGATATACTAACAGTGAGAGCGGGGGGAGGGGGAGCAGCTGGATCTTAAATCCGACTGTTAAATACTCGCCAGACCTCGCAGATTTCATTTTGAATTTATTGTTTACGATATCTTTGAATATACGAAGTATATCTTCGTGGTTGTGCATTGACAAACTAATAAGACCATCATTTAAACTATTTTTAGAGGCTTTTAGTTGGATATTACCTATATTTAACGTGTCTCTTCATGAATACTAAGAGGTGTAATTTTGGGTCCGTGAAGTTAGCCCCCCAACTTGATTTTTTTGAAGTGCCCTTTTGTCACAAATTAGTAACTAATTAGTAACTATTTGTAAGCATAAAATCAAAATTTGTAACTCAACCGTTACGCCCCTAAAAAAATAAAACGTTTTGGGGGCCAGCTTCTCGGGGGCCCCCAAACTATCACTTTTCCAAAAAAATGTTTGGGCCAAAAATTAGTAACTAATTTGTAACTATTTGTAACCTAAAAATTAAAATTTGTAGGTCGCGTATAAAGGACGTAGGAATAACCAAAATTTTGGGGGCTAACTTCCGGGAGCCCCCAAACTTTGAGTTTTGGAAATTTTTTTTCGGCCAAAAATTAGTAACTAATTTGTAACTATTTGTAACCTAAAAATTAAAATTTGTAAGTCACGCATAAAGGACATACGAATAAACAAAATTTTGGGGTTAACTTCCGGGAGCCCCCAAACTTTGAGTTTTCGGAATTTTTATTTTGCTAAAAATTAGTAAGTAATTTGTAACTATTTGTAAGCTAAAAATTACAATTTGTAAGTCTCATCTCGTGGAGTTACCTCGTGTCAAATTTTGGGGTCCGTGAAGTTAGCCCCCAAAGTTTAGTTTTTTGAAGTGCGTTTTTGCCACAAGCTAGTGACTAATTTGTAACTATTTGTAACCATGAAACCAAAATTTTTAAATCAACCGTTAGTCTTTAAAAAATTAATTAAGATTCAATATGTTTAGTGTTGCCAATACCAATTAATAAGCCTGCGTATAGGAAAGTTGAGGTAATGAAGGGTGTACTTAGGTATCAGTATCACTCAAAAAAGATTTCTGTTATAGAGGCATTGTGATTTTCATAAGCAGGGCCGATCTTAGGAAATGCGAAGCCCAGGGCTAAAATAATTGCGAGGCCTATATGAATCTGCGCCGCAGGCGGATTTTTTAAAAAGGAGAAACATTTAATGGATTTTAGTGAAAACAGAAGTGAATTAGGGTTTGGTTTCTCTATTGAAATAAAATATGTATTTAATTGTACTATAGTACAGGTAAGTATAATACTGAAGCGTAAATTTAATAGATTTTAATATTCTACGGCCAGGAGTCAGCAAACTTGTGATATTGGGCCGATTGACATTTTTACAATCATGGGGGGGTCGGACAAAAAATATTCAAAAACTTTTAATGGCAAAATGTTTTTGATTTTCTAGGTTAACAGAGCTTGGATCAACTTGTTGTTGATAACGAATAATGATTAACTAATGGTAACGAAAATTTATTAGCAACATCTGAAAGACCCAGAAAAGCTCTCGTGAGATAGTGTATTTTCATTTTTTAATAACGATTGTAGAGACAAAATTAAAAATGCCAATATTGTTATTTTCCGCAATATTTCTAAAAGATTACGGAGAGGGTAAATTTTGTTTTTTGGTTTGGTGTAGGCATCATAATTCAAGGATCATTTTTTAACCAACTCTTTCGTTTATAAAAATCTATTTGACTATGATGTAGCTAAATTATCATGAATTACTTATATGAGATTTGAGTTGTAAAACTTTAAATAGTTTTGAAGTTATGAGGACGATTCATTAATTTGCAATAAATACGTTTCAAAATTTTTCATGTACATACTATAAGGCTTCCAGACTATTATTAAGAAAATTTCTCCTAAAGAATATGATAAACGATCGTAAGCGCGAGGCCTTAAAGTAAGAAAAAAAGCGCGAGGCCCAGGCCCTGTTCGCCCCCCCCCCTAAAGGCGGCCCTGCTCATAACAAGAAAACTTGTCTCATCAATTATAAATGATCAATTATTACTGAATCTATAAAAATAATATGCCTTCGTTGATGTGTATTACCTTACATTCATATTTCGAATTACAGAGGACTAAAATATATCGCCTTTTCGATAGTTATTGCTAATAACAAAAATTGTGTGTTCTTGTAAAGTCGCAGTTTGAATTAATTATTGATACTTAAAAATGTTAATTGCATCATGCTCTTTTAGAATTTTTTTTCGATAAATTTATTTTTTAGCTACCAATTATTATCCAAAGTTTCCACCCTAAATTGTGAGTAAAAGATTCTTCTTCAGCCAATTTTTAAGATTAATTTAATAAATTAACAAGAAGTGGTTTAAGAAAGCGTTGAGGCAAATGCATACGTTTTTAGGGTATAAACTTTGATCTTTCGGGCATCAAGAATTCAATAAAAAATTTCATCAAAATTCATTCATGGGCTGGGTTTTTGCGCAGCTCATGCTGTTTTTAGTTTAATATCAAAGGAATCACTTTAAAATTTTAAAATTTTGAACTTTCATAAGGAATTCTCTTACCATTTCTGAGATCCCAATGTTATAGTTGTAGGTATACCACATAAAGAATCACCCTGTATTGTCAAAACAAAAAAATATAGGGTAAAGGCAAAATTCTACTGGTGGTTTCCTAATTTAAGATTTTGGGCATTATCAATAATATAAATAATAAGTAATAAAAATAGTTGTAACAAAATTTTTTAAATTTAAACCCCTAGTCTTTAAGGCCCAGTTGTATAAACGAGCTAATCTCGCAGTCAGAGTTAACTCCACGATCAACCTAAATCAACAACTAATTCTGAGTAAAATTCAAATATATTCGACTCTAGAAAATGGATGGGTTAATCCTGAACCAAATGCTTATGAGCTAACCTAATCTAATTCCCGCTAAAATCTAACCTTATATTCAGATCGTGGAGTTAACTCTGACTCAGAGATTATCTAATTTACACAACTGGGCCTAAGTCGCCTACACGCTCATATTAAGTTTTTTAATTTTACTGCGGCGTTGCCAAGTTATTTTTTTTTACAAAAATTGCCCGCAACAGGCGTTACTTTTTAAAATCGTACTAAAGCCGTTGTTCAAGCAATAATAACGACATTTTTTTCCTATGTAGCAATGACTATCCTCTTTAACATTAAAAAAAATCTATTAAATTGTTCATATGTTCATTTAATTTTAAGAATCTTAAAGAAGTACAATAGAACACCCTGCATTTTTGAATATTTAAAATCCAAATTTTGCCCGAAATCCAAATAGAAAAATATACATATAGCGTGTTTCATTTAAAAATAGCGAGTCATTTGAAAATTAGTAGCTTTTAGTGGCTTGAATGAACACCCTGTACAATTTAAAATCTTTCATTTAATTTTAACGCATGGACGATATAGCTTTAGCTATTCAGAAAAAAAATCGTATTATTGCTAGCACAACGGCTTTAGTACGATTTTATAAAGTAGCGCCTGTTGTAGGCATTTTTTAGAGAAAAAAATTAGTAATTTGCAACGCCGCAGTAAAATTTTAAATAATTAATATGGGCATGCAGGCCACTTAATGCCAAGTCAAAATATATCAAATATACAGGATGTTCCATTTCAAAATATCTTAAATATTCTCACTGAGCAGTAATACAACACCCTTGTAGAAATGAAAATCATATGCATGGGCTTTTAGCTAGCTAAAATTAATAGAAAACGTATTTACTTATACGTGTAAACTTCATAATCCGAACATCCAGTAATCCGAACAAAAGACAGAAAACTCAGTAGTCTGCACAATTAGTTATAATTCGAACATAACTAATAAAATGTTCGGATTATAGAATAGTGTTCGGATTACAGAAGTGGTACGGCGGAAAATATTTAATACAAACATTATTTATTTATAAATGCATAACTTATTTTTGCTAGATTGGACTTTTAATTTTCTGTGAATCAAGCACGTATCTACGTTTTGTTGGTCTAACAGTTTGGGAGTTGGTAGTTAGTACCTATAGAACATGAGTATGCCTTGTTAAAAATTCTAAATGGAAAAACGAAAGCACACAACGCTAACTATACCTAAATCAAAAAATGGAAATTATTAGTAAGTTAATGAGAACCAAACAACTGCAAGTGTGGCTAAATTCTACAATGTAAGAAAGTCTGCAGTATGCGATATTAAAAAAAGATGGATTTTATAGCCTCTACCACCGATAAAGGTCCAGGTAAACGAAAAACATTTAAACCTATTGAAAATCCTGCTATGGAAAAAGCCGTGTTTACTTGGTTCCATTAGGAACGTGCCCAAGGGGTGCCTATCTGGCGAAATTATATGCAAAATTTTGTTTTTTAAAGGTTATCCAGTAATCCGAACTTATCTGTAATCCGAATGAGGCCAGGTTTCTATTAGTTCAGATTAACGAGACTACACGTATAATTTTCAAAATACCAAAGCTTAAGTTTAATTGGACGACAGTCCGCAAAACATTTTTAATGTTGTTTACTTCATCGCAATGTCTCATATGCCTCTATAACAGAAATCTTTTTTGAGTGATACTGATACCTAAGTACACCCTTCATTACCTCAACTTTCCTATACGCAGGCTTATTAATTGGTATTGGCAACACTAAACATATTGAATCTTAATTAATTTTTTAAAGACTAACGGTTGATTTAAAAATTTTGGTTTCATGGTTACAAATAGTTACAAATTAGTCACTAGCTTGTGGCAAAAACGCACTTCAAAAAACTAAACTTTGGGGGCTAACTTCACGAACCCCAAAATTTGACACGAGGTAACTCCACGAGATGAGATTTACAAATTGTAATTTTTAGCTTACAAATAGTTACAAATTACTTACTAATTTTTAGCAAAATAAAAATTCCGAAAACTCAAAGTTTGGGGGCTCCCGGAAGTTAGCCCCCAAAATTTTGTTTATTCGTATGTCCTTTATGCGTGACTTACAAATTTTAATTTTTAGGTTACAAATAGTTACAAATTAGTTACTAATTTTTGGCCGAAAAAAAATTTCCAAAACTCAAAGTTTGGGGGCTCCCGGAAGTTAGCCCCCAAAATTTTGGTTATTCCTACGTCCTTTATACGCGACTTACAAATTTTAATTTTTAGGTTACAAATAGTTACAAATTAGTTACTAATTTTTGGCCCAAACATTTTTTGGAAAAGTGATAGTTTGGGGGCCCCCGAGAAGCTGGCCCCCAAAACGTTTTATTTTTTTAGGGGCGTAACGGTTGAGTTACAAATTTTGATTTTATGCTTACAAATAGTTACTAATTAGTTACTAATTTGTGACAAAAGGGCACTTCAAAAAAATCAAGTTGGGGGGCTAACTTCACGGAGCCTGTAATTTTCCCTGATTACCTCTAAACGTGAAAAGCGTTTTTGTTCATTTTGGATTGTGACTTGCAATTAGACATTGCTTGATGCATTGATGGCCAATATTTATTATAAATAAATAAAACCTATTTAATTCTTTATATTTAGAATGTGCAGTCGTAAAGTCTCGGAGACCCATTGAAATAACTTGTTACGGGCTAACAGCGTCGTATTTAATTTTTTTTTAATCATCATTCGTAGATGATATTAATTTGCAATTTAAGTTTTACATTTTAAATTTTTGTTTATTTATAATCACATGAGAGGTCGTAGACTTTCACTTTTAAATTTATTTTCATTTAACAGATATAGTGCACCTTTTCGATAACTGTAATCTTGCGGCAATTTGATAAGATGTGCCATTTTTGAACAAACTTTTGTTGAAACCACCGGTTAGTTGCTAGTTGGAATAATTAATATAATATCGTAGTTTAAGTGTTACATAAATGTTTTAATCATCGATCCTATGTATAGAATTTATATAACGCCTTTATATAATATTTTGTTGAATTTTTCATCTACAGGTAATTGAATTTCCGTATTATTATTTTTTTCTGATTAGTAAGTTGGTTGCATTCGTTTTTTTATAATTGCATTCTTTCCTGTATTTAAATATTTCTTATTTACTATTTCTACCTACCTACGATTTAATTTGGTTACAAATTATTTAATCGTTATCTTAGTATTTTGGATGACTATATGTACATATTATAACAAAATCTTTTTATTCGAATTAGATATCTACGAGAAGTAATATTATGGACGACAATGCGTGTTTTGGAGTGGTGATGTTTGGTCGAAGATAGAAATGTTTCAAATTATCTTTTTTTGGGGACTGCAGCTATCGATTCATCGATATTTATTGTAGCAGGTAAGTACGACAGCACATGTACATATTTTTTTATTGTTACTTTTATTAGTTATTTGTTTATAAGAATAACTCTTTTTATCACGTCAATTTAATTTATTAATTAGAAATTTACCAACAATTTTCGTGTACACAATTTAGCGAATTACGTATTATTATTAATTATATTCTTATTTTAAAACAAAATCGCCGGAATCAAATATTTATCTTCAACATTTAAGAAATTGCTTGCATTTTAATAATTTAAAAGTGAGAAATATATTTTTCATTTCGCCCATATTTTTTTATAGGTCGGTACAGCAACTAACTAATTGCTATTTACATTTTTTTATGCACATACACAGGGCGGTGAACGAAATAGCGCGGCGCTCGTATTTAAAATATTTTGGTTAATTATCCGATCTACACTTACCGGCCACTTAGCCGGTCAGGAGATCTGTTGTGCTTGGGAGTTGCTAGAACTATAATTGCGTCTTTTTCCAATTTCAGATTTTTATTATTTTTTTTTTAATTAATTGGCCATTCACTTGTGTCTTTGATTTTTTATGACATAACAAACTGTTATTAGTTATAAACCTTCTATACAATGCCTGCACCTATTATGTCATTTTTATAAACCCAGGGCTCTTAGAGTATTGAGCGTCGGAATCCCTTGAAAGCTTTGAACGTGTAAATTTTTAATTTTTACTTTTAACTGTTAGCAATACCCCAAAACTATAATTTTCATTTGAATTATCTTTTAATAAAATGCTTGCATTTCTGTTTGGAATATCGATATCCTCGATTCCACTGAAACCAAGCTCTTGCAACCCTTACATTGAATGCGCCCGTGTGATGCAATAGTTTTGAGATACGAATTATTTAATATTTGTACCTAACATTAACAGTCAATTTTGAATTTGTTTATAGTTCCCACTTGTACTTGTATATCCAAGAGATTATGCATTTTTGAGCTAAATAACCACCACTTAAAATGTCATCGTAACATCGTGGGAATACTTAAGTTAATGTTGAACATTATTAGGCCCGTCCCTGGATGTTTGTGCTAAAACACTGCTCTCGACATTGTGGAGTAGCATATTTCAAATCTCCACTCTATAAATATTTATAAGGACGTCTCTAATATAAGCTTAGAAACGAATCTGGGCATATCATTTTAAAGGAAGATATTTTTTTATGTCGTAATCGATCATCTTTAGTAACGTCGAAACAAAGTGGTTAATAAATATATAGAATGATATTAAAATTTGTATACTTAATACGAACTATTATGCATAAAACTAATAATCTAAATTATAATAAAACTCTCGTGCAAAATTTCAAATACTATATACATTTGGTTAACTATAACCGCGTTTTATTAAATTTCATCACGCACTTTTGCTCGTGATTAGATTTTATTAAAGTAAAAAAAAAGTCAAATTATTACAAGTTAGTTTGCCATTTGATTATGTATGCTAATAGCAAACGACATTTTAATGTTTTAAGTATCTCTACATTTAAGTAGAACACTTGAATTTTAGTAGAACATGCAAATAAATAATTAAATTTACTTTTATAAAAAAATTGATATTTATTAAACTTTAATCTTTAATTATCGTGGCTTATTTTTTTTTTCTCTAATGGTGGGTATTTTACTCGCTATTTTGATGTCAAATCGTTTATTACTTCGTTACTTTTGCCCAATTTCTACAACCAATTTTGTTGTTAACATAGCTCACGAATTAACTTGCCTATTGTGCTTAATTACTCTCGTTAAAGCAAATCGATACTCGTTATTAGACTAATTTCTAATTTTTACTTTTATTCTCTTTATAAATTCCTAATTAAAATTTGGTTTTAAGTTTTTACTGCTTTACCTGTTGGAGTTGAGGATAATTATTATTAACTCCCTCTTATTGGCTCACAGTATTACAATTTCTCGTAAAAATCAATCTTGTTCTGGGCTCTTAACTGACATAAAAAATAAAAAGCTCTTATTTAGTGCGTAGCTTAGCTGTGCGAAACAATTTAGCAGCTTTAGCTGCGGCGCTGTGAAAAGTAAAGTAGCTATTGCAAACTGTATCTCTGAAAGTGTCTTTTGACAAACATAGTAAAACGAAATGTAGGAAAAACTAACTATACCAGTGCATAGATACCATACGATAAAAAAAATTTTTTTTTTGTTGTATTTGTTTGGTGAGTGCCTTAGAACTAGAATATTTTAGACACGAAATCTTTTACAGTTACTATAAAGTTTGTCCAGACTTGCTGCTATATAGTTCAAACCCGTTTATAACGAATGAGTGATATTGTGGTGTCTCTTTTGTATTCTGAATTTTAGACGATGATTTATAATATCATTTAAAATCAATAAGCAATTCGTGCTTAAATGTTATCTTTATTATAACCAAAACCCAATTTATTCCGAACAAGGCATCAAACCGACAGGATTAGTCGATTTATCTACTTAATTGGAAATTATAGTAAGCCGCGTACGTTATCAAAGACTATTTTATAATTATTCGTGATAGTACTTTATAGAGAGACGCTCCAAAATTAGTATTTTGCACAAATTATTAAACACTTTAATTAATTAACTTCGAATTTATTAACATACTATTCATTTTGCTTTTGAGAACGAATAAGGAGATTTAGAAGGAAAACTAAGACGTAAAGGTGATCAGATCAGAAAAGTTTTATGTATGGTGTATGAGTGTATAGTTTAGTGTGGCAATCAGATTTAGCTGTATATTTACCGAAAGAACTAAAAACGAGGGAAACAATGAATTAATTATGGTAAATAGAAGACTAGACTTAGCTGTTGAATTTTTTAAGATAAGAAGATTATATTAAAGCCAAGCACTTCGCATATATTTTCTTGTAAGACCTCGCGCAGGTATTCTTTTGTTTTAAATGTAAAATTTAAAAATCCAATATTATCGTTTGGAGTCGGTGATAAGATCACAGAAATAGTTTGATGAGGTCAAATAAAACTAGCAATTCTTCACCTCTAACTTTTTTATTTGTTCTCAAACTACTTTAATTGAGTAAAAGAACGACTCCATTAGAATAGTTCAGACATTTTTCTAACTTCTAAAATACTTTTTAACGTTTTTCACATTTACCGCGCTATAAAAAGTAATAGCTAATAATTCATTTATTCGTCACGACTAAAAAGTTTACCTGAGAATTTTCCGACTTAGATTGAACGTATTTGATGGTCTTTAGAATTTCTAGACCCTGGATGTGTAAATGCCGTCTTTATTTTATGGGCGACAAAAATTAACCAGAACAGTAATGAATTAAGCAAATTGCACCTCCTGTGACGACACATCGCTCCTTTTTTAACCCATTTAAACTTCTTTTTATTAAACACCGGCAATAAATTTCGTATTATCTAACAGCTCAAAATTTTGCACTAATTGACCTAACAACTTCAATATTCGGTCAGGTTTTATAAGTAGATTAGAGTAAATTGGTATAGTCGACATTTTTAGCAATTTGGTTTACTAATTCTTGATTGACATTGATCCATTTAAATTGGCGATAGCCGAGAATTTGTGTTCAATCTCGCCTTTAATTTTCCGACTCTCACATTTATATCAACGAACTTCATAAAGGTCAGTCGTTCGTTCAAAGGAAACTCCTACTAATTTAAATGTTTTTATACTAATTGTTTAATTGTGTTATTAAATAAATATTTACAACAATAATCTTTCTGAAAGGGATCGCACCATACAAAAATTACAAAAACGCGTAACTAAATTAGAAGCTTTTATTGTTGATCCTTTAAATACTTCGTTGACACACATTTCGTGTTTAAATAAGTAATTTACTATTTACTTCAAAATTATTATACGAGGGAACCCTTGCGCGAATTTATTCCTATAACAGGAAATTATTTTCACACATGATAAAGCACAGTTTAACTCCGATAAAATCAAATTGAGTGTACTAACAGGACTTTGAAATTAACAAGTCAAAAAAATTATATTCAGAAGGAAAATCTGAGACGTCTTGTAACTAAATTTGTAACTTATACAGTTCGAAGTTTTTAATTCTTTTTCTATTAATAGTCCAGCCATTTTTGGGGTTTAACTCCAAAATAAGTATTGTAAGTCTGCTAAGTGGTGGAAATATTTTATACTGTGGGTGGAAAAATATGTGAAAATCCTAAGGTCTGCTGTACCGGCTTCATGATCTTTTTGCGTGCGAAAAGGGGCTAAGTCGCATTTTTCGTGTATGATTTTATTAGACCATTATTGAACAGAAAGCAATTATACGAAGTTTTTCCTTTTTGCATCCTAAAATATGTTTTTAACCCTATGCGCCCATGTTCTTACTCGTCGATGGCGTGCTAGACTCGTTCAAGCCTATAGGCCTCATTTTGCATCAAAATAATAATTATAAATATCAGCTGTAGTCGTTCGTTATACACCTATTCGCGGGTTGTTAACGTCATTTACGAGGCTATATTGAAAAATTCTTAACCTACTATAGAACCAAACAAAATTTCAATGTCAAAATATTTTATTACTCAACATATTCTCCTCTTAATTGGATACATTTATTACAGCGAACCTGCAACGTCTCTAGACCTTTCAAAATAATGTTTCTTCTTGCTCTGCAAACCAGACCTCCACAGCTTTTATTACCTCCTCGTTGGAAGAAAATTTACGACCTTTTAAACTTATTTTCAGTTGAGGAAAGAGATGATAGTCGGACGGAGCCAAATCTGGAGAATAAGGGGGGTGTTCTAGTAATTCAAACCCTAAATCACGAATTTTTTGCATGGCAACATGAGATTTGTGTGCAGGGGCGTTGTCCTGCAAAAACAAAACACCTTTGGATAGCTTTCCGCGTCTTTTCTCTTTAATTTTTTCCCGTAGAGTGGTCAGTAATGTCGAATAGTAATCTCCAGTTATTGTTCTACCCTTATCCAAAAAATCAATCATGATTACTCCATGGCAATCCCAAAAAACTGAAGCAAGAACTTTTCGATCGGTCATCATCTTCAATTGAAAATTTACCTCTTTTGAAGCTTGCAGTCCAATTTTTCACGGTCGCATACGAAGGACATTGATCACCAAGGGTATTAACCATATCTTCTTAAATCTGTTTACCTCTTAACCCTTTTAAATACAGGTACTTGATGATGGCTCGATACTCCAATTTTTCGATTTTCACAATTTCGGTGGACATCTTTTTTCTTTTAATTTATTGCTTAACTCTGGTCTACTTTTTTGCCGTCAAACTTTACACTGACACTTCTAATAAGTTATTGTTCGTTGCTATGGTTACGCAATATTTTTTTGCATGGAACTGGTCTAGGCTAACTAGTTATCAATACATCCTCGTAAGTCGATTAGAAAGATTCTTCTGTAACTCTGAAACTTTAGTAATAGGGAACTCTATAGTACAGAAAAGTTGGGGATAGGGGTTGAAAATATTAAATAGTGACATCTGAAGGTTGATTTCGATTTATCTGATCATGTTCTACAACATATCCAAAGTCCCCAAAAATCCCCGCATTGGAATTTTTTTATAATGCTGTTAAAGTTTTGAAAAATTTTCATGAAAAATAGACAAGTTGAATTTTTTCATTTATGTGTCTGCCCCTTCCAGACCAAGTTTAGTCAGAAATGAACTAAGAACATCGTCTATCGTACGATGATAAAGGTTATTATAAAAGTTATAGAAAACATTATTAGCTACAAGATTGGTTATACGCATTTTTCCCATAAGTTTAACCCTTTTCGAGATATAGCGCGGATAACAGTCACAATTAATTCGTTTACGGGATGACGGTGTCCAAACTGTGGAGCCAAATGCGTAAGTCTCATAAAACGAGTCAGTCACCAAACTTATCGACTGATGGATAATGTGGCACTGCATGATGTAAGATAAAGATGTAATATAAGATTTTTAAAAGTAACAATGGTGTTAGGTTTCATCTTCATTTATTATGAAGAAATTTTAAAAAAATTGTTCGAAATTTCAATATTTAGTGAGCGCGCTATTTTCACTTCAGAAGCTTCTTATTCACAACTTGAAGGCGCTATAAAGATTTGCCATATCACATTAGATAGAATAACGATGTAGTTAATCATTTTTAAAAAACAAAGTAGTGCCAGGTTGCGCCTTTGCATTTTATGAAGAATTTAAAAAACAGTTTTTTTCGAAAATGCAAGTTTAAAGAGTGCGCTACTCAACTTCAAGAGCTTTTTATTCACGACTTGGAGGTCCGATCAAGATTTGTTTCTAAAAAACAAAACTACGTCCTTATTCTACCTGGTGTGATATGGGAAAGCTGCATCATTAAATAATTTTCGTTAAAATAGGAGACCTGTAAAAATTCTCAAAATAATTTAAAGATCGATACTCTTTTCGATTAAACCAAACAATTCCATTAAAATGATGTAATATAGTAACTACATTAACTGAAATGGTTTATACCTAAATTTTATTTTTAAAAACTAAATTTATTTTGATGATTGACAGAAATTAATAAATATGACTATAAAAAATAAGCACTAATTGACAGAAGGCCGCTTATTTGACGTGTTCCTTCTGGCCCCTGTATGCTGATTATGATTAGGGCTGGTCCGCTATGACTCTTTGCTCTTTTTAAAACTCCCTAATGGAATGTTTAATTATTTTGTTATAATAATCTAATGATAATAAATGAGATATGACTGAAATGCGTCCTTCACTGTTATTGTTTTTAAATCGCGTATCCGCACTGTAGAGATCAAGTTCAGCCACTTTACTCATTTCACTTAATTTTTATTTCATATTTTCTCTATCTACTTTACATCGTTGTAAGTTTGGCAATCTGGTAGGTAATGCAAATAGAATGCTACCCTCTTAATTATTTTCCGAAATCATATTCACGAACGTTTCACCGGGACATACGGACGTTGCCTGGATACCTTTTGTTTCGTTTAAAAAATTTGAAACGTCGTCAACCTATAAATTCAAATTTTCGTTTTTTTTATATTTGGAAGGTTTTTCGTAAAATTTTAACATATTGGCTTGACGTGCTCTAGTTCTTAACGAATTTTCGTCAAAGAAAGAATGTTACGAAATCGATTAACACTTACATAC
Organism: Malthinus flaveolus; assembly: GCA_950108345.1. Taxonomy (NCBI): domain Eukaryota; kingdom Metazoa; phylum Arthropoda; class Insecta; order Coleoptera; family Cantharidae; genus Malthinus; species Malthinus flaveolus. Next base: position 74,548,584 of record OX467285.1, read on the forward strand.
AAATTCACAAACTGACAATAGAAACAGAAGTCTTTAAAATAATGTTATTGTTAACAGAAAATCGATGTGTCAGTGACAATTCTACTTTAGATGTATGTCAAGCCTTTAGTAAGCAAATATCCTTCTACGCCAAAATAGGGAGTCCAAGACTTATTGATTCTCAACATGCCCTAAATAAATTGGTTTAAGTGATAGTAAATAATTTTTACAAAATCACAATTTTTTTAAAAAGGTATTTCAATTCCTGCTTTGTTTTAAATATTTTGTCATTTCTACATATTCCGTTTAAACCCTGAATATTTTGATAAACAGACAACTCTACAGAGCTATAGCCTTTGTTATCATCAGTTACAACTTACGAACAAAGAACTTGGTTACGATTATATTTTAAACACTCCCTTCAAAGAAACTGCCAAGTATCTTTGGCATTGTCACACTGCTTTCGTTCTCTCCACAGATTTTAGACGTACTTTAAATTAAAATCTTTGTATGTTTCTATCTTATCCTTATCGTTCTACTTATTCATTTATTGTAATGCCAATTGGAATTTTTCAATGCAACACTGTATTGAAATAGTATGGTATTGTGATAAGTTGTTATCACAGGGAGAACAATAAAATTTTATAAGAAATATTTATAAGCGTCTAATCGACCCAAAAAAATAATTTTAGTGCCACACTGTCCATAACTTACTTCACAGTTACGTATCAGACTTCAGTCACCACATAGGTACTTGCGTGATGGTAGAAAATAGTGATGTAAGTATCGGCCACGAAAATTCTCAGAATCTCCAAGAGAAATCGCGTTAAAAAATAACAAAGGAGCCTAGTAGGGCTAATCCGAGAAATGTAATGCAGCAGTCAGCTGGCCAACAATAATCTTCTACTATGTGGAGATTTCCCTGAAAAGTTACAAAATCCTGAATCGAGGTAAATACTTTGAGATTACCATCGTCATGCATTGAACGTTCTTTTGTTACGCCTCTTACTGTTACTTTTTTTTATTATAGTCATATCTATATAATCAATACTATTATTTATTATTATAATTAATTGATTCCTTCTTTTCTTCGGCCTTGCAAGGTCCAAAACTTATACAGTATACAGGTTTTTAGAATCGTCGTATAGGTTCTATTCTCCAACCATTTCTGTGGTCTTTTATGTTGGTTAATTTTACAATATCTAATTTTCTCTTTATTTAAGTGTTTATTTTACTTTCTCCTAAAAATCTGAGCTCGCTAGTTCACTATCTTGTTTACATTTTTTTCACGATTCTCGATGTTTCGTCTCGTATAACAGCATCGGTACCGCGGTATATCTTTATAAATCTATCATTGCGTGTTTTTGTACTTTAGTATTTAACTTACTTCTCATTGCTCCATTAATATGTAGTGGAATTTTTAAGTTTAGTTTTCCACCTAATGGGATCTTTATTCGAAATACCGCTCTGTGTAAGATGATGGCTATGGCTACCGTCTTCTTTGTTAGCGACCCCAAAATTTAAAAATCAAAAATCAGTTTTTCCAAACCAAACGTGGGGAACTTACCAAAAAACTCACTTTTTTGTCTGCTAATTTTTCAGACACTGGTAGAACTTTTCAGAAACCCTATACTTCTATGTACTACTACGATATATTGGTATTCACAAACTTAACATCAAGTGAGACGTTAAAATTAATAAAAATAGTAGTGTAATCGTCTGGTATATTGTATATTATTATAGTGCCTAATAGTTTCTTCAAAACTTTTGTGTGCTAACTTTACAACAAAACAGTACTTCGTTATACTATCTTTTCAAAAAGGAAATTAGGTAAGTTACGTAAGTACTCAATTAAGACAAAGCATACAAAATATTCTTTACCTTACGAAGTTTAGGAAAAGTTTCTAAAAAGCTTGTTAACCTAACAGTAAATTGTTTTATAATAGAAGTGCTATATACTTCCTGACGTTACACAAAAGAATAAGGAAAACGTCATGCATTTATAACGTCAAATGCTTCTTCTTGCACATTCAAAATTTGTGACTGAAAACTGAAAGGTAGAGTTTGAAACAATATTACGAATTATGATTCCACCGACTGAACGTAACGAAGGTTTAAATCTGATAAGCCAAAAATAATCACTTTTACCTTTTTAAATTAAAATTCCAGTTGAGCCCTTCAAGTCTATTTTAGAAGACAAGAAATAAGTATTTGTCAAGTTTAATTTAGCAACCGAGTGTAATGCAATTATTATTCAAATTACGTTCTAAGTGCTCTTAATTGCGTGATCCCAGCTGGTTAAGTAGGTATAATGTTACAGTCTAAGGTTACTAAATTCTCTTAGGTTAACAGATGCTGCCTTTAATATGCTTTGAAATTAATATTAATTAAAATACCTTTCTAATTTGCTCTATTAGCACGCGTTATTAACAACTGTATTTATAGACAGACGCGTCCCAGTCACAGACACGCCGTTTTACTATTCATATACTGTCGTAATAACGTATAGTAAGGGTCAATGTGGATTACCTAGCATGCGTTTGATGGTTGTCGAACTGTCAATTTTAGGGGCGTTCGTAGGGGATTCACCCTCACACCGTTTGATTTCCTCCCTTGGTTATTTCAACATTTTACGGAAACTGTGTGTTATATTGTTATATATTATATTAAACGACTAGGAGCGCTTGTTTTATGATTCATTATATTCTTTTGTTCGTATCGTGTACTTACGTCACTTCATATTTGTTAGAAATAAATAAATTAATATGAACGAACGTATATTAAAGTAATTTATAACGGGAAATTATTTTGTTTCCTCTCCTGATTACGAGGTGCCTATTAACACAAATCGATCTCTCATAGCGTGACTAATTTGGTGTTGGTCTTCTATTAGACACCTACGTTTCCAACAGCTGCGCCACCATTTGTCTATTTGTAGCATGTTTAATGTAGGTTGTAAGTTGTGTTTCATCCACTTGCTTATTCGGTAAATTATAATGAATGTAGAGTAAGACAGTACGTGAAGTTGGAAATATAAATTGGCAGATGCCGGCAATAGTAAACTGGAAACTCGAGTAGTTTAATATCAACACTTACTAATACCTTCTCCACGCCGGAGAAGTCTGGGACTCCGTGTACTTACATTTATTACCGGCAATTTTATTAGTAATATCGTGTAAGTGGCGTTTTAGAAAAAAAAATTCTGTTGTGAGCAATTGATTAATTTAAAATTTGTCATTTTGGCTAAAATAATACGTGATGTCATATCTACAGCTGTAAAACATTGGGAAATGACGTTAAAAATGCACATCATCAATCATACTGACAGGATGCTTATGCGATTCTTTTTCGAGTTATATGGAAAATGTTTTAAGTCCCGCTCTTTGTGTTTGATAATTAATGTGGTACTTAATTTTTTTAAATGCGTACACAACGTACATATTGTACTCTTTCGTGAAAGGTATTTTGAACGTAATATTACGCCGTTTTATACACAAATTATTCCAAAACTTTTAAACATTTACATATTCCGTATTTCATTATACGAAATTAATATAATAATTGTTCCGAAAACCAAATTACATTGCATAGAAGACTAACGAGAGGTAGATCATGTTCGAATGATAAGTTCGAATGAGCTGATACTTTTATGTGCTACCCAAAAGGTGGTAATTAATTCAAGCAGCAAACCTGAACCGTTTCACCAAGTTGGAACTGATTGATTGATTTATAAAGTGGTAGCTTTGCGAGCCCATTGTGCTTGTATATTGTTTCCCTCTGACACGTTAATAACTTTCAGTACTTCCCCTATAAGGTTGCCTGTTGGTAATTCATAATTTATACTATCAAAAAATAGTAAATTTCCTGCGGTTAGCAAATTTGCATCAAGGAAACGTTGTAAAAAGTAGGTTTTTTTTCGCTATTCGGTTAACGTTTTGATTAAACGCATTTTTTGAGATATAAAATTTTATTATTATTCTATGATAAAATGGGAGCGCAGAACCGGCTATTGTGCTGATATACAAATAATATAGTACCTACCTTTGGCTACATACCTATGTATTTATACATTACACTTAACATGGGAAACAAACTTCTGTAAATATTGGCTCCCCTAACTATATTAGAGCAAGATACTAAATAAAATTTTTTTAAAGAATAAAAAGCTTCATACAGTTATAAGATTTTGAATTGATTCAGTCGTTTTCGAGAAAAAGAAGGAAAATTATTCAGTTAATAACTGTTTCTCGCGTTAGCCTTGAACTGAATAATTATCCTTCATTTTCTCAAAAATGGCTGAATTAATTAAAAATCGTATAACTGTAATAGAAGAAGCTTTTTATTCTTCAAAAAAATTTTATTCAGTACTAACTTTGCTGTAAAATAGTTAGGGGAGGCAGTATTTACAGAATGAAGATTCAAGTTTTCACCGTGTATGTATAAATTCTCCATTTGGGAAATCTACTATCAAGAATGAAGTAGCTCTTTTTAATTCAAAAGCCCGATTTTAGTGTTTTTATTATACTAACTAGACTACTCAATTAAGCGCCCGTTCAGCCACGGCGAAAAACGCACGGATTCTCAACAACCAACAACGAACTAAAAAATTCAAATTGCGTCTTTGTGCGAATTAGTTCCACCCATAAAGCTATATCTACTGCACTATAACGTTTTTTCAGTCTTTCAAAAATTTTTCTTTTGCAGCGCGTGTAGGGTAAGGGTGATACACAAAAAATAATCTTAATTCATGGTTACGAGTGTGCTGAATCCGAATATCACATCCACATCCGATCCGTGTTGTTTATGTGCTACGCCCCCGAAAATGAGTGATTTCCGTATTTGGAAATCAGCCGTAGACAAAAGCCTTCTACGCACACAAGCCGCGGGTCCCAGCGACGCACCACTTCTTAAAAGCGGTGGGTGTATTTTGGGCACCAAACTGACCCATCTACCTGCTACGCTAAAAGGGTTCGATAATCTCATATACATTTTGGGCACCAGCATTAAAGGTCTAAGGACTATTTATTATACAAGGTAAGGTACTCCGGAAAATCACCGACAACGCTCTACCGTGAGTTTCCAGGATCAAATTAGGACATTTGTCTCTCTTGAAATTATATTTAAAAATGCACCCCTAAAAGTTATAGGCTCTTAAAATTGAAGTTAAAGTCTAAAAAAATCACATTATCTCCGTAACGGGTGAAAATATTTTAATTAGTTTTATACAGCTGATTGTATTTTTATGCAAGTCAATAGGTATGTGATAGACATTCTTAAGAAAATTTGTATTCAAGATCTACAACTAACTGGTCCTTAGTTATTTTGTAATTCATTTAAAAGAAATCTGCATTTCAAAAGTATTTAAAAGTAGAGTACCAACACTAATTTTGCATTAATTGCTCATAGTGTAAAGTATAAACTACTATATTAATGATAGTGGTGCCCAAAACGCACTAGCAATTTAGCAGGTACCAATACTACTGATGGTGCCCAAAATACCTATGGGATTATAAGATTAGGTAACTTGGTGCCCAAATTACACCCGCCCAACTACTTGCCTGCAAAAGGGTTTTGCATCAAAATGAAGTGCAAGGTTAGCTCCTTTAACATCCAGACTATCTGGGAGATCACTCTTGATAGTTTCTTCATCAGAGAAATTGTAACGTTTCTAAATTGTCACAGCTGTCCTGTGATTTGATTGTACTTACTTTAATAGTGGTTGAAGTAAATTGTATGTATTTGTTTCTTTATCGTGTGTTTTGATAAGAGGGTCCCATTTTGAAAAATATTCAAAAAAATGATTTCTAGTAAGAACGTATGTGTACGATATTCTTAAGTGATTTTGTAAAATTGTGGCAGATAAAAGTTTTACGGCCTTGTGGGATTTAAGAATTGTCGATTTGTGGGACATTCTCCTATTCTTTATTGATTTTCTTTGTTTACAATTATTGTGAACCCTTGTCAAAAGGTACGTGTACCTTTTAATTTAAACTCGTATATTTTTTAGGGTTCTTATTCTTAGTTCTTATGTAAATTTTTTGTACTTATTTTGTAGATAAGACATACAGTTGTCAGTTAATTTTGTCTCATCATGTGAGGTTTGCAAGATTTTGCGCAGATGGCACCAACATTCATCAGATAAGTGGAAATTTTGTTTAAAACTTTGAATAATTAAATATTATTCTTTTATCAACTGCGATAAAAGTTTATTCGTCGAGTTTAATTTTAAAACGAAAACTTGAATTTTATGAATTTATTTAATTTAGTAATTACTACAAGTTGTTTAATACCTTTTTTATACAGGCGATGCAACTGGTCATTTGTTGAATCTAAAAGAGACTAAAATTAGATTATTAATTATATTTTTTAAATTTTAAAGTAATTGAATATTATACCTATATACTCACCATATCATCCCTCGTTGTTTTTAGTGGCAACTCATTATTATTGCCTTTGCCGTTTTATCTTTCATATTTTGGGTAGAAATACATTGGTGAATTTGAAGATTTATTTATTTGTGTATTAATATCTGCACTTATGACTTCTTCTTGAGTATGTTGGCAACTTTACACAATTCGTTGTTTTTCTGTTGCTAAATAGTTTCGCCACGGAATATGATCTAAATCAGTTTTCTGTCTCTTTTTTCTTGCCTTTTCCTACTGCAAAAATGTAGTATCATTTTTATCATCCAGGGTCAAATTAATATTAGCGGTGCTTATTACTGCCAAGTATAGAAATCTCATAAATGCACTCAACCGACCCTAGTAAACTTCCTTGTGCTTGTGTACCCCTGCTTTGATATATTTTAGTTTCGAGCACACTTATTCTTGTTCGATTCGGAAATTCTGAAGTATGTTAGAGATGTGCATTTACGCCTGTGAAGAATTTTGAAGTATTGCTTGTGAAGTAACGACTCCAATTTAAGGTTTAAACTGCAGGGCCGCATCCTATCGAGTACCTAGGCTACGCCCAAAAGGAATCTAGAGCTATTATTTTAATTTTTCTCTTCTAACAACTTTATTTATCGGTAGGTACTTCTTGTTCATCATCAAATCAATGAAATAAGAAAATTATTTCTTATAATCTGAAATATACAACATAAAAAAGCTTCAAAAATATTTTCCTTTGTCCCTTCAGGTATATTTTGAGCAAATTAGACTGACCTCGGCATAGTCATTTCATAACCTACTAAATGCCACTGTTCGAGCTAAACTGTAAACGTCTGAAAATTCCGAAAATGTCTAGCACTCCATTACTCACGTAATGTTGATGTGTAATACATGTTCTGAAACAAGTCCAAAACAAGTAAAAGACATGTCCTGTTCAGAATTATGTTTGAAGATGATAAATAGCAATTTTTAGAAGACCGTTGTAAATTTTTAATTTTTTTAGTACGTAGTGTAAAAATTGGATACTCAAACTAAAAGATTTAAACAGGATTGTACAATGTACAACATTATCATGATGATGGATGCGAAATTAAGTAATCGAATCGTATACAGTTTAAATCTATCTATCTATGAGACGAGACCCTAAATAGCAATTTGTTTATAATTGATGTTTGATTATATTTCCAATTTAAGAAATAGTTTTAACGTAGCACGTAGCCTACTTATATTCTGAATTGAAGCTCGTAATAAATATTTAATTTCCTAAAATTGCACAAAAACAGAAAATATATAACGTGTAAGATCATATCTTATATAATAATATAATGTTCTAATAAAAAAAATATTATCTTTAGCACCACTGTAAGTAACTATATTAAAAAATCACGACCTATTACTAAAATAATATTTTAACTTCGACTTATAACAATTTCGACACATTTCGCACCCCAAAGCTTAAGGAATCGACATTCGACCACTCGATAAATTTATTTAATAGTGATTCTATCCTAAACCTCGCAGCCTGCGGCTGTGCTGTCGATACGTTTGGTCCGATTGAGTACAATCATTTTGGGATTTTAACCCATAATAGGCGGGATTCAATTAATAACTAAATAATTTTGAATATAAGTACCTTCCGTTGAAAGTTTTAATCCGTAACAAATTGCACCTAATTATATACTGTATTCGTTTTTATTTTAAAGTTTAATCTCTCTATTTTTATTTTGGGTGCCTACAGTACATGAATAATGGTTTCTTTAAATCGTACCCACGTTAATATGCATACACCGATATCAATCAAACTTATTGAATTAATAGAAGTAATATTCATGAGCATACTAATGAATTTAAGGTATATTGACGTACAACGATCCTTTTGTGTTACCTTACCTTTGATAAATTATAAGGCACAGTACGGCAGTACTAGTTTTTTTCAATTCTTAATTACCTCGATGAATCTAAAATTGTACGTAGTACGTATATGTACAATGTACATGTTTAACTAATAGATTTCACATTTTGATTTATTGCATATTAGTTTTGAAAATAGTGGGTGTGTTGGTTTGGTAAATGCAGCTGTATCGATGAAGTAGGTACTATCTGTTGCGTTTACTAATGGCATTATCATGCAACTGCCCACTATTTAATGAGTTATTTTATTTAGGGGTGATCTTAGATAATTTGATTAGGATTTTAGACTTATTAATTACTATAACTGGCATATGGTTGGTAGCGTGTATTTAAAAAGTAGGCGGATATAAATTTATTTCTATTATAATTTTATTTCGATCTGGTACTTACAATCTAGTTAGTTTAACAAGAATATTTCCCACGATTATTTTATATACTGTAAAAAAAGTATTATTTTAATAAAAAAAGTTTAACTCGATCTTAGCCTACAAGAAAACATGCTCAATTAACCTGTAATACCCGAGAATTTAAAACATTATTCTTATAGTTATTATCTCCACCCATGCCATTATGCATCTCGCTTATTGTAGTGAACTTGAAATTTTGAACAAAATAATGATCCTAGACGAAAACAATACAAGTAAAGAAAGAAAACTTCTAGCAAAACGAAAAACAAAAAATATACACTATAATCATAAAGAATATACACAAAAGAATATAAAAAGCGAACATAAAGTAAATCTTATATAAAAAACGTATTACTAAAGTTTTAAAAAGGGAGGGGGCATCAGAATATACACTTATGTGTTTTAAATTTTTAACTTATCGGGTTATCTAACAAATGTGCCAATAATCCTTTTTTACGAGAACGTAGGAAACGGCATAAACAAAAGTGATAAAACGTTCTGTTTTAATTTTATTGTTTAACAACAACAGGAGATGCTAAAAGGACATAACATAGTATTGAATGCACAAAAACCCGAGTTTGTTTTCTGTTTATTGAGTGAATTGCTAAAAGTATTTTACTAATCGTTTAGTGGCGCATTTCTCTTTTAGTTTTGTCATTCCTTGATGTCTCTGCTTGGCCTTTGGCTCTTTCAAATTGTTCTGTAATAAGTATACATCTTTGTCGAAACAAATAGTGATTTCTTCGTTGGCAATTAGGTACTACTACTTTGGTTAATTTTATTATACAGCATGTCTACAGATGAGGTTAGAAAGAGGGGAACAATTGTTGTTTTTGATTAATTTATCAAAAAAATTTCATTCGTTATAAAAATTTTTGCTTTTTCTCAAACTACCTAACACGTACTGGTCTTTGACTGTCTCTTACAGGAAATGAAATATTAACAATTTTGTGTTTGCTATTGCTTTAAAATTGAAAAATTTTAATTTTTGATTTCTCAAAAAAATCTACTCTTTATGAAAACCCCTACATGCTTTGGAACTCGCGTAACACAGATTATTTTTTATTCATTTCTTACAGGAAATGAAATATCAATAACTTAAATTTTTTCTGACTTAGAAGTTTTTTAAATCAAAGTAAAAAAATCCTGTAAAAAATAGATAGAAAGAATACATAATGGTAAGTAGGAACTTCTATGAAGAATGGATTGAACATTAGGATTGCGAATGTAATTAAATATTATAATTAACTGAAAAATTAATTTATGAATAATAATCATGTTTTGAAGATAATAAAGCCAAGTTTTAAATAATAATATGATGATTATAATAAATATGAATAATTATCCTGAGAGGGTAATTGAAATTAAAGAGCCAAAAGAAATGAAGGGTGCAAGGCATTTAAAAAAACGAATAATTTTAATTACTTACATAATTAGTATAACTAATTATGAATAGTCAAGGAAAGTTAATTGTAGATCTGATGATGAAAACAAATAATGGGCAAAAATTAGAATTAACCCCCGACCTTGCACCAAGTCGACGAACGTACACTCGATAACGTCTCAGATGCCAAGCTATTTTATTAATTATGAAATTTGGTAATAATTAACAACAGGGGAAAAGATCAAGAGAAAACTACTGAGTAACGGTTTAACGGAGTGCACTGGCAATCAAAAAAAACGATGCGGATTTAGACCAGCTCAGATCTAGAATCTTAGGATTTGTATCACTCTGAGGCCCAGGAGAATAAACGAGCTAATCTCGGAGTCAGCCTCCGAGATTATCTCGTCTATGCAACTGGACCTGAGCCGTATAAAAAATTCACAGAACGCTACAATATTATACTATACAAAATTTGACTCATTTTACCAACTAGCTGCTCCATTAGTTGATGACGCCCAATAAGGCAGAAATGGCCATATAAGGGATGCTACTGGTTAGTCGAATCAACCATTTTGCAAGTTATTTAAAAATCGTATACTAAATTCATGGTCCAAGTAGTCGTCATTCACCACTTCACCAGCCTATTTGACCATTAAACACTCTAAGGCGACAGGGCCGTCCTAAGATATTCGGCACCCGTGGGTTGCTAAAAATAATGCGGCCCTCTTCAAAAGAAAATACACGAGATAGATATCATATCATTGCGAGGCTACGCAAAAATGTCTAGTTCAACTGAATCTGATAACTGATAAGCAATTTCTAAATGCCTACACTTCAAATTTACAAACGTCAATAACCACTAACAATTGTAAACCCCCAAATAAATGCAATTTTTAAAACTATACTACTAAGTGCCTAATCCTGTCAAATTGGGGGGGGGGGTGATATAGTAGTGGTTTTATCTGTCATTCTTTATGTATTTTGGGTTGCTGAATCCAAATTTCAACTTTGCCACCTCGGAAAAGTGATGCGTTCTCAAAAAAACTGCTTTCTTCAGTTTCTCGATTATAACTTGCAAACTATTGTGCACTTTTTGGGGAAACTATTTTTATATAAAATTAAACTACATTAACTTTTCTACAAATTATGTTCCTTTTTTTTTAAATAAACGGTTTAGGCGCTAGAGCGTGCTAAAGTTTGCCATAAATTCCAAAATGGGCCACAAAATTTTTTTAACTTTTTGCTTATAACTCAAAAACTACGCGTTTTTAGACTATAGTCGTTTATACATAAATAAAGTAAATTGAATTTTTTATAAATTATGTTTCATAAATTTTTTTTATCAAGCGAACGGTTTAGATGCTAGAGCGCGTTTAAAATTAGTGTATATTGGGCGTAACGGCTAAATCAAGAACAAAGCTCTCTTACACATTTCGTGCACGAAAGTGAAAAAAAATAATATGGTACAAGGTTTTCAAAGCAAGCGGAGCTCTCATAGAGTAGATATTAGTGAAAAAATACATTTTTCCCTCTTTGTAACCTCATCCGTGGACATACTGTATTTTCATAGATTGGTAAATTTTCTAAAATCCAATAAGTTGTTATAAAATTTTATTGATATGAAAGTTAAGAGAAACGTTTTTTGAAACCATCAAAAATTAGATTTCCAGAGAATTTTATTTATAAAATTGTTAACGAGTTACGCAGCAGTTGAAGATTGTTGTTTGCTGTTATTTACTTCTCTATGTACTGAATGTGGATGATTGGTGATTGAGGACCTAAACAATTATCCCATATCTACAGATTATCCGATGTGCCTAAAACTACGTAAACGTTTGAAACAATACAATATTTATTCATAGCCGATCAATGCATTTTTGGTATTATTTTGACCTGCGAACTAACTGATCAATTTTGTACAATAATTTTTTTAATATTTTCTAACACAAAATTAGTGTGTAATATACGAAACCCTTTTTGCGATGCTAACGCAAACTTGTCTTTTGATTGCTTTATATATTTTCGTTTTTGCTACTCTAATGGTTTTCTTTTCCTATTCGTTCTTATATTTTCAGGAAACTTCGTGTAGTGTCTCCTATTTTTATTTCTAGATAGTCTTATAAATCATGAGCACATTTTGTCAGGTCTAATGTGAGTTTAAAAATCATGAGGTTTCCTGAAAAATACCAGTAACACATGTTGATTCTCCCTTCTCCATCTCTGCTCTAAATTTACTAAAATAAGATTTTAGGTAAACATTTTGTTAATTATACGAAATAGTTTTTGTAATAAATAAATTTGCAATTATTCGCGGTATGATTGGGAAGTGAGTGACTTTGAAGCGAATCGAGGCGTATATTATGCTCTCGGGACTAAATAGATCGGAATTATCCAAACAAATACGTTAAGCTCACTTATATTTGTTGATTCCAGTGATAGACGTTAAATTAAAACGCTTTTCGTACCTGTCACGCATTGCTATCTATACGTGACATTTATTTCTAATTAGAATTAATTTACACTTTACCCTAATTTATGAATAATACCGTGTTTGCTGTTGGGTGACTCATGACTCCTAGTCTATACAGTACGTATGTAGGAGTTGAGCTATTCACTAAATTGTTGTAAAGCCGCTTACACAGACGTTTACATTCCAGAATTAACATGCACTGTTCAAAATTAATAGAAATTACCCCATCATGTCAGTTTTCGGTGCAAGAATGGGGTTATGTGTAAGCTCGTCACATATTGTGAAAAGACTTGTAATCGCCAATTTTAAAGATAGTAATTAATTTATTATATCAATTTACTAAAACTATGAGGCGAGCTTACCGGCGCTTAAATTTGAAGTAATATTTTGTAAGTAAGAGTTATTGAGGTAATATCCATCCATTGATGAGAGTCGAAGCTTAAAGTTGAGACTTGTTGTTATTTTACAACTAAATAAATTTCTCAAAAAACTTACAAATTTAACAAGATAAATTGCTATATATAGAAACGAAGGGCGCTTTTGAGTGATGAGCGGCTGCCACTTCAAAATAGAGACAATCGATCTATCTTAGCCATTTCAGCACGTGATAAATGATTATTACAGATTGTAGAAGCCGTAAAATACGATCAGCGATAGCCGGCACATAAGAAGCTTAAAATAGTAGCCAGTGGTTATAAATGACCAAAGAGGAAGATCTCGAGAAACATACATCGACTACCCTTAAGAGTATATAATCAATATTTCTTCGGTAAGGGAATAAAATGTTATTTCTGTCTATTGATTGAGCTATCTTATAAAACGATTTTTTTCCACCTAGTTTTTTTTCAAATATAACCAATTGTTGTAAAGTAATTGTACCGAATTTATAGAATCGCTTAAGTGATAAGGAATCAACTAAAAGCTAAATGTGCCATTATTGTTAATAGCTTCGATTTTTAAAATTGCCAATCCAATCGTTTCCAGTGGTAACCGTGCAGCGTGCAGCATTTAATTTAACCTTTCTATATGGCAATCACGCCTAAAAGCATTTAAAATACACTGTGTTATTTTTCTCTTTTAATACAACAGATTTGTTTAATTAAATTAACATACTTTGGTCTACCAAATTTTTATACTAGCGTGAAATTATAAGAACAAAAGAATATTTACACACTGCATGTGTACATAATGAAGTAGGTACCTACTTTTTGTTTATTAACTGAACGAATTATTTAAATAAAAATTTATTTCTCTAAAATTTACTTTTAGAACACTTTTTAAAAAGTTCCTTTAGTTGATCATCTCTAGTTAGTGATGATTTAGATTCTTTAGAGAAAGTTTCAACTTTTATAAAATTGGGATTTTTAGGCGCCTCAAAAAAATTCTATTTTTGTTTAACTTTTTAGACATCTATTCCATCTCTTGAATCGTGCAGAATCTTTAATGAAATTGTTTATGTTGATGTTGAATCTTTTCTCTATAATAATTTGAATGACAATGAGTTACAGTCAAGAAAACTGCTAAAAGTTTATTTTTTGAATGGTCTGCATTGACGTCCCAAAGAGATCCAAGCTGGACAATTAATAACTGACGCGTTATACTGGTTATACTTAAGCCTCGTTTTCACTTGCGAGAAATCGCCCAGTAAAACAAATCAGATAGAGCTACAACTTAATGCAACCTGGACTGCAAGTGCGAGAAAACTGTTGGAAATGGCTGTTTACACTATTACTTAACCCTCATGGTACCATACAAATTTACAACTTATTCCTACCGCACGGGGTACCCGGGTACCCTGCATGTTTTATATGGAGAATGAGTAGTAATACAGCTAATTAGTTTATATTTGGGCGATATTAATTATTATTGCAACTTGCAAATGTATTATTTTTTAAATTATAATTTTAAAAAAATTAAAATAACAATTTTTGTTGTCAAATTGGAGCGGTTTTGTGAAGACATGGCGTCTTCGGCATTTACAACGGAGTTTATGTTATATTACACTGCAATATTTTTACAAATAAACCCTGTGTCGGCACGTGCTTTATTTCGACAGTGCCCAGAAGACAATTGTTAGTTTCCCACGCCTTTTTACCTAATCCAAAATTTATTTATAACCAGCAAATGACTATTTGCGTCTCAAAAGTAAAGCTGTTTTGTGAAGATAATATGCGCTTTCTGTGGGCATAGCGTCGTGGACATTTACAACAGGGTTTATTTTTATTTTGTACTGCAACATCTTTCCAAATAATCCGTGTCCAGAATCATAGAAATAATTTTTGTTAAAAATCACCCTATTAGCTGCCTTCAAAATCAAATCAACGTAGGGAAATTTTAAAAGATTTAGGAAAAACTCTTTGTATGCCATCCATACTAGATCGAAGTACCTATATAGGATCTATACTAACTAAACTAGGGATTAGGGATTAAGGATTATGAACAAGGGAACTAAAGGATTAATTATTCAATTTTATTTTGATAAAAATTGCATTATCACTTCTTGGCGTCAAAGTAAGCATTGCAAACCACAACCACAAATAAACGTTCAAGAACGGGATAAAACTGAACGACTGAGGGTAATTGGTTGTTGCATAATTTGGAAGAATGGCGAAAAGGTGCCAAACAGGAAAACGAGGAAGAGATGAGAGAGTTGTAAAAATTTTGTCTGTGATGGGCATATCTCACCGACTTCCATTAGATCTAACGATTGTGCAAGTACAAAAGTTCATCACTAACTTTTTTTGCGATTTCTAATTAGTAATAATTATTGTTTATAATAATAATTATTATTTATAATAATAATAATTATTTATAATATAAAAATGTGTAATATAAATGAATAATTCGAATACTTCTACTTTTAATTGATTGATTCCCCATGAAATACAAGCAAATAACAGCGAGGTACCCGGGTACCCCATGCGGTAGGTTTAAGGTGTAAGTCATTAAATTACAAAAATATCCCATCTCACTAAATTTTTTTGTGCCCCTTTAATATTTTCGTATAAAGAATTAAATTATACAGGATGTCAAAGAGTCTTAATAATATTCCTTTAAAATAAAAAAAGTTATAGGCTTTTAAACTCAAAAAAGTACCCGGGTACCCCGTACGGTAGCTTTAGGGTTAAGTAAAACGAGGTCTAAAGGCCTCTACTTCATATGCGAGAAAACTTCTGCGAGAAATTGCAGCGATAAGCTGCAAGAAGTGTCAGACAAACTGTCGGATAGAAAATAGCTTTGTAAAATGTCTTGCAAGAGTTTCTTCCACTGCACATTTACTATATTGCAAACGACTTCTGCAAGAGTTTTCTCGCACTTATAGTCCAATTTACGTTAAACTACTTTCTTTAATGACAGTCTATCTGACATTTCTTGCAAACGTTTTCTCGCATGTGGAAACGACACCTAAGACCTCTACAGCAGACCACAAGTGGAGAATCTTGATTTTTATGAAAAACCCTCAAACATTAGAACATCTACATAGACTCTATACAGAATATAAATATAGTGGCCTTATTCCTGTTTTTACTGCACTGCCCTGGACACTAGGTGTTTAAAAAATATGAGTTGAACGATTTTACCAGTAGGTAGGTACATACCTTTACTGAAAATAAAACAATTTTCCCTTTTTATAATTTTGACAACCCCCTCTCCCCTCTTCCCCAAAGGTTTTTTACAAATTCTTTTTTTCATGTTTTACACCGTTTGACGGTTTTTATCCAAACATTGTACAATGTACAGGTTGTGTGCCCTCGTTGGATTTTACTTGAATGGCCTAACTTTCTTAGTCGAGTTCAACGGCTGTTAATCTATTGGAGCGTGTGCCTCGGGGAAGTAACTTGAGCCCGTTTTTCTTCGATTCAATTTTTTGTCGATGAAGTAGGGATATCATTTGAAACTCAATATCAATCTAACAAATGCTCTAGAGTTAGTTTTAGCTTGACTACGTTGCAATACGATTATTCCATGAGTTATATCTATACTAAGCATTGCAAAAGCCCGCAATAATAAAGGATCTCGTGGATTAAAATATTATTTTAGATTTTTGTTTCAATACATATTGCAGACCTCGTCTAAAGTGGTCGGAAATTGATGGCTTTCATCATAAGAAATTCCAAAGATTTCGTCAACTTTCCGTCAGTTTACACAACTCAATAGTTTGTCTGAAGCTGGAGTATTGCTCTATAATTTGGAACTCTATTTTAGCTAATTTTGTCACATTCCCGAAATGGAGAAGATCCAAAATCGTTCACTGCGATTTCCCTACGTGGTGAACAATGGAGCATATCCTAGCTTCGTTAATGTGAGGCCTACTTGAGAGTCTGGCCGCCATATGTTCTGTTTGATATATCTTGTAGTCAATAGTAAGATAGATTGCGGGTATATTCTTAATTTGATTCGATTTAGAGCTCCGAGTCTCCGAGATCCATAAATAGCCAAACTATGGATCCATTAGTTGTTGTATTAATTTGCCAGGCATCGGCTGAAATTAATAACCTATGCCTGGTTTCGGACTTGGCTGATCTTGTCGTGTCTAGGCAAAAATTTGTTGTAGAGGACAAACGTTTCATTCAATAGAACACCTGATGTTTCGTGAATAATTTACATAAATAAAGTAATCATAATATGGAAATTATCTATTTCTGAAAACTCGTTTATCAGTAGATTATTGGTATAGATTTGTGCATACGTACTTACTGAATGGTGAGCTACACTAAAAATAATTATAAATAAAATTTTTTCTGCTGCCAATTTTTTAACATAACTATCAAATAATAAAATCGAATTGAAACACACTGCTTTATTAATTAATAAAATCTCCTGTACAAAGACGCCTGTAGCTTGTGTCTGTAACGGACGTACAAATTATTTCAAAATACCACAATTTAGCCAACAGAATCGCTTCTAAATTCTAAATTCCTATCATTCACTAACAGACTGTTAATAATTATCAAACGTTAAAAAAGCCCTCGATTTTTTGATGGATGTATATCTATATTCAACAGCTTTTATAAAAGCGGAGTTAGCAAATGTGGTTTCAAACATATTTTTAGTTTAAATTAAATTAATGCGTTGAATATGCAATAAAGTAATTAACGGCTTACGCATACAAAGTAGTAATTTCAAAAGATTTGTTTTATAGGATTTAAAATCAACGTTTAGTTCGTAGTTTTTCAGGTCAATTTTAGGTTACCTAACCTATAACGATGAAAGGTTAACTGTAGGTGTACAAAATATCTTTAGAAATTTGAAATCGATTGTTGAGCTACGATCATGTACCTATCCGATAATTGGCTTCTTCCACATCATGTCACGTTTATATTCAATTAAATTGGTATAATTCGATCACGTCACTTCTAATTACACTTTATAAATACTCCTCATTATTATAATATTCAATTTTCGTGATCTAAGAAATGCTTCTGGACGAAAACAGTTTTAAAATTGGACGTTTATGTTGACCCTTTGAACTTTAGTAATCACCTTATTAAAGTGATGTAAGAGATTCATTTGAAGTGTAAACATTCTATAATACTGTACCGCGCTGATATTCTTAAACAATGTGGCTTGAATAGGGTAATAGGGTTTAATATTTGTAACTATATTTATTACCAACGTATTTTTTTGCTAGGAACAATGATAGAGCTATGGGCTATTATGGTACAAAAAATATGAAGATCTAGCAGAACTGTTATGATTATTAAATTTCAAATTCTCCTCATAATATTGCTGAAAAGTTGGTGCATTCGATAGAAAATATTTGTTACGTTAGAGTTGCACTCTGAACAAATATTATTAGGTGTTCTCTCGTGTCCAATTTTACAACGACGTGCTACTACTATTTATTTTTAAAAGACGGTAAAATACATATCGAGTTACTAAAAAACTCTATTCTTTAAACTTGAAAATTAGGCTAGCAATGGAAATAGAAGTGTTGAAGTTTGGCAGTTATAAACTACCTAAAACATTTATTCAAGACGTTATGTAATTTGTGATACAACAAAGGGGTAGTTATTTGTCGAGATATTTTCCTGACTTCGTAGCCAATTTTTCCGTTAGCTACTACATACACGGCTTTTTTCAAGTATTTGTTGGGTATAACGGTCTAGTTCTATCACAGTTCATCCTTACGTGTAAATACTTAAAATTTGCTTCTCGTGGTTTATACACAATTTGTAGTATAACAGTGTTTTAAGCATTGTTAGCAGCATTATTAATTCAAAAGATTTCAGGTTTCTACATTAAATTTAGTCTGATACGATTGGAGCTGATGGCATTAGCAGGAGAATGCTCAAGCTTTTTGTAGGCAAGTCGTGACGCATATTATAAACCAATAATTACTAATAGGGGAGCATTTTTCCCCAATCTGTGGAAAAATTCGTATATTACACCGATCTCTACAACTAGTCATTGCTCTGCTCTGTCAAAGCTAATTGAATATCTGGTATTTGACTTTTTGATTTAACACAGCTTACAGTATAACATCCTCCTGGCATAATAGCGGAATATTTTTTCATCGAAAGGTATCGCACTCCCTTAAGAAAGTATAACTTCTTTCTAAACAGCTTATTGAAAGTCTCGATCAACATCTTTAGCATTTTAGAAATAATATATCGACTGAAGAGGCCCATTAAGAATTTCTCAAACAAACAAATGTATAGTATACAATTATGTTAAATGACGAAAATGTGAACCCATTATTTTTGTATTAAATGTTAGTATTCATAACGAGTTGTTGACATACGTGTAGTTATGTAATACAACTGCGACAACTGCACTAGAGAGCTATAGAATATTTATGTACATAAAAGTTGCATTTCATTTTTCCTTGTATGCCAGTTAAAAACTCAAAATCGATATGTACGATAAATGTAAATATTTATTTGCTCATTGAGAAATAAAACTTTCTCATTAATTAACCGAATATTGCAGTTATGGTCTCAAAGGAAGACTAAACTCTCTTAATTAATCTTTGAAACGAGTTTCTGGTTTTGTCAAATCTGCGGCTAGTAGGATTTTACGAAATATTCTAAAAGGAATATTAATTAATTTTTTTTAAATTATTTAATTGAAGACTAATTCAACTAATTCTCAAACAAATATTTTAGAGTTAACGAGTCTTTATGTAATGGGATACTACGCACGAAATATATTTTTATTATATTTTATAATTCAATATTATTCGAACTGATCATATATGTCGTATGCGTAATGCATCAGGTGAAGACGAGATAAAAGTTTTCCTCCTATAATAGTAAAATACTTCTACTGTTGTCTAGCATATTTTTAATATTATGCTCTGTGAATGATAATGGTTAATAGAAAGTATTTTTCTCTATAACTTCTTGTACTCGAGGATATACCAAAAAATTTGAAAACCACAAAATGGCTACCAAAACACAACCCAAAAGAGCTAACCGTTTATTCTCATAACTCAAATGTCGTAAGTCATCACTACACTCTTTCTTCATATTAGCTCAGCAGATACGTTTACTAACATTACCTACTTGTTTTTCTTATAACTTGAAGTTGTTTTGCCTTCACTCAATTTGGCAGTGTATGTTTGTACCCTCAATAATTCATATCAATCGAGTCAGTTGAAATAAAAACAATATAATAAAGTGATGACACGAAACATTTGAATTTCCCATAAAAGAGATTCGTTCGTATCGTTAAATCACGTACAGAGCAATTTCTTAAAATTACTAAAATTTCAGTAAAAGTTAAAAAGGTTCAACCCCATAAACATTAAACAACGTTTGTTTCACTGTTCTCCAGTGGTTCATTTTATTATCATTGTATACGCACTACCCTATTTTTATTAGATACTTACAACTGATTGTTTCGAAAATTTAAATAAGAATCATAGCTGTGCATTTCAAATTTAAAAAGAAAATTTTTTATTTCGTAAATTCTATTATAGTGTTACGTAAGTAATTTCAAATCTTATTTGATTAAGTAAAATCTAATTTACCCAAAATAACTATTTGCTTGTAACAAACACGTAAACATGCACAACTCGATAATACCTGAATAGCGAGCGCTTCGGTAGCGTTGAATACAGAAAAAGTAACTTTTTTAAGTCGAACGTCTTGATTTCTACATCAAATTTTAGCATCTCTGAGCATTTTCATTTTCCATTTTCACTTTTTTTACTTATTTATTTAAAAAAGCTGAAAAATCTATTTGATGGAGCTGACGAAAATTGAGATAACAACAGATGTATTTATTCGTCCGTTTTGAGACCATCGAAGTGATGGGCGATTTTGAAACTATTTAAATATTTTTTATATATCTGGGTTTTTCAATGACTAGGCCTAGAGTGCGCTTGTTGAGATCGGTTATAGGTAGTGGAAAACCTCATGAACCGTGTTCTTGAAAAAGTTTAAACTTGAATTAAGTATTTACTGGGTTTTGCAACTGCGTGTGCTTCCAGACTAGACGTAGTTAGAGTCCCTAAATTTTTCTACTCGTGGTAAACGTAATATTTTTCAAATTTAAAAACAGGCGATTAGCAAATAGAAAAAGAATAGTCAGCTATTTTTTCCTGTATTGGTACTGCAAACCAGCTCTTTAGGTTTCTATTAAGGGCTACCGCACATTACAGACAGTCGGCGACCGTCTGTTTTGTAGCGAGGTGACCGCACACGACAGACAGTCGGTCAGACATCGGCTCCTACATCTACACCATCGCACACGCTACCGACTATCGTTAGGAAGTCGGTGGTTGTTGCATTGTTTGTCCGTGATTTTAACTATAGGAGATGCACAACTACAACGACAATTTTGTGGTTCGTGTGCGCGCCCCTACTTAATTACGTTATTCCCATCTTCCGCCGTCTAGCCACGGACAATCGTGTCGGTTGATAGTCGGTGGAAAAATAGAACACGTTACATCTTTTATGTAGGTCCGTCATTTTAGTCGGTTGTGTGCGGTGCTACATAAGAATCTGTACTGAGCATTGTAACCGACTATTTTGACGGTCACCGACTGTCTGTAGTGTGCGGTAAGCCTAAGTCTTTGTTTTGAGTTCATTTTATGACCTACAAAACAAAATTTCGTTCCAGGGAAAAGACATATCTGGCAAACAAGGGAGAGGCTGTTGAAGTAACTCGAATTCTAACTCACAAATTATCTCCGTTATATTGTTCGATTTGTATTATGTAGGTGAAAATCTCTACTTATTACTACGGTATAGCTAATTTCGTTTATGTACCAATAAAACTTCGTAGGTTAAACAAGATATTAATATAATAATATAATTAAAAAAAAGTAATTAACCTCGAAAAAGATTTAATACCAACAACTTTATTGTTAATTAATTTGAGATTACATCCCAAAATTTAATTATATTTACATTAGTTAAAATACAACAATATAAAAAAGAACTTCTTAAATTTTGTATAAACCAGCAAAAACAAAAGAAATTAATTTGAAAATTAGTCAAACATTTTGTTGATGCTTAACAGCCAAACTGATAATTACATACCGTGAAGTTGTTTGAATTGAGCGCTTAAAGCTTATACTTTGGTTGTTATTGATGTACTAGGCAGGTGTTTTAATTACGGTTATTATAAACAACTACTATAAAATTTTATAAGCATAAAATTTCAGATTTTCACCTTTATTCATCGTTACCGTCTAAGGATTAAATTAAATTCAATTATAAAGCTATGGATCATAAAACAGATAAGAGCTATTACCGAGTTTTTAGAATGTTCAAAATTAAGTGCAAGTTGAGATACCTACCTACCTACCTTTAGATTTGAGATGCGATTTATTTTCTTCTAAAAGGTTCATTGACGCGAATCGTTTGTCTATGTTTTATTAGTTTAACCGAATCAATAATGAACTGTCACACAGTCACGCGTAGATTGATTGACGTAACCTCTTGTTTTCTTGTTTTGTTATGGTGCCATTTTATTTCAAAGGTTTGCGATCATCACGATAATTTGCATTTTCTCCACTGAGACCAACTCTAAAATATGCATTAGGAGTAGTTGTAGGAGTTTATGTCTTTCGTGGCTCATAACATGTCTCAAGTAAGCACTGAAGCTTTGAGATTTTTACCTCGTTGTTCGGTTCCGCTTCCTTTCCAAGTCTTTTTAAAACTTCGTTTGTGATTCGGTCCAGATGATATTTCAAGAATCGCATCTATAAAGTCACATCTGAAAAACTTTAATTTTTCTTATCATCTTTTTGTTTGTCGTAGCTTCGATTCTAATATACAAGGTGTCAAAAATATGTGTCACAAACTTGAAGGGGTTAAGATGGCCTAAAATATGCAGAAAAGTCTTAATGAACATTCAAACAAAGTAATTTATGAACAAACAATAAAGACAAAATGTCAAATAAAACGTTCAACGTGTGCCCTCCTCTCATTTCAAAAAACTGCAGCATCTCTGCCTCAAGAACTTTCAAGCTCTTTCGAAAACCCTCGAATTTGGTGGTATCCTTGATCTACTCGCTGCTGCAGCTCTTGGAGGTCATTTACAGGCTTAGTATTCACTAGAGTTTTCAAATGTCCTTATCAAAAAAAAAATCTAAGGTGTGTTTAAATCAGGCAATCTAGCAGGCCAAGCAATACAGGTACACCCCTTCCTACCCATTTTCGTCCAAAAATGCCGTGTAAATGCTCTCTAACGGCAATCGAAAAATGAGCTGGATCTGGATCATTTAGGGAGGGGGAGCAAGCTCCCTACACTAAGGTCACTTAATCGGGCCCATTGTACTTCTTCTAAGAGGCTTCCTCGTGCCCATCCATCCATCCAGCCATTGTTAGGATGAGCTCCAGCATTCTGGCGGGAATGGTGGTGCTTATTCTGGCCATGTCCCTCATGTCTCCTGTCCCATGTCCCCCATGTCCCTCAATACGGATCTTGACAGTGAAAAAGCACATTTTCAACCGTTGTGTCTTCTATTAGTTTGCATCCACGACATATGGGATTATCTACCAAACCCAGAGTGTGGAGATGTTTGTGTAGTCGACAGTGTCCCGTGAGTGTCTCTGCAATTGTTTGGAAATTAGTTCGGAATAGCTGTAGACAGTATTTTGCCAGCTTTTTAAAAGGAGAAGACCGTTTGAACCTTTTTGGGCCAATTTGTCTGCTTTATCATTACCCTCATCGTTACCTTTATCGTTACCCTCAACAGAGTATAAGAACATTATTTTTTGATATCTAATTCGGCGGCTCTATGCATTTCAACAGAACACCGGAGGTTACCTTGCAGTATTTTCTTGTTTAGGATTTTTCTGTTTAGGATTTCGTTGGTATTGTGTCTCCATCAGTTTAGTTGTGAACACCGCCGTATGTTCGAGTAGGCCATTTGCAAACATCCATGCTCTTTAAGACTTTTCTGTATATTTTTGGCCATACTATCGTCTCTTAAGTTTGTGACACATATTTTTTAACGCCATGAGAATGGAAAAGTCTATTACTGAAGAACTGTTTCATTTTTATGAAAGTACTGCGTGCCATTTGAATCTACATCTAATTTCACAGCAAATTATTATTAGTTATTACAATGTTGTTGGTTATTGTTGATTAATGCTTATAGATATTTGTATTTATGTGCCCTTTCTATGTTTTCATTATTGACTATAAGTAAATTTGTAGGTTAAGATGTTGAATTTTCGCGAACATCATAAATTTTGTTCTGTTTATTTAACACCGAGACTCTACTATCCCTTGACTCTAGA
The DNA here is from genome assembly GCA_950108345.1 of Malthinus flaveolus. Lineage (NCBI taxonomy): Eukaryota > Metazoa > Arthropoda > Insecta > Coleoptera > Cantharidae > Malthinus > Malthinus flaveolus. The sequence continues at coordinate 74,572,826 of OX467285.1, forward strand.
CCCTGCTCTAATTCCACCCACGCTTAGACGTCTAACAGACCCCATTTTGTATTTTTTTTTATAATTTGTATTTTATATCTAGAATATTCTGAGGAATAAAGATTATGATTTTATTCAGCTGTGGGTCCCGCCTGTACTACTGATCCTTGCAGTTGAACGGACGTAAAACGCAAAAAAAAAAACTTTTTATATAAACTTTGTTTGCAAACTTATATGTATATGGGCAATGTATCATAATTTAATCAAATTTTACAACCCGCAAGTAATATTGAAAGTAAAAAAAGAAAGAAGTTTGTTTATGTTGTGTGTGTAGACGCCGCCCTCAAATAGCACCACCATACGCTCGTCGTTACTTCTTATGATATATGAGCAACCTCAAGCTACAGGGAGTAACTTATTAGATATTTGTTATAAATCTGGCAGGAAAAATAAAGTAATATACTGAGACAGCAATAAATATAAACACCGAGCCAATGTAACCAAAGTTACGCTTTCAGAATTTTAAATTCCTAATAAAGAATATCATTTGTACTTGAAACAATATTTTGGTAATAAATTGAATAGCGAGTTAAAGCGTTACAAGTTTATGCATTTAAATTTTTGTGCTTTCAGAGAGAACAGAGACTTGCATTTAATAAAGAAAATATAACTTAAAGTAAATTTGCTTCATAAATCATCAACGAAGTAAGCATATAGTTTAAAAAATGGTTTTCTCAACAAAACTGAAATTTATTACATAAATCTTAAGATTTAGCATATCGCCCCAAACATATACATTGGAAATACATTAAGAAAATATAACATTTATATTTCAACTAACATTCGAAATAGGTTCGATTTATCGATACAATTCTTCAAGTTTTAATGTAACAGCCGCGCGTGGTAACACTACAAAACGTAATTGTTGTAATTTTTCACAAATAAATGATTTTTTCTTATTTTTGAGAGTGAAGATGTAGGTGGGTTTGTGTGTGTGTGTCAGAAAACATCTTTATAAAATCAATACAAACTACTTCAATAAAACGAAAATTTTAGACGCGAGTTCTCGCATTGTAAAAGTAGTTTTCTATAAGATAAAAAAGTCGAAAGAATGATTTTTCTAAAACACTTTCAAATTGGGTGCCAACTGTGAAAATGAATGTGTAAACTTTCCGAATTACGTCGGATTATTTCGTGATTCAACATCTAAACAATAATAAGTAGGGAAGTGTGGTGTGGAGTGGTTTATTTACTGGTGCATGCAATCAATTTCTAAATTATTGTTTGTTCATTTATACACGAAATATTACTATAAAATACTAATAGCATAATACGGTAGTTTAGTGATTTCGTGATAAAAGTGTAATAATAAAAGTACCTAAACCCGTCAGTTTAAATAATAAATAAGCCTTAATATTTCGAAAACAGTTAAAGAATCGAAGTTTTAAACGTTAGAATGAAATTGGGCGGTTAAAAAGAACAAGAACTGTATGTAGGTACCTTACAAACGGTTTGTTTGTAAACAGAACGTAAAGGTTTCGAGATATTTGTGGAGAAAATAGGGTTTTAACAAAGTTCCAAAAAAAGTAAAACTCGATTTAGATCTATCACGAAAAGTGCAAACTAGAGAAACTCTTCCTACGCTTTATTTGACTTTACGGACATGCATGGTACATAGCCTTTCGTAAATAAATATACGAGAAAATGAATTCTCAAAATTTTAAAAAAGTATTTATTAGTATTGTCAATAAATATTAATTAATGTACCAAACGTAGGTACAGGGTGGGCATGTTTGGATGCTTAAATAAAATATAAATGTTTTTTGTATAAGATATAAATATAGCAACTATAACGAAGCGCTTTGGGATAGAGGTAAATTTGGTTAAATCTTCTTTTTTGGTCTCAGGAGTACCTACGTTTGTGCTGGCGTTTCTATCTAAACGTCCGGGGAAAAGAACAACAATCATTTATTTTTATACGCGAATACAAATTTGTAACCATCATTATACAACCAGAGCTCTATTCGACGGAGCTGACCCGCGAATATTCTCGTTAAATATTATACACCTTGGGAGCATAGTACGCTTAAGAGCGGGGCCCAACTGCCATGCTTTTTTGCAAGACAGTCGTATTCAACCTTTCCCATGTGTCGTTAGTATGAACCGGCAAGGACAGACTGATCATCACCCTGTGCATATGTTACCGGCAATTTGCGAAATCCGGCAATTTGCAGACTGCCTAGACAATCTGCAAAACTCACTAAATCGTTAGGCAGTCTGCAGATTCACTAGTACTTTAGGCAATCTGCAAATTGACTATGAAATTTTAGAAAGTCTGCAGAATGTCTACTATTTAGTGAATGTGCGTTTTGATAATATATGGATCTCACATTGACTAGGCAATATAAAAAATGGCATTTCAAATAGGTAATTTTAAAAGGAACATTTATTAATAACTAATAGCACTTAACAAATAAACATTTTTACGCAAGAACAATTAACTATTTGTTTTTAATAAGAACATGTGTATTAAAATATTAACAAATACATATTTTTACGTAACAATAAAAATATATAAACCCAGAAATGCTAGGTTATATGTTTTTTATTAAAAACATTTTAAAAAATATTAACAAATAAACATTTTACGTAACTATAAAAAATAAAAAATATAAACCTACAAATGCTAGTTTATTTGTTTTTTATAAAAAGCATTTTTTTTCGCACAATGTCTAGGCTATGTGAGGTATGCGCATACTGTAGAAGCACATTGACTAACAATACAGACAATTTGCAGATTGCCTATAACACCGTAGTCATTTTGCAGATTGCCTAAAGTACTAGTGAATTTGCAGACTGCCTAACGATTTAGTTAGTTTGCAGATTGTCTAGGCAGTCGGCAAATTGCCGGATTTCGCAAATTGCCGGTAACACATATACTTCTGGATCGAAACCACGTAAAGCTGGTAAGCCCTCATTAACATAGACTCATCGTATAAATGTACCGAGATGTATCTCATCGGCTTTTGTAGAATTTTCCGAATTATGATTCTTTGCACAACCTCCACTCGACTCTGATATACACCCGCAGCACCTCCCCAGCCCGTAATGCCGTAGGCAAACTTGAATATCTAAAAATGAGATAGACATGCCACAACCTACTTCGTTACCGGTTTTGGAACCATTAGTGCAAATTTGAAGATAATTACTGCAACCACCCATTAGCTTCTGAAAATCTAAATTTTGGTAATTCTTCAGGTCCATAAACAGTAACTGTAACTTGAAGCGGCTTCATACGCAGAGGAAAATAGAGGCAGTATGTAAAACGTTGTGACATGAGCTTTATAGCCTACAATTTGTCGGTAGCCAGTTGCAAGTTACAATTGATGTCCTAAAACTTTAAATGTAATTAATCCAGAACCATTAAGATATCGACATAGCAAATCTAACTTTTGTTAAAAACTCAAAAGAAGAAAACGGTTAAGTTTGGTTTTGACCATTGAGCTACTCTCACTGACCACTGTAATCGCCATGATCACTGGCCACCCTCCCATCCTGTGCGTTCAACTCTATTCAATGGGCTTACAAGCTATGCTCTTCAAAAATCATCAAACTGAACTGACTGGGCTGAAATAATCATTCATTAAAATTAAAATACGCTTTTGACATATTCTTCTGAATTCCTGAACACTTTTAGTGGAGTAGATTGAAATACAACTGGGCTACAAATTAAAAACAAAAAAATCTACGGGAGATCCAAATTAAACGAGGTCAGGGACATAATTTAATTATCGACTTTTTGTACTACTCTTCTTTCTTATAAAGATTTTTTTTAAGGAAATGCATTGTTTTGGTAGTACACAACTTTAAGCGTCAATCTTTTTCCAAAATTTAATTATTAAACTACTTATTTTCTTTAATTAAAAAATAGAAAATTATTTCATCATCGTCACGTTGTGAAACTTTTGCCGTTCCCTCAAGATAGAAGTTCTATAATAACAGCGAATTTAGTGATTCATGCAGTTATTTGATATACATATTACTTAACACACCCTTCTCTGAGGGAAAACATAAGTTAGTATTGTGATGGAAACTATTCACTTGTTATTCGGTGGTTGCGGTGTGTGTTATTTCAGCTTCATTATTCAGCAGCTTCAATTTCCCGATTATAAAACCAAAAAAGAGTTTAAATTTAAAATATAATTAATTACTGCAGTTACGTACACCTATTTTAAAAAAGAAAATTTAATTTAAATTATATTTCTAATGCAAATACGCCAGCTGCGTGCTCAAAATTGAAATATAATTAATACGTTTTTAGACGCTAAGATTGAACTGTGATAGTTTAACGAAAGGCGCTCTATATGAATCTATTTAGATAGTTTGAATGAGATTAAAGTCTCATTAGCACAAAATTGTGAAAAAGGGTAAATTTAAATTACGTAAGGGGGAGGTGGTTTTAAACGAGTTGCTTTATAAAGACACTTTTCTGTTAATGTAATTAAGTTATCTGATCTAACTGAGTTTAATAACGAGCGATCAAAGCTTGGGTATACCTCAGCAACTTGGCGCTTATCGATTTTAAAATACGAGATTTAAAATATTTTGGCTATTTAATTACGAAACAATTTAAAAGACGTTCTAAACGTAGGTAATTGTGAGTAATAATTCTGCGATTTCCTTGAAAAAGTAAGTTTCGAATACTCATTGTAACTTCGCCTGATTATTGAGCAACAAGAACTGTTTAAAACTTTAAGATTGTGTGGAAACAAAAGAAATCCAATTTGCTGTAACTTTTTATTCAAGTTCAACGATAACATGGGTATACTAAAAAAATAAGTCTTCAAAAAACATTTGGGGTAGTTTAAATCTTGATTATGTTATAAATCATCTAAGGTAACGATTTTAAGTGGCGGGTTGTTCATATGATAATTTGTTAAGATTAAGATTATACTACTGAAAGTCCATTAAATCACGGAAAATTACTTTTCTTGTTTTACTAACATTTTAGACAGCAGGAAAACGGTCGAATAACCTGCTTCGTTTTAAATTAAAAAATTTTTTTAATGATAAAATGGATCAGGATGACTCTATGAGCCCGTTATAATAAATACAGAGTGCTACATTTAAAAAAACGAATCCAAAAAAGATGTTTTATAAAAGCAAAGTTGCAAAATTAAGAATTCCTTTACTGTATTATTTCAGATAAACAAAATATATTGTTGGAAAATTATGAGCCCCCTTTTAACCTAGGGCCTTAGGCAATTTCTTGAGAAGCCCAGGATTGCCTTAACTCTGGGACCCGGGACGCTCTAGCGGTTCTGACCAATCCGAGTGTGATCTGTACTTCGTCTCGAACCTAAATTACTCAGCACTGAATACCTACCAAAGGGTAAAACTGGACTAATTTAGTTAGAGGCAGTAACAATAACTTTTAGTCTATTTCCAGGAGGGGCAACTACCCCTTTATAACAATAATACAAGCGCCTAGCCCCAAAGGGGCGGCCTAACGCAGTGGGTGTTGATGACCTAAATGATATCTGGACGCAACGATTACACAAATTGCAGATTAAAACACACGACGGAGATTGCCACAAAACGAAGCCGGAATCCAGAGCCGGAATCTAGAAGCCGGAAGATGATAGTCGAAATCCACCAGCCAAGGAAAGCTGGAAGCCGGAAACGAAAAAGCCTCCTGTGGATCACGAAAAGGGTGTTGATAACGGTGAGCACAACGGAAGAAAAAAAGCACTTACCTTCTGCAAGAAGGCGGCTAAGCAGATAAAGAGAGCCACTCAAATCCCCTACACGGGTGGACGGGACACCGTTAAATAGATACCGAAGATACTGCCGGATCCCGCTTAATGACGGAGGGGGGAGGCTACACTTAATAAATTGAAAAAAACACGTACACTCCGTTATTCGTTGAAAACCCTACAACCCTTCGACGTGATTCTCCACTCTCAAAAAGCATCCGCCGTAAAACGACGGACTCATCGCTATTACCTCTATGCTCTCGTGATGGTGACATTGTCAGTTAAATTTCGTTACTTTTCCTAAAGTATAAAAAAATAACGTAACACCTTCTTGCCTTCTTTGGCGACGCCCATCCACCCAACGATTCTGAGGTCTCCGCTTTGATGAGACCCCCAGGCACGTGCGGTAATCCGCCACTATCCGTGAGAGGTGGCCTTAAGCCACTCTGACATAGGTACTGCGGGCAGAAGTTTGCTTCTGGTGAGGTTGGATTTGCAGTGGCTCACGGCTTAACTAGGGAGTGGTCAGCCCTATTAACCTGCTTCTTTGAACTTTCGTAATATTGACACGACGAGATCGTCGACTCTGCAATTTTCGCTTTTAAATCAATTTCTCGAGAAATTCGCAGCGTTATATGAACTCTATAGTCAGTAGACTGGCGACAATATTGTGAATAAGTTGTCACCGGGTTTTGATTTATTTACCGGCTCAGTGTCTCGGTGAGGACCTTCAGAAAGCTCAGTATTCCTGAGATGATGGTGATATCTGAACGTCTCTTGGGCCTTGTAATTGGGCTCCTTGGAGGTCTGTTAGTTACTTTCAAACAAATAACTAGACATGATAGATATTTACTTAACACTTACTACGTTTGGTATTAAAGACCGAAGCACCAATATTTTTTGTAGAATATTTAAAGATTAATATTAGAATTAAGTTTAATTGTTGTTAGTGATTTTTAACAAAGTTACGACGTACTCTCCTTTCGTTTTTTTGTTTAGTGTTTGACTTTATGTCATTTAACTTACCGTTTTTTGACACTTTCATCCCAGCTTGGTTTTCATCGATTTCTGTCTCCTATAGCTATCTCTTCGTTTCTTCACTTATCTGTAGCTTCCAATTCTAATGAGGTATTTCCACTTTCCACTATTTTAACTCCTTTTCTTCTAGATACTGCATTGTCAGTAGTTTTGTAAATAGTTCGTATAAATTTCTATTCTTTACCCTGTTAAATTACAACATTTTCTTTAAACATAAAAACACATAATAATAAATAATTTGAGATCAGTTAAATAAAGTTTTTAACCTAAATAACTTCATAACCATTACTAAGAATACCCTCGTGTTTACTTAGAAGTTTCCAGCTGACAATTTTAGAATCCTTAAGAGAAATGAAATAAATTTTGCAATATACAAGTTCTTAGTCCCAAACTTAAACACTAATTATGTATCAAGGTTGTCATTATAATATAAAATGATCTCAAAGCATACCAACTTTATCGAATTGAAATTAAAGTCAGTTGAATTGTTACAAGAACGATTTAACTCGGCTGCTATTTTACTTACATTTGTAAAATTACTTTGAACAACACCTTGATTTCAGCCAACTCAAAAACTTTTGTATCAAGTTCCTTAATTCGCAAAATTAAATTGTAACTTTAGCAGTGGATTTTGAACAATTTTCGTGTCGTTTGCTCCATTCTTGTTTTCTCTAATCCTTTAGATTGAAATTAAATAATTAGCGTGTCGGAATTGATATAAATGTTGATCGTAATAATGAGGTGCTTGAAAAAGTTGAACGATTCGAGTGGTTTGAATTTGTGATTTAGTCGAGAAATATCAGATAATTTGGTGTAACTAAAATAAGACATAACATACTTGAATCCAGGCAAATAAACAATAACGTTTGAAATATATTTGAAGCGCTGCTCTGCATTTCAAGTATAAATTAGTAAGATGTTGAAGAAATATCCTTGCAAATAATTTACATCAGCGTGATCTAATACAATGACTGTCTCATTGTATAGAAAATAAGCCTGCTGGGTGATATACATTGTTAGTTTCCCACAGTGCTCCGTGTCTTAAGAGAAATTAGTTAATTTTGCGCTCTGAGCACTCATGAAACTTAATATCTGCCGTTAACCTTCTGTATTAATACTGTAGTTTGTGTATCTTGAACACTACGAATTTGTATACGTACAATTAAAGCACATGTATTTGCAGATATAGTATCTTGATTAAATTTATTTTCAACCAAAAAATCTAATTTAAACAAAACCGTTTAATAACAAAATTAAGTTTAATTAAATTTCTGATTATCTAAATCGGGACAAATACAATACAATAGTCTAATTCGCTTTCGTCTTACAACTTACTATTACAAGAAAATTACTCCACCATTTACAAAGCACGATCTGCACTTGCTATACGCGAAGTAAGTTCCACTAATTTAAAACTATAATTTTGTATTATCATAAAGGAAATATTCCTAATAAGTAAATGGGTATGTAAGGACTTGCAAATGGGTGTAGTGCGACTACGTTCTAAACTAAACAATGGAACAAAACAAAACAACACTGATGGTTTATAGTCTTCAGGAACTCATTTGGGTTTTAAGAGGTTTGTGCAATTTATACTTATATGTGGTGTATCGTTTATGCAGGGGTGAAGTAATTTAATTCGTGACATTAAATTTTATAAGTCACACACAAACCACTGATTGGTTTTAGTGGTAGGTATGCACCTTTTTGAAGGGGATCTACAATGCATTTGTTTACTCTACTTGCAATTTTGTTACATTTCGATTTATCGTATCGGTAAGAATAAATGCTTATTATTATTTATGAAATTATTGCGGTTCTGAGACTGCACCCTAGTGGTTCTTTACATCGCGGCTTCCCGTATTTATTGTGAGGCTCGGATGTAGTCTTCTTTTATGCGAGTTCTGTGCTTTTGATGAAGTCCAGAATTTTTTCTATTGAAAATTTGGGCAGTTTTCTTTGGAGCATCTTCTCCTTCCCAAAAATACTGTGACGACTTCTTGTGAAAGCCTCGCAGTGCTACAAGCAGCAAGATAGATTCGAGTTTCTTCATTATTTGCACGTCCTCCGCATAGTGGGTTTTCGTCTAGTCCCATCGTATGTAGGTGCTTTTTAAGCTGGCAATGGCCCGTTATTATTGCCGTTGCTAGTCGTTATTTACCTCTGTTCATTCTGAAGAGAGCTGGTTCTTTTTATCAGAGGATCACTCCAAAAGGACTTTAGAATGTCCCTGTCCAGGAGTTTCCCTTCAGTGTTTAATATGCCACTTTAACAGAAGTGACTTTATTTCTCTCTTAACCATTTCAAAGAGAACGCCCAAGGTTGGTTCTGGTCCCCTTGCCTCAAGTTTCCATGCCCGATGATTCCAGATCCTGTGTCTGTTGGATTTTTTAGAGCCGTCTGTGTAGAACACAAGTCAATTTATTTTTACTGCCTTGATGTCAATTCCGTAGAAGTTTTTGATGGTATATGCTCTGACTATTCTGTCAGACACCATACTAAGTATTACGTATTCTGCCATCTCTTTTAGGATTGAGGCATGCCCTTGCACATACCTTTCTGTGGAGGAGTGAATTTTTAATCTGTAAGCCTCCCTCAATGCTTCGGATTTCACTACAATATTTTTTAAATAAAAATATTTTGTTGTCTAGATAAGAGAAGTGAGAAAGGTACAATCTAGTCTTATTACAACTTTGGGTTAATTTATGGCAATTAAATTCAAGTGCAGGTTGGTATCTACATATTTTCAAACCAAGTTCAAGAGTTTAAGAGAGTGACTTCAGCGGGGTGTTTAACAAAAAATGGGGAGTAAAAACTATTCAATTAAATAAAAAATATGTTATACAGTTCTTATTAAATAGCCCTTACGTAAAAGGATGCCCTATACTGACCTAGAGGCCAATCTGTTAGTTTGAGAATGATAGAATGAAATCGAATAATAAATGATACGCACATTTTGAAACATTCATTTTAGTATATTTTTAAACTCGATGAGATTCGGTTCGTGTTATTTTGTTCGATTGATTTGTGTCTTTTGGATTTTTGTGAAGGAGTTTCCACTTAAATACCACTTTGGTGAGTGACTTTTGAAATTGAATAGGGGTTAAATCTTTTGTTAATTTTCTAAATTAATTTAGATTTTGATACTTAGTTATTTTTTACTTTTATATAGACTGGAATTTTTTTAAGTATTGCTCAGCTAATAAACTAAAATAATGAAATATTTTACACACAACAGCTGTAGTACCAATGCAATTCCTGTTATTTGTGCGTTTACGGGTCCGTTGTACAATAAGTAATAAGTACGTCTAACAGCAGGTTAGCAAACTAATATTATTGTAAGAATGTATTACTGTATTATGTCTCAAGAAGTTTTATGATGTGCGTCTGAGATTTTTATGGGGTGAATAAATCCACCGTACGTCGAATGTTTCATAAAACGCCCCGGCTACTAACTCGACGTCAATCGAGATTTGCGAAGTTTTTTGAAACTGAATTACGTATCTATTACCTATTACATCATCGCAAGATGAGCAGGTGCATCTCACGACCAAACAATATTTAACAGTTTATTCGTGCCTAAAAGTTAAATTCGAAGGGGACATGGGTAACAATGTGTTTTTAGGAGACTCTGGGTATGCTCTAACGAATTATTTACTAACACCACTGGCACACCCAGCGTCCCCGAAGAACATTATTTGTATAATAATGAGGAGATACCTCCGACTGACCCAACTGCCGGAATCGTTGTACTGAAAGACGTAGGGGGTGTTCCAATAAAGTAAATGGCAACGGCGTTACAAGAAATAAAATGATTAGATATTTTCACACCCTTTTGTAGCATTTAATAAATAGGTACCCTATAGTTTTTAAACTCCGTTCAACTTGGCGCATCTTAGGGGTAGCACATGCAAATAGGAGCTCTGAAGATGTTCCTACAGTTCCATCTCCATAAATACATGATGTTTACGGTCTTCTCTGTAATCGTTGGTTACGCACATGATCGGAAAGTGATGCACCCTGTATATATACTACTGTATACTGTATAGTAGTCCTAAACTTCCCAAACTGCTGAATTTGTATAATTACAATACACATTTGCATTAATAAAGGTTTTGTAAATAATTATATCGGCAATTAAAGCAAATATTAATCACTTGAATTTTATATTGTTATATGAATCATGGAAATACTAATTGGAACATCAATAACTTTCATTTCTGTTAAACACACGATTTTGATTATTTTGTATTTTGGAGTTAATTTTAATTTTATATAAAACTATTAATGCTGAAATTGCCTATACGTTCAGGACCAATCGATTGAATTTTCCATAAAACTACTAACTGGAACATTTAAAATTTTAGCTCTTAAATTCAAAAGACAAAAATTGCCAAATTAACATCAAATAGTATAACGTACTTTTTAAGTTATAAAGTTTAATTTAAGTCGTAAAACTAACTTAAGCTCTCGTGTTTACAAAAAAATTCTCATTTGTCATTTTGTACAAAAAAAGAGTTTAATTGCGCGACAAAATTTTAAACTTGAAGAAAGTATTATCTTGATGGCATAAACTTTTACCTTTGGTGCAATTTAATTAATGGAGACATTAAAAAAGTGTAGTTAATGGGGTTTTAATGATGGAATTTAAAAAAATACACTTAAACGTAATTTAATCTACTTACAAAAATGTTTACTTTAACATAGACACTCGTAATTATTTAATAATATATTATTGTACTTCTGAAATTTAAAATGCTAATAATTTTATATTGTGTGTTCAGGGGCGGATCTTGCATAAGATGGCCATTTGAGCAAAATGAACACGCAAATAGGTACTCTGAAGATGTTCGTGCAGTTTCATCTCCATAAATACATGATGTTTACGGTCTTCTCTGTAATCGTTGGTTACGCACATGATCGGAAAGTGATGCACCCTGTATATATACTACTGTATACTGTATAGTAGTCCTAAACTTCCCAAACTGCTGAATTTGTATAATTACAATACACATTTGCATTAATAAAGGTTTTGTAAATAATTATATCGGCAATTAAAGCAAATATTAATCACTTGAATTTTATATTGTTATATGAATCATGGAAATACTAATTGGAACATCAATAACTTTCATTTCTGTTAAACACACGATTTTGATTATTTTGTATTTTGGAGTTAATTTTAATTTTATATAAAACTATTAATGCTGAAATTGCCTATACGTTCAGGACCAATCGATTGAATTTTCCATAAAACTACAAACTGGAACATTTAAAATTTTAGCTCTTAAATTCAAAAGACAAAAATTGCCAAATTAACATCAAATAGTATAACGTACTTTTTAAGTTATAAAGTTTAATTTAAGTCGTAAAACTAACTTAAGCTCTCGTGTTTACAAAAAAATTCTCATTTGTCATTTTGTACAAAAAAAGAGTTTAATTGCGCGACAAAATTTTAAACTTGAAGAAAGTATTATCTTGATGGCATAAACTTTTACCTTTGGTGCAATTTAATTAATGGAGACATTAAAAAAGTGTAGTTAATGGGGTTTTAATGATGGAATTTAAAAAAATACACTTAAACGTAATTTAATCTACTTACAAAAATGTTTACTTTAACATAGACACTCGTAATTATTTAATAATATATTATTGTACTTCTGAAATTTAAAATGCTAATAATTTTATATTGTGTGTTCAGGGGCGGATCTTGCATAAGATGGCCATTTGAGCAAAATGAACACGCAAATAGGTACTCTGAAGATGTTCGTGCAGTTTCATCTCCATAAATACATGATGTTTACGGTTTTCTCTGTAGTATTTTAAGGGATAGTAGTACAAAGTACAGGTCAAAAAAGTCGAATAATCCTAAAACACATTGGTAAAAGTCTCCTCCTAAGCGAGATAACAGTTCTTTTAGTTTTTACAATATACACGTAAAACTTAAAATCAAAAAAAATTCCTATCTTGCTTATGTTATGAGGCGACTTTTACTAAGGCGTTTTAAGGTTTATCGACTTCTTTTGACGTGTACTTGTGTACTACCATCCCTTAAAAAATAAAAGATTACTAGATTTTTAAACAAATTGATCGTTTATTGTGAAAACCAAAAGAATTATTGTCTCGCTTAAGAGGAAGCTTTTACTAAGGTAATTTTAGGTTTATCGACTCCTTTTGATTTGTACTATCGCCCCCTAACAGGTCACTTAATTTTAAAACAAATTAATCGTTTATTGTAAAAACTAAAAGAACTGGGTTAGGAGGAAACTTTTACCAAGGTGTTTTAGGGTTTTTCGACTTCTTTTGACCTGTACTATCACCCCTCAAAATACTACAGAAAAAACTGTAAACATCATGTATACTGTTCGAATGGAAACCTTAGAGTTTTGCGAAATTACACCAGGCACAGGTTGATCAGCGAAAGCTGCTAAAATGGCGCTCTCTCGTCGTAAGTGAATCAACAGTTTTCACAAGCCACCGTCTGCGTTTTCTCTTGAATTGTAGATCGTCCACATGGAAAATTATAGTGGCCCAACGAGCGATCGCCCGATAGCGGGACCCGCCCCTGTACATGCTTATCCGATTAACATAGAGTGCTGAATTCTTTTGATAATCATTAATAATTATTTAACGAAGAATCAAGTTTTACTATAAACACGTACTATTATGTAGTTAAAATGTAATGAAGATTTAATTTAAATAAGGACTCTCCTTATACTACATTAACGTTGATTTATAATATTTTATTATTACCAAACCGATTTCTACCCAATTTACAAATTAATTGATGCCAAATTAGGTTTAATTGAGTTGAAACCAATTAAACAGTTAAAAAAATCTCTTTTGAAATTAGTGTGGTGTATTCTGTTCTATTAACACCAGGAAAGTTTATATTTATAATTGACATAATATGTACAATATCGTTTGTAGTGCACCTGCGTTTTAAAAATAAGTATTTGATTATCTCAACACACTTTTGACATAAAATTAGGTTAGGTTAAATAGTCTTCAAACGAAACTTACGCGCTGTGGCAAGCTGGCAAGTGGCAAAGCACTTTCCCCTGAAGAATTATCTTCTTCACTCAGTTCGTTTTTAGACCTAACAGGTTTTCTATCCAGACTAACTTTGTATAAATGAATGAAATCGTACTAAATTTGGCACTGGAAATTATAACAAATTTCACATTTTTCTCTTGGCATAATGCGTTACGTTAAATTTAAGAAGAAAAAACACGCAACAGTGTATTAGCATTGATTAATTATACCGTTAGGCGACACTCTAGGTATCGATAAGTAAATATCTGTTTTAACCAACAAAATTGTTAAATCGTTTTGTAATCTAGAAGTCTAGAAGGACGTAAGAGCAAGTTTAACAAAAGTGTTTTAAAAGTTTTTGCTTTACCGTTGACGTTGGTAATAGGTAATACTTGATACATCTTCCAGTATTATACTGGTATAATACATATGTATAAAAAAATTAATTCACTTAACTAATTCCCCAAAAAGAGATTACAAAATATTTGAATGCTCACAAAATACAAATTAGTTCCGTTAACATTTCGATGTAACGGGTCCTATACCCAAAGGGCTCAATTAGTTGTTATGGCTGCCTAAAGCCCAGACGCCAAATGGCATTTATTTAAAAAAATCCTTATGCAATTATGTATTTGAAATTGTTTTTGAGTTCAAAGAAGTTAAATTACAAAGGGCGTCCCATTTATAAAATCAAAGTTGATGTCACTGCCTATGAATCGGAAATGACAGTTCATTATTATTCGACTGCAGCGTAAAAATTCTGTTCGTTATTACCTTGTTACGTCGTGAACTTTTTATAAGGTTCAGAGTGATATAAATCCCAAGATTCTAGCTCTGAGCTGGCGCAAATCCGCATCGTTTATGGTTGTCAGTGAACTGCACTTAGACTGTGACTAAGTATTTCTCCCTTGATCACTTTTCCCGTTGTTAATTACTATTATCAAATTTAACAATTATTAAAATAAGACGACACGTGATGCTTATCTAACGTGCAGTCGAGTTGGTGCGAGATCACGCATTTTCACGCTCGACCTTGCCGTATACAAGGTCTTTTTAAAACATCAATTTTGCCCAAAGTAAAAATTGTAAATTTCGCCCAGCCTTTTTTGATCCTAAAGTCCCCTCCACACGACCTGATTTGGTCAGGCGGTCGGGCCGATTTGGTCAGATCAGGTAGAATATCAGGTCGTGTGTAGGCTTGTCGTCTGACATTTATTGTGTCGGGTTGTCGGGTGTTGTCAGATGGCCCGGCCACCTGACTACTCAACCGCCTGACCAAATCAGGTCGTGTGGAGCGTTGTCAGACGATTTAGCGTGTAGGCAACACCTGATTTGGTCGGACCGACTGTCAGGCCGACCGCGTCAGGTCGTGTGTAGAGGACTTTGTTGGGTCGTGTGTAGACCACGCCTGATTTGGTCGGACCGACTGTCGGGCCGACCGCGTCAGGTCGTGTGTAGGGAACTTAAATCTTTATTTAACATCCCCCCATGATTCCTAATTAATTATAGTTTTTCGACTTTTTTTTATTACTTTTGCAACGTTGCAGCTCCAATCGTCATCTAATCATGGCGGAGTTCGTATCAATCAAAAGTCCGTTTAACCGCGCATGGTTTTCCGCGTCAAAGTTTTTATAAAATTCAGTTAAGTGAATTTTATTAATTACCATTAACATATCCATAATCGATAGCGTGTCGAACGACTATCCCTGCTAGGAATAGTCACACGCTGCTTTGTGATTCGTAATTCGTACTTTTGTCCCCATATTGAAGAGTTTGTACCCTTTTGTCTCTGTTAAGAAAAGGTGTGGGAGTCACGCGTTTGTTGACAACCAACTTCGCACAACTTCCGTGCCGTGATCGTTCCGTGGTGGTTCTTAGAAGCCGTCGTGGGATTTATATCGCTGTACATTTTTGAGCGTGGGAAATTTGTTCCCGCGCCTCACCTTCAATTTCCGTTGTGGCATTTGTCGTGGAATCTAAATACACACTCTTTGGAAGTGTGAAATGCATTCCCGCAGCCCCACTATTCTCTTTCCGCGTTGTTTTTGGGTAAACTTTGCTTATTAATTTAATTAATGTAATTTTTTATCCTAAAAAACGAAATCCTGATTGGCATTTAATTGCTGATTTAATTTACACACGGTATAACGCAACTAAATTTGGAGAAACAGAACGTAGTCCAAGTTATTTTCTACAGGAAAATTTGGACAAACTGAAAGCTTAATTTCCATCTTGGTACTGCTCAAGTTTAATTGGCTTACTCTTTTCACCAATATTAATGAACTGTTTGATGTATTTCTATTTTGAAAACACTAATTTTAAATTAATAATTATATTTTGTCGCTGTCTCTAGTTTGGACACTGTTCATCTTCTTTTAGCCGCTTAGACTTTAAATCCCGAATAAAACTCTTCAAGCTTTTCCTGCTTTAAAAATATCAAAAGAAATCTTGTTTGTGGCTTATTTAAATCCACCATAATGGTTAATTATATCTAAACATGTAGGTAGATTAGTTAGTTAAAATGTCGATTTCCCCACCCAATTTGAAATTGGGTTTTCTCACTTTCGGTCAAAATCGTACGTTGGAAATTAAAAAAAATATATTTTAAGTGACACAGTCAATTAAAAATTTTGTTTGTTTAAAAGAATGTACGAAAATACAAAACCGAAAACTGTATAACTGGAGGCAAGCTTTTTAATTTGCAATACCATTCAAAGAGCTTTTAGCAGTTTCCCGAAATTCTAAATTTATATTCGTACGCGGTAATTGTAAAAGACATTTAATTAAATAGTTAACAAATTAACATTCAAGATGTAGAAAAAAGCACGTTAAAAATCAATAAGGTTACAGGTACAGCCGCATTTTTTAAAACCAAAAAATGATTTACTGCGAATTAGCATAAAATTCGTGTAAATAATGTTGTTAACTACTGTGTATAATTTATTTATTTACTGTTAATCACATGTAGGTAGTTTGTGGATTATAAATTAAAATAAAAAAGAACTTTAACCTCTTATAGGACTTAATTTAGCAAATTTAAAAGTAATTATGCAAGAGGAAATAACAGGTTCGATGTGGGGATTTAACAAACAAAGGGTCGATATAATGGGGAGGATGGATTTTCAGGAAGGAATTAACTATATATGTGCTTTAGTTTAGTTTCTCGATTGTAATGTTGAAACTATAATGTAGCCAGTTGAAAATTGATGGCAACTCGACGGCTTCTATTTATGCATAACCGTACAATTTATATAAAAAGATTTTTGAAATGTAAATTTCAGTTTATGCAAATTAATTTAAGTAACGTGCGAATTTATTTTAAAATAACACGTAATGGAAATTGTTTGTCACAAAGTTGCACGATTTTCATATTATCCTATTTGTCAATATCGCCGTACTTATTTCAAATAATGTACTAGCATTTTATACAAAATTTACGTTCTACGTTAAAACTTATAACTTATAACCAAGAATTAGCCAAGTCGTGCAGATCGATCAACGTAAGTGTGCCACAAGGGCCTGCACTGGGGCTTATCTTGTACTACATCTTTACAATTTACACCTCACAACGTGACCCAAAATTGTACTTTCGCCTGCGACACAGCAAGACACCTAAATTTCGAGGTTGCTCATGCCCAAGGGTGGTGTGGCGCATGGTTAGTCCCATTGATGATTGAAAAAAATCCAGTGTACCGTATAGAATCCAGTTTCTCCAATTGGGGGGCCATCAGCAACTTTAAACTCGATATTTAGGATTCCTATGGCGTTAAGGTATTTTGTGGTTTATTTTGTAACAAGGAAACCTAATTTTTATAAACTCTTGGCTGCGTCGATTCTAGCAGCTTATCGATATCCTCCTACTGGAGTATTGTGTCTCGAGCAACCTGCAATTCATTTGCGAGAGCTAACAGCGTCAGTGGAAGATTTGCTAAATTTGCCAGTCTTCTTACCACTATGTCCCACACATGTTCAACAAGCGATATATCGGGAGATCTAGGTGGCCATAGCAAAACATTGACGTACGTAAATTGGTTAAGAAAACCTCTTGCGACATGAGGACGAGCATTATCCTGTTGAAAAAGAGGGACTTCCAGCTGCTAAAAATATTGAAGAATATGCGATTCCACAACCTCATTGCCATAAAGCTGGGATTTTATAGTGCCTAACGACCTTCATTATTTAACCATTTGTTAACAATTAATCTGGTGCTGGAGAGAGTCGGCCTCTTAACCTTCTATAAGCCGAAGGTGGTAGTCCTGCACCCCATTAGTTTGTTTTAGTCCTCCGGATCCCCTTCTGCGAAGTTGTTGGTACTATCTCATAGTTTGAAACTGCACATAGTTATTTGTACGTTAGCGCTGTTGTTGGCGGCTTTGGCAACAAATCGATGGAGACATCGAACTTTGGCTTATAGGTTCAAAACAAAAGACGATCGCAAATTCCGGTTTTCTTCATTGAGTTTCTCTTAAAAAAAGAGAACGAGGATGCGCCATACATTTTTCTATATCTCTTATAGTTATAGATTTCTCTATAAGAGCCATAAAATTCTGCCCACCCTGTACATTCGAATACTTCTTTAAAATATTTAATTCGTTAAATAATTTTGTGATTAATTTTTGTGCTACGTATTTATAAACAATTTGAAACCCAAATTAGTGTGTGAAAAAAAACCCGGCGAGTGTTTATTTTTCTTGGCTTAACCCAGCAATTTTATGATTGACCTGTTTTAGAATTTTCGCCTACGTTTCGTCCACTTAGTATGATTTAAAAAATTCAGCTGCAAAACTTAAAATCAGTAGAGCAAAACTCAGGTTTATCTATGTTAAGATGTAAGAAGAGGTGCAAAGAAGTCATTAAGGGTCTGGTAAATAAATTAAGAGTGAGTCTCGTTACGTATACGAAACTTGGAACGAATTTACTAGAGAGTTTTAGAAGTACATTAAGCAAAGTAGTTCTTAAATTCAATAAATTATGTTTACTAAACACCACAAGAGCTCGAGCATACTAAATATTTTTGGGCCCTGTATATATTATTAAATTTTTAGGTAATTAATTTTGTCAAAGTTCAAATTTAGTTTGTGATTGTAAATTTAACCTTCTAATTTTAAATGCATCAAACATCTGCCAGGCACAAATGAATATTTTCAAGGTATTCACAAAATTGATAAAACGTAGTATAAATTAATATTGTTAGTTCATAATATATTTTTTAACCTGTGGACATATTATTGTTTAGTAATAAGATAAGACTTTTGTGTATCGTGGTGACGATTATTACAGTATTGTGGTGAATGTGATGGAATGTGGATGTTAACGTCTTCATAAAGGTAGGATTTTTTATAATTAATTTACAAATTTGGGTTATTTCTATTCCTCATTATAGCATTTTATAACTCGTAATTTTTTTAAATTATAAAATATTGCATGTGTTGCCATATTTTGCAAGCAATTGGTGGTTCTGATCCTATTGCTCGAGCTTTAAGTTTTGAGTGTTTTTGCTTATGGATACGTTGTAATAGTTCAGATACAAAAGGGCAAAGTCGTCCTTTTTTGTAATTCCTTAAAATCTCGATTTGCGAATTTACTTCATTAACATTCACTTCTGGATCAATCCTTATTTAAACAATTTTAAGAAACTTCACAAAACGCCGAAGAAAATAATGGCACGAGTTAAGTCAACTCAAAGAAAAGCAGATTTTTGCTATTCCAAAATTTAATTTTCAATGAAGAAATTGCATATTGTTGTACAATGTACATGGTACTTATTTCTAATATTAATTTTATTTTTTCTTATCGGAGATACGAAGCTGTGTGTCGATATTTGTTTGAAAAAAAATTTCCAGCTAACTTGATTTAATTTTTCTCAATGGTTTTCCTTTATATTCAAAAAAACCAAAATGGTCAACTTTACATTCGAACGACGTTTCGCTTTTTTAAGTTAAAAATTACATTTTAAAAAAGAAAACCTATCTAAAGGAATAGAGAAACGTCGTTCAAATGTAAAGTTGACCATTTTGTTTTTTTGAATAAAAAAGGGAAACCATTGAGAAAAAATAAAACAAGTTAGCTGGATATTTTCTTCAAACTTATTTCTAATTTGTTTTACGATCTGGTCTAGCCGACTTCTTGGGATTTAAAAAAGAAATTTTCTTCAACTTAAAGACGTTTGCCACTACGAAAGCTGCACTTAAAACTGTTTGCCACAACATTGTTAAAATGTACAGCAAAAATTCAATTTTTTGCTATAGAAATTTTCCGTGTCCCTTTGATTTAGTTTGACCCCCAAAAATATCTCTTCTATACTTCAACGCGCGTTCGCACCTAAACTATTCTATTCATGAAAAAATATAAGAAACATAATTTGTAGACAATTTAATGTACCTTATTTTTTATAGATACAATTTTGTATAAAAGTGCGTCATTTTAGAGTTATAAACGATAAACCAAAAACAGTTACTTTGGTCGATTTTAAAAGTGTTTTCGAACTTTAACGCCCTCTAGCGCTTAAACCAATTGTCTTAGGTAAAAACATTGCGTACCTAATTTATAGGAAATGGAATGTACTTTATTTTTGTATACACATACTTTTCTCTAAAAGTGCGTCGTTTTTGAGTTATGAGCGATAAAATAGTTTTCTAGCCGGTTTTGAAATTTTTATCACACTTTAACGCATTTTAGTGCCTAAACCATTTGTCTTAGGGGAAAACATTTTAAACATAATTTGTAGGAAATTGAATGTACTTTATTTTTGTATACGAACACTTGCTCTAAAATTGCGTAATTTTTCAGTTATGAGAAATAAAACAGTTTTATGATCAATTGTGGAATTTCTTTCAAACTTTAACGCGCCCTAGCGCCTAAACCAATTGTCTTAGGTAAAAATATTGCCTACCTAATTTATAGGAAATGAAATGTACTTTACTTTTGTGTACACACACTTTTCTCTAAAAGTGCGTCGTTTTTGAGTTATAAGCGATAAAATAGTTTTATAGCCGGCTTTGAAATTTCTATCAAACTTTAACGCGTTCTAGCGCCTAAACTTTTCATATGGGGCACAAAACCTAACAGATAAAATTTGTAGTAAATATTTGATATCGTAATTTATATTTATATAAAAGCACTTTGTTCATAAAGTGCGTAGTTTTAGAATTATAAGCAAAAAACCGAAAAAAGAGCAAACATCTAATCTTCGCGAGCCATTCCTAAGTTAACGCTGTCACTTAGGAGTGACAGACGGCAGGTTTTACTACTCATTTGCAATGCTCTTTTAGCCTGAATCTTTAAAAAATTTGTACATTATACATACAAGATCTGATCTAAGAAGGTGTCTAAGTGTCTACTATTGGATCTAAATTTATGGCGAATAGTGCCAAATATATAATTACCCACTAAGTTTGACCTTTTTATGTATTTGGCACGACTTTTTTAACATATTAATTATTGATGCGCAATATGATACCCGGTAATCGCGTTAATTTCTAACATGGTAGATGATGCCTCAATTATGTTATTTAATTAGATAAAATCCTTTTTGAAAATAAATCTTAGTTTTTTTAATTAAAAAAAAAACCTGCTAACAAAAAATCGCAACTGTTGAGAGATCGTCTTAGTATAAAAAAAGACTTACGCCTTAAACTAAAATTAATTACAGCAATAATTTAATGTTGAAAGAATTAAATTAAATAATTAATCTCCGAGAAAAGCGTTAGCTATAAAACAATACCAAATATTACCTTCATATAAAGTCGATCTGATGCTACTTTCAAAGTTGGAATGTTGCAAGAATTTTGTTTGATGTGGTTGAAAAGCATACAAATTTGCATCAAAATACTTTTACATTTGAACGCCCCTTTTCCTTCCAAATTATTTTACTAAACCTAATTAGGGCGAGAGGATGGGTAAAAGTTTTTCTTCGGATTTTGGATGTCATACCGACTCTGTATTGTTGTTTTCGAGCTAAATGTTGAAAGATTTTTTTTAATGCAAGCTGACAGCTTTTAATGCAATTTATCCAGCGATGAGATCCTATTCTATTAATAATAAGCACGCTTTCGTTGAAACTCATCATTTGTTTTATTAATTATTAGCATCAATTTAGAAGACGCTGAAAGACAAATGTTGGTGACGCTTCTGCACTGCTTATTAATTAAAGCTATGGTTTATTAAATTAGTTTTATAATTTTCCTACGTTTCATTTGTTTGTAGTTGTACAATGGTAAATTAAATTACATAATCCCCATTACTTATAATGTTGTTTAGTTAAAATCAATATCGAGTATCCTATAATTTATCGATGTGTAAATCATTATACGTTTCTCTAAGGGGAAATTCTAAGTTTATCCTACCCTATCATAACAATTGATTTAGTTTTGAATTGGTTTAAATGCAAATTAAGCGGAAAATTATTATTAAATTACAAATTTATAGAAATTTTGTTTTCTTTAATAGAATTTCCAATTCATTTATTTTATTCAACCTAATATTTTCTACTTTTGCGAGAAAACTACTCTTTATAGTCTACGAAAACTACTCTATTACGTTATTTAAGGTGTAACTGCAGTTAGTTACATTAAACTTATCACCTCGTTGTTTGTCGTGAGGGTGTTCATCTGCAGCTTTACAATGTAATAGCGCTATATGGTTAGCTATGTTTCTCATTCGATATAAATCGATGTTTTTTCGTAACTTCAGGTACGCTCTCTAAATCCCTGCATGCACCAAATTCGAGTTTGGATTTAGACATTGTTAAGTAGTTCATATAGGTAGAGTATTAAAACTAAATTTAGGTCATGGGATAATACTACAAGGATTACTTGGCAAACAAAATAAAAATAAAACCTCACGATTATGTATAATGTTGCGAGTGAAAATAAAACATTTGTGCATCAAAAAACTTTGTTTAACTACAAATTTCTTCCATGGCCTCTTTTTAAACTTATTCACTACTGTATGAGTTTAACTTGTTTTGTTACTTTGTATCTCAGACCGTGAATTTTTCGAATCTTTACTCGGATTTTTTGACTGATCAATTTTTACGTTGTTGGGTGGTTGCTTTATAACAAATTGAAGATGTAAAAATGACTGAAACCACAGGTACCGCAGTACCAATGAACCTAATTTAGACTGTAGGTATAATATATACAGTGTGTTCATTTGAAAGCTTTCCACCTGGTTATGTTGCAACCTTTCACTCCCAGCAACTCCTACTTGGAAATTTCTAATAGCAACCCCTCATGTGTGATATAGCATTATAAAGATACTGTAAGAGATACAAAGATTCAATCCTAAATGCATAAGTAAATTATATTAAATGAAACTAGAACCTAAAGCAAGCCGAGAGCGGGGCCGTGGTGTGGTTATGAGATTTTATCAAACCGAGAGACCCACTATTAGTGCGAACTGACCTTTAAACTTAGATTTACGTGTGAAAATCTATAAAATAATTAAAGGGGCGTCATTTTCAATAGAAACTTTATTGAGTGCAATATATCTACAGTTAAATGTCAATGAAAATTATTTAATATTAGTATTGGAATTCAATTGATACTAAAGTCTTATAAAGTTTCGCTAAACTTTTCTAAGTCATCATTCTTTTTTTATTTCTTATTTTCTGTTGTTCGCTCATAAAAATAAGAAACAGCTTTTATAACTTTTTTCATATCTTTAACGTTAGTTTCAACATTTCAAATCATATTTTACTCTTTTTGATATTTTGTTGTAGTGGAATGTTGGCTTTTATCTTACCTTAATTTAGAATGTCTTCTTGTGTTGCAATTAAAACTGTTTCGTTTTAACAGTAGTGGATACAGTAAAAAAGAAAAAGTACGGCAAGGGCTTGACAGACCAGTGTGTTGTGGTTTAGTTACAGAGTACCACCCCTCTCTGCCTCTGCTAGGAAGGGAAAGTTTGTCAACTTCTGCGGTAAAGAAGAGCTTTCCAGTTTCCGTACCTGAAAGTCTTCAAACCGGCTATAATACTTGTCTTAAGCGGCTATACTGATTCTAGAATCTCCACTTGTAATATTTGCGAATTTTTTAATCATTCGAGTACCCATGGGCCATGGACAATAATACTCTTGTGGCCAACGAAAGAATATGAAAAGACTGTCAATTATCATAGAAAAGTTTCCGCTAAATACGAACTGTTCGAGTGATATAAATGCGCATTTGCATGACTATGGGCGTTTTTTAATAATTAGCGCGTACATGAGATCAATATTTAATAACTTTTTGAGTTAATTATTATTCGAGTCGAGTTTAGCATGGGAGGAGTTCTACGCTACCTAAGATTAAGGTTACAGTGTCTCAACTTCCCTTTAATTAATCCATTTTCGAGCTAGTTTTTACCAAGTTAAAATATAGTCAGACTATTTTGTAAAGTTCTTTTTAACTTACGTCACCCATAGAGAGGTTACAATAGTGAATAGAGGCCTCCCTTAGAGAAGTCAAGTAGGTAAGTAGTTGTTGAAACTCAACCAAATTTAATTTTTTAACAATTTGTTTAAATATAAAATGTGGTTGTATATGAAGAGACAACATCTGGGGGTCAACATCCTTAAAAGGTCTAACCAGATTTCAACAATTACCTACCTACTTAACTTCTCTAAGTGGGGCATCTATTCACTATTGTAACTTCTCTGGTGGTGGCGTAAGTCAATAAAAACTTTAAGAAGTGGCCTCACTATACTTTAACGCAACACCTATGACGGCGAAAACAATAATTCGCGACGTAGTGATAAGAGAAGGATTAGGAGAAATGCTATTTTTAACAGCCACGCAAACATTATTATATTGCGAAGCACATGTTAGGGACATTTTTTACGCCTTTGGCACATCACGACATTTTCAAAGAGTTAGATTACGTAAATAAATGGAGCATCGCACTCTCGCGGTGTTGAACAGCTCTTAAACAACTTAACCGATTGAGCTGAAATAGCGCAAAATTAAATTAATTTTTTATACCGTAGAGATTAAGTACGTACTTGGGAAAGTTCCGTGTTGAACATCATCTGTGTTTTATGTTTATTAATATTTTTTGCCACATTGAGAAGAATTAGATATGAATAATAAAAATGAAAATAATGAACGAATTTTAGCTTTTATTGTCTTATGCAAACTTCACTGATTTAAGTAAAAAAGTATGTTTTCTTAAATATTGTATAATCCTTAGGTGGTGTAGAGTAGTCGTATTTGTGCTACGCTAAATTAGGCTCTCGAGATCGAGAGATAATCCTGCACGAAGGGAATGAAGTGGCAAATGCGGCAATGACCACAGAATATCAGCCTTGTCCCGAAACACCAAGCCCGCTGTCAATGCTAAGTAAATGCCTCACTATATTCGACGTTATCCAATTGTGAAAATAATTTCAAACAATAGTCATTTATTTCAAAACATATTTTACATTTTACCAAATTTATTCTAACGAAAATTTCGTTGCCATTTTATTCCTCATCCTTTAATAATATAGTTGTTTAGGATTAAGTACTTTTAGCGTACGTCTTGATTCTTAATAAGATAGCCATTTGTTTGATAACACACCTGTGACATTTTATACGCATAGAGGTTTTATTTTCTCTAACAAATTTATTGTGTACTTAAAATTCACTGCACATCTCCTTTCCGAACAGTTAGTTGTCTGCTAAACGACACCTTTACCTTTTCTGAAATGGGTTTTAATGCCAACAGTGTTATTATCTTAATTTAGATAATGCAAAATCCTTTTCTTTTCGAGCTTTTTGTAATCTACCAAAGTAATATATTTATTACGAGGTTCTTTATACAGTGCTTTTAAGATGGTAAAACCTAATCCTACCTTTATATTATGAACTGAAAAGACTAGATAAAGTTGTAATAAATATTTTTCACAAAAATTATAAAGCTGTAATATGATATTTATTTAAAAAAGACAAATGGGAAGGAATTTCAGATATATAGGTACCTGGGATGGACCTAACTATACTTGAAAACTTCTTTATTTTTCATTTTTATAGAAAATATTATTCATAATAAATAATAATAATAATAAATAGCTTTACTTGTCTTTTCTCTCTGTACGTTTACTACTAAAAACAAAGAAAAATGACAATATATTATGTTCTTGTAAGCATAGAAAAGCGGGGCCCAGACCACCCCCTTGAACCTGCTTAGGTTCGGTGACGCTTTTTTGTAATTTGGTGTATTGTAAAATATTTTTGTTCCCTCGTTTACTGGCCCTCTTCGCAGGTACACCAAGTGTACTTTTGGTAGCCGGAGTTGTTGCCTATTTCGAGTCTTTTGGGTGTGAACTTGATATCCGTATTGTAAATTTGTTTTGTTCTTATGTATTGCTTGTGCCAGCCTGTGAATGTAATTGCTCTTAAGAGTTAGAATTTTTTGCGCCCTAACCACTGCCCTATTAACAGGAGTCAGCTTGCTGCATCCCGTACACATCCCTGATTGCCATTTTCTGCAATCTGAAAATGATTTCAATACTCGCTTCATCTCTAAAACACCCAATACCATCGGTCAGTACACTTTCGAAATTTGCGTGTTAAACTATGTTAGCTGTCTCTTGATTTGCCATCTGTAGCATCTTCCTATAATGGTCTATTGACTCACTCAAATTTTTTGCCAGCTCGCTCACCTGCGAGAGTATTTTCAATATGAGGATAAGAAGAAATAAAGAACTTTGTTTCTTCTGAAAAATCATTTCTCATGATCATATAAATGCATTGCCCAAGTATGTCACTCAGTGTCTCCAGCCGAATACCACATTTTCTGCATTGTAGGTTAGCCTGGGGAGCACAGCGGTGCATAGTAACTCCCGTCGCCGCTGTATTGGTTTGCATTTTGAGGGCCGTTATCATTCTGCCTAGCTTTAGCAATCTTCCACTGTTCAGACAGGCGTTCGCAATCTTATCGTCGGAGAGAACTTGAACGGACTTGCCTTGCAAACCAAAAGCTCTCCACGTCTCGAGCTCTTGCTTACGGGTTTATTTCTTCCACCTTTTAATAGTGTCTGTTGTAGGTGGGAATTGTAATCTAGCAGTTCTGGTTAGCGCTCAAAGGCGGCTTTTGAGTCTGTCACCAGTTGCAAGAGCTTGTATCGTCAGATTGGGATTAGGCTAGGTCCAGCCACCGAATTCCGGCCTTTAGAGTTGAACTTACAATAACAACTTCTAATTTTGGGACTCCTAGCCCGCTGTCTTTGCGACCACAGTGCAGTAATTCATCTGCGGAGATATGATAGATTTCTTTAACCACTACTTTCAACTCCCAGTGTATCAGCATGGTCGTATTTGCTATCCCTTCGACCAGCCGGTAGAGGTAGTGGGGGACTAGGAATCTGCATGCTTCAGTGACTTCAAGTGATAACGGTAAGAGCTCTAATACTGCATTAAAATTAAATGGGGATAAGGGGTTACCCTGTTTGATCCCGCGCTTGTGGCTTATGGTAAAGACTTCTTTGCCTGATCTTATCGTAGTTTTCCTATCCTTGTAGGAGTCCTCCACGAGACGTACCATCTCTTCGGAAAACCTCTTCTCCCAGAATTCACTTTCCACGAACCAATGGGGTACTGTGTCAAAGGCTTTAGGCACGTTCAACTGGATTCTGAGCAAGCTTTCAATAATTTTAGAATGTTTCAACATTTCGTTACGGATGTAAATGTTATTAAAGCATCCGTTACAAAGCTCTTTTGACAGGGTGAGAAATTGACTACCGCTCTCAGTTTCTGGTCTACTATCCCTCAGTAGACCCGTGAAATCAGTGAGCTAATTGTGATTTCGGCTCTTCTCTGTCCTTGCCCTTTTTAAGGATCAAAATAGTTCCGTTACACATTACTTGTTTAGAGATTTTTTTCTGAATACAGTGATGCCCAATTTGTTAATATGTATTGAGTATCTTTTTTTAAATCATGGGGTCTGTCGTTGAAAGCAATTGAAAGAGGTGCGTAAAAGCTCTAAATTTAATCCAATAAGGTGTACTACCCTGATACAAGCCATTTATACTATATCTTAAGGCAGTAATGTTGATTTTCATCGAGATTAAATTTTTCTGTAAATTAAACTATAATGAGGTAGTATAAACTTTAGAGAAATTTATAAACATTAATGAATTCACAAAAGTTAATAAAATGAGAAATTGTGTAATGGTAACCATAGTAAAGGTAAATTTACAAAGTTCTGTAGGTAATTATATACTGTTTGTGGGAAAATGCCTTCAAGTTTTCCTTCCACCTAAACTAAAGGTAGAAAAGAATGTAGTTGTATACAAAATTGCTTAAATGATAACAGTAATGAACTTCATTAATAAAATATAAATAAAAAGAGTGATAAATAATTTTATACAAACGTTTGTTGAAAATTATTAAGTAATAATCACATTAATAAATTTAACACATATAGGTGTCTGCCTTAATAAATAAAAAACACATAAATGTCTGTTAAAATTCTATTCGATTTAAACAAATTGCCCAATAACTTTAACGGGTTAAAGTTGCTATTAATTTTTTTTATTTGAAACCGCTTTTATCTTAAAAATAGATAAAAACTTATACTTAATTCCAAGTTTCCAACTTGGCTTTTCTGTCTAGTGGTATTATAACATCTTGTGATGTTGACTTAAAATATTAACAAAATTAAAATTTGTTAAAGAAAAAAGGAGGAAAATTTACCATTCTTTAATTACTCTCCTAAACAAAATATTACAAAAACTTTGCCACTTAGTCTATGGAAGTTTACTGCATATTTTAGTTTCACCTAGAGCTAGAGCAATATTAACTTTAATTAAAATTATTTCATAAGGACGGATGAAGAGGTATTTATTAATAAATATTATTACCCTCTAGTCCACTTTTAGAAAATGCATCTTTGAAAGTTGATGCACCAAGTAGAGAGCTTTCGAGGCACGGAGAGAGACCTTGATTAACTAATTAACTTACTCTGTACTTAAACAACACCCACTATAGAGATAATTGAAAATGAATTAAGAGTTTTGAAACTATTCTAGTAGGTATTCATTTCTGTGAATAAATTCCATTAGATAATAGTATATGTTAGTTGTCTTTTTACCTTCAAATTTATTAAATAAATAAACTCCTTCCCTTATGATAAATCTCGCAGTTACAATAACTTCCTCGGGCAAACTGCTATTGAAACAATGCTCTTTACTGCATACTTTATTGTTTAAACGTTTGTTTGCAATGTTTTTATGATCAATGTGAATAAAACAAAGCAGTGTAATGGAATATATTCTGTTGCCATTTCTAGTTATTAGTTGACTCAAAAATATCTGTTACTAGTTTTCATTTTTTTATTATGAACAAAAGCATCATCAACTATAGGTCATTAGCTAATAATAATGAAGTTACAGCGGTGGTTATGGTAACAATTGCGTATCTTTGTTCAGTTATTTTTTCGACCAATATTGAGTCTTTGGATGGTTAAACTTTTACATTCTAGGGGTAGATGCTTACTGACATATTATGTTGCCTGCACAATGCACAATGTACTCATTGGTGGGCTCATTTTTGTGTATAAATAATTATGTGTCAGTTGTGAACGACCAAGTCGAAGTCTTGTAATTTTGATTTCGTCAGATCTTTTGAAATTAAGTTTGGATCATTCGCGTTTTGAGATTTCTTCCGTGATGTTTTTTAGGTGGTTATGCTGTACTTGCTTCCTTTCATTTTGCCATTCTGCATTTTCTTGGCCACTTTTCGAGTATTCTCGATTGTCATCTGTATGAGCTTTTTCGGTGGCAAGTTTTGTTTGTATATCAACTTCTTCATTTTGCTCAAACTCCGTGTGCAACGGTAGCAAGATGAAGCAAACTATTTTATCTTCCTTTTGGAATTTATTATATATAAATAATGGTGGATTGTTTTTACTATCGCGATTTTTAATTAACATTTCTTTAAGGGATTCAAGTACACTTCGCGAGTCACTTAAAATTAAAAATGTGACAAATGTGTCCTTAAATGGCATTAGGGATATCATTTTTAAGTCTACTACTTTTTAATTTTCCTTTTCTTCGATCTTTACTTCTGGTTTTACTTCCTCTTGTATCTTAGAAACCTCGATCGCTCTACCTCTTTTAATTTCAATGCTGCCCTATACTCCTGTAGAGTTATGGCTTTTACTAAAGTACTTTTCCCCTTTAACGGCTTCTTTCTTATTATGTCCCTAAAGGGACTACTTTTCGCTTTCATTCTTATGGCAGAGTTATCAGTAAAAAATGATTTGGCAAACATATTGAGCTCAATAATTGATACTCAAATTTAAACTCAGTTTTATATTTTTTGATAATCCATTTCACTTCTTTCTCTAATTTCTTCTCATATATCCTTTCTTTTTCCTTCACTCTCCAAACCGTAAAATTTTCCTTTTCATCTTTTCTTGTACATATATAATGTCTTTAAGGCCGGTCATCCATTTATACGACATGTCTGAAACATTTTTGATACGACATGTAGTCGACACGTCGTATACGACTAAATATATCAAACAAACAGGGGACCTCGTCCATTCGTCGTCTGATGAATATGCACTTCTATTAGTGGCGTTAGTACAAAACAAAAAAAAATGGAAAAAAAGAAGCGAAGACTTTGGGTATGTCCATATTTTACTCAAAATATACATCGCAGTTTATTTATAAGCAGTCAATCAAAAGAAATCCACGTTTTTTCCTGAATTTGTCGGTTAGAATAATGTTTATGTCCGTAATCATACATCACTTCATATTTAGCTACTATATTGACAAATTTAATGTTAAATTCGGGATCGTCTTTCATCACGAAGAGTTCATACTGCACATCAAACAACGAATGTCGCTTCAAATTCGAACATGCAGTGTCGTATGAAACTTGTCGTCGACAAGAAATAACTTGTTTACGACACGTCTGTCAAGTGTACGAATCTCGATTAATAAACACAGGTTTAAAAATGATACGACATGTCGCAGACGTGTCGCAGACATGTCGTATAAATGGACGACCGGCCTTACGTGCACTCTCTGCACTTTCATGGGCCTGACAGGAGATAAGATGCCCATTTTGTATAGGAAGGGGTCCACTGTACTTTGGAGACAAATTAGTGGAAAAGGAATCAATGGCTCTCGACAGCACATGATTTCTCTTGTAAGCCATATCACCTATTTAGGGTTTATAAATATACGTAAATACGTAGATTATAATGATGGGTTTAAACCCTTTGCGTCTCAGCTAAATTATATTTAACATTCTCGTACACCATTTTCCTTGCTACTTCATCTACATTTTCTTCTATTAATTAATTATTTTATTCTTCTTTATTTCGCATTGTTGCAGGTGGGACCAACTCTCGTTCACTACTTAATTAATCTGAGTTAATCCCGTGGTTTCATGATGACTAGTATTTATAGCAAACCTGATCTCTGGCAATTTTTCATCCCATTGCTTCTGTTCCCCTTCAGTCATTTGTAAAATCATCACCACTATTACTCGATTAGCTTTTTTCCACAAAATTCTCTTGTGGAGTATAAGGAGCGGTCAGCTTCTGCTGAATATGGTAAATGTTTAAAAATTCCCTAACTTCTCTATTGACAAATTGACTGCGATTATCAGAAGCTAATATGCGCGAACGTCCATGTCTAAATAATATTATATCATTGCTAAATACACTTTAAAATAATTTTTTTTGTCGACTACGAACAGGTCTCATTTCTACCAATTTTGTAAATTTGTCTTGAAAGACTACTAAGTATTTATTTCCTTTCTTCGACCTAACCAATGGCTCTACGAAGTCGATACTCACCGTATCCCATCACGGTCCTCTAGATCTTGAAGATAACATTTGCCCTAATGGTTTTTGATTTGTCGCTTTATACTGCTGGTAACTATGACATCGACTTACATATCTTATTACATCTCGTAGCATCGCTGGCCAATAATAATTTTGTCTTATACGTTTTAAAGTTTTGTTGATTCCTCCTAGGTTCTCCTAGGATCCTCATAAGGTTGCTACTAGAACTCTTCAGCCAAGTTTCCCCCCCTCTAATTCATCGCATTTGCACCAAACTCATAATAAGGGGGCTCCTTTAGTGGAAATTTGCAATAACTTAAAACACTTACTTTACTTCCAAAATTGAAATATTTTCAAAAATATTGGGGGCCGGTCGACTTTTGGCAACCTCTGAACTCGTACGAAGTACTTTTTCAAGCGCTTAAGTTTTTTTCTCAAGCGCTTGAGATATTTAAAAGCCAAGTTGACCATTCAGATCTTCCATACCTCCGTATCATTTATCTCCAGTACAAGTGCGAGAGGTTTCGCCTACCCGCGCATATAATTCTAAAATCGTTCAGATAATAATAGGTACCTACACATATAGCATTGTTCAGTAATTACAGTTTACATTATATTGTATTTCGAGTAAATTTGACGTGTAACCTAAAAATTTGAAGATGCAAGATCGCCCTTACTTATTATGCATATTTTTGTAAATATGAAAATAAATATGAACTTGCTGATAGTTACAGAAAATATAAACAATATTTGGAATAAAGCACCACGCAAATAAAGTGATAAAACATTTAATTAAAATTTCAGATTACACCATGGTGCTTGATAATAAATTGCTGTAAAAAGACTCAAGTTTTCCTTTTAGCCTCTTTGCATTCTTAATAAACAATATTGATTTACTTAAGTTTGTCCAACGAACTATAGTATGAACTTAAACTGAATTACTATCGCTATAAGATAATAGTATATAAATAATAAAATTGATCGTTAGTAGGTATTCTAAATATTTCTAAAGCTTTCTCGATACAATCCTTATTTTATACTAAGCGATTATTACAAAAAAATTTGTAATAAAAAGTTTTATTGTTTCGTACTATTGCGATTCATTCGTCGTCTCGTTGAATAAAATGGTGCTAGTTGATAGTAAAATCTCGAAGACATGAGCTGTTTAAAGTCGGTTAAAGCCTATAGTAGTGTATAGTCGATATCATACATATTTCATAACTTTTCTTTGTTTGAAATTTCTTTTATGATCCTTTCTATTTTACTGGGCATCAATATTAATATTTACCTGAAAAAGTTTTTTCCATTCACTCAAGCAGCAATATTTTTATAATAATTGTTATTGTTGGATCATGTTTAAAGCATCCACTAATAATATTTGTTTCGTATTACGATTAAAATTTAAAATCGTAACAAAATCGTTTTGTGAAGCGAGTTTGTAATTGTAAGTAGAATAATATTCAAAACGACTTGAGCAATTGCTAGACTGAAACTAGAATGGATCAAATATCTAACTATTGAAGAAGAAAAATGTAGAGTCTATAGTGTGGTTTTTATGATATCACGAGATTTCCTCGAGGGGTGGATGCTAATACATTGCACTCACGTGAAAATTAGATCACCTGGTACGTCCATTAATGATTTTTTTTTCTAAATATGTACATAATAAATATGTAGGTACTTACTTTATTTTTTAATGCTGAAATTTTTCGTAACAGCAAGAATTTTCATTAAATTAACGTGCAAATTGTAGTTGATAGTAGTTTAAGAAATGGATATTGTGGCACGATGGCATGGATCAGCCCATGATTCTACCATATCTAATTAATCACGAATATGTACTAAATTTAAAAATAGTGAAATGGAAAACAGCATTTCATTAGAGGACTCTGGCGATTTTTGTACGCACCGCATAAATATTAAATTATCCACGTTCACCGTTCTAATTTTAAACCAATATAATTTTCATTACGCTGAGATTAAGTTTTTCTATAGATGGTATAATAGTAATAATTTATTCACTAAACCTCGGCACGGTAATCCTGACCGGATGTTTGACTTGTATGTGTAGGCTCCGTGCGTATTACAAGACCTCGTATGTGTACCATAGTAGTAGAACGTAGAACAATTTGAGTTTTCATTTTGTAGATTGTGGGGGTTTCTTAATGTAATAAGACTGACTTAAGTCGAGGCTATTTAAGTATTTAATAAATAATAACACATAAGACGTAATATTCGGCACGTAATGATCTAATGAAGAATTTAATTTTTATAATCGTAACAAACGGTCTCGAATTCTCGAATGCTTACGGATTCAGATATTGCGATTATATGTTTTGCCGTAATTATGTCCAGATACTTGTCTTGATTCTTTCCACTAATTAATAATAATAATAATATATTAGTTTTTATTTTTTTGGCCTCTCAAAGCAGGATAGAAAAAGGCATTGAACACAATCGTAACATTCAAACAACGTATACATCAAAAATCTACGAGACAGTAGTAGAGCACTGCATCGATTGGATGTTCTTTGATAAAAATTTAAAATTTTTTAATGTTTTTCGAAATGCTTTTTACTTTTATTGAATGTTTTATATACTACATCAATCTTATGTTTACTTATGGACTTTTTTCATACAAAGCTGTCTGATGTTTCATTCCAACTCATTTCGTTGCAGTGTCCCGCAATCGCAGGGCCCGACTCTTATTACAAAAATAGTCATTTTTTAACATATAATAGACAATTATTAGTTCATACGCATAGGGACACCATACATCACAGTGAAAATCTGCTCTCTTTTAAAAACTTTTTTGCAAGATTTTCTATATTTTAAATTAAAAATGCATCTGAGAATCCGTTTTTGCATTCTAAAAACTCGGTCGTGTTCTGTTGATCTGAACCAGTTAACTATTTCGTATCTCATTGACGAGCTTTCTAACGCATTACAGATCAACATTAAATTTCTCACCTTGTAATACTGTTTCACCAGTGTTAGTTGTAAATTAATAATACCGACATAGTTTTTCTAAACAACCTGTATGTGGCCTATCCATTGCAGGTTGCTATCTAATTGTTAGCCCAGGTATTGCACAGTTTCACTTATTTCTACACTAATTCTAATGAACCGACCAGGATCAAATTTCCCTTTTATGCTAAAATGCAAACATTTTGTTTTTCAGACACTTATTTTCTACTGCCTTTTTTGACAACAATCCTTAAAAGTTTTAAATCCTTTAATCTGTCTGAAAATTTCCCATTAATAAATGAAGTACAGTGAAAACTCTCTTTGCGGACAGCTCTATTGTATGCTTATACAATATACGGCAGCTCTAATAAGCGGACATCTCTCATAAACGGACAAATTTCTTGAATCATTTTTACCGTTAGTTTTATATGTGAGTTACTTTCTGAAAACCGGACCCTCTTGTGAACTGACGATGTCACCATATTTCGTTACCTATGCGGACAAAAATCTTCCATAAACGGCCGTAAATACGTAAATAAGTTTAGTGGTTCTCCGTTTTCGTTTTTGTTATTGGCAATTATTCTGTTACATATTTCTAATTTAACTTTTATTATTTAATAAAAGTATAAATGTTCAAAAAAATAACCAAAATACACTTCTAAATCATCCGAAAACAAAAGCCACAACCCGATATCTTCTCCCATTCGTTCACTGGGATTTACCCACCAACTCCAACATAAAGTTAAACAGCGCTTCAGCCCCTGCTATCTCAAATTCAGATAGTTTGTCATGCACTGTGTGTGTCCATTCCGTAAACATATTTATTCTTTAGCTAGTCCAACGCCGAACAGGACTGCAAGCAATGAGCCAAGTCTCCTCCTGTTAAGGCTGCTTTCGCAGTTGTGACGTAGTCCACTTTATAAGGGGTACGGCTTGTCCCCTCTTAGGTGTTCATATGGAACACAAGTGGAAAAAAGATACAAATAGTTTTTTATTTTCTTTCAATGAAAAATCAGGTTGTGATTGGCTATCTGTTATTATTTATGAAGCGTGATATTTGTGACAGTTGTCAATTAACTAAACGTGGACTCGCTCAACAGACCACGCTTTGTTTTAAATAACTACTGCTAATCTTCTCTTGTAAAATGATACTTAGATACGATTTTTATTTTAAACGGCTTGCAGTCGTATATTTCTGTAGAGTTATAAAGAATTCTAAATATTGCAATCAATGCTTCCCCAACCACCGTGATATTTTAATATACAGGGTGATTTATTAGCTCACCGACAAACTTTGCCACATGAAAGCTCATGTAATTTTAAGAGAAAAATATATTTTGGGCATTTGTCCGACTTCGCTTATTTAAAGACATTGAGGACTTCAAAGTTTACTGCAGCGAATTTAATAATAGTAATTAAAAAAGTGGACTTAAGGCCCGTCGTCCATTTATACGACATGTCGTATCATTTTTAAACCTGTGTTTATTAATTGAGATTCGTACACTTGACAGACAAATTATTTCTTGTTTTCTTGGTTAAAAAATGATAGGACATGTCGTATACGACATGTCGTATAAATGGACGACCGGCCTAAAACAACCAAAAATCTAAAGTATGCCGATTAGTCCGGTCAATCAGACCAAAAAATCAAAAAATGAGAGTGAAGGTGCATAAAGTCCCAACAAGCTGAAAGTTATCGTTATCGTCATAATACGCACACGTTTCCACGCCACCATGGAGGTAGTGGACGATAACAACTTTTTGAATCGTTATATCTCAGAAACGGTGGCTCGTACGAAAAAAAGTATTGATACATTTTTTATAGATAATTTTATCATCTACAATTCTATTCTATTATTTAATTATACAATATAGTTCAAAACACTGCAAAAAAAAACAAATTCAAAAAATGATTCTTGGCTTTGCTTTTTATGGGCCGAAGATGGGCAATGTGCAGGCAGATATGCGAGCATGTGTATCAGAATAATATAATGTGATGTGCGTAGGTATATTAGGTCTAACAATTAACGATAGATATTTGTTTGTTTGTTCAAAATGAGAATAATTGCATATTTTTAATAGTGTACCTTATTTGTAGGGTATTCGGTAAATAAAACCCAACAGAAGACATTTTTTAGTTTCTTCTTACACTGTTTGTTTTGTACTTATAAATGCCATAATATTAAGACTAGAGTGCACCAAAAGACATGCACTTTATAATACTTTTGTTATTTTAGGAATAAAAATTGATTTGCGCATGTTATGTTAAAAAATGTTTTAAGTGGGCCTTATTACGCTCCTGTACCTTAGTAGTCATTTTATAGTAGTAGGTACCTACACCTACATCTCTTGTAAAAAATTTGGGGAAAAATTAAGGTGTGCTTATTTTACCAACTTTATTTATTAATCTCACATAAAACGAAAAATAGCTACTAAATTATTATTTCTAAAAGTTCTTTAAAGGTTTAAAATACATCGTAACGTTAGTAGTTAGTATGAGATCAAATTTTTATGTTGTTATGTATGTTTATCAGCTCAGACGTGCGATAAGCAGTTGTAGTAGAATTTCTCTCTCGAGTAATAAGCTCCGCCCCTATAAAACGTTCAACCGCACCTTCGAACCCAGAAATTTAACTTTTTGTTCAAGTGTTATTCCCTTATTAAGACTAATTTTGAATTGGGATTTGTTGCAAACTTTTCAGAAAGTACATTAGATTTTGGTCTGGGGAGTGTTTTTAAAAAAAAGTGCCAAAAACGGCCTTTCGGACCTTTTTTCGAAAAAGTACTCCCCAAAGCATATGCAGAATATGGCCTAGAATGTGCTGCAAAAATTTGAAACAAATCGAACAATAAATAAGGGAGAAACAATTGAATAACGTTTTCAGGCCTGCGAATGCAGCCTTAAGACACCACAACACACCAAAACACGCACCTCTCGCCCTCCCTTAACAACTAAGCTTGTATTGATGGATTGATGGTTGATTTTATTTTTTTGTATGTAAGGTCTCGCTTCTCTGAACTTCTGAAGTAAACAGTAAGCTGCGGTGTGCTTCTACCATCTTTTATGGTCTGACGAAATTAGGTTCACTTTGACAGACACCATGTAGAATAAAATAAAAGTTATGAATGTTTTTCCTTTAAACGAACACCGGGACTGAACAAAAAAACGGCCCCATGGGTGTCCGCTTTCCCTGTATTGACCATCAAACAGAGAAGATCTATTATCTAACTCGGGCAGGCAATCCTTTAACACGGCAGTTGAAATTTCACCGTCTCCAGTGGATATTTTATTGAGAAGTCATCTAACTCATTTTTTTATTTCTTCGATCTCCAAATTTTTTAATTTTTTGAATATTATTGGTGTAAACAGCGGTATGATATTTAATTGTTAGAATTATATTATGTATTTTGAACGATAGCTCATTATTGCGTCCCTCCAATTAAAAGTATTTATATAAGCTGATTAAGAATTACAGCTATAGTTATTAGGTATACTATGAGGGTGTGTTAACTGTGAAATAGTTTCGTGCAAACACTTTCTGTGTTAAACTAAGAGTCTCAGGTGAATTTAATTTTGTGGGGTCTTTAGGTGTAGGCGTGAGCTTACCTTTCATAAGTGAAAACACGTATTTGTTTTTCACTTATAGTTGTTATAAGTTGTGAGCGAAATGGCCGATAAATAGTCAAAAATGCGTCCTGTAAGGGTCTGATTTTAAAATTATTTATTTATTACACAGATATGATACAGACTAACAGACTGAGGTAACAGACGTTTTAATTACTGATTAATTTTAAAATGATGTACCTAATTGTAGACATGGAACCTAAATTTGTATGTCATTTGAAAAAATGTTAAAGACTCATATAATTAAACAAATTCTAATAAAGAGGAAAATAAAGGTTATTTTTCGTTCAATACAAGAAAAGAATAAATAAAAAGTCAAAGAGTATGTGAACAAGAAACTGAATACGCAATGAATAGATGAAAACGAAGTTAAATCCGAACTAGCGTTTTTCCATAAGGTTTTCCGAGCTATATCTCGCTCCCGTCTTAAAAATTCATAAAGATAAAAATAGATAACAATTAATCAACAGTTATTTGTAAACTTTAAAAAGTTAGACGTATAGCCTTAAAAATTCAATTAAGCTTAGAAATTTATGTCAATAACAATTTATCACAGAATGGCTCTGAATAGAGGTGAGTTTTATTGACATGTAACTTTAGCTGTTAAGCGTAGCGATTTTATGCAATGCATGGTAGCTAATGATACGTGTAGTCTCAAATGTAGTTTATTTTTTATTTCAAATTTAACATCGAATTATCGTCCGATACAAGAAGCCTTAAGTTTTGGAAAAACAAAAAAATCCAAAAAAACCTAGTTTGAAAAACGCAGTCATCTTAGATCCTTTAGCTATTTTTTATCTAAGAAGTTTTAAATAGTTTTTGCCAATTTGGGGGAAACCTTTTTGGAAAAAGTATTTAAATTAAAACGTACTATTTTCAACTAAGAAAATTCGTTTCTTGCGTGGGCGGTTTTGTGCCATTTCCAAGTTCTGCCCTATAGCTACACTCGGCATGCTTTAATGTCATGTGCCCCAAGAGAAAATAGTCAATTGGAACAATTTATTTACATGAATTGAAAGAAATTTTTCGACTTCGACAAAAAGTTTGGAATAAAATGAAACTGATTTAATAAAAAAGGTAAAAATCGACTTTTTTATCATTATTTACAACTCTCTCAAATCTACAATTAAACTTGGGAAAAATTTAAAACTCGGTCATGTATTACCGCGACAAAGCTTTTCTGCATCAATAATATATATCCTTAATAACTCTTTTGATTATATACAGACGGGGAGAAATGTTTGAGCATTGAATTTCTTATTGTGAATATTGATGATTGAATTTCAACGAAACCCATTGCTGGTATCTGTTAGTGATATTTTATTTAATTGAATAATACAATTTTTCAGAAATGCAAACTTTAAAGACGCTTGTTTACGCAACAAAACATTATTTTTAGCTTGAGGGTAGATTTGTGTTTTTAGTTTCTTGAGCAGTCGTGGTTTTATAAATTGATATAGGAAATATATTATATTGTCAATTACTTTTTCAATTCTAAGTAGGTACCCCGAAGTACACAGAGTAAGTTTTGATGCCCTTCTTAATTGTCGTCTTATTTGATGAAGGTAAAAGTACCTATAAGTTGGTAAACAAACAATAAATATGTGTAGGTGCTTAATAAGAAATTTAACGTTTAAACTTTAAACCAGGAAAACGTATTCAGTAAACTGGGATTAAAACCGTGGCAGTAATGCATCCAGAATCCAGCAAAGAAATCAAAGTCCAAGATATATTCGCCATACTCTAGTCTCTAGTCAATATACGGCTGTCCCTAAGCCACTTGAATTGTAGCTGTAATCAATTAGACAGATCAATTAGAATTGAACGTTTTCATAAAAGAAAGGTCATCAGAGATTATTTACACAGTTACACTGTATAAAGAGTTAAACTGCATGCTCTGGGCGGCCAATTTTGATCCCCAAAATGCAAATTTACACCACCAGGAAATGATTCGTGCAGTAATTGAATTGCTTCTCGTAGCACCGTCCTGTTTAAACCACATCCAAATCTTGCAATTTAGGCACAAAAAACTGGATTAGAATGTCGCGATAGCGAGCACTGCTATTGCCTGACCGATGATGTCTCCAGCCTCAAATCTGCACTAAACAGTGACACGTTTTGGATGCATTTGTTTCTCAGCAATCACTCGTGGATTTTTTGAACCCCAAATGTGACTATTTTGTCTATTAAACAAGCTTTCAAGATGAAAATGAGCCTGATCGCTATAGATGATATTGTTCCAAAAATCAGCATCCACTTGTTGTTTGATAGCCCATCCAACGAACTCTATTTGCTGTGCGTGGTCAGTTTGTAGGCTTCAGTTCTTGAGTCGATTGAATTTTGTAAGCATGAACATGCAAATATGTCGTGAGAATGCGCTGTAGAGAGCTTCTCGAAATGTCCAATTTTTGACCACGGTGCCGAATTGATGTCCTTGTACTCTCAGCAACACTCTCACGAACTGCATCGATATTTTGTGTTTAACGACTTGTTGAAGGACGGCCAGAGTGTTTAAAATTACTAATTGATCCAGCCTCTATAATATTTTAATTAATTTCTTATTTTGTACGAAAATTGTAAACTGTAGCTGCTAAACCTTCATTATTTTTAGAATATTGCTCAACAATGAAAACGCGTTCTTCTTTCGTATAGCCTGATTATTATTATTATTATTATTAACAGAGTGGTTGAAACAGAGGTATTGCTACCTGTAAGTCCACTGATACAAAAATACAAATTAAATTCAATAACTGAAACATAATTTCACAAAAAAAAAATCCTAAAGAAGTATCAAAGTATTAAGAAAAGCAATTGCTTAGAAATCCAAAAAAATCAAAAATCAACTTCATCCAGCCGATTCTTAAAAGTATTCAATGAAGGAGCACAAACCACTGAACTCGGCAGGCTGTTTCACGACTCGAAAACACGATTAGTTAGAAAGCATTGTCTTTCTCTAGACTTAAAGCTTTCTTTTTTAAGATTAAATGAATGGCCGCGCAAGCGTGTGTCACTATTAAGGGGGAACACATGCGACAAGTTCACATTAACTAACCCGTTTAAAACTTTAAATGTGGTAATTAGATCGCCGCGTTTTCTACGGCTTTGAAACTGTTGCAAGCGAAGAATCGACAAACGTTCCTCGTAAGATGGTTTAATCGGCCCCAATCGCATACGTGTTGCTTGGCGTTGGACACCCTCTAAAGCAGTACGGTCCCTGACTAAGTCGGGGCTCCACACAGGAAAAATCCAGGTAGACCACATCCACTGGATCCCTTCCATCAACGGCAACTGTCCAGTCGTTCAGACACATTAGAAGATTTGTTGTGATTGATCGTCCCGCGACAAACCCATGCTGTTGCGGGGGAATGACCCCATTTCCCAGACAAAATCTCGTAAGATGCCGACATACTATAGATTCCATGATCTTTGAAGATACTGGCAGAGACTTATATGTCGATAATTGCCAGCTCGTAATTTATCGCCCTTTTTGTAGATGGGAGTGACTGAAGCTTTTTTCCACGCAGCTGGTAAGCTATCTGTATCGTAAGATTGTTGCATTATTAGGGATAGGGGGATAGTTACGGATTCGCAGCATTCCTTGAGCAACTTCACTCCCACACTATCCAGTCCTGGAGCCGTATCCGTCTGCAGGTCTTTAATGAGTTCCTTGACCCCTTGAGGTGAAAAAACCGGGTCCTCGATGGATCGGAGGATACGTGGAGTAATGATTATTGGTGTCGCGTCATCCACAGGTTTCACCGTAAACACTTCAGAGAAAAAGTCAGTAAAGTCCTCCGCGACTTCTAGCTGGGATGTGCAAAACAAGTTATTGTCTTTTTTGAGTAGGGTAATGCCCACTCTGGAACTTAGAGACGAACGGAAACGTTCGGAAACGGAAACTTGTGTATTTTCTTTTCATCACCTGATGAGACTAGAGATTGTTCGTATCTAGATCTTTCCCGTCGGATGACTGACACGATTCTGTTTGAGTAGCCTCTATGCTCCGCGAAATCATGTATACTCCCGGAGCGGCGATACCTCCTCCACAAGCCCCTCCTTCGCCTCGTCATATCGATGATTTCGCTGTTGATCCAAGGTCTGATTGGGCGTTGCCTCGATGTCTTTTGTCGAGTATGAGTGTTCTTTATGCTAAGGATTTTTTCTTGGAAGAAGGACCACATCTCGTCGGACGAATTGAAGCCACTCAACGCCGCTTCCCAGTCGATTTGTCGGAGATCAGATTTCAACGAGAGATAGTCCGTTATTGATGTTGTGATGGTTTGCTTGCACTTTGTAGTGCTTTGTATAAAAACTTGAATTTTGGCTAAATCACTGCATGGTCTGATATTCCGATCGGTGCCATGACCTCGGGCTCCGAAATGAGATTAGGGTCGTTCGTGAATAATAAATCTAGGAGAGATGGTTCTTGGTTATCTCTGAAACGAGTTGGTTCTTGAACGTGTTGAGTTAGATTAGAGTTGATTATGGTA
Organism: Malthinus flaveolus; assembly: GCA_950108345.1. Lineage (NCBI taxonomy): Eukaryota > Metazoa > Arthropoda > Insecta > Coleoptera > Cantharidae > Malthinus > Malthinus flaveolus. The sequence continues at coordinate 74,615,476 of OX467285.1, forward strand.
TTTTTAAAGAACGATGCCAAACTTATTGTTTCCGAGAGATCAAGGTTGGGCCAGATAATTTGCGGAAAATTAAAATCGTCGGCAAGGATAAGGTTTTCGCAAGATGAGAGCGTAGCGACGATGTCGAACAAGACAAGATCATCATCAAGATTAGAATCTGGGGGGCGATATATGCAGCAGAGTGTTAGAGTGATAGAGGGAGAGCTAAGTTTGAGTGCAATTACGTTTGCGTTTGCGTGAGCGGGACCCAAGTTATCAACTCTGTTTAAATCTAGCGTTTACCTAACTTTACCTATCTTTCTAGTAAAACTCTCTAAAAAATGCACTAATAAGTTTAGACGAGAGAGTTCAAATGAGCGCTCCAAAATACGTGATTTTTGCGTAACTTGAAGGTCAGACAATACATATATTGGAAAATTCTGAAAAGTTCATATAGAGGAATTTCTGTTAAAAATTTTAAGTCATTGGAAATCCATAGTCTAAGGATGTGGCATTCAGAAATACGTGAAATTGGATGTTGCCGATTTATTTACTTTGGAAGTGAGGGGGCCACTTTTGCTCTATTGAGGAACAAATTCCAACGTAATGCGAATCAACAGTAGTCGCTTGTTGCTGTGGCTACTATAACAACCCACAACCAATTTCTCGTTGCTATTTTATAGCCCGCGTTTAATGTCGTTGTTATAATTTTCTTTTTTCTTTTCAATTAAATTTAGACCATTTAATATATCCAAACTGGCCTTATATAAAAAACCTTTGTATTTATATTAATTTACTTCTTTTATTTCTATCTTTTTCATTTAATTACCTAGCGTATACCTTTTACTTCTTTTAATTCAATTATTATTAGTAAAAGCTCGCAAAATAACTTAATTATTCGAGATAATTGCGAAACAGTAAAATTTCTTTATGTAACTAAAACTTTTGTATTATTTAATATTTACTTTGAAATACAATTAATTGTTTGCTTGTAAACCAACAAACTAAAATGAAAAAACTGTATTTTAGTTAATAAAGGATCTTGCTTTTCCAGTAATTGTTATAAAGTAAGGTTTAATTTCAATGTTTAATAGTTCGATCTTTTCCTTGCGTCACGTTTTCGTTTAGCAAATTTTGTGGTAAGATTCTAGTGTAAATAAATGTTGCAAATGCAAACTTTTAAAAAATTAACCTCCTGAAATACAAAGTCAAAAAGATGGAACTGTTCACAAACTCACATTTAAATTATAAATCTGTTGGCAGAGACGTTAAAACTACATGACCAATAATTGCTTGTCTGGTAGACTGTTTTAGGCATTCCCCCGAGTAGTCCGGAACAGCTCATTAACACAAACCAAAAGTACCTACTTCGACTCTAGGTCTTCCTACAAAGCGTCCACGTTTCAAATTATTACCAAAGTTAGCTAGTTAGGAAATACTAGTAGCTCCAGTTTGTAAAAACCAGAAATTTAAGCTTCCAAAGTATTCTTTATCGATTCGATTCCTTCTGCTGATTTGACCGAATGAGCGAGAAAACTTTTCTTGAAACTACCAATTTAACTTGCGGATTATTTTATTTTTTTTAAATTATTTTCGAGTATATTCTTAACATTGTGGCACAAACCAATGTTTCAATTCGCCTGTTGATGTTTTAACCTTTTTCGTTTCTCCTCGACTTCGTAAGTTAAATATTATATATTATCTTACAACCATCTAGTAGCCAAGCGCTACTTTAAATTAAGAAGGAAATCTATTCTTAAACGCCAATTTTATACTTTTATAGTAGCATCAAGGGACTTTTTTTAAGTAATATTCTTATTTGCGAAGTCAAATTAAATTTAAATATGTATATTTCAATTTAAAAATACGGTGCTGAAACGATTTTCTTTGATTTCTATAAGAAACTTATTTTACTTCTTAAATAATACGAGACAAAAAGAAAAGGTATAGAAAACGTTAATGATTTAAGGGTTTTTGGGTTTTATGTTTACAATACAATGCAGTTAAAGTATTAAAAAAATGCTTTTGTACTACCCTATTTATATATTTTTTATATTGGTAAATGGTTTAAATTGTTATCCTTGACTAATTTGTGAAACGGATGCGAAAGAGGCGAACAACAATTATTCACCCATAAATTTAAAGATAAGTTGAAAGTTGTAGAAATCTTTTTGGCTTTCTATATAAACGAACTTATCTTTTGTCTTATGCATAATTCATAAGATAACATTTTCGTTAATATCGATCAGTGTAGGTGTTAAACCAATGAATTATAAATGTACTGAAATTAGATCTAAGTTATAGGTATACCTATAATTTTACTTAATTTATCAACCTGAAGTGCAATTATAAAGCAATTCCGAGAGGCTCTAAAAATGGACTAAGCTCGATTTTTATTGCATGTAAGATTAGTCTATTAGAATTTTCTCATTAAATGATGCAATAATTAGTTATTAGTTTTGGGGGCATTTAACTTAACACGAAATTTTATTAGCTCCCTTTTAAATGCTTTCAAGCGTCAAAACTATTTGTTATTTATGGTATGATATGGTATCGTATGGTATAGTATTATGGTTAGCTATAAATCCGCAATGGTGATAAGTAGGGCTCGGATTTATATGTAGTAAAAACATGTAAAATAAGTTTTTCCTATGCGATAAAAAAGCGTGAAATATGTTGCATAAATATTTTAATATGTCTTAAAAACACTAAATATGGAAAAAAAGATTTATTAATTTTCGGCTTTAACTATGTGTCAATAGTAAATCACTTTTAAATTCTCAAGAAGAGCTGAATTTATTGCAGGTTTTCAAGGTTACTTCTACATAATGTTCATTCTTGTATTTTTAAAAAGTAAATTACAGGTACTACTTAAATATTATAATTATTTAAAACACCCCCTACCTTAAGATTGGTTAAGTTTTCAGAATTTTTACCGATTTCAAACAATCGTTGCAATATACAACTCTGTCATCGGCTACCAAGTGCTCGAATGCGCATGTATCAACTTTCTTAATAATTCGGATAGCTCGATCCTATAATTTTGGCATTAGGGAATTAGGAAAGTAGGGGCGCGTGCCGATTATAGACCTTGAGCTTGCATTTTATAAACAAAAAGAAACTTGTTCGACTGTCTTATCTCCTTTTTTAGTGGCTAAAAACAAAGCGTACACAATGACACGAATTCTCTCTCATGATTAGTGAGAATATTTAGATTATATGTGGATATTTGCGATTATATGTGACAATATGTTTTTATGCAGTAAAACACGTAAATAATATCCGTAAGTAAATCCGGGCCTTAGTGATAAGTTTAAACTGATTTACAAAAGAACATGAAGATAATAAACTTGTACTGTATGATTAAACTCCCACATTAATTAAAATTTTATGATTCTGTAGGAAAATAGGGAGGAGGGCGTTATTATAAGCAACTCGCGTTTAATAAATGATTAAACCATATGGAGTGTGGCACGTCTGGCAGTATGTGTTCATGTATGCATTCTTTCGTGAGCACAAACTCACGATGGCCAGTCTTTAGATAAGATAGAGCTTGAAGACATAAAGCTAAAACGACTGATGTGGCCATAACAGGAATATTTCGTACGCATTGAAACTAATTTCTACAAGCTCTCAATAATATGCTCAGAAGCTCTCATCGACTTCAAAAATCTAAATCTGTAGCAAGTGTTTCTATTTAAAATAGGAAACCTGATCTTATTTCCGGCTGATCTGGAAGTTACAATATAAAATGTTTGATATCGCTAAAGATAATTTTACAATCTTCACGTCACTTAAAATATACAGGGTATTGTATTTAAAATAGAACAGTTAACCCCGTTTCCGGTTAAGCCGAAAGCTACAGGTTAACATGTTTGGCATCGTTAGACAGCTAATCTTACAATCTTTTAAGAAATCTTAGGGTGTTTTTAAAACCTTCTTTACTTGGCTACTTTCCGGTATAACCTAAAGTGTAATAAATAATAGAAATTTACGAAATATACCAGCTTGCAATTATTTTAAAACGCAAAAACATGCTAATTTTTTGAAATTTTGACTTTAAAAACTATAACTTCGAAACTAGCGCATAGCGGAAAATAAAACTGAAGCTGTACAGGGTTCGACAGAATGAAGTATCTATTTTCTATGTAGTCGTATTCATTAATGACTAAACTTTAATCAGAAACCAAAAAAAAATTATTGAGTAAACATGGCAATTTTATTTTCTGAATATTACATCAATGAAATGACCTCCACCTCGCTGCTGGCACTCTTGAAGTGTAGCACGAAAGTTTTGCATCACTCGCTGCAACATTTCAATTGGAATTGCGTTAATCTCTCTTCAAATATTTTGCTTCAGTTGTTCCAAAGTTCGAGACCAATTAGCGAATACTTTTGTCTTTAGATAGTCCCATAAAAAAATCACAAGCTGGCAAGTTTTGGCACGACCAGAAATTATTCTTCGCAGAATTGCCATAGATTCTCTAGTAGCGTAGAAAGTCCGTCTTGCTGAAACCGTATTCTTCAGATATCTACACCAATTAAACAAGTTGTGTCATATTTGATAACGTTGTGATGTAACAGTCAATTAATTTTCTTTTAAATTTCGGTTTTTGTCTGGCGGTTGAAGCAGTACTGCAAAACTTTCAAATAATTGTTACTCGAGTAGAAACTGGATCTAGTTGATTTAAATGAAAGTGACGGCGAAATAGACGCTAGGTGGTTACAATAGAATTGTTAGTCTTCATAAATAAGCTTCAACGGGAAGCGAACTTGAATATTGGAGCAACGCTCTATTTTTACAATTATACTGACGTTTTTTGCAAATTTTGGTGAATTTTAGTTTTATTCGAGTAGCTTGTACAGATGTACAGTACATTCTGCAGAGGGCAAAGCTGCTTGACTTGGGGAGAGTTTAGTCATTATTTTTTCTATTTAACTAGGTATATGTATAGCATTTCAGAAGTTGTCAGGGTTGGTTTCTTGTTGTGTGGAGATGGTACAATTGTCGATTCGGGTTTGTTTGGATGCATGTTTGGTGAATTTGTTGGTTTAAAGGTCGATTCATACATCTCAGGGACAGGGCAGGAACGTGTCATAGCCAGGACGTGATAAAAATATTATTGCATAGAAATTAAATGTGCAAGCTCACACTTGTCCGTCATAGTGCTATCTCCGGGGCTTCAGTGTTAGGGCCGTGTCCGGGGCGGGCAAATACATATCGTCGCCGACGATATTTTCTCTATATATCCCTGACGCTCCGGACGTGTTTTAAAATGAAGGATCAAATGTTAATTGAATTAGTGCGTAGGCACAGTATTTTGTATGATTTGTCTCATCCAAAATATATGTATAGCCAAAGAAAAAATAATATTTAGGCAGACATCTCTTATTTTCCATGCTTCATGCTTTTACTTGTATCTGATCTTCTTCTTCTTCTTCATCTAGTGCTACTGCAACAAGTGCTAGTACCTCAACACTAAATAACGCCATAACAACTATGTAATAATACTAAATTATTGAAAACTTGAAAATTATGCGATTGTGCCACTCTTCACGTTTCAAATGTTAATATAACACTGATGCAAAATTCCCTGATGTATGAATAGTAGACCCTGACGTGCTCCTGATACCACTTCCCGGCCTTGACAGGTCCCTGTCCCGTCCCTGTGATGTATGAATCGACCTTTATATAGCAGAAGAGTTGTTGTTGGTTAACTTTAGTTGTTGGGCAGTTGTTTGAGGTGTGTCGTTACATTGGAAACATTTAATTTCATCCCCAGATATGAAAATTCTGAAGTCGTCTTTGCCAAAGTTAATTATTTTAGATTCATGATTCTGTTAGTATAAACACCTGTCTGTGGAAGCTCATTTTGTGATGAAACTGCTGATCGCTTAAGCCGGCTCTCAAGAAAGACACTGCCGATAATATTTTCAAGTTGTTCTTTTATAGTTCTAATCAATCACAGAATGAGGTTTGCAGGGAGATACGTTTGAGAGCATTAGTCTTTTGGTTGGATTTTAGCGAAGGTAGGTTTTTGAGGACTGTTCGTTTGATCTGGGCCATAAGATCAGATTATTAGACAGGTTGTAATCAAAGCTGCTATCCATTAAATGAGATGCTATTATTTAAGTTTGTTTATCAAATTTTAATAAATATTACAGAAAATACAGAATTCAGAGGGGCCCGAATTATATTTTTCGATCATACAGCTAAAGCTTGAAGTGATTACCTTGGTTGCCAATAATAAAGCCAGAACATTAAAATTCACATCGTAGGTCATTGAAGCCACGTATTATTAGGTTGGTTCGAAGCCCTAGATACTAATACAATATTTTTATTTTTTTGTGCTCTTTTTACAACGTTTCATGAAACTGCTATTTATTTCCAAGCTTTTGCTTAAGTTCTTATAATTGCAAATGCCAACCAGAATACATCGATTGAAAGCAGTGTAACTTAAGTTAAAATTGTCAACTTTTGTTTACTGCCATTTGTAACTTCATAGAGGTAGTTAGATTTATACTTGAACTTTACCACTGAGTACTAAATTTTGCAAGAAGTGCGATATGTACAAAATATTTAATTTCAAGGCCGTAAGCCTTAAATTTGAAAGCACGCCAAGTGTGTATTACGGTAGGTCCTTGATTCCCGTTCGAGACATTTAGCTCCGAGAGCCGCGTCGTAGTAATGAGCTACCACACATCACCTTCAAAAAAAGGTACTAAAGGGGCTGTTTACGGTTTTTTACCGAAATAATATCTTCTCGGATAGAAATTATAATTAAATTAATTTGCCCAGTATACGAGTATTTTACTAGGCCATAAATACAATGTTGTATAGGTACTTGAATTTTTTGCTCCTAACGCTCTGCTAGACTGCTGCAAAATTATTCAGGATTTTAATTTTTCATTCCTGCTTATCAGGCAAGAGTTAACTCTAGAGCCGAAACAACATTCAACAGTACCTACGTTAGCAGGAGTGTTTGTTTACTCGAGAATTATTAGACTCAGCTATTCACTTCCACACGTGGAATCACGTAAGCGTAAATTTCGAGAGTAGTGCAAAGATGCACTACTTTTCGTTTAATATTTTCAAATGAAATTATTAAACAAGACAACTAGAAGAAATTACTAAAACAATGATATTATATTATATTTTTTTTAAAGTGGCTGGAAGATGTGATGGTTAAATTATTGTAAATTTAGTCATGTTTAGAATATCACTCACCACAAGAGACTTTTACTAGTTTTCCTTTGTTCGTTATACACTGTGATATACTCATAACACGTGTCTAAATTACGCTTCGTACGTATTTTTTGTGAAGCTTATCATTTATTAAACTACCTTAATTTTCTCAAACATTTTCTATTGGTGAATAATATTATTTCGTTACAAGTAGGTAGAGGTTACTTTTTATTTCTTTCGTTATTACTATTTTGCAAATGCAATAGTGGTGATTTAGTTTATGCAACAGATGTCTCGAGAAAATATTTATTACTTCTCGACAATTTTCTTTTTCATTTTCTTAAAAAGATATTTGGAGCACATAACACAATTTCAACTTGATGGAAGTGCTGTTTCCACTGTTAAATAACAATGTTATGATTTGATTACTTAGAATAACAGTTCGTGTCAGTGTACTTAAAGTTATGCAATTTCAAAAATTATGCAAATCACCTATACATTTTTAGTTTATCTATGCTTGTAATAATAAAGGCTATTATCTTTTAATAGTCAAAAATGTAGATCCACTTTTAGACAAGTTATTAGATTATACGGTAGAAATATCCTTTTAACAGCTTTTATATAATTATTATGTTTGCGCCTGAAGTTTTTCTTCGAGGCATTTGAGAATTTTTTAATTATACTGGGCGTGTTGGTATATTCCTAACCTGCCACAAAAACAACAATTTGAAAATCCAACCACTTTTTATTCAACCATTCTCTTTTGATCTGCAAAAAAAGTTTCTTCCTGCTGTACGAAACAACTCTCCACAGAGCCTGCTCCTACCAAAAAACAAAGTCAAGATTTTTATAAAACTTCGGAAAATCACTTTGTTTGAACGGTGGTGGGTTTTTCTCTTTTTAACCTCAACATGGAGGGTTTAGTAATCAGTAAACATGTTGTCTTCTTATATCTACTTACTATCCTGTTTAAGTACAGGTGACTGCTCTGTACTTACTTTAATTCATCTACTTTTTCAGGCTCCGTACCGAATTTTGTTTTTGTGCTTGGATAACGACTTTTTGTAACTAAACGTCAATTTCCGAAGTAACAAAAAATTTTTTTTCCTAATAATGAATAATTTAACAAAGTTTTTATTGCGTATTCTGAAGCGCCGAAACACAACATTTGTTAAACTTGATGTTTGTACCCATACTAAAACCTTTTGAGGAAATATCTAAGTTTGCACTAACTATAAAACTATTTCAAGCAAAACATCTGATTCTCAGTTAAATTTGCATGGATAATACTCCTCGCTAAACCGACGTGTTTATACAAGAAATTTCACGAAATTTCAACAGTTTCATCGATGATTTGTGAGAGTTCTAAATTCAAAATAAACGCCTATGAATGGACTTACAAAAGTACCAATTATTAAATAAAATTTACGTGACGAGGATAATGTGGTTTATTAGAGCTTTTCGGGAAAATTACGTACAAATTATCGTACGTGTCTAGAAGTTTATTAATTTTAAAATAAATTGTTGCGTAAATGTTATAAATAATTAGAATCAGTTAAGGATTCTTACTGTGTTATAGGTTGGACTTCCTACAAACCGGAACTTGCAACCTTCTTATCTGTCTTCCTATTGTTCCTTTAATGAATTCAAATCCAGGAGGCGGTTCGCGAAAACGCTGGCTTTGCATCTATTTGCATAATTGTATATATTGATGTTCATTAACGAATGTTGTTCGCCGGTCTTCGGCTACTAACTTGAGCTATGGCTTGTCTCTACTACCCCTCTTTATAAGGTTTCTTCAAGTACGCCAAGATTTATTATTCATCGAACGTTGTTGTATTTTCAATCGAAATGGATTACACGCTCTGTAAAGTATTTTAATTTTTCTGCGTTTGGTCTTGAAGAAGCGCTATAAAGTTTTGCTTTGTTCAAATTTACTTTTAAATGCTTCTTGTTGCTTTTCAAATTACCAATTTTGTGGTTTTCAATTGAAATTTACTTTCTTTGAATTGACAATATATTCCACAACTTTTACATTTTTTGCTCAGATAACGATTTTATACATTTTTAACTTTACTTCCAGCATATTTTTATGGGTCGCTATTAAACAATATTTTGAATTTTATACGAGATTTTATTCGCCAAGTAAATCTTATTTTATTATTTTCTCTTTTTGATTGTCTTAATAGCCTCAGAACCTATCATTATTAACCTCTTTTGGGGTTGTGAAGTTGATTTTCACTACTTCTTGCTTACAACAACAGGTCTATAATAAATTATTATTGACCTGAAATTTATCATACACAACTATTGTGTTTTCAGAAACTTAACACTTTGTGGTTTGTCCTCATTAAAAAAACGCATTGTTTGAGTTTTCGTTTGATTGAGGCTCAATCTGTTACAGTTTATCCATCTCCTTGCTCTCTCTAGTTTTCGCTCTATAGGTGTGCACATTTTTTAAAACTTCATTAACATATATAATGAAAAGCACTGACCCAAACATATACCCCTGGGGCACTCCGTGAATTACACCGGTGGCATCAGACAAATCATCATTCCACTGTGAATGCTGTGTTCTAATGCTCAAATATGAAGATAGAAGTTTTTGCAGTTTGGCCTCTTCCAACTTCTTCAGTAAAATTTCGTGACTATCTATCTAGTATCTAAATTTTACTCACATCACAGCACAATATAGATGTTTTTTTAGAACTGACCCTTATGTGGCGGCGTAAAAAATCATACATTACACGGCGAGCGGTGGTACCCGGGCACCATCATGTGTTTTACATTGTTTTAGGCTTAAATTTGAAGCAAACTCAAATATTTCTTAAGTTCATCAAGAATAGTTAACATTTATGCTGATAAAAATCGACTAAATTGATGAATTAATTAATAATACACCATTATTAATTTTAAAAACAGAAAAACAAACAAACTGAACAGCTATAAAATAAAAAAATTGAACTTTATAGTGAGAAAAGATTGTGCAAAATGTACTATTGCAGCAATTATCAAGCCTATAGCCAAGGGAGGCAACCCCCCAAGTTTGCAGCGGCCAGGGAAAATTCCATTGATATATTATATCGACCTTAAAAAAATAGTTGCTGTTTCTCTAGCAATTTAGTATAATTAATGTTTGATGTGCTATGAAGCTGTCTGTGTGTCGCTTCATACTGTGAATCGACACACAGACAGACACATGCCTTGCCGCACTTGAACTAAATAAAATTTCACTATAGTCTCAGAAAAAACATTTAAAGTTTATCAGGTTCCTAAACTAGAAAAATTAACCAATTTCCAAAGATATTCGAAGACTTTAATGATCTGTTGTAATTGTATAACAGCGTAAGCCCCCGTGTAAAAGTTCGGAATGAGAATAACCCTAATATTATAAACCTGGGAGAAGTAAAAAGCTTTCAAGAAGAATGAACACACCATAAACGGTTTATCCATGTGCAACATCTTGCTTAATCTCTCAGACTACGTGAAGTAAGTACAATCAAAAAACTTTTTTGGCGGCACCAGCCCCCCCCCCCTCTAGCTATCTTCTCTTGGAGACTTGTAGAACCGATAATGGAATCAGTAGCAAAATTCTTATAGGTCGGCAATGAGAGCTCCATATAGGGACCCCTATATCAAAGTCCTGCATACTATTATGGGTCCTTTACATCCTGCATATTATGTAAAGGCTTTTCGGAAAGAAGAATGAATCTTCTCAATACATTATTAGGAAGCGGCACTAAGACAGTGCATGTAAGTAAGTACATCCACAGGAAAAGAAAAAAATTATCTTTATAAATTCAATAAAAATTATATTTTTGGACTTAATTTCAATCCAGGGGGTGGGGGACTTGCCCGCCTCCCTTTATCAAACTCTTTTAGGCTACGGCCTTAGCAACAACAAGAATAGAAAACGAGAAACTCGTATAGGGTGTGTGTAGCATTTATATGAGTATCGTATACGCTCAACACGAGAATCAAAGGATAAAATGCCTTCAATGTTGAGATAAATAATAATTATTCATGATTTTCGATTATTTTGAACATTTGTGATATAAAAATAACAATTAACCAAAATATTAGAAACAATATCCATTGTTTAGGAGTTAAAAAGATATGGTGGCACCCGGGTACCACCGACCACCAGAATGTGTTGGCATTTCTTCAGGGTCAAAAATCTGCTACTTGATACGCCCATTGTACCTGAAATTTTCAAAAATGACGTGAAACGATCTACTTGAAAATGTCCTAAAATCTCAAATCGATACGGTTTCCCAAAAATTAAATATTTCATATTTTATGCGTAAAAAGTACCCGGGTACCACCGTCAGCCATATAAGGGTTAAATATGCGTTGTAGGATATCGTTTATCGCAGTAGTAATAGATCTGCTGATCTGCTCCTCCTGTAGCCGTGCTGCTGCAAACTGAAGAAATTTCGCAGCTCAAAGTATCTTACCAATCTAAGTTTGATCAAAGCCTTCAAGATTTTTGAGATAGCAGGCACCAATGCGATTGAGCGGTAGTTTTCGCACAAATTTTTATCTTCTTTTTTATAAACGGGTACTATTTTGGCTTGCTTTAACTCGTCGGGAAAGCAACCCTCTTCTATACTATTAACAATTATTGCTATTGGAACGGCGACGTACGATACATTTTATCGTTTATCATTTCCTCAATTCACAAAAAAGCATTAGGTAAATCTATTTAAAATTGCCCTTATATGAATTATTAAATTTTTTACTTTAAAAAAGACGGGAAATCTAATTACGGCGTTATAATATAATTGATTCGAATCTATAACATAAAATCACTTTTAAAATCTAATATATTTTGCATTACCCTACACGACGAAATTATCGATACCTAGCCATCAAAATTTTCAATTTTTAAAATTTAATTTGAAAATTGTAGGTTTTATATAAAAACAGCGAATAAAGTGGGTAATCGATTTTAAAGCACCTCCCAAAATCAATTTGTAGGAGCAACTATTTATACTTATCAGCGCTACAGTATCTGAAATGATGTTCCGAGTAGGTAAAAAGGAATATAAGAAAACAAGAAAATGTCGTGGACGACGAGTTCTCGTCTTGTAATCAATTATCTTTTAGTAGTGCCGATAGAAGTTGGTAGCCTCGGGCCACCCACGAAAACGTATAATTATCGGAGCGTAGACGTCCATCATTCTGTAGCTCTGGTTTAAGTGCAGGGCTTCACAAAAACTTTCGATTAATGCTTAATTGTTTTCTATAATCTAAAAACTTTTAACGCAGTTAATTAAGCACCCAGAATACAAATTTCCCCGTCCTATACTTTATTATTACGTGACTTATTGTTCGTTTTGATCCCTTATAATAAAGTAAATCTATAATGCAAGAAGAATTTTATTAATGTTTAAAATTTACCTCTCAAGCAAAACTTGTCATTACTAGTTTGAAAGAAGATGGATTGATTGCTTGGCTTATACATAGTGACGTTTATTCCTTGTATACTGCTTGATGTATGTGTTTCTTCTTGAGCGTTTGAAATGAATTAGGTCTCGCCTAACTTACTTTAAGTCTTCAAAATTCTGTAAAACCTTTTTCAAAGTGACAATAATAGTTACTACAAGCTTTATACCGACTTGTTAATTTATCTTGCTCTTTTGGATCAGGTGCATTATAGAAAACAGAACTGTTTTTCGTCGTCCTATTATTACCATTTTATTGCAATTTCAAAACGTTTCAATTGTATAATAAAAGCCATTTATAATTCAAATTACTATGAAACTAAACTAATGCGTAAAGATCGGTAATTTATTCCTTATTTTTATCACAATTAAGGGTACTCTAAAGTCCAATTTTTAGTTTGTTAGAAGAGTCTCCGCTCTTGACTTATAATTTTTTAAGGGATCTTTTTTGCAAATAAAACTTTTTTCCTCTTACTATAGAAAAAGGTTCAATGCATGTCCGCACTGTAGTGTTTTTTTAAGTTTTTTGTCAGTATTCATGGAAACACACATAACTTTGAAAGGTATTTCCACGGATACCTACTGACACAAAATTTAAAAGAATAATAAATTCGAGACGGATATACGAACATATGGAAATTCCAGCCGGCATTTATACCGGACGCTGAAATGTTTTGAGGTATAAATATACGAGATTGCATGAAAGAGGTTCTTTCAAACCGCGTTGGGGCGCTAGCGTTTCTCTAATTTTGTTTCAATTAAAATATTTCCGTTATGAAACCGTTTGAAATTTCAAAATTTAGGTACCTCTCGTACAGGGTCGGTGTTAGAGGACAAATTAAAACTCTAGAGTAGCCTTAATAAAAATAAAAAAGCTCCGTAAAAACAGCTCAAGCATTTGTCCAATTATTTATGAAAATTTTGATCGAATTTATCGCATGAAAGCAGTTGCCACTGAAAGACAATGTAACGAGTAACTTGAATCTTTAGGCAGGTTGAAGCTGTGGAAAACAAACATATAACTCGTTTGTAACGCAAACGGATATGAAATCCAATTATAACGAAATTAGTAATTATTGGGGTTAATTGTTACGCCCAACGATATGGTCGAAACTTACGTTTTACAATAATTTAAACCAAATTGAAATTTTGAATTTAGCAATTTCCTCCGTTTCGCACTCAATTTCTGTGCTATGCACAATGTAGTTTGTATAAAGATTTGTCGATGTCGAATTTCACCTACGTGATATCATTTCTATCAGGTAGTTTAAGCCTGTTATAAGAGCAACTTGTAAAGCTGCTTGCATTGAACGTTTATTTACGACATGTTTAACTTTTCTATTTGTTTATCATCCCTTATCAATCGTCGTGTGCGCTGTTAGGTTTTCATTCCATTACATTTTACATTAAAGCAAAAGCCAATAGTAATTTATAATAGCATTTCTTGCTATCTAATTTAAATATGGAAATAATAACTCGTAGTTTTTTAGTTTTTGACAAATATCGCCTTTCTCCACAGTTTCAAGCGACAAAACTATATTTATTAATTATTACAAAGGATATTTACAACAATAACTGCGCACTATAAGAAGTAGGACAAGTGAGTCTGTCCATTATACTCAGCAAGCGCTGCACTCCGTGCACTTTTCAATAATTTAAAATGCATTGCATTGAAACAACTAACTGAAGTTGATGTATTAGTTGTATTATTATAACTAAACTGGACCCCTGCATCATTAGATCATTAGTTACAGAATTTAGTACGAAACACGCACACTTCAAACGTTTGATATTTGGGAGCGCATTGTTTTTCAATTATTCGATAAATAGCATAGGTACGTCAGTAGTACGTCTAAAATATTAGGAAAGCGCCAAGTAAGATAAAGAAGTTCTTCGGAAGCAATATACGTTTTGAAAATACGCTAGTGGTTTAGCATGGATAAGTATGATGCATATGCAATATTAATATGTCTCTTTTCAGATGCATGTAAAGACAAGGCCGTAGTCAGGGGTACGCCAGGGCAGGCTCAACCTGCCCTAACCTCTAGCCTGAGCTTCCTAAGGATTTCGAAGCTTCTATGCGTAATTTCTGAGTTGTGCTCCTTACCCTAAAATTTTTGAGCCTTTCCTGATTACCTACACGGCCTGGCTACGTCCCTGTAAAAAGACTTACGCTAGCAACGTTAAGAACTACTATAATAAAAGATAGACATGTAACTTATAACTAGAATATCAAATTTCGCTACTGTAAACAAGCCGAATAAGCATTTCCAGTTTTTACGTTGTTCATTGTTGTCCTTAAAGTAAGTAAAGTAAACGCGCCTCAATATGTGGGTACACACCGTGGGCGCCGTTTGGGGTGTTGCTTTTGTAAACAAGCAAAAATACGCGTAACAGTTTGTTGTTAGTGATGCTTAGTTTGTTGTTGTTAGTCAGCTTTCATAATATGGCAAAGTTTGTCGGTGTGCTATTAAATAGCCCTGTATAATATCAAAATTCGTTTTTATTCAATTTTTTTCGTATGCGTTAGAATTTGACTCGACCAAATTTGGCATTAATAATCAAAGACTAAAGCCTCAGAGCTTTCCGGCTATTTATCGAGGTCTTGCTATATACCACCCTTATGCATATTTCTGGGGGATTACGTAAATAAATACTTTGGCAACGTGTTTGGTTGGAAAAAAATTAACCCAAAGTAAAGAAATTCAGGTTCTAAATAGGGGTAAAGCAATATTGTTTCAAGGCCAATTATCGTCGTGAATCAGAGCATAATCAAAATTATCAATAACCTTGCCGAAATTGTTCTTAGGTCCCAATTTTTAAAAATTATACCCGCACAACATTCATCTGTATTTGATAGTAATAGTAATAATTTAATCAGAAGTATTGCAATGCCTACGTATGGTTGGCAATTTTAAAGCTGGCACACTTCCAATTTATACTTTGTTCGCAAGATAAGGATTCTGTTTATTATATGTCGACATTTAGTAATCTTCTACTTAATTTAAGTTTAAAGCTGTATGGCACAAAAATTTACTTCGATAACGGCTAACAAACAAATCTTACTAATAAATTGGCCGCAATTTCACGCCAAATCGATTTAAACCTGTATTAAATTTAAACGCCAATATTATGAATACTGTAAATACATAATGGGAAACAAAAATCTGCGGGATATCAGCAATCCCACGGAGAGCTCCTGGGGTGAATGGATGAAATTTGTTTGTTGCTTATTATAATTTATTATATTTCACCCAGCCTATTATTATAATTATAACTTTAGTTTAATTTATTGAAAATGCTGTGATCTATTTATTAAAGCTATAAATTTATTATTAACTAGCTTTTATTAAAAAGAAAAGATATACAAAATTAGGTATTGAAGTCAAAATTTAAAAACGTTAAGAAAGCGTTATTCGTGTGGTCTTTCAAGTTTTTTAAGGTTTTTTACAAAAAATTCATTTTGAAAAATTCTTGATTGAGATCACTCTAACCTAGTAAAGACCAGCAAAAAGAACCTCTGATTAGTTATCATCTGATCATCAACTCGTTACTCGTTATATAGGTACGAGGGTAATTCTGGATGTTTTTCGAAACACAAATTAACGAGCTAAAACGACTATTATTATTTTTCCAAATATTCCCCTTTAACGTTGATGCGCTTTTGCTTGCCAACCACTTCTCAAAGCGTTGGGTCACCCAGAAATGCTTAGTAACTTCATTTTTATAAGCTTTTGCGGCCTCTTCGGACGATTAAACGCGTATTATACATATTTTAATTCCCATTAATTCGAAGATAAATTTTTGGTCAAAAAGGCTCTCGTTTGCACAGATGTATGAGACCTGGCATTTTCATGATGAAATGTGATGCAGCGATTTCAATTATTTTTAGGAATTTATTCGATGACTTTAAGGAAACGATGGCGATGTACCAAATTTGATGGTCCTTCGATCCTCTAAAGTCAATTTTTCTATAATTCCACTAATTAAAAAATGAAACAATCTGATATTATTAAACCCAGTGCAAACTAACTTATTTGGTTGGCTTTATTTATTTTTAGAAGACTCAAACAGAGAATTAGCGTTTTGCTTCGGATTCGTAACATATAACTAGTATTAGGTTTCGTCGCCTGTAACGGCTTCAACTCCGACAAATAGACTTTAACGAGGCAGAAATACTAGAAAGTCAATGAAAGTATCTGATTTTAAAAAGGTAAAGTCAGACTTCGCAGAGTGTCTATTTTGCTCTGATAAAATTAGTATTGCGCTCTTGAAAACTAAAAGAGAGAATGGAGTAAAAAACTGGTACTTTTGAGGGGCTCAGTTCAGAACGGTTTGGAAACTTTAAAATATTATATGGCATCGATAAAGTTGAAAATTATCGATTTTAACAATTATTTTTGACTTTTTTATTATGATTCTAACCTTAGGTTGCACAAAACTTTTTTTTGTTTAAAAATTCATGACCCCAACTTTTAACTAAGATAATCATTATCAATTAATTATTAACTTCATTTAAAACTTTTACTTAAGTTGAGCTTACGTAAGTAATTGAAAAGCACTTTTGTGCAAAATACAAACTAATATTTGAGGTTAAGAAGCTCTTAAATTGTTGCAAATAATATAATTTAAATAACTTTTACACCTCTAATCAAACAACCCATGAAATTTAACACTGACCAGCCACCAGATATTTATTTGTTTCTTTGTTTATTGTTATTATTTTGACAGCAACTGTTTACATATCATTTGTGAGTGTGTTAAGTCAACAATCTGTTGTTAATATGAAAACTAATTATCCCAATTCGGACAAATTTGATTGATTGAACTTGTATTAGTTTTACATGTCCCTCTCTTTTAAAAAAATCTGCACACTTTTACTCAATCAAGTCTTGAAAACAAGACTTTTGGGCTTAATATCAAGCAAGCCATGCAATTTTTTAAAGTTTCCAAAGAGATTTGGACTGGGCCCAAACGGTGCCTCTCCCCAAAGCAGAACATATAGCCATTTAGGAGTTAACGGCAGATTCCGGTAGGAATCTGCTAAATTTCAGCGGTACATTCCTTAGGTCATTTTAAACAAAAAAGTTATTACATCAACATAGGGTCCGATTCTGAAAAACAGCAGTACAAAATTTTAAAGAGTAGGCTTTGAAAACAATTACTAGATTATTATCTTTGGAAACACATAAAAGAGCTTGTATATGCAGATAAGATTACTAGCAGCGACGCAGGGTATATAGGCTCTAGGTTTCCGCGTTAGGGCTAGTTTTCAGCCGAACTACTAGCTACTAGAACTAGGAAGGAAATATAATGTTGCTGAGGCCAAAATTGAATACTTATTTTTTTTGAATGGAGCAACTAAATCATTCAAAACGAAGTGTGAGCTCTATGCGATGTTTTATAAAATAATTTTACTTGATTTCAAATTAAACAACGAAAGAACAAATGGTACAAAGGTGGCCAGTTTTTGGTGTCCGCTAGTTTGCAGAATAAAACACCTTTGGCGATTTTGTTACGAAATCAACTCCAAGAAGTTAGGAGTTGCAGAAGGATGGCTTCAGATCCACTATTGCAACGTCGGCATCGAGTTGTATGATTGAGTGTTGCCCGAAATCAAGTCGGGTGGAATAATGAGGACTGGAGTAAGGTACTGTTTTCAGGCGAGTCACTGTTTTGCTTCAATGGGTCAGACGGACGTCGGCAAGTATGGAGAAGACCCGGAGAGAGATACGCCCAAGTTTGTATTGACGAGCGAGTTCCATTTGGCGGTAGGTCAGGAATCAGTTCACAAGCCCGCACAGAGTTGGTTTTCATATAGAGTGATTCTCTGACAGCTCACAGGTAGGTACATTACTGCGGTTCTAGAAGATCATGCCACGCCTCATCATAAACACTATGGGCTAGGGTGTACTCCTCAAATACTTCAGAAAGCAACAAACTCCATATTTAATGGTGCTCAAATTGATACGATGGGTGGTCACTTTGATGAACTTGTAGCCTATTTACGTTTTATTACCTACTTTTTTTAATTTAATTTTTGTTAAATAAGAAGTATTGCGACTTACATATGCTTGATTTAAAAAAGAGATTCCTTTTTTCAGAAAGAATATACCTTTTTTAGCTTAAAATGACCCTAAGGAATTAATACACCCCTGAAGTTTGTCAGAATCCTCCCGAGACATCCTGTATAATAAGTAATGAAAAAACACTGAACTTTAAAAAATGAGTTGCAGTTAAATTAGGCTCGTCGATATAACGTAGTAAAATGCTCCGGATGTCTAATTATTATTAAATCGAACATTTTGTAAAAGATTAATTAATACAATTTCTCTCCAACGTAAGTTAATTGAATAATAGATTTCAATTGATGTATCGATAATTAATTCTTTATCAGTATATTGTTTTCTGTAACCATAAATCATTCAATAATCCACGAAGCAGTCAGTATATTTAAGACACATTAGGGAACGCGGAGTGAAAAACAAGTTCTTTAATGCTCTCAATAGAGAAGAAATAAATTATTTACTCTAAATACTTTAAGTAACAAATCAGTATAAAAATTTATTTCGGAAATAAAAATAATTTTTCGATATCGTTGTAGGAACGAGAAATATTACTCCCAACAGTTTCTGTAGCTGAAATACCATATCATTTTTACTTTGTTTCAGTATATACGTGTGTACGACATTTTTCATACCAAGTCAGCTCGATTATGATTAAGCTCTTCGATCGACATAAAAAAATTCCCATTTTTAAATTCTTATTTCGCGCACTACCTATATTTTACGACGCGAAGAAAATTTACAGAAGAAGGTAAATCAACGAGAAAATCAATTAACAGTAAAATGGATTTTAAAAAACGTTAGTCGTAGATTAACGATCCATTAATAAAGCTCGGCTTTTCTTGAGCCGCTAATTTTACTTTTTCGAACGACGTCTATCAGACGAATTTAAGTACCGATTCGAGAATGGCGTTATAAGGAGATGTTCTTATAATAACAGATAATCTGACAAGATTATTCTTAATGAGTGTCTCGAAAGGCGTATAGGTGAAATTTCAAATAAATTCCTAGTTAAAGTTTATTACGTTGAAGGAAGTATTTTGCATCGTGTTTATTTGTTTCTTTTAATAATGCAAAAGAAGCACGAATTTAACGTCCGAGTTGAAATTTGAAATTTATTTTATTCTCGACTGGCAAGCATTGGCAGTATTTTGTGTCGAGTGTAATTGCCGCTTGTCTACACAAATAGCTAAGCTCGACTCGTCGGCTGTCGGCCTAGAAGGATATCAGGACGTGGCCAGAACCTTTAGTGTCACTAGCATTTGCATTTACATCTATGTTAGAAACCTGTGACATGACCAAGGCGGTAGAGTAAGATTAAATTCGAGATAAGACTGTCATTAAAACAGTTTAGTTAGTAAGTTAAGGCATTTTCTCATATAAATTTATTTATACGTGCAAGTAGACTTTATAATCTACCACTTAATTATAGTTACTTCCAAATTACTTTAATTGTGATATAAAATATGATACGACGACATGAGCGCTTAAAGTTGACACCCATATTTTTTTTATCTACTTCCTACTGGGGTTTTAATGAATTTAGTAAACAAAGTCGCGATATTAATCAAAAATTTCGTATTTTCATACATTACGCTGGCCTACTATAATCGATTGCATGGCCGTAATAATTATTCAGCCACATTACACGTCAGTGTAATTGTTCTACTGCTAGAGGTAGAATTAAACGAGATGTGTCTACCTAGTTGAAATTAATGACGTTCGTGTTATAGTTTTCGCATTTCCTTTCGCTACCAATTTTTTATTTCCCACTTTAAAATTTTTACCTTCCATTAAATATACAACTTTTAATTTCTTTTAAAGTAAAATAAATTTCTATGGATAACTTTTAGTTTATGCCATTTCTAAACTTTAAATCTTTATACCTGTAATTAAGGACTATGTAGTTCAGAAGCTCACCTCGTTACACAAGGATTCTAATTAACAAGGGTATAGCTAATGAAATAAGCCCTGATTGCGACACCGATCAAACCGCATATATAATAACGCACCCTACAGATTCTCTATACTTGACATGACACCCACTCACATAGAAATTTCTACCACCTTACTGCAGAACAACCAAAACAATGCCAAACTTAATTTGGCAATTCATTCCATAGAAAGATAAATGTTCGCAGGCATAAATAATTAATGTTAATTGAAATTATAATTGAATTAATTATTTCTGGAGATTATTTTTAATCGATTGTTTTTCTTCGAATTTATTAACCCCGCAGTAAAAGCCAAGACAACATTTTTCACTTTTCTTTGCTATTCTCTCCTGTTGCTTTAAATTTTCTTGGCTAACCATACGTTATTGAGTTTTTTATTTCTAACATCATTTTCACACTGTTAAATTGATTTTTTACACCAGAAGTGGTTATAGGTATTTCCAAATTTTGTGAACCGCAACCTTGAAAAGCTTTAAAGCAATTACAAGAAACTCGCGCAATTGATTAAATGGAAATTAATAAGAAATTAATTGGCGGGGAACCAATTCAGTCAGGTATGTGGAGGTCCAGGGTCGTCTCCACCAATCCATTTAGGACCACACTAATTGAAGTCTGCTATGTGTGTCAGTAAAACTGAAGGAGAGTAAGAGCCTTTATTTTTAGTGAGTAGGTCATTACTTTATAGCGTGGTATAAGCCATTTTCTATTAGTTCTTTTCAGTAGTGAAAATTCTCCAACTTATTTCTTTCAAATCCTTGATTCTATAGCTTTAACAAAAAGCAGAAGATAAAATATAAACTGAAAATTAACTGCGAAAAACATATACTCTTCTGGTAGTCGTAATGTAAAATAACTAAGAAAGAAAAACGTAAACTAAAAACTTAGTTTATAATTTCCTCGAAAAAAAGTTGGTAATTAATTAATTCAGTAAGTTCCGGGACTTCGAATGACGTCTTCTCTTTACAAGTAGACAATTTTTATTTAAAAAAAGTTTGGATTTAAGTGCTAAAAAGTTTACAAAACAAAATATAACTGACTATTTAAAGACGTTGCGAGAATTAAATATCTGTTGGCCCACATCTTGTCATAAACGGCTTAACAAGAAAAATAATTTCTTTGTGCGAATTGCGAACATAAATATACAGTATGTCTAAAGAGTCGTGTGTACTATAAAAATCGCCCCGTCTCCCAATAATAACAATAATTCGTCTCCACGCCTACTCGTCTCCTTCAATCCCACAGCTCGGTCATCCTAGTCGGATGAATCGTTCGGATACCATTTTTTCATGTCTTCTCAAACTGTACGTCCTCTTGTTTTGTTCTCGCATTTTTTGTATTTCTTGTTTTCCTCTTGCTCTCAATTATTTTCTTTCTTCATCGAACTGCCTCGTCTATTCTTTTTCAAGAAATTCTATAATTTTAGAATCACTTTTTGTTCTTATTTTAACACCCACTATCACTTCGAATGGCGTCATCTTAATGCCGCTTTAGTATGTGGAATTTATGATCTTTTGTAAATTATCCACATGCTTGAAGCATTTTAACGAATTTTTCTTACTTAACTTGCCTAACACTACGAGAATAGTACAGTTCTACCGTTCGACTTGACCGTTCTCTGTCGGTAAGCCAGTCGGTAACTCCGACTGTATTTGGTATTTGTCTCTTTGCAATATCTCCATCGGATACTATTCGTACTGGATTTCCGAAGCACTTACTCTGCACCCCTAGTTTCCCAATGGCTTCCTTCGTTATTGTAGATAGGGATAGATAGCCACACGAACTTCGGAACCTGTCAATAACACAAAAAAGATGCTCATAATTCTTATGCGTACTTTCGAGTTGTCCTAGATGATCAACATGATAAGTTTGGAAAGGGGTGCCTTCTATCTCGATTGGGTGTAATAATCCCTCTTGCTTTCCCGATTTTGTAGTTACGACAATGCACGGCACACATCTGGCAATTAAGTTCTCAATCTTTTAGTGTAGTTTTGGCATATAAAATTGTTGCTTTACCGCTTCTTCTGTTCTTTTTGCGGCAAAATGTACTTTATCGTGCGCATTTCGAATCACCCTAGTTTTTTGGAACAATCATTAGTTCGACTCCATCTCTAAATTTATATAAAATTCATACCTACTGCCTTTTAGTAGATAATCTTCGTACGGCTTGACTTTTATAGACTCTTTAATCGTCTTGAGCATTTTCTACTGTAGCGCTACACTTTTCACTTCACTTTCACTTTCTCTATCCAGATTTTTCTTGACCTTTCACATGCCTTTGTTTTTATATTCTTCTTTTATATACCTATTTTTGTTTGTTTTTATCCGGCTCTATTGGTCAGACCATTAGATACGTTGTTTTCATTTGTTTCATTTCCAGATTTTTTGTATCTTATCCATTAGTCTCTGTAATAGACTTATTTGTAGCTGCTTCTGTTGGTATTTGTACTTTTACCAAGTCTACCTGCTGCTTCTCTTATTTCTTTAATTTATTCATAAATATCCCCTTATCCCCTTCTCTTTTGTGGTAATATCCATCCTACCGATTTAAGCATCTTAACTCGTTACAGGTGTTCTGTAATATATTCTCTGCCTGCGGGAATTGTTTTGGATGATATTCGCGTTGCTGTTCTCTAGTTGTCTTCTGCATATTTTATATTTGATCTCGTCATACAGAAAACATGCTGCTGCGATTCTTATCACTTTCTATGATTTAAATATGATTTTTGTTATACGCTCTCCTATCCTTTCCTTTGAATGTAAAAAAAAAACACATTACAGTCGTTAAATAAATTACTGAAACTGAAAGAATAAGTGGGTTTGCTAATGGGTAAATTTGGTGACACGGGAGTTTTGTGTCCGAGAATGCAAAAAGTCGGCGCATTTCTGAAATTTAAAGTTGTAGTGGCGAATGAAATGAAATAAGTAGTAGTTGATCATTCTGTAAAGCAGAGAGTCCCACGAGATCCACCCGACGTTCAGAAGCACACGATCGTAGTATCTCTGGAACTCTCGACGTACTCGTACATTGATTGTTCTTGTTTAACGGTAAAAATTTATTGTCAAGATATTTCACAATTCTCCTTTAAATGGAATGTTGATTCAGATAATTGACATCTAAAACTTGAAAACTTAAAGCTTTTCTTCTCTCAACACTTACGAGTAACGAGATTTCAAAATGTACACAATTATTGGGACAAGCTGTATACACGTGGTATAAAAAGACTACTTATATGAAATTTAATACGGTAAGCAACAAAACAAAATTATGTAGAAACTGTAATATTAACCAACGTTCAAGTTTATGCATTTTCTTAAACCAAACTACATTAATAGTTCTAGAAACTCCTATAACTCGTTCTAGTGGTAGAACATATGTGCCAACATGTTCCTCATTACCAAAGCAATTATTGTTTCGCTAATTAAATTAATTAATATTTATAATTATATTATTTCGCATTTGAATTAAACAAAAATTTTAATGAAAGTTTAATACGAGTAGAAATTGAGTTTCAATTTGCAAAGGTAATAAAAAAGGCCCGCTTCATTCCCTAGCATTCCTCATCAAACATTTAAGAGACACTAGTTGAAGTAACTATGGTGGAGTTAAAAAGGAATTTTAGCTATAAATACAGTAACTTTTAAATAAAATATGCCGAAAAAAGAGAAATTTAAATTGCAATTCTTGTAGTGGCGAATGTCATCTTTTGCTTAAAAAACAAAATTGATTGGACGCCAATCAGATGCATAATGTTGGAGAGGGCAAAGAAGTGGTGCATTACGAGAAACAACTCGATGTTCACCTGAAGGAGATCGAAATGACTCTTATTTACTCGCATTCTAAACACATTTAAAGTGATTACTGATGAAGTTGTAGAAAGCTATTGCTTGGGATTCGATACTTACATTGATAAACTGGCACTTCGACAAGCTTAAACTGTCGTGTTTCTAAAGACTATAATAGGATCGAATTAGGTGAGGTTCGGCATTACACGGCAATTTTCCAAATATTACACAATCCATTTTAGTCATTTTAGTCTTATTAATTATTTTAATTACAAATTATTACGCCAAATTACTGAATTAAATGCAATCAACCAATGTAGATCATTTAAGTCTTGTTGCTTCTTGTAAGTTATCCAAAAGGCCATCTTCAATGACTAAAATGGTTCGTTTGAAATGCCCCATTTGTAATTTTGAATGTAACTTAGAACTCGTGTGATGCTTGGAATTACCTTGCAGTAAACTAAAATACGACCAGCAAGAAATGAAACCATCCGAGTTAAAGGCAACCGCCTTTTAAGTCAGTGTGACAGATATCCTACAAATTCGTGCTCCGAACATTCACAACATGGCTTTAGGTAAGTTGAATAGAATAATTTAAAAATTTCTAAGAGAATTATATTTATAGATTCGTGATTTTAAGATTATAGCTTTTGTTAAAAGTCTGATAGTCAATAAGTAATTAGGAAAAGTTCTCATTTGATATCTTTCAATCTTAGTATAAAATGTTTGAATGTTAGACAAATATTGCAACTGCAACTTCTATAATTGAATAATTAACGTTTTGCTCGTAAGAAGTCACAAATAAAATTTTCATCTCGGTATCCATTATCTTGGCTAACTAATTGTAATACTTAGAGGTAACTCGAACTTATTTGTTTAAAAAATAATTGAGTAATATTCCTTCCTTTTGGTGTAAGAAATTTCGTATCATTTTTAAACTTCTACTTTTGAAGTCTAAGCTCTGGTACAGATTGCCATCTTTGTAAAAGAGGCGTTTGTGGAACAAGTATACTCTTAAGACAATAAGTAATAGTTGAAAAGAAAAAAAACTATGTCGAGATTGCTTAGGATAGTGTGTTTGCATCTCAAGGAAATGCTTGTAGTAATGTTTTACGGTAGCTCACATTTATGTATTATTCACGCACCAAGATTGCCTCTGTCAAAGTAATAATTTTAAAGGCTTGCGTATAATTGTTTTTAATCTCTTGTATCTAAAGTGTCATGTGCGAGATTTGTTGTAAATGAAAATATAAAAATATGCACAGGATGTAAACCGAGCTATCTGAAAAACGCTTTTTGAATTGAAGTTAACGTCTGATAGAAAAACGTTTGAGGAGATACTAAAGTGACTTTGCTTTGTGCCGTAACCAAACGTAGCGATAATAACTACTTGACTTTAGGTAGTACCTATTAGGGCTTTTGTGGCAATGCTGAATGTTTTTTGAGCATACTAACTAATGCTAACCTACATGAAGATTTTCCCAAACCGAATACATAACTGCATCTAATAAGACTGTCTAAGTATTTCTAAATATAATTAGGAAGGGTACAGGGTACAATTTGAGAACCGCGTGAATGTTGGAGAAGGCGATGCAAAATGAAACGGTTCCTAAAATGGCTCTGCATAGTTGGACACTGGACACTACTAAAAACAGGGCTTCAGTTTAAGAAAATTTCTCGCAAGATTACAAATGTTCTAACTTGCTGTAAGAAATAAAAAAAGTAGTCTAGTGTCTCTAGAGAGTGCAGAAGTTCTGTAATGTCATGTAATACCTAAAAATGTTTAAAAATTGTAAATGAATGCCCGAGAACTTGAGGAGCCCTTAAGCTTAAACAAATATGTCACCTTTCCAACAGGTACACGAGCTCTAGTAAAGTGTGGTGAAGTAGCGCTCAAGAAAAAATAGTAACTCGACCCCACTAAAATAAAAAAAAACGAGAATCTACTATAATAATAATAGACGATGTAAACAAAAAATTTAAATTAAATTAGGAAGCTAACACTACTTTAACAAACTTTGTAGATGCAGTGTGTTAATTAATGTCGTGTTAACTTTTGTATTTTGTCTCTTTACAACAAATTTTTGTTTTTTATAGTTTGTCCACATTTATCAAGTAGTAAGTACTTAGTTTACGTTTATCTGCATTTTTACTCTTGATTTTTGCATTCGTCACTCGAGTTTAACTCTTCTTAATTTCCTTGTGAATAGTTTTTGAAATAGGTAAGGCATACCAATTAACTTATTTTAATTAAAGCACACAATTTTTATTTGTAAAGCGTCTTGTTTGATAGAATTAAACGACGTATTGTAACAATAAATCAGACTTTAATTGATACAATTTTTGTGAAATGTTGACGGAGTTGCTATCTGTTGGATAAACGCAAAACCTTCCTCTTACCAGACCTATAAGTTGATTTCTCGTGAAAGCGTTTTATACGCAATCTTTAAATAGCAGCGCAGAGTGCACTGTTTAACAGAAAATTTGTTTCCTAGTTTCCTTTTGCTACTTAAAAGTTTTCTATTAACAAGTCAATTTTTTCAACTAAATGACTTTTTCTATTCCTTAGTACTGAGTACTGGTACAATCCACCTGAACTTGGTATTAACAAAATTTAGTACCTACGAACGTAAATTTTTTTTATTTCTTTCTGTAAGATCAATCTAGTTCATTTGAATCGAAGAATGATTATTCAAAAGAATAGCGATAGAAAGAGTTTTAGTTTTCTATTTTTTCTTTTTTTATAGAAAATATTTAAAAAGCACGACCATCAGATAAACTCAGAAATGGCTTTTCTATTAATAAAAAAATATTGGCAAATATAATCTTCCCTTATTATTTTAGATAAAAATACTACAGACAATATTGTTGCCGCATTAACAGCTACATCTAATGCATACTTTCGTTTTGTAACATATCTATGCTAATCCTGAGAATGATAAATTGCCCAGAAACTTCGTTTTGTGAGTAAGGTGGGCTGCCTATGTGTCAGGCGTAAACTATTATTTTCTTTATTTTACCACATACACGGCCATAATAGTTATTCTAGGTTTGCTGGTTTGCACTAAAAAACTTACTTTATCGGCTTTATCGTCTCTAATCGTGAGATTTTGGTTTTGAGTATTTGTTAGTTAAAACTGTTTACAACTACAATGTCAATTAGAAATCGAACTAAAAACTTATAAGTTATAACCAAGTACATTGAGTGCATGTTTCATTTATGTACTTATTATTGATACCTGTACTTGATGGATAGCTAGAGCACAATTTTCAAAAATTTTTACCAGTTAAATGTTTCGTCTCATCAGCAACAGTACACACTTACAAGTAGATATGTTTATGTTCTCAATATTGGCGTAAAATAATGGTTTAGTGCATAGTCGCATCAAAGTCGTTTAGAAGTAATGATTTCTATTTTCACTTCGAGATTAGGAGCGACTTTGCATGGTAAAAAGCGCTAAGGGCCCCCTTAAGGAGAAGCTGGCTCTTAAAGAGCCTTTAGGCATACAGACCTTATAGCTAGAACGATTTTTAAATGATTCCTTACCTTCTGGGGTATCAAAATCCGATGGTTTTGTATCTCGGGCACCATTAGGTCTACAGATACCATTCTGATATCAAATTGTAGAATATTTAGTCTACTTTCAAAAATTATAAAAACTGTCTTTGCCGAAAAATTAGTCCTGGGTCAAAATTGCCAAAAACTGAAAATAGTTAAAGTTTCTTGGGTTTTTTAACCGCCCCACTCGTACAGGACAGCATTTAGACGACCATCGAATTTTGGTACCCCAAAAGGTAAGGAATCGTTTGAAAAAAGTCCTAACTTTAATCTCGAAGTGAAAACAGAAATTACAGTATAAATAGTACCCCGTACACTGCACCGAGGTTACATTCATCCATTATTAAAAACTCACTTTGTCGAAATATTCGCTTGGTATTCATCACAAATATAATTGCGCGATCTAGCGATATCTGAAACAAACAAAAAATTATGTTTATTCCTAGTTATCATAATCATAAACATCAGTAACGTCAAGTTTGATCATTTTAAGAAGAATTTTACATTTTACAGTGAGTATAAAAAACAAATTATTTAATAGATACATCGAGTCAATTAAAATGTTAAGAATTCGTTTTATTCGAGTTGGGTACTCTTCAACTTTGAATTATTTAAAAAAAAGAAATGAGTATAATCAACTTGAAATTTAATAAATCGTTCTTCTTAACATTTTAAAAGTCTCGCTCATTTTATTCTGAAAAATTGTGTAAAAAAATTATTATAAATTTTAGTTGGCAATCACAAGCATGTCATTATTTTTTTAAACGTTTTCTTCAAAGACGGCTAAAACAAAACAGTTGCGGTAAACCAAGGAAACGAGAATTTATTAGAAAAACTTCGAAACGGCAATAACTGCTGCAACTTTTGGTTCTTGTTCCTAAAAATTACAATCACATTAGAAAAATGAGGGAAATTGTTCATATTCAAGCAGGTCAATGTGGAAATCAAATTGGTGCTAAGGTACGAAATCTTATAAAGCCAAAAAAATTTTTTGAGTTTGAAATGTCAAATTTCTAAACGTCAAAATAATATTTCAGTTCTGGGAAGTTATATCAGACGAGCACGGAATCGACCCAACAGGAACATATCATGGCGATTCTGATCTTCAACTAGAACGAATTAATGTATACTACAATGAAGCCACTGGTGGAAAGTACGTTCCACGAGCAGTGCTGGTCGATCTCGAACCAGGAACTATGGACTCTGTGCGATCGGGTCCTTTTGGACAAATATTTAGACCTGATAATTTTGTATTTGGTCAAAGTGGAGCGGGTAACAATTGGGCCAAAGGTCATTACACGGAAGGAGCCGAACTTGTGGATTCCGTTTTGGATGTTGTTCGTAAAGAAGCAGAAGGATGCGATTGCTTGCAAGGATTTCAATTAACACATTCATTGGGAGGAGGCACCGGCTCGGGATTAGGAACTTTGTTAATTTCGAAGATCCGAGAAGAATACCCCGATCGTATAATGAATACTTTTTCAGTAGTGCCTTCTCCTAAAGTATCCGATACGGTAGTCGAACCATATAACGCAACTCTCTCTGTGCACCAGTTGGTAGAAAATACCGACGAATCCTACTGCATTGATAACGAAGCCCTTTACGACATTTGTTTTCGTACTCTAAAATTAACTACTCCGACGTACGGCGATTTAAATCATTTAGTGTCTGCTACAATGTCAGGTGTAACAACCTGTTTAAGATTTCCTGGACAATTAAACTCTGATTTACGTAAATTAGCCGTAAATATGGTGCCTTTTCCCCGATTACATTTTTTTATGCCTGGATTTGCCCCACTTACTTCTAGAGGAAGCCAACAGTACCGTGCATTGACTGTGCCCGAATTGGTTCTACAAATGTTTGACGCTAAAAATATGATGGCCGCTTGCGATCCACGACATGGCCGATACCTTACTGTGGCCGCAATATTTAGAGGACGTATGTCCATGAAAGAAGTCGACGAACAAATGCTCAACATCCAAAATAAAAACAGCAGTTATTTTGTAGAATGGATTCCCAATAACGTCAAAACAGCCGTGTGCGATATCCCACCGAGAGGGCTCAAAATGTCGTCGACTTTTATTGGAAATTCGACGTGCATTCAGGAATTATTTAAGCGAGTTTCAGAACAATTCACAGCTATGTTCAGACGTAAAGCTTTCTTGCATTGGTATACTGGAGAAGGAATGGACGAAATGGAATTTACTGAAGCAGAGTCAAACATGAACGATTTGGTGTCTGAATATCAACAATACCAAGATGCAACTGCCGAAGAAGAAGGCGAATTTGAGGAAGAGGAAGAGGCCGACAACGAAGACTAATTTAGCGAATTCAAATAGTTTTAAAAATTTTCGTTTTTATTTTCATTTGATGAAATTTTAAAATGTGTAGTCTGGCTATACGCAAATTATTTTAAACGCTTCTAAACTACAACTAACTACTTGCCGTATTTGAGCTATAGCATCAGGTTCACATTTTAAACTTTTATTTTCAATTATGTACTTGAAACTAATTTCTTTCAAAAAAAATGGTTAAAAATATGAATTGTACTTAATAAAAAGAAGATTGTAATATATATTTCTTTAATAAAATTTAAAATGTATTTTCTATTAATTTTCCTGCATTTAAATAGAACGAAAATTTTACTATTGAGCTTAGTACTGCCATTGGTATTACATTAATCTAAATTTAACTTTCTAAAGTTTCCATGAAATCCCAGTACGTCTGAATCAATTGGTTTATCTGTTCTTAACCCTTCATCAGTAAGTTGTAAATTCCTTTCTTTAAACCAAGGGGTCGTATCTATCAATTTTTGTTTCCACAAATCTACAAAACGGAGTATTAAACAGAGACTCATTTAAAAATATAAATTACCATGAAGCTCATCGAACGATAATTCTTCTCCCCCATAATCTTTTGGTAACATATTTTTGGGGATAAATTTAAACAATGAATCCATGTCCTTATGGATATGCATCTAAAAATTAAAAGGTTGTTTCAAAGTTAAAAAGTCATGAAAAGTGCAGAGGTAATGGGTTTCCACGTTCTAGTTGTAGTAAGCGGGCCATTTCAAAAGACTCCTCTAAAAATATAATTATAACCAGTTCTGTACTTACTCTCTGTGCAATTTTGGGATTCACAAACGATTTAATTATATTATAAAATGCTTCTAGAATTGAAGGCATGTTCAAAATGTGTATTTGCTGTAAGCTATTGCAGAACGCTTTCTGAAATTAGTGTTTGGTTATTACCAATTTATTCTTTAACTTCCTTGAAAAAATAACCTCGAAAATTGTAATTCCTTTTTTAATGGCTGTTGGTGTGAATTTGGAACTAAAATCCATACTTATTCCACTTAAGTCGAACAGTAAAATTTTTATAGAGGGACAATCTTCGTTTATTAGTAAATCGGCTATATTCACGGCATAAGCAACGTAAGAATATGCATCAAAGTTTTCATCTATTTTCAATTTTCTCAATTTTTGAATAGTTACACGATGATGTTTTGGTGTTAATTGTGGTAGTGGAAAAAAATAACTGAAAAGAAGAAAATTTTAATAGCGGCTGCATAAATTTTATTTCAATTACTAACAATTGGTTCAAAATAGTTTGCATGGCAGGATTTTCGGGATCCTTAAACAATTTCGGCAATATTCTTTTTATACTGTAGTACCAATCAATTATTTGTTTAACTTTTTCGAAATTAAATTTTCCCATGTACAAAAAGTGCTCTATTCGTCCATCAGCTAAAAATTGAAAAAGTAATTGTAGTGGGAAGAAACGAACGAGGGTTTTTATAATAAAGTTTTTAGGTAGGGAAAATTAGAACCTATTACTTTGAGGGTCGCTTTAAAAAACGTTTTATTTGGTTTTTAGTCCATCATCGTTGATAACCGATGGATTCTAGAATTTTAGCTCTATTAAAATTTAGTGTACCGACTCCTAAACAGCTCTCTAAACAACATATTATTATTCTTATTATTTATTAATTAATTTAATTCAGGTTAATGAATAGGGGGTGGTCTTGGTGTAAAGGCCAGAACGCTGACTTCTCGTATAGAAGCATTGGGTGCTTCTGTGATGTGATTTTTGTTTTCACTTCGAGATTAAAAACTGGAACGTTTTTTAAATGATTTCTTACCTTCTGGGGTACCAAAATCTGATGGTCGTCAAAATGGCGTTCTGTACGGAGTGGCTCAAAAATCCAAGAAATCATGAAATTCTTTCCCTTTTTTCAGTTCTTGTTCATTTTGACTCAGAATGACTAATTTTTCGGCAAAGGCGATTTTATACTATTTAAGATTAGACTATATTTTCTACAATTTGAGACTATTATGGTCTCTGTAGGTGTCCGAGATACAAGTAAGTATACAAGTTTGCAAAAATATACGCGATTTATTTGACAATTTAACCTTTTGCGATGGGCGTCATTAGTGTGAGTGTGGATTTATGGGCTAATGGGTCTTTGATAGATTCCTGACGTTTCGTTGGGCGCTGTAGCAAACATCTTATCCTGAACATTCTACATTCGATACGGTTTCAACTTTTACACGCAGGACAAATCACTAGGGCAGTAAACGAATGTTAGGAATCTCTCAAAGAACCGCTCGACCACGGTCCATTACCCCAGAAACCAATCACGCTAATATGCGATTTAGTTTTGGATTTATGACAAAAGTCAGATTATGTTCCTTGCATCAAATGGGATAGTTATGATTTTTAGTATGTTGTTTATGATGAAGGATACTATAATAATATATCCAAGTTTTTGTCTTCGGGAGACCTCGGCATTTGCAAACTTTTGTACACTTGTATCTCAGACACTATTAGGTCTACAGAGATCATTCTGGTCTCAAATTGTAGCAAATTTAGTCTGCTTTTATAAAGTATAGAACTGCCTTTGCCGAAAAATTAGTCATTCTGGAACAAAATTGACAAAAAATGAAAAAATAAATTTGGGGGCTCTTGGTTTTTTGAGCCACCACGTACAGGACGGCATTTTGACGACCATTGGATGATGGCTTAAGATGAGAATACTCTGAGGTACCTATAAATACTCAGTTTTGATTAACTTAATATAAACTGATTTATTTATTCTACTTTTATCCTACTATTAAATTTGCCACGAAGTAAGAAACCTGAACGAATCGAAATGACTCCACGATTATTCTAGGGCTTACCAGGAATTTCCGGAATGTGAGATTGTTTAAGTAACCAAGATTTGATTGATTCAACATCTTGCTGAATACTGTTGGATGTTCTGTCGTATTGACTTAATATTTCTTCTTTATCGTCACTTGTATATTTTAGAAAAGCTATGGTACTCATTGTCGTTGTATATTAAACTAGGTTTCAATAACTGATATCCTTGTTTATAAAAGTGTTCTGGAAGGCAATTAGTATAATTGCGAGTATACTTTAACAATTCTCATTTTGATAAAAATTAATCATAATTACTACTGCTAAACCCTAACGTTTAACAATTAAATATTTCGATAAATATTCTTACACGATATCATAATCATTATTTTTCATACCTATATAGATAGGCTTAACCACTTAAGCCATTATTACCGTGCATCACGAGATAGTTGTGCCATTACTCATTACTGATTACAAATAATCGGTATGGAACTCCCTAAAACCATAAATCGTATGTTTACAAGCGTCGTCAATCGCTAAATTTAGTTGAGAAATATACTGGAGACTGATTCTTCAAACTCCTCTTGGTTCTAGGAGACTATCAAGAACTTCCCAGAGGTACCTTATGTTGGAGACCAACTTTAATGAATAAAAATGAGTAAACTAGTGGTTTAGTTCTCGGTCTCTATCATACATATTCCATGTGTGGGCTCATATCGAGTTTTCAAAAAAGTCTCTAAGGCCCAGTTTTACAATCGCCAGATAAACGACAGATAAGCTATTCTAGGAATAACCTCAAAATTTTTGCCCTAAAAGTTGACTTACCTTGCAAATAAATGAAATATTGGTATAAGTTATTACACCAACATTTCTCTAAATTCAATATTCTACACATTTGACCTATTAAGAAAGCTGATGGAACAAAAATTTTGGTCTTATACCAGATTTTATACCTAGAATAGCTATTCCTTGATTTATACCGCGATTGTAAAACTGGCCCTAAAGCAGATTAAATAAACCCTAGACCCTTGACCGTAGTGATTCCTAGACGAAATAAGATGGCGCATGACTCATCGCTATGTAAAATATAACTCGTCCTAAAAAATGTTGTTGTCTTTGTTCAACTTACGTAATAAAGTAAGATGGGTAGCTAGACGTATGAGATGAGCCAAGCGCCACCTTAGATGGACTCGACCATAAGTGTTTTGATTCTTTGTTTGTTTTTAATTAAACCTATAAGAAATTAATTTTGTCTCTTTTAAACGTCACTAATGTCATAGTATATTTTAGAACACTTTATTGAAGCATGACTTCTCGACCAAGCAGTTCTCTTAACAAAGAACTTTGCATTCTTTGCAAAAAATTGCCGGATTTAGCAGATTCTTATAAATGCGACCTGAGGGCTCACATCGTATGCAATTCTTGTTTTAAACAAAAGCTTAAAAACAGTAAGTTCTTACCATAAAACTAATTCAAATTAAACTTTCATTATAAATGGGTAGATTTAGTTGTAGCTGATCGTTGTCCTAACTGCGATTCAGTGTTAATCAAAATATTCAGTGGTGGAAAAGTTCCAATTAAAAAATTATTAGACGTACCTACCGAAAACGCGAATAGCTTGCTTAATACTCGCGAAGAAACAAATTTGGAAGAAACATCCGAAACTAATACGAACCCTACCCCTAATAAAATCAAATGTCCTCATCGCCCTTGCGGAAAGACGATCTATTCTATGAAATTGCATTACGAACAAGATCATCCAGATATTAAAACGCTCTTATTTAGGTTTGGTGAAAAATTGAAAATCAAATCCAACGTATCTATTATTGAATATGGTATGACTTATTGTATAGCTAAAATTCAATTACCCCATTACAAAACGTTATCTGAAATTAAAAAAAGGCCCAACTTTTACAATCCTAAAAGAAAAGAACCTTGGCTATTTTGGCTTTTGGTTAGTGGATCTCACCAAAGCAACATATCTGAACCTTATGCTCTTTATTGGCTACTTACCGATTCCAAGGTGCCTTTTAAATGTACCATCGAAATGAAGTCCGATTTAAATAAAAAAGGGCGGGCTGCTGTATGTAAAGTTAACAATATTGAAGATGACTTGTCTATAAGTAGTATTCAAAAAAGTTTGAAGTGTCTTTACTTAACATTTGAATCGATAAAGAACTTGAAGGGATTATGGGGCAACGTTGTTCTACATTTGACCGTAGCTAAATGCTGAATATAGTATAATCTCTATTCTGTATTATGAAATAAATAAAGAATTATTTTTGTAATTTAATCTAGTGTAATAGTTGTAAAGTTGTAGATTTTTTACACGGTTTGAATCCTAAGATTCTAGCTGTGAGCTGTTTTAAATCCGCATCATTTTATTTTATCAGTTATCAGTGAACCACCCTTAAATCGTGAATAATTATCTCCTTTGGTCACTTTCCCTGTTGTTTAGTTATTAAAAATCGAATCATTTAAGATAGGCCGGCAGTTGGAGCCTTATCTATTGTGCATTCATCGAGTTGAAGCAAGGTCGTGCATTTTCGAGCTCGGCCTTGTTTTATAAACTTGCAAATCGGATTTTAATTATTATTTTTGAATTCAGTTACTATTGGTGCTTTGTGGGGGAAAGATGGTGAGTTTTATTAATTGGTCTTCGTGTTTTGGTGTGACCGACCGTTTTTCCTATCAAGTTCTGTAAGTACCTACACGAAATTTTATTTATGAGGGTTAATTTAATTAAGACCCACTAGTCGTTACTTACTATGTTAGTCAATGGTTTTATGCAATTTTTTTACTCATCTTGTTACCTCCAAACCCTTAACTCTTCAAATTAAAACTCTCTATTAAAATTAAAATTAATCTATTTTTCTGGCATGATTCATGGGCTTCATAGACGCTTGAGAGTAAAAAATTTGGTATTATGTATGTGAAGATAATAGATTGGAAAAGGTTTGAACTTTTGTAAAAAAACCATCGTGTTCAAAACTGGATTTTGTTCAAAATTTCACATTGCCAAGGCAGCTATTATCAATAAAAGATAAAAGCGTGAACTATACTGAGACGAAATGATTGATATTTATCAAAAATTCTCTCAGTTTGAACGGTTAGGTTCATAATTACTGCTGTTGTCAGAATATAAAAAGTGCAGTGGCGCTAAATAATGCCGTATCATCAATCTCTTGCTTTCGTAAAACAAGAGTCACTTTTTTGTCCACCTCAGAGAAGTACTACTTGGTACTAGAAAATGTACAAAATTTATACACTAGCGCCTCTACCGACCTGGAATCCTTCTCTTAATAACCCTTGCAGTTATATCTATTACCCCTAGTCGTGTGGTAGTCGTTACCTACCCGAATAAGATTTGAGCGATGCTAAAGAGAGGAAAATGAGGAAAAAGATAAGCTACCCAATTGTGGGGGTGTACATAGTTTTGATTAAAAGTGTTGTATTTGACAAAATGAAAGAAATTAGACATTTTATACTCTCCTTTACGACCCCGTACCTCTTTTGGTCTCATTTTTTCATTATTTTTTTTAGCGGGGGCAGGAGAAAAATCTTCACGACAAAAGACCATCACCAGCAGTGCACACTTGTGGCTGTGTAAGATTCTTACTCACTAAAAAACTCCTCCTAGAGGGACTATCGAACAACACCTGGGACCGCTTGCGCATTACATCAGGTGCTGCCGGAGAACGAGATCATATCAAATTTTTTGCTTAGTTGTTGTTAGCATTTTAAAGGGGTTTTAGGACTAGACGCCCGACGCGGTTGTTTGTACTAATGAACTAGATCACAGCACTATGCCAGTTTAATATCGCAGACTAACTATTTGTTACAATTGAACCTTTGCTGCTTAACAAGCTCCCTGGTTTCACTCAATGCGTATAATTAAAATAATATAGTTATATGTAAGAAGGATAGGTACCCAACAGATCACAGGCTCCGTTCGTCTTTCTTTTTCACGACCATCACTGTTTTCACAAAGGAAACAACGGCATTCCAGCATAATTTGTATTATGTTTCAGGGGTTCCTGACTGCCAAAATTCATCAAGGAAATTGGGCGCAATAGTAACATAGACTGGTTGTTGCCTTGCCAATTGATGCATGCAGGTAATTACCAAAGCACCTGTGCCCAGTGAGCACCTGGGCGAGATAGTAGGTGATTTCCCCTTGGCTTCTGTCTACTCAAGAGTGTATGCATTTTCACTATGCATTTTATTTTACTTCATTTCTAGGCATATTTTTTGTCTGCAATTTTTGGGAAAGCAACGTTATATAAAGTAAGGTTTTTTTGGAATTTTTTTGGCTAACTTCCTGTTATATCCAGCTCTATTTATGGTAGAGAGTTCTTGATGAGTTCGAAGTTTTTGATATTTAATAATTTATAAAAAAAACTATAAAGAACTGGTGTTTGCTATTTCGCGCATATTTTGAGTCTTCGGTGGAAAATCCGTAAAATTTGATCGTTCAGTTACCATTTTGCTGGGTTCCAATTAAAACATTCTTCTGCAAACTTAGGTACGCCGTTTTAGGGTCCAGATGCACCAGAAAGTGCAATAAAATCGTTGAATTTAACCCCAGTATAGGAATACTTTTCCGTCGTGATGCTGGTGACTTTACCACCAGCAGAGAAATACGATATAATCTTCTTCTATTCTATTCTTTTGTTGATTCTATTGAACCTCTTTGAGGGTGGTGTTAGTCGACAGCACCAAAAAGGATCGGTAATAAATCTCTCATTACAAACTCATAAACTCATTTTTTGATATTTATTTAAGCTTCTATATCTGATCTGATCTGAATCTCTAATTGCATCCCAGGGGTGCCCAATACCTACTATATGTCGTGGATCGATTATTGCGATTACCAAGCACTTATAAATAAATTGGTACCATTAGGGATGATAGAAATACTATTTTTATCATCCTTGGATACTTGGTACCATTGACAGTTTCATTAAATTTTTGATTTTCTATCTTCTGCCAAGACAAAATCTTTGTCTCATTAGTGTCTAAAGTGCTAAATACTTTAAACGATGACGTAATAATAAGGTGAAAGAGGAAAGTTTTTTTTCGCAATACGGTCGTTTAAAGTTTGTGATTTATCATACCATCAATCTACCGACTGGTGTAAAACCATAATTCTCTTACTTTTCAAGTTCTACCATTTTCTTTCAAGAGAAACGGTAGTGGGCGGTCAAATACTGAAATTATACCGCTGTGGCATCACTTTACCGGCAATTTAAATCTGAAGTAAATTGCGTGCAAGGGTGCAAGGGTTTGCAATTCCCGATAGAATTGGGACTAAT
Organism: Malthinus flaveolus; assembly: GCA_950108345.1. NCBI lineage: Eukaryota > Metazoa > Arthropoda > Insecta > Coleoptera > Cantharidae > Malthinus > Malthinus flaveolus. Next base: position 74,653,907 of record OX467285.1, read on the forward strand.
TTTTCTCCAATTAAATTCAAATTAGGACGAAACGAAAGCTAAAAGCTCAGTCTAAGCAACTGTTTTTTTTAATTTATTTTCCATTTAACACAAAAATTCTAATAAAATACAACAGTTGCAGAGATTTGACTTTTAACTTTATCACTGCTTTAGTTTCATCGTTATAAATAGTGCCTTTTTGGAGTAATCACTAGACTGCGAACCTTCACAATTTGTGATTTTTAAAGTGCGTGAACGGACTCTCAAGTTTAGTGTCGGTGTACTGTCGCTTCAATTTGATGTTACGTGTTGAATTTATTTTTTGTCGTTCTGTCGTCCACGACTTTTCGCCTGCGACAAATCGCTCGCCAACCTGGCGCAACCCTTAAGGCTTAATTAAATAAAACTCAAATATAATTAGGACATAATATATTAATACACAAGAATCACAACATACAAATATAATTATGATTTCATTTAAATTTATATTGTTCCGCATACCAGATGGGAATATTATTTAACAATAAAACTACTTTTTAATTCTTACAGCTGAACTCGATTCGTCCATTTTGTTAATATTTTAAGAAATATTTTTCGTCGTACACGTGTTAAAATTCTAATTTTTTTTAAATTCTTTTAAGAGCGATTAACATTTAACTAGATGATTATCAAGGCTTTTTTTCCCGATTTTTTTTGAAGAGATTTCGAATAAATTTGACAATAATTGATTTCATCGATCGAGTTATTTTTTCAACGTATACTTAAAGCTTTAAATTTTTTTTTTAATTTCTATAATTGCATCTTTAAAACGGTGCAAATTCGTTACTTACCTCTAACCATCGATACTTGCTGGAAATTGTCTAAGCTGAGAAAAAGAGTTTGCGTTTCTTAAAATTTTGTAGCAGTACATTTTCGTAACTCATAAAAGTTAGCGAGACTGTTTTTGTCGCTTACCCGAAAATTATAAAGTTAATATTTTTAACGATGTATGATGTATTATGTTACAATATTTAAGTGATAGTACCACCAGGGCACTATCTACCTTTCTAAATATTTTCTATGTTTAAGACTATTTTTACTAACTCGATTACGTTTCGACAAACGTCTCCTATCGACTGTTTTTCCTACAATTTATTTGGCCATTTTTCGTATCAATTTCTTAAAATAAGAACAAAATACCGAAAAACTGTAATATCTTGAAATATAATAAAACAATTCCTTTATTAAACAAAAGGTTTTAATTTATAGTCAGCATTGATCGCTCTCTTTCAGTTCAAATACTTTCCCGTCGTGTTCTTGGGCACCATAAATTTCCGTAGTTTGTGACGATTCCACTCCTTGTCCTCGTAGTTGTAAAACTATCAGTTCTGGATTACCTTCTAATGCCAACACGATATGTTTACCACCTGACGTTATTTCGCTCGCTGTTATGTTACATTTTGTCGTATAAACGGCCACCAAATTTCCTTTATTCAAATCCCATATTCTTATCGACTTATCTCTTCCTTCCGAATCGCTCGACAGGCATAGCGAACCAGTGGGATCTAATTGTAAGGAAGTTACAGGAGCCGTGTGCCCGCACAACGACCATCTGCAATTGCCTGCAACGAAATGAGTGTTTAAACAATTACGTAAACATTGTAATTGGACAATAAGCACAGTATGTTTTCGAAAAATTGTTCATTCTTTAGTTTCTTATTTCTGATTTCAGTCTGTCAGTCTACCAAAGTACTCGTAAAAGTATTCGTAAAAATAGCGATTGCCCGCTCTTAAATATTGTACCTGTAATTAAATCCCATACAAGTATCCTAGCGTCATCTAATCCAGATATAACACAACTTCCTTGCGAACTAATTCCTAAAGCTACGGTGCTACACGAAGGTTTCCATTTTTTAAACAGCGTTCCACTTTGAAGATCGTAAACAACTATGAAATTTGGATTAGGTTCGTCTATTTCGTGACACACACAACACACATAGTTTCCTGAAACAACTCGTGTCGTTACGAAAGAACCGTATTAAAATTGTTAACTCACCTTCGTATGTGATGGCTGATAAAGAAGTAATGAAATCATGATGAGGTATCCTAAGATCGTACATTAACTTTTTAGATTTAAGATTCCAAACTAAAAGAGGAAACGGCTTTTGAGTTTCATCCCCACACACGAGTACTCTGAAAGTTGATTTATGAAAGAAAAACGATTTTAGTGTAACTCGAATCGAAATAAGTACCTTCCATTTCCAGAGACTAAAAGTGAATTTAAGAAGCGATCTTCGCCAGCCTTAAAAGTGGTAACACAATCGCCTAGAAATTTTTGTATTACTTAATTACAACAATAACATAAACTCGTAAAATTTACCTGTTTCCATATTCATAAGGTTAACGTACATCCGATTTCTACTAAGCGCAACCAGATGAGACTGGTCATGTAATCCATAATAAGGCATCTTTTGGTTCATTACACCCTTTAGTTTGTTTACAAAAGAACCCGAATCGAGATCGTATGTTTTTAATTCTCTTCGACACAATACAACACATTTCAACTGATCGATAGGAATTAAGTTTATTGGTTGAGTTACGCCTTTCAACGTCCGAACTTTTCGACATCTGTAATTTTTAATATTAATCTTTGAGTTAAGCAAAATGGCGCGCAACAAACTTTTTAATATCCCAAACACATATTTCTTCATCATTTGTAGATACGCTAACTACGAATTGTTCGGTTTCGGGTAATCTTGTAATTAAGTCAAAGTGTTTTGTATGGAACGGTGGTTTTGTGCAAATTGCATCCTGAGCTTCGTCCGTTATTATATTATTCAACGGAATTAATGACAATACTGGTGGATTTTTGGTAATTTTTAACGTTTCGTCTATTTTGGAGTTTGATTCCGAATTCGTCTCTGTATATTTTTTTAAATAACTGTATAAATGAGTGTAAAACTGTTGGCCGTCGTAATTTAAGACACTCGCTGTCTTTTCCAAAAAGTCTTTTAGCAATTGTACAAACTTATTTTCAATTTTTCTATTGTTTGGCTCTTCTGCTAACGAAATATCTTCCAATAGTTGATAAGTGTTAGATCCGGAAAGTTTATCAAAGATCCAATTTAAATCGTTAAGGTATGTGGAATTTTCAAAATCTGCCGCGTGCAATTGGTGATATTGAAATGGTAGTTCGTCCAACTTTCTTCTGTTATAACTATAACAAAAAATATGAAACGTGCCATTATTTTAAAACTACCTTCTTAATTATAATGTATACGTTCATGCATAAACCCCAAAAAACACGCTTAAGGAAACTGCCGTGTGAACAACTATATACGTAAATCGTGTTCTCAAAATTGCTTGATATTTTTCAACTCATAAAATAACAGTGCGGCTAATTTTGTTTTAAAACTAAGCAAATTTGGGAGTACAACAAAAAAATGCGGAGTGTTCAATCTCAATTAATGGGCATTAGTCTTCAATTTTGACTATAGTGATCGCGTGATTGCTAATTACTTTCTTCCATTCAATTTAACTTCAAAAGCAAAAATTGAACGAACTAAACAAATTTACTTTTAAAAATTTATCGGACTTTTATGTGCTCGATAATTATTGCGTTCTTTGAGTGTCTGACTTGACTGACTTTAAGAAGGGCATGATGATCACTTAACAATATCTAGAGCTAAGCTAGTTCAATCCTAATCACACTTTAAATACATTTTGTCGCACCTAGACACTTATAAAGAACTTCTCTGTATAATCTTGAGGTATTTTGGTTAATCAAATTAATTAAAATTGTTTTCTCTAATACATTTTTATTTTCAGACTCCTCTCTATGCTGACGTCGTGCTGACTCTCAGCATACAGTTTAGCGGATTGTAGGCATTTGAATGTCAATATACTCAGCATACTAATTGGCCGTTTACTTTAAGCAGCTTTGTCCGTTAAACGCACCCAACGAATGATAAAGAGTTTTCATGACAATTCATTGATTAACTGCCATTAACCGTGATTAAATTCTGAAATCTAAGGTGGTGGGACTGGCCCTTAATCTACATAACAACATATCCATGTAAAAATTTAGTAACGCCAATTTCAAGTAATTCAAATAACCAAAACAGCTATTAAACAAATAGTTATAAAATTTCCCAATCGCTATTTAAGAATGCCCTACATGGTCTACTTTTTGAAGAAGAAATGATTCAGTTTAGATCAAATTGAACAAAAATAATAGTTAACGTTACAGAGAGAAGTCATAATAGTAGTTCTTCATAAAAAGAGGCAAAGTCGTGAACTATTTTACAACATACAGGGTGTACCCTAACGTATTAGTAGAATTTTTTTAAGTATTACTTTTAACTTTTATTTTAGATTTATTTGATTTAAACTGATTAGAGAATTGGAGAAGTCAAAATTAGCAACATCATCTTTAAGTTTCTTAAAAGGATTGTAGGGTTGAAATTGCAACGTGACACAGTGATCGATTAATGCATCCAACCATTCAGATTTAATTAAATAAACAGTCAATTAACGTACCTACACTTAATTACTAAAAACTAAAATTGATTGAACACCTACTATCGTCAATTAATTAGTCTCTTTATAGCATTTTAATTAAAACGTCTCGATCTAGTAAAATAATCGCGTTGATTCTATCAATTATTCTTCCCTAAGCGAATACACATTAAATGACGAGATACTTTAAACAGTCAAAGAGGGTTGCAAAACGATATTAAATAGTTATTAAACTACATGTATAGATAGTAATTAAAGCAAAATCATGCATAAATTAAAAATTTTTTTAAATATTCAACCCAAAAATTATTTTCATACCATTTTCCTACCAAAGTGTCTTGGGAGACAAGTCGTGCTGCTAAATTATTAGGTTTGTCACTCCACCATTTACCCTAAAATTTATTTCTATGCGTTAACAAATTTATGGTATGTAGTTTTAATATACTAAATTAATTAAATTAGAGTTAGGTACAACATCAAAAGATCAGTAACCTCAACAAACCAACAAATATTTATTTTCGATATTTACTGAATTAAAAAACATAAATTATTTGCGTGGTCAATTTTTCAAATCCGATTACTTTCCGAAAATATTTATGGTAATCCAATGATGTATTAATTACGGAAAGCAAATAACGAGAAAAATATAATTTAACCCGACAAAACTTTTCACCTTGGCAAACAAATTAGGTCGCTTTTAGATAACATTCAACAATTTATATTGCATAGTACCTAGGTACGTACTTTAATTAGCCATTATCGTCAAACAAAACAATTTAAGTACCCATAAACAATTTTATATTTTCCAATTTAAAATATTTAAAAGCGCCTTACCATGTAATAATCGTAAAGCATACTGCTAGCCCATTTTGTATACTCTTTGTAGCGCAAACGAACGGCTCGTAGAAGAATATTGTCTCTCCATTTCACTCCCAACACACCACCAGTTAAAGTCCACTGTAAAAATGGAGCTAAATGTTTATTAAGTCTCGACCAAGTTAAACAAGCTGGTGCCCAAGCAACTAAAAATGAAGCACTAAAGTACCAGTCTAAAAATGATTTTAAAACAAAATACCATAAGTTGCAGAATTATGGAATTGTTCGTCGAATGCTAACAGGTCGATCATTTCTGAATCCGTTATTCCATGTTTGGTGCAAGTCATAATCGCTAAAGCGTGTTGCACTTGAACTACTCCTAATATTTGTTCCAATTCTTCCAACATTTGACTAAGCTGGTCGTCTACGTTTCCTTTGGGCACCACGTCGTGTTCTTTATCCGCCCACCAAGACGTTTGCCAAGCTAGAACCTACAAAATGGTCAGTTTACTTTAATTTTGTTTTAAGCAGGAACATTACCTTAGCGTACAACGGTAGTGTACATTCTTGAACCGATTTTAAAACGCAATCTTGTATTCTAGAGCTGACGCTGTGATTGTACTGCATAACGCTAGTCATTAAAATTCCTTTAGCCTCGCTTTGTCCCAACGGCGACATTTTAATAAAGTGTTTATCGTCTAATTTACTTTTAACATCTTGAAACATTTTACTTTCTTCGGCGACTGACAAAATAAATTTTATATTATCCGGTAGTTTGAGAGGAAGCCAGTCGATTGTGTAAGAACTAAACGATTTAACCTGATCGATGCCGTCTATTAAAATTATTAGTGGTCTCTGTAAACATATAGCGGAGAACAGCCTTGGAAGAACTTTTGAGTACGTTTCTATATTCTGAAATTTCGATCGATTACCAGACGCACTCGAGTTTAAATGGGTCGCTTACATGAGTATTGTAACATTTATGACCGTAGGTGAGAATCGAACATTGATTACTAATAGAGCTCAACAGCTGTTCGATAGTACTGGATTGTGCGCTAATGCCAACAAAACGAAAAACAAGAAGTGCTTCTACTTGCCAACTTTGACAACACTGTGCTATACGAGAAAGCAGTGTGCTTTTTCCACAACCTCCTGGTCCATAAATGACCAAAGGTGACGTGGTGTCGCCGGTTATATAACTAAAAAAATATTAATTAATTAAATAAACGCCTTGCGACAAACTTCTTCTCACGTCTTAATATCATTAAGCGTTTTTTCTCTATTCACGCTACATTGAGCAGCTTTTTGGCAAAAACTAGTCTGCTGATTCAATTCCTCGAACAAAGACCCATCTATTCCGTAACTCGGTTTCAACAACGTCTTACTCTGATGCTCCTCCATTATAAAATCCATAGAATCGAGTAAGTGCTTTCTTAAGTGAATTTCAACTTGTTCTATGTACTGTTGGTGTTCGTCTATTTCCGAATTTAATCCTCCTTCGACGTATTTAACAGGAATTCGTACGATATGTTTTTCGGCTAATTGATTCTGAAAAATTCCATTAAAAAATTTAATTAATTCATGCCGAAAATGCCTACTCGGAGATCTTTTTGTAACTCGCCAAGTCTTCTGTAAAGTTCCGCTTCGTCTGGACTTAAATTTTCTGGCGTTTTCGCTACAGGAGTGTACACTCGATTTAACCAAATACATCTTTTTGCCAACTCCTGACTCATAAATACGGTATTGTGTACTTCCTAAAATAAACAAAACTATTATAAAATGTGGCATGAAAAGTGCAATGCCTAGGGGTACGTATAGGAAGTTGACATCTTTGGACTATTTTTGGAGTGATTTTTGACGGTGGGACGTTTGAAGAAAGTTGTAGTTATAAATCCTCAGTTGCTCAGTTACTCGAGCACTAGTAAATAATTAGACTGTACTAATGTTCGATAAATTACTTACAGATTGTCAAAAGCGTAAGCAACAGTTCCAGTGACAGTGACTAGGAAAAGAGAGATCGGGAGAATTGAGGACTAGATGGAAACAGAAAAACGCGGTTATTACCTGTTCAACAACTGTCGTGAGGTAAGTGTCTCTCAGTTCTTGTGAAAAAATATTAACTAAGACTACAAGCATCCTATCAATTTCACTTCGCCACTCTTCCAAAGCCTTTTCTCTTTCTTCGGTGGACGTCTCTTTAAAACCAGGAATGTGAGAAGATATAGGTTGTAAACGGTAACAAGGAGGTTGCGCAGCATCGTCCAATTGGTACCTGTAGAAGGAAAGTTTTTAATTAAAAGTAAAATTGAAACTACAATTAAGTACAAACCATTTAGAAAGTAAATTTTGAGCAGACTGATTTTCTGCACTATCTAAAGCAATTTTAAAATCTGCGCTTTCTATTGTTATGGGTAATAAGGGAGTTCCTAATGAATTATTTAAAAATAGTACTGGAATAACGTAAGCCACCTCCATTTGTCCTTAAAAGAAAACAGCTAAGTATAAAAAATTAATTAGAGAAACTCTTCATCTTACTTGTTAATTCGCCCACGCACAATTCGGGAAATTCGTGATCTTGTTGTTTTTCCAATAAAGTTTTCCAATGCAAATCAACTATGTGGAGTTCGTAACCTTTAGATCTACAATGCGTTCGTAATTCAGGATAAATTGTGTTATGTAAAATGCCTTTCTCCACACAACAATCTAAAACAAACCCTTTTCATTTAAACGTTTTTCACTAAAGCCACTTTTTACCCTGTGAATCGGCGGCAGATACGTATATTACTATTTTTCGCGTTTTTGCGGCAGTTTTTGAATCCGCCACTCGACCCATAATAAGATTTTGTAAAGGCTCCGATAAACATCGCACTTCTTTTGGCACATGGCTGTTTTCAAATCCTTTGGGACTATGTGTTCCCGGTGGCGAATTTAATGAAACTGAATCTGCTGAAATGAAATAAACGTGAACAAAGTGCAAAAATAAAGTTTCTTTTTAAAAACTTCGAGTAAAAGTAGCTGCTTTCATTTTATGAATAATTAATCTAGTCTAAACTTTAATAATTTAATTACTCACACAACAAACATACCAGATATACTAGATGTTGCTACGCTTCTTAAAACTTTTGCTACGGCAGGTCTTTTTTCGTAAGAAATTGATGAAGGTGGATTAATTGAGGTTGTTGCAGGTTGGAGTGGTTGTAAAGAAGTTTGTCCAGCAGTACCAGGTTCGAGAAGTACTCCAGAGTGTTGTTGAGATACGTGGTTTAAAAGTACTTGTTGCTTTTCAGATGGTAAACTTGTACGTACGTGATAGCTGCCAGACCTGGAAAATAATTAAATTACGATTCGTTTACGTTTTTTAATCCGTTAAAATTAAGGTCAGTATGTTCACATTCATATTCGTAATATTCATAATTCGACACCTGATGGGTGCCTGAAAGCTAACACGTTTTAGCCAGTTTTTTGCAGCCACACTCTTGCCTCACGAGTGACGAGATAATTGCTGGCAGTTAAAACTCTCAATTCAGCCGTTATATCTACAACATTTACCAGATTACAATGTTTTAACTATACATGGTGTTTTACGTTCTACGACGTGACGGCCATAGCTTAAGCGTGTGTTCTACAGATCATCTCAACAAAATGAATGAACCTGTATACCAAAACTCGATTACTGACACTGCAGAAAATATTCCTGCCAGCCATGAGATTCTTACAAGAGTCTCTTTAGTTTTAAGAAGAGCTTAAACGTGAATACAATAATTTGGTAGACTAACGTACTTCTGCTTATCCGGATCATTGGATAAACTAATAATCGATCCCAGCAGGCTTGTAACCTTCTTCGATGAGACAGAACTGCGGACAGATCTATAACACGACCGGGATAATCAAGAAACTGGCTGACTGGGGTAAGGAATCCCCGGAGGGAATAGAAACCGTTGCTCAGTGAGCTTTGTAAGCTGTAGCCGTCATGCCGTGAGACACCCTGTACATTAAAATTAAATTGGCATCGGTATCGATTTAAGTAACGTCTTTATTTCTTAAGATTATGAAATTGAATTATTCTTCTTTAAAGATCTTTGCCTATGTTAGCCCAATGGAAAGCAAAAAAAGGTTAGTAATATTGGGGTGGCAGTAAGTACTGATTGTCACTGATTTATTACCAGTGTAAGATAATTTTTACTTTTTTAACAAGTTTATCTGGGGCGTCTTTTTGATACATTTTTAGAAGACTATTGTCAGTTAGATAGTTTGGTTGGATCTAATGTATATATTGCTAATTTTGATCTAGTTATCTGAAAGTTAGTTGATGGTAACTATAACCATCTCCCATATTCACGCATGACGTCAGTGTTTGGCTCAACAGTTCTTCATCTCTACATATAATTATAACCGTTGTACCAAGTAGTTTTTCCGAACAAATTTCAATTTTCACTAAGGTTGATCGTGAGAAGAAACACGTAAATAATTTGGGCGTTTCTTTGACAAAAAACACATTTACTTGCAATACTCGTGTCCTGGATTACAGAAAATCAGGTCACAGGATCTTAACATTAGAGATAGCTCTCACAGTTGTGACGTCATGGAAATGACGTAAATGAAAATTCTCGTACGCTCGTATACGCTATCGATACAATTGTTTAGTAGGTCAGTAAGCTTAATAAATCGTAATAAAGTACATGAACAAGGAGACTGTTAGATGTTGTGGTAGTAGATTTAGCCATTTAATTAAATTGGTTTTTGTTTACACTTTATTGTTCTTTTGAATGTAGGTCGGAAAATTTTATTATTAGCCACCATGCAGTTAAGTAACTCTCGGAACGAGGAATAACAATCTTAATTAATTAATTTTTTGTTTGGAGCGAGTTTTGATTTAATTATAGCACTTTAAATTGCTCAAATTAAGTATAAAAAATAAAAGAATTGGCATTAACAGACGAATTGAGAAGATTTATACTATAAGCGTCATGGAGCAATTTTCCAATTTGTTGTACATAATAATCATTATTACGTGGTAATAGACTGATTGTTCAAATATTATAACACTTTTTAAAGAGTTGCTACAAATTAAAAGTTACAAAAGTTTTTAAAACGAGCAATTATGTAAAGTGCAAAACACACTAAAGCGATTAAGCAATTGATCTTTGTAAATGAGACACTTGGAACTCGAAACATCTTGGGAGGAGAATCAATTTGGCAAATAGCCTCACAATTGTATTTACGAATTGGTATTATCGCAAATTAATGAGCAAATTTCAATTTGTTGCTCGTGTGAAAAATAGAAATAAAAATTACGAATGAAAACGTTTTTCCTCCGTTAGGAGGCTACAAAGAGAGGCAAACTAGTTATATTCAATGCTCTCAAATAAAAATTCGAGGCGTATAAATTGATCGTTATATAAAATGGAAAAAACAGCCATAATAATTGAATATGCTAAATAAACGATCTCAATTTGTGAAATGGCTCGTGATAAAAAGAGTCAAAAGACTACTGGGCAATTCAGTTCCAATCGATGGCATTTTCTCAAACCACAACTCCACATCAACTTACTTAATAAATTTAAATCGAAAGATCTTTTCAATTCTCTATACACTCATGATCGCATTACTCAAGATGTCAACGAACCAGACGATTTTCATTTATGTGAAGCTTATAAATAACGTAAACTTAAATTAATAATGGACTAGTTAGTTCAAATGTAGGGCTAACACGATATTAACCCTAAGTTCCTTTGAGGTCGTGTAGATTTTATAAGTACGCCGAATATAGACCACTTTCACATCATCGATTGGTTCAGTTTCAAATAATGCTTCTTCTAAATGAGTGAATATTTTTTCGCCAGTGTAAACAAAGTTTCTCCTAGACACTTTCATTTGACACTTTAGAACCAGCCGTGCAACCAACCAATAAGGATACTTAGCTGTAAGTGATTTTATTGCGTGATTACTAATTTAGTTTAAGATTGTTATTACCTACTACAAATCGAAGGACTAATTTGACTAAGAGACTGTAATTACTATGTCAGAGTCAGGTGGAACTCGATCCTGTTTTTATTAAATTAACAACTGACTTATTCTCCTGCTTGGGTGTACCAGTGTATATGTATCAAGTCCAATATAAATAATTTTAGTAGGTTTTGATTACAAAATAGTGGTGCAAATTTTATTAAAGTGGTAGAAAGCGAAATGGTAAAAGGGGGAGGGGGAGACGTAAGTTATTAGTTGGTATTCTACATAAGCGTACTTGGAGTGTAGAAAATTGCCACCAAGTCTCTTATAACTCTTAAAACTTCTCACATCCTCAGACATTCTTCTCTCATCCTCAGACATTCTGCTCGCCCCCCTTTTCAGAAAAGCACTTCAAAGCAGAAAAATTGATTTTATTTACTACTTGAAGACACTTAATCAAAGTTGTAGTAGAGTATGTCAATTTTGGCCTAACTGGGCCATGTAGACGTGGAAACGTGGAGAAAGTACGAGATGGTAATAGCAGCTTTGGCAAGCTGGTTCTCAGAGCAAAAAAAGACATGTTTAACCTTTATGTGGTTGACGGTGGTGCGGTGCTTTTACGAATAAAATGTGTAATGTTTGATTTTTGGGAAACCGTATCGACTTGGGTTTCCAGCACATCTTCAAGTAGAAGCTTCAACTGCAGAAGTTATTTACAGACCGGACCTACAGCTTTAAGTGGGTTTCAAACCACCCGGGTCAAAGCATTGACACATAGAGAAATCTAGTGGTCTCGAACCGAGAATATCCAGACCTAAATCTGATGCTCGGCTCGCTAAGTCGCCTCTTCAAGTAGATAGTTTTACGTATGGTATGATGGGCTGGCCAAGTAGCGCATTTTTGGCATTAAAGAAATGCCAACACATTCCGGCAGATGGTGGTAATATTCACAAAGACGCTTTACGAGTTTTTCATTTTTAATCCTTAGCTCCTCCTCCCCCAATTAACAAAAGTAAAAAAAAAGGATTTTTATATTTTTGTTCAAGTTCTTTCTTTTCCTCTGGGGTGCTCTGGGTAGACTGTCCGAGTGCAGTTTCCTAATAACGTATCAAGAAGATTCATTCTTTTTCCCACAATCTTTACATGCATGATCCTCTAAGACTCTAAGACACCTAATTGTATGTATGATTTTCAGATAAGGATAGAGCTCTCATTGCTTTCTCCTGATTCCATTATTGGTCTTACAAGTATCCAAGAAAAGATAGTACTACATGTGGCCTAGTTACGGGGGTTAGGCTGAAATACAAGGGGTCGTCTGGTCTGATCTGGTACCCCGAAGAAAGTTTTACGGTGGTCCTTAACTGACGTAGTCTGAGGGCAAGTTGTACATTAGTAGTTCAACGGTAAATCTACCTTAGAATTTCAATAAATCTAACACCTGTCAGGGTCATTGACAATGATAAGGCAGGATTACCGTTGAGCTTACTTTTGAACTACTAATGTACAACTCGCCCTGAGAAATTAAGCCAAAACGTTAAATGGGTAAGCGGTTTACGGTGTGTTCATTCTTCTTGGAAACGTTTTACCTCTTGCAGCTTGAAAATAGGGCAATTCTTATTCCAAACCTTCATAGGGGGGCTCACCGTGATATACCCATACTTTGCAAAAGGACATTAAACGCAAGTTGTACATTAGTAACTTTAAGCAAGCTCAAGGGCAAACCTTCCTTATCATTGAAGCCGTTGAGCTTACTTTTGAGCTACTAATGTACAACTCGCCCTAAGTCTCAAATTGGTAATTGTTGTTAATTTAATAGTAGGACGAATTGTACAAACTGAACTTAGGGCAGGTTTAAGGTTAAGTCAGCCTTATAATTGTCGTTTAACAATGGTTGCGAGTAGTTGGAAGAAATTCTGTATAACCAGTGAGCCCATGAGTATTATAAGTATTCGAGTACAGGGCAACGTACTTCTGTAATGTGCAAGTGCTTCCCGAGTACAACAGTACTTGTACTCGAAAACGACACGGCTTAGATGTGACGGAATTTTACCACTGTTGTTCGTTCGAGAACCACCTTTCTCATGGGTATGCTGTGGGCGAGTGAGCGTAAAAAGAAAATGACTTTCCTTATATATTATAAAAATACCGTAATATATTACTAGAGGGAAGTACGGTGCAACGGGGTTGAAAACTTGAAGTTTATCTTCTAAACAGTAGGGTTATTGACTCATGGCCTCTAACACGGAAGTTCAAATTATTTAATTTAAGGACTATTTTTCCTCAATAGATCCACTTTGAACACTTTACATATATATTTCTAAGCAAACTTTCGATACAATCGGTAGATAAATAATTGTGCGTTAAAAAATTTTAGAAAAAATGCCAAAAGTATGTTTTCTCAAATGTCCCACACCGATTATAACGACGAAGTAGAATATAAATAGAAGATGCGTGAGAGTAAATAGTATTTTAGGCTCTCGGTAATATATATTAACAGCTGAACACTTAATAATATTAGGTACCACAATAAATTCAAATAATAAAAATTTAGAATTGACTTGCGATTTTACTCAAAGGACCTTCGTGCGAAAAAAATTTAAAATAAAAGTTAGAGGGTTGACGCCCTCGAGTACACCTCAAGCGTCACTAATTACTTTAATTTGTCTATAAATTAATCCGCAGGGAAAAAATAGTTTTATAGAAAAACTATACGTAATAATTTTCCAACGTTCAAGGATCTAACAATTATCAATCGCGTACATAAACAATGCTATAAAATAGACCAACAATAAATAAAATTGGATTAATTTAAGCGGAGGCGTATTAATTACAAAAAGATAATTAAAAGTGAACATTTTTGAAATTTTCTCGCTGTAGGTTAATATCAAATCAAAGATAATTTATTGCTAATACAGCATTTTATCGCGTATCTATTTATACAATTAATGATCTTTGTTTCTTATGTAATTTGTTTGATGATTAATGCAAATTAAAATAATTTATTTATTACGTAGCTGCTTGAAAGAAACAATACATTTTATTAGTGTTGTTTTTTTTATTTTTTTTAACGAACAACTAACAATAATACAACGTCGAACGTCATACTTAATAGGCTTACGACTTACGACAGGTAACAGCGAAATGTACTTTTAATAGGTGTGTAATTTTTCGTAATTTTATTGCCAAATCTAATTATAAATTTCCTTTTAATTACGCTACTTACTCTTCCGACTTTTGAGACATGTTGTCTTTGTCTTTGTGAGCCTGGCCGCTGCTACACGAATTTCCCATGATTGTTGTTAATTTTTTTCAAATCTCGACTTCACTTAAAGAAAAATTTTCGAAACACCGTGTATTTTAAATATTTTTTATATGTACATTTCGAACCCATATTACCGTTTATTTTAACTTTACTTGATCTGTTGATTTTGACACTCAAAAAATCACGTTACAAAAATTTACACTCAAAATAAATTAATTGCATGTTGGACGCTACATTTCGAGCAATTTAAAACAAACATGTCGATTACCAATTTGGCGAATTATTTACAAAAAAGAGAAGTTAAAAATTTCGCGTTTAAATTGTGCGGTCGTTAATACAATACACACTTTCTCGCTGGGACGAAAAATTAAGGGCAACTCTAACTGATATTTACGCGCACCAACGGCAATTAAATACGAACGTAATTTTAACAACTTTTAATTAATTGATTAGTACACACATAATAAATATCTGTGCTGAGTATTTGTATTTTCAAGCGCACTAAACGGGTACATGTCTGCGTTGCTGCGATAGTCACGGTAGAAATAATCAATGTTGGCAGGCGTCGCGAGCACGCGCGCTCTAATGACGTCAGACGACGCTCCACATAACCGACGCTCACAACATCTACATTTGTCGAATTTATTTATCAATTTAACGGTGAAGGTTACCGCACTTTTCAAATTTTGTTGATGTTAAATATTAATTTATCGCTTAATTCTTACATAATTACGGCGAAACATTTTTTTTTCCGATTTGAAACATTTGGAACACAATTCCATTATTAAACATTCGATTTTTTTTAAATAATTGTAAAAAAGACTTTTTACATTTTTGACCTACTTTTGCGCAAAAAACGTTTGAAACGTTTTCGGCTTATAGTATAAAAGCCACGATAAATCGAAAATTTGTTTTTATTTTTTACAAAAAAAAACAAATAGGTAGGTACAAAGGAAAAATCGTTAGTTTAAGAAAATAAAATATGTATAAAAGGGGCATCCAATTTAACCTTTGGGATTTGTTGTACGAATAAAATCTAAACAATGTGAAAATTGCAATGTAACTCGCATACTTGTCAATTACACATCATTTTGGGAAAGTTTTCCGTAACTTACTCGTATAATTAATTGAGACTGAGACTGTGTACCTACCTACTTCAGCAATTTCAAGATCTTGGGAGACCAATTAGTTGCCAAAGATAACACGACCCGGAAATACCCCGAAAAACCCGGACGTAATAGTTTCATGTGCCTTATAGCATTTTGTATCATCTTGCTGAAACCATTTATGTTATCCAAGTCGCCAAGTCCCAATCTTCAATTTTCTTTTTAGAAAGTCATTCGACACCTTACAGCTTACAGTAGCGTATAAGGTTTACCGTTTACCGAAAGTACGAAGAAAGTACGGCCCACATCAGTTATACAACAAACAGTACATTTTTGTGAAACCTAGGTTCTTCTTGAATAACCTGTATATCTGGATCTGGATCGTTTAGGAAGGTGGAGCAAGCTCTTTGCACTTAGGCCACTTAATCGGGCCTATTGTACTACCTCTGAGAAGCCTCCCCGTGTTCATCAGATCTCGAGACATCTTACTTGTAGAATGAACTCCAGGATTCTGGCGGGAGGAGTGGTGCTTATTCTGACTATATCGAGCTAGAATAACCTGTGTTTTTTCATTAACCACGATTTCACTTCAAGGTGGCTACAAGGCTTGCTTTTAGGCATTTTTTTCACAAATAAATAAAAATAGAATAGGGTAAAGCATATATAAGTTAATTGAAATAACCGAGATACTGCTAAAAATCTTATTTTATTTCCAAAGAAATATCTATCTGTTGTTTACCTCTGAAATAATAAATATACTACCTACGTATCGGTATCAACATCCAATTTCACAGAAAGCTACAACAATTCTTTATTAATTAAAAATAAAAGAATTTGTAACCGAATAGAGAAATATCTAATTACGTACCTAATACGTCAAAAGTAAAAATATAATAAATATGTGCAAAAAGGTTTAATCAATAACCAATAATATTTATGTCTAGCTGGGAAAATAATTACTGAATCCGTAAAGTACAATAATATTAACCTTTTTCTCATTAGTAGTTTTTTTCAAAAATGCAAGTTTTTTTAAAGCAACTTACAGTAATAAAATGTACAGTTATCAGTACTTAATGCAGCGAGCTGCCTCTGAAACCTGTTGAACCATCAACGAGGTGGAAATCCAATTAATCCCACCAAATACTGTTCAAAATTATTTTATTCAATCTTCCTGAGGTAGCCTCTACCACCATCGAAAAATTAATGAAAAATATTAATTGGAAGAATGAGGAAAGAGATGTTAAACAAACGAAGTAAACTGCTTTTTAATTGCAAAGCACGTCCAGAAAATTTTGTTTGATGATCAGATTATTATATCTGGACCTCCGCGTCCTTAGTTACATAATTTAGTAACCTGCCCAACGTTGGTAACAAAGTCAAGTTGGTCAAAGTTTGGTTGAGAAATCCTATACATCAAACTTTGGATCTTTGGGATGACTCAGCTAAACGTAAGTCCCTTCCTAAAGGCGATCGTCCACTAGCTAGTTATTTCTGCATGAGGTTCTGGAATTATAACGTTCTTTTGGAAATTAGATTACTGCAAATATCTGTTTCAAAGCATTTTATTTTGTAAATAAGTTTGTCATAATAAATGAAACAATTTGATATTTGCAGTAACCTAATTTCCAAAACAACATTATAATTTGAAGATAAACTGCTGAAGTAATTAAATAAATTTACGACTTCTGGAAGTTTTTGTTTGTGGAAATGCAATCTGCAAGCAAACTTCGAGAAGCTTGTCTGTAGTAAAAATACTTCTGCACATACATGCAGAAAGACTTTCAGAAATAACTTGCTAGTCGACGTTATTAAGAAACACAAACTGATCTTACTTTATCTTATTTGATTATTTTTCACAATACTGTTAAAATTATTGCACTGTAGGGACCAGTAGTCCCTGTATCTAATACAGCGTATAGAGATAGAAAAGAGAGCTCGTTTTACTAGATCTTACTTATTACTATTAATTTCTCAAAAATATGTATTATACACTAGTCACAAAAAATTAAAAGATATTAACAAAATTCTAAATTTTAGGGCGATTTTCAACAAGGGATAACTCGAAGAAAAATGGTGATATAGTGAAAATTTAAAGAAAGGAAATTGTAGCCTCAAAAGTGTCTAGTTTTCAGATCTGGACTCTAAAATTTTTTAGCGTGGGCGGTTATCACGTAATCATCTGAAAACCAACTAAAAATAATTTTTCCTAATTTTTTTTCGTCTTTGATATATGGTCTGTGGACTTCAAAAAATTATTTTATCATGCGACCATAAAACTCGTTTAGACAATTTAATCATCTTTAATTTGACCTCTTAATGGTCTGCGTACGATTTTTGCCGCGAAGTAATCGTCGAAAATGAAGGTTTTTCCTAAATTTTTCCCAACGAGTGATGTTTTTGAGAGAAAAATATGGATTGTCGTCAAAAAACATATTGAAGTCGAAAAACTGCATAAAAATCTAAAGGGTTTTCCAAAGAGTTATCAAAATTACTCAACTTTGAAGTTTCCCTAAAAAACTGAAAATCGATGGAAGGTCCTCGACCGGAGTTTAAAAAAATGGGTCGACAACAAAAATTTAACTGGCCGTGGCAGAAAACAAATGGAAATAGAAGACGTTTATGGTAAAAATGATAGCTTTAAAAATTTCAGCTCTTAGTTCATTCAGCAGGTCTACTTGGTACTTGGTAACTTTAGTGCCACTAGCAAGTAGTGGTGTGTATGATGGATATTATGGTGGCTCGTGAACTTATATGCTTACCGAAGAAGTACACAGTGGTGTAGTTGCTATTTCAGTATAGAAGTTTAGACTATTTCAGAAGGTACTTTTTAGTTTTACATTTTCTTTGAAAGGTAGAAATTTCTTTTAACTTTGTGTATTCTAGCAGTGCCAATACTGCTATCCTATTATAGAGAGCTAACCAAAGTTAGAAGAACGTAGAATGAACGGCTTTAAGAATGTGACGACAAAAAAGTCTTTCTACAAGAAAGGTAATTGTTCTCATTTTAATATTTTTGGAGCTTGAGCCTGGTCAGTTTAGTATAAGATGTTAAAGTTACTTATTTAAAACTATAATGGAACTACAAACAACTATGATTAACTCAACTTTTTGTACTTGTTGGGGATCAAAGCTAACTCGTTACTCGTCACTCGGTAGGTCTCAACATGGAAACTTCCAAGTACAAAAACACTATGACGAGTGAAAACTGAACTAGCAGAATCATTCACTTATATTTATTTAGTCTGATGGAGAACTATTTTCTTAATGCAATATCTAACGAGGTTCGGCAAGTTTATTTTGTGCAATAAGTATTTGGGAAATTTAATGAAACTTATGGTGGATCAACATCATAAGAAGTAGTAATTTAAATTCGCAACGCCATTTGATGTAAATTAAGCTGCTTTGGTGTTTGTTGTGATATATTGTGGTTTTTACCTAACTAAATAGTAACTAAACTTATTTTTATTCTAGAGAGTAGCATCGTTTCGGCCACTAACAATTTACAGTAACGCCAAAATTAAGAGAAGGAAATCTAGATCAGGAATGGAAAAGTATCGGGTTAAAATTGGACAGCATTGCGATTCTTTTAAAAGGAAAATGGCTTAAGAAAACTAAAATTAAAGATCGTATAATAATTTCGATATTTCAAAATTATTTAAACGGGCGCCTAATGGATAGGCAACACTTCACTCAACTCAATACAGTCTACTGCTCAACGATTATATAATAGCGATGCGTCAAGTTGAACAGAGTGCGTCGCTGTACGACGTTTAGTTCTCGTTTCTCGTTAGTCCGAGAAATTTCGCCTACCTATACATACAATTCTCAGCGGCCAAGCAACAATCGTCCAGGCTTTGTGAAGGGGTCCTTCGCCTCTCTGTACCTTTTGTATCTTTTTTAGAACTGTACTCATAAGTTACTACGTTCTTGTGTGGCAATACTTAACAGCGGTTGAGTGGTTGAAATATGTAATGGAATCGAAATGCACGTGTATGATTGGTTTGACGCGAGTTGGGCTCCCTGACTAGGAAGAAGGATATAGTTTCGTATCTATAGAACTAATGTAGTCCAGTAATTTTAAACATCCTACCTTGCATTAAATGGGGTAGTTATAAATTTTCGGTATGTTGTATATGACGGAGACCTAATGATAAATTTAAGTTTTTGGACTCTGCAGACCTCCGAATCTTTCTCAAAAATTCAAGAAACCTTGAAATTGTTTTCCGTTTTTCAATTTTGACCCAAAGACGTAGACTAAATATTCTATAATTTGAGACATAATGGTGTTCGAGATAAAATGGTTCAAAAGGTTTAGCGTATTTTGTCATTTTTGACAAAGATCCGGATTATTTACCTTGCCTCAAATGGGGTAGTCATGATTCATGATTTTTTGGTATTTTGTATATTGTAGTGATTCGCGCTTTGGCGTAATAAAAGCTGCCACGTTGGGCGACAATTGTAATGAGCCGCCTTTTTTGGGCGTAATAAAAAGTTCTTTGATGATAAAGAATTGACTGTCGTATTTATGAAAATGCTTATTTAGATTAATTATTGGGCGCCATGATATTTTAAAGTGAAATACCCAAACTAGCTCCAGTCGATACCGCCGTAAACTCTCTCAGGCCGTTGAAGTGATAGAAAAAACACACAGTTCAGGTTATAAGTCGGTTATAATACTTCGATAAAAAGGACTACTTCGTCCAAAACACATACATAAACGAAACAACTCAAAGTACACCAAAAATACAAAATACCAATAAATCAATTACGAAAATACACCAAAAATTATTAAGCGATAAGCCGAGAATCCGTTGCACATTTAACACACTACCCTGCGTAGCCTCGCAACGTATCCTCGTCTCCCGCAAAATACAACAAATTAGTAACCCCCAGATTCCCGACTCAAGCTAATATGGGGTTTCTGGGAATTATTAGTACAAATTTATACGATCTTACTCTTAATTATTCCTTTACGCCGCCCTTACGGCCGTATCTAACACGATTAACTTCCACCACGATGGTTGTTACACTTCTGGAACTTCACCCCTTCGCTGACCATCCACGCAGCAGTTTGACCTCCCGAAACGAAAGTTGGTACTCAGTTGAATTTACTGATCATATTCTCTATTTGGTAAATGCGAGGTTACTGATGTCGGTTAACTTTAACCACTTTAAATAAAGGCTATCCCAAATAATTTACAGCCTTGCGGTTCCGTTAGAATTACTAAATTGTCTTTTATTTACTGACCGTTCGCCAGCACGTCTTAGAAGTCTGACGGGTTTTTATCTATATCGGATAACTTTCGAACGCACGAAATTAACAACGCAAATAACTCTTGCACCGGACCACTAACGCCGATTGTCTTTGTCTTAACTTTGATACTTTTACGAACTTAATTCGGATTTTCCCTTTTTGAGACATTTTTCCCCAGAACTCTACACTTTTTTAGAGTCACTTGACTCACTAATCTTCTCCCTGAAGAATATTTCCACAACGCAATAATATTCCAACTTATGCTTCGGTAATCTTTTTTAGCGTCACCAACTTTATTGAATACTCCGGGATTATTTAACTTTTGTAAAACCAACTTAACTTCTTATCCCCTTTTGGAGCTTTAATACGACTTAACTCTTTTAGAGGCTTAACGAAAACTTGTTCTCCCTTTGGGATTATTTAATGACCACAACTACTGGAGAGACTTAAAAACTTTACTCTTTGGGAGTCTTGATAATACTTATTCTCCCTTTGGGAGTCTCGATAATACTTAACTCTTTTTACTTAACGCAGCCGAACGTTTTGCTTAACTTTACGCCCCTCGACGCGCGCAATTTTATTACTTTGTTTGTTCGAGATTCAAATTTCATCTGATTCCGTACTTGTTTAACTATAGTTTCTCCGAAACCATAACGGATATGCTGACAGATTGCTTTACTATGAATTCTAGAAACTTTGGCTTGTTTATTTATTTAAATGAATGTTTCTAAAATTCTCTTATATCGCCTTATTGGCGCCAGTGTACGGTTACTACGTCTTAATCAACTTATTTAAATAGCAAAATTTGGGGTCGTTACAATATGATTGTATAATAAGATTTATAGATAAATTTAAGTTTTCGAACTCGGTGGACCTAAAAGTATATAAGGATTGAGTTTGGGATTTTTGGCCAAAATCTTGATGTCTGCCGACTGGCACGTAACTAGCTTTTTAAAATCGGGTGAGCCCAAAGCGGCCACAAAAATTTTTGGGTGGGCCAAGTATATACAAAGTTAATTCGATGCAAACAATTTTTTTAGAATTATTATATAATCATGTAAAAAAATTTTAATAACTCGAAACCACGAATGAACTATTGTAATAGTTTAGAATGCATAACATATAGAAATAGTGCTTACCAGCTTATCTAATGTAAAATAATCCGACGGTTTCTGTCTATAGCATCAAACTCGTCTACCACTTTTGAAACGTCCACTCGTTTAGCGGTAACGCGTTCAATATTAATCAATGCCAAATGATCCAGGCGTTCGTCCGTCATTCTGTTTCTTAAATATGTTTTAAAACGTCTTAAACACCAAACACGAGAATGTACGCTCGCAAGATGTACAGGTATTGTCACTGAAGTCACTGTTAATTTGAATGTCTTGAAACACCATTTTATACAATTCTAAAAAATCTAAAAATTTCATTCTATTAGCACATGTTTTCGAATTCATATTGTTTTATGGTTCTTGGTAATATCGTTAATTCACATTTTAAAGATTCTACATCAACATTATAATGATTCACGAATGAAATAATTTCATTAAAGTTTAAAAATGAACTACTTTCAGGATGCAAAGCTTGACGCTGATCGGAGCGTCGTAACCAATCTTCAAATTGAGGAATTGGTTCATGTTCATCTTCCTCTTCCAAATTTTCGACTGAAGCCGAAGTATCCGAAAAATTCTCCTCTTCATCAGCACTTTCGCTAGCACTGTATGTGCTTGTACTAGGACTAGGTTGAGGTTCGCTAGCTGCTTCCAGTGCTTCCGAAAATTTAGGTTTTTTTGAAAAATACGCAGTAATAGAAGAAGAACAAATATGAGAGAATGGGACATGATATGTTTTAATACAGAGCACGCCGAAAATCATTTATATCTTTTAGAAGCTTACACCTTGTAGATGTAGATTAGTTATTGCTTTAGACTGTTTTCTATTTAAATGTAATTAATTTTTTGGTGTTAATAGTGGTTTTCTTGTCTTATTAAAAATAATTATTGTTTATACATTAAAATTTATAATCGTAACATTAGTCTATTAATTAGTTAAAATTATAATGCATTTTTTGTGCAATATTAACCACATTCTAAGTTTAGACGTGTTAAGTCAAAAATTTGTTAAAATTTACAACTTTGTACGCCTAAGAGTACATAGGCAACACTTTTTACTTTCCCACTACATCATAAATTTCGTGCATTATGTTCGTTAGCTTGCGTTAGCTTTGGTTTACGGTTTACTAATGTTCCGTGGGTTAGCCCGTGAAAAGGAAACGTTGAAGGTGGAGAGTCAAGATTAGAAGGTTGTGAGGTTATAGTTTTCATTGTGATTATTTTTCAATTTATGTTATTAATTTACCTTACACATAACTTCTAACTAAAAATTAAACCTCAAAAATTTAAACTGTTGGTTCATTCAATGATCAGTTTCTCTAGTACTACTTTGTTTTTTACAGCCCCGTATTTCTGAACCCAATGTGATATTAAAATTCAATTTTACTGTTTACTGTAAGTATTAAATCATAGATTATGTTAAGTACTAATGATACAATTTATAGTTACGTAGACGTAGGTGATCGTTCGATCGTTGGTATTTCAACCCTCGGACAACCAAGCTGGGCCAAGTGGCATTATCCCACGTTCTTATTGTAAGTTGTAATTTGAAAAATAATAGTAGTAATAAGAATAATTCGTAAGATGTTTGATGTAGTTTCTTTTAATGTAGAGGCAGTTTGCTCATAACGTAGTTTTTGAGTTAGAAGCGGAAGACACACAACAGGTACCAACTGTTTCAATTGACATCTGTGAAGGGCACAATTTTGTATACTAAAAAGAGACGACGAACTAATAAAATTTAACTAACGGTAATTTCCCATATTAGTATCTACTGTAAGTACTACTACTACTATCTACTAGTATGTTATTAAAAAGTTTTGTACCTTTAGATACAATTAAAGACAAGGAAATCAAATGCGGAGTGGAAAATAATAATATTATTATTATTATTATAAAAAACGACTCGATAACTCTATTCGTAATATGACCTTATTAACAGATCTACCTGCTAAATCGCTCTTTAGCAGATATAATGTCTCACTTCAAGATTTTTGAATAGCAGATCTAGTGGAAGTTTTTGGATGTTTGGGTTGTAGAGGAAATAAGTCGAGCTAATAATCTTCGCAGCATTGCAACATAAGTTCCATTTATGAATTTAGAACCAACCCTGACATGGTGTCCAGAATGCATTATTTGGGAAATCACTATTTCAGTGAAAAGGTAGGTGTAGTGAAAAATATACCCAATTGTCTAAGGGCTAATACCGCACACGACAGATAGTCGATGACTGGCAAGAATGTTAGTGGCCTACATGGGCCTACATAAAAGATGTAACCTCTTTCATTTCTCCACCTACTATAAACCTATCCGATTGTCGCTGACTAGACGACGGCTAGATGCCGTGGTTTTCCTTTTCATTGCATCAGTTGTTTATTCGAAATTGTAACTGATCTACTTACTTAACCTTTCGACGACGGTGTTCAGAAAGTTACGCTAACGCCGGCGTGGGGTACAAACGTATCTCACGCAGTTTATTGCTTGTACTATCAAACCGAAAGACTTTTATAATCTGGTTACATTTGATCAACTTAAAAAAGATGTAGAAAATATAAATATTGCTTATATAATATCAAATTACAAAAATAAAACGAATAATTCCGATAGTGTTATAAACATGAGTCACATGTAACACGTAAGACGATGTAGGATACGTTTGAATCTCAAGCATTTATTTATTTTTTTGCGGGAATAGTGATAACTTGAAACACGTAATTTATTAATTAGTAGCTGGTAAATGACCCAAGGAACGATAACAAAAAATTACAGAGCCTAAAAAAATTTTTTTACTTAAATAATAGGAAAAACGGTTTGTTGGGATACGTTTGTACCCCACACCGTCGTCGAAAGGTTAAATGTGCAATGCCATTTGATCTAAATTAAGCTTGTTTTGGTGTAGTAGTAGCTTTGGTAAGTAGTAACCAAACTTCTTTTATTTTAGGAAGTAGCATCGTCTCGTTCGATAACAATTTACAGAGAAAGACAGCCAAATTTAAGAGGAAGAAATCGAGATCAGGAATGAAACATTATCCTGTTTAGATTGGGCAGTATTGTGATTTTAATAAAAAGAAAATCACTTTAGAAAATCAAAATTGAAGATGGTTGAATGTTGAACGTTGAAAATTGAACGATCTCTGTACGCCGTTTAGCTCCCGTTGGCTAGAAGTTTTGTCTATCTACGCATATACAATTCACAGGGGCCAGGCAACAATTCTCAAGATGTAGTACCTTGTAAGGGATCGATATGTGATAATATCTACTTGCAATAAACGAAGTAGGGCCTTCCAATATTGTTTGGTGAACCATTTTCTCACTGTATAACGTTCTGACCGTTGATCACCCACTGTCCTCAATATGAGCCAATGTGATAACAAAATTTATTCGATGAGCTTCTACGAATTTCTGAATTTCTTTCTCAAAAGAATATTATTTATCGTTTTTGCTTTTTCAGAGCTGGAGATAAGTTAACTGTGTGACAGTACTTGACAGTGGTTCAAATATGAAATGGGATCAAAATGGTCTTCTAGGTTTGAGGCGGGCTGAGCTCCCTGATCAGGAATAATTCATTCGTTCGAAACAGTTTTAAGCAAATTGGTTCTATATCGTACTAAAAAATAGTTGACAATAAAAACTAGAGTTCACAGATTAGTCGAATACAAAAGTGAGTAGAAGACAAAAAAGACAACTTTTTTTATTGTATGAATTATTATAAGTATAGTGTGTCGGCACAAAATTCGTAAATGAATTCCGCCAATTCGCAATTTTCGAGGTTCTCTTTTTAGCCATCGGAATTCCGCAGTCAGCTTAAAAAGTTTTCGGCGGAAATAGACGTAGCTCGTAATAGGTGAATAATTTTTTGTCACAAATTTAAACTGTTATTTTTGTTATACGTATGTTCATCTATTATGAAATGAAGCAACTAACAGTGCTAATATATAAAAATTACAGGTTTTTATTTATCTTAGCACTTACAGGTTTCTCTTTTAGAATTAAAAAGGTGTCTTTTTTACCGCCACAGCCAAGAGCACATGTGGCTCGAACAGCCTGTTCGAACATAAACTTGGTGCACCGAGTGGCTAGGTGGTGCGTATAGATCCTGTTCGAACACGGCGCAACATAACCTCAAAATTTAAAATTGCATTAAATATTTTTTAATATTTTTTAATTTTTTAATATTTGCTATTGGAAATTGTCATGACAGATGACAGATTTGATCCTGTTCGAGCAGATTCAAACTTGTTCGAACAACTTTTACTCGAACAAAAAGTGCAATTATAAAACACGCTAAATGTTTTCATTTATAATTACAGGTTTGGTTAATTTAGTGAATATTTATAGATAAGTGGGTCGTATGGTGAAGCGGGGAAGACTCCAAGGCTCCAGGATGATCACCCGAAGGAAGTTTCAAGACAACGGGTTATTCGTTTTTGCACTCCGGTAAGAATACATTATAAGGAGCCCACTTTTGGAAATCATTATTTTAATAAAAAGTTGTCGCTGGTCGCAGGTGACGGGAAAAATATTTGAAAAATTCTAGTGTCACAAGAACTCAAACATATTTTTTAAATTTTGTATTTATTTCACGCGTCTAACAAGTTCTGACCTGTTTCTAATAATTATTAAATTACTATTATTATTAGTCGGTATGTCGGTGTTGCAGTGTTGTCGGCTTGCGGAGAAAAAAGACTGTGTGTGTCTCTTAGATTACGGCTAGTCTCATTTTTTTTCTCTCGGGGGAGCCTGTAACCCCTAGAGAGCGCGTCCCCAGGTGGCGGATAGGGGAACGCTCGGTATATTTACCGGGTAGGAGACGTCTCTCGCGGACCAAACAGGCTACTATCAACCTTTCTTGTGGAAGTAACTTGTTCAGCTACTTGCGGTGCAAAAAGACTGCGTGTATCTCTTAGATTACGGCTGTCTCAACTTTCTTGTGGAAGTAACTTGTTCAGCTACTTGCGGAGAAAAAAGACTGCGTGTGTGTCTTAGATTACGGCTGTCTCAACTTTCTTGTGGAAGTAACTTGTTCAGCTACTTGCGGAGAAAAAAGACTGCGTGTGTCTCTTAGATTACGGCTGTCTCAACTTTCTTGTGGAAGTAACTTGTTCAGCTACTTGCGGAGAAAAAAGACTGCGTGTGTGTCTTAGATTACGGCTGTCTCAACTTTCTTGTGGAAGTAATTTATTCAGCTACTTGCGGAGAAAAAAGACTGCGTGTGTCTCTTAGATTACGGCTGTCTCAACTTTCTTGTGGAAGTAACTTGTTCAGCTACTTGCGGAGAAAAAAGACTGCGTGTGTGTCTTAGATTACGGCTGTCTCAACTTTCTTGTGGAAGTAACTTGTTCAGCTACTTGCGGAGAAAAAAGACTGCGTGTGTGTCTTAGATTACGGCTGTCTCAACTTTCTTGTGGAAGTAATTTATTCAGCTACTTGCGGAGAAAAAAGACTGCGTGTGTCTCTTAGATTACGGCTGTCTCAACTTTCTTGTGGAAGTAACTTGTTCAGCTACTTGCGGAGAAAAAAGACTGCGTGTGTGTCTTAGATTACGGCTGTCTCAACTTTCTTGTGGAAGTAACTTGTTCAGCTACTTGCGGAGAAAAAAGACTGCGTGTGTGTCTTAGATTACGGCTGTCTCAACTTTCTTGTGGAAGTAATTTATTCAGCTACTTGCGGAGAAAAAAGACTGCGTGTGTCTCTTAGATTACGGCTGTCTCAACTTTCTTGTGGAAGTAACTTGTTCAGCTACTTGCGGAGAAAAAAGACTGCGTGTGTGTCTTAGATTACGGCTGTCTCAACTTTCTTGTGGAAGTAACTTGTTCAGCTACTTGCGGAGAAAAAAGACTGCGTGTGTCTCTTAGAGTACGGCTGTCTCAACTTTCTTGTGGAAGTAACTTCTTCAGCTACTTGCGGAAAAAAAAGACTGCGTGTGTCTCTTAGATTACGGCTGTCTCAACTTTCTTGTGGAAGTAACTTGTTCAGCTACTTGCGGAGAAAAAAGACTGCGTGTGTGTCTTAGATTACGGCTAGTCTCAACTTTCTTGTGGAAGTAACTTGTTCAGCTACTTGCAGAGAAAAAAGACTGCGTGTGTGTCTTAGATTACGGCTGTCTCAACTTTCTTGTGGAAGTAACTTGTTCAGCTACTTGCGGAGAAAAAAGACTGCGTGTGTCTCTTAGATTACGGCTAGTCTCATTTTTTTTCTCTCGGGGGAGCCTGTAACCCCTAGAGAGCGCGTCCCCAGGTGGCAGATAGGGGAACGCTCGGTATATTTACCGGGTAGGAGACGTCTCTCGCGGACCAAACAGGCTACTATCAACTTCATTGCATCAGTTTCTGTTGTATGAGATGCATTAAATTCTTTCGTATTCGTGTATTAAAATTCGTTATTATGGAGATTGATTGGAGTGGGAAAGTAGATCTTTGAATAAAGTGTGTGACTGGCCCTATAGTAGGTAATCGCTAACTAATAATAGGTTGGTTCCAGTAGTTCTGTGCAACACATCTTTTATTTTTTTCTGTTTCTTAATAAAACTGCGGTACATCTTTATGTTTGGAAATTGACCAAATATGCATCTCCCATAGCTATAATCACATATTGTAGAGTAATTAATTATAAGTTTGACCGTTGATCACCACTGTCCACAGTACGAGTCATTGCGATAGCAAAATTCGCCCGATGAGTTTTTACGAATTTCTGAACTTCTTTCTCTGAAAAATAATATTTATCATTTTTTGCTTCTTTAGAACTGTTCATAATTTACTAAGTTACTGTGTGGCGGTGCTTAACAGTTTTTGAAATAAGTAATGGAATCGAAATGCACCTCTAGGATTGGTGTGAGGCAAGCTAGGCCCCCTGATCAGGAATAATTAATTCGCTCGAAACAACTTTAGGCAAATTTGTTTCATATTGAGGTACTAAAATAATAATTTACAATGAAAACTGGAGTTTGGATATCTTTATTAGTCGAACACAAAAGTGAATAGAAGACAAATTTTTTTATTGTGTAAACTTACAATATTCCTAGATTCTGTAACAGGGTGGGAACGGGGATTAGAAGTAAATTTGAGAAGTTTAAACGAGCAAAATTTAAATTGACTGTTGAGAATGTAGGGGCGGGCATTCAAGCTCCAACTCGAAATTACTAATTTAATTAACGTATTAATGGTTTGTTAATTGTTACAGGAAATTATTCAAGAGCCAGAAGAAGAAAAATAAGAGACTGGAACATGATATGCTTCAATACAGAACACGTCAAAAGTCATTAGTATCGTTTAGAAGCTTACACATTGTAAAGTAATTAGCTATAAGTTACTACTTTAGACTGTTCTCAATTTAAATTTAATTCATTTTTTGTCGTTAACTGTGGTTCTCTGGTTTTACTATAAATTAGTATTGTTTATGAGTTTATGCACTAAAATTTAAAATTATAACATTCGTTTATTAATTAAGTTAAAACTTTTATCTGTTATGCCTTTTTCGTGCAAATTGACCAACTTTCTAAAGTTTAAATTTGGTAAAATTACAAGTTTGTACGCCTTGCACATAGGCAACACTTTTAACTCTCCTACTACATTATAAATTTTGTATAATATGATAGAAATTTACAGAGTGCGGTGGTCACATGATCACAAAAAGTTAATAAAAGGCCGAGTTTTGGCATTTGCAAACTTTTTTATCTCCACTTCAAATCAGCTTCGAAGAGAAATTTTTCAGGTTGCTCGTGTGAAAAATCAACTTCGACTTTTTGAATTTTTTTTTCTTGGAAGTTGTTAGTGGCAGTGTTCTGCATATTTTTAGCGATTTTCGAATCATTTTGTCGAATATTAAACGCAGGAAATCCTATTTTTAAGAAGCAATTATTTATTTCTACCACTACAATATTTTCGTTTGAAAGACGTTTATTTCGCTGTCAGTTATTTCTTCGCTCCTCTGTTAGTAAATATTACGCCAGTTTAAATTGTAATTTAATAATTTAATTATTAATGCTTTGTATTTGTATATTAAATAGTTTAAGTTTACAACATTTTGTTAGACGTACATCTAGACTCTTAACTCTTATGACTAATGGCTTAGAGAGACTAGTCACATAATATATGTTAAGAAAAGACTTTGTTAAAACAGTGATTAATTTTATTTTATAATAATTATTGTATGTATATTATATTGAAAAAAATAAGTAAAACTAGAAACTAATTAATTTCTTTTATTTTAAAACTATCCACTGTCCATTGTATTAGAAGCAAGTCTTTACGTTGAGAAATAATACCCGCTTATTAAAATTTTTAAAAACACCCTTAAATAATAAATAAAAGCAAATAAGGAATCACTTTTAAAGTGCTGTACTTTCAGAAGGTTGATTGCCAATTTAGGGGTGTTTTTAGAAATTTTAGTAAGCGGGTATTATTTCTCAACCCTTGAACTACTCTCATTTAAAATTTCAACTTCCTAGCTCCTCTAGTTCAAAAGTATAAAGCCAAAATCATCAAATTTTGCTATAAAAAAGTAAACAAACTGCTAAAAGTTCAAAAATTGCGGTGAGCGATCCCTTTTATACATTAGGAGAGCAGAAGGACGATAAGATCGTCAAAATAAAATTTAAATTAATAGAAAGATATGTATTAAAATTTAAACTCGTATATTTAAGCGATAACGTTACATAAAAGCCATTTATTGAGGTAAATATTTTAGATATTAAAATTTGTTTAGACGATCTTATCGTTCTTCTGCTCTCCTAATGTATGAAATGGTTCGTACACCCAAATTTCTGAACTTTTAGCAGTTTGTTTATGTTTTTTATGGCAAAATTTGATGATTTTGGCGTTATACTTTTGAACCAGAAGAGGTAGGAAGTTGACATTTTACATGAGGGTAGTCTAAGGGTTGAGAAATAATACCCGCTTATTAAAATTTCCAAAAACACCCCTAAATAATAACTAAAAGCAAATAAGAAATTACTTTTAAAGTGCTGTACTTTCAGAAGGTTGATTGCCAATTTAGGGGTGTTTTTAGAAATTTTAGTAAGCGGGTATTATTTCTCAACCCTTGAACTACTCTCATTTAAAATTTCAACTTCCTAGCTCCTCTAGTTCAAAAGTATAAAGCCAAAATCATCAAATTTTGCTATAAAAAAGTAAACAAACTGCTAAAAGTTCAAAAATTGCGGTGAGCGATCCCTTTTATACATTAGGAGAGCAGAAGGACGATAAGATCGTCAAAATAAAATTTAAATTAATAGAAAGATATGTATTAAAATTTAAACTCGTATATTTAAGCGATAACGTTACATAAAAGCCATTTATTGAGGTAAATATTTTAGATATTAAAATTTGTTTAGACGATCTTATCGTTCTTCTGCTCTCCTAATGTATGAAATGGTTCGTACACCCAAATTTCTGAACTTTTAGCAGTTTGTTTATGTTTTTTATGGCAAAATTTGATGATTTTGGCGTTATACTTTTGAACCAGAAGAGGTAGGAAGTTGAAATTTTACATGAGGGTAGTCTAAGGGTTGAGAAATAATACCCGCTTATTAAAATTTCCAAAAACACCCCTAAATAATAACTAAAAGCAAATAAGAAATTACTTTTAAAGTGCTGTACTTTCAGAAGGTGTAACGCCAATTTAGGGGTGTTTTTGGAAATTTTAATAAACGGGTATTATTTCTCAACCCTTGGACTACCGTCATGTAAAATTTCAACTTCCTAGCTCCTCTAGTTCAAAAGTATAAAGTCAAAATCATCAAATTTTGCCATAAAAAACGTAAACAAACTGCTAAAAGTTCAAAAATTGCGGTGAGCGATCCCTTTTATACATTAGGAGAGCAGAAGGACGATAAGATCGTCAAAATAAAATTTAAATTAATAGAAAAATATGTATTAAAATTTAAACTCGTATATTTAAGCGATAAAGTTACATAAAAGCCATTTATTGAGGTAAATATTTTAGATATTAAAATTTGTTTAGACGATCTTATCGTTCTTCTGCTCTCCTAATGTATGAAATGGTTCGTACACCCAAAGTTCTGAACTTTTAGCAGTTTGTTTATGTTTTTTATGGCAAAATTTGATGATTTTGGCGTTATACTTTTGAACCAGAGGAGGTAGGAAGTTGAAATTTTACATGAGGGTAGTCTAGGGGTTGAGAAATAATACCCGCTTATTAAAATTTCTAAAAACACCCCTACATAATAACTAAAAGCAAATAAGAAATCACTTTTAAAGTGCTGTACTTTCAGAAGGTGTAACGCCAATTTAAGGGTGTTTTTGAAAATTTTAATAAACGGGTATTATTTCTCAACCCTTGGACTACCGTCATGTAAAATTTCAACTTCCTAGCTCCTCTAGTTCAAAAGTATAAGGCCAAAATCATCAAATTTTGCTATAAAAAACGTAAACAAACTGCTAAAAGTTCAAAAATTGCGGTGAGCGATCCCTTTTATACATTAGGAGAGCAGAAGGACGATAAGATCGTCAAAATAAAATTTAAATTAATAGAAAAATATGTATTAAAATTTAAACTCGTATATTTAAGCGATAAAGTTACATAAAAGCCATTTATTGAGGTAAATATTTTAGATATTAAAATTTGTTTAGACGATCTTATCGTTCTTCTGCTCTCCTAATGTATGAAATGGTTCGTACACCCAAATTTCTGAACTTTTAGCAGTTTGTTTATGTTTTTTATGGCAAAATTTGATGATTTTGGCGTTATACTTTTGAACCAGAAGAGGTAGGAAGTTGAAATTTTACATGAGGGTAGTCTAGGGGTTGAGAAATAATACCCGCTTATTAAAATTTCCAGAAACACCCCTAAATAATAACTAAAAGCAAATAAGAAATCACTTTTAAAGTGCTGTACTTTCAGAAGGTGTAACGCCAATTTAGGGGTGTTTTTGGAAATTTTAATAAACGGGTATTATTTCTCAACCCTTGGACTACCGTCATGTAAAATTTCAACTTTCTAGCTCCTCTAGTTCAAAAGTATAAGGCCAAAATCATCAAATTTTGCCATAAAAAACGTAAACAAACTGCTAAAAGTTCAAAAATTGCGGTGAGCGATCCCTTTTATACATTAGGAGAGCAGAAGGACGATAAGATCGTCAAAATAAAATTTAAATTACATAATAGAAAAATATGTATTAAAATTTAAACTCGTATATTTAAGCGATAAAGTTACATAAAAGCCATTTATTGAGGTAAATATTTTAAATATTAAAATTTGTTTAGACGATCTTATCGTTCTTCTGCTCTCCTAATGTATGAAATGGTTCGTACACCCAAATTTCTGAACTTTTAGCAGTTTGTTTATGTTTTTTATGGCAAAATTTGATGATTTTGGCGTTATACTTTTGAACCAGAAGAGGTAGGAAGTTGAAATTTTACATGAGGGTAGTCTAGGGGTTGAGAAATAATACCCGCTTATTAAAATTTTCAAAAACACCCCTAAATTGGCGTTACACCTTCTGAAAGTACAGCACTTTAAAAGTGATTTCTTATTTGCTTTTAGTTATTATTTAGGGGTGTTTTTGGAAATTTTAATAAGCGGGTATTATTTCTCAACCCTTAGACTACCCTCATGTAAAATTTCAACTTCCTACCTCTGCTGGTTCAAAAGTATAACGCCAAAATCATCAAATTTGCCATAAAAAACATAAACAAACTGCTAAAAGTTCAGAAACTTGGGTGTACGAACCATTTAATACATTAGGAGAGCAGAAGAACGATAAGATCGTCGAAACAAATTTTAATACCTAAAATATTTACCTCAATAAATAGCTTTTATGTAACGTTATCGCTTAAATATACTAGTTTAAATTTTAATACATATTTTTCTATTAATTTAAATTTTATTTCGACGATCTTATCATCCTTCTGCTCTCCTAATGTATGAAATGGTTCGCTCATCGCAATTTTTGAACTTTTAGCAGTTTGTTTACGTTTTTTATAACAAAATTGGATGGTTTTGGCTTTATACTTTTGAACTAGAGGAGCTAGGAAGTTGAAATTTTACATGAGAGTAGTCCAAGGGTTGAGAAATAATACCCGCTTATTAAAATTATTAAAACCACCCCTAGTTTAGAAGATATTCGGCTTTGAAACTTTTATGTAGTTTGTAGTTATAATTCTTCAAATTTTATGCTAGAATTGAGAGGCGTAAAATTGAACAGAAAATTAAAGACTTGCTTCTAATACAATGGACAGTGGATAGTTTTAAAATAAAAGAAATTAATTAGTTTCTAGTTTTACTTATTTTTTTTCAATATAATATACATAAAACAATACTTATAAAACAAAAATAAATTAAATTACTGTTTTAACAAAGTGTTTTGTAAACATATATTATGTAACTAGTCTCTCTTCTCTTTAAGCCATTAGTCTTAAGAGTCTAGATGTACGTCTAACAAAATGTTGTAAACTTAAACTATTTAATATACAAATACAGAGCATTAATAATTAAAGTACAATTTAAACTGGCATAAGATTTACTAACAGAGGAGCGAAGAAATAACTAACAGCGTAATAAACGTCTTTCAAACAAAAATATTGTTGTGGTAAGAAGAAATAATTGCTTCTTAAAAATTTGATGTCTTGCATTTAATATTCGACAAAATGATTCGAAAATCGCTAAAGATATGCAGAACAATGCCACTACCAACTTCCAAGAAAAAAAATTCAAAAAGTCGAAGTTGATTTTTCACACGAGTAACCTGAAATTTTTCTCTTCGAAGCTGATTTGAAGTGGAGATAAAAAAGTTTGCGAATGCCGAAACTCGGTCTTTTATTAACTTTTTGTGATCATGTGACCATCCCACTCTGTAAATTTCTATCGTATTATACAAAATTTATAATGTAGTAAGAGAGTTAAAAGTGTTGCCTATGTGCAAGGCGTACAAACTTGTAATTTTAACAAGTTTTTGACTTACACATTTAAACTTAGAAAGTGGTCAATATTTCACAAAAAATGCATAGCAGTTTTAACTAATTAATAAACTAATGTTATAATTGTAAATTTTAATGTTTAAACAATAATTATTTATAGTAAAGCAAGAAAAGCACTATTAAAGGCTAAATATTAATTAAATTTGTAATTAAGTGTTGCAGCTGAAACGCCCCTCATTCTCTACAGCCAATTTTAATTTTGCTCCTTTAACTTCTCGAATTTACTGCTTATCTCCGTCCCTATCCTGTTACAGAATATGAGAATATTATAAGTTTATACAATATAAAAAAGCTGTCTTCTACTCACTTATGTGTTCGAGAGTCGACTAATCAAGATATCCAAACTCCAGTATTTATTGTAAACAAAACCAATTTGCCTAAAGTTGTTTCGAACGAATTAATTATTCCTAGTTAGAGGGTCCAGCTTGACTCAAACCAATTCTAGACGTGCATTCCGATTACATTACATATTGCAACCACTGTTAGGCACTGTCACACAGTAACTTAGTAACTTGTGTACAGACTGTGAACAGCTCTGAAGAAGCAAAAAACTATAAATATGATTATTTTGGGAAAGAAGTTCATAAACTCGTAGAAACTCTCCGTGTAAATTTTGCTATCGCATTGACTCATACCATACACAGTCTCAAAGAAATTTATGTTACAAAAGGTACAACGAGGAGGTTGTTCACCAAAGAATAGAAGGCCCTACTTCATTTATTGGCAAGTAGGTAGGCGATCTTTTTACGAAGCACTACAGCTGGACGATTATTGCCTGGCCCCTGAGAATTGTATGTGCCTCGGGCATTAACGTGAGCTAAACTTAGGAGCCAAGCTATGACTCGTGTGATTTTTCATCGTTTTGATATTTTAATGACTATTATAAAAAGTTTTTATTTCAATTAAAACAAAATATATAATAAAACATAACTGATAGAATGACTAAATTGAATATAAATATTTTTAAATAAATGAGTTGCTCCATTAAAGATGCATCTCCCAAATAACTCATAATAGGTACAAAGATATACAATCCATTATTTACTAAGTATAATATTGATAAAGAAATATCTTAGTCTATATCAGTCTTTCGTACTAATTCAATAAATATAATTAAATCTAACAACTCTTGTGATCTGTGATGTATTAAATTTTAATTTATAGTATAAATAGTCTTCATTATAATGATATTCGCTTAGGATTTCTTATACAAAATAATACCAAATTCTCAAATATTCTTGTTGCCACTCATAAAATGTTTAAACGAATTTACAAAACTCAA
The DNA here is from genome assembly GCA_950108345.1 of Malthinus flaveolus. Classification (NCBI taxonomy): domain Eukaryota; kingdom Metazoa; phylum Arthropoda; class Insecta; order Coleoptera; family Cantharidae; genus Malthinus; species Malthinus flaveolus. Next base: position 74,690,099 of record OX467285.1, read on the forward strand.
CACAAAGAGTCATCTCAATATAACGTTGTCGTAAAAGTCTTTTCCTTCGCGTGATGTAGAATGTCGTTTGAATAAATTCCAAGTTAATCGTTTGTGATTGGTATGTTGAGCAACAGATCCAGAAGGACTCGATGTGCCACTCGAAACTCCCGAACTACTACTATGAGTCGATATTGACCCCTTATTAGATTTGGTAGGCTAGAATTTGAATAAAATTATTACCATAAGCAGTTTAAAAAAGTTCGCAAGTTGTACCTTTAAATAATTTCTGTCCATCGGAGTAACTAACTTAAGGGTGAGAGAATCACCCGCATTCTTTATTAACGAAACAATTTGTTCGTGCGAGAACCATTTTACATCCTTCTCACAAATTGATACAATAAAATCGCCCTCTTTAACACCACCAAACTAAAATAACAATTATTTAACAAAATTGCAATTAATTTGTTGTAATTGATTTACTTCGGCAAGCGAATTCGCTTCTACATTTGTGATTATAACAGGCGCATCTCCTCTTACAGAAAATCCAAAACCATCGCTATTTCGTCCTCTATGAAGTTGGATTAATCGTGGTGCCGTCCAATGTCTTTTCGCAGAAAATATGGCAATAGGGCCTAAGGTTCGAAATAAATCGCTTACTTTATATTGAGCAAAATCTGGCGTCGTTAGAGATAATTGAAACTTTGTAGATGCTGAAAAAGGTAAAAATGAACTACACGCTAAAACGTTTACGATGTTGCGTACCTTGAACGTCTGGTGGATCGAGCAAGTCTCTGAAATCGTCTTCGTGTTCATTAGCGGTAAATGCTTGAAGGCCTTGCCTGTGAGCGTTTCTCAAGACAGACGTTAAGGCTTGTTTAGTTTTTAATTCGCGGCACATACGTTGTAACCTTTGGCACTCTTCGTGTAGAACTAGTGCTTCGCGTAAATGTGCTTTGCCTAAAATACAATGTTACAAAAATGACACGTGTCGAAGTAAGTTATTATACCCAATAGCCTCCTCTCCGATTCGTCTTTGGGCATGCGAATATTTAACTGAGTGGAACAAGTTTCGCCATGTAAGAATTGTAATATGTCTTTGGTAGTTGGTGACATGTGAGCAGCTTCTTTATGTAAAACGCCAGTTGCTGCATGGAAATGAGCCATACCGTTAAAATATTCGCGTTTAATTTGAATTAACGATATCCAACTATAAGGTACGTAATCGCGAACAGTTTCGTGAGATATGCACTGATAAACATTCGCATAACATTGAGATAGTTGAGAAGCTTCTTGTGCTAAATCTAACCAAATATCGATAGGTCGATTTTCTCTAGACTGAAGTTCCAATTTTTCTAGCAAACACTCTCTCGCTTGAGCTAACATTAGTTGCACTAACATTTCTAACATTTCAGGTCCCAAATCCATGGAAGGGGCGTTCGTAAAATTTTCGTGGATGTATTTAAATGTTCCAGCCGCCCTTAAGAAACTATCCACTGCCGAATCTAATCCTTTCGACGTGCAACGGTCTTGTTTAGTACCAATTTGAGTATAAATAGCTCCTATGTTGAATAATACGCAGGCTTTTTCAAAAGCTACTGTTCTTTGACAAGATGGCACACCTAAAAGCATTATTTAGTAGGCGAAGGTTTACAACTTAAGTACTACTACGTCTTACCAGTTAACGAATCGAACCACTCAAAGTATATGCCTAAAGACCTATCTGGTGGAAAGAAGCGTCTCTCTACAAAGTAAAGGTGATTGTAGTACCTAAACAGCAATGCAACTCCCGTGTTGTCTCTTAAAGGCGTCCTCATAGCCTGTAATGTAAAATAATAAATTATTAATTCGTCAAGCATTAATAAGAAAAATACTAACTTGTCTTGTATCCATAAATTCACTTATAGCGTCTTCGTACTGAATTGCGTCTTCGCTGTAATGCTCCAAGATGAAGTCTTTGAACGGATCTCTAAAGTCGATATCTTTAGTTTCTTTTAATCCGAGAGGAATCATGGGCATAACCGAATCTGTACTGTAATTAAAGAATTCAGCTATTAGTATGCAAGTATTGATTTACAAAAAATGGTTTGAGACCATGTTCTTTTGATTTATTCCTAACATAAAAATTTTTAAATTGCAAAACTTGAATTTACAATTTTATAAATGGTATTGTAGATTAAAACTTTATTTTGGAATTTATAGGCAATAAATATTTATTGATATTATATCACGATTTTATACTTTGCCTATTATAAAATTTGTTCTGTGCGTTCTTCCAAGAGCGGAAGAGATGGGTGTTTTAAACTGGAATAATATCGTGTGGTGAGGCTCAATTTCTAATAAATATTTCCGTATACACTTGTACGTTAATTACAATTAATAAATAACTTGTTTTACTGAAAATGTTAAAGCAGAATAAGCGATAATATTTCCATAATGATTATTCTTCTTCAGATTTTGTATAAAAGCATGAAATTCATACCATTAATTAATCTCAATATGTGTCTAGCACCTAAAAGTGCAAACTCCCCGAGTGTTTTGTGTTTAACACACGTTATGAGAGTGTTAAGTGTTAAGTATTAATTTGATTTCCATGTATTGGACTTTAAGAGGCCATGTTCAACGTGGTTAAAATCTTAAAAATACATCTAGGGTATGCTCACTTATTTTAGTACCTATAAGATTTTATACTTTTATACAAAACTGACCTATTATAGTTTCATTTCGGCCCTGCACCACACCTTTTGAATAACAAATTTGAAAATGTTTTCAACTGCAATGAGTTCTGGAAATTTCTTAAAAAATAAGATAACTGCAGAAGAGCAGAGAAGACTCTTTCCGATTCGTCGCCACATTTAAATAACTTAAAGTTAAACCATTTTTTAATAATTGCGCAAGTTCTAAAAACTGTATTTTGTTGCCAAAAACAATAAATGGTAAATAACTACTCTCAAACGAAAAACTCGTGAGAGAAAGTTCGAGATAATCTACAAGAAGCTGTTTCCTAATATTTAACACACGAATAATTCAATTTCTCTATCTTTTTTAATGAGGCTTGCGATACTTGAAACCTTGGGGTATATTGTTATACAACCAATTCGTACAGAATACTTATTACTTTCTTTAATTTTGACTAATATAGAGAATAATAGAGGGTCAGCCTTCTTCTTTCAATGTAGTAGTTAAAATGATTATCAACAGTGGTTGCACATAAATTAATACGTCACATTGTATTAGATTACATCAGTTAGTTCTGGAACTAATTCGGTTTATGTAGTTCTCGAGCTCCTTTTGTCACCTGTTCAGATTTATTGTGAATTTTCCCAGATCGCGCTTTTAATCTAGTAGAAGACTGTCCTGGAAACTGATTCTTTAGATCTCGTAGACATTCATTTGACTCACTTAAATTATAGCTTCTACTTCTACAGGGTGTCAACTGTAACTTGGCCAAAAATGGCAGGGTAGGCAGAGGACCGATAGGCAAGTATTTTAAGCATAGGAACCCGTGTCCGGAAATGCACCCGTACGGATCTACGTCCGTTTTTAACTTTTAGTTTTGCACCCGATGTACACGCTACATGTCGTGTTTTAAAATAATTGTCGGCCTGGCAATCTATCGTTGCCTGGGAAATACATTGTTGTCGCTCAGGTGTACCTGTGGCGCTGTGCTCCAAGTGCGTTGCAGTTCATAGCCCCATACGCCAGATGCACGTCGGCGAGCTCCTGAAAGGTTAACCTGTTCATGTGTTCATTGTTCAGCACATATTGACACAATGTTTCTGAGCTGACATTCAATGTATTTCCTAGGCAACGATGAGTTGCCAGGCACACAACTGTTAGACACACGACATGCTGCCTCCATATCGGGACGATAAAAGGTAAAGCTAAAAACGGCCGTAACTCCGTACGGGTGCATTTCCGGACATGGATTCCTATCCTTAAAATACTTGCCTATCGGTCCTCTACCTACCCTGGCATTCTTGGCCAAGTTACAGTTGACATCCTGTATATTACAAAATATAACTGCTACGAGTGTGGCCAATAAAGATTTTGTACGAGATTTAACCTAACTTACGAAACGCATGTATTAAATAATTAAATTGAGATACAGGCGCTACCTTCAGAAGGTGGAAGGACAGAAAATGTCATCTTCCGCTTTTCTCGCGTTATTAAGAACAGAATAAGGTTCAGATTTAAGAGTGCCGAGTCGAGTATTTAACAACTTCCATAAAAGTGGCAAACTTTCTAGTGCTCATGGTGCGAAACGAGATGTTAAGATGTAGATGAAGTGGAAAATATTCTTGATATTTATAGTAGCTATACAATATCGAATCCTACTGATAGTTCAAGGGAGGTTTCTAGGCATCTTAATGTTGTTCGATATTCCACTCATAAAAGTTCGTTACATTTTCAGATAGGTATCGCCTCATGCCTCATGTACCTACCACATAATATAACCGTACATGTGCGATGGCTACCAAACAAATTTATTACTAAAAACAAACTCTCATAGTAACCCAGTCAAATAAAGCAAACTAAGAGGAAAAATCCAAAAGTTTTGAAAATTGGTATGGTTGTTCCTTAAAACCTGCAGTTTTAGAAGAGGAGCAAGCAGTTTAAAGGTGACTTTTTCTCGTTTTTTTGCAGTTAGCTCGCCTCCTATAGATCATACGTTAATGAAGGTTATTACGACAGTTATAGAAAACATTATTAGCTACTATTGGTTAAATGCATTTTTCTATAAGTGTGACCCTTTTTGAGATATAGCGCGCAGAAAGAGTTACAGTGAATTCAAGTTTGACTCTGTACGAACTGCGGATTGACGCTTAAGTTTCATAAAAGGAGTCAGTCACCAAAGTTATCCATTCATAGATAATCTGCACTGGATGAGGTAGAACAACAATGTAATTAAAAATTTCTGAAAACAAAAGTCACGTTAGGTTTCGTCTTCACCTATTGAGAAGAAAATTAAATATTGAATAGATTTGACTTTTACTGTGTGCAAATCGAGATTGATTTTTGTATTAACTAAATTAGAATAGCCATTTGCACTAATTTAGTTAGTGCAGTAAAAAACTCGCTCCGAAGATGATACAGTGTATCGAAACAGCATCCAAACTGACAAAATTAGTGCAAATGGCTATTCTAATTTAGTTAATACAAAAAAAAAAGAAATTTAAAAAATAATTTGTTAGAAATTGTAATATTCGTGCGCGAGCTATTGAACTTCAGAAGTTCCTTATTCTCAACTTGAAGATACGATAAAGATGTACTATATCACATCAGATAGAATAAGGACGTAGTTGAAGACATTCTAAAACAAGTCGTGCCAGGCCTCGTCTTCGCCTTTCTTGAAGAAGTTAAAAAACACTTTTTATGAAATTGTAACATTCAAGAGCTCATTGTACACAACTTGTAGGTAATAATGTTTTCTATTACTTTAATAATAATCTTCATCTACGTATGATCTATAGGAGGCGAGTTATTCGCAAAAAACGAGTCACCTTTAAACAGTTCCCCCTCCCCAGCTCGTCTCCCACCCTTAAGGACTTTTAGTATGTTATACTGTAGTTTCTAACGAACAATCATGACAATTTTCAAAACTCTTGGATTTTTTTCCTTCAAACGCCACATTTTTGTCTAATTTGAATGGACTATAATAGGTGATTTGTCAGAAAGCAGTCACTAAGAATCAAATTTTCTGCATAGTTTCGCTGTCAATGTATCGTGCGGTATGCATAATCAATAATCCATTAACTGGTCCAGTTATTTTTTTACAGAATAAAGTTATTTGAACTTTTTAGAACACCAACTTTTAGTGCTGTTTTTCACCAGCAACACGCTCGTATAATTGGACGGCGTCACCCCCTATTAAACCCATCTAGTAGACACTACCTAAACTTTAACGGATCCAGAGATTGGCTTCGAAATGCCCTTTAATTTGTCACCAAGGTTCCCACACTTTAATCGACTTGTGTGAACGACTATTGAAAGGTGTGAACAAAAAGCAACAACTAGGGACCAATTAATTGCTTGTATTTCAGATGTTTGTGCCATGAGTAGCATGTTATGATCTTTGACCCTGACACTTTTGATGAATGACGATGAACGGCTATTTAAAACCACACACAGGTTCATAGGATTTTTCATGGCTTCCTGAAATACTAACTTTTCCTTCTGAGAGACTTTGTATACAAATTATAAAATATGATCGTAAATTACTTATCTAAACAATCAAACAACTACTAATATGTCAAGGAAACGATTGAAAAATTGGTGCTAACGTAATAAGTGAAGTAGAAATGAACAATAATTATAAAGATGAATAACAAAATGGCTGACATGATGTAAAACCGTATAAATAAGATTGTATCAGGAGGCTTTAGAAATGTTTATTGGTTGACGTTAGATGTTAGGACTGAAGAAATAAATGACGGCTTGCTAATACAATGAAAACATTCGTCATCTTATTTTGCTCTCATGGTATAAGGAAGGTATCAGTAGCAGTAGGTATCACATTCCTCAGCCTCTTGACCAAAATTTATTTTATTTGAAAATACCCCAGTATTACTTTTTTTAGCACTTGTGCTATTTCGGAAATAACAGCAAACGATTCTGTTATAAATGAATGAACGTGAAAATCTCCATCGATCAATTTAATAATAGGTATTCAAAATGATTATAAAACGAGCAACTCTGCCTTGGGGAAAATTCGGTATAATTAGAGCCTTCTTGACGTTTTCTATAATTTTCTTGTCAAATTGAGGTTAGTGGGTAAACTATAGCTACAATAATCGCAATTTTATTTAACATAAATTAGCGCCGTATACGTAATGTAATAACAACTTTGTCTTCTGCAATCACTGTTAAGTGTAGGTAGGTGTTAGTTGGAAGATCGAAGGCCATCGAAACAGGTAGGAAATTATATTAACACATTTCTTATCTCGCCTTGAGCAATTTGGTAGCCTGACCTACATTTACAAATTGCTGTTTCTTTACTTCGGCGATCATCAGAAGAATTTATTAAAGATAACTGTAGTTCTTTCGAAGATTATTTGTTGAGACAAAAAATTTAAAAATTTAAATGTTAAATACCAACCTGTCGCTTTGATATAGTTCAACAGAAGAATTCAATTCGGCAAGTTGTTCCTTCAACAGTTGTAAATTCGAATTTACGAAACTAAGCTCCAATGCCACGGTTTCTCTTAATTTTCTATTTGTCGTTGCTTTGAAAAGATTTTCAGCTCCAGCTCTTAATCTCAATTCCTTATTAATTTCTTGATTTAATTTTGAGCGTTTGTTTTGTAATTTTCCTCTACATGTTGCAACTCTCGGATCTGACCCCTGGAAAATAAAAACAACCATTAATACTCGATTTGAACTATTTCACCTACATAGCTACATATACGCTCGCATACCGATCGAATTGGATGGATCGTAAAAAGCTCAATCTTATTCCGTTAGTAGCGTGCTCGAATTCAAGTTAATTATAATAATAAAGCGTAAATAATAATAATACCAAAGCAATATAATGGTGGAAGCAATCAGGAAACAACTTATTAGATTGTAACCGCTGATACATTAAAGATTTCAAATAATGATTTATATGTTATCATTTTAATAATACCTCTAATTTAATATAAGAGTTAAATAGTTAATACATTTGAAGAGTATTAATTGCTCGCGTTAATTAACTTCTTATATACCAATTTAAGGTAAATTATAATTAATTACTTGGTTAGGTGATTTTTTTGCTTGGAATGTTTAATTGTGGGAGTTAGTAATTGCTGATCGATTTACTGATTGCGAAGATAATCTTTTTAAAAAATCGGCCTCTAATTTACGCTTGTGGTGGAAGAAAAGTTTCTACTGTAACTAACGAATCGGCGAGAGTTCTTTCAACCGACGAATTATCACAATTAGCCGTAGATTTTCTAAACAAAGATCTCATCGAAACTTTTCTTTTTAATTTTTCGGCGGTATAAATAGGTTTATCAAGTAAATCGAGGCAGGTACCGTTCACTCAAAAAATTTTTAATTGAAGATTTAGTGCATGTATTTATTTGCAATTAGTAAAAATCTGGTGAATATACCTAAAACTATCTCCCTTTGGTCGTTTAAAGCAATGATTCCACGCCATCACTCAGAACATTAAAAGGACAAATTTTCTAAATTTTGATTCTATTTGATAAATTAGTTTTGAAGTTACCTACGCCGCTCTAGACTTTTAAGAGCTCTAGCTATAATAATAGGTAACGTATAATGATAGCAAAAGTTTTGGATTTTAATAGCTTACCATAATAAGGCTAATATCTTGCAAAGAAAAACTGAAACTATCACCACAACTGGATAGTTGCACCCACTTCAACATTATGCAAAGACTAACTGTTGCAACATTATTAAACCCAGTGCACAATACAAAATATGCACAATCAACTACCATTAATAAATAAGAAGTGCAAAGAAATATAAGTACAGCTGTTAAAAAAATTATACGACTGTACACATAACAGTATACCCAACATCTTATTGAATAAATATATTCTAAGCGGTGCAATTAGTTCGTATTACCGTTTTAGAAATTTTTAGTTAACGATTTGAAATTAAGATAATGTAACAAATATCCAATTTTCTTAAATTAAACAGTCCGATTTTAAAAACATTCACTATAAATAGGTACAATTACCATTTAATCGAAAATTATTTTTTTTCCATTTAATGGTCAAATAAATTAGAAACCGAATTCATTACGTAACTAAAAGTCTGTAAATGTTGTTCGAAATTTTTTCCATGCTTGCCACCACGTTAACGAACAAGTTTAACGACGTACCAACTAAAAATAATAATCAGTAATAATTCGAGAAAAAAATTAGAGCGTTGAGTTCCGAATTTATTGTTAAAACATTTTAATTTAATTCAACGATCGGAGTTAATTGGAATTAACGCTCTAAACTGATTAAATCTGGCCCATAAATTTAACTTTGCTTAAATAAATTGAATATACGAGGCGAATTGTTTTCATTTGCACTTAAAAAGTAAGTGGTGGGTGAAAAAAAATATTTAGTACGTACCTATAACGAAGTATAAAGTGACATAATTTTCAAATTATCAAGTTTCTTTAATTTTTTAATTGAAATTGAAAAGAATTTACGAAAGCTCGAGCAAGTACTTCCATAAAAGGCGAATGCCGGCTTTCCACCTTTATTTAAAGCTCATTTTAAGCCACAATCCCTGAACACACCAACGAAAAGTTTTTTTCTAACGCTCTATCCTTATCTCCAATTTCGTCAACTTGTCTCAAGTCTCAACTGAAAAAGGGGTTTTATACTCAAATAATTACTTTCTGGTTCTCTAACCCCCAATTATAAAATCAATGCACAGAAAAACTGAATGTTTGAGCAGGAGTAGTTGACCCCATTATATTAAAAGAACCCTAACAGAACTACTCATGTTGTTCCTTCTCTAGTTCCACTTTTTCTCGAGAAACATGAAGAAACTATCTTTTTACCTCATTTTTTTTCGGATTATTTAAATGAATACTTTCGGCGCATTAGAATGAGTGTTGAACCTGTATAAGATCTGGCGAGAAATTGCGTGGAAAACTTCAGAAAAAAAATTAACAATGACAAAACGAAAAGGTTCAATATCAATATGATCGTGATGTCTAAAAAACAAGTAAAAATGCCCCTCTAACGCTTCCCAGAGAATCTCTCGAGAAAGAAAAGGTCCTCGAGCGCAGAGCAATGATAATATTTTTATAACAAACCCATTGAGATAAATTTGAGTTAAAAACGCATTTAAGGTGGAGAAGACTTTTAGTAGCTTCGCAAATACATCCTCAACTTGTTCTTAAATGTCTCCAAATTGGTATCATTTCGAACCTCCAGTGTACAATGGACTCCGTGGTCCCCTCATGTGCTGATTGTGTAATTATGACTAGGCATCAACAATAGGTTACCATCACGAAATGGTTGTAGCGGTCAATTATGATGTTTTTTGAAAATGTTAATGGCCAGACAATATATGTAGAGATTCGTAGGTGTAAAGTCTCTTGCTGCCTGCAAGACGTTCTGGCGCCAATGTCGCAGATTACGCGTAAGATTAAGGTAATAGAGTGGATTAAATTTTCTCCCATTCCGAACAGAACCTAATGTGAAACTGTAAAACTAGGCTCAGGTATTTGAATGGACTTAATTCTAAGGAGCGTTTACATTTGACAAGAGACTTGGAGCAAGTCGATTTGAAGCCAGCGACTTGAAAGTGCTTGACAAATGTAAACTATAGGTCCCTCAGTAAACTATGCTGAGTATGCTGCCATTCAGCTGCTTACAATCCGCTTAACCGTGTGCCGAGAGTTAGCACAAGAAGACAACAGCATTCACCGTATGTATACTGGTGAAATGACTCTCAACATACAGTTTAGTGGATTGTAAGCAACTTAACGCACCCAATGTTGTAAGTAATATCAAGTGAATTCGATATTAAAATGCTATTAAAACCAATGGCTTAAGGTAACTAAAGACACGAATCACATATTTTGACACCAAACCTTTGTAGGTTAACCTGTTCCGGGGGTTAATGTTATAAAGATTTAATAGACAAAATGTGAACTACTGAATAATCCAAACCTTAAAATTGAAATTTCTAAAACTTTCGGAAGTATTTAATTAACGAGGAACTAAAATGTATAGCCTAAATACTATTAAAACGTTAGACGGTTAAAAATAAAATATGTAACAAGAAATGTTTTGCTAATTACAATTACCTATTGATACATTACTCTTAAATATTTTGAATTTAAATTAGTACCTACTTACAGTTACAAAAGTTATTTTCTTAACTTTTAAATTACCTAACTATCCCAGAAAATTTTACGATTAAACATAAAACCGTTATTAGCGTTCAGATTTTAAGAAAAAGGCACAAGTACCAATTACCACATAATGTGCAATGCAAAATGTAAACATTAAAATTTGCAACTGATTTTTATTACACATCCAAATTGTAAAGCACGTTGCTAATGCACATATGGCGTGATCCAAATTACTAAAATTATAACCTTTTATTCCATTTCATACATAGTATTTCTCGTTGTCAGAAAGCGGATTCTATGCAGTTTAGACATTTGTCAATCTTCGTAAGAAAGTGAGTTCCACTGGAGATGCTTGAATTTTTGTATAATATGGAACCACTGAAAACCAGTAACTGAAAGCGGTTGAAAACCATCAGCATCAAATTCAAAATGCGCCCAAATCTCTCGTTAACAAAAATTAATTCAATGACACGTATTTCCAATAACTCTCAGAATATTTTAATGGGCCACACGACTTACCACCCTTGTATAAGCCCAATTTTTAAACAGTTTGATGCATACAATCCCGCTCTCTACTCTTCGCACACCTGATATAAAAGTATTAAAATATGACTATACACTCGATTTGCGTTTTTACAGCAACTAAACAAATCTGCAAAATTAGAGACCGTAATCCTTTAACCATTAAGAAAATTACAGTGTTTTTAGACAAAAAAGGATCTTACTATTAATAAAAAAATTGAGAAAATGATTTTAAACAACATCCATTAGAGTCATTAAAGTAATTTTGTTGTCAAAAATTATGTAACTGTGAGCACCTATAGTATATTCAAATTTTCAAGTACTATCTGGAGCGTTTCAGCCATACTTCTATGAAAAGCTTTAAATTATTATTTGATTAATGAAATCATTGGTAAACACAGTTTTACTTAATTAGCATTTATAATGATAATCTTGTAAGTAATCTATTTCTCATGCATCAATGCATTTGCATTACGATTTAACAAACTACGTGTCATGTTTAGAGTTATGTTGTTTATTACCTTACGGTAAATACGAATAATTAATTGAGTAATCGTATAAAATAAAAGAAACAAAAAAGTTACACGTGGTTTAATTTAAAGGCTTTCAGCAGTGCTTCGATGGCAGCAATTTGCATTGAGTTGGTGCCTTATTAATTCATTTTCAACTTTCTCGAAAAACGACAATTATTATTAAACTTGGTATTTTCAAAGTAAGCTTAATAAATTTAATAGTAAGTATTTTAGTTTTACTCGGAGACTTCAACGAGCGGTTGAGAAGAAAACCCACCACAAATCGTAAAATAGCTTCTCTTTACGTTAATGTTGGTTGCAGTAGTAGGTACACATAAGCAATTTTAAAAATCAGTTTATAGCAATAATAAATATTCCTATTTCATAGCTCGTATAAAGAAATTTATCAAAAGAATACCACATGCATAATTTCGTTAGAAAAACTTCAGCGTACTTATAACGTGACGTGCAGTAAATCATGAAAAGTTTTTTACGAGCATCTGATTGGAATTTATATTATCCGCGCAAACCTATAAGTTTAATCGTATAGTATTTGTAATTTATTTTTATCAATCCTATCATTAACTAATGAAGATGGAACACGGAGCTATATATTTGGCGCTATAGCTTTAGTGTCAAATAGTCCACCTAAAGTTTCTACTCATTCAAATATTTGTTCAAAAGTTATGTCGGTTATTAATTAAATTTCTTTTTTTATTTAAAAAAAGTTATTAATTAAAGTATCTAATTTGTAGAATCAGAAACTAACAAAGTGATGGGCATAGCATTATTACACCCCTTCACGAGTAGAAAAATGTTTTGTAAAGTCGGCGTACCTCTATTAATTAGCTGGAGTTTCATTACTTATATGTCGAATACACTTCAAAACCATTTTTGAAATAAAGTTCGCGATTTCCATATTCGTTATATCGGTTATAATGTTATAACCTACTGTGATGACTGATTACCACCCATGCTTACCATGAAAGCTGCACTTAAAACCGCCTGCCGCAATATATTTAAAATCTACACAAAAACCGCAATAAAAATGTTATGGTTTGAACCCACTCTTCTCGAGACGCTATACTTCAACGAGCTCTAGCACCTAAACCGTTTGTTTGTAGGAAATTGGGCGTACTTTATTTTTGTATAGCAACAGTTTTCTCTGAAAGTGCGTAGTTTTCGAGTTATGAGCGATAAACCAAACAACAGTTTTTTTGTAAATTTTTTTCAGATTTTGTAATTTTTGTCAAACTTCAATGCACTCTAGCACCTAAACCGTTCGTTTGACGAAAAAATCTAAAAGATATAAATTGTAGGAAATTGGACGTACTTTATTTGTGTATGGGAACAGTTTTCTCTGAAAGTGTGTAGTTTTTGAGTTATAAGCGATAAACCAAACAACAGTTTTTTTGTCAATTTTTTTCAGCTTTTAGACTTTTTGCCAAACTTTAACGTGTTCTAGCGCCTAATATGTTTAACTCAAGAAAAAAAACTCTTCAAATATAATTTGTAGTAAATTTGATGTAGTTTGCTTTTATATAAAGGTAATGTTGTAAAATAGTAATAGGCAAAAGACTGAAAAAAGGCAAAAATCCATCTTTCTCGAGCCGCCTCCAACTTAATGCTGCCATTTAGAAGTGGAAGAGGGGGCGATTTTATTCCTTCTTTGCTATGTTATTTCAGTCTGTATTCTCAACGTCAAAAATTTTGTATGTTAGTATGTAACTGCATTCTGTCTGCCGGTCACACTACGTCGGGTATACTGGTGTAGGTATACTACTGTACACTAAACTTCAGCGCGCTGCACTCTAGCATCTAAACTCTTTGTTTCACAAAAAATCTAAGATACAAAATTTGTAGTAACTTGAATTTTCTTTGTTTCTGTATAGAACCACTTTCCTCTAAAAGTGCGTAGTTTTCAAGTTATAAACAAAAAAAGCGGTTTTTGACCAATTTTGGACGTTCAGGTTTTACATTACGAAACTTAAACGCGCTTTAGCGCCTAAACCATTTGTCTAAGAAGCACACCTTAAGATACATAATTTGTAGAAAATTTGACCTAGTTTCTATTCATATAGAATTACTTTTCTGATAAATTAAGTAGTTTTTGATTTATAAGCAAAAAACCGAAAGACGAGCCAAAACGCGAGTGGCAGACGGTCGGTATTATTACTAATGTTCTTTTAGCCCGGGTTGAAAGTTTGGTTTACGTATACCTTTTTAAAATCGAAGTCTGACTTCAAGATCTTTATTATTTTCAAATTCATTCCACTACTCCATTTATTGCTTCCAATTCCTCAATAAAACCGTTTTTGTTATCGATACGTTAAAGCTAAAGCAGACTATTTACTATTTCCAGTTGTAGAAATTTACAAGATCATAATTAAAAGAAAATCGTTCTTTCATCTGTAAAACGAAGGTATGTAGTATAATGCTTTAGTAAATTACCACTAGCAATTATAAAAATGCAAAAACATTTACACAAAGTACGTTTATGTACAAACACTTAACTTGAGCAGTGTAACTACGTAGCTATAACTATTGTCATTACCTAGGTGATTGCTAGTCGATTAATTTCTTTTTTATACACAACAAGCTCTACCATTTGAAATACGTCGATAATAAAATTAAATTGCAATTCAAATCTTTCAACTATAACATTCAGCTGGTGTTGTTTATCTTCTAAATATTGTGACTGTTAATCGACTTCCTAATAAGAGTAAGAGGCGAAAGCATTTTACCCTCCACTGGGCAGTTAATTGACAAGTTAGTAGACTTAAATGTAAAATGTGCGCAAATATTTTTACGTATTATGATACCTTTCAATAAAATTGCTCATTTTCTTTTGCTACATCTTACATCTTAATTTGATCGCTTGTAAAATTAAGTGGGAGGCGCACAAGTAACATAAATATAACGAGATTATCGCCTACTTACTTCGCTCTAAAGACTTAAGTAATAAACATTTACGTATCTGCAAGTACAAACTAAAGGATGTTGTGTAATTCATTCTTTAGTATACTACTTTTCAAAACATAAGGAAGTTATCGGTGTGCTTTTAAAATTTTAAAACAAAGACAGCTAGATGGAGCACGCCCGCGCGTTTTAGATGCATTAATTTGTCCAATTTTGATTTCTCTTCGGCCCATTTTTAAATGCAAGTTTTCATTGTTGCAAATTGTACTACGTACCTATGCCAACATAAATTATTCTCAGTGGGGTGCAATTCGATCATTTAAAAAAAGAACAACTTAATCAACTTCTCAGTACCTACCTATTTAGAAACAAATGATCTCCGATCTACTATCACCTTCTAGAGCACAATGGAAAGACAGCGACTTCAGACATGGACAAGGCCAGAGAAACTTTACTGCCATGCGAGGAAGAGCAACTAATTGGTCAGAATTCAGGATGCTCAACAACAAGACAATAGTATAGGTGGAATAAGGTGATCCGAGCTTTTGTAATTGAGATGGGACTTTAAAAGACGACGACTTTAAAAAGTATGCTGGATTTATGTACATGAAGAGAGACATGAATATCTGACAACAAGCTAGTGAGGCTTAAATTCAGAAATGAATGAAAAACTAAAAAAAGAGAAGAGATTTCACTTCCTCTTTTCCCCACAGTTTAATTACAAAGTATGAAGGGCATATTAAGTAGAAATAATACAGTCCCTTGTCCCTGTCAAAACTTTCTCAGCTTCCTCAATTTTCAGACAATAGTAGTCCAATAACTTACCCGCAAATTAAATCAGAATATTTGGAAATGTTTTGGAAAATCTTCCATACTGCGTGTTAAACAAATTTCCCACCAAACGGATACGGTTCCACTTCGTAATGGGTGAAACTCGTCCGATACTTTCAGGATACGAATCTTTAAAACTGGGTTGCAACTGGGGTCCATAAATAATTAGCGCTGCAAATCACGTAAATATTGGAAAAACACAAACTACGTAAGCCCAAATAAAGTAGAAGAAAACAGGAAATCAACTGGTTTATAAGAAATAAATTAAACTTAGAGAAAGCATGGAAAAAAGATACGCAGTAATAAAACATGATACTCAAAATTGATGAGAGTAAGCGAGAGCGACAGGTGTATGGGAAAAAACGAGTTGCAGGTATTTCCTCGTTGTGATGAACTGTGTAACGGGAGTTGCATTTTTTATCTACAACCGGATGAGTGAGTAAAACATTTCGCGTAATAATAATTCTGCACTTGAAGCGGTTCATTTAGCGATTCTCTGTAAAAATTGCATGAAAACGATTATTTGCTTAAAATTTGTAACAGTATAATTTTTTTCTCGTAAAAAAATTATTGTTTAAGCTATATTTGGTGGTTTTTAAATCCATTTAAAGAGTTTAACTGTAGTTTTCTTTATGAATGTGTATCACAATTATATACCCAATTGAAGACGTCTCAAGACGGTACCTATAGCCTGTAGCTCCATCGAGGCACATCATCTAGTCTTTACAATAATTGTTCTAGATTCAAATTATCATTTTCGTTTCTATAAAAATTTCCTAATATTAGTAATAGTTGCTACATTTACCTAAAACCTTGACATTGGCACTATTGTATTACACGGAAACAATCTCATTATGTAATACCGTGTAATCTTTCTATAAATATTTATCGTTTTTAAATAACTTGTTTTCGATTTAAAAATTTCAAAACAGTAAGTAGCGGTTTTTATTGGCATAAACAATGCACTATTAATTTTTTTTAAGATTCCACCTAGGACACATTTTTCGAATACAGACTTGAAGCAAATTTTTCAGATTCAAACTACCGAACTGCGCCCAAAAAGTCTTTCTTGCCTTGTTACTCGTGTCGAAGAAGAAAGTACAGAGTAAAATTAAGTAATAGCCCTTATTTAAGAACTTAGAGATGTGTACAAAAACGATGGTATGTTACCTAACTGGGATTTAGACTTCTCTGTTCTCTAGCCGTTAGCTGACACATTCGAGGAAAAAGGTTAGTGAAAGGTTAAGCATATGGAAAACTCAAATTCCTTATAACCACTCTCAATGTCAGCCAATTTCTCTTTCCGTTTCCCGTAACCGATAGTAATAGCGAGACAAGCGAGAAGTAAAATTTCAATAATTTTCAATCTGAAACTTACGTTACGTATAACATGTTCGTTCAAACCAAACTACTAGGTAACTGAACTAATAAATAATTATAATATCAAACTGATATTTAACCATTTAGGCATTTTCAAATAAAGTATCGATGGAACGTTGAAGGTGACTGCCACCTCGTTGGTATGCCCAAAGAATAGGAGACCTCGGTATGTGGTGGTGTCGGCTTAGTGACCAAACATCTCAAGCTGGGAGCGTTATACATCAAGACACCATGTATAACTTAAAAAGTGATATCACTTAACACATTGTAGTTCTAAAGTTTACGCCAAAATTTTTCAATTGTAAAACCTTTATTCATAAGGCGTACCTACCATTAAAGTCCAAATAAAGAACCACAAGTTGTAGAGTCTGGAGCTTTTGATTTAATACTTTTAATCTCTTTCAAGCTGTGAGTAAAATTTTAAATTATTGGACCCCCAAAAGATGTTTTTAATGAATGGCTTTAATTATAATCGTATCAGCCATTCATTAATTATATGCGTGCAACTTAAAATATAACTATCAAAACTTAATTAATGGTAAAATATTTCTATAACATGACCGAGAACAACAGTTACGTACAACGTACAATAAATGAATAAGGTATTTAATCTTAACAAATCCGAAAATTGCGTTATTTTGAAGGTTAATCTTTTTTTTTTTGTTTAAAGCGTATTATGCAATTCACACAATTATAACAGAAAAACATGCAAACTGAACTTTTAGTATATCATTACATTACTAATTTTTTTTAAGATTCGAGAGATAAGCGTAATGACCGAAGAAATTACTTTTTAGAAAATATTTCAGGCAATTATTGTAATTTTAGTCAAGATAGAAGCCACAGCCTAAACAAAATTTCTTAAGCGTATCTGCCTGTCTGTCGTATTTCAGATGATGTTCGTGACCGAAACTCTCTATCGCTCTATCCACTATCCAAAAATAGGCCAACTTTACGCTCATTAACGTGGAAGATGGTAATCACAAACAAGAGTGTTAAAATCCGTCTCTTATAATTGACTGCGTTTTCGGTATTTATTTAAAAAATACGAGTTTACACAAAAAGACTTGAAAGCTTGAAATGAAATATTTTTACTCATTTTTAACGTATGCACTTTACTATTTTTGGGATCCTAAATTATTTTGCAATTTTGAGAACGAAGTGGCTTAAACAAAAGAAGTGTTAGTGCTAGTTATTTTTACTTCTTTCTTTTCAATTTTATAACAGGAAATCAGACCGGATGGATCATTTTGCACCGCCTAGCTTAATTCCACATTAGAAAACTCATCATAGTAGGTACTTAATGAAGATAGCTGTTGCAGTGGAAGAGCCATAACTAGCATCCGAAACGAAAGGGCAGATCACAGCTTAATGAAATTCCCTAAAGAAGTATAGTATTTGATGACGCTTTGGTGACAATTCTACCACAGTATTAAAAGGCTTTTCACGGCCGGCGTCATTAGAGGGCTAATGGGCCGTGGTCGAAAGGTTCTATTTGTGCTCTACGTTATGTAGTCTCGACGTACACTTGTTTACACGAACAAGAAATCTTGTAGACCCCTGTGTGTGTCAGACGATCTCGGGTGTCTTTTACTGAGAGCAGGGTTTCTTGGATTTTTCTGGTCTCTAAACTGTTTTGATGATCTCTCTCTTTGTTTCTGGGGATGATTAGACAAGGAGCCAGAGACTCTCTGGCAAACCTGGTCAAGTGTACATCGAGACTACAAAACATTATGTATTAACACACAAAAAAACTTGTCGGCTACACCAGAGCCAAGACAATCTCCAGATCATGTATATGATCCACCAAAATTCTCTTAAAAAATGCCTACCACAGAGGTGGACAAAATGTCAGGTATCACAAATAGAACCTTTCAACCACAGCTCATTAGCCCTAGAACATCTACCTCTAATTCTACCTACCCTTCTCGAAAATATTGTACATTTCTTATGACATTAAATCAGAAGATATCAGATATTTATATAATCAGAAAATGCAGAATGAGCATTTTCAGAAAGTGTTGATAACAATGACGTCACTGCCCTTATGGTACTACTAATTAAAATTAAGCACAAAAATAGTAATAAATCAATCTAAGAGCACACCTAAGGACCTAAGCATTTACATACAATTTACACGCATTTTACATTTGTTTTAACCTCTCTAGGTCAGTACTCTCAATTTCTCTCCCTTATCAAGTTCTTGGTATTAGTGAAAGCGCTGGAACAGCGCAGGAACCTGTAACGTTTAGAAAAATTATATTTTCAAACGTTAAAAGTAGTAAACGACTTTGTTAAAGATTAATCAATCACCCAAACCCCTGAAAATGAAAACTAAAATTATTGGTTTGTGGTAGAGCGTGGAGTGCCCATTTTTGGCATCATCGGGCCTTACTTTTCGAAAAAAGTAACAAAACAGTTATTGTCATATCAAATCATTATGCGAATACGTTGAAAACATGAGTCACGAAGCTGTCATGACATATGAAAATATGTCATACCAGTTGCTAAAACCCGTAATAAATTCCTGAACTATTAAAACCAGATTTGAATATATTAATTGTGAAAAGTATGATTGATATGATCAATTACCAACCTATAACCAAATAATAATAATAATCCAGAGTGCGTGTTACAACAAAATCGTAGGTAGTTGAGATAAGAAAGTGTTGAAAGAAAATGTTTAATGAAAACCTTGTATCTACTTATTTTACTAAGTAAAAGTTAGTTTTCACGAAAATATGCCTGTAACAATCTGCATTTGTTAAAAATATGTACATGCTGCACGAACTTTTAAAATTAAATTCTTCGCTCGTACATGAAATTATAAATGCAAATTAGAGAAAGGTACGGTAGTGACACGCTTTATAAAGTAACTTTTAATACAACCATACATTGCAATTTCTTTTACTTTAAATAGAAGATAATTAATAGTTGGTTTGACAAGTCTCGTTTTTAACAATCACATGAGTAAACAGAAATTGAAGAAATCTCGTTAGTCTCGTAGGGAATTCAAAATCGTCGGTTAATTAATTTTTTTCACTCCATTAAGAAGCGCAAAGTAGTTGATAAAATCTTTGGAACCTCCACTTAATTATTAATTAATCTTTCGTGTAAATAGAAATTAATTTCAAAGAGGTTGTTGTAAACGACGTTAAAATTACATTGAAGTTAGGACCTTAAGGCCATTATTTTGACTAATGCGTTCAGAAGTTGTCTTTAAGTGTTAAACTTTTCACATTCTCTATGGGCGTATAGGAAGGGCATTTGTGTGAGGATCTGGGGATTGTTAGATACAATTTACAAACCAATTCTGGTCAAATTGTCAAATTACTCTTGTCATTGGGTCATTTGCCCGCGTGATGGAGTATAGCAGAGCAGTTAACCAACATAAAGCAGTAGAAGCTCACGCATTTATTATAAGCAGATACTAACAAAGAAGGCTCGATTGCTTGGTAAAGTAGGTACACGGTGGATTGAGGTCTAATAAGTAAAAAATAATTGACTTTTTTCTTCACATCGCGTAAGTTTCACATGAATACATAATATCAAACGATTGAAAAGAAGAACTTGTGGCTATTATGGCACGATCTATGCAAAGCACAATTACAAATTGTAAAATTGCTATATTCTTCAGCGCATTATTCGAAGTAAAAAAAAGTAATTTGCTTATGGTTCTGCATCATTTACGGTTATCCATAATTTTTTCTCTTTATAATAAAGAAAGTATGCACATAACTTTAATAAACCGCAAATGTTGTAATATAACCGCTATTTACAAACACTGCAAATATACAATAAAACAATAAAAATATTACGCTTGTAATTATTGTCAATTTTGTACTACTATTTGTCTTTGTTAAGCAACAAAAACAATTTGTTTTTCAGGTAAGTACTAATTTAAAATTTTAAAAACTAGGGCAAGTGAATAATTGAAATATCTGAGAAAAAGCATACTTATAATTAGAGCCTTAATTGGTATTCCTTTTCATTTACACTAATTAAACACTTGAGATAAACTCCTGGATAGGGATATTCTAGTCCTTCTGGAGATACCCTCTGGCAAAAGGGTAAACTCTACTCAGAATGAAGAGTTTGAACAGAGGTAAGCTACGACTGGCAACGGCGTAAATAACGTGCCATTGTCAGCTTAAAAAGCACTTGTATACGACGGAACTTGAAGAAAACCCAGTATGTCGAGGATGCACAGAAGAAGAGGAAACTCCAACGACAAGAAGTCGTCACAGCATTCTCGGAAAGGAAAAAAAGCTTAACAGAGAATTGTCCAAATTATCAATAGAGAAAATTCTAGACATTATCAAAAGCACAGAGCTCACATAAAGGAAGATACTAATTATTTAATTTTTTAACTCTAAAAGGTCCTCTGAACATCAAAAGTTTCAATTTTGTCACATGTATGTGCTTAAAATTGTCGAATTTTGGCATAATTGGTAAATTATCGAATTTCATTGGGTGAATTTCACTCTATGGACTCGGGACTTCTATTTACGAACAACCTAAGCAAAATAGGTAAGTTCGTTCCAACGCGGAAGACGCTCAAAAACTATTTAGTTCAACGACATATTGTTTAGTCAAGAGAATTTGTATTTTCAAAAATGTAGTAGGTACTATTGTCGAGAGAATGGTCTAATAAAATACTTTTGAAAGTTTTTTTATTTCTCATTATTTAGCTTTCTTCAATTTCTTCAATATCTATGCCACATTTTGAAATTTTTATATCAACTTTTCCGTACATTAGTTGAAACACTTTAAAAAAAACGCACAACCCAAAATAAACAAAATATGAATAGTACCGGCATTGATTTCAAGTCTCTTTGTGGTATGTAAATACGCGCGTAGAAAACACAGTTGGTTCAAGCTTTTTATTTGAACAACGCGATATCACTAGATGTATGATGTGTTAATATTGACACCTTTTTTATTATTTTACTTTAATTAATAAAATGCCTAAAAATACTTTGTGTCAGTTCAATGACATACTGTAGGTACTTAGATAGGTGACGCCTAGTTTTCTAAATTTAACAAATTGAAAAGACTAACAAAGGCCAGAAATCAAAAATATATCACAACTTGGATGGGCGGCTTTACGTGCTCTCCAAAATTATGAGACAAATAGCAAAAATAAGCCTTTGCGCAAGGCCTACAAGCATGTTTAAAAGATATTCTTATTATTAACAACGAGTACTCTTCCTTTTGGCCGTCTTCAATCGAAGAATGGCAGTCATCGTGATAACACAATCTGAAAGACTTCAATATCTTATTGAACACGTAATTGAGACGACAGAGTGAAGATATGAGCTTCCGCAACTAAATTGAAAAAAATAGGAAGAAAAATAAACGCAGGTCGAAGTAGTATACATTGACTTGTGAGGATGGTTCAACAGCACATCTATTAACCACATTTTTAAACCATCTGCTAATAAAGTACAAATCGGCGTAATGAGCACCAACATTTAGAAAGTTCTGTGTAGCAAATGATTTTAAATTATTTTGGGCATTATACTTTGTGATGTTGAAAAATCTATCTAGTAATGAGCATATTATTATAAACACTTCATTGCTAAATAAGTCATAAATTAAGGCTAAAGCAGCAGTATTTCTAATATAGCGACTGTTCGCCCCCATAATAGTAGCATTTTGGTACAGTTTGATCTTTTTATTACAATTGCTCCCAAAAACACTCCCAAAAGCGACTGTATCGACCATTATACAACAAAAGAATTTAAACAATAGTATAAATTTAACTGAAGTACCATCATTGTTGTGAATGCAAATTTTTGGGTTGAATAAACAAGGAACTTGTGGGTGGATCAGTAATTTCAACAATTGTTTATTTGCACGTAAAGAACGGATATTTTAACAAAATCCAAAGCCAATAACCACTACATTTAATAAAAAAAACAATTTGAAAGAAATTATAAATGAAGAATCCGAAAAAATCAAGTGTTTGGAGCGCACATTAGCTACGGTATAAACTATTAATATTAGAATAGAACCACCGTCAGGAACTTTTTTGTGGGAAATTTCATGCTGTAAAGTTTTGCTTTATATCTGGCTCACTTTTCGATACGCAAGAGGTTTAACCCGGTAAAAAATTGTGAAAGACACAACTTGAACAATGCAACTGGTGCAAGTTTAATGTTCGTTGAGGTTTGATTATTTGCTGGAGCGACTCCGAGCATTTTTTTTTCACTTTGGGGCAGGCGTAGAGATAAATGCATGGCTTACTTGATAGACGGACAGACGCTTATGCGCCCAACAGTCCGACAAAACAAAGGCGTGAAGAGCAGGCTTGTATCTTATCTGTGTAGGAAAACAATAAATACTGCCGCTGTCAATAATTTTAATATTATAAATAGTTAATCGTCCAACTATAAACTGATTAATTGAAAATATAAGAATGATTAATGAAGAAATTGTAGAAAGTCTCTACTTGACTCATATCACTACTTAAGCCTCATGTTCATGAGACTAAAAAAGCAATAATCGTCCCAAATTTAACAATTAAGAAATTAACAATATTTTCATGTGGGATTAAAACACTAGTTAAAAATAGCTAATTAGGTCATTTTCACTGTTAAACAAGAAATAATAATTTAAGTCGATAAAATCTAAAGTTCTTAAGTAGTTGAAAATGTGAGAAGTTGATTAAAACAAGACTTTAAGCACAAAGAAGTGGATTAGATATTTCGCCAATTTATAACTCGCGTATTCGATGTACTCGTATTTAGCCTAATGATAGGTAAATCGTGGAAAAAATTAATCAATTAAAGGCGCGCACAAACTTGTAATAATTCAAACAAACATCTAAAGATTCAATCTAAATTTTAATAATAAGGTTAAATTTAATTACAGCAGTATTACCACCAGATATGTACTTGACTTAACTCGCCGATTTAATCCAGATAAAATGATAATTATAGGTTAATATTAGGGCTTGCTTTCTACAAATTGCTATAAACTATCGCGTTCTGATTTCATTAAAATTATATTTTTACCGAGTCGTTACAAAAAATAATTTCAATTTTCAAACTCTGCTTAAAATTCGTCAAATTACCTGAGGTATGATTATGTCGGGTAAAATCATATTTTTGCTGTTGAAAAGTTTGTCACTTTTTCCCAACGCGCACAAGGTAGTCATATTTCGCCACAAACTTCAAAGTCACCAAACACAAAAAAGTCACTTATTAAATTTAAATCCCGTGTGCGTTTTTAAACATTACAAGTTATCGTTGAATCGATCGGTAATTAATGTAAACAGAGGTAAGTACGTCGACATCTGCGACTCTGAAGACTACAACGGTACTGAAAGTCTTAAGATTGAAATGAGGTTGTTGAGAAAGGCTCCTGAACTACGTTTCGCTATTCGAACACCTTAAAGTAGAGTAGAAGGGATGTAATCATTAACCGTGACATTATCCGCACACAAAAAAATTTAATAATCATAATAATAGTCATCACAATGATGGTAATAATAATATAAAAGGGCAGCAATTCGAGCAGAACCAATCTTCGAGAGAAATTTAAACTAAAGAGCGCCTATAGTTCTCTAGTCCTGTTTACTAATTTTCCTAATTTTAGAAATCGGAGTGAATTAATTTATACTTTAAATTAGGTACTTATTTTTTTAAACAAAAACTAACCTTGAATCTCGTTTAAAACAAAAGAAATACACCATAACACCATATACACTACCATAGGGTAATTCATCGATACTTGTAATTACACATTTCAACCGTCACTTGTTCTAATTTACGAATTGATTTCTATAACCTTCTTTTAAATAAGTATTTTTTGTGGATTATTAAAAGAATAATAATTGAAGCCAGCAACGAAGTTGATAAAAAGACCATTACATTTTTAAGTCAGGAAGCCACTCATCATGGTAGCTTTACATAAAAACGGCCGCGTTCTATGGTCGTCATTATTAACAAAACAATAATTTTGTGTTCGTTATAATATCACTTTGCCACTTTATCCAAAGAGTAGAGGAATGAAGAACCATTAGAGTATCTTTACATATAATATCGAATAATTAATTTTCACGTAATTATTTCGTAGGTAGGATAATTATTTATCCATATACAAAGTGGTTCTTAATTAAACGATAATTTAATAATAATTAGTTTAATGTTAGATAATTGTGGATTAGTTCTGATCAGCGCCAACGTTATAATTTTCGTTAATGTAACGAATCTTATGAGAAAATACCGTTTTTATGAAAAAAAGTGTTCTGAAATAATAACCGTTGGTAAGAAATAGGAAAGTTGATGGGGAAATTAAGTGCAGGCTGCAAGAAAAAAATTTTTTACTACTACTTATTAATCTTGAAGAGCGGCATTTTCACGACGTGAAGTTAAAAATGGAAATTGTATCGCAAGATGTCAACGAAAGCGTTTTCACAGAACTTAGCTGCGTTTCAGGACGCAAAAAAAATTATTTCAGATAAAATTTAATATACTTCCTTACATGCTAAGTACATCGAAGTACATCAGCCTACATCATCCATTGTTTTGAAAATCTTCAGAACACTTTACAGAAAACGATAGGAAATTCAGTAATACTAATGTAATATGGCACTACTTCTACAAAATTAACCAAAATCTGGAGAGCGCAAAAACGACTTTGTGCGTTGATAAAGCTCAAACGAGTCAATTTTACGAAATGATTCAATTAAACCAACTTGAGTTTTCCCAAAAATAACTATCCCTTATTTTTCAATAAGTTTTTTGACAAAAATCCGTATTTTATAAAAGAAGTTCAAGCGTTGGAGAAACGCCCGAGATTGAACTTTACATTTAATAGTGTTAAATTTCCCCAATCATTTCAAATCGATTTTGATCTCGTTACAATTCGTCTCACTTAATTTATTTATTTCATTGTACCAAATTAATAGTTTTACAGCACATTAATAAACGATTCATATTACAAAACTTTCACTAAAAATTTAAAAAAAAGGGTAAAACTAATTAACTTCCTTGTGAAAGGTTTTAAGTTCAATTTCAACTAGATAAACTGCGAATTGTATGAATTATCGGATTAAAACTTAATTATTATTCATTAATCAATTATTAAAATGAAAGGGTGTAATGCAATCCAAATGGGGATTTTAATTATAATAAACTACCTGTTTATATGTAATGCAACCAACGGTGAAATAAAAAATTTTCCGAGCAACAAACTTTTCTCTTCTCAATTTGAAAATTAAAAATTACGGTTTTTATTAGTTATACTTTTCAGTTATTAAATTATTTTGTTATTATTTAATCAAGCTCCATTCTACTATTAACCACCGTTACCACGTCAAAACGTCAAGTTTTAGTAGGTACACATATCTTTCACGTAGGAATTCTATTGGAAACTTTTTCTAAAACTGATTCTGAACTATCACTACTTGTAATTTGCATTAGTACTAGTGGTACTAGCCAAATATAGGGTTTTAAATGCTGTATTACTGATACTCGTTACATAACGTGTTGTAGCAGACAGGTAGACATTTGACACCCTCACCGTCACCCCTCACGATGTACCTAGTTGAAAATCCGGCTCTAAAAGGGCTACGTTTGCGTGTTACGAGTGAGCATTTTAAAGAGCATAAAAAACCTAATCTTTCCGTAAAAATAAAATCCAAATCGGATCATAATTTCATGAGCTTTACAGAGCAATATAAATGTAATATTAAATCTTATCTAGCCATGGATAAAGAATTCTTATTTGTTCATTTGTTGATGAGTTTGGCATGCTTATCGTTGCGCTCGTAGAACTGCTACAATTTTTAACGATCCACGCCCTGCTAGCAATGTAAGTCATCGATATGTAATCGACTTGGTTAGAAAATTTGAAGAAAGTGGTTCATTATGTATAATAAAAAATACTTTAGCAACAGTTCTCGACGAAGCTACACAGATGATGCAAGTTCTCGATACTTTCGCCACGGTTCCCACCAGCTCGGTTGGAAAAAAACTGCATTAACCAACATTTCAGACGGTTCAGTTCATAAGGTGTTAAAACTAAATAATTTTTAACTTGCTGAAGATTATTATGATCGAAGGAATCAGTTCTGTGAAACAATGATTCAATAAATTGCCGATGATTGTAGTTTGTTAAAGAACATTTGCGTCAGCGACGAATCGACGTTTTACGTAAATGGATTTGTCAATAATCACAACTGTAGAATTGAGATAATGAAAATCCACAATGTATTCCGTGAAGATCATACTCAGTATCCCCATAAAATTAATGTATGTGCTGGTGTATTTTAGAGAACAACATAATAGAACCCATTTTCATAGAAGTAAACCTGACTGGACAACTATATCGTAATCATCTAGAACCTCAAATATACCCTCGCTTCATACAATCGTTGGAAAATCAAGTCGATGAAGAAGGAACAAGCATAATTTACATTTTCAACAAGATGGAGCTCTTCCAGATTATGCTGTTGATGTCAGAGAGCGGCCCAATGAAAACTTTCCTGGGCAATGGATTGGTAGAAGACGTGCACTAGAATGGCCGGCAAGATCTCCGGATTTAACACTCCTTTATTTCTTTCTTTGTGGATATTTAAAAACTGAAGTTTTTAAAACTCCAATAGTAGGCATTTAAGATCTTAAAACCAGAATAACTCTTAACTCTAGTAGGCAGACATTATTACCGACGAAACATTAATTAAAATGCGCGAAGAATTTCAAAACAGGCTGTATATTGTTTAGCAAACAACGGAGGACACTTTGAACATTTAATATAATAATTTGCCGTCTTAATGCTATATTTTTCAAAGACATCTCAAGAAATTATAATCTGATTTTGATTTTATTTTCACGAAAAGATTACGTTTTTGCTGCCCTATAAAATGATGTATCACACATTAGGGGTTACCATGAAAGATTTCCAAGTAGGGGTTGCTGGGGGTAAAAATGTGCAATATAAAAATTAATCAAGGATGGCTTAGAAGTTTCTCCTCCGCATCTAAATCAACGTGTTTTTTCTCAAAAGCGCGTATCAATTAGATTTCGAGTTATTCCAGGTGGGAAAGTTTTCAAATTAACACACTGTATATCTAGGTATCCGGGTTCCTCATTCATTTATGTAGCAGTTCCTTCACCCAAGTTAGTAGTATCAATATTTCAATTTGGGCACTAACCCAAAACAAGTGCATTCAAGGCACTTTTCAATTTTCATTACAAGATGTGAATTTTCCGAAATACTCGTAAAATAATAATTAATTTGTAAAAGAATTACTTTTCCAAAAAAATTCATTCTGCAACTCATTGCCCCATCCTAACGGCAAAACAATATAAATAAGCTCTAGAATATAAATAAATAAGCAGCACTTTATAAATTATTTTAAATGCGGTGTGCAACCAAGTTTCACTATCTTATTCAAATGTAAGAAATCCTAGAAAAGCAATTGGAATACTAAAAAGTTTTCTTTTGTTCTTGGCATTTTTTACCAAAGCGGTGTCTCCATCCTCTAATTAATTTTAACGCGTGCTCAAATTATCATTTGTAATGCAGTTTCACTTTAGTAGTATCTGTTTTTGGGACTCCGACCAACTTTCAAACTGAAGTCGCTCCTTGGTTATTAAACAGATTTGCTGTTAAAATGTAAGAGTAACATTATATAACAATAACAAGTTCAATGCTAATGTATTCATGTGAATGTCCGAAGCGAGCAATGTGTAAAGAAGCATATATTATTATTAAGATGCATGCATCTACCGGAAATAAGTTGTATTTGGTGTCGCCTCTTCCTTGTGCTTGGAATATACTATCTAAACATCAAGGAATAAGGAAATATTACTTGTATAAACTCACAAGAAGTTTCTTCTTTGTTTATGTGTTTGTGGCCATAAAATAAATAATGACCATCCTCCGAGACAATAATAATCATAATTTAGAACTTATAAGTAGTAAACGCGAAACTGTGTAAAAATAAAAAAGGCGAATAAAATCTGATTCAGTGCGACGACCCACAATTACTGTAATTCTTTTTATCCAACACTAAAATCTCGTCTTCATTTTTAAACAATGGGTTGAGTAATTGTGTGTAAAAATTTGAATAATTTGATGATTCATACTCTTTGATTGTGTTGAAAATTAAAACAATTTTCATTTAAAAAATACTTGTAGATAATGTTATACTTCCTCTGCTAATGTTAATTGTTTCTCAAGAAGATATGCCGCAAAACTATACTACCGACTAAATCTTCAATTTTAGTAATAATGGAATCTTGGTCGCTTATCACAAAGTTGCTTTCACTTCAACAGCCCAATCCATCAATACACCGATGACACGTAAATTTACATATCAGGTTTACCGTGTTAATGCTCAAGTTGTAAAAACAAAATAAAATTATAACAGCAATTAGAGAATTCAATGTCCTCTTGACGTGACGTAACTCATTTCAAAAAATGAAGGTGAATATAAGCATATATGTTCATGTAATGCGAACACTAAATCACCGATCGTTCTCATGGCAATCTTCGAGTTGTAAGAACAAGCCGCCCTTGCTTTGGCGTATTTTTAGCGTCTTTTGCTCGCCATTATTTTGTAGAGCTATTGTGGAATAATGTGGGCCTTTTTTCTGCTTAGCCATAATTACTAGTCTCAAGAAACTGAGACAAGAGATTTTCCAGCAAACTTTTGAACACGCCCTTTTTTAGACCTTAGAGAAACACATTTATTTCAAATAACTGTTATTTTGTCTCTGAAACGTAGAAACCAATGCTTTACCATAGTAAGAACACGATGTACCAAAGCAGTACGTTAGGGAATCACGAGGGAATCAGTAATCAGTCAGCATAATCAGAATTGGTTTTGTTAAGGAGACTAACCTTAGGGACTCAACTGAGGCCGCAACTTTTAATGAACCCTCAAAACATCGCGGCTTCCAATTTAATCCTTGAGTAGATTGAGTCACTTCTAAAGAAGGCGTATAGAACTTGGCACGGTAAAAAATTATGAAATCTATTGAAAGGAAAGGAGAACACTATTTCGGCCTATTTCGAAACAAAAGCGAATATCGAGCAACTTTAATTGTATCAAATACTAGAGACTAGAGCAACTAAAATCACAAAATCGTAAGCGTAAAATAATTCCAACGCATCGTTAATTTCAAATTTTACAGTATCTAATTAAACAAATAATAAGAAATACCAAAAGTTGACCAATTAATTCAGTTTCAACGTAGATAAGAATTTGAAAAGTTTACCCAATGATATAAACTTACTGTGCTTGTGAGCTTCTGCATTACTCAATTGCCTCTCTTAATTAGTACAGTGCGTTTTGCAGTTTTGCATATTTTATTACATCAATTAAACTGAGCTAGCACGTGATGTAGTTATAGTTCATTAAGAAATTTTAAGTAATAAATTCTTTCAAATTAAATACTTCTATACTTCGAACGGTTCTTTTTAGATTTAATAGGTAAGGTTGCCATAGGTACACAGATAAGAACTCCATTTAAACAAAAATATCAGTTTAGACAAGAGGTTTATCTTTATATCCTATTCAATTTTAAAATTTCATTGTTTTTACTTCGTGTGACTGTCTTGAACTTGCAGATTTTTGTTTAATTACTCTCTTCTAAAGCTTCTAAGCAACTAAAGCATATAAGCAGTTTCCACGGATCTTACGTTTGTTTAACATATTCCATCTCGTATGCCGTTTTCAAAAATAATACAGTAATACTGTTAAAGTCCAAAAACTACAAATTGTAAATTGAATTGTAAATAACTTTACGTAAAAAGCAATTAGATTGATCAGGATCATAATGACCATTTTTCACGCTTATATATCATTTTCTATTTATATTTGTCTTTTTTGACTCTCAAAGTTTACTACCAACATGTCTTAGTATTTTAAAGTATGGAGTCCCTATCCCCCTTGGTATGTATCTGACAATCACGAAAGTCCAAAAATCTTTATGCTATTATAGTCATGTTGCATATAAATAGTAAATAGTAAGACGAAGTAGTAGCTCGAAGCGTAGTTTCAGTGATTTCAAAAATAAATGAATATTTTAAGTCTTTTCTGAAAAATATTTTTTGCACTCTTGCCCTAATAAGTGTTATAAAAATGTAGTGTGTTTCTCTATTAGAAAAATAAATTAAAAATGTTTTAACTTTTACGGGCTATGCAACCCAACATACACCCGTGTATTGACGAAGCCTAACTGCAAGAAATTTTATAACTATTGAAGCTCTAGTGGGTTAATTTGATTCAATTTTATTCTAATTGCCAGTAAATTTATACCAATTTTTCCGTTGATTGTACTAAATTGTATAATTTATTGGAATTTCAGAAACGAAACTCGAAATTTTTAGTCTTAGGAAAAATCGATGAATGGGAATTCTAGTGCATACCAAAACTTTCGCCAAAACTGTTTTGGGGCACTTCGGGTACCTTTATTTTTTGTAAAAAACCATGGCTAAAGCTGTCGTGCGTCGCTCATCTTTAAAACGAGTCCTTTTTACCATGCCAGCGATTCGTTTATTTTTATATAAGGATGATGCACATATCCGAAATTCATGTATCGCGCCCAGTTTCGTACAATACCTAATGTAAGGTGGTTCATTAATTAGTAATAGTTTCCTGATAGGGTGGATGCAGAATTAGCTTAAATTTAGAAATGTTTCGGCGTCTAGTGTATTAGTTTATAGACATCCCTCTGACAATGGTTTAAAATGGCTTAAAGGGACTTCAACATTAAATATTTTCTGATACCAATAAATCTCTTACTCTCTTATATTAAGACCCGAAAAGTAAAAAACTAAAAATTTCATCCAATAACCAATTTATGATAGGTCAAATAACGATTTTTTATTAATAAGTTAATACGAGTACTTATATGAAAGAAAAAGGAATGGAACTAATTTTAAAATATATATCCTTGTCTTTTGAAATTTTATGTTTACTTGAACCCCCTAAAGGCAACAACTGAAGTGTTTCTTATTGTAACAACATTAAATAAACATAGGTCATTATTTAAATATTAAATTTAATTTAGATGCCACTGCGATACCTCATTAATAACAGATATTTAATTTTTATTAATTCTATTAATGTGCCAATAAAAAAGTTTAACTGTTTCTTTTTTGTTTTTTCATCAAACAGTTAAATTTTTTAAATAATTTGGCTCTTAGCTGTTTTTTGTCTTATTAAAATTACAAATTTTGGAATATTTTTATAATTTCTTGTAATAAATTCTTAAGTGCTACTATAAAATTTGGTCATACGAGTAGTCGTCATAGTTTCAGTTAGAAATCCATATTTAAGAATGAACACAACTTTAAATTCTAAATAATTATTTACGAGGTAGTCTACTCTACAATCTACAAGTAGTAAGTGTACAGTGTTACAGTGTCATGTATAGACAAGGCATAAGAATGCATCTTATTTACTGTTTACATTAGTAACGGTTAAGTAATCAACTTTCTCCGAAGATTTAAGATCAAAATCTTAAAAGCCTCAAGAAATGCACAAGAGAAAGCCAAAATGAATTATTTGCCAAAATATACGTATAGGTACTTTGTGCATTGTTGTATATGAGTTATTTTCTTTTACCAAATCATGCCGCTTCAATTATTGTTTCCTATTAGTACCCCCAAATTTGTGAAGCAAACGAAAATGATTGAACGCTTAAACAAGTCGACCCTTCGGGCACCTACTCAGAATTTACGCACTTTTATACTTGCACAAGTAGTAACTATATCGCCATAACGGCCACCTCCTTATTATTCTAATTTCAGTAGGTGACCGCCACGAAAAGATTTTGTTGTAGTAATTATTTTTTTACATTTTAAGTCAGTTTTGGTGACAACTAATAATACAACAAACTAATAAAGGCACTTTCAATAAAATACTTTTGCACATTCCTAACAGGACGTTTACGTTTTTAAATTTATTAGATATTAATTCAACGCCCACCAGCTGGAAGTTATTGGGCTGTGTGCCATTTACCTTGATCCTATTGTTAATTAAATTTAAATATGTACAGAAAAAAATTTATTTCTCTATTAATTTATAAATTAAATTTTTTATTAGTTACGTAGGTATGCGAGATATGGAAGCAATAAAGAAATAAATTTGAACGATAATAATTATTAGCTTTTTCGCGTTTCAAAAGCATCTTCAAACTTCAAAGATCTGTTATTTACGATATTGTGTTCAATAATTTAAAAGTATTTCGTATTAGGTATCCATTTCTGCATTATTATCTTAAATAAATAATAAAAGATGTAATTAATTTACATTTTGACCTACTAACCTAAGTATGTGATATATTCTTTTATGCTCAAAACCAAGATTTTCACAAGTACTGCGGTTTGTCGGCTACATAGTTTCAATAAAAATAGAACTAATAGGTTAACCTTTCTCAATTAGCTGAAGGTGATCGGTTTCGAATAGACTCGAAATGTAGTAAACGACAATAACATTATTGGAATTACTAGCCACTACAGACTATTATGTATACGCTCGTGGTACCAACATTAAGATAAGGGTTTGCGAGTATCGTAAAATTAATTTTTACATAAATTTCAAGGTAAAGGTGAACATAAAAATTCTATTTTATTTGTGTTGTGGAACAAAACCTTGAATTACTATCAGTTCGTGATGGTACTATTGAATGGTAAAATCCTTGCAATTCT
The DNA here is from genome assembly GCA_950108345.1 of Malthinus flaveolus. Taxonomy (NCBI): domain Eukaryota; kingdom Metazoa; phylum Arthropoda; class Insecta; order Coleoptera; family Cantharidae; genus Malthinus; species Malthinus flaveolus. The sequence goes on from OX467285.1 coordinate 74,723,729, forward strand.
AAAACTTTCTTGTGAAGAGGTCGAAAGAAACAATTTAATTGCGTTTAAAGGAATAAATTTGCATGTTGTTATTTATAATACGTTTTGATTGTGTAAAGATAATCAGTAGAATTGCATATAGGTATACTCAAAGTCGAAGTCTTAGTTTAGTAGACTTTGGCATAAGTTTTCTTTACCAAACGAATAAAGAAGCAACGTAACAGAGAGAAACTTGTGTCGACTCCTGTTCAAAATTGTATCATGGAAGAGTTTTCACACATTTTCAAGATATTGATCTAGACGCTTGTTTCTTAAATGGAGCACCATGCATATTTTGTTTTTAAATGAAAGAGAAATGAATTCTAGTCAAAGATTCGTTACTATCTTTTACAAACTTAGTGACATTTTGTGGAAATGCTTCCAACTAAGCTAATCGAAACACTCCAGAGCGTAGATATTTTTTAACGCTGTGTATAGGAAACCTAGACCTAATGAAAATGGCTTTAATATAAACAAAAACTCTAAAAAGATGAAACATTTCCAAAAAAACTTCAATATGTTGAAAATGCGTTGTTCAATGAGCTTTTTGGGTTGACCATCGTAATCAGCGGTAAAAGTTGCGCTTATTTGCTAATTTAATCAACTTTGTATAGCTCTAATAATGAGAAATCACATAATCGCAATTTGACAATACTCAGTCTAGTAGGCTTGTCGGTAAAACTGGCTGACGTAAATATATTACTTCATTTTCAACACTTCCTTGTAGGCATCTCAGGAGTTCAATCGGTTCATAAAAGTTAAAATAATAGCAATGTGGGTATGTCGAAATGCTTTCTATTCTCAAGCTGTCTACACCTCATCATATAATCAGTCAATCGTAGTAATGGTCGAAATATTTAACTAAAAACTTGCTACTATTAAAATAATTAGTATCGCGATATTAATCAAATTAAAATAATTAATGAAATAGAAACCAAGTCTTATTAATGCTCTAATAGTCTGCTCTGGGTCAAGTTTAAAGTAACAAGATTGTGATTTTACCCGATTTGCCTACGTGCATGTGCCTACGGGCCTAATACGAAAGTGTCTATCAGTTTTATAGTTTGGCAACATGATGGCCGCGTATGAAAATTAGTTACTTAATCTAAATTATGTTTTACAAAAAGATACCGGAAGAAATTACACTGAGTGAATCTGCTAGGTGCCATATAAATTCGACCAACAATCTGCATCTATTCCAGTATTCCTATGAAGAGCCGATACAGTTCTTTACGCCGACGATACAACTATTATAACAAGTGGAGAGGACGTGGAAGCGGTGAAAAATGAGTTTGTATCAAAAATGAGCTGTGATTAAATGCTTCGAAAACTGTTCATATGTTGTTCGCAATGAAGACAGAGGGTAGCAGTCCTAATTTTTTGGGCGTAGTTTTGGACTCTAAACTAACATTTCAGCTGCAGGTAGATAAGCTATCGTAGATAAGCTATCATTGCGAGCAAAGTTTTGTCGGATACGTTGTTAATGGCGTTTCACGCAATGATTCAGGCTCCTATTTGTTATGCAATATTGACCTGGGGCTTAACGAAGCACTTATCGTTATCGAGGGTTTTTGGTCTACAGAGGAGAGCTCTACGTGTTGTGTGTGGTTTGGGGTACCGCGAGGATTGTAGAGCTGCCAGCTGCGTATACAGAGAGGAGCATACTAACCGTACCACGTCTGTAGTATATACTATACGAATGTCTACTACATGTGAAAAACAATTTAGAGGCATACAAGGTAAAGGGTTCAATACATGGCTACAGTGTACTCTGTGCTACGGACGAATTTTTGGAGCGAGAAGCACTGTTAATTATTATGCTCCCAGATTTTATAACAAGTTGCCGGACCATATGAGGGGTTTAACCGCGAAGTCTTTTAAATATAATGTAGTATAGGTTGTACACGCTGTATTTTCTGGCATATGTAAGCGCTTTGGGCATTTTAATATGAAATAAACTTCTTATTATTATTAAGGTTCTACAAAGGATTTGCCGAATTCCACTATGGCCAATCAAATGGCTGTCCCTTGTAGAGTAGGGAAATTTTATTTTAAAAAACTTATTCTGGAAGTAGTACCTATGGTTTTTGACGTTTATACTTCCACGCCAGTAATCTTCCCTACTTCCCTTCTATACTAAACCTGCCTAATTTTAATTGTTACTAGTAAGTATTCTAGTGGAGTTCATGCGGTATTAAATTGATGTGATTTCAGTATTCACTTCGAGATTGAAAGTTGGAACCCTTTTAAGATTATTCCTTACCTCCTGGGGTAATGGTCGTCTAAATGTCGTCCAGTACGAGGTGGCTCAAAAATCCAAGAAACCACAAAATTATATACCTTTTTTAAGGTTTTGTCAATTTTGAACCAAAAGGACTAATTTTGCGGCAAAAGCAGTTTTATACTTTTAAAAAGAAGACTCTATTTTCTACAATTTGAGACCATTATGGTATCTGTAGACCTAATGGTATCCGAGATACAAGTGTACAAAAGTTTGCATAAATAGACAATATTACAAAATTTGAGAATTTAAGTTTTCACGGCCGGCATCATTAGTGTGAGTGGTTTCTGGGCTAATGAGCCGTGGTCGAGAGGTTCTTTGAGAGATTCATGACGTTTCATTGGTCGCTGTGGCCTGTGACAAACATCTCCTCCTGAGCTTTCGGTACGGTCACATCGATCTTTACCGCACAGGACAAAATACTTCTGAAGATGTTTGCCACAGCAGCAAACCAAACGTCAAAAATCTCTCAAAGAACCTCTCGACCACGGCCCAGAAACCACTCACACTAATATACGATTTAGTTTTGGATTTTTGAGAAAGATGGGTTTATTTACCTTGCGTCATATGGGATAGTTGTTTTTTTAGTATGCTGAACCTACGAGATGATGAAGGCCTAATAATAAATCCAAGTTTTTGTCTTCGGCGGACATCCAGATTTACAAACTTTTGTACACTTATATCTTGGACACCATTAGATCTATAGAGACCGTTCTAATCTCAAAATGTAGGAAATTTAGTCTACTTTTAGAAAGTATAAAACTGCCTTTGCCGAAAAATTAGTCCTTCAGGGACAAAATTAATAAAAACTGAAAAAATGTAACGTTTCAAATATTGTTATTAGCTTACGGAGATGATTTTGAATTTATTGACTACGAGGAACGAGCTAGACACCTTTCAATTTTCTTCACACACAAAAAAGTTAATAAAACGGTTTTGCGAACCAATAGACTGGCCTTTAACTTTTAACGAATGGCTGATAATCTTTAAATCTTGTTAAATCCAGTACAGAAAATTTAAAGAAATGTTTGAACACGAAGTAAATTAATTCAAACGACGCCGAATCAAAAGTCAAATCTTGCGTGCGTTTTTATACACCTTTGGAAGAAGAATTTGTAAAGCCAGAATAAAAGAACCCATTCGCCCATTTACTGTTTTATTGAACCAAACTACGTAACGAAATACCAATTTGAGTCATTTAAAAAATACTTATTATTAGATTATTACAGATTATCGTGACTTAACTGTTTTGATTCTATCTGTGTGTATCGAAAACTAACAATATATCAGTGTAAATCGATTAATCACCATCTGAATTTTTCCACCTACTTGAGGTGTGGTAAATTTGGTATAAATTTATAACTAACGCTAATACGATTAAACGGTAGGTGTCCTTTAAGTGAAAGTTGTTGATCTATGATTAATATAAATGAGGCAAGCAATTTAAATGTTTTAGGCTAAAACGATTTAAAATTAAGACCAATTTAATTGCGGAAAAGTTGTTTTCTACTGCAATATTGTACCTACTATGCACCGACGGCCATTGCTACTAATTCGAAACCTTACTAGTTACAGACTGTTCTCATTTCACATTATTTATAAGCCCTTGCTTTGGACTCGTGATGAAAACTTGTAAGATTTCATTAAATTTCTGTTAAAAAACAATTATCAATTACCAAGGTGCAACTTCGTATTCCTACCGAAGTGCGATAGAAATTTTTGTGATTTAAAAAAGACAAAAGATTTTGAAACGTGTCGCCCGCCGCTAAGACACTACAATAATTTTTTATACCCATTGTACTATTGGATTATAGTGTTTTAGTAATCATTTCAAAGCCATTGTCGAGAAACGGATGTTGTAATCCTATAAACAATGCGTCGTGCAGATAACTTAACACGATTGTTGTAAATGCTGAAGAGTAAAACACAAAACAAAAGGATAGTACGTACTATTAGGTTATTAAAATTGTGCACGGCTGTTTTGGTTTTGATAAAAGTCCAACTACCTCATTGAACAATTTGAACATTGCATGCACATTGCATATTGATTAGCGTATGCCAATGATTCGTGAATCATCCACCCCTATCTACTGTAGTGTTATCAATTGGCTACTTAGTTACATGCAAACAAAGCAACTAATTAACTAAAATATTTCTAACAAAAAATATTTCGTATTAATTGGCAATTTAAAATCAATAACGAAATTAAGTTGTTATCTAAAAAAACGTTCGTATGAATCTGAAATTAATAGTTAAATAAAATTTTGATGTCGTTTTAATAAGCCCCGTCAACCGTTGGTATACTTCTGGTCCATAAACGTATGCTAATCAAATTTTTATGTTCTGATGGGTTTCGTTAAATGTTCGGAAAGGTGATTTTTAGAACGATTCCAAGCATTTTGGCAAAGTTTAAAAATTAGTAACTACCACTGTTTCCAGTTTTTACACAAATATTTAATGGATCCAAATGCTCAACAAGCTAATATCGATTTACATGCGAAATTAGAATACCAATTCAGAAAGTCAACTCGTCGAAGTGGGCCATGAAGTGGGTTGTTGCAAAACAAAGTTTAAATCTCTAGAGATGTAAAATACTTGAAAACTGATTATGATTATTATCTGCACTCCAAAAAGCACTTAACTCACGAACGGCGCCTTTTCAATGGAAAGAAGAGGCATAGGCATAATAGGTAATATTAGTAAGAACGAATCTCACAACTATCAAACTTTGAAGATTAAACTTGTTGATCTTTCAAAATAATCTCGAGTGTAAGAAAAAATGTTAAGTCCGCGCCGTGGAGACTTAACAGAGATTAAGACATTGTCGTAAAATAAACTAGTAAATGCTTTTAGTTTTACTCAAAATGCTCTAACTTTACCTAAAATAGACCTACGATTTTCGACCCACTCTTAAAGTGCACTACTCGTATAAGGAGATTATCAATCGTAATTACTTTTAAAATCTAAATTTCATCTTTACCTAAGAAACTTTCCTCCTTATAATATCTTTCATTTTGTTTTACTACCCTTTAAAACAAAATCTCCAAAATGTTTCATTTTTAGAAAATAATTTTATTCCTCGAGAAAACGAAAACATCAGATGAGTCGTTTCGTTGCGAGCTTTTTTTCCGAATACAGAATTTAATGACCTAGTATTGGGCAAACTAAACGTACCCCCATGTACGCCAGAAACTCGCTAAAATTATATCCTACAAACACCAACCTCAAAATAAAAAAACAAATAAAGTCCTAAACATCGCAAGTAAAATCCGATTTTACCTCCGATGATGAATTCATATATTGTTCAAGTGATACTAGTGATAGTGTTGTCGAGGTTTGTTTTTTTGAAGACGATGATATTCATCCCGATGAACAAATCTGGTCGCCTTCTCAGGGAACAGTAAAAGCCAATGACTTCGTTTTCAATTTCAAAAAAATATATCAACCGTAAGTAGTTTCTGAATTAGGTCTATCAAAATAATACCAAGTGTCGCACTTGCAAAAAAACTTGATTCATGATGGAGTCTGTCCCAAATGTCGAGGACGTGACGTCTGTCGATTTAGCCGACGTAGTTGCAAAGTTACTAAGTTACCAACTCCAAAAGAGACCAAAGGGACCAACTGAACTGTACCTTGCTCCTTGCCCCATCCTGTATCTATCTGACCCAATGTATAAACCAAAAGCCGTAGCCGTGAAGAGACAAGAATTCTAATCATTGAAGTTTCACTTCATCTTGTGCAGTCAATTTTTACAACTCATCGACAGATTAAAAAGATATTCAATTGTTAATATTAACGATGCAGGTCTATTTCCAATACATATGTCATTCCCCTTAAACTTTCTTCTGGTATAAAAGAAAAACTTTTGTAAAAGGCAAACTTTGAAGTTTGAAGAGCTGTAACTTTGTAATGGCGTACTTTTGCATCTGCAATTGGATTATATTTGTCTAATATCCTCCCGCAAGTTACTCTAAAGCGTTGTAAGGTGTTTTTACACACACTCTGTACTTATACAAAGTAAACCTTGCACTGAAGTTCAAGGAAGTATAATTATTATTTATTGTGCATTCCCATATAATTCATTTATTTCGTCATTTGTAAACTTCAACCTTTGTTGAACTCGGGACATTAATTTTAACTGGAAAGGGTTAATTACAATTTCGATTTTTCAGTGGATAGACAATAATCGTTACATTAAGTGCGACGCTATAAAACGAGGTATAAATTTATTGCTCACGTAACTGGTTGCTTTAATTGTAGGAAATTGTTAATATTAAATATTAGAGTTATAGCCAATAGTGTGCCTTATTTATTAAAAATGCGTCTGATAAATAGTAAAATAGTTTCTGCTAGATTAAAGTTGAACGAAAGTTACTAAAAAATATTCTATTACTGCTACTTTAACTGCTGAAGACCAAATTGACTACACTGGACGATGTAAATAATAATTATATTTTATATTTATTACGAAATTACAAGTAACAACTAGGAATTGGTTTTATTCTCAATGTTTTAATGTTTTAGTTTTGTTATTAAAATTAATTAAATACAAAACATCATTTAATTTATATAGTTAGGTGTACATTACACATTACCATTTTTAGTAATTGTAAACATTAAATTAAAAAGTTGTAATGTTATATTACATACTACTAATTTCTGCGACTACAAAAGTATGTAAATTAGTACAATAAACAATTATGGGTAAATAGAACTAGAACAATATTAATTGTGGTTAAAAGTGAAAGAAATAATAGAACTATAAAGTTTTGCTTTTACATTTACAAAATTTTTGGTAACGGATTGTTTCGAAATTTTACCTTGAAGTTTAATCTAATTAAAAAAATTGTTTAACTTTGTTTAAGTTGATGATTAGCGGTTCCTTTTTAGTGGATTTTTTTTCAAAATTCGATATACATAAAACATAAGTGGTACCGTAGTAATCGACTTTCTAGTTAACTGTGACCTTTAATAAAACGGCATTTTAATGTATAATATGGGATTTATTGATTATATTTAAATATTAAAAATCTGCACAACATAATGAGCATTTTCTATTTCTAAAAATATAACCTTATTTCTTTCTGAATATACATCATCTTCTTTCTAACAGGAAAAAAGACTATTTTTTTCCAATCGTGTTTTTTCCTAAAAACGATTAGATGCATAGTGACAAAATGTAGCTGTTTATATACTGTAATGTTTTAATAAAACATAATATGACACAAGACACAAGTAAAATTAGTTACATAGGTAACATGGATGGTTCTCAGGAACCGTTTCTTCATGACGTTTTATATTTTATCTTAGAGGCAGATATTCTGAATCTCCTCATTCCTCATAATTCATAATTAGTAAATTAATATTATGTACTTTTTTTGGGACCTAGTCAGTATCGTAGCACCCAGAAGCGAGTAAAATTAGTGCGCTCAATCAGGGGCGGACTGGGCCACCGGGAAAATTCCCGGTGCACCGGTTGCTTTGGGGCCGGTTTTTTTGGGGTTTATCTAAGAAACTGTGGATGCGTTCCGACGAAAAATAGTAAAAATACCTACCTTTAATTTAATTCGCCAGTGCAAACAGGGGAAAGTCCTTGTTTTAACAAACAAGTTACAGAAAAATTTGCAAAGAATGTATAGTGAGTCGATATTTTGTTTCGTGAAACACCTTCTTTGGAGACATTATCAACCGTTACTAAAATTTCTAAACTTCATTTTATATCGTTTGACCTTGAAGAATCTAAAATTTTCACCTACGTCGCTTTACATTTTTGTAATGAAATGAATATTAGACTAGAGCCTCCCATCAAAAAATTCACCAACTGCTTACACTGGGTACTAAAATAAAATTGGGCCGCGTCAAATATTTTCCAGGCCGGTCAGTTGTTGCCAGTCCGCTCCTGCGGCTCATTTGTTTTTCAAAAGAGTTCTGGCAAAGTTTCTTTTTTATATAATCTTCTTATTTCAATTTTCCACAGTCCTCGGGCTTTTCAAGGTTTACAAAGCTTAGTCCAACTTGGGGTCCAACTTCCAATTTTTTAACACATTAACATATTTTTTAACCAATGGACTTAAAGCCCTTTAATGAAGTAGTAAAGCGATTTAATGAAGTGCTACAACGCTACACAGTTCCCTGAACGCATCCATTAACAGAAAAACTACTTGAGGCTGTGCGTGAATTAATAGTTAAGCAACTTCGCGTGTCAGTACAGCGTTTAGGCCTAGGCCTAAAATTTTGCCTGCGGCGCTATTTCGTCCTACTTACTCTTCAAATAAGGGGCTCCAAAATTTGTTAGCGCTTAGGGCCTCTAAAACTATAAACGCGCCTCTCGCGTATATAAAAACTTTGTTTAAATTTTTATTTCTAATTTTGAGCCCACATGCTCCAAGTTCGCTCCAACTGCTTTACAGTGGCTACACCACTGCAACTAGTGTAGATTTTACTGTTTAGTAGTAATCGCACCCCAAACATTTGAAGATGTTTGTGTAGTAAAAAATGACTATTAAAAATACTGGTGCTGAACTAAAAATCATCTGACTATAAATTGTTTTTATATACATTTATTGTACGTAACCCCTAAATGATTAAACACATTGCGTCTTCTAATTAAACTAGAGTTGCAATGGGCTAAGTGCTCAAAAGATGAAACATGGGTTCAATTTAGTAGACAAGTTGTATTCTCGAATTGTTCTAAATCGCACCCCTAACACTGCGCTTCACCCTGCAAATGCAAACATGATTTTGCTCGCTAAACAAAAAATTTTTTTTGTAAATGTGTATATCTACGAGATTTTGCATTTTTGCATCCTAGATCCTACCACTAATTATCAAATAGAGCCACCTTCTAAAAAACCTCATGCATAATGAAATTAAATATTCCAAATAAGTACCTATTCGTTAGTATGGAATGGGTATCGAATATTGATGAGATTGACAATTGCCCATACTATGCACAATTGCATCACATGCATTAGCATCACAAATTACCGAGTTCAGCAAAATAAATAAATAACCCTCCTCTCATCATCATGTAAGATAAAAATAAATTGAGAAGGTGTATACATTGTACATGGATTATGTCAATTGTAGGATTTAATTAATAAGTGACATCAAATTGTGGGGGTAACAAACTTGAAATTGATTGATCTTCTGCCTATAATAATTCTTTTGTTAAATTTTTCATTTGCATTTTAGGATTTTAGCATGCTCATACCGCCTTGTTTGGTAACTTCATGCCAACTTTATTACAAACATTATTCGATTATTCTAACACCTACCTATTTAATTATTTTAAATCAGTGTTTTTAATAATTCAAAGGACTAAACGCGATAAGGTCGATTCTTGGGTGGCTCTTGGTTACCCAATACACCATAATTTAAATTTTTCAATTGAAACGAAACGTAATTATTATCATCTTCAAGTATTGTAACGTATCATTTTTATTTGCTTAATAATTTTGAGAATTTAAATTAAAGTAATATTATATTACTTTAACACCAAACGAATTTAAAACAATGATTAATCAAATCTTATCAAATTAGAAATGAATCATTGAGTTTTAGATTGTTTTATATTTGTTTAGATGAATCGTGTTTTGATTTCTTATTTTTATTTTGATTATGATTTACCAAGTAAGGTAAATAAATTTTTTATATCAGCACGTTGAACCTGAGCTACGAAATAGTTTCAAAATATATTATATTATATACCCTTTAAGGAAGAAAGTTGGTGAAAATTATACAAAATTATGAAAACACTACGAAAATTAAGTAACAACTTTTATCAAAATTCAACTTCATTTAAATATTCTCGTCTTGACATTCACTTAAGATTTAAGATTTAAATCGGAGGGAAATAAAACTATCCATTCACACAAAAATAAAGTGACTATGAGGAGAATGGAGAAATAATTACTTGTTGGTTCAAATTTTTAATTTATGCCTACCTAATACTGATGCATACTGCATCTCTATACATAGGAACTTTTGATGATGATCAGAATCAGAGCTACTAAAGGGAAAGGGGACAATATTATTATTTGACAATGTTGTGTTAACCATATTTAACAAAGTAGAAATATCAATACCTGTCATTTGTTTTTAGTATATTACTCTTGACAATTTATTATGACAAAATACACGCTTCCACAATTATCTCACCATCGGCCTCTGCGAGTACTTCGTGAAGATTATGGTCCACATAATCGACCTAATTGTGCTTTCTTTTCGTCGGATTTTTACTAAATTCGAGAAGGGTTGTACTCTTCACAATACTAAGGCAATTCTTACTGCTCAATGATGATACTAAACCACCAACAAAACATCCAAATGCAAGAAGTGGATCGAAATTGGTGCTGCAAGTGGTGGTGTTACAGAACATGCAAATTTATTGATTCCTCATTCTATATTCTTAAGAACGACGAAGAAGATTTGGGTTTACACCCTTATAAAATTGTGTCGACCCTATAGAACTAGACCATCGTAGCCATCAAGAGTTTGACGATGTGGACATTTACAAGATATGTAATGCAGAACATAACCCTCTCGTTTGTTCTTACAAATAATCAAAATTGTGGTTGTATTTTAAACTGAATTTGTTTTATTTCACTCCAAAATCATATATGATCATTATCGTTCTTACTGGAATACCCTTTACTATCAAACTTTCGGCCCAATTAGGCGAGACTATTTTCTATCACTCGATCGACTGGTAATGAGTAACGATTTAAATTGAATTCAATGATAATCGTAAAATTTCCTAGATTTAATTTATCCCTTCCGACTCTCTAATCGTTTGGTTATTTGGCAATAAGTAATCAAATTAATGTTTTTTTTAAATTAAATAACCGTTCGACTGTCAACAGGAAAACTAATTTTTGGTTACTATACCACACATGTTACTTTCATGAAGATTAACTGATTACATGAATTTATTCAAGCTTGTCTATCACCTGCTACAAGCTATATTATTGTAATTTACTAAACAACTAAGTACGAAGCGTTTAAATTAACAATTAATTACACAATCGGTTGATTGGTTTTTTAAAATTAATTGAAGGCGATAAATTAATCGATTTAAAATTACGTAACTAGTGTCAGTAAGTCGCTCAACCGTTCAAAAACTGGAACAAACATGCTCAAAAATTAATCTCCAATGATCTACAGAAAAGCTTTTCTGAAAACCTCGACCTTGGAGTTTGGAAATCGATTTTTGGCAATTTCAAACTTCGTTTTTAAATTCAAAATAAATTAATAAATTAAAAAACTTACCCTAATGAAAGGCTTTCTGGGCAAATCGTCGTAATCCTCTTTAAAAACATCCGATTTGGTATCCTCATCACTCATTTTAACATTTGCTTCAAGAGAACTTTTAATTATAATCAGTTAATCGATTTAATTATTTACATTTCGACCTTATAAAATGTTTATTTAAACCGATTATAAATTAGTTCTAGTTGAAAAACTTTCAATTATCTTTAAAACGTATTTAATTTATCACTTAAAACACAAATGAGCCCGATTCGCACGTTTTACTACTGATGAAGAAAGAATAAATTTACCAATTAAAATAAACTTACGATTTTAGCGTATATAAAAGATAAACATAACGTATTATACCTAACGACCTAGTTCGAGATACGTGCGGAAACAAGCGGTGACTGATCAACAATACCTGTACGCCCCCTCCCAAAAACAACCTACCTGGTCGGGTCTTTGATTAAGCAAGGTGAGTGCGCACCATTTAAATGTTTGATACAATATTTTTGTCATGTGCATTTGCGACTAAATTTTGCTCCTATCTGCACTATCGCGTGGACATGTGAGCTCGCTTCAGACTCAGAAATGTGTTCAAACGATATTGCATTGACTGGAGGCTATTTAAACTTTTATTTCAAATATAAATATCGGATCGGACTCGGGGCATCACAAAAATGAGTAAAATGTATTCAAAGTTGGAAAAGGTGTGTAAGGGTGTCGAGGAAATAACAGGTTAAATTGGAAATGTCATATGTTGTTATGTGCACAGGCACAATCTCTGCCAATGTGCCAAGAATACCTTTTCTGTAGACCCCATACCCTCATAATGAATGGATTGATGAAGAATAAATACTACACCATTTTCAAAAGGTTATTTTAAGTAAACTTGGTGTTGAAAATTATTGTTCTAATCACATAATAATCAGAGAGAAAACCCATTGAGAAAACATTCTACGGGGGTTCATAAAACCTATGCAAGTTATAATGGGCGTTATTTAATTATCTAAAATCTAAAAACAGCAAAACAGTATTGACCAAAAGACAAAATCAGTTTCCCATTTTCCTAATGTTCATCAGTAATTGCAAAGTCTTTAGTAGGGATGGGCAAAGTATCGATACTTATTCGAAGTATCGATCCTTATTCGAAGTATCGATTCTTTAGACGGTATTGCCTGACGATACCAAGAGGTATTAGAAATATCGAAAGTATCGAGGTATCGAAAGTATCAAGGTATTGAAAGTATAATGGAAACAATTTTCAAAATATAATACAGACATTGAGATTTTTCATCAGCCATCGTGACAAGCTGTCGTGATTGATCCTCATGTTTGTCACGATGACTGATGACTAATGACCGATAAAAAATCGCAAAGTTTGTGGGCTCATCGGAAGTGAAAACCAATCCTGACGGCCCGTCAGGATCACCGATGACCGATAAAAAATCACGAGGTCTGTGGGCGGCTTTAATTTTTACCAACTATTAATGTGTTAACCACCAAATGGCTAATAATATAAAACAAGTCAGCAAGTCGAATCCGATATCCGAACGACGAATAGACGAACAGGACCACATCAATCATCGATAGCTTCTCACTTCTTTGAAGTGTTGCAATTCATTAACAAAATTAGAGAAAGCTTTAAATTTTCTTGTTTATTAAATTAATGTTAACCGAAAATCAAGACGTGGATTTAGGAAGCATTTATTATAATATATAAATACTTCCTAACCGAATTAATTGTATTCGCAAAACTTAATTAAAAAAATCTAACCAAAGTCCTATACTTATTCAAAAAGATGATTGAAAAAGTAAAAGTTTTTTTTAAATTAGGCATTAACACTAATAGTAATTTAGCAATTAAGCAATGGAGAAACATGATAGCCCAGGGGTCCAATATAAAATACTTGAAATGGATATATTCTGGCGCATCGTGAATCGTGAAGGCTATGATGAGCAAGTGTTATTAGTAAAGATAAATCACGGATATTTAAAAACAATCGTCAAAAAAGTTTTTCAATTTAGTCCGACGGCTTTGGAATCAAAATTTGAATGTTATAGATGTAGCGTGTGACACTGACTATACTGCCAAGTCAGAATAATAACAAAATGTAAGCAATGACCAATGACTAAGCAAACAGCAAGGTGAAGTCATGGAACGTCCTAACGATCCATACCCGAATCTACCTCACCATTAACCACCGACTGATTACGGATCGAGGTTATTAAACCTCTACCACTAGCTATTTATACGTAACAGCTTAATTTCGCGTCAAGAAAACAAAATACTTTACCACCCGTACAATCTCTAACTGGCTAAATACAGCCCTCACCTGGTGTGAAGGTGAGGGTGGTGTTACTTCTGCAACTGCCTTGGCATCTGTCTTTTGAGTAGAGGGCAGTGTCAGATGTTATACATTAGAGCACCCCTTGTAATCAGATCGTGATCCCATCTGTGAAGATGTCCACACTCTCGCAGTCCAAATACCGAAGAGGTTATCCTTTATATACTCGTCTCTAGCCAGGGACATGGGGTACCTCGACCGTTTTAAGGGTAAACTCCAGCGAGTGCAAGTTTACCCGCATAATCATTTTCAAACCTTCTAGTCGTTTAAAGTTTAAGTTCAAAAATTCGTTCTCTAGTTCATCTTCTCATTTTTTCGTTTTCTTTGATATTTAATTGATTTATTAAAGAATGTTCCTCTTCCTATTAAAAATAAATGACTTAAATATCACGACATCACGACGTAGCTAGTTGTGGCTATGGCAACATCAATGATGACATTTAATGATGATGATTATTACAGTGAACACTTTAGTGATTGGTAATAATTTCAATTGCCTTTACAAATATTAAACATTAATATTATTATGAGCATATTGATATTTCAAATGTAGAACAAGCTCATTGTCATATACGTTTCTGATTATAATAGTTGATCTAAACGTTCTTAGTGTTAAAGATGGCTTTATCTCAGATATCAACTGATTCAGATTCAATTTATAATATAGTGGGCTTAATTTCACGTTTCGGCAAAATTATTGGAATGGCACCTCACAATTTTAAATCTGATGGCACTATTACACTTACAAATAAACTAAACGTTAATGGATTCGTCAATTTTGGAATTACTTTGGGTAGGTATACGAAGTAGGTACATCAAAACAATAAAATTAATTCCCAAAGTCGTTCTACTCTCAATCGAATAATAAAATTATTAAACATTCTAGAGATGTTTATAGCTAGAAAAATTAAAACGCACCTTGTATTTATGTTCATTAAAGTACCTATGCAAATGAAAGTATAATTTTCCATTGGCACTGGCACTTTTAAAACAATTGAATGTTTTTGTCTAGCAGTGGAGCGTATACTTTTAACTTAACTCAGAAATTTATTAATCCTTATGTACTAATTTCTTTGACGTCTTTGAAAAAATAATAGCACTCAAAGACCTACTTTCCAACAACCTCGTTGGGAACCTTCTTATTTTCCTTTGCTTCGCCGTATAGGTACTATTTCCTTTTGCTGTTTTATCAAAAACTGAAGTCTCCTGAAAACTATGGACTTTTCTAATTTTCTTCAGTTTTCTCATTCTGTTCTAGATAGCAGTCCTAATCCTATAAACCAGTAATAAAATATTATAGACATTTTCACATTGTGTACTATTATTTTCAGGAATAAACGCTGTAATGTTGGGTTCCTTTACCAAATTAATTTTATTAAGAAAGGAACAACACTATTTCAGCCAGCTGCATATTATTTTGTACATTTTTTCCACGTTGAGAATTATAAGCGCGGTTGTAACCACCTTACTATTGTTTTTCAACCAAGAAGATTTCAATGCGGCATACGAAAAGTTGCAAACTTTCGACGAAAAGAAAAAAATGTTTGAATATTCCAAATATTCCACATCTTATCGAGTTATTTGTTTTTGTATTTTGTTATTATTTGGGTTAGTTATAGGAGCGGAATGCGTCCAGTTTTATACAATGGAGGAAGATTTAGAGATTATCGTATACGAATTCTTTTCGGTGGGTCTACAGTTACTGATACATTTATTTGTCTTGCTGTACTTTGAATCGTACACAGTAATTTTATCGACAAACTTTAAATTCATCAAAGAGACAACAAAAACTTTAAGCAAAACCATGAATTCGAACGATCCAAATTACTTGATAAAGAGATCGGTCGATACGATTAAAAACATTTCATTGATGTATGATGATTTATGTAAAGGAGCTGGAATTATAAATCAAGTATTTTCTTTCTCTTTGTTTACTTTAATAAGTTTAAATTTTATGGAAATTTTGCTTGGCTTTTATCAACTACAAGACGGTCGTACAAGAACGCCAGTATCAATTTTTTGGACAATTACTTACTTACTTCTTCAAGTGTTCACCTTGATGCCTCCAGGAAATACAGAAAATGAAGTAAGAGCGATTTTGTAATATATTTTGTACAAAAACGTTGTACATAAATGAAAATGAATAAATGTCAAGTTTAACTTTCTAATTTGACAAAAAAACTCAAACTTGAGTATTTTTATCGATTTATTGAGATAACTTTTAGGCAACCGAAGTTACAAAATATTTAACCGAAGCCGAACTCGATGAAGATGAACGCCTATCAAACGAAGTAAGTTAATTTATTTAATTAAATACATAATTATTACCTAATTTGCAGAAAAATTATTTTCTTCTAAGAACATTGCACGAGACAGTTAGTTTTACAGCTTGTGGCTTTTTTCCGGTCTCAATGTCGTCTATAGTTGGAGTGAGTACCTATAATCAAATTATTATTACGAATGACTTTGTACTGCAATGATTTCATTTTAGCAATTCAGTACAAGTGTGTCATTTTTGTTGTTCATGTTTCAAATTATACCTGAAAAGTGAAATTAATCAAAAATGTTGGTATTTCTTTATGATTGAAAATCATGTCGAGTTTTACGCCACAATTTTTTTCTGCGATTTGTGTGAATCAGTGAACTCAATTTCTTACAAATAAATTTCTTTGAGCACTTGTATGTTAATTGAAAGTGTTTGTTATTCTATTAAAAAATATATGATTGCGAATAACTCTTTTAATCGATTAATCCAGACCTCATAGCTTAAGTTGATCATGGAGCGATAAAGACAGTCAGATGAATCAATTTTGTGTATATCGTATACTTCAGATATCAATGCGTTGAAGCCGAAATTCAAAAATTAATGTTCCTACCAAGTTTTAAAACATTACGAGATTTTTGCCAAATATGGCCAATTCCTCTCTAACTTCCTCGAACTGTATGTGCAGATACTACCTGAGTCAGCAGTGCCAAACAAATAGACTAATAGGCGTTTGTTTGCAAGCAGAGTCAGATTAAAGATCGTAAAGATTAAGCCAGTAGTTCGATATATTTTAGAGAAAATGTGAGACCGAGGGCAACTAATATTTTAGAGGTCCTTTAAAATTGTGAAATAATCTTAGAATCGAGCTGAAGTGAAATGCATCAGAAGTAAGTTTTTTATCTATTAAGAGAACTGAGTTTGTTGTAAACTACAACCACATTCAATTTTGTCAACGGTTCTTAAAAAATGTATAAGCTATAAGTTAGTAGATTCAATGAGCCATTTAGCCAACAGTTTAAAAACTACAAGACCTTCACACTTACAGGACTAACAATTATTTAAGAGAATAAAGTATCAAAATTTATTTACTATTACAATAATCAACGTATTTATAATAATAAATGATTACGATAATGATTTTAAATTTATTTTAGCATGTTAAAAATAATATATTCATCTAACACCTTATACTGATTAAAAATCAAATTAATGGAGAATTTTATTAAGAACCCAACGGCAATTTTGCATCAGTCAAAAATACATTTAAGGTAGGACTTAAAGAACTTAATAATATATTATTGCTATTATCACTAAATCTGAAATTATAAAATATAACGTAAACTACAGAACTGTAAACACATCACCACTAACTTACACCCCTATTTTGAAACTCATAAGACATGGCCACTTAACAATGTCGTTATGAGTTACAAAATAGGGATGTTAAGCCTTAAAAATATCTTAATGTCTAGATCGATAAAAAATTGATGTTTTAATATAATAATTATTCCTAAACGTAATTTTCAACCTTTCTTCAAAAAGCCCGTATGAATTTTTAATTTAAAGTTATTGATGAATAATATTATTGGCACATATGCAGCTAGTAGTATCATCTCATGGCTGCAAATATGTTCAATTGTTTAAGAATGAATACAAACAAGTGTACTCATAACATGATCACTATACGTACACGTAGAGACATGAGAAAGTATTAAAGTTCAGCAAAAACTGTCACACTTTAAAATTTAACTATGTACTGTTTAAGTTACGTAAGGCATTAAAGTTATTGTACACATAAACTGTCTGACAATTTAATCTAATTATATTATTAA
Organism: Malthinus flaveolus; assembly: GCA_950108345.1. Taxonomy (NCBI): domain Eukaryota; kingdom Metazoa; phylum Arthropoda; class Insecta; order Coleoptera; family Cantharidae; genus Malthinus; species Malthinus flaveolus. The sequence goes on from OX467285.1 coordinate 74,741,726, forward strand.
CAAACATTCTAAGACTTAAGTGTTATAAAAATAAATTTTTGTTTTAAAAATTTTGGCAATCTACACTACACCAACAAAATGTAAATATTTATACACTCGAGTAGTATTAATAATATTAAAAGTATTTTACATAATAATCACAGTGTTAATTACAAGAGCATTGTAGATATTTTTGAAATATAAACTCAAATTAAACTCTAGCTCTTATAGTAAGTAAAATCCCTAAAGTAAAAATGTGAGTCACTGAGCACTAAGAATGTCTCAAGTCGAGAAAGCTTACAAATGTTTAGAATGGGGCTAATTACATTAGGTCTGTTCGTTTGTACTGTCAGAGTTTACTTCTAAAAGCAGGAAAATCATGTTGGGAGTTGATTCATGTGACGTCACGAAACTGATCTACTAAGAAAACATTTTAGAAACGAACACCCAACTTCATGATCTCACGTAAAAAAGCAGCGAAAAATTACAAACGAACAGACCTTATGTCACTTACTTGGCCACCATATATGTATAAACACCAAAGCCTTCTCCACAACTTCTTATTGAATGTCTGTATAAACAACAAAAAATTGTTTTAAAAGTATTGCGAGAACAAGCGTACTGTACTTGAAAATTAGTTTTGATTATAATACAGAGTGCGCGGTACAGACGTGACACAACCAACTAGTCTTTTTAAATAGAGCACCCCATGCATTTTTAAGCCGCAACCACAACATTATCCACCTGGTGATTTCAACAAAATTAGGTCGTTTTATATTTGCAGCCGAGGCATTTATAAGCAAACTTATCCTGCAAAATTTGATAATTACGTTTTCCAATTGTTAGGTACATACTAGGAAAATTAAGATCTTAGCAAATTAAGGTCTAACTGTAAACGAAGGGTTTCATTTAAAAATACTAGTTGGTTGTGTGACGTTCATATCGTTTTGGTACAACAAAAATAATTTTATAGAGTAGTGCTCTTGTTGCCTTACAACTTTTATTAGTCCAGTTCCTTTCTATTATTTATAATGAAGCAGATATTGACCGACACATTCATAGTGTAGTGTATACAACATAAGTCTTCTAGTTTACCTAAAAAAAACACTTATTAAACACAAAACTTTTTATCACAAAACATCATCTTCTTGTAACGTTTCGGCAGTGCTTCGAATAATTTCGAGTGACAAATTTTGATTCATAAGAATCAAATCTGAATTTTTTTCTAAAATTGTCGTTATCTCTTGTAATACTTTATCTGCTTCGTTAAAGCTACTTTTTAATTTTCTACTTTGAAGTTGGTTGTAAATGTGTGGAGATTTAATACCACTTTCGCATTTTTCTAAAATTAACTTCATTTCGTCATGATACTGCACACATTCGATAGTCAAATTTTCACTAAACTTTTCCAATTGCTGTTCGTAAGAGCTCACGTCTCGGTTTAAAATCATAGTCTGTAAATAAATTGTTTGAGCTATTTTATACCAGTCTCCAAGACTCTCGGCAAGTTGAATGAATGCTTTGTTGCATTCTATTTCGAGTAATTCTTTAATTCGACGACTCGTTTCTGCAATTTTAATTCTTTCTAATATGTGAAATTGTTCATCATTGTAACTAAGAGATCTTGTTGCTCGATCTCGAACTAAATGTTGCCAAGAATCCCTTAGACGTTCTATTAGAGCTCTAGCACGTGCTGGAGCGAGAGTTTGAGATGGGCATTTAACAAGACGAGTTGATGATTCCCACTCCAATCTAAGAATATCCTCGACAACATTTTTTTGATGCAATTGTTGTACTTTTGGTTCCGTTTCTGTTACAAATACGTCGCTTATAGTGTTCAACTCGTCTGCGTAATTAATAATTGAGGACTTCTTGGCAGTAGAAAAATTTTGTAGGGTCGTCGCAATGGTATGAGCTGTGAAAATTGTACGAGATAATTCTCTATGGTTTCCTGTAATATCGAGCCGATGTTGGCAACATCGATGTAATTCGCGTAATTCACTTTGAACAAACTGTGTAAAATACTTGACGCAATCGTGAATCAAACTGCTAAAGTTAGATATTTTTTCTATTCTTCTTTTGCACATATGTCCAATACTACAAGAGAGTTTTGCTTGTGTGGCATCATTTTCAACCGAGACTAAGGTGGGAAACTCGGGAAATTTGGGGAGATCGCTTTCGTCGGCTAAAACAATGTTATTGTTCTCTTTACTGTATAAAATCAAAGGATCGTCTTCTTTGGTAGTGGGATAACCACCAGCTCTCGTGTTTTCTCCTACTACATCAGCAAATAAAGTTTGTTTCGACAACAAAATCTGATTATCGACAGGAATATTAGTTTGTTCGGTGATGTAAGCTTGTAACTGTTCATAAACCTCGTCGGGAAAAATAAATACCTTTATATTACTGGCAGTATTAATGTGAAAAATATTAACAACCTTCCTAGTTAATAAACTCGTAACTTCGTTAAAAAATTTATCAAAACTCCAAATTCGTTGTGGATCGGCTTCCAATAAGCCTGCTAACAATGGTGTGACAATTTTTTTTAAACCGCCGGTTAATTGACAACCGCTAGGTAATTCTCTACTCCAATCGATTGAGCCCCCTTCTTTTGTTTGAATCCCCGATATAACGCCACTCGCTTTTTTGGTTGTTATGTGAAACATGGTCTCTTTATTTCTCCTACCACCAAAAGGACGAAATGGTAAATTTCCCGTAGCTACATGGTATAATGTAACCCCGATAGACCACAAATCAACAGTAGCACCAAAGGTTTTTCCTACGGGTTTTCTCAAAACGGCTCTTTCGTACATATCTGGATGTAAGTATTCCTCGGTGCCATAAAGAGAGACAAACTGTTGCCCCTCTTGCAATTCTCTAGCAGCACCAAAATCGGTCAACTTATAAATTGTAGTGCCGTCGTCGTTAATAAATTTCATAATATTACCGGGCTTTAAGTCACGATGAACTAAGTGATTATCGCGTAAGTGTTTCATACCTGCCGCTAAATGTTCCAAAACTAACAAAAATTCTTTCTCGTCTAATCCGTAAGTATTTTCTGGATCGTCCAAAATATTAAACAAACTTCCACCAGTACATAACTCCATAACGATTACTTTACCACGTCCTTCCTGTTCTTCTTCGATAGCTAAAAGTTTAACGATATTTTCGTGCTTAACCTTCTTAAGAACTTCAAACTCTCGCATCTGAACATCTTGAGGTCTCATATGACTAAGTTGATTGAACGTTTTAACTGCTACCGGCTCACCGTTGCTCTTATTAACACCTTGATAAACGGCGCCAGTTGCGCCCTTACCGAGAACGCTTGTCGTACACCAAACATAATTAGTTGAACCCCGTAAGAATGACATGGTGAACGAATTTGTTTAATTTCCAATCAAAACATAACCTTAAAAAATAAAAATGATTAAATTCTAAAATTATTAATGAAGTAAATACTAGTAAATACCTTCGCCACACTCACTAGCATACTTGATTTTCGTACAAATTTGAAATTTTTATCTAACTTTCAAAAGCTTCAAGCCTTTATGATTTACGACATTTCATAAGCCAATGCACAGATTAGGAGATTAGATTAGATTAGCACCACAGATAACTGTGTAGCACGTTGCCAAAAAAAGCGGTTGCAAGGAGAGAGACACACAGAAAAACCACAACAAACAAAATAATGTAAATACAGACGTGATGGCTGATCCGGAGAGTCCGGAGGAAATAAAAAATAACAGAGACAACCAATAAACAATAAACGACCGTCTCGCGCAACATAAGTGCACCGTGCACCTACAATTTTAGTACTCGGTTTCACATAACACTTGCTCGGTTTTAGTTACTTGTTTAAGTTCGAGCTAGTTCCTAGTGCTTCCTAGTGTAGCCTCAAAAATTTTTTAGTACATGCTCCCTAAAATGGTAATTTTGCAAACAAATTTTAGTCCGCAAAATGTCACTTTATCGGACCGAAGCTCATAATGGTAACTTAGCAACACTTTAAAGGACTGAATTTGATTTTTGTTCAAGAATACGTAATAGACCGGGAGATAGACAGAATAGACAGATTTTGGGCCACGATTTTATGCAGTTATGCCTTTCAGGGGACAGTATTCTACGTGTATCCTGATGATTGATGATACTATAAATCAAAAAATCATCTTATGTTCAACATGTTAAAAAATGATTATGCTTTTGCTCCAAAAGATAAACAATACTTGGGTATGCGCAATCGGTATGCCATCTTGGAGTAGGCACTTTTACAACAAGAACTTGTGTATACTTATCAGTGGCATCCTGTTTAAAAACGCGGAAATCCTTCTTATTCAAATACAAATTCACGTGACTATGCCAGCCCGCTGGGCCCACCCTAACGGTATACCGATGGTTTTCCGAAGAATTTTTATTTTAAATTACATTACCAAACACATGGGACACGGCAGCCTTTTTTGATTTATAATATTATAGTCATCAGGATACACGTAGAATACTGTTCTCGGAAAGGCGCACTGCATAAAAGTCCAAAATATTTCACTATCTCCCAGACTATAACGTTATTAACAAAATACAGATTTACGGAACGTCACCCAACGCTTTTATTACCGATAGTTTTTAATTTTTTGTTTGTAAACAAAATGTGACAGTTTCCATGACCGAGGTTTTATTATTTTGTTTGTTATGCACAAGGCACCTATCTGAATTTTATTTATATCGACTATTTGAAAATTTCATAATAAATTGTACTTTGGTAAACATTTTAGGGAGCTTGTACTAAAAAATTTTGTATGTAATACGTCCGCAAAACGCTTTACCGGATTCATCTATTTTACGGACTCGGCTGTTCGTCCGCTAAAGCTTTGTTTTGCGGACTTGTTACATAAAATACTATAAACTGTTAGATCGTTAGGTGGATTCACATAAAGAAGTTTTTTTATCAAAAATTTTATAGACATGTTATAAATTCTATCGGATGACATAAAATTTTATTTATTACATGCTCCCTAACATGATTATTTTGCGAACTAATTTCAGTCCGCAAAATGTCACTTTAGCGGACCGAAGCTCATAATGGTAACTTAGCAACACTTTAAAGGACTGGACTTGATTTTTGTTCAAGAATACATAATAAACCGGGATATAGTGCCAGATTTTGGGCCACGATTTTATGCAGTATGCCTTTCAGAGGACAGTTTTCTACATTTATCCTGATGATAATATTATAAATCAAAAAATCATCCTGTGTTCTTCATGTTAAAAAATGATTATTCTTTTGCTCCAAAAGATAAACAATACTTGGGCATGCACAATCGGTATGCGCCCTCTGGGTCCACCTTAACGGTATACCGATGGTTTTCCGAGGAATTTTGATTTTAAATTTCATTACCAAACACATGGCAGCCTTTTTTGATTTATAATATTATTATCATCAGGATACACGTAGAACATTGTCTTCTGAAAGGCGCGCTGCATAAAATCGTGGTCCAAAATCTGTCACTATCTATATATAACTATAACGTTATTAACAAAATACAGATTTACGGAACGTCACCCATCGCTTTTATTACCGATAGTTTTTAATTTTTTGTTTGTTATTAAAATGTGACAGTTTCCATGGACGAGCTTTCATTATTTTGTTTGTTATGCACAAGGCACCTACCTGAATTTTATTTTCATCGACTATTTGAAAATTTCATAACAAATTGTTACTTTGGTAAACATTTTAGGTAGCTTGTACTAAAAAATTTTGTATGTAATACGTTCGCAAAAAGCGTTATCAGACTCATCTATTTTACGGACTCAGCTAGCGCCTCGTCCGTAAAACTCAATTCATCCGCTAAAGCTTTGTTTTGCAGACTTGTTACATAAAATACTATAAATGGCTCTCATATGAAAAACGAAAGGTGATATTAATCTACAGTAAAGTAATTAAGTAATAATGATAACTTAAGCTACAGTTACACTAGAGATTTATATATCATGATAGATATCTGAGATCAAGCATATCAAGTGTAAACCTTGAGGACAGAAAGTATCAGAGATCTATTCATATATCGGAGAAATAAAATGGAGATATCCTGATATATTTATCATGATATAAATCTCTAGTGTAACTGCACAAAGGAAGGGCGCCGGCAGGGGTGGGCAATTGCCCCCCCCCCTGAATTTTGATTATTTACAATAAAATCAAATCAAAATCAAAAATCAAAAAAACAAAAAAATTCATCAGTTTTAATTGGAAATTTCCTTTCTTAATAAACATAATTCCTGCTATTTGATAAGTTAAAAAAAATAAATATTATCATACGACACATTCTTCATTCGTCTAATAAAAAATAAAACACTCACCGCAGAAGTAATCCAATAGCTAATAAATAGTCAGCAAATATTTAAAACAATTTTTGAAACTGTTAAAAAAATTGCACACGATTTTGATATAAATTTAACAGTACCTCGCATTATTCAAAACCAAACCCACCGAGCAAATTTTACTACCAAGTCCCCAGAAGATTATTATCGAATTTATTTATTCCGTATTTAGATTCTTTGATTTCTTCACTACACTACACTATACTATACTACATCCGGCTAGAATCAAAAATTTGAAGTTATGTGAGTATTTATAAAAAACTGGAAAGTGTTTACCGAGAAAATGTATTAAAAAAGAAAAATCAAATGATCGAAAATGTTATTGACGAATTTGGAAAAGATAGGAGAAGAATCAAGTTTTTATTTTCTAACAATTAACAATCTTTTAAAGATTTATTATTTGTTAGTTTTTTTTTGTTGTGCCATTCTGTTAACAGATTATTACAAGGTTTTAAAATAAAATTCCAAATTTTCTGTTTCTTTTATAAACTTATGTAGGTAGTACTATTTTGTTTACAAAATAAAGTTCAAAAAATTTTTCTTTACAAAAAAAGTTGCCCTCCCCTACATTTTATTCTGCCGGCGCACATGTAAAACTGCAGCTTAAAATTCGTTGACATCATTAAGAGCAGAAACAGTTCCTTAAAGAAAGTCATCAGTTTTAAAAAATTTTACATATAACGATTTTAGAGTCCAAAATTAAAAATGCCAATTTTGCTATTATCCGCCATATTTCAGAAACGTTATGGAGGGGGTAAATTTTGTTTTTTGATTTAGTGTATTGTGATTTGTAGTAGTAGAGGCATAACTCGAGGATCGTTTTTGTCCATTTAACCAACTCTCTATCTACGCTAATAAGTGAGATACCCGTACTTAACATGAAATTTGATACATCCTGTATATGGTGTGGATCGTAGATATTATGCTTGCTCTGAACTTCAGTTTGCTGAAAAGGTACACAGTATAATAGTTGCTACTTCATGGCAAAAGTTTGGACTACTCCAGGATATTAAACTGGAAATTCCTTTAAATTTTGTGTATTCTAGGATTCTAGCATTCTAGAAGTACCGATAGGAGGAAGTACTTGCTAGGGTACCTTTGTAATTAATATATCGGAAATTGATTCGAACAAGTCGAGTTTCCAAAAATGTTAATGCGAATCAATTTATCGATTACCCAAGCCTAGCTCAGGTGGTATAAGAAAATGGGATTTTGCAAAAAAAATTTGTTATTGTTACGGCTGTTGTGTCTACTAATGTAATTGCTGTTATTAAAAAGCTGGGAATGTATACCATCTCTATCCAAACAAACAGGCAATTTTAGGGATGTGCCTCGCCATCCTTCCTGGGAAACATCGGACTGTAAGTATGTTAATTTTTGCAAGTGAGAAACCTATAAGTTAGTAGTTTTGTGCTTTTAGATGCAAAGACATACTGGAAATCAAATGCGGTCTGGAAAACTATACGGAGAACTGTACGTGTAATGGTACCTACACAATGCTACCGACTAATTTATGAATGTTTGGGTTAAGTTGAGCTAAAAATTAAAGCATTATTTTAATTAGTGAATTTAAAACCTACGTGGTGGTCAGATCGTCGTCATTAGTGATAGAAGTTTCAGGGCTAATGGGATGTGGCCAAAAGGTTCAATGTGCAATACCTAACGTTTTGTCGACTTCTGTGGTAGGCACAGAGGTATCCTATGAGGTAGCAGTCAAAGTATTTAGCCCTGAAATGACTACCACTGTAATTCCATTGTTCATACTTATTTATTTTTATTTATAATCAATGGTAATACAGTCCATGATTAAAAACAAATAAATAATAAAATGTAATATTTAATTTATTATCATTTATTAACTAATTAAACTATGTGTATAATACAAAAAATGTTGTAAGTGACTATAAACAATGCCTTGTAATATCTCTCTGCCACATAAAAAGATGCTACACACAGAAAACAGATACACAAGACATAATTATTTTTAAAAATCTATTTCTTGTCCAACATCGGTAAAAAACATATTTAACTCACTTAACTTTTGTAAATACACTCTTTTTAAACGAACGAAAAGGTTCAAAAATATCAAGTTCGATTTCTCGAGTACCTAAATGTAGTAAACAAATGCACATCCTATCGATGAAGAAATAATCGGAATGTGTTTAAATTAAGGGAGTTCACTTGGTATAAAGCTACGTTATTATCGTTACACAAATGCGAGGAATAAAAGTGAAGCAATATGCGATGCATTTCAAATCGAATAAAAAAATATAATTATATACTGAAGGCACAAATTCAAACAAAAACTATTTTATTGTTTTATTATTATTAGGTGGTATTTACGACTTTCTAAATGCATTGATTTAAATGATGTTTTTGAAATAATACGATCAATTCGCCTTAATATTAGGACATATTAAAGTACGAAAAAAGTAAAATTTAATTAGAGTACATCAAGTTTATATTCTCTCAATTAAATACTTGCATACACCATACAGATATTCACATCAAATATTAACAATTTAAAAAGAAGCCTAATTTACAATTTAGTGTATGGCAGTTGTCTAAAATTGGAATTTACTTGTGCGTTTTATATTATTGCACAGCTCTTACAACGTTAAACTTAGAAGTCAAAATTTCAACAGATTTGAGCAGGCTACGAAATGATATCAATTTTTTTCTTTTGTATTTCGTCAAATTCTTATCATTCCCAGTTTAAAAACTGTCGAAGTTTTGATCCCCCGTCTCTTAATTAACATGTAACTCGTTTTAATATTAACAAATGTAATCGATAAAAGAATTTAAAATCAATTTAATCAGCATTTGCTTACAATTTCAGTCTCAAACGCTTTAATAAAAAAAATATTTAATATTTAAAAATCGTATTAAATATGTTTAAATTCATAATTGAAGAAAAAGAGATTTCTCGAGTAATGAACACATCTACAAAAAAATTTATAGATGATTCCACACCCCCCATTTTAATGGTAATGGAAATCGATTGTATTACGTAACCAATCGTCAGGGGGGTGGGCGTGACCTCAGTAAGCTGAAGCTTCTTTGTACTCGGATCCTTCCATGGTGAAAAAGTCTTCCAACTTCCACTGCAGGGTTTCAAAGGTAGGCCTCTTCATGGGATCTCGATGCCAACATTCCAACATTATGTCATACAAAGTACTAGGGCAACCTGGTGGACACGGCATGCGATATCCATGATCAACTTGATGTAATACTTCCGCGTTAGTCATACCTTCATAATAAATAAATAAACATTAGGCTCGTTTTACAAAGTCTCAGAAAAGAAACTATGAAAAATAAATTTAGTATATGCATTTTAGAAGAGTTAGTAGACTTTTTTATCAATGAGTTATAAAACAAAAATTTTAAGAGCGTAAGATTAAAGCGCAATGTAAGAGCTCATAAAATATTTTGTTTTTTCATTATTTAAAAAATTGGTAATTAATTGTCTACATCTAACACCTAGTTTACAGTCTAGTAACTTAATAATGTCAGCATAATTGACTGATTACTTTAAGCAGCTTTGTCTGCTAAACGCACCCATTGTTTATCGAAACAATTATCGTTACTATTTTGTTATCCATTGTCTCAGTTACAAGTGTTTTCGGCTGAAAAAATGAATCAAGCGAAATCAATGAGAAATTTTTCAATGGAAAAAGAAGCAAGAGCAACGAGTTTGCTAGAAAATTCAATACCCAATGCGGTATGTTGCTAATGCGATAAGAAAGAACCATTGCAGAATGGTTAAACATTTTAACAAGATTGGATCTTACTTATGTAGAACAGCACAAGGACGAAAGTAATGTACTAATCTAAGGAATGAGCGTTTTCTTAGGCAATCCGCTTAGAGAATCAAGAGAGTCACTAGTAATGTACTAAAAAATGAACTTGTGACTGTTCGAAACCGAAAATATCGCTCGAACAACCGACGTTAAAATGAATGGGAATTATCCAGTGGAAGCAAAAAAACATTGGTTACCACACACCACAAAATTCAAAAGCTGCGTTTGCCAGAAATCATCAATATTGAACTGTTGATGATTAGAAAAATGTTTCATTCTCAAATGAAACGCGAAGGAGTCTCAAATCTCCCGATGGACGTGAGCGTGTGTGGCTAGGAATAGAAGAGAGATTTGCAAGTTGCTACATCTCTGCAAGGATTTCTTTTAGAGGTGGCTCCATTGTGTTTTAGGGCAGAATCTGCGTCAACGGCCATACGGAGTTAGTTCAAATACGTGCAAGATCTATGAATCTCGAAAACATGGTAGTTGAATATGTAATGCCATTTGCTTTTAGTGGAACTCAACTTTTTATTATTTCTGCAAGATAAATCTCGTCTCCACGTAGCCTAAACAGGTTATCAATTACTGGAATGCTGTAGATATTGTAGAATTAAAGAATATGGGCCCGAAAGATATTGAAAATCTCATTTCTAGCAAGCCAAGACGCATGAATGCGGTAATAAATGATAATAAATGAGGGCATAATATACGATATTAATTATTAATATTATACTGAATCCATTAATTCCATTGATTTCGATTTATGTTTGTTTTTACTTTTCACGGGTTTAAAAAAAAATGTTTTGGACCCAAAAATAATGAAAAATGTTGTTTTTTGGGGGCGTAAACAATAAAATCATACAATTTTATAAGTTTGTTTCTATAAATCCAAATTTTATGGGAATTAAAGATTCATCACATAGCCAAAACTATTTTATTAAGAATTTTAACATCTTATCAAATAGTTCATTTCAATTTAATATTTACCTGGATAAGGTATGCGACCGTACGTAACAAGTTCTGTAAGCAAAATACCAAACGACCACACATCAGACTTGATGGAAAATTTACTATAATTTGCAGCTTCGGGAGCAGTCCATTTAATTGGAAATCTCGCGCCTACCCTCGCTTCATATTCGTCTTCCTAAACAAATTAATATACTCATTAAGTATTAAATTATACAAATAATATATAAGACACACCACTTCGGGATCAAGGAATTTAGGATAGTAATGGGCTCTTTTTTATAGCGTAGAACAATGCTTTTTGGAAATTTAGGAACATCTGGAAATTAAAGAATTAAAGGAGTTGAATACCTGTTTCAAAACCTCACCGACCTGCGCAAGCAACTAAATTTCGTACAGCGACGTAACCAAGGTTACACATTAAGAGTTTTCTCACTTCCCTTTCTGCACATCTAAGGTCGGTGAGGTTTTGAAAGATGTATACATGGGATACCATGGGATACAACAAAACTGTAACCATTGAAATGTTAAGAACTCACTTTAATAAGCCTCGCCAATCCAAAATCGGCAATTTTGACTACATTACTATCGGCAACGAGTACATTTCTTGCAGCCAAATCACGATGAATATAATTTTGAGACTCCAAATAAGCCATCCCGGCGGCAATTTGTGCTGCCATATCGATTAACTGTTGTAATTTGAGTCCTTTACCCTTTCCTTGTAAGTACTCGAGTAACGATCCGTTCTTCATTAATTCGGTTATTATATAAATCGGTTCTTCCATTGTGCATACTGCGTAAAGCTGAATTAATTTTAAGTGCCTTAATTTTTTCATAATTTGAGCTTCGGCTAAGAAATCTTTAGGATCCATAGTTCCCGGTTTAAGAGTCTTAATTGCGACGGGTGTGGTGTTATTCCACATTCCTTCCCATACTTCACCAAATTGTCCATGGCCCAATTTGCGCACAAATTTCAAAGATGCACGGTCGATTTCCCATTGATCTCGGGTACGATGTGATAGCCCTTCGGGTTGAGGTTTTTCCACCTATAAAAAAGCAGGTAATGAATTTTCACAAGAAGGTAGTCTTAATGATAACATATTGCTATTGCTTTACATTTATAGTGTATTTTTACTCTAATTCGACAGAGCAGTCAATAATACTAAAACTTGATGAATTGATTAATGGAATTCGCGAAAACTGCGAGCACAGAAAAATTTGGAGGTTTGTAAAAACACATTTTTGTCGACACCTGTTATTTCAAGAGTTCTAAATTGTTCCATCATCTATTCTATGTACTATTACGTGCTTTTAGGTATTTGCAATACGTCGTCATGCATATGAAAATAAGTAAGCCCTAAAAAAGTCAAAGAAACAAAGTGCAATGAAAGGATAATCCTCAAGATCCAAGATTATAGGCTAATGAAATTATTATAATACTAAATGAATTAGAACTAACTACATAACTATAAAATTATAAACCATTAATTCGGCTTATTTAAATAAAAAATTGTTTTTAGAAATTCTTTATTTGAAATAATTCTGTTTTGGTAAAATAGAAAAAAAATACAGCTATTGATTATCGCATTCGATTAGTGATTAATGCACAAATGTGAGTGATGAACAAAAAACTAAGTGTAGTTTGACATTTTTATATTGAACACTAATAAATTATTTAAAACCACGTACCTCCGTCAAAGGATCCTGCATACAATAGAAGAAAAATCGTTAGACTTTAAACATTAGTAATAGTATAACCATTTAGTGCAAAAAATGTCAATAGCCAATAGCTGCACATTATAATATACTAAACAATACGATTTTGTACAAAAAAATAAATGTAATTAAAATGAGCATACCTGAATACATGGTTTGCACAAATTAACGCAGAGACCGTCTGCATCTTTGCTGTAATGCTCGACGAGTTCTTGTAAAGTTCTAAATGTCGTTCTTCGAGCAATGAAAAATCCACCTTGGTCTAATTGACGAATTCTGTAGTGTTTCACCGTATCACCATCTCGTACTAGAAGAATAATATAAAATTAATAAAGTAAGAACATTTAGTGCAAAAATAAGAAATGAAAAGCATCAAAGAGAGTGTAACTATGCAGTATGTATGTAACGCGAAAGTACTCAATTTCTAATGAATGTCACAGATGGCATTTAGGGAATCCCTATAATCAGAATATCTCCTAATAATTTATCACTTCACTCGTGCCTGTTGTTAGGGAAGATTATACAAAATGCCATCCATAAATTTAAATTAAAGCGCGGTTTAATCATTTATTATGCTGCAAGCTAAAACCTTGGGCAACTTGGGTGTTTCCGAGTTTATCGCGCGTTCCTTTTGTGGAATTAAAAAAAGAAAAAGGCATATTGGGTTAATCAAAAATAAAAGTTGACTCCAGTAAACTCTCTGGGTGTCTCAACAGTAGTTCTTCACCTCGATATTTAGGTTAATTCTGAATGAAAGGAAGAATTAGTTTACACATTCTTCACAATAATAGCCTACAGGGCAAAAAGAAAAACGCGCACTAAGCGACTTTTGTTTGGTGTGTAGTGTAAGTGCGCAAATTTTCAGTCAACCATCAATTTCTTCGAGCTCTTAAATAACAAAAATCTAAAATATTCGCCTAAATTACTGGAGAGGGTTGTTTCGAGTCTATTCTTGTTTGTAATTAATCTACACTGTGTAATTATTTCACAAAGAGCGTTTTCAAAGTCCATTTATACTCTAGGATATGTTGCTCACAATTCAGGGTTCAAGGTACCATGCAAATTCAAGGTTTCGTTAAAAAATGCACTTAAAACCTAGACTGTACGCTTTTTTGTTGCTTTATGGGAAAAAACTTGATACTCAAAACTTTAAACATTTAACTAAAATACCTTCTAAACAAAAGACCTTTCGAATACAAATATCTAATGTTAATTGCTAATAAAATAAGAGTAGTTTTATTAAATACATAATGTAACAAGCTTATATGAATTATTATGATATATTTTAATAAATTGTTAAGAAAACTCACCGGACAAGGAAAAGTCATTATGCCGACTTTCAGAGTCCCTAATAAGAAAAGCTCCATGATCATTTTCAGGTAACAGTAACTTCTTCTCAGCTTCGATTCGTTTGATTTTACGAAAATACCATCTGTAACACAACATAAATTAATTTTAAAAATCGTAAAAAAATATCCTTGAAAATTGCCACCGTTTTGTATAAAGTGGAAATTAATTAATTATCTTATGCACAAGGCAAATTTTAATTTGCATCAAACCTATCTAAACTTCATTGTTAATATTAATTACAAAATTACACGTCCACGAAGGTGCTTCCAGTCCCCAGTAATATAATAAAAATATAAGAATATATCTAAATAAAAACAGGATAAGTAATAATAAATTTATATAATAACATTACCCCAAAAACTAATTTTATTGCATTTTTTTGTCAGCCACTTTATACTAAAAGTTTTGGATTAAAATCTGTTTAAATAGAGACCACAAGCCACTCGGAGGATGTTTTTATAATACAAAAGAGCACATACATCCTGTCGAAATTGGTTTGGTACCCTCGGTACCCTACCTCTCTGCTGTGTGCAATGACAAATTTTCAACACTGCTTTTGAAACCTGGATGGGTTCTTTAATTACGCTTAACTGATTTGATCGTATTTTAGTATACATATTTGTACCTATAATGTATTATTGACGTTCGTTGAGCAAATGTCACCTCTTCTATCTCACTGATTTCTTTACAATAAGTGCAAGTGGTGTGAAGACATTAATAATTTTTCATTTTCTCACAACAGAGAGACTATAAGTAATGCTTAACCCCATGTTATCTTTCCCTAATTCAAAAACTGTGCAAAAAACATAATATTGACTTAGTGCAGCTCGATCTATCTACAAGCATAACATTTTGCTTTTCGCCCCGCTGAAAAATTTACGTTGCAGTTCCTAAATTTTCTAATTAGGTACAACATTTTCAGTAAAATAAAGTTGACATGTGGCAATCGGTGTCTCAATAAAAATTATCAATATGTTAGTCACAAATTTACAATTTCGTATTATTGTTTTCATGAATATATTATTATTAACGAACAGTATTAGTAAATAATGAATTATTGCATATAGTAGGTATATGATACAAGGTCTATGTAAAAATGATAAAAATATAGAATTAATGTAATAACAAAGGTGCGCAACAAACAAGTTCTTAAACATTTCATTGTTTAAAATTGTCATAAAACCTTTCCAACGTACCTATACGTTAATACAATCTGAAAATTATTACAGACGGGAGCAATGTTTGAAACTTTCAGTGACTCAAGTTTTCTCTGTTCGTGCTTATAATACATCACATTTAGTAAATTTGAATTTCAACAATGTTTGGAATGATTAACTAATAATTTAAAAGAACTTTCAAGAGCTTCGTTGCGATGACCAAAAAAGCACAGAGCACAGCGAACACTTTTACATTTTCGCTTATAACTCAAAAACTACGCACTTTATGAGAAAAATTCTTCTATACAAAAATAAAGTACATTCAATTCCATACAAATTATACTTGTTAGGTTTTTTCCTCGGATAAATGATTCAAACGCTATAGCGCGTGTTATGTGTTACAGTTAAAAAAATTTCCAAAATCGGCCAAAAACTTCTTTTATCGTTCATAATTCGAAAACTACGCACTTTTAGAGAAAAATGTTTCTATACAAAACGAAAGTGTATTCAATTTCCTACAAATTATGTTTCTTCCATTTTTTCGTCAACGAACAGATTAGGTTCTAGAACGCGTTGAAGTATATAAGAGCGTGGGTTTTTAATTTTTTAAATTTTTATACCAAAAGATAAAATTTAAACAAAAATGCAATTTTTTGGTGTAAAAAACGGTTAACTTATCAAAAGTTTGAAAGCATCAATAAATTGTCCTTCCAAAACTGCACTGTTTTCCCCATTCAACCGATTCTCCAATTCTTACAATAAGAGAGATTCCCATAGGGAAACTAAAAAATAATTCATCCTGTCTATTCGGATACAGCACATTACAGAAGAAGTAAGCTCAGTGTGTGGTTATAGAGCGTGCTAGTTTTACAATACAAGTGCCGCGTAAAGTTATTGTTGTTTCTTACAACAATTTACCTACTTATACAGGGTGATTCATTAAGGATGAACCAAACGAAGCAGGGTGATAGAGGACCTCGATACGCATCGATTTGACCCCATGTGTATAATCCGAAACTTGATGGTTCGAGAATTATCATGATTTAAGTGTATTTCCAGAAGATCCTGATTTTTCCATAGATATTTTGTCATGCTGACTAAACCGTTCGTTCTAGCTTGATGAAATTTTCCAGAGATGTAGTCCAATAATGAGCCTATCACACCGTATGTTAGCATCCTCAATGTAACTTGACAATAGTTGGAAAAAAAGAAGATCTTTTTAAAATTTCATTACAGCAGAAGCACTCTCCCTTATTTTACAACGCTCTTGCAGAAAATTTTGACATGGAAATATTTTTTGGAACATGTTTTAAAAACTTCCCTGTTCTATTGACAATGTACCCTCCAAATTTCATTCAGCTAGTCCTATAGCTTCTCATCAAAAAAATTGTGTTACTAGAAAAAGGCGATATTTCATGTTCCTTGTCGCAATACATTGGAACGATGATAGTTTTCAATTGTTGCGAATTGTTAGTAATAGTGACAAAAGTGAAAATACTGGTTTTGTTCATTAGTTTTTCGTGATCAAATCTAGTAGTAGAACTGTAGGCTGTACTGTAGTACAGTAGAACTGTAGGCTCAGTTCTCGCTCATTATTTGGATTTTGGGTGTATTGTTCGTTATTTAAGTCAAGTTATGCCTTATTTGCAACGGGAATATGCAGTAATGCATTACTACTATGGTTATGCAAAAGGAAATGAACTGAGCCCACAGTAACTAGATTTGATCACGAAAAACTAATGAAAAAAACCTGTATTTTCACTTCTGTCACTATTATTGACAATTCGCAACAATTGAAAACTATCATCATCGTTCCAATGTATTGCGATAAGGAACATGAAATATCGCCTTTTTCTAGTAACACAATTTTTTTGATGAGAAGCTATAGGACTAGCTGAATGAAATTTGTAGGGTACATTGTCAATAGAACAGAGAAGTTTTTAAAACATGTTCCAAAAAAAATTTCCATGTCAAACTTTTCTGCAAGAGCGTTTTAAAATAAAGGAGAGTGCTTTTGCTGTAATGAAATTTTAGAAAGATCTTTTTTTTTTCAACTATTGTCAAGTTACATTGAGGATGCTAACATACGGTGTGATAGTCTCATTATTGGACTACACCTCTGGAAAATTTCATCAAGCTAGAACGAACGGTTTAGTCAGCATGACAAAATATCTATGGAAAAATCAGGATCTTCTGGAAATTCACTTAAATCATGATAATTCCCGAACCATCAAGTTTCGGATTATACACATGGGGGTCAAATCGATGCGTATCGAGGTCCTCTATCACCCTGCTTCGTTTGGTCCATCCT
Organism: Malthinus flaveolus; assembly: GCA_950108345.1. Taxonomy (NCBI): domain Eukaryota; kingdom Metazoa; phylum Arthropoda; class Insecta; order Coleoptera; family Cantharidae; genus Malthinus; species Malthinus flaveolus. The sequence continues at coordinate 74,759,377 of OX467285.1, forward strand.
TAATGAATCACCCTGTAGACTTATAGCAAATTTGTAATAATTTAAAATTATCGACTAAATTAGGTTCGAGGTTCATTTGACGTCAACCAACCTACATCCATCCGTAAAACAAGCAAAATTGTTTATTTGTTTAATTACTTATACTAACGTCAATCTACTTTTTAATTAACTATTACTAATAATAGGTACTAATTTCACTTTCTAAACACACAAGCATGTGTGTAAACATAGGAAAACACAAGCGTGTCGAATTATTGATGGCACCTCTCTTTATCGTTTAAGAAAATATTAATCATTTTTATCGATGATAGATACGACCGATTTTAAGATAATAAATTGGTGCAATTTTGAGTATCTTAATATGGCGTGTATTAGAATTTACAATAAGCGGTATCTTTTAATGACCATGTTGTTAGTGTGATAAATGCCATCGTAATCATTGAGTCATATAGATCACAAATTTAATTCTTATCTTGAAATACTCATTAAAATTCTTTACGAAAAGTGAAAATATAAAACTGTAGAAGTAGAGAAAGTTTTGAATTCCTAAATACGTATAAATGAAATTATGTGGAAAAATAAGGCTTTATGTCAGCAAATGGACGAATCTGTGAATGATTAGGCATAATAGATAGGTATGCTTTCCGCTAGTAAAAACACAAAAAAAATGTACCTACTTATACTTATCGCACTATATTAAAATTTTGTTTTGTTTTAGAAGAGTAAAAGGTTGTTGCATGAGGTTAGATTACGCCTTTAAATTATTCAGAACGAAAAAATAGTCTAGATGAACTAACCCTAACTTATCATTTCTAATTTTTAATTCTGCGTAATTTTTGTCTCTTTCATTTTTGCCCTAAACCAATTATAAAAGCATAATAGCATTTTACTTGCTATTTCCGTATGTATCGATAATCCATCCAACACCCGGTATAATAAATTATTTTGATCTGTATTAGCGCAGCATTCAGAATAAGCGCAAAAGTCAATTATTATTTAGAACAATTTCTAGTTTTTACGAGCATCGGGTTAGTTAGAATTTTCTAGAATCAATCGTAATTTTATATCGATTAACACATTAAAAGCAAGTCGGCAATTACCTACACCACAATAATATCATACATATTTCAAATGTGCAATTTAAAATTAAAATCATTAGAAATTGTTATTAAACAGTGAACAAGGTGACACAATACAAAAGCAAGAAGTAATCAAACAATTTAATTTACAGATAATTGCAATTTCGACGGTCAAGGGTACATTTAAGTGACACCTTCGACGTGTAACTATTACTGATACCGCAATTTGGGTGATATGAATAATTTTAATGTCAATTACAATTCATAAATGGCCACAATTATTTATGCAAATGTAGCAAGTGTATAAACATTAAAACTATATTAAGCGCGCAGGTTGCTATTAAATACACTATAGACCTTGAATGCCATACTGAAAATTTAAATTATCAATAAATAGGGAAACCCATTTTAAAATTATTCCAAGAGAAATATTTAAATAGATCATTTCCTTAACTAATGAGAATTTCCACAAAAATTCAATTTGCATGTAAGGATGCGGAAAATCCACTCAAGACTACTCATCTACTCAAGCTCAAGAGCAAAAAACAAATTTTCTTTTCAAAAATGCATTCAATTGCTCGGATCTTAATCGAATTAGTATAAAATTAAAATATAATGATTTAATTGCGACGTGCTTTCCATCATTTCATTACTACCTGTATTGACATGAAGTGCTTTCAAAATGTTTAGAATCTGCATCGACTACAACAACGTGATCTAGTACCATGTTCCATTGAACCTTGATTTTTAATAACTCCACGTCTAAAATGGCTTTTACAAATTAAATAAACATAGACATTTCACTTCATTTGCACCACACGAACGAACTAACAATAAAAAATGTTTTAAATTGTCCATCAGATGCGCGATGGATAAGATAAAGAAATAGATAATAGATATTTTTTTCACTTTTTGTGCACTTAAGGAACTGCTAGGTATATTAGTATAAGTACTATTTCTAAGTGAAAGTTATTACGTATAAATGGTACCTAGAATCGAGAATAATTTAAATTATAATATGCAATACCGATTTAATTTATAGTTTCATTTTATAAAAATCCCAAAAATGGTCACATCTTTAACTTGGTACTTCCGCAACGGCGCAACGGAAGAAGTGGCCTCCAAGCTTCCACTTCCAACAGGCAAGTTTGTTGAAATTTTAAAATTAGACAAGTGCCTACTAATATTCTCCATTATTTCGGAAAAAGTGTAATACTAAAACTTGGCAAGACACTTAGAACCGCCAGTATTATGAGGCGATATGCGAGCAACCCATTTTATCACTTGTCTTCGAGTTAAAGAAGACAATTTTATCGATTCAATAGGAAAATCTGACTTATAACTTTACATTTGCCCAAAACTGCGATTTTGATAATCTTTCTTGGCAGTTGGTTTTCGAAAACCACATTCGGATTCTTAGGATCATTTAAAGCTCTGGCGTCCTTAAGGTGCTGATAGACTGGGGAGAAAACTCGCGCGATTTGCTGTCCGACAGCAGTATCACTAATGTAAATAGCACTGCGAGTCCCTTCGAGTCTATTCATTAGAACTTGCGACACTGCTGTCGGACAACAAATCGCGCGAGTTTCTCGCCAGTCTGTAGGCACCTTTAAACTTGGAAGGAAAACCGCCAAACAACTTAACCAAAGTAGACTTGCACTTTTTAAGTCTTTATAGAAAAAAAAGAAGAAAGGAACGATGTGGAATCAACGGTTTCGGAATTAAAATGTAGTGTGTACCTATTTCACGTTCCTTTTGAGTTTTAATAGGTATTGCTAGTATTTTACGACCTATTACCACAAAAAAATGGGCAATCTTTGAACAGCCTTTTGTATGCTATTGTTCATCTTCTCCCCTATTGCCGTCTGTGACGCTAGCAATGAAAATTTTATATAATAATAATCCGATTTTGGATACATTAAGCCTCAAATTTGCATTCAGAAACCCTGGACCCATAGAATATTAGTAATATATCAAAGTGGTGTTTTCGAGATAAAACGAAGACATTTTTATCATGTCAGCCCTCCGATAAATTCTACCCAATAGAGAATAGACCATATTAAGCGACTAAATTTCAACAAATCCGACTGAAAGATTTGGTCGGAAAAAGTGCGAATTCTCTTTCCAATCTAGTGCAGTAAATACAACAAGAAGTTGCAGTATCAGTTACCTAATAATTAAAAAGTGCAGTAACAATGTAAGTTAAACTGATTCATAAAACCACAGGTTTTTTTCCCTAATCCATTAAACTTATATAAATTATACAATTCATAAATTTTAAATTGTAATAATCGTTACAATTTTATTGATCCATCATAACAATCGTTTTCAGTTTTAGTGCCGCTTGTTTAATTTTTTATATCCATTATAATATATTAATATATGTAATTATTTTATATGACCTATGTATTTATAAATAAGTGCACAGTAATTAATTTACTAAAACCAGTGCGTCTCTAGAGAGTAACTCGGGTGTCGCGAAAATTTCTTAGTTACTAAAATTTTGATACTATACTCGATTAATTTATTGCTAGTTTAAAATAAATATTGGAACATATTGTATCGCGAAATACTAATTAGTTTTCAAACATGTAGGAAAACACTGTGCTATAGTGAAAATGCACCTACCCAATCTATCTACCCACGTAACGGTGGCCCATTTGTTGGTTTCTTTTGAAGCGAGTGATATTTTAACACTAATGCGCTTGAACATGATAGATAATATAGTGCGAAACCAAGAAATTGATCGTTTTACGCTTGAGCAACGCTAGGAAATATTGAAAAATTATTTTTAAATGGAGTTTTGTGTAGAAGAAACTGTGCGAAATTTAGAAAGAATTTTTGGCAAAAATGAAGTGCGAAGCACAGCTGCGATTTGACGCAGTTGGACTTTTTTATCGGGAAATGTTTAGGACCGTTGTTACTCCAACGACCCACAAACTTTGACGTACTTAAAAAACATCCTTAAGCGTCGTCCAGACTACAGCGAATGCAACGCAAATGCAACTTTTGCCCAGCGTTTGCTAACGTTGCATTCGCGTTGCAGCTGTAGTCTGGACGCCGCTTTAGAGTTTCCTATTCTTAAGATGGAGCCACAAACAATCAACAAAGTAGTGCAAAATTGGGTTAACGTGGCGGCGGCCATGTAGATTTAATAGCAATTTCCAAAAGAAATTAACAAATGGCCCACTCTATACTTAGCGACCTTCATGAAAATTTCAGTTATTAAGAAAACTAACGTAGTATTAAGAAATAATAATAAATTACGGGTTATCTTTGTTATGCAACTAATTTTTTATTTAATATTCCATTAGAAATTTTAACAATAATCACAATAAAAGTCTTGTTTCTTGTTATCCATCAATGCCCATAGAGAAAACTTACAAATGTCTTCAACTATTACTATGAACTTCCAAATATTAATTTGATTGTCACATTATGGAACCCAGCCAAGAATATTGTACTATAAGCTATAAGGCCAACAACTTGATGAACAAATTCTTAATATCGATCACTCTTAAGCGACAAGTTTCTGGAATGCCGATACAGAGGGTACGATTCAAGATTTTATAACCACTAATAATGGCCCTTTTCCTACTAGTAAAAGAAAATATATTGAAGATAAACCAAAAAATGCACATACTTATACAATTTACTTTTTTATCCTCAAGAAGCCTTGTACTAAATAATTGTTTAGCTTTTCAACTCAGTTTGAACAAATTATGTGCTTAAGATTTATGAATTTTAAATTATCATTTTCGTAGTTTAAACATTAGTCAAGGTATCAGTGTTTACATAACAGTAGCAAATTCTTATACCATACAAAAAATTGCAAACTAAATAAATAGTTTTTTTAAATAAGCAGATGTGTAGGTATGCATTTTTAGTACGTAGGAACCTAATACATAATATACTAAGAAACCAAACGCATATTAATTTTTCCCAAACCTAACGAAAGGTTAGTGCGGTTTCAAACTATCCTAATCGGGATTCAAAATTTTCACATAGTTCGCTCCTCGACAAGGTATCTTCCTTCGGAAATTTTACGTTTAATGAGTAAAATTTCCTTGAAATCTTCACGTTTTGGCAACGACCTCAAATTCGTTTCAATTATTAACTTAAATACACTTTTAAGGCCAAAATATGAAAATTAAATAATCATATTTTTTCATCGCGTTAAAATAGGCCCAAAAGAAATTACTCGACAAATTTCTAATAATCTCAATATGAAATTGGTCTAATGATTTGCCGGAAACATGTTTAAATTTCCGGTCGTTATACTTGTGGAGGTTATGACAAATGAATGATGTGAATACATCATTTAAACCTTCTGGAGCCAATTGGTATGCCATCCGAAATGATATCACAATAATGGTGATGTTTACCGGTAGAAACAATTATAGCCAATGAGAATAATACCAATTTGATTTGATAATTTGATAATATACGCTTTATTTGTTATTTCTGAATAGTTTCTATTTCCAAAACAAAAAATTTCTAATAGTCAATAATACGTGCGCTTAATGGAAGCTTTTGAGTGTTGGTATGTGAGAAGAGGCAATGCGAATATTGATGTTGAAGTAACTGACCAGTCAGCTTCACACATCTATGCAGTCGCGAGTTTAAAGTCAAAGAGAGCAATTTTAGCAATGGAAAGATCAAAATTCAAAAAAGTGCGTTTTATCTTTACGTGATGAGCTTCACATCAGGAGTACGAACCCTGTCTACGTCTATTACAGAAGTAGCCAAATATTGTTATTCATTTCCCCATATACGGTTAATAATTACGTTAAATGAAATCTCCATCGGACTCGCCAATATAAAATATTTGCACCTGGTGTGTCCCAATTTGATTAAACGTTTCTAATACAATTTGCGAGGAGAAAGTTAAAACAGGGCCAATTCTGATAATTAATACATATAAAAGAACCAAAATGACATTTTGTTTAAAATCGTTAAATATGCAGATAACTTAAAAAGTTTTAGCCGTTACTTAACAGGAAATATTATATTGAACTATGACATTAAAATAAATTATTTATTCGAAGAAAAAAGGCGAAGCACAGAAAATAAGTCGAAACAACAATTTTGATTTAATTTTTTCGAAAAATTATTAATAAACGAGACATTGCTTCATTCGGTCGCCCCAGTTGAAAAGACCTCACTTATTTGTTACTTCAATTAGCCAACTATGTGGTAAAAGAAATAAAAGCAATTTGTATGTATTTATCGTCGTATCTACTTAGTAACTGCTGCTGCTACTTCAAAATTTAGTGTCTTCATATTCATAAATTAATTTTAGGAAAAAAAAACTTGCAGAACAACATTGTTGCAAAAAGTTAATTATTGGCAACATTCAAGAGCACTTTTGGCAAATTTCCTGATTGAATGATGTAACTTGTTGACTTGTACTGTATGCAGTATGCATCTCTGTGTGCTCGTGATTATCTGTTTCCGCTTATACGATTTTCACCAATAAAAATGGTTTGAAAAAGGAAGAATTTGTAAAACAAGATCATATACGGCGTTACCGGTGGGTATACGTTGACCCGTGACGTTGACAAATACAATTTAATTAATTCCTAAGAGGCGATTTCACTTTTCACACAAATATAATAAACATGTAAATTCTTGGAATAGTCGTGCGATAATCTATTTTCACAGTCGAAGGTACAAAATTAAGGTAGACACACAAACATTAACGATTGTATATAAATGATCATTCTGCTTCAAAAACAATTGGGTCTAACTCAATTGCTCAAAGGGCAACCTCGCTATAGTATTTTATTGCCCTCCAGAAACAGAGTTTGAGGAAACGAAAGATGTTCAATGTCCAGATCTTGAAGCGCATCCTCTTTCTGTTGAATGGTGCGATTTTCAGTTAATAATTTTCCGTTATATACTCGTACCTACATGAAATTGGCAATATTTTGTCAAGATAGTGAAAACCAGATGATACAACACAAAGCGAATGCGTTTCACGAATTGGGACATATTTATCATGAAATTGATAATTTCACTAGAGAGCACGACATATAGACTTGAACAATGTACTGAACAAAATAAATATTTTTTAAACAAAAAGCATCACATGAAGACGCAAGTAAACGGTCATGTTCAAGTAACATGTCTATAAATAGTAACTGGAGTTCTTACACCTGTAATGAGATACAAGATGTAATCGAAAGCAGCTTCTCTCCACTTATACGAGCCAAAAACTGCACAACAAATTACACAACAAAACAGTTTAATAGCTAAACATGTTAAGATTATCAATTATTAATTGATTTGTACAAAAATATATGCAAAGATACTCGATGATGTCTATCACCATACAGGTTTGTAACCATAAATTCCTAAGATGTGCTCAATTAAGTTGAAGATTTCACCATCAATCATCAACAAAACTTTTCGCTTCGGCCAAAAGTAATGAATAATTAACAAAGAAAAAATAAATAATCCTACTCACGGTTGTAAAATAAAATCTCTCGAAGGCAAAGATCCCAAACTTAATCTTCGCGTATTTCTAGCCCAAGCTTCGCGTTGCTTCTTCAATTTCTTAGAATCCACGTGTTTTTTTAATATTTTTTGCCACGGAGTTGTCGTGTTAATACTCTCTTCACCTTCGGAACAACTACTGTTCGATGTAAAACTATTTTTATGACTGTCAAAATCGGAAAATTTACCACTGTCCGAAGTGGAAGGCGAAGAAACGCTCGATTTTCTGCTATTCGGCGAAGAATTTACACTTCTTCTTTCAGGTATAGAAGTGGTACTAGATTTCCTACTGTCAAAAACAGACGATAGAGAAGATTTTCGACTATGGCCCTCTTTACGTTTACTCGGTGGCGATTCGGAAGACCAAATTGTCTTATTAACAGTACACGGTAAACTAAATTTTCTATTATTATTATCCAACGAACTCCAAAAATATCCTTGCTTGTTTTGTTGTTTTAACCACCTCAATAAATGTTCGTTACGTTCATTTTCTACATTTTCTTCTAGCGAATTACATCTCGAAAAATCGCAATTTTCGTACAATTTCTCTTCCTTATAAGCCACGCCTTTCTTCCTAACTCGCGGTGGTTCAAAAGTTTTGCTGGGAGCTTCGAAAGAATCGATTTCGTCTAAAATTTTATCGTCGAGCGCGTCTCTACTATATTTAGAATATTTCCTCAATAGCCTAACTACAAGCTCGTCGTTTTGTACAGATTTCTTTCTATCAGTCTGTTTATAGTTAATATTATTATTATTAATAATAGGTGTCACCACCGTTGATTTTTCATTTTGTTCAACCGTGAATCTACCTATAATATTAACGTTGTTAATATCAGTCTCATTTGGTAATAAATTATCAATAAATAAATTTCTATCTATAATTGAGTTATGTATATTTTCGTTATGCGAACTTTCTGGAAAATTAGCGCTGTTTTCACTCAAGCTCGTTGAACTTATTTGACAATTATTGTTCAACTGGCCATCAAAATTTAACGTAAACGTACTGCTGGTAGTGTCACTAAAAGAGTCAACTTGTTTTTCAAAAAGTTCACTACACACTCCACTAGATTCACAGTTACTTAAATTATCGTCTATCTTTTCATTCAAAATTCGCAATAGACCATTTTCTTTAATCATCATATTTTGCATTTGTTGTTGAAACGATTCCGCGTCGACAAAATTTTCTTCGTCAACCTCATTAATTTCCTTTTCGATACTTGCGTTCAGTAGTATTTCCGAATTATCCCCAGATTTGCCACATTTCAAACTTTTATCGTCCAAAGTTCCTTTGATATGTTGAAACAAAATTTCCTTCTGTTCCTCGGTGAGTTCGGTAAACCCATTTTCTTGTAATATGAACTGTTTGTTGGCGACTTGTTTTAAAAACTTAGATACGGCGGCCCAGTGAGCTTCGGTTAAAACTCCGTGAAGTCTAATAGAACTGAATTGTAATGGAACCCAACGGTTATTTTGAAGACACCAAACAACACCAGACGTTACCATATTGGAACATCAACTCATCGACACTTTCAATGATATTCCCGCATCGTACTGATCGATTTGAATATCGAATAAAACTTTTTCACGGCTACTGATGGTGTATCCTTTCACCACCTCAAATGGAAAAAATTTATTATTTAACCACAAGTCTTGTACAAAACTGATTTGCTTTGTGTATATAATTCTGCAAGTGGATTAAAATGCAAATTTTGATGATAATACGTACTTAAAGCGCACATTAGTGTTTTATAGGAAATTTAAAATATTTGACCACACCCTAACTTCGAATGATTAAAAAATTCCTTTCTTCGCAATATTTATTAAAATTTCTCAAATAAAAGTGAAATTTATGTTAATACTCGAATACAACAAATATAACGACCTTGCTTGCCTCTCACAAACGTTGACATTTTTAATATTTTATAATTTTAGCCTACACCGTTTTTTTAAAAAGACAATGGGGAGTAAAAGCCTTGAGTGCTAATCAATCCATAGAAATCAACTTACATCTATGTCTTGCAAGTAAATTTCAAATTGTTATGACTACTTATACTTTATTGAAATATAAAAGCCATCACGAAACGAACGTATTGCCGATTATTATTGGTTATTGCCTATATTGACGACCCATCTTATCTTTCATACCAGCATTGATAAAAATAACTCAGGTTGTCAAACGTTGATAGACTATTAAATGTTATATCATTGAAGGTTTAATATCAAATTGCACTTTTACAGCCAACAATATTTATGTAAATTTATAACTGACCATTTATACAAACCATAATTATTGTAAATTTTGTATCTATGAATAAACCAATAAACCACTTCCATATACTAATAAGATGCGCACTTGACCTTTCAACATGAAATCGCAAGAATCTGAGAAAACCTTAAGAAAATATCCAAAGAATTTTATTTGAAAAATGATGAACCATATACGTATAGTAAATAATTCAACCCTTGATGAAAATATGCGATACCGATGCTTCAATATCAGAAAAATAAGTAAGGAAGTCCAATATCGAATGGGCAAAAAACACTGGTATAAATGGGCATATGAACAATTCATATTTCAAACGAACAGATTATGATTACAGATTAAGGTTTAGCATTAATGTAAGGCTTACTAATAATTTGCTATTATTACTATTTAAAAAGCTTAACGTTAATGGATGACTTAAATACATGTCTGCTGTTTGGTAATAGGCATCCGATTTTTGGAACACTGATGAACTAAAATATAATGGTTAAGTGAAGAAAAACTGATAACACGATTGATATTAATTTTTGATGTAAGACTCGTATAATATTATATTTGTCATATAATTATTAAAGGTATAGGTTTTGATAACTGTGATACACAAAATTGTAATTAATACTTTGCATTCAGTTACATAAGTATATGATAGTGTTATTACAAAATACCATAACAATTGAAAACGTTCGCATTAACAATTGATGTGTGGCGACCATGAAAGACGTATCATCTGGGACATTACTAACGTTTTATTTTTTTATCGAGAATTCATTGAAATTTACTCAAATCGTTTGAAATTAGTCAATTTGTACAATTAAAACTGGAACGTCATGAATCACAATACAAGAAAAACAACGCAAAAGCGTGAAAAAATATTAGCAGGCTAAAATCAAGCAGGAGAATTGCCAAAATTATTAACTCCGTGCGCTAGTTTTTACCCAATGATTTTAGAAGATCATAAATTCCATTTCATAGTGGCTTACGCAGTTAGTTTTTAGAATTGATGCCCAGTTAACAAAACACCTACACAGCGCATGGATGCACAAAAATATAAAAGAAAAAGACCCAACCCATCAAAATGGCTGTAAACTGCATACACCGACGAAAAATTGAATAAGCAATCGCATCTCCTTTTGTCAGAAAGAAAATCTAAATCAATTCACAAATGATACCGAATTTAATTCTTAAAAGAAATTGGTTGAGTGCTTCCGAGCAATGAAGTAGAAAAATACCAGCAAGTTCATTCGTAAACAGCTTAAAAAAAGTTTAGCAAGAAACGCTAAAAATCGTAGGCACACCGGAAATAAAAACTTATTACATAAAAGTCTTCAAGGCGTACTAATACAGCCTTTGGTGAGAGGACGAGTTACATAATAATTTGCTTCATATTCAATTTTTTAAAGGGCTGCAAGCGGCTAGCTGATTTTTTTGCATCAAAACCATGGCGAGTAGCGAAGAAATCGGAAGATATTTTATTCACGATCCTTTCTTCTTTCGTAACCAGTAAATAGTAAATATCACACATTATGGGATGCAATTCAATTAATTTATTAACCGTAAAAATCGATTAAAGGAGTATTTCTAAATAGAATGCAATGTAAGATTACAAAACAGTTTAAGTACGTATTATTAAATCAAAAATTTCAAATCAATACACAAAACAGAAATCAAACTAGAATTCAAAATTTCAATTTTAAAAAAATTATTTGGAAAAATCGAAAGATTGGGTACTTCTTAATTTAAAATACCGGCGCGAAATTCTCCTTCTTAATTTGTTAATGACCTACAAATTACTACAGACAGTTGAATTCTAGTTGCAAAATATTTGAAATTACACTTTTCGCAATTACCTGTAGACAAATAGTAAAATTTAATCCAATTACAAATTCGAGTCACACACGATCCCAAATGTATCGAACACGAATTTCACTTGTTGACAAAAAAAATTTTAAAGTAACAATAACTTAAATTTTTGTTAATATTTAAATACTTCTGTATAATATTTTTCCGATCGCGAATAATCGAGAAATTAATTCGTGCAACTTCCAGCCCAACAAGAACAAGTACTGAGAGCGGTTGACATGCTTCACCGTGGTCATTTCGCGTTCAAAGATTGACCACGGTTACATGTAGTACTGCAGGTGGGGGATGTGGGACTTCCATCCGCTTCTGGTTTTAACATTATTTTATATGCATTACATTGAGTGAGGTTATCGATAATGATAAGTAACGAACAAATAATTGTGTTTTAATATCGGTGCCTGTATTGCCTAGTATAAAAATCGCGAAGGTCTCATTTCATTTCAAAAATGACGAGAAAAATTATAATTTTAAATTGTCTGAGAAACATGAGAAACCAATACAAAAATTGAATTTTCTAGTATGTACCTACGTACCTACTATTATAGAGTAAAATATTTTGAATATTCGTGAACACGTGAACTGCTATATTATTCTGAAATCCTCCTTCGTTATAAAAATATACAAAATATTACCTACTTACTTATACTAGAACAGTGTACGGGTTGTCCAAAAATTACATAATAATGTATTACTTAATTTAAAACGCCAGAACTGAAGAAATAGCATTTGACTCAATTCAGATTTCAATGCATGCAAAATCAGTATACCTACTACTCTTGATGAAGATCCAAGAAGTTTTAAATTTGAGAGAAATCGTGCTCAAAGAGCGTTTCAAAAAAAATAGACGGTTCACTATTTTATAAAACTACTGATTTTTTCATTTACGAGCCAGCAATTATAATTTTTTAAGTTTTTGTTGAAAAGCAAACGACTTGTGAGCGATAAATAACTATTGTTAGAGCGCACCAGCGCACATATACATAATAAAATAATTCAAAACTATCATTCTCTAACATTCTAAATTGTAACATTAGAAAGATCAACACTAATAGAAAATTTCTTCTCGTGCTTCCGTATGCGATTGACTCGGATTGACATTGTTCATCGCTATTCAAAAAGCTTACTGAAATAGGACATGGCGTTGTTTTCAGGTAAAAAAATACGTCCTCTCATATTATGAACTTTGTAACGTAACTTACACAGACTTATAAAATATAAATTAATTTTTACTATTATTATTATATCAAACTGATTATTACCAAGTTTATATTCAAGTTTAAGAAAGGAAAATTTTAAGTTACCAGTAGTACATAATACCTACATCAGACGCGCGTGGACTTGTCCAATGTTCAAGGCAAATTTACAGTGGCAAATTGGAAATATTATAAACTAAAGTAAGATCATAGATCGGCGTCTTCATATTCGTGTTACTAGTCCAATCCGCGGTTCCAAAAATGAAGCATTTAACAAAATCAAATGAACCGAAAAATTTCAAAATGTAGGAGATCAAAACTAAAGGATCACTACATCTTGTCCTAAAAGTTGAAGAATTTTTTAGTATCCACTTGTAAGTTATTGGTCATCAAACTCGACGATCGAATTACTAGCCAAATCCGCGGCTTCTAAAACGGCTCATTTCACAAAATTAAATGAACCGAAAAATTTCAAAATGTAGAAGATTAAAACTAAAGGGTCACTACATCTGGTCCTAAATTTGAAAAATTTTCTAGTGTCCAGTTGAAAATTATTCGTCTTCAAACTCGACGATCGAATTACTAGCCAAACCCGCGGCTTCTAAAACGGCTTATTAAACAAAATCTAATGAAGCAAAAAATATCAAAATGTACGAGATCAAAGCTAAAGAGCCACTACGTCTGCTCCTAAAATTTGAAGAATTTTCTAGTATCCACTTGTAAGTTATTGGTCATCAAACTCTACGATCGAATTACTAGCCAAATCCGCGGCTTCTAAAACGGCTCATTAAACAAAATCTAATAAACAGAAAAATTTCAAAATGAACGAGATCAAAGCCAAAGAGCCACTACATCTGGTCCTAAAATTTGAAGAATTTTCTAGTATCCACTTGTAAGTTATTAGTCATCAAACTTGACGATCGAATTACTAGTCAAATCCGCGGTTTCTAAAACGCCTCATTTAACAAAATCTAATGAACTTTAGGCTTAGACATTAGACACTCACTAACTTTCAGTTGCTTTCAGCAAGATCTAATAGCTCGAACGTTTAAATCAACCCCATCGGCTTCGGAGCCGTTAAGAAGAAAAATTCCTCTTAATGAGACTTTATCAAAACAGTTTAACAATCAAAAATATCCTGACGTAGCTACAACAAGGATTTATAAAAAATAAAAAAGAATAATGATTAATGAAAGTAAAAACAGCTTCCAAATCTGATAAAAGAACAAATTCAAACTCGTACATCACGGTAATGATTCCATGTACTAAAAATTCATTTAAAACTCGTCAAGCAGACCAAGAAGTGCACGTCATTAAAAGCTTAAATGGAAAATTAAGGTAATATTTTATATTAACCACAATATTATTGCAAATGATTAATTAGTGAAAACTGTAATTTTTTATATTGCGTCAAGACATTCTTTTAGAAGTGTGAATGAGGGAATGCGATCGATTCGAATTAAATTAATGCATTTTAGTCTCAGTTAAATAAGAATTTATATGTCAAATTATATAATTGAACAAATTGAAGATAAACTTACAATTTTTACACAATCTATTAGGCAAGTTTAACATCAGAATTTTGTAAACCAAAATTTAATACTAACAGTTTTTGTGGAATACTCTCTAATAGAACATTTCAAAACCTTCAATATCAATAATTACAAAATTTATTAAACTAATTATTTAAAAATTAAGAAATAATTGACCTAAAAAGTTAACCTTCAATCATTAGCAGAAAACTGAGTTCCGAAAATTTTAAATAATTAATTCCGAATTCGCTTAAATTTACGTAACAATTGGTTTAAAGTGCATAAACAAAAATCTGGTAGGTCAAATTTTAATTTTAAGGTGGCGATTTCGACCATGTAAGAAATCTTGCAAATAGTGCTATAATACTGGAGCGCTTGAGCAGCAAAACCTATTGAAGTTACAAAAAAATTATGCAGATAAAAAATAAAGTAGAAAAATTGAGCTAAATTTTGATGCTGAAATGTTGTTCGCTTTTAGTTACCCACTTTTGGCCCATTTTTAAATATAAAATGAAAATTCGGTGATATACATATCGTACCTACTCTATATACATTTATCTTCACTTTAAAACTTAGTTTTGAAGAATAATTAACATAATGAACGAGAACCAACCGCTCCAGTAAAACGCTTATGAATTTTTATATTTCTATTACAAGGACAGGGACCTTCTGAAATAGGTACTACTCTAGAGTACCTATCGCCACCTTAAGAATAACTTACCAGCGTGCAATTATCTCATCAATTAAGTTACAACATAATATAGTGAGAGACATTTTAATTATAAAATGCTTAAAAAGCTGGGCGTTCCAGGGAAATCCACCAAAAGAGAAATTTTTGTATAGCATAGATGGAAAACCCCAACTGCAAGTGTATAGAGTTACGAAGTTTCTGCTAAATTCCAAGGTATTCAAAATAGTTGTTTGCCCTTTTATAGTAGAGTATAAATTAAATTTTCCCTGCAGAATATTCTACAGAAATAATACACGGTTGCAATAAATTAGCGGAACATTACGAAAGGTATTTGTATTTTCTTTTAGTTTGAAAAAATCCTCCAAATTGAGTTCAAATTTGTACAAATACCGTAAGAAAAAGGTTGCAAGAAAATAATAATCTTAGATCAAAGAGGCCGGTTCGTAAGCCACGATTGACTTTAAATCACAAAAGAAACTGCAATTATTTAATGGATTCGGCTTTTACAAACCGAGATTGATTTCTGAACGAACTAAATTGGAATAGAATACAGACCTCGTTGCTGTACCTGATGGGCGAATGAATACTACTCGACTCATCGATGACATACTCACAAACCATGTGATTGTCGCCGGAGCCCTCATATGTTTTCAGAAGTAGCAGATCAAACCAGACGACTAATAGAACCAAATTCCTGTTACGGACTCGCCAGCTCTTGGCCCAGATCTCAATCTACTCGAGCGGTTACGAAATGAGTTTGATCCTCCGATCAAACTCTTCAGCTCTTCAAGAAGAATGGGTCAATATACCCCAAGACGATATTCAGAGATTCATTGAAAGTATGCCGCGAAGGTGCCAGGTCGTCTTCTACTTATAATACGCGTTATTAAATTTCATTAATTGCTTAATTTTTTTGCCATTCGTTTGTTTATTATAGTGATCAGGTTAAAAAGTCCAAATTTACTTAAATAAACGATAGTGTAACCAATTTAGCACATCAATGTTTATTTTTAAACTACGAAAACATTGTATCTTCTTTTCTTAGTTTTTCCCTAATTTATTGGCGCAATGTACTTTCATTGTCAAATGGAAAACCGAACATTTTAAAACTAAAATGACAGTTACCTACATAGTATTGAGTTAATTGTCAATCAGTTATTAGAAGTTGCTGTTCTTCAATGGCAAAGAGACTAAAAATAGTGGTCTACCAGATGCAGTTGCAATTTTCTTGAAATTAGTGAACATTACTAATTACTGCTATCCCGCTTATTATTCATCTTCATCAGTATAGAAATATTTTCATTGAAGGCAAAATTTGAAAACCCATCACCTTACGTAACAATATTTCTTCAAATTTGTTCCCACCCAAAACTCGAAACAATTTACGAAGAAATTAATTCAAGTTCTGCAATTAGGTGAAGGTTTCCCGTTTTATATTCAAACTTCTCAAGAAATTATTTGCGATTTTACTATTTTACTTAACAAATATTGAAGGTTGAATGATCTGCATAACTCCTTTCATACTGTGCAGCTTTAACACTTTTCATTCATAACTCACTCTTAATTGCCTTATAATTTTGTATCGTAACTAATGTGCAAAATAAAATAAATGCAAGAATGGCATTTCTGCGCTATGCGTCGTCTACTTCTCAATTATAATCTAAGGATGCCAGATACCAGAAACTCTTACCAACTCCAATTATAAATAAGGAAGTTACTTATCTATACTGGATACTACTTCCCAAAGTGCCTAAGTGAGACCTCAGACCAATATATTAGGAGGAATAAATATTTCCCACAAATTAAGATGACGATTTCGCCATTATGATACGTACATCGATTGCTAGATGCTAGAGGTTCTTCACCTCTTCAGTTGCATTGTGAAGATTGGAAATTGGAAGTCATTTTTTCAGTGGCATTTTAATTACGTATTAGGAAGTTCGTCAATTTTGGTGAATGTAACTCATTGCAATATCAATCTACTATATTAATTATCATAATAGACGTTTAATTAGTATTCGACTTGGTTTTCTTTCTGAGAAAAAGAACACAATTTTTGAAAAAAAATTGCTCTAGTAATGAAAGTGGCTCACGAATTAAGATTAATTTTAAGTTTTAAGCACAATCAAATTTGACTATTATAGCATGTTCCTAAAGTATTTACAATTTAGGATCAATCGTTTAATATTTCAGGAAGTTAATATTTAAAGGCTCTCGGGGCATGTCAAGAATGTCTATAATAATTTTCAAACGGTTAACTTAATAGAGTAGAAAAAATTTATAAAAAGAGAAAATTATTAAAAGTATTAATACATTCCACGGCTAAGATCGATTTAAATTAATTAATTTATATTAGTAGTAATTAATTAACAACGTTGTTCTACCAAATGAGCTTTAAGTTAAAAGGCGGCAAACATATCTGTATTAGTAAGTCCACCTGAATGAACATTTATTTCATTAACTAAAAATAGAAAACCGTTAGATGATACGTTCTAATATATTTAAATGCATTTTTCAATACACTTACATACTACGAAATGTAAAGTGAATTAAATTTTATTCTTATTAACCTGTATAATAATTATACAGGGAATTAAGATTAGTGAAAGTAAATTCTGCAAATTACACATGTATGTGTAGAATCTACTCCAATAGATCAGATGTGTAACGAACGAGCAACTAATGGTTCGAAAATGACAATTAACAATTAATTAATCAAATATAAACAATGGTAACATCATAAATAGCCGTTATAATCAAATAAGTGTTGGTAACCTGCTATGGGACGTACTTGGAAGGTCGCTGGAGTGAATGACCACAAGTCGCGGCCTTGGACATCCACATACACCTTAGGAGACGAGAGAAGATAGCCAGTGATGTAGCTTTATACATGCGTGAGGAGAAAATTGCAGCATATTTTTAAATCTCACATCATTATATGAATCCATATTCAGTACACTGCGTTCATACTCTGTTCATACATACAATAGCAAACGTGCTTTAAATACACAAATTAGAAACAATACTTCATTTTGCTATCGTATGTACAAAAATGTGAAATGTATATGAGCAATCTATCTATCGACAGTCGATACCAGCATTACTATGCAATTTGCACAAATTTAAACCAAAAGATGTATCGTAAAAGGTACCTATCCAGGCTGAAATAATAAATTTCTTCGAATTCCCGAAGTTCGAAGTTCTGCAAGCTATAATCTAATGGTTGCCAAATTCGTATTGATAGGTTGTTGCCCATCGCGTTATTCTGAAATGGAAATATAGACAATCAATATTACTCTCGAGGAAATTGTTGAAGCGGTACGAAGCGCAGCTTCCTATATTTGAAATCGACAACTTCCCATTTTCTCCGCACGTTTAATGAACGTATTCGGAGTTCGGAGATGCAATTAAACCATTCCTGTATCGCAACCTTTGATTGTAATCTACTTACATAAAAAGATAAATACAAGAATCATTATTTGAAGTCAAGAAAGTAGTGTATTATACAACAAGTAATAAATAAGTCTCGGTCATGCAAACCGGATCCGTGTCGAGACAAGGAACAACGGTATTTATTTATGAAATCTACCAACATAACAATCTTACACATATATTTTTTTCTGTTTTTGGCGCCAAGAAATTAATTATCCAAAAAGAAACCAACCTTATTCACTTTGGAACTCTACAAGATATAATCGAATGCATTAATTTTTACTGTAAATGGTTTACGTAAAAAATTTGATTTATGAAGTCCAACACCACATTGGCACTTGATAAAATTTAAAAGAAAGTTGATTTTAAATGATAAACAACTCTTGACGCGAAATTTTGCGTACTCACGCTGAACATAAATCTTGAGCGACGGTGACGAGGGCATTCTCGACATTTCAAGTTCATCTTGTACATAAGTCAAGAGGCGTTTAGGAATTCGTCAAAAATATCGTAAGATTCTGCTAATAGCGAAGGGAGGAAGTTCGTATCCCTATGGTCGAATTTGATACCATGCTATCGTGATGCCAATCAGGCACTCTCATTTTATAAGATCCCTTCCCTACTATAACTTGAACCAGAATTCATAATGGCCTATGGTTTACTCAGTCTACTCGATAGAACATGGCACTTTGTCTAATAACCATAAAGTTTAGAGTATTAATGGTAAACTTATTAACTAAACATGGTCTTCGTACTCAGTCTACTCGATAGAAAATGGAACAAGAATTCCTAACTGGTAGAATAATATGGATAACTTTCCTAAGTAAAGAATATCCAGAACAATTTCTACTATACATCCACCTACCATCCAGTCCAATAACTTCTTCAAAGATAGGCACAACCCTTTACGTTTTTTTGAGCACTTTGATTATGTGGAAAGCAAACACTGAAAAAGAAAGAGAAAAAGCATTTCAATTACCCGCAGCATTATTTCTGCGATGCGACCAACGTCCAACCAGTCATTTCGTAGACTGTTGTCAGTGCTTTTCTATCAACAATAAAACAAATATATGCACTTGTGTTGGGGAGGATACTTGCATGAACAAATTAAATTATAAAAATTTTTTCTATCTGTATTGGTTCTCATTTAAACCGCCTGTCATAAGTGTTTGGCCACCCTGTATCTGTATAGGTATAGTCACATTTCACCCCTGCTCCAACCCAGTTTTCGAATTTTTAGAGTTCGGATATTCAAATATTCCTCACTAGATACCTACAAATGAGTACGTGAACTATTGGATGTTTTGAAGATGAAGTTCGGTTTTGGTTTTCGTTGACTGGACTACCGCTACAATGTAAAGCACTAATCGCCAAACTACGCGATCTCTAAATCACGCTCAATTTAAAACTGCATTCTACTTGGTTATGAAAAATAAATACTTTATCGATACTTTTTTCATGTTTAAATCATTGAGTATCTGTATACGGTTATAAACATAAAAGCAATGCTTAAATATATATATCTTCGGCGAGCAATTCGCGAGGCGTGTAATAAAAATATCAACTTTTACAATTTTAATACAGTTGTAACAATGATTTCCATTTCTCAAAACGACTATTTAGCGTAACAAATAAATTAAAAAAGATGTAAATTGCCAAGATGGTTTAAAGTATGTCGGTCGTACGAATGGCGATGACGACTAATAGTCTGGAGCCGGTGCCACTTTCACCACATACAAAAAAAATTAATCGAATTTCCATAAGAAACAATATAACATAAAGTGTATTTTAAAAGAGTTCAAAAATAATATATTTAGAGAAATTAATAATTACAGTCAATCAGAGCAATATCATACTTATTAGCTTATTTACTTAAATATGTGGCCATTCATTTTATGTTTGTTACAGTTCATCTACAAAATTGCCAAATATTTTGAAGAGTTTTGTCTCTTCACGCGATCGGCAACTAGTAACTGATCATCCTGATGCATTTTTTAATTAAATAGTAAGAAAATTGTAAGATTTTATACACAAAAGCTGTCTACCATCATCGTAATATTAGAACTAGATGATTATTGTTTGACAAAGTGGAACGATTTGGTTTTATTAAAGTTAGTGACCTGACCTACCTATATATTGATTTACCAAGAATGGCGGAAAACGGTGACATAGTTGTTAGTTACTCAATATACTGATGTTCACAAAACAGAAAAAAAAAGTGATAAATAATTTGTACTGCAAATAATATTTAAGTAAATAGTCCATTTGTATGTTATAAGATCCACTAACTTCATTTCAATGCAATACTTGAATTCTTGAATATATTTCAATACCTATTATAGCATTCGTTCAGTTGCTATGTAATTTTGAAAGAAGATAATAATGGATAATAATACTCATCATCGTTCACGACGACAATCAAATTGTATTCAGAAAAGTATGCAATTCACATTTAAATTGAAATTTACTGTACCAATACTAAAAATGTGCATATTTCAATCAGTTCTTCGATTCCCTTTTACCTTTACTACAATTGAGGCTACTACAACTTGGATTTTGCTCTCGGTGCTCTTAAATAATGCAATACTGTTTACTAATTTGTTAGTAGGTTGGTGCCTACATAACGTAATAATGTATTGTTATTTCACTCGCGCATCAATAAAAACTAAAACACATTAACGTAAGCATATTTTATAATCTGCACCAAGATGCTATAAAACGATCATAATATTAACAGTAAAAAAAAATCTTTAAAGGTATGTAAAATGAGCAGAAAAAGAAAAATCCAGGCGCCAACTGTTTGCAATGAAAAGAAAAAAGAGCAAGATAAAGATTAACTACAAGTATATATTATTTCGCATTTAACGACTTCTAATGAACAGTAGCAATAATTTTTACTCTTCAGAAAATTACATGGTATCTTTCCTAGGTGAAGTGCTGTCGCCATCCGGTCCTATACACCCAACTAGTTGCTCTACAGGTTATGTGTACCACGGTCTATTTTTAGAATGGTATAGTAGAAAAAGTTGTAATTACATGTACATTTGTAAAGGTAATTTATTTAGCTCGTGAAATTTAATTACTTAACTGTATAGGGTATGATTTATCCACGACGAAACAAGAAGAAGAATCATAAAAACAAATCTAAATTCCTTCAAAATTGATAAAAGCTAATGACACCAAACTCTACTAACACAAACAATAATAATTGTTCGATGATTACTATTACAACATAACATACTGCAAGCTTCTTAAGAGTTTCAAAAACAATTGCACATCCACTACCAAAAATTGGGAGAAAGTCAGATAATCAGATATCGAGCACGCCTTGGGACATAGAATACTATTTATGGAAATAACTTTATTTATATAAATAAGCCTATAATTTTCAACGGTAATAATTAAGTGTAGATCAACAAGAAAAATAAAAAGAGACACAAAAGAAAGTAGCTATATTTATACAAAAGTAGGCTTTAAATATTTAAGAGCAGTTAAAAAAGATACAAACAAAAACATACCCTATATTTCAGATTCAATGAAAGAGTCGAGAAATAATAGAAAAATATATAAAAAAAACTTTTTAAAAACTTGTCTTATTTGAAAATGCACTAAAAAGTAGAAAATAAATTTTAGATCGAAATTTACAAAGAGAAGAGACATTTGATTCCAAATTTATGTAGCTGTTAAAGTTCAAAGTTAGGCAAGACATGAATTTGTATGTCAAACTGATCATCATGTTGATCATGATGATTAGAAGACAAGATTGCTCAGTTTGAGCTTATCAAATTGATGTTAAACGTTATGAATAAATTTGCACCCTTGTCTTCTAATCATGATGATCAACATGATGATCAATTTGACATACAAATTCATGTCTTGCCTAACTTTGAACTTTAACAGCTATATAAATTTGGAATCAAATGTCTCTTCTCTTTGTAAATTTCAACCTAAAATTTATTTTCTACTTTTTAGTGCATTTAAGACAAGTGCAAATAAGACAAGTTTTTAAAAAGTTTTTTTATATATTTTTATTTTCTACTTTTTAGTCTTTACACCGCCATCTAGCACCTTTTTAAGAAACCTAAATTGAAATGTCAGTTCAAATTTCAATGAAAATTACAAATTAACGTGTCTAATTATTGTCGTAGGCAAAATAGCATTTACGACTCGAGATAAAATCATTTTTTTAATTAATTAAATTTAATCAAATGTAATCGTTGAAAAAATTCACAAAAATTTCTGAAAAATTTCTGAAAAGTTCCGTCACCTAAATTAAGCATGCATGTAAAATTTCAGAACGATTGGATCACGGGAAGGTGTTCAAAATTGGAAAAATAGATCCCCAAAATCCTCACAAAGCAAGCTAATATAAGACAAGTAAAAACAGAGATTGGACTTCCAAAAAGTAGTAAAAATGCACAAATAACTACTTAGTATATTTTATAATATTATATGAGGCAAAAATTGGTTAAGAATATTAGTTTTCCGATACAAATTTTTAAAAAATTTTTAATTTGTACTGAAACTATTAGTTTGTCTTTTCTCAAAACCCTTTTTCAGATCGTAGGTCTACATTACTTAACTCACAGCTTCATTTAATCTCCTATCGAGATTGATATTGATAGTTGGTAAATTAACTTTGAATTAAACGGGATTTAATTAAATATTTAATAATAGTTCCAAAAATAGGTCGTATAATTATCCCAATCAGTTAGCTAATACCAAATCTTCATAGATGTTATCCATAATCAGATTCAGACAGAAATTAATCTTTCTTCTTTAATCGTCTAGCTACACACAACCCACCGTGCACTTGTGTATATAGCGAAGTCTACTACATCAGACTCTAATTTTTCCAAATGAGTGACGATAAAAACTTGAAATTAAAGAATAAGTTGTACGTTGAACATATAATATGTATAAATGTAAAATGTAACGTACAGTGCACAGCTGTACAGGAGTACTCAGGCTGTATTAAGCTGGCATAGCTTAATTTTTTTTTTAACTTTAACTTAAATTTCTATTCTACTCTATAAATAGATTTTAAACTTTAAAAAATCAAAATAAGCAATTTGTTATTCCAAACCCCTAGAAAAATTTAAGATATTAAATGATAGCATTTCTATTTAGAATAAATACTATTATTAACTTTCGTATTTCCTGTGTGTGACTTAAAATTATCTGTTAAGTTGCCTGCTTCAAATATTTAATTACCACCGAATTATAGTGTTAACTAGGTTACCATAAAAAATTAATTTAATTTTCCTAAATACTTACAAATAATCCAGTAATTACGTTACTTTTATTAAGTTTTTTTGTACTAAAAACACGAGCAAACTAATTAATTTTAATTAAAAGTATTGGCATAAATCTGTCCGCAATACCAATTACAATGGAATTAATTTAAAATCGAACAAATAATAATATATAAACTAAAATTATTTTAAACAGATTGTTAGTGCACAGCGAAAATATATTTAATTCGAATAAAAGCAACAAGGGCTCCGTGAACTTTAAAAAGAGCAAATTAATTTTAAATCAATTAATTGAAAAAAAAATTGATTAGAGAAGAAAAGTAGATTAATGTACAAAAGCGCGCCTGTGATTTATTTTAAAGTGCAGAAAAGAAAACGATCGAGTATTATTATTTTCACTTTCAATTAAAGGCATAATAATGATTGTTGAATACTTTCTAGAAATTGATATAACTTGTCAAGCTAAAGAAATCATACGATAAATAATTTGATGTAAATTGTAAGAATGTTATTTATTAAAGAAAACACCAATTAATAACATTGAGGTTCGTCCGTAATTGAATTTAAATTGGTGATTATTCAATATAGAAGGTGCTGAATGTAGTGGTATATCTATTAGTTGTGCATTACTATTGTAGAACTGTTACTAATCGAGCTTTTAGCTTTAGGCATATCACCCAATTCAATTCAGCAAAGCGACCCAGTTTAACTTAATTCAAAAGCTGAGTAATATTATTTGTACGGCTATAGAAAATCCCCAGAAAACAGCATTTATTTCTAAATGTCTATAATTAATTAAAGTTTTAAAAGGAAAATTTCCATACATAAGGATAATAGCTCAATTAATCTAGGCAGGAAGGCTGAGATATAAAAAATACACCACACAGATAACTAAATGTAAATGACGTTAATTCGGTGCCATTTTCCTGATTAACAAAAATTTTGATTTCCAATGTTTAATACGCAGTTAATCACTATACCATTCAGTATTTCAATATTTGAACAAGTTATCAGGCACTATAAAATACAATAAATATTATATAGGTACTATAAAAAATATTAGTACGGGTGCGGGTGATAAGAAATAAGTATCATTAATAACAAGTGAGCTTGCGTATGATAAGAATGAATTAATAATAATAGATTAGAAGCGTAATGCTGGCCATAGTACCTTCGGCATAATTTCGAACTCAAGTTTGGCGACCGTGCCCTTGCTAATCCCCAAAGTGTTATTAAACGACATTATTATTTTTTATGTTTTATAATGAGTAATTATAAACTATAATTGAGAATTTAATTGAAGAATAAAATGTTTTACTAAAATAGAAGAAAATATTTTGCATTTAGAGAAAAATCAATTGAATTTTATTTCTAAACATCTTGATAGCTTTCTTTCATACTACTCATAATACGTTAATTAAAACCAATTTTACATAACTTCCTGGTCGATGGCGCATAGGAATACAACATAAAGTTGTCCAAAAACAAATAGTATAAAAAATGAATTTTCAACAAAAATTAACACTAGAGACGAACCTGGTCAGACGCGATATTTGTTACTAATTTTATTATTTCAATTGTTTACGACTTTATCAGCCCCCACGTTTCTGTAGCTGCCTTATTTGGCAAAAACGCAATATGAGTGCAAGTATTATATATTTTGACGTTTTCGGTGCAGCAGACCAACCGCGCCCTTCATGTTAATATTCTTTTAAATGTTGATATATTAATATCATGCTTTTAGAAGATATGTCACAAAGTTTTGAAATAGAAAATACTGCAGTTCATCGTCTAATGGAAGAAGTTCCACGGACGATGAAATACGTGACTGGGTCTGAAATTCTGCCACACTTTGTTTAATTTCTCGCTGATTTTATGATTACTATAAATAAATATTACTTTTAGTTATCAATTATTTTACTACTTAGTATGAATGTAATAAAAAAATTGGCCCAAAAAAATGTTGTTTGAATCGAAATTCCACCTCGGTTCTGTCAGACCGACGCACCCTTTCAAGTTAAAAAATTTAGCGCGTCTCCTGTAGGGTTAAGAACCCACGACCCTAGTTATTATTTATTAGTGATAATAACTTGCTAATATTTTATTTATTATGTAGATCGATTCGATAAGATTTTGTTATTAGATTAATTCATACGTGTGGGTAACTTTCATAAAAATTCCGAGTTTTTATTCGACCTGGTTATTTCAAAAGTTAGTCATGTTTAAGTAACTTATCAAAGCATCAATCTCGAAATTAAATTATTACTCGGCGTACAGTAAGTATAACCAATGGTATAACAAAAGTTAAACATATTTTTACACTTCACGTCTTAAGAACAAGTAGATAAAACTAAAAAATACATAAAAACAAATGGAATGAATGTAAAGAGAAATTCTCTACAAATGGTATAGCAGGAAAGGGTCGTAAAAATTTTTAAATACCAGAAAAACAAAGCTTTCGCAACAGCTTAGAATCAATAGACACCTAAAATTTTAAAAATAAGGAAAGCCCAGTCTCCGATACTGCGAAACATTGTCCGACTTTAGGCTCATTAGAAGGTCTGTTATTTCTTGTCCGATTCTAACGAAATAAGTAAATACAATTTATCATTTCCTCATATCCATAATGTACTTGATATAAGTAATCAAAATCGAACAAGAAATAACTAAGTTATGGCCTTGGTCGTGTTTTAATCAAACATCCTGTACACAGTATACAGAGTTGAATGGAAGAGCAGAGGGTGTTTATTTAATTTACCCTCCTGAACTTCGACCTGGTTCAAATAAAGTATATAAAAAAATGATCAACATCCACCACAACTATTTTTAAATTGATTAATTGGACGCCACTATTATTTTCTAATTCATACCAAAGAATTTAAACACAAACACATTTGCATTAAAAATATTAAAACCGTGACCAATTCTACTAATACATAGTTAATTCCTAGATTTGTCTAGGTTGGTGTAAATTTCAAGGTAAGTTACATTTAAACGAACAAACTGGAATTGAAATTCTTTTAAAATATAAAAAAGACTTGTCCTAGAGACATAATGCACTACAACTTTCATATAGTACGTATAATGTATTGTATTATTACCATTTATCATTCAAGCAACTTTTAATGATTTTCAAATGCAAACAACAAAGTGTTGTTCTGTTATGGTTATTTTACAACTTTATAAACAACGGAGAGAAATTAAATTAACTTGCTCTATACGTACTTCCTACATAAGTAATTGCAACTCTCGACTCATCGCCTCATACCATACAAATTTATATTCTAATAGCGGGGAATTTCATCTAAATACCTGTAAAAACTATTCTTAAAGCTCAGATAAAGTTGTTTCGTATCTACTCTTTGGAATTTCTATTACTGTCATGCAACTTAAACCTCCAATATCTAATGTATTTCCCCTTACAAATCAAATAGATAAAATTATGAGTTCACTTGACTATTAGTTTACATCCTTAATTTTACTATTTGTATTAAAACAACAAATGCTTCACATTCACAGCCTGCAATTGTTATTTGTTATGCAGTACATTAGTAATTACTCATTGTCAGATGTAATTACCAATTCAAGGAAAAGATAACTAGTAGATTAACATAATCGAACCAAAATGTAAAAATTAAAAAACACTTACGGTTCGGCTTCAATACTTTTCAACTTCGCAACATAATTCGATGGAATGTATCCCTCTTGACGAGTTCGTTTGCTTCGAGCTAACCACCAATCACCCTGAGTATCGTTTAAAATTTCTAAATGTTCTCCTTTACGAAAACTTAAATCTTCGTCAGTTCTAGCATCGTAATCGTAGAGAGCAACAAATATTTTTGCATTCGGAAGATCGGGTTCTGTATTTACGACAACAGGTCTTATCGTTTCTTGGGGTGGTGTGGGAATTGGATTACTTGGAACAGTAACGTCTTCTATAGCATTAACGCCAATTCGAACATTAGTGTCTATTTCCCTTCTATCAGAAGGATTGCTGAAGCAATTGCCCATTTTGGAGGTGTCATTAAACTACTCCTTTACCACAATAGGAAGTTCGTTGAACAAAAATAATAGTTTCATAAAACACTAAAAATTGTCTTACACGAACGAATAACAATTTTAAAAACTACTATCACTATTCATTTTACTAATTAAGCTAATAATCTCATTTACTTTCGTTCACATCTACATTTCTACAACCATACTGATGCAATTTGTCACTTTGACAGCAACAAATTGTATTAGTATTATTCAAGTCTGCCAACAGTAAGAATAAAATCACTATATGTAAAATTTTTATTCTCCTTTAAATTTTGCAATTAGTTTGTATAAAACATTATTATTTAACACCTTTCTATAACAATAAATACATAAAATAGATTTTAAAAAATGTACGAAATGTTTATTACTCGAAGTAAATAAAAACAATTACAAATGTATAAATTAATAATTAATTTACTGTTGTTGGGGTGCAACTTCACCTTGAATAGGTAATTCGAGAACTTTAGGCCCATATAACAAAACATAGGCACAATGCCAATCACCTAAAATAAGTACAATTAACCAATGACATAAAAAATTGAATATGCAAACCTCCGCCCGATAACTTCAAGATCTCTTCAATGGCCACAGGAGAAACAATATCATCATCGCACTTAAACCAGTTATTTTCAGCCTGACGAACCCAACCTACATAATGCCCGCTGGATGAAGAACGTCCTTTATGCGTTAAAACCGCTTGCAACGTGTAATAACCACTGTTGTTGCTTCCAACATCTGAAAATAAATGTTTAAACAAATTCTCGAATAATCACCTCCGATATTACCATTATCAAACGAATATGGAACAATCTGTCCTTTTGATTTTGCATCATCACCTTTACTTTTAGTTTTTACTTTCTCCCCTTTAGTTGCTGCCTCAACTTGAGCATCGTCCAGTTCCTAAAAGAGCAAATTTACAATAAGCATTATGGCAAATATTTTAAATCGTACTTTAAATTTAGTACGCATTGGTGTCAGCTTTTCCTGTAATTCTGGAGAGCACAACTCAAATGCATCAAAATCTAAAGGAAATTTCACATCTTTCAAAATCTTGGCATTGATCGATTCCTTTTCTTTGTAATAAAATCGTACAAACTGTACAGTAAGATAAGCAGGAAGTCGACTAATTTTCGACTGAAACAAAAGATAAATAAAATGACGCATCTATAAATATGTAAACTTGCACTACTCACAGTTTTAGTAAACACTGCATCTCTTTCTAAAACTGAAGACATTTTAGTAATGTGTTCCTGCATTTTCTGTAAGAAAAATAGTTAATTAAATACGAATTTTATTAAAATTCTTATCGTTACACACCGATCTAAGACCTGAGTACATATAGCGAACCTCTTGCGAGATAAAACAACTGATTTGTAAAAATTGCTCCTTGGTTTTAGTAACAGGCTCATCATCGCTTTCAGTACATTTCCACTCAACATCAAAAGTACCACCGAAATATTGATCGACTAAAGATCTTTAACAAAAAGTATATAAAAATATAATCTTTAATTACACCCAAAATTATAAAAGCGACTTGTGTGTAAAATTAATGTAAGTAAGAACTCGTTATTTCACTTACTTGACAGAAATGAGATAAAAATGCTGTATTGTCAGCTATACTTACTTATATTGCTCCACTTGTGGTGCGGGATCATCTTGTTTTGCTTGCAATTTTTGTTGTAAAACTCGCACTAACTCGGTCCAACACTCATTTGCGTCCTAAAAATACACACCCGTGTTAAATTCAAATAAATAGAATGCAACAGCACTAAAATTACCTGTTGTTGAAATCCTCCATTTTCACCTGTTTCTGCAAATCTTGGAAAAGCTATATGAAGCATCTGAAGAAGTGTAAAGGGTGGTAAAGTAAATCCTTGATCCATATTGGTGTACAAATCTCTTAAAGCAGCCGTTATCGATTCGGCGACTAGAGCATTATTTTCTCTTTGCACATCTAAGAGGTGATAATTTAGCAAAACATAAAAGGCCACTAAAAACTCTCAACGTACCTCCTTTAAATAGCTTTAGTGCATTTCTTAACTCGGGAACTGTTCTTAGACACTGAACTGTGGCATTCATGTAACAAGTATTATTTATATTATGAAGTCCAGGTGGTAAATCGAGCTGTAGGATTAATTTTAATAGTATAACATTAATTTACCACAATATTAAAAAACTTACTGCAGAAGCCAATTCACTTTCATTCATATCTTCAACAAACATAGTTTTCTCAACCGGTTCTAACGGTACATCTTCTTCTTTACTACCCATTAGCAGTACTGTTGCTCCCTAACATAATTAATAATGTAACATAAAAGTGATTTAATTATTAGTTTATTACATCTCTTAGCTTGAAGTTATCCCAATCGCCGTCTTTTAATGTAACACCTTTCAACATCACTTTTTGTCGTTCGGGTTGAACACCAGTAAGTGCAAACAATTGAGCTTTAAATAACATCGGTGGTTCTTGAGTACTAACTTCAATATCTGGGTAAGTTTCCTTCCCCCATTTAACTTTTACTAAAAATTGCAATTATTTTAGCAAATTTTCAACCGGCAAAAGTTAGGTTATATTAAAATTAAAATAATTTTAATTAATTTTTACCTTTATATGATGACATTTTCGAAGTTAATGCGATATCCT
Source organism: Malthinus flaveolus (assembly GCA_950108345.1). Lineage (NCBI taxonomy): Eukaryota > Metazoa > Arthropoda > Insecta > Coleoptera > Cantharidae > Malthinus > Malthinus flaveolus. Next base: position 74,789,865 of record OX467285.1, read on the forward strand.
TTCACACAAAACTTTTATAAATTGTAACTATTATTGTAATAAGCGTATGACTTAAAAATTGCAAGTTTTTATTTTGAGTTTTGACATTACAAAGTTAAAAGTCAGCAATTGAGATTTTATTGCAATGCAGCCAACATACATGCAAACCAGAATAAATACACACAAACTTATGTACAAAGCGTTTCGAAAAATTTGTTGAATGAGTGATGAATTTAAAATTGAAGTCCTCGAACGGTTGAAATGACATACACGATGACCAAAATCATATCAGTATTTCATGAAGATTTTCATCTAGTAAGGGTCAGATCAACTACGAATACTACGTATATCCGTAGTTATTAATTTCATTCAATTGCCAATCTTCAAACTAAAGATTCATTAACAAGAAAATGGAAATATATAATTGTTTATTAATAAAAATACAATAACTGATACGTTTTTATCTGAAAGTAAGTCAATAGACACTAATAACAATTTGATCAACTTAAATACTTAATTCAATTCAAACAAATTGACTGAATTTCTTCTGTAATGTATGTTGATATCAAAACCAACATTAACGCTTCAGTTATTAACAACAAATAAATCTCTCTGAAGTGTAGCTATATCTTTAGCTCGAGCCACTTTTTTACTTTCTCTGTGATTGTCTTGAACTTTAATGAAATGATCTAACAACTTTTTAAAGTCAATTTCTTCCATCCTAGAAGGTAACGGTTTAGGCACAGTTGCTGCTTCTCTAAAAATATAAATTAAGATCGAAAATCTTAATACAGAAAAATATGGTCCTACCTTCTATGTGCACACTCTAAATGAAGACTAGGAATGCACGAAAGACGGGTTCTTAAAATTTGGAATGCTTCAGTTTGAGGTAATAACATTAATAAGCCATACAAAGCTCTAACAAGTTCTTGATCACAGGGTACTTCCAATAATTCTAATCTTAAATCTGTAATTTAAAATAGTAAGCTTGTTACCCCAAAATTATGTATCACCTACATGCAAATATAGGAGATTCAATCAACTGAACTAATTTATCGATCTCAGTTAAGAAATCTACAGTAACTTCCAAGTTACCACTTGATTAAATTAAGGAAAATAAATGCTAAGATTAACGGGAACGAGTGACAAGTTTGACAAAAAGCATTGGTAACGATAAGCTTGTGCATGTAATAAAAGGATACAATACTTTTATAAGATCGCATACGTGTTTATAGCATTGTGTTAGTAAGCACAAAGCTACAGTAGCAATTGGACTATGACACCATGTTTCGTACAAACAGCAAAATAATGCGCAAGATTCCTAAACAATAAAAAATTATTCAAAGGAAAGTACATGGATTAAAAACCACTGACCTTACTATTGAGATCTTTAAGTTTATTACGTAATTCGAACAATTCTGAAGAAGTTAATAAAATCATACTTAATATTTGTACCATATGACTAGCAAATTTTAAATTTGTTTCTTTGGCTAAAATTTGAGCCAAGGTACGATAAATATCCTCAGCATTAAGTAACACGCAAAGTTGTCTGAAATGTTAAAATTAAAATCATAGGACCGAATTATAACAAAGCTTTACCTAATTATAAATGAACCCCTCTCTTCGAGCAGATGCTTTTCAGAACTAAACGAATTTAGTAAAGTAATAAGAAACTTCGTATAATATGGACTCATAACACTTGAACTTATTAAGTTTTGACCAGTTTGTACACCTAAAAATGTTAAGATTTTCAGTTTTTCATTCAGTTTAAAATTGATACACTACCTGGTGTAGATGATGACATTTCTATATCATAAGCTAGTTGACCAGCAGGAGACGAAATTATTTCAGACACCACTACTAAACATTGTTGTATAACTTCGTCTGCAGGATCTGAGAGCGTATGTTGAAGAGCAGGAAATATTACGTCAATGTAACTAAACATCTAAATATAAAGAAACTCTTTCAGTAAAAAAAACACCATAATACTTAAAACAATTAACCTTATTTGGAAGTGTTACGTACAAGTGATGAATCCATCTAAGAACTGCAACTTTGGTTTGAACCGAATTGTGCATAAGCTGTTGAGTCAAAACGTCAACGACTGAAGTTAAATGAAGTTCACAGTTAACGTCTTCTGCATCACCTACATTAATATTATTATTAGATCTTACTCACAACTAAAATATAAACTATTCACCTGTTGCCGATCGTTCGGCTAATTGTTGCACTTCTTTTACTTGAAGGTCCACTAGTTTCATCAGAGTGTGATTAACTGCGGTCGCTGTTTCCTTAATGTCTATCACTGTATTAAGGCCAAAAAGAAAATTATGAAATATTTCATGCATTTCTCACAAAACTCTAAAACTCAATAGAAAACATTATAAAATGAAAATTTCAATGTTAACCAAAGATAAGAAGAATTTTATCACAAATGTCTACATTAAGATAAATTTTACAAAATCTAATGTGTATTTGTAATTGCGCCTCTATTTCTTTTCATATTTACTAAATAGAAAATGCGTGATAGTTGTTAAAATAATATAAAGTGATTATAACTTAGTACAATGTACAAAAATAGAATGTTTTTGCTTGTAACTGCCCACTTCATATTTCCATTTACAAAATCAATGCAAAACCAGACAATTAAAGCTGTCCATAGAATAAAATGTATAAAATCTTAATCTTTTGGATAAAAGCGAGTTTGATAACTTTTCAGAGACAACAGAACCAGAACTGTTTGATCTAATAATATTTCTGGTGTTAATATAAATATAGGTATAACATTCAATCTCAAAATTGTTAAATCTATACAAAGCGTTTTTGGATAAGGAGTGATTTGACAAACAAACAGTATAACATATTTCTAAGGCCATAACACATTTATGAATGCTAATGTGTGATAATGTAGAGCCTAAAAAATACTTCAGTGAATTATGTATTGCAACAGTTCATTTTACAGCTTACTAAAACCAATAAGTGTGCATATAAAACTATTCTATTTTTGCATATTCGTGCATAAATTTAATTTGGAAAATAAAGCAACATAAAAGTAAATACGAAAACATTACAAGCTTCAGAGTATTTTTAGTAGTTACTCTAGAAAACAATTTCCGAAATGAAATCTTGATCATGTATTCGAAAATATAATTTATAATTTATATTACCATTGAATTTAAAATAACAGCTCACTAATCACATTATGATTTCTTCAGAAAATAAATAGCCACTAAAATTAGTCAACCTTTATGTGGATTCGGTTTCCACAACTTTTGATAATAAAAAATATAAACAGTGTTTCTGGATTAAAATGTTAAAACTATTAAAAATACTCTTCACACTCAAACTGCTCTTAGCAACATGCATGTTAAATTAATTTAAAAATAAACATAATGTTACTAATGAACAGATAAATAAAACAAATTAAAAAAAAAAGGATACTTCTGCGAGAATCCGTATCGTATGCTAAACATGGTAGTACTGCTTTGAAAATTCCAGACATGTAAGGAAGCATCATTGGACCCGATAATTGAACAAATTCTTTGATCCATGTAATGGCTGTAAACTAAAATTTTCCTTTACAATAATTTTTGATCGACTAAAAAAATGTTTACCTGCAATATTTCGTCATTTTTCTCTTGTGCATGGTTTATAAGAATATTAATCATCCCACCAAAATCAACTCGAGTGGGATCACTTTTTATACTTCTTAAAAATTCGCCTAGAACTGTGTCGCACATCTTTTTAACTTCAAGCATCGGATCATCTAATATTTTAAATAATCCGTCTAAAAGTTCTGGCAAGTATAAAACTAAGTCTATATCTGGTACGGCATCTAATACCGATATCCACGATATAACAAATTGTCTAGCAAAAGAACTTTTAGTATACAGTCTTTCACGTAGCAACGGCATAAAACCATCTAAATCAAATGATGATGTTTCTGTGACTATATCCTAAAATAAGCATTTTGTTATAAAAATAAAATTTTAATATCTCACTGTACCTTCATCAACCGATCTAATAGCTCCGACGCATTTTTATTATTTTGATCCGCATCTGTGGCAATTTTACTCAAGGCACTGAAAATTTGAGGAAATTGCTGTAAAACAGAACCTCTTGCAACTTTAACTACATTATAAAGAGATTCACACGCATAGTACCGAACACGTAAATCTGCATCGTTAAATCTTCCTACTATAGGATAAATTAATTCTTCCGTATATAATGACGTGTCCTGAAATGTTAAAAAAGTGTAAGAAAAACAAGTGGAAATGAGTATTTACTTACTTTTCCTAACGCTATTGCAATTGCAGCAAGTCCTATAAGTCCACCTTTTCGAGCATGAGAATTTGGAGAATTCGTGAAGTCTTGACCGAGTACTTTCAATAACTTTTTAATCTGACTAGTATTATTAGCAGCAACAAATCCTTTGACCATCCTACAAATTAATCAAAGTTTTATGTATTGTCATTCAGTCGGTCGTTATACTTTTTTTTATAGATTATATTTTTACGATGCAAAAGGCTTTTAAAACCAAAGAAAATGGGTTTAACTAGTTCAACCTGTGGGTTCAACCTACTTTTCGATCTCCAGAGCTGCAGCTTTCCTCTTATCATAAAGCTTGTCATGTAAAGCTCGCACACACACTGTACTAAGAGGGGCATAATCTTTCTCTGACATTATTAAAATTAATAATATTTAAACTAATACTTTTTAATATAACATGCAGATAAATAATTTAATCTGACAAGTAAAACAGTCAACATTACGAATTGTCAGTTGTCAGTTGTCAGCTCGTCAGCTGGCAAACCATGTCAAACGTCAAACTGTAACCTTATTATATACAGAGAGAGTCAAAAATAAAAAAGCTAAACTCAAGGTCAATTTATATAATAAATGCAAAGTTCACTTTGATGTTGTTATAATATTTTGCTTCAGTTATAAAATTAGAGAGATTTTACTAATATAATTAATGCGGCCAATAAGTTCATTATTTTCTTATTAACTCGTCCCTATATCAAAGCCAATATACGTTCGCTACTGTTCAAAAAAGATTAGGTCGGGTAGATAAACAAAAAATATCAAAGAGAATACATAATATATTATTAAGTAAACGGCGACTGAACTGATAAAAGAACCTATTTAGTCGCTTCAGTATGAACGCATTCGCAAAAAACACAAATAAATATCGGGAACACGAAGCACGATTAACGATCTAGGGATCTACGAACCACGAACAAACGTTTGCTGTAGCTCGCTCATTTATCGAATAGAAAACGCACCTTTACTGATATAATATGAAATATGAAATAGTTCTTATATAGGTACGCTTTGTAAATTCAATAGTGGGTTAGTGTTAAAGTTACCTGAAAAAAACATCTAATAAAGCAAACCTACGAATTTCATTAATAAAATTCATCTTGATAATGCTAATTAAGTTTAGGCATTGAACATTATTTTTAATGGTATGGCTATAATGAGTAGAGATTGTGTTGCTAATATCAGGTTATTACTTTAGAAATGCAAAGCCGGAAGTAGAATTACGTCATCATCATAGTAATAAACATGGCGTGCAATTTTGGCGTTGACCATAATGATAGTAAACATTAATAATTAATAGAAATTGTCTTTGGTTAAATCTATAATTGATAGCGAAAAATTATAAAAATGTAATGTGGGATTCTGGTTGCTTTCGCAAAAAAATTTAATTGTATTTTATATGAAGAATAAAAGGTCAGTAAAAGTTCAAACTTTTCTAAGCAAACAATTTAATAATTACACATAGTTTAATTAAGGTGTAATATACTGGTGTAACGAGAAAAATTTACATGATTTACTTAGTTAGGTATGAATCACAAGAGATGTAGTAATAATTTACTGACAGAAACGTAAGAAAAAATAATGGATTGGATAGGGCAACAGCCCTTTGTGTAGCGACGTAGTGTCATGCAGTCTGGGTCCGGCCGATATATTAATTCGGTGTCTGACATCATCGGAACCGACGAAATTGAATTTCTGCTCGACGACATTAGAGACCTGGAGCCGATAAGCGTTAATCCTGAAGATATTCAGGTATTTTATGTATCTGTGCTTGCAAATTTGTCTGAAAGTTTTGTTTTGTTTTGTTATTTAGTTTGATTCAGTTAGTTTATATCGATCCACTATTCAGAACTTATAATTTTTGCAGAAAATTCGAGAAAATTAAAAACTAGATATCAGTACGATACTGTTAGTTAAGTTTAAACTGAAATACAATAGTATTAACTAATTTAAACAGTTACTAATAACGTAATAACGTTTGGTACAAATTTTTTTATTTTTCAAAATTTTATGGAAGTATGGAATACGTTTTCTATATCAGATTGTTCGATATCAATAGGTCTGTTCGTTTGTAATGTTTTCGTTGCTTTTTTACGTGAGATCATAAAGTTGAATGTTCGTTTGTAAAATGTTTTCTTAGTAGATCAGTTTTGTGACGTCACACGAATCAACTCCAACATGATTTGCCTGCTTTTAGAAGTAACTCGGACAGTACAAACGAACAGACCTAATATCGAACTTATTTTCATTATAACAACTGAAGTACTACAAGAAATATAATTACTATTTTTACAAATAAGTAAGCAGCAACTACCTGCCATCCACACCTGCAATAAGCTATACATACTGAACAATAAATGAAGAGTATTTAACCAAACTGTAAGAGTAATATGTCAATATCAAGAAAAGTACGTGGCGTGGCGTATTCTATACTTCTGCTCACACTAATAAGTTAGTGATAAAGTTCTATGATACACAGGATCTAACAACAATGTAACGACAAAAATTTAAGGAGTAATTCTTCGCGCCAAAATAGGCAGAAAACGAGAATTCCACTATTGATTAACATTTTTCTGCACCCTTAACCTCTCCAACGCCACTGGTTCAGTATTTTTATAACTTTATGCAAGTCGGTACTAACTCCATTTTGATTTTCACTTTTGAACCCTTCGAGTACATTTGGAAACAAGTGTTGTTCTTATTTTTCTGCTTATTGTGGCAAGAGGAATTAGACCTCCTTTCATATTGTTGTGACATTGCTGTTACACACTGTATATCTTTTAGAATATTGTGATTTTCTTGTAGTAATCGTTCTTAGCATCCTTGTATTTTGTGTCAGATTAAGTTAGGATGTTTTTAACGTTGAGATGAGGGTAAAGTAATACATTAAAGTAGTAGTACATTAAATATTTATTCTATAATCTTGTGGATGCTTCTGCGTTAAATTTTTAAACAAGTTACTTATTTGACCGTTAACATTCGGCGAAGTACATAGTTAGGTAAACATTGAAATGTTATTTTTGTTAATTATTTTGTTACTTTTGTATTATTTTGTAGTTTAATAAATATGTTGATTATTTATTATTTTTGATTTTTATGTGATAGTATAGTCGTATTGTGATTTTTATGTAGTTTAAAGCAAATTGTGGAAGTACAGGTAGCAATGGAATAATTTTTACAGTGCATGTCGTTGAGCTCTATGTAAGTATTAATTTGGGAATATAAATAAAAATTTTTTGGGCTAGTGTGGTTGTTCAAGATTTTTTAAAGTGTGTAAAAAGCTTTTCCCATTGTAATTTTTTAATATTTAAATCAAAAAGTCGACTTTTGTGTTAACATATTTACGTTTAAATATCTTAGCACAAATCTATTTTGGACATTGTAATTAAACTGATACTTTGTACATCTTGCACAATTTCGTTGAATATTTTTGAAACGTGAAGTTATGTGTCAAAATTCTTCGGCACTAAGTGTTGAATGTCCATGTTACAGGAACCGGATGGTATGAGTTGTGTGTTGCAGGACTTTGAGATAGCGGGCAGCAGGACAGGAGCTCTGAGCACTGACTGTGCAGGCGGCTGCGAGTGCGAAACTCCCCTAGGAACCATAAATTCGTGGGACTCGCACTCTCATTACCGCCATCGTGCTGCTTCGCCCGATCTGTCTCTATATTCTGGAGTAATTGTTTACTGCGACTACACTCATCTTAAAACAGCCACCGGACTTATTAGGGTTCTTCTAATCGTAAGTTTATTCTTATAAGTTCGACTTATACTAAATCGAAATTCATCGTAGATATCTACCGTAGCGTGTTTAACATGTTTATGTACATCGGGAACAGTAAAAGTGGGACTTTTCATGTTGCCATTAGTCGGACGTTTGCGCCTTATGATGTTTGTAACGTTACTCAGCCTGTTTGTTACTTGTCTGTTATTATTTCTCGACATTTCTCATATCATATATCTATTTCCGTTTAATTGGGGTAAAGTGGTAAGTGAAATTAAGCCTTCGTTTCCTACGTTGAACTAAATGCTTGTTTTTTAATTATAGAACGCCTACTTTTATCTTAGTCTTAGTGCATTGTTCCTCATAGCTTCATCACTGATATTTCACATGGTATTTTTATCCGAGGCCTTTTCTTGGGTTCCCAAATGGACGAAACATCAACTAATAATAACGGGCGTAAGTGAACAAATTGAAATAATGTCCTCAAATTTATTGGATTTGTTTTACAGTCATTTGGCTACTTCTGCTGTATAGAATCTGTCATCCTCACAATAATTCAAAAGTGCACAACATTACATTATCAACCTGTCACAGAAGATCCCAGTATGAATCTTCAAGAACAACAAATTATGCCAAATCAATCACCAGAACATAGATCTAATCAAACTGTGCATAATTTCAAACCTGGCACTTATCCTGCAGTAGCATCGACATCTAAACAAGCTCATAATTACGTGGAAGATATTCAACCTTGTTCATCTAAAAGTGCGGATAAATACATTGCATGATAGTGAACAGTGTCTAGTAAAACTTTAAAAATTGTCCCAAATCGAGTTGGTATTATTAATTATAAATACTTAAAGAGCTTTTAAGTACATTACATAATTAAATTATGTAAAAGTGTAAAATACAGTCAACTTTTGTTTGAAAAGGGTAGGATTTCTGTGATTAGATTGGGTGACCAAAATATTTAAATCGATGAATTACTTAAAGCATTCTTAAACAGAACTTTAGAAAGGGTCCCAACTATTTTTTAATACATTATAAAAGTGGCCAAGTTTTATAATAGGTATTAATATTTTGGTAAAAGGCAAAATTTCTCACTTTCACACTTTGAGTACGAATTGTACCTGAAGAAATTATTCGATTTCAGTAATAAAGACTTTGATCAGAACTATTCAAAGAATTAATCTAAAACTTCTTCATGTAAGATCCAAAGTTGATCAATTTGAAATTAAAAACATACCAGTATTGCTATCAGTGCTTCCCTGGCTACAATGGTATTAACTATTACCTATTACCAAACTGCATTCTTTATTGTTTCTTTTCTCCCTTTCAAGAAGCAGAGGGGTGGTTATGAAAGGAAATTTTAGCTTGTTTCAATAAGAAAAAGCAGCAATCATACAATTTTTTGAATCATCTCTCGTAAAAAAAGGGTGATAGTTTAGGGGTAAAATTTTTTCATTGATTTTCAATAAAAATGGTCAACAATAATAAAAAAGTTATTAAGAAAAGGAAAACAATTTTCAAAGAAGATGATAGATATTCAATTGGTTACCTTTTTTTCTTTTATCTTCAAATTTCAACTCTAATTGTCACTGCCTTTTACAGAAGAGATTTTGTTCAAATACAATCTGAACCATTGTTTTATTATACTGAACATGCATAACTAACAAATCTTAAATCTATAGGTAAATTCGTTCTCAAGTTATCGTATTGACACTCACACAGGCAGACAGAAAATTAGAAAATTGTTTATGAAAATTAAGATTTGCCAAAACTAAAAAAAATTAAATTTAATCGGCTTCATGCCGAATAAGCAAGCGAGTTGACTGTATTTATATTTTAAAATATTGCTTTGTCATCTATAAGAAAGATTTCGATACAGAAATAATTTTAAAATGTTTGTGGTTGTTCTATCAATTTTTAAAAAGTTGCTACAGTAAAATAATATTATTTTTGATGTTAAAATACAATATTCAGAAGTTGCAGTCTGTATACGTAATATGAAAGTCATAATTTTGTTGGACCTCTTAGTAAGACAACTTGAATAATTACAAAAGCACGAGGTAGGTTTTTGTGACTGCCATTAGATTTAGTTAAGTTATATAAGTCTTTTAGAAATCGTGTAATGTTTTATACTTCTTGTATGAATTAATTTTAAATGTAAATAGTGAATTTTTCAATTAAAACCACCCAAGTTTTTGTCGTTTTATTGTATAAAACAGGTCCTAGTTATGAATATTTAATATCTTGTTTATAACAAGCACAAATTAGTTTTAGAATAAATGTAATCTATTTTCAGTATATGCAGAGTGTTAATTTTTATAAATTACTACCTCATCTATTTTGCCTATTATTAGTGTTTTAAGTTTACAGTATTTCGTTATTCGTAATCGATAAAATTGAATATTTACGTATCAATCTCTTGTATATTTCCATTTAACATATCTTTATTAAGCTTAAATTGTTAAATGAAGAGGGTATACTTTAAACTTTTAAATATTAACTCAATAATTATATTAAAACTTCCTAAATCAGTTACATCTTATCAAAATTTTTTTAGGTCTAATGAAATAATGTAAATCGAATAAGGACATAAATAAAAATAATTTTTTACTGAAATTAGTTCTTAACAGTACAAAAAAACTATTCTGTCACTTCTGGAAAATTTTCAATTGAAAATTAAGTAATTGTTTTTTAATGTGATATTTAACGTCCCCTTCAACGGCACAGGTTATATACAGACGGGACCTACAACAGCTTTAGATGGGTTCCGAACCACCCGGGACAATGCATTTGATACAGAAAAATCTAGTGGTGTCAGCGAGTCTCAAACTGAGTACATCCAGACCTGAATCCAAAGCACGGCCCGCTCGGCCACCTTGGTCCCTTAAAATTAAGTAATAAATAATATTAATGCAATTTCTCACCTTTAGACCGATCACATACTTATATCTTATATGACATGTTTCATAAATTTTTTTTTAAGATGTGTGTTGCTGTGTTGGTCGCTCATCACAAACAAAATGTTGTAGATAAAACCTTTGCATCACACAACCAACCAGTTTGTCACTACATGTCGTCAGATGAGGATATGCCTTAATGCTTCGTTTTTGATACTAATAAAGAAAAGGCGAAAATACTGGGTTCACCCATCAGTTGTGCCAATATTCCTCTAAGCATAAGTAATTATTACAAGTTGCTCATAAGTTAGTTTTCTATTTGTATAAATTTAATGTTGGGTATCGGATTACCAGCACTTGGTTCAGTTCAAATGACAAATAATATAGTTTGGAATTAGAACATGCACAGTGCCATAGTGCTCAAATTTTTGCTAACTCGCATTCCACTTTCACAACTTTGAAATTCAGCACCAATACCGAATAATCTAGAATACCGAATTTGTAAAAGTGGGTGGAGGATTTTTAGAAGCAGATAAATAAGCACTAGGCCACACGTGGTACACGTTTTTTACACGAAGTATAGAATAATCTTTAAATACGGCTCTGTACTCGGTACGCGCTAATATTTTATCATAACCTCCAAATCATCCAAATTAAATTGGCGTCATAACGATCGTAACATAGTTATAACTCGAAATTTTGTTCTTTCAAGTTGATAAATGTTGATAAACTTGTTTGTTTATTTACTACTTTGGGTCTATGCTGCTATGCTCTATTCATAACCCAACCCCAACGTTAGATATGGAGAACAACAAATTGACGATATCTTCAGTAGAATATGATAAAACATCAATTAGGCCTTTAATTGGTAAGATATAATAATAATAAAGAACTTTGATCGTTTTCACGTAGGTACATTTGCAGTTAATTTTCAAAATGGTCAAATACCAACAGGGTTTGAAAATAAATTAGTTGGCCAAGTGTACAAAGATAAACATGCCAATCATGTGTTTGCTTGTGCAGGAAAAAAAATGCTTTATACAGGCAAAATCAAACGTGATACAAGTAGTTACAATACTTTTATAGCAGTTCCCAACAAAAAACGAACTAAGGTAAAAAGTTTGTTCAAGTTTAAACTTTATCACAAGCTTTGTAATTCAAGGTTCGGTTAATAGCAGTCGATTATGTTACATTAGCTCCTAAAATTAAAGAAGATGTCGTAGACAACAGAACTCAAGATTTAACAGTATCCGACTTAAATAGGGAATTTGGCTCTAAAAAAATAAAGAGGGCGATAGAGCAAAAGCAAAAATTAAAGCAAAATATCGATGTTGTTCGTGACGACTTGATTAAAACAATTTCAGGTGAGAATAAGATGTTATGTCCTTAGCGCATATTTACTCCTTTATTTTAAGATATGCCATTTAACGAGGAACAACTAATGGTTCATAAAACTGAAAATAATAACGAGTATAAGCCTATTATAAATGATGATGCTACACAGCTCGAAGATGTGTACGCTATAAACAATATTGTTTCAAAAAATGTATTGGATTCCTTATCTGAAAAAGTGGTTGAGATCTTATCACAGAAACAATTGGATAACTTAGGGTAAGGGTAATAGGTATTTTATTAATAGTGTGTCATTATTATAAATTTTAGGGCGTGTGATTTTGTTACCCAGCAATTGAAAGAGGTGATAAATTCAAAATCTCGATCATCTGAAACACTTTGTCAACTGTGGTTATATGCAGATTGTTTGATTAAATTTATTGCAACTCCTGCCAAATCTCTTAACGTTAAAACATTCACAACTTGTTCGTATTCGGGAGTAGTGCACAAAGACATTTTTGATAAGTTTACTGTCGCAACTTCTCATGGAAGGTAGCATTAGTGGGTGTTAATATATTATTAGTAAATAATGTGTTTATTTGATTTTAGAAATCGGCCAAATATTATGCGTGATAAATGCCTTTGCTATTTGCTGGTTGTTTGTTCCATAGCTTCGGGATATAAACTGAATTTAAATAGTTTCTCGAAGCAAGTCAAGACTGGAATAAAAAAACTTCAAGAATTTGCCAAAACTTTAAGGTTTGTAGTTTCTGGTGAATATATAATCTTAAAGTTGCCTTTACCTCCACCGGTAATTGACAGAGCCTTACTTAAGAAGAGAAAAAAATAATTTGTTGAATGAAATGAATTTTGTACCGTTTTGTTAATTGGTTTTTTATCTTTGTTTGTGGGTGGTTTTGAACTAGAAGGTTCTTGTACTTGAACACTTTGAGTATCGGGACACGGCGAATTTATCGGTGTCAATACACCAATATTACGTCTACGTAAAGCTATACTATTTTTTGTACTCCGTCGATTTGTTCTCGTTTCCTCAGAGTGTTTTACTTTCCTATCTACATTTCTTATTGTACCGTATTTTGTTATTTTAAATACATTACTTTATAAAATTTAGTTATTTTATTTCAATCTGTTTACCAGTATAAATAACGATCATTTTAATTTCTTGGAGAACGCGATTCAACACATTTTGATTTATTTATAATTTATATTTTTTTTTAATTTTGACAACCACCGGAATTCAGAATTACCACTAAAGTAATTAGTTTATATCGTCGACACAGAGCGCTGATGTGGAATTTATAAAACTAGATGAGAATCTATCTCTGTTTAAATACCTGCTACATGCGTGAGAAAACGAAGAGCGGAGTAGGAACCGTGAATGTAAAAATAATGTAACTAAAATTTTGAATTTAAACTTTAAACCGTCACTAGCCGTCAGCCCGTCAGTTGTGTAATTTATTGAAAGTTTTGACGCGGTTTTTAATCATTTGTTATTTGTGTTTTCGTACATTATTGTCGTGAATGTTCAAAATAGAATTATAAAAGTAAGTATTTGTAGCAACCTTGAGATTTTAGATGTTAACACCAAAACACCATGCTGTGAGGTGTGAGAAGAAAAGTCACTGCGTGCTATCATTTTAGTGATTATAAGCCTATTTATAAGAATACTATATATTATTAGTTGTACATGGTTGTAAGAGCACAGTCATAATCATAAAATACAAAAATGCAGTCAGTATAAACACGAGTGTTCAGGCCTTAGCCAAACCCCAGTTATGTGTTCTCAAATTTAAAAAAATTATTTTTGTCCTTACTACTCTTTCATTGATAACATAGTTTTGCTATATTAGTGATATTAGATTAAGTACTGTTAAGTCTGGCACATGAAGCGGGGATTGCTAAGATATCTCATTTCTAAATATTGCTTAACCTGAAACCTAAATTTTATTTTGGCCATAAGCTTTTACCCGTAGCATTATCGATTTGTTTTTGTGAAACATTAAAGATAAGAGAAATTAAAGTAAAAGTTGAATAATTTGAAAATATCTTTCAGTCAAACAAAATAATGGAAGCCAACGAATCAACTTTTATGAAGATGTGGAAGTCTTACCGTACAATAAGAAATGTAGATAGGAAAGTAAAACACTCTGAGGAAACGAGAACAAATCGACGGAGTACAAGAAATAGTATAGCTTTACGTAGACGTAATATTGGTGTATTGACACCGATAAATTCGCCGTGTCCCGATACTCAAATTGTTCAAGTACAAGAACCTTCTAGTTCAAAACCACCCACAAACAAAGATAAAAAACCAATTAACAAAAGTCAAAATAATAATGATCCTAGACTTCAATTACTTAAAAAGTGGCAAGAAGAGAAAAGTAAACGAGAATTACATGAAAAGTCCAAAACCAAACCTGTTTTCAAAGTTCAACGCGTTGTCGCTAATACAACATATAATTTAGATAAAGTATACACAGAAATTAAAGGGAAACCTATCGGTGCATTGCTAAAACAAGACAATAAAAAAGGTTTACGTCCTATAAAATCTCATAAGTTCAAAGCACCGGTAAATGTTGAACCCATTGATACAAAAATAGACAATAAAACTAGTAGAAAAGGATTGAAAAATACAAGAAATTTGATGAAAGGAAAATTAAATTTTCTAGATACTACTAAATCTGACAATTCTGTTATTAATTTACGCTCTAGGAAAGTTAACAAAAACATAGATCAGACATCTAAAAATCACAATGAAATAATAGGTAAGATAATGTACATATTTGAATATAACAATAACAAATTATCAGTTTTAGACACGCAAGCTCAATCAAGTCGATCAGTTTTTCTCGCTTCAAAACAGCGTAAACTTGATAGTCCTTTAAATTTGCAACCTTTGACGATATCTGGAGATCTTCATGGTAAGATTTGTCTAAGAAAATTCGTATCATATTTAATTTTTATTTTTGTTAGATGTACCTGCCAGAAAAAGTGCAACCAGGAGATCTTCTAGAATAGCTACTCCAAAAATTGTAGGTGAGTTGAGTACTTACAGAGATGAGTATTATTTAGAATAAATATTTTTCTCAAATATAGTAAAACATATTTGATTTTAATGCTTTTTCATGACTTTCCAGCGCCTGTTTTCTTTATCAAGCTTTTTCTTTTCACTTCTATAAATTTGTTCACTTCCTCTAGGGTGCTCTTTTCTTCTTTTATCTAGTTCTGGTGTCCACATTGGTTACCACCCATCCAACAATGCTATATAACTAAATTTTAATTTATTTGTATAGAAAATTATGCCACTGAAAATCAAAAAGATCATGTTAAGGAAAAGAAGAAAAATAAGAAAATCGATAAATCGTTAAAATCTACAAATCAAAATTCTCTCGAGTTATCTGAGGAGGCCACAGCAAACAGCAGTCAATTGAAAACGCCCGATAACACTACTGATTTGAATAAAAGCGTTGGACACTGTTATATAAGTCCTTTTGTTACTGTATCAAGAGGTTCTGAGAATGCTAGAAAAGAATATCGTCAGCGACTGCTACGTTCTCCAATGAGTGAGGAACTGAATAAGTCCAACAGTCCTAAAGCGGCTGTACAATACTTTAATATGATCGTAAATTCTGAAACTGAACGTCTACTTCTATTATGCGAAAAGTGGAATAATTACAAGGTAATTTCAAAGTATCTAACATATTTTAACACTAATTAATGTACCAACAGCTGGAAAATACGACAGAAGAAGTTGGAGACATGATTAATGTTGCTGTGGGACAAACCGATCTTCTTCTTAATAAGAAGTTTAAACAATTTCGAGGACTCATTCAGTGTTGTGAAACAGGACAATCGGAAAAGCCTGTAACTTGTTTGGATTTGCATGGTTTTTGGGATACAATGAAGTTACAAGTAATAATTAAATTATAATTTGTGTTTGGTTAATTAGCAATCATTTTTTAGGCGGATAATCTAGATAAAAGATTTGAATACTTAGATAAATTAAAAGAAAATAATTGGGAAGAAATCGCCCCCATTCCAAAAGTAACTAAGAAAACTGAACGAAAGAAATATAAATCAAAAAAAGTAAAACCATCATCATTAAGAGCTATGATAGGTTTGTAGTAAATTTGTGTAACTATGTTCGTTTATACTTAGAATTGTAGAAGAACGTAGAAGGAAACTTGCCGAAGAACCGTCAGTTTGTGCTGAAACTAATGTTGGGGAACAGGTTTCTCAAACTCCTTCAAAAAGAAGATCTTCTCGTATATATCAAATAAGTTCTGCTTCAAAACGACGATTAAGCTCTCCAGGTTTAACAATGATGAAGGTTACACAAGCAGCAAAGTTGACCGAACAAAATCAAGTAGAACATTAATTTTTTTCGTATTGTATTTCAATAATTTTTTTTAAAATTTAGAATCATACTACTCCTGGTGATAAAATGATTACTGTTCAGCAACCAAAGAGTATCTTGAGATCAGAACCAAGACGTAGTATTAGAAAATCGAAAGCAGTGCTTTTTAAAGACAGTCCTGAAATTCAACAAGAGAACAATAGGAATGTGCCTAATATCGTTTCACCTTATGTTGATGTTGGTGAGTTTTCTAAAAGTGCTTCAAAATCATGGAACTAGAAAATAAGTGGAATGTTACAAGCTAGTTTGGGGGTACCTATCTAAAAGTGAAGCATTAGTGACGAAAGGGGGTACACAGCCGCATACATAAATAAATAAGCCGAGTACGCCAGGGTACTGTCTCACTCGTCCCTACTACCACACTCTGACCTCTTTTACGCAACTGACAGCTTGTTCAGGGTCAAAGCTTCACGTTCATCGCGAGTTCGACCTTTCCACTTATTTTCTAGTTCCATGTTCAAAACATGTTTGGAATGAGATTCAAATCAGTAGAATGCTTATTCTCATGTTCAAAAGCTTAGTGGTTCAATTTTATGGGCCATTTTAGCAAAGATTTTTATCTACTATAAAATATGTTTATACTTTTGTAGAAGTATCTATATACAAACATTTTTTTAAACTGTTTTTTAGATAAAACTAGAAGATCTTCACGACGACTTAGCAAACGAAATTTGAATTAAGTCTAGTTATTTTACTATTATCTACTATTTATAGTACTTCGTTCGTAGTTTTGTAGAGAGGTTCGACATATTTATTAGAGTTAATATTATGTGCATATTATTATAATACGTGATTGTGGATTCTTCGCTTTAAGACAGTGAGTGACACACCAAAAAGCAAAGTTCAATTTCATATATTTAATGAAGTGGTTTTGTAATGTGAATACTCCTTCGGATCTCATGACCTGTGCCCTTGAAAAAGTTTAAACTCGAATTCAAAGATCTACAAAGAATTCATGCAATTTATTGAAAAGAAATTAATTAACGAGAAATTAAATCATTTTTACAATATTATTTTCTTCATATTAATCAGTTTTAAGGACACGGATCATGAGTGGAATAGCTATGTAATTAAATAATCGCGGCGAAACTTCCAACACTCAAAATATCATGGTTTAGTTAATGGGAACCGGAGCTTTGCTTTTTCCATTGGTTACTCTCCACCCTAAAATAAGAATGTGCAATGATGTAGTAATATAACAGTAATATCTTATATTAGATTGAAATTTAATTATAATAGAGATTGCCAAACAATTTGTGTGTAAATGTCTAATTATTTCGAGCATTTTTAGTTTGTTGAATTTTTTTATTGAAAACATGCATCCAGTTCCATGGTTTTCTCTGATTTCTTTCATTATTGTCTGTATATGTTTTGTATCTTGATGTTCACATTTTTACCTCCGACAAGACTATTAACAGTGTAAAAAATTTATTTTGTGCATTGTAAGTTATTTTTAGTGTATAATTTAATAGAAATATGAAGCGGAACATTTGTTTACTAATTTTATACATTTTCGCCTTTTTCGAATTTTAACTGTCCTCTCAACTGCTTCTCTCTTAAATCCCTATGTAAGGTTCTGTCGGTTCCCTACCCTAACGTATTATTGTTTTTTGAATATTCTGAAATTTTTTTGGAAAGACTTCTTGCACTTAGCCCAGATGGTCCTTTCTACATCTCGAACATGTTATTGGTCCGTTCACAGTCTTGTGTTCTCCCTCGAAGATGGCCACAAGCCTGCTCTGATGGGGTTTGTTGTTTATCCACTGGTGCAAAATAAGTAGAACCGAAGGTGGACTGTTTCAGTGCCACAAAAGCTGAGCATCTGATTAAAATGCGTTGAGATGATTCGTTCTTTTCCCCATAGTCTCTACATAGGGTTATTTTCATTCAGACTTGATTATAAATAAAAATTGAAAACCGACCGTAGTTTTTCTAATAACAGTTTAAACCTTTTCAAGGTCATCGATCACAACATTTGGAACAAGGTCTACTTTTTGTTAAGAACCACTGGTTTGTTGTCATTGGTAAGGTATGCGACGTAACTGTAGTTTCGAAGTTCGAGTACCTATTTGGAGGTTAACGTTCATAGTTTGTTAATTTCTGTCTTCTGGATAAACTTCAAAGTTTTGATTTATATAAATAAAAGTAGGAGTAACACAAAAATTCCATGCACTTCTAATTCTTTCTATTATACTACAGTTACAACTGTTACTACAATTTTAATATCGCTTCTTTTAGTAATATCATAATATCAAAACAATGGGTAAAACTTCCAAAGTGGTCGTTTGTGGCATGAAAGGAGTGGGCAAAACATCAATTTTACATCATGTTATTTATGGCCAAACAACAAGCTTAACTGTAAGTGAGAAATACAATTTATGAACCGACTCTGTACACTGTACACCTACTTACTTGTATTTGTGCCAGGAGCTGTATCCTACTATAGAAGATATATATGTGGCCAACATTGAATCCGATCGTGGTACTAGAGAAAAAATACGTTTTTACGATACCGCAGGCCTGGAAAAATCTCAAACTACCACCGCTTGTGGTATTACAAATCAACAACTACCGAGGCATTATTTAGTTCTTGCCGATGGATATGTATTTGTGTACGATACTCAAAATTCTGAATCGTTAGATGTTCTGATATCACTTAAAAAGGATATAGATAAAAATAAAGATAAGAAAGAGGTAAATATTGTAGTTTTCCACGTTACGTACCAATAAGTTTCTTTACAATTTAGATTATTGCCATCGTAATCGGTAATCAAACAAAGGAACAAACTGATAGTGAATCTGAAAATACAGTCGCAAAAGCTGTATCTTGGTGCAGTAAAGAAAAAATACGACATTTTAATGCCACTGCACTGCAGCGATTGTCTTTATATGAAGCATTTATATATTTAACGAGCAAACTAAATCCTCCGCCTAGTAAAAGTGCTTTTCCACAGTTATCTATGGGGAGAAAAGTTTTAGTTAAAGAAAGTTAGACGTGATAGTATTAATATTATTTTTAGATAAATATTTAAATGTAATCTCACCGTTTTGTTCAGTATTATTTTAACATAAAGGCGTATTTTTAAAAGAGACAAGATAATATAATATATTACGTATATTTTATTTGTATTTAAAGGTTTTTTAATAACTTATAGTAACGGAGACAAACACACATAACTAATGTTCAAATTTCAAACATCAGTTACACAATTTAAAATTTTAGGAACAAAAAATTACATACTATGAATACGTTTTTTAAGATTATGAAGTTGACTTTCAATTTTTGGTGGTAAATCTGATCCCACTTGTTCTTTAAAATATTTTTGAATGTCTTCAACCTGAAAATAGTTGAAATTAATATAAGTTTAGGTTGATAGGATTAATCAAACTTACTTCTTCAGTCCAAAAATCTCGTGGTAAACTGAATAACTGGTCGAAATCTACCTTTTCTTTCAAACCATCGAGGTTTAATGAATTTTGAGTTGGTACCAATCCAATTGGAGTATCTTTTGCACAGTCTTCGTTTTCTACTCTTCTAAATATCCAGTCTAGAACGCGACAATTTTCGCCAAAACCTGGCCACAAGAATTTGCCGTTTGAGTCTTTTCTGAACCAATTGACGTGGAAAATCTTGGGTAAACGACTATGACGGTCTTCCATGCTTAACCAGTGTTCTAAATAGTTGCCAAAATTGTATCCAAAGAATGGCCTCATTGCGAAAGGATCGTTCATTATTACTTTTCCCTATAAGTTAATTTAATTTTAGTTTTTATTTTGAATTTGGAAAAACAGGTTAATACCTTATATTCTGCAGCTGCTGTAGCTTCACTACGCATAGCTGCGCCAATAAATACACCGTGTTCCCAATTTTTAGCTTCATAAACTAATGGAACTCCCTTTGGCCTACGTCCACCGAATAATATTGCGGAAATTGGAACACCGTCGGTTGCTTCCCAGTTTGGATCTATAATTGGGCATTGTGATGCAGGTGTGCAGAATCTAAAATTATATTTTAATTAATAAAAGAATTTTATGTTTATGTATCATGAATGAGATTAATAAGAATTAGACTAACCTTGAGTTAGGATGTGCAGCAGGTGTTTTGCTTTGTCCTTTTGTCCAAGGTTTGCCTTGCCAATCGGATATGGTAATAGAATCGTCTATTTCATCTTCTAAACCTTCCCAATACACTCCACCGTCGCTAGTGGAAGCGACGTTCGTAAATATACTGTTTTTGAAAATTGTTTTCATGGCTATGGGATTGCTTGTACTTGACGTTCCTGGAGCTACACCGAAAAAGCCATTTTCTGGATTAATTGCGCGTAATTGACCGTTGTTATCAAATCTCATCCACGCGATATCGTCACCAACACACTCAACTTTATATCCTGGTAAAGTTGGAGTCATCATGGCGAGGTTGGTTTTACCGCAAGCAGATGGAAAAGCTGCTGCTATGTACCGTTTTGTTCCTTCGGGATTTGTTATACCCAAAATCTAAATTTAATTTAAATTAGTCAAAGTACGCCAACATAAGATTTTAACGTACCAGCATGTGTTCGGCTAACCATCCTTCTCTTTGTGCTATAGTCGAGCCAATTCTCAAAGCAAAACATTTTTTGCCTAATAAAGAATTTCCTCCATATCCGCTTCCGTACGAAACAATCTCGCTCGTTTGTGGCTTATGTAAAATAATCGTTCTTTCGGGATCGCAAGGCCAATGGGACATTTCAACTTGTCCGTTAGCTGGTGTTCCAACAGAATGTAAACATCTGACGAAATTTCTGTTATCCATTAAATGGTCTAATACTGCGTTTCCCATTCTTGTCATAATTTTCATCGAAGTAACGACATAAGGCGAGTCGGTAATTTGTATACCTATTTTAGATAGAGGCGATCCAACTGGTCCCATCGAAAATGGAATAACGTACATGGTGCGTCCCTTCATGCATCCGGTAAATCTGTTTTTAACGGCAATGTCCATATCTCTTGGAGACATCCAGTTACCCAACATTCCTTTTACGCCCTCCTTCGTTGTTGGAATAGTAGCGGCTCTATGTTCGGTACAGATGAAAGTTTTAGATTCGACTCGAGCTGTGTCTGCAGGATTAGTTCGTGCTAACCAACTAAAATTGAAATAATGGTTTAAGTTAAACGAACAATGCAAAACGGAATATGGTTTCTTACCAGTTTTCGTATTTTGGTAACGGTATGATTGTTCCTTGTTGTTGTAATAGCTTAAGCAAATGGGAATTTTCGTTTTCGCTTCCATCGCATATGTGAATTCGCTCAGGATGACATAGTTCAACATTGTCTTCTACAAAACTTTGAACCTATAAAATTGATTATTTCGTTAGTTTCATTCGGCTATTAGACAGTTTTAACAAAGACGGTATAAAGTTTATTTACCCTATGTGAGAGATTATTTAAATTTCCATGGACCACGCTGGTTCCACGTAGTTGGTTGTACAGTCCTACATTTGGAGCTGTTAGTTGTTTGGCAAACCTTCCCATTTCCGTAGCACATCTAGATATAATATTTAAAATTAAACAATAATATTTATAGGTTTCCAAAAATATTGAACAAATTAACGAACGAATGAATTACTAGTAAGTACTAAAAAGAATTTCTTTTATTATTTAAAAAATGATAACTTACATTGCTGATGATTTTTCTACAATATCAGGCATTTTCAACTAATTTGTGTCCAACAATTAAAATTTCGAAATTAAGTAAAACTTTTATGATAGATAGAATAAAACCCAAAAGAGTATATTCTATTGTTTTTTGACACAAAACAAGTTGGTCTATGAAATTTTGGTACAAATTTCAAGAATATGCTAGCCAGATTTTGTGTTAGTTCAAGACGCACAACACTAAATAATTAATTCTTATAAAGAGATCTAACTATTTATATGTACTGAACTGTTATGAGTGGCTTTACTTAAGTACCTCCACTTATATGAGCATATCAATGGCTCTCATCCCTAAGTCTAAGTAGTGGGGATTTTGTACAAAGTTTTCTGACGATAAGATCGGAAAAATTGCGTCTTTTCTAAACAACTTTTCGAAAACGCAAAAAGATACAGCAAATGGCTAAACAACTTGTTATGAAGATCGCTTAGATAAAGTTTTGTTTTTGACGATTGATTTGTAATTAAGACAATTTTGAAGTGATCATCAATAAATTGGTTCCAAAGTTTTGTTGATTCAAATGGCCTATTTTTGGGTTAATAGCCAACTTTATAGTACTTAGGCATATAACTTTTTTGAAATTATTTATTTAAATTTCCGTAACATAATAAACTTCTTTCGATTTAAAGTTTAAATTTAAGTAGGTACCATATCGTTAAAAAATAAATATTCGATTTTAGCAAATTAATAATTTAATTGCAATTATAAATTACTTAAAAAACCAGGGCTACAAATTTGGGTTAAAGAAAAGAATTTCTTAAAAAAAATAACCTAGGGCCCCATCAGGCCAATGTATTGGCTCTTTCGATCCCAGACTTTGGGCTCGCCATATCTCGAAATATTATTGGTTTACTACGCGGGTGTGTTGCAATGATAAGAATTTTTATAAGAGTCAATGTTGTTATTTCGCTATCAGTTGCCATGTTACAAAACTTGTAATTTTGTTTTGCCTTTTTCAACATGTGGTTTTCTTACGTTCGAAGACCATTGTGTAATTTAAATATTACTTTATTATTAAATTATAATAAAAATGCTTGGAATATTTATTATTTGGTTTAGAAAACATACCACCCTATACAGAGTTTGAAAAAGCATGTGTCGCAAACTTCAAACTTAAAAGGCGGTTAGTATGTAGTATGACGTATATGACTCAAAATAATCAGAAAAGTCTTAAAGAACATGGGTTCACAAATGGCCGGTTTCTGAGAAAGGAGCTGCAGAGCAACGAGTAGATCAAAGAGCCACCGAATCCGAGCCAATTTGGGGTTTTCCAAAGATAAAGAGTTTGAAGGTCCTTGCAGCAGAGATGTCGTAGTTTCTTGAATTGGGGGGGGGGCATTTTGAACATCTTATGCGACTTTTTGCCTTTGTTGTTTGTTCATAAATTACTTACTTGACTTGTTTATTTGTTTGCAGTACTACATAATAAAGAAGTGATGGTGAAAACGCAAAAGGTTTCTTATCTTTGAAACCAGCCATTTCAATTTTCATTATGAATTTTCTGCTTATTTTAAGCCCCTTCAAGTTTCCAAAAATTCTTTGAACTGGTACCTATATTGCAGCTCCATTTACTATAACTTGATCAAAATTAAGGGCGTGTCGTCTATTTTACTGTGTAGTAGGTACCCCATGACGTTAAAGTTTTAATTCTCCACGATCATATCGGCGTTCTATAATATGTTTTATCGATAATCAGTAGAATTGTAAAGTTGGACACACACGTACTAAGGGTATACCTTAAGGTGAACCTGAAGAAGCTTCACTTTGGTATTACGTTTATCCACACACGTAAGGGTATACCTTATGGTATACCTGTTCAGGTCGCCTGTTCAGGTAAACAGACTGGTATACCTGACACCTGACAAAATATGAATTTACGCATACCCTTACGTGTGTGGATAATCGTAATACCAAAGTAAAGCTTCTTCAGGTTTACTTTCAGGTATATACCCTTACGTGTGTGTCCAGCTTAAGAGCCGAATTTCGAATATGTATAATAGTAGGTAGTAGGTACTACTTGAGGTAAGTACCTACTAAGGGTTGATTCCCTTTCAAGATTTAACCCAAAATCCCTCTACATCGGTACTCTATACCTACAATGCAATTTAATCAAAATAATAAACTAATAAGTTGAAAAGGTATGTCGTTTTACTGATTTGATCTTTGAATCGGACAGGGTGACAGGGTACTTGATCGATAAGCACTAATCAATAAAATTTAAGAAACGACGAAATAATGAAATTGTAATTGATTCAATAGATAACAACAAAAGTATGGTTGTTAATAAAATTAATAAGTAATCAATTCTTATAATTAATAATATTCCGTTACTAAAAAAGTTGTAAAAACAACTTTATGGGGGGTATAAATTATCAATTATTGCAAAAGATGAGTTTAAATTTTATCCTATATTTATGTTCTCATGCTTTTGTTAGAAGCCGATAATAATTTAAATAATGCCATTTAAGTGATGATGAAATTTTTGGTGCAAATTGCCCGCGCTATAAATAATTCGCTTTGTTGTGATTTTGAAATGTTTAATTAATTCCCAGAAGATAATAGGGTATTATAAGTAACAGTTTCTAACGAGATTTTAACGCCATTGACGTATATGTTTTTATTTAATCGTCATTATCATTCTTATCAAGATTTAGACGTAGTCGTTTGAGTAATTTTGTCTTAGTAACAATAACGTAATAGGGGATTGCCTTTGCCTCTCAAATAAGAGATATAAACTTTAATTGCAGATCAGTTTGTTTTGTTTGTATAAAAATTGATGGGATTCATTTTAAGATTGATATACCTATACCTACTACCTACATGCACGGGAAATTGTTTATTATAAAGCAAGCTTTTGCTTACCCGACATACGAAGTTGGGTAAGCTCTTGTATTAGTTTTACAGTATAACATGTACCTACAAGAGTTGTTAGTTATTACAGTTGACAAATTGATATCCTAGTTAGTAGTCATTAGTCTTTGGTTTCTTGATGGTTGATGGTAATTAGAATTATATATTATACGCTTGCTTAATTAAAATTTTTAGATAAAAGAGAGATGAAGGGTGGCTTAAAAACCACTTTTTGTATTTTGTAAAACGAAAAAATTGAACCGATCAAATAAGAAGTTGTATAAGATCAGGCTCAAGCGGCTCAAGCCTTTGATAAACTGTGTTTGAAATATTTTGTTCTGCACTTAGCACTGATGTTTCCAGTTCCAGAAACACTGCAGATGATAATTCAGTGGGTGAATTTTTAACTTATTGAGTTGAAAAGTAGTAGTATAGATAAAGGTACCCGGTGGTACTTTTACCAAGCACATTGGCATGGGCTTCAGATCGACCTTGTACCAATAGGTTAATTAACGTGAGAAAGAGGATAACGAAAGACTGGAGATCACATAATAAATACTAGAGAAGCAAAGTAAGAATGCGACATAAACTGGATTCAACTAATTCAATCACAATGACGCAATAATTATGTGGACTAGTGGACTGCATTTTTCCAGTAAAGATTTGCTTCATACATCAGACAAAGCTAAAGTCTAAACTATACTCTATATTTAGAAATCTTTATTTTAGGTAGGTAGTATATCAATTACGTAATACCTATACCTAATTTAGGAATATTATGAATTGCATATTACCTAATATTAGTTATAGTTAGAGATGACAATACTAGTAGAGTAGTCCCAGGGAAAGAAAAATCCACCACGTAACCAAAGCATTACGAGGCGTGACTTCAGAGTCCAGTAGCGGAGCTAGTGACCTTTTCTTTCAAAAAAGGAAGCTAGTAATTTTTTAAAATTTGTTGTGAAAATTTAAAATAATCATTATTACTCGTTGCCACGCAACGTCAATACAAATCTGCGCAACTTTAACGAACATCACGTTTTCCTTTCCCTGGGACTACTCTAGGTATACAGCGCTCAGAAGCAAATTGTTCCCCCGGAAAATATGCCAACTAAATTTAAAAACTTGGGGGGCTAAAACTTTTATCAAATCACGTCAAGAAAGTATGTACAGTCAGTGGTAGAAGTGGAGAAAGTTATTACACATTTCGTAACTAAAGCGACACCGGTCACGCCTTCCCAGGGGCACAGTTTGCTTCTGTCAACAGTACTTGGGTATACTGAGTCCACTTTCCAAAGTTCACATTGACTTACGCCACACGCAGAGAGGTTACAATAGTGAATAAGGGCCTCCTTCAGGAAAGTCAAGTAGGTAGGTAATTGTTAAAATTTGCTTAGACCTGCATTGAAAGCTGGGGTCTCAATCAAATTTAATTTTTTTCAACAAAACTTGTGATTAAATATAAAATGTGGTTGTGTTTGAAAGGATAACATCTGGGGTGTCGGGCAGGTAAATATTTTCTGTAGGCCATCCCTTTGTATTTTCTTGCGGAAATGCACTACTAGCGGCCCCTTAGCGAATTTAGTTTTCGTAACTAAGCGGCAAAAATTCTTACAGATTCTCTTAAGAGATTTCAACCATTACCTACCTACTTAACTTCTCTAAGGGTAAGGGAGGCATCTATTCACTATTGTAACCTCTCTGCTGGTGGCGTAAGCCAGAAAGAACTTTACCTAGCAATTTTACTTCCAATTTTTTCAATTTCAAAAACATATAGTTTTACCTATTGCAGGCAATACTTTCCCATATAAGAAAATGAGTTTATAGTCCATATTAAGTGATGACGAAGTCAATTTATTGCACCGTAAATAAACAATCAATCGAACTATGTACCTACCTTATTGCTTACAGAATATCTTATAAATTGGCATTTAATACGCTAAAAAGTTACATCGGTGTTTAGGAAATAATTACAAAAAAACAAGAAATTAAAAGACGAACGAATCGTTTACTTTGGCCTAATTGAAGATACTCTTCGGAATTGTTCGGACAAAACTAACGACTCTATAATTTATATTTAGTCGTCCATTTGATAAAGAGAAAAGTACTTGAAAATAATGTATAAATAATCTACTAAGTAAATCTAGATGTATTTATTGCGTTTATTTTTAATTGCTTGTTAATTTAATCTAATCTTCAAACGATCAAACCAAAAAATTGAACTTTGTTCTTAAAAATGTAAATCAGGGTCTAAAGGATTCTCTTTTTATTACGATTTTCTAAAATTTGACTGAACCCACGTTTACACGCTAAATTAAATATGGCTTACATTAATATAATTATGACCTATCTACATAGTACAGGGTGTACAAATATACTACAGGATGGCATCACGAGGTTTTGAAACACTCTATCTGTATACCTATGTAGTGTGCTCCAATTTTGAGACTCCCCATTAAGATATTGAAAAGTATACAATATCTTTGTATAAGGGATAAGCTTGCCAGTCTAAGTATTAATTAACTTGGCATGAATAAGCCATGCTTATGTTTGTAGTCAATACCCTCTGTGATACGAGAATACGAGAACTATAGCATTATGTCTTCCAACCCGTTTACCCAACGACCAAAAACTCTGTCAATATAGCGAGTACAACAACAGATGGAAGGGTAGGTACTCCAGATGAGTAGGGATAATTTCTAATCCCACACCTTATTAGAAAAGGCTTGGGAGGAATTAGGAATTGCTGAAAATCGAAGACGTATATACAGCTGCACGATGATGATAATAAGATATATATTTTGTGGTTAAATAGGAAAAATGTGGCATTATGTTATGGCCAACTCCATCACGCTGCTTTTGTTTTAATAGAAAATAATTAGCACTCGGGATATTTACAGTAAAATTAAACTCTACATTCTACATTATTAATAAGAAAGTTATGAGAATTTCAAGAAAATTTCGTTTTTTGATTTTTCCAAATAGTATCTATTAGAGAGTAATAGATAGGTTATAATTATTTTCTTCGAAAAACAGAAACAAAACGTGGATTTTGGCCAGCATAAGATTATGCAAACGTCGACTTTTCCCCATTTACAACTTTTCTTTTCTTTATTTTTATAAATTTTTTTAGAAGTTTCTTCTACTATAAACGACCACCCTGTACGTACCCCAGAATAGATAAGACAACGTCACAGTATTCACATACCCAAATATATAATTTTAAACCAACCTATGTGAACATTGTGTAATATCCAATGTAAGATAAGTTAGGGTCAAGAGATAACTTTAAAGTTCTATTCAAGTACAACTATTTCTTATAAGGTAATTAATTTAGTGGCGATATTACTATTAATTACACGCCCATAAAAAGTAATCGATTGACTTAAACAGAGTAGTGTTTAGTCTTGACAAGACGAAAATTGAGTAAATGTGAAATTGTTACCTTTTGATAAAAATTGATAGGCCTGCCATCGCAATTCCTGTTGTTATTGTATAAAAATCTGAAAGAAAACCGCATTAAGAGAAAACTCCCCAATAATTTTTATTAAATAAAAAATTAAAATGCAACTTACATTAATTATAAACCTCAATAATAATAAAACACACTTAATAGACAATTTTTTCACATCACTGTGTTACAAGCTCACAAATTTTGTTAAAAGCGTATATAATACTATACTACACTAACTTGTTAATCTGAAAAAGTTTATCTGTTTTGTTCTTAGGCGAGATGACGCGACCTCGCATTATAGCTCTAAAACAACAATTGTATTTGCTTATCAATACACAAACTGAAACTTATAATTACTATTAAAACGATATTAAATTAGTGTAGCACTTTCACTAAAACTAGTATTCGAAAGGGTTGGAAAGCTATAATAAATGATGCAATAGACGACCTAATATAAACGATTATTTTGCAAAGTTAAAAGAAACCTTAAAAAGTATGATTAAATGTTGCATTTAACTATTTTGAAACTGGGAATTGATTCTATAATTTTTCTTAAATTATCATCACTGCTAGATACATGCTATACATATAATTAATTAATTTGGTTAATGAAGCTCAGCTTGGTAATTTAAGAAAAATTTATTTATTTTATTAAAATGCAAGCACATTAAGATATTTAACTAAAATAATAAATATGCAATTACGAGCATCACGAGATGCTATCATATGAAATAGACGATTTTTTTCGGAAGGGATACGATTCCAATGTAAAGTGAAAGAGGTCTATTAATTTTTCCATCAACCATCAATTCTTAGCGATCCGTTGGTTTTCATTACTATTAATGTTATTTTTCTGCGCGAGTTTTATTCATCACTCGATAGTACAATACTTTCACTAGCCATTTTCTCCAAGCAAAATTTCTTAAATTCTGCATTATACCGAACACAAGTAAATGAAGGTTCCTCAAGCTTTATTCATTCATTATTTACTGCACAGAACAGGATTATATATTGGGTCATTCGACCCTCCAGAACTTCTTGCTTGCCAATTGGATATTTCATAGAAGGCGTTCCTCGTCACTCTCATGTTACTGGCTCTAAAAGATGACTTCTTGCAGCAAATGATGATGCTGTATCAGTATAATAGTCCTAATTCTACTGGAAAACTTAAACTGTAATAAAAAGATTTTACCTATGTTTTTTAAATACTTTTATTTTCCAATAATATAAAATAACATTACTTATAACATAACATAAGCCAAGTGTTTATACAGTATGTCTTCAGATTGAGTCAATTTTAGTTTTGATTTCTAAAAAAATCACTAAAGTAAAAAAATAAAAACCCGAAATCACAGTATTAGGCGAGGTTCGCCTACTGAGGACTGTTGATTGTTGTCGTTGAAGTGCACTAATAATGATTAATGATGTTCTATTACGGCAATTTGAAAATGCTTTTTTAAGAAAAAAAAATTATGTCTCTCTATAGTACAGGGTGAGTCCAAAATGGCGGATAAGCTCTCCAGTACGTTGTAGGAGATAATAATTGAAGTAAAGAAAAAATGTTAAAAAAATTCCTAGCCGCTAATTTGTTGAGAAATGAAGAAGTTAAGTTGAGAACTCAACTCTGAATTCTGCCAAATTTTGAAACTTTTTATCATTTCCTCTAGTAATTCACGTGCTTTTTAATTATTAGGCAAAAACAAATGCTCCTATAACATCTTATTATCCTGTAAAATTAATTTTGTATATTGAAATTTCTGCATCAAGTTGTTAAAAAAAATATGTGGCAACGATGTTTTGAAACTACCCTTATGATGACTTATGTCACTTATGTTTTTATCTGTCATCGATTATTAACATCCGTACCATGTTGCCAAATCTCAATTTGCTTCTTCTTTAATAACTACAAAAATATAGCAGATAGATTTTTTAAATGATTTTTCTTTAGTTCAAATAACCGTCTCCTATAACGTACTGAAGAGCTTATCTGCCATTTTAGACTCACCCTGTATAACTCAATTTGGGGACATACTGTATAAAATTTTATTATTTTAACCGCAGCTTGTATTTGATAAATGATTACCTATATTATTTTTGGATTTGTTTCTGCTAATAAATTAGGTTTTTATTTGGGTAAATAGAGAAAAAACTATAAATTGTATAAACAAATAAAAATCTGTTAAACATTTTTGCCATTAGTGTTTCCCCGACTAACAATTCTGCATTAGGTATCACTACTTCCTAAATTTTTATTCATAATAGGTATAGGTATCTAATACAATTTGTAAACTATCTTTTTTGCTGTTTTTGAATTTATGCCGTTTTATAATTTCTAATCCGAATTCGTAACATCCGAATCTCCTTCTTATTGTATTGAATATGTATCCAAATTTAAAGTGTGCGAGGATTCGAAATAATTTTGTCAATTTTTTCCCCAAATGATCACCATCTTTTTGAAGTCAAAGCTTATATCCAATTTCCCCTGTCGGTTGAACAAAAACAATTTAACAGTAGATGATAATTAATTAGTGCAATAAAACTTGATCATTAATACCTGTTACGTAGGCAACCCACTTAGCCTGTCTAACAAAGGTTGCATACCCACAAGGGACGTATTTGTAATAATTTTATTCAAAAATCAAATGAAAAAACAAATACTAATGCAATTTATTTATTAATGCAACTTAAATTTTATACGAGTCGATACGAAAACGCGTTTGTAAATGTCGCAGTTTTCTTTGAAAATTTCTTTTTTTACAATAATTTATTTAATTAATAAAATTTCGCAATTATTAACGCTAATAAAGCCAGATCAATTTGCTCTATTAAATTTAGGCTCTTTGTTAAGCACGTTATTTTGGTAGTGCGCTAAAATATTAAAATTTATATAACGGATACGTCAACAATAAAATTGATAAATTACAGTGCAATTAATTAGAATAAGTTATTTACTTTATTTATAGAGCCTTGCATCCACTTTTTCATCTTAAAAATTTCAGTTGCACATCTAGATTTACGTATAGCTCAGCTTACGTACTCAAATGGGCACGTTTTCGAATTAGTCAATACTCAATAATAATGATATAACCTCATTCTCTATTCACTATAATAATTAAAATTCAGTAAAGCAAAGTGTATAATAATATAAGAAGAGAGCTGTGAACCTTAAAGAAGTATTGAGAGCTACATTAGCATTCATTAGATGACTTTAGTCCTTACAGAGACATCATACGAACCTCTCCCGTTACATTCCATACCGACCATTCTGTTTGGAGATGCGCCAAAACATCTTCAAGTGAGTCTATAGAATAACAAATATTAACAAACATTTTATTTTATATTCGTTTTTTATGTGTTATGCTTAGTTTAATATTCTGGTATTTACTTCAAATAATGCAAGATGAATACATGTAGTATGTTGTCGTCCTCTCGTGTCCAAGAAATATTTTGGTATATCTGATTTTGTATTTGATTTATTCGATAATGTAATTTTACAACTTGCTGTCTTTTCCCATATCAGTTTTTAAACAGAAAAGGTTTTGCATAACTTGCCTTTTAAAAAATTCGTGCCCAAATGGAATACTTATTATAGTCCAGCGATTTTAAATATCCTACCTTGTATCAAATGATGAATCTAATGATAAATCCAAGTTTTAGACCTACGATTTAGTTTGGTTTTACTTTTAGATTTTTGACAAAGATCCGGTGGTTTCCCGAGGTCGAAAACTTAGATTTAGGCATCGATCGTAGACAAAATGGCAAAAAATCATAACTACCAAATTTGATGCAGGTAACAAACTAGGCGTAACAAAATTTTTGAACTTTATCGAATCATATAGGGAGTCACCATCCTCCCAACACGTCCAACGCACTCACGTTGAAATCTGCATTATCGAATGTGAATTCAAGAAAGGATACTACTCTAATTGTATAGTTTGCACAATTTTGGGCACTTGAGCCTAGGACACCCCATTAGGTCTACAGAGGTCTCAAATTGTAGAAAATTTAGGGGCGAAATTGATAAGAACTGAGAAAAGGTAAAAAGTTTAGCGGTTTCTTGGATTTTTGAGAGAGATCAACTCTAATCAAAAGGTTGAAAACTTGGATTTATCCTGTCTGGTATTTTTCCTTCTCATCTGGCCCTTTTTTTAACACGGGGGAGGATATAATCATCGTATCGATTTTAATAAATATAATCTTTGATGATCGATTTTTAATTCTTTACATAACAGACAGCGCCGTTCCATTCGTTATGTGGTTCGTCTACTCGGTAATGACCATGTTTAGCAGTAGGTATAGCGTTTCCTACTCATATTCACAGTTCACAACCGCGTCCTCAACTGTTTACTGATGCTTAATAATATTTACACACCTTCTGCATTTTTATCTTTCTTTTTGGAGTTAGGGTTTACGGTTTACGAACTTACGATTCGTTTAAAGATTTGTTTCTATATATGTTTCTGGATTATTGATTGTTGAGATCCTACAGGAAGGAATTGTAATTTACGAAACAGGAAGTCATTGCACCTGCTTGGCGTGTATTCAAGAATTATTCACATACACACTTAATATTTAAGATATTTCACTATTACATTCGAACCACTCTTTTTCTCCATTTGCCTATACGCCTACTTATAGGGCCTGTTATTACTAGCTTGATTCTTGATCAACGATGCATGTTATAGGCTAACCTAGTATAACATAAAATTTTTTTTACGATTGCTTATAAAATGGTTGTTAGCAAACAGAACCTTCGAAACATTTTTTAAATAGTTGAACACCATGTAATTTTCGTTGAAATATTTTATGAAAATTGCACTTGATTTCAAATCAAGGAGTTTCGAGCTATGCTGTATGTGATCTATTCTTTTCAAATCACGCGATATTTGATTAGCTATTTAATTATTTATGTTAATGACTGTAATTATTACATACTGAAGTAGACACATGTGACTGTCTGCAACCAAACTAATCTCAAAATCGTTGTAAAGAAGAACGGATAAGCACATTAAGTTGTGAAAAATATCTAAACCTTCCATTTTTCAATTCGGCAGTTACGACTATGCGTGCTTGGATTCATCACAACAGATATTTTGGTAAATATCAAGTAGTACGTTTATCGAAAATTTCTCCATTGAAAATATGTCTATTAAAACGGATGTTGGTTGTTGTCACATTGCTACGCGAAAGCTTATAAAAGTAGCAAATTTTAATCGACCAAAGATTATCAGTTATTTTTAGAAAAAAAATGTGCGGTTTGGTCCATCGATGCGCAAAACTGGTATCTATAATCTATAAGTGCTACGGAGTGTAAATATTAAATAAAAATGATTAATAGTAGGTATATGCGATACATTATTTGATGTAAGTTAACTGTAAGTACATTACGTGAAAAATTTACAAACTGAAGCACGACACAATTTTTTTGAGTTTAAGAATTTGGAAATTGGTTTTATTGTAATTGGATCTTTTAAATTTTTAGTTTAGAAATAATTTTTTAAACGGTTTACAAAAGAGGATGAATAGGATGTAGGTATTAAATAGGATGTGGACCGTAGAGGGTTTCACGGACTTTTAAGGATTCTTCATGTGATATATGATAGGTAGAAGTTACTATTTCAGGGTTACACATAAGCTTCAGTATAATATTATTTGCTTTCTATAACTAGACAAAAATTATTTATTTGAAAATAGTTTTATAACAGGATGGGTTGTTTATTTGTCGAAACTGATTATACAATAAAGCAGCTACGTATATATTTTCGATCACACCCATTGTTGATGTAAAAGATCATAATGAAAGAGTACATCGTTCAGTAAGCAAGGAACTTATAATTCGGCACGCGTACTTTAGCAGAGTTTGTCCACCTTAGGAACTGTTCGTATTGTTTATAGAGGAGGAAGTGAGAGCCATCGTCCATCGATAAATAAGTAGAAATGCGGAAGTTTGAAGATGGTCGTTATCGAGTATGTAACGGTGGATTTAGAAATCATTCCATCAGAATTATTATTGTAGGTGCCCACAATACGAAAAGAAGTCGCTTTTGATTAGTAGTTACTTATCTTTACTTGCAGTTGCGAGTAAGATTTGTCGTTCTAGTTTTATTGCATATTACTTTGTAATTAGTCGAAGATATAATATAAAGTAAAATTTTATGATAGTATATGTTTGCAAACTTATCCAACCATACGTAAACGAGTTTGTAATAGTTTTTTGATCGTCGAATTTACAAAGCTTTAAGAAAATCTTAATAATTAATTAACTAAGACTGACTTTTAATTTTTTTAATAGGTAAATTACAGCAAACATTAGATGTTAATTTATTTTAAAAAACGGGCGTTGAATTTTAAATATGTTCGAGGTGTAGCTACGAGTAGCTACTATAAAGCAAGATGAACGGATGCAGAGCAAGATTTGCTATAGTCCAGTAAACTACATAATTGATGCTCTAATATGAATTATTCTAAAGAATAATAACACTTGGCTGATTAAATTCTTGCCTAAAGGTACTGTGAAGCTGCACAAATAAATTTAATCTTTTGAATTAATGTATGTTAAGCAGATTTTTTTCAATGATGGTCAGCCATGTATGCGGTAGTAGTAATTTTTGCAAGATACAGTTTTAATATCTATTAATATCTAACGTCAAATTTTTTATCGTGGAATATGAATTTTTTCGTTTCTCCAGATAGTAGTAGTAGGTATAGCACTTTCATTGACTTTTAAATTTTTGTTACCCAAAACTGAACACAAAATTTACGACTTATCTACATTTAGTTCTACGCCACCCGCATCTGCTCGGATAAATCCTTTAGGCAGGTCGTCTTTTGGATGCGTTGTCGTCCGAATTTTTTAGTCAGAAATCGGATGAATTAATTTCGTCACATTTCGCATAATAGTGCACAGCTGCATCAAAGTCGTTTAGACATGATTTCTGTTTTTACTTCGACATTAAAAGCTGGAACATTTCTCAAGCGATTCCTTACCTTCTGGGATACCAAACTCCAATGGTCGTCTAAATGTCGTCCTGGGGTAGCTGTAAGAAACTTTACCTTTTTCCGTTTTTGGCAATTTTGACCCATAAGGACTAATTTTTCGGCAAGGCACTTATGTAATTTTTTAAAGTAGACTAAATTTTCTATAATTAAATACCAGAGTAGTCTGTGTAGACCTAATGGTGCCCTGGATACAAGTGTACAAATGATTGCAAATCCAAAGATGCGCGGAGGACAAAAACTTTGATTTATTATTAGGCCTTCATCATAATATACAACATACGTACCAAAAAATTATAACTATCCCATTTAACGCAAGGTAAATATTCCGGTCTTTGTCAAAAACTAAATCGTGTGTTAGAGTGAGTGGTTTCTGGGCAAATGGGCAGTGATCGAAAGGCTCTTTGAGAGATCCTTGACGTTTCGTTGGCTGCTGTGCAGACATCTTCAGAAGTGTTTTGTCCAGTGTGGTAAAGGTTGAAGTGACCGTACCGAAAAACCGTAGGTTCTGGAGAAGATGTTTGCCACAGCATCCAAAACAATGTGAGAGATCTCCCAACCTCTCGACCACGACCCATTAGCCCAGAAATCAGCCACACTAATGATGCCGGTCATGAAAGCTTAAATTCTCAAATAAATCGTGCACATTTTTACAAACTTGCAAACTTTTGTATCTCGGATACTATTAGGTCTACAGAGACCATAATGGTTTCAAATTGTAGAAAATATAGTCTACTTTTAAATAGTTTAAAACTTCCTTTGCCGTAAATTAGTCCTTCTGGATTAAAATTGACAAAATCTGAAAAAGGTAAAAAGTTTCGCGATTTCTTCGATTTTTGAGGCACCCAGTCACC
This sequence comes from Malthinus flaveolus, assembly GCA_950108345.1. Taxonomy (NCBI): domain Eukaryota; kingdom Metazoa; phylum Arthropoda; class Insecta; order Coleoptera; family Cantharidae; genus Malthinus; species Malthinus flaveolus. The sequence continues at coordinate 74,826,415 of OX467285.1, forward strand.
CCGAACAAGACGACATTTTAGCGACCATTAGATATTGGTAAGTACCCCAGAAGGTAAGAAATCATTTAAGAAATATTCCAGTTTTTAATCTCAAAGTGAAAACAGAAATCACATTGGTATCGTCCACTGGACAAGTCAGAACAACTACGAATAATCCTGTTTATTTCGGATAGATTACACAACGCACATCGCATGTTTTCGACCGAATTTGCACGAATATTTCGTATCTAGTGAACGCACTTTAATACGTTTCACTGAAATGGAATAATTCTCACTTTTTCGTCCAATTTCTGACGAAAAAATTCGAACGAAAATGCATAATCACCGAAATGTGGTCTATAACGTCCTAAGCCGAATGTTTCCCTTAGGCCCAGTTGTATAAACGAGCTAATCTCGGAGTCAGAGTTAACCCCACGATCTGAATATAAGGTTAGATCTCATGAATTAGATTAGGTTAGCTCGTAGGGTAGAAACTTAGTCCTGGGTTAACCCATCAATTTTCTAGAGTCAAATATATTTCAAGTTAGTAACTCAGAATTAGTTGTTGATTTATGTTGATCGTGGAGTTAACTCTGATTCCGAGATTAGCTCGTTAATACAACTGGGCCTTAACGCCCCAAACCGTTACGGATGACATTTGAGGTGAGCAGAAGCTACTATTTCTTTTTCAAATTACTGACAGTTAGTGAATATTTAAATCGAATTACTTGAATGAGTTAGGTTTAGAAAATATAAATTAATATTACATGTTATTACGAAAAATTATGAACGACATGCGGCCGATATCACGATATCAGCAAATAACAATACATACGCTGCTTATACTAAAAATCTCGGCTTATAAATAGAAGCCGCGCTCGCTATAATAATATGCTCTAGTATATTGGTATTTCAAAGTTAATAACTATTTAAGCACTAAAACTGGATAATAAGTAAAACCCGGGCTAGATACTATTTCCAGAAAGTGTGAAAGAGGGTTTAGTTTCTATTTAAAAAGTATATCTACTATTAATTAATGATTCTTGTTTGTATAAATTAATATATTTAATTACAAATTTTTAAATATTTAGGGTTAATTAGTTAGATAGATCTAATACGTTGTAAATGAACCCCAACATACACACATAAGTGATTCCCGAGGCACTCGGTGGAAAACAAATTTTCTCATTTAAAGTTTTTTCACTTATGTGTGTATGTTGGGGTTCATTTACAACGTATTAGATCTAATATATTTAATATTATATCGATTTATAAGTTGGTCAAGAAAATTCGTCTTATATTATCAGTGTATTGGTTTGGTATTGCTGTGCGCAGAAATATTCACTAATTGTTTACAAAGCACATGCGATAAAAAATAAATTACGTAAATAAGATAAAAAACGCATAAATATTGCTTCATTAGAAATAATTTATAAAAATATTGCAAACTCTGCAGTTAATTTTGTATGTAGGTACTATTATTATTGAAAACTCTTATACAGTACGTCCACGGATGGGATTTTTCATTTGTCAAAAAAATTCACTCTTTATAAAAGCTCCTGCCTGCTTTTAAGCTCTTGTAACACAGATTATTTTTTATCCATTTCTTACACGAATTCATGATTTAAATTTTTTAATATCGAAGTAATGTATACGTATTACAAATTTATTAATATTTCATTTCCTGTAAAAAATGAAAGCAGGGGCTTTTATAAAGAGTGGATATTTTTGAGGAATCGAAAATAGCAATTTTTGATACTTCGATTAAAATTTTTCTGTCGGTAAAAACATACGTATCGCATTTCCTGGATAAGACGAAGAAAAAATAATACGTGTTACAAGAGTTTCAAAGCAAACAAGAGTTTTCATAAAGAGTGGATTTTTTTGAGAAATTATAAATGAGAATTTTTCAGTTTTAAAACAAACCTAAAAATGTTAATATTTCATTTCCTGTAAGAGATATGTTAAAACTAATATGTGTTACTGGAGTTTGAGAACAAGCACGAGTTTTTATAAAGAGTTCATTTTTTGATAAATCAAAAATTAAAATTGTCTAAATGGACATACTGTATTTTTCTGTTATTGGCTTCAAGTTCCACAATAATTGTATTTAATTTTCAGATGATTAATCAAGTAAATATTAATTTAAGGTGCCAATTTTTGTAGACATCTCGGAACAAAGCTCATATTTTAAATTCTATTTAGTATTCTCCGTGGCACTCGCTACTGGAATTACTACCTGAATAAGCTTTCACGAAATGAATCACAAATATTGCTGATTCATAGTAATGACCCATTTAGAAATAAGATACAGATTGAACTCGCCAAGTTACCCGTACAATTTATAAAAATTGTATACCCTAACGCAAATCATTGAAAATAAAAAATTCACACCTCTTCCCAACGGTCGAAATATCGATTGCTTTAAACTTCAGTCAGGAAAGAATTCTGTGAATTTACTATCAGGATTCTTACTAGAAGTAGAACGTAGTTTTTTGTATAATACTATGTAGTTATTGTCTTGTAATCCGTGGAAATTAAAGTGCTAAGTTTTCCACACAGCGGCCGCGTGGCGTTTATCGTGCGGCACACAGCGGCAGCATTAGTGAATAATAATAGAAAAGAATTATTTTTTGGCAACTTTTTTTTATTAATACTTTGTTTGTTTGTATATACCTATTGAATTCTTTCGAATAACACTTGTTGTAAACAATTTTTATATCAGTCTCGCTCATCATGTTCGATGTGCTTTGAAATTCAAACTTTTTAAATTGAAAATTTTTTGCCACAAAATTAATTTCGACAAAAAACTTCTTGCCTCTCGTTCTGTATGTCTTACAGTAATTCGTCATATTTTTATAAGTCCGCCCATGTTTCATAAAGTGAAATCCTTAAAATTTACAAAAGATGCTCTAAACTCTAAACGTTCAAGTTTCCATTTTTTAAACTGTTCTCTGTACTGTACTCAGGCTGTTGTGAGTTGTGATTATTATGTCTTCCGCTCGATTAATCTCAAATTTGTTACAAAAATTTAGCTCAAAATTATTTTTACTCTTTACTATAATTTATTCAGTTTCCCGTATAAAGATAATAACAAAGTGGTTCCGGTTCACTCGTCCTAACCGTCAGACTTGTTCATTTCCCGCCAGCTTATAAACAGCAAGGTGCAGCCACCCTTCTTTGCCTGATATACGTTCATGTTCATATTTGATTCATAATACCCTAGTTATGCAATATTACTATTAATTGTAGTAACGAAAAATTACAAAATTTTAGTTTAAATAATATATAAAACCGTCTCTAGGTCTAGGTCTAGGTTCCACAGTGAGTGTGGGGTTTTGTATACCAAATTAATCCGAACGATAGACGATAGCTAACTAATCCCTTTTTATTTATTATTTTGCATTCGTTGCGAACAAACAAGAAAAAATAATATTTTTTTACAACTTGGGAACTAATAATTACATAATCGATACACACACGCAGACATGAAAGTGTCACGGTTTCCGTTGAAAAACAAACATCTCATGATTTGAAAAATTTAGCTTTTCAGAGAAAATTGCGATAAAATTTGAAACAAACAGAATTAGAATTTGAGTAGCAATTAGAAATTCGATCCAACACAAGTGCCGTTTAGCTCAAGATTTAATATAAACAATTTTTTTCTTTACTTTTAATAGATGGAGATGGGTTAGTTCATATATTTTACTTAGTTAATAGATTATCTAAACGGTCTCAAACAAAGGCAAATAAAAAGAAACAGATATATTTATAAAAATACCACGTCTTCATCCAGTCGTTCAAGTCACAATCGTTATAAACATGTACCCTGCAATTAAAAGATCCGCCTGCATCTTCAACGAACATGTTCAGTCACTTCCCAACTTCCGTTTAGTCACTCGAGAGAACTTCCTGCCAAGCACTTTATCATTCTTTGACTTTTGTGTAAAACCTTAATGCAATATAAATTGTTTACAACGACCAGAAACTGTCGAATAATTTATGTTCACTATTTTACTTTCGATTAATTTTTACTATCCGTAATTAGGCGTTATTACTTTACGATAAATATTAAGTAGTAGTACCTGTTGAGAGCGTTTATTGCTTTATGAGGTAATTTTCAATATTTTTCCACCGATCAAAAACGGTAGAAAAATGTTAAATCTCGTTATTATAGGCCATTAGATTAGATTTCTCTAAAGAATAACAACCAAGTTTTCAAAGTTTTCATCAGGCTTTTCAGAACATATACAGGGTGGTCAAACATTCTGTTTTAAATGAAAACCAATACAGATAGAAAAATGTTTTTAGATTAAAATTTGTTTGTGTTGAAAAGTATTTGTTATCCGTTTCATAATGTCTGCACGCTGTACGCGTGGTTGGGCACTCCGGAAAAACAATTTCCCGACTATTTCCTTAACTTTTTCCCTACTAAATAAAAAAAAATTTGTGCATGGATAAAGACAACTGTAAGTACGTCTGTAAACAGAATAAAATTCTTTATCGATGGGCATAATTATTTAGATATGGTGCTATTTAAAAAAACTATAGTAAGCGTTGTCAGTGCTTTTTTATTAACAATAAAAAAATATATACTTGTATGTTTGGAAGGATACCTTCATGAACAAGATATATTCTAAAACATTTTTTAAAATCTCTATTAGTTTTTATTTAAACTCGAGGTTAATAATAAAAACAACCACCCTGTATTGTCAGGTCTTTTATCTCTAGAACAGATACCTACCGATTTGCTGTGAAAACTAGCCGATTCATTGGAACAATTAAATAATAACTGGCACGTATTAGTTTATTTTCTCCAACAACAGTTGCCTAACGAACTATTGAGGAACTCAAAATTATTTCAAATGTTTTTGATCCCGTCTCCCCCAACCTAAACTTTAAGAAACACCATAAGAACATGCTAATATGGGCAAATTTCTTTTATGACTAACCACTTTCGCCCCTATTTTAAGTCCGAATTTTAATTTTCTTTGAACTCAAATAACTCAACTTTTTCAAACGAAACTATAACGTATAGGTATCTTGTTACTTTTATCTGTCGAAGTTGGGCGTGTTAAACAAATTACAGAATAGCAAAGTCAAAGTCAAAAGGTGTTTTTACAGTTCCTCGCCGACTTCTGAAAGCTCGAAAATGATGAGTATACCCTATATATTTAAACTTAACGAGACTCAACGTTACTCAAAAATGGAAGAAAAGTTTGAAGTATTATGATTTAAAAAAAGAGCTTCATAGGTAAGTCTAACAGTCAATTGACGTAAAATTCAATCATCAGATTAGTCTTTTAAGCTAAAGCTTTAAAGCTAAGCTTTAAGCTAAGATAAGCTTAAGAATGAGCTCTTCGTGAAAAGGGGGGAGGGTGAAAATGGTAATGCACATCAAAAGAATTCCGTGAACGGTAACTTTGTCGGTCTGACTTCGGTAAAAATATCAGTACAGGGTGGGCAAAATTCGATGGTTCTTATGAAGAAATTGAAAAATCGAACTTTTGCTTATAGCTCCAAAACAAAAGAAGATCGCGAATTTCGGTTGTCGTCATTGGGTTGCTATCAAAAAAAGATTACGAAGATACGCCTTTCATTTTCCCATATCTCTTATTGTTAACGATTTCTCCATAAGAACCATCGAATTTTGCCCACTCTGTACAGAAGTACAGTCACGTGCGTCCATTTCTGCAATTCGCGCTAACTATACGAGAACAGTTAATTTTGCATCATAAATTTTATGAAGCACTCGACCTGTATCCATCTGACTTTTTGACGAAACTTGTCTAAACCCCAATCTCCATAGATAGACCTATGCCTAGATAAATCTCGGAACGAGCTACTTATTGTAGCCGAATTTACATTTATTTGAACAGCCAGGGTTGCTCTATGCTCTGGGAGTGTGTGAGCCATGCGAAAGCATCTAAGTTAGTTCTAGAATGTTGGAAAAATCTACAGGTTCTTTCGGTATTCGGTTGAATATCGAATAGTTGAATGTCTAAAATAGAAAGATAATAGAAGAAGGAAAACCTTAATACAATTGCAACGGCCGCACGAACAAACCTTTCTGCAGCACTTAAAAAATATTAAAATTTGATACGTATCGTGTAAAGCAACAAAAAAACTTATTGGGCACTAACAAGTGTTAACTTTCTTCTTTTCATATACGTTTTAGCAGAAAATGGCATAAAAAGCAAGAATGCGGTAACTAGAAAACATTCCATTTGTAATTGGGGACCTGCGGACAAAAGTATTTGTCAAACGGTCTACAGTGGCCAATTATTTCTTCGACGGTAGTTATACATATGGGAGATTCTAATAACCATCATGGTGTTAGTTGAGGTAATTTTTTCAATAAATTCAAACTTTAAAATCTGCATGCTGAAAAAGACAAACTACCCCTAATGTTGTAGGTATACAAAATTTCAGTTCAATTTGTTATGGGGTTTGAGAGTTCACTGGCACAACGAGATATTTTGATCTAAAAAACTAAAAATGATCTCAATTGTTACATGAAGAGTATCTCTAATATTTTAGGGCCTCATACACAAAGCAAAGAAGTGCTTGTTCGTTCATAAAATTACCTACATCCTGAAAATAATTAATTTTTCTGTTTCGTGAACAAGCTCTTCAAACTGTCGAACAACCCTCTATACGAGTACAACATACAACTCGTAATTTCCTCATCTCTTTGTATCGTTAATTACTCGATCGTTCCACTTGGTTTTCTCAAAAAATAACCCGTCAAATTTCTGTACGAAAAAAAAAACTGCCAAGGGTAAAGTGTTGTAGAGCACTTTAGTAAATGAGGGTGATGATTTATTTCGATAGTAGAAACTTAGAAAAATCGATTCGATAATTATTAATAAATTATTCTTAGATTACATCCTGCAAAGCTATGGTTCATTGAGTAAGCAGAAATAGAAGACAGAATCGGAAATGCGTACGTAGTGAGTTGCAACATCTCGGCAACGCATGTCTACAAATCAGGCTAACTTTGCACAATGTTTGTTAATCTGCCCCAATCAGCAGCGTTAAACAAATTCCACAGTGCACTGCGTGCAAAATATTTAAATCTTCAACAATTTCAAAATAAATTGCATTACAAAACAAAAATTGCGGTCAAATTTATTTGTTTGTTATAATAGTAGATGAGGTACAAATACTTAAAAATTAAATATTTATATAATTTCAAACTTGAATTTATTTTATTATGATGTTCATGATACTTGTTCAGTTGCTTATAAATTGGCTTTTTAAAAGTTGCACAAAAAATTTATTTGTTGCCAACTTAATTAATGCACCTCTCTTAAAAAGGCAATTTTTTTCTTCTTTGATTCTTAATTGGTTGTTGGGGTACAATCGCAACTGTTAAGTAAACAATAGGCAAAATGATTACAGTCATAATTAATATTCGTAGTTTTTACCTATCGACTTGATATAAAAATCGCAAAATCATCCGACGAATAAAAGGCAGCAATAAATCTTGAGTTTCAGCTTTTTTTAAAGAGATGTGCAGCATCTGCCTCGTTGTGGACCTAACCGTGTGACCAACGGACACCTTAATTACCGATTCAACCCTTTTGTGTTACCTGGCCAACTATAAGTATAAGGTCCATTCCCAGATTAAAAATTGCACCCTAATAAGTACATTAGTGCTACAACCTTAAGACGGAAGTACATCCACACAAACTACGCTGCGTTACGTTAAATTCCATTTAAAATAGTTAATGAATTCTTTTTAAAAAGAGTCGTTAGGTGTAATGTTTAAAACCATTACTTAAATCGTGGAGGATTCTTCGAGATTCTTTACAAACAATTGAATTTTGAAACCGAAAAGCCCTTTTATTATTCGATACGCTATAATTAGACGTCTACTGTGTACGTATATCGGAAAACGTAAATTAAAATGCGGGATTTCACCCTCTGTTGATATACGAAACTCCGCGTGACCTATAATGTCATACTAAAATGTCACAGCTTCCCTACGGCACGCGATCGTAATGTACTTTAATCATCTTCTATCATTTTAGGAAATTAAATTTTTAGACTCGTGAGAGATGCAAACAGTCGTATTTATTACAACGCCCCTTTTTAAACAATGCAAAAATATATCGGCGACTTGTGCTGTGACTTGTGAGTGTGGCTATCGACTATCGATTAATTGACATGAGACATACAGAATTTTTTTTCGGTAGGTACCTAACTACATTTATTTTTTCCATCCTACTAAAAGGCTAAATTCAAAAACAACTAAATGTAATAGCGCTTGTTTTTTTAGAAGTCTAGAACTTTTGATTGAGACAGCTTTGATATCAGTTTTTATTGTGTCGAAGTTGAGTGGTTATTTTTATAAAGTAATGTTTGCCATTTCATCATGCAACGATTCTATATCGTGAAAATTTATTTTGAAAATCGTGGTTCTATTCTCAAAACGTGTACATATCATTTTACGTTCGACACCATCCAAACTACCTGATGTTAGCTTACCCTGTGGCATATAAAAGAGTGCGTATCGTAAAAGATCAAAACACCTCGATTCGGAACCGTGCGCAACAATTGGACCTCTGTCCGACCACTTTTTTGGAAAATTTTTAAGTAAAAATTTTGGCTTAAGGCCTTATCCAGTCCGTATAAGAATTGAAGTCGCGAAACCACCGTTTTCGGCGTCTATTTGGCAAATGAGCTGAAAATCAAGTTGCTCCATTGTTTCATCGCAAAAATTTTTTCAGTGATGGGCTCATTATTGGCTCAATGGGTGTGTCAATAAGCGAAATTGTTGCATTTGGAGTGAAGAGAATTCACAAGCGAATCCTCAAAAGCCATTTCAACCAACATTGTGTGTTTTATTTACGAAATGAGACGACTAATGCTTGAAAAATGGTTGAAAGTTTGACCTCCAAGATACACTATATTAGAGCCACTAGCGCGGAGTGCTCAAAATAATATTCAAAATTCAAACGCTAAATGGCCGTTGATTTGATCAAGTTGTATCTTTTAATTCAATTGAAAGTTCTATACCGCCCTTTAGATGACAAATTGCATTTGATATCGCGAGTTAAAATCAGCTATTATATATACTGCTGTCTGTTGACTTTCCTTATACAAAAAGAACAATTTTTCTCCTAAAATTACAACACCGTTTATAGTCGTAGAAAAGAAGAAGTAGTTTGAGTGCGTCCGAGGGCGAAAACTAGTAATAATAGGAGCTTTTGCAGCTGTTTTATTTAGGTATTTAACCTTCCAAATTAAAAAGTGCATTCCTTATAACTTCTTATCCAACAAAAAATCTCCTAAATATAAAGTTTCTCGTACTCTTGTAATTATGTTGTGTAATTTGCTACAAATTACTTTTAGAGTCTCTTATTATCAAATTTGTAACTCGCTAAACTAAACGGTCACTAATGTGACATTTTTGCCATTCGTCTTGTTTATGTCATCTTGTAATTTAGAAAAGTGAAAGTTGGCTCATTTTACATGAAAAAGCTTCATATTCAGGTCTGAATTCTTTACTGACACAACAATCCGCTTCTTTGGAGTTTTCAGATCTACTTCCACTAGAAAAAATCGTTTCTTAGCTATCACCTTTTCATCCTTCCATAACCTTACGTACTAAAAGGAATAAAAAGTTTGATAATTTATCATTTTAAGATATGGATATCTAATACCTCACCTAAATAATAACAATAATGTGACTATTTTAATTACAAACACCTGTGAGTCTTTGCTCTTTAACTATTCTCTTTTAAACCAAGATGCAAGTGCTATTTAATAACTTATTTACAATTTTTTTCTCTCGAGCTTTATATTCTAAATTAATCAAAAAATCATTAAGTAGATACTATTTATAAATTTAATTGGTGGTGTGGAAAATAGAGCTAATGTGAAAGTTTAACTTTCTTAAGTTTAGTTTTTTTTCGAATTTTAAGCTAAGTACCCAGTCAATAAAGAACAAATGATATATTATATTAACATTTACGTTTTCTTAAATTTATAGGAAGTTCAAGTACGATACAACTTGAATTGCATTAATTATTAAAGAGCCGCGAAGATTCGAAAAATTGTCCTTTAGAGTTATTCCAAAATGAGAGACCCGTAGCTACGTATAAACAAAATAATTTTTTGTATGAACTAAATTAGAATAGCCATTTGCACTAATTTTGTCAGTTTGGTTGCTGACAGCTGTTTCGATACACTGTATCTTGTTCAGAGCGGGTTTTTAACTGTCAGCAACCAAACTGACAAAATTAGTGCAAATGGCTATTCTAATTTAGTTCATACAAAAATCAATCTCGATTTGCACACAGTAAAAGCCAAATCTATTCAATAAACAAAATAATGGTAGTAGTTGTAGCTGATGTACAATCACATTATTACATACACTTAAACACATCAGATAGTAATATAATACCGCCGAAGTGCTATATTCAGTGCTTCCCCGTCTGCAATGCTAATATTATGTCAAATGTTCATCAGAAGTGAGTTTATGGAAATATTTTCTATTTCGATAAGAAACGCTAAAAAACAATATTTTCACTAAAAATGAGTAATATATCTTATTTTGACTCCATTGTCCTTCGCAGGGACCAGGGACTAGTTGTCAACTATAAAACTGCTTTTAAAATCTTTAATTCACAATTTCAAATATAGTTTGTACCTTTTAAGGCTATTTTGGCTTTTATCTCGTTTTATACGATATGTTTTTTGAAAACTTTGTATCTCGACTTGAAACGACTTGAAACAAAAAATTCGAAAAGTGGAAAAGGAAAAGTGACAAATGGGGCTATCTTGAAATGAATATAATTGTTTTAATTAATACTAGTTACTTCATTAATAACTAGATACAAATCGTTAAGGAACATTATTTTTAATAACATTATCTTTTAGTTATAAGTTATGAGGATACGTATATACGTACATCGCGTACAGGTGCGATAAAGTTAATTAGGAAATTTCAGTTAAACTTTGCAACATATCTACTTATTTACTATAGGAAAATAACTAAACGTCATAAATTGTTATGAAAACTGGTTTAATACACACAATCAACCCTTAATAAATTATAATAAGTATATTAATTCTATCATATCAGCATAATTTTATTTTCAATTTCCAATAATACATTGTCCCATTTTGTGACTCACCGTATGGGAATTTTAAGCTGTAATACAGGGTGTCCTTAATAAACCCCTCCTGAGATAGGAAAGTTTGACGTGATTCTGCAATTCTAAGCAATTCAGTGGTTCCTTGCATTGCGACCTCTCGGATCTATTGTGTGCCTCGGATGTAGTATTTCTTTATGTGATGTGAGTTCTGTGCTTTTGATAAAGTGCAAAATTTTCTCTACTGATAGTTTGGGCGGTTCGCTTTGGAGCATCTTCTTCTTACCAAGAATGCTGTAAAGACTTCTTGTGAAAGCAGAAGATGAATTGGAGTTTTCTCTTCCTCTGCACATCCTCTGCATAGTGGGTTTTCTTCTAGTCCCATCGTATGCATGTGCTTTTTAAGCTATTTCTACCTGGCAAGGGTCCGTTATTATAGCCGTTGCCAGTCGTAATTTACCTCTGCTCATTCTTAATAGAGAATCTCATAGGGAATTCCAAAGGCTGGTTTTGGTGTAATGGGTCTTATTTTGCTGCCCTCTTTTTTGTTCCTTAGTATGACGGCATGAGCTGGCATTCTGGCATCCATACCAGCTTGGCAAATCCCCCCTCCCGTCCCCAGCTCATCGGTAGCTCTGCCAAAAATCCAAATTAGGTAGGTTAAATCTAGTTAATCGTTTACAAAAAGCTGCAAATCACATAGACATAATGTGCTTTAAAACTGCATTGAGTTGTTGACTGGTGCCAGAATATTCTATTTCTTATACAAATATTCAAATGTTGAGAAGATGTGACATTTAACTATCCTGATTATCTGATCTAATCATGAGCAGAACATCCAAGTATTTCTTGGGTCATGTTTAAAATTTTCATTCAAAATCGTACAATCAACGGTCCAAGTACATTCATATAGGTATATTCTCTTACTATTCCCATTTTATATGTGCAAACTTCATTGGATGTTGGATTTATTAATTATCAGAGTAAGCTCGTTGTTCTCCCTGTTTCTTCGATCGACAACAATTTTGTTCATCGTTCTCTGCGAATTTTCTATACTCTTTAGAACCAGGATACTACCAGGCTATCGCATAGGCAAAATCATTGCCAATGAGTTTACTATTTACCGTTGTTTTTTGACTTCGTGCTTTTTTCATGGTTTATTCGAAATGTAAGTTAAACTCTGGGCGAGAGTAGGCATCATTCCTCTCGTGATCTTTTAATCCTTCCTTGAGGGTTATTTTTGATTGTGACTGATGATGTTTATACCATTATAGCCTAGAAACCTGGATAATGGCGTTTAATAAAAATTACATACATAAAATAGTAATAAACTGACATAAAATTACATTTTAGGGCTAATAACAAAATACTAATTTTTAACATTTGAACGACGCATATCCTCAAAACTAATTAATAATTCACCCATATAGAAGAAAAAGAAAAGTGTAAAAGAAAAGTGTATTATCAAAATATGTAATAAGAGAATCTATTAAATTATCAATTGCAAATAAATTTGCTATTTTATATAATTGTTGAATTGCTTTGTGTACGAAGGTATAAACAATTAATTAATTGCTTTTAAAGGTTTTTTTAAACTTTTTTTATCGATAGATAAAAGTGCAAGTAATAAATATTTTATATTGCAGTCATAAATGCAGGGGGATTGAATTCACGTGATAAGAAGAGTATATTAATCGATAAAGAATTTTCTCTTTTTCCAAGTTTCAATGAAAAATATCTCGACCACGATTCAAACTTCTTATAGCTTCTTAGTTATAATAATTAAATTTGTATTGATAAATTAAATGCCTAAGCTACGTAAGTAGATTATTAATTGTGCAATTTATCGCATTAGTTTTATAATTCACTTCCTGTTTAGCAACTTCATTACAGATTTAATGTTGCGTTTCAATTGTGAATTTTCGAGCTTTTACAAAGATCATGAATTCATTAATAGCAAGATCTGCATCATCCATTACCATTATATATTACATGTCTCTTTTTTACACATTCAGTTACAAAATTTGTAGAACTTGTAGTTTTTATAAATGTTCATACAGTTATTGACATCTTCAGAAAATCTAATCACACGTAGTACTGTTTGATATTTGTAAATCGGGTATATGTATAGAATATTTGGGTCAAACTGTTGGTAAAAAATACCATTACCTGTTCAAATATGTAATGAATGGGCACATTAAAAAATAATTACAACCAGTTCAGGTGCAGGTGAAAATCCAAATTTCAATTTGATTGGACCCATTTGTTAAGGCTTCTCCAAAAACACAAGTTTTTTTTCCATTAGAAGTTTTAGCTTAGAAAATATTCAGCCAACTCGATCCTTAGCTAGGGAAGAAGGCGTTGAAAAAACTGAACTGTGTTTATACATTAGAGTTCTGACACGAGAACGGAACCGGAACGTCTTAGGTAGTAAAAATTTGAGAGGAAGATCTCCAAATTATATTGAAATTGGTATAATATGTACGTTTCTGAAGGCACCCGGATAGAACTGGCATATTACTTAGTCTGTCTCTTTGCATTTATTCATGTTTTTCCGATGTTTTTCCAACTAGTTCCAGTCAGGATGTTGATGTAGATATAGTATTTTCGTATTAGAGTTGTGGGTTTACCTAGTTGGCATTTCTCTCATGGACTGTTGAGCTATACTTTTTTATTTTCTTCGATGCGTTGCTATTTGGAATATTCTTATAAAATTCTTTGGATTTACCTGGTCTTCCTTAGCAAAATTTATTATACTTTTTTAGTTTCTAAATGATTATTAGCATTTTGTTGGTGCATGTAAGCTTAAGCTGTAAGTGCGATTTATTACACAGTAGTAAAATAAATTTACAATTTTGACTTTTATGAACATTTTTTAAGTTTTTGCTACAAACTTCAAGTTAAATTACAAAGTAAATTTGAGAATAATCTTCAAATTAAATGTTCCATTGTTTTAATAATAAAAATGTTGAAACCACACGCACAGTCCAGGACATTAACAATTTAATTAATATAATATTAACATACCGTATATTTCGTTTAGTGCTTTTAAATATGTATATGATTTCTTAATCAGATATTTCATTTAAAAGTACCTATATTACGTAAACCAACTAGCAGTTGGTTGCTTTAGGTGTATGTTGGCGATGATTATTAGTAAAATACTAACCCCGTGTTCCAGCTGTTCCCGTTTCATCTGCTCACGCAACATCTCTCGATGTAGCTGGATAATGACAATATATGCCATCGCAACTATAGCTATACAATCAGTTAATTACGTCCAAACATCTGCTTTGATGAAAACAATGTGCCTGTATCCGCTAGACACTTACGATATTTTTATTATCCAGAATATATTAAAACTCGTTATAATAAAAAAAAGTCCAACAATAGCCACGATTTTGTAAACATCGCCATTAGATAATCGGCGCCAGAATAAACCACAAGAGTAATTGTTATTCTACAAATGTATCCAGCATCCGTCAGATAAAATCTTTCAACAGTAAAAATGAGTGCGGTCAAATTTTAATCTTGTATTCATAAGGTTAATCGTAGTTTAACATAAAAATCATTTTCATACAAAATTTCCAATGGTGAGCGTTTGAGGTCTCGTACCATCCAAGGCTCAAAAACGTCCGTTTAGAAAAGTAGGCTGGTAAATATTCTAACGTCTTTAATTAATTCTAAACAAACAAACTGAAAAGGTGTTCAATAACGGCCCTTCACAAATTCATAAATATGATATATTGACCTACCTTTCGTACCGCGCTTTTTATATAATAATATAATAAGACGAGTTACGCACGAGTCATAATAACAAACCGGTTAAGATAAATTTTGACCCTCTTTCCAGCTCCTCTACAAAGGCTAATATTCTGGACGAAAGCTTTTTTTCTTTTTTGGAACCGTCTTGACTAAACGACGAAGTCCGCGAGAAATTGAAATGAATGCCGTGTTATCTACCTGCAACCGGTTCTTAAGCAGTAAGGGAGTTCCTGTACCGGAAACGAATAACACTTCCGTTGCGAGATTAAATGGTTTCAGTGTCTTTGTAAGTTGACCATATAAAATTGTTTTTGTTCGTTACACAAACCAATTTGGAGAAAAAAATTCGTCTTTGTTAATTACCCCTCTCGAAAAGTCGATATCCATTAAGAATTGGATTGTTTATTGAAATTAGAAGTCGATTTCTCAACGTACGAGTCATTGTTTTGTCAATTTTCAAATTGTTCCTCTTATTTACGTTTCGAAGTAATGAAATGGTCGAAGTTTTGCATAATTTATAAAGCTAGATAATGGAGCAATGAGCTTGGTGATTTGTAAAGCCCCAAAGTAGGTGGTTGTCAGTCGCAGGTGCAAGGGGCGGTTTGGTTGTTATAGTTACAGGAACGATGCTTTTTGAAGCTGCAGGATATCGACCGCTTAACCTGCAGGACCCGCCTTAGTATCCTTTATCTAAACGTTCTACGGCGTTACCTACTCGCATTTAATTACATTACGAGCCAACCAACATATATTTTGGATTTAGGCAGCGCTCAAATCCGCATTAATCTTAAATTTAAAAAGTGTACGTAACGAAATAAATTTCTTTACATTATTAATTATTTTAAACACGCAAGTAATATAAATACTACAGCTTTAATAAATAAAATAAAAATCATTCGTGGAAAACGAGTCAGATTTTATAGTGTCTGTATATGAGTACTGTTACGTAGCAACCGTGTCTGCGTCGCGACGTCTCTAGACGCCATCTCATTGGTTCGTCAAATGTTCACTGCAGCATTTGTGCTTTCACTCTAGCACCCTATATACTATATGGTAGATGATTTCCGTTTTTATTGGACCTACCTGTGAGTCATCTCAGGTAAATAGATGGGGAGAAAGTTTTTGGGATTGTATAGTACTATCGATTTTCAAGCTAAAATTTTGTTGTAAAAAACACCGTACCCGTAAACAAGTACATTCCATATCAAATCTTTTAGACAGATACATCGTTACTCTTTAGTATACGATGTTAAGTATAATTATATTTACATGATGAGCTTAATAAATCGTACATTTATAAGATATCGGAAGGTAAAGTATAGGTCACGAAACCACCCTTTTTGTCTCCTTGCAGTTTTTAATCAAATAAAGTATAAAAGTGATAGAGGAAAAAGTTTATTCCCTTCAGAGAATTTCAAGTGTCTTTATAATGTATGTTGACTAATTAACAGGAAAACATTGATTCTCACTTCTAGTGGGAATACGAAAATTGGGGAGCGATTGCTTTTTGTCACGCTCATGCGTAAAAATAACTTAAAGGTAATTTATAATTGTAAAATTAATCTTTCCTGCTCATTTCGTCTTTACGAGTTACTCATGTTTTTGGGAATTAAGGAAAATTTACGACTTTTAAGAAAAACAAGAGCTTTAAACGGTAGGTATACGTATTATAGTGTGTATTGTATACTCTTATCTCTTAATACTTATAATAAGGAACTTTACATAATATAAACTAAGTATTATGTAGAGTAGGTAATTATATACCATAGGTAAAGTATGATCCTGGATGGCGTTACAAAGAGGGAAACAATTTTTATTTTTAATTTCTCAAAAAAATTCACTCTTTATGAAAACTCCTGCTCTTGTCTTGAAACTCTCGTGCCACATATTATTTTTTATTCATCCTTTAGAGAAAATGCAATATTAATAAATGTGTATTTCAGTAATAAAGGGTGTTTTTTGGCATTATAGAACTAGATGAGATAAAGGTATACCTATTTAGAAGCCAAGTTTCCTCAGAATGAATTTTTGTTACAAATGCTGCCAAAAAGAGAAGTAGCAAACAGCATTATAAATATCATTTAAAGTTGACGCTGATATGGAATTGCTGAAGACCTCGCAGGACACGGAGACGTGGCCATTGGGAATCCAAGTGAAACGTTTTAGTTTTTTTCAACGCTCAACTCAGCTCCAGAAGTGATCATCTAACCAGCACAGAAGTATATAGGGCCCCAAATTGACATTTTTCTTTGTTTTGTGACACCATTGCTGGTGTTGCGTCGCTGAAAGATCTGTTCAAGGACTCGGTATGCAGACGAACAACTCTGACAATATAGAAAAGGAAGACATGAAACATATGGATTGAAACCTTGTATAAATGATCCTACTCGAGTTCGTGGGAAGAGCAGAGTACCACTAATAAAAGTTAAATCTCAAGTTGCTAAAAAGAAAGCGTTTTACAAGCAATGCCAATAATGCAAATGAGAAATATCAAACCTCCTACAATATTTTTGGCTATAATTTGGATTGGGTATTTCCCTCAAGAAATAAAAGGTGGAGAAGGATGGAAAGAGTATTTCAGATAATTTTGTGAGAAGATGGTGGCAGGATATAAGGGACTTGTATAGAATATATTTGGCTACATACAGTTCTCTAGTGTTACAGAACTACTAAAGACGTAAATGGATTTTTGAAAAACAGTGTCGTCGATAAGACGGCAAAAAATGACGCACTAGTAATAAATCTAAAACGATTTTTAACATGGTGGTGGTGGTGAAGCCTTCTCGTATTGCTTTGAGAAAATTAGGACAAATTTCGAGCGATTCACAAGGCGTTGATCAGACATTCAATGATTATTATGCAGCACATATGTGGGAAGATGGCGATAGCGACTTTGAATACACTGGGGGAGGACAGCAAATTGATAGTACCTTGTATCTTGTATCTTTTTCCAACCGATCTATAAGAAGTGGAGAGCGTGATAGCGGAGCTGCTTTCAAAATTATCAAGTGATCTGGATGGTATACCTGTTACAACAGTTAAAAAGGCAAAATCGATAATTTCATATTCTTTGAGTGATGGAATCAACTCCTTATGTCGGAGGATACTTTTCCTGAAGAACTTCAAGTTGCGAAAGATTTGCCAGTTTATAAAATGGGTAACGAGACGGACCCAAACAGTTATAGACCCGTTTCTTTGCTGTCTACTTTTTCAAAGATTTACGAAAAGATTAGAGGTATACAAAAGAGCGATGAAACATCTTAAAGAAACAATATTCTATCAACTAATCAGCATGACTTGAGAGGGCCATTTTTGAGTCTCTGAGAGGCTGTGGGGAGACACTTCGACCGAGGCATGAAGGTGTTGGGTGTATATTTTGAATGTATAGACCGCACCGAATGCTGAACGCTATTCAAATATCTAACATCCAACTATGGTTGCTATTTAAAAAAACAACTTGTTACGTGCTAATTTTTTTTCTGTAACTCACAACAACCGAGATATCGACATTCTGCCACAAATTGAAGAATCGAACTTTTGTTTCTAGCTCCAAAACAAAAGAAGATCGCGATCCGGTTATCGCCACTGAGTTCCTCTCAAAAAATGAGAACGAGGATGCGCCATTCATTTTTCCATCATATATCTAACAGTTTATAGTTATGGATTTCTCCATAAGAACCATTGAATTTTACGTACCCTGTACATGTAGCCTAAACCTATAAAACGCTTAATTTGTTTCTATCTCAACTCATTTCTAATTTCTATTCAAAGTAAGGCGTGAATTCAGTGTAGAACGTCTATTAACTAACGCCCTAATAATACCTACCATTTGTATAAATAATGTAATAGATAGAACATGGAACATGAATGGACAAATAGTTGCCCTTACAAAAAATCACGGCATTCTGAAATGATAATGTGGCTCAAGAGCTAGAGCCCAACTATCTACAATCTACATTCAATTCTGTCAAGGTTCGTATAGAGATATTAACAACCCAGATTGATTAGTAAGTAGAATAATCCTACGTTAAAAATAATTTCAAGTTTTAAGCAGCGATTTAATGGTATCTTATAAAGTAGGCCACGGAGCCTTAAGCTTTCGTATTTAAATATTACAAGTATATTATTTAGATTTGCTATTACCTATCAAAATAATTATACCGCTAGACTCTCTTTCGAAGGGCCTCTACACTTTGTACAGCACTGGAAGATAACTGAAATGATGAGAAGGGCCGGGGAGCCAAGGACAAGACTGTACAACAGCATCCTCCGAATTCCGAATGACAATAATCATAACACCGAAATTGCTAACTGCAGCCTTCCTTATGATAAACGACAAATTAATGTATGTATTAATTCTTGAGTAAGTTTTTTTTACTAGATTGTAATATAAAATAGAAATAAAATATTAAATTTAAATTAGAAATAGCAGATGTTTTCTTATTTAAATATTTGTCGTTAAACACTTGCAACTTATAAATATTCCTAATTAACAACGAAGGGGTTTTTAGGTTTTTTGAGAAAAAAGATATAAGGACATTGCCAAATTCTTTCTAAATTATTTGATCCCATCGAACTTGTATTTCCTAAACTAATAAGCATAAATGTGTGCGGCTCTTAAACTGATAACTAACAATTTTTTAACCGCTAGTAATCAACATTAAATAGTGGTTTCCAAATACGACATATGTACGGGAACTAAGCACCAGCTGATGTTACAACAAGATGCATCTCCGATCAACAAAGTATAGCGAAGAACGAGGCAGATGTTCGTACGAAGACAGACGGCACGCGCCCACAAAAATGAACTTAAAGGTGGTTTTTTACTTAAAATGAGACCTGACGAGATAAAAAAATTTATTTTGAATCTTCTTTATTGGGATAATTGCGAGTTTGCTACCTTTAGCTCGGGTTATTTTGCACTTGGCGAGTATTAGAGATGATGACCTTAGAAGAAAATGCGTTCTTCGGGCTTATTTGGAGTAATTAGTAAGAGTCTTATGCTTCAACGACTATAAAATGGAACAACTGTCGTCTGATACACCTGAGTAAAAGTTCGTTGATAAACTGTAAATAATGTTGCTCTTATTCTTAGCACGTGGCGGGAAGTTTAACGACTTCTTTTTTCCATTATAGGGGTAGGTGTCTGTTTTTAATAAAACAAGTTCTTATTAGCCATGTGATGGTGATTCTTTGTGTGGAGGTCGTTGGTCGATGACTTTTGACGCTTGGCGATGTTTTCGAAAATTATTGTCGAACTTTGAGAAAGTAGTCAGCGACATTAATGTAAATTAATTTGACGAATGTGTCGAGTCCGACTAGTATCACGTATCACGTATAGTGGACGAGGTCGTGAGAACATGACCGCATTGTTTTATACTTTTCTGATATTTGCATCACCTTATTGATTTACATTGAATGATTGTGTAGATCATATTGGTAAAGGGAAAGTAGGGATACGTATATTCGTTGTTTTTTTAATATTATCGATGTCACCAGCCTGGAACGTGGTACAGGATGTTGTATGGTTGTTTTTCGCTCGCGCGTTTAGATAAATGACTTCGGTTTACGGCAACTACGGCAACATACATGGGTACTTATATGGTTTATCACTCGCTCGCCATTTGTCTTTAAAAGAAATAATTATCGAAGGCCTAGTTTCATAACTTTACATATTTTTTGATAAGCAAACTCGTCGTATTTTATCACTATTACTACTCATAAAAGACGCAATATATTTTTTTACTTCGTCCGTAATTGCCTTTAGAGAAGGTCTACCTCGTTATTTTTTAAAAATTGAATAATTACGATGATTACAATGCAGTAACACGTACTATCGCTCTTTAGTATATTTATATTTTTGCTTTCTATGGTACTCTCCTGAAAATATAAATTTTATAGTTGTTTATATAGAGCATATTATTCTTCCTTATTTCAAGATGGCGCTTTAATCAAGTACCCAAATAATTTTATTTCTGCTATTTTCTAACGAAGTTCAAAATCGCAATTTGTCAGAATGCAACAGAAAATTTCATGTTGATTCTCTCTGACAAAGTTGGCAACTTTTGGAAAAAAGTCAAAAAAATATATAAAGTCCAGTGGCGTACCAACAATCAGATGCTATCTCCGAGACACTCCAGACCAAACAGGCACGGATCTGGATTTGTTTAGTTTTTTCTGTAATACCAAAACTTAGTCGTTTCAAATTTTACCAGCCACATAAATTTCCAGTTCAACAATTACTGATGGATGATGAACCTTCCCTAAGGCTTTGGAGAAGAGAATCTTGCCATGAAACTATCAATCGTAACACCTAATAAATGATTACAAGAAATCATTTTAGCGAAATCCTGCGAGACGAGAAGAAACGTATAATCAAGATAATGAGTTGTTAAACAACGAAAGCTTATTGTAAATTCGTCCTGGGCCGAGGTTCAGGTAGCCGAAAGCTACACCGTGTTTTCTAAACAAAAGTGGAGATACGTATTCATATTTCACGAACAAAATTCGTCTACTTTCTCAGCCTTCGATTAGGAAATTAAATTTTAAATTATGCATACTGTCAACACGATTACATCAGAAATGCAATTTAAAAAAAATATTAGCAACTCACCGCCGTATGTTAAGGTAAAATTGTCAAAAAGCGACCATTTGCATAATTTTATTATAAATAGAGTACCCATATTTAAAAACCAACATGATTCTCAAATTCACATTCGGAAATGTAAATTAATATAATCTTTGTGCCTATTAAGAATATTGTCCTTTGCTACCTGTATTCAAGATAGTATCTTGGGTCAAAAGATTAAAGATCAAACTGCGAATCAGAATTGAAAACGACGAGACATTGATTAACATTTATAATTAGTGTAATAGATGTCACCGGATATAAGAGAAACAATAGAAATGAAAATGCGCGATTGGAAAAATTCAGATTCAGAAATGTTTGTTGAAGTGTTAAACAGGTTAAATGATTCAAATAAATCGACTTGAATAAATTTTCTGTACAATAATAACCAAAAAACAAAGCACACGTGGAATATTTTAAATGAAACAAAAGTTAAATATCACCGAGTACTTCATCTTTTTAATAAGTAATTTGCATAATTTAGTCTGAAGCTACTTAATTATGAATGTTATTGTCTGCAACCAAGCCCAACTATCACACTATACCTACGCAGGTGATTACAAAAGACGAATAGCCACAATGCGGGCTTATATGCGATAAATGAAATTTTGTTATTCGTTTTATTTTTAAATTTACACTTTTAAACTATCCTGTATCGTACGCAGAATTGATAAAGTTACCAATTATTATATCAATTTGCATTTTTGTTATTGCTCGCTATAATTACTATTGTAATGTTGACTGATTAGAGACGAGATATACATATATGACAAAGGGTGGTAAAAGTTGAATGTCCTTTTAAATTTTAATCGCTAATATTCAAAGGTCAATAAATACTGTTCATCTGCAGAAAGAAGCAAGCAGATGCTCGAAATGGACCAAAAATATTTCAAGCAGGTGAACCTAAGAATAATTGACTTTTTTTTATATGTATTATACGATTAATCATTCAAAATGTTTAATTTCGCAACTATTATAAACATTTAATCAGTAGTTTTATTTAAAAAATGCGCAATTATCTTAATTAAAAATTCAACTAGCTATTTATCGTTTAAATGGTATAACAAAATTTTTTCCAATTAGCGGGTAAACTAAAAATATCAAATAGAAATAAATTTCAAGGTGCATGATTTCAGTGCTCGACTAATTCAGGGGTTTGACCGAAAAGTGCAATTGCAATTTTTGAGAACATTTAACGTAGTGCTGGTAAAAATTCCGAAAATCGATGGTTGATTAATCGATTTTTAAGTAATCCATCATTCAGATAATTGGTTATCAATTATTCGCTTAAAATAGATTAATTGCGATTATTTGCGTTTTAATTAATTAGTATTCAATCATCCAACAAATCCTATTTTAACTAATCGATTAATCGATTACGCTTATTCGATTAACCAATTACGATTATTCGATTAACCGATTATATAGTAATCAAGTTTAAAATGTTTCTCGAAATAAATGGAGTCCTCCAACCCTCAAGTCCGATTTACATGATCTTAATGATTTTGATTTTTTTAATATGTTGTTGCTACAAGAATTTATACTAATAAATAGCTATCTATAGAAGTGTATTATGTGAAAGCTCAAATTTGTACAAAAATTAAGAAAAACTAACTCCAAGAGGAATTCGAATGCTTGGTTTTATAAATTTCATTTTGATTTGGAATAATATGCTACTCGTGTGAAAACTATTGTGAATACTGTATGCATTTTTGGTATAGTAATTTCCCCGCAAATACTTCATCTTCCCACAATTGAATAATAATCAATTTATTGGATAACCGAAAATCTAATAGCTGGTTTTAGGTATTATAAACTAACGTAACCAAAAATCGATTAATCGAAAGTCGTTTAATAAAACGCTGGATTAATCGGTTTTTAATCTTTTGATAATCGATATAACGTTCAACTAGGTACTTAAATTAAATGACATGAAGAGAACGGTGCCATTGAACAAATTACTAATGTATAATTACAGGTTTTAATGTAAATTAAAAGCCAAGATATTTATCTAAAAAGTTACAAAAACTATCCGATGTGTGGTGGTTAAGGATTTTTCTATTAAAAAAATAGTAAATAATTCGTGTAAACTACACTAATTAGAGGTTAATGGTTGCTATTAGTTTTCCATAATTTCTCAAGCTTGAAATATTTTATTTTAGATCTAATATTAGGTATTTTGCTTTTCACATCGATGACAGACTTAGAAATGGCTCCGGAAATCAAAATTTTGACTTTTTATTAATAATTGCTCAGCAAAGTTTTCAATAACTATATTGACATTTAAATTATCAAAATTGGGCCACCCAGTACGCAAATATACTGTGTAATGTTATACGTAAATGTATCTTTTGCAAATGTACAAATTCTAGCAGCTTGACAGCAAAGTTAAGCTGGTAAGCTCCATTCTCCTACGTACTCCACGACACTTTTGTTTCGAATATTTTAGACTTCTAGACATTCTAGATTTTTAATTTCATAATTTCGTTCCCTAAGGAGCCGTATTCATCTTGGTAGACTTATACATCTTCAACAGACTAGCTCTACGGGGTTTGTCAAATCATCTTAAATGAAAACACTTGGGAAGAAGAAATTTCCATATTTCCACTTTTGCTGAACATTTTTTTTTCCAAAAATTGAAGAACTTTTTTTCAAAAATGACATTTAAACAAACATTTGTGGCAGTAAAGTATTAAGTATCCCTTTAATCTGTAAGTTGGTAGTTAGGTAAAATTTATAGGTCAAAGGGGTCAGTTAACGGCTACTATAACATACAAATAAAAATTAGTTCACATCCTTCTAATTTCTACCTGATATCCTTGTAAACTCTTTGAAATTCGTTCTCATAAGGCCTTTGGTCAACGGTACAATTTTACAGGTAAAATGTTCATTAGATATTTGAAAAATGTTTTATAAAGACCACCGAACCGTGGTCATTCAATATGCAAAAATGGATCACATAGCCGGCCAAAGGACCTTCTATACCTGCCTACACTTCGGTTGATACCCTTTAGACCGTTTGGTATCTGACCTAATTTAAATACTTCAAAAAACGGTGGTCAAACAAAAGTATAATAAAACGTACGAAAGTTATTCAATGGTCAGCTTTACCTAAGTCTCGTATAAGCTTTTGTATTGAGGCGAAAGGATACGATACGGATCCATACCCTTTCTAGACCGATGGTCAGGTCTAGGTCATTTTCACTATAAAATGGACCATGGGCTACTTTAAATGAGAAAAAAAATATCAAAAAATTTCCTAACGGATTTTTAAGGAAGGTTCCAAGACTTGCGCGGCCATTCACACGTAACGAAAATTTGCCTCCTTTCATATTCTCAAGAATCAAACAACTGGACGACTGACCTGACCGTTAAATTTTTGAAAGCTAACGTACGCTTTTCTTTATTTTATTTTATAGAAAACACAATCGCCGTAAGATATTATACTTATAACTTAACGTGTATCGGATTTTCGTCTCAAGTGTACCAGACTATCATTTTTGTACTAGACTGTTTTTAAAAATAATAAATTTGTAATGTCATCAAGAAATAAACTGAAATATTAGATAAGAGCGATTTAATTTTCACGTCAAGCAATTAACAATTATTATAACATTTCGCTTTTGTTTTAAAATCAAAAGTATTTGAATAATTTTGCAATAAATTACTAATCGAAAAATTCTTACGTTTCTGAACTCGTTAATTAATTTAAGTAAACATTTAAGAAAATGTAATTAACTCACTTACTTACAAAAGCGACGAATAGAAATTACGATTTCCATCCCTACCTTGCGATTTAGTTACAATTTTAACCCTTCAACTCAACCCTTTCGTAAAATCAATTGTCCAAATTAATAATCCCCTCTATAACTCACACATCTCCTTCTAAAATATTGTTTATAGAGGGTCTTTAGTGATACACCTATCCCTTTGCTATACTAGAAGGGGTAATTTTTAAGGTGCAAGACAAGATTATATGATGCTGACTATCAGAATCTATTAGACATTACTTGTGATTAAACGTCGCTAGAACGGCAATAATAAAATTGAAACTGCAAACGACTTAGATTTAAGAATTTTTATAAAATAAGTAGTTAACAATTATGTGATATTCGTGTTCCCCATTTAAAAAAAATTTATATTTACTAATATTAATATCGTTCCTAAAATTTTTATAAATAATAATAATTACGTATAAATACATATATTTTTCTTAATATTTAATGGTAGGGTGTTAGGGCTAAATCAAAAATGTTTTAATTTATTTGTTAATCGGTTCGTGTAATAATTATCTTCCCTTAATTAAATTGTTGAAATTTAAATTTTTACTAATAAATTTTAGGTTTTTTTTATCACAGTGCAAATATACACAGGACTTCTTCAAGACCTCAACATGTTGGGTAAGTGAACTTTATCTTAAATTTTTCTTTTTTTCGTTTATGAAGTCATCAGAGTTGGAAAGTATTAAGGAGGCGAAGGATACACTATATCAATTATTTTAGTGCCGTTACATGCCTACATGGTGTAGTTTGTATTGTCAAAGTGCCTATAGTCGTTTTTTAGCCTTCTTAATATGTATATTACAATTTTTACTGCAACATAAAAATTTTATTACTTATTTTGTTTATGTGAGCCACTGTCCATCGAGCATATTTGTTAAGCACTCGGTATATTTTTTTCTTTCACAAACGTTTGAATTAATTAAAATTGTACTACAGACTGTGTGTAGAGTTTCAGTTTACAAGAGTATTATGTAACAATAAAAACTGAAAATGCTGATTCGGTAATTAAAAATAGTAACAAATTTACTAAATAAATAGAAATTAAATTTTATTGTTCTGCATTTCTATGAACTTTAGAGAAATATAATACGTTCCATTGAGAGTATTCGGTAAAACTCACTTGCATAAAATTAATCTATCTAAATTATAAATAAATTAGTTACGCATTGTAAAGCAAAATTACAAAAAATGGAATGGGGCAACGGGATAGTATATTGCCAGTTTTCTGCTTGCAGTACTCAGTACACTTGTATAGGGTGTTTTAGTTGGAGGTATAGAAATTTAAAATGTTTAATTTGATCAAATGAACAGAATTTTGGCTTTATTAATAGAATATCTTATGTCATTTAGAGTTTGAATATTATTTTGAGCATATGACCACGATTTTCAAAATAAATTTGCACGATTTACAATTGTTGCTCTCATGTCAATCTTTTCATGATGAAATGGCAAGCATTACAGATTTTCAAGCAAGCAAGAGTTTTCACAAAGGGTGGATTTTTTTGAAAAATTAAAATTATTAACTTTTATAACAAATACAACATTGTTAATATTTCATTTCTTGTTAGAGGCAGATATTGTATTGTATTGTATTGTACTCAGGGGTCGATTGGCTACGTAAGCCTTACAGAACTGCGACCAGCGTTGATCTTTTGTTCATAACCCTACTCGTATTATATTCTCAGGAATTCGATCTTGTCAACGAAGCCTAGAGTGTCCCTGAGAGGCTTTCTTTTCATTTCTTCAGGCGTTAGTTGTGCCTGCCCTAGGTGTTTCAACCTAAGTCAAGCTAGTGCATCGCAATTGCAGAGAATGTGCTCGGCGGATTCGACCTTCATTTCACATAACCTGCATATGTCACTATCTTCTAATTCCAGCTTTTTGAGGTGGTACCTCACTGGGCAGTGTCCAGTAAACACCCCTGTGATAAGTCTGATTTCGTTCTTTGATAGAAGAAGAAGCTTTTAAGCATTCGTAGACAAGTACTCAATGAATTTCTTTGCCTGTCTATGTCCTGGTATGTTATGCCAGTGAGATTTTTTGTTCTCAGTTTCCCATTTTTGGATCTTTACTGTTCTGTGTGTTCTGGATAGCCCACAGAAGGATTCTGGTCCAATCGGGATAGCTTTTGAGCCTGCTCTAGCTAGTTCATCAGCTATTTCATTACCTATAACTCCCTCATGCCACGGCACCCAGTGAAGGGCAACTTTGTTGCCCTTAGCCAGTTTCTTGAGAGACTATCTGCATTCCCAAGTGCATAGAGATTCATAGCTGTTGGCTTTGAGTGCCTTCAGCACAGCAGCACAGCACAGTACAGTTAGACAGTATATAGACTTTTTTACACTTTATACGCCTTTGTAGGCATTCCTGGGCGCATAGGTCTATTGCAAGTATTTCAGCTTGCATAATTGTGGGGAAGGTTCCTAAGACTATCGATGCCCTATATTTTGGGCCAAATATTCCTATACCTGTCCCCTGTTCAGTTTTAGATCCATCCGTAAAGGCAGATAAAAACTAATATGTGTTTTGAAGTTTATGAAAACAAGCAAGAGTTATTATAAAGAGCCTATATTTTTGATAAATGATCAAAAATAATTTTTTCCGCTTCTTGCAATCCCATGATTGGGCATATGGACAAATGAACATACTGTATGGCAAATCACTCATCGAAAACTAGTAAAAGAATTATTATTGCCACATTTCTACTCCCTGAATTAAATTAGATTATTTTTGATAATACCTGAGCGGGCCTTGGACAAAAATTTTAGACCAAATTGGAACGGAAACATGAGGACCAATTTCCATTTGGAGTTACCAGAAACTCTAGGTTTTTTAGTGAGTCGGATTTCACGATTTCACGGATTTCTGAGTCACGACTGATATGGATCTTACAGGAAGACATACAGTTGGCATTTAAAATTATTGATGAGCGAAAGAACACAATCCCTAAAAACTGAAGCAGGAACTTTTCGAGCAAATATAAATAAATAAATAATTAAAAAATAAAACGTTTAGGTAGTTAAAAGAAAGTAGATGGGTAATAAACTTTTTAGACATAATTTTACGTACGGATCGTATAAGTAAAATTATTATTACATCAAAATTAATTAATAATTAATTTCTCAATTAATATTTCGTTATTCTTTTGTTTTTTTTCACCGGATAATTTTATCATCCAAGATTTCTAAGATCTCGTTAGAAAAAGAAAAATCACTTGCGCGTAAAATTCAAGTCTTAATTACTCGTTGCATTTCAAATTTATACTAATTATTATTTTCTAATGTTTCTGTCATGATCTCACTGATCAAAGATGATATTATTATTTGTTATAAACAAGGAGAACTAACACACTGTTACATTTTAAAATTCATTAAATCGAGTAAAAGTAAGAATAATCCCATGCTTAACTGACTATTTTGCAACATGAATATGACTTATATGGCAAGAGCTAAGATAAGATTCATTTTACTTTAATAAAAAGTTTATTTTTCAAATAAAAAAGCTCGAGGAATACCTAATTGCTTAAAATAAAGTAATATTGAACCAGTTTGTAAACGACACTTGTTGTTAAAATACAAAGGTGTCCAACTAAGTGTTTCATTCTCTCACAGTTAAAAAGGTCAAAGGTTTGGTCATAATGACATAAAAATTTAGGCAGATTGTGTTTTGACCGTAATGTATGAATAATTTTGTTGCAAGATTTCTAGTTATTTCAGAATTAGAAACAACCGTTACAGTTTCGAAATTGAAATTTAGATGACCATGATATTTTTTTTCATATTTTGCAATTCGTGTATGTACGAGTACATTTATTACTTAAACCTATATACCGTACATAAAGTAACGACCATTTTACCTTTACATAAATTACGAACTTTAATTTATTTTGACATCATAATAAGAAATCAGTTAACTGAACAACGTATAAGCACTTAAATTTAGTTATAAATCTATTAAAGGGTTGTTATAAATAAGGTGTTTCATGTCGTAAGGGAGGTTGACAACTTATTTAAGTATCAGTTGAAAACTGACCCTTCATGGAAAAAACTAGTATGTAAGTGGTTTGCTGACCCTTTCCCTAAAGTGGCACGCGAAAAATGACCTGTGACCATAAACACATCGTTTGACCCTCGATACCTTTTAACCTACCATGTAATTCATCACAATAATACAAAACCATCAAAGTAAATTTATATTTAGAAGGTACTGCAAATAAACAAACGAGAAAACAGATGGATTTGATTCTTTTGTTACTTACCCAAATTTACTTTTATTGGTATACGTCAAGAGAACTGACAAGGAGATTTAAAAATAAACTATAGTCCTCCTTATTATTTAGCGATCTCTTAATGTTTCGTTTTCGTGTCGTTAGGGCTAGGAGTTCATACACTAAATTCCAAGCTTGGAGGCGCTCTGCAAAAATGAGAAATAGAAAGTCTGAAGCTTTGTGAGAAATGGTATTTATAAGGAATGTGTTATTAACTTTCTGTAGGTATCTACTCCAACTAACAATAGAACAAAATATTAATTTAAGACCTTCCCTTAAACTTCTCCAAACAGGAGAAAACTAAGTTTTTTTAAATTTACTGTGATTACTCTTTAATTAAGAGGAAAAATGCGAGCATATAAGTTTGGAACATAACAACGGCGTGCATTTTCATGAAAATGAAACTATTTGTACATTTTATAGGTTGTAGTACTCCCTGTGTGTATTTGGAATCTAGAATGCTAAGTATTTTCTTTGAAAAACAAAAACAGTAGCGAGTTGGCCATAAAATTATGGACAGTGTTTCTCATTTAACTGAAGCTGTATTATCGTATAGTTTTTGAAACCCAGTAGTGAGTTATTTTTTTTCGAAAATTGATATTTTTAGGTATAAGAGGTCTAAAAACGGATATTTATGCAAAAAATGCATTTAAAAAAAAATTTTGAAACCATTTTTCCAGTAACACTAAAATATATTTTTATTTCGAAATTTAGCCCATCTTTTTAATTACTTTAAAAGTTAGCATCACTGATCGAAGTAGTAGCATGGTAGATTACAGTCACGTTGTCACCCTATGGTATACTATATAATATATTCTCAGTATGATATTATGATACCGAGAAGAGCAAGGGACTCGCGACTATTCCCTGAGGGACGCCTCTAGTTTCTAGTTATTAATTTACTCGAATTAAAATGTAGCTCCAATCCGAGCCGCTTCGCTGAATGGTATGAAACGAATACGACAAAAGTAACAAACGTTCACTATCAATTCTAAACCTGCTCGACTGAATCTGTCTTGATAGGTGGTAATTTCAATTTCGACACTTGCAAAAGTTCTTCCTAATTTGTTAGTAACTAAAAATTACATATTTACATAGTTTGGGTGAAAGCTAAGACTCTTCTAATTATCCCACTTAAATAGGAATCTGTTTAATCGTTTTGGGTTTAAATATTTGTCTGCAAGGTCGAACTTGAGTGAATTTTTATTTAAAAAATAAGGTAACAAAAACGTATAATATTTAGAAGAGATAAAATGCGTCATTTTTACTACCGAATGTTGTGGAATGCATCTAAAAAACAATTTGTGAAGGAAGCTGTCAGAGATACGAGGATAAGAAACACGTTATACATTTTGAAATTGTCGTGAAGAACAATAGGATGCAAAACGAAAGAGCAGACAGGTATTTAAAAGTGAAACTCAATACGATACAGTTATGGTATTCTTATAATGCTTTTATATTACTTCCAGCAATTACATAACAATCACAACCCTTTTGTACACAACAATAGATTGTGGTGCCTGTAAATACCATCTCCTATTTATAAAAGCTCTTTAAGGGTAATAAGGTCAGATTAAGTAGAGCAGAGGGTGTTGAAGTCAAAAAGCTGTTGAGATTAGTAACAAGGGAGTGTACACAACCCCTAAAACTAGTCTAACTAGGGTGATCTATAAAATTTAACACGCTCTTTTAAGCTAAGCATCATATAGTATAGGACTTGTTTTGCAATATATGCCCAAATATTTTTATTTTATTTTTAAGTAAAACTATTACCTATCTTAAGGGCATTTGTAAAGATTGCCTCGTTAAAGACGTTTTGTAGTGGTTTAACAATTTCTACAGATAATTATTGTCTCGTTTAAAGCAGTTTGCCTTTAAATTATTAGAGTGTCATTAGACAGATGAGCACGGACTTGATTGGTTTTAGAAATTTTCAACAAATTTGAATTGAAAGTTCGAGTTATGCGCTTAACAATTAACATAATTATTCTTAAAGTGCTCTCGACAAAAATTTGTGCCTTTCGTAATCTTATATTGTTAAGTTCTCAAATTTTTCTATAAATTTATAATCACACATTTGTTGCTGACTTTTAATCCACATCTACCTAAGTTTGGACCAGCATCTTTTAGCACTTCACTGGTAGCCGTGCCGGGTAGCTAACTATAGTTAATTAATGACTGATGGTGACGTTAAGATTAGTACAACGAGAACTAATTATTTTGTTGCTGGTTTTTTAATAAACAAACAGCACAATAATTAGTCAAGTTAATTGCGTGCACATTAATGGCCCCCTATAACTAGTAAATTTTCCTTTGACATGGGATCGTATTTTGATGTCTTTTTTCGACGTTGAGAGAAGGTGTTTGAAACTGGAATGGATTGTACGTAGATTTTACGAGTTCGTAATCAAGGACGGTATAGTAATTTTGCCAGGTAAAGTTCTTGGTGACTTACGCCACCCATAGAGAGGTTACAATAGTGAACAGGGCCGTAGTCAGCTTTGGCGGGCCCCGGACAAACCTCATTTCCTTGGCTTTGCTCTACTGGGGGGTCTGGGGGTACCCTCCAGTCAAGAGGGAATTTTCCTCCCCGGAAATTTTTTGAAAATTACATACTAGGACATCACTTTTTACGCTATTTCAGCTCAGAAAAACAGTATACAATTACTGTGACTTTCGTGAGGGTTATTTTCTTTATGTTTAGCGTTAGCCGGTTAACACAGGGAAAATTGCAGTTATCAATTATCATTTCATATAAAATAAACATTTTAGGGTTTGTGGGGTCCACTACCTAAACTTCATTCAAGCTGAGGATTTTAAATTTTTTATAGGGCCAGACCGGGCCCCTAAAAACAAGGCTTATGACCGGGCTCCGGACAAATGACCCGAGAAAACCGGTCTGACTACGGGCCTGATAGTCAATAGAAGCCTCCCATAGAGAAGTTAAGTAGGTACGTAAGTGTTGAAACTGCGTATACCAGCATTGAAAGTTCGGATCTTAACCAAATTTAATTTTATTCAACAAACCTTGTATGTAAATATTAAAATCCTTAAAATCTCTAAATTCTAAACAGATTTCAACAATTACCTATCTAATTAACTTCTCCAAGGGAGGCATCTATTCACTATTGTAACCTCTCTGCTGGTGGCGTAAGTCAGAAAGAACTTTACATAGCAATTTTACTAATAGTATATTCCTGCAAGTTGAATTTCATTGTTATTGAACCAAAAGAAGAAGTGCTTGTTTAGTTTTCTCGGAATATTTTCTCCTGCTGTGTAAAAGGACAATTGTACGGGCGGATGTAATTTGGACACCAAGCTACCTTTTAATCCGACAACTATTTTGGGCACCATTTTGTGCACCACGCACCACCAATAGTAATTTATACTTTATATTTACCTTTATACTATGAGCAGTTAATGCAAAATTAGTGTTGGAACTTTACTTTACTTTACTTTTAAATGAAATGCAGCTTTCTTTAGAATGAATTACGAAATAATCAACGACCAGTTAGTTGTAGATCGTAGAATAAGTACAAATTATTTTTGTTAAGAATTTCTACCACACATTGACTTGCATAAATATACAATCGGCTGTAGAAAATAAAATTTTTTCACCCGTTACGGAGATACTCGTAATGTGATTTTTGTACACCTATAAATAGGTGCCGTTTGCTGTAAGGGTCGTTGCAGTAACGGTCGAAATTTGAAATGATGCTGTTACAGCACTAAATTCTTTCATAAATATGTTATTTTACATTTTCTACAGACATGTTCTTTGTTGGATTACACTATTCTTCATTTCAGAATTAAGTGGAGTAATAAATCAATCCACTTTGTCAAAGTTTCTTTTATATACCTGCTCTTTTTCCGGTTCTTCATTGTTAAACTGCAGCTTAGTGCGGCAAACGGCAATATGGTTACACCTACTATTTGATTTATTACTCCACCGAATTCTGAAATGAAGAATGGTCTACTCAACTAATCCAAATAACGCAGTTTTTACTCGGTAAATGTAATTACCAATAATGAGAAACATGCGGATAAGCGACGTGTCTAAAACACGTGGTAGTACTGATACCGTGCATTACCGGCTCTTCTGAATCCGAATTTAAATTAATATAAATTAACACTACCTCGGCATACCGGACGATTACCGAAACTATGACGTATCATCGTATCAATATATACCGATCGTCAGCGAGCGACCTTGATAATAATTGATACGGCTTTGGAATAACCACCTGAGTTTGGTTTCCATTTCTTCAATTTTCTTTAATGCAGGGTGTATCAATTTATTGTCCTACACTTAACTCTTTACGCATTTTAAACGAACCCAGTGGCGTAGCTACATATTCAGTCTGTAGAAAGAGCGAAATTTGATTTATACCAAAATTTTTTATTTCAATTTTGCACGGGCCCTCTAGTGCTGCAAGCGAAAATTTGTGAGGTTTGGACTGTGCACAAGTGCACATAGTTCCCCGAATGCGCCCAATATCAGAGAAGCTACTTAAAGCTGCGGCGTAAATTAAAAGTAGTTCAGCAACGAGCAACCTCGTATATTTATAGAGTATATAAGTACATAATTTGTTTTAATTTTTATTTCATCTTCTCTAATTTTACCCCCCTCCCGCTGCTCCTCGTATCTAAGCCACTGAACAAAGCTCGAATCTCTCTTCACTCTTTATGTATACAGGGTGTCCCGTAATTGCACGGACATAGAACTACCACATGTTTCTGAGATCAAAATAAGTTGATTAAACCATTGAACCAAACTTACCTATAGCCAAAACGCTTTCTTAGCCCGCGAAGACTTTGATAAAATTTGGTATGTGGGCATTTTAATTAAAGTGCAACTTTTAGATGTGCCCAAAATGTCAACTCAAAATCTCTAAGGGTGAAAACTACCCTTATCATCGAATAAAATTTATCATACGTTTTTAGGAGATAGTTTACGCGCTTTAAGTGTTTTTCTACATGAAAGCCTTATTTTTGGACATTTTAAGTCTCTTGTAAAAATCGCTTATCTCCTCTAATTTTGGAATGAAAGAGGATGTGTGTTTCAATGTTTTGATTATGGTTTTATTACAATAGCCGGATAGATGGATCGGCAGAGATCAGGACGCTCCTGTTCATTGGCCACCTCGTTCCCCGAATCTTACTCTTTGTGATTTTTTTAGTTGAGGCACATGGAAAGGTAAAGTGTATGAGGTTCACATCGAAGACATTGATCAATTTTTGGCAAGAATTCAAAATGTTAACTTTTTACAAGACGAACGTATCTTGAAAAGACTACATTTGTTGTAAAATTTAACATAATAAATCGCAAGTTAGTTAGTCTGTCTTTTTGTGATTTAATTCCAAAATTAGAAGAGATTATTCTTCAATTCAGAATTCGGTGGAGTAATAAATCAATCCACTTTGTCAAAATTTTATTTATATACCTGCTATTTTTCCGGTTCGTCATTGTTAAACTGCAGCTTAGTGCGGCAAACAACAATATGGTTACACCTACTATTTGAATGCTCACATACCAAATTTTACCAAAATCAAACTAAGTCCTCACGGGCTAAAGGAGCGTTTTGAGATATAGGTAAGTTTGGTTTAATGATATAATCAACTTATTTTAATCTCAGAAACATGTGGTAGTTCTTTACCCGTGCAATTACGGGACACCCTGTATTTTAATGCAGTTTCATTGCATATCTTATTAAACAGTCCTGTTCAGTATTTAATATTTATTGTAAAAAAATAATTCGTGCCTGCCGTGCCTACATTTTGTGCTACAATGAAGCTTGAAATAATTCAAGTTTTTATGGTAGTCTCCCTTTAAAATTTAAGAAACATGACCAAAGTCCTAAAAGCTATTATATTGATAAGTTTTGAGTAATTAGCCATTAATATTCATTATTCAATAGATAAAAATTTGTGTAAAACATAAAGAAGTCCTCATTAAAGTGCCAAACACGACCACAAAAAAATAAAGTTTTTAACAATCAGATTGATTTTCTTTACAATAAAGCTTAAGGGAGTAAGTAGGCACTGTTTCCGTTTATGCAAACTTTGGCACTAAATCAAAATAATGATTTCTTCTCCAATAACAAACGAGATATTATACATTTCTTTAATTAAATTGAAAATATAATTTACGTGATTTTATGTATAGTACAGCTACAGAAAAATTTATTGGGTTCTGTAAGTGGTAACTTTCGTCTTTTATAATACGTCTTAGCAGAGAATGGCATACAAATCAACATATAAATCGACATAAGTATTCGTGGAACGATCTATTATAGTGGCCAATAATTATTTCTTAGACTGTACAGGGTACAAGTTAGCAAAACACAACTACGTAAATATTAAATAATATTGAATGCCATACTCAGCTAGGTAAGGTATTAGATGAAAAATTCTCGGATAGATACAGCGCAACTCGCTACATCAATCGATTCTTCTCGACGAACGTAATCCAATTTCTATTTTAGTTTTTTTATTTTAAATTTTTTACTGCAACGCCGAGGAAATATTCAATATTTGTTTCATTTGCAAAATTATTGTAAATGGAAAGTCGTGTTTTCGTTATTTCATTTAAAAGCGCTTTAAATGAAAATAAAAGGGCAAGTATATGTTGTAGTGACTATCAATACAGCATTTTTGTGAATATTCTAAATATTTATATTATAATTTACAATGGGTAGTTTAACCACAGACGGATCCTAGAAAAGAAACGACACGGACAATCAACGATGAGATGGGGACCTGTAATTTCGTAAATTTCATTTACGTATAGTTGGATTATTCTTCTGTATGTTATTTATTAAAAAGGATTTTCTGAGTTTCTTGGGCAACAAAATGGCTTCCGTTACATTTTCTTCTAGCTCCAATCATTTACCCTGACCATCTGATGACCAACCTAATTTAATCATTGTGGCCATTCCTTCGTTAACATTGATACTTTTAAGAAAATATTAAATATATTACCTTGTTCCACATGTCACGACCACTGGCCTCGAAAAGGTTCAAAAGTAATGATTACAAAAAATTTGCAAGAAATCGTATCAGTTTTATCCGAGGTTTTATCCAAATTAATTTTCAATTCTTTTGTAATACTTGATTGATTTACGTTTAAATAGTTATGATATTTGGAACGAGGTGTATAGATAAATTTCTTTCAAACCATTTTTCTAGCTATTCCTCGAAACGTTATTATTAAAATGGCCCCCCGTATACGTCAGGAACGTAATTACAGATTAGTAAAAGAGCAAAGGACATAGCAAGTCCGGACTGTTGAAGATATTTGAGCGTATTGTGTTTCATTGTATGGCATCTAGTATAATGGCATTATTTAGATACAGCATTTTACTGAATTTTTGAGCATATAACAAAAAGTGTGCTTAAGTACCTATCAAAAAAATTCAAGAGCACATTTCTTTGAATTTTTTATTTTTAAAATATTTTTTGAAAACGACAAAAGTCAAGAAATATCAAAAATCCGTATTTTTTAGTAATTGGGTTCTGTAAAACGAAAGAGAGGAATCTATAATTCTTATATAGGCCGTTACGACTAATAGAGCCAGAAATCTGAAAATTACGTTAAGGCACTATTAAATAGGTACTGAATATGCATTTTGAGATTAATCTGCAGGACCTTATTTGTATTCGAGGCTTCTTATAATAAAAGTGATGAGACGGCGGAAAATCAAAAACTACATAGTTGTTGAGATTCAAGTTGTTAGAATTATGTGATGTGTAGGTATCGATAAAACGCCGATAGTTTTAAAAACTTTTTAATCTCAATCATTGATGTTGCTAAAATTTCTTAGAATAAAAGGGACGCGCGTTATGAATACAAATTAAACCTATCCTGTAAGTTCGTTTTAAGAGTGTCAAAAACTCATCGTGAATACAATATCATATTGAGAAATGTACAGTTATAGGTATAGATGGTTTAAGCACAAACACGTAGGTATTTAATAGAAATACAGACACCGTGTCATGTTCGATGTATTCGCCTTTGCATTGATAGCATTTCAAAATAACCGATATCTCTTATTACTTCTGCATACATTATTTCCGTCACGTACTCTTGGGCCAAACTCCTAAAAATTAATTTCTTTCGCCACTTCCACCGAGTGAAATTTTATTTTTAAAATTGTTCCTCTCGCGACGATAAGAACATGTTCAAATTCGAAATCGATTTTATCATCTCCTAAACAAATCTTAATTAATCTGCGAGGAGATTAAAAATGATGTGCAAATACAACTTTGACAATGTGGCAGTTTTTATCTACGCGAATCGATTTCCTATACGAGTTATATGATACACCTATGTAACACTTTCGCAATACTGCATAATTTCTTTTTACCTCATTTTAGTCGTCTTGCCTATTAATTGTTATAGCGTATGTCAGTTTTGATAAAATCAATCAATCGTAAGAGCCACTTTTTCCATTATTTCGAGCGAAACTACAGATATCGCTGACAAACTGTTGATTTGACGTGTTTTACAAAAAAATCTATATTTATTAAACTACTTTCCTTTAAGTACCAGTAAAATCTAAATTATTGACTTTGAGCAGGTAACTTCCCATTTAGACAGCTATTGTTTAATCTGCGTAATCGGTAAAGCTTATGAGTGTATTTAAATTCAGAATTTGCCCACAGTTAGGAAAAACTATTAATTCCGACAACAACTTTTTTAGCTTTAAAATGAGAAATTAAACTATCTAAAGTTTAAACAATAAATAAAAATAAACAAAAAAGTAAGATCAAATTGTTTACAATTTAAAAACCAATAAAAAATTGGTACAAATCGTATACAATAGATTTCGTCTCTGTCGGATGTCCCGTATAGAGCATCGTGCATCTCTTTCGAACACCTGAGTCACCTGTATCCCTTCTCTTTTTCGATAGCCAATCACCGGTGCGTTTACAAATGCTTGTAGAAGCCGACTGATCTTTTTAATTTAAAGTCACTTTGCGTTATGCATCTTGTGAGAGCTCATCTTTGAGACATTTTTTTCTGTCGTTTTTGAACTTTTTAAATTTTAAGTGAATTACATGTGATAAAAAGACGATTCAATTAGACTCGAAGTTTATTTTTTTATTTAAATTAATTTGGATTCGTGATATTGTTACTCTGAGCGTAAAAATTTTTTTGGCGAGAAACTTCACCGAAATTTTGGTGTCAAAGTGAGATGGATTACACGTGTAAATTCAAATTAAGGTAAGTCTTAATTGCCATTGTTGACGCTATTGTTTGGTCATTTGCATAGAAATACGATGGCTCTTGAAATTAATTTTTTTTGAAGTCAAAATATAGTTATTGTTTAATGCTTTTAATAGTAAATTACTTTTGTATTCAAATTAAATTAGAAAAATGAGAAAACAACAGCGTTAATTTCAATTTTTTTGTTTACAATTAATTTTGATCGGTGTATGTAAAAGCGTAGGCGAAATACCCCTTGATTATTTGCAAATAAACACCCCATCACCTACATTCAGCTGGCTATGTGTACTTCTAGATAACCATGGAAACCCACTGGTACTTTAGCTGATACGATTATTACTCTTCTTCACTCTCTCCGACACCTTCCAATTTGCCCATCAAAAACTATATTTACGTAAAGTCGCTCGATACATGACATAAACTTAGGTAAATAATAATAATAATACAAATATTTTCCAAGTAACTCACCCAATTCGGTTTTCTTTAGCAAAGATCTTGCGAATGTAACTTAAGTGCTTATTTGTGTTTCTTTTCATAAAACATTCATCACACCATAAAACCAGCAATTAATTGCCATTATCCTTAAACTATATTCCCACATAATTAGTAGTCTAACAAAGAAAATTTTATTTTGTGTTTAAGCGATGCATCGAATTGATAAAAAGATAACGAACTCGATTAAACGCTATTTTCGAGTTAATTATTTCTACCCCCAAGTTCCCTTATTGATAAACGCTTTGGGTTAGATGCAAAACGGATTGTTAATCTACATGATGTATTGTACCCTTTGAGATACATTCATCGTACAAAAGACGGGTTGGCACAGATTGTTACTCGGTAGTATCGACTGCTTACAAAAATTCTAGAGAACAATATTTTTCGGAACGTATAAAATTTATTATTACTTATAATTAGTTTTTTGTCGAAACGAAATGTACCAGATAGCTATATCTGAAATCTAAATTAATCGTTACAATAACCATGATTTGCGAAAATCCGGAGACCGAGGAAAACCCTTCCGATTAGGTTAGGCAACATTTCGGATACGACAGTTTTCACAAAATGGACGAATTGCGCTCTTTCTCAATTTAAAGTTACTAAAAATAAAATGAGTTCAATAAATTATGCAATTTTGAAATTTGCTCTTATATTGCATGTATACGTATTTCCTTAAAGACGTATCATATTCTCGAGTACACAACTTGAGAAGTAAACTGATAAAACATCTCGAGATTTTTTTTAAAAAGAAAGCGATAAGATGAACAGATGATTGAATCATTAAAATAAACAATTAAATATAGACATAAGAACAATCCAAATAAAATTTAAGAAAAAAAAGTCAAACGTATCGATAATTCTGTTTAATTTGTACCGAAACTAAATTTTTATAATAAAAATATTTTAACAAGGTTGGAAAATTGGATTGGGGTCTGAAAATAGATTGTTTGATATGTGGTGGTCAGAAGGGTGTCGGCAGGTGTCTGTATGTGATGTGTAACTATAGAGACGCAAGGTACAGACTCAGCAGATCAATACAGGTGGCGCGGCCATCTTGGCCCGCCTGCTCTCGCGAGATCCGCGGACACACCCACGTAACTCTGACCCGGAATCTTCTCCCTACTTCAACAAACAACCCCCCAAAAAAGCTCCTATTTTCTATTA
Organism: Malthinus flaveolus; assembly: GCA_950108345.1. Taxonomy (NCBI): domain Eukaryota; kingdom Metazoa; phylum Arthropoda; class Insecta; order Coleoptera; family Cantharidae; genus Malthinus; species Malthinus flaveolus. Next base: position 74,866,832 of record OX467285.1, read on the forward strand.
CGTTAAAACCTCACTTTATATACCTACCGCCAGAAAAAAAATTCATTTTATTGTAATTTCAGTCACGGATTCATTCACCGATTGTGATACCGAAAAGTCTTCCTTAGATAAAAAGGAAAACTTTCTTCTAATTAACCAATTTTATCTAATTGGTGCGTTTATATGATTATAAAAAAGTTTAACAAATTAATATAAAAGATGCTAAATAAGTTTTTTTGCTTAAAAATAGATAACCTAGTTGCTTAACGCACTCGGAAATTTTCTATCAAATTAACACGCAATCGTATACTTTTATAAGATTTTCTTCATAATTGACAGATTTCAGTAAAAAATTTTCTAGTCTTTATTGTTTGTAAAGTACTACCCATTTATTCTTTAATAATGAAACCTTGTTTAATTGAGGTGGTTGTCATTATTATACGTTTTTAGATTTAATTTGTAATCGATTATCTAATAACAGTACCTATATACGATAAATTTGCTTTTAAGTGATTTCATTTTGTCAAACTCGTATACAAGATAAAAGCAAACTTTTAACGTTCATTAGAAATTTAAACAATTATTGTGCCCTTGCTACTGGTACCCCAATTACCCAATATTACGAAAACTGTAATACCTAAAATGCTTCTTGCTTGAACAGAAAGTCCAAAAGAAAAAGAGAAAAACAATCCTGAAAGCTAACGAGACCGTATCAGTTAGTTTTCTGACTGAATTGCATTAGGAACAAGCTTTTCCTCTTCTAAGATTTATAAATAATAATCTGAAAAAAATTACAAATAAATTTACGTGTTCCCGCGAAAACTGAAAAACCCGAAAATTTTAATTTTCTTTCTTCAGCTATAACTTTTTTATTTGTTAATCTTTTTTAATTGTGTAAACACATTTTCATTGCCACTTCTAATCCTGCTTTCAAATCCGTAATCACCATTTCGATTAGTCGATTTGTTCTTGGTCTATTAATGTCAACTTTATTTTTTCTTATGATGGGCGCCATACTGGATTTTTTAGGATCGGCAGACACCCTGCTTTTCTCGTATGTGGTTAATCTAATTATTAAAAATCCTTAAAAGAGCAGTTTTCCGTTACAGTAATTAACATTAATCTTTCAACTCATTTTTCTTAAGGACTGTCATTTCAAATCAATTGTTTTTGTAATTAGTATTAAATATTAGCTTACAACGTCTATAATCGCATTTGATTAAATATTATCAATAAATTGTACATCCTTGCATGTACACTTTTTCTTAGAAATAATTATTTATCATTTATCAATTATTGCTCAGATATGTAACGTTAGATGAAAATGTTGTAAACAAAGGTAGAGCGTACGTATTTTATTTGGCGAGCTGATAGAAAATTGATTATGACTCTGTCGAATAATTTCGTAATCTTATATAATTTATAATAATGTATAATAGAGTTCAATTTTCGTGCAATAGCGTACAGGCATAGTACATGAACTAGATTAGTTTATGTACTGTGGTACAGGCTAATATGTAATAAAACTCTCTTAAAACACTTTTGCAAAATGCGCCTAAAAATGCAAAACAGTAGTATAGCAGCTGAAACGGCTACGACTTTTGAACCCTTTTTCTGTTTTCGTGTACTTAAGTATACCCAAAAATCAGTACCTAGGCCAAATATTTTGTAGTTTTTATGTTGCTTTCGGACTTCTGTAAGCGTAACTTTTGATGTATTCATACGATTCCTCAGACTCTAGACATACCTACCTATAAATAGTATGCAAATTTTCAGCCAACCACCACTTGTTTGAGGCTTGGCTGAAAAACCCAACTGTAAAAAGCTGGACTGGATAAATCATTTTTCCCATTAGTAATTACCCAACGTAAATATCAACTTCTCATGTTAAACACCATTATTTTGATTTAGTACTATTTAAATATTAACGCATATTTATGTGTATAATTTTTTTAGAAAGTAACAGATACATCAACTATATCGTAATTAATAAAATTAAAAATCTGATAAAGTTGTTGAAAATTACTCTTTATGTATGTGTTAGTTGTGTAGTTACACAATTTAATTATTAACCAAAGTTTAAAATTTATTCTTAAATTAGAAAACATACACATTTAGCTTCAATGTTTTGTTTAATAAAATCGAAACTTATTACAACAAAGCGTTTTCTGGGATATGTCTATTATTGATTGAGGTTAAATTGGGCAATACCTGCATTGTGTCATTTTTTGAATTTCTTCAACTTTTGATATTTTGTTTCTCTTCTCTTAAATTTAAGAATACGAGCGAGAGCTCGTGCCCGAAAACGGAGAAAATGCGGCCAGGTTAAATTTTGGGCCAGAATTGACTTTCATATCAAAAAGAAAAATCTGGTTTACTGGAAATGTTTAGAGCGCTTATTTGAATCGATTTCTGCACTTGGCATGTAATATAAGTAAGGTAATTGTAAATGCCCATATTCTTATCTTGATTCGATCTTACTAAATCTGCTGATATATGACCTCAGAAATTTTAGGAAAATTAACGAGGGAAACTTTAGTTTCCGATTGTTTTACGAAATACTTTTGTTTTAATTTTAGGTTAAAAGGTGACTAGACGCGTGTCGTTGATCTTTATACAAAATTGAGACATTTTGTGGTATTCCTTTACGTCCAGAAGTGAAAGTACCACCCACATTTAAACAAGTCAATCCTAAAGGAAATTACATGTGTTTGTTTCCAAACCGTAAAAATGATAATAAGCCACAAAAATTATTTGTTCAAGTTTAATGTATTCATTTCGCTTCCATGGCATGATCGAGCGGTTAAAAGATTTGAATATTTCTTTGACAATAATTATTCCAGAATTTCTATGACTCATTTCCTTTTTCTTAACAATCTTTTCTTGTCTTATTCTACTTATTACGCAGTTTAATTTGCAATTATTTTAGTTTAAAACATTTTAAGGGTTGTTAGGTTGTATGCTTCGATGGACTCAGGTGGCCAAATACGTTCGGTGGTTTGGTTATATAATTAAGCAATTGTCTCATCGTGGTCGTTAATTAAAAACCGTCTTCCTTAGCCTCTGGGCTTCTAATTAAGCATAAGCTCATTTTAGCTCATTTTTCTTTTTTCAATTTTTAGCATGCCCGCTCTGAAATTTTCTTTACTTCGTCTTGTCATCTTATCATTAGTTTATCATTTTCATTTTCGTGCCTTGCATAGGTTTCATCATTCTCGTTATTCTCTGTGGTGCGTTGGCCCTTATTTCTTTATTCATCGCAAATGGTTCTTTCGTTAATTATTGCTAATTTTTGTTCGATTTTTTTGGCACTTTTCTTAAGACATGCTCATTATCGGACGTTTCGTTGCTCTCTCGAATAACCTTCAAGTTTGTTATAGTTTGTTTGGTATTATAATGATCCTTGCTTCTACACATCAAGTCGTTACGAGCACTACAACACAGAGGTCACACATTTTATTTTTAAGCGTTGGCGTATTTATCAGATTTTTAAAATTTTAATTAAAATTCTGGACCCTCTCTCGCCGCTTTTCTTACCTTTATTAACGCATGTTTCTATATCAAAATAAAATTCACATCGTGAAAAAATTTTAAATAATTTAGTCTTTTTTTTATCAACAAATTTTTTATTATAAGTGTTTAAAAATTGACAAAATAATGCTACGGCGACGATAATACTAGTTGTGAAAATTCGCAGGTAGTGAAAAAGCTTATAGAGTGTCAGGGTTTTTACAATAAAATATACTTTAGAGATTATTTTTGATATTGGCTACTAAAGTTTGCCAGTTTTTCAAGTTCAGACTTAAATAAAAAGTTTATAGGGTCCTTAGGTCCAGTTTAAATAAATATTTTATTACGCCATGTTCCACGTTCCTCCTATCTAAGGTTTTAATGGATTTCGAACGAATGGGCAATTTGCTCAGCAATAAAATAGGAAAACTTACAATAAACCAATATTTATATCAACGCACCGTGGCGAGTTTGAAGCATTAGGTACAGGTTACAAGTCTCTATATCGGCCCCCTTTTGGATTTTGCAGAGCCGTGGGCTCGTTGCACGGCTAAGAGGTTTCTGGTGTGCTTATTCCTGTTACTAGCATTTTACTTCACGCAGGTTCACGATAAGGCCATGCTCATCTCGAACGGTTGACGATAGTTCTAAGGATCTGCTTCTGATGGACCATCATCTTTTTTATGTGTGTGGCGTAACCTTACAGTCTGGAATGTAAATCATGATAAAGAGGATGCCAACCTTGTATAAGTACAACACCACTTATCCGTGATGATGCTACCGAACCATCTATAATTGGCTCGAATAAGTTAGCGAGAGTAATTAAAAAGCAAATAAGCTGTTAATAGCAAAGAAAGCTTTATATAATTTAGTGGTCCTAAACGAACTCCAATACTTAGGTAGACATTATTGGTATTCTTTAAAAAATCCTGAATTTACCATACAAGTAGAGCGGGTTGAGAACTTTTCTAGTTTATTACTTTAGCGCTATTTTTACTATATCCAGAATCAATAAGTGGCCCCGACGTAGGTATTAAAGCCTGAACTGCAACTCCTCTCGTATCCAGTACGTAATGAACAATAAGTACATTTTCTGGTTTGATTTTTCCTTACTGTATCGATTTTGAGGCAATTAGTTCCTTAATCTGTTTTTATTCAATTTTTTTAGATGGGTATTTTAATATTTCAGCAGATGAAAATCGAATCAGATACTTTCTCATTACACAAAAATCAATTTTTAAAACGAGGAAGTAATAAGAAAATAGAAATAATTTTAGTTGAAAAAAATTGGGTTGGAAAATTAAATTTACAATATTTATTACGCCACTGCGCTTGTTAGAAATCTTGTTAATAAGTTTATCATATTAACAAATTGTTTATTAATTAAACCAGTCGTTTTTCATTTTAAGTGTTACCGTTTCGCATTATAATGATTTATTCAAAAATTTCAGAAAAAATTACGGTACCGAGTTCCTTATTTCTTAGCTAATTAATTAATTTGAATGGATCGAAATTATTTCGTACGGAACGCTTTTCCAAGATTAACTTACGGAGAAAGTATTTCAGAAGAAATTATTATTTTTCGTTAGAGAGACTTTAACTTCTTCATAAATTTCATAATATCAAAAGCATTGTTTTGGTAAAGTAATAAAATTATAATTAAGATAGCAAATAAATTAAATTAATTAATTTGGAAACTTTCTTCTGGTGCATCCAACTCTTGGTTTTCAATAAAACTACTCAAAAGCACAACAATAAAATTTTTACGTAGTTAAGTAAATAAAAACAAATCTTATAAAACTAAATATTAAATTACTGTATTGTTTCTTAAATTTACTAAGGGAATAATGAGACGCTCTTCGTTACGGTGGATGGAGATGTAACATCTGATGAGATTTCATTAGAGTCTGCGTTTGGTCACGCAACGCTGGTAATATCGTCTTGTATAAACCTTTTGTGAGTTTATTACGGATTTAGTCGGTATAAATATGGATAAAAAATAAAAAGTATAATTGATTGTAAATAAAACTCATTAACATTATTACGACTTAAAACTATTTGCTCTATCATAACATCCATTGACGTCCTTAGCATTCTATAATTATTCATAATTTCAGATAACGAAACTGTTGAAAAGAAACATCATTTATCGATAATGATAGTTAACAATACCTCGATGGCAAATTTTTCTAAACAAATACAAATTCTAGATGTGTGTAATTACATAAACACATAAATTAGTCCAAGTAGTATATTATAGCGATCCACGCTTTCTCGAATAAGATGTGATGTGAGGATCTAAAGTCACCAGACCGAAAATTCTACCATAGTAATTTAGAAAAAAACAGCAAATTTGTCAGTGAAACTTTGACCAAGAAAGTTTCTATTTTTTCCCTTTACTTAGCGCGATAAAATTATTTGTTTTTGGAGATAATCCAAATTTTTAATTAATTTCTCGCATATCACACATACACTCGATATTATAGTGGAGCATGGTTCGTGCGTTCATTACTTCCCTTTTCGCGTTTCTTAATTCTTATGAAACCAATTATTATTGCTCATAATTACACCCAAAAAATAAATTTTACGCACAGTAACGTAAAACGTAAAAAAATAATTTTCGGTTACGTAATTATAACGAGATTGCTACAATTTTGACGTTCTTACATGAAACTATATTTCACTGAAATTTGCAAGTTAATTGGATGCTACATGCATTAATTGTTATTAATTATTTATTAAGATTTAAATTACAACACGCTTCTTCGAAACCCATCTTATCTTTTTATTCTCAGAAATGATAAATTAATTAATTCACCTGATAACTTATTGTTTATCAATAATTCTTCATATTTAATTTCGCTACTAAACTAACTACCTACTAAATTGTTGGAAAGTGATCGATTTTATTACAAATTGATAAAAACAGTTAAGAACCAGTACGTAAAAGTTGGTTGTAATCAGGATACAAACCTTTTATCTGCCCGTTGTTAGAGCGTATATATAGGGTTCGGGGCACGCGCCAAAGCAGGTGTTTATAAACCCGGTAGATATGGGCAGGTGAAGCCAACATATGCTACTACCTCTTTATAGCATTTTTTGTCGTCCTTTTTTTACTATAAATGTATCATTTTATTCTTTTTAATAATTTTATATTACAATCAGTCGCGTAATAACGGCCCCCGCATACACGCCACGTCCATGTCATCTAGGTTAGATGGTCGGTGGTCGGATCTCATTTTTTTGAGAAGTGGACTTTGATTAAAAGTGGACGATTGTGATCTTCTTCAGGTCATATAAAGATTCAAGGGCACGCTATCCAAGCGTGTAAGGTGTAATGTTATTATAGCGAAATGTGATCGAGATGAAACGAACTAGCTTTTAGACTATTCAAGTTTAGGCCCACCGGCAGACGATTAGAGGGCTCATGCAAAGTGTCCCATTTTGAACAAATACGAGCAAGCTTATAATTACATTTATTCGCTAAAATTAATTTGCTCGTAGCATTTCGTTTACCGTGTGCTGCAGTGACTGGAATATTCAAATAGTCCAGTTCTACTATTCGAGCAGCTCAAACAGAGGAGAATACTAAGAAGATAAAATGCAATTAGATGAATGAATGGAGTGTGGAGTCTCGAGAAGACCAATATAAAATATTTTAGAGCTCTCTTGATTTTTGATTTTGACTCTAAAAATGTGTTTTTTGATAAGAATGACTACCTATGCCTATCGGCTCTCTACAATGCACCGAGAAGTTTTTGCTCGCTCTCTCTTACATGCTCTATTTTGACTTAGGGCTTTAAATAATCAAACTGAATACATAAAAAAGTCGATGTAAAAATCAAATTCTAAGGAGTATTCAGAAATTACTACAATTTACCGTTACAACTCATTAGAGCCGCTATTTGTGAGGCTTGCCTATGTTTAGTGCCACGTGCCACCTGATCTTATATTATCGTGAAATTTGTGCATGCATCTTGCATGTTGTATCAATCTCTCCCCTTTCTTACTTGAAATCCGCACCTTACCGTTTTTTCCTAATTGCGATAGCCGTAGTTTTGGCGATCTCCAGTCAAGGACCTCCTAACCGATTCTCTCATTTTTTGCTTCTGCTTTGCCCTTATCTACAGGTAATTTCTAGAAATTAATTAATTAATGGAAACCCTTAGATATTTCTAGTGGACCCTCTTTAGGAGGACTTTAAGAGTAAATAAGTCACCTAAAAGTTAATAATTCTGGATATATAAATGGTCAAGAAGTTGGGATTAAGAAATGGGTTGCTGCATTACGATATCTTAAAGAAACTTTTTGCTCAAATGTCGCAGCTGGCTTGTTTTCGAAAACTAAAAATCAGAGGACCAAACCATCATTATTTCAACATTCGAAAATTTTCTTAATGTAGAAAATTCTAAGCTTTTTTATGCTCCACCCCATATATTTGATCTCTTAAATATAGTGAAAACGTGAAAACATCTGATGTGTATAATACGCACCTGGAGAATTTTGTTAGGATTGTCCGCGGTGGACTACCGAATTCAGCACAGCTGGACATACTGTCAGATAGAAACTTCAATAATTTAAAATTGGACTCGAGTAAACTCTAGGAAGCTTAGCAGGAGTCGCTTGCAGTACTGTAGCTGTGCATTAGAGGCAACTTCCTTGAGTTTTCTCGCACTTATAGTCCAGTTTTACGTGATCTAATTGGTATCATCTGACAGCAGTCTGACAGTCTGCCTAACTGCGCCGAATTCGATAGTCCTGCGCTGACAATCCTTACAATCCGTAGCTTTAGAATCATAGAAAAGCTGCAAACTTGAGCTTGTAAAGTTATATATGGCTCGAGAGTGATTGTCCTTTAATGGAAAAATAATAGAATATGATTGTAAAATATTAAGACTAAACTCTAAAGTACACATTTACTGGAACTTTATCATAGTGCTGTTACGCCACTGCTTAGGTAACCGATTAATTATAATCTTATCCGAATATTATTAATTACAATTGAATGAAAATATAATATTGTTGCAGATCCTAAATTCAACATGCAAGGTACCATATGCATGCCAGACGAAGATCTTCAGAGTAGCACACCACCACCAACCAAAAATACTGGTAAGCATAACAATATTATTAAAATTTCCTAATATTTACATAAAAAGATTACTCTTCCCAAGAGGAAATTTAACCTGCGGTTTATTTCATTTTATATCTGCGTTGTGGTCCATTTTAATCTTATTATTTCCGCTTTCTTAAAAAATAATTTCCTTTCTAGATTTATATCCGCACTTTTGGATACAAATTTATCAAACTTTTTGGGTTTTTGGTGTGTCACTGATAAAATCGGAGCGTAGTAAGTTTTGATTGCGCTTATGAATGATATGTCTCAATTAGATGAAATCAAATTGAGGTCACACATTAATGTAATTTTTTTTGTTATCAACAATGACTTTGTTTTACATGCGCCACATCAAGATTTCATAGTTCAGTTCAAATCAGGTGTTTATTATCAACAAAGGTACAGATCATATTTTAATATATTTGTTCTCGTTAATCATCTTGTTTCAACACCGCATCTTATCTTGAGCTTATTTCGATTTGTACTTTATATTTTTTATGTTTATTTAATCTATTTAATCTTGGCCTTTGTTAAAGTTTCGTTAGATAGGTGAAATACACGTAGGATATTACTGATAATTTTCTATTAGACAGTTCAAACATAACCGGAATTATAAAATTCGGTACTATAATTATTATTATAGGTCCATTTATTAATTTTGCAATATTTTCAGTACCTCAGAATATGGACATACCTCAAGAATTACATTTAAAAGCCAAAGAAATTAACCAAAGCATCAACCAAAGCGATTCGGGCATACACTCCGCTACGGGAAACTCAACTTACAACGAGATGGATGGCTCTAATCGTTCAGAAAACGAAGATACAGACAACAGAAGCAGTTGCAGTTCTCCAGATCGTAAATACGTGTGTCCAATTTGTGAAACAATTTTAGTCTCGCAACACGATTTTACTCTCCACATAAGATCTCATAATAACGAAACTGAAGTACAAGACTCGGACAAAGGCTTCATTTGTCGCATTTGTTGTAAAGTTTTGAGTTCGAACGCAAGTTTAGATAGGCACATGCTCATTCATAGTGGCGAAAGGCCCTTTACGTGCAAGTATTGTGGCGATACTTTCACAACAAATGGAAATATGCATCGTCATATGCGCACTCATACTAACAAATCAAATTACGAATCGGATGGAAGTTCCGATAGCGGCGCAAGTAGCAGTTCAAAAATAGTCGAATTTAACAACAATAAAGTAATAAAAACAAATAGCAATAACTCGCCACACGAATCGGCCGAAAATAAACGTAAATACAACAGTTTTGACGAAAACGAAAATAAACGTATCAAACTACACGATTTTTCTAAAACTCAAACTTTAACATGTCCCGTTTGTAAACGAAACGATTTCAATTCCAACGACACGCTAGAAATACATCTCGAAGACAATCATCCCGATTATCCCGTCAAATGTAGCTGTTGTGACCAAATTTTCCAAAATATCAAAGTTCTAAACGAACATAAAAGTGTAAATCACGCCAACGATAACAGAGCACCTAAAAATTCTGTAATCGGGTTCAAAGACTTGACTTTTGTTGACTTTTCTAGTCAAAAATTTCCTTACATAGCGAGATACGAATGCGAGAAAAATTTACATAAAGCCGGCAGTGGACCCAAATTCCAATGTGAAAAATGTATACGAGCTTTTCCGTGCGCAAAGGCATTAGAAATACACAAAGCCGAATGCGCGGTGGGTTTAGATTTAACTAAAAAGACTACAGTCGCTTCGAACAACGGAACGAACATAAAAATTTCAGAACAAGAAGTTTGCCGAAACGACTTTTTTGCGAGATTAGACCTTCAAAATAATTTTCAGAAAAAGACGGACGTCGAAAAGATTAAAAACGAAAAACCTCTCAAATATAACCACAGTTTGATTCAAAGTGGCGATTCTAAAGATTTAGCTGACATTCAGTCGATAATTTCGCTTACTACGAACGGAAGTTTATTACAACAGCTCCATTCAAAATCCGAATTGAGCCTTATAAATAAATCAAACGCATTGGACAGCGAACAAGATGCGTCAAAGCACGAAAACGACGAAGAATCGCAAGACGTTTTTGCTGCGGAGTTTAGAAGAATGAAATTGCGTGGAGAATTTCCTTGCCGCCTTTGTACCGCAGTATTTCCCAATTTAAGGGCTTTAAAAGGACACAATCGAGCTCATTTGAATGGCACTAGTAATGGAACGTACAAGTGTAATATGTGCCCACACTCGTCGGTAGATAAAGCTGCACTTATAAGACACATGCGCTCTCACAATGGTGACCGGCCGTACGAATGCTCATTATGTAATTACGCTTTCACAACTAAAGCAAACTGCGAACGGCACTTAAGAAATCGACACGCCAAAAGTACTCGAGAGGAAGTAAAAAAATCGATTATTTACCATCCTTCCGAAGATCCGAGCAACGAAGAAATTAGTAAGATGTTATCACGCGAAGACACTACAAAAATGTCGACAAATTTACCACCAACCAAAATTCTAAATGATGCCACCAGCGATAAAGTTAAGTTAAGCAGTCCGAACTTATCTTCGTGCCCAATTCCACTAGAATCGTCTCCAGATGCAACATTTTCGCATAATTACCCTCCGGTCGAATTTCAACTTAAAGAAAACTCACTTAAGCCCGTTCTTAACCAACCGATGCCATTCTCACCAAGCTTTTATCCTAAAATAGAAAACACTTCGACTCCTCAAAAACCAGGTCCAAAAATTAACGTTATAAATTTAGAAGTTTTACAAAGTTTCGACAAAGAAGCTCCTGCTAGTTTAATAGCGTCCGAATGTGAGTCGGACGAAGTCGAGGACGAGCCAATGGATCTAGTTTTGGATTTGAGCAAAAAGAAAACTGAGCCCATTCGTAAAACTAGTACAAAGTTAATTCAAGTAGAATCTCCACAAGATTTGTCTAAGAAACGACCAGATATCATTAATACTCCCAATCCAGGAGAAATATTAGCTCAACAGCTGATGAAAGGTTCGCCAAAGTTCGACCCGGCCGGATTATACGCTTCTCAACTGGCTCTGTATAGAAATGGCTTTCCACCTTTACATTCCTTACATACGTGGCCATTCACTTTAAATCCACTTTTATTCCAAACAATTACTTCCCCACTGTTAAATCACGATCCACAAGAGGTTAAAGAACGTCTACAGCGGTTACAACTTTGTGGAGGAGGCATGGTTATGGATAGTTTTGCGGACAGACTTAAGAATTTTCATCAACAGTCTATGGCTACTCCAAATTTACACGCTTTTAACAATTTTAAATTAAACGAAGTTCAATCTGATAGGAATATACACGACAATAATTTCATGCATCGTTCAGTAAAACCGGACGATATGAAACCACTGGCTTTGTCAGTAGATCAAAATTTATCTGACAATATCATTAAAATGCAAAGTCCCGTTCATATTCCAAAGCCAGATCAAATGACGTCGCCTAATTCCGTTAAAATGGTAATAAAGAATGGCGTTTTGATGCCCAAACAGAAACAAAGACGTTATAGAACCGAGAGACCATTTTCTTGCGAATACTGTTCTGCACGTTTTACTTTGAGATCGAATATGGAACGTCACATCAAACAACAACATCCGCAATTTTGGACTCAACGACATAAGTCGAATGTTGGCAATAGTGGCAGAAAATCACAATCTGTCGGTGGAAATTCGAAGCAAGGATTCTGCAACATAAACATCCCAACTTACGACAATCCTGCCAAACAAAACTTCGACGATTCCAAAGACAATCACATCAACGATAAAATTAAATATGTAATACTTGCGCAACAATTGAAAGAATCTCAAAATTATAAAGCAAATAGAAACAATTTGAAAGTTAAGGAAGAAGAGGAGGATTATCCTTTGATAATTGACGAAAACGAAGAAATGAAAAGAGAAGAGTTTCGTGAAAAGATGAGTAGAGAGAGAAAGTTCAGTAGCAAATTTAATTCTTTTCACGAACCTCAAACTTCTCCAATAAATCATAACGTGCAGACTGTTAAAAACGAAGAAACACAAGATTTGGTTCCAGTTGCTCGTTTGTTAGATAACGCCTCGCAGCAACCTTTTAAAGAGTATTTTAACAGAGAAAGGGAAAGTCGTGGCGGCGGTGTTAGTGAAGAAGAGGAAGAAGGGCTCGTGGCTAGTTGTAGTACAAGCGAAGAAAATAACTCTGGAACTGACGAAAACAGGTTAGTTGTGTATTAATTGATTTGTTTACTTTTATTTTAAAAATCCGTTTATTTTAGGTCCGAATCTGAAAATGTTTCTACTCAAACGCCAGTTAAGAAGAAGTCCGCTTATTCTTTAGCACCAAATCGTGTGAGTTGTCCGTATTGCCAACGCAAATTTCCTTGGACTTCATCGTTGAGAAGACACATTTTAACACACACCGGTCAAAAACCATTCAAGTGTAGCCATTGTCCTCTTCTTTTTACTACCAAATCGAACTGCGATCGTCATCTTTTACGTAAACACGGAAATTCCGCGAGCGTTCTTAACAACAACGACCATTCGAATACAACAAACAACTATATGATGCGTAACGTCCCAGAAAGACCTTTCAAATGCTCGAGTTGTCCTAGCAGTACATTCTCGACTTACTCAAATTTAAAGAAACACATTAGTTTTAAGCACTCTTCACAAGGTGCTCAAAGCGATGACGCGCGATCTCAAATTTCCACCGGTTACGAAGGTGGAAGTTCGGAAGACGAAAAGCTTCCTCAAGGAGGCGATCAAAAAAGTGAATGGGAGAAACAAATAACAGCATCTAACAAAGGAATAGGATATTCAAATTCCGAAAATACCGCTAACGCTCACTTACAAAATTCCGATTTGCCATTTAAGTGCCACTTGTGCGACAACTCTTTTGGAGAACGACACGATGCTCTCGACCACATAAAAGATAAACACTGTTCCGAGTACGATTTGTTAATGTCCAAAAATGCGTTCGACGCGAACGCCACAACACCGGACGATAATCCTCATCACGACGACAACGACGAAAACGAAGTTCGCGGTAAATTTCCAGATTACGCCAATCGAAAAGTAATTTGTGCATTTTGCATGCGTCGCTTTTGGTCCGCGGAAGATTTAAGAAGACACATGAGAACTCACACGGGCGAGAGACCGTTCAGTTGCGACGTCTGCCATCGCCGATTCACCTTAAAGCATAGCATGTTAAGACATCGTAAGAAACACAATTTACAATCGGAAAACGATCAAATAAATAGCGACGAAGATGTTAACGGTACAAATTTGACGTCTTATAAATTTACCAAAGGTACCAATAATAATTTGATAAATAAGCCTATCGAGAAAACTGACGAGTCCGATGGCCAAGAAAGCGACTTGATTAGTAACTTGTTGGGCATCAGAGATCGTTCGATAATCGATCAAGTTTTGACTGTCTCAGCTGATGATGCCGCCAAATTGTTAGGGGTTAAAAATGGAGAGTGAAAATTTTTAATTTTCACCGAGGTTTTGCAAAAATGTTTTTAAGTCTAGTCATTGCCATTCCAACGAATAGAAATTTCTCATATTTAGGTAATAAGATGAATGTGATTAATGTAATTTTTTTAATGTAAGTTTTGTTAAATTGTTTTTTTTGGAAATTTTTAGTCCGTAAAATTACTTTTGAATCGACTTTTAGCTTGTGATGCCGTTTTCTTCATTTTTTATCACTTTAGAAGAAAATCACGTGTATATTAATTAGTCCGATTTGCGTTTTCTTTTATAGTGTAAATTTTAGGTAGATTTATTTATTGTATAAATTGAAATTGGCTATTATGATTATGAATATTTATTTAATGCATTAATTTTGTACATATAAATATGCGAATACAGTCTAGTAAACCAAATATGTCGAAAGAAATGATTGTAGTGTTACTAATGATTCGTACTCAAATTAATCAATTTATAATCTTACTTAGTTATATCTTCCTTCTCGTGGATTATTTTTGATTAGTTTGGCTTTGTTGGTAGCACCACAAAAAATAATTAATTACTTTAAATGCATGTTTTGTTACTTATCTACGTAATCTTTAGTTTGTAAGGAGGTGCTCTTGTAGAGTTCGTTTAATTAATTAAGGGTAAATATCATATCAAAAATTTGCCTTAAACTCAACAAAAGTGTCTTAAAATAATGCCTTTAGGAATTGTGTAAGTACACTTTGTAAAGCAAGCAATATTTAACGAGTAGATAATTATTTATGAATTGTATTTATGAAGTATTTTTTAGTATGTGTAAGGAATTAGTGCTTTAAAAGCTACACAACTATTAATAATAATAATATATTATGAGCTTACACGGTGTTGCTGTGCTGTGAGTTTTTCGAGTTTGATATTGTATTATAAAATAATAATTGCATATTTACTATCGATCACCAAATTTCTTTTTTAAGTGCACTTAAAATTTTTTAAAACAAATTTATTATTTTGTATAATGTCAACGATTAAAATGTTTTAAAAAACTTAAAATAAAAGGTAAAAATTATCGATATCCTTTTGATTAGTAAGTTGTTTTCAGTTAAATTTGGCAATTTATTGAGAAAATCAATAGTAAACGTAAGCAATCATTCGTTACTATTAATTTAAAGGATAAATTTATTATAATAAAAAGAATATGTTTAAACAAAATTTGTAAATTATAATAATATAAATTTGGTTTTAAGAATTATAAAATAAAAATTGTTATTACTTGAATTGCTTCTATGTCATCTTGTGTCTTAATATTTTTTTCAATAAACGATGCTCAAAAAAAATTAAGCAAGGTCTGTTTAGTTCAACCGATATTTTCCTAGTAAAATTAAGATAGGTTTTCGCATTTATGATCTTACACGAGACAAGAAATAAGACAATCTCGTCCCGGTTTAAGAAAGTCCAGTCTCGATTAGTTTATCTCGTTTTGTCTTGAAAACGGCAGTTTATTATGATATTTTTAGTTTAAACATTATTATACAGGGTGATTCCTTGGAGGAACATGCGGATCTCACCTATCTTATGAGAGCTACAACATACGAGTAGATTACTGTTTTATTTGTTAATCTTTTTTAATTTTGTAAAAGCAGTTTCATTACCTGTTTTGAATCCGTAGTAACAATTTCGGCTAGTCGATTGGATTGCAAGGTCATACATTTCTCGAGTTGTTATACTATACAGGGTGTTTCATAAACATTGCGCCAAATTTATAGAGGTTATAGAAGGCATCAAAATAAGCAATTTTGGTCAATAAACCCCTGTCCGAAAATGTACCATTTTGGCTTTAAAGGAAATCAAAGATCGCCTTGAAACAATTGACAAGATGTCAGTTGCATTAACAATTAAGTATAGTAAATTAATTTGTTATCGACATGGCCCAATTTTCTTATGCCGAACTCGCCGACATGCATTTTATTTACGGAAAAGCTGAGGGGAATGGAAGACGAGCCGAACGGTTGTATGCCGCGAGATTTCCAGCACGTCGCCATCCTGATCGTGGCATCTTTAACAGGATTCATCTTCGTCTTTGCGAAAGTGGCAGCTTAAAACGTCAAGGGGGTTCTGGTCAACCATTTTCAGTGCGCAGCGTAGAGTTTGAGGAAGAGGTGCTGCAACGTGTGGAGGAAAACCCGTATACCAGTGTTCGTGCTATTGCTTACGCCATGGGGGCTGCAGCGTCCACTGTTTGGCGTGTTCTTCATGACCAACAACTTTACCCGTACCACCTGCAGAGGGTACAAGCTATGGGCCCGGAAGATTACCCTCATCGACTACGATTCTCCCGTTGGTTGCAGCAGAATTTGAGGCAACCTGACTTCGGCCGATACGTGTTATTTACGGATGAGGCTTGTTTTACGCGGGATGGTTTTTTCAATAGCCGTAATAGTCACATTTGGGATGATGAAAATCCCCATGCAATCGCGCTCAGACGAGATCAACACCAGTTCTCTGTAAATGTTTGGGCCGGCATTGTGGGAGAGAACATTATTGGTCCGCTTGAATGGACACATTTATGTTCAATTCTTAGAACAAATTCTTCCCGAGTTTTTGGAGGACGTTCCACTTAACATTCGGAGAGGTATGTGGTTCAGCACGACGGGGCTTCGGCACATTTTTCTCTGGAAACGAGGCAGTATTTGAGCGAAGTCTTTCGCAACCGCTGGATTGGGCGCGGAGGCCCTGTACATTGGCCCGCAAGGTCTCCGGACCTCACCGCACTTGACTTTTTCCTCTGGGACCATGTTAAAAGTTTGGTGTATGAGACACCTATTCCCAACGCTGAAGAACTGCTGGGCAGGGTGATGGCCGCTTGCGCACATGTTCAAGATATGCCTGGGATATTTCACAAGGTTCGGACATCAATGAACAACCGTGCCCAGCTGTGCATGGAGCAAAATAGACGCCATATTGAGCCGTTGATGTTGTAGTTTGCATTAATAAATTAATAGAACCTTAAATTTATCATTTAACCTACCGCCAAAACGGCACATTTCCGGACAGGGGTTTATTGACCAAAATTACTTATTTTTCTGCCCTCTGAAACCTCTATAAGTTTGGCGCAATGTTTATGAAACACCCTGTATATATACAACTTTTTGAATCGTTATATCTCTGAAACGGTGGCTCTTAGGAAAAAAAGTATTGATACATTTTTTACAGATAATTTTATGATCTACAATTTTTGTGTAAAGTACTTTAATGATAAAACTTACCGTTTTACTGAAAATCGCAAAAAACTCATTTTTTTACCTTTGACGAGATAGAACGTTATTTTAACGTAAAAGTTTGGCCACTATCTTCAGAGGTTATGATACAGAATACGCCTGATTTGCTATTCAAGCAGTGCCACATTATTTACGGAAATATTATTATAAATATCGCAAACTCACTTACAGCAATAGCAAAAAGAGACCTCCGATATGCAGTAAAATGTGCAAATAAGTGTACATGCCTACAAAATGCATGACTGGTTATCTGCTCACACGGTCGCAATTTCTAGTATCTAAGTAGGTATCTTCACCTCTACAAAGTACGTATCTCTCAGCACTTCACCCTCGCTGTTTACATCGAGATCTAACTGGATGTCCGTACAACAAAATTTGTTTTTATCGCTCTAGCAAAAGTTCAAGCATCGTAGAACTTATTCATCTATTAGGTTCTCTCAGAACAAGTGGAGCCGTTATTAATTACGGTAGTAATTATGATTTGGAAGCAATCCGCAAGACAAAAGTTGCTTAACTTTTGCCTAATACAGATTAGATTGATTTAGGTAGATTATTTATTTATTTCTCGCAGCTTGCAGTCATTGGTAAATGGGATATTCCATAGAATAAATTTTTGTACATATATATACGTTCTTATTAGGTACTACATTTTAACTTCAAAGAGTAACACGATAAATTTTAGCGTAGACGTCAATTGAAGATATGTTTTTTCTTAAATGAAGAAATGCAATCGCTATTCTATACTCGCCATTGGGTAAAAATGGGGGAAATTGCGATTCGTCTGGATAAAAATTATTTAGTCGATAAACAACATTCTACAAGGTATTCATTATAATATTATAATTAGAAATTAAAACAAAATTATTTTAAGAAACTCACTTTTTTAAATGGGCATTGCTCATTTTCTTTCAAGAAAAGTTTTCCAAATCCGGCGATATTATGTTGAATTGAAGAACAGGCATTCAATTGGAATCTAATCGGAAATATCCTATACTCATTACTTGTAAATTTATACGCCTGTGCTACGTACTGTAAAAATTAAAAACAAATAGAGCTGCACAAAGATTTTTAATTTAAAATAATTACTTCTAAGTCAAAACTTAAATTAATCTGAAATTCAAACGATATATTAGCAACTGCTAACGTTCTATTAAACTTGAAGGTAGTTATTGTAAAATGTTTATAATAAGATTTATCATAATGTATTACTTCCATTCGAACAAACGATACTTTGTAGTCATTTTGATGAAACTGAAATTAGAAAATTTATTGGTTGTGTAAAATAGTTAAACAAGGCCTTACTTTGTCCAATAAGTTTTCAGCCATAAGATCTTTAAGCGGTATTAAATAATATATTAACAGTACCTTCAGAAACATGTTCATTTTTCAATAATAGGATACTCGTATTTAGAGTAATATATGCTAAAAATATTGATAAGTCTTGATGTCTCATCCAAATGAGATAAGTTGCTTGCCGAATTCACAGAATACTGTAGGAATAAATACAGCGTTTTCGTTTTTATGGCTATAACGATAGAAGTAATAACAACATATTTAAAGCAAAAATATCTAAAGTATCACCCATAATCATCATCATCATCATCATCATTGAATGCGAATTGTATTGCCTTTTACGTAATCTTACATTTAGCTACACATTTAGTTTTAGTTTTTTTCATTCTCATGCGTGAATATGCCATTTTATGTACTAGATACAAACATAATAATACTCCAATCCAAATAAAGTTTCGCGAGATAATGCGTTCAGGGAACTTCTCGTGCAATAAAACCATTGTTGTGTAGGTTGCGTACCATGAGGCGCACGCTGTCTTGTTGAAACCACATATCATTCAATTTGGGCTATAAAAATTCCGTTATCATAGTACGATAGCGTTCACCATTCACAGTAACAGCATTGTTGCCATCATTTTCGAAAAAAAAGGTTCAATAATTCCCCCAGTCACTCTAGCCTGTAGCATTGTTTCATGAAATTATGTACAAATCGAATAGAAAAATAATAGAGCAGTTTCATATCTTTCAGACTTTTGCAATGGCAAGTTGACTAGTTTGGTAACCTTTTGTAATCATAACACCCCACTCCCTCTCATTAACATTTCAATTTCATAGGTTGTAATTCAGGCTTTCAAATTTGCCAGTAACGAGTATAGAATATTTCTAATGAGATTTCAACTAGGTTTTCTGTTTAGCAGTTGAAAACGATATGTAGAATTGGAATCATTAAAAAAATTTGTAATGTCTATTAAAGAAGACAACAGTGTAGAGAACAATAAAATACTTTTATTGATGAATCCCCATTGATCCCAATGAATCTAAATTTCCACCGTTTGTACCTAATGGAGAGTACAAGATGATACTTATATTTTCTTATTTAAATAATAAACACTTTTTCTGTTATTCTTTGTATAGTAGCAGTCTATAGTAGCAGTAAAGAATTAGGACTTACGACTAACTGTAACTAGCTTTAATTGCTTTAGCAATTGGTATTTATTAGTTAAATTGTTAATAGGTACTGTAGGAAAAAGGGTTTTTATAACAATATACACTGATGAACCGAAAATCGTTAATTTTATAATACAGTAATTCCTATAATTCCATTTTTCCATCTGTTATTTTTGTTAAACAACTAAAACAAATTTAATGCAAGATCAAAAATTTGTTCCTCGAGAACCTAAACAATCATTTTGCAGCCTAGGTACTGCTATGTTGTGCACATGTCAGTTGGTATTTCGTGGGTCGCTTGAGTGCGGAGAGATGCCAATTGATGGTGTAATGTTGTGAAAGTTGAAAATTGTTAAGAGAAAATGGATATAAAAAATTGTAATGTGTAAATGTGGTTAAAATATTGTTCAGTGTAAATGGGTGTTTTGTTTAAAAGTCAATGTCAAGTGTGAAAGAAATATGTTGGTATGAATGTTTAATAATTAAAGTAACTAGAAATAAATTTGTTAAAAATGTAAAATTATGGAGGGTGAAATCAAGATGGTGAAAAATAAAAGGAAAGAAGAAAAAAACAAGAAGTGCGGGAGAGATGGAAACGGAAAACAAAGAGAGGAGTTCAGTTGAGAAAGAGATTAGCAAGAAGCAAGACGTATAACAAGAAAATTAATAAAATAAAATTAATTGAAGCAGTTGACAAAGATATGAGAAAGAAGCAAGACGTATAAAAAGAAAATTAATACAATAAAGTAGTTTAGAAAGAGATTAGAGTTGAGAAAGATATGAGAAAGAAGCAAGACGTATAAAAAGAAAATTAATACAATAAAGGAGTTTAGAAAGAGATTAGAGTTAAGAAAGATATGAGAAAGAAGCAAGACGTATATAAAAAAGAAAAGGATTAATAAAATAAAATTAATTGAAGGAGTTGAGAAAGAGATTAGCAAGAAGCAAGACGTATAACAAGAAAATTAATAAAATAAAATTAATTGAAGCAGTTAAGAAAGATATGAGAAAGAAGCAAGACGTATATAAAAAAGAAAAGGATTAATAAAATAAAATTAATTGAAGGAGTTTAGAAAGAGATTAGCAAGAAGCAAGACGTATATAAAAAAAAAAGTAAAAGAGGAATAAAATTAAGTCAATGGATTGGAGAGTTTAGAAAGATAGGAGCAAGAAGCAAGACAAGGAGATTAGTAAGAAACAAGACGGGTGGACAAGGACATTAGAAAGAAGCGAGACGTATAAAAGGAAATTAAGAAAATAAAATAAATTGAAGGAGTGGACAAAGATATTAGAAAGAAGCAAGACGTATAAGGAGAAAATTAAGAAAATAAACTTGGTTGTAAAAAAGTGGACAAAGATAGTAGGAAGAAGCAAAACTTGGAAATTGGAAAGTTGGAAATTGGAAAGTTGGAAATTTGAAAGTTGGAGATTGGAAAGTTGGAAATTGATTTGAAAGTTGGAAATTGGAAAGTTGGAAATTGGAAAATTGGAAAGCTGGAAAATAAAGAAAAGGGAAGCAAGATTATTAAAAATTTGTGTGTTGTCAAAATTGAATAATAATAAAAATATATAAATTAATTTTGCACTATTAATTGGTTTCTCTTTGCAGTCAGGTCTGCAATTATTAATTTGGCATCTGCACAACATTTAAGTAAGCAGGAGCCCACGGAGATCATAACAGTACCTATCCAAATAACTATTTTTTGTTCTATAATTTGTAAAAATTGTGACTGGATTAGCAAGCTGCTTTGTGCATTTGTGAGAAGAAACCAATTTTAGAATGTTAAAAAAATATTTTTGTCAAAATACTATCTGCTTGAAAGCACACGTGTCTATAATAAAAGCGTGCAAAGTTTATTCAAAGTAGAACCATTAAATTGGAAAAAAAGCTGTATAATAAATTAGGTACCATTTGTGTTTTTGAAAGTTTTTCAACAATGCAAATCGAGTATTATACTTACAGGAAGCCATCAGTAATACCAAAAAATATTATCCCAGTAGGTAAAACACAGCATAACTAAACAAATAAATGCATTGCGAGTTGAACTTCTCTATCGTGTACGAGGTTTAGCAAAAATAAAGCAACTTTAAACAAAAATTTCAATAATGAAGAAAATTTTTTTCTTATTGTCATTCCTATTTCTTCTGGATAAAGTGAAAAGTGCTGATGATTTCTTATCAAAAGTTCGTAATTTGTTACTACAAAAGTAGCTTAGTTCTAATCAATTTTTAGTTTCATCAAACTGACTATAAAATGAACTTCGAACGATGCGTAGTGGATGACTACAATCGGTCATACGTAAAGGATATCAAAATAACAACTTTTAAGTATAATAGGACCCGGGCAGTGATGAACTCCACATTTAACTTTCTTCTAGATTTTGGATTCGACGTACAAGTAATAGAATAGTCAAGTCTTGACAATAAAATATAAATAAACTTGTGGGTGTATAAAAAATTATTTTTTTGTAGACTCTAGTACAAGCATACAAGCTTAGTAGTAATGAGTACCGTACGTTTCCAATACGTTACCAAATGAATTTTTGCTCTGCTCTTGAACACGATATTGCTGGACTTGGAAAAAGTTTCTATGCAGAAAATCCCCATTGTCCATTAAAAAAAGTATTTTGTAATTAATTTTATTTGTACAGCGTTTCTAATTTTTTTAAATAGGGTGTTACGTATCGTCTAAAGAACTATTATCCCGATGAATCAAAGCTTCCACCATTTATACCTAATGGAAATTTTAGAGTTCAAGTAACTCTTCTGTATTTGAACAAGAACGTATTTTCAATCAGCGCTTACATTGTAGTGTATCGTCCAATCTTACCTGCTTAGATTGTTTAGAAATTACAATGCTTTAAATTCCACATTGTGTATTTATTGTTTGATGTGTTTTAACCACCTACGTAATCAGTAATCATGCATTCAGAATGTATATTGAAAACCAACAATCAGTTTCAAGTTCTAAGAATCCAATAGTTTTGAAACTGTACATAATACTGTAGGTGTGTAGAGGTGCCTAGTGACGAATATCCAGCTCTGATAAAGTGACCTTTAGCGGCAGTGGTCTAGTTTTGTTTTTCCTAATTATATCGAAAACTATGGACCGGAGCTAAAACGTGAGTATATACAAAATTAAAGCTGATAAAACTTTCTATAAAGTTGCTTCTATATATGTTTTATGTATTCTTAAATTTTACCAAGTTATAAGACCTCGAAAATTGGCGTATTTTGCCAAAACCACGTTAGAGCTGTTGCATTGTGGTTTTAGCAAAAACACCAATTTTTGATGCCCTATAACTGGTTATACTTTAGGAATACAAAAAGTATGCATACAAGCAATTTTATAGAAAATTTTATCTACTTTAATTTTTTATATAGTCATGTTTCAGATCAAACGCATAGTTTTTGAGATATTATCGAAAAACCTAAAGCATGTTTTTGGCTCATTTCTGATTCAACAGGACTTTTAGGATATTCGTCACTAGACTCCTGCTAATGAGTACGAGAAGTTTAAACCCTTAATTGACTGGCGTGTAAGCCCCATTCACACATAATTAAGGGAATCTATCCAATCAGTTAGATGTACATATTCGGGGTAAATATACTAACACAGTATCACAGTATCGAATGTAGCAGTTTGACTTTGACAGCATTTACCTTGAAAAGGGCAATAAGGTAAATTACTTTGTCTGCTTTTAGTTTTTAAACAATCTGAAGTTCCGGTACTGTATTTGTATTCTAAACAATAATTTCAATTGACTATTAAAGGAAATCCTCCATAAAGTGAAAAAATATTACGCAAGGCTCAATGTTGTGGTGTACCTACTGAAAAAATAACTTCATTGTGAGTTGAACTTCGTCCTAGGTATATAAGGTTTAGATAAAATAAAAGACATACGTAGTACCTACACTAAATATTTTAATAATGATAAAAATAATTTGCATATTGCCACTTTTCTTTCTTCTTGGAAAAGTAGAAGGTTTTGATGATTTTTTATCCAAGGTTTGTCAATTGTTATTTAATAATTCTTATTTCATTGCTTTATTTATTAATTCTCAGTTTTATCAAACTGGCTATAAAGTTCAATTTGAGCGATGTGTATTGGATTACTACAATCAGTCGTATCTAAAGGACATTAAAGTAACGACTTTTAAGTATAATCGTTCACAGGCAGTGATGAACATATCATTCGTTCCTCTCCTAGATTTTGGATTTGATTTACAAGTAAATAGTGTAATCTATAGTCATAATAATATAAAAATGTAATTATGTAACCGGGTGAAGTCATTTACAAAATTTTTTTAAGGTCCTAGTACAAGTATACAAGCTTGGTAATAGTAACGAGTACCGTACGTTTCCAATACGATTCCAAATAAATTGCTGCTCTTCTCTAGAATATAATGTTGCTGGGGTCGGAAAAAATTTCAATCAAAGAAATTCTTGTCCATTGAAAAAAGTATTTTTATTATTTATCTTTGTTGTGTTTTATACAGTTTCTTTACTAGGGTATTACGTATGGTCTTAAGAATTTTTATCCCGACGAATCCCAACTTCCACCACTCATACCCAATGGAAGATTTAAAATTGATTGCCATTTTATGTATTTGAACAAAGATGTATTTTCAATGACTATGTACGTTATAGTGTATCGTCCAATTGTACCTGCTTAAAATAAAATATAACTGTTGTTTTTTGTCAATTAAATAGCCGTTTATTCTGACGTTTCTTTAATCTTAGGAAGCACATTATGGGCCTGCGCGCCCTATTACTTGTAAAACTTTGGGACTTCAAAAAATATGAATTAAAGCAATTTTATAGAAAATTTTATCTACTTTAATTTTTATATAATCATGTTTCATATCAAACCCATAGTTTTCGAGATATTAAAGAAAAACGGATCATTTCTAATTCAACAGGACTTTCAGGATATTCGTCACTAGACACCTGCTAATGAATACGAAAAGTTTTAAAACTATTGGATTTTTGTGAAGTTAATTGACTTAATTGACTGGAGTGTAAGCCCCATTTACACATATTTAAAAGAATCTATCCAATCAGTTAGATGTGCATATTCGGGGTAAATATACTAACACAGTATCACATTATCAAATGTAGCAGTTTGACTTTGACAGCATTTACCTTGAAAAGGGCAATAAGGTAAATTACTTTTTATGCTTTTAGTTTCTAAACAATCCAAAGTTCCGGTACTTTATTTGTATTCTAAACAATAATTCAAATGGACTATTAAAGAAAATCATCCATAAAGTGAAAAAATAGTACGCAAGGACTCAATGTGGTGGCGTATTGAAAAAATAACTTCATTGTGAGTTGAACTGCGTCCTAGGTATACACGGTTTAAAAAATAAAAAAATATACGTAGAACCTACACTAAATATTTTAATAATGATAAAAATAATTTGCATATTGTCGCTTTTTTTCCTTCCTGAAAAAGTAGAAGCTTTCGATGATTTTTTATCAAAGGTTTGTCGATTGTTATTTAATAACTATTATTTTATTGTTTTATTTAATTCGCAGTTTCATCAAACTGGCTATAAAGTCCAATTTGAGCGATGTGTATTGGATTACTACAATCAGTCGTATCTAAAGGACATTAAAATAACGACTTTTAAGTATAATCGCACACAGGCAGTGATGAACATAACATTCGTCCCTCTTCTAGATTTTGGATTTGATGCAGAAGTAAATTGTGTAACTATAGTCCTGGCAATAATAATTTAAGAATAAAACCGTGTGGATTTATTTTTTATCAAAACTGTTTTTAGGTCCTAGTACAAGTATACAAGCTTAGTAATAGTAACGATTACCGTACGTTTCCAATACGATTTCAAATGAATTACTGCTCTGCTATAGAGCATGATATTGCTGGGCTCGGAAAAAATTTCAATCAAGGAAATTCTTGTCCATTCAAAAAAGTATTTTTATTATTTATATTTGTTGTGTGTTTTATACAGTTTCTTTACTAGGGTATTACATATGGTCTTAAGAATTTTTATCCCGACGAATCTCAACTTCCACCATTCCTACCCAATGGAAGATATAAAGCTGATATACATTTTATGTATTTTAACAATGATGCATTTTTAATGATTATGTACGTTAAAGTGTATCGTCCAGTTCTCCCTGCTTAAGAT
The DNA here is from genome assembly GCA_950108345.1 of Malthinus flaveolus. Classification (NCBI taxonomy): domain Eukaryota; kingdom Metazoa; phylum Arthropoda; class Insecta; order Coleoptera; family Cantharidae; genus Malthinus; species Malthinus flaveolus. Next base: position 74,892,779 of record OX467285.1, read on the forward strand.
AGTGTGGTTTAATTTTGTCAATTAAGTTCTTTTAGGTGATTTTTATACCACATTTCAATAAAATATTGCTTTCTTATATATTTACAATAATTTTTATTAATTTTCTTTTAAAACAAATTTGTTTTTGGAAATTTCAATGTCATTTAAGCGCCATGTTATTGTCTTCTTAAATGCTCCTTGAATTTTTTAATTTGTAGAAAGTTAGTGGTACTTAATTATTGTTGATTGTTGGCTAAAGAAAATGCAGTGTCAAGTAAAAATTTTTCGACATCCTTTTGTTTGAATTTAACCGAAGAGTTAGGCCATCAGAGGCCGCTACAACTATTTGTGCTGTTTACGGAGAGAATGCTATCAAAGAACTAACAGTAGTGCAGCAAACTGGTTTTCTAGGTTTAAATAGGGCTGTGTGAAAGTGTGAAGTATTTTAATCGTGGATCCTAGGGTTAAGCAAGAAGAAAATTTTCTGGTGTCGCCACAATTTATAGAGTCACAATATAATATATCGTGCGATCATTTTAATGATCGAGAACTGGGCAACTAGGCGAACTAGGGCGTTTACACACGGGAAATACAAAACATTAGAGATTATCTTACGATGCTTAGGTACCTATACTTTAAATTATTTATGTCATTGACAACGAAATAATTTCGCGAGCAATCAGATAAAGATTCAAGAGAAGAGTTTAGAAAGTTTTAACAATCATCTTGACAAAACATTTTTATTCGCGACTAAGTCATTTGAAAAAGCCTTCATTTGCAGATCAGCTAGAGATTGCTCAAACAGGTATCCTATATATATAAGCGTTCATCAAAATTTCACTACCTGATGTGTACGTGTACAATCTGTTACTATTTAAGAGAATGGTTTGTTAATATTTTTTGGCATCTTGAGGCCCATCTAGAGTTGAAAGCTCTTGGTTAATATGTATCTAGTTTATACTATACTAACTGTGCTAATACAGTATCGAATGTAATACGTTTCAACAGTCAGGGGTTTATAGCTAGTCACCTTGAACGGGGCAAAAAAGCAATATAGTAAATTACCTTTTCAGTTTTTAGTTTTTAAACAATCAAAAGTTTCTATATACTGTACTTATTTGTATTCTAAACAATTCAAATAGAGTATTAAAGGAAATCATCCGTGAAGTCAAAAATATTACGTAAGGACCCAATGTTGTGGCGTAACTGGAAAAATAAATACATTGTGAGTTGAACTTAGTCCTAGGTATACAAGGTTTAGAAAACATAAAGGGCATAAACTAAATATTTTAATAATGGCAAGAGTAATTTGGATATTACCACTTTTCTTTCTTACTGAAACAGTAGAAGGTTTTGATGATCTTTTATTAAAGGTTTGTCGATTGTTATTAAAAAAATTTTATTTTGTAGTTTTAATTAATTTGCAGTTTCATCAAACGGACTATAAACTTCAATTTGAGCGATCTGAATTGGATAAGTATAATCGGTCGTATGTAAAGAACATTAAAATAACGACTTTTAAGTTTAATCGCACACAGGCAGTGATGAACCTAACATTCGTCCCTCTCCTAGATTTTGGATTTGATATACAAGTAAATATTGCAGTATAGTCCTGACAACAATTTAAGAATGAAACTGTGTGGAATCATTTACAAAAATTGTTTTTAGGCTCTAGTACAAGTATACAAGCTTAGTAATAGTAACGACTACCGTCCGTTTCCAATACGATTTCAAGCGAATTTCTGCTCTGCTCTTGAACATAATATTGCAGGACTCGGAAAAAATTTCAATCAAGAAAATCCTTCTCCTTGTCCAATGAAAAAAGTATTTTTATTATTTATATTTGTTGTGTGTTTTATATGGTTTCTTTACTAGGGTATTACATATGGTGTTAAGAATTATTATCCAGACGAATCCCAACTTCCACCACTCATACCCAATGGAAGATATAAAATTAATATCCATTTTATATATTTGAACAAAGATGTATTTTCAATGAATACGTACGTTGTAGTGTATCGTCCAATTCTACCTGCTTAAAATACTGTTGTTTTATTTTGTCAATTAAATACCTGTTTATTCTGACGTATGTTTCTTTAACCTACTTAGGAAGCACATTATGAGCCTGCGAGGCCCAGCGACCGATTATAAACACTTCGTAATTTTTAATTCGGGACTTTTTTTAATTTCCTTTTATGTCTCACTTTAGTGCTTTTTATACCACATTTAAAAAAAATTGCTTTATCTTTATACTTTTTGAATTCTTTAATTTGTTAGGGGCCAAAGATAATGAAGGGCCAAGTTAAAAAAAAGAAAAATTTCCGACATACGATTTTGTTCGAGTTTAAACGAGGAATTAGAGGATCGGAGGCCGCTACAACTATTTTTGCCGTTTAGGAAGAGAACGTCATCAGAGAATAGTAGTGCACGAAAATGGTTTTCTCGATTCAAATGTGGTTCAATTTCTCACGCTCAGGGAGACTACCAGACTTGAATAAGTACAGATTAAATGCTTAAATTCGTAATGATCCGCGTCAATCGTCTCAGGAATTGACCAATACGGTGGATTGTGACCAATTAACTATCGTCGTTTATTTTCATTCCGTGGGCAAAGTTCAAAAGTTGAGTGGTTAGCTACCATACGTTTTGCAGTATGATAATGCTCGTCTGTATACTGTTAACATTACGTATGCGTAAAATTTATTTGAAAGGCAGCAGCCTACGGGTGGAGTGACATCAAATAGAGCAATAATATAAGGAATTACTTTTTGTGCTTTTGAAAATGTTTTATATTTTTTAACATCCGAAGTTCGTTTGTTGTATTGGTTGTATTTTGCATTGCGAAACAATTCAAATTGTGTATTACAGGAAACCATCGGCAAGGTCAAAACACATATTACGTTACTTATTGCGCAATGGCGCAAATGGTGAAAAGTTACTTCATCGAAAGTTGAGCTTACTCTACAGATGGCTTAGAAAGAAGAAGGTAGAGCTACACAATTTAGTAATGCTTAAGGTAATTTTGGCATTGTTACCCTTGTTTCTTATTGAAAAAGTTCAAAGTTCTGATAACTTTTTATTGAAGGTTTGTAATTCGTAATTAAACAATGTGGTTTTATTTTCCAAATAAAATTATAGTTTCATCAAACTGACTATAACATGCGTTTCGAACGAGGTGTTGTGGATGACTGTAATCGATTATATATGAAGGACGTCAAAATAAAAACTTTTAAGTTTAATCGCACTCAGGCAGTACTAAATGCAACATTTTCATTTCTGCTAAATGTTGGATTTGATTTGCAAGTAAGAATATAGTCGAGTAGTACTTATAATAATTTATGAATAAAATTGCGTGTAGTCATTATTTTAAAAATTGTTTTAGACTGTAATTCAAGCGTACAAGATGAGTAGTAACGAGTACCGCACGTTCCCACTACGATTTCAAATGAATTTCTGTTCTGCGTTAGAGCATGATATTGGTGGGCTTGGAACAAATTTCTATCGAACAAATTCTCCGTGTCCATTAACAAAGGTATTTTTACTATTGAAATAAATAGTGTTTTATAGCAATTTTTTATTAGGACGTTGCTTACCGTTTACATAATTATTATCCCGATGAAACCAAACTTCCACCATTGGTTCCCAATGGACAGTTTCGAATTCACGTAACTTTTCTGTATTTGAACCAACATCTATTTTCGATCAGTATCTACGTTACAATTTACCGTCCAATTACAACACGTTAGGCTATAAAGAGGGGCTTCTAACCGAAAGTTAATCGAAAAAAATATCAGTTTATTTCGGTTCTATAGATACATAATATTTAATATTTTTTCTAAATCACGGCAGGAAATAAATATTTCATATAAACAAAAATCAAAATTACTCACTCGGAGTTGAACCCAAACCGAAAACTGACAAACACCGTTATTTTTCCGGAACGAAAACCGGAACCTAACCGAAATTTTTTTTAATAGTTGAAGGAACGAAAAATTAAAGGTTAGAAGTCCTGCTGTAAAAGGATTATATTTCACAATATGTATTATTTGAAATATTTGAATTTTGTGAATGTGAACCTATGTAAATATCTAAAATTTGTAATATTACACTTATGCTGAGAAATATAGCTCAAGATCGTTTAATTTAGAACCACTGAATAGTACTACTTACAATAAAAAATATAAAGTTAGATGTAAATAAAAACGAAAAGACTCTTTGAACATCCAGTAACATGGAAATCGGTTCACTATGCCGAGATTGAAAAAATATTCCTATCCACTTTGTTAGCTCTTAGCACTTTAAGGAGGGAAGGTACCCGATAATTTTAGAACTTAAAAATTTTTTTTCTAGCTTATAAAAAACTTATTTTCAGAAATCGATGATGTGGGGAATATTAGCTAGGGCTGTAGTTAATATCTGTATAATATAAAAGTCATAATCATTATATTTTAAAAGATAGATTTTTAGATATTCACGGACTTAATATCAGTTTAATTAAATCGGCGTTTAAACCATGTTATAGAAAATCCCTTACTCCAGGGTATGACATATTTAAAATTTTGTTTATTATTTTGATACTTGTACAATTCAACTTTATTAGAGTTGTAATATGTCTCACTAACACAAAAGTAGTCATATTATCTTACCTAATTGCCCAATTTGCTTCAAATTTTGTTATACCCTGAACTGAATCACGATGATAAGATATACTTTTAAAATTTTATATTCGATAGGTAATTAAAGCCGTACTTATCTAAAATAATTTAGTAAAATATCGCAGAGTAAGTGCGGTAGAGCCCAGAAAAGGATAGAGAAGTACACGAATTTCGGCACTTTACCTGCGACATAAAAGACACAACCCTTCTCGCCCGGGGTCATTTTCTAAGTTTTTGAAGAATTACAACAAAAATGTATTTTATGAGACTACGAGACTTCCAATTTCATATTAAATGAAATTAGATTTTTAGCCTATTTTTTTTCATTTTTTAAACCTTTATGCTAATTTCATTTATCGTGCTATTTTGATGTATTCTAATGAATCGCATTTTCATACTTTCTTACTGACTAATGACTAAAAGTCTACTCTCAACAGCTAATCAAACTACTCAAAAACAATGATAATAATACAAATATTAAAAAACTGAGCAAATGTTTCAAACGGATAGATTATATTCTTAAAACTCTTAAAAACAATTAAAGATGATAACTATATGCCTTTGCTACAAACAAGTGCTTTGTTTGAAGAGATTTGCAAAGTAATGACAACGTTGTTCAATCAAATCGTCTTTCTAGAAATGTCACTACCAATTATACGGAGAGGTATTTATACGAGTCTTGTGGCAAAATTTTCTAGTGGAAAATTTTATGGTAGAACACACGAAAATGTTGCTATAGAAAAATATGAGGAAATCTAGAAAGTGGAAAGTCAAGTCAAGCAGCTTTTTTATACCTAAAGAATACCCTCACTTACGTTGTAGCCCTGATAGACTAGTGAATGATAATGAATTGGTGGAAGTCAAGTGTTTGTATTCGATAAGAACCCAAAAAATTAAGGAAAGTTAAAAAAATAAGCAAAACAATATGTGTGTAAAACTTTAGCGGGGTAAATAGTATTTTTAAAAAATTACCAATATTTTTTGATATTTTTAATGAGATTAAAGTGCTAGTAGTAAAAATAATCGTGTATACACTACCGTTGCGAAGACTATTATAGGACCACGCGTCTTGTAACCCTAGGCGCTTCGCACTTCAGGCTACAATCCTGGCGCTAAATCTATAATAGTACGTATATAAATAAGGAAACGTAAATACATGTATAAAATGATAATTTGATAATAAATACTATAATATGGTATCATTCAGCGTTCTTGGCGTGTGCGTCATTATATGTTATCGGGCATAATTCATAAAATACGGAAAAATAAGGGAACCTGACAAACATAAAATCAAAAACTTATGTCATTTATTGTATCAACGCACTTCTAATGCTAAGTAACGTTGGGATGAGAGTAGAAACAATAATGAAACTCATAAATTGATGCATGTACGCGCCAAGATTGCTGAATAATACTATAACAACTAGGTAATCTTTGCTATTGGCATAAGTACTTGGCACTTTTACTGTTCTTATACAATGCAACAAAAAGTCGCCACCTGTTTGGTACATACAAAAGATTATGTGTACCTGCTTGTCGATTTTATTTTCTTCATTGTTATCGGTAAAGTTGGCTATTTCTTTTATATTTTATGCTACTTAGCCTTACACGATGTATACGTAGCCTTAAATAAGGCAAGTAAGTTGGGTTGCCTATTTAAAATGTTACGAATTTAGCTAGGGTACCTTCCACCCTTAAACTTCTATCGTATTATTACAGATTCAGCTTGGACTTTTATATCACCAAAACATTGAAAGTCTATTAATTTTATATATAAATTTCATAAAGTTTAGGTAATTATTTAATGTATTTTACATTTCAATACATATCTTCAAAAGTGATGTAAAATACAAAGCAAGTAATAGTTTACTCCTGTCACGTATGCAACACAACGTACAACTCAACGATGGGAAACGAAAATAAGCAAATAAAAGGGTTCACGAGGTACGATCAAGTTGTCAGTAATGTCGAAATTAGCGGTAATATTTTTGTGAAGTGAAAATTGAAATGCTATTAGACGTTGTGATAGTGAAACTAGGATATCATAATAAATCAAACAATGGTATAATATTTCACAGGTGAGTGGTAATAAATGAATAATTAAGAAACTGTTAAACAATGTGCGCTCATATTTGAAATTTATGGGAGGAGCATTTTTTGAAAAGAGTTTTATTAAGAATTTACAAGATTATACCCCGAAGGGGATTAAATCGCTTAAGAATTATCAATTGTGGAAGATGTTCCATCCTTAATTGAGAATTATTATAGGTATACATGTGTTGTAAACTCTTATCAATAGGATTTTTGTTTTCGTTATTCTGATTTTATCGTTATGCCTACGTGTTTTCGTCTTAATTTTTATGTAAATTGTGATTACATATTATTTTCAAACTTATTGTGTAGATAAGCACTAAGACGGTCGAAGTTAATTTTCTGAGATCTGCAAGATTTTCCCAGATGCCTACAATCGTCACATTCACCAGATAAGTGAAGGTGTATAAAATTTAAACAATTTAATTTTTATTCTTTATCAAATGCGATAAAAATTTATTCGTCGAAGGCGAGTTTTAAACATTTGAATTGTTACAAGTTCTTCAAATTAATACATAAGTAGTTGTTAATACTTTTGTTTATAAAATGGTTGTACAGGTTATGCAACTGGCTATTTGTTAATCTAAAAGAAAAAATTAGATTCTTTTTAGTTGATATACAGACGTAAAACACCTTACAACGCTTTAGGGTACATTTGTGGGAGCATATTATTAGATTGATATAATCCAATTTACCTAAAGGTATGCAGAAGTACACAATTACAAAGTTACAGCTCTTCAAAATTTGCGTTACAAATATATTTCTTTTACATGTTTTTCCCTTATATGGAAAGCTATCATTTTACAAAGTTATGGTGAAAAACACACTAGAAAGAGACCAATCACTGCATCGTTAATATTAACAGTTAAATATCATTTTAATCTGTCGATGAATTATAAAAATTGACTGCACACGAAGAAGTGAAATTTCAAAATTTAGAACTCTTTTGCCTTTTCAAATTTTATCGTACGGTTTTTGGTTTTGGACATAAAAGGATAAATAAACTATAATTCAATAAAAAAATTTTCCATAAACTTAATTTGAAGAGCCAAAAGTCCTAAATTAAAAAGTTTAATTTAATCTGATCAGTCACTTTTATTTTTCATTGACCATTAACTGATAATTTTTTTTTTGTATTATTATTATCGTTTTCCTATTTTTCAATTTTCTAAACACCCTGTACGTTACATCGACATTTTGGCATGGCAAAGGACTTTTCAGAAGAAACAAAACTCTTTATAAAGAACGACTTTTTTCTGTAAAACTGAAAAATAAAGAAGTTTACAATAGTATAGGTAGGACACGCTGTATATTATCTATGAGCAACGAGCATGTAATATAAAATCAAAGTACATAGATGTCTCTACGTTTATGTAATTTGATTCAATTGTAATGTAATGAAAATTCGCTGGAAGTGAACTACTTTTGTTGTTGGACGTTGTGCACATAGATGGCGCACGAAGTTACATTTTGCATTTTACTTTATTTTGTACATTCGCAGTATATTGTAATTTACTGCAATTCTTAATTATTATAATTAATCGTTTATTTATATCTTTAATTTGAAATATATTCTAATTTAATTGCCATAATTGGTTGTTAATGGTTAATTTATTTTTAGTACCTACTATGTACCCGCAATTTTTTTATGACGCTTTCTAAACTATTTTGTGGTATTTCTTGAACTAAAATTATTATTATTATTTGATAAACAATACAGGGGTGCTTTAGATTTCTCTGTTTGCTTATACCTAAAGCTCTAAAGCACTTTCAAATAATCTACATATCATCAAATAACTTCAAAACTAGAGGTGCGATGACTTCAAGTCATACATACAGAGTGTACAAAAACATGTGTCACAAACTTAATGTGGGGATAGTATGCAGAGAAATATTAAAGAGCATGGTCCGCAAATGGTTGGTTTCGGAGATTCGAAAGATTATTCCTTTTTGTAGTTCCAGCACGATTCACGATGGTATTCTGATTCATTTTTTGATTGCCGTTAGAGAGCATTTACACAGAGCTTTTGGACGAGTACCTATGAATATGAAAATGAAGTACCTACGAGTGTATCAACGAGTAAGCGTGTTCGACTCTTAGACTGTGGTACTATAATTTTGAGGTAATCGAACGAATCCAAAAAAGATCCGACTTAAAATAACTTTCAATAAAAAAAAAGATTGAAAAAGCTCCAACACCGTATTACTCAAATCGACTCTGCTTTCATTACAGCTCCAATAACTGATGGGCTTATTCAAACCAAAGCGGAATGTCAACAGGCTGAAAGTTTTTTAAATTGAAAAATAAATGATTATAGTTATAATATAATTCACGTGCCATGTTCAGAAATTCGTAACCCAATGTCTCGCAATTAAGTCGATTTCTGATTCACTTACTTCAAATGCAAGTCGTTGAAAAACGACGGTTCCTGCAATATTTATTTGATAATTGTGTATTATTTTACTACAAAATTAGATGGCCAATAACAAAGGTGTTCAAAAACATAGTAATTTTATCATTATAAAGTTTATATAGGTATATGTAATAATTAAATTCTGCTTCTTTGCATAACCATATTATTACGATGTAACGTATAGGTTGGGGCTGGAAATTCAAATTACACGATATTGCATGTTCATTTCTTATGTATCCAAAGCGGTAGGACACACGGTATTTAAGAGAACTAACATGAAGACTAAAGATATTTTAAATAATTTCTTCGAAGATATTATTTTTAATTATCAAATTCTTACTCGTCAAATTTCTTTTTTAGTGACGATCCAAATTGAATTATAAAAGTGTATAATTTCGTTATTAAATTTTAAGATATTAATATTTTATCTGAGATGAGATACATTCATTTTTGAGTATAAAATAAGATTTTACTTCAATTAAATTTATTAGAAAATTCCGTAAGATTTTTCAAAATGTGTAATTTATAATAATATCGTTAATATCTATAGGTCCTTACCTACAATATGTGGTATTAGGTATTACGTATTACGACTAACTGGCCAGACATTTTAAGTCTACATGATTAAACCACATTATATACATAATATACAATATACAATGTACATAATATACAATGTTTTTGATGTTAATTTTTAATAAAGTATAAAGTTCTCACTAAAATAATAACCGATGATGATGACTTTTTGCTGTGATATTTCAAAAGTCAATTAAAGAAGGTCAATTTCCTTCTAAGTGAAAGAAGGCTGTCGTCGTGCCTGTTCACAAGAGTGGCGATAGGAGCCAGGTCACTAATTATAGGCCTATTTCGAAATTGATTTGCTTGCGAAGGTTTTCGAGAAGATTGTTTGTAACGTGCTAATGCCAAGCTTAAAAATCATCAAATTCTAGAGCAGCACGGTTTTCTGGATGGTCGTTTGGTCAAAACTAATCTTATTATTCCTTGCTGCTCTGGACAACTAAATACAGGTGGATGCTGTCTATACCGACTTCTTGAAGGCCTTTGACAAGATTAAACACCACATATTGTGTCGGAAGTTGTTTGGACTTGGTGTTTGTGGCCATCTTCTTAGGTGGCTGTCTTCCTATGCGTCGAATCGTACTCAGATCGTAATCAATGGGTTTGTTTCGGATGTTTTTCAAATCGAGTCAGCGGTACCTCAAAGAAATATATGTATGACAAGCTAAAAAAGGAGGAGAGATTGTGATTGTCATAATTTGGTATTTACTAGTTATGTATTTTGTTTTTGTCTAAATGTTGGTTCTCACCTCGTGAGATGTGTAATTGTGGGGGCCCATTTTTGGGCTTCGGCCTGTAGTGTCCCCCAAATGTGTAAAATGAATGTTTGCGAAACTTAGTTGAGTAAATAAATAAACTTGTTGTAAAACTTTGTCATTATAACAACAAGAACAATAAAATTTATTAAACCGCAGTGATATCGCTTCAAATAACTTTTGTATTATACCTACGAGTAAATAAACATAAACGTAATTTTGAAGCTCGTTATATTTCAATATCAAAACAAGAGATAGATTCATCAAATAAATAGTGAAGTAGTATCTAACTACAATAGGATCTCGTCCGGTTTGCAGGCGCCAAAAAGGTACGGCAACCTGTCAGTTCACATATATCTAGGAAAAGAAGCGACTTCAATATTTTTGTAGTATGTCTTTATTCTATTATCTGTTTTGTATTGCTTTTCAGCTATAAATAATGTATTTTTGTTAGTTGTGGCAGTACATAAAATTGAAATTTTCACCTAGACGTAAAATATAAAACATAGAACAATAATTCGTCATATGGAACCAGAAACATTGTCATATGACAACTGCTTGAATTTACAACCAATTTCAAAAAACAAATGAGATATGTTGTAAAATGCAGGTTTTTCTTTTATATATTATCAAGGTTTGCTTTTGTATTATTGTTAGCCAATTCTTCGGAATTTACGGCGTAACTTGTGTTTAATTGTTCATTTTTATCGTGTACCTGATATGTATATTTGATTTTTTTAAATGTATGGATGGTAGTATGGATGATGTAAAAATTATTTAGTTTTTGCGACAAAGAACTGAAACGCTAGCATATCGGTGTAAAAGGGATTTAAGGAATTTTCAAAAAAGGTACCACTCAAACCCCCTTCCCACTTAAGATTTTAGGAGATAAGTCTATCCAACTTTGCTAGTTGATCTAGGGAGAACTCAAATACTCTATAAAAGTGTCCACTTCGGTATTAAATTTGATGGGTCTTATTTAACCTTACACAGGGCCGGTAAGTTGGCCGTATAAAAATTAATAAAAACTTTTTATCCGTTTTGAATGTTGGTAGTGATATTTTGACACTTCAACTTTAAGAGTCCATAACTTTTCAGGGGCGCATTTTGGGGAATAGTTTTAAAAGAGAAAAATGTCTTAATTTGGTCCTGAGAACTCACTGTAAAGCGTGAGTTCGCTTCGTTGCCTATGACTACCACATTTTTTAACAATTGAACCTGTTAAATTTGGAGATAACTGGCTACTTAATTATAGTTTCAATGAGACTGTAGATGTGTAGCTTTTAGCTTCACATGACGGAAATTCGTGTAATAATTGGGGTGACTTAAAAACTGACAGTTTACAAAATTACACAATCCCCAATTAAAAACATAAAGTTTTCATGATATAAATTCACCTTTAAACTCTGCAGCTCTAGGCGACTGCCTAGTACTTAATTAACTTTCTGCAAATACTGCTATGTTACGATTACACCCAATTTGGTTTCCCATCCCTTCCTAAAATTCTATTACACTTTGCAAAGTTAATATTGTACAATAAATTAAAATATTTTCATTAAAAATTTATAATTGAACAATGTTCAGTTACATTAAATTAATTTCTATTTATGCTTTATACGAGCTTTCATTTCAATTCCATTCGTTTATTGATGCGTGTAAAAGTGAACTAATTTCACTTTTCAAATTATTTGCTAAATTATGCAATATTAAATATTGACTTTTGCGAACAAGTGCAATCATTTTAACAACTACCTTGTTATAATTTTATACTTGAAGTATATTTTATTCGCAACTCAGCATTTGTAGTGATGATAATAATAATAAGCGGAGGAATTGTATAAAATTTTTTATAAAAGTTTGAAGAACGTCGTTAATGGTGTCTCTAAATAAATGAATTTTAAATATAAGAGAAGTTTTAATATAGGTAATGGACTTTTTATAATTTTTACAATATTTTATTTGGAGTGAGACTTTTTTGCATAAACTCTAGGGTTGTAAGCTCCTTTCCAAATACATAATCATACTTTCAAAAAAATATACATTATATTAGTACTATGTAGTAGGTACTATAAAAACATTTTTTGCCATTTGATGTGAGTTGAAAGGAAAACTGATGACGCTAGTTGGTTTTTCTTTCCCCCACACTAGTAAGTTTTTGACTTAAATTTTTTTTGTAAATATAATATATGTATTAGTTATTTATGTTTACAATTAACCATTAGTCGTATAATGTACAGCAGAAAATACATTAAAAGCATGCAGAAATCGTGTATGCTATGATGTACAATGTACACCTCTGTAAACGTGGGCGTATAAACATTATAACGCGTAACTATCGCAAAAACCCCCAAAGCACCAAACAAAAACAAAAACCCTTAATCGATTACAGAATGAATCTGTTTCAAGTCTCACGGCAAAAAACTTTAAACTGTCGGCCCCATTACACAATTGCAATTTAAAAAAAACTGAGAATAGTATGCGGCGGAAGATTTTAAATATATTTATTTCATCTCACTCTCCACGTACAATTATTGGTCTATGGAAAACCTTTTGTTTCTCGACATAAGTAGGTAGGTATTCAAATATCTACTTTTCTGTCAGTTTCAATGTTTTTATTTGCCTTCTGTATGTCACCCCACACGATAATGCCGTAAGCCAAATCCAAAACTGACTTTACCAAATATTGGTAATCAGTCTTTATGATGTTAACGAGATCGCTCTCATCCAATTAACTATGGAATTTACATCTTGATCTATAACGATGTTTTAGGTATACGTGGTCTTTCTGGAGACCCACAAGTATTTGAAGAAGACTTTTTATAGTGTTATGAACTGTTCTTTAACTTTCTGTCAAAAGGTGCACTGTAACGATAAACTTGTACAATGAAAATGGTTTTTTAAAAGTAATAAAGGTATTCTCAACATCGGTGCTAACAAATGATGGTAATAATGAATTATTCTGGAGATGCGAATGAAGTTAAAAGCGTTACATTCAAGCGTTTTATTAGCGCAAGACTGCCAAATAAAATTCAAACAAAGTGTATTTTTATTAATCTGATATCGATGCCCGATTTAACGACCAATCGCTTTTAGTTGAGGATTTTGAGAGTGTACACATACAAAAAGGCAAAATGTGTTTGTTATAAAAATATGTTGACTAGTTTAACACCCACCGTGGCCTGCTTATTTATTCAATCAAAATTTTAAAACGCTTTCCAAACTAGGATGACGAATCTATAACTAGTAGCTATATAACCTTCCTAGCGATTCGGTGAATTATAACTTTTGTTTTACTTTTCAAAAAGCGCTGCAATTTATTAACTACAGCACTAATATTTGTTATTTATTAAACCGAAAAATGATATATTTCATTTGTTTTTTGACAAAAAAGCAACATTCAATAAAAAAAAATCATAACTTATGAGCTTTGGCTCTATAGTTTAGTTTAAACTTAATTTTTGGCTAGTTTTACTCGGAAACTTACCCATCGACAGTTTTCCGTTACGTTACGTTCCGTTTTGTTGAGTTGTACGAAAAAACGATAAAACCAATTGAAAAATAGTTCAAATTAAAGTTATAAACAATTTCATTGGAAACAGTTTTTATTGACAAATTTTTGCTGAATTTAGTCTAGTAAACGAGTTACGAATTTTTTAACGCTATAAGTTCGTACTCCTTAACTCGATATTAAAACTGCCGCTTGAACGGCGGTTTACGAAAGAACCACAGAGCCTATTGAGAAATAGTTCTAATAAGGGTTGTAGAAAATTTTATTAGAAATAATTTTTATTAATAAGTTTGTCTTTAATTTTGTCTAATAAACGAGTTATGAACTTTTGAACGCAACAAGTGATCACTTCTCAACTACCCATTTTTCGGCGGTATACATAAAAATCACAAAGCTTTTTCCAAAATAGTTCGGGTAGAAGTTGTAGAGAATTTTATTATAAATTAGTTTAATTAACAACTTCTTGCAAAATTTGAGAAGGTAGTTATTGACAACCTGCAAGCATCAGTTGTGAAACACCTTATCACGACCGTGCGTGCAGCTGATGAGAATTTATCAATTTATGCTTGTTCAATGTGTATGTGACAATGTGACGTATGCACTTGTTGTAACTTTATTTTTATTTTCTTAGTTGGAAAACTAGAAAGCAGGTAATTTTTGAACTATAAGTGCCTGTGTACCTACTACGTATATATTCCAGTTAGGGGAGAGTGGCAATGAATCGGAAGCTTTTTGAAACGGGCACTATAATGATCTTACAAACTAAAATGTATTTTACTTTGATATTTTCAGTTTTAATCAAACTTATCTTTAAAAATGTCTCTATGAACCCTAAATTTTAAAAGGGAATTACGGGGCTACGAAGCGTCGGTGACCCCCATAACGTATACTAACGAAAAAGATTGTATTGAACTTATCTTATCATTCCTGAAAGTTTCTGGCATTGAGAATATAAATATTATGTTTACGGAACACTGTCCGTAACATAACACCATGTGTCTGCTTTAAAAGTCTGGTATCGTGAAACAGACATTTTCCGACTTTTGTTAACAATTGAATATTGATGTAAAATTTAGTTTTACCCATTGATATGTCATTAAAAGGGGACTAACTAGTATGTAACGAAAAAGTAAGTCGAATTTATGTTTTGTTGAGAAACTACAACCATTTGAAAAAACTGTCCATTTCATTGACACTCTCCCTACGCTAGAACTGCAGTAGTTACTCAAGGTTTTATATTCGGTAATAATTATTTTCCCAGTATCTTCTGTGTTTAAAAAATCGATATTAGCCTTTCCTCGTTTCATACATAGACTCAATTGTTTGAGAATTTTTTTTAAGTGGCTTTGTACCGGTTCATCAAACATAATGGAAGCATTTCAATGACAAATTTTTAAAAACGTAAGTTGAAATATAAATCGGATAAATAAAAACCAGCAATGACATAAACGTTTATAACTTATTACCCAGTCTTTTCACTTTCATTAAATATTATCGATAATAAATTAGTCGTAAAATGCGCTCATACGTTTGATTAAAGAGTATGTCGTTTTGTAGAATTATAAACGCTACTTTAAACTCCAAAGTTTGTTCGTACTATTAAGAGCTAACAGACATTCAGTCTGAATGCTTTGAAAACATCCGCCTCATCTCCATCAATCTTTAACGGTAGTGCACAAATAGAAATGTAGGTAAAACTTAGAGATCCGCCTATTCATAAGTTACAAAATGATTTCCATACAAAATCCCGATGCTTTCAAGAACATACATAATGGATTAACCACTTCCGGAGATTCACCTGAAGCTCTAAGGGTTGTTTTCGATAATACGTCGAAAAGAACAATCTAAAACAAAATACTCCTTGTTAGCGAATAATTTACGTAAGTACCTAATAATTATTAAATGATATAAAATGGGGATATTTCGAGTTAACGAAAAACCCTATTTAATAGTTTTAATCAAAATAGATTAGAATTTTGATGACAATAGAAAATAGTGAAGTAAGTATCATCAATCACTACTGACCATGATGAAGCATCGTTTTACCCCTTATGAAAGCTAAATAAACTAATATAAGTGGTTTGCTAAACACGAATTTTGTGAAACATAATTTTGTATAACATTTAAATGATTCTAGAGAAACTTTAAAACAAAATCCAATTTAAATACTGTGTAGTTGATTTATTTTATGAAGTGCAAAGCAGCGTTTATACTTTAGAGAAATTGCACTCCAAGTACGTAGTACTTGGTTATTGTCATAACGATGTCGTAACATGCGAGACTTTGTTTCAAAGTCGTTTTATCAAATTTTTTCATACCGTTTTAAATTATTAATTAGTAAATAATTAGCAGTTCATAAAACTGAAAGCTTGATGATTTCTGAAGATAACTAGTATAACTAATTATGTACTATTTTGTCATGGAGTAGTAAAAACGTGCAATTTAAAGTGTATTTATTGCTGTAAACTACAACAAACTTACGATTGCCATTGATTGCTAGGTAAACAATTTTTTTCCAAAGTTTTGTGTTAGTTTAGTTCAATTTATTGGTTTTAAAATGCTACAGCTAATAGAATTTATTAATACTGAGTACAGTACAACATTTCAATTCTCAACAAATTTAAGTCTCTTAAGATGTATCTGGTCGAAATCAATTGCTAAATGCTAACTGCCAAGGCATCATTGGACCTTTGAAAACCACGTAAAACCACATTTTTCAAATATGCGTTAAACTGCTCATAGTGAAGAACCTAGGTACTATCAAAAGCACATTCCAAAAGCTTTTATATTTTGTGTTCTCAATGGGTCTCTTTTACATATTAAACTGTTCAGTTCAGAGTCAGTAAATGCATGTTTTCGACAGGCTCCTTTAATATTTTAGAGAAAAACACTAAAGAAAAATATTTTTTAGCGTTATAAACTGCATCTAATGCCTACTTAAGTTTGGCAATACAGAGCGAACTTAAGAAAGAGGTCTTGAAACCCGAGATCAAAGAGTTTATCCTGCGTCACAACGATTCGTCTACTGACCGAAGACATGTCACTTGTCTTGGTTTTTCGTTAATATCTCGAAAACTATGGGTTGGAGCTCAAACTTAAATTAATACAAAATTGAATCTGATAGAATTTGCTACAAAATTGAACTTATGGATGTTACTTGTATTCCTAAAGCTTACAGAGTTATAAGATGTTGAAAATTTTTTTTGCCAAAACCACGTTAGCGCTGTTGCATTGGTGGTAAAAAACACCAATTTTCAACGCCTTATAACTTGACAAACTTTAAGAATACAAAAAGCACTTTTAAGTTCAATTTTGTAGCGAATTTTATCAGCTTTAATTTTATATAAATTTACGTTTTAGGTCCAACCCATAGTTTTTGAGATATTAACGAAAAACTAAGACAAGTGACACTTGTCGCTAAAGCTCACATCTTATTAATTTCATCAGGACAGTTAGGAAGTTAGGATATTCATATATATAACCTAAGCAATTGAGTCTTGCTTCTAGCATTATTATGATGTTTATAAGTTTTTATACAAAATTGTACAGGACCGTGTCTGAAGTGTTTAATAATGTTCTCCTATTACGAACATTTTACTACACTTACCGACTTCGACTAAAATTCTTCACAATAATGTACAGTATCTTAGGTTTCAAGTAAACTCTCAACTTAAATTTCGCCCTGTATAGTATGCTGAAAAAATATATTCAATATTTTCCTCTAAAATAGTTATTAGATATTAGCAATCATCATTTAATTATACATGACGCAATTCATGTTCTTGTATTTGTAGTTTTTGATAAAATGTAAGCTCAGCTCCTTTATCGATATACTTTGAGTAGTGTGCTTGAAATATCTCTTTTTAGCATTTATTACAGAAGTTTTGTGTTAAAAAAAAGAACATGGAGATAAGAAATAAGGATATTGCAAAACTAAGTACGATATAAATTATTAATTCAAAACGAACAAAGAAATATTCAAGCTCGGAATTGAGCGAAGTATTTTTCAGATTTATAATTTCTTAACACATTCACTATTTTGTTTTTCTTTTTACCGTGACCTTATAGTTGTTTCACATAATACGGTATAAAAGCTAGTATAAATATTAAATACCACTAAACAAAATAAAAACATTTTTTCGTAGAACTTTGTTTAACTAAACTAAGTAAAAGTCCATTATAGAGAAATGTTGATTCAAATCGTTATACAGCGTATCCGCCTCGGTGTTTGCATTAGTGTGGATTAACTCGTTAAATCGCTAAACATATTGTTTTAAAAAAATAGAGAAAGAAAACCCGCATCCAACCAATTATACAAAAATAACAAAAATACATTTTTATGAAAGTTTAACGATTTTATCAAATTTATTCAGATTAATGCGAACGCACTGTATATTGCATCCTTTTAATAAAATTTTCTTAATTAAACAAAGAAAACTTAGCCTGCACGAAAAAGTACTTGGGAATGTTAAAACTAAGACATTACAATGGAATAAAAAAAATCGTAATTAAAGTTAAGAAAGCACAATTGGATTTTAATTGAAAAACTAAATTAAAACACGTTATTAGTAGGTACCAATCGGCGTATTTTGTTGATTTCTTTAAAAGTAGGAAGCTGTTGAAATATATTAGTGTGCCTTACAACTGTAGTATTAATAATTAATCTTACGATTACACCCAATTCGGCACACCCTGTACACTGTACATATTTGAAAAAGTACGAGGCGAATGTTTTATAGGGACCTTTCCAGACGTGGTTAGTGGATTGAAACGATAATAAATAGACTTACCGTTATTAAGTTTATATTTTCCTTTTATTCGTATTACATTTTTTTGCAACCGAGATTCACAAACCTATTTGTCTGGACATTTCCCAAGTATCTACTTAGAACATAATTCAGAAAATAAAATACATCTGGCAACATATATTATAAATTGATATAACATTGGTTGTGACTTTAAGTGAAAATTCTACAACCGCATTTATTGAAATTTCTTTTCTTATATTTATTGAAAATTATATAAAAATTTATTTGAGAAAATCGCGAATTTTTGCCGCAACCGTTAATTAGTACACAGAGACCGTTAAATGCACAACTAATAAAAGTGTTTAGTCTAAATTGTGTTTTAGTAGACTTTAAGAGGGTTTTAATTAATCACTGCTAATAATTAATGATTGCTTTACTATCGAGCGTCAATTTACAATCCGCTACTCGTGTTAAGTATTGACTGTGTTTGATCATTGTTTGGTTCTAAACTGATATTTTATTAATCGAGTTAACTATCCCCTGTAAAATTAAGTTGAAGTAATTTAATATGTGCATTTACAAGTACAAAATTGGATACCTACTTATTATATTTACTCGATTAGTAGATTAGTACTTCAGTTTTTTACGAATGGGTAATAATATCTAGTTGGACAGGTAGTTTTCCATGTACAAAACAAAATTTGTTACCAATACATGATGCATTTTAACCCTTATGTGGCTGACGGTGGTACCAGGGTACTTTTTACGCATAAAATATGAAATATTTAATTTTTGACAAACCGTATCGATTAGAGCTTTTAGGACATCTTCAAGTAGATCGTTTTACGTCATTTTTGGGAATTTCATATACGATGGGCGTATCAAGTAGCACATTTTGGACCTTAAAGAAATGCCAACAGATTCTGGCGGTTGGTGGTACCCGGGTGCCACCATATCTTTTTAGCTCCAAAACAATAGATATTGTTTGTAATATTTTGGTTAATTGTTATTTTTATATCACAAATGTTAAAAATAATCGAAAATCATGAATAATTATTATTTATCTCAACATTGAACACATTTTATCCTTTGATTCTCGTGCTGAATGTATACGATACTCATACAAATGCTACATACACCCTAATATACGAGTTTCTCGTTTTCTATTCTCGTTGTTACCATGGCCGTAACCAGAAAAGAGTTTGAGCAAGAGAGGGGGGCAAGTCCCCCTCCCCCCGGACTGAAATTAAATCAAAAAATATTATTTTTATTGAATTTATATAGATAATTTTTTTTCTGTACATGTACTTACTTACATGTACTCATGTACTGTCTTAGTGCTGTCTCATAATAATGTATTGAGAAGATTCTTTTTTCTTTCCAAAACCTTTACATAATACGCAGGATGTAAAGGATTTTGAGATAAGGGCCCCTCTATGAAGCTCTAATCGCGGAACTATAAGAATTTTTTGCTACTGAAGCCATTAGCGGTTCTACAAGTCTCCAAGAGAAGATAGCTATTTACCACAAGAGTTAGTTAGAGGTACATAAGGCTAAAATATAATGGGGGGGGGGGGGTCTGGTTCCGCCAAAATAGTTTTATGATTGTACTTAATTCACGTAGTCTGAGAGATCAATCAAAACGTTGCACATGGATAAACCGCTTACGGTGTGTTCCTTCTACTCGAAATTTTTTTACTTTTTCCAAGTTCATAATATTAGGGTTATTCTCATTCCGAACCTTTACACGGGGCTTACGCTGTTATACAATTACAACAGATCATTAAAGTCTTTGGAATATCTTTGGAAGTTGGTTAATTTTTCTAGTTTAGGAACCGTTAAACTTTAAATGTTCTTTCTGAGACTATAGTGAAATTTTATTTATTTCAAGTGCGGCAAGGCATGTGTCTGTCTGTCAGCTTTATAGCACAGCGAACACTAATCGCACTAAATTGCAAGAGAACAGCTACTATTTCTTTTAAGGTACCTGCATATGATACGTATATCAAGATGGAATTTTCCCTGACCTCTGTAAACTTGGGGGCGGGGAGTGTTGCCCCCCTCCCTTGGCTTTAGGCTTGATAATTACTGCAATAGCACATTTTTCACAATATTCTATTCACTATAAAGTTAAATTTCTTTTTTGGGGGATTTTATAGCTGTTCTCAGTTTGTTTGTTTTTCTTTTTTTAAATTATAAGGGCGTTTTAATAATTAATTCATCAATTTAGTTGATTTTTTATTAGTATAACTAGTTTTACTAGCATAATTAGTTAACTATTCTCGATGAACCTAAGAAATATTTAAGTTTGCTTCAAATTTAAGCCTAAAACAATGTAAAACATGCTCGCCGTGTATGTATGATTTTTTATGTCGCCACATAAGGGTTAAAAGGGATCTCGCTTATCATAAGAGATGGAGACTTGGTTAAATGGACAAAAACGATGCCTGACTTATGCCTTAATAAAATCAACAAACAGAATTTACCCCCTCCATAACGTTTTTAAAATATGGGGATAAATAAAATTGGCTCTAAAATCGTTATTTGAAAAGATGTTCAATTTGCTCACTAAAAAGGGAGACTGAAACGACTCACCAGGAGGAGAGGGTACATTTTGTTTTTGATTTGCTTTAGGCATAAGTCAGGGATTAGTTTTGTCCACGTAACCAAGTCTCCATTTCTTATGATAAGCGAGATAATTCACGTTTCAAAATACATCCTGTATATCGTGAAGAACCCAAAATTCTATTTGTTACATACTGATGAACTGATGTGTCTAATGTTCAGTCAACATCAAGATGTTGATCTTCAGATCAACATAAAGAGACGCATTGCTTCTTAGCTGGATACTTTATAACTTTACTATTGTGTTATTGATGGTTGAAACGTGCCCGAAATAACAGCAAGAAAGGGAAGATTTTTTTATACCCTAACCGATTTCTGGTGTCCACTGCTTCTGAATAAAAGCTCAGCTTAAGTTTTTATAAAGTTTTCTAATCCTCGTCGTAATAAGAATTTAAAAAAAATTATAATATTAAATTATATTAGTAAGACGTATAAAAAATGTGAAGAAAAGCTCTCAAATTGACCTTTAAATTAACTATTTTAGATGAATAAATTACTTCCTGTTTGTAGACAGAATATATTAAAACTTTATAAGATTCTAAATTCATGAAAAATAAATCGCATTAGTTCGAATAGAATTTCCGTATATAAAAAGAATGAAACTCTGCAAAATGTTGCGCTACTATTCAAATATAAAATCAGTGGTTCTGTGAAACTGCTGCCGCTGGAAAGGAAAGCATTAGTAGCGTAATAAATTTTGTTGATATAATTTTTTATAAAAATTTTTTCTGTCACTTTAAATGAACGATGATGAATAAAACCCATCAATTTATGTATAATACCTGAAATAATTATTCCATATTAAAACAGAACTTTTTATAAAAGTTTTTAAATTCGTTAAAATAATCTCATTTATCTCTCCTTAATTTTTTCCGAAAATCATTATCGAAAAAGATCGCATTTTGCGCTTTTTAAATTTGCAAACTTGAAAACAACATTAAAAGTGTTTTAATACTTAATTAAATTAATAACTTCCAAAGTTAATTGTTCACGTACTGGCAATAACAAAGTTTTCAAGTTAAACCGCTGTTAAAATTGGTATCGAAATCGAACTACGGCAGAACAATAAGTGAGGCGAGGAGGTACCGATATACCGTTTTCCTGCTAAAGACACTTTATAATTTAACAAGTGAATTAATTTAATCCAAAAATATTCATTCGAAATAATATAATACTTCAAGTTTTATAATAACTTCAACAATTTAAAAGGTTTCCTTTTGCATCTACTACTCAACTACGCTACTATGGTTCCAAATAATCCTTTTAGTTGATAATTTTGTTTCAATCTAAAATCGCATTATACGAATTATAATACCGAATATAGGTACTCGACGATTCTCTCGTTATATTCATGACAAATTATTGATGACTAAATAAATTGGTCGTAATTGAGTATGAAGTTGGAGTTTTTGTTTGGTGATTTTGTTTCAAATTTTGTTACAACTTGTCAGGCTGATTTCAAAATCGAGACGGATTTTTAAAAAACAATTACCAACAAAATGTTATTAATTATAAAACAAAATTCGAACTGAAAATGTTTGAAATTGAATAACCACATTGCAATACACATTTTTTGATGGGAATGTCAAAATTGTTTTTGTTGTAGTTGTTACTAACAGCTATAACAGAAGAGATTCGAAATTGAATGAAAACAAGTAGGTACTATGATGTGTCAGTATGTCAGTATTCATTTTATCGGTGTATTGCAACTTGTTTTAGTTTTTGCAAGTGCTGCGAGTTATTCTAACTGATCATCAATTATTTGTTACGTGTTAAATAAGTTTGTCTTCAATTGAAGAAAATTTTCTAAAGATTTAGAAACTATGTCAAGCCATGGAAGTGTGTAATCTTTCAATCCGTTTACACCTATTTTGCTGATTTAAGTTCGATTGAAGACCAAAAGTGTAAGGCAAATTTTACATATTTAGATAATACACTTTACTTTCTAATATTTTTATTAAAAATATTGCAAGGAATTTAGCTAAGCCGCAAACTCGCGACAAGGTGTCATAGAGTCATAGTCATAGTCAAGGTGTCATAGTAATTGTTATTAGTTTAAAGAGGCAGGCGTTCTAGCTTTTTCAGGAGTTTATATGTTGGTCGATTCTTTGGTACTTCAAAGATATAAAGTTGAGAGATAGTTAACATAAGAGTTTTTAATTTTTAGAATGGTTTTTAAAAGAAATCCGCTAAAAATTGCCTAATTTTGCATTTTGTTTGGAGTTTAAAAATTTTTTCCTTTTTCTCAATTTGGTCAGATCAGGTAGAATATTAGGTCGTGTGTAGGCTTGTCGTCTGACATTTATTGTCTCGGGTCGTCGGGTGTTGTCAGATGGCCCGGCCACCTGACTACCCAACCGCCTGACCATTTAGGTCGTGTGGAGCGTTGTTAGACGATTTAGCGTCTAGGCAACATCTGAATTGGGTCGGACCGACTGTCGGGCCGACCGCGTCAGGTCATGTGTAGGGAACTTAAAAATAAACAAAAATCGCAAACAATGGAATTAACCAATTAACGGATCCACTATAAATAAATATCCACACAATAAATATTATATTGATTACATAATTATTTAAATTATATATTATATAAATATCGCATACGCTCTCCTTTACTCCTAATTATCGTATTTATGCGTCTTGGGATGCTATAAATGAGTTTTTCAACAACTTTCTGAGTTCTGAGGCATATTTTCCCATTCTTCAATTACTGCATCTGCCAGTTGATTTTAGTAGATAGGTGGAGGGTGTATGCCTTCGAATTTTCTTTTTAAAAGCGTTCCATAGATACTCGATGTGACTTAAATCGGGACTATTGTAGGTAGCCACCCCATCAATGGGTAATTTACGATAACCTGTATATCCACGTGGGGACGAGCTATATCTTGCCCAAATAACAAATTGGGTCTCACAAAAGGAGAAAATGGCATTACATGTTCAAATACAATATTTTAGAAATAATAATCCGCATTCAGAGAGTTCAGAGTTCAGAGAATTCAGAGACAATTCTGAGCACCCATTGAAGCAAATTCCACCCTAAAACGGGGGAACTTCCAAAAGGGATCCTTGATCCTTGGAGAGATGCAGCAACTTGCAAATCTCTCTCCCACCTATGCCTTACACGCTCACGTCTATCGGGAGATTTATTTTATCTGAGAATGAAACCTTCTTCCAATCATCAACAGTCGTCCTGCCTGTTATGTTCAGGTACTGAACTATTTGTATAATAAACTCAAACTAACATTAGTAATAATTATTTAATTATAAAACATACAAAAGCCGATGTCTTCCAATTGAAAGTACAATTCGAACTGCGATTCGCACGACGCGAGTGTGCAAAGCACCCTTATCTCTAACGTACCTTATACGAATATACAACACCTCCACCTTAAATCTTTTCTAATTACAAAACTAATTTCACGGGAGTTTTAATATTTTCCCGAAGCCTTAACCTTCTACAATCAACACTTAAATTAACATTAGTGTCTTTAGGAACTAGTGTCTCTCTTTGCCTACTCTCTATACAATCTTTTCCTGGCACAACTTTTTTATTAGGCTTTAACTGGTTTTTATGCCGTTTCCAACAACGTTGCTAACGATGGTGAGAAAGCTTGCAAGCTCCAAACTTTTGGACCACTCTACTTACTAAATCGGCACCAGCAAATCATAGAAGCGCATCTCTCCCACGTAGCCCAGCTATTTGGAATTCAAACAAAGAGCTGGCAAAATAGTTGCTTTGATTATATTTCTGGTTTTACGCCACGTTGCCCACTTTACTAGCAAACTACACTACCAATCTGCACTAACTTCTATGTAACTGGCGCTTTAGGCTGTAACGATTCCGTCCTATCGCATTAGCAACATACTGCATTAAGTATCTCTCTACCAGCAACTTCGTTGCTCTTGCTGCTTCTTCTATTAAAAAATTTCTTGTTCGATTCATTTTTTGAGTCGAAAACACTCGTAACTGACATAATTGATAAGAAAATAGAGCAGCTAATGATAATTGTTTCAATAACCAATTTTGAAACAGATTTTAACTCAAATTTTGGGGGAAAGTTACTTGAATTGAAAATTGTAATTTAAGAAGATAAGATTTTGTGACAATATTTACTTGAAATGTCAGAAGAGATGCAAAGATGATTAGTAACCTAAACATTGACGATATTGTTAGGATTAGGAGCCAAATAATTAACAATTAATTAAACGGCAATTGCTTAGATTCTACGAAATAATTTTGCAATAACACCCTTATTTAATGTTGTAATTGTCGGTTTTAATTGTAATTGTTAACAAGAAATCTTTTGTATTACCAAATGTCTTACATGACCAGATTAGAATCACCCTCCATACCAGGAACTGTAAACAACAACTTAATCGCAAGGCCTTTTATTTCGATCTACATATGCAAACATTATTGTACATTACTAAACTTAAAATTAAATACTATTCAAAATTACCCTCAATACGTAGATTAGTCGGGTCTGCAAGATGCTCTACAATGCAGTCTCCCTAATTACTTTTATTCAACAAATTTACCACGATCTGGTTAAACAATTTTGTGTCTTCGACGGAAAACTATTAATTATCTGGAATCTAGACGTGCAATTACACCAAGGGAAAAAAAAGAAATAATAGATAGTATCAATTCGTAATAAAGCAATCATAGAAAGCCATTGCGTGACAAAATATTTCACTTATTACGTTTTATTACTAGAGGAACTAATTACTTTTAATTACGATTAGGGATTCAATAAAAATTTGATTTGAAAAATGTGCGTAGTTAAGAATTTAATTTATGTAACGTAAAATCTACCTATTAAGTCAATTGCAATTTTTTCTATCAAGGGAATGTAATTTATTAATTCGGGCTTTTTTGCATTAGTTAATAATTATTGCAAGTGGTATTTTTTGTTGATAAAGAATATATTTATAAAATTTTTAACGTGGTGTGAAGATGACTGCTGTTTCGGTGCCAAGTACATCCAAGCAAGCTTTGAAAATTAGCTCATATTTTGTCCACCTTCTTGTTACTCGTTTTTCCTTCCGCAAAGTGTCTGAAAACATGGTAGATAAGCAACTTATTTAGAGGCAAAAACTTCAAATAAACGTATGCCCTAAACATAGTTTTAAAGCAATAGGAGGCATCAGTTTCAGTTGCTTCTAATTTATTGTAACAACGTCATTTTTAATAAAATGTTATTATGACTTTGGTTTTATGCTTATTTGATGCGAGAGAGTTTGACATATCATATCATCATAATATCACGATCTTATTAGACACTTGTTGGTACTTCGAAAAATTGCATGCATAGATCATCAAATTATTTTTGGAATTGTTAGTGCAATCGTTTACTTAAAGTACACTCACATAAATTAATTGGTAATTGTTTAAATTAAGAGTGAAAGTTTCTGTAAGTTGTGAACTAAGAGTAATTTTGAAAAGCTTCGTGTTCGCATCGACAGATAAATGGCTTAATATGAAACGAAATCACCAATTATTAATTTAGTATCTTTCATTACTTACAGTGGTATTGGAATTTTAATTGAATTCGCGACTGGCGATTGTTTATTTACGTACTGGACTTGTGAAGAAGACAATTACACCGGCCATAGTGGCCGGTTAAAACAAAAATGTGAGATTTATAATTGAGTTTTTATAAAAAGAGAAGATCCGAGATAAATATCAAGAATAATTTTATTAAAATAAAAAAGTAATAGTCCTCGTCATTTCCAAACAGTATCAAGTGTTAAAAAAATATTTTAGACTTCGGGTAATTAAATTTAATAAATGGCTCCATTAACAGTTTTTATAAATCTCATTTTCGAGTAGTATAATCTAACTTTTTTGTAATATAATTTTTTTAAATTTATTTCCGTAATTAACTGCCAGTTGTTAATCTCGCATTTTTTATTGAAGCTAGTTATTTCCTATTGTCAGATTAAGGCCGAAACTTTACGTATTATAAAAGTGATCGTAAAAATTTTGATACCTAATATTAATTTTATGGATGTAAACACGAACTTAATATTATTTCTAATAACTTGTACAAAGGCATTAAAGTGAAAAAATTAAAAGAATATGCAACTCAATTAATTAAACGTCAGATGTGAGTATTTGTATCTTAGTGAAATTATGCATTTTATGAGAAAGTTGTCCAAATCATGAAGCGCATCTACTAGTTTTCATTATAAGGACGAAATATTCGTTCATTTCGAGTAATATAAAACTATTTTATGTTCTTAGAGAAATCGTGTGAATAGGTGATTTTATGTAATAGTCTACAACATAAATTTGTTAACTGTGCGCTTCATGCAAGTGTTAGGCTATTTTCTAAATTCTTAGCAGCATCTCAAAGAAATTTGGATCTGTGATGGGGGAGTTTAGTTCTTTTAATAGTTCTAACAAACATCCACGTACTAATTCACTAATTTTTACCAATAAACCTGATTGTATATGTACGGGTATTTTTTTTCCAACGCCATCTAAAATACAGCGAAGATTTACTATCTCAAGATAAAATATTTTACTACGTTATACACATATTTAAAAATTTAAATATGTACTCAAGATGTTTTATAACTTTTATAATATCTAGGTACTTTATGATATTCTGCTCGTTTGCTTTAGAGTCTCATAAAATAAATATTGCAAAAGTTTGTCAACTTTTAGTTGTGTACCAATAACTTATTGTAAAAGAAAAACTCTTTTTTCGCGGTAAAAAATGTAATGAAAATAATAAGTGGAGTTATTAATCAACAAAAATTAATCTAAAGGTTTGCATAAACTTTTAATGTCTAAAGATGACACAAAATTTTTAACTTTGTTGTCTTTGAAACTTCAATTAGTGTCAATTAAGAAGTTTAATACTAAATTTTGATAATCAACCCGCACAACGAGAACACAACGCCGTAGTTATACAGATAAAATTAATCATATATTATAATAATTATAATTTAAATGAAGCAATTATTTTAGGAACAATTAATTAACTTTAGGTTGTAGGTATAATTAATATAATATAAATAAAAACGAAATTTTAGATGTAAATCGATTTGCTAGTTCTAAAGTGGTGTACACACTTTCCATTATGCATGCGCACGATTCGCAAATGTTTACTTTGATTAACTTTCCTTATGAAGTTAGGAAGGTAATTTCTTTGATTTGTTCGTGCTTCAAAACGAAATTTTCAATATTGTTATGATATAAAGATACAAACGCGATTAACTGAAATATCAAGTTAATTTAATATATTATTTTGCTTTCCATCAATCTCAATTACTCTGTCGTTTGTTACATTTGATAACTAATTAAATATCTTATTTCATTCTTTTTTATATTCAGATTTTATGTTTAAAAATTTGAACAAAAGATCAGTGACACGTGACACCACGGTCAAAATCTACACTGGAAGTTTACATTGGTCTTACTGTTGGCCTTTGTCTATTACAAGATTTGTAGGAAAATCCTGGAATGAACCGAAACTTTCGCTTCTTTAATTCTGCACTCTCTGTAAATCGAAGTTTGCCACAAGTCTTCAATTTTTGTACGATTGACTAATTATTGACAGTTTGGATTAACAAAGACCTACTGATTGAACTTTCTACTTTCTTTATTACACAGTTTGCCAGTTTCCCTGTTAAAAGTGGCAGCATTAACTTGGGAGAGGTTCGAGAAGGGTGGGTTTTGGCTCTTTTTTTGGTTTTTCGCGTATAACTCGCAAACTACGTACTTCATGACAAAAGTTTGTCAGCATAAAAGCAAAGCTCATAAAATTGTCTACAAATTACATCTTTTAAAGTTAAAAGAACTTGGAGGCGGCTCGAGAAGAGTGAGTTTTTGCTCTTTTTCAGTTTTTCGGCCATAACTTTAAACATTTTTTGAGAAAATTGTATCTGTATAAAACTCAACTAAATAAAATTTCTTACAAACTATATCCGAAATATTTTCTCATCAGACGAACGACTTAATAGTACGTTGGGTACACTAAAAAACGCTGCACTTTTTGATTAGGATGTGCCACTTTTAGGATTTTTGACAAGGATCCGGAGATCCACCAAAGAGTATAACTTGGATTTGGCATTAGGCCTTCAACATAAACAACATACAAAAAATAGTATTATTTGCCCTATTTGATGCAAGGTAAATAACCTGGATACATACATATCGTACGATTCAGTTCTGCTTTAGTTTTAGGTGTTTGACAAAGATCCGGAGGTCCACCGAGATCTAAAGCTTTGATTTATCATTAGATCTTCCTCATATACAACATACCAAAAAATCAGAACCACCACATTTGATACAAGATAAATGATCCGGACCTTTGTCAAAAGCTGATCCCTAAAAATGACGAAATATTTTGATTTGCAAGATTTGTACTAGTGTATCTCGGACACAATTAGGTCTACAGAGATAATTCTGGTCTCAAAGTGTAGACAATTTAGCCTAATTTCAAAAAGAATAGACCGGCCTTTTTCGAAAAATTAATCCTTCGGTCTGCAAACTGTCGAAAACTGAAAAAGGTAAAGTATTTCGCGACTTCTTCGAATTTTGACAGAGATCCGGAGGTCTGCCAAGATCTAAAACTTGGATTTATCATTAGGCCT
Organism: Malthinus flaveolus; assembly: GCA_950108345.1. Classification (NCBI taxonomy): domain Eukaryota; kingdom Metazoa; phylum Arthropoda; class Insecta; order Coleoptera; family Cantharidae; genus Malthinus; species Malthinus flaveolus. Next base: position 74,922,740 of record OX467285.1, read on the forward strand.
ACGTCATAGATAACGTACCAAAAAATCAGAATTACCCTATTTTATGTAAGGTAGGATGTTGTTGAAATTTATTGGACTAAATATTTCCAAAATAATTAAAAACCGCTGTTGTTTTTATGCAAATAAATCTTTCTTTACATATACGGAACCCTGTAGACATAAACTCTTTGTTGTGGCGTAAAAAGAGATATTGAGCAAACTTAATGAGGGACTTATCTATGAAATTCGTGAGAAAGTGAATTTTTTAGATGTTTGAAAATTGTGCAGAAGTCTTAAGGTGTAGAGAGCAATGTATAGGAGTAAAATAGTTTCCCCTTCACAAGAGCTTTTAAACAAAATAAAGAAAATCAAAATTGGACCATTAGGAGCTGAGATACAAAAATTTATTCGACCAATGAGGGTCATCTTTAATGGCCGTTATGATGGTGTTCTATGCGGATTTTGAAGTGACTCCCTATTTGGAAAGTTACTTTTTAGCATCAACTATGACCGCTGAAAGTGGCAGATGCCAATCAAAAAGTGCAGCGTTTTGGTGTTTTAAGCAGCGTAAAATCCAAAACAAACTATTTTTTGTTTATCGCTTACTCGAAAAATACGCTTTTTTAGTGAATAGTGTTTAGATGCAAAAATAAAGTACATTTCATTTCCTACAAATTATGTCTTGCTACTAACTCAAATCTCAACTGTTTGACAAAGTTTTGGTCGATTTTGGAAGTTTTTTTTTAACATAACGCGTGCTAGCGCCCAAATTGTTCATCTGAGAAAAAAACTTAACCGACATAATTTATTTGAAGTTTAATGTGCTTTATTTTTATGCTGATGAATATTTGTCATAAAGTGCCTAGTTTTTGAGTTATGCGCAAAAAATCGAAAAAAGAACCGACATCCACCCTTCTCGAGCCTACTCCAAGTTAATGCTGCTACTTTTAGCAGGCAGCCGGTTGATTCTATTACTAATTTGCAATGCTTTCATGCCAGTCAGCTGAACGTTTCTTATATCTTGAACTTAATGTTTTGATTTGAAGACGATTTATTTTATTAATGATAAGCAGTAACAATTTATTTGCATTATTATACCCATTGTTCGCTACATTTAAAAAGAATATTAGTTGATCTAGTGGAGAGAACCAAAGTATAAAATCCCTTACCCTACCCTATAATAATTATAAGTTGATGTTGTAGCTATACAATTTTTTCTCTTTTACGCTCACAATTTGATGTACTTTAGAGGAGGTAACATAAATTAAAAAAATTTCAAATCAATAAATTTTCAGCCAATTTAAATTTAATTTACTGGCAATACGTTAGTTTAGTAACTGAAAAAATTTTTCTTGATGTTTTGACATTCTTTATAAGGAAACTGATGAAATTTTCCACTTCTTTGCAATTCTCTTTGCTTCTTCTTTCATTTTACAAAATGCTTTTCCTCACATGGTTAAGTTATTACATTTTCCATACGATTGTATTTGCTAGCATTATTATAATCATTGTGACAATAAACAAGAGCAAAGTCCCTTAAAAGTCTAATGAATATAAATGAAATAGACGCCGGTTACGTATAATTTCACTCTCTGTGTGAAGACGTTAGATGTTAGTCCAAAGGAAAAATATTCAGAAAAGAGGCCACTTAAATGACAGTATGAACAGAAAATTTTACGTTGATTAGTTGATCGATTGATAAAGTCTTTAATGAAAATAAAACGAAAACACCGACTGCAGTTTTAGTATATACTGGTTGATGGGTAGCAATTCTGCAACTCTTAAGTGACAATTGAAAATTTTAATATAAAGTGTAGAATTAGCTTCAACGTGTACGAAAAAGTCCTGCCATGGCCAGTGGCCAGCCACATCAGTCGTTTTTAATTTGAAAATGCCGTAGAGAGTAGAGAAGCCACTATTTGTAATGAACTAATTTTAGGTCTAGGGTTTGTTAAGGGTGGAAGGTACCCTAGCTAAATTCGTAACATTTTAAATAGGCAACCCAACTTACTTGCCTTATTTAAGCCTACGTATACATCGTGTAAGGCTAAGTAGCATAAAATATAAAAGAAATAGCCAACTTTACCGATAACAATGAAGAAAATAAAATCGACAAGCAGGTACACATAATCTTTTGTATGTACCAAACAGGTGGCGACTTTTCGTTGCATTGTATAAGAACAGTAAAAGTGCCAAGCACTTATGCCAATAGCAAAGATTACCTAGTTGTTATAGTATTATTCAGCAATCTTAGCGCGTACATGCATCAATTTATGAGATTCATTATTGTTTCCACTCTCATCCCAACGTTACTTAGCATTAGAAGTGAGTTGATACAATAAATGACTTACGTTTTTGATTTTATGTTTGTCAGGTTCCCTTATTTTTCCGTATTTTATGAATTATGCCCGATAATATATAATGACGCACACGCCAAGAACGCTGAATGATACCATATTATAGTATTTATTATCAAATTATCATTTTATACATGTATTTACGTTTCCTTATTTATATACGTACTATTATAGATTTAGCGCCAGGATTGTAGCCTGAAGTGCGAAGTGCCTAGGGTTACAAGACGCGTGGTCTATAATAGTCTTCGCAACGTTAGTGTATACACGATTATTTTTACTACTAGCACTTTAATCTCATTAAATTAAATCACAAGTTCGATCTAATATATTTAATTGACCTTGAATTTGATAAAAAATATTGGTAATTCTTTTAAAATACTATTTACCCCGCTCAAGTTTTACACACATATTGTTTTGCTTATTTTTTTAACTTTCCTTAATTTTTTGGGTTCTTATCGAATACAAAAACTTGACTTCCACCAATCCATTATCATTCACTAGTCCATCAGGGCTACAACATAAGTGAGGGTATTCTTTAGGTATAAAAAAGCCGTTTGACTTGACTTTCCACTTTCTTGATTTCCTCATATTTTTCTATAGCAACATTTTCGTGTGTTCTACCATAAAATTTCCACTAGAAAATTTTGCCACAAGACTCGTATAAATACCTCTCCGTATAATTGGTAGTGACATTTCTAGAAAGACGATTTGATTGAACAACGTTGTCATTACTTTGCAAATCTCTTCAAACAATGCACTTGTTTGTAGCAAAGGCATATAGTTATCATCTTTAATTGTTTTTAAGAGTTTTAAGAATATAATCTATCCGTTTGAAACGTCTGCTCAGTTTTTTAATATTTGTATTATTATCATTGTTTTTGAGTAGTTTGATTAGCTGTTGAGAGTAGACTTTTAGTCATTAGTCAGTAAGAAAGTATGAAAATGCGATTCATTAGAATACATCAAAATAGCACGATAAATGAAATTAGCATAAAGGTTTAAAAAATGAAAAAAAATAGGCTAGAAATCTAATTTCATTTAATATGAAATTGGAAGTCTCGTAGTCTCATAAAATACATTTTTGTTGTAATTACACATTTTTAAATATTTAGGGTTAATTAGTTAGATAGATCTAATACGTTGTAAATGAACCCCAACATACACACATAAGTGAAAAAACTTTAAATGAGAAAATTTGTTTTCCACCGAGTGCCTCGGGAATCGAAACCAAGACTTTGCTATTTCCGGTAGCACGCCTCTACCCAATACACTACGGAGGCCAACATACTTTCAACAAGCCATCCGGCATTGTTTAAATGCGTCGAGACAGCGAAATATATATAAATCAAATTAGTATGGATACAACAATCATACGTGAATAGTTGTAATTCTTCAAAAACTTAGAAAATGACCCCGGGCGAGAAGGGTTGTGTCTTTTATATCGCAGGTAAAGTGCCGAAATTCGTGTACTTCTCTATCCTTTTCTGGGCTCTACCGCACTTACTCTGCGATATTTTACTAAATTATTTTAGATAAGTACGGCTTTAATTACCTATCGAATATAAAATTTTAAAAGTATATCTTATCATCGTGATTCAGTTCAGGGTATAACAAAATTTGAAGCAAATTGGGCAATTAGGTAAGATAATATGACTACTTTTGTGTTAGTGAGACATATTACAACTCTAATAAAGTTGAATTGTACAAGTATCAAAATAATAAACAAAATTTTAAATATGTCATACCCTGGAGTAAGGGATTCTCTATAACATGGTTTAAACCCCGATTTAATTAAACTGATATTAAGCCCGTGAATATCTAAAAATCTATCTTTTAAACTATAATGATTATGACTTTTATATTACACAGATATTAACTACAGCCCTAGCTAATATTTCCCACATCATCGATTTCTGAAAATAAGTTTTTTATAAGCTAGAAAAAAAATTTTTAAGTTCTAAAATTATCGGGTACCTTCCCTCCTTAAGGGTACATTAGAGAATAGGTTAATTTTTCAAAAGATTCTGCGCTCATAATGGGCGCAGGAACAAAATAATTGTTAGTTTTTCAAAAGTTTTAATTTTGATAAGTGTTGTAGTTAGGGCAGTATTGAACACAAAACTAATTTTTGTTACTGGGTTTTAGTACAGTGCAATTAGCGCAAAAAATTTGGTTGCGATCGGAATTATTCCGGTAGTCCCAATTTTTTTAATTTGTTTTATAGAATGGTCTCCTAATGTTAAATCTAAAATCTCGACCTCCGAGACCCTGTGCTCGAGTCGCCATCTTGAAAAAAGCAACCGAAATCAAGTCAATGACTAGTTTTTGTCAATTTTGACCCGGAAGGACTACATTTTTGACAAAGGCCGTTTTGAACATTTTAAAAGTAGGCTAAATTTTCTACAGTTGAAGACCAAAATGGTCTATGTAGACCCTTGGATCTTTGTCCAAAATCCAAAAACAAAATGATTTAGTTTTGTTTAATTTTTGATTTTTGACAATGATCCGCATTATTTACCTTACATCAAATGGGGTAGTTATGAATTTTTGGTATGTTATACATGATGGATGCCTAATAATAAATTCAAGTTTTCGACCTCTACGGACCTCTGGACCTTTGTCAAATATCCAAGGATATATACCATTTAGTTTTTCTTTAGTTTTAGATTTTTCATAAAGATCCGGAGGTCTGCCGGTGTCGAGAACTTAGCTTTATTATTAGGCATCCATCATGTATACCATACCAAAAATTCATAATTACCCCATTTGATGCAAAGTAAATAACGCGGATCATTTTCAAAAATCTAAAATTAAACAAAACTAAATCGTTTTAGTTTTGGATTTTTGACAAAGATCCAAAGGTCTACATAGACCATTTTGGTCTCAAATTGTAGAAAATGTAGTCTATTTTTACAAAGTATAAAACTGCCTTTCCCAAAAAAGTAGTCCTTCCGGGTCAAAATTGACAAAAACTAGTCATTGGCTTCATTTCGGTTAGTTTTTTCAAGATAGCGGCTCGAGCACAAGGTCTCGGAGGACTTAGATTTAACATTAAGAGACCAGTTTATAAAACATATAAAAAAAATTGAGACCACCGGAATAATTCCGATCACAACCCAATTTTTGCGCTAGTTGCACTGAACTATTTTAGCACTATATTGAGCTTCAGAATCTTTTTATTCACAACTTGGAGATACGATAAAGATTTTTTATATCGTATCACATAGAATAAAGGCGTAGTTGAAGATTTTTTAAAACCAAAGTAGTGCCAGGTTTTACCTCTGGCTTTTGTGAAGAAGTTTAAAAAAACTTTTGTTCAAAATTGTAACATTAGTGATCGCAGTATTCAACTTCAAAGCCTCTTATTCACAACTTAGAGATAAGATAAAGATTTTCTATAGTGCACCATAATAGAATAAAGACATACTACTTAATGATTTTTACAAACAAAATCTTTATCGTATTTCTAAGTTGTAAATAAGAGACTTCTTAAGTTCAATAGAGCGCTAACAAATGTTACAATTTCAAACAAAAGTCTTTTTTAACTTCTTCATAAAAGCCAAAAGTGAAACCTGGCACTACTTTTGTTTTAAAAAATCTTAAAGTACGTTATTATTCTATGTGATGTGATATAGAAAATCTTTATGGCATTTCCAAGTTCTGAATAAGAAGCTTCTTAAGTTCAATAGAGCCCTAACAAATTTTACAATTTCAAACAAAAGTTTTTTTTAACTTCTTCATAAAAGCCAAAGGTGAAACCTGGCACCACTTTGGTTTTTAAAAATATGCAACTACGTCCTTAGTCTATATGATGTGATATAGGAAATATGTCTTGTACCTGCAAGTTGTAAATAAGAAGCTTCTTAAGTTCAATACATCGCTAAAAAATGTTACAATGTCAAACAAAAGGTTTTTTTAATCTTCTTCATAAAAGCCAGAGGTGGAACCTGGCACCACTTTGGTTTTCAAAAATCTTCAATTACGTCCTTATTCTATGTGAAGTGATATAGGAAATCTTAGTTGTACCCCCAAGTTGTAAATAAGAAGCTTCTTAAGTTCAATAGAGCGCTAACAAATGTTACAATTTCGAGCAAAAGGTTTTTTTAACTTTTTCATAAAGCCAGAGGTGAAACTTGGCACCACTTTGGTTTTAAAAAATCTTTAACTACGTCATTATTCTATGTGCTGTGATATGAAAAATTTTTATCGCGCCTTCAAGTTATGAGTAAGCAGCTTCTTAAGGTCAATAAATGTTACAATTTCGAACAAAAGTGTTTTTAACTTCTTCATAAAAGGTGAAGACGAAACCTAGCACCACTTTTGTTTTTAGAAATCCTTACTTACATTTTTATTTTACCTTATGCAGTGCAGGATTATTTTGACAGAATAACTAGACAGAATAACTTTGGTGGTTGATTCCGTTTATAAAATTTACGCGTCTTATTGCTCAGTTATCCAATACGTGAATTCATAGTTACCCTTTCCCCGTCCTATATCTCAAAAAGGGTTAACTTACGGAGGAAATGAATATAACCAATCTTGTAGCTAATAATGTTTTCAGTAACTTTTATTATTGCCTTTATTAACGTACGGTGGACAGGAATCAAGTTATTCTCAAAAAACTTGATCTACCCGTGATTTTGGTTAGTTTTTTCAAGATATCGGCTCGAGCACAGGGTCTCGGAGGTCGAGAATTTGGATTTAACATTAGGAGACGTTTCTATAAAACAAATTAAAAAAATTGGGACTACCGTAATAACTCCGATCGCGGATTACTAATTGAACTGGACTATTTGCTAAACGTGCATTTAGAGTAGTACCAAACTTGAATTTAAAAAAAAAATGTGTGCTCTGAATAGGTGTATAAAGTGGCGCCCAAAATAATTTTTTTCATAAGTTACAAATTTTTACACTTCAATACCGAAAGTGCTTAAATGTAGTTAGGGCACTATTTCATGTAAAATAAGTTTAGATTAAAAATTTGAATTGTCTTTTGTAATTTTGACGTATTCGAAAATATTTATTTGATAAAAATAAAACCAGATAGGTCAAGTTTGGATTCCATTTGTGTTACTTCGATAAGAATTGTTGCATGTGCGCTCGCCAAATGGGACGATATTTTACAAGGTTATACAAAATACTATCTAATAATCATCGAATTGGAATTAACTCGAATTTTTAATATTATATTATTAGTGTATTATTGAACTCCGTGTGGTGATGTGTGCGTGCTCGCGATTAGAACTATTTTGTGCCGTTTTAGACATTCTACATGAAGTTTTAAGTTCAATTTCCGCTACTTCAGAAAGGTTAGAGATTTGTATTTGTTACAAAAGGGCTATTTACTCCTTGTTTACTATCAATTATACGCAATAAGATTGCGGAAAAAAGATGTCAATAGGTGTTACAGAACCAATGTTTGAGTGACATTACGACATTATTTTTTTTCTACGTTGAAAGTCATACTTCTGACATGATAAATATGCTGTTTCTGATGCTTTTTAAATATACGGGGTGTTATTTATAATAATTTGAATAGATAAACTTTACTAACTTATTCTACTGGTAAAAACAATTGGGGTATGTTTTCGACGATTTGTTAGGAAATTACAGGGCGTCAATAGTTATTAGAGCATTAACGTAAGTTTTATTTTTAAAAATCACAAAATTTAAACTGAAATTGCTCAAATGCTGAGAAACAAGTGGCGTACCTAAAAAAATTTTTACCTAAAAAAACTACCTTGTCCAGAGGTCATTGAAGACCGCTCGCTTACCGTGTATTAGATATTTATTATGCAAACATTATGTGCCTGCGATAAATCTTTCGTATAAAGCTGAAAAAATATAATTTCTCAAGTTTTAACACTTTTTTGTTTTGAAAGACTTGCTCCTCTGTTGGGCGTTGTAGACGTAAAGAAGTAGGGAGTTAAAAAATCGATTGGAAATTTCAATTTTGCTTTTTCGTTGACTTCGTCTAGGCGTGTACTTTGAAAAAGCAATAGGTATGATCGAAAACTATTATTTTTTGAAAATTTTATTTTATAACGTTTCTGCTCCCCCCCTACTGAATGCAAAAATGTGCCTTTGATGAAATTTTGTTTCACCCACTTTAACAAAACTCCATCATAATCTTTTTTCTACATTGAAAGTCTTACGACTTCAATAAATAGGTGGTGTCTGATTCTTTTCAAATATACAGGGTGTCATTTGAAATAATATGATTGTATCTATTCAATCTTACTGGTCAAAATAATTGGAGTATGTTTTCAACGCTATGTTAGGAAATTACAGGGCGTCAATAATTATTTATTAGAGCATTAACGTCATTTTTATTTTTAAGAAACTCGAAATTTAAACTGAAAATTTCCGGTACAGTCAGCAATGAGATTAGCTTTCCTATTTCAAATAGAACGTCCCCTAAAATTTTAGATTTTTTGAATCGGGGGAGTTTCTGAGCAAACCATTGTTTGGTACTATTTCTGATATCTTTTTAAATATTTTAAGAGCTTTCCACATCAGTTTATTTATTTATAGTATCTACTCGCTTTACTTTACTGATCATTTCTGCTAGATACTTTTCACTGACGATTTAAAAACAAAATTGTTTAAATTGTTGGTTGTAAATTGTAAAAATATATCAATCCGCCCTCGTACATCGAAACGAACTCTAAATTAATCTCCATCATATTTAAAAGAAAGGAGCAGCTCCCAATTTAAGAAAAAACGAATGAGTTTTATTTACTTTCGCTTTTTTCTTCTTTGTGTCAGTGTTTTTCAATTGGAACATTTTTCTTAATTTTACGTTTTAACCGTAATTGATGATTTTCTACGAAACGAAATCAAAAATTCTAAATTAGAGCTTGAGAAAGTACCTTCGTTTTCTTATAAAAAAATCTTTAGATATTACTGAGTTCACAAAAAAACTCGATTTTAACTCGATGTGCATATAAAGAAGTAAAGATGGCTGAACATAGAAAATTTTCTTTTTATTTGGTGCTGCTACTTTTGAATAATTTAATTTAGGCTGGAATGTAGCAATACGAGAAAAATTCTTTTGTAAAAATGCCGAAAAGCAACTGTATAATGAAAGACGTGGCAAAGTGCTAAGCTATATTTAAAAGCTTTCCTTTTAATTCGACTCGTACGAGGGATGTAGCAAAATTTCGCTATATTATTTCAAACTCAATCAGAAATAATTGCGTACTAAACCAATAAATTAAACACATTTTTTAACAAAACGGAAATTTTTGCAAATTTGCTTAAGAAAAAAGTTGCTAGCGATAATTAATTTTCAAGTTTACATTGGAAGTAAAAGCCAACATAATATTAAATTTGTTACACGAATAGTATGTTAATGTTTTCTTTTAATTAATTTAATTTGCTTTCGTTTACTTTAATTTAATAAATGCATTTTGTATAGATAAGACGTAATGTAATGGATGTAAAGTGATTTTAATGGAAATAAATGTATTTTTTTTTCGAGAAACCGAACATAAACAGCAGTAATAATTAATTGGATTTGGGAATAATCAAAACCGTAATTAGTATTTTAACGTTTCTTAAGTAGATAATAATTTTTGATGTTAATGTTTATCTTCTACGCTCTACGGTATTTAGGAGGCATGAAATGCTTTAAGAATGGGTACCTTTGTAAAGAGCCATCCACTACATATTATTTTTAATTACACAATATAACGAATTCGAATTAGATTTACCAGCTTTTCATTTTATTACATACTTTAACTTAGTTCGCCTCAAGCTTATGTTTGGTTCTCTTTTTGAACCCTCTAGGAACTAGGAAAGCATTATTATCGCACATTTTGATTATTTTTACTTGTTTTCTATTATTAACTTGCCTGTGTCTGTTGGGTATCTATTTTCCCAATTTTGAAAACACCTTCCCGTGATCCAATCGTTCCGAAATTTTACATGCATGTTCAATATACGTGACAGAATTTTTCAGAAAGTTTTGTGAATTTTTTCTACGTCTAGATTTAATTAAATTAAATATTTTTTATTTATATTGAGTAATACATATATTTGTGTCTTGAATAAGTGCCATTTTTTACTTTTTTAGTGCTTTCTAAAAGAAGACAAGCTTTTAAAAAGTGTTTTTTTAATTAGTTATTTTCCTGACAGATTTAGTTGTATCATCTGATACGACAGCTTTTAAACAAATCAACTAAACCATGTTCGAGGCTTTAAATTAAAACTCTTGCCTCTTAGTAGGAAACTTATTAAAAACACTAAAACCCCCTTTAAGGAATGGGTAGTTTAGTTTAAGGGATAATTAACCTGTCTAATAATAATTTTGAAAACCTAAATTTTAGTATATTATGTACAGTGTGTCTAAAAGGTATGGAATATGTACAGCTCAGTAGATATCCACATTTTACAAAAAAGTTTCAAATAAAAGTTGTGTATCAAGTTGTTTTCTACCACTTTACAGCTAAAAACTCGATTATTTGATTAAAATAAAAACACAGCGAATAACACTTGAAGATTTTTAAATAGCAAAGGCGTTATTATACTCATTCGATAGAAGCCTTCTTTATCTTTTCGGCAATGGTACTTTAGTACTCTTACATAAGAAAATTTTCGTGAAGAACAAAAAAAAGTTGACAACATTTCAGAATAAATTTAAAACAAATGTTCAAGTTCAAACTGTAAACCATTCCCAGCTTGGCAATAATAAACTCCATTTTTAAACCCGTTAACATCGCCGTGAATGGTTCACACTTTGAACACTTGTTGTAAATTTGTTCTGAACAAAAAAATAAATAAAAGTATTAAGGTTTTCACGGCTTTCATTGGAGGTAGAGGCTCTAGGGCTAATAGGCCGTGGTCGAAAGGTTCTATTTGCAAATCTCGCTTTAGCCCTAGAACCTCTATCTCTAATAAAATAGATGTTGAAAACTTTTTTTTTGTTTTTCACTACAATTTTCTTATGTGAAGGTGCTAAAGTTTTACATGGCCGAAAAGAAAAAAAATACCTCTATGTAATGACTATAATAACGTCATACTTTGCCCATTAAAAACCTTTAAGTGTTATTCGCTGTGCTTTTGTTTTTAACAAATAATTGAGTCTATAGCTGTGAGGTGTTCGATGGCTACTTTTTTGTAAAAAGTGAATATTTACTGAGATGTATTCTATACATTTTGAACACACTGTATGTATATGAAAACGATGTTTTGCAACTACATTTATGTCACTTATGTACCTATTATCTGTCATCGATTATTAACATCGCCCCCATGTCGTCAAATCTACAATTTACTTCTTTTTTAATAACTACCAAAATATAGCAGGTATGCTTTTCTTGATGATTTTTCTTTAGTTCAAATAACCGTCTTATATAACGCACTAGAGAGCTTATCCACGATTTTTGAATCACCGCGTTGATCAAAAATTACCACTACAAAAATTCCTATCTTTTTTGTTCCATTTGAAAAATAGGTTGGTATGGTAATTTTGGTTGGTAAAGTTCTGGGTGACTTACGCCACCAGCAGAGAGGTTACAATAGTGAATAGGGGCCTCCCTTGAAGAAGTTAAGTACCTGTAAGGTTTAAATCTGGGTACCTAACCCTTTTAAAAGCAATGACAATTATATGAGGCAGGTGAATTTAAAAAAAAAACATTAGAAACGAACGCCTGCATACAAATAAATATTTATAAAATTTTTTAATCTTTGTCACCGTACTGTTTTTCATATAACAATGTAAATACTGTACTAAATATTAATATAAGAATTTCTAATATTTTTTTAAAATCTACCTGCCTCATATAATTGTCATTGCTTTTAAAAGGGTTAGGTAGCCAGATTTGAACCTTACAGGTACTTAATTTCTTCAAGAGAGGCCCCTATTCACTATTGTAGCCTCTCTGCTGGTGGCGTAAGTCACCGAGAACTCTACCGACCGAAATTACTATACCTACCTAAATTATTATATTTCAAAAATTATTTCTCCCCAAGTGTAAAGTGACTTTATTATTATTATTTGTAAATAAAATTTCTTTAGAAGTCATAAATATATAAACAATTTTGGTCACACGTTAAAAATTTACATTGTTTTCATTTTCGTGTAGGTAATCCCGGGGGTTTAGAGTCTGATATAATATTTTAAGGTTGCATGTATAACATGCGTTAAGATCGTAAAACTACAAGTTCAGAGCACAATTTTACTTGTTAACAACCACTTTAAAAAAGTAACGCATTTTGTTGTAACTAAACCGATGGAACGGTCTTAAAGTAGTTTAACACAAGTGCAAAAAAGTGTAAGATTACAGCTTCAATTGTATTTACTTTCGTATGTATAATTAATTCAAGTCAATCTGGCTGATGACGCCCAAAAAGACGGAAATGCGTAAATTTAATTACTAATTTATATTTTTGACATCGGGTCAATTGGCTCCAGTTTGTGGAGTTCCACTGAAAATACTGTAACGCTGTGACCGTTACGTTAGAGGAGTGAATTGCCAGGCCTGCGACTCACACAACATCGCCCATGGGCCATACATCCCATCCAAATTAGAGAAATTAGGGGGGGGGGGAATCCAATAGTTTTAAAAATCGATATGGTAGTTTATTGAAACTTGCGGTATAACATACTAAAAGTCCTGGAAGGTGCTGGGTGAGCTGTTTAAAGACGACTTTTCTTCGTTCTTTGGAAATAACCACCAGACCAGCACATTAGGGTATACATAGCAAACGATTTTGTTTTAGTTTGTGCTTAGGTAGTAAGTTGGCCTTATACTCTTCTGTTATTTCTTCCGTGCAGCCGCACGTATTCCTAGATGTATTGATACGCAATAGCTAAAAAATCTAAACTAAAGGTACAAAATAATTATCGCTTGTTAATTTAAAACAACAACAGTCTCGAGTTTAGGGCTATAAAATGTTACAACCATCACACTTAGAACGGAGGAATTTTTAGGTTTAAGTAGGACGTTTCAGACAATGACAAAATTCGCCACCCGCCTACTCGACGAGCTTTTTCACCCGTTTCTTTATTTTAGCTAAGCTATTTCGTTATTTACTTAGAAAATTAATGACGTGTTTTTTGTTCGGAACTGGTAAATAATAGTTGCTTTTGACGACTGAAAGTTATTGATATTTTCATCATTAATTAACAAATTACTTTTGATTACGTAATTACGTGCTGTTAAACTTTATAGTTTGAGAGTTGTTTGGTAATTACTACTTTTTACTGTGTTATTCAGAGGTACTGGCAGCAGTAAAGAACTTATACAATAAACTATAAACTCTCGTCCATACAGTGCAATAAAATTAATTACCCCGCTTATATTACGTATTAACTATATTAGGATAAATTGTTACCAGGCTTAAAACGACAATGGTTAAAACTTATAGTCGGTAACTGTTTAATCTAAGGAGCATAATACAGAAAGGCGCTAATATTTTACAAAATAATTTAGTATGTATAGTCCTTTTATAACAACGGTGGCTCAATCTTTTTTTGGTGTATATAATTTCTCCTCTTTGTGCAAAAGAGGTGGTATAATTTTCTTGCAAGTGCTGCTCAGTGGTGCGTTTCAGTTATAGCGGAAATATGGTAATCTACTTGTATTAAAGCCGGCTCCTGCCTTGCTTCTAGATAAATCTTTTCAAGCGAGACTGTTTCAAGTGTAAATGGTGGCAATGCACTGGATTGGTGTCTTATACACGGGATTAAACTTGATGTAATAGTTACTATAAGGTAATTTTACTTTACATACGTACATCACCTAGTTATTGACATATAAATTTATCGAGCGTCTTTATTATCTCTAACTATGCTTTGGGTGTTACTCCCTAACAAGTTACTTACATTTTGTCATCTTTAATAACGAAATAAATTGAGGGTCTTGTTAATGGAAAACTTTAAAATACGTTCGTTGAAAGTTACGCGAGGAAGTGTTACATACTACAATGCAATTAAGGATAATTAAAGGACTCTCGTTGTTCATTAACTGCTCGAGTGTTAACCTTATAAGGACTGCCACTTTTGTTGTATTTTTCAGTTCTTTAAAAAGAGCGCTATGCTGTGTGTAGTGCGGCTTTTTGTTTTTGCTTTAGGGGCAATCGATTTTGATTTAATTTTTCGTAGACACACCTAGAAGATTTTAGAAATTTTCAATTACTTTGTAGGTGGAAATCAATATTTTTCTAATTCACAACCCAGAATGGGGACGCTCAAAAAGTTTTAAACTTACCCCGTTGGTGAAGAATGCTCTTTTCCCTTTTACGTGAGTTAAAGAACTGCGATAAATATGGCCAATTTAAATTTTCTGATTTGTTTCCTACTAAATTCTTATATTTGTCTTAAAGGATTAGCCTAGAGGTTTCTCAATCTTGTTGAGAAAATAATACCACAGGCGCAAAGTTTTGATTGCTCAAGATCAAATGACTTAAAATGATCTTGGTGAATTTTAGTAGCAATTGATAGTCTCTCCAAGCAGATGTTTTAGAAAAACATTAAGTGCGTTTAGCGGAGAAAGTTGCTTAAAGTAAGCTGTCAATTATGCGGACTATATTGACATTCAAAGGCTTCCAATCCGCTAAACTGGATGCTGAGAGTCAGCACAGCAGCACTGTGGTAACTAAATTCATCGTATGCCGACTTTCAGCGTACGGTTTAGCGGATTGAAAGCCTCTGAATGTTAGCATACTCAGCAGAATTGACAGCTTACTTTAAACAGCTTTGTCCGCTAAACGGGTCCATTTATTTTCATTTTTACAAATAATTAAAAAATTTAAAGGAAGTGACGTTCAGGTCGTTGAGGTTCTTAACTTAAACTGACCTAATATTCACGAAATCTATCAAATATACCGCGGGGGAAATTCAAACGTTCAGCCTGTTTCAGCCTTATAGTTGTCATTGCTGAAAAACCAGTCAATTTGAAACCCTCTTGGGGGTCACTACCTTCAGTTTAAGAAACCCTGAATTAGCTCATCCCTATCCAATTAGAAAATTCTGGACATTTGTTTCATATCCGTCTTGATCTAGAGAAGGACTAGAGATCTGGGTGGCTAACTCTTCAGTAACGGAGTCAATTTATTTGCCAATCCGTTGTAGTATTTTTTGTAACGTAGTATAATAGTTTTTGTATCAGATCATTGTCAATTGTTTCGCTATTAGATTTAAATTTCCTTTCAAGTCTTTTGTTTAAAAAGTATCTTCGGATACCCCGATAGTTATTTGTTAAACTGATTACCCTAAGTAACTAAATTTCCCTTGTTTGCTTCTTATCTTACAAGATAGATTTCAATCAATACGAAACCCTCTTCCTCTTAACTTTTGAGAGTTCACGTAATTTTCACACTTATTTGTACTAGCTATTTAATCCCTGAACTAATTATACCGCTACAGGATTTCAAAGCAATTGTATCTTCTGCAAGAGAACGTTGGTATAAAAAGTTGAATGACCCACTAACGATTTTCCGATTTCTCCAATCTTGATGGAGTTTTGGACATATTAAAACCTCGTTCGGTTCCCGATTTCATTAAAATCGGAGAGGGTTGAATGATAACAAATTTCTAGCCTTCCTAAAACATTGAAGTTTTAGACATTTAGATCTTTTGACAACTGCGTAAACGTAGGTACTTTCTTATATTTTGTCGTCGACTTTTTTGTTGTCGTTTCCTGTTTGCAGATGAGTGGCATTGATGAAGGTTTTCCGCGTGCTTCTCTATTTGCCCCTGTTCGGTCTCATTTGATTTCCAACAATGCTCCGCTTCGCAGCTCCTTTTGGTATCTTAAATTAAGGATTTACAAATAATTGTTATACAATTCTCCCTTAACATATTATGCCATAGGTTAAATGGACGTAGACACATTATAATTATTGCATTATTTACCACCTGTTAATTATGAGAAATAACAATAAATATAACTCATATTCTCATATAGCTTATGATATATTCACATTTGGTATTTAATTCGTGTTTGTAGATTAAAACGGCGACACAAAATTTTAATTAAAGTGAAATGAAGTACAAAACAACAACAAAATAAAATAAACAAAAAGAGTAAATGCGAAAAAAAGTCTGATAAATCTGAAAACTCCGTACACCTTGAAGTAGTATAATTTCCATAAATTTGAAATTCAATTGGATATATACACACTTAAAACGATAAAATTTGCGTCACGTAGAATCGCGTTACCGCGTTCATATTTAAACAAGATTAGGCTAATTTTGGAAGAAGTTGCGATTAATATTTGTACTTCCTTCGAACGAACGGTCTGTTTACTTCGTGCGTTTGGCGAAACTCGAGTTGTTTATATTAAATTAATAATTGAGTTATATTAAATCGAAATAACGTTAAATATGCAAACAATTTGACATAGAGCCGTTTACAAACGCGTAAGAAAAAAAATTTATTTAATCGGGCATTTACAGAGAACTTAGCCGTATGGACAAGAAAGAAGCCGGGATTAAAACAATGCAAAAGAAACCCCGTATTTGCATACAAAGCAGGTCTTAGAAAGCAGCGATCGCGTAAAGTGAATTTACTGAGGCGGTTGATGGCTGTTCTTTTACATGCTTTGCTTTTCAATAACTTAAAACGGCGAGTTTACTCTTTACGGCGTCTCATTTCATTAAGCTGTGTGCTCAATTTTCGATTTTATTTCATAGCAAAAATTAAGGATTTGATTTTTTTAATAAAGCCGAAGAAAAGCCAAAACTAAATTTTAATCTTTTATGAGACCTACTCTTTCCTTATGAATATAAGAAGGTGGAAGAGAGAAAAAAAAGTCAATAAAAAGATTAAAATTTTTTTCCCTTTTCCGCTTTGTACACAATTAATAAATCATTCTGTCGATACTCACTTGATTGGCAGTGTAATTTTTATAAGAAAGAAAATTGATTGTGTCATACTTTTGTATAGAACAAAGAATGCCAATAATATCGGAAAGCTTGTTAAAAACTGCTTTCAACAAGTTTTACTTTATTTATTTTATTTTTATATTAGACTTACAATTGGGAAAATTTGTAATGAGTTATAAGAAAACTTACCTAGATGTTAAAATATCTTTCTGAAAGCTAATTTTAGAATATTTTCTTATTTTAGTAGGCCAGTCTTGAATAATTTAGGTACGCACCTACCTTAAAGGGGATGATTTTAAGTTACATAACTTATTATAAAATGTACAAGTACAATGAGTTGTAAATTTATAATTACCATTTTTGGCAATTCCAAAACATGCAAACATAAAATTAGAAATTAATCATCGCCATTGTAAAGCGTATATTATGTAGTAAATTCAAAGAAAACTTGGCTGAGATACTCTGTAATCGGTATATAACTATATGGTAAGTAACATAAGCTTAAAATCGATGTAGGTACCTACATCATATTAAAAACTGCTAAAAGAATTAAGGGTTTTGAAGATAAAGAGTGAAATGAAAAACGTCAACTCGGTAGCACCATATTTGCTATGCCTTATGAAATTTGAAGTTGCCCAATGAGGTGTTTTGTTCGCTGTTTACGACATCTGAGGATCTAAAACAAAAATAACGTAATATTATATGATACAACATCAGCTGACTGATTAAACCTTGCTGTTTTTGATACCGAATGGTACTTGGCACAATCGGGGACCACTTGGTCGCATTTTGACCACTTATTTTAAAATAATTTCCACACGAATAAATATTTTGTTCTCAATAAATTTGGCTATACCTACATGACCAAAATGCAACGCGTAACGAATAGAAAACTATAAAATGTGAATGGTTTGTGAAAAAAAACTTACGGGGTAACTTGAGCTACTTGGTCACCTGTCACTTTATTAACGGATGGAAATGGACGTTAAAACGCGTTTTATGACCATATTACTCCAAATTTGAATATAAATACCGAAAAGCTCAGGGACCAAGGTGGTCGAGCGGCTAAGACCGTTAGATATAAATCTAAAGGTACTTGGTTCGAATTTGACTGACACGACTAGATTTTTCTGTGTCAAATACCTAGGTCCGAGTGGTCGGAACCCACCTAAAGCTGTAGGTCCCGTCTACTAATAACCATAGTAGTTAATGCGGACGTTAAATAGCACATTTAATTAAAAAAACAGAGTAATTAGTAATGAGTAATTCGAGTAAATAGAAAAAAAAGCAGTTCTTAAATATCTATTTTATTCTATAAAATTAACGAAAATCTTTCTAAAAGTTCTTTCTAAAATCATTCCCCGGGATTGTTTTCGAAGACTGCATTGACTTTCCCCTTTTTTCAAGGTTTTTTGCAAGGACGGTCCTCACATCCAACTTGGTTAGAGGAAACCCCACTTGTCTCCTCAATAGTGGCTTCTTCTTCGCTTGACAAAACCTTGGGATAGCCAACCGATTTTGTTTGTCTTTCAAGAAGCTTTCGAGCAAGCGTTGTTCTTAAAATTAAAAACGTGTGTGCCGCCATTTTCTTCGACATTTTAGCTCTAACGCCTTCCAATGCATTTTCCAGATATTCTTTCGTAAAATTTCGGTATGCTCTGGAACCAGAGATCCTTTCATAGTTTTTTTACCATTTTATAAAAAGAACTATCTATAACATTGTATAACCCAATGTTATGAGGAGACCATGTGACCAAGTTACCACGGAGTGTTCAAGTAGTCCCCGATTACATTTCGGAAACGAATTTTCCACTTTGGAATTTTTTTTCAGCTGGAAGTATAGGTACTTCAAACGTTCGATCTTTGGGATCACGTGGTTTTTAAATTATTCGGTAAATAGCATACGTCTATAATATTAAGAAATCATCGAATAAAATAAAGAAATATTTAGTTTATGCTTCTTACGAAGCAACAACATACGTTTTTAAAATACGCTATTATGTGATAGGCATAGTAGTTTGTTTTTTAAGGGTTACGGGAAATAAGGAAAATAATAATAAGGGAAATTAGTAGCTCTTTGAATTTTAATCCCTGGCGCGGAATTAGGGAGCTGAAAAGGCTTCAGAATAATGCAGAAAAATACCATATCAGTATAACGCCAAATTTAGCTCGATCAGCAGCGACCGTCAGAGCTTCCAGAAAGGCCAATAGCTCTTTGTTTCTTTTACGAAAGACATTTGTTCGACCCAATCCAAGATTGGCGGCTGCGTTTCTATGATTCTAAAGCTGTGAATTGTTAAGATTGCCCGCGACGGACTACCGAATTCGGCACAGCTGGACAGACTATAAGATAGAAACATGTAAAACTGGACTGTAAGTGCGAGAAAACTAGGAAGACCTGCAAGTCGATTGCAATGCTGATGTGCATTAGAAACGACTTCCTACAGTTTTCTCGCACTTACAGTCCAATTTACATTATCTAAGTTTCTATCTGAAAAGACAGTCTGCCTAACTGCGCCGAACTCGGCAGTCCGCCGCAAATAATCCTATCAATCCACAGCTTTGCTTACGTTCGACCACATTTGGAATATGCCACTTCAATGTGGTCGCCATTTCTGTTGATGGATATCGAACTGCTCGATAAATTTTAGGCACATGGGTTTGACAACGGTGGCTCAAAGTCGTCAAAGAGCTGACCTGATTCAAACATTTCGCCTTGTTTACGGGTTGTTTCGAACATGGGATATGCATTTCTATGACATCGATTCGACTGGGCGCCCGCGAAGCAATCAACTTAAACTGATGAAGGAGCAATTTATCAGCTCATATCGGCTGCACTTTGATTTTAATAGGGTATTCGACGTGTAGAACGAATTGCCTGCTGAGGTTATGAGCGCCCCAACTCTTGCCGCTTTTAAACATCTTATTTGGACAGTCTAGGTCTAGAGGATGTATAGTGACTGGTTTTGTGACTTTTTTCTATTTTTTGTGTATTTGTGTGCGTGTATCCGTATGTGCATTAGCTACATTTGTGTGTCTATTACTGCTTACTTTGTTTAAAATGTTATTGATTTTCAGTTGAATTGGATGAAACGTTCGTGCAGATTTCAATACTACCTACTACTCTTATTTCAACTTACCATCACTTTTCCATAATTTCATTATTTCTTTATAAAGTGCACAGTAATATACGAGAAAATGTGAAAAAAAATCGTGGGAATGTCAGCAATTTTAATGATATTTTTCAACGAAAATCAGTTTTGAGTGAAATAGTGAAAACTTACACTTACGACTTAACGTTGACTATGATGGCGGTGGCCTGATTGTTTAAAATATGCAATTTTAATTAGCTGTTAACCGGGCTTTTGTGCAACCCAATCTTAGCGTGCTAATGAGCTGTTTTTTTATTAAATTATAAACTACCCCTAATATTATAAATTAAATTTTTTACTATAAGAATAAAACACGTAGCACCTCCACGAGCTTTTAAAGCTCCTCAATTACGACTCTACGTTTACGAATATTTTATTTATTTATAATCATTGTAAGCACTTAACAAAAATTTTGATTTTCAAGAATGTTAAAGACCAACGAAACATTTATTTGAACCTAGTGAAATTTAAAAAGTTTGAGTTTCTAGATGTCGCAAGTTGCTAATAGTTTTATTATAGTTCGCTTAAGTATAGAGAGACTAGAAACGTTCGAACGTTTGAAGTGTAACGTCACATACTCTTGTAACTTTAAAATTGCATTTGTTGCAATATGTAATACAACTTTCTAGTACTTTTTGTTAACGACTAATGTTTGACCAGGAACAATAAAATTCATAAAAATGACCACATCTAAATAATATCTCGTATACATTTTTTGCTTGGAAAATTTTATTCAATAGGTTAATAAACGTCAAGAACAAAGTCTTTAGCAGTGGGAAAATTGGCAAAATAAAGCGAGCGATACTTGGGGTTTTGATTAAAATCGTTTTAAATTCGAATTACAATCCAATTACTTTTTGTGAAACAACATTTATATTTGTTTATTCAAACGAGCCATTATTGTTAAAAAGAAGGGTTATAGCGTAGTTGTATCGTACAATTTAGTACGCACCAGGACGAGAATGCTGATACATATCATGCATAAATAATCGAACGCCCGCATGTTGTTGATAAGACCAAGTTATTTCCATTTGTCGATTATTTTGAAAGGACAATTTTGATAAAGCTTTGGTTTTCGTAACCCTACATTGTGGCGCTTCACTTATATGCAAATTATACCCTACTTTGTTTAAAATCGTATATTTTAAAGTTAGATATATCAATTTGTGCTATAAGTTTAAAAAAGTGTTTTTTTTAAACTTGGTGCCCGTAACACAAATATTGGCTAATTAAAAAAATTTCCCAAACTTTTTTACTTTATTTGCATTTGATGCCATCGATGGAACTTATTTTTATAAAAGGAAATCAACCAATTTTTTTTCCTATTCTTGTTGACTTTTTATTTATTTTCCAAGTTACGCTTACTAAACTTTGTTATTTTATTTTTTATATGTATAACAATTTTGTAAACATTCTTCTTCGTTTATTATTCAAAAACAGTTTTCTATTCCGAAATCGGTCAGGTCTGATAGCTACCATTTTTTAGCAATCTCGAGTATTTTGTTAAAGATTCAAACGCACTTTGCCTATTGAAATAGCTTTTATAGCTAAGCTTTCAATCTGTAGCACCTATATCTTTTCTCGCTTGTCCGTACAAAATGTCATGTTATTTTTATTATTTATTTGTTTTATGCAAAAATGTTTAGGCCGTTCAGTATAAGAAATACGAAGTAATTTTTAGAAACTATTCGAAATACTTTTTTATTATTTTCTAATGAAAGTAGAATTGACCATCGAAATAATTACAAATGTAGCAACTAGACGTGTGAATTTCTCGGATATGCAAATTGAAACGAATAGAACTTCGCAGGCTCAGCATCAGAGAAGTAAATATTCAAACATTTTGTACGGCGTCTGTCAAATAAACTAAAAACAATTAAGTAAATAAGAAAATAAGATGCATATAAGAGAACAGAGTAAGAAATGACGTGTGTTAGATTTTCTCTCGCTCGCATGTAGGCATTTATGTTTCCCTTACGACTAAACTGCATAACATCATTTTTAAATAATATAAAAACTATTATTACCATAAATATATTTTGTAGGATATTGCAAATTTTAGAAATTTACATCAACAATGAAGGTAAATATGAGGTATTTATGCCTTCTCAAAACTTAAAATTGTATTCTTCTCGGCGTCTCAATTTGTCACGCTACCTTTGTAGTAAAAATTTGTTATCAAAACTTTAGAATGTTAAACAACCATTATTTACATAAGGAATATTTTTACTTACTTTCTTGGGAACAGTATTCTGTTAAAAAGTAATTCAAACCTAAATAAGGGTTATTTACATAAATGTCACAACACAAATTGTATTAACTTACTTGACGTTCAATTAGAAAACGCAAGTAGAAAATTTACTTTTGTGAAACGGCTTTAGTTGGGTCTTCATACGGGTCAGCTTCATTTTTGCACATTTTATTCACAAAAACATTAAATTAGATACCTAAAATACCTACCTTTTTTAATATTTTGCAAATTAAGACTTGTACATAATGTACACTTTTTTATTTGTTTATTCAAGCTTGTACTTATTCTTTACCTACTTATTTTCCATACTGGCCGTTGTTACAATATTATTGCCTTGGACAATTTATTACTTTTATTTATTTATTAGAAAAATGTACGTTATATTTGATTATATGCACACATGCACAGGCTAAGGATCTTTCAGCCTAGCGCTTAATTCTGTTACCTAAATGTATAGAAGTTAAAATAGCGAGAAGTACAAAAATTGTACTCAATAATTATAAGAAACATAAAAAGTAATAAAGTTAAGGCTCAAGTCTTCATCTGGTAGATATTTACATTTCCGGCGTTCTGCACTTGAAAACAGCCAATGAATTAAATACCCAACCTTCCAGAATTGTGGAAAGAAGTAGGTAGGTTTCTAAAAAACCTCAGGTTTAAATTTAAGAACGGAATAACCGCCAAAATATTAAACTTTAAAAATTTTCATAAAAACTATCCTTTTAAAATTAAAGATTATTCTCCAAGAAGGAAAATTTTAGAACATTTTGAAAATATTGAAATTTGTAATTTTCGCCCTTATGGAAAGTACCCTCATTTTTGTTAAGATTTTCTTCTGAGTAAGTTAAAGCTAAGCCACTTAAGATTTAGGCTTGGGTCTAAAATTTCAATTCTGCACGACGTATAGTTTTGGAGGTGGACCCTACTAGGGCTAGTACAGGCACGAATACGGACAGACCGACATTTTTTCAAAATTTTTATTTTTTTCTGCTTCCTGTGCACACACAAAATAAATACGAAATTTTTTCCCCAATAGCTACTATACTTGCTTAACTACAGCTTCAAAATTAAGTAAAACGACGGATTTAGTCCAGTAATTTTATCATCTAAAATACGGGTTACCTTGTATCAAATGGGGTAGTTCTGATTTTCTGGCATATTGTCTATGAGGTAGGTCTAATGATAAATCCAAGTTTCGGACACAGCAGCCCTCCGGATCATTGTCAAAAATCCAAGAAACCGTAAAATTTGTTACCATTTTTCAGTTTCTGTTAATTTTGACTCTAAAGGATTAATTTTTCGGTAAATGCAGTTTTGTCCTTTTTAAAAGTAGACTATAGTTTTTACAATTTTAGACCAGAATGGTATCTGTAGACCTAATAATATCCGACATACAAGTGGTTAAAAGTTTACAAATTTATCATACTCTAGCATTTTTAGAGATACAGCTTCTGACAAAGATTCAGAATATTTACGTTACATCAAATAGGGTAGTAATGATTTTTTGGGAAGGTCTAATGATAAATCCGAGTTTTCGGACTCGGTAGACCTCCGGATCTTTGTCAAATATTCAAAAATCTATACAATTTAATTTTGCTTCAGTTGTTCTTTAGTTAGGGATTTTTGACAAAGATCCGGAGATCCACCGAGGATCGAAACTTGGATTTATTATTGCGCCTTCATCATGTACAACATACCAAAAAATCTCAACTACCCCATTTCCAAAAATTTCGGTGTTGTGAACCATGGTCTTCATACAACCCCACCAATAAAAGTCCAACGGTGTGAGGTACGGAAATTGAAGATACCGGGAGATTAACAAGTAGATTACTAGATTTTGAAATCGTTTATTGTAAAAACTAAAATAATTCATCTCTCGCTTATGAGACAACTTTTACTAAAGGGTTTTAAATATTTATCGACTTCTTTTGACACGTACTTATCATCTCTTAAAAAATAAAAGATTTCTAGATTTTTAAACAAATTTTTCGTTTATTGTGAAAATTAAAAGAATTATTATCTCGCTTAAGAGGAAATTTTTACTAAGGTAATTTCAGGTTTATCGACTCATTTTGATCTGCACTATCGCCCCTTAAAAGAGCACTTAATTTTGAAACAAATTAATCGTTTATTGTAAAAATTAAAAGACTGTTACCTCGCTTAGGAGGAAACTTTTACCAAGACGTTTTAGGGATTTTTTAACTGTAATATCGCCCCTTAAAATATTACAGAGAAGACCGTAAGCACCCTGTATAGTGAAACTTTGAGAAAATCCGTTTCAGTTTTAGTCAGCTTTGGTTCTTTAAAAGTATGCAATTTTGAAATTATTTTGAAAAATCGACTGTATCAAAACTAAAACTCTACATTTTGTCTATACAAAGATGTTTATTTCGATGAGTTGTAACTGCCATTTTCGGGTGTACCTACGTAGTGTATTCCCGTTTTTAGATTTTTATAATAATTATTATCTTCAAAATTATAATAAAATAACTACAAAATGGGACGATCGTTATACTGGTCGTGATTTTAAATTAAAAAATTTGAAAAAGTATTTTTTAAATTAGGGTTGATGTGTACTAACTTATAGCCAAGTATAAATACCTTATTTTAGGCCACCTTGTATAGATTTCGTTTAAAACCTTACTTTGACGATGAAATTCTGTTAAATTGTTGAAATCAAATTTCGATAAAATCTCTTTAGTATAGTTTTTATTTGGCGTCGTTACATACACACACATCACATACAGACATTTTCTAAAAGTTTGATGTTTTTAGCGTTTTGAATTCAGGAGAGCCCGAAACGTCAAGAAATTAAATTTAAAAAAATAATTTTTCCATTATAATACTTTTTCAAAGTAGACTATACCTAATAATAGTCTACCTAAAAGTTAACTAGTTAGATGCTGGGCTTTGGAAGGAATATTATACTCTTTTCAGACAACAAATAGTAACTAAAAGGTAAACACAAATGACGCTCGTTAGAATACTACTTTACACGCACGAGCTTTTGTGTCAAAGTCGAACATAGGGAATTAACGTTGCATGTCATTTTTAAGTATTTTGCCTTTTACTTTTATAATAAGAAAAGAAACAGTTACATGGTACATATTTATTTAAGTAATCAAGAGTTGAATAGGTTTTTATTAAAAACAACAATAAGTAAGTAATATGTAATAAAAAAAATCAAATTATATAATAAATATTTAAATAACCCTTTATTTAAAATCGAGTAATATTCGAGTTTGCTACAAAAGAAGTTTTTGAGAAGTAGGTACCGCATAGTACTTATTTCAAGTGTTTTGTTTTTCGCCTACCTACTTAATTTACAAAATTGGTAAATTTGAAATTAATATTTTTAAATAAAAATCTCATTTTTCTCTTAATTTTGGAATTATTTGATGCACAATCATATGTATGTTATCTTTCCATATGCTCTTTCCGGTAAGTAAAATTATAAATAAGGAGTCACAAAAATGATCAATGCCATGTTAAACTTCTATGCTCGCGTTTGAGACCGAACATAGGGTATAACAAGAGCATACTTATTAATTTACTAAGTACATACCTTCACAGAAATAAACTATAATAGTTTAGTATAAAATATAATAGTGTGTCTCACTTTGTTCATCTTATGAGACAGGCACAGACACCACCAGTGCGAAGATTTGTCTATCTTAAATACATACTGTAACACAAGTTATCCGGGTTAAACTAAGCAATAGGACGATAATTTCCGTACGACTCGTCCAAGTAATCCGACAGTTCATTATAAACTTTAAATGGGGCGAAAGCCTCGTTTATTACTCGATCATCCCAATATCCTAAAAAAATGGAAATTAATGAAGGCTTAAGAAGCAGATATCTTCCTACTACTAAATATTTAATGTTGCAGTCTTAATAATTGAATAAAAGAGCAATAGTAAGTAAACGATTTAATTGAGATAACGCGGTTTTATGCCATTTTTGTATAATTCACGAGATTCTTCTTACATTTACTAAATTCGTGTGTAAAAAACTCAGACTAGATAACTATCTAGATTAAAAGAGGAAAAGCACTTTTTGCTTAATTTTATTCATTTTGGGATAATTACCTTGTAATCCTCGTTTATACTAATGTAAAGTTCACGTTAAAGCTTCTAAAAGAAAAAAATCGGCACTTTCCTTAATTTTAAAGTGAAAAAACTTTTGATAATACTTATTTTGCGTCAACATTATAATTTCGTTTCGAGAGCATTATAAATCATACTAAAGTATTTATCAAATCATTCTATAGTTCCTGAACGTCACCTTTATTGTCGTTAGTGAGCGTGGGAGTAGAACCAGGCGCTCTTATTTACCGCACCCGAGCAAACAAAGCTTGATGAGCCCCCATGAACTACGAGTTCAATAATTTGTAGACGAATTACCTTAACATTAGAAATTTTGCTTTATAAATTTAAAAACTTTTTTGTGCCAAATACGTCAAGAATGGAACTTAAACGTGTTCTTTAACTTGCCTAAGGGAAGTAGGCAAATTAACTTTTAAGAGTAGGAGAGGCTCTCGAGCTATATTTTTGGTAATCGTGTTAACAAGGCAAAATGAAACGAAATTACAAAAATTGAAATGAGCGTCAGTGGAGTGTAATTTTAAATCGAGGATTTAATAAACTGCACAACACAAATTAAATTTCTGGGTAAGAGGAGTTGAATGAGTTGTTCGTGTAATTGAAAACTTAAAATTATCATTTAAATTACAATAGATTTATTGAAAGAGTCAAGAAAGCAATATCAAGAGATACCCGCTTCATTAGAGTACATCGACAAACTTTTCAGGAAAATAAAATACGAAAATAAAAAGTCCTATTAGCTCGAGTCGGATCATCAGCAATGCCCAAGGGTATAATCCTGATACTTTTTCTAACAAGGTGGATACAAGTTTTGTAAGAAACGTTTGAACGATGGGTACACAACAAGAGAATACTTACTATTTTTGTGTTTATACAAAACCGAATTAAGATAAATAAAAATTATTTATTCCATTATTTACTCGAGCGAGTTCATTAGTTACGTTAATAATTTCACAAATATTTTGAGCCTTTTTAATTACATTATCGAAGAATCGAACGATAAAATAATTAAATGTTATGTATAAACTATGATTGATAACATGCTAACCAATTGCTCATCAAATCGAACACATTCGTAGATGAGTTTTTATTTGAATGGAATAATTTCAAATCGGTTACTACAACTTCAACATTTTGCAATTTCCTCGACAACTTTTTGAATAATGTTTACTGTTAGTCAACTTTATTTATCGTTTACCTTCAAGAAAGACTCCTAGATCCTTTTAAGAAATTGGTTTGGCAGTTTTCTGATGCATTTTCAAAGGCAAAATAATATATATCAACAACACTTTTTTTACTTGAAAAAGTATTTATGCGTCACGAGAATTTTGTTGATCCGCGCTAGATAAAACGCACTTTAGTAAATTGTTTTGAAAGGATTGATGCAATTGGAAGTGAAAAGTTTAAGACTAGTTTTAAATCAATCGTTTAACGAAAAGGTGAAAAACTAATGGAATTAAATACTGGCGTAAATAGATTTACCCACTTTTTTAAATTAAATAATTAAAAATGGAGTCGATGTGTTATCAAGGCATCGCAGGAAGTTTACGTTTCTCGAATGTCTGATAACAAAGTGGAAAATACGTTCTGTGTCCAGTGTAAATTGAGGGTTTTTATGAACTACTCTTTTAGTTCTTTTAGTTCTCCACTATGGTTGCAAAATATATTCTTCTGCCAAACTTAGCTAATATCGTCCACACATCAACCAATGGAATTAGACTTGCCTTTAGAAATAGTCAAAGACAGTCCATTATCGTCATCGTCGCCTCAAAGATACAATAAGACATGAGGAAACACTTTGTTTTGAATAAAAGCCATTTTAACCGTTAACTCGCGACGTTGATATTTTTTACGCTATAGGCGAACGGCGGTATCTGACGCTTCTCTTATTGTATAGCAGTAAAACTCACAGAATAATACGCAAATATCAGTTTTTTATTAACTAATATTAAAATGCAAAGCTTAAAGTATAAGATAAGCCAAAAAAATTAATTTTTATGAAGTAACATTTGTTTTATGACCGTTTCTTCCGAGTTAGATGCCATTTTCTAAAGAAAATTATATTTTAACAGTGTACCTACTTTAATTTAAAAAAATCAATTAAATTATATTTTCCAATAATAAACAAAGAAATTTCACAATATAATTACTTTGATTTTTAATATTTTATAAAAATATACAAATACACACGTAATAAAATTAGTCACGCTGTAGGCGACGGCTGGTATAATAAACCACGAGAACCTTGGCAAACGGTCTCTAATTTAGTGATACTAAAGACTGGTGACGGCGACATCCGGTCAATTCGTCGATAACACAATATTTTCAAGCTAGACAGCAAATTCTTAGGTGTGTCAATAAAATTGTTATAAAACTTTAAATTTTGCACGGCGGTACCATGTACCGCCTTCTCGGGTTAGCGGTTAAGATTTGTGATTAAAATGGCACGTCTATGAACTTGACCCCCCCTCCCACTTTGCCCGATAGAATTAGCGAATTTAGTTAAATTATAAAATTACAACTAAGTTTGTATTCAGTCAAAAACAGATCATTTATAGCATCGGCTCAAGCTCCAGTTTTCAGCATATCGGTAATTTTCACTTTACTCTTATAATATACATAGTCCAGGCACTGAATACAAAAAACTGGGTTTTCACTAGAAAAGGTCAAGTAAACTTTTAATTTGGTAGCTTTGTACAGTTTTGTGTCCTAATTAATATTCCTAGTTTCCGACTTTGAGCCACCGCCGCTCGCGCATCCATATTGGAGAAATGGTACTCCGCTGTAACTCTCGCACTATTCATTTGATTGAAAAATGTTTTTTACAAAAGTTACAGGAAATTTTATGCTCTGTAATAGCTATTTTTCACCTAGGTGGCGTAGGGTAGAAGATATTCTTGAAAAACTGGCTTTCGGTATCATTTTTCCAATATGGTAATATTATAAATACTATGGGCAAACTTGGAATATTAATTAGGATGTCAAATTCTACAAGTCTACCAAATTACAACTTTCTTTGACCTTTTGTAAGTCAGAACCTGCCCATTGTCTGGGCGATTAATAAATTCTATAAAGTACAAAGATAGAGGTAAAATAGTGGAAAATAGTCAAAAGTGACAGTCAACTTAAGGAACTTTTTATTGTTTTCATCGTTAGAAGATGCAGGTTTTTCTATTTTAGTTAATCATCAAAACAAAACATGCTGTTTAGTTTGGCCCGCCAATAGCTATGCCAATTTCTATAAGCTGAGATGTACAAAGTTTTTGCGGAAATGTTATCTTTGAGATCTTTAGAAGTTGGTTCCAGCTATATTTGATCAGAAATTAGTCTTCGCCAATTCTTTTCATTAAAAATTAAATATATTCTGCCATAATTTCTGCAAAAACTGCTTCAGGGTCTACTAATGCTTGTCGACCACACGTTTTTCGGGGTCCATACGTAAAAATTTGATATTTGTAGAATTTAGCGATGAAACGAGCTAAGTAGCCTGTATACTCAGGGGGGTAAAAGTCAACTGTTAATGTTTATTAACTATCACAAACTGCAAAAATCAAAGATATATCTACTAGTTCTTATTGCAAAATAAATCTTTGACAACCACCAAACAGCTTGTGGTGTACTGTAAAGTGGTACTAAAAATGTGTAAAATGGGAAAATCTTTATAATACATTTTTTTTCCACGCTATATTTTATTGATTTATTAAGTTTTGGTAATGATTTTTGGTTAAAAAAATTTAAATCTCCCCAGTGACGTCACAATCCTAGTGTTTTATTAGATCAGATATCATTTCTTATGTTAAAAATTTACTTTCCCAATCTCGCTTTTGTCGATTTTTTTGGGTAGTATCTTATACTGTTGCTCTGGGGCGACAATATTGTGAATCGGTTATCGGTTATTCCTTCCCTAGCTCCGCAACTTACGGCAAAAAACGTCTTCTTTTTAACTACTTTTGAGTAAGTTATGCAATACTTCGTGATATTGCCCTATTTTAAGACTTAGTAGTAGACCACACATTGCAGATTTCTTGCAGCGGAAAATACTACTAAGTAGTAGGCAACACATTGCAGAATTTCTACTGCGTATTTCCACACCCGATTTACCGCAACAACGAAACATTATTTTAAATGCAGCCTGCCGCACTAGAGCATTTTACCTGGTGCGGCACATTTGCATTTAAAATAATGTTATTTGTTTTTGTGGCAAATCCCCTGCGTATTTTCCGCAGCGGAAAATCTGCAATGTGTGGCCTACTACTTATTAACTTCCGAATAAACTTTCCTCCTGTATTTACTTATTCATTAGCAGATGTTCAAACAAATTCACAACTAAATACCAACATTTATCTGAGTTTGATAAGATGCAAAAAATCGGATACGCCTTCTGGGCATTACAAAACACTCTTGCGTACATTGTTGTCTAAATTTCCCGGTTGCAAAATTTTTTATACAGACGGGTCAAGACTGATTTGAGACGAGGTGGCAATTTTTGAATTGATATTTGTAATTTTTTGTTGCTTACGTTTTATAGAAGATGAATATGACAATTTAAACCGAGAAGCTCACAATGGGCACAATGGGCACAATGAGTCAAATGAATTTAATGGCAGGTTTATTAGAAGGCGAATGTCTCGACCCTTTGGTTAAATAAATAGTTTATTATAGTTTCTCGTGACAATACAAACATTGAAAAAACATCTACCCGAAAATACAAACAAAGTGACGTAATACGATGAGTTAGGGCGGGCGAGTGCTATTATTCATCAACAAATAGGGTGAAATTTACCTTCCAATTTTTTGCTTATAAAGTTGATGAATTCATATTAAAAATTCTTTAAATTTGTAAAAGACGTAAATTATAATTTCTAAATTAAAAATAAATATCTTAAGGCAGTTCCAAGTATCGGGAATGCAATAAGAAATTATCGTCTTCTATACCAATTAATTACAGAGCTAGATACAATTTTCAATTTTGTTACTTGCTACCCGTGAAAATTGTTAAAGCGCATCATCACTCACACCACACGTATTGGAATAATTTGTAAAAGTTCATAAGCCGGATTTTCTCATGCTTAAAATTTAATTGCAACGAAAAACACATACTACCGAGATACTTTATATCGTATTAAAAGTTTAAAATGAGGAGTGCGAAATTGTGCTTAGGTCTCTGAGAGAAACTACGACACAGTAATCTAATTACGATAATACATCGGTACACTAATTTTATCAAATAACTTTTTGTTTATCGATTGTTGTTTACCTAGTTTCAAATTGAAGTGGCAGCAACGTTATATACTATTATTCCGCGATATTCAAAGACCTCTCTTCTTATTGTAGCTACGGAAGTGAATTAATTATTACCTTTGGCAACTGCAAATTCTAATATGAATCATGAATGTATACCTGCGACAATTGTAGCACCTGTGGAATTGTATCGGTTTACATTACAAATAATTTTAATGGTGCCTCCTTATTGTGAAGCAAGTTATATTCGCTCGGGAAATAGGACAATTTGGAGGTGCCTGTCTCGACGTAGGCCTAACCGAACTCAACTCTGGCTTTTCTGAACTACGAACGTGTATTTACGTAAATTATTTACTTATTCATATTCATACATCACTTATAATAGCGTTAGGTTGCTCCCTGTCACGGTAAGTGGCCCACCTGGAAGGTTTACAAAATGTTCAAGAAAAACTTACAACTATGCGTTAGTAGATGTTATTTGCTTATTCAATTTTTATTTTTTACTAGCTGACACTTCCAAATCAATATAATAAAAAAAAGTTACTTAGTAAAATTCTCAAATTGCAAATGGCCGTTAAAATGATGAATTACTCATCCCCATTTCCTATTAGTATCATTGAAAATCACCTCATAGAGAAGGTGGGGTATGCGGTTAATATATCACACTTGCATATTCCTTAGCAATTAAAATTGACGTGTCTTGACGTTCGATTTTGATTTCTTAAGTTTTAAAATGATGGTGGTAACAGCTACGTATTATCAAGCAAGCAAGGTGTTTATTTTCTAAAAAGTTTTCAAATTAATTGCAAAATTTGATCATTTGGCATAATTAATATGTAGGAAACAAAGACTGCAGTTAAGTTAACTTTTGTTCTACAGAGTGATAGAAAATCACAAATAGCATCTGATAAGCAGGTTTTTGTACGCACCGTATCTGTATACCTTTTCAACTTCAAACTGGGACTAAACAATATCGAATTTAGAATTAACAATATCAAATTGCATATAAACAATTTGAAATTGAGACTACACAGCTGTAATTACTTGCCATTTATTCACAATTTGAAATTGTGTATTCTCAATTTGATATTGAATGAATAATTTATTTATTTTGAAAATAACAGTTGACAATCCAAAAGCACAAAAGTAGACTCCCAATCACCCCAAAACAAAATCAAGGTGTTGTAAGATGATGTCTTGCTACTCTGACCATATGAAGGAGAGCAAAATGCAGTACGTTTTCACTATCATCTTATGGTGTAACGAAGTTAGACTCACTTGACCCCCCCTGTTTTCTTTCTTTCTTTCTTTGTTTCTTGTTTTGTTTACAACCGTCTAGCGTCTATAGGTGCTAAGACATACTCGAGAATACTGTGCACCTCCATCTGCAGGATCTTGCATAACCAATTCAGCACCAAGGTAATTATTTGAATTGCTAGATTCCAAGTCCGAGTCCAAGCTCCAATCTTAATACGAAGTTTGCAGTAGGCACTTCTAGACATCAGTAGCAATAATGACTATCAGAATAAGAAAGTCGATTGCACTTTTTCTAACTCTTGCATATATCGCAAACCGGCGAAGGAATGGCCGGTTCACTGGTCGAACAATTTAACTTTTCTATTCCAATTCTCCATTTTACCCTTATTAATTGCTAAGCTGGTTTGATTCTTAAAAATTCCCGTCCAGCTAAAGGTGACACCTACTTATTGTAGATATTATAGTCTAGTGCATTAACAGCACATTTTTTATTCGATGGGGGGTTGGTCTGTGACCTTATTGCTGATTTTGCGTATTCCCGGAATTAACTCTCTCGCCACCATCTTAGAAAATGCATTGTAGCCCATATCTCGCGTTCTATTCATCGCAACTAGATGGTTGGTTGGAATGCTCAACTTTGAACACGAATAAGTTCTTTTCTCTTCAACGGGGCGCTTACTACGACTCTGACATAAATGAATTAGTAGTAAATGAGTCCAACGACTCCAAAACCATCGAGTTAAGACAGATAATAACAGTGCCTTTTGGGACACACGTACCAATAGAATTTTCGTAAGTACACTGGACTTATAGTTTGTTATAATACGTGATATTCTGTATCATAACCTCTAGGAATAGTGGTTAAACTTTACGTTAAAATAACGTTCGATCTCGTTCTACCACAGATAAATCAAATAGGATATAACTTTATATTAACGTAAAGGTTGACCATTATGCTTACAGGTTATGATTTATGATATAGAATATACCTGAATGTTTTGTCTCAATGTCTCAATGTGAGGTTGTTTAGTTTCAATTTGAAGTTTAAGGTAATAGAAGATAATCATTTTATCATTTGAATATACTTTTTCTAAATTTATACGGAGTCTTAAAACCTACTTAACTTGAAAAAACATTTTCTAAGTAATTTTTCGAAACACTAGGCTTTTCTACTTTGGACTAAAAAAGAGTTTTTAATTCAGGAACGTGGTTTCAATTAATTTGCAGCTATTTACTTTGTACGTATATCAATTGGCAAACTAAGTTAAAAGATATAAATAAATTTATTTAATAAGTGTACAAAATGTACACTAAAAACACGTAATAAATTATTCGTCGTTTGAAAAATATAACAACGTAGGAAAGAAAATGTAGGTTTCTCTCAAATTAATTAAATTTACACTTGAAACTGTACGTATACGTACATAAATTTATTTTTGTTATTTTTAACGTAGTTCATTTGAATATATTTATAATTGAAAGAAATATAAACGTTATATTCAAAGCATTATAATTAATTTGAAACAAATTTGCCGGAGTTTCTAAATGGGCACATGTAGCGAGAATTCCTTATTATTATATGAAAACAAGTACGAAATGGAATTCGAGTTGCTAGCAATTAAATTGTGCATTGTAATCACAGAATGCTTTGATTTACGAATATAGTGGAATCTAGAGTGTGATTCCCAGTTACGGTTAACAAGGATGGTCATTCCAACCTCCATTCAATAAGTAGCGAAGTTCCCTAGTTAGTAGTTAGCCTATTTGCTTAGATGTTGCCTTAGTGTTTCCTTTTAGTAATAGAGATAAGTTAATTATAATTACGTCGTACAAACATCGATGCTGGTGCTACTCGCCATATTAGAAAATACGTGTCGAGGAATTTTTAAGACGTCGGAGAACTCGCAAGAACTTAAAATGGGGAGAATGGAGAAACTTTGCTAAAACTAACGAATATTTTCCTTATAAACTCAACATAAAATGAAACCGCTACTCGTCTTTGCTCATTTTAGATTTTAAATTGAAATTTTACTTTGAATTTGATGCGATCAAAGTTAGTTGCTCTTGAAAGAGCACGAACAGAATGAAGGAAGCAGTTTTATCTACATACAACTCAAAATTAGAGTATTTTACAACTGACTGAGAAACATGAAAGAAGCCTTTATTAGTTGATGAAATCTCCAAGATGATTAAAACGTTATTAATATTTCTCGACGTTGTATATTTCAAAAAATATTTGGTTGGCAACTAATTTGATATTATTTTTGTTAAAAAAAGTTTGAAATTAAAATTTAAGGCGTTTTCAAGTGGAACGAATTAAATAAGAAATTAACGAGTGTAGAAAAAAAAACGAAAAACTTTGTTTTACAAAAAAGCGCCACTTACTTTAAAAAAATAAATGTTTAATTCTTGTTACGTTCGTATTTAAACGGGAAAAAAGGCAATTAATCTTGATATAAGCAATTTTAAAACAAAGGGCGATTGGAACACAAAGAAATCGCTTAAGCGAAAAGCAGTTACAATTAAATGAGCTACGGTGCGAGTTAAAATTTCAATATTTTATCAACAGCTAGTTATAGATTGAGTGAATAAAGCATGAGGGCCAACAAATGAAGCAAAGTGCTAGACGTTGTCAAGAATGAATAGAAAATGATCGTGGGGAAGTGCAGCTCGCCGTTTTCAACAAAATTTTAATTCAACATTCAATAAGACTCAAATGGGTTCTAATTATAAATGAGAAGCTCGTTCGTTCGAAACAAACGATTAACGATTATCTGATTATCTCCATCTCTGAATAAGCTGCGAGTGAACTCATCAAAACTTGGAGTCATACAC
Organism: Malthinus flaveolus; assembly: GCA_950108345.1. NCBI lineage: Eukaryota > Metazoa > Arthropoda > Insecta > Coleoptera > Cantharidae > Malthinus > Malthinus flaveolus. Next base: position 74,958,751 of record OX467285.1, read on the forward strand.
GATAGATAGCAAAGTGTATAAGGTACAAAGGATCTTCTCAAGTTCAAAGAGACGAGATGATAACGAGCGAAGCCAAATTACTCATCCTTTATTATATTGGTAGGTTACGTTACTTCCCATAAAACCATTGTTAGGTGGCAAAGACGACACTTTAGAATAGTACGCATAGAATGAATTCAACTTTCTCGTCTTTACGACTTCCTCGTGGACTTGCATTCAAATTCTAATTAACCAAAAATTTATTTTATAAAATTAAAACCGCCGACTTAAACTGAAATAATTGGCCCTTATTTACTTTAATCGATAAGTTGTTTAAAATTCTAAATAAATAATGTTTATTAAGCCAACTTAACGCTCCTAAAGCCCATTAAGAAGAGAAAAAAAATAAAGTTAAAACTTAGTACGTACGTTAAAAGTAGTAATAAAATTAAATTTAGGTTTGATTGTCGACATTAAATAAACGAACTAAAAACTTGGTTCAATTTTCTCAAAAGCACGTTCAGATAATAAATTGTATTTTGCGAATGGGCAGAATCGAACATCCCCAAAGAGAAAGTCAAACCGACCACAACCCGTATATAACCGTGTTGCTGAAAATTTCGTCCTTTTCTTTTTTAAATCACTCATTATTAATTTTATACTTATACGTTTTGCATGTTTTCATCCAGATTTTTCTTATAAAGTCTAAAAAGCGTATAAGAAAAAAGTTTAAGTAGTAAGGCGCTTTTGATTGATCAATATACTGGGAATCTTTAAAAGTCTCGGGATTAAATGGGATGAAACTCACACTCTTACGTTGAGATGAAGATCTTATAATTAGATTTTGGGAGAATAAGAATGTGTATTAGGCACTTCGCACTTTTATTAATCCAAGTTTTTATTAATAAAAGCATTTTTCATTTTGAAATTTACGAGAGGCGCTCCGAAAACATGGATACCTGATTTTTCTTTCATCTCGTGCTCGATCAGAAATTCCGGCACTTAAAAACAGCTAATAAACAAGACACGAGACGTGATATGTTAGGGGTCACTTGGTTGGAATGGGCATATATCTAGTAATCGAAAATTAATTTAAGTCTAGGTAGCAAGGGGTGTTATAGCTGCTATGAGGTAGATGGGATGAAAAATGGGTTTGGAAATTCAAAAAAGATATTTAAATAAACAACGCTAGACTATTAACAGCGAGCGGTATTAAATAAACAATAGTTTTGGAAAATGATTCAATCGTTATTCGCTAATTTACATTCAAATGAAAACGTATGAATAAAGAAAAGATAATTCAATCTGAATAAATTAAACGAGCTTTTTGAATCTATCGAAAACTAAATTGGTTGTTGTGAATTGAAATTGTTTCCGCTTTTGTTTTTAAATGAAAGGAAATTCATTTTTTCCTACCAACAATTTTTATTTCTTATCAAACAATAACTGTCTATTACGCGCTATGAAAATTTCTCTTTCCCAGCTTTGTGTAGGTTATTTTTATGATTATAATTTGTAGTTTAGAAGCCTCAAACTACTAGATTGGAATTTTTATTATAGCTCTGTTTACCTTTTTGTAAGAAAGTAGTGACTTTCTGTAATAAAAAAGTTCTTGGATCATTAATTTAAACGGTGCGTAAAGTTATACTGAAAACTTTTAAGCCATCACTCTTTAGATACTTTACAACTTATTTTATTATTTACTTCTTTTTGCTCTGTTACTGATTAAATCGGAAGATTTAGATTGAATCAAATTAGGATTTCTCAGTTCATCACTTTTTATACTACGAGTGTTCGAAGTTATGTGTGCAATTTAGTACTACGGTGGTGCCCGCTTCTTAATTGTCCACTCGCTCGCTTGCTACGAGTATAATGCAGTGGAACATTTTCAGGGGCATAAGTTGTATTTAAACTTTTGTCCATTGTTTTCGGATACCATGTGAAACGAACAAACCTGGATTTCTATTTTATCCTTTTTTTTACTATGTGGTGTTATATTTTCATCTTTCGAGGAAGTTTTTCCTTATTCAAGCATAATTTATTGGATAGTGCAATGTTTCAAGTAATCACCTCCTAAACATTAGGCTAGTGAAGTAATTTTTGAAAAACATCCACTAAAAAATACCCTATTTTAAATCAATTTTGGATTCAATTCTTTTTTCTTAAAAAGTCGTGCAAACAATGGAGTTTATGGATTTAATGCAATATTAACATCGTTCGTGTCTTCCCCTAATCCTAATTACAAAAAGCGTTTTTGGCATGCTAGAAATGAGATTTTCAATAAGTTTGTGGGACATATTCTCCCATTCTGCAATTACTGCATCTACCAGTTGATTGTGATCAACTGCAGACCTTTTTTCAGAGCGCCCCATAGCTGCTCTATAGTATTTAAATCGGAACTATTAGGTATACACTCCATTAGCGGAATATCTACAACATTAAAGTTATCGATCACCTGTATATCCACATAGGAACGAGATTTATTTTGAATTGGGTCGCACAAAAGAAGCAAATGGAATTATATGTTCAACTACGATGTTGTCGAGAAAATAATCTGCATTTGTAGAACTCGCATGTATTTAAACTAAATGTAATCGGCCGTTGAAGCAGATTTCACTCCAAAACATAACAGAGTCACCTCCAAAAGAGATGCAGCAACGTGCAAATCTCTCTCCTGTCCTTACCACACACGTCACGCCCATCGGGAAATTTAAGACTCATTCATGTTTCATTTGAGAATGAAACCTTCTTCCAACCATCAAGCGCACAATATTGATAATTCTTGGCAAACGCAATTTTTGTAGTTTGTACTGTGTGGTAACCAATGTTTTTCTGCCGGTCTTCTGATGAATCTGCTTTCAGTTAAGTGTCGAGCAGTTGCAAGCTCATTCTTTAACACATTAATAGTCACTCTCCCGCTCCTCAAATTATGACTTAAATTAGTACATCGTTGTCGCCCTTATCTTGATCTTCTTAAATAAGATCCAGTGTCGTTAAAACGTCTTACCACGCGAGCTAGGCTAGAATGGTTCCTTCCTATTGCATGACCATGTATCTCTCTGTCAGTAACTTCGTTGCTCTTGCTGCTTCTTAAACTGAAACATTTTGTTTATTGAAACAATTTTTGAAACGGTTCTTAGACAATTTTGGGAGAAAGGTACTTGAATAATTGTAAATTCTAATTTTAAAACAAAATATATTGTATGACAATATTTGCTTAAAATGTCAGAAGAGATGCTAAATTTAGCTAACAAGATGACTAGCCGCCATTCATGAGTTTAAAAAAACATAATGGTTTATGTTTTTCACATTCGTAGCTAAACTAAAGTCGGCCACAGACATAAAAAGTTGGCAAATATCAAATGTTTGGAAATCGGCAAATTATTTGCTTTACTATTCGTAAAATCATGAGCATATATCTACACACACACATGGATACTTGGCCACTTTCCGACGGGAAAGTGCTATTCGGAAAATACTGAGCATTTGCTTATTTTCATACGTGCGTATCAAAGGCGGCTACAGACATGTGAAGTTTGACGAATTCCAAATAGCAAATGTTCGCCATTTGACAACTACCTTAGAAAATAAACAAATGTTCTGCATGCTCTGCACCCGTAGGTTGTCGGTAAATAACACACCTCAAAGGAGCAAAATATTCGTGCAATGGTAGACTTGTCACCGATGCACACATGCGTGTGTATCTTTCTCTTGTATTCGGGGTCTTTACAAGTTATTGGCTTAAATAAATATATTCATTTTTCATGTTATAAACACCTTTATCTGTTATACCATCCACCATCTTCTTCGCATCTTCTGCTTCTTTTTTTAGTAACAATAAGCCACTACTTAAAATAATCAAATCTACTGCTGCAATTTCTACGCTCATCTTGAGCAAACTACACAGAACATTTGAAGTTCCCGTTTTGACTTGTAATTCGCTAAGTATCTGTATTATGTGTAAATGTGTGAAGATGTATGCTCGTAATTTTACGAATAGCAAATGAAATAGTTTGCAGATCCCCAAACATTTGGTATTTGCCAACTTTTTATGTCTGTATTTGGTTTAAGGCGGCTACAGACACAAAAAGTAGTAGTCAAATGACGAACATTTGCTGTTTGGAATTCGTCAAACTTCGCGTGTCTGTAGCCGCCTTAAGGTATTTGTTAAATGACAAACATTTGCTATTTGAAATGCATCAACCTCCATATATCTGTGGCCGAATTAAAAAAAATTGGTATTACAAATGTTTGTATTGGTCGTTATTCCGTTGACAAATTTTAAATTATATTTCCAATAACTCGTAGTCAAATGAATACGTCATTGGGATAATATCACAAAACACGTAAAGAACTGACAATTAGAATTTAATAGTATGATAACGATCTCAGCGACTCAATGGCATTTGGCAAATGGCAATTGACATTTCTATTAATTCAATAAAGACAACGTATTAGGGTGTCTAGGATAAGGTTCCGTTCTTTGATGTAACAAATCGCCCATTGCTCAGCAATGGCCGATTGCTGATCTCAAAATAAAACGATTAAATTTTCATATTTTGAGCTCAGCAATCACCCACTTCAAGAAACGGAACCTTATCCTGGACACCCTGTATATGAACATCTTTCTGATAATTTTAATCAAAAGTGTACATTATCACAACGTCATAAAATGAATACTTTTTGAACTTATTGTACTTCTTAACTCTTCATAAATAGCAAATTCAATATCTATGCTCGTATCTTGACTATTATGCGCTTATAACAAAACAATTTAATGACTTCGAAGGGCTGAAAATAGCTAAATTTATTCAAAAGCTCATCTTTATAGTAGCTTTAAGAAACTAATTCAAAATAAAATCACTTTTCAAACCCGATATGCACAATAAAAGTAAAAGCTTTTGTGATACACATTATCGACCTTAGGTCAAAAAAGTTGAGAGTTTTAGAGAATTGGATAAGTTTGAAAAATAACTTTCGTCGGTAACCGATAAGCAAACAAGTCTATAAAAAAACTTTTAAGGTATCCACAATAAAAGAACTTGTAAAACAAGAAAAAAAAATCTCGAAATCTTATTTAGATGTTTGGTTTTTGCAATTATGGCATGCAATGAAACTTGGACGCTCGACTTTCTGAAAAACTTCAACAATTATTATTTGAGACTGTCATCAGTCATCAGTTACTAAACAGTTACTTCGTTTTAACACCTGAGTGGATTAGAACTGAACAAGTGAGCAATGTTTTAAACTTAATTGTATTGTATTTATTAAACATAACGTAAGGTAATGATTAAATCTTTTTAGGAAGCTAAAAGAGAAACCAATCCGAGACGTGAGTTGAGAACACGAGAAGTCGATAGTCGGCTATATATTGATGGGTTATTTCCGTGTCACAACGCATGGACGTGCCACAGCATGTAGAAGATGTCGTTCAAAAAGTAATATCAAAATAGAATCAACAAACACAAAACTAATAAAATCAACCCTCGCTTTAATTTCACAGTTTAAAAAAAGATAAACTTAGTTTAAAAAAGAGAGGTCTTTTCGTTCCCTTTCTACTTTCCTCAATTTTTAAGACTTTCTTTGCTTTAAAGATCAAGACGTATCAAGACGGCCGTCGACAAAGATTTTAAATGAATTTCGGCAGGTCCGACTAGGATTTGGTCTCACGCAGGTCCTACCTACCGATTAAAGTTGTTACTGACACACGTCACTCTTAAAAACGGAAACGAGTTGGTAATTTAGCGTTTGTAAACTCACGTCTTTAGCAAAGACAAACTATAATTTCGAAAGTTTTCGTTTTGTGTAGAAGTTTCAATACCTACCTGAAAATAATATTAAATTTACTTGATGTTCTTATCGATCTTGAAAATACTCATTTAACTCTAAAGAATTCCAGTCACAAGTTTTCTTAACTGTCGTTCACAATTGAAAGAAAAGCACCAAAGACACATTTTGTGTAATTTACAGTTTCCAAATTATCTTTATTTCGTATAATTAACAGATACTCCTCTTAAAAAATGAGCAACAACTTATTTAGATAAAATATTAGTTACACTAATTTGTACTGTATCGTTTTACCTAACTCTAAATACCAATTTAAATTTAACTTTTCTCGTTTTATTCGAGTTGGAAAATGTACGATATACGAGACTTTAGTTTAAGTTTGAAGTACGATAATTACAAATATTTGTAGTTCCTATTTACCTATTTTATTCTTTTCACGTTAGTGATTGAACAATTTGTATATTTCTCAATTTATTATATATTTATTATTATAATTTATAACATCAGAAAGCTCGACAGTGCTATTTCAAAATTTTCCACTATGCGCACAATTATTAAAAACTTTTACTAAGGTTTAGTATATAGGCTTTACTTTTACATATATCTATATCTTTTTTTGTGTCGTGAATCATTTTGACAGTCTAATGAAGCCTAAGCTCTAAGGACCGTTTAAAAAATATTGATATTGTAGTCCGGGAAGCAGCGAGCACTTTTACTAAACGATAAAGTTACTAAATTTTATAACGATGCAAACTAAAAGAACATTGCAAATGAGCAATGAAAACCGCCCGACTGCCACTCCAAACTGACAGCGTTAACTTGGAGGCTCGATGAATGGTTTAGGCGCTAGAGCTTGCTAAAGTTTGACAAAAATTCCAAAATCGGTCAAGAAATCGTTTTATCGCTTATAACTCTAAAACTACGCACTTTATTAGAAAAGTGCTTAAATATGAATAAAAACTATATAAAATTCTCTATAAATTACATTTCTTAGGTTTTTTTTAAATGAGTGGTTTAGGTGCTAGAGCACGTTAAAGTTTGACAAAATTTTAAAATCGGCCAAGAAACTGTTTTATCGCTTGTAACTCCAAAAATAACACACTTTTGGGCAAAAGCTCTCCTATACAAATACGAAGTAAAGTAAATTTTCTACAAATTATACCTGTTAGATGTTTTTGTCAAAGGCGCAGTTTAGATGCTAGAGAGCGCGAGCGAAGTTTTCGAGTTAAAAACAGAAAATTAAAAAAAGAGCATAAAATTCTCGAGCCACCCCCAAGTTAATAATGCCATTTAGGAGTGACAGAGGGTTGGTTTCATTACTCATGTGTATTTTTAATCTGTATCAAGTATCAATAAAAATTTTGGTATTTTATCGTTTAGTTGCAGCGCTCGCTGCCTCCCGGACTATAAGGTTTACTATAGGCCAGCGATGGCCACCTTTTTTGGTGGCGGGTCAACCAATCAATTTTATTTTTTTAAATATGAAGTCGTGGGTATATTATTTGCAGTGATGACGCGAAACGTCATGTTCAAGGCCATAGCCAGAAAACATTTTCAGGGGAAGGTTTACAAGTAAAGTTGGACAATTTTGCATTTCTAGCGTTAGAAATAAAATGAAATAGCGCCGCAGGCAAAAAATTTGACTGTTCAAGGTCAAACGGCTTAAAAAACGAAGTTTTAATAGCCATTGAGTGTCTCAAAAGATAATGTTACACAAAAACAAGGGATGAAAATTTTGGCTATTTTTTTGTCTGATTTTCTTTTAGTTACAAAACTTTAGCCCAGACTTCATGAACATGCTCGTGGGCCATAAAAAATTGCCTCGTGGGTCAGTCTATGATCCGCGGGTCATAGGTTCGCCATCGCTGCTATAGGCTCTACTCTACTCTAATATCAATTGATTGATGAATTGTTTTTACAGTCTTATGAAGTCTAAGGACTAAGGACCATTTAAAATAAGTCAGTAAAGTAAATACGCAAGATTTCCATAGCCAAAATATTTTTTGTTAATATCCAGTAATAATCTACCTATTACCCGCCTTTTCGTCTGTCCACCTGCCTGCCAGTCCGTCTGTCTGTCAGCCTATGTGTCTGCGGTTTTTTTCACTACGCATTTTTTTGTCTGATAATTATGTTAATATTCCTTATCGTCTAGTATCAAAAAAGAATTACGATTGCAACACGTAAAAAACAAAAATTTTTCCCGTAGATACTTGACGCGCTTTTGAACTTGGCTTCACTTGGATCCAAATTAATGTCGCACCTTTTGCGGAAAAATGACTTTTCTGTATTTGTCCCGTGAAGGAGTGTTTTTGCACTTCTCTCCATCGATCCAAATTGCCTAATGTACCTATAATAGTAGGTTCGAAAGTTTGTTAACTTGTTGATTGTTCAAGGTCAAACGGCTTAAAAAACGAAGTTTTAATAGCCATTGAGTGTCTCAAAAGATAATGTTACACAAAAACAAGGGATGAAAATTTTGGCTATTTTTTTGTCTGATTTTCTTTTAGTTACAAAACTTTAGCCCAGACTTCATGAACATGCTCGTGGGCCATAAAAAATTGCCTCGTGGGTCAGTCTATGATCCGCGGGTCATAGGTTCGCCATCGCTGCTATAGGCTCTACTCTACTATAATATCAATTGATTGATGAATTGTTTTTACAGTCTTATGAAGTCTAAGGACTAAGGACCATTTAAAATAAGTCAGTAAAGTAAATACGCAAGATTTCCATAGCCAAAATATTTTTTGTTAATATCCAGTAATAATCTACCTATTACCCGCCTTTTCGTCTGTCCACCTGCCTGCCAGTCCGTCTGTCTGTCAGCCTATGTGTCTGCGGTTTTTTTCATTACGCATTTTTTTGTCTGATAATTATGTTAATATTCCTTATCGTCTAGTATCAAAAAAGAATTACGATTGCAACACGTAAAAAACAAGAATTTTTCCCGTAGATACTTGACGCGCTTTTGAACTTGGCTTCACTTGGATCCAAATTAATGTCGCACCTTTTGCGGAAAAATGACTTTTCTATATTTGTCCCGTGAAGGAGTGTTTTTGCACTTCTCTCCATCGATCCAAATTGCCTAATGTACCTATAATAGTAGGTTCGAAAGTTTGTTAACTTGGAGTTACTGATGAAGATATTTATGTTTCCGTGATTTCTCTTTTGTTGATACAATGTTCCAAATTTGCTAACGAGGCACAATATTTTTAATTCAATGCTGTATTATAATATTATGAGTACTTATCGCCCTTAATGTTTTAAAAATAAATTTATTCGGAAAAGCAAATAGTAATTTTCGCGATTTTTATAAAAGCGATTCGCTTTATTTATATTCAAATTCGTTTAAATAGTAAACATAAATGTATATAAAATTTATAATTACCAAATAATTCATATACATTTATGAAAAATAAATTTGTAAATTGTACAGAAATATGAACACAAGTTTCAATGCGTCATCCAAACTACACCCTTGGCGCCGTTAAATTTTCCCAACTAGCATTACCAGGTGTTCACGGTTCGCGGATTAACCAAGCATTGCCGAGCATAATTTGTTACTTTTGTGCTACTCTTTTTTATACGAAAATAATTACTTTATAAACTAAATATTTTTATAAAATGAATGCAATTTAAAAATATCCAAACGAGGAAAAACTCGGAACGCCAACTGATTTTTTTTTCTTTGCATTGTCGCTCCAATGGTTACTTATACAAACGTAATGAACTGTAATAAATTTATAGAAATCTTAAAACAGTTACCGACTTACCGTTTACCTTTCCACGAGGGTGGGTAAAATTCGTGTATGGGGTTTTAAGCTTTTCCAAGTCGCTTAGTGGTACGATTATGTGTGCTTACGGTTGGCAATGAATCATCCCCAACTCACGGTCCGCTAACAAGGTTTTGGCCATCGCCCAAGTCTCACAGAAAGTAATTCACTGTGTTTGCTTTTATCAAATTTTAGAATTTAATTTCATTATCTACTTATTAAAAAGTTGCATCTCAGAAATTTGTTTTATTGGCAAAACTACTGCACACTTAACGTAATTTAAGTAAATTAATAACACACCTGTATGTATATGTAGGTGTGTCAAAAGACTTTATTGAATATGTAAAGGCTTCGTGTTAATTAATTTCTAGAAATTTCAGTTTCATTAACAGGGGTAGAGCAATTAATATCCAAGCACGTTAGTGCTTTGCTCGCAATTAGACACTAATTTTATTTGAAGTCAGATTCACATTTACGCACACCTAGCAAAATTTGAACTGATTTAGAAATAGAAGGAAAATTTATGGCAATAAAGGAATAGTACAATAAAACTAAATTATAAATGTACATAAAAGATAAAGGCAAATAGGCAACTTTACCTATGTATTTTTATCTGATTTTGCTTTAGAGACGTAAAGGAATATCGAAATAAAATTTACCGTTTCACGAATTCAGGTCAAATCAAATGCTGAAATTTACTGGCTGCTGGGCAGAAAATAACAAAAAGAAAAAAAAATGTTTTCTATTTATTTATTTTTGCAAAAGTTATCTGTCGTTTTTAACAATTTTCCCAAATTGCTCTCACTATTCTACTCTTTATTGTATTAATTAAATAGTTGCCAATTTTGTTGCTTTAAGCTTGACGCGTGTTAGTTATAAATTTTCAATTGAACATTTTGCTACCATAAATTCCTTAAACATTTACCTTTAAGCTTACGTCGCTTGTGTTTGCATGCCAGAGTGCTGGGTTTAATCCTTGACTGCAACAAATAGCTATTTATTACATCTAGTTTGATGCAACACTCTACGCAATTTTCGAATCTGGCTCTAGCAACCGTGGGGTTCAACACCTGAACTTTGTGTCGTTCAATGGATGGTAACGTAGAAATATTTTGAAAAGCCTTTGGAGGTTGACTACCGGTATCGGTTTATCTAATGGCGTTGGAAAACGAAAGGTCACTAGGTAACCAATTTCGTTAGTCTTCCAAGCATTCAGTATAATCCTATCTATCAATGGACTACTAACTTTGATTAGCTGAATGTAGGCTTGACAAACTTCTCTATAATAAAATCGATTTCGATTTTATTTTCACGAAGAGATTAGGTTTTTGATGCTGTTAAAAAAACATATCACCCATTAGGGGTTGCCATTAGAGATTTTTGAGTAGGGGTTGCTGGAGGTGAAAGAGTGCCACATAAAAATTGACACACAGTGGCTTTGAAGAAGCTTTTGAGTTATTCCAAGTGGGAAGTTTTCAAATGAACACACTGTAGTATAAGAAGTCGTTAAATGATAAGGCAATTTAGATATACCAACCACTAAAAAGTGGCCTGAAACTTGATTTAGGCACTTCAAACATTTAAATTGATAAAACATAAATTAGATTTCTCGTTTCTAGTCAATCCTGTATACGCCATTGGCGCTGTACTTCAAAAAGCCATTACTTAACGTGCCAAAAACAATAAACAGCAATTGCTGTAGTTAGATCATTTCTTTTTGCTGTTTTTACTACCTCCACATAAATTGTTTTAGATAAAATTTAGCGAGAATTTTATTTCATGTAATAACATAAACTTAGATTATGTGATTCCATTAAGAATTGTTTGGGAAAAAAATACAATAAGAATAAACAGCAACTTCTAGTTTAGTAAATGTATACGGTATACTACAAAGTCGATTTTCTTTTTTTGTTCAAATAATAAGTTGATTGAGCTTTTCATATTTTGGTTTAGGAATAATATATTACACGTATAGCTCGATTACGATTTTATACAAAAATAATAAAAAAAACAAAACAATGCTTTTACCAATTTCTACATTGATATAGGTAAGTACTACCTAATACACTAAAAATTTTATTAACGGTGTGCAGAGGGTATAAATGAGCTTCTTCTACAAAAGTGGGTTTTCAGGAAAATTTGTTTGAAATATTAATAATTAGTCTACAGAAAGTGTACAGGTTGGCTGATCTTAAATGCCCTAGTGAATTGACCACTTACAGAAAATATAAATGTTATAGAACCGAAAAAGACGAACTGGTTCCTGATTTCCCTATAATTTTCCTGATTATTAAAAAAAATTCTGAATTCTCTCTGAAAAGTGTCTCAACCAGAGGAATACTTCCGTCAAGAATCTGGGCACTATCTTATTTTGTTTAATTTTCACGAATAAAATTAATCATTCTTAACGCCATCTTTCTTGGCTGATATTTCGGCAACTGGACGATTGCGGACCATTCCTTATTTTGACGGGAGGAATTACTTCCTCAAATTTTCAACGTACGTTTGAGTCATAATTTGAATCAGTTTCTTCATTGTCAACTAAATTCTATCATCACGTGTGAGAATAGGCCCCAAAAGAGTGACTGAGCACCATTTTCGTCTAACATGAACTTTCCGAAGTTCGTAGTATTGGAGGCTTCTATTAAATAATTTCTACTCGGGTTTAAATAATTTTGTTTAGAGTGGAAGCCAACAAGTTTAGTCTTGCGTAAGTCAAATCAGAAAATGGGGTCCAGACGGTCACTTTAAATTTGTCTAGAATCTATGATTTTGACCGTCTCTAAAATTCAAAGGTGCAAGTGTCTTTGCTTATTGAACCTTTGTCTTCGTAATTCACAGAAATGGGCAGGGTGTAAACATTTAGAAAACTAAAAGAGACAGTATGAAGCAAATTTTCTATTTGTTAAATCTGAAAAGTTAAAAATCGATTGGCCAAGAAAGGTACGTATCGCGAATCGATTTCTTGATATGGTATGAAATGCAAGAAGCAATAAATTTATATGTATAACGAATCAAAATAAATATAAAGCGCGGGAAGAGCGAAGTTTTATACTTACCTGTGGTCGTTTTCTAAAAAACTCAGTTAAACTTTGGTAAAAGGTGGTGTCCCTACTCACTCACAATATATGGCAAGGTTGAAATTTTGGACATTCTCTGTGGTTTCAGCATTTGATTATTTCTCACTAGGCGACAGAAAATAAAATTTTTAGTGAAAAACCTACAAATCAGCTTTGCCGTATTTTTAATAAATTTTTAAAGTATTTAATATTTATGCCTTATTTTTAGAATCGTCGATTGCAAAAGGTCGGTAACATTTTGCTAATTAGCGAGGATATAAAGCTCGACATTCTTCATAAATTCTATGAAAACGAATTTATGGATAATCGAAATAAATTTTAGAAATTGCAAATACATCATAAAATCGATCAAACAAAAGTTTAATGTATTAAAGTATACATCAAAAACAGAAATGTCTTGATACCACATTTATGTTTTCGTCGAGTTGTAGATCGCAGGTATCTGTTATTGATCATTTTGTTTACAGCTTCGTGGCGCCACATAGTTGTTATTCCGTGTGCTCAACTTAAGATGAACTTTGAATCGTTGCAGTTTTATTGCCAAACCTGAACGTTTTTCTTAATTTACTACTTTCGATAATAATAAAAGTTTAAAATTTTTAAATTGTACCCGCACAATTCGTACATTTCACTCAGTTCCTTATTGTTTGTAGGGTACTGGATACCTCCTCTATTTTTCTTTTCTCGGTGGAATTGAAAGCATGTTATTGCAATCTTTATAGTTTTCCTCAGTTTACAAAGAAATATCCATAGCTAGAAGGGAAAACAAGTTGTAAACTTTCGAGTTATGTAATAGACTTACACTTAAAAAGTTTTAAAGTTACTAGAACCGAGAGTGCGGGCCAACGTAAGTTCCGAGCAAATATTGTTTATCGTATCGATGTTATACCACGACTCTTTATTTATTAAAAAAAATCTTTTAATATTCAATTTCGAGTTAATAAACAAAAATAAAATAAGGAAATGGCGGAAATGCACTGTAGAGAGTAATGTTGAACTTGACGGAGCTTTGCGACAGTCGTCAAGAACTGTCATTTCTCTAAGTGCCGAGATATCCGAGCTAGCAAACAAAAGTTTTGAGGAAAACTGCAGAGAAATTACGCACAGTCATTGCCTTTAAGTGCCACATTGACATTACAGTTATACACACATACAAATTACTAAAACAGATGTTACTAATTAATTCTTAGCAACAAACGACTTAATATTAAACTAAACGATTATGAGCCAAACTGAAACGTCTTCAATGTTATTCTAGATCTAGATAATATTAATTGTTAAAGTAAATAATAAAAATAAAAATTCGAAAAGATAATATTATTTTCAATCAATGTTCTAACTAACTTCAATTAGTTGAAATAAATAATTTCCGCAAAATTTTCTGTAGAGTTTGCAGAATAATTGTTTGGGGGAAATTAGGTAAGGAAATACTGGATACTGCTAGTATAATTAGCTTGTTTTAATTGCAAGCTTTGCAACTTCTGCGCTGCATGAAACGAATAAAAATACATCTGCCAGTAAAGTTATATAAAAGAGGGTATGATTAATTAAATGCTAAGAGGGTAACTTTATTTTAAAATGTATTTGTATTTTATCGTTTCATATTCATCCGTAAATTTTCCACTTTTTGATTACTGAAAAAATTAAGTTATTTATTCACGCAATTTAGGACACAAAATATCATTTGAAAAGTGAAAATCCAGTTCTCTCGAGGTCATCGCAAATTAAGAAAATTAGCGAGTTTCTGGACCTATATTTAGTAAGTTATAGTTGTGGCACGACAGTATACGATATAGTCATCTCTCCTAAAATTCATCTAAAAATGTAGGTACTGACTTACCGACCACGGTCATACAACAAAAATACATGGGCAGTTGAAAGGGTATGTTATAATGGGCCACTTATTCAGTTACTCTTGTTCAAGAAAACTTCAAGATGGCTCCTTCAAAGCTACGCCTTGCAATTAATTAGTCGTTCTATTACCGGAATCACGAATATTCATAATGTTTGATATCTTGTGTTCAGTATGTTCCAAAATAGATCTACAGTGTGTTGATTTGAAAACTTCCCACCTGAACTAACTCGAAATCGGTGGGGGAGCTTCAAAGCCACTGTTGATTAATTTTCAACCACAGCAACCCCTACTTGGAAATTTCTAATGGCAAGTCCAAATGTGCAATACATCGTTTTAAAGAGCTTAAAAAACTTAATCTTCACGTGAAAATAAAATCGGATGCGGATCATAATTTCGTAAAATACAGAATAATATTTCAGAATAATATTTATCTTTGAAAAATATTACACTAGACGGAAAAGGAAAGGGAAAAGGTTTAAGTGATAGAGCGCGTTAAACTTAGCCAAAAATTTCAAAATTTGTCAAACAGTAAACTGTTTTGTTGATTTATCGTTTATAACTCGAACACTACGCACTTTTAGAAAAAATTTTCCTAAACAAAAATAAAGTACATTTAATTCTATACAAATTATGTCTCGAAGCTATTTTTCTTCGGGCAAAGGATTTAGGCGATGGAGCACGTTAAAATTTGAAAAACCTCCAAAATTTGTCAAACAAACTGTTTTGTTGGTTTATCGCTTATAACTCAAACGCTACGCACTTTTAGAAAAAATTGTTTTTAAACAAAACTAAAGTATATTTAATTTCCTACAAATTATGTCTTTCAGATTTCAGTGTCAAACGAACAGTTTAGGTGCAGTTTAGGTTGAACGTTAAAAACTGAAAAAATAACAAAGACCCATCACCCTTCTCGAGCCGCTCCCAAGTTAATGTTTCGCCGGTAGTTTGTCTGCATTTTAGAGTTATTCTGTTTTAAGATCTTGAATGTCTATTGTTGATGTTTTAAAAACTTCTTTAAATATCCCCACAGAAAGAAATCAAGGGGCGTTATATCCGGAGATCTTGCCGGCAATTCTAGTGCACCATTAATTTCGATTTCATTTTCACGGAAAGATTAAGTTTTTGATGCTCTTTACATTTTAAAGGGCATCAAAAATTAATACATCATTGTATTGCACATTACCATTACCATTAGAGATTTCCAAGTAGGGGTTGCTGGGGTAAAAAGGGCAAAACATAAAAATTACTCCGCGATGGTTTTGAAGTTCTCCCTCGACATCTAAATCAACGTGTTTGTTTCTTAAAAACGTGTATCAATAATTAGATTTCGAGTTATTTCAGGTGGGCAATTTTCAAATGAACACACAACAAAATATTGATTTATACTCATGCTCAAGGATGCCCATCGAAAACAGTTAATACATGTTTACAATACTTCGGGTGAATAAAGAGAAAAATATTTGGACACGTCAATTTTATTCTCAATAGGGATACTACAGTTGAGCTACTTGAATCAGTAAGTGGAACCAGTCGGAAAAATCTACATTGTACAATAATAACTAAATAAAGAAGAATGGGCAAAAAATGGTTGACATTTTCAGGATGATTTAAGTTCGATTATCTTCACTAAGAATAAGCCTAAATGTGAGAAGGTTTCGATCCATTGTAACCCACCATCGTAGTTACTCCATCCACCAGAACTCTTATCATACACTAACATTTGGTTAGTTCACGACAATTTTGAAGTTGAAAACAGCTAAATAAGCCATAGTTGCACCATCTATTTATGTACAAGGCGAGCTCAAGACTTTTCGGTCCGGTGAAGAAAAACTGGGCGTTCAATTAATAATAAATAGTTGAGGGTGTCAAAGATACACGATTGATAATATTGTTCTTACTCGGGTTACTAAAAACTTCATTATTTTCTAAGATAATGTCTCATTACTCATTAAGTACGTAACTCTCTAGAGCTAGAGTATAGTTTCATCCTATAACGAGCGAAAAGAAGTGAGTAAATATTCGAATCTCAAAAATTAAACTTTTAATTATCAATAAAACATTACGAGCTCTTTTCTCCAGTTTAACAATTTAATTTTATTAGGTTGTTTAAAATTAGGGATTTGGTATCTGGGATATAGTAAAATTCATCAAAAACAGTTTCCACAAAAAAATAGCGCCACTAAATAACGATTTAAAAGGATTTTTTGCAGCAGAATGTAATTAAATAATGAAAACCACGGAGTTTTATTTTCTTGCTCGCTTAAATTGTATTTCCTTCAAATTTTAATTTTTGGCAAAAGTAGAAACATTTGAAATTTTAATTGTTCTCCGAGTGCGGCTTTAATCTTTTAGTTTTCAACTAATGCAATGTCTTAAAGCAATTCTTTTAAATTTTGCAGAGTTTAAAGAAAGTCACCTTACTGCTTTTGATCGTTTCTAACACAATTACAAAGTTATTTAAACTTGAAGTGTATGTTTGCGATTTTGTATTCAGACAACTGAGAAAAATTTATTGTTTAGAAGTTTTTCCAACTTGTGCTTAATAGCTTTCCAAACTGGATGGTACTAAAAATTAAAAAAAAAATGAACATCTTGTGTTGAAAAGAAATTATTAGACGTTGCTCATTTACATCCACTTTAACTTTTGCTAAAGGTTAAAGGGATTGTTGATTAGAGAAGTTCTTTGTAGAGACTAAAATAGAAGTTTTCTACGTACGCATCTTTTTACATTTTAAAGTTCAAACCTACTTTACTTTCTCTCTTTTGTACAATTTCACGGAAACTTGATTAAGTATGATGTGCACTTGTGCACAGATATGCATTAAGTATCATTTACTGTCGTTTCAATTTGTAGCGCATTGTTCTTGTTCAACTTATCGCTCGTTGTCAATGGTGCAGTTTGAAAGTTCTTTTTCGATATACTAATGAAAAAGCTACTCAAAAGCTTTCTCTAAAGGTTTTGCTTTTCGTATTTGTTTTTAAATGGTTTATTAAATTTAATTTTCTCATTATTCTAAAAATTTTCGAACTTAGAAATTTTATTTTTGAGTCCGACGAACATCAGAATTACTAGTCGAAACAATATTGTCAGGTTTTCAATTAAGTCTGGATAATGATTATGATTATGGAGAAACACTTACGTCGTCTTCAACTCCCTGGGAAAAATTTTTTTTGGCTTCTACATCAGACTTCACTTCGTTTTAGGTATGAAAAAATATTTTGGCACAGTAGGCCCCAAAGTGATTAAATATTGAATAGGAGCTACCCCCCTTTATTACCCCAACAAATATTTATGTAGCTGATGAGCAAAATTAATCTTCTTTTATACACCTTTTATAGAAAGTCTTTGCCATTTGATTTTAAACTAAAGCATATTTATGTTAGAGTCTAGTCTACAGCAAAAATTGAGTTTTATTATTTTTTATTTTTGCCAACTTACAAATTGAATCCAACGTTTCAAATATTAAACTCTAAATTTTAATTAAAGTTGGAATTTAAAATGAAATAAATTATAATTTAAAACGCAAATGAAAATTACAATTGTTGAAATAAGATGGAAAAACCGTCATTGTGGATCAGTTAGTGCTTTAGCCACTTGTGTGAATTGAATTCTCTATAGACGAAATGATCGAATGCTCCTTATAATACAGTTCTATTTATTTGCTGAGATGACTACAATCACAGCCTCTTTAGCCTTTACACGAAAAGAACAAATTGTTCGAGTGGTTTAATTACCTCCCCATTGAATTAAAATTTTCTTTTTGGTTCAAAATAAAAGCTCATCATTAAATCTAGAATCTTAACTTGAAATAAGCAAAATAAAAAATCGTAAACTTTCTAATATTCATAGTTCTCGTGAGAGGACTAGGTTTTTTTTCGTAAAAAATGAGAAAATCCATAATTTAAAAAAGTAAGATTAATTCGCGAGTTAAATTGAATTATTTTAAAAGCAGTAGTAATTTAATTACATGTAAGGCTTAGAACAGCTCAGTGGTTTAATATAAGATTCGTTTAGGCGTTAATGGGACACCGCTAGTTAAAGTGATTTCCCGATGGGGTCATGAGAGTAAAAAACAAATAAATACAACTAGAAGGAAAAAGTTTATCTTCTGCTTTGTTCAAATATTTTACTATTAAATAAAATTAAACATTAAAAGCGGAAAAAGGGAAGCAATTTTAATTAGATGCCATTTCATTGAACAAATAGGGAAAAAAGAGCACAATATGAATAACTTTAGGGAATTTTCAATTTTCACTACCTACCACATTAAAGAGAAAAGCTTTGAATTTTTTAATTACTCAGAATTGCGGATGTTTATAGAAGGGATTTGAAAGGAATCCCGATAAATGATATTGAAGTTAGTTCGCGACTTGGTCACGATCAAACAAAGCCTAAACTAAACTTTCATTAAATTCAAAATCAATGTAAATTGCATTCAGTGGTCAGTAGCGCGCTTTTAACGTGGTAAGATAATCTAGTAGCCGAGCTATCGATTTGTGTACTTCACTTTAGATAAAAGGGTCAACACGTTTTTAGAAGGCATTGTTCTTTATTGGTCTTTTGGACACACGCACATAGGGAGCTCTACAGTTTATTTATTAAGGATTTCTACTGATTTACTACCTATCTGACAATCTAAGATAACGTACCTGCTACTTTTGGATTAACTTGCCTTTTTTTGTTCGTCACAAAAATAAACAGTTCGATCTTCTATCACATACGAAACAAATTGTAAAATTTTTAAATGTAGGCTCCATTTTATATCGGATGTCTTAAATTTTTGATATGAATTCCAATACACGTCTAGATGAAATTTTTAAAAAAATCCAACCTTTATCAATTCACAGTATAATATCTAATGATAATATTTTTATATTTTTAATAGACATTTCCCAAACCCTGGCGAGTTGCGAGTCCTTATACGATTACGTTATAAATGAGTATTAATAAGCGTAGGGTACCTACATGGTGAGTAATTTATTAGGTCGATCCTTAATATAAATTTCAACAGCACATCTAAAAGGTCATTCGTGCACAGTAGTGAGCTTTAAATAATTTGATAGACATTCTAGTCCAATGATGAACCCTAATACATGTTTTTGGAAAGGTATTTGCTCTATTTTACTTCGAACTTCGAAGTACCTACTTCAGAGTAACTGCATATCAAATATTTTGTCCAGAACAGTTCTATGTATGTTGACGATTATAGTAGTATAATATAGCACAACGTTTCTCAATCTTTTGGGTTTGCGATCCCCAAATTTTAGTCATTATATTTGGCGACTCCCTGGAAATAGCGCCGCAGAAGAAAATAATAATGAATAACAAGTAGTACAATCAAGTAGTGCAGTCCTAATGACTGCTCTGGTCTTAGTGGTTTTTAACGAATTTCTGAATAACGTTTTTGGGGGTCGCAACCACTAGACGAATCTACAGTAAAATTTTAGTTTAATTTAAAAAATGTATCTTAATGTACCATTAATGTTCAGCCTGTTTCAGCCTTTCGTTTAATAGTATAGTCATTGCCAAAAAATCAGCCAAGCGAAACTCGATTTTTCTGTAAACTTGTCGAGTGGTCACCCCCCCGCCCAGTTTGAGAAATACTGAAATTTAGTAACATACCCAGAACCAGGCCTATTTCTTATCATCATCTTCACGTTTTAGAGTGTCATTAGTCGTTACGTCACTGTTGGTATTCTATTTTTCTTGGGTCTACTCGCTCACAATGCGCTCTCGCAGCTCATTCTTTACCTGGTTTTTTTTCCCCATCCATTTTCCAGAAATTCCGATAATGGTAACTCGGTCGTTTAAGCTAAATATTTTTAATTCATTGCGGATGCCAGTGTTCCGCTTTTGGCCGATACTTCTATAGCCTCAAGTTTCACAAAGGAACTTTATTTTTACATTTTCAGGCGCTTTACGGTTCCTTTTGTTAGCGCCTAGGTTTCATACTTATATGTAACGCTGGATACCGTTGTACCGTTGTACCGTTGTCTGCTGCTCATATTATAGTCGTCTAGTGTTTGGTTTAGCTTGTAGATTGCGTTTTGCAAATATATAGAATCTTTGAGGTTCACTTGAGTGGTTGGTCGTCGACGTAAAGATCGGTAAACACGGGCCTGTTTGTAGTAGGATATTGGTTTTTGCTTTTTCTTCTATTCTGTCTTTTAAAGAGAGAAAGTTTGATTTTGATCATCGTATGGCAGGCCTGTTTGGAAAATGTTTATGGGCTTCTCTCTGGAAGCAACGGAGAACGTCGTTATGTCGTTAAAATGCTTAATTTTGATGATTTTCTAGGATATTGCGGAAACTACTGCTCTTAGTCAACATAAGCGGTTTGTGCTTTATTTGGTCATCTAGTCGAAATAATCAGAAGATCGAAATTAGTATGTTTCTATTGTTACTGTATATTATTTTTCGCAAAATTTTTTTGAATTTCCATAAATTGGCTCATAATTGATTTTATATCGACTCCACTATGCAGTAGGTATGGCCCCAAAACAACTTCTAAGCACGTCCGTGACAGGTAACAGTCGATACTTATTGAAAACGGAAAGCTTATTCCGACACAGAAATAACAGTAAATGTGATTTGCCTGTTTAGGAATGTCTTTGACAACTGAACTGATGCCTGTAGTATTATTACAAGTTTTTGATGTTTTACTTATTGACTTTCCCTCTATTGCAGGTTAGTTCCACGTGCCCTCTAAAGCACGGCCAACTGAGCTAATTACTGACGTCCCAAGTGCTAGATCAGTCTACGGAGATTGCTGCGTCCTGAAAAGCGCCGAAGTAGCGATGAACGCTATGCCATACGTTGGTACATTCGGCATTATCTTCTAGTTGTCATCATAGAATACAAACTCATCACATGTCGTATTAATAGGTAAGTAAGCTATATCGTTCTAAATTTTCTCTCTAGAAACATAAATAATTACCCAAATTCTCCATACGTCTCATCTCCAAAGTCTAATACAGTAAAATAATTGTTGGAGATGCTCTCGAAATATCCCAGAATCTTTATTCTTCAACTTCGCCAGCTTAATAGAAAATCCACCCCCGAACCGACCTCAACATGACGAAACAAGTCGTCGGTATTAAACAACAATAAGAAATGTTTCGAAAGAAAACAAAAAGAAAAATTTTTTAGTAATTTTATAACAAAAGTTAGTTTTTCAAAGTAGCTTTATTCAATATTTATGCTTCTTTTAAAATTCATTTCCTATAATAAGAATTGCCTAGATATACTACAAGAAATGACATTTCCGATTGTATTTCTGTTTGCCGTTTGCTTCGTAAGATCCAGATTTGACAGCACTTTCAATTGATCCGAAATATTGCACATTTTTAGAATTTTCCGCTCGAATTAACTGATGAAAAAGTAAACACGAGAATGAAATAAAAATAAAGCATTTACACTATTTATGAAGCTAGTTCATAGTTATATAAATTGTTTCCTTTTATAAGTGTTGTTTAAAAACAAAAATTATATTTTCTTGTTAAGCTTTTATTGAAAATTTGTAAAGTAAGAAAAATTCATTTATCAACGTATAAATATTCTCAGTTCATATACTTTTGACATTTTTCGTTTTATTTATTTTCTTTAGGAAGGACACAATAATCTGTTCTATTCTCGACAGCAGTGCACAGCTCACTGTTACTCTTTGCTTCTACTTTTTCGGTCATTGTATTCTTCTTAGTGCGATATGTCTTCTCTGCCCTTGTCACCACCTAACGTAATAAATTTAGTGCCTGAATGCTTTCTTTTGCCACGAAAAGTCTCTGCTAACGTAGCCTCTAAAAAGTGAAAATTTACACTGGCACTTTCGTGTGCCCATTTTATATACTTTTACATTTTACACTTTTTCTTTTGATGAAAGTTATTAAACGTTTTTATACTTCCAGGGCATATACAAATCCCTTTTACAAATTTTTAGATTATTTTCTATAAAAAAAGAACCGTATTTTATAACTTTTACATTCTATGTAATGCATTTAATAAAATTTAAAGCTTTATCCTTGCTAAAAGAATACGGAAAAGGTATTTAAAAGATAAACCAAAAATTTTTGTCATCGCTTGTTGGGGCTTTAGTCCAACTTTGAACTTCGACTCACTTTCTCTTATATTAACCTTTTTTAAAAACGTCCGTAATAGCAATGTAAAATATTTCAAAATCAATCGTTTCGTTTAATAATAATAATAACTAAAAACAAGGTTTCAAGGTTAGCTCTTCTTTATACATTTTTCAATTAAAATTACTCAATGAACTTTTTTAATTTTATGCTATTTAAAATTTTAGTTGCACTAAGCTCTTTCATTTTTCATTTCCTACAGTTAAAATATTAAATCCACAATTACAGTTTAATACCTTTTGTGAGTTAATGAGTTTTAAGACGAAAAAATGGTAACAGCACACTACAAAAAGAGTAAGATTAAATCGAATTTGAGTGAAAAGTTTTTTCTTTTATTCAACTGCACTCTCTTAATTCGGTTGAATTATTTTCTCGAGTCAATTACCCAAGGTGCTAATATTGGAACCAAATTATTTTCCGCAACTTCGTTTAAAATAAAAAAATCAATAGGCAATTCTAAATTCTTTGTACGTTCGCCGTTATAGGATGATATACAAATCTGTACCGTTCCAGCACGTATTCGTTGACATCTTCTTTTGTAATGTTTGTCAAAATATAAAATATGAGCTATACGATACATGGGGAACTTCATTTTGATGATTTATCGGCTCGATAACATTACTTTTAAAAGATATTTACTACTTCATTACAATTTTAATAAAAATATATATACATATTATATAAATTTAAAATCGATAACGTAAACTGAATTACAAAGTGACGAAAAATTGATATAAAAGTTTAAATAATAGCTATCGATTTTCGGTTAGTAATGCCAATTTAACACATTGTTATAATTGATGCGTGGTTATTATTTTCATTGTTTGTCAGTTTTGAGCATCAAAATTTGTATTATGTTACTAAACACGATCCTTTTGTGTAATTAATATTGCTGTAGTGAATTGAGCCATATCTTATTAAAAAACAATTTTTAATCTCATTGTTACATGGGCGAGCTTTATAGTTTGAAATAGACGTTTAGACAAATAACAAAATAATTAGGTTGCTAACCCTTTGAGACATTAACAGCTGTAAAGTATTGCTAGTATTGCTTCCCTCGAAAATTAAGAAGATGCAGAATTTAAAAAAATAGGTGGGAGGAATTCGTTCCTTCTAGACTCTAGAAGGACTCTTTTTCTTGTTTCTCTAGAATCTTCTAATGATTCTATAGAATCTTTCTATAGAATCTAGAGAAACAAGAAAAACTAATTCTCCCAAAAAATGTTTTTTAAATTTCATACCCTTTTGATTTTCAAACTAAAACTATTTCAAAATCTTCAATTTACACTATATCACCAATATCCAATGAAGTTGTTACGGTTTTTAACTATTTTGGATTTTATCTCGTTGTATAAGATTCAACTTAATTTTAACCCTTCTAGTGGGGCGAGTTAATGATGTTTCTCGACACGATACGCGAAGATTTTAAAATGAATATAAAGCTTACCCGAACAACTTACTCTGTCGAGTAAGCAAAATAATCAAAATTGGCAACGAAAGTTTTTTGTAGAGAAAAACTATCAGAGGCGGAACTAGTCCTAAATTTTAGGGTGGCTAAACATTGTGTGCGTCACGAATTAAAATAACAGTGAGTATACACCCAGAGCGACAAATAACAAATACATGAGACCAAGAGAACGGACAAGATCCTATGGACCTATGGACCTATTGCACTACATGTGGCCCAAAGAAGTCGTCCAGATTATAGAGGGGACTGCTAATGAGATATTTAAGTTTATCTGCATGTAACTGACTGGACTGACTGACTGATTATAAAGTGTGGGCTTTTTTCAAAGAGTCTGGTTGTATACAAAGACAGTCCTTGTTTCTCGTAATATTGGTGTTCATAGATTCATTTCTTGCAAATAGATTCAGATTACTGTGGACAATATCAAACTTTTGTATACATAGGTAGAATACAGACTCATAATTCCTAGCTTTTTAACCAGAGGAGCACTACATTGGCACCACATATCGTTTAGACAATCATCTTTTGTACCATAAAATCACCCAGTACGATGACCTATTGTACACATTAGAGAGAGAAGAGCTAACAGTGTTCCGTATCTGAAAGAGCGCGTATCTGACACTGGAGAGCCTAGATGCAAGTATGTTCCCTTCAGTGACAGTCCGCCTGAAAACTTAAACTCAGGAACTTTAAAGAAGACGCCTGCTCTATAGATTCCCCCTTCTGCCTAACCAACCAACTGAAGGCCCACGCGGCTTACAAGGAACGACCCCAGGATTTGATTCTGGCGCTTAACGTGTTTTCCTTCCTTGAACGGATTATTGTAATGGGATTTATTACGGTTTAAAAATAAATTATTATTCCTACACCAATCAGACATTCTCTGCACTGCAATGTTAGTAGACAGAACCGCGTAAGAAACAAGTATCTCTAAAACAATTTATTAAGTTTTTTCACTTATGTGTGTATGTTGGGGTTCATTTACAGCGTATTAGATCTATCTAACTAATTAACCCTAAATATTTAAAAATTTGTAATTTATTCACGTATGATTGTTGTATGCATACTAATTTGATTTATATATATATTTCGCTTCCTCGACGCATTTAAACTATGCCGGATAGCTTGTGAAAGTTGTGTTGACCTCCGTAGCGTATTAGGTATAGGCATGCTACCGAAAATAGCAAAGTCTTGGGTTCGATTCCCGAGGCGCTTGGTGGAAAACAAATTTTCTCATTTAAAGTTTTTTCACTTATGTGTGAATGTTGGGGTTCATTTACAACGTATTAGATCTATTTAATTTCGTAATTTACC
Source organism: Malthinus flaveolus (assembly GCA_950108345.1). Classification (NCBI taxonomy): domain Eukaryota; kingdom Metazoa; phylum Arthropoda; class Insecta; order Coleoptera; family Cantharidae; genus Malthinus; species Malthinus flaveolus. Next base: position 74,984,140 of record OX467285.1, read on the forward strand.
AAGATGTATGTGTTGACGTTTACTGCACCTTGAATTTGAATGGGGTATAGAGAGTCTTCAAGATACAAGAGTCTGGAATTGTTACACTAATAACTGCTAATTTAAATGTCTCTGAAAGTGCAAGAGTCTCTAAAACAATTTATTGATATAAGGCTTCATCAAAAGTTCTGGGTGGGCCACGAGATTTTTGATTGGATCAGGGCTACTCTGCCTCTCTCTTGGTTCCGACACTGAACACTATTAGACCTGTTTGTATGTGCCATCGTTTCCAGTTTTCTATTTGAATAACAGGAATAACTTAATTTTTAATCAAAATTATTATGTCATGGAATTATGAAAACTAACCAAGCCCACATTTGTTTATTCGCCATTACTAGCAGACGTTTATAACATTGTTATTATAGATGACAACAAGTTTATGCTGCATCACTCCACTCACCACCCTGTATTTATGTCATCTCTTTTCTTATATTTATAGAAACGCTCTATTATTGCAAAAATTGTAAAAGTTTATTCGCCACAAATCATATCATGAAACCTAGAGACTTTAAACCTTTAAAATAATAATGAATTATACATTATTATTGTATTCATGATTTTTCTATAGTAACTCTGAAAAAAAGCCGACATTTTTTGTTAAAATATTGTTCCATTCCGCATACGCGTTTTAAAGCATTTTAAATTGTAAAAAGTAAAAAATGCAAAAACAGTTGAGTGTTTCAGAAATATTTACGTACAGGTTTTTCGAACCTAAAATGTAAATTGTTGTGTATACTTCCATGTATTCGAAACACCAGCTTTATTTTGTGGCAATTTGTGTATTTTAACACATTTGTAATATTTATAAATTCTGCAATTTAGTATACTAAATTAGTATTTTGAGCCGTAGAAAAATTTCATAAGCGGTAAAATTTATGATTATTCAATTAAGTCGAGTGCGGAGAGTAAAAAGAATAATTTGGGGTTATTTGTTCGTTCTACAAATATACAAGGAAAGCCCTCGCGTGATGTAATACCATAAAAAGGAAAACTACTAATTAAAAGAAAAATCTAGGATATAAATTTAGTTTTAAATAGTACGATGATTCGAGAATAACAAAGTGCATTTGAACATTTCAACAAAATTAAGTTTGAATATATTATTATTCTTTTACCAGAATTTTAATTTGGTAAGGTAATTCAACTTTTTAAGTAAGTAATTAGCGCACAAAATGGCTATTGTAATTTAAGAATTATTTGAAGTTTCTTATATAAGTACAATAAAATAATATACAGAGTGCCAATTAGAAAACTGCCCAATCTAGAAACTACTAATACTCGAAAAATAACAAATTTGCATATTATCGTTGTAAAGACAGTTGAAGGGGCTTTCAAAAAAGCTGCCACTCGAGCCGTCTTCCTATTTAAGATTTAAGGGGTTAAGCATGCCCCCTTCTGGGGGTTGATCTAGTGAGAACGCAAATACTCGATAAAAATGCCTCCTCAATATTAAAATTGACTGGTCGCGCACAATTTCAATATTTTATACTAAAGGCGAAGAGATTTGAGGTGGGAGGTTTTCAAATTGACACGCTGTATAATGTTTACTACAAACATTAAAAGAATGTAAGGACACACCAAACTTTTTTGTCAGAGTTTAAGAAGTAGGTACCTACTTACCTACATTTCATTTAAAATTTTTACAAAATTGCTGAACTTTCGATGAACCATTTCAGTGCCTAACTATACGATCATTAAAAATTTCGTAAAGTTGTCTTATTAACACGCCCTCACGAGAAAATTTACTTGCGGTTTTGTTACAATTACATCGAGTCGAGTAATTTGAATATTCATTATAATTTGACTTAGCTTGTAAGTTTCATGTGCAACCTCAATAATGAGTTAAATTAACTTGTTTAAATAGATAGTAATTGTAAGTTTAGTTCACAAACTCTCAAGTTCTGCATACGTTATAAGTTATAACTTATAACTTTGTTACAGCACAATAAAAATAAAGTTAAAACCTGAATGCCACTCTCTCGTTACTTGAAACGTCTTTTAAAGGTCGTTTTTAGATTTTCTTACTAAGTAGACTTGGTTTGAGTGATGTGGCGAAATTTGTTCTATGATTATTATTAATAACTAATAAGACCGCGAAAACAGGCGTTTAATTATTACTTATCTAACACTTTTTGACGGCTTTTATGGCCATACTAATTACTCGAAGGTTTTCGTTTTGTGGTTTTCTAGACTTTTCCATCAATTTTCCACCATAACCGCTTATTACGATATCATACGTAAATTCACAATTTCTCCCACTGATTCAGGTGGATTTTGGATTTTTAGTTCAAATTGACATACTATGAGCTTATAGATTATTGGAACTAATGAAAAACATTTTTAGCGGGTATTTCGGTGTACGGAAATGCGCCTGACAACAAACGTTTGCTCCAAGAATATTCTAAAGTTCTCTGTGGTTTTAAAACTAATTGGGTAGGTTGTCTCGAGATTACCAATTTATGCATTATACCACTTGCTGCACTTAGGATTTAATTCCCCATTGAGACCTTTTGCTTTTGATATACTGCTTTATGTCAATTTTGTCCTTAAACGGTATCTATTCATCTAGACAGGTATTACCTTCCAGTTTTTATCAGTAATTAGACCGATCTAAATCATCTAAATTTTTGTCGTTTCGAAATATCTTCTGTAGAAGAATTTTTTCCAAATGACGGTACCTAATGAAATTAAAAGAGTGGCAATTGATGCTCAAATCTTACGACAATCAAATTTCAAATTAACGCTTAATCACAAAAACTACTTAAAAAAATACTTAACGCTGTAAATTCACTATAACTTTACAAATTTTAAAACGTCTAGGAGTTGGAATTTAAATGTGGAAACTTCACACTATGATGTGAGAGTAACAACCCTAAATTGCTTGTAGTGCATCAAATAGGCGTTGTCTGGTTCTGGTTAAACATACAAGGCTACTTTCAAGTTGAGCACGTTATTTTGCATTCAGTATAGTAATAATCTACCGTTTCTTGGGGTAACACCGTTATTATTAGAATTAGAGGGTTGGTTAAGTTAGTCAAGTTGGGCAAAATTACGTAATAAATGTAACGATGTTTATAAATTAACCTTGCCCATCTCATAAATTATTAAAAGCTTCCAACAATATTATTAAAGTGTTCGTATAGTGTTACAGTACACCGCTTGAATATTATAGGTTAGAATACTAAAATAAACAAAAAACTGGGATCCTGATCTAACGGTTTATTTATTTATTTAAGTGATGGCTCTCACATACAGACTAGAAGCCCCAAAACGCTAGAAGAAAATTATTTAACAACTCTCTAAAGATTTGATTTAAAAATTTATAACAAGATTCTATTGCAAACTTCGCTACAGACAATGTCTGACGGAGTTGAAGACAATATAGAATTAGGGACAAGAGAAGTTCTACAATATTTCAGGTGGAAAGTTGACACAATGTGACTATTCAAAGGTGGCACATGAGCATTTCCTACTTGCAAAGAGTCCGTGGCCTCTTAAAACATAAACTTTCTTCGCATATTTCTTTTTCTTTTTCTTCAAAACTTCACTTTGAAATTAGAGAGTGTATAAAGAGCATTTTTTATGCTTTTTATAGAACTCGGTATAATTTTAAGGTTCATTGATACTAGCAGTACCTATTAGCTCAGCATTGAGGTGCTTAATTTTTAATAGTGGGGTGTACGTATGTCTAGGCTCAAAAATCCAAGAAACTGCTAAATAATTTTTTACTTTTTTTCAGTTTTTGTCAATTTTGACCCAGAAGAACTCATTTTTCGGCAAACGTAGGTTTATACTGTTTAAAAGTAGACTATCTTTTCTACAATTTGAGACCGTTATGATTTCTCTAGGCCTAATGGTATCCGAGATACAAGTGTACAAAAGTTTGCAAATCATACACAATTTATTTGAGAATTTAAGCTTTCACGGTCGGCGTCATTTTAGTGTGCGCGGTTTCTAGGCTAATGGACCGAGGTCGAGAGGTTTTTTTAGCGATTTCGTTGGCTGCTGTAGCAAACATTTCCTACTGACTCTTCGGTAGGGTCACTTCGATTTTTACCACATACGACAAAACACTTCTAAAAATGTTTGTTACAGCAGCAAACGGAACGTCAGGAATCTCTCAAAGAACCTCTTGACCACGACCTATTAGCCCAGGAACTACTGACACTATTAATACACGATTTAGTTTTAATTTTAGATATTTGACAAAGACCGGATTATTTACCTTGCATCAAATGGGATAGTTATGATTTGTTGGAATGTTTCCTGTATTATGCCTGTTATGATGAAGGCCTAATAAGAGACCATTCTTGTCTCAAATTATAGAACATTTAGTGTACATTTAAAAAGTGTAGAACTGCCTTTGCCGAAAAATTAGTCGTTTTGGGTCAAAATTAACAAAAACTGAAAAAGGTTAAAGCTTCTTGGATTTTTGAGCCACCTCGCACAGAACGACATTTTGACGACCATCGGACTTTGGTATCCCAGAAGGTAATGGAATCATTTGAAAAAAGTTCCAGCTTTCAGCTTTTAATCTAGAAGTGAAAACAGAAATCATTTCTAAACGACTTTAATGCGACTGTGCACTACACTAATAATAGCACTAGTATTAATGCATTTTACTTTAAGAGCTTTTTGCTTTTTTAATCTGCCTGCTCGAACAAGTAAACAGCAATAAAATGTAAATAAAAGTTAATTATGTACTAGTCTTATATTACACTAATAATAATTCTGAATAGAAAACTCAACCTATATAATCTTATTTAAGTCTTATTTTACCTATAGTGTGATGTAAGTCGAACAAGTTAACTTTTATACTTGAAAGCTTCTATTAATTAAGTTACTCTTAACATTAACCATAAACTCATTAATAATCAAATTAGTATTGCTGATTTGTATGTTCATTTCATTTATCTTTACCTAACCTAACCTATTACCTGACTCAATAGGAAGTGTTAATTGAATTGGTAGGGAATTGAACGTTTTACATTTTAACTATAAAGCAATATGAAACTGTTTAATAACTAAACTTCCCCTGTTAATTAAATTAAACACTTTACGGCTTCCTGTATTAATTTATTTGTTTTTTAGATTCAATAAAGTGGTTGCTGAAAATATTTTTTTGTGGCATTTTCTTAAGACAAATAATAGGAACGTACGCGTGCCGTACATTCAAAACATAAAATTATAGCTCGAGGCAATCAGCTAAAGTCTTCACTCTATCTATAGATAGGTAGTTAAATAATTATATAATTTGTAAATTGTAATGACCTGAAAATCATTAAGATTGTGTGCTCAGGTGGAGTTGTCAAATCAAAATTCCTCAGAAAATCGCAATTTAGAACTTTGATCTGAATTTCAGAAGTAAGATACCTATATCAGCAGGTATTTACTATTGAATTAGTTAAATACATAAAGTTGTGTGATGACTTTATCTGTTAAGATTGTTACTCGCTTAATTAAATATTCGCAACTTAATACGTATCGAATCTTTAGTACACTTATTACATTACTACACACAAAAACGATTTTGCGCGTGTTAGAAAAAAAGGACCTCTTTTAAAAATAGACGTGAAAGATTCATAACATAACCAGAGGGATATTTAGGCTTGATGAACCATATATTCTCGAAATTCTATCCAGCGTGAAAAATTTATTAGCTAATGCGAATGTGAGTGGCCATTTGCATTTTTTATTGCCGTGTTTTAGGTTACAAATAAAGGTGGTATAAATGGGGGAGATCACCGCAATTTTATTAGCTTGTTAATGTAGTGTTACAAAATTAAAATTTACAAACGTGTTGCCAATGTGGAAAAAATTACTGTTTAATTGACATCACACGTTTGCTTAATCAACTAAAAAACTAATTAAAAATTGTAATTTGCTTTAATTTTTTTTAAATTTAAATACGTCCTACAATAAAACAACTTTTAGGGCTCATAATTATATTCTAAATTATGTATCTTGGTCCTCGTTGTAAATTAAGTTTGAGCTTTTTTGTGTCTTAAAACAGTGAAATTAAATTGTAGAAGTTGTCGAAACTCGAAAGAAAACATTTCTTTTGAAATTTTATATATTAGCATGTTTACTTAAGCGTAGGTTAATTACGACTCGAAGGGCAAGACAAAAATCGTTGTAGCGAAAGCCGAAACTATAAGAAACTAGTAAGATCTGTACGGATAATTCTGGAATAAATTATTTATAAGTTGGGCGCAAGTTTGTGTGCGTTAAAACAATTAGTAGCAAAAGCATGTGCTTAGTGCATAATTCTGTTCAGTCTCCGATTTTCGATTTAACAATCTGCAATATACTTAATAGTCCGGAAGTCACTTTTACTAAACGATAAAGTACAAAGTTTTTACGATGCAGCAGGATGAAAGAACATATATCAAAAGAGTAATAAAACTGGCCGTTTGCCCTTCCTAAGTGGCTGCGTGGCTGCATTAACTTGGGGGCGCCTCGAGAAAGGTCGGTTTTTGTTCTTTTTATATTTGTTCGATTATAACTTCAAACTACACATTAATTGAGAAAAATGCTTCTATATGAAAATATACTAGGTAATACATCATATTTCCTACAAATTACATGTAGCAGAGTATTTCCTCAGACAAACGGGTTAGGCGCTAGAGCGCGTTAAAGTTCGACAAAAACTCCAAAATCGACAAAAAAATTGTTTTTTTGTTTATCGCTTATAACTCAAAAATTACGCATTTCCAGAGAAAAGTGTTTATATACATAAACAAAGTACATTCAATTTGCTACAAATTATATTTCTGAAGCTTTTTTTCTCAGACAAACGGTTGAGGCGCTAAAGCGCCATCAAGTTTGACAAGAACTCCAAAATTGGTCAAAAAATTGTTATTTTTGTTTATCGCTTATAACTCGAAAATTACCCACTCTCAGAGAAAATCGTTTATATACATAAACGAAGTACATTAAATTTCCTACAAATTATATTTCCGGCGCGTTTTTTTAGGCGCTAGAGCGCGTTAAAGTTTGACAAAAACTGCAAAATCGACCAAAAAATTGTTTTTTGTTATCGCTTATAACTCAAAAATTACGCATTTCCAGAGAAAAGTGTTTATATACATAAATAAAGAAAATTTAATTTCCTACAAATATATTTTCGACGCGTTTTTCTCAATCAAACGGTTTAGGCGCTATAGCGCGTTAAAGTTTGATAAAAACTCCCAAAATCGACAAAAAAATTGTTTTTTTGTTTATCGCTTATAACTTGAAAATTACGCACTACCAGAGAAAAGTGTTTGTGTACAAAAATAAAGTAGGTACATTCAATTTCCTACAAATTATTTTTGTTAGATTTTTTCGTCAAACGAAGAGTTTAGGTCCTAGGTTGAAGGATAGTGGTGGTGGTTAAACTAAACCATAGGATACACGAAAAATTTATATTTTTTGTGGAGATATTAAATATTGCATGTGGTAGATAGCTTTAAGTACAACTTTCGTGGTTGCAGACGCCCTTGAAGTCGAAGAGAATCCGGCGAACCGAATTGATTACGTCGCCGAATAAAGGTCTCTGACTCGTGGTAAAGTTGCTTCAGAGCGCCTCGATGGCAAACCGCCCCATACAAATGTCTAGAGATTCTACTGATAAATCAATAAAATAATAGCACAAATTGTGCTCAATTATTCTTCAACTGAAAACATAATTGAATTTGCACATGCGATTTTAAAGCAATTTTTTAATTAATCACCCCTATTTATATTATCTTTCAACCTGATTGTAAAGCGTTTATAGTAATAAACAAATTAACTATTACAAAAAACTATTTAGATTAATTAGAGAGATTATAATAATAATTAACTTTCAAAAAACAATTAAAAAGATAAAATGTCCACATAAAATTAATTTAATGTCGGTTGAAACATGTCCAATTAATTGGATTAATGAAAACTCTTTCGTGTATAGTAACAATGAATTTATAACCACTTTATTGTTCTTTTCAGATTATGTAAATAAATATTAACTCAACTCCATCTTGAACACGCAATTTTAAGTACCTACCTATTATACAGGCTAACTGGAGACAGTATTGAATACTTTTAGGGTCTAATGAGGGCAAAACAAGCAATTTTTCTCAATAAAACCATGCCTAAAAAGGTACTTCCATTGAGTATATAATAACACATGGTCCTACTTCTGATAATATACATCTTAAAATCAACCAATATAAACAGAATTTACTTTAATCCGCTTTTCAATCCACACCTTTTAGCTGCGGCTGTGATACAGAGACGGGCGTCTTAAAGAGACTCGAAGGTGAAATTAACTGGATATACTTGTGAGAAGAGGAAAGCATGTTGGCGTTGAGCGGAGCGAGAACCCAATCCATGTAGAAATTTGAGTGCACGCGACACAGAAACAAAGTTACAGCAAACGTTTGCTAAGAGTTTACCTGATGGAGAGTCTTCTGAATGGTACGTATTCGACAAAAATTGCTAGTTTCAGTTCGTCCATCCCACACTCATCTTTCCTGTCAAAAAATTAAATTAACGACCTTTATTTTCAAATTCAATATTACTCGAAACAGCCCTCTTAACGATCTCAGTTTAACATTCAAGATGATGCCCGTTTAAACAGGCTAAGCGCAAAAATAATTATAGAAATGTAACGAAATGACCTAAAAATATCCTTCCTAGCAGTTTTAACGTTTTGATCATTTATTTATTTAAAATGTCAATAGTTGGTTGCATAGGTAATTCTTTTTGTGTACTGAATTTTTGATTGTTGAAACTAAACTAAAATTAAAGTAGGTATAAGTTAATTAACATATTATATGAAACTTTAGAAATTATACTGAAATGAATTTCTACTTTACATTTAATGAATAATAATAAGTCAGGAGCAAAAACACCTAAGAGTGGCTTGCTTTATATGAAATCACTACTTCTAGCTTCTAGCTTCTAGCTTCTGTCTGGTAGTACTTTAAAGGCCAAATAATCAAAATGAAGCATTTTACGTTCATGCGATTGTTTTATTTTTGCTTTGTTATTTCTTATTATATTATATTAAATTTAGTGTACAGAAAATCGTAACTTTAAATAGAAAAACTGGAAGTGAAAACTAACTGGATAGTTTAACGAAATTGCTTTTTACAACGGAAATGCTGGTGGGCCATTCTCATTCACAGTAGAAGGGAAATTTTTAAAATTCTTCTGCAAACCGTTTTAATAGCTTACAGTCTAATAAACGCAATTTTGTTTAACCTTTGACACTGTTTAGCTATTTGTAAACGAAAATGAATATTTGGTTATAGTATTTAACATTGTATATTTTCTTGGGGGCAGGTAATTAAACAAATTTCCTAGTTTGCTAATAATATCTATGTGGTTATTATACGGTGCAGTAAATATAATTAAATCTGAATATTCCGAGCATTCGTAATAGGAATAATTCGCGTAATTTAATATTATGTATGCACTATACGAAATCTTAAATGTACATTACCTCAAAAGTTGTAAAGTTTAACGAGGTGAATGACGAATAGTTTGTTATAAATGGCACCACAAATATTGCATTGATATCTAATTGAAACGTCAAATGCACAAGTCTGCAGAGTAAAAGCAGATAACGGAACAGGCAACCGCATATTTTATAACTCATGTTTGACGCGTGGAATAGAAATGCATTCAGTATACTACAAAACCAAAATTTTCTATAAATTATGCATTTTATGCAAGGAAAACAGGGCAGAGTTTAAAGTAATACGCTTTAAAGATTTTTTGTTCCTTTTAAGTTAATTCAGTTTGTGCATTGAAATGTCGAAATAGTGATAATTTTTGTTTATAAAAGTTTGTTTAAAGTGAAAAAGCTATTATTTCAACTAGAGGAAGTTGAACATCAACAAAATACAGATTGATGGAAGAAAATACGTTTAGTAAAGTCGTTTATGAAAATAAATTACGCTCCTTGAGGCCAATTTCTTATTGTTATTGACCAAACGGCTTCTCGAAAACTGTTAAAGTGCTTTTCTAATTTAAAATAATTCCCTGACGCTATTCTTGATATATCTTAATAATATTCACATAAGATCACGTTAGAAGAGTCGCGAGTTATTGTTTATTTGAAATTGTTTATTTTTCACTGGACTATAATATACCGTGTGCCAACTTGCTAAACTGGCAATAGGGAATAATATGGTGTTGAACGTTTTCTCGAATTTTGCCTCATTACGTTAACCTACAGGAAAAATAAAGGTAGGTATCAATAGAAAGGTAAATCTTATTAAATATATCTCGTTTTCTAGAATTTTCTTTTAAATTTCTATATGGAGTGATAATCTCATTGTAGCTAAGATAGCTTTTCAAGTTCTACTTTGTTTTTTGTATTAAACTTGTTAACCCTTTAGCTCTCTAGAACCCCCCGTTTAGCTTCTCGCTTCGTGATAGGAAATATAATGCTGCTAACCTCAATAATTGCTTCTTAAAAAAGGTAAAGAAGGGGCTGGATTCCTTGTGGGTAGATTTCTTATAAACGAATTAATGCTAAGCTGGATTTTTTGTACCTACCTACTAAACGAAAAAATTGTCTAGTAATGAGCGGAAGAAAAAAAACGAAATGAAAACTCTTTCTCATTATACCATAAATTTTATTATTTTGTAATTGCTCGTAAAGTTTTGATCTAATTTTAGGGCAGTAATTAAGCACGTAAACATTGATATTATTTTTAATTATTTAACGTTCTGACAGTTGAGATAATTTTACACGATAGTAACTGATTGAATCCATTAGACAGTGATATGATTAGAGAAACGAGATTGACTCTATATCGTATTTACTCGACCTGTGAACTGCTAACTTAATTACAGTGGATAAATGACTTGATTAGTGTAGATTGTTTCAGAGAGGATTCAAACTATACATGTAAAAGTTTTTCCAATTTTTTACTATCAATTTAGTTTCAGCTAGTAGTGGACAAATCTTTCATCGACAATTTAATATTTTAGCAAAGTTAATTGAGGGTTTGAAAACTCTTAGTTTATTTGTAGTTAATTTTGTGTTAGTCTTAAAATTAGGATCAGATTGTTGATAAACGCAATCCATATCTCATCACGGGTGACTATATTAAACGGACATTTCTACAATACACGAAGCCATGAATCTAATTATTCCTGATTATGTTATGTTATGTGCTCATATAACAACAATTATCGGGCTACGTATACATTGATACATCCCAATTAATGCTTTTGGTGTAGGCAAAACGTTGGAATATTAGTGTTAATTTGGTAAGGATAAGAAAGTAGCATTATGAGGTAATATATTGTAGGAAAACAATTAGCTTAGGTAGTTAGGCGCATAATTACAAAAACCTACCCATAAACCACCACTGAAATAGTTTTACTATTTCTGTTTGAACGAGTTGTAAAAACGTTTCTGCTTGTTAGTTTTTGTGAACTACACGACTGTCATGTCCGCCAATTTTAATTTCGGCTTGTTTTTTCGGTGTAAAGTTATACAGGGTGTAATTTAAGTTGCGGCTTTTCTTAAAATCCGAGATACCACTATTTTTAACAATTTGAGTCGAAGTTGGTTTAGTAAAATGTTCATAATAAGCCAGAAGAATTTTATAGAAGTTATTAAATATTTCAGAGTCGGCCCTGTACATTTTGTATAAAAACTTGTAAACCATATTATAAGCGAGCATCAGTTAGTTACCTAGTTAGTATTAATTTTATTTTTCCTTATCGGAGACAGCTGTTTGTCGATATTTGTTTGAAGAAAATCTCCAGCCAATTTGTTTTACTTTTTTCCAAATGGCTTTCATTTTTATTCAAAAAACCAAAACGGTCAACTTTACATTCAAACGACGTTTCGCTATTCTTTTAGATAGCTTTTTCAAGTTAAAAATTACATTTAACAAAGACAAAAACACACATTAAAAACGCTCACTTGGTCTCCCAATCCCCGTTCTTTGCTTGGTTCTCTTATTTTTTGGGGGGGAACATCACAAAATGTTAATACACATTTTAATTGTAATTATTAATGTACATTTTGTAATTGCCAATTCTTTTCCGATTGCATTACCCAACCAAGAGTTACCGGTGTGTCAACATCGAGGAAGTGGTAACTAACCCCCTCCAAATAATCATATTGTCCTCTACAGATTACCAGATTTTTCGTCGAATCAAAATACGCTTATCACATCAATTTAGTTGCTCTATCACTTTTTGACTTTTTGATCGGAAGTTGCGTTTGTTTTTCGGTTTATTTTTAAGAACTTCAAAGCACTAATCGTTTTATTTTGAGCTCAGCAATCGCCCACTTCAAGGAACGGAATCTTATCCTGGACACCCTGTATACGCCCAGATGCTTCACCCCCTTTCCAGGCTTGATCTGGCATCCGTCGAATTTGAAGGTAATATTTTTAGCTTTAGGGCTCAAATTTAAGACCACCGCTTCCGTTTTCTCGGCCGCGATCTCCAACTTATGAGCCGTCATCCACTCTTTTATTTTGATCAAGCTGTCCTCGACCCTTTTTACCATTCCCCGCTGCTCTCTGTCCGCTACGAGGAGTGCCAAGTCGTCCGCGTAACATATTATATCTGCGTGCTGCACACGTAGTCTACCTCCATAACACCGTCATATAGGACGTTCCAAACCGTCGGACCCAATACGGATCCCTGGGGCGCATCGCCTGAGATCTCCCTTTTTGTTTGTCTGCTCAGAATATTCCTCTTACTATTAAGGCATGACGATATCACCCTTATAAGGTATTTCGGGACGTATTAAAAGCATTTTTCACGTCTATAAGGATTAACGAGCACCACCTACAGCCTGCTCTAAAAATGCTGCCGAACTCCCTCCATTAGCCTGTCCACTGCTTGAGTGGTGGATCGCCCCTTCAGAAACTCTAACTGGTTTGTGTTGAAGCTTTCCTCATCTGCAATCGCTTCGTGAAGCCGGTTGTTTATGAGATTTTTATGTATCTTCCCTAGAGCATTTATCAGAGAGCATATTACAGGCAAGTACTTTTGAGGCTCTCCCCTATCTTTTCTTGGCTTTTCTATTAGAATGAACTTGGCCTCCTTCAAAGATCTGGAAAAAGGTTTTGGCTTTGGAGTTTATTGTACATTCCCAGGAAGAGATCGATGTTCCTTCCTACTATCGCCTTAGCCGTCCCCGGTGTGATGCCATCCCGGCCCGGTGCTTTCCCCGTCTTGACCATATTGCTAGCTGCCATGAGTTCTTCAATATTAAAAGGGGGTATTTCTTCGACGCTCTCTAAACTACCCTCTTGATGACAGGTTGTTGCCTTGCTGGTTATAAACAGTTGTTCGAAAACCTGTACTTTTTTGTCCATGTTCATTTCCACCCGGGGGTAAGTGGTAAGGGGTTTTTATTTGATGCCTAACTATCTTATAAGCATCCCCGAATATGTCCTGGTCAAGTCGATCAACGAGTTCCTGCCAGCATTGTCGCTTAAGAGTAATGGAGCTCTTTTTCAGGTTTCTTTTTGCTTGAGTCGCTTTGAGCTTTCAGTCGTTCCCTTATTGCATTATCTTGTGCCCTCTGGTACTTTCTTCTTTTATATTTAGTCTCCTTTATCTGTGTCGATATTCCTGCATCCCACCAGTATGGTTACCCTTTCCTCTTACGACCTTTATCTTGGGAGTTGTAGCTATGAAAGCTCTCCCGTTGCTCCCCACAATTTCCTCAATTCCCTAGTTGGATGTATCTCTCTAATTTTTGTAGTTTTGACCTTTAACCACAAAAATTTGATGGTTAACCACGAAAATGTTCGTGATTAAGGTAACTTTAAGCGGTCACTGAAATATCGGGTCTAAGCAACAAATAATGCTCAATCCGGGATTTGATTAAACTTTGATGATCTCTTGCCGAAATTAAACTTATTTCGGCAATTGATCATATTTATTTTCTCAAATCCAGGAGTGCGTATTTATTTCGGCAATTGGGCGAATTCGACGGATGAGTCTAACATAGGCATGTAGCAACGGGCTAGGTCGTCGATGTTTCCACAGCTCCCACATGCATATAAACCGTTTTGACGAATTTTCACCGCCGCTGCTGGCACTCGGTTTTAGAGATCCAAGGGATTAACAAGTAAGAGACGATGGTTGTTAAGTTTTGTGCGTTCATGATCAACAATGTTTAAAATCATGGATAAGAATACCACTTTTCTTTAAGCTACATTTTGAGAAAAATTTACTTTGACTGTAACGAAGAAGTAGTTAGTAGTCCTTATTAAGTACCCTTAACGTTCACACTGGCAATCGTCGTAGTTTATTTTACTTTTGTAAATGATAACAGAAGTGTAGTAGTAGTAGTGTTCATACAATTCTTTAAAAAAGTATCTTTTCAATAAGCAATAACAAAAAGTGTAATCACTTAGTAAACAAAGGAGTGCAAAGATCTCATTCAAGTGTTCAACTTTCCAATGCGAATGTCAGTTTCTGTTACAATTAGTAGCTTAGCCATTAAAAACTTCTTTCAAAGGTGAAAAACAACCCCAACGTACATTTGAACTTATAATTGTTTTGTTTTGAATTTCGTTTGTAGTTTTTAGTATTTAAGTATCTTTCTCAAATTTTCTTTTTCTTTAATTTTACTAAGTAATAAAGTATCTACTTCCAATTCTTAATTTAAATAACATTTAATCTTTAATTTAGTTTCGCTTTGAACAGGTTACTTGCTGGGAAGCTTTTCGGTTAAAAATGAGGAAAATTCTATAAATTCTTTGTTATCTCGTTTTTCAGCAGATTTGAGAATAAAAATTATCTGTTCTCGAACAATTGAAGTGTAAAACAGTTTGTGTTGGAAAAATTGATGAAAAAAAATTCGCGACGATAAGTTTATTTAAATGTGTAATTTCAGATTTCGTTCTACATTTTTGATGAATTTTCGAATGTAAATAAACTTTTTAATTTTAAATCTTAATTCGCTCCTTGTCAAATTATCGCCGAATACCGAATGGCTTACTTTTTTTACGACTTTAAAAGCTATTTATTGTAGAAACTAAGACCAAGACGTTGATACTGACTTAAAACGTATTCGCATAAAACGTGATTACTTTTTATGTTGGTATAAAATGAGGAACGAAAATGCTATAAATTTGATAGAAAATGTAGTTAACTTGTATGGTAGTACCTACCTACGGATAGATAACGATGGAGCACGGCTCGTAATACAAACTAAATAAACTTGATACATTATAAACGAAAATTACGAAAAAATAGGTACTTCAACCCATTGAGTCCAATCAACAATGAAGAAGGTGGTCGAAATCTTCGCGGCCATTTTTAACTACAATTTTGATCCTTTATCTCAAGTTTAAGTTCCAACTGTTTCTGCTTGATGGCTTTGTACAATAAAAAACCCAGACTTGTCGCTGCAGAAAATTCCCTTTTACATTTTTTCTTCCCAAACTCGAAAACGCCTCTTTTAGTGAAAATTTATAATTTTGGGTAACTCTTAAAATTTTAACTAATGTAATTACGAGTTTCGCAGCTTAACATTCTTCTCATACTTTCAAAAGCAACGCGCAAAAAATGAGGAAGAAATCCACGTCTTCTACTAATTATTATGTAACTAGTTATTTGGTAATTTTAGATTTATATTGAATCAACATTGTTAAGAGGGTGTTTGCGCCAAACTTTGTAGTTGCGACTAATAATTGTTGTAATGTCACGAAGACCAATAATAATAATATACAAACTCATTGAACATTGTCAACTTCTATAGAGATAAATACACAAGGATGTCGGATAACTAACTAGAGCATGTAACGTGATTCGTCTATCGGCATTGTCATTATCTCGCAGTAGTCTCAGTCGTCAAAAGCCAAAGGGAAACATCAATCACGAATCGTTGTTAGATAAACAAATAGGGGAGTCTCTCGCAAAAATTATACGATATTCATTAAAAACAAAAGTGTTTTCTGTTGTGATTGGGTTCCTCTGTCGAATTATTCAAATTCTAAATTCGAGATGAAAAAGAATATGTTAACTAAAAGTTACTTGGTGATGTCAAATTTTAATAATTAAGCCCAGTTTTTATAAAATAAGATAAAAGACACATATTACTCGTATCTGTCATATTTCATATAAATGTGCCAATTTTACCCTTTAGATGACTATATTTGCAATTTGTAGTAATCATTTTTGTATTTACTTTTATTCGTAATAAGCCCACAAATGTTGAAGTTGATTCGTTATTAGGTTATTACTTTACTTTTATGAATAAAAAATAGCGTTGTGTAAATCAAAGTAAATATTAAACGCAAAAGTATTGCAATTTTAATGAAATTGTAAGTTAGAACTGACTTGCAAAAGTAATTTAACTTTTTACTTGTTTTTATTATTTTTCTAGTTACGTTATCTGTCAACTCGATGTTTTAAATAGACTTTTCGAATAAAATAATTAGTAAGTATTGTATAAAAGTTCCATTAAAAAGTTAAAATAACGTTACTGAATCATTAACTTGGTGGTTCTACAGAGTGCTTCAAAATTCGTTTTAGCCTTGGTCAAAGTAGTCAATGAGGTGAACGGTGGGGTGGCGGATAAGTTACTCGGTGGACGATTAATGATTAATTAATAAGCACCTTCAACAATCAATATTAAATTCAATAGAGGTCAATCCTGAGTCTTTGTTCCTTATTCCAACTGGTAGAGCTGAGGTTGAGTGAATAATTTCAGGATTGAAGAACAAAAGGTCTTGTTGCTCAGTTGCATTAATTAAAAAAATTGCTGACGTAATCTCTAAGCCACTGGTTAACATAATAAATAGGAGTCTGTCGGAGAGACGCTTCCCGAGACCACCGAAAAAATCGATAGTTATACCAATATACCAAGAGAGGAACTCTGAGACACCACTAAGCCCATATTGCTAATCTCTACTATCGGTAAGATATTTGAAAATACATTTTTGCCAAATTGCATTCATTCTTAGCGGTTAACAAGAACATAGCAGATAACCAGTATGGGTTTGTCAAGGGAGGGGACTTCTTTGGGCTGGATAATTCAGAAAAAAGTGAGTTTTTTTAAAAGTGCCCCATACGGTAAATCACAGTCTCTTGCTTAAAAAGTTGGGCAGGTATGGAGTCAGGGGTTTGCCTTATCGAAATCTATCTCTTCGGCAAGACTCAGTCGGTGGAGCGCTTGAGTTGCGTTAGTGGCGAGCGAGTACTGGTGTTTCGCAGGGTACAATTCTCGGACTGATTCTTTATTTGCTGTATATAAACGATCTTTCAAAATCCAGTAGGTAATTTTAATGGCAAATTAATATCATACGCAGATGATACAGCATTAATTGTCGGGGCCCGGGAGTTGGGAGGGCGACGTCCGGCGCAGCTTGATCTCGATTAATTTAAAGAGTGGTCGGATTTAATTTTTTTAACTTTAAATAGTATAAGACAGTATTTGTAACGCTTGGCATGCAGAAAAATAGAAAATATACCGACACTAGAGGTTGGGAAATGCGGTGAGTTGAAAATTCACAGAAGTGAGTGTGTGAAGTGTTTTGGGGTTTTAATTGACCTACAACATACTATATGAGATGGGATCGACACATCTCTGTAATATGTAAAAAACTACGAAAGACGTACATACTTAAAGTAATGAAAAAGGTGGTCCCATTGAGACTGCTGTACACCATCTATTATGGATTGGTACATTCTATATTAACGAATGGAATCCTGGGATGGGGTGGTGCTGCAAACAAATAATATGTTGGTCGAGTTGAAGTGGTGCAGCGTACGATAATAAAAATAATGTTGGGAAGGGCTTTGAGATGCCCCAGCGATCTCTTGTATCAGAGGAGTTTACAATTCTGATTTTATCTCAGCTGTAGCGTGCAGAGGTACTCAAGTTCATTCGTAAGGATTTGATCGGGCTGGCCCTTCCTTAAAGGCAACTCCACAATTCTATATGCAAATAAAGAAGCTGCACATAAATGTTTTATTTATTTTGCCCCTAAGATTTATAATTTATTTAATATATTTTTGAGTGATAGAGGCGAGGTGGTGGGTGTTATAATTATTATTAAACTATTTATTAATTAATTAATTTGAATGTTTATCTAAATGTATTTCTTTTATTACGTAATATTAACATTAGTAGTATTACTTTTTGTCGCTTTTAATAAAAACCTATTAATTACTTGATTACTTAGATGCTACCTGTTTGTTTTCTTATTACAGAAGTAATGAACAAAATACTTAAAAATGGCATACAACGCTCGACTAGGCAGGACACACGGTATATAATCATGATCACCTCTCGTCGACCTCCCAGTGCATGTAAGTAGATAAATATAAATTAAAAACATTTTTGGTTTAAGAAAGTTCTGTTTGTTCTTAACGTAATTTTAGAATTCTTAGCATCGAGATCATAAGCAATAAATTTTAGAATCTAATAAGTAAATCTCTTTAAGTATTCAAACGGACATTTAATAAATGAGCTAGAGGGGTATTGTGGTTTATATTCTCAACACATTGCGGTTTCCTAAATCGAGCTGGTATCAGACCTTATAATCTACTATATTAAATTGACAAATTAAGTTTAAAGCATAAATTTACTTCTATATAAATTTCATTTTCATAATCATTTTAGATCAGCCACCAAATATTATTATTATTATTATTGCCGCAAAAGCTTTCAACTTCATAAAGTAGAAAACTTTAGTGTCGAATTTAAGATTTTCTTTTATTAAAAAATAGAAAATGTCTATTGTGAGATTTTTCATACATGTATACCTTACATTTTTTTAAAAAACTCTGTATTATTGTATACGCTACTAAGTATGAAAAATACTCTTTGCTAGATGTAGATATGATCAAACAATAGTAGACAGCAAAAAGTGCTTCTGCATATTTGTTTAAAATTAATTTATTTTAAAACATCTCTTGTGTTACATCTTTCGATGTAGAAAACTACTATCACAGAATGTTGAAGTTTGAATTTCCTTTGTTCTTATTTTACAATTTTTGTATTATATTTGTTGATGTAATATTATTTATTTACTATATTACGTTATTACTCTTAGTTCAGTTATTGATAAATCTAAAATTGCAATTTGAAAATACTTCTTGTTGGCCGTTCTTCGAAAACAAATCTATTGATTTTAATTGTTTTATTTAAAAATACAGTATTTTAGAAGACCTTTAATTTGAGATGTCCCAAAGGGCATGGGTCGTTTAAATGTTTGGTGGTGGAGCAAGCCCACTCTTTCTTTCTGTAAAAGCTTCTTTTACACTGTTTCGATATTTTGTGTAATTCTCGACATTTAGGGTATAAATAGATAGTTAGGAAGAAGTTCATGTTTGATAGTATGCCCTCAGTACTTATTTATTTTTTATATCCAAATTTTTTTGTCATTTCAAAATGCCGGGTAAGGTCTTTAGTATGTTGTCGGGGATAATGATTAAAGTAAAGAAAACGCGGTAAAAAATTCTTTGTCGCTAATTTGTTGAGAAATAAAGAAGTTAGTTGAGAACTCAACTCTACCTTTCAACTTTACCTTCTGGTAAATTTTGAAACTTTTCATCATTTCTTCTAGTAGTTTAGTGTTTTTTAATTATTTAGCAATAAAAAAATGCTTATAACACCTCTAAAATTAATTTTGAGAATCAAAAAATTTTCAAGTGGGAAGTTGCTTGGCCTACTACATCTCTAGCATTTTTGAAAACTGCATTTAGAGCTCAAATTAAGTTTTCAAAAACAGTGATTGGCAGTTCTAATAAACGCATTATGTATAAATTAATAATCATTATCGGTTTAGTTAAAGTCAATGTTGTAATTTATATACTGCGATAAAAATCGTAATTATAAACAGGGCAATTTTTTATGTGAAGACAGGTTACGACGTCATTGTGAAAACTAAGTAGATGCCACTCTTGCTTTTATATATACATCGCCCTTCATTGTTATTGTGACCACGAAACTGCATTTATAACCACGAAATACAAAAGCAGTCGAGTAGAGACGAGTTATACAGGCATAGAAAAGCTCCAATGCGACTTTAAAAGAAAATTATTACATCTTTCACTTTATGGCTTTCATAGAATTCCCCCTTTTTTTTTTCTAAAAAACACTTTTTTAATTAAAACACAATTTAATTCTTAACTAATTAAAGTTTTACCATATAATTAATATTTTTAATGAAATTGCGAAGCTGATATTAAATTTCCCAACTACAATTGGAAATTTGAAAACCAGTGTTTTATTTTATAGGATTACTTATTCAGCAGTAAAGTTGTTCAAGTTTGAATTGGTTTTTAAAAAGTACAAGTCATGTAGAAAAATTAAAATGTGAATTTTAGTAAGTTAGGCTAGAATACGCGTAGTACCTAATTGCGAAATGAGATGAAATTTTTTCCAGGGGTATAAAAGTAAATTAACTAAAACTGCACATTATCGAACGTAAAATAAAACAAGTAAAGTTGTAGTTGAGGTGGAAATTGGGTTTCCCGCTTAAAGCTAATTAAACATGAAAATGGTGGACATATTTTAAATTTATGTTAAACTTCTTTTAAAGGATGTAGATTTTGTTTTGTATTTTGTTTTCTTAATGCTGGAGTAATTTTCAATTTTTATGTTTTAACAGTGTCCACGCGCTTTGTTTCGGAAAATAAATTTTAGTTAGAATTATTTTTCTTTTAAACTTGCTGTTTTGCCATAGGTAAACCAGATCTCAATCGCCTCAGTAACTTGTTGAAGAAAATCTTCAATCTAAACGGCTTTCACGAAATATTGGTTTATGTAAGCCGTTGCTTCTTAAGCAAAGCATCGCAATTTAGATGTTTGGTCAGATCGGGTATAGGTACCTAAACAATTACTACGAGTGTAAGCAGAGAGAACCACACCAAGAACTTTTGAGAGCTTGTAGAATTAGCTTCAACGCGTACGAAAAAGTCCTGTTACGGCCACCTTAGCCGTTTTAAATTTAAAAACGCCGTAGTAGAGTAGAGAAAACTCATTTTGTATTTCTGAGAAATTTCCACACTTTTCAATACTGAATGTGTGGTAGTTAGGGCACTAGTTAACAAAAACTAATTTCAGTTACAGGTTCTAATCAATAATAATCGAACATTTGAGGGTACAATGGTCAAAGAATATTTTCAAAATTATTTTTGGTTTTCGGAAACTTGCGATATTTGAGGGTATGTAATTTAGAGCAAAATTGGCCCACAGAGGTCAAGATAATTTTTCCAATAATTATTTTGACCTCAAAATATAAATTTGAATTACTTTTTGTAATATTGACGATTCGAGAATATTATTTGATATAAATAAAATTTGTAAGTTTAGATTTTGTTGTTGGGTTTATCGACCCTCGCATTTGTTTTACTTCGATAAGAATGTTTGCAGGTGCCGCGACAAATAATGAGATAAATCGAATAAATCTACTAATAATCGAATTTGTATATTTATGTAAACTCGAGTTTTAATTTTAATATTTTAATGTTCAATTGTACTCGGTCATCGGTTTAGTTGTGTTGTGGTCGTGCTCGCGCTGGCGTTTGGAATTATCTTTTACGACACTGTGTAAGAAATTTTAAGGTCAATTTCCACTACTTCATAAGGTTAGTTTTTTTTAAGTTACTATGAGCTCAATAAATAGGTGGTAGACTGTAGATGTTGTAGATGCAAAGATTTTTAAATTTTATATTTCGACGTTTCTGGCTTCTCTGAATTCAAAAATATAAAAAAATTAATACCTTAGAAAAATTCTGCCTGTTAGAGTGTGTGTGGCGTTAACAAAAACTCGATTTTGATTTTGATGAAATTTGGTTTCGGCCACTTTAAACTTCAACTAAACTCCATCGACAAAGCTTAGGGCTTAGGAGTAATTTCTTTTTGTGTTTTTTTTTCAATAAAGGCAACCATGATTAAAAAAACTGATTTTTGGGTTTTGTTCTTTTCGACCATTACTTTGAAGGTGGTAATTGTGAAGTTAAAATTACCTTGGACTCATTAAGTGCAAATTTCTTACCTGGTTTTGGTTACCTATTTTGAATTTTATTCCGTTTCATTTATTGAGTTTCATGCCAATTTTTCACCTCTTCTAGCGGGTCGATTTTCCTTAAATACAGTCCGTTTTTCGCATTTTTTAGTACATTCTGTGGATCCAAATTAGAACTACTAGATTTCTGCGTTCTTAGTCATCGTGTTTACACACATGTGTTGTGAAATTCCTTGTTTGTTTCTGATAGTACTACTTGTGACAGATTTATGACGCCACCACGGAACTGCCACTAGACTTTTCAGAAAAAAGAATTTTTTTTGTTACCCAAAGAAAATTTGAATTAAAAAGTTTGGAGGTAAACTTCAAATTTGATGTTGAGACTGGAGACTACCGCTAGTAGAAAAAATTTTGTTGGAAAATGTTTTTTGTTATGAAACGTGAAAACCTTATAAAAATGTTGAAAAAAGTATTTTTTGAGTTTTTGACGAGCAAAAAATACATGACAGTAAGCGATGAGTTAAAAACATTACCCAACCTTCTAGTTCATCCTACCTTGCATCAAATCGGGTAGTTATTATTTTTTGCTATATTGTCTATGACGCAGGCATAATTGTAAATCTAAGGTTTCGTCCTCAGCAGAGCTCTCTTTGTAAAAAATTCAAGAAACCGCGAAATTTTGTACCTCTTTTCAGTTTTTGTGAATTTTGACCTTTTTAAAGACTAACTTTACGGTAACGGTCGTTGTTTACATTTTAAAATCAGACTTACACACTAGTCTGAAAATTGGTACAGACCTCAAATACATTATTATAAATAAACTGTGAAAAGTCCCCATCGATCCCACTTCTGCTAAAAAATTTTATCTTTAATTTCTATCTGACGTGATATAGAAAATTTTTATAGTACTTCCAAGTTGTGAATAAGAAGCTTTTGAAGTTCAATAAGCACTTTCACAAATTTCAGTGAAGACGAAACCCAATACGACTTTTGTTTTCAGAATTTGTTAATTACATCTCTTTTAGTTCTGGATTATCCAGGAGTGGTTAACTTTAGTGTCTGATTTCTTTTGGAAAACTTACGCGTCTTACTACGTAGTTTATACAACGTCATTCCGTAAACAATGTCCATGTAACCCCTTCTCCGCGCTTTATCTCAAATAGAGTTAAACTTATGGGAAAAATGCATATAACCAATCTTGTAGCTAATAATGTTTTCTATTACTTTTATAGAAGCTTTATCAACGTAGGATCTATAGAAAGCGAGTCATTTGTCCGAAATAGAAAATTCCGCTTTTAAACAGCTCCCCTTCCTCCCTCTTGCACTTCACCCTCCGGGATTTTTAGTATGTTGTACTGTAGGATCTAACGAGCAACTTTACCAGTTTTCAAAACTCCTGGATAGTTTTCCCTCAAATGCCACCCGTTTGTCTAATTTGACTGAACTAATATTGAGAGATATTTGCGAAAAAACGACTTTTCGACCTTTGACTTTGACTTTGACTAGACTACCCCTATTATGTAACCCATAACTCATAAATAAAACGTTAAACTCATGCATTCCAAAACCGTGAACTAAAGACAATCGTCACTTTACGATCTCGTTATGAGTTACAAAATAGGGGTGTAAATTTCCTACAATTTGAGACAGATCTCTGTAGACCTAACGGTACAAGTTTACAAATGTGTGCAAATTGTTCATATTTTGTCATTTTTAGCGATACAACCGTGCCATACATATATTAAAGGTAATAATAATTGCCCCATTAAAGCAAGGTAACGCTCTTTTTAGAAACAAAAGTATTAGACTATTATTTGGTTACCTCTCCTAACTGCAGTAGATGAGATGTTCTTAAAATTGATTCTTTTTGGTGTAAAAATGAACGTTCTCCTATAAAAATATTAAAGATATTGTTTAAAACATCACCATTTTGTTCTAGAAACATAACTTCTGCTACTTTCAATTCCTTCATAATTTATTAGTTAGGGAAGTATTAATTACTGTGTTCAATAACGTCAGTTACTAATACGGCTGATCAAAACAAGTCGTGTTTCCTTCAAAACATTTTAATTTTATGCTAAATAAATTCCCCTTATATTAAAGTAAGATTTTGTCTCAAAAATTTCATAAAATTACCAACTCGAGCAGTATACACTCTTTTAATTTATTTTCAACCCCATCTGTTTGCTTTACGGACCACCAAATTCACTTTAGGATACTTTATACATAACATTTTTAATCCAGATTAAACTATTACAACAGTTTTGTGTTACATCTCATTAGCAAGTACTTTATTACAGTGTCTTTAAACGTCACATAATTACATACTGAAAGCATTTCGAATAGGATAAGGAGTAATAGCTGATACTGATAATAATTTAGATACCAGATTTTGCATAATTATTATGCTTAGCAATTACGAGTACATTAAAATTATTGATTATTCTCTAATATTGTTTCCTTCTAAGAGAAATGATGAAAATAAGTTGTTTAATAATAAAACGGTTTTAAAAAAGATCTTACAAAAAGCTTCTTATAAAGAAGACACTTGTTAAGAAACTTAAGATACACTTTTTTATATTTTACGTACATACAAAACTGAGTTAACGTGTCATCATCTAAACTCATCGTAACTTTTAATAACAATTTCGTCCCAACTTTTATTAAGTGTTGTATTCAGAAATAAGTAGCGGCTGGTTTTAAAAAAAACGAAATATTGTGTTCGTGACACTAATCTCCAAAAACGGTTCGTTTTCGAGGTACCTATAGGATGTTTACTTTTTGCTAAATAAATTTTCAAAAACCGTAGGAAACGTTCTTTCAGTTTTTCTTTTGTGTCACATGACAATAATTCTTTTTTAATACTAACGGAGTAAAATTATTTTGCGAGGCCACTGATAAAACGGGGACTTGTTAAAATTTCATGGAGTGTATTACAGCGCTAAACATAATCACCCTGTGTAACGGAAATACTTAATAAAATTATACTGCAATTAAGTAAATTATTCTACTACAGCATTTTGTCCGCGTATAATTAACGATTCAATTGTATAAATCGTTATTCGGAACTGAAATTTAACTGTTTTTCGAAGAAAATAATTATTTTCTTGAAGTTCATAAACTTATAAATATTTTAGCTGTTAAGAAGGATTTTTCTAGCTTAAAAACGTGATTGGGACATTGTTGTCCCAATCACGTTGTGGTATCAAAGATATGTTGAGTAAAATAATACACAACAACTCTCTTGGTGAAATTGTACATTTCCTAAAAAGTTTTTTGTGTTGAATATGTTAGGCTCAAAGACCTAAAACGGCCACTGAGCAAAAAAGAGGACCTCAACGCGTTCTGGTAACAGTTTAATGCGACAACACAAAATTCGTGTACTGGCTATTACAAAAACGTTCAGAACGCGTGATGGTCTCTACAAAAAGGTCACAAAGCGAAATTCGTGTTGTGGTTCTTTTAGAAAACAACCAGAACGCGTTTTGGAAATAAAAAGTGCTACAACGCAATGCTTACTAATGTAGTGTAATAGTCCAGTCAAATAGTACCTACTTTTAAATTGCGTTAATTAGAAGTTTCAAGAAATTTTAATGGTAGGTAGTCCATCAGCCAAGTTTCCCTCTTGAATTCCGCAAAGGGTGGTGGGAAATTGGAAATTTCTTATTATTCAGAAGTTATAAACTTTCAAAACTGACACTGTTGGGGATGGAAACCGTTTTTTCGATTTTACTCTAACAGTGCATTTTTGATCAGTTCATTTGCAAGGGATTCTGCTGCTTAATTTGAGCTATCGTAAAGATTTACACCTTCCAATTTTCGACTAATCATAGCCGAACAAACATTTTTGGCATAAAATACACTCTGAATTTTATTTAGTAGGGAGTTTTATTAATTGATCAAAAATGCACCTTTACAATACAAAGCAGTTTATTCGAATCTTTAATCACTTCACAATAAGTCAAAATCTATTCGAACTGTTGTTATAGAAAATTATTGTCTCCCGAGAGAGGTAAAGCTAAATCTTCAAACGTCCCTACAATCCTCCAGTTTCGTCTTTCAATCTTTTAAAACACTTTTGAAGCAGGAGATTTTGGGAACTGCAGCATGAGCGCAGCAGCGCTTGTAGCTTTTGAATTTCTTTACAATGTACATGTGCTCATAGCATGTTGGCTATGAATTCAAAAGGCGCCACAGTTGCCCGGCCCCAACAATTTTCAAATTTTTAAAATTTTTTCTGTACCTACTTAAACCTAATTATCGAGCCATCGCAAATTTCCACTCGAGATGCCTTCTTATTATGAATTTAGTGATGAAAATGCGATGAATCCGAAGGGTGAAACTTACTTGGAGTGTTTTAGTGGCACCCCCTACCTACCATTAATATTTCATCAAACTTCCAATTAA
Organism: Malthinus flaveolus; assembly: GCA_950108345.1. Lineage (NCBI taxonomy): Eukaryota > Metazoa > Arthropoda > Insecta > Coleoptera > Cantharidae > Malthinus > Malthinus flaveolus. The sequence continues at coordinate 75,010,530 of OX467285.1, forward strand.
CGTAATTTAAAAGTACTATTTGATTGAACTACTAATACACTACATTAATAACCATTCTTGATGCGTTATGGCAATTTTTTATTCCAAAACGCGCTCTGGCCGGGTTTCTAAAAGAACTTTTTTTTTTTTATTTCACAACATATACAAAGTTTACAAATCCTTCACCCAAGTCTTGCAAGACCCACATGGGTCTGTCTGCAAGTGCTATTGCCATTTTACGAGTCGTGTTTCAGTCATAAGTCATCAGTCGCAAGTTATCAGTCCTCAGCATAGGCTCAAAACAACCACTCTCTCAGCCTCACCTTAATTAAACTATATGATCTTAAAGTTTTTATATTTTCCGGTAGCAAGTTGAATAGGTGTGGTACTGCATACCGTAATGTCTGTCGTCCATAGTCATTGTTTATTTTTGGTACCACGTATTGTCTGTTTGTCATTGTCCTAGTCGTAGTCTGGTGTTGTGCAGTATTTTTAAATTTTTTGTCAAAAAAGTATTTTAAAACCGCGTAATACTTATATAAAGACCTTGCTTTTAGAACGTTGTATTTTTCGAACAATAATTTTGAACTTCTCGGTTTGAAGAGGTCATCTTCACGACTGTTATGATCTTTAAAATTCGAAGCTGCAGGCTCTCAATCTTGGTAATGTGCAAGTCGGTCGTGTTTCCATAAGCCTCGATCCCATATCGCACGATCGACTCCACCAATGCCGAATATACCACCCTCAAGACGTTCACCGTTAGGTAGTTTTGCAGATGATAAAAACTATACAAACATGATCTAAGTCTCTTCGAGATATTATTTATGTGTCTGTCAAATTTAAATCTGTGGTCTATAATTAGTCCTAAGTATCTGTATTCTTCCACCATCTCAACATATTCCGTGCAGTTACATTTATCGATATCACTTATCTGGTGTGTGTGTAGGCATTTCATCGAATGTTTGATTAGTTTCAAAGTTTTTGTTTTATAGTGGGGTGATCTTATATGCATCAGTTTCGTCTTTTTTGCCATTTAACGTTAGTTTGTGATCGTGAGAGTATTTTTGGAGCTCGTCGAAGACTTTTTGCATTATTTGGTGAGCTCGGTCCAAACTTTTATGTGAAACTACAATAGCGGTGTCATCTGCAAACATGTAGACTGTTGAATCTTTGGTAATTAATTTGTCGGGTAGGTTGTTTGTGTAAATCAGATACAATATAGGCCCCAGTACCGAGCCCTGTGCGATGGGGGTAGATCTTTTCCTTTCTGCACTTATTACGTCTGCGTATTTCACTGAATATCTTCTACCGTTAATGTAGTTTGCAAACCATCTAAGCGCTCTTGAATGCCAATGGTTTTCAGACTTTTAATTAATATTTCCTGATCAAGCAGATCGAAAACCTTAGAGGAATCGATGTAGGTTACTAAAATGTGCTCTTGGTTGTTCAGTTTTTCCATTATATGATTTGTAAAACTTGCGAGAGCTACATTTGTTCCCTTTTTCTTTTGAAAGCCGTATTGGTATTTTGTCAAGATTTCGTTTTCGTTTAAGTATTTAATTAATTTTCTCGCCATGTATTTTTCCATGATTTTATTGATGTTGGATAAATTAGCTATTTGTCTGTAGTTATTATAATCCAGGAAAGATCCTGTTTTGTGGGTTGGTCTGTGAATGGCTATTTTTAGCAGGTCTGGAATTTGACAAGTTGTTATGGTTAGATTTATTAGCCAAGCTCATTTGCTCACTAATTGTCTTAATATCCCTAACTCGTATCCCATCTGGCCCAGTCGATTTTTTAGCGTCCAAATTGTCTATAATCATTTTAATTTCGGTTGGTTTTGCCAATGGTAAGGCACATGCTTCTGTCGGTTTCCCCCAATTCCGTACTGCATGTCCTTATATTACAATTATGTCGGAGTATGTTGATATTTTGTACATAACTATCTGAAAATTCTTCCGTTATGGTTTGTTTAGAGTGTATTTTACCGAGGTGTATTTTACCGATTTTACTACAACACGAATTTCGTGTTGTGGCATTAAAAACTGTTGCCAGAACGCGTCGTGGTCATTTTTTTCGTTCAGTGGCCGTTTTCGGTCTTGAAGCTTAACAGTAACTCAAAACTCTTGCGTTCTCATTTGGAAATAGATCCAAGCGATCCAGCTGTTTGGATTTCGCAATCGGATAGGGTAGCGTAAAATTAACAATTAATTTCAGGTAGATATTGACACCAAAACATATAATTCCCAAAAGGGTTGTTGATAAATTTACTGTGTTATCGAAGTTGATAATCATATCAGAGGATGACATTGCATTCATGATGGGGTTTGCTTAATTGAGGCATTGTAGGTTAAATTTACATTTTTGAATTACCCACTACAGTTTTTTGTAATAATTTTAAGGATGCCCAGTTTTTTAAAGTAGTAACGAGTAACAAAATTTGTTAATTAAAAATTTTTAATATATAAGTAATTTATTAATGTCAAAGTAAAATGGAAGTGTTTAGCATTATCCTCAATTTATACGAAATGATTGATTGACGTCAGCTTAGTAAATTAACGGCGTGACACTCGAGTTCTTGAAGACTTTTAGTTTTGTTTAGAACAATGACAAAGCAACAGTTGTATTTTTAATAGTTCTTTTCTACTTTATTATAAAAGCACTTCCTCGGTACGGTAATAATAACAACACGTTTACTGCATACGTGCATTTGCTACTGCATGTAATTAGAATTTTTTAATACCGTTAATGAATTTTTTTCGAGTGCCTAGTTCGAAGACTGCAATTAAAGCTTTAGCATTGGGGCTTGCTTCCAAAAGTGCGCCTTATCGACGTACGTAAATAAATTGAAATTTGTTTAAACTAAGAAGTTAAATTAAATAAGTAAGACGTTTTAGTTAAAGCGTAATATTGAAATAAAGTATAATCTTTTAAACCGGAAGACTATAAAGGGCTGAAGTGCTTTGCGTTCTTGCAGTAACAGATCCAGATTATGAACTTCCTTCAGCGTGCAATGTGAGGAAGCACTAGGTTTCATAATATGGTGGGTGGGTCGATGGCATGGGAAGTCCCGGTTCTGACGTGAAAGGAAACTGCACTTCGCGTTATGCTTATGACAAATGACTACGCTTTAACAATGAAAACTTACTCACTTCTTTTCGTATTTAGATTCTACCTCCATCTCTATTTCTCTATAATGCAACATGAATTATATCAGTCAAAAGTTATATAAGAAAATTCCACAAAAGTCTTAGCTTAGCACAATCTCTGTGAATTATGCTTTTAAAATTTTTGTTACCTTCAAATAAAGTTTTCGGAACAAATTTAAAACACGATATAAAAATGTTTAAAAGGCATTTTACGTCGGCACATGATTCCCTTAATTTAATTAAATTTAAGTGTTGGAATTTTAAAACTAATTAAATATGTTGAGAAATAAAATTTTAAATGTCTCCGGACGTCTTAAACCTTCAAATTTTCCTTCTAAATACATTGTTGTGTAATCTATTATTGAAGTTTAACAAGCCTGCGTCTAGAATAATTAATTTATTCAATTCTAAAGCTGGGAAATAAACGTGTCAAGTTGAGTTGCGATATGAAAATTTTATATTTTCCCAAGGTAGACAAAATAACTACGTTATCGTAATAATGCAGTGATGTGCTCGAAGAATTTCTACAGTAATTTCGTCTTTGTTATTAAATTATCTGACAACTTTTCCCTACTGAACTTCGCTTTATCTGCGTTTTCCACTTCACTGGAATCGGGTCGGGTGCGCTCTTCTTTCGGAGGCTTTTCCACTTTCAGGTGAATCCAGCCAGGATAGAATTAGAATACCATAATATTTAACTTGACATGTTAAAATTTAAATTATGAATCGTAATTTGATTTGTTTTACTTCTTAAAAGAATTAACTTAACGATATTACTTCCTCTAAAACTCCAAAAGTTTACAAAATGGCCTCTTCCCTTCTATTCTAATAAGGCACAAAAATAAAAATTTAATTATCTCCTCTCACCAGGAAGTTATCGGCCAATCCTCTTTTTAATGAGACATCCTTCTATGCATTTTAAAAAGTATTTTTAAATTAAACGTAAAATTTACTCGAGAACCGGTAAATGAATTTAACACACAAAAAAAAGTTAAGTCAGAAAAATGGAATAAAACAGAGCTATTCGTTATCATTCTTGGAGAGCTCGTCAAAAGATTTTACCAAGTTAAATATTTGAACACAACTTGTAGTTAGTAAGGTTAAACGCTTGTGAGTGCTAGATAACCAACCAAATTTATTCTGCACCTTGACTCACCTTTTGCCAAGACGTGAAAAGAAAATACTCATTTACATATTAAAGATTTACTTGCTCTTTTTGTGCACGATACGCTTTCATCACCTTCTTTGCTTTCAGTCTAAGCAAGTATAATAAAGTATTGTAGGAATTCTATACAAATATGTTTGTCGTAGAGGAATTTAATTTTATGTAATGTTATTCGGTGTTTTTCTTAAGACGAAATGCAAATATAAACCGACCAACTTTTATTAGGCGGTTCTTTCGTTTCTAATATTTTTGATTGCTTATTTAATATCTAAACAACCTTATCGTCTAGTAAAATTATGGTCCCGAACTCCCAAAAAAAGTTTGACCAAAAATATGGCAAATTGTTACATACAAAAATGGTACGTTTTAACAGTTAGTTGTTATACCCTAAGAACTATGAGGTTTAGCGGAAACACTTACAGACTTAATCTACATTGAATTTTAAACAAAAAAGGTCATAAGCATTTTTGTGCTGTAGACAAGTAGGGTTACGGAGATATGGGAAGGGTAAGGACTGCATTATTTGTATTTTTTCATCAAAGTTCTCGAAAATGCTTGAAAATGAGTAAACCTTTGGTTTAAATTGTAACGAAGCGACATCATTAAATTAGTCATTGTACAGGGATCAAATCTTAAAGGTCTTCTCTATTTTGAAACTTATCTTCATTGATTCACTAATGTCCTGAGCATGTTTGAGCATTGCAAGCCGCTTCTTCGGCACTCACAGTTTTGTATACATCTCTCTAACTCTTACCTGGAGCACAAAAATGCAGAGGACCTATTTTGTACTGAATAATACTTGCCTTAGACTTCATAGTTTTTGAGACATTTGCAGACGCTCTAACTCTAGGTCGTTGTTTTGGTCATCACTAACTTATTACGAAAAGGGTAGATATACGTATTACAATTTTCCGCAGGGTAGAACGTTTGTTGTTTTAGTTTGAGGTTTGGTTTGAAATATTAAGCTCAGTACAGATTTAGTTACAATCGTCGATGTAGTGTCTGGTGACCGATGTTTTCCGTTCGAAATGGAATTTTTCTGATAAACTGCCGACTGACAATCGTCTTGTTATATCCACTGAGTCGACCGACGGTGTCCCAAAGAACCTATACGGTTTGATAAGAAGCTATTTAACTGAAAGAGACGCTACACTAAATATTGCAAACATAGAAAAAGGGAAAATGCTAACAAAGGGCTGCCCGTAGGGGTCAGTTTTGGACCCAACATTGTGGAACATAATATTTCAAGGATTTTTGGAAATAGAATATGGTGAGAACGTCAGTGCAATTGCATACGCAGACGATGGGCTAATACACTGATTAACGAAAACAGCAGAAGGCTTTTAGAAAAAGCTGGCACAGAAGCTCTGACCATAATACAAAAATGGGCAGAAAAAGTAAAACTGGAGATTTCAGAATCAAAAACAGTAGGGCCTCATGCTTAAGGAAAAATTTGATGCCGAAAGAAGGCCAATAGTTAAAATGAAAAGGAAATCTATTAAAATAAAAAGTTGAATAGAATACCCCGGAGTCACAATAGAAGAAGGTATGAGTGCAACAAAACACTGCAAGAAAATAGCACAAAAGGCGACACAAGCATATATACGGACAACTAACAAGAGCAGCAAAAGCAAATAGGGGGATAAGCCCAGGACACCTAAAAACGTTGTATAAAGGAATGGCTGAACCGATGATACTGTATGCAGCAAAATTCTAGGGAAGCCTAATAAAAAATGCAGATAGGGAAAGGCTGATAAGGACCTAAAGAAAAATGCTAATAGCGATGGTGGGGACATATAATACTGTTTCCCACCCGGCAATTAGGGTTACGGCAGGTATAATACCGATTAACCTTATGATTAACGAAAGAGTACAAAACTGGGTGGACAAGAGGCGAGGAGTACAAAACAAGAAACTACGCAGAACAGAGACTATGAGTAGATGGCAGCAGGAATGGACAAACACAGAGAAGGGTAGAGAAACGTACAAGCATTTCAGGGAGGTGGAAAAACGGTACGATATGACATGGACACCCGGACACTACATCACTCAATTCATAACCGGACACGGAAATTTTAACGAAAAATTAAGGACGTTTGCCTTAAAGGAGGAGGGAAATTGTGCTGAATGTAACACCCCGGAGACGGCCGAACACGTATTAATGCAATGCAGGAAATATGAAAACGAAAGGAGAGAAATAAAGACTTTACTGGAAGCACAAGGCCTAGAATGGATACAGGAAAGCCTGGCCAAAACGGAAGAAATAGTCAAAGAGTTTGAGAAAATGACTAAAACCATATTAAGACAAAACGAAAATTTGTAAGGATAAAGAATGAGGAGAAAGAAGTAATTTCAAGTTTCACAAAAAACTAATAGTTGGCCCCATGAAAACTTTATTTAATCACTGTTTAAAGGTTACACAGAAAGAAAAATCATTAATTTAACTTACCACGCCGCAGCCGCGATGCAGGCCTGGCAACGTAAAACCACTGAATTATAAACTGCAGCAAAATCTTGTTCATTTTCAATTTGAAGTACAGCGTTCATAATTCTGCCTTGACAAAATTTGTGTCTTTTTTTACACTAATATTACACTAATTTTTAGAGCAATATTATGTGAAAACTGTCAACAACTAATAAATCAATCTTTTGTTTCAAACCAATTTTTATGACTTACAAAGAAATAGACAAAAATGGTAAACTCCTAAAACTTAGTGCCTTGATATCTCCAAATCCAAGGCCGACCGGAAAAAAATTATTTCGCATTTTTCACTTACAATCCAATCCCCAACACAAATTTTCATTTTTTGCTTCCGGGTATAAATCACCCTGTATATTTTTGTCGATTGTAGCTACTCTGGATGTTTAACGATTTTGATTACACCCACCCACTCATACAATTGTCTCACGTCGAATACAGGGAACTCTACGTGAATGATCGGTGGTTTATCACCCTAATTATTAGTATCTGAGCCTAGTTCAGAGGCTAGAAAACTGTGCACCGCTCCTCCACATGCAACAATGCCATAAGACATTCCAGTTTTCACTAACGAGAAATAAAACAACTCTAATTTTGTGAGTATTGGTCTTCACCGAATGAAGGCGTACGCGAGTTTTTTTAATTTTTTTTTGAAACTGTCTGGATATACCTACTCATGTAGGTACTCATACCATCGTAAGTGTCGATCAAGAATAACATCCAAATATTTTACATTCCCTGCATGTTTCACGCCGTACAAGTGCATCGATTAGCTCCGCCAGAGACCTACAGTATTAATTACGATTATTTCGGTTGTCCCGCCATCGTTGGGGGAAAAGTCACAAAAGTAGCCTTATGTACGTTGAGAGTAAGGAGATTTCGCCCGAGCTTATTTCCAATTCTCGCAATCCCTGTCTCTGCGCTTTGGCGGGCCTCGTACCAAGTATCGTCAGTAAAATGAGAAAATATGCCCGTTAAATTTCAAATTGCCAGCAGGAAAAAAACTGGCCCGAGTCCAGTCGCTATTTAAATCGCCAATAGGGTCTGCCATCTGTTCTCTCAAGTAACTTTTGAACTACTGCCCCCGTATCCCTGCCCCATTCATCCTATCAACGAGCAATCTATACAAAACCCCATCGTAGATCATTGCCAGGTTCAGAAAAACGCCTATACATTTTTTGTTATTATTTATTATCAATATCTCTGACCAATCGGTTTATTAAATTTAATATAGCAATTGGTACTCCCCGGCTCCGGTCAGGGACAATAATGAATTCAATGGTATATTATTTTAATTAATTTATTATAAGTGGTGCTAAAATTTTGATCGATTGTTGTAGTAATAATCTTAACAATTGTAACAATTTTTGAAATTAACGAAGGTATAAATTTTGTACTCAATAAATAGTTGAAATGTGTTATTGGAACACAAATTGACAGCGAGTAAATTTTAGTTTACGATAATCTCATTACAAATTATCGATGTACATGCAAACGTTATAAAGAGAAGTTAACTTATGAATAATTACTATTATTGTAATCGTAAATTTGAAATGTTAATTTTTGATTATTACAATAAAATGAGTTTCTAATTAAAACTGGTAATTTTTGGTTATAAAGAACATAACAATTTTCTAAAGAAAAAATTTTCTTTGAATTTTAAATGTTTCGCGATTGATCACAAAGCATCATTGCAATCAAACACTCGAGCTTTTTAAATTGGGTTAGGTAGTTAATCTTTAAAAAAAACTTATGCTTTTTAAGCGACGTAAGATATGAATATGAACCGTTTCAGTTGTTAAATCAATAAATATATGAATTTTCAATCCGTATGACGTAAAATATAATAAAAGTTGTATATATGCTGAAAAATGTTTTATCACCACGTTCGTAGACTTTTATACCTATTTTCATTCGATTGAACACTAAAAAACGAATCAAAAACTCAGTAAAGCAATATATAGAGGTGAAAAACCGGGACAATCCCCCAATACAGTTGTCCACTTGACAGATGGTTCTATTCATGGAAATATATGCAGATTTAAAAAGCTTTCTTGATTTTTCCTTTCTTAAAATGTAGTAGATATTTTATAAGAATTTTTGAGAACAATGATTGCACGGAATTGACAGTTTTCGCATTCAATTTTAAAAGCGTTTTGAATGTCATCTAAGGTATCGAAAAATTATTTTATTTTTACAAGTCAACATTTTTGAGCAATTTAAATTGGATTTTTTGAAATATTTGGGTTACACACTTCTGTAGATATGCAAAACACTTCGTGCATTTAAGTTGGTAACTAAAAAGTGAAGCGGCTAAGTATAACAATGAACCAGTTTTGTGGAAGAGCGTGCAACTTTGCATACCGAATGGCCTGTCCGGTCCGTGCCCCCCCAAAGGTCACTTTTAAATATTGTACCATTTCACAATTTATCCAGGAGTCCTCACAAACTGTCAAGTTTTTTGTATGTTTATATAGGTAAACAGATGGAGTGAAATATCGTGTATTCGAATTTTAGTAATACGTTGCCTAAGACCTATCAGACTCTCACATTGAATATCGCTTTTGCCATTCATGAGATGTGTCAAATTAGACGCCGCTTGACTGACACCAAAACTGAATGTGTTAATGCAATTAACACTTTTTGGTACATTTTGGTAATTAAATAACTTCGAATTATTGCGAAAACTAACTTTGGTTGGTTAAAGTTTACGTTAAAAACTCAAGGCGTTCTCGTTATAAACTTAAAAGGCCTTACACTACTTTCTCAAAATTTTGCCACGATAATTGTTGGCTTGTTTTAATACTTCAAAGTTCATTTGCTTGTCTTGTTTTGTATATTAATAGTTAAAATATTGTTGTAGAAGGAAGGCTAAAGTCAAATTTAGAAAGGATTTCGCTCTATTCCAATTTAATTATATTTTGTACTTAAATAGGAATTTAGTTTGATTCAAGTAGGTGTTGACAGTGTCTAAAGAGTGTAGTAAGCAGATTACTTGTACATGAACACGCATTATGGGGATTCGTCAAGACGTGTGTAGGAAGTAAGTGAATTAGAGTAGCGTCATTTCGGGCTTTAATTGATATATTCAAATACCATGTACTGAGATGCGCTTCGCATGTTAATGTAAATACCAAATGGCATGGAAAACGCGGCACGTGCTTGGGATTACACAGCAGGTAGTTTTGATTGCTAATCGAACGCGAATATTTTTACATATATGTGGTTTAAAATACATGCAATCTCGTTTTTACTTTCACGTAAATAACTTAAAAAATTGTTTTTATAAAAGGAACCCGCTATCGACCCTTTTTTACATATTAAAATATTAAAATAGTATTAGAAGGAAGTTGCTTGATTTCTTTTTAACGATTTACTCTTCCGTACAATTTTCTCAAACTATATAAAATTGGATATATATTATAATGATGGATAGATGGGCAAATGGGCATGTATTGTGACGGCAAAAAATTATTTTCTATAATACCTAGTTGTTGCTTCCTATTAACGAAACCAAATAACTAAGTATATTAGCATTTTTACTGAGTGTTAGTGAATGACGTCCAAAAATAAGTTTTAATGATGAACTAGCGACAGTAGGTAGTACAAGTGAAAATTGTTTTACATTAATTTTTAATGATTGGGATAAGACTAGTGTGAAATATTCTTTATATGAGACAAACTCAAAGATATTTCACACTAAGAATAACAAAACAACAATACAAAAATTGAATTGATTTAAAAAAATGAGAATTGATAGTGATTTGCAATAACTGACTTAAAAAAGAGAAAAAAAATGCAGACATACAGGTCCCGAGATAGGTAGAACAGGAACGATCTCGCTAATTAGTGATTTTATCAAAAAATGTCAATCAACAAATATTCAAAACTAATATTTATAGTTTCATTTCTGCAGTTTTTTATACAGGGTGGTTGTCGTTAGAAAAGAGTTCTGCTTGAAGGCTCTGGATGCCACACCGTATTGCGTTGCACGTTTCACACAATGGTGGTGGTTATTGCTTCAGTTTATAATCATGGGTTGTTCTAGTGTATCCCATTCTCAGTCTTGATACAATTAATTCTTGGGAACGAGGAAATCCGTACTTGAACATTCGGTTTGATCATAAGTAAGTGGCTTTCTTCCTACTTCCATTTGTCCTTGACTAATCTTTTTTGATGGGATTTTATGTCTTATGTTTGGGTAAGAGTCTACATCTAGGCTGATTGCATTTTTTGCCTCCCGGTGACTTGGTCACTACACCGAACCCTCACGTGTGACAGTATCCATAGATATTCTACATATTTGTTCCGAGTGATAAGAAGGTGGTTTATGTCATGAATATTTTTTAATATACGGATTTTCGCAAAAACAAAAAATCTCTCTGATACCAAAAATTCAAAAACACACGAGATCGAGGTTAAAGGACGACTACGTCGTGTCCAGAAAGTTGAAATCTATTTCGGGCGTCTGGTCTCGGAATATTCAGATAAAAGTTTTATTTCCAGCCCCGAGACAGTTTAATTTTCTCAATCGCGTCTGCAATTTTTAAATATACGAAACAAAAAATTTCTCTGATACCAAAAATTCAAAAACACACGAGATCGAGGTTAAAGGACGACTACGTCGTGTCCAGAAAGTTGAAATCTATTTCGGGCGTCTGGTCTCGAAATATTCAGATAAAAGTTTTATTTCCAGCCCCGAGACAGTTTAATTTTCTCAATCGCGTCTGCAATTTTTAAATATATATAACAAAAAATTTCTCTGATACCAAAAATTCAAAAACACACGAGATCGAGGTTAAAGGACGACTACGTCGTGTCCAGAAAGTTGAAATCTATTTCGGGCGTCTGGTCTCGGAATATTCAGATAAAAGTTTTATTTCCAGCCCCGAGACAGTTTAATTTTCTAAAATCGCGTCTGCAATTTTTAAATATACGAAACAAAAAATTTCTCTGATACCAAAAATTCAAAAACACACGAGATCGAGGTTAAAGGACGACTACGTCGTGTCCAGAAAGTTGAAATCTATTTCGGGCGTCTGGTCTCGGAATATTCAGATAAAAGTTTTATTTCCAGCCCCGAGACAGTTTAATTTTCTAAAATCGCGTCTGCAATTTTTAAATATACGAAACAAAAAATTTCTCTGATACCAAAAATTCAAAAACACACGAGATCGAGGTTAAAGGACGACTACGTCGTGTCCAGAAAGTTGAAATCTATTTCGGGCGTCTGGTCTCGGAATATTCAGATAAAAGTTTTATTTCCAGCCCCGAGACAGTTTAATTTTCTAAAATCGCGTCTGCAATTTTTAAATATACGAAACAAAAAATTTCTCTGATACCAAAAATTTAAAAACACACGAGATCGAGGTTAAAGGACGACTACGTCGTGTCCAGAAAGTTGAAATCTATTTCGGGCGTCTGGTCTCGGAATATTCAGATAAAAGTTTTATTTCCAGCCCCGAGACAGTTTAATTTTCTCAAATCGCGTCTGCAATTTTTAAATATACGAAACAAAAAATTTCTCTGATACCAAAAATTCAAAAACACACGAGATCGAGGTTAAAGGACGACTACGTCGTGTCCAGAAAGTTGAAATCTATTTCGGGCGTCTGGTCTCGGAATATTCAGATAAAAGGTTTATTTCCAGCCCCGAGACAGTTTAATTTTCTAAAATCGGTCTGCAATTTTTAAATATACGAAACAAAAAATTTCTCTGATACCAAAAATTCAAAAACACACGAGATCGAGGTTAAAGGACGACTACGTCGTGTCCAGAAAGTTGAAATCTATTTCGGGCGTCTGGTCTCGGAATATTCAGATAAAAGTTTTATTTCCAGCCCCGAGACAGTTTAATTTTCTAAAATCGCGTCTGCAATTTTTAAATATACGAAACAATAAATTTCTCTGATACCAAAAATTCAAAAACACACGAGATCGAGGTTAAAGGACGACTACGTCGTGTCCAGAAAGTTGAAATCTATTTCGGGCGTCTGGTCTCGGAATATTCAGATAAAAGTTTTATTTCCAGCCCCGAGACAGTTTAATTTTCTAAAATAGCGTCTGCAATTTTTAAATATACGAAACAAAAAATTTCTCTGATACCAAAAATTCAAAATCACACGAGATCGAGGTTAAAGGACGACTACGTCGTGTCCAGAAAGTTGAAATCTATTTCGGGCGTCTGGTCTCGGAATATTCATATAAAAGTTTTATTTCCAGCCCCGAGACAGTTTAATTTTCTAAAATCGGTCTGCAATTTTTAAATATACGAAACAAAAAATTTCTCTGATACCAAAAATTCAAAAACACACGAGATCGAGGTTAAAGGACGACTACGTCGTGTCCAGAAAGTTGAAATCTATTTCGGGCGTCTGGTCTCGGAATATTCAGATAAAAGTTTTATTTCCAGCCCCGAGACAGTTTAATTTTCTAAAATCGCGTCTGCAATTTTTAAATATACGAAACAAAAAATTTCTCTGATACCAAAAATTCAAAAACACACGAGATCGAGGTTAAAGGACGACTACGTCGTGTCCAGAAAGTTGAAATCTATTTCGGGCGTCTGGTCTCGGAATATTCAGATAAAAGTTTTATTTCCAGCCCCGAGACAGTTTAATTTTCTAAAATCGCGTCTGCAATTTTTAAATATACGAAACAAAAAATTTCTCTGATACCAAAAATTCAAAATCACACGAGATCGAGGTTAAAGGACGACTACGTCGTGTCCAGAAAGTTGAAATCTATTTCGGGCGTCTGGTCTCGGAATATTCAGATAAAAGTTTTATTTCCAGCCCCGAGACAGTTTAATTTTCTAAAATCGCGTCTGCAATTTTTAAATATACGAAACAAAAAATTTCTCTGATACCAAAAATTCAAAAACACACGAGATCGAGGTTAAAGGACGACTACGTCGTGTCAAGAAAGTTGAAATCTATTTCGGGCGTCTGGTCTCGGAATATTCAGATAAAAGTTTTATTTCCAGCCCCGAGACAGTTTAATTTTCTAAAATAGCGTCTGCAATTTTTAAATATACGAAACAAAAAATTTCTCTGATACCAAAAATTCAAAATCACACGAGATCGAGGTTAAAGGACGACTACGTCGTGTCCAGAAAGTTGAAATCTATTTCGGGCGTCTGGTCTCGGAATATTCATATAAAAGTTTTATTTCCAGCCCCGAGACAGTTTAATTTTCTAAAATCGGTCTGCAATTTTTAAATATACGAAACAAAAAATTTCTCTGATACCAAAAATTCAAAATCACACGAGATCGAGGTTAAAGGACGACTACGTCGTGTCCAAAAAGTTGAAATCTATTTCGGGCGTCTGGTCTCAAAATATTCAGATAAAAGTTTTATTTCCAGCCCCGAGACAGTCTAATATTCTAAAATCGCGTCTGCAATTTTTAAATATACGAAACAAAAAATTTCTCTGATACCAAAAATTCAAAAACACACGAGATCGAGGTTAAAGGACGACTACGTCGTGTCCAGAAAGTTGAAATCTATTTCGGGCGTCTGGTCTCGGAATTTTCAGATATATAATAAGTTATATTTCCAGCCCCGAGACAGTTTAATTTTCTAAAATCGCGTCTGCAATTTTTAAATATACGAAACAAAAAATTTCTCTGATACCAAAAATTCAAAAACACACGAGATCGAGATTAAAGGACGACTACGTCGTGTCAAGAAAGTTGAAATCTATTTCGGGCGTCCGGTCTCGGAATATTCAGATAAAAGGTTTATTTCCAGCCCCGAGACAGTTTAATTTTCTAAAATCGCGTCTGCAATTTTTAAATATACGAAACAAAAAATTTCTCTGATACCAAAAATTCTAAAACACACGAGATCGAGGTTAAAGGACGACTACGTCGTGTCCAGAAAGTTGAAATCTATTTCGGGCGTCTGGTCTCGGAATATTCAGATAAAAGATTTATTTCCAGCCCCGAGACAGTTTAATTTTCTAAAATCGCGTCTGCAATTTTTAAATATACGAAACAAAAAATTTCTCTGATACCAAAAATTCAAAAACACACGAGATCGAGATTAAAGGACGACTACGTCGTGTCAAGAAAGTTGAAATCTATTTCGGGCGTCCGGTCTCGGAATATTCAGATAAAAGGTTTATTTCCAGCCCCGAGACAGTTTAATTTTCTAAAATCGCGTCTGCAATTTTTAAATATACGAAACAAAAAATTTCTCTGATACCAAAAATTCAAAAACACACGAGATCGAGGTTAAAGGACGACTACGTCGTGTCAAGAAAGTTGAAATCTATTTCGGGCGTCTGGTCTCGGAATATTCAGATAAAAGTTTTATTTCCAGCCCCGAGACAGTTTAATTTTCTAAAATAGCGTCTGCAATTTTTAAATATACGAAACAAAAAATTTCTCTGATACCAAAAATTCAAAATCACACGAGATCGAGGTTAAAGGACGACTACGTCGTGTCCAGAAAGTTGAAATCTATTTCGGGCGTCTGGTCTCGGAATATTCATATAAAAGTTTTATTTCCAGCCCCGAGACAGTTTAATTTTCTAAAATCGGTCTGCAATTTTTAAATATACGAAACAAAAAATTTCTCTGATACCAAAAATTCAAAATCACACGAGATCGAGGTTAAAGGACGACTACGTCGTGTCCAAAAAGTTGAAATCTATTTCGGGCGTCTGGTCTCAAAATATTCAGATAAAAGTTTTATTTCCAGCCCCGAGACAGTCTAATATTCTAAAATCGCGTCTGCAATTTTTAAATATACGAAACAAAAAATTTCTCTGATACCAAAAATTCAAAAACACACGAGATCGAGGTTAAAGGACGACTACGTCGTGTCCAGAAAGTTGAAATCTATTTCGGGCGTCTGGTCTCGGAATTTTCAGATATAAGTTATATTTCCAGCCCCGAGACAGTTTAATTTTCCAAAATCGCGCCTGCAATTTTTAAATATACGAAACAAAAAATTTCTCTGATACCAAAAATTCAAAAACACACGAGATCGAGATTAAAGGACGACTACGTCGTGTCAAGAAAGTTGAAATCTATTTCGGGCGTCCGGTCTCGGAATATTCAGATAAAAGGTTTATTTCCAGCCCCGAGACAGTTTAATTTTCTAAAATCGCGTCTGCAATTTTTAAATATACAAAACAAAAAATTTCTCTGATACCAAAAATTCTAAAACACACGAGATCGAGGTTAAAGGACGACTACGTCGTGTCCAGAAAGTTGAAATCTATTTCGGGCGTCTGGTCTCGGAATATTCAGATAAAAGTTTTATTTCCAGCCCCGAGACAGTTTAATTTTCTAAAATCGCGTCTGCAATTTTTAAATATACGAAACAAAAAATTTCTCTGATACCAAAAATTCAAAAACACACGAGATCGAGGTTAAAGGACGACTACGTCGTGTCAAGAAAGTTGAAATCTATTTCGGGCGTCTGGTCTCGGAATATTCAGATAAAAGTTTTATTTCCAGCCCCGAGACAGTTTAATTTTCTAAAATCGGTCTGCAATTTTTAAATATACGAAACAAAAAATTTCTCTGATACCAAAAATTCAAAAACACACGAGATCGAGGTTAAAGGACGACTACGTCGTGTCAAGAAAGTTGAAATCTATTTCGGGCGGCTGGTCTCGGAATATTCAGATAAAAGTTTTATTTCCAGCCCCGAGACAGTTTAATTTTCTAAAATCGCGTCTGCAATTTTTAAATATACGAAACAAAAAATTTCTCTGATACCAAAAATTCAAAAACACACGAGATCGAGGTTAAAGGACGACTACGTCGTGTCCAGAAAGTTGAAATCTATTTCGGGCGTCTGGTCTCGGAATATTCAGATAAAAGTTTTATTTCCAGCCCCGAGACAGTTTAATTTTCTCAAATCGCGTCTGCAATTTTTAAATTTTTGAAACAAAAAATTTTTCTGATACCAAATATTCAAAAACACACGAGATCGAGGTTAAAGGACGACTACGTCGTGTCCAGAAAGTTGAAATCTATTTCGGGCGTCTGGTCTCGGAATATTCAGATAAAAGTTTTATTTCCAGCCCCGAGACAGTTTAATTTTCTCAAATCGCGTCTGCAATTTTTAAATTTTTGAAACAAAAAATTTTTCTGATACCAAATATTCAAAAACACACGAGATCGAGGTTAAAGGACGACTACGTCGTGTCCAGAAAGTTGAAATCTATTTCGGGCGTCTGGTCTCGGAATATTCAGATAAAAGTTTTATTTCCAGCCCCGAGACAGTTTAATTTTCTAAAATCGCGTCTGCAATTTTTAAATATGCGAAACAAAAAATTTCTCTGATACCAAAAATTCAAAAACACACGAGATCGAGGTTAAAGGACGACTACGTCGTGTCCAGAAAGTTGAAGTCTATTTCGGGCGCTTGGTCTCGGAATATTCAGATAAAAGTTTTATTTCCAGCCCCGAGACAGTTTAATTTTCTCAAATCGCGTCTGCAGTTTTTAAATATACGAAACAAAAAATTTCTCTGATACCAAAAATTCAAAAACACACGAGATCGAGGTTAAAGGACGACTACGTCGTGTCCAGAAAGTTGAAATCTATTTCGGGCGTCTGGTCTCGGAATATTCAGATAAAAGTTTTATTTCCAGCCCCGAGACAGTTTAATTTTCTAAAATCGCGTCTGCAATTTTTAAATATACGAAACAATAAATTTCTCTGATACCAAAAATTCAAAAACACACGAGATCGAGGTTAAAGGACGACTACGTCGTGTCCAGAAAGTTGAAATCTATTTCGGGCGTCTGGTCTCGGAATATTCAGATAAAAGTTTTATTTCCAGCCCCGAGACAGTTTAATTTTCTCAAATCGCGTCTGCAATTTTTAAATTTTTGAAACAAAAAATTTTTCTGATACCAAATATTCAAAAACACACGAGATCGAGGTTAAAGGACGACTACGTCGTGTCCAGAAAGTTGAAATCTATTTCGGGCGTCTGGTCTCGGAATATTCAGATAAAAGTTTTATTTCCAGCCCCGAGACAGTTTAATTTTCTCAAATCGCGTCTGCAATTTTTAAATTTTTGAAACAAAAAATTTTTCTGATACCAAATATTCAAAAACACACGAGATCGAGGTTAAAGGACGACTACGTCGTGTCCAGAAAGTTGAAATCTATTTCGGGCGTCTGGTCTCGGAATATTCAGATAAAAGTTTTATTTCCAGCCCCGAGACAGTTTAATTTTCTAAAATCGCGTCTGCAATTTTTAAATATGCGAAACAAAAAATTTCTCTGATACCAAAAATTCAAAAACACACGAGATCGAGGTTAAAGGACGACTACGTCGTGTCCAGAAAGTTGAAGTCTATTTCGGGCGCTTGGTCTCGGAATATTCAGATAAAAGTTTTATTTCCAGCCCCGAGACAGTTTAATTTTCTCAAATCGCGTCTGCAGTTTTTAAATATACGAAACAAAAAATTTCTCTGATACCAAAAATTTAAAAACACACGAGATCGAGGTTAAAGGACGACTACGTCGTGTCCAGAAAGTTGAAATCTATTTCGGGCGTCTGGTCTCGGAATATTCAGATAAAAGTTTTATTTCCAGCCCCGAGACAGTTTAATTTTCTAAAATCGCGTCTGCAATTTTTAAATATACGAAACAATAAATTTCTCTGATACCAAAAATTCAAAAACACACGAGATCGAGGTTAAAGGACGACTACGTCGTGTCCAGAAAGTTGAAATCTATTTCGGGCGTCTGGTCTCGGAATATTCAGATAAAAGTTTTATTTCCAGCCCCGAGACAGTTTAATTTTCTAAAATCGCGTCTGCAATTTTTAAATATACGAAACAAAAAATTTCTCTGATACCAAAAATTCAAAAACACACGAGATCGAGGTTAAAGGACGACTACGTCGTGTCAAGAAAGTTGAAATCTATTTCGGGCGTCTGGTCTCGGAATATTCAGATAAAAGTTTTATTTCCAGCCCCGAGACAGTTTAATTTTCTCAAATCGCGTCTGCAATTTTTAAATTTTTGAAACAAAAAATGTTTCTGATACCAAATATTCAAAAACACACGAGATCGAGGTTAAAGGACGACTACGTCGTGTCCAGAAAGTTGAAATCTATTTCGGGCGTCTGGTCTCGGAATATTCAGATAAAAGTTTTATTTCCAGCCCCGAGACAGTTTAATTTTCTAAAGTCGCGTCTGCAATTTTTAAATATGCGAAACAAAAAATTTCTCTGATACCAAAAATTCAAAAACACACGAGATCGAGGTTAAAGGACGACTACGTCGTGTCCAAAAAGTTGAAGTCTATTTCGGGCGCTTGGTCTCGGAATATTCAGATAAAAGTTTTATTTCCAGCCCCGAGACAGTTTAATTTTCTCAAATCGCGTCTGCAGTTTTTAAATATACGAAACAAAAAATTTCTCTGATACCAAAAATTCAAAAACACACGAGATCGAGGTTAAAGGACGACTACGTCGTGTCCAGAAAGTTGAAATCTATTTCGGGCGTCTGGTCTCGGAATATTCAGATAAAAGTTTTATTTCCAGCCCCGAGACAGTTTAATTTTCTAAAATCGCGTCTGCAATTTTTAAATATACGAAACAATAAATTTCTCTGATACCAAAAATTCAAAAACACACGAGATCGAGGTTAGAGGACGACTACGTCGTGTCCAGAAAGTTGAAATCTATTTCGGGCGTCTGGTCTCGGAATATTCAGATAAAAGTTTTATTTCCAGCCCCGAGACAGTTTAATTTTCTAAAATCGCGTCTGCAATTTTTAAATATACGAAACAATAAATTTCTCTGATACCAAAAATTCAAAAACACACGAGATCGAGGTTAAAGGACGACTACGTCGTGTCCAGAAAGTTGAAATCTATTTCGGGCGTCTGGTCTCGGAATATTCAGATAAAAGTTTTATTTCCAGCCCCGAGACAGTTTAATTTTCTAAAATCGCGTCTGCAATTTTTAAATATACGAAACAATAAATTTCTCTGATACCAAAAATTCAAAAACACACGAGATCGAGGTTAAAGGACGACTACGTCGTGTCCAGAAAGTTGAAATCTATTTCGGGCGTCTGGTCTCGGAATATTCAGATAAAAGTTTTATTTCCAGCCCCGAGACAGTTTAATTTTCTCAAATCGCGTCTGCAATTTTTAAATTTTTGAAACAAAAAATTTTTCTGATACCAAATATTCAAAAACACACGAGATCGAGGTTAAAGGACGACTACGTCGTGTCCAGAAAGTTGAAATCTATTTCGGGCGTCTGGTCTCGGAATATTCAGATAAAAGTTTTATTTCCAGCCCCGAGACAGTTTAATTTTCTCAAATCGCGTCTGCAATTTTTAAATTTTTGAAACAAAAAATTTTTCTGATACCAAATATTCAAAAACACACGAGATCGAGGTTAAAGGACGACTACGTCGTGTCCAGAAAGTTGAAATCTATTTCGGGCGTCTGGTCTCGGAATATTCAGATAAAAGTTTTATTTCCAGCCCCGAGACAGTTTAATTTTCTAAAATCGCGTCTGCAATTTTTAAATATGCGAAACAAAAAATTTCTCTGATACCAAAAATTCAAAAACACACGAGATCGAGGTTAAAGGACGACTACGTCGTGTCCAGAAAGTTGAAATCTATTTCGGGCGTCTGGTCTCGGAATATTCAGATAAAAGTTTTATTTCCAGCCCCGAGACAGTTTAATTTTCTCAAATCGCGTCTGCAATTTTTAAATTTTTGAAACAAAAAATGTTTCTGATACCAAATATTCAAAAACACACGAGATCGAGGTTAAAGGACGACTACGTCGTGTCCAGAAAGTTGAAATCTATTTCGGGCGTCTGGTCTCGGAATATTCAGATAAAAGTTTTATTTCCAGCCCCGAGACAGTTTAATTTTCTAAAATCGCGTCTGCAATTTTTAAATATACGAAACAAAAAATTTCTCTGATACCAAAAATTCAAAAACACACGAGATCGAGGTTAAAGGACGACTACGTCGTGTCAAGAAAGTTGAAATCTATTTCGGGCGTCTGGTCTCGGAATATTCAGATAAAAGTTTTATTTCCAGCCCCGAGACAGTTTAATTTTCTAAAATCGGTCTGCAATTTTAAATATACGAAACAAAAAATTTTTCTGATACCAAAAATTCAAAAACACACGAGATCGAGGTTAAAGGACGACTACGTCGTGTCAAGAAAGTTGAAATCTATTTCGGGCGTCTGGTCTCGGAATATTCAGAAAAAAGTTTTATTTCCAGCCCCGAGACAGTTTAATTTTCTAAAATCGCGTCTGCAATTTTTAAATTTTTGAAACAAAAAATTTCTCTGATACCAAAAATTCAAAAACACACGAGATCGAGGTTAAAGGACGACTACGTCGTGTCAAGAAAGTTGAAATCTATTTCGGGCGTCTGGTCTCGGAATATTCAGAAAAAAGTTTTATTTCCAGCCCCGAGACAGTTTAATTTTCTAAAATCGCGTCTGCAATTTTTAAATATACGAAACAATAAATTTCTCTGATACCAAAAATTCAAAAACACACGAGATCGAGGTTAAAGGACGACTACGTCGTGTCCAGAAAGTTGAAATCTATTTCGGGCGTCTGGTCTCGGAATATTCAGATAAAAGTTTTATTTCCAGCCCCGAGACAGTTTAATTTTCTAAAATCGCGTCTGCAATTTTTAAATATACGAAACAATAAATTTCTCTGATACCAAAAATTCAAAAACACACGAGATCGAGGTTGAAGGACGACTACGTCGTGTCCAGAAAGTTGAAATCTATTTCGGGCGTCTGGTCTCGGAATATTCAGATAAAAGTTTTATTTCCAGCCCCGAGACAGTTTAATTTTCTCAAATCGCGTCTGCAATTTTTAAATTTTTGAAACAAAAAATTTTTCTGATACCAAATATTCAAAAACACACGAGATCGAGGTTAAAGG
The DNA here is from genome assembly GCA_950108345.1 of Malthinus flaveolus. NCBI lineage: Eukaryota > Metazoa > Arthropoda > Insecta > Coleoptera > Cantharidae > Malthinus > Malthinus flaveolus. The sequence continues at coordinate 75,032,228 of OX467285.1, forward strand.
ACGACTACGTCGTGTCCAGAAAGTTGAAATCTATTTCGGGCGTCTGGTCTCGGAATATTCAGATAAAAGTTTTATTTCCAGCCCCGAGACAGTTTAATTTTCTCAAATCGCGTCTGCAATTTTTAAATTTTTGAAACAAAAAATGTTTCTGATACCAAATATTCAAAAACACACGAGATCGAGGTTAAAGGACGACTACGTCGTGTCCAGAAAGTTGAAATCTATTTCGGGCGTCTGGTCTCGGAATATTCAGATAAAAGTTTTATTTCCAGCCCCGAGACAGTTTAATTTTCTAAAGTCGCGTCTGCAATTTTTAAATATGCGAAACAAAAAATTTCTCTGATACCAAAAATTCAAAAACACACGAGATCGAGGTTAAAGGACGACTACGTCGTGTCCAAAAAGTTGAAGTCTATTTCGGGCGCTTGGTCTCGGAATATTCAGATAAAAGTTTTATTTCCAGCCCCGAGACAGTTTAATTTTCTCAAATCGCGTCTGCAGTTTTTAAATATACGAAACAAAAAATTTCTCTGATACCAAAAATTCAAAAACACACGAGATCGAGGTTAAAGGACGACTACGTCGTGTCCAGAAAGTTGAAATCTATTTCGGGCGTCTGGTCTCGGAATATTCAGATAAAAGTTTTATTTCCAGCCCCGAGACAGTTTAATTTTCTAAAATCGCGTCTGCAATTTTTAAATATACGAAACAATAAATTTCTCTGATACCAAAAATTCAAAAACACACGAGATCGAGGTTAGAGGACGACTACGTCGTGTCCAGAAAGTTGAAATCTATTTCGGGCGTCTGGTCTCGGAATATTCAGATAAAAGTTTTATTTCCAGCCCCGAGACAGTTTAATTTTCTAAAATCGCGTCTGCAATTTTTAAATATACGAAACAATAAATTTCTCTGATACCAAAAATTCAAAAACACACGAGATCGAGGTTAAAGGACGACTACGTCGTGTCCAGAAAGTTGAAATCTATTTCGGGCGTCTGGTCTCGGAATATTCAGATAAAAGTTTTCTTTCCAGCCCCGAGACAGTTTAATTTTCTAAAATCGCGTCTGCAATTTTTAAATATACGAAACAAAAAATTTCTCTGATACCAAAAATTCAAAAACACACGAGATCGAGGTTAAAGGACGACTACGTCGTGTCCAGAAAGTTGAAATCTATTTCGGGCGTCTGGTCTCGGAATTTTCAGATGAAAGTTTTATTTCCAGCCCCGAGACAGTTTAATTTTCTCAAATCGCGTCTGCAATTTTTAAATATACGAAACAAAAAATTTCTCTGATACCAAAAGTTCAAAAACACACGAGATCGAGGTTAAAGGACGACTACGTCGTGTCAAGAAAGTTGAAATCTATTTCGGGCGTCTGGTCTCGGAATATTCAGATAAAAGTTTTATTTCCAGCCCCGAGACAGTTTAATTTTCTAAAATCGCGTCTGCAATTTTTAAATATACGAAACAAAAAATTTCTCTGATACCAAAAATTCAAAAACACACGAGATCGAGGTTAAAGGACGACTACGTCGTGTCCAGAAAGTTGAAATCAATTTCGCGCGTCTGGTCTCGGAATATTCAGATAAAAGTTTTAATTCCAGCCCCGAGACAGTTTAATTTTCTAAAATCGGTCTGCAATTTTTAAATATACGAAACAAAAAATTTCTCTGATACCAAAAATTCAAAAACACACGAGATCGAGGTTAAAGGACGACTACGTCGTGTCCAGAAAGTTGAAATCTATTTCGGGCGTCTGGTCTCGGAATATTCAGATAAAAGTTTTATTTCCAGCCCCGAGACAGTTTAATTTTCTAAAATCGCGTCTGCAATTTTTAAATATGCGAAACAAAAAATTTCTCTGATACCAAAAATTCAAAAACACACGAGATCGAGGTTAAAGGACGACTACGTCGTGTCCAGAAAGTTGAAGTCTATTTCGGGCACTTGGTCTCGGAATATTCAGATAAAAGTTTTATTTCCAGCCCCGAGACAGTTTAATTTTCTCAAATCGCGTCTGCAGTTTTTAAATATACGAAACAAAAAATTTCTCTGATACCAAAAATTCAAAAACACACGAGATCGAGGTTAAAGGACGACTACGTCGTGTCCAGAAAGTTGAAATCTATTTCGGGCGTCTGGTCTCGGAATATTCAGATAAAAGTTTTCTTTCCAGCCCCGAGACAGTTTAATTTTCTAAAATCGCGTCTGCAATTTTTAAATATACGAAACAAAAAATTTCTCTGATACCAAAAATTCAAAAACACACGAGATCGAGGTTAAAGGACGACTACGTCGTGTCCAGAAAGTTGAAATCTATTTCGGGCGTCTGGTCTCGGAATATTCAGATAAAAGTTTTCTTTCCAGCCCCGAGACAGTTTAATTTTCTAATATCGCGTCTGCAATTTTTAAATATACGAAACAAAAAATTTCTCTGATACCAAAAATTCAAAAACACACGAGATCGAGGTTAAAGGACGACTACGTCGTGTCCAGAGAGTTGAAATCTATTTCGGTCGTCTGGTCTCGGAATATTCAGATAAAAGTTTTCTTTCCAGCCCCGAGACAGTTTAATTTTCTAAAATCGCGTCTGCAATTTTTAAATATACGAAACAAAAAATTTCTCTGATACCAAAAATTCAAAAACACACGAGATCGAGGTTAAAGGACGACTACGTCGTGTCCAGAAAGTTGAAATCTATTTCGGGCGTCTGGTCTCGGAATATTCAGATAAAAGTTTTATTTCCAGCCCCGAGACAGTTTAATTTTCTAAAATCGCGTCTGCAATTTTTAAATATACGAAACAAAAAATTTCTCTGATACCAAAAATTCAAAAACACACGAGATCGAGGTTAAAGGACGACTACGTCGTGTCCAGAAAGTTGAAATCTATTTCGGGCGTCTGGTCTCGGAATATTCAGATAAAAGTTTTCTTTCCAGCCCCGAGACAGTTTAATTTTCTAAAATCGCGTCTGCAATTTTTAAATATACGAAACAAAAAATTTCTCTGATACCAAAAATTCAAAAACACACGAGATCGAGGTTAAAGGACGACTACGTCGTGTCCAGAGAGTTGAAATCTATTTCGGTCGTCTGGTCTCGGAATATTCAGATAAAAGTTTTCTTTCCAGCCCCGAGACAGTTTAATTTTCTAAAATCGCGTCTGCAATTTTTAAATATACGAAACAAAAAATTTCTCTGATACCAAAAATTCAAAAACACACGAGATCGAGGTTAAAGGACGACTACGTCGTGTCCAGAAAGTTGAAATCTATTTCGGGCGTCTGGTCTCGGAATATTCAGATAAAAGTTTTATTTCCAGTCCCGAGACAGTTTAATTTTCTCAAATCGCGTCTGCAATTTTTAAATATACGAAACAAAAAATTTCTCTGATACCAAAAATTCAAAAACACACGAGATCGAGGTTAAAGGACGACTACGTCGTGTCCAGAAAGTTGAAATCAATTTCGGGCGTCTGGTCTCGGAATATTCAGATAAAAGTTTTATTTCCAGCCCCGAGACAGTTTAATTTTCTAAAATCGCGTCTGCAATTTTTAAATATACGAAACAAAAAATTTCTCTGATACCAAAAATTCAAAAACACACGAGATCGAGGTTAAAGGACGACTACGTCGTGTCAAGAAAGTTGAAATCTATTTCGGGCGTCTGGTCTCGGAATATTCAGGTAAAAGTTTTATTTCCAGCCCCGAGACAGTTTAATTTTCTAAAATCGCGTCTGCAATTTTTAAATATACGAAACAAAAAATTTCTCTGATACCAAAAATTCAAAAACACACGAGATCGAGGTTAAAGGACGACTACGTCGTGTCCAGAGAGTTGAAATCTATTTCGGTCGTCTGGTCTCGGAATATTCAGATAAAAGTTTTCTTTCCAGCCCCGAGACAGTTTAATTTTCTAAAATCGCGTCTGCAATTTTTAAATATACGAAACAAAAAATTTCTCTGATACCAAAAATTCAAAAACACACGAGATCGAGGTTAAAGGACGACTACGTCGTGTCCAGAAAGTTGAAATCTATTTCGGGCGTCTGGTCTCGGAATATTCAGATAAAAGTTTTATTTCCAGTCCCGAGACAGTTTAATTTTCTCAAATCGCGTCTGCAATTTTTAAATATACGAAACAAAAAATTTCTCTGATACCAAAAATTCAAAAACACACGAGATCGAGGTTAAAGGACGACTACGTCGTGTCCAGAAAGTTGAAATCAATTTCGGGCGTCTGGTCTCGGAATATTCAGATAAAAGTTTTATTTCCAGCCCCGAGACAGTTTAATTTTCTAAAATCGCGTCTGCAATTTTTAAATATACGAAACAAAAAATTTCTCTGATACCAAAAATTCAAAAACACACGAGATCGAGGTTAAAGGACGACTACGTCGTGTCAAGAAAGTTGAAATCTATTTCGGGCGTCTGGTCTCGGAATATTCAGGTAAAAGTTTTATTTCCAGCCCCGAGACAGTTTAATTTTCTAAAATCGCGTCTGCAATTTTTAAATATACAAAACAAAAAATTTCTCTGATACCAAAAATTCAAAAACACACGAGATCGAGGTTAAAGGACGACTACGTCGTGTCAAGAAAGTTGAAATCTATTTCGGGCGTCTGGTCTCGGAATTTTCAGATGAAAGTTTTATTTCCAGCCCCGAGACAGTTTAATTTTCTAAAATCGCGTCTGCAATTTTTAAATATACGAAACAAAAAATTTCTCTGATACCAAAAATTCAAAAACACACGAGATCGAGGTTAAAGGACGACTACGTCGTGTCCAGAAAGTTGAAATCTATTTCGGGCGTCTGGTCTCGGAATATTCAGATAAAAGTTTTCTTTCCAGCCCCGAGACAGTTTAATTTTCTAAAATCGCGTCTGCAATTTTTAAATATACGAAACAAAAAATTTCTCTGATACCAAAAATTCAAAAACACACGAGATCGAGGTTAAAGGACGACTACGTCGTGTCCAGAAAGTTGAAATCTATTTCGGGCGTCTGGTCTCGGAATATTCAGATAAAAGTTTTATTTCCAGTCCCGAGACAGTTTAATTTTCTCAAATCGCGTCTGCAATTTTTAAATATACGAAACAAAAAATTTCTCTGATACCAAAAATTCAAAAACACACGAGATCGAGGTTAAAGGACGACTACGTCGTGTCCAGAAAGTTGAAATCAATTTCGGGCGTCTGGTCTCGGAATATTCAGATAAAAGTTTTATTTCCAGCCCCGAGACAGTTTAATTTTCTAAAATCGCGTCTGCAATTTTTAAATATACGAAACAAAAAATTTCTCTGATACCAAAAATTCAAAAACACACGAGATCGAGGTTAAAGGACGACTACGTCGTGTCCAGAAAGTTGAAATCTATTTCGGGCGTCTGGTCTCGGAATATTCAGGTAAAAGTTTTATTTCCAGCCCCGAGACAGTTTAATTTTCTAAAATCGCGTCTGCAATTTTTAAATATACAAAACAAAAAATTTCTCTGATACCAAAAATTCAAAAACACACGAGATCGAGGTTAAAGGACGACTACGTCGTGTCAAGAAAGTTGAAATCTATTTCGGGCGTCTGGTCTCGGAATTTTCAGATGAAAGTTTTATTTCCAGCCCCGAGACAGTTTAATTTTCTCAAATCGCGTCTGCAATTTTTAAATATACGAAACAAAAAATTTCTCTGATACTAAAAATTCAAAAACACACGAGATCGAGGTTAAAGGACGACTACGTCGTGTCCAGAAAGTTGAAATCTATTTCGGGCGTCTGGTCTCGGAATATTCAGATAAAAGTTTTATTTCCAGCCCCGAGACAGTTTAATTTTCTCAAATCGCGTCTGCAATTTTTAAATATACGAAACAAAAAATTTCTCTGATACCAAAAATTCAAAAACACACGAGATCGAGGTTAAAGGACGACTACGTCGTGTCCAGAAAGTTGAAATCAATTTCGCGCGTCTGGTCTCGGAATATTCAGATAAAAGTTTTAATTCCAGCCCCGAGACAGTTTAATTTTCTAAAATCGGTCTGCAATTTTTAAATATACGAAACAAAAAATTTCTCTGATACCAAAAATTCAAAAACACACGAGATCGAGGTTAAAGGACGACTACGTCGTGTCCAGAAAGTTGAAATCTATTTCGGGCGTCTGGTCTCGGAATATTCAGATAAAAGTTTTATTTCCAGCCCCGAGACAGTTTAATTTTCTAAAATCGCGTCTGCAATTTTTAAATATGCGAAACAAAAAATTTCTCTGATACCAAAAATTCAAAAACACACGAGATCGAGGTTAAAGGACGACTACGTCGTGTCCAGAAAGTTGAAGTCTATTTCGGGCACTTGGTCTCGGAATATTCAGATAAAAGTTTTATTTCCAGCCCCGAGACAGTTTAATTTTCTCAAATCGCGTCTGCAATTTTTAAATATACGAAACAAAAAATTTCTCTGATACCAAAAATTCAAAAACACACGAGATCGAGGTTAAAGGACGACTACGTCGTGTCCAGAAAGTTGAAATCTATTTCGGGCGTCTGGTCTCGGAATATTCAGATAAAAGTTTTCTTTCCAGCCCCGAGACAGTTTAATTTTCTAAAATCGCGTCTGCAATTTTTAAATATACGAAACAAAAAATTTCTCTGATACCAAAAATTCAAAAACACACGAGATCGAGGTTAAAGGACGACTACGTCGTGTCCAGAAAGTTGAAATCTATTTCGGGCGTCTGGTCTCGGAATATTCAGATAAAAGTTTTCTTTCCAGCCCCGAGACAGTTTAATTTTCTAAAATCGCGTCTGCAATTTTTAAATATACGAAACAAAAAATTTCTCTGATACCAAAAATTCAAAAACACACGAGATCGAGGTTAAAGGACGACTACGTCGTGTCCAGAGAGTTGAAATCTATTTCGGTCGTCTGGTCTCGGAATATTCAGATAAAAGTTTTCTTTCCAGCCCCGAGACAGTTTAATTTTCTAAAATCGCGTCTGCAATTTTTAAATATACGAAACAAAAAATTTCTCTGATACCAAAAATTCAAAAACACACGAGATCGAGGTTAAAGGACGACTACGTCGTGTCCAGAAAGTTGAAATCTATTTCGGGCGTCTGGTCTCGGAATATTCAGATAAAAGTTTTATTTCCAGTCCCGAGACAGTTTAATTTTCTCAAATCGCGTCTGCAATTTTTAAATATACGAAACAAAAATTTTCTCTGATACCAAAAATTCAAAAACACACGAGATCGAGGTTAAAGGACGACTACGTCGTGTCCAGAAAGTTGAAATCAATTTCGGGCGTCTGGTCTCGGAATATTCAGATAAAAGTTTTATTTCCAGCCCCGAGACAGTTTAATTTTCTAAAATCGCGTCTGCAATTTTTAAATATACGAAACAAAAAATTTCTCTGATACCAAAAATTCAAAAACACACGAGATCGAGGTTAAAGGACGACTACGTCGTGTCAAGAAAGTTGAAATCTATTTCGGGCGTCTGGTCTCGGAATATTCAGGTAAAAGTTTTATTTCCAGCCCCGAGACAGTTTAATTTTCTAAAATCGCGTCTGCAATTTTTAAATATACAAAACAAAAAATTTCTCTGATACCAAAAATTCAAAAACACACGAGATCGAGGTTAAAGGACGACTACGTCGTGTCAAGAAAGTTGAAATCTATTTCGGGCGTCTGGTCTCGGAATATTCAGGTAAAAGTTTTATTTCCAGCCCCGAGACAGTTTAATTTTCTAAAATCGCGTCTGCAATTTTTAAATATACAAAACAAAAAATTTCTCTGATACCAAAAATTCAAAAACACACGAGATCGAGGTTAAAGGACGACTACGTCGTGTCCAGAAAGTTGAAATCTATTTCGGGCGTCTAGTCTCGGAATATTCATATAAAAGTTTTATTTCCAGCCCCGAGACAGTTTAATTTTCTAAAATCGGTCTGCAATTTTTAAATATACGAAACAAAAAATTTCTCTGATACCAAAAGTTCAAAAACACACGAGATCGAGGTTAAAGGACGACTACGTCGTGTCAAGAAAGTTGAAATCTATTTCGGGCGTCTGGTCTCGGAATATTCAGATAAAAGTTTTATTTCCAGCCCCGAGACAGTTTAATTTTCTAAAATCGCGTCTGCAATTTTTAAATATACGAAACAAAAAATTTCTCTGATACCAAAAATTCAAAAACACACGAGATCGAGGTTAAAGGACGACTACGTCGTGTCCAGAAAGTTGAAATCTATTTCGGGCGTCTGGTCTCGGAATATTCAGATAAAAGTTTTATTTCCAGCCCCGAGACAGTTTAATTTTCTCAAATCGCGTCTGCAGTTTTTAAATATACGAAACAAAAAATTTTTCTGATACCAAATATTCAAAAACACACGAGATCGAGGTTAAAGGACGACTACGTCGTGTCCAGAAAGTTGAAATCTATTTCGGGCGTCTGGTCTCGGAATATTCAGATAAAAGTTTTATTTCCAGCCCCGAGACAGTTTAATTTTCTCAAATCGCGTCTGCAATTTTTAAATATACGAAACAAAAAATTTCTCTGATACTAAAAATTCAAAAACACACGAGATCGAGGTTAAAGGACGACTACGTCGTGTCCAGAAAGTTGAAATCTATTTCGGGCGTCTGGTCTCGGAATATTCAGATAAAAGTTTTATTTCCAGCCCCGAGACAGTTTAATTTTCTCAAATCGCGTCTGCAATTTTTAAATATACGAAACAAAAAATTTCTCTGATACTAAAAATTCAAAAACACACGAGATCGAGGTTAAAGGACGACTACGTCGTGTCCAGAAAGTTGAAATCTATTTCGGGCGTCTGGTCTCGGAATATTCAGATAAAAGTTTTATTTCCAGCCCCGAGGCAGTTTAATTTTCTAAAATCGCGTCTGCAATTTTTAAATATACGAAACAAAAAATTTCTCTGATACCAAAAATTCAAAAACACACGAGATCGAGGTTAAAGGACGACTACGTCGTGTCAAGAAAGTTGAAATCTATTTCGGGCGTCTGGTCTCGGAATATTCAGATAAAAGTTTTATTTCCAGCCCCGAGACAGTTTAATTTTCTAAAATCGCGTCTGCAATTTTTAAATATACGAAACAAAAAATTTCTCTGATACCAAAAATTCAAAAACACACGAGATCGAGGTTAAAGGACGACTACATCGTGTCCAGAAAGTTGAAATCTATTTCGGGCGTCTGGTCTCGGAATATTCAGATAAAAGTTTTATTTCCAGCCCCGAGACAGTTTAATTTTCTAAAATCGCGTCTGCAATTTTTAAATATACGAAACAAAAAATTTCTCTGATACCAAAAATTCAAAAACACACGAGATCGAGGTTAAAGGACGACTACGTCGTGTCCAGAAAGTTGAAATCTATTTCGGGCGTCTGGTCTCGGAATATTCAGATAAAAGTTTTATTTCCAGCCCCGAGACAGTTTAATTTTCTAAAATCGGTCTGCAATTTTTAAATATACGAAACAAAAAATTTATCTGATACCAAATATTCAAAAACACACGAGATCAAGGTTAAAGGACGACTACGTCGTGTCCAGAAAGTTGAAATCTATTTCGGGCGTCTGGTCTCGGAATATTCAGATAAAAGTTTTATTTCCAGCCCCGAGACAGTTTAATTTTCTAAAATCGGTCTGCAATTTTTAAATATACGAAACAAAAAATTTCTCTGATACCAAAAATTCAAAAACACACGAGATCGAGGTTAAAGGACGACTACGTCGTGTCCAGAAAGTTGAAATCTATTTCGGGCGTCTGGTCTCGGAATATTCAGATAAAAGTTTTATTTCCAGCCCCGAGACAGTTTAATTTTCTCAAATCGCGTCTGCAATTTTTAAATATACGAAACAAAAAATTTCTCTGATACCAAAAATTCAAAAACACACGAGATCGAGGTTAAAGGACGACTACGTCGTGTCCAGAAAGTTGAAATCTATTTCGGGCGTCTGGTCTCGGAATATTCAGATAAAAGTTTTATTTCCAGCCCCGAGACAGTTTAATTTTCTAAAATCGCGTCTGCAATTTTTAAATATACGAAACAATAAATTTCTCTGATACCAAAAATTCAAAAACACACGAGATCGAGGTTAAAGGACGACTACGTCGTGTCCAGAAAGTTGAAATCTATTTCGGGCGTCTGGTCTCGGAATATTCAGATAAAAGTTTTATTTCCAGCCCCGAGACAGTTTAATTTTCTCAAATCGCGTCTGCAATTTTTAAATATACGAAACAAAAAATTTCTCTGATACCAAAAATTCAAAAACACACGAGATCGAGGTTAAAGGACGACTACGTCGTGTCCAGAAAGTTGAAATCTATTTCGGGCGTCTGGTCTCGGAATATTCAGATAAAAGTTTTATTTCCAGCCCCGAGACAGTTTAATTTTCTAAAATCGCGTCTGCAATTTTTAAATATACGAAACAAAAAATTTCTCTGATACCAAAAATTCAAAAACACACGAGATCGAGGTTAAAGGACGACTACGTCGTGTCCAGAAAGTTGAAATCTATTTCGGGCGTCTGGTCTCGGAATATTCATATAAAAGTTTTATTTCCAGCCCCGAGACAGTTTAATTTTCTAAAATCGCGTCTGCAATTTTTAAATATACAAAACAAAAAATTTCCCTGATACCAAAAATTCAAAAACACACGAGATCGAGGTTAAAGGACGACTACGTCGTGTCAAGAAAGTTGAAATCTATTTCGGGCGTCTGGTCTCGGAATATTCAGATAAAAGTTTTATTTCCAGCCCCGAGACAGTTTAATTTTCTAAAATCGCGTCTGCAATTTTTAAATATACGAAACAAAAAATTTCTCTGATACCAAAAATTCAAAAACACACGAGATCGAGGTTAAAGGACGACTACGTCGTGTCCAGAAAGTTGAAATCTATTTCGGGCGTCTGGTCTCGGAATATTCAGATAAAAGTTTTATTTCCAGCCCCGAGACAGTTTAATTTTCTAAAATCGGTCTGCAATTTTTAAATATACGAAACAAAAAATTTCTCTGATACCAAAAATTCAAAAACACACGAGATCGAGGTTAAAGGACGACTACGTCGTGTCCAGAAAGTTGAAATCTATTTCGGGCGTCTGGTCTCGGAATATTCAGATAAAAGTTTTATTTCCAGCCCCGAGACAGTTTAATTTTCTCAAATCGCGTCTGCAATTTTTAAATATACGAAACAAAAAATTTCTCTGATACCAAAAATTCAAAAACACACGAGATCGAGGTTAAAGGACGACTACGTCGTGTCCAGAAAGTTGAAATCTATTTCGGGCGTCTGGTCTCGGAATATTCAGATAAAAGTTTTATTTCCAGCCCCGAGACAGTTTAATTTTCTAAAATCGCGTCTGCAATTTTTAAATATACGAAACAATAAATTTCTCTGATACCAAAAATTCAAAAACACACGAGATCGAGGTTAAAGGACGACTACGTCGTGTCCAGAAAGTTGAAATCTATTTCGGGCGTCTGGTCTCGGAATATTCAGATAAAAGTTTTATTTCCAGCCCCGAGACAGTTTAATTTTCTCAAATCGCGTCTGCAATTTTTAAAATTTTGAAACAAAAAATTTCTCTGATACCAAATATTCAAAAACACACGAGATCGAGGTTAAAGGACGACTACGTCGTGTCAAGAAAGTTGAAATCTATTTCGGGCGTCTGGTCTCGGAATATTCAGATAAAAGTTTTATTTCCAGCCCCGAGACAGTTTAATTTTCTAAAATCGCGTCTGCAATTTTTAAATATACGAAACAATAAATTTCTCTGATACCAAAAATTCAAAAACACACGAGATCGAGGTTAAAGGACGACTACGTCGTGTCCAGAAAGTTGAAATCTATTTCGGGCGTCTGGTCTCGGAATATTCAGATAAAAGTTTTATTTCCAGCCCCGAGACAGTTTAATTTTCTAAAATCGCGTCTGCAATTTTTAAATATACGAAACAATAAATTTCTCTGATACCAAAAATTCAAAAACACACGAGATCGAGGTTAAAGGACGACTACGTCGTGTCCAGAAAGTTGAAATCTATTTCGGGCGTCTGGTCTCGGAATATTCAGATAAAAGTTTTATTTCCAGCCCCGAGACAGTTTAATTTTCTAAAATCGCGTCTGCAATTTTTAAATATACGAAACAATAAATTTCTCTGATACCAAAAATTCAAAAACACACGAGATCGAGGTTAAAGGACGACTACGTCGTGTCCAGAAAGTTGAAATCTATTTCGGGCGTCTGGTCTCGGAATATTCAGATAAAAGTTTTATTTCCAGCCCCGAGACAGTTTAATTTTCTAAAATCGCGTCTGCAATTTTTAAATATACGAAACAATAAATTTCTCTGATACCAAAAATTCAAAAACACACGAGATCGAGGTTAAAGGACGACTACGTCGTGTCCAGAAAGTTGAAATCTATTTCGGGCGTCTGGTCTCGGAATATTCAGATAAAAGTTTTATTTCCAGCCCCGAGACAGTTTAATTTTCTAAAATCGCGTCTGCAATTTTTAAATATACGAAACAATAAATTTCTCTGATACCAAAAATTCAAAAACACACGAGATCGAGGTTAAAGGACGACTACGTCGTGTCCAGAAAGTTGAAATCTATTTCGGGCGTCTGGTCTCGGAATATTCAGATAAAAGTTTTATTTCCAGCCCCGAGACAGTTTAATTTTCTCAAATCGCGTCTGCAATTTTTAAATATACGAAACAAAAAATTTCTCTGATACCAAAAATTCAAAAACACACGAGATCGAGGTTAAAGGACGACTACGTCGTGTCAAGAAAGTTGAAATCTATTTCGGGCGTCTGGTCTCGGAATATTCAGATAAAAGTTTTATTTCCAGCCCCGAGACAGTTTAATTTTCTCAAATCGCGTCTGCAATTTTTAAATATACGAAACAAAAAATTTCTCTGATACCAAAAATTCAAAAACACACGAGATCGAGGTTAAAGGACGACTACGTCGTGTCCAGAAAGTTGAAATCTATTTCGGGCGTCTGGTCTCGGAATATTCAGATAAAAGTTTTATTTCCAGCCCCGAGACAGTTTAATTTTCTAAAATCGCGTCTGCAATTTTTAAATTTTTGAAACAAAAAATTTCTCTGATACCAAATATTCAAAAACACACGAGATCGAGGTTAAAGGACGACTACGTCGTGTCAAGAAAGTTGAAATCTATTTCGGGCGTCTGGTCTCGGAATATTCAGATAAAAGTTTTATTTCCAACCCCGAGACAGTTTAATTTTCTAAAATCGGTCTGCAATTTTTAAATATACGAAACAAAAAATTTTTCTGATACCAAAAATTCAAAAACACACGAGATCGAGGTTAAAGGACGACTACGTCGTGTCCAGAAAGTTGAAATCTATTTCGGGCGTCTGGTCTCGGAATATTCAGATAAAAGTTTTATTTCCAGCCCCGAGACAGTTTAATTTTCTAAAATCGGTCTGCAATTTTTAAATATACGAAACAAAAAATTTCTCTGATACCAAAAATTCAAAAACACACGAGATCGAGGTTAAAGGACGACTACGTCGTGTCCAGAAAGTTGAAATCTATTTCGGGCGTCTGGTCTCGGAATATTCAGATAAAAGTTTTATTTCCAGCCCCGAGACAGTTTAATTTTCTCAAATCGCGTCTGCAATTTTTAAATATACGAAACAAAAAATTTCTCTGATACCAAAAATTCAAAAACACACGAGATCGAGGTTAACCCTAAAGCTACCGTACGGGGTACCCGGGTACTTTTTTGAGTTTAAAAGCCTATAACTTTTTTTATTTTAAAGGAATATTATTGAGACTCTTTGACATCCTGTAAAATTTAATTCTTTATACGAAAATATTAGAGGGGCACAAAAAAATTAAGTGAGATGGGATATTTTTGTAATTTAGTAACTTACACCTTAAACCTACCGCATGGGGTACCCGGGTACCTCGCTGTTATTTGCTTGTATTTCATGGGGAATCAATCAATTAAAAGTAGAAGTATTCGAATTATCCATTTATATTACACATTTTTATATTATAAATAATTATTATTATTATAAACAATAATTATTACTAATTAGAAATCGCAAAAAAAGTTAGTGATGAACTTTTGTACTTGCACAATCGATAGATCTAATGGAAGTCGGTGAGATATGCCCATCACAGACAAAATTTTTACAACTTTCTCATCTCTTCCTCGTTTTCCTGTTTGGCATCTTTTCACAATTCTTCCAAATTATGCAACAACCAATTACCCTCAGTCGTTCAGTTTTATCCCGTTCTTGAACGTTTATTTGTGGCTGTGGTTTTTTAATGTTTACTTTGACGCCAAGAAATGATAACAATGCAATTTTTATCAAAATAAAATTGAATAATTAATCCTTTAGTTCCCTAGTTCACAATCCTTAATCCCTAATCCCTAGTTTAGTAAGTATAGATCCTATATACTTCGATCTAGTATGGATGGCATACAAAGAGTTTTTCCTAAATCTTTTAAAATTTCCCTACGTTGATTTGATTTTGAAGGCAGCTAATAGGGTGATTATCAACAAAAATTATTTCTATGATTCTGGACACGGATTATTTGGAAAGATGTTGCAGTACAAAATAAAAATAAACCCTGTTGTAAATGTCCACGACGCTATGCCCACAGAAAGCGCATGTAATCTTTACAAAACAGCTTTACTTTTGAGACGCAAATAGTCATTTGCTGGTTATAAATAAATTTTGAATTAGGTAAAATGGCGTGGGAAACAAACAATTGTTTTCTGGGCACTGTCGAAATAAAGCACGTGTCGACACAGAGTTTATTTGTAAAAATATTGCAGTGTAATATAATATAAACTCCGTTGTAAATGCCGACGACGCCATGTGTTCACAAAACCGCTCCAATTTGACAACAAAAATTGTTATTTTAATTTTTTTTAAATTATAATTTAAAAAATAATACATTTGCAAGATGCAATAATAATTAATATCGCTCAAATATAAACTAATTAGCTGTATTACTACTCATTCTCCATGTAAAATATGCAGGGTACCCGGGTACCCCGTGCGGTAGGTATAAGTTGTAAATTTGTATGGTACCCTGAGGGTTAAAGGACGACTACGTCGTGTCCAGAAAGTTGAAATCTATTTCGGGCGTCTGGTCTCGGAATATTCAGATAAAAGTTTTATTTCCAGCCCCGAGACAGTTTAATTTTCTAAAATCGCGTCTGCAATTTTTAAATATACGAAACAATAAATTTCTCTGATACCAAAAATTCAAAAACACACGAGATCGAGGTTAAAGGACGACTACGTCGTGTCCAGAAAGTTGAAATCTATTTCGGGCGTCTGGTCTCGGAATATTCAGATAAAAGTTTTATTTCCAGCCCCGAGACAGTTTAATTTTCTAAAATCGGTCTGCAATTTTTAAATATACGAAACAAAAAATTTCTCTGATACCAAATATTCAAAAACACACGAGATCGAGGTTAAAGGACGACTACGTCGTGTCAAGAAAGTTGAAATCTATTTCGGGCGTCTGGTCTCGGAATATTCAGATAAAAGTTTTATTTCCAGCCCCGAGACAGTTTAATTTTCTAAAATCGGTCTGCAATTTTTAAATATACGAAACAAAAAATTTTTCTGATACCAAAAATTCAAAAACACACGAGATCGAGGTTAAAGGACGACTACGTCGTGTCAAGAAAGTTGAAATCTATTTCGGGCGTCTGGTCTCGGAATATTCAGATAAAAGTTTTATTTCCAGCCCCGAGACAGTTTAATTTTCTAAAATCGGTCTGCAATTTTTAAATATACGAAACAAAAAATTTCTCTGATACCAAAAATTCAAAAACACACGAGATCGAGGTTAAAGGACGACTACGTCGTGTCAAGAAAGTTGAAATCTATTTCGGCCGTCTGGTCTCGGAATATTTAGATAAAAGTTTTATTTCCAGCCCCGAGACAGTTTAATTTTCTAAAATCGGTCTGCAATTTTTAAATATACGAAACAAAAAATTTCTCTGATACCAAAAATTCAAAAACACACGAGATCGAGGTTAAAGGACGACTACGTCGTGTCCAGAAAGTTGAAATCTATTTCGGGCGTCTGGTCTCGGAATATTCAGATAAAAGTTTTATTTCCAGCCCCGAGACAGTTTAATTTTCTAAAATCGCGTCTGCAATTTTTAAAATTTTGAAACAAAAAATTTCTCTGATACCAAATATTCAAAAACACACGAGATCGAGGTTAAAGGACGACTACGTCGTGTCAAGAAAGTTGAAATCTATTTCGGGCGTCTGGTCTCGGAATATTCAGATAAAAGTTTTATTTCCAGCCCCGAGACAGTTTAATTTTCTAAAATCGCGTCTGCAATTTTTAAAATTTTGAAACAAAAAATTTCTCTGATACCAAATATTCAAAAACACACGAGATCGAGGTTAAAGGACGACTACGTCGTGTCAAGAAAGTTGAAATCTATTTCGGGCGTCTGGTCTCGGAATATTCAGATAAAAGTTTTATTTCCAGCCCCGAGACAGTTTAATTTTCTAAAATCGCGTCTGCAATTTTTAAATATACGAAACAAAAAATTTCTCTGATACCAAAAATTCAAAAACACACGAGAACGAGGTTAAAGGACGACTACGTCGTGTCCAGAAAGTTGAAATCTATTTCGGGCGTCTGGTCTCGGAATATTCAGATAAAAGTTTTATTTCCAGCCCCGAGACAGTTTAATTTTCTAAAATCGCGTCTGCAATTTTTAAATTTTTGAAACAAAAAATTTCTCTGATACCAAATATTCAAAAACACACGAGATCGAGGTTAATGGACGACTACGTCGTGTCCAGAAAGTTGAAATCTATTTCGGGCGTTTGGTCTCGGAATATTCAGATAAAAGTTTTATTTCCAGCCCCGAGACAGTTTAATTTTCTCAAATCGCGTCTGCAATTTTTAAATATACGAAACAAAAAATTTCTCTGATACCAAAAATTCAAAAACACACGAGATCGAGGTTAAAGGACGACTACGTCGTGTCCAGAAAGTTGAAATCTATTTCGGGCGTCTGGTCTCGGAATATTCATATAAACGTTTTATTTCCAGCCCCCAGACAGTTTAATTTTCTAAAATCGGTCTGCAATTTTTAAATATACGAAACAAAAAATTTCTCTGATAACAAAAATTCAAAAACACACGAGATCGAGGTTAAAGGACGACTACGTCGTGTCCAGAAAGTTGAAATCTATTTCGGGCGTCTGGTCTCGGAATATTCAGATAAAAGTTTTATTTCCAGCCCCGAGACAGTTTAATTTTCTAAAATCGCGTCTGCAATTTTTAAATATACGAAACAAAAAATTTCTCTGATACCAAAAATTCAAAAACACACGAGATTGAGGTTAAAGGACGACTACGTCGTGTCCAGAAAGTTAAAATCTATTTCGGGCGTCTGGTCTCGGAATATTCAGATAAAAGTTTTATTTCCAGCCCCGAGACAGTTTAATTTTCTAAAATCGCGTCTGCAATTTTTAAAATTTTGAAACAAAAAATTTCTCTGATACCAAAAATTCAAAAACACACGAGATCGAGGTTAAAGGACGACTACGTCGTGTCCAGAAAGTTGAAATCAATTTCGGGCGTCTGGTCTCGGAATATTCAGATAAAAGTTTTATTTCCAGCCCCGAGACAGTTTAATTTTCTAAAATCGCGTCTGCAATTTTTAAATATACGAAACAAAAAATTTCTCTGATACCAAAAATTCAAAAACACACGAGATCGAGGTTAAAGGACGACTACGTCGTGTCCAGAAAGTTGAAATCAATTTCGGGCGTCTGGTCTCGGAATATTCAGATAAAAGTTTTATTTCCAGCCCCGAGACAGTTTAATTTTCTCAAATCGCGTCTGCAATTTTTAAATACACGAAACAAAAAATTTCTCTGATACCAAAAATTCAAAAACACACGAGATCGAGGTTAAAGGACGACTACGTCGTGTCCAGAAAGTTGAAATCTATTTCGGGCGTCTGGTCTCGGAATATTCAGATAAAAGTTTTATTTCCAGCCCCGAGACAGTTTAATTTTCTCAAATCGCGTCTGCAATTTTTAAATATACGAAACAAAAAATTTCTCTGATACCAAAAATTCAAAAACACACGAGATCGAGGTTAAAGGACGACTACGTCGTGTCCAGAAAGTTGAAATCTATTTCGGGCGTCTGGTCTCGGAATATTCATATAAAAGTTTTATTTCCAGCCCCGAGACAGTTTAATTTTCTAAAATCGGTCTGCAATTTTTAAATATACGAAACAAAAAATTTCTCTGATAACAAAAATTCAAAAACACACGAGATCGAGGTTAAAGGACGACTACGTCGTGTCCAGAAAGTTGAAATCTATTTCGGGCGTGTGGTCTCGGAATATTCATATAAAAGTTTTATTTCAAGCCCCGAGACAGTTTAATTTTCTAAAATCGGTCTGCAATTTTTAAATATACGAAACAAAAAATTTCTCTGATAACAAAAATTCAAAAACACACGAGATCGAGGTTAAAGGACGACTACGTCGTGTCCAGAAGGTTGAAATCCATTTCGGGCGTCTGGTCTCGGAATATTCAGATAAAAGTTTTATTTCCAGCCCCGAGACAGTTTAATTTTCTAAAATCGCGTCTGCAATTTTTAAATATACGAAACAAAAAATTTCTCTGATACCAAAAATTCAAAAACACACGAGATCGAGGTTAAGGCGACTACGTCGTGTCCAGAAAGTTGAAATCAATTTCGGGCGTCTGGTCTCGGAATATTCAGATAAAAGTTTTATTTCCAGCCCCGAGACAGTTTAATTTTCTCAAATCGCGTCTGCAATTTTAAAATATACGAAACAAAAAATTTCTCTGATACCAAAATTCAAAAACACACGAGATCGAGGTTAAAGGACGACTACGTCGTGTCCAGAAAGTTGAAATCTATTTCGGGCGTCTGGTCTCGGAATATTCAGATAAAAGTTTTATTTCCAGCCCCGAGACAGTTTAATTTTCTAAAATCGCGTCTGCAATTTTTAAATATACGAAACAAAAAATTTCTCTGATACCAAAAATTCAAAAACACACGAGATCGAGGTTAAAGGACGACTACGTCGTGTCCAGAAAGTTGAAATCTATTTCGGGCGTCTGGTCTCGGAATATTCATATAAACGTTTTATTTCCAGCCCCCAGACAGTTTAATTTTCTAAAATCGGTCTGCAATTTTTAAATATACGAAACAAAAAATTTCTCTGATAACAAAAATTCAAAAACACACGAGATCGAGGTTAAAGGACGACTACGTCGTGTCCAGAAAGTTGAAATCTATTTCGGGCGTCTGGTCTCGGAATATTCAGATAAAAGTTTTATTTCCAGCCCCGAGACAGTTTAATTTTCTAAAATCGCGTCTGCAATTTTTAAATATACGAAACAAAAAATTTCTCTGATACCAAAAATTCAAAAACACACGAGATTGAGGTTAAAGGACGACTACGTCGTGTCCAGAAAGTTAAAATCTATTTCGGGCGTCTGGTCTCGGAATATTCAGATAAAAGTTTTATTTCCAGCCCCGAGACAGTTTAATTTTCTAAAATCGCGTCTGCAATTTTTAAAATTTTGAAACAAAAAATTTCTCTGATACCAAAAATTCAAAAACACACGAGATCGAGGTTAAAGGACGACTACGTCGTGTCCAGAAAGTTGAAATCAATTTCGGGCGTCTGGTCTCGGAATATTCAGATAAAAGTTTTATTTCCAGCCCCGAGACAGTTTAATTTTCTAAAATCGCGTCTGCAATTTTTAAATATACGAAACAAAAAATTTCTCTGATACCAAAAATTCAAAAACACACGAGATCGAGGTTAAAGGACGACTACGTCGTGTCCAGAAAGTTGAAATCAATTTCGGGCGTCTGGTCTCGGAATATTCAGATAAAAGTTTTATTTCCAGCCCCGAGACAGTTTAATTTTCTCAAATCGCGTCTGCAATTTTTAAATACACGAAACAAAAAATTTCTCTGATACCAAAAATTCAAAAACACACGAGATCGAGGTTAAAGGACGACTACGTCGTGTCCAGAAAGTTGAAATCTATTTCGGGCGTCTGGTCTCGGAATATTCAGATAAAAGTTTTATTTCCAGCCCCGAGACAGTTTAATTTTCTCAAATCGCGTCTGCAATTTTTAAATATACGAAACAAAAAATTTCTCTGATACCAAAAATTCAAAAACACACGAGATCGAGGTTAAAGGACGACTACGTCGTGTCCAGAAAGTTGAAATCTATTTCGGGCGTCTGGTCTCGGAATATTCATATAAAAGTTTTATTTCCAGCCCCGAGACAGTTTAATTTTCTAAAATCGGTCTGCAATTTTTAAATATACGAAACAAAAAATTTCTCTGATAACAAAAATTCAAAAACACACGAGATCGAGGTTAAAGGACGACTACGTCGTGTCCAGAAAGTTGAAATCTATTTCGGGCGTGTGGTCTCGGAATATTCATATAAAAGTTTTATTTCAAGCCCCGAGACAGTTTAATTTTCTAAAATCGGTCTGCAATTTTTAAATATACGAAACAAAAAATTTCTCTGATAACAAAAATTCAAAAACACACGAGATCGAGGTTAAAGGACGACTACGTCGTGTCCAGAAGGTTGAAATCCATTTCGGGCGTCTGGTCTCGGAATATTCAGATAAAAGTTTTATTTCCAGCCCCGAGACAGTTTAATTTTCTAAAATCGCGTCTGCAATTTTTAAATATACGAAACAAAAAATTTCTCTGATACCAAAAATTCAAAAACACACGAGATCGAGGTTAAGGCGACTACGTCGTGTCCAGAAAGTTGAAATCAATTTCGGGCGTCTGGTCTCGGAATATTCAGATAAAAGTTTTATTTCCAGCCCCGAGACAGTTTAATTTTCTCAAATCGCGTCTGCAATTTTAAAATATACGAAACAAAAAATTTCTCTGATACCAAAATTCAAAAACACACGAGATCGAGGTTAAAGGACGACTACGTCGTGTCCAGAAAGTTGAAATCTATTTCGGGCGTCTGGTCTCGGAATATTCAGATAAAAGTTTTATTTCCAGCCCCGAGACAGTTTAATTTTCTAAAATCGCGTCTGCAATTTTTAAATATACGAAACAAAAAATTTCTCTGATACCAAAAATTCAAAAACACACGAGATCGAGGTTAAGGACGACTACGTCGTGTCAAGAAAGTTGAAATCTATTTCGGGCGTCTGGTCTCGGAATATTCAGATAAAAGTTTTATTTCCAGCCCCGAGACAGTTTAATTTTCTAAAATCGGTCTGCAATTTTTAAATATACGAAACAAAAAATTTCTCTGATAACAAAAATTCAAAAACACACGAGATCGAGGTTAAAGGACGACTACGTCGTGTCCAGAAAGTTGAAATCTATTTCGGGCGTGTGCTCTCGGAATATTCATATAAAAGTTTTATTTCAAGCCCCGAGACAGTTTAATTTTCTAAAATCGGTCTGCAATTTTTAAATATACGAAACAAAAAATTTCTCTGATAACAAAAATTCAAAAACACACGAGATCGAGGTTAAAGGACGACTACGTCGTGTCCAGAAGGTTGAAATCCATTTCGGGCGTCTGGTCTCGGAATATTCAGATAAAAGTTTTATTTCCAGCCCCGAGACAGTTTAATTTTCTAAAATCGCGTCTGCAATTTTTAAATATACGAAACAAAAAATTTCTCTGATACCAAAAATTCAAAAACACACGAGATCGAGGTTAAGGCGACTACGTCGTGTCCAGAAAGTTGAAATCAATTTCGGGCGTCTGGTCTCGGAATATTCAGATAAAAGTTTTATTTCCAGCCCCGAGACAGTTTAATTTTCTCAAATCGCGTCTGCAATTTTAAAATATACGAAACAAAAAATTTCTCTGATACCAAAATTCAAAAACACACGAGATCGAGGTTAAAGGACGACTACGTCGTGTCCAGAAAGTTGAAATCTATTTCGGGCGTCTGGTCTCGGAATATTCAGATAAAAGTTTTATTTCCAGCCCCGAGACAGTTTAATTTTCTAAAATCGCGTCTGCAATTTTTAAATATACGAAACAAAAAATTTCTCTGATACCAAAAATTCAAAAACACACGAGATCGAGGTTAAGGACGACTACGTCGTGTCAAGAAAGTTGAAATCTATTTCGGGCGTCTGGTCTCGGAATATTCAGATAAAAGTTTTATTTCCAGCCCCGAGACAGTTTAATTTTCTCAAATCGCGTCTGCAATTTTTAAATATACGAAACAAAAAATTTCTCTGATAACAAAAATTCTAAAACACACGAGATCGAGGTTAAAGGACGACTACGTCGTGTCCAGAAAGTTGAAATCTATTTCGGGCGTCTGGTCTCGGAATATTCATATAAAAGTTTTATTTCCAGCCCCGAGACAGTTTAATTTTCTAAAATCGGTCTGCAATTTTTAAATATACGAAACAAAAAATTTCTCTGATAACAAAAATTCAAAAACACACGAGATCGAGGTTAAAGGACGACTACGTCGTGTCCAGAAGGTTGAAATCCATTTCGGGCGTCTGGTCTCGGAATATTCAGATAAAAGTTTTATTTCCAGCCCCGAGACAGTTTAATTTTCTAAAATCGCGTCTGCAATTTTTAAATATACGAAACAAAAAATTTCTCTGATACCAAAAATTCAAAAACACACGAGATCGAGGTTAAGGCGACTACGTCGTGTCCAGAAAGTTGAAATCAATTTCGGGCGTCTGGTCTCGGAATATTCAGATAAAAGTTTTATTTCCAGCCCCGAGACAGTTTAATTTTCTCAAATCGCGTCTGCAATTTTAAAATATACGAAACAAAAAATTTCTCTGATACCAAAATTCAAAAACACACGAGATCGAGGTTAAAGGACGACTACGTCGTGTCCAGAAAGTTGAAATCTATTTCGGGCGTCTGGTCTCGGAATAT
Source organism: Malthinus flaveolus (assembly GCA_950108345.1). Classification (NCBI taxonomy): domain Eukaryota; kingdom Metazoa; phylum Arthropoda; class Insecta; order Coleoptera; family Cantharidae; genus Malthinus; species Malthinus flaveolus. The sequence goes on from OX467285.1 coordinate 75,055,207, forward strand.
TCAGATAAAAGTTTTATTTCCAGCCCCGAGACAGTTTAATTTTCTAAAATCGCGTCTGCAATTTTTAAATATACGAAACAAAAAATTTCTCTGATACCAAAAATTCAAAAACACACGAGATCGAGGTTAAGGACGACTACGTCGTGTCAAGAAAGTTGAAATCTATTTCGGGCGTCTGGTCTCGGAATATTCAGATAAAAGTTTTATTTCCAGCCCCGAGACAGTTTAATTTTCTCAAATCGCGTCTGCAATTTTTAAATATACGAAACAAAAAATTTCTCTGATACCAAAAATTCAAAAACACACGAGATCGAGGTTAAGGCGACTACGTCGTGTCCAGAAAGTTGAAATCAATTTCGGGCGTCTGGTCTCGGAATATTCAGATAAAAGTTTTATTTCCAGCCCCGAGACAGTTTAATTTTCTCAAATCGCGTCTGCAATTTTTAAATATACGAAACAAAAAATTTCTCTGATACCAAAATTCAAAAACACACGAGATCGAGGTTAAAGGACGACTACGTCGTGTCCAGAAAGTTGAAATCTATTTCGGGCGTCTGGTCTCGGAATATTCAGATAAAAGTTTTATTTCCAGCCCCGAGACAGTTTAATTTTCTAAAATCGCGTCTGCAATTTTTAAATATACGAAACAAAAAATTTCTCTGATACCAAAAATTCAAAAACACACGAGATCGAGGTTAAGGACGACTACGTCGTGTCCAGAAAGTTGAAATCAATTTCGGGCGTCTGGTCTCGGAATATTCAGATAAAAGTTTTATTTCCAGCACCGAGACAGTTTAATTTTCTCAAATCGCGTCTGCAATTTTTAAATATACGAAACAAAAAATTTCTCTGATACCAAAAATTCAAAAACACACGAGATCGAGGTTAAAGGACGACTACGTCGTGTCCAGAAAGTTGAAATCTATTTCGGGCGTCTGGTCTCGGAATATTCGGATAAAAGTTTTATTTCCAGCCCCGAGACAGTTTAATTTTCTAAAATCGCGTCTGCAATTTTTAAATATACGAAACAAAAAATTTCTCTGATACCAAAAATTCAAAAACACACGAGATCGAGGTTAAAGGACGACTACGTCGTGTCCAGAAAGTTGAAATCTATTTCGGGCGTCTGGTCTCGGAATATTCATATAAAAGTTTTATTTCCAGCCCCGAGACAGTTTAATTTTCTAAAATCGGTCTGCAATTTTTAAATATACGAAACAAAAAATTTCTCTGATACCAAAAGTTCAAAAACACACGAGATCGAGGTTAAAGGACGACTACGTCGTGTCAAGAAAGTTGAAATCTATTTCGGGCGTCTGGTCTCGGAATATTCAGATAAAAGTTTTATTTCCAGCCCCGAGACAGTTTAATTTTCTAAAATCGCGTCTGTAATTTTTAAATATACGAAACAAAAAATTTCTCTGATACCAAAAATTCAAAAACACACGAGATCGAGGTTAAAGGACGACTACGTCGTGTCCAGAAAGTTGAAATCTATTTCGGGCGTCTGGTCTCGGAATATTCAGATAAAAGTTTTATTTCCAGCCCCAAGACAGTTTAATTTTCTAAAATCGCGTCTGTAATTTTTAAATATACGAAACAAAAAATTTCTCTGATACCAAAAATTCAAAAACGCACGAGATCGAGGTTAAAGGACGACTACGTCGTGTCAAGAAAGTTGAAATCTATTTCGGGCGTCTGGTCTCGGAATATTCAGATAAAAGTTTTATTCCCAGCCCCGAGACAGTTTAATTTTCTAAAATCGCGTCTGCAATTTTTAAATATACGAAACAAAAAATTTCTCTGATACCAAAAATTCAAAAACACACGAGATCGAGGTTAAAGGACGACTACGTCGTGTCAAGAAAGTTGAAATCTATTTCGGGCGTCTGGTCTCGGAATATTCAGATAAAAGTTTTATTTCCAGCCCCGAGACAGTTTAATTTTCTAAAATCGCGTCTGCAATTTATAAATTTTTGAAACAAAAAATTTCTCTGATACCAAATATTCAAAAACACACGAGATCGAGGTTAAAGGACGACTACGTCGTGTCCAGAAAGTTGAAATCTATTTCGGGCGTCTGGTCTCGGAATATTCAGATAAAAGTTTTATTTCCAGCCCCAAGACAGTTTAATTTTCTCAAATCGCGTCTGCAATTTATAAATTTTTGAAACAAAAAATTTCTCTGATACCAAATATTCAAAAACACACGAGATCGAGGTTAAAGGACGACTACGTCGTGTCCAGAAAGTTGAAATCTATTTCGGGCGTCTGGTCTCGGAATATTCAGATAAAAGTTTTATTTCCAGCCCCGAGACAGTTTAATTTTCTAAAATCGCGTCTGCAATTTTTAAATATACGAAACAAAAAATTTCTCTGATACCAAAAATTCAAAAACACACGAGATCGAGGTTAAAGGACGACTACGTCGTGTCAAGAAAGTTGAAATCTATTTCGGGCGTCTGGTCTCGGAATATTCAGATAAAAGTTTTATTTCCAGCCCCGAGACAGTTTAATTTTCTAAAATCGCGTCTGCAATTTTTAAATATACGAAACAAAAAATTTCTCTGATACCAAAAATTCAAAAACACACGAGATCGAGGTTAAAGGACGACTACGTCGTGTCCAGAAAGTTGAAATCTATTTCGGGCGTCTGGTCTCGGAATATTCAGATAAAAGTTTTATTTCCAGCCCCAAGACAGTTTAATTTTCTCAAATCGCGTCTGCAATTTATAAATTTTTGAAACAAAAAATTTCTCTGATACCAAATATTCAAAAACACACGAGATCGAGGTTAAAGGACGACTACGTCGTGTCCAGAAAGTTGAAATCTATTTCGGGCGTCTGGTCTCGGAATATTCAGATAAAAGTTTTATTTCCAGCCCCAAGACAGTTTAATTTTCTCAAATCGCGTCTGCAATTTATAAATTTTTGAAACAAAAAATTTCTCTGATACCAAATATTCAAAAACACACGAGATCGAGGTTAAAGGACGACTACGTCGTGTCCAGAAAGTTGAAATCTATTTCGGGCGTCTGGTCTCGGAATATTCAGATAAAAGTTTTATTTCCAGCCCCGAGACAGTTTAATTTTCTAAAATCGCGTCTGCAATTTTTAAATATACGAAACAAAAAATTTCTCTGATACCAAAAATTCAAAAACACACGAGATCGAGGTTAAAGGACGACTACGTCGTGTCAAGAAAGTTGAAATCTATTTCGGGCGTCTGGTCTCGGAATATTCAGATAAAAGTTTTATTTCCAGCCCCGAGACAGTTTAATTTTCTAAAATCGGTCTGCAATTTTAAATATACGAAACAAAAAATTTTTCTGATACCAAAAATTCAAAAACACACGAGATCGAGGTTAAAGGACGACTACGTCGTGTCAAGAAAGTTGAAATCTATTTCGGGCGTCTGGTCTCGGAATATTCAGAAAAAAGTTTTATTTCCAGCCCCGAGACAGTTTAATTTTCTAAAATCGCGTCTGCAATTTTTAAATTTTTGAAACAAAAAATTTCTCTGATACCAAATATTCAAAAACACACGAGATCGAGGTTAAAGGACGACTACGTCGTGTCCAGAAAGTTGAAATCTATTTCGGGCGTCTGGTCTCGGAATATTCAGATAAAAGTTTTATTTCCAGCCCCGAGACAGTTTAATTTTCTCAAATCGCGTCTGCAATTTTTAAATATACGAAACAAAAAATTTCTCTGATACCAAAAATTCAAAAACACACGAGATCGAGGTTAAAGGACGACTACGTCGTGTCCAGAAAGTTGAAATCTATTTCGGGCGTCTGGTCTCGGAATATTCAGATAAAAGTTTTATTTCCAGCCCCGAGACAGTTTAATTTTCTAAAATCGCGTCTGCAATTTTTAAATTTTTGAAACAAAAAATTTCTCTGATACCAAAAATTCAAAAACACACGAGATCGAGGTTAAAGGACGACTACGTCGTGTCCAGAAAGTTGAAATCTATTTCGGGCGTCTGGTCTCGGAATATTCAGATAAAAGTTTTATTTCCAGCCCCGAGACAGTTTAATTTTCTAAAATCGCGTCTGCAATTTTTAAATTTTTGAAACAAAAAATTACTCTGATACCAAATATTCAAAAACACACGAGATCGAGGTTAAAGGACGACTACGTCGTGTCCAGAAAGTTGAAATCTATTTCGGGCGTCTGGTCTCGGAATATTCAGATAAAAGTTTTATTTCCAGCCCCGAGACAGTTTAATTTTCTAAAATCGCGTCTGCAATTTTTAAATTTTTGAAACAAAAAATTTCTCTGATACCAAATATTCAAAAACACACGAGATCGAGGTTAAAGGACGACTACGTCGTGTCCAGAAAGTTGAAATCTATTTCGGGCGTCTGGTCTCGGAATATTCAGATAAAAGTTTTATTTCCAGCCCCGAGACAGTTTAATTTTCTAAAATCGCGTCTGCAATTTTTAAATATACGAAACAAAAAATTTCTCTGATACCAAAAATTCAAAAACACACGAGATCGAGGTTAAAGGACGACTACGTCGTGTCCAGAAAGTTGAAATCTATTTCGGGCGTCTGGTCTCGGAATATTCAGATAAAAGTTTTATTTCCAGCCCCAAGACAGTTTAATTTTCTCAAATCGCGTCTGCAATTTATAAATTTTTGAAACAAAAAATTTCTCTGATACCAAATATTCAAAAACACACGAGATCGAGGTTAAAGGACGACTACGTCGTGTCCAGAAAGTTGAAATCTATTTCGGGCGTCTGGTCTCGGAATATTCAGATAAAAGTTTTATTTCCAGCCCCGAGACAGTTTAATTTTCTAAAATCGCGTCTGCAATTTTTAAATATACGAAACAAAAAATTTCTCTGATACCAAATATTCAAAAACACACGAGATCGAGGTTAAAGGACGACTACGTCGTGTCCAGAAAGTTGAAATCTATTTCGGGCGTCTGGTCTCGGAATATTCAGATAAAAGTTTTATTTCCAGCCCCGAGACAGTTTAATTTTCTAAAATCGCGTCTGCAATTTTTAAATATACGAAACAAAAAATTTCTCTGATACCAAAAATTCAAAAACACACGAGATCGAGGTTAAAGGACGACTACGTCGTGTCCAGAAAGTTGAAATCTATTTCGGGCGTCTGGTCTCGGAATATTCAGATAAAAGTTTTATTTCCAGCCCCAAGACAGTTTAATTTTCTCAAATCGCGTCTGCAATTTATAAATTTTTGAAACAAAAAATTTCTCTGATACCAAATATTCAAAAACACACGAGATCGAGGTTAAAGGACGACTACGTCGTGTCCAGAAAGTTGAAATCTATTTCGGGCGTCTGGTCTCGGAATATTCAGATAAAAGTTTTATTTCCAGCCCCGAGACAGTTTAATTTTCTCAAATCGCGTCTGCAATTTTTAAATATACGAAACAAAAAATTTCTCTGATACCAAAAATTCAAAAACACACGAGATCGAGGTTAAAGGACGACTACGTCGTGTCCAGAAAGTTGAAATCTATTTCGGGCGTCTGGTCTCGGAATATTCAGATAAAAGTTTTATTTCCAGCCCCGAGACAGTTTAATTTTCTAAAATCGCGTCTGCAATTTTTAAATATACGAAACAAAAAATTTCTCTGATACCAAAAATTCAAAAACACACGAGATCGAGGTTAAAGGACGACTACGTCGTGTCAAGAAAGTTGAAATCTATTTCGGGCGTCTGGTCTCGGAATATTCAGATAAAAGTTTTATTTCCAGCCCCGAGACAGTTTAATTTTCTAAAATCGGTCTGCAATTTTAAATATACGAAACAAAAAATTTTTCTGATACCAAAAATTCAAAAACACACGAGATCGAGGTTAAAGGACGACTACGTCGTGTCAAGAAAGTTGAAATCTATTTCGGGCGTCTGGTCTCGGAATATTCAGAAAAAAGTTTTATTTCCAGCCCCGAGACAGTTTAATTTTCTAAAATCGCGTCTGCAATTTTTAAATATACGAAACAAAAAATTTCTCTGATACCAAAAATTCAAAAACACACGAGATCGAGGTTAAAGGACGACTACGTCGTGTCCAGAAAGTTGAAATCTATTTCGGGCGTCTGGTCTCGGAATATTCAGATAAAAGTTTTATTTCCAGCCCCGAGACAGTTTAATTTTCTAAAATCGCGTCTGCAATTTTTAAATTTTTGAAACAAAAAATTTCTCTGATACCAAATATTCAAAAACACACGAGATCGAGGTTAAAGGACGACTACGTCGTGTCCAGAAAGTTGAAATCTATTTCGGGCGTCTGGTCTCGGAATATTCAGATAAAAGTTTTATTTCCAGCCCCGAGACAGTTTAATTTTCTAAAATCGCGTCTGCAATTTTTAAATATACGAAACAAAAAATTTCTCTGATACCAAAAATTCAAAAACACACGAGATCGAGGTTAAAGGACGACTACGTCGTGTCCAGAAAGTTGAAATCTATTTCGGGCGTCTGGTCTCGGAATATTCAGATAAAAGTTTTATTTCCAGCCCCGAGACAGTTTAATTTTCTAAAATCGCGTCTGCAATTTTTAAATTTTTGAAACAAAAAATTTCTCTGATACCAAATATTCAAAAACACACGAGATCGAGGTTAAAGGACGACTACGTCGTGTCCAGAAAGTTGAAATCTATTTCGGGCGTCTGGTCTCGGAATATTCAGATAAAAGTTTTATTTCCAGCCCCGAGACAGTTTAATTTTCTAAAATCGCGTCTGCAATTTTTAAATTTTTGAAACAAAAAATTTCTCTGATACCAAATATTCAAAAACACACGAGATCGAGGTTAAAGGACGACTACGTCGTGTCCAGAAAGTTGAAATCTATTTCGGGCGTCTGGTCTCGGAATATTCAGATAAAAGTTTTATTTCCAGCCCCGAGACAGTTTAATTTTCTAAAATCGCGTCTGCAATTTTTAAATATACGAAACAAAAAATTTCTCTGATACCAAAAATTCAAAAACACACGAGATCGAGGTTAAGGACGACTACGTCGTGTCAAGAAAGTTGAAATCTATTTCGGGCGTCTGGTCTCGGAATATTCAGATAAAAGTTTTATTTCCAGCCCCGAGACAGTTTAATTTTCTCAAATCGCGTTTGCAATTTTTAAATATACGAAACAAAAAATTTCTCTGATACCAAAAATTCAAAAACACACGAGATCGAGGTTAAAGGACGACTACGTCGTGTCCAGAAAGTTGAAATCTATTTCGGGCGTCTGGTCTCGGAATATTCAGATAAAAGTTTTATTTCCAGCCCCGAGACAGTTTAATTTTCTAAAATCGCGTCTGCAATTTTTAAATATACGAAACAAAAAATTTCTCTGATACCAAAAATTCAAAAACACACGAGATCGAGGTTAAAGGACGACTACGTCGTGTCCAGAAAGTTGAAATCAATTTCGGGCGTCTGGTCTCGGAATATTCAGATAAAAGTTTTATTTCCAGCCCCGAGACAGTTTAATTTTCTCAAATCGCGTCTGCAATTTTTAAATATACGAAACAAAAAATTTCTCTGATACCAAAAATTCAAAAACACACGAGATCGAGGTTAAAGGACGACTACGTCGTGTCCAGAAAGTTGAAATCTATTTCGGGCGTCTGGTCTCGGAATATTCAGATAAAAGTTTTATTTCCAGCCCCGAGACAGTTTAATTTTCTAAAACCGCGTCTGCAATTTTTAAATTTTTGAAACAAAAAATTTCTCTGATACCAAATATTCAAAAACACACGAGATCGAGGTTAAAGGACGACTACGTCGTGTCCAGAAAGTTGAAATCTATTTCGGGCGTCTGGTCTCGGAATATTCAGATAAAAGTTTTATTTCCAGCCCCGAGACAGTTTAATTTTCTAAAATCGCGTCTGCAATTTTTAAATATACGAAACAAAAAATTTCTCTGATACCAAAAATTCAAAAACACACGAGATCGAGGTTAAAGGATAACTACGTCGTGTCCAGAAAGTTGAAATCTATTTCGGGCGTCTGGTCTCGGAATATTCAGATAAAAGTTTTATTTCCAGCCCCGAGACAGTTTAATTTTCTAAAATCGCGTCTGCAATTTTTAAATATACGAAACAAAAAATTTCTCTGACCCCAAAAATTCAAAAACACACGAGATCGAGGTTAAAGGACGACTACGTCGTGTCAAGAAAGTTGAAATCTATTTCGGGCGTCTGGTCTCGGAATATTCAGATAAAAGTTTTATTTCCAGCCCCGAGACAGTTTAATTTTCTCAAATCGCGTCTGCAATTTTTAAATTTTTGAAACAAAAAATTTCTCTGATACCAAATATTCAAAAACACACGAGATCGAGGTTAAAGGACGACTACGTCGTGTCCAGAAAGTTGAAATCTATTTCGGGCGTCTGGTCTCGGAATATTCAGATAAAAGTTTTATTTCCAGCCCCGAGACAGTTTAATTTTCTCAAATCGCGTCTGCAATTTTTAAATATACGAAACAAAAAATTTCTCTGATACCAAAAATTCAAAAACACACGAGATCGAGGTTAAAGGACGACTACGTCGTGTCCAGAAAGTTGAAATCTATTTCGGGCGTCTGGTCTCGGAATATTCAGATAAAAGTTTTATTTCCAGCCCCGAGACAGTTTAATTTTCTAAAATCGCGTCTGCAATTTTTAAATATACGAAACAAAAAATTTCTCTGATACCAAAAATTCAAAAACACACGAGATCGAGGTTAAAGGACGACTACGTCGTGTCCAGAAAGTTGAAATCAATTTCGGGCGTCTGGTCTCGGAATATTCAGATAAAAGTTTTATTTCCAGCCCCGAGACAGTTTAATTTTCTCAAATCGCGTCTGCAATTTTTAAATATACGAAACAAAAAATTTCTCTGATACCAAAAATTCAAAAACACACGAGATCGAGGTTAAAGGACGACTACGTCGTGTCCAGAAAGTTGAAATCTATTTCGGGCGTCTGGTCTCGGAATATTCAGATAAAAGTTTTATTTCCAGCCCCGAGACAGTTTAATTTTCTAAAACCGCGTCTGCAATTTTTAAATTTTTGAAACAAAAAATTTCTCTGATACCAAATATTCAAAAACACACGAGATCGAGGTTAAAGGACGACTACGTCGTGTCCAGAAAGTTGAAATCTATTTCGGGCGTCTGGTCTCGGAATATTCAGATAAAAGTTTTATTTCCAGCCCCGAGACAGTTTAATTTTCTCATATCGCGTCTGCAATTTTTAAATATACGAAAAAAAAATTTCTTTGATACCAAAAATTCAAAAACACACGAGATCGAGGTTAAAGGACGACTACGTCGTGTCCAGAAAGTTGAAATCTATTTCGGGCGTCTGGTCTCGGAATATTCATATAAAAGTTTTATTTCCAACCCCGAGACAGTTTAATTTTCTAAAATCGGTCTGCAATTTTTAAATATACGAAACAAAAAATTTCTCTGATACCAAAAGTTCAAAAACACACGAGATCGAGGTTAAAGGACGACTACGTCGTGTCAAGAAAGTTGAAATCTATTTCGGGCGTCTGGTCTCGGAATATTCAGATAAAAGTTTTATTTCCAGCCCCGAGACAGTTTAATTTTCTAAAATCGCGTCTGCAATTTTTAAATATACGAAACAAAAAATTTCTCTGATACCAAAAATTCAAAAACACACGAGATCGAGGTTAAAGGACGACTACGTCGTGTCCAGAAAGTTGAAATCAATTTCGGGCGTCTGGTCTCGGAATATTCAGATAAAAGTTTTATTTCCAGCCCCGAGACAGTTTAATTTTCTCAAATCGCGTCTGCAATTTTTAAATATACGAAACAAAAAATTTCTCTGATACCAAAAATTCAAAAACACACGAGATCGAGGTTAAAGGACGACTACGTCGTGTCCAGAAAGTTGAAATCTATTTCGGGCGTCTGGTCTCGGAATATTCAGATAAAAGTTTTATTTCCAGCCCCGAGACAGTTTAATTTTCTAAAATCGCGTCTGCAATTTTTAAATATACGAAACAAAAAATTTCTCTGATACCAAAAATTCAAAAACACACGAGATCGAGGTTAAAGGACGACTACGTCGTGTCCAGAAAGTTGAAATCTATTTCGGGCGTCTGGTCTCGGAATATTCATATAAAAGTTTTATTTCCAACCCCGAGACAGTTTAATTTTCTAAAATCGGTCTGCAATTTTTAAATATACGAAACAAAAAATTTCTCTGATACCAAAAGTTCAAAAACACACGAGATCGAGGTTAAAGGACGACTACGTCGTGTCAAGAAAGTTGAAATCTATTTCGGGCGTCTGGTCTCGGAATATTCAGATAAAAGTTTTATTTCCAGCCCCGAGACAGTTTAATTTTCTAAAATCGCGTCTGCAATTTTTAAATATACGAAACAAAAAATTTCTCTGATACCAAAAATTCAAAAACACACGAGATCGAGGTTAAAGGACGACTACGTCGTGTCCAGAAAGTTGAAATCTATTTCGGGCGTCTGGTCTCGGAATATTCATATAAAAGTTTTATTTCCAGCCCCGAGACAGTTTAATTTTCTAAAATCGGTCTGCAATTTTTAAATATACGAAACAAAAAATTTCTCTGATACCAAAAATTCAAAAACACACGAGATCGAGGTTAAAGGACGACTACGTCGTGTCAAGAAAGTTGAAATCTATTTCGGGCGTCTGGTCTCGGAATATTCAGATAAAAGTTTTATTTCCAGCCCCGAGACAGTTTAATTTTCTAAAATCGGTCTGCAATTTTTAAATATACGAAACAAAAAATTTCTCTGATACCAAAAATTCAAAAACACACGAGATCGAGGTTAAAGGACGACTACGTCGTGTCCAGAAAGTTGAAATCTATTTCGGGCGTCTGGTCTCGAAATATTCAGATAAAAGTTTTATTTCCAGCCCCGAGACAGTTTAATTTTCTAAAATCGCGTCTGCAATTTTTAAATATACGAAACAAAAAATTTATCTGATACCAAAAATTCAAAAACACACGAGATCGAGGTTAAAGGACGACTACGTCGTGTCCAGAAAGTTGAAATCTATGTCGGGCGTCTGGTCTCGGAATATTCAGATAAAAGTTTTATTTCCAGCCCCGAGACAGTTTAATTTTCTAAAATCGCGTCTGCAATTTTTAAATTTTTGAAACAAAAAATTTCTCTGATGCCAAATATTCAAAAACACACGAGATCGAGGTTAAAGGACGACTACGTCGTGTCCAGAAAGTTGAAATCTATTTCGGGCGTCTGGTCTCGGAATATTCAGATAAAAGTTTTATTTCCAGCCCCGAGACAGTTTAATTTTCTCAAATCGCGTCTGCAATTTTTAAATATACGAAACAAAAAATTTCTCTGATACCAAAAGTTCAAAAACACACGAGATCGAGGTTAAAGGACGACTACGTCGTGTCAAGAAAGTTGAAATCTATTTCGGGCGTCTGGTCTCGGAATATTCAGATAAAAGTTTTATTTCCAGCCCCGAGACAGTTTAATTTTCTAAAATCGCGTCTGCAATTTTTAAAAATACAAAACAAAAAATTTCTCTGATACCAAAAATTCAAAAACACACGAGATCGAGGTTAAAGGACGACTACGTCGTGTCCAGAAAGTTGAAATCTATTTCGGGCGTCTGGTCTCGGAATATTCAGATAAAAGTTTTATTTCCAGCCCCGAGACAGTTTAATTATCTAAAATCGGTCTGCAATTTTTAAATATACGAAACAAAAAATTTCTCTGATACCAAAAGTTCAAAAACACACGAGATCGAGGTTAAAGGACGACTACGTCGTGTCCAGAAAGTTGAAATCTATTTCGGGCGTCTGGTCTCGGAATATTCAGATAAAAGTTTTATTTCCAGCCCCGAGACAGTTTAATTTTCTCATATCGCGTCTGCAATTTTTAAATATACGAAACAAAAAATTTCTCTGATACCAAAAATTCAAAAACACACGAGATCGAGGTTAAAGGACGACTACGTCGTGTCCAGAAAGTTGAAATCTATTTCGGGCGTCTGGTCTCGGAATATTCATATAAAAGTTTTATTTCCAGCCCCGAGACAGTTTAATTTTCTAAAATCGGTCTGCAATTTTTAAATATACGAAACAAAAAATTTCTCTGATAACAAAAATTCAAAAACACACGAGATCGAGGTTAAAGGACGACTACGTCGTGTCAAGAAAGTTGAAATCTATTTCGGGCGTCTGGTCTCGGAATATTCAGATAAAAGTTTTATTTCCAGCCCCGAGACAGTTTAATTTTCTAAAATCGGTCTGCAATTTTTAAATATACCAAACAAAAAATTTCTCTGATACCAAAAATTCAAAAACACACGAGATCGAGGTTAAAGGACGACTACGTCGTGTCAAGAAAGTTGAAATCTTTTTTGGGCGTCTGGTCTCGGAATATTCATATAAAAGTTTTATTTCCAGCCCCGAGACAGTTTAATTTTCTAAAATCGGTCTGCAATTTTTAAATATACCAAACAAAAAATTTCTCTGATACCAAAAATTCAAAAACACACGAGATCGAGGTTAAAGGACGACTACGTCGTGTCAAGAAAGTTGAAATCTATTTCGGGCGTCTGGTCTCGGAATATTCAGATAAAAGTTTTATTTCCAGCCCCGAGACAGTTTAATTTTCTAAAATCGGTCTGCAATTTTTAAATATACCAAACAAAAAATTTCTCTGATACCAAAAATTCAAAAACACACGAGATCGAGGTTAAAGGACGACTACGTCGTGTCAAGAAAGTTGAAATCTATTTCGGGCGTCTGGTCTCGGAATATTCAGATAAAAGTTTTATTTCCAGCCCCGAGACAGTTTAATTTTCTAAAATCGGTCTGCAATTTTTAAATATACGAAACAAAAAATTTCTCTGATACCAAAAGTTCAAAAACACACGAGATCGAGGTTAAAGGACGACTACGTCGTGTCAAGAAAGTTGAAATCTATTTCGGGCGTCTGGTCTCGGAATATTCAGATAAAAGTTTTATTTCCAGCCCCGAGACAGTTTAATTTTCTAAAATCGCGTCTGCAATTTTTAAAAATACAAAACAAAAAATTTCTCTGATACCAAAAATTCAAAAACACACGAGATCGAGGTTAAAGGACGACTACGTCGTGTCAAGAAAGTTGAAATCTATTTCGGGCGTCTGGTCTCGGAATATTCAGATAAAAGTTTTATTTCCAGCCCCGAGACAGTTTAATTTTCTAAAATCGGTCTGCAATTTTTAAATATACCAAACAAAAAATTTCTCTGATACCAAAAATTCAAAAACACACGAGATCGAGGTTAAAGGACGACTACGTCGTGTCAAGAAAGTTGAAATCTATTTCGGGCGTCTGGTCTCGGAATATTCAGATAAAAGTTTTATTTCCAGCCCCGAGACAGTTTAATTTTCTAAAATCGGTCTGCAATTTTTAAATATACGAAACAAAAAATTTCTCTGATACCAAAAGTTCAAAAACACACGAGATCGAGGTTAAAGGACGACTACGTCGTGTCAAGAAAGTTGAAATCTATTTCGGGCGTCTGGTCTCGGAATATTCAGATAAAAGTTTTATTTCCAGCCCCGAGACAGTTTAATTTTCTAAAATCGGTCTGCAATTTTTAAATATACCAAACAAAAAATTTCTCTGATACCAAAAATTCAAAAACACACGAGATCGAGGTTAAAGGACGACTACGTCGTGTCAAGAAAGTTGAAATCTATTTCGGGCGTCTGGTCTCGGAATATTCAGATAAAAGTTTTATTTCCAGCCCCGAGACAGTTTAATTTTCTAAAATCGGTCTGCAATTTTTAAATATACGAAACAAAAATTTCTCTGATACCAAAAGTTCAAAAACACACGAGATCGAGGTTAAAGGACGACTACGTCGTGTCAAGAAAGTTGAAATCTATTTCGGGCGTCTGGTCTCGGAATATTCAGATAAAAGTTTTATTTCCAGCCCCGAGACAGTTTAATTTTCTAAAATCGGTCTGCAATTTTTAAATATACGAAACAAAAAATTTCTCTGATACCAAAAGTTCAAAAACACACGAGATCGAGGTTAAAGGACGACTACGTCGTGTCAAGAAAGTTGAAATCTATTTCGGGCGTCTGGTCTCGGAATATTCAGATAAAAGTTTTATTTCCAGCCCCGAGACAGTTTAATTTTCTAAAATCGCGTCTGCAATTTTTAAAAATACAAAACAAAAAATTTCTCTGATACCAAAAATTCAAAAACACACGAGATCGAGGTTAAAGGACGACTACGTCGTGTCAAGAAAGTTGAAATCTATTTCGGGCGTCTGGTCTCGGAATATTCAGATAAAAGTTTTATTTCCAGCCCCGAGACAGTTTAATTTTCTAAAATCGGTCTGCAATTTTTAAATATACGAAACAAAAAATTTCTCTGATACCAAAAGTTCAAAAACACACGAGATCGAGGTTAAAGGACGACTACGTCGTGTCAAGAAAGTTGAAATCTATTTCGGGCGTCTGGTCTCGGAATATTCAGATAAAAGTTTTATTTCCAGCCCCGAGACAGTTTAATTTTCTAAAATCGGTCTGCAATTTTTAAATATACGAAACAAAAAATTTCTCTGATACCAAAAGTTCAAAAACACACGAGATCGAGGTTAAAGGACGACTACGTCGTGTCAAGAAAGTTGAAATCTATTTCGGGCGTCTGGTCTCGGAATATTCAGATAAAAGTTTTATTTCCAGCCCCGAGACAGTTTAATTTTCTAAAATCGGTCTGCAATTTTTAAATATACCAAACAAAAAATTTCTCTGATACCAAAAATTCAAAAACACACGAGATCGAGGTTAAAGGACGACTACGTCGTGTCAAGAAAGTTGAAATCTATTTCGGGCGTCTGGTCTCGGAATATTCAGATAAAAGTTTTATTTCCAGCCCCGAGACAGTTTAATTTTCTAAAATCGCGTCTGCAATTTTTAAAAATACAAAACAAAAAATTTCTCTGATACCAAAAGTTCAAAAACACACGAGATCGAGGTTAAAGGACGACTACGTCGTGTCAAGAAAGTTGAAATCTATTTCGGGCGTCTGGTCTCGGAATATTCAGATAAAAGTTTTATTTCCAGCCCCGAGACAGTTTAATTTTCTAAAATCGGTCTGCAATTTTTAAATATACCAAACAAAAAATTTCTCTGATACCAAAAATTCAAAAACACACGAGATCGAGGTTAAAGGACGACTACGTCGTGTCAAGAAAGTTGAAATCTTTTTTGGGCGTCTGGTCTCGGAATATTCATATAAAAGTTTTATTTCCAGCCCCGAGACAGTTTAATTTTCTCAAATCGCGTCTGCAATTTTTAAATATACGAAACAAAAAATTTCTCTGATACCAAAAGTTCAAAAACACACGAGATCGAGGTTAAAGGACGACTACGTCGTGTCAAGAAAGTTGAAATCTATTTCGGGCGTCTGGTCTCGGAATATTCAGATAAAAGTTTTATTTCCAGCCCCGAGACAGTTTAATTTTCTAAAATCGCGTCTGCAATTTTTAAAAATACAAAACAAAAAATTTCTCTGATACCAAAAATTCAAAAACACACGAGATCGAGGTTAAAGGACGACTACGTCGTGTCCAGAAAGTTGAAATCTATTTCGGGCGTCTGGTCTCGGAATATTCAGATAAAAGTTTTATTTCCAGCCCCGAGACAGTTTAATTATCTAAAATCGGTCTGCAATTTTTAAATATACGAAACAAAAAATTTCTCTGATACCAAAAGTTCAAAAACACACGAGATCGAGGTTAAAGGACGACTACGTCGTGTCCAGAAAGTTGAAATCTATTTCGGGCGTCTGGTCTCGGAATATTCAGATAAAAGTTTTATTTCCAGCCCCGAGACAGTTTAATTTTCTCATATCGCGTCTGCAATTTTTAAATATACAAAACAAAAAATTTCTCTGATACCAAAAATTCAAAAACACACGAGATCGAGGTTAAAGGACGACTACGTCGTGTCCAGAAAGTTGAAATCTATTTCGGGCGTCTGGTCTCGGAATATTCATATAAAAGTTTTATTTCCAGCCCCGAGACAGTTTAATTTTCTAAAATCGGTCTGCAATTTTTAAATATACGAAACAAAAAATTTCTCTGATAACAAAAATTCAAAAACACACGAGATCGAGGTTAAAGGACGACTACGTCGTGTCAAGAAAGTTGAAATCTTTTTTGGGCGTCTGGTCTCGGAATATTCATATAAAAGTTTTATTTCCAGCCCCGAGACAGTTTAATTTTCTAAAATCGGTCTGCAATTTTTAAATATACCAAACAAAAAATTTCTCTGATACCAAAAATTCAAAAACACACGAGATCGAGGTTAAAGGACGACTACGTCGTGTCAAGAAAGTTGAAATCTATTTCGGGCGTCTGGTCTCGGAATATTCAGATAAAAGTTTTATTTCCAGCCCCGAGACAGTTTAATTTTCTAAAATCGGTCTGCAATTTTTAAATATACCAAACAAAAAATTTCTCTGATACCAAAAATTCAAAAACACACGAGATCGAGGTTAAAGGACGACTACGTCGTGTCAAGAAAGTTGAAATCTATTTCGGGCGTCTGGTCTCGGAATATTCAGATAAAAGTTTTATTTCCAGCCCCGAGACAGTTTAATTTTCTAAAATCGGTCTGCAATTTTTAAATATACGAAACAAAAAATTTCTCTGATACCAAAAGTTCAAAAACACACGAGATCGAGGTTAAAGGACGACTACGTCGTGTCAAGAAAGTTGAAATCTATTTCGGGCGTCTGGTCTCGGAATATTCAGATAAAAGTTTTATTTCCAGCCCCGAGACAGTTTAATTTTCTAAAATCGCGTCTGCAATTTTTAAAAATACAAAACAAAAAATTTCTCTGATACCAAAAATTCAAAAACACACGAGATCGAGGTTAAAGGACGACTACGTCGTGTCAAGAAAGTTGAAATCTATTTCGGGCGTCTGGTCTCGGAATATTCAGATAAAAGTTTTATTTCCAGCCCCGAGACAGTTTAATTTTCTAAAATCGGTCTGCAATTTTTAAATATACCAAACAAAAAATTTCTCTGATACCAAAAATTCAAAAACACACGAGATCGAGGTTAAAGGACGACTACGTCGTGTCAAGAAAGTTGAAATCTATTTCGGGCGTCTGGTCTCGGAATATTCAGATAAAAGTTTTATTTCCAGCCCCGAGACAGTTTAATTTTCTAAAATCGGTCTGCAATTTTTAAATATACGAAACAAAAAATTTCTCTGATACCAAAAGTTCAAAAACACACGAGATCGAGGTTAAAGGACGACTACGTCGTGTCAAGAAAGTTGAAATCTATTTCGGGCGTCTGGTCTCGGAATATTCAGATAAAAGTTTTATTTCCAGCCCCGAGACAGTTTAATTTTCTAAAATCGGTCTGCAATTTTTAAATATACCAAACAAAAAATTTCTCTGATACCAAAAATTCAAAAACACACGAGATCGAGGTTAAAGGACGACTACGTCGTGTCAAGAAAGTTGAAATCTATTTCGGGCGTCTGGTCTCGGAATATTCAGATAAAAGTTTTATTTCCAGCCCCGAGACAGTTTAATTTTCTAAAATCGGTCTGCAATTTTTAAATATACGAAACAAAAAATTTCTCTGATACCAAAAGTTCAAAAACACACGAGATCGAGGTTAAAGGACGACTACGTCGTGTCAAGAAAGTTGAAATCTATTTCGGGCGTCTGGTCTCGGAATATTCAGATAAAAGTTTTATTTCCAGCCCCGAGACAGTTTAATTTTCTAAAATCGGTCTGCAATTTTTAAATATACGAAACAAAAAATTTCTCTGATACCAAAAGTTCAAAAACACACGAGATCGAGGTTAAAGGACGACTACGTCGTGTCAAGAAAGTTGAAATCTATTTCGGGCGTCTGGTCTCGGAATATTCAGATAAAAGTTTTATTTCCAGCCCCGAGACAGTTTAATTTTCTAAAATCGCGTCTGCAATTTTTAAAAATACAAAACAAAAAATTTCTCTGATACCAAAAATTCAAAAACACACGAGATCGAGGTTAAAGGACGACTACGTCGTGTCAAGAAAGTTGAAATCTATTTCGGGCGTCTGGTCTCGGAATATTCAGATAAAAGTTTTATTTCCAGCCCCGAGACAGTTTAATTTTCTAAAATCGGTCTGCAATTTTTAAATATACCAAACAAAAAATTTCTCTGATACCAAAAATTCAAAAACACACGAGATCGAGGTTAAAGGACGACTACGTCGTGTCAAGAAAGTTGAAATCTATTTCGGGCGTCTGGTCTCGGAATATTCAGATAAAAGTTTTATTTCCAGCCCCGAGACAGTTTAATTTTCTAAAATCGGTCTGCAATTTTTAAATATACGAAACAAAAAATTTCTCTGATACCAAAAGTTCAAAAACACACGAGATCGAGGTTAAAGGACGACTACGTCGTGTCAAGAAAGTTGAAATCTATTTCGGGCGTCTGGTCTCGGAATATTCAGATAAAAGTTTTATTTCCAGCCCCGAGACAGTTTAATTTTCTAAAATCGGTCTGCAATTTTTAAATATACCAAACAAAAAATTTCTCTGATACCAAAAATTCAAAAACACACGAGATCGAGGTTAAAGGACGACTATGTCGTGTCAAGAAAGTTGAAATCTATTTCGGGCGTCTGGTCTCGGAATATTCAGATAAAAGTTTTATTTCCAGCCCCGAGACAGTTTAATTTTCTAAAATCGCGTCTGCAATTTTTAAAAATACAAAACAAAAAATTTCTCTGATACCAAAAGTTCAAAAACACACGAGATCGAGGTTAAAGGACGACTACGTCGTGTCAAGAAAGTTGAAATCTATTTCGGGCGTCTGGTCTCGGAATATTCAGATAAAAGTTTTATTTCCAGCCCCGAGACAGTTTAATTTTCTAAAATCGCGTCTGCAATTTTTAAAAATACAAAACAAAAAATTTCTCTGATACCAAAAATTCAAAAACACACGAGATCGAGGTTAAAGGACGACTACGTCGTGTCAAGAAAGTTGAAATCTATTTCGGGCGTCTGGTCTCGGAATATTCAGATAAAAGTTTTATTTCCAGCCCCGAGACAGTTTAATTTTCTAAAATCGGTCTGCAATTTTTAAATATACGAAACAAAAAATTTCTCTGATACCAAAAGTTCAAAAACACACGAGATCGAGGTTAAAGGACGACTACGTCGTGTCAAGAAAGTTGAAATCTATTTCGGGCGTCTGGTCTCGGAATATTCAGATAAAAGTTTTATTTCCAGCCCCGAGACAGTTTAATTTTCTAAAATCGCGTCTGCAATTTTTAAAAATACAAAACAAAAAATTTCTCTGATACCAAAAATTCAAAAACACACGAGATCGAGGTTAAAGGACGACTACGTCGTGTCCAGAAAGTTGAAATCTATTTCGGGCGTCTGGTCTCGGAATATTCAGATAAAAGTTTTATTTCCAGCCCCGAGACAGTTTAATTTTCTAAAATCGGTCTGCAATTTTTAAATATACGAAACAAAAAATTTCTCTGATACCAAAAGTTCAAAAACACACGAGATCGAGGTTAAAGGACGACTACGTCGTGTCAAGAAAGTTGAAATCTATTTCGGGCGTCTAGTCTCGGAATATTCAGATAAAAGTTTTATTTCCAGCCCCGAGACAGTTTAATTTTCTAAAATCGCGTCTGCAATTTTTAAATATACGAAACAAAAAATTTATCTGATACCAAAAATTCAAAAACACACGAGATCGAGGTTAAAGGACGACTACGTCGTGTCCAGAAAGTTGAAATCTATTTCGGGCGTCTGGTCTCGGAATATTCAGATAAAAGTTTTATTTCCAGCCCCGAGACAGTTTAATTTTCTAAAACCGCGTCTGCAATTTTTAAATTTTTGAAACAAAAAATTTCTCTGATACCAAATATTCAAAAACACACGAGATCGAGGTTAAAGGACGACTACGTCGTGTCCAGAAAGTTGAAATCTATTTCGGGCGTCTGGTCTCGGAATATTCAGATAAAAGTTTTATTTCCAGCCCCGAGACAGTTTAATTTTCTAAAACCGCGTCTGCAATTTTTAAATTTTTGAAACAAAAAATTTCTCTGATACCAAATATTCAAAAACACACGAGATCGAGGTTAAAGGACGACTACGTCGTGTCCAGAAAGTTGAAATCTATTTCGGGCGTCTGGTCTCGGAATATTCAGATAAAAGTTTTATTTCCAGCCCCGAGACAGTTTAATTTTCTAAAACCGCGTCTGCAATTTTTAAATTTTTGAAACAAAAAATTTCTCTGATACCAAATATTCAAAAACACACGAGATCGAGGTTAAAGGACGACTACGTCGTGTCCAGAAAGTTGAAATCTATTTCGGGCGTCTGGTCTCGGAATATTCAGATAAAAGTTTTATTTCCAGCCCCGAGACAGTTTAATTTTCTCATATCGCGTCTGCAATTTTTAAATATACGAAACAAAAAATTTCTCTGATACCAAAAATTCAAAAACACACGAGATCGAGGTTAAAGGACGACTACGTCGTGTCCAGAAAGTTGAAATCTATTTCGGGCGTCTGGTCTCGGAATATTCATATAAAAGTTTTATTTCAAGCCCCGAGACAGTTTAATTTTCTAAAATCGGTCTGCAATTTTTAAATATACGAAACAAAAAATTTCTCTGATAACAAAAATTCAAAAACACACGAGATCGAGGTTAAAGGACGACTACGTCGTGTCAAGAAAGTTGAAATCTATTTCGGGCGTCTGGTCTCGGAATATTCAGATAAAAGTTTTATTTCCAGCCCCGAGACAGTTTAATTTTCTAAAATCGGTCTGCAATTTTTAAATATACGAAACAAAAAATTTATCTGATACCAAAAATTCAAAAACACACGAGATCGAGGTTAAGGACGACTACGTCGTGTCAAGAAAGTTGAAATCTATTTCGGGCGTCTGGTCTCGGAATATTCAGATAAAAGTTTTATTTCCAGCCCCGAGACAGTTAAATTTTCTAAAATCGCGTCTGCAATTTTTAAATATACGAAACAAAAAATTTTTCTGATACCAAAAATTCAAAAACACACGAGATCGAGGTTAAAGGACGACTACGTCGTGTCCAGAAAGTTGAAATCTATTTCGGGCGTCTGGTCTCGGAATATTCAGATAAAAGTTTTATTTCCAGCCCCGAGACAGTTTAATTTTCTCAAATCGCGTATGCAATTTTTAAATATACGAAACAAATAATTTCCCTGATACCCAAAATTCAAAAACACACGAGATCGAGGTTAAAGGACGACTACGTCGTGTCCAGAAAGTTGAAATCTATTTCGGGCGTCTGGTCTCGGAATATTCAGATAAAAGTTTTATTTCCAGCCCCGAGACAGTTTAATTTTCTCAAATCGCGTCTGCAATTTTTAAATATACGAAACAAAAAATTTCTCTGATACCAAAAATTCAAAAACACACGAGATCGAGGTTAAAGGACGACTACGTCGTGTCAAGAAAGTTGAAATCTATTTCGGGCGTCTGGTCTCGGAATATTCAGATAAAAGTTTTATTTCCAGCCCCGAGACAGTTTAATTTTCTAAAATCGGTCTGCAATTTTTAAATATACGAAACAAAAAATTTCTCTGATACCAAAAGTTCAAAAACACACGAGATCGAGGTTAAAGGACGACTACGTCGTGTCAAGAAAGTTGAAATCTATTTCGGGCGTCTGGTCTCGGAATATTCAGATAAAAGTTTTATTTCCAGCCCCGAGACAGTTTAATTTTCTAAAATCGCGTCTGCAATTTTTAAATTTTTGAAACAAAAAATTTTTCTGATACCAAAAATTCAAAAACACACGAGATCGAGGTTAAAGGACGACTACGTCGTGTCCAGAAAGTTGATATCTATTTCGGGCGTCTGGTCTCGGAATATTCAGATAAAAGTTTTATTTCCAGCCCCGAGACAGTTTAATTTTTTCAAATCGCGTATGCAATTTTTAAATATACGAAACAAATAATTTCCCTGCTACCCAAAATTCAAAAACACACGAGATCGAGGTTAAAGGACGACTACGTCGTGTCCAGAAAGTTGAAATCTATTTCGGGCGTCTGGTCTCGGAATATTCAGATAAAAGTTTTATTTCCAGCCCCGAGACAGTTTAATTTTCTCAAATCGCGTATGCAATTTTTAAATATACGAAACAAATAATTTCCCTGCTACCCAAAATTCAAAAACACACGAGATCGAGGTTAAAGGACGACTACGTCGTGTCCAGAAAGTTGAAATCTATTTCGGGCGTCTGGTCTCGGAATATTCAGATAAAAATTTTATTTCCAGCCCCGAGACAGTTTAATTTTCTAAAATCGCGTCTGCAATTTTTAAATTTTTGAAACAAAAAATTTTTCTGATACCAAAAATTCAAAAACACACGAGATCGAGGTTAAAGGACGACTACGTCGTGTCCAGAAAGTTGAAATCTATTTCGGGCGTCTGGTCTCGGAATATTCAGATAAAAGTTTTATTTCCAGCCCCGAGACAGTTTAATTTTCTAAAATCGCGTCTGCAATTTTTAAATATACGAAACAAATAATTTCCCTGCTACCCAAAATTCAAAAACACACGAGATCGAGGTTAAAGGACGACTACGTCGTGTCCAGAAAGTTGAAATCTATTTCGGGCGTCTGGTCTCGGAATATTCATATAAAAGTTTTATTTCCAGCCCCGAGACAGTTTAATTTTCTAAAATCGGTCTGCAATTTTTAAATATACGTAACAAAAAATTTCTCTGATAACAAAAATTCAAAAACACACGAGATCGAGGTTAAAGGACGACTACGTCGTGTCAAGAAAGTTGAAATCTATTTCGGGCGTCTGGTCTCGGAATATTCAGATAAAAGTTTTATTTCCAGCCCCGAGACAGTTTAATTTTCTAAAATCGGTCTGCAATTTTTAAATATACGTAACAAAAAATTTCTCTGATAACAAAAATTCAAAAACACACGAGATCGAGGTTAAAGGACGACTATATCGTGTCCAGAAAGTTGAAATCTATTTCGGGCGTCTGGTCTCGGAATATTCAGATAAAAGTTTTATTTCCAGCCCCGAGACAGTTTAATTTTCTCAAATCGCGTCTGCAATTTTTAAATATACGAAACAAAAAATTTCTCTGATACCAAAAATTCAAAAACACTCGAAATCGAGGTTAAAGGACGACTACGTCGTGTCCAGAAAGTTGAAATCTATTTCGGGCGTCTGGTCTCGGAATATTCAGATAAAAGTTTTATTTCCAGCCCCGAGACAGTTTAATTTTCTAAAATCGCGTCTGCAATTTTTAAATATACGAAACAAAAAATTTCTCTGATACCAAAAATTCAAAAACACACGAGATCGAGGTTAAAGGACGACTACGTCGTGTCCAGAAAGTTGAAATCTATTTCGGGCGTCTGGTCTCGGAATTTTCAGATATAAGTTTTATTTCCAGCCCCGAGACAGTTTAATTTTCTAAAATCGCGTCTGCAATTTTTAAATATACGAAACAAAAAATTTCTCTGATACCAAAAATTCAAAAACACACGAGATCGAGATTAAAGGACGACTACGTCGTGTCAAGAAAGTTGAAATCTATTTCGGGCGTCCGGTCTCGGAATATTCAAATAAAAGTTTTATTTCCAGCCCCGAGACAGTTTAATTTTCTAAAATCGCGTCTGCAATTTTTAAATATACGAAACAAAAAATTTCTCTGATACCAAAAATTCAAAAACACACGAGATCGAGGTTAAAGGACGACTACGTCGTGTCCAGAAAGTTGAAATCTATTTCGGGCGTCTGGTCTCGGAATATTCAGATAAAAGTTTTATTTCCAGCCCCGAGACAGTTTAATTTTCTAAAATCGGTCTGCAATTTTTAAATATACGTAACAAAAAATTTCTCTGATAACAAAAATTCAAAAACACACGAGATCGAGGTTAAAGGACGACTACGTCGTGTCAAGAAAGTTGAAATCTATTTCGGGCGTCTGGTCTCGGAATATTCAGATAAAAGTTTTATTTCCAGCCCCGAGACAGTTTAATTTTCTAAAATCGGTCTGCAATTTTTAAATATACGTAACAAAAAATTTCTCTGATAACAAAAATTCAAAAACACACGAGATCGAGGTTAAAGGACGACTATATCGTGTCCAGAAAGTTGAAATCTATTTCGGGCGTCTGGTCTCGGAATATTCAGATAAAAGTTTTATTTCCAGCCCCGAGACAGTTTAATTTTCTCAAATCGCGTCTGCAATTTTTAAATATACGAAACAAAAAATTTCTCTGATACCAAAAATTCAAAAACACACGAGATCGAGGTTAAAGGACGACTACGTCGTGTCAAGAAAGTTGAAATCTATTTCGGGCGTCTGGTCTCGGAATATTCAGATAAAAGTTTTATTTCCAGCCCCGAGACAGTTTAATTTTCTAAAATCGCGTCTGCAATTTTTAAATATACGAAACAAAAAATTTCTCTGATACCAAAAATTCAAAAACACACGAGATCGAGGTTAAAAGACGACTACGTCGTGTCCAGAAAGTTGAAATCTATTTCGGGCGTCTGGTCTCGGAATATTCAGATAAAAGTTTTATTTCCAGCCCCGAGACAGTTTAATTTTCTAAAATCGCGTCTGCAATTTTTAAATATACGAAACAAAAAATTTCTCTGATACCAAAAATTCAAAAACACACGAGATCGAGGTTAAAAGGCGACTACGTCGTGTCCAGAAAGTTGAAATCTATTTCGGGCGTCTGGTCTCGGAATATTCAGATAAAAGTTTTATTTCCAGCCCCGAGACAGTTTAATTTTCTAAAATCGCGTCTGCAATTTTTAAATATACGAAACAAAAAATTTCTCTGATACCAAAAATTCAAAAACACACGAGATCGAGGTTAAAAGACGACTACGTCGTGTCCAGAAAGTTGAAATCTATTTCGGGCGTTTGGTCTCGGAATATTCAGATAAAAGTTTTATTTCCAGCCCCGAGACAGTTTAATTTTCTAAAATCGCGTCTGCAATTTTTAAATATACGAAACAAAAAATTTCTCTGATACCAAAAATTCAAAAACACACGAGATCGAGGTTAAAAGACGACTACGTCGTGTCCAGAAAGTTGAAATCTATTTCGGGCGTCTGGTCTCGGAATATTCAGATAAAAGTTTTATTTCCAGCCCCGAGACAGTTTAATTTTCTAAAATCGCGTCTGCAATTTTTAAATATACGAAACAAAAAATTTCTCTGATACCAAAAATTCAAATACACACGAGATCGAGGTTAAAGGACGACTACGTCGTGTCCAGAAAGTTGAAATCTATTTCGGGCGTCTGGTCTCGGAATATTCAGATAAAAGTTTTATTTCCAGCCCCGAGACAGTTTAATTTTCTAAAATCGCGTCTGCAATTTTTAAATATACGAAACAAAAAATTTCTCTGATACCAAAAATTCAAAAACACACGAGATCGAGGTTAAAAGACGACTACGTCGTGTCCAGAAAGTTGAAATCTATTTCGGGCGTCTGGTCTCGGAATATTCAGATAAAAGTTTTATTTCCAGCCCCGAGACAGTTTAATTTTCTAAAATCGCGTCTGCAATTTTTAAATATACGAAACAAAAAATTTCTCTGATACCAAAAATTCAAAAACACACGAGATCGAGGTTAAAAGACGACTACGTCGTGTCCAGAAAGTTGAAATCTATTTCGGGCGTTTGGTCTCGGAATATTCAGATAAAAGTTTTATTTCCAGCCCCGAGACAGTTTAATTTTCTAAAATCGCGTCTGCAATTTTTAAATATACGAAACAAAAAATTTCTCTGATACCAAAAATTCAAAAACACACGAGATCGAGGTTAAAAGACGACTACGTCGTGTCCAGAAAGTTGAAATCTATTTCGGGCGTCTGGTCTCGGAATATTCAGATAAAAGTTTTATTTCCAGCCCCGAGACAGTTTAATTTTCTAAAATCGCGTCTGCAATTTTTAAATATACGAAACAAAAAATTTCTCTGATACCAAAAATTCAAATACACACGAGATCGAGGTTAAAGGACGACTACGTCGTGTCCAGAAAGTTGAAATCTATTTCGGGCGTCTGGTCTCGGAATATTCAGATAAAAGTTTTATTTCCAGCCCCGAGACAGTTTAATTTTCTAAAATCGCGTCTGCAATTTTTAAATATACGAAACAAAAAATTTCTCTGATACCAAAAATTCAAAAACACACGAGATCGAGGTTAAAAGACGACTACGTCGTGTCCAGAAAGTTGAAATCTATTTCGGTCGTCTGGTCTCGGAATATTCAGATAAAAGTTTTATTTCCAGCCCCGAGACAGTTTAATTTTCTAAAATCGCGTCTGCAATTTTTAAATATACGAAACAAAAAATTTCTCTGATACCAAAAATTCAAAAACACACGAGATCGAGGTTAAAGGACGACTACGTCGTGTCCAGAAAGTTGAAATCTATTTCGGGCGTCTGGTCTCGGAATATTCAGATAAAAATTTTATTTCCAGCCCCGAGACAGTTTAATTTTCTAAAATCGCGTCTGCAATTTTTAAATTTTTGAAACAAAAAATTTTTCTGATACCAAAAATTCAAAAACACACGAGATCGAGGTTAAAGGACGACTACGTCGTGTCCAGAAAGTTGAAATCTATTTCGGGCGTCTGGTCTCGGAATATTCAGATAAAAGTTTTATTTCCAGCCCCGAGACAGTTTAATTTTCTAAAATCGCGTCTGCAATTTTTAAATATACGAAACAAATAATTTCCCTGCTACCCAAAATTCAAAAACACACGAGATCGAGGTTAAAGGACGACTACGTCGTGTCCAGAAAGTTGAAATCTATTTCGGGCGTCTGGTCTCGGAATATTCATATAAAAGTTTTATTTCCAGCCCCGAGACAGTTTAATTTTCTAAAATCGGTCTGCAATTTTTAAATATACGTAACAAAAAATTTCTCTGATAACAAAAATTCAAAAACACACGAGATCGAGGTTAAAGGACGACTACGTCGTGTCAAGAAAGTTGAAATCTATTTCGGGCGTCTGGTCTCGGAATATTCAGATAAAAGTTTTATTTCCAGCCCCGAGACAGTTTAATTTTCTAAAATCGGTCTGCAATTTTTAAATATACGTAACAAAAAATTTCTCTGATAACAAAAATTCAAAAACACACGAGATCGAGGTTAAAGGACGACTATATCGTGTCCAGAAAGTTGAAATCTATTTCGGGCGTCTGGTCTCGGAATATTCAGATAAAAGTTTTATTTCCAGCCCCGAGACAGTTTAATTTTCTCAAATCGCGTCTGCAATTTTTAAATATACGAAACAAAAAATTTCTCTGATACCAAAAATTCAAAAACACTCGAAATCGAGGTTAAAGGACGACTACGTCGTGTCCAGAAAGTTGAAATCTATTTCGGGCGTCTGGTCTCGGAATATTCAGATAAAAGTTTTATTTCCAGCCCCGAGACAGTTTAATTTTCTAAAATCGCGTCTGCAATTTTTAAATATACGAAACAAAAAATTTCTCTGATACCAAAAATTCAAAAACACACGAGATCGAGGTTAAAGGACGACTACGTCGTGTCCAGAAAGTTGAAATCTATTTCGGGCGTCTGGTCTCGGAATTTTCAGATATAAGTTTTATTTCCAGCCCCGAGACAGTTTAATTTTCTAAAATCGCGTCTGCAATTTTTAAATATACGAAACAAAAAATTTCTCTGATACCAAAAATTCAAAAACACACGAGATCGAGATTAAAGGACGACTACGTCGTGTCAAGAAAGTTGAAATCTATTTCGGGCGTCCGGTCTCGGAATATTCAAATAAAAGTTTTATTTCCAGCCCCGAGACAGTTTAATTTTCTAAAATCGCGTCTGCAATTTTTAAATATACAAAACAAAAAATTTCTCTGATACCAAAAATTCAAAAACACACGAGATCGAGGTTAAAGGACGACTACGTCGTGTCCAGAAAGTTGAAATCTATTTCGGGCGTCTGGTCTCGGAATATTCAGATAAAAGTTTTATTTCCAGCCCCGAGACAGTTTAATTTTCTAAAATCGCGTCTGCAATTTTTAAATATACGAAACAAATAATTTCCCTGCTACCCAAAATTCAAAAACACACGAGATCGAGGTTAAAGGACGACTACGTCGTGTCCAGAAAGTTGAAATCTATTTCGGGCGTCTGGTCTCGGAATATTCAGATAAAAGTTTTATTTCCAGCCCCGAGACAGTTTAATTTTCTAAAATCGCGTCTGCAATTTTTAAATATACGAAACAAATAATTTCCCTGCTACCCAAAATTCAAAAACACACGAGATCGAGGTTAAAGGACGACTACGTCGTGTCCAGAAAGTTGAAATCTATTTCGGGCGTCTGGTCTCGGAATATTCATATAAAAGTTTTATTTCCAGCCCCGAGACAGTTTAATTTTCTAAAATCGGTCTGCAATTTTTAAATATACGTAACAAAAAATTTCTCTGATAACAAAAATTCAAAAACACACGAGATCGAGGTTAAAGGACGACTACGTCGTGTCAAGAAAGTTGAAATCTATTTCGGGCGTCTGGTCTCGGAATATTCAGATAAAAGTTTTATTTCCAGCCCCGAGACAGTTTAATTTTCTAAAATCGGTCTGCAATTTTTAAATATACGTAACAAAAAATTTCTCTGATAACAAAAATTCAAAAACACACGAGATCGAGGTTAAAGGACGACTATATCGTGTCCAGAAAGTTGAAATCTATTTCGGGCGTCTGGTCTCGGAATATTCAGATAAAAGTTTTATTTCCAGCCCCGAGACAGTTTAATTTTCTCAAATCGCGTCTGCAATTTTTAAATATACGAAACAAAAAATTTCTCTGATACCAAAAATTCAAAAACACTCGAAATCGAGGTTAAAGGACGACTACGTCGTGTCCAGAAAGTTGAAATCTATTTCGGGCGTCTGGTCTCGGAATATTCAGATAAAAGTTTTATTTCCAGCCCCGAGACAGTTTAATTTTCTAAAATCGCGTCTGCAATTTTTAAATATACGAAACAAAAAATTTCTCTGATACCAAAAATTCAAAAACACACGAGATCGAGGTTAAAAGACGACTACGTCGTGTCCAGAAAGTTGAAATCTATTTCGGTCGTCTGGTCTCGGAATATTCAGATAAAAGTTTTATTTCCAGCCCCGAGACAGTTTAATTTTCTAAAATCGCGTCTGCAATTTTTAAATATACGAAACAAAAAATTTCTCTGATACCAAAAATTCAAAAACACACGAGATCGAGGTTAAAGGACGACTACGTCGTGTCCAGAAAGTTGAAATCTATTTCGGGCGTCTGGTCTCGGAATATTCAGATAAAAATTTTATTTCCAGCCCCGAGACAGTTTAATTTTCTAAAATCGCGTCTGCAATTTTTAAATTTTTGAAACAAAAAATTTTTCTGATACCAAAAATTCAAAAACACACGAGATCGAGGTTAAAGGACGACTACGTCGTGTCCAGAAAGTTGAAATCTATTTCGGGCGTCTGGTCTCGGAATATTCAGATAAAAGTTTTATTTCCAGCCCCGAGACAGTTTAATTTTCTAAAATCGCGTCTGCAATTTTTAAATATACGAAACAAATAATTTCCCTGCTACCCAAAATTCAAAAACACACGAGATCGAGGTTAAAGGACGACTACGTCGTGTCCAGAAAGTTGAAATCTATTTCGGGCGTCTGGTCTCGGAATATTCATATAAAAGTTTTATTTCCAGCCCCGAGACAGTTTAATTTTCTAAAATCGGTCTGCAATTTTTAAATATACGTAACAAAAAATTTCTCTGATAACAAAAATTCAAAAACACACGAGATCGAGGTTAAAGGACGACTACGTCGTGTCAAGAAAGTTGAAATCTATTTCGGGCGTCTGGTCTCGGAATATTCAGATAAAAGTTTTATTTCCAGCCCCGAGACAGTTTAATTTTCTAAAATCGGTCTGCAATTTTTAAATATACGTAACAAAAAATTTCTCTGATAACAAAAATTCAAAAACACACGAGATCGAGGTTAAAGGACGACTATATCGTGTCCAGAAAGTTGAAATCTATTTCGGGCGTCTGGTCTCGGAATATTCAGATAAAAGTTTTATTTCCAGCCCCGAGACAGTTTAATTTTCTCAAATCGCGTCTGCAATTTTTAAATATACGAAACAAAAAATTTCTCTGATACCAAAAATTCAAAAACACTCGAAATCGAGGTTAAAGGACGACTACGTCGTGTCCAGAAAGTTGAAATCTATTTCGGGCGTCTGGTCTCGGAATATTCAGATAAAAGTTTTATTTCCAGCCCCGAGACAGTTTAATTTTCTAAAATCGCGTCTGCAATTTTTAAATATACGAAACAAAAAATTTCTCTGATACCAAAAATTCAAAAACACACGAGATCGAGGTTAAAGGACGACTACGTCGTGTCCAGAAAGTTGAAATCTATTTCGGGCGTCTGGTCTCGGAATTTTCAGATATAAGTTTTATTTCCAGCCCCGAGACAGTTTAATTTTCTAAAATCGCGTCTGCAATTTTTAAATATACGAAACAAAAAATTTCTCTGATACCAAAAATTCAAAAACACACGAGATCGAGATTAAAGGACGACTACGTCGTGTCAAGAAAGTTGAAATCTATTTCGGGCGTCCGGTCTCGGAATATTCAAATAAAAGTTTTATTTCCAGCCCCGAGACAGTTTAATTTTCTAAAATCGCGTCTGCAATTTTTAAATATACAAAACAAAAAATTTCTCTGATACCAAAAATTCAAAAACACACGAGATCGAGGTTAAAGGACGACTACGTCGTGTCCAGAAAGTTGAAATCTATTTCGGGCGTCTGGTCTCGGAATATTCAGATAAAAGTTTTATTTCCAGCCCCGAGACAGTTTAATTTTCTAAAATCGCGTCTGCAATTTTTAAATATACGAAACAAAAAATTTCTCTGATACCAAAAATTCAAAAACACACGAGATCGAGGTTAAAGGACGACTACGTCGTGTCCAGAAAGTTGAAATCTATTTCGGGCGTCTGGTCTCGGAATTTTCAGATGAAAGTTTTATTTCCAGCCCCGAGACAGTTTAATTTTCTAAAATCGCGTCTGCAATTTTTAAATATACGAAACAAAAAATTTCTCTGATACCAAAAATTCAAAAACACACGAGATCGAGGTTAAAGGACGACTACGTCGTGTCCAGAAAGTTGAAATCTATTTCGGGCGTCTGGTCTCGGAATATTCAGATAAAAGTTTTATTTCCAGCCCCGAGACAGTTTAATTTTCTAAAATCGCGTCTGCAATTTTTAAATATACGAAACAAAAAATTTCTCTGATACCAAAAATTTAAAAACACACGAGATCGAGGTTAAAGGACGACTACGTCGTGTCAAGAAAGTTGAAATCTATTTCGGGCGTCTGGTCTCGAATTATTCAGATAAAAGTTTTATTTCCAGCCCCGAGACAGTTTAATTTTCTAAAATCGCGTCTGCAATTTTTAAATATACGAAACAAAAAATTTCTCTGATACCAAAAATTCAAAAACACACGAGATCGAGGTTAAAAGACGACTACGTCGTGTCCAGAAAGTTGAAATCTATTTCGGGCGTCTGGTCTCGGAATATTCAGATAAAAGTTTTATTTCCAGCCCCGAGACAGTTTAATTTTCTAAAATCGCGTCTGCAATTTTTAAATATACGAAACAAAAAATTTCTCTGATACCAAAAATTCAAAAACACACGAGATCGAGGTTAAAAGACGACTACGTCGTGTCCAGAAAGTTGAAATCTATTTCGGGCGTCTGGTCTCGGAATATTCAGATAAAAGTTTTATTTCCAGCCCCGAGACAGTTTAATTTTCTAAAATCGCGTCTGCAATTTTTAAATATACGAAACAAAAAATTTCTCTGATACCAAAAATTCAAAAACACACGAGATCGAGGTTAAAAGACGACTACGTCGTGTCCAGAAAGTTGAAATCTATTTCGGGCGTTTGGTCTCGGAATATTCAGATAAAAGTTTTATTTCCAGCCCCGAGACAGTTTAATTTTCTAAAATCGCGTCTGCAATTTTTAAATATACGAAACAAAAAATTTCTCTGATACCAAAAATTCAAAAACACACGAGATCGAGGTTAAAAGACGACTACGTCGTGTCCAGAAAGTTGAAATCTATTTCGGGCGTCTGGTCTCGGAATATTCAGATAAAAGTTTTATTTCCAGCCCCGAGACAGTTTAATTTTCTAAAATCGCGTCTGCAATTTTTAAATATACGAAACAAAAAATTTCTCTGATACCAAAAATTCAAAAACACACGAGATCGAGGTTAAAAGACGACTACGTCGTGTCCAGAAAGTTGAAATCTATTTCGGGCGTCTGGTCTCGGAATATTCAGATAAAAGTTTTATTTCCAGCCCCGAGACAGTTTAATTTTCTAAAATCGCGTCTGCAATTTTTAAATATACGAAACAAAAAATTTCTCTGATACCAAAAATTCAAAAACACACGAGATCGAGGTTAAAAGACGACTACGTCGTGTCCAGAAAGTTGAAATCTATTTCGGTCGTCTGGTCTCGGAATATTCAGATAAAAGTTTTATTTCCAGCCCCGAGACAGTTTAATTTTCTAAAATCGCGTCTGCAATTTTTAAATATACGAAACAAAAAATTTCTCTGATACCAAAAATTCAAAAACACACGAGATCGAGGTTAAAGGACGACTACGTCGTGTCCAGAAAGTTGAAATCAATTTCGGGCGTCTGGTCTCGGAATATTCAGATAAAAGTTTTATTTCCAGCCCCGAGACAGTTTAATTTTCTAAAATCGCGTCTGCAATTTTTAAATATACGAAACAAAAAATTTCTCTGATACCAAAAATTCAAAAACACACGAGATCGAGGTTAAAAGACGACTACGTCGTGTCCAGAAAGTTGAAATCTATTTCGGGCGTCTGGTCTCGGAATATTCAGATAAAAGTTTTATTTCCAGCCCCGAGACAGTTTAATTTTCTAAAATCGCGTCTGCAATTTTTAAATATACGAAACAAAAAATTTCTCTGATACCAAAAATTCAAAAACACACGAGATCGAGGTTAAAGGACGACTACGTCGTGTCCAGAAAGTTGAAATCTATTTCGGGCGTCTGGTCTCGGAATTTTCAGATATAAGTTTTATTTCCAGCCCCGAGACAGTTTAATTTTCTAAAATCGCGTCTGCAATTTTTAAATATACGAAACAAAAAATTTCTCTGATACCAAAAATTCAAAAACACACGAGATCGAGATTAAAGGACGACTACGTCGTGTCAAGAAAGTTGAAATCTATTTCGGGCGTCCGGTCTCGGAATATTCAGATAAAAGGTTTATTTCCAGCCCCGAGACAGTTTAATTTTCTAAAATCGCGTCTGCAATTTTTAAATATACGAAACAAAAAATTTCTCTGATACCAAAAATTCAAAAACACACGAGATCGAGGTTAAAGGACGACTACGTCGTGTCCAGAAAGTTGAAATCTATTTCGGGCGTCTGGTCTCGGAATATTCAGATAAAAGTTTTATTTCCAGCCCCGAGACAGTTTAATTTTCTAAAATCGCGTCTGCAATTTTTAAATATACGAAACAAAAAATTTCTCTGATACCAAAAATTCAAAAACACACGAAATCGAGGTTAAAGGACGACTACGTCGTGTCCAGAAAGTTGAAATCTATTTCGGGCGTCTGGTCTAGGAATATTCAGATAAAAGTTTTATTTCTACCCCCGAGACAGTTTAATTTTCTAAAATCGCGTCTGCAATTTTTAAATATACGAAACAATATTTGATTGAAGTTAATAAACTCTAATTTAACATGGCTAACTTATTTTAAAAACGGACATTTAAAATCTTAGTTCACAATGTCATAATAATTAACAATCAATTGTTTTATTATTTGATTGTAAAATCATGATTGCTTGATAAGCGTTTGTGCATAAGATTAAAGTTGAAGTTTCGTTTATTAATAATAAAATCTATGAGCCTGTAGCTTGGAAATAAGTACTCTAAGAGAAAACTTCTCAAATAGAAGTTTTAGAGCATCAAATTCTGCGTTCATGCGTACCAAAATTTTTAAATTCGGTCAAGTATACCTCTACACCTAATAATTGTATTTAATAATTTAAGGAGTAAGTGGATAAAGGTGTTATAATCGGATTTTGAAAAAACGCGGATTTTGTAGCCCAGTCAAATTAGCCAAATTGAGGGAAAATAATTAAGTTTTGAAAATTTCTATTAGATTTTACTATTATTTTTAAAATAAGTTGGCCATGTTAAATTAGAGTTTAATAACTTCAATCAAATATTACTCGAAAGGGGTGGCAGTAATAAAATTTTTTTTTCTACAAAACTTACTTATTTTTTTTAAGATCTTTCCAATGATACCACTTTTGCCCTATGGTGCCATTTAAAATTATGGAGTTCTCGACATTGTACATCAAACTCTTCGGCATGCCGACCTCTCCGCGGAATAAAAATATCACCATTCCATTCTTTATTAGAGCTTTTGCTATAAAATTTTTTGACCCAACTCTCTACGACTAACCGTTCTTGAAAAAAAAAGCCTGATACGGGTGGTCTGGTTCACCCTGTATATATCTTGTTATTATAATTTGATCGAGTCTTGTCCAGCGGGTTGGTTAGGTTTTGGACCGATTAACGATATTGAGATTAATATATGGAGAGATTGATGTCGTTGATGGTCAGAGTTTCCATATTCTTGGGTTTGATCTGGCCCGATTAGATTTTGTCGGAAGTTTATCGTCTCCACTAATTAGCGAAACAGAGAGCCAATTGAGGAATTAGGTCGTGTTTTGTTGCCATCTGTGGAATTTTGAGTATTATAGGATCTTATGTCGTAAACATAACCCTGACCCTGACTCGTAACAATTTAATAACTTCAAAATGCTAGGTAGTAGGTTAAAGTGGTTTTCTTGAAATGTTTTAGGCGTTATTAGGTTAAGGTTTCTTTACATTGATATAAAAATTTTATTGCGCTATTTTCTTTTACGCGTGATCTGACATTTTACATTTATCAATGTTACATTACATTTTATGTTAAAAAGTCACTTTTAGTTTTTTGGGGGTTTAGTAAGTGAGAAAGTTCATTGATGACACATCAATCGTTCTTCTTAAATTATTTTCTACTTAACTAATTTATGATTGTTTTTTTCAATACCTAGTATAAATTAGTTAGTTTTAAATCTAAAATTTAGATTACCTATCCCATTTTCCAGTAACAACGTAAGGGTAATGAGCTGTAAAGCTATATATTTCTCAGTTTTTCTTTTACTGTAATATATAAATTTCACAAAAGTGTAATTCACAATTGTTGCTATGGATGCTCAAGAATACAATTTCTATTGTTAAAAAAGATTTCCAAAAGCGTCGAAATAAATTTCGAATAAAAAGAAAGCTATTAGCCTGATTAGAAAAATATTATTTTTCGTCGTAGACATTTTTTATTAAGTTTTTAAATCAACTTTAAGTACACTAACAAGTATTAAAAAAAACGAAAAATATAAATTGAAAGGAAAGAACATACTTACGTACATATAGCGTGAAAAGAAATTCCAATTCAATGCACAATTTGAATTTAAGTTCCTATAGTTTTAAAAACACAAAAGAGATTTTCTTGCTTTCATCTATTGATCATATTCACATTTATGCAAGCTAAAATTTGAATTTTTTAAAAAAGAATAAAGCGTAGGAATATATTTTAAATTTTAACATTCGAATAACAAAGTCGTTTTTCAATGCGTATTTTATTGTTAATTTTTATAAAATACAATTGGTTTCTTTTCATATCCTTCAACTGTTACATTTTTATTCCGTTTTTAAAGTTAAGCCCAAATAAAATTTCTACTTTAACCTTTAAACCTTTTTAGACTTTTTGCAGGTAAAAAAGTCGGCGTCGATAAATTGAAAAACAACATTAAGTATGAAGGTATTTTTTCTTTGTTCTTTGTCAACTGTTAAGGCTCTATGAATTTGCTTCCAACTATCAATTTGTCATTGGTTGGCTCTTATTGACGCCATCTCTTCATCTTGTTCTTCATATTTCTAGTGGACTTGTGGAAGTGCTCCTAATATAACATCTTCGTTAACCTGTTATCTGGTTACTGATGGTAACTGACGGATAATCAGCATTAACTGCTGCTTTTTTAATATTTCCTTTAATACCCCTATGGGCCGCTACCCAAATAAAGACTACCTGCTTGTGATTTTCTAAGAGATTCTGCAACTGCTGCAAAGCATCAAAAATTAGACCATTGCAAGGTGATATCATCTTGATATTGTTAAGACTCAGTAAAACCGGTAAGGAATCCGTTGAAATTGCGAAGTAACGGCTATCTTGGTAAGTGCTAGCAAACCTCAGAGCGATCAATATAGCCTCTGCCTCAGCGGAAAAAATGGAACAGTACTTACTAAGTTGTT
The DNA here is from genome assembly GCA_950108345.1 of Malthinus flaveolus. Taxonomy (NCBI): domain Eukaryota; kingdom Metazoa; phylum Arthropoda; class Insecta; order Coleoptera; family Cantharidae; genus Malthinus; species Malthinus flaveolus. The sequence continues at coordinate 75,091,688 of OX467285.1, forward strand.
TACTATCCTGAAAATCTAAAAATGGGGTATACATGCCACACCCCACTCCGTTATCGGTTTTCGACCCGTCCGTAAAAATTGGAGGATAATTACTGTAGTCATCCATAACCTCCAAAAACCTAGATCCTATTAATTCTTGAGGACCATAAACAGGAATTTTAACTTTGGAAGAACTTAAAACGGCTTCAAACGCAGAGGAAAAAAGATGCAGTCTAGAAAACGTTTTATAGTTTTGGAAAGTTCTCCGCGTAGTTCATAAAATTTTAAACAATTCTCATATTTCTCTCTGAGTTTTCTTGTTAAATGTATCAATAATTTTAAAGAACAAAAGCAAGTAAAATTACACGCATGGATAGGGTAAAAGCACTTTTTGAAAAAGATAAAAAGAACTTTTATCGAAAATATTTACCTGCCCGAACCCTTATTTAATAAGTTACTAAAACGTGTAAAATGCTTTTATAACGGCGAATTGAAACAGTGAAATTTCAGCAGTGTGTTTGTGTTTTATTACTAGACGAATGTATATACTCAAATGTACATTACATTCATAATATTATAAAATTCTACCCCAAACGAGACTCGAAGACTTATATCGACTCTTACGCACTTCAAGCTTTATACTTAAACTGAAGTGGGAGCCCTCGTCACATATAAAGACATTTTAGATGATGTATAAAAATCTCTTCTAAAAAATGATATTAGATTTGATAAAAAATATTGTTCAACTCAAAATTACAGTAATATAAAACTTCAAATAATGTGGATTTGGTGTAGGTGTTATAATATAATAGTAAGAATTTTTAACTTATTCGTGATAAATATGACTTCCACTTCTTCATATTTTTATTGTTAATTTATTTTTTTTGTTATTTTGAGAAATGTTAATACTACATAAGGTTTCTTTTAACTAAGTTAAACCCGTTTGAAATGTGCGGATTTTCTAACTGATAAACCTCTTAGCACTTCTCTCTTGCTAGGGTGATCACTAAAATAGCTTACAACTTTGTTATTTTTTAGTTAGTTAAGCAGGTTTGATTTTAAAAGTCCCTGCTCCTTGAATTCTTCGTGATTTTCCATTGTGTATTTCATGTTTAACTTTTTCTTTTCAGTAGAAAGAATTTTCACTTTCCTTAAATTTTTTGCGTGGAAGTCTCGGATAAATGTTTCAATATTCCGTAACGTAAAAATTACTTATTTTCCAAGAAGTTTTAACTCTACCTTATATCGCTTCAATTAAAAGCTACTTCAGATATTTTGTGAATTAATAAATTTTTATAACAACTCTGTTCTTAAAAAACTGCACTTCTATATCTATATCAGTTTTTATTCCGTGCTCTCTTGCGCTCAGATCAGACTTTACAGTTCTCAGTTCTCCCATTAGCTTTTATTTTTCACACGAGACGTTCCCATATTGTACTACGGCATTTTGTTGAATTTTTGGTTGTCATAATTTTCCAATATGCGTAGTTTTCAAAAAGTCAACTTTTTATAAATTTAGACGTTCATAACTTTTACGATCAATAACGAATTAGAACATTTGACAACCTTATTGCTCATGGCTTCATTAACGTAATCTCCGGAGAGAGCTCTTTTAAAAGTTTGATTTTAATTTTTTTACCCTGTACTACAAAGAACTGACATAAATTTTTAAATGATTTTCCCACCAGACACATTTACACACTAAAGAGTCCTTTTAAAGAATTGGTATTTATTTACGCGTCGTATTTTACTTAACTTGTTAAAAATATGTTCTCTTACTACAATTTATCGATAATTTAAACATTTGTTTTCTTATCGTTATTCACGTTGAAATTTGTATGTTTTGTACGGTATAGACTTTGCGAGGTGTTACGGAGCAGTCTCGCTATGAATATTTAAAAACTTATGAGGTTTGATCAGTTTTTGTGTGTTGTAGAAAAAGGAGTTCCCTCGGGTTCTATAGTCTTTCCACTTTAGTGAAGAAAAATGTTTATCTTAATAAAAAAATCTTAAAAATATTATTACTCAAGTGGGTTCAGTTATTCGAAAATAAATATCAATAAACAATTTACTTGCGAGTCGTGTATTGCTAATACTATTTTCTTGGACTACTCTACTTAAAATATTTATTTATTAATAATTACTACATTTTAAGTAGATTTGTATGTAGATAAACTTGTTTCTTTTCAATCGGAACACGACTGTAACAAAGGCGATGGTCAGTTTACAATATAAGAGCTAGCAGTACTTTACCGACGCACATTATCAATACGGCATAATCGATAACTTGAACACCAAAAAAAAGCTACTAGTCCTGTCGTTAAGGAACTTCCTGAAAGAAAACCAAAATTTAGATAAAAGGCGATTACGAGATGATAGAAAAGATGCAACAAAATTTGCTTGTAATATAATTTGCAATAAAAATACTACAAATTTACAAAGATTAATCCAATTAATTACAACTTAAGCTCCACCAATTTCATAGAAGTTGATAGCTGGGTTGTTAATAATTTTTTCTAGGTCCTGTGACATAGTCCAAACGTCTGTCAGTCGTGTCAGTGGTTTTTGTAGTTTGCAGTCAGTCAATATTTATGTTTTATTAAAAGGGACCCAGGACAGTCACAATTACTCTGTCGATTTTAGTTAGGAAGTACTCGTAGTCTTGTATATCCAATTTTAGTCTGATAATTTGTATCTCCTCAGCCCTTGTGAGGCTTTTAGGCGTAAGAAATAGTTTGGTAGAGTTTGGTCTGTCGCCTTTCCATTTTTTGTCGAGTTATATCTATTAGTTATGCGTCTGTTATTGTCATTTTGTTTCCGTCTATGTCGTCTTTTAGTGCGGCTATTTTTGCTTCTCGATCAGCGTTTTCGTTTCCAAAATTCCTATATATGAGACGGTACCTTTTTTTTGTTTTTCGTAGATTTCTGCGTGAAGGTTTTGTATTTCCGTAACAAGTGGCAGCTCTCAGATCGATGACGTCTAAAATACGTAGAAATGGTCATACCGTAGACGCTACTGTTAGAGTAAATCAAAATCATCCTTCCATATCGAAATGATATGATAGAGGTTGCTAGATGTTGATACCAATGATTATATTAACAATTAGCGTAATTAACTAGAAATCATCAGAGGATGTTAATTGAAAATCAGATGATCAAAATAAATCGTGGGGCAAATTTCGAATTATTATTTTGGACGAAATACGAAATTGCGGTTTAAGGGTAGTGCACTGATAACCAAAAACGATGTGAATTTGGACTTTAACTCTGAAGCTTATAAGAAATCCACAACGTTACAAGTTAACGGCTTAAGTGAGACGGAAAATTTTAATTAATTAATTGTTTTACAAGAAAACTGCAACTATTTTAAACTAAAGGAGTGAAAACTAAAATTATACAATGTTGAAGTTAAATTTCACAGTTATTTATGATTTAACTCTCGTAAATTGAGAAATCTGATTTTGACATTTTAAAATTGTAAAAGGAGTGAACACTGCATGGTTTCATATGTAGGCTTTCAAACTGTAAACTTTAGATTTGTAAGTCAGAAGTTTGATAAGCGTGTAACAATGTTAATTTATCCAGCTTTAAAGCGTTTCAAATCCAGCACCTTAGTTCATGGTTATTTATTATAAATACCAAGTGCTTTCTTGGAGTTTCATAATTATATTATACATAAATAGTGTAAATTTAAGGATCTAAAAAAGGGAAAGAAATTTATTTATAAACTAACTTCCAACTAACTGATGGTTGGCATATCTTACACGTACCAGTTGCATTAATTATTGCTCATCTTCGATAGAACGAACAACTCAAGAAGGAGAAATGTTTTATGAATCTCTTAATTTATTAATGGTTTGTATATTAAATGAAGATAAAATTAAAATTAAAGCTTCCAGGCGTGGTTACTTTTTAAAATAAGTGCTAATATATACAGCGTGAACCATTTTTCTATACGGATTAAATTTTTATCCCAAAAACAGTTAATGAAAAAAGAATTAAGGTAAGGTTGGCATCTTCTCTTCTTCTTCCTGCTAGACCAAGTTTTTCATTTAACCAGTAAATGAGGAATAAGCTAAGAATGCTCTTGTGAACAGTCACATGCTACTGAATACGATGAACTAAGTAGGTATATTGATGCTTTTCACTTGTTAATCGATCACGTCTCTTACACATATAATTAGTGTTTCTTGCACCGTCTCTCTCTATATTCTACTGCTTGGAAGTTTTCTTTTGTAATTCCTCTCCCTAAAGTAACTGGCTTCTCATTGCCTGGTGACTACATACCCATATATATTCTCCCAGCTATATCAAAACTTCTCGAACTACTTGCTTACGTACAAGTCAGTGACTATGTCTTATCAAACATACAAATTAGTTTATCTGTTACAAAACGGTTTTAGGAAAGCCCACAGCTCCACATCTGGGCTCCTGAATGCTACGGATGATATCAGACAAGGTACTGATATACAAGAAATTACTATTCTAATGTTTCTTGAATTCAGCAGTGCTTTTAACTCAGTTGACTTTAAAATACCAACTTCCGCACTCAAAAGTTTTCATGTTGACACGCCTGAAGTGTCGTGGTTCAACTCTTATCCTACAGAGGGTTTCTACTTTCTACCAGGAAGAATATTATTAATATTATTTCCCTGAGGCTGGCCCCTAGTAGTTCCTTGCACCGCGACCTCTTGGATCTATTGTGCGTCTCGGATATACTCATCCTTTATGTGAGCTCTGTGCTTTTGATAAAGTCCAAAATTTCCTCTATTGGTAGTTTGGGCAATTTTCTTTGGAGCATCTTCTCCTTTCCGAGAATGCTGTGACGACTTCTTGTGAAAGCCTCGCAGTGTAGCAGAAGATGAATTTGGAGTTTCCTCTGCCTCTGCACATCTTCTGCATAGAGGGTCTTCTTCTAGTCCCATCGTATGCAGGTGCTTTTTAAGCTGGTAATGTCCCGTTATCCGTGCCGTTGCCTGTCGTAGCTCACCTCTACTCATTCTGAGTAGGGAGTGGGTTTTTTTATCAGAGAGTTTTTCCAGTAGGACTTTAGAGTGGCCTTGTCCGGGAGTCTCTACTAGGGAAAATAACTCATCATGGTCTCCATTAAACTGTGCCGTCCCGCTGGCTTCTACCTTTGGTCCTTTTCTTTTTTCTCTTATCATCAATTCTATTTCTGTCTCTTTACTGCTCTTATTATCTCTATGCGGACGATCTTCAAATTTACATACATGCTAACACTGACGATGTACACGGTGCCCTCAACTTACTTAACGATGGCTTTAACCGACTTCACGATTGGACTAAATCTTATGGACTTCGGCTAAACTCACAAAATTTCAATGTATCTTGTTACGGTTCAGATTTGCACATGATAGTTTTCTGCATTTCGTCTACGGGCGCTTCAGGTCATAGTGTATAGATGGCGTGGAGATGTCCCTTTTTGAAAGTAATTTTTCTTATCGCTTAACACTTGTTCGAATAAGAATGCTACGAGTTGGTCTCTTCCATTTTGCACCTTCGCCACGTGCAGTTCTTCGTGCTTTACATGGGCAAATTCTGTGTTGACTTATATCGTCAAATGTATTAATTTAGTTCGAGCCCTGTAGGCACCGTTTAACTTCTGTATATCGTATTTTTATTATCGTCGTTTTTGGAACTGAAGTTAAAACCCTTTGGGGGTGATTTATTTAAGAACCACATGCTGGTGGAAGCCATCTTGTCTTGTCTACCCTCGTAGGTGAGTGATGTTCCATTTTCTGTCGCTTCTCGACCACCATTCTAAGACGTCGTTATTATTTTTAGAGGGAACTTGTATGGGACTGATTTGGTAGCCATTTGGTGTACCTTCGAATTTTGTCTTCGTGAATTTTACCGTCTTCGTCTATATCTGGTTTGTCCGTTCGATCATCGTGTTACAATTTCGTCCGTCCGTACATCGCATTAAGTTTATCGTCGAGTCGGCATCAACTCCGGAGAGTTAATTTCGTATCGAGTGGCCAACGAGGACCATCCCGGTCGTGTCTGTACCGGCGAGGATCCAGCAACCTTTTACCTCTACTGTCTAACTTCTCATCGCTGGTTGCGTTCCCGTCGGCAGTCTAGCCAAAGTCCCTTGGTACACGCCGCACTACTCCACCTCATCGAACATCCGGAGCATCGTTGTCGTAACTATACTTTACCGCCTTCAGCTTTAATTACTGTTCATTCATTCATATTTAAGTATCATCCACTCATTAATCATCAAATCATATTATTTATTATTATTCCCGTAACGTATAACTTTGTGATACTGACATTTACTGTGATATAAACTAGCTTTAAGAATATTTCGACTTTCCAACTTCGTTCGTACGTACGTAGTCAGGGGGTACATTAAAATTATTATAACTTTTTGTACCGTAATGTATTTAAATCTCACAATTGTTTATACATACGTTCATTCATTCGTTCACGTAACTATTAATTATTTATAACCATTTACCATTGCTGATCTACGTTACCGTCGTTATTGTTATCGGTAGCTATATTTGTTACCATCGCTACCGTCTTCGTTTATGTCGTTTGGTTGTCCAACTGCAACCACTGCCAACCATTCCGTTTTATTACCTATTAAATTTATCGATCATTTAACGCCGTTATTTATATTATTTTTCGCCTGTGTCTCGTCCCGTTTGTTTCGGCCGTAGGTCTCAGCCGAGCGCGAGGTGTTTGTGCGAAGTAGTCAATTCGCTTGGCTGGCGCCCTCCGGTACATCTCATCGTTTGCAGGTAGTATTTCCGTCCCTGCCCAACTCTTCGCTGAGCTAGAAAGCATCTCGGGGCCCTACCGTCGGGCGCGGCACGAGAAGTACAACATCAAGTCATAAGTTTTTTTTTTGTGTACATTTGGTATGTATCAATCTTAATAGGAAATCATGATCAACTAAAGAAAATTAACCGACAGACTTTACCTAACGTTTTCATTGACACTGGCGTTATCCCGTTTCTACAAACTGTTTAAATGGACTTGGACTACTACTTTACGAAAACTTTTCCTAGAGACTCCATATTAATAAAATTTCCCGAAGCGCTTTTTACAGACTCGATACTTAAGACCACTACCATATTACCTTCCCATGTCCCTTAAACGTATTCTTATCCTAACTATCCTCCTTCCTGTCATCGAATATTGTGATGTGGTTTATTTCGACATCTCCCCCGAGTCCTCTTTAAAGTTGGAAATATTGCTGATTAGATTAGATTGGTGTGTAATCTGCGGGACTATGACCACATTTCTCAATCTCGTAATCTACTGTCTTTAATGCCTAGATCTTTTCACTTAGTTTCTCTGCTATTTCGTACTTTTCACTCCTCTTTGCCCCAGAATCTGCGTACAAATGTTTCATTTCTGTCATCCCATGGTCTTGCTACAATGTCTGTTAATACCCTTGCTCTCTCTATTCCTGTTCATTCTACAGACTCTTATCACAGTTCCTTTACGGTAATGTCCGTGCGTGTTTGGAATGAGTTGCCTATATTTAGTTTTTCGGCCATATTTCAACAAGTAAACATATCAGAAAAAATTTAAAAGCATCACTAAATTACTCTTTAAAAACTGCACCACTTTCTCCATTTAAGCGGGTCCTAACTCTTACAATAAGCGAGATCCTCGTAGGGAAAATGAAAAATAATTCGCCTTATATAAACAGAAATACACATTCGACGAAAAATACAAAAGTGAACACTGTCCTCGTAGTATAAAAATAATTTAGAATTACTGGCTTGGAAAAAATCCCGGTGAAATCAACAACCTCACTGATTTAAAACAAATATGTATATTTTAGACAGGGCGCGTTAGATCGGGGAAACGAATTTGGATAAGCTGGTAACTTTAAAACTATCTTCTCAGGCTAAAGTTTTCTTATAGTAGGTACCTACTAATACAAAGCGTATATTATCTGATACCAGCAAATACATTTGTTTCTCTTCCTACCGGATTTCCTGATGAGAATAAGATAGTTTTCACCAACTTTCGTGTGTATTATTTTTTAATTTATTTAACTTCCACTTTCTACTTTATTAATTTTTAATGTAACAAATTTTTGCTCGACCTTAACTAATAAAAATTCCTCATTAATTTTAATTTTCCTTTATACAAAAAAAATTTACCTGGAGCTTTATTTTTTTTTAATAAATTCAAACGGTAGATCCGGTGGATGCTTTGCTGACGGCACCGGAATTCTAATACTTTTTTCTGTGTAAGTTTGATTATGAGAAAAAAATAAAACTTTTTTATTCATTGTTTAATTTGCGATGATTTAAATGTTTAACTAAAACTTCACTTCTTCAGCTTAATTTCGCGAATTACAAAGTTTTAGAATAAATTAGATTAAATTTAATTTGGACTTGTAGTATATTACAATCAAATGTTAATATTTTATTGTCGGACGTGTATAATATTCAAGAGGATGTCGTTTAAGTTATTAAGCATACATTAGTTTTTAATTACACTTTGCGTGTAATTAACCGCGTTTGCACTAGTTGCTTGTTGATAGAGCTCTAGAGACGTGGAATTAATTACCCTTGTTGAAAGCCCACCATAGTTGGTGTACTTTAAAAAAAGATAAATTTTCCGAATTAATTACATCATCAAACAATACTCAATTTTCCATAAAATCAGATTATAGTAACATTCTTTACACTTCACTTGGCAACTTAGCCGTTCTAGTTAGAAAACTAATTTACAAACTCCTTAGTAATTTGATTTAAATTAAGTTCGTTCAGCGAAATGCAATGTCTATAATGGTCATAATGAAAATAAATCATTTATTCTCGTTCCACACCGATAAGTACCAATTTACATAGTGATATACAGAGAGCCAGTTTATGCTCAATTTGCATTTCTAAATTAAGTTGACATTTATAACTATTGCTTTTAAATTATTAGTTTCAATGGAACTTTTATTATTTTTACGGCGATTCAATTAGTTGCATCTCATTGAACTAATCAATTTAAAAAAATCTTACTTCATAAACGTTTTGCTTCGTTTGTAACGACTATTTTTTTGTAGAAACATACTATATTATGTACCTATGACATGGTTGGTTATTAGCACACCGGGTGTAAACCACCAAAGGTAAAGATAGAGATTTTATTATCGTTTCCTACATTTTGCTGATTCTTTATTCTTCAGGACAGGGTTTCCCTTCTTTGAGGGTTTGTATTCTTGACCAACGGTCGAGCATCTCCTATTACTTCTTCACTAGTTCAGGTAACATTGTCTCTTACATTTTTTATTCACTTGTAAGTCACTCGTTATGCATTAAACATATTATTCATAATTCATTTGCCACACGTTAAACATTCAACAATCATGTTCATTCGTTATTCATTCAACATGTATTCGTACATTATAGAATTGCATACAGTGTAAAGGGACCAAGTGCAGTATCATTATCTAATAAAACATTAAATATGATTGGAGCATTAATTCGACGATCCAGGAGCATATAATAAATTATACAGTTCACTAAGAGTGGATCTTCTCACCTCCAGATAGCTTAACTGAAAGATACCTAATTTTCTTATGTCTCAGATACAACTACAATGGGTGTAATTGAAGGAAATTATTACCGAGTTTAACTGTTTACTGGTTACCTACGTTCACTTCAGACACAGGAATTGCTGTTGGCCCTCTCTAACTTGTCATTTGGAAATATAGCCTTCTAGTCAATACGACCCTGTCTATGTCTACTTATTATCCTAATCTTTAATTTGTGGACTTTTCTTTTAAGGCTTCCGTAGCATTAGCTTCTGTTCATTTTTGTGTCGTTGTGAATTTTATGCCCCATTTCAATATTTATGTAAAACTAACCCAAATATTTTTATAAAAGGAATAATTCTATACATCGAATTAAGTCTGTTACGCCCGAATATTTTACATAAAAGGAATAAAAGTTGAGCAAACGTTAACCTTTTAATTTTACCACTTTGAATAATGACGAGCTCTTGTAGTGTTAAATTTAAAGTTCAAATTCATGTCGAAACGATTGGATTTCGAAAAATACAATCTAACTAGCACGCACAATTCAATAACCCTAAAAGCAGCAGATAGTTTTAAACCCCTATACCCGCTATACGATTTTATTTTACGAAAGTTTTAACAATTGTGCACTTCGAAATGCGCATTCCATAAATCAATATTAATTTCTACGGTAATCCGCGTTAATTAAAAAGTTTGATTTTTAAAGCCTTTAAAATAGATTTAATACTTGTAATTAAATTGTGATTATTTCACACAAATTGTAACTTTTTGTTAAAAAAAGAGCTTAAGCGTTTTACGATTCTTACGACTATGTACTTAAAAGCATAGTTTAGTGGAGCTGTGGAGGTGTGGAGCCTTATTCGAGCTTATAAAATCGTTGTTATTCAAGAAGATTTTTATTGGTGTATTTTTAACTGCGCAATTTTCAATGATATCGATCAAGTCATAAAGCCGAGACTATCAATATCTCGGTTTATTCATTAAAAATTTTAAATTTAATTTCTTGGAATATACTGTTTTGTTGTACCTACGTCAGAACTTTGAACATAGTGAAAATTGTTCCATAAAGTGGGGTAGGCTTAACCCATTAAATCTTTAATGAAAGGCACACTTTTTTTTTCTAATAACAATCAATTTTTAGCAATTGTTATTACAATATATTACAGTGTTATTACAATGATCGTAATCATCCCCAAACAAAAAACAAAAACAGAGATATAAGGAAAACCACACCCACCTAGTGGTGCATAATTACATATTCTTTCAAGATCCTCCTGAAGGTAACATAATTGTTACAACTCTTCACATCAAATGGTAAAGAGTTGAACAACGCCAGACCATCATAAAATGTTGTCCCCTTAACTTGGCTTGACCTAACGGACTCTATATAAAAGTCACCTCTACTCCTGGTGTTATGGTCATGGATATTATCACTATATTTTAATCTATTATTTAAATAATTTGGCAACATATTTTTTTAAATCTTAAATATTACATCCAGAGTCCTATAAATAACTCTCTGTCGGACACTCATAAGTTCTAAAGCATTCAGCATGACTATTATCGGAGTCCTCCTATGACATCGTAGGATGACCTTCAAACCCCTATTTTAAACCTTTTACATCCTATGAATACAGTTTTTTTGTATGCCAAAAAGTAACGATGTACAATAATCTACATGTGGTGATACAATTGTCTTGAACAACAACAACCTAGTTCCATAATTCAAACGACCTCCTAACCTTGATATAAAGTTAACTTTTCTTGACATTTTTTTACATATATAATTACAGTGTTCTTTGAAGTTCAAGTTTTCATCTAAAACACAACCCAAGTACCTGATCATAGAAACCCTACGCAGAAAGCATATGATTATTGATATTTACTGAATTATTATGCAACAACAAGTTCCCCGTTTTAAATGGACTACCAATTATCATGAACTTGGATTTGTTAACGTTAACCGAAAGGCTATTGTCACAAAGCCGTTCGTATAAATTGTCAATATCAATATTTACATGTTGAAACAATTGATCAATTTCACTACCTGCTACAAATAACATGGTGTCGTCAGCAAATACTGAAACCTCACAATATTGAACATATTTAAGCATATCATTTATATAAATAATAAACAATAAAGGGCCAAGAACTGAACCCTGAGGCACCCCAAACTCCGTCTCAATCTCTTCCGAGTTCCAGGTATCCAGGTACTTCCAGGTATCTATCGAAAAGATAACTAAGTCACATATGTTTAAAACAACCGATTCACAAGAGTGTCCAGTGCGAAAACCCAACTAATTCTCAACAATGATATTGCATCTATCACAATATGATAGCAACTGCTCCTTTACCACCATTTCCAATATCTTCTCATAAACCGGCAGAATATTTATTCCTCTAAATTCTTCACAGTTAAATGTGTTTGCAATATTTTCTACTGGCACAACAATAGATGTCTTCCACCTCTCTGGGAATATTCCACTCTTCAAAGACGAATTAACTACATCCAGCATCCTATTACCAATAACCTGAAACCCATCCCTAAAAATAGTAGTAGATATCCCATCATCAGAACCACCCGTAAATTTCAACGTATTTACAACTTTTTGCAAGTCATAAAGATTTGTCTTTTTGAACTTTTTAAATTCTCCATACTTTTGAATATTATTTAAATAATACTCTTCTCCATGAACGTTCATGATTTGAGACACAATATCTTTAATACTCTTTATAAAATATTTATTGAAATTTACCGAAATCAGATGCTCATCACTAATAACCCTATCGGGAAACTTGATTCTATTTGGTATGTCACTAGTTTTTCTAGGTAAAAGAGGCCTTAGTCTTTTCCATATGTTCTGGTGATTGCTTCCCGCTATCAGATTGCGATAATATTTATTTTCACCATTACGCAACATGGTGGTAACGCGATTTCTTATGGTTTTATAACTATGCCACTCCGCAGCCGCCCCAGTGAAAACTGCTACCTGACATTGCTTGTCCCTCTCTCTCATAACTCTAAGAATTTCATCATTTATCCATTTAATCTTAATTTTGTTAGATTTAATTTCAACTCTGGTCATTGGAATTATCTGAAAATTCCGTCAATTGCCTTTACAACGACATGCTAATTTGTTATTTTTGGATTAGTATTAGTTTCGATGATATTGAGAATCTTAAAAAAACGAATTTCATGATCATTATCAAGTAGCGATGATCGCAAAAACAATAGGAAGCGCTTCCCATAAGAAACTATGAGTGCGTTTGGCGGACAAAGCTGCTTAAAGTAAGGGGTCAATTTTGCTGACTATATTGACATTCAAAGGCCTACAATCTGATAAACTGTATGCTGAAAGTCAGTTTACGATGAATTTAGTTACCACAGTGCTGTTGTGCTGACGCTCAGCATACGGTTTAGCGGATTGTAGCCCTTTACTAAATGTCAATATAGTCAGCAAAATCAACCGTTTACTTCAAGTAGCTAAACGCGCCCAATGATGTGATACAAATACCCAAAAATAGTTAATGAACCGTATCCCCATTTCTACATTAGAAAATTCGTTATATCCCGGTATTTTTGTAAACACAAACTAGACAGTAAAATAAAGTTTCTATGAAACGAAACGTAATAATTAACTTATCCAGGCTTTTTCACTGAAGATTGCGAGTACCATCCATTGTTTTAGCTATCATGGTTGCTTGATAATTGCATGTCGCAACCACAACCCAAAACTTTAATGGGCCATTTACGGCAAACGGTTGTACTTACGCACATGAACCCAGAGTACCTAATTTTCGTGATTTTTATTTATCTTTCAGATGATAATCTTAAATTTAAAAAATTGGCAGTATAACGTCGTAACGGTTATATTTTATACTGAGGCAACATATTAGGTTTAATCGCCTTATTTTATCGTAAGGAATCTCTAACTATACGGTGTCCCATTGTTAATGACACCCTGTATATGAACAGGAATAGTCTCCAGATATCGTTCATTAGTTTCAAATTCCTACACTGTCATTTTAGGAAAAAAATTGGTTTACTACGTGTACGAGTACTTTACGGTCGGGTACTTTACTACAAAGTAGTTTTAAGAAGAAGGCACCAGACACAGCGAAGTCATTACATCGACTTTGATGCGCTTGACTGCAGGTGCTCCAAAATGCATTAAATCTTTAAAGTGATTCTACAACCTACAACTTACTAGTTTTTCCATCAAAAGTAAAATAATACGCTTAAAAGCAAACCTAAATAGATATAGACGTTTAGTTTTCCGTAAAATCGCTTAATTAAGTTTCTTAGAAGTTTATTAATGCTATTACCTTCAAAACGGTTTCCATTCGTAATTTGTTTTCTGTATATTTGAGCTCGAATACAAATTGTGCATTTCGCAGTTTACTTTGATAAGAAATTGAAATACATTTATTCAATTACTTAATGAGAAAAATGGCCTCCTTGTTATCCAATTAAATTATAGGAGTAATATTTTCGTATTCTTAAATACAATATTAATTTAGTACAAATTATTGGGTCAAACAATAGTTGTTATTAGAAGAGAACAAGTATGTACCTAATCCTATAATGAAATCAAACCTGCTCTCATATCGTGACAACAGATCATGATGCATGTAACGTTTGTGGGGAACATGTGTAATTAGTAATTACTAATTCTATGTATTCTCGCCCTATCTCTACAACGGATGGCAACAACAGGGTTGTTTGATGGTACCGTTTAAACAATCGTGCTGGTATTTACAAATGCGCCAAGGGTTTATTACAGTCGTCAAAAAATCAAAGACAACAACTATCGTATGATCGTATGATACATGATCAATTGTTACAATGCAATGAGAAATGAAACTGAAAGTCATACTAGTTGGTAATTGTGAAGCGATTTGAAAGACATTGTGTTAATATCAAATAATCATTCTGCTTCTATTCTACTATTCTACATTATATGAATGTAATTACTAGTACGCTAAGGTAAATCAAAGCATTTGTTACAAACATCTTCAAAGTTGAGGAAATTACAAAGCATGTTAAAGACAGTGTTCGTAAACTTATCCATGCTCATTGCTCACTGACGTTGCTACAAACGTTAAATCGCAGAGAATTTTACGAGAAACTTTAAAATTGTTAAACTATTAGATATAACTAGTAACTTATCCCTTAACCCGAGACTATGGCCTGTGAGGCCAGCATGTGAAATTTAAAGTTTCATAACAAGTTCATTTACATACCTAAGAAGTTGCTGACTTGTCTAGCTTCAAAATATAGTGTTATCGACGAATTGACCGGATGTCGCCGTCATCAGTCTTTAGTATCACTAAATTTGAGACCGTTTGCCAAGGTTCACGCGGCTTGTTAAGCCGATCGTCGCCTATAACGTGACTAATTTTATTACGTGTGTATTTGTATATTTTTATGAATTGCTAAAAATCAAAGTAATTATATTGTGAAATTTCTTTGTTTATTATTGGAAAATATAATTTAATTGATTTTTTTAAATTCAAGTAGGTACACTGTTAAAATATCATTTTCTTTAGAAAATGGCATCAAACTCGGAAGAAACGGTCATAAAACAAATGTTACTTCATAAAAATTAATTTTTTTTGGCTTATCTTATACTTTGAACTTTGCATTTTAATATTAGTTAATAAAAAACTGATATTTGCGTATTATTCTGTGCGTTTTACTGCTATACAGCAAGAGCGGCCTCTGAAGCCCATATTCGCCTATAGCATAAAAAATATCAACGTCGCGAGTTAACGGTTAAAACAAAATGGTAATGTATTACGTATTATTGTACTTAGGCAAAAGTCATTTTAAGACCCACAAACCTTCAAGCCCCGTTATATTACTAATTTGCGTCGTTACTTTCAATTGTTTTTATTTTACATTTTTATACATTTAGTGGACTATTATTAATAAAAGAGTTACGTACTAAATACATTGCAGAATAGTCTTTTAAGAAAGTGAGAGGCTATTTACAAAGAAAATTGGATATAGACACAATCTTGTTCAAATTAAAGAATATAAATCTTGATTTGGGGGAAGTTCGTTTCTCTCTCGATGTTCATTAGTTGAAGTTTGAACCACCGAAGTGAGAGACCACTACTACTACAACTGTACAACTGATGCCTTTGGCTTGGGGTCAGCTCAAATGTACACAACCATTTGTTTGTTGACAACTTGTTGAATTTCTATTTATATTAAATTTTATAATATAATTTTACATTTTATTATGCATTTATTCGAAATAGCCACTTGAACGCTCACAATAAAGCAGCTAAAAAAGTTCGAATTGTTATTACAGGGATAATTTATATTTTTGATTACTTCAATTTTGTTGACACGAATTAAATTGTCGATCATCAGTATACAATTGTGTAATAACAAAACAATAATACTGGAAAATAACGATTTCTATACCTATACCGTGACGACTGACACACGTTCGTTTCAAATTTTGCAACGCAAATGCACAAGCATTCTATGCTTTGCTAAAATTATCTTTGCAGTTAATTTGCTTAATTATTCTAACAAATATTATCTGTACTTTGTTGCATTTCGACTTTTTAACGTACGTAAGATTTAAATTTCTGTTTAAGGGGACTCGAAAGTGGAATAAATTGTAAACTGCATAATATACCCGTGCGAAGAGGAAATCTTGTCGACGTCGGGCGGAGCAAGAACCCAATCCATCTAGAAATTTTAGTGCATAAGATAGAGACGGTGCCTACAGCAAACGTTTGGTAAGAATAGTTCCAATACTTAATAATTTTTTTAGGAATTCTTTTTCAAATGAAACTGTTCTTATGTCTGTGCTATACTAGTGTTTTTTTTAATATTTGTCAGTGCCTACTCGTGGAAATACGTTTTAAACTTCAGTGTAAGATGCACGTAAAATCAATCGACAGCTGGAGAACATAGGTAAGCTAAATATTTAGCTATGTGTATATGTGTAAATGGCTTACGATGATGGCTTAAACCAAGCTTAAACTAATGATCTAATGATAATGAAATTTTACCAGGAAATAACGTATTTCCATTTGCTAGCAGTTGAAGTTATTTATATTATCATCTACTTACCTAGTATATCTTTTATAGTTTTTGAATTAAAAAGGCAAATGAATATAGGGCGTTTTTTAGAGTAGCAATCACATAAATAAACAAAAACTTAATCACAAGTTTACAAGTTACATGCAAGTGTTTGTTGTAATTTGCCGATTGAAGAGTTTCGTTTCGAGCCGACCCTTTCTCGTAAAAATTCCAATGCTTTATTGTTATTCAGCAATAAAAAATTTTTATTGGCGGGGCTAAACTGCAATTTATGGTTACACTCTACTAGTATTTTCATTTGCTTTTTTTAATTCTCCAACCACTTTAGAGAGGGTTTTATAATTTACTAGATTTTAATGTTTTGTACTATTTCAGCAACTCGTATAGGTTAAACTTTCTAGAATGAAACACATAAAATAATAATTTATGGTGTTACAGGTTTGGTATTAAGTAACGACCTTTTGAATAGTTAATTGATATCTCAATTGATACGAAACTGAGGGTTCTTACAATAATCATAATAATGATTAGACTAACCACCTGATTGAACCACAAATTTGTATTCAGACAGGATTGGTTAAAATTATTACGTAACCGGTATTATTGTTGCCAATTGGTGCGGAGGGTGTATAATTTCAACTATTGCTTACAGATATTTCGCTTCTTATAAAGAAAATTAATTTTCTATCAGTATAAACAAAGTAGATTTTTCTTAGTTCTCGTTTACTCTCCACTATTTGAAAATTTAATTCATAGCTTGGCATAAAATTGTGTTTAGAAATTAATATAATAGCAAGATACAACATAACTCGCGTGAAACTCTTTTTGTATTAGGCGTTCCATCCCATAACGAACCCATCGCCAACAAACTGTTCAAGTCAGCATCTTTCAACTTTCTACAGTGGTAAAGCCGGAGATTAAAATGAAAGTAACAGTGGAAGTACTACGGTAAAAGTTAATATTGAGGGATGTCTGAAATTTATAATTGGGGCCTTTAGCTCCCTAGCTTAGGGCCGATTATGTATTATTAAGCTGACATGACCACATAGTATAAGAAAAAGTTTCACTAACAAGCTATTTTATACTCGTGAGGGCTGCATAATTTTCAAAATATCACTAGAAATCACTTATTTTCGCCGGTAATTCAAACTCGTAATTATTTACTTCTTCTATCTTACAGTAGGTCGCTCAGTCTACCGTTCTGTCTGTCGGTCTCTCGGTCTGTCTTTAATCTGTTAATACAGTTACATATGGTTGAACAGAATATTCGCAATTTGATATTATATGTATACTTAAGTACAGCATTTTTTTGTGCTTGTCGATTTTTATTTTGAAATACGAATTTGTATTATTATACCTACCCCAAATGTTTTTTTACATAGAGGTAGACTACGAAATATTTGATCTATACCTTGGTGTTTCGTAAATGATATTAATGTACGGAGATATATTGAAAAATTCTTAGCCTACTATAAAACCAATCAAAATTTCAATGTCAAAATATTTTATTACTCAACATATTCTCCTCTTAATTGGATACATTTATTACAGCAAACCTGCAACGTCTCTAGACCTTTCAAAAAAATGTTTCTTCTTGCTCTGCAAACCACCCTTCACAGCTTTTATTACCTCATCGTTGGAAGAAAATTTATGACCTTTTAAACTTTTTTTCATTTGAGGAAAGAGATGATAGTCGGACGGAGCCAAATCTGGAGAATAAGGAGGGTGTTATAGTAATTCAAACTCTAAATCACGAATTTTTTGCATGGCAACATGAGATTTGTGTGGAGGGGCGTTGTCCTGCAAAAACAAAACACCTTTGGATAGCTTTCCGCGTCTTTTCTCTTTAATTTTTTCCCGTAGAGTGGTCAGTAATGTCGAATAGTAATCTCCAGTTATTGTTCTACCCTTATCCAAAAAATCAATCATGATTACTCCATGGCAATCCCAAAAAACTGAAGCAAGAACTTTTCCAGCAGATTTTTGGACACGAAACTTCTTAGGTCTTGGAGAACCAGAGTGTCGCCATTTCATCGATTGTTGCTTTGTTTCTGGATCGTAGAAATGTACCCAAGTCTCATCCATAGTAACAATTCGGTTTAAAAAGTCTACATCGTTTTCAAATTGAGCACAGATCGAACGCGATGTTTCTACCCTTGCACGCTTTTGGTCAACATTCAAACATATAAGAATCCATTTTGCAGAAATTTTTCTCATGTCCAAATTGACGTGAACTATATGTTGAACGCGTTCGTATGAAATATTCAGTGCTTCAGATATCCGTTTTAGCCCAATTCGACGGTCTGATAAAATCATGTCATGAACTGCATCGATATTTTCGGGGACTGACACAGAAAGTGGCCTTCCCGATCGGTCATCATCTTTGGTCTAGGCTAACTAGATATCAATACATCCTCGTAGTTATTTCGCACTCCTTGAAAAAGGTTTTTTACGTATTTAATCTAAAGTTAAAAAATATTTAAATTTTCAATAAAATTAGCATTAAACAGTATAATATTTACTGCGACCTTATATACCTATAAATAAGGAAATTTAAAATTTTGGTGAGCAAATCCGCAAAGTTTAGCTGTAAGCTTTATTACTCGTATTTACGTTGGAAAAAAGGATCTTATTTATAAACTTTTTTAGTAATTAGGTGTTCTTGCCTCACTTTTGCTTTAATTTCAATTTTTGGAAAATAAAATTTTGTTACTTTGTTGAAAAACACGTCGGTGTTTTAAATTTGGGATGTTCAAATAACGTAATTTTCTATTTAAGTTCCCTTTATTATACGGATGCATTACTTTTTATATTGAAATTAAAAAGAAAATAATTTATTTTAAATAATACCGTCAAGTGAAACTTACAAAAAGCCGCTTAAGCCAAATATGCAACAAACGAAAAATACAAAATCTAATAAATAAAAATTTATGTTCGAAGACTGAAGTCATAAATATAGTAAATTACATTGTAATTACAGTGTACATTGTAATTATAGTTATTGACTCTGTTCAATCAGAAACAAATTTCTACCAGCATGCAAAAACGAAGACATGGAGTTAACTTGCTGCTAGGCAGTCGGGATTTTTTTTTAATTTATACATGATGGATGTGATGGACATTTTTAGGGGTAAACACAAAAATGAGTCGACCAGTTCTCTTCTCTTCAAGTTCAACTTGGAACTTGGAACCGTCTACAAATTATATTTACTTTTATATAATTTTTTTGTGTCCATTTCTTAAAATACTCATGATTTAAATTGTATCTGACTTAGAAATGTTTTAACTCAAAGCAAGTATATCCAAAGAGCATAGGATCTGTCATCCTTGATGATCTTACTGAAACACAAAATTATCAATCTTTCATTTCGGCAGGAGAGTTTCAAGCTAAGCAGGAACTTTTATAAAAAGTGGATTTTTTGAGAAGTTAAAAATAAAATTGTTCCCGTCTTTGTAACCCCAACTTTCAATGGCCGTAAGTCAGGAAGCATTTTTGGACATATTTATGTTTATTAAGAAAGCTTTGGACGTGGAGTGATAGAACACCCTGTATGTACTACCAAATACTATAAGGTTCTACCTAATGTATTTTTGTTACTAATTTATTCATTAATAAAAGAAGCTATTTTTAATCCGTAATCGATACTCGTAAAAAATACAACAATCAAAATCAATAACAATCATTTTCAAATTAAACTGCACTTCTTAACTTTTCAAAGTACGCGCGCTTTCCCATGTCGACGAATTGACACTTCATCAATTACTGTTAATTGCGTGGTAGAGATTGTAACGTAACGAAAACCTGCAGAGAACTTCGAAAAAGTTGTACGCATTAAAAGGATTACATTAATTGCTTTCTTACCAAAAGGACGCGTGTTGCATTCATTTAACAATTACTACGGCTAATTTTTAATTGTGAATTAATTTGTAAAACGTCGAGGTTGTGTAAAAAATGTTGGGGTAAAATGAACAGAACATTTAATCATAAAAATAATTAAATCATCATTACTTGGTAATTTAACTTTTTTAAAGTTCACGAAGTGATTTTTTGACGATTTATCACTGGTTGTACAAAATGTTAAATTTTTACACTGCATGGCAGAAACCGATTATTCTTTTAGGGGTACGGTTTTTTATCTAAATTGGTTTTGTGTTGTGAAAACTGTAAGTAGGTGAGGTGATATATAAGTAAAAATTAGAATTATATAGGGTGTTTGCAAATAGCACTCACGCCCACAAATGGACAAACTTTGAGGGGTGATTGGAATCTTATTTGGACTACAGATATAAGAACTGTTCAATACAGTTATCTCGTAAACGTGAAATTAACCAAATTTTTGCAAAAATACCATTGGAGTCTGGAGTGATAGTATGAATGAGGGTAACAGAGCTAATCTATCCCTGTCGAACGGCACTAGTCCCCAAAAGTTTGTTGGTGTTAGTCTTAAACATCCAGTAGTAGTACAACCTTTAACCAATCCTCTATTGGTATCTTGGAAACTTTCAAAATCCTAGAATATTTTGAATTAATTTTTTAGCCCACGTCCCGAACTTGTTGTTACTACTATCACAAAGAAATAATCAAATGTTTTTTGTTCCCCTTTCAACATTTTTTTGGTGTACCTAATGTATTTTTAACGAATTAGAAACTCAACTTCAACGCTGGTAAAATTGTGTTCCAACTTTTATAAAAGTAGAGCGCAATTAGTAGAGTTTTTCATTAAATGGCGTCGGCGTCGCTAAATTTTTATAAGGATGCGCTTAAAGTGCAAGAAATCATAAAGTACACAAAACTTTGTCGCATGTACTTGCGGGCTTCATTGATAATTTAACAAACTAAGCTCTAAAATCCCATGTTTTTTTTAAAAAAAAAGCTCTGAATTATACACAACATGTCCGAATTTGGTTTACAATAAAAATAAATAAAATAAAAATAAAATGAAAATTGCTAAACTCGACTCATTTTTATTAAATTTATTAACTTTTAATGTTATTCATATACCGGGTGTACTGTGAATAATTTAATGGGCTTATATAATGGCAAAAACCAGCCAAAAAGTCGTTAACTATGTGGGACATTTTATTTTATTTTGGACATTCTTAAAGAAAATGTTCTACACGCACTCGTTTCATATTCTCAAGAAGGAACAACATTGTTTTTCAAACGTGCTCTTATTGCTTATATGCTTTGACAGTCTAATTTAATTTCTTGTTATTACTCGGTGACATTACGTATCTCGAATATGATGGGTTGATGGGTGATTAAGCAAACTCCGGCTATGGAGCGCCCTCAATAGAAATTTCCCTGTTCATTTGGAGAGACAAAAATCGTAAACGTCGTTTTCTTATTTCTATATTCCGATGGGCTTCATCTCTACTCCGGCCTGTTGTGACACAATTTGTGAAAATAGAAACTCCCATTTCTTCTTACGGAATATTCTGTGCAAGTGCTGCAAGGATTTAGTTGTAGATGATTGCTTTGGGTATCCTTTGTGAGATATTAAGTAGGTACTAGGTACTGCGTCCAGCTTTGGAAGCAGGTTTTTCTCCTTTCACTTGGTTACAATTTGTAGTTTTGGAAATTTGGTGTACGAACGGAAATTCAAAATTATATATTTACGATTTATAAACGTTTAGTTTCATCGGCTTTTTATTGTTATTTGACTATGCCTCCAAGTGTGCGTACGTTCTAAATTATTATTTTGGGTTTCATTATTTTTTGGAGGTTCTTTTTTTATTTATTATTGGGTGATTATGGCCGCTTCACTATCTTGGATTATTAACGACCGGCTTACACATTACAGATTGTTTTTATTAATCCTTATATACAGGGGGAGTCAGGAGGACCGCACCAAACTCTAGGAGGGCATTCTACAAATAAATATAAGACAACAAAGCCAAAAGTTGTTATCAGATTTTCACTGACTTGTTTTAGAATTACTGCTTTTTAATATGTTGCACATGTATGTACATTTAAAATGCCGTAATTTGAAAACAAGTGAACATCGGCTAAAAATGTTTTTAAGCGCAAAAAAGTAACTGCAATGCAATTTTCCAGAATAATCCATCTTCTAACTAAAATACGAGATCCCCATAGAAAAAATGAGCATGAATTCATCGTGTATGTTCATTATTTATGTACAGGGTGGGCAAAATTGTATGGTTCTTATAGAGAAATCGATACGAACTATAATAGATAAATATGAACAAATGGCGTCAATTTTTGCTTAGCAACTTCTAAATTATTATATATTATGCGTTCTTCAGCTTCTGGGTATTCTCCTACACGTACAATGCCTTAAGCATACCACAAATCGCGATCCGCTATTTTTTACAGTTTTTGAGAAACAATAAATATGGGGCGTCGAAACAGCCCACGATAGTAGTTATGTGACTATTTTCTAAAAGTCCGCTTTTTTTCTAATCGAAAATTTGTCAAATTTTTGGTTAAATTATTATCAAGAGACTTGAAATTATTCATTGTATATATCACGTTTTGGAAGGTAAATGAAGAAAACTTAGTTAGATTTTGAGTCCAATGTGCTATAAACGTATCTTTACGAATTTAAAAAAAGGTCAACAAATATGCTTGTCAGAATTTTTCAATGTGGTGATAATGCCGTTTTTCTTTTTCAAAAAATGCAGTCACACCTTCAGGCACCTCCCAAAAAAACTCAATACCCTAAGAACTGTCATTATATATTATTATAATTTAATTTTTATGAAAGTACATTATGGAAGTACATGCGGTTCCTCACATCTGTATGCCATATGTCCAAATTGGCTTAATTATAGTTTTATAGATGAGTATTTTATTTTCGAACGTCAATGTTTTAAATTTAAAAAGAAGTGCTTTTACGTAAATCTTGAATTTTCTTTTTCATTTCAATTTTTTTTCTTCCTTTGCATTTCAAGTTTTTTTCTTTGTTTTTCAATGTCAGTAGTAAACTCAAGAGTTGTTTTATTACCTTAAAACAAAAAATTACCAAAAAATATGCATTATCACCAAAAAAACTGACTATAAAAATCGGGGTGTCGAAACACCCCACATTAGTAGTTACGTGATTTGAAAACACGATAGTACTTTTTTTTTTTTTTAATCTCCTTTATTTTTCACTATCTGTCAAATATAAAACAACAAGTGAATAGTCTGACAATGTACAAAAGCAACAAAGGTACAAGTGCACAATTTAATTACTGGCATGCAGTGATCGATCCTATGATCAAACACATTAATATTTTTAGCCGATTTTAGCAGTTAGAAACTTATTAGCTTTTTGCGCACACTTCACAACTCCGCACTGCACTGATCAATCTAACCGATCACCAAGTTCTTCAGGTTTAAACCGCTTTAGTCTTCTAGTTGTGCAGGTGTCTTCCACCAATAAACGTGCAACTCTGTTTGGATGATATTTCAACCTGTCGCCTTTTTACCTTTTTAGTTCTTCTTGAATAGAAGGAATCTTCAAGTCCTGTTGGATAACGGCGTTTGGAACGTACCATGGAGCGGCGACAATTGTTCTTAATACCTTGTTTTGGAACCTTTGCAAGATATCTAGGTTGGAAGTACATGCGGTTCCCCACATCTGTATGCCATATGTCCAAACTGGCTTAATTATAGTTTTATAGATGAGTATTTTATTTTCCAACGTCAGCTGGGATTTTCGTCCCATCATCCAGTACATTTTTCGAAATACCAAACCCAGGTGCTTCCTTTTAGTGAATATATGATGTCGCCAGGTGAGTCGCTTGTTCAAATAAATTCCCAGGTATTTCACGTCGTCTTTCTGGGGTAACCGATTGCCATTAAGTGTGACTGCTGGGCAGGATCCTTTTTTCGTTGTAAATGTAATATGAGCAGATTTGCTCTCGTTGGCTCTTATCTTCCAATCATTTAACCATTTCTGGACTTTATCGAGGCTATTTTGCAAGAATCTGGAGGCCAGTTGTGGGTCACGATAGTACTTGATGGTTAAATATCTTTGTTAGTTTTTTGTTTATAACACAAAGTTACGTTTTTTTAAATAGAAACGCCTGAAGTGCCTGAAGAACGTGCTAAATCTTTTTGTAACTTCAAAACAACTGAGACACTGACATTTAGGAAAAAATTGAAAAATCGAACTTTTCGCCATTGAGTTTCTTTCAAAAGAAAAGAACGAGGATGCGCCATCCATTTTTCCACATCTTTTCGACTGCTTCATAAGAACCATCGAATTTTGCTCACTCTGTACTATGTGAACTTGTAAAACAGTTTCACCACATTCATAAAAATACATATCCGAAACAAAAGCTTTTAAAAAATTTTTATTACCTTTTTGTTTAAAAAATAATTATAATCTTTTCGTAATTCGTGGGTTTGATTTTACATTTTACGGTCAAATTAACTTGTACGCTTTTTAACTTAGGTGCGCCAAAAGAGACTAGGAAGACTGACAAAAAATAATTTTTATAAAATAAAACAAAAGTGAGGATCAAACAAAATACACGGTTCTTTTTTGACGAAACACTTTTTTACAGGGTTGGTTTTTACTCTTCCGACTTATAAAGAGAAACATCAATCTACCTTTCAAGCGAAAATTTGAAATTTAAAAAAAGTTTGTATCACAAAGTATTTATTAAAAGAAATAAAAGAAAGGGAAATTTAATTATTTGCAAATTGTTATTGGTACTTTTAATATTTATTGTTAATTTTTGCCGTTTACGCTCGGACGGATGATCTTTTGCATAATGTATCGAGTTAATGTTGTCTTGTGTATCGAATGTTATAGGTTTATTTGTTTAGGGCGCAGGCAACTAGTTAAACATCAACTAATGGATTGCATTGGTCAGTGTTGGAACAGAATCAATTATCGAGGATGAGATTTTTCTAAAGGACAAGTAAGGCCAAAAATACGTCCTTAAATTTCCGAACGGGAAAATACCTTTGAGAATTTCGTATATAAACAAGCAATTAACAAAGTTTCTCAAGTTTAATGAAGTTGATTAGAAGCTTCTCGATTATCAGTTTACAAGATCAAAGTTATTATTGTGAACATTAATACAGTAAATTCGAAATTTATTTACCGGTAACTTTGAACACGAAGCGAGTGCTAAAGAAGTGTTCTCGTGCTCGTGTTTAGCACTGGAAACGTTTGTCAGTTGTTCGTCGGCTTGTAGTTTCTCTCTGTACCTTCAGTTTGTGACAAAATTTTAGTGATGTTCGTAAACGGCATCTGTTAATTTCTGTAATAAATACAGAGGATCGCTTAATAATCTAAAGTTAATTGGAGCAAAACTAAATTAAAACTAAAACTAACTAAAAGACAAACTTTTCTAACAAGCTGCAGATATTCCAGATGAAATCGTTTTAATTATTCCAACATCTTTAACAAATCTCGTGAGTTAAGGAGAATAGTAGGAAAGATTGAAATAAAATTCGGGACTTTTCGCTTAGTTTAAATTTTTGGTGTGCTGCCAAGATTAAGGCAATGCTACAAAAGAGAACAGCTGTTCTCTTGTACCAGTTGACAAAAAGCCAGTTTGCACTTGATTGAACGCATTTCTTGCTCACACGTAGTTAATATAGCAGAGCATTACACGACGTTAATAAATTACACTACTCTAACATGTTGTGTTGGTATGCGATTACATCACTTCAAACCTTTGCTACCTTGTTGACAATCTGTTTATTCAATAGATGTGAACGATGGGTCGTGTTTTACCATGCCATTATACTACGCTATTATCAGATTAATGATTGGACTTGTCTTCAGGTGTAAGGTCCTTTCGAACTACATCGGGAAATTTCGCGGAGCTTTCCGAAAGGAGGATTTCCTCCCCCATGCATCAGAAAGCTCGGCGTCAGTAGCGCACCGCTTTTGTGAGGGCTCGTGTTTTCGGCCTTATTCGATACGCTCGTACTCGCGTCGTGGCACTCGTAAACCCTTAATACGGAAAAACTTCCAAACAAACTTTTATCACAAATGTGTACAATTTTTACTTGCATAATTAGTGAGTTGTGATTTATGTGAAGTGAAATGCCTCGTGGTTTCGTACTTATTTTAACTGGACTAATATACGTAACGGCTCAAACCACTTCTCAAGACGAAGAAGAACAATCAGGTAAATTACCGAAAGAAAATGCCGCTCTAATAATTTTTTTAAGTAACGAAGTTACTTATTTGAAAAAAGTCGCTAAATTCGCCAAATTACGTTAACTTCCACGCTAAATAATTAAGTTAATTCTATTTTTAAGGGCTTTAAAGCGATTAGCTCGTCGAGCACGTTTAAAACTTTTTTTTTAAATAAAACAGGTAACTCGATAATAAATTTAAAACTAATAAGAAATATTAGATTTTAACAACTCTTAAATAAATAAGTAAAATTATTTGCTCGCTTTTCGCAATTTTTCTTTTTATGTAATGAAGAAAAGTCTATATGTGTTCAAGTACTATGTCCACAAGGAAAGTTCAAGTTTGGGTTCTTTGAAAAAGCTTCTTGTTTTCACGAAGGTTAAATAGCTTTGAGCATTTTGATGTTTCCAACTAACTCAGAAGTATTCGAGGCATAATTTTAATATGAGGTTGAGTTTTTTTCTCATTATTAGTTTACAAACTCGAATAATTTAATTACTTAAGTTTGCATACCATTAAGTAGATTATCGAAAAAATTTTCTAGAGGAAAAAAAAATTTTTTTCCGTTGTAATAAAAGAAAATAAAGGTGATATATGAGCTGAACTATCGCTTGCTTTAGTTTAAACGTATAAGGCGAAAATAAATTGTTAAGGCTATGAATTATTACTGTTTGGTTACGGTGGCACACCAATTCATAAGTAGGTGCAGGGGCAAGATAAATATAAATAATTTAACACTAAAACGGACACACTTATAAATTTTTTGGGGTTATTTATTTGAAGCGACCCTCAATTAACTGTTAAAAAATTCTCATTTATTTGCGAGCTTTTCTGTAGAAGAAATACGGAAAAATTTTTCTAATGTAATAATTACCTCTTCGCCCTTACTTTGCAATTTGTAATAAGAAATGTCCCGAAACACATATTTAGCAATTTCTCAAGATGATGAGAGTTTGATAGTCACGAACAATGTTGGAAAATTTAACGAAAGTCTTAAGGGTCGGGGAAACAGGTTGGCGATTTTCATAACGCCTCGGCACAGTTTGGGGAAGGCGGACATTTTCAATTTGCATAACATGACTAATACGAATACATCAAAAAAATTTTAAATTATTTCCTTCGAATACAAGTAGACCGCTTTATGCGGTTGTATCGAATGAACTGTAAGTACAGCCCAGTCTGGTGTATAAACAAATAGGCCAATATGTAAATATTTCGCCTGAACTAACCTCGGTGGAAAATTTCATTTCTTTATAGATTCATAATTTTTCCGCTCGTTACTTTAATCATTTTTTTAACTTTTCAATTTTGTCGTTATAAAAGACATTTTTCCAGTGAATTAGTATTTATGTTTCGTATTAGACGTTAGCAACTGCACTTATGCGCTTTAAAAACATAATTCGACTCGGCACGCACGCCACGTTTAAGAGTAAATAAGTGGTATATCACAGAATAAATTCAGATATTAAATTTAATATAAAATGCGAAGCCTTAAGTCACGAATTTCAAACACCGAAATTCTTTATATAAAATGTTTACCTTATACTCTAAACAGGACTCGTGAGGTTGATTTTTTCGGTCAAAATTGTTTGTCTCGTCGATCGATTTAAGCTTATGCGTATAATATTTCCGCAGGAGACATAATATGAAGCACCTCAATTAATCAAGTTGAACTTAAGTTCCTTAAATTCATAAATAAATTTGATGAGTAGTAAATAAATAAAAATAAAACTAGATAAAACATGGCAAAAATTTACGTTGAAAAATGTTTTTAGTGGCATGCGAAAAATTTCCTCACGTTTAAGCCGCGTTTAAACCTACATGGATGTTTTTCGATTTATTTTTACCCTTGGCGATATTTTTGTGTTTATTATTAAACAATTTTGCAGATTATTGTATGTTTTTGAAATAATTAAATTTTTTTGGATTTAATAAAACGTTGAAACAATACAGTAACGTTAAGCTCTTAATATTGTGGATCCGTCAATAACTTTTACGCCTAGTTTTAAGAGCTTTGTTTTACAGGGTTTTCCAGTTTTTCTCGATTGGTTAAAAAAAATTTTTTTAAAACGTGGATCGTGTAATGTTTGTAATTCTACAATTAAAATTGAGTACGTTACGGCGTTAATAGCCTAGCTTTGTTTCACACCAAAAAACACGGTTTTCAATTTCAATTGCTTCCGCTGAGGAAGTATCTACACTTCTGTTTATTACTTGTTTGCGCGAAAATCCAAAATGGGCTTCATCTATAGTTTTGCAACTTCATATAGTAGGTACTCATTTTTATGTCTAGTTGTGACTATCCTAAAAGTCCTGATGAATCAGAGGTGAGCTTTAGCGGTAGTGGCCGAAGACGTCATTATGGGTTGGAGTAGAAACGTAACTATAGCAATATAAATTTACCACAAAATTGAATAGATACATGTTTTTTTGTGTTCCTCAAGTTTACCGAGCTATGTGGCGTTGAAAATTGAATAGGTATCGTTTCAAGAATTTCCTTCAAAATTATTCAAACAGTATAATATGAACAAAGCAATGCTATTCATTATGGAGGATATGAACTACATTGGTAGCATCGCAGAAATAATACTGTGGGCAACTGCAATGCATTTCCTCTTTCTGTTTTTAATAGATCTAATACGTTGTAAATGAACCCCAACATACACACATAAGTGAAAAAACTTTAAATGAGAAAATTTGTTTTCCACCGAGTGCCTCGGGAATCGAACCCAAGACTTTGCTATTTCCGGTAGCACGTCTATACCCAATACACTACGGAGGCCAACATACTTTCAACAATAGCAAAGTCTTGGGTTCGATTCCCGAGGCACTCGGTGGAAAACAAATTTTCTCATTTAAAGTTTTTTCACTTATGTGTGTATGTTGGGGTTCATTTACAACGTATTAGATCTATCTAACTAATTAACCCTAAATATTTAAAAATGTGTAATCTGTTTTTAATGTTTGCTTTCCTCATAATCAGAGTGTTCAGAAAACCGTAAGGGTTGTGGGCACACAAGCAGCCACTTCTTTGAAAAAGTTATTGCCTGGACGGTGGGTAGATGTATCACAAAAATTATTTTGGATATTCCGACGCATTATTTATGCTTTAAAGTGACTCTTAGTCACGTTTAATTGATTTTATGTTGCCATACCACGAGTTTAAGATTTTTAATCCAACTTCGTTGAAGCAGGCAGTTGCATTGATGGTTTGGCCACAAATAACACCAATTTTCAACACCCTATAACTCGGTAAACGGACCTAACCTAGCTCGTAATTTTCGAGGTAATAGGGGAAAAAGTGACATGTCTTCTGCCACTACTCACCTATGACTCATCAGAATTTTTAAAATATTCTTATTAATTATTAATATATTAATGGTTGCATCCGTAATACTGATAGGCACTAATACAGAACGAAAAAGAAAATTAAAAATTGCTTACCCCTTTTTGTAAAATAGCATATTAATACTAGTTTTAGATTCACAAAGATAAGTGCCTCGCCGTAAAAGTTTGAAATTGCATCTTAACGTGTATTCTAACATCTTATTCTTTAACCAAAACGAATTAATTGTTTACATACTTGAAGCTCTATTTTCTTATTTTCTAGAGCTAACGAATCTATATGAAAGCTTTTTTCTATGATATTTTCGTGTTCGTTTTGCATTTTGTCTAATATATACCGCTGTGTTTCTCACTCAAGATCTTACTACCCCACAAGTTTACCAGTTTTTATCGACAACGCCTACTTTCAACTGGAGATTGAATTCACCAAGATAAATTGAAATATTTCATTTATAAATCGAGCTTCTTTTATTTCTAGCATTTTTGTTGTCTACTTAGGTATATTTGGGCATTGTTGACTATCTTATACGATTAAATGTATACTAATACTTTCTTATTTAAAAAAATATATCATCGAAGTCCTAAAACTCGGTGGCCTCCTTTAGAGATTCTCCACATATATGAGCATTTACTGTGGTTTTATTGGCATGAGTATTTAAGGGTTGAAGAGGGTGCTTGAATTGAGTACTGAAAATTTCAGTTTTTTGCCTGCTAATACTTTTTTGCGTTTCTTATCTCCCAATATAAGGGAGTGTACAGTGTACACATTTTACGTCCATTAATTTAATTAAGAATACAACGCATTAAAATAATCAAATTCATTATTTTTGTGGAATTAAAATTTTTATAAACGACAACTTTGGATACACATATTGCAAATCAGGTGTTTGTTAACGATAAGCGCGTCACTTCTTATCGGATAGTTTCAATTTGTACGACCTACCTCGACACATTCTTTTCAATTTAATTTGTTGTACGGTAATGACGCGAGTGGAGTGTTGTGAAAATCGTCGTATTTCGAGGGTTTAAAACACCCTATAAACTTTCAAATATATTTTTATTTTAGAAAATATCGTGAAGACTGATGAGTCCAGAAAGTTTGTTTTCTTAAAGGTAATTTTAGAATTTTTTAATAGTACCTACTACCTGGTTGGTTATTTCTGCTTTGTTGCTAAGCACATAATTTCAAAAATGGCCGTGGAAAGATTTTTGTTAATTTGGTTCCAAATAATAATTAGTATAGTATGCAGAATTTATTTCTATTTTCTTAAATTTTTAGAAAACGAAGGAGATAAATGTCGCAAAATTTGATATTTTGGTCATTATTCAGTTTTGTAATTTGAACAAAACGTTTTTAAGTAAAAGCTTTGTGTATAAACGGATCTTGATACATGTTTACAATTTTTTTCAATCTTCTAGCAGATTTTAACACCCCCACTCCGTATCTAGAAAACAGAGTCATTGCGTACCCATGTTTATTTGCACTTCTTGTCTTAAAATCAATCAAATAATAATTATTTGAAGTCTGTGTACATACCCCGTACCTGAAACTAGAATAATTTCAGTCAAGAATTACCTGATACGGGCCTGCTTCGAGTTTTCCATATAAGTAACGTGTGACACAACAGTTTGCACCTAATGACATAAATATGGGATTACAACGTTGTGCTAAAAAATTGAATAGAATTGTGTATTTATGCAAAGTGCATTTGAAAACTCGACTTTTGATTTCATTTCTGATTAAACCTGATGACATAATTTTTATAATGAAAGCAAAAAATTGTTGTTTACCACTCACTATATTATCACTTTGTATTTCAAATATTCTTTTTCATTTTTTTTGTTTATAATTGCGGCATTTTATCATCGTTTAAGGAAGACGTTAGTTTGTAAAATTAACAAAAATATTTTAATTTCCAAAGTTGTTAGATATATATTATACTTTTGATCACTTTATGTGGTTAGAATTGTTAGCTTCTCAAACTTTGAGCAATTGCTTGCCTCATTCCATTATTTTCTTAACACGTCTAGAGTATTTCTAATTGTAACAATTTAAATGTAAATTCCTTTTGAAATTCACGAACAATACAACTAAAAATTACGCGGTATTTTAATTGAAAATGCTTCGAATTTTACTATCGTTGCAAACACGTAAGAGTACCTAAATTAATAATAATTAAAAAACGTCGAGAAAGACAAATGTGATTTTAAGAACATTTAGAATAAATTGTAATGCCATTTATGACGTAATCCGCTTCTCGATCGTAGAATAGTTGAATAGATATGTAATCTTAACGTTAGTTTTGTACCCTTAACACCAATTTCGCACCTGAAAACGGCGTAGAAAATTGGGTTTGTCATTCAACTGTAATTCGACGCAATTCCCTAAAGCAAGGGGTGTAAAACATTTTGCTCTAGCACCTATGAACTTGGGTGCTTGTTTGTATTTTACAAAAACTAAACATGAAAGAGTTATGATTTATCGAATCAGGTGGGGTAGTATGTATTATACGAGCTTATCGCCAAATCTAAGCTTGATAAAATCTTAACGTCGCCCTAAATACCTTGAAATTTCATTTAAATTTGTTTGGGTTTTAACAGAACTTAGTATCCCTTAATAAACTAAACCTCAAATAATTAAAATAATCAGCATCGTTGTCCTTCGTGATTAGACTACAAACTTTTGCAATTGCAATTTAATTTAACTAACTTTGTTTAAGATAAGTAATCTTTAACTTAAAATTAGACAATTATTTTACCTGTTTACGGAAAAAAACGAAAAACGTAGTGATTTAAAGCTAGTTTTCCTAGAAAAACTAAAATAGATAGATTTTGGGTGTAGATATTAGCGCTCTAGAACTAAATGGCTACAATGGCTATACTAACACTTTATAAGATTTAGGAGCCGACCATTATGGTGGGCGGGGGGCCTATTTGACTCCAATAATTTACTAATATAATATGCTAACGCTTTTTGGATGGCATGTGATGAAAAAGCTTCGAATATGATTTTAGCGACTACCTACTTATGTGATATGTGTATGTAATATGTGAAGTTGGCACTCTTCCGTACAAAACCCCCAAACTTTTCATACATTTTCCAAAATTACTACAATTTTTTTAATAATGTGGACTGCTCTCTAAAAAACCAACTGTTTTGTAACGCAAATTACATTAGTAGTAAGTTTACGTTATAAAAATAATCTCTAGACGATGTTAGGAGTAATGGAGAAAATCCTATTAGTTATTTATATACCCTTTCTTAGAAAACCGGAAAGTTTTAAGAGAAAATCGATTACAAAAGCTTGCAGTCATGGTTGCACTATATTTAATAATTAAATGATGCTATTTATTTTTACCTGTGAAAGATCCTCAAAGAATTCAACAACGGTTTGACTGGAACTCTTGAACTGAGAGAGTTATCAATTTACTCGAGATTTTTTGCTCGTAACGAAATATGAAAGCTGTTTTATTGCATATCTTACATGGATTTTTTTTTACCGACAAGTCTCCACTCAATAAAATACCTTAGCATTTTTTTACAATATATAACTAAGTATTGCTTTTCAGTTTTTTCACAAAGTTCGTACCACATTGTAACTTTTATAAGAAAAAAAAACAAAGCTTTATGTAACGTATAGGAATGGTAATTCTTAGGAAATTCTACATTTTAGCTGGACTTGACAAGGTACTATGAGATCCTTCCTACTACATCCTGGGTAAACATATGTGGTTTGAATGTCTTGTGTGCATTCCGCTTCACATTCCTAATGGATATTGCGTTGTTGCTATCACGAGTGGCCATGTAGTTTATTTTAGATTGCTGTTTCCAAAAAAAAGCTTTATCTCGTACGCTTGAAACATTTTTTGACAATTTTCAATTAATTTAAACCGATCCGGCGCAATCCTGCAGCCGTTAGCGTACGGATTATACGATAAAGAAATGTTAAATTATTAATCCCAAAGTTAGTTAATTTCTGTTTGCTCGTAAGATACATTATGTACCGTGCTATCTCGATTTTGTAACATCTACCAGTAAATTTACAAAGCTCCGCACCTAGTAGACACTTTGATTGCGTGCGAAAACCACATTACACTTCTTGCGTTATCCCAACGTTTCAAGATTTTGTGAAAGACAACGCAGCCTGCCTTTGTTTATAATATTTTAGTGACAAGAATATACACTTTTTGCCACGAAATTAATGGTACGCATACTAATTTGGGAAGCGTAAGCCATCGCATTATTTGTACAAGCAAATTTTATATTATCTAAAATCGTAAAATCGTTTAATCATTTTTTTAATGTGCACCAACATTAGAAATTAATTATCCATAATATAACTACGAGGTTATACAATTTCATATTTTATCTACGAATATTATCTGATTATTTCTATTCAGACTTTCGGAATGATTTATGAATTTAAGGGCAGGAGCAATGCTAATTATTTGTTACTTTCTACGGTAATTATTTTCAAGTAATGAGGCGTTTAATCTTTCAATTTATTAACCATGATTTTAGTTATTGTAATAGGTAACGTAAATAGGTAAATAATGGATGGTTTAGCGGACAAAGCTGCTTGAAGTAATCGGCCAATTATGCTGAGTATACTGATATTTGGCTGCTTACAGTCATCTAAACCGTACGCTGAGAGCCAGCACAACAGTACTCTGGCAACTATAATTATTCATCGTTTGCTGATTCTCAGCAGCTTTGTCCGCTAAACGCACCCATTGATTAAAGATCCTAAGAGACCCTACAAAACCTTATGCTTACCTGGTTCGGGTAACAGCATTTTTCTGTTAAAATTCGAAATTTAATTTTTACAGCTATTTGATATTCGCTAAATGAACGCTGGTTCACCTGGTATTTATTTATTTGCCAGCAATAAGCAGCTTGTCGATGGTAGCACCTTCCTGAATGCTTAAGAAGGTCGCGCACTAAACTTAAGAACTTTCCTGTTTAGTGATGATTAGTTTGTTAATCAATGAGTTCGACTATGATGATTTTCTATTAGAAAATTCAGCTATTCTAATTGTTTCTAGTCGTATAACGATTAGCATGGGAGTTTAATCGTTTGGCCCACAAACTAACGAAATCAACAGTTCTATCAATGACAGTATTTTCCGCGTCTTCCATAATTAAAATTTAGGTAGAGATACTCAAATTAGGTTATTGTAGTTGTGGAACCGCAAATTAACTACTTGTAAGCGCTTGTGCGCTGGAATAGCGAAATCATTCCTGTCGGCAGGTTCCAGGTTTCAGCCCATTGAGTCATATCTGCGTAGACGTAATTAACAAATAATCAGACTTATACAGATGGGGGGTCGGATGCTTATCTCTATTTTTCGCGATCTCATAAATCCATTACCTTAAGAAGACAAAACCCAACTTAAACCACCCTTGAAAGCGCCTTTTAATGGACCAATAAATCTCTGTAGATCAGGCACATAAAATAATTTAAAACTCAATAGGTACTAGTATATTGTTATTGTTTATATTGTTTATATTTCGATTGTTGAGTTTCTATCAAACAACTTAGTTGTATGAGCTTTGTTTCTTTTGTGACCTCAATATTTTTAATGTACTACGAGTCCTAGAACTAGCAAAAGGGTTGTAAAAATTAATTATCCGAAATTAAGTCGAACTAGCCCGCCTGTGACTAACTTACACACTTTGCGTGTTAAAAGAATTGGGGTTGGTGTCCACGTCATATTCACTTCACGGTTATTGTTTTTGTAATTAAATAGAAACAGATGTTGGTTAATAGACATGCGGTTAACCCTATACTATCCCCTAATGTAAATCACGAGAATATAAATAATAAATCGCTACATTTTCTAATACTTTACCTAATGAAGATATTATGGGACGTAAATTATTAATATTAAAATATGTTATCGTAAAACCTAACTCTTAACTAAGTGAAGTGTGCAATAATAGGTATGGTTTTTATTTTGATGATTCCAATCTGATTATTACCGAAAAGAGTGCTTTTTCAAATTACCCAAATTAAAAAATAATTAAGATTGAAGTATAATAATATACGAGTGTTCATAAGCCTATTTTATAAACAAATTTGACAAGTATTGCGTATTATTTCAGTTGAAAGTTAATAATATTATATACAGTCCAGTTCGGTTGATTCATTTAGGGGTTGGTTAAGTAAGTTCCCCCTACAGCCATGTGTGTATTACTGACTTCCTAGTATTTTTGTCCATCCTTATCGTTTAAGGGATAGAAATTAAATGGTCGGCTGGCAATATTCGTTATCGTTCCCATACTACATACTGCTTCTCATTTATTTAATGTGTGAGAACATACCCACTTCTTTCTCCAAATCCACAAATGAGGTCCATACCGAACAATCTTGAGGTTTTTTCTCAGATTGTAGTGTTTCTCCATTAATGGTCGTATTGTTTTTTTAGCTTATATTACTTCTACGTTTTAACCTTCGCAGTCCGAAAGTAAATTACAATCATAGTTTACCAAAACCGGGTCATCGATGACCCATTTTTTATTTTGTGTTTTCGGATGAAATAAGGACATTTTGGTTTCAATCTAATCTCGCTTATTAGTGATTTGATCAAAAAATGTTACTCTTCGTAAAAGTTTTTGTTTGTTTCAAATCTAATATTCATAGTTTCATTTCTGCAGATTTTTATACAGGGTGTTCTTTATTAACGTTTTTCTAAAATTATACATTTTTTGATATTTTCCAGCAGTATATCATGTAGTAGTTTAGTATTTTAGGAGAATACACAGAAGGAAATTATATAAAAAATTTTATCATAAAAGTTATTCAAAAAAATATCGACTTTGGGTCAGTCGTGACCCGGTTTCGGGACTGCGAGGGACAATATAAAACTGGAAAGTTACCGAAGTTGTTCATCGTAGCTGTGCCTTGCTTTGCTTTTACCGAAACGTGCGATTCTAATGTATACGGTGTGCGTCTTCTTCTCACGGAACATTTCGTCATTTCAAAGTATGAAATGCGCAATTAATTGTAATTCAGTCTCTGTTTAGCCGATTGTGGTTCTGCTGCTAAGTCATTCACATAGAAAATTATTAGCTTCCTCATAAGTTATTACTGGATAGTATAGCCCATCATTAAGATATTCTTCTGTTTTTGTTGCAGTAGATAAATTTGCTTCAAACCAATTTTTGAGAATTGTTAAGCGGTGTCTAGACTCTCGAGCCTTTCGAGCAAACTCCGTTAGCCAACTAGGACGTGTTTTTTGTTTGCAACAAGACTCGGCTCGACCAGAAGCCTCTATTCCTGCAATTTCTGGCAGAAGTTATCTTACATGTGAAGAACAGTCCTTTAGGCCTCGTTTTACTGTACGCAAGAGCGTCTTCTGCCATTTATTTTGTCATCTGTAAATAATTTTCCTACAGATTGGATTTTATTGACGCTTGGGAATGAAATAAGTCTGTTGATCGTCACCTTCTTTTAAATATTTTCTACATTTTTAGAATTTGTTAAATTTCGTT
The DNA here is from genome assembly GCA_950108345.1 of Malthinus flaveolus. Taxonomy (NCBI): domain Eukaryota; kingdom Metazoa; phylum Arthropoda; class Insecta; order Coleoptera; family Cantharidae; genus Malthinus; species Malthinus flaveolus. Next base: position 75,129,211 of record OX467285.1, read on the forward strand.
AAATTATATTATTATTTCATGCTCGTCGCATTCTGCTACGACGGTTTGTTATTCCCTATAAACCGAGAGTAATAAGTCTTATTAGCAAGTTTTAACAAAAATAAAAGAGAATTGAGCACACTATTCAAACTTTTTATAAAGCAGTAATAGTTTACCAACGTCTTTAACTATATTTCTCTGCGGATAGTGTGTATAAGGAGGTAAGGACTTATTCAATAATAAATTAGGGTAAACATTCCCTAGAGAGTTACAACCTCCTAAATATTTTATGTTGCTAAATATTAACGAGAAACGCTAAAAGGATATAAAAAACTGTTTTAATTAAAATACAAATTTTTTTTACATCCAATATTCTTTTTCTGTTGCCACATAATATTATCATTATTAGTTGGTAGTACCTACTACCCACTAATACAAACTTCTTTAATCAGTCCCCTTTCTAATTTCGTTTCTAAAGGACGGGAGGCTAATTCTCTCTGCATTTTCTATTGTAATGGCTCTAATACACGAGGGTTTTAAAATCATTAATACCTTTTTTTTTCATTTAATTTACTTAATTTAATAGCAAGAGCTTTAAGAAGCTTTACTAACGTTAAGAAAGGAACAAAATTTGAGAACTCGCATTTTAAAAATAATAAAACGGTCAGGTGTGGGCTAAATGCGTGGCCTCCCTGTATTTATTAACTTTTTGATAATGAACGGTTCTTTTAATTTAGAAACAATTTGATCAGAAGAAATTAAATTAGCCATTCTAGGCACATTTTTAAACTATTTTATAATTTTTTTACGAAGTACAGTAGATCCGAGATCCGTGAAGTTACAATAACCACTTTCAAAAAAAATAAAAAAAATCATGCTATAATTTAGTATGAATTTAGTGTAATTTAGTGCGCCAATAAAAAAATTTAGTGCGCGTCTAGTTTAGGCGCTATACGCGTTGGAAATGTGGTTATTGTAAGTTCACGCGTAATAACCACCTTCTCCGATTTTTATGAAACTTGGTGATAATTTAGTATGAATTTAGTGTAATTTAGTGCGCCCATAAAAAAATTTAGTGCGCGCGTACTTTTGGAGTTATAAGGGTTACAAGTGTGGTTATTGTAAGTTCACGCGTAATAACCACCTTCTCCGATTTTTATGAAACTTGGTGATAATTTAGTATGAATTTAGTGTAATTTAGTGCGCTAATAAAAAAATTTTGTGCGCGTCTAGTTTAGGCTCTATACGCGTTGGAAATGTGGTTATTGTAACTTCACGCCTAATAAAACTTTCTCCGATTTTCTTGAAACTTGGTGATAAGGTACTAGTACTGATAGATCATTACAAAAGGTTCATCTCAATTTAGTAGGTACCATTGATTCATGTGGTGCAATTTGATACACACGAATTTAAATATAATTAGTTTCAGCGTAGGTAGTAATAATAACATTGTATTCTTTATGGCATTCATATTGTAAGAAAGGAGTTATGTGTGCACATAACACCTTCTTCCATTGAGAATGTTATTTTAGATGTACATAGGTAGCTCCTTCATCCACTGCAGTTTTCTATCTTACAGTAATATTTAGACATTTTGAAAGGTGCCATGCGATAGGTACATAATACCTTCATTCAGTAAGAAAGTCATTTTTTAAATGTTACATCCTTCATCCACTCGTGTCTTCAACTATTCTCTACTTTGTTATAGAAAAAGTAATAAAAAGTATTTATCGCTTATAGTCGTTATTAGCAACATCTCCTGTTTGTCTTTGACCAATCGTAATAATTTATGTAGATATGATTAATTAATTGAAATTTGTTAATACCGGCTATAAGTTTTGCGTTTATACCTAGATAGGGCATTCGAGCTTTGGCAGAGTAAACTAAAATTAAATCTAGACAAAGTATCGCATTCATACTGCTACATTTTGTTTCTAATTATCAATGGCAGTAATTTTATGAACTTCCGTAGGGTATTTGGGGTGGAATCCGCGTTGGATAGGTAGAAAACAGACAAGTAATAACTTTTTCCTAAAATCTGGACATATTAGTAGGTATCGTATTCATACTGCTAAATCTTTCTAATTATTCTTTCTCGTACACATTCATGCAAATTTAAAAATTGAAAACCGGCTAATTGTTACTAATTAATTTGTTATATACCTGGTCGTACGGTCGTATAATATTCATAGGGACCGTACCTGTATTTGGACAGTACGACCGTACAACAATCTCATTGTAAAATATTCTTGTTTTTATTGCTTTTGAGTTATTTCAATCTGTTATTACCCACCCAAGTATTTTTATAACTACCGTTATGGGGTGGAGTCCGGTATTAAAACCTTGTAATAAATATATCGCAGTCGTCCTACATGTAAGCTCAGGGAAGCAAATAACATTTTAATTAAAAAACATAAAAAATCTCAAGTGTGGTGTATTATTTTACAAATTAAATCTCAATCATCATTTAACAATATTATATAGTCCACTAAGAAGTAAAATTTAATAAATTGGAGACAAAAAACGCAAGGATTACATAATTATTTTCAATAATATTACTGCTGTCAAATCAGATGACTGTTTAAAATACTTTGTTCATTAGCTTTTATTTAATTTCTTTTAAAATCAAAATCCGAAAAATTCATCTAATTTGCATATTACCTGTATAGATTTGAATATGTTCTAATTATTATTTATCAGAGAAATGCAATTTTATTATTGAAAAGGTTATTGTAAAAGGTTCTCCCGATGAATCTTTTCGTTAAGGCCCGTCTAGACGCAACGTTTTATGGAACTTCGTATAGCCTCATAATCAAAATTATGAAAACTGCCGTTAGTCAAGGCCGTACATCCCCAAATTCAAGTTTTGAACTAAAAATACATTCTAATGATTTTGATGTATTTTAATTTATAATAGTCAGATATTTCAGAAAAGATGATAAAATCTTATGAACCTATAATATTAATAAGATAAGTATAATTGATTAAAAATTTTGGAAGCTCGTGTTGATATTTTGGAATACCGACCTGCTTGGTTTGAAAAGTATTTCTAAACGCTAAATACTTTCTATTACTTTTTCTATAACAAAGTAGAGAATTATTATTACTATTACCTACTCTGGAACTAATTATATTTAAATTCGTGTGTATCAAATTGCACCACATGAATCAATAGTACCCTTATGAACCCTTTGTAATGATCTATCAGTACTAGTATTATCGGCGATAGTACTTAGTTACATTACGCGCAGGCGCAGACTACGATATGCACCTTTCGACTCTTATAGCTCCTAAACTAGACGTGCACTTAATTTTGTTGTTAGCGCACTAAATTACACTCAATTTATACTAACTTATCACCAAGTTTCATGAAAATCGGAGAAAGTTTTATTAGGCGTGAAGTTACAATAACCACATTTCCAACGCGTATAGCGCCTAAACTAAACGCGCACTAAATTTTTTTATTAGCGCACTAAATTACACTAAATTCATACTAAATTATCACCAAGTTTCATAAAAATCGGAGAAGGTGGTTATTACGCGTGAACTTACAATAGCCACATTTCCAACGCGTATAGCGCCTAAACTAAACGCGCACTAAATTTTTTTATTAGCGCACTAAATTACACTAAATTCATACTAAATTATCACCAAGTTTCATAAAAATCGGAGAAGGTGGTTATTACGCGTGAACTTACAATAACCACACTTGTAACCCTTATAACTCCGAAAGTACGCGCGCACTAAATTTTTTTATGAGCGCACTAAATTACACTAAATTCATACTAAATTATGGTAAAGTTTCATTAAAATCGGAAAATGTGGTTATTGTAACTTCACGGACCTGTAGATCCGGTAATGTGTATACAGGGTGTCAATATTAAAATCTACAATCTGCGGGATTTTGAAACCATCGTGAATGAAATCATATTCATTTTTTATGCAAGATACAAATTTACAGAAATAAACCACTAGCAACATACTTAGTTTTTAAAGCATAATGTGATAACTTAACCGAAACTTTGCCAAGTACTACCTAATATTCCTAAGGATAGCTACCTGAAAATCTTATTTTATTAATTATAAGTAGACTGAACAAACTTTTAACTTGACACTCGTTTTATTTCTCGTATTGCTACATTTTGTACTTTAAAACTTTAAGCATTTTGAATAATTGAAAAGGTGATTAATTAATGAAATTCGAGTAATTTTCCTAATATTTTCAATTAGTGACGTGGCATTAGTTCTTAATAAATCTTTCTCAAGTTAATTATAAAATTACGTTGTGCAAAGTTTGTAGACGTCTTAATTTTTAACTATATTTAGAAAGTTTCCTCTTCTGGCCCAAATTTTCTAATATTTTTCCGTAAATAAAGGGATGCATTACTTATGTAACGTTTGGGACAAATGTCAGTAAAATTAAATGACACCAGGGCAAAGAAGTTCATCATGATGTGTGGTTTTTGTCGAGAAAATATTTAAACGAACGATAACGCTTTATTCTTTACACTAATTCGTTATACCTTGTTAGGGCTAAATGTATGTATAGTAAGTTGATGAGTGGTTATGGTATGGCTATGAATTTGGTCACACACACAACTCTGCTTTACACGCAATTTCTATTTTAATCTTTCTTAAATTATACGTCATTACGTTTGTTCTTTTTTTTAATTAAAACCGTCTAATCTAAAGGCACAATTGTTACGCATAATAAACTTAAATGTGTTAATGCTACGATAAAATTGTAAATGGAAAAAAGGTAGAAAATGAAAAAACCGACCAACTAGTAATTTTTAAATTTATATGTCCACCGGCTCGCGAAAAGATTGGAATTTTAATTTCCTGATTAATCCATGCACATCCTTTTCTATACATTTCGTATCGGTTCTCTAATTTATCCTGTACATTTTACTTTTATCCTGATGTAGTAAAATATTCTTTCTTCGTGCATTACGAATACATCTATCTATATTCGAATTCGAGCATTAGAAAATCAGTCGTGAGTAGCATTGATAAGTTCACTGGAAAGTGCAAACTGTCTTTTTGAAATGTGTCAATTTGAAATATACATTTTCTTTTTTTAATTTACCCCCAATACCCAATACGTATGTGTAGTTTGATATCATTCGATATTGTTAAAATGTCTCAATTGTAGTTAGACACTATAACTAAATTACTAAATAAATAAATAAATTAACTATAATTGAGACATTTTAACGTTTAATTAGACAGTCGTATAGTAGTCGATTTTCCACTTACAAATATAGTACACGATTAAATTGGGTTTTACTTCTTGCAAATTCCTGTTAATTAATAAAACGCAAATTAAATTTTTTTAACTTTTCCCTATGATTTTCAAAAAAGTATATTGAACACAATGAAAAAGCGTACTTTTCAGCTTACGATTGTTCTAAGATTGCCCCATATCCGTACGGAAAACTCACCGAGTAGCTACTTTATTATTTATTTCGTTGAAATGCGGCGTTTGGAGGTTTTGATAATTTCACGTTCTCTGACTATCTCTCAAGTCTTTTTGTAAGATTTCGGCAAGAATGACCACTAAATAAGTGTAGTTTGTAAAAGATCTTGGTCTCTAAGATTACCTTTTATAGCTATAAAACTCCTAGGTAGGGAACATATTATAGTAATCCCTTAATCAGTGATTAAATTCTAATCATGTACCTAATACATCTTTTGTAACAGTTGATTAAAATGACGTTTTTGCCTGTACCTTAACATTGACTATGCTGATTTAGTCAGTCCCATATTTTGGCTTTTAGAGGTAATACTTTTTTGAACTTTGGTAAAAAGTTAATAAACTCCAATTTTTGATGTTGCCGTACTTACCCTCATTGTTAGCGGTAACGGCTTTATCTAGTTTATCTATACATTTTTGTTACTTTTTATACCTGCATGGACGGCAACCCATCAGATAAAAACAATGCATTTTTAAGTATAAGCCTTTTTAAATAAATAATGTTCGGCTCTTAGCATATCCAACAGATAAACAATATTTAAATTCCAATGAGACCATTGAATTAACGTGTACCTACTTGTGATAGTAAAAGCTAATCCTATAATTACATCTAATTTTCCTTACCCTGTACAAGTTGTACATTTTCATTATTTCTTACGGTTTTATTAGCTGCCGTTTCACTAACGAAGCACTCAAGTAGTATCAGAATTGAAAATAGGCTCTAAATAAATCTTTCCCCAAGCCTTCCAACCTTATTTGGCTTAACAAATTACTTTTAACAAAACTTTCGTTAATAGTATCAAGAGTTTAGAACTTTAGCATGCAAACATTTTGTCTAAGGTTAATTAAGCTTTTACTATTAAAATGTCCTTTTTAAATAAATAAAATGAAGTAGTGTATAATAAATACAATTATTTGAATAAAACTACTCGTGCGCGATTTCTTCCGATGCCATACCGAACTTAAAGATTTTAGATTTTCTGTTCAATTTAAATGAAACTCGACACAAACTTCCAACAATCAGCAGTTTCCGACAGCAGAAACTCCAAATCCTTCCTTTCCATTAATAGATAAATACATAATTTCTTCAACACCTTCAAACTCAAAGCGAAAATACCAGCAATTTTTTTAAAAGAAAGATTTTATTTATAAACAGCTTTGATTCTTTGGTTTGTGTAAAAAAAAATATTAAGTTTTGCTTTGATTTCTTTTTCACGTCTTCCGCAATATTAAAATTTTTTTCTTTATAAAATACACTCAAAAACGATTAGTCATTCACATTTTTTATGTGTTAAAAGTATGTTTGTACTGGTGTAAAGACTGAAGGATTAGAAACGGCAGAGGTGACAGTTGTTGCGCTTTTGATACGCATCAAAATAAGGGTTTAAATTAAAGAACACGGAATTTTTAAAAACATTTTACGCGTATACTAATTAATGGGGCATAAAATAATAATTTAACAAACGATTTGTATCTGTGCCTAAATTTACAAACGAGTAACCGTGAACATCCACACAATCCACTCATAAGGGGTTGGTTGTTTGCATAACCATTTATTAATAGCCTCCAAATAGCAATTTTCGTTGTATCAAAATGAAAATTATTTTTAAATGTTATTTTGTCGTTTTTGTATTTAATATTTTATTTTACTGAAACAGTGATGAAAACTGCATACTTTAAGAGACATGTTAAGGTCGAGAGTTGTTTATAATATCATTGTTTGTGTGGAATGTTAGATTCGAACTAATTTCCTTACATACCAGCTTTGTTATATAAACATCAGACATTCTTCCTCTACCAAACAACATAAAACTAATCACAATAAGTTTTTATAAAATGAGCGTGGAATTTAATTTCCTACTGTTTTCGTTTATTGGCGTGAATCATTTTAATAATTATTAGGATTGAGAACGAAAGTATTATTACGTTATTAGATGATTATTGGTTTCGGTCGTAATAAATATGAAATTATTATAGGTTTCGTAACTAACCTGGTATATTATTTGATTGTAGTTCTTGTAATACGTTTTTTATTGATACAAGACATGAAACATACATGAAAATCTCCCAAGTTTCCTTTTTATGAGTTGCTGTTCATTGTACGTTGTTAATTTGTGTTTATTGTAAGAAAAGAGAACAGAATTGCTTTATTGATTGTCGGTTGTAACTAGCAATTAGTTATAGCAATTATTATCAATAATATGAGTTAATTGTGTTTATTTACGTGACTGCTTAGCTTTTGTTAAGTTCTATTACCTACTTATTATACAATCTAGCAAATAATAAGCAAGGGTAAACCAAATAAAAATGGGAAAATAATTTTAATTTGTAATGCTTTCAATACTTCCATATTTACAGGAGATCACACCAACTTAAAATGTTTAAATTCAACACCCTGTACATTATTTTAACTTTGGGAATTTTGGAATTTCTTTCAAAAGCCAAGATAACGTTGGTACCTATATCCTATACCCTGAAGGACGCAGGATATCACTTCCATGCATTTGCTTTTTCTAAACTTTCTATTGTTAGTATCGGCGTACATTTCAATTGCGAGCACTTCTGGTTTAACCGGAAATAGGCTCATTTCGGGTTTTAAATGGAATTATACATATATTATTAATTATTAGTTTTGATACCCAATCAAGTGAGAGCTTAAATTCTAATTAACAACTTAATAATACTTTTTAACTGCATAACCAGCAAATACGAAATTTCTATTCAATTGCATTTCAGATTCTACTACTACTCGTATAATAAGTACGTACGCACAATAGGGATTTAGCACAATATACATAAATATTATAGAGTTTATCGGCCTAATCAACTAGAATTGGCAATAAAAAGACATAATTTACGGTGGTATACGTTTTAATAAAGTGAAAAGAAAAAAACATTGCCAAGCCTCGAAATTTTCACAAAAGACAAATTGAATCATTCAAAACTAATTGTTTTGACAAAAAGCAAATAAAAGGTTTTCTAAAACCCTGTCTTCAGTTAATTGTACTAGTATAATACTGAGCTTTACCTTAATACCTCTTGAGTTATTTTGAGCTTGTAAATTCAGGAATTCGGAATACCTAGTTGGTACTATGTTAAAGTTAAACTGAATTGTTAGTTAAATGTTCACTTAAGAAAAACTAATTATAAATTCCAAGTTTATAGATTATTTTTAACTTTTTAATTAGTAATAATCGTATTTTTGCTTTTTAAATTACGCTTTAGACACTTAATTGAAAGCGCACATTAAAAAATACTTCAACAAAAACTCAACTGACCTAAGTAGCTATTGGTGGTTCGTGAGACCATTAAGAAAAATCGTGAAGAAAATAAAAGACAGTCTAGTGTCTGCTATTAAAAGGAAAAGTATTGTATTGTATGTCGTTTTTCTAACTACTATTATTTATTGTTTGATATTACGCCATTAAATGTGTGTACTATTTTATTCTCAAAATTTCTTTCCATCATATTTATATTACTTTTTCAGAGTAGAAAAAGAAAAAGTAATTAAAAAATATTTGTCTCTTAATACAGTCCGCAACAAGATTATCGCATCACTAATATAAATACAGGGCTAAATAGTAAATAAAGTCTCTCTTATGTATAGTACATAAATATTCCAACTTATAGAGCATAAAAATGTAATTTAATAACGTGTGTTGGGTATTACCACGTTGCCACTTGCCAACGTCTTCCGATTCTCATAACCCATCTCATAATTAATATTCGAGCATCAATTTCTTACTATATACGAGTACGTACAAGAGTTTGCCGATGCTCGATGCTGGTTCAGATCGATTGACGGTAGAAGCAAATTTCTAACCCTTTTCTTCATCATGTCCCATCAATGTTTCATGAGATTGGAGTCTTGACTATTATGTATATGACTGGTCAATCTATTGTTCGAATACGAAATTTATTTAAATTTATTAGAAGAAACCTACACTTGATGAAGGTATAAAAGAGACTACATAATATGGTGCAAGGGTGTCAGCAATTGTTTGCAGCAGTTTGACTACCTCTATCTCTGTTCTTGAAAATTAGAACGATCCTGCCTTGCTTCATTTCACTCGAAAAGTGGCCCTCCTGGACGCACTTATTGAGCACCAACGAAATTGGGTACGCAAGTTCTTCTGAAACGCTCTTCATTATTACTGTGTTCAATCCGTAAATATTCTCGCATTTCTTTGATTTTAGGCTTTTTATGATGCTCACTATTTCGAATGGATCAGTTTCCGCGAAGAAAACCAGCCCAGCGCTCATAAGCTCTAAGTCAGCTCTTTGGACTTCCTCTCAGCTCTACGGACTTTCTCTCGGGCCTGAGTCCCTCTAAGGTCTCGCAAGCCCTTTTCTGCTTGTTCTTCGCGTCAAATCAAACATCAACCTCACGATACGTTTTTGAGCTACAAACATCCTCTTCTTTCTAATGCCATCTCTACAGCAAACTATTTTAAACGAAAGATGACTGTATACCATACCGTAGTACACTGCCTTTATAACCGTTGCATCCAAAAGACTTTTCAGGCCTAATAATGCGTAAACGCATTATTCAATTTTCACACACGTGATCGTTATGTGTTCACCATCTTAGATTTGAATCAGTGTATAAATCCAAAAGTCTTGAAACTTGGGCATAGTCATAATTAGATTTCTCTGTGCTAACCAACGAGGCAGTTCTTTTAATATCTTCTTAGCTCGGCCTTTAAACATCGTGGCCATTACCCTTAAGAGTAACTCTAGTTGCAGTCTATTAGTCTGCAGTTTATTTTTATTGGCGTACTAAACATCCCGAAACTAGTATTATTGATGGTGCTGACACACCAATGGTAATAATCGGCCCTTTACTGTATCAATTATAGCTGCCTTGGTATGATATACTAATAGCAAAAAATCAATTACTTTAAAATGGTTCAAATAAGCGTTATTACGTGCACTTTTGAAATTGGAAAGAAAGAAAAATGCTGAAAATCATAGCTCTACTTATTACTGATTAACTGCCAACAAGTGCATTAAACACGACTATTTGGAAGTTGTGCGTAGGGTGTTTGCCATTTAGTTAAGTGCAGGCCAAAAGAAGTAGATAAACGTCAAAAAATTTCAGCACTAGTTGGTTGTGGTTTTCATTTTTGCTTGGAAAGATCATTTTTTTAAATAAAATCTAATCATATGACCCTCAAATACGTCCGTCGTCTCATAGTTTAGTTTGTGAAATAGTTACAATTTTTTTCTAATCGACTGCTGTAAATAAATGAAGCGTCACTTAGCAATTATTTTGTTCTTCTTTTGTTTTGTTCGAAGTCTTAACCACGAAACTCAAATGATGTAACTTATTACAAAAATGAACTTTCTACAAGTTTTTCTTTATTGTTGAACCTTTTTTACTTTTAGAACCATCATTAAAACTTTCGGATAGCAAATGGGTCCCACACCGTGCAATTAACCTTAATATCGAGTTGAGTCGCACTTTATTATTGAAATTTTCAATATTTTTTTTGATTCGTTAGACAGCTTTGTTTATTTTCATGCATTAAAACCAATTTAGAAATTATCAAATGTATCGATTGTCATATTTTTGTATAGTAGTGCTACGGGGAAAATAAAATTTAGTGCTATTATTTATATTTATTTAAATATAAATAAATATCGAAATAGTGGCATTTGTAAAAATTTATTTAAATTGGCGAAATAAATAAATAGCGTATCGGTTTCAGGACTAATGTTACACACCTACGATTTACAGCATATTGCACTAAATCATGTGCATTTCGTTTTACACGACATTGCGTTTCAATGAACAACGTATTTTTATAAAAGCAATAAGCCTTTTTGTAATTCGACTAATACGTTATTCATATTATGTTTAAATTTTTATTAGAGAATGTGTAATTACACTTTTCAATCAGTTGGGCACGACTGCTATTTGTAAATAACTTACGGCCTCAATTTATAACTAAGCCTGATTAATAAGGACAAACTGACGACTGTGCCGATTTACACTTAAAAATATAAAAATGTTAAACAGCAAATGTCAGTAATGTATGGTGAGAATGTAAACATTACATCTACATCTTATCGGGTATAGGAACAACTGACAGTGTACAAAGAGAGCTTGGACGCGCAGTAGAAATTAAAAACCTCGCGGGGACAATCGAGTTTTCATATTTAGTGCAGAATCGTAGTTAATGGAACACCCTTTATAATTTTAGATTTTTGAAATCATGGGGAGCTTCTGAGCATACTATTGTTTGGTACTATTTTCTATATCTTTTTAAATATGTTAAGATCTTCTCGTAGCTTTAGCGCGTTACTAGTTATTTAACAATAACTAATTGTAGTTCTAAAGTTTGTTAAGGGTGCATTTGTTTTTGAGAAATGTATTATATTTATCCGATTAATATTTGAAATGGGATGACAAATTAAAAAGGCACATAGATGACCTATAATAGCTGAAAATTAGAGATGAGTTTTTGACAGTTTTATTTATATCCATTTCATTTACCTTTTTCTTCAATTACTGTCATCCCTAATTATTCAATCGAATTTGAAATTTTGTTAATTCATAATACCTGTAGTACGATATTTAATGAAACGTTTGAAAAACATTTAGACTACAATCCGTACTGAACTAATTAATTTCTAGAATATATATTTAGATTAAAGTTTATTAAACTAGAAAATCAATAAATTGATTATTATAACTTCCTATCGGAAAGTACCACTTATAGCGCCCTCAACTCAAACATCATTATAGCTAACCCTTTAGAACAAACTGTGAGAAATTGAATTAGGTAATGCATATTTGCGAAACTAATAAGAAAGTTTGAAACTACAACATTGCACTTTGGTATAAAAATAATTGTTCTACTATAGTCTGTAGGTACCTAGTTAACCTAATATGCCATCCACTTTTGTCGTTTCCGTTCTGGAACATAATATAAAAGTTAAATTGTACTTTTTGTAGTAGCGCATATTAAGAATTTCAAAGCGACGGTTTAAGACGTAATTCATCACCACAGAGACTAGACCAATTACGGATATTGAGAAATTAAAAATTTTAAATTTATGGGATTAAAAACTTTTAATTAATTTTCATCAAGTTCGATATTGTTATATTACAAGAAAAATATCCATTTAGATAATGTGCCCAATATTTCTAAAAATTATAATTTACGAAAAAGGTAGTTCGTCCACGTATGTCCATTTAGTGCATGCAATGCTCATCGAAGCGTACAAGAGACATTTGCTAGGGGCGAAACATATTTGCAGGGGTGCGTTTTAGTAATTTAGGGGAAATGACGAAACTTTTCGAGTAGTAAGCACATGGGCAGCGTAAGCCGCTGACCATAAGATAGATAACGTATATTTGACCGTACTTCAGGGCGTGATAAGCCATCAGTAGTTAGCATTGGTTAAAAGAGAAAAGGGTTAGATTTAGACGTGCTAATTAATTATGGAGTTTGGAGTTAACACCATTCGGTTACTTGAAAGTGATACTAATGTGTTGTTTATATTTTCGAATTATAATGGCATAAAATGTACATCGTTTTTAATAATACCATGTAAGGCTTTTTATGCGAGAAGATTACTGTAAAAGCTTAGAATACGTTTAAACGAGCAAGGAGGAGCCGGTTTTAATTGACAGTTAAAAGCGTGTTTGTTTTTTAGATGCGTCGCTTTTTTGGTAGCGTATATGATGGCTGAAAAACAAAGGCTTTTTATTAGTTTTTATTAAAAATTTTTTAAAGGCGCTTTTACCTATATTATATTATTGTACGCAACTAGTGACACAACTTATAACCCGCAGTTGTTGCCACAAATAGTCGCCGAGGAAATCGACTTAGTTCTATTCGAATTTTGTCTGTTTGGTAAAATTTCACCGCATCAAGAGTGTGTAAAATGAAAAAAAACTCAATATACTAATAGAAATAGAAATATTCAAAAATCACCCTAAGATAAGTTTCTCACGCCTCATGCATCATGCTGCGCACGTATCCGCGACACCCTCTATTGCTTGGAAAAATCTTTTAATTTTGTCAATTTGATATCCTTGTACAATTTAAATTTTATTAGATATTCAATTTGTACTACGCTAGCTAACTTTAAGAAATTAAAATTTTCAAAGTTAAATTAATAAATTGCATTTGGTACTACCTTGAGCAAAAAAAACTTAATATAAATTTTTGTCGTATAAAGTAAAGACGATGTATTTATTATCTTAAAACACCATTAAGCATTCATTCAAAATAGATATCTTTATTCAGCGATTGGTTTAATGCGATACTTGAGTGTTTTTGCACGCTTGGTCGATTGTGATATGAATTTTTAATATTAGTTCACGAAATACTCGTTGGAATTATTATTTTTCAATAGTTTTACTCTTCCCTTGACTTCGTCTTCTTTGAATGTTTTTTAGGATGTTTTAGATCTTTTCACCGCATAAGCCAATCATCATAATTAAGAGAGCTAGTAGATACCCACTACTTATTATCCCTAAAAAGTGTTTATGTAATACGATAGAAGTAATTTAGTGGGCGTATCACATTAGACCTATCAAAATAATTCGTTTTTTTACTGAAAGTTGAAAAATGAATCTGTGTTTATTATTATTATTTTCCCTGAGGTTGGCCCCTTTAGTGGTTCCTTGCACCGCGACCTCTTGGGTCTATTGTGCGCCTCGGATGTTCTCTCCCTTTATGTGAGCTCTGTGCTTTTAATGAAGTCCACAATTTCTTCTATTGGTAGTTTGGACAGTTCTCCTTGGAACATCTTCTCCTTCCTGAGAATGCTGTGACGACTTCTTGTGAAAGCCTCACAGTGTAGCAGAAGATGAATTGGAGTTTCTTCCGCCTCTGCACATCCTCTGCATAGTGGGTCTTCTTCCAGTCCCATTGTATACAGGTGCTTTTAAGCTGGCAATGTCCCGTTATCAGTGCCGTTGCCAGTCGTAGCTCACCTCTACTCATTCTAAGTAGGGAGTGGGTTCTTCTGTCAGAGGGTTTGTCCAGTAGGACTTTAGAGTGGCCCTGTCCAGGAGTCTCCCTTCAGTGTTTCGTATGCCATTTCGTTAGAAGTGACTGTATCTGATAAGATACTGTAATGGTATCTTTACCATTTCATAAGGAATGCCAAAGGCTGGTTCTGGTCCAATGGGTTTTATTTTGCTGCCCTCTTTGGCCAGATCGTCCGCTTTCTCGTTCCCTAGTATGTCGGCGTGAGCTGGCACCCGTACCAGGTTGACGAAGTTTTTTTCCCCTAGCTCGTTCAGCCTGCGGATGCAGTCCGTTACTAGTCCGGACCCCACCTCACAGGAGTTCAGCACCTTAAGGGCTGCTTAACTGTCAGATACTACAAAGATTCTTTGGTTGTGATAGCCTTGATCTAACAGTATTTGCGCGCAAGTTAGAATGGCGTAAATTTCTGCTTGAAAGACGGTTGCGTGCTCCCCGAGGCTGAAGCTTACTCCTTGCCTCAATTGCCGTCCCCGATGATTCCGGCTCCTGTGCCTGTTGAGCTTTTAGAGCCGTCTGTGTAGAACACGAGTCCATTCATTTTGACTGCCTTACATTCTCATTCATCCCTTGTCGGAATTTTAGTTCCGTAGGTTTTTTCGATGGTATTTGCTCTGGCTATTCTATCAGACCTCATACTAAGTATGGGGTGTTCTGCCATCTCTCTTACAATTGAGACATGTCCTTGCACATTCTTACCTGTGGAGGACTGAATTTTAGATCTGTACGCCTCCCCTAACGCCCTGGCTTTCACTACCAAGTGTAAGGGTAGTAGTTTCAGCATTGTGTTACCATCTGTGTTACCCATTTTATATTTTTCAAAAACTTAATTTAGATGAACTCTTATGTTATGTTAAATCAGTTAAATCGGTCGACTCGAAATCGAAACTTATTTAAACCACCCAAGTCAAGAGAGCCTTATTAATACGATGAAATGAACGTTTCTTCGAGATACATTTTTTGAGAATGAAACGAAACATACAAACATCTTTTCATTAAAACAAAAACTGTGTCTATTATTTATGTACTTCATAAAATGTGTTCACAAGAACAGGGCTTCTCGTAACTAAACCACTTTTTTGGCAATTCTCGATGAATCATTTATACACAAAAATGAAATTTCTTTTATATTAATTGTTTAACCCGCACTAAAAAAACAATTGAACAACCAACTACGGGTTTTTACAACAAAAGCAAGTTTTATTTTGAAAATTACAAGAGTATAATAATTAATAATTCTGTTTTCGGAAGTAATGAATTTAGTAGCGCCTTAGAGCAGTAGTAGTGGTATTTAAAAAAATGTGTTGAGGAGTCGGGGATTCAAAGTCGGTGGAGGCGCTAGTGTATAAATTTTGTAATTTTTTAAAACTTTCTGTATTATGCAAAAAAAATTTGTTTTGTCCCATTGAGCGTCAGAAGCGTACACCAGATTTCTTTCCTCCCCCTACGTAATTCGACATTATTGTTTTGACAAGGCAAATTCAATCGAAAGTGGCACATCAAGATTTTCAGTTGTTAGCCACAAAAGTAGCGAGGTGGACAAAAAAGTAAGTCTTGCTTTACGAAAACAAGAGATTGTTGATACGCCACTGCACTTTGTATATTTTGGCAGAAAACTAACCCTAAAAGTATAATTTGACTTTCTTGCTGAAAAACAGCAGAGTTGTCAATCTGGCCGCTGAAACTGGCGGAATTTTTTATAAATATCAATAATTTTGCGCAGACACGACTCGCGGTTATTACTGATCTTCGTAACTTAATATTTTGTCATTTCATTATTGTTGAGGCTGCCTCGATAAAGTGAAATTTTGAACAAAATTAGCGAAGGAAATTTTCAAATTTCTCTTTCGGGGAAACGCCGTTATCTCGTTTACGCACGCGATTAGTTTTTACCAAAGTTCAAAACTGCTTCTCCAATTTATTATCTTCCTATACATACCAAAATTTTTATTCTCAAGCTTCTACGAAGTCCGTGGTTAAATTCCCCTCATAATCGGCGTGACAAAAATTTTGTTTCAAAAATGATGGAATTTATTTTTTATAACCTCATGCATAAACCGTCGACTGTATAGTGTATAGTGATGTGTGGTGTGTATTAGTGTAATGTCATAGGTAAGCATACAGTATTGATGTGCACTGAATTTTTTTGTAGCTCTTAAAAGGGTTTTTTTTTGTAATCGGGAAAGGTATAAATTAAAATTTCCTTTCTAATAAATTTTCGTTTGATAGTTTAAATCCAAAAAATTCGAAAATGAAGAATTAAATTGTCATTGGCTTATAAGATGTGGTTTGCCATAAGATTAAAAAAGCAAAACTGCAAGTAATTAAGCTTTTACCTATAAGATTTAGAAGGCAAAACGGCACGAGAAAGAAATAAGAGGACTCCCATATAAAACAATAGCTTTTTCATCCAACGCGAATTTATTGGACTCGTAAAAGCATTCGATAATAAGCTATTTAAATTCTTTAATAAGACACAAAAGCATCTTCTCTGACTTATTTCCTAACAAAATTATTAGTTTTGGAGTATGAGACAATTAATACATCTTTACCGAACGTCATATTTAGACTAGGCAAGGCAGTAACCGTCGTTCTTGCCCGTCTCGATTTGTAGCGCAAGTATGCTTATACTCCATATTCCGCATTGAAGTAATTGCTATAAAGTTTAATCATATTACCCCCTGCTGCCAGCAGCATTCGATATTCAGCGATGTAGATACGTTATGGTTTACCTTGGAAAATAAAATTGAAAAATTCGCTCAATTTACTCAGCCGTAAAAATAAGCTTATCGATTAATTGGACGCTCTTACAACTGCCCTTTTCTTTCCTGCTCTCCATTTTTTATTTTTAAAGATCTCTGATGTGATGATAAATATGATTACATGTTAAATAGTAATTATACATAATTAACGGTTATTCTATATTCATAATAGTATAATAGGCAGTTTGTTATAGCCACTTTATCGGCAACGATCGTAACAGCCAGGCTATTTTGGTGCATATGTGCTCGTTACTTGTTCAATATCAGTCTTATACCGTTAATAACTAATTCATTACTGTGTTACTTGTTCGTTACTATTTTACTTGTTGTCACGGAACAAACTGTCATGGTACTTCGATGTACACAATTTTTGCTGCCTTACTTACGCCAATCGTAGAGAGGTTATAATAGTGAATAGAGGCCTTCCTAAAGGTGCCTATAGACTGCCGAGAAACTCGCGCGATTTGTTGTCCGACAGCAGTGTGGCAAGTTCTAATGAATAGACTCGCAGGGACTCGCAGTGCTATTTACATTAGTGACACTGCTGTCGCACAGCAAATCGCGCGAGTTTTCTCGCCAGTTTATGAGCACCTTTAGAAAAGTCGACTAGGTAGATAATTGTTGAGATCTGGCGAGAGCTGCATTGAAAAACCCCTTAAAAGGTGTAACCAGATTTAAACATTTACCTACCTGCTTGACATCTCTAAGGGAAGTCTCTATTAACTATTGTAAGCTCTTTGCGGTGGCGTAAGTCAGAAAAAAACTTTGCCAAGCGATTTTACTATACCCTTCCTTCGACATAAAAGTTTCTGTACAAATTAGTAGCTGGTTATTAGAGACTTTTAGGCCAGTTTCCCATATTTGGCATCAAGTTCGTAGTACCTACTCAATGTCATCGCCAACTTCAAGGAATTGACTTCGAGAGTCAATCTGTTAAGAATTCCCAGCCTAAAATTGTGACTGACTCCAACTTTGCTTTTGAAAATGTATTTGCATATGAAGTACACGTCGTGTATTACTGAGCGAGAACCAACTTTATCACTTTTCACTCGAAAATTTAATTCTATATTCGTGTTTGCCAACAATACCTTAAGTTATTGCTTGAAATTATTTAATGGATAATCACCACATCAATTACAATTATGAAATTCAAAGTTCAATAAAAGTGCTTAAGAGATATTAGGCAAATGAAAAAAAAAATAAAAAAAGCAGACGATTTTTATTAATTAATTTAAAATCGACACTGCTTTCGTATATTTAAAATTAGAAAAGCATCCTGTACACAGTAGCCAAATAAACCGTAACGGGACGTGCGTAAGTTTGATAATTTCATTTTCTCTAATATTGGTTGAGGGGAATTCTTGAAATTATTCGAAACTTCAATAACGTTATTCGATTTTCGATAATTATCTTCGCACATTTTTCCCGCGATGACGTACAATTGTTTTTAATTGGGGCAACTGGTGCTTTATTAATTCGTTATTTAAATTTTGTAACGTGTAACTGAAATTTGCAATTACAGAAAATTGTCATCGGAATGGAGAAGGTACTTATGCGTATTTTCGTTAATGAATTTTGAAGTGCGCGTAAAAAATTTATTTTTATTCAATTTAATTGTATCGAATTTCAAAACCAACTGAACAGAGAAAATTGTCTAGTCTTGAGCTTTTGCGGATCTTCAAGTGCTTATACGATGTCGAGTGTGGTTTAAATTGAACGAATAAAGACGTTTACCGTACTCTCAAATTTGAAATGCAAATTTTATATGTAATGGCTTTTCACTATTCAGTTTAGTTTTTTTTAATTCAATACGTTATTTGGCATTTGTTGCATTTAAATGTATTTAAGTCGAGTACGTGTTAAAATCTAAGTAAATCTACTTAGGTACGTTTCCGCTTGCAAATATCTGCAATTCGATTTATTTTTACAAAAAAAAAAAACTATTTAACACGGTACCAGAATTTGTAACCTACTTTATGACATTACCTACTACAATGTTTAGATTGCGTGCAGGAATGAAAGGAAGGTTGAATAATATGGAACTCGGCTCTCTCGCAATACCGCAAAAAGTAACATTTTATTTGGCTGACATAATTCGCTTTTGAAAAGATCGATATCAACAGTTGCGTCTAATGTGTCTTGGCAATCCCCCGGTAACGACTTTTAAATTGTTATCCTGGCTTCGCCTACGACGATCATTATACGAATCTCCCTTTTCCAAGCTACAATATTTTCTTTAAACCCGTTATGTAGATATTACTAGTATCGTAAAAGAAAGTTATCAATGTCGTTCGTTTGTAAGTGTTCTTAAAATATCAATTTTTTCCCTATTAACTTCCTTTTCTGACGAAAAAAGACGCTGTTGATACAAATCCTAAAACTTATTTTTTCTAAGCCCACACGTATAATGCTCATAATCGAACAAAATTCTTTAAAATAACTGAAAGTGATCTAAACGATTGAACATCTATTTTTCTACGTCAATTGAAAATCAACAAGGGGAAGTTGGTGGTTTCGAGACCGCTATAGAAGTGCTAGTTCAGCATTATCGATCACTCAAACGACTGGAAACGATTTATTCCCAGGTGGATACGAAAGTGACACCATATAAAAAACACGCATTCTTAATACGTTAGCTTCCATATCCTTTAAAATTTTTCACATACTCCTTCCGAAAACCTTTAATACGAATAAACCAATCATACGCATTGATCGATTTAATATACGTCGCAAAGTGGGCTAAAGGTGAAGTTATAAAAATTTACTCGAGTTTTTATAGTTTGATATTATTGGACACAAATTTGTTCCTTTCATGAAACCTTTTTTTAATGTAAATAAATTACTTATGCAAAAGAATATTGCGGTTATGCCAAAGTCAAATATTACCGCAAGAACACAAACAGTTTTACAAACAATGGTAAACATTTAAACAATATGAGAGCAGATAGCTTTAGGAAAGTCGTTGAAGGAAAGGGGACGTACGCGAAGCTAGAAACTTAGAGAGACGAGTGATTAACAAATAGAGGCTTACGGCTTGTTTGCTCATTCCCAAAAGGATTAAGACCGTAAATGTATAGCGATGTATTTAAATTTGATAATTATTTGTTTTAATGCGGAATGTTCGAAAATTACCTAATAGTCGTCAATTTAATTAAACATTATCTTTTAAAAAATTGTAGAAATTATATAGTAGAAGGTGCAAGAAAGTGCTCGAAATACCTGAAAACCCAGAGTGGTATTGGAAGTGCATGGTCTCTTTCTCTTGATGAGTAAACTTTTAGCAGTTGGATACCTACTCGCTTCTCAATGCTCGGTATTTGACAGGATATCTGACAAGGGAATAGTTTGACCGTACCTACTGTTGGTTTAAGCCCATTGAGTCGTTGCACAGCCAAGCTGTTTACAGTGTGTTCACTATAGCCCTCTATACAGGACGCTACTCCATAATAGTCGAGACATCATCTCAAGCGGTATAAAAGGCCCTGTAGGTGCCTAAGAACTTCTTCTATATAAAGATATCATTATATTGTTGTCGGGTCTACCCACCCCATTTACTGTTTTATAGTCTTTCCAGTCGGTTGTACTCTTTCTGGACGAGTTTTTAAATAATTCTCTGCCGCAGCAAATGCGTTTTTTCATTAAATATGACTTTCATCCAAATGAGAACAGTGTGCCCAGTCAAATTTTTTATATCTCTTCTGTACTGTTGACTTTTTATTGAAAAAAATTTTTGTTGTCTGTGAAAGGAGAAAAGCCACAAACATTTACTAGAGGATTTTGCTACTTTTGTTACGTAGTGTATAAAATAGTTAATTAACTTCCGTTCAATAAATCCTATTAACACCTCCATATATTTTTTTCGCAGCCACCGCTAGTAAACAATCGAAATGGTGTAAAAAGTACCCAATCGAGCATTTTCTCTTGAAAATTTATTACATTTAGATAAAGAAAAAATCCGAGTGTTATTTTATCAAATTTATATTTACTTAGTGGATGTTTCTTACTTGATTAGTTATAGCGTCATCTCGAATTTTTGCTTTTCGTTATTGTTTCCCAAATTTACTTTTTTCAAACGGTTAGGAAAACGTAAGTCACGCAAAGTGGGTTGTATTTAACTTCTAAAGCAGTATTTTACATTGGGCCTGCCCTGGCAATGAGTATAAAAATAAATTCGACAACTTCCATTCGCTTTTTAAATCATTTATTGATTTATATACCTATCAGAGCGCTCGACTTAAAATTAAATTAAAAGTTTAATTTCTTGAAAATGTTGATAAAGTTTATGAGGAAAAAATTTCCTCTTATAAGTACTTCGGGTGATGTGTTAGTTTATAATATACCCTCAACAAAGTCTTTTGAAGTTACTAACTATAATAATTATCCACTGGGGTTATAATACAAAGTTTGCGAAGAGCTATTTTCAATCTCGAGAAAATGGAGTATAAAATTTTATCTGCATTTTTGGTACGAAGGAATAAAAATCATAGTTCACCGTAAAGGCTATTGATCATCACCAGGTCGAACTGCAGGGCATTTTATATACAAAAATAAGAAGCAAGCGGATCTACGCTATCTCGAAGCACGTAACCCTAACGCCGTCATCTCTGCTTGAATGAGCGGGACGTGCTCCATGACGCCGCACTATCTATCGGTACCCAGCTTCGGGCTACGTGCTTATACAAAGATTTTTATACAATATTCTGATTAATAATCTGAGCAGCTTTATATAAGAGAATAATTTAGGCATACAAGAGATCACAAATAAAATTAATATTTCCCTTTTTTACATACAAACTGTTTTTTTGCGTACAATTTTGCTTGTAACAATTTCAAAAAGTTTTTTAACTGCCATTAAAGGGGTTGATAAAGCTTTAGGTAAATTACAAGGGTAGAATAAAATTCAGATTACGTTCTTATTTTATATTAGCTGTAGCTGAAACTTTTGGATCTTTTAATTGATTACAGGTGCTCCGCTCTGATTCTTCTACCTATATTAACGTTGCACTTTGTTTAGTTTCTTAAAACTTTTTAAAACGTATGTAGGCTCTGCTTAGTAGGAAGACACTCCAAGCCCAATTTTTAGAAAAATTTAGTTGATTTACGTAAAAGCGTATATGGAATTTATATTTAGGGCTCCTGAAAGATTGTTATCCACTAGATAAGCAGAACCTGGGGTTTCTAGACCCCGGTCACGGTAAAAAAGCTGGGAATCTGCTTAAAATATGTTGTAGAAATTAATTCTCTTTAACACACTCTCTATATCTATATGCAGGGTCCTCTCGAACACTCACAGTGTGTTGAATTTTAGAATGAAGTCCCCTCTTGAAGAGCCTTCATCGCTCGAAAACTGAAAACATTTTATTTGCTCCATTATCCATTATCGGTCCACGAGTCTAAAGAAAAACGCAATCCTTCTCTGTAGCGTCTGGGTGCAGAGGGTAAAGCTAAAATACGACAGGTTGTCGCTAGGTATACCGAGAAAGGTTTTTATGGTCTACTTTGATCCACGTTCATTAAACCGAAAGCGTCGTGATCCGTGACCGTATGCGTACCCTAGGCTTACATTGCTTACGTTGTGCTCATTTTTTATAGAAGCATTTAGTTCACACAGGTTTATCATACCGCTTCTCATCCCGACTCTATATAGGTTATCCTGTCACGATAAATAAGGGAATCTTGATGACTATCGGCTACACCTTATTGTATTGGCTGGGCTGTCAAATTCGAATAGTTTTTATCATGGAGCTTTTATAGACGATCTGTTGTTCAGTATAAAAAATTTTATTTGCTGACAAAAGGACAAAAGATTGTTTTTTTCTACCCCCTTAGTAAGTTAAAATTATTGATTTTACACGACAATTACAATAGAAAGTGAAACGTACGTATGAAACGTGAAAGTGAACTCATTTGACAATGGCCTTTGATGATTTGTTAATAAGTTAAATGTAGAGGGCAGAAGGAAAAATTTAATACATTAACACGATCCGTAAAATATTCTCATTTGACTTCGTGGTCTTGAGTAAAAAAAGTGGACTTACGTATCTTGCAATGTTACAGTTTCTAGTTCTATTTAAAGCGTTTAGGTGTAGATACAGTTTTTTGATCAAAATTGGGGTTTACTATGAACGATTCCTAAGAATTTGAGTAATAGGACTTTCAAATATAAATAAATATATTGTTTGGGTAATTGCAGTGGTTATTATAAAGAAATTGTAGTATTATTAGTCATAATTGTGAATCGACTTAGTATAGTATCATTAGTCAACTATTATTGGTAATTATTGGCATACAAAGTTTGATTTATGACAAGTTATTTTCGTTACCTTTGCAGTTACGGAAATTATAATAAACAAACAAAAAATTGAAAAATAGTTCTATAAGGTTCATTTACGTATGAAATGTATAAAGCGGATATAACTAATGGCAATTTACTTTAAATCTTTTCGATTCAACATCATTATGAACATCCAATTTAAATAGAAAAAGTTGTTTTATACACCAAACGCGAAATAATTTATTCTAAACTTTATTGATACTTTCTTAACTTATAAAATTTTCAATTCATAGTAATAAAAGGCAAATAAATGTGCAGCTTCATAATAAATTATGATTAATTTGTTTCGAACAAATGTTGTAATTTAAGAATCTAAATCAAATTTTTATTGACTTTTCAACCTCCAGTTTTATCATCCGTCAAGTGAGGGAAGAAAAAAGCGCATTGCACTCTAATAACTTGCTATCTAATATTAGCTAATAGCAATATTTGGTTCGTTAATTTTTATTCGATAAACTTGAATGACTTGACGCGTGTTTAGTTTCAAACCAAACATACATTCGTAATTTGAAGGAAATTATTTTGAAAAGTTTGACAACAAATTTTAATTGAATTGAAAGGATTCCAATGTACACAGTTATTAGTGCTTCTCTTTTACTAATTGTAGAACGTATTGGGAGGGGAGTTGGGAGGTTCACTATTTTGTTAGTTTTGAATTAAACATTCTGAAACGCTGCGTAGAGCAGTATTTGGGGTATAAAGTCTAGCTCTAGTGAACTACTAGTTTTCAAATCGGGTTGTATTAAAATACATCGGCCTTTATGGTAGAAGCAAGCGTCAGTCAGCGACTCAGCAATATAGTTAGCGGTCAAGTTTTGAATTTTGCTATAACTCGGAGACGGGTAGGTCACCGAATTTAATTATGTATGGTGGGCATACGGTCCAACGGGCATTTTTTTGCACCTTAATGGCGAATATAGTTGTTGAGCTGGGCCTAATGGAAAGATGAAGCGATGACAGTCGTACGATATAACCCCTACCTATTAGCAGTTTATTTTATTTTAGGCATTGAGTAAAGACGATACTTAATTCAGCGTTAAAAATAAGTCATAATTCAAATTTTATTATTTATCTGCTTTCAAGAATAATAAATATAAATTTTTATTACGAAGCCATTTAATTAAAATTGCTTAAAGACCACACCACCGCAGTAAAGTGTACTTTTTATCTTTTGGTTTGGCGAATTTCGTTGTTCATAACCACCTTGCATGTTCGGTAGCAATAAAGTGTTGATTTGCGTATTAAATTGTATGAAATATTTTCTTTATAACATTAAAATTCGTTTTTTAAGATTTAATTTATACTTAAAACGATTGAATCGCTTTCAAATTTACATATACATCAATCGTGAGACTTTAAAATGATTCTATTATTATATATAAATATGGTTTCTGAATACCTACCTTCATTTTTTACACCATTAATATAAATTTTCAGACGCTACGTATTTTATAGTACAATAAAAGGTAAATGTATTGACTTACATTTGATATTTATTGCTTTTTATTTTGCATTTTCCAGCTTAAGCAGAGAGGTCAACTAAACCTACTAACTTTCTCGTGAATCTTCCTGCATGGACGAAGCTGAAGTCGTATACGTATTATAGATATACATTATTAGACATATTACAACTTCCTTAGAATCAAGTCGTAATGTCACCCGACTTAACCTTTAGGAAAATTGAGGGTAATCTGCCAAGTAATGGCAACATTTACATATGTTTCAGCGTTTCGGTGATTTGATACGATGCTCGAGAATTCGTTTTAGTTGTGCAGGAATTAAACAAATGCCAATAATTATACATTTTAAATCGAACGATCAAAACCGTGTGATGGCTTCTCGTTCATTTTTTATTCCTTGAATTTCACTTTACTTTTGAGACGTGCAATGTACTTTTTGTTGGAATGGCGCCTATTATTTTTGTTCAAATTCACTGCACGCCTAGTTCAAAGACTATTTTGTGTTTTGTTAATTTTTTAAAGAGACTAAAACCAACTTTTGTGCAGGGTAGACAAAATTCGTGGGCTCTTATGGAGAAAGCAATGACTATAAGAGAGATGGAAAAATGAATGGCATGTCCTCGATCTCTTTTTTTAGAGGAACTCAACGGCAAAACCCGAAATTCGCGATCTTCTTTTGTTTTGAAACTATAAGCAAATAAACTAAACTGGATTAATTGTATCTAAAAAAAATAAGTCATTTTTTGTTCGGGAAATCATCAACAACCCGATTATTTTAAGAGCGCTGGGAGCCTAAAAATATCCCGCTAAGTCCCATGTACACGCCATTTTTATTGTTCTCATGGAAGCATAAGATCGACCACCTTACGAAACTATGCCCACTGCCTCTGAAAACTCTTGCAGCTGCTTAATAATCAATCGATTAATCGGCAAGTTCAAGCATTAACTTTGAGGCGCATGGAGAAGGATTGGTTTTTGCTCTTGTTTCAGTTTTTCGCGAATAACTGGAAAACTACGCACTTTACAGAAAAGTTCTTTAATTAGAAAACTAACTAAATCAAATTTCCTACTAATTATAGTTCACAGAATTTTCTTCTAAAACAAGCGGTTTAGGCGCTAGAGGGGGTTAAAGTTTTTAAAAAATCCGAAATTAGCTGGAAAACTTATTTTCGCTTATAGCTCGAACACTACGCAATTTATGAGGAAGGTGCTACTACTTGAAAATAAACTACATCAAATTTTCTATTAATTATATTTCTTATGTTTATTTCCTCGTGCAAACGATTTAGTCGCTAGAGCGCTTTAAAGTTTTTAAAAAATCCGAAATAGGCTAAAAAACTTATTTTCGCTTATAACTCGAAAATTGCGCACTTTATGTGAAAAGCGCTACCACCTGAAAATTAACTACATCAAATTTCCTATTAATTATATTTCTTTGATTTTTTTCCTCGTGCAAACGATTTAGGCGCTAGAGCGGGTTAAAGTTTAAAAAAATTCCAAAATCGGCTAGAAAACTTATTTTCGCTTATGACTCGAGAACTACGCAGTACGCATTTTATGAAAAAAGTGCTTCTATATGAAAATAAACTACATTAAATTTCCCACAAAAAAACTGGTATGTCAGTTATCGATTTATAATATAAAGTTGTTTTTTTAATAGAAACCGTAGTTGAATATTTATGACATATTTATTTAAAAAGCGTTTTTACCCTCTTTTCAATGATATATAATATGTGGGGTCCATTATTTAAAATGTTTAAGAAAACTAAAACAAAATTAAATAAAATGAAAATTAGAATACAATAAAAAACATTTTTGAAAAATAAAATTGTTCAGCCATTTAATAGCCGTTTCAGAAAGAAACCAATAATGGGGCCACTCTATAGTTATTGATTTCTTCATAACAACCATCGAATTTTGTCCACCCTGTACAAAACGAATTTATCAACTATATTTATGTAAATTATTATGCAGAGTGCATACCCCAAGTCTTATATTAATTGTAAAGTAAAATACATTTTATTAAACCCTCGAAGTAACGTACACAAAACAAATAACTCGTACTTAGCAAAATGTAACATCAAGTTATACTTTAATACATATCTCAAATTTAACGCCTACCGCCTCGCAATATTAAAGAATGGAAGAGGGCTGAATGTCATTAGGTCCTATTATAACTGACAAAAGGGTTGTTTTGTATTTTCTACTATCCACTTAAAGCGCCCTACTTTTTATTTAACGCAGTCCAACATTTCCTCGATATATATTTTTTTCTTTCTTTTCCCTCACTTATGTAAAAGAAAATGCAGGAGTTTCAAAATTCTGTGCTACAGCGCACACTTATATCAAATTGTACCGGGTGAATCTAATTTGAGTACAGTGAAAAATGTAAAAAAGTTTAAACTTTATGCTAACAATCTGAATCGATCCAGTAGACCTAATTAAACATTTTAACGAAATGAAATTGTTTAAACAATTTGTAAAAATTTATATAACTTGTAAAATAAATTGTTCGTTCTTATGATGAGGTTATATGACCCCAGCTTTGGTTAAATTTGACTGGTTTTTGGTTTTATTTTACTGATAAGAAGGACAACCAGAGCATAATGCCATTTTGACACAATGCGCAAAAGTTTTGTTTGGCAAATTTATTTTATTACGGTATAGATATGAAAAACAAAAGAACCAAATCAATTTATCTTGACATTGAAATACTGAAAATTTGATAGACGTGAAAAGAACGTAGGTACGTCAAATAATATTTCCTCTTTTCAAGAACAAAGGAAATTTTATTCTCATTTTTGGACTTATACTACGCAATTAATTATTTAACAATTAATCACTTTAAACTACTTTCAATATTGTTACTAGAAATACTTAATATTATATTACTAAACCAATCTTAGCTGGGCTTAAATTTTTCTTTAAATAATTATTTGGAAACACATCCAGTTGTTTGTCAGATGTCGGAGGCAATAACTGTAGTAGTTATTTTTGCAGGTGTGTGGTTTTCATATTTTATGCCATATTGATTTTGCCCTTAAGCCAATTGTTTTCCTCAAAAGCAAACCTACTTTTTGTGTAAAGCAATTAATCATACGAATCCAAACTATCCAAAATATTGTACTTATTCCAATTTTCCACACAAACATTTTCATTTCGTATTGATTGATGTATTTGGGACGATAAGCCTTATCGACCAAAAGAGGCGTTAAGGTATTAAGATGCGCGCTTTTAAATGACCTATAGCAAAAATATACTATTATGGCTTTACGTACTTTCCGAAGCACTGCGTGGGTGGGTGCAGTGTTTCAACCTAACATCAGTAGTTCAGTAGTAGTAGCGCGTCGCGCTTCCATGCCACAATTCTGTTCTATATTCGATATTCCTCAACTTCTAATACATTTCACAATAATACACTATCTATACAGGGTGTTTGAAATTCTTACTGATGACGCACCAATTAATCAATAAAGTGTGAATTTGTTGAAGTAACCGATGTCCTCGTGTAGTCCCGCCACCCTGTACTATAATACGTATGAAGTATGAACACACTTGTTGAACCATTCATTATTAGTGGAGATATTCGGTAATTTAAAACGTGCGCCATTGAAAAGGAAATAAATATAGTGAAAATGTATGCTAATTTCATTTTTAAACACAATAGGTATTATTTATGAATGAAAAGTGTAAACTCACTAGGTTAAATGCACATTTACATTAGCAAATACAAAGGATCGCTTTTAACCTGTTATAAAACCCAGTTTAATTTCATTACGAGAACCGAAGAGAAATTGTTTGTAAATCAAATCGGGCGGAATAAAATTGGGGAAATTATAAACTTATTTTATGTTAATTTCAGTTTTGGTATAGGGGTTAGCTTTTTTGATAGGAATATTAATGATGGAAAATTTGAAGTTGATTTGTGATCGATTTGTAGTTGGATGTGGAAAAATATAAAATGAATTCAAGAAAATTCAAATGTAATCGCGATACTGCCCTTTCTCATGTTCGAGCTCTAGTAAACACAAAATCGCTTCCAATATTATATTTGTATATACCTATATACCTATCAAACATTCTTGTAGTAGTAGCAAATTTATTTTTGAAACATATTTCCGCTCGGCCGGATTTAAATATTTTTATTTAAAACAACATTTTTCTGTTTCGACAAATTTATCTTCTTTCAACTAAAAATTTTTTGATTTGACTTTTATTTATTACGAACAATTAAGTTTTTTCTTTCTATATAAATTGGCCACTATAAAAATTACGTTAAAATTGATTTAGCCATTTAGATTCTGCTGACTTACTTCTTTCCTTATTGCTTTACTGACTAACTGACACCACGAGAAGGTTTCGGATATTTCATTTAGAAACGTTTTCGACAGCCCAGAAGTCAATAAAACAAAAGAAATATACTATTAAAGGATAATAATCTTTTTATAAATCGTAAAAATTCTATGAAAAAATTCACTAAATTTTTTTATAGTTCATTTATACGAAATTGAATGAAATAATAAATTGGTTAGGACGTAAAATACTTATATTCTTCGTTATTTATTATATTCACCCTCAAACTTGCTTTTTTTTGACGAACGTTTGTACCTAAATTGCAAACTCTAAATCAACAGAAGTTTCTTTTCGATCGAACTATACTGACCACGAAATTTCGATTTTCGAACTCCAAGTTTATACCGTAGTACATAATTAACCTCTCAATTCTCTACCCTAAAGCCATCTTTCATTACGTTCTAACTGAATTCAATTATCACAATAATGTCATTTATTTGCGCTTAGCACAGTGTTTAACAGTAGCACACCGAAAGACGTCAATTTGTTTCCAACTACTTTTTAGTAAAGAGCCCTTTCACTGCAAATAGATTACGCATTCACGTAACAAATTCGGTAAGTAACGTTTCACTGACCACAGGGACTAGACTCGCCCTAAAACTTGTCTCCTCGCCCGGCAAAGACATTTTTTGAGTGCGTCCGTTCAATTATTACTAATAAGCATCTAAAGAACGAAGAACCCAACCAACATTTCTAGATATTAAGCCGTCGTAATAATTCATTCATAACCATGGAAACTCTAGTTGGGGAGACCGGTAAAAGCCTTTCGCCGATTCCACGTGGTTCTTTTCCGGACTAAGCCATAGTTTCCACCCTGAAAATGATCAGAAACAACTAATTTTCTGAACGGGCACAGAAAAAATTAATTAGGGCTCTTCCTGTTCAGCTTATCGATTTGATATAGTATATCCGGGAAACGTTTGTTTATTTAATTTATCAACGAGTAAGTATTACTCTAGTTATTGGGGAGTGCTTGTTACTGTGAATGATACTATACACAATAATGTACTTAATTGCTGCAATATGATGAAAATGTTCAGGAAACCGAAGAAAATATTATTTTTGTACGTAAAAGTAGATATTTTTAAACAGTTTTTTTCAATTATATTTAAATCATCATCATGTACTTAATTATGATTGAAAATAATTCTTCGAAAACGAATCTATCGATTTTAATTGTTTTATACTAGAGAAAGATAGCATTTTAGAAGACCTTTAATTTGAGGTATCATAAACGGCATGTTACCTACCATTTATATTTTTCATGGGTCCGGCGAGGGTAACTATCTGACCTCAATGCTGATTCCGCAGTCAAATAATAGTTTCCCTCTCCTTTTACATTGTCACATAAGGTATTTAGAGTGGATCATCTTCGAATGAACGCTCTGTATATCAAATATTAAAGCTTTTACGATAGTACCTAATAAGTTTAATGAAATTGATTAATTTGTATTAAAGTTCCTAATACTTTTTCTTTTTTCAGGTAAAACGATTTTCATTTCTGTTACAATTAGTTTGTGTCGCGTTTGTGGTGAGTATACGCAAATAAAAGTTCTTTTTATGTTCTATTTTTGTACATTTATTAACTTTTTCAACAATTCCTCTACGCTTTTTAAATATCGATAGAAGAACAGGGCATCAATTATTGTAAATTGGCGTTTTTAATTAAGGAAGAACTCAACAAACCTCAAAAACTAATTGCTCGCATTTTTCGCCTCTATTTTCTAAACAACATCCTTCTAGGCTTTGAGTCATACTTTGGTTCCACTTAATATCTGAAAGTTCCTTGTTTTGTATATAATCTACAAACCTACTCAAGTATTCTCGCGTCCTTGGCTTACCTTTATTGTGAACACGAGGTTTAAGACAACTCCACAAGAAAAAGTTTAATAGCGTCAAGTTCGAAGAACGTACAGGTCGTGGTTTTTCTTTTCTCGGTATTTTAAAAACGGAAAGGAATTACCTTAAAGTGTATACGAACTGTTTTGTTCGGAATCCCTCTAGAACACTCTGTGTAAATTTGGGGGTTTCTCGGGCTAAATATAAACACATATTTAAACATAGTGTATTACTAAACTCTACTAAACTTATTCAATATTTCTCAATGTAATAGTGATGTTTAGTTAGAATGACGAAATTTCAGTTTCAAGTATATTGGTTGCATATCCCCAATTTTTAATAAGCGTATGCTACGCGATATGACGAGAGGATTATAGAATTTGAATTTATATGTACGTAGGTACCTAAACCGTCAACATATTATGCATGCCATTGATGATTTATGTACTACTCTAAAAGTGCCAACTGTACACTTAAAATGTCTAAAAGATATATACTTATATGTAGTTTTATAGAAATGTTTAGTAGTTATACAAGGTGATTTATAAATATTGCAAACAACTTCAAGGAGCAATTCCTTATGAAATATTAACGGGCAGCTTTTATGTAAATCGCATAACTAAACCGTCCCCTTTCGGAGTTACATCCACCTAAAGTCTAAATTGACTTAAAGGGCAATGGTAAAATTGAGTTGTCATTTTCAACAATTATTGTAACTTTCTTCAATGAAATATTCACCTTTTGCCCGTTCGTTGGCTCATTCGAGAGCGTTTGTGAGATTTTATTAAAGTCATTTTCCGTTTAAATTTAACACAAAAAGTTTATTTTATATTCAAAAACTTGTCAGTTTTGCGGGAAAAATTAAACATTAAAATAAGTTTGAACACATCCAGTTTTCGAAGAAAAAATTTTAAATTGCTAAATTTTAACCCTCCTCAAAGTTCTAATAAGAAAGCAAACATCGGTGGCACCTTCAACCTTTGCGATGATATGAGATGATTGAAAATCTCACTGTAACCAAGCTTTTAATAAATGAACAGGATCAATCTAGTAATAGCCATTGTCCTTCAGTTTTCCAAATTTACGTAAAATGAAAACTTAATTTTACCGTTCCCGTTCAGACTTTAAAGGGATGTAGAGCTCCGACAGGAGACTCTTTAGAGAAATAATTTATAATATAAAGACCCACTTTAATTTTGGATAGGAAATCGCACATTAAATTTTTTGCATTATTTACAAATCACCCTGTATATGCTATTAATTTGTTTATAAAACCAAAATTAATGGAACTAATGTTTTTACGAAGTGTCCTGCCGTGCAGCTGTACATAACCGATACTGGCCTATACTTAGCTTTAGCAGACTAGAAGGAACTGCCTAACCATTCGATTCAACAGCATATTACTACAACAGCTAATGGTTTTAACTTTTAACAATGAGCTAAAAGCGTAGTCAAACAATAATTAATATTCCCTTAGTAAATAAATGCTAAATGAGTTTGAATCGTCTAATAAAAGTCCCCCTCCCCGTCCCTCAAAGCTTTTTCTGAATAATGTTCAAATGATTACCTTGATTTTATTATTTTTGCTTCTAAATGTATAAGAATAGCCGTACAAAGCGGATGTGATTTTACACTTTTGGCTATTTAAACGCTGCAAAACATATTTTCCCCCAATATTGTTATAATCTACAACAAGTACCTACTACTTATAGATAAACAATGAATTGTATAGTTTGTTACCGTGAAAAGCCGATTTCAATTAAAACCCGATCTTCCTTGGAAAAACGAATCTTAACTAATCCTCCCCATTTAATTCTAGATTAAACTAGTTAAAATTAGAATTGTCTGATAATCTTAGTTTAAACTAATAATTTCAAACTACACTCAGAATGGTAATCTACGGGTTTCCAGGTAGTTATGTAGTTGGGGAAACGTTTGAAACAGGGGGTTAACCCACTGGTTATGGGTATGGTTAGGGTAGGGTAGGGTAGGGTAGGGTAGGGTAGGGTAGGGGTATGGTACAAATCTAATTGTTCGTTATTGGGTTTTTATGGGTTCCAGCAAGACAACAAACTAAAAAGTTGGAGAATTGTCTAGGATTTTACTACCCCCAAAAGTCCAAAAGTCTTTTCTTTCTACTTCTACCCTAGAAAAGAAAATATGTATCCATGTAAAATATTCAATGGGCAAATTAGATAAAATTTTAACTAGTTTTAACTAAAACATGTTTAGTCAAGTCAAAACAAGAATTAACTCAGAATATTAATTCGTTGATTCTAGTTTTAACTAGTTAAATGTAGAATTACCTAGAGAGGATAGTTGGAACTTGTTTATCCTAGGGTTTTAACTGAAATGGGGGTTTTCCGGTAAATTTTGATGATAAAGTTAACTGATCGTCATTGGCCCTTCAAATGTCGTATGAGAACCATTAGATGATCTAGCTCCTTCGCCTCGTGGTTAATATGGATAAAACGTACCTACTTTATAAAAAATAGCAAATTATAGCTATAGTCAATGGTTTTTTAATTTCAAATAAAATGTATTATTAATATTAATAATTATTATAAAACATCATTTTTTCATTACTCTTAAACTGTTTTGTTAAGTTTACATAAAATCATCAAAATATTATAATGTGGATAATATAATAGAAAGATTAAATCTCAATTACCTACAGGAAAAAAAATAATTCACGTTTTTCGCGAAAAAATATAAAAAGTAACCTAAATTTATGATCTTTTAATATAATGAAGATTAAAAGTACAAGCCGCAATATTACAAAGTCTTAAATCATACTGGAAAATTGTTAAAATAGTGACTTTATAATTACAAATTTAATTAAAACAATTTTGAAAGAAGAAACAGCGACAAGGACCCTCACGTCGAATAATTTTTCAGTCTCCGTACGTGAGCATCTCGACCATTACATATTCTAACAAAATATTGACAGGAAAAACTTTTTTTTGTTGATAATACAAAAGTATCGTGTTTCCGAAGATCGATCGGCCGTGCACAAGAATAGAGAAGAGCACCTTTAAGATAATTGTGTTTGCCTTCCGAAGGCGCTGCTATATAATTAACGAGTAGGCCGGATCACAAGTCATTCTTTATAGCCTGCTGCGGTGCATTATCCTGGCCGCAGTTCCGTTGCTCGAGTTATTGTCCTGCCGCCCGCCGGCAACCGTTTCGCCACAGCTATTACTTCTTTAACACTACAATACTTGTATAGTTTTTAAACTTTTAAATTAAACTCTTAATTTGTTCGTTAATTAATTTACGCTTGTTTAAGTGCACTTTTTACTAATAACTTTGAAATTTGTTTACGGAATAAAATTGAACATTATTAAAAACGTTAATGAAATTGTTTAAAACTTTTAACTAAAATTTTGTAACGGCTTTTATATTGACTGAAAACAACTAACGCTAACATTTTCATAATTTCATGTACTACATTGGATCGGACAGGAGATTAATTTTGTAAAAGTAACGATTCCTTAAATAGCTCATAAAAATTTTACGACTTTCCCATCACGATTATGGTAGCAGGTACCTACGTCTAAAATTTACATTAAATGATTGTGTACAAATGGGATGTTTTTTAGAAAGAATTTACGTTTTATAAACTACTGAGCCCTAAAAAGTACAATGTGTGCAAAGGAGCTAAACCATGCCGTAATCTGAGTACTAATTATCCCCGATTTGCTGCATATTAACTTAAGAATGAATGCCAAAACATTGAGAAAGTTTACTATGTGAATAAACAGTAAATAACTAACAGAAAAATGGTAAACCAAAAGTGGCGTACTTACACACGGGGCCTATCAAAGTGGGACAATATTAGGTGCCTTAACTTGTCAACTAAATGTTAAACAAACACAAAAGAGACAGAAAACAAGAACACGAAAGAAAACAAGTCAAAAAAATTTAATGGTCATGTAACCATGTGAATTAACAATGTCTTACACGAGCCCAAAATATTGGAGAAGACAGTTAAGATGGTTAGGGTTACGTAGATTTGCGGGATCATTCAAAACAGAGTTCCTCAAAATCTTTCTCTTACCAGTTTTAGTTTAATCCCATTCAGCGAGGTCCAGGGGTGTCATGTCGAACTACACTTTAGAAAAACACTCCGAAAATTGGGTTAACGATTTTTATTAAAACAAAATGAATCAAAACTTAACAATTTCTTTATCTAACATTGAACGCAAAAAAACTAATTTAGCATTTAACCCAAACTTGAATATTTTCCGGGGGCGAAGGACACTAAATCTTAACTCAAGCAAAACTTACAATTTCTCTAATACACGTTGACTCTAATAACAATTTACCAAAATAACCAAATTCATGAAATCAATTAGTCAACGGTTTGAATCGCGCGGAAGTCAGTTAACATATCGCCCAGAGGCAAGGGAGAAAAGCCTTTTTATAAACTCGGGGGTGTTAACAAACTAACAGGGACAAATGATCTTCAAGATCCAATGTGAGGGGCTAGCTTTATGGTCAAAGTCCGGGGACTACTATTACTGGCCCAAACTATGGGTTTTGACCACCTTGCAAAATATTGAAAGTTTTAATGTCCTTTCTTATTGGCTACGTAAAATCCAGCTCGCCAGGTCTTATTCTTAGAAAAGCTGAAGAAAAACTAAAAAACCTTCCCTTGTAAAAACAATAATGACGAAGATTCTAGAAGCTGTCAATCGAATGTTTATGATCCCATATCATAATTCTGTGCAACTCAAGCTAAACTTTAATGGCCCTTTCTTGGAACTAACAATGAAAACTAACACTTGAAAACACTATCATGAAAAAATGGACACTTCCGTCCTTTAAACCTTATTTCTTGAAACTGACCGTTTGACTTAATAAGCTACGCTTTCTAAAGAGGGCGAAACAAATTGGTAACTCTATACTTCTATTTCTAAATTATGAGATTGTTACAGTCAATTTCAGGGGCCCTGTAATTATCTGATCGCGCAGTCTAGCCTTAATTTCTCTACTTTGTTTTTGTGAAACATTTTTTTGGAGATACTATCAATCGTTCTAAAGTTCCCAAACTTCACTTTTAGCCGTTTGACTTTAAAGAATCAAAACTTTTTGCTTGTAGAGCTATTTATTTCTAACTCATGATGGTTTTTAATCAGTGTTGACAAAAGCTTCTAGAAAACATTCAGCGTAGAACCCCTTAAAAAGTAAGTCGGGGCCTCTTTGCCAACAATTTTATTTTAAATTTTGAAGGGTTGCTAAAATATTAGTTATCCCGGGCCTCGCATTTTCTCAGAAAGGCTCTGCTTGCACATGTCATATAAATCTTCTCGATATTCTGACGACTGTGTATTATCGAAATTCATATTTCAAAGTTAAATTGAGATCGTAAACACTTTTTCCCTGAATCAATGTTTTGAAATTTTGGTCTAGCTATTTTCATTCTCTTCATTACCGTCATTACCATTCAGAGTTTTCAAAGAACTCTTTAGATCTTTCAGATAACTCGTGTTTTGCGCCGTTTGCTTTGACCGTTTTTTGGTGAACATCCATGCAAATTTTCAACGATCTCCCAATTTTCTCCTATAGGGAGAAACCTATTTCTTACTATCTCAAGCTTTAACAGTCCAACTGTCAGGTTTGATTTGCTCGACAGTAAATAGAATACCAACAGCCGGACAATAACAACAAATCCTGAAAGGAACTGCAAAACTTAACGTATAATATAAATACTTAGGTATCAAAAACAAGGATATTTTTTTTAAAATTTGAACTTGATTTTATTGATCTTCGTGTGCCAGTTGTGAAAGAACGATAAAGATCTTAAGGAAATGAGTAAGAGAAAGTGAAGGATATTTTTAAGTTTTTCAAATCTAAGATAGAAACGACTGTGTGCTTATGTTGAGTTATTCTTGAAAATGCCCTTGTTAGTAAAATAATTATTATGTCAGCCTTGACAACTTTACTATTTTTGCTTTTTTTATTTCGAAAAAAGTAATAGGCAGGTACACCTACTACTACCTACTTTAAATTAGCCTCAGAAGATGTTTAATTAATTTTTTTAAATTTTAATTTGTAATCAACAATTTTTTCCACCCACTTCATTGGTTTAGGACCATCAACTCAAATTGATACACGTAAAAACCAGATTACTTTTTGATGTGCTTAACCTAAAATAAATTGCAAAATGTTGGTAATTTACTTGAAATAAATTAACCTTTTCGAGAACAAACTTAAACAATTTTGCACAGTTAATTTTCATATAGAAGTGTTAAATTGTTGAAATTACTAAAACTTGAAAAATTCGCCCGGGTATAAAATTTTGGACAATATGTATTTATTCTGCGTGAGAATTGTATCAAGTTGTTATTTTACAAGGGTATGAATAGATGAATTAAACAGGAGTTGTTACGGTTCTTGAATTCATTATTTAACAATTAATTATTTTTATGACAGCTCGCCGCTTTTTGTTTTAACAATTTATTTTTTAAACGCTGCTTAGATAAGTAGACTAATTACGAAGACCCCTTGTCTGTTTATTAAAAAAAAAAGTTTAATTAACTGCGATTTTTCGCGGCGTTCCTTTAAACAACAACAAGAAAATTTGAAAATAACAAAATTGTTTCTTCATCTATCGGAAACGCTCCTTAATTAGGTTATTGTACGATATTTTTTGGCGTAAAATACAGAGTAGTGGTTAGGGAATAGAGCAATATTAGGTCTCAGGAACACAGGCAGTTTAGCAATCGTATGCGCTCAAGTTGGGGGGGTTGAGTTAAAGTTCTCAAGTACTGTGAGTTATATTTTCTCTTTCGAATAGTAAAATGTGAAAATGCGGAACGGTAATATACAATAGTTCAGTTCCGCCATCGGTTATCAGTAATTTAAACTCTAAATTTCGTATTTATGTTGTAATTGATTACGTTAAAAGTTACATAATAATATTACCATGAATCGTAAATGAAAAAGTTAGTCTTTTACGGTAAAAATGAAAACATTTAATCATTAGCCAATGGTTAGGCGTTTAGCTAAACTATTCTAACCTGCTCAGAGGGGAAAAAACTAAAATTTACTAAAAAGTTATCCGTCTAGTGTCTAGTGTAACAGAAAACTAACTATACAAGCATTGAAATATGCATCCCTCAAGGTTCAGGTCTTGGCACTCTGTTATTTTATACTTATTCAATTGGTACCTATGCTTGATTATATTGCAGTTGCTTAGTATTATAAAGCAAATACATAATAAATGTGTAGGTATTATTAATTACCATCTGAAGCTTCCAATGCACAAGTCAATTAAGCACTTATTAACTGCTTCATCTACCGAGAATACATCGAGTTAAATCGTAGTAGGTATCGTACACCCACAGTTAGTCGGAAATTATTCCACGATTTATATAGAATTATCTTACATGCAGACGTAGCTACATTAAAATAATTTATTCGAATGGCGTTTAATCACACATGTTTAAAATGAACTTAGCACCGGATCCATACGACTGTTCTTGTGATGAGTCGCCTGTTTGCGATATCAACTACATTATTTTTGGTTGTAAAACTTTCCTTCCCGAATCAACTTAATTTTACGAAGGCCTCACTAGTCAATTATTAATTGCCTTTATACCCTTTACCCCCTTTACCCTTTATTGCAGCATGCATTTTGTGATACTAGGGTATAGAACGCTTGACTTACGTTTAAAAACACAGTTAAACATGATTTTTATTTTCGAAATCCCTGTTAACTTGGTCTATTATTGAATCAATCTATTATGATTGAATTATTGAATGATGTTCCCGAAAACTAAGTTGATGTGAAGGTATTAGTTCTGACTTTAGTCTTCTTAATAGTAACTTTTCCAGCACTTTCGATGTAATAGCTTAACAGTAAGCTTATAGGTCTGCATGACGACAGAAGTAACGGATCTTTGCCGGGCTTTGGTTCCATTACTATTTGAAAAATCTTCCATATATGTAGAGGGAAAGTGATATATCCTTATCCTTATCACTGCATTGAATCAGTGACAGCGCCAGGGGGGGGGGGGCAGGGTGGGCACGTGCCCACCCGAGTGCCCACCCAAATATTGCACCAGCTACCAGTTACCAGTTTTCAAAGGTTTAAAAAATGCGAAATAATTTACACTTTAAGTACTTTTCTGCATCTTGTCCCCATTCCCGAAAAAAGTAGCTTAAGGTTGGCGTTTACGGGACAGAAGATCGCTTACTACCTCGTACTCATTTTGCATTATAGACGGTACAAGCCGATTTGTTTGATTGGAGATCTCCCAAACTAAAAGGAATTTTCTGAAATTTATTATTTTGGTTGAAAGACAATGATTATTTCTGGTGCTTAAAATAAATAAAAATCAAACTGTGTGTAAAATAATTAAGTATTTGAATTGGGTCCTATCAGACCTGGATTTGGCCTAGGGCCTTAGGTAAAAGGATCCCCGTAATTTTTCACAATATTGTTTCTCTATTTAAAAGAGTATAGTAATTGAATTCTTAATTTTCATCTCTTGTTTTTGTGAAACATCTTCATTGGGAACACTATCAATCGTTTTTAAGCCGTTTGACCTTGAATAACCAAAAATTTTTCTCTGCGGCGCTATTTCATTTTATTTCTAGCGCAAGAAATACAAAATTGTCCAATTCTACTTGCAACCCCCCATTTATCAAAAAATGTATGTGCCCATCACGAAAATATTGTGCCCACCCATTTAAAAAAACCCTGGCGCCGTCACTGCATTGAATATGATAGTTAGAAATCTTACAATTTTATGAGACAGTTCTTTCAAAATTTTGCCAGTAATCAGATTTTGCACTCAAGACTATGTGTATTACTTAAGATACTTCTTTAGCTGTGGTTAGCAGAAGAAGCTTCTAAGAATAATTGATTAATTGTATGCTCGTTGTCATTATTTGGCTCCGCAGGATAAGGTTGGCATATCTGTGCTAGATGTTCGGCAAATATTTCAGCTTTTTGGGTACCATTCCTTGCCCATTTTCCATTTTTTAGTTAAATTTGTGCTTCGCGTTGAACTGGTCGTTTTATTTTTTAGTTGCGTTCCAAAGATTGCAATCACTAGTTCTTGTGGCTTAGGGGTCCTGTAGGTAGGTTTAAATTGCTTCGTTTCTTTCTTTATGAAGTTTATTATGACTTTGAGTTCCATAATTGAGTTATTTAACTTGGCTTTGTCGTGTAGACTTCTGGTTTCTTGCCACTGTTTTTTTTTAATTTTCGTTTTTCAAATATTTTGATATTAATTTTTCGCGAGCCGCCGGCTGAGGTTTCTGCTTCGTTGTTAGCTGAAACTGGAGTTGCTTGCCATGCGACTTCTTGTATTTGCACGCTGTCAACGGTAACTTTGAGATCTTCTTTACGGAAATCGTTTCCTTCTATGTGTTGGCTAGTAAGGAGGTTCGACAGAAGAGAGAGACTGTTTTCTAGCATTAACATGTAGCTTTTGGAGTACAAACGTAAGATCTTGAGCCCCACCAGGG
The DNA here is from genome assembly GCA_950108345.1 of Malthinus flaveolus. Taxonomy (NCBI): domain Eukaryota; kingdom Metazoa; phylum Arthropoda; class Insecta; order Coleoptera; family Cantharidae; genus Malthinus; species Malthinus flaveolus. The sequence goes on from OX467285.1 coordinate 75,169,905, forward strand.
CTAGTTTGCATTGTAGTCGTCTCCTGCAAAAATCTATTACTTACTTATCATTTTTATTACTAATCATGTAATCATTACTAATTATTACTAATTGCTTACTACAAACTTAACTTATGAAAATAATTAAAAACAAATCTAATTTGCTTGGTTTCATGTCTCCATTTCTCTCGCCGATTCGCGAGTAAACGTACTAAACAAAATCGATAATTTATTCACGTTCTATTATTATATCAACCAAGCTTTGAATTAATCAATGAGAAAAGTACTTTAGTCGGAAAATTCCTCAAGTTATATACCTATGCCCCACACCCTTAATGATGATAGTAGAAAGGAATCTTTCTTATAGAAGTGCACGTTTGGAGAATAGCAAATTAGCAACTTTTGAAACTAATCAGATTAAGCAGTTATTACGTTATTACTACACAATTCTCTGATTGCCTAAATTCTGCGAAATATAGTATAGTCTATAATAGATTCAATTCAATTTCTCGTTTCACAATTGTAATTACAGTAGCTAACAACCACATCTTTATGAGTTGGTACATACAATTTTAGCTAGCAGATTAATTGAATGCTAACAAATTAAGCGCAACTGCGTAGGAATCGTTCTTATTGACATTAGAAAAAAGCTTATTTAGAAGTACCCACCTGCTGTAAATAAAGTAATTTACTTAATTTTGTTGACTTTTGACTTGAAAATGAAATTTTTTTGTATAAAATCAACTTTTTCACATTCTACGCATGTTTCCAATACAGTGCTCGATTTACTTTTTGCTAAATAAATTATTTTACGACCGTTTCCATATTATTAATTTTTGAGTATTTTACAAATTTATTTTTTATGTTACTGGAAGGAAAAATGTTAAAAACCTTTGGGGATGTGTGCTTCTCATCACTAAAATGTTCTTTTATTAGTTTAAAATTATTCAATTCTCTATGGGGATGGTTGTATCACACTTCAATTTAATGGACATATCTTGTACTACAGTATTTCGTAAACGCAATCAATGTAATATTGTTATTTTTGCAATTGTAATTGTTTATTGCTATAACGAAGAAGTGGCAGTTAGGTGACATGTTTCTACATCTTTCACGTTATTACAATTTAAATAGTATATGCCTAGACCTCTGTTATTTACCATACCATGATCAGCTATCATGAATCCGTGATGTATATTAGTGGGACAGGGGGATTGGCATACCCGAACTTAAACAATGCTTTTTAGGATTGCGTTGATTACATGGGACAAAGGCAAGAACTCATAAATTTTTCTACAGAAGTTGAGTGATTGAATAGCTATTAGTGCTTCACAGTACTTTTAATTCCAACAATTGGAATTTTGAAAACCTAGTGGGTGTTAGGGTGTTCTATTCATTGTTTTAAGCATTTTCTTAGTGCTTAAGATGTTTCACGCACTTTTTACTGATCCTGTAATCTGATGAAACAGCTAATAAAGGGAGTAATACACCTTTTTTAAATTTTAGTAAATAGCCAAAGGGTTGTGGATTAAGGAAAATGTAACTGGAAATGTGCTGTTAGCCTTAGGTACTATAAAAGGCATATAAAAGGAATATATGATCTGTCTGTTGTGCTAGAAAATCAAGTGAATTAACCGTGCGCATGTTTTACCTAACATCTCGACATACTCGGTCTCATATTGTATAGACATGCCCAGCCAAATATCCAATGCTCATTTGCCCATATTATTTTATCAGCCAGTGCCTATTATTTATAAACGCCTGTCCGACTTTAATAATCATGAAAATGAATAATTTCGTAAAAACAATGACCATATTAAAAACTGTTACAGGCCTTCATAAATTTTATAATTTTCAAATGCTCACCAATCACATCTTTACTCATTGAAGAAGAAGGGAAAAAGCTACACGCTTTTAAGTATAGTCATTATCATGAGGTTTTTATATTAGCGATTTTTTTCTTTATATTCCCTACACAATTCACTTGTATCCATTTTGAAAATTTAAATAATTTATGAAAAAAAAGCTACTTTCAATAAAAGAAAAAGTAAATTTAAAAAAGAAAGTTTAATGTATTTCCATCCTAATATATTCACATAATCGATACCTATCCCCAAATTTATGATTTTATAAAAACTGCGAAAAAAGCAAATGCCAACAAATGATCTGCGTTAAAAAAGAAAGTGACAGGATATTTTAAATATGTATCTTGAGGAAAATAAAAAGAAATGTAAAACAGCGCGCTAACTATGAAATAAAATGAGGGCTGTATTTCTAAAATACATCTGCGATCATGGGATTTTTTAATGGAAAGTTTTCACGCCATCCCTTCATACCATTAAAGCTTACTTTTAAACTTCCATCGTTATAAAATTTATTAATTTAATGATTCATTTTTTGCGTAATTTTTGGAGGTTGTCTTAATTAATTTTTTTTAAATAAGTATACCAACATTTCAATCTTTTGAAGTGAACGCGAATAATTAAATTAATCATAGGGTAGAAAAGAAAAATATTCAAATACTAATCTAATCGAAAAACGGGCTACACTTGTTCAAATGCGTTTAGTGGCAGTTTACGTGTGTCGAGAGTTAAGTTTGAAATTCGATAGGGAAATCTGAATGTTGAATCGAGTCAGCTTTTTTGTTGATTAAAAGAATTTAAGGATTTCAAAAACTTATATTTTTTTGTTTTGAGCTTGTTTGTTACTAATTTACCAGTTTGTTATTAGTTATTAGTAACTCTCGTATTACTTCTTAATTTTAATATTAGGGTAGATTAGTATTTTTTATAAAGACACTACTAAACGAAGTTTAAGTTTTAAAAAAGGAAATTGAAGAAGAAAAACGTTTATTTAAAAAGTTTTAAAACGAGTGCCAACAAAAATATTAGGAGACACGCGACTTTTAGCAGAAAATGTAATGAAGTTTCGTTTGTACTAGTTGTGAGTTTTAAGTAGTGCAAGTTTTTTTATTTTTAGAGCAGGCGCCCAATTTAGTTGATAGAGGAAATAGAATAGAGGACCGCGAAATTTTGACTGATACATATTATATATGAGACCCTAAGGTACATAAAAGTGCATGTTGCCAGTATAGTCTATGGTTTTTTTTTTGCCTAATTGTGTAGATGCAAGAGACCTTATCGTATATTTCTGTAACAGTTCTATCAATACCTTCCTTGCATGAAAAGTGTGTTAAGGCGCTAGGCGAAAGTGGGAATAAAAAACAGAAACCATAGACTATGCTGGCAACATGCACTTTTATATACCTTATGGTCTCACGTATACGTATCAGTCAGAATTTTGCGGTCCTCTATTTTAGTATACCTACTCAACTACTTTCAGTAAATTCATTATTTTTAAGTAATAAAATTATTAACTTTTGAACAGAACTTTAAAAATACATCCTGAAGCCCACAATACTGAAATGGTATGTCGTTTCTTGACTCGTGGGTCCATGAACATGGTTCCATGGTACCACATGATAATAAAAAACGCATAAACGGACGCAGCTATATGGTATGGCTGTTGTCGAAAATTTTTCTGCTCTTCTGGACCCTTGAGACGTCTAGGTTGCTATATGAAATCCTAAAATTGCACAGTACAAAACATTTCCAAATCAATTTCCATTTATCTACACTAAAACGCAGCTTTCCCTTAAATTTTAAGAATGTTAAGAAGATTATCTGGGGCCTAGGGCGGATCCTTGAGAAACACCCGCGGTTATTTTTATTGGATTAGACAGATTGTTATTTATTTTAACTTGAAATTTTTGGTGATGAGTTTATAAATTAAGCCGTCGACCCGCACTTTGACGAACGTCCTTTTGATGTCGAAGAGGGCCATGACCGTGGGCTTGTTTCGGTTGAAGTTTTTGGCAATGTTGAGAACTATCCTCGCCACTAACTTGGTGGGTTGTGTTGTGGCCAGATTTGAACCCGAATTGATGGTACACGATTTGGATAATTTTTTCGGCGACTTTGGCATTTTTCGCCTCTTGGTGTAAATCACCCTGTATTTTGATAATCACTAAAAATTTAGTTTTAATTTAAAGCGAAACAATCGCAGCATAGCACAAACAAGCATATTTCTAGAATTATCTTACAATATTAATTTAAACTTTACTACCGTTATATTTCAGATAGTATAAAATGTATTTACATGGTAAAGCCTTCTATGCCTTTGATGTTTTTGTTATCGTCCTGCGACCTTAAAGCAATTGTTCGTTTTAATTTAAAGTCGGCGGGAAGTTTTAGGGTGATACGTAATATGAAATACCAAATACTACACGATTGTATACCTACAAAATTCTATAGAGCACAGCTTTAGGTTGCCTACAACTAATATCTTTTCATATTCACACTACGCTGCTGCAAGAAGTTTATATTGTTTTGCAAGTCAAAATCTCACCACAGTTGTAGCTTGTAGCGTAACTGTACTTGGATTATTGCACGAACTCGACACTTAATAATTTCAGAATAAACGTACGCATGTAGTAGATCATTCTAATGTTAATAGAACTTACTAATATGAACTAAATAACTTAACTTGGGTTCGTATCAACAAAAGACCAATAATACAACTACATACTATGCCATCAAGTTGAGATTTACGTTGTTGCAAAGTAAAGTGACGTACCTATTGATTAGATTATAGCGTTAGTAATTTGACAAGTTTACTTGAAACTACTATTTGTATGTGTTAATAGTTTCATTGTTCCAAATGAACTTGTTAAAGTTAAGACAGTTTTAGGGTGGATCCTTAACTACTAGCAAACCATTGTAAATAAATTACTTTTGTGTTTTTAAAGTGATAGCGATGACATTTCACTTGCGATCTAAAACTTACAGAGACAACCGCTCAAGTGACGTGTGGTCGAAAAACAGAAATAGCGGAGTAGCAAAAATTCTCATAAACTGTGCTAATACAGAAAATGTTCACTCGACAAATCACAACTCTCCTGTTTGCCGACACACGTCGATCGCAAAAGGTCGTTGTTTTTGTAGTTCTGTAGGTATACTATAAATGAGGGAGTTTCTCGATATATAGTCCCAGATCCATAACTGCCACATTTTTCGGCGACACCCTGTATTTGCATTAGATAACGTATTCGTAATTCGCAAACATCAAAATTTTGGAATAGTATGTGTGTATTTGCTTCAATTGAGCGGCAGTTACGAACTAACAGTACATTTGCTTACCGTCGTCGACTTAAGTTTAATCTGGTTAGGATATAAAAGAATTCTTGTATTAATAAGTAATCATCTTGTTATTAAGTCAGTTTTGTATATCTAAATGGTCGCTGTTAAAATACTTCTTCCAGTATTTTAATAAGTATTTTTTGGGACTTGGGATCTGATCCATCTTTTCATCTTGGGACCTCAGTGGTTCCCGATTTTAAAGAAGTACCGTCGTCGTTTCAAAAGTGATGTCTCAAACAATTATTAAGAATCTTTAAGCCTTTTGCAAAAGAAACATAACAGAACATGTTAGGCAGTTATTTTAGCAATAGGATGTAATAGGACGACAAGTTTCCACGAGCAGAGGATATGAGCTCCTTTTGTGAACGTGAAAATGCGGTTATAAGTTTTAGTAAAGTAATTAAATGCGACAATTTTTAAATTTGAGATGAAATAAATTAATAATTGAAGTCTACCAAAAAGGCAAGACAAGCCGGTATGCATGTGGCATAAAATCGGCCTTTTTGAGTAGTATCTAATTAAAAGCTTTACATTAAAGCTATTCGCCGAAATTAATATTTTATTTACTTTTTACAATAATTATTTTGCTTCTTACATTTCACGCAAGCTTTCAATATTATGAAACAAACGAGTGAGTTTAACGCAATGGGTGTTCCATAAAACACAGGGTGTATTTTAAGAAGTATTTAATTCTTATTCTGAATATACTTAACTTTGTTTAAAAATGCCCTATGATGGCTTATAATTTTCCTGATGAAAATAGCGTTGTTATTTATGATATTGTGTATTCTCAGCGGCCCTGTAGGCCATACGGCAGGCGTGAGAACAGTTGCTTGTATTAAAAATAATACTAGACTTATAAAAAATTTTCTGGTCTAGTATAATTTTTATTAAAACTATTTTTGTCGCCTACCAATAGGAAGCAAATTAATTTACAAAAAAGCGATGTTTGTGATCTTTGATTCTCCATATAATTTGGGAAGCGCCTAATGTGGCTGTTAATTGATATGCTCTTTAAAACGACAAAATAAAGATGTTACACAAAGACTCTGGCTAACTCAAACTCGCTCTAATTAATTGTTGGATAAGTTAAAAATTATTGCGAGTGTTCTCTTTTAACGAGACCCATGGAGGCTCGAAGGACTAACCATCAATCTAGAACTATAGCGTTAGTCGTGGGCTTTTCTAAAACCGATCAATAATTTTTTTCTATGGAAATTTTGATTTTTTAAACTTGAAAAAGTCGATTTATTTAGATCAATCATACTTCAACCAACTACTAAATAAAAGTAGAAATAAACTAGAAAACCAATTTGTAAAATATAACAATAATAACTTATTTTTTTATTGTCGGAAAGAATATTGTTATACAGAAAAAAAACATAAAAACTCGGTTACTGTTTTATTCCCAATTGACTACCATATTGGTTTAATTTAGCCAAAAAATTCCATTATACCTATAAAACTATACTCACACACAATCGAAATTTTAACGGTTTTTATTTTCCGTTCTCTTTTTGCCGAAATAAAATATATTTTGTAAGCTCGTGTTGGTTTAACAAGCTTTAACTTTGTTTCTTTAACATGTTTTACATTCGTTACGATTTCGTTTTTCCTCTTAATTTAACATAAAGTGTTATTTGTACGTTAAGTGATTTGTATTATTTTGATCAAAAGCTCTGAAAAACCGAATTTGAAAGAGATTTTTTTGGAAATAATTTTCCGTTCGGATTGGACGTATAAACGATCGTAAAAGAAAATTTTATGAAACTTTTTAAGATGCAAGAATAATCAGAAGATAAAGTACGAAGTGAAACGGTCATCAAATCTCAAAAGGATGCGCCGTCATCTCCAATGTATACGGCAATATGTCTGCACGACGCCTGCGAGAAGAAAACGACTTCTTATAAATCTACAGCCAGATGGTTATTAGCCAAAAGTTTAATGGAATATATCACAGATGTTTAGTGGCCTCGGAGATATATTGAGAAAAATGGTATCTGAAGTAGTGTAGATTCTCAAAATATATGTGATGCGAAAGGAGCATAAATCGCGGTTAGAATGAACGTAAAGAGCAACGTAGAAAACTTTTATGTCACATTTAAGTCCGTAATTATATAATATCTATCATTTCGTTTCACACTTCTATGGTTTTTGCATTATACGACTTAACATTTTTAATGTACATAACGTCCTTCTGGGGTTTTCGCGCGAAAAATTAATTACCCACCTACTCATTAAGAAAAATAATAATAAATATTGCGCCGAGTAGATTTTTAGATTGGTTAGGGTTGGTTGATTAAAAACGCAATAAAAATACAGTTAATTCTTTTAATTAACAATTAATCTAGATTCTGACCGGTTACTGGAAGTAAATCAATGGGGATTTAGAAATAGGCACTCATGTGAAGTTTCAGATGATACAATGCCACTTCTATCTCTTTCATTAACCGAGAGTAACTCATCTGAAAAAATTTAGCAATAATTTTTTTTATAAAATTCATTTTTGATATCGAAAAAAAACATTCGACCCAGCTTAAAGTTGCGTTTGGGATTATATTAAATAAATTTGGAACTTGTCAAGTTTCAATATAGTACCATCTAAAGCTTGAAAGTTGCATAATTAGAAATTGGAATTTCCTTTGTACTATTCCAAAGTTTGTGATGAGCTGATGAGTAAAGATAAACTTACACATTAGACACCTTAATGTGGGTATATAATCTTCTTTACTACCCTTATTTTGTAAATTTCCAGACTGGAAACTTTTTTTCAATAGGGAACAGTTTCGCTGTGTTTTACTAAAAAAGCTATTAACAGATTACGTTTCAATTACCAAACATTGTTTCATTATTAATAAACTCACACAACCTAAAATAGTGGGTCTTGACTTTTTTACGTATCCACAAGTAACTTAATCCGTTCTAATTTTTATGCCAATCCGATATTATTATTGTCAATCTCTATTATGAAAATGGAAAAGTTACGTGGTTAAAAGCAAAATATTTTCATAACGAAGTTCGAATTGAAATTTAAAATTTCTTTTGTGGGCGTACTTTTTGGCGAAAATTTTAATTTACTTTTCTTTACAAAATTCGAATTAGAATGTTCTAAAATTTTAATCACGTCAAGTCATTTAATTTAATGAATAAGTTATGGAAACAATTTAAAATTATTGTAAAACACATTAAAAGCTTGAAAATTAATTTGTTAACCTAGTGTTTTAGCGTGAGCGTGTGAAAGTGTAAGTTCTCGACTAGGATTAAAACTCACTAATTCTTTACCGACTCGAATAAATAAAGTTAGTTTTGTTTATTGTAAATACTTAAATATTTTCTAATCTTTTAATGATTTATTGGTTTGTGTATGGGGTAGTATGTGTTTCATTTTTATCCTCCGAAAGCTATGATAGCTTAAAAGCCTTCCAGCATTTCGTATGTAGTCGAAGAAGTTCCGATGCTGAAATTTTCTCGACATCTTTTTTTAGTTTTGGTAACAGTCTGATCCTCAATGTTGTTAAATTTAAAATAAAAGAAAGTTGTAAACACTGGCAAAAATTATACCACTCCAGTAGTGAATAGTAGATTAAAAACGTTTAGGTGTGAGGAACCTAAAAGACCACCCAAATGCAGTAGTTCGAATTCATCACTTTCTCTAACACAAGCACAACGAACGCCTAAACACTTTGCTTGTACGCTTGTAACAAGTCCCCGTTACAATTGTGACAGACTTGTCATTTGTTAGTTCTTAACGAGATTTTCCAGTTTTGGTTGGAACATCTTTTCCAAGGGCTAATGGAAATGCTGAAAGGTTCTATTTGTGATATCTGACGTTTTGCTTACTACTAACTGTGGTAGGAATTTTCAAAGGTAACTTGGGTGAATCCTGTGCGGTAGTGGTCGTAGTACACGTACCGGTGATTCAGCCCTCCTGAAAGCCTTAATACTTTTATTACGTCTTTTCCAACCTAATGAACTGCCCTCTAGGTAGCTTTGATGGAAGTCTGATTATCTAGATTTTATATTATGAGCTCTTTCAATAAAAAAAGCTCTAATCCGGTACTAATTCTTCCAGCAAAACAATTTAAACCTCACCGTCTGTAGAAACCATGGAACTAGAAAATAAGTGGAACGGTTATAAGCTAGTTTGGAGTGTATCTAAAAGTGAAGCATCAGAAACGGAAGGAATGTTACTCAATAAATCTCGGGTATAGTCTTCTACAAAATTCTCGGAACTTCTTTATTTTTAACTAACAGCTTGTTCTTCGCCAGGCGCTTTATTCAACCCTTCCACTTATTTTCTAGTTCCACGGTAGAAACTTTGTGTTTTAAAAATACATCCTTCAGAGAAGAAAAACGAGTAAAAGGGCGATTGAGTTTTCACTGTAAGTTTAAAAACCGGTAGCTTATCTATCTTTTACTCTTCGGCATTGCTCAGTGGTAGATGGGGGCGAGTTCGACGTTCGTTTAGACAGGAAACACGAAGACACAGGGACGAAGATCTTCAATACGGGAATAATAACATGACTTTTAATAAGGGAACACAAAGACAAACTCGACAACTAGAAAGACAGGAAGACTTAAGACTTTCTTTTTCGATTGTTCTCGTGGCTACTTTCTGCAACAAATCATCATCACAAATCACAGCGCAGCGCGTGATCATTTCGTGTGGGAATAGTCGTTCGGCACGTTATCAAATTAATGAGTGAGTAGTAATTATAAAAACTCAATTAATGGAATTTTCTAAAAACATTATCGCTGGAAAAATGCGCTGTTAAATGGGCTTTCGCTTGGTATAAAATTGGTTGTGTTCGAAGAAAAATTATAGGATCGTGAACGTAATTAAAAATCAGGAAAATTATAAATATCTAACTACAATAATTAATTAGGGATTAATTTATGAAAGACCCGGGGTTAACTGAAAAAAAGGACTAAACGAAATAAGTGGTGCAATGTACTTGAACGGAAACGGAACGGAAATCCAACAAGAAATTATAATTAATTTTTATAACTAATTAGAGAGCATCAGAAGATGTGATTTGAAGATCAGAAGTTCGAAAGAAAGGGGGTGCAATTTAGAATTAATATTTTGGACAAAACGAATTAAATATTTTTAAATTAAAGTCGGCGAACGTGCACTAGTTAACGAGTCAGATGGCGTTATATTTTATTAATTATTGAATTTATTAGTAATTAACAACAGGAAAAATGATCAAGGGAGAAATGTTGAGTCACAGTTTAAGGGTAGTGCACCAATCGCTAAAACCGATGCGGGTTTGGACCAGCTCAGAGCTAGAATTTTGGATATCACTCTGAGTCGTATAAAAAAAAATTTACAAGGTTACATCATTATACTGGCGCCCAACATGGGGCGCCGTTTTAACTAAAAAGCGGAAAACTGAAATTCGAAACATCGTATATCTTAGACAGTAGCGCCATTAAGTTCGTATGTTAATCATGAGTTCATGATAATTATCTTAAATACAAATTGTATGAATGCTGATTGCTGAAGCATAGATTCTCTTTGGCTTTTGAAACAATTTGTTTATTGTAGATCTTGGAGGATAGTTCAATCAATAATTTTCTTTAAAGTTACATTTAAACTTCGTAAGCGTTTGCAAATGTAACGGAAGAAATGGACATTTAACACGTGTCGTCAGTTTATGCGAATATTTGCTCCTCAGGATGAGTACTTTTTAAGAACAAAAAACGAGATTATTAAACTTTCTTCAAGCATGTTTACATAGAGAACAACCGCATAGCAATATTTCCATATGGCGCAGTTTTCATGAGTTGATATAATATTTTACAAAGTCACTATGTCACAGTTAAGCATTTTCGGGTAGTTTAATATTTTTCAACAATGCAACATGTTTCATGTAAATGCATTTTCAGTGGCTTTCCTAGAGTATACACTATACATGCGATCGTTTGTATAACAACATAACAACGCCTATATAAGTAAAGTAAAAAATCGATTTTCTCGCAGTGCATTTTTATATTTTGTTGTGGGATATCCAATTTGTTCAAGTTTAGGTTATCAAAATGAAGTTTTCGTAAGTTTCGTGTATACCATTATGTTTGAGAAGTTTAGAGGGTTTTTGTTTTTCTTACAAATTTATTTTTCTTAAAGGATGAAATTTTTTATCGAATGCCTTGAAACAACCAACATAGCTCTCAACCTGTTTATACACTTTTATTTGGAAAATAATCTTTACGTTATTATTACAAGTAGTTAAACACTGTGTTTATAGGTACAAATGTTTACTATCCATCTCAAAGTATTCATTAAGCAATTTTTGTTTACTTTTTAAAATTGCACGCTAGAAAAGAGAAACTCGGCGGTATATTTACAATAATTTAATACGGGGTTTCTAAGATTGGAGTAAAATTGAATATAAGAGATTTCGAGGTATACAATACATAGTGGCACTCATGTTTGACTATTGTTGTTATAGTTACATGTAATAACTAGGCCAGTAACAATACAATTTGCATTCATTCAACACACTCTTAAATCGCTTTACGGAAGAGGAAATTAACAAAAGTACTTTCAACCATTGATATGAGAAGCGAACAAAGATACGAATTTAGTTCAACAGCCGCCGATCTTTCTTATTTTTCAATCAATAATCATTTTAGCTTTAATTAAGCTTTTAAATGATCTAAACACGAAACATCCTGTATATTGTATAATAACTTTTGCCTATACCTAATCCCAATACCCAACTTCAATTTTTACCCAACTTGATATAAATTTATAAACATAAAGAGGTCTTCTATCCAGGCTCACCCTGTATAAATGAATACACTCCTTAAAGTTTGACTAAAATATAAAAATATTGTTACTCATCAATAATAACGCTATGCTGCTAAAATAAGCCAAAGTTTGACCGTGGTCCGCGTAAGTCTAAAGGACCATTGAGATTAAGAACATAATTCGCTTAGACAAGTTTTCAACTAATACAGAAGTTTTGATTTTACTCAACCTAAAGTTATTACTCAACCTGTTTTGTATAATTCGTGAACATTTGAACCTTTCAAAGAAGGTCAACATTTTTTGCTTTCGGTACAATATTTTTTAAAATACATTTTTACTATACTGTGAGAATTAAATGGAAATAAAGAGTTATATATTTATCCCAAATGAAACAAATATTCATTTGGGAATTAGTTTTGCAATAGAAGGGATAATTAGTTATACTGCTACCAATTAAAAGTAAAATTGTTACATCGTTTGTCTAATTGGTAGTAAACTCTTGAGTAATACATATACCATTGCATAAAATTTTGTGCTTATTGTTGACACTTAAAAGTTAAATTAAAGGGACATTATTTTGTTTTCATTGCATTTCTCGTAGCCGTTTCGATGCGTGTGTTCAAGAAATTTCATTAATTACTTAATTACAGTTATAAACGATCAGAGACTTAAAGCGATTTATACGATTGCTTAATATTAATTTATTTACTCGCTTTTTAGGTTTTATAGTACTAAGACTAATCAAAAATTTTGTGCGAAAAGGGTTGGTAGAGTCTTTCAATGTTCTTTTCTTTATTAGACTTATGTAATAATATTTTCTTTGATACTTATGTCTAGTTATAAAAAAAAACCTATACCGCTCCGTTTTGGTGTCTCTCAGTCATGGACGAATAAAATAAGTGGAATGGTTATAAATTAGTTTGATGGTATCTAGAAGTGAAGCATTATTAACGGAAGGGGTTTTACTCAGTAAGTCTCTACGGTCGTGCTCTCCACGCCAGGGTGCTCTCAATTTTCACTATTACCTACGAATTTCTTTATGCCACTGACAGCTTGTTTGTAACCCGAAGGCTTCACGTTCTAACATCGTAAAACCCTTGCACTTATTTTATTCTTCTATGGGTCCAGTAGAATCAGTAGAAGCTTAAAGTTATTGTACCGCTCTACTGGTAGTAAAGTCACCAGTGCTCAAACTGAACGGTATATGAACGGATATGCTGCCTAAATGTGAACGAACAACGAAATTGAGAAATGCATGTAGTACTAGATGGTCACATTATTTGATTTTCTGATTATATCAGGTTCCAATAATTTAAATTTAAAATCGCAAATTACATTCAGAAAAAAATTGGAACCAGGCTCTAGTAACATATTTTGCAACAAAATACAATTTTGAGTCAGATAAATATGTTTTAAAAAGTCCTTTAGAACATTGGAATATTATTCATTTCCCTCTTCGTAGTAAGCAAGTTAAAAATAAATAAAATGGCAGTTAAAAAAATATAAAATGGATAAATAAACTTTATACTTCTAACTCTAATTGGGCATTGTTTCCATCCTGTTATTAAAAATGTGCGAAAATCATTGATTAAAAACATCTGAAGCGAATGGACAAGAGATTGTGTGTAACAAAAGAATCGTTACTTTTGTAAGTTTGTCTTTCATAATGTAGGTTTTAAGACTCTTTTTTTGTAACGTTCTTTCAACAGTAGAAGAAATTCAAATAAAAAGGTTTCTTCAACTTATTTACAATTGCTTTTAAATTTCAAGGCAATTTCACTCCATCAACTTGTAATCCTGAGATAGAACAGCTGACTGCAAAATCTAATTTTAGCGTCTTTTGAGATTCTATCTTGATGTACAGTTTTTAATTTGGACTGTAAATTAAAGTTACGTGTTAGTTATTATTGTTTAGGGCTAAGAATGTTTTTCCGATTCTCTAATTAAATGCTATACTGTGGTACCTGGTATGTGGTACGCACCTAGCCGTCCCAGCCTTATGGACTTCGTCTTCGGTTTGACATTCCCAAATCTCGGAAGCTATTGTTTTCCGCTTCATGTAGTTGTCAACCCTTTAAATTGAGTCGATCCTCATTTTTCGTTGATGCTGATGCCATGCTTCTGTTTGTGCCAAAACGTCAACTTTCTTTGACTCTATTGTTGTCTGTGTGCAAATCTCCTTGGCAATATGCTTCTTAATTTGCTGCACCTATCGCCACCCTCGCCGCATTTTACATTTCAGGTAACTTTTTCCACACTCCTAGCTTTCTTTCCATTTTGGCCACGTGCAGCTGCAGGTTTACGACGTCTCTCTTCATTTAATTTTTTTGTGTTTTGGTTTTCTTTCGTTATTTTTACAGCTTGTTTGCCGTGAACTTGAGGGCTTTCATTAAAGCCTGAAGTACACCTATCTGTCTTCCGCCTTCGTCCGCCTCTTCTCTAGTACGCTTCTCCAAAGGGGACGAGCTTGTCCTCGGTCTGTATATTTTTTTGTTTAGGGTTCGACCCTGATCTTGAAATAATTTTTGGTTGCCGCCTCTTCACGTCCATCCCCTCTAGCTAGTATTGAGGGCTAGTCCGCAGATCTCTATCTTTTCCCCAGCTATATTTCTAGCTTGGAGGAACAAGAAAATTTGTTCCTACAGGAGTTGCGAACAACTCTTCCTTCCGTTTGTTGGATAATCGCGGTAGGGTTCTCGCCAGCGATGACCGTCTCTTTGTAGGGTTACTACATTCCTCCCACAAATATCCCCGAATTCTTGGGCATCCCGCTGTAGTGGAGGATAATTTCCAGGTTTTGTATGTACCTCTCTGTGGTTAAACGATTTCAACATTTCATAACAATTAGTGGTTGTTCTGGCATAAGTTCCAGTCACGCAGTGTCATTGCGGAATCGTCATTAATAATCGTCAATCTTGGGTGGCTAGGGACACCGGTTTCTCTCCGGTGCCATTCAGCCATGAGTGCCACCCTCACCTTGGCTTAAGAGAATAGTCAGTATCAGTATCGACTCTCAGATAAAGCTATAGCTTAATGTAAACTGCGAGACGACTCGAGGAAGTCTTTCAGAAGTCGCTTTCAATATTGTTTACACTCTTCCTTACACTAAAACTTCATCACATACTAGAAAGCTTTTGCGAGAAATGCCAGAGAAAGATAGATAGGAACTAGCTTAATATAAACTTAACGTAAACTGAGCGAGAAAGCTCTAGGAAGTCTTGTAGAAGTGTCTTTCAATGCATATTTAGAGTATATTGCAAGCGACTTCAGCAAGACTTCCTCGAGTTTTCTCGCACATACCGTTCAGTTTACAGTAAACTAGTTTCTAAATGACAGCTTGTCTGACATTTCTCGCATGCGACAACCTCGCATTATAATCTAGAAATTATTTAAAATGCGGAGAAAGCTTGCCTGCTAAATTGCCATCCAGAAGACAGACATACTGTTCTGAATGAAAAATATCCATCTATACCCTGTTCTCTTCAATCCATTTTCAACTCATCAGAGTGTTTAGTGTATACTTAAATTTTTTACTGTAGATAATCTACTTACATAAAAGTTGAAATGAAACATTTGCTTAAAGAAGTTTTAAGAAAATATAATATACGATAGCAAACATCAATTTAAAACCTTATTTAGCTATTAAAAGTTTTTTAGAAAATGTTTAAATAACCTTCTCCGTGCAGACGTGAAAATAATAAATACATCAAGCTTTGCACTTTCGCCCTTCTATTGCTTAATTTAAAATATGAATTGCTCTAGTCACTTTTCTTCAGAACACAGTAAAAGATAGATATTGTACAGTATAATACAAGTTAAAACACATGAATATTTAGTTAAAACCATAAATTTCATCGGATTACGTTCGTGAGACGATTTGAACAGACAGCTTAGAAGTTCTGAAACTGGATATTTTATTAAATTTTACGCTTCTGATGCTAAACATTTACAAATTTTTATTAAACAATAACCCTAAAATTTTAATATATTAAATTTAAAAACATCCATATCTAACAAACTGTTGTTGAAATGCGAAAATGTTTGAATTTAACTTTGAAAAAGAGAAATTTACAGTATGACGGAGCGATCAAAACTTTACTCCTAACGAGTTAGAGAAGAAGTTGATTCTTTGCAACTTATAACTAAACGCCAGAAAAATAAAAAAGAACAATTGCATCAAGTTACATACGAGTAGTGAAACGTAATTCACATAAATTAAAAACATTTTGTAGTGCAGATAGGTAGAATTTTGTTCGAATCAGGATGTTGTTGTAAGAGTAGAAGGGGATGAAATGTCGAAAATTTGTGTAAAGTGTCTAGGTATAGTGCGCCAAGGTTTTGTATATTGTCTCTTGAATTATTTAATGTTTTTAATCAGAATGCGTAATAACGAACGCTTTCGAAACGAGCCCAAAGAAATTAAAATCAATGTGAATATATTAACTGCGCTGGTTGTAAATTACACTGGTCTCTTAGCACACGACATAGAAGACTTACAACGGTATGTTCTTAATAAAGTTAATACAGCCAAGATGTGTCAGCAAATTCAACTTGTAGAATAGAATAGTACAACTAACCTTTTAATGGCGAGATTATGAAGTGTTAACTGTATTAGGTATTTCGACACTTCAACTATTAGGTAAATTGGGTTAAATCGTCTATTTGATCTCGGGAACATCTGGTAGTGTTTTGTACAGACCGTTCAGGGACACCCTGTATATATTTTTTATTTTATCAAATTGTTTGCACATATATTAACCCTACAGGAGACGCGCCGGTCTATGAGACCGGCGCGATATTAGTTTCTATTAGTTATTTCAATTGTTTTATGACTTTATCGACCCTCGTTCTTTTTTAGCTGCCTTATTTGAGGGGTTTAAGCTTAATTACACAGCAAGTGTCATTACGCATTCTGAGTGCAAAATATTTAATTTTTTAACGTTTTAGGCGCCACAGACCGATTATCAATTACTTAGGGCCAGTCCCACCAACGCTGATTAAAGAATTTAGAACCGCTCCCATCAACTCTGATTAAGAATTTAATCACGGTTAATGGCATATCGTCATGACAACTCATTGTAATTCATTGATTAACTATAATTAACCGTGATTAAATTCTTTAATCAGAGTTAGTGAAACTTGTCCTTAATCACGGTTAATGGCAGTTAATCCATGAATGACAATAATTTGTCATGGTAACTCGTTCATTAACTGCCATTAACCATTAATCCGTTGGTGGAACTGGCCCCTTAGTATGTAATAAAAAAGTTGTCCTTAATATATGTCAACCTGGATCGAAATTCCACCTCGGTCCATCAGAACCACGCGCCATCCAATTTTAAAAAATTTCACGCGCCTCCTTTAGGGCAATAATCTGATAATATTTCTAAAATCTTTCCGCATTAAATACAAAAAAGACTGAAAAGTATAGACTGTTATACAAAGTAACAAAAATATGGCATCTTGTAGGTATTGACTGTTTTTGAAACTTTTAACTTTTAACCAATCAAGTGTAAAAGTGACAATTCAACTCTTTCAGGGCTCACTAGCACCGCAATACTTAAAAATTTAACAAAGGAAAGTTGAAAGGGTCATATAAATGATCGCTAGTTTTTATGTTTCTGATGAGGGTCGCGTTTTTATTTTTCACACAATACGAGCAATAAAAAGAAATACAGTCACCATATTAAGGACTAAGGACTAATACTAGAGAAAATTTTACCAAGAGCCACGAAACAACAGTCATCGCATTAAATAATCCACACAAAAATAAGTCTAGTGTGTTGGTTTAGTGATCCTGATTAGTTAGTAGTTATTTTCATATTCCGCTTGAAGACATCCTCATAATTAAATAAGATATACGAGCTAAAATTTTCTTAACCTCCTTTGAAGCGATATTTAGCATTAATAGAAGTCAAAGTATGTACATAATTTATCTCTTTTCAAGCCGCAAGGATTCTTTTAATCCAAACAGCCAGAAGTCACGTTAACTAAATTAAGTAAATAAGGATGTTCTTTCTACCCTATGCTTCCTGTTTAATATTCTTTTAAATACTTGCAGCCTCTCCCGAAGAAAATATAAGGATGTAGGTCGTACAATAAAACAAAAGATGTTAAAATGTTTGTGGGTTTTGGGTGTTTTATTTTAGTTTGAAGTAAAAAAACAGCTGCACTGTATTGCTGTCGGTGCTTCCCCAACTAACGGGTTGCTAACGAACGAGTAGGTAAAAAAAGAAATATTGCTAGAAACAACTTTTTTAAATTACTTCCGTAAGGCGTATTCTGACGAATATTTTGTTTAAAAAGTCGGGCTTAGAGCTTCACACAAAATTTCACATGACGATGATTACTCGTGTAAACCTGAATTTTAGGGCCGATTGTACATTACGCGCTCAAGGAAAGCTCAACGGCGACCTGCCTTGTTTACCTTGTCTATTGTCTATTGACGATAGTAAGTTTGAGTCACCGTTGAGCTTGCCTTAAGCGCGTGCCGGACTTGTTTCTACTTACAGTTCTTCTGAGCGATTTGTGACCTTGGGTGTACCGCAGGGGTCAGTATTGGGTCCGGTACTTTTTGTTCTTTATGAAAACGATCTTTTTGGCGGGTTGGGAGACTGTTTTGTGGTTTCTTCATACGCCGATGATACCTCATTGTTGGTGTCTTCTGGCGGGAGTGACGTTTTGGAGCAGAAGTGCTCTCGGATTCTTTCCAATGTCGCTGATTGGTTCTCTTTGAATAGGCTTCACCTGAATCAAAGTAAGACCAACTATATTAGGTTCCGTCATGTTCAAAATAGATCTAATATGGAACTAGACCTAAAGATAAATGATCTTGAAATTCAACCAGTTAACCATTTTAGGCTTCTTGGTGTTACGGTCGATAAAAATCTTGACTGGAAGGAGCATTGCGGTCTTCTAGCGCGTAGGCTCGGTTCTATAAGCTACTTGTTCCGAAATTTAAAGACAGTTTTGAGCCGTGGGCAGCTTGTGGTCTCATACTTATCGGTGGTTGAATCCAGAATTAGATATGGCATCTGTTTTTGGGGCGGATCGACTGCTTCGTCTGAAGTATTTGTTGCGCAGAAGCGAATCTTGCGAATTATGGCTGGAGTTGGGCCGAGAACTTCCTGCAGGGAACTTTTTAGAGATTTTGATGTTTTGACCTTGCCAGGGCTCTTCATATATGAGCTCTGCGTGTATGTATTTGTAAACAAAAGTAAGTTTAGTATCAATAGTGAGTATCACAATTTTAACACAAGACAAAAAAACAGCTTTCACGTACTTCGCTGCAGGTTTAAAATTAGTCAGAAATCCCCACATCACTTGGGGTTATTATTTTATAACAATTTACCTACACTTTTGAGAGGGCTAAGGACTGTCGATGCTTTCAAGAGAGACTTGAGGGCATTTTTAATCTGTAAGTCATTTTACTCTGTAAACGAATTTTATACTTTTTAATTGTTGTATGATTTTTTGACATGTTGTATACCATTTTATCTGGTCCATTGGCAATAAATATTATTATTATTATTAAGCGACCTAATCTAACCTTAGTCTAGCTTTGAGTTGTATACAGCACTTTAGCGGTCTGTTAAAGCGCTGTTAGTCACGTCAGGGTGGTTCAATGCAGCAATTGAGTTTGTTGATTGGCTACTTGTCGAGATAATAGCCGGTTAAATCGCGTTTTAAAATTGTACAAGTCGGGGTTAGCTCAGCTTTCAAATTTGAGATTTGAAAGTTGGTCACGGACAGACAGGGTAAGACCAATAGTATTTAATGGATTCGGCTTTTACCATGTGCAAATCGAGATTTAAACTTAAAAGGAGTGTATCGTAACAGCTGTCACTAACCAAACTAACAAAATTAGTGCAAATGGCTATTCTAATTTAGTTCATACTAAGACCAATAGCTCCTCAATTTGTGACATGTTGAGGCTAATAAGAAACAAATTACTTATATTAATGTGGTAGTGGTAGTGGACTGGGGACACTGACACTCCTGACACTTAGGGTTACCGCACACTACAGACAGTCGGTGACCGTCAAAATAGTCGGTTACAATGCTCAGTACAGATTCTTATGTAGGACCGCACACAACCGACTAAAATGACGGACCTACATAAAAGATGTAACGTGTTCTATTTTTCCACCGACTATCAACCGACACGATTGTCTGTGACTAGACGGCGGTAGATGGGAATAACGTAATTAAGTAGAGGCGCACACA
Source organism: Malthinus flaveolus (assembly GCA_950108345.1). Classification (NCBI taxonomy): domain Eukaryota; kingdom Metazoa; phylum Arthropoda; class Insecta; order Coleoptera; family Cantharidae; genus Malthinus; species Malthinus flaveolus. The sequence continues at coordinate 75,190,065 of OX467285.1, forward strand.
CGAACTACAAAATTGTCGTTGTAGTTGTGGATCTCCTATAGCTAAAATCACAAACAAACAATGCAACAACCACCGACTTCCTAACGATAGTCGATAGCGTGTGCGATGGTGTAGATGTAGGCGCCGATGTCTGACCGACTGTCTGTCGTGTGCGGTCACCGACTGTCTGTAGTGTGCGGTAGCCCTTAACCATGGCAGACACGTGACGGTCAGACGACTTGATAGGCAAACACATAAACGTAAGTAAGGGACGCAGATAGGTAAAACATTTTAATTTTAGGAAATGTTTTCTCTTGCAATAAAAAGGAAATATTTTCAAATTCTGATAGAAATTTTCTCATTTTCAACTTTGCGCCAATTTACAAGTAATTTCGTCTAAACATTTCAACAAAAATTTCTAAATTATACGGAAAATAGATTTTTAATGGAAATTTCAATTTTTAAACACTTCCTTTAATTATTACGCCGCGTTCGTGTTCGTTAAACATTTAATATTTAAAGTACTTTGTACTATTATAATTACAATAAATACCTATAGAAAAAATATCATTGTAAATTGTGTGAATTCGCAATTTCATTGTTAGTACTTATTACCTACATCGAAATTGGTTCGAATAAGAAACTTTTTGTTGCATTTGAAAAATGTTTTTCTTTTTAATCGGCTTTCTAAATATGATTTATTTGAATGTTTACGTGCTGTATTGACGTGTACATAAATCTAATAAATCCGGCTGTTTCAATTTTTACACTTTTATAAATTACTAATATCCTTAAAAAAGGTACGCATTTCAGAGTAAAATAAATTGGAATGAAAAATATATATATTTTTTGCTATTTTGTAAATTTTTTGTACGTATAAATAGTATTAAGGAAAATACTTCTGGAACAGTTGATAGTAAAAGACAATTTAAAAGAAAAGTCGATTGAGCTATTCAAAAAAGCGAAATGTAAAAATATTTAGGAACTTACAAAGCAAAGCGTTTTTGGTATTTACACAAATTGTTGCGAAATGGAATTGTGGAAAAATAAGAGAAAATTGATGCAAAGCTTTATCCTTTCGATGTGTAGTGCTATTAAGTGCATAATGACCGAATGAAACAGTGTTGTTATAAATTTCCGGAAGCGAAACGATTAAATATTGGCATATAGGTGTGTAATTGCTGTGGTAATAGCTCCCTCTAATATAATGCGAAAGGTCGCATTAAGGTTGTACCGATGCACGGCTGAATCCGGCGACAATGTAATTAAGGCAGAATTAGAATCCAACTGCTAATAGCTCTCTAAAACGAGCTCGCCCTATCGCACCTTATACTCCCTCATCCCATCCAAGTTTTAAGTTATATACTTCCTACCAGCTTTCCCTCGACAAACCTCTATAATAACCCTTTAAAAATTATTGTATATTAGCATAGATAGGTATAAACGTTTTATGGTAAAACGGGTATGTGCAATGTCTACATTCGTAAACCTAATTTTTAATATTTACATGCTGAAAGCATTTCTTTTGAATATGCATGGTTTGCTTGTTAGCCAGAGAAACATATTCCCATTCATTAATTTACATGTAAAATGCACCTAAATTTAAATAACAACTTAGCTTTCTTTTTAAAAAGCTTTCCTATTTTAGTAAAATAATTTACAAAACGTATAGGTATCTGAGCGATCATTTTTGTCCACGAAAATATTCGTCCGGAAAAATCTATCGCGATTGTTAGTTGCTAAACTTCCAATAATATTGCCCAACTCATAGGTTGACTACAGTATAAGCTGAAATCAAACGAATCGATAAAGTACATTAGATCATCTAAGTGTATCCTTAGGTTTTGCTCGTCTTTGAACTACGCCAAGCTTATACAAGTATCACTTTACGTTGTGACACAAATTAATCACTCTTTGTGGTAGATACGCCCGCTTTTCTCATTATACTGTTTTGGTAATAACTCTACAATTACCCACCAGTACAAAACGAAGGTACTTATCACACAAAGTTGCTTTTATTATTATTCCGGAATACTTCAAAATATTCAACAATAATTTAAGGTTTTGAAGTAAGATATAAATTTTGAACTTATATGACGTTGACATGACATCGTGCTCGTTTATAATTCAATACTTGTCACACTAAATGCACTTATATCACATGCAATTTTGTTAAAGTGCACTTAAACCTTATCGTAAGAGAATTTTGAAAACTTAACATTTCAAGCTGATTGCCGGCAATAAAAATATGTATTTCTAAAAAGAAAAAAATTATCTAACATTTGTACAATTTCGAAAAATTACCACATGCAAAAATATCACGAAGATATACGTTGAGGTTTGAATTAAATTAGTTTTCTCAGGAGAAAACGTTCATTTCTCGTAGAATAAATATGTTTTGAAAAACTAACATTGAAACTTCTAAAATAGGTATTGTCTGCACCAAATTGTATGGAAATGGCTTTGTGACTCGTTACTGTAAAAGAAAATTGAATTGGGCACGTGTTTATTCAAGTTTTGCGGATATATCGCTTTTGTTTAAACTAAATTGGTGCCGTCTTAGCGCGAGTGTATAATCTTTTAAGTGGATGCCCCTGAGGTTTTCCGGCAACTTGGTTCGAAAACTACACGGACTGTTTTATTTTTAGTCCGTACATTTCTGCTTTTGAACGTATATAGTTCCAACTTCTTCCAAGTTACTAACTATTTAAGTGCAATTTGGTGCCAACAAAAATGCGATTTTTCTGTAGCTTTTTCATAGGCCGTGAGTTGGCTTGTTCCCTGTTTATTTATTCATTCGGTTTGGACTGTAGTGTGACTTTTCACAACAACTCTTAATGAGGTTCGCTGCTTTCATTTTTTTTAGCATCTTCTTGTATTAATATTTAACTTACCTGCAAATTAATGGTCATTTTTCTAGTTCAATAAAAAAAATCTGAAGGCAAACCCCTTTTTAGGCTATTCTGGGTTACGCTTTTATTTGAGTTTATACTACTTTTTCATTAGAAAAAATGTAAAAAACCAAGAACATTAACTTGATGACTTCTCGATAACTATGTATTCACTTTATTAATTAAATATCACCAACATAGGCGACCCGTTAAGGGTACTATTGATTTTGGAAAACGTCGTAAGTAACTTCTCTTTAACTTATGATGTTTTTTTCCTTAAATTTCATTTTATCAAATTATACCTAGGTATCTCTAGTAGTGTACATAAATAAGTTTGCAATTTTGTATCCAATTTTATAATTTTTATATTTCACTTGAGAATAGAACTGGAAGAAATTGAAGTTTTTACATTAAATCAATTGACAGAACAAGAGAAGAACGATGGAGAATTAAATTCATGCAATTTTGCACATTGATAATTTAATAACGTTATATTTATTTCATTCCCGTTACATTTTAATTAAATTCTTAGCTAAATGAAGAAATTTAACAATAGTTTTAATTGTGTAACCGAGTATTGTATGTATAATGTAAGTTTGTTTCAAAGTTATTAATAAACATCAGTAAGGTCCTGTAGCAATTGCAAGATGTAAAACTTTACAAGCTAATTTATATACAGTTGACTGATTTCTATCTAGACGTAAGTTCTAAACTTGTCAGTTTGTTTGATTTCTGCGTTAAGACAATTAATAGGCTTTACAATTATCCTAACATATAATTTTAGGCATAATATCAATAGTATGCTCGTTTAAATATTTTCTCTTAAGAGATATGCACTAATTTAATTTCTAAAGCCACCCATAGACCTCGTGTATTTTTATCGGTCATCTGTGAGGGTGACAAGCCGTCATGATTGGTTTTCACTCCAAATGAGATCACATAATAACCTCGTGGTTTTTCATCGGTCATTGTGATAAACATGAGGTTCAATCACGACGGCTTGGCAGGATTGTCGATGAAAATTCACAAGTCTGTGGACGGCTTCATATTACTTTGTTATCAGAAAACTCGCTGGTGTATGTGCATTTGTGCATATTTAGTTCTTTGGGCATGTTAAATATCAAAAATCGAATTCATCCTTCTTAAATACCCCACATCATTAAGAAATGAGTTACATTTTGTTTAGTCCCATGATAAAACTGTTGTGTGGGCGAATGGCACCCGTCTCTCGCTCGTTTTGATTAGAAAATTTTGGGAATGATTATTTCTCTAAATGCTCGCCCAAACAGTTTTCCAAAACAGGGTCTAGACTATAGAATCGAGCTTCGAGCCGAACCGAGCATCGTTACGAACAAAAAACACTCCGTTAGTCAATTCGGACGGGCTTTTTGTTCGCAACGAGGATCGGCTCGAAGTCCGGTCCCTCCTTTAGAATTTTTTTTATCTGCTCACTTACAGTGACAATGGGAATTTTCAATTTTCCTAATTCAGATCCAGTTCGTGGCGTTATTTTTTGCTTTTAAAACACTTTTCCTAGACTTTTTAAATAAATCTCAATGTAGGTACCTATAAACAATACACATGCACAAAGATCGTGGTGTTTAAATTTTAAACCTTTATAATAGAGTAGTAGTAGGTACGGTTAAAAATTTTTCTAACTTAAATTCATTGCTAATCAACTAATGTACCTTAAAGAATTAATTTAAAGAACATCTCGAACTCACTATCGAAATAAGGATTGAATTATTGCATTTTAAGTTTAATCCACTGAGATTGTAGTGCTTGAAAATTTTTCAATCAAATACACTTGAGTTGGGTAAGAGGTTTAATATTAGTTGTACGACATTGTTTAAAGGTACTTGTTTTGTAGCTTTAATCTTTTTACATTGATCTCTAAAAGATTGTTAGACACTTGGCCCACTTGGGAGTTAACCTTATTTGCGGTAATAAAATTTTTCTCTTTGAGCCTTCAGAATTTGTTATATTTAGTTGGAAATTGCAGTGTATTAGTATTGTAAACGTCAGTTTTTGAACTTGTAAGTCGTTTTAAGTAAAACGTCTGGAAAAAACTAATATTTTTATAAACACGAAGACTGGGTTTATTTGATGGTGATAAGTTTCTATTCAAAGGCAAACTTGGAGAATTCTACTTTATAACCAATTTAAAGTAAAGTTCTTTTATTTTTATTGGAGTTGGTACTAAAACAATTTTTAAATTGATGACAAATTTGAAATGCTTTATTTTATTTTTAAATGAACTTTTCCACCATCTGATAAAATAAACTTGCTATTTTCTAAAAATCACAATATCGTACTAGTTTATTTGCTCTTTATGCAAACTAATATTAGGTAATTTTTTGCACTCAATTGTATAGTCAAAAATATGAAAAGCCATCTCCATCTTTGACTCCACGTTATTATTAAAGTAAGACTTGTTAAAGCCCGTTCCCCCATTTTGTTTCAATAAAAAAAGTACCTTTCAGACAGTCAACCTTTTGCCAATGCTGTGTTTTAGCAGCTTCTGCAGAATTAAAATAATAAATTATTAAAAGTTTCAAAGTCATTGACTTTCGTCCACGTCCCACGTGAATAAAATAATCTCTTTAAGTCACCTCAGCATAATAGGGCGGCCTAGGTCTTCTAATTCATCTATGAGCACTGATTACGTAGTATGGGTTCATAATACATATGAATTTACCTGAGTCTAACTAACTCAGTGCTATTATATAGTAATCTATGGTCAGACCCTAACATCAGAAGATCTACGTATCTACATTGGTTGCAGAAAAATACGTTTTTATTAATTTAGAATGTTCTAGAAAATTTAATGTCTATAGAAAAACCTCTTAGTGACACACAAGTGAATTGGTTGACCATAGAAGATTGCCAATGGTTTAGATTCAATTGATAGTGAAGAATTAGAAAGCCAGGAATCTGTGGGTTTCTCTTTACTAACGATCAGAATTTATTATGATAATAATGAACGTAAAATTCCAGGTCAACCTTTTTCTGGAGCTGCCCTGTTCACTTTAGTCAAACGTAATGAGACCTTACAACACTAAAGCTTTGTCACACACATTAATTAGAGTTTGAGTGCGTCATCTGACTTACACTATCCCACATCATCTCGATTCCAGTGCGGCAGCAGTAGACCTAATATCACCATTTTGGAAAAGTATACGAAAGCCAGTTTTTCAAGAATATCTTTTCTCCAGCGCCACCAAGATTAAAAATAGCTATTACAAAAATTGTAGAGCATGAAATTTTCTGTAACTTTTATATAAAATATTTTTCAATCAGATGAATAGTGCACGAGTTACAGCAGTCAAGCTCGGCAAATTAAAAAAAATTGCAAAATCGCTAAGTACATTTTTTTTTCGAAAGTCCAGTCACCTTGTACTTATAATATTAAATTATTATTATTATTATTGTCCAACAGCAGTGTGCCAATTACAGGACAACAAAAAAATGTAAACTCAAATAGTGAAGGCGATACAAAATACAGCTTATCACTATTAATCACATTAAACCCTAATTAAACAAACAACATCAATCCAAGGCGCACAACAACTTCGACAAACTACAATTAAAAATATCACAACGCATACAAATTTCATTATACATACAACACATAACATGGACAGGCAATTTCTTTAGGAGGTTCGGATTTGCAAAGGGTATGTAAAAAGTGTAAGCATTTCTGGTATCCCTCTTTGGAGTACAAAAATTTAACTTGGCCAACAAATACGGGCAATCTATAGCATTATGAATAAGTTTGTACAATACAATCAACGCCAATGCCCCACGTCTATCCTCCAGAGATCTCATTCCAAAGGCACCGCACAGCACTTCATCAGAGGTCCCTCGCATGGGATACACCTCATGCTCCCTAAACCATAGATATTTAAGAAATCTTCTCTGGACACCCTCGACTTCCCTCTTGCGACACTCATAATACGGTGCCCAGATCACAGCACCATACTCAAGTCGACTCCTGACCAAGGCAAAATACAACTTCCTCTAAACATTCAGATTAGAAAATTCCTTGCAGGTACGCACGACAAAACCCAGCATTTTACTCGCAGAAGAGGTCACGACTGATATATGCTTACCGAACGACAAGTCCCCATCGAAGATGACCCCAAGATACCCGACTTCGCTACAGCGAACCAACTGTTGATCATTGACAGTGTAATCACACAGTGTCAGATTCACTTTTCTCGAAAACGTCATTACCCTGCATTTAGCCACATTTAAGCACAGCCTGTACCTGTTACACCACTCAGACACTCTACCCAAATCAGCCTGCAGTCTATCACAATCACGCAGTGATTCAACCGACGTAAAAAGCTTCACATCATCCGCGTACATTAAAATCTCGCATTGGATACCATCACACAAATTGTTGATAAACAACAAGAATAAGAGTGGACCCAGGTTGGAACCCTGCGGCACACCAGACTCAGGAGAAAAACTACGAGATGTGAAACCGTTGTAAACAACGTAATGTGTCCGATCCCTAAGGTAAGATACAAGCAGCGTAATCAATGCATCGCCAAAACCAAGAGACTTTAGTTGCTGCAACAGTATACCATGATCTATACGATCGAAGGCCTTAGAAAAATCGGTATATACCACGTCCACTTGGCCCTGCCTATCCACCACTTCAGAAACAAACTGCGTAAAACAACACAAATTAGTGACAGTCGAACGCCTTTCCACGAAACCATGCTGATACGGAGAGATTAAGCCCGCACACTGTCTGTATATGTGCCTGCACAAGATCGATTCGAACAACTTCGAGAAATTTGACAAAATAGCTATAGGTCTATAGTTAACTACGTCTGACGAGTTACCGTTTTTAAATATGGGACACACTCTAGCAATTCTCCATCGTGCTGGAAAAGTTGATGTTCTTAAACACAGGTTAAAAATTACAAGCAGCGGACGCAAAAACACACACCTACAATCTCTAATCATATAGCTAGGTACCTGATCGATGCCGGCTGTTGGCTTATTTTTAAGTTTTTGGAAGGCAAACATTATGTCCTCCTCAGAAATCGACCGCAGTTCCACAAAGGGAAAATCACCAACAGAGAGACCAACATCGTTAATGAAGGGACTTGAACTCTGATAAACGCTATTGAAGTGATCTGCAAATGCATTTACTATATCATTCGGATTACTAAACTGGATTCCACCTCCATGCAGTTTTCCAGGAATTCGTGAAGTACCCTTTCTTGATTGAACGAAGGACCAAAAACTCCCGCTATCGCAATCAACCAAATTCTCCATATCAGATAAGTACTGCCTATACGATGCTTTGATTTGCACCTTTATCAGTGTGCGCAGTGCCCTGAACTCCACAAAATCCCTGGCGGAGCGATATTTCCTGTATCTATTATAATAAAAATACTTAATCTTTATATTACGTATAATTTCTTGTGTGAACCATTTTGGATACTTACACCTGTTACCCCTGACCCCAAAACATGGTACATACCTATCAAATACAGAGCGCCATAAAACACAATATTGAGGTTACCTGGAAAAAAGTCCGAAATTATTGATCTTTCAGTATGTTGTATGTGCTACCTTCAGGGCCCGTTTTTTTACTTTTTTTCAGTTTCTGTCTATTTTTACCCCGAAGAATTAATCTTTCGGAACAAGGTAGTTTTGTATTTTTTAAAAGTAGACTGATATTATACAATTTGAGAGCAGAATTTGCAAATTTATCATATTGTGCCATTTTGATGTTTTAGCAATACAGCTTTTGACAAAGATCCGAATTATTTACTTTGCATCAAATAGAGTAGTTATAATTTTTTGGTTTGGTATACATGATGAAAATCCAATGATAAATCCAGGTATTGCAAAAGCAAAACTATACATACATACATATTATACAACATACCCGAAAATCACCACTAACTACTCCATTTTATGCAAATCTTTGTCAAAAGCTCTATCGCTGAAAATGTCACAATATGATAAATTTGCAATTTTGCAAACTTTTGTACTCGTTCACTATTAATTGATCTGAGATCTGATTGAAAAATGTTTTTTACAAAAGTTATAGGAAATTTCATGCTCTATAATTTTTGTGATAGATATTTTTGACCTAGGTGCGCTGGAGAGAAGATATTCTCGAAAAACTGGATCTTAAACAGTCGGAACTTCGTTATTTTATTAGAACATGATATCCTAATTTAAAATAATTACAATTAAGTAATTGTTGTGCTCTTCGGAAGTTTAAGAAATGCCATTTTGTATACCTATTATACCACAATCCTTATAGGTAATAAATTTCAATTTCACTTACTTTGATTTGTATACCTATTAGAACTTCTCTGTATATGTATGAGTTTAAAAGAAGTTGTACAATAAAGAACTTTTTACTCTATAAATCAGTTAGTGAGCACCGAACGTGTTAGATACAAGCGTTGCTTTTGTTTGAGAGTACACGTACTTTAACACTTCGACGTCGGACGTCACCGTTCCTAGCTGCTCTTGCAATTATCTGTGTTTGCCTCTAGGAGTAGTTACAATTTCTAGTTTTAGTTTAAAAGTACGAAAACAACATCTCCAAACACTTCACTAACTTTTCTTATTTAAAAAAACCTTTACGTCGGATCGCTAGAAGACGAAACTACGGTATCAGAAATAAATATAAATAAACTGCGTTTAGAGAAACAATTCAACGTTTTTAATTCACAAAACTCTAAAACAGTACACCAGCAACTCCCAACTAATGTAGATGCTTCCTTATCGGCTTGATTAGTAACGAAGTTGAGGTTGCCTTACGTCAAATATTTGTTATGATAGACAATGTAACTAATCCAGAGCCGTGGGCCAATCCTAAAACGCCAGTCGCCAAATTCTTGCGCATGGTCCTTGATATTTGCTCTAGATTTACATGACAAGTCAAACTGAGTATCTACTCTTTGGTGTATCTTGATGTAAAGTAAACAGATTCTCTAAACTGAGATATATAGGTTTATTTTTGTTTAGTTTACAACGACAAATGGAAACGTTTTCTCAACTATTAGTGATTGGGGTGAAGGGTATCCTATTATTACTAGCAAATTGAAATACCTCCACCTACACACGTATAGTATTAGTAGTTCACTTTTGTTATAACTCTCGAAACTTTTTGTTACGTATACTAATTTCTATATTTTGTTTCAGGTATGTGAAGCTACAACTTCTTCAGCTTTTGGATTCTGAAATTTTCAGTTGCAAAAATGTGAGTTAACTATTTCAAAATTAATTACGAAGCGCGATAGTTAAATGTTAAATTTAAACCTATTTGGACTTCAATGACTAATCGGCTTATTCTTGGTTATCCTATAGTAAAATGTCGAGAGTTTGAATAACTATTTAATCGCACCTGGATTTTAGAGGATGTTTGATGTATTAACAAATCTGATGCAGAGGCTTCAATTTTTGGTAATTTAGAGAAGCTTCTAACTTATTACATAAACACGTTTTAATTAAACGGAACGGGTTAATTTAAGTTTGGTGATTTCGAAGTTTAGATTTGGCAACTTATTGGAAATTATATACTCGTATTATTCGATTTGTTAATTTTCTCTAATGGAAATGAAAAAGTTCTAAAGGTATTTTGCATTTCGAGCTCGAAATGGTAGCAGCAATATGTTGTAAATCGCAAGTTACTTTAGAGAGAGAGTAGGTAAAATGTACGACCTCATAAATACTACAAAATTACTGCATGTTTTAAGTGTATAAAGTCAACTTATAGTCGCTGATATAGTTACACTTGATTAGTAGCTAGACTTAAAACGTCCCTTTGTAGCCTCCCTTTCGGTTTTCTATTTAATAAATTACTTCCACTTACACAACGTCACATGTAGGCTGTGAAATTTGAAAGTCTTTCGTGTGAATAACTTTTTTTAAGTGTTCGTATAAAAAAACTGTTACGGGAGAAAGTTGCAAATTTTCGAGTTGAAAGGATAATCGAAAAAGAAAAAAAAATTCACTACGTCGGTGTTGATAAAATATTCTTACATAGGGCGTTATGTTATCTGCGTATTTGACATTTTTGTATAAATGAGAGATCCAGAGGTGCGCGTCTTTAAAGATTTGGCAACAATTTAGATCTCAAGTTCCAGCTGAGAAAATTCCAAGAAGCAATTCTTGTTCCATAAATGGTTTCCGCTCTCCCGTGGTCCCGTGTAGCTTCATATCATAGCTCCCACTTCTTTTATCTTTTGAACCCACGCCTGCAAACTTTTATCAGTCAAATTGTTTTCCTGCCCTCAGAGTTATTCTTTTTGCTTTTCGATAATAATACCTGTTCGGTGCTATTAAGTAATAATTTAATAGTGTAGTCTGTAGTCTAATACGGTTGGGAATGATATGTTGTGTTTGTGTAATATACAACAAACGCCAAGCGTTGCCTGCGCGTTCAATTTGAGAATATTTAGCTTGACAGGAATTGAAAATTCGAGAAGCGTATGTTATCGGCTTATCTTCGCCATCAGAAAACATGTGTGAGAGAACTGCTCCTAAACAGTTTGCTGAAGCATCGACAGTTAATTTAATCGATAATTTTGGATTATAGTCTAAGGCCCGGTTTCACCAACGTCTTTTAAGGATTTAACAGGAATTTAAATTAAAAGCAGATTAAAAATACCATTTAACTTAAGATTTCGTTTCACCAACGTCATTTGTGTTTAAACAGCTTTTAAATCCCCACTTAAATTAAATGGCAAATATTGGTCACTTAAAAAATTTAAGTGGAGATTTGAGAAAATATTGTGGTTATGTAGTTATCTTTAGAAGTTTTGTGAAGAAGTGCATGTTAATTTGAAAAAGAAAAATGTTCTCTGATAGTTCTTCTGAAAGTTCCGATGACGATATAAATGCAATTAATATTCTTCCGAGACCTCGTGTGCTAAGAGACAGAACTAATTATTTTGAAATTTATGATAATGTTGATTTTAAAATGCAGTTTAGGTTAGATAAGGATACAGTCGTGTGGATTTTAAACATCATACAGCAAGACCTTGCATACGCTTCGCTCAGAAACATGCCAGTGTCGGATATGCATAGCTTTAAGATTTTATGCTACAGGAGCTTTTCATTTAACTTTAGGAGACCATATTAATGTAAGCAAATCGACGGTATGTCGAATAATTCCAAAAGTCACTCATTTGATTGCTTCAATGAGGCCGCAGTTTATTAAATGCCTTATTCTACAGAAGAAGAGCTTCGACAGGTTCAAGCAGATTTCTATAAAATTATTAACTTTCCATGTGTGTCTGGGTGCATTGACTGTACTCATGTTTGTATACAAGGCCCTGGAGGTGCGAATGGTGAATTGTACAGAAATCGAAAAGGTTGGTTTTCGCTGAACGTTCAAGCAGTTTGTGATGCGGGAATGAAATTTACGGATATTGTAGCAAGATGGGCAGGGTCTGTACACGACAGCATGATTTTTAATAATTCGTCTATCTATGCAGATTTACAAGCAAATAATTATTATCCAACTTACTTGCTAGGTGATAGTGGATATGCTTGTAAATCATTTTTATTGAGGCCAATACTACAACCAATAACAGCAGCTGAAAATCGATACAACATCGCTCACAAACGAACAAGAAAAATCATTGAGCAGGCACTTGGGATTTTAAAAAGAAGATTTCCTTGTCTTTCAGTCACTGTAGCATGTGCTGTACTACATAATATTGCCATACTTTCAAAAGATCAATTGCCAGCAGAAGATGCTAATGTGACAATTCCAGTTAACGCATACGAGCAAGTGCGAGTGGATCGTCTTGTTGCTGAAAACAATAACTTTGCCGTCAGAACTGCTCTATAATAAATTCACAATTTGCAACTTTCAACTTCTCTTTAACTGTTACTTGATATGTCTAAGGCATAAGGCATGTCTAAGATATGTCGGGTCTATGATTCTAAATTCTAAGCTATACTTTATCCTGACTTTTTCTCACCTTGTACAAAGTATTTTCTACCTTAATTTGTAAACTGAATTTATAATAAAAATCTCGACCTAATAATGGTGACCCAGTACACGAAATTACGTACAAATATTACGTAGATATCGCTCTCAATATTTGAAAATTAATATTTACTAAAATTTTACCTAAAGGTTAGATTTCATGGCCATCGTAATTATAGTACCTTATCATTTTCATACATTTTTGAATTTTTAAAATTTTATCTCCGTATGCAGACGAGATGACTGAACATGCTGCGCCCGATGTTCAACTCAAATCTCATAGAAATTTTACCAATTTTTATCCATACGTAAATTGATCTCTTACCTCATAATTTGATTGCATCAAAAATAAAAAAATAATCATTGGTTTGCTCTGAAATAAAATAATGTCTGTTCCTGTGTTTGTGTGTTTCCTGATGATTGTTAAAATTTGATTCAAAAATTTCTGAACTTCATTTAAGTTTGACCTTGAACAATCAAAAAATTTTCTTTTATTTCAAACTCGCGATATTTAACCATGACTTTCAAGTATACGTATTCGCCATTGCATGGTCTAATCCCGAAAACTATACGTAATACGTATGCCGGAATTCTTGTTCCCGCACTGCTTGCCCTCTCCTAATTTTTTTTACAATGTCGCCTATACAGGACGTTAATTAAGTAATGTAAACAAACTTTAATAATTGATTATTTTAAGACAAAATGTTCTTATGTACATGAGTCTGCATCGGCTCTGCTTTCTAGTTACGGGGGGAAGGGGGTAAAATCTAATTCAAGATAGATAAAAACGTTCGGTTCTTTATAAATTCAAACAAAATTCATTAGCATTCACATTTTTGCTAATGTCAATAAAAGGGATTTTTTTTACTTAATAACAACCCTCGTGAGGAAGTTGGTCTCAATAATTGTCACTTAATTTTACAATTTTGTACGTCTGCTAAAAACTGGACATAAGTATTAATTTAATCTAAAAGAAAAAAATTTTTTATACAATTTTAACAGGCTTTATATTACGTCTTCTCAAAACATTTATCAGTAGATATCTATTAATTATTTTCAAGAAAAAGTTTTTTTGCAAATTTAGTGGAATTTGGTATGAATCAAACTAATCAAATTCGGTGGCGTCCTTTAGAGATTCCCCACATATTATGAGCATTCACTATGATATTATTGGAATAAAATTTAAGGAATAAAAAGGGTGCTCGAATTGAATACTGAAAGTCTCAATTTTTACCCGTTTATACTTTTTTGTGTTTCTCCCAATTCACCCTCTGTACACATTTTACGTCCATTAATTTAATTAAGAATACAATGCATTAAAAATTAAAATAATCAACTTTCATTATTTTTGTGGAATTAAAATTTTTATAAACGACAACTTTGAAAACACATATTGCGAATCAGGCGGTTGTTAACGATAAGCGCGTCACTTCTTATCGTATAGTTTCAACTTGTACCTCGACACATTTTAGTTCGATTCTTTGCAATTTAAATCGGTGTACGGTAATGACGCGAGTGGAGTGTTGTGAAAATCGTCGTATTTTGAGGGTTTAAAACACCCTATAAACTTTAAATATATTTTTATTTTAGGAAATATCGTGAAGACTGATCAGTCCAGAAAGTTTGTTTTTTTAAAGGTAATTTTAGAATTTTTTAATAGTACGTACCTGGTTGGTTATTTCCGCTTTGTTGCTAAGCACATAATTTTAAAAATGGCCGTGGAAAGATTTTTGTTAATTTGGTTCCGAATAATTAGTAGTATAAGTACACAATTTATTTCTATTTTTTCGAATTTTTAGAAAATGGAGGGGGTAAATGTCGCAAAACTTGCATTCTTGATAAACTTAATAAACCTGTTTTTATCTAGAGCCGTTGCATGCTCATATGAACGTTTTGCTTTAAAATCAAACAAATATTGATCCCTTAAAGTCCTCCTAGGACGCACTCAAAAATAAATCCGGGCCTGTTTGTCCACAATTTTATTTACAGTTTTGAAGGGCTCCTAATAATTAGTTGCTCTAGGCATTGCATTTTTTTTCAAAGGTCCTGAACGTAACTCATGTTTGCTTAAAAATACGCAAATGATTTAAGTAATACTTAATTTTAAACAAATTGCAAATTAATATTCCATCGCTATTTGGATTTTTCGAGGGTTGCGGAGTTTGAGGTGTAAGTTTGTTAATCGGAGCGACTATGTATATCCTAGGGTAAATAAAATGAAATTTAAAAAGGTTATTCTCACAAAGGATTATTTCAAATTATTAAGCTTGCGTAAAAGAGATAGGAAAAAACGAATGGAAGTATTTCAAAACAGCGAAAATAATGGATGTTGTTTTAAAAACAAAATTCAAATTACTAAAAATTGACAATAGGTTTTTAGGCGAAGGCAGAAGTAAAAATAAGATTCAATATATATTATTAAATTGAATTTTACATAAAAATGTTTGTTTAGCTTGAATAAAAGTTGAAACCATTATCATGCAAATGTGTTGAAAGTACGCGTTGTCGGAAAATTTAATTTCGTTTAGTTTTTTACAATGGCGAAGTACGGAATAAATTTATTAACGTGGTAACTTGGTTTTCTAAACATTTATTTTAAATAAATATTAATTTAAATTAAATTACGATGTGCTCGTCTCGTTCACACGTTTGCCCACTGCATTTCGCAATAATACAAATTTTATTGTAATTGCCTTTAATTTTGATGAATTCTTGACTCCATGATGAGGTTACCATCGCCAAAACCTTACACTACACCCTCTCATTATTGTGGTTAGCTCCAACACTGGTCGAACCGTTATTGGACGATTTGTTTTAATTTACATGCTCCAATTACTCGATTACATTAATTTCGAATTGTTGATTGTTCAAAATTTTTAATGCCTTATTTCTGAAATTTCCAACCTCGATTTTAAGAGACTTTTATTTTAAATTAAACTCGAGCTGCTTTTAAAACATTTTTTGAGCTTTTGTAAACAGAGAGAGGGTCTCTAATATTTGCTTCGCCATTTTTGCGCACCTTGGGTATTAAAGGAAGGTGGACGTGGGAGGTGATGGGGTAGAAGTTTTGTTTAGTAAATAACCTAGCCGTGCACTAGAAAGTTTTGTATTGGAGTTTTAAAATCAAAAGTTTGTTGAAAACGTTGACTTTGTGCGGTTCATTTAACAAAGTAAACATAACTAAGATATAAATCGAAGGGGATGTTGTTACATTAATTTTAAAGCAGCAATATTTTAGTTTATCCAGTGTTTAAAATTCGTTCGTGCTGATGGCTTCAAAGTACAGGTTGTGAACGGATACATAAATCACATGCGCCTGGATAACGCTTGCATGGAAATTACATCACGGGATGGTCGCCATTAAAAATACCAAAACGGTTATTATCTTTATAATGCTTTTGCTATTACTACAAGAAATAACACTAAATTTTATAATTTCGACACTTGTCCGCACTAATTTTAGTTATTACCTAATTTTTTAATTGAATGCTTTTTGTCCTCAAAACTTTTGATAGAAATTTAACAATGAGCTTAATGATGTAAAGCTTTCGTCATCCCCAGACGTAAAATGAGTCGCGATAAGCGCTCGAAACATTATTAGGAAACTGTCTTCCACTTTTAGATCATACGATATCTATCTATTTTCAGCAACGTTTGGTCAGCAAAATAAAAGATTTGGCTTATCTTTTTTAAAACGACAATAATAGAATTACTTTAAATGGAAAGGGATGAGATTTCTTTTAATTATTTTCGAGTTTAATCGAATCAGCCTCGCTCTTAATTCGCCTTCACGTCATGAATATTTCGTCGAGTCTTTAGTTTTATCGGCTCCACACAATTTCTAGATCCTAATTGCGTTACAAGCATTAACAAAAATGTGCCTCAACGGTTTCTGAAACAAAAATGTTAAAGTTAAAGGAACTAGCTATTGTTCGTATACTGATATAATACCCTCAAGTTTTTCAAGTTTAAGTAGTTTTTATGGGAACTTGAAGGCAAATGGTAAAAGTTGTAAAATGGAGGTACTAACAGATCACTTCCTTAGAGGGTAATTCATAGATAGCCGCCTTCCTGTACAACAGATTTTAAATAATACCTACAGACCTACACGCATTTAGTAGGACGTATAGGTACAAGAATGTATGCTTAGTTGCCTAGTCTCCAAACTTCTCCTAGGGAAAGTCGTTGAGGTTGAGTAAAATTATTGTTTCATTTTTGGTATCTAATCGGGACTATATTTTTTGGCTTGCTCCGTTAACCATTATTACGAGCCAATTTTATCGCCTACTTGTCAAAATAACGATACCAGCTTACTCTAATCTTTAATTAAGTACTAATGGTAGTGCAAAATTGCACCACTTACACGTTGAGGAAACCCTTCGCAACCTGCCCTAAATCGAATACACTTTTAAGAAATTTCCTTTTTTAACATTTTTGTAGTAGCTCGAAGGAAACTTAAAACATTTTAACAACTAAAGTAGAAAACGTTACAGGTATAACCTGCGGGAAATAGATAATCAACAACTGAAAGTTGGTATCGAAAAGCCCTAAGGGAACTTTCACAAATTGAACTGGGGAAATACCTATCTTTTTATGGTTTAAATGTAGTCGCATTTAGTATAAACACATCAATTCAATTACATTATCACACACTTAAAATATAATTTCTTTATCGATTTTTGTTTAGTCCTAATTCTAAGTGGAATTAATTATTCAATAGGGGTAAAAATCATTAAATTGTAATTTTATTTGCGTAATTACGTATAATAACCCTTAACTTTTACTTTCAATAAAAAATACGGTTTGAAATGCGGAAAATTGTTTTATAATCTCAATACTCAAAATTTCCCACAAACTTTTTTATTAATTCCTGATTTAATATTTCGAAAATTGGGTAATTTACATGAAAAGTTAATTGAGAGATGCATAATCTCAACTTGAGGTAGAAAACGGAACTCATCTCGAAAGCGCCACTCTTGCGAAAATTTTGTTTTTAATTGTTAATAAATCTTCCTTTTATTGGATTTTCTCAATTTTACTGTTGAATGACCAATGTGTGGGCTAGTGGGCTCGCACACTGCTACTTATAAGATAAAGGAATTAAAAATTTAAACGGAAATTGGCACGGAACACGGACATAAACTTGTTTTTAAGAACTTAGAAAACTCGACTCTGTTGTTTATTTGCATTTATTAAATAAATTAGATTTCCATTGATTTAAAAAAAGAAATTTCTCTTTTATTAGAATAACGAAATGGTACTTTATTTTCTAAAACCGACTAATATATGATTCATACAGTAGCGGGTAATTTATCCATTGGTTGTCAAACTAGTTGGCTAACCTTTATCTGTCTTAATCCGTCCTCTGTGGCCAAAAGCGCCTTATCTGCTTGCGTCCCCGTCAAGATAAACCTTGAAAGATGACTGCGGAAGCTAAAGTTCGACGTTGCACTCTTTAAATACCGATTATGCTCGGTTGGCAAAAAGCAAAATATTTTCTCTCGAATAAATCGTTTCAGACTTCATTTTATCGAATAGACAGTTTTGTATTTATTTGTCAAATGTAATTATTGTATTGTGTATTCGGTCAGATATAATTAACTGGACGATGAAGTTTTATCTGCGTTGGGTTGAATTAAATTGCAAATGATCATACTGCTGGTTATAACGTAACCATATTTGCAACACCCATATCTGATTGTGGCGAACAATTCGCGTTACATTTGGAAAGCTGCAGAAAGAGATATCATTTAAATGTGCTTTGAATAATAAACAAAATCATATTGAATCGTATTTGCTTTGTTTGTTTCCAAATGCCTGGGCCATTTGTAACGCAAAAAGTCGTAAAATTGTATTTCTTTTGTACGTTCAATTACGAATAATCTCATTATTTGTTAGTTATACAAATTTAATGTGTAAAACACGAGTAACGACCAACAAAACTGCTATTTTTTAATTGTGCCAATTAATATTTTTCTATTTGAATTTAATTACACAACGCACGTCTCATGAATATAACATAAAATACGGCAATACGGGACTTAAAAAATGAAATTAATAAAAAAAAAGTACGGGAAACATAAAAGCGTAAAAAATTTCCATTTACTAGCACTTTTTAAAGTAGAACTAATTGGACCTTGTGTCAGCATTACTCGCCCCCAACTTCGGACAGTCTCCTACACGGTAAATAATGAGATGTCCAGTTAACTACTTGCATCTCTGTTGTAAGTCTTGGGAGGAATAAATGATCTTCCCAAAGTCGTTTGTTGCAAGGTGACGGAGTGACTTGTTAGCTGCCGGACGACTACGGATAAGTGATCTGAGCTTAGAGACGCAGCTTTAATTATCTTCATTCATCGTTACTCAGATACAACGGGATTTTCGTGTCGGCAGCTTAGCATTGATATTCTATCGTTACGGTATTATATCCCTTTTATGTAGAATTGCACGGTTCGTCTGACAAATTCAAATAAATTGAAATGATAGCAAATTTAATTCTTGGCATGTAGATAAGTAATAAATAATATGAAAACCTTTTAAATTTATCCTAAAAAGCTGGATCCGTCACATTTAAATGCAACGTGAAAATTTAAACGTTTTATGTAAATACACGCGAACGGAAATTTTAATACAGGATGACCTAATACTAGTAAAAAATAGTCTGAGGTTTTCACTTTTGTAGTTGAGGTATAATACACAATATTTTGTGGAATTAAAGAAGTTGCAGCTTACGTGTGATTAGGTATAGTGCATAGTGTAACCATGTCCTTCGAAAAGTGCAAAATATTGGAGAGAGACTGCTTGGATTCACCATTAGGCTGACTAGGCTGCAGCGCAGGGTCCCGGGCTAAAAGGGACCCCATAATCTTCAACAATACAATGTTTTCAAGCTGCTTGTTCTTTCACACTTGGAAAATTTTAGAAAATATATTCTGTTACTTTTTGTAGCCTCTCTGCCTTTTTTTGGAGGCATTATCAATCGCTACTAAAATTCATAAGCTTAATTTTTAGCCGTTTTATCTTGAACAAAAAAAAATTTTTGCTTGCGGCGCTATTTTACTTTAATCCCGAAAATAATTGATCTATACTATAATACCATACTTTTGATTGATTCACGCTTACCTTCCCCTAAAATATTTTCTAGTAGTGCTCATTGCAAAGGCTCTATGAAACGGGCTAGGGACCTAGAGACCTCTCAAAGGTAAATCCGAGCCTTGAGAGAACAGTTAGGTGGTTTTAGATACAGAAATTCGAGTTATGTTATTTACTTAGTTACTTATCAATTTTTTTACAACAATATTTAACACAAAACCCCTTCAAATTTTAACGCAATCATGGTTTTCTGGAGGGGAGGGGAGAGAGACACTAACACTCAATTCAAGTAAAAACTTACAATTTCTCTAATATTCTCATTGACCCGAAAACAATAGTGAAACACTAAATAAGCAATAAAGCAATTAGTGAACGATTTGATTCACATATCGCTCCGAGGCAATGGGGAAAAGCCTGTTTATAATCTCGGGGTATTAACCAAATCGAAATAAATGGTCTTTATGATCCAATGATCACTGGCTATATGGTCAGAAATCCAAAATTTACTTTTACTGTTTTAAACTACTTATGATGTTCGTCCACCCTTAATATCTTTTAAGTTTTAATGCCTTTCCTTATTGGTTATTGGCTCCAGCTAGCAGGTCTTATTCTTTCAGAAAAACTGAAGCACTTTTCTAACGACAATCGAATATTCTAACAAAACTCACAAAGTGAATGATCTTTATACTTATTTTATTATTTCCTGGACAAACTCTCGAGTTAATGACAAAAAAGGGCCTTTCTCTAAATTCAAGTAACCTCTCCGTGAGGGATTTCCTGTTTCTTGAACTTTCTTAAACCTACTAGATCAGGACTGATTTATTATGCAAACTTTTGACCTCAAAAAGATGCCGGTCCCTTTACGATAGCGGAAGAAATCTTAACGTCTTTCCAAACTTTGGATAGTTTAAAACGGTCCCTTATTCGGACAAAAGGGAACCGTCAATAAATGTACTTTATGGATTTGTACAGCACTCCTTGTGCCCAATTACTAATGACAACTTTAGCTAATATTCTTTTGGTGGCAAATTTTTGCTTGCGTAGTAAGTAGTAATACGCGAAATCCACAATTGTTGCAATCGAACAAGTAAGAGGAGGCATTTTTTCCTGTTGAAATTTTTAATTTTTGGTTTTCCTTTGACATAATTACATCCCCAGTATGTAGATGCCAATTTTTCAACATAGTCTTTCAATTGTATCTCACTTCTGAGTTAACCTACACTAAATAACCAGAAGTAGATTTGGCTATGGAAAAATGTTTGTGTTAAAGTGAAACTTGCCTTCAAGTGAGGGTTACCGTAACGTCAATAGGGACTATGGATAATACCTCTGCGTCCTATTACGAAATAAATAATTAAGAAGAGGCAACTCTAGAGTAATAACAAAAACAAGGTGAAAATGTTAAATTATGCTAATTATAATTTTCCAAGTATAATTAAAGTAAATAATTAATAGAGCAAATTGGAACAGTGCATATAGTGACGTCACAATTAATTTGTGTTTTAAAATACATTTAAGTTCATCGCTTTCTGTAACTAACTTTAAAATTAAATTTTCCACCTTTAAATACTGAAATATATGGCTCGTTTGCTTTTTTATATTATAAAGAGGGCAAAAAAGTTAACCTCTAATAATTTATGCTTTATAAATATGTTACGAGGGGAAATAAAACTTTATGAAATATTTCCAAAAGAATTATTTAAAGATTTAATACGTATTCTAAAACTTTTAGCAATAACAGAAACGATTTAGATTTATGTTTCCGATCATAAGAACGTTCTGTTTATAGCTAAAACTTAAATACATTTTCAAATAGATAACTTTTTATTTAGTTCTTTTTATATTGGTAAGGGAAAGCGAGTTGTCAGATTTTCCACAAAGAAAATTGCGTAGGTGAAGCTTGACAAAATATGAAATATAGCAAATATAATAAATGAAATACAATATTTAAAAATAAAGCTTATCAAATAGGGGTGTAAGGGTTGGTAGATTGCACTTACTTAAAAACTGAATTTTATTGTTTTTTTATTATCTCTCGAATTTTAATTTTCAAATACAGTTTTATGGTTTAATAATTACGAAATACGGAGATATAAAAAAGCGACTTTATGGTAGAATTTTGAAAAACGGGGGAACTGATAATCTATGTACTTATAAGATTTATAGTAGGCATATGACGGGTTTTTCTATATATTTTTCCACAATTAAAATTACCGTACTATACGCTGCAGATGACACTAAAAGTAATTGGTAATTTTAACATATTTAGCGATTTCAAAATTTTGTTTTCTACGGTTAAGTTTTTTGATAAAAAATTTATTTAGCGCATTGGTTAAACTTAACACAAATTTCTAATTTCTAATTTACTTGAGTAAGGCCTAATAAAGAAAATTTAGGCGTGTACTGACTAGTTGACACTTTGAAACTTGCATCCCTGCAGTATTTTTAGGCACAGGAATATATCTCAACCGTTTTTAAGACACAGACAGGGTTTAGTGGTTTCTAGGGCCTTTTAGGGCCACTATCAGAAGATTTAATCCCCATCTTTATTAAAAGTATAGCTGAACATTTCTATTACATTTCTGTTTCTATACAGGGTGTATACAGGGTTTCAAAAACTTCCCATCTTTGCTTTAAGCTAGCCATAGACGATACTGTTTACCAGAAGGCTAAACCTGTACCGTCCGCGCAGGCTTACACCTTACATTTTCTTGCAGGAGTTTAATCTAGTCTAGTCTTCTTATAAAGGTTTTATACCTTATAAAAATAATTATTTCGGAAAATGACCTTAGGTTAATAGGATCTTTAGGCAAAATTTCAAGTGTTGGCAGTTTTTCTGGACGCCGAGAGTTCAAGGCTCGCTTTTCGGCCGGTGTATCCATTAACGATACGGTTTGCTTTCCGGATTGCAAGCCAGAGGGCCTGCCTTCCGCTAAACCGTATCATATATGACCAGCTTTAGTATAAAATATTGAAATTACTCGAGACCTGCTAATTTTAATACCGAGGGAGACACTATGTGTTTTCCCTAAATTCATCCTCAAAGGGGGCAGGACTTAACCTCTTAAGTGAGCCGAGTGGAGTCTTTTCTGAAAGCATCCCCAGTTACCCTTACAACTATATGCTAATTTTCTATCTTTCGATTAGTAGTTTTAATGATATTGAAGTATCATCTAAATTACAGCACTTACAGTTGCAGTACATACCTAACTATTTATTTAGAAATTAGCATATCGTTGTAAAGAGGATTTAAGGGGCTTTCGGGAAGGGAAAGAAGAAACCTCAAAAAATGAAAAGGTACACATGTTGCTACTGAACATTATGTATACCTACTCGTGAAAATATTTCATACATTTGGGACACACTGGTTCCTTGCATCTCCTGCAAGCATAACATGTCCTTCATGGCATCGAGGGGGGCTTACATGTTCTTCTTTAACTGGATAATTTTCCCAACGCAATTCGTTCTAACTTCTAGAGTCACCTTCGTCTATGCCCTTGTTTTGGAACCTGTGGAAGATTTTCCTCTTTTTTTAGTTTTGGTTTACTTCAATCAAGGATGCAGCTACAGAAGTCTTTTTAGATCGGGATATTATCCAAGCATTTACTAACGCTATAGGTATTTATAAAAAGGAGTACTATCATCAAATACAATTTTTAATTTTTATTGCGTGTGGATCATGAGCTATCATCCTATCAGCGAAGCATAGATACCCCTCTCATGAACTTCTCATAAACTTATTATATTGAACGACAGCTTGTGGACTTGCAATTTTTATGTGTGTTTTGTTTTTCCTGTCTCATCTTCTAACTTTATCCTGTGGTTATTTTCCTACAAAGGATGATATCATATATGAACGAACTGTTACCACCTTACAAAATTATTCTGAACAGTTATCCTTATTAAGTGTATTTTTTAACTTTCATTCAGGATTCGATAAGAAATTATTCCAAATTTAAAAACCAAATTGAAACAGTGAAATGTTTCTACGAGTATTATACCAAGGTTTTTAATTTCAAATTTCCGATGTAGATGCGCCGACCTAAAGCGGTAGTCCGGATGCTCCTAATATTTTTTGTAATAGAGATATCAAAGAAACTTCTTCTGTATTTTCCCAATTTTCTCAATTTCACCAATGTCACTATGATACCAGATTGTCGGTGCATACTCCCAACTTCGACCTTACTTTTTTGCATAATGCAGCATTTTAACCGTTCTAATGTTTTTAAATTCATCCGACCGTCGCAAAACAAATCCCAAGTTTCGATATCACTCAGAGACAGAAGAAGCATGTTCATGTTTTATAATAATAGTTTGTTTACGCGTAATAATAAATAATGCCCAGAGGCGAACCTAAAACACTGTTTATAGTAGTAAGGGCCGTAATGCATATTACATTGGACAAACATTTGTTTGTTTAGGAAATATATATTTGCGAAATCTTAGGTTGTTAAATGTTAACAGACAGTTTACATATAATTATTTACAGCATATGCCAATTTTCTCTGTTTCACGGAATAGCTACCTTAAGTGAACATAGATGTTTACAATAAGGTAGTACAGATTAAAATATTGATCGGTATTCAATCGAGGAGAAAACTCTATTTGGGCTGTGCAGATGCTGTAACTCTACTGTTACTGTATTTTCTTTTACATTTCTAGCTAAAAATTTTCTTTCTATTTTTTCCTCTTTCTAATAAAAAATGCTATTGAACAATTAAATAGTCTTTGTTCAGAGAAGCGAGTATTTCGTAAGAAATTTTTATTCGATTTTTCGTGAAATCAGCTCAACAATTTTCCTAATTTTAGCAAAAAAAATCTTTAGTAAAATTGCGCATCTAATAGTGCAAATACGGGTTCTTTGTTCAAGAAGTTATTTTGTGCGAATAGGGGGTTTGAAGCTATAAGAGGAAATCTAGTGGAAGGGTATATGATGAGAAGGTTTGTTTTAATGTTAAAAAGAAGCGTAAAATCTCGTTATTTATTTCAATTTATACGTCAAATTAAAAAGAATCGTTTCTAAACTTATTTCGCAAACTTATTTAAACGTAAATGTCTCTTTATATTTCGCGTAAACTTAGAACAATTAATCGAATTAAATACTCCCGAATCATCATTTGAGTTAAGTAAGAAAATTTTAATTACTCATTTACGAAAGACGGCCGTTTTTTTAAAGAAATAAAAAAGCTAAATACGCTTTCGATCAAATTATGTTACAGGTAGAGATAAATTAATTGAAAGAAACAAGAAAAGAAAGTTGTGTCAAAATTTGCAATTCAAATTAAATTGTAAAACTAATCAAATTAGTTCGTAAGGTCCTAATCGAGTTGTACAACAGTTTTTATAGAAAATTAATTTTTAATCAATTAAGTTTCAGGACTACTGCTTCACCAAATTATAATCTTTCACATAGTAATTAATATTCTGCGAAATTTATTATTTATATTAACAATTCATAAAGTTTTCCAGTGTATAAAGTTTCTTAAACGAAATTTTATTAAATATACAACATAATAAAGTTAATTAACTTTAAATTAAGGTGATGTGAGGAAAACAATGACGTTACTCCTAATAAACTTAACGGAAAACCGTTAATAAATTCAAATTCGTTTTTTTGGAGAAAATTCAAAATGTGTTCGTTTTTATATCGACGTAATAAAATGTGTTGCAGAATCAAATATAACTTAACTTCTTGGTCTTGCAACATTCATCGCAACCGACGGTTTCAGAACTGAAAATCGACCAACTCATAAAACTGCTTATTACGAGTACATTTTTGTTTAGCTTTTTATACCCACACACCTGGGCTTCCATCTAACATTGCTATAAAGGTGAAATATTTGGAGCGAAATACAATTTCGAACGCGAGCATTGGCAACATTTTTCAATTATAGTTATTCTTAATGTATTATTGATCCTTCGATTGGAGTAATTTTATTTATTGAGTATTATTAGGGTCTACAAACTCATTATCAATTTTTCACTCGAAACGTGATGGAGTAGTACGAATAATTAATGAATCGAATTCGCCTTTGGAGAGCTAAATTGTCATCTCGTACTCAGATACTAGGACCTTTGTAATAGATAAATTTTTGTTATTAATATTTTACGGTGCCGTAACTTGAAGGTTTATGGCACTTGAGATTTATTACGATTTCGACTATATTTAGTACACCAGTGTTACGTAAAAACTAATAATTTTCAAAAATGCTTTTACCCATGTGCTCTAGAGCGTATACGTATAGTCTTTCAAATGCAATTCTTTTTGATTAAATCTTTTTCGTTTTTCCTATATTTTTTCACGCCTTGATGCACAAGTTCGTTCTTCAATAGTTTATTGTATCGTATAGGATTAAAAGTTGAACTTTGTTGACAAGTAATTTTTGCATTTGCGAGGCGAAGCGTGGCGTAACTGACCGCGGGAGGCAAAACGACCCTAGTCCAACCAGATGCGTTTATGTTTCGTACACCTTATGCGTTCAGATAGTTTAATGTGAAATGTTCGTGTGTAAAGACAATAATTTTATAATTATTAACAGCAATTAGGGCAAAATTTGTAATTACGAAATTTTTTGTAGTGATCGCTTTTATGTACAACATTCAGTACAAAGTTCCCAAATTATGATAGTATAGGTATAACCCATCCGAGTATTTTTTATAGTGATGGTTTGTATTTTTTTCTGTATCATTTATGTTATGGTCAGATACCAGAAGATACTGTGCTCAACAGTTGGTCATAGGTGCGTCATAAGTCATAAGCGTTGCAGTTAGCTTTTCATGCAATACAATTGCAGCTCTCGAGCTCTCATATTGGTATCTTTATATTTTATGCAAAGTGGAACTAGTTCCAAAAGTTCTGTATACTACGTATTCCCGCCCATCCTGAGGCAACTTTGCCAATACTCATAGGGTTCCAGTTTTAACATCTCCAGTAGGTTTATACGAGAGAATTGTTCCCGTTTTAACAGCCAATCCTTACATCATTTTTTGCGACTGCTTTGATTTTATTTTCACTATAATAGCGTACGCCACTGCCATCAAATAAAACTTTTCGGACGTCGAATAGACGGCAGAAACAAATACATGCGAACTGTGATGTATTAGGACATGTTCGATCGTTTGTAGGTCGGTGTTTGACGAACATGTACGCGCGTACCTACAAGTATTAAGGCATGTTCGATCGCCTCTTCCTTAACATTATTTACACGTGTTTAAAACAAATATTATCGCCAAGAAAACCACTATGTTAGACAAAGACAGCAACTAGTTCAAATTTTTCGGGCTTTAATCGATTCCTAACTTTGTATGTATTTGAATTTTTTATTACTAATCTGATAAGGGTGGTAGCGAAGCGCGGGGAGAATGTTAATTTATAAAGAGAGAACTAGGTTACTAGCATTTATTATAATTTAAAGATAATATAATGTTGAACGGAGAAAATACTTTTTAATCGCCCTTCATAAAGCGACAGGGCAGGATGAACAACATCTCAAATTTCATCACCTCAGTACTAAACCTCGAGATGGCTTTAAATACACCAAAAAGTGCTAATAATACTGTTTATTTTTATGGGAAAATCTTACAAATTTGTTATTTTACAATTTTGCCGGTATACCTGCAATTAAGCTGTGGCGTGATCGTTAATATTAAATACCAACGCGATCGGTTTCCGTAAACTAAACTATTTATTTCAGCTAATCAACCACCAATGACTAATCCCTGCATATATTATACCGAAATATGGAATGGTTTCTGTAGTGTACCAACTCCTACTCGACTAATTTTTTTTTAAGTTGCGGTTAGCTACACAAAAATTAATCAATTGAAGACTAAACTATAAGTGGGTTGAAGCGTTACACAAAATTAAATTTTCTAAGTACATGAGCATGCGTTTACTTCATTGCTTGCTTTGGGTCAAAGTTAAAAAAACAATATTAACCCTTAAGTACTGACATACAGTTACTGGGATATAGTCACTGACGCGTCATCTGTGAGACTACTGGCGATCATAATGTTTTTTTAAAGGGAGATTTTTAAAAATTCAATTTTTTAAAAATATCTTTGTATAATTATATTTATTTATTTATTTATTTATCGTATGGCAACACATGTATCTTGATTAACTAAATTATGTCAAACAAAAGAATAACAATCTTAAATCTTAATGTCTAAGTTTTCGATCCAGGTGACAGCCAATGGAGTGGCCTCCAGGAAATCTCTGGTAGAGCAGTGACTTTGCCGGTTTATACAGTCATAGGCTAGGTGATGGATGGTTTGTCGCTCGCCACAATGACAAGTGTTGTTTTGGGCTTTTCCCCATTTGTATAGAGAGTCCAAACATATGCCGGTTTCGGTACGGATGCGGTTTAGATAGCACCATGTTTTTCTAGGAAGTGAGGATCCAGGAACTGATTCGTTTATGTGAATATTGTTATAAGTATCAGGGGGCACACTATTTTTCCAGAATTTTCTCCACTCTTCCTCTAGTTTAAAATTGTTTGTAGTGAGACTTTGCCGGTTTATACAGTCATAGGCTAGGTGATGGATGGTTTGTCGCTCGCCACAATGACAAGTGTTGTTTTGGGCTTTTCCCCATTTGTATAGAGAGTCCAAACATATGCCGGTTTCGGTACGGATGCGGTTTAGATAGCACCATGTTTTTCTAGGAAGTGAGGATCCAGGAACTGATTCGTTTATGTGAATATTGTTGTAAGTATCAGGGGGCACACTATTTTGCCAGAATTTTGTCCACTCTTCCTCTAGTTTAAAATTGTTTGAAGTGAGACTTTGCCGGTTTATACAGTCATAGGCTAGGTGATGGATGGTTTGTCGCTCGCCACAATGACAAGTGTTGTTTTGGGCTTTTCCCCATTTGTATAGAGAGTCCAAACATATGCCGGTTTCGGTACGGATGCGGTTTAGATAGCACCATGTTTTTCTAGGAAGTGAGGATCCAGGAACTGATTCGTTTATGTGAATATTGTTATAAGTATCAGGGGGCACACTATTGTGCCAGAATTTTGTCCACTCTTCCTCTAGTTTAAAATTGTTTGTAATGAGACATGCGGCTGTTTGAATTGGAGGTTTTCTGGAACGAAGCCTGTGGCCAAGTTGATTAATATCTTCATGGATTTGGAGCTGCGGGTTGCACAGAGCCGGCAACCAGTATGTAGGTGTGGGTATAATAGTGCCGGTAATTGTTCGTAGGGTGTTGTTGAGTTGGGCATCTACCAATTTTGAATGTGGGCTATTTAGCCAGACAGGTGCGCAGTACTCGGCTGTGGAGAACACAAGGCTCAGAGAAGAACAACGGAGCGTTCAGCTGAGGCACCCCAACTCGTGCTTAATTTGGAGATTATGTTGTTTCTTGTTCTTAGCTAGCTTCAAGCTTAAGCTTCAATTTTCTATTTTCAATTTTTAAAGGGGAAGTTGTCAAGTTTTTTGTGAAGCTGGTGTCTAATAATTATTGTAATCATTGCAAGCCGTAGGCATTACCTTCTTGAGACACCCCTCACGAGAACTGCAAATGATGCATGTGAGAAGTGAAATGTTGCTCTCCACACTGTGCAGTAAAAGTTTCCACACAAATTTTCTTTTGGGCTTACAGAATGTAACAAATTAATTAGTATGTAAAAAACATAATCAGTGCTCGACGGATGCCGCGATTGTTGACTGTCAAGTAGAAATGCATACGTAAGAACATTTCAACACATTGTTTTGAGATGTTTCATCATAATCCGATTGGTTTTTGCAACGGTTTATCACTGTATATGAAATCATCTATCATTAATCATTACATACCTAAGTCAAAAAAAAAGAACAAACAAAATAGTGGATAGAGGCATGGAAAGTGCGCCAAAAAAGGTAAAAACTGTTTTATCGACTGGAAAGGTGATGGCCACTGTTATTTTATAATTCTCGAGGAATCATCTTACGAAACATGAAAGACTATAATAATAGAAGTTTATTATTGGGCCGTTTCAACTAAGTTTTTAAACAAAAAAATGCCACGATTGACTCTTGAAAAAAGTGCTCTTTCACCAAGATACTTACACCAAGAACTGTTGCAATGGCGAAACTTCCAATACTAACTTTTCCCGAGTGATTATTGTTGGAAAACGACTCAAAAATTAGTGTTGCTGACCCTTTTTCATCATAAAAAGGAAATTTACTTCCCATGAGACTTTTAACCCAATATTTTTCTAGTTAGGTGTGGTTTGGACTAATTAGTTCCGAAATAATAATAATAAATTATGTAATGTTTGCTTGGCATTATAAATAAAAAACAAAAGATGCCCCCCTAACTGTTCACTTTTAAAAACCCCAATAATATCGGTATTCCACAGCGCACTAACTTTAAATTAAATTTATTCAAGACAATTCATTCAGCCAATGGCAATGAGCAATTCTTCATTGAAATGCAATTGGAACGATTTATGAGAAATTTTTTTTAACTCAATGAATTTTCATTGAATATTATTCCTTGTGGATAGTTTTTTTTTCAAGTGCCTATTTGTAAACTTATACAAAATTCAAAGTTTTGCAATCTGGCCTTTAAGTTTAAAAGTTAAATCTTCTCACCATCTTTTAGAATAAAACTTTGGAGGGTTGTAAAAAAGTTTTGTTTTTATAAGTTGCGGTACATGTGAGAGTAAAGCCTATATTTATAAAGAATAATATAACTGAGCTACATTTTATAAAGTAAAGTTCATTAATTTAAATTTTGTTAATGAAAAATAAATTAAAAGCTCGGTTTTTTAAACAATATGCACTTAATTAGTCACAAATTGCAATTAAATATTCTGAATGCTAAAATTAAGTTATTTCGAGCATTTTTTATTTATTCATATTAATTCTTCGCAGCTTCTCTTAGCAGTTTGTTTAATGAGTATACATTATACAAACTTGAGCACAATAAGAAAAGCAAGCTACTTTGAAGTTTTGGAAACATCCAAACTTATTATAAGAAACACAAAATTGCGTCACTTTGTTAGCATAAAGAATACTTTGATTTGCAAAATTCTAAAATAAATTTCCACAAATATTAACTACAAGTGAGCGCCTTTCAAAGTGTAAAGTAAACAACAGTAAAGTTACTAAATAAGTGGAATGAATGTATACAAAGTAGTTGATAAGTGTGTCCGGGTGGTGTTTTATTGTCCTTTGTGGCACTCACCCTGGAGACACAATGAGTTGTGGGCTAGAAGCGGAAGCGTTTCAAAGAGCACACGCTGCATGCGGTCTGATTACTTCCTCTTACGCTGACCCCGACTTCAGCATCCCTACCAATCTACACACAACGTCGATTTAACTGCCTCATTTAGTTGCTTATTATACTAAACGGCATATCGTCTTTAAAAAGTTAAGAAAATTGCCTTATTTTGTCATTATTTACACTACACTCGCAGGATCTGTGTCCGAGAAAAAATTTACTCCTTAGGAAAACGAATTTGCTCGAATAAGTCACTCGTCCGTTTTTTTAAACGTAGAAAAACTCCAAATGGGGTTTTTCTGTAGTAATAAATATGACAGATTTTACTGCTGCTCATCACAATTGCTTTGCTTGCTCTTTAAACCTGAAAGTTGGAAAGTTCTCTTCAACTGTGTTAGTGTCCGTGTCTTTGGCCTTTCTGTACTCGCCTGCTCGTTTATGTGCATTTGTGTATGTGCGCAATCACAACAACAAACAATTTAAGCTGAAGATTTAAAATGTGATGGCCTGTTAAATCAGTTAACTTGCCTGCACTAGTTTAAATATTTTTGCGAATTGCTTTCTCTTAATTAGTCTTTTTTTTATCGATCAAAGTAAAAATAGTAGGTACAAATGTAAATTTTTCAGCAGTGGGGTGTTATATAAAATTTACATTATTAAGTTCCTGAAACGTGAAATGCAATAAGGGGGGACACGTAAATAGCCACTAAAATCTTGGGACGTCGTTCCGTCACTCCTATACATTTTTTTCCTTTAAACTTTAAAGACATCTTAAATCTCCAGTGTACAAGCCGAACTGTCTTTCTTGTCTTTTTAAGCTCCTTGCCGTTTTACGGTTATATTGTGTTTTACTTTCTTCTTTTTCAACTTTCAATTCAAGACTAGGCATGGAAAATCTTTTCAGCTTACTGTTAGAGTTGGAATGCTAAAGGAAATTATTTCCAACCATTATGTATTACCTACATGTATACAGGCTGTTTCAAATTGCGTATTAACAACATTGATCGCCCACTTGCAGAGATACAAACTAGTTTAAATGCGATGAAGTATGTCTCATCACTAAATTAGTATAATACCACACAAGTTCCGAAGTAATTCTGTTGTATTTGATTGTGTGGTTTTGATAAGTGTTTAGTAACTGTTAAAGTTGGAAAACTTTAATTACAACTAGCTGATGAACAGAATCCTGTTCAGGGAAATATTTTTAGGTTATTGCTCTCTTGTCGCCAAAAGTTGCACAAATAATTCAAAATAATTTTTTATACAGGCTAGAAATTATTTGACCCCAACATACTCAATCAAAATCTATTAACCAAAAACCAAGTATTTTAAGGAACTTAGCAGTCTTGGCACAGAAGTAAGTTAAGTCTGATCGACATATTATTCATTTTGACACCAAACACACGTGTGTAGGAATCCTACGACATGCTATATATTTTACCGCTAGTTCAGTGATGATGATCTGGTACAGGTCGCTCAGATTTAACTGAGATATATGATGCTGTACAGTGCGCAGATGGGAAACAGACACAGTCCTAGTTGGAGAGAGATAAACCTAAACAGGGTGTCAATTTAAAAACTTTCTACCTTCAATATCCTCCCCTTAGTGTGAAATATCGAAATTCCGCGAGACCCTTCTTTCTTATTACTGAGAGGAATTTTTTATTCAGTGTTTGTGTTCTTCCTAAATCAACTCCTCAAAGGCCGGTATATTTAACTCCTTAAGTCTTAAATGGAAAGGGGGTTAAGTGAAACTTTTTCTGAAAGCCCCCTCAAATTGCCCTTACAACGATACGGTAATTTGCTATCTTTGGATTAGTAGTTTTGATGGCATTGAAATATTGAGAATCTTAAAGAGCGAATTTATTATTGTTCAGAAATAACGGAGAACATTTTCAACAACTTATTCAATAATTAGAAATTAAAATATCGTTATAAATGGGATTTAAGAGGGTTTCAGAAAAGGTGCCACTCAACCCCTCTCCCCATTTAAGATTGAAGGGGTTAAGTCTACCCCACTTTAGCATTGCTCCAAGGCCCAGTTGTATAAACGAGATAATCTCGGAGTCAGAGTTAACTCGACGATCTAAATATAAGGTTAGATCTTAGCGTAGATTAGATGGTTAGCTCGTAGACACTTGGTCTAGAGCTAGGGTTAGCCCATCCAATTTTTAGAGTCAAATATATTTCAATTTAACTCAGAATTAATTGATGATTTAGGTTGATCGTGGAGTTAACTCTGACTCCGCATTAGCTCGTTTATATAATTTGGTCTAAGGAAAACGCAAATACTCGATAAGAGTGCCCCCATCGGCATTAAAATTAATGAGTCTCGCGGAATTTCAATATTTTATATGAGGGCGAAAATATTAGAAGTGTTTTTAAGCTGACACTCTGTATAACGCAACTGGCACTTTTGATGTAGAATTGAATTGCTTTCGATTGAGTATGTGCACCCCTACAGCTACAATTAACCGTTTTAACGCTATCAACGAATTTTTCTATTTATTTAGTGCACTGTCCCGCTAATTACTTTTCAGGTCGGCAAAGCAAGATCCACACCCCTGGCCCTTAACTACGATTATTTACCACCGAATGATATTATATTTTTACCATAAAACTGATTGCTTTCGTTCACCTTGTTTTTGTTCAATAAAACGTTACGTCGAATGATAAAATGAAAAATTGAGAAAAATGTACACGTCTTGAGTTTTTCAATTTGAGATTTTGACGAATATAAGTCATTTTCGTTCTTTCGTATAATTCCGCCACTTTAGATGGTGAAGTGTGTGTGACTGTGTCAAATAGTTAATAGGTCAGTTGAATCTTTGATCCTAATCGGTTATCGAGACCATTGAGCCAGTTTACGAAAAGCACTTTAGTGCGAATAAAGGGCGCAAAACAAGCTTGTGTAGCGGAAATTTGAAATAACTTAATTTCGTTTTTATCTATTCGTTTGTATTTATTTACTTTGAAAATATAAAAATTCGCTGAATATTTGTATTTTTTTATATTATCTCTCATGCGTGCTTTTAATTCCCATTTTGCGTTGAAATTTTTAAAATTCGATTTCCATTAATAGATTGCCAAATTGTTCTGCGATAACTTTGTTAATGCAATAGTTTTGTTAAATTGTTTCCTCACTTTTCAGTCGCACTGCAATTCTACATCTTAATGAGATTTAAATTTAGTTTACAGTTTATTCGGGTGTATTAGAAAATAAATTGCTTCACTTTTCCTGCTCAAAATGTTTTTAGAAAAACAATTGCAGTTTAGCTGCAAAACTTTTTTTTCTGTTCCAATCTTAAAAATCTTTAAAAGTCTTATAAAGGAAGAATTTTAAGTGAGATGTGTAGAAAGAAGTGTTGTTTGTAGATCAAGTTTAAATATTCAAAGAGGGTGTACATCAATACACTTTTCTCATTCTATCTCTTTATAATGGAAGGGCGTTCTTTACATTTTCAAACGTTCGTAGTAAAATAACGCACATCCCTTTTTGGTTAGATCCCAGTAATTCACAGGATTTTGCATAACTATTATTCTTTGGTAGTCTTTTTATAGAAGAACTTCACTTAAAATTGAATTTTTTACAGCGTTTCGTTTGTACGTCGAATCGATAAGTTTGCAAGTCGTGCCATTATATTTTCGTTAAACATAAAAAAATAGTCGTCACCTTAAGAAATAGGTAAAGTTAATTTGCATAGTAATGATATTGTGGAAAACGGAAATCCATTTTTCCGATTAGTAACTTTGACATGTAAGATCGCGATCTTCGTGCATGCTGTTTTTATTATAATAGAAATAACCCAATAACGTAATGAAAACTCGTTTCCTACGAAAAATATAAATTAAAATTTTATCGATTTTAAGTTAACACGATTAAGTTTTATCGTAATTAGAAGTACAATTTTAAATTGTTATCGTCATTACGTTGTTCTCTTCTTTCTTTTTTTTAATTTGATGCTCGAAATTGCGAGGAAAATAAATTAAAGTATGTAAAAATAAATTTTAGACGGGAAAATTTGTAATGACTTTCCGATTTTCATAATGTGAAACTGTAAAATTTAAAATATTACAACTAGAAATGGCTTAAGATTAATAGCCTCCGTTTGAATTTGTCAGATTTTTATTTATGGAAATGTTTTTCAAACCGTTCAAAACGTATTGGATGGTTCTTTTACAGGTATTTTGCTATTTTAATTAATAGTCGTCAAAAATAACTGTTGTTTTCAAGTACGCCTTTCTTAAAGATAACATCGTTAATTTTCTGTACTTTTATTTTAATAAAAATCGCCGACCATTACTCAACTGGAAAAACTACACCTACTGAATATCATACAGTAAGAAACCAAGCAGAAAAGTTTTTATCACCGTGTAGCTGTATGTTATGTATCGGAGAAACCCAATACATTATAAGAACGGTCTTTTCGCCGACGGACGTTTCATTAACGGACGTCGAGCGTTGAGCCTATCTAACAGCCGCGTGGCCTAACGGATATTTGGCGAAATTGTATATTTTAATTTCGATTGTTTTTATTTCTTTTATACGGGGTGCATTTAAATTGATGGATTATTAGGATTTGATCGAGTTTAGTTGTTGGTAAATACAAAAACAAAGTTTGCAATAAAACTTGCTAATCTAATAATTACCTCAATACTTATACAGCATACAGTGTATCCAAAAGGTGTGTAATATACTCGTACTGTACAGCTTAGTAAATATCGACTTTTTACAAAAAAGTTTCAAACGAAAACTGTTTATCGAGAAGTTATTCACCACCTTACAGTCGTATATTTGTTTCTTTTAAAGCGATAAATTCTAAATAGCTTTATCTGAAGCTGTTGTGTTCTCATATCCACGAGGAGTCTCTATCTTGTACTCCCAGGGATTCGATTTAAAAGTAGAAGATGATGCTGTGGGGGATGTAAAATTTTTGTGCGAGTTTTCTGGAGGTCTAACCCTCCGCGGTTCCAACAAAAAGTTTATTTTATGGAGATAAATTCCAAATCATTTCATCGAGAGCTCTTATGTTCTCATATCCACGAGGAGTCTCTAGGTCTAGGGAGTTGATTTGAAAGTAGAAGATGCTGTGAGAGATGGAAACTTCCAGTACGCGTTTTCTGTTGGCCTTACTTTCCAGGTTTTCAATAAAGAAGTTTCTTTTAAAGAGATAAATTCCAAATCATTTCATCTGAAGCTGTTAGGTTTTCATATTCACGAGGAGTCTCTATTATGTACTCCCAGGGAGTTGCAAAGTAGAAAACGCTGTGGGGGATGGAAAATTCCAGTACGAGTTTTCTGTAGGCCTAGCCATTCGGAGTCTCAATAAAAAAGTTCTAGACTTTTTTTGTGTGAAGGCACTGAAGCTTAACGTGGCCGAAGAGAGAAAAAGTGCCTCTATCAAATGAGTATAATAATGACTTACCTTAGCATTTAATAATCTTTAATTTCTATTTGCCGTGCTTTTGTTTTTAACAAAAAATTAAGTTTATGACTGTAAAAAGTTGATAACTACTTGATAAACAACTTTTATTTGAAACTTTTTTGTAAAAAGCTGGTATTTACTGAACTGCATTCCATGCCTTTTGGGCGCACTTTATATCTTTAAATATGTATACAGGGTGTACCGTACCATATCGCTAAGTTTAGACATTCTAGAGTTACGGGAAAGGTTTCGCGGTATGATCTGCTGTAACAGTTATTTACAAATGATTTCTAAATCTAAAGTGGCGGATTTAAATTTAATAAACATAGTAAATCAGTGATTGGTGAACTGATTTCTAAAATTAATAAGAAGATGAGTATTGTGTGGCGGGCGGGTTAATAAATCAAACCGCGGTATGAAACAAGTTAACAGCACTAGGAGTTGTCAGCTGATTGTATCGGCGTTACCAAAACTGTTTTAAACGTATTTTCTACAAAAAGCAAGGTTTTATTTAACGCTTAGTCCGCTAGCCTGCCAAATAATACTTAATCCCGCAATTTGAGTTTTGTGCAACCTGCATTCTGCAGGAAATTATAAAAAATGTATGAGAAAACATATTAATGATGAAAGTGACTTGAAGTATTGTTATTATGTCATTGCAACATGATAGTTTTATTGTTTTAACATAATTAAGCGGATTGAGTGCATTATGATGTACCTACCTCGTAGTACCCACTAGTATTAGTAGCAAAACTTAAATATTAATCCGATATAGTGGATTGTTGTTGGTGGTGCGATAATGAACACTCTTAATAAATTTAATGTGCATAAAACAAAATTTAGTGATATCAACCGTTAATTTAAAATATGAAAAGTTACGGAAGTTAGAATTTATTGCTATATGAAGCTTTAAAGTGGAAAATGCAAAATCGTTAAATACAGAACTAGAGGTATTCAAAGCTAACGCCGAGTTTGATAATTCTCGGTTTTTAAGAGGATTTTATATCCCCCAATTTGTACGTGTTACAAAAACGTTTTTTGAGGTTAAAAATGTCTCTTGAATTGTTAGTATGTTTAACCTTTAAAATCACAACTGTCCTTTATTCATTCTACACCTTAAGATTTTTAGATATTTTTACAAGATGTTCCGCGTTTCTAAATCGCTTTGTCGCTTTTAAAATTGATTCTTTGGAGAGACTTTGGTATAAATGAAAGACAGAGAAACAAATAGTGCTTGCAGGGAGAAAGTCGTTTGTCACTGCTAAAGTATTTTGTCTCTTTTTTGTCACAGATGGGATGAGAGTTTTTCTTTCGAAAGAAAGGGTCCGTTCGTTGTTATTTGCTGGGTGTCGAAGTTCGCACGGCAAAACCGATTATCTATTAGATAATACAATGCCGACTTTACTAAACAATATCTTCCTAACGATTTTCGGGAGGTCGGTAAAAACTAAATGAAGCAATTCAATATCGTGTCCTATTACACACACGCTAAATAATGAACGAACTTATAAAGAACGGCTATCGTGACTAGCTTTTCAATTAATACTCTATAACAACTTGTCTGTCTTTACTCGGTTTGTTCGTTAGTTATTATCTTCCTCGCTATTCCCTCGATTTATAATCAGTTATTTTATGAGAGCGTCATTTGTACGCGTGAGAGCGCCCACATTTCACTATAACCAAACTACAGCTGTTTCGAAATCAGAGCTTCAATATATACGTCGAAAGTAATATGTATGCTAAATTTGATTTTCATCAAAATGCTGCGTCGTAATACTAGTTAATAGAAAAATGAATGCCTAAATATTTCATTTACATACAACCTTTTTTTTTCCAAATTTAATATACATCCATTACGTATTACATTTTAAGGCGCAAAACGAGTAATTTAAAAATTCCCTTATAAAATTTATTTACCCAATTAAAATCACAATGAAAAGGGTTGAATTGCCCGGCTATAAAATTTGTGTGGTTATTTAATTTTATAACATTTCTAAGCTCAGATTTGACTAAAAAAATGAAAACGAGAATAAAAACGAAAATGTTGAAAATTTGTAAGTTATATATGAAACTTATTACATAATATCCGACACGGTGGTACTTGAAGGTGACATTCTTTATTGACAATTCTGACAGTTAATATCTATTTTTTTAAAATAAAGTATCAATCAGACAATATTTAATATAAAAACCTATTATTAAATTTAGGTTTAACGTAAAATTCACCTTTGGGTTTAGGTTGACGCGGCATGCTTTCAGAACTTTCCTTATTAAAAGTTATAAAATTGATGTAAATTGTATTATTATACATAAACTAAGTAATTACCAAGTAATAAAATTGCTTTAATTTAGAATAACCGTTATTGAATATTAAAAGTTTCTTTACCGCCCAACCATTATTTGGGAGAAGT
Source organism: Malthinus flaveolus (assembly GCA_950108345.1). Classification (NCBI taxonomy): domain Eukaryota; kingdom Metazoa; phylum Arthropoda; class Insecta; order Coleoptera; family Cantharidae; genus Malthinus; species Malthinus flaveolus. The sequence continues at coordinate 75,229,061 of OX467285.1, forward strand.
CGAGTAAGTAACGGGTTTTATTATATTTATAACATTTTCCAAAGGTTATTGAAAAAATTTTAAGACAAATCTGGTCCTATTATCCTTCTTTCTTTTTTTAACCACGCTCAGGGTTTGTTTCATTTTAATTTAATCCTAGAGTAGGCGCGTACCTATTATAGTTTATGTAGAAAGCGTTGGTCGCTTCTGCCGGAGAGAGTCTGATATAAAATTTAAAAATTCTAAAACAAATCAACGTACAATTTTTTATATCAATCTTTGCATATACAGGGCGATTTATAATTAAACCAACACGAAATTAATCCGGTCATCAAGTCAACCCGGGGCCACGCGTATACATTATACCAATAATTAAAGTAACTTTTTCTTTCGTTTTTATTTTTTGCCCCATTAACTTCTCTTGATTTTCTATTTAAAGGTGTTAACGTGCTAACTTACAATTGGGCTAAGCTGATACAAAGGAGCAATTTTGCGGCGATGTTTTTGTCCTTCTTGTTGTCTTAAAATTTACTTAATGTAACAAACGAGAAAAATAGAGGAATACAAGGTATGCGATTTTCTTTTGCATTTTAGTTGTTTTGCATTTATACGAGCATTTGTGGCAGAGATCGAGCTCCCTTTTCCTTGGCGTTTTCGCTGTAAAAGGTATGCTAAAAAGCTTCAAGGACGGTGTCGACGTTATTATTAACGTAAAGCTGCAATGATGGTAAAGGGTCCACCTTGCTCGACGTTTTTTTATGTTTTATGAGCTCTTGCTCTTACAGCTCCTTTGTAGTAATAAAAGCTCTTAACGTTGCTGATGACAATAGTTATGCTAATTATATTGCACATGTAGCTATACGAACTGGCCATCATTATGTAAATAAGGCATTCATCTATGTTAATGTATTCAAAATATATGTTTATTAATTTAGTCGAGCATCATCGCTTAAGCTTCTCCATCAATGACTCTCCAACAACGTTTTTAATACACGTCAATTTTTGTTTATCTAACAAAATCCGAATTTCCTTTCACTAGGTAATATTGTAATTTGATTTTAGTAAAATATCCAGCTTTATATAAAATTGTAATTCTCTTTTGTATATCAGATTATAAACAAATTAATTGTCAGATATCTCATCGTACAACACAGAACTGTTTGTTAGTCAAATATCAAACCGTCTCGAGCGACTGAACAAAATAATGTTTTGAATCATAAGTTACCACTAATTAGATTTTTGTTAGAAGATATAACGGCATTTATTTCGTTAAAATACAAAACCATACCTTTGATGTGTAACCATTGAGTAAACGTAATTCAATCGTATAACTAAAACCCCTTTTATTTTTAGCAAAAAATGTTTGGCTGTCGTTCTGTATCTGTCGAGCTGATCTTGAAAGCATTTAAGATCCATGTCTCATATCCACCGTCCCTCATCTACCTATTACACATACCTATTTTGTAAATTTTCGTCGACTAGACGAGGAAATCAAGTTTGACTTCAAGGAAATATCAATAATCGAAATTCTTTTATTAGTCTATAGTCTATATCAATGCCTGTATCGAGCATTTCCTGTATATCAGTAGTTTTATATACCTACGACACAATATTTGCTACAACCGGAAGAGATATGAAGGATATCGCTGATGACTTATCGGGCGCGAGGCCGAGTTTGCTGCTCGTGATCTTTATTTGAACGACGTATACAATGGCACTTGACTATAATACTTGTAGGGGTTTTATTGAACTCCAAACTCAAAACTGGCGTGGGAAAATCATGTGGCGGAATTGACTTCATCCTTCTTCAAAACATATTTTCCGTTAGATATGTGGCTTGTGAAGTTGATTCAGAGGCGGGTTTAATGGTCTTATACAAACAAAAAGAAGTTATGTCATTCTGGTGTGGGGTCTTTTGGCTCATTCCCAAAGAATCTTTGGATTGCAGAGGAGGATTGTCAAGATCGGCAGTCTTTGGGGTAGCTACCGTGATGACTGCCCGGTCAACAATAAGGTTGTGAATTTCATAACTATTCAAGATTTGCAGGTTAAGGATTTTAAGACTACAGTCAAGCAAATGTTGGTGAGGGGGGTATATTACCAGAATATTTTTTAAATAATTTTTCATCAAAATAGTACTATCAAGTTAATTATCTTCGCCCTCATTGTATCCCAACTATTTTTTTGATTTTCAGTAATGGGGAAAATTATTAGGTACTGTGAGTTAAAAATATATGGTATGAATATGGTATTTTAGTAGTCAAATGGCAAGTAGTTAAAATCTACATATTATGAGCTTTTATTTTATCTGCAATTCCGATTTTGACTATCGCTCAAGTTTTAAGTCTCTTGACTATTAACTTCCGGAACTTACAGAATAATATTGTACCCTGCGACTCTGGAAAAAACGCTCTTCTTCAAAAACTAACGTGAAAATATTTTCAATTTCCCATTTTTTTTAGTAAAAAACAGTTTTCAATGAATAATTAATTATTATAGGAACATAAAAGTTTTTAACAATGAGCGTCGAATTGAAATCAAAATATTTTATAAAGAGAAACACTGTCTTGTTATAATACGAGGGTACTTATTAAGTAAAACATTACTAAGCTCAATTTTATTTTAGCGAATATCTTGACAAAAGAAGAATAGCTAAACTAAAGTAGCTCTTGCATATAGCAATGTACTTAAAAGTAAGCTTTTAAATATGAAGATCACTCGAGTACCGATAATATAAAATGAAAGTAAAACACGAGAGATAAAATTGCGAAACCACTTACAGAATCGTTTATATCAATTTTTCCTTTTTTTTTGAAGCAATTTATAAAACTCTATATTATTAAGTACGAAATTATCAAAAGAGCATCTTTTAAAAATACTTTCAACCTTTGTGAGAGCTTTAAAGTTTGAAGGGAAAAAATTATTGCTTCCAACGAAAGGACAATTTTATTATTGCGTTACTTAAACATAAAATTCAATTAAGGAGAAAAACTTTAAAGAGTTGGAAATGTAAAGGGGTGCAAATTTTATAATAAGTAATTAAGTTAATTAACACAACGAAACAAATTGAATTCGATCAAAACCATAAACGTTACAGTGTTCGACTAAGACTGAAATTAATAAAATAGGGTAACAGAATCAATCCTTTGCATTCACATTTTCTTGCCACGGGCAAACACAGTAATTAACTAAGTTGGTTTGATAATTAAATTTATAGTAAGTAATACACTAAAAATAGCTTTGGGCGTTTTGCCGTTGATATACCGTATTCGGAAATTAGAATTTAAGAGCGAAAACATTTAATTGAAACTTGAAATGATATATATGTTCGCGATTGTTGAAACCTAACACGCTAAATCTGCAGATTACGCTAGAAAATTTGGTTATGACATCCGATCTCAAACTATTCGTATATTCGTAATTTTAACAGATTTCTTGCGATAAATTAATTGCATGAAGCGCAAGTTTAATGCTAAAAGGATCGCTATACTGATGTCGTATTTGCTTCTCTAAGGCAATGGTCGCGATTTTCAAATTTTCTGCCACCCAAAGAATTCGTATTTCTAAATGAAAACTCCCACTGGTCACAGTGGCCACACCATGCATTCGAGTAGGCTTTTAGTATTAGGCGACCGTCATTCACGGATTTTAATTATTATCGTATTACAACAATCGAATACATTTTGTGTTTCAATTGAATTCAACAAAAAAAATAATAATTGCGAAAGTAATTTGTTACTCAATATAAATTCTTTGGACTTATATTGCAGCATAAATGTAATTGAAATTAATTATCAATTGAAAACATATTGCCATTCAATTTTATAGTGTAACTGCGGTATAAACGAGCCGATTTAAAATTTTAATTTGATTTTATTACTCGCACAATTTATTACTAAATATTGCAATTTCCATATTTTAATCAACTCGACTAAAAATTTAAATAAAGTTTGATTAATTTCATATATTAACGAATTTTTAATCAAACACTATGTGAAAAGTTTTATATTAAAGAATATAATTAATGACATTTTGTCGAGTTTAAAATTATGGAGAAAATTAATAATTCATGTGATAATTTCTAGATAATTTTCAGCAAGCAAAAATTCAACAACGAAAGTACTCAAAGCAAAATTTGCATCCCTTTATTTAATTTGAAATTTAAAAAAAGAGGAGAGAATTGTACGGTAGTACATGTTACAAGCACATTTGGCTGTTTTAAATCTATGAAAGCTTTTTTGGTAATTTAAAGATCTTTTATCTCGCTCTTTGCGAAAATTTAAAATAGCAATTTTCCGAACAAACTTGAGCAATTCGAAAAACTTTGGCAATAACTTTTAGTTGAATGTTGATGAATTAATTAAAGCTTCTTACTGACAAAGGGTATCTGTTGCAACATTTGGTACTTTGATTAACGTAATAGTTTCCGCAAACGTTTTCGTTTTTTGTTAAAATTGTAAGTGATGGTAGTGTTTGTGGTAGGCGAAATTCAAGCAGTCCTGCACTTTGCAGAGTTTAATTCAAAGTATCTCGTACGTTCGAGGTTATAATTAATCCCGTTCAGACGCGAAGCGTAAAGAGGTTGCTCTGGTCATACTAAAATTTTTGTATGCATCAGATCTATTGTGAACATAAAATATCAGAAGTCCTTCCAAATAACACTAAACCTTTGAAGTTTGTTCATATCGTCGGCTTTAATATGAAGTAATTAGACCCCAGTGCTAAGCTAATCGAAGAAGGTGTACTAAAGTTGCCGATAAACCGTTAAATACCCCTCTTACGCAAAGAAACATACGGCGGATTGAGCAAAGTATAACTTTACTGTTTAACTTTATACTTATAGATAGGTAATTCGATTTCCCATTACGCGTCTTTATGCAATGTGGACAATTTTAGTCGTACCACTATTCGAATATTTAAAAATAGATGTCTAATGTTTAGAAAAAATTTCACCTTTAACACAAACAATCCTGGTTGGGTTAAGTCCTCGCTACTTTGGACAATTTCTAGTACAGCTAATAGTCAAAGTAAAGACCACTCTTAATGAAATTGAAACTGGACAGCATGCATTAGACTGACAGGTACTGCAAAAAATAGTAAATTTATGCACCACATCAGGCTGTACACGAATTTTGGGATCTCGAATACTTCCTGCATCTTGCATCTTAGACGACATCTTGCCGCCCTTTTTGGTACCTATGCGAGGTGTGCCATTTAAATAACTAGAATTTTTAATTTTGAAACATTAATTTTTTCTTTACAATCATTTATGCACCATACCCCCACAGTAGTCTCCCATGAGTCTGACACACTTGGTCCAGCGTTCTTCCCCTTTCTAGAAGCACTCCTGGAAGTCTCGAGACGTTAAACTCTTCAACACCGACGTTACAGCTCGTTGAGTGTCGTCCAAATCCTTATAGCGATGTCCTTTTATTGGTTCCTTCAACTTTGGAAATAGCCAGTAGTTCAGTGGAGCCAGATCAGGGCTGTATGGGGGGTGGGAGCACGTGGTAATTTTCCAACTGGTCAAAAACTGTTAAACTTTTAGTGATATGTGAGCAGGCGCATTGTCATGGTGAAAGACCCAACCATTTTTGGCTAATTCCAGTTTCACACATCGATGACACATTTGCTTAAGAACTTCAATGTAAAATACTGCTGTTACTGTTTGACCTTGTGGAAGAAATTCTCGGTACACAATACTCCTAATATCGAAGAAACAGATGAGCATTGTCTTGATTTGGCTTCGAAACCTCCGGGCTTTTGTGGGACGCTCACCCCCCCCCCCCCCCTTCAACCCACTGTTTGCTTTGTCGGCAAATCTCAGGGTCGTATTGATACACCCAGCTTTTATCTTCCGTGATTATCGAATTCATCCAGTGACGCCCTTTACTCTGAATTCGTTGAACAAAGTTCTCGTAAATCGCACTCGCACATTTTCTAACGTCACGACACTACAACACTACCAACTTTAAAAATTCGCATAGCACAAATGGAACACCAATCACTATCAAACTTGGCAGACTAGTGTATAAACTTGTGATTTTTACATCCTAATTTTCAAGAGGAGCCAGAAACAAACTTTTGTTATTTAATTGCAACACCTTGTACCAACACAACTTGTACTATGTACACAGTTTAGTCACAACGCTCTTGTGGGCTTATTTGCAACAATTGCAACATTTCTTTAATGTAAATTTTCACGTGCATGATACAATTTCAAGCATTTCTATCATCATCATCCCCTTTCCCCACTCATCCGCACGGACCCGAACACAGCACTTATATGTAAGGGTTTTAGTTTTTTCTGGTACTAATTACTCTACTTTGCACATTTTCACTGTAACTGCTCTTAATTTTCCAAGAAAACTGTCTAAATGAGCTGCCCACTTCATTTTATCATCGAACAACAGACCGAGATATTTTATACATTTTTACTGTTGAACAGTTACATTGATTGGTACTCGTATTGCACGAGCTGTTGTGTGCCTTTATGTGGTACTCCTCTTGCTCCCGATTTTCTAATCCGAGCTTCATTACTTCTATTTTTTAGTATTGAATTTAATTTCGTTTTGTTCAAACCATCTTGACAGAATACTGATGTTTTCTTGTAATTTTGCAGCCTGTTTCTGGAATTCACTTGTCGATAGAATAGCCGTGTTGTCCGCGTATTGGTAAATTCGTGAGTTATTCATCTGATTGCCCAATTTGTTGAAAAATATTTAAATAATGTGGGCGACTTCTTGCACTATCTGCGATTGGTCTGAAGGATAATTTTCAAAGAGACGCGAAATTTTTCTTCTGGGTCCTATTTGATTAAATGCGTGTAAGGTATTAGTGTAGTCTTTTACTACTACTAAGGTCATTCACAACCGTATGGTACTTTATTTAATAACGGCTTCTGGTATTGCGTGCTTTTTTATTTCCTTGAATCGTAGATATCATCATTTTTTGAAAAACTTAAAATTTCCATTCATAATGTTTTTCCTGATGTAAGTGCGGTCCAGTTCTTTCGATTTCGCTAAAACAATGATCCTATCATTACGTCGTATTTATTGGAATTTTTCCATTTTGTGTCAATTGCATTATGTATGTATGTCTGTTTGCCAGTCTTGCTGTCCGTAATTTTCTCTCTATGTACTTGTATGTACTTGTACTTTTACGGCAGTGATAATATTTTTCATAAATAAAAAAATATGCCACACCAGCCATCAGCCATATAATAAGCCATTGAAGTCCTTAATTATGTAATCTTTGCGTCTACGTTCACAAGAATTTCAATTTTAACAAATATTAGTTAGTTATCAGTCTTCTTACCAGAATGTAGCATAAATTTGGATTTACTTTCATGTTCGAGTCTTAATCACTTTTACTATAGAAAACCAATTTTAATTTATTTTTGATTTAGGTTTTGCGAGCGTAATCGTTAAACGTTATCTTTTTAAATAAACTGGACCCTTCTTCCGCTCTTGCGGCGTGGCATCCCTATAAGAATCCAACTCTCACTTTTTATTGCGATGAATGAGCAAGTCTTTTAAAACATTCGTCATTATCTGATTACGTAGTAAGTTTCGCTTATTACTAAAAAAAATCGTATAACGAGACGTTTTAAATTTAAAGGAAAAGTTCGACGAAAAGTTTGCTACTCTTTCTTTTTAAAAACAATTAGATTTTTTTACTTACATATAAAGTTAATCAGTGCAGCGGAAAAGCCTTGTACCTACGGAAAATTGCAATCTCAGCAACACACTGTTCTTCGTCCTTTTCTTTTTCACGTCCATTATACACACGAATTGAAACAACGAAGTAAAATTTCTTTTTAACAATTCAATTGGAAAGTTTGTTTATAATTCGTAAATTTGTTACCCTTATGTTGCGAAGTGGGAAAATTTTAATTGCGTTTTTTCTAAACTGAAACGCTTTTAACATTTTAGTGCTTTTATTTAAACCAAACTCACCTTATTTTTGTTATAGTTTCAATTAACTTTTCAATTACTTTTTATACATTTACATCTTTAACTTTCTTTATTTTCTGCACTTTAAATGGCTAGAAAGTAAGGGGTTTTACTTTTGTGTTTGTGCCTTAAAACTAGCAAAAAAGTTGATTAGTTTTAACTTACAATGTAAAAACTTGTTTCGGTTTTTATGGATTAGAAAATGGGAAAACGTTAAATGCTTCTAGTTTTAAAGATATTTTTTAGACAATTTTTTCTTGGAAAATCGTGCAGGATTCAATCTTGCCTACTTTTTATTATCCTGACCACTCTTTCACTTGGAAGAGTAAGTATTTTAAAGAGCTTTCTGATGAAATTACTTAATCGCGAGGCTTAGAAGTTAGGGGTTGATATGAACTCTGATTTTTATAATAGTATTTTAGAAAATTGTTCCGCCGTATATATTTTAGGCGCATTTGACACAATAGGGGGATTTAGTGGAAAGATGGGGTCACAAATGGGATTATACGAAAAATTGTCTCGAGTTAGAGCCCTAACCCCCAAAAATTTATTGTGTGCAAAAATCTCCAAGATTATTACACATTTGAAAACATACTTTTTACTAAAGTTGTTTGAAATGAACTGAACTGTAAGTGCGAGAAAACTCTATAGAAAGTCTGTCTTGTAGAAGTCGCTTCTAACGCACATTTACAGTATTGCAAACGCGTTTTGCAAGACTTCCTAGGGTTTTCTCGCACTTACAGTCCAGTTTACTTTAAACTAGTTTATAATTGGCAGTCTGTTTGACGTTGATCGCATCCTGCATCAGCATCCTCGATCACAAGATGACACTTGCCGCCCTTAGTACTTAATATATTACTTAAAGATTTTGCATCCTAAAAGTGGGTTGAAATACCGAGTACGCATTGTAAGATTGTTTTAAAGCAGTTCTCACGAGTAGTGATTTAAAATTACCACGTAAATATACTTGGCGTAATATGAAGGGGTTGAATTTCTTAAAGCTCTCCAATTAGGTTAAATAGTTTAGTGAATTAATAATTATAATAATAATCTTATCCCTTGGCAAATTCAAGTGAAGCGATGCAACAGCGTCCTTTACAATTAATGCATAAAGCCTACTTAATTTCGTATTCATGGTTTTCTAAAGCTCTTTAAAAGATAAGATCAATTTTTAATTATTTATTATGTAAACAAGTTTAAAAGCTTATTACGTGAATACAAGATTAACAAACACTGTCCACGTAGGAATTTTGAGTTTATTATTCGGGGTAGTTTGTCGTAGTACGTTGTATTGTAATTAATAAGCGTGCGGGAAAAAAAGAGGAAAGGTACTTACAAAAACGAGGCTGGGGCGTTAGTACGCATCGGTAACTTGCTCATATCAAAGATTTACTTTGATGTTCAGAAAGTGAGAAAATTGAACGTTAACAAAGATTATACCAAAAATTTAATAGTAGACGTGTAATCAACGTTGCTTTGAAAATTAATTAATAACTAACAAAAAACTTAATTATATTTTGGGGAAAATTGCTATAACAAATTTTGTTGTCTTCAATCACTGAACTAACAACCGTTGCTTGTTGATACAGCGCAAGCATTTATTAAGTTTCATTTAGCCTATACAGGGTGATTTATGACGTCGGGGAAAAACTCCACAGGGTGATTCCTATGGGTAATTCAAAGAAAAGACTTCAAATAAACATGTACCCGAAAATGCTTTATAAAGGAGCTATAGCCTGTTCAAGTTTATTAAATGTTGAATGTGTTCAACATCGATTCGGGCCCATTTCCCATTTTATTAGTTACATATGAAAACAATCGGTCTGTGACATCAAAATTAAGTTAATTATGGAGGATTTCACAGTACAAGAGTATGCTGATATCATTTTTATTTATGGTTTTTGTGATGGAAATTCACTTGAAGCTTCAAGAGAATATCATCTCCGATTTCCTGGTAGACGGCAACCGAATCACAAAACATTCACTAAGACCTTTCAAAGACTTAGAGAGACAGGAACTCCTGTTCCACGCAAAATTGGTGGCCCCCAGCAAGTAAATGTGCAGGACGAAGAACATGTCATAGATGCAGTAATCGATGATCCCACAGCCAGCACTCGACGTATCGCAAATAATTTGGAACTATCCCAGAATTTTGTATGGCGGATACTGCATCGTGAGGTCTTACACCCTTACCACTTCCATTACGTGCAAGCGCTGCATCCGGGAGACGCTCAGCGGCGACTATTATTTTGCCGATGGTTATTACATCAAACCGTCGATAACGTTAATTTTATATCAAATGTCCTATGGTCAGACGAAGCCACATTCACAAAAGATGGTATCAACAATAGACACAATGAACATGTATGGTCCTTAGAAAATCCACGTGTCATTAGACAGCGTCGCTTTCAACAACGATTTAGTGTTAATGTTTGGGGTGGAATATTCAATCATGTTTTGCTTAACCTACACGTAATGGAAGACCGATTAAATGGGAATTTGTATGAAAATTTTCTCAACAATACAATTTTCGAATTGGTAGAAGACATGCCGCTGCATTTGCGTCAACGTATGTGGTTCCAACACGACGGTGCACCTCCCCATAGAGCAAGAATAGCGACAGCGTGGTTGAACGTTCATTTTCCTGGACATTGGATTGGCTACGGAGGTCCTGTTAACTGGCCGCCAAGATCACCAGACCTGAACCCAATGGACTTCTATCTATGGGGACATATGAAGCAACTTGTGTACCATGTGCCAATAACAACTCGAGAACAGTTACTCGAACGAATACAGAATGCCGCAAATGAAATTAGAAATAACCCTAATGTGCTTGCTCGAGTCTGTGATTCACTAGTCCAACGTTGTCATGCTTGCATTCGTACCGAAGGAGGACACTTCGAACACTTACTTTGAGTTTAACCCCAGGCGTTCTTTCTTCTCTTACATTTTAAAGTTATAAGTAGACATTTAACATTTACTAACTTGAATTGACTACAGCTCCTTTAAAAAGCATTTTCGGGTACATGATTATTTGAGGTTTTTTCTTTTAATTACCCAAAGGAATCACCCTGTGAAATTTTTCCCCGACGTCATAAATCACCCTGTATAGGGTGTTTTGAAATTTGCGGATCCGAGCAGTAGCGTGACAATCTAAAAAAAAACTGAATAAAAAGTTCCTTTGCGATTTTTCGTTTTGACGAGTCCATCAATTGTGAAACGCCATGCATTATACTTTTTCGAATTAACAAAAATTTACAAGCAACTGCTGAACTGCTGGAAATAATTTCGAGAAGCTTTAAGGAATTATTTTTTGGTTGGACTTTCTTGTGGGAGAACTAACATAATATATAGTAGGTACTACCTATTTGAAAGTGGGGACTTGGGAAACTGCTTGCATAAATATTATTTATACCTCTTGCGACTGTCATTGAAAAGCCTTTGTTTTCATTATTAAACTTACAATGCAAATCTGCCCCTTTTTTCGCAACCACCCAATTAAAATTCAGAGATTTGTAATTTCGTAAAAATAAAGTGTTTTTTGCTGGATGTTGAATTCAAAAATATTTTTATTATTTAAAATAAAAAACACAAAAGTTGCACTAAAACAAATTAAGAACGCTTTTATAAAATTGTACACGGGAGCCTAATTTCCTTTTTCTGCTACTCCTCTATTGTGTTGCTAAAAAGTGTAATTTATTTTACTTTATATAATAAAGCCAGTAAGCTAAGTTAAAATTAAAAAAGAACTAAGCACTTTACCATGAGACCGTAAAAAATATCGATAGAATTTTTTTTAACTTATAAGACTGCTTTATATGTTTACAATAATGTTTTTAATCCGAGGTTTTCAACTTTTTATACAAGAAATAAGATAAAAATGCTGTTTTTCGCGAATCTTAACGAAAAAAAAATAATGATTGACTTTTATAAAGTTTTTTCAGGAGAAATGGAAATACGAGCCAATAACGAGCAGTTAGGCAAGAATTATTGAATCGAATTCTTCTAGCAATGAGCAATGAAGAATGGTAAAAATTCTTTTTGCTTGAACTACTTCCTAAACGGAGTATGAAATATTTGGTATCAAAAAATTCCCCTATTGGAATATTGCAATGATTCACAATTGTTCCATTCAAAAAATATACCTAGTTTACCCCCTTATAAGTTATAGTTTGCATTAAATGTGGATTTTCTTTCATTTAAACGAATTTACTCGCTAAAATGAAGGGCGCCACGATGAAAGAGTAGAATAAAACTAGACTGTGCAACAAAAGCTTCAAACTCTTGAAAGTGAATTCGTTAAAAACACCCGCTTTACCACTCCACCACTGGTGTTGGAAAGTGGCAGCAAATGTGACGAGGTTTCCGCATTTGAGCTTTCGTTTTATTTTTGTAACAATAATTTCCTTACGCAGTCATCTGAAATATTTCCAAGTAGAAATAAAATTGCATTCCAAATGCATCAACTCGGCCGTATTTGATCATACATTTGATGAATGGTAATTTAAAAAAAAAAGTTGGAAATCGATTTAGAAATTCTATATACGTCAATGGTCGTAGATAAGATAAGTCTTTTAAAACTTGATCATCTGAACGGCGAAATTTTCATCGGGGTATCCAATTTAATTTCGAGCAGATTTTAAAGTAATTTTAAAGGTCGTTCCACAGCTATACTTGAATAGTAATTGGAATGAAAAAGTTAAGTGTTGTACATTGACATTTTTATAAATAACGAAATGTGTGTAAAAGTGTTTTACGTACGAACAATATTTTACAACTTCGCGTAAATTTTTTCTCTGAGCCAAGAGCATTTTTCCTTTTATGCCACTTTAAAAACCTTTATTAACTCGCCGACATTTTTTTAAAAAACGTTTTTTTCGAATATGTTAATTTAATTAGTAAAAAAAGAAAATTAGTAAATTAAAATTTTATCAAATATTAACGTGCAATGATTAACTAAAACAAATGTTTACTTATAACGAAGTAAATTGCATATTTAACAGAGAAGCTTTAGGCACCAAATTAAAAAAATTCTTTGGTTGAGTGCTTGGCTTCATTTTAATACAACGCGATATAAAAAAGAGAACCTAAGGCAGCGAGCGTACGTTTTGCGGCATCGTACTCATAAAAAATATCAACAGGGGAGCCACGATTTTGCAGCAAGAGGCAAATTAATTCTTAAACTAAAGCACAGAGCTAAACCGAATTTTACTCATGGACGATTTCAAAAACAGCAAAAGACGCTTCGCGTCGTAATTTACAGTTGAACTGTTTTTAGTAATTTGGAACCGGAAGAAAATTACCTAGAACGATCGTACACCTCCGATTTAGTGCAAATCGTAAAAAGGGCTTAAAGTCTATTCTTTCTTACGACACCTCATAAAGAAGAAACTGAGAAAAATTGCCTAGCGTGACATAATGGCGTTACCGAGTTACTTAAATAAGCTATAATGAAGTCATTTATGCAAATCTAATTAAGATCTTTTAGAAAAATGTTTAAAAGTTGTCATAAACTTTTATGTTAGTTAAAGCGCCGTATTTTCTAAGAACGTGCAAATCGCCTAGGACAATAAATAAAATTACGCTTTTGTGCTCGGTAAAAATGTAATTTCTCCGCGCACTTTTTTAAGAAAGCAATCGTACGACATTGTTGAAATAATAATCTCCTTTTGGTTTTAACTGTTTTGTTATACCAACAATGTAACGCCTGTACGTATTAGTTGTTACAAGTGTTGAAATTAATACAACAGTGTACGTACGGTTTTACTATTTACCAAATTTGCAACTACATGTAAATACTAATTTCCTTCTAGAGATTTTAGTGGTTTTGGAGGTTGATGGAAACCGGACGAACATTCCGAGACAAAACACTTTTACAGTTGACAATATAAGCAATGCACAATTTGAACATGTATGTAAACAAACAATGTAAACAGGACTGTTGGTAGCACTTAGGTTACGGTTGGAATCCATTACGAAGGCATAAAAGCGTTCACAATTAATCTAAAACAGAGGGTTAGATAATCATTCATCGAAGCGAGTCTAAAAAATAACCATAAATAATTGTCAAAAATCTGTCACAAAAAGTACACAACTTGAAAGAAATTACAAAAATTTCGTTTTGCTTTCTCATCCAGCTGAAGAAAAGTGTTATTATAGAGCCGAACATATTTTTTGTTCAGATTGCTGAACCAGAAATGTATTTATTTTTAGGTCACCGAATGTTTTTTCTGCCTTTTACCTGTGAAAGTTCGAACAAACGTAGTTACTTTTTTAATGCAAAGCATTTCGAATTTATCTACAGAGCGCTTTTAAATGAAGTGGCAGCTTGTAGACGAAAACGGGACGTAGAAAAGGCAAGCACATTTAGTCGAAAGTTGCTCCTCTAACCAAGATAAAATTCCATGCATCATCAAAAATGTCTTACAAATACTTTTTCGGATTTAAAAGAATTGTAGTAATAGCCCCCCCCCCTCCCGGTTTTCCAGAATTTTTTTAAGTTTAGGATTTTACCCAGCTTGAGATTAATCCAGGTACAGGAAAATTGTTAGCCAGAAAACCGCCGGGTAGCTTATTTATCTTTTGCTCTTGAACGTTGCTCAGTCTTAGACGGGGGTGAGTTTGACCTTCGTAAAAAATAAGCGGGATGTGTAGGGGGAAGGTGTGGTTACGTTCAACGACGGCTCCTGGAGCCACCACAAAACGGAAGCCACATGGAAGCAGCGATTTACGACTATGAATGCTCCAGAACGGCCCCTAAGGACCACTACGGAGTTGCAGCCACACGAAAGTAGAGATTAGCGGCGATTTCTATTCCACGGAAGCTATGCGTAGTAGACTGATGTCACTGATGTACGCCCACAATTAAATCAGAGAAAACCCGTTCCGCAGCCAAGACCTGCAACACTAAGTTACGCATTTACGGAGACTCAAACTTGACGACCCTCCAAAATCGGACTCACGGCTATTTATTAACATTTTGCCACTCTTGGGATCCACCAATCTTATCGCAGCACGTGATGGGCCGCAGTGGGAATGGTCGCTGGAAACGCTATCAATTAATACGTTAATAGTAATTACTAAAATTCAACCAATGAACTTTTATAAACATAATAACTAATAACACGCGTAAAATGCGCGGTTAAAAGAGCTTTCGATTGTAATCGGAGGAAAATTAGGGTCATGAATGTAATCAAAAATTAAGAAAATTGCAATTAATTAAATTTAAAAAATATAAATCGTCAGGTGTCGAGTCATCTTACTAATTATTAAATTTTTAATAATTGAAACTATGTAAGGGTAGCTGATCAATTAAACACATGAGCTATGATGCAACTAACTTAATTAAACCAAATTAGCTTTGAATTTGAACAAAATTCAATCTTTTACGGTTTTGAAAAATTAAAGGAAAATTGAGATGGTAAAAAACACGATTCAGCCTGATAGGGTACACGGGAGTTCAGTGATAACCAACGAAACGATGCGGATTTACAGGCCCAGAGATAGAATCTTTGGATTCGTATCACTCGGAGCCGCATAAAAAATCTACAACTTTACAAAATAACGCCAAAAATTATTGTTAATACTGTTAACTCGGCTCTACTCGAAAATACTCGCGGAGTTTAAAATTTTTTATCGATTGTTTCATTTGTGTTTTGTGACATTGAATAATTGTGGCACTACTTTTTTGGAAATGCCATTTGCACAGAGGGATTCTTCACCGACAGTTTCATTCCAAATATTCAAATCCATTTACAAATAGCAAACAAAAAGGCAATGCAAGTAAAAGAAAAATAACGTATTCGTAGCATCACAAACGAATCATGCAAACTCAAAACTACTTAAAAGTCGCTTTAAATTTCCGTCAAATACTAAAAATTATTTTTCTGATGTCTCATTTTGTAAAAGAAATATCGAGTATTTGGTGTTGACTAGCCCGTAGAAAATCGGTCTACTTATTGGAATATCGTAACATATAAATAGTTCTATTTGAAAATTTACAAATCACAAATAAGTTAATTCACTTGTGCTATTTAATGTTTCCCGTAACCGACGACCGTTTTCCTAAACGGCTGAATATGCCCAATCAAAACGACTTCCTGAATTTAAAACGGAGTCGAATTATAAAAATTAAAGTAGATGTCTTTACCGGTAAAACCGGAAGTGTTGCAAACATTTTACTGAATCATAAATTCAAAATTACTCATTATTCGACTTCTTGAAATTTCATAGCGATATCTCCGGACAACCTAGGCCGGGGTTTTCTTTTAAAACTCACATCCACGAGGTATAACGAATCATAAATGGATATATTATGTAAAGTAAAAATAACTTGATGACTGGCAAAAAAACAATCTTTCTCCTTTAAAGTTTTTGAATAAAAATATTTTTGGTAGCAGCAATCCGAACAGGGTACAGAACTCGAGTCGACAAATTATCTTTAAAATGGCTTATTGGGATCGATACATGAAGCTAATATAAGCAGAAACGAAATACGGAGGAGAGTTATACGCTAAACTATTTCCATTTCCATCATTTGAAAATTTATATCAACGTTCAACTTTCTAACATTAAATTGAGTAAAGTTGCATGTGAGTAAAAGCGACTAAAATGAGCTTTTACCGATAAATGTAAAATGTTTGGCACTTAATAGCTTTTAGTGTCAACAATTTTCTAATTAAGTTCAACTAAGTTGACATTAAAGAAAGTACAATACTGAGGGTTTTTCTTAAGTTTGTAGTTTAGTGCGAACTTTAAAGGGACTTTAATATTCTTCTTACTTACGTTGGAAGCTTTAAAGGGATTAATAAAGTTTTAGAGGGTTGCGGATTTAAATTTTTTTAACAGGTTATAATATCCACCGGTTTTTTTTAATTGGTAAAACTTGGTAATTGAAAATTAAACTTATAAATTATTAAAATCACCACAAAATTAGTATTTTTATTCAATTTAATGTCTTCCTAAGTGATTTCCGTATTTCCATAATGCGGAATAAAATTGAGTCTTGATTGTTTTTTAAAATGTGCTTTTAAACTATGAGCTTACAGTTTTCTAAATTTTTCTTTGGGTATTTAATTGGAAAAGCGCTTTTTTAAATAATTCTATAGAGGGTTGTTGTGGAAACTCTCAAAAAAAGGTATTTTACTCTTTTGGGTGGAAAGTTGCCAGTTGAAATCAAATTTTTATGAGAAAAAGTTCCTCTACCTCGTTTTATTTAAAAGGTAAGAGAAAAGACTTCGATACGATTGAATCAGATTTTCCATCTCTTATTATATCTACCTAAAAGAGCTATTAACTTTTAAAGATAGACTGAAGTTTTGTAGATGATTTTCGAAATTCAGCTTAATCACGTCGTAGTTTAACTCTTAAATAGCCAATTACAATTTGAGCAGTTTTTGTGTTTTTGGAAATTTTACAATTATCCACTTTTACTTACCGAGTTATTCTCCCTTCTTGTTTTTCGCGCGTTATTCGAGAATTCCAAATCATCAATCTGAAGTGGTTAATGTTGATTTGTTCTAAATAGCTGTGGATTGAAAACACTGCACCGAATCAAAGTTTTTACAGACTATCATTTCACGAAAATTGAAATCGCGAAGGTTCGTCTTCCCTTAGTTTGGGATTTCTTAATGTTATAAGTGTGTAGAACATAATTATTAATTTTGAAGCAATAATATCTGCACATTAGGTATTTAACAGTTGATTAATTATTCACAAAAAATATTTTTTTATGGCCACTGCATTTACCCAAAGAAACCGCTACCTCAACATTGAGTACCGCTTCGCCAGATTAGAAATAGGTCATCATCATTATTAGTTTCCATTCCGCAGCCTGGCTTAGTTAGCTGTGACTTATTACAAAGAGTATATAAAATAGGTTCCTATCTAAAAGAATTTAAATTGATGTAAAAAGCAATTATTAAATCTTTATGTTATTGGTTAAAGTTCGCCCTCCAAATCCAATAAGTTTTGATGCGATTTGTTGAGGAAGTTTATATAAACAATCCGTCTTTACCAAAACTTTAATTTCGGTTGTGATAGGTTAATTTAAATGCAATAGAGATACCTACGAAGTGGAATGATGTCTCATTCGCAATCACAAATAGTTAAAGGAAATATTTAATTCAAACGTTTACACCTATGCAAACTACGTACTAACATTAATCTGAAAATTTAATAAAACCTCTTATTCGTATAACTCATACATAGTACTATAAGGTCTTCTCATTTGATGATTCTCGTTTATATTTCTGGTTAATTTTCATTTGACTTCTACAACTTTAAATCCGCAAAATATTTAGACAAAATGTTTGTTATTAGAAATTTACGTACTTACCTACTTCATTCAAAGTTTTGTATTAATTATTTGTCAAATAATAGACTCTGCAACTTGGAAGATATTAAGTTTTAGGAAATCAAAAGATAAACACGATTTCAACATTTTACCTAACAGCCATAAAACAGTATACGAAACAATATCTTCAGACACGAATGTTTACTTCTATTATTTCCTCTTTTTCTTTTCATTACACTCGCAAAAGTTTGTTATGAAAAATCCAAAGTAGCAAAATTATCATAAAATAGTTTCAAGTAGAACGTTTGATAAGAAAAACTCATTTAGATGTTTAATGACTTCACTATAATTAAGTCACTTTTGGGCAAATATAGGCACTGTTTGCTCTAATGATGCATTGTTGATTATTATAAGAGTGTTAGTTTGAAAATCTTTGAAAAGTCGGCAAGTAACAATACATAAATATTAAAAGAGGACCGGGGTGATCTAGCGGTTAACATCGTTACATGCAAAAAATGTAAAGGTCGTTGGTTCAAAGCCGGCTGGCCCCACTGGAGTGTTTCTATGTGTCAAATGCCTTGGTCCTGGTGGTTCGGAACCCACCTAAAGCTGTAGGTCCCGTCTGTTAATAACCACAGTAATTGATGCGGACGTAAAATACCACAAAAATTTAAAAAATATATATAAAAGTTTCTAGAACAATCGCTAGGCTACGCTTCTGACTTTCTTAAAATTTAAACTGAAATTGTCGTATGTTCTTTTGATTCATGTTTTTTACTTTAATAGTCCGTTCTCAAATGTACATCCGTGGGATCCTAGATGAAGCAAGTGTGGCATTCATCTCAATCTCTTTATTTGAACTTGGAGAAACATAATTTCGAAGTTGGCACTCTCGAAAATTATACGTTTGATTGCTGCGTGTGAAGAACAAAGTGGCTAACATAGCAAACACTTTTTTCTAATTTATCTGAGTAACCATTGGTGTTACAAAAAAAGTTTAATATATAAAATATTGCTACAACAATTAGACACAAAAAAGCTTATTACTAATTTTTATGTAGGACTAACTGTTTTCTCAGAAAGCTTACAGCCCCCTTGTAATTGTACAAAACCAGGCTCCCGTCGGAACCTTGATGAAGCAACTATGTTATTGGTGTCAATTTCTTTGTTTGACGTTGGAGAAACATAATTTTGATGTTGGCACTTTCGAAAATGATGCGTTTGAGGGCAGCACTCGAGAAAAAAATGGCGGATATCGCAAACAATATTTAATCTATCTAAATAGTTCTGATTTTTTGGTACCTGTCTATTACGTAGGCCTAATGATATATTGAAATTTTGGACCTCGGCAGACCTCCGGATCTTTGTCAAAAATCCAAGAAACAGCAAAATTTTAAAAACTTTTTTAGTTTCTGTCAATTTTGACCCCGAAGGATTAATTTTTCGGCAAAGATAGTTTACTACTTTTTAGAAGTAAAAATTTGAGACTAGATTGGTCTCTATAAACCTAGTGGTGTCCGAGATACAAGTGCACAAAAGTTGACAAATTTTTCCTATTTTGTTATTTTTAGCGATACAGCGATTCGGACTATTTACCTTGCACAAAATGCAGCAGTTATGATTTTTTGATATGTCTTATATGACGAAGATTTAATGATAAATCCACGTTTTGGTCTTTGGTGGATCCCCGGATCTTGGTCAAATATTCAAAAATATATACGATTTAGTTTTGCTTTACTTTTGGATATTTGACGAAGATCCGGAGATCCGCCAAAGACCAAAACTTGAATTTTTTAGAACATAGAACATACCAAAAAATTATAACTACTCCATTTGCTGATAGGTAAATAATACGAACCCGTCTCAAAAATCTAAAACTAAAACGTATATATCTAGATCCGGATTATTTACCTTATCATTAAATGGGGTAGTTATGATTTTTTGGCATGTTCTACGTGATGTAGGTCTAATGATAAATCCAAGTGTTTGTTCTCGATGGAACTCCGGATGTTTCACAAAAATTCAAAACAACGGCACATCTAAATCGTATATATTTTTGAAGATTTGACAAAGATCCAGAGATCCATTGAGGTCAAAAACTTAGATTTGTCATTAGACCTTCATCATGTACAACATACCAGAAAATCTTAACTACCCTATTTGATACAAGGTACATAATCGGGATCTTTGTCAAAAGCTGTATCGCCAAAATGTGATAAAATTGCAAACTTTTGTACACTTGTATCTGAGATACTATTAGGTTTGCAGAGACCATTCTAATCTCAAATGGTAGAAAATTATGTCTATTTGAAAAAGTATTCAACTATCTTTGCCACCAAATTAATCTTTCGCGGTCAAAATTGACAGCCACTGAAAAAATGTGAAAAATTTAGCAGTTACTTGACAAAGATCCGAAGGTCTGTCGAGGTGGAAAACTTGGATTTATCATTAGGCCTCCGTAATAGACAAGATACCAAAAATTGGAACTGCTAAGATAAATTGGAAAGTATTTGAGGTCTTAGCCATTTTGTTTTTCGCGTGCAGCACTCAAACGCATCACTTTCGAGAGTGCCAACATCGAAATTATGTTTCTCCAAGATCAAATAAAGAGATTGAGACTAGTGCCACACTTGCTTCATCAAGAATCCCACGGGAACCTGTTTTTGTACATTTAAAAACGGACTATAACGCGCCTTACAAAGGGTGTTAATTAAGCATGTACATAAAAATTAAAGAATTAATATTTGATTGATTTTAAGACAAAGAGTTCGTATAAACGGCTCTGTTTTCTAGTTACGTGAGTGTTAAGATCGAATTCAAGATAAATACGAACGTTCGGTTCTTTATAAATTCAAACATAAAATTCATTGGAATTTCATATTATTTACTAATGTCAATAAAATAGACTTATTTACTTAATAACAACCCTCGCAAAGAAGTTGGTCTTTCAATTATCACTTCATTTTACTATTTTGTACAACGTCTGCCAAAAACTGGACATCATTGTTACGAGAATTTTTTTTTTCGAACTTAATGGATTGCACTTTTTAGTCGTTCTCAAAGTATGATACCGATTGTTTGACAAACACCGTAGTTATGTAGAACTCCTAAAATTTGGTGGCGTCCTTTATAGATCCCCAACATTATTGGCATATATGGGTAGTTAAGGGTTAAAAAGGGTGTTCGAATTAAGCACTGAAAATCTAAATTTTTTTTGCTCGCTAATACTTTTTTGTGTTTCTCCTAATATAAAGGAATTACACCCTCTGTATACATTTTACGTCCATTAATTTAATTAAGAATACAATGCATTAAAATAATCAACTTTTATTATTTTTGTAGAATTAAAATTTTAATAAACGACAACTTTGAATACACATAATATGGCAGGTGTTGATAAAGATAAGCGCGTCACATCTTATCGGATAGTTTTGACTTGTACCTCGACGAATTTTACATTTTAGTTTCATTCATTTCAATTTAAGTTGGTGTACGGTAATGACGCGAGTGGAGTGTTGTGAAAATCATCGTATTTGGAGGGTTTAAAACACCCTATGAACTTTCAAGTATGTGTTTTAGAAAATATCGTGAATACTGATGAGTCCAGAACATATTTGTTCTCTTAAAGGTAATTTTAGAAATTCTTATTAGTACATACCTGGGGTTATTTTTGCTTCGTTGATAAGCACATACTTTCAAAAATGGCCGTGGAAAGATATTTATTAATTTTGTTCCAAATAGTAGGTCACAATTTATTTCTGTTTTCTTGAATTTTTTGAAAATGAAGGAGGTAAATGTCGCAAAATTTAACATTTTGGCCATTATTTATTTTTGAAATTTGAACACAGCGTTTTTATGTCAAAGCTTCGTGTATACGCGCTTCTTGACACATGTTTACAATCTTTTTTAATTTTTTTTATAAAATCTATATTCGATCAGATTTTAACACTCTGTATCTAGAAAACAGAGCCGTTGCGGACCTAGGTACATGCTTATACAAACTTTTAGTCTTAAAATCAATCAGATACTAATTCTTTATAGTCTGTGAGCACACTTAAAGGTTGATTTATACTATCCGTTCATACACGTAACGTGATCGTAGCGTTTACAGCAAGACAAAGATTGTTACATGCTTTTTAAATGAAAGTATGTATTTATACTTAGCGGAACTGCTCCGTTCATACACGTAGCGTATCATCCATTTGCCGTCCGGCATTCTTTCAAAGAATGTTTTGCATGATACGGTACGTGTATGACGATGTCTGATTATGTATTTAACTTAGTACTGATAGTATAAATTACCTTCAGACAATTTAATGATGATATTAAATTATTTGACCTTAATATTTTAAATTTTCTGGGGCAAATTGTGGAAAGCGTATTGCGACATTCGGAAATATTGGAAAAATTTTACTTCATCATCCATAAGTTCATGGAATAATGTATAAAATTCACCATGAGTTTTTATTTTTCTTAAAATTTTGTGGATTCCGAAACGTCGGCAATGACGATTTTCGCTTTCTTCATCCAAAATCAACGCCATTATGCCTAAATCTTGTAAAGATAAATGCGCAAACATTGTTTTCAATTGAAGTTCTCAACTGCTCACACGAAACTGAATTAATGAATGTTTCTGTCTTTAACGTCTGCCTGATAGTATAAACACTCGTGTATTTGTCTGAACGGTTACGCTACGAACACGTAACGTGTATGAACGGATAGTATAAATCGACCTTAATTCATTTGTATGTCGAAAACAAAACAGTTGGCGACATGTGTTTAAAGGAACTTTTAGTTCTAAAGTAACTTCTTTGAATTGGCGTCCAACCCTTAGGGACCATCTTGTATAGAAAAGTCACTTGCGGATAAGAAGAGAATTGTGGAATATTTCAAAGCACATTAACTCAGTCGTGTAATCTACTATTATAACTCGTATAAGCTGGGAATGCCAGCAGGGAATGCCAGTCTAAAGTCACTACCTGGAGTGTGGAAACGTAACTTACTTATTTATTACTGGTCAAGTTGCATCGATACCTCTTAAAATCGCAAACCATTATTGCTACTTACTCCGGGATGTAAAATAAGAAGCGACTTTAGAATAATTGACATTCCACTGACTCTGCTAATTAATCGATATGCGTTTCTTTTTATCTAAAAAGTACCTAACGTTTATACAGCGTGTCCCGGGATAGGTCGATGACGAACGATCTCGCTTATTAGTGATTTTATCTAAAAATGTACATTTTGGCTCGTTTCAAAACTAATATGCATAATTTCATTTCTGCAGATTTTTATACAGGGTGGGTTTTATTAGCGTTTATCAAAAATTATACGTACATCAGTAAAAAATTAGTCTTATTTTAAAATAAAAATAAATAAGTCATAACAAAAAATTATTCCTACGCTAATTTGTTATTCAAATATAAAATTTAAAACCGATCCAGTACTTTTATTATTTTAAAAAATTTCCATGTAACGATGTTTCAAGCTGCGTGTTTTGCATTTTGCCGACGAATTGAAAGATGTGTATATAAGTGGAAGTTATATTGAGTAGTAATAATTATCTATTTAACGAATAATTTTTGTAACGACTTTGTTTTTCTCTTAATTTTTTTTTAGTTTACTGGTGTATGATTTTAGAGAAACGCTAATACAAACCGCCCTGTATAAAAAACTACAGAAATGAAACTAATATGAATATTAGTTTTGAAACAAGCAGAAACTTTTACAAAGAGTAACATTTTTTGATAAAATCACTAATAAGCGAGATCCTCCGTGTTTTAAAATGCGTACTCGACGTTTTAGTGGATATAGAGCACAGCAAGTTAATTTATGATGAAAAGCTTAATATAATTTTTCTCTAAGTGGGTTTCCTCGAAGAAAGTTTTTATTTAATATCTCTCAAACCGTTGGAGATATAATACTTGGTAACATTTGAAGATGTCAACTGGAGTGGAGGTGCAAATAACCTCCCTAACTTATTTGTTCGTAGTTATTTCCGGCGAAATCCGGCAATAACTCTGAAACTTAATAATTTTGTGTCATAGAGGGGTTATTTACACCTTCACTCAAGATTTAGCCTACTCTGAGTTAACACCTCAAAAACTTATTAAGTTAGCCTTGTTAAACATCAAAAGTTCAATTCAACATTAACATCTCCGGGGCCATTCAAGTATTACGTAAGCAGATTTTTTACAATTATTTACCCCCTCCTCCCCCTTGTCAGCAAAAGTAAGCAAACCTCTTCCCCCCCTTCAATGCTTACGTAATCATTGGTAATCATTGGATTTAATTAATCTTTTAAACACATGTGTGTTTTGTTTTCTTGCCATTTGTGTAAAAAAGTAAATAATAACTGCTGACGTAATCACGATATCGACCCCCCCACCACCCCCATGTCATCAAAAATAAGCAAATCAAAAATCCCCCGCCCCCCTCAAGCGCTTACGTAATACTTGAATGGCCCCCTAACGGATTGAGAAATATTAAATAAAAACTCTCTTCAGGGAATCACCTTCTAAAAGCCGTACCTACCTGAGGAGAGGCCCTTAGGAGAAAAACTTTCTTAAGCTTTTCGTCATGAATTGACTTGCTCTACATCTACTAAACCGTTGAGTACGCATTTTAGAATCGCCTTGTAAAAGCCGGCCAACGTTATTGCTTTCCCAATTACACAAGTTGAACAAAAACTGCACAGAAGTTGAAAATTAAACCTTCAAATGCTAAAAAACAAAAACTATCTATTGCAAAATTTCTCTAGCTTGAAGAAATACATTTAGGAAAATGATTTGAAAAATGATATTACATGGAAGTTTATTTTAGATGTAGAAACTGAATTTCAATTTATTTTTACTAAAGTCGGATACGCCTTTCTAACTTTTATCATAATGTATAGCCTTGTCATAGAACTTTTTTCTAGATTGTAGCATCTGTTTTTGAATTGTGTTCAAGAACTTCTTGTTAGTTTAAACAAGTGGTTTAATGCTCAAATGTTAAACTACATAGACTTTTACCTCATTAAATATAAACATAGTTTACACTCGCGTTATACGATGTTTTACAACTTGTTCGTTTATAATTGCCGTCATTTGTTGGACATTTTTATAGTTACAAAGATAACCATTTTGGATGATGCAAAGGGTGATTATTCAGTTGCAGCAATAGCCTCTCTATTTATGTTGTACAAATAACCTAAGGACTCCAAGTAAAAATAATAGTAATTAACTAATGTTTAATTTATGTTATAAGTTATAAGTTACAACGGCGCTCACGTGCTTTTGTCTGCAATTATAAGACTCGCCTAAAGCCAATAGAGGTAAAGTGCCATTTGCTAGAATAATGTTTATAGCGCGCAAAACTTGATAACAATCTTTACCTAAATAGCTATACACACAACAGTTTGTTACTGACAGTGAAATAGTACATAAGTACCACCGTTGGTTTGTATTTTATTATTTTGTGTGACACTTGCATTATTTTTATTAAATTTATCGATTTTGCAATAATTTTCACAGCCGAATTTGTAACCACGCTGTAATATTTCACAATTTGCGTGAAAGGTATAATTATTTTTGATAAACGATTGGCGTATGTGTTATGTGTTTTTCTTTAATTTGAAAATTGATAATCTAACACGCCGTAATAAATACCTACATATGTTGCTAATCTCACAGATTTCCATGTTTATTTAATTTTCGCTCCAAATTGCCGATGTCGTAGTATAGGTTTAGACCCCCTTTGGGCTTGTAAATAAATATAACGGAACCTTGCAACATGGTAATGAGGAGCATGTAAGAAAAAAACGTCCAAAATGAGCACCTGAAAGCAGCAAAGGTATTTAGCCCCAAGTAAACGAACAGTAAGAGACCCAAGTAGGAGAATTATTCGAATAAACATGAAAAACCACAGGAGATTTTTACAAATATTTTTAGAATATCCTCAACTACAGGGTGACTCCAAATTGGCGGATAAGCTCTTCAATTTAAATTAAAATATCATTAATATTGTACGCAATGATCAAAATAACTTTTTTCTGTAATTTAAGAAATTTTTCATTCTCCACAACATTAAAACAACTCAACTTGCTTTGTTATTTTTTAAAATCTAAAAGCAGGTTTACGATGATTGGGCTATTCTCATCCCGACCCTGATAGGCGGTCTTGATGACATTCGACTAACAAAGTTTTAGATGTGTGTGGCTGTTGAAAGTTGACAATACTGCTCTGAAGGTTCGAGGGTTTTTAGCCAGCCACGCGTGCACGAATTCTACAGGCAGGCATCAGAAATCTATATTTTTTTTCATCTAGATGTTTAATCCTCGACCGCTTTCAAAAGAACAATTGTTAATAACAGAATCGCTTTTAGTAATTATCGACATTCTTTTCCATTTTCTATCCCAGCTAGGTATCATCCCTCGACAAAAAATAATTAAAACGCCGTAGGACAATGGACAATAAGTACAAATTGTGAATGTAGAATATAGGTGACATATTATATTGTCTAGTGCCAAGCTCTTTGGCCTCTTTGGGTAATTAGTGCACATCTGTTAAAGTTCATTTAATTAAACATGCGTCGCTTTTGATAAAAGAGATAGGGGTGAATTTTATTTAAAACGTGTCGTTTGTAAGTAAGAATTTAAAGGGCTAAAAATGTGTAAAATTCAATTGTTTTGTAAATACTTTTAGTCAGTGTTCCGCGAAAAAGTTTGGATCAAAAACTAATTTCCGTTGAAGTGAACATTCCTTTTGCTAGGATATTACACATTAAATGGAACACTTAGTAGTGTCTATTCATTCTTTATTGCATAGGTTGAATTCATGAATCGGGCAATCGAGATATACAAAGAAGGCAACGTTTCGTTCAATTACCGTGGAAAGGTTCCGTACAATAGAGTAGAATTCGCCTACTTATACTTCTACTGTTAACGGGATCTGTCAACAATGGCTTATTTGTTAACTTATTGTATAATTCGATTCAATACCGAAGCGCTATTACTCGTTACGTAATTTACGAAATTTTATAATAAAATATTTTAAACCGGGTAACATCGATTGAAATTTGTCTTCGTGTTTAACTTGGTGGAAAATGTAATTTTCTTTTTCTCTTTGATTTACTAACAATGTTTCTTGTAAACGTTTGAATAAATTACATTGATAACAAATTTATTCGTGTCAAAACTTTCTATAAACACCTCTAATCGTTTATTTATACCACGATGATAATAATTTATATCATAGGTGGATTGATAGCTTTATCAAGTCACGGGGAAAACTTCATTTAATGGGCCATAAAAATATTCGAATGGTTAAAAAGTTTGTTAAAGGTTACGACAATTTATACGCATACCCTAATCCTTCTCGCCCAGACCAGCAGGTGCGATACCCTCGTCTTGTCGTCCTAGGTCCCACAGCTCGACCATGCTAGTCATCATCCAAGTCTTTTTTCCCCATTTTCTAGCAATAAAGTTCTCAACTTTTCTGTGCTCTTGTTTTTGCGGCAAAATATCCTTATAGTGCGCGTTTCGAGTAACTTCAGTTTGCTTCATCTTTTCATCTTTTTTGGAACCACCAATAATAGTTCGTTTCCATTCCTAAATTTATATTGTCCACTGTTCGTTACAAATGCGGTATATTTGCGACTGACCTCACTGACACTTACGTGAAAAGCCCGTTCTTTAAATATAAAATCGAAAATACTATCGAATCTTGTAACTTATTTAACACGTCTTCGATAAGAGGTAAAGGATATTTGGCTTTGACCATTGACTTATTGATTGTACGGTAATCGACAGCCGGATTGGAAACATCAGGTCGTTTCCTAACCATTCTGGGACTTGATCTTTGACAATCTTGCGGTCAAATACTGGTAAAGGTCTAGGTCTTGAAGCAATAGGTATTTCGTCTTCTATAAGACAATTTTCATCTCCAAACTAGTACTCTACTTTCTACCTTACACAATCAATCGCTATTTAAATTCCTTCATTTTAGGCCGTTTGAATTTGACCAGCCAAAAACTTGCGTTTGCGGCACTATTTCATTTCATTTCCAAGTCACGATATCGACCCCTAGAGAATTTTTAGCTTAGGACTCCCCTCAAAGGTAAATTCTAGCCTGAAGAACTGGACCTCCACTGCCTCTACTAATATTTGCGTCCCTTAAAAATTAAGCCAGTCCGCGCCTGAGTATGGTATGAAACGTTGCCCAAAAGCCTGCTCACTTTTTGAAAGAGAATGGGATGAAATTTACGGAATTAGAAATCGTGTACCAGTCCTTCTTATACACAGGAGCGCGATAGTAGGATGAATATATTAAGGGATATGAGGCTTCAGTGACGGCTTCTTAAAAAGCCCTATTCGAACGGATCAGCCTCGCTATGTTTTACCTTGGATACGCCAAATTAATCCAAAATCGCTACTACACATAAAATTGAAATTTTACTAAATTCATTGACGATATTTATTTAAAATTGAAAGCAGAAGAGCATCCATCTTGTTCGCGCATCAATCACCGTTAGTGTTTCGTTTTGCGGGGGGCTGGTGATTTTTTATTTGTACGTTTGGAGGTTACCCTCTATGAATAAGTAATTAGATTGAGGATTGATTACCGGGGTCTAAATAAATAATAAAACTGATGTTTGTGAGCGAGGGCACTCTACTGACCCCGTTTTGGGTCCAAGTTTGCACAAAGATTTAGAAAAAGGTTGCTAAAACAGTAAACCAAAGTACTGCACTTAATATCTACTAATTTCTATAATACGGACTGATAACAATTTCCTCAGGATTATTTTTGTTATTTATCTTCAATTATTTTTGTGTTTACAAAGCGCGAGGGCACTCGGTAAGAGGCCGTACGCAATTTCACCGCTAATAATGGTGGGAAGTAATTTAAGTTTTTTAAGAGAAATCTCTGAAACACTTTAAACGATTATTATACTAGGCTTCTTTTGTTTTGTGTAATAGCTGCTGCCATAGTGAAAATTTTTGTTCTCATTTGTTTTTAAAAATTTTTATTGCGCTGTTTGCTGTTCAAAAAAAATTTATCTCGTTATAGTAAATTAAGAAATTTAGTTTAAGAAAGTTTAGATAATTGCTTCAAATTAGCAAGCAACGTTCTGTTGTTTTGTTGTATCTTTATAAAGCGAACCCTGCGCCCAAACTCTACGACGAAATAGAACGTTGCTTGTTCTCACTTTTTAGCATTTCTTCCTCTGAAGAAATAAAAATAGAAACAGTCCGGAAAGCTTATATTGCTATTCGTTCGGACAACTACCGTCCTTACGAGGATTTCAAAGAAACTAATTTTTTATTTTGGCACTGAGTGCGGGTGCTGTAATTCCACCGCAAAAGGATCTTCTTGTACTGACTTATTTTACACGTATTGGCGCTTTGAACTTTTCACGTTGTAGGTACAAGTAAAAAAGCGTAAAAATATTACATTTTATACCTTCATTATTTTTGTTAGTCATTGCTTATTTTCAAATCCAAACAGCAAGCGAAATATTTTCACTCATTTTCTTTATAATTTGTTTGCGCTTTATATTAGTTTGTAAAGGAACGATACTTTCACAAAAGCGATGAAAGCGATATAAAGAATGCATGCCCCTTTTGTACCTTACGTAATTTTTATTAATAATAATTACATAATTTGAAATGTTTGTATACGTAGGTAGTTTATAGATGATGTATTTTAATGAAAACATTTTTGTTACAGGAACTTCAGCTGTCGATGCTGTTTTAGGACGTAGTGCAACATTACCTTGTGACATTGAGCCGAGACTTCGTGATGATAGGGTTTACATGGTTTTGTGGTACAGAGGCAACGACCAAAGGCCTATTTATAGGTAAATGTTTACTAATAAATTAATTTTATTTCCAATTTAGTCCACTGACACGTCATTAACGATTTTATCATTGATGCAATGCGGTGAATTGTATTGAACAATTTGATTCATAACGATGTTGTGGTTAAATGTGGACTGATAACTATTTATTTTACTACTTTTACATTATCTAAAAGCCTTCCACAGCGCTTTAATCGGTGTATAGGTGGTCGAAAACAAAAAATGTCGTTTATTTCTTTTTTGTTCGCCTAATGTTACGTTTTTACATAAAAAATTTCAATATTTTCACAATTTTTGTGTTGCTACTAAACTCTTTTGCAATTTGACACATTCAAGCTCATCAAAGTTAGTCGATTAAGGTAAAAAACTGAGTAATTGTGGAACGAACATTTTTAAATGCAACTTATTATAAAACAATTGTTACGAATAGATGTAAAGCTTGGTCCTATCCAATTAAATAATTGTAGGCAACTCAAACTACTTTTTGATCTGCATGATTTAGTGACTTTCAAAGCATTAAATCGAACTAGTTAAGAGACAAATTTGCGTTTACCAATGATTTTACTAATATCTGCAGGTTCCATGTCACAGAAATCGGGCGAAATGTGCTATTACATAGTATTGCAATGTCGCTTTCCAAAGCACTTGTACTTCCTAATGTAGTGAATAATATAATCACGACAATTACAACTACGAGTACCTACTACCAGCAAACTGTTCACCTTGTCTTCATTTTTATCGCTACGTCAGAATATGTTTGTTATTACAACCTCTCGTGGGATGTTCAAGTGAAACTCAACTAGTCTTCTTCATTCATTTTTTTCCACTACTTGAACAACCTAAAATAAGAATTTTAAAAATTACGACAACTCCAACAATTTGGCGAGGAGCTTCGATCGTGAAGCCATGGAATAAAATTTTGAACACTTCGTATAGTACTAATATGATAACAAACTCTCATTTGAAATTTGTTTATTACTACGCTTTTAAAACCTTATCCTTGGCAAACTAATTAATGTTGGAGTTCTGTTTAGAAATCTTAAATTGCTTCCACTAACTCTTAGTTTATCTTTATTTCCTTTTATTTACTTTTTAATCAACTACCAGAAACTTTTCAACCTTTTCATATACCTACCTAACGTAAAAAAGCTATTTGTAAATTTCCCATTCATTAGGTTGAATGCAATTATTTTCGTTTGAGAAAATTTTTTTGTTTAAAAACTGTTTTAGAAATTGCCTTCTTCACAAGTTCACTCTAAACTGTTTCCTGATTGTATACGCATACGGCATGAGCTAGTTACGTTCTCTATATTAACGTTAGCATAGCATAGTAGTTAGTTTGAGTACTTACGTAAATATTATTTTATATTTTATAATTACGAGAACATTATGAGTGAGGTACGTGTTGTTGGACGATATACAAATACGAAATAATAAGAAACATGCTGGTGCTGGTACTTATTTTCTTCGAAGGAAAAAGTAATTCAAACTGTACTAATTAATTAAATGAAAGCAGAGTTAAGTACTCGAAGTTTAATTGCTATACGATTTTTGGACTTGAAAATAATTAATTTAAACTAAACTATTTAGTTTGTGTAACACAATGGGACTCTTACAAGTATGCGTGATTAGATGAAATGCCTTAATTAATTTATAATGTTAAACTCAATTTAGGTGAACTTAGGAAACTAAATTAATTCATACTTTGGTCATTTCGTTTTCGATTTACTAAATTGTTCTGTATTGTTACGATTACTTTTCAAAAGTTGGTTAAACTAGCTGTTGACGCACATTTGTATTAAATTTTCTTTGGAAAAGAAAGGTGGTTAACAAGAAATCTGATCTTGTTTGAAGGAACAAATTTTGTTATTCTGAACGTTATATCTGGTAAGTGACATTTATAAGTATTCTGTCAAACGTTGTTACTAGCTTCTTTTAGATATTCGGAGTTGTTTTGTATGTCATTTATTGCTTCTTTAAAAGCCCAATATACGTTTGCGAAATAAAATTGATGCTACAGTTGGTTAAGAGGAAACTTGCTGGTACAATGTTCATGAGAAATGTACGAAAATTATTGAGTGGAAATAAATGTTTGTCTTTCTAAAACGCATGAGCTAATTGGCAATATTTTTCATTTAAATCTCAGAAAGTCCCACCTTCGAAGCGTCTTGATTCTTGCAGTTTATATAAAAATGCAAACTTTTATTTTGAAATTAGGGGCCTGATTATTTCTTATTAGCTAGAAGCTAGATAAGAAGCAAACTAGCAAAGTCGGATCGCAATGAAACTCGATAAATATCCGAGGCTCTTTCAAAATTCACAAAAATTCTCATTACTAACACCAAAAGTTAATTTTTACAATAATTAATTCTTCTTATAACCCTGTAAAAACATAACAATACACTGAATAAAATGACGACTAAACTTTTCAGACAAAATTGTTTTAAACATTTTTTCAACCAGTTCAGCATAATATTTAAAAGTTTAAAATCAACAACCCCGTCTAAATTGTAACGCTTCTTTTGGTTGACCTCTGTAGAACGTTCGTTCTAATCTAAAAATCTAAAAAATAGGGCTTTTTCGCAATTGAATAAGGCGCGCACGGTTG
This sequence comes from Malthinus flaveolus, assembly GCA_950108345.1. NCBI lineage: Eukaryota > Metazoa > Arthropoda > Insecta > Coleoptera > Cantharidae > Malthinus > Malthinus flaveolus. Next base: position 75,261,735 of record OX467285.1, read on the forward strand.
GGAAAACTTTTACATCCAATAATATGTCATCGTGTATCACGTTGAGGTCATTATCGTATATCTTGAATACGTGTGTTCCGGTAGTCTGTATACTCTACCGGACGTGTTTAAAGACTACGTCGTGGTAGTGCATTTTGTCGGGGTTTTTCATTATTAGTAGTAAAGAAAATTGTTGGGTGTAGTTACGAAATTTACCGAAACAGATTTTTATAGCGTTAATTACTTTGGACTTTGATTCCTAAATACTATTTGGACGACAGCGACGTGCCTTTCTTCAAGCTTGAGTTAGCTCGTAGAGCTTTTCTCCAACAGAGCACACAACTGATGGCTTGGTCACCATCACTGTATAGCCTATACCAGTTATTTATTTACGGTTGATACTACATCAGTCCGGTCAATATTATATATTTGTTTGATTGGCTACTTGTTTTTTAGGTTTAAATATTTCGATATTTGCGTTTCATTTAAATATTTACCTTCCACCCTTTTAATTAACTCTGATACGATAAAGTTAGTCATTTTTATAAGCAACATTCTGTTTAAATATAGGTACATCCAAATCAGAAACGGTACTTGCAGTAAATGCAGTAAATAATGCACTTCAGTTTTATACAGGGTGATTGCAAAATGACGGACAAGGTTATAAGCCCAGTTGTTCAATCGTAGGTTAAACTTAAAATTTTCGGTTATCCAAATTTTAGTAGACTAGCCTGTTGTGCAGTCAGGGGCTTGTCCAGGCAATGTGTAGGTTCTGACTTAAAAAAAGTCAAGAAAAGTAGACTTGTATAATTTGGTATTCTAAATAATATTTTGACCTTGAGCGACCGACGCTCGGGTCGGTACCTAAAATCAGTTTTTTAAGAATATGTTCTTTTCAGCGCTACCTAGGTCAAAAATAGTTATTACAAAAATTATAGAGCACAAAATTTCCTATAACTTTTGTGAGAAACATTTTTCAATCAGATTAATAGTACAGAGGGTAGAGGTATTATTAGCATTTTTTTATTGTCCAATACTTAAAAGACATGTAATTACTAAAAAGTTTCAAAATTTGCCAGAATTCAGAGTTGAGTTCTCAGCTAAACTTCTTCATTTCTCAAAAAAATTAGCAAATAAAAATTTCTTAACAATGTTTTCTTTACTTCAATCATTATCCTCTACACAACCAACAACGTACTAATACGTACTAAAGAGCTTATCTGTCATTTTGGAATCACCCTTCCCTGTAGAAATATATTTCTTTAAATTAATATCGACAGTCCATAATAACACGTTTCATCTCTTACGTGGGAGTTTAAACCCGTTTCTTAGAAAATATTATAAGAGGGTAAAAACCAAAACAAATAAAAATTCTTAAGCTGTTACGAGTAAATGATAAAAACTCAAATAAAATTTTCTTTTTAAAGTAACATTTCGAAAATATGAGTCTCTTTGGTGCTAAAATGCATTTTCTGACATTTTTGACATGAACGCTATTTTTATTGTGCACTTTTTAAAACTTCGTGCTTTATCAAAGTAACTGAGAAACAATTTTACCATTTGTTGACATAATACACTTTTAGCACTCGAGAAAATATCTGGTGGGTTGATATGAAACTTTTCTATTTTGTTACATTACGCAACTGCTAAGTTTAAAATATCAGTTTTGTCTGAAAAATTTCTTTTAAATTAATAAAAAAAAAGGTCAGGTTTCCAAAATAGTATGACACCTACCATAGGTTGGATTTAAAAAAATTTTTCTTCGGGCAAAAATGGGCTATACAAGTCTTTTCGTCGTTATCTGTTATAACTAAATCAGGATCACCTCCATAACTTGTTTATCTTTTGAAGTATAAATCTAAACTTCAGAAAGTTAACGTCGATGCTCTGGAGTGTACGTAAACTATAATACTGCGGTATACTAAGTATATTTTTGATAAAACACCAAACACAATAACAATGAAAATTAGAAAAGTATTAGATGCTCCATTTATTTTGTACTTGGAGTGTATTATAACGATATTTAATATAATTACTGTACCTACTTGTTTTCTAAATTCATTGTTGCTGTGTCTTTTAGTTAATCTCTGTATCTTCGTGAATTTGTGTGCTAGAGAAGTTGTGTAGAACCTTATACCTAGTTTTAAGTTGGAATAAGGTAAAACATAGTCAAATTTATTATCACTGACTAAAATTAATAATTCCTACTATACCAACAGATTAGAGTTTACCAACTAAAACTTAATAATTTTAAATAAGTTCTACAATAATCCGAAATCATATTCTATTATAAAAAAAAGTAAATAAACCCGAAATATATTTAATGGATGTGTTAATAAATAAAAAATAATCTTTCCGTATCTTTACGAATAATTGTAATTCGGAAGCATTATTACATCCAATAAAAAGGTATTATTTATTTACGTAAATATTAGCACTAAGTGATTTTTTTGTATATAACACCATCTGATAAAATTGTTCCACTAAACGTGTTTGTTCTTTTTAGTTCCGCCTTACAAATAAAAAAGAAAAAGCTCAATCTTAGTTAGTGTGTTTTCTATATTGAAATATAATGATGATAAATGATAAATAACAGGAATGGTTGAAGAAAAATTAATAATATATTACAGGGTGGTAATAAAGTCTAATCTTCTTTGTTGTTTTTAGTATTTTTCTGCTTTTTAAATATTAAAATGTACCTACCCACTCAAATAAATAACAATTTTTAATAATTTATCTTTCTCGGTCCGATTAAAATTTTGTAGAGAATCATAAAATCTACAAGGCGTTTGTCAAAATCAAGAATTTTGTATTGTAGCTTATCGGCATGGCCCTGCCGGATCCCGGACACGCTACGTCCGATGTACCCTAAACTTCAACGCGCTCTACCACCTCAACTGTTTATTTGACGAAAAAATTTAAGAGACTTAATTTGTAGAGAATTTAATGAATTTTATTTTTGTATAAAAACGCCTTTCCCAAGAAGTGCGTAGTTTTCGAGTTATGAGCAATTAAACACCTTTTTGTCCTATTTGAAAAAAAAATTTAAATTGAATGCTCGTTAGCGCCCAAATCGCTCACTTGAGAAAATAACTTAAAATATATAATTTGTAGGCAGTTTAACGTACTTTGTTTTTGTATAAAAGAACTTTTTTCATAAAGTACGTAGTTTTTGAGTTATAAGCTAGAAACCGAAAACACGGCCAAAATTCACCCTTCTCGAGCCTTCCCCACTTTTAAGAGACATACGGTAGGTTTTATTACTCATCCTGCATAGTAAAAAATTTTGTACAGCTAGGCGCGAGTTTTATTCTACCGATGTCTTTCTATCTTATTAGGGTCGGCAGTTATCTTCGTTAGCCTCATTACGAATTTCTATGCAGAAATAAATCTTAAGAACGTAAACTAAAGTGGGAGATCAAGTCGATAACAAAGCGGGTAGTCAACAAAAATGTGGGCTTTAGCGGTAAATAATAATTTTATACCTTCTTTAGTTGGTAAACAAAGTAAAACTCTTTTTAACTTTTAATTAACTTAGTAAAAAGAAATACACTGAACGGTTCAGCGCGTCATGCTGCAACCGTCCGCATAAATATTACGTTGCTTTACCCCTAGTTCATTCCCTAGCAGAACAGTGCCAAATTATTTCCAGCTCTACGGAGTGTTCGATTGCTGCTTGACAAGATTTGATTTGGTTTGTATTCAGCTATTATACGCCTACCCTACGTATTCTTAATTTTTCGCGACCTTGTAAGGTTATTAATTTTTTTCGCGCCCGCCCCTTACGCCATTGTAATTGCCTTTCTAAAATAAAAAGTGAGAAACTATTTCTTGGCTAAAAATGAATATTTTCTGTGCTCTGATAGAAAAGAGACCCATTTCGATTTAATTACACCGGGTGTTAACTAAAGCGAAACCAATTTATTCATTTTTATACGACTTACTCGTTACTTTAAATCGTAATGCCCTGCAGCTAGCGTTTTATTGTCCTGGCTTAAGTTCTTGTATATGCAAATTATAACTGTGCGCAAAATAGTAGGTATTACATAAATCATAACACGTAATTTCTTAAATTTTTGCAAAGGCAATTGGTATAGTATCTACCAAACACAAATTGTTCAAATTGTTGTTGGTGTTTATACGCTTTATTTCATTTCCATTTTCTTTATAATCCAAATTGATTGTTACTGTAGAGATATTTTCTGATACAAATTAAACCTTAAGCTAATATAAAAATTTCTTATTATATTTTCTACATTTCTACCAGCAAACTTCTAATTCTGCACTTCACCGGTGGAATATCAATCAAATGAAAGCAAGCTGTAGACAGCAGAACCAGACATTACATTAAAGTGTAGATATTGTGTAAGAATTATTATTGTTAAAGAACAAAGAAAGAAAGCGAAGCACTAAGCAAACTGTGTGATTGAAAAGGAAATAATTTATAAATGAAAATTGCACAAAAGGGAAAGAAATTTGAAAAACTAGAAATTGTTTTTACGCTTCAAAAGTATTCTTATTGGTTAATGTACCTTTAACTTTGTAGTTTCACAGAGAAATTCGTAACGACGTAAATTATTTTTAGTTGTTACTTAATTCGCATTTGTCATGATACTTGGCCACAATCTTTTTTAGAATACTTTCTTTTGTAAGATTCAGCATTAGTATACAAGTTAAATCAATATTTTAGTAATGTGATTGATAGTGCCTACCGTATGCCTACCTATAAAGGAAATTTTAGGTTTATCAGGGAAGGGCTATTGAACTCGTTGCTGTCAAACTCGAAACAAAGAATTCGTATTGATATTATAGCAATTTATCTATCAACTGTCGACTACTTGAATTCCAAGCCTCTTATAAGAAATCTTTCAAACGTGCCATTATAAATATCATAAATTCAAATATAAATTGATTACGTATGTAAATTATATTGAAACAGAGATGAACGCACCTTGAACCTGGCGTGTTTGACGATGAATTGCGGAATTGTATTTGTTTTTGCATTGAGAAAACGAATCACAATACGTTTTCCTCAATTGGAGGGATTTTTAATCGGCAGAACTACGGTAAACTGACGTGTATAACTAGCTATCAACCTCTAAAGCACCAATTTGGCGGAAATATTCCAACGCCTATTCAGAGTTCCATGAAAACAAACGACTGTCGAAGCATTGGGTTTTTATTCGTAAACAATTGCAATGCATTTATTTATCAAATGCATTACTTAGTTTGCATTCATTTCAATGGGTTCTTATAAAAGGAATGGGCGTCGTTTTCGAGTTTCTACAAAGGACGTGAAAAGTAGTAGATACTTTTAGAACATCATCAGTGTCGGCAATTTAATTTTCCAAAGTAATACTTTGCATTTTTAATCTCTATAAGGATCGGTCCACACTATAGCTCCACTCTTGATACGCTCTCGTTACACTCTCGCTAGAATCAATACCTATTTTCAGTTTTTATAATTGTGTTTAGCCTTTAAAAGTGTCGATTCACACTATAGCTTTACCCAGATACGTTCTAGATCCGGTAAAATCTCCCCATGTTTACCCTATAGTGCCTCCCTCGATAAGCTCTCGTTCTGATTTCACTATGATAAAAATATAACAATTTATCGGTATCGGAACGTTATTGGATCGAGAGCGATAGTGTGAACACGGTCATTGTTTCTTGTGCAAGAATGTTTTATCGAACCGAGAGCGTATCGATAATCGATAGTGTGGATCGACCCTAAGCATTTCCATTTCTGAAGGCGTTTCTTGATGTACAAGGTTTTCCGAATTGATTTACTCGAAAAACTTATTTTATTATTAAAATTGAGTAAACACAATCCTAGAAGCACTTAATAAAGAATTAATGCATTAAAAATATTAAGTCACCTTGACCTTTTCTGGTCATTAAAACTTCCGTAATACAAAAATTTTACGTCGACTTAATAAAACATTTTTATTTGTTTGGGGCAAAACCATGTAAAACGTAAAAATGACAGATTCCAACTTGTATCCATACTTAATTCATTTGCGAAATTACTAAATAACCTAAGAAATGTTTCTGTTATAACAATAAAGTTTCTTATCGTATTATTCATTTGCACGGAACGTTCTCAATATTAGAAATTAAGCATTCAAAGCAACTTTTTGTTTTGAATTATGTCGCGAGATAAAATCTAAATTACGAAGTATTACCAAAATTAATGGGATTATTCTAGTGGCTCAATCTGAATAAGTGTTGCTATATTATTTAATTCTTTGTGTGTAGCCCTACTATATTAGCAATAAAAAAATGTTACCCTATATCAAAGTGTTGATTAAAAATTGATTGGGTACGCTATAATTTTCTACTCGATCATTAGTTTCAAACAACTTTTTTAGTACAAATTTCAACACTTATGAATATTTAAAAGAAAATGAATTTTTTAAAGAAAAAGTTTTTGTGACAAAGGGATATCTTTTTTACGAAATTTTTACTTTTGGCTAATTTTATTTAATTAGTCGGCTCGTAGCCATAAATACCAATTATATACTTTTAGTAATTAAGGGCCAACTGGGTTGCTAATTGCAGACTTTTTATAATCTATTCTTTACTAGTTTTTCATTATTATCATATTATCAACCACATACGAGTTTAGATTTTTCCGGAAAAGTTTAAAAGTCTTCTAATATACGAAAATCAAAAGAAGTCTGAGGATCGGTCCACACTATCGGTACACTCCCGATGTGTTCTCAGTTCGATAAAATATTCTTACACAAGAAACAAGGAGCGTGCTCGAAACGAGAGTATATCGAGAGCGTATGGAGAGTGTGGATCGACCCTTAAACGCCAAACACAATAAAAAACTCACAATATTATTCCTACCAGAAATTCAGATTAGGGCCTTCGGCGGAACTAAAATTTGCTGAAATGATATACAAAAAGTAATCGAGTAAAAGCACTAACTAAAATGTACTATTAATTTGCGTGTTATATCTCTAAATCTTTAGCAAACAGATTACGTGTTTTACGTTTTGTATTGTTTTAACTAAAATAACTATTACTTTAATTAGTACCTACTTGTACTACAAGTCTACAAATAATTATAATCAAACTTGATATGTAATTCGAATGTTATTAATTATAAACAATCTTTTATTTTTGATCTTTAAACACTTAAACAGGTTAAGGTCAAAAATGAAATGAGATTTAAGTCGTAATTCTTGCTTCGTGTTTGACGGTTAATAACTTTTAAAGGGCTCCTACGAAGCACTTCAAATTTTTGGACAAGAAGTATTGTCCTTTATCTTTGATCTCGTGCTTCGTGCGTTTAAAAAATTATCATTTCAATAGATTTCGTTTTAATCGTAATTTTTGAAACCACAGACACTCGCCATTTTACTTGAAATTCGTGGTTCCAGTTTGACGGCGAATAACTTTTAAACGGCTGAAACGAATTATTTCAACTTCTGGGACAAGAAGTACTGGTCCTTTATCTTTGTTCCCATGCGCTTAAAAAATTACCATTTCAGTGCATTTTGTTTTAAGCGTCAATGTTGAAACCGCAGATATTCGCGATTTAACTCGATATTCGTCTTCGAGTTTGACGGCGAATAACTTTTAAAAGGCTGCAACGAATTTTTTCAACTTCTTGGACAAGAAGTAGTGGTCCTTAATCTTTGTTCCCGTGCATTTCAAAAAATCATCGTTTTAGTGCATTTTGTTTTAAGCGTCAATTTTGAAACCGCAGATACTCGCGATTTATCTCGATATTCGTGTTCGAGTTTGACGGCGAATAACTTTTAAAAGGCTGAAACGAATTTTTTCAACTTCTTGGACAAGAAGTAGTGGTTCTTAATCTTTGTTCCCATGCATTTCAAAAAATCATCGTTTTAGTGCATTTTGTTTTAAGCGTCAATTTTGAAACCGCAGATACTCGCGACGGCGAATAACTTTTAAACGGCTGTAACAAATTTTTTCAACTTCTTGGACAAGAAGTAGTGGTCCTTAATCTTTGTTCCCGTGCGTTTCAAAAAATTATCATTTCAGTGCATTTTGTTTTAAGCGTCAATTTTGAAACCGCAGATAATTATTCGCGATTTAACTCGATAGTCGTGCTTCGAGTTTGACGGCGAATAACTTTTAAACGGCTGCAACGAATTTATTCAACTTCTTAGAGAAGAAATAGTGGTAGTTTATCTTTGTTCCCGTGCTTTTCAAAAAATTATCGTGTCAGCGCATTTTGTTTTAAACGTCAAATTTGAAACCGCAGATACTCGCGATTTATCTCGATATTCGTGTTCGAGTTTGACGGCGAATAACTTTTAAAAGGCTGAAACGAATTTTTTCAACTTCTTGGACAAAAAGTAGTGGTTCTTAATCTTTGTTCCCATGCATTTCAAAAAATCATCGTTTTAGTGCATTTTGTTTTAAGCGTCAATTTTGAAACCGCAGATACTCGCGACGGCGAATAACTTTTAAACGGCTGTAACAAATTTTTTCAACTTCTTGGACAAGAAGTAGTGGTCCTTAATCTTTGTTCCCGTGCGTTTCAAAAAATTATCATTTCAGTGCATTTTGTTTTAAGCGTCAATTTTGAAACCGCAGATAATTATTCGCGATTTAACTCGATAGTCGTGCTTCGAGTTTGACGGCGAATAACTTTTAAACGGCTGCAACGAATTTATTCAACTTCTTAGAGAAGAAATAGTGGTAGTTTATCTTTGTTCCCGTGCTTTTCAAAAAATTATCGTGTCAGCGCATTTTGTTTTAAACGTCAAATTTGAAACCGCAGATACTCGCGATTTAACTCGATATTCGTCTTCGAGTTTGACGGCGAATAACTTTTAAATGGCTGCAACGAATTTTTGAAAATTCTTGGACAAGAAGTAGTGGCTTTTCTTGTCCACTTTGGAACTTTGGACTGGAGGCTAACAACTGAAGATAGTAGCAATACCAGTAGTTATCTTTATCTTGGTTTGAAAAAATCGTAAAATGGTGGGCGTAGACTGTCAAAGTTCGCCTGCTTCTATTTATTTCGGTTCAAAATTGGTCCACTACAACTACCAAATATTTAATTAAAAATTAGTTTATTTTCTTTGAGAAACTCAATATAAATTTTGATTAAAATTTGAAATCTTTGAACTAACTAACGAAAGTTCATTGTACCTGTATTTTAGTCGGCGATAAAATCAATCTATCAATAACATTATCACGTTGAAAAATTTTCGTTTTCCTCGACAAATTAAAATAATAACATAATATTAAATGGTACTTTTTGAATATTTTAACGGTAAAAAATAAATAAAAATATTTGTTTGTTACGTCACGTAGAAACTAAGTTGGTGTATACGCCAGTCACGTTATCATTCAAATCAGAAGTGAACTTTAAGCGTATGAGATGTAGGTATAGGTGTAAAGTGGCTGAAAGATAAACATGTCGTGATAACTGGTACTCTTTTTACATTAGTATTTCCATGGCACAACGTAACTAGATTTAAATAAGTTACCTATAGCATGGTATAAGAAGAAAAGTCATTAACTCGGATGTGGAAAATTACAACGGTGAGTGAGATACGTGAAAAATCCAAGAGACGACATAACTTTTGTTTACGGCTTAGGATATCAAATTTTTAAGGAAATTATTGCGACAACATTTATTACGGATATCATTTTGGTAAAATATCGCAAATTTCGAAGTTGATCTGTTGTCTTCTTACTTCCCACCTCTCCGCTTTAGCATCATTTACTTGTTATAGGTCCTGTAGTCAGTTTCACTCAATTTTCTTAAAATTCTGTTTTGCGTGAGTATCGAAGTTCTTTTATACTGGTTTGTCTCCATTTTAGAATTTATTTTTCCGACATTTGCTGTTAATTTTCGTTTCTCGCGCTGTTCCAAAATCGGAAATGCCTAACAGTAATTAAATAAAAGCACGCATTGTCTCATATTGCGAAACACTGTAAGGGGTGATTTGTTTTTCGGAAAAGTGTTTCAGATACGGCAAATTGCCTATCTCTTAAAATCAACGAGATGGCGAGATCCTCATACCACATAAATATAAATATCACATATCTCCACGAGTTTTAGCCTTCCTTATAAACCACAGTATTATTCCAAGAAGGGGGTAATTTATTTACCCAGAATTTGAATTTTCTGCTGCCAATTTTTGGATTTGGGTAGGATCTGGAACTAGAATTCGGTAGTTGCGTCAAAACACTTTTAAATTTTTTTATAAAGTATTTTCAACTTGTGCTTTTGAGAGCTGAAAGCTTAGAAAGAAATATTTCACCGCTTTTTAAAAATTTAAAAGGAAACTCATCACTTAGTTTAGTCGAAATTTTTTATATTGTATGTTTAAAAAGTTTTTTTTTGTTTCAGGTGAGTGATAAGAAAATTACTATACCTATAACATAGCTTAAGTGGTAAGAAACGTCGATATTTTAATAAATGCGATTCTTTGAATTGTTTATGAAAATGGCTAAACGGCTTTGCGCTTTGCGCAGGGGAGCTGAGTTTTGTTTTAATTGAACTGATATTATTTTAATGTTTGGTAATTTTAAGTACTTAGTGTGAAATTGTCGAAGAGACCATCGGGCTGCTCGTTGCTCTGGAGTGGCAGTGAGAAAAAAAAGCTTTAGTTAAATATAAACGTTCAGTTTTGGCACTGGTGATTTTACCTGCAACAGAGAGAAACAATAATGATTAATCTCCTTCTATTATAATATATTCTATCCCTCTATTGAACCTCTCTGCGGGTGACGTCAGTCACTAGCGCCATAACAGAATTTTTTTTACTATAACTAACTGTTACCGTTATGGACGATTCTTGAGAAAGCTTAGGTAAAATGTTGTCTGCTACTAAACGTAGAGATAAGGCTTTTTTGAAACAGAATGTCTCATAAAAATATCGTCAATAATTAAGCAACACTCAGATTTTGCAATTTTGTTAATGATATTACATACTTCACACAATATATTCTTTAAGTTTAGTCACTCTTGATGGGAATAATTTTTCATTTTATTTTAATAGGTCATTAACACCCCCTTCTAGATGAAAACTAGATGTATTCACGAAAAACTTACCACTTAGGACGGTATTTTGCAAATTATAAATGGGCAATTTGTAATTAACCAATTTTAGTTTTAATATACATTATCAAAATGCTTTTTACATATAAAAAATTCATTAAGGACATATTTATATTTTATGTCACCTGGGAGTTTTAATACGGCCTTTATACAAATTAAACTCTTATTACATTTTAATGTGTAACGGAGATACGTATTCTCAAAGTAAAAAAACAAAAGAACAAAAATAAGATCTTTTTTTAAATACAATTGCCAATAATTTATAAAGATTTTGCAAACTTTTCTGTTGGATAAAAATATTTAAATTTATAAACAGGTACTAAACCATGTTGAGTTTAACAACTAAAAATTAACTAGAAAAGTTTGTAATAAAAACTTCTTTCTTTAAGCTTTTACAACTCGAACACATCAGCAAGTAGGAAAGTCTCATCGTAAAACTCAAAATTCTTTTAGTTGTAAAATGTATTTTAGTATCGTGTTTGAATTTAAATAAACCTTAAGTTAACTAAATGTTTTTTATAATTGATTGTTTTTTACTAATTTCACAATATAATTATCAGGGACCGAGTAAGGACATTCATTAAGAATACTTGTTCATTATTCTTTATTCATTAAGAATAATTGTCTTCTTATGGTTTTAGCGATTGTTTGATCTTGCTTTTGCAATTTTATTTTAGTGGTTGCTCCCAGTTTGTCGCCTTCGGGGGGTATCTGTCTGAGGGTTTTACCCCAGGTTCGGGTGTCCCCCAGGGCTCCAACTTGGGTCCGCTTCTCTTTTTGTTGTATATTAATGACCTGCCTGATTTGCTAAACTCTGAAGGTTTGATTTACGCTGTTGATGTGAAAATTTTCACTGTTGTTCGCTCACTGGATGACTGTTTGAGGTTCCAGCATGACTTGACGTCTATTGACACCTGGACGAATCTAAATGGCCTGACCTTGAATATTTCCAGAAAAGTTTCACAAGGAAACGTGACCGAGTTCACTTTGATTACCATCTTGGTCATGAAATGGTTACTCGAACCGGGACGATTTGGGATTTAGGGGTGCAATTTGAGGAGGACTTTGAATTCGTCAAGCATATTTCTACCGCTGTATCCGCGGCCAGCAGAACTCTGGGATTCGTCTTGCGTACTTGTAGGGATTTTCGAAACCCCCTAACCTCGAAGCTCTTGTATTTTACGTATGTGCGTTCTAAGCTGGAATATGCCTCCTTGGTGTGGAACCCCTATTTTCTTTCTCAGCGGAGCCTTATTGAGGGTGTGCAGAGGAGGTTCGTTAAGTTCTTGTGGTTTGGGAAGTATGGGCAGCACCCCCAAAGGGGGTTTCCGCATGGTATTTTGCTGGCCGAGTTTGATATCCTGTCTCTTCACGTGAGGCGCGAGCAAATGGGTTTGTCATTTCTCTACAAGCTGCTCCATGGCCGCATTGACTGTCCGTACATTCTCCGTTCTCTAAACTTCTGTGTCCCTCGTGTTGAGAGTCGAGGATGTAATACGTTTTACTTGCCGTTCTCGCGTACTAATGTGTTGGCGAATAGTCCAGTAGCTGTCATGTGCAGGTGCTACAATGGCTTGGGTGCAGAGTGCGACATTTTTTTCTCCTCGCTTGAGGAGCTATTGAGCCTGATTAAATGGTGTACCTGTTATTATTAAGTATATTTTGTTAAGTATTAGTGTTATAATTACACGCTTTTGTTAGATTTTGTCCTATAATTGGTTTTATAGACTGTTGGGCAATAAAGTTTATTATTATTTAGAACACAAATCGAACATTGCCATGATTTTTCTTTTTCTAAAAGTAAGAGTTTGAAAAATTCTAAATTTTCTTCTAATCAAGATGAGCTCTTGAAACCCAGTGTACAGAGCACAGGAAGAAATTAGTTTTTTAGACGTTCTCTGGCGTTCGTCTTTGCAACGCCTCCACTTTTTTCATCGATTATTTCTGCTCTTCGAATTACCAGTTGTTAATTTGACAACAAAGTCAGTTTTACTTATGGCAGAGTTCAGAGTGAAAATAGGGATACCTACTTTTGTACTTCTTTTTTTAATTTGTTAGGTCGTACTTACCCATATGCTGTAATGAGTAATGAGTTCTAAAAACTTTTCTGTATAAGGCAAATTGAAGTCTATAAAAACCTTAAAGGCCAAGATTTGTTTACCGTTTGCCCTACTTCTTTTGTTGTTAGTTTGGTATTTATGTTGGAAAAGCTATGTCATATTTTAATATGGAAATATTTTGTCCAGAAAAATTACAACTGATGAAAATTATTATTTCAAAATCAAAAGTAGACGTCGTACTATTGAAAATTAAAATGTGCATTTTAAAATGTGCATTGGCAGATTTAGGATTTCCTTGTAACAGATTGCAAAATGGCTTATTTATGAAATGAAACCAGTACAAAAATTAATATAAAAGTATGTTGGAGGCGGAGGACGTATTTATTCAAGCAATGCAATCCTAAAAATAATCAATTGGAGTTGAAAACCACTGACAAGTTTACAAGAATATAATGTGGCCTTTAGAAAAGTACAATGATAACACTTTTTAATTAAAATTTTAAATTGGATAAGATTTTTTGGCAGGTAAAGAAGTTATTCAAAAACTGTTCGGGTATTTTACAAGTTACACACAGTAAGGGAAGCTCAATTGAAATTTTATTTTATGATCATGATGGGAATTAATTTTTTGTCTTTCCGACTTACTGTTTCTACGCTTCTTAGCACTCTCTGCTCTTATCAGTAGCATATCTACATGTCTAAGATTGGGTTGCACAAAACTTTTTCAACAATCAAGCAATCATAGTCAATTAATAGGCGAAAACGTCATTGTAAACAACCCAACCTAACTGTTTATTTTCTTTCTGCTTGACGGTTTGTAGATTTGTCTTCGAACTTACATGTCCTTCTACGTGCTGACTAGCTCAATGTGTGCTTATTTGGATCTTGGACCCCCTGAGCAAAAAACAACGTATCGCTCGCTTCTTACGCCTTACTCCCTCCATATTTTTCTGCATTTTTCTTTTTATATTTCGTAAGAAACATTTTTTCTTCAGAATATACATTTTTGAATTAGTGTCAATAATTATTTTTTGGGGCAAAAAATCAAAAATTCGTGTTTTAACTTGCGAAAGGAACATTTTTGGGTGGGAAAGTCACAGCTTTGCCCAATAACGATACATCGGTTTGATGACTTCAGGATATCATCTTTTAGTGAAATTAGGAAGGTCGGGCTAAGTCAGCTGTTGGTAGGATAAAATTAGACTCTAACAGAGTAAACAAATTTATTACTAAAAAAACTATGGGGTGGGAGTGAAACCTCAAGCCCCCCAGATATGCAAGCCTTGCACAATTATTAAACTGTTGGGTGGGTCATAACACAGAATACTTCTTTATATTCTGTGGTTATAATCTGTATATTTTCAGTTTTGAGTTTAAAATAATACTTTTGTAAGAAAATAATAACATCCACTGTTTGAATAACGATTTTGTTAAATTTTGTGAAAGTCAAGTTCCCTAACTTTAAGAAATTGAGAAACAACTACCCAGGGAAAACGTTACAGGTAACATATGTTACGACAAACCACCGAGAACTTTACCAATAATTATTGTATAGAAGAACTTGATTAAATAAAAGTTTATTGCAACTTTTTATATAAAATACCTCCTCTTTTCAAACATAAAAGAGCCTACTCAATAATTTAAAAAGCAAACATTTCGTTATGACTTATGACTTTATTAAATATCTCATTCAAAAAAATATATAAATCCGGCTGAGTGATTTTCTTTAAATAAGCCAAAAAAGTGAATTGAAGAAAATGCAAAAAGCCTACAGAAATAAAAAAAAATTCATAAACTTTACCTACTTGAATTTTACGTGTTATCATTTCCACCTGCGCATGTTATGTGCCCTCTAAAGTAGGCGGTCGATATTATAGATATAACTGCAATGTGGAAGTGAGATTGCTCCCGGAGAAAATAAAATTGTCATAAAATTACGTAACAACTCGGTCTATTTATACGGCAGCCTTATTAGCAATCGACTCATATCTGCCAGATAACTTATTAACTTATTATAAAGTAATTTCATATACAGATGTAGATTTCTTTAGTTTCCGTGGTTGGAATATGAAAATTGCGACTCGCGATTAAAATTCAAAAATTCAAAAAATATTTTTCGAATTGATTATTTTTAATAAGTCAGGGTCATTTAGTCACGCCAGGCTAGCATAGCGCAATATTAATGTTTAAAGCATCGAAATTTTGGCGTTTCCACAAAAATATTCAAAGTATGTAATTTTAAATTTAATTTGTGTCAGTTTTTCACTTACAAAAGGTTCGAATTAATATTTCAAACAAACAAGACAAGCCTTTATTGTAATGTCGTGGCTTCCAGTACCGAATAACGCACAGATCAACTCTTGTTCTGGGATTCCTCCCTTGGTAAAGGGTGACAGAAGCGTGCCACGCCGATTTATTTTAACGTTCATCGTCTGTCACCAACTTTAATACAATATTAATCTATTCACATTTACTTTCTCTCTTTAAATGCACCAAATTCGTTAAACGTTCGAGAAAGACGCAACTTGAATTTGTGCGAATAAAATTCACGTGTTTGGTTTAATTTTGGCTTAATCTTAGTTTAGGATTTCTGTGTACCATGTACTTAATTTAACTTCAACATGCATGTAAAATGTTAATGCTAATTCAACCGGTAGCTATTGTGTGCATCATCTTGTTACGTATTAAGCTATATCCTTTTTGCTTCAAATTTTAATTACAGGCATTTTGAGTTACCGCGTTAGACCGATTAAAACGGTTCAGTATTTGTTCTCGTCTGTTTTATAATAAAACTTTTCTCTATAACGGCCGGATTTAGCTAATTTGTTGTTTGTGAAACAAAATCACACAATCGCTTTTTCACGCAGTTTTTGCGCAATATAGTATGGTTTGTATAGGGTGATTTTCGAAACTTCGGAAATTAGAGAAAGCTTGTTCTTTGGCTCCTATTTGAATTTATTTTACTTTTCGATAATTTTAGAATATAATTTATTTATGTTCAAAACTAAACTGTTCAATATTTATGTTAGTTATCCAACGTATAATACTGGAAAATACTACAAAAATTACAAATAAACGTTTAATGTGGTATCTAGAGGATAACAATCCTAACAATGCAGTAGAGCGGATTTTGACAGAGCCGTAGCACAAAGGACCAAATTGTAGAATTTCAGAGATTAATCTAACTTTCGAACACAGACAAATCTAATAGCGATATACTTGTTGACATATCTAAGGCGCACGATGCATGATACGACTTGACACAACAAAATTATCCAAAGCTCCAATAGAATAAAGATTTACTGGAAAGATTTTACATTGCATTACTTAGTCCAGTCAAATAATCCAAAAAGTAGGGCTGAAATTGCGTTAATTTAAGTTTGTTGGAATTTTAATGGTTGGTAGGAGGTGCTACTAGAACACTCCAGCCAAGTTTCAGCCCCTCAGATTCGGATCTCGGTAAATATTGATTGTATTCCAAAAATTGTTGGAACTTTTTTGAAATTTCTTCGAATCTATGTTTTCAAAAATGACCCAAACATTTGACTCGAACACATCATGTATATTGTAGAAATGTTGAGAAAATCAAAAGCTACAATTTTTTGTAACTATTTTTTGCCCCTGATTAACCGCTTTGATGTAAAATCGAAAAAACTTTTGGAGGTTTCCACTCCCAACAGTGTCATTTTTAAAAATTTATAACTTTTGAACAATAAGAAATTAAAAAAAAAGTGTCAAATAAAAGTTCTTGGATATATCCTCCTTCTCCTTAACAATTTTTGTATTGTAATTTTTCACGTACAACCAATATTTCCCAGATACACGATTTCATGCCTTAAATTCATGACGACAACAACACCAATCCGAGAGGGGAAACTTGGCTGGGCCGTTCTACCATTAAAACTTCATCAAACTTCTAATACACGTAATTTAAAATTTCTATTTGACTTAACTAACGCGCCCAGATCTAACGGTCGCTTATGTAAAAGATACTATCAACAAAATAAACCATAAGAAAGCGCAGCGTAACTCTGGAAGCTATAAATATCTCCAAAGTGACATAATATATTAAAGATCAAGGCGTCCTCTTTGACTACAAACTATTAGATGTACACAATATTGTTAGTAGGGCTTACAAAATGTAAGACTTTTTCATAAGTTTTACTCTTCTTTGGTTCTGAAGGATCTTTATAGCTCTTGTGTCCGAAGTGTATTAAGTTATGGCAGTATACTGGTTTCACTTTAAAGTGGCTTATGCCCCCTCAGAGGCTCAATAGAAACAATAAAAGAATAGAAGAGAAGAAGATTATTCGCTATTGTACCTGTCTGCTTGTGGTAAAGTCACCAATACCAATTCGAATACCAATTCGAACCGAAATCTCTATACAGTTTGGAATCTCTGCTAGAGAGTGGTAGCCGATAGAGAGAGCATTAGTAACAGAAAAATGGCAAAGCACATGGGAACATTCAAACTCATATTGATTAGGCAGTATAAAAATGATATTTTGAACGTAAAGAAACGTGTACCTATGTGGTTTTTTGAACATTCGAACCACTCCTGACCAACATATTCTTGATTGTTGTAGTTGGAGACTACAAATCAATGAAGAGATGCATCTTATTTTTGCTTGTATAAAATTTTGCGTCGCCGGGTCAAATTCATTTTGACTCTAGCATTTCTGAAGAACTCCTGCTCTAGCTTTTATAAAACTTCCCTTGTTCGCTAAGTACAACAGCTATGATACTTTTTGGATCTGTTGGACCCTTATTGAAAAACGCAACGGGCAACGGGTATGGTTACATTATCAACAGTAGTGCAATCCTTTAATTTTCTTAAGTATAAGTTTTTGCAACATTTATATTCCGGCTTCCCATGCAATGCAAAAAAATTAATATAACTCGTTTTTTCCAGTCGTTCTTTTGCACAATATCTAGGCTATGTTAGGTACTCTAAAAGCACATTAAGAGGGGGATTCAAAGTTGCCAGAAGCGCTAGTGTACAAGTTTTGAAAATTTTTAAAGGTTTCTGTAGTATCAAAAATTTTTTGGTTTTGTCACATTGAACGTCAGAATTTTCATCAGCGTACGCCAGATTTTTTTGTAAAAGATGTATTTATTAGAAATAATGTTCATTCATTTTTAAAGAAAATAGTGTTTATTTACAAATTTATACTCCAAAGTGACTCGTTTATAAGCGAGGTGTCGTCGTTTCCGCGAGAGCGTAAGTCGCAACTCTTGTTTTACGAAAACAAGAAATTGTTGGTACGCCACTGCACTATTTATATTTTGGCAGAAAACTAACCTTAAAATCAAAAATTTGACTTTTTTGCTGAAAAAATAGCAGAGTTGTGAACCTGGCCGTTCAACCTGGCGGAATTTTTGATAAATATTAATAATTTCGCCCAGGAATGACTCCCGCTTTTATTACTAATCTTTGGAACTTAATATTTTGGCATTTCACTACTGTTGGGGCTGCCTAGGCAAAATGAAATTTTAAACAAAATCCGTGAAGAAAATTTTCAAATTACACTTTCGGGGAAACGCCGTTACCTCGCTTATGAACGCGATTTTTTTATTCAAAAGTGTTGAACTCCTTCTCCAATCTATTATCGTCCCATAAATACCAAAATTTTTATTCTCAAGCTTCTGTGAAACCCGGGAGTCATCCCTTAGGAATGGTCTAAATTCTATTTTTTAATGGATCCCCCTCTTAAGTAATAATGTAGACAATTTACAGATTGCCTAAACACGTTGCCATTTTGCAGTTTGCCTAAAGTACTAGTACAGTTTGTAGAATATCTAGGCATTGTGCTAATTGCTGGTAATATATTTATACAAACTTAATCACGTGCTTATAAACAATAGTAAAAAATTCAAGTTTTTAAAATTAGCAACGTTTTCACATTTGGTGAAGCATTATAAAGTTCCTTTGATCAGACCGAAACTTGCGAAGAAATAAAGTTTTCCGGAGTTAACGATGTATTTACTGCCATTTTATAGATAATTAAACTGTTTGATTGCATTACATATTACATCATAATAAACCTTCAAACTAGTTATCTTATCTGCCTGATGTAATATGTAATGCGTACGTAATAAAGTGTCTGTATAATAATATACCCACTATACAGACGTGTTCTAATACGTATATGTATGTATATTGCTATGTATTTCTAAGTTTAGTTACCACAAAGCTCAAAGGTGAGAGACGACATTACATAAATATATTCAAATAATCAATATATTTACAATTTGTTTAATTATACCGTACGTAATAATATGTTATTGATTTACCTACAAGGTATTAAGGTACCTATCTACACTTTTTTTGAAACAAAAAATAAAATAAAAGTAGTTATAGTAGGTACATAATACTTACTTTGCAAAAAGTTTTCATTAAATAAGTAACAAAATCTTATGTTTCGACTTTATTACTTAATTTCTTCATAAAAACACATAGTAAAAATTCTTTAAGAGTTTGCTGTTTTCCACTTGAAGTAACAGTTTCGTTGTGTTTTAAAATTATATGTAAAGAGAGCGTAATTGCTTTGAAAAATTCATCATCTGAATTATATGTTAATAACTTACATACTAACAAACTTTGGATTCTTAAAATTATTAGTATTGATTGGCATTAGTATCGTCGCGAAAGCCAACCTTCTCTGTCAGACTATACTTCGTGATAAAATAGACAATATTCGTGTTTCTTTTCTTTGATGCGTCAAAAACGTGACTAATTTTCGATTTTTATCCAAAGCTAAAAAGTATAAAATGAGAATAGTATGTAGTACAGTTAATTTACTAAACGCGGTTTAGCTATTGAAGATGGTGAAAAGTCAAGTTTCCACTATCTTCATGAAATAATCTGTATTTGTATTGGAAATTATTGTACTTTCATCGCGTTGATTTCCTTTTATTTACGATGGACTCGTACGTGATTTCGTTTCGTTGGACACGTTTATTAATTCACGAACAAGGAACAACCTACCTACACGACCTACAAAGACACGGGGTCACATTGCTGATTATCGTTGTTATTACTGAAAATAGAGAATTGTTTAAATATAATGGACCAAGTTATTGATGCTAACCGCTAAGGAAATAACTAAATGTCTTCTTTTGCAAGTTACGAGTAAAATAGCGGAAATTTTCGATTTTGTAATAGGTTAGTAACACATACTTGAACATATACTTTAAGGGCGCCATTTTCTATTTGTAAATTCAACAATTTCCAAAAAAAACGCATCAAGCTCACATTTCCTTATGTTAATTATTTCACGAGCAACAGAATTGTAAGGCTTCCTAAATATTTCGAACTTTTAAGGATGAGAGATGGGCGGATAAGGTCTTGATTACTAAATATCTAAATAAACGAAATAATTTAATTTTAAATTTCGTCAAAAGTGGACCTGCCGTTGATAATAAATGAATTGTGTGCAATATTGAAGATGGATATCGTAAATTTCGCAGAAGTACCACTACCTATTATAACTTATTCATGCGAGCGATGGAGAGTAGGTATTTATAGATCTACAGGATATTTTAGTAACAAAAGTTGTTAATTTATGCTATGCCAGTGTAAAAAATATACGTATAGGTATCTGAAAATAAAATTTACATTCAATTTTCATAGTGACGTATTGATAAGCAATTAAAAAGTGCCTTCTACACTATTAGAGCAAATTTAACTGTTACAACATAATATTGGGTATTTTTTGATTTTATCTCTATTTGAATTTCTGTATAATATATTTAGTTTTATTCATTACGATTATGTTTAGTAAATATTAATAAGTACTAACGGTTAGTGGTTTTGTGTGAATAGCTTCATACAAAATAAATATCGTGCTATAGGTATAAAATTAGTGCAGTTTTGGTCAACGGTGTGTGAACACCTAAACGCTGGTAATATTTTTCGTATACATATAAACTTCATGAATATTTAAAATGAATAAATTTTGCTCTGTGCAAAATTTAATTTTTATGAAATGAACATCAGGAACCTAAACTGAGTGGAAGAAAATAACAATTTATTAACAAAAACTAAATATTAAATTTTTAAATCATTGTTGGAGAATATATATTTTTTCTTGGATAATGGAATTTAATTGTTTAATTACATGCAAACGATGGAATCAATTCGGTATTATGCTCGAGCTTGTTATTGAAAATTGAGAATAAAGCACTTACAAAAGCACAATGGGTCGATCGGTACGGTCAGCGCAAAAATTATTGGCCACTATCCTAGGTTGTTCGACGACTACTTTGTCCGCAAGTTCGCAATTCCTGTCTTGCAATTTTTATGAACTACAAATGCAATGTTTTATACTCATATCACTCTAGATTTTTATGTCATTATCTGCTAAAATGTATATGAAAAGAAGACAGTTACCACTTACTAGTGATCAATACAGTTTAGTGTGACTGTACAGTGGCATTAGGCAAAACTATACCAAAAGATTGCAACGTTGAGCCATTCCAATGAGGAGACAGTTATTTAGGGATATCATGAAGAAGTCAAGCAGATTAACTTGCGTCCAGGGGAGAGTGGTAATAAATCGAATCATTATCCTAGGAACTAAAATGTATTTCACTTTGATATTATCAAAAATACAACTTTGCATACTATTTATCAACTAACTATGATTTTGACATGAATCGGTCTTTTAATAAACGAGGGGTGGGGTGGGTCTTTATTTATTGGCATGAAAAGCATTTGTTATTTGTACGTTTTGGGTGCTTCAAGGGAAGGTTTTATTCCCATATTTTACAAGATATTACGAGAAATTAGTTACCAAAGTGTTTATTTATCTTGGCGACTATTAAAAACAAATCTGGTTTTCTCATTTCAGTTTTGATCAAATTTTCTTTAAAAGTGTCTTTGTGTGCTGAAAAGGACCCCCGTTTCAATGCATTACCGTGTATTCGATTCATGACTAAACGTGAAAAGCATAACTAGGTATAATATTTACAAATAATGGACTTTTTGCTTTGATCGACGATTACTCCGTGTGTGTGTTTTTAGAAGCCTTGTCTGTTATATAAAAAGAACTCTAACTAGACTGTTTCCCATTTATTCCATAATATTTGCTCTTGGGGACTAGTCTTCTATTTTTATTGTGTTATTCACCATCCGGAAGTCGGAAATTTGTGTTTTTTGTGATAAGAAGCACAGAACCAGTCCCCTCTAGTCTCTCCACCACATTATAGTAGCTCTGCTTATTCGTAAGAAAAATAAAATATCGCGTATAATAGGTCTAATTGTATACAGATTGGCAATATTTTCTCGGCCTTCGGGAATCTTCTGCTAATTTATTTTTATGGTTCTCCTTATTTTCCACTATACAGTATACGGGGGTGTCAATTTGAAATCTTCTAACTTCCGATATCTTCGCCCTAATAGTTAAAAATAGTGAAATTTCGCGAAAATTGTAATAACGAGGGGACACTTTTATCGAGTATTTATGTTCTCTCTTGAGCGCTCCTTCAATCCTCTTTACAACGATATTATGTTAATTTGTAATTTTTGGGATGAAGGGGTTTTCAGAAAAGATGCCACTCGACCTTTTTTCGCATTTGAGATTTAAAGGGTTAAGAACCACTTGGGGGTAGGAAGAACGCAAACACTCGATTAAGGTAACAGTAATAAATAATAAAATTAACAGGTTTCACAGAATTTCGATATCGTACGCAAGGCAATGATATTGGAGGTGGGAGGTTTTTAAATTGGCAACATGGCAACGCAAAAATAGAAAATTAGTCAATAGTTATAGAGGCAATTGAAAGAGCTTTTTAAAAAGGCGCCACACGGACTCCCCTTTCTATCTAAGATTTAAGGAATTAACCTTCCGATGACCAGGTGGGGTCATAATGAGATCCCAGTCGCGCTTTTTTCTAAAATTTTTCTTAATTAATGAGTTTAGAAACTTGATTATTTTTTTAGCTGACTTTTTAACCTTTTTTCATATATTTATAGATTCTTTATTTCTTAAATTTAATTATTCGATATATAACAAATTATTTCCGGACTGGGGTCACTAATTTACCCCACCTGGCCATCGATGTTATAACACTTTTCAATGTTACAAACTGCAAATACAGGACAGGTTATGGTGTTACCACCGATAATTTTTTTACATTTCTTACTCCTGGACATTTATTGCTCAAAAAAGGGATAACACTAACAAAATCGGAAAGAGATTCCACAAGAATTTCGTCCTAGCAAGAATCATAGAGAACATTCAACGGGAGCTCAGTTTACTCAATATGCTATGATGATTTCTTATGTTCCTAAGAAAAATAGGAGCGTGGTTTTACTGTCAACTCAGCTCTTTGACTATCTAAAATCTATCTTTGACTAAGCTATCTAAAAAGTGTAGTCTGTATGATTATGGAAAATGACAATAATAATAATAATAATCATTTTCCCATGATGGAAAACAAGTAGAACATTGTGTGAAAATGATACTGTGGGAAAACGTGACAGTTGTGAAGCCTTTGTGGAAAATTACATCAGTTTGTGTGTAAGATACATTCCACCGAAACAAGATCAACCATAATAATATATGTCAGTCATGCTTCAATCAATATGACTAAATTCTTTAATACTTTGTTTCATTTAATGAATTTTTATAATTTATATTTTGATTAATAATTAATAATTGTTTTATTTTATAGTTTATAATATTATTATACTTATTAATAACCCTTTATTTAGCTATGCAAATGACTATTGCGAAAATTTAGTAAATAAATATTTTTATTTATATGGGGTCAGTAAGTTACCCCACTTGGTCGTTCGCGTTTCATTTTCTGACGTGGTCATCGGAAGGTTAAGCCGCTTCCTTCTTTGGGGTCTTTTTCTTTCAATAATAAAATTGACGGGTCTAGCGGCATTTCAATATTTTATATTAAAGCGGAGGTTGGAAGTTTTCACTCAGTATAATATACGTTATACCGATGTATACAATACATCCATTTTGGGTACTAACCAAGGGCTTGTACCTATTTCTATGATTCTCTTATTTTTTCATATAAATATCTATAGGTAATTGTATAATAATTTTGGTAGCAAAGGAAACCGAGAAAATTGTGAAATTAGTATAATTTATTGAAGAACCAAATTGATTAGAAAATTATAATTTATCTAATGGATTAAAAAAGAATAAAAATAATAAATAAATGCGTTCAAAATTTATCGGACTTCGGAATTGTTACGTGATGCTCTTACAATGAGAATGAAGTAATTTTAATTTTGTTGCCGCTTTTAAAGTAATGAAAAGCATTTGGTTTCACTTAATTAAAAAAAGGTACTTCGCATTTTCGACGTTTCATTTAAAAATTTCTTGGTTTTAAAAGATGATGCAGATATTTTCAGGGAAGATTATTTGTTTTATAAGAGATTTGACTATTAAAAGACCGAATGAAATGAAATTGAAGTCAATAAAGGTTATTAAAATTTTGCAGATCCAAGCTTGTTTTATCTCGATCAAATTAATTCCATCAAATTTTATAAACGAAATATTTTAGTATTATAAGATGAATTAGCGAATGTTGCTTTTGTAATATCTGGAGAATTTCTGGAACTTTACACATCTCCACTTTATATAATTTTGTGTACGATTTTTAAAACTAATTTTGTATACACTTACAAACGGCCAACTCGCTGAATGTACGTTTGTTGTCCTGATATATTACGGTCGGTCCAGTTTCAGTTTTCACATAGAATGTTAGAAATATGTTAGCGGTCGCCAGGCTTACAGAATAGTTATTCTTTGTTGCCAGGGAACAAATTGAATTTTGCTCCACTCAGACACCTACATTTTAAAAAAAGAATGGGCTTCATTACAGGAACTAAAATATAAAAAATTATGTTCCATTTTACTTCACTATTTGGCATTGCTTTTAACTCGTTTCGAATATAAACTTTAAGAACTGCTGCTGCAATACTGCACTTGTGCGAACCAAATTTATTACTTCAATTACGCGATTTATTAATTAAATTTAGAAAAACAGCAAAACGTTTTCAAGCTCGCTATTGATTCACCTACTAACTGCGGGGAAGTTTAAGCACACGTTTTTTAGAACAAAAGGTGCTCGTAAATAGTTTCTCGTACAAACTTCGTGCTGGCTCCGCCGTATGTATTGTTATAAACATTTAATTTAAGGTAAATGTTGGTACTTTGTCACAATTATAAAGTAGGACAACGGGTATAATCGCGGTTATCCAAGCTGGTGCAGTTTTGCGGAATGAAACAACCAAAGTGTTGACTTAGTAACAAACATTTGCTAACGCCACCACCAAACCCTAATAATGTACCAATACACCAAAAATAAATAATAGTTCGATAAAATAACAAAAGCTTTACAATTTTACGCGAACAACTTCTTAAGTGTGTACCTAAGAGAATAGTTGATATGGTTTTGCACGTCTGTTGAATAAATCACTAGAAATCGTATTACACATAAGGGCACGACAATAGACTAAACTGCTTCGGGAAAGCAATAGATTGTATAGAGGTATTAGATAGTCGTTGTTCCCAAAATTTATAGAATGGAATGCAATTATTTAAGAAACCATGTGTATGCATGATGCAAACACTTCTAAAAACTCGAGTTTTATTGATACAAAGAACATTGTCGATCAAAGAGTTAAATTGAAAAGTCAAATACAAATAGGGGTTCGAATAGAAAATGCTTTAAGAAATTGTATTGCAGCTAGATACAGCTGTATTAAGGCCTTCGTACATTATTTTTGTATTCGTGATGGGTCTTTGGTGGAAAAACTATGTCGATTGAGAAGTTCGCAGTATCTTCTAAAGCTAACTAGAGACGAAGCGCCCATATAATCAACTTTTTGTTTAGAATCGTCTCTAGATCACACGGTGTAAAGTTCTCGAATACGTCAGGGAACACCCTGTATAATGACCTATTTATAATTTTCATATACTTACTTCGTATTCTTGAAGATACAAGAAATAGTCAAAGGTAAAAGTTTCTTAGTTCCGTCATCTATATAAGATACCAATGTTTATTCGGGGGGAAAGAGTAAGTTTGGACAACTCGCCCTTAAATTCTCGTGGCGTATAAGAAGTCAAGATTCGCGCTTTAGTAGGAGAAGAAATATCATTTTATATATTTATATAATAAAAGCACAAGAGCTGGCTAAGATTGTCTTTTATTTCACGTCAGACTGTCCTAATACTACACTGCAGTGTTTAATGCACTTCTTGAAAATTTATGAGTAATATGTGTTTTGTGTTTCTGGTTTGTTGTTGTTGTTACGCCTTAAAGCATTTATATTCGAGTGGATTTAGTCCTTTTATTTCGTCATTTTTAAATTTGCTTATAGTATAATTTTTCCCAAATAGCTGAACGGTTTGAACAAACAATTTTTCTGAAACAGCAAATTAGGCAGCGCTAATTCCAAATGACTTCTTGGAGGAACAAAAAATTCAAATTTTCAGAATTTATATGCTCTTTTTGAAGATATTACGGCGGTAATATGAGAAACAAATAAATAAATTTTCAGTTGATCGTGAGGATGATCGTAAACAATTTTAATGCCATTAACGATGATAGTTTTATACAGTTCTAAACAAGTCATGAAAATCTCATTTTATAACTTCCATTATAGGCACTTTATCAGATAAAGAACTATCATCGAAAAATTAAATATTAATTATTACTTTTATGTGTTATAGTTTAATTTTGGTCGGAATTATAGTTAGATATAAATAGATAGTTAGATATACAGAATACTGCATTACCTTAACCATTTATTTGGACTATTAGAAACATTTACTTATAATACTTACATTGCGTTCTGTGGGAGCGGTATATGTCCGGGAGGCAGCGAACATTTTTACTAAACCGTAAAATGGTATGCAGGATGAAAAAACATTGCAAATTAGTATCTAATAAAACCGACCGTCTGCCTGTTAAAAGTGGCAGCATTAACTTGGGGGAGGCTCCAGAAAGACGGATTCCGGCTCTTTTTCGGTTTTTTGCTTATAACTAAAAAACTATGCACTTTATGACAAAAGTTTGTTAACATAAAAACACAGCACATTAAATTGCCTACAAATTATAGCTCTTAAGATTTTTTCCTCAGGTAAACGATTTAGACGCTAGCATGCGTTAAAGTTAAAAAAAAACTAAAAAAAAAAAACTACTAAACTACTAAAAAATTACGCATTTAATGAAATCGCTCATAACTCGAAAACTAAGCACTTTTGGTGAATAGTGTTTTTATTCAAAAATTAAGCACCTTCAATTTACAACAAATTGTATGTGTTAGATTTTCTTTGTGAAACCAACATTTTAGGTGCTAGTAAGTAGTTGAAGTATGTAAGGTTGGTTTTAGGGGGTAAAACTAAACCATATACTCGTAATTATTATGCATTTTTTGTGAAAATGATCTGCCTCTTAAAACCTGAAACTCCTTCCACGAATTTCTTTTTACAAATTTGAAAATAGGTAATAGCCACTTTGCTCTAAATCTGTGGGGTGGATGAAAATTTTTTTTGAAAACATAAAACGTCATAGCACTCATCGCAATTTTTGCCTTGTGAACAGGTGCATTGTCTTGCAGCAAAAGTACACCTTTTGTCAATGTTCCTCTTCTTTTTGACTTAATTTCTTCTTTTAATCCATAATAGAATACCAGCGTGGTATGCGCTTGTTATGGTGGCATCTTTATTTTTATAATCAATCAAAAGAATTCCTTCAGAATCCCAAAAGATTGTTGCCATCACTTTTCCAGCAGAATGCACAACTTTTAATTCCTTTGGTGCTTGACCACCCTAATTCAACTGTATATGTCCCTTCTTTGATTCGGTATCCTAAAAATGAACCGAAGTCTTACCTCCTATGACAATTCAATTGATAATAGCTGTTGAGTCATCACCACACAGCGTTAAAAACTCCTCACAACATTCAAAAACGGTATCGATCTTGAAGGGGTGTGCGCCCATCTCGCGCCGGCTTTTGACATACCCAGATGAGTTTTATGACCTACCTGATGCTTGAAATTGATGAAGATCATATGGATGCCTCTTTCTATCTCATTCCGCGAACTTAAATAGCTCCCCTCGTATATTATGTAGCGCCTTATGATACACTCAGTAGTATGAGATTTCGACAATACAGCTTTTTAGATATTTTTCTTAATTTTTAGAAATAACTTTTTTATTGGTACTAGTCCAGATTTTTAGGGTAGTACCTACATGGTACTTTTTGTTTTTTATCACCATCGAAGGTAGAATTAAGTTGTTGTCTATAGTATAGACTTTGATGTCTATGGGACTCGTGCGCTTCTTAGCAGACGGAAATTCGATGGATGAATTCATTTGCAGCAATTTTATTAAAAAGGTGCGATATCATTCAGAATGCGCATTGTGTATTATTAAAAACTATGTAGATAAGCAAATCGAACTAGTTTAGTTTGAAAAAAAGTGACTTGGCAACAATTTAAAGAAAACAAGTTGAAATTGTTTCTCATTCAGAATTTTGTAATTTAAATTTTCTTGAAGCTACAATCTTAAATATCTCTAGCTGAATTTACACTATTTACAATATTTAACATTTCTTGTACTCTGTAGTGCATAAATTAAATGCATTTTATATTATTGCGTCGCATTTTGAAGCAAAAGAGACCAAATTATTAAGGTACGTTAGTGAGAAAATTTTGTAGCGTAAAATACTCTTTGGGATCGTACGGATACAAGTGTAATTCAACAATGTTTTTGCTTGGTAACGTCATTTCAATTTAAACGAGACTTAACACTGTTCATAACAAGTGTTTTCAATCTTGTCGCTCAAGGGTGAGTACTTTGAAGTATTTTTGTTAACTAAAAATGGGCTATCGTACATGATTGTTTTTGTACGTATCTACGTGTACATCCTTGTTATCTTTTAGAAATGCCTGTATAATAAAATAATGTACTTTTTATAACTAGCATTTTAGAAAAATAATAGTAGACTGATGAGGTGATGAGTAGTATATTATTAAGAATTATTTATACTTTACTTGATTATTTTAATGATATTGATTAATCACACCCGTGAATAATAACTTCATTAATCACGGGGTGCTGGCCAATGGGAAGTTGTCATTTTCATTATTCACTAGTCATGTGAGCAATAGAGCCACAAAGTTTTTGATATCAAAGAGATACAATACGAATACTATTAGGAACCTCGAATTATTAAATATCTTCAATTTAAAGCGAAACTAGGTCGCGTTCTTCTTTGTGCTTTAATCATCTACATTTTTGTGCAGTGTTTTAAATAGTTTGAAGTTTAAATTATTTTCAATTGTACGAACACCTAGGACCTAGAGTAACAAAAGTCAAATAAGTTGTTTTTTTAACAGCAACCCCAACACCGTTCGAATTCGAATAGAATAATGTTAAATTATGTCTAAAGCGGAACCTTTTATATTATTTTGCAACTCGTGCTTGCCTTTGTTAAAGTTTGGTATTAATTTTGAACTGCTGAAAATTTTAATTAAAATATACTAACGAAATTTTAATCACCGTTAAAATTACTAAAAAACAAAGAGCCAATTTCATTTACAACATTTTCTGTTTACAAATTCTTGCTACTAAGTAGATTTTCTGATTTGTATTTTTTAAAAATTTCGTTGAAACATCAATTGGATTAGGTATATTAATTTGACTCGTTTAAAAATTTTTTTAGTGGTTTTCCAGTCTTCTTTAAAGCGGCTTTTAAATAATTTACTTAAGTAGAACGAAATTACTTGATGAAAAGATAAAATTTTCAAATTAATTAATTTTTAAAAACGAAAGCTTTGTAATTATGTGAAAATGGTAATTACTTACGTTTTTGATCGAGAAAGTACAGGGTTACTCAGAACTAGCAAAAAATAATATGGTCCAATTCAGTGTGGAAGTAAAAGGAAAGTTCATAATGATAAAGCGATTCCTAAGAGTTTTGAAATATACTAAAAATAATAATATGCTTGAACTCTTAGGTTAGGTATGTTATTAAAAGGTATTCACGCACAACGAAACTCGCACAGGTCTCACAGGCTTTTACTGAACTTGTTATACCAAAAAAACTGTTAAGGTATAGTTAGGTTAAGGTATAATCTAGTTCATATAACAGAAAACGCGACGAACGTTCTCTCTTACTATAATAATGTATTATGTTACAGTAAAACCAGATTTTCCTAAGAAACACTAGTTTTAACTATCCTCCCCAGTTAATTCTAGATTTAACTAGTTAAACCTGAGTTAGAACTAAACGTTTTCAAGTAAAAAATTCAAATTCAAGGTGCAGTAAATGTCAACAGTGATCATTGCGTAACGACTGCAATTGACTGCCGATATTATTCCAACTCCTAAATATCTAGGCACCACTAAGCCCCTACTCAAAATCTATAAAAAGAATTTTACATTCCGTAATTTACCAAGATATCTGCATGTATGTGTTGACGTTTACTGCACCTTGAATTTGAATGGATAATAGTTTTTGCTACCAATACTCCCCCCCCCCCCCGATAACTATGTAGCCCTTTCTAGTTATTTTTTTATTTTCCATTTTATCGCACAGTTAGTAGATTAAAAGTTATCCACTCGAAAGTGAAGAAAACTAGTTTTACAAAAAAGTGAAAATTGACTGACAACTTATATGGTAACTACAAAATGGGTGGGGAAACACTTGAAACATTTCAGGGGGTTAACGAGTGGGAACAAGTACAGACTAATTATTCGTTCATTTTAGATTTTCATTAGGCTCAGTTGTATAAAACGAAATAATCTCGGAGTCAGAGTTAACTCCACGATCTGAATATAAGGTTAGATCTTAACGGGGATTAGATTAGGTTAGCCCCTACGCACTTGGTTCAGGATTAACCCGTCCATTTTCTAGAGTCAAATATATGTCAAATTAACTCAGAATTAGTTGTTGATTTAGGTTGATCGTGGAGTTAACTCTAACTCCGAGATTAGCTTGTTTATACAACTGGGCCTTAATAAATTGAACAGATTTTTGTATTTCTAAACGTTCTAGTTTCCAACAAGGGTCCAAACTAAAAATTTGCAGACTTGTCTAGGATTTTCCTACCCCAAATAATTAAAAAATAAATTGTTACTTGATAAGTCTATACCAAAACTCTTATTTTTCTTTGTTGACTCTAGTTTAAACTATTTAAATCTAGAATTGTCTAGAAATGATGACTAAAATTAGCTCTTCTTACGAAAATAGAGTTTTCGCGGTAACATAGGCATTTCCCAAAAATGTGCCTCTTTGGGCTTCTGTGGCTCGCTAGATTGATTCCGTTTTTATGTTCATTATTGATGTCAGTATATTTTCAAAGTTACAACCCACACATCTATTACGCGTTGACACGGATGTTTAAATTAAGTGCTTATCAAAAAAATTTGGGAAAATCCGAAATAGAAAAGGTAAATGGAAGTCTTTTTAGGAAACTTTATTTCCAGCCATTTCACATTTTTTATATATTTTAATACCTAAATTCTATTAAAAAATTAAAATATCACATCAACCCTTTGTAAATGTACAGCAGGCTCGTTTTGCGAAAAAGAGTAATTCAATTGAAAATGTCAAAGCTTTGGATGTAAGCTGAAGTAAAAGAATTTTCTTTAATTAAAAATTATTTTTTAGTCATTTTTTCAAAATTGCTTTTTATGCTTTAATAAATATATTTAGGCGAACTTGAGAAGAGCAATAAAGCTTTTGGCCCTTTAACTTTGTTTATTAATCTAAGAAAGTTGCGAAATGAAGTGAACTGATTTTGATTTAACTAGGTACTTACGAAATAATTTTTTTTGTAATTTATTGTACATGAATAGTAGAAATAATATGTCAAATCTCAACAACCACAACCTTAAAGTAATTTTTTCAAATATTAAGTTTTACGAAAATATTCACAGTGAATATTAGGGCGATAAGAAATAAAATTTTATAGACGCACCTTAGTCTAGGTCTAGGAGGTATTGGCGTATGAGTATGAAAAATTATTCTGGCATAATTAGTTTGGCTGATTATCTTTAATATGTTGTACTGATCATAAAAATGTTTCTTGCCAGGCGGAAATGTGGTCGCATATTGTTTAAAATGAGATTATATAAACAATTGAGAAATAATATAATTTTCGACAAGGAAAGTTATTTTGTATTTGTGTCTCTCTCTGACGCACGCTCTCCATTGACCTCTCTGACTCTCTGTGTTGAAACTTCCGCCTAAATTTAGTACAACATATTATAGGCCAGTCAAAATCGACAATAAATCAATGTATCTCTGATTTGTTAGTATGTTGTTTATACCCATTAGGGTATATACCCGTTTATACCTAAGTTTGCAACACTCTTAAAAGTTGTGGAAAAAGCGTAGCACACGAAATGTTCGAAAACCTTTCTATCTTTGTTTTTTGGTGTGGTAATGGAAAAGAAGGCATGCAATCATTTAAAAAACGGTGAAATGTATTTTAATATAAACTTAAGTCATCAAAATTACAGTACAGTTCAATAGAAAAGATTAATTTAAAAAAGTCCCATATTTCAGGTTCGAAGGCTCATAACCTTTGTCAGTACTACGGGAAAATGTCGTAAGTAGAGATTCTAGTGTCTTTGAGGTTCTTTAATAAGACAGTAAAGGTGGATTATTTATGATTCTACTCCATAAAAAAAGAACTTGCACATTTTAAGAGTCTGCCCGCTACACTAAAATTACACTACACTTTAAATTAGACTCATTCCCTAGTTTAGCCGCTACGGAGGGCCAAACTCAAAGTAAAATTAAAAACACTAAAATTAGGAATATAGTGTTTACTTTGGACACCCGTGACGACGGAGTCAGCACTACCCTTGAAACATATTTGGAGAGCCCTTTAAATTTTGAACGCAATAAGCCCAATCTTCAATTAGACCCATTCCCTAGTTTAGCTGCTACAGAAGACCTAACTCAAAGTAAAATTAAAAACACAAATTCTGGATATATGATTTCACTAACTTTAATGACTTATGTTTATATTAAAATACATTTCACCGTTTTTTTAAATGACTGCATGCCTTCATTACCACACCAAAAAGCAAAAGATTGAAAGGTTTTGGAACAGTTCTGTAAAATTGCGATTTTAGCTTATATAGGTTTTTTTGAGATTGTGCGAGAACTACGAGGCCTACAGACCTTTTAATGAGCTTAAATTTAAGCTAATTAAATTGCCTACAACTTCTATTCTACACGTTCTACTCATAGGATCAATGGTTTAACTGCAAATTCGGTCTAAAGAAGGTCTAAAACTCAAATTTTAACTTTTTAGAAAAAATGGCCTATTTGCAAAGTGCCGTAATTCGGTAACTAATTGACGTACAGACCTCCCTTTAGGGGGTCTAAATTGTCGCACATTTACTGCTATTTAAAAACGTATATAGGTAGTGGATTTGGTCGAAAAATGTATAGTTTAGGAGATATAGAGCAAAAACTGAAAAAATCCGAAAATTTCGTGTGCTACGCTTTTTCCACAACTTTTAGGCCCAGTTTTATAAACGAGCTAATCTTGGAGTCAGAATTAACTCCGCGATTAACCTAAATTCAATATAAGTAACAACTAATTCTGAGTTAAATTGAAATTTATATTTGACTCAAGAAAATTGATGAGTTAACCCTGGAACAAGTGCCTACGAGCTAACCTAATCTAATCTACGCTAAGATTTAACCTTATATTCAGATCGTGGAGTTTACTCTGACTCCCAGATTAGCTCGTTTATGCAACTGAGCCTTAGAGAGTGGCAAACTTGGGTATACACTACCCTATAGTGGGTCCAAACAACATACTAAATAATCAGAGATACATCATCTATCATGTTTTGCGAATTTAGCGTATTTTTGTGTCGATTAAAGATAATCAACCAAACAAATTCCGTTAGAATTGTTTTTTCATACTATAATGCGCCAAAACCTCCTGCTACCACATTACTATCACATAGGTATCATCCTTTGACGCAAATACAAATTTCGAATTATAATTTAAATACCTACTCGTAGATGTAATAAGCCTCTTATCCTCCAGCAAAAAAATAAAAGAAAACGTATAAATAACGATACATAAAACATGGACACGCATGCCTTTGAGATAAGAGTTTAAAATCCTTGTCCCCAAACGAGCGCTACCAAAATTTCGTAACTTAATTTTTAAGTAAAATAAATCCCCAAGCGGGTAATACAATTTTCCAAAACAGCTAAACGCTTCTAAAATTTCATTTATTTACAAATTCGCACAGTAGTGCGACGAAAAAGATATTTCTGATTTAATTTTTAAAAACAGCTGTTATCTTCTAAAGATGTGAAAAAAAAGAGAACAAACTATAGGGTATACGTATACAAATTTGCATCAATTAATTAGAGATTATAGATATGCATACTGCGAGAATTGACAAATTAGAAAAAAAAAACGAAGAACGAGTAGACAAAATAAAAACCTTAAAATTGTGTACTGCACTATAATACTATGTATTATATTCTTTGTAAATTTTTTTAATTGGGAAAGTCGCTAATTTAAAGTTACGTGCTTTAATTTTTGATTTTTTGCCTATTGTTATTAGCAGGTTGGTAAAAACTACAAACCTTCTTTTTACAACAAGATAGATATACGTCGAGAAAACATTAGTCTGTCGGAGATCTTGTCCCATATTTATGTATAATTTTGCCTTAACAGTATGTTAACTACTCCCCTTTTCATAAAATCATATAAAGCTTTTTGTTCCTTAATCCTAAAGCTCTTATTTAAGTCGATAAAATAGCACGTTGGAGTTTTAGGAATTGCTTGTAAAGCTTTACTATTCCATGGTCTAATACTTAAATGAATTCAAATTTAGTTCAAATTTCCAATTTTAATTTCGGTATTTTTATTTAATTCGAATGTTTGATTTGTTTTCGAAACAAATGAAATTGATGGTAATAATCGTATATGCGTTTAATGTTTGTTCGCAAATAGTGCTACATTAATATTTGTTTTACGGAATCACTGACTTGACAATTAGGAATTAAGCTTGATTGCAAATCTTGTTTGTTTAATGATGGTTTTCATAACTATTAGCTACAAATAATGACAATGTTGCGATACAAGTGTGTCGAGCACTATATTTTCTTGTGTACACTCTTCGTACGCCTATTTTAATAAAATACCAAGTCTGTGTCTGGTGGTTGAGAACTCTATTAACTTAGCGGTTGAATTAATTTTGGCAAGAATTTCACGGATTCTAAGACACAAGTCCTCGATAAACTTCTGTCCCTTTAGTTAAAACTATTTTACTGCCAAGAACATGAATGCCGCCTTCTTGTCCTCGTCGTTTGGTTATTTGTATAGGCCACGGTGCAGAGAGCGAGAACGAGCTTGAACTTTGAGAGGTTAGGTAAGTTGCGGTCTCGTTATTGTATTGTTAATTTCCTTCCTTTCTGAAGTGGATAATTTGGCGTTCAAGTCTACATAGATGGTGAACAGCACTTCTCTGTTATTGCTATAATTCTTTGAAAATTCGAGTAAGCTTCTAATGACTCTAAAACTCACGGTTGCCCGTTTTACTCGTTCGAGTAATTTAACATTTTAATTAATAACCCAAACAAATTAAAATTTATATCTTTACTTCTTGCATTTATAAAATCAAATGCCAGAGTTAAAGTTTAATTTGACGTAAACGCACGATGTGTATCGTCTTACATTTTAATATTTTAGTAATAAGTTAAAAAGAAGGATCTTTTATCTAGAACAAGATGTGTCCAAGCATATCGATGAGTTGGCAAAACGTGAACCATTTTCCGTTCTTGAACACGGCAGAGCCGTCTGGGATTTTACAAATATAGATAAATTCTCAACGGTGCACTATTGTTTTCAGATAACTTTAAATTTTTAACCCAGTTTACTTGAGCGGGCTTTTATGGTCTTCTTTTTACGTATTTTATACAGATAAATAATATATTTTTAACTTTCTCGCAATTAATGGGGCATTTACCTCCTGAATTTATAAGTTGCATACCAATTTCATTTTAAAACGGTACCATTTTTTTCATGTAAGTAACTTTAATGTAATGACTCAAACTTTGATCAAACGTAAACCCTTGTGATTCCCTATGGCAAGGTTTGCAAGTTAACATACGGTAGAGTAAAGATTTGTGACGATCCACATTAACGACACACTCTCGATACAATCTCGATCCGATAAAATATTCTTACACAAGAATCAATGAGGGTATTCACACTATCGCTCTCGCTTCAAACTCGATACGATAATGCTCTCATACCGATACATTCAAAATAATTTTTTTATAATAATATGGGCCTGCTCATTAGATCTCGAGCCGTACTTGTAGAATGAACTCCAGGATTCTGACGAGAGAGGTGGTACTTACTCTGGTCTTGTCGAGCCAAAAGTCCCCTAACACGGATCTTCTTATCGAGTTAAGGCTGGACACTGACAAAGCGTAGTTCTCATGGCTCCTATAAGCATGAGACATGGATATGTTTAGTAGAGTTTTCGTAGTGATCTGTCTGGTTTTGGGTCACCAGATAAGAGCTACATAAGAGATCGTAGGTCTAATAATGGCGGTGTAAAGCCAAAGTGAGATTTTAGGAAAAAGCTTTCACCTCTTTTCCATTGCCCTGCGGCACTGCTAGAAATTCAGACTTACTTGGTGTAATTTGTTTTTGATGTGGTTTTCCCAATTAAGCTTGTGGTCTAGAGTTATGCCCAGATACTGAACTCGCTCGATTTAGGGAAATTGCATTCAAAGGCAAAATATTTTGCTTAGTTTCACTTTTTATGGAGTCGAGGAGTGTTTGATACACCATTTTTCTGTTATCTTAAGATCTTATCTTAGTCTGTCGCATAGAGTGTTTTCAAATTTGCCTGATTGCAGAATCGTAATATCGTCTGCATAGCCTATGGTATAGAAACCATGATCGTTGAGACGTCTAATGAAACTATTTATGCATATAGTTTTGAGGAGTAAAAAGAGTAGGTACCACTCCCTGGAGACAGCAACACTTACTTGAACAGCTCTCCATTCTAGTATCCTGCCTATGAGCCTAACAATGGTTGGAGGCGTGTCATATGTTTGGAGAGCATGCATTGTGCTTTCGTAAGTAAGCTTCTTGGAAAGTTTTCATGGTGGACTCTTTCGTCTCTAATTAGCTTTCGATGCGTCCAACCACATTGTGGAGGGCTCCAGTACTGGGCACCGGTACTGTGTCACGAATGTTTATGTCGATCAATCTCTCTAACGTTTTCAATAGGAAAGACATAAGACTTATTAGTATGAATGGTTTAGCCAGCTAGTAATCGCTTCTTCCTGCTTTTGACATGAATATAAATTTTACTTTTCTCCATTCCTTAGGGATGTAGCAGTACGCAATACATGCTCTAAATATCCTCACTTAGTTTGGGACCGCACTGTGTAGGACTGGAAAGATCTCTTCGATCCCAGGAGATTTAAAGGGCTGAAAATATTTGATTGGCCAGTTTTACCTTGGCAGCTTTAACAATTTGATTTTCTATCGTCCAGTTACTTTTGGATGGTGGTTGATATGCGTCATCATCCCACTGAAAGTCTTCTAAGATTTTACAGCCTGGAAAGTGCGTCTGCAAAAGCATTTTGGTTGTTTCTGAGAGATCGTTCTTATATGAACCGTCCTCTCGTTTTAAGCTGCTAGGCTGTTGGTTTGGATCTTTGTAGATAATCCTTTTTAACCTTGGTGCAGACACAAGGTTCTTCATGTTTCTCCATGACTATCTTTGATTCTGGAGTATTATATTCCTCTTATACTCCAACTGGTATGCTGGTATCGGAGCTGTATCGAACCGACACTGGAGCGAGACTATAGTTTGTGTATAATCTTAATTACGGCTAATTCTTCTGCCGAGAAATTAAAAGACATCCTTCTGGAAAATTAATCATGAAAATTTTTTCTGGATTTAATTAAATTCGAGAAGTATTCAAAATTATTTTTAATTAAAAAATATTTCAACTGTATTATTTGATTTTGTGTAAATATGTTGTAGAATTAGGTCCGTGAAGTTACAATAACCACTTTCAAAAAAAATAAAAAAAATTATGCTATAATTTAGTATGAATTTAGTGTAATTTAGTGCGCTAATAAAAAAATTTAGTTCGCCTCTAGTTTAGGCGCTATACGCGTTGGAAATGTGGTTATTGTAAGTTCACGCGTAATAACCACCTTCTCCGATTTTTATGAAACTTGGTGATAATTTAGTATGAATTTAGTGTAATTTAGTGCGCGTCTAGTTTAGGCGCTATACGCGTTGGAAATGTGGTTATTGTAAGTTCACGCGTAATAACCACCTTCTCCGATTTTTATGAAACTTGGCGATAATTTAGTATGAATTTAGTGTAATTTAGTGCGCTAACAAAAAAATTTAGTGCACGTCTAGTTTAGGAGCTATAAGAGTCGAAAGGTGCATATCTTAGTCTGCGTCTGCGCGTAAAGTAACTAAGTACTGTCGCCGATAGTACTAGTACTGATAGATCATTACAAAAGGTTCATCTCAATTTAGTAGGTACCATTGATTCATGTGGTGCAATTTGATACACACGAATTTAAATATAATTAGTTCCAGCGTAGGTAGTAATAATAACATTGTATTCTTCATGGCATTCATATTGTAAGAAAGGAGTTATGTGTGCACATAACACCTTCTTCCTTTGAGAATATTATTTTAGATGTACATAGCTCCTTCATCCACTGCAGTTTTCAATCTTACAGTAATATTTATACATTTTGAAAGGTGCCATGCGATAGAAGAGTACATAACACCTTCATTCAGTAAAAAAAGTCATTTTTTTATGTTACATCCTTCATCCACTCGTGTCTTCAACTATTCTCTACTTTGTTATAGAAAAAGTAATAAAAAGTATTTATCGTTTACAGTCGTTATTAGCAACATCTCCTGTTTGTCTTTGACCAATCGTAATAATTTATGTAGATATGATTAATTAATTGAAATTTGTTAATACCGGCTATAAGTTTTGCGTTTATACCTAGATAGGGCATTCGAGCTTTGGCAGAGTAAACTAAAATTAAATCTAGACAAAGTATCGCATTCATACTGCTACATTTTGTTTCTAACTATCAATGGCAGTAATTTTATGAACTTTCGTAGGGTATTTGGGGTGGAATCCGCGTTGGATAGGTAGAAAACAGACAAATAATAACTTTTTCCTAAAATCTGGACATATTAGTAGGTATCGTATTCATACTGCTAAATCTTTCTAATTATTCTTTTTCGTACACATTCATGCAAATTTAAAAATT
The DNA here is from genome assembly GCA_950108345.1 of Malthinus flaveolus. Taxonomy (NCBI): domain Eukaryota; kingdom Metazoa; phylum Arthropoda; class Insecta; order Coleoptera; family Cantharidae; genus Malthinus; species Malthinus flaveolus. Next base: position 75,301,147 of record OX467285.1, read on the forward strand.
GAAAACCGGCTAATTGTTACTAATTAATTTGTTATATACCTGGTCGTACGGTCGTATACTATTCAAAGGGACCGTTCCTGTATTTGGACAGTACGACCGTACAACAATCTCATTGTAAAATATTCTTGTTTTTATTGCTTTTGAGTTATTTCAATCTGTTATTACCCACTCAAGTATTTTTAAGACTACCGTTATGGGGTGTAGTCCGGTATTAAAACCTTGTAAAAAATATATCACAGTCGTCCTACATGTAAGCTCAGGGAAGCAAATAACATTATAATTAAAAAACATAAAAAATCTCAAGTGTGGTGTATTATTTTACAAATTAAATCTCAATCATCATTTAACAATATTATAATATAGTCCACTAAGAAGTAAAATTTAATAAATTGGAGACAAAAAAAGCAAGGATTACATAATTATTTTCAATAATATTACTGCTGTCAAATCAGATGACTGTTTAAAATAATTTGTTCATTAGCTTTTATTTAATTTCTTTTAAAATCAAAATCCGAAAAATTCATCTAATTTGCATATTACCTGTATAGATTTGAATATGTTCTAATTATTATTTATCAGAGAAATGCAATTTTATTATTGAAAAGGTTATTGTAAAAGGTTCTCCCGATGAATCTTTTCGTTAAGGCCCGTCTAGACGCAACGTTTTATGGAACTTCGTATAGCCTCATAATAAAAATTATGAAAACTGCCGTTAGTCAAGGCCGTACAACCCCAAATTCAAGTTTTGAACTAAAAATACATTCTAATGATTTTGATGTACTATTTTAATTTATAATAGTCAGATATTTCAGAAAAGATAATAAAATCTTATGGACCTATAATATTAATAAGATAAGTATAATTGATTAAAAATTTTGGAAGCTCATGTTGATATTTTGGAATACCGACCTGCTTGGTTTGAAAAGTATTTCTAAACGGTAAATACTTTCTATTACTTTTTCTATAACAAAGTAGAGAATTATTATTACTATTACCTACTCTGAAAATAATTATATTTAAATTCGTGTGTATCAAATTGCACCACATGAATCAATGGTACCTACTAAATTGAGATGAATCTTTTGTAATGATCTATCAGTACTAGTACTATCGGCGACAGTACTTAGTTATTTTACGCGCAGACGCAGACTAAGATATGCACCTTTCGACTCTTATAGCTCCTAAACTAGACGTGCACTAAATTTTTTTGTTAGCGCCCAAAATTCACTAAATTCATACTAAATTATTACCAAGTTTCATAAAAATCGGAGAAGGTGGTTATTACGCGTGAACTTACAATAACCACATTTCCAACGCGTATAGCGCCTAAACTAGACGCGCACTAAATTTTTTTATTAGCGCACTAAATTACACTAAATTCATACTAAATTATCACCAAGTTTCATAAAAATCGGAGAAGGTGGTTATTACGCGTGAACTTACAATAACCACATTTCCAACGCGTATAGCGCCTGAACTAGACGCGCACTAAATTTTTTTATTAGCGCACTAAATTACACTAAATTCATACTAAATTATCACCAAGTTTCATAAAAATCGGAAAATGTGGTTATTGTAACTTCACGGACCTTGTAGAATTTAGAAATAAGAATCCTAAAGTATTTTATAAAAGAGGTCTAAAGAAGATAAGTTTGTTTATTTGAGCGTCAGATATTCTTTTATTGAAAAAAGCTTGTAGGAAGTGTAGGAACACTCGAACAAAACAAAAAGTTGTAAGTTAAATCGAATAGATTGAAAACAGACTATAGGAACCATTTTAAATTTGTAAAAAAAATAATTTAGTTCTTGTACAACTTTGAGTCTCGTTTTCGATCAAGGGGGAGTTACTGCAGATAAGGAAGGGTTTTGTTCAATAATTTTAAATTATTAACTAAACTTTTATTTGCGATCGAATCAAAGTAGAAAATTTTATTTGGGTGGCGTGAAATGCCACTTTTTTCGATTTCAATTCACTCGAGATATACCAATTTCAAGAGTCTAATGTACAAATATGTAATTTCATTTAAATCGAGCTTTGGTAAATTGAAACGGGAATAAACGACAGCCTATCAAGAAATTAGCATGCAAATCTCTTGGAAATTTATACAAAACGTCTAAATATAAAAATAACAGTTTCTAAACAAATTATTATTTTTGTAATTTTATGCACATGCAAATATTTAATAAAGATGTTTATCTTTCATTATTAAAAAAGCTTCTAAATTTTTACTTAATATATTAAAATGCGTTCATGCTTAAGGTTACTTTTGCTTGTTTTTTGAAATGATTAATTTATAGAGGTAAACAGCGAGGGACTTGTAAAGCGCCCTTTAGAAGTAAATAATAAATTATTTACTGCATTTATATTTAAAAAATCAATTGCTACCCTTACTCAATTGTAGTGATAAATAAATTTTACAACTTCGGAGTTTGCTCGTTATAACTTCATTCATTATTTTTTACTTGAAGAAAAATCAAAAAGTTTTTAATAGATAACTCATCCAACAGTGTGACGTTGCGAAAAATTGTTAAAAATGTTTTTTTTTTATAAAAATTTGAATTGGAATTCTCAAGCTGAAAATTATTCTGTAAATAGTACAATAACTAGTATTGAATGTAATACGGTTGCTTTATTACTGTAATTACTCGTTAAAAAGTTTGAAAATGATTTGAGTCTGGCAAGAATTTATCGGTTTATTGATTTGTGTTATATTTAGTTGCGTCACTTGGATTGTACAATTTATAATTTGGTTAGACATAAATAGACGTAAATGATGTATTATGACTATGGCAAAAAAAGTATTTGGCAATATACAGAGCGTTCTGTTTAAAAACAACATGAAATGAAATGACATTAAACTATGTCTGATTACTCTAAAAACTGCAATTAAAGTAATCTCCAATATTGTAGGGTTATAAATTGATAAGTATCTCTTTTATTGTTTTTTTGAATCTCCCAATTGAAGAACATCTTTTGATAGTATTTGGTAGTTTGTTGAATAATTTTACGCACATATAAATAGGACTTTTTTGGTTAACGCCAAACGGTGAATCGGATACTGCACATTAACATTTCTTGTATTAAAATTACGTTGGTTGTTCAGATTGAAGTTAAATTGAGCCTGATGTTTGAAGATAAACATCAGGCACTCATAAATATATAACGAATGAACTGTCATTATGTTCAGAGCCCGAAAAACACTTCTGCACGAATCTATCAAGCTCATTTTTTTTTATTCTTATAGATCTTTTCTGAATTCAAAACACTTTCTCTATATGAGAGCTCGTTCCCCAGAAAAGTATGCCATACCTCAGAACGGACTCAAAATTGCCAAAGTATACAATTTTCAAAGCTGCTATGGGCAAGTATTTGCTTAATAAACGCAAGCCAAACGCCGCACTACTTAATTTTAGGCAGAGCAGACCGACGTGATGCGACGAGTTCAAAAACTCATCCAAAACAATTCCCAAAACCCTGGCACATTCAGACAGCTCCACCCTCACATTTGACACTTCCCACTCGGAAGGAACCGCTTCTCTGGTTTGTTTGGTTCTGAACAAGACAAAATTGGTTTTTGTCGTGTTCACAACCAGGCAGTTTGTTTCAAACCATTTACTGGCTTGTGAGTAGGCGTCGTCACAACCTGAACGTATCTCCGACACGTTCATTCCCGTTACTATAAGGCTAGTGTCGTCCGCGTATCTGACCAGAGAGCACTTATGTCCCGACAACGCCAACTCGTTTACATATACGATAAACAACACAGGTCCGAGTATACTGCCTTGGGGCACACCTGTGTTTATAGTTAACATTTTAGATGTGACTCTTACCATTATCTTTGATAACTTCGACTCTTTGTTGCCTATCTGAGAGGTAGGACTCAATCCACTTCAAAGCAGTACCACGTATGCCGTATTTTTCTAACTTGTGGGCTAGCTGTTTGTGATTCAGGCAACCATATGATTTGGACAGATACAAGAACATACCCTTAGCCATCTGTATATTCTCTAATGAATCTAGTACACTTTGCATGAGCTGAAAGATTGCAGTTGTTGTTGACCGGCCCCTCAAATACCCATGCTGAGTCTCTGTAAACAGACTACTTGCGCTCATAAAATCCACCACTCTCTTAGACGTAAGTAATTCAAAAATTTTAGAAAAAACTATTTAGTATGCTTATTGGTCTAAAGTTATTAAAGTCTGATGGGCTACCTTTCTTATAAATAGGTTTTACAATTGCTAGTTTCAATTGAGTTGGAAAAATGCCACACTTATATGCATGCCACTTCTAAACTTACAACTCTGATTAGATTTGATCCAATTTTCTAACCTATCTATACTGTTCCTTAGCGATTGTACGTTTTGATGAAACACGCGCACTTGTTCAGTTTTTTTAACATTTCCTGGATTATTTGTGTTGTTTATACTAAAAAATCTGCGCTGTTAGCCTTGAATTTGTCCATAAGTTTAAAGTTAAATCTCTTGATGCCCACATTCACCGGCCAGAAGCTAGGATCATACATTTCATCCTTTCGTGTAAGAGGTGCTGTAACCACAAAGTTTTTACGTTGTTCTGGCTCACCTGGTAGTTCCTCTACAGTCGTTATTTCGTTTTCAAAGCCTAGTTGTAGTTTGACATGCTTGTACATGGTCTTCCGTCACATCATGTTTTTTAATGAGATACAAGATTAACCAGACTTTTCTTTCTTCTCCCATAAAGGTTGTTTTATTTTCTCCTTCAATAACCGCTCCTGTTCCAATTCGTTTTTTAGGTCTATGTTTATATTTAACTTCTTTGAAAGGACGTTCGTCACTTTTAATTTCATTGGTATCATTGCGATTACCTGCAAGATTTATAATGTCCATCATTTTGTTGACCTGAACTTCTCTTAAAACTTGAAGGTTATCGTTTCCTTTAGTGTGCGATGAATTCTTATCTTTATTAATTTTATTTTCTTGATTTTTGCTCCATTCCCCCTCAGATTGTTTCACTGCATGTGAGAACGGTTTACTATTATTCTTTTTTTGAATCACCACATCTTTGTTCGGTAGGATCTTATCTTTGATAGCAATTTTTTCTTCCAGTAGTTGATTATTTCGGCGTAATAAGGCGTAATTTCTTTCTAATAGTTTAGTATTGAATTTCAGACCTTCGTACTTTGCCCGAATTTCGTCTACTAGCTCAATTAATGCTTCATTTTCAATCCCGAAGCGTGGTGTCTCCTTACATTTGTCACACAACCACATTAAGTTATCATTTTCGACAATTATTTTTAGCCATGAGTCTTTTATTCCTACACAGCCAAGATGGTAACCATTTTTACAATAATTGCACTTTATAAACTTAGAATTTACTATGAAATTCTCAGTGCAGCACTCACACAGCTCCGCACCGTCCGCCATTCTCATGGCATTTAACCCTTAACTCGCGACGTCAATATTTTTTACGCTATAGGCGAACGGCGGTATCTGACGCTTCTCTTATTGTATAGCAGTAAAACGCACAGAATAATACGCAAATATCAGTTTTTTATTAACTAATATTAAAATGCAAAGCTTAAAGTATAAGATAAGCCAAAAAAAATTAATTTTTATGAAGTAACATTTATTTTATTACCGTTTCTTCCGAGTTAGATGCCAAAATTATATTTTAACAGTGTACCTACTTGAATTTAAAAAAATCAATTAAATTATATTTTCCAATAATAAACAAAGAAATTTCACAATATAATTACTTTGATTTTTAACACTATAAAAATATACAAATACACACGTAATAAAATTAGTCACGCTGTAGGCGACGGTTGGTATAATAAACCGCGCGAACCTTGGCAAACGGTCTCTAATTTAGGGATACTAAAGACTGGTGACGGCGACATCCGGTCAATTCGTCGATAGCACAATATTTTCAAGCTAGACAAGTCAGCAACTTCTTAGGTGTGCAAATAAAATTGTTATCAAACTTTAAATTTTGCAGGGCGGTACCAAGTACCGCGTTCTCGGGTTAACGGTTAAAAAACACTTAAACTTTTTTTATTACAAAATTATACGTATAATACTTCTATTAAAATATTGCGAAATAAATTAATTGTAAAGAAAAACTTTAGGGAAATGTTCAAATGGACGTCAATAATTATTGATATCACAGAAATTATGTAACTCACTCCGAACTGAGTAATGAGTAGTGGGCATTGTACTAAGCTGAAAAAGGTGCTCTAGCATAAAAAATGAACTTTCTTTCTTTCTAAAAAACATCTAAATATGACTATCACCTTGTACTTTTCGGTAAAAATAAATCTAGGTGCTTCATATAAAACAAGTAGATATTTTATGCTTCCTGAGTTAAGCTTCAAGGAAGGAAGAAGCGAAAATAAAATTCTTGCTTTCGTGAAAACTCAAAAACTATTTTAGGTAGGTATTGGAAGTTTGACCATCAAAGTAATTAGCTGTAAGCAGCTATAACCGTGCTCGAGAAGGCACGTTAAGTAGACGGTCCAGATGAGTAAACTGAAATTAGGTCAAAAGCTCTCTAAATATTGGCTTATCTATAAATAAATAAGCAAAAAAACAATTTGACACTTAGTTCCTCTCTGATTATAGAAGTATAAGATATCTAAATCTACTCTACATATTTATAGAAAAATGAAAAGGTGTTCTCTTTTAGTATTACGAGTTGAAAATTAAACTTATTCGCTTTTAAATTTAGCTTAACAACAAACTTTTCTCTGTGTACCCTTGCAATAATTTTTATTGACCCCGTACTCAATTTCGCGGGAAAATTTTTTTGTACTACTCGTAGTTACAAGATTTTCAACATACACAATGATGTACCTCTAATGAGCACACGTGCGCACGTGCCTACTCGTACGTTATTTTAGCAAAATATGTGGTTAGATTAAATAAAATGTATATTTTAATTGGCTCTTTTTATAGCGACTGGTATATACTCGGAAATGAGTCAGTAATTAACGAGATTCGAATATTGCATGGGCTGAAAGAATTGTTCATTTCGCCCAGTTGCGCAAGTTAATTATTGTGAATTATTAAATTTATTCTGAAATGATTGAAATTCGCATTTTCAAAGTAGTGCAACCAGGTCCACAGTCTCAGCGACTACAAAGTTTACAAAATGATGTAACTTGAAATTGGCGGTGGTGTATGGTGTAGGAATGAAATTATTAGAAACAATTATTGAGAAAAATTATTTAATTTCTCTTAATTTTGTGTTTAATCGAAGTTTAAAATCAAGCGGCCTGGAAAAGTACTCGTCAAACCCAAAAATCCCTAAGGACCACTTTACTTAGTTTTTGGGGTACATTAAATGTGTTCGCAGACCAACTCAATTGCGTCTAAACGCAACCAATCAATCAATTTGATTTGGGTGGATTTAGATTTGGAGTGGTTGCGTTTGGACGCGATTGTGTTGGGCTGCGAACACCTTAACGTATTACTGTCCTTATTTCCGAATATCGTAGCGCCCTGTAGATACTGTTCATTGTGCTCGTTAGGCTGCAGCTTATTTAGACTTCTAGATTCTTGATTACTATTCGGAGTTGGAGTTACCTGTCAGTACTTCGGTCATTATTTATTCTGTGCTATTGTTCCTACATCTTCCATGCAACCTCTAAGATCCCATAAGGTCTCGAGAATCACCATGTGTAAGATCCTGGCGGGAAGGGTTATGAAAACTCTGCCCATGTTGTGTCTCCCAACTAGGATCTCCTTTGGACGTAAGAACTACTAGCTGGTGGTATAACTTGGTTGCTGGATCACCACCTTTTTTTTCGAAAATTTAACCAGCCATCAATTTTTTTGAGGCAAAATCAAAAATACTTGGGCTCTCAAATTTTTGGTGTCCTGAAAATATCATTTCTGGAATAAGAGACGACCAATTGAAAATTCAATTCCTGGGAGTTTCTAATAACTGACAACACACTCAAAAATATTAACTTTTGCCACCGGGGATCTTTTAACCCTAGGGTGTTTAATGATTAGAGTATAGGTACTAAACTCTCGTAAATTGAGATTCATTTATGAATTATTTTGCTTTTACTCTTCCCATTTGTTTTAAATTATTGGTAACATTACTATCTGAAGCTCCGCACTAAGTTTTATCTAATGGGGCGCACTCTGCTTGAAAATAAAACGTTTACAGTTGATGTAAGCTAGTTTGAGTACTATACGAGATTGTATTTAAGCCTTCCAAAATGGACATTCAAGACGCCATAACTTGTTGAACTTTCCCATAAATATTAAGTTTTTCTTTCATCACCTCAAATATAGTTGACTCTTGTGTTCACCTTTTTCCTTCGTCCATCTACGCGTTACGACTTTTTGTTTAGTACATTTTTGTCTCGTAAAGTTATTTACAAGTTTATCACGTTTTCGGTTATATATGTGTTTAATTTCATAAGGCGGATAAATTTATATTTCTTTACGTTTTCAGCTCGTCGATAATTATTTGTTACGTTATTCTTGTGAACAAATTCTGGAAATATAAGCGTGTTCTAAATTTTAACACTAAATAAATTTAAAGCTTCCCTGCCCTCTCTAGGGTTTTCAGAGCATATGGTAACTCCTTAATGGAATCGGAAACAGTTGTTAAAACTCTGTTGATGTCCACATTGTGGTGAGATTATACATACTAAGTGCTTATTACGGAGATACTTGGAAAATTTTCTATCTTGTAAAATCTGCACATATAATTTAAGGAAGTTACTTTTTTCTATGCTTACTCTACCATTTAAAAAATCAATTGAGGGTTTATGAGTTGAAAAATAATTTTTCAATTTATTTTAGTCTCTAATTGCCATTAAAACGTTTCAAATTCATACAAACCCCAAGACAATTATCTGTTCTCGAGCTTCGTTAAAAATAAAATACGTAACGTTGTCGTACAGAATCGAAACTTGAATCTTGATCATATATGATTTAGCATGGGAAAACAAACTTCTGTCAATATTGGCTTTCCCTAACTATTTTACAACAAAATACCTACTAAATAAAATTTTTTTAAGAATAAAACGCTTTTTCTAATACAATTATAAAATTTTTAATTGATTCAGCCGCTTTCGAGAAAATGAAGGAAAATTACACAGTTAATAACCGTTTCGTTAGATTCGTAGATTAGTTCGGGACAGCTGTAGACAGTATTTTGTTAGCTTTTTGGAAGGTGCCAGTAAAGCTCTTTTGCTTTGGCGGCACCCTTCTTTGCTTGTCCATTTTTCAGTCTGTAGTTGATGGGTATTATTTTTAAGGAGAGTACCTCTTGAGCCTTTCTTGGCCAGCTTGTCTGCTTTATCGTTACCCTCATTTCCTTGATGTCCTTTGACCCAACAGAGTGTAAGAACATTGTTTTTTGATATCTGGTTCAGCAGCTCTATACATTCCAGCAAGAGACCAGAGGCTAACTTGCAGGTGGTTAAGGCTTGCAGGGCAGCTTTACTGTCCGTCGATAACAGTATTTTCTTATTTAGGATTTTCCTGTTAAGGATTTCGTTGGCGCTGTGTAATATACCCATCAGTTCAGTTTGAAATACTGAGGCATATTTCCCCAGCGATAGACTTATGTCGAGGGCAAGCTCAGGTGAATGAACACCTGCTCCTGATCCGTTTTGATTTTTAGATCCATCGGTAAAGACAGTTATGTCCGCTGCGATGTTCTCAGTTGAATCCATTAGAGTTTTAAAGTCTCTGTTGAATGTATATTTTTAGAGAGATGCGGTCTGTATCCAACTCCAGGAGAGGTAGATTCTTAGAGCACTCCTCGAGGATTTTAAGTCACCATCAATACCGATTCAAAACGTATCAAGTATACGCGAATGAGTGCGTAATATAGAACTTGTTCGAATTTGTGCGTTTAAACATTTGATAGATTATTTATTAAATTTAATTTATTTTTATAATTTGAGTGGTTTTGAGATGGTCGTAGATAAAGTCAAATTTTAATAGGTTTGTCATTCTAGACCAAATGTAAAATGAAATAAATTAACTTTCCTTACGTTTGTTAGAAAAGACCGTATATTCTAATCTGTGAACGTAAAATATTGAAACACACACACACCTTGAATTTAATATGTAAAAGCGTTTTCGATATCCGAATTTATATTAAACTTTAACTTTATATATTCTTTTTAGTAGCTAAATATAAAATTCCATACTCTTTTACACAAGTAACTTTTCAACAAATTTGTTACATTAGTAAGCCTACCTTTATCAGACTTGCTTCATTAATCTTGGTGCAAACTGAAAGACAAGGGACAACCATTTGTGCGCAAAGTTTACTTCATTTCTCCGTTCATTTGCACCGGGAGCCGTTATCATTAAGCTGCTTCGAAGCGGTCTCGTGGGCTTTAGTCTTGTGTCCTCCGCAAAGATTAGGATATTGGTCGCGCTAAACCATTTCTACTTTTTTTGCATATTCCGTAACGATGTTGCTTCTTTTGTATTTCGAATTTTTTTTTGAACGATTCGCCATAAAAGGAATACTTACGTGAACAATAACAATAATATTAATATGAATAGAGCTCACTTAAGGCGGTTATTAAATAAACCGCACCACTACTGTTATGTCCAATATAAAATGACGCAGGTGCGTTAATAGATCTGCTGTCCAGTTTTAGGATTAAGACATGATAAATGGCCTATGGATTAATTTAAGTGCCATAATTAAAGCTGCGATGTATCTATGGTGTCAATATCTTGCCGTATTTACAAGCAAGACTTTGGAAGTTTGAAAAACAATTGATTAATTTACATTTTGTTTTCAGTTTCGATGTACGCGGTAGAGCTTTTAACAAAGCTTTACACTGGTCCGACCCAAATACATTTGGACCACGTGCGTATTTCGTAACAGTGGCTAAACCTGCGGCGTTAACTTTAGATGGAGTTCAACTGGATGATGAGGGTATCTACCGTTGCAGAGTGGATTTTCGCACCACTCCCACCCGTAATTTTGCAATTAACCTGACAGTTATTGGTGAGTAACACTTAAAGTTGTTAATTAAGCGTCAACATTTAATGTTTACCGTATTAATACAAAATAATCACAATATTTCAAGCTTTATAGCTTGTTGCTTCCAAAGATATTACGATTAATAAGACAACTTCGTATACTAATTTATTTGGTTTGGGGATCGTGTTTACCTGTCGTATACGAGAGATACAGTAAAGGGTTTTAAAAATTGTTACGAGTAAACTTTTTTTAAAAATTTTTGTTGAAAACAAACATCGAGATAAATTTGAATTTTTTGTACCTACACTTTTTTCAAACGATATACCGAAAAGTGCTGCTTTAGGCATAAAACTGTTGCTTGATGGGTATAAAATATTTTAAATATCCAAAATTCACATTAAATTGAGCATATCCGCTATAAACTTCATCAGAATACGAACGTAGTCCCTATTACCTTAAAGTTTTGAAAATTCTGTTTACGACCAAAACTTTCGGCAATATATTTACCAATTTAATCCGTTATATATTTTTTATTAGGATTAAATAATATCCCTTATATTAGCTCGAGAACGCAAGCGTTTAGTTTTATATAAATCTGTTTTGTACTAATTTGAAAGACTTTGAAAATAAAGACTTACATGCAAACCGATTAAACAAAGCGCACTAAAAAGTAACATATTGCGAAATAATCCAGAATTAGCGTATTCGCACAGGAAATAATTGGGCCATTTTAACATATCGTTCCCTTTCGACCCATATCCTCGTAGCTGGATTAAATCCGGATTTAGTTTGTCGCGGTGTAAACATAAAATGTTTATAATGTGTAAATAAAAGATATTTATAAAATTAGAGTGTGAACTTTAATTAGGCATCTTTTAAATCACGGATAATTGACTCCTAAATACATTATAAAGCAATTACCGTTCTTATAATTAATTTAAGTAGGATTAGGAACGCAAATAAATATTTACGTAACTTAAAGTACGGCAATTTTTTTTATCGACCTCGAGAAAATATCCAATATCCAGTGTATTAACGGTAAAAACGTTTCAAGGGGAAATTTCAATTCATTTTAAATGTCCAGGGTATATACGTATTTGTTTGTTCAGTTCCTAATTTAATAAACTTCCAACTGAGTAGAAAAATTAAAATTTTTTTTTCAAAATCCCACGGGTTCCCTGATGCAATCCCTTTTTTGTGGGTATAGTATAATTCTGGGTTCCACATCCACAATCAACTAATAAAAAAAAACTGAAAATCGACCGCCGGGCCCCTTGACATACTAGACATCTCCTGACACACACGGACAGTGTTTTATATTTATTTGGAATTAAAAAATACTTAGAAAATTTTTCTAAAACGTTTCAAGAACTGATGATAAGACCTAGATCCGTATGCCTTTTCATTACACGCTAACCAACCCTAAAAAATACTCCAAGTCTCCTTTTAATCTTGATCAATTCGATATCAGTTTTATTTTCCTTGTCGGAAGTACAAAAGCACCTTTCTTTCCCTTACGTCATCGTATCAAGTCAAGTGATATGATCATTTTAATGCATGATGAGAAATGAGACCTTCTCTAGAGATGAGATTTTCTTAAATTTTTCCAGATCTCTTTCGGATTACGCCGATTTTCGGAGATTCTTCTACAATTCTTGAGATATCATCAGATTTCCTTAGGAAACTCCCCGATTACTATCAAATTAGTACATCCGAATTCATTTGCGGCTCGCATCTTTGTTAGTGGTCGCTGCTGGCGCTAATTACAACGAGGTATCCGAGAGTGGATGCAAAAAATATCCACAAGTTACGTAGGTTTAAACGCTAAATACCAATTTCCTACCAACTTGGAACGTAACGAGCGAACTCAATTGGATTTCTTATTTCAAATTAACCAACTCTCTTGAAATATGCCATTATTTTTTATGGGTTAGGAAAGAACTACTCAACTAAAACGGCTTAGTATTTTGGTTTATTGTACCGGTTCTAAGTTTTTAGCAGGATTTACTGGTTGATTTTAAGAAGCTTTAAGGTCCTATTTATTATTAATATTGCTGTTCTGAGGCTGGCTCCCAATTATTTCTTGCATCGCCACCTTTAGAATCTATTTTGCGACTCGGATGTAGTCTTCCTTTATGTGAGTTCTGTGCTTTTGATAAAGTCCAGAGCTTTTTCTATTGATAACTTGGGTAGTTCTCTTTAGAGCATCTTCTTCTATCCGAGAATGCTGTGACGACTTCTTGTGAAAGTCTTGCAGTGTAGCAGAAGATGGATTGGAGTTTCCTTTTCTTCTGCACATCCTCTCCATAGTAGGTATTGTTCCAGTCCCATGGTATACAAGAGCCTTTTAAGCTGGCAATAGCTCGTTATTATTACCGTTGCTAGTAGTGATTCACAACTGCTCATTCTGAGTACAAAGCGGGTTCTTTTGTCGATAGGTTTCTTCAGTAGGACTTCATAATGTCTCTGTCAAGGAGTTTCTCTTCAGTGTTTAATATGCCACTTTACCAGAAGTGACTTTTTCTCTCTCTTCGCCATTTCATATGGAATGCCACGAGCTGGTTCTGGTCTAATGGGTTTTATTGCTGCCCCCTTTAGCCACACCGTTCGCTTCTCATTTCCTGGTATGTCAGCATGAGTTGGCATTCATACCAGGTTAAGGTCTTACTTACTACTTGTTCCTATGTTACGTATATACTAAGTGTTACCAATGAATTCGAGTGTGCTGATATTTGGTTCCACAATCCACACGCTTAGACACAATAAGGTTTGTTTATTTGTCTGTTTGGAGTAAAAATAACAAGTTTAAAGCGTTTCTTTGTCCTGCTCTTTAGCGCCAATTTTGTCTGTGTCCTGCTCTAATGACGTCACAATTATTACAGATCGAGCAGACAAATAAACAGACCTAATATATGCATCGTAGTTTTTCCGCCATAGTCTCCCTATGTTATAGTGGTATCATCTTCTTACTCTTGCATTTTAGCGGTTTGACAATGTTCTTTGTGAAAAAAAAATTAATAATTTGATAGTTTGGTAAACTCATTATCCAAGCCGATTTTAGTGTATACTGTAATCAATAAAGTTTTAATAAATCTTGTAAAATACAGTTATAAAGTTCTACTTACTAAGTTGAATTCAAACTGACAAAGTGTAAAACATTCAGATTAAATTAGAGAGAAGTTACAAATTTACCTAGAGAAGCAATTTACGTTAACATTTTAGTTCGATAAAAAAAAAACATTTAAATTATTCTCGTTACATAAAATTATATTTTTACATTTGCACCACCAAAGAAGACTTTTGTTTATACAATTTGCATAAGTAAATTTTTACAGGTTTTGTGTTAAGTCGTTTCCGCTGCATCGCGGTAATGCCATGCAAGCGTATGGTTGTAAAAACGCGATTTGCAATTTAAGTTGAGAAAAAGTTTAAAACAAAAATTTTTAAGTTACTTTCCACTTAAACGTACCAGAACGTGTAGTTGTTATTGCAACTTGTAGAAAATTTATTATGGTGTGCTAACAAACGACTTTAAATACGTCTGCAACTGAAGTTTATTTTACTTAAGTAATATTACCTTGACTTCTTTCCATTTCCAACATCGCAACAATGCAACACAACCATTACGTTTTCTTCAATGTATTATAGAATATTTATGCTGGGAAACTTTGTAAGTTTAATAAAATACCCTGTTTTTCTCGACTATTTCTGTGTAACGATGAAGGTTAATTTAATCCTCAGATGACAACTGAACTTCAGTGCACGGAATTGTTAAAATTAGGTAGAACAGTTTCATTATGTGAAGGTGGAGCTATGAAAGATATAAAACCTAGCATACCTGTCGGTGCAAAAGCGATCTTATACCGAGAAAACGACATTTCTCGCGCTTTTCGTTTGTGCGAAACCAAGAAAATTAACTAAAATATCCGAACCTATCTAAATATTTTCTAAATTCAATCACGAACCTGTATACAAAGTGATTCTAAAATGTGTACCCAACAGTTCAGTGGATATAGAGTAAGTCCATTAATGACGAAAAGCTTAATAAAGTTTTTCTCTAAAATGTCTCCTAAGGGAGATACAGCCCTTAGAAGAGAGTTTTTATTTAATATCTCCCAAACCGTTGGAGATATTAATGTTAAAACTTGCCATAACTACCTACCAACTTTTCATGCTTAACAGGACCACCTTATTAATATTTTGAGATGTCAACTCAGAGTAGGTGAAATCTGGAGGGGAGGTGCTAATAGCCTCCCTAACTTATTTGTGCGTAGGTTTCATTTGTTTTTGACACGAAATTATTAAATTTCATTGTTATTTGTAAGAAAAAGGTACTCTTGTCAAAAATCTTTAGGACCCACCGTTTTACTGGTAAATTGCTTTAAAAAATTTTTGAAAGTTGATTTTTATGCATAAACAGCCGTCTTAGGTCAAATTTTTGTTCTGTTATTCCATTTCAAAAATAACAGTATGTTTACGCATAAAAATCAACTTACCAAAAATTTTTAAACCAATTTTACTCGAAAACGGTGGATCTTACAAATAAGTTAGGGCGACTATTACCACCTCCCCTCCAGATTTAACCTACTCTGAGTTGACATCTCAAAATCTTAATAAGGTGGTCCTGTTAAGCATGAAAAGTTGGTAGTTATGCCAAATTTTAACATTAATATCTCCAACGGTTTGGGAGATATTAAATAAAAACTCTCTTTAGGGAACCACCCTTAGGAAACATTTTAGAGAAAAACTTTATTAAGCATTTTGTCATTAATTGACTTGCTCTATATCCACTAAACGGTTGGGTACACATTTTAGAATCACCTTGTATATATTTTTTACTCTATACGATCATAAGAAAACCAGATTCAAGAAAAAAGATTTTTTATAAATAAACAATTTCCATGCTCAGATTTTTGGCAAAACTAAAAATGCATGTACCTTGTACATACTTGACAATTATACAAAATTAATCCAGAAAATGATGCCCATACTTTGTTGAAAATGTGAAATTAGTGCTTCAATTAATTTTCAATTCCTTTTCGTTATATTTTTTCTTTTTTTTTTATCATGCTCACTTCTCCCGAAGCTTCGATAGATGATCGTAAATGCGTGTCAAGCTTTGCGATGTTTGTTTTAAAATTGACATTACCCTCAATCAAGTTTATGTGTATCATTTTAGACGTCAATCTACTTTGATAAATAATTCGTTTCGAGAATAAAAATTCCAGCATATAAAAAGAAGAAAAGTATAATCCGTTCCACCACAACGGTTCTAATCGATTACTCATACCTTCATTATGCGATGTTAATTTACTAAATTCTCCGTTTACTTTTTATTTTTCAATGCCTTTTTATTTATAACTCATTGCCATTTTTTGTCGTAAAGGCTGGAATACACATGCTACGTACTAGCATGAAAGCACGCTAGTTTCGAGCAGATGCTAGTTAGTAGCATACAATTAGCACGTGTATACGAAAACAGCATGCTAGTAAAGAAGCAACTTTGCATTTTTTGCGTTAGAAATTTAATGAAATAGCGCCGTAGGCGAAAATTTTTGATTATTCAAGGTCAAACGGCTTAACAACGAAGTTCCGGAATTTTAATAGCCATTGATATGTCTCTAAAGAAGATGTTTCACAAAAACAAGGGATGAAAATTAAGAATTCAATTACTGAATTACTATACTTTTTAAAATAAAGAAACAATATTATGAAATTGTTACGGGGATCCTTTTACCTAAGGCCCTAGGCCAAATCCAGGTCTGATAGGACCCAAATCAAATACTTAATTATTTTACACACAGTTTGATTTTGATTTTAATATTCTTAAGCTTTTTTTCGGGAATGGGGACAAGATGCAGAAAAGTACTTAAAGTGTAAATTATTTCGCATTTTTTAAACCTCTGAAAACTGGTAACTGGTAGCTAGTGCAATATTTGGGTGGGCACTCGGGTGGGCACCGCAACTTAAAGGGTGGGCGCGTGCTCACCCTGGCCCCCCTCTGGCGCCGTCACTGTACTTATATGGTCTTTTAAAACTCCCACAGAACTCGTGATTTTTCATCAGTGATCGTGATAAACCGTCGTGGTTGGACTTCATGTTTGTCACGAAGAACGATAACCGATGAAAAATCACGAGGCCTGACGATATCTGTGGGCGGCTCTAAACAGCTGTAAAAAGACGATTGACGTCGTTTCGAGCAGTTTCGCCCTTCTATAAAGTTCTACATCCAAATTTTGCCAAATACTCTTCCCATTTGGCTAATATTATGGAAGGTTGCTTTTCTTCTTCAACGTTGAGTCTACGCCCTTCATGTACAATGTACACATTGGCAGTGTCTTGTTAATAATTCTTTCATCTTCCAATTGAAAGGGGCACTTGGTTCACTTTCGAACCTCTTTGTGCCCAGATAAAAATGTATTCCACTACTACAACAGTGGGCGTCAGTACTAGAGCTAAAAGCGACCCCTTTCAGTTCCGCTTACCCGCTTTTATTTTCTCTGTAAAAATTCAAGTCAGTTTATTAGTTTTACCAACTTTGTTAAACTAATTAGTGTTTCGATTGCTTTGTAGGCGCAAGCAGGTAATATGTACATATCTGTAAATAGATTTTATGTGTATTTTTACTAACTAAACTGTGATAAATTTTGAAAGCTTAAATTCCATTAGCACTAGAAATATGACCTATGTTTATATTCTCATTATCGCAAACATTACATCAATCATTAACAAAATTGTCATAGAGCTAATAAATTGTTCTGCGTAAATATCATTAAAAGATATTTAATTTATACTAGCAAAATATTTATATTTCAAATTGAAACGGCTCAATAATAAAGAATTAGGGGGCTAAAATAATAACTTATTGTTTTACACCTTTACAACCTCGCTATATAATTATACTTCGGCTTTTCATTTCCTTTCTGTATACAAACAGAGCTGGAGCGAATTAATTGATAAAAGAAAATTTTATCAAACGATTCTTATATGAAAAGCAGTGGATATGTAAATGAAAACCGAGTTGGCTCGCAACTTAGTTATAGATGCTAACCAGATTATTCAGTTTCATTTATTGAAAACTTTGGTTACTTTTTTATTTTGTTACTAAATTTTGGTTACAAAATAAACCGTCTGAACCAAGTGGTAATTTTAAATAAGTAACGTCTAATTAAAATGAACAGATTAAATGAAACAATTTCAATATTTAGTAAATTCTAACTGTCACAAGCTATTAAAGCGGCAATACCAACATTTAATTTCAAAATCAATTTCGAATACCACTCGAATAATTGCTAAAACAAATAAAATCCATTTTTGCAAACATATTGTGTCTATAATTGAGTTAATTTTTCTAAAAAAAGCTATTTGGAAATGAAAATTGTTTTCCTAAAAACAATTATCAGAATACGTGCATCCTCGACAGAAGCTCTTCTATGTAATTTAATTTGCAATTATTTCAAATTC
The DNA here is from genome assembly GCA_950108345.1 of Malthinus flaveolus. NCBI lineage: Eukaryota > Metazoa > Arthropoda > Insecta > Coleoptera > Cantharidae > Malthinus > Malthinus flaveolus. The sequence continues at coordinate 75,319,566 of OX467285.1, forward strand.
GTTTAAGGAGCAAAAAGTTTTTGAATTATTTTAGATTTTGGACTCGGTTTCGAGTTATTATAATGAATAAAAACTATTTGCATAACGTTTATCGATTATTGAGCGCTCTTCGAAAGGAAACGAATCTTCTAGTGCACTTCAAAGGTTACTAAAAATGAGTTTAAAGTTAGATAACGAGTTGTGCCTCTTCAGAACGTATGAGAGCTAAATAAATGTGGTTCATCACACGAGCTTGTGTGGTCCACAGTCTGTACGCGAACCTATCTCGAATATTTAAATAATCGCTAGTACACTCGGGTTACAGGTTACACACTGGAAGTAGGTGCAGCAAACACCAACTAAAGCGTAGTGAGTTTTCTTTTTAACAGCGTTGCACCTACCCTTAAACCTTAAATATCTGTTTGATATTCTCTGGCTTAACTTGTTATAAAAAGGAATTTATTCAAACTCTTAAGCGTCATTTAAAGATGCGAGAAATGTTACCTATAAACTAGTTTAATGAAAACTAGACTGTAAGTACGAGAAAACTCTTGGAAATGTTGCGGAAGTCGCTTGCAATACTGTAAATGTGCATTGGAAGCGATTTCTGCAAGACTTTCTGGAGTTTTCTCGCACTTAAAGTCCAATTTGTATTAAACTAGTCTCTGTCTCTTTCTCTTCCTGTAATTTATTATTAAATCTTTCTCGCATGTGAAGAAGAGGCCTTTAGGCCTCGTTTTTCTGTAAGCAAGTGACTTTTGCAAGACTTTCTCGAGTTTTCTCGCATTTACAGTCAAGTTTATACATTAATTTGTAGCTCTATTTGAGAGTTTATCTGAAATGTTACGCGAGAAATGTCACAGAGATTGTAAGTTATAAACTAGTTTGATGAAAACTAGACTGTAAGTACGAGAAAACTCTAGGAAATCTCGCGGAAGTCTCTTGCAATACTGTAAATGTGCATTGGTAGCGACTTCTTCAAGACTTTCTAGAGTTTTCTCGCACTTACAGTCCAATTTGTATTAAGCTAGTTTCTGCCTCTTTCTCTTCCTCCAATTTATCACTTAAGTTTTCTCGCATCTGAAGAAGAGGCCTTTAGACCTCGTTTTACTTTAAACAAGGGTGTAAACAATATTGCAAGCGACTTCTTCGAGTTATATCGCAGTTACAGCCAAGTTTACATTAAGCTATCTGGCAGTCTCTCTGACACTTCTCGTATGTGAAAACGCCGCCTTATTCGTCCAATGTATGGCTTTAAAATTAGATTTTAATTTTTGCCGCAGTCTTTTCCAGTTTTTTCTTAATACTTATTACAAATTTGTTCAAGAATCGCTTTAACGCATCCTTCTTAATAATACTTCCGTTATTTTTTTTAACTTATTTTGGTGATTTTTCGCGAGTTTAATGTATTATTAAGAAACCATAAATTAGCATAAATTTATTTCCAGGCGCTCTCAAGTTTTTTATTATCATTTTAAGCACCTTTAACGCTAGGTGGCCACTTCATTTCCTCGTTAAGCGCTTTACTATACAATTTCCGACTATTTTGGTTTCGTTTTAGATACTGCAGTTTACTTTGATTTTGCTTTAGAATTTAAGATAAGTATAGTTAATTATAGTACATTTGCATAAACCATAAATTGTTTCACTTAACATCCTTTTTGGCTTTAACGGTAATTATTTCCTAATAATGAACTAGAAAGTTAAATGAAGCCGAAAATTATTCTTTATTTTTATTATCAACGGCGTTTGTGAAGTTTTAATAAAAATAATAACCGAGTTTCGAAAACTTTATCAATTTCCTTGGGAAATTAGGCAGGTTACAACAAATTGATTTATTTCAAATTTCAAGTAGGTTAATCTTCTGTAAGCTCATAGTAGATTATTAAATTGCTTTGGGTATAATTAATAACCACGTCTATGATGGCTAACCTATAATTAATTAATTATTATTACATTTTATTTATATTAAATAACGTTCTTGTAGTATTTTGGCTATTTATTTTAATAATTTTCTATTACTATCTCACTCAATTTATCATAATACGACATGGTTCGAAAAATTAATTTCTTTTCTCCTTTGTAACGATGTTTTAATGGAAAACTTTTAATAGGGGTTCTAAAATTTAATTAGAAACAAACTTCCATATACATAACGAATTTCTCTAATTAGCAAATTTTGTTTTGAACCTTAGCCGATATGCTAACTCTCATATAATAAATAAATTTCTATTCAACCAGTATGAGCTGTTTACTAACAGCTACTGTTTTAATTTTACAATTTTTAGAGGACTTTTAGGAAAATTTGAAAACATTTCTTTTAATCATGTTCCATTTGTGTTGTTACTTGTCCATTATAAATATGTACCTACTCAAACTTTACAAGCCTGTTATAGGGTTGCTTAAATTTTCTCAACAGTGCGTTTTCCTCTGTAAAGTGAGTTAACTGTATCCAAATCGTGTTGGCTCTTTATAAAAGCGTTGAAAATGGGAGGCTAAGGAAGGGGTTAGAAGTTTGGTAAAATTGATTTAGTAATCCATTTTTATTTTTTTGTGGACTTTGTCTACTGTGAAAAAGTGATATGAGCAAAAAATAGTTGTTTTTTCATTTAATTTCTTGATGATTCTGGCCCCCCTAACCTAACCTAACCCTAACCTAACCTAACCTAACCTAACCTAACCTAACCTAACCTAACCTAACCTAACCTAACCTAACCTAACCTGATTTTAAAGCAGTAAAAAAATTAAATAGTTAGGGAAAGTCTGCCTGTTTTGTTAATTAAAAACCCTAATTTCTTTATTTTTTATGGGCCAGATTCGGAATTATAATTTTTTAAAGATTAAAATTTCAAAACTAATTTTCAGAACTACATAAGAAAACTTTTAAAATAATTTTGTATCTCTGAAAAAAATTTTTATTTCTGCACTTTTCAGTACTGAAAGCACTGAGCACTGATGTAGTTAGGGTTCTAGTTAACAAAATTTAATTTTATTTACTGGTTTTAATAATTAAAAATTTGAAAGTACAAAGGTCAAAAATAATTTGAAAATTTTCCACTTTGCGATGTATAAGGTGCTGTAGTTAGGGCAAAATTGGCCCACATGGGAGTAGATAATTTTCCCAATAATATTATTATACTCAAATTAAAAATTTTAATTCTTGTTTGCAATTTTTACGTATTTGAGAATATTAATTTAAATAGACGTCTTTATCTTAACATTTGCTTTACTTTTGCACGTGCAATTTTTGTACGCGAGGTCGACGAAAGGAGATAAGAATTTAAAATGTTATTCAAGATACCACCTCGTAATCACCGAATAAGTTTCGACTCGAATTTTTAATATTTCAGTAGACCATTGAACTCGGTTTGGTTAAGTGCTCGCGTTTGGAATTATCTGTTACCGTTTGAGACATTCTTGAAGAAGTTTTAAGTTTAATTTCCGCTACTTTATAAAAGGTTAGAATTTTTACTTGCTACAAAATTTTAAGGGCTATTTCTTTTTCACTACCAGTTATATACGCAATAAGACTCCGGAATAAAGGTGTCAAAAGGTGTACATAACCAATAATGTTGAGGGCGACATTATGACATAATCGTTTTTCTGCGTTGATAGTCATACTTATGACCTTCATAAATAAGTTGTTTCTAATAATTTTTAACTACACAGAGTATTATTTATAATTTTTAATAATACGAATGAATCAACTTCACTATTAGCGTATTCCACTGGTAAAAACAATTATTGTGGTATGTTTTCGACTTTCGACGCTTTCAGGTCGACAGGTTTTAGGGTGTCAATAACCATTATACTTTTTTTTTTTTTAAACCGCGAAACTTAAACTGAAATTAATATAAGTTCGATAACACAGTGGCCAGTGGCGTACCTATTTTTACCTCAAAAAGCTACCTTGTCCAATATTAATGCATAGACCAAATCGATTGATGACATCTCGCTTACCAGAACACCTTGCACCTTGTAATTAATCTTCGAATTTACCCTCATCTCTTTTTTCAATTGTAATAAGTAATAACTAATTTAAATATTAGACAAAGATGACGAATAACAAATCTTCCATACACCAGTTTAAGATAGAACGACTTGTTTCTCTGTAGACAGACGTTGTAGACGGAAACAAGCAGGGAGGATAAATTAAAAAAAAAATTATTGTGGGGAAACGAAAGCAATTGGGAAAATAATTTTTGTAATGGTGCTTAAGTATTTTGAGTCTATGAGATAGATTTGGTCTTTTTGTTTTATAACTGCAAAGATGACGGATTCAAGATGGTGCTCATCGAAATATTAGTGGGATTGCAGTAAAGCTTTGGATACACGAGGTTCTCACAAATTACCAACGCATAAAATTCTTTGCAATCCCAATAATAATTCGATTAGCGGCATCTTGGCAGTTAAAAAATAAAAATATCAAGTAGACTTCAATAGACTTAAATATACATAAGTATTCTCACAAAAATTGTCTTCGTTGCCCCACAATAAATTTTTTAAAATTTGAATATTTTAGCTAAAATCTCCTATCTCCGAAAGGAGGAACTTTTGGTATAAGAAAATTGGGGTCAAACGACTTCTTTTGAGTTCTTCTAACAGTCTCTGAAGTTATGACGAGTTTTTAGGAAACACCCTTATATTTTGAGTGATTTGGAAGGTTTTAAAATTGTATACATATCTATAGTGATACCATCAAGCATTTTGTATTTTGACTTCTAGCTCAGCCGGAAATGAGCTTAGATTTCCTATCATAGAGACATTCTGAGCGTACTATTGTTTGGCACTAGTGTTTAACGCGTACGAAAAAGCCCTACTAATATGCCCACATTAGCTCTTTTTATTTATATTAAGATTTGCATTTTACATTCCCAAGCCTTTTAAAAATTTTAAGAAGCAGAAATTATCGCTTTCTTCAACACAGCAATTGAAGCATTTTATACACTGTTAAAATAATTTACATTGAACGAGCGGTATGTGCACGATTGTTTTATGTTTCATATAATATTAAACAATACCCAAAGCTCGTTATTTGCAAGTTTAAAACTTTGCAATTCAGACCGCTTATGTGAGGTCAGTAAATAAAATTGTAAAAAAATTTTCATCTTGTAGTTAAAGTTGAAAGAGCGATATTCTACTTTTATGTAACCCTAACATATAAAAACTAAAAATAGGCTCATAAAGACTGAGTTTTTCCCAACCTAAACAGCAAAACTTATTCTAATTTTACGATGGATTTAAACGTGCATCAAGTTTGAAACGAAAACAAAACTTTTGGTGAAAAGTTGAAAAATTGAATAATTGATGACGAAATAAAATATTAATTGTTAACCAATTGCTTGTTGTATAAAGTAAAATTTGTTTTGCAGTTCCTCCTCATCAGCTTCTCGTGTACGATAATTCTGGACGAGATGTTTCGGGAACGGTAGGACCACTTGAAGAAGGTTCGGATCTAGTACTTACTTGCGAAGTTCGTGGAGGTGAGTTGAATATTAAATCAAATTTCATTTTGCAACTGCATTAGTTGTTGTCGAATTCGACAATGTTTTTAACTAACAAAACCAATTAAAGTAAAAATGTACACTCGAAACGATTTACTGTTATATTTTATCTCAAAAATTAATTAGTTTAGTTTTGAAGTAAACTCGTTCTCTTTCCAGAGTTTGTTAATTTTCTCTTTTTGAAGATCATTAAAATTATTTTAAAAGTTAAGTGAAGAGGCTAAGGTTATATTTTTACTAGTTGCAGATATGACACACCTAATATTTTATGGCTGTTTCCACTTGAGGTCATTTTACAACCCTCATAAAATGTGAAATGTCTTGTCCCAGGTACGGTCGTTCCGTGACTTTTATAATTACTTAATTAATTTTCGTGCCCCAGTTGAGGGCAAATAAGTAAACTTCGTTATGGAGCTCAAAGCAACCTTGATGTCGGTATATAACGTAATTTTACTAAATTATACATAAAACTCATAATTTAAATAACTTCTAGGACAAATTTGTGGAATTTTTGCACTTATAATTAATTATAATAACGCTAATAACTCAACTCGAAAGCTTTTTGAAATCCCAGATTTCTCACTGCTGTAATTAAATAACACATCATAAATTAATACACTCTCACACTCATATTTATTTATCATCATACGACGGTACAACGAGTTAAGTCCGTTGTTGGTCCTTAGTACACACGCGGGTGTATACGTGTACGCGTTATCTGCATCTGATGATTTTGGATTCCCTTATTTTCTCGAATCGTAACTTTTTGACATAGCGTTTGATTCCATCTGTTATCCACAAGGCCGTAGCCTGAAAAAAATTTCTAAGGAGAGCTCGTTAAAATGTGCCCTTTAATAATTTTAAAAGCGATTGCCAAATGAGATGTTTCAGGGATGAAATCAAAAATTAAATTACCTACTACCTGTATTTTTTTAAGATGAACGTGGAATAATAATTACGGTTCCCATTTCAACCTGAGGCCCCGAGTCTAATGGTAAATCTAGGCCTGATGGGGCTCAAGTCTAATACATAATAAATTGTTATGTTAGACCATAGAGTAATTAATCTAACTTACTTACTTTATTACTGCTTTACTTTACTTAATGGTTACTTTATGGTTAGACCCACTTTGATTTTAATATTATTCTAGAGCTTTTTTACCGGGGATGGGGACAAGATACAGAAAAGTACTTACATTTTAAATTATTTCGCATATTTTCGAACCTTTGGGATTATTTCAGGGGGGTTCAGGCCCTGGTGTTTCTCTTTCTGGTTACGGCCTTGGCTATCTTGTTATCCACTGTTTGACCCCTGCCCGTCTCTTTGGCAATTACGTTTTGCTCATTTTTAAGCAAGTGGCTAATCAATGTAGAAACAATAGAGTTTCTTTGGAGCTAGCCAATTCTTTGCATTTATACCTAAAATTATCCCAAGCCGCTCCGTAATCACAATTTATTACTCCCTCGTAACTTTTCTCTGTAAATTCCTACTTTAACTCTCTTAATCGAATAGTTTCCCATAAAACGTAGAAGAATATTTACCACCCTATATTCACGGCTATTAAATAATAAAACATGAGAACTTACGGTTCGTGAGAAATTTAAGATGGAAATTATTTTTAAATATTAAAGAAGCTCGAAATAGTTGTAAATCTATCAATAATAATTACTATTTGTCTGTCAATGAAAAATTTATTTTTACTTTTTTAATAATGACGTTAACTATAATTTATTTCTATGAAAAAGATTTAAATCAACGATATAACTAAAGGTAGCAATTTTAGAGTATAAACCCAAGTTGGTTAATAATTCATGGAGTAACGTATTACCAAATACCAATAGATACGTTATTAAATCAAATAGCCCAAATTTACGACTGACATATCGCATATAAAGGATGGAACGTATAAAACTTTTATTAATTCTAATACGAGGTTTTCTGTGCTTTTCTATGAGAAATAAGAAACTTTGATAGTGGAAGTTTCAACTTTCCATACATTGAATACATTTTTTAATAGTTTTTGAATTTGTATAATTAAAATAAAAGAAGTTTTTATTTTTTAATACCATCGCGCCTAATTCATTTCAATTTCAGACTATTTATAGCTATTAAAACATTTTTAGGGCTAGGGTGGCCGAGAGGGCCGAGCATCGGATTTAGATCTGAATGTACTCGGTTCGAGACTCGCTGACAATACTAGATTTTTCCATGTGTCAAATGCCTTGTCCCGGGTGGTTCGGAACCCACCTAAAGCTGTAGGTCTCGTCTGGATATACCCTGTGCCGTTGAAGCGGACGGTAAATACTACACTAAAAAATAAATTTTTTTAAATAAATAATTTTACCAAATCTGCTATAAGTAGGTACCTAGGTACTTACTATTACATAGGTATATCGTGAGATAAAAATATTTTTTAAAAGCAAATTTATTTAAATGTCTGAAGAAATGTGGTTGTTTATCATACAATACGATTTTTCCACAAAAGCTGTAAATGCTTACTAAACTCGCGTACTTGAGCGAAGTATAAAAAATTTATCTTACTCAAAAACTTCAATTTCGCCTTGGCTCACGATTCACGGGATTTAAAGACTTGAAGGCGACTTTTCGTTTCTATACCTACTATAGAGCACTTTTTTTATACGCATCATTTATGATTTTTCTAACTACACCGTTATACCAAACATGATGGTTATCGTTCAGGTTTTACTGAGTGATGAACATTTTTTGCATACAATAAATTGAGGACCCCGTTTTCAAAACTCGTTTTTGTCTTTAAAGTAAAACTTTCAGGAAACAATTTTTATTGTTTTATAAATTTGGAATTAAACAAATTTTGAGTTGAATTAGTTTGAAATAATAATCCCTCGCATAAAGGTTTTTCAAAATTGTAAAATTTTTATTTGGAATTATTTATATCAAATTATAACAAATTGAAAGAAAACCTTTTAAAAAATATAGAAATACAGAATAGAAAAACTTTTAATCCTTACAATCTCTTGTCACTTTCTTTCTGGTTCTTCCAATCTCGTATTACCTAAAATTTGTTCATAAAATCCCTTGGGTTCTTCAGGAATATTAATTTTTATTGCGATTTCTAAGTGTTTTTGGCGGTTGTACGATGTTGTAGACACTGGTTTTACTGAATTCCTAGATTTTAGGGAATTTACTTTTTTAGCTCTTTTACACCTTTTACACTATTTCAATTGAACGTTTTGTGTAAGTACTTTTTACCAGCACTTCTTATCTTATCTTATGGTTTTCTTTGAAAATCTCTGTTAGAACCAAAAGGATAAATTTCGTCTTTGTAGTTTTTCAATATTTAGCTCATAATTCTAAGACCCAGATGCATGAACCAAGTCTCGTCTGGGTATTGGTCTGGCTCTGGGTCTGGGTTTTCCTCATTACTCATTACTCATTACTATTCGTAATCGTTAAAAATCTTATAATGCTCTTGTGGTGGATTTTTTACCTGTTCAACAATGCAGATATATTTGCTTATACTAATTTGATAAGAGAGGAACAATAAACTTCTGTTATTTCGTAATTATCGCCATTTTTAAATAGTTGGGTGCGTTTAGCGGACAAAACTGCTTAAAGTAATCAGTCATCTATGCTGAGTATGCTGACATTCTCTTCTAAACCGTATGCTGGGAGTAAGTCTACGATGAGTTAAGGTGCCAGACTGCTGTTATGTTGGCTCTCAGCAAATAAAGTTTAAATTTTTGACTATGCAGGATGAAGGAACATTTCAAATGAGTAATAAAACCGAGCCTGTTAAAATTGGCAGCATTAACTTGGGGAAGGCTCGAAAAGGATGCATTATAGCTCTTTTTTCGATTTTTAGCTCATAACTCAACAACTACGCACTTAATGAAAAAAACTTGCTTATACAAACAAAAAGAAGATTCAATTTTCTACAAATCATAACCCTAAAGCTTTTTTCCTCAGGCAAACGATTTAGGCGCTAACGCGCGTTGAAGTTAAAAAACTTCCAAAATCGGCTAAAATATTTTTACCCTCATAACTCGAAAACTAAGCACTAAGCCGCTCGTCTGAGGAAAAAACAATTACGATAGAGTTGGTAGAAAATTTTATTTAGTTTTCTTTTACGTAGATGCACTTTTCTCAAAAAGGGTGTAGTTTTGAAGTTATAAGCGGAAAACTGAAAAAAGAGCAATAATACACCCTTCTCGAGTCGCCCCCAAGTTAATGCTATTACTTTTAAGATGCAGACGACCGGTTTTATTAATCATTTGCAATTTTCTTTCAGCCTGCAATGGTCAAAATAAAAAATTTTGTATTTTAGTATGTCCTCAGCACTCCGCCCTCTCGGTCACACTATGTCAGATATAACCTTAACTTCAAAGCGCTCTCACCTCAACTGTTTGTTTGACAAAAACATTTAAGAGACATAATTTGTTGGAAATTGAATGTAGGTATCTTAATTTTCTATAGAAAAACTTTTCTCCAAAAGTGTGTAGTTTTTGAGTTATGAGCGACCAAAAAATGTTTTGATAGATTTTGCTAGTTTTTTAACTTTCACGCGAGTTAGCGCCTAAATCGTCTCCCTGAGGAAAAAGACTTACAAATATCATTTGTAGAAAATTAAATGTTCGTTATTTTTGTACAGAAAAACTTTTCTCATAAAGTGCGTAGTTTCCGAGTTATAAGCAAAAAACCGAAAAAATAGCCAAGATCCACCCTTCTCCAGCCTCCCTCAAGTTGTCGAGTGTCATCGAAAAAACTTAAATATTTTATTGCGGTTACCGATTCTCAATTATTTAAAGCGGTAATTATGTACACTGGTGCAAAACTATAGGTACTTAGAAGCGCAGTGAGGGTGTGTAGCTTACGGTAACAAAAAATATTAAAATTACATAATTTTATTATTGTTCGATGGTATACATACCGATAGCATACCGATAAGTTACTGATCTTTATTGCGACGTCTTCATGAAAATTACCCCTTGTGAAGTTGCTTTTTAACAACTATACCCACAATCTTTACCAAAGCACAGATGAGAATTCAAGAAAGAGCGTGTCATATCAGATTAAAAAGGGAAATTGAGAAAAAAAAAACGTAATATCTTTTAAATTAAACGAGAAGTAATTTAGAACATTAGATACAGGAATACAACTTATCAACAATTACAAACCAAAACAAGAAGATAATCCGAATAGTAGCAGTAAGCGATGATAATAAATAGAAATAATCTCGTTAGTTAGTAATATTCATTTGGTGAAGTAAATGGGGCTAAAATTATTAATATTAAATTGTGCTTTAAATAAATTTAATTTTATCGGCGTTACATTTCATAACGAAATATACTACATTAAGGAATGCTTTTAGCCCTCGTTTAATTATTTTTGTAAGTAATCTGTCTGACCCGGTATGTAGAGCGTGCGTGACAACTTACATTAAATTTGTAGTCTGCATTAAAGATATAGTATATCAAATAATTACAGGAAGCATAAAATTTTACCTGCCTAAATCATCTCGAAATTAAATAATTGAATATTATAATTTTGTTTGTTTATTATTAAATAATTTAATGTTAATTTAAAAATAATTTGGCAGTTTGCGTGTTTTATTCTTTCTCATCGATCTCTCTATTTGTTCTTCTTGACAGACAGAGTCGGGTAAACTGTGTAACAGTGTTGGAAATTTGAAAATAGATTGTTTGTCTCCCTGTTGTGCTCTCGAGCCTGTCCGTTTTGAGTTTTGGTTGTTATAAAATGGATTAAAGATGGATCGTAATATACGGAATTTACTAAATTGATAAACAAAACTAATTTTGATTGAGGAAGAAAATTAATTTCTATGTGCGCAAGGTACAAAGTTGGAATGAATTTCTAAACTTAAAGATTTTGAATTTCATCGATAAAAAACAATTTAAACAGTTTAGGAATTTGTAATTTTAGTTTAGCATTTTTGGATTTGAGCATAGTAGAATTTAGGAGTTACCCGTTTGCCAAAAAACTGTTCTTTTCGTTTTTATAGGGTCTCTTGGCTAACTACATATTTTAATAATTGCCTACATCAAATACTTTTTAGATACCAAAATCTAACGCAGTGATGGTGCAATTTCCCTTTTAAGTTTGTTCATAATTTTACCTTTTTTTCCACAAAATAACTGATACAATCAAATCAATTCCGACGTGAAGAGTATGTTTGTTTGTTTTTTTAATTAAAATTTTTGTGTTAAAGGTCGACCACCCCCAACAGTCACATGGTTCGTCAACGAAAAAATAGTAGAAGGGCATTTAGAAGCTTCTCGTAATCATGTAATGGTAAATCGACTTGTTGTAAATGGGGTGAAAAGAGAACATCTTAATTCTTCATACAAATGCCAAGCGAGCAATACGAAGCTTATGATGCCAGCTGAAAAAATTGTCAGATTAGAACTTTTACGTGAGTTGAACTATTAAATAGTAAAAGAAGCCGAGTTTTTAGAGCTTTCTATTTATTAATTGATGTTTTTATTTCTTAGTTCGTCCACTTAGTGTTCAGATCATTCACAAACCCAAGCAGATGCTTGCCAACGAAGAATATATCGTAACGTGTCAAGTGGATGGTTCGAGACCGCGTGCAACGATTTCGTGGATAAGGGATAATAGAAAATTTCGACGAGGAAAGGTGAGAAGAAAAACAGCATTTTTTATTAGTTTAAAATGTAAAATAATTTATTACGTGACTTTGTGAAAAGACATAAAATAAATCATATAGAAATAATTTTCGTCGATAATGTTACAGATTGTAGAAGGAGGAAATGAAACGGCAGTTTCGAGCACGGTCACATTTGCACCCGTTCCCGAAGATGATGGTACAGTTTTAAAATGCGTCGGTGATAACCCAAGTCTTCCCGGGGTAGGGCAGGAAGATTTTTTTAAGCTCAACATAGTGTGTAAGTATTCAATTTCTAGAACGATATAAGATCAATTTACTGCATTATTCGCCTTGTTTTATAGATATATTATCTTTTCGATGTTATATAAAACACATAAAAAGCACTAAATTGGTTTAGGTTTATTTGCATAATCTAAATTTTTACCTGGCTGTATAACATTAACATTTACATAAAACGCGCATCATAGCGTTTTCATTATATTTGAAACAGCGTAAAACGATTTTCATATTACTCTGAGAACTTGAAGAATTTTACTTTGATTTTATTGTATACGTCTTGTTCATTTTCTTTTATCGTAAAACAATAGAAATGTTTTTCTTTAAACTTTTTTCTAAAAGATGCGAGTCTTCTAAATTTATAAAATATCGATTAAGTACACATGAACTTTTTAGGCATTTTGTGGGTAATAAAAGAGAGACTCATAGTGTTATTATCCCTAGTTATTCTTGTAGACACAAATTTATGGAAGGGGGTGCTTCTAGTAACTTAAATATCAACTGTTATTACCTACATCTTCCGTCATTTCTTCGTACCTATCTTTTACATTTATTTATAAAAACTTCAACTAGATATGATTAAACATTTTTTCCTTTATGTGAGTCGTTAGTGTCAAAATTTTGAGCAAGCATACCTGCGAATTAAAATTATTTCTCCATTTAATGGGTGTAGCTTTACGCCATTACCCAAAGACCAAGTATTAAAATATATTTCTAAATGCTTCTCCTTAGCTTAACCACTTCGTTATAAATTTCTCTAAAAACTACTCTAAAGTATTTTAGATTAATTAAAAACCTTGCAAAACAGGCCTCTTTAACTAAGTCCCCAGTAATCTCCAATTTCTACGTGTTCGATTTTTCTGAAAATTTTAATAAATACGAATTGTCATATCAATAATAAAAGAAGCTTATGTAATGAGTCTAGCATCAATATCTTGTATGTTCTCCTCGAGCATGTATCATGGCTTAAAGACGTCGCAGCACACTGCTAATAAGATTCTTGATGAACTCTTGCTGCTGATTGTCCCATTCTTCTTGCAGAAACTGGCGTAGTTCATTTAATGAAGTAGGCCTTGGTCTTCGACTATGTTATCCCATAAATGCTCTATGGGAGTTAAATCAGGACTATTATAGGTTGGCCAAACTAATGTGTTAATACCAACTGCATTTAAATAGTCAGTAGTAATGTGAGCAACATGTGGGTAAGCGATATCCCGCATTAAAAAGAAATTTTCTCCACTAAAATATGCAAACGGCACTACATTATCTTGCAGAACATCTTCGATATAAGAATTCGCCGTCAAACTTGGTTTATGAAAGACAACGAGGTCTGTAAAACCATTCAATGAATTATTGTCTCAAATCTTTATAGAGCCATCTTCAAATCGGTCTCTCTCGGCAATCGCACATTCGGCATAACGTTCGCCACAGTTCTTCTCCATACTCTTCGACAATGATCGGCACTCTTTAAAGAAAATCGAGACTCATCTGTAAACAGTTTGATGCCGTCTGGACAGAATGGGGCATATTATTACAGGGCATCTAGCGTGAAGGTTTGCTTTTCTTAACCTTCTCCTTACAGTTCTCTCACTTATTCTTATGCCTTTTGTGGTCTCAAGGCTGTTTTGGAGTTGTGGGGTGGTAAGAGTGCGATTTCGTAACGCACTTAATTGCAAAAGATTGCCATCTGTACCCGATGATTCACGTTTGCAAACCTGTCCTCGTCTTCTAGCAACATCGTCAGTTTCTCAAAGTCGTCTTTGAAGTCGAGAAATTATCGATTGATTCACTCCTAACTTCGATGCAACATAATCCTTCTTCTAACAACACAGTCACTTTAATGGCATAATCACGACTGCACAGGCATAATTGAAAATAGGGGTTAAAAGATGGACACTAAATCATGGTTTAAGCTAGAAAACTTATAGAAAGCATTTGCAACCAGTAAAAAAAGATTTTTGAAATTACCTATTCTTTTAACAGTTAACAAATCAGCAAGAGTGCACGAGAATGCTTGCAAATTACAATAAAACATTTTGACGGCCGCGTACTTAATCTTTAAACATATTTGTTGGCAATTTGCAGATATCGAGATACAGCATTACCTTTGATTACATAATTACATTTAAAAATATTATGCTTTAATTTTGCCAGTCACTGGAGTTACGGTATATCTACTACATTATTAATTCGTATTTTAATCCCTAGAGACTGAAATTGCCATTTAGAAATTGCAATTTCAATCACGAAAGTGTAGAAATAGTCCAGCCAACGAAAACCAATAAAAAATCCAATAGTTTTGGAACTTTGCACTCATTTGTAGGTGTCTCGTCAAGTGATGAATATCCTAAGGACGAGTTGTACTAGTAGCTCACAAGCAAGCTCAACAGTAAGTCTGCCTCGTCTCTGTCAATGATCCTGTTAAGTTGGTTTATTAACAATGATAAGGCAGGTTTACCGTTGAGCTTGCTTTGAACTACTAATGTACAACTTGCCCTAAAAATCCTGATTAATCAGAGGTGAGCTTTAGCGGTAGTGGTCGAAGATATGCTGTCACTTTTTTCGGCTTTTCGTAAATATCTCAAAAACTATAGGTAGGGGCTGAAACGTGATTCTATACAAAATTAAAGCTGATAAAATTTTCTACAAAATTTCTAAGATTATTGAGTTATAAGGCGTTGAAAATTGGTGTTTTTGGCCCAAATCACAAATGCAACCGAGCTAACGTGGTTTTGGCAAAAACACCAATTTTCAACGCTTTATAACTTTGTAAATATTAGAAATACAAGAAACATGATTAAGTTAAATTTTTGAGAACTTTTTGTAAACTTTTATTTTGCATAGGATCACATTTGAGTTCCAACCCATACTTTTCGAGATATTAACAAAAAACCGCGACAAGTGACATGTCTTTGGCCACTGCCGATAAAGCTCACATCTGAGTCATCAGGATTTTTAGGATATTCATCACTAGAGACCTACAAATAAGTACTTATGTGAAGTTTTAAAACTATTAGATTTTTTTTTAAGTAAAAGTCTCAGTTGACTGGACTAAAAATAACAGTAGTAGGTAGAAGTAAATTCCCGAACTCCTGTAGTTCCATCATCGTACGAAAACGAAAAGGTTACACTTTTATTTCGTGCTTAATCGTTAGTTTGATGGTTTCAAATTGAGTATATTTTTAACACTGAATTTTTTATACTATGTATTAGGGCTAAAACACGTTAGGTGGGCCCAAATATATTGTTTATATTGACCGATGACCCTTAATTTGGTTACTAGTACAGGCACAATAATTGTAATTTCTTTTACCAATTTTTATGAATGATACGAACCTTATACTTGTAAAAATTGATTTATATGCACTTTAGTTTGGAGGGTAGTTATTGCAATTTGCAATGTGTCATCATTATAATGAGTTATACGTAGATGAATGAAGGAAGTTGTTCAGGTGGGTCAGAATAGGTTACCCGCGCTAATACAGTTTACTACCTCCGTTCTTGCATATGAGAATAACGGAAGTGGAAGTACTGAATAATGTATGCCTATAATATTACACACAAGCTTTGCAAATACCACTTTACAGTTCTATTTCCTTTAGACAATACAAATTATAAACACACAAACTAAAAAGATAATAATATACGCCGCAAAGTTGCGAAATTTTACTTTGTGAAAAGGATTTCGTTTTCTTCTTCTTCGGGGTTAGTTTGGATATTATAAATTTTACTAAGAAATTTTAAGATTTCAACAAAAGCGTAATGCAAAACCCTAACATAAAGTGTGAACGGAAATCAACTTAATTACTCCCGTAGAAACCACTAACTTTATAGAGGCATAAATTATCTAGGGATAAATTATTTTAATTTATGTGTTTACTAACACAGAGTATTACCGAAGATACAGTTCGCACGAAGGTTCTCTGCTTTTTGTAAACTTTTTGAAATTCGTAAATTCGCTACATTTATCATATTTTCCTTGTCACGTTATTTATATATACAGTGTCATCAAAAAAGTAAGCACCACATGCAAAACTTTTTTATTATTCATTTTAGGAAAGCGTGATGCATGTATCCAAATTTAAATTTTTACTGAAAAAAGCTTTTTCCAACTGCCCCTTTTTTTAAATAATGTTTGTTATATTGTTTTTTATACCATATGCCCTTTGAATTTGAGCGTCGTATACTTCTTTAAGCTTTGAAGAGTTTTTATATGAAGTATAAATTTTATGTTTAACAGTAATTTTTCTTTTGCTTTTGGGATGACAACGCGCGATAATTGAAATTCTGTTCTAACATCTTTTAATATTCAATAAGTATTTTTCATCAATCGTTTTTGATTGATCGCTTCCTTCTATTTACATTTTATTCTCAGGAACTGGTAGCTATAAACGTTGCGTATTTTTGCACTTCTATAATCTCATTGTCATCTCAATAAGGTTTAGAAGATTTATTGATAATTTTATTTCAATTCAAATGATTGTGCGATTATTATTACGTATTATGCGTATTTTCTATAATAAAACGTACCTGTTTGATATTGTGCAATGTGCAATCAAAATAAGGATTTGTCGCAATGATGTGGCAGTATTTGAATTGACTAAGATAAATGGAATAAACTGGGTATGTGCTTACCCCTACTTTTATCCAAAACAAAAATCTACATAATCTACTTAACGCTTAGTCCAGGCGGTACTTTTAACGATGCAGGCTGACAGAGCTAAAGAGCATTGCAAATGAGTAAGAAAAACGGCCGTCTGCCATTCCTAAGTGGCAGTATTAGCTTGGGGGTAGCTCGAGAAGATGGATTTTTGCTCTTTTTTCAGTTTTTTGCGTATAACTTAAAAACTACGCGTTTTATGACGAAGATCATCGTCATTAAAACAAAGCACATCGAATTGCCTACAAATTATATCTCTTAAATTTTTTCCCTCGGGTAAACGATTTAGGCGCTAGCACCCGTTAAAGTAAAAAAAACTTTGAAAATTTACCAAAAATTTTTTTTAGTTATTTGCTTATAACTTATAACTTCAGAACTACTAACTAACTGTAGCTTACTTTTATATAGAAGCACTTTTTTCAAAAGTGTGTAATGGTTTTTAAGTTATAAGCGGAACACTAAACAAAGATCAAAAACGCACCCTTCTCGAACCACCTCCCAAGTTAATGCTACCACTTACTTAAGAGTGGCATACGGTCGGCTTTACTTTGCTTTGTTCCTTTGTTGCTTTGTTCCTTTGCTATGTTCCTTCAGCCTGCATTGTCAACATAAAGATTTTTGCATTTCGGTATACCTGAAAATGGCAGTAACAACTCAGCAAAATAAATAACTTTTGTTGGTACCAATTTTTTATTTGGAGCTCCAGTTCTTATTAGCTATTCAACTTCTTAGAACACGCCTCTCGAACACGCTACGTCCGATATACCCTAAAGTTAAACGCGCTCTAGCACCTAAACTGTTTATTTTACGAAAAAAATCTAAGAAACGTCATTTATAGTAAATTGAAAGACCTTTATTTTTTTATAAGAACACTTTTTTTAAAAGTGCGCAGTATTTGTGTTATAAGCAACAAAACAGTTTTTTAGCAATTTTGAAATTTTTGTCGAGCTTTACGCACTATAGCGCTTAAACTATTCGTCTAAGAAGCAAAACCTAGGAGATATAATTTGTAGGCAATTTGATGTAGCTGATTTTCATATAGGAGGGCGGTTGCCTTAAAGTGCGTAGTTTTTGAGTTATAAACGAGAAACCAAACAAAAGACAGTTTCAATGTTTTTTCAGCTTGCAGCAGCATCGTTAAAAACCTCTGCAATAATAGTAATTACCTCAGCTGAATATAAGAGCATTGCGATTTAGTTAATAAAAATTTAAGGCTTCCTGAAACGAAAGTTATTTGTAAAATACCTTTTTAATAGCTTTTCAAATTTTTTTCTAGTGTGAAGATATATCGATCTGAAACCAAACCAATTATGAACGGTTATTAACTTCAATAATCTTGCTGAAAGTATATTTGAAAGCTCGTTACTTACTTTTTTTTAAATTTTTAGCTATAAAATAAGCATATACAAATTAAAAATAACTTTAGTTTTAAATTTTGTTGAAAATTCAAAAGAATTTAATTAAACCAATTTCCACGGTATTCGGTTGAGCTTGACGATGAAGTTTACAAAATTATGTAATTGGTTTGAAGCTGGGAACATTTTTAAATAAGATTTAGAGTTTATTAAAAGCACTTAATATTATAATACAATACTTACTCTAGCTAATAAAATTTATCATTTTTCCGAGTGTTCTTCGTGAAACTGAAATAAATTTGAAATTTAAGTGAAACGAACAAAAGTAAATAGTAAATATGGGCTTGGTTTACTTAAAGTAGAGCTGGTTAAAGGAAACTGAGAGAAATGTGACGTACAAATTGCTTAATGAAGAAATAACACCACGCAGCGAAGAAAATGCATCAGATTTGACTAAAAAGAAAAACGCGTAGAACTTTGGAAATTAAATTAAGCCGGCCCGCTCGTAATTTCATATTTATAACATCTGCGGTGCGCTCGCGGTTAGGTTGACACTTCTTAAATATTATTTCATCTTTAATATCGTTCCTGCGAATGTAGAAGAAAATGTTGCTAATTAACATCTTAGTGAAGATGTCTAGACTTTTTTTTTATTTAACTTTTCAAAAGCTTCTTATAGGTTTTATTTCATTTTACCGTCGCTTTAATGGACGTCTCGTTAACTGTATATAAAAAAATTTAGCATAGGTAATACCACAGTTTTTAAATTTAGTAATTATTGCAGCAAGCATTAATTTATGCTGATTTACTAGTACGCACAACATGCAGTCGCAGTCAAAATTTTATTTCTTCTGCAGTCTTCCGAATTCAAGTTGAATGTAAAATACAGGATGTTTTCAAAAAACACCATTTCTAACTTCATCAGGCGTAATCTTCTCGAAAAAATTGCAAATTCCCTTCTTTTTGCTTTAGAAATTTCCAACTTTAAACGCACATGTCAACCTTATGGTTGGTGGCAAAAATGACTTTTTTTTTTAATTACGGGACTTTTGCGATAACTTTTGAATTATTTTTTCTTTTCAGATCCACCTCAGGTGTCACTTCATCTAGGAAGTACTTTAAATCCAGACGACATTAAAGAAGGAGACGATGTCTATTTTGAATGTAACATCAAAGCAAACCCCAAGGAACATAAGATCACGTGGTTTCATGATGTAAGTAAATCCCCAAGTTTGAAAGCGTTTAATCCTTAGTCTTGCATGTTGCAACCGGGACTTTCCTAGTTATTGTCCTTTCGTTCCTTGTGATTAAGTAGGATTTAACATCTTACTAATGTTGTTATGTACATTAATTACAAGTAACAATGGGAAACTTATTTTAAGGTGCGTTTTTATCAAGTTCATGACGTTATTAGGCCATTAGTCAAATTTTACGTAAAAAAGTTTTAATTTAGCATTTGAAACATCACAATATCTACAGAAATTAAATATTCGGGCTGTATTTTGAAACTAAACATTTTAGGGACTGCTCTTTGTACGAACGACAGAATTATGCAATATCAATCAATCTGCAATTAAAATGGATATAGTAATAATTATACTAGTGCAGTAGTTATCGATGGAATTAGTATGTTCATCTCTCAAATTCCTTATAATAATTATTGTACTATGTACAGTATACAGCATTAATTACTGCACGCATTATATGCATTTTCTTTAGGCCCGCATTGTCGCTAAATTATAGCGACTAAAAGGTACTGAAGCTTATGTGGCCAGCACTACGTTTTCAATCACCAATTAATACTATTGACAATAGTATACTACAGACAGTACCTATTCCAAAATAATTCAAGTACTGGGTAGTACTCAGTTAGGGGTATGAATTAATTCAGGGGTCTATCCTATTTTTTTCAAAAATATTGAAGTGGCCCGAAAGTTGGCGTTTTACAATAAATACGTAGTAGGTACGTCAAAACTTATATTTTACTTCAGGCGCTCTTTAATCTCGTTGACATACACTCGAAATTGCTTTTAGAACAAGATATTTTTATTTGAAATCCACTCGACTTTTTTTTGAAACTGGAAATAAGTCCCGAATCAAGTACAATTTCAAAAATTGCTTCAGTCACGCTGTAGCGATTTCTTCACACTTTTGATTCTTGAAGTTTTGAGTTCAAATCAAAGTGACGCTAATGAAAATTAATATTTTTATAGTATTTACTCTCGGAATATTTTTCGCCGTTACAGCTGTATCGGCTAATTTTGTAATAAGGTACTTCTACAGGGTGTGTATAAAAAAGATAACCCAACATCACTGGTAGAACAATCGAGTTTTTTCGTTTAAAATTTTTTTGAGCCGATTTTTAAACTAACTAAAGGACATCAATAATTACTCAAAACGCTTTTTAGATTTTGAGTTAAAATGAAAACAATCTTTTTTGTCAAAATTTGACGCAATCGATTTTATGTTGCGCGAGTTTTAAAAATCCACTATTTTGAAATTGACATTTTTGCTCAATAATTTAGTGTTCTATTAGAACTCAATTTATTATTGAAAATTGAACATTGCTAATGACATATTAATTATTTTTTAGTCTATCGGATACAATTTTATCCTGATTACGTGATTACATACCGCACTTCGCTTTATAGAAGCTTTTATTAGCTTAGCCCTTATATGACTGACGGTGGTACCGTGGTACCCGGGTATTTTTTACGCAAATTTTGGGAATTGGGTAATTTTTTGGAGAAAAATGTAATTTTAAGTAGCTCATTTTTGACCTTTAAGAAATGCCACATTCACGGAATTGAGATTAAGTCGAAAAATGTCATTTTTACTCAATTTATAAACATAATTTTTTTGTTTTCTTTTGTGGGAACTCACCCTGAGTTCTTGAGTACTCAAGACAGACTATCTCAGTGCCGTTTACTGCAGCCTTTACATGCAGGATGTAAAGGGCACCTAATAGTATGTAAGATAGATAAGGTCCTCTTCAAGAAGCCCTCCAAGGAAGATGGACATTTACCACAGAGTTTAGTTACGGGGTAAGACTGAGATACAAAAGGTTGGGGAGGGGGGCCCTGGTGCCTCACACAAAATTTTATGATATTACGTAATCCACGTAGTCTGAGAGATCAAATGAAGACGTGTACATGGGTAAGCGGTTTACGGTGTGTTTATTCTTCTTGGAAGCCTTTTACTTCCCCCAGGTTCAAAATAGGGTTATTCTTACACCGAACTTTTGTAAGGGGGCTTACGCTGCTTTATACATTACAACAGAACATTGAAGTCGTCGACCATCCTTGGAAATCGTATAGCAAACGGTAACCTCACTAAGTTTCTTTTAAGGCAGTTTTCCTGAGCTCTGCAAACTGAGGGGGGGGGGATGATGGCCCTCCTTCCCCAATATCACATTTTTTATAATATTCCTTTCACTATAAAGTCAAATTTCCGTTTTATTTGTATTTTACAGCTGTTTAGTTGTCTCCAGGGCTTTAATTTCTTGTAACAGGGTACCAAGTTTACACCTTTAGATGTGAACTGTTAATTTATTACTCTGACTGATTGGTACATTAGTACATTTTACCCCTTTTTAAGTGTTTAAAATTTTAACCAACGGCCGAGCCCCCCTCCCTATTTTAGTTAGGAGGTTCTATCAAGTGACCGTTTGTTAATTTTAAAATAAATTAAAAATTCAACATTCTAATTTTATTATTCGATCACAAATAACAATTTAAGTACATTGCGAGATCCAAGTAGTACCAGGAATGAAACATTTATCAAAAACGGGAGTCCGTAGTTGATTTAATTACTTTACAACGAAAAAAATACAATATACAGTCCACTAAATCATTAATCATAAATTCTTAACACCGACTATCGTGGTATTAGTAACAGTAAGACACTCATTTGTTGTAAGTCCAAGATTGCTCTTGTCGTAATTGTGGTTCCAAAAACTTAAGGGGGAAAATTGAAACAACCAGCGTGTAATACGCTTGTAATAAAGTCCTAATGTTCATATTTAAATGCGATAAGCAAGTCCGATAAATAGACTTCTGAATACGTCCATTTTAAGCTTGACTACGGCTTCTCCATTACGTTCCATTTACCCGGGTGGTGTACAGCGATCGTTTTGGTTCTTGGTACTTGGTACAATCCTTTTCAGGATTCAACCGGACTAACATTAGTACGGGCTTCGGACTTGGATGGCACGTTAAGCTCCGTGCAGGTAACTTGTTTATTAGCGGTGCTTTCTCGACGATACGAAAAACTGGACTCTGCTGTACGTTGAACGTGCATGTAGGGCAATAAGAGTGGCTACACATCGTGGTTTTATCTACTTGGTTTTAGTTTTAATTGAACCCCCGTTATTTAAGCAACTAATAATCTGTATCTGTAGTTTTACATGTATTGGCTTTATCAACAAGATTAGAGTACATACCTACTAGGAACATAACTATTTTACTATACTAGTAGATTATATTCTCCTGTTTATTAGACGATACGTGGTATAGTTAGTTGTGCAGATAGAACTATCAATGTATTGGCATTAACTTCGTTAAGTTATTGTAAAACTAAAACAAAATATAAAAAACAAATTGCTGTTCAATCTATTGAAGAGTTCAAAATTCAATAATATGCTCAACATTTTTATGGAAAATGTGTAAAGCATTAAAATGAAAAATTGAATTTACATAATTTGCACCGACATTAGAATTTATAATAAAATATGGAACAAACCATATGCAAAAAAGGAAATGTTTTTCTTTTCTACAAGGGAATAAAATGCACGT
This sequence comes from Malthinus flaveolus, assembly GCA_950108345.1. Taxonomy (NCBI): domain Eukaryota; kingdom Metazoa; phylum Arthropoda; class Insecta; order Coleoptera; family Cantharidae; genus Malthinus; species Malthinus flaveolus. The sequence continues at coordinate 75,342,761 of OX467285.1, forward strand.
AAAAATTGAATTTTAGTGGTTTATTTATTATGCTATATGCATAAAGGTTTTTTATGAACGGTCAAAAACACAAAAACGAAATTTTAAAATCGTTATGTTATTTTTTGCATTTTTTGGTAATTTAATTTGTACATTGAATTTGGAAACTTTTTAATAAAAGTAATTTTAGTTGAAAAAGACCGAAATAATGGATGGAAAATGATAAACACGTACAAGAAAGGGCACGTAAGAAATTACATTTTTTTGCATAATTTAGAAAAGTGTAAGTATTGTAAAAAACTCTCGGTTATATGTATCACCAAAGTGCTATCTATGGAAACATTACCTAGTAGTCGATATTGATCCTCCTGTGTGTCGTTCTCTTGATATGCGGATATAACGAAAAAAATGTTGCGCACAAAACAAGAACTACTTACAAAAGTTCTATGTTTCATAATAAAAGTAGTATAAAGCAATGAAACTTTCTTATATTGAAATTCAGTGGAACTCCCTTTTACTTTTATAATTTCAACTTCAACTTGAAAAAGTGTCTTATTTAAATAAATTTTTATGCGGCGACTCGGTGAAGTAATGTATAAAAATGGTAGTCGTTAAAAATATGTGGATGGAATAAAGATTTTTGCTCCCGCAAAAAATACGATAATTAAATAGATTATCTCTATTTATTCATTAAACAAAACAGCATTTCAAAAATTTTAAATACATTGCCCATGCTCTTCCATTTCCCTTCTGTCTCATTTTGTAGTTCAGAAATACCAAACTTCGATGGACTGTTTGAAGAACTATACAGGGTGTTCCACTTGAAGAGACGACCCAAACTGGTAGTTGAGGAAGTTATTGTAAGTAAAACATTCATATCAACATAATAATATGTCCAAATAGCTACATTTATTGGTATACAGGGAGCAGCAAAAAGTAAGACACAGCACAAGATAAGACGTTTATTGTAATCTCAAGCAGGGACCCCGGGGGGGTCAGTTTTTCCATCATTACCTACGCGAACTCTTTGAAAGTTAAGAAGCTTAAAATGTAAAACTTGAGGAATGGTATTTGCAATATTTTTATTTTTATCAATCACTGAGTTTTGCATCAGGCTTAATCTATGTTCCATATACTGGGTTTTGAGACCTTAAGACCTTACTGTTTGAAAGCTTTTACAAAATACAAGCTCCTTAAATTAATATAATGATTTCATTCTTCCGATACTCTTTAGCCGTGTCTCCATTATGCCGAGATATTATGTCAATTGTCGAGACATTGGAAATGTCGTGTTCGAGAACGTACACTCGACTTCAAGGCTACGTACCTTGAGGTGAGCTCGTTATAGAGCAAATTAACTCATAAAAGACTTGATTTTGGACGATCTGGATGAGTTGAATTTTGAATACAAGGGAGATGGTTTCCGAATGACTAGCAAAATGATTTTATTGTGATCTCAGAAGAGCCATTTCAACCCAGGAAAAGCCAGTTGGCACGTCCTCACTAGAACTTTCCAACTGGCGTCTTTTGATTCGGACCGACACTCGCCAGGTTTTGGTGGCATAATTTTGCCGACTGGCGCGTGTCAGTGAGACGTCTACGCCATTCTTGGCTTTGTCATTTGGCTCTGTCAATTGGCATATTTTGGCATAATGGGGACATGACTTATGGCGTCTCATTGAATTAATGGGCATTGAATTTGACTGCCTAAGCACAAAATTAAATATGTTGAAACGTAATTATTAAAAGAGATGTTGAACACGATAAAATTTGTCTAGATGGCTCCAGATGGGTATTCCATGTTTTTTAAAAACAAAAGTTTATGTAATTTCTAGTAAAATTCGTCAAATTTTAGGTTAATATCTCAAATAAATCTGATAAATCGATTCTGATTTAGTTTGCACCCGGTGCATTGGTTTTAACCTTATTTTTCGATCGGCACCGGTAACAACTAAGGAATCGTTTTAAAGAAGCGACAAGGCTTCTGAAAAAATTAAATAATTGACTAATTTTTAAGCAAACGTATTTTTAATTTTCAACGTTACTGTACAAATCCTACTGCATTCTGTTAGATTCGTCGAATTTAAAAGACTTCCCGTTTCGTTTTATATATCTAAAATTTGAGAAAGAATAATTTTGTCTTTACGATTCATAAAGATTCTTCAATTATAGGCTGCAAGGTTTATCCTTGGGGCAAAATAAACCCTATCAAATTTGTATCTAGCAGGATACGCTTAAATACGAGTTATGGCACTTGAAAACCCAAAAAACCAGACTGGTACGATCTGTAAGATATGTCTCCCTCGAGATGCTTTTCCAGTTCCGAGCCTCTGGGGTAAATTACCTCTGTCCAAGCATTAAATCTGTTTATCTATCTTTTTTTAGTTAAACTCACCTTCAAATCTTATAAATGTGTTTTTATAAAAGTCGATTTTTACCAAGACACTCACTTTTGTTTATTTCACACGTGCCTAAATAAATAAATGGTCAAGCTGACCTCGTTTTTATGTGATGAAAATTCTCCGGCCAACTTTCTTATGTATGAACTTTGACAGGCTAATCACTCTTAACTAACTTATTTTCGGCTACGTTTTCTCATTTTTTTCTTTACTTTAATTTTCTGTACTACATTATTTCAAAACTTTTCGCCAACTTTATTTAAAAAACTTTTCCAACTTCATCATTTGGCGTACAAAAGCGAAATTAAATAATTGAAAAAGCAAACCTTAATCAAATTATAACGCGAGATCTTTTGTTTTTTTTGTTTACTTATTTATAATTGAGTATTTAAACTGCAGTTAGTTTGGCTCGTGGTGGTGTTATCTTAAATTTTATGGCAGTTTAAGAAAATTGGCAAGTCATTAGGTATCAGTAACGATTATCGTATTGGCTTTAAACTTGGAAGATTGGGATTATTCCATCAGAATTGATGTACGATAACGCTTAAAGTACATCGTTAAAACTCCTTTTTTAACCTAATAATTTATTTTTATTTTTCATTATAATATTTGTTTTACTTTTGAGTTTGACAAGAGAGAAATGAGTGAGTTAAAAATTTTAACGAGCCACTTGGAAAGTTTCCAAGACTGCAACGTCGTACCTCTCGGGGGCCATCAACAAAACTATTCGTGAACGAGGGACAGCCCTAAGAATTTTTTACGCAATTTATTACTAAATGAACCACATCCCTCGCGTCACCTATTTTCTACCAAACTAAAGTTACTTTTTATAACGTCATTCCAATTATTGAAACGGCTTATATAAAAAATTTATTCGACAAAATAAAATACAATAAATTATCGAGTTGTAAGTTTGTCGAGAGAGGGGGTGAGTTCTTTTTCAGTATCAATAAGTTAGGTAAGCCTGCGTCAATATTTCGATTAATCTGTTGAGGCTGTATGCGCATTTTCTTGTAGAAGTTTTCGTGAAAATATTTGCCGCAGTACATTTACAGAAACTAATTGCACGTTCTGTGGTCTTCTAAATGAAAATGCTACACATAAATTATAGTTCAAATTAAAAGTTGCTACCGTTTTAACTAATCATTTTAACTAAAATTATTCAATACCTACCTATTGATTTATTGATAACCATTTGTAACTCGAGTTTATTGTTAGGGCACTTACGATTGTTCTTTTACCATTTTTTTCATATACGGCATCAATTTTTAATTTCCTGAGTTTTTATGATCGTTAAATGAACGGATAACAATTAAAAAACCTTTCAAATTTTTTCGGATTCCTTTTATTGTGTATAACACTCGTAGTACATTATTTGAGTGAGTGTACTTTTATTGCTTTGCTACATTACCTCGTATTACTATCCAATAACTGCAGCTGTAAGCTGCATTTTCTAAAACCTCCACTAATGGATGATATTTGTAACATGTGGGGTAGTTTTAATATTACTGCGTATTACGATGAGAATCTAAAGTGATGCAAGCGTGTTTTTAATTATCCCACTATCACTTTAATGCTGATTCAAATTTTTGTGAAGTGGTCCAACATATACGTAGTACTAATAATTCCAATCTCCAAATCTCCGTTGAAATATCAATTTATATATTTTTTAAAGTATCACTAAATGTGTTCTACGGTTGTAGCGTAGACTTACTAATACCTACGAATCAAACTATAGGTAATATTCGCATCGCTCAATATTGATCCCATAGAAACTACTGGGCTTTGTCAACTTAATTTGTTAATGAAGACTTCCATGCGCTCATTTCGTAATTCACGCAAACCTAACAAAATCTTGACGTTTCAGGAAAATAAAATTTCAAGTCAATAGCGCTTTGCAGCATTGTTAGTTAGAAGCCATTTCCTAAAGGCTACTGCAACAGCGAACGATTTTACTAAACGATAACGTACAAAATTTTTAACGATGCAGACTGAAAGAACATTGCTAGACCGACCGTCTGCCACTCCAAAGGGGCAGTTATTCTAAAAATACGCACTTTATTATAAAAGTGCTCCTATAAGAAAATAAACTACATAAAATTTCATACAGATTATGCCTCTTAGGTTTTTTCCTTAGACAAGCAGTTTAGGTCCTGTAGTGCGTTAAAGTATTAACAATTCGAAAAAGTGTTTTATCGCTTATAATCCAAAAACTACGCACTTTTGGGCAAAAGTGCTTGTATACAAAAATAAAGTAAATTCAATTGTCTACAAATTGTTTCTCTTACATTTTTTTTTGTCAAACGAACAGTGCTAGAACGCGTTGAAGTCTATTGCAAATTGGACGTAGCTTGTCCGGGAAGCAGAGAGCGGATAATTAATAATATATATAAGTAATAGTAATACAAAATTTTTGGCAATGACGATGCAGGCTGAAAGAACAGAGCAAACAAATGAGTAATAAAAACGGCCGCCTGCCATAACTATGTTGCAGCATTAACTTGGGGACGGCTCGAGAAGGGTGCGCTTTTGCACTTTTTTCAGTTTTTGGCTTATAACTTCAAAATTACACACTTTTTGAGAAAAGTGCTTTTATATAAAAATAAACTAGATAAAATTTGCTACAAATTATATGTCAAAGATTTTTGTGGTAAAATAAACGGTTTGGGCGCTAGAGCGCGTTAAAATTTGTTCAAAAAAAACATTTGTTTTTTTGGTTTATCACTTAAAATTCGAAAACTATGCACTCTTGGAGAAAAGTATTACTGTACAAAAATATAAAGTACATTCAATTTCCTACAAATTGTGTCTCTTACATTTTTTTCCTGAAACGAACAGTTTAGGTGCTAGAGCTCGTTGCAGGATAGCGCCACTAGAAAGGTGGGTTTTTGAGATACACGAAACATTTATTATAACAAACAATTGCATTTTTTATGTAGATTTTAAAAATAAATTGTGGCAGGTTTTAAGTGCAGCCTTTATGGTGGCAGACGCCTTTGAAGTTGAAGACAATAATTCAGTCTCCGGGAATTGATACCCTCAAATTAATGCTGTCACTTTGGTTTCATTACTTATTCGTAGTGTTTTTCAGCCAGCCTGTTTAGTCAAAGTGCTCGCTGCCTTTCGGACCCCAAAAAGCGAGTGAAATTTGAGTAGAATTTTTTTATTGGTCAATTTCTGAAAACCCGGTTTACAACACTCACACAAGAAAGCGCATGTTTGTGTTAACCTTACTTGACAGATAACAGTGCCGGTAGTTGTTGGTAATGATTAATTAATAACATTTGTACCGTACTTCACTTTCAAAAATATATTTTGACCAACAGTTTATGGATTTCTTATAGCTTTTACCGCCCTAAAACTTGATTTTCAATTTTGTGCAATTATTTGAACTTGGTGCGCTTTTATGAATGCATTTCTATCGTGTGAAGCTGGTTGTTGCACTCATTGGTCTAAGCAATCATAAATTTTTGGGGGTGTGGCTTGACTGTCTCTGTCCAGCGGACAGCGTATACTATCTACAACGTTGTGCTAATTCATTTCGCTCTTTTTATTTTTCACAATATCTTCTGTAACATTATTTAGTACTCGAGTCTTTAGCCCTGGTATTGTCTACGGTCATTGAAGATGATATTCGTTTTCTTACCGCTGATCCAAACTTTATTTCCTGGTGCTTGAAGTACTTACTTGTAAAATGTTCGAATTCTTGCTCGAATTACTTAAACTACGAGGTTTTCTTTATCTTCCTTGACTTCACCTACTTGGTACTAGATTAGCTCTTGAGTAATATGTGATATACGACGTCGTACTTCTCTGTATGCTCGTTTGCGTTTTAGTCGTTTGATGTATTTTACAGATTTAGCATCACATTCTGACCTCTTTACTCACTACTGAATTTTACTATGTACTTACCTGAAAGCTGTGTCAGGTGGGTTATAACGTCGTTTATGCGAGCACGTCGTCTTGTGTTTATATCGCGACTGCATTGTCCTGTTCATGTCGTACTCGCTCATTCTAAGTTACTAAGTTTTCTAGAAGTCCAGTAGGAAGCCAATATTCGTATAGCGTACATGTGGGAGAATGGATCTGAGACTTTCTATGCATATCTCATTACTCATAATATTTCATCAGGATGTTCTAAGTAGAGCAAATTAGTTAAAAACGATAGTTAATTCCTCATTACACCTCTTTTTGTTCCCAAACATTCCAGTAATTGCAATTCAGTGTAATTAATCACACGGGAATGAAGTTAAAATTTAAAAAAAATCCAATTTAAAGTGTCACGGGAAAAATCTAAACGACTCGAACGTAAAACAAATTGCATAAATTGTTAGCCCATAAAACTATAGTAAGGTGTCGATCTTTATGACGTCAATTTTGGTTTGTAGCATCCTTTACGTACAAATACGAATTGAAATCAAAAATTGATAAGTTGCTTTGTTAGGAAATTGATTTCAATCTACCCGGCTAGTATTTTGTGCATTTCTGCATCTGCAATTTTAGATACAGAATAAAAATGTTTAGTCGTATCAAAAAATTGGTTTTGGCAAATATTTGGAACAACTACCTATTGATAGTAATGTATTAAAGTGGTATTTGTGAAAATAGTTGAAATTGTACTCTCGAGTGTGCATATTTATGATAATGATATTTTAAACGAATTTAGGTAGAAAAATAAGTTCTAAACTGGCGCAAAGGAATATGTGATTGTGATTTAATCGATTCGCATATACCACATGTAAGTAATTTGATGAATAACAGCATTGGCGGAAGAAACGTAAAGGCTGTCAAAACCAAATGACGTACGATACATTATACTTCAGTGTTTCATGTTTGGTTTAGTAACGTATGCCATAAAATACTACATGTGTCACCTTGCGTGCAAACTGACGTAACTGAGTCATAAACACGCACCGTTGGACGTCGGACGCTCTTCACTCTATCTGCGAGTCGATTATTGTTTCTCTGAAAGATCTATCGTAAAAATGATTAATATTACAATGCACTTTCGTTTTTAAAACGTGCACTTGCATTATAAATGCAACATTAACTCTTATTAATGTTTGTTCTTATGACGTTATGACTCTTGCGTGTTTGTTAATTGAAATTTATTTGCGTTTGATTGTTAATTTTGCATGACCCCTTCTTTGAAATCACAGGATGTGGTTGAAATGTAAAATATTTGTAAATAACATACACACCTACCTGCATGTGACTCATTAATAAAACAAAGTGTTTGATTTTAGGGCGGTCTAGTGAGTCAGAACATGTCATATGGAGTAATTATAAGCACCAACAGTCTCGTACTTCAAAGGGTGACTAGATGGCAAAGTGGCGCCTACACCTGCGTTGCTTCAAACAACAGGGGAGAAACTATGAGCAAACCTGTGGTGCTACGTGTACGATGTGAGTAATATTTAAGCTTTCATCCCTAATATGACTATATAGATAGCGTGTTATAAAACTTGCTACGTTGATTGTAATTGATTTTAAACACCCCTATATTTATGTGCATGATAACGTGTCTAAAACTTTATTTACAGTAAAATTCGTGACTCGATTACCTACTAATGTTTAAAAAATTAGTCACTTTTAACGTCAAAATTTGCTATCATTACGTTCTATTTGATTAAATTTACCTCAAAATTAATTATTGTCCTTAAGGGCGAGTTGGTATAATATTCATAAGAAATGGCGAATCTGAACAACAACATCTGTTTAGATTAGAGTTAAGCGTATACCTTAAGTTACAAATCCATTCTGAACCTTTACCTTTAGGTATTTTCAAAACTTTTTATGGGCGGAATAAGTTATGTATTTGAATATATAACGTTAGTATATAAATTTTAAAGATGTGATTGCTTGTTGTCTTCGGAAGTTTAGTATTAAAAAACTTTTCCGATACTTTAAAATTGTCTTCGAGTAGGTATTATTATTATTATTATCATACTGTTTTGATCTGAAATCCAGTTTTACGTACAGTGTGTTTGAAAAGTTCGATTTTTTTTCTTGCCAATCGTAATGTTTAATTTGTACCCCATTTGGATAGAGGAAGTGAGTGAGTAATTTCTTTGTAGATAAAATACGTAGAGGGCTCGCTCTTCTTTAAAATTTTTATAAATTTCAACTGATATCTAGGATCTCGATAGACGATGATACTATATCCTACGTAACTACAACAAGAAACTTAGGATTTACAAATGTCAATAGGTGCCAAAATCTTAACTGAAAATCTCATTGTAAACTTTGTGTCTCAATATGTGTTTTTTAACAACCGCAGATATCGCAATATTAGTAGTACATTTGTCGCCAAGTTCGAACGCGAATAACTGCTAACTGGGGCCCGAAAAATTTTCCAACGAGTTGGACAAGAATTAGTGGTCTTTTGCCTTTGACGTCGTACGTTTTCAAATTTAATGGGTCATTAGATTTTGTTTTGTGCGGCATTTTAAGAACAACTTTTTGGACAGGAAGTAATGGTCCTTCGACTTAGACTCTGTACGTTTTCAAATTTTTTTGGCGATTAGATTTTGTTTTGTGCGGCCGTTTTAGAACCACAGATATCGCAACTTTAGTAGTAAATCTATCGTCAAGTTTGAAGGCGAATAACTGCTAACTCGGGCCCGAAAATTTTTCAACTTTTTCTAAAAGAAGTACTTAGTTGTCTTTTGGCATTGACCTCGTACCTCTTCACACTTTTTGGATCATTAGAATTTGTTTTGTGCGTCATTTTAAGAACCGCAGATATCGCGATTTATGTACTAAATCTATCAACAAGTTTCAAGACGAAGAATTGCTAGTTGGGGTCCTAAAAATTTTCCAACTTTTTGTAGAAGAAGCAGTGGTCCTTTGGATTTGTCCTCGTACGTTTTCAAATTTTTTTTGGAGATTAGATTTGGTTTTGTGCTTCATTTTCAGATAGATATCGCGATTTCAGTAGTAATTCTATCGTCGAGTTGGAAGGCGAATATTTTTCAACTGAAGCACATAAAATTTTTCAACTTTTTGGACGAAAAGTGGTGGCTTTTTGGCTTTAGCCTCGTACGTTTTCAAATTTTTTGGCTTATTAGATTTTGTTATGTGGGTCATTTTAAGAACCGCGGATATCGCGATTTTAATAGTAATTCTATCGTCGAGTTTGAACGCGAATCACTTTTAACTAGGGCCCGCAAAATTATTCAACATTTAGGACGTAGTGATCCTTTGGTTTTGACTTTGTACGTTTTCAAATTTCTTGGGTCATTAGATTTTGTTTTGAGCGGCATGTCAAACTTCACCCTCTTCGAGAACTGCTATAAACTCTTCCTACTCATCTTAAACGTTCTTGAGTTTTAGCTCTAGTCATCCCTGTCATAAAATGAACTCTCTACTAAGTTAGAAAAACTTCAAAATACAAAATACCTACCCACGTGTTCCGATTCTGACCTCTGTTATCTCTTCTATCCCTCAATTATAGAAGAAATCTTCACATCCCTTCTCTTTTGTTTCGAATTTTTAATTCTGGTAGTCCCTATTATCTCCGATCTAATTTTTCGTTTCTTTCTGGCCGTGATCTTACTACAAGAGCTGCTCAACACTCTCTTCTTTTTATTCCTGTTCATCACACTAAAGTCGGGTTGCAGAAATCGTTACATCAAATGTGACAGTCCGTCACATTTGATGTAACGAAGAAATTTGTCCGTCTCATTGATAGTTTCTTCATATTCAGCCAATGAGATGGACGAATTCTATTATTACATCAAATTGTGACGCACAAATTCCTTCACTGTTAGCTCGATTCGCCTTTGGAACGGGTTGTCTGCCGAGATTATGTTATTCAATTTATTCTCTGGATGTTTTTAAACGCGAAACCGTTATATTAAGTCTCTGCCTGCTGGAGACTTAAGACTATACGTTATAAATTTCATTTTCACTTTGTGTCACTTTTTATTTTATTTTATTTCTACCTTTACACACTTTTCAGCTTCAGTTTTGGTTGTGTTTTTTATTTTTAATTCTTTTTAGACTCGAAACAGTCTCGCTACCTAGTTAGGGTTAGGTTGGAAGACATTGCTGCAAGCAATAAGCCTCAGCATGTGCATATAATGCACGTTTTGGTTAAATAAAATAAATAAATAAAAGTAATAAAATAATACCACTCACTAAATAAATCGATACGACTTTTAAGCCCCTAGCGGTTATGCAATACCACATTACTCAGATACCGAGACACCGATGTAAGTAGCGCCTCTCAGAAAAGTGGCATTTGGAATCAGAATTTCTAAAAGTTCAAGGTTGGATTATGTTTTTAGAAATTGCCGTATTCAGTCACAAATATTTTTAAAGATTCCAGTACGAAAGGAAATGTATTCTATCGAAATGTACCCATGTAGATTGACATTTCTAAAAGTTTCCGATGGCGTCATTGTTAGAAAATCAATACAAAACTCTTCTCAGGGACTGCTTCTTTGGTGTTGGTATTTAAATTTATCTAAACACTGACTAGCGGTGGATATCGTATCAGCTACTCGGTGTTTCACTGGACTATACGGGTTACGTTGTCGCATCAGCGTTCACTTCAGCCTTAAGTAGTGTCGTTTGTGTTTGTATCAACAGTATTCCTAGTGCTTTTATGCTATCCCACCGCATTGTTGTGTACTGAACAAAGCACTATCCACGTAAAGCGCGTACCTTGTTCCATTGGTTGGAAGAGTTCTCAATTTAAAATTCTTCTCCTTTAGCGCCCTTGCCGTACTTATGAAGTCAAAGGCAACATTTCTTTGCTATTTTGTCTCGTTGCTTGATTGAAATTCAAACTTTGCTTTACGCTAGAGTTTTCTCAAACTTTGTTAAGTGGTTCGGTAACACCGGTAGCGAGAGGGCGCACACTGGTAGTAGATCCAAGTATTTCGTGGACCACGGCAACCGTTCATGCAAATCGATTGAAGGGTTACGACGTTTACTTTACAATTTTTTTAATAAGAATATCGGGGTAATTTATACCTACTTTTCAAACACGCTGTGTAGATGTAAAATGTTTTAATAGAAACGTCGAAAACGAAGGAATTTAGTATTTACTAAAATTTACTATTAATGCAATATACATAAAAATTACATTTCGCAGAAGAAAATAATTTGTCGCAGGAACGTTTTAATAGCTGTTGAAATGTTGAAAAAAGGCAGCAGAAAAAGAAACAAATTAGTTTAAAATACTAAAACGTAGAGACTTGTAAAACGATAGAGCAAAAGAAAGAGCAATTTCAGTAAAATTAAACTTTTCTAAATTTATCCAAGTTGGATAAACGTGTGATCAGAAAAAGGACTCTTCTCGCTCGTAACGACAAAAGAGAACTTGTGCGTTTTCGGTTAGGTAAAATACGGTCGATCGTAGCAACTTTTGTGTACCACACCATCAGTTGATTTCGTTAGACGTGATCGCATTTAAAATCCCTTGGGCTCAGTTTATGAACCTAAGTCGGCGTAAAGACTGCATCGCAACAATGCTGTCTAAACGATTTTGAAAAGACTTTCTTCTAATTTTTGAGACTACTCGATTATCTTCATTTACTTGACCTGTTGATAAAGGTTTTCAGTATGTAGTTACCCCGACATCAAATTCAATTCGGCTCTTAACGTTTGAGAATATTTCAATTTTACCAGATACGTAAATATTTCAAAATGAAAACTTTATTCGCTTATTTCGATAAACAAAAACTACACAAAGAAAATAAGACTTAAACTAGCGTATTATTTCAAATGAAAGAAGTGCATATACGAAGAAAAGAGTTATTTGCATACAAAACAATATTAAAAGACGAGCTTTTCAAATATATTCTTTTAAGCGGCTCGATATTGTATCTAAAGGACAAAGAAAATGCCCTATTGTATTGTTGATGTGTACTACACGGAACCATTCTCTACGTTTTTCTTTTTTATAAAAACATATTAGATATCTGAATGGTAGATGCAAATTGAATTTTCGCTGTTTTCTTGGTTGAATAACAAAGGGTACGGCCCTTTAATTTGATAAGAAAATGTTTACATATTTTGATTCGATCAACTATTCTCATGTTAGATTTCAATAAAATATGTAATTTTTCGCAACAATGGAAATCGTAAAATCCTATCGTATACCGTATACGCCATAGGTTCGTCTACACGGTTCTATTAAGGAATATGTGGGTTACGCATTTATACAATCCCTGTACTAGAAAAAAAATTTGGGAATTTGTGAAATAAATGTAGTTGATAAAGGAACGTTCACACGATTCTAGTTTAATTGGCCGATTATAGTCGATCAACAAAAGTTGAATATTCTGAATCTGGATTATTTAGGGAGGGGGAGCAAGCTCCCTGCACTTAAGCCACTTAATCGGGCCCATTGTACTACCTCCAAGCGGTCTCCCCGTGCCCGTCAGATCTCAAGCCATCCTACTTGAAAGATGAATCCAGGAGGGGTAATGTCGAGCCAGAAGTCCTCAAACACGGATTTTCTTATCGACGTTAGGGCTGGACAGTGACAAAGCACGTGTTCAGCGGTTTCGTCTTCTAGTTCGCATCAACAACATATGGGATTATCTAGCAAGCCCAAAGTGTGGAGATGTTCGTGTAGTCGACAGTACCCCGTGAACGTCCCTGCAATTATTTGTAGATAAGTTCGGGACAACTGTAGACAGTATTTTGTTAGCTTTTTGGAAGGTGCCAGTAAAGCTCTTTTGCTTTGGCGACACCCTTCTTTGCTTGTCCATTTTTCAGTCTGTAGTTAATGGATATTATTTTTAAGGAGAGTATTAACAGTTGTTACGGCTGGTTTAATGATTGGCTCAGGGCCACAGGAAAGGCTGTTTAAACCTTTCTTAGCCAGCTCGCCTGCTTTATCGTTACCCTCATTTCCTTGATGTCTTTTGACCCAACAGAGTGTAAGATCATTGTTTTTTGATATCGGGTTCAGCAGCTCTATACGTTCCAGCAGGAGACCAGAGGCTACCTTGCAGGTGTTTAAGGCTTGCAAGGCAGCTTTACTGTCCGTCGATATCAGTATTTTCTTATTCGGGATTTTCCTATTTGGGATTTTGTTGACGCTGTGTAATACGCCCATCAGTTCAGTTTGAAAGACTGAGGCATATCTCTCCAGCGGTAGGCTTATGTCGAGGGCAAACTCGGGCAAGTGAACACCTGTTCCTGATCCCTTTTGATTTTTAGATCTATCGATAACGCTACGATGTTCTCAGTTGAATCCATTAGAGTTTGAAAGTCTTTATTGTATGTATATTTTGGAGAGATACGGTCTGCATGCAACTCCATGAGAGGTAGCTTCTTAGAGCGCTCCTCGAGAATTTTGGTGTGCTCGTAAATTCCGTATCTGACAGACCATCCCCATCACCTCGTTGGCTCCATTAGTGCTTGGTAGCTGTTTAACGATGACTTGTTAAAAACTTTTGCCGGAAAAAAGTTAACAAAACTCTTACGGAAATCTTTAGTTTGTCATTAATTGAAGTGTACGGAGAAGACACAGAGAAGGCATAAACGACTCTGTGCTGGAAGGGACAACGTGAAGAACGATAAATGTTTAGGTCGTTCTTGCACATCAAAGATAGATGCAAATGTTGAGAAAGTCAGCGAATTATATTTCTCATTTAATAGTTGTAGATAAATGGCGTATCTGAAATATAACAGCGAAAAAGTACAAGAATCGGCCCTAAAACTAATCTTTACTTATCCGAGTAGGTATAATACTATCGCAACAAAAATATTTTATAGGAAACAATAATTGTAAAGGGATTGTTAACTATTATAGGCTGAGTACTGATAAGTCTACTAATTGTCGCGAATGTAATAAGGAAAGCAATTAAAAATACCTTCAGTACATACGTGAAACTAGTCGTATATTTACTAATTACGGAATCCCTGAAACTGTTGGGACACCTTTGTACTTTGTACAGTTGTACACATTCAGTATAATTCAAAATAATGTCAGTGTTAGCTTAAATCTTCATTAAGGCAGTTCTAATCAAAGAATTTTTACAAAAGCGTCACTAGAATGACGAATTTATAGCGATTAGCATAGCATTTTTATTTTATAAAATAAATGCAAAGCTTAAACTGTAAGGGTTGTTAGTAAGTGAACATTGTAAATTTAATTATGACGCGTCATCCTCGTTTACTTTGTACTAAACGCCTTTTTTCATGAACATTTTATTAATCTTTGTGCGCAGTTACAAATATTCAAAAATTTCACCCGTTTTTAATATTTTCAAAACATTTAATTACCGATTTACACATTTGCTTTTTACTCTACATTTTGAATAATTTCTATTGTTTCACTAAATGTGCAGTTTTTCGCTTTGTTAAAATATTCATATTAAGTTGAAAGCTTCAACACGATTTTTTAAAAACCGCATCACCGATGCACGTTGAAATGGCTCTTCATAATTTTGACTCTTATTGATGGCTTCACGTCTTTTTCACAAACTTACTTTGAAGCTTTGGGTAATTTTGTTCACTAAAAGGATTCAACAAGTTCCTTCGGAAGATTTGCTCTAACGTCATTTATTTTAGCGTGCTTATTTAGGAAACCATGGGGAGGCGATTCAGTGGGTTGATATCTTAGGAGACCAACTAAACTATACAAACAAAATTATATGATATACGGACTTGTTATAACAATGTCTTGAGATGAGTAACGAAAGACCCTCGAAAGTGATATTATTACTCGTTTAATATTCCTCGTAAGCAGCGTAACGCTTTCGGATAATAAATGACGGGTTATCCAAAAAATATATTTTAATCTATACAAGGTCCGGCACGATTCTTTATTCTTTGGTGTTGTGGCAAATGAAATTTATATTATGAGCTTGCAGAAATCCTTACGAAATTCGTTGACTTTCGACTTTCAGGTACATCTTTCGAAGAACGCTGAATTGAAGCAGTGGTGCTCATGCGCCCATACTAGACCCCAAGGATCGTTCAGTAATTTAGTTGTATATATTTTTTCTGGGTAAATGTAAGGTGTATGCAAATACCTAATCGCATAAATCTAGATGAACTGAAATAAATGCTATTGTACACAACTGTACGTCGTATCTATCAGCGTGTTATACAAAATTCGGTCAATCACTTTGAAGAGGGTGCCCTCTGAGGATGGCGACTATCGCTATTGTTTGGTATTAAATCACCATTTCGATTCTTCGTAATAATGCGAATTTGATTATTTTGTAATTTATCACTAAATTTCAATAAGATGCTTAAAATCATCAACTCGTCTTGCCGGACCCGTACAAGCCGAACAAACTTTATCAAAAGTTGTCGACTTTCGTGGTTTAAATTGGTAATTTTTCAAGTTCAAAATGATGCAACGAAAATTTATTGTTGTACTAAAAGATTTAGTGCAAAAATGCGTGGCTTGGAATGACAGCCGAAAAAAGAATAAGAAACCAATAAGATATTTCTTTTACCTACCTACATCAATTTATTTTATTTGGACGAAATTTGTGGATTTAGCCGAAACATTTACTAAAAATATTGCTATTTACTTTTGTTGTCAAAACTACCGAGTTGCAGTGTAATATAACAATTTCGTCTTATTTGAGCTTAACATAAGCGTGTATAAAGGAAACAACTCAATTGAAAAATACTTTGATGTTATCACATAAGCCCCTTTATATGAAGAGCATTTTGTTTATTGCTTGTACATTCAAAATTTAGAGTCTATTAGAAATAGAGTCAAAGATATATTTAGCACTAAAAAGGGGCAATCACTTTATTTGAGTATTTACGGAGTACCTACGCATATGTGTGAATAAACCTTTAAGGGTATAAATGTATGTATAAAGGATATACATTTATCAAAAATTTAATGTTGGTAATGTTATGTAACGAAATGCGTATAACAAACTTAAATCAAAACGACTCTTTGGACCTTTCTGATCCAGTACTAACAGTAATAGGTTACTTACCTATACTTTATTACGTTACATTGAGAGTAATTACCTACTACATAATAAATATCAAAAAATTTGAAAAACAACATAATAAAAGAGACATGAAGTAACAAGTAGCAGCTCCATTGTAAAAACTTCTAAGCTTATTTTTGTTCAATTCTATATTTTAACTGCTCTGTACAAACTGCCTCTTTACCAAGTCTAACCTGAGTAACGTTCACATACATTAAGGAGTTTTCTCTCTTGCTTTTTTTACTTTTTGCGAGCTTTCAATTATTCACTTCCTTCCAGCTTTGATATAGGTATTTTATATTTTGGTATTTCATTGTTTCAAAAGAATTTGTGAAAGCGATTCATGAAATTTAACCAGAGGTAATGCTCACGACAAACGCTGACGATAATGATATTCAACACCAAATACAGGACAACTACGACTTATGAATGATTACTGGACTAGCTACAAGTTTTCATCGAGGTTTCAATTATATTTTTGGACTTAAGATGTCTCAAACAAAATATTTTCGCAATTTTGTTAAGAAACAGTTGTTGTCGCTACATTATACAGTACCTATACTAGATACCTAATCTTTGATTGAAAGTGCGGCGGAGTTCAGGAATTTTAGTAGCATCCCCAAAAAAGAAGTTTCACGAAAACAAAGTAGAAAAATTAAGAATTAAACTATTCCAGATAAGCAAAAAATATTGGTGGAGATTTATGAGTTATGAGGTCTCTGAATTTGACCATTAAATTTTTTCCACTCGTTTTAACTTCTGCCTTTGCTTTCCCCTTTATTTTTGACTAACTTATTGAGTTACCAAGTTGTGACCTCTAATAGCCCCCTAAAGCCCTGAGTAGCAACCTCTCCCACCTCTCTGATGGGCCCTGCGGAGAAGCAAACATTTATTTCTGAGGTTATTTTCGTAGGTAACTTAACTGTCATAACAGTTTTGCTAGTATAGATTTGAAAAAAAATTTAATTTTATTATATTGCTGCACGACTCGTATATTAGAATATTGTACGGTGATTTGGTCCCCTATTTTACACCTGCCATGTAGAGCGAATTGAATGGGTTCAAAAGAAATTTGTCAGTTTTTTTTATTATGGAAGTTGAAGATACCTTATAGCAGGGGTGGCCAATCGGTCGATCGCGACTATTAGTCCAGTCGATCGTGACGTCGTGGCAAGGCAAAAAATATAAATACGTAGAAAAGACTGCGCGACGCAGTGCGGGTTTGTCATTTAGATGTATACTATAAATTAATATTTTTTGTTTACCTCAAATAATTCCCCTAGTTTGTTTTTGTTAAACTTCTTTTTTTGGACACACCATCAATCGCTTCTAAAATTTCTAAATTTCATTTTAAGCCGTTTGACCTTGAACAATCAAAAATTTAATTTTACTATTTAATTATACTCTTTTCTTCAAACAAGGGGCCCCAAAATTTGGCAGCGCCTAGGGCCTCAAAAACTATAAACGCGCCTCTGTTGGTAGATCGCACAGGGTTTCGTCAGTAAACGGTAGATCTTGGGTCTAATCAAGTTGGCCACCCCTGTTATAGGGAGTTTCTTAATAGTGAACGGTTGACTTTAGTGGGTATGAGATCGTTGGAGGGAAGGCTGAAAGAGTTTTTAAGGTTTAATTCGATTGGGGACTCACCGAGTTTGTTAGAAATCTTACGTCTGTGAAGTTGGCCCAACCCAATCAGAAAATTCGTTTTCTCTCAATTGGAATCGTTTGTTTATCGTTTGTTTACGTTTGTTTAGCTATTTTCAGCGTTTGTTTACACCCCCGTATACGATAACTAGCACCCCCATTTGGGTTGGGCTAACTTCACGGTAGCCAAACCCAAAGGTTTGTTTTGAATTTTTTCTTGTGGCAATCGTTTGTTTATCGTTTGTTTACGTTTGTTTAGCTATTTTCAGCGTTTGTTTACACCCCCGTGTACGACAACTAGCACCCCCATTTGGGTTGGGCTAACTTCACGGTAGCCAAACCCAAAGGTTTGTTTTGAATTTTTTCTTGTGGCAACCGTTTGTTTATCGTTTGTTTACGTTTGTTTAGCTATTTTCAGCGTTTGTTTACACCCCCGTGTACGATAACTAGCACCCCCATTTGGGTTGGGCTAACTTCACGGTAGCCAAACCCAAAGGTTTGTTTTGAATTTTTTCTTGTGGCAATCGTTTGTTTATCGTTTGTTTACTTTTGTTTAGCTATTTTCAGCGTTTGTTTACACCCCCGTATACGATAACTAGCGCCACTATTTGCGCGGAGCCAACCCAGTGGTTTGTTTTAAACTTTTTCTTGTGGCAATCGTTTGTTTATCGTTTGTTTACGTTTGTTTAGCTATTTTCAGCGTTTGTTTACACCCCCGTATACGATAACTAGCACCCCCCATTGGGTTGGGCCAACTTCACGGTAGCCAAACCCAAAGGTTTGTTTTGAATTTTTTCTTGTGACAATCGTTTGTTTATCGTTTGTTTACGTTTGTTTAGCTATTTTCAGCGTTTGTTTACACCCCCGTATACGATAACTAGCACTCCTATTTGGAACGGTAGCACCGATAATCAGTTAAAAAGTTAAATCATCTACTCTACAGATTTTCGTAACCAATCTACCTATGTAGAATTGTTTACCCGTACATAGGGAAATAACCCGTTAAATCACATTTTTATAATTTCCTACGTCCCTTATTCTTTTTGAGCAAAATTAAAGAGATAAAATTATGCAGAATTAATAATTAGAAATGATAAAGGTATTACATTTTATTTACTTTTAGTGAAAGAGTGTAAAACTGCTAAAAAGTTGCTGAAATTGTCAATGTAATTGTTGCTACAGTACAACAAATGAACAACAATTTTCATTAAGTACATTGTTTTAGATCATTCATTATAAAATGATAGGTAATAGTATATTAAAATACAAGTTTCATAAGGCACCTTGTTAACGTACGAGTCCAAGTTTTGAAAACGAGCCGCTTGCGGTGAGTTTTAAAAAGGACGAGTACTTAACACGGCTTATGAAACGTGTAATTTATACTATTTTTTCTATTTCACATTTTAATAAAATAATTTGTTAAAATATTTAAATAATTAACATCATGGAGATTTTCTTTTTATAATAATTGTGGTGGCACTGACTGAAATGTCACCATCTTTCGTTCAATGATTCATAGATGTCGCAAGTTTATTTTTTTAAATTTAAATAATGCACGTACTTCGTCAGTGCAACTTGACGCAAACTTAGCAGAAGAAAATCCCCCAGAAACAGTACGTTAAGAGAGCTTCTTAACGCACTGTTTTGGGACCAAAACAGTAGGTTAAGGAGTGGATTAAAGTACCGAAATAGAAAAATATAATTAATTAGTAATAACTTATTCGATGAAGAATAATCGACTAATCTTTTCTTTATGGTGTACTACTTACTTATATAGCAAAGTGTAGGTATACACTACAATGCGACAATACAGTAAGGGCAGTATTGTCAAAAATAGATCTTCGCGGGGAGACCCATTACTGACGACTGACCTACGTCAGGGACATTAAGGAATTTTTGGAAATTGCTAATGGGTTTACAATGGTTAAGATGTAGCCCTAGGCAGTGTTTGTTTACGCAAATTTCTAAAATTCTTAAAAATAATTAATCTAGTTTAGGGGAGAAGGGGGCACGTCCGGACATGGGGCACCTCCGGACAATTTAAATTAACCGCTAAAAAATAATACTAGGACAACCAATCTCTGGTAATCACATTTGCGCGCCATTTAGAATAGCTGACAAAGTTGAAAGTGCTGTGAAAGTGCAAATTAAAAAAGTTATACGCCAAAGTGTTGAAAACGGACTTGTGATATAAGGTTGGTGTGTGTACTAGTAAGGCCCTACAACTCAAGTTTTAAAACTAAGGTAAGAAATTATAGTTTCACTAGAAAGAGCGCTAATTTTTATGTATCTAACCTAACAAAACTATAACGCTTCCACGTGTGTGTATATGTTGTGATAATAACACTCAATTATATGCAGCTGGGGCAGGTTCGGACAATTGATGTGGGGCAGGTTCGGACAATTGATGTGGGGCAGGTTCGGACTGTCTGAATATTCTCAATAAGTTCCATATTCCAAAAGTACCCCGTTGTCATGTATAGTCAAGTAGATACTTACCAACATATATTGTTTTTGTTTCTAGGATGGTACGAACATACAAAAAGAAACGTCCCATTCGACCAGAAATTCCAAGTAATGTTTTGAAAAATGCAGTTCAAAAAGTTATCAGCAGGACTATGTCTTTAAGAGCTGCTGCTATTACATTCAATATACCTAAATCTACCCTGTTCGATAGTGTCGTCAAAGCTAAAAAGAGTCTGATCGATAACGCTAGCGACTCAGGGAATGAAGGTGATACATCAGAAGAGACCGGTCTATCAAAATATGCCACACGGCAAGTTTTTTCTCAAAATGAAGAAGCCGAATTAGAGTTGTATCTCAAAAAGTGTTCAAAAATATGTTACGGTTTGACATATAAACTCTGCCGTGAGTTGGCTTTTGAATACGCTATTAAGTTGGGTAAGAAAATTCCCAAAAACTGGGAGATTCACAAAAAAGCAGGCATTGACTGGATGCAAGCTTTCATGAAACGCCATCCAAGGCTCTCTAACCGCAAACCCGAAAATACAAGCATAGCAAGAGCTTCGGCTTTTAACAGAGCTAATGTAGAAGAATTCTTTAACAATTATACTGGAGTGCAGGCTAAATACAATTTTTCACCTGATCGTATATGGAATATAGATGAAACGGGTGTTACAACCGTTCTCCAAGCACCCAGAGTAATAGCAGAAACAGGATCCAAAGCAGTAGGACAGTGTGTATCTGCAGAACGGGGATCTCTAGTCACAATGTGCGGAGTAATTTCGGCTGTTGGTAGTTCAATTCCACCCCTTTACATCTTCCCTCGTGTAAGAATGAAAGATCAGTTTTTGTACGGTGCTGTTGCAGGAGCCGTTGGATTTGCTGAGAAATCTGGATGGATGTCTTCAAATATTTTTCTAAAATTATTGGAGCACATAAAAAAACATACTAATTGCAACCCCTTGAATAAGATTCTGATTGTGATGGACAATCATGAGACACACGTCTCTTTAAAAGCCATTTTATATGCAAGAGAGCACGGGATTGTATTGCTGTCTTTCCCTCCGCACTGCACACATAAGATGCAGCCCCTGGACAAAGCAGTGTTTGGTCCTTTCAAATCTAAGTGCAAGGCATCTTTTAATGAATTTGTATTGTCAAACCCTGGCAAACCGATTACCATTTATGATGTTGCTAAATTGACAGCTCAGCCATATTTGCAGACCTTCACTCCTTTGAACATCATTAGCAGTTTCAAGAGCACTGGGTTATGGCCTATTAACTCATTACTATATACAGAGGATGATTTCTGTGCCTCGTTTGCTACAGATCGTCCTGTCACTGAAAACGACAATAATGTGTCTTCTACAAATATTGTTGATACAAGCATTGTTATTGACTCCAACTTTGATATTGAAGTACAAAGTTTGCCTCATAGTTCCGGTGTAGAAGCAATGGTCAGAGAATTATTGAAAAATATAGTAGATAAAGCTACCAAACCCAAGATTAAAATACATTCTGTTTTAACTATTGTAAAACCAATTGAAGTAAGACCATTACCTAAGGCTTCCCCTAGAAAAGTAAACAGAAAATCGAGAATAGGGAAATCAAGAGTCTACACCAGTACACCTGAAAAAAACAGAATTGACGAATTGGAAAAAATAAGACAGTTAAAGTTGAAAAATACTGATAGTATTAAGAGAAAATTGGTGGCAGAAAGAACATCAAAAAAAACACAAAATGGCGAACAGACAATAAAAACAAAGAAAAAATATAAAAAGACGAAAGCGGTTATAGATGATATTTCATCGTCAGATTCTGACGTAGATTTGCCGTC
Source organism: Malthinus flaveolus (assembly GCA_950108345.1). Classification (NCBI taxonomy): domain Eukaryota; kingdom Metazoa; phylum Arthropoda; class Insecta; order Coleoptera; family Cantharidae; genus Malthinus; species Malthinus flaveolus. The sequence goes on from OX467285.1 coordinate 75,365,014, forward strand.
AAATGTCGTAGCCGATAGGTTTAAAAATGATTTGTCTGATACTGACATCGATTTAGATTTTGAAATGGATGAGGGCCAGATTAACGAACTTTTAGATGATGATAAAATCCTAAAAGATGATTATGTATTAGTGAAGTTTGTAACAAAAAAACGAATTTTACATTATGTTGGAAAAGTAGTTGAAAAGTTAGAAAATGAAGAATTTGAGGTAACATTTGTAAAGAAATGTACGCAAGGGTTTATATTTCCGCGGGTTGAAGATATTTCCACTGTTGAAAGAAAAGATGTTGTGGCAAAGCTGCCTAAACCTACGACAACACCAGGAACATCCAGAATGGCATCGTATCTTCAATTTAGTATCAGTTTTTTTGGTTACGATGTTCAGTAATGATATAAACACTAATTGTAAAATGTTACCTGTCTAATAAATTTTCTAAAAAAAAAGATTCTTATCAAACTTCCACTTGTCCGAAACTGCCCCGGCCATGTCCGAAACTGCCCCATCGTGGGGCAGTTACGGACAATTTCATTATTTTGCAAAAAAAAATTTTTCTCAAAAACCTTTCAAAATATTTGTTTATATCTGACGGAAAAATAGTAAGTAAATATAGCTACAAATACTATAATTTTTACAAATCTTTATATGAAAAATTAATGGACTTATAGCAGTTTGAATAAAGGTGTCCGAACCTGCCCCCTTCTCCCCTACTATGTTTACTTTACTATGTTTAGTTTACTTTACTATGTTTAGTTTACTTTACTATGAATTAACATTTTCTTTTAGAGGGTAGCACAAAGCAAAAGTAATAAAAGCTAATAAGTTTTGGTTTATTTGTCCATAGGCTAATACGCCACTGGATAAAACTTTTTAAATTAATAATTCACGGAGACCAACATGTGGGACCAACATATTATAAACAGGAAGGTATCTTCTGGACATTTGTACTAGACGTCGGCGACTTTATTGCGGGTCCTAAATATTTAGGATTATAGTTAGAATCTCCAATTTTTAGCAATAAACCTTTGTCAGCACGTGCTTTCTTGGACCGTTGTTAGAAAATACCTCCATGATTCTCACAACCACCTTATTTTTTTAAAAATTTCTTATTTTTTAAAAAATGATGGTCTTCGCAAATTGTAAAATTACGTGATAAGTGATAACGTCAGTAGATATTGTGATATTCAAACATATTTGACGCTTCGAAATACTCGTATTTGTATTTTAACTTGCATATTTTTATGAAAATTCGTGCATATAAATATATGCGCTTATTTTCAAATTTTTTATGAATATAAATCCCAGCCGCTCATCAAATCCATGCCGGTACCTACTACAATGCTACTACACATTTTAGACAATTACAAAAAGGACCGTCTTCACCGTAGGCACAATCATTATTCTCCTTAAATTTCTTTTTTAAATGACAATAATTTATTTTTAAATAAATAGAGTTATAATTTTGGGGCCCTTTCCAATCGGGGGCTTTTGGCACTTGCCCTATTTGCCCATAAAATAATTCGCGACTGTTTTTTTTTTGCTATTTATTAACTATAGACGTCAACCCACAATTTTGATTCTTTGATTTAATCGTTGTATTGCATTGATTTGTACTGGTCTTGTAAGCAAACTTAGCTCTATAAACATCACTATTTAACTAAATAAATAAATTAATTCATAAGTAAGTGCCTTTATATCCTACAACACCGTAATCAGTAATTAATGTACCTAACTAGATGTCATTCATAATTTTACACATCATGCTTTTTCTTTTTCTTATTACATTGATAATATCTTAATACCTACGTCATATTACTTTGAAGCTTCGAAGGGGTTCAAAAAGTTTTAAGTAAAGGTGTCCATTACATTAATTGTAACACTTTAATCCGGTGGCACAATTAGATAAATCTCATTAAAGTAGTGTAATAGTAGTATCTCATTACTCGATAAAAGAGGTAATTCATAAATTTTGGCTTCATACTTATAGGAGATAGTACTTACCAATTTCTAACAAAACTACACCTTAGCTATCTAAAGTTGGTGAGGAGGAGGGGGGGGGGGATTGTAAGATTTCTTTAATCTTGCAACATTTAGAAATACGATCCAACGTAATCAATAATTACGGAATTATGCACTGCCTTGTTATTTTTGACAGAATAGCAATCTCCCATTTTCCATTACAAGAGTATGCTACCCTTATTATAAAATTCGTGTTTTTCTCTTTAAATTCAAACTGATAAATTATTATAATAAGTATAATTTATTTCTACCAATAAACCGAACCCTCTGAGTTTCAGTGAGGTAAAGTGGGGCGATCTTAATTATATAGTAGACGAGAATTATAAAAACTGTTAATAATAATTAATTTAACTAGTATTTCTATCGAGAAATAATCGAAATAATAAGCGATTTGAATCAGACATAAATTGACCAGGGGTGCTATAGTTACTTATGTAAACAAACGATGAAAATAGCTACACAAACTTAAACAAACGATTACCACAAGAAAAAACTAAAAACAAACCACTGGGTTGGTTCCGCGCAAATAGGGGCGCTAGTTATCGTATACGGGGGTGTAAACAAACGCTGAAAATAGCTAAACAAACGTAAACAAACGATAAACAAACGATTGCCACAAGAAAAAATTCAAAACAAACCTTTGGGTTTGGCTACCGTGAAGTTAGCCCAACCCAAATGGGGGTGCTAGTTATCGTACACGGGGGTGTAAACAAACGCTGAAAATAGCTAAACAAACGTAAACAAACGATAAACAAACGATTGCCACATGAAAAAATTCAAAACAAACCTTTGGGTTTGGCTACCGTGAAGTTAGCCCAACCCAAATGGGGGTGCTAGTTATCGTATACGGGGGTGTAAACAAACGGTGAAAATAGCTAAACAAACGTAAACAAACGATAAACAAACGATTGCCACATGAAAAAATTCAAAACAAACCTTCGGGTTTGGCTACCGTGAAGTTAGCCCAACCCAAATGGGGGTGCTAGTTAACGTATACGGGGGTGTAAACAAACGCTGAAAATAGCTAAACAAACGTAAACAAACGATAAACAAACGATTGCCACAAGAAAAAATTCAAAACAAACCTTTGGGTTTGGCTACCGTGAAGTTAGCCCAACCCAAATGGGGGTGCTAGTTATCGTATACGGGGGTGTAAACAAACGGTGAAAATAGCTAAACAAACGTAAACAAACGATAAACAAACGATTCCAATTGAGAGATAACAAATTTTCTGATTGGGTTGGGCCAACTTCACGGACGTAGAAATCTTTGGTCTTCGCGCGAGATAGGCAATCTCATTTAAGTAACATTTGTTGGTTTCCTGGTTTGCTGGTACTCGGTCTTGTGTCGCTTAGCCAATGGTATTAGTAGGTAAAATAGGTGGTGGTTCGATTTAACTTGATTTGAGGATTTTTTAATTTTAATTTGTATGTGATATTTGGGACAAACTTCCTGTAATGCAGTTATCTAAATAAATAAATGAACTTGGCGTGAAAAGTCTCTCAGTGCATAGAATTTAGGTGGTCAATAATTTGCTTGGTCTTATTTATAAATAACATTAAAAGCGAATGATTATTGTATTATAGGAGGTATTTACGAGTGAAAAATATTGAAAAACATAATAACGATTTCGCCATTAGACGAACTAGCGTAAAATATTAACTGGAAAACTGATTGCTCAATTTTTTCCCGTTCCAATGATAAGAAACTGACATTAAAAATCAACTGGCGCAATTTCCGTTCTCGATCTAAAATTACTAGTATGAAAAATCGTTCGAACGAATGTGCATGGTAATTCTTTTGCACATAGCTCATGGCAAAATGACAAAACCATTGAAATTAATAAAAGTTATTTAGACAAGAAAAAGATTAAAAGTTTGTCATATTCATTTCGGTGTTATTTGTTATATCGTGCGATTAAAATTAAAGCGTATCCAGAAGGCTTACGAGTGTTTACGATATGACAGCGTTCAACATGATGTGTACGCGCTTGTTTTGTTATTGTTTGATCGTTTATGTACAATTTACAGTGTAAACATTTTCCAGCGTTTTTGATAGTAGAAAGTTTCGAGGGGAAGAGATCCGACGATCCAACTTTTCGGATTTTAATTTTATTTTTCGTTTTGAATACCACAAAAGTTAAATAAGTCAACTGGAGAGAAAACAATAGCATAAATAGCTCGTTATAATTCTTCTGTAAGTTGAACTCGTATATTTATGCGAATGTTACTTGAAAACTTTCCTGACAATTTCGATGCATTGTAAATTGTAAAGTGGTATAAACGTATAAATACACTTTAGGATCACACGTCGCATTTCTTTTTAGTGACGTGCATTTCAACCGAGCATAGCAAACTTGGCAAATTTATCATTTGGAATATAAAAGGGATTAAAAGGACATTAGTCTATGCAAAGTACAATTATGTTGAAACTCTTTTGACGAATACAATACTCAGATTAGGCACGTAGTTTGTACTAAAATATGAATAATCAACCGTGGCGCCCGAGAAAAGGTTATACGAACAATTGCTTGCCGAACAATAGACCGCGATTCGCGATTACGGATTATCGTAATTCATTCAGGAAATTGTTACCGCCATCTTATTTGCATCTCTAACGAGTGATAAAGATGGAAGAATATTAGAGTTATGTTCTGGAAGGATTCTGTGCCTTCTACAGCAGGGCGGGCACCTGCTCTTATCGACAATGATGTACGATCCAATAAAACAGTGATGTACGACTTGCTAATATAAAGACTTGGTTCTGCTACCTGCCTAACTTTATTTGAATCATTTTCTCCAAATCGGCGTCTTACATCTTTGATATGGTAACTAAAACGCTTTCTGTATAATGGCATAGGCATAAAAAGAAATTTCTTACATTTTTATTCAGATTTTTTTTGGTTATTGAAGTATTTGGCGTTTAATAGAGAAAGACCGAAGTCGGCCTTCGATAACAGTTTGATAGACCTAAACAGTGAACAGTACGACTAATTTAAGTTGTTGAATAATTGATTATTTATGTGTAAATAGTCGTCTCGAACCAATTTCTCCTTCTATATTTATAGGGGTAGTTTTATAAAGTAAAAGCTCTTAAATTTAAATAAAACTGAAACTTTCTCGAAATTACCTTTAAAACTTCTAGTTTCCTTTCGGGCAAACAGCGTAAAATAAGATAATCTAATTACTGTTTATCTCACGTATATAAGTGTGTCATATAAATAAGAATTATTTATAATAAAAAAAGTAAAAAGAGGCTAAAAACCAAATCCATAAATATTCGGATATAAAATCGTTTACATCGGAAGTTCTAAGTTATTTGCTAACACATTTCGGCTGCCTACGATGAAGCAATCTGCAATCAATTTAGAGTTACACAATCTCTCAAAAACATCCTAAAACGTTATAGCTATCAGTTGAGTCTATATCTATCAGTTCCGGGTCTCTTTCGATAGCTCTTGAATTGCAGCTCCGAGATTCATGTGCCGTATAAGTCAAACGCACCCAACTACCTCGATATAGAATTAATTAAGCCATAACGGGTTCGTACATTTTCACTGACACGGTGATTTCCAAGTGGTTTACTCGTTACTTTTTTATTATTAGAACTTAAAATTATTGAATATTTTTTAAATGTAACGTTGTTGTTAGTGAGCTCACGTCCACTTGAGTTAAATTAGGTGATGTTCTTCAACGAACGAATAACCTATAAAGTTTGCAATTTCGTATTGATATTATTCATGAAAATTGCATGTTGCCTAAGGCACTAACAGATACGCTAACATGAAATGGGAACGGTAAATTTGTGTACCTACTAATGAAATATAAACAACTTTTTTCGTTCAATGATGTCACATCATCGGTTGCAATTAATTTAAATTTTTGACGTTTATTTTGTAATTTAAAAATTATTTCGGTGTAGTTACTGTACCTTCAGGGTGGTTTCTACAAATTGTGCAATAAGTCGGATAATTTTATGACTTATTTTAGCATATAAACATTTTAAATCCTGTGGTTAGGGAAACAGTTTAATCAAATAGTAGTTTGACGGGGGAAAAATATAAAATATAAAATCGATAACAAATGATCCCGAAGTTCAATAGCACATTCACTAATGTTACAATTTGGAACAAAATTTTTATTTTAATTCACTTAATACGACTTTTGATTTAGAAATTTCTAGTTACATCTTTATTCTATTTCATGCAGTACCGGTATGAGTACAGTATGAGGGAATGACTTTAGTGGCTGATTCCTTTCATGAAATTTTCCAATTTTCCATCATATCTTTAGAGTAGACTTTATATAGTTGTAATGAGCTAAGAATTCTGAACACAGTACCGTGAAAAATCTGTTTCTTGCAATTTGTCAAATTAGGCTCTTTTTGTCGCTTCGTTGCTTCTACTATTTCATCAAACCGAGATGTTCAGGAGGTAGATTCAGAGTTCCTATAAACACTCTGGGTATTGGGTTTGCGTATAGCTAAAAATTAACAGAAATGAGAGTGTTGGCTAAGCAGCTACGTCCGATATACTCTTACGCGTATTACTACGCCGTTTATGCAGCGTTTTCCCGTAAACGAGTTCATAGTAACCCCTTCACCGCACTATATCTCGAAAATGGTTAGCTTATAGAAAAAAGAAATGTTGTAGCTAAGAATATTTTCTACAACTTTTATAATAACCTTTATTAATGTACGATGGCTAGGAAGCGAGCTATTGGCAAAAAATAGATTTTTACCTCACATCGGCTTTAAAGTGCCAAAATCTTACAATTTTCCTTCATATTTTTAGATTAGACATTATATTTATGTTCGTCTTTATATTAGGCTCTTTTTTGCGTTTCGCTGTCTATACTCATCAAACAAAGACATTGGGGAGGTACAGAGTTCTCATAAACACTCTGGGTATTGGGTGTCAGTCAAAAATTAAGTAATTCAACTTCAAAAATTAATTAAATGTCTAGGTAATTAATTGATTATGTACGTACTTAAATTAATTATTAACTAATTTATTTTTTTAAGCATAAATAGAGCTTGCCACGAGAAATTTGAGTGTTGTTCTTGGCTAAGCCGCTACGTCCGATGTACACTAAATTACAAAGCGCTCTAGTGCCTAACCTAAGTCTGACGTGATCTATAGCAAATTTAATTTTTTTCTATTTATGTAGAAACACTTTTCTCTGTGTACTTTTCGAGTTATAAGCAAGAAAGTAGAAAAAAACATGTTTTTGACCGATTTAGAAATATCTGTTTATTTTAACGCGCTCTAGCACCTAAACCGTTTATCTGCAGAAAAAACCAAACATACATAACTTGTAGAAGTTTTAATGTAGTTCGGTTTTGTATAAAAGTGCTTTTCTCAAAAAGTGCGTAGTTTTTAAGTTACAAGCGAAAAACTAAAAAAACAGATTTTTGGTCGACTTTGAAATTTCCGTCAAACTTTAACGCGCTCTAGCACCTAAACCGTTTATCTGATTAACCCATTAATTCCCACTACTAGAAAAAGTAAAAAATTACACTTTTTTTTAAAAATAAAGTCGTTGAATCCTAGACAAGAAAGTAAAAAAAATTTTTTTTTTCTGATTATCCCAAGTACAAAAATTTCGGTGCTGCGGAAACGCAACACTGGGAACTAGGGTTATACGTTATACGCTGCTTTGGTGAACAAGTGAACACGTTACGTGCAAAAAAATTTTACAATTGACGCAGATGCATCCAGTGGTACTTTTACAGAATCTACATCGACGCCTACAATTTTCTGTAATTTTTATAATTACATGAATTACGCCCTCCCCCCACACCTGTACAATAACTGCCAAATGACCACGGTTACTCATAGATGTTCCTGCTTTATCAGCTTTTAGAAGGCATCTTGAAAGTTTTTATTGAAATTTCTTAGTTTTGTAGGGACTTTTCATTATACAGGGTGTTAGGATATTCCATGTAAAGACCGAACTTGATTTTCCACGTCGAGTTCGTGGATTTGATTCGGGAACTTTTTCAAAATCGACAGGTGTTCGACACCAAACAGTTTCACGCTTCGCTTTTTTAGCTGAAGAATTGCCATTTTAAATGGGCACTGTGTTCACTACTTCCTGATCTGCTTCTATGTCAATTAATTCAAAAGTTCCCTCTAAGTCGGAAGGAAAATTAGGCAGTCTTTCAATTTTATCATCGTCGATAAATTCCTCGTCCGTTAGCTCATATCGACGTCTGGAGGTATATAAGCAATATCTATTTCTTCATCAAGATAAGTGTCTTCGATAATTATTGACTCTAATTCTTTAAAAGTTAACGGCCGTTTAGGGTCATTGAGATATTTGGGTTTGTTCTGTGATAATTATTTGAGACCAAATTTCGTATAACTTCTTACAATTATTCAACTTGCCATAACGAAAGTATAAAAATAATAAAAAGAAACATTGAAACTATTTCAAATTTTGTTCACAAGTAAACACAACTACTAGGTAATACACCCAACTAAATAATATACAAAAATTTATTTATACTCGGAAGTCGTTTGAGAACGATAAAGTGGATGAATATTATATTACTCCAATGTAATGATACGAGATCCAATAGTATACCATATTGTCCCAGTGTTGCGTTTTTGCAGTAACGATGTTCGACGCTATAAAAACCACATAAATAATTATTTTTTTGCCAATGTGACTATTGTAGTTTGAAATATAAACATTTTTGATACAAATTTGCTAAATTAGCAATTTAATTTGTTTTTAAAAAGAGCAAATTATTAGCAAAAATCATTGCGGTATTTCAAAGCTAAAAATCGTGCTTTTTGGAGGCGTTCTATAAGACACATTAGGCAAATTTTTTGGTAATAAAAATTATAATTTGTTATATAGATACATTATCAAACCTTCGTTAAAATATAAATAGCAAATAATGTACCTACCTACCCTAAAAAAAATTAAATCTGTAACTATGCGAAAACGCAACGCTGGGAACTAATGGGTTAAGAAAACCCTACAAACATAATTTGTGGAAATTTTAATGTAGTTTATTTTTGAATAGAAGCGCTTTTCTCAAAAAGTGCCTTGTTTCCGAGTTATATGCGAAAACCTGAAAAAGGTACCTACATTTTTTCGTAGTTTTTTGCAATGTTCCCGCATTGCTTTTACAAGGTTAAAATTCGGATTCAGCATCCCAAAATACGCAAAGAACGGTAGAGAATAGAGGAAAGAAAGCTTCTATATTTTTCCCGTGTTTGCCGCTTATTTTCTCCTAGTGACTGGATTTAAAGCTTAAAACACAATTATTAGTAGGTATTAGGTACCTATTTAAATTATGAGATAAAACTTTTACTTTTGATTTATTTTCGGATTATTAATTATTAATAATTAAAATTTTGTAATTAAACACTGCTAAGTTTTCCTTGCTTATAACATAGGGTAACTGACAAGATAAGCTAACAAGCTAATATATAATTAAGTGTTGTAATTAAAGTTTTTAATTACAGCACCCTCTTGCTTGCTTATTCGAACCGCTAAAAAATGATAACTTAAACTATTGTAATGTTAATCCAGGGTGGACTGTAGTGTCGCAAAAGCTGGGAATCTACTTAAAGTGTATTGGGAAGATTCGGGATGGTACCGGAACGCGGTACAGCGGTTAAGAAGCATTATTAATGCATTAAATAATTAAACCTTCGCTTAATTACCTAAATTGATACCGTACAAATCAACCCTTATAATTATAACAGTTGTATACCTAATCCCTAATAATAAAAGGAAATATTTATTGATATATCGCGGAACTATGCCCGGCAGCTATGTCGGTATTAAGTTAACCGAGCGCTAATGAAAAGTAGGTACAAAAGGATAAGTTTTGTAAGAAAAAGTTTTAATGGGGGTATTTTAACAAACATTAAAGTATTACCTTTTTCATTATTTAGTTAAAAAAAATATTCATTCTTTGGCGTGTTTAATTATTTATCAGAAAAGCGTTTCAAGTCGACAGTAATTGTTACGGTGTCAAAGCCAAGAAAAGCTTGTTTTTTGTTGCCGAGTATCCCGCGAGTGCAATTTACATTAACAACGTTGGTCTTTAACACAAAACTGTCAAAAGCAAATAAAGCCTTACAGGTAGCACATAGTGTAATTTGTTTAGATGTGCGAAATTTCGTTACAACTTTCTTTTCTATCTTTTGAGCTTTGAACGGTTAAGTTTTATTTTGCGAGCTTTTTGGGAAAAGTTTGTATTCTTTGCCTACTTTAATCTCAAATTTTAATGTCGTAATCGGTTTTTAAATTTTCGAGAATTTTAGATACTCTTAAAATGTAGCAAAATTTTACCTTAGGGTATACAAAGTTGCTTTGCAGTCGAGAGTTTGTTTTTAAGTCGATGATTGCAAATCGGGTTTGAGTTGTTACATGCTTATAGCATATTATAAATACTTTTAGACACAGATTTTCCATTTAGATGCACATTAAAAGTTTATAAGCCGTAATATTAATTTGAAATTTACATAAACTTTTTCATAAAAAAGTACACGAACTTTTTCCCAAATTATTCATTTCTATTATGTTTCGAAGTTAACGTCTTTTAAATATTGTACGAACCGATGTGTATTCATGCGTGATTCTATAGAAAAAAAAAACTCTGAAAATTTAAGATCTCCTTTCAAATTTTCCACTTGTATTTTGCTATATTTCGTAATAGTTATTTTGTTGACAAGCTTCGTTTCGTACATGTAATCAATAACAGGGCCTTGTAGAGCAATATTTTAGCGATGTTGACTTTAGCCAAAACTTGCTTCTGTCATGTTGACACGTTCATTAATTAGACAACCTCGTGAAGAACAGATATGTTCGTTAAACAGGTACAGCGTAAAATATTTTTCCAAACCTCTTTTTTCTCTCTAAAAATAACCGTTTAAAAATAACCGAATTTGACTCCAAGTTGTTTGTTCTGCTATTGACAAACGTGCAACGCTCGAAAGTCAGCTTTTTCCGGTAATCCTTATTTGCTGCGAGACTGTCCAAAGTTCGTAAATCCGAATGTGCGTAACTGAAGTTCACCCGTATGTGAATTCTAAAAGCTACGACCGTCTTCTTTAAACTACGCTCAAATCCAGTGGCGTATGCTGTGTTTTCGATTTTTGCTAAAACTCCCAAACTAATTTCCACTAAGTTAAAATAAAATACCTACTTTGTTGTAGTAAAATTAGCAAAGAAACAAAACCGACAAACTAAACTAAGTAAATCGGTTTATAATTTCTAAGCTGTTAATGCAAATTAATAACGTAAAATAATCATTACCGGTATTAAGCGACAAACGGTTAATTAATAAAATTAAATTCCCGTACTATACGTATTTCTAAATTAGCGCTATTTACGTATAGTTTGTCGTTTGAAATAGTTTAACACGAAAGCAGCGGCACTGGTATGCGAGGTCCCGAGAGTTCACATGTCAATCCTGGCGAGTCCCAACCGCACCGGGATTACAACTTGTGCCCGCTAAGCCAGCGTACAGGTCGGGCTCATCTATACAGATTGTTTATTCTGGACGCGTTCATCTCCCCAATATATTCTTCTCTACGTCATTCTGTCCTCTTACTGTCGCTATTCGAAAAGCTTAATTGCGCCAAATTTCGCGGTACTTATAAAAATTGTTAAAAATAAAATTGAAATTTGTTTTTTTCCTTTTCAGTCGCTCCAGTTTGTCGCGACTCGGATATTTTGGTAATAGGAGCGTCGTTAGATGAGGTGATACGTGTCAGATGCCATGTGGCTGCGGATCCTAGCGACGTAACTTTTGTATGGCAATTTAATAATAGCGGAGAAAGCTTCGATGTGTCACCTGCACGTTTCACAACCACGAGCGGTAACATCAGCGAACTTAAGTACACTCCGGCATCCCAAAGAGATTACGGCACCCTTACCTGTTGGGGTCAAAATCCTATAGGTCGTCAATCGGAACCTTGCGTTTTTCAAATAGTTCCCGCAGGTAAGAAAATAAGAATTTTGTAAACAAATTATTCGCTAACGTCTTGATGTATTAATACAAATGTTTTAATCTAACTTTTCAGCTAAACCCAGTCCCTTGAGCAATTGCACACTTCGCACGGCAACTAATCATAGCGCGGATGCTCTCGAGGTCGAATGTCGTGCTGGATACGACGGAGGCCTTCCCCAGAGATTCGTCTTGGAAGCTTACGATTCCTATACTATGCGATTGCGGTTTAATCTCACTAGCGCTAATACCGAAATTCCATTTTTTCGATTTGAATTAGCAGACTTATTGACGTCTAACGGCGAAGGCATCCCGCCTTCGTTACGTGTTGTCGTTTATGCCGAAAATGCTAAAGGTCGTAGTGAAAAGGTCGTGTTGGAAGATATAACGCTCAACGATGCAGAGAAACGAACAGGTTAGTTGTTTTAAAATTCGAATTTTCACATCTGCAATAACAATTCACAATATTAATTAATAATCGCGTTATGGATTATTAATTTCGTCAGAAATGCTTCTTTTTTAATTTCAGTGTTTTTCGATTTCATACAAATTTGTGGCTTAAATGTAATAAACCTCAGATTTCATTAATTATTAAAATCGATATAGAATGTAGAGTAGTAGCATTAATGCTAATTTAAAAAAATACATAGAACTTTTTGGCAAGCATTTAATTCGAATGTTTCGAAAATATACACCGGGGGCTTTAAAGCTTTTATTGTTTATACAGTGCGTCCCCGGATAGACCGAACAAGAGGGAAAAAAACTATTTTCAGCTTAACAAGAAAATGTTATTCTTTATCAAAGTTTTTGCTCGTCCCAAACCGCTATAACGCGAAATAAAATTCAAATATTAGGTTCCATTACTGAAAAAACAAACTGAAGAAAAACTGGCACATTTACATTGTTAATTAAAATTTTCCCGTAAGTTCAATTCTAAATCCATAGAGATAGGCACTTAAGGTGGGAACAGGCTAAGCAAACATTGGTGAACATAAACGAACTAGAAGTTGGAAAATCGTTTGGAAACATCGACCTATAGCTAGTTGCTCGGTGTTCGGTCTCTGGAGTACTTAGCGTACACACTGGCGGTGCTGTTGGCGCACTGTTGGGCAACACTTTCTTTGAACTACCGTCTCGAGAGCGAACATAGTACAACAGATCGTCAACAGCGGCGCAACTGTTGAGCAACAAGTACAAGTACACATTTTGCAAACTCTTATGTTGTCCAACAGTTGTTCAACAATATTTGTTTAGTCTGTTTCCACATTTCTGTTCAACATTTCTATTCGTGTGGTAAGTTGTTAAACTGCTGAGATGTCTCTATTTCTTGTTTCATGATAGATATTTACCAACATTATTAACATTATTAAAATTATTATATTATATTAATAAGTTCTTAAACAAGCAACTTTCGTTAACAATTTTGTTTAAAAAAAATGTTAACATTTGCACTCATTGTAAGCTCAATCCGGAGACACGGTGTATATTTATCTGAGCAGCAAATACTAATAAGCGCAATTGAGATGGGAAAGTTTCAAAGGCAGAGAATAAGGATAGTTGAAGATGGTATTAAAGCCACCTCGAGCTTAATCCTATTTCACTCAGGTTTTGAAATTTCAATCCATAATAATTTAATAACCCTGATTTACTTGTCAGTTTTTTAAGTCTTTTGTTTTAAACACAGTGGGTTTCGAGCGATTTGCTCTCAATGTTGAAATCTTGTGGGAGGAAATATTTCGTCAAACTGATAAACTGATGATCAAATTTTTTTAAAAGATGATTTTTTACACGCTCAAAATTATACCTTTTTAATCATTTACCTTATTTAATAGTAAGTTCAGTCAACTACGGGTTTCGCCTTTAAAAAAATCCAATAGTTTTGAAACTTTTGCATATAAAGTTCTGATGAATCAGATGTGAGCTTTAGGTACGGTCGAAGACTTTTATCAGTTTTTCGTTAATATCTCGAAAAGTATCGGTTGAAGCTGAAACACGACTATACACAAAATTAAAGCTGATAAAATTGAATATATGCAATGCATACCTTTTGTAGTCCTAAAATTTACCGAGTTATAAGTCCTTGAAAATGAATGTTTTTTTGCCAAAAGCACTAATCTGCTTTAATGATGTTGGATTTAAAATTTGACTCTATGGTATTATAACAGAAAAGCAGATGAAAATGACTAAAGAAGCGTAAAAACAGCTACCGAATTAGTGCGGCAGGACATCCAAAACAATTTTTACGATACATCCAGGCAGGATGTGAGGCACGATTTTGGCTCTGAACTGGCAAAATCAGCATCGTATATACGCAATATTTGGGGTAGTTCGGTAGTCGCTGCGATTTTCCTTGACTAAATTTTGTCCTTTTCTTCATTTTTTTCCGTGTTCGAATTCTAATTTAACCGTGTTCAAGATTTTATCCAGTGCAAGTGTCGATACGAGGTATATATGCAACCTTGCACGCTTTAATTGAGTAGTACAAATTTAAAATTCATAATAGGTATATAATTTGAGTTTTGTGTTCATTTTGATCACTATTGTTATCTTCATAATACCGTGGGTTGAACTACTGTAGTTTTGTTAACATGGACCTTACCGTATTTTTGAAAACCCGGTAATAATAATTAATTTTTAAAAATTTTAATTCAATGAATCTTTTAAGCCCTAAATCCTTGTTATATTTTGTTGTTAAACATTAGCCTTTAATTTTGCTCCCTTTTAATTATTTATTAATTACGCTTTTAATTATGGTGACTTTCCATTTTGAATATTATATACATTGGGTCCATTACATGTGTTACTCATAGAGCGCATTGAGTTCTAATATTATTTTTGCCAAATTTTAAGCTCTTAAAAATTTTTCCCGGCACTTTTGTTTATATAGCTTTCACATTTTACCATTTTCCTTTAAATCCCCACTGGTACCGTCATCACAGGGCATGCTCTGATTAGTGCGCGAGTAGAGTGGAGAAAAAGTTATAAATATGGGTGCAACATTCTTGGGGAGAGAGGGGATAGTCCATTATGGTCGTTAAAGTCTGTTTTCACAGACTATGATGGAGTTTCAGTTCCGTATAGTCAAATCTTGTCCAACTTGATTACATTTTTCAACCATGTGATCGCTATTCACTTTCTGTGGGAGTTTTTCGTAGTGGTCTTATTTTAAGATGCCGGGGACTCGAAACTTCCGCGTTAGTTATATCTATCCATCCCTTAGTGGTTGTCATTGTACTGTGTTTCTTCCTGAGCCGCAGTAGAGCCTAAGCTTCTGTTGCTCCCCTGCTTCATATTTTTCTTCATAAGGAGACATTTGTTTATTTATGTTTAGATTAATTTTGAATAAGATATTTTTCCCCTCTTTTTTTACTACGAACCCTGCTCGTCTTCGACTTTGAGCTAAGTCGTTGGCAGATTTTTGATCGTCGACGAAGTTCGGGGTTACACAAAATTTAAAAAGTATGGTGAGCAAACAGGCTTGGATTTACTTTTGAAGGGGTCCAAGTGTGAAAATTTTATTTTATGGATATTCTTGAAATTTATATAGAGATGGAGCTTATCGGACGAGGTTCTTTGGTTAAGTAAATTGATAAAAAGACAGAAATAATTCCTCGTATGTTTTTATTTAGATGTTTTTACAACATGTTTTGAATTATATTCCTTAGTAATCCGTCATCAGGTGAGGCTACAAAGGTATACTGTGTTTATTATTTTTTATTCTTGAAATAGCGCTGCATGCAAAAATTTTTGATTGTCAAACGGTCAAACGGCTTAGAACGAAGTTCAGGAATTTAAGTAGCGATTGATAGTGTTTCAAAAAAGATAAACATATAATCAAAAAATATTGTTCTAGAATTGCAAGGGCCTGGATTAAACCATTGGATCGTTGGATCTTTTCTTCTCGTCTTAGTTGCTGCCATTGCCTTCCTCTTCATTTTTGTCAAACATAGGCCATGTCTCCAGGCAATAACTTCTTCAAATAAGTTGCTTGTTTGTCGACAACCCTCTACGTTTTTCTGAACACTTTGCTTATGACGAAAGCAAACGTTGAAAACAGAAAGAGGAAATGCATTTTAATTGTCCACAGTGTTATTTCTGCGATATAACCAATTATAGCCTTCATAATGAACAGCAAACTCTTACTGTACAGTGTACAGTGCTACTGTACAGTTTAGTGAAAACATCCTTTTTTAACGCTCTATAACTCTGTAAGCTTTAAGAATACAAAAAACATACGTATATTCAATTTTGTAGCAAATTTCATGAGCTTTAATTTTATATAAGGTCACGTTTTAGCTACAACCCATAGTTTCCGAGATATTAACAAAAAATCGAAAACAGTGACATGTCTGTCTACTACCGCTAAAGTTCACCTCTGATTCATCACTAGGCACAACATGTAAATGAGTACGTAAACCTTCAAAACTATTCGATTTTTTGAAGGTGAAGCCAATTTTTGGTTTTCATTAACTGGACTACTTTTATTAAATTTTCCTGCAACACTTCTCCTAATTAGTTCGTTTGCACCCCTTTCTTAATATTCTCGAATATACTTCTTTGAGTGCGACGTTGTTCTTAACGGATAGCGATTGCTACATCAATCGTTCACGCCAGGCAAAAGCAGTAATTGCTATTGGAAAGCTTTATTAGCAATTTAACCGAAATAAGTGCAGAAAGTAGTATTCAAACGTCGTCGCTCTATATACTCTTAAGCATTAGGACATTAGGACCCCCAATTTTAAATCTTATTTAATAAACGTATCGAAAAGTCGTGTCATTATTGTCACTATTATAAATCGTTAATGCAGATTTAGCGTAGTAATGTAACCGCTTATTTTCTATCGATTTATTATACTACAATCACTTAAAAGTAGGGCTTTTAAATGATTAAACGCATTCCGTTATTTAAGGCCATTTTGTAATGAATTAAACGTAAACTGCTATCTATAAAAAGACCCTTTATGGTTGCTTTAAACGAATCAAAATTTTAATCGCTTTTTATATTTTGGTGCCGATTATTTGTAACACTTAATACAGCTAGATTTAGTTTGTAAACTCCCTTACGTGTATTTTGTTTTCAGATGACAATACAAGCATAAATATACTTCCGCTCGCTGCACTTCTAACAGGATCTCTGCTTACGCTTGGTTTAGCCGTTTTGCTCGTTATTGTGTTAGCTGTTAGAAGAAGTCGACATAGGCATTGTGCCGGATCTCATTGTAGACATCCACTAGAGCTTTCTAAAGTACCTAAAGTTACTCCCCAAACATCGAGACCCAATTCAATGTTAGAAATTAATACGGGAGACCAGAGATACGTAGTCGCTTACACGCTCAAACCAGCATCAGATTGCGTCAATCAATTACCCGTATCCGCCCCAATCGATCATCAACCCGATATTCTTAACACACCACGAGGTACAATAAAAAACAAAATTTGTAGTACGACATTAACTACATTTATTTTGTTAGGAGCGGATTCGGGAACGCCTCCAAGTGCGGGCGGTCCGTTACCGCGACCCGACGCACTTTTCACGCCGTCGTCCGATAGGAATAAACAAAATCTTTTATTTAATAATTACGTGAGTATGCTCTTTTTTGTATATTTTATTCGAAAGCGTGTGCTCCACGTTTAAACATTTTAGAATCAAGTCGAGATAACGTCGTCGCCAGAAATGAATACTTTTCAAACTGCAACAATAGGTAGGCCTCGCTCGCGACCCAAAGACGTCTCGTTTTCGACTTTCGCTACAATAAGAAGAGACCACATAATAGCCGATTCGATACCGGGGCCCGAGAGTTGTGTGTAATAAACTAAAAAAACGATTAACCTGTGATATAGTTTTTGCCAAGTGTTAAAAATAGTATAATTTTTAGGTAAAAAAAACAATTAATTAACAACAATCGAGGAGGAATGCGGCGAGCTTAAATACGTATTTTTTAAGTTTTTACTCAACTATTTTGAAAATAACTATCAACGAATGTCAGAAATGTAATGTTAAACTAATAGATGTAATATGTATTTTATAAATAGATGTATATAATGAATTTCTATACATCTAGAAAGAAGCATTAAATGAATGTAAATTACCCCAGAATGAATGTAAAAAGCGTGTATGATGGCGTGTTGAAACAATGCGCGAAATGTATTTTCGATGTATTTAGTTTTGTTAATGAGTTTAAATACGTTATTACGGAACATCGCGTCTAAAATGAAAATTAATTATAAGTCAAAAAAGTTTTTTATAAGACTGTTATATTTAATAGTTGGATATGAAATGTATGTAAATTACTGCCATGTAAATTAATTGTACATAAATAGCAAAACTATTGGGTATGTCTGAGCTTTATTTTGTGTGTAAAAAATAATAATAAATAGCGAATTGTTAGTAAATACAAATTGTGAATTCAGTTTCTATACATTGAATGTGTTTTGTATAGCATTATATCCTTAAACATTTGTGTTATTGATGCGGTTTTTCATGTACTAAGTACACTTTATATAAAAACAAGAATAGTATTAAATAAATTTGTGTCGGTTTGATTATTTTAAGCAAAATTGAAGGACAATTTCTCTTGTTTGTTCACCTTTATATAAAGTGGTTCAAAACTAATTGCATTAAGAAGGGTTAGAAATGTTTGGAATGCCACTAGAAACAATTACATTAAAATAACGAAGCGTGACTTCACATATTACTCTTAAGCCATCTCGATATGATCTATTTTAATTATTACAAAACTATTTTTATCTTTTATTTCGAACGCACATTTTACTAACAAACATTCCTCTAAACGGCCAAAAGGACAGTCAACTTAATGACCACTTAAACCACTTCCAATTCAATCAAAAAAAATTTATTCCTAAAATGTTTATTTTTGAGATATATAATTTTTTATTGTCTTTCCAAGGAAACCTGTGTTTCAAACCGTTTCCCACATCTTAGGTGTAGCTTTAAAATCTACTTTTGAGAGTGATGTGCCTTTCCATGTACTTTTACCATTTATTGTTCGTTCAAAGTGTGTTCGGTCTATTGTCTATTGTAGTTAGAATATCTGCCTCATATCTGACCGACTTACATGAGTATCTCGGTATCCAATCCAATTAATAGCCTTCATTGAACTGCCATGAAACATTGAATCAGAAACATTAGTTTTTCAAAGAATAACTACACAAATTATACGAATTTGAATTGCATCGTTGTGACCCTTTTAATTTATATAAATTTACAACGCTATGTAAAATCTACAAAACCTTTTATTAATCATTTTATAAATGTTTGCTAGTAGAGCGTTCGCCAACAAAAGATAACATAAAACTTTTGTAGGCTTAACTTCGATCTCAAGTTTTCATTCTTCAAGTTTATCTCTTCATAGTATTCAAGCAAAACGTTTATATTTCAACTCAACAATAGACTTAAAATTTCTGCTCCTTCAAGTACATACGAGAGTGACCAAGAAAAATTTAATAAAATACTTGGATTTTTCTAACGAAAAATTCAGTTTATTCGACACTTTTATTTTTGTAATTTTACATTTTTGATTCATTAAGAAATTGTCACTCAACTTAAAAACAAATGAATGGTTATTAACTTAATTAAAATTTCAGGTTTCGTAGAAGTAACGTTTGTGTGGAGATACTAACCAGAACCAGCTATTATTTAAATAAAGTGGAATTTTCTCTAGTCTCTAGTATTAAATTGTATTGCAGTGTTGCTTAAATTGAACTGAATTGACGTATTAGAAGTTCACCCTCATCATGGATCTAAAGACAACTCCGACGTTTTAAAGGCTTTAAACGCTTTGATGTAGAGAAAATTTAAGAGACAACACACAACAAGCTGTTGAAGAATTTTCTTGAAACTTGGACTCACTTCGAGGTATGAATTTAATTAATTCACTGAAAACGTTAATTTTACAACTAATGCCAAAAATTAAATCAGTGTTTTGGTTTTATTTTAGTGAAAAATTTGAAATACTAATTCTAAACAATTTATTTAGGAAATAGAAAATCACAGTCAGTAAGAAAATTAAATTGGCATGGGCGATTGTTGAGGAAATAACAGGCGACGGAAACGCTTAGGCGGAAGAGAAAGAAAATTATATAGGAAACTGCTTTTACAACTATTGATTTAAATCCTCATGAAAGCGCGTTGTCTGGAAAATCATTAGGAATTCTACACTAAGCTTCCAAAATCACTCGTTCGATGGGTCTGACAAATTCTGTAAAAACATTCGAGTTTTTACAAACTTTGTAAAACAATTAGAAGCTTAATGAATAAATAAAGTTTTTATATGGCAAATGGCAAGAAGAATAGAAAGCGAACTTTACTACCTATAATTTAAAATAACGACTAAGAAGCGACACTTTCAGTTTTGTAAGTACCTACTTTGCAAATAACATTTACTGGGGATGACGAAATTAGTATTCTTAAGGAACTAAGGCAAAAGGCATACATAATCTAGCATTATCATTTATCATTGAGAAAACGAAAATTTATAAAATGTTGAAATTAAACGCCTAATATGTAGGCAACTCAGTAAGCCTCAATCCAAAAGTTTGAAATCATACGTCTAATATTATAAGCAACTTATTATAATATAGATAAAATTATCAAATATATTTATCCTTGTCAATCGTTTATGATTCTATTGAGATGGTAAATGTTCTAGGGCTGTTACTAAAGAGTGATCTCACATTGTTGAACAAGGAATAAGGCGAAAGAGAATGAAAAACCAAGGAAGCTGTTTCTGCAACTATCAATAATTCTAATCGCAAGAAAGATGAAAGCATTTTATGTGGAAAGCCTTTAAGAGTTCTACACTGGGTTTCCTGCTGCTATCCTCACAGCATTAGTTTAATTTATGAATTTAGAACAATTAAACACACTGACAAGGTGGCCAGAATGCATTATTTTAATAAAAAGATGATCGTATGTGTAGGAAATAGTTAAATATACCTCAATAATTAAGAATAATAACAAATTTCTTAACAAAATTCAAATCACCATTTAATTACACTAGATTACACAGTAAATCGCGTCAATCTAAATACAGTATTGTACGATGGGTTGCATATGTAAACCAAGTTGCAACTTATTTTGTCGTTGTCGTGCGTTGTGTCACATTCTGTTGAAATTCGAGTTGTGAGGTTAGAGTCTTAATTGTGATTATTTTTGTTTGTTTACTACTATGTACTATTTATTCGACTTGTAGCTTCAAAATTTTAAACTGTTAGTTCATTTAGCGCTCAACAGATGTTTAGCAATTTCTGCTACTTGGTAAAACTTACTAATCTTAATCATCGTGTATCGTGTAGTTGTTAATACTACTAGCAAATAGTGATTTGGATATATGGTTTCTTGGATTTCTTGAGCTTGAGAACTTGTGTTTGCTGAAAAATTGTACAGTGTAGTTGCTCCTTCAAGACAGAAGTTTGGACTACTCTAGGACCAGGATAGTAGGTGCTTTTGAGTTTTATCATTAACAGGTTTTGTATTTTGTTAGAAAACTATTTCTTTGAAATGTGGAGATTTCTTTAAATTTTGTGTATTCATTCTAGCAGTGCCAATAAGTAGAAGACTAGCCAAAGTTTCACCTGGTATCTTAGAAGAACATACATTGAGCGCCATCAAGCACGTTCACTTTTTGTTCTTGTAGTACAGTCGAATTGCCGTAATAATCCTGCAAAAGGTCGGGTAGTTCTAATTTTTTGGTATAATATTGTATCGTTCTATCCCTTGATGTGCAATTCGACTGTACTATTGGGGATTTTGACTTTTATATTACTTTTAGTACAGTCGGCCCCACTTTTAACGAGCGCTCCTGTGCTAACAAAATGTGCTTGCTACATCCGACTGCGCGTTGTGCAAGACTGAATGAGATCTGTTATGACGAACTTACTCTTTATAACCTATCTATTATTTATTGGGTTAAAGCTTGACTAGAGTAAGTAGCAAGAAACAATGACGAATGTATGTGAAATATACGTTTAAAATCGCTTACGACGAGTTACAATTGTGCAGTTTTAACCCTAAATGCCGTATCTACAATTACGTAGTTTTGAGATAGTAATGATTTCCTGTTTTTGCGTTTGCCATTGGCAGTTTTTGTTTGTAGATACATGACTTTGCATGTCTCATAAACAATAAGTAGTAGTTTAATTTTTTTAATTAAGTAATGTAAAACTGCACTACAATGTCCCATAAGCGCAAATGGAAAAATTGTCACTTACGGCGTAAGTGCTTTGCTTAACACAGCAGAATAAGTTTGTTATTATTTATCACCCATTATAACTTAATCATAAAGTCCTTGCAATCGCAGCAGTTAAGAATGTTTCACATATTAGAAATTGTTTGTTGTAAGTGAAATAATTCCACAATTTATCAAAGGAAATAATATGCTTGTTATAAAAGATCTGCTCATTATATCCGACCGCGTATCAGAACTCCAAATTAAGTTTGATGATTGATTTTTGGTAACAAGAAATTACTGGCTAAAACCGAACGCTTCCCATAAGAAGGACTTTTTATAGTAAGCGGAGTCGATTTTAATGATGATAGTAATTTTTGAATATTGTTCCAGCAGTGCCATTTTGTACTAATCAGAAATTGGAAGAAGAACCAAATGTTCCAATTGGCATCTGCGAAGAGTACAATTTGTATACTAAAAGGAGATGACGGCATCAAAAAATGTAACAACTCGCCAGCATTTGGTTAGAGAAAATGGCTTATTAACAAGAGGTAATTTCACACATTTGATTATTGTTAGAGCTTTAGCATGGTACTGTGTTTATGTAACTAAAAATTTAGTTAGTATCAATATGAAACATGTAAATATTTTAATTTAACAAGTAGGAAACCTATAATTTAGTAGTTTTATGCTTTTAGATACAAATGAATACAAGGATATGATGGAAATCAAATGCGGCTTGGAAGACGGTCTGTATTTACTATAAGTAACTCTTAAAAGGGCAACAACTTTTTAGAGAATGATTTTATGCTTGTGGAAACTTTCTTATTTCCAACCATGTAAGAACCATCTCACCAAAATTATCAAGTGTTTTAATTAATTTTACAAAGAGATGTGTACATTTTGTGAGCAACTGAATATCTATTATAAACTGTAACGGGCGGTTCCTTGTATAATTGCGGGCAAAGTCCCCGTAATGATGTCTTAAAGTCATTCCCCAAGGAGAGATTGCTCTCTAAAGAGGTACTACTACATTATAGTAAAAGTGGCTTTAATATGTTTGGATGTACCTGAAGACAAATATTTTGACTTGTGAGTTTTCGTTGACAAATTTGAGAATAATCAATAAATCGATGTGGTTCTTTATTTATAATTTTTCAACAATTGGTCCACTATTAAACTATTAACTTATAATTTTAGTATATTTTAATGATCTTAGTAATTTTTGAATATTGTTCCAGCAGTGCCATTTTGTACTAATCTGAAATTGGAAGAAGAACCAAATGTCCCAATTGGCATCTGCGAAGGGCACAATTTGTATACTAAAAGGAGATGACGGCATCAAGAAATGTAACAACTCGCCAGCATTTGGTTGGAGAAAATGGCTTATTGACAAAAGGTAATTTCACACATTTTATTGTTGTTAGAGCTTTAGCATGGTACTGTGCTTATGTTACTAAAAATTTACTTAGTATCAATATGAAACATGTAGATATTTCAATTTAACAAGTAGGAAACCTATAATTTAGTAGTTTTATGCTTTTAGATACAAATGAATACAAGGATATGATGGAAATCAAATGCTGCTTGGAAGACGGTCCGAGAACTGTATTCGTGATTGAATCTACTTAACAGATCTATCGACTAAATCGCTCTTGGGCAGATGTAATGTTTCTCACTTTAACATTTTTGGATAGTGGATATCGTCTCCAGAGGAAATGTCAAATCTTTGGATGTTTGAGTTAGGGTCGAGCTGATAATCCTCACAGCAAAAGTTGCATTTATTTATTAAACTGACTGTTGAGAATGCAGGGGCGTTTGAGCTCCAATACTAATTTACTAATTTATCTAACTGGTTGTTAACAGGAAATTATTCAAGAGCCAGAAGAACAAATATGAGAGATTAGGACATATTTCTTTTAGAAATTTACACTTTGTAGAGTAATTAATTATAATTATACTTTTAGACCCGGTATTTGAATGTTCCCTTAGCTAAAAAGAAGAATTGCGTCAAGTGAAAGATAAATCGCACCTCTATTGACCCTTAAGTTACAGGCTACTTCAGCAGCTCTAAACCGGCAACCGGTTTTAAGTCTCATTTATTGCTTACGGGTCACTTAAGTGGACATTCATATACTGGGCCTTAGACTTCTCTATTGAAATTTAATTAAACTTTGTTTTTAATAGTGTATATCTTGCTTTAATATAAATCAAAACTGTTTATGCATTAAAATTCATAATTATAACATTAGTTTGTCAATTAGTTAAAAGTATTATGCATTTTTTCGGCAATATTGGCCGCTTTCTAAGTTTAAAATGTGAGAGTCGAAAATTTGTAAAATTCCAACTTTGTACGCCTAATACATAGGCAACACTTTCTACTCTACCACCACATAAATTTTGTATTATTTACGAACGAAATTTGCCGATTGGGGTGGTCACATGATCACTAAAAGTTAATATAACGCCGAGTTTCGGCAGTCGCTTAAAAATTTATCAGCGGTTAAAATCTACGTCCTGGACGGAATTTTCGGGTTCCTCGTGTAAAAATCAACTTCAACTTTTTGAATTTTTTTTTCTTGGAAGTTGTTAGTAGCATTGTTCTTAATATCCTTAGCGATTTTTGAATCATTTTGTCGAGTATTAAATGCAGAAAATCTAATTTAGAAGGAACAATTATTTATTCATACCACAGCGCTTACAACGCTGTTAGTTATTTCTTTTCTCTTCTGTTAGTAAATCTTACGCTTGTTTAAATTGTACTTTAATTAATTATTAATGTTTATTATATATTTATTATACCTGTACAAGTGTACAATGCATTTTTATATTAGGTACTAGTTTCAGTTTTGAACATTTTGAAAGACGAACATTTAGACTCTGAAGACTAATTAGCAATACATGACACATGACGACATGACATAGAGAGACTTGTTCCATAATAAATTAACACAGTAATTTGTAATTACTTTTTATACAGAATTAAAATTATTTTTAATTTATTTTTGTCTTATAATGAATTATAATGTAGTATGTATTACATTGCATAAAATAAACGCTTAAAACCAATTAATTTCTTTTATTTATAAACTATCGACTAAAATTCTAAGAATAAATTATAACAGTACAAGAAATTTTAAAAGTCAAATATCTTCTAAACTAGAGGATCACAAGCGTCCAAATTCTACAAGGATATTTGCTGTTAGTAGAGCTAAAGAATCGCACCCTCAGAATTGCGTAATTCCGATTTTATAAAACTAGTTTTTTAAAAATTTCCTTTACATTTTACAATTTTCGGACAAGGTAGTAGGAGAGCAGAAGGTCGATAAAGTGTTGGAAGCAAATTTTATATTGAAGCAACAATAATTTTATATATTACAGAATTTATATTCACAGGCTTATCATAAGCGATAACGCCTCGTTTCATAACATAATATCAGATGCATTTTGAATAAATATTTCTTTTTAATTTATTTCGGTTACCTTATCACACTTCTGCTCTCCTACTACCTTGTCCGAAAATTGTAAAGTTTGAAGAAAATTTTTAAAAACCTGGTTTTAAAAAAATTGCAATTATGCAATTCTGAGGGTGGGAATCTTTAGCTCTACTATCGGGGAATATACTTGTTAAATTTGGACGCTGCTGGTCCTCTAGTTTAGAAGATATTCGACATAAAGCATAAAATTTTAAGAATTAAAAAATTCAAAATAACTTTAAAGTCGAATATCTTCTAAACTAGAGGACCACAAGCGCCCAAATTATACAAGAATATTTGTCGCTAGTAGGGCTAAACATTCGCACCCTCAGAATTGCATAATTCCGATTTTTTTAAATTAGTTTTTTAAAAATTTTCTTTAAATTTTACAATTTTCGGACAAGGTAGTAGGAGAACAGAAGGTCAATAAGGTGTTAGAAACAAATTTTATATTGAAGCAACAATAATTTTATATATTACAGAATTTATATTCACAGGTTTATCATAAGCGATAACGCCTCGTTTCATAACATAATATCAGATGCATTTTGAATAAATATTTCTCTTTAATTTATTTCGATTACCTTAGCGCACTTCTGCTCTCCTACTACCTTGTCCGAAAATTGTAAAGTTTGAAGAAAATTTTTAAAAACCTGGTTTTAAAAAAATTGCAATTATGCAATTCTGAGGGTGGGAATCTTTAGCTCTACTATCGGGGAATATACTTGTTAAATTTGGACGCTGCTGGTCCTCTAGTTTAGAAGATATTCGACATAAAGCATAAAATTTTAAGAATTAAAAAATTCAAAATAACTTTAAAGTCGAATATCTTCTAAACTAGAGGACCACAAGCGCCCAAATTATACAAGAATATTTGTCGCTAGTAGGGCTAAACATTCGCACCCTCAGAATTGCACAATTCCGATTTTTTTAAATTAGTTTTTTAAAAATTTTCTTTAAATTTTACAATTTTCGGACAAGGTAGTAGGAGAGCAGAAGGTCGATAAGGTGTTGGAAACAAATTTTAAATTGAGGCAACAATAATTTTATATATTAAACAATTTATATTCATGTTCATTATAAGCGATAAGCCTCGTTTTATAACATAATCTCAGTTGCTTTTTGAATAAATACTTCTATTTAATTTATTTCGATTACCTTATCGCACTTCTGCTCTCCTACTACCTTGTCCTAAAATTGTAAAGTTTGAAGAAAATTTTTAAAAACCTGGTTTTAAAAAAATTGCAATTATGCAATTCTGAGGGTGGGAATCTTTAGCTCTACTATCGGGGAATATACTTGTTAAATTTGGACGCTGCTGGTCCTCTAGTTTAGAAGATATTCGACATAAAGCATAAAATTTTAAGAATTAAAAAATTCAAAATAACTTTAAAGTCGAATATCTTCTAAACTAGAGGACCACAAGCGCCCAAATTATACAAGAATATTTGTCGCTAGTAGGGCTAAACATTCGCACCCTCAGAATTGCACAATTCCGATTTTTTTAAATTAGTTTTTTAAAAATTTTCTTTAAATTTTACAATTTTCGGACAAGGTAGTAGGAGAGCAGAAGGTCGATAAGGTGTTGGAAACAAATTTTAAATTGAGGCAACAATAATTTTATATATTAAACAATTTATATTCATGTTCATTATAAGCGATAAGCCTCGTTTTATAACATAATCTCAGTTGCTTTTTGAATAAATACTTCTATTTAATTTATTTCGATTACCTTATCGCACTTCTGCTCTCCTACTACCTTGTCCTAAAATTGTAAAATTTAAAGAAAATTTTTAAAAACCTAGTTTAAAAAAAATCGGAATTATGCAATTCTGAGGGTGCGAATCTTTAGCCCTACTATCGGGAAATATTCTTGTATAATTTGGGCGCTTGTTGTCCTCTAGTTTAGAAGATATTCGACAAAAAGCATAAAATTTTAAAAATTAAAATATTCAAAATAACACTAAAGTCGAATATCTTCTAAACTAGAAGACCAGCTGCGCCCAAATTTAACAAGTGTACTCCCCGATAGTAGAGCTAAAGATTCCCACCCTCAGAATTACGTAATTCCGATTTTTTAAAAATCAGTTTTTTAAACATTTCCTTAAATTTTACAATTTTCAGGCAGGGTAGTAGGAGAGCAGAAGTGCGATAAGGTAATCGAAATAAATTAAAGAGAAATATTTGTTCCAAAAGCATCTAACATTATGTTATGAAACGAAGCGTTATCGCTTATGATAAACGTGTGAATATAAATTGTTTAATATTAAATAATAATGTCCACTTAATTTAAAATTTATTCCAATTCCTTATCGCCTTTCTGCGCCCTACTAGCGGCATACTGTTCTTGTACAATTTGGGCGCTTCTGGTCCTCTAGTTTAGAAGACATTCGAATTTAAAAAGTCTTTGGACTAATATAAGTTTTCAACTTTTATTTCATTTTTTTAATAAAAGAAATTAATAATAGTTTTCTGGCGTTTATTTTTTTCAACATATAATAGTAATAATTAACAATACAACAATTACAAAACAAAAATAAATTTACAAATAATTTTTCATTATGTATAAATAAATACAAACTATAGTGTTCAAGTTTGAATATAAATAATACGATAATTCATTAACAAGAGAAGAGCAAAATAACAAACATTGTAAGTGCCTTGCAAACCAAAATACTGGATTATATTGACGTGGTATGAATAAATAATTGTTCCTTAAGAATTTGTTTTCCTGCAATTAATATTCGACAAAATGATACAAAAGTCGCTACAGATACTCGCGACAATGCTCTTAACCACTACCAAGAAAAAAAAATTCAAAAAGTTGAACTTGATTTTCGACACGAGCAACCTGAAAATTCCGGCTCGGAGCTAGATTTGAAGTAGAGATAAAAATCTAAACTATTAACGAAACTCGGCCTTATATTACCTCTTTCCCTACCAATAAAATTCAATCGACCAATCATATACAAACATTAATAACATGTGATTCAGTAATCAATTCGAGTAAATCGTATGCGCTGGTGTATGAGGTGTTGCTTCAATGCTAGGCGCAATTTTATACTCGATTGTAAAAACTCATGAAACTTAAAATTATACCAAATAATTTAATTTTAAGTACTTATACAGGATCACAGGGTGTAATTGAATACCCAGTACTAACTTTGAGAAGTTGTTCCTTACATGGTTGTACAAAAGTTTCCATAAACAAAATCATTCTCTAAAAAGAAGTACTTCTAGTAAATATTGACTTTAAGTTTAATAGTGGACCAATTGTTGAAAAATTATAAATAAAGAACCACATCGATTTATTGATTATTCTCAAATTTGTCAACGAAAACTCACAAGTCAAAATATTTGTCTTCAGGTACATCCAAACATATTAAAGCCACTTTTACTATAATGTAGTAGTACCTCTTTAGAGAGCAATCTCTCCTTGGGGAATGACTTTAAGACATCATTACGGGGACTTTGCCCGCAATTATACAAGGAACCGCCCGTTACAGTTTATAATAGATATTCAGTTGCTCACAAAATGTACACATCTCTTTGTAAAATTAATTAAAACACTTGATAATTTTGGTGAGATGGTTCTTACATGGTTGGAAATAAGAAAGTTTCCACAAGCATAAAATCGTTCTCTAAAAAGTTGTTGCCCTTTTAAGAGTTACTTATAGTAAATACAGACCGTCTTCCAAGCCGCATTTGATTTCCATTATATCCTTGTATTCATTTGTATCTAAAAGCATAAAACTACTAAATTATAGGTTTCCTACTTGTTAAATTAAAATATTTACATGTTTCATATTGATACTAACTAAATTTTTAGTTACATAAACACAGTACCATGCTAAAGCTCTAACAATAATCAAATGTGTGAAATTACCTCTTGTTAATAAGCCATTTTCTCTAACCAAATGCTGGCGAGTTGTTACATTTTTTGATGCCGTCATCTCCTTTTAGTATACAAATTGTACTCTTCGCAGATGCCAATTGGAACATTTGGTTCTTCTTCCAATTTCTGATTAGTACAAAATGGCACTGCTGGAACAATATTCAAAAATTACTATCATCATTAAAATCGACTCCGCTTACTATAAAAAGTCCTTCTTATGGGAAGCGTTCGGTTTTAGCCAGTAATTTCTTGTTACCAAAAATCAATCATCAAACTTAATTTGGAGTTCTGATACGCGGTCGGATATAATGAGCAGATCTTTTATAACAAGCATATTATTTCCTTTGATAAATTGTGGAATTATTTCACTTACAACAAACAATTTCTAATATTATGTGAAACATTCGCTCGAACGACCCTGCATTCTCTAGAGCCAATTTTAATTTTGTTTATTAAAGGTCTATTCACACATTACAGCAATATGGCAGAGATGTGTCCTGTCAGGAAAGTGCAAAACATTGTTGTATATAATTTAATCGATCACGCGTTTACTAGAGCTTGTACAATTTAGAAATGGGATTGAGACAAATGCTCCCGCCAACTACTTACTTTGCAAGCGTCCAATAAGTACAGAGAGTGAAGTTCAGGTGCGCACTAATAGAAGTTTTACCTTAAGTTATTTGCAAAAAGTACCTGCTACGACACTGATTGACAGTTCACAAAAGCAACTTTATGGTTACTAGCTGTCACAATAATAGTGGACTAAGCAATTTTTTTCAAAGAATTGTATCCATTATATAAAACATTACTCAACTGGTCCAGCGGCAGGCCTACCTCTAGAAATTACAAACCACTCAAAATCGGAGCGGCACAAAATTATTCTGTACTTTCCATTCCACAATCCCATTTCTAAATTGTACAAGCTCTAGTTCGTGACAGTTTTATCACAGGTCGTCAGTGTCAGCACCTGACTGAGAGACGAAGTGTTTTTAACGATTTATAACTTATAACACTCAAAATATATAAAACCGGGTCCAGATTATCGAACCGAACCTTGACGCGAACCTCGAACTGAGCCCCGTTGCTAACAATTTTGCAGCGAGCCGAACCTCGTGCATCTCGAACCTCCCAACGATCCACAATCAGTTTATTTCGATTCGAAAATTCACGCAATGAACAGCGAAAAACTAGCTGCTGCTGCATATGTTTATTCCAAAGAATATCCCTAGTTTGGTATGCACCTATTAATTCGAGACAGTTTTCTTTCGTCCTCTCCATAACTGCACTTAATAAGCACCAAGTATAAACGCTGAATGCAAAAGCAAACGCAATTTTTTAAAACACCTGCATGGTTCGAATGTCGGCTCTCGGCGCCGTCCAACGAGTTTCGAGCCGAACCTTGTAACATCCTTTGAAGTTTCGTCGAAATACCGACTCGGGATGGTTCGATGTAAGCTTGTACGCGGTTACGCGACGAAGCTCAGCTCGCGGTTCAGTTCGATAATTAAGACGTGGTTTGATACGTGTTTATGCTCGCAACGAGGTTCGGCTCGAGGCTCGGTTCGATAATCTGGACCCGGCTTAATACCCAGTTTGACAATCTTCGTATAATCAAGAAATAGCCTATTTTAGGTATAAAAATGGAATAAATAAAAATGTTTGCCCCATAAATTAACCTAACTCAAAAATAAATAAAACATAGGTATCATTTATACAGTTTGTTATTATGCCAACATTTTTTCAAATCCAAAATTCACACAGTTTATCTATTAAGTAAAGTGACGGAACAATAATTTTGGATTTTGCGCTTAAAACTACTCCTTACTCGACTCAAAAATAGTATTTAGTGTAGCATCGGTCAATCATTAAATAGTGAGCAGTTCACGTCTCGAATGCTACTGAAGGCACTGAAGCAAATTTCCAGACGTTGGTGAATAGAAAACACAGTGTCTCAAATTTACGTCTGCTGCTTGTCCCCACCCTGTTAAAGGAGTTACTACTAACTTGGACACAGTCTTCAGAATCAAAGAAAGGAAAAGTTGTCTTCTACTCACTTTTGTATTCGATTAATCAATATATCCGAATCTAAACAAGATAGTTTTTCATTCCTGATCTACTGTAAATTGTTATTGAAAGAAACGATGCTATTCTGTAAAATAAAAATAAGTTTAGTTACTACAAATGGGTCCGGTTATAACGAGCTCTGCTTATAGCAAACTTTAAGTTTTAGTTAGTAACTTTTCATGGCACAAAAAATCCAACATTTAATTTAATACATTTTGAGTTCTGATACAACGAGCAAAATAAAGCATGATAATGATAGCAAACTTATTGTAGCTGTGCAACTCCTCGTAAGCGATTTTCAGCATATGTATATTTTACATAAAGTCGTCATTGCCGATAGTTTCTTGTTGTTTAGTGTTAGTCTTACTCTAATCAAACCTAAACACAGTAGATAAATAAATCGGTTATAACCAAAACCTTTTACAGCAAGCGATTGGATATAGCGAGCACATTTTACCGGAACTAACGTACTGGTTATAATCGGACTAATTAAAACTGTACTTAATTAAAACCCACAGTAAATCACGGCAAACACCAAAGCAGCATCATTTATATCAAATGTTATTGCGCATTTAAATGAGTACTTTTTATGATGTTGAACCACCATAGGTTTCATGAACTTTTCTCAATTCGTATTGCACTAAATTTAGCTTGCCGAACCTCGTTGAGTATTAGATTGAGAAAATAGTTATCTGCCAGGCTAAATTTAAGTGAATGATTTTACTAGTGTAATTTACACTTATCATAGTGATTTTGGGCTTGAAAGTTTCTGTGTCAAGACCAGGCGCGTAACAAGTGGGCTTTTAAAAACTTTAATGCTACATCAAGACAAATTTTTTACAGGCACACTATGAGAATACCTAACAAGTAACAAAATGTTGACTTGTAAGTAGTTCGGTTACAATCTTAAATAAACAACTCCTACGTCTTATACTAAACTGGCCAAGATAAAGCTCCAAAAATATTAAAATGAGAATTACCTTAAGACATTCTATTTTCTTGTAAGGAAGACTTTTCTATCGTCACATCGTCACATTCTTGATGCCGTTCATTCTAAAGGCTTGTAAGACGCCAGGTAAAAGGTGAAACTTTGGCTAGTACTTCTTTCGATCGCTATCGACACTGTTAGAATACAATTCAAAGAAATAATTTATTTCTGATTTAAGAAACTATAAAACTCATAAGTACCTTCTGGAATATCCTGGCGTAGACCAAACTTCTATCCTGAAGTAGCAACTACAACATATGTTCTGGAGCAACCATATCCACACCACTTGCTAGTCGCAACAACAACACGATGTATGTCTAACATTTACAAAGTACCAGAAACTGATCTGCTGACCTGCTGAGTGTCGAATAAACTTAACAGTTCAAATTTTTGAAGACCTCATTCTATCATTTTAATTTTTCAGTTAAATGTACGGTACATAAACAAGAAAAATAGGCACAAATAAAACTCTAACCTCACAACTCGAACTTCAACAGAATACAGAATGTAACGCAATTCACAACAACCAACAACGGCAAAATAAGTTACTACTTGGTTTACATATGCAACCCATCGTACAATAATGTATTTAAGATTGACGCGATTTACTGTGTAATCTGGTGTAATCAAATGGTGATTTGAATTTTGTTAAAACATTTGTTATTATTCTTAATTATTGAGGTATATTATTTCCTACCCTTACGACCATCTTTTTATTACATTAATGCGTTTTTGTCACCACGTCAGTGTCGGTTCTAAATTCATAAATGAAACTAATGATGCGGGCCTGCGAGGATGGCAGCAGGAAGCCCAGTATAGAACTGCTAAAGGTTTTCCAGATAGCACGCTTCCTTCTTTCATGCGGATTAAACTTGATAGTTGAAGGAACAGCTTCTTTTATATTTTTCATTCTCTTTCGCCTCTTATGCTACCTATTCTTTCCTCAACAATCACGACAACCGACAACTCTAAACCGATTAACAAGGATAAATTTATTTGATATTCTGCAGTATTTGCCAGAGAAACTCAGTCAACTAATTTTAATTTATACACAAACATACAGCATACACTCATCATTTTGGGAGAATTCCGTTCGACACGCTTACGAATTACACACTAACGCTCCGTTCTCCGTGTAATCTTGATTGAAATAACTGCTAGATAGATAGAAAGAACTATCCAAAAATGTTGAAGTGAGAAACATTACAACTGCTCAAGAGCGATTTAGTCGGTAGATCTGTTAAGTAGATTCAATCATGAATACAGTTCTAGGACCGTCTTCCAAGCCGCATTTGATTTCCATCATATCCTTGTATTCATTTGTATCTAAAAGAATAAAACTACTTTTCAACTTTTCAATAAATAGCATACATTTATAATATTAGGAAACCAAGATCCAAAAGTGGAAGTATGCACGCTTCATATTTCTACTAACAAAGTTTCTAATAACCGAAGTATACCATGCTAAAGCCCTAACCATAACAAAATGTAGGAAATTACCTTTCCATTTTCCGCAACAAAATGTTAATCAGGTGTTCACGATTTTTGACGCCGTCGTGTCCTTTTAGCATACCAAGTGTGCTTTTATCAAATGCCAACTGAAACATTTGGTTCTTCTTCAGATTTTCCTTTAGTACAAAATGATGCTGCTGGAACTAAATTCACAAATTACTGCAATCACTAAAACATACTTAAATTATTATTAATCCAGTCGAGTCCGCTCATAACAAGCCAATTTTATAGCAAACGTTCTTCTGATACAACATACTCGGATATAATGAGCATATTATTTCCTTTTCCAAACTAGTTATAAGCGGAGCCGACTGTCTTTAGAAGTATTATAAAATTCAAAAGCACAAACGACAAAAAGGGACGTTCTTGATGGCGCCCATTTTTTTCCAAGATTCCAGGTGAAACTTTGGCTAGTACTTCCTTCTTTTGGCACTTCTAGAACACACAAAATAATTTTCTTGTTTAACAAAATATAAAACTAAAAAGTACTGTCTGGAATATTCTAGAGTAGTCCAAACTTCTGCCCTAAAGTAGCCACTATACCGTGTACTTTTTCAGTCAACAAGATAAATATTATATTACGGGAAAACGATTTTGACAAACAAAAAATTTTTTATTTCGTTCCATCTTCCTTACACTTTTACGTACACTGTATATCATAAATATAATAAATATGGGCTATTAATAAATGTTTATTTTATATTAATTAATTAATTAGTTATATTAGGAAGCCTAACTCCGTTTAATGCTAATTCCATTTCACTTTATAGTAATAAAATTACAAGGTGTATCACTGGTTGCCAATACGCTAGGCGTAAACTTTCCCACATTTCGTAATATTATTCACACTACATGACAATTTTAAACATTTAATCATTGGTATCTTAGTATTATACAATAGTACTCAATACGAAATAATTATTTTGTATAAACTTAGCCTCAAGATCAATAGAGAAACTGAAGAGAATGATCATAGTAGTTCGCAGCATCTGACAAGCTATTTTCTTAAAAGTGTTTGAGTTTTATTACATTTGATCATTTTACCATTGATTTAAATTATTCGAAATTTTTGTTACTAATTAGTTTTATAATCAGGAATACGAAATATTGTTCGTAATTTGAATGGATGGACTGTACGATAGCGGTTCTTCACTGCGTATGAAGCAGATGATGTATTTATTGTTAAATTGAATAAATTTAGGTACATAGAATCAATAAATAATAACAATTAACCGTTACATTCTGATTGTCAGACTATAATTAACTAGCAGTTAAATTCCAGAATCAAACTCTACTCACGCTTATCTTAAGTTTTCATTAACTTTGGCCACTTTCACAAATTCGGTCTCAATGCCACGAATTTTTGACAGCTCGCAAAGTTAACGAAAACTTTAGAAAAGTATGAATTGGGTTTAATTCTTCAATTTGGTCCTTAGGTTTCCACAACCGAAATAAACTCGTAAGTTGAATGATTGAAAACTTACATTTGTCTCCTTTTCGCACTACTCTCGAATGCATCATGCGCAACCCTAAGCGCAGTGTTAACTATTGAAGATTTTGTCCAAAACTACCATTAATCGTCCATTTGCTTAAACAGTTATAAGCCTAAGCCCTGCTGCACTAAAGCTGTAAAAGATTTAGGTTACTCCCAACTCAACATCTTGATCTTGTATATTGTAACGTACAGTTCTTCAATTCTGTTCCAGTGACTCTGCGTCTACATTAATTCGTCGAATCCACACCTATAAAGACACGGTTTACTATAATATTATGGTTAGGTTACAGTTAGGGTAAAAACATAGTGAAGCCTCGCATCAAGACTCGACTTGAACATTGGCATAAAAGCCTCGGGATCAATTTCAAAACATAAAACAAACACACATTAACAAATGTGTCCGGACAATATCTCAAGCATTGCCGCATGAGTCGAGTCTTGACTCAAGCCTCGCCATACCAAAAGAACGCATTGGTTTGATTTCAAGCATTTCTACAAGACTTGATGCCTAGAATGGGAGTATGTGATTTGTTGGGTAGAGCACATGCGATTCAACGCTTCAGTAGCGTCGATGATATGCACCAAATAGTTTTATCAATTGATTCACAAGATGAACATTATATTTGCGACCATGACTATTATTAATTATCCACCCTTTCACTGCAGCATTTGCATGTAAATTACTATTACTATATGGCGACATTTTTATAAAGAATAATGAATAACATAAAACAATTTAGAACCTCTTACCTCTGCCTATGAACTCATAATTGACCTACTATGGGACTTGATGCCTGCACTATGTGCAGTGTGCAGTCTGATGCTTGATGCCTGGCGAGATTTATGGCGATGCTTGATTCGAGTCCTGATGCGAAGCTTCAATATGTTTCTAGCCTCAGGTATCTTGTCAATTGGTTAAAATTATGTTGTTGTCCAAATAAGTCGAGACCATGTTTGTGATCTGCATCCTGCAGATTTTAGCCAAATTTAATTTTCCATACGTAGCCTTTTTAGTATTTAGATTTAGGGCCGTCTAAACCTCTGCTAGAAAAAGAGTTGATCAGGTACAAAATCTTTTTATTTTATAAACAATAGCAAAATAAAAGTTCATATATTAATGAAAAAAAGGCGACTAAAATGCATAATTAAAATAATAAAACACGGTAAATTCGGAGCATGATTTTTAATATAACACTGTTAACTTTCAGCGCAATGTTTCGTTTTGGCAGCAGCTGGTAATGGCGCATCTGATTTTGATCAAGGAATATAGCCCCAAGCCGTAAAAAAATACATCCCTAAATTTACAAAGGCAAATGTGCAATTTATTTACAAATCTAAATAAAATACTTAATTAATTCGAAAATAAGACGCGTAAGCGTGTTTTAGTTACAGGCCAATTAAAATATCGACTTTTACATCGTTAATTGACGTTTTTTTACAAACGTAAAATTCCAACATTATAAAGTTAAATTAATAAATAAGGGTAACTTATATATACCTACTATTGTGAAAATTTTATTTTGTTGTCGAGTCTAAAAGTCGCGTGTGTTAAACACGTACGCTACGATGATTCCTTCATGTTCTAAATTAAATTTTAATTAGGTTTAATTAACTAAACAGAACCAGTCTTCCATGAAGTGGTGAAAATTGTTGAAACTTCTCAGATATAATAAACTT
Organism: Malthinus flaveolus; assembly: GCA_950108345.1. Classification (NCBI taxonomy): domain Eukaryota; kingdom Metazoa; phylum Arthropoda; class Insecta; order Coleoptera; family Cantharidae; genus Malthinus; species Malthinus flaveolus. Next base: position 75,402,300 of record OX467285.1, read on the forward strand.
TAAGCTTGACAGTGGATTTTAATAATATTCAACTACATTAAGAGAGCAATATCAAAGGCACATGCATTTTAAGATTATTCTTAATTGTTTTACGCAGTAAATGTAATTTAAGTTCCTCCACATTACCTTGATTAAAATTGTTAGAAAAATAAACAACTTTTTCCGCTAAATTTGTGATCTTTTGTAATTGTTAAAAGATTGAGCAGAAAATTAAATTACGCTTCACGGCATTTTTCAATGTAATGCCGCAACAAAAATATATAGCTTTAACTAATGCATTGCCTAAGGCAATAAATTCGAACTGAATTACTACTACAAAATACTTTTTATTGTTTGGACTTGCACTTACACGTAAAATCTACTACTCGATTGATGTGAATTTTTTCCTAAATTTTTCCTTTCGTAGTTGTCGGAAGAAAAATTAAAGCTAATTATTAAAACACTGGCGACTCCGAGCGCTGAATAAATCAAAGCTTGTTAGTAAGTCCTTGTCTACATGTCCAGTGTTGCACATTCCCCAAGAATTAATTTGAGCATGGCATTTCAAATGTAAATTTGTAATATGCCATTGCTATTAGGTACTTACTCTTACTCAACTAGTAATTTTGCGAATCTTGTGAAAAAGCTTTGAACTAAGTACATAGAAAAATTTTGAAAATTCATTTTTATATTTTGAAAAAAAGTGTATGCTTGACAAAGTGTATCGCAATATCGCACATAAATAGTGATGTAGTGCACAGCCGGATCAAACTCGTTTAGAAATGATTTCTGTTTTCCCTACACGATGAAAAGCCAGAACCTTTTATAAATGATTCCTTACCTTCTGGGATACGAAAATCCAATGGTGCTGTACGGGATGGCTCAAAAATCTAAACAACTTTACCGTTTTTTAGTTTTTGTCAATTTTGAACCAGAAGAACTAACTTTTCGGCAAGAGCAGTTCAATACTTTTTAAAAGTAGACTCAATTTTCTACAATTTGAGAGGTCTCTATATGGTGTCTGAAAGTTTGCGAATTCGGAAATCCACCGAGGACAAAAATTTGGATTTATTATTAGTTCTTCTGTCCTTCATCATAATACACCAAAAAATCATAACTATCCCATTTGGCACAAGGTAAATAATTCGGTTTTTGTCAAAAATCCAAAACTAAACAAAACGAAATCGTGTATTAAGTGAGAGTGGTTTCTGGACTAATGGGCCGTGATCGAGAGGTTGTTTGAAAAATTCCTAACGTTTCGTTTACTGTTGTGGCATACATGTTTAGATGTGTTTCGTCCTGTGTGGACGACCAAAAGTTCAGGAGGACATGCTTGTTACAGCAACCAACGAAACATCGGCTATCTCTCAAAGAACCTCTCGACCACGGCCTATTATCCCAGAAACCACTCACACTAATGAAGCCGGCCGTGAAAAATGCATTTGAAGAAAAAATAGTCTTTCTTAATCAAAATTTTAATCTCGAAGTAAAAACTAAAAAAGGGATAAACAGAAGACCGCTGACACCCTGCATAGAAATCACAGAATATAGAGGTTAGACAGAAAAATCTTTATTAATTAATTAATTTGATAATACAGATCTACACTTTTTAAAGCGAAAAGTAAGAAGTTAAAAATATAGTTTCTTGTAAGTGTCCTAAAACGCTACAAATTTTGAGTAGGATACAGCTTTTATGAACTATCATTAATAAAAATTAATGATAAAAATCAGAGTAAAGAAAATGTATACTATATTTATGTAAAAAATATTTACTAAAAATTTTTCGGAACTGCAATAATAATAATAAATTTTGATCTATCTATGTATAATAGTACTCATACAAGAATATATTTTTCAAAGTCTAAAAGCTGAAAAAAAGAGGAGATATAAAGTTCAACTTGGAAAACAACAGAAATACAGAAAATAATTAAAATACTAATTGCGTGTGTGGTATCCCAGCTAGTAGCTGTTCTACGTAATTCCTTATTATGCCTTGTAATAATTACTAAGCTCCCAGATGATGGTATCTTTTCGGGCGCCTAACTTTTTTTCATTTTATTTCGGTAGAGTGTCAAATTTCAGTCTCATGTTAAGGCCAACGAACCGATTTTAAAGTACCCACCGACTGTTGTCAAAACCTTGTCATCATTATTCTTCGAAAAATTGTTTCCCACTGTACAACTGTTGGTTTTACTATGTCACTATATTTAAAATATAAAAAAATTAATTTTTTATACAAAACGTAGTAAAATAAAATACTATGAGTTCATTACTTCAGAGAAGCACAAATTAATTTAAACTTTTACGCGAGAACTTTTTGTAAAAAAATTAACGTAGCTATATTTGAATGCTAAAAACTTACTACCACGAAAATAATTTAAATATTAGGTTTTTATTAAAAAACATCGATTTAAGAAGAAAAAATGTAGGTATATGAACATACTCAACAAAAACTAATGCCTGAAGGTGCCTCGCCGAATATCTGAAGTCTCTCATATTTGTAAAACCTTAAAACAGGTGGATTTCAGTCAGGAATTGGGAAACATTTTTTATAGAAAATAGTAGGCGAAGTTAAGCATAATTGTTAATCAAAAATCAAAGTTGATACGATTTTAATAGGTACCTACTAACTAGTAAGTAAAGGCTACCCAACAATTAATTCACGTAACCTCTGAAGGGTCAATTTGAGCACTGGCCTATAACTTCTCATTAGTATCAAGAAATCTTTGGGTATCGATTCGTGCGAGTTTTGAAGAAATCTGACCACGGATTAAAATTTGAGTTATAAAATTGTTTTTTTTTTGTTTGGGTACAGACCCTTAAGAGCAAGCAGTGCAACCGTATTGTGACACGTCAAAAATGCTTCAAAATAAAGAAACTAGAACGATTTTCGTGAGCACCCAAAAAGAAATAGACAAAAACTTCAATCTAACATTGTATGATAATCAAAAGTCAAAAATTTCTTTTAATTTCCCCCCAAAAATTTAAATACTAGACGACGTTTTCAGATTTTTAAGTGTTTTTTATCACGCACAATTGAGATAAATTTTTAAAAAAATCTAATGCCTATTACGATACGAATCTACCTTGTACTTTTGGCAGTATTCTAATCCCGCTCCGTAAAGTTCTTTTTGACTTACGCCACCAGCAGAGAGGTTCAATACAATCAATAGAAGAATAGAATAGAAAGAGATTATTCATTATTGTACCTCTCTGCTGGTGGTAAAGTTACCGACAACTTTACGGAGCGGGATTACTTTACCTTGCAATACCATATACGATGGGGCATCAGAGTCTCAGATGTTGCTCTCACTTCACTCGAAAAAAAAACTTTCAGAAAATATAGATATAGCAGAGATTATAAGAAGTTTTGCAGCAGTGAATTGACCATTAGGCTAATAATATCTGAACTTAATTTTACGCCGTTTCGCCTTGAACAATTTCGCTATTTTCTTTAAAATTTTAGTCTAGAGGCCTCTCAAAGATAAATCCGACCTGGCGGAGAGGAATTTATTAAGTCTGCACGCAGGCGGTCATATCTCTAAAAACGGACCTAGATATACGGCAATAGTGATAAGTGATAAAGGTATTATTCCTCTCTTCTAACTGAAAAATATTGTACGGGAGAAACTCTACTCACTTTGTAATAATAAATGCGGGCGCATTGTTCTTAAGGTCTTTAAGCTTTAAATAATCGAGAACTAGAACTACTAATATAATTAATAATAAACAAAGAATGAAAAAGTGAGTCATGGATAATGTAGCGTTATACAGGGTCATGTCACAAGGCTGGGTATCTGGGTAAGTTTTTGGTCGTCGATTCACTGAGAAATTGAATTGAAGGGACAAAATTGAAAATTCAACTTCTTCATTCATAGTGTTTTTACCGCATGGCAATTTCCTAGAACATAAATATTATGTGCTTCGCTTCTTGTGGTCAACCGACCTACCAAGTGGTAGCATTGACTTGGGGGAAGCTTCAGAAGGATGGATTTCGGCTCTTTCTTCGATTAATCGCTCAAAAACTACACACTTTATCACTAAATTTAACCGGGTAAAAACAAAGCATATTAAATTGCCTACAACTTATTCCTTAAGTTTTTTCCTCAGGTGAACGATATAGGCGATAGCGCGCGTTAAAGTTAAAAAATTTTCGAAGTCAAACAACATTTTTTTAATTGCTCATAACTCACAAACTACGCACTTTTGGAAAAAAGTGCTTCTATATAAAAATAAGTTACATTAAATTTCCAACAAATTATGTCTCTTACGTTTTGTACGTAAAATAAACAGCTGAGGTGGTAGGGCGCGCTGAAGTTTAGGTATATCGGAGTCCGGTGCTCGGGATGCAGAATACCAAAATATGAAAAACAAATTTTTTTATTTTAACCACTGCAGGCCGAAAGAAGATTTTAAATGAGTAATAACAGCCACCGTCTGTCTCTTAAAATTGGCAACATTCACTTGGGGGAGCGGCTTGAGAAGGGTGGCTTTTTGCTATTTTTTAGGTTTTTGCTAATAACTTCAAAACTACACTCTTTTCAAGAAAAATGCACCTATGTAAAAGTAATCTAGATAAAATTTCCTACCAATTAAATCTCTTAAGTGTTTTTCTTCAGGTAAACAATTTAGGCGCGATAGTGCGTTAAAGTTTGACAAAAATTCCCAAAACACTAATTTCTTTGTTTATCGCTTATAACTCGAAAACTACGCACTTTTAGTGAATAGTATTTCTATACAAAAATAAAGTGCATTCAATTTCCTACAAATTATGTCTCTTAGATTTTTTTCGTCAAACGTACAGTAGTTGTGCTTTGTTTTTATGCAGACGAACTTTTGTCATAAAGTGCGTAGTTATACACGAAAAACCAAAATCTACCATTCTGGAGCCTCCCCCAAGTTAATGCTGCCACTTTTAAGAGGCTGCCGGTCGGTTTTAGTACTCGTTTGCAATGTTCTTTCATCCTGCATAGTCAAAAATTTTGTACTTTACGGTTTAGTAAAATGTTTGCTGCTTTACGGACTGTTGGGCATATTTATACATTTAACCGAAGGGATATAGAGCGATAAACTGAAAAACTGCACGTAAAATTAAACTTAAAATGACTTTGTACACGAGTAAAAATTAAGACCTGAAAGAGTTCAACGTGAAGCATTTTAAAGACGGTTTTGCCCCTGTAGCACATGGGAACCAGTCACCAGCGATGACACGTGTAAATTTCAACAAATTTTACTGAAACCAGCAAACCTTCTAAAATTATGCAGGTCCCTTTATTTGACTGTAGACCCTTAAAGTAAAGCTCTGAATAAATAATAACAAACAGCGCCTAAACAAGTTCATATTATTACAATTTTTTTTAAATCTCAACTTGGACATTACAATGCACTGTGCAGTATTTAAAACAATATGTGCACCTTTAGGTTTATTACACGTGCAGAAAGCACAAACCATCCATTCAATTTAAGTAAAACGTAAAAGCCTAATGAATAATTAATATTTTATTTCGTATTTAATTTACTCGAATATGTATTTAGTTAGTTACAAAGCAACAATTTTGTAGCAAGTGGTTTTAATTTTGTAACAAATTGTAAAGGTTCTGTTAAAGGTGCGCCGTGGGTTAAGATTTTAATTGTTTTTTAAAAAGTTTTTTTATTCGGGTGGACAATTAGTTAACACTCCAACCAAAATAATTCTCTTTTCTTAACAATTTAATTTTTTCACCCCGTCGTATACCCACCACCTACAAGTTGCTTAAATTACAAAATCAAATAAATAAGTATAGTACATATACACCCGTATATTTATTTACAGTGGCGTACTGTTTAATTAACCCATTTAAGACCACTATAAGAATTAAAGAAAAAGGGTACATTTTTGTCATAAAAATAGCAAATTAGAGTGAAAAATTGTTAACTAAACAATTTTTTTTTTCAAATTTAATTTATTGATATATTTGAATTTTCTAGTTATTTGTACGTTGCAATTAGAAAATCATTTTTTTAAATCATTAAAATAGCCACAGAAAAAAATTAGAAGTACCTACTAAAAATAGGCAATGTTTGTATATTATTTACTCCTACATAGTAAATATGTAATGAAACAAAAAAATTAACAAGTAGTACTTTAGTAGGTACTTCAAGCTAATTTTGGAACCGTCAAATTTTGCTTACAAAAGCATTTAAAAAAATTACGGAGAGATGGTTGCGAAAATGCAACTTTGGCTTTAAATAGGTTAATAAAATATTTCTGTTTTTGTTGTTTATTGCACTAGAAATCTTTTAATTAACAGTTTTAACTAAATATCGCGTTTAATCGGAAGCTGCGCTCTTATACCTATTTAACTTTCGGGATACTACAACACCGCACAGGATTAAATAATTTAAATTGGCGTATAGGTAGGTAGGTTAGTACTTTAGGTTTACATTATCCGCACTTTGCCTTAATTCTAAAAACTTTATATTGCACATAATTTTTGTCTTAAAGTTAGATTACTAGTATACCTCTAGACTCTAGAGAGTTGTACAAACATGAGAGGCTCATTACATCTTCATTAGTGATTGCGCTGATTACATACATACACACCATGTAACAAGACAGGCTTATGCATATATGAATACGCTATTAACTATGCCATACAACCCACAGGTCGTTCCTATATGCACTTTGCTGATAGTAACTCTCCTATATGACGCTGCTTTTGTTCTAGTTTTATTATTACAATAACTATGCCATCCACGTCCACAATGCGAACGTATTTAATTACTAATAAAAAATCATAGCTGCGCGGAAATTAAATTTCCATCTTGCAGACTAATTTTTCGACTGTAAAATTAATAATAATTTTATTAACAAAATAAGCGGAGCCAGATATTGAAAATGTCCAGATGATGATGTGTTTAAATGCTGCAAATAACGCAGCAGGAAACGAAAATGTTTATTCGGGGTGTTGTTAAGTGTGCGCAATGTGAATAGCGGCAGCTATAAATCACTAGAACGGGAACGCTCCGCGAGGTAAATGTTAAGGTTACATACAACGTACAAATCAAAATTTTTGACGAGCCAAAAATAAAAATTATCGGTATATAATTACCGGTAAACAAATATTAATTTAGAAATGAAGCAAAAAGGGAACGGGAAATTTCTTGTGGTTATTAGGAAGTTTATTAGCGTTCAGTGGCCTAGAGTGGATTGTGGATGTATACCTAATATGAAATTAATTAAACTTGAGCTTTGAGCAGTAATAACTAAATAGCATCTAATCGTTAGTTTTTACTTAAGTAGAAATGGCTCAAACGAAGATAAATATATTAAGTATTAAATTTCGAATATACATTCATAAGCGTATTAAGATCTCACAATCATTTTATAACCATAGAAGTATACTGTTTGATATCTGTAAGAGTTCTCCCAACTGGAAACTGTGACAAGCAAGGAACTATTATTGAAATTTTTTGTATAAGCTTTTCTTTATTCCGTTTCTGTGTAATCGAAAACGTACATATAGTTTTGTTTAATACGAAGGGGTCTAGTTTAAATGCAAACCCTACAATTAGTCCAGTCAAAATAGACAAAAAAAATTGAAATTTTGGAAAAATTCGCATTATAAATATTGATACACCTGTCAAAAGTCCCCATTGATTGTACTTCTAAAAATTTTACTTTTTACTATTTTTTTTGCAAATAACTCACCTCCTATAGATCGTACGTTGACGAAGGCTCCTATAATAGTTTTAGAAAAGATTGTTAGCTACAAGATTGGTTATATACATTTTTTCGATAAGCTTAGCACTTTTTGAGATATAACGCGGAGAAGAAGGGGTTACAGTAAATTTGCTCTGTATAAACTGTGGAGTAACTTTGAGTTGTATAAAGCATTTTTAGCGATCTGCTAAAGCGCTGTTAGTGACGTCAGGGTGGTTAAATACAGCTATCGAGTTTATTGATTGGCTAGTTGTCTAGATATCAAGCGGTAAAATCGCCTTTAAAATTGTACAACTCAGAGTAAGACGCTTAAGTTTCATAAAAAGAATCGACCACCAAAGTTATCCACTCATGGATAATTCGGTACTGGATGAGGCAGAATAAAGATGTAATTCAAGAATTCTGAAAACAAAGGTCGCGTTGAGTTTCATCTTTTTTGTTCTTCACAATATATATCTCAAAAAGAGTTAAACCAATCTTGTAGTTAATGATCTTTTCTATAACTTCTATGATAACCTTCATCAACGTACGATCTATAGGAAGCGAGTTGTTTACAAAAATCTAGAAAAAGTCGCCTTTTAACAGCTATGGCTCACCGAGCTCTCCCGGTCGCCTCAAGCCCCTGCAACTTTTAATATGTTATACTGCAGGTTGTAACAAACAACAGTTCTATGCGAGTTTTTCCAATGTTGAATGTCTATTTTGGCTGAAATAAACGAATGTTTACTCACGAAATTCAAGAGACGACGCAGATTTTTATCGAAAATATATTTCAAAATTTTTATTGCAAATGTCGACGTTTCATGACCATGACATGAATTTCATATTGACATGAATTTAAGCTTTACTCTTTTGGACAGATTGATGAGTTGCAAAATAATTACTTTTTTGAATTATTTCACTGTTGTAACTGGCGTATATTTCAATTTTAAGTCCTCTGATCGAAAACGATTAAGAAAATGTAAAACACGATAATCGATGGAGCATTTAAATTTTAGGTAGTACCTACTTGAAAATTGAGTTTTTGGAACACGAATAATTTATTTACGTATGCACCACATACCTACAATCAGATGAAATATGCAAATGCACATTTTAGGAGTATAGATTGCTTTGGACTATTGACCCTTAAAAAATTAAAACAATGATTTCCTTCATATTCCTTCAATCTTCATAAGAAGCCTAAATAATGGCTTCAGAACAAAATAAAATATTGCAAATTTTACGTAATCTCTATTTGATCTGATTATTTGTATGTACCTACTTTTGATTTCCTAGTGGGGCTAATTAATGTTTATACCTTTTCGCGATGAGTTAACAACTAATAACTCTGTGTTGATTTACGTTATAAACAACGTATAACCAATTAGGTAGGTACTCAGTCACATCGATTATAAATTTCGTGCTAAATATCTGTTTGAATTTTGCTTAGCAGTCATTAACTAAACGATTTTATACAAAATTTGAATTACCTCGACAAATGTAGCTCTAAAAATCAATTTCTTTCGCTTTTGAAGTTTTGAAAATACTACCCTTGGGTTGAACAAAGATTTCTTAATAAGTATTTAAGAACGCACTCTAATTTGTGTTGCACTCAAAAGTGCAATAAATTTATAATGTAAAAAGTTTACGTAAAGATTGGAGGCTAAGATGCTCTGAGTTTAATTTACTTTTTTTTATCTTTTAGTCTCTTCCTTTCCAAATTTTTCTTCTATTTGCAATCTGAACGTTACATTTCGCTTTTATTACACACAATTTACAACTTTTTTAAGTGACTTAAAACTTAAAACTATTAACCACCCCTAGTCACTATTCTATTTTGGGGGCACCCTTTATTCAATTTTTAATGGCAATTTAAACGAAAAACGCACTTTATAATCGAGACCTTACCTGAAGTATACAAGCCAGTGGATTTTATTTTAAATTTCCTTTGACAGCCGTTTAGATTTTTTTGCTTTGTACATCTGTAACCAAATTAATTCGTTAAACAAATACAATTAAATCCTCAAAAAAACGTGCAGACCTTAAATTTAAAAGCTAACACGATGTTTAATTTACCTTCGAATTTTCCACCTTATATTTATAATTGTTTTAACAATTTTAACTCGTTAATTTAATGAGGTTTAAATATTAATTACACTGTTTAATTATTATTAGACGGTCATTTATTTCGCAACAAAAAGACACGTTAGAGTTAGAGATATCAAGACTGTGATAACCTGATAACGGCAGTGTCGGGATAGCCGAGTGTTCGAATTCAAAAATGTAAATAAGGAATGCAGTTAGACGAAACTTTTCTTCCATTTAAGAAACTTTAAGATTATCACATTTCACATTACGAGTGATCTCTGAAACTCGATAATACGTTAGCCGGTAGCCACCACCTTAAAACTTTTTAATAGCGGAGTTTTGTACGAGTAGAAGCATTAACAATTATTGTGAAACCAAAATATCGTATAATTTAACTTTTTATAACGACTCCGTAATACCCAAAACCTCTTCCAGTTCTTCAAACGGTATATAAAAATTTATGACATTACGACTTCTCAAAAAGAGAAGTTTTTCATCTCAAAATGATGCTTACCCGTAACTACGGGGGGACCTGGAGTGGCCTGCTCCCTTGAGAGTCCGTCTGTTTCAGGACTGGTCACGTGGTTACCCCCCCTACAAAACTATAATTACTACACTATTCGATATTAGCTAAGATTTATCAGATTGAAAAGAGAATTTTGAGTTTGGTTTATTACGATGTAATTTAAAACTTCTCGTTATCATATGACGTAAGGCCGTAGCTCTTTGCACTTAGTATAGTCATTTTGAAGACAGTAAGAGAAGCAGAACTCAGTGTAAACTTTCTCAATGCCGCAAAATTGCGCACCTGCTTATAATGCGGTGAGAAGATTTATCCTTCTCTCCGCATAGTTCGTAGGCTCTACATGGAGGGTCCTCTTGGGCACTGCCAAGACGAGGTTCTCTCTATACATCCCTCATTGCTGGAAAATCTTTAGGATACATAGATATTATATGTCTGTGTGTCACTTCATATTAAAGCGAACACTAATCCGCCAAATTAGTATTAGAAAAGCAGTAAGTACCTATTTTTTATGGTTTATCAATGGCGTTCTTCTGACTTCTAAAAAATTTTTTCCGTTGATCTCGCCCCCTTCAAGTACGGCATTGATATGACGTTATAAGGTTAAGCAATGCTTTTATGAAAACTCGATACGATGTTAAAATCTGCTGACATAGGTAATATTTTTGTGGCCCAACCAGTTTTCGGCGAGCCCTCCCGATGGACTCTCTTACAAAAATGATCTAGTACGTGCCTGGGACCCACAACCACACAAAAATCAAACTAAAAATATTATTTATCCCCTCACATAAAATTTTTCTTTAATAATTTTTTAATTAAATGCCAAAGTCAACAAGATTAGCTTTATCTAATTTTAATTTCGATAATTAAAAAGTTTATTCAAATATTTACTTATTCAGTATATACGATCGAGTATTTTTCTTGTTTTTTGGAAGATCCAGTTATTTTAATTCGAGGATGATCAAGTAAATATTGACGTATTACAAATTTCGTGTCAGCTTTAAAAGGATCAATTAGTTTGAAAAACAAAGGATTTCCTAAAAGTTGAAAAGTTCAACTGTAATTTCGTCAAAGTCTTTTATACGAAAATTTCCTGTTTTATTGTTTAATTAAAAAGTATCTCTTTTCTCGTGGAAATAAATAAATTTTCAATTCTTTGAAGAACACGTTCGTTACGATTTTGTGCCTAGTTGAAGGTCTGTTACAAATATTACTTTGAAACCTAGAATAATAGAATATTACGATATGGTTTTTCAACTCGAGTTGAAGTTTCTTTCAATTGGAAGTTGTCGAGTACTTGAACTATACACAAAGTTGAATAATTCGGTCGACTCGAAAGTGTCCAATTGAAATTCTTTACCCCTTGAACTTTCTAGACAACTTGACGGTAATTCTAACTAACCAACTAAAAAAAACGGTCTTATTGAAGTCGAGCAATTCCAAAAAAATAGCGGGACGCTAGTTCAACCACCAACCACCAGTTTCTTTTCAATTCCCACATAAATATTGACAAATATAATGTACTGTAACAAAATTTCAGCAGTATATAAAGAATTTTCTACTCAGCAAAGAGAGATATGAGAAAAAGAAGTAAACATAAATTCAAAGAAACAATTTTTAGAAACCTTACGAAAAATGACAAGCACATTCTCAAAAGAAAATTTACAAAGGAATCAATTTAATGAGACTGAGCATACCTACGCTAAATTTGAAAGAAAAACACGTTAAATTATTCTTTTGTTGAAAATACATTTAATTATCAAGTAATCCATTATTAAACAAAGAAGTTTGTTGCAAATCGAAAAAATATCTTTAAAATATTTAGAGGGAACCTAAGAGTTTCAAGTACTCCAAAGAGCAGCTTTCGTGCAATAGACTCGAATCTCTCGAGACTGTTGCAAGTCTTGAATGCAGATGACTTTGTTGAACAAATTTTTAAGTTTATATTTGCAGTTTACATTAAAAGTTAATAGTTAATACAAAATTGTAGGAACACAACAATTTGCTTCTACGTATCTCTGGATATTTAAAATCGCGATAAAAAGCTTTCTGTTTTTGTTAGGAATTGAACCGACATAATAAGCAAATAAATAAATTTATAATTACTAAAGAACAAACTTGAATAAGCATCTTTATTGAATGCAATCGTTTACTGCATAGACTATTAACGTACCTATACAGGGTGTCAATTTAAATTTTTCTCACCTCTATATCTTTGCCTTTAGTATAAAATACCAAAATTTCACCAAACCTGTCAATTTTATTACTGAAGAGGATACCTTAATCAGGCATTTGCGTTTTTTCTAGATCAAACCCCAAAGTGGAGTAGGCTTAACCCCTTAAATACTAAATAAAAAGGGGGGGCAAGTGGCACTTTTTCTGAAAGCCCCTTTAATTGCTTTTACAACAATATCCCAACTTGTTATTTTTGGTTTAGTCGATGCCTCTTTAGGAGTTGATCTAAGGAAAACGCAAATACTCCATAAAAGTGTCCCCATTTGGTAATAAAATTGACTGGTTTTGCAAAAATCTTGGATATTTTAGCTGAGAAGTTTTCAGACACTCTGTATAGAACTATTGTATTGTATTGTACTCAGGGGTCGATTGGCTACGTAAGCCTTACAGAACTGCGACTAGCGTTGATCTTTTGTATAACCCTACTCGTATTAAATTCTCAGGAGTTCGATCTTGTCAACGAAGCCTAGAGTGTCCCTAAGAGGCTTTCTTTTCATTTCTTCGGGCGTTAGTTGTGCCTGCCCTAAGTTTTTCAACCTAAGTCGAGCTAGTGCATCGCAATTGCAGAGAATGTGCTCGGCGGATTCGACCTCCGTTTCACATAACCTGCATATGTCACTATTTTCCAATCCCAGTTTTTTGAGGTGGTACCTCACTGGGCAGTGTCCAGTAAGCAGACCTGTGATAAGTCTGATTTCGTTCTTTGATATAAAAAGAAGCTTTTTAGCATTCGTAGACGAGTACTCAATGAATTTCTTCGCCTGTCTATGTCCTGGTATGTTATGCCAGTGAGATTTTTTGTTATCAGTTTCCCATTTTTGGATCTTTACTGTTCTATGTGTTCTGGATAGCCCACAGAAGAGTTCTGGTCCAATCGGGATAGCTTTTGAGCCTGCTCTAGCTAGTTCATCAGCTATTTCATTTCTTATAACTCCCTCATGCCCCGGCGCCCAGTGAAGGGCAACTTTGTTGCCCTTAGCCAGTTTTTTGAGGAACTGTCTGCATTCCCAAGTGGATAGGGATTCATAGCTGTTGGCTTTGAGTGCCTTCAGCACAGCTTGACTGTCAGACATTATATAAACCTTTTTACCCTTTGTACGCCTTCGTAGGCATTCCTGGGCGCATAGGTCTATTGCAAGTGTTTAAGCTTGCATAATTGTGGGGAAGGTTCCTAAGGCTATCGATGCCCTATATTTTGGGCCATATATTCCTATACCTGTTCTCTGTTCAGTTTTAGATCCATCCGAGTACCAGATGGAGGAATTTAATTCCTGTTGTATTATTTGACTTCTAGCCATGTCGCGGTCTCAAATGACCACTTCGAAAGGTGTCTGGAAGTCAAATACCCTTGGAATGACATCCAGGGGTTTTCAAACAGTTCAGGCTGTAAAAAGTCCAGAATCTTTAGGTGACCTGTTTTGTCACCCGGTTTGAATTTCCTGCTTTGGGTAATTTTGTATAGAACTAAAGTATAGTTAAACAAAAATATTCTCTTGAAACTATTGACACACATGTGAGGCTTTCACAAGAAGTCGTCACAGCATTCTCGGGAAGGAGAAGATGCCCCAAGGAGATTTGTCCAAACTACCAATAGAGGAAATTCTGGACTTCATTAAAAGTACAGAGCTCACATAAAGGGAGAGTACATCCGAGGAGCACAATAGACCCAATTGACACACATCAATATTCTTCAATACATTTTTAGTTGATCTAGGATATTGTAACACTACATTGTTGGTTGAGAAGGTTATCGAAAGAACATTTCTCTTTTAATGTGTAAAAACTATGAGGTTAGGTTTTTTTGTGTAAGTCTGTTCGTAAGATAGTAATAAAAGTTAATCTACCGCAAATTGATTCGAATCCGAACTAAATATCACTATAAAGTAATATCTAAGTGATTAATGGAGTAAAAAAACACTTTTCTGAAGCTGAATGATGCAACTATCTTAATTAGTGGTGTAAATAAATTTGCTTCTCCACGTCATTACAACAGTTTCTGCATTTAAACAATAGAAGCATTGAAACCACAAAACCACAACAATTCACTCTGTCACTAATACCAAAATTATTCTAACCCGCAACTTCTACCGCAAAGCATATTTAAGGTTGAAATGATGGATATCAATATTTCAGTAAGAGGATATAAATTTCCTTATCGTAGTTTGAGATGTCTCATTTTAAAGTAAATTTTTTATTTCTATTCTAATAAACTGCTGAAAAGTAAACGTTTTGCTACGATAACTATAAAAGAGGTCTGTTTTTGATGGTCGTGTGTCGTCAGAAACTATAAACGCTCGAAACGTGCAATTTGTACTTTCAAAAGTAAAGGAAATGCTTAAATTTTTTAATTTAATTCCTCCCCCTTCTGTGTATTTGCGATATATTTTTAATTCAATTCATCGCCGAACCTTCGTAGAATGGGCTCTCCTCATTTAGCATTAATCTTCTATTCTTCAGGTTTATTTCGCACTCAGAAATATTCCTTTTCCCTAATTCTGACTTAATAGATAGAAATTTTCTATTAATCCGCCTTTTTAGTAAGCAAAGTCGGGCATTGCCCGCGAATAGTAAGAACAAAGGTTTTTAAGTGTCAAAAACCGCTGTTTTCTAAATTTTAATGCAAAAAGTGGTCCTTTCTTGAATACGACAGTTGTAGTTTTCGATAATTTTTGTAAAACTATGCAATGTATTTATAAATTTTTTAAATTCTTAAGATTTCTACGTTGGCGCTACTTTGGCGTTGGCACTAGAATTTTAGTAATTTCCAACTACCTATTACGCGACAAAATAAATAAAAATCATTTGGCTTCAAATGCAAATTGGCTGAAAATTTATTTCTTGCATAATCAAATTTTTACGTGTAAAAAAGTATATTAGTATAAAATAGTGGAATTGATTTTGGAAATGCGATGTAGGAATTACGATTAGACCATAGAGATTCGGCAAACAGTGGCCTTTACACAGATTTACGTAATCCACTAATATAAATCGGCTCCTTTTATCAATAATATACGATAATTACTTTAATTTAATTACAAATTAAGGTAATATATTATTTAACATGTTTAGGGTTAATGAAATTAAACGCCAGGGATTCAAAACGAATTGAAAAAATTGCAAGCTACGATTCACAAGCTCGTCGTTGTAAAACTAATGCGTGCATAAAAAGCTAGTAAAGTTGCAATCAATGTTTCCTCTAAACAAAGCTTAAAATAATAAGTACAGAGTTTTAATGATGGTACATCTATCATCAGATTTTTTTTACACAATTGAGTTGAAGTAAAAGTATGTCCTTTTACTTTTAAAAAATAACGCCAGTCAAGTGAAAACAATTTCTGTATAAACATTTTTCTTATTTTAACCGAAACTTTTCCATCACTTGACGAAGCAGGCCAGGTTGAATCCGTTCAATTTTTTATCTAATATTTGTTTCTACTTTCGGTATCGTTTGAGGTCTATCAATGTACAGTACACCCTGCTCTTCAGAAGTGCCCAAAGACAAAAATCGCATGCGGACAAATCTGGGATCTGGCAGGAGGACATAGATATGAGCCCATCCGGAAAGACTTCTCTTAAAGCAGCCATGGTCACACGAGCAGTATGACTTGTCGTCCCATCCTGCTGTAAAAAATTAATTTTCGGAAACCTAAGAGAGTGGTCCATAAAATTGTTCTGACCATGACCATGTTTGTGTAGCGGTTTGCATTAACAGTATTGCCGTTTCCTCTATCGTCGATGTGTCACTAATGTCTAGTGCAAATGCACGTTTAATTGCAGAACGTTGTGAACTACGTGTCAATGCTACTCGAGCCCTTTCAATGTTTTCCTCAGCTCTTACAGACCTCCTTGTTCCTCCTCTATGCTTTAAGTTTAATGTGGAACCAGTTTCTTCAAACTTTTTCAACCACAACTTAATTGCATGAACGGATGGCACTCTTCGATGTCGTGGAAAATTGAATTGATTACGGAACAATCCTTGTTCCAAAGTTACACAGTCAGCATTTCTATAAAACGATTTTCGCAGAAAGCACGCTGTACACCGCACCACTGCTCAATATTTTACATTAAAACATTAAAAAGTAACAGAAACGTTACTAAGAATACCTACAATGCAAAATTAAAAATTTATGTGTCAACTTTTGGTGGACTTATTCAGAACTCCACCTAAAGCTAGGACCCGTCGGTAAAGACTTTTGCAGTTGAAAGAACATTAAACTGAATTGAAAAGAAATTTTCATCTTGGTTCATCGTCTTGGCTCATCAACCACAAAGAAAATTCTATTGAGTCCCTAGAGTCTGTAGTAAAGGTTCGTACTATGAATGGGCCTTATTGACTAGTAGTAAAGACATAATGCATGCATGACCAACATGACCAATGGCCTTTGATCTCGAAGTACATTGGAAATATAGAGCGCTGTTGCACGATTACATGCTTCGACGACTAATATCTAACAATATGAAGAAGAAAATGCTAAATTTTGATTCAGTAAAGAGGTTAATCTGTCCTAATCCACTTGGTAGCCAAAAATGGCTTTATTAAGGTACATACAGCAGAACTTATTTGAAATGGAAGCCTCCAGATCGTTCAGAAATATCAAATAAAATACGAGAACGTGCAATTAAGTTCTTAATTCATTGCTTCTGAGGCTATACAAGTATTTTTAAATATTTTGTATCTTAAGCCATTTCGCTGGCATACCCGTGCAGATCACCATGAATGCCATCTCCAATAAATACTCGTCGTCAAAAAATAACAATACGAAGGCGAGTGTTATAAAGATTTTCTGAGATATTTGCATTTGAGTCGATCCTTGCCGCTCTTGCAGTCAGTGTCGTAAATCGCAACCCCTACGTATAAATAGTATAAGTTTCATTCAGTGTATTTTTATACAAACTTGCGTGATTTTCAACTTCTCGAGCACACACTTTTCTATTTAAAGAAATAGTCCAAAAGGAGCCAACTTCGAACAAACGTGGTTCCATTATTTTAATTAAAATGTCTTAAATGGTAATTGGAATACGTTAAGTAAACAAAATGTTGAAACGTCACGATTAAATTAGCTTTCTTCACTTACTATTTTTGCAATGTTTTCTTGTAAGCTTTCAATTGATTTTATGGCATACAAGCTACAAAAGTGATACGCGTTTCTTATTTTACAAAAACTTCTAGTGCGAAACACCAAAAGGTTTATTTCAAACGAATATTTCAAATGCTAAGTTTTCCTCTTGATTTTAAATAATATTGCGTTAATTTTATAAATAGAAGTTCTATTTCTGCCGTAGAGAATTTTAATTAACCTTTATAGAAGCTCAAAGTTAACTTGCCAGAACAGTTAAAATTTTTCTCTATTTATGACAAACTTAATAAATAAAAAAATTTAAATGGAAGCGAATTACTATTTGTTGTTTGACATCTCCGTTTATATTTTTAAACCACAACTTTTATTCACATGTTACTCCTTCCTGTTAAAACGGAAATGTTTGACTTATGTGTCAGTGCAAAAATTTATCTTTTCTTTTCGTTATTTTTCCTTCTAATGTTTGAAAGACCTACTAATTTCGACGTTTTCACTTCAATTTTGGGGTTTTTGCGTAAAGTAAATTTAATATTGGGGTCAGTGTATAAAAGACAAAAACCAGTAATTAGTGTCTTTAAATAGGACCATAAATTTACTTGGGCCTAGTTAGAACAAACGCATTTAAAAGACTAGAATACCGCTACCAACGTTTAAATGGGTGGTTTCATCTCTGACAAACGGCTGATTTTTGCGAATGATAAGGTAGCACGAACTTTAATAAAGAAATATTTGCTTTGTGAGGGTTGCAAGCGTTCGATTTTGAATACGCAAACGGAAAGCTCCATGATATTCTCCTTTTTTTGAAGTAATCAAACTTATTTCGAGCACGAATTTTTAAGAGAATCCATTTGTTTGCTTCGAAAATTATAAATATCGTTAATCTTTCTTTTTATATAAATAGAAATAAGTGCAATAGCCTATTCTAGTACGTACCTGCTTTGGTAAAACTATTTTTAAGTGACATCGTTTCACTATGTAGCAATATTAGTAGTTTTGTGTTAAAAACAAAAGTTTCTACCAAGTTTTAACTAAAATATATCGTCGTATCTACGATAATTTTGAATCGTAAAATTAAATTACCTAGCAAATGCTTTTGGTACATTCTTAAAAGTTTTACCTAGGGACAAACGTTAATGCAGCTTAAATGTAGTTGCAACTGCCGGCAATTTAACTTTAAAACGCAGGATATTTCTACCTACCAAATGTTTTGTGAATATACATTTTAGTAAAGACCATAGCATTCCAGTATGTTTTATCATTCGAGGTATTCCACATATGTAAATTTGTAAAAGCATACGTCCATGTCCTCGGGTGCTATATTAGGGTTACTTCCGAGTGCACAATATGCTACATAAAACAATGATGTAGTATGAAATAATTTGCTGTAATGGTTACTCGTTTTTTTTGTTTTTCATATTGGATACAAAAGAAATTATTTCTCCCGTCAAATTTCTATTGCTTTCCCACTACGTTTCAATTAACGCCAGATTGCAATTGATTGCGTACATATGATTTAGTGGGACTCAAATATACTTAAGTGGTACAGACCCATTTTCAAAACAACTTCCGTCGTCTTCTCTTGGGAGCAGTTGCGGTGTCTAGAAATTACAACGAAATATAAAGCTACCACGTAGAAACTATTATACAGCTTGGCCAAAATGGAAAAGTATACTTGAATTATATAATGCTTGAGGATCTCAATTATTATGAGATGCTCAAATTAAAAAGTCGATTTGAAAAGGATGATACACTGTGCCCTTCAGATTACAGGTAGATTGGCCCATTTTTAAGGTTATTGAAGCGAGTCAGTGACAAAATTTCTAGGCCAAAGTCGGGTTATCTAAACGAAACAGCATGAGTTTGTTAAGGGGTAAACAGCTTCCAATTTACTTACAAGTGGCAACGACTGGAGTTTGGCTTTGGACTCAAAATTACCAACCGGTATTAGAATACGATTACTCAAAGGCGCTTAATCAAATCCCAATTAGACGAAATTGAGGCCGGAGGACTAAGTTCTATAATCTAGTTATCTCAAGACATTGGTTGTCAACTAGACACTATTAGACGTTTGACGTGGTTCACGAGATTTTCAATTCTATCGTATAGCACGTCATAGTCCAACGCATTTACGGACTGACCTAAAAGTTTGTGTTCTCCAATTTTTTTTAAATAGGGGGTTAGTTGGAGACCTTCACTCTGATTTTGCATATTCGCTAAATTAACTTAAAAAATCACTTTTTTTGCGTTGTGACCTATATCTCGCGTCCTATTCATCGCAACTCGATTGTTTTAGGTCGTTGGACTCGTTAGTGTCTTTCCTTCAATGATTTTTAATGAACACTCAACTACGCGTATTTTGATATAAAAATTAATCCGATTGATTGATTGGCCAAGTCAAGTCCAACTTATAATGTGAAGAAATGCTCGATTGCATGAAATACATATTAATTACAAATATTAACAAAATATAATGAAATTGACAATAAATACATTGATTATTTTTCATAACGGTTGCGTTATCATTTATAAAAAATTCGTCATAATATTGATGGGGAGAAAAAGTCCAAGCGCGGCAAGTCTCGCGGGGCGCGCGGTGCTCGGCGCAACTTTGGGCTTGGATCGATCGGCGACCAATCTATCAATCGGATTAATTTTTATATCAAAATGCGCGTGATTGAGTCTTCTTTAAAAATCATCACGTTGATCCACAGCCCCGATGCCCCATAATAAAACTAAAAACCTCTCGAATATTTAGGAAAAAGTTTGAACACGAACAAGTTTTTTTCTCTCCGTCGGAGCGCTTACTCTGGCGTATATGCGTTTGAAGAGAAAACGCTAGCGAGTCAAACAATCCCAAAACCATCGAGTTGCGATGGATAAAACGCAAGATATGGACCACAACAGCGTTAAAGTCTCGTAACCCCTATTGAATAAAAAAAATAACAAATTCTAGTACCACAAACTTTTAAGTCACACTCGCTTCATTCATTATTTATACTTATTAATCTTAACATTTGCTTCAAACAAATTCTTGCTATTAGTATTGGAGAACTACGTAATCAAAATTTTAAATTGCAGTACATCTTATTTCACTGTTTAGTATTTATACTATTTACTCACTTTATGTAAACGCAATTGCAATTTAATTTTTTAATGGTTAAATTACAGTTATTTGAAAATTCAATAAATAATAAATGGTATTTTAATTTGTAGTTCGTATAGTACCTAACTCACTATTCACTATTCGCAAATTGCATTTCTTACATAATAAGTACGAGTATGTTAAAGCAATAGGTACACATTTGCTTTTATTGAAAAATACTTTTGTACAAAAATTTCAAATTTCAAATTTTTAGAAATGCTGCAATATTTATATCCTAACAAAATTGATTTTATAAAATGTTTTGTCATGTGTAAGAAGAGAAACTTGGGCTAGTGGCATGTTTCTGCCCATTATCTGAACAATTTTCATGTTTAAGGGGTTTATTTTTCTCCTTTTATTGCAAAAATGTAAAAATTTTTAAGAAAAATAATTTCAAGTAAATTTTTACGAAACTAGACATTTTTAGAATTTTATATAGTATAATATTTTTACCAAATATAGTAAAAAATTGTAGGATACAACAGGTTTCACATTTGTCAAATTTACTACTTAAAGTCAATAATGTTGTCTACTAAAAATAAATAAATATGTGGTTTAAGGTTTATTATTTACTTACAAACGCTTAGTGGTCGATATAATAGCAATATATCTAATTTTTTTTATTAAATATATATAATGCCGTTTTATTAACGCGGAGTCAATGCGCCTCTGGAAAACTCACAAATCATAGTCTAATTGAGATGGAGTCTCCTCGTTTCGTTGGTTACAATATTAGTAGTAGTTTATTGCTTTTGATCCTTTTTTGAAGGGCGCCATTGAATGTTAAGAGGGCGTTATCAACGAACAGATAACAGGGAACAAAGAGATTTTAAAGCATATCACAAAAAATGTAATTATCTCTTTCTCGGGACTAAATACATTCTATAATTGGTGAAAAGATTCTAACGTTTCTAACCACAACTTACAGGATGTAATTAGTTAATGTCACAGAAACTCTAGTTATATCACATCTACTTTTCAACTAAAGTTATTTGACAATTAAAATGGAGTTTTTAAACAAAAATCTATTCTAAATTTAAATTTAATTGTAAAACTTTAACTGTGAAAGAAGTGCTTGAGAAATTTGAAGATTTGGATGGAACACAAATCCATTTCGTACTGTAGTAATTCATATGCATTACATGTTATTAGTATTATTAAATGATTATCATTTAAAGACAATGCACGATATTTAGATCTCTTTGAGAGACATACGAGAAGAAGAATCTGAATAACCGTTGTCATTTCCAGGACCATTGCGCTGGATTAGAAGTGAAAAAATATATTTGAGGTCTGATATGAATGGGGAGATATAAAGAAGCACTAAGAGCAATTCAACCGTATTGTGATACGCCAAAAATGCTTCAAAGAAGAAATTAGAACAAGTTTCGTGGGCATTCCAACAGAAATATAAGCAAACCTTAATCCAGCATCGCATCTTATTCAAAAGTCAAAAATTTATTTTAATTTACCCCAACAAATTCAAATATAATACGACGATTTCACATTTGTAGTGTTTTTAAAATATAATCATACAAAATCAAGATAAAAATTTAAAAATCTAATACTAGAGGATTCTATAGGTCTTGGATTTTCTCATGAACAACACGTGACCCCGTAGCTGCGCGAAGAAGGAGCCATAACCAAGAAATTTTGTAGTAAGTGAAGTATAAAAACATCGACTTACTTTGGAAAAGGCGCCAAAATTTAAATAATTATTACCCAATAATTTAAACAAACAACTGGAACAAAATAAAACGAACTCAAGAACACGTGTTTAACCGCGCTGTACGAAGTAACGAAAACGAATGACGATGTTTTTAGAAACGTTGGCACCTGAAATTTTGACGAGTTTTGGTTTACTGCGCCGGTGTCACCTGTCGTCCATGAGAAAATCCAACACCTATACCTTGTATAGAAAGACTACTCCGTTCTGGCGCTGGCGACCTTACCACCAGTAGATAGGTACAATGATGAATAATCTCTTTCGATTCTTTTCTTCTATTGATTCGAATGAACCTCTCTACGGGTAATGTAAGTCACCGGTACCAAAAAGGAGTGGTTTCTCTATACTTTTTCCAATACCCGTGTTCTTCTAAAAAACCAAAAATCTAAAAAAATAATTCCAGAAAACGATTTTTAAAAACTTTCTCCAAGCGATTATTTCGAGACTGCTTAACCCCACTCCTCTCATTAGAGGGCAACGAACGTGTACGATAATTCGATAACAGTGGTGGAGATATTATTCTCATTTTCTAGCTGAAACAGACTGTACGGGAGAAATTCTCCTAATAGGCATAAAATTCTCCTCAACAATAGAAATAATGAAACACAACAATAGTAACTACACATTATTAAACGACCAGATCGACCTCAATAATTCTCCTATAATAAAAGTCGTAACGGAGCACGAGATAAGAAAAAATACCGTTACTTCGAACCGGATCTTACCCTTACGCAGACCCTTACCCAGACACAGACTTGTCTACAATCATGTTACAGCAAGGAGTTACGAGTTAATTTTTATAAACCAAACTCAAAATTCTCTTTTCAATCCGATAAACCTTAGCCATCGAATATTGCAATCATTGTAGTGGGGTCCCCAGTCCGGGACCAGCGAATTTTCAAGGGGGTCAAGCTGTTCTGGCCCCCCGTAGTTACGTGTCTGTCCATTTATACGATAAACTGGAGTCTGAGTACTTTAGTGTACATCTCCTTGTTAGCATTAAATAGTTAAAAAGCGTTTTCCAGTTAATTTGGTTTTGAAGTGGCTATTTTGGTATCTAGATCTAGGGTAGTCTATCACTTTCAGTACGCACTGTCATCGGAATTTCAGTACAACTATCCAGTTACTTACATGAAACTTCACCCTAAGCTGAATTGTACTCATTTTCTCATTTGTCTTAGACGAAAAAAAAATACCGAGTTCAGAAGACTAAAAACCAATCTAAGGTCTGGAATTGAGTATCATCAGTATTAGAGTATCAGAGTCCATATTGGCAGTACAGAGATCTAAAACATCAGTTAAACGAGAGCTATAAATATTAACCAAAATTGGACCAAGTATAAAATCCTGTGGCACAACCACCTTCACTCTCACCATTTCGGGCATTTCGTTGTCAATTGCAACTCTCTGATAGCGGCTCTCTAAACAGCTTGTAGTTCCAGATGATTATTGATTAAGTTAGGCTAGCAACAGATTGTGATTGATAGTGTTGAGCGCCTCAATAATCGATAAAATTGAATAGTCACCCATTATCTATTTGTGGCAGATATTTTTCGGCAATGATTTTTGGAATGGTGTTGGTGTGATATTGCCGATATTGCTCAATGTCTTAAAGACAGTAAGAGAAACAAATCTCAGTGTCGACTCTCTCAATGCCGCAAAACTGGGCATCTGTTTATAATACGTTGAGAAGATTCATCTTTTTCTTCGCATAGTCCATAGTCTCTACACTCTACATGCAGGAACTTGTTGGACACATATCGTGCATATAGTATAGTATGAAGGATTTTGAGACGAGGTTCTCTCTATGGATCTCTCCTTGCGAGAAAATCTGTCGGAGACATCTCTGTCTGTGTGTCACTTCATAGTACAGCCAACACTAATCTTGTAAATTGGTGGATAAGCAGTAACTATTTATTAATGGTTTGTCAATGAGGTTCTTCTGACCTTTAAAAATTTCACGCTGTTCACACCACACCTCACACACACATCACACCTTAAAAGTTCACACCCTGTTGATTTCGTCCCCCCTCGACTACGGCCTTGATAAGACGTAATAAGGTTAACCCGCGCTTCCATGTAAACTCGGTACGATGTTAAAGTCAACTGACATAAGTGTATGTTTTTGTGGCCCATCCAGTTTTCGGCAATATCTCGCGACCCCCCTCCCCCTAAAAAGGCGTAGTTACGTACCAGATAATGGAAAAATTTCCAGCGGACGATGAATCCCGTCCTAACTACTATTCGTAGGTGAAATGTTACTTACTAGTAAAAAACTTAAACTTTCCACCCTACGCTTAAACAGCCATTTTGCCGATAATGATTAAATTAATTGGGTATCGGTTAAGTCATTCTGTATATTTGTAAATTTTCGCTAAAATACTATTTTTCTTAATTGACTTTAATAGAAAAAAAAGGCGTTATGAGAATTTTTATTTTCGCAAAATGCGAAATTAAGTCGATGTTCCCGTACTTATTGTGGGTAGTGAAAATTCCACTCACAACACGATATGAACTTTTTTACTCATAAGATAAGGTTTTGTGAGAAAATCCTGATTACTTCTAACTCATACAAAATTCTACTAGTTTATTTATTTACACATAAGATATTTAACCGTTTTTATGGTCTCTAGTATATGATTATAATTTATAATTGCTGTATGAAGATATTTACTTTTACCTACTCATATGATGTCAGGTATTCATTTTCAACAAATTGAAATCTAAAAATTATAGTAGGTATAGTATAAAAAATATACAGTTCGATCTTAAATTAAGCAATCAAAATCAAAATAGATATTGAGCTAAAAACACATTTCCTACTTAAAACTTACTTTTGTTCTTCTAAATATTTAATATCCGGATTTTTACATAATTTAACTAAAAATGCGGTTCTCGTACGGCTTCTTTTTCGAAAAGGTTTAATTTAATACTACATTCAGAAGAAACCCTCGCTCACAAATACGCGAAAACCGCACGAATAACAACAAAAGACATACCACATGAAGATAGTAACACATTAAACATTTACGTTAAAATAAAATGTTTTTTATCTTCGACAATGTCAGAATTTTTGACAAAAGGAAAGCTGCCAAAGATGTTAATATTGGAAATGATGACATAAAAAAGGAGCTATATTCGCAAAGTGATATTGATAAGTTCAGTTTACAACGTCGAATGAACATCCGTACCACCGCATCTGTGTTGCATAAATTGTTATTGACGACGTTATCTGTAGCCATTTGTACACTTATTTTTAATACTAGAAAAATATAATGAGATTAAAATTAGATTAGTAGTTCAAATTTTCTTCTAAATATTCGCCCAGCGAACTTTTTTACGTTGTAAGCGGAGCGTAAAGTTACTTGTGTGTTCTTCACATACCCATTATAATACCCATTATTAGGTAACTACAAAAACATTTAATTTAAATTTGTCATTCAAGTTTTTTGCAACTTTCCAATATTTTTTGAGTGCCATTCGTCGCAGAAACTAAGTAAGGTGAGGTGAACGTCGTCTAGAAGCGACAGTTCAGAAGCGAGCGAAGAAGAGATTTGGAATTCTTTATACAATATTTTTTTGGGTAAATTTTTAGCGTGATATAAAAGAATATATAAAAATTGCGTTCTCTTTTTTAGATTTTTAGATACTACTCTCTGCTTTGATGTTTTTAAATGTAAAAAAAAGCATTTTATTTATTTCGTCTCGAGTCAAATTCCAATTTAAAGCACTAGGAAGAAAAATATCATCTATTAGGTTTTAATAGAACATTAATAAAACTATTATTAAAGTACAGGGTGTTTCATTGGTAATGGGAAATATTCTTCAAGTTCATAGAGGTCACCGACATGGTAATAAAGCTGTTTTAGCACCCATATGGGCCAACTTTTGTATATTTGTATCTCCAACACCACTAGGTTTATAAATACCATTCTAGTTTCAAATTGTAGAAAATTTAGCCTACTTTCAAAAAGTATAAACTGTCTTTGCCTAAAAATTAATCCTTCTTGGTAATAATTGACAAAGACTGAAAAAAGTTAAAAAAATAACGAGATTTTTAAGCTGCCCTGAAGGTAGTACACAGTTCTTGAATTTATTGGAAAACTTGGATTCTACACCACCGAATACCCACATAGTACAACATAATATTATAAGATTATTAACTTTGGACCTTTTTGCAGGTAACCCCAATTTTAAGTACCTAGAGAGCGACTGAACTATTCGAGAAAAAAATGTAGCGATTTTGCGAATTGTAGAAATTTGATTATCCTGCTTTTGCTGTAACTCGTAAAATATTTATCTGATTGAAAAATGTTTTTTACAAAAGTTAGCGGAAATTTTATGCTCTATAATTTTTGTAATAACTATTTTTGACCTAGGTGGCGCTGGAGAGAATATATTCTTGAAAAACTAGTTCCCGGTACCATTTCTATTCTACCAAATTACAACTTTCCTTGACTTTTTGTAAGTCAGAGCCTACCCATTGCCTGAACTAATAACAATAATTAAAACTAAAAAGTATTGTTAGTTAACAATACAAACTTTAAAACAATTTAATTAAATTTTACATTTCGAAATGTTACTTTGCGACTAGTAGGAAGTACTGCCAACCGCTGCCAACTATTACAAAAGTCCCTAAAAGTTTATATTTTAAGAATTTCTTTGAAAATGGGCTTAGAAGGCGCAAAATAGAATTGTATAAAAATCTAATTTCATAAATCATTCTAGTACTCCTCCATTAAAAGTACGCTACGCGGGTCGCGTTTAAACATAAAGTCGTTCAATAATGCGTGAGTTATGAAATTCGTTCTTTAATATATAGTAAAATCGCCAGGTAAAGTTCTTTTTGACTTACGCCACCAGCAGAGAGGTTCAATACAATCAATAGAAGAATAGAATAGAAAGAGATTATTCATTATTGTACCTCTCTGCTGGTGGTAAAGTTACCGACCACTTTACGGAGCGGACCTACCTTACTAGTACTATGTAATAGGTCTCAGAGCCTCTATAACTAAGATACAAGGTACAGGGTATTTTATCAATTTTTCCTAATCTTTCATGAGCCCATAAGTCATAAACCACCAACCACCCAGTATATGCATATTTTTAATTTTTGGCATAGCGCATACTCCTAAAATGATTAATCTATTTAATTATTAAAACGAAGTCAAAATCCAGGTTCACCTTCAGGAAAAATTGACAAATATTGTAAAGTCTCCTACACACGACCTGACGCGATCGACCTGACAGTCGGTCCGACAAAATTAGGTGTTGCCTACACATTGTGATCTAAGCAGCCTCCTACAGACGACCTGACGCGGTCGGTCTGACAGTCGGTTCGACCAAATCGGGTGTTGCCTACACGCTAAATCGTCTAACAACGCTCCGCACGACCTGTCAGGTGGCCGGGCCACCTGACAACACCCGACGACCCGACACTATAAATGTCAGACGACAAGCCTACACACGACCTGATATTCTACCTGATCTGACCAAATCGGCCCGACCGCCTGACCAAATCAGGTCGTGTGTAGGGGACTTAAATGTCAGAACAACGCCCTAAATATCAAAATTTTTAAATTTCATTCACAGATTTGCAAAGAGCGGAAAATCGAATTAAAATAAGTTTTATTTATTGTTCTAGTAGTAAAATACTCATATCGAAAGTTAAAATTATGCGAAATTTTGGAATAAAACTACTATGAAACTAATTTGTTTGTTTTCAATAGTTAAATAGTCAGGAATTATTCATTTCTTGTTGTTTGTCAGTCCTAAAACTATTTTAAAGTGTAATGACAGGTCCGAACTTAGGAGGCATTATACATAAAGTTATTTATAACCATGTCGGTGACCTCTTTTTACCATTAGAGTATTTCCCTATACCAATAAAACACCTTGTACAGGGAATAATAATCGGGAGACCAAGCACTATTTCCAACTACTACTTCATTTTTAACGAAAAAGTCTTACACCAATCATCACAGCGTATAAAATAGCATTGGAAGCTAAAGGTAGTAGTGCAAGTGATTTAATACACGTATTTTAGCCACAAGCCGTATCACAAGTCACGTAAATATAAAGAGCATACATTAAGTTTCTTTAGATACGTCAAATAAATGCAAAATTAAATTGAATCTGTCGTATTTTCCAATAAAATTTCTGCAATTACTCTGCCGCTGTGTGATAACTTCGTGTCAGGCAAGCGCCGATATCAATGACAAATGAGCTATCTGCTAAAAACTCCTGCGTTCCACCCCAACAACTTTGCGATTTACGTGTAAAGGATACCGTAAATCCTGTGCATGGCCGTTTCTTTTCCAATAAAGTGTAAAGGCGACTTTTCCAATCCACATAACCTATAAGAAATAACGACGAAAATAGAAAACTCCTCACTTTCCTATAACTTATCAATATAATTATCTGCGCCGTAAATTTACAGCAAAGGCGAACGTTAGTGTTTGAATTTCACATACGGAATCGATAAGGGTTATCATTGTCTGCAAGACTTACAAGAAGATCCATTTCTAGATAATAATAATTTCTCCCTATTACGCGATGGGTCAGGAAAGCTAATTGTGCTCGAAAATCTATGCAAACAATGAATTAGTGCAACCAACTCTGTAGTAGTTAACTTACACAAATTAGATCAACTGACGTTTATCTAATAAACGCATTTTCCATCAACTATGCCCTCATGGCAAAAGCACAATTTTCGATTAATTAATAGAAAAACCAAGTAGGTACGTACTATTTACAAATTGTACTTTTTCGTTTTAATTGACTGGATTCTCGAAACCATTTTATGGCTTTCCTAAAAAATCGTTATTAAAACGGCGCTTGTTAGAAAACCAACAATTTAGTTAATTATAATTAACATCCTTAATTAGAGAAATATTTATCTCGTATTTGTACATACTCGTAACTTCTTAGAAATATGCGAATATAAAAATACTCTTAACTCGTATTGGGTTTATAAATAAATTCAACTAACAAACTAAGAGTAGGCGCTACTTACTTAACTCACATTTTTAGGGTTGCCTTAGTTTCGTGTCACATGTGTGTTTCAGTTGAGAATGATTTTAGTATGTGAAAAGACGCGATTTTGTGTACAATGTTGTCGATTTAAAGTGAACGTATCGAACGCTCATTTACAACTTTTTCGAAAAGATGGGTTAAGTGAAAACTTGCAAAAATTTAAGTGATGAATAATTGAGTGCGAGATGCGCGTAGAGTTTACAACAAAAAATGGCATTCGAGAAATAGAATGCCTATTAACGATTTTACTTGGATTTACATCGATAATTAAAACCAACAGTTTGGAAGTTGCAAATTTGCAAAATAATTGTAAGCATTTGTAGAATAAGAATTTCGTTAAATTGCAGTTCGAGTTGCATGTTACTACAGCACCCGAGTGGTTAAAATTCAAATTACCACCAACTTAACTCTGTTTTAGTTTCTACCGAAACTCGATGTAAATTTCTTCCAGTCATAAAACAAGCGAGTAATAGAAAAATTCGCTTTTTATGTTTTTTAAACACTTTGGCAAGTCTAAAAATTTATCCGGCTCACAATGCACCTTAAAGTGTTTCCGATTAGGTAAAGTTCGCGTAAGAGCGCGAAGGGCGAAACTTTAAGGTGTCTGGCGCACGTTGCAAATCAATTTTTCAACAAGTATTTTTGAAAAGGTTAATTTTGTATGCTCGTACAATTTATTTAAACAATTTTCAAGTTCGCTTCGGTTCGTTTGAACGAATTAAATGTGTAACTTACAAAATGATGGTCAGTAATAATTATCTTAATTAATTGATTGTGCGGTCGAATGTGTCACCATTAGTATGTAAATTTTCTTAAAAGTCATCTTCACACAGCACTTAGTAGTCGGAGCTTAAGTAAATGGTTAATTAACCCAGTGTTTATAATATCTAAGTATGAAAGTTTCATAAGAAAAATAAATTTTGATCATATTTTTTTATACGCCTAAAATGAAGAGTCACGTTTCATCAAACGTGTTAGTGTGTGTGTTAACAGTTTTCCCTTTTTTATAACTCATTGCGAACAAAAAATTTACGAAAGTGAAAATTATGTAGTGATATACAGAGTGAACCTCTATTGCGTGAACAAATGATAAAACTGGGCGTTTTACACCCTACTTTAGGACTCCATTCTTCCGGTTATGTCAGTTCTAGGAACCTTTTAATGGTTAATGGTAATTTGTCTTCAAATCATACTCTACAAATTTTTTGGGGTCTTGAACGACCCCAATTTTCAATTCAATTTTGTCGTCCAAGACCTCAAAAAATTCGTAGAACAACAATTACGCAATTGTCTTTGGGTGTAGATTGTAGACGCTTTAAAATGGCAAAAATTGATTCAACATAAATTAATATGGACGTATTAAAGCGCCTAAAGTACTATGGGTAGAAGTGATGTTTTCAATAGCTATACGGTCAAGTCAGTTTCATTCAACCCAGTATAAATAATCTCAAAGTACAAAGACGAAAGAAGCAATTTCCGTCCACGCAGTATTATTTGTTCATTTTTTACAAAGCGGAGCTTACCTAATTATTTTTAACTAAAGTTAAACTTAAAAGCTAAAATGCCTATCAAAAATTTTCTTTTTTATAAACTTAAAATGAAAGTTGAGGTAAAGTAAATTTAAGTTTAAAACATAACAGTATAAAACTAAATTTAGAAAGTATTTTTGGAAGCCATATAATTTGAACCTCTAACTAAGCAAATTTACTTCATTTAAAAAAGACTGTAAAAATTAATTAACTTCCCTAAAGATTTTAAAATGTAATAAAATACTTTTAACTTCTTTTCTTTTTTTAATAAAAATTTAAATAAGTTTTAAAGAATTACAAAGTTCGGTGGAATCTCGAAAATGTTATAAATATTACGTTGTTGGTTGTTGAAGAAGCTTTGAAGATTGCACGGTCGGTTTTCTTATTGTCGAAAATACAAATACGTATTTATTTCAAAAATAACGATAAATTAATACTCAAATATTTTTACTTGTTTAACTTATTTAACAAAATAGAAAAATTAGAATCGGTATACATTAAGGCTACTAATCAACCATATCGCTTGGGTGTTTAGTGTTTAGACCGATTTTTTGATTGTTGCTCTCATTATTCTGCTTTTTCAAAAACTCCACAGTGAAACATTGCTATTTAATTGTTAAAATTAGCCCCGACCCTAAAAAATGCAATTTTTTGGTATAAAAATGTTTCATGTACCTATTATGGTTTAGTTTTTCCTAAAAATAAACACCCTTCGTACTTCAACACGCTATATCACCTAAACTGTGCATTTGACGAAACAAATCTAAGAACGTAATTTGTAGGAAATTAAATGTACTTTATTTTTGTATAGAAACACGTTTTTCTAAACGTGCGTAGTTTTCGAGTTATAATATGAAAACAAAAAAAACTGTATTTTTTAAATTTTAGTCAAACTTTAACGCACTATAGTGCCTCACCCGTTCGTGTAAGAAAAAAACTTTTCAGCCATAGTTTGTACAAAATTTGATCTAGTTTACTTTTACATAGATGCATTTTTTCAAAAAAGGTGCAGTTTTGAAGTTTCAAGCAAAAAACTGAGAAAAGAACAAAAACCCACCTTTATTGAGCCGCCCCTAAGGCCGGTCGTCCATTTATACGACATGTCTGAAACATTTTTGATACGACATGTAGTCGACACGTCGTATACGACAAAATATATCAAACAAACAAGGGACCTCGTCCATTATGTAAAACATGTCGTCTGAAGAAGATGCCGTTTTATTAGTGGCGTTAGTGCAGAACCGAAAAAAAAACGAAAAACCGAAGCGAAGATTTTGGGTACACCCATATTTTAGTAAAAATATACAGCGCAGTTTATATATAAGCAGCCAAACAAAAGAAATCCACGTTTTTTCTTGAATTTGTCGGTTTGAATAATGTTCATGTCCGTAATCATACAGCACTTCATATTTGGCTACTATACTGAGAAATTTAATGTTAAATTCGAGATCGTCCTTCATCACGAAGAGTTCACAATGCACATCAAACAACGAATGTCGCTTCAAATTCGAACATGCAGTGTCGTATGAAACTTGTCGTCGACAAGAAATAATTTGTTTACGACACGTCTGTCAAGTGTACGAATCTCGATTAATAAACACAGGTTTAAAAATGATACGACATGTCGCAGACACGTCGTATACGACATGTCGTATAAATGGACGACCGGCCTAAGTCAATGATGCAACTTTTAAAAGACAGACAATCTACACCAAAAATGCAACCTTTTGATATAAAAAATTTTCATGTGGTTTGGTTTTAACCCTGAAAACCACCCTTACATACTTCAACGCGCTCTAGCACGTAAGCTATTAGTTTGACAAAAGAAAACCTAAGCGACATAATTTGTAGGAAATTTAATGTACTTTATTTTTGTATCAAATCACCATTCACTAAAAATGCGTGATTTTTTAGTTCTAAGTTAATGATGAACAATAAAGCCGCTATTTTTTCATTTTTGTCAATTTTTAACACACTCTAGCACCTAAACCGTTTATCTGAAGATAAAACCTTTCAGATATTATAGTTGGTAGAAAATTTTATTTAGTTTACTTTTATATTAATGCACTATTCTCAAAAAGTGTGTAGGTTTTAAGTTTTACCTAAGCGAAAAATTGATAAAAGAACAAAATCCCACCCTTCTCGAGCCACCCCCAGGTTAATGCTGGCACTTTAAAGAGACAGGGAGACAGTTTTATTACTCATTTGAAATGCTCGTTCAACCTGTAACGGTCAAAATAAAAACTTTTCTATTTTTGGTTTTCGGCATTCTGCCCCCCTGACACGCAACAACGCTCTCTACCACCTCAACTGATTGTTTTACGAAAATATTTAAGACGCGTAATTTGTAGGAAATTGACTGTACCTCATTTTTTTATAGGAACACTTTTCTTCAAAAGTGCGTAGTTTTCGAGTTATGAACGATAAAAAACTTTTTGGGCCGATTTGGAAAGTTTATTTAATTTAACGCCCCTAAATCGTTTACCTAAAGAAAGGAACTTAAGAGTTATCAAATGTAAGAAATTTGAGGAGCTTTATTTTTATGCAGAAGAACTTTTTTCTAAATTCTTAGTTCTCAAGTTATAAGCGAAAAAAAACAAAAAGAGCCCAAATCCACCTTTTCCGAGATACAGATAAACGGGCAGATGATCGGTTTTATTACCCATTTGCAATATTCTTTCATCCTGCATAGTTAAAAATTTTGTACTTTACGGACTAGTAGATTGTATGCAAACCTATTTTACTAAAAGTTTTAAAATTTTCTATCTCTTATGCTAAATTTATAATTTTAAGTGAGCGTTCAAAGAAATATATTAGGTATTGAAAAACTAACGGTCAGCATAACACTTATTCACGAGTACACTGTATATTTTTAAGTAACGTAAATGATAAGAGTGAGATACCCATAACTAATCAAAATGAATCTGCAGTGAGGAAACGGTTGCAGTTAAACAACTTTAGTTCTACAGACTGTAGAACTAAACCCCAATGTTGCAAGCTAATTGCTCGCAATGGATTTATAAAAATTTACATTTTATTATAATTCTACTGTTCATAGCTATAAAGATAAAGAAAGTCTATTTTAATATTTACACAACGCTAAATGGAAAGAATTATTTGCATATTGCATCCCCGCCAATTAAAAAAATTGTTTAGTCCGAAAGCAAATAGGTTCAAGCCTGCTATTACGAAGGGGGTAACGAGAATACCACATACTCGTTTTTATGCGTTCGAAATGTTGCTGATACACCAATAAAATTCAAACTGCTTGTTTTTCTCATATTAGTCTGTGAACTGTAAACTCACAAATACGAAGTTTGCATACAGGGTAGTTCTAACAGAACATGTGCCAAAGTATACATAGTAGCACAGAATTACATAGTATAAAACAAGTTGAATAGGAATTAGGAAAGAAGATAAAATATCAGAATTAGAATTTTGGAATCAGAGTTTTAGTAATGCCGCTTTAGCACTCGGGCACGCTGGCAAGCGACTTGTCGCAAGCAAACGGCCGTGGACGACAAAGCTACAAAAAATAAATTCAAACACGTAATAACAAATTGAAGCGACCATACTTACTCGCTAAGCGATATGCTATTTACGCTTTGTGGGTACAGCCGCTTCAATTTGATATTACGTGTTTGAATTTATTTTTTGTAGCCCTGTCGTCCACGGCTGTTTGCTTGCGACAAGTCGTTTGCCTGCGTGCCAGAGCCCTTAGACTGGTACATTGCGCCGTAGAATTTTACCCGCTAACTTTACTTTTTTAAATAAATATACTATATATATAAGGTCATTAGCCGATACTTTACATTTAAATTCGTTAAAAATAATAAACGAAATGTATACCTACGGCTAATTGTTTCGACTGTGATGAGCAAACTGAATGAAATTGAAAAATACTAATACTCCCGTAGCGTGAATTTTGAATGATTTTAGTGCAAATACCTTTAAGTACTGTGAAATCGGTTACACAATCCTAGCCGTATATTATTCGGAAATTTCTCCATTTTTAATATTTTGTTCTAATTTGAATTTCTAATAATAATCTCCAATAAGTGGCTAAAGTTCATAAAATAAGATAGAAAATAGAAACTCCAACGGTTAGAAAGAAACCACGCACTATGATAATCCGCATGAAAAGAGCTTTAAATTAACATGTCGCACTAAGGGGGTTCATTTATACATCATTATTTTATAATCGCTCTAATGAATTTTGATGTTTTCATTTGTGTGAATAATGAGGCCAGGTTTTATGTTTCAACTATTAATTTAAGCATATACAAATACATGTGTGTGCTGCACTAATTATTATTAATTAGCCTCTTCGGAAAGAACTATACAAAAATAAATTTTTTCCCCTACTAGCCTCAGAACCTATCATTATTAACCTCTCTTATTGGGGTTGTTAAGCTGATTTTTACCACTTCTTGCTTACAACGGGTCTCTAATAAAAACCATATCGAAATTTAATTATCAATTTTCTTACTTTGTTTTTGTGGAACCTCTTTTTTTGGAGACACTATCAATAGCAATCGTTACATAAAATCACAAGTCACATCAGTGCGTTAGTCCGAATGATTTGCAAAACTCTTATCTGCTCAGACTGCCAAGAAGCACGCGACCTCAGGCCCGCGAAATGATCGAATCTCACAGCATGTGCATTTGTGCATTGTGCATTACGTAATGGAAAATGTACGTATAAACTTGAAAAATTCACGCAGCATGGCGCGTAAAAAACAAACAAATATGGAAAAATGTATATGACAATCTGGGGGTGTACGGGCGAGCTTAAAACACAGGTCACGTTTTTATAAACGTTTAAAAGCTAATTTTGATATTTCAAGTAGATTGGTAACCAAAAATAAAAATGCCAACTTGACCGAACGAAATTGTTAAAATAAAATAAAAATTTTCGCCACTTCGTTTTCCTCTCAAAATAGCCTACGCGCTCACTTTATTTATTGATTCCCTATATTTTTTAATAGTTTTTATCGAATGAAAGACCGAACTGAATTTTGAATACCATAAAATGGATTATCAACTAAAAAACCTGAACAATAATTACACCCTCTATTACTGATGCTGAAATATTTATGAGTCTTTCTCAATTAAAAACGATTTTTTCCTCCGCTTACCTACTATATAAAGTATTGCACTTTACAGGCACACACAATTGACAAAATCTAATTTAAAGCTTTAAAGTGGTTTCATTAATTATCCATGAATTGTAATTTTGAGTGTTGCAAATGGTAAATGCAAAGTAAATAATATCAAACCATTCGAAAACTAAATAGTGCTGGTGTACATTTATAAGGGTACACAACTAGCTATAATCAAATTAGATGAACATAAAATTAAGTGACATAAAGAACAATTAAAATTCTATTTGTGCGGTGGTGTGTTTACAAAGTGTTAATTGTAAACCTAAAGAATTAAACATCAAAATAATGTTTTTGTATTGTTCAAAGATAATTTTATTAATTCACACTCACCTAAGAGAGAGCTAAAAGGCAAATTATCAAACTGTTTACCTCTTCTTAATATTTTCTGATTTAATTAATTTCTTTTTTACAAGTTATTTCATTTTTGTTTATTTATTGCCTTTTTTTTATAAACTTTGATAGTTTGAAATAAAACAGTTCGTAATATTTTTCTTTCTAAGGAGCTTCGCCACTTGTTGGGCTCTTTAAGTGGTTTTTCTTGAGTTTAACTTATTGCTTATTATTTATTATTTTAGTTCAATTACTTCTAAAGTTTTTTTGGATACCAATTTCTTATGTTTTTCTAATACTCCTGACACATCGATAAAATTAAAACTTGGCCACGGCATCTCTTACACAAGGGTCTGGAAGGGCCGTTAAGCCCTGATTTATTCGAAAATACCCTAAACTAAACATCCTGTATTTTGCAAAATATTTTTAATTTATAAACCGTTGCGTACTTTTTTAAAACCATTTTTTAGTATTTTGTACTCAGTTGCATTTACATAGAGCTAATAAGCCGACTATACATGCGGCTCGCCTTAGTGAACACAGAAAGATTAAGGCCCAGTATATGAATGTCCACTTAATTAAGTGACCCGTAAGCAATAAATGAGACTTAAAACCGGTTGCCGGTTTAGAGCTGCTGAAGTAGCCTGTAACTTAAGAGTCAATAGAGGTGTGATTTATCTTTCACTTAACGCAATTCTTCTATTTAGCTAAGGGAACATTCAAATACCGGGCCTAAGTCTTTAAGCAACAGATATACCGAGTGCCCCCCCCCCCAATTTATTTGCTTGGATTTGGTACACCACGGCCACAATTGTGTTAAAATTACTGTAAAATAAATTTAGTCAATGTTGAGTAGTCAATTATTTTTGTCTCATGGTCCACTGCCGACGAGGTTCAGGTAACCCTTATACAGGGTGTTCCTGAAAGGTCTGTACAGAGCTCTACTATGTGGTAGACCAAAATAGAACGATTAAACCCAAATTACCTCTATCCAGAAGTGCTTCGTTAGAGCGCAATCGGGCAATCCTATTTTGATTTCAGGAATACTTGGTAAAGCGCTGTACAGACCTTTCGGGGACACCTTGTATAGACTGTACAAGAAATTGAACTATTAAAAAATTTAACTGTTTAGGTTACTGAGAAAAATAATAGAACTGTACAGTCGCAGCAACCGTCACCACTAGTTCAGCCTTTTAATGTGCGTATGCCCTTAAAGGTCTAGTTACGCTATTACCATATTTTTTATATTATGTAGATGTAAATAAAGTACAACTGAAGATTTATTTTACGAAATTACATGCAGTAATACAAAAATTGAGTAAGAAGTTGGCAATTACAAATAGATAACTAAATCGCCAATATTCTTCACAAAGCATAGGAAGAACGTCATGCCAAAAAGGGATTTTCCAAAACAAATTAAATTTTCAATTTGAGGTATAAAGTATATAGATCACCCTATTAGGGAACCCTCCGTTTAAATACCCTCTATTAAACTACAACATACGAGGGCATCTAACGCTAACCACAATCAATCGCATGTTGCTTTTGCTGCACATTAAACACGAGTTCAATTTGACTCGTTTTACAATAACACTTTAACACCCGAATTTCAAACAAAATACATTTTTTCAATTTACAAAGCTTTTCCAGAGCTTTGTCTGTTAATCATACTCATTTACGCATTTTCTTTTACGAAACGTGCAGATCAAATTCGTCACCACTCATTTTCCCACGACAGCAACTTTATACGTACCTATACGTAGATATATTATTACTTTTCCCTTGTTATTATTTCTTAAATAATATTACATTTCTAATAAAATTAAGTCTAATTTCTCCAAATTTTCTTTTATTTTCTTTATTTCAACGTTTTGTGTACATAACAGCAACATACCAGCAATAAAAGACTTGTATTATAAAAATAGTAGCCGACCTGATAGAGGCCGAATTGTTAACATTCTTTTAAGGACCCATGCTACTTTCATATAGCCTTATAGGATAAGCTTGTTAGCTGCACCCAAATAGTATTTTAAACAATTCCTTAACGAACAATTATACAAGCGAGCATCAAATACCGTCCGCAACACCCTAACGCGTGCCAAAGATATGTTGTCAATGCAAAAGCAGTTGCTTTCGAGTTAGATTCACCCAGCAATTTAAGACTTGTAATTTATCAATTTTTGTAAACATCGCAAATGCTAGAGGCACCTTATAAAATAACTTAAAAGCGCCTTCTCAAAGCCATTCCTCACATCCAAAAAAGAGAATTGTGTGCTAGTCGATGTTTACTCTTTTAGTATGTGATTCGTCGCAATGTCATATTAAAAGAAAAAAAAAACTTCTATTTTGTTTTACGATTTCTCTCCTGTACTGTGTGTGTAGGTATAATAAAATTCAAGATAATATTCTACCCTAAACTTGTTTAGTTCTCCTCAACATAAAATTTTACGAGGTAAATAAACAAATTTTAAGGCACAAACATATGAAGAAATGCATACGCTCTTTAGTTTATATAATCAGCAAGTTATTACTTACTTTTATAAGTTAAAAAAGCAAATAATATAAAGAAAAAACATCAAATATGAAATCTTGGTGCTGAGACTGAATTATGGCGCAGTTCGAATACACACACATATCCGGTGAACTTCCATTGATGTCGGAGACTTGCAGAAAAAAAGTAGATCAAAGAAGAGTAATTTATAGTATACTTTCATAACATGAGAATTTTATTTATTATCGCCATAGTAGGTTCTTTTCGTACATTTCGACTAGAGTAATTTTAATAAGACTTTTTTCCCGAATTTCTAAACTTTGCATACAATGCTCCCATTCCCTTATAACGAACATTTACATGACACAAATTGTACGAAGCATGTGCACATTAGAACTTAACTGGTGTGTCTGTAAATAGAACGTATGTTAAAATGTCATAAGTTATCAGTTGAACAATGAAGACAATGTCTGCATTATTCTGGTTAAACCTTATAACAATAGAAGCAAACTGCGGTAAAGAGACTTATTATTTTGAAAACGTATTTACGAAGACCGAATGAATATAGTATAGGGAGACAATAATTATTATACACGTTCGTATATTATCGCACGAGCAACTTGCTCACTTCTTCATATACAATTTCGAGTTTTACTTGTACCAACAATTTTTATTTTATAAAATATCAAAGAATGTTTAATCGTAAACTAATTAAAATATTTTTATGTTGTAGGAATTTCGCATGAAATTTCAAATATGTTTGCAAGTTATGCGGCAGTTTGCATACTTCACAAGTTACTGAGAGAGAGTCCAGATGTGAATAGTAAGAACCTTTGGCACGCTTCTACTCTCGTAGAAATAGTACAAATGTATCAAGTGGTGTGCTTTTTCTACAACGTTGGTTCTCGGTTCAGTTTCAGTTTTTTACATTACACGCATTATAAATTTTTGTATAATAACCCGTTTGCTTATAAATGTGTATTAAAATTAGGGGTACCTGTCGGTATATCAAATGAGTTCATTTTTAAAAGTATGAACAGGTACTATTCTCCGAGTAAAACAACCCTCGGATTTGAATTCGGACACTCTTAATAGTCCGGGAGGTAGTGTAAAATTTTTTTATGAATCGGGTTGAAGAAACTTTGCAAATGAGTAATAAAACCAATCGTCTGCCGCTCTTAAGTGGCAACATTCTAATAACTACATAAAATTTCCTACAAATTATACATCTGAGGTTGGTTGATTTTTTGACATTTATTCACAATACACTTAAAATTTACAAATAAAATCAAATTTGTGGTATATAAATTTTACGGGTACCCTAAGGTTAAGGTTGACCCCCAAAACTTAATCTTCAAGAGGCGCTATACTTCAACGCGTTCTAGCACCTAAACGTCCTAAACTGTTGGTTTGAAGAAAGAAATTTAAGACGTATAATTTGTAGGAAATTGAATGTACTTTATTTTTGTATAAAATAGGTTTTCTCTAAAAGTGCGCAATTTTTGAGTTATAAGCAATGAACAAGTACAACAGAACAACAGTTATTTAATCGGTTTTGGACATTTTGTCAAACTTTAATACAATCTAGAGCCTAAACGGTTTGTCTGACGAAGAAACCTAAGCACGTAGTTTGTAGAAAATTTGATGTAGTTTACTTTTATATTGAAGTACTTTTCTCAGCAACTGCATAGTTCAGAAGTTATGAGCAAAAATTGAAAAAGAAGCAAAAATTCTGATTTTAGAATTTTTGGCAAATTTTAATGCTCTCTAGCACCTAAACTGCTCATCTTAGAAAAAAACCTACGCACCTAATTTATAGTAAATTTGATGTAGTTGACTTTTTTATTTAAGTACTTTTCTCAGAAAATGCGTAGCTTCGAAGTTGTGAGCGAAAATGGAAAAAAAACAAAAATTCAGATTTTGGAATTTTTGTCAAACTTTAACGCGCTCTAGCGCCTAAACTGTTTATCTGAGAAAAAAAAACCTAAGCGTCTAATTTATAGAAAATTTTATGTAGTTGACTTTGTTATATAAATACTTTTTTCAAAAAATGCGTAGTTTCGAAGTTTTGAGCAAAAATTTAAAAGAGAACAAAAATCCAAATTTAGAAATTTTAGTCAAACTTTAACACGCTCTAGCGCCTAAACTGTTTATCTAAGGAAAAAAAACCTAAGCGTCTAATTTATAGAAAATTTTATGTAGTTGACTTTGTTATATAAATACTTTTTTCAAAAAATGCGTAGTTTCGAAGTTTTGAGCAAAAATTTAAAAGAGAACAAAAATCCAAATTTAGAAATTTTAGTCAAACTTTAACACGCTCTAGCGCCTAAACTGTTTATCTGAGGAATAAAACCTAAGCACCTAATTTATTGTAAATTTGATGTAGTTGACTTTTTTATTTAAGAACTTTTTTCACAAATGCGTAGTTTTGAAATTATGAACGAAAACTGAAAACAGAAGAAAAATCCAAATTTTAGAATTTTTGGCAAATTTTACGCGCTCTAGTGCCTAAAGTGTTTATTTGAGGGAAAACCCAAACACCTAATTTAAATGAAATTTGATGTAGTTGACTTTTTTATTGAAGTACTTTTTTCCCAAAATGCGAAGTGTTGAAGTTGTGAGCGAAAACTGCAAAAGAGGAAAAATCCAGATTGGGGAATTTTTGTCACACTTTGACGCGTTTTAGCACCTAGACTGTACGTTTGACAAAAGAAATCTAAGTAAAACAATTTGTAGGAAATTGAATGTAATTTATTTTTGTATAGAAGAGCATTTTTCTCAAAGTGCGCAGTTTTCGAGTTATAAGCAATTAACAGCAAAAAACTGTTTTTGGCCGATTTTGGAGTTTTTGTCAAATTTCAATGCACGCTATCGCCTAAACAGTTTGTTCGAGGAAAAAACCCAAGCACCTAATTTGTAGAAAATTTAATGTAATTGAATTGAAGTACTTTTCTCAAAAATGCGTAGTTGTGAGCAAAAATTGAAAATAATAATAATAATAATAATATATTTATTTGTTTTCAAGAAAGTAATTCTTATACAAAGTACCATGACAAAAAAAATACAACAATAAAAATAAAACTCCCCGTCAATAAAAGAAAATTCACCCATCGAGCAGCAGAGGTATACGTTACTTCCTCAGTGATCCCAAACCCAAAATTAAATCACTATTTAACTTACTCTATTCTTTGATCATGATTATTTTTATCTTTTCGAAGAACAAATCAAAACCACCATTATTCAATGAACTATGCACCTAAAATCAAACTTTAACAATTCTATTCATTTAAAAGAAATGACCTAGTTCTAAGCATATTAATCAAATACAAATACAAATTATCAATGTGTGTTGTGGAGCTGATGCTCAGTAAATTCTGCAACAACCCCAATTCGCTCTCATAAAAGCCCAGCTGGTAGTCAACAAGGTAGATCCGTCTCAGATGTTCATACAAGGGGCATTCTACCAACAAATGAGTTAGATCCTCCCTTCTGTTTAAGGAGCAAATCGAACAGTTTACTGTTACGTCTATTTTATATTTAACACCGTTAGTTGTTATTATAACAAAATTATTCCCAGCCAATCTTAACTGAGCCATTACCCGTAATTTATCGATTGAAATTCGAAAGTTCAAGTATTCCGCCTCTCGGTAGCCCGCCATGGGTTCCCTTAAATCTCTATAAATACTGTTATAACTAGAGTTTTCTATTCTATTCCTATCTTTACGGTGCAACACGTCTCTCATAGCCTCTAACAGAGATGGCAAAGCCTCATTCATAATAAATTCATCCTGTTGATGCCATATATTAAGTTTGTTAATTTGTCGAAACCAGCCCTCTACCTGGGAACACCAGTTAAGTTTTCTTTTATTACTTTCAGCTTTGCTCAGCTGTAACAGCCTGTTGTAACATAACTTTATTAAACTGTTTTGCGATTTTAAAACTTTTATACACCAACGCACCACCCTTCTAAACAATTCCAATTCTAAAGGTGGGACTCCCGTTTCCTGACGGACAAGGTAATTAGCCGTATTCCCTGGAAGGCGTAATAGAGTCTTATAAAAACGCAATTGAACTCTTTCGATATCTGTGGCATAACGCAAGGCCCAAACTTCGGCCCCATAGAGCAAGGTAGCGTTAACTGTGCTTTCATATAATTTCTTTTTTGTTTCCCATGAGTCCGATTTAGACTTTGCCAATGTTTGGTACACATTTGCTCCCACTAAGTTTGACTTATGGCACGCCAATTTGACCGCTTCCGAAAATAATCCCGAGGAAGAGAACCTCACACCCAAATATGTAAATGCGTTTACCTGTTGTATTATTTCATTGCCAAGCTTCTGGTGTTTCAATAAGGGTGGGTCAAGATTATACTAGAGAAGTCAAACAGGGTTGTGGGTAGGACTGTTACATTTTATCGATATTATCGAAAATATCGATATTATCGATAATATCGAATAACGATATTGGATAAAGCCAATATCGATATATCGAAATATCGATATTTTCGATAATATCGATATTTTCGATAATATCGATAATTTCGATATTATCGATATTTTCGATAATATCGATATTTTCGATATTATCGATATTTACGATAATATCGATATTTTCGATAATATCGATAATTTCGATATTATCAATATTTTCGATAATATCGATATTTTCGATAATATCGATATTTTCGATAATATCGATATTTTCGATAATATCGATATTTTCGATATTATCGATATATTCGATATTATCGATATTTACGATAATATCGATATTTACATATTATCGATATTTACGATAATATCGATATTTTCGATAATATCGGTAATTTAACACATTAAGCGCCAGGTAAGACACCGGTGTCCGCTGCAAGACTTCGTTACAGGGCCACGGCGGTCATCGGTGTCCGTTTTACATTTTCGGTATTTTCTTAGGGCAGAAACAAGATTTACGCTT
Organism: Malthinus flaveolus; assembly: GCA_950108345.1. Classification (NCBI taxonomy): domain Eukaryota; kingdom Metazoa; phylum Arthropoda; class Insecta; order Coleoptera; family Cantharidae; genus Malthinus; species Malthinus flaveolus. Next base: position 75,446,258 of record OX467285.1, read on the forward strand.
CAAATTTTTTGGATGATACTACAAGACGTCCTTAGTCCAGGTTTTCAATATCGTTTTTTTTTCTTTTGTGTCCGCCGTTTGGTGTCCGCTATGGCCCTGTAAGGCATTTTATAGAAAAACATTTTACAGAGCCAGAGCGGACACGGATTATCGTATAAATAATAACGCATAGTTTTTGAACATAATATTTATTTCATTGTAATTAATTGTTTTCCGTTTTATTGAATTTACACTCATTTGTTTTACCTTTTCGCAATCATCGTTGTCATAGAACGTTGAAGCCGTCGCACAAAGATTTAAAATTTTTCTCGTTATATCCGTGTTTTAATGGTTTAGAAGATTGTAAAATTATTTATTTAGTAATGTAATAACAAACATTTAATATCTTAACTTGAACTTGCGCGGTTTGGGTAATCTGGAATTCCTATTATTATTAAAATTATTTTACTTAAAAATTTGTCAAGTTTTTTAATGTTAGAACCCATTTTAGAATTTTGGAAACTTTTTAGTTTTTTTTTAATTTTAGGCGCTTGTTATTAATTTGTTGACAAAGCATTTCTTGAACACAAACTTATTTTACCGTTAGGTTCTTGCGACCATGTGCAAGTCCTTTTTGAATAATTTTAGTATTTGCTTTTTCCCAATTTCTAAAATGAAATTTCTTCTCTGACCTACCGGATGTCAGGCGCCAAAGATCCTTTTTGTTAAATTTTGTATTGTAGCTAAAAATGTATAAATTTAAAAATAAAATATAACTCAAACTGTATTGAATGCCTTATGGCCACATCAGCCGTTTTTACTCTTTCACGAAAAGCCAGATAAGAAGAAATATTTTTATAATTTCTAATTAATTTTGAATTCTACATAATTTTTGCTCTAAAACAATTAGATAAGCAGGAATTTATAACAACGTGATTCTACGGGTTATTTCCCTATGTACGGTCGGCGCAAAAATGATTGGCCACTATAGAATGTTTGATAACTACTTTGGCCACAAGTTTGCAATTTCTGCCTTGCAATTTTTATGAAATACAAATGGGATGTTTTATAATTATAGCAGTCTCGATTTTTATGCCATTATCTACTAAAATGTATATGAAAAGAAGAAAGTTACCATTTACTAGTGCCAAATACATTTTAGTGTGGCTGTACGGATAAGTGATTCAACAGGGGGTACAGAACCTAGTGCCTATACAATGAACATTGTCCTTTTTGTAATTATTGTATTATATATCTAGTATTTGGGAATTTCCAATAATTTTATGATCTTCGGGTACAATATTGTTTGTTTAGTCGGGTTTATTATTTGCTACTGCACTTTCGGCACGCGGCAAGTATAACTAATTCACTAGATAAGGGGTGAAGCTGTCAACCGCTCTTTAGCCATAAATATATTTACAATAAAAATGTAAAAGACATCTTGTGTTCCAAAAATTTCATATAAAAATATAAGATTTTAATTTACATACATACCTATTGCAAAATTTGGTTTAAAACTTTTAAATTTAGTAGGAAATACGGCAATGGACATGGTAAAGAAAAAGCTGAATTATTTTAAGACTCTACATATAATATGTTTAAATATTTTAGAAAGTCTCGAAACTAAGATGGCTATTTTTAACAAAAAAGTCGCCACCCCACACCAATGACCAAACAGATTTGGGTTTTAATCCTCTTTCAATGCAGTCGTAAAGTAATTCAGCATTCAGCTCTTCCTTTCGGCGTGTGTATTTTGGGATATTAATATTATCGATAATATCGAAAATATCGGTAAAATCAAAAATATCGATAATATCGAAGATATCGATAATATCGAAAATATCGATAATATCGAAAATATCGATAATATCGAAAATATCGATAATATCGAAAATATCGATAATATCGATAATATCGAAAATATCGATAATATCGAAAATATCGATAATATCGATAATATCGAAAATATCGAAAATATCGATAATATCGAAAATATCGATAATATCGAAAATATCGATAATATCGAAAATATCGATAATATCGAAAATATCGATAATATCGAAAATATCGATAATATCGAAAATATCGATAATTTGAACTTTTCGATATTCGATATATTTTTTTTAAAAGTGACAGGCCTAGTTGTGGGGTATTGCAAGGTGAACCACTTAGTCCAGCGTTATTCAATATATTTATAAGTGATGTCGAGGAGTATCTTAGAAAAAATGGTGTCACAGGTATTAGCGTAGATGGTTACTATGAAATAGTAGCGCTGGCCTATGCTGACGATATAGTGCTCTTTTCCGATAACTGGATAGGGATACAAAAAAGTCTAGTTGTTTTGGAACAGTACTGTACCCGCAATAAAATGAGGGTTAATGTGGAAAAAACTAAATGTTTGATTTTTAGGAGGGGAAGGTTGGGTGCGAACGAACAAAGGGCGTTGCATTTTGGCAATGAAATAAAAACTGAAAATAGAACAAAAATATAGATTTTGGAATTTTTGTCAAACTTTAACGCGCTCTAGTTTATGTAGTTTCTTTAAATAGCTTTTTGAAATCATAAATCGCATAGTTTTCTAGCAATAAACGAAAAACCGAAGAAAGAGCAAACATCTATACCTTTTTTGAGTCATCCCCAAGTTCATACTGCTACTTAGGTGTAGCAGACAGTCTGTTTGATGCCCAATTTGCAATATAATTTCAGCCTGAGTCGTTAAAAAATTTGTACTAAATCGTTTAGTAAAAGTGCACGCTATACCTCCTGGACAAGTTACAAGTTATAATAACTAATAACTCTTACTCTCGACGATCTGGCCGAATTTTAGTATTTTTCAGAGCTATATCACATCATTTGTGGAGCTACCTTATCCTACAAATATTTTCAACAACTGTATTTATTATTACCTACTCGGCTAAAGTACCTATAACTATTGATTTTTTCTTTTTGTCAAATCTTCCTTAATCAATTTTTATACACAGTATTGCAGAAATGCGTAGCGAATAGATATATTGTATAAATGTTCAATCTCATGCACTTTCAATATACCGTTTAACTGTTGCTTGCGTTACTTGTAATATTAGCTCAGCCAAGAAAAAATGTTTATGTAAAATTGCACACTAAAAGTAAAAGCAAAAACGACATTTGGTGTACAAGGGTAATATTAAAAATTGAAGTAAACAAAAATTTGTAGTTAAAGAAAATACCAAACGAGGATGGGAAATTAAATTTGTTATGTGAGAAGTTTTGAAATGAACACACACATCAACGAGATTCTGTACAAACAAAGAAAGTTAATACGTAACAAGAGCTGAAATATTTGGCACAACTTTTTTTTACTTAAACATTGTTATCTGAATAACAATAAAAATATTTTTCAAATAGTGTACAGAAATAGTTTGATAGAAATAACTATTTTTAGTATCTCCGTGACGGAAAAATATTTTTAAAAGAGCCACGAAACAAATATTTTTCAGCACTACAAGTCAAAATTGCGTAAAATAATTGAACAAATTAATTTTACAGAGTCAACAAGTGCTACATTCTCCAAAAAATCGTATTTTAGTTAAGTTTAGCTTTCGAAAAAAGACGGCCTCAAAAAGCTTTCCTATACCTACCTATTCAAACTCGCAAACATTTATGTTTGACATGGCTTATTAATTTCCTCGGATTTAATAATAGAGGATGAAGTATAGAATTTAGAGAAGAAGCAAAAGGAATTTTAGTATCTGCAAAACTATAAATGATTTTTTTACGAATTTTTGTAATTATGGCAGCGGGTACTCTTCTGAATAGACTAGAAAATCGCGAATTGACAAATGCCAAACATCAAGAAACAATACATTCCAAAGTTCTGTTGAAAGTCGAAACACGTTCCATATTATACATACAGCACGCTTATGAAATCAAAACTAAAAATATCTCAACCTTTCTCTTTGAAAATATAATACTTTAGGAAACAAAATTTTCCGCTGTGTTGTGTTACTAGTCAAAGCATTTTCTTATTAACAAACTGTTAATTAACACCAACGCACCGCGGATATGTAAAATTAGGTACGTACACGTACAAATTTGAGTGAGTACCTACCATAAAAAATAGTTTAAAAACCTGAAAACATTCACCCACACAGTTATTCTCGTCAAAAGTCACTATCCTCAACTCGCGCTCTCAGGCAAAGTGCCAATTCTGGCACACGCCTCTTAAAATCTTTGCTGGGGGCTTCTTCTTTTTTAATTTAAATTTCAATTCGACTACTTACATGTAAAATTGTACTTGACTATTTAATATTTTAAACCATTAAAGTTTATTTTTATCTAAATACATAATTGGTTTCTTTCATTAAGGTACGACCTTAATGCAGTTTCAAGTAGTAATGCAGCAATGTTTTTAAAATTTAATTTGCATTTTATTGTCCGTTTGTTACACTTGCTACTAATGTGTTTTTGTACGGTGTTACTAAAAAGTAAAAAGAGGGATTACAGTGGTACATTTGGATATTTTAAGTGCTTAAATGTATATAAAATTAAAACAAAACCTTATAACCAAATTTTATCTTGAGATTAAAAGTATTCCTTTATTATGCAAAAGACCCAAACAGTTTGAGTTTAGTAATTCAAAATTATTTCGTAGGCAGTCTTTTTTGGAGCAATTCAAAATAATTTTGTCTTTTATTTTTTAATTTTATTAAAACCAAAGAAATTGCGTTTTTAATGAATTGATACTTAATGGCTTTTAGTACTTCAATTTAGTGTACTTTCCATTTGCTCTATCATTTCGATGTAGTTGATATTAGATCTCTAATTGCACGATATTTTATATGTAAATTTACCAGAGCTTAATGCTGTGTTAAATATCATATTTCCTAGTCAATTTGAGCTCATTATTTGTACCTATCTACGTTAAGTGTTCTACTACTCGAGTAGAATTTTATATCATTTATGGAAGTATAAATTTCATTCCTTAATTTGAATAAATTCTTAACGTTACCAATTTCTTTTATTATAATTGTTCATAGGAAGGGGGGGGGTGCGGAAACGTGAAGAAATTAAATTCAAAAAAATATTTTTTTGTATTACTTTTTCAAAATAGATGAAGTCAACGAAAAAGTAAAACGAACTTGTCGTCTTACAAAATATAACATCAGATAATAATACATGAGACGATTAAACGAACAAACGAGAAATAACATATTACGGAGTATTGATGTTTTAGAAGAGCGCCAGAGTAAGGAGTAAGTTGTCGGTGAAGTTGTTAAGTGGACAGAGAAAGAATTCGCAAGAGAAATAATATTAGAGCAGGCAATAATAAAGCAATGAAGTTTAAAAACGAAATTGAAAGACCAGTAAATGAGAAAAGAAAAGTTCACTTACAAAACATATCCATCACAAACAAATAAAGATAATAGCTTATTTTTGTATTTAACCAAATGCCCAAACTGCCAAGCGAGAATAAGCAAATTAGTGCATTCATGTTCTGCATTATAACTTACGGACAGAAGACGAACTACTAGTTTCAGAATGATAAATGACAAAGCCTTATTACATTACACTAAGAGCACAAAGATTTTCGTTACATGAAATGAACAACTATTTTTGTCCTTATAGTGAAAAACTAACATGGTACAACACAAAGTGGATGCGTTTCACCAAGTGATCGCGTCATAATAAAGTTTCGACTAACTAGTTAGCAAATCATCCACATTACTAATTTTACAGCCACTTAGTTGGTCAGGGGCGCAAGCAAACTGATGCCAAATATTAAATTTTTTAAAACGCACAACTTCAAATTTAAAAAAATTGCCTTATTGAAGGAACAACATTCAATACAAATTGAATAGAAATAAGGTGGAAATTGAGTACTCCGAAAGAAAATTTGAAATAAATTCACGTTCTAAATCATTACATTGTAAACCATAATAGAAAACTCATAAATTTTCACTTTCCTTGCGTTAATAATTTAAAAATGTATCAGTTCAAAAGTGCGCTACATAACATTATCATGGACGATATTCAAGATGTAATCAATCGAAAGAAATACGAGAAAAAAATATTCGTGACAAAGGAAAATCTTTATCACATTAAAGGTTCCCAAGAAAGCATAACCTGTGCCCAATTGTGTTTTCAAGATCCCATAGGGATGGGAACAAACTCATTTGTACTACTATTGTGAATTTTTTTGTTTGTAAAAAACGTTTTTTTTACAGTAAAATTAATTTTTTTTGGTTTTTAACATTTTCAGGTGATACGTTCCACAACACATTTAATTTGGCTAAACAATTCGGCAGCAATAATAATATAAAAAAAAGTTCGTGTTGAAAATTTTTAACAGTGCGAGTGGTTTGAGCTTTTGTTTTATTTATTTTGCTCGTCATTCATAAATTTTATTGGAATAAAATGTGTTTCAATAAGATAACTACGTTGTTCATTAATCGACTTGTTCATTACACGCCCTTGTTAATACGGGCCTCCTCGTTTAAGAAGTTTTCTACCGATAATATAAAGTTTCAGATCGCGTCTAATAATAATCAGAAAGCACGGTTAATTGCTTAATAATTAGTTGTAGTGAATACATAAATAAAATTTATTTTTTAAATTAAAATTATTACCTGTTTTCTTCGTACAGGGTGATTCGATGCAGTGAATTTCTTTGATTGCTCAGTTAATGGTGTAGACACAGAAGAAGATGTTCCAAATCAAGTTTAAAATCTGAAAAATTAGACAAAATTAGACTCACTCTATTTTTCTGAACGTTTCAGGAAAAAATAAAATTGTAAGAAGTAACTGGTGTGTTGATTCTCTTTCTCTACCTGCACGACGGCTGTAAAGTTAAGAAAACCATATTTAAGAGATTCGTTTCGGCTAATCACCCCGTGAAAAGCGAGACCGTTTAATTTCAATTTATTTTAATTAGATGTTGCATTTAAGAGAATATAGTTTACAAATAAAATAAAAATGTTTATTGTACAAATTGTTGAATCGTGAGTATCCGTCTATTATTATTATCATGTTAATTGCGCAACGCCGGAGGGTATTATGCTCCAATTATAAGTTATCCTTAGAATCGCTAAGCAAAATTGGTTCGGCTATAATGCTAGCTTCGGAATACACTGTTTATTGCTAACAGCATAGAATGGCCATCCTTTAACGGGCATTATTTAATTTAGATTATCATGTTGCGTAACTGTGGCTCTTTGGGATTCTAATTAACGAGGATCGAGAGATTATTTAATCTCATTTAGCGCCTGACCTGTAAACTACAGTTAAGACATTTTATTAGATTATTTATCCCTTACGATATGACGAAATCTAATATTGAATTAGATTTATCTCATTAAAAACGAAAACGCTAGAATATATGATGCGAATACTAAAATCACGTTTGATATTTGCCCAATTTATGGATGAACAATTGAGAACGTTATTATTTCAAAACAAAGCTTTCCAATTACCGTTTGTATGTGCGTTACACATTCATAATCCTATTAGTCGTCTGAAAACGAGCGATACAATGGCAATATTTTTGTGTTTTAATTTTCGACGGATATATACTTTTTTTTTCAAAATAAATTAATCTAATTTAAGCTTAAATTTTAGGATTATTCCCGTTTCCAAACTAATGTATTTATTTAATTAGTTGTTTCAGTACCGTCCAAAGTGGTTTGGGGCGTAACTGGAAAAGATGTAGAATTGCCTTGCGATGTGACGCCGCCCATTCCATCCGATTCGGTTAAAATGATATTTTGGTTTAAAGATTCAACGGGAATGCCTTTATACAGGTGAGCACATCAATTAATTTTATGGTACGATTGGTGGAAAACTGACATCATACACTACGTCACTGTGGTTACCAGACAACACGAAAGAAATACAAGAGCAACTAACTAATCCGGTCTGACCTGGAGATATTTTTCTCAAAATAGTAAAAAAAGTTCAATGCGTTGCTTAATCTCAAAATGCACCGCTTTTCCCTCAGACTATACTATACGTTGATTTTTTAGAGGTATACAACTTTAAATTGAAATAAAATATTGATCAAATGAACGGAATTTAGATCTTATTTATAGAAAATGTTTAGCCATTTAGAGTTTGAATATTATTTTGAGCATATGACTCCTGCTACTGGCCCTAATACGGTCCAATTTTCAACCATTTTTTAAGCATTACTTCAAAACATAATTATAAATAAAATTTAAAAGTTCTCCATCATTCCCGTGTGTGGAAAAAATTTTATTTGAGGTTAAAGGTAAAAAAAATGAGTTTTTCGCGATTTTCAGCAAAACGGTAAGTTTTATCAAAAAAGTACTTCAGACAAAAATTGTAGATCATAAAATTATCTATAAGAATTGTATCAATACTTTTTTTCCTACAAGCCACCGTTTCTGAGATATAACGATTCAAAAAGTTGTAAAAGTTGTATCGTCATAATGTGCATGAGTACGCCACGTATACAGGGTGTTGCATGACATACTGTACAAACTTAAGAGGCATCTTTCTGAGGTCAAAATAAGTCGATTTGACCAACTTGCCCTATATACCAAAAGCCCGTTATCCCTTATTTGCTGACATGCTTCAATAATACGCTGCTGCAGTTGAGCTCGAGTATTTATTTGTACTTCGTACACTAAGCTTTTACATGACCCCACATACCAAATTTGATCAAAATCAAACTAAGCATTTTTGAGTTATTAAAGAAAAAGAAAATTTTTTTTTCAACTTTGAAGCACCCCCACGGGCTTAGGAACCATTTTGATATAAAGGGTAAGTTGGTTAAATCGACTTATTTTTACCTCACAAAAATGCCCCTTAAGTTTGTACAGGACGTCATGCAACACCCTGTATACATCTCTAGAGTTGTTATATATATAATATACAACTTTTTGAATTGTTATATCTCAGAAACGGTGGCTCGTAGGAAAAAAAGTTTTGATACATTTCTTATAGATAAGTTTATGATCTACAATTTTTGTCTGACGTACTTTTTTGATAAAACTTACCGTTTTGCTGAAAATCTCAAAAAACTCATTTTTTACCTTTAACCTCAAATAAAAATTTTTCCACACACGGGAATGATGGGGAACTTTTAAATTTTATTTATAATTATGTTTTGAACAATTTTACTGATTTTCAGCTTGTTGGGACTTTATGCACCTTCGAATGTCTAAATTGACCGGACTAAACTAGTAATATTTATGATACTATTTCAAGCAGAAGCTGCAATTAGTGTTTCCTTAAATACAAAATTATATCAAACACCACCGACCGCTTGGTGGGCACTGATCGCTAAAGCTGCGGAAACATCCTGTATTTGAAAAACTACGTAGTATAATAAATATGTAAAAGTATCAAGATCAGGGACCTAAATGAGTCAGCTTTCTTGTGCTTTTCCATTCAAATAATTATTTTTTTCACAACACCTACTCCTACAACCTGAAGCATGTACGATATACCTACGTGTAATATGTATAAATATTGTGATTAAAACTAATCTAAAATAATTGTATTTAATTAAATATGTACCTCATTTCACGAACCCAAAAAACATCGTAGAAACTACTTAGGTAATACTTAATTAAAAATAAAAAAAATTCGTTTCATGATTGGTAGGGTAGGCATAACGATTTTTCTTTTAGAACGACGGTTAGCTGTAAAGCATTCGGAATATTTAGCGAGGTTCCGGACGTATAAATCACAGTACCGGACCAAGAGAACAAATCGCTGAGCTCTGTACTTTACAACTACCCGAATGTGAGAATATAGAGTTGGCAAAATATGTTTTGCTTGATAATCCTTTTCTTAATATTTTTTCGATCGATAATCCACTTTTTGGTGAAGCATTATAAAAAAGATCCCGTTTAAAAATAACACGTAGTAACGCGAAATGCATTTCTTACGCGTTTTTTTGTATACGGTCACGAGGGAAAAGTTTCATAATTTGTAGAACGTGCAAAACCCATCACGCAGTCAAACCATCAAATGTGAGAAGGCATTTTCTTCTACTCCCTTATTGTCTGAGGAAATGACGTTTGTTTTACGAGTTATTTTATAAATTTGTGTTTGCATTTCTTGTTTCAAAATCATTTCTTTCACGTAGCTTACACAAAATCGTTTGTACATAATACATCAGTATACGTACCACTTAAAGAACGTAGGTATATATGAGAATTTTAGCTTTTTTATAAAGTTGATAAGATACGTGTATTTTTAAGTGATTTTTATTACATCCAGCAAAAATATGTAAACGCCTTTTGAGATTTTACAAACAACATCGCAGAAAACGATACCAGGTGAAATTTATTACTTTGTGAATATAAATTGAAATTTTCTAACAAAGTTTTATTATTTTTTTTTCGCGAGATCTAGTATTTTCGAGTTTTCAGTCGTCTACGTAGCTGCACCTAAATGTAATTTCGTTCAAATACAAATTTTATATAAACGGAATGCGCCAATAGCTTTCCAACAGATGTAATCTAATAGCTATTAAATCAAATTTAAGATAATTGCTAGTTAAGGCTTTAATAATTTAACAAATGGAACATTTAAGTAAGTGATCGTAAATTAGATTAAGTAACATAACCGATCTAGATACACCAAACAGAAACATAAATGTGCAAAACATGCATTTAAATCGAATTTAATCAAAACGGGTTACTAAGCGTATTACCATTAAATTGCCTACTATTATTATGTTTAGCAATGTGACATATATGGCTTTCCACATTTTAACTTAATTGGAGTTTATTTCATAAATTGCTTCAAGTTTTTGCTACATTAACAATAGTTTGTCTGCGTTCTAAGAAATAGATAGTAGTAACTATGCTTAATTGGAGTTGGAAAAATTCCGAATATAACACAGCCGACTAAGAACGGATTACAAACCCATATTTCTCAAGTTTATAGACCTGGCTTTCCAATAACCCTAAGAGAAAACTAGTTGTTAAATAGGTTAGATAGTGGCCCCCTTCAGAACCGCAGGGTTTGCTCTTAACGTAATTAAAATAACCCCAAAACAACATCCTCTGCTAGAGCTACTGTTTCCATTTACACAGTAGATTTATTAAAATACGAAAATGTTTTAATTACCACCCGTTTTTCTCAAAATGATCTCTGTAAACTGCGAGGTACAAGAAGTGTACCTCCAAAGTAAAAAATTGCACATTGAAAGATAAACATGGAAGACTGAAATTGATATACTAATTAAATTGCCCTATCTTCCCAAAAAATTAAATAAAATTTATTGTGGAAAGCTGTTGAAAAAACTTGAACTGTAAAATTATATTTCACGTTTTCACACATTGCACAGAGCCTTAAATCATAGAAGCTTGCCAGGTATAGTTCAGTTTTGTTAGTTTGTATAGGTAATACTTATTTACCTATAGTATTAAAATCTACCATTTTCGATCTTCATGTAAATGTCTTCAATTTGATGTACCATCAATTATTACAGCAATGTGATCTCATAAATTATTAGCAGGGCCGGATTACCCATAAGGCTACTAAGGCTGTAGCCTAGGGGCGCCAAGTCAAAAAGGACCGTCGATCTCCAATGAAAATAAAAAAAATTTTTAATGTGGTATTTTACGTCCGCATCAACTACTGTGGTTATTAGCAGACGGGACACGCAGCTTTAGGTGGGTTCAGAACCACCAGGGATCAGGGCATTTGACACAAACATATAAACACTCCATTGGTGTCAGCTGGCTTTGAACCAACGACCTTTACATTTGCATGCAACGATGTTAGCCGCTAGACCAACCCGGTCCTTGAAAATAAAATTTTAAAAATAAATTACAAGAAATTGAGTTAAAAGATCGGATAAATCTTATTGAATAATTTACCTGGATTTACTATTAGGCTAACTGGCTAAAGTCTAAGACCCTGGGTCAAAAGGTGCCGCGGAATTCTGCAACAATATTTTTTGTTTATCTGAAATAATTAGCAATTTAATTTTCCTAATTTATTAGCAATTGCTACTAAAATTCCTAAACTTAATTTTGCGGTGCTATTTCGTCTTATTTTCTCCTGAAACAGAACAAAAAATAGGGCGCTGGGACTATTATTATAGGGAATTATTTTCCAAAATTTGAAGTCACAAAGATAAGGCCTTGAGGTTTCTATGTTAAAATAAATATTGGCATATTTTGCATTATCAAAAGTTTTTCCAATAACACTAAATACGCCTTTTGGGTCATTAGTTTTACCATATAGGTACATGCTTCATAGTATATAATTCGTAGATGTAATTCATTACTCATTACAATGTAAATAGGCAAGAACTAGTGTCCTGGTTTGTCTATAACAGTCTCTATGGCTCTATGCAACTATATTTTCACAGCTAATATCTTATCTTTCTTTTTGAAGTAAAATCCGCGCCTTAATGCGCTTTACGTCACTTTAATGATCCATGCGGATATAACTGTTCTGTCACAAGTTGCAGCTAGATGTTGCATTCTTATCTTAACTTGAGAGCTTGAGACCGTGGAACTGTCTTCGACGTAGCTGAAATAGCATTGGAAGAAATTTTTAAATTGTCATTGTAATTACTAGACCTAGTTACATAACTTTCATTAACAAGTGAGTTAAGTTTGTCTTATATTATACCATCTTAATCGTCTGCTTTTGGCTCATTTGCATTTCAAATTCCTTCAGTTTTTCAAATTTAACTAATTTTTGTTCCATCTATTCATATTCTTCTTAACAGCTTTCCTACCGACAATTCCCAAGTATTCTTCTCTGACTCATTCAAAAGTCACACCCTTACAATATTGCATTACATCCACATAAGTTGGGATGGCATTGGTTTTTCAAAGATACACCAAAAACTTCAGACTGGTTTCATTACGGCTTTTAGGCATTGTACAATACATGTACACGTTTTTTGGCATAATATGTTGGGAAAAATAAAGACATTTATAAATTTACTTGCTCTATATCCACTAAATCGTTAAGTACACATTTTAGAATCGCTTTGTATATTGTTGGCGTAGTAGAAAGATGACCTCAAGATGGTTTTCTCACATATTGTGATGTGAATCACATAAAGCAACTTTTCCAACTAATAGACCTGACAAATTTCAGAAATCAAATTTTTTGCTCCAGCCTATTATCCACTACCAATAATTTACCACTACTGTATAGCAAAACAACTTCCGTGAGAAATTCTGAAATGTGTCGAACTAATCCAAACAAATTAATGTCACTGTGATTATTTTAGGCGGCTCCTAGGCTCCCGAGTAATTTAAGGACCTCATTGAACTAAGCTCAAAAAGTGATATTTTTACGTTTTGCAGTTTAGTTGTTGTTGCTTTTTTTTGTTGTAATTCTTAAAAGCACTGAATCCTTGCATAAAAGAAAAATCGTTTCGCAGTGCATCAGCGTATTAGGAATGCTCCATAACTTAAAAGCGATAGTAAAATCTCATTGCAGACAATTACGACAGAAATATTTAAAGTAGCATTGACTCGAAAATCTAAGTATTTGTTGTGATAAATATAGCTCGCACAAAAGTAAGCTCATTCATCGTTAGATAGATCTGTGTAAATTTAAAATTTAATTTCTATCACCGTGGACTTATCACCTTATCACAAGGATGAAATAATCATTGACAAATTGTCAATAAATAATTACTCGTAAAACGAAAATTAATTGAAAAATTGGTTTATTTAGTATTATTTTTTTCGTCTAAAAAGTATTTTTTGAAAAAATAAAACACCTTTAATAAAATTGACGAGTTGAGCTTGACGCAATGTTAAAAGATTTGGCGAAATCGTTTCCAGTGAGTTTATTTAAATTCCGCAAATACTAAAAAGACTCGGCGCGAAGAGACAATTTTCTCGCTGTTTTTATTCCTTCTTAATGTCTATTTTAATCATCACAAAATATAAATCTTACTTTAATATGCTTTACACCATTTAGTATTTACTCCCTCGTTACGATTAAAAGCAACATTATTCACTCAACAATGTTGCTATAAATTTTCGTATTTATGTTTAAGGGTAAACTTTAAAAGCTGTAACTACCTTGTCTTTGTTAGCTACATCAGCTACTAACTGCCTACCCATCTCCAAAATACCAGTCCCTTAAATAGAACTACGAAAAAGAGGAATGAAAGTATTTTTAGAGTTCCTGTCACCCTGGCAACTTGTAGAAGTTTCTATAATGTCCACTAACAAGGTAGCATTATTCCCCAGAAAATTCCTTTCAACTTTTTTTCTATAGACTTTCTTAAGTACGATGATTTATGTTATTACCGACTACCTTTATACAATTTTCATATTTCAAGTTACGGTTTTACCCTAAATTTTTGTTAATTTTACTTAAAAAGTAAGTGAATTAAACTTTTTTGTGTGTAATTTTCAGTTTGGACGCTCGAGGTGGACCATTGTCCGAAGCAGCACACTTGGCAATGACGAATGGACTGGGTTTACGTACATATTTTATAGCGGACGAGCATCCTTCTAGAGCGCGTTTAAGAATACAAAACGTTAATGAAGACGACGAAGGAGTTTTTCGATGTCGTGTTGATTTTATTAACTCGCCGACGCGTAACTTTAAAGTCAACCTAAGTTTAGTAGGTTAGAATTCTTAACTTTCTTAATTTTAAATAGGTACAGTAAATTTAATGTGAGTTAGCTAACTAAATCTCTTTTAATTTGCCCAACATATTCGAGGCTGAGGAAATTTTTAACACTTTTTATTATACGAGGAGCAAGTCAAAAATAGTTTGCCTCCACAAAGTTGCATAAAAAAGTTACGCGAAAAGTGACTATTACACCTACAAGGGAGACTACAGCGTGCGACAGTTGAAGAAAGTTTGCTTTTATAGACAGAGAATACTTGGATAAGTACTCTTGCTGTGTGAACACGCGATCAGAGGGCATTCATTTGGACGGTTTCAATATCCGAGCCAAGTAATTCGAACCGTGCTCTACTGTTACGAGTAAACGTAAACGCGTAAACTGTGCGTTTGTTGAGTTGTACGAAAAATAAACAAAACTAATAAAAAATAGTTCAAATAAGAGTTGTTAATAATTTCATTGGCAACAATTTTTATCAACAAATTTTTGCTTAATTGGATCTAGTAAAGGAGTTATGAATTTTTGAGCGCAACAAGTTCTTACTTTTCAACTCGGTGAGAAGACTACGGCTTTAACGGCGATTTACGAAAGAACCATAGAACCTATTGAAAAATAGTTCAAATTAGAGTTGAAGAAAATTTTATTACAAATAATGTTTATTAACAAATTTGTCCTTAATCTTGTCTATTAAACGAGTTACGAACTTTTGAACGCAACAAGTGCTCACTTCTCAACTCTTTATTAAAACTACAGCTTCAACGGCAATTTTCGTAAAAATTTGAAAACCTATTGAGAAACAGTTCTAAATAGGAGTTGTAGAGAATTTTATCACACCATTTTTTAAACTACGTGCCTACGATGGATGGAGCACGTTACGAGTGCACTCGTATGAGCGTACTCGATCCGAGTTGACCCGTAACCTGTCAACCTAAATTTAAGCTATTTCCAAACGAGTTGGACAACGAGGGTATTCTGACTTCTATAATGGCCGAAAAATGAGAACAACTGAACACAAAAATTAAAACTAGCATTTGGAACTCTTTACAAGAAGCAGCGCCTAGTTTATGGAGATAACTTTTCCAACGCTCCTCTTATTTATCTCTTATTGTGATCCAAATTTAGACTTTTCTAAGAGGCTTTATCAACCAACAAATCAGCATTGACATTTGGCAACAATTTAACTTGCAAATTACCCTTAAGTGTAATAATAGAAATAAGTGATGCATGAAGTGACATAACACTTATCTTGATAAATGTATTTTGAACTCTTTATTACCATTCATTTTTCTTAGTACAACCATCGCCTCCGAAGATCTTTAACGCCGAAGGTAACGAGGTTATCTCTGATGCAGGTCCTTTTTTAGAAGGGCAAGAACTTTTCCTGTCGTGTCAAGTCAGTGGCGGTAAGTTGTTTTACCACTTTAACGATGCTCGTGTAAATCTATCGATCTTTTGGTTATATATAGGTCGTCCACGACCAACTGTAACGTGGTGGCACAATGGCACTTTACTCGATGGTATTATTGACTCGTCGCCGGATGCTTACACGACTGTTAATCAGTTGTTAATCACTTCCATATCACGATCGTTCTGGGGAAATCGACTTGAATGCAGAGCGTCGTCTTCCGAGGCAGCGGACCATCTTATTACACAAGTATCCCTCAAAGTTTATCGTAAGTTCAATATATTTTATTTTAGCTATAACGCTACCGATGAAACTTTTTTTAATTTTAAATTTCACACGTTGATTTAAATCTATGATTTATCGTAACTTTATTGAATTTTCTGTCGCGTATGATTTATGAATTAATTTTACGAGATGCAAAATGATATAAACGTAATATTTGTCGGTGTTTGTATTTGTTGTTGTACTTTGGCAAAAACGATATTTTGGTAGTAATAAAGTTGTGGAGTTTTCGTTTTTAAAACTTTAATCGAGTCTATTTTTAATAAAATATATATTTTACGATTCAATCTCATAACCTTTTAGAATTTATTGCCTTACTGACTACACAAAATTTGCCCAAAAAAGAATTTTTTGTGGAATTCAAAAAAATCTTATGATTTGTCAACTTTTGCGTAGTATGCTAACATTTTTCCGAGATTGTTATTTTTATGTCAAGGACGAATTTTAAAAGAAATTCGTATAAATTGTTACATCTTTCTCATTTTCCTTCAATGCGAAATTTGAAAGGATATGGGAATATTTTAATATGTAACAGAAGATATATGACGTCTGTCACATTTAATTTGAAAATAATTTATTTTTAAATTAAACTTTTCAGCCCCTAATTTTTTATTTTCAAATTAACTTTTCCTACAAAGTGAGTGACTTTCAAAAGACTTTAAACGTAAATATCACGTTTAAAACAAAAAACTTTCTCTCTGTCTGTCAGTGTATCTGCTTGTCTGTAGAGACAAAGCAAGATAAAGTCGAGAACTCGAGAAGTGTGGTGGACCAATTTTTGATAACTTCCGCCTTCTTTGAGAAATACTTGAGAAAGGTGTAAAATTTATATAAGACAATGAATGTTATAATAAAAACGTATTCTAAACACTTCCTAGCTCTTCTGGTCGCGCAAGAAAGGAAGTCTTTCCATAAAAACCTATACAAAGAGAAATTGTAACGTTGTGGATTTGTGTACGGCTCAGAGTGGTTATGAATCCCAAGATTCTGGCTATCAGCAGATTTAAATCCACGTCGTTTATAATGATCAGTGAACCACTCTTAACTGATGCGACTAATTAGTTTCTCTTGATCGCTGTTCCTGGTTTTGTAATTATTACAAATTTAACAATAATTCACAACATGGGCCGACACCTGAAGTTGTGCATAAGGCCGGTCGTCCATTTATACGACATGTCGTATACGACATGTCTGCGACATGTCATATCATTTTTTAACCAAGAAAACAAGAAATAATTTGTCTGTCAAGTGTACGAATCTCAATTAATAAACACAGGTTTAAAAATGATACGACATGTCGCAGACATGTCGTATAAATGGACGACCGGCCTAACGTGCATACCTCGGGTTGACGCGAGGTGATGTATTTTCACACTCTAGACCTTGCTTTACAAAAGTTTAAAAGTATTCATTTTGTACAAAGAATTCTAAATTTTCCTGCCAATTCTTTTTGACACTTTAATCTTCAATTAGCATCCCGTGACGATTCCTAACTGAAGATTAGAGGAAATGGGAAAAGAAATGGGATGTTTATAAGACAAGGTTTGACTTCGCGACAACTCGGTGTATGTGTTACCGGCAATTTGCGAAATCCGGCAATTTGCAGACTGCCTAGACAATCTGCAAACTAACTAAATCGTTAGGCAGTCTGTAAATTCACTAGTACTTTAGGCAATCTGCAAAATGACTACGGTGTGATAGGCAATCTGCAAATTGTCTATATTGTTAGTCAATGTGCTTCTACAGTATGCGCATACCTCACATAGCCTAGACATTGTGTGAAAAAAATGTTTTTTATAAAAAAACAAATAAACTAGCATTTCTGGGTTTAAATATTTTTATTGTTACGTAAAAATATGTATTTGTTAATATTTTAATACACATGTTCTTTTTAAAAACAAATAGTTTATTGTTCTTTCGTAAAAAAATTTATTTGCTAAGTGCTATCTATGAGTTAATAAATGTTCCTTTTAAAATTACCTATTTGAAATGCCATTTTTTATATTGCCTAGTCAATGTGAGATCCATATATTATCAAAACGCACATTCACTAAATCGTAGACATTCTGCAGACTCTCTAAAATTCCATAGTCAATTTGCAGATTGCCTAAAGTACTAGTGAATCTGCAGACTGCCTAACGATTTAGTGAGTTTGCAGATTGTCTAGGCAGTCTGAAAATTGCCGGATTTCGCCAATTGCCGGTAACATATGCACGTTAGATAAAACGCCAGGTGCTCAGCTTAGAATCCTAGGATTCATAACCACTCTCACTACTGTAAAGTGTATAAAAATCCACAATGTTACAAGATTGTATGAAATTCAGAATTTGCTTAGCCTGCCAATTAATAAGCGCTAAATAAATACTGATAGCGTGACCAGAAAAGCTCGAGATAGTTTAAAAGTAGGTACATGAGAAGCAGTTTGAATAATAAAGTAGTGATTTTTAACTTGCATTTTGTGCGTTCTCAAGTCTCTACGACTAGACTTTTTCACAAAGGGTGGAAATTGTTAATTTTTTAAAAAGCTTTTTAACTAAGTTCGACGTTTTAGTGTTTTTTGAAGTTCTGGAGTTATCAACATTCTAGAGCAAACTCATCTTGATGTTGAGTTTTCCAGGTAATGCCAGTTTTATGACCATTTGATCCTTCATAAAGGATTTTGTTACAAAAAAATTTGAGCAAACTCTCTATGACTAACCGTTTCCAAAAAAAAATACTAATACGGTTCGTTTGCATCGCCCACTATTAAAAAGCAGATTCTACTCATCCGTTACAGTGCTCCAGCTCTCGACTGATTTTGCATTGAAATACCAATGATATCAGCTAGTTGGGTCCAGATTATTTTACACCCTAAAACTGTACGTTTTTCACCAGAGAAATTTTCGTGGTGGCACTAAGATAAAATTAATATCCATAACTTTTGCTTTCCCGTTCAACAAACAAATTTGAAATATTTTTCCTGAAAAAATATTTCCTTTGAGACTTTTCATACCTACTAGATGCAAAGGTTTCACATGCAACTTGAAATTTGGAACGTACGCCCTTAAATAATGTATAACCGCAACGCGTTCGTCAAAGTCGAGGAAAGGAAATTATTTCAATCCATTTAATAAATATCTACTACACATTTCTTAGCTATGTATGTTAGGTCGTAGGTGCTTACAGGTTACGGGAAAGCATTTATGGCAAAATTAGCAGCAGTTTTTTTATAACGGGTGTGTAGTAGAGTAATTTATATTTTCTATGAAAATGTATCCTGTTCTTACTGTTGAGCAGTAGAATTCTAATCTATTCTTTTTTGTTTAATATGTGGTAATAGTTTTCTTTTTGTTTGCAGTAAAACCAAATAAAGTCAAGATCGTATCGCCTAATGACCTTCTTTCTGTCAACAAAATGCATACTGTCCGATGCGAAACCTCCGGCTCTTTCCCGCCTGCAAAGCTGTCCTGGTTTCTCAATGGAAAATCTATCAAAAGCTCTACTTTAACTGTACGTATATAGCCTACTTTGGCGTCGTTGAAATATATTTTCTCACGTAACCAACAGCTTTTTTTAGCTTTAAAATAAAAATGCAGTTTTTTAGTTGAAAAAAGTTTTAAACTCCAAAGTTTTGTTCGGTTAAAACTTGGGGCTTTAGTGAGTGTTATGAATTTCAATTAATAATTAGTTCCGTATGAAAAAATAGCAGATTTTACGTGTACTATGTTGATTAATAAAAATTAAATTAAATTGCTTAATAACGGGCGTTACAACCTTCAGAAGTTAGCCCGAAAAACATTTTTTCGTAAATAAACGAATGCAGTTTTGTTAAATTTATAATTTACAAATTTTATTGTATAAAAGTTAATGTTTCGAATTTGTTGATATAACTGAAATGCTTTTGTATCTTTATCTTAAAAAGTTTTCCCTTGTTGCTTTTTAGACCGTTTACTTAAATGTAGTACTAACATTAAAAGGCTGTATTTTAATGTAATGGCCAGTTCATCAAAATTTCATAAAGGTTTTTACTCCATCAACTTTTATCTGTTTTAAATCTGAGAATGGCTTTTCGTACTCAATTATTACTAGACGCAAAGTATTGCTATTCATTTAATCCAATTTTTGAATACATCACGCTTTAACGATGTTCCATTATTAGTTTTTTAACTCTTTACTTTGAAATTTTTACATTTTAAATTAGATTTGTTTTTGCATAAAAGTTACAATGTGATCAAAAGCAATCATGCCCTTCTTCCCTGCCAGCATGTAATTTTTGAAAACTTTTATAAGTTTCTGGCAGATCAGGTGTTTAGACACCTTTTATACATAATAAATAATAACTGACCGGCAAAACTAACCCATATTAAGAAAAATGTAATTAAAGTTAATGCTGTATCTTGATGTCTGCAAATGCACAACAAATATAAATATTTAAAGATTAAGTACACGGCCGTTAAAATGGTTTTATTGTGCTTTAAAAGCAATTCTCAAGCATTCGTGCTGAACTGTAAGCAGTGAATCAATCGACAATTTCTCAGCTTTAAAGACGACTTAGAAAGACCGACGATGTCGGTAGAAGACGAGGACAGCGTCCCAAACGAGCATCATCGGGTGTCGATGCCCGTTTTTTGCAATTAAGTCTTTTACGAAATCTCATTCTCAACGCCCCAGAACTCCAAAACAGCCATGAGACCACAAAAGGCATAAGAATAAGTGAGAGAACAACGAGTAGAAGATTAAGAGTAGCAAACCTTCACGTTTGGCACCATGCATTCTGTCCAGATTACATCGAACGACTCGATTAGCTTATGCTCGTTAATATGTGAACTGGAGAATAGACGATTGGGAAAAAGTACTCTTCACAGATGAGTCGTGATTTTCTTTAAAGGACGCTGATAGTCGTTAAAGAGTGTGGAGAAGAACTGGCGAACGTTATGCCGAATGTGCGATTGCCGAGAGAGGCCGATTTAGAGGTAGCTCTATAATGATTTGGGGCGGCATCTCATTGAATGGTTTTACAAACTTCGTTGTTTTCCATAGACCAAGTGTGACGGCGAATTCTTATATCGAAGATGTTTTGCAAGATAATGTAGTGCCATTTGCATATGACATCGGGGAAAATTTCTTGTTAATGCAGGATAACTCTCGCCTACATGTTGCGCACATTACTACTGAACATTTAAATGCACTTGGTATTAACACATTAAATTGGCCGGCCTGTAATCCCATAGAGCATTTATGGAATGAGCTGAAAAGACGATAACATAGTGGAAGACTAAGGACTGCTTCAGGAACTGCGCCAGTTCCTGAAAGAGGAATGGGATTCCTCTTCAGCAGCACGATTCCGTCAGGAATCTTATTAGCAGTATGCTGCGGCGATTTCAAGCCGTGATAGATGCTCGAGGAGAACATGCGAGATATTAAAGCTAGAAGTTCATTACATAAGCTTCTTTTGTTATTATATGATAATTCAAATTTATTAAAATTTTCAGAAAAATGCAACACACTGTAGAAAGTAGTGATAACTGGAGACTTAGTTAGAGAGGTCTATTCTGCAAGCTTTTTTATTTAATCTTTCATAAATTTATTATTGTTAAATGGCATCTTTCAATAAAATATTCAGTTTAAAAAAATATGCGTTAATTTTGCCGCTCAGTGTATGTACTCACCCATCTAAATTTATTGAAAATTAATGAAGTATAAGTCAATACATTTCCTTTGTTAAATTAAACATTAGCATTTTCATTGCTTATTTAATTACACACTTTCAACACGCGCGTATTTCATGTTATTTAATTTTCTCTTGGTGGAAATTTGAAATTGATAATTATTACAAACGTATATCTCCGTAAAAAGATATTAAAAATAATACAGTAAATGGGAAATTTTAATTCGAGTTCGCGAGTTCACACACATTGATAATTAAAAAAATAATGTTTCAATCCCTTAATACTTTAAGCTGGCAATTCAAACTTTTACTAATAACAATACGCATTCTGCTTCAGTTATTGCTTGGAAGAAATAAAATTAATTTTTAATTTTTTTTGTGTTTTTTTAAAGGAAGAAACTACAGAACATTTCACAAGCAGCATACTAATGTTGAACGTAGAAGCCGAAGACGACGGAAAAGATCTCGTTTGTCGGGCAGACAATCCGCGATATCCCGGGGGATCTACAGAAGACCGGAGACAGATACATGTTGCATGTAAGTGCCTTATTACTCCACCTGTTTGGTTACCCCGTTTCTAACATAAATCAATTTACAAATAGATTTAAAACGTCCGACATTTTCTACATCCTATACTTTTAATCACAAAGTATATACGTTCTGATAACAGTCAAAATTACTATTTTTTGCTCGAGTAAGCAGTGAATGATATGAGAAGTCGTTATCTATTTTTTAATTCGCGTGTTTCTTAATTATATCTCAATTTATTTAATATGTTTCTGCATTTAACGGAGACTAAAGGCATTGTAACGTGTCCCCCTTTTAATCCAGTAACTGTGCGGTTGTAAGTCTACGACAAGGACTGACCTAACATTTGTCACAGGATCCGGTGCAACATTTCAACCACACCACACAAATTCGACTATCTCTTTTTTGATTAAGTTTCGATTTAAAATGTACGCAAAATAATAGACTTTTCGCAAATAAATTCTTTGTTGTCAAATGCAACAAAAATCAGGTTAATCCTTCAAAGGACCGAAATTATTTCGAGTGCTATCAGTCGTTGTTTCTGAGCTAAATTCTCGAGAACATAAGGTTGTGGATTTACTATGAGCTAGTTGAGAATTATTTAAAGGGAAAAGAGCATTATTTAAGCACAAAAGGACAACTAACTAGTCAATCTCTATCTTGGTTGGTAATGGGTTTAGTAATTAACGACTGAATTTAGTGCAACTTACAATAAATTGTAATTCGACAATGCATAACAAGTTCGCCACTCAAATTTGTATAATTAAAAATGTTTTATTGTTACAATAAGTTATTGCAGAACTTTCGAAGAAGTCGTGGTCCGGGAGGCAGCGAGAACTTTTGTTAGTGTAGGATCGAATTTTTTTCAACTTCAAAGGAGTTTGCCATAAGAAAAGCTGCACTTACAACAGTCAGCCAATCTGCTATAATGCACAAAAAATGCATTTTTCTTGGCGTATAAATAATTCCTATAGGTACCGTATGGTTTAGTTTGGCCTCCAAAAACACACCCTTCTCGAGGTGCTATACTTCAACGCGTTCTAGCGCCGATACTGTTCGTTTAACAAAAAAATTTAAAAGAAACAATTTGTAGAAAATTGAATGTATTTTTTTGTATAAAAATAATTTTTCATAAAAGTGTGTAATTTTTGAGTTATAAGCGATAAGCAAAAAAACCGTGTTTTGGTCGCGTTTGAAATTTTTGTCAAACTTTAACGCGGTCTAGCGCCTCAACCGTTTGTCTGATAAAAAACCATAAGGACTATAATTTGTAGAAAATTTGATGCAGTTTATTTTCATGTTAAAACACTTTTCTTATAAAGTTTGAAGTTTTCGAGTTATAAGCGAATAACCCTAAGTTAATGATGCTGCTTAGGAATAGCAAACGGCCGCGGTTTTATTTCCTTTTCTACGTTCTTTCAGCCTGCGTCGTCAACGTCAAACGGTACTTCCGATATACACTAAACTGCAGCGCCCTAGAAAACTGATATTGATAGAAAACTGACTTAATTTATTTTTGTATAGAGTTACTTTCAACGAAAAGTGCGTAGTTTTTTAGTTATAAGCGATAAAACAGTTCCTTGGCCGGTTTTGAAATTATTGTCAAACTTTAACGCGATGACCCACCCTTATCGAGCCTCGTAAATTAATGCTGCTACTTTGGAGTGGCTGTCGGTTGTCTTAATTATTGATTTTTCAGGTTATATCGGCCTATATTGTTAATAATTTTGTCACTTTATCGTTTAGTGCTCGCTGCCTAACCGGACTAAAACTGGAACGAAATTGAAATAAAAACAAAATTATAACGAATTGAAAATTGGAAAAATATTGTAGTAGGAGCTACGTGTTTTAGTTTGCTCACAATTAATTAACTTTAAACGCGGAATACTGCCAAAATATCTACCTTTACAATATAAATCTCAAAAAACTAACAAAAACTCCCAAAATTTACAGTTTAATATTTATTTTGCTAAGCAATTGTCTACTGCAAGGGTTATTTGAGAATTTCTTTTATAGATATCCCAACAGGTAAATTAATAGGAAAATGGATATTTAAGATTTTAGCCAAAAGTCTTAATTGAGCCTTAATCTGAACTGACTGGCTCCGACTTCCATAAAAGAAAGTGTGACCAAAAATGGGAAACTATACTACTCAATTTAAATTAAAAATCTTGGCATCTAGGCTTTATATAATTTTATTTTGCTTCTTGAACCATGAAGCTTACAACTTTGACCCACCTTGCTGCTTTAAACGAGGACGTCCCTTAAAAATTTGGATATATAACTATTTTCGGTAATACACCACAATAATTGCACTACCAGGGATTGCGTTTTAATATCGATACTATTGTTTCTGTTAAAAGCAATTATCAATTAATTTAAATGTCGATTTACACGCACTAGCCAAATGCAAATAGACAGTAATAAATGCTTTCAAAATTCATTGCATAATTGACTAGTATCTTGTTATACACTCTAGTAACTAAATACGATGCACGTAGTGCACTTAAGTTCAAGTTACACAATTATGTAAACTTACATTCTTACATTGGATTAGCATATTTAAAAAATATTTCACGCATCGAATTAATAAGAAATATCAAGAATTTCAAAACTGCATAATTGAGTTAATTTATTGTTAGTGTAGTATAACATTTTCATATAAATCATCCTCGATTTACATTTATATATTTATTTACGCAAAATACATGCAAATATTTTTGTTAGATAGGGGATGAGCGTTTGATAGGGTAAACGATCAACATTTTCAGTTAAACGTCAATGGAAATAGTACAAAAGCTAGTAATAAGCTTCGAAAATTGTAGAATCACGTACTAGGAAACGTTCATTGCTTTGGGATTAGCTTTAACACCATCTTTACGAAGGTTTTGATGTCACTTTAACCGGGCGCAAAAGAAACGAAAAGACGTGTGACCAAATCTCCAAAGTAAAAAATAGAAAGGTCAACATTTTTTTACCTCAAATTTTTTTTAAGAACATGAAATATTGAAATTGTTATCGTTTTTTGTTCTTTTTGGCGATGTTTTGTGGTTTTATAATCTTAGACTAATGTTTAGAAATGAGTGTAAAAGTATAGCTATTTGTTTTCATAGTGGTCCTACCCTTATGTGATTTTCTTTTAACCTGGTTCTAAAGAAGATACGAAACTTGTACAAGGTTGCCGATCGGAATACAAACGGCCGAATTTCTGCAGTCCCGTCTTTAAAACGAGGATCATCTTTAATTCTGTGCAGGTTTACGGAAAAAAGGGAGCAAGAGCTTTGTTAAAGACATTCGCTGCGTTAGCATGCTTTGACGGAAACGACTGCTTTATGAAATACATTTTACGTATTATTTACAATTATTAAACTATACGCTTTTTTTATTATTAAAATTCGTTTTAATTTCAGTTCCACCCAGAGTGATGGTTAAAGCCGAGATGGGATTGACAATTCCGGTTGAGGAAAAAACAAAAGTCGAATTAAAATGCGAAACTATAGCTCGCCCGGCACCGCACAGCTACAGATGGTATCACGATGTAAGTACAAAATATTAAAATTTTAAAATTTAGCGCTTCGATAGATATGTAACAGTTCTCATAAGTAGACAAGTTAAAGCTTTTACTGAAATCAAGATTGTGATTTAGATAGAAGTTAAACCTCGGAAGTCACTTTTATATAAGTAGGTTTTTAACATACCATCGAAACGAATGAAATTTCCTTTTATCTACGTACCGTATAAATCACTCGAATAAAACATTTTCGATACTTAAGCTAATTTGTTCGTATCTTTTTGAACGGATTTAAAATTTTCACCTGTGCGTTACTCGTTAATTTAATTAGCTTTTGTTTAAAACACAAACGAGCGGATTTTGTTATTGTCAAGAAAACAATGTT
The DNA here is from genome assembly GCA_950108345.1 of Malthinus flaveolus. NCBI lineage: Eukaryota > Metazoa > Arthropoda > Insecta > Coleoptera > Cantharidae > Malthinus > Malthinus flaveolus. The sequence goes on from OX467285.1 coordinate 75,472,568, forward strand.
GTAGTTAATCCAACAACCGATTCGATTTTGACTTAGAAAACCCAGAATATAACATGAGCGCTTTTCTGTTGCGACGAAATTTTGTAACGAGATTTAGATAATACTTTCAGGCTTTCGACGACCTTTTATAAAAGATTTTCTTGTCCTAAACTTTTACAAAAGTAATTTCCCGATAGTTATTTACTACTAAGATAAACTTAATTTAAAAATAATAAGAGGTTTTGAAATTTGATAATTTTGTGAGAAGACTTAAGAGCGAACGAAAATTTAAGTTTTCCGTCTTCAAACACTCGAACACGAGCTTTAGTGATTTTCTATGTGCTGTTATAACGGATAGCTATTAGGTTATTACGTAAATTGATTTATAAAATAATAATTTAATTTATTAACAACGCCGTTATAAAAATTACAATGCAAGGAGCATCATAGTTAGTATTTTATAAAATCTGAAGAATCTGTCAGCCGCTGCGAAAAAAAAACAACGAATAATATTGGTGTCGTGTTTCTGCAAATGAAAATAAAATTTTGTACTCAGCTAGGAAATTAAATTAGTATTTCCGTGTTTTTTTTCTTTTTAATGAAAGAAAATTAATTAAGTTTAATGTCCCTTTGAGGGCCTTTGACTTCTATCTACAGTTAAAATTAATTTTCATTGTTCGTATAAATTTAAAATTTTATTGGTGTGTATCTCTTTCTCAAACGCTACCCACAACAGTAATAATCCATGTATTTATTGCATCATAGAATGTAAAAAATAAGATACGCCGCTGACGTTGTCTCCAAAGTGTGACGACATTCCACAATTCCACACATAGTATAAAGAGACTATTGAATCTTTTTGGATTTCAGTAACGCATTCAGTTATGTATGCCGATTTTACGTCGTTTGTATTTGAAAGGCGTTAAACTCTGAAAAACTATTCTTACTAAGTCCTGATGCAGTTAAAAGGGTCTGAGGCACCATGTCTGAGTTCCATTCTAGAATTCATATTATCATTTCTCTCTATTTACTCCGCTTCCACGTCTTTCAATCTTTCTGTGTACTTTTTACTCATACACCCAAATTACAAAATGAGATATCGAAAACAATACAAGGTTGCACAAAAAACACAGGATTAACGTTCAGAATAAAAGTACCCCGTTTTTCCACGTTGGTCCTGACTTACAAAAAGAAAACAAAGTAGAACTTAACTTAAAACTAACTAACCTAAGATTCTGCAAGCTCGACAATAATGAAAGAGGTTCACTTTCAACACTTAAAAATGCAAAAGAAAATAACACAGTTGGTGTACATCCACAGCCCGCTCCAAAGTCCTCGAATCAACCCACCAGTAGAGACGCCCAACAGAATCAATATAAGAGTATATTGGAATAAAACTATTAGCTGTGGTACTCTTCCGCTGGTGTCTAAGCCACGAGCCCCGAAATAGAACGGCAAGAGCACACCGCACAACAAAAATTAACTGCTCGACTAGACAGACAGCAATAACCGTCCCAACTCTTACTGGAACTTACTGGAAGTAAGATCTATGGATCGCCGGAGTTATAGCCCCCCGGAACCTCAAATTGAAGTTGTGGACATCCGTTCGAAATGATATTTTATCGTACAGATAAGATGGCTATCGCGACAAAACCAACTTGTGCATGAATAGCCAATACTGAAGACGCCTCCTGTTAGCCATGATGAGCCAGCCAAGCTCCATCAGTTTGTGCAATACAACACGAACCATAACCGTAATCGTATTCTTAACCGAAACTTAATTGCACGCAGGAATTTTGCACTCTCTGAACTTTACCGGAAAGCTCAACGGTTAAAGCCGGGCCATGAATCTCGAACATATAAACAAAATTGGATAAAACAAAGAAATAACACTGTAAGGGTGTTAGTTTGTAGAGATATACACAGTGAATGTGAGGGTAGGTTAATCAGTGGTAGATGACTTTTTGGGGTGTAATATTATTTCTAATTACATTTCCGTGGCCTTTAGTAGCATATTAATGAGAGGGGGGGAGGGTATTGCGCCGCAGCAAAATCTTTTTTAATTTTCAAAGTCAAACAGCTTAAAATGAAGTTCTGAAATTTTAGTAGCGATTGATAGTGTCTTCAAAAAAAAAGTTTCACAAAAACAAAGAAGAACAATAATAGTAGAGTTCCCAGAGTAGTGAATTGTGATTTCTGTTTTCACTTTGAGATTAAAAGCTAGAACCTTTTTTAAATTATTCCATACCTTCTAGAGTACCAAAACCCGTTGGTCGTCAAAAGGTCGTCCTGTACGGGGTGGGTGTAGGGGGGTTAATGTGAAAAATTCCAAAAAACATAGTTTGTCCAATTTGAATCTACAAAACATTGGGCAAATTTTGGTCGAAGCACAATTTTTATTAGAGTTACGATAACATTAGCAAATCAAAAGAAAACAATTCGGAAAGCACGCTTTTAGATGGGCGACCTTAATCTTTAAACTGCTCTGGTTAAATTTCCTTATTGCAAGGCAATGTTTCCGTTTAAAACCGCTACAGTTTCTTTATTCGTCATATAATCTAAAAACACCCATTAATAACGTTGCAGATTGGAATTTCAGGATGCGTTTTCATTTATTATTTTTTCGTCAGGACTGCTCTTTAATTTTTAAATCGTTTTTCCAGCAACGCTCGCAGGGTATCGGTTAAGGTCGATTTTCCCTTGCTGTCGAGCGTTACCATGGTATGTTTGTTCAAAATCGTCTGTTCTCTCAATAAATAAACACAAGCACTTGTATAATTTTAAACATCCTACCTTGCATCGAATGGGGTAGTTTCGATTTTTTGGTATGTTGTCTATGACGGAGACCTACAAATAAATCCACGTTTTTAGTCTCGACAGACCTCCGTATCTACGTCAAATATCAAAGAAACTGTGAATATCTTTACCTTGCTTCAGTTTTTGTCAATTTTGACCACAAAGGACTTATTTTTCGGCAAAGGCAATTCTATACTTTTAGAAAGTACACAAAATTTTCTACCATGTGAGGTCAATACGGTCTCTGTAGACTTCATGGTGTCCGAGATACAACTGTACAAAATTTGCTAATCTATCATATTGCACCATTTATAGCGATACATGAATGACATGAGACAATATCTTAAAGCAGTGGCACGATATCATAAGGTAGTAGATGGGTAGTTATGATTTTTTGGCATGGTATACAATGAATGCCTAATGAGTCATTCCACATCATGATATAGTGATAAATTTTTTTTATTCTTGCTCCACTATTTTAGATTCTGCTCAAACTTTGTGAGAATCCAAAGAAGGAAATCCACCGTCATTTAATTTTCGTATGCGTCAGTTCTTCCCTACCCTTATTAAAGCATTTAAAGAACCTCATTTTTATGTTTTAAGATTTTGAGCTCTAAAAACTTTTCTTTTGTAGATACCTACACGTTCAAGGTAGCATTTCAGAGCTAAAAGATAGTAGTTTTGTACAAAAAATAAAAATTCACACAATAGATACCGTAAAAAAATAACACGGTGCTGAAAATCCGTGAATCTTACTGCTTTTTCGTGATTTTTACTTGACTCCAGTGTCTCGACTGTTGAATGCAAACAGCTAATATTTCTCAGAGATCAAATTCACATCTCGTGGAAGACGTTGGACCTACAATTGACTCGTTGGACCTACTCCTAATTTAAAAGAATCACTACTTGAAATTTTAAAATTCTCAAAAATCGCATTATTTAGGCCATAATATTAACATGTGGACTACAAGTTTGAAATTTAAAATCTATAGGATAATGAGTTCATACCTTGATCTTCAAAAGCCTATAATATCGTTTTGTTATTGTCATCGTTTATGGGTGTACAGGTGGTTCGAAATTTTGAAAGTGTACAAAATTTGTTAATCTATCATATTGCATCACTTATAGCGATACATCCATGACATGAGACAATATCTTAAAGCAGTGGAACGATATCATCAGGTAGTTAATGGGTAGTTATGATTTTTTGATATAGTACACAATCAATGCCTAATAATAAATAGGTACAGTCGATACACCGTGTGTAACTTTTTATTACTCATTAATCATGCCTGTACACGCATAAACGATGACATTTTGAACAAACATACCATGGTAACGCTCGACAGCAAGGGAAAATCGACCTTAACCGATACCCTGCGAGCGTTGCTGGAAAAACGATTTAAAAATTAAAGAGCAGTCCTGACGAAAAAATAATAAATGAAAACGCATCCTGAAATTCCAATCTGCAACGTTATTAATGGGTGTTTTTAGATTATATGACGAATAAAGAAACTGTAGCGGTTTTAAACGGAAACATTGCCTTGCAATAAGGAAATTTAACCAGAGCAGTTTAAAGATTAAGGTCGCCCATCTAAAAGCGTGCTTTCCGAATTGTTTTCTTTTGATTTGCTAATGTTATCTTAACTCTAATAAAAATTGTGCTTCGACCAAAATTTGCCCAATGTTTTGTAGATTCAAATTGGACAAACTATGTTTTTTGGAATTTTTCACATTAACCCCCCTACACCCACCCCGTACAGGACGACCTTTTGACGACCAACGGGTTTTGGTACTCTAGAAGGTATGGAATAATTTAAAAAAGGTTCTAGCTTTTAATCTCAAAGTGAAAACAGAAATCATTTCTAGACGACTTTTATGCGACTGGGCACCCTACTATAATTAAGAATTAAATTTGTATATTATTTCAGATAAACAAAAAATATTTTTAGAGAATCTTTTAACTCTAGACTAGACTAGCTTAATGGAAATCCTATCCTAAGCCCAGCTTCCTTATTAAGTATCAATTTTAATTGATATAATCATAGGTTATATCCCGAGACCTACAAATTTTACCGACTAAACTGCTGGTAGCTTGTTTTTGTAAATTTTTGCTTAGAAAATGTTCGAGACTTAATAATTTATATATTAAGAGCCCGAGACCGTAGGTCGAGGGGTTTTTGGTAAATTATTAAGTCGAGAACATTTGCTCAAAAGCAAAAATTAGAAAAAACCAAGCTACCGACAGTTTGGGTGGTAAAATTCGTAGGTCGAGGGGTATATGTTACGATTATCTCTCAAATATAATATACTATGGTTTCATATTTTTCTTACCATTAACAAACAAATAAATTTTCAATTCTAAATTAATGATTATCTTTAAAATGAGAACAATTGAATAAAACTACAATTTTAATATTACGTTAATGACGTGGTAACTACAGAAACGACAGATACTTTTTCAAAACAGTCGTGGTTGAAAGTTTTTACTAACATAGCCGGCTTATACGATTCTAAATTTGGTACTAAAGTTAAAGGAACAATGAAGTCATACCTCAGGATTTTATAGAAAATTTTGTGAAAAAAATATGAAACATAATTTTTTGAGACGTGTACCAATAATTTGTACCCTACATCATAGTGCATGATTTGCCATAGCTTATTTTTTTAAGTTCAGAAATGACATTTGTAAACGTCAAAAGGTGGAGGCTGTTTATTCACTGTTAAATTTGGTCTAGACCTGTTACCCGTTTATCTAAACTAGTCACGTGGTACAATTTTGATGTTTTTTATTGGTCAGAATTATTATGAGGGAGATAATCAAATATATAATATTAGTTTACATCTACATAAATAGCACACCCGCGTGTGATTAAACGTATTTTCCAATAATTAAAACAATAACAATAAAATCGATAGAAGAAATTTTTATTGATCATAATTCTTATGAAAGGAACTATGTTGGGGTCTTAGGGGCGAGCCTAAGCCTAAACCTGCACTGAAATAACGAAAGGCAGAATAAAATAATTTGAAAGTCTAGCATCGCCAGCATCCCTATCAATTCGCCATTGAACTCAGTTATTAATGCCTCGAACCGCCGAGTATTGTCCAATATTAAACTCAAAAGTCTTAGCGGACTCAATAATGGAAACCGCAACATCATTTATACCAAAATCGATAAGTGACCTTATAATAGCGTCCATGAGGTTAGCACTACCAAAGACAATGGCCACAGATTTAAGGTCGTAACTCACCTATCAGCACAGCACCCGACAAGCATCGCCACAGCACCGCCGAGTGGTCAACTCGACGGTCGTGTGTACGTTCATCTAATGCCTCGGCACGGGATCAGCACCACTGCGGTACCCGCACACTCACATCTTTATTGCAGTTGCATTTTGTTTGTAGAAGTTGTTTGTGACTTGTAACTCATTTTATTTTAAATATGTACAAAGCAGGTAAACTATATCTAACTACCCTTTCTTTTGGAAAGGTATAAATCCTATGAAGGTGGGTTTTTCCCAGCCTGAGGGTTTACAAATATCTCAACGACAAAATAGCGTCGTTCATGTCTCGACATACCGGGGGTCCTTGCCACCATAGTTTTGAATTTACTAATTGACTACCTAGAGCGCCTCGGGAAATTATATCGGCTAGATTATCGTTTGTATTTACATGATTCCAGTCTTTAAAGTTGGTAAGGTCTCGAATTTCACCTACACGGTTGGCCACGAAAGTGCACCAATTACTAGAGAGCCCCGCCAACCAAGATAATACTACGGTTGAATCTGTCCAAAAATATAATTGATCGAATTTTAAGTTGATCGTCTTTAGGATTTTGCTAGTTAACCTAGCAGCAATTAAAGCGCCACATAACTCTAATCTTGGGATGGATATAGTTTTAAGTGGGGCTACGCGTGATTTTGAACATAAAAGCATCGTGTTGAAATTTTCTAATGAATCTATAGTTCTAATATAAATGGCGGTGCCATATGCCTTTTGAGAAGCGTCACTAAAGGCGTGCAATTCTATTTTAGAAATTGATTGAAAATTTATAACGTTTCTAGGAATTTACATTCAAATACACGTAAAAAAATCAAATTTGCCGGTGACGATCAGTCGCTGTTCCTATGCTGTGCTGATAGGTGAGTTACGACCTTTACTAGGATTTAGTACCAACTGAAGAAGCTGGCGAAAATATTTCTAACAGCTTCTAAGTCAGGATTAATTTTACCAATAGCTAAGAGGGCCTTCTTGCACAGAAAAAGAGTGCTAAAGCTGCGTATCATTATCTATAGCCTGACCCTGCATGTTTTCACAGTATGGAAGATTTTACTGGTGTAAAGGATAAATAAAAGAGTATCTAAAATTGATCCCTGAGGAACCCCTTTAATCACAAGCCTACATTCAGATAGTGCATCAGATACTCTAACACACTGCTATTATCTATCAGAAAGAAATTGTTTAATTAGACCAACTGAGTTTTAAACATTTGATTAGTTTACGAGTCTAGAAGCACTTGTAGGAAAAAAATTGTTGCTGCTTTTGTAGTCAGCTATTTTTGGAGTGAGAGAAAGATGACAGTTAATTTTTTTGTTTCTAGGTATTTGGTGAATTGTTTGTCACAAAAAAAAGCCGATGCAAAGTTTGTTTTACATTAAAAGTAGACTGATTTAAATGCTGAAAATATAATGGATTTGAATAGCAATTGTACATTTTGTTTTATTTCGGTGTTTCCATTAAGATTTAATTTATGTAAATAAATTTGACTCGTTTTTTTTTCTTTCGGTAAGTGCATTTCAGAAAAAAAATGTCGGCAAAAGAAAATTCTTAGATTCTATTTTTATGTAACTTATTTAAAGGACATTTAAGTTTTACTGTCATAAAATGTAAACAAGAGGATGAGGAATCTGTTATTTAATAGAATTACGTGGTTTTCGAGTCCGTATAAAATAAACCGCAAGAGCAAGCAATCACGAATGTCTTTGTATTAAAGTTTTGTGTCGGGCTCTAAAGAAGATTAAAATAATTGAATTTTCGTGAGAACATAAACAGCTTTGTCGTTAAAAAAGTTTTCAACTATTTTCGCGAACCCTAATCCCGAATACATGTAGGAATAAGAGATTAAAAGTAAATTATTGAAAATTGTTCTTTTCTCGCGTAAAAAAAATTTGCATACTTTTTGTACGTTCATCAACGATTTTGAAGTTTTCTTTATCTATTTTCTTTAGTAGAATGAACTCAGATGTGGTACCCGTTTTCCACCCCATTCCGTTAATCACTTCAGTTCCCGCGAGTAAAGAACTTTAAGAACACATCATCAAATCACACTCCTCACTCGGTGAAACACATTAAAAGTGCATCATTCTTAAAAACTAAACAGTCCGGATAGATAATACGCTTCAGACAGCTTTAAACCCCCAACACATACATAACTCTTGCCGATGCTTTTTTCTTTTATGAAGTATGTTTTACACAAGGGAAATTTTGAATTTCTTTCTCGGTTATTATGTGTGATGTATTTCCTCTTTTATACGTGTTCTTCGTTTTGATAACGTGCAACATGAAAGTGGAAATAAAAAATATAGTGTGTTCAAGGGCTTTATGTTATTTTATATTTATTTTATGTTATTAATAAAATAAGAAAAAAAAATTAAAGCGAGTTTTAGAAAGTTATACTGCATAGCGCTTATGGAGTCGGTTCAAACATATAAACTTTTACTAGTGCAAGTACAGTTTCCAATTTATACTATCAAACTAGCAACTATTAACAAAACAACGTATTATTAGCAAATTTATAAGTACAGTATACAACAAACGTTACATGTAAAGCATCGATTTATAATGGCGTGCCAAACGTTTTCTTTATTTTTATTGTTGAATATCAATGGCTGACACATATGTATGTATATTAAATGGTGCACTCAACACGCTTGTACTTGCACCAACATATATTTGCACCTTATTCAATAAAATCACTCACAAGAAAATCAAATAGATATTACTAACCAATTCTTTTTCTTGTTGTCACGCCAACAACAGGCATACAATTTTAGTGACAGATTTTTCATAAACGCTCCCCTTGGAAGCTTTTCAGTTTGTTCAACGATTTAAATATTTATAAATTTAATATCGTGCTTCTCTACTCAGTAGGTTAGAATATTATTACCGTTATTCCGAGGGTCAGTAAAAATATGTCTTGCTTCCACGCACTTCAAACACACAAGGAAAAGTTTAATTTAATAAATTTATATATTTTTTTGAGAATCGCCTTTAGGTGGGCAGGTCTCTTGAGGTCTCACAAAACAACCCCCGAACAAACTTTGTCTTTAAATGTTTTGGCTACGAAAAGTAGATTGGAACTGAAATCGTAGCTCGTTTGCTCGGTAAAAATTACAAACCGTGGACAGAATCGAGAAGAATGAATTCAAAGCCGCGACCGTGACAAAAAGCGAACAAATTCAAATTGACGTTTCCAAAACGAAACCTGTAAAAATGACGCTTTCTATCTGGATTAGGCACATGAATGCCATTATTTCAAATCTTTTTTTAAAAACTAAACAAAAACTAAGTAATTGTATTGTTTTTCAGCGTTAAATATCCCGCATTCACTATTTTATGGGATGTACTTTATTTACAAACTCCAAATATTACTCTTTAACCGGTTATTTTTCGTGAAAAAACGAAATAACTATTTATTTCCTGAAAAAATTCGTGAAAATGAGTTTAACTAAGCCCCTGTTGTACAAACGAGCTAATCTGGGAGTCAGAGTTAACTCCACGATCTGAATATAAGGTTAAATCTTAGCGTAGATTAGATTAGGTTAGCTCGTGGGCACTTGGTCCAGGGTTAACCCATCAATTTTCTAAAGTCAAATATATTTCAATTTAACTCAGAATTAATTGTTATTTATGTTGAATTTAGGTTAATCCCGGAGTTACCTCCGACTCCCAGATTAGCTCGTTTATACAACTGGGCCTTAGGAGTATATAGGTACTTAGAGGAGCCACCACTGCAAAAACTTCCGAGAAAAATTTAAAAATTTCTACAACAATTGCCAGTATTGCAATTATTCCAAAATACTTTAAATGTCCAAAAATTTGAAGCTAAAATTAAATCTTCGTATTCTCGTTTACTGCACCCTCGAAATTCCTCTAAACTCAAGTGCTTTTGATTAGGCGAGCAGTAAAATTAAATCGGCATCACAAATACATTGAATTCAAAAATATTTCCTCACAAACTCTGTTTATGCCATACATGATCGAGTTACTTAAATCCTTGCTTGCATATAAAACTTTATCTATCATTACTGATGCACGTTGTTGGGATATAGTTCAAAAATGAAATTTAAAAAAAATTTTCATAAAAAGTTTGTCGTCTATTTTATTGAAACACCATTTTCAGATAACACTTTTATTTTGTCAATATGTATACCGACGAATCAGTAATTTTAACAAAATTATTTTTTCCGGAAAACAAAGTTTGAGTAAGAATACAATTTTGCGTGCAAACGTGAGCATTTTTGCTCAAGATAGCACATCCCTAGACAAGCATTTCAGTCGGATCCCTTGACACTAATTTTCTATATTACATTCAACTGCAATGAAATTTTTAGATGTTTCAAATTTTTCATTTTATCTCGTTTATTTACCATTTAACAATGTCATTTGAGTTTGTAAATAAATAATGTCCATCGATCGCTGCGTTATTGTTTTAACGAGAACGTTCAAATACAAGGATAAAAAATTTCTGTCTGTCTGTCAGTCTATTGATTTCAAATTTTTAGTATATCGACAATTCTGGTAAAACAGAAAGCGGTACAAATATTTCACTGTGCTACATAAATTAAGAATTTATCGTTATTTAACCCCTGAACTTTCAAATTTATAACCGAAAAAGTAAAAGTAATCCAGCACATCCAGTGCAAATGTTTCAAAAAAGATGCGAAATCGGCATTGGCTAAGATTTACGAAAACATTTAAATTAAAAGTGACAAAAGTTTAGAGGCCTGTTTCTGTGTAACCCAAAGTTATAAAGTTTTGTCAAACTTGGTGCTCTCCTAGGCAATTGATATTTTTCATTCGGAGTATTTAAACGGTTAGCCGTCGCTTGTCGTGACCAACCCCATGCGCGAGACGAACAGTAACGGTTTATTAAATCTTTAGGCTTTAGGTTAGCTTTGTTCGATGCCTGACACTCCTTTTCAACACCTTTCAACTCGTTTCGTTAAAATCATCTTGTATAGAGAAAATTCCGCTCGAATATTTTCAACTCGAAAAAGTTTAAATTAAAGACAGTTTCAATATACGTATAATAAATGATACAAAATATATATTACAATGAATGATTAAAGTTCTACAAAAGGATCCTTTTCTGAAACTTGGTATAATACCTATTGATTGATATTTTTAATAAAACTGTCAAAATTCATAGATTTGTATAAGAAATGAATTGTTGTGTCGTTTTATAATATTTTTACAATGATATGAAAGAAAACGTAATATGAATGTCTAACTGCAGAAGCAATCCTACTTGAGCTCCCGGTACGAAAACATGTAAAAAAGAAAGAAATTTGAGAAATGATGCGAAAAGAATATATAGGATAGATAGATATCTAGAAAGCCAGACATAGATAACACAAATCCAGTGTCGTCGTGATCGATGAAAGCAGGTTACAGACAAATGCTTGTTAAACAAAAAGAGATGTTTTTTATAGCCCGTGAAGATAATAAATTGTTGAACAAATATTAGCAATGTAGCGAATGATTCGTTTTTAAATTAGCACATCAAAGCGTCATTTTGAATAATTCCCAACTAACTAACTACGTCGATCCAAAAAATAGATGAGCATCGGAAACGGCGATAATTTTAGTATTATTTTATCGTACTCCATTATTTGCAAGAAATAAAAACGTCGACAAAAAATACAGCTTCGAGGAAAGTAAACGCTCGAAATTACCAGAATGGCTTGTAAAAAGTCCACTAATTTTAATCTTTTCTAATTTCGCAAAAAAAAATTAATATACAAAGCAAAAACAAAAGGTGGAATAAAATTAAATAAAAACGTAGGAAAAGTTGGCAATAAAAAAGGTGAACACCGAGCGCATTCACGTTAATTATTTTAATTTATATCTCTAAGTTTTCCTTTCTTGTCAGATTATTTTGTCTCGGTAGCGCTGAAATAAATTAGCTTTTCACAAATTGAACTGAGAAAAGTTAATTAACCGAATGATGAGGAGACTGCATTCTTTAAACACAGCCGATCACCGAATCGATTTATAGACTTCCTATTAAGTCCCATCTTTTACTGCGGAACTAGTTTGAATTTTAAAATGAATATTATAATAGCTCCAATATTTTACTAATTGCTCAAAAGGCACTTTTAAGTAGGATTTAATCCCGGATTTCTTCAAACTCGCACAATTTAAAGAAGTTGGAATTTCTAGTAAAAAAAAATTTTTGTTTGATTGAAAACGCGAAAAAAGTGGAAGTAGCAAATTTGGAAGTTGTAAATTTAATATCTTCATATTGAAAAGTATGTAAATACATAAAATCGAGATAAGAAAGTTGTTCTAACCTTTCGAAGTTGATTTGTGTATGCAAGTAAAATTGAGATCGCTTCAGACATTAAAGTAATGAGTAAAATTCCAATCCAGATAATATCGGGCACATAAATTTTTTTGTAAAAGTCTTGGAAACATTTGGGGGATTTAACTACATTTTAAATTTAGATTCAAATCTTATTATAGATCAAACGTAAAGAATATGCATAAAAAGCAGTAAATCTAAAACAGATTAAGAATAATTTAAGGTAATGGTCATTGAAGTTGAATATTTTTTCAGCTATTTCAAGATATATGAGATTAACCAAAAATAAGACTCAATTCAAGGTAATTACAATTTAATAATAATAATTTTTGTAGTTGTCCTAAAAGTAGACAATAGCTTCTTCATTTGTGTGTTGTTAGTAATTGGTAAAGTTGGAGTCGATTATGTACGAGGACACATTATGTTCGACATTCTTAATCACATTATCACTAGTATAATAGATGATAAACGCGCGGATATTAAAACTTAGATGTATTAATAAATTCGTCTCTTGTTTAGCATTGTGACTAAGATTTTCAAACTACTAGTTTTCGTTACCAGATAACCGCTCCTCCCCCAATGAGTCGCACGGGTAGAATTCGACTAAGATGACAATTTTTGTGAAGATTGAAAGAAAGATGTTCTTTAAAAAAATTGAGAAAAAACAATGTTAACTGAACATTTACATATTGTGTGACTTTTAATACAACCACAGTTTCGAATTTTGAATTTTTTTAAAGGAAATTTATTGGAAAGGTTGGCTTGGCATTGTGCATTAACTGCTAGGTTTTTAACACAACACGTGATGATATTTTACATGTTTAGTAGTTTGTAAATAAAGAAACTTAGAGAACAAGACAAAATAACAACAGCAATAAAAACAATGAATACTATAATATAAAAACCCAAAAAATTTGGGAACGTACGAGCTCAAAGCTAAAGAAGCACTATTTCTGCACCAAAAAGTAGAAATATTTTGCGTGCTCCAGTTGAAAGTTAAGCTCAGTCAGCACTTCGCAGTCGCACTCGGCGATAAAAATATTCGAAAATCGCGATTTCTGCGGTTCTTAAAATGACGCACAAAATAAACTCTATTCATCCAAAAAATTTAAAACCGGGCGTGATCAAAGTTAAAGAGCCACTACTTCTTCACCAAAAAGTTGGAAGATTTGGTGGGCTCCATTTAAAAGTTACGCGCGGTCAAACTCGGCGATAAAAATATTCTAAAATCACGATAAAATGACTTACAAAATAAAATCTAATGACCTAAAAAATTTTAAAACGTACAAAATCAAAGTTAAAGGACCTCTACTTCTGCACCAAAAAGTTGAAAAATTTTGCGAGCTCCAGTTAAAAGTTACGCGCGGTCAAACTCAGCGATAAAAATATTCGAAAATCACGATTTCTGCGGTTCTTAAAATGACGTACAAAATAAAATCTAATGACCTAAAAAATTTGAAAACGTACAAAACCAAAGCTAAAGGACCTCTACTTCTGCACCAAAAAGTTGGAAAATTTTGCGGGCTCCAGTTGAAAATTACGCGCGGTCAAACACGGCGATAAAAATATTCTAAAATCACGATAAAATGACTTACAAAATAAAATCTAATGACCTAAAAAATTTGAAAACGTACAAAACCAAAGCTAAAGGACCTCTACTTCTGCACCAAAAAGTTGGAAAATTTTGCGGGCTCCAGTTGAAAATTACGCGCGGTCAAACTCAGCGATAAAAATATTCTAAAATCACGATAAAATGACTTACAAAATAAAATCTAATGACCTAAAAAATTTGAAAACGTACAAAACCAAAGCTAAAGGACCTCTACTTCTGCACCAAAAAGTTGGAAAATTTTGCGGGCTCCAGTTCAAAATTAAGCGCGGTCAAACACGGCGATAAAAATATTCTAAAATCACGATAAAATGACTTACAAAATAAAATCTAATGACCTAAAAAATTTGAAAACGTACAAAACCAAAGCTAAAGGACCTCTACTTCTGCACCAAAAAGTTGGAAAATTTTGCGGGCTCCAGTTGAAAATTACGCGCGGTCAAACTCAGCGATAAAAATATTCTAAAATCACGATAAAATGACTTACAAAATAAAATCTAATGACCTAAAAAATTTGAAAACGTACAAAACCAAAGCTAAAGGACCTCTACTTCTGCACCAAAAAGTTGGAAAATTTTGCGGGCTCCAGTTGAAAATTACGCGCGGTCAAACTCAGCGATAAAAATATTCTAAAATCACGATAAAATGACTCACAAAATAAAATCTAATGACCTAAAAAATTTGAAAACGTACAAAACCAAAGCTAAAGGACCTCTACTTCTGCACCAAAAAGTTGGAAAATTTTGCGGGCTCCAGTTGAAAATTACGCGCGGTCAAACACGGCGATAAAAATATTCTAAAATCACGATTTCCGCGGTTCTTAAAATGACACAAAATAAACTCTATTAACCCAAAAAATTTGAACCCAGCGTAGACAACTTAAAGGGCCACTAGTTCTTCACTAAAAAGTTGGACAATTTTGCGGACTCCAGTTGAAAGTTACGCTTGGTCAAACTCGAAGATAAAAATATTCGAAATTCGCGATTTCTATGGTTCTTAAAATGACGCACAAAATAAGATCTAATGACCCAAAAAATTTGAAAACGTACGAAATCAAAGTTAAAGGGTCACTACTTCTTCACCAAAAAGTTGGAAAATTTTGCGGACTCCATTTGAAAGTTACGCGCGGTCAAACTCGGCGATAAAAAAATTCGAAGATCGCGATTTTTGCAGTTCTTAAAATGCCGCACAAAATGATAAAAATATTCGTAAATGGTAAAGCATGATTATGGGACGAAATAAAGAGAAAATACCCCCACATACCTCTGTATACAATGTTGTATCATTTTTGAGATAGGGGCCCTTGAAAATAGAAGAAAAAAAGTTTGCTATTTAAGTAATTCAGAAACGAAACAAGATAGCACGATTCATGATCTGTTTCTATATCTGATAGGTGTTATGAAAAAAAATGAAAAAATTATAAACATGTGTCAAGAAGCGTTTATACACGAGGCTTTCATAAAAACGTCGTGTTCAAATTTAAAAACTGGATAATGACCAAAATATCAAATTTTGGAACCGTTACCTCCTTCATTTTCTAAAAATTCAAGAAAACAGAAATAAATTGGTGTACTACTATTTGAAACTAAATTAACAAAAATCTTTCCAGAGCCATTTAAAAAAAATGTGTTTACCAACGAAGCAAAAATAACCAGGTACGTGCTAATAATAAATTTTAAAATTACCTTTAAGAAAACAAATGTTCTGGACTGATCAGTCTTTTCGATATTTTCTAATACAGATAGTTGAAAGTTTATAGGGTGATTTAAACCCTCCAAATACGACGATTTTCACAACACTCCACTCGCGTCATTACCGTACACCGAATTAAATTGCAAAGAATCGAACTATAATGCGTTGAGTTACAAGTTAAAACTACGATAATAGTGACGCGCTTATCGCACACTTGATTAGCCATTTTTGTGTTCACGTATTCAAAGTTGTCGTTTATAAGTTTTAATTCTATAAAAATAATAAAAATTAATTATTTTAATGCATTGTATTCTTAATTAAATGAATGGACGTAAAATGTGTACAGAGAGTGTAATTTCCTTATATACGAAGAAGCACAAAAAAGTATTCTCGGGGAAAAAATTGAGATTTTCAGTAGTCAATTCGAGCCCCCTTTTTAACCCTTAAATATCCATGCCAATGAAATCATAGTAAATGCTCATAAGTATGTGTATTCCTTAAAGTTAGTTCTTG
Source organism: Malthinus flaveolus (assembly GCA_950108345.1). Lineage (NCBI taxonomy): Eukaryota > Metazoa > Arthropoda > Insecta > Coleoptera > Cantharidae > Malthinus > Malthinus flaveolus. The sequence continues at coordinate 75,488,746 of OX467285.1, forward strand.
TAAGAATAAATAAAAAACTTATTATTATTATGAATGTTAATGGGAATTCTCAATTTTATTTTTGTATTTCTGTTCACAATTAATTCGCTTTAAATTAACAATTTAATGAAAAGTACAATTTATTTAATATTTTTATATCAAGACACCTATACAGGGTGTTGCATGACGTACTGTACAAACTTAAGGGGCATTTTTCTGAGGTCAAAATAAGTCGATTTAACCAACTTACCCTATATACCAAAATGGTTCCTAAGCCCGTGAGGGTGCTTCAAAGTTGAAGAAAATTTTGTCTTTTTCTTTAATAACTTAAAAATGCTGTACTGTACTGTAATAACGGGTAATAACTGGAATGGTATCACTAATAAAGGTTCACAACGCGTTTTGGACTTTTTCATTGCCAAAACGCGTTCTGGTCGATTTCTAAAAGAACCACAACACGAATTTCGGTTTGTGGCTGTTTTATAAAGACCACAACGCGTTGTGAGCGTTTTTGTAATAGCCACGACACGAATTTCGCGTTGTGGCATTTAACTGGTGCCAGAACGCGTTGAGGTTTGAGGTCGCATTTTTCGCTCAGTGGCCGTTTTCGGTCTTGAAGCCTAACATATACATATATGAAAACAATGAACCAACCAAGTCAATCAATCCAAGTCTATGTCTCGTCAGTTTTATTTCATGTTTCTTCTCCCTGTTGTTATACGGTCTCGGCTCTAAAACTAGCGGTTTAACTTTGTCCAATTCCGAGAACATTGAAATTGGGGACAGTTTTTTCTGATTATCACTTTCCATCACTTTAAAAAACTTCAATTAAAACCCCATAAATCCCAAATCCTAACAACTAAAAAAGAATCCTAAAAACTAAAAGTCCCACAACATCATACTAAATTTACCACTTTGATTACTAACTTTAAAAACAAAACTCTTCTACATAATTACGTTACTTTATGTATGTGAAGTATAACGTAAGCCTACTGCTACTAAAGGTATTAAAGAAGTGTGGAAAAGATTCAGTAATCTAATCAAAAATTTACCACAACGTAAATAAAAGCGTACCCACCACTCGGAAAATGAACAACAGAATTGGATTAAAAACGTATCATCTCATGCAAGAAAAAAAATTGCGAATCTAATTTTACGTTGATTTTTAGGTAGCCTTTGCGTGTTATAGTTATTGCAACGTATATTTATACAATTGCGTGAATAATATCCAATGAGCAGATTTGTAAAATAAAGGTCGATAATAATAGAATTTTAATGCAATTTGTAAACCGCACAATTATAAGAAAATTTAGTAATAAATATTAGTTCCCTTCTAAAGTAAAATGCGAGTTAATTTGTCCTAATCAGTCTTTGAAATGACAATAAGTTTAAGTTTAACCCTAGGATGTACGTCTAAAATGTACGTCCTAATTACCGATTTTAAAATAAGTTAGCCATGTAAAATTTGAGTTTATTAACTTCAACCAAATATTATTCAAAAGGAGTGGCAGTAATAAAATTTTTCTCTCTACAAAACTTACTTATTTTTTTGAGATCTTTTCAACGATACTACTTTTGCCCTATAGTGCCATTTAAAATTATGAAGTTCTTGACATTCTGCCACAAACTCTTCGGCATGCCGACCTCTCCCCAGTATAAAAATATCACCATTCCATTCTTTATTAGGGCTTTTGCTATTAACTTTTTTGACCCAACTCTCTACGACTAACCGTTCTTGAAAAAAAGTATGACACCGGTGGTCTGGTTCTGGTCTGGTCTGGTATAAAAGGAAATTAAAAAAAAGTGTCGAATCGAAAATGACATGAAGTAGAATCGGTCGCTGGGCCTAGCAGGTCCATGATGGGCATCCTAGCGTTTTAAACATGTTCTGTAGTAGGTTCCTGTAGAGGAATAGACAATTGAAATAATTTTTTTGAATAATACAGTCCAGTCCAGTAGATTTTGGCATTTGTATGTCAAGATAAAACACATGACTTATACTTCTTATTACTCACCCACAACAAAGACAATAGTTGTCATATTATGCGTGTGATGAAGACACAAATTACGTTTATATGGGGTTTCTTTGTGTGTTTAGAAACAAAAGTTTGACGTAGCTGATATTGATATGAAAGCTATTTTTTAGTCGAACTTCGGTAGCCACTTCTTGGGGTTTCTTAACAAAGTGTTTTCTAAAGAATCGTTGTATAATCTTTTGTTAGTAAGTAAGTAAGTAAGTAAGAAAGTTTTGTTTCTAACTAAAATAAATATGTAATAATTATTGTAATTCGCCTCACCGATGTGAGGAGACATAAAAGCCCTTTATAACGAAACAGGGGTATAAAACAAATTAGAAAATAAATTCAAATTTAACCATGTAAATCCCACTTAGTACTTAAGATAATTTTAGGGAGCCACCTCGTAACTTTACTCATTTATACATCGATTCATCTAACAGCTGTTATACACTCGTCAGATGGGTGAAAAGTTGGAAAACTTTGAGACTCGTTGTGACATTTATGTTACTAATGATATCATTTTGACTTTGCCAACTTTGCTCGTTCTAAAGATAATTTCAGTGATTCCTGTCTCAGTAATCGAAATCGGTATTATAACAATTAATTGTACGTTCACTAGGACAGAATAAACGAACGATTTGTGGATTAAACTAGACAAGCATTTTATTTTATTTTATACGTTATTCCATTATAATCTGACACTAAATGTAATTCTAAAATTTATTAAAATGTCCGGTATTGGAACTCTTCGTTATACTACTATCATCAGCCTTGATAAATGTGATGATTAATCACAAATTTTAAATTAATATTTTAGTAGCTAATAATATTAAATATTCTATTAATTTTGAAACGAAACTACAAAAACGTTAACAATAATTTAACTATCTACCAGTAATTCCCCTTTGTTTAAAGATATTTCAAAACGTTTCTCACGTAGTAACTATACGTATAATACAGGGTGAATTATTTTTCAATTTTCTAAAAATAACTTTTTGTTTTAAAGCGAATGAAGTCAAAAAATACGCTCTTTTCATCGGTGTGACAGTTTAGTGCATTATCCTCCACATTTAAGACAAAGAATTAAGATAATGCCGTTTAAACTGTTTTTAAATGTCTTTTTTAACAAATACTACTTTTAAAAGTTTAAAGAATTTCCCAATTATTAGTTTTTCAGCCATATTTATAAACAACTGAACATTGAACCAAAAATTTAAACGCGCCTATGAACTGCTCTTTCAAAACTGGTCTACTTTCTCCATCTCGCCGATTTTCTAACTCCTAGTATAAGTGAGATTCCCATAGAAAAAATGAAACAATAATTTACCCTGTATATAAATAGATTTCACATATTTACAAGTCAAGTTTTGGCTCGCTAAATCGATTTCCAATAAATAAAACACAATGTACCTATACCAAATTGTAGCTTCCTATTTGAATGCCAGATCGAGTCCTTTAACACCGTATTAAAAATACACGACACACGACGTGCATCAATTTCTTAACAATTTTAATCTTTTATTGGGCACTGTGACCTTTCGGAATTTAACAATTTTACAGATTGGACTACCTAAATAGTTGCATTAACAAAAAAGTGGCACAAAACTACTGGTTCACAGAAAAAATATAGAAAATTATAGAGGAGAATTCCAGAATTTTTTCCCATGTTCACTGAAAATAATGCCAACTTTAGATGACTATTTTTTTAAATCTAGGAAATTATTTCGGACATTAATTCTATATTTTTTTAAGATTAAGATTGTAGATTTAAACCTATAAAGAAGTGCATACCTGCATTAAAGTGTCCTTGACCTTTCTTCTGTTTTTGTCAATTTTGACCCAGAAGGACTAAATTTTTGGCAAAGGCTAATTTTATACAATTTGAACCAGAATGGTCTCTGTAGACCAAATTGGGTTCGAGATACAAGTGTACAAAATTTTGGAAATCTGGAGGTCCACCGAGGACAAAAACTTGGATTTATTATTTATTAGACCTTCATTATATTCAACAAACCAAAAAATTATAATTATTCCATTTGACGCAAGGTAAATAATCCGGTCTTTGTCAAAAATCCAAAACTAAATCGTGTATTATTAGTGTGAGTGGTCTCTGGGCTAATGAGGCGTCGTCGAGAAGTTCTTTGAGAGATTCCTGACGTTTCATTTGCTGCTGCATCTTCAGAGGTGTTTGTCTTGTGCGGTAAAGGTCGAAGTGACCCTACCGAAAGTTCAGGAAGACGTGTTTGCCACATCATCAAACAAAACTTGAGCAATCTATTAAAGAACCTTTTGACCACGGCCCATTAACCCAGAAAGCCGGACCTGAAAGCTTAAATTTTCAAATAAATCGTGTATATTTTTTCAAACTTTTGTATGCTTGTATCTTGAATACTATTAGGGCTACAGAGATGAGAGAGACAGAGAAATGGTTTTAAATTCTAGATAATAGAGTCTGCTTTTAAATAGTATAAAAGTGCCTTTGCCAAAAAATTAGTCCTTCTGAGTTAAAATTGACAAAAACGGAAAAAAAGGTAAAGAATTTCGTGATTTCTTGGGTTTTTGAACCACCTCGTACAATACGACATTTTGACGACCATCTGATTTTGGGTAGGTCTTCCAAGTTTTCTCAAGATATTATAAAACCATAGACGAAATTATAACTAAACTATTTTTTCTATTTCGGTACTTTAATCCACTCCTTAACGTACTGTTTTGGTCTCAAAACAGTGCGTTAAGAAGCTCTCTTAACGTACTGTTTCTGGGGGATTTTCTTCTGCTAAGTTTGCGTCAAGTTGCACTGACGTTTACAAATGTCAAATATCATTTATTAAAATGTTTATTTTTAGAGCTTATTAGAATTGAAATGTAATAAAGAATAATGTTTTGACATAGTTCATTCATTTTTTTTGTTAAAACTTAAATTATACAGACAGGAGTAGGTGCATTATTTAAATTTAAAAAAATAAACTTGCGACATCTATGAATCATTGAACGAAAGATGGTGACATTTCAGTCAGTGCCACCACAATTATTATAAAAAGAAAATCTCCATGATGTTAATTATTTAAATATTTTAACAAATTATTTTATTAAAATGTGAAATAGAAAAAATAGTATAAATTACACGTTTCATAAGCCGTGTTAAGTACTCGTCCTTTTGAAAACTCACCGCAAACGGCTCGTTTTCAAAACTTGGACTCGTACGTTAACAAGGTGCCTTATGAAACTTGTACTTTAATATACTATTAGCTTTGCCGTTAAAACACGCGTATTTTGGCAAAAAATAGCTACCCTCGAATGAATTAATTTTAAATAATGAAGAAAGAAGAAAACGGCGATACACTCAAAAAGGCAGACACCTCGTATTAAATGAAGAATTTTAAGAAATTTTGAGAAAGTCGGTACTTAGTTGATTATGTGAACAAACTTTAGGTATATTTTAAGGCTTTGCTCAGACAATAGTGATTGAGGGTATAATTTATCCGAGCGCCAAGTAAAAATCGTCATTAGACGCATTTGTTTATTATTAGATTTTCATAACAATTTAAATCAATACATCAAACTAGAATGGTTTCTCTAGTACAAGCAATTTCATATGTTATATTTTTACGACGTTGTAAAAAACGGCCGATTTTACGGTTATTTTATTTAATGTTTTAGGGACATCTTATACAATACAATGAAACAGCAGGAATTGAACCAATAGATGACATATTAAGGTTGCAAGAAGTATCAAAATCGTTCGATGGACAATATTCCTGTGCAGCTGCAAATGTGGAAGGAGAAACATATAGCGCCCCTTTTACGTTAACAATTCAATGTAAGTATCTGTAGCTTACTATCGTCATTATCTTACATACAAACTAGAAAATTAGGTTTCTGCTGACGCGAAACACCTGCGTCTTTCTTCCATGTATAAACTTTCGGCCCTCAATAATATATATGTTACTACCTACTATTGAGAAACGACAGAAATGTTTTTCTCATTTTACCCTACTTTATACGTAAGGAAAATTACATTTTAATTACTTAAGAAAACTCGAACAATTTTGAGGGGCAAATATTCCCGTATTTAATAAATTGACTTCTATTGTTTCTGACAAAGTGATTAAATATAAAACAACCATCGGAATTTAGAATTTCTAAAACAGTTACCAAATGTCATTATCATGGAAACAACATTCGCGACAAATTGAATGTTTTAGCCATTTACTGTTTAACGCCAACTTAATATTGCCGCATTGGGAAATTAAGGAAATTACTAGTCGCCTAAGAGGGCGCAGGTCTTCGGAGATAATGGAATGTCTGCATCCCGATAGTCGACATCTGCTCTGTGATTAAACTGCGTTATTGTTATTCCAACCAGCTTTTGGGATCGAACAATTCTAATCCAAGTATGCAGATTATTGCAAGCCATTTCTATGTTCACTTATTGCTTATATTATTGTTCTTATTTGATTGACTGACAAAACACTTTAATCTACTAGCACAATAATCAGTAAGTTGTAATTTTCGTAGCCTACCTACTTGTATTTTGTTTCGATAATTTTAAATCGATGAATTTCAAATTGCCCCGTCTTTCAGGAAATTGCGCATTTTTTGTATAAGCTCAACATCCGAAGTAGTTTTATAAATCGATAAAATTTCAACGAACAAATTGGATGAAAAGTGGTAATTTAATAATTATTTCGCCAGTTAATGCAATAAAAAATAAATCAAGCGGAAAGTTATTAAAATTAGTTTGCAGTTTCTTATGTCTTACTGACGTATAAATGAAATTACGATTACTCTTATTCGACACTTTCGTTGCAAACCTCGGCACTTTTAGATTTCTCAAATATCAGCGTCTTCTCTAACATTATTATTCTGTAGAACTAGAGCAAGTATTAAATTTACCTTCTTCGGTGCGACTAATGTATAAGTAAGTTTAATTTTAGACATATTTTTATTTTTATGTACTATCAAGAAAGAAATTTTATTATTTATTCATTTTGCTACTCAAAGGCACTAGTTGCTTCCTGCTGAACGTGTGTGCATATTATGTTATCCGTTTGCTCTACATACCAGCATTAACAAGAACCCTTAAGAAAATTTACTCGAGTTATTACTTACTATAGAGCGCTTTATAAGATACGTAACTTTTGAAATTATTAAAGACAAATTAATGGCTACCTTACTCGAAATTCATTTTTAAGTGTGACCTACAGCATTTTATGTATTTCTGAAGGAAAAGCTACTAAGAAAATTAATTAAACACCAGGCATGTTACAAATATAAATGCGAACCCTCAATTTTTTTCAATTAAATACTAATGTTCTATTGGCTTAGCGTACCTGACTGTGAGCATCTCGCATTTGAAAGATTGTCAGAATCATAAAGTTAGGAGGACTTTGCTCGTTATATCTCCTTGTAACGATGTGGATTTTTTATACAGCTCAGAGTGGTATGAATCCTAAGATTCTAGCTCTGAGCTTGCCCAAATCCGCATCCGTTTTGGTTGTCAACTCCCTACCCCTAAACCACGACCCAATATTTCTCTCTTGTCCATTTCTCCCGTTGTTAATTTGTAAAGAACATTAACAATTATTAAATTAGACCGACACCTGATCATTATCTAGTGTACATTCGTTGAAGACGCTCGAGGTCAATCATTTTAACGTCCGACCTTCCTTAACAGAATTCAATAATTTAAAAACTTTGAATTAATTTTGTCTAAAAATTAAATTCTCAATTTCGCCCCCCCCCCCCATTTTTTTGCTCCCCTAATCTCCAATTGACATCCCCTAAGTAATTTTATTAATTAAAGGTCATAAATTTCATTTGTTTATTCTTTTGTTGCCCCAAATTTTCCCCGATTACGACGAGACTTACCTCATTCGAATGCCCTTTTTACAGCGCATTTTTCCTGAGTTATAATTTTTCCCAAAGGCCACTCATTAGATTTTTATAATTATAATTCACTAGTGAATGATAGCCCGTCCGCCACTATGATTTCCCCCTGCCAGTCTCAGCGAGTGCTGTGTTTAGTGGTTTCCCAGGAAGGGGAAAAATTAATAAATAGCCGTGCGACCGGGGAGTTTTGGCAGTTCCTGGCAGTTCGATGGCAGCCCCCGTGCAGTTCCCTAGCAGTCCTTTCGTGTAAATTGTGTAAAGTCTCGTCTTGTCCGTAATCCCAAGTGTGACAACCAAATACGTTCCTCCCGAGTGGCTGGAATTCCGTAGTGGTTTGCAAGAGCCACTGTGGAATTTTCTCTAGCCGCTCCCCCTTCGCTTCCGTGTGGCTACTGTGCTGTGGTGGTCCGCAAGGACCGTCGTAGTGCCTTATATCCGCACCCCATCCCCTTCCGTGTGGCTACTGTGCTGTGGTGGTCCGCAAAGGCCGTCGTAGTGCCTTATAGCCGCACCCCCTCTTTCCCCTTACTTTGTCCAGGTCCCTTCCCCTCGTTAATTAATCGTTTAATTATATCCCCGGTAACTGGTGGGTTGCGAATACATTAATTGCCCCTATTTTTGTTAATTAATTAAAATTGTTAATTAAATTTGAGTTGTATGCAATATTAATATTCTGAATTTTCTTAATGTATTATTTGGTGGTAATTTATTAACAGAATAAAACATTTTAATTTGTGGTACGTGTGACTTTTATTTCCGACGCCGAACCTACCCCTCAACCGACTGAGCGACGCTCCAGGGAAAATAAGTAAGCTACCGATTTTCCCGCTTACATCCTCTAATATAAATAACTGTGAAGTTATTTTCAAAATGTTCCTACTAACATAGGAATATCGCTTACCAGAAAAAGTACAATTCATTTTTTGAAATCTTGTTTCTAGTGTCTTTGCGATAGAACAACTAACAGTTCCCAAAAAAATTTTTAAGAAGTTGAATTTATTGTGTAACTTACCGATTTTGCTTATTGACAGCGACTAATAATTGCTCCGAACTCCATGTCAGAATCTGAAACAAATTGAGTGTTTAAAAAAATCAAAACTTTACTAATTGAAGCTTGTAACCATATAATTAAAAATTATGCTTTTCTTAAAACGCTTGCAAAATATAAAAATATGTAGAGAATAAATTTTATTTAATTAATTTGACATTTGACTGTATTTTCTACAACTATGTCATTATACTCTCAAAGAGCGTAATTTATAAAGACGTTTTCTAATTTGCGCTTGAAACATAGCCATTACAGCTAATTTTCTATCATTAACATGTACTTAAGTAATGCGAAAACTGAAATTTAGTGTTTACCACTATTTTCGTAACTCAGGGCATTTTACTACACCGGGTAGTCACAGATAGTGCAGTTTTTAAATTTAAACAAGTTGAATATTACCTACGAATAAGTTATAAGGTAGTTTGTCCGAAATTTTTATGAGGAATATAATTCTTAGGTATAATATACAGGGGTGTAAACGAAATCACTACACCTTCTTCAAATATCAATATGAAGTGTGAAAAATCCATATGTTATACTAAAATCTTTCCACAACTTCCAGTTTTACCGGAAACTACATCAGCTTTAATTTTTCAAATGAAACATTATTGTATATTTTGCTTTATTTGATTCCGGAATCCATTTTGGATGTATTTTATGATTTAAAAAAAATTACTAAAAAATGTTTTATTTAGCAATTTCAGTTCTGTGTCTAATGGGCAGAACGTTATCGAGTGCACTGTTGTGGATACGAAGCCGTCGATTGTTTGAATTTTTATTTAAAGCCAAAATGAGTCGTATTTAAACGATATACTACGTCAAATGATAGACGCACGCTCGTTCAACTACTCTGCTCTATAAGTTTAATTCCCGACGCAACTTGTTGAAGTTTCAAATGCGCGGTTGGGGCAATAAACAACAAGCGTCTATAATAAAAGTTTGGGTGTAAGAAATGTGGAGCTAAAAGTTGAATTGCATCTATACAATTCTATAGATTCTCAATCTATACAGAGTGTAATTTAAAAAATCTAACGTGTCTTCAACAGGAGGTACAGCTCTTAGACAGTGGTATCCTGAAGAGAGTTTTTATTTAATATCTCTCAAACTGTTGGAGATATTAATAAATAAAATTTTCCAAGCAATTTTACCCGTAATCGGTGAGGAGGGTTATTTGAACCTCCACCCCAGATTTAACCTACTCTGAGTCTCTTTTGGAGATACCTTAGAGTTTAGAGAAAAACTATAAGCTTTTCGTCATAAATTGACGTCCACGAAAACGCCGAGTACACATTTTAGACTCACCTTATATAACAAGGCAGTAAAGCATAACTAAACGCACTGCCTCCCTGTATAAGATGAGAATATCAAAATAAAGTGCCAACAACTTATTACAACGTAATAATTTAGAACTTCTGGTATGCCTGGCAATATTACTCGTACATGTGTGTAATACTGAGAGATCTAATTTATTATTAGCGCCTACTTAGACTAACGCTTTCTACTTGAAATTATTTTAATAAAGCAGGTAGGTAACTATTTTAAATTAATAAAAAAATATTCGACATTTTTTAAAGCCTTTCAAATTTTTTGCGTGAGTGTAAATAAGGGCAGCGAAATACCCTTTTATATTTTATGCAAAATTCAAAATTCACATATGATCCATTTAATTTGAAATTCATTTCCAGAAAATTGGATTTTAAGAACGGTTCACGTTTTATGAATAAAGTAATGTAAATTTGTTTGCATTAAAATTCCTGTAATTGAAAGCTCGAAATTTCAATGAAAATTCAATATTAAAAATATTTTGAGATAAGAAAAGAGATGAAAAAAGCATAGGTAGTAAGTACATTGGCGTATTAGTTTCAGATCTTAAACCTTAAAAGGTAGAAAATAGGTTAAAAAGAAGAAAATAGATAAGTTTTTTAATGATTATAGATGAAATACTGCACGAAACGATTTCGGGCACGGTAGCTTTTCTTCTTTGTGCGATTCAACAATTATAATTTAAGGAAAGTTTTCCAGTTTAACATTAAGAATTATTATTAGGACGAATTCGAGTAAAGTATTTGTAATTACATATTACGAATACTTGGCATTTGTAATTAAGTTATGTATTTTATAAAAAATTTTAAGTGAAGTTGCTAAATATAATATTTTAGCTTTGGCTCTACTCTTATAATATTATTCGTAATGGTTAATTAAGTAAGTGATTGTAATTTTGCCTGTTTGAATAGGCGTGGATGTCTATGTATTTCGCAAAATAATTTCTTTACAAACATTTACACGCCATTAATTTTTGGACTACTATTCCTAATTTCCTTAAAATACGAGAGATATTATAGGAGAGCATGTTTTTTACAAATTTCAATACGACAAACCCTACGTATAAATTTTGAGGCCCGGATTTTTAGCTAAAGCTCTCGTGTTTGATTTCCACGATGTAAATAATAAAATAAAATCGACCTCTTGATCTTGTAAGACAATAATTGCAAACTATCAACACTTAAGTTGCCCAATAAACTTTTCTAATTTAGTAGTTTGAATATTTCATTAAACTGTAGGTTTCATATATTATATTAGTGGCTCATAAACTTCCATACAGACAACTAGTCCGACACACAGGCAGACATACGTTTTTTAGTTCACTTACATGAAACTCAAAAGGATTATCTATACCTATTCAATAACAAATTAAAACTTAATATTTATAATCTGAAAATCAGTTTTCAGTGAAGTTCGTGCCATTATCTCTACCTACAACTTACACTCTCATTATTCCAACTTCTTGGTACGTTATTTTCGAAATTTTAATATTTTTAAAGAGATTTCTTTTAAAAGTATGCATAATTTTTTTACTCGAGGTTACTAGAGGTAATTGAATCAGTTTATTTCCCCAACGAAAAGTTTTTTTTTCAAAAACTCGTTATTTTGGCTAACAAGTTGAACATCTTATTAAAAAATATATAAATATAGGCACAACAGGAATAAGTAATTTAACTTATTAAGGTTTTTTCAACTTGAAAGTTTGTAAAAAATTCTCCTTCCAAAATACAAATCACGTTTTAACCCTTAAAATTTAAATTATACCTTATTTAATTTAATTTTAGTAATTTAATTTCGCAAAAACTATTTACTGGCAAAAACAAAGAAAATTTAATGGGAATTGTAGTAGCTAGTAGCCATATTACAATCGTTTTATCAGAAATGTGCATGTGGCATATCCAACTGTGGCGACCACAACTCGCTTTACATGTGGGCGCTTCTCATTCTCCACTGGTGCATGTCCTTGTTCTCTGATTGCTGATGAGATATACTCGGAAGCACGCATTAAAACAATTACAGAATCGTGTTGTTTGGTTAATTACTGCTGTTTTGCTTGATTGTGTTTACCTTATCTGCCACCATCTTGCTGAATACTAAGTGACTACAAGCGGATATTTATGTTATATTCTGGAAATCGAGATCGATTTATATTTATTTACACCAAATTAAAATCAATGCCCTTTAGAAGCTAAATGGGTTACTGCAATTTAGCTAGAGAGTTAAAAAAGTAAGGTACGTAGTGAGAATTATATTATTTATTATAACCCCTAACAATTTCGAGCTTCAACATTCCTCAGCGGTTTGTTAGAGGATGAGCATTAGAAAAGTTAAATCTTTAAAAATGTATTAAAGTGAGATATCATAATCGTAAGCTTAGGATAAATTAGATTCTGTAGTGAGGGGGATACTTAATCGAGTATTTGCGTTGGCTCTAAATGAACCCCCAAAATGAAGTCGACTTAATTCCTTAAATCGTCTTGCTCATCTTGCGGGCCAATCTTATGGAACGTCAGCATAAACGATATAGATAGCGAGGTTATCAAACAAAAAGACAGCAGAAAGTCACAATAAAGTGCTATGATGATGATGTACTGCTAACCGTAGCAGGAAAAGACAAGATCGAGAACAAAGCAAACAAAATTACTCGCCCAGCTACAGAACTGAGCAAAAAACAATAAACTCGAATTCAGTGTAGCTAAGACACAAGCAATGCTATTCGCTCGTAAACTAAACTACCACACACCGTACCACACCAGCAAATTGTCCTGGAAACCACACATCAAAAACATCATAACAAAACCCCACATACTCAGAAACAACGTCCTAAGATTTGCCAAAACTGAATATCTGCGAGGCAGCAATAAAGCCAGCCTATATGACCCCAGTGTGGTGTGAGGCTCTCAACCTAAAAACTTCATACTTCGTAAAAAAAGCAAAGAAACATTATGTACTGGAGGAGTTATTTCAGAGATAGCCTCTGGACAGGCTCGAAATGAATGAAAAGATTTCAAATACAATGCCGACTTGGAAGATGGCCCAAACAATACAAGGAAAACATATAACAGCTATCCCGTCAGACGACGAAATATTCATCAACATAATAATACTTATAATACATAAACCCAATATTCACCCAGTAGGAGTAGCAACAGAATTCAAAAACAATAGAAAAACTTACACTAGAAAATCGAAATACCCCTACCACTCTACAATAATCCAAATCCTTTTTACAACCATAAAAACAGCACTCACTCACACTGAAAACACAAAATCCTCGCAAAATGGTACCAACAGGCCACTTAGATCCGAACCCAGAGCTAGAAGAAAAACCTGCCCAGGCATCGACTCAACATTTGCCGTTCACAACCAAGACAGGGGGCAAAGCGGTAGTTAAGACAGAGGGCTCTAGAAAACTGGGAACCTAGATGGGCAGAAACCACAAAAACCCAACAAATGAAACAGTTTTTCCTGACGATCAGTGATCGACGGCGCACACAACTTGACAACAACCTATAGACTACGCAGTCACTAACAGGTCACTGAGCTTTCGTCCAATACTTTTGTGAAATAAAAATGTATGGTAACCCTCTATGCCAGCTCTGCAGAAGCGGAGAGATCGATGATGCCGACCACAGAATTTTTAGAATAGTCCAGTCATTATAAACATTTGAAAATGCAAGTAAGCCGAGAAAGCTGATGTTTGGATATGTTGTAGAGGGGGCTCAAAAAAGCTTAACTTCAAATACGAGAATTAACACATTCATATTTCCTTATTAGGCAGGATAATGTGAACACGTACCGGCAAATGTGTGCACAGTGTACATATACCGACCTATCTACTTTACACTTGTTTTCGAATTACAGCTTTCAAAATTTCCCCCAAAATTTTCAGATATACCTCTATGACCCTAGACATTTTCTGACTCATCTACGAACAGCACCGGTTGCTCCCTGAATGCTGTCTTATTGTCGTTCTTTTATGCGAGTTGCAGCATTGGAAATATTCCGAATTTGTAGATCTCGACTGTTTTCCTTTAGGTTTGGTGTATTTCTCCCGACTCACCCTGTATTTTGTATGTATATTATAATTTTATAATAATTATAAATGCATATTTGTACCTGTAAGCTCCCTCTGAAAACTTTACTTATGCACTATGTTTCACTTTATTTAGAGGGATGTTGCGGAACTACTTTAACAATTTTGTCTAGTATTTGAGCACGTGAAACTATCCAACTATTATTTAAATTGTTACAATTTTGAAACTTTCTTCAACATAATTAAAATACCTACCATTAGATTTATTAAATCAGGTAGAATGTTAATAAAACTTGTTTTAACAATTTAATACATCCAGAACTTGAGTGTTTTATAACAATGAACTTGTAAGACAAACTGTGCAGTAGTAAAATTTTAGATAAGCTTCTTAGTAGGTTTCGTGATTATCCTTATAATTAAACCCCTCATGTGTTCCATTTCATTTTATTCCTTATCAATATTCAAGTTAAGAACAATATTACGCGCAAAAACATTTTTTTTGTTTGAGTCGATGGAATAAAAAAAACCGTTTTAATAAATCTGGGTTATAGACCTGGCATCACGGCTCCGAAGTTGAGTTTATTTTATTTTAGGAGAGAGTGACAATGAAGCGGACAGTTTTTTCAAATACTACTTGTATTTTCTGAACAAAACATCAATTCGACTTGCTTTTTCGTGACATACTAATATTATTTTCCTTCTGAGTAAAACAAACTTTTGCATCAAAACTGAAAAGTTTTTTCTTAATTAGATAATGATAGTGCCAGTTTCATAAAACGTCCGATTCATTGTCACTCTTTCCCCTGTTAATAAAGTGGCAATATCTCCAGAACTGTTAGCGATGGGTACGCGATATCTGAATTTGAAAAGCTGTATACCTACAGGGTGGTCAATTTTAAAACCACTAGTTTGGGTCGGAATTTTTTTGTAAGTTTTTAGTTAAATATTTTTAAAACGTAGGTTTAATATATTTGAAAGTTTAAAATTAATCCTCCGTTCACACAGTAAACAAAACGTAAACACCCACCCTGTTGTGTGGTATTCATCCATAAATTTATGTTTTATGACATAGCTCATTATTAACAATTATTACCATTCAATAGTCTATTTATTCGCAATTTTATAAACTTACGGTTTTAATAGAAATACATAATTAGGTTTGATGGCTATTTGATTGTATATTATAATATAGTAAATCAATTTTAGTTTCATAAATTTAGTTACCATTTTAAAAAATACATTACAATAAGTTAGATATAAAAATCTGCTAAAATGCAGGTTGTGCATATAAATTTAGTATAGTATATCAAAAGATAGAAAAAAATTACTTCTTTTTAAGTATTCGGATTAGGTATAATTCAACAGTTGACCGTAAATCTACCTCAAAACTCAAAAATAAAAATATGTTTTTACTTGTCTACGCCTCAAATTAACCAAATTATTTAGAGAAGCCGCGTGATGGTATCAAAACTTACTGTTCTAGATCTAGGTAGAAACGAAGCATGTTCTTTGATAAACTTAGTACGAATAGGGTATTTCCCAACTTGTTAACTTCGAGGGCGTGTCTTTCCTTACAGCGGCTACAAAACTGCCTTATTGAAATAATGTGCAACGATAGGTACCTTTTTTTCATATTACAAGTATGAAATGTTTAGTGTGTATGAGTCTTGTAGTTTTGTGGAAAGAAGCAATTTTCTTTGGATAAAATCTAGTGGTAGTTTTATATGAAACGCAATTCAAACTGTATCCTCGTATCAGACGTGTCCTCCGCATTTTGTGGTTTCATAAATAAGTAGGATTTATAGCAGCATGCACTTCGTGACTACAGTTCTTAGTGTCATAAGAGATGATGACTTGTTGTCACATACTATCTTTTTCTCATTTATATCTTTATCATTTCCCAACTTGATTTTTTCACGTTTTCTTAAATAAGTTTTAAATTACAGATGCTCCGAGATGTACTAAAGGGCTCGAAGTTATGAGGGTTGGGGCACTTTCGCACGAATCACTTACCATCGATTGCCACGTCGACGCGGTGCCCGAAGTAACACGTTTTTCATGGACTTATAACACTTCTAAAGGAGTGCTTCCTGTACAAGGTGCAAGAATACGTAACGAAGGAGGCGTATCAACACTTCATTTTACGCCGGGCGCTACAAATCTCGAATCTTTAGCTTGTTGGGCCACGAATAGCGTTGGAAGACAAGAAAAACCCTGCCTTTTTTATATAATTCCGGCACGTAAGTAAAAAGTATTTTAACATTTAATTTACATCAACGAGTTTACGATCTTATTTAAAAGATTACTCTTAAACCTAGAGAGAGGTGTAAACTTTAAAGCAGACACTCATTTGAGAAAAAAGCTTTTACAACTGTAAAGCACAACATAACAAGGATCCGCACTCAGTTCTTTTGTTCATTGACCATTAAATCGGTCCATTAGTCATTTCTTAACTTATTTTCTTGTGTGTTGCTATAGCCCTTTAGATGTTATCGAACCATAAGAATACGCCTTTTTAATCGATGACTTTTAACGAGCTCTAAAATCAGTTTAAAAATATATTCTTATTTGAAACGGTATTTGTTAAATCGAACTGTCTTTTAAGAACGGTATAAAATCCCTTTTTAAAAACTTTGACATAAAGGAAATATATTTTCAAATGTAGTGGATGTATAAATTCACTTTTGTGGAAATACGTCACGTATACCAGGTTAGCTAAAATGTGTGAACACGGCAAAACGACGACTTTATAACGGTAGTTTTACAATTCAGTTTTTTAACCGAGACAAGTGATACGAGACGTACCACCACCTAATGCAAAAATTGCGTCTGACAAGTAAAGAAAATGTAAAGAAAAACAAAACAACTTCTTGTCTAATTTAAACAACATCCTAACTTTTCTAGTTCTCGATGTAGCAATGGAAGAAAATTTTAAATGAACACCCGGTATAACTTAAATCAGATCAATAAAATGTTAGAATTTGTGTTTACTGATAAATAAAAATTTTAAAACTCCGTAAATTATTGAACAATTTAAAAATGTTTCTCGTAACTCCATTTCCTATTATTTTCCTTTTAAAAACTGAAATATTGAACGCAGCTCTAAAAGATATTACACGATCGTTTAAAAACATGTAGTTAGAAGAAAACAGCATCCCCGCGCGTAACTCCGTTTGAAAATATGGAGATTATTGTTGCTACAAAGACATTTTTTGTGCAATTTAAATAATTTAGCTTTTACTCTAAAAATATGGGTATCTCAGGCATCTGAATATGTTTTACGAGTACAAAACAGGTGCCACTTTGTGTAATTTCTTTCCTGTTGCATAACTACTGTCGAGTGAGTCGTCTAAAACTATTTTCGTTGCGAGTTGGTAGAAACGCTTATAATGCATGCTTTTAATGGGATAATTTAGTAACAAATTTATTACAAATATAAAATTCTAAAGCACTGACGATTGTTACCTGATGATAGACTCATAGACTAAGATCTCTTGCTCCTCTCTCAAAGGGGTAAAAGCACTACATGACGTTAATTATTACACGGAGTCAATCAAACCCCACGAAACGGCGTTTGAATCTTCCATATCGAGAACGTGTTAGCCAAATGCCGGAGCCAATTGTGTGAAAATCCTTATTAAAATTTTATTCAGCTTTGATCTCTTAAAGGAATCAATTTTGAAATGTTTTTGAAAATCAGAACTAGGATCATAAATTTTTCCTATATAGGGCGATTTTATATCAATGTCAGATATCAGATGCTGATACAAAAAACTAAGGGTTAAATTATTCTGAGGCCGAGCACTGAGCCAACTTCAATATAATCTCACATGAAGAGCCACCGAAGTTTGATCAAATAGAACGATGTTCTAACATTTTCTGATTTAAGTCAGTGTTAATGTTACTGTTCCAGCAGTTTTCATATTCTTTAAAACAAAACTGTTCGAGATTATGACATCGGAAGTACTTAGAGAAGCACTAAAATGTTTGTGTTACGCACAAATTTTATGTTCAGCCAAACGAATATTACGATTTCGCGAAATTACAATGTCTACAATATGAGAGCAGCTGCATTTACGATTTGTTAGTTGTTACCTACTGCTGAATGTGAAGTTAGTGTAATCATATTTAATGAATTTTGTTTACAACATGTTGTGTATATAAAATGTAATTCTTTTTGATAAAGTACAAAAAGTTAGTAAAGCGTAAATAATTAAGGACAAAATTTCGTAACGAAGTTATCCGTTTTCATACACGGTCGTGGAGCAAACAAGTACTCAATTGTAAAAGAAATCCTCCACCACCGTGTTTGTGATTATTTCGAAAGACCAAATTGGATTTTTTAATTAAAATTTAATAATTTTTTCTAAATTAGTGTACCTACTAAGAATATTAAACAAAATAATTTATTATCTTTTTATATGTGTTGAAGTGAGCAGTGCTTCTGCGAGAAGTATAAGCTTACCACAAAAAGTGAACGTGTGATAGATTAATGTTCTAAGACTAGTAGCTAATCCGAAAAAGTTTTCAACACTAAATTAGTTACCTAATTGTGCTAAAAACCTAACAGGTTGAAGGTACTATAAATAAGCGTTTTTTATGTAGGTATTAAGACGTAACATAAACTTTTACTCACTTCCTTAATTAATCTTCAACTTTAAATTATTTTGAATAGTATATACTAGCAACAATTCGTTTAAATATCTTTTTATTAAAAAAAAACAATAATGGGTGTGTAGAAACGTGTAATGTACGTTTTACGTCAGTGTTTGTTTACTACAAGAGGTACGTTAATGCATCAGCGGCAGATTACCTGTCTGTAGAGTGCAGACGACGTTTACACGTTGTGCACTTTTAAAATGTCTCGTGCACATTTTATTTAGCAGAAAAATGAGACATTTATAGAACATTTCGAACAATAAGAAATACAACTCGAAAATATGTTAAAAAATGCTACCCGATAGATTACTGCATTATATCCACGATATCCTTTTCTTAGATCGAAGCCAGACTCCCTGGACGATGTCATTCACAACTGCTGTCATATATATACTACGAAACAGACATCTTTAT
The DNA here is from genome assembly GCA_950108345.1 of Malthinus flaveolus. Lineage (NCBI taxonomy): Eukaryota > Metazoa > Arthropoda > Insecta > Coleoptera > Cantharidae > Malthinus > Malthinus flaveolus. Next base: position 75,508,115 of record OX467285.1, read on the forward strand.
ACAAGCTATTATTTATCCAATACGTTTTTGTTGCGGGAGAACAATTTACAAGGCAGCAAAATGTAAAATTTATTGTTTTGTGGGTGCAAATGCAATATACGATGAAAGTCTAAAAAATATTTGATACCCTGAATATTTCAGGAAAAAATAAAGGTAAACCTAAAACAACTGAAAGACGAAAATGTGTATTAAATATTCAATTTATCGGTTAAAGTAAAAAATTAATCTAAACATTTTGTGCTGACGACTAACGATTTATTTTATGACACTATAACAATGCAATAAGAAGATATAATAGTTTCAAAGCTAATTAATAGAGAACAAACGCATCATAACATCAAAAACTCATTCTTCGAAAAGTGACTCCAACCATGAAACACAGAGTTTATGAAACATGCAGATTGCAGAATATCAATCGCGATGAATTACGAGTTCAAAACTACGACTAACCGTGCAGAGCAGTGCGCCCACGAAACGGGCTAATATGTACTATGCCGAACCTCCTCTTAGTAAGTTCAGTCACTAGGGGAAAATAAGAGGCTCATCCAAGAAAAAATATAAAAGTTATTTTATCTCCATTGTTTATGTATTCTGGGATGCTCAACCTGAATTTAAACTTTGCCGCTTCCTAAAAGTGGTGCGTTCTGAGAAAATTGCAAAAACAGCGGAAAACGCTCTTTTTTGAGTTTTCGCTTATAACTTAGAACTAAGCAGTTCTTCTAATTGTTAAATTTTTGCTTATAACTCGCAACCTACGGCCTTTAAGAGAGTGTTCCTATAGAAAAATAACGTAGGTACATTAATTTTCCTACTAAACTTCAACAAGTTCTATCGCCTAACCTGAAAGACGTAACTTATAGAAAATGTAATAGAATTTATTTTAATGTAAGTAGATAAAAAATATTTTTCTCTAAAAGTGCGCAGTTTTCTAGTTATAAGCGCAAAACAAAAAACACAGCTTTTTGTACAATTTTGAAATTGTTTTCAGACTTTAACGCACTCGAGCGCCTAACCCGTGCGTCTGCAGAAAAAAATTCAAAATACATAATTTGTAGAAAATTTGATCTTGTTAATTTTCATGTAAAAGTTTTTTCTCTAAAAAAGCGTAATTTTCAAGTTATAGCCGAAAAACAAAACAAACAGCTTTTTACCAATTTTGAAATTGTTTTCAAATTTTAAAGCACTCGAGCGCCTAAACCGTATGTCTCAAGAAAAAAATTCAAGACACATAATTTATAGAAAATGTAATCTAGTTCATTTTCATGTAAAAGTATTTTTTTTCAAAAAGTGCGTAATTTTCAAGTTATAGCCGAAAAACAAAACAAACAGCTTTTTACCAATTTTGAAATTGTTTTCAAATTTTAAAGCACTCGAGCGCCTAAACCGTGAGTCTCAAGAAAAAAATTCAGGACACATAATTTATAGAAAATATAATCTAGTTCATTTTTACGTAAAAGTATTTTTTCAAAAAGTGCGTACTTTTCAAGTTATAGCCGAAAAACAAAAAAAATTAAAAATTACATTTATTCCACCTATTCCTAGTTTAGCCCGTCCTGTACAAACTACTCATAACCAAACTGGTTATCTACTTCATAGACTACATACAATTATATAATGTTAATATTACTGATCGCCATTGTATATTGTGATTTTTATTTCCCAAACTTTGATATTATTCTTTTTTTGAGAAAGCCCATATAAGATAAATCATTTATATCGGTTCCGAATTCAATCTTTTAATTTATAGTCTTTCAAAACACATATTTATAAACATTTTTATTATATTACTTTAACTATTAAAATAATTTGATCTATGAATCAAAAACTGTAACTTCCGAATTAAAGCAGAATAGTATTTGAATTATTCATAATATGTTGATCATCTTCAACAAAATATATTTATTTGTTGTAAAAATGCTTTAAAATGTATAGGTCGTTTGAAAAACAAAGTTGAAAAAACTAAAATTTTCCTCCATACATTATGAAACTTTTGCCTAATTTAACCGAGCTGCTTAAACGGTTTCATTGAACACCCGGTATATAATATAACCCTTATATTGTTTGAAGCTGTGCACCCGTGTTCCTAATTTTAATAACGGAGTGTGTTCTGTTTATATAAAATATTATCTTTTAAAAATTGATTTAAAATTTGTACGTTCTTTCGTGCAAAACTTCTCAACTGCTCGCTTTCCTTTCCGACATCGCACGCTTCTTTTAAATGCCGCAAGTTCGATTCAATTGTACTGGATGAGTTAGGCAAAAGCTCGTCATAAATCGTAGACGCTGGTCCAACACGCATCGCGTCGTCTGAAAGTGGCGTTAGAGGTATGACGCTAATAAAGTTTTTCTAGCAGATCGATTTCAGTCAGAGATAATAAGCGCGTGCTGCGACCACAATATAACTTTTGTTGTAGTCTAACAGACTTTATCTAAATCGATGGATGAATTCGAGAGCTATTTTTGACACAACTTGCATACAGAAGAGCATACCTCATTCTCATAAATGTTCTAAATTGTTTCAATACAACTCGCACAGATAAATATCCGGCGTCGGCTAACCTTTTTCAGCTTTTGGCGAAAATTCTTCCTTGCGCCGTTTGCTAGTAAAATCGCCCAATCAGTAAATCAAATTTACCAATAGACGTTAAACATTAACGGTGATCGTGCTTTTTGGAAATAATTTTTATAGACACTCACTCTTGGGTAATTTATTTTTGAGATAGTAACGATAAATAATATTTGAAATGGAATTTGTGTTTTAGTAAATGAAATGAGCGCTTGGGCGTTTTCCATAAACCCATGGACTAATTTGTCTAAATTAGAAATAACATTTATGGTAATCGTTCTTTTTTCGTGTTCTTAAAGTATTAACTCGATTTATTTACCCTATTTATTTAAGTTTTAATTTCCTACCCAGAAATATGTTTTTTTATAAAAATTAATTAAAAACGAAATTGAATTAAACTCAATCAAAAATTATAACGGCGGTACTTGTTATTTTATTATGCTCGTGGTAAATTTAAGGTGAAGTTAGTCACGAAGACGGCAAATATTGCATTATACTTAAATTAGCATAAGCGAACATGCAATGAAAAAAATGATCGACTTAAATTTTATTTCAGGTAATCCGCAATCGCCGAAGAATTGTGTTTTACGTAATGCAACAAATGGTGGAATAGAAGTTGTGTGCTTAGCAGGCGAAGACGGCGGTTTGTCTCAAAGTTTTGTTTTAGAAGTTAGCGACATTTCCATATCCGTCGAACCGCCGAGTGTTACCACTTTAAGTGATCAGGGAGAACGTTCTTTACCTTTATACAGGGTACTCGGCGAAACTCCGGTATTTAGGTTACATAGTTTGGAACCTGGACGTGAATATCAACTCTTAGTTTACGCAGTAAATGCGAAAGGCCGTAGCGAACCACCCGTCGTACTGTCCAAAGTTAAAGTGGAGCCCCCTTTAGATATACATCAAGAGAACGGTAGGTTACTCTTGGGATGAGCTTAATTTAATTAGAGGAGACACTAACAATAACTGAATTCGCGTTGTGCATGTCTAGTAGTTGGGTTAATTTTGAGCGCAAGTAGCTATTCGTAGTAGCGAATGTTTTAAATTAGTATTTGTATTAAGTTGAAGTAGAATAGGTATTGGTTAGCTTGTAGAATTAACCTACAAACTGCAATTATATGATAATAATTGGGTAAAGGATTTGCCCGCTTTCATGTTGCCAATGGCCGGAAGTACAAGTGTATGTTAATATTATTATAAATTTGATGTTATTGCTTCTAAAGGTTTACTTAATGCGATGGTTAATTTGTTTTGTATAATTTAGTGCCGGGTGTAAAACAAGGAATTCCGACAGAAACTTCTCCTCCAGCAAACCAAAGTTTCACTCTTATACTATTGGGGCTTACCGCAGTTGCCGCAGTTCTTATGGTAGGAATTATTTCCGCTGCTACTGTTCTTGCGTGTAGAAAACGACCCGCTGCTGCAGTTGTTCGCCGAAGAACGCCAGGACGCAAACCGCCGGACGATTATGAACTTTCGGAAGCAGGATTTAACGAAGGCTTTCACCGTCGTAGTGCGCAACACAGAGCGAGTTTGTATGAACAAGAAATGAACAGAAACTCCGGACAAGCTACGGGTTTGTAATTTTATTAAGGAACTGCATTAGCCATTAATACAATTCTTAGTTTTCTCTTTTTTTTTTGAAAGGGTATCAATGCAATTAGCCATGTTTTATCTTTTCTAGAAAAGTATTTGGAAAACCTTTTAGTTCTTTCGTGCAAGTTATAGTAGGGGTTTAATTTAAAATAAATTAAGGTATAAGTGAGAGGGAGGATTATTTTAGTATTCTAACCCCGGTAAGGTTATACGTAGCGGTAATCAGAGAACTAAATGCCACTGGTCGGATGACACACGTGTTCATAACTGCTGGCGCATCAGCAACCCTTAATGCGAAGACTCCGGGGAACCTGAGACGTTCCTTGCATATAATGTAGCGCGATCTGTAGCTGACACCGCTCTATTAAACTATTAACGGCGCTTATATACGTATCTGCCCCTATACTGATTGATGCTATTTGAGGGTATCGTTTTAATTTACCTTGTTTGCCTTTGCAAGCTGCAATGTCACGAACACACTACTACTACATTATAAACGTAGCCGACAAACTACGTCGACGATTTTAATGTTGGTGTGTTATCATAAAGCAAAATTAATTATTCAAGTTTTCATTGTTATCAAATACTTTATTAACTTAATTAAAATCGATCGGATCATTTTTAAATTATGCCGCGATCAAATTTTATCCAACAAAAAAATGAACCCGGTTTGTTCCCCCTTTTTTTACTTTTAAACTTTAAGAATAATAACCTACTAAAATTTATGGTTTTAATATAGACATAAGAAAGCGTACTTTCAGTAAAAATACTTCGAGCCTACCTTCGGTAAACTCCGAAATAGTTGTCTCGAAATTTTTGGTGAAGTGTTTTAATTTTCTTGAATTTTGTTGAGATATTATACTGATATTGAAACATCATGGTTAGAGATAAAATTCAAAATCATTACTTTGACAAATTACTAAAACTAAAATATAAAACTGTAAGTAATCTCTCATCACTTCATCGCTATACAGTATACTACAGCAGTTCTGGTTTTCTCGCGAAATTTAAATCGCAATGATCGAAGCTGAAATTAAAATTTGCTCTCGACATTATTTACAACGATATGGTAATTTCAGAATATTTTTAAACATTAAAGAACTGTATCGTGGTTATTAGTTATATTTTACACAAAGTATATCACAACAGCTCGGAAAATTGAATAACAATTGCTCTCACCCATAGAAAGCAGGGCAGTTTTGCTTTAGAGAAAATTTATTCAAACATGTTTTTGCTAAATTATCCGTTTTGAAGCTTTTTGTACTCAAAAATATCGAAAGTCGGGTAAAAAAGTGTTGAATAAATTTTTCCCCGCTTTGAAATTGCTATCGAAGTCTCCACGTCCCCTCCCCATCCCTCCATCAGAATTTGACAACCTCAATGCCTCAATAGTTTAAAGAAATTGGGTGTTTTCATGTTGCTTTTGAAATCTCATGTGTGTTTTGAATTATTCGAAACTGAACAAATTTGAAAGGGGGAGGGAAGTATTTTGGAGCCAAAATCATCGACTTTGCTTTAAATAGTTTGAAAAGAGGCTGGGTTAAAATCAGAATTTGTTTACGTTGGTAGAAAAATGTCCTGCATTTCTTTAATCGCTCAAGTTTTAGGAATTAAAATTAATTTCGCAAGTGTGCAGCTTGTCCATTAAGCACATAACTTTAGAAATCAATTTAAAAATTGTACAGAGAAGGTTTTAATAGTGTAGTTTTTAACAATATGGGGAAATTCAAAATCAGGATTACCAATTCTAGCAAAATAATTTAAAATAAAACAATAAAATAGTCCAGAGAAAAGAGATAAAAAAGGTTAGGTTAGCGGAAAGATTCGCATAGAACTTAAAATTGGTATAAACCTTAAATACATAATTATACATGAAATGTCGAAAGTCCTCATCGATCCTACTTTTTATTTTATTCAAAGTTAAAGGTCGAGAAATCGGTTTTCGCAAATATCTGCTAATTAGGAGTCAAATTAAATAAATAGATGGAATTTGAGAGAGGAAAACAGAAGTTTTGAAAATTGCTACGGTTGTTTGTGAGAACCTGCAGTACAACATACTAAAAGTCATGAGGGGGGGGGAAGCGAGGGGAGAGGGAATTGTTTAAAGGTGACTTTTCCTCGATTTTTGCAAATAGCTCGCCTCCTAGATCGTACGTTGATGACGGTTATTACGAAAATTTTGATGAGGATGAGGTAGAACAAAAATGTAATTAAAGAATTCTGAAAACAATGGATGTATTAAATGTATTGAACTTCAGAAGCTTCTTATTTACGACTTAGAGGTACGATAAAGATTTCCTATTTCATCAGATCATCACATAGAATACGTACGTATAGTTAAAGACTTTTTAAATAAAATCTTTACCGTGGTACTTCTAAGCTTCATAAATTCCATAGCGCGCTCACTAATTTCGAACAAAAAGGTGTTAACGAATCCTGGCACGACTTTTATTTTCAGAAATCTTTAAATATACCTCTTTATTCTTGTTGATATGATATAGTAAATCTTTGTTGTGCCTCCAAGTTGCGAATAAGAATCTTTTGATATTCAACAGCGCACTCACTAATATTACGATATCGACAAAAAAAAATTTTTAATTTCTCCTCAATAGGTGAAGACAAAACCTAACGTGCCTTTTGTTTCCATAAATTTTTAATTACATCTTTATTCTACTTCATGCAGTGCCGGATTATTCATCGGTGGATAATTTCGGTAACTGATTCCTTTTATGAAACTTATGTGTCTTACTCCGTAGTTTGTACAGCGTCATTCCGTAAACGATTAAACTATCTCGAAAAGCATTAAACTTACGGCAAAAATTTATAACTAATCTTGAAGCTAATAATGTTTTATATAATTTTAACCCTCGAACGGGCGCACGCGGACTGTGAGTCCGCACACACATACTTATGTTTATATTTTTGCCAAAATTTAATTTAGCGACTTGTGACTTATTCTAGCTTACTAAATATGCATACCATACAGTATAATTAACATTCAGCAAAAAAATCGCTGCCCGTGTTGTTTTTACGGCGTTGTGGAGTCACAATTCGCACGCGCCACTCGCGCTTTGTGTGTTGAAGGTGTCTAATTTTCTGATACCTAATAAGTAAATAATAAAATTTGGGTTAGTAATAAACATCCTAAAAACCAAATAGTAATTTTCCATATAATATAATAAATAAAATTAAATTAAAAATTAGGTAAACAATGTCAGCTTCTAATAGACGAATTTATTTTATTTATTTATAATAGGATTATTGTTTTGTTTGAAGAATAAAACTATTTTTTTAGTTAGTTAAATAGTTTTTCTAAAACACCTAGTCATTATTTTGAAGAAAATATTGCTTAAAATAACAAAATTTTAATTAAAAGTGATTGCGGACTCACAGTCCGCGCGCGCCCACTGGTGTTCGATTCACCGCGCGCCCGTTCGAGGGTTAATAAGAAACTACATTAGCGGACAATCTCTAGGAGGCGAGTTATTTGCGAAAAATTAAAAATAGTCACCTTTAAACAGTTCTCCCTCCCTCTACTCGTCCCCCCTCACCCTCCTGGACTTTTAGTATAATATACTGAAGGCTCCAACGAACAACCATACCAATTTTCAAAGCTCCTGGATTTAAAAAAAATATGTATTGCAATTAGTTTTTGTGAAGCAGCCGGCACGTTCTTCAGAAGACACGTTAAAACGTCGGTCGTCGGAATGATCCATTAATTAAAATGAAAAACATGATTTTTAGTTTATAAAACACATCAATATTTAAAAATAAAGTTTGAGAATGAAGAAAAGAGTATGCCAAAAGAAGAAAACTAACGTCCTCAATGAGTAGCCCCGTTCTTTTTGTACCAAATATTGTTGAAACCGAATGTAACGGATCAGCAATTCAAGACTAATTATTGCTTGGTACAAATTTTCAAAATTCTGGAAAAACGATTTATATAAATTGAAAAATTATTCAAACCCAGCAATTACCATCAAAAAATATGTATAACTTTGAATAGATAAAAACAATATACGTATAACTGCGTGATCTAATTTAAAGGAGTTGTGAGAAAGCTAGTTATTTTATTATTTTTATAGTCATATACTTAAAGTTAAGTGTTGCATGTTTCCCTAGGCTTGTATTTTTAAAATAACCGGCACGTTATCGTTAAATCGGTAATTATTACGCAAAACGCGATTTTAGATTAGAAAATAAATAATATAACCCTTTACCTACCAATAATTCAACTAAATTAAGACATTCAAAAATATTTTGTTAAAATTACACTTTTTCCACAGAGTAAAACGCGAGTACAAGAACCAAATAAATTTGAGTTTTTCACGTGAAATAATCTTTTTTTTTGGAAAAGTTAATTTAATTACACATTATTTTTACCCAACAAGTCAAATTTAATTAATTATTAAATTGCGTGCTATAATTCACACTGCAAGTAAATGACAAGTGCTAAACATAAAACTCGGTGTAAGTTGTAAAATATATAATTTTCTTTCGCGTATTTTATTTCACTTTATACGAAATCTAGACTTGAATGGCTTTTTAAAAATTTTTAAAAACAATTTAGGTAGGTAAAATGGGAAACAAGTTGAAGTTATATATCTGTTAAAGTTAGGGTTACCAACTTAACGCATTTCCCTTAGGAATCTAACACGTAGTAGCTAGAAGAATTATGGTTTGTTTAGATGGGCCTGCCTACTTTAGCGATTGTAATCGAAAAATACAGTTTGAGGATAAAAAATTTATTTAATTCTTTTATTTTAAATTTTTGATGGAATTGTTTTTCCTTAATGTCGAGAAAATTGTTTTTAAAACGATCCAAATGGTTTCAAACGAATGTAAGTTAAAAAGTTTCTATTTGGAGACAACAATGGAAATGTTTTTATTTAAAAGGTCAATGTTTTGGTGGTTTTCTTTTGACTATTTTATTACTTGAGCGAGTAGTAGTAGTGACTTAAATGTGCCACACATGTCTTTGAGGCCCGACGGTACAATAATTCTTAAAATTGAATTTGGCAACTGTGAAACACTAACGTCTAAGTCCTTGAAAGCCGACGTAATATAAAACTGGAGATTTTACACTGTTTTACTTTGTAGAAAAATGAAAAATGTCACAGGAAAAAAATGCTTTTAGAAGTAAGCGAAACAAGTTACCGCTAAATTTACTAAATTTTGATGGATTTATTCGGTCAAATGCGTCATAACCTGAGAACGAGAGGAAAGTCTGAAAGTTCAACCCTTTATTTTTGAATTTATTAATCACGAATAGTGAAATTTTTGTGAAAAAGTCCCTCCAGTGCCCGTCAACTTGATTTCTGTTGAAAACATTTTGAAATTATGACTCCTGACACTGATGATATATTTATATAAAAAAGAAAATACTTTATTATTTAATGAATGCATAACATAAATATCTACAACAATTTGCATTTTAAAAGTTAGTTTTATAGTACCTATATCTCTGTAAAGAGCAGTAAGTAATGTAGTCGTAATTGAAAATTTGTTCAATTGGAATGTTTTAAAAGTAATCCGATGACTAATTCTTGTTTTAGAGAAACAAATTTATCATTTTTACTTTTATTATACTTCCACAGTAGCAATTCAAAACCACAATAATCGCTTCCAGCAAAATTCAAATTGCTATAATATTACCTTGCCATGTATAATATCCGTTCGATTTGGGAACTCCTTCTTTCCGTATAGAGCTCAAAATGCGCTTACTTTGCAACGTTCGCCAGCCCGTCCACACTGGTTGCATTGCACGTTGCATTGTACGTTGCATTACACGTTGCAGCCCTAGTCTGGGCGCCGCTTTACCGTGTTAAGGTGTGATTTCGCTGCGACGTCCAGCGGTCACGGCCGGACGCGACTTTTTAGCGGTTTTTTAGCAAACATTAAAAGGTTGCAGCTGTAGTCTTTCTATGGTCGTATGGTCGTATAATGTATGAATGCGATTCGTTGTTTAATTTAATGTTAGAAGAAGTTGTAGATGAAGAAATTCTACTGCCACTATGTCAGAGTCATGCTGAAACCCGTTCTATTTCCAAACAAAAGACTGATGAAAATAATATGATAACACGCATCACTCAGTACTTGTTAAAAAATGATACGAAATTTCATGAGTATTTCAGGTTGAATATAGCACAGTTTAATATATACTGCGTCTACACTGCTCTCGAACCGGTAGAGTCACGGGTAGAACTAGACGTATGATAGGAAACAGTCCCACTGCCATTCCACTGTATCAGTGCACTGTTTCGGCCGCGCGATTCTCTGACGCGATATAGAAAGCCCCTCATAGTTGCAGAGAAGCCTTCGCGAAATTTGAGTCACCCAATAAAATAAAATTGTGAAACTGACGTGCAATTTTAAAAATTCATTTATTTTCAGAAAAAAAGCAAACAGCAAACCTGCTCTACACGCTTTTATGACCTTTTAGAACCACAATTTCTTTATTACTAACTTTTTATAGTTTCGTTAAACGCCTTCATCGTCGGCGGTTAAATTCCTTTAGAGCTCCATTTAGTTGCACCGATGTTAGGAAAACGCGTATATTACTTAGCTGCTCTTGAAATGGACTGAAAGAAGTTTAAAATATTGCCATCATATTTTTGAAATTGTTAACGATAAATTAATGGAGACAGCTTTAGTGAACGGGAGTTCCTTTTTACGTTAGCTAAAAAAGCTCACGTGTATAAACATTGAATTTCTTTGGTAAACGACGACTAAACTGCTACGTATCCTGAATTAGCAGATACAAAGCCGCAAAAGCCAGCTGGATTCCTTCGATAAGGCTGAAAGATTTACCCTCGTTCCATTTAGGTATGAACGTGCCCTTTCATTTGAGCCGCCAGTAATGCGTAAAGACCGTTTGATTTAGTGGCCAAATACGTTACTGTGAAAGGCCTTCTTTTCAAATAAAATTATCCATAGAAAAGCTTGTGCCCATGTACACGCTTTTTTTGTATTTCTGTTACTTAAAATTTCGTTCGCCCTCGTTTAAGCAAACACTTTTACTTCGTCGATCGATTTTGTGTAAAATTTTACCAACAATTGAACTAATTCGTAAATGTATAAGGGAATTCTGTATTGCCATCGATTAATAATTGAATTAGAATTGTTTTACAACGAAAGCATTAAAACCTCTAGTTTCTCTTTGATGATGATGATGACGATGATCCATTCCTTTTAAATTAACCGTTTTGCTCATAAAGGAGAGTTGTTTGCACAGTTAATTAATAATTTAAAAGAGCAAACAAATTTTATTTTAAAATGTTCCACGTTAAACACGACTCGAAAAAATTAAATAGACTCGAAAATTTACAATAATATATCTTTAGTGATATATCTTTTCCGAAACTTTAAACCATGTAGATTACATTATAGTAAGCCTTACATATCCAAACACGTATATAAGAAAGTGGATTTATTTAGCTTTTATTTTACAGGCCCAGATCTAATCCTCTCTCCTGCAACTTTTTCTGCGCAAAGCTCCGAATATTAACCCGTGCATTTTGGTGACTGCGGAAAAGACAAAGCCGTGAAAAAGGATGTCGTTGTTCCTGGAAGCTTTTCAACAACTTGGTTAATAACACGATTTTTATTTTTTTACTAGTCATTCCAAAAAAATCTAAGTATGTAAAGCAGTTATTACGTAAAGGAGAAACTGTGAAACTTCACGACTAAACGAGTACAAATAAAATAACGGCAAACATTTTTCAAAATTCGAAGCCATTTTTATTTCTTTTAACTACGAAAAAAGGCATAAAAATTGTTAACAACACAAACTGAACTATAGAACTCGAGTTGTCAGTATTTTTAGTTATTATAGGATCCTGTTCAATACCTCATTTTAAATTATTTTTGTATCATTTGTTGTAATTTTTAAGTAGAGTTTAGATTTTAGTGGTGTGTAACCTTAAAAGAATAGTTTTGATTAAACTTTTAGAATAATAATTTGTATTATTTAACATAATTTTTAGTACTACTTCGAGCGGAAAACTTGGCTGAGAGTAAAACGAATTAAGTGAGCGAAGCATTTACATATTCAAGAGACTATCCAAAATTGCTATTATAAAACTAATAATTCATTGAAAATTACACAATTACCTTTTTAATGTAGAACGTTATTCAAAGAAACAGACCATCAGCTTTGCGTATATTTTATGTCACTCATTTAATTTAATTTATTATCTACTAGCAGCATAGTGTATAAAACCAAGGCATCTACAAATTAACATTTTAATGATTAAAATTTGATTTCCATTGAAGATCGAGACTAACACTCTAATTTTCGTTCCAATCCGAGATGCCTTCCATTTGGCATATATGTGACTATAGGTACAAACTTTTCGTCAGCTACCTTAGCTGCCCACTTGCACACCCCACAACCGAGAGTATTCTCCAAATTCGAAATGAATTCCAAAGAACGTAACTACCCAACCTCTACGCTTCGCGTACCTTTACAGATGTCCGACTCTGTTCTTTAGTATAATAATATAAAAACGAAGTATTTTAGTTTTGTTTGTGTTTAAGGTCAAGCTGTTGTTTTTCATCAAGGGTTCGAATATTGATAGATCTTAGGCATACCCTAGACGCTCAATATGGATAGTGATATTTAATGAATCAAAGTGAGACCCTACACCCTCCCTAGACGATCAATATAAAACTTTGAATCGCGCCCGGTCTACTGTTTTTTGCGTGCAGTAACGTCAAAAATGTGCTGAACTTATAATCATCTAAATTTGGTAAAAGAGTTTCAATTGAATGCAGAGAAGGATGAAAATGAAAACACTAAACAGAACCCCAAAACAAGTAAAAAATGACACTTCTCCAAAAAAATTTTCTAACTCCAGTCCATTCACATTCAAGGTGTCAACAGTGATCATCGCGTAACGACTGCAATTGACTGCAGATATTATTCCAACTCCCTAAATATCTAGGCACTACCGAGTCCCTACTCAAACCCTAAAAAAAATTTTAGATTCGCTAATTTACCAAGATATTTGCATGTAGGTATGTGTCAACGTTTACTGCACCTTGAATTTGAATGGAGTATAGGTATCTATATTTATTTTTGTTCCCATATTATGGCCAATGACCTATATTGAAGCTGGATTCCAAAATACCTATCCTAATAATTGGAGACCCATGTGGTGATTCATCAATATCTCGCCCTACACGCCCAATAAATATCGCGATACCGTAATTGCGCTTAAATCAGCTATATTAATAAAAATAGTAGGTAGCGAACACAAAAGCAACAGAATAAAATAATAAAAAATATAATAAGGAACTCCGACAAGTGAATTATGCACCACCGGTGCTAAACAAAACTGAACTCCTCTATACCGAGCAAATAAAAATGAAAAACATGACCAAAATGACAGGACTTGATCCTGAGATGGAATAAAGAGAAAAAATGACCCCCGCCCCATATACCTATACACAAAGTTGTATCGTTTTCGAGATAGGAGGCCCTTGAAACTAGAAGAAAAAAGCTTGCTTTTTTTAAAATTCAAAAACAAAGCAAGACAACATGATATAATTTGGAGAGTTACCTACATATTATGCGTATATCTTTAAGTTGGGTAAATTTTGTCACAATCTTCTTAGCAGAGGCGTAATTATTGTTGTGACCCTTATTCTTTTCAAAAATAATAATACGGTAGTAATGGTCGAATATGATGACAAAATTTACCTATCATGTTATTTTGCTTCGTTTCTGAATTATTTAAAAAACAAGGTTTCTCTTTATTTCGTCCCAGAACCATACCCTATCATTTTTGTCACGTTTTTCCTAGATACCCTCTATAAAATAAAAGAAACTACTGATGTTGCCATCAGGACCACCAGAACTAACAGGACTTTTTTGTGCGCGTTGATATCTACGAGATCTCAAAATATTAAAAAGATAATATCGGAAATACTACCAAACCACAGTAGTAAGCTCAGAACCTCTCCTATAATTCAAAAATCGAAAATTGTGTGGGGGTGTTCGTTCCATTTGGAATAGGAAAGTTACTTTCAAACCTTGTCACAAGCACATCATCTTTGTCTTATATTTAAATTCGTTATTACATAATTACAATAAGAGACGGGGGAAAACTCGAAAATTAAATACAGGGTAAGTTAGCGGTCTTCGATAGCCTCTCTAGTACAACTCTCTAGACAAGGTAAGCTTTTTTAGGTAAACATAGGTCCGCCGCTGTGTTTAACCGAATTGCATCGATGTCAGTTTAAATTTTGTGATTTTTAGAAATAAAAATGACGGTAATGCTTTAATGGTTACTATTGACGTCTTGTAATTTTCTAACGAATCGTCAAAAACATACCCCAAACGTTTTACCAGTAGAATTAATACGCTAATAAAGTTGATCCATTCGTATTATTATAATTACCACCCTGTATATTTGAAAATAATAAGAAACCACCAATTTACTGAGGTAATCCTCAAGTATGACTTTCAATAATGTTGAAAACAGATTCTATCATAATTTCGTTCAACATTGGTTCTGCACATCTTTTGACGTATTTTTTCCGTAGTATTATTGCACACAACCGGCAGTAAGAAATTTTGTAGTAAGTGAAAAAAAACTAACCTCATGAATTAGCGGAAATTGAACGTAAAACTTCTTGAAGAATCGGCAAAAGATAGTTCTAAACGCGAGCACAAGCACATCACCACACCGAGTTCAATAATAACACTAAAATATTAAAAATTTTAGTTAAGTGGATATTAACTCGATGATTATTAGGTAGTATGTTGAATAACATTTTAAAATTTAATAGCATTTCGTTGGCTGCACCTGCAAAAATTCTTATCGAAGTAAACCAAATGGTAAGATAAAGACGACTTGAAATGAAATCCACACTTGCCTTATTTATATCAAATAAATATTTTCGAATACGTTAAAATTACAAAAGAGAATTGAAATTTTTAATTCGAGGTCAAAAATTATCTTGACCTCTGTGTATAGGTCAGTCATACCCCTGGTATGTTGAAAAAATGGTGTAGAAGCTTTTATTTTTTTAACTTCTATATACGGGCACAAACATGTAAAAAACAAAAATACTAACACGGGCGACCTCAGGAGACCATTTGGCAGCCAAGAAACCTCAAAAGTTTGCGACTTTTTTTGTTATTTTGCCTAAAACTCCTAAACGGTGCATCCTAGCGATAAATTTTTAATATAGTAAATAAAAGAGCATTAAATCTTGCGTCGAATGAGTACCACCACTTAATGTCTCAGTCAAAAGATATAGTTGAAAACTACGGTCTAATGATGGCGATTTTTCCCAACTTGGTCAAAAACTGGAATATAGTACTTTATATGAGTGTGCAGCTTGGAAATAAGTACCTACTTTAAGAGAAAAACTCATAAAACAAATATTGTAGAGCATCAAAGTTTGCGTCTATTGAGTAGCAAAATTTTTTAATTCGGACGCATTCGACGCAGGTTTTAATGCTCTTTAATTAATTATATAAGAACTTTATCGCTAGAATGCACTGTTTAGGAGTTAACAAAAAATAGTCGTAAACTTTTGAGGTTTTTGACTGCCAAAAGGTCCCCCGAGGTCGCCAGTGTTAGCATTTTCGGTTTTTACCAACTTGCACCTATATATACAATACAAAATACAAAGTTAAAAAAAGAAAGATTTGTTCAAATTAAAAACGGTTGGTGTAATGGTCATAAAGTAGAACGTTTACTAGAACGGATCCGTTGCAACGGACGCGATCGTCGAAGCGGAGAAAAATATCCATTGCATTAGATTCTGTATAGACGCGTTTACCAAGACGAAAACGTCTACATAATGAATATTCGTTCACCGTGTTCGTTGTGCCCGCTCCGTCCTAGTGAACGCTTAGCTCAACCGAACTTTTTCGTACACGTTGAACCTAATTCTACAAGCTTTCGAAATATTAATAAGATATCGGCAATAGAAGGTAGGTAAAAAAAAGAAGCGAAATATAAGACAATTTTGAACACACTCAAACCTTATGCTGATAAGAGAAGTTTGTTATCAATCTGTTAGTCTCATCAAATTCGTGGTAATTTTTACGGAAATCTCGCTAAAGGAAATCAAAGTATGGCTGTCACTATAATTCTCGCGGTAATTAGAAAATGACTGATACAGTATGACCCATTTACACCATATTGTTGTACAATTGATTTATGGCACTAGTGTCCAATTTAATCGAATGAAGTTCATGCAGTAGGTAGCACGTAGCACTTCGAATATGAACACAAAAGATAAAATTGTGCAATTTATTCAATTTAAATTACCTCCACAACAAAATCTACACCGATAAAAACTACCTATGAAAGTTTTTTAATTATAAATTTGTTTAAATAACCGCGTCAACGTTTTAAAGATTATGTAAAATAAATTCGTTCAAAATACGAAACAAAAACAATAGTACAAATGAAAATAAATTCAATTAATGTAGCTATAAATGCAATTTATGTTTCAAATTATTAGAGTGGGTTTGTCGTTATTGCGTTTAAACGGTTAAACGAGGTGTTGCCCCCAGCCAGCGCTTTACAGTAAAAGATTTAATTAATTAATATTTTTTAATATAAAAACATAACCTCGTTGTACGAATTTTAATAAATTTTGTTTAGTGAAATGGATAAATAAATTATGTATTGTAAAGGAGGTGGAATTTATCCTAAAAGCATTAAATAAAATATTTAAACCAAGGATTGTAAAATGTCAACTTTACATAAGGGTGGCATGTTTGGACACGTGATAATTTACGTAATAAAAAAGAAATTTGCCATAATGTTAAGTTAGGGACATCTTGCTCAAAAGTTGTCTAAACTATGTTATTTAAATTTGGCAAGATTTTGTAATAATTTTACAATTCAATAAACTTCCAAATTAATATTTGCTCTTCGGATAAACGATAATAACAGAGTTCAAGTAGGTTTTCATTACTAATTAAACTACGCCATTACTAGACAAATTGCATTTTGGTATTAAACTTTAAACACACTAACACCGTCGTTTTCAACAGCTTTGATTTATCAAAGCTCAACCTGACAGGTTATTAAACAAACCTAATTTTGGTTAGCGTTTAGTAGGATTAATATATCAATTTGGGTATGGTTTAGGAAAACTAGGTAGGTACTAGTAATAGATCTAACGTTATTAAATTTAACATCCTTGCTCTTTTTTACTCTTACGAAATATCTGGACACCTGGACTAACTACCGAATAAGTTCTTAAAGCTTAAAGTAATTGATTGTTTCAAGAAGTGATATACAGGGTTTTACGAAAGTTTGAAATATTCTTAAGTAATCCCTTACGTATTTATTAATTTAGGTCAGTTTGGACACGCGATAAAAGGAAACTCAAAAGTTTTATGTACTACGACTATGACAATAATAGCACTAGACACTAGATAGAACTGATGATGGGTAACTCTACTCCAAAGTTAAAGTAAAGCTGCATTTTTATACGTAGTATTCGGCTAAGATCATTTTTATGATTTTACTTTACTTTCAATCGTTAACGTTGGCATCGATGTTGTTGGTCATCTGCTAAGTTTTGTCTTAGCTGGAAAACGGCGAGTTTCCAGATAGAAGTTTCTAATTAAAAGTTGTTATATTTTGAACCCCAATGCCCCTATATACAACTTATATCCTGTAACGCAATCACTAACACCCTGTATTTTTCAAAATATTCGAATTAAAAAGTAAATTTCTTATTTTACTTTAATTAAAAGTATATAACATGGAACGCAGCTCTTATACGTCAGAATCAATTTAAAAAGTACCCACCCACTTAAAAAACAGCGCGTTTACTCGAAAGCATGAAGATTATTGTTGTTCTTAAGACACTTTTATACAATTTAAATTATTCAGCTTTTACATTAAAAGGTATCACTAAATATGTTTCACGAAAATAAAATAAATTCCACTTTCTGTTATTTTCTGTTACAATAATATACAAAGTAAATTTTCCTTTAGTGTTTTGGGTACAAAAATGTACTACGTTTTGCAAGTGTAGGTGCGTGTGTGCCTTGGCACTAATAAAAATAATTATTAATATAATAATTAATATAATTATTTCCTAATCTACAGCTTTAGGTGAGTTCCAAACCACTGAAATTGAAAAGGGACCTGACGCGTTTTTAAATAAAATAATTATAACACTAGGACAAATTTCAATACATACTTACATGTGGAATAAACATGAGAGATAAAATATAAGCTATTATGTAAACCAGTAAGAAAATAAAACCGCATTAGTGTTTCTACTTTCCAAGTTCGTAATAAATTCAATATAGTTAAATAAATTTGTTTTGTTGTAGTAGCTTAAAGTTCCGAGATTATTTTTCTCAAACTTTTATTATTTGTTTTATTCTGTTACAAAACTTAATTCATTATGAATTATTAATCTTCGCCGTTTCTATTCATGAAGTATTATTAATTATTTATACAGTCATGTCATAAGTGGTAATTTACAAGTCGGCTTTGTGGTGAGTATACCTATAGGTGTAATTTACACATGCGCTTTAGTACCACAACAAATATAGTACTTTTGACAGTTCCAGAATCTCCTAACCAGCTTAACCGAACTCTGACATAATATTTCTACCTTTGACCCTGGCATAAACAATATTTAAAAAATATCGAGTTACTTACATAAGAGCTTTTACATAAAAATTATATCTACGATAAGACTATCTAAAAAACAAACAAACAACAACCAAAAAACAAACTGGTGTCTTTTAGGTATATATATATATATATTGTATCAACAAATAAATTGTGCTGTTCCTCTGAGAAGCAAAGAACGTCTCGAAGTTGCCGTTGGCAATATAAACGTGCAAATACAAGAAGCAGCATGGCAGGGAACCCCAGTTTAAGCTAACCACAAAGCAGAAACCTCAGTCGACTGATCGCAAAAAATTAAAATCAAATTGTTTGAAAAACGAAAATTAAGAAAACAGGAAATTAAAAAAACAAGTTAAACAAATCAATTTAAGAACTCAAAGTCATAATAAAGAAAGAAAAGACCAAGCAATTGAAATCTAACCTATAGGATCTCTCGACCCCAAGAACTAGCAATTACAATCTTTGGAAGGCAACTAAAAAATAAAACGGTCAATTCAAAGCGAAGCACCAATTCAACTAAAAAATAGAAAAAACTAAAATATTTGCTGAACTTCCTAGCACATGTGTTCCAACCCTATCCTGCAGAACCAAGTAATGACCACGAGCATACAATCAATCACTTCCTAGAAGCTTCTTATGTAACGGGTGTTTTTTTAGAGGTGTAGAACTTTCGATTGAGACAGCTTTGATATCAGTTATCATGTGTCGAAGTTGAGTGGTTATTTTTATAAAGTAATGTTTGACATTTCATCATGCAAAGATTGACATCAGAGCAACGATTGTAAATCGTGCAAATTTATTTCGAAAGTTGTGCTTCTATTCTCGGAACGTACAGATCGTTTTACGATCCGACATAATCGTTCATCCGAACCAATAATTCGGCAAACCATGGATCGATTTCGCACTTGGTTTACGCTACTTGATGTTAGCTCACCCTGTGGCAAAAAAAAAGTGCATAACAAAGAAAATATAACCGCTCTTAAGAAAAGTGCCGAAGAAGATCCAAACACCTCGATTCGGCACCGTGCGCAATAATTGGACCTCTGACAGACTACTATTTTGGAAAATTTTTAAGTAAAGATCTTGGCTTAAGGCCTTATCCAGCTCGTGTAAGAATTGAAGCCGCGAGACCATCGTTTTCGGCGGCTATTTGGCAAATGAATTGGCGGCTGAAAATCAAGTCACCCCATTATTTCATCGCAAAACTTTGTTCAGTGATGGGGCTCATTTTTGGCTCAATGGTCGTGTCAATAAGCAAAATTGTTGCATTTGTAGTGAAGAGAATCCACAAGCGAATTCTCAAAAGTCATTACAACCAACATTTTGTGTTTTATTGGCGAAATCAGACGACTAATGCTTGAAAAATGGTCGATAATTGGACCTCCAAGATGCACCATATTAGAGCCAGTAGCGGGGGTCATATGCTCAAAATAATATTCAAACTCTAAATGACAAAAGATTTTCTATTAAATTAAGCCAAAATTCCGTTCATTTGATCAAAGTATAGATGTTTTATTTCAATTTAAAGTTCTGTACCTCCAAAAAAAAACACCCTTTAGTAAAACTGACAAACTTTAAGCAAATCACAGCTAAAGAAGTATCTTTAATACGTACAGATTTGGGTGCAAAAAAATTATCTGGTTTTGGCCTGATTACTGAATAAATTTTGAACGAGCTATCTCATAAAACTGTGAGATTTCTAAACGGCATATTTAACGCAGTGATAATGATAAAGCTACATCACTTTCCCTCTCGATGGAAGATTTTGCAAATAGTAATGGTTAATGGTACCAAAGCCGAACAAAGATTCGTGACTTCCGTCGTCATACAGGCCTCGTCGTCACATCAAGTTGGTTTTCGTGAACACCATTCTACTATAGAGCAAGTCCGCCGAATATCTTTATAAAATTTACCGATTAATGATTCTTCGTGTTAATAGACCAAGTTAACAGTTTTATTTCGAAAATAAAAAATATTGTTCAACTGTGTTCTCAGACCCGAGTCAAGCGTTCGATAAGGTTTGGTACGCGGGTCTAAAATACGAAATTAAACAAAACCTTTCTTATGATGCACTCCGCCTGCTAAACTTGCACCTAAGCGACAGATACTTCTTCGTAACACAAAGAGAAGAATTCAGCGAGAAACCTGGAGTACCTCTAGGAAGCTTACTGGGCCTTGCTCTTTACCTATTGTACACACTTGATCTCCCGACATCAAACCACATCATAAGTGCAACATTCGCCGATGATACGGCATTTAGCGCGTCCGATAAAAATCAAAACATCGCGTCTACAAAATTACAAAAACACCTAAAAGTTGTCGGAGAATGACTTACAAAGTGGCGAATTAGGGCGAACGAATGCATGTAGATTCTAGATCGTCAGCTAACATGGAAATCACACATATTTATGGAACAAAAGGCAGCAACTCGGCAATCAATCCAACAAAATGTATTATAGTCTAAGATCCGAACTAAGGTCGTTTCGTTTCGATCTGCTTACCGGACGAACAAACTTAATATTTTAACAAATATATCACAAATGGTTAAGACGAATTTAATCTTAATCGAAAGTATAAAGCATAGGAAACATACAAAAGTTAGGTTCTGCCTATTTTTTGTAGTCCCAATACCGGGTTGCCAAGTACTATAAAGAGAAACTAAGAAACTCAAAGCAACTACTCGTACATAATAATTTATAAGTTGTGCCCAGCTGCCTAGTCTCCCAGCCCACAATAGCTAAAACAAATTTTCAAAGCTTTTCAATTGTTTGACGTGTAATAAGAGTTGGGTTTACTTTACATTATACAGGGAGTTGCGTTCTCATTGTCCTGCACTTTAGATCATTATTGTACGGTGTTTTGCTGCATTATGTATTTTTTGTATTTTTTTTAATTTGCAAGGAGCAAGTATAAGAGTGACAGAACAGCATCCTTCTTTATGAAGAAAGCTGAACGTTGCTTTGGGCTTATCCCATTTTAATTTTTATATAATAAATATTTTCTTGTATTTACTTTAATTCGAATGGAATAATAAATAATTAATAAAAATAATAAGTAGGTAAGTATTGAAAAATTGAAATTTAAGAAGCGTTTATAAATTTTACAAAGCCACAATAATTTAATGTTATACTTTTCATGAAATTTAATACTCCTAATTTTTCAACATTAAATTCTTTTGTTTCGTATTGACGTCATTTTCAATTTAATTATCCTTACAACGTATTCCCGAATATTTACCTTAATTTAAGTTTGATATTTGGAAAGATAATTGCATTCTTTTGGTTTCACTTAAAAAAGCTTCGACTTTATGTTCTACATAATAAGAGGCTATTCAAATTTAATTAAGTAATTAAAATAAAAAATTGAAGTTTAATATTTAAAAAATTACAGCATATTTTTGGTTTCATTTTTCAAAAAAGCGCGAGGTTGTTTTACGAAACAAGGCTTATATTATTAATAACTAGCAGGACCCGTGGGCTACGCCACACGCTTTTTCATTTAGCGACCCTTGTAGTTTGGAAAACCTATAATAATAATAATAAATCCTAATAGTATACTGGGTGTTAGATAAGTAACGGCCGTCCACTTATCACCGATGACTCGATCAGAAGACCTAATGTCTTTCAACGTGTTATTTACAACTTACAGCACCAACATGAGCTTTATGCGTCATGGTACATTCATCCCATACTAATAATGCCGCTTCTTTTAGCACTTTGACGTTAGCGCCATTTTTACGAATAGAGTATACTGGTGTTTGATCAGGTGAGAATGAAAGGGGTAATTTAAATGCCGAGTGTGAAGTTCAACCACCACTTAAAAGGGTTGCTGCAATTCCAAAAGCGGTTACTGCAATTGCAATTTGTTTCTGAGACCCCACCTTCGCTAAAATGAAATTAATCAAAAACGTCTTTCCCGTTCCACCGGGAGCATCAAGGAAAAATAGTTTCCCTTCATTATTCATAAATTCATAACACTGCTTAATATTTTGTTGTAGGCTATTAGTTGTTGTGGTACTAATTCGCTCTCATTTTCGGAGATATAAAGTGCAAAATCATCTTCATTGCACTGTGTTTCTTGGTTATAAAGTAAATCGTGAATCTCGAGAATGTTCCTTTGAGGTTGAGGTAAAGAAAATTCTATTACACGTTTTTCTGCAAGCATATAAAGTGCATCATGAAGCAAAGTCAAACCTTCGTTGAAAACATCACCATTGAAAGGAATTTGTTGACAATTTCGTATTAAGCGATGTCTATGAAGAATATGATTGCATACGTGTTCTCGAAATTCGTTCCACATTTCCAGTTGGTTAGATAGTTGACAAAAAATCAACATTATTGTAAATAATTCCATTAAGAGATGCGCACTTTCAGAGATAGTAGCTTGGAAAACCGTGTTTCTCCAATGTGCGTCACTTTGTAAAAGACCTAAAGCTTCGCATGCGGCACGCTATGTGGGATGTACTACATCGTTAATTGTTTTTGGGGGATTTTCATAATCGTTTAGGCGTACTTGTCCATTGAGACAGCACATTGCTGAAGTGTCGTCGATCCATTTCCTTGCATGGCGATTTAAGCAAGTGGTAGCCATATGCCTCAGAGACAGCTCTTCTGCATTTGCATACGCAATGGAAGGTTCATAGGAAAATGCACAATTATTAAAAAACATCTAGGTTATAGGATTTCTATTTCGATTAGTTCGTTCCCGTTGTTGTTGTAAGCGCTCTTCTTTTTCAGACGTAGTACTCTCTGCTTGTCTTAATTGAGAAGTACCTTGGCGCATTGTATATAAACGCAACTCTCTTTCTGAAGTATTTTCGGCGGAACTTCTTTTGAGTCCGTCACGTAATTGCGTTACTTGCAATTGGCGTTGTTCTTCACTTTGTTGACTTCTAGAAAGGGCCATTTGTGTGGACCTTAATGTTGATAAAGAAATAGGTGTGTAGGTAAAGTATAAAGGACACTAAACGCGGAATAACTAAAAGTTCGTAAAACGAAATAAGTAGGTACGTTAAAAAAATGTAATGAAAAATACGGTAAATAAAGTGCAAACAACAAATCAAACAATAATTAAATAAAAATATAAATATTGCGCGAACTTGTCTGCGAAAGGTGTTTTGAAAACTGAACGTTTTTGTTATAACAGTAGTTGGAGTACTTATCTTTGGAGTTTTTGGAGTTTATGGTACATTTCTTAAATGTAAAATTTTAAATAGCATAAAAGAATTGGTGTCATAATTATTGGCCATTAAGAGTTATTTATAGCTTAACGTAACGTATAGGTTTACATTTTTTATGTTGATTTTAATGAGTTTTGAGATTTTTCTTAATTTCTAAGGCCCTAGTAGACATATCGAAAAAATAGATAGCCTATTTTAAGCACGCAATTTTTATCTATATGTGAAAGTAAGAATGAAAAAAATTGGTTGAGTGGTTCGCGAGTTATTAAGTAACGTACATACAAACGAACTATTTTATATATTAGTATAGATGAGCTTAATTGTTAGTCTTTTATCTGATGAGGGAATACTTTATGTTGATGTTAGTAGATACCTATCCAATTATTTACTTGAATACGATACAACTATTTGCGGTTATAAGAGAAAAAAACAAATTGCCAGAGGACAATGACTATAAGATGCTCTAACCAGTGGTTTTCAAACTTTTTTGTTTTACGCCTCTATTTATTTTTAAGTATTACTTACAAGTTCAGCTTAATATTTTCTTTGATGAAGCTTCTTTGTCCATCCACCATCCACCACCTCCACCGAGGCACCTGTAATAAAAATATAAAAATTAAGTTACGAGTTGACAATATGTTACCTTGCACAGATGCGCAGTAAAAGGCGATAAAAAAAATTTCTTACATTTATGCAAGTTGTGCACAACATACTCGAAAAAATCTAAAACCGTTATATTTATTTCAACTATGTAGTATTGTGTTTTCTCAAGTATAGTTTTATTTTTAAAAAAGAAAACATTTTAGAGTTTCCTTACTAAATTTCCGTATTAAACTTTAATATTTATAAGATCTCAGAGCCGTTGTAATACGATATACGTATTCTAGTTTTTTATGATGTATAATAAAGTAAAAGCTTTGAAGATTTGAATTCTTCGCAAAAGCTAACCTGAATAAAACTCACATTTTTCCCATGGACCTTAACCACATAATTTAAGGTTTTTCCGATTTCTACTATCTACTATCAATTTTATCTTTTTATACGCACCCTTATATATATTTTACGACAATTTTATTCGTTTTACTATTATTATTATTTTAAATAAAATTTTTGCTAAAAGGCGTTATTTTATTATAAATTGGTACTTTTACCTTGATTGACAAGGTTTACATCGAACAAGTTGTTATATACATACTACACAAAGTAATTTCCTAAAGCGGAGAGTAATTCATTACATCGTACCTTTTTCCGAACAACTTGTTCAAAATACTTTTCAAATTTATAGCTTGGGGAAGAAGGAATACATACATAAGTAGAAAATTTTGATCGTTTTCGAAACAACCAGAATTTGTTACGGCAAAAAACTTGCTAAATTTAAAAAACAACTTCTTCGGCACTTTTGTTTTCTGTTTGTGCTTTAACTTCTTTAATATAAATTTTAACATTTTTTTGTATAAAAGCTTCAAGTATTTGTAGCTAAAATGCAATGAAAATTATTCTTTACGCTTTAAAGAAGTAGTCAGTTTCTCAGATATGTTCAAGATAGTCATAGGAAGCAGCGGGCTGGATAGCAAGATAGCACTTAATATTCGAGTTATTAATTGCGAGATAAAGTTACGCAACCAAGTGTACAATCAATGGGTGTTTAGAAACTTCATAGCATCCGACGAAATTAAAAATTGTAAAAAGAGTTAAAGTATTGAAGAATTAAATTTTAAAAATTTAAAAATAAATTATTTTCACAAAGATTACAGATTTACTTTTTAAAACGACCACAACATTTCTCTATAATAAAAACGGTGTTTTTGTATGAGAATTAAATGTGCCATAAAAGACTTAAAATGAAAATATAACGAGAAACGTCTGTCACTTGTCTAAAAAACGAAAATGTAGAAACCAAGCAGTTTTAACCTACATTTTTATCGAATTAAGTATTGTGTTGTTTAGAATAGAACAGTCATGTTCATATGAACACACCACAAAAAGTTTAACTCGTAAAATTTACTATTTTTTACAGCCGAAATGTCGAAACGCGATAATATGCGTATACGTAAAAAATAATGCTTAAAGTAGATTAGAGTAATTAAGTATTGAAAAATCTCCACGTTTTCAATTGTTGCAGCAACTATGGTTTGCTGATGTTCTTCGGGCTCCTAACCATTACAATGGAACTCTGAGCAATTCATACTCATTATGCGCTACATCTACAGAAGGTATTACCACTGCAGTTTTTGAACATCAAAAATCAAGATATACCAGGGCGCTTTTTTAATGGCTTCGAGTACAAGCTCGTGCGGCCAGGAAGGATTCAATTTTTGATATTTTATCAAAACTAATATTTTAGATAAGGTATATGAGACCTTTTTAAAATAATGTTAAAGAACTTTTAACTATGAAAGGTCCTGTAAGCATGTATTATGCGAGATTAGTTTGATTTCTCGGGGCGCATAGCCACTTTGATTGGTATACAATCATGGGAAACTGTTGAAGGGATAAAATGAGACAAAGGGGAAATAAAAGAAAATGTTTTTTCCTCCTATTTTGCAAACTGTGGGGGTCGGGTGCACAATGTTCTTTTTTTGCAAATTGTGACTGCACTCAATATTGTATTTTTATATCGTTTTAACCGCGATGTGCACTTTAACGTACATTATTGATGTGAAACTAGCCTATATGTTCTTTTTTGCACATTTGAGTAGTCGTTTATTGAGAAGCTCAACTCGTTGGCTTTCTAGTTGGACTCCCAAATCATTAAAATGAAATAAAGTAATAAGCCCAACTTAAATCAATATCCCCAATATATTCTGGTGCGAATGCCATTTCTAATTTAAAGAAATTTTAATAGGCGATATCCCACGTATGTGTTAACATTATTCAGATTCTAGGCATGTAAATTTTTTGAAAAGCTTCCCTAAACTCTAAATTAAGCTCAACGTAATAAATAATAACTAATTTTACTTTTTAGTGTGTCTCGACACTCGACAGTATAAAATTAAATCCCAAAAGTTTCTCGCTAAAACTCTTAAATAGGAAATGATACGAATTATTTAAGTGAACAAGGGCACTCTTTATTTCACTACAACTATGATTATCTAAGATAAGGACTCCTATAGTCGAGGGAGAGAATCATCTACAAATATTTAATGGGAAGAGAAGTACATTAAGTTCCAGCTCGTCTTGTGAAATCTCGCCAGACTAATTCCGATAAAAACATTCTTTCATTCATACTAAAATATGTAATTTAAATATGTGAATATCTGCAGCATAAAAATGAAACATTAAAATGTTTAACTCGTGTATTTGACGATTTGCATTAAAGTTTCGAACAGTGGACTTTAAAGCACTATTTTAATCAAAATTGCTGTTGCCCGCAGCTTCAATAACGACAGTAAAAAAAGTTGGACTATTAAAAGTGGAACAGAATATCAAATAAAATAAAAACATTTTAGGAACCGTAATCCATTCATATAACATAATCCAGTATACTAGGAGGAGCAAAAGCTATATCGTGTTTGACTTTACAATAACACAAATACGATAAATTAACCCTTCTTATTGCTTACAAAAAGAACACGCTTTTTGGCAGGGATCAAAGAGCAGAAATTAATAATTATCATGAAGCGAATCAATTTGAAATTATATCTGCAAGGACAGCTAAGACCCTTGTAACGATGTGGATTTTGGGATGGTTCGTAGTAGTTATGAATCCTGAGATTCTGGCTCCGAACTATCAAAATCAGCATCGTTTGTACGCTATCTCTGGGGTTTTTCAGTAGTCACTGAGATTTTTCTTGTTTTTAAATTCAGTAAATATCCCCAACCTTTACGATTTCTAAATTTTGGTCCCTTTCGTCATTTTTTTCCCCTTAATATTTAATTGTCATTTAGATTTAAATAACCGTGTTTTAGATATCGTTCCAAGTGCAAGCGTCGATACGAGATTTACTCGCGACCTTGCACGCTTTCAATTCAATTTAATTTCACCTTTACTTAAAATTCAAAATTTTTAATTTGTTTTAAACAAATTTTTGCCCCCTTTCAAATAATTTAATTTGTGTCCTAGCCCCTTGTAATTTTTTGTCATCAGCCCTTAATTTTTTTTGTCATTCATTTAATTATTCTTGTGTCTCGCTCTTAATCATTCTCCGTTAATTTTAAAATTTATATTCAAGTGGTCCCCATTTAAGAGCGCTTCTCGTCCCAATATTAGTTTTCCCAAATTTTGATCTCCCTAAGAATTTTCCCTTGCATCTCTATTTAGATAACTTCGAAATCCCCACTGGTACCGCCATCACGAGGTAAGCTCTGATTGGTGCTCGTGTACGGTGGTGGAGAAGTTATAAATAGAGGTGCAACATTCTTAGAGGGGAGTCGAGTCGAGTCCGGTCCGAGTCCTAGTCCTGTTTTGTTGAGAGTCCGCGTTTGTCCCGTCCAACATTACATTTTTCAACCCTTCAGTGACACTGACCATCCCGATCAACCCTTGCTCTGTGGTAGTTTTTCGCAGTGGTTTTATTTTAGCCGCTGTGGAATCTAAGCTTCCGCATTATTTTGGGTTGGATCTTTTGTGGTAGTTTTCCGTAGTGGATTTGTTTTTAAGCCGCTGTGGAATCTAAGCTTCCGCATTAGATCGGTATCAACTTCTTGTGGTAGATTTCCGCCGTGGTTTTATTTTAAGCCGCTGTGGAATCGAAACTTCCGCGTTAGTTGATATCATCTCTTCGTCCGTGAGTGGTTGCCGTTTTGCTGTGGTTCCTTCTGAGCCGCAGTAAGGCCTAAGCTTCCGCTGTTCCCGTGTTTTTCCCCGTGAAGATAAAAAGAGAAAAAAATTTTTTTGTTGGTTTTTTTTTAAGAAGAGTTTTTTTTATTATATTTTATTTACTTTTGTTTTGAATAAACATTTTTTTTTCTCCATTCACCGCGACTGTTTTTTTTTTTTTTCCTCGAACCCTGCCCGTCTTCGGCTTTGAGCTAAGTCGCTGGCAGAATAATAGCTCATCGACGAAGTTCGGGGTTACACCCTAATCAAGACTGGAGTTGCTCTTGGGTAAGTTTTGGCTGCCCAGATCAAGACCAAAACTTTAGACTTCTTTGAGACTACGATTCGTACCTATTTAGTCTACTTTAGGTCTAGCTTCATATTGTTTCCGTCTTTAATCGCGAAGATATTACCTACAATATTTTCTTTATAAATACTGATAACAAATTGATCAGCCATTTCTTATTTTAACAGCAATTAAAATTGTATCATTTCTCTCTTTAACTAGGTACGAAACGACTTAATGAGAGTTAAGAGTTCGTTTGGTTTTGATGGTAAACCATCTTACTTACTTTAAACTGAAAGCTTAGTACAAGCGACACATACATCAATTTAGGCATATAATAGCTCTTACACTACAAAACTAATTTACTTTTACGTAATTAACGCATTTAATTACTCGGCTATGTGTTACGTAGATCTTATCTTCGTTAGAGCCAAGCGAATAATTTAACACAATAATTTCACTTGTTGATGTAAACTTGTTAAATATGGAAAATTTACTTTTTACAAGAAGATAGAGTGACAATTATTTTTAATTTTACAAAAAGTACTACCTAAACTTTTCATGCGTTTTTAAAAAAAATAATAACTAAAATATTGTTTATTGCTGAATACAGAACCGTAAAAGGACTAAGTAGCGAGAACGCGTGTGAATGTGTGAGTAACGGTCGGTAGGTAACATTGCTAATTAATGGCAAAACATTAACAAAAAAGATGTGTCCACTGTTCCGGCAGTTTATAAAATATTTATTAGTGGGATTATAAGCATACAATCAATAGGCCCAAGCACCCAGACAGCAAATTAATGACTAGACCAATCGAACAATTTTATTGTTTCATTTTTTTAGGTCAAAGTTTCTGATAAGCTTCTACATTTTAAATAATATAACAATAAATAAATAACTCGCTCTTCTGTTGCTTTTTTTTCATTTCGCTTTCGTAACAGGTTATAAGTCTTAAAGCTCATGGAAAATTTAAAAACTGTTGGCAGTTCTTTTTCTCTGTGGAAAAAGCATCAACTCAACAAAAAAATACATTTTTGCATAAAAGTATTAAATTATAAATAATAATATACGTAGGTATATACGTACAGGTAAGTAATTTTGATATGAATAAATTATTCTCTTATTTTTTCCCCAAAAGGCTTTAGAAATCGATTTCGAAATTGAAGGATTACGTCTATTGATGTAACTTGACTGTAAAGAAATGATAGTCAGTTTTTGCCTCTCTAAACTCTAAACTATGTATAAGACGTGACATGTTTTCAGATTGTGTTATTTTTGAGAATTGTTTCCTACAATACATACCTGTAGTATTGTTTTTTATTTATATAGGTACAATTTATGAGTTGTTTGCCTACTTTAGGTTAAAGTATTTCTTAAATTGAGGTATTTAATATTAAACTCTTTTGTATAACTCTTTTCACTTAGAAACGGCGTGGCTGCATTATACAATATCATTATGTTTTGGAAAGCGACTTATTTCAATATTTAAATGTAAATTAAAACTGTGATATACGTTTTGTTTTGCTTATGTCTCTAAAATGACTTTCAATGTTTCAATATTAGAAATTTGTATATGAAGCGATCAAACGACCGCACGCGCCAAGTAGCAATTGATAAGAAATTAGGCAAATCTTAAAATCGAAGGAATCCACACGAACTTGTTGAAATATTTAGACAATAAAAATGAAGTGAGACACCTGGTGTTATTTGTATACTGGAGGTAACATATTATGTTTCGAACTACTACGTAGTTCTTCTTCAGAACTTCAGTGTGTAAGCTCTGGAGCTCTAACGTCATAGATGTTAAAATTTGTGTCAAGTGGTTCGGTATATGACATACCAATAACAATACGTGCTCGTCCGGACTGATGTGCTAACAATATTGCTGCAGTAAGCGAAAGTGTTGAGGAAGGTCCATATTGATCAATTCCAATCAATCCAAGACCACCACATATGGTGGTCTTGGCTCTAAAACCTTCAAAGGTTCAGTTAGTGAAAGAATTAAAGCCAACCGATCATGCTGTTCGCCGACAATTCGATAATTTCATAATTGAACAAGGTGATGGTATTTCTAAAACAATCATCTTTTCAGGCGAAGCTCATTTTCATTAAAATGGTTATGTTAATAAGCAAAATTGCCGCTTTGGAGCTTCAGAAAATCCAAAGATGATTGTTTAGAAACCTTCCGCTCGTGTTAATACTATTAGGTGCGCTTTTTGGTCTGGAGGAGTGATTGGCCGATTGGATGAGGCTTGAGACGCTGTTACTGTCAATTGATTGCGTTATCGGGATATGTAATAATAATTTTTTTTACCTATTAATGATGACTTGGATGTGAGTGATATGTGGTTGCAGCAGGACGGTGCCACATGCCACACAACCACTGAAATAATTCATTTTGTAAACGAAATTTACCGGTCGAATAATTTTGCGTAATTCGTGTGATCGTGTGAAAGGTCAAGTCTACGCAGATAATCCACAACCCATTGAAGCCTTGAAAACCAACATCCGACGCCTAATTGGTGATATGGGGTAGCAATTATGAGAAAAAAACAATAAAAAAACTTGATAAAAGAATCGACGTCTGCATGCGTGGTTTTGGTTGACATGTGGACATCATTGTTCATTCATAGACTTGTACATTTCATCCAAAAGGCGTATTTTATTTAAAATTTAAAAACAAAGTCCTTGTAACTTGTAACCCTTATAAATAAATAATAAATTTTGGCGTAACCACCAATCATAAATTTTAGTTGAAATTGTGTAAATGTACCTACACGGTATGTGTTTGAATTTAATTGACACGCCCCCCTAATAAGAAAGATGCAGTGCTCGTGGTAAACGAAGGTCAATAAATAGGTCCCAAGTGTATAAACCGTTTACAAAGACCAAAGACTACATATTTACTGTATATAAGCCTAGTGTATGATTCCATTATACACTTAGACAAAAGCATAAGCCAAATTTGCAAAATCGTTTAATGTTCTTGTATGTAATGGGTCGTTTAACATAGCGCCCTTATTAAGAGAGTTTATCAAAGTTAAATTATTTTATAAAAGGAATTTCGAATAGCATTTACATTCAATCAATTTCCACTTTAAATAAGTAAAGTTAGGTATGTTATTAGGTAGTTTCAATTAATTTAATGTTTCTAAACACCTAATATTAGTTTCGAATTCGTCATAGAGGTTGAATTTAATATTCGAAAAATAATTAAATTTGCGGATGTAAATAAGTTGCAATTAAAGGAGTTTTGTAGTTTGTTAGGTTTTCCTCCGTCATAGCATATTTGTATTAATTATTGGTAATGAGTAATGAAGGCTTGCTTTCAAAGATCCATTCAGTGCCAAACGTAGCATGCAGATGTATTCTCTCATTTTGTCGCAGAGAACTATCTCATGCGAGTGACACCACCCGTCATTTCCACCCATATAACTCAATAAAGACAGTACATCATTATCGAAAGTAAGTTTTGCAGAGCTTGTAATTGCAATAAGAACAAAAGGTAGCGGAAGAGAGAGATAGATATCTTCTGACGATTCTAATAATCGACACCAAAGGATAGTGTTGTCACTTTTGAATTAATTTATAATTAATTAACTTTTTTATTAAAAGTATTTTGAGACCGTTGATAAAAGAACCGATATTACAACAATAATGAACACGAACTTATAAAAACAACAAGACAGAATCTCTCGCTTTTCAAGTTTGACATCAGGTTTAATAGCTTTTCTTAAAATGTGATGCCACTAACGATGTTGATCTCAAAAACCCTTTCATTTGAATGTTTCCTTTTTAACAATATTTCATTCGTCCTTTTTCTATATCATATTTTTTTCATTTGACTTCTACCTTTTTTGTTTAAATTTGAACCCAAATCATTTATTATTTTATCCTAGTTGCATATTGATGTGACTTGTGTCCTCGTGTGTTATCTTAATCAAATTAAAGTTGGGTACGTATTTTGAGGAAGTAAAAGAAAAAATTGAATCAACTGACAAATTAAGAAAACAATAGAATTTTTTTAAAGTTCTTAATTGGCAATCCTAGATCGAAAACTAACTCGAAATTTTTTGAAAGTGGCAGAAAATCAATGGCAATTAGAATATCCAAAGTTAATCGACTAATACCTAATTTCAACTCAAAATGTTCGAAATATAACGGGAATTTTATAATTTCACGTCCTGTATTCCGATTTACGCAATTTTTTCGTTGTTACGTTGGAAAACTTATTTAAAAAGTTACTGTACTGTGTCAGTCATATTGGATATCTAGTCTATTGTCAGCTGCTAAAAAGGTTACATGTGTTTTGGTAGGTTCAACGATTTTAAAAATGGATCAGAGAATTTGTATTAAATTAGCAAAGTTTTAGAAAGGTTAAATATTGCTTATTGCTTTTGGTGAGTCTGTTATGAGTAAAACAAGGGTTTACGAGTAGTATAAGCGTCTCCAAGAAGGTCGTGAAGACGTTCAAGACGACGAGCTATCACAAACCGATGAAAACGTGGAAAAAGTGAAAGAAATGATTATGAATGATCGCCGAATGACTATAAGAGAAGTAGCTGATGATGTTGCCATATCAATGGGCTCTTACTATGAAATTTGTTTGGAGGTTTTGGGTATGAAACGTGTTGCAGGAAAATTTGTTACAAATTTGTTAAACTTTGAACAAAAATACCGGCAAATGGAAGTTGCTCAGGAGTCGCTAAATGAAGTCAACAAGGATACAGAACTACTGAAACGTGTAATAACCGGTGATGAAACATGGATTTATGGATATGACGTCAAAACTAAGGCTCAATCGTCCCAGTGGAGGCATTCTGGATCGCCAAGACCAAAAAAAGCTCGACCAGTGCGGTCGAATGCGAAGGTTTTGTTTAACGTCTTCTTCAATTTTAACGGCATAGTGCACCAGGAGTTCTTGCCACAAGGCCAACGGGCGTGCTTGTTTGTGATTTTTTGACCAAAAACAGCACCGTTCAGCCTCCATATTAGCCAGACGTTGCCCCTATTTTTTCTGTTCCCAGAAATAGAGAACCTTAAAGGACCTACGCTTTGCAAGCACAGATGAGATTGAAACCGCATCGCTAAAAGAGCTAAAAGCTATCCCAAAGAATGAGTTCCAAAAGTCTTTCGAAAATTGGAAAAAACGCTGACATAAGTGTATAATATCTAATGGGGACTATTTTAAAGAGGATAACATTTTAATAGAAAAATAAAGAAAGTTCTTTTCAAAAAACGAAAATTCACGTTATATTTTGAACAATCCTCGTACTTATAGTAAAATTAGCGTTAAACCCCAAAGTAAAAAAAAAGTTTTACCCTGCGGGAAATTACTCTGCGCTCTTCTCGTAATAAGTGTTAAAAAGTTTGTGTGACCTAGAGCGTCGAGTTTTTGTAGGAGGGATGGAAATGGGATAAAACGGTTTTAACAGTTCTTTTGCAAATATCTCGAGAACCTTGAGGTTTAGCGCAAACATTACCATATACAAACTTAATATACATTAAATTTTAAACAAAAATTTTTGTTTAAAATTTACTCCAGATTAATTTTGTACTGAATGCTGTTCGCGCTAGACCTCATGGCTCTCGAGATATTTGCAGAAAACTATTTAAACGTGCCACATTACCCACTTTCTATCCCCTCCCACAAAAAAACCCGACGCTCTAGGTCGTGCAACTTTTTAACACTTATTTACGAAGAGGGTATACAACAATTTTCCGCAGGGTAGCACTTTTTGAGTTTGAGGTTCAGTTGCAGTTGCATTTGAAAAAGTATTGAAATGGAAATGGATGAAAAAAAAATTTTTTTTTAATTTCATTTCTCGACGTTTCAGGTCATTCTGAGTAGAAAAAAGCAAAAAAAATTTTTGTCTGTATGTGTGTGTGTGTGTGTGTGTGTGTGTGTGTGTGTATGTATGTAACGCCGTAAATCCAAAACTACTGAACCGATTTAGATGAAATTTGGTTTGAGGCAATTTAACAAAACTTCATCGAAAAAACAAGTTTATAAATCAAATCCGTGCAGAGCGAAGCAAAATAAGGGGGTTATTTTGAGCGCATTTTATCAAATTTAAACTTGCGTCGTTTTAACTTGGCTATAAGTTAGTATATCTCAGCCCTAATCGAATAAAAATTTTTTTAAATTTTTAAATTTAAAATGGCGGCCAGTATTACGGTTGTCCCATTGATCGGTTTTTCTGTTATAACTTTGCCGGTAATTAGTATTTTGAAAATATCAAAACGGCATTATAAAGGCAAAATACAAGCCTTTCATCCTAATCTAATCAATTTATAAAATTGTATTAAAATTGCTTATCTTTCAAGAGTTAAAGTTGACTAAAATTTTAAAGCCGTTTTTCTCAAAATTCCTTCCGGCCGTTTTTTTCATTTTTGGATATGTTTTAGCAATCATAGTTCTTAATAGAATGTCAAAGTTTAATTCGTTTGCTATGAAGAGTTATTGAGTTATGATTTTTTAAAGTCCAAAAGTTTAAAAATGCGTACTTTTTTTGGTAATGAAAAAAATTTGAAAGTTGGCAATTGTATTATTCTTATCAATCCTTATTATTC
Organism: Malthinus flaveolus; assembly: GCA_950108345.1. Classification (NCBI taxonomy): domain Eukaryota; kingdom Metazoa; phylum Arthropoda; class Insecta; order Coleoptera; family Cantharidae; genus Malthinus; species Malthinus flaveolus. The sequence continues at coordinate 75,543,705 of OX467285.1, forward strand.
GACATTATTTAAGAGTCAAAATCACTTTCGGTTTAACCGGAAATTGAAGAAATTTTTAGATTGTTTAGAAACATTTTGTATATTTCTTATTATTTTGAAAGAACGTAAAATTAGCATTTGAAAAAAACTAAAAACTTTGTATTTTGAGTTCCGGTTTAATCGGAAATAACGCCAATTTTCTTAATTTAAATACAACGCCCTGTATATTTTTAAATATTTGAGAGGCTGTAAAAGAAGCTTTCAAATACAAAAAAAAAACTCGGATGTGGCCATACCAGGACTTTTTCAATTGAACTGAAAAAGTCCTGGTATGGCCACATCCGCTTTGAGTTAATTAGGCACTAATCGATGTCCTCTTTAAATTAGTTAAATAAAAAATAGACACTTGTTTTTAGTTGTTCTAGAGAAACTTTCGTTTTGGCAATTTAAAACCAAAATTGCCTTAATTAAAGCCATCGATTTGCAGTAAGGAAATTTGATTATGTATTAAATTGGTTACTGAATTAATAGGAGGTCGGTAAAGGTCTGAATAGTTAATAGTTCTATAGACTAAATAATTTCTTTAAATATATGTAAGGAATTTTTAGCAATCGTACGGTTTTAATAAATTATTATTTATTCCATTTTTGATTATATCGTAATTTTAATAGAATCTTCATCCTGTAATAAAACTTGGTTGGGTTAATTAAAAAAATAGTCCTGCCATGTACTCTTTGATGTTTAAATTAAACTTGAATATTATTTTATTAATTGAAAATACCAATTTATTCAATCTTTAGATCTTTACGAAGGTTCAAAATGTCTTTGAGTGGGTTATTTAAAAAAATCAAGTCTCAATTTCCTTTCTTTTTCGTGAATAACCAGATTCTAAAAGTTACAACATAACCCACAATTAAAAAATATTGGGTGTAATGATTAATGCCAGTTGTTTGAATAGGAAATCAAACGTTAATCGAGACCATTGTGGCAATTGTGGGAGCAAAATAGGATATTTTCCTTTGAGTCTGCTCTAAATTTATACTCTCCCGTTTACTGCTCTTATTGAAGTTTGTTTTGGGAAAAAGTCGAGAAATCCTGCAATTTTGAATACTGATATTTTCTCTTTTCCTATTTCATAATCCATAATACCCTATCCAATTATTTTAGTCTCTCTATTGAGCAACCGAGCAAAGAATTTTAAACAAATTCCTCATTTCAATCAAAAAGCTATTAATTTATTTTGTTAAAGCGAAAGATTTAAAATATTTACAGTAATGGTATTGCTTTGAAAAGAAGAAATTCCTTGTGTCAAGTAAGATTTATTTATTTTAGCGTTTTGATGTAGATAATCTAATATATACGCAAATACCTATTTCAGTTCTTCCATCTTTCGTTTATTGCAACTTACAAATTACTCCTAAATAGCGTTTATAATTGCTTCTTTGATGAGTCCTGAAAGCAAATACAAATATGACGATTTAAATTTATATTACTTCGGCTCTTGCAACTGTCATTAAAATAATAACTCAAATTATACAAGTTTATTAATGTAAACATTTTCAAAAAGATACAAAATTGAGATGAAGTAACGACTTTTCCCGAAAGTTTATGAATTTAAAATACACCTTACAGAAAGTAATACAGTACTAATACTACTACAACATGAAATCAACGCTATTCTGTAGCCAGGTCGGATCCAAGTTTCAAATACTCCGACGCTGATTGACAAACTCTATTCTGCATACTGAGTATTTTTAGTCCCTTCTCAAAGATGACAATGACGTCTTTTGTATTAGTTCATCCTTTTAAACACACCCCACCAATTCAACTAATACAGCACAAACGCACGTTTAAGTTTTCATTTTTTGCAAAATTCGTTGTTTGTGCATTTTCTCGCATTATATTTGCAATTTAAGTTTGTCAAAGAAGAGAAATATAGAATATCTTTGAGTAAACATATATTGACTGTCAATTTTTATTTGAGCTACATTTGCATACACTTTCAATAACCAGTTGATCGACGTGCTTTTCATAAAATATCCTACGTACGATATATTACGCATTCGCCATTTAGAAATGATATTTTTGAAATGAATTTTTTCCTTTTATATGTCATCACTTAACTAAAAAAAATGAGGTAGACGAAACTGTCAAAAAGTTGAACATTCGATCAAAGGAAATGAAATCAAAAAATTTAATTCTTAAAGTAAATTTACAGATGCTTTGAAGCTGCTCGAACCAAAAACAAATTTATTCCTTCATCGAGGATTTAGTTAGTGTTCAATACTCTTTACCTATTATTGCTACAGACATTGATGTGGATCGACTACAAATATCGAAACTTTATAACCCTTATTTTGAATTAGTATAGTTTGAGTAAATGTCTGTATGAGGGACATCATGTCGACTGTTATTAAAAAATATTTTCAAACTTCTAGATTGGTTGAATTTGATATTACACAAAATAGGAAGCAAAACTTTAGACAATCCAAAATTAACGTACGTTGAATATATTAAATTTAAATTGCTCGAGGAAAGATCGCGCGATTTGAGTAATAATAATTACTTCTTCAATTAAGTTTGAATAATACGCGCATTTATTATTCTTCATAGTTACTCCGTACTACTTATTAATATAGCCCAGTCAAATAAGACAAACCGGGGAGGGGGAGAATCCAAAATTTTTGAAAATTCGTATGACTGTTCGTTAAAATCTGCAGCAAAAGTTCTAGATGGTGGGAAGCGAGCGGAGCAGCGGAGAGCTGTTTAAAGGTGACTTCCTCGTTTTTTGCAAATAACTCACCTCCTATTAATCTAACTGCAATAAAAGTTATTATAAAAGTTATAGAAAATCTTATTAGCTACAAGATTGGTCATATGCATTTTTCCATAAGTTTAACCCTTTTCGAGATATAGCGCGGAAAAGGAGTTCAATAGTTCGAATACGAATATTGCAATTTTTAATACATTTTTAAAATTTATTCTCAATAAGCGAACGTGAAACCTAACGTGACTTTTGTTTTCAGAAAGTTTTAATTACATCTGTATTCTACCTCATGCAGTGCCGGATTATCCATCAGTGGATGATTTATTGCATGAAACTTACGCGTCCTACTCCGCAGTTTGTACCTTTATAGGGAGTCAACCCGTAAACGAATTCACTGTAACCCTATTTCCGCACTATATCTCGAAAAGGGTTAACTTACAGAAAAAATGGTTATAACCAATCTTGTGACTAATAATGTTTTTTATAACTTTGATAATAACCTTCATCAACGTACGATGTATAGGTGGCGAGTTATTTGCAAAAAACGAAGAAAAGTCACCTTCAAACAGCTCATCCTCCTCTCACAGTCTCCCACTTTCCAGGACTTTTAGTATGTTATACTGAAAGTTCTACCATTTTAACCGTACTACCAATTTTCAAAAATCATTAGGTATTTTATTTATCAAAAAACTACCAAATTTTACTGCTCGGCACTCCAACATAAGAACAATTTCTACAAGTCCGTACATTTTATGTTATTCTAAAAGATTATAAATTACTACAAATGGCTGTAGCTATTTTTCTCTTGAGATTTGACATTAATATTAAATTAAACCGCAATTTCAAATTTCCTTTTGTGTAAGCATTGCTATATTTTGCAATCTTTTCTTAAAGTGTCAAAAGAATTGCAGGTTTTTTTATTTGACTTTTCCTCTAATAACATCACTTCAAAAGCATTCCTGAAAAATGTACGTATGTTTCAGTTTGTCAAAACTAATTGTCGGAAACAAGTAGTAACAATTTCAAATTATAATTATCTTTAACAGCTACTTTAATTAGAAACTGATTGTTTTCCACCTACACGTACTGAATTAAATAAAATGCTGTGGTAGTTGCAAATTTATTTATACGCTGTTGTTAAAGTGTAAAATTAGATAAAATAATATCACTATCACATAGTTTTTATTACACAAAAAGAAACTGCGCTCGTAAAGGATTAGTTTCATTTGATTTAAAAACTGCATATTAGCTAGGTACTTATTTTCACTGTAAATAAATGAGAGAACTTTATATTTCCTGAAAAAAAATCAAACACTCAAAGCAGGATCGTCCCATACACGTATTTTTTTGAAAGATACCTTCTGACATTGGAAAGCGTGTCAGTGCAAATATCTCTAGACCCTCATCCAGATTATTAACTGCTTTAGACATTTTGCTCAATGGCGAGTTAAAACGTGAATTTATTTTAAAAAAGAGTTCGCAAGACTAAACTATTTTATCGATAAAGGCTAATTGCTTATTTATAATTTAAACCGACTACTAAAACTATTAATTTTCGACTATCGGTGCTTAGTTATTATTTCAGCGAGCAATTTAATTCTTACAAATTATCCGTTAACAGACGACTGGCAAAACTGTTGATTGTAAATAACGCTTTTGGGTTTCGCAACCTTTCTCGTAAGCAACAAATAGACGAAAATATTGCGATATTGCATCCAATGACTACAAGTTTATATCTGCGAGAAAACTATTATAGTCTATATCAGAACATCTAACGGTTTGTTGGCACATTTTATGCAGCTCACGGATGTGCTATAAATTACATTTTTTACATCAAATGATTGCAAAACACGATTTTTCTTTAAAAGACGCTCACTGACTTTTATCAAATTCAAAGTACAGTATTTCACATTCAAATGTAACGATTGACAACTTTGAAAAGCACACTTTAACGAGTCTTGAAAAAAAAAGTATTTACTTCCATCGTCTATCATTCAAATTATTTTTAGGCACTTTTATCTGAAACTGTTTTGGTTTGTACATTAGCTCTTATTAATTGTTGATTAGAATTGAAATACCAAATGGAAGAAATAAACCTTATTATACTGAATATGAATTTTAAACCGTTTCAAGGGCACTCTGAATTGACTCAGGTCGTTGTTAGAACAAAGTCTGCCCGTCTGCCCGTGTAGGTGCAGTAATGTTGTACTATTCCTCCACGATAACTTTTCTACGGCCTTAACTAAAAAGTATATCTTTCCTGATTAATATTTCACATCCAATCAAATAATTAACAATTATTAGTAACATTTATTTCTCCAAATCTTTAACATCAGTTCTTTTTTTTTTAAATTTCAAATAAATCGGGATTCCATCAATTTTCTCATCAATTAAATCAAAATTTAAAATTTATATTTAAATGGAAATCTGGCAAATTTAAATTCGATATCGAAGTAGGACTACTTGTGAAGCTAATTCCGGTTTAAGGTACTCAATCTACTACTAGAAGCATCTTCTCACTAACTTACAGACACACTTCAACCAAACTTCAGAGCGCATTTATGGAGCTTATAAATCTAAATTACACCAGCTCCTGTTTATTAACTCCGTTGAAGTGCTTGATACATCGATGACGTTCTTGTTAATTATTCGCTACTACCTAATTACCAAAACATGATTTGTTAATATCTCCTATACTTTGTATTAATATAACGTTATGATTGATGGTTTAATATTAGTTATTAAAGGTTTGTGTTTTTCGTCTATTTTTACATCGTAAATTTTTTCTCTAGTTCTTGAAAGTAAATTAAAGTTCATAAATTACAAACTTAATCGATTCACTTACAACCAACTACTACTTACACCTACTAATAGAGCTATTTGTCTCCTAATTTATTTACTACTACACTACTATTATAGCCAAGCGCTAAGATTGTATCCCGTGCGTATAGCGTAGCGCTGAGATAATTAAATTCTACATCCGATGATGATATATTATTAAGTACACATACATAATACATAACACCGTCTAAAAATTTAAATTTACCAACGATTTAAGAGAAACAAAAATTAAGAGTAGAGTAACACCTTGCATACGATTACCGAAGAAGTATAGGATGTTCGTTTTGTGTTAAAAAGGAATTGATTGTAATTGCAATTTCTCACTTTTATGTAAATTACAAAAAAAACAAAAGCCCCATAACAAAGTTAAGCCCCACAACAATAATAAAGAACCCCCTCCCCAAATCGGAATTGAAATCCCCTCTATGAAGCCCTCATTGCTGGACAATATGAAATTTTCCACTAATGGCATTACCTATAGGCTCTACCAGTCTACAAAAAAAGATGGACATTCGCCACAGGACTTAGTCTCAGGATAAGGCTGAGATACAAACGGACGGGGGGGGGGTTAGTCTGGTGCCCTAAAAAAGGTTATATGATGGTACTTAATCTACGTAGTCTGAGAGATCAAGTCAAGACATGTACATGGGTAAGCGGTTTACGATTTGTTCATCCTTCTTGGAAGCCTTTTCCTCCCCTCAGCTTCATAATAATACGGTTATTGTCATTCCAAACTTTTACAGGCTTATTACGCTGTAAGCTCTACATTGACTTCAATACGTGGGGGAGAGGGAAGAATGTTAACTACTCTTGATAAACGTAAGAAATATTTAAGTTTGCCTAAAATTTTAACCTAAAACAATGTAAAACGCGCGATGGTACCCGGGTACCACCACTCGCCATATATTTAGCATTTTTTATGCCGCCACATAAAATTTAAAACATTTAACTAATATATCAGATGCTTTGAATTTTATTCAATTTGAAGTAATTGGCGGTTAAGAGTTTGGAAACCTTACAGAATGTTTAAAAAGCAAGATGGCTTTGAAAATTACTGGAAAGAAAATTCTCTATTCAAAATCTACTAGTTTAAAACCGCTAATCCCTTTTTTTATTATTTTAAATTTTTGCTAGTAAAGTAGCACTTACTTCGCTAACTAGTTGCGAAACCCCTGGTGTGTGTATTTGAGCTAGAGTCGGATTTATTCGAAAGTCTAGTAATTAATCGTACAGCAATTCTATAAACAAACTTCTATTTCAATAAATTCTATTATTTAAGATAGATAAATAAAAGTCTTCAAGGTATGTTGTAATTTTTACCTGACAAGAAATAAGTTATTCCAATTAAGTGTTAAATACTTACTGCTCAAGTTGTTAAAGTTACTTGCAATTTTAGTTGTACATTGTCATTTCTTACTTCGCAAGCAAAAACGATTAAATTTTCAACTTGAAATTCGTTGTAAATGTATGTTTTTAATTATATTATCCTTTTTTAAAATAAGGCTGCGCGTTTACGCTACGAAAAAAAGTATATTTTACGATATACGTCTGTCTACCCCCTAAAAATCTGATTACTAACGTACACATTTTCAACATTGAAATGAACTTTTCAGTGAAAAGTTAGTATTTATCCAACAGCCATTAATGACTTTTGAAACCACTTCAAACCACTTTAGGGTTTGTTTTGTTGTACGCATTTATAATTGTGAAAATTTTGATTAGATTATGATATAATGAATAATATTACATACCAAACGTGAGCACGTTGGTTATACTTGAAGTTTTAAATTATGAAACTCGACTTTTACATGATGCCACGAAAATGAAAAACATCGCAAACTTTATAGAATGTGCACAAGAAATTAATTTCGTTGTGTATTAAAAATAAGCATTGTACATGGTGTTTCACAAGTGCTGTTACATGCTCGGTTTCCAAAAAAAGGACACTAGAACCTTTTACAAAATTTTTTTAATTAATTTGCAATATTTTATTGCTTTGGCCGTTAATGGGTTAATAAAAAGAAACCTTTGCAAATGTTTCTCGTTAAAACCTATGTAATGTGTATGTTGTGACGTTCGTGTTAGAAATTGTCCCAACTGCAATTGGGTAGCGCTGAATACGTTCTAGTACCGAGCAGCGTTCCAAGGCGCAACATAAAAATCTATCAGTTCACCATCGCTGCCTTTGATGACTTTTTTTCATTAGCAAGTCAAATGCAACATTTTTTTTAGTAAACTTTTCTTTAAACGCGACTAATTTACCTCGTGTATGGATGCAGTTTTACATTTAATTATCTGTTCTTCTAGACATATTAAATAAAATAGATATGAATCGCTAGCTGCTGCTCGTTAAGGTATTTTAAATAATTCAAAATGTTGTAAGGTGCATATATTAAATTAAACAACCGTAACTGGTTATAAAATAGACAAAAATGGAACTAATATAGGTAACAATGTGTATATTAAAGACGTTTGTGCAATATTTTTACTTTCAATATAAAATAAAAGTCAGATTCTATTTGGTATAAAAGTAATGTGACGTATAGTGCAATCGATTTACTGAAAGCTTTTGTGATCCGTGGTTTCCGCGGTCGTAAAATACATTAAACATGTCATTCGGACATTCAATAGTAGGTACCATATTACAAACTCAAGCTGTAGTAATAAAAAAAAGTTTTGTTTTTAGGACATCCAAACGCCAAATTAAATAAATTATTTAAATAAAATAAACATAGTACCTATAGGTATAAGAATATATGCAAATTTATGTTAACTAAGTACGTCTAACACGGGTAAATTAAATAATAGTAGTAAGTTATTTGAGATTGTTAATTAGAAAAGTACCTTATCTGACTTATAAGTTCCTGTTTGACTTTTCATTGTTGCCTGCACAGATAAAACTGACAAAAGTAAAGGATTTGAAAGTCGCCGAAAGCTTCTTGGCTGATTTATAACTTCTGATAAACTAAGATTTGCCAATTTGATTTTAAACTTAGACAATCAAAACGAAAATTCCAAAACCATTACATTTCATCGACATTTATTTAAAATTTTACTCAGAGTGTCATAAAACTTATTCTAGACGAATAATTTTAACATTTCAATTCAATTAAAAATTTAAAGTAACTTTGTAGCTAGACACTAGACAAGCATCAGAAGTCGGCGTACTACTTTTTAAACAATTAAATTTAGTCCTGGAGCACAGTTGTGCGAAATTGTAGTCTTAAAAAGCCAAAGAGTTATGAGTTATGAGGATGGCACAGACAGATTCTTGACCTACTGTAAAAACAACATCAGCTTGAAAGTCTAATAACTTTCGCAATATACACCGTGTTCACGGATAGAGTTAAAAAATTGAAACCCACAAAAGGGTACAGGCTGTAAGCAACCTCCAGATTCACTTACTGAATTTTGCATTGTAAAGAGAGGTTCAATAAGAGATTTACCATGAGAATGGTGAATAAAATGTGAACGTAAACAAAAAGTTGTTTCATATTGGCATCTGTCATTAACAACTTTAACCATGGACGCGGTAGCAAAGCGTGTTAAAATTACCGAAGCCTATATGAAAATTGGCTTTTAAACAAAAATGCATAACGGGCAGTGTGTGATTTTTTTGGATACGTTAATAAGCAAAATTATCGCATTTGGACCGATGAAAACCCAAGAAAGATCATCGAGAAACCGATGCATTTTCAAAGAATGACTATTTATTTACTGGAGGAATTTTTTTTGAAAATGATGCCGGAAATGGCGAAACAGCGATGTCAATTGGCCACCGAGATCGTGCAATTTGACACCTTCGAACTTCTTTCTTTGGAGTTATCTCAAAAGTAAGGACGAGATAATAAGGCATATTTGTGGAAAAGAGGAGAAATTGTGCTAGGATACCGTCCTAAATTTTAACAAAGGGATTGATGTGCGCCGCCGAGGCTGTGGTGAGTGGTGAGCATTTGGACGATATTATCATAATTGTTATCGATCAATAAGCATAATTTAATAAAGAAATCAAAACGCAAAAAATTTTTATTTACTACCCTTTTAGTAGAAATAAATATTTTAACTTAACCATGATGGTGTTTAATTTGACAAAAAATCATCTTTTCAGTCCACTATATCCATATACTGTTTCAGTATTATCTGTGCGTAAAACAGAAGATATTTGCGGTTCTTTTACAACTAAACTAAAAAATGATAAAAATTTCTACAATCCATCTTTCTTCATAATTGAGTTAGAAACAATCCGGTATGTTATTCTTTTTCGATACGACAGAATCGGTCAGAGATAATTCCCTAAGATGACAGACAGGGCGTTCTTAAAATCGGTTTGCTGTAAACTGCATCGATAGTTTGAGGAGTATAGACACAGAAATTGCGCTTTTATATCTCTTCTATATTGAATTGCAAAATTTACCTTCACGAAAGTTTTTCTCTCGTTTTCTCTCGTTTACTCAGTTTTTCTAGTCGCACACGAAAGGCATGGATTAATAAATGTTGATCTTTGATTGTCTCGTTTTTATTAACCATAAAAGATTTCAAACGATTTTTCAGTATAATAGTATTATAATGATAACAAATTTTATGTTTTTGTGCATGGAAATTTATCTGTGCTAACTAGGTATCAACAATACCCCCTTCCTCTTGTACTTTAATATAAAAACAATAAAATTAACCGTACATTTACTTTTAGAGCAGCAAGGAACAATTTTAAAACAATATTATTTAGTAAATAACCTCCTCAAAATGAACTTAAGACTAAATACAATCATTTAGTTTATTAATAACTAATTAATTAGTAGTCTGAAGCATCATTATATTTTTCAGACGAATTAAAGGTTTACGATCTACTGGGAATAATAATTTTATAATTAGTAATTGACTAATTTTCCGCATATGATACTTTAAAAAAGCGTTTTCTGTTTTAACACCAAGCCCAAGCAGTAATTGACCTATAATGTCGTTACAAATTATTCCAAAAATAAAATAACACATATTAAGGCAACGCAATCTCTAATTGCTGTGATTTCCAAATAACTCTTTTCAGAATCATATATTTAAAACACGAAACTCTGATGGCAATCACAATAAGCGCGTATGTAGATGCGGCTATAGGGTGAGTTATAGGTTAAAGTTCCGCCCTGTTCGCGTGCCTTTGATTGCTTGCTATACCTTGCTTCAATTCAGTCTCAATAACCCACCTATAGTTGTTTATCTATACATAGTTCGTTTTTTGGCGTTTCTAATCGATTCGATTTTTAAATTGAGGTTCATTCTAATTTTATACATAACAAACTAAAAGTATTAAGATTGAACATTTTTTTTAATTACTGTTATTTTGCTAAAAATACCTGCCTACGAATACATCGTGGTTATACAGGATGTTCGACCACGGGGTGCGTACCTAACCTACTAGTTCGTGTTCGATCTAAAACTTTTTAGTATAGGCAAGTAAGATTCAAAATTAGGAATTGAAATTGCAATATCTTACACAGAGCACATATAGGCAAGTAAACATACACTTTATCACTGGTAGCCTTGCATAGTAACTCACGTATTCTACTGCTCAAGCACCTAACGGCTCAAAAACCTTTCGTGTTATCCTACTGGTTTTCAAAAAATTTCATGTTGAGAAAGAAAGACCCACCCCCAGCTACTGCCAAATTGTTTTAATGAGTTTTTAGCTTCATTTAGTTCGGCGATCTAGTTAAAAGATCTTAGTAATGGTTCAGAAAACTAAAAGTAACTATGCGCGGTAATGGTTACAGATTGCTTACGTTATAATTATTACTTTCGAAAATCCAATAATCCAATAGTATAATACATAGTAATTATGGCTGTCAATTTAGGGATAACATGCAGGATATCCTTGAGTTAATTTATGGAATTGTAAGTGAAATACAAAGCGAAACTATTTGCACAATAAATTTTACAAGAGTAACAGTAAACCGAGCGAGACTATGCATCGATATAATTAGAAATAGAGCAGCCGTAACGCAGTCTTTTTAACAAACGATGTTTTCAGACGTTTATAATTATTGATTCTTGTAGACGCATAAAACTTGCAATATTAGAGAATGATGCTGTTAAAACTCAGAGGTTGGAATCCCTAAAAGTAGTTTTCTGGCCGATGAAGCAGAAGAAGATGTAACGACGATTAAAATTTTACCATAGACGTACTGAATTTACAGTAAAAAGAAACCTATTACACTAACCAACAGCGCTTTCGTACTAACAGCAATAATTGCCTTGAAAAAATACAAGTATTCCTAATTGCCTAATTCCGTTTCGTATTCAACTAAAATTACTTTTCAGGCATATGCTCCGAGAAAGCTTTCCTAAAATTAATAGTACTGGAGTATATTAGGGCGAGTTGTACATTAGTAGCTCAAAGGAAGCTCAACGGTAAGCCTGCCTTATCATTGTCAATGAACCTGTGCATACAACTCTCCCTGAAGAGTCTCGATAAATTAGGATTATCACCGCACCACTGCTGAAATCGGTGTGTTAGAGCAAGACGTATCTGTTTATAAAAAATAAATATACAGGTTTTAAAAGTCAGATTAGAAGAATAATATCAAATATGCGCATCAACTAAGAGCTAAGGATTTGTTTAATGCAGTATTATATTTATATTAATGTTTAAAATTGAAAAGTTTTTATACTTTATTATCCATTGAACTTCCACTTAGATAATCTCGAAACTTAAGATCCTATTTATGAAGCTATATTCTTACTACTTATATAATTTTGTTTGATTTTTGTGAAATGAAAGTTCTTATAAACTTCGAATCTCATAAAATAAATGAAGCTATACATAAAACAGATAATAAATACTTAATATCATTCACTTCCGAGAGCATAAATTAAGCGTTAAATTGGTCACCCAAAACGAAAAATACCATACTTTTTAAGGCAGTTCTGCATTTTGCAGAAGTTTCTGCAAGTTTCCAATTAATAACGATTTATTTTTGAATAAAAAATTAAGTCATCTATTTAACAATGCACAGTTGTAGAAGCATAAAGTGCCTTAAATTAAAAGAAGCACCATGCCGTACCTAAAGTTTTCTTTTAGTTCCTATGCAGCTCAATTTAGCCTACCTAATAGGCTCTTCATCTAGATTCAGCTTGTATAAATTAAAGGTTTGAAAAAACAATAACGAATAGTTGTCCTTACTTTATAAGAAAAACAATACTAAAGTGTAGACAATAAAAAGAAAATAAGTTAGGCGTTTCATTATTTTAAGAAAAGTTTTCTCCACAAAGTTTATCGAATAATAACTCGGTTGTAATGTAACTTCTTATCAAAATTTCGAGTGGAGTGTTTATCATGTTGTTTAATATTAAGCCAACTTCAAAAGCATAGTTGAATTATGCACAATATTTTCAAATTATTATAAAATACGGAAGCGCTATATTTAGCGCAATTTTAGTTTGTTTATTTATACACCTTGGCTTATCAATGTGTTTTATTTCTTAGAGCTATTAATTGCACAAACTGAAATAATAGATTAAATTCTAGCAGGTAAAATTACTTAAATTGAATAATTGTTGGTAATTTTTAAAGTAAATGCAGTTTGTTGAAGCTTTTAGAATGCAAATGCAACTAAGTTTGAATAAAATGTTTATCTTATACTAGTTATAGTTAAGAATAGCAACTAAACTACTAAATAAAGTTTTCATATTTTATAGTAATTTTGAATTACTTATAAAACAGTATAATAAATAATAATATTAGTACATTAATTTATTACCATATTATATTAGGTATCACGTGAGCGCTAGTTTGTTTATAAATTAATAGTAAAATCGCTCAGTAAAGATTTTCTGACTACTTACGCCACCGCAGAGAAGCTACAATAGTGAATAGAGCCCTCGCTTAGAGAAGTCCAGTAGGTAGGTAATTATTGAAATCTGGTTTTTGCCACTAGGTAACTTATTTATGGAAACTTAAGTTTGGTAGAAACTCGAGTTTTTAATGCTGGTCTTACCTATATACTGGACATACTCTCTAAGGGGGGCCTTTATTCACTAGTGTAATCTCTCTGCGGGTGGCGTAAGTCAGAAAAAAACTTTACGAAATGGCCCGACTACACTTCTTAAATATAGTATCCGGTATGGTTCCATGAGTTCTCTATACAAGGAGTTTTTTTGCCCTGTGGTATACGACGAATTTTCAGCATTTGCTTACACCCCCGTATAAGATAACTAGCACCCCTACTAAATCATCTGTTCCACAGGGTAGGGTGTTAATGAAACATATTCCAAACGTTAAGGATATAGGTATATTATGATACTAATGAAGCAGGACCAACAGTTTACATAAACGCGTAACGCAAAATCATTCCCAAGCAAGTTACAACCCTTAGAAAAAAAGTAAACGGAGCTGGTTTTTCTATTAATTTATCTAGTGTAAGAATAAAAAGTAAATTATGAAATTTAAGCCGTTTAGGTATTACATTATGCCTAATTTAATGGCAGAAACAAAATTTAGGAGATCAAGAGCGTACCACCGAAAAACAGAACAGCAAGTACTCAACTGGCCTCGGACGTGATCTAAAACACGCAATATAGCACTTTAACTTTATGATAGTGAAAAATCCTTCAAACAACAATAGTCTAGATATTTACAGATAAAAATATTACATATTAAATATTAGGTTACTGGTTATTAATATTAGGTTAGGTACTGATATTTAGTTTAAGTTCACCAAAAGAGTTAATCTTTCTCCAAAATATGTGATCGGGGACGGCTATCCTCCTGGTGTCTTTAATAAACCCATTATTGAGTCACGACTTATTGTCCACGGTAAATTGTGATTTAAATAAACACCAAATGATATTTTGTAAATGAACCCCAACATACACACATAAGTGAAAAAACTTTAAACGAGAAAATTTGTTTTCCGCTAAGCGCCTCGGGAATCGAACCCAAGACTTTGCTATTTCCGGTAGCAAAGTATGATTGTTGTATGCATACTAATTTGATTTAAATATATTTCGCTTTCTCGACGCATTTAAAACAATGCCGGATCGCAAAGAAAATTATGTAATCTGCTGGCGTATTAGGTATAGGCGTGCTACCGGAAATAGCAAAGTCTTGGGTTCGATTCCCGAGGCGCTTAGCGGAAAACAAATTTTCTCGTTTAAAGTTTTTTCACTTATGTGTGTATGTTGGGGTTCATTTACAACGTATTAGATCTATCTAACTAATTAACCCTATATATTTAAAAATTTGTAACCAAATGATATTATTAGCTTTTAGTTCAATCAGCATGATTATAAAATGAAAGATATTAGGTGAGAGCTTGAAAGTTATAATCCATTCATAGTTAAAAATATGAGAGTTACTACCTTTAAATTCAATCGTACTACAGCAGCAATAAATGTATCGGTTACTTTTTTAATCGACCTCGAGGATAAGATGGAAGTAACTAATAATTTTTGATTACAAATATAATGAGTATAAATTTCAAGGTGGTTGCGCAAGCTTACAAATTTGCAAGCAACAAATACCGCCGTTTTCCCATTAGATTTCAAGTTACTATACAGGAAGTTTTTCACACAAATGCAGTGGGATTCCAAAATATCAAAAATTGTGGAAGCTTTCAAACTATGAACTTCTTAAAGGTAATGTTTGCATGTTCTCGTTTCCATTCTAAGTCTAATGTTAACAGGATGTCTATTATTATTTTTGTAATTTTGTTCCCGATGAACGGAAGTTGCCGCCACGCATGCTAACTGGACGATATAAAGCAAATCTACGTACATTGTAAAGTGATCAAACCGTCTTCGTTACGAATTTATTTGGGGAAGTCTACAACACTGTTACTATACCATCAGCGAATTAGTCTGAGGTTTATAAATCCCCACCAACAGGAAGCTAAGCCTTGGTACTATTTAATTGAACTATGCCAACCAATCAGCCGAGGTGCCGAGGAGTAATTTTGTTTGAGTAAATATTCAATAAAATGTTGTAATGTCTTGACATTTCGTCTTTTTGTTAAATAGCATTACAATAACATTTTAACATCATATCGTCTCTATTGAAAAATCCTTTATTATCTGTTGTACTGTACTGCAGACCCGAAATACTACCGTGTGTCGTCTTACTTACATCTTTTAAATTCAGGGCTTCATTTAGAGAGAACATGACTCGAATGTTTCGACTATAATAGTTATTGGTGGTTAAAATACAGGTTAAGCAAAGGTCGATGATTCTTGTAGAGAAATTGATAACTGTCAGATATATGGAAAAATGAATGACACATTTTCGTTTTCTTTTTTGTTGAGAGAAACTCTATGGCAAAAAGCGGAGTTCGCAATTATCTTTTGTTTTGGAGCTAAGAGCAAAGGTTCAATATTAGAGAAAAAACCATCAGCATGGTTTTTATGCAATTTTTTAAGGACAAGAAAATAAGCCAAAGGGGTTTTAAATAAATATTTGCTAGTTTTCGGTTTATAACACAAAGTTGTGTCTTTTTAAATGGAAACTAAAATTTGTTGGATATTACATATTTATTTAAATAGGATATTTTATTTATTTTGGGGTCCATCATTTCGGTTTCATCCTATTTTACTAAAAGAAAGTAATTTAAAATTACTGTGAAACAAAAGAAATATATGAAATTTTAGTCGTTGAGGTATTTCATTATGCATAATTTAAAGGCAGTAACCAATTTTAAGAATATCGGTCAGAGACGTACCGCCGAAAATCACAACATCAAATACCTACTTAGGCCGGTCATCCATTTATACGACATGTCGTATCATTTTTAAACCTGTGTTTATTAATTGAGATTCGTACACTTGACAGACGTGTCGTAAACAAGTTATATCTTGTTTTCTTGGTTTAAAAATGATACGACATGTCGTATAAATGGATGACCGGCCTTACTCGACTGGCCTCGGAAGTGATAGAAAACATGCAATACAGTACTTCACCCTTTTGTTAGTGAAAAATCCTTCAAACTACAATAGTCTATTACAGATTTACAGATAAAAATACCACATATTAAGCTTATGTTACCTACTGTTACTTTTTTGTTCACCAAAAAGTCTAATATTCTTCCAAAATATGTGGTCGGGGAAGGCAATCCTCCTGGTGTCTTTAATAAACTCCTTATTGAGTCACGACATATTGTCTAAGGTAATGTGTGATTTATTTAAATTAACAACAAACGGTTTTATTAGCCATCCTTTTAGTTCAATCAGCATGATTATAAAATAAAAGATATTAGGTTTGAGCTTGAATGTTATAATCCATCCAAAGTAAAAAATATGAAAATTTCTACTTTTAAATTCAATCGTACTACAGCAGCAATAAATGTATCGTTTACTTTTTTGATCGACCTCGAGGATAAGATGGAGGTAACTAATAATTTTTGATTACAATTAGTGAGTATAAACAAATTTCAAGGTGGTTGCGCAAGCTTACAAATTTGCAAGCAACGAATACCGCCATTTTCCGATAAGATTTCAAGTTACTGTACAGGAAGCTTTTTACACAAATGCAGGAGGATTCCAAAATATGAAAAATTGTGGAAACGTTCAAACTATGTACTTCTTAAAGGTAATGTTTGCACGTTTTCGTTTCTATTATAAGTCTAAATGTTAACAGGAAGTCGATTACTATTTTTGTAATTTTGTTCCCGATGAACGGAAGTTGCCGCCTCTCATTCCAACTGGGCGATATAAAGTAAATCTACGCACATTGTACAGTGATCAAACCGTCTTCGTTGTGAATTTCTTTTGCGAGATCTACCGCCCTGTTCCTATAGCTAATTAATCTAAGATTTACCCACCAAATCTCCACCCACAGGAAGCTAATCTTTGATTACACTTTTCAATGGAACTACACAACCAATCAATCGAAGAGTAATTTCGTGTGAAAAAATATTTTTTTAAATGTTGCGATGTCTAAACATTTTGTTTATTATCCGCAGATTATTGATTTAAATTTTACAACTCAAAATTTTGAAGATTTACAACTACAGCTCGAAATAAAACTCGGCGGTTTCGCCCAATCAGCAAAACTCATGTAGGATAGTCTAGTTATGTGGCCGAATCTTGTAAAGGGGTTAAACCACCTCTGTGAAGTTGGCCCGCCCTTAGAGCCCTTTACTCAGAAAATCACCTAGATCGTTTGTTTATCGTTTGTTTACGTTTGTTTAGCCATTTACGACGTTTGTTTACAATGCCTTATGTGCTTTTTTAAATAGGCAAACGGGCGGGCCAACTTCGCGCTCCCTGCCCAACTTTTGAAAATTGATAATTTTTTAATCTAGATCGTTTGTTTACGTTTGTTTAGCCATTTATAACGTTTGTTTATAATGCCTTATGTGCTTTTTCAAAATAATAAAATGGGCGGGCTAACTTCGCGCTCCCTGCACAACTTTTGAAAATTGATAATTTTTTAATCTAGATCGTTTGTTTACGGTTTGTTTACGTTTGTTTAGCTATTCACGACGTTTGTTTACAATGCCTTGTGCGCTTTTTTAAATAGGCAAATGGGCGGGCCAACTTCGCGCTCCCTGCCCATCTTATGAGAATTGATAATTTTTTAATCTAGATCGTTTGTTTACAGTTTGTTTTTGTTTGTTTAGCTACTGTTATGATCTGTGTGGGCTCCTGCTTACTTAAATGTTGTGCAGATGCCAAATTAATAAATGCAGACTTGACTGCAAAGAGAAACCAATTAATAGTGCAAAATTAATTTATATATTTTTATTATTATTCAATTTTGACAACACACAAATTTTTAATAATCTTGCTTCCCTTTTCTTTATTTTCCAGCTTTCCAGTTTTCCAATTTCCAACTTTCCAATTTCCAACTTTCAAATCAATTTCCAACTTTCCAATCTCCAACTTTCCAATTTCCAACTTTCAAATTTCCAACTTTCCAATCTCCAACTTTCAAATTTCCAACTTTCAAATTTCCAACTTTCCAATTTCCAAGTTTTGCTTCTTCCTACTATCTTTGTCCACTTTTTTACAACCAAGTTTATTTTCTTAATTTTCTCCTTATACGTCTTGCTTCTTTCTAATGTCCTTGTCCACCCGTCTTGTTTCTTACTAATCTCCTTGTCTTGCTTCTTGCTCCTATCTTTCTAAACTCTCCAATCCATTGACTTAATTTTATTCCTCTTTTACTTTTTTTTTATATACGTCTTGCTTCTTGCTAATCTCTTTCTAAACTCTAATCTCTTTCTAAACTCCTTTATTGTATTAATTTTCTTTTTATACGTCTTGCTTCTTTCTCATATCTTTCTCCACTGAACTCCTCTCTTTGTTTTCCGTTTCCATCTCTCCCGCACTTCTTGTTTTTTTCTTCTTTCCTTTTATTTTTCACCATCTTGATTTCACCCTCCATAATTTTACATTTTTAACAAATTTATTTCTAGTTACTTTAATTATTAAACATTCATACCAACATATTTCTTTCACACTTGACATTGACTTTTAAACAAAACACCCATTTACACTGAACAATATTTTAACCACATTTACACATTACAATTTTTTATATCCATTTTCTCTTAACAATTTTCAACTTTCACAACATTACACTATCAATTGGCATCTCTCCGCACTCAAGCGACCCACGAAATACCAACTGACATGTGCACAACATAGCACTACTTATAACGTTTGTTTACAATGCCTTATATTTTGGGGGCACACTAGCACACTCTATTACAATTTTTATAATTTTTCCAGTTCATATCATTGGTACTGTTTTTTAGCAGACAAAATATTGTTTGTACCCATAATTAGGAAGAGTTATAAAATGGTATTCAAATATTAATATCACAATAAGGGGGCTCTGGAACAAGTAATAGACGAAAATTCTTGCACTGGTGTATTAGTTGTCTAAATATGTATGTATTAGGTACTTATATTGTGTGAAATCAAATAACAGCTATAACAGCAAAAATATGTAATTTTCATTGTGTTCTCAACTACCTCTAATTAATAGTTTTTAAATACTTACAGTTTTGTAATTATTAGGAATTAAAAAAAAAGCTTTTACATATTTCGCAAAACCTTTTCTTTATAAAGTTTTATTAAAAAACAAAACCCCGGCAACGGGCGATTAGTGCAAAAAGGTGCATGGATGGCTAAGCCCAGTTGTATAAACGAGATAATCTCGAAGTCGGAGTTAACTCCACATGATCTGAATATAAGGATAGATTTTAGCGTGGATGAGATTAGGTTAGCTCGTAGGCACTTGGTCCAGGTTAACCCATCAATTTTCTAGAGTTAAATATATTTCAATTAACTCAGAATTAGTTGTTGATTTTGGTTGATCGTGAAGTTATACAACTGGGTCTAAGGCGATCAAAAATCTAAATCGATTTAACTTTTTTCTCTATCCTGATTTATGACCTTTTATACTTCTTTTATATGTATACTAGGTACTAACTACAGAATTCTTTCAATAATTGGTATGGGTTTTATACATTAATTTATCAATGTGGACAAGGGCGATAAACGATTATCACTTTTTTGTAACTAAAAATCGATTAAGCTTAAATTGAACCTAAAATCGATTTATTCAATTAAAATCGATTCGAATTAAATAAGCAAGCGTGGGCTAATTTTAATTTCAGCCGATCGTGTGTATGAATTTCAATTCTACCAGTGAAAAGTTCAAAAGTATGCCATTCCCGTAATTCCAAATCATAAATCTAAATCGATTTAACTCGTTTCTCTATCTTGACCTTTTATACTTTTCTTCATGTATACCTACATACAGGGTTACACAGACATCCGTGCGTTAATATAATTTTCTTATGAATAAAGAAAGAAAAGGTACTACCTATTTATTTTACGTTTACTGGCACTTGTTTAACCTTCCAGTAGTCGCGCAATGTTTTGAGACACGGGTAGTCGCCCCGGTCTCAGAGACCACATACTTAATTTGCTTTCAAAAATATATTGTAAAACATTTTTGTAGGAATTATTACATATCTGCAATGAAATTATTTAGCATCGAGTTGATATTATCAATGTAGAAACACAACGTTTGATTGTTTAGGATGAGTTAAATGTTTATTTTTTTTATTAAAAATTCTTTGTTTGTTAGCAATTAAGAATTTTTTAACCAAAGCTATGACGAACTGGTGTAGCCCTAATCTAAAAGTGTTAAATAATATTTTATATTCTTTAGTTTTAAAACAAAGTACAATAAATTATTATGTTTAATGTTTAAATTAACGTAAATTAAAAATAAATAGGTAAAAATCACGCGTCAAACAGCCGCATCTGTTCCAATCAGTTAAACGATTGTTAACACACTGTATATTGTGGTACTAATGAAACAGAACCAACAGTTTACATAAACGCGTAGCGCAAAAATGTTCCCAACCAAGTTCCAGCCCTTTGAAAAGGAGTAAACGAAGCTGGTTTTTCAATTTTATCTAAAGTAAGAATAAAAAGTAAAATATGAAGATTATGCCTAATTTAATGGCCGAAACAAAGTTTAAGGTTCAAAGCGTACCACCGAAAAACTGAACAGCAAGTACTCAACTGGCCTCGTACGTGATCTAAAACATGCAACATAGCACTTCACCTTTTTGGTAACCAAAAATCCTTCAAACAACAATAGTCTAGATATTTACAGATAAAAATATTACATATTAAATTCATGTGCCTGTTATTTTGTTTAAGTTCACCAGAAAGTTTGATATTTCTCTAAAATATGTGGTCGGGGAAGGCTATCCTCCTGATGTCTTTAATAAACTCATTATTGAGTCACGACTTATTGTCCAAGGTAAATTGTAATTGATTTAAATAAACACCAAATGATATTATTACCTAGCTATTCTTTTAGTTCAATCAGCATGATTATAAAATGAAAGATATTAGGCTAGAGCTTGAAAGTTATAATCCATCCATAGTAAAAAATATGAAAATTACTACTTTCAAATTCAATCGTACTACAGCAGCAATCAATGCATCGGCCACTTTTTTGATCGACCTCGAGGATAGGATGTAGGTAACTATTAATTTTTGATTACAATTAGTGAGTATAAACAAATTTCAAAGTGGTTGCGCAAGCTTACAAATTTGCAAGCAACGAATACCGCCATTTTCCCATAAGATTTCAAGTTACTGTACAGGAAGTTTTTCACACAAATGCAGTGGGATTCCAAAATGTCAAAAATTGTGGAAACGTTCAAACTATGTACTTCTTAAAGGTAATGTTTGCACGTTTTCGTTTCCATTCTAAGTCTAAATGTTAACAGGAAATCGATTACTATTTTTGTAATTTTGTTCCTGAAGAACAGAAGTTGCCGCCTCTCATTCCAACTGGACGATATAAAGCAAATGTACGTATGATATAACTATAGAGATCTAACCGTCTGCGTTGCGAATTTATTTGGCGAAGTCTATCACACTGTTACTATACCAGTGAATTAGTTTGAGATTTTTAAATCTCCACAATCGGGAAGCTAAACTTTGGTACTATTATATTGAACTATGCCAACCAATCAGCCTAGGAGTAAATTCGTGTGAAAAAATATTCAATAAAATGTTGTAATGTCTGTACATTTCGTCTTTTTGTTCATTAACATAACATTTTAAAATCATTTCGTCTCTATTGAAAAACCCTTTATCATCTGTTGTATACTGCAGTCCCGAAATACTACCGTGTGTCGTCCTACATCTTTTAAATTCAGCGCTTCATTTAGAGAGAGAACCTGTTCCTAATGTTTCGACTATAACATAGTTATAAATGTTTAATGTACAGGTTGGCCAAAGTTCGATGATTCTTGTAGAGAAATTGATAACTATCAGGTACCTACGATATATGGAAAAATGAATGACGCATTGTCGTTTTCTTTTTTTAAGAGAAACTCTATGGCGAAAAGCGGAGTTCGCTATCATCTTTTGTTTTAGAGCTATGAGTAAAAGTTTATAACGATGTGGATTTTTTATACAGCTCAGAGTGATATGAATTCTAAGATTCTAGCTCTGAGTTTGTCCAAATCCGCATCCGTTTTGGTTGTCAACTCCCTACCCCTAAACCACGACCCAATATTTCTCCCTTGTTCAATTTTCCCGTTGTTAACTTGTAAAGAAAATTAACAATTATTAAATTAGACCGACACCTGATCATTATCTAGTGTACATTCGTTGAAGACGCGCGAGGTCAATCATTTTAACGTTCGACCTTCCTTTACAGAATTCAATAATTTAAAAACTTTGAATTAATTTTGTCTAAAAATTAAATTCTCAATTTCGCCCCCCATTTCTTTTGCTCCCTTAATCTCCAATTGACATCCACTAAGTAATTTTATTAATTAATGGTCATGAATTTCATTTGTTTATTCTTTTGTTGCCCTAAATTTTCCCCGATTACGACGAGACTTACCTCATTCGAATGCCCTTTTTACAGCGCATTTTCCTGAGTTATAATTTTTCCCAAAGGCCACTAATTAGATTTTTATAATTATAATTCACTAGTGAATGATAGCCCGTCCGCCACTATGATTTCCCCCCTGCCAGTCTCAGCGAGTGTTGTGATTGGTGGTTTTCCAGGAAGGGGAAAAATTAATAAATAGCCGTGCGACCGGGAAGTCTGGGCAGTTCCTAGCAGTTCGATGGCAGTTCCCGTGCAGTCCCCTAGCCGTCATTTCGTGTAAATTGTGTGGAGTCTCGTCTTACCCCAGTGTGACAACCAAATACCCCTCGCTTCCGTGTGGCTACTGTGCTGTGGTGGTCCGCAAGGGCCGTCGTAGTGCCTTATAGCCGCTACCCGTCACTTCCGTGTGGCTACTGTGCTGTGGTGGTCCGCAAGGGCCGTCGTAGTGCCATATAGCCGCCCTCTTCCCCCTTACCTGGTCCAGGTCCCTGCCACTGTACATAATTTATCGCTGTTTTCCTTCCAGGATATTTTGCTAATTTGTGAATTAATTAAATTTGAATTGTAGTTAATACTATTGTTTTGATTTCTCTTGCGTTATTATTTGGTGGTACTTTCTTAACAGAATAAAGCATTTTAATTTGTGGTATGTGTGTGACTTTTGTTCCTACGTCGAACCTACCCCTCAACCGACTGAGCGACGCTAAAGGGAGTTTCGTAAGCTACCGATTTTCCCGCTTACAAGTTAAATATTAGAGAAAAAAAATATTAGCACGTTTTTCAGGCACTTTTTTAAGGACAAAAAAATAAGCAGAAAGGGTTTTTAATACATATTTGCTAGTTTTTGGCTTATAACACTAAGTTGTGTTTTTTAGAAAAATAGAGACAATAGCTTGTTGAATATTACATATTTATTTGTTTAAATAGGGTATTTTATTTATTATGGGGTCCATCATTTCGGTCTCATTCGATTTTACTAAAAGAAAGTAATTAAAAATTCCTGTGATATAATAAAAATATATGAAATTTTAATTATGCATAATTTAAAGGCAGAAATCAAGAATATCGGTCAGGGGCGTACCGCCGAAAATCACAACATCAAATACCTACTCGACTGACCTCGAAAGTGATAGAAAACATGCAATACAGTACTTCACCCTTTTGTTAGTGAAAAATCCTTCAAACAACAATAGTCTATTATAGATTTACAGATAAAAGTACCACAAGTAAATTCATGTTACCTACTGTTACTTTTTTGTTCACCAGAAAGTCAAATATTCCTCTAAAATATGTGGTCGGGGAAGGCAATCCTCCTGGTGTCTTTAATAAACTCCTTATTGAGTCACGACATATTGTCTAAGGTAATGTGTGATTTAAATTAACAACAAACGGCTTTATTAGTCATCCTTTTAGTTCAATCAGCACGATTATAAAATGAAAGATATTAGGACAGAGCTTGAAAATTATAATCCATCCATAGTAAAAAATATGAGAGTTACTACTTTTAAATTCAATCGTACTACAGCAGCAATCAATGTATCGTTCACTCTTTTGATCGACCTCGAGGATAAGATGGAGGTAACTAATAATTTTTGATTACAACTAGTAAGTATATACAAATTTCAAGGTAGTTGTGCAAGCTTACAAGTTTGCAAGCAACGAATACCGCCATTTTCCCATACGATTTCAAGTTAACGTACAGGAAGCTTTTTACACAAATGCAGGGGGATTCCAAAATATCAAAAATTGTGGAAACATTCAAACTATGTACTTCTTAAAGGTAATGGTCGCATATTCTCGTTTCCATTCTAAATCAAAATGTTATTAACATCAGGATGTGGATTACTATTTTTGTAATTTTATTCCCGATGAACAGAAGATGCCGCCTCTCATTCCAACTGGACGATATAAAGAAAATCTACGTACATTGTACAGTGATCAAACCGTCTTCGTTGCGAATTTCTTTGGCGAGATCTACCGCCCTGTTCCTATAACTAATTAATCTAAGATTTACCCACCAAATCTCTACCCACAGGAAGCTAAAGCTAAACTTTGGTAACACTATTCAATGGTACTACACAACCAATCAATCAAAGAGTAATTTCGTGTGAAAATATTTAATAAAATGTTGCGATGTCTAAAGATTTTGTTTATTATGCGCAGATTATTGATTTGAATTTTACAACTACAAATTTTGAAAATTTACAACTACAACTCGGCGGTTTCGCCCAATAGGCAAACTCATGACGGTTATACGATAGTCTAGTTCTGTGACCGACACAATCTTGTAAAAGTGTAAACCTAAGTCTTTTCGTAATTTTTACGTGGCTGCGTGAATTTTTAATACCAACTAACTACAGCAAATGATCATAAAATATACGTACCCAATTGTCAAAGTTTATGGGAATAAATTTAATTTGAAGAGCGATACACTAATTTCAATAAAAATTGCCGCTAACAAACAACCTCGCACTAACGGAAGCTACTACTTTGAAGTCACTAGTAAATGGAAAAACTTTTCGATTAGTTTGTTAAAGTTTCAGAGGGATTATCTCATTATGAATCATGTCTCATTATAGATCACCTTCCTCTACATCTAATTAAGTTTGTAATTGTGCTTCTTAGAAGAGCCATAATGTGTTTGAGTGGAAAAATTACTTCGTTTATCTACGAAAAATACCACAAAACTAATTTTAAGCGTTACTGACTTCTTTAATTCTGTCTAGAAAATAAACAATCAAAACAAACAAACATAATCCTCAAGCCCTTAATCGTAAAATATGTGTAATTATGAACGGTACATAAAACCCATTCATTTTTCTAATTTACAGCACGATGGCACAAGTGTTGACAGCTTCCACTTACTAAACACATCTCACGTAGAGATGGTCTGAAAAGTTTGAACCAAAAAACATAAATTCCCCAAAGCATCACAAATTTGTTCCCTTTTCTTAAGAGAAAACTCGCCGAAAATTGAGGACACTTCCTCTTTCGAGGACCTTGCTTTAAACTGAAATAAAACAGTCCATTTAAATATAATTGAATGTACTAGTCACAAATTCGTTTCGTGTTTTATATCTAAATTTACGCTTAAAAGTTAAATTGCTTCGAGTTAGTTTTGTGTATTTTACAAGTTCCGCAGTTTTTCAAAAAGAAACTTTTGACAAAATTTACTCTTCCACTTGAATTTTGTTGCCACCACTTTGCAGAATTGGAATTTTTAGCGTGCTTTAAATACCAACGCTTAAGTGTTATAATTGTTCTTAAATTCCAAAAATACGGACAAAAAAAAATTTTTTTAATCAATTTCGACTCGTCGATTTTGGACGGATAAGTTAGTTTTGTGTGAGAGACTTCTTTCGATCAATTTAGAAAAATGTTGTTGGCGTAGAAACTTACTTTTAATGTATTTGTGATATGTAAATTTGAAATGTAGTTTGAAAGCCTGCACATCAAACATTCATTCTAAAAGAATTTGGTAAGTACTTCGTCGATAAGTAATCTACACTCGACAGCGTCACGGGGGCTGGTGGCAGTTACGTTACAAGGACGTTCGATTTTTGATGTGAAAAATACGTCTTTACCAAAGTAACCGTTGTCTCCATAAACAAACCGGAGGGTACACAATGTAGCAGCATTTCCGAAGATTGATGAAGCAATCTACAGAAAAGCATCAAACCTTCCGCATAACGAGGACGCGGTGTAACGTGACAAGACAAGTAGTAAAGATGCCGCGGAATGGGTGATGTAGTGAGGTGTAACGTTGATAGATCGGAAGCAGCTAAGGGTTGTCGAACATCGTTCGAACTCGTGTACTATAACATAACGGATTAGTCGAGATTTAATCACTCATCCGATAAGCCCAGAAATTATTAACAGAGCCGAAATACTTTTACTGCCTTTGTCACGCTATTAATAAAAAGTTAAACAAAAAGATCTGTCGTACTCGCCATCATTAATTTAAAATTCTTTTTGACAGGGTAATGATCTTATAATTTTTTACTTTAGTGGAAATCTTGCGAACAAGATTTTCCCGAAAACAGACATCTTTATACGCCGAGATAAGATTGCACAGGAGCAATCACTTTAGAAAACGCCCTAAGCAAAACGTTAAAATTTACAAAGTACTATTTCTCTTAAGTTTGATAACTACTTTTTGCTATTACTCTTTTAAACTATTTTAACAATCTTTTCTTTTTTCGACTCTATATCCTAATTTATTTCTTGTTGTTCGGCAAGAAAATTAAGTCGAATATCGTTACTTAAAACTAGCTCACGAAGCAACTTTATTATTTTAAACCCAACTTAATGGTAATTTCCGTGAGGCTTTTTATAACACAGGTGTCTTTGATTGGGTTGTTTAAAGTCAAGTTTCTCGATACAGAGTGCTTAAGGTTTACTCGCAAAGATCAGCTTTAGCAATTTGCATATTTAGGGAAATGACACGGTAAACTTCACACGACACTTGCGATCTCAGATCCGAACAACTTTGGAAAATCTAATTTATGCCAAGTTGTAATGCAAATCAACTTGATGTTTTCCTTTTTCTACAGTACACAGCATATTATACTTATTACTCATACGGGAGTGTATTCAATAGAGTATGAACCGCCAGAACAGTTGCCCGTTGGTTCTTTTTCTTCAAAAAATGTTTATGTGACAAAGTATTTTTGAAATCGAATGAATTACTAAAGTTGGCGAAGTCGCTTATGTGTCAAGGTGCTAAAGGTACACTAGACCCTTAAAAAGCAATGAAATTATTCCCGTAATCATTAAAACTCTCAAGGAGTTGTAATTTATTGTTCTAACAGATGAGGAAGAGAGAGTCCAGAGTATGCTCATTTTAACTCAAAGTACATACTAATATGTCAATTGCTAAGTACGTTGAAGCGAGCTTGTTTTGAAATGTTTGTTTAACAAATAGAAATTGTAGGTATGTACCAAGTTTGTGTTTTTATTTACTAATCAAACAATGGTCAAAAGTCTTTACTTAAAAAATTATAAAATAGCGTGTAACAAGGTACTAACGGATTTCAAAACAGTCGCTAGTATTAATTAAGGCCGCGCTTAAGATGACGACACGGGAAACGGGTAGAACCAACAATTCAAATAGTTGTTAAAGAGACAAAATAACGAGACTGGAAATAGGGGGTCACGAGAGAGTTAACTAATTAGATGTTGAAATAGTTGAAATTATTATCTCTGTGAATGACTGAAAGTAAAGATCCCTTACACAAAACACAAAAATTGATTGTAAATTTCACAGTTCAACCACGCACACGTCTATTCAAATTACACAATATTAGGTCACGCGATCACGCACAATGTCCGTCTCAACTTACTCAGTAATGTACTGGGTGGTACAAGTGGAGAAATTTTAATCTGACAAAATAAATAAATGGTAACTGAACAGAAAAATTAAGAGTAGAAAATAATAATTGATTAAATTAGAATAATTTTAGCGTTCCACTCATCAGTAAGGGTCGTGTCACATTATCGACGCACTCTTGATACGCTCTCGGTCCGATAAAATATTCTTGCACAAGAAACAATGAGGGTAGTCATACTTTTGCTCGGATCTCGATCCAATAACGCTCCGATTCCGATACATCCCAAAGAATATTTTTATAATTTTAACGGAGTGTGGTATCGGAGCGAGAAATTAAATTAAAGTTTGTCGAGAAATTAAAAAAAAAATTGACGAAAAAACGACTGAAACGACGGAAACAAAAAATGTGGATTGAGTAGTATCGTACTGAGAACGGCACAATTGTGTGAATATGAGTATTAATCCAGGCAACGAAAACAAAACAATACCAAATAGGGGAAGTAATTCATGTATAAGCTAAATTTGGTACAGTTGTAGGGGAAGGTTCCTTAAACAACATACTAAAAGTACTGACCGGTGGGGGTGGAGCTAAGGGGGGTGGGGGGCTCTAAAGGTCCCTTTTTTAGGTTTTTTGTAAATAACTCAAAAACTATGGCCTCCAGCAAAAATGTGGTCATGAGTAACAATAAACTACGTAAAATTATTTACAAAAAAGGTCTTATGCACTTTCTTGCTAGGATTAATACTAGTGGAGATATGGAGGAGAGGTAATGGAAATCATTATTTGAAATCTATTTTCATTACTAATAATGTGTTTTAATGATTAATAAACTACGATCAGTCCAAATATTAATTACAACTGCATGTCAATATAATAATATTGTATAACGTGAATGCTGTGCCGTGGTGATCCGTGAATGGTTCAATGACCACCCCCCTTTTCCTGTGTTGAATTCTCTCATGTCCCTGTCAACCGGCATTCTGGTAAATTCATCAGTAAACTGCCACCAAGCCCTGTATATTGGAATCACAACCATGAACAGTTTCATTGGTACGAAATTTGGTAACATCAAACAATCTAAAAAGAATGTTGTTCTGTCATTAGCCATTATGAACAGTACCATTCAAATCGGCGGTGAGAAAGTTATTGTAGACATGTAGACCCTCTAACGATTTCCAAAGAACTGTATTAGCAAAAAAGAGTGATGAAGATGTAGCAGAACTTTTGACATATGAGCTAAGTCCATTTCCCCTGTCTCTGTTCAACGAAGGCGGGATGCGAAAAGGGAAAAAAGCATCCCTTTACGATGTTTTGCCAGCAGAGGACAACGGAACTGTTGATCTCACCCAAAGCACCTATGTGATAGACGGTGGTTTCCTTCTCCACCGTATGAAGTGGAAAGCTTCCTCCAGCATTTCTTCGATTTGCCTTCAGTACATTACACATGTAAAGCCTCATTGACACGGTGATAGTTTTCGCGATAGTTTGTGAGAGTTACTGGCATGATAGCAAATCTCATCAAAATTATCATCGTGTAAATAGACTACTATCGCACCATCACTATTATGATAGTTACTCTCAACTATCAAGTCAAGCTAGATAGTTGCGAGTAATTCTCACGATTGTTACCGACTATCTCGCTTAAACAACATAGTGTAAATTAAACTCTCTCTCTCTCTCTCTCTCGCTAGAAATACTATCACAGTGTATATTGAAATTAAAGTTGCTCTCACGACAGTAACTATCGTGATTTACTCTCATGATATTTACTCGCCTAAAATACTATCCCCGTGTCAATGAGGCTTAGCAAAACATTACGGCCAAAACTGTATGGTTGTGTTTGATGGTTACACTGATGTCAACAGCACAAAACGAGCAGAGCAGAAGCGAAGAGGGCTCTCAAAAACTTCGGTTGACATAAACTTTCATGAAAATACGGCCATCACAGTCCAACAAGAGCATTTTCTAGCCAATGAAAGGAACAAAACAAGACTGATCGACATGTTAACCGAGAAAATGACGGCAGCAAGTATTGAAACAAGTGTTGCTACCGGACATGCTGATACCACCATTGTGAGGTGCGAGGTGTGAGGAGAAGATGGCATCCTCAACGCAGTAACCACAAACGACCCTGTCGCACCCGACTCCGTCTTAAAAATGATATTTTGCCGATGCAAGACTGGGTGTGGAGTGCGCTGCGGTTGCCGCAAGGCAGGCATTTCCTGCTATGGTGCCTGCGGCGTGTGCCTTGGTACTTGTACAAACGGAACCCCTATCGAAGACAGTATCGACGATGACTTAGATATTGACGATGATTAATGTAAACGGTTTCACAAGTTTTAATTTCGAGCAAAGTAGAATTTGTATCAGTAAACACGTAATTTTGAACAATAGATATTTTTTTCCTCTTTTCTCCACTATATATCGCCACTAGTATTAATCCTAGCAAGAAAGTGCATAAGACCTTTTTTGTAGATAATTTTACGTAGTTTATTTTTACTCATGGTCACGTTTTTGCTGGAGGCCATAGTTTTTGAGTTATTTACAAAAAACCTAAAAAAGGGGACCTTTAGAGCCCCCACCCCCCTTAGCTCCACCGCACGGTCAGTACTTTTAGTATGTTGTTTAAGGAACCTTTCCCTACAACTGTACCAAATTTGGCTTATACATGAATTATTTCCGCTATTTTGTCTTCGTTGCCTGGACTATATCGACAGAGTATCGAGAGTGGAGTGATAGTGTGACATGAGGAGATTTTATCGGACTCAGAGGGTATTGAGAGTGTAAAGTAGCTATAGTGTAGAACGACCCTAAAAACAACGAAACAAAAAACTAGATGAAAAGCATTGAAGATATAAAGCGACTACGTAAGTAAAAAGAAGAGTGTGATGAAAGAAAAGAGGTCGAAACGCTAGTAATAAGAAACAAATAATACATTATATGCGAGAAGAAACAAAGTTGAAGCTATAACATGTTAAATTAAGTGAGAATAAGAAAAAAAAAATTAACTTGCGATTTAAACCCGTAACACCCACTAAAATAGTTCAGAGTGCAGAGCCACTGTGCAGATATATTACATACATTAGTAAAGCTTAATTTAAATAAAATTGCAATTTCAAAATGAACGCTAAAACAGTGTGAGTAATGGTCAAATTTTGAGTGACATTGCAATGTGTAACAAATTGCGATCGTGACAAGTTTTGATAGTTTTTTAATACGGCAGATTTATACATCATAAAGAAAAATTAAAACGGGCTATTGCAACAGTTACGATGTTAATTTGATTTCAATTCGAATTTCCAAATAAAAGCGAATCGCTCGAATAAAATAAACGTTTGCATGTGTCTGTACCTTGTTGATTTAAAACATCGAATTGATTAAATAGGGAGAATAATAACCGACGTAAAGAATTTTAAAACAACAAACGTAAAATTGTATGTACATCTGCCAACGAGCTTGATGTATTCGTGCTAATAACAGATCCAAATGAAAATATACGGACGGTATTACAAAATGCAGGAACTTGATGTTTTATATGAGCGTACGATAACAGCACACTAAAATAGTGTTGATTTTAGACACCCGGAGTGTTGGAAATTCTCCAAAACCAGAAGGTGGCGATGAATTAGAATTATAACTGTTTAAAGTGCAATAAAATCGTTTTTACATTTCAAACGGTTTCATTTATTATTACTTGCTCCTTTTCTCCACCGACTGTTACCGTTATGTTTCATGTCACTCGAAAAAGCTTTTTCACAGATCGATTAAGTAGCTAGGTAGGTACGCTCTTCATTAAAAATAACGAATTGCGAGATCGACGTTCGAAACCGATTTTAAAATTTCATAATCCGGTGTTAGCGAACGGAAATATCAAGTAACTTTACTTTTCTCTGAAGCAATCACATTTGTACATTTTTTAGATACAATTTTTAAAATATATATATCGAAAACCAATTTAATATTATGTATCTAATACATAATATTTTGAAATAATAATAGGCTAAAGTGATAAAAATCAAAAGTATCTATTCCCAAAAATTTTTAATAAAATTTTAAACTGTAGTACTACATGTTTTGGCCTCATAGGTCTTTTTCAAGTAAAAAGTTTAAAAAAGCTCTTTTGTTTTTGATAGCGTTGTTTATTACTTTATTGAAATAAATTTCAATAAAAAAATTTCAAAGTAAGTCAGTTAGATAGTAATAATAGGCAAGTATTAATTAATGTACGAGTTGCTAGACTTTCTAGGTGTAGGTGGTAAAACTGGCCCTTAGTATAGAATTAATAGTATTATAGGTAGTAAGAGAGCTGAAAAAAATTCAAAAATCCATAAGTGATACTGTACTAATACGCTTTATCCACGACTTCTATTATGTCTTTTCGAACTATTTAAGAGCAACGTGACCGTATAGTGAATAGTAACACGTCAAAGCTGCTTCAAAATTAAGAAACTAAAGTAAATAGGCAGAAATAAAAATATGTAGCATATTCAAGTTCCCCCAAAAATTTAAATATAAAAGACGATTACCGGGAACAGGGTGACCGAGCGGGCCAAACATCGGATTCAGATCTGGATGTTCTCGGTTCGAGACTCGCTGACACCACTAGATTTTTCTGTGTCAAGTGCCTTGTCCCGGGTGGTTCGGAATCCACCTAAAGCTGTAGGTCCCGTCTGTAAAGTACATAACATGTACCGTTGAAGCGGACGTTAAATACCACATTACAGAAAACGATTGCAGATTAGAAATAAAAATTGACAAATCTAATATATGATTAAAACATATTTTGTACTTTTGGCAGTATACCTGTACGCTTTTAGAAAACAATAAATCCAAGAAAATAATGCCAGGAAATTTAATTCAGTCAACTAAGGATTTCACCTTCAAAACACTCCAATAGTTTAGAATTTTCCCTTACTCGTTTGGAGATGTCTAATGTCTAATGATGAATATACCAAAAGTCTTAAAGAATCTGTGGTGAGTTTTCGAGGTATAGGTCGAAGACATGTCACTTTTTAAGTTTTTCGTTAATATCTCGAAAACTATGTGTCAGACCTAAAACGTAACGAGGTATAAAATTAAAGCTGATAAAATGTTCTATAAAACTGAATATGTGCATTTTTTTGTAATCCTAAAGTTGGAGAGTTATAGGGCGTTGAAACTAGATGCCTTGATGAATCAAATATGAGCTTAGGCGGCAATGACCAAACCATGTCACATTTTCAGTGAAGGTTTTTATTAATATCTCAAAAAGTTTTGGCCAGAGCTAGAATGTGACTATATTGAAAGAGAACTGAAGAAAATTCCCACAAAATCTATCAGATGTTATTTTTTCGTATTTCTAGTAATTACCAAGTTGTGGGGTTTTGAAAATAGCTCTTTATTCCAAAATTTTAAGAATTGTCGCAACTCGACAAACGTCCGCAATGGGACTGCCGCAAGACGAACGCATATGAAGGTACACTGTTCTGACTAAATAGGTCCTGTTAAAAATTAAATTAAAGTTAGTGCCAGTTTATTTTTGATTTTTCTAAGATTTGTGACTATTATTATTTTGTGGTTACTTTTTTGTGTGTATCGTGTAGTGTGTGGTACTTTATAAATCCTGAAATGTCAAAAGAGTGTTTCGTATGTGAAGCGCTTCTTCACTCTTCAGGTGTATGTGTAATAGAAGTGCGTGAGAAGGGAAGAAAATTGTTACTGTTTGTTAGTGAGCAAAGCGAAGACAATAAGGGCCCTAAAGTCCACGGTACATAAATAATAAAAGTAGGTACATTCTTCGCGGCGAAAAAATTACACCCGAGTGTACACTGTACAGGCTGATCTAAAAATCAATCTGTGGCAGAAGCCCCTTCATCATCATAAGGTGACTCTTATAGGGTTTTCAGTGCCTAAATTTAATTTCAAAGCCAAATGTTGTTTCTGCAGCGAAGTTATTAGTAATGAGTTTTTTTAAAAAAGAACTGAAGAAATCCATTAAAAGACGCAAGAAGGTGTATTACGTTCGACCCGGAGATGAAAGATGAAGTTAGTAATCGAAGCGGCAAATAAAAGAAAAGCTTAAACTTCGCCTGTTTGCCGTTAATAAGATAGTGGCTGCTGAAGGAGTGTACCACACGTGAATTGCTATCGTTGATTTTCACCCGATTTTTCACATATTTCAGGACGTGGATAAAATTTATTTGTTTATTGAAAATGGTGGGGAGTGCCAACTGTCCTTTGCAGATATTCGATCTAGAGTAACTGTGCATGTTCCTTCGAATAATAAAATAAAAAAATACTTGAAGACAAATATGGAGAACGTATTATAATAGCCGTAGGAACTGGACGGAAGAATGCACCTGTCTGCTTCGAAGACGTTGGGTTAAGATATTGAACTCGTGGTATGAAAACAGAAAATAAGATGAAAGTGACGAACGACTAAAAATTGTAAAAGCAGCTGTAGAAATAATGTGTCAGGATATCCAGAAGAAATTGTTAGATACATCCACCTACCCGCCAGGCAATAACTTCTTGAAAGAAGCGGCTGCTTGTGTGCCCACTCTGCCCACAGCCCTTCCTGAATGGAAAACCTTTATGCATTCTGTTAAAAAAGGATTAATCAATCAAAAAACGAAAATTACCTACTTAGTCAGAACAGTGAACCTTTTTACGCTTTCGTCTTGCGACAGTCCCATCGAGAATGTTCAGCACCTTTGTCGAGTTGCGACAGTTTTTAAAATTTTTGGAAAAAAGAGCCATTTTCAAAACCCCACAACTCGGTAATTACTAGAAATACAAAAAAACAACATATGATGGATTTAGTGGCAATTTTCTTTAGCTTTACTTGTTTATAGTCACATTCCAGCTTTGACTAATGCTTTTTGGGATATTTTAACAAAAAACAGAAAAATGTGGCATGTCTGTAAAGCTCACCTCTGATTTATCAGGACTTTTTGTATATTCATCACTAGAGGTCTGTATCTCACTCTATTAGGTACGATTTTCTCTAATTGAGTCTTTTTACATAATAATTACAGTTATTACTTTATTTTTTTTAAACAAAAAGTTTCACACTTTCGATCATTGCCGCTAGACATTAGGCCTATAAGAACTTTCGGTGGTTTAAATCACTAGACACGTATAATTAAGAGTGTGAAGATTGGATACCATTAGACTAATTTATTATTTTTGGGGAAATTCTTGCAAACTCTTACTACCATTACACTATGCAGCGCTGAAATAGTTTTGAAAAAAAACACCTTTAAACGTCATATAACTCGTGAACTTTAGGAATAAAAAAAATGCACTTTTTCAATTTTATAAAAAATTTTATCAGTTTTAATTTTAACATTTTCATGATTTAGGTTTGACCCATAGTTTTCGAGATATTAACGAAAAATCGAAAACCGTCTTTGGCTATCAATTCGAAAGTTCGCCACCGATTCTTCGGGACTTTTGGTTACTAGTCACTAGACGTCTCCTATTGAGTATGTGAAATTTCAAAGCTAATATTGGATTTTTTTGAAAATGAAGCCCATATTTGACATTCATTGACTGGATTAATTATGTAATTTTAAAACCCTTTTCCAAGTAGTAATTTGTAACCTCTAAACCCCACTCCTTCCCACTAAAGTGCAAGGCATTGTACCCCTCTTATAACTGAAAAATATTCTCCCACTTTGCAACGTCACTACGGACGGATTGCTCTTAAGATTAATTCATAAATTTTTGAAATAAGTTAAACAAATTTTGACGTTTCGTAAATTACTTAATTAATAATTAAAGTCGAAGGTGAAGTCGTGAAGTTGTTGTAATTTTTGGCAACACTGGAAGTAAGACTAACAATTTCCTGTAACTTAAACAGGTAAATTAAAAACGTTATTAAATAATTTTACTCTCTAAAACTTCTTTAATGAGACTTTTTTACTTAAGGCCTAAAATGTTTAAAACCGGGTCTCGTTAAATTCGTTAATTAAAACCATGTATAGATTATACAGAGTAGCTGTCGGTTTGATGTCTCAGAAATTAAAAGCAACATGTTTCGGTAAAGTGTCTTTCTTTATATCAGAAATAATTAGGGTGATAATATATTATTGTGAAATTTTACACATCGCCATTTTATAAAAACACAAAACATCGAGGATTGAAAGGGAAATTTCCCTAAGTTTTGAAAACCGAGCGTTAACAATGCTTGTTGATGCAACAATTTAGACAATGTTTATTCTAATTATAAACTTGATAAAACAAAACGTTTGAAAAGTGAATTGAATATACTAATTCAAGCTTAATTTGTAAACGCTCTCGTATAGTTTGAGTGCTTTCCATTCGAAGTTTTTAACTGGACGTATCCGAATATCCAGGATATTTCAGCTTCCATTTAAAAAACTCATTAAATGAAAAGTGTCGAGTTTTATTAAATTTAGTTTAGAAATACAACGTCAGGTAGGTATTTGTTTTTTTTTACACAGAGCTGAATGGTGTGTTAGCAGACAAAGCTTTTTGTTTGATAATCCTTAAAATAAAAAACAATTTTGTATGATGTGGGTACTTCATTGTGATAATATAGTCGCATGGCTCTCATTGGAAATTATTTTTATCGAAGAATCGGCTAGTTGTTATTCTGGTAAGATTGCCAATCTTACCACTCATTAATTGGAAATATCGTGTACGTAGGTACCTAATTTTCACAAGAAGAAGCAAGCGAAGACGATTTTGATTGTCGTCAAACATCGTATTTCGGATAAGTGACTATACCTATCCAAAACAACTGTCATTTAAATAATAGTAGTCAATTTTTGTAGTTTGCCAATTGTGTTATGTTTTAATAAGTAAACAACAATTATTTATCAAAAGACAATAAATATAGATGCCTACGCCCGCACTATCAAAAATTTAATTTTGTCAATTTTAATTAAAGTAAAAAATGTTTAATTTAAACATTAAAGAGTACATCATGACGTGATTATTTAAAAAAAATTAAATTTACAAAGTTTTATAAACTCATTAGGTATAACGGATCAGGATGCAATTAAAATTACGATATAATCTGAAATGTTACACAAATTTAAAAATTCCGAACAACAATTAATAATTCTTTTAAATTCCTCACATACCCACTTAATCTCTGATGTGGAATACTAAGTAAAGACCTTTAACACCCTTCCATTAATTCAGGAACCGATTTATACATAATCAAATTTCCTTATTGCAAATCGTTGGTTTAATTAAGGAAATTTTGGTTTTTAATTACCAAACCAGAAATACCGAGACCATGTAAGCCCATTTATCACGAGAAACCATATCAAACCCCTTCACATTCAGCTCCAGGTTCATAAAACTGAAATTTAAGTGGGAAATTATCATAATATATCGTCAATATAACCCTACAGGAGGCGTGCGAAAACCGGCTCTAAAAACCTGGTGATCACCTGATCACACACAACCTAGGTACGAATTGAATATAGGGAGTGGAAAGCTAAATTTGGTTTATAAGTTAAACGATATGACATTCATTCAAAAAGTAGACCATAACTTTAGAATTTATTTTAAGTGCAAAAAATTACCATAATAGAGTTCTAATTGCTTAAGGCTCAGTTGTATAGAGGAGCTAATCTCGGAGTCAGAGTTAACTCCCATCAACCTAAATCAACAACTAATTCTGAGTTAAATTGAAATATATTTGACTCTAGAAAATTGATGGGTTAACCCTGGACCAAGTGCCTACGAGCTAACCTAATCTAATCCATGCTATGATCTAACCTTATATTCAGAGCGTAGAGTTAACTCTGACACCGAAATTATCTCGTTTATTCAACTGAGCCTAATTAAAATTGTATTGAATTATATCGAGGAAATGACAAACGAACAGACAGAAACTACATCAGTTGTTACGGAGTTATCGTTTGACAGTTGGATATTTAGATATTTTTCGCTCAATATTCATTATCCATCTGTAACTTTTAGCACTTGTTGCATAAATAAGTCAATAAAAAAGGCAGCTACTGAAATAAAAAATTAAAATTAAGTTAATTTGGTGCTAACCTTCTAAAATTCCGAGTTAAAATTAGCTGCGAGTTTTCAGTATTTCAACTGTGAATATTATGGGTACTAATTGGAATTGATTTTTCTCCGTACTGGTAACTGCTAATAAATTTTCAATTAGTTTTAAATTTAGGATAGTCCGTTACAAAGGCCTTGCATAATGCATAATGTTCCTAAATTAGGTAAGCTAAGAATCGACTTGTTGACCAAAAACTTTATCTTAATTTAACTTTCGTACTACAGTTTACTACACGCAAGAAAAAAATATGAATGATAAGAATTTAAATTTAAACGCAATAAATGATAAAAGTCAAAATGAAAAATTTTATATAGAAAAATGGCAAATGAAATATTGTGAAAAGAAAAAAATTTAAATGAAAGGGTTTTTCAGATCAACATCGTTAGTGGCGTCGCATCTTAAGAAAAGCTATTAAAACCTGTCAAACTCGAAAAACGAGGGCTTCTTTCTTATCGTCTTTATCAGTTCGTTTTTTATTATTGTTAAAATATTAGTTCTTTACCAAAGGCTTCAAAATATTTTTAATAAAAAAGTTAATTGATTATAAATGGATTCAAAAGTAACAACAAAATGATATCCTCCTCCAGTCGTTAGGGTATTATCTTTTTGCAATTACTAACTGACTTGTGTATTGTTTACTTTGCCGTCATCTAACAGTTGACTTAATACCGCGTGTTCTAACATGAAAAGTGGAAAATTCTGAAAATTTGAAAGCCGACTTCATTATAAAGCTTTATATTTTGCTTCAACAATATAAAGTCAACAAAGCAATTTTATAATTAAAAGGAAAGGCTTTAAATTGATTGTTAGCTAACATCCAATTTCCTGTATAATAAAATTTTTGCTCTTTACATAAACTTTTATGTCATTTTTAATTTATTATTTATGAACACTCTTTGTTGTTAAGCCTTTTGTCATCCAAGAATTACTTGTTTTGAAAACCGATATCTATATTTCGTCTTTATATTAATGAAAGTAATAATGACTCTTTTAAAAACTGAACGACTATTGAGTAGCTCATGTTAAACGTAGCTTTACAATCGCAACTTCCATATTCAATTACGAGTATTAAAAAATACTACGCTGTTAGATCGGTGCTCCTCTGTTGTGTACGTAACTTGTAGCAATGTGGATTTTATGTATGCTTCAGAGTTAGTAGTTATGAAATAAACCAATTTTTTTATTTTAGAGCCCCAAATTAATGTTACCTACCCCAATAGTACACTCCTCATAGTACTTTCATTCGGGGCTTCAAACTTCGAAGCAGACCTGAGCCGAAAACCGTAAAAACATTACTTTTATCAGAACAAAAATTGAAACTGAACCGAAAAAATATCAGTTCCTTACATACGATAATACGTGAATACGAGTATGTGAATGTTCGAGAAGTACCTGATGATTACCAAGATAGTGAGCAGGAAGAGAGAGACATTGATATCGATGCCCTACATATGAGCCAGTCAGGAACAATGTAAGTTAATTTGGTGATTTATTTTGTTACTACACGGAAAATTTTATATTATTTATAATAGTAGATCTACTGAGCATAATGTTAGGAATTTAATTTTGCTGTGGAAATTTATGTTTTTGGTGATTATATACCTAGGCACTCTTTTATTACAGAAGGGTCTGTCTTCTCACGATGACGCAAATAATGATGACGAAGTTGAGGATACAAGAGACATAAAGGAAAATGAAAATATTGATCGTGTTTCTGACCATGTTCAGGAAGCTGAGTCAGAGATTTCGATACCTGATACAAAAAGATCTGGCAAAAAAACTGAAAAAAAGTACACGTGTGCTCGGCTAGTATAGCAAAAAAACTAACTATTTTGGAAGATTTCAATGGGCCAGTTTTTGCCCATAGGTGACTAAATAGGGCCATTTAAAGGCAGAAGTAGCTTAAAATCAAATGTAAAAAACACGAAAATGGGGCAATACGCTTTTTCTAATGCTAGGTGCTAGTGGTTTAATAAATGGATTTGAAGTATACACCGGAGCCGCAGAGCATTCTAATTTGCCTGATATTGGTGCTTCCGGAAACATTGTGCTAAGATTATCCCAACTAATACGAAAACATCAAAATTACAAACTCTACTTCGACAACTAGTTCAATGGAATCCCACTATAACTTGAAGTAGCTAAAATTGGTATGCGTGCACTGGGCCAGACTTGTGATTTGATAATAAAGGAGTTGCCACTTTACTAGTTACAAGGAGTTACAAAGAGTTACAACAAGTTCGTATGCTGGGGTGGTTCGTATTTACCCTGGAACCAAAAAGAGGTGGGATAGAAAATTAAAACCACACGGTCATTTAAATAAAATGCCATTCTGATATAACTTCATAATTAAAGCATGGGAGCATTGATCTATTGGATTCGTTTCTTGCCTTAAGTATATCGAATAACAATAAGGTGTAAAAAATGGTACCACAGGCTCTTTTTTCATTTCATCGATTTATCACTTTATTAGTGGTGCAATGCTGGCTACTTTATAAAAGATATTGAGACTGCTTGCAGGTACCAAAAAAAGATCAACTGCATCTTCTGCAGTTCAAAGCAGAAATTGCAGTCTTTGCATGCATTGTAAAGGTGGAACTAGTTCTGGTTCTTCTGTCACGACTACTTTTGAAGAAAAGAAAATATCAAGCCACTGAAAATGTACGAAAAGACCAACTTGAACATTTTCCTATTATTTTACCGATACAAAAAGACGGTGTAAGCTTCCTGGTTGTAAAGGAATACTTACCTACCGTAAAATGTAAAAAATGTAACGTTTATTTTTCTTTTACACCATCTTATAATTATTGTTTTTATAATATGTATGTTCTACAAAAAATAATTTATTATGTATTGTATCGTATGGCCATCGTTCCCAAAAATGAAAAATAAAATCAAAAATTTACCCCCAATGTGTCTTGCGTGTTTTCTGTAAGCCAAATATACATGAAAAAACGTTGACATAATTATTTTCTTCTGCAATATTTGTTAAATTAGACCCGGGACAAAAAAGATAACGGTTCAAAGCCCTGGAATATCAATATAAAAATCCAAATTTATTGCACCTTGATTTTCGGAGTTTTTGTAAGTAAGTGGCATTAAAATTGAAGAAGTCCATTTTACGGATTTTATTGAGTAGATATGAGAAAATCGCGTATACTCTTGTGAAGTAAATATTTTTGGATAATATATACTCGTACAGTTAAAGCCCCTTAATTATTATTGTTTTTTTTTCATCAAAACCTAAGAGTGCAAAGAAGAAAACTATCCAAAAGTAACTATTCCCAACAATCATTTGCAGAGCATCAGAATTACTACAAAGAGAAATAATTCTAATTAAACTAAGATTTAGGTTAATTTCAAAAGCCAAACAGTTGCAGTTACTGCAACTACTCGAACTTGTGAACTTCGAAATTCTAACTTACACGTCTCAAATGTCATTTTATCACTATTATAATATTAGTATTGTAAGATACGTATTTGCAGCACAGCGCAATAATAGTATTGTAGAAAACGCCTCTTTGAAAATCTTTTGAATCAAGGAGCGAATGCTGCTAGGTGCTTCCAATACATCTGGCATTTTACATCGATCAACCAATAGTATTTTTTTTAATTCAATGTAAGGCAATGATAAACATTAAAGGTTGAGTGGTAACATGCTGATCACGCCTAATTAAAATTAAAATAATATTTAAAATTGCTGATTTGCTAGGTACAGGAGGGTTTTTACTGTATCTGCGGTAGACACGCTTTCTAGTTTCTAATAACAAACTAAAAAAGATACTCGTAAATTATCCTTACTGATTGATACTGAATTTTTTAAAGAAATCGTTCGTATAAGGGTGTCTCGGAAAATCACCGACAACGCTCTTCAGTGAGTTTCCAGAACCAAAGTAGGACATTGAAATTGTACCCCAAAATTCACCCCTAAAAAGTCAAAGTTTAAGTTAAAATATCAGAAAATTCCTTTATCTCTAAAACGGGTGAAATTTTAAAATTTATTTTTATACAGCCGACTTATCTTAGGTAGGTATACATTATACAAGTCAATGTGTGGTAGAAACTTCAAGAAAAACGCACCACTTGAGGAGTGCCGTCAACAATCAACTCTCTAAAAAGAGCGTTTTTGCAAAATAAATTGAAATTATTTGTACGTTCCACTTCTCATTTCAATAATTGTAGGCCATATAAGTGAAGTGAATTGAAGTGCCCGGATTGCTTGTTTAGAGTTCACAAATTATTAATTTACTAGTAATTTTGATTTCCTTTAATAATTCGATTTTAGATAGACCAATAAAGTTTGGTTAATTGTTAACATGAACTAATCTTCCTTCCCAAACACACCGTAATACATCCGCATCCCCATGAAAAACTAAAAAAGCCCCAAATTGAGAAAAATTACCGACTGTTCCCAACAAAGTATTAATTTACGGTCTCCAATTTTAATTATCTTTCTTTACAGGCTCATTTTAATTGAGCTAATTATTTATACTGTCGACTACCGACAACGTATTTAAAAACTGTTTTGCCACAAATTCTTGTGAAACAATTACAGTACTCTAGAGACACGGTATAATTACGATCATGGCTAAAAGGAAATTAAGATGCACACGTTGAAAGCTCAAGCCTATAAAACAGTTTATGACTGTTTAAACCGAGTAGCGTTGTAGTAAAAACTAAACTTTCGTGCGTCTAAAACAGCTCTTTTCTTTTTTAGTGTCGAATTTTTTTAACTAATTATTTTCAAGTTTTTAAATTTTACGTAATAGTCTGAATGTGCACAGTTAACTTTTTAAGTTACAATTAAAAAGATAAATAATCTAGAAGCAGAGGTGTGACCTAAAACAGTGTAGCACACTCGCTAGAGTAAGCTTAAACAGTGGAAAGCAATACAAATGTTTAAAGTTTTATGTAAATGCACGACTCTAATAGGCTTCAAAGACCATGTTACGTGTTTGAAAGTTAACAGGGGCGAGGATATGGTGATAAAAAGTTCTTCATTTTTGAAACAAGGCTTTTTGTCTTTGAAACAAGATGAGAATGAAATAAAGGAGTGAACCTAAAAAGGGGAGCGAAACATGGCTTATTGAGGTACGTGTATTAGGCATGACGCACCTCGATTATGATTAAAATTAATATTTTCGAGATAAATTGTTAGAGTAACTGGCATCCATTTACTTTGCAATAATTTTGCTTTACGTTAAGAGA
Organism: Malthinus flaveolus; assembly: GCA_950108345.1. Taxonomy (NCBI): domain Eukaryota; kingdom Metazoa; phylum Arthropoda; class Insecta; order Coleoptera; family Cantharidae; genus Malthinus; species Malthinus flaveolus. Next base: position 75,587,237 of record OX467285.1, read on the forward strand.
CTTGTTTTAATCACCACAGCCAACTACGGTTATGTAAGCTCAGTTGTTTATATTGCTTCCGTAAGTCGACTGATTGTTATAAGTTATGATTAAATGTTAGCGTTATTAGCTTTTAAGACTGTATGAAACGTACCCCTACTAGTTCAATATTTTAGTTTAATATACAGCCAACACTTTCTAAATTTAAGTATATTTACATAACAAACTTAAAGCAAAGAAATGGCGTTGCTGTCCTTAATATTCAATAATTTCTCGAAGCTGCTATACTTATAACGCAATAATTTGCTAGATAATTAAGTTTAGTAAATTTCTGTTCTTTAAAAGTATCAACACCATCTTCACAATGATTAGATTATTTCTTTCGTCTTTCTTTGTTATCCGTTCAGAATACGATTTCTGAGTTAATTAAGTAAAGGCGATAAAAAAGATTACAGGAGTTAGAACTTTCTGTTTGGATGAAACGAACGGGTACTTAATTTTAATGAACAAGGAAATACTAAATTTTTTAAAAGTTTTAAAAATCAAAAAGAACGAAAGATCGAATACACTGAAAAAATAGACGCCATAGCCGTAGCGGTTTCTAACTGCAAAGTTATTAAAAAAATTATAATAAGCGTATCTTGCATCTTTGTCATAGTTAGTTGTACTTCGGGATATTGATAAATGTATAGTTGAATATTTGGAAGCAACTGAATCTACGCGGTTATCTTGGGATTGGAAACAAGAGCAATGTTTGACAAGTATTTCGGAACTTTAATAGAAAGTTACAAGATGTCAATTTCTGTATAACCGATTTTGTACCAGTCAAGAAGTAGATAGGTACCTACTTGATTTTAAACAAATTTTGCATCATTTTATTACAAAAGCGTCGAAGAAATCTTCCATCCTTTAAGAACGAGACCAATGAAAAATAGACAATTCAAAACAAACGACAGCTTTAACGGCTTAAAGCGCCAAACCAACTTTTAAAAAACTCGCCCTTATCACGCAAGAAGTGCGTAAGTATAAAATTTTTGCAAATTTTTTAGAGCGCGACGAAAACAAACATTTGAAACAGATAACCACCGTTACCCAACAGAGAAGCAAGAGCTCAATGTTGGAATAAGAAGTGCTTTTGTGATGCAGCTACGAACGTGCAAGCTGCAATAAGAAGCGCGGTTTCGTTCCATGCTGGAATAAGAAGTGACTCTGTAAAGAAGTTCTTATAAGCAAAACTGTGCAAACACTTCTAGGACAGAAAAAAATTTAGAAAAGGATCCCCACCGTTATTCACCTGACGCCAGAGCTCAATGTTAGAATAAGAAGTGCTTTTTGTGATGAAACTACGTTCCATGCTGGAACGAGAAGTCAGAAGAAGAATTAAAAAAGTTATTATCATCAAAATTGTATGAACAGTTTAGGACTGAAAAAATTTAAGGGGAAAGGTTCCTACTGTTACCCACTAGAAGCAACAGCCTAGTGTTGGAATAAGAAGTGCGTTTTTGTTCCATGCTGGAATAAGAAGTGACTCTGTAAAAAAGTTCTTACAAGCAAAACTGTGCAAGCACTTTTAGAACAAAAAAATGTGGGAAAAGAGTCCTCAGCGTTATCCACCAGAAGCAAGAGCTCAGTGTTAGAATAAGAAGTGCTTTTTGTGGTGGAACAACGTTCCGTGCTGGAATAAGAAGTGGCTATAACCAATCAATTTAAAAAGCGCGCAGTAACCATAAAAGAATACTACTAGCTCTTTCTTTCTGTTTCTGAGTATTCACCAGCAATGCCCATCCCAACAACCTCATTTTATTCCGTCAATTGCCGCAAGTGGATGAAGCGCCCAATGAAGAAGCGGAACCGTGCTCATCAATTGTGAGATTATAAGTAATTGTAAGGGTGTGCTGCCAATCAGCCAATTTACGATTTTTCGTAAAAAATTGTCTCTTCGGGGGGGGTAAAAATTTACCTCTTTTTTGGTATCAATGCTTACTCGCTTATCGAGTTTTATTTTATTTAGTGTCCAAGAATCACCTCGCGAAATTGTTTTGTGCTTTTTAAATTACCCTTTATAGTGTATAGAATATGACCCTGTATGAACTTTTCTAATGAACTACTACTTGCCTCTTATAGATGGCTGACACAATAGCAAAAAAAGACCTAAATTAATAAAAACCTGTAGTAGGGCTCCGTCAATTTTATTATTTCCGTTCCTAAAAAGTCCAAAAATGTAGAACGACAGTACAGTGTCCGGCTGATGTCCACCCTAGTCAACGAGTGAAAGATTGTGCTTTTATGTAGAGATAGTGAAAGAGTGGTGAGCTGCTTTTATGGTTTAAATGTACTAATCTTCTCGTAATATAAGCAACAATTGTTTAAATGGAAGTTTAAGTGGTGTTATTAATTATAAATTGGCATTAAACTTTAATAACTCATTTCGTTTAGTCACGAACATGTAAAAAATTAATTAAAAGTTTTAAAATAAATACGAAAATAAGCACTGTTAAATAAGCCAAGTTTATGAGTATTAGCATTGTCCAAAATCTTGGAAAAGAAGGTTTTCAGTCCACTTTTTTTGAACACAAAAATTCATAGATCTTGGAAAAAAATGAAAGCCCATCCTGTGATTTAGCGAAACTAATTTGCTTTCTATTTTCTGGAAAAGTAAGTAAGTATGGGAATATATTTTTTACAAGCGATTGCATTAAAGATTTAAATGTGGTAAAAATCGATTCTACTAGTATACGAGCGGAGTAGTAGACGTAGAGAAAATTTCTCCACAAAGCTCTAAAATCAACATATTGACTTTTTGTTTGTAGTAAACTTTTGTTTTGTGCTAAAATAGTGTGAATTAAAGTTGTTAATTCTAGCGCTTCAGGAAATTCAGTAGTTAGTTGAGAAAGTTTGAAGTTTCTAACTATGTCATAGACTCGATTAGTTTTAAGAGAATTTTGAAAAAGGTAATTTGTTTTATTTTAGTTTAAATATCTCGAAGCAATTTGTTATTTACATTTTTTAAGTATCAATACCTTCAAACTAATAATGTGCTACTTAATTTATTATTATTAATTATCGAATTTATTTTGTTCGTAAAAGATCAAACGATTTTACATGTAATTTCCGTATAAATGCTAAAAGTAATACAGCGCGCATTATTTATGGGATTGCCCTCGTAATTTGCTAAAAATTAATTAAACAAATATAAATTAAATTAAACATTAAAACACGAGATAGGTCGGCGCAAATATTTGTTTTTAACAAACGTTGTTGGGTTACTTTAATTAGAAACAAATCAATACTATCCGGAACAGAATGCAGGGTTATCAGTTGTTGGTAGTGCAAGTTATACTGTGTAGCTGTGTACTTATACAAGAAGTGCTTGTTTACTAAGGACCATAATCATTTATGTTGTACATTTTTAATTACCAAATAATTTGGCTGTGTTTACAATATTAAATGTTCAAAATCGCTTTATGCGGTGACCATAAAGTTTAATGTGCGTCTCGCTCTCTCTGTATATAGTTGTAGTAATAAACTTGGGAAATTATAAATGAGAAAATTTGTAAGAAGCATTTTGTTAATAATCCCCGATAGGTTGTAATTTAATTAATTTTCGTATTAGTATAGTTTAACTAAATTGGAAACTGTCAATTATAAAAATATCGCCCGTCTAATACGATAATAATAGTTTAATAGTGGCATCTTTCTCTAGTCGAGTAATATTTTCGAATGCTAATAAATGTTTATGTATTGTTAGTAGTCAACCTCACAATTAAACTAGTAATTGTTGCTTTAGGCTCCCTTTAAGATAATAAGATAACTTTAGTATATATTTGTGTAATGTGTTACATTGTTACAATTGTAACGCGTTGTGGGGCAATTTCAAATGACCACAAAGTTAAACAATGCATGAAAGACTTGTCAGATTATTCACCAACTTGAATATTAGTATCTGCGCGTAAATATTACTCCTGTCTAATAGTCCGTAAATAGTAAATTAGCTCCTTACTATTTGGACAATTAGAAAACTCCTAATTTATGAGTCTAGAATTTAGATGATGTGTTATCATTGGACTTTAGGTGTTGCTTTAAAATGTATCTACGATACTTCAAGATGTCTTCTGTTTCAAAGTTGTCACAGACGACTTATTGAAATATTCCTACCCGAATATGAGAAGTTCTTTACTAGCGAGTGGTTCGTCTTAATAAAATTATATCTTTTTAAGGTTCTCTGTTAATTTAATTTTACTAAAACTCCAATTTGTGTACTTTGTTTTGGCAACTGTAGCAACGCAAATGTTAGATTTGACAATTAAATATTTATTTATTTATGTTAGGGCAAAAAAGTAAATAAACTACCATAATAATACAGAGGTGGGCAAATATTCCACAACAACCTTAAATTCCATTGCAGTAATTCAATGAGGTGTTGTTTTAAAATTTAAATCGCCTACAAAAGCATTTTTTAATTTTCGCAAATAGCGAAACGGTATGCTAAAAAGAAAAATGTATTTAAGCGAATTTTGTAATGCAACTTGACCTCTACACTAAACGATTCATTTTGTGTATGCAAATAGCTCTCTTGGCTTCCTTTTTCGGGGCTGTGGAAAGACGCCTATTTTAAAGATTTTTCCTAAATATACGCTTAGGAAAGATATATTTTGCATGAAATGTTTTGTAATGTTATTCTTTTGGGCCTCGAAGATTTGTTAGCTTTTAACCTATATATCTCGATTTTATGCTTGTAGTTCCTTCTTATTGTGTATAGTTGTTATTGAAAATTTCTGTAGTTAACCGTGAAAGTTTTAGTGCGAATTTGGCAGTTTCTTCACGAACAAACCATTAATCCTGATATACTAAATTGTCTTATTACGTAGAAGAAGTTATTTAGCTTTACCTGAATGCTCAAACTTGTAGTAAGTGTATGGTAGGTATGGTAAGTGTATAACGAAGCACAAATGGAGTTTCATATACATGTAACATGTAATACACATAAGCTTTTGATGACTTTAAGTTAGTTCCTACAGTTACAAGATTATATTTATAAGTTATACCTAAATTTCTATATTTGAGTCTGTATGATATACCAAATTCAGATTAACTTCAATTAACAAACTTTAAATTTGTGTTTAGTGCGCAATACGCATATTACGAGGGCGACACTGTAAGTTTCGGAAAGTTGACAAGTCAAGAAAAAATAAGGAATTGACGAGAGAAAATTTACGCGCTATGATTTCCAACTAGGTACAATGTATCGATCAAATATCTTTATTGAATAGATTTGGCTTTTACTTTGAACAGACAGTTCAAAAACAGTTCTTGAACAGTTCAAAACTCGCTCCGAAGATGATACAGTGTATCGAAACAGCTGTCAGCAATCGAACTGACAAAATTAGTGCAAATGGCTATTCTAATTTAGTTTATTAAAAAAAAATATCTTTAGCTTTTGCCGAAGAAATCCCTTCAAAAACAACAGTATATCGCTGGTTTTCAGAATTAAAACCGGGTTAAACAGAGTACGAATCATGGATTTATTCGTATGGGCCTGAAAGCAAAAGCCAATCGCAAGTTTGGACGATTGAAAATGAGCTGAAGCCAACAAAAGTTCGTTCTCGCAGCGTAAAGAAGAAAATGCTTACTTCGTTTGTCTCAAAATCAGAACGTATGGCAACTATTAGTGTACAGGATCGGAGAACATTTAACGCTGATTGGTGTTCAATAGCATCTTTGGCTGAAATGAACCAAGCTCCGAAAAAATAACCAAAATGGGGGCATCATTCTGCACCATGACAACGCAAGCTGTCACATCGTTTGAAAGACAATTGTGTCTTCACAATCACATTGAATTATTGGACCTCATCCATACAGCCCTGACTTAAGTCATAATGATTTCTTTACGTTTCCAGAATCAAAAATAAATTGCTTGGTCAACGGTTTGAACTTTGAATCGCCGGAAGAAACAGTTGAAGCTTACAAAACTACTCTTCTGACTACCCCATCTTCCGAGTCAAATAAGTGCTTCAATAACTGGTTTGAAAGAATGGAAAGGTGTCCTCGTATGTGTGTGTTTTCAACTCGTAATAATAAAGTTAAGTTCTACCTCAACTTCGACGCCCGCAATGCGGTAGTAACAGTGGCACACATCGAGGAAAAACAATGATAGAAAGCAACTAAAACAGTATTCCAACGAGCCTATTGGTAGATCATAATAAATATAGTAATATCTAAATAGCATTTCTAAAAGATTCAGATGGCCTAAAATTTACTATAAATTGTTATTTCCATTTAACTTCCACAAGTCATACGTTTAAACGCTGAAAAATAAATAATGCAATGTGCGTTTAATTTTAGTTTATCGAAGTTAAAATTAAACAGCTTCATGAATAATAATTAGTAGGTCTGCACAATGCAGTTTACTAATATTTGCTTTCAATATTTACTATTTGTATTCGTCTTGCCTAATGTTAATAGCGCAATAAATTTTAGATTTCATCGTTGATTTATCGAACGACGGTATCGGACACTAATACTAATGAACGTGCTTCAACGCTCAAATTTACCAAAAAGCGCACTTCTATTCTTAATTTTGTTACATTTCTAATAAATTCTAAAAATCTAACTTTTTACATTTTTTAGTAGATGAAATTTTTTGCATGAGCGAATACGTAATAAATTATATTTGAATATCGGTAATAAATAAAATAAAGGTTACGTCAAGCGTTAATTAGTACTAATTTGATGCAGGTACATTTAATTAAATCACTCGTTAATTGGGGCATGGAGCGATAATATTGAAGTTATATTACGGTAAACATTTGAAAGGGCGTTCATTATAAAATCATAAATTTCATCGACGTTTGGTTACACGTAGTGACTATTATTGCGTTGGCAAAATTTGAAAATTTAAAAAGGAACTATTTTGAATTTAAATAGAAATTTTGTCGAACTAGTTGAATTGTTTGTTAAACAAAATCTATATTGAAATAGGAGAATAGAGAAACGTATAATGAATACGAATGTTTCGCACAAAGATCGAATTTAGGCGCTGAGTGGAAAACACGACCAAAACGCGTTATGGTGGTTATGACAAAATAACTAGAATACCAAATCGAGTCCTTTTAAATTGATCTAAAATAATAACCAATCACAATCATGTTTTTAAGGAAAAACTAATACAAATTCTAAGATCTGCGAAATTGAATAAATTGAAAAGTTATATAATAACGTGCCAAGTGCCAATTAGCTTCTGATACATCAAAAATGGCAAACTTTCAGTTTTCCTGTTGTATTCGATAATTTGTATTTAGTTTTAGCAACACAAATTTGTCAAACTTGCAAATTCAACGTGACGTGCAATTTGTCATCGAAACGGCATTATAGAATTATTGACAAATTAATTGAGATATATTTCGATCTAATCAAATATCACAAAATTCTTACTTTTAGCAAAATATATTCTTTCCTAGATTTAATTTCACCCAGTAGAGGTAATGGAAAACTTTACCAACCGTGTCCTTGACAAAGTTCAAACTTAAATCGGTCTGTACAAAGAATTAAAGGGAAATTAACGAGGAGTTAAATCCGGTTATATTTCTAGTTAATTTAATTTTATTCGCAATTGTGCAAATTTTTATAATGAACGAACACCTAAATAGGTAACCGGAAAGGAGTTAGCCCAATAAGCAGTAAACCGTTTGTTCTACCCATACACTCACTATACACCTATACAGTATGCAGATGAGCATCGGAAACTCTACGAAGCGCCTAAGCTGTGGATTGTTAGAAATTCGGCACAGTTGGGCAGACTGTCAGGCTGCTGTCAGATAGAAACTTCGATAATGTAAATTGGACTGTAAATTCGATAAAACTCTAGGAAGTCTCGCAGAAATTGTTTGCAATACTCTAAATGTGCAATTTCTATCTGACAGTCTGCCCAGCTGTGTCGAATTCGGCAGTCCGCGCCGCGTTGATTAATTTCGGCCGCTATCCGCGGCGGACTGCGGAATTCGACACAGGTGGGCAGACTGTCAGATAAAAACTTGGGAAACCTAAAAATTGACTGTAAGTGCGAGAAAACTCTAGGAAGTCGCTTCTAATAAACATTAACAGTATTGCAAGTGGACTTTTGCAGAACTTTATAGAGTTTTTTTCGCACTTACAGCTCAGTTTTACATTATTTAAGTTTCCATCTGACAGTCTGCCCAGCCGTATGCTACATGCGGCAGTCCGCCGCGAACAATCCACAGCTGAAAGCTCTATTCAGATCGATCGTCAAACTCAAAATTAACCGTCAGTTGCACAAAACTTTCTCAAATATTTAAGTAGGTATTGCTTAACTTATTTTATTTCTTCTCTCAAATTAAACTTGTACTGCGCAAAATTCAATTTCGTGTATTGCTTAAGTAAGCAATTAGTCAACAATAAATTCATAATGGCAAACTTATATTTTGAGGAGGTTAAGCAGCACTTAAATTAATATGAGGATGTTTTACTCAACCGACGGTTAGGTTAGATAGGTACCTACGACCTATACATACTTCACCTATCACCTGTTAGCCCTGTCAAATAAGACAAATTTAGGGAGGAAATCCCAGAGTTTTGAAAATTGGTATAGTTGTTCATGAGAAACTGCAGTATAGCGTACTAAAAGTCCTAGAGGGTGAGGGCGAGCGGCGTAGGGAAGCTATTTGAAGCGACTTTACCTTGTTTTTTGCAAATATCTCGCCTGCTATAGATAGAACGTTGATTGAGATTATTATGAAAGTTATAAAAAACATTAATAGCTACACGATTGGTTAAGATATAGCGTGGAGAAGAGTACAGTAATTCTCAGGTAATTAAAAACCGAACTGAGCACTTTCTGACTTTGTAGTAGAAATGGTGGAATTCTCCAAATTTTTGTCTTTTGAGGTTTCTAGTAAATATAAACGAACTGCTCTTGATGGAGTCATTTTTTAAACTGGTGAAACTCCAGACGCGACGCTATGCTAACGCTACCACTCTGGATTTTTATTGCAACGTGACGCGACGCTCGACGCAACGCAAAACGCGACGCCTCCACTCTGAATAGAGCTTTACTTATAACAAGAAAATATTTGTAAAATAAGAGTTTGATAGTTGGAAAAGGGTAGGGCAAGCTTCATGTAGTGTGTCAATGAAACTTTGTTACATGGCTTAAAAACCAAAATTAATCAAAGTTGCTTAAGCCATTTTTGTTTTATGACACGCTGCAGACACACACCATTTTTTATCTACCCGCCCAGACAGGCTCTTTCTAAGATATGTATTTTTTAACATTTTTGTTTAGGAAGACCAGAAACAACGAAAAATAAAATAAGAAAAGTTTCATTTTCAACGAACAAGTAAAATTGAAATTTCGAATCGATTTGTATAATTTATTATATCCTTGCTTCTTTGTGCCTACAACGCCTACAGAGAAGCAACTAGTTCAAAACTAAAAAAGTGGTGAAACTACAGAAACTAATTTTGCTTGCTCAAGTCGCTGCAACCAAATTTCATCAACATCATCTTCTTATTTTAAGGCGCTATAAACACACACCCACATACAGACGTCAGAGACATACCTCTTACATATTTTTTTATATTTTCCTCTTTTTCTACCAAAAACGTCAAGAAATTAAATTTAAAAAACTAGTTTCTGCTCGAGCCTATTTCTTTTAAAGAGTATACAAAAAAGTAAAATGAAGGCTATGAGAACATTCTGATTTTATGAAGTTACTATAAAAGTAAAAATCGGAAAGGAAAAATCGAAAAATTAACTATATTATATAGGTACTTTTATCTACTCTGGGCCTCTGCAGTATCATTTCGGATTGAACAAATATCGAATGAGTAAATTTAAAGTTCAATAAAATCAGTACGTAACCTGTAAAATCCAACGTCCTAATTTTAAGTTTATACGTTACATGTACAAAATTTTAACGAAAAATCATACTCTAGCTAATGAACGATTTTATTTTGCGATTGCTTTAAATGTTAATATTTGGCTACATCAAAACCAGTAATTTATTTAGTTAATTATATTGGTGACAAAACATGATAATGCGTTTCATCACCACTTGCGTATTGCACGTTTTGCATATTGGTTGATCTGATTTGTCTAGTAGTACGTAATACGTGTTTATATCGTGTTAACATTGTGTTCCTGCAAGTGCTTGTTATTTTGATTAAAAATAATTATACAACCAGTTTGCTGTAGTAGTTGGTTTTCCCTTTTGTATTAATTTTCCCTAAGGATACCTCATAACTCGTAATATTTTTACTTAAACGAGCATCGAAAAAATTAAGTTGTAAGGGTGCAAATAAATAAATAAATTAGAACTTGTTTAGTTTAACTCATTAATTTCTGGCTTAACCCACCTTCAAGTTTGTTATACGTTTTTATTACACCCTGGGCCCTGGTCATAGTGGAACTATCAATCCTTGCCCCGATACGAACTAGGAAACACTCATGGTGAAACCACCTTCATTTTGTACATATTATAGGTTTTTGCATAAAAAATATTCTCTGAAATAGAATAAAAATAATAACTGATTTGATAAGGTTGTGGAAGCGGAAGGTTGGGGGATATTGGACTGTTAACTCTTCTTATCTAATTGACTTTAGAAGCAACAAAGCAGTTATCATAACATTGAGACGCATTGAAGGCACGAAAAAAGCTTTATTTGTCGTAGATTTTCTTCTAACGAAGAAGTAACGGAAGTTGAGAAGAGCTGGTATACGATATTTGCAAGACAGGCATAACAAGTGTGGGTTGCTTTAAGAAGAAAAGATGTACAAGAGTAAAACATAATAAATTATTAACTTTCAAATTGTTTTGTTTCGGTAGGTACTTCTACATTTGTATTTTGCTCCAAAACAAGAAATTAGTAAGTTTATTATATTCTCTTGTGAATTGCTGTTGGTAAACTGGCAATTTCTAAATAACTAATGTATAGAAAAATAAATAAGTATATTTCAAGTAAAAGCGACTTACTTATTTTTACAAACTAAGTTTTATGTTTGTGAGCAAGATACTACCAAAAATGAAATCACAAACCGTAATATTACTATTACTATTTAATAATACCGAGATCTATAATTCTACAAAATTATTATGTTCTCCTCTATAACGTCTATTTTCACCAGGAACTGTCTTTTTGTAATTCAATTTTTGACGCAAAATTTTAATAAACATCACAACTTTAAAAATTCCATTTTTATTAGGTTAGCATATTTATGAGCCAAGCAAGTTGTTACTCGACATAAAATGTTAGATCCTTTCTAACATAAACATTTTATATACTTTTATAATGCAAAATAGAAAAGTTGTTAATTCGTTTTCGGAATTTTTCAATTTTAGAAATATGGTATTTAACGGTTATATTTAACCCTCATCGTACTATACAAATTTACAACTTATACCTACCGCACGGGGTACCCGGGTACCCTGCATGTTTTATATGGAGAATGAGTAGTAATACAGCTAATTAGTTTATATTTGGGCGATATTAATTATTATTGCAACTTGCAAATGTATTATTTTTTAAATTATTATTTAAAAAAAAATAAAATAACAATTTTTGTTGTCAAATTGGAGCAGTTTTGTGAAGGCATGGCGTCGTCGGCATTTACAACGGAGTTTATGTTATATTACACTGCAATATTTTTACAAATAAACCCTGTGTCGGCACGTGCTTTATTTCGACAGTGCCCAGAAGACAATTGTTAGTTTTCCACGCCTTTTTACCTAATCCAAAATTTATTTATAACCAGCAAATGACTATTTGCGTCTCAAAAGTAAAGCTGTATTGTGAAGATAACATGCGCTTTCTGTGGGCATAGCGTCGTGGACATTTACAACAGGGTTTATATTTATTTTGTACTGCAACATATTTCCAAATAATCCGTGTCCAGAATCATAGAAATAATTTTTGTTGAAAATCACCCTATTAGCTGCCATCAAAATCAAATCAACGTAGGGAAATTTTAAAAGATTTAGGAAAAACTCTTTGTATGCCATCCATACTAGATCGAAGTATATAGGATCTATACTAACTAAACTAGGGATTAGGGATTAAGGATTATGAACTAGGGAACTAAAGGATTAATTATTCAATTTTATTTTGATAAAAATTGCATTGTTATCATTTCTTGGCGTCAAAGTAAGCATTACAAAACCACAGCCACAAATAAACGTTCAAGAACGGGATAAAACTGAACGACTGAGGGTAATTGGTTGTTGCATAATTTGGAAGAATGGTGAAAAGATGCCAAACAGGAAAACGAGGAAGAGATGAGGGAGTTGTAAAAATTTTGTCTGTGATGGGCATATCTCACCGACTTCCATTAGATCTAACGATTGTGCAAGTACAAAAGTTCATCACTAACTTTTTTTGCGATTTCTAATTAGTAATAATTATTGTTTATAATAATAATAATAATTATTTATAATATAAAAATGTGTAATATAAATGGATAATTCGAATACTTCTACTTTCTACTTTTAATTGATTGATTCCCCATCATAAAATACAAGCAAATAACAGCGAGGTACCCGGGTACCCCATGCGGTAGGTTTAAGGTGTAAGTTATTAAATTACAAAAATATCCCATCTCACTTAATTTTTTTGTGCCCCTCTAATATTTTCGTATAAAGAATTAAATTTTACAGGATGTCAAAGAGTCTCAATAATATTCCTTTAAAATAAAAAAAGTTATAGGCTTTTAAACTCAAAAAAGTTCCCGGGTACCCCGTACGGTAGCTTTAGGGTTAAAATGGTTCAGAAAAAACATCGAGACAGCAAAAACACCGGTCCACTGTGATTAAATTTGCTTTGTGCGAGTTTTATCTCTATGAAGAAATAGCTACTAAATAAGTCAAATATCATCAATCAGATCAATAAGTTATGAATAGTTTGGAAAAATCCGGACAACGGTTTAATTAAAAAGAAAACTTGATTTGTGGACATTTGTCTCTCCAAATGGCGAGGACGTGGCATCTGCCGATTTCATGTAAAGTTACCAACTTCAAAAGAGATCAAAAGGACCAACAGAACTGCATCTTTTATAACTTTTCGATTTTATTTATCTGATTTTAAGTACCCAAAAATTTGTTTATTAGGAAACGACACTGAGACAGTCTACCCAGAGTTAGTACATCCACAGGAAAAGAAAAAAAAGTTTATCAATTCAATAAAAATAATATTTTTAGACTTAATTTCAATTAGGGGGTAAGGACTTGTCCCCCACCCTTGCTCAAACACTTTTCTGGCTACGGCCTTGTAAACAATGAGAATAGAAAACGAGAAACTTTTATAGGGTGTACGTAACATTTGTATGAGTATCGTATATACGTTCAGTACAAGAATCAAAGGGTAAAATGTCTTCAATGTTGAGATAAATAATTATTATTCATGATTTTCGATTGTTTATAACATTTATGATATAAAAATAACAATTCAACCAAATACTAAAAACGATATCTCTTGTTTTCGAGCTAAAAAGATGCGGTGGTACCCGGGTACCCGGGTACCACCATCTGCCATAACGTGTAGGCATTTCTTTAATGTCAAAAACCTGCTACTTGATACGCCCGTCGTACCTGAAATTTTCAAAAATGATGTAAAACAATAAACGATTTACTTGAAGATGTCCTAAAAGCTGAAATCAATACGGTTTCCCCAAAATTAAGTATTTCATATTTTATGCGTAAAAAGTACCCGGGTACCACACCGTCAGCCACATAAGGGTTATTAATCGTATCGATGTGCTCCAACTCTCCCCCTACTGAGATATTTAAAATCTCATGTTCTACTTTATGTGGTTGTAGGCGGTAGCTTCGTAGCATACCATTTTAACAATTGATAAATAATTCTCATGCATAGAAATTTTAGAAAAACGCCCTGTATGTGCAAAGTTTACATTACGAACTTATACGAAAGCAAAAACAATTAGCTTAGAAAATTTTTAAGCCGTCACTAATTGTTTTTATTTAAAAAAAGCTTTAATAAATGAAAAACCAAACACTCTTTGATGTTAATTATATTTATAAAGAACTAAGTGGATGATTCGTTTGTAACAATTCACTTTAGGCATTGGTACATTTATTTCTGTTTGACTTTTACAACAACTTAATAAACTCATTAATCATTTTCATTTCTAAAGGCATTTGCTTCTGTTTTTAAAATAATATTTACGTTTGTGAATTTTTGTTTCAGACCAGTGTGGCACTTTAACAAGCTTACAGTATAAAGGGTTTTGTTGATACGCATCCTATTTTTAAATACGTTTACGTTTTGTTTGTACTTACTCTCGTATTATTTATTCATTGAGAAAAGGTTGTAGGTACTTAATTGAAAATTTTACATAAAGTTTTCTTTCCTATTTGAGAACAAACTACTAAGTACTTCGATTTCAGCAAGTATAATCTAATCTTGAAGACTATTGAAGTTTTTTATAGCGGGTACTAGAGTCCTTAATAAGCCATTTTTGACAGATCTGTTTTTATAAAGAGTTCCATTCCATCAAAAACAGGAGACTAAGTACAAGAACAAAAATTCTAAAAGGAACTGTAGCAGCGATATTAATTTAAGCCCACTCTGAGCTCAGTATGATATTATAGTAAATTCTATCTATGAGCAGGTAATTCTTTCTCGTTTCTACATTTTTGTTAATTGTAGATGTGCGACTTCTCTGAAATTTAAACAAATAAGCAGGTCAGCAAAGTTGCATTTTGGAGTTTTTTCAGCTACACTTATTAAAACATGTTTATGAAACTATAAAATGTACTTTAAAATTTTGCATAATAACACGGCATTGCAGCAAAACAATAAATTCAAAGTAGACTGTTGCTGACGGTTAACGGATGTGATTTACGCGACTGGGGAAACTAAATTATAAATGAAATAATGAAACGACAATTCTGCATTTTATTTATTTGCACTTGAACATTTATGTAGGTTTAACCTTTTTAGTTAACAATACAACTGCTAATAATAATTGAATGTAAAACCACAGCCTTATTATGTTCCATTTTTCCATTTATCAAAATTCTAGTTCCTAAAAGTACTAATTATAGATATTCATAACTGATTTAAAAATGAGAGAACTAAACTAAAAGCTAAATATTGCCAAAGGGCATCTGCATTTGACAAACATTCAGATAATTTGTTCATGCGGAAGTCTAGTTATAATTTTATTATTTCTTTCTAATAACGATAAAAAATTATATTCTAAAATAAAGATATTGCACAAAAACACGAGCAGCCCCTCTACTTATCCCTAAAAAAACTTTTTGAGTTTCCCCAACTTCATAGGAAGTTAGCAAAGTTTTTAAATAGGAAATAGAAAAAAAATGGAACATATTCCGACGTAAAAACTCGATCAAAATCAAGTGTATAAATTATAAATATTCGGTATAGTTATGAAAAAGTTTTCGTATAAAAAAACTTGCTCCTGGCTTACCTAAATTATTGACTTTAAAAAGTTTTTAAATTACACAAAATGGCTCGTTACGCAAGTATTGTCACTTTTGTCTTATTAAAAAGCATGCCTTACGCCCTCAAAATCTCACAATTCAAATTTAAATAAATTGACGCGATAAATTATTCAGAAATATTGGAATAAGGTGTCTTTAAAGCTACTAATTGTGGAAAGATTAAAAACAAATAGGTATGTTGATAATCCCACGTTAGTTTAAATCCCAAACCCAACGTAGGATATAAATTTCCTAATATTGTACAATTACAATTGTAACTAAACTAGAAAGTGTGATTTATATCCCATATTCTGTCTCAACTCCACTTGACCAAATTTATTTTACAAATTGATGTATTAAACTGCAGAGTTGGCCGAAAACATCGAAACGACAAAATTAATTTAAATTAGTGAATAACGTTATTGAATTATTTAATGAGGCTCGTTATAACTAAAGTCTATAATAAATTGATATTATGTCTATTGATATGCAGAATGTAAATCAGTCATTAAAAGTTAGTAAAACCGTGGAATAAATAATTACTGGGTTTTAATGTCTAAAAAGAATTAATTGCTGGCGATTAAATATCTACTTGTTAAAACAAATGTCGGTCATTTAAAAGGCTCTGAAACAAAGTGGCTGCAGCTCACGCTACTTTTATAATCAAGAATTTAAATATAAGCATATAGTAACGTATAGCGTTATAGCTATAGCAAATGGAAGAAAGTTTAAAAAAAAAGGTTAAAATTAAATGTACGAGTACGTGCTGCACTTTAAAATATTTTAATTAAAATATAGTGAAGCGACTTTTTATACGGTAAGCGATGAAGTAACATTTAATAGAAATTCTTAGAAATTCAAAAGTATCTAGGCTTTGTATAGAGTATAGACGGTATACAGCAACTCGCACGATAGCACGAAAAACGAGCAGTTTTTCATAACCGACCCATGCTCGAGAGTTTAAATTATCTTTCCTCAACGCCTTATAGGCATAAAATTAGTTTTTGTGTAATCTGAGCTAACTTTTCTCAAAATATGTGACTTGCAGCCGTAGGAACTATTAAAAGTATGCAAATTTTGCGACTATTATTATACAGGGTGAGTTGGGAGGGTCGCACCGAACTCTAGGTCTATAGGAGCGTGATCTATAAGACAAAGAAACAAAGTTGTTATCACAGTTTCACTTGTTTTGCAATCCTCCCGACACACCCTACACATAAACGTGTACGTATTTCTTAAAAATAATACGGCCAAACTTCAATAGGTGCTTCCTTAGGTTTTATTAATTTTCAAATCGCTTCTTTTTGAAGATACAGGACGATAAAATTTTTCAGGAAATATGATGTAGTTGAAATTATGTATTTGTAATGAGGAGAAGAAGATGAATAAAAATATTGTGTTTCTTGAAAAGCTTTTTTCTCCTTGTATCTTCGAAAGGGGTTTATTTTAGAAAAATTGTTAGAGGTAGGTAATATAAATAATTCTAAAGTAGTCCAAGGAATCCCCTTGAATTTTTATCGTACCTGTATACAAAACTGAAAAGATTTAGTACGTGTAACCCATACACGCCCACCCTGACCAATCTATTTTATATTTTTGGATTCGGGAAGATCAGAAACGTCAAGAAATAAAATAGATTTAAAATTTTTGTCTGCATTGTACGGAAGATTCGTCACAAGCACATCATCTTAGTTTAATAATAATTAAACTTGATATTACATAGTAATTTAAAAAAGAAATAGGAGTAAACCCGAAAATAAAATACAGGGTATTTTTATAAGCGAGCGGTTTTACAGAACCTCTGTAGTAATATTATTAGACACGGTTGCCTTTTTAGGTAAAAATAGGTACCTGCGCCATTTTGTTTTCCAGTATTTGCACAATTTCAGTTTACATTCCGAGATTCTTAAAAATAAATGTGGCGGAAATACTTTAATGGTTATGACACCCTGTAATTTTTTAAAGAAGCATCGAAAACATATTCCAATTATTTTTTACCAGTACAATATTAGTGAAATTAATCTATGGATAATATTGTAATTATAAATAGCACCCTGTATATTTAAAAAGCATTAGAAACTACCTACGAGTATTTATAGAGATCATAGTCAAGTATGACTTACGTAGATAAAAGATTATGTCATAATGTCGCGAAAAATTGGTTCTGTACACCTTTTGACATCTTTCTTCCGCAATCTAATTGCGTATAACTCGTAATTAAAAAAACAGCCCTTAAAATTTTGTTATTAGTGGAAAAAATCTAACCTTATGAAGTAGCTGAAATTGCACTTAAAACTTCTTCAAGAATGTCTAAACGGCAAAGGATAATTCCAAACGCGGGCGCGAGCACAACATAAGCAAACCAAGTTCAATGATAGACTAATATTAAATATTCGAGTCAATACAAAATTCGATGATTATGAGGTAAAAATTTGAATAACATCTTCAAGTTTTATTTCACTAGGCGAGAGCACGTGCGAAACTTGCACCTGCAAAAGTAACAAAAATGATAAAAGACTACAATACAAACTTGACCTTCATGTTTCATTTTATTTTATCAAATAAATTAATATTTTCGAATCGTAAAAATTACAAACGAGAATTCAAATTTTTAATTTACTTTCAGTAAGTAGGTAGTACCTATTGTAAAGTGTAAAAATTAAAAAATTCGTTTAAAAGTTTTATTACGCCCAATTAGAGAGTAAAAATGTTTTGTAAATATTTTTGACTGCAATGTGTCAGTATCGAACCCTGCAACTAAACTTAATTTATATGAAATGGTGCCCTAAAAGCACTTTCGGCATTGAAAAGTGTAAACATTTGAAACTTATACAAAAAAACAAGAATTTTGGACACTTCTTTACGCCTATTCTGAACACAAATATTTTTGAAAATTCCAACTTAGTACTCTAAAATGTGTCCTTATCATATCCAGTTACATAAATTATAGTATTTGTTAAATACTGCCCTCACTACAGCACTTTCAATTTCAATAGGGAAGTGTGAAAATTCAAACTTTTTAAGACCTAGCTCTACACTTTCACTTTGCAATTAAAAATGGCTGATGTCTGATGTGACAATAATAGAAATTTTTTTTACTATTTATACGTGTTTTAATCAGAAATAGTACAAAACAATCATAGGCTCCGAACAGGGCCGTAGCCAGATGAAGGCCAGGCAGGTTGCAGCTCTGCTTGTTAGAATTTTTGCCTTTCCTGGAGAAATTTAGAATTTTCTAAAAATAATGGAACCGTGTCACAAGTCATATTACCTATCGTGTAAAAATTTCTTGGATATAGACTGAATAGAGACGTACGAGTAAACAACTTGTATGCTGGGCGAGTTTTAAAGGCTTTCAACAGTTTCTTAGTAAAATTGTAGTATAGGTAAGCCAGTGTCTACCAAATTTTTAGTTAGAAAATTGCTCTAAAATGCGAATTTTGCTGGTTAAATTTCATATATTCCCGTGTGAGACCCTTGAGACCCCCTTTTAGAGGGGAGTATTCTAAACCCTTCTATATTCTATAAAATTTTGCATTGAATGCCAAAAGTTTGACAATTTTAAATTTTAATTACATTACAAATTATTATACAATTTTTGTAATTTTTACGTTCAATAAATCATAACTACTTTGATATCTACACCGTTTTTTGTATCCATAAGGCAAATGAAATGGAAAAAAATAGAAAATGTAAGAAGCAGTAGTTTACTTTTAACAAATTATCTATTTAAATTTGCTCTAAAATAATTAGGGATGCCAATATTTATCAAAGTTTCATTACTCTATATACGAGGATGTATTGATAACTAGTTAGCCTAGACCAGTTCCATGAAAAAAAAATATTGCGTTACCATAGCAACGAACAATAACTTATTAGAAGTGTCGGTGTAAAGTTTGACGTCAAAAAAGTAAACCAGAGTTAAGCAATAAATTAAAAGAAAAAAGATGTCCACCGCAATTGTGAAAATCGAAAAATTGGAGTATCGAGCCATCATCAAGTACCTGTATTTAAAAGGGTTAAGAGGTAAGCAGATTTACGAAGATATGGTTGATACCCTTGGTGATCAATGTCCTTCGTATGCGACCGTGAAAACTTGGACTGCAAGCTTCAAAAGAGGTAAATTTTCAATTGAAGATGATGACCGATCGAAAAGTTCTTGCTTCAGTTTTTTGGGATTGCCATAGAGTAATCATGATTGATTTTTTGGATAAGGGTAGAACAATAACTGGAGATTACTATTCGACATTACTGACCACTCTACGGGAAAAAATTAAAGAGAAAAGACTCGGAAAGCTATCCAAAGGTGTTTTGTTTTTGCAGGACAACGCCCCTGCACACAAATCTCATGTTGCCATGCAAACAATTCGTGATTTAGGGTTTGAATTACTAGAACACCCCCCTTATTCTCCAGATTTGGCTCCGTCCGACTATCATCTCTTTCCTCCACTGAAACAAAGTTTAAAAGGTCGTAAATTTTCTTCCAACGAGGAGGTAATAAAAGCTGTGGACGTCTGGTTTGCAGAGCAAGAAGAAACAATTTTTTTGAAAGGTCTAGCGACGTTGCAGGTTTGCTGTAATAAATGTATCCAATTAAGAGGAGAATATGTTGAGTAATAAAATATTTTGACATTGAAATTTTGTTTGGTTCTATAGTAGGCTAAGAATTTTTCAATATAGCATCGTACTATACAAAAAAAAATTTCACAGCGTAATATTATACGATATAACATACTATCGAAAAATAAACAAAACGGCCGGAGCCGATTTTGAGAAAACGCTTTTCAAACCTTTAATCAACTTTGGCCCCTAAAAAGTAGTCAATTTAGAAACTATTTAAAAAATGGGCTTTAGTAAAACAAAAGTCCTACATTTTTCCTAAACAGGGTGGTCAAACACTATGACAGACTGTTTAAAATGAAAACGAATAGGGATAGAACAAAAATTTACTAACTTAATTTCTTCACGAAAGTGTATTCCCCAACATACAATGCATATATTTATTTTAATCTAAATAATTATGTCAATAGATAATTTTATTCTCTTTAGAGATGCGCAATTGTTTTGATCCCTACACAACTTTTTTTTGTAATTTATTCTTTTTTAAGAAAAACACATTTTAGTAAAACGAAGTTCGATTTTGCCCAAAAATTTACTAATTTGCAAAAACAATCGACTACTAATTTATTAATCACTTCAATTAAAATCGCATTTCAAACGACCTCTACTCGATATAAAATCAATATATTCATATACAATTAAGGTCATCTAATAAACTTCTTTTTGCAAAAAACACTAGATTATTAATAATAATGAAATTACACTATATTTTTAAAGGGGTTGCTCAAGTTAGAAATTAACAGCACGAAAAGCGTGTGAGACTGGACCGAGCGTGTCGGACTATTAGTTGTATCGTTGATCAGATTAGATCCGGTGCACCAAACACGACAGGATAAACACGAATTTCATTCATATTATATCAACATCAAACTGAATTTTTGAGTGGACGATAATTACGGCCCTAAAGTAATTATTTTAAACTTTTTTTATTTTAAAATTACTTTCTAATATAGTGCCAACAAATTAAATAAGTTTCCGTGAGACATACGTTCAGTGAAATTTGCTGCGAAAAACTTTCCTGACAGAACTTTATGAGTCTAAAGCAATTAAGTTGACATTTACAATAAAATATCAAATTGCCGCAATTTAAATCGTAAAATTAATTAGGAAACGTGTTTTTATTACAAAGTTAATATACGTGCTAGATAAATATGATGATATAAACAGTAATAGTTGAATACACCACATTGATACGCAAGATAATTACATGGATCGCTGAGTATCCAAGTATGGTCGTATGTCTACCAAGCATGAAGTTTTCCCCCAAGTATACTTGAATTGCAAATCAAACACCTAACTAACCCTAATCCTTAATATCCTGACAGTCTCTAGCCGCTATTTGTGGACTTCGTTTGCTACTATACGGGAGTTTTTGAATGGCATAAATATACGCCTTCATTTTAGGCTCACCTAAGTGTTAAAAGTAAAATGTAAACCTACGTAATAATAATATTATGTGCAACTGACGCCAATAAATTAATCAACAAATGTTTTATTCAAACTTACTCCCACGAAAATAAAATTTTGATTACTGTGCTAATAACTTCCACAGTTGGCGGACAAACTAAAATGTGTTTCTCTATTCATTATTCTGGCACTTTTTAAATTAGTTTTTGATACAATGTTCTCAAATTTAAATTTGGGACGATTCTTTAGACTTCAGAAGAAGATACACGCCATTGAAAATAGCGTTTATGCCCTTCCTGATTTTAAAATAATTTACTAAGCCGTCGATTTTATTAAAAGTGTCGTATCTGTGAGGAGTAAGTCTTTTTAGACGTGTTTTGATAATATATTTTTAAAAATTGCCAGGGTGATCCCAAAATTACCCTTTTTATTTTTGACGGTGTCACAATATAATCGAATACCAGTAAAATCAATTTCAAGAATTCCTTTACTACTGCTCTATAATAGCCCTCAGACTGTACATTCTACGTTGTATAGTGCAGTTACGTGCGCAGTGTAGAATTACGACTCTTGCAATAAAATAAAAATCTAGTTGACTAATATGGTTAATGGTTAACTTGAGAGCAAGTAATTAAAGATAATAAATGTTAAAGTAAGAAAATTTTGTTGAGTTAGATTGGTTCAGTTTAGCGTAAATTTGTTCTAAATGCTCTTCACTAATAAACCCCGTGTTTCCAACGAAATAGATACAATCTCATTTAGAACCAACTAATTAACTATTATTATCTTATACCTACAGGGTGTTGCAAGAGCAATAGAAATACATGAAGGGAGATTGTAGAGTATTCTAAATCTACCCAACTTTTACATACCAGCGGTAATAAGCACGGCTCATGGCTCTAACTACCCGGTTCTCAGACTATGTAGATTAGTAAATAGTTTTTTTGATGTCTTCTCATTGAACAGTTTAGGATGTCTAAAGAGAATGCTTAGTTCTGGGAGTTTGGAGATTCGGGGCCACTGTTTATTTGTTTTGTTGTTGAATTTATTTGTTTAAAATAACAAAAATTATGTTGTGTTATGTACTGTTTTTTATTGTAGCTTGTATTTAGGCATTGCCTGTTTTAGCTACCGATATAAATAAATAATAATGGTCTGTGAGATATGGAATTTACGGACACACCAAAATCTTTGAGAAATGCTCCAAGAAGCTACCTCTCCTGGATATGGATGCAGACTGTATTTCTTAAACATACATATACATCCAACAGAGACTTCCAAACTCTAATCGATTTAACTGAGAACATCGAATCAGACATAACTGTCTTTACCGATGGATATAAAAATCATAAGAAATTTGGATCAGGGGTGCACTCACCTGAGCTTACCCTCGACAGCAGCCTACCGCTGAGGAAATATACCTCAATTTTTCAAAATAATCTGATGGGGCTCTAACACAGTGACAACGAAATCCTCTAAACAGGAAAATCCTAAACAAGAAAAGACTGATATCGACGGACAGTAAAGCTGCTGGGCCTTTACCATTTGCAATTTAACCTCTGGTCTTCTGTCGGAGTGCACAGATCTGCTGAATCAGATATCCAAAAATAATGTTCTTATACTGTGTTAGGTAAAAAGACATCAATGAAACGGGGATAATTGTTCAGATTTCGTTAGTTTGAGATTATTTGTCAACCACATTTTGGATTGTAATTACTTGGCGCCAAAGTACCTACTTTCTTTTCGTTTCTTTACATTTAATATCTTGAAATCCTCAGTCTCATCCTTCTAGTCCTAACAACCAACATCTATTTCGCAAATTTAAATAAAACATTAATTAAAAACAATTTCATAGAGTTGACCAAGAAAGGTTCAAACAACCTTCCCTGTGACCCTGAACCAATCATCAAACCAGCCGTAACTACTGTTAATGCCCTCCTTAAAAATAATAGCCATCAATTACACACTGAAAAATAGACAAGAAACATAAGTTGCCGCCAATGCAAAAGAGCTGTATACCGGCTCCTTCTAAAATCTTGCAAAAGACTGTACACAGCTGTTCCGAACTAATCTACGAACAATTGCGGGGATACTGGCAGGACACTGTCGACTACACAAATATCTCCACACTCTGGGTTTGTGGTAGATAATCCCATATGTCGTGGATGCGAACTAGAAGACGATACGGTTAAACAGGCGCTTTCAAGGTCCAGCACTAACGTCTATAAGAAAGTCTGGGTAGGAGGACATGACCACCCCTCCCACCAGAATTCTAGAGTTCATCCTGCAAGTAAGTTGGCTCGAGATCTGATGAGCACAGGGAGGCCGCTTGAAGGAAGTACAATGGACCCGATTAAGTGGTCTAACTGCAGGGAGCTTGCTAGATAAATGATCCCGATTCAGCTAGTCGAAGAAAAAAATTCAAGTTAGTTATTAGTAGCGATAGGTATTATAGAGTTCCTAAAGCAAAAACGAATTAACTAACAGTTTAAGCTAGACGAAAACAAAATAACACGTAGTTTTCTTAGATGCAAAAAGAACCTAAATATCCTTCTGAAGTGATATAGAAACCTGCGACTTATACGACATAATAAAGTTTATATAAAAATAAGCTACTATTTAAAGAGCGCCATTTTAAGCCAAATAACTAGACTAAAAAACGTTGAAGTTTGTTGTATGATCCCATCCTTGAAGCTTCCAACCAAGTGATTGGATTTACTACATAGGTATTATGCGCTTATGCGCTACAATTTAGAACAAAAGCTCTTGGATCCTCTAATGAAGTGAATGCATGCAACTTGGGTAACGAGAAACGACATCGACATAGCAAAGTGCAATAAGGTCGTGTAAAATAAAACTGCAGCTAATGATTATTAAGTCTTTGTACCAAAACCTTTATATTTATATTCCAATTTAATAAGTTAGTGTAAATTTTAAAGCCGATATCGCACTGTTTATATTTCTTTTTACTCTGTTCGATCTTCGTATTGAATGGTGCCTCATAAAGAATTTCAATATTCTTTGATACACTTGCAAACTTTTGAAAGATATAAGCTATTGTATGTTAAAAGTTTTCAATTTGGACTTTTAGTTGTTGACGTTTGAAAACGAATTGACAATTACATCGTAAATTGTGAAACTCGATAGTTTTCGAGTTACAGACAATTTTATTTTTTGAAATTAACCTTTGAATTTTTTAAATTCCAACTATCAATTAGCATAGAATGAGATAGATGAGATTCTATTAAAATTTAATAAATTTTTTCATGAAAAAACTTTTACATTGCATTCATGTAATTGCTTACATTTTAACTTGTGCCCGTGCTTCTTAAAATATAGTTTATACCCGTATAAATCGTGTTTTTTAATTAAACTGAATAATTAACTAAGCGCCGTGTCTTTTAAATTTAAAATATTAATTACACAGCTCACTACTCGCTATTTCAGCCACAATAGTAATCTCACACTTACATAATTACAGGGAAAATATGCTTTTTATCTTTAATTAAAAGATTTGAAAAATAATACAAATTTATAAACTAGAACTTTTGAAATAAGAATTCTCATTTAATTATTTTATTTTAGTTGAAAGTACAGTACCTAATTAGTAGATTATTAAATTTTGTAGCCAATTTTAGTCAATAAGTTGTCGTTTTAGTGAAACTACGATTTGGAACATTAGGTTTATAACCTCAGCTTCACGCCTTGTTTATAATGTAATATTATATGCATAGTCTGTTTACCAATTGTAAGTATTTAAACACATAATAGATACGCCAAACATCATGCTGGAGTAACTAGATGCGAAAATAGACGACAAACTTCACCACTACTTCTCGTCAAATTAATCACAGATTACGATGAAGCTTTTTGCGATAGTTAAAAAAACTGAGTAGCAGAAAATAGCGCTGACGCTCCGCTGTGGAAATCCTGGTTACTAAATGTAACCGTTAGGTACCAAGATTCTTCTTTGGCCAACAATCTGTAAAGCTTGGAAATTATATCTTAGAATTGCAAGTTTTGATGAGACTTTGAGTAGCTCAGAGTCCTGAGCTAGAGAAGGCAAACTTTTTTCAAATTGGCGACTGTTGGAATGGAAAATATACCTACATTATAATACACCACTATTTTTTAATTAGCATTGATGTAAAAGTGTTAAGAAGAAACAAAAAAGAATAGTAGGAAACGGTACCGTGGAGAGCTGTATTTAACTGAATTGCTGCTATGTGCAATGCATGAGTTTTCTCATGGCTCTTGGTGAAATAAATTTGAAATTAAAATAAATAAAAAAACGCATTCGCTTAAGTTTCATAAATTTTGCATTAAAATACAATTCTAACTGTTTAGACAATTTCTCTCTTTTGTAAAATGTTCGTCTCCAAATCCGAGTTTTGTGATTTTTGTTTACGGAATTGTTACAAGTTGGTCTCCTAATCTGAATTCTTGTGATTTTTATTTATGGGGCTTCACATGAGGCAACTTTTGCTGCAGCAATAACTGTTAGAAATAATGTTATTTTATTACGAATGAAACAAAGTTTGGTTCGTCGTTGCGAACTACGTAATCAGACTGAAGGCCTAATTTTGGAACCTTTATTATTGTTTGAAACACTTTGTTCACATGCCTTAGATACATTTTACTAACTACTTAATTTTTCTACAGTAGCTCTAACGATTTGAGTGTTTTATTGGCCTACGCTCAAGTCCGGTGTTGTCTAGTAGTTGTTAAACTTCGACGTTTTGGTGGTTGTGTAGTCTCACTTTGTGCTTTTACGCGAATCAATTTATTTTCTCACTGACCGTAGGCACTTTTAGGTCCTTGTGGATGTCGTCATTTCTGTTATACCAGGGGGCGTTGACAATGCTGCAAATCACTTTGTTTTGGTTTTAAAATTTGTATATACAGCAGCAGTTTGTTGTGCAGTGACAACTCAGAGTTTCTTCCTAGTAGCCACCACATGTTTTAGAACTTATGCCTAGTTCTTCCCGCTTCTTCTTGGCATGCACTTTTCATCTGCGTTTGACGTCAAGTGTCATGCCTAAAGTATTTCGCATTGTTGAAGTATGCTTGTTGGTGAAGTTTATGTGAGTAGACTTTGCCTCGTTTAGTTTATTGCGCCATTTTCTAGTCCAACTGTAAACGCTGTTAATGGCTGCTTGTAGCTTATTTGTAGCTGTTTCAATTTTATCACTTGTTGCCAGCAAAGCGGTATCGTCAGTGAATGTAGATGTTGTCACTCCATTACAGTTAGGAATATCACTAGTAATAATAATGGTTTATTGTCCAACAGAAAACAATTCCAATTACAGGACAATCTATGAACTAAATAAGAATATTTTGAAATGAGCTATAATTTCAAATTACAAATTCGACAAATTCGACTCGCGCAGTCTGGCGCAGCAACAAAAAAAACAACAATAATAATGACAATAAGTAGCTCCTATAACAGCGCTAACATAACAAATCATTATAATTTTGGCTCATAATGTACAGCGGCGACTTAAGCAACAAACTCGTACGAGGGGTTGGGTTATAGAATGTTACGTAGTTCCTACTCCGACGAGAATGCACCTGGAAATTAAGCATCCCCAGAAGAGACGGGCAATCAATCTTTGAGTGAAGGAGATTATACAAAACAGTAAGGCTAATTACCTTCCTTCTGTCTACCAAACTAAGCACATTGAACCTATCTAACAACAATGACTGCGCATAACCTCTTTCCGGGTACACTCCATCCACCTTGTAACTCAGAAATTTCAGAAATCTTCTCTGGATAGACTCCAGAGCGTCAATCTGATACTCATAGCATGGGTACCAAACCTTGTGGTTTGAATATAAAACTTGAGTACTGTAGTGTTACAGTACTCAAGTTTTGAGCGAATCAGGGAGAAGAACAGAGACCTTAATGCAACTACACTGGTGAAGGACCCACAGTTTCGCACAACAAACCCCAGCATCCTCATAGCAGACCTGCACACCGCCCCGACTTGACAAGAAAAGCTAAGTTTACTGTCGAAGATGATTCCCATATCCCTGACGGTATCATTGCGCTGAAGTATGTCTGTACCCACAGCATACGGATACACCAATGGCTGCAATCTGCGAGTGTAGAAAACTACCCTGCATTTGGAAGTGTTAAGATAGAGTTTATTGGCACTACACCAGTCACCCAAGCCATTAATCTGCTGCTGCAACCGAAAAAGTCCTCAGGAGCAGCAACTGATAAAAAAATTTTGAGATCATCTGCAAACAAAAGCCGCCCACAAGTAAATGTCTCAGAAAGACCATCAATGAACAACAAAAACAACAGCGGCCCCAAGTTAGACCCCTGGGGTACACCAGATGTAGAAGTAAATGGCCTAGATTTATAACCGTTGTATGTTACATACTGTACGCGATCAGACAAGTATGAAGCGAAGAACATCATCAGGGGATGGTTAAACCCGAACCTGGAAAGTTTGTGTATAATGACCGTATGCATAATTCGGTCAAACGCTTTAGAAAAGTCCGTGTATATTACATCGACCTGTCCCCCGCCATCAAACACCTATAGGCCACATATTGTGTGAAGTGCAATAAATTGGTGAACGTAGAACGACGCTGCATAAAACCATGCTGACAATGTGACAAGTACCGCTGCACCGAAGAGTATATTCGACCATACAGTATCGCTTCAAAAACTTTCGAAAAATTGCATAAAATACTAATGGGTCTGTAATTTTCGATATCTGCCGGATTCCCACTCTTATGAACAGGGCAGACACGCGCAGTCTTCCACACATCTGGAAACGTTGACAGCTTAAGTGAGAGGTTGAAGACAACACATAAAGGTGTGGCCAAAACTCCCGCACAGTCCCTAATTAAATAACTTGGGATTTGGTCATCGCCAGCAGTCTTTTTGTTTTTCAACCTAAGAATCCCTGTAAAAACCTCCTCCTCGGTCACACAATCAACTGATAGACAAGGAATATTACTGCAAGAATCAGAATTAGTTACGGGCAAAGAAGTATATAAGTTATATAAGTACTAGTGTAGATCAAGCACAGAACTGGTCCAATGACACTTCCTTGTGGTTTCCCTGCAGCAATGATCTTTAGATCCTCACTATATCTCTCTTTGAATTGAGAGTCCGAGATACATGATTTAAGGATATGGCTCATCTGCTTAGTCAAATTTTTGATTAACTTATAATCTAGACATTTATTCCATACTTTATCAAAGGCTTATGCCACGCCTAGAAATAATGCAGCACATATTTCTTTTCCTTCTAGTGAACTCTCGATAATATCGGTAATTCGATGCACTTGATCTATAGTCGGGTGTTTGCTTCGGAATCCGAACTGGTGCGGTGGCATGAGCTGTTTTTCCTCCATGATTGGCTTGAGGCGTTTCAGTAGAAACTTCTCGAACAGTTTAGATATGATTGGTAGCAGTGAAACGTCGGTACGACGTTTTCTCATTAGGTAGTTTCCCCGGTTTAAGGAGCATCATCAGTTCCCCAATCTTCTACTGCATCTTAAAGTTTCTGTTATGCATTATTAGAATAAATATTTGTCTATTTTATACAAGTAGGTGCAGGTAAGGAAAAAAGAGATGTGTAAAAATTTGAAGAAAAGTTGTTAGGCAACATAAAGGAGGCCGAAAGGGTAAAAATTATTTAAGAGTCGAGAACGTGTAAAATCAGAATTAATCTGGGGGTAGGTATTAGAGAAAAAAGCAAATCTGTGGTTGAAATTATTAATAACTGACACCTTTTTGTACAAAACACGATTGTACAAAAATAATAATAATTTGACAAATTTTATCAAATTTTCAGTCCATCTTAAAGTTCCTTTTCGTTAAAAATTGATAATTTATTACATAAAACAAACAAATTTATCTTCATTAATTTAAAAAATATATAAGAAAATTAAATGTTAACACAAATTAAAGACGCATTTATCGATTAAATCATAACGAACTTGTTAGCTTTAATTAGCGTGTATGCTCTCGTCTCGTCGTTAATAAATTCAACTTTAACAAGAATATTACAAGGAGATAAATTAGTTTTTAGACAAACTATGTGTTACGATTTAATCGAAATCTACTTACTAAAGTTGTTATTATTAAGACGAATAATACCGACATCGCCTTATTAATTATTTTCGAATTTATTTCCGATGACAGAAACAAGTCTTAAAAGTTTATTATCTTGCATTAATTTGTGAGCTTTAAATGGGCAAACACTGCCTACTTTTATTATTATACTATTAACGATTTTAGATACGGAAAGAGGTTTTTGAATTATAAATTAATCGCAAACCGTATTACATGTTTTTGTTGTAACAAAAATATATGCTAATTAGGATTTTCCTTTTACTACCCTAATGTTTCGGCAATTAGAAGGGCTTTCTCCCTATTAATACAATATTTTACTATTATGTTTAACGACTGTTCAAAGTTTCCATTAGAATATAAATATATATATATATAGATATATACGTTATTTAAACCGTTAAACTAAAGGTTAGTATAATTTATTTTAATGACCCTAACAATGTCAAATCAAATTGCTTTCATTGGAAGCGCTTCAAAATAAGAGCAAAAGTCATTTCGAGGTTTCCTTATTGGATGCTGTAGGGATTAATTAAATAAAAGATGGGTTTTATATACTTTTCTTGTAAATAAAGAAGAAAAAAATGGAATAGATAACTGTAGTAGGACAGGGTGGACAGAATTTGATGGTTCTTATGAAGAACCATTGCCCTTGAAAAAGTACCTGAAGAGCGTGCTAATATTTGTTTCTTTGACTTCATATCAAACCGAGATATCGACATTTAACAAAAAATTGAAAAATCTAACTTTTGTTTATAGCTCGAACACAAAAGAAAATCGCAAATTCCGGTAATCGCCATTGAATTCCTCTCAAAAAAAGTGAGTGGCATCCATTTTTTTATATCTTTTATAGTTATCGATTTCTCACTAAGAACCATCGAATTCTGCCCACCCTTACACTGTACAGTGTACAGTGACACCAATACAAGAATTTCACGTATTCAAAAATCCTTAAAAAAATTTCTTTACAGTGGCTATAATTTTTTGCCAAATTTTCTGAAACTAAACCTTTTGTTGCGCTCACAAAAAATTGTGGAGAGCATAAAAAACCACACAAAAACGAGTAGGGTGATTTGGGAAGACGAACGTACCAACATTACCGTTAACTGGGGCTACTTCGACATACTTTTAGGGTGTTTATATATTTTTCGTAGTAACACAATTGGAAAAATTTAGTTTTTAAATTTTTAATACACCAATGTCTCCCAAGTAATCATAAAAAAATTTAATTTTTTTGCCACCTGCTATTTTAAAAAAAATTTATTTTTGGTGTCGAAGTAGCCCCCATATTGGGGCTATTTCGACACCTCCTTTCTTTGCGTTTAAAGTCGAAGTAACCTGCCACCTGCTATTTAAAAAAAATTCTTTTTTTGTGTCGAAGTAGCCCCCATATTGGGGCTATTTCGACACTTCCTTTCTTTGCGTTTAAAGTCGAAGTAACCTCTCCTAGGGGCTACTTTGACATCAAAAAAAAATTTTTTTCAACTTACCTATAATGCAAAAAAAATACTAATTCAGAAATAAAACTTATTATAGAACTTATTATATTTTCTTCACATGTCCAAAACACCCTCTATTTTTTTTCATGGGTCCAAAGGATCTAACATCAAGCGGTTGTATAATATGAGCTGAGTTAGCAAGGAGAGGTGCCATGTAAATGTTATTTTCTATGGAAGCTTCTACGACTCGAAGAGAAAAATAAGAAGCTAGGTTGTCTTCAATGACGATCTGTTTTGATCGCCGTAATTCTGAACATGAAGAAGTAAAATAGTGAAAAACCACTGCTCCAAAAGACACAATCAAACCAGCCACTTTTACTACATGCATATTCGCAACCTTTCTGGCTTTTATTCACAACCATTATTGGTGGCAGCAACACCCCATTTGCAGTTCCACATGGTTTTACATCTTTTATACAAAAGATAATTCATTTGCAAAATTGTTTAACAAATAATAAAACGCTTCAGTATTAATGGAAATACAACATATGGAAGTAGCCCCCGACCATGTCGAAGTTACCCTGAATGTCGAAGTAGCCCCCAGTTTACGGTAAGTGATCAGACTCGTTAATATCAACCACAGGAGGATTTTATTCTCATGCAGGTTTGCGTGGAGTTCTATTGATTAAAAATTTGAAAAACGAATTAACGAATGATTAAAAATGAAGTTCCAAAATCAAATAATTACCCATGCTTTTATTGAAAATTCAGTTTTTTACGGTTTGTACAAATTAAATAATTTTCACTCGTTTAAAATGCCAACTCTTTCAAATATGAAGAGCCCCATTTCAAATGCAATAACGCTGATATGTAAATTATGAATGTAGATATCGTAAATTCAATTTTTAAACTCAGATTATTACACTGCGATATCAATTAAAAAACAAATGCATAACGCTTTGCAAATTTCAATAAAGCTGAAAAATTATTTAACAATTTTCGTTTTCCTTGTTTATCTCCGCGCTGAACTATGAGTTACCCTGCAGTAGGTTCACATTTTAAATATTTACTCTGTCTTTAACGATTAGAAGTACAATGTTAGCTTTATCAGATGGGTACTCTATTGATATTTGAAAAAGTGCATACGCGAGACACGCGAGGCCATTTAAAGTCGAGGTAAGTTTTATAATTTCCCATTCCAGTAGATACAAACCATTACTTACATTAGTTAACCCAATACTTATTATTTTTAATATTCTTAATGGGCGTATAGTTAGCTCTTAAGGGTTAATTACGTAATAATACATCTCGAAATCGTATGAGTAGTATAATACACATAGCTATTTAAAAAATGAAGACATAGTAACTATATCGCCACAGCTTACCTAAAATAATTTGGATTAAATTACTACATTAGTAATTATTTATTAAGGTTTACAGCACGTTAGGGGTCTAGGGTGTTTTATTACTTATTAGAAGAGAACTTTCAACTTATTACTATCGAACAGGGGCCAAGACACTCCTGGTATATCAAATACAATACCCACAGACCCCCCACGTCTAAATGTTGGGAATTATAATCCTTAATTTGTCAAAAATAGATGAATAGTCATTTATAAACAATATTTGGTTTAACATATTTAATTTTTAGCGTATAATCTTACCTCATTTATTTATCCTTTTGCTGAATAACAGATAATTAATATCTTTCCTTATACATTTTAGAGAAATATTAATTTGTTTTGTCACTAACAATAATCTAACAGTATTATATTTCAACAATTACTGATGTTTTACAATTTTTTGCGTGACTTGAGTCGAAAAATTAATTAAAACGCGTTAATTCCCAACCAAAAAAAAAATAGAATGGCAATGGATTTAAAAAGAACTGTAAATACATAAAATTTTCCCATCGAGTACTTTTTAAATGCCGATTTTCAAAATGTTTCCATTGAAGGCTCTGTTGTAAAATATCTAGGAACCTAAGCACGAAATCCGTGATCCTGATAATATTTTCGATTAATCTTCGACTTTTACTTTTGTACACAACACTCGTAGGGTCACCAACACGAAAACACCTTTCCACTTCCGCACTTCCACCTCTCTTTTGGCCAGTTAGAGAGATTTTCAAAGTTTACACTTCAAAAGAGCCTAATACTATAAATTTCATTTTCAATCAAAATTTATTTAATTGAGAAATTTTTGTGAATAGTAAACTTTTTCTAAATTATTTTGTTCGAAAACTCATAAAGCAAATACGATATTTATTCTACTGCTATTCCTAAGTTTATTGATAGACCTCTTGAGCAACATCGACTTTCATATATACTGACTGCTAAACCATTACTGAATACTATTTATGGAAGAATATTCTCGTGCTTTAAAACTTTATTTAGATTGCCCTTTTATGGTAATAATAACGAAATGATTTTTTTTAAACTTACACATTTGAGAAGAAATGCGAAACTTTAAATAACACTTATCAGCATTTGTGTAAACAAAACACATGAAATTGTTATGGTATAGATATTAAATAAGTCGACATAAAGAAAAGCTGTAAAAGATAAATAGCCACTTTACGGAAATATAATAGAAAATTGATTTAAAATGAAGAGAAGTTTTAAAAAATTCAGTAAGGGTCAGTTTGAGCTTTAGTTGAGTAAATAAATAAAAAATAAGTCTTTTCGTTGACGTATGTATTTTTTCCAACATTGCACTAATGGAAAAATTCGGTTATTTTACTAAATGAAAAAATGTTGTTAATTGAAGGTCAAAAGCTTAAAATGTAATTATTGAATTATAACTTAATTCTTTCACACTACTTCTATTAAATCAGAGCTATTCTACGATACTTAATTCAATAGCGACTGCAATTACGAGTGGTTCTTTTGCTTCCTAGGTAAATTAACTG
The DNA here is from genome assembly GCA_950108345.1 of Malthinus flaveolus. Taxonomy (NCBI): domain Eukaryota; kingdom Metazoa; phylum Arthropoda; class Insecta; order Coleoptera; family Cantharidae; genus Malthinus; species Malthinus flaveolus. The sequence continues at coordinate 75,621,157 of OX467285.1, forward strand.
CTTCTTTTTTGCTTCAACTTAGAAAATCTTAATAGGAGAGATAGTTGTAAAAATTAACTTAACTGAAATTAACTGTTTTTGTCGTACATTTTAAAAGAAAAACTGTGTTTTTTTACGTTACGTGAAAAAGGCGCTTTGTGTTTCATGTTGGTGTCAAAATGGCCTTTCAGATGGTATACAAAGCAGATTTTTTCATTTGTTTAAATACATTTCTGCTATTACAAGATTGGTTTAGAAAATTGTTTTAAATTTTTTGTTCGATACTTCATTTTTTGAATATTACATATTCCCGAAAAATTGGAAAGTTGAAAATTCTTTTAGTCGTTGTAACTTTTTTATTATAAAAGATAATTAAAAAATGTTTCAACGAGCCTTTTTAGTTCGCTTTCAAAAATAATAAGAGATTAAAAAATATTACATTATTATTTCTGAGATGGATATCGCCCAACTTTTAATTGTACGATAGAGGACTATATTTTAATTAATAAAAAGAAGAAATTGTCTACGCGACTTTATATACTAGTTTTTTATTTTTATTTAATTTAAAAAAAATTTATTTGTTTTTGAACTGGAGCCTGAGCGAAATAATTGGGATATTATAAAAAACAAATTGTTATTCGATGTATTATCAAAACTGTAGAAACAATTCCTTTCCGTTTTTGAGATATCGAAAAAGAAAAATGCATCAATTAATGCAAATTTATTAAGAAAGAGCATAACAATAATTGCTCGAATTGTTCGCGTTCATTTTCTAAACATGTTTCTAGTCTTTGAGTCATACTTTGTGAGCAGTCAATATACAGGGTGAGTCTAAAATGGCGGATAAGCTCTCCAGTACGTTGTAGGGAATAATAATTGAAGTAAAGAAAAAATGCTAAAAAAATTCCTAGCCGCTAATTTGTTGAGAATTGAAGAAGTTAAGTTGAGGACTCAACTCCGAATTCTGCCAAATTTTGAAACTTTTCATCATGTCCTCTAGTAATTCACGTGTTTTTTAATTATTAGTCAAAAACAAATGCTCCTATAACATCTTATTATCCTCTAAAATTAATTTTGAATATCGAAATTTCTGTATCAAGTTGTTAAAAAAAATATGTGGCAACGTGTTTTGAAACTACCCTTATGATGACTTATGTCACTTATGTTTTTATCTGTCATCAATTATTAACATCCGTACCATGTTGCCAAATCTCAATTTACTTCTTCTGTAATAACTACAAAAATATAGCAGATAGATTTTTTTAATGATTTTTCTTTAGTTCAAATAACCGTCTCCTATAACCTAGGTACTGAAGAGTTTATCCGCCATTTTAGACTCACCCTGTAGAACACAGGGTGTAAATTAGTAGTTAATTGACTTGACGTCATTTATGATATTAATGTACAAATTTGATATAATAGAACCTATAAAAAAACCTAAAAAGTCACCCAATATAAATTTGGTGAAATTGGTTTGACTTTGGCCATCTCCATTCTCCATACTCCAGGTATTAAAAAAATCTCAAACGGCTAAATTCTCTCGAAATCTAGAGGTATCAGTTGTCTAAGACTTGCCTACTTTAAAATAATGCTTAAACTGAAATGTGCGATTCGCGAGCATAGCCGAGAGGGAGAGATAATTTCAGAAGTGGATTCGAAAAACTGAAATTTACCCTTTAAACAAAATTGAAATATATTAGAGCAAATCCCATCACATACTAATCAGGGTCCCAACGTACAATTAAATTATGGTCAGTGCATCCGTCATTAATCTACTTGGTGATGGAAAAATTCCCCGCTCAAGGAGAACAAGCAATCAAGTAAAAAGTTAAATGCGATAGCTGGGAAGAGCATTTGAATTGGAGTTTTAAAAAACCAACAAAAAAGTATAACGCTGTCCAGTGACTCTAACAGCTCAATTAACATTTTTCTTCAACCTGGAAGAGTATAACTCGGTTGATGAGCTTAATCGTGGAGACGAGCATACACAAGAAATGGCAAGAATTGGGTGTAGCAAAAACCAAATTAAAATGAGGGATTTCGTCTGGTTATATTTGAAAAAAAGGTTTATCCTGGGCAGGTTATAAAAATTAAACAGTATGCAAGAGAATATAAAATTAAATCTCTTGCTCTAAGTAGATTGTCGATTGCTTCAGTTTCTTCACAATACCGGAAATTGAAAATTTTTCCTCAACTTTTTATTTTAAAATGTGTTTTTCTATTTTTTTCCAGAGAACGTAATGTTTGCGTTGAAATTTCCAATAAAAAAGGTGAGCATTTAGTTTATTTGTGATTAAACAAAATAATAAAAATGATGATTCGTAGTGCTTATGCCCAAAAGTCGTAAAAAGGTCTACAAACCTATTGAGAATCATGCCCACGGCCAAAGTCGTCCATATCTTTGCGTTTTCTAAATAAAACAATGTGCGGCCAAAGTAACCCGACTTCGCTGTCTGACTTTGACCCCGGTTATTAAAAAAAAAACCTCATGTGGGAAGTTTCCAGCTTCTTGTCAATTTACAAGTTTAAAATACTAATAGAGAACTGTAAAATGCGACTAAAAACAAAAATTATTGACAGTTGGGGTAAAAGTTTAAAAGTGGACCAAAGTAACCCAACTTTACGTACCTTTCTCAGTGCAGTAGCTCCTTGAGACTCATGGTTTTATAATAACCTGATTTTAGTTTTATGTTGATTTAATTCAAAGAGGGATGATTGCTGGCAGTTTTAAGTTACAAGAGACTACGTAATATTGACTAAACTGTTATAAAATACACTCATTTTAAGTTTAGTACCTACCTATCAATTTAGTTTATCTAAAAATTTGATACACTTGTTAAGGGACTTTTCTTGTAATATTATCCAACTAGTTCTTTCTCGTACTACTATAATTTAAGTAAATTGCTCCTTAAAAATTAGTTCCGAAGCAAAGAGTTTTGAACTCTTATATATGCACTATAATTTATATTTAACACAATACATTATATTAAAAGTATGAAAAGCACTATTAATCACCATTTTAATTCAACTTCAAAGCGTACTTTTAAAGCGCAGCCACAAAAATAGATAACGTAGAATATATAAGTAAACCTAATATACCTAGTTATAACGTTATAACATTAATGCGACATCATTTTGGTTTTTTTACTTTAGCTAAAAGGCTTTACTCAACTGTTCTATTAATTAAAGTATCCTATGAGAATACTAATTTAAATGCCTTTACTCGTATATTAAAAACTGACTCAAAATTGTAAAATACCTTGTTTAAAGTAGTTCAAAGTGGCACAGCGTGCTTTTTACAGCCTTTTTAGATGTTTGTTAATTTATATACACCTATATTGAATTGTTTAGCAAACTTAATATATTTAGTTCGCAAGCGGAAATCTTATATAACCCACCAAATACATATTAATTACAATTTTAGTTCAGTTTCTTTTACATTAGACCAGTTCCATGCAAAAAAAAAATATATTGCGTTACCATAGCAACGAACAATAACTTATTAGAAGTGTCAGTGTAAAGTTTGACGTCAAAAAAGTAAACCAGAGTTAAGCAATAAATTAAAAGAAAAAAGATGTCCACCGAAATTGTGAAAATCGAAAAATTGGAGTATCGAGCCATCATCAAGTACCTGTATTTAAAAGGGTTACGAGGTAAGCAGATTTACGAAAATATGGTTAATACCCTTGATGATCAATGTCCTTCGTATGCGACCGTGAAAAATTGGACTGCAAGCTTCAAAAGAGGTAAATTTTCAATTGAAGATGATGACCGATCGAAAAGTTCTTGCTTCAGTTTTTTGGGATTGCCATGGAGTAATCATGATTGATTTTTTGGATAAGGGTAGAACAATAACTGGAGATTACTATTCGACATTACTGACCACTCTACGGGAAAAAATTAAAGAGAAAAGACGCGGAAAGCTATCCAAAGGCGTTTTGTTTTTGCAGGACAACGCCCCTGCACACAAATCTCATGTTGCCATGCAAAAAATTCGTATTTAGGGTTTGAATTACTAGAACACCCCCCTCATTCTCCAGATTTGGCTCCGTCCGACTATCATCTCTTTCCTCAACTGAAAAAAAGTTTAAAAGGTCGTAAATTTTCTTCCAACGAGGAGGTAATAAAAGCTGTGGACGTCTGGTTTGCAGAGCAAGAAGAAACATTTTTTTTGAAAGGTCTAGCGACGTTGAAGGTTCGCTGTAATAAATGTATCCAATTAAGAGGAGAATATGTTGAGTAATAAAATATTTTGACATTGAAATTTTGTTTGGTTCTATAGTAGGCTAAGAATATTTCAATATATCCTCGTAGTAGGTACATATTAATACATTTTTTGGTACACAGCAATGGTTGTTTACAGATGTCTGCTTGTAATACAAAAAACTAATGTAACCGCTCTTCTGAACAATGGAGTTATAATAAGTTGAAAATCTTACGAAAAATGGGTTTGTGTCACTTGCGACACTTTATCAACCCTTGAGCAACCCTCGAATCTATCAATTACGTACATCTTCTATTTTTACTAGTTAGCACAAACAAAATTTCACAATTATTCATAGTCGAATTGAATAAGTGTCGAACCTTGTAGGTCTTGTAGTCTTGCGACTTGAACTAACAAAGGGCTAAATTCTCCAAATTACTACTATTTCTATAAGTCTCATTTACTTAAAATAATAAAATCACACTATAGTATATTGATTAGTAATTATTATACAAATTGGTACAGATACAAATTACAATGCTTTTAGTTCTGAGAATTCAATAAATGTGTTATAAATAAACTACATCGATCATTGAATTGCTTTCGTACCTTCCATTATAATCATATTACTGATGATATTATGATTTTCTTAAATTGTAGGGTGAAGCCCCTCGAAGCCACAGTTGGTTACGCTCTAATATAAAGGGGGCCGACTTCACATAAGATTAGAAAGCTGCAAAGATCTCATTTATACAATAACAGGTTAACACCTCAAGAAATAATAATAATTCTGATTTATGTTAAGGAGGCAAGGCAAAAAATTACGTAGGTACAGATGAAGAATTAAAAAACAACAATTGAACTCAAATTTATTATAAAAAATGCGAGTGGGTTACGTTTTACCAGATTAAATCTCATTTGTTTTAATTACTTATTAGTCGTTACTTTGAAATAAAAAGGTAGGTTAGTATAGAAATTGAAGAGTAAAAACTCAACCAAACTCTCAAAACTGTCTACGCCTGTGATGCCCATAAAGTTTCTCGTACGACTGCTTAAAGCGGAAAGTAATTTGTCATGATCATACATCTTCCCATTATTGGTTGATTTTAGACGTATACATCAACGAGGTGTAAAGCGTATTTTTAGAAGCAGCCGTAGGAAAAACGTAGGACAATTTTACTTCTCCCACCCACTCAAATTAAAGTTTTAAGAGTTTCGATAAAATTAATGCTAAGTTTAAAAAATACAGGTACTAGTACCTTCCCATCATTTATTTATGCCTAAGATTGATTATTTTTATTTAAAAGTACGTACATTCAATAACAAAAATAAAATCACTTGTCTGTCGGGCTATATTGGCAGCGTTGCAGTAGTGCACTCACTCAAATATACAAAAATTTTGTAAAAGTGCGTCATTTATTCCAGACTGAAATTATAATAAACCAAAAAGTTTTAAAAATTACAAAACGATTTGTCGAAAGAGAATTCAGGCAGACGCTCTTAAAGATTCTAATTTTATCACAGTTTAGCGCATAAGCTGTAATTCAATAGAGAAAGATGTCTACAGCGGACAGCACGTGAGTTGGTTGAGAGGCAGTGCGCAAATATACTAAATGAATTATTAGTACACAATTTTTGACAATTTAGGCTGAAATAATATCGCAACTGAGTAATAGAATCGACCGTCTGCCACCACAGCTCGGAGAAGCTCGAGGAACGTGGGTTTTGCTCTTTTTTCAGTTTTTCGCTTATTACTTGAAATCTACGCATTTTGGAGAAAAGTGCTTCTATACAATAATAAACTACATCAAATTTCCTACAAATTATAGTTGATAGGTTTTTTCTTCAGATATACGGTTTAGGGGCTAGTGCGCGCTAAAGGTTAACAAAAGTTTAAAAATGATCAAATAGAAAAATAAAGTACATTCAATTTCCTAAGAATTATAGCTCTTAGATTTGTCAGACAAATGGTTTAGGGCGGCTCGAGAAAAGTGGGTAATAATGTCATGGACTTAACAAGAGGTTAGAAGGTTTAGCCTTCTTAACAAAAGAAGAAAGAGAAAACAGAAAACTTACGGTGGGAAATGTTGTTTGAAATTAAAAACCAACTTGACTATTTTCACAAAAACTAAATTAAGCCACGCCCTCTTTTGCCTGTGGTGCGCTCTTTGCCTCGCTTCGCTCGGCGGGTTTTTTCTAACTTTCTCAATTTTGAAATCGATGCGCCGACACCGGAGTCTAAATAATCTTGTAAACGGTATTTTTTAACTATACGTTGTCTAAATTTTAAATTTCAATTAAACAGTTTTACTTAGTTGTACTTTGTACTTCGTGGCTTACTTCCTGTCAGAAATAAAGTTCCTTTAATCTTTTGTGCTACTAGTAGCTTTGAGTTGAGCTCAGTTCCTTCAAGTTGAAATTTATTTTTAATAACTATAGCAGAGATTGTAATTAAAAAGTCTATCGAAGCACTGCACGGCGATTCAACAATAATTATTGTTGAAGTTCGAACTTGTATAACCGATGGCACTTTCTAGTTCTTTTGGTGTCCGGTTTAAACTAAAGTTAACAAAATGATATAAGCAGAGATAAGATAAATCGGAAGTAATAAGTTATTAAAAATTCCTACCCGTTATAGGTAGGTCAATAGAAAAGCAAAATACGAAATTATCTATTTACAAATGAAGATAAATTTTGAAATGATACGTTCGGACAAATAAATTAATGGGTTCTCCACATGTGACCATTGTAAAATTCAATTGCAATTTATAATTTGAAGGTGAGTGTTTTAACATGCGAGTTTTTTGGCCGCTTTAAAATACAAAATGCATTAATCACAGTTTTTTTACTTCAACTCCTGTTGTAGGTGGACCCGGACAAAGTCAAGTAGCTAATTAAGGTTTAGAATTCTCGTGTAATTTATAGAGTCGGCAGAACACGGAACTTAAATACATATTTTGCAATTTATTTTGCATTTGTTGAAACGCGTAATAAAAGCACTACAACTAAACATTTCGCAGATGGAATTTTAATATGACAAAATTGTGGCAATAACGTAGAATTTTGAATTTTTTTTGTCGGAAAGAGAACAAGTAAAATTTATACCACTAATGTTTGTGGTTTTGATAAAGATACAAAGAGCGTAATTAAGGCAATAATATCGCAGACGCATTCATAGTCGGTCTCGAACATTTTGACTATAATAGTTGCGTCGTTTTAGCTGACAGATTGTATTTTCGCGTGGTGAGAATACAAGAGTGAACATGCGACTTATTTTTTCGAAATGAAAATCGTATTCGTTTTGTTGTTAAAAACCTATTCTCCGCTTATTCGCGAGCCTATTGAATAATAACGAAACCGTGTTAATGAAACCATCGATACTCGTAAAAGCGGACTTGAAATAAAAGCAAAAGAAACCTAAACATCGCCATATACAATAAATTTGCAAACTTTATCGTTTCTTTGTTTTAGTTATTGTTTACCTACTTTTTATACTTATCGTTAAGACAATTTTATCTTCTACTTGTGGATTTTCGCAAATTATATCTTTTGGAAATGTAAAGCAAGTTGAGTTTTCTCTTAAATATAACAAAGCATGAATTCATGCGTAAATATTGTAATTGAATAACCTTAATGATACTTTGCTTGTTTGGGGAAAATCTAAATTTAATTCTTTTTAATGTTGGCTATAACAAATGTTTGATAAAAAAATCAACAAAATTTATGATTATTTCCTTTGTCGAATTGCTTTTTACTTTATTTTAAAGTTTGTTTCGAGAAAATTTATATAATTAATACAAGGGACTCAATTAGAATATGGCCGTTATAATTTGTATTTATCCCCCTTAGTTATGCTAATTGGAGAAAATTTATTTTCATAGCTATTGTTGGTTTTTGTATTTTTTTATTAACTGCGTACCTAACTACTAAGAAAAGGCTTTTGAGTTATTTTCATTAATAATTCTTACAAATTGTTATTAAATATTACCTACACTAAACAAATTATTTTACCATTGTCTCACAATTTACTACCAGTCCAGTTGTAAATGTTCCTCACTGAATTCTTAAGGGTGGGTACATGCTTTTGATGTTCAAAAACTGGGTTGCCAAAGATTTTGTTATGCGCCATTATTATTTTAGTATCATTTTGCAACAGAAAGTCAAAATTGTATGATACTTCATACAAGAAGCTCAAGTTCGTTTTCTCTTACGCTTTTTCTATAAATTACAAATTACTGTTTTTAATACACCTGTAAAATGAAGGTTAGCTTACTTTTAATGTTAATGTGTCATAGATTCATAGCTATTTTAATTAATTAATAATTATGCCTTCGTGTCGCCAAGATTTAAAACCTTTGCAACCAAAGATACCATAATCATGAGTCGCGATTAAATCCGTGGCACGTAGTATTCAGGTAAGTGAAATAGATTTGTGAGCTCGCCTTTAAATTATAATGTTTTATTTAAATATTTAATTCAACAAATATACATTACACACGCATCGCATACGTTAATTTTCTTTAATTCCATTTGTATGTGGCTTACAAAACAACCTCGATTTTAGTTTGTTTTCAGACGTTACGGTTAATCTCTTTCTGACTATCATACCACTTAGTACTAATATATGAATAAACGGTCGTCAGCGGATCCTGTATATTTAATGTTTTGAATTCTCATTGATAAAAACAAAATGTGAGGAAAAAGTTCATCAAAGCAATGAAATGTGGGTGGTAAAAATCAATATAACAGCGAATCCAATAAAAGTCACATTAAATTAATTCGACTCGCCTATCGAGCAATTAGAAGTCAGAATTTAGTGAAAGTTCGGAGTTAAATTTAGTAAATAAACAAAATATTTAATTTACCATTCAAATTTTGATAGTATCGACTGTAAAATAAGCAACGTAATAATAAAGAATTGGTTTAATAAAGTTCAAGAGTAACAGACTTCCTGGAACAAAAATTTTTGGCATAATTTTAATAGTTTTGTATTTCTTGTAAAATTATTAAAATAGTACCATTCAGTGCTTTCAGCAGTGTTAAACTAAAAATTTTAGCATATGTTGAATAGTTGTCGAGATTTTCGTTAACTTTTGTAATCCATAACATAGCGTGCGCAGATGTTGTTAAACACTCTGAAGTCGGAAAAATTAAAAATGAAATTTTAAGAAAATGTTTTACCTAAGCTTTCGAAACCGGTTGAATAACAAACAAAATGTAAATTACTAAATAAGAAAAATACAACAATTTTGCCAAAAATAACCCAGTACGCCTTACCGGGGTATAAGCTTCAAGCTTCAACTGCACAAAACATAAAATATTCACACTTCTCTGAATACAGACGAAAACAAACGATTTTGTTTAATAAAGTGTAACAAAAAACTCGAAACAATAGCTAATTATTCATGTTTGTACATTGCTACATGCAAAACAACCAAATACATTGGCAAGATTATCCAACCACTTGTATTCACTGCAACAGTACCTACTCTAACCAGAGGGAATATTGTTCGCCGTAATATAAACAAAATATTTCTAATATGTGCATGTAATATTATTCACATCGTGCTAGCGTAAAGTCCATCATTACAAGTTCTCAAACATGCTAAAACTTTGAGTTATTAAACAATTCCCTATTCAGTTAAGTGGCCAAAGTAAAGATTTAGAAAAACTTATACTGTATACAAGTATTATGAGCTGCTATTATTATTGCGAAATACTGACCAACTAACAATATTAGTTCAGATAATATATAATGTGTACACAAATCACCAACTGAACAAATATTTCTACTTGCTGTATAAACAGAGAGCATAGCTCAATTGCTGAACTTACCTTTTCTTAAAACGTGGAGGGCATTAGGCCACAAATTTATTTTATTTGCACTGAGTGATATTATTTTATTATTAATGCAATCAGACTGACTGTAACTGATGGTATAACAGGATAGATAGCGATTATTTGTCGATAAACCTTACGCTGCGAAAAATTTACAGAATTGACATTGGACCAACAGCTACTTGGTCGAATTGACAACTGACCGACCTGTAATAATTGGCACAAAGTAAATTGTTGATTTTTTTAAATATTGCATTTTACGTGCGTTCAAGTAGTACCTACTAAGGTTTTTAGAGACGAAATCTACAGCTTTAGACGGAGAAATAGAAAACTTTATAGGAAATTATTAATCGGGTTGATATAATGTTTATTACAGTACTTGCGCCAAATGATCTAGTACATGCCTCTCTTCATGCAATGTACAGGGATCCGGAAAGTTTCTTGGACAGTTTATTGGAAACTTCCTGGACGTGCTGAGATCAGTTGAGCCTGGAATCCAATTAGAGTCCCAAGAACTTCACGTGTCGATACTCGCCACTACGACTAAACATAAACTCTCTGTTTTATCGAAGTTCAATTTTAATTTGTTTGCTGAGAACCATTTTTCAATGTTTTCAATATCCCGAATTTCTTTAAGATCTATCTCCGGTTCATCGCTTCCAGCAAGTAACGGCGAAGTGTCGTCGCAGTACATATACCTATAGTCGGCTGTCCGGTAGGTATATGAATAATGGATATCATTTTAATATGTAGATTATGCATGGGATGGGTCCAAGAACCGAGCCTTGTGGAACTCCGCACTCAACTACCGCTTTCAAAGACACCACACCCTGTCACCGAACTCGCTGTACCCTATTTGAAAGATACGAGTTCAAGAGTTGTTGGGCCGATCTTCTAAAATCATGACTGTAAAGTGTAAAACTTTAATAGAAGTATTACGTGAGTCACAGTGCCAAATGCTTTACCGAGGTCAAAATTAACTTCTTTTCTTTTATCAATCTCTTCGACGCCTGTTGTATTATATCAGATCGTGCCGTTATTGTACTCCTATCCCTCCTATATCCATGCTGCCTTTTATTTAACAAACGTTTACTTTATAAAAAATTCACTATTCTATTCTTCAAAACCGTTTCGAAAACTTTCGAGATGGCTGGAAGGACAGAGATACGTCTATAGTTGATCGTCTCGTTCTTGCTACCCTTTTTCTTGTATATCGACGTTACTCTAGATTCTTTTAGATTTTCAGGAGAATTATATCCATTTAAGAAGCATTTATTCACTAAAAATGTTAATGGCTTCGACAGGCGGATTGCTATAATAAAAGTACAAAATTAATTTATCAAAAAATGACTGTACTTCCTAATCTCGGCCACAAATTGAAGTTTATTAATTTACTTTCGTATTTAGGGGGCACTGATGACGCAACTTTCATCTCTTACGGTTTCAAAGGTCTCCACATGTACAGAAATAAATCTGAATAATAATAATACACATAATAATAATTTTTATTTCCATAATGTCAATTTTTGGCTTAGAAAAGGTCAAGTTACAATTCAAATAAATACATATAAAAACTTATAAAAGAGCAATACAAACAATCAAAATAGCCCTGCTCAGGAACACAACATACAACACACCAATATCTTCAACATAGAACATCAGGCCGTGCCCAGAGGTTCACTGCAGCTATATGAGTAGTATTCCTCCAGATTATAAAAGCAGTTCTGGAGCAAAAATTTTCTTAGCGCGATCTTTAATTTGGAGCAGCTTAATACCTTCAAAGGTAGAGGCAGGAAATTGTATATATCTACAGTGTGGCATAGAACGCTCTTATGCAAAAGAGCACGCGACGATTGTGGCTTTCGCAATCTTTCCCTAGCTCGAGTATCATGCCCATGTTGTCCCGAGGTGAAGAATTCTGGGTTACTTTTTACAAACATTACACATTCAAAAATATAGACGGACACAACAGTCATTAATCCCCACTCCCTAAAGTAGGGTCTACACGACGTAAACCGGCTCACACCGCACATTGCCCGGATGCAACTCTTTTGAGCCACAAAGACACTCTTAGCCTGTGATGATCCCCCCCAAAAAAGTATGCCATATCGTACAATTGATTGGGCCAAAGCATAGTAAGCGGTTGCCAAGACATGTCTATGAGTCACATCCGACAACCTTCTCAGCATATAAGCTACTGCATTGAGCCTTTTAGCGATACTCCCCGTGTGTGTCTTCCATGAGAGATTATCATCAATATGCAATCCCAGAAACTTGACGGAATCAACTAAATTGATACTGGAATTTAATATATTTATAGAATTTATTCCAATAGTGTTATTGTTTCGAAATTGCATAATCTGAGTCTTTTCCAAGTTTAATTTTAAGGAATTATCTTTAAACCATTCAGCTGACCTCAACACTCTCTCCCAAACCTCACCCACAGCAGCACAGAGATTAGCACCAGAACAAACAATACTCGCATCGTCAGCGAACAGCACGACATCCTCAGATGACAAAAAATCAGGAAAATCATTAATATATACGATAAAGAGCAGCGGGTACAGTACACTTCCCTGCGGTACACCTGCTTCAGTGATTCTCCAAAAAGACCCCACATCATCAAGAACAACTGTCTTATATCGTCCTGTATAAAGCATAGGCAGGTTTTACACGTCTTCTAATATTTTAAATTTCGACCTCAGGTGCAATACAATATTACTCAACTATTAAAAGTTACTCCGTGTGCCGTGAATAAACAAACGCCAGAAACAGCAACACCAATTATTTTATAATCTCAAACAGCCTATAAAATTCTCAAAAATTAGGAAAGAAAAGTAATTAAATTCAAAATAAACTAAATGAGTAATATTAAAGTGTAGCCTTTAAGGAAATTTATAAATATTGTTGTTCGAGAACTCAAACTTCGTCGAGTCAACTTAAAGTCAAGCTTCCGCATTAAACTTGTATGCCCCGAGAGAGTTTAAATTTGTTTTACTGAATTAAATAAAAATGTAAAAGTAAAAAGTTAATTGCGTTTTTTACAACACCTGTTTGTACATTTTTACATAAAAAAGCGCATTTTGATTGTATCTGTATTACGATTCGACCCTTACGCCATTACACAGACTATCAAAACCTGCCATTAAATTGAATCAAATGACGCGCTATTGCTCATTTTTCAAACAAATCGTATCATTGCGCATTGCATTTTGAAATAATATATTTATTTAAGTTGACGATATTAAAACAAACAGCATTAATTAAATTACTTTAATTACTAAAACTAAACTACCCATCTCTCTCGCTCTACCTATTCATACTTATCTCTCTATACCTATCTAAAGTTTCAACTCGCTTCTTGAATTTAATTTAAAGGTTTAAACGAATTAAACATAATAATATATGATCGGAATAAATCGAATGCCAGATCAGCAGCTTTCGTAGTTGAATTTCTGCACTATAAAAGCTCTATAGACTCGACAGACCCGGCACACTCTTAAGTTTATGATTCTGCAATATAGCAATCGATGATGTTCAGGTGAATTTGATTGCTAAAGTTTTACTAAATTTAAACGTTATTTTCAAATTATTTCTAATAAGCTACTTATAATATAAGTAAGTGATTTAGGAAAAAACTGATGTAGGTAGTTGGTAAAAAGTTTTTAACTCGACTCGTTATTTATTAAAATCTGTTCGTTACAGTTTAATGATCAATTTAACTAAAAATATCATTGGGAAACTTTCAAAAATGAGTAAGTTTAAACATTTAGATTTTATGTGGTAATTGATTTTACTAAAGCTTGTGTAGTTCTTCTCACAATTAATGAATTAATCGCACCCCTTTAGAAAAGAAGAGGAGTAGCCTAATTTATTTGTGTCTGCGCTTACTTATGTATTCAAAAAAAATTGTTTAGTTTTCTGTAAATGAAACTTTTTTTCCAACAAAGAATAGTAAGTACCTACTACGAGTTCATGCAAAATTTCTTTTAACAAGCACCTGAAATGTTCGAAAGAAAAGCACCGATTGTTCTGGCGATTCAATACGTCAACCCATATTTTTTCGTTCCAACTATTCGTAGCAACTTCGCGTTGCTTTTCTATCATTTAAGCTATGAATAGCAGCTAAATTGTATATTAATGCTTATATTACTATCATTCATGGAATGTAGAAAATTAAACATAAAGGCTTCAAAAGCTCTCTTTATGTCAATAGGGGGTATTTTCAAAATAAGTTACTTTTAATTTAATCTTGAAGGTTCATGGCATTAGCACAATAACAATGTGAATATCCTACAGTGAGGAAAAATTTTCATGGACTGGAAAGTCCAAGTTACGTACGTCAAGATCGCCAGGTCAACAAATTCGAATCGTTCTCTTAATATTCTCCTTTTTCATTCGGCTTAGTATTCAACGGTATACTCCAACTTCGTTATTATTTAGACTCAATAAAATCATAATACATACTTCATCCGCCCCTTAAGAAATTTACACACAACTTATGAGTTCGAATCTCATTCATGAATTTAATCCCCCTGAAACTAATTTATTTCGAGAGCTGTAAGATACTGTGGGGATTTGATAATTATACTAGTTTGGGGTGGCTACTTTTTAATCGAGTAATCTTATCTTTCTGAAGTATTTGCAAATACTTATGGTGTTCACATAATCCCATTAAAAGTGGTAATCTCGACTCCGTAGCAAAAAGAAACTAAGCAAAGTGCTCACTCGACTGGAAGAAAATTTTATGAGATTTTTGAGTGCAACGAATTCCAATTATCATCATCAAATAAAAATTTGAAGAAGTAAAATATTCAAAAGTAGTTATAGTTAGTTTCGTACTAAACGCTAATTCTGTGGTAATTGTAATTACACATTTTGAAATATTTAAGAGTCCAACCAACATTTTTAAATTTGTGTTTATTGGAATATCGAGTTTACAGTTTGAGGGATAATACGAATAAATGGTTTGTAATTGTAAAATATCCAGCAGCGTTTATGTTGCTAAATTAAAGTTTATTTATTATTTACCTGTATTTTGGTATTCGTGATGTTACAAAAATGGTTAAAATAATTATCCTTAAAGAATAATTATTGCAGTTCGTAAGAAATCAAGAAAATGTCAGTTGTCGTAAAATTCCGTCTTGTAATTTTAAGTTTGTAACAAATTGTAAAATATGTGTTGACAATAAATTCCACTTCCGACAATCAACAATCCCCATAAAGAAGGGCGTACAATTCCAGTTTTTCCAAATCCGTCTCTAAGTCTCCAGTCTGATAAATACGTAGAAAACAATAGAGAAATTTACGAAAAGCGCCATTAACAAGTGTGAGATTATTAACATTATTATTTTACAGCTTTCCAAAAGTAAATGTTATTTATACAAACAAAACGGTGTTGACGCCCATGTCCATTATGCGAAAGTTTTTCGAACATCAGTAATTCGTTAAAAAGAGATTACGCTGAAAGTAAAAGGAACCTACCTGGTTTATTTCAATAACCTCACTTCTTCTAGATTATGAGCTTTTGGAGGGCTTTATTTTTTAGAAACATTTTTTATTCGTTTGTGAAGTTTATTTATTATTATTAATTTTAAATTACCTAATTCGTTAGAATATTTACAAATTTTATAATTTGCCAACACTTGTAACTTGTTTTTTCTGCAATAATCGCAAAAAAATGGTAATTTGGACAGGTGCTATATTCCGCTATTACAAATTACATCAATGCCACGTTATATTCAAAATAAATTCTTTTTTAGAATGATGCGTTCCATATTTATATTTCGATTTAGAATTAAAAGTGAATCAAAAATCATTAACGAGTTTAATGCAGTGTTCTTGTTAAGAAACATTGTATTTCAAAGTCAATTTTATTAATCCACAAAAAATGTGAAAATAGTTTGAACTATTCAAATACCTCAACCGGCCAACCTTTAAAAAAATGACGATTGATATTTTGGAATAAAAACGTTATAATAATGTCACGGCCGCCTCCGCTCTGGCACAACTTACCTATTACCTATAAATTTCCAAAAGTTACCTACAGAGATTATAACTTTGAACCCCTTTATTATAGACAGTTCAAAGGGTTCATAGTTTATTGTATTAGACATAGTAATAAACTTTTGATTGCTACGAGATTGTTTGAAATGTTTGGTACTTATTTGGAACACTCAAGATTCCTACAAAATCAATTTGTAATAAAATTGCTTTCGAAAATTACCACTGCGTGCACTCATTAGTTTATTTATATTAAACTTCACGAGTAATATTATCTAATGTGAATTTTACGGTTAATATCGATTGTTTGTGTGCGATGTGCGAAGTACCTACCTTACCAAATTATTTTAAGTAGGTATTTTGGACAATCAATATTTAATTCTTAACCTTCTTACTATGTTAATTATTAGGGCCGCCTTTTATAATAATACACTAATTACTGTTTGTTACTTTTTGACTTTCTTTCTTCAAAATAAGTATCTTTTTATAGTGAATGGATCTTACTATTGATGTGAACAACTCTCCGTTGCTGGGAAATTTTATTTAGGGCCACTTTTCTTTAACAATTACCAAACGAAGTAGAATGCTTTTTTTTATTAAGAAAAATTACGGTGTTTCAACTACAAGGTTATATTTATGAGCGTAGGTAATTTGCGCCCAGCAGTTAAGAAAATTTTCAAATTTGGAAAGGGTTAGTCAGGTTCACTCAGAGTATAGGTAAGTTGCGCATAAATGATAATTTACGGGCTTTAAAGACGCTAGAAGACGGCACGATCTCGAAATGAGCAGAAAAAACTACTTTTTGAGTTAATAAAAATAAAATAAATTCTTTCCTGTAACCTCGCATGGGCCTCGGAAGCGCACCCCCTCGAAAACTCGTATAGGGACTAGAAAAAAGAGACTAGAAGACGTCACGATCTCAAAATGAACGGGAAAAACTACTTTTAGCGTTAATTAAAAAAAAATCGAGTTCTTCCTGTAACCTCGCGTGCTATTTGTGCTAAGATCGACCTAGAAGTTTGAACGATCGGTTGCTGTAGGGATATGAGCGCCCTCGGGGAGTCAGAGCAGATTTCTCTAAACAAGATTTTAATCTCTTCATTATTGCTGTTATTTCGCAGTGAAAATGGAACAGTAAGTTTGAGAATTTTATATTTGTGCTTGTATTATTTATTACATATTATATGCGCAGCCGATATTGTCAATAATACTTTTACTACGATCTGTATAATAACAATGCGTATAATCTTTATAGCTGGCAATGAATTCTTTAAAACGTTGTTTGTATTCAGAGGGAGAGATTCCTTGAAAGCCGTGTTAATTTAAAATTGGCTTTTGGTTTTTCTATAGTCCAACGAACTGTATCAATAGAAGAGTGAAAAATAGTTTCGTTTTTTAATGTGATGTGAAGCTCTTCTAGGAGGTTAGAGGCTATCACTTTCACATATTTGTTTCTTTAGACTGATCTTGAAAAGTAGGTACAAAGGGGGAGCTGTGGTTATCGGGATTCGAATTATGAATGTAACTGCAACGTTTCTATTGCTTAAAAAGTCAGATAGGTTTCCATCTAAGCCCCATGTTTTCATAATTTTATATACATGGTAACACTGTAACGATGTGGATTTCTTATACAGCTCAGAGTGATATGAATCCCAAGATTCTAGCTCTGAGCTGGTCCAAATCCGCATCCGTTTTGGTTGTCCACCTACTACCCTTAAACCTCGACCCAATATTTCTCCCTTGTTCATTTTCCCCGTTGTTAATTATTAACAAAAATTAACAATTATTAAATTATACCTACATCTGACCATTATCTTGCGTACGTTCGTTCAAGACGCGCGAGATCAATCATTTTAACGTCCGACCTTCGTATACAAAATGTAATAATTTAACAACTTTGATTTAATTTTGTCCAAAAATTAAATTCTGAACTTTGCCCCGCATTTCTTTTGCTCCGCTAATCTTCTATTTACGTCCCCTGATGGCTCATAATTAATTTTATTAATTACTGGCTCTGAATTTAATTTTTATTTCTTTTTTCGTCCCCAAATTTTCCCCGATTACGACGAGACAAACACCATTCGCATGCCCTTTTTACAGCGCATTTTTCCCGCGTCCTAATTTTTCCCAAAGGCCACTAATTAGATTTTTATAATTATAATTAGTTAGTGGATGATAGCCCGTCCGCCAATACTATCCCCATTCATTA
This sequence comes from Malthinus flaveolus, assembly GCA_950108345.1. NCBI lineage: Eukaryota > Metazoa > Arthropoda > Insecta > Coleoptera > Cantharidae > Malthinus > Malthinus flaveolus. The sequence goes on from OX467285.1 coordinate 75,639,390, forward strand.
AATCACAGCTAGCTCTGTGATTGGTTGGTTCCCAAGGAGGGGAAAATTTAATAAATAGCCGTGCGCCGGAAGAATCCGGGGTCTTCATAGTAGTCCGTGTTAAGTTTCGTCTTTTCCGTGGTCCCAAGTGTGGCAACCAAATACATCCCTCCCGAGTGGTTAGAATTTCGTAGTGGTTCGCAAGAGCCGCTGTGGAATTTTTCCTAGCCGCCGTATTCCCTTCCGTGTGGCTACTGTGCTGTGGCGGTCCGCAAGGGCCGTCGTAGTGCCATATAGCCGCCCCCTTCCCTCTTACCTGGTCCAGGTCCCTACCCCCTGTAAATAATTAATCGTCGCGCTCTTGGCAGAAGATTTTTGGTTAATTACTTAATTAATTAAGACTTTAATTGTATTTAAACTTAGTTTTGTTGAATTTGCTTTATTTACTGTTTGGGTTTAAAATAAATACATTTTTAATTTGTGGTATACGTGTGTGACTTTTATTTCCAACGTCGAACCTACCCCTCAACCAACTGAGCGACGCTCCAGGGAAAATAGGTAAGCTACCGGTTTTCGACCTTACAAGTGGCGCCCAACGTGGGGCAATTTTTTTGATCATCCCTCACACTCCCACACGCCTGAATTAGACTTTTGCTCAAATATTCTTTTAGCCCACGTTTCGGCCTTACAACACCCAAACACGTAATAAATATAGAATCATATACTTTTTGCATAATATCCCAAAAAATTGCTGTTAGCTGCTCTTTAGCTGCAAATTCATTAAGAATTTCGCTTTGTAACATGACGAGATTAAACGAGCCCGTTTAAAAGGCGCTAATAATTTCCTTATTTTCTATGGCTCACATAATTTTTTATTAATCATTTATCTAGTATTTTACTTAAGTTGCTGGTGAGCAAACTTGCCCTGTAATGTTTATTAGATATTTATCCTTGTTATGTAGCGTCATTAAGTTCTACTTCAGAGAAATCCGAATTGTAATTTTCATTGTCGTGATTATCAAACATAATCTGCAGTTTTTGGAGTGCCTTTATGCGTGTTTAATTGCTTCAGCGTAGCTTTGGTTCCACCAAGAGACGTTGTGCAGATGTGTGTGATGTTTTCTGTTTGTGACCTTGAAATTTGCTCTAATCAGCATTTTTAAAGTTCCAGTGAATGATATTACTGTTATCTTTATTTGAACTTTGCTGGTAAAATGTTATTTTTATAGAAAAGTGGTCAGAAAAACAGGCATCCTCTTGAACTTTTCACTCTACGGTTTGTAAGAGAGTTGGGTTTGACATCGATAAGTCAATAGCCGACATCTTCCGATTTTTTGATAAGTTTTCATGCGTAGGGCTGCCGTGTTTACGTAGTATATTTTCTATATCTTGACATTTTTTCTTATAGGTATCAAAACAACAGGGTGGGTGTATGTATTATGTATTATGAGCATTAAAATCTCCCAGAAGGTTTAGGTAATTGTTTGATTCGCTTCTCCAGTTTTTCACTTGAAATTTCTTAATTTGGTTTGGGATTACTTTTATTCTGTTAGCTTGGAGTTTCGAGTATTCTTCTTCATTGATAATATTCAATAATTTTAATGCATCGACCATGTAATGTATATTGTATACAGTATATAGTTGACGTTGTAATTGGTACAGGTATGTTAACCAAATTGTATTATATAATGTGCACTTTTAAAGTACTACTTTGTTTTATATGCGCAAATTCATTATTTATTTTAAAACTGTAATTGAAAATGTTGTTGTACTATGAAACGTACTATTAATTTCATAATGATTCTACCTAATGAACCTACGAGATTACTTAGTAGGTTGTCGTAGCACAAATGTGCACTTTAGAGCTTAATTCCATTTTAAATTAATTATTTAGTTTATCATTAGTTAAAAAGTAGGCGAATTAATTATTATACTTCATACTAGTTTATCAAAGGACAGATTGCGTAATCGGAAAAAATATTTTACTTTAGTTTCATGAATATATTATAAAGTAGGAGTACAATTTGTTTGAGAATTTGTTTCTCTAGATCTAGCTTAGTTAAGAAATTGATAATACCCATTCAAAATGGTAAATAAAATGATGTTTAACGTAAAAGTTTGTCTTCCTAATTTATTGGAAAAAGTAGATTATTATAAACGTATAAACGCATTAACGCTATCAATCATATTTTAAGAATATTAATTACACAATACCACAATTTTGTTATATTCTCCACGTTCAAAAGCTATTGTGTTATTTATTTATCCTTTTAATAACTTGTATAACATGGCTATTGTTGTAAATATATCGATCAAGTATTAGAATACCATTAATAAAGTTATTTACTTTTATTTCTCCTAAAAGAAGTCGGGATTTAGGATATAATGAAAGTATAACTCCTCCCATGCTGAATACGTTACTAATAGTTATCAATTAAATTTCGTAATTTATTCCTAAATGTAAATTTTATGTTTGTTGATAATGTTTACTTTATCACAATCTCACACCACATCGTATTTTTCAGAACATGCAAATTAAGTATAAATAGAGCTGTAATAAACTCGGTACTGCAAGAGAAAATTATTGCATACAAAATTGTTCAAATTAAAATTTGAAAATTTTGATTGGAGTTTTAAAGTGAAAATGTAGTTTAATTAAATTAAATATTACGTAATTAAATTAACGTCTGTACAAATTTTAAGTTTATCTTTTTATGTTGTATCGTTTTTTTCGATTGATCAACCAGCCCAAAATTTTTTAAGAGTCGTGACTGGTTGTAATTTGCCTACCAATACTGCTCGTATTTAAGATAAAAATTTGATACGCATAAATTATTTTAATTTTGGGGTAGGTATAACGCGGTACAAATATTTTAATTACTAACTACGAAAAGTCGAAATATTATCTTTCAAATTACTAAAAGCTATAACACATTGGAAAAATACTTTTTTGTGAATTACCATAATTTTTATACGAGTGTCCTGCGAGTTTACAAATTAAGAACCATGCCCCTAGTATGTAGAGTATGTAGTTTAATATTATTAAAGTTGATCTTCTGAAATTTTTTGTATGTGCTGAGTAATACACTACTGCAAGCAAGCCATACCATTTGCGACCAATTTTCTAATAATCAAGAGCAAATTAGAGCAATAAAATAAGAACTGAGAAACCCAGGACTCGTTAATATAAATACGTCAATAAGTTTTAAAAATTCATTCAATTTTTGAAGTAGTAATTAGCTTTCTGCGAGCAACTTAACAGCCGATTTCATAGTAAATTTGTGTCGACCACTACAAATACAGAACCCAGCAGAACTATTTCCTTTTATATCTGCTAGTATGCTGAGTATGCACAGCATAAGAGCACACTCAGAGCTCGCATGAAAAAAAGCTCATGATCGTTTACCAAAGGTTTGACTTCAGAAATGGGTAGTGTCTAATTTATAGATAACAAACATAATCCTTAGTCTGCCGTTCTCAAGTGGTCACCAAAATGGGCAAATATAAAATTAATTTTCTAAAAATGACCAAATGACCATACAATCTCGTTATTTCTCTTAAGGCTGCAGTCTGTATCAATATGTGGGTTAAATCGAACAAAGAACCCCCTAAAATTGGTGTTTGACTAATATTTTGGAAACGATGCATCGGAAGCCAACAATACCTCAGTAGAAACAAATAGTATATTTATCAAATTTGCAATAATAAAGGTCATAAGGATTTTTCTGTGCGAGTCATAGCTTCCGAGTTATACACCATCGCAGTGATGTGGAATTAAGACGTGCGGCCCGGCCCGCCTTCTCTTGCTTATTCGAGTATCTGTTTTAATATGTTACTTTCAGGTCTCAGAAATCTAGATTATTGGAGATGCAAATAAGAGTCAAAAGTCAAGCTAGACGAGACAAATAATAAACTGAGTGAGAATGGTTCATAGCAAATAGGCAAATGCAGGTAAAACAAAAAAAGTAATTTTTTCGCTGAAAAACTTTTCGACGTCTGATACAGCAACTGACTCAGAAGCAGCATTTCAGAGAATGATTTTGGATAGCAAGTTGAACTGGGAAAAACACATTAATTTCGTGTCAAAAAATTTATTTGCTCTGACATGCCCGACAACTTGCTACATGCACTAATTTGAGAACTCTACTAACTTCTTGTCATGCTAATATTTACAGTGTTTTGTAGTATGGAATACTGGTATCGGACATAGCTCCCACATGCTCAAATTGCTTGCTTTGGCAAGGAGAGCAGTTAGGATTATGGGGGGGGGGGGACTTTCTTATAGAGACGACTGTAGACAGGGCTTTATTGATTTGATAGTTTTGACGCTACCGGGTGTTAAATTTTGCTTCCAAAGCATTTAAAACAATGACGTGAAGATTGTTGCGAAAACGCAACATTGGCTTTAAATGGGTTAAGGTAGGTTTTCGATAAAAATGTATCGTACTGAAATTGTAAAGCAGTAAATTATTTATCAACTATTTATAATTTTCTGTAAATACACTTGAGACTCATTTTCTACATTTGTCATAACGAGATTGTACGGTTTTTTTGTTAAAATTAATTTTATTTTTGACAATTTGGGTGACCACTTGGGAACGGCAGACTAAGGATTACGTTATCTATAAATTAGACCTAGGCACTACCCATTTTTAAAGTCAAACCTGGCCGGTAGTATATTCATTTAAGAGCTAGATTGCTAGTAGTACTTTTCTTTACTGTGTTTCTCATATCTTGTAATTATAACTGTAATTTCTGATACCTTTTTGATTCTCGCGCGGCACCGATTGCCATCATCAACCAGAACGAAAACCGGAACCAAGCTGGAATTATTTTTTTAAGTTGAATCGGAACGATAAAGATAGCGGTTCGAAGCTCTAATTTTAACTGCATCTTGACGAATGTAGCCTTGCCCTTGAAAATTGAATGAACGGGTAGGCGAAACCTCTCGCACTAACGGAAGCTAATCGTAGGGCGACGCCGCCCTCCGTTGAAGTTTGGCGTATCTCAGGTTCCAAGCTACAATCGTTGAGTACCACGACTTTTTTCTACAAAGTTAAAATTAAATCCAGCTAAAGGGCCTTAAAAATAGAAAGAGCATCTTGTAGACTCATACAATGAGTAAAACGAATTTTTGTTTAATAAAGAAAAAAGATTATGATCGCCCTACATTTTTTAAATACTTTTCCATCTTCTTACTCAATTGTAAGAAATAAAACATGATTAAAGAAGTAAAATACAGTTGTACTCAAACTACACCGCAAACAAGGACGAAATGATACACCAATTAAATAGTTTAACTTTGCTAAAGTTTTAGAAGTTCAAGATCTTACTACTTTATGAACTTAAATTATTAGAAATAAAGAGCCGCAACTACTTTACTATAAAAATGATAATATGAATAAAACAGGAAGATAAAAAAGCAGTCTTAACTTCATTAATTTTGTGAGGTTTCGTATTGTGATATAATACGTTCAATTAAGAAACAATTTTTGTTGCTTTGGAAGAGCACGTAGAGCGGTTATTTTAGATAAGTTGCAGCTAGAAGAGAACTTAGGAAGAGTGGCTGTTTTTTAAAGAAAAAGTTAGATTGACTATATACGTACATTTTCAAACACGGGCTCTTTTATGAAGAGTATTTATGCAGTTATGAGGCACCTTTATATGATTTCCAATTAGAAATTAGAGTAGTTTCAAGTTTAAAATCTACACAATTTACCTAAGCCAAATAAGAAAGCAGTCATCTTGCGGGTACCTTTTATTCTAATAATAAAAAAATAATTAGAAAGAAGGACCCAACTACATAGCTACCCGGGGGACCCGTAGATTACCATTCCGACACAGGTAGTAACAACTAGTTTAGTTTGAAATTTTTAGTTTTAATTAAGAATATCATACACATCTAGAATTAACTGGGGAAGATCCTAGTTTTCCTAGGAACATCAGGTTTGGACCGAAATAGGGTTTTCATGCCAAACGTATTGCAATTCCTAAGATGACAACTACTTCAATGTTATCTCTTCTGAACTTTTAGCTAATTTGGAGTTTTTCTTGTTTTGGAACGCCCTAAGATGGCAACACAATATAGAAAAACCACTGAACTGATTTTCTAAGAAGTCACGAAACTGCTGACTTTAAATAAAGCTCCTGCCACTTCAGAGTTCCACGTTTTCCACATTTCCAATTTGGAAGTTTTACTAACCATTACCAGTTAGAACTTTATCATTGATTTTGCCTTGACTACGTCTTCTAAAATAGACAAGTTAGTTGCCGAAGCTCTTGGCCCACTCACTTTGGTTTGGAAGTTACGAAGTTACCAATGCTTTTCTGTTAGTTGCGCTTTTAATTAATTTACGTGCTCGTTAGTCACGCAATGAGTACCGTGGTAACTAGAGTGTAAATGAATTAAATTGAATTTTTGCGCAGCGCAACTGTGCAAAAGAACTGAAACTTTTGTGAGGAAAATCAGATTAACCATTGGTTACAATTAAAACAAAGGGAAGATTTCTTTATTCGCGCAAATTCATTTGCACGTTTTAAGCAAGAAACTTGTTTATTTAACACTTTATTTTCCTAATATCTACCGAATTTGAATAGTAACAAGTAACAAACCATATTGGCAATATTGGAAGTTCGCGAAAGTCCACCATTTCGTATATACTTAGAACTAGATCTTTTGTTGCTGAAGTACGTATAGAAAAAAAAAGTTATATAAAACTTGAAAAGGAATTTATTTTGTTAAAGAAGTACACAATAAGATGCTATTAATTTTCAATAAAAATAACACACCGAGCTCGTTAGCAAAGTGTCGAAATTATTATATTAATTGTTTCCACCTAAGGCTAATTTACTGTGCGGGTTTGCCTATTTGTTGATGAGTATTAAAATTACAACACTCGATGATATATTGTAGGTAAAGCTGTTATATGGTTAGTAGTTTGCTTAAAATAAATCCTTCTCAAATAAAGTTGTAGGCTCGACATGACCTGTCGGTCGTGTCCACGTCGTGTCGATATCCTATTGAGAATCTTGGGAAATGTCTGCCAACTAATCAATATTTTAGAGACAACTTCATTAATTGATTTCAAAAAGCAGCTTATCCTTTAAAATATTTTACGTTTCGTTTAATATTATACCCAGAAAGTTTTTTTTTCGTAAGTACCTGTCAATATTTTTCAATTTTATTCCTAAATATACGATATAAAAAGCGTTTCTTTCGATAAAGACTTTATTCTTTAAGAAAGCAAACAATTTCACGTAAATAACTTCAAATAATAATAATTCATTTCTTCGATATATGCCACATTAGGAACGTTTTGGCAAATCTAGACGCGTCTTGAAACATTACAGATCAACGTTACGGAACTTTATCGTGATTTCCGTTGGTTGGGTGAAATGGCCCAACGATATTCAGTTCACGAGTATAGTAGATTGGCCACATGACCACCCCCGAACAATAGGTACGGTAATTTAAAGAATATAACAGTGTGTGTGGCACTGGTTGTGTGCCATTTTGATAATTTGTTGGCTTTTAAAATAATATTGCAAGAAACGCGGAATTTCTTAAGATTTTTCGTTGTAATCGTGCGGCTTTTCGAACAAAATTCTAAAAGAACTCGAGTAATTATATTGTCTCCTTTGTGTTGCTTTTCTAGTTGTAAACCAATACAATATGATTTTCTTTACTTGTTATTTGATTCAGTAAATATCAATAGAAAGTTTGCTTTTAAAATCTTTATTTAAAAAAAAAAGTTTGTTGAGTGGTTTTGGGGTGATTTTAAAGGAACTGTTTTTGAGAGTATTTCTATAGTTCGTTTGTACCTATTGTAAACGTTTTTAAACAATTAATTAGAATATGGTTGATTAAGAGCGTTTAAATAAAAGCACGAAAAGGCAGATAATGTGATAAATTTTGATCGTGATGGTAACGTGTATAAGAGATATAAGGGCGCACGGCCGCGAGGTCGCCAAAGGTAGCGCAGCAGTTCCTGATCGTGGATACGGATACGCAACGGCAATCCAGCTCAGTGTTAGGATGGCTACGATAGTGTTCGGTATGAGTCAACGTTTCCAACCCGTGCCGGGTTTTCCTTGCTCGCAAGAGTGCTGCCAATTTCATCTTTCTCTCTTCACTGGATCTTGACTTTATAGTTTATTTACATGGATACATTAAATGCATTGTTTTACAACCCTTATCAAATTGTTGGATACCCGTGTTTTCTTGTTTAATGTTGGTGTTTTGTTGTGCTACTTGATTATAAAAATGTTGACACTTAAATTATATCGGTGTTAATAAAAAAAAATTGTTATAATTAATAGTTTTTGTAAAATTAATCGTAATTGAAAAAAAAAATTGTACTTCGTAATTAATGTAATAGGTGACGAAATAATATTTAACATTAAGTCGAGAAAACCTTCTCGGGACTCGTTCAAAATATTTTCAATCGTTAACATAAGTAATTGGTGTTTTTTAAATATTCGTACTAGCGGGAATTAAAAAAAACTGTAGACTTTTAAATCTGCGAAAGGGAAGTTCTTCGCGTAACGCACCTATAGATAAAAGCCCTACTAGTATTTTTTAGGATCTGTCGTTTGAAACTTTTATACTTATCCAAAAGAAAAATTGCAATTTAAAAGTTTTTCATTTAAACTGTGTAATGGAGTTTCCTGTATTGGAATTTTTGCATGTTATTGCTCTTGTAAATGAAGCTAATGTTGAAAAAGTTCTATAATGATGTAGTGATTTGAATTTAAATTGTTAGTTGTTTGTTATAAATAACTCGTGAATTGTGATTTTTACGTTGTTCGAAAATAATTATATAGAAGAAAAAAAGCAAAAGATGAGAATAAACAATTTATGGCTGCTATGAAACAACTAATGGAGACTCTTATTTGGTGTTTCATTTTTGTACTTTTTGCAATGGGTTCTTTTGTAACTCCAGTTTTTAGTGGTTTAAGTGATGTTTCTGTCACTAACGAACTCGACCGACCCAGTAAGTAAATTAATCATTTATAATACACATCATGATTGTTATCATTTTTTAAACATGCCCATTAACGTTACTAATTTCAATTTTTATATAATATAAAATAGCTTCGAGCCCACCTAAGTGTATTAATACTTTTAGTGAGTACCTGAGGTTTTAACATTTATACATTATTCATAATGTGATTAAGAAATTGAATAAAACTGTTGTACGTTTCAATTAACACTACAACCGAAGGCGGTTTTAGTTTTTTAAATATTTAAAAATTTAAAATTTTAATTAAGACAAAAAACGAAGGTTAAAATAATATAGTATTATTTTACAAATTTCTAAATTAATATCTAATTTAATTACATTTGGTATAATAGCATTCGTGTTACACACAATAAAATAATTATGTCTCCCATATATACTCAATTTTTATTTAATTGCGAAGTAAGAAGCAATCAAAATCTGAACACATCTAGAACGCAAGGAAATTATACTCCAAACTAATTTGCCTCATTTATGTCACATTTATCTACCATTATTATGTGTTCAGAGACGTGTCCTGACCTCATAACAACCTTCTAGACGTATTAAAATTTTGATGGATTATTTCGAGCGTTGGAAAAACTCGAAGTATAATGATTTATAACGAAAATACAACGGAAGGTGAAAATAACAAAACACGTATCATTAAGTAAAATATTAGCCCGATTTTATTTCATATTTTTAAGCACTATAAACAATTAGGTAGGAACTCAAATATTTGGGAAATTATTGAAAAACACTTTTAATGTAAATTGAACAATAAGCCCCAATTTAAAAATTGAGGTTGAAAAGCTTCGCCTACGTATAAGAAATTATCGATCGACAGGTTAAATTTTGCAGGTTTTCAATTTAGAAAAGAGTTTATCAAAATGAAAACTTGTTTACAAAAAATAGCAAGATGGCCGTGTTCGTTATCATTATCATATATGCTGAGAAAACAGCAATAATAGAATTGTTGATAGTTACGAGTAACAAGTCAGAATTAAAAAGGTGACAGTCCATTTTATATTGAACGAAATAAATACAATAAATAAACCCTTTAAAAATTGAAAGTACATTTTGTGTTTAACCCCAACATTTGGTCCTTCGAGCCGGATTGATAAGAATTTTTAACTGAAAGATCAGCGTGTTAGTGCAACTGCAACCAGAGCCGCTTCATCAACCAAGCAAGTGCGAAAAGAGGTAGTTCGGCAGGTGCGCAACCAATAATACGTGTCATTACAAGAAAAACGTGTGAGTTTCTCTAACCCTTCTTATCTTTCCTATCTACGTTTACTTTTCTATTTATCTATTTATTCTTCTGTGCACAGTACGGTGCAAATGCAAAGTTTTTAGATTTAAAACCGAATTAGTAGTAATTGTACGCTTATTTCGTATTAATTTAATATTGTTGATTTGATTCAAAGTTTTTGAAGTGCTAGTGCGTTCCCTGTTGCGAGGACGATTTAGTACTTTCGCATTCGCGTAACTACGTGTAGAGAATCCATTTCAAATTATTAAACAATTTCAATTTACTGCAAAATGAATACGTTAACCGCAAAGAGAGGTTTTATAAAGGCCAAATTAACGAGATTCAAAACTTTTGTTGATAGTTGTTCCTCTGATTCTACAATAGGCACACGGCTTGTAGAAATTAAAGAAAGGCTCGATTTAGCTGCCTTATTGCTAGATGAGTTTGAAGTCATTCACCAGCAGATTGTAATTGCAAGGCAGACTGAAGGTTTGTCAGATACCCAAGACGACGAGGTATATTACGCTGAATTCGAGGCTGCTTATTTTAGCGCAATTTCAGGTGCAAAGGTTTTATTAAACAAGCATGACGACAGCGTACGGTACGCCGCCTCAGAAGGGTCTTCGGGGCATACTTGTGCTTCGAAAAATCCCGGCTGCTCTGCCTCCTTAGTAAAATTGCCCACTATTGCTTTGCCTAAATATTCAGGCGACGTCTCTCAATGGATAGAATTCAGGGAAATTTTCAAGAGTTTGATACACGAAAATAGTAATATTTCAAACATACAAAGGCTTCATTATCTAAAGGCTAGTTTGGTGGGACCCGCGGCGGACATGATTAAATCTTTAAGTTTTATTCCTGAAAACTACAGCATTGCGTGGGAATCAATATGTCTTCGCTACAACAACCCTCGTATGTTAATACATAATCACATAAAGGCTATTTTTTCTCTTGAACCTCTTAACAAAGAGTCTTCTTCTAAGTTAAGAAATATTGACGATACATTGTTTAAGCATTTGAGCGCTTTAAAGTCAATAACCGACGATACATCTATTCTTGAATCGTTAATCATTTTTATAGTTTCAAAAAAGTTAGACCCAAAGACTGCGCGTCAATGGGAAACTTCAAAGAAGGGATCAAGTTCAGATTTACCTACCTTGTCTGAGTTCAAGCAATTTCTTAGAGATAATGCGGACATTTTAGAGAGCATAGATGCAAGTCAGGATAAGGTAGTCCCTTCCAAACCACAATTTCGTTCCAGGTCGCTTGTGGCTAATAATATTTCGTGTTCCTTATGTAAAGGACAACACTTCGTTTCTAAATGCGATACCTTTCTTAAACTTTCTCCTGATATACGGAGGACGAAAGTAACGGAATTGAAAATATGTTTCAATTGTCTTTCAAAAGGGCATTATCTTCCTCGATGTACTTCCACTTACAAATGTTGGAAATGCAAAGGAAAACACCATACGTTATTACATGAAGATCGATCTTCTGGTTTTACGGAAGTCGTATCAACCTTGGAATCTACCTCAGAACGAGAACCTAACAGCACAATAAATACATTCTGCTCCAATTCGACGGAAACATTGCTTCCAACCGCTGTGGTTCATATCAAAGATTCTCAAGGTAGCCTACAAAAGGCTCGGGTCTTACTAGACTCTGGATCCCAATCCAATTTTATAGTTTCGAATTTTGCTAAAAAGTTAAATTTGCCAATCCGAGAGATCAATATGGCGGTCTCTGGACTTGGTAAGATGAACACTCGCATCAATTCTAGGTGTGACGTGGAATTATTTTCCTGCCATTCTAGGTTCAATTTAATTACTCCTTGTCTACTTATAGACAGGATCACTGGTGTTATGCCGGGTTACAGAATAAATAAAGACGATTTTAGTATTCCAGACACCATTATTCTTGCTGACCCGTCTTACAGCCAACCAGCCGAAATAGATATACTATTAGGCTCTTCTATTTTCTTCAACCTCTTATGCATAGGGCAGATCAAGCTAGGTCCCAAATTCCCCATTCTACAAAAAACGAAATTTGGTTGGGTCATTGCTGGTCCAACTGGTCATAGCATGAGCCCACAGATAAACTGTAATTTAAGTTTTGTCGAAAATGAACAATTATCAAAATTTTGGGAACTTGAGCATTACCCTGATTCAAAGGTATTTTCTGAAGAAGAATCCTCATGTGAGGAACATTTCGTAAAGAACACCCGTCGGCTTGACGACGGCAGGTTCTCGGTTACAATACCGCTAAAACAGCCTATTAATGTTCTAGGAGACTCGTTTGAAAACGCTCATAGACAGTTTTTGGCTGTTGAAAAACGGCTTCAAGCCAACCCCATTTTGCAGAAAAGATACTCTATGTTTATGAAAGAGTACCAGGATTTAGGACATATGTCTATTTCAAAGCCTAATCCAAATGAGATATCGTACTACCTTCCCCATCATGGAGTTCTAAAGGAGGAGAGCCTTACGACAAAGTTGAGAGTTGTATTCAATGGTTCAGCCATCACCACCACAGGGTATTCTTTAAACCATATACAGATTGTTGGACCCACCATACAACATGATCTATTCTCTATCCTTGTTAGATTTCGAAAGTATACGTACGCTATCTCAGCCGACATTGAGAAAATGTATAGGCAGGTTCAAATAGAGCCTAGCCAACGCCCACTCCAACAAATTCTGTGGCGATCTCATCACACTGAACCCTTACAAACGTATTATCTTAATACTGTAACTTACGGAACAGCATCTGCTGCATTTCTGGCCATTCGTTGTCTAACGCAATTAGGAATCGAATGTTCTAATTCAGATATGTCTCGTATTATAAAGGAAGATTTCTATGTTGATGATCTTCTAACGGGTGCCGAAACCCGTGAAGATGCGCATTCTATTTGCCAAAATCTAAACGAGACCCTCAAAGCGGGTTGTTTTAAATTACGTAAGTGGATTTCCAATGATCCCGCCGTGCTCGATGGTATTCAGCAAGCTGATATACATCCTGGTGTACACAAGCTAGGAACGCATGAACATTCAAGTACTCTTGGCTTGATATGGTCATTTCAGGCGGACTCTTTGATGTACTCTATTTCAAGTCCTGCCTCTGGCAAAATCACCAAACGTTTGATACTTTCAGAAATATCAAAAATCTTTGATCCATTAGGTCTTCTTAGTCCTTGTACCATAAATGCAAAGATTTTAATGCAAATGCTCTGGAAAGAAAAGCTTTCTTGGGATGATACGGTACCTCTCAATATTCAAAATAATTGGAATTCATATCGTTCCGAATTAAATATTCTAAACGATCTTCAAATATCTCGTCACGTTTTATGCGAAAACCCAGCTGAAATACACCTCCATGGCTTTTGCGACGCATCGCTTCATGGTTATGGTGCATGCATTTATTTGCGATCAATTGGCGAAAATCGCCAAGTTCATTCAATGCTTTTATGTGCAAAATCCAAGGTTTCTCCTTTGAAACCCATTACAATTCCTAAGTTAGAGCTATGTGGAGCAGTTCTGCTTGCCAAACTGTTTGATCAAGTTATCAAAGCATTACAGTTGCCTATTTCTAAGTATTTTCTGTGGTCAGATTCCACTATAGTGCTTGCATGGTTGAATACAAGTCCGAGTCTTCTGAAAACCTTTGTTTGCAACCGTGTTGCTGACATTCAGAGACTTACCTCTCAAGCAATATGGAAACATGTTCCAACCAAGAGTAACCCTGCAGATCTCATCTCAAGGGGGACTTCTCCTCAACAGATAAAGGGCCCGTCTATTTGGTGGACCGGACCCTCGTTTCGTCTCGAAGATGAGTCTTGCTGGCCTAATCTTAATTTATATTGTACAGACCCACCTGAGTTAAAGAAAGAGCAAAAATGCTTAGCTTTGTCTACATTTTCTAATTTTCCATTCAGCGACTTCTCTAGCTTATCAAGGCTACAGAGAGTTATAGCTTATTGTTTACGTTTCCGAAACAATTGTTTCAAATCCAAAGAAGACAGAATCACTGAACCTGTATCCGCAGAAGAGCTTCGTAATGCAATGCTCTCTTTGGTCAAGATGTCTCAAAGAGAATCTTTTTATGATGAACTCAAACAATTGAGTCAAAATAAACCCATTAAAGCCTCTAGTCGGTTGTTAAGCTTAAATCCGTTTTTGGATTCTGATAGTATTCTGAGGGTGGGAGGTAGATTATGCAATTCTGATCTTCCATTCAATAAGAAATTTCCAATGCTCCTGTCTGGGAAGCATACCCTTTCTAAGCTTATCGTATCTAGAGAACATATTCGTTTGTTGCATGCAGGTCCTCAGTTAACAATTGCTACGGTGAGAGCAACATTTTGGGTGACCTCAGTTAGAAGTCTAGCCAGGCAGATTATTCGAAAATGTTTAAAATGTTACCGCTTTTCACCAAAGTTCACAAAACCCATTATGGGTAACTTACCTAAACCGCGAGTTCAACCAAGTCCTCCCTTTCATTCAACCGGTGTAGACTACGCTGGTCCCATAATGATTATTGATAGGAAAGGACGTGGTTGTAAAAAGATAAAATCGTACATTTGCCTTTTTGTGTGTTTTTCAATTAAAGCAGTACACATTGAGTTGGTGACTGACCTCACAACTCAATCATTTATGTTAGCTTTTCGGCGATTTATAGCCCGCCGTGGAAAGCCTCTCCATGTCTTTTCAGACAATGGAACCAACTTCATAGGTGCTAATTCAGAGCTCCATGAATTAAGCAAATTTTTAAAATCAAATGGTAGCTCTATTACGGAGGCGACCGCGCAGCAGGGAATCTGTTGGCATTTTATACCCGCCCACAGTCCTCATTTTGGGGGACTCTGGGAGGCCGGGGTAAAATCGTGCAAACATCATTTGCGTCGAGTTATGGGCAACGCTTTGCTTACATTCGAAGAACTTTGCACCGTACTTGCGCAAGTAGAGGCTACTCTTAATTCTCGACCTATCACTCCTATGTCTTCTGATCCTAACGATTTAGAGCCTCTCACACCTTCTCATTTTTTAATCGGTCGTCCTATGGTTGCGGCTCCTGAGCCTGACCTACGAGAGGTATCAGTACCTCGTCTTAATCGCTACCAGCATACGCAGCAAATTCATCAACATTTTTGGTCCCGTTGGAAGAATGAATATCTTACAGAACTACAACAACGTCATAAATGGCGTTCAAACCAGTCAAGTCTACAAAAGGAAATGTTAGTCCTTTTAAAGGAGGATAAACTCCCGCCTTTACAATGGAAGCTTGGACGGATAATTGAAATCCACCCCGGCAAGGATGGCATTGCCCGAGTGGCATCTATTCGGACACCCAGCGGGGTGTTAAAAAGGGCGTTTAGCAAGATATGCCCCCTTCCTAGCGAAGTGTGTGAAGTGAAGTGAATTAAATTTTCTTTAATTTTGTTAAGCATTTTATTGTTACAACTTGTTTAGCATAAGTTTGTTATAATGCTTGTATACTGATTAGGTGATTAGCCTAAGTTTTGAATTTTCATATTTTGTTGTATTGAAAGCTTGCCTTTCAAGGCGGGCGGTTATGTTCGTTATCATTATCATATATGCTGAGAAAACAGCAATAATAGAATTGTTGATAGTTACGAGTAACAAGTCAGAATTAAAAAGGTGACAGTCCATTTTATATTGAACGAAATAAATACAATAAATAAACCCTTTAAAAATTGAAAGTACATTTTGTGTTTAACCCCAACAGGCCGTTTAACATTACAAGTTATGTGTTGTGAACAAACCTTCAGATGTTCTCGTTTAGTTTCAAATATTTCCACTTAAATAAATATTTTAAAAGTTTAAATGATCTGGCTGAACTTATTGCTAAAGTTAGGCATTTTAATAACTTCTTGAGAAAATGGCTTTTTGATTTTCAATTTTGGGCGTCATCGACCAGAGGGTTTGGAGTTTGTCATCAATCCGTAGAACAAAAGTTGTTTAACTGCCATTGTTTGTTTACAACATGTTGATTTAGATGACAATTTCAGCAAACTTGACCAAGCTCCATACAAATGATTTTTGATTAGGCGTAGCTCTTGGAAACATTCTAATTTTTTTCAAAATATTCTTCTTAAGTCATAACTTAAAAGCAAAATTGAAATGATGTTTTAAAAAGGAGAGGGGGGTCTAAGTCCCCTATTATGTACCTACTACTTATTCGTATTCAAAATGCTTCTTTAATTTTAGCTTTCGGGACTAAACATCCCGAGACTCCGAAACGAAAATACAATAAAATCCGAATATTGTAAACTGTCAATTTTTAATGTCTTTTCTGAGCTGTTGGTCCTAAACAAAAATATTTTGGTCGACTAAATAATAGATAACATCGTAACTTTTTGTGAGTAAACAAAATTGCCTTGTGTAATTTTAGCATATTTTCCTTGACACCATCGTATAGGTTAAAAATTATGTCATGGGAACTATCCAGAAATTGTATCAAATCTTTATTATTGATAACAAAATATCCAATTTTAAAACTTTTTAATAGTCTATTACAAATTATTTTTTTATCTAGAGCATTATACAAATCTTTTATTACTAACAGGCACGCAAACATGGTTCAGAAAAAAGTAAAATTATTTACTATAGGACCTTACGTAATAGGAACTTTTTTGGTGAAATCTCACGGTATAGTACTAGTTATCAGTAGTTCAATGTAGCGTTTTAAGGTGCGAACTTACTTAAAAACAATACGCATCATAATTAATTTGATAAAATGAACTAAATGAACAGTTTGGAGCATTTGATCTTAAAGTCTAATATTAGATAGGTATATACTACCTACGTTTTTAATTTTTGAATGTTGAGAGAGAAAAGTTTAGTTAGAAACTTTCAAAAATTGCTTTAAAATTGAAATAATGAGTTTCGGATCTACCACGCACGGAAGTGGCTAAATTCGAACTATTTCATGAAAAAGCCACGCCACCTACGTTTACGTTAATGTTTCAAAAGGAACTGAAACAGTAATTAGTGAATATAAAACGCCACTTTTAAATAAATTTCTTGAAATTAATAATTTATGAACGGTGCCTTATAGATCTGAATTTACGTCGTCTTTCAAATAATTGAATGTCTGATTAACTCAGATCCAATTTTCACTGAAAGTTAAAATATGTAAATACATCGAGAATCGTTGATCTAATAAAATCGTAAAAATTTTTTTCAAATGCTGTCGTGTTATCCAATTCCTTTAGTTCTAACTCAGAGCTACTAAAATAAGTAATCGATCAAGAACGCTGTAAAATATTTTTAATATTAACAACGATTATTATACAGGAAAACTAGTGAGGAAAATGGGCGACCAACAAAAAAAAGTTATTTTTCGTACTTTTGCACAATTTATAGTTCGCCTACTAGACTACGTCTCCAATTTAGCGCCGTAGTCTACCTAGATCTTATTCAATTATTGAGAAAGGTCGACTAGCTCATGACTTTCTGTACTTATATATTTATTGTAGTTATTTGTAGACTGATTTCTCTAGCAATTTTCTCATACAATATACGTTCTACTAGTTGTGTAGTAGTTGAAAATCCCCCATCCCTATAAATGTGCAATTGTTTGTGTCGTTTATTTTTTATCGTCCAAAAATTACTTTTCTACTTTTACACATTCTCGTATTTGCTCGATATAAAGGGAATGGAGGTTATAATAGCAACCAGAAAGGGGGATTATTGCAATTTGAATAATGAATTTAATTAAAAGCAAGAAAAGTTTGCAATAACTAATTTTTTGTTTGTTCAAACAGTTACTTGTAAAAAAATGTTTGAAATTTTTTAATTTGAACACAACTGGTCTTTTTGGAAACAAATTAACTTTTGTTAAAACTCCTGCAGCGCAAACCGCTTTCGAAACGAAAAATTTTATATTGCAATTTAACTTTTACTATACAAAAATTACTTAAACATTATTTTCATTTGCTCGATTGAAAATATTTTTTGGTAGTAACGAGTATGTTTTGCTTGCGAATTTTTTGATATTTATTTAGCACAATTTTTATTTAAGGGTTGACCTTTTTTGCAATAAAGCAAACGATTTGAAAGCACGCTAAAAAATTTTAAATAAAGTGGCAAATAAATTAAAAATTTCAAGAGTTACATTATTCACAAGCCACATAAATGAGTTTCCATCATTTGATTCGATTCTATATCGAGTAAGAAAGCAGCACAAAATGTAATTGCCTGTTATACAGCTCCCATAGTACCTGTAACATTAACATTGTTAATTTTTTTTTTAATTAAAATTTTCGATTGTATTACGCTCTTTGTAGAGAGTGCGCGATTTTTTTGCTTGTACGCTTTAAACGTTAATATATCAACCTAAGGGACCTACAATAGTGTCTATGGTATGTGGGGTCTCAACCAAGAAAATTCTATAGCTTGTCATTACCTTCCGAGAAGTGACGTCGTTTATGTATCAGATTAAATTATCTGGATGTTTTGCGTTCGATCTCTCGGACTAAAGACATATTTTAGCTTTTATAACAAATTATGGGAGCTAAGCGACTGAAGTATTTAGACGGTCTCAATCGGCGTTTAAATAAGTAAATAATTCTCCAAACGCAGAAATAAGACAACTGGAGTAGATAAAATTTATATCTGCTACAAAAGTCGTTAAGTTAAAAAAGAATTTCTTGACAAGTTCTAATTAACTTGGACATTCCAATGTAGTAGTTATAAACCAAATGATCTTTAAATCGGCCGTTGTTGAGAAATATCATAAATTTTTGGGCTTTGAAATCTCCGCAAATAACCGCTAATCAGTTAATTGGTTTAGAAACGTCAAATTCAGATAAACCTCGTGAAATCTACTAACTTTCCAAAATTTGTGTGTGGTAGAAGCCTAATGTATTTAAAGCAATTTAAACAACAATTTAACTCGTTGTAGCCACAATTTGATTTTATTATAATTTATTTGAAACCGCTACGCAGGAGGTATCCCGCTTGTGAGCCTAATAATATAATCAATACAAGCAAAAGTCGCATGCGGTCACATCAATATTAGATTGTTTTTAGTTTAATTATTGAAGATTTATCGATCCGTTCCTCTTCAAGATGAAACCCACACAAAAATTTTATTTGTGGTCAAGCAAGATTTTATATGAGAAATAGGTATAGGAACGTAGCAGGTGTTTCAATTTGTAACCTGTACGGCACGGCTAGAAAAGTAACGACCCATCGTATTGTCAATTAAGTTAACACTATCCAACGCAAATCAAATAGAATACCGCAGTAAAACATGGAGCAAAAAAAAAGTTATTTGAATATATAATTTTTTTCGGAATACATAACTTTATGGTAATTAGCAGATTTTGCGGAAAGACTTTGCGCTTAATCACAAGTCCAAAAAGTTACGAGAAATGGAAATCACTTTTACGAATAATTTATTGTGGGCAAAAGCAGGATGTTTTTATTTAAAGTGAGGCTTCTTTATTTCATCTATCAACTAGTACATAAAAGGTAAACATAACAAAGATTCCCATGTATCACTGGTTTACTTAAAACGAAACATTGTTTATAATCAAAAACATAAAAAGACACGCTTTACATATGTATAACAGATTTTATAGTATTTTGTTTAAAATGTAAATATGAATTTAAGCATAAAGGCGAAATCTTCCTCGATCTCAAAAATGTAAATAAAGCTACAAATGCCGAGAGACTATTCCACAATGTACGTTTAAAATGGTGGTTTGAGAATGTTGTGGGAGTTATTAACGATACGTATGAAACTATAATGTGTAAAGTAAGGTAAACCACAATAGATCATGACGTAGAATTAATAGTTACTCTTTTTGTTGGATTTTATCAGAATATTGCCCTTTTATAATTTACTATTATTTAAATAACGAGCTTTTGTTTATTCAACTCTAGAACTTTACACGATTCATCATTACTAAACACTTTTATTTTTACACCTCTTAATCAATCATCCGTATCTTTCTTTAATAACGGAGCTACCTGCATTATAAACTCGTTTTAAGGAATTTACTTTTCCTAAAACTTGTAATATTATACAAGGAGCGAAAAAAAATTACACGACGTAACTTTGCATGGTTTTCGTATCTTAAACTTCAATCGCAAATTTTCAGCCAAGTTATAACATTTATTACGCTCATTCTAACTCTAAGTACTCTGACGTATTGTTGCAAAAATTGCAAAAAACTTTCTTGTTAGGAATGTAAAAGTAAGAACTAATGGTGAAAAGTATCAAAGGCTAATACCTTGGCGTCGTAAAGTCGTGTCCTCATTATGCCGAAATATTATGCCAATTGAAGTCAGTTGGCATTGCCGCACACAATCGACTGTTCACATTCAAAATGGCATTTAGTGCAGCGCGACAGGGCCCTTTCTGCCAAAAAGACAGTGCCAATTCTAATGGCGGTCAAATTTCTTAGGGTAAACGAAGAAAAACAGTTGAGGTACTTACACTAAATAACGTTTTGAGCTTTTGAATGACTATGAACCACAATACTATTGTAAAAATTCACTTTTTGATGAACTTATTTTCCTAAAACTCCTTATGAATGAGATGTGGATCCTTAGAGTTTATTATCACATTTATATAAAAATAATATTTTAAATTTGCTTCTCAATATTACAATTTACAATAAATTGTGCTACGAATTTTATTAACATTGCCAGTGTCTGATAGCATCAGGTGAGAGATCTTTTTCAAAAATAAAACTCATAAAAAATAATTTACGACCAACGATCCGGCACCAGAGTTTCAGATCTTGCTTTCCCTTTTTAACACTAATTTCATGATTAGCTTGTGGAGGTGGGTGAGGGCAGGCCTGGATTTACCAGTATGCTAACAATTTCTGAACTTTATTTTAAGTCATTTGGCCTTGAACCATCCAAAAGTTTCGTCTGCGGCGTTATTTCCTTCAAAATTTGTAGCCTAGGGCCTTCTCGAAGATAAATCCAAGCCTGGTCTACATTCAAGCGGTCATATCCCTAGAAACGGCCCTGGGTCGAGAACTCACTTATTTCTACTGCAGCCATAATTATAATAATTGGCTAAGCTAGCGCATTTTGCGTACGTCCGAGTCTTGATAGAAGTTAAACTCGATATAGAACAAGTGAACTCATGAAATACTTGATTTTAAATGATGTGAACGAGTTAAATCTCGAATGTATAGGAAGTGGTTTCCGTAAATTTTTCCGAATGACTAAGCAGCTAATATTTTGAATTTATTCTGAAATAGAGCAAGAGTTGTTTAGAAGAGCCATTCAAGCTCAGGAACATCTTTTGCCATTCTGCTGCGGTTCTAAGCAACCGGAGATTGTTACCACTCATTGGTGTAGATGGTTAAAAATTTCCCTGGAAAAGCCAGTTGGCACGTCCTCACTAGAAGTTGCGTTGTCAACTGACTTTTTTAGATTCGAACGGACACTCGTTGGGTTGGGATGGCATGCCGTGAGCTGGCAAAACGTC
The DNA here is from genome assembly GCA_950108345.1 of Malthinus flaveolus. NCBI lineage: Eukaryota > Metazoa > Arthropoda > Insecta > Coleoptera > Cantharidae > Malthinus > Malthinus flaveolus. The sequence goes on from OX467285.1 coordinate 75,661,095, forward strand.
TGCATCACTCTTGGCTTTGCCATTTGGCACTTTTGTAAAATGCTACTTTATTTATCAACAAATAATTAAGAAATACCAATAATAATAATTAGTAATTAGTATATGCCAGTAATATACCACGTTAGGACTTAGATTTCTTAGATTACCTACAAGTAAACCTTTTTTGCGTAGATAGCCACATGTATTTTTCAATAGTTTATGTTTAAAAATTTATAAGACTGTTTTTTATGAACATCGTGTTGTGTATAAGTACTATATATTTTTTTTTAACTTTTGTAAATCGTTTTATCGGCAATTTTGCATAAAAAAGGTAGCAGATTGATTGTGTTTAAACTAATTTAATCAAGTTTAAATTTCATTTTCTATAATAGGTATAAAAAAAGTGCGTGAAAAAATTCAAATAAAAATAAATTGCATATTACAAAATACTCAAACCGGTAACATAATATTATTTTGAATTAAAAATTTCAAACAGAAATATTTATTGCCTAATGATTGATTAATTATAATTAGTAAACGGCTTCAAAATAATAATGACTTACTACTTCTAAAATATACTTTTCCTCATTCAAAAGTTATCCAGTTCTCGAAAAAAAATTTCTCCTCTCCAAGAGATTGATTTTTCTAAAATAAAATGCAAGTTTTTGCACACAGGCTTACATACAGAGTAACCGTGTTATGTTTGTCATATACAGGGTGTTGCATGACGTACTGTACAAACTTAAGGGGCATTTTTCTGAGATCAAAATAAGTCGATTTAATCAACTTACCCTATATACCAAAATGGTTCCTAAGCCCGTGAGGGTGCTTCAAAGTTGAAGAAAATTCTGTCTTTTCTTTAATAACTCAAAAATGCTTAGTTTGATTTTGATCAAATTTGGTATGTAAACATTTTAATTAAAGTGTTACTTTTTGAAGTTCACAAAACATTAACTAAAATTTCCTAAGGGTGAAAACTACCCTCACTGTTTGATAAAGTTGATTATAACTTTTTGGGGGTAGTTTCAGCTCTTTAAATTTGTTTTTAAATAAAAGCCTTATTAATTTTTGGACATTTTATGGCTCTTGTAAAAAACTCGTTTTGTGTCACTAAACGTAATAATTATGGTTTCAATATTTCAATCTTAGGCTAAAATTGCGATAATACATTTATGCTATGTATGCTTTCTCCCTTACAAAATTTTAAGAAATAAAAACTATCTTAAGTGTTTAAAATGACCACCTTCAGCATCGATACACTTTCTAGTACGATCAAGAATGGACCGAGTAGCTGCATTTAGTACCTCCGGATTATTCCTTATTTGCTGACATGCTTCAATAATACGCTGCTGCAGTTGAGTTCGAGTACTTATTTGTACTTCGTACACTTACCTTTTAACATGACCCTACATACCAAATTTGATCACAACCAAACTAAGCATTTTTGAGTTATTAAAGAAAAAGACAAAATTTTCTTCAACTTTGAGCACCCTCACGGGCTTAGGTACCATTTTGGTATATAGGGTAAGTTGGTTAAATCGACTTATTTTGGCCTCAGAAAAATGCCCCTTAAGTTTGTACAGTACGTCATGCAACACCCTGTATATGACGTAAATATTAGGAAAACTCTTGACTAGTAGTAGTAAACAATTATCGTAAATTGAATATTTTAGGCATTTAAATTTAAATGATGGTTTTACAACTACCTACTTATAAAAGCAAGTTTGATTTTTCTCATAATTATTTTGCAGTAAAATTTTATTATTAACGAATTTTTAATTAGTTAATTTGAATTACTGTGTCGCAGTCGTAACATAAATAACCAAAACCTGTTAATATATACAGCTAATCATGTAACTTATTTTAATTTTTTACAAAAAATACTACAATAATTAGTAATCTACTTTAAAAATTGTATATTTGATGCAGTAAAATGTAATTATTTTTAATAATTTGACGAGGTTTATAATAACTGACATTATTATTTGTGAAGTTGTTGAGAAGAAGTACGTAATTGTATGTTATGTAGCCAGCTACTAGTGAAGCAACAAATTTTTTATTTCATTAAAGAAGTTTATCATGATGAGTACAATGATGGTTTCAAAAGCTTCCATATATTTAAAAAAACGTGTTTTACACCCATAATAATAAATCCTTTTGAAATAAAAGGTAGATCTAAAACGTTCAAACACATTTTCAATTATTGTCTCATAGCGTGCATCATTTCTGTAAAAATTTTTCTTTTGAGGTTTTTTCAGTTAACCAAAAACCATCTTATTTATATACGTTGAGTGCTTCAAAGGTACGAGTAAAAATACGAATTTTGAATATACTCGAAAAAAATTGTTTATTAATGACATGCCTACTTCAGTAACAAGATTTTAATGATTGTATACTAATGGCATACATGATATAAAAATGCACGAGAGGAATATCAATGAATAGAAAGCTTTGCACTTCAATTAGACGAAAAAATACGATACGAGAATGTCATTAAAATATTCTTGAAGTACAACAATAATATCTTTTTTTTGGTGTACGATATAAGATCCCACAGCTATAGAAGTTGGAAAAACAATTTCACCAACTGCTTAACTTCAACTGTCAACTTCTATAAGCCGACGTTTGACAAGGTGTTAAAATCGCTTGAATGAATAAGTTGCTCTAACTTACATTGCGGGTTTTTTGTTTATTTCAGTTTAATTTCCGAGTTTAATTAATAGCAACGCTAATATTTGTCAAATAAATTAAGTGCTTTTTACGGTTATATTGTTGCTTAATTGTCGTAATGGGTGGTATTTTATTGAATTATTTTTTTATCTAATCTAAACTACGTACTACATTTAATAAAAAGCGATTTTTCTTGTAATGACAAGAAACACGTTTGATTGAAATTAATATTATTACGATCGAACAAAATTACGAAATGTGAACCTGGAATTAAAATGTTTACTTTCGCCCTTCACGTCACTAAAGGGTAATAGTTCAGTCAATGGGAGGCTTTTGCCCTACAAAAGTGGTGTAGTTCTGATTTTTGAATATGTTATTGGGTTAGGGGCCTTCATGAAAAATCCAAGTTTTCGACCTTGAGGGGGGTCCGCGCGATCCGCCATCTTGGATTAAAGGAACGAAAAATTGGGTTTTCTGATTTAACTTCTTAACGGTTGATTCCACAACAAAACTGTCCAATCCAGCTTTTAAGAGGACAAAATTCCCTACAATATTTATTCTATTCATTTTGTCCCTATCTGTTACGGTTTCTGAGTTATAAGCTTTAGAAAATCGCTATTTTTAGATAAAATGAATTGTTTTGGTAAACTTCGCTTGGAGACTTTTTTACCGTTCATTTGAGAGAAAATTCTTTGGAACAAAAGTTGTAGGATTTTAAATTGCCTTCAAACTGAGTGTATCACTGATATATTACCATCACCTCATATAATATTAAAATCGGTTCAGGGGTTTGGCAACCACACGCATTCAAACTTGTTACAAAAACTTCGAGCTGCGAACACTCATGACTCATTTTTCGACATTTATAGGTTATCATACAACTGCTCTAGCTTTGGATCTGCTTGAGCTAAAATATCAGTGATACACTCAATTTGAAGGCAATTTAAAATCCTACAACTTTTGTTTCAAAGAATTTTCTCTCAAATAAACGGTAAAAAAGTCTCCAAGCGAAGTTTACCAAAACAATTCATTTTATCTAAAAATAACAATTTTCTCCAGCTTATATTTCAGAAACCGTAACAGATAGGAACAAAATGAATAGAATAAATATTGTGGGGAATTTTATCCTCTTCAAAGTTGGACTTGACAGTTCTGTCGTGGGATCAACCGTTAAGAAGTAAAATCAAAAAGCCCAATTTTTCGTACTTTTAATCCAAGATGGCGGATCGCGCGGACCCCCCTCAAGGTCGAACACTTGGATTTTTCATCAGGGCCCCTAACCCAATAATATATTCAAAAATCAGAACTACACCATCTTTTGTAGGGCAAATGCCTGTTTTTCTCCCCATTGACTGGACTATAAAGGGTCGCTTAAGGTGTGACAAAATGAAAAAAAAATTATGTAAAGCTTTCCAATTAGAAAGTGCTAGAATGCAATAACATATTTAATATCGACGAACACCAATATAATTGACGGTGTGTTCGTTTGTAATGTTTTTATTTTCTTTCATGTTAGTTTCGATATATTTTTCCAAAATTTGTAATTGTTACGCCCTCTGTGATTTGTCTATTATACTTTAATTATTGTGGTAGAGAAATTTTATGCAAGTTTTTTCTCGTGTTTTTGATAAGAGAGAATCATTTTAAAAAATGCTCATTACACCCTTGTAGGATTAATACTTCAAGAATATTCGATTTTTGGGAGAATGTTCCATCCTTTATTGGGATTCACTGTGTATAAGGATTGTAAACCCTTATCAACGTGTGTCTATTCTTTTCTTCAACTTCATCTACTATTTTTTATGGTTCTTAGTTCTTATATAAGTTTTGGTACCTAAGACATAGTTTAGTACTTAGTTGTTCTAATGTATGTACACTTGTACACGTATACAGTTGTTGGCATACAGCTGTTAAGTTAGATGTAATTCATTTTATCACATCTGAGGCTATGTAAGATTTTACCCAGGTGCCATCCGTCAGATTAGTCGAAATTTTGTTATTTCGTGTTTTAAAAATATAAACTATTTGAATTAATTGTATCATCTGCGATAAAAATGTATTGGTCGACGTTTAATTTAAAACGAAAACTTGAATTTTGTGAATTTAGTAATTATGACAAGTAGTTGGTTTATACAATTTTTACTTTTTCGTTGAATTCGTCTACTTTGAAAAAGTGCCTAATACCTAATATAATGAAAAAAAAAAGTTTATAATTTAATTTCTCGACCATTCGGGTTCCCCGTTCTCTTGAATCCAAAACGCAAAAAAAGCCCTGAGAAAACGTCTGTCTGTGAGTCTGTGTGTGTGTGGGTGTATATGTAAAAAAGTCCTGTTATGGCCACATATTTTGCTCATATGCGATCAAGAGAACTCAATAGAGCTCATTCATGCGACTACAGTCACAATTTTATATCATTGGAAAGCTCAGTTTAGCCTCTTATGTATAAAACTTTCCAATTTAGTGTAATTATTAATTCGACTTGCTAAGAAGTTGCAAATAAATGAACAATTAATTCGTTAAAAATACGGCAACAATGCAAATTTAGGAGATCTGGCACAACAGCACATGTCGCCGCGATCTCAGCTTGCTCTTGCTATTCAAATTCTGCACGCAACGCAAACGAAAATTGTGTACCAAAGTTGGCCATTTTAACGATATTCTACTGGTAAAAAGTCCTAATTTTTTTGCAAGAATTCATTAAATTAGTTTTATAATTGTAATTTTAGAAAAAACCGCTTAAAAATGCATCTAATAACAAAATAAAATAAAATAAATCTTTCAGTTGCGTAATGGTTGCGTGCAGTTCCGAACACATTTTCTTCTCGGCGCGCACTTTGCTTTGTTTTTACGTGTTAAGACAAGTTGACGCGAAGCGCGGACATGTAAACAGCACACGTTAATTCGGTGGTCGCGTTCCTATTTAAATTAATTCAATTTACAATTTTTCAAATCAATTATTAATTAACTGTTGGTGTAATTTTTTTTAAATACGCGCAGTGTTCATCTTATTTACGCCTCTTAATTTGTTCTATTAGCAGGCTCTTCTGCATCTAAGCAGAGGTAATCGTAAATATAAAATGGCTACTTATCTTTTGGTGTTCTACAATTTAGGAGGTACGTAAAATTTCTTGTTATTTTGAAAATAATGGAGATGTTCTACTTTATTGCATTTTTTTGTAACAAATTTTAATATCGTTTGTTACTTTTTCGTTTTAACTTCGTCTACTTTGAAAAATTATTATTTCTAGACGTTTTGATCCCCCCCTTTCCAAATTACTAAAATTTCGTTAAACAAAATCGATACAGAAAGAGTTAGGTATTTTGGTCGCATTTCGGAAAATCTTGACCCACAGTATTTATACTTGGTATAAGTACACATCAGCTCTAAAAAATACTTTAAAATTATTAAATTCAAAGTGGCGACCATCAGGATAACGATCGTTTTATTTCCTAGTTTTTTTATTATAACTCTGGTATAAATATTTTTAAAATCTAAAAACAGGAAAGTTTAGGCAAAATATAGGGCTTTAGTTTTAATGTAGCCGATTTTTAAAAGAATTTTAAAATTGACTACTTTTAAACGACCAAAGTAGAAGTTTTGTTGTTTCATCTTCGATATATTGGGTGGAAGTAGATTGGTGAACTTGGAGACTTGTTCATTTGTGTTCTGTAATTTTTCACAATTTTAATGATTACTTTTTGTATAAGGAAAAACTTGTGTGGCGCCCTTAATATTAACATTTGTATCTTACGTCTTCTCTCCGAGCAAGTTGGCAACCTTGCACAATTCATTGTTTTTGCTATTTAAATTAATTCACCACACAGTACAAAACAAAAGCAAATCAAAAAGTTTTAGTGGGTACTTTAATACGTGAAATAGTTTTTTAATAAAAAACTATACTTTTTGAAAAAGTTTCTCATCGTTGTGAACCGCGGCGGACTTAAAGATACGGGAACAAGTTGTTCTGGTTGATTTAACTACTTAACGCTCTTGAATTAAAGCACCAAACTGTATCAAAATATGCAGAGAAACGAGAAATTTGTTACACGTCAACAGCGTTTCGTAATGAATGCTATTCTAAAGTGACTTTATTATACCCCATTCTACGATTATTTTAAATCGAGCTTGGACATAAGAGTCAAGTATGTCCTCCCTGTAAAGTGCCACTTCTATAGGATTGAGGTTAGAGTGGCTTGTTAAGTTTGACAACAATTTCCGGTGTTAATTCCTTTACTTTTTGCAATCTTTTATCGCTATTCTGGTAGTCTACTAACTGTGCTCGGTTGTTTCGAGTATCATCCAAACAAACTAAAAATATGCACGAACGGAGTGTTTAACGTTATTTAAAAAAAGAGACTTCATTAATGACAATGCTAACAGAGCATTGCAGAGCACAGTAGAGCAGAGAATAGTATTCATTCCTTTAAGTCCTTATACGACGTGTATCAAGGCACTTCCCGCACTTACATTCGCAAGACATTCAAAAGTCTCCAATTCGAAAGCGGTGGTTTCTGCACTGTTTGTTTTTTTACATTTTTTAGTCATCGGTCATCATGTTGTTAATATATTGGTCCTTTAATTCTTTTTTCTATGAGAAAACTAATTTAACCTGATGCTTACCGCGTGATTAAGCCTCAATAAAATAAATTGAAGAAATAATAAATAAGGTGCTGCATAAAATCACAGTAGGTTTTGCTTGTAGTAAATATGGTTGTTATAAGAAAATCATTAGATTATAGAAAAAGTTTCAGAACTTCTGTATCAGAGGTTTATTAATCATTATTATTTATTGCTAAAAGGGAGAGAATGCAGGGTTCTCTAATAATTCCATACTTTCTTTGCCGATTTTAGAACTCCCGAAGAATAAAAGAAATATAATACTCGAGAGAAAAGAACGGGTGGGGTGCAAATTTGATTGAGCTGCGTAGCTATTGTAAAAGACAATAATTGTCTAAGGTTAGATAACGGTTAATTACATTAAATTGTTTCGAGATTCCATTTTAAAGAAAAAAAAAACTTTGGGGAGCTTTGTAACTTGCTAAAGACACAATTTTCAAATCGAATCTACTCCAGAAATACCGAGAAATGCCTACTTTTCTTTAAATGTTAAAGCGCCTTTACGTAATAGCTCCCGAAATAAACTTGAATTTATTTATTAATTACCTATAATAACTTCAAATTGAGCAATTTATATTTATTGTTTTATATCTCCACGTTTTCTTCCATTTTCGAATTCTCTAAACATTTTTATTTGCACAAATTGTAGATAAGTTACCTCCCCGCTTAGGTCAGATCATGAAACCGTATTATATTTTTTAACAAAAAAGTAAAAAAATACTTGAGAAAAATCGTCTTCATTTATTATTAGAAACCTGATTAGTGATTGTGATTTTACGAGCATGATTCTTTTTCGTTTTCCTCGGTTTCCTGTATTATAAAGAATGAAAGTTACGCAATTTATTTTGTGGGTTTATCAATATTTTTTCCAATAGAGTTATTTTAAATCAATCCATTATTTTAAAACCGAAGCTTAAATGCTTCGCGAGCTTTAAAAATTACATCTGAGCTTATTCGTGCACATCGATTGTTATTTTAAAAATTTATCATTTTACCTTTAAATTTGCCATTGAGTGATGGAGACACTTTATCTTACTTTGCAGTCGATTTTATTTTGTAATATTTTTTTCACTTTCTCAAGTGTACAGAGGGTTCAAATTCGGGAATACGGCTGGTTGACTAATAACTAATAAGCACAGTCGCACAGAGATACACTTGTATTTGACATGGCATCTAAAAAGCCACCCTGTATATAATAGCACGTAGCGAAAGCCTCCTCGGTCATCCAGGCAAGTTTGTTTATACAGGGTGTAGACTTGAATCGTGATCATAGGATCTAACATGAGAAAACAAACTTCTGTAAATATTGGCTTCCTTAACTATTTTACAGCAAAATACTAAATTACAATTTTTTTAAAAATAAGGGCTACCGCACACTAGAGACAGTCGGGGACCGTCTGTTTTGTAGCGAAGTGACCGCACACGACAGACAGTCGGTCAGACATCGGCGTCTACATCTACACCATCGCACACGCTACCGACTATCGTTAGGAAGTCGGTGGTTGTTGCATTGTTTGTCCGTGATTTTAGCTATAGGAGATGCACAACTACAACGAAAATTTTGTAGTTCGTGTGCGCGCCTCTACTTAATTACGTTATTCCCATCAGCCGCCGTCTAGTCACAGACAATCGTGTCGGTGGAAAAATAGAACACGTTACATCTTTTATGTAGGTCCGTCATTTTAGTCGGTTGTGTGCGGAGCTACATAAAAATCTGTACTGAGCATTGTAACCGACTATTTTGACGGTCACCGACTGTCTGTGTGTCTTGTCTGTAGTGTGCGGTAAGCCTAAGAAGCTTCTTCTGATACAGTTCTAAGATTTTTAATTAATTCAGCCGTTTTCGAGATAATGAAGGAAAATTATTCAGATAATTTCCATTTCTCGCGTTAGCCTTGATAATCCATTTCAAATTACTATTGCAAAATAAATAACAAGAAAATCTGACGTGCGTCAAAATCAAGGCTAACGCGAGAAACAGTTATTAACTGAATAATTTACCTTTATTTTCTCGAAAACGGCTAAATCAATTAAAAATCTTATAACTGTATCAGAAGAAGCTTCTTATTCCTTAAAACATTGTTTATTAGTAATTGCTGTAAAATAATTAGGGGAGCCAATATTTACAGAAGTTTGTTTTCCCATGTTAAATTCTATGATCACGATTCAAGTTTACACCGTGTAGATAGCCCACCTTAGCGTTGTACTAAAAAATTAAATTGTAAATTAGCTGTAGCGAAGCTAATAAGAATTACATTTATTGTAATTTATGAGTGTAATTAAGTAATATCTTGAGTTTTTTGTCTACACTCTAATTACCTGCTGTATAGCAGAAATTTTCACTCCTTTTTTAACCTTCACAAGTATCAAATTGATCGTTCTTCTTAATTGTACTGTAGCTAATTAACAAATTGTGCTGTTCAGGTATAGAAACAGCAATTAATTTAGCTTGTAAAGCACTCGACAAAAACAAAAATTGTAAATATAATTAAACATTAATTATCGTAATAATTATTTGATTAATTTTAATTAAAAAATAACATTTTCGAACTTTTGATGATTATTTGCTAATAATTGAGTCAATATTAATTTGTCAACGTGATGTTTCGATCGAAAATGTAACTAAATGCTTTTAATTTTTAGTTAATAAAAAGAGTTTTTGAAGTAAGTTTATTAGTCTGGAAGTGTTATAATTCCGGAGTATTTTAAAAGTAATTAGCAATTGTTAATTAAACTTTTGTTGTTTTTGATAAATTGAAGTATGCCCTACTTTTTTTTTAAAGAATGAAAATAAATTCCATTAAAATTGAAAAAAAATTATTCTCTAGATCTAGAATTTTTTTTTTTCTTAAATCCATCGCATCGAGCACTGAATTGTATTGAATTGCAAGCATTATCTTTATAACTCCTCTTTGGTCTAGGAACGATATTAGTCGCTTCATTTACTTTTAAAGCTCGGTGGTTGTAAGTTATAACCTTATATCGTGATACTTTTATTTTTATCTCCAAAGTGCATGTTTATTAAATTAACAAGTCTCTCATTTGGTAATCTATAGTTGCAACTTTAATTAAGAAAATTAAGTGGTTCTTAAGAAACTAAAAATTTATCGTTATAGCAAAAGTGCATTGCTGGTTTTTTTAGGTGTTGTTAATAAAATCCTTTTAAGGTCTTGCTCGCTACTTAAAGCGAAGTAAAATGAGGATAACAAATGGGATTATCTTCATGCACCAAGCCACCACATACTTTCTTACCCTAATTGCTCTAAAATATACTATATTGATCAATTATCACAATCCTCACTGATCACGTTATGAAAATTAAAGTTTTTCTCTTTGGGGAGTGTAATCTAAAAATTTCGATCACTTTCGGACACTAGAATTTGTTAATTGTTTTTTGCACTTTTAGTAGTTCATTGAAATTATTCTCGTTAGTTTTAAATTAATGGGCTCGTCAAGCGTGGATTTACATTTTCTGCGGCCACTTTTAAAACTCGACAAGATTGACGAATGGCGTGTGAATGTTAAAATAGATTTTTATCTAAATTTATTATATTTATCTGGATAAAGTTTATTGGAAATGTAATCTCCGAAATTGAGTTTACTTATAGCTATGGATGTTTTTCCTAAGTCCTTAAATTTTATTGCTAATCCAATCTGAAGACAGGTTAGTAACAGGAACAGAGGTAAAATTATAGTAAGTAGATTGTAATTTAATTGCCTACAGGTATGTGGCTTCTTAAGTATTGCCACGTTTTGTAATTTACAATTATTAATAATTTTGTTTTTACTGACTCAGTAATCAAAGTATCAAAAGTTTGTTATTTTTGATTTTTCAAAAAAATACACTCTTCATAAAAGCCCCTACAGTACCTACTAGTAGAATTTATTAAATATCTATTTTATATTTGTAATATTTTATAATTTAATTCTCTCCTCAAAGCGATTTAATCAACAAACCCTCTCCTTTCTCAAAGGTTTTAGTTGGATTATTTATTTCTAAAAAAATTAAAGATTGAAATTCTTAAACTCTTAAATTTTCTTTCAATTTGTGTTTTTATACTAGTAACCCCCATAAATATTTTATTGTTTGACATTTATATAAATATATCCGTTATAGGTACTATTATGGTAAGCGAAATTCACGTTCAAAATACACATAAATGTATCAATTTAATGTGTGTATAGATTTAAATTAACTACAGACAAAATGTTGGAAACAAAAGATTATCTCTAAAATTTGATGTAAATTCAATTTTGTTGGAATCCATGTATTTATATAAACAAATTCAATTTTGGCATGATTTTGGTGTTTGTTATTCGGTAGGTTAATTATAATTTACAAATTGTTAACGGAGATATACACTATTTTGTACCGTCACACCGTCATTGCCTCCAAATTACCTAATTGGGTCGTCTTAAACAACAGAATATCTGACTTATTCTTTCAACTGTTAATTGACAATGAACTCTGACAGGTATCTAAAAGAGCAATAATCTTGGTAGGAAAGTTCTTTTGTATGCACGTATAATTAAAGCTAGACATAATGAAAATCACAATGACGTTCAAGTATTCACTTCAAGAATGATAGCCGGCCTGCGTTTTGAAATGTTTTGCCATTGAAGCTCTCCGCTTTGTAAATTCCACCGCACACAGTTTGAATATAACGAAAATCTGATACGATTAAGGCCTTCTTACTCTTCTCAAAAAGAGAATATTATTATCTCCTTATTTAATTGCTTTATATAGTACTATAGTATAATAAACGTTATATCTTTCGTATTTTAAAAGAGCAAATTAATTGTGGCCGTATTAGCGATAAAATATCGTCACTATTTGACTTTGTATAAAGCCAATATAAACGCGAAAAACTAAACTAATTTTTGAAACCACAACCGTGAGTGATAGCGTGATAGCTAATAGCAACAGCCGATTTTATCGCACCAATACCAATCAGAGGCGGTCACTATGGACGCTGGTGGTTGAAGAGTTCGTTCGGTAAGTTTTACAAATTAACTGATGACAACTCGGGGGAATCAACTGCGGCTTTCTCCTGGGCTCTGAACTACTTACTTAAAAACAAACTGCTAATTTGTAATATTTTTATTAGGGCTATTTATATGGATCATACCTCGCTATCATTAAAGGTGAGAGTAATGACTTATATATCGTCTTGATTTATTTAAATAGTGGTCAAATAAGAAATGTTAAAATACTCAAATAATAAGATGAAATAGGTAGACACTTGTAAGTGTGTATACCTTATCTTGAATATTATACGTATCAATAAGGTATTTTTAAGTTGTTTTAAGAAAAATAAGAACCAAAGCTTAGAAACAAGTAATTTTGATAATTATTGCGACGCAGACGAATTGCTACTGGGTATAGGGTATTCCTACAGTTACATCAGGGCAAAGCGTTAATCAAGTGAAGAATACCTACCTAAGGGCTGTAGAATTTTTAAACCGACTCTAATGAACACATTACCTAACGACTTTTGAAATCCCATTTTATCACAAATGTGGCGGGGTTACTTTAAATTAAGATTTGTGCAGTTAGTAAAATTTTAATCAAAATATCGTACTCTCTACTACACACGACTTCAGAGCTCAGAGCGACAAACACTACTTGCGCTTTTGTGTCAATATCTAACTTTTAAAGAAACTCAATTCAAGGAAAGTTGACTAGCATTGTCAGAGAGATATGAAACTTGCGTGTTTGGTTGAGAAACTGGTATAGCTATAGATTTATTGTATCTGTATCGTAATCGAATTATCTAAAAATAAATTTTTATTTTTAGTAGACGAATCTCAAAATTGACATGATTTTCAATGTCTCTGAGATGAGCTAATTTTTTTATCGAAATGTCTAAGGTGACTGACTGAGGAAAATTTTTTTTAAGTTTACTCGAAAATACAATACCTAGGTACATGATGGAAACGTTATTTTTTTTACCATTCAATAATATTTTCACATTTGTCGAGTGTGACAGCTCAAATATTAGTAGTAAGTATTTTGTTTACATTAGCATATTAATAATCGATTTGCTTTAAGTATACTATTTGGTTGAGTGACAGACTTAAATGTATATAATTTATTCTAACGCAATTAGTATGCAGAAGACAAAAATGTGAAGTGGAAATCTTACATTAAGTGACTTAATTTTCAGTTTTCTATAAATGAAAACTTATAAAAGCTTGTTGCTTCAGTCAACTTGACGAAATTTCATTAAATTTCATTGCAACTTCGAGGGTGTTCAACTTAAATTTTAATTCACTATTTCGACTCTTTTTAAAAGCAACCAAAGTGACTTGAACTAAAAAGGTTCGAATTGGAAAAAAAAGTTAAGATGTGTTTTGAAACGGTTTACAACTTTCATGTAAAAGTCTAAATCTGTAACAGAGGTATTTTATTGCTAAAGCTGTCAGTTTTACAGCAGATATTTAGTTTGACATTATTTTAAGATTGGAAAAAACGGTTTATAGCGACACGTCAACTTTGAGAAAAGAATCGGTATAGCTGCTACTACCTCTTTAATGCTCTACCACGAAATAAAACTACAAAAATCTATATTCTCTTTTTATAAAACTATCAGTCACTGTCAATATTTAAGCTAACAATTTAAAGAACATGTAGTAGTAACCGCTTAAATGCGTTCAGGGGTTTATATTTAATATCCATTAAAATAATATTATGTAAAGTTTTAAGTTGGATTATTAAATTCTTTGTTAATTTAATCTTACGTTAACAAAATTGTTTTCTAATAATTTGAGCAAGATAAAAAAAGATTTGTTAAAAATACGGATTTGTTTAAAAGCTCGTGATAATACTAATGAAGTGTAATATTAAATCGCAGTCACTTAGCGTAATGTATGTCCGGGAGACAGCGAACATTTTTACTAAACCATAGAGTACAAAATTTTTAACTATGCAAAATGAAAGAGCATTGCAAATTAGTAACAAAACCGACCGTCTGCCTGTTGAAAGTGGCAGTATTAACTTGGGGGAAGCTGGACTCTTTTTTTGTTTTTTACGTATAACTCGAAAACTAGGTACTTTATCACAAAAGTTTACAAGCATAAAAACAAAGCTTATCAAATTTCCTACAAAGTATATCTCTTAAGTGTTTTTCCTCAGGTCAACTATTTAGGCGCTAGCACGCGTTAAAGTTAAAAAACTTCTAAAATCGACCAAAAATGTTTTTAATCGCTGGTAACTCGAAAACTACGCAGTTTTGGATAAAAGTATTTGTATAAAAAAATTAAGTACATTCAATTTCCAACAAATTATTCCTCTTAAAGTTTCTTCGTAAAACAAACAGCTAAGGTGGTACAGCGCGTTGAAGTTTTGAGTATATCGGACATTCCGTGCCCAGAAGGCTAAAAGTCAAAATATAAAAATATTTTTGATTTTTACCAATGCAGGCTGAAAGAACATTAAAAGTGAGTAAAAAACCGACCGTCTGCTACTTAAAAGTGGCAGCCTTAACTTGGGGGCGGCTCAAGGAGGGTGGGCTTTTGCTCTTTTTTAAGTTTTTCGCCGATAACTTCAAAACTACACACTTTTTGAAAAAAGTGCTTCTGTGTAAAAATAAACTAGATGCAATTTTCTACAAACTATATCCGAAAGGCTTTCTCCTCAGACGAACGACTTAGGCTCTAGAGTGCTACTTGGCTACTCAATACTTTTTCATAATTTTTTCAGGAAATAAATAGGTTCCCGAAGAAAAACCGCTTCAAAATTAACAAATATTGTTGAAATGCCATTATTACTGACCACGTAATCGCACAAATGGTGTTGGAAAATAGAGAGAGTAGTAGAGAGATTGAAGGTACACGTAACAAATAGGTACTATAGAAATTAGAAACTTCCGAGACAAATTTTCTAATTTCCACTCGAGAAATATAGTACAACCTGTGTGATAAATTTACTGCATAAATTTGTACAATTAAACCAAAGTAATACTGAAATATCAAAATACACACAATTAAACTTGGGATATTTAGCATAATTTAGAGAAGATGTTTGTCTTTCATACATCAGTTAGAATTAGAATTGTTGGGAAGGTAAATTAATTGTAGCAAAAAATAGCTGTTTTGTAACTAAATATTTATGTTTTCCAACAAAAATCTCAATTATACACAAATAATATAAAACCAGGGTAGTTTAATAATATCACGTAACACGAAAACATGTGCAAAAAGAGAAATAAGGTATTACGTACAACAGTGGTGTGCGGTTATATACGGCATTATAATTAAACGTAATTTTCACAAAATACCGTCAGGCGTTTTTACATAAACTCATTTTCGAGCTCTACAAAAGGACTGTAAGTGCTTTTGAGGCAATTACAAACGAAGTGCACTCGAATTTTGTCAATCACTATTTGTCCGACTCGAATTTTTTCAAAATGAATTTATCTATCCATTAAATTTTGATGCTAAATGTCACTCTACTTAACACAAAAAAAAGGTGAATTAATTTTGTCAAATGTATTTAAACTCTTTTAATCGACGAGTTACACGAACTTTGGTCATTATACTACTACATTTCAATCTTATAACAAAACAATTTTTAACTAAACAAAATGTTTGAGATCATCGGGGTTGATTGCGCTTTGAAGATAATTACCTCTTTTTAGTTCACTCGACTTTTAATAAATTACAGTTAGCGGAATTGCAAATTTTGCGTTTTGTATGTAGATTCGCCTGCAAGCACAGTTGAGACGGCCGTTTATTAATGTCCATTCTGTCGCAACCCACTTTGGCCATGGTAATTAGCAGTTGGTCACACTGGTTCATACCACATACTTCAAAATTAATCACACGGATCCTACTCACAAACATATCCCTTAATTACATTTCGTAATGTCACGACGTTTACAAAAACTTGAAGAAATAGAAAAAACTTTCATTATCTCCACGCAAAGAGTCAATTTTAAAAAGAATAAAGTGAATAATATACACTCAATTATAGCCACAGAAAAAAATTTGATAATAATCATTTTGCTCTAACTATGCCTTAATTTGAACGAAAGTACGATCAGTTCCAGTTAACAAAATTCCTAAACTTATTGCTTATTTTTATTTATACCTACATTTTTATTTTCTTTCTTTGATGGTTATTAAATCGAGTAGTAACTTATAAAATGCTCTTCAAATCGATACTTTGATGTTAACTAGAAACTTTTGATTTACATTTACGCAATCAGCATATCTATATTTTACATTGTATTTTTAACATTGTTTGTATAACAACTTTGCGTTTTGATTAATTTTAAACAAAGCCCCAAGAGGTCGCTCATTGTACGTAGTGTTAATGTCTTACAATAAATTTTGTTTTTGTTTTACGGCATTAGTTTTAACTCTTTCGTGCATATAGTATTTTATTTGTGCACATGTGGATCAAAAGTGTGTGCTTAGAAAAGTATGCAGATTACTATTATAATTTGAATACGTTATGGCTTATGGCATTAAGTTTATTATTGTTTTGTGTCTCAGCTGCATATTCAAGTTTACCTATAACTCATTATTGTAATAGCATAAGTAAATAAAGGAACCAAAATAGAAGACGAATGACTATTTTGTTATATTTAATAACAGTCCTGTAATATCTTGTAATATCCAAAATATATATATTTAATAATAAAAAAATAATGTTTCACTTAGTCGCAACACGACTCAAATACAACTTAAATACGACTGACGAAAACAATACTCTCTGCGCATTTTATCATATCTCACATCTCCCTCCTTAACTACCGACTATTACAACAATTACAAACAATTATTCATAATTCAATCTATCAGGAGGACGAACAATTCGCTTCGGTCTGCTTTCCTGCTCCTGATCTACATGTATCTCAGTGACGACCACGTCACTTGAATTTGAATTTACCGAATTTGAAAAATTTTTTGCGGCAACATATTTGAGAATTTGATTCGCATGTCTTTTCCATGGTTTCTCAAATTTTGGCACCTTTACAAAATAAATACATTTTCCAACTCTTTTAACAATTTTTCCTTTCGTCCAAATCCTATTATTACTAGAAAAATCCTTCACTAGTACATTTTCATTGTTTTCAAAATTCGCTACCCTATTGCCTTTAAAATACATCTTTTGGGACATTTGTTTAGTAATAACATGATTTTGAACTTTTTGCACATTCTCATAATTTACAATTTTAGCTTCAGGTTTCAAATTGTCGAAACGCGTTCGCAATTTTCTATTGAACATTAAAACACTAGGTGCTAACCCTGTGGTTGCATGAGTTGCGTTACGGTAATCAAATAGAAAATTGTTTAGCGTCAAATTAACATCAATAGATTGTTTATTAAAAAAATTCTTTTTTAACGCATTCTTAACAGTTTTTACTGAATTTTCAGCAGCACCATTTGACATAGGACAATATGGAGCTGATGTTACATGAGTGATACAGTTTTTATTTAAAAACGTTTGAAATTCCTTAGACGTAAATTGTGTACCATTATCACTAACTATTGTATGGGGTAAACCAAATCTTGCAATTAAACTCCTAATTGCGTTAATAGTAAAACTTGAAGTTATGTCTTTAGTGACAAAAACTTCTAACCACTTAGTGTGGGCATTCACAACAATTAAAAAATACTTCCCTAAAAATGGACCCATATAATCAATGTGAAGTCTTGACCAAGGTTTCTCAGGCCACTTCCAAACATTTACTTTAATTTTTCCAGGATTATTCCTATTATTATTACAGCTGTCACAACTTTTACTTATATTTTCTATATCGACATTTAAATTTGGCCACCAAAAATACGAACGAGCCAAACTTTTCATTTTGAAAACCCCCAAATGATTCTTATGTACTTCGTCTAACATACGAGCTCGTAACTTACGTGGTACAATAATTTTGTTATTCCACAATAAAATGTTTTGCTCAACAGTAATTTCATTTTGTAACTTAAAATAAGGTTTCAAAACTTTATCTTTTACCAATTTCGGCCACCCATTTAAAACAAATTTCTTGACCATTTTTAAATCTTTATCTAAATTAGTATACTTTTTAATTAAATTAAAATCTAGTTGAACATCATCGTTCAGTTTAAAATAATTCAAAGTTTCTACGCTTTCATCATGCATATCCGAATTTTCAACTAGCGGCAATCTCGATAAACCATCGGCTAAATTTTTATCTGACCTAACAAACTCAATCGAATATTCGTAATTACTTAAAATAACTGCCCACCGTCTTAAACGGTTTGCCGAATATTGAGGAATGCCCTTAGTTAGATTAAAAATAGTCACTAATGGTCTATTATCGGTTACCAATGTAAATTTTTTACCAAAAACATAATTATGAAACTTTTTTAAACCAAAAATAATACTCAAGGCTTCTTTTTCAATCTGTGAATAACCTTTCTCAGGTTTGGATAACGTCCGTGATGCGTAAGCGATCGGTCGTTGCATACCATCAATTTCGTGGACTAAAACTGCTCCCAGACCATATTGACTTGCGTCCGTGATTAATTTCACCGGTAAACTCGGATCGAAATGCACTAAAATTTTAGCTGAAACCAACAAATTTTTTATTTCACTAAACGCACTTTCACAATTTTGATCCCATTTCCATTTAATATTGGATTGCAGCAGATTATATAAAGGATGTAATACTGATGCCATATTTGAGACGAATTTTGCGTAGTAATTAACTAAGCCTAAAAAACTCTTCAATTGTGACACGTTCTCAGGTTTTGGTGCATTTTGAATAGCTTTAATTTTCTGATCCGTTGTATGAATTCCTTTTGAATCAATTTTATATCCTAAATATTCGACACAATCTTTGGAAAAGTAACACTTTTCTTTAGCTAATTTCAACCCTGAATCTTGCATAATTTTTAAAACTTTTTCTAATCTGGCTCCGTGTTCTTCCAAACTTCTACCGCTAATTAGGATGTCGTCTAGAAAAACTACAACTCCATCTATGCCTAATAGCAGTGACTCCATCATTTGCTGAAATTTGGCAGGTGCGGAAGCTATACCGTAAGGTAATCTGTTATATACGAACAATCCCCTATGGGTACTAATAGTCGTTAACTTTTTCGAATCGTCGTTCAACAAAACTTGCTGATACGCCTGCGATAAATCCAGTTTGCTAAATATTGCACTATTTGCTACTTTATTTAATAAATCTTCAACTTTAGGAATTGGATATTGATCAATTTCGATAAATGGGTTGATTGTAACCTTATAGTCACCACAAATTCGAATCGAACCATTTTTCTTTATAATAGGTACTATAGGTGTTCCCCATTCGCTGTAATTAACGGAAGAAATTATTTTTAAAGATTCGAGTCGCTTAAGCTCTTGCTCGACTTTATCTCTTAACGCATATGGTAATGGTCGAGGCCTAAAAAACTTCGAAACAGTTGAACCATTGCTCTTTAATTGTAACGACAACTTTCCTCGATTAAAAGTGCCCAGCTCCTGGGTAAAAATATCCCTATATTTTTCTAAAATGTGATCAACATTAAAATTATTAGCATCATCCCCTAAAGTTCTAATTTCTTTTATTTCCATATTAAATAATCTTAAAAAATCGCGACCAAAAATCGGTGCCCCGCCATCTTTAATCACGTAAATGTTAATAACATTTTTACGGTTATTGAAACAGACTTGTAAACTACAATATCCCAATGGCTTAATCGACGTTTGATTATATAACAAAAGAACTTTATCGGTAACTTGTAAAATTTCGCCAGTAAAATAATGGTTAAACGTTTTGTCCGAAATAGCGGACACACTTGCGCCAGTGTCGATTTGGAATTTGAATTTAATATTATTAATCGAAACATCAACACAAAAAGGCTTATTTCCAGTGTCCAACCCAAACAGACTACTTAAATTAAAAATCTCACCACTATCTTCGACCGACTCAATATTATAATTACGATCCATACTTTTAATTCGACAAACAGGTGCTAAATGCCCTGGTTTGTTACATTTGTTGCATTTGTAATTTTTGTATCTACAATTTTCCGTCTTATGTGTCTTCCAGCCACAAACTGCACATGGCCGCCTCAACTTCTGCGGCTCATCTTGTTTTCGAGGTTTTATCGTACGCTGTCGCTGCATAAAATTTATGTCCGCTTCAGCTTTGATTCGAATTTGATGTTCGTTAACAATTGACATCTTATTAGACGCTATGTCGACCATCTGCGCAAAAGTTGTTGTCGATTTCTCCTCGAATAGACGTTCTTGTACCGAACCAGTACCAAATCCTACAACGAAAATATCACGAAGTAGTACTCCTAATTCCGTTGAAAAACAACAATTAGAAGCCAAACTGCGTAATCTAGCTCCCCACTCTTTAGCGCTTTCATTGACTCCACGTGTAGCGGTATAAAATTTATACCTTTCGCTGAAAACTGAGGTTTGCGGAGCAAAGTAATCGCCAAGCAAGGCAATTAAATCAGAAAAATTCTTCTCTTCCGGCTTCGCCGGCATGCATAAATTAAAAATTAATTTATACGATTCCTCACTTAATATGTTCAACAGAATCGCACGTTTTTTCTCCAAATTGGTTATTGAATTTGCTACAAAATAGTTTTCCAAACGTGGTTTAAACATAATCCATTCGTCCGTATTTGCATTAAATTCTCTTAAGTGTCCGATACCATGAACGATAGTACCAGATGATTGTGCTTCAGATTCTGTAGGCATTTTGTTTAAAATTTAAACAAATTTAACAAATTTATCTAAAATAAAATATTTTAAATATAATAAATTTTTTCTCTTCTTCCTCGTCGCCAATGTAATATCTTGTAATATCCAAAATATATATATTTAATAATAAAAAAATAATGTTTCACTTAGTCGCAACACGACTCAAATACAACTTAAATACGACTGACGAAAACAATACTCTCTGCGCATTTTATCATATCTCACAAGTCCGATATTTCCTACGATAAAGGTACGGTTATTACCAACTAAAAAATAAATATTAAATGTGACTAAAGGGGTGTTTGCGTTTGTCAAGTAACTTGAAACAAGTCGGCCTGAAGCCAGCGACCTGAAAGTGTAGTCCAGTCAATGGGGGGTTTTGCCCTACAAAAGGAGATGTAGTTCTGATTTTTGAATATGTTAGTGAGTTAGGGGCCCTGATGAGAAATCTAAGTTTTCGACCTTGAAGGGGGTCCACGCGATCCGCCATCTTGGATTAAAGGTACGAAAAATTGGTTTTTACGATTTAACTTCTTAAGGGTTGATCCCACGACAAAGCTATCAAATCCAACTTTGGAGAGGACAAAATTCCCTACAATATTTGTTCCATTCATGTTCTTCCTATCTGTTACGGTTTTGGAGATATAAGCCGGAGAAAATCGCTATGTTTAGATAAAGTGAATTTTCTTGGTAAACTTCGCTTGGAGACTTTTTTACCGTTAGTTTGAGAAAAAATTCTTTGGAACATAAGTTGTAGGATTTTAAATTGCCTTAAAACTGAGTGTACCACTGATATTTTAGCTCAACCAGATCCAAAGTTAGAGCAGTTTTATGATAACCTATAAATGTCGAAAAATGAGTCATGAGTGTTTGCAGCTCAAAGTTTTTGTTACAGCCCCCCCCTCACCCCATATCAACCCATAACAATTTATCTCACATTTCAACATTCATTCAATTTAAAATGGTTATAGGGCGGGGGGAGGGGGGGGGGGTAGAGATGTTGAGCAAATTTTCTCGTTTATATTGCCAACAACCTGTTTTGGAGGGTAGTGTTTGAGAAGAGGGGATTAGGGGGGGAGTCAACCTCATAATACATTAAAATCGGTTCAGGGGTTTGGCACCCTCCCGCGTTCAAAGATTGCGGTAAGTCGCACTTCTCCATGAAACCAGGTTTGTCGGTACTCTTTTGGCTATAACTCCAAAAATATTTGTCCGATCCGTTATTTCTTTTTTTTCATCTGAAAGCTGGTTAAATTATCTATCAGACCGCATATATGAGATTTTAATCAAGCCCCATATAATAAAAATCCTAGCACGTTAAAAACCACGTACTGCTGTGGGATCCAAGTTTTCTTGGCACATTTTTCCCAATAACTCCGAAACTATTTGTTCGATCTAAAATTTAAGAGTACTGACAAACCTGGTTTCATGGAGAAGTGCGACTTACCGCAATCTTTGAACGCGCGTGATTGCCAAACCCTTGAGCCGATTTTAATGTTATATGTAGTCGACCTCCCCCCCTAATCCCCTCTTCTCAAACACTACCTTCCAATAATAATTGTCGACATATGAGACAGGTTGTTGGCAATATAAACGAGAAAATTTGCTCAACATCTCTACCCCCCCCCCCCATAACCATTTTAAATTGAATAAATGTTGAAATGTGAGATAAATTGTTATAGGTTGATATGGGTTGAGGGGGGGGGGGGCTGTAACAAAAACTTCGAGCTGCAAATCCTCATGACTCATTTTTCGACATTTATAGGTTATCATAAAACTGCTGTTGCTTTGGATCTGCTAGAGCTAAAATATCAGTGATACACTCAGTTTTAAGGCAATTTAAAATCCTACAACTTTTGTTCCAAAGAATTTTCTCTCAAATGAACGGTAAAAAAGTATCCAAGCGAAGTTTACCAAAAAAATTCATTTTATCTAAAAATAGCGATTTTCTCCGGCTTATATCTCAGAAACCGTAACAGATAGGAAGAAAATAAATATTACAAATATTGTAGAGCATTTTGTCCTCTCCAAAGTTGGATTTGACAATTTTGTCGTGGGATCAACCGTTAAGAAGTTAAATCGAAAAAACCAATTTTTCGTACCTTTAATCCAAGATGGCGGATCGCGCGGACCCCCCTCAAGGTCGAAAACTTGGATTTCTCATCAGGACCCCTAACTCAGTAATATATTTAAAAATCAGACCTACACCACCTTTTGTAGGGCAATGGCCTGTTATTCTCCCCATCGACTGGACTAGTGCTAAACAATCGTAAACAGTGTTTCAAGGAATATATTATAATATGCAGGAATATGCAATAATATGTTATAAGGAATAGTGAAAAAGTTGAACTCCAGTTGCTTTGTATAGAGACCTACTACACCGGATGACAAAGAAGCACTTCAATAACGGAGTATTAATTCAAGTATTCTAGTACAGAGTGCTTAGTTAAAATTGTTCGGAATAAACTGCAACTTCAAAGACAGTAAAAATTAGAGCAAAAATTGATAATAAAATGGTTTAGAAAATTGATAAAGAAGTTGAAGATAATCTTGTTGTACGCTGATCACTGAGCAGTGCTCAAAACATTTCTCTTATAAAATTACTAATTTGAGAGGAATCTGACTGTTATCGCTTAGAAGAAGATCCAAACTAAATTTTGGAGGTCTTTTAGATAACGTGAATAGTTTTAGTGCAAAAATAACAAAATTTCAAACAGTAGCTTATAGCTTTGCTATTTTTTCTATTGCTTGTATCTAGTATTTCCGCATGAAATAAAAGCCAAATTTAATTTAATAAAAATATAAATAAGATTTTCTGGTACAATGATCTCTACAATTTGATGTTTTACCGAAAATTTCTAGTATTTTCTAATTATTACGCAGCTTGCTTTTAGATCTTCTATCCTGGTAGGCTGTTCATCCAAGCTCACTCTGTAGACGGCAAGATTTTTCGGCGTATTAACGATATTTACGCACCACAAAAAACATATTATGTGCTCAGTAACTCAAAACAGTCACAACACGAGAAAAAATACCTAAAGGACACAAGGCAAAGACTGAAATACATAAATTTAAACGGAATGTTCAGAACAACACGAAAGGTGACTTGACTCTACAGCTTTTACACTAAATAAAATAATAATTTCTCTATCAATCATAATTTTATTATTAATTAATGAAGCGGCAGTCATGTACGGCCTACTGCAATCGCGTGTTTTATTGAGTATTTCAAAATAGCACTAGACTTATTGTTGGAGAATTTCTATAACTCGTTTAATAAAAAATTATACTTCAAAATTTGTGTAAAAAGAAATTAATCAAATTATTATAGTATACTACCCACTAATTTAAATTACTAAAAGTTCCCCAAAGTTTAAAAAAATTATAAATTACATTGGAATAAAATTTTGCTTGTTTATAAAGTGTCGTGTACACAATCGGCTAATCTTTGTAGATCGACCTATGTAAATATAAAATCTGTCAGAGCAGTCTACATGCACATTTTTGGTATTAATTGTTAAGGTATGTATGCTAGGAGGGCTGAAACTTTGAACTCAATTTATACGACCCTAAAATTTATTTGATTTTAATTTAAAAACAATTATTTCCGTTTTAATAATATACGCGATAGGTGGATAATGTTGCGTCCCACTTACTAAAAATATCGCACCTAAAATTGCTTTTAGCTTATTGTGTATTAAATAAATTATCGCTTCTGTAATTTTAATCAGTATAAGATAATTATTTAATGCGCTTTGATTAATGTGGAAAAAGTATTTGAAAAAATTCTCGCTGGGTTATATCAATAAAATAATTTTTCTCAAGTATCTGCCATCTTTTAGTTTTCTCAATAATAAAGCTTTAGTAGTTGGATTTATAACTGCACCACAAGTGCAATTAATTGAAAACATAAGGAGTTTTGACAACTTTCGATAATAAATATCGTGTACACCGAGGCTATTAATTTATAGGATATACGCCCCAGCTCTTAAGGGATTGAAAGCAGTTAATGAAAGAACTACAGTTTTACTCGAAGAAAATCTGTAGATATTGAAAAATAAAAAGATGTTTCTTACAAAATGCGAGTCTTTCGGAAAAGTTTTATGTACTTCGATGTTCTTCAATATACTTTTTCAATTTGTAGATTTATTTTTTTAATAATCACTCGTTACGATACTGGTAATTCGTTAAACAAAAACAAACAACTTTCGTTGAAACTTGTTTTGCCTTGACCACGAGAATTTGGATTCTTAATTGAAAATTAATTCTTAATCATTCGAGTTTAACGATTTTCGTTTTTATTTATAGAAAATTAAATTGCAAAAACTTGACGACTTTATAAATCAATACCACTTAAACTTTTTAAGTAATCAAATATTTATCTTTCGTAAAACACGGTACTTTGACTATAATTTATTCTTGAAGTTTAAATGTATTCATAGGATAAATCTGTGGTACTGATAATAACATTTTCACATTTAAAATTAAATTTATTTTAAATTTCTATTCTCAATTTATTGTAATGGCTGCTTGATTCGTTTATAATCAGAAACTGTTAGGTACTATTAGAGTGCACAGCGATCAAGTTCAAAACTAATGAATTTAGAGGAAGACTATGTAACTGATACCGTGTCATAAAGTCCATGTTTTATAAATGAGGATAGGGTGTAATCTGAGCGATACTTGGTTTGTACCTACTGCAGCTACATTTTCTAAGCCGAAATTACCACTATCTGAAGAAAGTTGTGCAAAATATGATATATAATATGGTTGGACTCCCCTCGAGTTAACCAATTATTATTAGGATAATATTATTACCTACTACCGTATTTAAATATTCCCTTGCAACTACGACTGCTCCACCATGCACGTGCATAATATGTTAGACCATGTCTGATATCTAGTTGCTGCAGTTAGATGTTTAAGTAGCAATGCTTCAGCTTTCAGCAAATTACGATATAATGAAGCGTTACGTCTCAATGCCAATTCACAGAAGAAGAAAATTAAATTGGTATTGAAATCGGGTTACCGCATGTCGATCACATTCACGCCAAATATAGTTATTGTGAAAATTTATTATTCTATCCCAGGAGAAGAGTAATAAGGTAAGGTTATTATAATTTTACACAGATATTTCGTTTTTGCCATTAAATTGTGATTATCGGACACATCTTTATTAATAAAAGTCCCCAAAACAGGTGACCAAACTGTACCCATTACATTCCTTAACAAAAACTAGCGAGGGTCTTTAAACTTTTAGCATTACTTGAATAAATTAGCAATACAGATAATGCTGCTTACTTGCTTAGCATATTCGAACTTTTTTACCATTGTTAATTATGGTGGAAAGCTATCAAATTCATTGTAACTGTGTATATATTTCCGATATTACCATTAAAATCCTTAAATTTGATTAAATGTTCGCTTAAGCGTCAATTTATCTATTTTCCAAGGGGTTATTTTAATATAACTCATTTTCGTCGTGAATTACAAAAGCTAGTTTTGTTAAATTTTTCTAAAAGCAAACGCATTAAAATAACAACATTACTTAGATACATTATTGTATAAAAAAATAAAGATAATTTGAATTTGTATATTTATTTATTACAATACGGGTAGCTATTATCGAATAAGCACGATTTATTTGATTTTTTTGTACTTTTAAGGGTTTTGATTCTTGATTACCATTTTAGTAACCTATTACATACATAAAATATATTCTATTATTACAATTTGTTATTGAATTATGAAATAATTGAGCTAAATAATTTCACTTAGTAGGTATAGTGTTCTATAATAAATATTAAAATAAATACGTCAGTACCTAAATACAGGAACTATAACGTAATTAAAAAAAGGGGCAAAAAATATTGAATCGTTCTGTCAAAACAGAATTAGGGCAGACGGCAGCGTTAGTTTGGCAGACGCTGCTAAAGATTCTCATTTCGTCTCAGTTTAGCGCGTAAGCGGTAACTCGGTAGCGCGAAACGTCTGGAACGGGCTCGCGTGAGTTGGTTAAGAGGCAACATGTAATTAGTACAAACGTTTTGACAATGCAAACTGAAAGGACATTGAAAATTAGTAATAAAACCGACTATCAGTCACTCCTAAGTGACAGCATTAACTTAGGGAGGATCGAAAAGAGTGGATTTTTGTCTTTTTTTAGTTTCTCGCTTAGAACTTAAAAACTACGCACTTTTTTGAAATAGTGCTTTTATAAGAAAATAAACCACATCACATATGCTACAAATAATTTTTTTGGGAATTTTTTGTCAGACGAACGGTTTAGGCGCTAGAGCGTGTTAAGTTAGGCAAAAACTCCAAAATTGCCAAAAAACTTATTTTCTTAGTTTATCGTTTGTAACTCGTAAACTACGTACTGTTTGAGAATAGTGCTTATGTTGAAAATTAAACCATATCAAATATTATTCAAATTATCATTTCTAAAGTTTATTGTCAGACGAACGGTTTAGGCGCTAGAGCGCGTTAAAAAATGACAAAATCTCCAAAATTGGCAAAAACTGATTCTCTTAGTTTATCGTTTGTAACTCGAAAACTACGCAGTTTTTGAGAATAGTGCTTAGGTAAAAAATAGACCATATTAAAAATTAATTTTTTGGAGTTTTTCGTCAGACGAGCGGTTTAGGCGCTAGAGCGCATTGAAGTTTGACAAAAACTTCAAAATTGGAAAAAAACTTATTTTTTTAGTTTATCGTTTGTAATTCGAAAACTACGTACTTTTTTAGAATAGTTCTTTTATAAAAAATAAACCATGTCAAATATCCTTGGAAGTTTTCGTCAGACGAACGGTTTAGGTGCTAGAGCGCGTTGAAGAATGACAAAAACTCCAAAATTGGCACAAAACTGATTTTCTTAATTTAGGGTTTGTGACTCGAAATCTACGCACTTTTTGAGAAAACTGTTCTTTTACTAAAATAAAGTAATATTATGTTAAATTTCATTCAAATTATGTCTTTAAGGTTTTTTTCTCAGACGAATGGAATGCCGGACAAACTCGCACCTATCTGCCTAAATTCTGATTAAACAGAACAATTCGTTATTTTTTCTCTTTTTTAAAATTATAATTTTAATCTGGAATTACGTAATTTTACGACATTTTGAAGAAATTTGAGTACTTTAACGTAGCCAACGAGTGATTTTTTATTGGCTATGGAAAGCACTGTTCAATAAAAATAATAAAATCTTTGGAAAAATACCAAGTCAGTTGTAGTCAGCCAGCTCATGGACTATATTATGCTTTCCTCTTACTATCTTCGAAAACCAACGCGCGCATAATTTACGACTTAATTTCAAACATAGGCCGCCTTGTTAATTTTTAATAACTACCACTCACAGTAAACCCAACTAAAATATTTTGATATTTAATTACTAACTTTAAATATAAAAAAAGGGCCCAAAATTAAGATTTTTATTAACCCCGAAATGGACGCGTTAAGCACACATGACGCCACGTTTCGCAACTACCACTTCAATTATTGTCTTAAATTCGCTTGATTGTGTTTTGTTAATTGTTACCACCTGCCGCTAATTAAAAACGTAAATTTTAGTTGCCAATTCAAATAAATATTAACTATATTTGGCCCTAAAGATTATGATGACATTAATTTGAAATTAGTTAAATTTTTATTTAGACACCTACCTTTTTATGCGCTGAGGATGCGTGACGTTAAAATTAATCTTTTATTAAGCGATGTCCACATTAGTAAAAATTTTCTTTGTGTGCTGAATACAAAATTCGCCACAAATTCAAGGTTTATTGCGTTCGTTCATATGCGGTGCACACATCTACACTAGCATAAATTTGTTAGCACTCACATAAATTTGTGCCTAATACAAACGCACAACCTAAATTTTCACTAATGTGAACGGGACTTTAGATTATCACCGATATCATTTTTTAAAATTAATTAAATATTAAATTGTATTGTGTTTGGTTTCATCCGAGCGCGTTGTACTTTTAATTAAAAAATCATGAGGCTCCGAAGGTAGGTTACACACAAGGGTTACACGAGGGTGATACATTCGTCAACATCGAAAAAATGAACAAGTACCTATTACTATTATACATGATGTTTCGCAGAGAATTCGCTTTGCAAATTAACGTAAATTTTTTGATCTGTACCTAAAAGAAGAGTGTACTTCTAAGCTCAACAAGTTTACATCATCACATTTTATTGATTCGAAATAAATTAACGAAGACTTGACTTTAGTCGACAAGTAAAGTTTAAATTATGGTTTCCTTTTCTTTATATTTCGACTGAACTTTTTAATGGGTTGGATGTTGAAATATTGGAACTTTCAGGTGCGCATTAACAATGAAGTTGAAACTTGAAAGTTTCATATTTAACTTTTTGATTATTGCTACATCTTTAAAGCGTAGGATCAGAGCTCGTATACGAGAGGCAAATAGTAAAATAAGTCAGGTTAATCGTTTGAGCCTTACGCTGCCTAAAAAAATTGACATTAGTCCTCCTCAGCCTCACTAAGTTTATTTGTGCTAATTACTTCGTTAGTTTCAATAATTTCTGACTAAAATATGATTGAAACGTGGGTTTTTGTTAGACTTAAAGTATGCAGACTCGGCTTCGGAGCTTGGCTTAAAGAACAAACCTCAAAATGCTTATACATCAGTTGTTAAAAATATTATTTTCAGTTTTAGCATTTAAGTATGTACGTCTTTGAACGACATCTTTTGAAAGCGTTATTAAAGCTCGTGGGAACGTCTCACTACTTTGCTTATAATACTCTTGAAGTATTTACTTGTGTTGCTTATCATCCGGCTTTACCATCGAGGTTGGCAATCATAATACCTACTAAATATTTGAAGTGTTTCAAAGTGTAGCTGATCTTAAAAGGCATTTGGAAGTATATTTTTATAAAAGTTAAAATCTGCTGTTTAAAGCAGACTGCAAATGTTAAGAATTTTGGTACAAGTGCGACACTACATACTGTAGTCTCTCTCACTTTATTACTACTTTGAGTACGACAGTTCTTTTGTAAGGGATGCGTATTTGCGTATCTATCGTTTATCGTTCTCAAATACCACGATTTTCCAGAGGAAAGAACTCCCATCTTTGAAAACCCTGAGATTTGAGAGTATATAAAATCAATGGCCTACTACCTACTTAGTCATTTCTTTAAAGATTAACCAAAAAATAATTTGTAAGAGAAAACTTAGTTTCTCGATGTTGTGTGCACGTGCATGATAACCCAAAAATAGTACCTATATTTTACAACAAGACATGAAACATCAGTTTTTTTCGTGAGATGGCAATTTAATTCACGAGCCGCGTAGCGGCGATTGGAGTAATCTATCGAACGAAAAAAACTGATTTTATCTCGAGTCGTAAATGCTATTTTTTCAACGACAATAATTAGACACCTTAATTTGTAATTTTTATTCAAATTTTAACTGACATTTCAATTTAGGTTTCTTAAAAAGGCGCTAGATGACGCTAGTGACAGAATAATTGTCCAAACTAAATTTGAATTTATGTATATTATACACAAAGGTTGAAAAGTGAATTATTATAGCCCGAACGTGAAGATTGTATCCTGAGGTGCGAAGCGCCGAAGGATACAATGCGTGAGGGCTATAATAATTTTCTCAACCGTGTTGGATATACTATTTTTTCCACTACTAGCACTATATATATATATTGGGATGTTCCGTGACTAGCACATTTGAATCAAATTAATTTTTAAATCACTATCAACAAAATGAATTAATTCAAACAACGTTAGCGCCACCTGTTGCGAGTTTTGCCAATGACGAGATCTGTCAAATTTATAATTTGTGAAAAATACAAATTTTAAATTAATTAAACGTTTTTAATGCTCAGAATACTAAAAATTACAATTTCCGGATCATCTTATATCGTGTTATAAGAATTGTTTCTTCAAAACGATCTCACAATTTTCAAAAACTTGGATTTTATTCATTATTTACCAAGGTAAAAAAATGAAAAATTATTTACCTGTGGTAGAGAAATGCAACTTCACACTTAATTATTATATGTCATAATGACAAGCTATATTACTAGTAGTGGAAAAAATATTTATTAAGTTCTAAGTGCCATTTTGTACATTGTTATACGATTTTATTTATTATCCACAACAAATTTGACATAACATAAACGCAATTATTTTTTACCTTCATTGTAAACAAGAATTTATTTCTGTCATTTTACGCCATCTATTAACAACCGCTTGTACTATTTCTTTTTACACTAGAGACGAAAATGTCAATTTTCATTTGACTAAGTGCTGTCAATTAATGTGCTTAACTTTCGCATATGAAAGTAGAAAAATAGTCTGAGATGCTAAATTATTATCATCAAACTTGAGTAGTATGTTACGCCAACAATATTTAAAAATGTGTGTTCATTTGAAATATAATGCCCAGATTAAAAAGCAGTACTCAATGCGAGTTCAAGATCGACTTTTATGTAAAAAATGTTTGTGCCTTTCGTGCTATAAGAATAATATAAGAAAAGGTGGCATGCCGGAAACAAGGCTATTGTTTCACGTTCTCGTGCGAATATCTTCTCTGTTATTGTAAGGGTAAGTGATTTTTTATATTTAAAACACGTTTT
The DNA here is from genome assembly GCA_950108345.1 of Malthinus flaveolus. Taxonomy (NCBI): domain Eukaryota; kingdom Metazoa; phylum Arthropoda; class Insecta; order Coleoptera; family Cantharidae; genus Malthinus; species Malthinus flaveolus. Next base: position 75,692,681 of record OX467285.1, read on the forward strand.
ATAGTTCTCATTGGCATGGCACCAGGCTTACCAAAAGCAGGATCGAATTCTTAAATGAGAATCGGAAATTTTCACAGTTTTTTTTTTAAATTAAACCATTTAAAAACAGTGGAGTAGAGGGTAGATTATTGTTATCGGACACTTGGAATGGATGCGGTGAAACTAAGCCTAAATGTTTGAAAGTTTTAACACCTGGAGCTTTAAAAGTGGGGTTCTGCGTTTTTTAACCTTTCAACAATTGTTAATTGCTAAAACTCGTCATTAATTTTGGTAATTTTTAATAGGGATTTTACTTAAAACTTTTTTGGTCAAAAGAACGACGTACTGCTGTTTTTTGCGACAGGAGAGCTTTCGCCTATTTATATTTATTTTAAGCGAGTTTTGATGGTTTCACTTTGGAAAACTTGAATTACTAGGCTACTAATCACAATTTCCAGAACAATTATTAAACATTTGTCCAAGTTCAATTATATATTTGAATTACTTGTCGAAGGTATGTAAGTACATAATTCTTGGAAGTTTGTGGGATTGTTGAGTAGGTATCTGAAGTAGCAATTACAAATTCTAAATGTTGCTCTACTACAACTGTAAGTTTGAAGTCATTTGAACCTCTTTACAATAATTATAACTATCATCAAATCCTTTGTGTTTAATGCTCTGTTTAATTAATTACCTACTCTTCTTTAACTCCTTAACTCTTTAATAATTAATTTTGTTATATAAATATGTGTTTTTTCACGTCCGTTTCAACTGCTAAAGTTATTTAAAGACGGGACCTACAGCTTTAGGTAGGTTTCTAACCATCCAGACCAAGGTATTTGACACATAGAAAAATCTAGAGGTGTCAGCTAGATTACAACCAAGAACATTCATCAGACCTGACCTGTTCCGTATTTAATAATTCAATTATAATTAATCTTTAAAGAAAACAAATCTGAATCGGTAGGTGGTAAATTTACAACAAAGCGTAGTAATACACCTAATTTGCATATTATTACAAGAATAACTACTTAAAGTGATGTTATTGGAGTTTGTATATTAAGATGCTGTATCGTATATCGACATTAGACTAGGGATGGGCCCTAATATCTAATGTGGATCGACCATAATTTGTCATTGCATTTCTTAAAGTAACAGTGAAGTAAAGAACATTAATCACATTTTGACGTGAATGTAATTCGCTTTATAATAAACATGCTACAAAAACTCTTACTTCGTCGCTGAAATAAAATGGAATTATCGTTACCACAGTTTTTGCTGAAACTCGTAATTAGACATGAGCTATGTGTACACTGTTATTTTTTATACGTTGTAAACAATTTTCAAACTATTCACTTTTTTGGGTCTTGTTATGCGTGTTTAATTGCGGTAGTTTAATAAACATTAATAAGCGTAATATATGCGCTATAAATTTAAATTAAATTTTCTGTGCAGCTAATTGAATATTAAATAAAATTATTATTTTAATAGAAATTGTAATCTACGTATTTCTATGATATTGTAAAAAACCAACAAAAAATACTAATTTTAGCGAGGCTATGTATAGCGCGAATAATAGCAGAATTGGGCAATCGATAGTATAATCCACGTTACCCATAAATTAGTAGATCCCTTAATCCATTTACCCTAACTAAATCGTGAAATGTTTATTAAGTACAATTAACGGTTTTTCTTTTTTTATTGACAATTTTGTTTGGCGACATTACTTACATATAAGGAGATTATTTGTGATTTAGGTATTTAATAAAAACTAAAAACTGTTATTTACTTGTTTAAATATTCCAAACGAATGCAATTTTTATACAGGCTGCTTTCAATACATCAGGCTTTCCGAACTTTAGAGATATTTGCTTGATGTTCTGTTTAAATGTGGTGGTTTAAGGTGCTTTCGCGAAAGTTAATAACTCCCTCTTTATCACAGTAATTATCACAAATAATAACTTTGCCATTACAGTAACTATAATCAATAATGATTACCTATCTACTGTTCATTTTCACTGTTAGTTATTTTTTCGTTTTCTATACAGACTCTTCATTTGTAACTGTAGAAATCGACGCTAAAAAAGTTTTATTTCTTACAATGTTTACACCCCTATTCAATTACACATTAGTTGTACACTTAGCTTTGATTGCCCTGCAGCTTGATGGGCTGGCTCCATAGAAGTCTCCACATCTTGTATAGGCGCTTCTTGTCTCGTTTCCCTAACTCTTTGTCTTGGCTTATGTTTATGTGTGTAGTTGTTGACTACTGTCCTTCAAATTGATTTAACAATGGCTGTACTGTCCTCGCAAATCAAGTTGGCACCCGATAGCGAGGAAAGACGGAAGGGGTGTGAAGCAGTTTTGACACTTGTCGTGCCATAATTGAGTGTTATCGGTTGAGCGAGCGCAATAAACATTTAAAATGTCACACCTTGGTATATTAAATTAACCTAACCTAACATTTATTTATAATCAAAAATTTCTCTGTTACAACATCTAACCTTTTTGCGCGGCGTATTTTTTGAAGTTACTTTGCTCTCGCTCAACACTGTGAATCCACGCTTCGTCGATTCATAGTGTCGAGTTTTAGGACATTAAAAACTCAAAATCCTTACCCACCAATTAACCGTAAAGGTTGTGCATATTCAACCGATTTTGACTTACTAGCGACTTCTCGCAATTGCCTCTCATTCACTCTACAATAATTATAACAAGTCGAAACTCATGACATACATAATTATTGTTTATAAATATTGATAAAAGAACGGGTTCTGCAATGCTCCATTGAAGGAGTCCCAATTCACTTGTCACTATTTCACACTAAGTAATATACACAGTGACCTTTATAATTTCGACACATTCAGTTCTTGAATTCAGTAATTGAATTAATTTTTTTTCATTATAACCATCAGGCTCCAAGCAGTCAAATTACAAGTTTCAATACTAATCATCAATAATTTGAACCAATGATAGGCATTATACCCTGATGTCTCAATTTTTCATTGCTTGCTACTCTTTCCTAAGTGTCCATGATTATGCTTGAGTGGATAAGTTTTATGGTTGATTAGTTTCATGAAATTTACGCGTCTTACTCCGCAGTTTGTACAGCGGTATACTTACAGTAATTATTGAATTCAGTAATATCGCTTATCCGCCTTATATGTCAAAAAGGGTTAACTCATGGGAAAAATAAATAGAACAAATCTTGTAGGAAATTCTATATATACTTTAATTTTGTGTATAAATAAATTTTTCGTAGGGTTGATAGTTACGGAAATATAAGCAAAAAACTAGGAGAAGTTACCTATAAACAGCTCCCTCTAACCGCGCTCGGCCCCACCCTCCAGTACTATGTTGTACTTTAGGTTTAAAAAACAGCCATACCAATTTCCAAACTCTTGGATTTTTCCCCTCAAATGGCATATTTTTGTCTAGTTTGACTGGGCTATTAGGTACCATGTCTCTGATGGATTTATTAAGCAATTCCTAAAGGATCTCCGTTAAAAGGCACTCATTTTTTGTTGTTCAGCCTGTGCATGTGTGCATAGATAAACATAGACCACATTCTTTTGTTTTAATTGCCAGATTCACTAATTTGTTTGACAACTGTGCTTGCTTTTGTTGTTATTACAGCCCATCGTACTCCTTTTTGGATTTTTAATACTATTCGATCAAATCTGTAATTTATTGCCGAGTATGGGCAAAACAGTTTACAAACTTTAATTTTTAAATCGCTTTCTTTTTTAGTTTTGTTAATAATTTATATTTGACTACCAGTTTTAGAAAAACTTTGTTGAATATATTATGTAATAAATCTTCAAATAAATCTGATACATTGCTAATTCACGTCGTCTCGATTTGTTTCCATCATTATTGGCCAATCTTTTTCAGGGAGCTTTTGAACAAATTCATTATTTATCGTTTAATTAAAAGATTTATAAAATGTGAGTTTTACAGTTTTCATAACTTCGGCGTACAAAACTATTTTTCAATTCGGTAATTTTCTATATTTGTGTCTCTGCAACTCTGACTTGCAAATGTTATTCTTATTTTCATCATTTATTGTTGGTTTTAGATTAAAAGACTCCATTTTGTTAAGCGGTTCCATTTTTCTTCTATTGGCATCTTTCATTTCTGTCTTAAAGTCTCTACAATTATAGTTTTATGCACTTTAACAAGAGATATTAGAAGCTCTTTAATCCGATTTAGCAATATTTGAATATTACCACTAGGTCGACGATATACCGATGCTATTCTGCCACTACACATTACACATTTCATATCTCTTCTTTCTGCCAGGCTTTGATTTCTTATTTGTCGATTTACTTATTGTTGTACATCTAGTATAGCCGAGCGTCTATCCATGCCTCTTCTTTACAGCAGCTTGCCGCTAGCTCAAAAGTTTCAATTGCGATATACTTCAAGTTGGTTGAATGATTCCAACGCTCGGTAAAACATACAATTTTACATGATCAACAAAAGACTGAAAATTCTTACATATTACGCATGGCTTACTGTATTAACGTCGATGGTTATAGAATAACTTGACGCCTTGCAAGATGAAACAATACACCAAATTTTTTATGGCTCATTTCCTAAATATTTTCATGTGTTATGTGCTATAACTTTAGTTTCGCTAATACTGATAGTGGTTTTATCTAATTTGTAATGACGCCAACGAATGACCACGGTTCACTGAAATTCAGGACACGACCATATAAACTATGAATTTTAATGTAACATTTACAAAGTGTTAACATTGTTAGGAGAAGTTTCCAACATGTAAAGGGTTGATATTACAAAGAAAAATAGAACTGTTATAAGCTTTTAATATTTCAATATCAAGATATGTATACCCATTTACTTTAAAAAACTGAAAAGTTTTGAACGTAGGCCCAAGTTGCATCGACTACTGTTTACATGTGAATTTTACTAATTCTAATAAATGCTTTCCGATTTTTAGAGAGATTATCCCATCGGCATTTCAAATTGAGCTTCGGCGTGGATGCTATTGTTTTGTAGGAAGTATGTACTCCTTTGCTACTGTTCCTCTTATTGTAGCTTGATTGATTGGAATTGGAAGTTTATATTAATTTATATCATCCAGACAGTTGCAACAGCAGCGCGCAATATTTATCTCCTTTTAATGATGAGATTTTCTGGTTGTTTTAGAATCCCTTCGAACATGTCTGAATCTTCATTAAGGATAAAATAGTAATAAGTAATAAAAGAGGAAATGAATAATAATTCACAATAATATCGTATCGAAAAAGCTTCGAAATTTTTAGAATGAGATCGGCACTATCGTTTACTTTGGCAATCGCATTTTAAACATTCCCACCAAGCCTTCTCGATAACGCTTCGTTTTGAAGTCTGTAAACTATGTAAAAGTTTTTTTAATTAAAGTGCAATATTTAGTAACCTTCAACTATTTTCTCAACTACATCCAGGTCCAGGTACTGTTTGAAAACTTTCGAATTTTAGGCAACATACGTTGACCTAAAAGTTAGTACTTAGTTAGGCGGTAGAGTTAGAAGTTTCGCATTTAAAATACATGATTTTAACAGTTTAAGTGAATTTATGTTTGATACCTACATATTTAATACCATAATTTTTACTCATTTTCCAACGTAAAACAAAAAATTTAATTCTATTTGTTATTTATCGATTAATTCGTCCGTTATTTGGTTTACAACTAAAACTAGACTAGTCATTGGTTTTAAAGTAATTGAATACCCGACTTAGTGTCTTCTTAAAAATTTTCAATTTTCCGGAATATGATTTCCGAATGGCACATTATAAGTCGAAGGTTTTTCCGCTTGAGCACTAAGTAAGCTCGGTTCAGGTCTCGCGTGAAAAAAATTACGCAAGCAATTCTACCACAAGCTGTGAAACGAAACATGCAGATCTTATAGCTAATATGACACGTTAAATTTAATCAACCACTTTCCTACTAATAAAAAATCGGAAAATTGAATAATTTTACAAATTTCGAAAGAAATTCGGCAACTCTTATTAGTATTCTAAACATAATTTTAAAAGCTGGTATTTTTTGTGTCGAAAAATTTTCTTTAGCATTCTGCAAAATATGTTGATTTATTGGTGTATGTACACATCCGTTAAATCCGTTTCCTGCAGCACCATTAATGTAGAGCTTCCCTGTTTCTCAGAGTGTTTACTTTTTCACTTTACCCTTATTTTTTACATATTGAAACTTCTATTTATTCTTTCAACATGTCAAAACCATCTTGACAACTATCTTTTCTACACAATGAAATTTGTCGACCCAAAAAATTCGTATTTTATAACAATTCCGAGATTCTATTTACGATAAGTTGGTGAATAATATATACTATATACATAGGTCTGTGGATTATCAATCAATAGTAAGTACATCAAATAGTTTTTACTCAATGGTACAAATTGTTGTAAATGAGTTAACTAATTTGCTTTTAAATATTCATGTGCCCTAAACTGAGTATTTGATGGATTATGATCGATGCCCATTTTCTAGAATTCATAAAATTTCAGTAGTACGTGTGTATGTACTTATAATAATATTTATATGTATTTACCAATACGTAGTATACTAAACAGTTTCTGGTCCTGCCTAGAGAAGTATTTTTTAATTTACTGTTATTCTATGTTAACACTATTTTCCTATTTTAACACATTGGTTCTTATAATTTATAATACTACGTACGCGTTAGTAGCTATGTATGCTGCTTTAAGAAATTCAAGTATGTAGGTATATTTGGCACGACTTGCTGAACGAACACTGTCTTCTCGTGTGTAGTGCTCTAAAATTCTAATTGAGACAGCATTTCTATTGTGCACGTTTTACATTGTTTCACAAAAGGCGCAATTTAAGTTAAATGACAGGAGAATTTTATTAACGCTATTGTTCATTCTAAAAATGTACGATATACATATTATTCATTATGCATTTGTACGTAACACCTGTACGTTAACAAAAAAATTGTAATTTCATACAACTACAACAGGGCAATGCAATTTAGTTTTGTCTTATCTCTTTTTTTTTTTTTATTAATGGAAGGCGCTTTAACATCTAAGGCCATAGCACCCGTACACAATAACTTAACTAAAAGTAATAAAATTAAATTAAATTTTGTTTATCAAATTAGTGATTTGTAAGTAACTAAATAGTTTCCGAAGTTCGTCTTGATTATCACCAAGGATTTCTGGCAGATTATTTGGAAGTTTTGTGGCGATTCTCTCCATTTTGAAATTTCGACATTGGGTGAGCACATGTTAAGTGCCATTTACATAGACAGTAGTCTAATCGTTTTAGTAAGGGCAAGAATCGTTTAAAAGCTTGAATAGGGTTTTTTCAATGAGCGCGTTTACAATGAAGTATATTTGGTAAGGTCGTTGCTAACAATGGTCAGAAAGCTTGCAATGTTTAAACTTCTAGACCACTTTCCTTACTAAATCGGCACCAGCCAATCATAGAAGCACATCTCTCCCCCGTGGCCCAGCTATTTGAAATTTAAACAAAGATTTGACAAAATAGTTGCTTTGATTTTATTTCTTCATTTTGGTTTTCGGTAGTACTATTTTAATCTCATCGTTCAAGTATAAGAAAAAAAATATAGGAAAAAAAAGAAAAAAAAATTACCACTAAAGTCTATGTAAATGGTTTTTACGCCACGTTACACACGTGGCTAGTTCTAGACCAGCAAACTACACCATCAATCTGCACTAAGTTCTATGTAAAGGGGATTTAAACAGTTACGATAGTTTTACAACTATCGCATTGAGGCGGAGGATCTTTTTTCAAAAGGTGTTCATGTGATATTTTGGTGTGCCCTAGGCGCAGACGAGTCAATATTACTTCATCCTTCCTGTGCTCTTGATTTGCTGTTTTCCAGTTTTCCAGTCTTATCTGATTTTTGTAAAGTCTCATTTTTGTAAATATTTAAATAATTACTTACCTACTCCGAAACACAACCAATTAGTAATCTCAGAAGAATTGAGAATAAAAGATGAGTCTCAGTAGTGGATACCGACTAATAGCATTCTAATAGAGGCTTTTTTTGTTTTGTTATAAAAGTTCTGTAATTTTATTGCGTATTTCTACTTTTACAAATGTGAAATTGTTTACATATAAATACTTACTTTCTTGAGGATTCGTTCTGGCCATTCTAAAATCACTCATCAGTTCCTGTTAGCGAGAGATCTACCTCCAATTTGTAATGCTTATAACTCCCGACTCAGAATTGAGCATATTCTGATTTGCGAGAGCAGTAGACCTACAAGACAGCTTCTCGGAATGGCCGAGGCGTTCGTGGATGTGATGGGCAACAGTGAGTCAAGTGTAGTCAAACTGTTAAGGTTTTTTAAGCATATAGGATTGTATTCTAAGTTTTAAAATTTAATGTTTTTAGTCAAAGGGCGAAATGACCATGTAGTTGAAGCCCTAAAAAAATACCTACTAGATGCCACGTTACACTATTTTGCTCTGAAGCCCTTCGAGGGTTCCGTATTTGGAGCTAACTATATCTAGATTATTTTTTAAACATTATAACGTACAATCTGTCAAATCCATATGTATAACTGTATTGTGAACATACCACGGTGCATTTACTAAAATTATTAGCATTTTGTTTTGAAATCGTTTGATAATTTCAATCTTACTGTTGTTGGCAGATCTCCAGAGCTGAATCCCGTATAACCATATAGGTTTTAGTGTATATTAGTAGTTTGTTCTCCAGTGTTAGCTGTAATTGCCTGCGTAACATCCAATTCATCTGCCGTAGCTTTATTATTATTATTTCCCCTGAGGCTGGCCCCTTTTGCGGTTCCTTGCACTGCGACCTCTTGGGTCTATTGTGCGCCTCGGATGTACTCTCCCTTTATGTGAGCTCTGTACTTTTAATGAAGTCCAGAATTTCCTCTATTGGTAGTTTGGACAAATTTCCTTAGCCTTGCCGTAGCTTTAGTTCTAGCTGCTTTCTTTTAGTGAGTATATGTTTTTACCAAGCATACGTCTACCCACATCTATGCCCAGATATAAAGTTACAGGAAGACAATTATTATCCCTTTTCGTAGTGAAAGTTACTTGAACTGATTTTTCACTGTTGGCTTCCATTTTTCACTTCTTCATTCATATTTCTATTTTATCGAGTTTACGCTGCAAGTTTTTGGTACTGCTCTGAGCATTAGGGTGGGAGGATAGTAGAGCTGTGTCGTCTGCAAACGTCGCTATTGTTGTTAGTTTCGATTTCGGTAGATCAGATGTGAACATCAAGTACAAGATTGGACCTAGCACACTTCCTTGAGGTACTCCAAATGTTATAGGTTGTAATTCTATTATAATTTCGTTTTGCTGCACCAAAAAGTACCTTTCCATTAGATATGACCTCAATAATACGTAAAAGGGGCGTGGTAAGTTTGTATAACATACTCCTCAACTCCAACCTTATAAAACGCTTTACTTATGTCTAGGAAGACAGCACAACAGTACCTCTTCCTTTCAATGCCATTATTACTTTTCTTAACCACTCGGAGAACTTGTTCGACAGTTCCATATTGGTTTCGAAATCCAAACTGATGATCGGGAATAAGTGGTTTTTCTTCTATTACAATTTTTAGTCTTCGAAGTATTTTTTTTCGAAAATCTTTGAGATAATTGGAAGTAGACTGATCGGTATGCATGAACTTACTTCTTCGATTTTTTACGAGGATTGGGCAGCTTAATTATTTGGGCTCCTTTCCAAGAAGCTGGATAATATCCTCGCCTCAATGAGGCAATGTATGGTAGATATTTTATTCTTGTATTAGTATGCCTATTATTAAATCGAAGCCTGCTGCCTTTTTAGGATTAATCTTTCTCTTTATAAAGTTCTCAACCACTGCGTATGTAACCTTTTTGATGAACCCGTCCATTTCATGTGGTGCTTCTAGGAATTTTTTATTTCAATTGTTTCTTGTTGAGGTAACTCGATATCGAAGGGTTGAAATATGCCTGCTAGATAATCTGTAAATATGGCAACTTTTTCTTCATTATTTCTAACCCACTTTCCATGTTTTGTTTCAGTTGATTTATACCTGAAATGATGAAATTAAAATGTTCTAATAACGCTTCTTTATTGATTAAAAACTCACTCCTTTTGTCAAAATTTTTGCGTACATACTGCTTTATAAATATTGCTCTGATGAGTACTCAAAAGCTTCGCTTTCTTATCTGGGCTAAAGTTTCGCCCTGTCTTAGGGCGCAGTATTGTTAAAACTTTTGAACATTCCAAAAGCGAAATCACCTACAGAAGTTTTTTTTCAATACACAAATGATGAAAAGGACTTGTTGGCTGCGTTTTTGCTGTCATTCTTATTACGCCTCATATTACATTTGAAACTGAAACAAATTCTCACCTTTATTAACTCGAACTCCTTTTAAAGAATTGTTTGAATGTGTAATTTTGGAATATTTGAACACCGATACAATTTAGTTCGGAAGAATGGCTCAAACGCCCCAAGTAAAAATATAACCCAACCCCAAGTCATGTAAATAAAGATAGAAGAGTATTGCATTTCGAAGTATCAATTCACGTATAAATAAGTTAACGTGGTAGGTTGGTAAACAGTCGGAGAGTTATATTGAATTGAGATACGTATGTGTTCTTGTGTAAAAGACAATTTACACATGTCTAAGATCAATTGGAACTTTAACGTTAATAAATTAATAATTAATACATTAATGGACTACCTTACCGTTGGCAGCGGAGTATCATGTGACGTTGTTTTACTGCTTTGTTAATACATTATAATTCCGGAGTAACAACGAGAAATGTTTGAAACACCAACTTGCAGTAATTAACTAAACCACTCAAATTTAGTTTTAATGAACCGTAAATTGACGAAAAAGAGTGTAGTTCATTTATAACGATGCTTTTCAATTTATCGACTAACTTCCGTCATGGCCTGCTAATTAATTGTAATAATTAGGCGTTTAGGCAAAAGTCGTAGGAATTTAAATCTTAATTCGGGGGGATATTTGTATTGGATTGAGCCAATTTACAGTTGCACAAGAACTCGACTCTGTTACTGCACAATTAATAGAGTAGGTAGGTTTGGTTTTTTTGCATCACTATCAAAATACATTCCGTGTGCACTGTACTATTAATAATTGTTTGTTACTATTTCTTCTTAATATTTTGAGACCTATAAGTTTTATAAGAATAAGTTTTAATAATTGAAATTTCTAAAGTACAAGAATAGTCAAAGAAAATTTTTTAAATAATTTTTAGCTGCTGCTGCTCCACAGAGATCGAAATAATGTTGCCAATAATATTTTTGACCTGAAATAAAAAACTAGAATTCTCTTGTGTAATTTTTAATTTTGACGTAATATTCGAAAATATTTATTTAATAGAATTAAAAATTGATAAGGCAAGTTTAAATTTTGTTTAGCCGGCTGTATCTTTACTTACCATTTGGTTTACTACGATAAGAATTTTTGCAGGCGCATTCGACGAAATGAAATAAGATGTTAAAATGTTGTACAAAATACCTAATAATCATCGAATTAGTATCGACTCGAATTTTTAATATTATTTTAGTGTCATATTGAACTCGGTTTGGTGAAGTGCTCCCGTGCTCGCGTTTGGAATTATTATTTGCTGTTTGGAACAAGTTTCTAGTTACATTTCTACGGCTTTACAAAGGTTAGAGTTTATACTTATAATTTTAAGGGCTGCATTATTTTTTACTACCAGTTCTACGCAATAAGACTGCGAAAATGTGTCAAAAATCAATAAATCAGTTTATCGACATTATGACATAATGTCTTTTTTCTACATTGAAAGTCAGACTTATGGCCTCAATAAATAGGTGGTTTTTGATGCTTTTCAAATATACAGGATTTTATTTATAATAATGCGAATGGATCAATTTGACTAGCGCATCATTCTACTGGTAAAAACAATTGGGGTATGTTTTCGACGCTTCCTTAAGAAATTACAGGGTGTTTTACTGGTGCTTGGTGCACAGTTTCTCGTTTTGATGGGAGTCTACCTAATGTGCTTCAAGCGTATATTTTTACAGGCGCTTTAAGGGCAGAGGGGCCAATACTAAATAATTACTGCAGCTCTAATTTAATGAAATGTCGAACTAAATGAATTCGATTCGCCAAAGGTTCGTGCTTGGCCAATCAGAATTGATATTATGTTTGCGTTTTGTCCAAGAGCAATGTTAAATTTAATGTGTAACTAAGAGATATATTGGCAAGACGGTCTGCTAGAATTTCAAATACTAGTGATGGCTTTTATAGTAGGCTGGGAATTTTATTAATATATTAATACACCCTTTATAAAAGAGTTTTTCATGTATGAAAATTATTCTATAAAAGCAGTTTTGAAATTTGTATCGTATACGTGGTTTATTACATGTTTGAAATATCATATGACTTTTAATTAAATTAGTGAATAATAATTAACTTCTAATAAAACACCGAGTTGATATGATATTAAATTACGTTTATGGTTGACATATTCGAATTACTTATAAAGCAACTTATTAAATTTATTAGCAAACAACAAACTTTAAAACTTACCCTTCCAATAATTTGATTTAGGCACCTTACTGTATATTTTAAAAATTGAAATCTCTACATGTTAGTTTAATATTTTTTGTATTTACTTCCGTTTCGATTTGCCCGATCAAAATGTGCGAACAACTGCAATTTTAAGTTCAATTTGCAGTTGTTTTAATTATTAACGATTTTTATCTGTATTTGAACAGATTTTCTAGTGTAATTAAAAAAGGTCAAATTACTATTTTTATTCCGTTGCTAAAAAAATTAGGCTTTTAGTGTATTTAAAGAATCAACACAAAAATGTGAAGCTCTTAGCTTTACTGTAATCAAATTAATCTATCTATTTAAATTAGTAACATAGTAGAGCGAAGGTGAAATTATGTTTGGTTCACGCTGTAGTGGATTTTCTAACTTTATTGCTTTCTTCTCTACTGAGCGTGAATATTATTAAACGCAGTGCCGGCCTTCGAGTTTAGGCTGCATTATAATCGCCAAACTTCTTAGAAAGCGCAAACTATATTATTTAATATTTTCAAAACACAAAACGTTTTTCCGCTGGATTCAATGTTACCTGGATAATTGTTAATTTGGATCTCGGGCACGGGCTCAAATATTTGACGGTTTTGTTTTCTATTTGTGTCTTGTTATTACTGCTCTGGGTTTGTTTTAATAAATGTAATTGTAATGAGGAGCATAAAGATAATTCAACATTTAATAAAACATGGCTCAAGGCGTGTCTGACAAAAAAATCTTGAGATGAAAAGGAAATGAGTCGAGGCAAAGAGAAAAATTTATTAAGGATTCCTTTATCGGGTACTATTTCACTTCACAGATTTGATTTAAACCTAAAAATATGTAATTAAAAAAAAAAGTTCCTCCCTGCAACAAATTATTGTATATCCTCGTAATAAGTGAAAAAACGTTGCACGACCTAAAGCGTCCAAATTTTTTGGAAGGGAGTAGAAAGGGGGTAAAGTGGTACGTTTTTACAGTTTTCTGCAAATATCTTGAGAACCATGCGGTCTAGGACAAACATTATTCAGTACAAAATTAATAAAAATTACATTATGAACAAAAAAGGTTTTATGCATTTTTTGGTCCAGACAAGAGTTACAGAGATATGGAAAGGAGAATTTGCCATTGTTTTACAGTTTAGCGAAAAAATACAGATGAATGTACCCCTTCTATATCTCCGTAACCCTTGTCTGAAGCACAAAAATGTTGATGACCTTTTTTGTTTAAACTCTAATGTAGATTAAGTTTAGACATAGGTAGTTGCTCTAGACCTCAAGGTTCTTGAGATATTTGCAAACAACTGTAAAAACTGTTTTATCCTCTTTCAACTCCCCTTCATCGAAAACCCGACGCTACAACTTTTTATCTCTTGTTAAGAGAAGGGGAAAGAAAAATTTGCCTCAAGATAGAAGTTTTGGGGAGATTTTGGGGTTGGACGCTAATTTTACATTACTTTTCCTAATTTTCTGAAAAAATCAGGTGATGTAGTTGATCGGAACTTCCGAACACAAATTTGTAAATTAAAAATTATCATTTATTTTTCACCCCATCCCCAAGTGAAACGTTAAGACTTTTGTTATTTTATTTACCATTTTTCAAGTGTTGCAGCAAAAATTTAAATTATTGACTTTGGCGACTAACAATGTCCGTCGTTGATCTGTAGCGTAAGAGTTACTTCGTAATAAGCACTGCCCTTGAATTCATGAATAACCTGAAAAACTACCAAAACTGAACTTTAGTCATTTAAGCTAAAATAATAGGCGGTCGACTAACGAATTAATTTTATGCGTTTCTAATGAATAGTAAGCCCCTGTCAACTAAATGAGTTTTTAATGCGCGCTAACCAGTTCTGAAGACGTTCGATTTTGGTAATAATTCATTTTAACGTTGAAGCGTTGATAAAACACCGCACTTTTGTATTTGATTTATTAAATTGTTTACGTAAATTTGGTCTACCTATATCTTTTTAACCCGGCATTAGTCGTTAGGATAAAAGTTACGCGGTTATTCGCGTGTGAGGGATTCACTCACATGCACACTTTTTAGGTATAATAGGTACCTATGTTTTTATTTTAAAAAACTGTCATGTGCTTAAAAAAACGTTCTATTATTAGAATATAATATCAAAAAATTGTAATCAACTAAAAAAATTAGTTTCAATTTTTTGAGAAATCAAAGCACCTACCCGCTCCAATCAACTAGGTATCTCTATTTTTTTCGTTATTTGAATAACGTATTATCACGCAAATTATACTAATGCTGCATACAGCAGTTATTCCTATCGTTGGTGGAAGTCTTATTCGGAACTAGACGAGGTTAAAAAATGTGAGGAAAATGCTTACATAGCGACTAACAGCGCGTCAAAAAAATACCTATGACATTCCTTTAGTTAAGAGTATTAATTTCGTGTTATATTTTATTTGCTAATCACCTTTACACCTGCAAGTTACTTACAATTTTTCTTTTATATTAGTATTGTTATAATATTGTATTTGAAAGTGTTCCTACTAACGTTGCAAAACGGAATATTGTTTCCATATTCAACTATGCTTATAGTTTTTATTGCCTAATCTTCTAATCTATATTTCAACCACGTAACACGTTGACAAAACCCCTGTAGTTGAAATTTGAGAAAAAAATTGGTTGAAATAAGCTGCGAGTTGAATTAAAAAACGAAAAATTTTAAGTCGTCGTTTTGAGAACGATTTGTCGTTTTAGCCACTAAGGCATAATAACCTACTTGTGTCAACGTTTATTAAACATCAAATTTAATCTGTTCTATGCCCTATACGGTTATATTATATTTCATTGCCAATATAGTTTTTCATCTCAAAATCGATAATAAAAAAGTGCTTACGTATTACCTCTAGAATCCCTTCTACAGTAAACTTAAAATTGATAGTAATAACGTTTCCAAGTAATGGGGTAGTCAATACGGGATATAAAATAAAAGTATCTTTTTAAATAGCCGCACATCAAATAGCAGATGAGAAAATTGGTATAACTTGTTCTATATATAATTTACAACTTTTAACATAACATTCATTATATTTTGCGACAAAATGCGGAACAATTACGAATGTATTGCTGAGCACAAACTGCAGTAACTAATCTGCCATAATATATTTATATGGTAAATATGTAACAGCGCTAATAAATCACAAAATAAAATAGAGGATTATTAAAGTTAAAGTCTTCCACTTGTAAAACAGGGAAGAAGAAAAAAAACTTAGTTTCTTTACAACATTTCCGTTTTATTTTAAAAAATTGCCGGCATTAAATTTTAAAATCACACAAAATGTAAGTTTGAAACGCGGATTCTTTTTTAAGTTTTAAAATCACCAAGTGGTCGGTAGCTTTTGTTGGAGAAAAAAAAATATACTTACTACCCGACTTTGAAATATATCGACGTATTTTATTTATTTTTATTAAAAAGCCGTTTTCTAATTTATCAGACACTATCGATACTTCAAATAAAGCGTGTTACTGTATCTACAAAGAGACGGTTGGAATTTCCTGGCAATCATTCCTAAAACCTCGGCAAGATCTGTTCCGTGTCACTTAATAACTCGAGGGCATTGGAGAGTGCGACTGATAAAGTCGTTTCTGTGAGAGTGGTTGTTTTGGCTTTGTTTTATTGCAAATAAGAGCTTTTATCCCATAACCCACGTAGTTAAAATTAATAAATTTCGTACTAAACGATTTACAACGAAATAGTTGCAACTAATCGCTTAAACTTCTATAAAATAATCTATATTTTCATGCAGATTAAATGACATCAGAGAATTTAACTAAAGCGAGATTTATTTGCGGTATTATCTATAGTTGGATCTACATAGGTTTAATCATAAACACAGCGAAAATGTGAAATCCTAGAGAGTAATGCATTCATGTACTTAAAACAAATTAGTACTAATAACACCCGGCGGTTGGTTTAAGCATCTTGCGTGCTATGAAATGAATTTCTTAATACTTGTCTTACGATTTTCCATTAGCGACCCAGTCTTAAAAACTCTCGCATCAACAAAACATTTTTTTACGCTTTGAAAAATATATAATTAATTTTGAAGTTGACTTACTAAAAGTACGTCCGTTTATATTTATAAAATTTATATAAAAACGATAAAAATGTGGCTTTACGTGCCTAGAAATCGTGTGGGCTAAAATTATTAAGGTGATATTTCTATTGCAACAAAGGCATTGTTAAAAAATGTAGTTGCTACTAATAGGTAATAGGTATGTCTATTTGACATTTTTTATTCATTTTATTAGTGCTGCAGAAATTTTCTTGATGATCGAAACTTAAAAAATTAATTTTGAATTCAATAAATCGTAAGATTTCCAGATCCAGAATCAAAACTTCTGATATTATCAATAAAAGTTTGCTCGTGAAAAAAATTTGGGTGCGACGTATTGGTATTCATTCGAGTGCGAGTTCCCTTTAAACTCAGTATTTTAAAGTTTAAATGAAAATTTTAATTTTAGTTTGTGTTCTATAATTTTATCTTTGCATTGACACCATTATTTTTTTTATAGATTAACTTTGGTGTCCCAGTAATTTTCGAAAGGTTCTAACATAATGTAATTTCCTGTGATCAGAATTTTAAAAAAATGATTTATGTAAACATGGATACAATGGACCTTATTAGTTGTTTTTTCTTAATTGTGTGTATTAAATTTGTATCATTGTGCATTCTTTCTCTAATTTCTTCATTTATTTTGGGTTCAATTAAGTGGTTTTGCCGGTTTGCAGTATCTTTTTTAGTACATCGTTTCTGTGCGTTTCTATTTTTATTTTCTTGTTCATTGTCCACGCATCAGATCAGATTGAATATACGTTTATTTGTGTATTTTGAAATTGTGTCCGTTTAGTTAAAATTTTCCGGAAAGGGATTAAAGAGTCAAAGCTTTAAACCACTAGGAGGTAGTTATTAATTTGTACTCGCTCTTTATTAATAGTTTTGTCCAGCTTTCTCTTTTTTCATTTACACAAGAAATAATAACAATCAGCAGTTTTCAAAATTTTTGGCTTTCTTCCCCGTTGATTTACAGTTTTGCTTCTTTAATCCTTTTCTTATTATATCAAGGAGCATCTGCAAAATTTTAGAACAATTTGATTTAAAGGAACATCTTTGATTGGGTAGGTCGTTTGGGAAAGAATCCATTACTCTAAGCGTGACTATCTTTCAGTATCTGTAATACGTACCCCAGGTAGCAGAGCGCCGGCTTTATCACGTGATATCACTGGACATCATTTTGCGACGTCTACCGAACGTCAAAAGTGTCGTCTCAGGACCCAATTTTGACGTGAATTGTAATAATAATATTTAACACTAAAGAAAAAAAACGTCTCATTCACGTAACACCTACGTACTTTATTGACGTTCTTAGTACGTCTTCAATAGGTCGATTGACGTCGCCGTCAAATTATCACCATTAAATGACGTCATAATGAAGTAATAATAATACGCCAGCTTGCTACCTGGGACATAATATACAGGGTGCACCCTGAGGTAACCTACAAATTTACACTGTGTGATCTAGAGGTGATTCTGAGCAAATAACTTCATATTATTCACATTAGGCCAATTCCTCTTCGTTTTTGAAATATAGACGAAAGAAAAGTGCATCAATTAATGTAATTTTACGTATTTAATTAAATAAGAGTATACTTAACAAAATTCAAAAACTAGTGTTACTACAACAATTGTTGGCCTCCATTATCTAAACCTGCCACGCTTACCTTTATTGGTAAACACGAGGTTTTAGGCAACTCCACGAAAAAAAGTCTAATGAGGTAAGGTCAGAAAATCGTGGAAGTTGTGTTTTTAACCGATATCTCAAAAACAGAAAGAAATTTACTTAAAGTGTATATAAAGTTTCTTGTTCTAGAACACGCGGTTTAAATTTGTCCGTTCCATCCTGTATGTAAAGTTGTTTAAGAAAATGTATAATAACTTCATAAATCAGTCGTATAATGTTTAGATGCCAATATATTATAATTCTAACGTTAGTTATGGCTAATAAAGCATTAAATTAAAAGAGTTGCTCAATTAAACACATCGTTGATATAATCCATTAACATTCTCTTCGATCTTCACATACCTGTATTAACCCAATAATTATTCTATATGGGTATTTCATTACTTCGAGATAATCAGTTACACATCTAACACTCTTGTAGCGGCTTTTTTACTCAAATATTTGCTTACAAAATTATCTCATTAATTATATCGATACGTATAGTATACTAGGTAAATTTAATTTTAGAACCACCTCCTTGATGCTCTATGAACCTCAATAAAATACAAAATAATCTACAATTACGCTAAAAGAGCTGCTGTTTAAATTCAACATCAGAAATTACAAAGCCGACTTAACAAGTGACATTTACAGCCACCATTTTCATAAACAACGTAATTAACGTATATACCGAAACGTGCACAATCACATTAGTACTTTAAACTTATTTAATTTGAATTTAGTACTGCTACTGTCGTTCCCTATATCCTTCCTGGTACGTTATATAAATATTTATACTTCTTGTTTATGACGAACTTAATGACGGTTATTTTTACAAAGAGGGCAAGCGTCCAACTCGAAATAAAAACAACCCCATCTTGAATTTTTTGATGTTCCTACTGTTACTTGGGGATTTAATTTGTTCATCCGCGTTTTTGTTTCTTTTTTGTTCAATTACTTTTCCTAGTTTAAATTTTATCAAACTCTTTTAATAATTTATTTCAGACGATAAATTGTATAAGAAAGTTTCAACATTGTATGAAACTTTTGGCTCGCTTTATAAATATTTGAAATTCAATACAAAATATTTGCGAAATTGTTGTAAAAAAGAACAAACTCTAACAGTTACATAAGTAATTTTTGTAGAGTGCTAATTTAAAAAATTCAAGTGCTATCTATAATACAACATTATTGGACTTTACTGTTCTTTGGTACATTTGTTAGTTATTGTATATTGCTGAAGTATATTAAAGTTTGTCGGCAGTGAATTACATTTCTAAATATAATTCTGTTGGGTATACACTCTTTGAAAAAGTTTTTATTTTGTTGAAAATATAAGAATGTAGAATAACCCCTTTTTAAAAGAATTTCTACTACAAATAAAGAAATTGTGAGTTATTGTAAGCACTTTAATTAGTAAAAATTACTTTTATTTTGTGTTAGGTTCACATCTACTGTCTTTGTTTGTTCAGCGTAATTAATTTACTTGTTAAGGAAGCTGCGGGCGTTGAATGCACAGTAGGTATATTTTTTTGCGTAGTACCAGTGCGGATAGTCGTAAAATCTTTTGAGAGTTAGGCCTGGAAGTTGGAGGCAGTTATGTAGAGCGATAAACTTAGTTCCATTTACATTTTTAACAACTTTTTCCATAACGCACCTAAAATTACAATTATTGTTATTTACTCTTCAGTCTCGAGTATCATTTTAGAAGTTTTAAGAAAAGTATAGTTCTAATAACTTATGTTTTCTAAAAGCTTTCTCTCTTATCAACTGCGTTCGTAGACACCCTGTATTAAGCGTTGAAAATGGCTTCAAGGTAACGCGTCGGGTTGTAAGCATCTCTTGTACCTAAGTGTTGTTAAATACTTAATTTTTTTAATTCGAATAGTGAGCAAATTTAGCAATTTATTATACCCAAAAGAGCTCTTAAGACTATGGTGACATTTAGGTGCTTATGAAAATTGTAAAAATCGATGAGCGTCCTCAAGAAACTAATACAACAGGTTAGCAAAACTTTTGCTATTAGTAAAGGATTACGTATCTAGATTGTAATTTTAAAAAAATATGTAACCACAAAAACATTTAATTGAATAGCATAAAAGCAATTCTTTTTGTTAAAAAAACATTTTCTTTAAGAGTCATCTATTCCGAATTGTCAAAGAAAACTTGAAAAGTAAATATTTCATTCCATTCCATGGGTATGCGTATACGTTTCATTTCCTTTATGTTTAAAAGTTACTATTTTGCCAGAGCACATTATTTAATTTAGTAATATTTTTGAATATCTAAACGATTTTTCCGGAATATTTAAAAGTGGAAAACGCGAATGAACTTTTTCAGCTTTTAATTTAATTTAAACCATTAGTAAGCCTTCGTATTGAAATATTAATAATTTATTTGCCCCGTAATAGAATTGTACTTGCGGTCTGAATTGTTAAAATGAAATTCATTACTTTAGTTCGCGTTCAATTGAAAAAACTTCTACGTAGCAGAAGAATTTAATTGATTCGAGTAGTAAGTAGTATACACACTTTGACGCAGTACGAAAAACTCATACGATTATTTACGAAATACATTTGTTATAATGTAACTCTACAATGTACACACTTAATGCGTTTTTTGCTACCCCATTTTGTAATTTACGGGGGTTCCTCACATTGTGTGTCGTTTCAAAACATTCCACAGAGTTTTGTTTCGCTGGGTTTCCTAACACACTATTTAACGGTCGCTTTTAATTACTTGGGATGCCTACTAAAATCTTGTTTTCACACTTTTTTGTTAAAACAAGACGAAAATTTAACATACGTTGTGACTTGTTGCAAAACCGAACTGTCACTTGGGTTAAATATTTCCAATTATAACTTATCAGTTATCAGATGCATGGAAAAGTCAACAAGAAGAAAGGAATCGTTATAATATTAGTCTTTGCTAAACTTATATGATGCAAGACTTTGGGTCTGTTGAACATTTATTCAAATTTGGGGTTGCATAATTACCAGTTAAATACAAAATCAAGCTGTGTAGAAGCTACCGTGAGCATTCTTTAGTCACTACACGGTTTCCACTCATTATTATGTTAATTTATGTAAATAATCGTGCCTGTACAAACATGAGAAATTTCTTGCTCGGAAAATTTACTTTATTCTATTTAATATTTCTTTGTTTTCGTCAGCTATGTGATTTTCTAAATGCTCTACCAACGAATAACGGATTAACTAAAATTCGCTTTACTAGTAACAATATTTTATTAAAATTAAAACCATACGCGTATTTACCTACTAACAAAAATATTAAAAGTTTAACTTGTGCTTTGTCCAAAAATAGTTGATTTTCAAACAGATGCCACGAACTTTAAACTCGCAGAAAATAACAACAAAAGAATGTTTCGGCGAAAAAATACATAGGTACACCTATTATAGTTTTGTGCGAATTTATTTTTAGTATTATTTACTGCATACAATTGAAATTTTAAGCTCTTTAGTAAAGTAAAGTTTATTTTTGTGGTTGAAAAAAAATTTTGTACATTAAACAAAACTTAAAAAACATCCTGGCATTATAATTTTCCACCTACTCGTTTATTAAGGAATTTTATAGAGGTGTGAGGATCTGGCAGGTATTGCCAGATGGAAAGTACCTACAGACGCACATACTAAAATAGTTTCTGAACTTCTTCAAGCGACTTTCTAATGTTTGACACTTTCTAATGAACCAGGTTTAAATTCGACTTACAAGTCTGTGGTAGGGTGTTTATGAAACGGAATATCTGAAAAATTGTTCAATCTTGGGAAATGGAATTGTGCACAAATTATTCTTCCTGGGGACGACAGCTTTCGTCTATTTGAATGATCTGAAGGGACGTACTTGTTTTTTTGCTAAGAACTATTATGTGGCAATAGAACCAGCCACGAATAAGCCTTAGGTCATCTGCCATATTTATGCGGCTCTATAACTCTCCGTGAGTAGCCACAGTTAGTGATGAGCGAGACTGGTCTTGGTCTTGCAATCTTGGTCTTGGTCTTGCACTTTATGCAATACCAAGACCAAGACCACGACTGCGTTAGCAATTTTCGACATATGAGACAGGTTGTTGGCAATATAAACGAGAAAATTTGCTCGACATCTCTACCCTTCCCCCCATAACCATTTTAAATTGAATAAATGTTGAAATGTGAGAGAAATTGTTATGAGTTGATATGGGGTGAGGGGAGGAGGCTGTAACAAAAACTTCGAGCTGCGAACACTCATGACTCATTTTTCGACATTTATAGGTTATCATAAAACTGCTCTAACTTTGGATCTGGTTGAGCTAAAATATTAGTGATACACTCAGTTTGAAGGCAATTTAAAATCCTACAACTTTTGTTTGAAAGAATTTTCTCTCAAATGAACGGTAAAAAAGTCTCCAAGCGAAGTTTACCAAAAAAATTCATTTTTTCTAAAAATAGCGATTTTCTCCAGCTTATATCTCAGAAACCGTAACAGATAGGAAGAAGATAAATAAAACAAATATTGTAGGGCATTTTGTCCTCTCCAAAGTTGGATTTGACAGTTTTGTCGTGGGATCAACCCTTCAGAAGTTAAATCTGAAAAACCAATTTTTCGTACCTTTAATCCAAGATGGCGGATCGCGCGGACCCCCGTCGAGGTCGAAAACTTAGATTTTTCATCAGGGCCCCTAACTCAATAACATATTCAAAAATCAGAACTACACCACCTTATGTAAGGCAATGGCCTGTTATTCTCCCCATTGACTGGACTATTATGTCTAAAGAAGAAATAATAATACAATAATTATAAAACTTTGAAGCATTTTTTTATCCAATGGTCGAAACGAATTTTAAGAATATTATTCAGGGCCGTGTCTTTAGGGGGTAGCAAGGGATATTTTTCTCATTAACTTTCTTGAACGCAAATTTTCTTGAATTCTGATTTTAATTTCTTAATTATTGGAGTTTTTTACATAAACAAGGTACTCTTATTAAATGTCGATAAGCGCAACAGTTTTAGAGAAAAAACGTATTTAAAATCTTGAGTGAAAGTCGATTGTAAACTTGGAGCTTGGTGGCCCTATAGGTACACCTTACTCGAATCTATCAATGATAATATTATGTTGGGATAATGTAACATTTTTAAATTTGATTTGAAAGGCTTCGATAATGAAATTTATTTAGAACTGAGCTTTCCCAAATTTTATTTTTAAAGTAGGCAGTAGGTACTCTGATTAAAAAACTTCTTCCACCCACAAATTTGAATAAAAGCTACTGAATAAAATTTCTATAAATAACATTATGGGTTATGTTACTCAATTTCTGATCTTTCAATAACAGAATTGAATTTTTATGGAATGATGAAATAATTGCCAACCGGATCTAATACCTACCTGTTCTTATAGAATTGATTTCTCTGGGTACTTTAGTTCGAAATTACAAAGGTGATATTTTCTTATCATTTTGAATCTTTTGTACTTTTTCACGTTATAAATCATAATTAATCTTTTTGCTCCCTATAGCCATAACCACGTTAATTCAAATTTAGAGCTCATCAACGGTTTACGTTTGAGCGTAAGTATAAAAGAATAATTTAAAGCAGTGAGAAAACTCCTGTACCTATACGTGAACAAAAGGAACTTTTCTTTACCATTAAAACCCCTTAACGTTTAATTTTTGGTAACTTTGTATCTGCATCGTACTCGTTAAAGCACAGATTTCCATTCAGAATTTTTTTTAAGTTATAAAAATAACGACTTTTGAAAAGAAAAGTTGTATCTTAAAATAAAAATGGTTTTAAGGTTATAAATTTTTTGTTATGTCTTTATTTTCTAAGTTTTATGATTATGTTTGAGTTAAGCTAATGTTGGTATAGTATCACCGCGCCCATCTTTGTGATGAGATCTAATGGAACACCGTGGCGGCATATAATTTCGAATAAAGCTACAGTAATAGCGCATTGTAATGGATGTACTTATACGAAACCGTTTTAATCAAGTGCCGTGCTTCTTACTGGATTCTTAATGGCAAATTCTCATGTCTAACGCCGTGGCAAAGTACGTCACTTCGCACCAGCCGACACGAACACACCAAAATTGGATCGTATTTTATGAAAATATATATCGA
The DNA here is from genome assembly GCA_950108345.1 of Malthinus flaveolus. Lineage (NCBI taxonomy): Eukaryota > Metazoa > Arthropoda > Insecta > Coleoptera > Cantharidae > Malthinus > Malthinus flaveolus. The sequence goes on from OX467285.1 coordinate 75,717,086, forward strand.
GTTTAGTTGTGTAATCATTCTAATTTTACCGTAATAATACGTTAACATTTGAATTTTATTTCTTCCTAATATTGAACTTATAAATAAATAAACTGTACCGCAAACTTATTTTAAGGCTCATCATTAATTTAGAAACTCGATCTAGGGTAGCTGCTATAAAAGCCTTTAAACTTGACAAATACAACAAAGTTGAGTGTAGAGCATACTCTCACAAAAGAGGAAATTGTAACAGAGAATTCTTAATTTTATTGGATGGCAGTGTTAAATTCGCTAATTTACAACTAGATGATTATCTCTAAACGCCTGTAGTTTAAAGAATGATTAATAAATTTTTAATGTTCCACAGTTGCATGTCTTCAAGTAGTAGTACGTTAATAAATTTTAATAAAACTTGTAAATATTCACGTAGAAGTAGATTAAGGAAGGACGTTTTAACATTTATTTAAAAATTCTAAACAGTAATTTCAATTAAAAAAATTAATTGAGTTGTAATACTCGCGAGAGAACTTGTCGATGTAAAAATGGCAGCATGACATGCAAAAAGAGCATAAAATTTTGCTATTTCGTCATTATTAGAGATATTGTAGAACATTTTAGTTTATCTTCAGAAGTTCGAACGTAGTTAACGATATTTTTTCTTAGTGGCGCACAGCGACAATAGATTTCCCAAGAACCCAGTTATTTCGAGTTGTCCTGTCCCCTGTATATATACTATACCTATAATGGTCCTAATGGTTATAGAAGATGTTACAGTTATATGCCTCTGGAAAAACTTCCCAGATCCAACATATCAGTTTTGCCTGTTCGTCTCAAGTTCCTAATGTAAAATATCAAGTCTGCACGTGTTAGTGCAGCAACACTGCTAAAGAGGTCTAGTCGTATTACTTTCCTCGTTTATACCAGAGATTCTCCAATGGTGTCCTGGTTTACTTCCTTATGTGCAAATGCTTTTTCAAACACTAGTGGTCTGTAAGCAGGCCCGAGCGAGAGCCTGTAAAACCAAGTAGAAGTGCAAAGGGCTTACCTACAGCAGAGCGCTGATTAATCTTGGATGTAAAAAAATGGCGTTGTCAATTTGAAAACTTTCCACCTCCTATATCTTCGCCTTGGTATAAAATATTGAAATTCCGCAAGACCCGTTATTATTGAGGGGGACATTTCGAGTTCTTCCTAGATAAACCGCCAAAATGTGGTAGACCTAAACCCCTTAAATCTCAAATAGGAAAACGGAGTCGACTGGCACTTTTTCTGAAAACCTCAATTGCCTTCAGTTGCCTTATTATAGAACGAATTACTGCAATACAGATGTTGTTGAAGTATTTAAAAATTTTATAGAAAAGTTTTAAAACAGAATTTATTATTAGAGAACATTTTCGACAATCCTTTCATAAGTTTTTTGCCTACAGTTCTTTCGTGTTTTAATTTTGAGAACACAACATCATTAAAGCTACTACTCCAAAAATTAATAAATTAGTACCTATATGTTATAATGAGCTTTCAAAAGAGGTACCACTGGACCCCCATTCTATTTAAGATTTAAGGGGTTAAGTCTACTCCTCTTTGAGGTTGATCTAGGGAGAACGCAAATACTTCATAAAAATGCCCCCTCTCGGTAATAAATCTGACGTGTCTCGAGGAATTTCAATATTCTATACTAAGGCGAAGATATTGGAGGTGGAGGAGGATCTTTCAATAAACTCAAGTTGCATAAGTATGTCTTTTATTGTGAAATGCCCATAGCTGAAAAACTTCTCCAAAACAAACTTTCGCGATAATTGAAGTTGTTATAAAAATTTGAATACTGAATACTTGACTGAAAATTTTAACTATTGATTACAATTGTAAATAAATGTTAAATATTCCAAATTTCTTACAATTAAAGGGGGGCTATGCAAGCAGAACTAATTTGATGAGGAAAGTAATTTCACAAAAGAATGCTAATTCAGTTTTCGGTCATTTAGTAAGATCGATTTGAAACTGGAAAGGGAAAAATTAAATCTAAAACGAAAAATACTCGAGGAAAACATGTTGATTGACAAGCGCACAGCGTCGCGAAAATCCTTTGAAACATGAAATTGGGAGATGCTTAAGGTAGGGGGGGACCACAACAACCACAACTTAATTTAATTAAATTTAGTTACGTCGTAAGCCAAAATTCATCTTTATATTTTAGAGGTGCCAGTTTTGTCGGGGAAGCATCGATGGCAATATTACTTTTCAGCTGCTTTTTCTTAAATTTGACACTGAAAATCGTTAACAAAATAATAAAATGAGGTTAATACTTATCTATTAATTTATCGAATTTAATTTAGTGTGCGCAGTAAATTGCAAAATAAAAAACCAAATCTTCCATTTTGTTATATTGGGGCTTACAACAAATAAATAGATTATCTCTACCTAGATACAAAAAAAACTCTATTTTAGATTTAACTGTATTAAAAGCTTTTTCAACACAAATCGAACGACTTTTTGAAGATAGGCTTTGTATAAATAAAAGGAGGGTAGTTTTATGCAAAGCCTTTGGTTGTTATCCAGAGCCTTTATACCGTTAGTAACTCTTTCAATTCGTTTTTCCTGATGTAATTTAATAATAAAGTTCAAATCAAATTATTAAAAAAAAGTGTATAGGAAAGAAAATCAACGATTCACTTCTATACCTATTACCTACCGTAATATCGAGCTTAAAAAAATGGAAGCTTTTGTTATGGGTGGTACTTTATTTTTACTTAGAAATTGAATTACAAATGAAATGTTTTGAATTTTCAACTTTAAGACTATGGAAATCGCCCATCTATTGTTTTATTGATAAATTCTATAGCATGATATTTTATTAAATGTTCTGTATGTAAATTTTATGTCAAAGCATAACCGTTATGTTGCCTTACTTGAGTCGTAATATTCATCTCTTAGCGTAAGAATATTTTAATAATAATTTACTTCCCCTCTACGAGTTTAATTGTAAGAAAATGTGTGTGGAAATTAGAAGTTAAAATGTATATTATTATAATTTATAATAATATTAATTAAACTCGAAAATGTTCTTGGAAATAAGTTTTACAAAAATATACAAGTTATGAAGGGTTGTTTAGGATAGAAAATAATAATTTTACCTTGTTGTGTAGCAGAATGCATGGACTTGGAAGTTAAATTTGAATCCTCGAGGAATTAACTTTCTTGACAATTATTATTTTCGTCTAAAAATATTTTGTGAGGCGTTAATAAATGATCAAGTAAATTAATTAAAGTAAGTGTTTTTTGAAAAGCATTCTAAAATTATGTTCCATATTACACAAAGAAGATTATTTTAGAAGGTGAAAATATTCCACAGTCTCACTAAAAGTGCTCGTTCAACAATTGACATCTAAACGCTTATTATGAGTGTTATTGTAAATTTAAGAGCGTTATATACAAGGGGTGTTAAAAAGTTTTTGGCGGATTTAATTATCTTGGTTGCAGGACAGGCCTCTAACTAACTGTACTCCAGGGTACGCTTAAGAGGAAATCTAGATGTTCATAAACAGAATATCGGTTAGATGTGGCCAATAAATCACTACTGTCTTATTAGGTCTTAGATAACCTCAAAAATTTAATTTAATTGTAGCACATTTAACATTCGTAAAGTATAAGCTGTAGTAATCAAATTTTAAATGTTTTTTATGGGGAGGCTGACAGTCGAACGTTCTGAATCTTATGTTAAAATTGCGACAACAGAGGCAAAGCGTAACCATCAGAAATCCGTAATTATATTTTTTATTCTCTTCCTGTTCTCCGTTTTGCTTGTATAGCCGTTTTTTGACGTCTCCACTGATTTTATAGGTTTCGTACAAAATCTGAATTTCCTCAATTTTACATTTTTTCCTACACGTATTGATTTTGACTCTCTTCTTTGTTTATTCGCGGATGCGATGTTTTTGTTCATTGTACTGTTTTCTTTAATGCAATTTTCAATAATTCCATTTCATTGGTTTCTTGCAGCCTTTGTAAGTGTTTGCGCTCGTCCGTATTTAGTAGGCCGTGGTACGTGTTTCTGTCCGGTTTTTGTTAAGATCTCAACGCTGAGAAAAATATTCGCTAGTCTGTTCGCATCCTTCTTAAAGTACCTGGCTCTTTATATGATAGCTCGGCCACTTATACCGGGTCCAATAAATATATTGTCAATATCATACACTTTTTAAACGAAAAATAAATATTCATGTTTTATTTTTCTTTATTTTGAAAATGAAGGTACTTACTACCTAAAAAGATCTAAATTATTCTCACAAATAATTTTAATTATTTCTCTTAGTAGGTAGGTAGATACTATAAAATCAAACGCTTCGTAAACGCGCCGCAGGCAACATGAGGCATTTCCGAAGCATTACATCCTAATCCTGAACTTTTATATTTAACGTTTTGTATTTTTTTAGTACATGCTCCCTAAAATAGTAATTTTGCAAACAAATTTTAGTCCGCAAAATGTCACTTTAGCGGACCGAAGCTCATAATGG